>OX424436.1:30434548-40434548 GCA_949152465.1 Cantharis flavilabris | reverse complement strand
CTTTTAATTTTAATTTTATTACGTTTTTTAAATAAACTATATCACAAGAAAAAGTCAAAAGTTTTTTTTTAAACACGATTTTGTCAACTGTCTTGGAATTCAAAGTTATAGGCGATACCAGTCAGATAGTCATCCAGGTTACGTTCACCATACGACAAAACTATCACCTTAATTCTGGCAGCAACGTCGCGATATTTTTTTCGTCCTTGGGGTGGTTGTTGGCCGCTGATGTATTGTTCTACTTTAAACTCGTTCATACCCTGTTCTTTCTTCAAAACATCAATAAACTTCTAAATTGAAGGGTGGTTAAAGCTCAAGAGAGAACTGAAAGCCCGATGCCATCCTTCCACAGAATTGTTTGTTTTGGGCAGGTCGTTGAGGACAGCTTCATAACAATTCCAAAGTGCATTCTAGTTGACCCGCGCTGGCGGCCGATCCAGGTATCCTCGAAATAATCGATCAGTGGTTCAAGTATCTCATCGTTAGTAATGAAAAACTCGGTTTGAATGAGTTCCTCAAAAGATTGAACCACTTCGTCGACGGGGACAAAACTCAAAGCAGCCAACTTTCGAATATTAACCGAGAACTGAATGTTCTCACGGTTCTCGCACTGGACTCGAATCCTATGGTTTCTTTGAATAACTCTCCATATGCATTGACTGAAATGGAAAAAACATCCTCGGTTATTAATGCCTTCAAATGCCTGTCTGAAAGCATTTATCTGAGCGACTTCAAAATCTGTCATGACGCTCTCAGGGGTTAGCCCAGGCATGAGGTTCTTGAGAATATCAAGGACTTTACCGTATGTCTCCTGACGTTTATTTGGCAAAAGAGCAAAAATGGTCGGAATCACGTTATTGTACCGAATAGCGTGAATGGTGAATAACTGTTCGAACAATGGGGGAGCAGATTTGAATGTTCCATCCGCGTACCAGTGGCTACAGTCCTTCATTAAATCTAAATTCTTTTGGGTACTAAAGAAGAGGATTCGGTCATCGGAGGGGCCACTATCAAAGAGGAGGAACGGTTCGTTTCGTTTCGTTTCCCTGTACTTTCCAACGATAGTCAAGTCCATAAGATTTGTAGGGTTAGGAAGTGGAGCTGTAGCCGCTCTTCTTGCGCGTTGAACAGTTCTCGTCATAAGAGAAACTGAAGGAAGTACCGCAGCTACAGCTGATGGCAGATTATCGACGGACGTAGAGATAAGCTGAGCCGGAGTATCAATCATAGTTTCACCATTGTGCTTGATTTCTGCAAGAATTTTCTTTGCTTCGATTTGGGCCACGTTGACCACATGGTTATGAGATCCCGACGTACTAACTACTTCTTCTCCTTCAGTGATGGCACGTCCTTTGCACTTAAATTTTGAGTATTCCACGCACTTGTAGTAGGTTCTGTCTTTATTACTACCATCTCGTTTGTAGAGAAAACCTTCATGAAGAAGTTGGTTATTTTTCTTTTGGCTTTTAATATATTCCATATTCACTAGTAAGTTTAAATGTTTGACTTTTAGGGATAGTATTTGGTGAGTAAACATTTTGTTTATATGTAGTATATAGTTATAATTTGCTGTTGGTATCTTCTTATGTGATTAATCAGATCTGTGACCTAATCAAAGGGGGGCTAAAACATCAAAAGGAGGACTAAAACTCCATACATATAAATCATAATAAAAACTGAACATGCAATATTTTGTAGTGTTCAATTTCTTTATTTAAATGTATCCGACCGAATTTTCATCTTCCATAGGCCTAGCATCATCTATATCTTCGAACTCTTTGAAAAAATCATGTTTAATTCATAAATTGATTTTAACGTTTATATTTTATAATCAGGGGTGGGATAAAAATATATAAAATACATTTTTGGGACGGCTCGGCTTATTAAAATACATGTATTTTAAAAATTCGGCCCAAAAATGTTCTTTTTTTGCTCACCCTTGTATATAATTTAATTTAAAAAAATTTAATAAAACTTTTTATTCAATTACGAATAATAGATAGCACTAAATATATTAGTCAATCTGATACTTATAAAACTTGATATATTAAAAACTTCGAAGTTTTCATTTTCGACGTTTTTGTTTTCGACCTTTTTGATTTCGACGTTTTCGTTTTTCGACGTTATTGCTTTTCGACGTTATTGTTTTCGTCGTTTTTGACTTTCGACGTTTTTGTTTTCGACATTTTGACATGGAATCGTATATACCAATCTATAGTAGTCTTTAGTCTACTGTGGGTAATTATTCTTTAATTAATCTTTTAAAACCAAGAAGTGTATATCGATTATTTGGAGACCCTGTATATACCAATCTATCGTAGTCTTTTAGAAAATTTCAGAGTAATCAAAATTTCATTTATTATTACTTAAACCTTTTTTGAATAATAATTATGAAACCAAATTTCACAAGTTGAGATTTCAAAAATTACATTCATCTTTATTTAAATACTACCTGCTTCATAAAAAGAATTAACACAGCAGCAGGTAAAATTTTTAACAACTTCAAATCGGCCCAAATAGAGAGAGAAAATCAATTTCTTTATTTAAACAGCGCCACATATTGTCTAACAACCAAATTATATTTTATGTTAAACGTGTTGCCTACTAATAAATTATAAAATATACTCGTGTCGTAAGCTCTCTCGCGTTCATGAATCAACACTGCCGCCTTGGTGTGGAGCTCGATTGGTGCGCAACCCATATTTATTAAAAAATATAATGACAAAAGAACAATAACGGCCAAATGCAAAAAAAATAGCGTATGGCACCGAGACGATTTTTTATACATATATTATATTATATTAAATTACATATTATATAATTTATTATAATATTATGTGCAAGTGAACCTTGTGTATACTGCGCCGTAGAATTTATAATAAATAAAAAAGCACTGATGTAGTTCAAAATTTTGAAAATCTACATTTTAAATGTTTTCTATGAAAATCCTAGACATACATACGTCATAATGTAATTGTATAAATTATTCTACGGATATGGTTAATAAGAGATACTATGTACATACCAACATATGTTCCTGGTATAAAAAGTTTTAATTGCAGTTGTTTTGTAAAAAAAAGTACAAATAATAAAAATTATCTTCAAGGATTTTCAATAATATGGTGTGTAAATTGTTGTTCAAATTGAATAAATAAATTTAATACTTTAACAGTACTTTTTCTTTATCTACAAAATGTAATATTAATTTTAATGCATTGATCCCCAGTACAGCTTCTGAACATAGACTATAATAAAAAATTAATAAATCCGAAGAAATTAAATAAATAAATCTTATAAAAATTATTTATGTAACTTTGAGTAAACATCTCTAAATTCTATCATAACAATTAGAAAAGTTCGCGTGTTTTTTATTAAAATTATTATTGTTAATGTTGGATTGGAAAATCCTGAATATAATATGCTTCCAGTAGTATCTGATATTCTTACGATTTATTTAATTCTTGTAAATCTAAAACCAGAAAAAACCTTCTTGACCATATTGGGTCGATAAGTACATTAATTTCTTGGGAATATCCAAGTAAATACTACTAAAATCCAAAGGAAAGTTATTTTCAATTTACAGGTACCTATACATAAAAATGAAGGAATTAACTTAAGTATATTTTATACTTATTATTTTTGATGTGTTCTTGTATACAACTTTTTTTAAAGAAAACCTTCAGAATATCTGCTAATTTAAATAATACATATCATTTTTCATTAAGTATCTTATAAATTACACTTTTTTCACTTCCTTCTTATTTTTTTTTAATTTTACTTGTACACTTTTTTTTGTTTATATACTACCTAACTTCAATATTGAATAAGTGACTAGTTCCGGTTTAAATTACCTTACGTACTTCACTTCAACTGAAAGCCGAGGTTTTCAAACTGACAAGGAGGGGACTCCACGTGCGGGTCACGGAATTTAAAACCCTATTGGGGGAGAAAAGTACTTCGTAATAACAAACTCTAGGCCAAGCGGTAGGACCCACTTCTCAAAAATAAGAAAGTTTTTGAAAAAATTTTTAATTAAATTTCTTCATGTAGCTGCTCGGTTGCATCAATTAACAAGTACCGGCGATGGATCCGAGGTAGATCGCTCGACTAGCACCCGGTAGGTCTAGGTTTCAATTCCAGCAAGAGTAAATTTTTTTAAAGTTTTTTTTGTTGTTTGTTTGATTTGTTAATTTACCTACAAAATGATTGAATTATGACGCTATTATTTTAGATTATTAAACACTGATTTATATTATTCAGGAGTAATACCTGGCATACTCCTTGGTAAGCATGCCTCAGCGGTCATGCAGTTATAAAAACGAAAAATTTAACAAGTAGGTGATAATCAGTGTTTAATAATCTAAAATAATAGCGTCATAATTCAATCATTTTGTAGGTAAATTAACAAATCAAACAAACAACAAAAAAAACTTTAAAAAAATTTACTCTTGCTGGAATTGAAACCTAGACCTACCGGGTGCTAGTCGAGCGATCTACCTCGGATCCATCGCCGGTACTTGTTAATTGATGCAACCGAGCAGCTACATGAAGAAATTATTTAAAAATTTTTTCAAAAACTTTCTTATTTTTGAGAAGTGGGTCCTACCGCTTGGCCTAGAGTTTGTTATTACGAAGTACTTTTCTCCCCCAATAGGGTTTTAAATTCCGTGACCCGCACGTGGAGTCCCCTCCTTGTGAGACACGTTTTTGTTGCATGGCTCAGTTTTAGACACCTATTACATCCACAGATCTATCCCGGACACCAATATATATTCCAATTTTACGTGACTGAATGATAAAGTCTTCATTGCTTCCAAATTATGCCAATTGTAATTTTTATTATTTATTCCACGATGTTTACAAGTTCAACATACAAAGGTCAAGTTCATTACTCCTATTAAATGCAGCAATTTATCACAATTAAAAGACAAAAGCATACATTTAAATAATTAGATATACATTTTTAAATAACCTTATGGTTTATGGTGAATAATTGTTATAAGACTGGAAATAATATTTACCACTCTTAATTTTTTATACCAATTTTACGATTCAATCATGGGACTGATTGATGATTATGACTTGAAATTTTTATTCCAGATCAAGTATGCGTTGTCGATGGAAAAGGCAGTTTCCGAAAAGCTGCCCGATATTGTCCAATTCTCGACAATCCCGAAAGTCGAGTTGAATGCATCATTGGGCTGGATAGGTAAAAATCACCATTTCCATCGTAAGGAAATTTTAATCCAACAAAACTCTTTAGGCTAGACTGTCTCCGACGAATTTCAAAAGGGAAGGCAGATTTTTCCATATTTACCCCTGAAGACTTAGTAACCGCTTCGAATATTGGTATCGAAGTTTTGGTAACCAATGAAATGCGATATACCGATGGTGAGTAACTCAAATGGTGAGTAAAGTAACTAATTTTTTTAATTTCAGATAAATTCGAGTACGAAGTCGTTGCGATTGTAAACGACGACGCTGGAATTAAGAACCGGTACGACTTAAGAGACAAACGATTATGTCATCCAGGATATGGTTACGAAGCGGAATGGACCCAAATCTTAGCTAACGTAAAAAATACAAAAAAAAACGAAAACATCGATTTAATGTTTTTTGTAGTTTTTAGAAATGTCCGTCGTTCCTCAAAACTGCAACACTTTTGCTACTTTAACAGAAAATAGGATTAAAGCCTCGTCGGAATACTTTAAGGCTGCCTGTAAAGCGGGACCGTGGGTAAACGAACCCACATTAGACGTCGCTCTGAGTAGGTTACTGAAAACAAAATTTAAGACCTGATTTCAAAATTTTATTTTAGAAAAGAAGTATCCCAATTTATGTAAATTGTGCGACTCTCCATATTCTTGCTCAACGGACGATAAATATTGGGGTCGTCAAGGTCCATTATTGTGCTTAACCGATGGTGTTGGAGATATTAGCTGGGCTCGTTTAGACGACGCTCAGAGTCATTTTGGTTTAGTCCCAGGCAGTAAAATATCCGATCCCACTGGATATAGTTATTTGTGTCCAAATGGTACTACAATTCCGTTAAACTCGACTGCACCACCGTGCGTTTGGGTAGCTAAACCGTGGCCTGTCATAGCGACAAAAAGGTAGTTATATCAAACTTGAAGGCCAAAACAAATGTTATTTTTCTCTTTCAGAACAATAGCTCAAGAAATTCAAACGTTCATATCATCACTCAATCACATCGACATAAGCTCCTGGAAATCAGCTTTACTTAACTTGATAGAAACTTACCACGTGATTATTAATAATTTGCAACCAATCGAAGCGGTTGAAAGTTTTTTGGCCCGACCCGTCGGTTTCCTAAGTGCAAATAGTTTTCCTGGATGTCATCCTCCGCGCACGATAAGGATATGTACGACGTCCAATATAGAAAACTCCAAATGTTCGTGGTTAAGAGAAGCCGCATCCGTTTATGGCGTCGAGCCCGATGTTGATTGTGTGAAAGCTAACAACAAAACCCATTGCATGCAAGGTGTCATGGATCATTTAGCAGATGTTGTTATGGTTTCGCCAGATCAGATTCCAATTGCCGAAAAGTATGTAACACTTTTATTTAATGTAGTACTTATTTGTTTTATGATTTTATTTGCAGAAAATATAATTTGAAGACTTTATTTTACGAAACCACCAATGAGGAAGATAAATATATCACCGTAGCCATAGTCAAAAAAAATTCTGGTATAAATTCCTTCGTCGATCTTAAAGGGAAGAAGGCTTGTTTTCCAGCGTACGATGGTGTCGCATGGAACAGTGTTGCAAACTATTTGAATGGAAAACGATTGTTGACATCTTGTCCATTTTATAAAGGAATGGCCGAATTTTTTGGACCAAGTTGTGTTCCTGGATCGCCAAAACAATATCCTTCGAGTTTGCGGAAGATGTGCAAAGGAGATACAAGTAATGGTGATTTTGGTGCCATGAGATGTTTAACGCACGAAAACGGAGACGTAGCTTTCGTGTCGAAAAGCAATTTTAAGAAATTTTTCATGGGTAAGGTATGGGGAAAATGTCTTGGTATGGTTTTATATTGTTTTCATTTTCAGATGTGAACGAAAAAGGAAATATAGTGACCGGTGAAAGCAGTTACAAAACAGTTTGTGATAAAGGTATGGAACCGTGTTATTTAAGTTGGGCTCCACTTGGTCATGCAATGATCCGGGCTAACAGTAGCGGACTTTGGAAGAAGGACACTTTGGACGTATTTTTACAAATGGATACTTTGTTTGGAAAGAGTTTTAAGTCGCTCACGACGCCTTTCACGATGTTTGGTTTATTCGATGGTAAAGACAATGTTTTATTTAACGATGATACTGTGAAGTTACGAGAGTTTCCAACTGCGAAGAACACCGACAAGATGGGAAGAGAATACGAGAAAATGTGGAAGGGGATGGAAGAGTGCACCCCTGGATCTGGTGCTTTCAGTATTTCGTTGTTTAGCTCGGTTCCTTACTTTATTTGTTTATTTGCCGTACTTTGGATGTAGATACGCTAAAGCCCTTATTTAAAGAAAACCGACAAGGCTGTTGATTAATTATTTAGTATTTCGTATGATATTCTATTTTTACATTGCATCGCTGACCTACTAAATGTAAAACAGAGTATTGGTACTCTTTTTTATTTATTTATAGGCAAATCAATAACCTACAAGTAAAAATATAAAAATAATTTGGAAGAAGGGCCTAACAATAGTTTATATGATTATTTTAGCAATTTGATATGTCAAGTTCTGTGATATTATTTGTATTACTACGTAATTCCACAATTAAATTTTTTAATTTAATGGTATTGTTATTATCGATTCTCCCCCACAATCAGCCATGCATAACAAGTTTCATTGATTATTTCAGAGCACCGTTTACAATGTGGCACGTGTTACGTTTAGTCATTTGTGTCAAGTTGAAAAAATGTCAAAGTGAAAGTTTAATTTGTAAAGTTTGTTGTTAGTTAAATCATTTTACTGTAAAATAAGTGAAAAGTGCTGAATTCGTCCGATAATGTCAAAGTCAACAACTAAGAGTAACGCAAGTGTGACCCCACTATCTAGGACAAATCGAAAAGATGCAAACAATTCAAAAAGTAACATTACGGAAAAAACAGGTTTAACCCCGACAAGTACTTTAAAATCAAAACCGAAAATTTTATCTAATAGCAAAACAATTAAACTTAATTCAACCGAGAAGGTAAGCGAAGATAGCCTTAAAACGGAGAAACCAAAATTGATTAAGAAAAATGATGCGACTGGCAAATCAACCAAATCCAGACTCGAAAAGAGTTCCTCTCTTACGACGAACAAATCATCTCCAACGACCAAATCATTGTCGACGACCAAATTATTATCGACAACGCAAAAAAAATCAAATACGCTTTTGGTTAAACCTAAAAAACGCAATCCGGAAACTCCTCCTAGCAAAAGAGTCTCCAACATAAAATACTTTCCAAGTAAGGACATGTATTCAAATGCTTTAAAAGAACAAAAAAGTGAATCGTCCAGTAAAGAAAACGTTGAAACCAAACCGATCGAAAAATCCAAAACCAAAACTACTAAAATTCTTTCTAAAAGCGAAGTAAGAATCAAACCAGATCTTGAAATTGATCGTCCGAGAACGGCTACTCTAAAAAGAGGTAGTATAGTTAACTCCAACATAGCTGGACCAGACATCCCAATCGGTGAAACCACCCCTTTATCTTCACTAGATTTAAGTTACGCTCAAGATTTGAAAGACGACTACGATTACGAAGACGATTTTGACTCTTACGAGTCAGATTTTGAGGAATACGTGTCTTCGTCTCCAGTTTCCTCACTATCAGGAGATAACGTTGTGTCCGACGACGACACAACTTCCAGCAGTGACTTTCCTCCAGTCACCAGTGCACCGCCAAAACAACAAGAAACAGACGAAGAGAAAATGCTTGACTCGGGAAATTTTGATTTGCCCGAACTGAGACACAAACAGCTACTGGAAAATATAACAGAATCTAGGGAACCCGAAACTTTTGTGATAGAACTAAACGAGAACGTTCGCAGCAATATGGGCTCCTTATCGGACGAAGGGTTCGAAGACGGAAAATCGTCCATCCAATCGGGAAACTTGCAGTTTCTAAACTTTGCTGACGCACAGAAGAAATGGAAGCAAAATAAAAACGTTGCAAAGCAACGAAAAAGAGGCGAAGAAATCTTAAGTATGATACATTTAGATTTTTGCTACTTCACCTTGCTGGACATACCTCCTATTAGTTACGAAGACTTTATAAACTGTTACGGAAAAACAAACACAATACAAATCTCGACCCAAACAGGTGCCGACGATGTACACGAAGAAGTACAAACCGATTTGATAGAACTCACCAACAAGTGGACGCAATTTCCCGTAGCGTTTTCAAAAATTGATACCGCTGACCCGAATTATATGGAGATTTACAAAAAGGAGTTTGTGGGAGTGGGCGACGATTCTGTTCCTTTCTCCGAATTTGTAACCGAACCTACAGTCAATCCCAAACGTTTAGAAAAATTTGTTACCTTACATGGCCAAATCATTGTGAACCTTTTGGAAGAATCCGTTCACAGTCGTGACCAAAAAGTAAAAAAAAATACGAGAGAGATTCCTTTCAGTAAAGGTTACATCGAGTTTGAGACAAATTTACACGAATTTCTTCAAGACAGGCCAATCGTTTTTATCGCTTACTGTTCCAATACCAATGTGAAAATTTTAACCGTGCACGGAAGAAGTAAAAAGAGATCAAGAATGGAAAGTGACTCGTGCTTGAATAATTATGTTTGTGTCTGGTGTGTGTTAAATACCGAAAGACCAGAAAATGTTTACACTATTTCGGGCGATCTGAACTGTTGCTGTTTTGTTCCAAAAGGAAAGGGATTAATTTTTGGAGGCTTAACTGATGGGTAATTAAGCTCTAGTTTAGTTAACTTTCTAATAACATACATTTTGCTTTAAGATCCATTTCTATATGGGACAACGGAAACTACACTAAAAATCAAGTCGTTTTTCAAAGCAGCGCAGAAAGAGAAGAAAATTTTCGAAAGCCAAATTATATTACAGAAATTGAAAGTGGACATCTATGCCAAGTTGTCTCGATTTGCAGTCTTGCAGATACGACTGAAGATAGCGATAATGGCAGCTTAACATGGAAACAAAGTAATAACCAGGTAAACACACCGGTTGGATTTCAAACAGCTACAAAAATTAAGATTTACCTTTTAGATTTGCTCGTTGGACGAAAGTGGAACAATAATTTTATGGAGCATTTTATCGAAAAATCAATCAGTGGCGTCCGCAATATCGAGAGATAAAATTTCAATCGTTCAAAACTTAAATTTTTCTCTCAAAACCCTAAATCCTGATTTAGGGGATCTTCTATGTATCGAAATGAATATTAATGTGATGAATCCAAATCACATATTCGTTCTAACCAATTATGGATATATAGCACATTGTTTAGTTTCTGGACACAAAGTCAATCCGAGAAAATATCTTCCAGGTAGGTAGGTTTTTTTTCTTAATTTTCCTACTTTTCTAATATATTTTTCAATTTCAGAAAATTTATCGTCAGCTAATTGTCTGGAGTTTTGCCCCTTTTCGCCTTTGTACTTTTTTGCTGGGTACGAAGATGGAACGGTGGTATTATATTCGTGTCTATTGGAAAAACCTCTCATGACGATGTCCAATAAAGATGACAACAGCAAGCCAAGCGGTATTCAATTATTGCAATGGTCTTATCATAAACCATGCGTCTTTTACGCCAAAGATGGTAGCAACGTTTTACACTTATGGGATCTAGCTGTTAGTGACTTGTATCCAATTTATTCCATACCATTTAAAGAAAATATAACCTGCATGAAGTTATCGCCTATATTGGTAAAAAACAACGACACTTCGTATATGGTAAATTGGCAAAATTATGGTAAAACATTTTTATGATATTCGTTATTTTTAGGTTTTGGCTACGGAAAGTGGGGAAATTTATTTACATATCCTTAATTCTGAATATGGACCATCAAATTTAGTTCAATATCAACAGGACGTGAAAAAATTTTTAAACTACGTGAAAAGACTGTAAAATAAATACAATTTTAAATGTTATCATATTTACGTATACACAGAATGGTACGGAAGTTCGAAATATTTATATTTACAAAATTACGTTTTTAGACGAACGAAAGTAGTTTTATCTCAAGAAACGAAAGAGATGTTTCATATTTTTGGACCATACTCTGTATTTACACACGAGCACTGTTAAAGCTATTGATTTTATAATGTAAAATTTAAAAGTTTTATCAAAAATAATATATTATTTATTATATTACCTACAAACCTAATTACCTTCACCAATTTTCATGAAACTCGGCTCCCTATTAAAATTAAAGTAGTTATGAATTTTTCGTACGCTATTTTTTTCAAATTCCTTTTTGTGTGGTGAATTACTACTACGTGAAGTATTTACATTTAAACCCTATTTTCTCAGAAACGGCTGCTCATAGCACTTTACACAACTAATTGTGTAACAAGACGTTTGTGCTTGAATGCGCAAGTGTGCAAAAGTAAAGTGCAAGTGCGTGTAAAAAATTACTTTTTCCGCACTAGTGCGGAAAGAATATATTTTATCTTACTCAAACGAATATCGAAAAGTTTAACTTTTTCAAACAGTAGTTTAAACTCTTTCAGCATACCAAAGCTTGTCCAAATCTGCCTCCTTGTCAAATTGATGTACTGGAATGAGAAAAGAAGATGACATTACAGGTGAATAACATGTTTCACAATGTTACACAGGTGTTCTTTGATTTACAAAATAAAAGTTAAAATGATTATATCCTTTGTACAATTAACATAGTAGAAGCTTCAGCTTGATCCAGTCTTGTTTGAACTACGCAACTGTAAGTTTCAGCATCTACTTCTTGAACACTTGTTATGGTAAGAGAAAAATCGGCTTCCTTTACTATTTTGGATTGATTTTTAAAATTAATTTCATCTCCATTGTGAAACCACAGAACTTTGGGTTCGAGATTTTGGTCATATTTTGATTTGCAACCGAATGTTACCAAAGATCCAGTTTCTGTAACGTAAAAGTATTTAAGGCCTTCAATGATTTCCGTTCGTTCTAAAACAATCAAAACTGTAAAAAAAATCTAACAAAATTTTACATAACTCTACCTCGAATAATTAAATTTGCACTTGCAGAAACAAATCCATATTTATTTAAAGCTTCACAACTGTAGTGCCCTATATCTTGAAACTGAACATTGCTTATGTATAAATCTCCGTTGTCTAAAATAGTGAATCTATTTCCAGTAAGCATTTTATTATTGTAAATCCATTTAACTTCAGGTATTGGAACACCAAACACCCTACAAGTGATAGTTGCATTTTTACCATCAACTGATTCAACATTTTCAGGATATTGCGTAATATACGGTTCGATAGCTGAAAATGTTATTTATGATATAATAAATATAACGTTAATATGACGTTAACTTACTTATAATATTAACATAAACATCTTTGTAAATGTATCCCAAAGAATTAGTAGCGTGACAACCATAATTTCCAATATCTTCTCTGTTGACCTTTTCAATTATAATTTTGTTAGTTCCCACCTTTCTTCTAGGATTTAAAGGAGCTTCAACTATTGGTTTACCATTATATATATCCATTTAATATCTGGTTTTAGTTTACCAGAAGCTTCACAAAGCAATTCTACGGTTTCACCTTCGGCTGAGTTAACAATCTCAGGTTCCTCAGTAAAATATGGTACATCTATGATTAGAAACAGTTAATATTTTAATAATTTAGGCCTAAAGTTATACCTAAAACTTCTAAATTAATGGAATACGACTTTGATTCTCCAATTCCATTATTAACTTCACAGGTGTAAGAACCTTCATCATCAAAATCAACTGATTTGACCACAAGAGATTTCCCAAAATTGCCTTCATTTATACGGTCTGAAAATTGAATTCGCTCTCCATTTTTAAACCAAATAGTTTCAGGTAGAGGTCTGAAAAATCAATAAAAGAGAATGAAGGTAAAATTGTTGCATAATATGCATTATACGTACGATCCTCCAAAAATACAAAACAATTCCACCGTTTTCCCTTTAATTCCAGCTTCACTCTTTTTCGAAACAAATTGCACTATTGGTTTATGTTCTAAATTTAAAGGTAATTCAGAAGAATCCACTGCCAATGTTACACGAAGCCCCAATTTATATTCAAATTTATTAGTAGAGGTAGCAACATAAGCATATCTAAAATCATCACTTGCATCTTCTTTTGTTAGATTTGAAAACCATAGATTTCCTTCCGGATCTGTGGTAATTTGAGAATTGTTAATGATTTTAAGCTCGCCTGCTAGTTCTTGGATTATCCAAAATATTTTCAGTTTGGGCCAATCATCGGGTGGTTGACAACTCAATTTAAATGGCTCTCCTTTATTACCTCTTGTCAAAACAGAATTTGACATAGCCACGTCGAACTCGTTTTCCGCAAAACATTGATATTGCCCCAAGTCATCATCAGTAAAATATTTTATATTTAATGTACCACGACCAATTTGTTGTATTATACGCCCATCATAAGTGTTCCAATTCAAGTTTTGTCCATTCTTCGTCCAGCGAAACCTAACAGATTAATAAATTGATATCAAGGAATTGTTAGTTCAAACTACAAAATTTTACTTTGAAAAAGGTTCTCCGACAGCTTCACATTCTATATAACATGACTTCCGGTTTTCAACACTGAATTTTTCCACATTAAATAACAATTCATCGACTGGGGGTTGTTTTGTTATTCCAGGAGGCGACGGCACTAAAATTTGTTAAATGTTAACGGCAAGGTATTTGCAAAGTGTGTAATGACTTACTTTTAAATGCTCTTGAGAAATGCAGATTTATCATAAATGCTATTGTAAGAAATAGTTTCATTTTTCTTATTAAGTAGCTCAGGCGAAGAAAAGTAAAACTAAAAATATAAATTATTACGAAAGAATACAGTTAATTAAATGCATCTTATACAATTTTTTGCTTTATATTATGTTACGTTGATTTCTTCATTTGATTTTAACAAGCAATAAACGTTACTGTTAAAATTACTTAATTTGATTTATTATAATATTTTAAATATTTCTAATTTTTGTTAGTAAGGTCTTATTTCTGTGAATTTAATTTTAAATAAAAAATGTATGTAGTTCTTCTAGCATAAAATTAACTATATCGATTGTCTAATATTTAGAAAAAGAAATCAAAATAAAAAATTTTAAGTAAATTTGTGGTTTTTAGTTTGTATTTATGGTTAAATTCAAAAAAATATAAGAATAATACAATACGTAGAAAATCAAAATTCAAAAAATTAAAAAGAGACAAATATTACATAACAGGTTTGAATTAAGAATATTTGAAATTTTTGAAAAATATTGAAAAAATTCGTAATACGATAGTACAATATAACGTTATTTCATGGTTATTTCCAATCTTCAGCTGTACATAATCGATTAAATTGAAAAATAAGAAAAAATTTCGAACTAAACAAAAATATAGATTAACGTGTACAAAATTGACTTACCATAACCTTCAAAAATTATCAAAACTGAGGTTGTCACATGAAGTATGAACAATTTAAAAATAATTTGAACTAAGAAATTCTTTTACCTAGCACTGCTAGGGTGAAATCCAAAGGCACTGCCCTCTTAATTTGATTTCTAAAAAATTTGAAAGAAATTCAAAATTCAAAAATTTACCACGTTTTTAACCGTTTTAATAATTACTCGTATATAAAAACAACCCCTCTAAACCACCCCTGTAAATTTTGAAGTTTTTAATTAATTTTCCCATCATGTTATTTATGCCAATTTTAAGTCATTAAAAGTAAAATCATATTTTAATAATTACTTGTATAAAAAAACAACAAAATTTTTGAACAAATAAACTCCAAATAAATCAAAATCAACTCACATAAAAATCAAACGATTTATTCATCAAATCAAAAAAAAACTTCCAACAAATTTTAATTAAAACCAGGAGACAAAATTTGTCTCAACAGCTTATGGCGGCCATTATCGGCAAAAGGCCCCTTCCTATCTTAAATTGTTACTAACTCAAAAATCTCCCGCGTTATAAACAAATTTAAAAGTTATTTACAAAATCAAAAAATAAAAAATATACACAAAATCTTCGCACTAAATAAAAAAATATTAAATTTGACGTTTGAAACACGACAGTATTTAGCAAGGTTAGCAACCTACTAGAATATAATTATCGGTCGCTTAAATGGAAAACCCGACAAGTCCAGTGAAATATAAAACTAGATAATGCAGAAAAACTCATAAAATCTTTATCTAACCGAATTAAGCTACGATTTTTTTAGCATAGTCCTACCCATAGATCAAGATATAAAAATCAATTGATAAAATCTGGGGTAGTCAGAAGCCTTCAAGAATTAATGGAATTAATTTCATTTCTGAAAAAGTTGTGACATGTTGGCTTTTGCATTTAAGTTTAAGCGACTGATATGCAAAGTGTTCAAAAAGACCATGAATGCCGAGTATAAATTTGGCAATAGCAGGACGTAGTCCTAAATTAAGAGGAAGAATCCGCAAATTTTTACTACAATTTATTTTTAATTCGCACCCTAAAATGTACCTCTTTGCAAGGTTTGGTGCTGCCATTTACTGCCATTTGTTGGCAGCACCTTCAAACAAGGCAACTGATATTCTTTTTAACAATAATGAAAGAAAAATATTAATCTTTGATGTGCTGTTGATTTCAAAATAAAATAAATTTTAGATCAACGTGTCCTACTTTTTAGATAGGTATTTTAAAAATATAAATTTAAACAAAAATCCAATAATTCAACTTTATATTAAAAATATATTATTTCTTAATAAAATAATTACAACAAAGAAAGTAAAATTAACACATGTTTTTTACTTATTCGTAATCTTTTGTTTGGATCTCGACATCTTCTCCATATTGTAAAGCATTATCAATTTCAAGTAACAAATCTCCAATACTTTCTTCGTCTTGAATATTCAAAGGTCGAAATCTTATAAATGGATAAGAATCTATTAAGTCACCCAATGCTACGGTCAAATCCTTATATTTCTCATGAAATTCTGGATAATTTTTTCTAATATCATCGATTAAAAATTTAGTGTCGGGAGTCAAAAACTCTTCTAACGTTCCACGATCACGCTTATTAAGCAAGTCCATTTTTGATAAAATATTAATGTGAGCTGTTTCCATATTTATCATAGTCGTAAGTGCACTCATGGTCCCCGAAAGAAATTTAGCGCCGTCAATCATAAACTGTACGTCCAAGAAATACAAACAGCAAATTTTAAAATTCCAACTTTCTAATTTCTTAATAAATTTTTGTATCAAATCGAGATGAACGTATAACTCGATTTGACCTAGGCAATCAAATACAATATAGTCTTCATCTAATTCGCCTAATTTATCCTCCAACCAATCCATATTATCTAAAATGTATTCCATACAAAATATCGCACTCCCGTTAGGTCCTAAATTTAAATCGTCATCTTCCAATACATCATCGAGTTGAACCAACTCTCGAATGTCGATTAAAGGTTCATAATCAAAATGCTCTGCTGCTGGATCCAAATTAATGATGTGTATCTTCCGTTTTAAGTCAACGGCGTGCTGTGCCAGAGCACTGCAGTAAGTTGATTTTCCACTTCCAGCGGGTCCCATTACAAATTGAGCGTAACGCATTATTTACAATTTAAGTGAAGAATATTAAAAGTTAAATAAATTTATTGAATGAAAAATATGAAAACACTCACTAAAGAAGGTTATCGGTTTACAAACAACTTTGAAGGTTATTGTACACAAACAGCAGAAAATCAAATGTCAGTTTTGTTAGGTTAAATATCATACAGGGCGAGAGTAAAATAATTTACAAATTTCCTCTTGATTAGTTGGTAGTGGTAGTGGATTTCAAAAAATATTTTTATCTTCAAACCAAACGAAAGTGAGATGTTTCATTACCGATTTTAAATACGAAAGTCAAGCTTTTTCTTATCAACATAAATATAAACTCAATTATAAAACAATATATTATCTTAATAAAATTTTAATGTAAAATATTTTAATAAAATATAATAATTAACACATACAAGAAAAAGATGCTTGTACCTATGGTTCCAAAAAATAATCGCATAATAAAACATGCTTTGCATTTTACGATAAATTTAGAGAAGTGTCAATTTGAAAACCAAGTTTTTACGTCAAAAGCATGTAAATTTATTAGTTAATTTATCAAATATTTATGTATCTAAATATTTACAACAGACAATTTATTAATAATTTATACATCAATTTATCGAGAATTTATTTTACGTAATGGAAAAAAAGAAATCGACAATAACATCTTCTAGCTTTATCTATCGTGTATTGTTGAGCCTACATCATTTGCAAGGTATTCCCGAATTTCACGAAGGTGTAAGATTGCGAGATTTAACCACTTACATAAAAGCTAACTGTTTAACCGATGGAGATGTTCATCATCAAACTGAAACAGCTTTAATTCATTCGCTTGGTTTGGGCTATGTGAGAAAATTCAACGATAAGTATCAAGTTATAGTAAATTCTGCCAAAATTCAGCAAGTCCCATGCGGCAGTTTAGAACAAACTCAAGAAATAACAAGAGTATCAAATATATTTTCCACAAATTGGTTAAGTGGCCAATCTTTTCAGAATTATGTGCAAAAAGAACGAAGTATAAAACTTATAAACAATGTTACATCTGACATACCTGTACACATCGACGAAGAAGTAAATTCAAACACCAGTAGTACATCAGCAAAAAATAAAAAAATTAAGAAAAATCCAAATAAACGTCCAAATTCGACTAGCGAATGCTCTTCAAACTCCTCATTACCAGTTAGTACTTCGTCCAGAGGATCTAAAAAATCCACCAAGAGAAAAAAAAAGAAAAGGTGCCGTTATAATATATAAATATATTAAATAATTTGATTTTTAATAAATATTTTCTTTCAATTGTATTTAAATTTGATCTTCGCTAGTTTTCCAAGATGTTTTTAGTATCCTTTGGGCTTCCTGTTGGACAATTTATACAGTTACTAGCTGACCCGGCAGACGTTGTCCTGCCAAAATTAGAATAAATTTGTTTGTTCATTTTAAACAGTTAGTTAAAATTAGAATGTAATTTATTGGATTGGAAATCAGTACAGAGCGGTATGATAAACAATGTTTTGAGTTTTATTTTCCGGCGCAAAAACAAACAACGAAGACGGTTTGCCAACACGCGAACAGGCAACGTACAGCTGACCGTGCGAAAAACAGGAAAATTCCAGATTAATCCCACAGACTTCCAACGATTGGCCTTGCGATTTATTGATTGTCATCGCAAAAGCCAATCGAACGGGGAACTGAATCAGCTTAAATTGGAATGGAAGATCCGTTGGAATAATCGGAATTCGTGGGATAAGGACTTCCTCTCCTTTGAGTTTGCCCTTGATTATCGTCGCTTGAATAAGATTGTTCATCAGTTTCTTGACGGATAATCGCGTACCGTTGCACAATTTCGGATGATTCAGAGTCCGCAACATGATTATAATCGATCCCACCTTCAGTTGTAAATTATGCGGCGGAGTTCCTGGCACATCAAGCGAGTTCAAAAATTCCGTCGGATAGTTGGTCGCTTCGTCTTCGTCAGTGACACTGTCAACGGATTTGTACGAACGTAGTTCTCCAGCGATTTGACTTTGAATCGTGAAATTCAAGCTATCGACGTCCTTATTCTTCGCTGCTAGTATTGCCCGTTCACTAACCCAATCAAGATTTCTGTAATTTTGTGCAATACCGGGAAAAACTTTGGTGATGAGTTCCTCCTTCGACGATGTGAACCCGCAAAAATTTTCCGGGAACGATATCAATCCAGTCGAAACATCTACAGGAAGTTGGCCATTGCCAAGCGCCAGCAGTTGTCTTGAGAATTCAGCAGCCGATGGGTCGTTCTGCAGCGCGACTCTCATGTTCGTGGTCAATTGCAACTTTTTGACATGCCGCCACAAAAACGACGATTTCAGGCATGCATTAAGTTCATCTGCAGCAGTAGATTTCGGGATGACGGGAAGCGTTTGACGAAAATCTCCTGAGAGCAATATCATAGCCCCACCAAATCGTCTTGAATCGCCTCGTAAATCCTTCATTGTTCGGTCAACTGCCTCCAAAGCTCGTTTATGTGCCATCGTGCATTCATCCCAAATGATGATTTTACATTCTCGCATCAATTTCGCTGTCGCCGAATTCTTAGCTACTGTGCACGTTGGCATGTCAACCGCGAGAAGATTCATCGGCAGCTTCAAAGCGGAATGTGCAGTTCGACCGCCTTCCAACAATGTGGCAGCAATGCCCGAGGATGCAACAGCCAATGCAATTTGAGATCTTGACCGAATTGTTGCCAGAATTAACGAAATGACGAATGACTTGATATCATTGGGGAGGTGTGGGGGGGGGGGCAATTCTTGCGGCAATCGTTAATGCGTCTTCCTAAAAAGCGAAAGAGCTGGAAAAAAAAGCTTCGTGGGTTCGTGGAAAAGTTCTTACTATAAAAGTAGGTCCGTGGACCAAAACAGTTGGAAACCACTTAAATAGATCGATTAAGAAAGAATTAAAAATACAGGGTAGCTAAAAATTTTTGTGGTAATTATTCTGTTGAGTGAGTATGTCCTGTGAAGTATGATCTTATGTATGATCCCGGCAGACTAATAAATTTGTTTGAAATTTGGTATATGAAAACACAACAATTACTCACTTTATATTTACAACTTTATTAAATAATAATATAAATATAATATAAATAAATAAAAAATTAGTTTAGAACTTCCAACTCCTGTTTCTCCGCCCCTTCGCCTTCCTCTTCTAATAGCATTTGGAAGGCACGCAGCGACGTTGACAAATCCTCCTGCTCTTCTTTTTTCCTTTTTGCATAGTGAGCCGCCATTTCCACTTCCCTTTTTCGCTTTCGAATGCGCTGCGCCGAGACTTTTTTTTTCGCAACCTTCAGATTAAGACGGCAATTGTCCTCGTTTAGTAGCTCTGCCAAACGATATTGGCGTACTCTGATTTGACTTGCCAATCTTCATACTTGGCAAATGATATAGCCTTTGCTAAAGCATCTTGTATGACCTTTTGAAATTGTGACATAACTCTTATTTTATCTTCTAATTTGTTAAATAAAAAACTTACGGAATGGCCGCAGCCTAATTGGATAACCTCACTTTTTACAACGCAAAGTTATTCTTTGAGGCGATCAATGAACTTTTACAAAAAACTTTTTTATATACATTCTTACAGACACATGAGTTTATCTTTACCCCTGGCGATAACTCTGCTAGGTACATAGATAGAGTAGCGCCATCTATCCGTTATTAAATAAATTAGGTAGTGTTCACATCTACCTACCTTAATACATATTCCCTAAGTTAATACCTGGTACCTAATACCTACCTACCTAATTTAACCCTAAGATAAACCCTTTGTTCTCGGTAATGTTAAATTTGTTTTTCGCGAATTTCGAACTTTTTTTTTCATAAAAACCTTGTCAGCGATATAGACAATAACTCTTCAAAAAATCAGCCAAATCGGCCGAGCCGTTCTCAATTGATGAGGTAACGAAGATTTGCCCTCCATTTTTATATATATAGATTTTTCAAAAATACGGTGCCTGGAATTTAAAGATACGACCCACCTGACTGTTACCAAAAAAGATTACTGTTTGACCTGTAATATCGTGACCGAATGAAAGAGTGAATAATACCCACTTCTGTATTTATTATTTATTGCTAACTCATTAAAAGTTTACAAGCGAATGAATGAATGAATGAATCTTAGTTAGTTTACATTGTTTGTATTACATCTTATGTTAGTCAATTCTGCGCATTTATAATATATTACAATCCTCCCTTCCGATTTGAAAATACATTTTAAAATTATCATTTAATATAAGAAAATCTTAATAATTAACAATTACATTTTTTGTTAAGTTTTTTTAAACATTTTAAAACTATAAAAATAATACAATATAAAACTTATAATATATTTCTAAATTCTAACAAATACATAAAAATTTATATTACTACAAATTTAATTTGGTCGGAGGTTTTATAATTCTTTTTGGTCTATTTAGAATTAATGTTTTTGTTGACCCCGGATTAGCTAATATTTTGTTTTGTTCCTGAAACTCAGTGACTTCATATTTTTCTTTGGCTTCATTATTTAAGCTATTTTTATTATTATTGTTTTCAGAATTGACATTATCGCCTAATAAAATTTGTTCATTTGGATTTGTTTCCGATATAACTAATGGCGTTTTAACATTAATTTTATTGCCTATTTCATTATTTTCTTCTTGTTGAATTTTATAATAATAATCTCCGGCTTTTATAATTTGATTAGTATGTCTTCGCCAAATTAAATTTCCCTTAAAAATCCTAACTAAATAATTTCTTTCGCCTAACACCTCATCAATAATTGCTTTTTCCCAAATCCTTTTATTTGGATTTCTATAATCTTTGACATATACCTCTTCTCCTTCTTTAAAATTTATTTCCCTATTACCTTTAAAATATTGTTTTTGTTTCTCAATTATTTGTGAATTTTTATGTCTTAAATTATCAAAACGTGTCCGCATTTCTCTTTTAAACATTAATTTAGCTGGTGTTTCATTGGTTGAACTATGAATTGTTGTTCTATAAAAAAATAAATATCTGTTCATTAAAGTTGACATTGAAACATTACTATTATTTTTGTCCGCCAATGCTTTTTTCATAGCTAATTTGAAAGATTTTACTGCATTTTCAGCTGCTCCATTAGTTGCTGGATGAAATGGTGCTGATGTCATATGCTTAATAAAATTGTTATTACAAAATTTTGAAAATATTTCCGATGTAAACTGTGGGCCGTTGTCTGACACAATTACTTTAGGTATACCGTACCTTGCAAATGTTTCCCTAAGTTTTTCAATTGTCGCTCTTGACTACTGGTATTACTCATTTCAAAAATTTCAGGATATTTTGATTTTGAATCTGTAATTATTAAAAACATTTTGTTTTGCAATGGACCTAGAAAATCTACATGTATTCTGTCCCATACTTTATCTGCTTCTGTCCATTTAATTAATTTTGATTTTTCTGGTTCTGGTCTGTGCATCATGCAAACTGAACAACTTTTAACAAAATTTTCAATTTCTGAATCTAATAAAGGCCACCAAAAATAAGACCTTGCATAGTTCTTCATTTTTGAAATTCCTAAATGCATATAATCAGTTATTGTTAGATGAGGAAACTAAAAAATTATTAGCTTGGAGTACGCATAAAGGTATTTTTGTGATAAACAGAATGCCTTATGGTACAAAACCAGCATGTCAAAAGTTTCAACAAATTGTAGAAAAATGTTTGCAAGGATTAAAAGGAGTCACGAATTTCGTAGACGATATTGTAGTTACGGGTAAAGATGAAAAGGAACATTTAAAAAATTTAGAACAAGTATTTCTAAAATTACAAGCAGCAGGATTTACGCTTAATTTGAGCAAATGCAGTTTTTTTCAAAAAGAAATTAAATATTTAGGGCATATAATTAGTAAAGACGGTATTAAAAAAGATCCGGAAAGAATAAATGCAATGTTAAAAGTGCCCAGGCCAACAAATGTTAGCGAAGTAAAAGCATTTAGTGGTATGATTAATTATTACGGAAAATTTATTGAAAATGTAGCACAAATTTTGGAACCTCTATATAAATTGTTAAGTAAAGATACTGAATTTAAATGGTCAGAAAAGTGCGAAAAATCTTTTCTTTTAGCAAAAAAAGTAGTAGCATCTGATCAAGTGTTAATACACTATAATCAAAAATTACCAATGAAATTAGCTTGAAATGCATCATCGACAGGTATTGGCGCAGTATTATTACATACATTAGAAGATGGTTCAAATAAACCGATAGCGTTTGCGTCTCGTGTTTTAAATAAAGCAGAAAAGAATTATTCGATGATTCATAAAGAAGCATTAGCTTTATATTGGGGAACAAAGAAATTTTATCAATATTTAATGGGTAAAACTTTCACATTAGTGTCAGATCATAAACCATTACAAACAATTTTTGGTGATAAAAGGGGTATTCCAGAAATGGCAGCAGGGAGACTTCAACGTTGGGCCTTATTTTTATCAGGATTTAATTATAATTTTAAATACGAAAAGGGAACGGCAAATGCAGGCGCTGACGGATTGTCACGTCTACCATTAGAAATTGAAAATAAAACATCTAATGAAATTGAATATGTCAATTTAGTACAAAATTCATTTCAAATAGATTGGGCATCAATTAGGGTAGAAACACGTAAAAATAAAGTGTTAAGTCAAGTAGTACAATATATTAAAAATGGATGGCCTTTAAAAGATATAAAAGAGGAAATTAAACCTTATTTTTACAGAAAAACTGAATTAAATATTGAAAACGGAATATTAATGTGGGGATTTAGAGTCATAATTCCAGAAAAATTTAGAATAGGGTTATTAAAAGAAGTACATTCTACGCATTTAGGAATTTCAAAAATGAAGAACTATGCAAGGTCTTATTTTTGGTGGCCTTTATTAGATTCAGAAATTGAAAATTTTGTTAAAAGTTGTTTAGTTTGCATGATGCACAGACCAGAACCAGAAAAATCAAAATTAATTAAATGGACAGAAGCAGATAAAGTATGGGACAGAATACATGTAGATTTTCTAGGTCCATTGCATTTATTGCTAACTCATTAAAAGTTTACAAGCGAATGAATGAATGAATGAATCTTAGTTAGTTTACATTGTTTGTATTACATCTTATGTTAGTCGATTCTGCGCATTTATAATATATTACATGACCCATTACCTCAGCTATAAACTCATGCAGAGCTTTTAATTCCAAAAATTTCGTCGACATATTTTTTCAAGTAGTTGTTAAAGATTTTTATGAAAATCATTTGTTTTTGTCAAATTTTAGTGCCAATATGTCATACATTTTTTAGTATATTTTTTCGAATTTATTATGGCTCGTCATCCTTATCGACAATTACGTAACAATAAACCGAAACAGACTAATAAAGAAAAACTAGCTCCGTCTTTATCGTCATTAACCATTAGCGATATTTCTCAAACTAGTATAGCAGAAAATGATAGTAATATCAATAGTGATTCTGAATGCAATTTAAGTGAAGTTGATTCTCAGAGTAACATAAAACCTAACTCGACAGAGTCTGGAGTAACTCCAAAATCAATACTGAAAAACAAGTCAGATACTGTAAATAATGGCAACCAATCATCTGTTAGTTCAGAAAATATGATTTTAGAATTATTGAGAAGATTGAAGAGTTACTGCTGGAGTTCGAAGGCTGCAGAACAAGAACCGAAACCAGAAAAACACATTATGTTACCAAAAAATCAAAAGAAAAAAGAAACCGGAAAGGAACGCTTCGAAAGTGACAATATAAATACCAGAGAAAATCCAGTGAAAAAGATGGATCCGCGTCCCGAAAAGCATACATCCAAAAACGATAAGATCTTAGAAAAGAAGCAAGACGATGCAAATCCCAAATTACTTAATCATGAAAGCGAAAGCAAGGTTCGGATCACTAAAGCCCGACATATAATTAAAACTGCGTTGAAATACGGAATTGCGAATGGTTTGGTTAAAAAGAACGGTAACCAGTATACATTATTTAGTAGAAAAGAACTAAAACAAATGAAAAAAACGAAGAAACACCGACGTATTCCAAGCGAAACTAACAATGCTGAACTTTCAAAAATTGTAAATAATTTGAGTGATGAAGACGTCCGTTTTCTTTACACCAGACCTCCACAAGTTGAACGTTCAACATCGCAGTTAATTGATGATAAATCTTGTGATAGTATAACTAGTAAACAAGTAAGTAATTCCAAATCAGATTTGAAGAGCAATTGTAAAACAGCTGCTTCCAAACACAATGAAACTAATGCAAAAGGAAATAAAGAAAGGATTCCACCTTGTAGAACTAAATCGGCTCCTCTTAAATTACATTATTCTTGTCGTGAACATCCATCGACTCAAAAAAGTGATAATTCTATGAAACGTAAAAGAAAATTAGACAAAAAATGTTCGTCCAATTGTGTGGATTCATCCCATAGCTGTTCCAAAAAATCAAAATCAAATAAATATTGAAGATAATGATTCAAATTTGTAACAATATTTTGTCAAGACAATAAAAAAATACAACATTTTTGCTTTTTGATTAGGCATCTGCTACTAACAGGTGGTGTCGGGAACATTTAAAATGTTCGAAGCATGCGCATTAATAATTTGCTTATTTGTTTGCGGCGAGGCGCTCATTTCAAATGTCAAGTGTGTTAAAAATAATATAAGTTGCATTAGACCAAATTGTCAAATTGTTTTTAATGTTGTCAAAATAAATAATACAATCAGTGTAATGAATTAATGTAGCTAAGGATTGGTGGATTTCCAACAGGTTATGGGTTTATTTAGCTATTAATTCATTTGATATTGGTATAAAGTTTGTTTAGAATGGCTGTGGATTCGAAATACAGCATCATGAAACTAAACAATAGTAATTATTTCAATTGGATACAAGATACAAGATAAAAATGTTGCTAATTGAAAAAGGCGTGTGGTCAGCAACTGCTGATAATGCACCGGATCCAATTACAAATGATTGGAAAACCAAAGATGACAGAGCACACACGACAATTGCATTAAATGTGGAAGATGACCAGATCCAACATATCAGAAATTGTAAAACAGCGAAGGAAGCATGGAATTGTTTAAAATATTTCCATGAGAAAGATACCCCAAATAACAAAGTTAGTATCTTGCGACAGTTAATGACAACACGTGTTAATGAAGATGGTGATGTTGAAGCTCATGTAACAAAAATGACGGAATTATTTCAACGTTTTTTGGCTTATGGTGATGATTTAAAACCAGAGCTTATTTTGTGTGTTACAATACTAAGTTCATTACCAGAAAGCTATGATGTGTTAGTCACTACGTTAGAGAATCGCAAGGATGAATTAACATCGAGTGTTGTTTGTTCAGCTGTAATTGATGAATACAGGAAACGTATTGAACGAAATCGTGACAATAATTCTGAATCTGTATTACGAGTTAGTTCATCATTGAAAGAATCAAGGAATTTGTATGTCAAAGGTGAATTTGATATAAATAAATTAAAATGTCATTTCTGCAAGCGCAGTGGTCACTGGAAAAAGGATTGTTTAAAGTTTAAAGCGCATAAAGAGAAAAAGCAGAATCAAGTAAATTTGGTTGAGGATAATGACAACAATAAAAATTTTCAATGTTTGTTTGCATCTTTAAAGTCAAACAATGATGGTTGGTTGATTGATAGTGGAGCAACTAGTCATATGGCAAATAAACAAGAAATGTTCACTCATATGAAGAAACATTTTGAAAGTGTCTACGTGGCAAATGGTAATAAAGTAAATGCAATTGGTATTGGAACAGTTATTGTAAATTTTGTAAATAAATTTGGAGACAGCTGTATTGTAAAGATTGAAAATGTTCTATATGTACGAAACCTAAAAGGAAACTTTATTTCTGTACGACGTTTGACCATACGAGGATACACAGTGATTTTCAATAAAGACGAATGTAATATAGTTCGTGCGCATGATGGTATGCAAGTTGCTATGGGTCAAGCATATGGTAATTTGTATCAATTAAAGACATTAAATATGGTATGTTCAACTGAGAATTCGAAACCAGTTCAAAATTGTGTCCACAAATGGCATAAAGTTCTCGGTCATAGAGATATAAATGTGGTAAAAACATTGCCTTCGAGTAATCTTGTAGATGGGGTTCAAATTGAAGATTGTAATATAGAATGTAAAAATATTTTAAACTGTGAGGTATGTCTTCAAGGAAAAATGACTAGAATAAAATTTCCAAATTCTAATAATCGTGCAAAAGAAAGACTGGATTTGATTCATTCTGACGTTTGCGGACTAATGCAAACGAAAACGCCATCTGGAAAAGGATATATATTAACCTTTATTGATGATTTTTCCAAATTAAAAGGAAATATTTTCAGGTTGGTTGGGTTAGCAAATCAAACACTATATTTGTTCGTCGAACAAAGACGAACAAATATAGTGTTTGATTTGCTAACCCAACCAACCTGAAAATATTTCCTTTTAATACTAGAAGCTTGGGTGAGAACTGATTTTACTTATTTTTCCAAATTTTCTACTATTTATCTACTTAAAGAAAAATCAGAAGTGTTTGAAAAATTTAAAGAATTTGTTGGAATGTGCAAGACAATGTTCAATCGTAAACCAAAAATGATTCGCTCAGATAGAGGAGGAGAATATATGGGCACTGAATTCATAAAGTTTGTGAATAATGAAGGCATTCGGTACCAGCGCACAGCACCATATACTCCGCAACAGAATGGTGTTGCTGAGAGAAAGAATAGAACTCTTGTTGAAATGGCACGGTGTATGATCATAGAGGCTAAACTTGATAATAAGTTTTGGGGCGAAGCAGTAGTAATGTCAAATTATATACAAAATCGACTACCAGCCAAGGATATCATACAAACACCATTTCAAAATTGGTATGGATGTAGACCTAACATAAAATATTTTAGGCGTTTTGGATCGAAATGTTATGTACATGTACCTGATGAAAAACGAAGGAAACTCGATTCGAAAGCAATTGAGGCAATTTTTGTTGGATATGATGGAATTTCAAAGGCATACAGATGCTATGCACTGGATACTCAAAGAATTATCATTAGTCGTGATGTAAAATTTGTTCATAAAGATACTGATTTGAAACCAAATGACATTCAACAGATTCAGGAGAATGAAGTTACAGAAAGTGATGGAATGCATGAAGTTATTCAGTTAGCACCAGTCACTGACAATGATGAAGAGGATTCAGATAATGAAAAAAATGGCACAGAAACAGCAATTCGTAAATCATCTAGATCAAATTTTGGTAAATCACCTTATCGATATATTGAAGAAATCAATATTATTAAAGGAAGAATTGAACCAAAAACATACAGCCAGGCTATTCATTCTGAGCAAAAGGATGAATGGATTAAAGCAATGAAAAATGAAATGAAATCTATCAATGAAAATAAAACATGGTAACTGGTAGAACTACCAAATAATCGTCATGCTATTGGTTGTAAATGGATTTACAAAGTTAAAAACAATGGAGAAAATGAAATATTCAAGGCACGATTGGTAGCACAAGGTTTTTCACAAAAGTATGAAATTGATTACGATGAAGTTTTTGCTCCAGTGGTAAAACATACAACTTATAGGATTTTACTCACTATAGCTGCTAAACACAAAATGAATGTTATTCATTTGGATGTCAAAACAGCATTTCTATATGGAAAATTAAACGAAACAATATTTATGAAACAACCTCCTGGTTTTTTTGAAGATGGGAAAGAGAATCACGTTTGTCTCTTGAGGAGGAGTATATACGGATTAAAACAATCTGCTAGGATTTGGAATAAAGAACTTCATGAAGTTCTTATAGCGAACAAATACATTCAGAGCGAGAATGATCCATGTTTGTATATACTGAATATAAAAAAAATGCACTATGCTATGTTTTAATATATGTTGATGATATTATTTTAGCAAGCAATAGCAATGAATTGCTAGAAAATTGTGAAAAGGCATTGAATTCCAAATTTAAAATTAAAAATCTTGGAAAAATAGAAAATTATCTTGGTATAAAATTTAAACAAGATTTGAATGGTAATTTTGAAATAAATCAAAAGGAGTACATATTAAAAGTTCTGAATGATTTTGGAATGTTAGAAGCCAAGAAATCAAACGTGCCAATTAATTTATCATATGGGAAAGGTGAAATATCTGATATGTTAATCGACAATAATGAATATAGGCGATTGGTAGCTGATATGTTAACTAAACCATTGTCAGCCCATAGAATTATAAAATTAAGAAAATTATGCAATTTGTCCAATGAGGAGGAGTGTTAAAAATAATATAAGTTGCATTAGACCAAATTGTCAAATTGTTTTTAATGTTGTCAAAATAAATAATACAATCAGTGTAATGAATTAATGTAGCTAAGGATTGGTGGATTTCCAACAAAGTGTAACAATCACAGCAAATCACAGTTTGAGAAGCGCTGAAAAAATAAACCGTGCATAACCCTACTTTCGAAAGAAGTTGAACATATCCAAAGTTTTGTGATAATGTAGAATGTATTAATAGTTTTAAATAAATTAGTTTAATAAAAATAAACCGACGTAAACGAATATGATGGAAGCAAATCTACCTATTTTACCAAACGAGGTAATATTGAAAATTTTCGAATGGTGCAGCGTTCGGGACCTTCATAATCTCGCAGCAACATGTTCACGATTTGCTGATTTAATTTATAATGCAACTACATTGGGAAACATCGTTCCCATTTTGGTAACAAATCAAATATCTAATCGGATGAGAATGAGATCGAAGCAGAATTGTTTTAATGTTTGGGAAAAGTGTCGTATATCTAAGAATTGGAAAATTGGTCTCTATAAAGAAAGTGTCGAGTTGGTTTGTAAAAGATGCATTCCGTGGTTGGTATTGGACAAAGATTACTTGTGGATTACTCGGTGTCGGTATATTTACGGATATAAGAGATACAAATATGACATTTCAAATTTTTATCTGCGTAAACCTGCAGTTACAATTAAAATACCGGTTAAAGTCGATGTAAGTAAATTTGCCTATAAGGGAGGTCGTCTTGTCAGCGGACAAAGGTTGGTATTTAAATGAAAACTTGCTCACACTTTCATTAATTATATAAGTTTTCATTCAGGGATGGCAGCTTGATGATGTGGGAGTCTGAAAATCAAAATATGTTTTGGAAGGATTGCCACGATGACGATATTAATTCTGTCGATATCGAAGGTGATGTGATTGTATCTGGATCAAAAAATGGGTTTATAAAATTATGGAAATTTACTACAAACGAAACAAAATCTACGCCAATATTTAATTATAACATGCAAGATTACGTTTGGTCAACTGCTATATCCAACTGTGGACAATATTTAGCTGTGGGAACTGCCGGATGTAATCAAGTTGCCCCTCTTCATGTGATGGATTTAAAGAGGTAAAAAATAATCGGTCACCTTTCCAGATTTTTACTATAAATTATAAATACTTTGTGTAAACATTTAAATAATTTTATAATAATTTGATTACATATTTTAGTCAACTCTACTCTTGATCATTTTTAATTTTAGTGAAAAAATTTTGCAAATTTATGGGGCTAATTTTCGCAAAGGTTCTGGAGTCTTGCACATGAAATGGGAGAGTCCGAATGAATTGATATCGTGTGGATACGATGCAACTATAAGAATTTGGGACAAACGAATTGGATCTTCATGTATTGCAACGTGGGAAGATCCATTTAATAACACAATTTATTGTGTAGAAACAGATTATAATTGTACCATGATGTCAGGAACCCAACTTGAGGGCCAAGTTGTTTTATGGGATAAGAGAAAAAGGAAAGATTATGTTCAGGTAATTTTAAATTCTATTATTGCAAGAATTACTAAATATCAAGTTTTCGCTTCCATTAAGAAAGTTGATCCTAAACAAAAATATAATTACTTCAAACTAACTTTGCTCCAGAATTTTACATGGCTTGATAGTGGTCTTGTTGAATAGGTAATTAGAAACAAAGTAAGTTTTGTATAAATCATCCCTCATCCTATTTAAAATTTTGGAATTTTCTACATTCAGGAGTAAAAATCTTCAGCTTTCAAAGTAACTGACTGTACTTAGAGGCAAATTACCTAATAACTTCTTCATTGAAGGAAACAGCTTCTAGTATAATTTTAATTTTTAATGTTTTCTAATGCTATTTAATATGCACAATTTCAAAATTTATTTGCATGACTTCAGCTAATTTCGTTTTCTTTCAGATTTATTTCATGGATGTTTGTAAAAAACGGTCACTAAAGTCACCAATTTATAGTTTATCATTCGATTCCACTCATTTGTACACTGCTACCGCAAGAAACTTAAATATTTTAGATTTTTCGATTACAAAGGGTATACCAAAAAATTATTATTTAAACTTAGTTCCATCTCTTTGTTGAGAGGCGGTAAACATTGAATCATAAGGAGAGACTAGGTAGTAATCGATGTATTGTTTAAAAATAATAAATATATTTTTCATCTTCACTCCTGGTTTGTTTAATATTTGTACCTTTATAATGAACTAAAAATGCAATTATAAAATACAATATATTTGCAAATAAATACTTAATAAAAATTTTGTACATTACATTTTTCATGTAAAGACAGCGCCACTAAATCACTACATTTTAATTTTAATGTATAAACCGCATTTTTAACAATGTACAACTTACATAACATGATGTAATACAAAAAATATAAATATAAAATTTTTTAAATACGATCCAAGCAAAACTAAATAATATAAAGATAAAATAGTTCAGTTATTTAGTTACTTGGCTGAAGCATATGGTTATCAAAAATTTAAAATAACAAGCTTCACATTAAAACCTTTATCTTATAAAAATTATTCTACTAAAAATAATTATTAAAACAAAGCACGTAACAAAAATAACATTCTAACTATGCATATACGCGCATTCTACTAGTTTGAAATTGTTTGGCAGGTACCATGATGTGTGCCATCCTTATGAAAGAACTTACAAAAATACTTGCCACTAAAATCTTAAAAAGTTTCTTTTAATAAAAAAAAACAGCACCACTCCAAAAGATATCCCAATACAAAATTACATCTTACATAATTATTAAACAATGGAATTAGCTTGAGCACTAAATTCCTTCACCATATTATTTGGAATGTTTTTACTACTTAATTATAGTGTAACTTGTTAATTAAAAAACTTCTTTATTTCAACTATGACCGTTAAATTGGAGTAAGCATCCCACTGCACCAAAGTAACCTTCGTGTTCCAAAAACAAAGCTTTCATTGTTCCATCTGACCAATAATCCATCGCATATGCTAATAATTTCATAGAAATTGGATTTACCCTCAAAAAGTTACCGATGAATACAACCTACAATTAAAAAAATTAGTTTTGTTTGTTTTATCAAACTAATCAAATTTTATTCTGTCGAGGTATATTTACTTAAAAAGTTACATCTCATCTTGACACCATAAACATTTATGGAAAATGGCTAAATAATAGTGTAGACCACTTTAATAACTCTCTTTCTATTCAAATTATTTAAACTAAAACACGAAGTTGTATTTATCCATAATCACGAAATGGCACGCACCTATTTCCCCAGGATATAAGAATTATAGATATTCAAATTTTAAATTACACTATTTGTTCATATATGATACTACCCTCCAATACGCTGGACAGGTTGTATCCAAATTTCACTTGTGTTTTTACAGATTAATCCAAAATCCCAATTATGGACCTTCGTGGTTGCCTAAAGGACATTTGATAGTGATTGACTTTGAATTTTAATTGAATTTGTTATTCTCGATTCTAATTGTATATAATGACAAAAAAGTGGTCGTCCCCTTTTTACTGATACATACTAGGTGGATTAAGGATTGCGTTTTGTGAAAGCAGGGCTGTACATTCATGTTTTGATAACATAATGCTACTGATCTTAGAAGATCTACCGACGAAAAATTCTTGTAGCTGTCATGCATTTAAGGTGAGTCCCAAATACGAACAGGATATTTCAGCAAACAGTAATTTTTGATTGCCATGTAATGATAAAATAAATCTATCGAGCAAATACATATATTTTAAATAATAGCAATGGAGTTATCGAAAAATCTACACTATTGATTTGCACTGTATAAATACACTTTATAAGATGTGTTATTCAATTATATAGTACCAAAAATTATGTAATTTATAAAAAAACAAATAAATTTACCCTATCAATATTTTCTTGCAGTGCACACATTCTGGCTATGGAACCAATGTTGTTTGTGATTGTCACGAGTGTAGCTTTAGCCAAGTCTTCCCTGCTGACTTTGTTACATCTCTCTTTAGAGCTCATTTGACCAAAACTACAGACAGCCGAAAAACTTCAGTGCGACCATAATAAGGTACAACATAGGCAAAACAAGAAAATAAAGCAACAATAAGAAAAACTACAACATGCAAGGCAAAAATAGAAAAAGAAAATCAAATAAAACAAAAAGTTATAAGAATAAAATAATGTAAAGCCGACAATTTAGCAGGGCACATAAAAAAAATTGTTAAAGTAAAACTTTACAAAAAACTACAATTTATTAAAAATTTGTGAAAACAAAAATTAACAAACCTGCTTGCGACGAGGTCTCCGGGCAATCCAAACCGATTATAGTCGCCACCATAAATATCCCTCACCAATTTATCCACGTGAGTATTGTCACCTTTAGCTGCCAATTCAATGGCTTCCTCGAATGAACTGCATCCCGTCAACAAACAACATAATCCTAAAAACGTACCACCTCCTATACTAAAATAAAAAATAGAATAAAATAAAATTTCACACAAAAATTGTGTAACTTACCTAGTACCAGACACTCTCTTGTAATTATTTGGTCCATAAACGGCTAAAATACTAACACCCGAACCAATGTTTACGACTAAAAATGGATATGGATTTGAAAAATCGTACTTGACTTTTGCGCACTTCTCCTCTTCAGTTGGATTAGCCCAATAATAACACTCCGTCGGATTGTGAGCGTCCACGTACAACATACCTTTGATGAGTGAATCAAATTCGTCAAACTTGGCTAATTTCATGTTGACTTCCTAAATTGTAACAAGTTTTAAAGTGTCACCCGAAGGAAATGACGCGGTTACCTTCTTAAAATTCTCTTCGAATTTATACGCGCCACCTCCTGTGGCACAAACTGTTGTAACAAGTGTCGCTATGCCTTTGGATCTGGCTAGAAGCAGAAAATTTCCCATTTCACAGGTAGGAAATCTTATAAAATGCAATGTTCCTTTGCGACCACGTAAAGGAACCTTCTCCATCTGTAAATTGCAACAAAAACTTTTTTTTTAATTCTAGTCAAACAATTAAGAGATTACTATAAAATAATTTGAATTGTATTGTGTAGGCTTTTGTGGGAATTAAATCTCCAATCTATCAGTCTCCAAAAGGACTGTTCCAAAGATTGAAGTTAATCTTGTATTTTGAAAACTGTGATTACTAATTAAGACTGCAGGCCTCAATAATTAATATTTTATAAACATGTTCGATGACATCAAGTGATAAAAGTAGGCAATAGTTAACCTAGTTTGATAACCTTGCACTGTGAAATAAATAATTGTCTTTAAATTGTTTGCGTGGTCTATTTGTTTTAAAAAAACCGACAAAGCTCAAAGTGCATTAAAAATGTGATTCACTGCCTAGATGGAGTCGCTACAATCGTAATTTTCGGATATGGCAGCGTTCCACCTAGGTGGCATAAAATTTAACAATTAAGGAACAATTTTATTAAAAAATGTAATGCTGCCGAGGACAATTCAAAACATAATTATTATGCAAAATAATTCACAATCAGTATCAAGCTTGCATAAATTCAGATTTTTAAACCTGTTCAATCAAAAATAGTAAGATTTTTTAAATTATCTTGGATATTCGAGCAAAACATTATTTTTCATTACTTTAAGGAAAAAGCTTTTATAAACATTTAAATAAAAGTTTGATCCCAACATGGAAACACACGAGATACAAGATCACTCGGTAATTAAGTGCTTATATAAAATAAGATAAAAAGTAAATAAAGAAATAATAACATTAAAGTATAATATATAACAACTTCTTTTTTAAAATCGTTGTTTATATATAACTACAAAATAAATTTACTGTTGACAATATTAATTTATAAATGTGCAGTTTGATCTGCATTAACCGACTAAGTATAAAATTTTGAGGTAACTGCAAATAATTGACCGCTTTGATAACAAAATAAATAAAACATAATATTTCGATCGGAAATATTAATCAAGGTTAAATTATATAAATCAACCAATATATTTATTAATAACTAGATGCAATCATTTAAATAATATTCTCAACTGTAAACAAATTAAAACGACTTACCTGTAAATGTTTATCCCTATGTCCAGTTTTTCCATAAGCGGAATTTTTGGTAAGGTACCTTCTAATTTTCTTCAAAATTTCTATTTCACAGTCTAATTCATCTGGTGTAATATCTTTAGGCTCAAAATAAACTAATTTACATAAGGTACCACCAATATCCATTCCAAACCAAGGCATCGCTGCAAAAAACATTTTTTTGTTATTTACTGCTTTGAAAGTTTGAACGAGAAAGTTTATTTGCATAAACATACACAAATTTCTACTTCCCCGTTAATTTTCTTAAAAGTTACAACATTTTTGCAAAATAGAACCTAGCCAACTGGCCGAAGTGGTGCTTTGAATATTGAAAAAATCCTATCAAAACAATAAATCGATTTCATGAGCAAATTTACTATAAAAAATTATTTACCAAGCCTTTTTTGTTCAGTTGCAAAGTTGTTACATAATTTAATGTTTTTTGAACTGTAGTTCAAACATTGTGCCAATAATATATTCATCAAATTGACAATTAAACTTCAAAATTGCTCATCAAAGGTTTTAAAACAAATTTAATATAGGTAAGTATGTATTTAAAAATACTATAATTTATTATAATGATATTCAATATCAACACGCCGCTAACTGTGAAGTAGAAAAAAAAGTTATGTTTATAAATAGTCCAACTAAATAATAATTATCGTTAAACTCAAAGTATGGCAAACTGAAAATTATAAACAATAATAAGTTAGTTATGTTAGATTATTGCTATTATAGGTAAAATGTAACTAGTATATTTTTAAAGTAAATTAAGTACATATTAGTATTATTTAAAATTTTAAAATTAAGTATGACTTAAAAACCCAGATAAAAATATCAATAAAAGATATTAAATTAACGAAACGAAAAAATTGAATTAAACCTATATTAACCTTGAATATTCCACAAATATCTACGCATCATAATGAAAAACAATATGTAATTATTTCAGAAATATTTTTTTTTATAATACCTATTCTTTTGTCACTTTTTTGTTTTGTCTTATTTGTCTTATATGAGGGACGTCTACGAAATCCCATTGTTTTGAAGTTTTAGGTCAGGAATGTATTTAAAAAAAAATTATTAAATGTAAATTAAAAATGGGAACTAGAAAGAGAATACATAATTAAATTGACATTTACATCAACGTCAGAGAAAAACCCACTAGCGCACTGTAAGTTAAATTTTTCTAATTGCATATTTTCAATTTGTATGCAATTAAATTCCAAATTGCTGCAATATAAAAATTTAAAAAAATAAGTTGTAGGTACTTAAAATATATATAGATTAATTATTATGTTATCTATTTCAAGGTTTATTTTGTAACAATCGATTTCGATTTCGTAATCAGTTTTAATTTGGCTTTAAAGTTTAATGAGAGAATTAAGTTAAAACTGGCCAATTTTATACTTTAAAATGCACCCATTAATTTTTGGCCTCGACAAAATTATCATAATTCCTTTTCCTCGTGAAAATACTTAAAGATAAAACTAAGTTTGATTTAAAATTCAGGAAAAGTTAAATAATAATAAATTAATAGCTTATAATTAAATCCTTTTGAAGTAGGGTGAAATGTTATCTACATTATATAAAAATAAATTATGTGTTAATTAAATGAATGATGATACAATATTTAATTGTACAATTTTGATTTACTATGAAAATTACAGTCTTCCTACAGAATTTAAATTTGAATCAGGTCAAATGTAAAATTTTTCTTAGTATCGTAAAAAAGAATAATTTCGGATGCAGGAATTATTTGGGACAATTAACAGAATATAATAATTATAGAATGTTAAACTAAAAAAATAATGAAGAAAGATTTTTGTAATTTTAAGATGCAACCTGAGATAATTTTTCAAATTTTGCATAAGACTAATGCTCGATTGCACGTTATCATTAAACGTTAAGCTTCGATTAAATCGTTAATCCCCACCCTATTTCACTACATACTAATTGTCCATTGGTCGGAATAAGATTTAAGTGAAACTTAAGTTTTAATGATAGGTGGTGCAATCGGACATAAGTATATTTATATAAGTTTATTGAGGAATCTTTAAAATTAAAAGCGTAATACAATTTACACCATTACAGTCTACACGTAGTAGTCAGAAGTCATATCTATTAATATTAATTATATTTTAACACCAAATAAAAATTTCAGCTCAATGAATATTACGTGTAAATTTAATTAACCCTTTCATGAATTGGGTCCACTGTAGTGGACGGCTATTTTAAAACTATATAATTGTATCTTATATTACAAATTTTATCAAAATCTCATAGTAGAAGCCTCCAGTGGACACTAATCAAGTAGAAAATAACTCGAACTGTTGCAAAATTATTAAGCTAACGAAATGTTTGGTGTTTTTAATAGTAATTCTGTAATTGTGTCAAAATGGATAAAAGTATGTTTTACATCATGAATAAATGTATAATGAAATCAACTGTTGTTATGGGTACTACAAGAAACACTCGAATTTGAAAACTTATTGTTGTAATTTGCAAAAGAAATAAAAAACTTTTGTTATATTAAATGTAGTCAATTGTTTTTGTATTGTAGTAAAATAAGCAAAATCATTTTTTTTAAAGTTATTTTTATACTTTTATTTAAATCGTGCACGAAAGGGTTAAACATAATAATTGCACAACCTTAACCTTTCGATGTGCATTAATATTTATTTGTTTACTTACAATTATAAGAAATAAGGCAAAATTATGATTGAATAATAATTTTAAATGTCACAAATTGATTTTATTTTATTAGCAAATTAGTAATTTGTTTTATTGCAAAAAAGTACCAATAATTATGCTCATTAATTTTATGTTCGAAAGCAACTCTAGTTGATTGCAAGATGATGCCATAGTAGAGAAAAATTATTCGTACAATGTATTTTATTTGTGAAAAATGTTTTTTTTTGTTTTTTCTAATAGCATTTTTATCTGAAAAATTCATCAAACCTATCTAAAGGTAAGGAAACGCCACTCCACGCGCCACGCCTTGACGTCTCAAAATATTTTGTTTATTATTTTGAAAAAATAATTTAATTTGTGATGACAATGATGACAATTCGGCCATTGACATCAATGACCATGGATTTTGAGCGATGTTGATAATTAAAATTTCATATGTGGTTTTTACATCATTGTCCGGGCAATGACGTTAATGCCCAATGCAGGGTGGGCAATGATGAAACTACTGTTCTATAGAGTCCATCAGCCCGAGTTTGGGCTTCCCTGGAGAGGTCGGGCCTCTCAGTCGAGGTGGATTGATTTCAGGGATGTTTTTAGGAAATTAAGCAAGGTCAGTTTTGGCTGGCGCAACCACGGCAAATCACGGATACACCGTAAAATGAATTAATTAAATTAATTTTTTCTCTGGGCCGTTTTGGCTGACGCATCTGAGTACACTTATGAGGCCTTGAAAAGGGCCGAGTTGCTGTTATTTACACGAAAAACCGCATGCACGACAAATAATTGTCCCGGGTTGAAGTGCATCGCCATTTTGCTGTTCCTTATATAGTATTTATTCTATAATATCATCATTGTCCAATCCATTTTGGCCATTAACGTCATTGGCCAGCGTAAATGGGCATTGACGTCATTGTCCGGCCATTGACGTCAATGCCCAATTTACGTTATTGACTAACATATTATGTAACTTTGTCAATATTTTTGATATTTATATTTCAGACGAACTATATCGCCGAATTGCTGTCAACAAGGCAAAAAAAATTTGTTTAAGTGCTAAATTCCAGGTCCTGAATACTTGGTATTTGAATTATAAATGAGCCGAAAATTTGTTATCTATTGTCTCATATAATCAATAAAATGTGGTGAAAATTTGCAAAAGATCCTTTGTGTAGTTTTCCTATACAAAAATTCCCTAAAATATCATTATATTTTGACTTGGAATCTTGGAATTGTTTTTAATTTTAAAACTATCTACTAAAACTAAATTTAAGTAAAATATTTCTGTGGTTCTTTCAATTTCTAAAATGATTATATTTTTCAAAATAAATTTCCCTGGCTTTTCAAACCTAGATCAAATTCAGATATTTTAAATTTTAATAATTTAAGAAAACAAAAAAGCGTAATTTTTAAATTCATATTGTTTTTTAAACTTTCAAAAAGTTTTCCCTGACCCAAAATATTAATTTTCTTGACTTTCGCTTAAAAATCAAAAATTCGCAGACTTTCCTCGACAAAATTTGTACAATTTTAAATTCCCCGACTTTTCCAGGTTTTCCAGACAAGTGAACCTAACGGTAATTAACCCCTTTGTTCCCCTCATCGTAAATAAAAAGAATAGTAATCAAACTCTACTCAAACCTCAAACCCAGTAAGAAAATTCAAGTTTTCCATCAGCTGAACGAGGTTAACCCAGTGACATTCAGATTTAATCACATAAGATTAAGTTTTACTGTTTATTACATATCATTTTTGTAATCTTTATAATTTAATTTGATCTGAGTAAATAAAAAGTTTAAATATAAACCAAGCAGTTTTTAAGTAGGTATTGAAAACTTTTTTGTAACTTTTTTTAAGCAAGAAGGTTAACACTGTCAACTAGTAGTGCATGCTATAGAAGGTCAACGTGTCTGCTGTGTCCGCCTCATCATCATAATTATTTTAAAATAAATGTGTTCCGCTTTACAATTGAAAAAATTTCATTATTTCGGTATCGTTCTGTTTTGCATCTAATAGGAGGTCATTCACCTGGACTAGAAGACTGAAGGATGAATTAGAACGTAACATATATTTGGTTTTTTAGTGATCCTGAGCTATTTTTGATTAATTGGAGCTTTCAGAAAATTATATTCTTTTTTATAATATGATCAAAGAACTATTTTAAGTTTTCTTACATCATAACAAATTACATGAGATTAAACTTATATAATTATATTCTTGTTTAGCAGCTTATGGTTTTAAGATTTGAATATTAATTAAGTACAACAATTTTTATGCAATCATGAGACACAAAGCTTGACCGATGCTAGCTAATTTATTCCAATTAAAATTAGCAAAATTTTAATTGAAACAATTTTAATATCACACTAAACCGGTGGAACTTGAGAATTATTATATAATAAATAATTAATTAAAAATTAAATTTTGAGTCTTTGATCGACATAAAACTAATATTGGTGAGGAGTATTAAGTAACTGCGGTTCACCGACATAATCAAGTTTTATCTTTCAAATATCATCGAGATAGAATCGAGCACAGCACTCGATATAAACAGATATAATATTCACGAAATTAATTAACTTGATATTTAATTACAAGATTTTGACAGGTTAAAGAAATTAAAACTTACGTGTTTCGACAACGTTAAATCCATTTTCGTCTACACCGTTCACAACATTATCCACAGTCTCGGGTTCATTTTTACACTCTGCCATTTTTATTACAACTTGATTACGCAAACAGGTGTTACAGTTGTGAAGTGCCATTATACAAATCTACAACGAAAAAAAAGCACAAAATGAAAAAAATGAATGAGCTGTTAAAAAAGTAGAGTTTTTAAGTGGGTACTAAGTAGAGTAGTAGGAAATTAACCTTGAACTTACTTAGTATTCAAAAACGATTATAAAAATTCTTAAGGTTACTCAAATTTAAATAACAACGACAAGTTCAACTATAATTATTCCACATTGTTGAATTATTAATTATGTAACTCGAGTGGTTGTCTAAAAGTTCATTAAACATAACCTTAAAAATGAAATGGGTCGGAGAACTAGACTAAAAAATTACCTGAATAACTCATTGTGGCAATTTCCCTTATTGACACATAAAGTAGTATTAAAAAGAAATGTTATTTCCTTACATATTCTAGTCAAGTGTTTGACGTTTGCCCTTAAAATCCCAAATAATGTTGTCCGATGCAAAATATTTATTTTTAAGCAATATTCCGCACTAACACCACGAACGTTCAACTGTAAATGCGATTTGATGCGATCGCGCAACAAACGACGACGAGGCTGATGTAGCGTGATTGGTGACGTACGTAGATCAATTACGATTTTTAATTTTTATCTGTTATTTGTGTACATGACGTTTTATCAATCGTATGATTTATATCCTGCAAAATCAGCCAAAATGCCTCTTATGTAATTCGAAACATTCTAAAATTCTCAAAGTTAAATTATTTTTGTACATTGGATTTCTCTTTAAGATATCCTTCTCCATTTGATATTTAAATTTTAATGCTTCAAATAATTGAAATCTGAGAAATATTTTCTCAGTTGAAATTACATGATTTTAGGTATATAATTCACTTTTCACTGCATTGGCGGCTCGTGGCATTGTGCCCACGGTTCTGACACATCTCTTTCGGGAGGTGGGGGCAGTTTCAATAAAAAAAAAATTTTTAAGTTACTTTTAAATCGTTTATTAATTTTAATGTACAATAACTAATTATTATTTAGCAGACGATATGAAAAAACTATTTTAACTAACATAAAAATCCATTTTGTCTTGGGGCATTTCGGGTGGAGAACTTATTCGTATAGAAGACGGTTTGTTTAGATTGACAGATTTACGAGATGTTTGCGAGGCTCTTGCTTTAACCGATCTCGCCGAGGATTTCATTTTTAACAAACTTTTACGTTGACTGCTTTGTTTTTTTTCGGGTTCCATCAATAATGGTTCATCAATTTGTTTTCGCATTTTTTTAGCATTGCCGCCGTCCGAAAATGAAGAAATTGAAGAATACGAGGAAACTCCATGCTTAGAGACATCAAATCCGTCGCTATCCGAATCGTCTTTGTGTTCATTTACTCTAGATACTATCTTATATTTTCGATTGCTTTCCGAGATCATGTTGGAATTTAAACTACGTAAAATAGATCGACGGACATGTATGAGCAAGTTATGTGTTCGAGAATTTGGCATGGCATTTTTATTTGCTTTTATGTGCGAAAATATCTGATATGCTGTCGAACCTTCCTCTTCGTTCAAATCGGCTATTGCTTCTATTACAAATTTTTCCATTTTATGATACGTAAGCAATGCTTTTCTAAATCTGCAATTCGATCTATTTAATTAAATATTCCAAAATTTCAAAATAAACTTACTAAAAAATAAAATTTAACTAAAACTTTGGTAAATTCTACATATAATTTTTATCAAAAACAAAAATAGATTTGTTGTAACCATAGATGATGTTGTAACTTTCATGGCAAGCTATAAATAATGTAAATAGTACTTGAAGTTTCAAAGCTTCAAACCGAATGCGCTTTAAGCACAGCTAGAAGCGTCAGACCGAACAATGTCGAAACGTCAAAATCTAATGATTGTCAAGATTCGTGCAATAGGTTATGTTGTGAAATTCTATTTTTAGTCTTCTTTGTTTTTGTTATTCACAATGTCTTCGACTCGATTAAGTTTGCCTAAAAGTAACTTACCAGAATGTTGGACCGACGTAGAAAGAATGAACGTTTTATATGCTCCATTTCGTAGTCGTTCGACCAATTCAGAAGATTGGGATTACAAGTATACGTTTTGGAAAAACTTAATTTTCCAGTGTTGTGTTCACAGTAAAACTTATATTTTTACACTAAACGATTTAAATAAAGTTTTTAGCAATCAGGGTAGGTCGCCCGCGTGTTTACAGTTTGTTGTCGAAGAAATGTACAGAACCGGAGAGTTGCAACCGCTGGAACAGTTTTTACAAAAACCAAGACCATTACAAAGCTGGGGGGAGTGGGCAACAGATTTGTTCATAAAGAAACCGTTATTGTGGTCGTACGATAAAATAAAAGATTCCGTTACATCGCCTACAAAGAATACTTTTATAAACTTGTCGGTTATAAAAAGTGAAGCAGAGAATTTGTTGGAATCTATACCAGATAATTTTAGGAATAAAATTATGAGTTGTCAAGAGTTGTTAGACGTGTTAGATTTGGATGTAAGTAAATTTAACACCATCAAATTACTACTTCATTATTTGTTGTGCAAGCGAGAAGTGGATATCAAGGAACTCTCTATGAAAGCCGGTGATACAGCTTTACCACAAAGTACACTAATCAAATTCGGCGATATTAAAAAAATTGGAGAAATTTCAGATTTTGATATCACGGTTCACGTGTTGGAACACAACGAAAAGACTGTAGTGACACAAGTCGAAGATTTGGAGAGGGAAGCGCATTCGTTAATATCTGAAGCTAAGAAGTGTGTTGGTCGAGGCGACAAGGAATCGGTAAGTAACATTAATGATTCTAGCCTAAGATGAATGTTAAATTTAATTTTTAAATTTTAGGCAAAACGTGTGTTACGCAAAAAGCACCAAATCGATGTTAGAATTGCAAAAAAGTACGGAGCCCTACACAACATACAAAATTTGTTGGTAAATGTAAAAGATGCCAAGAGTGATGCCGAAGTTGTGGAAGCTTACAGTACAGCTTTGAGTGCCTTCAAGAAAACTGGTATGTCTGTTGATTCGGTCATCGACACCATGAGTGATCTAGGAGAAGCATTGGAGATGCACAACGATATTCAGTCATCTTTAGGTCAGTCACTGTTAGTTGAAGACGACTTAGATTTGGAGAAGGAATTGGTCGACTTGATGAACGATAATGCTACTCCGCCAAAACCTCCTGCTGAAGAAATTAAAAAAGTAGTAAAACCACCAGTAGAGGTGGAGGACGATTTAGATGATTTGCAAAAACGCTTGGCCGATTTAAGGGCACCGCTTTCACCAAACACAAGCGTAAAGAATCCAGTGGCTTTGTAAATTCGTTTTAATTTATTAAATAAGGTGCAGAAATAATGCAAAAAGTTATTGTAAGTCTTATTTTATTCTTCCAATTTATATACAATTTTGCATATCAAATCTCGATATTTTTTTCAATTTTATTGCATAAATAAATTAACACAAAATAAGATACATACTGGGTGGGCATATTTCAATGTTTTTGCAAGCTAGCTTGGTTATTACACTTAAAACTAGAAAAAGAAAGTAAAAATAAAAAAGGTTTAGGTCTCATTTTTTGCTATAAAATTATGCGCCAGTACTTATTGTATTTTTTGCGAAATTTAATGTATCTTGTTGCTGTTATTTCAAAATTTACAGAAAAAGTGTAAATAGAATTTTCATAGGTATTTAGACAGAATTAAATCACTTAAAACAGATTTGATAGTGCACTAAACAATTTTTTCAATAGAAACCTTGATATTTTTTCAAAGTTAAAAAAAAAAAAAGTTTAAAAAGGCAATTTTTTTTCAATTTTTAGAATTGAGATGGAGAAATTATCCATGTTGAACCCATATATTATTTTAATTTATCATTATTATACCAGATATTGAATTGTCCAATAAAATAACTTACTATGCAGCTTTATTTTATTTTTACCTCTATTTACTTTCCCTCTAAAATAACCATCAAAACAGAAATTTGCATATTTGTGAGTTTATGTTAATTCCTTACAAACTATACTTACTGGACAAATCATTAACTGTTATTATTTTTTTAAATATATGGGTGGTCTTTTATAGCTTTCGTAAACAATTAGACATTTTATCGATTTGCACATTCACACAGTAAAAATTGCTTATTTAATCCTAATAAAATTTGTTTTACTTGTAAAGGAAATTTTCATTTGTTTTTGATAAAAATAGGATTTATTGTAATTTACGCCAGTTTGTAAAATTGTTTGTTTTAATCCAAATAAAAAAATTTATTTGCCTATTTTTTTATCAAACAAATTTGTTATTTGATATGACTAAATTTATTTGTATCAAAAATATAATCCAACATTTCATTTGTATAAAAAAAAAATTTGTTTTTATAAAAATATATAATATGCAAATAAAACTTGATTTAGATTAAACAAACAATATTTGCTATACACACGAATCATGGTAAAACTGGCTTAGTTAATCCAGATTTTTATTTTATATTATAATAATAATGTATGTATGTTCAGTAAATCGAATAAATAATTTTTACCATATTAGAGAATCACCAAATTGTGTACTTGGCTGATTTCGCAGTGAGTACCAGAATAGTATATATTTTTAGCAATTTAGCATCTAGTAATTGAAACTGCTGATTAGCTTTTCAGTCAGTTTTTAAGACACCGCCTTCTGACTTTTCAAATGAAAGGTAAGTATTTCAGCCATTAGAACTGTATCGTAGCGCTCTTAATAAAGTCTTACATATGGGTAATATACAACCATTTCATTATAAAGATAATTATAATTTGAGATATTTGAATTCCTCATTATAATTTGAGCGCAAATGTTCCTATTGTAGGCCATCTCATTTGACATTCAAATCAAAATAAGTTCATTGGCTAAAATAATTTTTAAATGTAAAATACGAGAATTCTTCGTAATATTTTTGATAATCCAAAAAATTTAATTAACAATCAATTGTATTTTACTATTAATTATTTTACAGTAAGTCAACATCAATCATTGGATTTTCTAGCTAACTTCTAGAATAAATCATTATTACACAGAAACGATGTGTCGAGACCATTAGACATAAGTGTCAATAAAAGAAAGACCATTATTTTGGAAATAAGCGTATATCTTTTATGAAGAATTTAAATATATAAAAATATAGGTTCATGTTAAACAAAATACAAGTTGTAGTTGTAACAAATAAACTTTTTAAAAACCATTTAGTCATTTAATTCCTTGTAAACAGTTACACAAAAAAATACATCTTTTCTGTAAATGTTTGAAATTAGTTATAAAACATTTTTAACTTTGCAAAAAATCAATAAGCGCATGTAAAGTGATAACAAAAAATGACAATGTAAATTGGGTGACGCAGTTTAGCCTAGGCAATATTGCATTCAAGTGATTCGAGGCAGGTTTATTAGTTTTAAGTTTAACAATAACGTCCAACGTGTCTGCAAAAACAACAAAATTTGCCCGCCCTGTACAGTAGACACTTGCTCATGTAATAAAACTAAACATCTATCAAGAAACTTGATAACAGAATGTCCAATTCTTGTTTTAAAACCAAAGTTTAGTAAGCAGTAATCCACTGTATATATTTTTTGTTTTATAATAAATACCTCCACTTAACACAACGGTTTTTAATCTACTAAAACAAAATGTACACTATAAAAAATGAACTAAGCACAAAAAAATACAATCCCTTGATTAACTATGGCTGCCTATTTAAAAATAAAAATAGGTTTACAAATTGCATTTAAAACATCAAGATATACAACAATTCTTTTATACAGGTAAAAATCTACTAGGTACTTAATATGTATACGGATTTGTTGTTGTAAAGCATATTAAATTTTCAGCATTATAGAAGCAGCCGCCCTCCTTGTCCCCTTGAAAAGTGCAGTAGGAATGTTACAACAAGAAGACGACCAAATTAAACAAACTTTCACCACAAAATGTATAATTAGTTAAAATTAAATATGAAATAAACGATTAAATCATAACAACAAATCAGATTTTAGTCCGTTAAGACATGATATTTAATCTGATACTTTAACTTATATTTAACTAAAGTTTTTTCGATTCATGAATGAACTTTTTATACAAAAACCCACTATTTTTTTTATATAAAAGCCTATGTACACATTCATATTCCACAAGAATAACTCGAAAAATGTATTAATACACATCATGCAACAATAAAAAACGTCTTGTAATTTGAATGATAGTTTTTAAATAAAAAGTTTATAATGCAAATAAATTACAAGACGTTTTTGTGATAAAAAAAATAATATGTAAAAAGATAAATTATATATTTACGTTTTCGAGTTCCAACAAATTCTACAAAATAAAAACTAAACCATCTTCATGATTTAAAAATGAAAACAATTATCTAATATTTTACAAGCAGTAAAATTTTAAATATTGCCTAAATAATTCAACGATAACCTAAACACTATTGCAGTTTATACATAAAAAAAATCGTTTTTAACCTATCGATTTGAATGTTTTTTTTTGCCATTACGAATTTGTTATGAGCAACATAAATAATTAATATATCGATTTTGATTCGGCACTACTCCTACAAATGCTGTCCTCATTGTATGTTTTTAAAAAACTTAATAATCGTCCAGATCAAATTCTTGTCCATCTTCAAAATCGTCCAATTGCATACTTTGGAAATCCACTTTGTATCGTAAAAGGCCTACAAATAAAAAAAATCTATTAGAACTGAAATGTTATCGAAGTAAAACAAATAAGTGGGACCACCACACATGCAACTTTACAATTTTTGCAGTGTAAAACAATTTACATTGCAGTGAAAACATTGGGAAGTTCTGCACTAGGAATTGTTTCCAAGTTAAATTATTAGACACTAAGAAGTGCCCAAGTCACGCAAACAAACGAGTCATGACTCATGGCATTAGATTTATAAGGTAACAAGTACAATGAATGACAAAATGTTTCTCAATATTGAAACAATTCAAAAAAAAAGTCTGCAAGAACTTTAGCCCCCAACCCTTCCTTGAAGTAAAAAATCTGTGTGAGCAGGTTTTCCAAAATGAGCCTCCTCACAGAATGTAGACAAAAGAGAAATAATGTGCAGTTCAGAGTGAGAAAGTAGCTCCAAGAGAGTTAAAAAATCATCTATTTAAAAACAGGATTTGAAAGTCAAGACAATATTACTTTAAAAAATTTTTTATTTACACCCTCCCACACCCTAAGGTTCTGGTTGCGCTACTGTGCATGACCAATCTAACTCATCAATTTGTTTTACCTTTATACAGAAATAAATATGCTAATTTGACAATTTGTTCATCTAACCAATTATTCATTAAGTGATTGTGATGATGATGATTCTTTGTGCGTCCCTGCATGTCAAATAGCTTTTTTTTTTGGATTGTGTATGTTAAATGTGCTTGTCCCACATTCTGGAATTTAAAAGCATGTACTTCCATGTCGTTATCTATTACTTTTGATGTCATAATAAAATCGACAGCAGCATTTTAATTTTCTATAATTAGTTGCAAATCAAGCACCTGGGAAAAACGCCATGATATCCCGGCTCTCGATGCTGGTCTAGGTAAGTCGCCTTTTTAAGAGCTCACCGGTCAATGATTTGCCAATAAGGTTAAAATTAACCAAAATAAACTACCCATATTCTGTTGGCACAAACATAAAACTATTATAGCATAGCTTCAAGCTTATACTAAGCACATTTTATAGCTAACAGTTGTCATCTCTATGTTATGCTTTGAGCTTCTATTAATTGGTTACATCAAAAGTTGAAGAACTGAGTTACTAAGCGTTTCTGAATTTGCCCATTATTTTTACATTAGGAACATAACCTTGCTGATATGATGTTCAAGGGTATTTCACACACTCACTTGGTATACAGTATTTTGGCGATGTTCTCACTTTATATCTGATGCCTTATGCTTGTGAGATGCTCGATACAATATTATGTACGTCACAAAGTGATTTATTCAAATTCTTCATTCTTGTCTTGGTTAAACATCTTTTAAAATGTCACTAATCAAAATTTAATTCATACGACTTTTGGAAGCCTATAAAAAATAAGGTGAAAAGGGTCAACAAATTATGAGATTTACTAACTCTCCAAGCCGGATCAAAATTTGAATAAGAAGAAAGCGTGGTTAATAGAAACAAGTCAATAAAAGGTAGGTACGATCTTTATGAAACAAAATCAAAAATTTAAAAAACTTCTAGCTTCATTTTTACATCAAATAAATTCGGTTGGTACTCAAGTAGAATTAAGCCAAAGACAAAGATCGATATAATATTTCAATGCACTAAAGAAGGACCAAAATATGTTACAATTTCACGATTTTAACAGAAAGTATTGTACATTACGAAATAACTGAAGTAGAAATATAAAGATAAGTCTTTAACATAAGATAAAATTGATTCAACAATTTAATTTTCAAAAATTAGTTTTATTAAAAATACTTATCTTCACACGTTTTTATATTTCTACTTTAATTATTTCTGAATATACAATACTTTTTGTTAAAACCATGAAATTGTAACATATTTCGGTCCCTTTCTATTGCATTCAAATATTATGTTTATCTTTCTTCGTCAGTCAGAAAAAAAAACTATCGTTGAAACTGAGGATTGAAACACCTGATTTCCAGTTAAATTCAAATTTGATGCAGGACATTTGTTAACCTGACCACTTTTAATCTGCTGTCTTTTCATACAGATTTGATATTAAGACGGCAACTTCAACAGATTTCATAATGAAAAATGTCCTAAAAGCTTTTTACATCAACAACACTCACTACCACATTTAATAAATAAAAAACATTGTAAGAGGTAAATTTGTGGCCAAGATCGGGATATATCTACATGGTCGTTTTGATTATTTTTAGTAACAAAAACGGTGGAAGGGATGAATTTTTAACCTGAATGAAAAAATAAAAATCAAACTCAGCAATAAAAAACAAAGCAACTACATCAACAACAAATTTTAAACACAGCAAGCAACATTCACAGCAGTCTAGCTACTAATATACCTGATGGTAGATGGAGCGACTGGCGTATGTGGACCTTTAATAATCATCAAGGTCTACATCGTCCAACAGCTCGTCAACTTGTAGTGACTGAAAGTCCACTTTGTAGCGCAGAATGCCTGCAACCAGGCAGCAAAACAAACGACCCAATTAGTTTGCAAAAGTTAGTAGAAAAGTTATACTAAACAATTTTTTTTAAATAAAGGCAAATTTTAATGCAACGCCAAAAACAATTCTTGTTAATGCGAAGCAACAAAACAACACAATCGAGTGGCATGCAAGAAAATTTTTGTTGAAACAAAATATAGTAAATACGTCGAGTATTTACAAACTATTAGTATTTAAAGTTATCAAAACAAATACCGTGTGTTGCCGTCACTTATTAGTAAAAATGCATAATTTTCCAAAACAAGCTGCCTAAAAATAATATCTCACCTCCAATTCCACCAAATCCTCTTACAAATTGAGAACCTTCTTGTGATTTGTCGGTAACAATTTCCAATGTCGCTCCAAAGTTTTTGTAATTATTAGCTAACCATTCTAAGAGGGGCTGACATTCAACTAATTCTAACTCTACCCCACTCTGAAAAAAAAAATTTACAGTTCAATTCATTAACACACTAAAATTTCTTACCTCTTTATCGGTAAAATGTGATTTGTCCTTTTCCTGCTCGGGCGTCAAGTGTAAAACTGTTTCGGTTCCACTGCCATGATTTTTCAAAACATAACGTTGAATATCTAGATTTTCCCAACAAATTAAGGTTTCCACAGAGCCCAGCTCTAAACCTTTTAACGTATCTTCAACACCATAGCAACATTTTCCGGTACCTTGGCTTACTTCATCAAAATATCTACCGATTAATTTTTTTTCTTGAATAAATTTGACATTCTGCAACGATTCGGCAGCTAATTCTATCGCTTGATTAAATCCATTTTCACCACCATATGATACATCCACTAATTTTATAACCTTTGATTGTAGTCTCTGAAAATCAAGATGGAATTTAGAATTAAATTTTAATAAATTAAAAAGTTGTAGTAGTCAACTTTTTCGTAAGTTTGAAAATTACAATAAATTGCAACATAAGAGTGAAAATCACGAGGGGGAATAGCTGAGAAAATTTGGTTTACAAGTGAAAGGAAATCCAAGAAAATCTTAGGAATACTATAGACAACTTTCTGTTTTACATTTTCAAGTTTTTCAAAAAGTAATCTTGAGGCACTTCAGAGAAATCTTTCAAAAATCCTGTAAAAGGAAAGCTACTATACAAGAGGCTAGAAACAAAATGTAGTTATGTTTTGGGAAATCAGATAACTTACTGTAATTAGAATAAAAAGTACTAACAAGTTATATTAGTCACTTTAGGAGTCAATACGTCAAATTTTTAAAATTTGATCATCTATCTTTCCAAGATATATATTATGTAGATAGATATAACTTCTTTCAACATTTGGAATTAAGTTTCCTGAATAACCAACAAAACGTAAACAGTAACAAAGTTTTCTTTACTTAACAAGTGAGGGGTTGACTATCACGGAAACCTCGACCTCTGCAAAGTGGCCAATTTAGAAATTTTTATTATGAAAGTTTATGCGACTGCTTTTATCTCTTCAATCTCTTTAAGGTTAACATAAGGAATTGGTGGTCAAGTGGTTAGGATTTATGACTATCATCAGTCGCATTTGGCCCAGATTTGTGCTAGTTTCTTTCTTTAGCTTTTTCTCATTCTTTTAAAATGAAGTCTAATTAATGCAAGTCAGTCTTGAATCGATAAAATTTGGAATTTAAAAGCAGATAACAACTTTGAATGGAAAGATTTCCACTAATAAAAATTACATTGGCTCACAATATTCGTCCAGTCCTTTGTTAGCAATGTAAATTCTACGTTTTGAAGACGTATTTTGTCAAATAAAAATTGTTTTTACAGCAATACTTGACAGACATTTTTTATTGCAAATTTCATGCTCTTCAGTTGTTTATATAAATTTTTCTATTTTGTTGCATCAATTCAGAGTTACAGTGATTTAAAAAATACTATGTAAAATTCAAAAACACTTTCGTCTGGATCTCAACAACGGTGCAACAAAATAGAAAAATGTACATAAGTAGTATTTTTTGTGAATTGCATTTCCTACATTTTTGTTCATATACATTTTTCTATTTCGTTGCACCGTTTTTGAAATACAGATAAAACTTTTTTTTTGTGTTTTACAGTCTTGTTTAAGTCGCTATCAGTTAGAAATGGTGTGACAAAATGGAAAAATGTATATAAACAAAATTGAAGGTAATGAAATTTGAAACAAAAATGTCTAAAGAATTTTGCTGTAAAATCGATTGTTATGTGTCAAAAATAGTCTTGAAAAGGTACAAATTACATTGCTAACATAGGACAGTGCCATCAATTCTGTGAGCCACTGATACAGACGTACTAATTGTTCTTCGAAATTTAAAATAACAGCTTATAATAACAAAAATATCAGCTTTGAATGGAAAGATTTGTAAAAAGAAATGGAAATTTCCACTAATGAAAATTATCTGTTACTTAACCCTCCACTCCACGGGTAGAATAAATTACATCTAGTTTACCATGTAAGTAAAACCTGACAAGCTTCACCTGTGAAACACAGGGTTAAAGGCATTATTAAATTCTTTAATTAGCAGGTAAATAATCAAAAAATATTTAAATCACAGTCTTGTGGTCTGGGCATTTCAAGAGATTGGAAAGAAATACATACCAGAAGACCAAGAAGGGTCTTCAACCAATAAAAATATTATTAGAAATCAACTTAATCCATTTTAATTTAAAACAAAATTTAAAATAGTCTGATTTTTTCTAAGCCAGTGTAAGTTGTAAACAAGTGTTTGAACAGAGGTTAGTTTCATTAGTGGAAATTTCCATTTCCCTTTAAAAGTATTAAATTCCTTTGCAGCCAAGTTTCTCATTAGTTTTCCCTAGTAGTATAACAAAAAAATTTCCTCTACCATCATGTAATTTCGGAGAGACCAATTGAAACTTTTCAAATTTTTTTTTCATACATTTCTTGATAAACACTATTTTTAAATAAAGGTTAGGTTTTGATGGAAATTTCCATTTCCCTTTATATCTCTGCTACGATCACCAAAATACTATTTGTGATCTATTACACTAGAAAAAGTGCAAAATGGTAAGAAATTCAACAAAATTATATCATACAAGCAATTTGAGAGAATTCAATTTCTTACAAAACTCCAGATTAAATTTAATTTCAAAATCAAATCCATTGGAGTGAAAAAAAGCAGAGCATTTGCGGCAGGCACTAGCCACATTTAATAGAATTGTGAAGTGGACATTCGATTTAATTAATTTGCTATTAGTGATATTCAATTAAAACCTTTCTAACATTGTAACAATAAGATTAAACAAAAAGAAATACTTACAGGATCAAACATATCAGATTGACTAAGTTCAGTCTTAAAGTCTGCACTACCAGCAAGAATAAGCCCCGAGATATTTGGTTTATCGTTGGTAATAAACAATTGGGTCGCAACTTCGGCAACTTTCCTAACATAATTGTGTCTCTTTTCCATCCGCAACCGAGCAAAACGTAGAGCAGATTGTCCACCACGACCGTGTTTCTTTGGTAAATCAACGGTGAACTTGTGCAATACTTCTCTGGTGTTGCCTTGCAAAGTACCAAACAAAGCTCCGTTACCATCCATAATAATAAAGCCAAACTTATTATCGTCTGCTAAAAGTGCAGTTAAAGCTTCCGTATGAAACTTATTGTCGCACAAATACAATGAGGTATTGATTGGTTTAAAGGGTTCAAAGTCAATATTAACTTTCTTTTCTTTTCCTTCGTCAGTCACGATTGTTCCACAATAAATCACCAAACCGTTCGGTGGAACTTTTGTGTATAATTTGAGTCGATGCTGTACCGAGGTAATTGCTCCAAGCACGGATAAACGATTCACCCGCGATTTGATATTGGAAGCAGTGCCGAATTCGTCAGCCAACATTTTGCTTACTCTAGAAATTTGATCTTTCGGGGGTATAATAAGTGATATCATGCTCGTTCCATTCCTTTAAAAAAAAAAGGGTCATGTAATTTTGGTGACGCGGATATGTCGTCCGTATGGACAAAAATCAAGAAAAAGCATGAGAACTTACCCTCTTGCCAATTCCAGACTCTTTATGAGTTTCTTTATCTTCCATATTTCTACGTTACGGTCCGCCGACGTCTCTTCGTTGGACATTGTAAATTTATAATTCTAATATTAAATCTAAACGAGAAATTAACAGAAACGTGTAAAACGTGTGGCAAAATGGCGCGTCTCGCTAAACTCACTTTTGTTCACTACAGTGACTAACCTATCAACCACGTACAGCAGTTATTAAGCTAAAGGTAACAACACACGGCTAACCTTTCAGCGGCAACTCGAATATCGCTAAATTGGATTTCGATTCACTCGTGCAGCTTATCGTATCTTGTCTAAATACTTAAATTACTAAAACCCGATTTTATTGTCGAAAAAAGCTACAGTTAGGACTTTAACAGATTTTATAGAATAATAGGTTATTCCCAGTGGCGTACCATCGCATAAACCTATGAAGCCTGGGCTTGTGACGAAAAAATTTCAGGAGACGCAAAAATTAATTTTAGGAGTTGTAAATTATAATTACCTAATCATTATTAAAAATTAGTTTCATTTTCTCTATAAATTTTTCTAATTTAAAAAAAAGGTCAACTGAAAAATCAAGGATAGGGGCGCAAAATATTAAAGACTTATGGCGTTACACTTGGTTAATACGCCTCTGGTTATTCCATTAATAAGAACCAAAAACCACGCAACTAATAATAGATCTCATTAATTATTTTCAGAGTATTGAAAGTTACTTGTATTATTTAGATTGAGAGCCACAGAACATATTATTTACAAGGGCTGTTTAGAGCGGCGCTATTTGAGCTACCCAACTAGCGTATCTTCCACGTGTTGCGACTACAGTGTGGTATGGCCCTAATAACCAGCCACGACCGGTTAAAATTTCATTTACGTCAAAACGAACCCTACCTTCTTCGTTCCCACTTTGATAAGATTTATCAAAAACCGATTAATTTCTTTTAAACATTAATTAAAATTTTAATTGTCAAAATTTACTTATTTGGATTGCAATAAAAAAATTTCAAATTTTTAGTTGGCGTTTTTATGTTTTCGCGGTTGCAGTTCCGACTGATGTGTTTTATTTTTAGGTTAAGTTGTCTATTTTGAAAAATAAATGACTTTAAAGGTGTTGAATTTTTACAGAAGATACAACAAATTAATTAAAGTATCTGGAATTGTTTTGTTCACTACAGGGTAACTGAATTTTTTTTATATTATTTGCTTTATTGCATATGAATTATATTAATTTATTTATCACTGATTAGTATTATTTACCTAGTAAGTTGAATTTGTCTAATTTCTTGCAAAAAGTTTCTTTTAATGATTCTGTACGAATTGATGCATAATATAGATTTAAAGGTCATTCGTGAAATTAGTACACGAAATTGTGTGGATAGGATGTTGCAAAATAACTTGTACATATGCACAAAACATATTCAATAATCAAAAACCATGGACGTCCGTGTGGGGATGGGTTACTATTAATATTATTTTATTTTTCAAGTTTGAGTAAATATTGAACTAATTTAAATAATGGAGGGTTTCTTCCACCCATTTTATAACTTTCTTTATGTACAATGAATAAAGAAATGATTCAAACAGTCTTATGTTAGCAATGTAAATTGTACCTATTGAAAACTTTTACCTTTTTTGGTTAGACATTTTATCTATTATTATTATTACTACAAGAGTCGGTGATTCCCATACTAATTAATTTTATTTTTTAACACATTCCCGTCCCACAAGGAATTATAAATTCTTACCTGTACAGGTGACAAAAATTAATTTGTACACAATTACAACTATTTCTTTTTAAATGAGTATAATTTCATAACTTGAAGTTCCTACTATCTAACTACCCGAACAAAAGAAGTAAAACTCAGAAAATGAAAGAAAAACTATTTGTGCGGACCACTGAGTTTTTCTTCTTGTTTTCAGATTACTGGATGATGGCATTAGCGCGTGTGTTCGGATTTAGCGCGTGTTCTGATTACCGAGAGTGTACTGTACTTGAAATCTTAAAAAAGATCAGATATAATTTAATTAGGTACCTGTACTATCTGTGATTTGCGAAAAGCCTATTTTTAGAATTCCGAATGGTAATGTGTTAATAATGATTTAAATTGAGATGCAGGGATTTTAAAAAAAGTTTATTTTTATATTTGATCTTCGATTTGATTAACAATTTCTTGAACCCTTCACAATTGTAGTTTTTGCCAAATTCCTATTCCCACGTATAGCAAAGAAAGATATTGTTTTATAGCAGTAATTCTCAAATTGACCACCACCAAGATTTACAAAGGCTTCTCCCGTCAACACTGAAAATAAATTTTGTCAATTTTTGAAAATATGTAATCTCTCTAATGGTATCTCCTCTAGACAGAGACACAGCGGTCGTACTCGGTACATATTTGGGCTTTCCACTTATCCTAAAATTCTAAAATTTATCTTAAATTCTAATTATTTAATAGTAAAATAATTATTATTTTTGAGGAAAAATGAAAGACACAAAAATAATGCAGAAATATAAACTACGAATAGATAAGAGCATTAGATTTCATCTAGCTTTTACTTAAAAAGTAAAAAAATGCAATTCTTAAAATTTTCATTTATCAGACAAATTGAATTTATTACATGGCCAGTCTGATAAATGAAAATTTTAACAATTTCAAAAGAATTTTTGTTTTTTTTTAAGTAAAAGCTAGATGAAATCTAATGCTCTTATCATTCATAGTTTATATTTCTGCATTATTTTTGTGTCTTTCATTTTTTCTCTAAAATAATTAGGGAAGCAGAAAGGACCCCGCACCATTCTTATAGAAAAATGTCTTTCTGTAGATTTGGCTGATTTTTTGGTATGTTGTACTTTTCATCATTCTGAACAAATGTCTCAATGGGCACAACTTGATGTTATGTGCAGTTTTCGAGTTATAAGTTCTAAAAGGTTCAGATTTAACATGAAAAAAATTAATTTTCGACTCGATATGTGTGATCGCTAGTCGAATATGGATGCGGATGAATGTGTGTGTCAATAAAATAAAATATAGCGCAACACAACAAACCGGTATCGATTTATTTGACATGATTGAACATTTAAAAAAAATTAAACTTTTACTGTAATAATAATAAAATAATAAAGTTGTGCCAATTGAGATATTTGTTCAGAATGATGAGAAGTAGAACATATCCAAAAATCATCCAAATCTACAGAAAGACATTTTCTCATAAGAATGTTTCGGGGTCCTTTGCATACCGTACATAAGTTTTTACATGTTAATTTCCTATGTTCGGCTAACTCATTCAGTACCCGGTATGTATAGAACAACTTTGTAACTATATTAGGGCCCTAGCTGTAAGCTTTCTAATTTAATGACTTTTTGACTATTTGGCTATTTCTGGTAAATCTATAGCAACTATTTTATACATAGATGTACAGATAATTGAGTCTAGTTCCACTTATTTGTAGGCCACTTTTGTGTCAGATGAACAGAATATGAAACTCTTTGTCAAAAACTGAAAACAACATTTAGGTTAATTATCTTTGAATGTTAGTTTGATAGCCAAAGACAAGAGTATCTTCGCAAAGGTTCATTTTTTTCTCACTCCAGACCGCCCCTGTTCAAAACTCACAAAAATCTATTTATATCTTATTTAGGAAACTCGTATAGAATTTTGAAAAAAGCTCTCGAAATTTTTAAATGTCTGAAAATGCCTATTTTTCACTTTTGGGTATCGCGATTTAAAAAACTAAAATTAATATTTTAGCGGGACAACAACTTTAACGAACGGGACCCAATTTAACCGCACCCTTGACCATGGATGCAATTTGCCATCATCAGTAATTTCCATGACTGCATACAATACTTATCAATATACATAATAAAATATAATATACTTCTAAGAATCTAAAATGTAAGATTTCAAGTTTGAAATTCATGAGTTCAATAACACATTTTTTTTAATACAATCATTGCTTTGTCGGTCTGTACCCTCCAATTTGTCAAGTCTAACTTTGTGTGCGTATTATTTCTTTGATTTTATTAAATATATAGAAACTAGTGATTATGTTCAAAAAGGAAATATTATTATTGAGCTTAAAAGTAGTTTCAAACCAGAAATCTAACTTTTTAATCTATTTCTATTTTATTTTTTAAAATCTATTTCTTTTTTATTTTTTCTAACTATCTATTCTATTTTTTTTAAAATATATTTTTTAATTCAATTTCTATAACCGCTACTGTATCTTTGAAAAGTGCATTACATACTACATAATGTATTTACTTCTGAAACTAGTTGTACAACCACTGGATGTATATCTTGAGCTTGTGGGTAAAACTGACCAAGTCCAAAATTCTTTTTTCACAGTAGCAAATACAAAGTTGAATTAGTCACTATAAATCAGGAAGTTATTGGAAATTTCTCAAATGTGTACCTATTATATAATAACTACTTTATTCAGTTTTCTGTTCATTATATTTTTACTACTTAGGGCGAGTGCCATCAGTTACTTGATAACACTAAAATACCACTAATGTTTAAATTGGACTTGGTCAGTTTATAGATAAACAATGGTTTTACCCATAAGCCCACGATATATCTGTTACGGTTAATGATGACAATTCTGCTATTAACGTCATTGACCGGACCTTGACGTCAATGATCAATGCATTTTGGGCGACGTTGACATTTAAAATTTCATATGTGGTTTTTATATCATTGTCCGGGCAATGATGTTAATGCCTAATACAGCAATACAGGGTAGGCAATGATGAAACTATTATTCTACAGATTTTATATTCTATTACTCTTAGGGCCGGTTACACCAACTCTGATTAAATCGTTGGTTAACTAATCACGATTAATGCTTAACCGTGATTAGTTGACCGAAAGCGTTCCACCAAGCATTTTGTATTTATGATTAGTTAATCATGGTTAAATGCTTGGATTTCGTGTATACTCGGATTTTCCTTGCAAAAGCTCTTCTGATTGGTTGATAATTAGTCACGTGAAACTTTAGTTTGGTAAGGGTTTAGCTCGGGGTTTAGTGAAAAAAACAGAAATATACCTGTAATTTTATAAACTAAACTTGAAAATTATTATTTCAATTATTTATTGTAGTTATTTATATAAAATTAGTAAAGTAAAATGAACTCCTAAGATTAACCCAAAGGTTAATAATGAAAAATTGAAAATCAAATTATTAAATAAACAATCATTATAATAGGTTCACTAGTTAAAATAATTACAAAATTTTTTTAAATATTTTTCGAAAATCGTCTACTACTCTATTTCCAAAAGTAGATCATTTTAGTTTGGCTATGTATATTCAAAATGTGAACAATACCTATCTAAGATAGGTATTGTTCACCGCCCCGGGCGGCACATTTTTAGGGGCGGCATTTTGCGGCATGTACAAAAATTATTTATAAAAATTTTAAAAAATTTAGAAAAAAATATTTCAAAAAAATAATTTTGTTTTAAACATTTTTATTTTTTTTTAATAATATAAGAATCAATGATTATAATAATTATTAAAAAAGCCAGTTATCTATTTACACTGTATAATATACATCGACTTAGTTTAACCAATCAGGTAAAGATAACATGCTATTTTATAATATTAGTAATGTTGGTACTATATTACTGCATCAATACTATATAAGGAGAATTGTATTAGGTGTTTAAACAAAATAATTATATAAAAAAATAGAAATACTGCATTAATCGAAAATTAAATAGAATTAAATCATGAAACGAACAAAGGAAAGCGGAGCTTCATTTAGAAAGAAAAAGAAGGCTAGAGAGGAAATCCAGAATAGTAACGCTGGAGCTCTACTGAAATACGTTTCTGTATCTCGTGAAAAAACTTCTTCTAATGATGTTGAAGAGGAAGAACATGTCTCAAATACTGGCGAAGAAGATGGATTACTGAAAGACTCCTCTGTATTCGGTAATGAAACTTCATCGAATGTTGAAAAAGAAGAAATACCAGCTTCAAGTACTGGCGAAGAAGTAGATGTTTCATTATGTTCTGATGGAGAGTGTTCTGAGCAACCTATATCCTCATCCTGTACTTCCTTGAAAGATATTGGACTATGGCCTAGCAGCATTGAAGACAAAACAAGAGTCTTTCTAGTATGTCAAGGCCCGTTTGAAATCCAAAATTTAGATTCCGATTTCAGTGAAGGAGTAGTTCGTCCTGGTAAGGTAGCCAAGGGCGAAATTAGAAAACTTACTTACGAGTTAGAAGGAAAAAAATGATGAGTGGTGAAAATTCGCGAGACGTGGGACTATCTCTAGAAGAAGAAATACGAAGAGAAATGTTTTCGTCATTGGATCGAGTTATCCAGGAAATAACGGTGCGTTTTGAGCAACTCCATGTCCTTGCAGAGAAATATTCGTGTTTAATACCATCAAATCTTTTGAACGACAATTTTGAATGTCAAATGAATAACTTTGTTGACATTAACGAAGAACAGTTCCATATTGAAAGAAAAAGAATTCAGAATTTTATGTCTGTACCTGGTCTACAAGAAGAAACAAAACTTTGGGAAAACGAGCAAGGGCCTCTTGAGCTATTAATTTTTATTCAAAAGTATAGGTTAGAAAACTGTGTTCCCAACATAGTAATATTGTTAAGAATTTTTTTAACAATAGCCATCAGTGTCGCTAGTTGTGAACGGAGCTTTTCCAAATTAAAATTAATTAAAAATTATCTTCGTTCCACAATGAGTGATTCGAGATTGCGAAATTTAGCAATACTTTCAATAGAAAAAGAACTAACGGATGTTATAAATTTTGACGATATCATTCGAGATTTTGCAAATAAGAAGGCAAGAAAAATAAATATTTAAGTTTTTATTAAATTTTAATTTTTTTTTATCAAATACATTTTTTATATTATATTTATATGTAGTAATATTTATATGAGGGGGGGTAGGGGGCGGCAAAATTTAAGACCGCCCCGGGCGGCAAAAGCTCTAGGTACGCCAGTGCCTATCTTTTACTATAAATTGAAAGAAATGCGCATGCACCGACCTTTAACCATGATTAAACTCATCTAATCGCCCAAAATCGGTCGGTTAGTTTAACCATGATTAAACTGCTTTAATCATGATTAAATAGATGGTGGAACACTCTTTTACATTTAACCGTGATTAACCCCAACTAACCATGATTAAAGTATTTAATCAGAGTTGGTGGAATCGGCCCTTAGTTAGTGATAGCCGTCACACACGTTTCGTACTTTGCCGAGTTCGGCTTCCCTGGAGAGGTCGGGCCTCCCAGTCCATGTGGATTTATTTGAGGGATGTTTTTAGCGAGTAAGCGCCAGCCAAAACAGCCCGGAGCGTAGCGAAGGGCTACGTAGGGTCAGTTTTGGCTGGTGCAACCATGGCAAATCGCGGATCCCCGCAAGAATTAATTCTTTCTTCTTCGTTTTTCCTTTTTGCAGAGGAGTCCTGGTAAAACTTGGTTGAATCTAAGATGACGTTTTTGAGAATTTTAATTGGTGGGATGGTTTCCCGTTGCCTTCCTCACAGCCCACAGTTTTGTTGGGCTTTAATTTTTAAAAAGACGTAAATATTTACATCATTGTTCACAGTTAACGGGCGTTGACGTCAATGCCCAATTTACAACATTGACTTTAACATATCTATTATATTCGTGGAAAAAAATTTTTTTCAAGTGAATAAAAGTATAAAATTCTAGTGGCAAAGGAAGAGGTTTCAAAAAATTGATATAAATTGCTGAGGGACTTAGCAAGGGGGGAGTTGAAAGAATACATGAAGTAGTTTTTTTATAAACGCGTGAAGGGCGAAATAGGCAACCGTTTTAAAGGGATGGAAAATGCGTAAAGATAATATTGACAAAAGGTAATTTAGTTCCTCTCCTCCCCAAAGTGAAGTTTGGTTCTACCACTGCAAAGGGGCAAATTTGTCGTAAATTCGCATTTCTTCGATTTCCTAGATTTCCCTTTACACATTTACACAGAGATTTCCTCAGCAATTCCCCTTCCGTGCCACTGTCAAGTGTTATTTGCTATAGGAAGCGCTGCAGTGTGAAAATTCTTTGGTGGGGATTAGCAAAATCTTACTTATTTTACTTATTCTTACGTAATTGATGAATTAATATTTCCCTTCAAATCGGTAATAAATTAGTATGAACTCTTTAACATAATATAATTAAGGATAAAAGGTAGACACTCCCTGACAACCTTTTTCATAATATCTTCATGATAATTGTAAAATGTTATACAAAAATTATGAAAAATGTTGTTTCCATTAGTCTTCCTCGGTAGCGTAGTATATAATATTATCTTGTGAACTTACCGTTCATCCTTAATTATGCAAAAGTATTTGATGATCAATTATTACGTTTTAGTGTGGGTTGGGTAATAGCCCTAGTGAACAAAACCTACCGTAATTTAAACAATGTATTGGATACGTCTATTATACATTACATGGAACCTTTGAAACCACACGAGCATTCTGAAGATAAAGTCGAACCACAAAATTATTTAATGATCAATTGGTTAAAATATGACGACCCAGATGAAAATGAAAACACAAAAAAAAGTTGGAAATCTTTGAAATTCGCATACGCTCGTCGCCTTTTAAATATGAGCAATAGCGAAGACGAGTTGGTTAGATGCAGAGCAGTGAAACATTTCGCCAAAATTAATAACTTGGATAATTGGCATTATTCCCTTTTGGCTCATCTCATCAATGCAAAAGTCGCCGTTGCGCTTGCCAGAACGGAAATTGTCGATAACAGGTTTTTTTATAAACCAACAGCTACTTATTTCGGACATAATCACGAAGCAATTGTTAATAACATGAAAGAATTCTTAATTTCGCTCAACAGTAACGCTAATCACTCGTGTTTGAGTTATTTCATTAACAATGCCTTTTTTGAGCAGGTAAGTTAACTTTACGGTCTCTGATTAACTTTTCTTTGTTATTTCAATTTAGGATAATGAGCGATTTATAGACAACGATTCTGTTTTAACGGAACTTAGAAAATTGATTAAAGCTGCAAGCGATATTTTACCACTATGCCTTGAATCTTTGCGTCACCACTCGGCAATAAAAAATTACGCCAAGGATATAGTTTTGTTAAATGGATTACCTTTGCTTATGGAGATTCACAAACGATTTATAAACTCCGCGAATATAAATATTACAATTTGTAATATAATATCCAATATTTCCGTTTATCCCGAGCTATTGGAAGAAATTTACAAATCAGGTGACTATTTTATTTGATTCCCTCACCGTTCTGGTTGCACGTTTATTTTATTTAGGATGGATTAGCGTATTAGCCGAATGGGTAAAACAAGACGATATTCGTTTATCTGCACCTGCGGCGATAGCGTTGGCAAATTTAGACCAAGATAATGATTTACATGCCGTTTATCCTAACCAAGTTTATATTTTACATCCAATGCTGCGAACGGAACAAAATAGTACTGTGGATGTTATCTTTGTACACGGTTTATTGGGTGGTGTTTTTTATACATGGAGACAAAGAGATAAAAATGAAACTACCGTCGGGTTTCTGGGTAAGAAAGGAAGAAATCAAGGTGAGGATATTGGTTAATTATTGTGAGATATTCCAAATCTCCAACAGTTCCCAATCCTCGTCCTTTCCATTCCTGGCTTCTATTTGAAGTTTATAATAATTACAAAATCAGTTATATTTTTTTAGAAAGTTTAGCGCCTGAAAGTAACACCACATTTTTCAAATCTAGTGATCCTATTATGCGGAAATATATTGAAGATTTTCAAGAACATCAAGAAATGGAGTGGGAACAACTTGGTAGCGACTTTGAATTTGTTTTGAACGATATTCCTGTAAATACGAACGAAAAAGCGAAAGGACCTTACACTTGTTCTGGGTAATTGTTGGCAGCAACTCACTTTGTCAGGAAATTAAATATTAAAAATGTAGGGATCACTCTTGCGTGCTTGGAAGGATAGAAAACGACGTGACTTACAGTTACTGTTGGCCAAAAGATTGGCTATCTGCTGACTGTAAAAATATAAGAATCATTGGTGTCAATTACGATACCAATCTATCTTTATGGACACCCATATGTCCCGATATACCAGTAAAAACAACCCTGGAAGAAAGAAGTGATGAGTTTTTAGAGAAACTTGTAAAAGCTGGTGTCGGTAAAAGACCTATTGTGTGGGTTACACACTCGATGGGGGGTTTGCTTGTTAAAAATATGTTGTGTAAAGGTAAGACGGAAAAGTGAAGCAACCACGTTTCTAGATTTTAAAAATTTAAGCATGGGAAAGCGAACAGAGCGAAGTTAAAAATATGTGCAAGAATACCAAAGGCGTAGTATTTTATAGCACTCCACATATTGGGTCACGTTTAGCAACCCTGAGTCATCCAACTTCGCTTGTTTTGTGGCCTTCGGTTGAAGTACAAGAACTACGAGAAGGTTTGAATTCTGACCAATAGTCAAAATAGTTGCTGGAATTTTAATTTCTTTATAGAATCGCCAGCTTTATTGAAAATTCAAGAAAAATTTATGAACTTAACCAAGGAAAATAACATGAAAATTATAAGTTTTGTTGAAACTAAAAAAACTTTGGTGACTGCAATGAAATTTAACTTTCAGTTTGTCGAGCCTCGTTCGGCAAATTTAAATATTGGAGAGTTTTTTGAAATACCACAGGATCATTTGGGAATCTGCAAACCTGCCAATAGGTAAGCAAAATCTAATGTTCTAAACTTTTTGTAGTGCTGACAATTTATTTGCAGGCAATCGTTTTTGTACCAAAAAGTTCTAAATTTAGTAAACGAAATTGCCAGGGAATCGTATGATCGTTATTATTAAATTTGTTTATATTTGCTTGTAATAAAATTATTTACAAGCTGAAAGAATTTTATTGTAACTATTATCAGCTCATATAATGGAGTAGGTATTTGCCCAAAAAAATATGTTTGAGGAGGCGATTCCTACTCTAAAAAAACAAAAGTTTTAGTTCAAATCGAAAAATTTTGATTCAAGAGTTTGTTTACACCATTGCTTCAAGGGGTAAATATTTCAAAAACAATGTGTACATCCAAAGATTTCTAAGGGAATTCCAAACAAGTGTATACAAAAACAAACAACAGTCTAATAATATTTTTTTGTAAATTTTTGATTTATTGTATTTTTGGCAAAAAAAAATATCACAAACAGAACAATCGGGAACTACAAGAACAATTTAATTTTTTTAAAGTTTACGCTTGCTCATTTGTATGAGCCGAAGAGCAAAAAGTTGGCAAATTCAGAACTGTTTCCCCTGAAAAGTATTGCTTGTTGTGGGAAGTACTCTTCACTCAGTGATTGAAATATAACAAATAAATTTACCCAAAAGGCGATCGTAGCATAGTATAATATCTGCAAGTCATAGCTATAAAGTAAGAATTCTTGTGTCGATTCTAGTCATTCCACTCCCGTATGCTCACAGAATAGATAATTTCGATCAAAATCGATACCGCAAAACATTAATTACGACACATTAGTTTTTTAGACTATTTGACGTCTTTCACGCTATAAATTCAAATTTGGCGCTATTCTATGCCAACTCACGAATACCTAACCTTACTTTTGGAGTATCAAATTTAAACTAAAAATTCGCAATGGTTTGTAATTTAGAAGGAAATTCATTACTTTTTATTAATTTTACTGTATTTTAAGGATATAAGTTCATTTTCTGATGAGAACTTTGATACCAAAGAATGGGTGAACAATATTTTGAAATTTATGGAGCAACAGGATAAAAAAGAAGTAAGAGCCCCAAACTCATTTTTGATCCCTTGTTATTTTTAAACATTTTCTTGTAGAATTACACAACATCGTTGGTAACCAAATTACAGCTTTACGTTCAACAAGTAAATTCCTCGTTAGAACAGACCAGTCAACAAGTTTTACATTCTTTACCCAAAATTTTGAGGGACACACAAAGTTTACAACAAGAAGCCACAATTTTAAAAGAGAAATTTGCAACAGTTAAAGAAGAAATTGTAAAAATTGAGAAAGATACCGGTCAGTCATTAAAATCATTGGAAAAGTTGGACGAGATTAAGACGAAATTAAATGGTGCAAAACAAGGATTACATGAAAGTGACAATTGGACAATATTAGGTAATTTTGAAAAGCACTGTATCTCAGCTTCTAACAGATGTATTTTTGTAACTAATATTTTCTCCTCCTTTTCCAATTGCCCCTAGTCAGAAATTGGTATCTCTGCTGTAATTAAGTTAAAGCAATAAGCAAAAATTGAGATACAGTGTTTTTTCTATGGCATCCGAGAGCTGACTCTTAGAATCTTATTTGCACTCATATTGAATTCTTCCACCATTTCTTGCAATCGAGGGAGAAACCAAATTTTTGTATACTAGATTTTCTTTAATGAGGTTTCCTAACTACCTTAGATTTTCTATTTCCTTGAATCGCCTAAGATTTCTTTTCACTTGTACACCAAATTTCCCCAGCGGTTTCCCCTTGGGTTGCATTTATTATTATTATATGATCATAAACATCATATTATCATAAACAGTAATTTAAATATTTACCCCTAATCAACTTTCATTTTAGCAAACGACTTAGAAGAAGTTTTTGATTCTAAAAATATTAACAATATCGCGACAAAGATCCTAGGAATGCAACAATCACTAAAATTGCTGGTAAATATAGCCGATTATGACGATCGCAAATTGCAATTGGAAGGTCTAAAAAATCGGCTTGAAGCAATTGCCAGTCCCTCCGTCGTGCAAGCCTTCACATCAAACAATGCAGGTCAGTTTTTGTTTAATTTTCAAATTTGAATTACCAACAAAAGATTTTAGACGATTCTGCAATGTATGTAAAAATATTTTATTCCATCGGTCGCCTACCCGAGTTAATCAAATATTATCACAAATGCCAGAAGGATATTTTACTTAAAAAATGGAGAAACCAATTAGAAATTGAGCAAGATGAATCTGTCACGCAGTGGGTTCACAATTATTACGATATTTTATTATCCAATTGGCATACACAATACAAATGGTTTAATCAAACCTTTCCTAACCAACCCACCGTTGATGTTTTGATTCAAATTTACGTCGATGTGTTAACTAGTCTCGATCCAAGTATTTCGGAGTGTGTAGATGCAAGTTTAAAGCAAGTTAGCGATAAACTAGGACTGTTGTATGAAATTAAACAAACGACGAAGCAGTTTTCTGTCAATTTAAGCAATAATATTAATGCGACAGGAAAAGTAAACAAAGATAAGTATTTACCATTATTTCAAGCCGTTTACAACCCACTTGTGGTATACGTAACGAAATATGCTGCTTACGAACAAGCCTACTTATTGCAACAGTTGTCCACCATAAAATGTATAAAAGAAGAACTTCCGGATACAATTCAAGCTCTTGGTTTAGCCATACCTTCGGTTATTGATATGGCAAGAGAAGCAAAAAGAAGGTGTAAGGATATAACAGAGAATTGTGGTTACTGTGGACTTTTGATAGCAGTAAGGGCGTTCTTTTTGGGTTTTGCTGATCAATACAAAGTAGCATTACGACAAATAGAAAGATGTCGTGGTATGGAAGACGATTGGAACTTATTTCAAATAAGTTTGTCGCTTCTACAAAATTCAGGAGAAGTTCTGGTAAATCTTATGCAATTTGAAAAAGATTTAACTGCTACAGTATTGGAACTAAATTGTAATGCTGGTATATTTGAATATAAAGTGCTCTTGTTGAGTTCTTCCGAACGAAAAGAGTATGAATCTTTAGTTAAGTGTGTAACTGAAGGGACTCAGTTATCTTTACTTGATCACGTGATAGTTGAATTTAACAAACTGTGTTCCGATATACACTATGCAATGTACCAGGTAGTTTTTACTCCGATTTCAAAACAGTTACAGTTTGTGCAAGATCCTACAAAGTGGACACAAAATGATGATTTAGTTTTGGGTAATGTGGAATTGCCCGATTATAGTTTTTCGCCACAAGAATACATCACACAGGTAATACTAACGAAAGTGTACTTTTGTGATGATTATTTGGGATTAATTTTAGATTGGTCAATATCTTATGACACTTCCCCAACATTTGGAACCGTTTCTGTTTCGGGAGAATCCCTCACTCAGTTGTGCATTAAAATCAGTTGATCAAGAGTACAACAATGCTAACGATGTTGAAGGTGCGTTAGCTGAGGTTCTGTTGGGAATCATAGCACGAGGAACTTGTCAGGCTTATTGTGACAAAATCTTGTCTATTTATGAGTTGAGCTATGCATCCAGCAGGCAGTTGGCTCATGACGTAGGTAAGTTGAACTAAAATTTGAAAAATGTTTGCAGTTTGATTTATCAAACAACTTATAGGATATTTGGGTAATATTTTGGAGGATTTGGGTTTGGAATTGAGCGAGAACTTGAAACACTTGATGACATTGTTAAAACTACCAACCGATCAATATAAAAGTTTAAGTTCAGGTTATCCAGCACGATATGTGGCTGCGGTGCGCCAAATGAGAAATATCACATCGGTGGATAGACAAAAAAATAATTAGAATAAGTTTAAAATGTTTTTAAAAAATAAATTATTTTCTATCGAGAGTTCTTTAAAACCAAAACCTGTAACCTAAAGGTTTTTTTCAATTATTTCAGAAATTTTAAAGAAGTTTTTCAAGTGATAGAATAGATAATAAATTATTGTGGTTGGTCATATTTACAATGAACATATTATTTCAATGAATAGTTAAATATCGTTGAGTCAGAGGTCAGCAAGAACAAAAATATATGTTGTCCGACGTTTCGGGTTCTTTTCAAATAAAAGAAGCGATTCATATTTATTCGTATGGATCGTCGATTAATGACAAAAGGCGTTTTCAAACGAATCTTGGATATAATGAACCCAGCATAGATGGAATACTATGTTCTTTTTCTTTTTATTCTTTATATTATTTTTTCCTCCTTCCTTTTTGCTTATTGACCATGTTCGCTTTCACGGGTCCTTTTTGTTCAAATTCAAATGTTACTAACTTCTGTTGTGTTTCTACTCACCAATGGGGGGTTTTTAGCTCAAATTGATTTTATTTAGTTCGAACTAATCATTCCTCTGGGTTAGACTGGTTTTTGTATTTGAATTTGAACAAAACCTCACGTGGCTGGTTGAAACGTGGTCAAACACAGCCAAACGGAAAGATGTCACTTTTTACTTCAAATTTTTCTATATAGGTTAGTATTCCATCTATTAATTTTTGTTTTTTCAATTTTTAATTTTTTATTTCTAATGTTAATATTAAATTTTTGTGTTTTACATTTCAATTTTTTTGTATTTCAATTATTATTTCTGTATTTCTTAATTTTTGATTTTATGTAAAAAAAAATTTTTTCGTGTGTTTTCTTCTTATATTTTTGTTTGTATATTTTTAGTCTTGAAAATGGGTCAATAAAAGAACCCGAAACGTCGAACAACATATATTTTTGTTCTTACTGACCTCGTACTCAACGATATTAACTAATCATTATGAAAGGTCAACTAATATTCAAACTATTTTAATATTATTTCAAATTTTCAAATTCCACTTATATCAAAGTACAGTACTAGTAATTTGTTTTTGAAGGCCGCACTTCAATAATGTCCTTTACATTCCTTCTTGTATTTTGAAACCATAGAATATTATTAACATAAACCAATAAATTGATAATAAATATTACTAAAGCGTAATATATTATTATTATTTTCTTATTGTCAATGACACAATAATTTTTTCACAATTTCGGGAATAAAGTACTACTTTTTTTTGCGCGCAATATTGCGCCCTATTGATTTGAAATTTTGCATATGGCTTCCTACGACAAATTGCTGAAGGGTTCCATAAGGGGGGTAAAACAGTACTCCAGCACATTTTGACTACTTCTAGACATTTAGATGCTGTACGTCAAAATCATTGGATAAATAGAGAAGCAGTACAGTTTTGATCTCCACTGTCACCTTTTTTCGGGTCCCACCTTAAGAGGGATAAAGTTAAAATTTTTGACGTTACAATTGTTATCGGCCATTGGCAATTACCGTAAAGTTCTTCTAAAAGCGTCCGATCTCTTTAGAGTCTAACAATTTTTCTTAAATTTGATAAATTCAGTGTTCACATTTATAATATTCGTGAAAAGAAATCGAAAACTTCATTTGCTCTTTTTCGAAAAAATCGTCGCGTCATCCTTGAAACTGACCTTTTTAGTTTATACTGCAAAAAGGGCCGGGATTTGAAATTAAAAATTTTAGATCTCGACATTTTGTAACTTAGTTGGTGTAAGGAACCGTTCGTAAAAAACAAGAATGATAGAAGGATTTCCGATCGATAGATTTTTATAAATTAATTTTTTCTTACCGTAAAAAAATCACTTCAAAGAATCAATATTTGATAATGATAAACAAATTCTATATTTTCTTTCAGAAATTCGGGGGTAAATTTTTGCCATCCACCCCTCCCCTAAGTCAATTATTCTGAAATTGAGATATTGACCTAAACAAAAATATATAATTTTTAATGATGCACATCTACTGTATAGTCGTTACAAACTTGAACTATTTTGCATATTATTTACTTAAAATATGTTATAGGATTCATGTAATAAAGGGCATCTATTAAAATCAGAGAATAACGTTGTAAAGTGACTTGAGCATAATTAAGCACTAATGTCTGTTGCATTTTAAACCTATTTCTAAACTGAAATTAATCAAAACGATTTTACTCACTTGAGGAGCAGAGGTCTTCCTTTATATGTCTATGCCAATATCTACATTTCAGAAAAAACTAACTTAGTACTTTTACCCTCTGACCACAGATATTTTGATAAGAATTTAGGTATATTTATCAAATTTTAACAAAATGTAGATGTTGTTGGTTTTTGATAGATCACTGAGGTACTTGGGTGTACTTGTGTACACTTGTACTTGGGTGTAGATTGTAGAAGTATTATTATCAAGTTGCAATTACTAATTGAAATATTCCAGCATTGGCAGACAACCCTTGGAAATCAGTAGGTCAAGGTAAAATACCATAAGGGAAATTTGTTTTGTGATTTAGTTCAAAAATAGATGTTATTACTGAATTTTTGTATCAATGCATATTTTATGAATTTTTGAAATTCGATTCGGATTCAATAATTCCAAAAATCCCTCCAATACAGATTTCATATTAGATTCGCTATTTAATATTTGCAATTTGGTTTGGGATAGCTAGCTACAGTTTTTCGCAAAAGGACTCGGACACTCCAATGTTAGTAATGTTAATTGTACCTTTTGAAGATTTTTTATCAAATAAAAATCGATTTTACAGAAAAAATTTTTGTTGCAAATTACATTTCCTTCGTTTTTGCTTTACATGTTTCTATTTTGTCGCACCGTTTCTGAATTACAACAACTTTAAAATGACTGTAAAATACAAACAAACTTCACCACTATTTCCCACAGTCCAAAACAGAAAAACAAATACTTTGATTATAATTTTTATTTTTATCTTAAAAGTTTGAAAGTAAAGATTTCATAAACCTAAATATTGGTTCTCCATTATGGATTCTCATAAATCAATTCATTCATTACACAAACCATAAAAAAAACGGAAACCACAATAATTAAAAAAAAAAACTATTTTGACTCTAAAATCCTTCTGGTGCCCACAATTTGAAAGTTCTATCATATGAACTAGTGGCAATGTATTGATTATCGGGCGATATATCAACAGACATAACTTTACCGTCGTGTCCCGATAACGTCTTCAAAGGTTGCCAAGTCCTATTAGTCCAAATTTTAACTGTCATGTCGTAAGATGCAGTTACTAGATAATCTCGTCCATCTTTTTGAAATTTCACTTCAGATATCAAATTTGTGTGAGCTGGAATAGTGTAAACCACAGAACGTTTCCTCAAATCCCATATTTTACACGTGTTGTCTTCGCTAGCTGTTGCAATTTGATAACCATTTGGTGAGAAATCGATTCCAAAAATTGCTTTTAAATGACCTTCCATAAACATGATACACCGTCCGGTACGTAAATCCCATACTCTTCCAAATGCATCCAAACCTCTAAAATTCAAAACCATTAGCAATTTACTCCGAACAAATTTTATAGATCCTACCCTGTTGCACATACAGAACCATCTACTTGAAAACTAATACAATGTACCGGTTTTCCATGACCTTCTTGATGTAAAACTTCAGTGCATTGATGTAAATCCCACAATCTCCAAGAACAATCGTAACAGCATGTGCCTAGAAAACGACCAGAAGGGTGGAAGCGCACTTTTGATACTCTGTGTGGCATGTGTCCTTCGATATCTGCAATGGGTTCTTCACTTTTGAAACTCCATAACTTGACAGATCCATCAAATGCACAAGTCACCATGTTGCAAGCAGTCTCTTCTTGACTTATTGTCGCTCTTGGATGGAATATAATAGCACCTATGTTGCAGTTATGTCCATTTAAAGTTTGTTTTAGTTCACAACTAGGGATGTTCCACACTCGACATTTACCACCCCTAAAAACAAGAAATTGAAAAACAGATCTACTATAATATAAAAGAATCAAAAATTACCAAGAACCAGTTGCTAACAATTGTGAATTTGGACTGAACTCACAATAGGAAATAGGCCTATTGTCGCCAATTTGACTGCTGTGTATGGATAGAGCTTGTAACCGCTTTTGAAGTTCTTGTGATTTAGCAGTTTTTGAAGCAGAAGGTAAATCCCTCATTGTTTGTGCCTCTTCTAAACGAGCCTTAACACGGGGTAACGAATACTCTGCTATCCATAATCGTGCTATACGTAAGCTATCTGGACCTTCGTGATACCAAGTACTTTCTTGATTACTTTCAAGTTGCTTTTTTTCTTCTTCCACTTCCCTCTTTATAATCACATCTTCTCCTATACTAAATTAAAATAAACTTTAAACTGAAATAGTTGTTTAAAATAAACTAAACTTACCATGATAAAATGTCACGCAAACGATTTCGTCTATCGGCCGGTCCTTCCCCAAACAAACAAATCGGTTCACCTAACTGCCGCAAATTTCGTTTTACTTCTGCATCATCAGTAGAAACGTTAATCGATCTAGCTTTCTTGCGCCTTTCAAACTCTTCCAGCAATTGTTGCTTTTCTTTCGACATGGAATCTTCGAGATCCATGTACTCTAAAATTTTATAACTTAGAACCAAGTTTCATTTATAAAAGCAGAAAATTTACCATTAGAAACATTAATTTGAGGAATATTTGGTACCGTATCTGCAGGGGCTTCGATATCGTTTCCATCTTCGGAAGCTGCTTCAACTTTATCGCCATCTTCTGTGGTGGTTGTATGATGAGCGGTTTTCAGCTTTTTGATAAACTGAATATCGGCAGCTTCGTCGTCGGACATTTTAACAATAAATTATTATTTAGCAACAATCGTAAGGAATCGTAATAACCTAGCTAAACAAACATCAAATTTTGAGGTTATATCCAGTTACACATTTCAAATATTTTGTTATATACAGGGTAAGTACTTCATATTTTTTAAGAATGAAGAATAACCTATTTCGAGAGGGCAAGTTCGGTGTAGAAGTGAACAAAAACCATGGATTTATGAATATAAATATTTTATATTCATTTTATGAATATAAATATTTTATATTCATAAATCCGTGAGAAAACTCAGGGATATTAAAAAATCTTATGAATACTATAGATTAACTTTTTCGAAAGAAAATCTGAACTTTATCAGTTATCTGTCTACCACTGACGCGCACATATGGATTAACAAGAGATATTTTAAGAAATGATCACTAGGTTATATGTAACGGGAAGCGGAGGGGTCTTTGAAGTGACTAGGTCTCGGAGCCCACGCACTCAGTAAAAATATCTTTGAAGACTGTCCAATCTCGAAAGGAATCCAGGTGGAAATATGGGAAAGTCTTTCAAAAATCTCGTAAAAGGAAATCTATTTTGTTTCTTTCTTGAAGATAAATAATCAATTAAAAGATTAGAAGATGTCTATAGAAACAAAAGTTTTAGGTTCAACGTTAACTTTATTTAACATTACTGCTGATCGCGTTTATGAAGTAGAAGTAACGATTACAAAATTTCATGATAGAACATAATTAAAGCTGTACTTATGCTTAAAGCTTAAAAGGTTACAGAGAGAGAGAAATAGAATTTTGTACTTAATTCTAATATTTATTTTGATTTTAAGCCGAAAATTGCACGAATCGTGTTTAAAATTCATATTGGCAAAAGATTTTAAAGCCTGATAGTTATGATAACCTAAAAGAGGGATACAGAATATAATCCCATTCAGTGGGAGTGCACTTGGCCGGAGCCAAGATGACCTGCTGAGGAATTTAATTAATGGGGTGGTTTCTGGTTTCCTGTTGCCTTTATAGCATTGGTTAGCTATATATTCAAAATACAATTGTTAAATGATTAATATTTATTGGATGCTGCCTTTTGTAGTAAGGTGGTGGCGGATGGTTGTGGATCTTAGTTGGTTGTAGTTAGTTGAGTGGTTATTGAGTTCAACTAGGTCTTTCTCCTTTATAGTGTTTTATCTTATAATCCTATAATCCTTCGGATCAACGGATTATAAGCAGTGATGTTAATCCGGATAATGGGTCGCCACACCACCCCCTTTCTAGTGAAAAAGGTGAACGATAAAAAGATGTTACATATTAAAATGGTTTTAGCGATGACTGGAGCACCATGAGCGTAGGTGGCCACTGGAGCGGCGTGAGCGTAGTGGGCTACTGGAGCGGCGTGAGCGTAGTTGGCTTGAGCGTAGGTAGCGACTGGAGCGGCGCGAGCGTAGGTAGCAACCAGAGCAGCGTGAGCGTAGTGGGCTACTGAAGCGGCGCGAGCGTAGTTGGCTTGAGCGTAGGTAGCGACTGGAGCAGCGTGAGCGTAGGTAGCGACTAGAGCAGCGTGAGCGTAGTGGGCTACTGGAGCGGCGTGAGCGTAGTGGGCTACTGGAGCGGCGTGAGCGTAGTTGGCTTGAGCGTAGGTAGCGACTGGAGCAGCGTGAGCGTAGGTAGCAACTAGAGCAGCGTGAGCCTAGGTAGCGACTAGAGCAGCGTGAGCGTAGTGGGCTACTGAAGCGGCGTGAGCGTAGTTGGCTTGAGCGTAGGTAGCGACTGGAGCAGCGTGAGCGTAGGTAGCGACTAGAGCAGCGTGAGCGTAGTGGGCTACTGGAGCAGCGTGAGCGTAGGTAGCGACTAGAGCAGCGTGAGCGTAGTGGGCTACTGGAGCGGCGCGAGCGTAGTTGGCTTGAGCGTAGGTAGCGACTGGAGCAGCGTGAGCGTAGGTTGCTTGAGCGCAGGTGGCGACTGGAGCGGCATGTGTGTAAGCGGCTTGAGCGTAGGTGGCGACTGGTGCGACGGATAAAGCATCGTTGGTGATACGGGTGTCGTATTTGCGGACGCTGGAGAAAGCGCTGTCGACAGCTTTGGCGTAATGAGAAACGGCTTGGTCACCTCCCAAGGACCGGAGAACGCTTTGGTGCGAAGATCCTATGGATGGGGTGTGGTTTATTACGTTAGCATTGTTTCTTCGCTCGTAATTTTTGGATGATGAAGTGCGAATTTGCTTTCCACGATCTTAAACCATGGTTCTGTTCTACCATGCATAAATGGTGGTAGTGTTAAAGCCATGATTTGGGTGTGGTTTATTGTGTTACCATTGTTAGCCATTGTTTGTTCTTGAATTCCTGTGTTTCCAGTGGTATTACTCATTCTTAATCATATTTTGTTAAAATTCTTGATTATAGAAAAATCGTAGGGGTCACCAGTTATAGCATTAGTTAGCTATATATTCAAAATACAATTGTTAAATGATTAATATTTATTGGATGCTGCCTTTTGTAGTAAGGTGGTGGCGGATGGTTGTGGATCTTAGTTGGTTGTAGTTAGTTGAGTGGTTATTGAGTTCAACTAGGTCTTTCTCCTTTATAGTGTTTTATCTTATAATCCTATAATCCTTCGGATCAACGGATTATAAGCAGTGATGTTAATCCGGATAATGGGTCGCCACACCTTCCCCATTGCCAACAGATCTATCTTAGGGTTTAGATCACAGCAGTATATCAGACGATCATTAAGTTATTCGAAGAACTGCTAACTCTAAAAATACCGGATTTGAATCCGGCGTTTAGTTTATTAGAGTGGACTGAAGGGCTGATGATAATGACGAGTGTATTCGACGCGATCAGGATTCAAACTGCGGTTACCCGCTGCCCAGTCGGCCTGTGTAGACTTTACGCCACACTACTGGTTGGAAAAAAAATATTAAATTGCAATTTAATTTTCCTAGAAAATTTTCTAGCAATATACTGTCATCGGCACATCGTCGGGACTATGCCAAAACGGATTACGCCAACTTAAAGTAGATTCTGAAAGGCAGATTACCTCGATAGTTTGCCATTGCCCGCCGAAGGAGGACGGTTAGACTACAGCTCTTGCACCACTCGGGCTCGAACTAGGGTACTCTACTTAGTAGTCGACGCACTTAAGCATCAGACCTTAATCTTCCATTAATAATATGTATAAAAACCCATGTCTTTATGTTTGTGTTATTCCTTTCGTGCCACAGTGTCAATTGGTTCACGGATTAGTGCGGCCTTCGGGCCGCACAACCTAGACAATCGAGTAATTCAAATGTCTTTTATTTTTTAAGTGCTTATCTATTCCAGATTTGTGGCTATCATCCTGGCTATTTAAGCCAAGATAACGTACTGCGGAATTTAATTAATGGGATTGTTTCTCCTTGCCTTTCCCATAGCCCAGAGATCTTTGATCCGCGATTTACCGCTTCGTAGCCAGTCGATTTAAGCTTTACACCACACTGCTGGTTTTCAAATTTTGATCAACTAGAAATTACTCTAAAAAAAATCTATAATTAGTATGCTGTTATCAGGATTGACCGGATTTCCTCAATTTTCTTGCCTTTCAAAAAAGTTAAAAAAAATAAAAGTTGCCGATAATATAGTATTCCTAAGATTGTCTAAAAGCTTTCTTAGATTTTTTTCGAGATTTCTTTTTACTTCTACACTAGAGTTCTCCCCCCTCCCCCCGCGCCGAGGGAAAGTGACAGAGTATTGCAGCTTTCAAGCCGCACAACATGAGCAATCGAGTATTTAAAATGTTAGACCAACCAGAAGTCGTTCGTAGAAAATTCACAATCCGCTGTTGTTAAGACCTATTTTAAGCCGTGATCTTAGAGAATTGGATTTGTAAATACAGTGGCTCACAATATTAATCATATTATTTACCTACATTTCTATGTTAGCAATGTAAATTGTACATTTTGAAGACGTTTTTTGTCATATAAAAATCACTTTTACGGTAATACTTATTAGACATTTTTTGTTGCAAATTTTATTCCCTTAATATTTGTTCGTATACATTTTTCTATTTTGTCGCGCCATTTCAGAGTTTCAGTGCCTTAAAGAAGACTCTGTAAAATACAAAAAATATTGTCATCTGTATCTCAGGAACGGTACTACAAAATAAAAAATGTATGTGAACAAAAATGAATGGTCTGAAATTTGCAACAAAAATGTCTAATAAGTATTGCTATAAAAGGAAATTATATATGACAAAAAATCTCTTCAAAACTGTCAATTTACATTGCCAACAAGGACTGGAAAAATAATATTTGTTTAAATTCTTTAAAAACAATTTATGGTATTCGCGGACAGTGGACTTTTCTTATATGTATTGTTTTCAGACGAAAATTGTTTTAATATTTTGCACCAAGGTCGTACAAAATTTCTTGGAAGACTGACGCCGGCCGGCACAATGAAATTGTCCGGTAACTAAATTATCACCAGTCCGACCCTGCTAATCGTGGTAAATCGTTCAAATCACAAAATACTTGAAGAATATAATTATGTAAACAAAAATTTATCTATTGCTTCTCGTAAACGTTGTCCTAAATTTCATTTTGAACAGATTTGGCAGGCGAAATTGTTAATCTAACGATTATGCATAAATCACGAAAATAATTTTTTACAAAACTGCTGTAATAAATTGGTGAAATTATTAAAAACTGTATCGTTTTGTAATAAAAAAAAAAGGATTCGTTGAACGATGACGCATTTAATTATTTAATTGTAATGATTGAGATGCAACAATTTGTTGCACCGAAAAAGTTATTCGTTTCCGCGAAGGTAGTCGATTTGAATGTAAAAAAAAAATTTGAATCTGAAACCGCCGGCGCCAAAATTATATCGCTCGAACTAATTCGTCGTGCCGATAACTTGACTAAAGATTTTTTGTCTTTTTTTTTAATTAATGACGAAGCTTCACGGACATAAAACTTGATAAAAAATTTCATTTTTATAATCGATTGTAGCCAATGTTTGAAACAAAAAGTCACTAAATATTGAGATATTTTTGTAAATTTTTAGGCTTAAAAATGATGAAAAAAATTGTGTTCGATCGTAATCGGACGTGGAATAAGTAATTTTTAATTTATCGGCGTTCACTCGGCTGTATAAATTAAAAAATTGTGCAACGTTGTAATTTGCAAGGTCAAGCAAAAAATGTAAAACATTCCGTAAATTTGCTATCGACTGTACCCACCAAAAATACGTTCAGAAAATTTTTAAATAACTGGGTAAATAAAGAATAAATTATTAAAAAAAAACCGGTCGCGTTTTTGAGAGAGCATTGTCGTTTTGTTTTAGGCATCGAAGAGAGATAATTATTATTTGTAAAATTTTGTTTTCTAAATTGGCGATGAGATCGTTGAACTTGAGAGCGTTTTCCGTTTCTTAAGTCATAAAAAAAATTCCCAGTTTATAAAAATAAATATGAAAGGCCTTAGTACAGTCAACTTATTTTGACCCTCTTTTGATGTTCGTTTCTCGATGCTGATGCCGTTAGGTTAGCCTAATCGGTTACTCGTTTTTAGAATTATTCGTTCTTCCGCGTTTGAGAAATTGACAAGTGAGCGAGCGTGAAAAAATTTTTTTGTAATTAAATATTCGTGAAAATTTTAAGACGTAAAAGATATCGATTTGGCCTTTAAGGCTTGGCCCGGCGAATTTTTAGCGACTATACATGGTTTATAGGGGTCTTACGTGGTTTCTATTGGCTCACTGATTCATAAAAAAACTATTAGGGACACATTTTTTGTTGGAAATTTCCGAATGACCGAACAATGCAATACGCGTCTCAAAAATTTTACAATCGACAGCACCGACTAAAATTTATTTACAATAAATTATTGTGAACTATTTTTGTGACTAAAACTACCGCATACAAGTGTGAAATGTGCTGAATAAAAGTGCACTTAAAAATTACACATACTAGGTATCTATCTACATAGTACATAATAACAATAACGGCGTGTGTGTATGGTGGTGTGTGTTCGTTCGCCTGCCTGCCTTCAATTTACTTTTAATCACAACATGGAATTTCGAAATAATTAAAAAATGTGCAAGTATTGATTATTTCAAGTTATTTTGAAGTTGTAAAAACGGGTGACTCACATTACTTTTTTGTAAACAGATAACGAGGTGTGTGTTTGGTCTTAAAATTACGTCGTGTGGTTTTTTATGCGGTGGTGTGTCTTTTTAATAATTTTTTTAGATTTTCAACCGAAAATTGCCGCTACACCCGAACACGTTACAAATATTTTAAAATGTTACCCCAACAGTATTGTTTAAGATGGAGATACCATCATTCGAATTTACAAACTATGTTCTCACAACTCCTCGAAAGAGAGGCCTTTTGCGATGTCACCTTGGCTTGCGAAGGTAAAACATTAAAAGCCCACAAAATAGTTCTATCTGCCTGCAGTACATACTTCGATACAATATTGTCACAGTACGAAGAGAAAGATCCCATCCTCATCATGAAAGATGTTAAATTTGTAGATATTAAATGCTTAGTCGAATTCATGTATAAAGGAGAAATTAACGTAGATCACGTAAGTATTACTTTATTTATTTATTTACTAACCTATTATTATTGCCTCACATCTCACTCTTAACATTCAATCGAAAGTTAACCTAGCTTTTACTTCCCTCCGAACCAAAACTTCTCCATTCAAAAAACTTATATTGCACAACAAATATACCTTATTGCTTCTACGGGTAAACCTAACCAAAAATGCTTCTGCACAACTCGAAGCCCTTTTTTCAAAAATTTTCTTCAAATCTTACTCCTGTCACTTCGAATCGGCTTAGTTTTTGCTTTTCGCTTCTGTCAATACCGAAATGTCAATTAAAGCTTTTATTTTAAATTTAACTTCTCCCCCCGAGCGATAACATAATCCTCTTATTCTTGTCATCTTTTAAAATCCAAATATTTCTTTTTGCACCAAATAATATATCCCCCATTGTAGCAGTTTAAATTTTCTTGGTATTTTGGCGCCAAAATACCGTTTCAATTTTTCCAAATCCCTACATATATTTATTGTCGTCCTTGATTGCTTCTCTTTCAAAATACTCACCTACCAATTTTACCTTTTTTTCTAGGTAGATAGGTAACAATACTCCTCACCCTTGTCAAAATTTTTTCTAAAATATTTCTAGGTAGTCCTGATATTCAAAAGCTTTGCATTTTTGAAAATAAAAACCGTAAATGCCACATAGGCCGGTACCCTTAGCTCCTCATTTAGGCTTTTCTAGAACTTTCAATATGTAATGCACCTTTCCCGCAGCCAGAAATGTTGGTTTGAATTTTTAAATACCAGTCTCGGCTCCATCGGTGGCTACGAAAGGCATAGCAAAAATTGAAATTATTGTGTAAACAGGATAAAATCTATAATTTTCACAATCTAGATAGCATTTTGAGACAGAAACTAATAATTGAAACAAGCAAAATTATAAATCGAATGAAGGAAAAACTAAAACAACCTAATGTGACGACACAAGACTTTCCCATTTCCTGGGTTCAATTACCTCTTATTATATTAATTGCATCTGTTGGACAAGAAATCATTTGTCGGTGGTTGTTTTTCTAAGGCAACTCATATTATTTTAAAACCCTTAGTTTGATTTTAGCAATAATTAAGGATTTAAACGTCGAAGGTTGGATATCTTACATCATTTTCATTTTTATTTGTTGGCAATAGGCAGCGGGATCTACTTCAAACTAGTGTTTGAATCACCTACGTCATTTCAAAAATTGTTTCCAACCATAGAAAAAATATTTACTACTTAATGAGTAGACAGATTTAAGCAATAACCAAGTTTTGTAACTTTTTTCTACGTGTTGCGTATTTTTTTCTACGTGTTGATTTTAGATCGATATCAATGACTTTATTTAATATGTAATTGCTGTAGAGGGATGGTGGTTGTGTTTTCTGTTGTGAGGTTGCTCAATTAGTTTTGTTTTAGTCGTTCTCAATCATATTCTTCTTGGCTTAAAAGCATCGGTGTGACAATTTTAGTAATTGCTGGTGACTTTTTTTATGTATAATATTGAAATCTAGTAGTTAGACTTTCAGCTTCACCCAGGAAAATTATAGATTTAGTAATGTCTTACTTTACTACTTAAGAAATTGAGCCCACTTAATAATTCATTATTTTTTAATGACTGAATGAAATTTATGTTTGAATTGTTGAAAAGATCTTCAAAACTCTTGAATAAGATCGGTTGAATTTTTGTATAACATTTTAATTTCCCTTTTTGCATTTGATAGTATATTCTATCCCACGAATAGGTATAGTCAGACAGTATAGTCCTCACATGGTGCTGGCAACATCTTTAACCCTGCGTGTGAGTCACGTTTTACGTTCTTATGGAAATCACATGTATCGCTATTCCTTAAAAAACTCATAGCTCACACGCAGGGTTAAGATATTAAATACTTATTTAGCTTCTCTTTAATTGAAGTAATTGTAAACTATGGGCGCCTTTTGTCTGTATTGGCATAGAAGAGCCGTTCAATAACTCGAATATATCTTGCTGTGAAGTACCTGGATAACATAAGGGAATACCCTGTATATCAAATATGTTTGTTAATATAATAATTACTTTATCGCTGTAGGAGGTGGTTTAGTATGTTTTTACTGTTGTTTTGTTTTTGTTATGGCTGCCTGTTGCATCTAGATAAACAAATTTGACTGTTTGTACTTGAATTATCTGAATTTACTTTGAATCCCGATTAACGAACATCATTGGATTATTACTAGAATGAATTGTTCTAATTTGTCTATGCTAAACGAATTCACTGTGTTTTTTTCATTGCTTACAAATTTATTTTGCGTAATTCCTCATTTTGGATCTATTTGAGTGGGGAAACTACAAAGCTTATAATGTAAATTTTGCCTGCTGGCAGCTCCTCGACTAAAACGCTGCTTTTGAAAGAACTGTAAGTTTTCAGAATAATTTTAATCAAAAATTTTTTTTTAATATTCATATTTTTACACACAATTAAGGGAAAGAGCGATAGACACATGTACTGCTTCTTCGACTTCCTAGCCATCACACCATGACATGTGTTTCTGACTCATTAGTCGTCATCAGTATCGCATACTTGTTGTTATCACTTAATTGTGTACACATCAAGGGCTACTGGTCGCGATTCTATGCGGACGGTTAAATACACATCACTTAAAACATAAAATAACAACCGTGCCAACGTGCGTTCTCGAGCTCAGCGCTCTAATCAAAATTTGATAGAAAATAATATCGCATCACGTGCATAGCGTAGTTTTAAAAACTAAAAATTACACACAATTAAGGGAAAGAGCGATAGACACATGTACTGCTTCTTCGACTTCCTAGCCATCACACCATGACATGTGTTTCTGACTCATTAGTCGTCATCAGTATCGCATACTTGTTGTTATCACTTAATTGTGTACACATCAAGGGCTACTGGTCGCGATTCTATGCGGACGGTTAAAACGGTTTAAAACTACGCTATGCACGTGATGCGATATTATTTTCTATCAAATTCATATTTTTATTAGGTATTTATCATTCTTCTTTTAATAAAATTTTAACTTCTTTTGAGATGCTAACCTAAAACTTTTTAATCTAAATACAACTACCATACTCTTTTCAAAAAGAGGTTAATACTATGGCTAAGAGACTTTTCCCAACGGTTTTTGTAAAATGTATGCAGTTGTCATACCTACCACACATGGAAAGCTGCCAGTGGACGTCATAAACTTGATTTTGCTTTCAAATTTACCAAGATTTTACAAATCAACATTAGAAAATCACTAAATTTTAAAACCTAAATTTTCAAGAAAAACATTTGATTGAATTTTTCTTAGCCTGTAAAAGAGGCTCACGATTGGATTAATGAGATTTGCACAATATATCTAACAAATTTATTATGCATAATACAAAGAAATTGTATTTTGGAGTCAGGTTAAGTGAGTATTAGGTTTATCACATCTTTTATTTATGCTAGATTAAATACAGTAGAATCCGCTTAATGTGATCACGGATAATGTTATCAGTCGGTTATTATGATCATTTTGACTGGGAACCGGCCGCTTTAATCTCTTTACATACAAAAACCACCGGATAATGTGATCAAAAAGCCGCTTATTATTATCACTTTCAAGGAATTTCCTACACAATATTCTCTTTTTCGAAGTATCTTTTTCTGATTGGTCATTGAAATTTTATATATCTTTACAAAACACGTCACTCGTTTTAATTTCTATACAAAAACTAATGAAGTTTCCCGTTTCATGGCGTATTTCTATTTTTATTTTGATAAATATGCACTTTCCTTTATGCATTTTAATTTAAGTTTAGTTTATTCTTGCTAAATTTACCTAATTCTTCTTAAATTCATTTTTTCTGAAAGTTGCTTATTGTTATCAGTCGGTTAATGTTATCAAAATGTTCTTGGCCCAAAGTGATCACATTAAGCGGATTCTACTGTAATATCTGAATCTCGTTAATCCTTTCGTGCACGTCAGTAGCGAATAGATAATGAGAAAGATCCAAACTTTTTTGTGTTTAACTTTTGATTTTCGCAAGGGCTCATCTTTTTATCTACAGTTTAATGTTTATATAACTTATTTCTTAGAAAGGAAATCAAGTAAGCAATCTTTGATGGTTTCTTGTTTATATGGAATATATGAAATGACAGTGAAAACTTTTTAAATCAACTTTTTTATCTCGTCTCGGTCTCGAAACTTTAATCTTCGACCGGTAAAGTGCGCTTTTATGGCGCTTGAGACTTAATATACTATTATTTTTGTACTGCTTGAACCTGGAAGGTATTCATTAGTCATCATTACCTTATGGGCATTTACAAGTAAAGGCCCCTTCAAGTGTTTTTATACTAAAATGTAGGCGCTGGTCTCTCTCATTGCTTATTAAAAATTTAATTTTTTGGAAAATTATAATAAATTCTATTACATTTTCCCAATCGACCCTGATTTAAGTGTGGTTTTGAGATACTTTCTATGGATAATAAATCCCTGGCTGAAATTACGAATGATGCCCAAGACATGGCTCTTTTATGGCTTTTCACATGACAAATGTTTGGAATTTTTTCTTGTTTTTTTCTGTTTTTTTTTTTAAGAATTTGAATTAATATTTTATTTTTCAACAATCTTTTTTTTATTTAAATAAAACACGAAAAATGATTGATAATTTAGCCTCCACTGTTTTGTCATTTTGTTAAATTTTAATTTTACATGGGTACTAATTTATTGCTTTTTATTTCAAAAAGGTTCTCTGATTTATTTGAACGATTGTTTTACCATTGGCCGATCGTCTTGTGGAATTTTAATTTGATATTATATTGCTTTTTAGGATTAGAATGCATTTGAAATAAACCAACAGATTTAATTTAGTAAATATTTTGATTTACTTATAGTAAATCACTTTCAGCACTGATATGTTACTTTCAAATAGAGTTAGGAGCTAAATCTTTCGGGAAGTGGGGGGGGGGGGGGCGAGTTAATCGCAGCCACGGAACTAATGATACGATTATGTCTACCACTGACTAACGTGAATGGATTAACGAGATTTTCGTTACCATGTACCATGACTTTCGAATTAGGGTGACTTCAGGTATGTTTTTACCAAGGGGTCCATTCATACATTAGGTCATTTCTTGGAGAGATAGGGGAGTTCAGCCCTGCTTGACAATTTGTGACAATAGGGACTAATAAAATTTTTTAATTTTTTGAAATTAATAGTTATTTACCTAAAAGTCAGGAAAATGATACATTACTGACGAGGAGCAATGTTGAAATACGAGGCACCTTGTGCCGAGTATTTTAAAGCTCCGAGTAAAGTGAGACATTTTCCTGACAAGTATGGTATTAAATTTTACCGAAAATCGTAAAAAATCGAAATTTTAAAACATTGTTGAACAACATTTTTAAAATGAACAAAAATCAAGTTTGTCAATTTGTTGACTACATAGTTACCATAGATGGTTACTGTCAAAACAATAAAAGTAATAACGAAAAGAACGACGTCTCTTTTATTTTATTACAATTACTAATTATTACCGGACTAGTCATTAAAATTCAATTTCCCTGCGCAGATATAAGCAGGGAAGTGTTGTTTTGATGACGATTTTCGGTAAACATTTTTAAATATTAATTTTGAATGTTAATATAAGGATAATATATTTTTGTAGTCGGTATTTTGTTGTTTTATGTTCATGAGTTGTTTTGTTTGGGCTTTATTTAATGATCTCTAATAAAAAAAGGGGGTTCTAAGTTTTTGTGACGATGAGAGGGGGGTAAAAAAATTAAACTGCTTAACGTAAAGTCCTGTAGCGCTCTTAGGTTATGTTTTATTATTAATATTGATTATTACAAGTTCTTCGAATTCTGAGATAGATTACTTGATATGCCAATTTTTAGATATTCCTATAAAACGCTTCGGTTGTCACAAAACGGGAAAACGAGCTGGGCAATTATTGATATTGTTATATTATGCAAAATTAATGTTCTGGTAATCAGATTCAATTTTTCACTATAGGAATTCCAGTTACATAAATGTTGACATTTTTTAGCAATGGGAAAGAGTTGCCAAACCCTTATATTTCTATCCACGTTAATGATGAATAAACAAAAGCCATTTAGGGGGGGGGGCTTAATTTTGAATTTCGATTATCTACAATAATTTATTCTAGATCATAATAAATTTTCAGGTTTTAGCTTAATACATAAAAAAAGAATTTTTTTACTTAATTAAAACTTAATTTTAAATGAAACTGTTACTTATTTTCAGACAGTATTGTAATAATTGCAATCGGTTTTTCTTTTCTTACATAACATTCCTCCAATTGGTTCATTTTAAGTTACCAAGCTGAAAAATATAGAAAGGTTTCGGGAGAGTGACGGGTCAGTGCGGCCTCCAGGCCTCACAACCTGGATAATCGAGTTCCATATCATTCGAACATTAGGAGGTCATGCCGGCCTGACTTTCTAGTTGTTAAATAGTGTACATTTGAATTTGAGATTGCATTTTTGTTAGATCTATCAAGGACGTCTACAATTCGACAATGCAGATTGTTCCGCTGAAGTTGTTGCAAGCATAATTATTCTGTTCGGTTAACATGTTTGTCGTTGAGGCAAAACTTATGGGTATATTACACTGCAAACGTAATCTTATCAGATAAAATTGTCTAGATATGGGAGATAGTCGAGTGTTGCTTCTAAGAGTACTGGTTGGCTAGACTGTTATCTCCGTTCTGATGCGCTTAACTGCATTCAGACAAATTATGTGATATCAGTTAGAAGATGACGAAAAAGTCAGATAGAAAATGGGATAAATCAGATTCAGATGTGAAATTTACGAAATGGGCCAGTGTCAAGCCTTTGGGCAATATTTGGAATCTGAAATAAATTTAGATATTTGAGGAATTGTACCACCGTAACGTCAATTACAGTATCCACGTTAGGGGAACTTCTGGTATGACATAACCATCATTAGCAACACGCTCCTTGTCAAAATCCACCACTTGATCATAACGGTACACGTAGGTCTGCCAATGACCCGTCAGGTGTTGCATTTAGTTTAATTTATTGCTCACCCTTTAAAAATCGGTTTCATTTAAAGAATTTTCCTGAGAGCACTCTGAGATTGTTCTCGAATGAAATTCGTTAAAAGGAAATTTTGGGCAATAATGTTACAAAAGAAATCCCTAGTTCATGGAAAACATTATAAAAATTATCCTCATTTTCCATCTCATTTTTGTCAACATACAAAAAATAGATAGACGATAAATTATTAAACTTTCTCGATTAACAAAGCTCTCGAACTGCCGTTGAAAATCTCTTGTGAGTATATAGAGCGATTCGAACAGGAAATTAAAATGTTGAACCTCCCTATTTGTGCTCAGACCCCCAACAGTTACGCCACTGTCAAGTACAAGCAAAGAAGTCGTATAAGTAAATAAATAACATTATAAGAAATAAATTCTCACCGCAAAATATTGAACTTTTTGCCAACAACAATGGTTACTGGTTTGTGAAATTTATCGAAAATTTTGAACTCAAATTTGCTCACTTCAAATCTCTCGGTGTTTTCTTTTAATCTCACCTTCTTAATATTGATTTCATGTTTTTCCAACTTCAAAATCGTGAAGCTTTCATTGAAAACGCGTGAACAAAATTTCAACTTTTTTTTTTTATTGAAACAATTTACTGTCAATGTTTGAGTTTTACCATTTCAATAGTAAAATATTTTTTCTAAAGAACGAATTCGTTCGAGGCAATTTAAAAAATTTAAAACTTTTTTTTTTTGTTTTTGACGATAATATATGCGTTAATTTCTGAGTCTAAAATCCAATTTGATCGTAATTTTTGGCCTTGTGAACCAAAGTCCACTTTTTCAAAATAGTACGACTTCCAAGGTTTTTTTAAATACTAATTTGTTTGTAATCTTGAAAAGTATTTCATATTAAACAAGTTAAAAATATTCTAAAAATTTGAAATTTGCATATCTTATATTTAAAGACTATAAACCCACTAAGCATTTATAATTTATAGTGACTTATGAACTTATTAAAATACCGCTTTTTCAAAATTTATAGCCTAATACCTTTCAGTAGCTATTGATTTTTAATTTCCCGACACAATTTTATTGCAAGAAAATGCACCATACAATAAATCATCCGGTTTTGCATTTTATGTTTTTCTTTAATACAACCGCATTTTACTTTCATCGTGCCAAGTGTAAACGGTGCTTTATTTAAAATATCTATTGTATTGAAAATAATAAATTGTGCTTATAAATTAATTATTACGTAACTGTAAAAATCTTACGTTATACTAAACAACGAGATTAATACATTTTTAATATTAAAAATTGGAAAACTCGTGCAAGCACTATTGGAAAAACCCAAAAAATTACTTGTGGTTTTGATAATAATTCACAAAGCATCATTTAATTTCACGTTCATAGTTATGCAATTTTAGAAGAAAACAAAATTGAGCAATTTTGAAGGTTGTAACTTTTTTTTATAAAAAATAGGTAATCAAATTTTAATGAAAAATGACTTCGACGCAAACTAGAAAATCCAACGAAGCAGGCGGTATTAAGTCGATCGATCTTTTTTAATTTCTGATTTAAAATCCGAATAACCTTTCAAGACGTCGAAAACTTAACTATTTAATATAAAAAATTGTACTAATAAAAGGAAATTATCCGAATGCACCTGATATTAATAACTAAATTGAATTTTTTTTCTTTCGGATCTGTATATCTCGAAGTTCTATAAAAATTTAGCAAATATTTGATTGATATTTTTGCAAACCGGCGTAATTTAATCTCCAAGAAAATATATTTTCCATTAACAATTTCAGAAACAATTTTTTCAATTTAAAACTCAAGTTATTCTGTAAAATTGAAACGAAGTATGCTAGCTTATTGATTAGTGGTGCAGAAACCTCAATTTTATTTTTAATAAAATTTTGGCCCTTCCCTTTCATTCATTCAATTTTATTATTTCTACAGTTTTCTCTTTCGGAACTTTCTACCTGCTTCTTTTACCTGATTTTGCAGGATTATTTTCAAAAAGGTGGTTTTAAAATTTTGAAACTAGATAATCATTAAATTGTCAGTTGAGGTAGGTCAATTTATTAAAATTGATTAAATTTATTTATACTTTTAAATTAAATTAATAACGAAACTCGTCGGGTTCGTTTTAGCAGTTACAGTACTGTTTTTTGCATTATAAATTATGTATTAACGTTTCCCCTATTAATTTTTGCATATTTATATTCAACTGTGAATATCAGCAAGCCTGTTAACTATTTCTTCACAACACGATTATGTACTACTATATTTTAATTTTTCGTGTTTAAAACTTCTTTAAACATAGATGGTTTTTTTTTATTAAAATCTCTCACCTTCTTCCTCATTTATTTTAATTTACATATTTTAAATTCCAATCTTTAAATAAACTTTTTAAGTCGTGGAAAATTTTAAATTAATTTATTTGTAAAAAAATAGAACTTCCGACTTCCATTTTCACATTTTCAAGCTGATGTATTTGCAAATGCGTTTAAAATTGTCTTGTACGAGGGACGTTCGAGTGATTTGTTCGACATTTTTATCGTAAAATTTCATTTCGATTGTTCACTCGCGAGGAGACGCCGCGCCGGCAGATGTCAATTGTAGTGGTAGAAAAATATAACCGATGGAAAGTAGCTGTTAATTTTAACGGCCTGTTAAAAGTTTTATGAAACCGAGCATAGGTGTAGCAAATATTTTATTCTATTATATGAACTTTAAGCTCTATACACTAGGCTAGCAGTTGCTATGTTTTTACATGATGAGCAGCAGGCAAAACTTCCACTTTTAATTTCTCAAAAACTGCTGAGTATCTACACCTAATAATTAATAGTCTCTGTCCCTTATGGGTAATATGATGGCCCGCTTGATTGAAATACCACTTTTGATAAGAATAATATGCAGTGATGGCGTCGATTTTATACTCACATTTCAGCTTACTCACCACTACGGTATTTAATAAAACTAGCGGTATCCAGACGAATCTCGCCTCTAATGACTGATATAAAAAATCGCTTAATAGATAATAATATGTAAACCATTAAATTTTTTCATTTTTCTAAATTAAGGCCTAAACCGTTTCCTTAGCCGACCGAAAACACCCTAAAGTAAGCGTTAAGAGTTCAAACCTTACGTTCGTTTGCAGAAATCCACCCTCCTCTTTCTCGCTATTTCTCCCTATAGCTTAAATGATAGTGTCACACTTATGTAATTTATAATCCAAATTATTAAAATGAAATAGGGTCACGCTCAGAAAAATTAAGTATAGATGTGAATCAATAAATTAAAGTCTAGCAGACTTCCGTTAAAATATATTATGTAATATTAGTAATTTGTAAATTCTGCAATATCTACTGACGTCTCCATGATGTATCATATTGTATTTTAAATCACGGGATTAAATTTTGGAATCGTGGGGACGTCGCTCCGTTAAATAATTCGACAATTTATTATAAATAATATGTTGTACATAAATGTTATAAACCTTATGTACCTTCTCCCGAAGTGTTTTGAAATAATTATGAATATTCGAATATTTTCTCTTTGCAACCAAAATAATTATTATACGTGGGAATCAGAAATCTGTCAAGATTCCTGAGAAGTAAAAATTGCAAATAAGGTATTTCTCAGGTTAATTCTTTATATTTGTGTGTAAACTACAGAAAAATGCGGGACGATTTTTTCTTATCCCGTCCCCCGCTCGCGGAACCACCTGTCCCACAACTACCTTCTTTGAAGGGGGAAGGAGGGGGATTTATTTTTTCGTTTTAACGTTTTTCTTAAATATTTGTGGCTTTTCCGACTTCTCTATTTAATAGATTGGAAAAATTGACTGTTGAAAAAGAAGTGGAAGATCCAGAAGGAATTCAAGATAAGTTTGCAGTACCTAACCTTATTTTGTAAATGTCACTTTTGTCAGCCTTTGGCTTTTTTGATCGTGTTTTGTTTTGAGCTGTGACGTCATGGTAAATTTTTTTAAATGGCAACCTTTATTGTTTTTTTACGAATTTGGATAGATCCCAATTTTCCGAGTAAGAAAATGTAAAGCACTAAGACCTTGAAGCAAAAAGTTTTGATGATAATTAGTCTCAAAGTTACAAAAATAGATTTAATCAATGACTTCGATAAACCACAAACCACAGATTACAAAATTCTAATTACTGCCAAAATCGTGTTATATTTTCCAGTGCCTTCTTGATAAATAATTGATATACTCGAGTAATTTTATCATTCATTTTTAAAACTTTCCGCTTTTAATACTTTAATATCAATATTATTGTATAAAATTTGAAAATTAAAAATACTAAATGTGAATTAACTTCTTCGACTATTTTACGTCTTTCGCGCAGGATCTTAAGAAAAGGAAATACCTCTACATCGTTTCTCGATTTGACTCCGTTGATATCTAATATACTATTTTGCAATTAAAAATAGAATATAGGGGAACTATAGACTTCTTATAGTAAATAATTAGTATAGAATCACGAAAAAAACTTGAATTTTAAAAATCGAGTTCAAAAACCATTGTTAAACTCGGTATTGGAATAAGATTGAGGTTGTAATTAAGCCATTGGTAATTAAAATTTAGATACAATAAATCGAAATGGTGAGACTGTTGTAAACTATAAATAATTAAAAATTACCGAAGGTTTGCAACTTGGCAACGAACGAACGTTTGTTGCATCGGATAGGGACGGCCCCTGATTTCTCCGGGTCGATTAGTTTCCAATTTTATTTTTAAATGAAGGGATTTTGCTATATTTTTACGCATTTTTAAGCTGTCTGAACACTAGGCCAACAACAAGTCCTCAATTATCTGTTTAATGCTCTACAGCTTACGCTTACATCCGCATACCAACTTCTGTATTTTTTTACGCTTCACTGGTGTACGACCTGCCTAAATGACTACTAGCGTAATCTTTCCAATATGGAATATGCGCAACAAATTCATGCCAATATGTTACGACAATGTAACTTTTTTTTTCTCTCAACTTGACTAAATACTAGAAGAATTAAGAGTAAGAATTGTTTAGGAAGTATCCGATTCAAAAATTTTCGCTATTTAAATTGACCGGTTTGCGTGGGTTTGGTATTTTAACATATTTTTTTGCATATATGATTCCTTATGAAAAGTGAAAGTATTGAACAGTTAGAAGACTAAATCGAGAAACAGGTTACATTTTCAAATGCATTTTAGGTTGAGGGACAACGTTGTTGTCTTTATGACATCTTCAAGCAGTGCTATCTTGGAAGCTCTCATAATACAGTTGTGAATCTCTATATACGAATATGAAAATAATTTAAGAAGATTAAGACGGTTAATTTTCTGACCTATGCTTCTTTTAAGGGATTCCCAAAGTAAAATTGTTTTTTTTATAACGAAATATGTTCCATATATTTTGCACGAATGTTTTCATCAATTAAATTATTTTTTAGTGTCACCTAGCCACATTATTAAAAACTGCAGAAGAATTACGTATTAAAGGTTTAGCAGAAGTATCGTGGAAAGATGACGAAAGTAACAATGATGCAAGTATGAACGGTGTGCAATCAGCTTTACCTCACGTATCGACAGTTATGGATAGTCCAAAAAATGAACCACCAAATAAAAGAAAAAGAGGAAGGCCGCCCATAGACGACTACGAACAAGCATTTACAGCCCCCAAAATTGCAAGTGTGACTGGAGGTAATCCAGAAGAAAGTTATTCAAACGATGCCATGTCGAACAGTGACCACGAATTATCTATATGGGAAGACGAATCTGCACCAAACGATAACGACAATGATGATATCGAAGATCCACCTATTAAAATTAAATCAGAAATTGTAAGTAGCAATTTGATCATCTTTTTTGTGATTATTTCTCGGTATACGATGAGTATGGTGTCATACTGTATGATGTCATTCGAAATGTAATTTTTCGGATTAATTTTTTAAAAATATAAATTTTGACTACCACTAGAATGTCGGATTTTTGTAGTGAATTAATTTGTTGTGCTTAAACATAATAATAATGATAACATTATCTAAACATTTCCTAGAATATCGTGGAAGTAAATAACAAAATTTTTATAATATTTTGTATATTTTGAATTTTAATAGATCAATTTTTTTTTCAAAATTTATCTCTGTTTTTTTTTTATTTATATTCTTATCGGTTGGTTTACAAAGTTCTAGTCGTACATACAAACGCTTTAGATAAGGTTCTCCTTAATTTATAAAAATTGTTTTGAAAAATTTAAAATTATTCTTTTATTTAGTTTACAAAAATTATGTTTTGAAAATAATTCAGGCTTTTTACAATGAATGGTTATTTATAGAAGTTTTTAATTTATTGCTTCATTGCTTTTATCTTTGTAATTATTGGTTTTATTGAAGACTTTGTGCTTTTTTTTTTTGCTTTAATACTTGAGTGTTTTCAATCTATTGCCGATTCCGAATTTGATTTGTATTGCACTTTTTGAATTTTTTTGATTTGGTTGCAATTTATTTTTATTATAAAATATTTTAGAAACCAAGCTAATATTATATGAATTTGTATGTTAACTTTTGAAATTGATGACGCTATTCGAAAACCACGATAATATTGTCGCTTTTGAAATTTCTGGAAAATGATTAAAATATTTAAAAAAAGTCGACATTGTTGGGCTTGGATGAATATTCAAAAACGTAATCGCCAATTGGAACAACATTTTTTTTAAATCACGGTTATTTCCAAGTAAATTGTTATTTGTTTCTTTTTCAAAATACGTTTTATTTTGTAAAATGTCCTTGAAATAATCTAAAAGTAATTCACAAAAATACGGAATGATTGCGAAATTATAAAAACGTTTAAAAAATTTCTGATTCGTTCAAAAATATTTTTATTTTTAATTTACAAAAAAATTTATTTTAAAATTAGTGACCTTCAATTTTTTAAATGAACTTTTAAATTGACTAATACACAGCACTTCGAAGTTTGGGGTTTATGGAGGGCGTTTGTATGAAGATGAGCTAGAGTCACTTGCTCGTCATAAATTGTTACTTATTGACAAAAATAGGATAGTTATACAATAAAAATATTAAAATTTACAATTAAAACTTTCCGTAATGAGGCAATAATTCTACGTTATTGCTTATTAGTCTGATATGCTTCCAGTTCGAGTATGATGCTCGGAGGACGTATTTTTGGAAAATAATTTTGTGATTTTTCTTGCAATTGTTTTTATATAAGGGGTGTACGACACGATACAATTTCTGCGCAGAACAAAAAGCGCAATGCGTAAATGCCTTAAACTTGTGTCTGCGCAGAATTTCGCAAACGTTTTCACCACTATGGCATTATCAGGCAATCTTTGAGCATTTTAGTTCTAAAAAGTGAGTAGTGCAATTTTTGACCATCTATGAAGTTTTATTGATATATACAAACTTTGTCGTGCAGAAAGTTGCGCTATAGTAGATATATAAAATTACGAAGCTAGATTGCACGATTATCTTTCTCTGAGCGCAGAAAAATTAAAATTGCTTGCATTATTTAGTAACTATGTGTTTTTTATTGGCATTTAATGCTAATTTCAATATTTTATAATGAACAGTTTTGTTTAAATTAGGTTTAGCTCACATTTTCTAAGCAACTATGAAAACTCAATTTAATGCCACAAAATACAGCTGAAATAATTAGATGCGGAATGAGCAGGCACAAGGATGTTATTTTTTGGAAACCAATTTATATTTTGATGCTATTAAGTATTGCGACGTCCAGTACCTATTTGGAAATTTGTAAATTTTTGTTTTTCCAATTAACTTTTGAAATTAATTTTTAATTTTCAATTAAAAGTAACGTGCAATGAAAATTATCTTGCGGTTTTGACGCGGACGATAACGGAAAAATTATTTTTGACGATATCAGATTTTCTCACGAGGTCAATCACCCAGTAAGGGTGTTAAGTACACAATGCTCTGGTAATATGACAGATCCGATGAATAATATTTTTAATTCATTAGCGAACCTCGAGATTTAATTAAATTATTTTTTAACGAGGTTAGTAATTTTTGAATTAAAATTAAGACAGGCTTATTTTAAAATATTGAAATTCTCTCGCTTTGGGATTTGACTTCCTCCAATTTTATCATCGCGCTGATATTTCTTTTGTCGAAAATATGTTTATCTTATATTTTAAATATTTATAATAAATTAAGCAAGAACAATTTTTTACAATTAAATGGCGTAGTGTTTAGTAACTCAAATTTTGATAAAGGAAATAGTATATACATTTTTTAGACCTCAAACTTATACTAATTTATTCCCAATTTAATAGAATATTTAAACAAATCTCCACATGGTCAAGTTGAAACTCGTCAAGGTTTCAATTTTGTGTTGCTAATTGTTACATTTTTGATCCAAATTTATTATGAATTGGCTGATCTACTATAAAATATTTTAATTTATTATTTAGCGCTTAATTTTATTGTTTCCCAAGTTCTATAAACTTTAAATACAATTGAATGGAAAAGTATAAAGACTCGCTAACTGTACAATGATAAAACTGTTAAGCAACATATGATTTTTGATTTTTAAGCGTTCTTAATTTTTTTAAATACAAAACATGTTTTTATTTTGCAAAAAACCTCAAAAGGATGCACAAAATGTTTTTGAAAGTTAATCGCGCCTGATGGCTGAACAAAAAAATTTGCTCCAATTTAACGGACCACGTATTTTTTTTAATTAACAAATTTCACATGATGCAAGAAGCGAGAGCAAGGAAGAATTTTTAATCTGGCGTAATTTTGTAAAAATTAATTTTTATTTTATTTTCCTTCTTTTCAATACTAAAACCAAACATTGTGCTGTTCCGTTGGTGTAATTGTTGATGTGTGACTTTCATTTACATAATTGTCTGTTATAATTCGAAAGCGCTAAATTTAAAAATGTTAATGTATTTTTTCTAATGACTATTTTTATTTTAGACAAACGAAGATGACCTTATAATAGATGAAAGTGGAATGGACACATCGTCGGATCAAAACAAATTTGATTTACCTTCGGGTAGTCAAGGTAACAAAACGGGCAATCTATTAAGGCAATCGAACAATCCCAACAATTCGGCAAGCACTTCTTCAGCTTTAACGGCGGCAATAGAAAAAGAATGGCCAGACGTTACGAAAATGAACGATTATTTAAGTACAGGACGGAGACAGCAATTTTGGGAAGAACCGTTTACCAAAAGAGTCATGGATGCAATTAAAACAAAAAATTTAGAAATGAAAATTGCAGCAGAATTATTAGGTGTATCATATGGAACTTTATATGGGAGATATAGAGACGCATACGGCTGTTTAAAACATCCTTATAGGTAAATACAATTCCGCTAATTGCATGAAAGGATTTTGGGATGGCTAAATGCATGTCTCTTTGTTTGTTGAATTTTTGCGTGCGATTTTTATTTTTGGTGGATTTTGTGAAATTCGTAGACTGCTTGTTGATTGATTTTTCTTTTAAATTTTAACAGAAATATTTTTATTTACAAAATTTATAATACAAACGTTTTTGGGTTTTATGTGTATACTAACATGTAGATAAAGTCTTATCAACTTCAACCACATTTTTTAACGTCCGTGATAAAGAAATTTTTCCTATTGGAAATAGTTTTTTTTGCATTTTCAATCTAAATTTTTTAACCGTGAGTTTCATGTTGTTAATTTTGCAACTTCGGTTATCGTTTAATTCTAAAATATAAACAGAAGTTTGTCGACTCATTCATGTCTGCATTATTTTGTACAAATAATATGATAACTAAGGCGATTGATAAGCACCTGCATGTCCGCATTGAATGTAACATTAAGGAGCTGGCATAACCAACCACATTTATAAATTTTTAATATTGTGTCATTTTTTACATTTGAGGAAATAGAACTACAATTAATCTTATCAAACTTTTTATTAATCTTTCACCAAGTGCCTAAATCTAATAATAATAAATTCGTTTATTTAATTATTAATTTCACTCCCCACCTTATCTTTTTATTATTCTATAAATGTACATTTTGGTCTTGTGATTTTTGAGTGATTTGCACAAATTTCGTCTTAAAAATAAAGCAAATAAAAGTTTCTGGAACAAATAATAAAATATTTTTTGAGAATATTGGAAAGTCATGAGAAAACTTGTTTGTTTTATTTTTAACATTGACTAATATTTTATACATCAGTTATCGTTTCAATATTTCAATTGTGAATATGTACGAGGAAGGTTACAAATGCACCGTTAAATGAAATTTCGTCATTGGGATTTTTGCAATATTATTTTGAATATTCCTTATGAAATTTTTAAATTCACCAATTCTTTTGTCTCAGTCTCAACTGATTATTTTCTTAATTTTTATCATATTTTTTAATTGATAGAAAAGACATTTTGAAATAATATAATTTATGTTAGAAGTTTCTTTATAATGCAATTTTTCAATCAAGCTCTCATCTATCTTTGACACAAATTATGGCATTTAGTACAATTAATTATTAATAAGCTGATTATTGCTTCAGTGCAGATAAAAAACCTGCTGTACACGTAAGAGAAGAAACAAGTTGAATTTTAATATTACCCTCAATATTTCAATAGTTTGCTATGTAACGAAGATGGTGAGCCTAGTGGAAAGAAAAATTAAAAGTAGTTATTGTCAGAGCCCTTAAAACTGTTAGGAACTTGGCTATGGATGATGGCAGCTATCATATACACCGTGACCCACAAGAACTCGGACAAATTTGTTTTATTCATTCTGTGAAAATCACTGAATTTTACCGAAAAATATTCTAGTATTCCGATTCTAAGAATAATAGAGATCATAAAAATAAATAAAATCAAATTGTAAGTTTACGAGTTACAAGACATCAAAAAGTCTCACACCCCAATTTTAACGTTATTTGATGCTGGAAATGAGCAATGTGAAATTGTTCGAATGTTGCGCATTCTTCAATAGTCCGTTTCTGATGTCATCAAACGTTACAAAGAACTTGGTAATGATGAAGACCGATCCGGGAAAGAAAAAAATGTTCTATTAACACTCACCGAAATGGTAACATCATCAAACTTCAGATTCAACGAAATCTGAGACTCTCAATACAAAAAGTAGCTCGTGGAACTGTATAATCTTGCGAAAGTCAGTTCGACAAAGCCCAAATGCTATCGCATGAAAACAAGCAAGTATGACTTAAATGATGCCGTGCTTTTCTTCATCAAAATTGAAAAAATTTCGTTTTCATTAATGAAATTTTTTTTTTTATTTTGATTCCCAATAAAAACGTGCATCAACAGCTGCTATATGGTCAATTTTAGAGAGCAGGACCTGTGTAAAACTCGACAAAAGTTTGAAATCACTAGAACAATCCTTGCTTCTGGTATAAGAGAAAGTATCTCTAAAAGAGTTACGAAAAACAGCCGATAATTTCATTCGACGTTTATGGTTTTGTATCCACGGAGAAGAGAGCCACTTTGAAAATACATAATTTATATTGTACATATCTATTTCAAAATATTTGGTTTTTTGCATCTAAATAAGTTTTTCTTTAAAAAACGTTTGTCAGAGTTCTTGTGGGTCACTCTGTACACTTCTCTATTTCGCTATACCTAGTTATGATTAAGTATTCCTGCATCTTAATTTTGCTTTGAAGCATTTCTCCATTGTTTGGGATTACCTTTTGTGTAGATTGGTACTAAATCAGCAAACAGGTTTCAATGTTTTTGTTTTCTAGTTTATCTGCTTTTTGATTGCTCGAGTTGCTCACAGCATTCAAACAAGTTCAACGTTCTTCTTGTAATATTGTTAACTTTATTCAGTTGCATAGACAACCAAATTAATTTTTTGTTTTTCAGTTTTTTTTATCTCGAGAGCAAGTTAGGTACTTTGAAAATGAAAGCTGCATTGAGTTACCCAAGAGCTTCAATTTGGGGTTTGATTGTCACTATATTTTTTTTATTAAAATCTCAGTTGATTAGGTTTTTTTTTCTAATTTAATAATCCTAAATCTAATTTCAATAATGTAAAATGACTATTACGATATTACATGCAATTTTTTGAAAATTTGAAGTTGAAAATCTACATTATAAGTTTTACAAAGAAGTGATTTCAAATTCTAGAGGTTCTAAGCCCATGAGTTTATAAATACTATTGGATTATAAAAGGGTTGTTTCCTGATTGGAACTTAAATATTAACTGTAAGAATCTGGGATGAACTTACCTTGAAGTGAGTGAACCATACACTTCAGAGACCAGACAAAAGACTTTGAAGAACCTGAAAAAAGGTTGAACGATTATAAAATTTACAATCTAACCCAGAAGCATAGATACTTGTTGAGAGGATTAAAAAGAAATTTAATAAAAATTTATTGTAAAACAAACAAAATTGCTATAATTTTACAAATTATTGTATATCAGTGGGAATGATTCCCTCTCTTGTGTACAGGCCCTGTTGCAAAAAAGCAACCAAAGCTGATAAAAAGAAAACCTTTACTTTGCCTCTTGTGTATATATCAGTTATATATTCACAGAATTACTGACCTACCGGGGACATCACTGGTCTCACCCAGACGCCTCGGTTTGAAAGACAGAAGGTTTCACTATACCAGAATAAATTCTTTTTTGAGCTGTAACGTCATCAACAATTTTTTTTAAGTACAACACTTATTTATTCATGAATTTGGGCAGAACACATTTTTTTGCTTACAAAAATGCTAAAAAGAATTACCTTGAAGCATGGGTGCAACTGGGAGGGCAAAATCACAATTAACGTCCAAAAATTAATTGATTCTAGTAAAAGTTGAATTTTTTAATGCTATAAAACTAGCAATCAACCTATCTCTTCCGAGTAATGTTGGAACTGAAGTCTTGGTCTAGCGTCCAGCGTACAAAATTTTAAAATTTTGCGTACACTTGTTTGGAATTCCCTTAGGAATCCCTGGAATAATTCCATACAAGTGTACACAAAATTTTGCGATATTTACTTCTTGGATTTTGCAGTAAAACAAAAATCTTTTTGAATGATTTTTTAAAACTTATAAGGTTCAAGTACAAAGCAATATTGTTATTAATGTGTGTGAAAAATTCAATAATTTTTTGAGTTATACCTTAAACGCCGATTTGAAAAATGCAGTTTTGAGAAAAATAATTTTTTTATTCTCTTTTTCTAATAATTATTAAATTTGAAATGAAGAAATGAAAATTCAATGATTTTATTGCCTTACTGACCAGTCTGCAATCTGCAGAGCCCCCGAAAATGTGTTTTTCCCCCAAAAGTTGTCTCGACGGTCCCAAAGGTATTTTCCCCTTTTAGCAACTTTCATAACTTTTCGAATTAATTTGATTCTTGATAACCAATTGTGTCTGCATAAGTGAGCTAACTTGAAATGATGGTACTTGCCTGGGGATTCCCCAATCGAGAAATGAAACAACATGTTTTTATGTCTACTAAAAGGTATGATTCAATTTGATGAGAGAGTTTGAATGTATTATAGGGGCGATAATTGTGAGATCGAATGTAGGATGTCTTTGCGAGTGTACTTGTTGGGCTTGATTAACACAAAATGTTTGATGTCGGGAGCATATATTTTTGTATTTTAAAAATTGTATTCTCATTTTTGCGTTTCTTTTTTCATAGCCCGAAGACGGTGGCTAGCCCTGGGGATGTGACCCTAGTTGTAAATAAAGATCTATCGCCAGAAGCTCAATAATGGCTTTCTCTATTTTGTTGGTTATGTTAGAACACGAGTTGTGAATAGACAAGAAGAACCTATTTTTTAATAGCATGTAGTGCAGTAGAACAATTCTTTCCTATTTTTTTCGTTTGTCAATTTTTTTGTATATTTTTAATAATTACCTAGTCTATAAGTAAAATGTTTATGTAATTAACAAGTTTTAATATTTCATGTAGAGTTAATGCTCTATGGAACGAACAAGCCCAAACTGACATTCTCTTAAAACTGAAGAGAAAGGAAGTTACTTTATTTAGAGCGGCAGAGCAATTAAACATAACACCGCAAGCGTTGTCAAATTATTTAATAGCGGCGGCCAACGAAAATGTCGTACCGACCGGCAACGTGAGCGATAAATACGAAGAGGTGGAATCGGACGACGACGGAGACAGTATATTGCCGGAAATTCAGCACACGATTTTTAAAAATAACAAGTCTTCAAACAATATAGCGACATCTTCGAATAGCAATACGACGACGTCCGTTTTGCCTAATTGTCCCGACGTGACTGTAATTAAAAAGGAAAAATTGGAAAGTCTCGTCGGAGGTAAGGTGAACAACAATTCGGATCATTCCTCCAATTCTACCCAATCGAATAATTCCGAAGAAATGCAGAAATAACCGTATTCTTCTAAACATTTCCAACTTTAGTATTTTATAAAGACCAAAGTAAATTTTATACTATTTTAGTTTTTCTTGTTGTATATGTAATTTTTTAGTTTTAACAAGTTGATAAGTTGAAAAGGAAAGTAGTGATATTGAAAAATACCAAATTGTGTGTTATAAAATAACAATTGTATATTAACATTGCGCAATATTGGCAGTTTTTAGAATAGTATTTTAGGTACATATCACAGAATCCCGTCGGGATGATCTGTAGCACTGAATCGACATTGCAATCCTATATTTAGTGCTTTAAATCTTGTAGGTCGTTTGGCTAACAAATCTGCTCTCCCTCTCAGTATTTGTACTTTGTGTGCATTATAATTTGTATAAGGGTAAGTATTAATTAGCCCATTTTAGATATAATAATAAGTATATTTTAGTATAATAATTATTATTATTATTTATGTACCTATGTATTGTTGGTAGGCATTAGAATTGTCATATATTTATATATCAAACGTAGTAAGGGTTTCATGTTTTAATTATAAAAACTTGATCAAAATAGTAGTAATTATTATTATTATTATTATTATTTTCGAGTTATTTCATTTTTACCGCGCAGCATTTCACTGTATATATACAGGATAATTCAAATTTTAAACGTGCATGGAAATCTCTCCTCACAAAAAGAGATTGTTGAAAATTTGTCACCTCAAAGCAATTTATTTATTCCATGCAAGCATAGTCTATGTTTTTAGTTCCTATATTCATAATAAAATTTAACAATCAAATTGTTAAATACATTTCAAAAGATTTCCACCAAGTGGCTAAATTTGAAATCACTGTATATATTTTTACATAGATTAATTTTTGAAATAATTATTTTAAAGAAATAAAGTTTTATACTGCAATCTGGATTTTTAGATTCTTACATATCTTTTGTGGTTTCAGGATGACATTCTAAAGTAAAGAAGTAAATAACTATTAATTACTTACATAATAGAATTATTTATTAGCTTTACACGATTCATTACGACCTAATTGTGTATATTGGCATAATACAATTAAAAAACATTTGATTCTTATTATTGCGTAACTACTAAGAATTGCCAAATGCGTTTTAATTGTCAACTCATCTTCATTTTAAATAATTATATTAATTGTGTAAGTATTGAATCATGTTTTAAGTTCTCATCGAGTCTATTTGTATCGTGTATTGCTAAAATATACTGTATTAAGGCGATTTTTATGTAGTTTTTTTATTTATTAAATTTTTAATAAACTGAAAAATTGTTTGCCATATCTAAACCGAATAAAAGTTTTTAACTTCTCAGGACATTCATCACCGCATGTGCACCAAAATTATTCGAGATTTTTAACATGGAATGCTTTTAATCAAATATTGTTTGTTTTGTTTAATTATTAAATTTTTGTTTTGAAATGAATTTCTTTATAAAACCTAGCGTAGCTGTGATTTTGAATGAAATTTTTTTTTAAATTACCAAATTTTAGAGAGGGTTGATCAGAATCTTCTATAAAAATCATGGGTTCCTAGAAATTCAAAATGTTGACACACCTCATTCCTTTACAAACTAAAATTTTTCTTTCGTTTTTTCATGTAACCACTCAGATTACTCCACATCCGGCCCAATCCCTACGGATCAGGTGAACGATCATCGTTGATTCTCTGCAATTCATAAGAATCGCATCGAATCAGCCTCACGCTCAGGATGTGGAGTTACATCTCCTCATCATGGATACTACTACTCAATAATTGAATACTGAGTATGTGAAGATATACTACAGAAATGATCCTGTGAAGTATGATCTTAATGAAATCTTTTCATTTTTTGCTTTAAGATAGGTTAACAGCAAATTTTTACTTGCAGTAGTTGACAAGGGCGCCATCTTTTGATTTTTATATATATAAAATTTAAAAAATGTATTAACTTATTCTTAAGGATGTATAGGAGATACAATCGGAGACAAAAGTATAGTTAATTTAAATTTCACGAATATTGGTCTTATGTGTGTAGTAAAATACTTTTTAAATATCATAAACGATAAACTAAGTTATAAAAATGCACGAAGACAGGTTTTTTTCGTTTAAATCGTTTAAATTTAGAACGGGGTAGTAAACCGTGATGAAATTTTGCTAAAACCTTCTTCTATTTATAAGCTAAAACTACAAAAAATTTGAAAAAATTCTTATATTTTGATCATATATTTTAAGCTAATATATTCAATAAAATGATTTTTACATTATATAATTTTTTTACGATTTCTTAAGATTTAGCTTTAGATTTTTATTTAGACAAGTGTTTTACTGTTTAACACCTTGTGATTTTCTCTAGAAGCAGACTCTTAAGCAAAACCATAGATGTGATTTTCTTGAATTTTAACAAAAAGTCAACATCAAATTAAAACTGCAAGAACTATTGAACGGTGTAGTGAATCGATTTGAATTTTTTTTTATTTCATCGCAAAGTCAATGATGATGACATGTGTACCAATTTACATCCATATCTTATATTTTTGAGTTTTATTTTTTGTCTCCTATACATCCTTAACTTCTCTTTGCTTTTTTTTATGTTTATACGGTTATTTTGTGAAATATTTTTATGCAATGGATACCTAGACGAAGTGTTGGATTCAAGACAACCAATATTGAAAAAAAAATTTTAATGATTTAATTCTGCTAAAACAATCGCTTCATATTAAAAATTAATATAAATAAATATAATATAATATGTATAAGTAAATAAAAATTTAAAAAAATAAAAATGCCATCTTTTCACACAAATTTATTTCTTGCATCTCAAAATATCATGGAATTTTTTCTAAAATTAGAAAAATTTAAATTTAAAAATTCAAAAAGAAAAATTTTTATTTGGAAATTTAGATACCTAATCTTAATAATATGATCTCAAAAATATTATTTATTTAAAAAAGCTCAAACAAAAAGGTAGTCACGCTTTAAAATCAGTGGCGTAACAAGCAGTTGAGGGACCCGTGTGCAAAGTTGTTAACGGGGGCCCTGTTTTTAAAAAAGACAAAAATGAAAGAAAAATAATAAATAACTCATACAACCATAATTTTAAAGTAAACAAATAACAAAACTAAATTAAGGGCAAAATTTAGAATAATCGGATAAACTTAGTATAACGTTATTCCTGGTATAACAATTACAATTTAATTAAATTTTTTTTTATTTTAAATTGATTTTATTTTATTTAAAAATTAATTTTGTTTAATTAAAAATTTTTTAAATTATTGGTTTTAATTTAATTTTAAAATAAGATTTTTTTTCTGATTTATCGAAATGTCATGGAAAATTTTTATTCTTTGTCAGGGAAAACCTGGATTTGGAAAATTTAGTGAGAATACTGAATTATTATTGGTAATAATGGTAATAATAAGTCTAGCTTTATACCAAGCTTATGCGACTATTGTAAAACCAGCCTTTTTTACATGATTTTTTATATTATTTAAAATTTTTTTTTAAAGATTCTAAAGATTCGCACCGCGGTAGTTCCGCCACTGTTTAAAATTAAAAAGAAAACAATTTATATTAGTGGTCATGGATCTATGGAATTGTGAGTTTAGCGGTCCTCAAGGTCCAAAAGCTTAGCGACCGCAGGTGTAGACAAATTAAAAAGTGGTCAAAAATTTTTTTCCATCATCAGTTTATTTTACAAAATGCTAATCTTATTTGATGTGTTTCATTTTATTTCTCAGGTAAAATAATGCGCAACTTCCGGAGATCGAATCTGTTGCAGAGCCGGATTCAGGGGGGGGGGGCTGAAGGGGTTGCAGCCCCTGTGTCAACGTGAATATTTACCCCTAGAAATTTTACTAGGGATATTTTACCCCTTTTAAAAATTCTTTAAGGGATAAGAATTACCTAGTGAAATTTCGAATTTTATGGCAGAAAGAAAAACTGAAGTTGATAATTTTTCTGGAACTACCAATTACTTAGAAAACAGTCGAATGAGAAGTGATACAGTATGGGCAACAGAAGTTGAGCTATTAATTTATTGGATCAGATTTGAATTCATACACTTCCACAAATAATAATAAATCTTTCGGTTGGATACGTTTTCCCAGTACACTGCAATTATTAAACGAACCCGATTACCAGAAGCCAGCTTTGTATTTAAAGCATTAAAATGGAAATCATTTTGAAGTAGTAGTTAAGGTAAAAAACTAGCCAAAGATAAAGGACCCCACGACACAAAAATGAGAGTTGATCTCCAATTGATATGAACATTTTTTTTTTTAATTTAATAAAACATACGAAGGTCGTTTATTTACAAAGTTGAACGATCCTAGCTCTCCGCTCAGTGAAAAGGTAGACGGATGAAATTTTTAGAGGTTAGTCTCTCATCGATTGTGAACATGTTCGTTTGGGTAGAAATCAAATCGTTTTCCCATGGAACTGCCATTGAAAGTTGCGTCCAAATCTGAACTTCGTGATGTAGTTCGTTTTTTGGTTGAAAAATAAAAATAAAAAAAAATTCATCAAGAACTGTGTAGTGTTTACGGTTAACAGTGTTGAGCCTTGAAATGCTAGCGCGATGTAATTCGGAAATGGTTCAGATCAGATCCACAACGAAGAGAGACCTCCGCATGCACGCACCGACGAAAATGTTGCACTCGTCAAAGAGCTGATTTATGAAGTTCCGTGGTACACAAACAACGAATTAACCCTACGAACACCAAGTAGAGAGGAATGTAGTCGTTTACAATTATTCGAACAATTCAATTCAACAGAGGAAATCGAAGGCACCGTAACCGATTATTCACAAAATTGGACGCATTGCACTACCGACTCGGCATTGAAAAATTGATTTTTTGCTACGACAAATGTCTCGAATATGTGGAAAATAAGTAAAATTGTCTGTAGATTTCAAATATTAGCTTGTTTTTGTGTTTTGACTTCTTTTTGGTAGTGTAATACGAGCGATAAGGTTGGTTTATGCAAAACATCGACGCACGCACTGCACTCATCAAAATATTGGTTTATGCATGGTACTACTATAGTACCATGGGTTTATGCAGAAGGTATTTATGCAAATACCAGGGCCGGATTGGAAACAAATTATTTACCGGAATTTACAGCCGGCCACCGGCCCCCATCACGTATGAAATATTAAAATGCGCCGCAGGCAAAAATGTAAGACATTTCAAGGTCAACAAGGTTTAAATGAAAAGTATTTTTACAGGAAATCTACAATTAATGTACAGGAAACTTAGACGATGCAGTAATTCCGATTTTTTACCATATTATGTTGGACATTTTTCTATCTTTCAATTTTAATTACCTAACAATTTTAATAAAAAATTTTAAGGAATCAGTCACAGGCCCCCGTTAGGTCTACGGCCTACCGGGAACTTCCCGATTTCCCGGTGGGCCAATTCGGGCCTGGCAAATACTATAGATAAGATCTATCTATAGTATTTGGTTTTAGTTTGAATGCGTTTGATGCGTTCTAGTGTTTCTGGTGAGAAATTGTAGTACAATTTTAAACAAATAGATGACTCAATTTCATAAGTTGAAGTTTTATTTTCACTTGTAATATCACAAGAGAATGAGAATAAATTGAAAATAATTTCACATATTTTCGAAAAGGTGTTGCCGGGCAATAGATACGAGAGATCGAGTAGCTATTGCCAAACGGCGAATGATATTCATAAATCCGTGCCAGAAACGCTAGCACATTTGAAAGTTAAAATAAATTTCGAGGTTATGTACTAACGCCGCTAAAATTTACGCGCGTAAACTAAGCCCATAAACCCTCCTACAGAAATTCAATCCTTGAACTTTATTTGGACGCGTGCGTTGCGTGCGTTCACGTTTTGCACAAACCAACCTTTAAACTTTGTAATTAAACGACCCTCGTGTTAGTCCACTTAATTGAAGTTTTTGCTTTGGTTTTTGATTCAGAATAATTTTTAACGTCGATGAAATTTTACCTCCTTGGTAATTATACCCTAGTGAAATTTTACCCCGGAGTAAAATATCTCACCAGGGGGGAAGGGGGATAGAAAAAATCGCTAGATTTGCCTTACGTAATTAATGAACGTCCTTTATATAAAATTATAATTTCAAAAATTCATATTTCAAAATATAGGTATGTTTAATTTCGTAAAATTTTTCCGGCTACCCAAGGGAAATCTAACAATAGCTACAGTGCGGCCTATAGGTCGCACAACCTAAGCAATCTAATAATTGTTAAATAAATTATAACTTAAAATACATTTTTAATAAGACTAAAAAAAAAAATTATAAATGAAAAAAACATATTAGTGTATTTACATATTTTCACATAAGTAAAAAATAAAGTAATTTTTTAAATAAAAACAAACAAAGCTCCTTGAAAACATCTATATAAAAGCGGGGGGCTATTAAACGTCTAAGAATTACTGATATTAAATTGTGTATTGGGATACACTTACATAGCAAAGATGTAATTAAAAAATGTTGTAGCCATTACTGTATGTACTCGCAGATTTCGTTGGGCTTTTCAATGATACTATTTGTGTATAAAATTCATAGCCCCACGCTTTTATATAGATGTTTTCAAGGAGCTTTGTTTGTTTTTATTTAAAAAATTATTTTATTTTTTACTTTTTAGTGCACATTTTTTAATTTAAAAAAAAAGGTTTGAAATGAACTTTAAATGTTTTTTCTTTTAATACTACGCAATGGGTGGACGTCATAACTACTTGTGGTTTGTGGATGTATAAGTGATCCTCCATACTGGTATTTAAGTAATGTCTGCTCAGGGTGATACCGCTGGATATCTGACATATCTTAATATAATTTTGAATTATTTCCGGAGAAGATTCATTTTATTTTTTATTTAAAAAAAATTTATTCATATTAACATAATTATTGCGAATGACAAGGCTTCCACCATTAATGATCGCATGACATGATTCATTATTCCACGGAGTTCTAAGTTCCATACTCTCAAGCTTTTCTGTCATACCAGCTCAAAAGCTTCACCCAAGAGCCTGTATTCCTATACATTTCAAGAGGTTGCAGGTCCTTATCAATATCTGATTTGCTGTTAGGTAAATGGCTATGTTGAGATATCAGCACACGATGATAACATATAAAATATTTAAAACTTTTTGTTTTGCTTTTAGAAAAGAAGTTAATTGAACGATCAGTAAACCACCTGTAGTACAAGACAATTCAATTTATTGAAAAATAATTCATCTAAAAACAAGACGGGGTCATTACACGATACACAAACATATTCGACATTTCCCTTCTCTACAGGATTATGCATCTTTTAAGTGACAGCCGAAGGTTACCTTGTGCATCATCAATTATAATTCACAAACGCAAGCATCAAATAAGCTTCCGTTAATCTTAGTATACCTAAGATGCTTTTGAAAATTACTCCTTCTCTAGGGGTAAAGTTTATTAATTCGGCGTTCAATTAATATTACCTACGTCATATTGAATTCTTTAGCCAAGTCTGACAATGAAAAGTTAGTGTTTCAAGGTGCTCCGGTCTCAGTATTAAATATCATCATCGCAGTTTGTACAAAGATTTCATTCTAAATACCTATATAATGTTAACCTATGAATTATTTCTGTGCGTAACTTCTCTTTCCCTTTTTACGTTTGCATATTTGACATTAACTCCTGCCGAAGAATCTCGCTTAAAAGAAATTATAGACTTAATTTTTATTGTACCCAATTCGGCTGAATTACCTCTGCAAGACTTGTTCCGAAACAATTCATCTATTGTCTCCAAGAGTCAAATTTGGGATTTTTCTGAAAAGGACATTAAAAATTGTAAATGTGTATGCAGCAATGGAAAGGATGTCAGGTAAATTTTTCTTTAGAAATAATTTTCTGTATTAAGTAATTAATTATTTTAGGACTCCGGAAGATCCGTGTTATAATTTGAAAAAATGTTGTGAACCAGAGCAAAAGATAATACACATCGATCCCAAATTGAAGGGTTGTGGAATTCGCAATCCATCTGGTATTGGAGCTCGTTCTATCAATTCCGACGAAGCTCTGTATGGAGAATTTCCATGGACGGTGGCGGTGCTGTGTGAAACTGGCGTCGACCAACATAATAAAACATTTATTTCTTTTCAATGCGGTGGTTCAATTATTCATCCTCAAGTGATTTTAACGGCAGCGCATTGCGTCCTGAAACGCTTCAGACAATATTACATACGAGCTGGCGAATGGGACACGCGTGTAACTTTAGAATTGTTTCCTCATCAAAACCGTCAAGTTAAGGAAATACTTGTACATTATGAATTTGACAAAACATCTTTAACCAACGACATTGCTTTATTAATACTCAGAGAGCCACTAATTCTGAACCAAAATGTACAACCGGTTTGCTTACCCAGTCAAGATGGGGTTGTAGATTACGCCAGTAGGTGTTATGCCAGTGGATGGGGTGTAGATGTATTTGGAATGTACCAACCGATTCTAAAGAAGGTGGAGGTTCCAATTGTTCGACGAGATATATGCGAAGAGCGTCTTAAAAATACTAAATTAGGAAAAAGTTTTTTCTTAGCGGACAGCTTTATTTGTGCTGGTGGCCAGTCCAAAAAAGATACATGCCAAGGAGACGGGGGGAGTCCGTTAGTATGTCCCCTATCGTCAAACTCCAAACGATACTATCAGTGGGGGATCGTTTCGTGGGGAGTTGGATGTGGTGAATCGAATATTCCTGGTATTTATGTTAATGTTGCATTATTTAGAAAATGGATAGATTATCATATGGAACGTTACCAATTTGAGGCATTTACTTATACGCATGGTATTGATTAGAGTGTTTTTTAGTTTTAAGCTAAATTAAAATGAGTAATATGACAACTCTGGTTAATGTTCTCTTAAATCTTAAAGATTTGTTTATGTAGTTCAAACTAACCACGGGCAATCAACAGTTTTATTTTAACCTGACCTTAGGTATCCACACACCTATCATCAGTTTATTTGTAGATCTGGTCTGCAGATCAATTACATATATGCAGATCACCAAGACCGCTGCAGTTCATTTTCACATACACACAATATCTGAAATTTGCTTACTAAATACTAAGTAAGCCGTTGGTAGTCCGAATATAATTGATCTGGAGACTAGATTTGTACTTTATCTGCAGAAAAGTCCCTTCAAATAAAACTGTTGGTTTTCGTTTGTTTATTCAAAATTAAAAGTTAAATACATTTTTGTGACTTTCTAATTACTAATAATTTTATTATTTTATATTTTCAGTTATAATTTAACAAGTGATATGCTGATATGATTATCATCTATGACATCCACGAATCGAATGTTGTGCTTTTTGTGATATGGGGTTGAATGGGTTATATATTCAAAGCGTGTCGGTATATGACCGAGAGGTTGGTTTGGCTCTATATCAGGGACGTAGCAAGTCAAAGCCGTACCCTGGTGCAAGTGGGTCATAGCGGGCCCACTTCATCATTTTAAAATGATGATTTTAAAATTTAAAATAACAATATTATTACAAAAAAAATATAAACTACGAATGATAAGAGCATTAGATTTCATCTAAAGTTGTTACTGAAAGGGTCAAAACATGTTTTTGAAATTCGTTCAATTTTTCATTTATTAGACTGACCATGTAATAAATTCAATAATAATTACAATGGAAACTTACCTGGCCAGTCTGATAAATGAAAATTTCATCAGTTTCAAAAGCATTTTTTGACCTTTAAGTAAAAGCTAGACGAAGTTAATGCTCTTATCATTCGTAGTTTATATTTCTACATTATTTTTATGTCTTTTATTTTTTCTCGAAAATAATTAGGGAAGCGGGAATTTGCTTAATAAGTATTAATTTCCTATGTTGGGCTAACTCAGTCAGCACCGTAGTGTAGTAAATGGTAAAACACAAAACAAAACAAATTCTAATTTATTTATACAGAAAACTCTACTTTTTTTGCTTTTTGATTTGCAAACAACGAAATTGTTTTATTAAGATCTAAAGTTCTACTTAGCTGTCTCATTGTCTATTGATAAAATTGCCAAGCTAAGAAAGTCTGCTTTGTGACAATTTATTTCTCAAATAGTTTTTTACCAATTTCAAGATCGAAAATAATCTCTCTAATGTTTGTACTGGTTCATATTATTTTAATTTTTATTAAATTAGTGTTTCAAAAGATATAATCTTAATGACCGAGACGACCATTAACCTAGTATGTTAGCTGAATAACTGCTGACACTAAGTCTAAAATTTCTTATGATCGTCTCCGTGCTTCGGGTTCGGACGGCACGTAAAGCCGGCGGTCCCCCTGGGTTGATGATTTGCCCTCATCAACAAAAAAACCAGGGTTACGGGCACATCTGAGACGAGCCCAGCAAGCTACCTCAGATGTAAAACAGCTTATATGCTCACAGTAATAGTGACTTCGGCTGCTCTTCGATAGAAGACAGCCAGAGGTCAAGGCAAACAAGAGCTATCCTAGCCTAAAGTAGAAGAAGAAGAAGAAAATATATAATCAATACCTACTAGTAATAATAGTTGAATATTCTGGATTTAGATTACAAGCTCTCAAACATAATCTTTTTTTTTTTAATTTTTGTGTTCTTTGCTTTTTTTCTTTAATTTCTACTCTATATAGATTGCATAAACTTCAAATGGTATTGGAAGGGCCGCATTCGGGCCCGGGCCCTGGTACGCGCCACCACTAGCACCACTTGTTACTACGTCCCTACTCTGTATCCACAGTACCTACTAAATTTTATCTAGATTTCAGAAAGTTTAATTGCAATTAGAACATGAACAACTCAACTGTCAGATTTGACAATTAAATAATATCTTAGCAATGGATCAAAACAACATGATATGATTTTTTTGACTTCTGAGCTCCGCTAGCGCCCCGCTTGTCAAACAAAGTTTCACTTTTAATCCGAATAAGACAATGTACTATTTTGCTCTTTTTTTACTCCTACTTCTACTTTTAGTGTCGGCTATAAAAAGATGGGCGGGCGGCACTAAAGTAATGCCAACTTTTGACCCTCAGTAAAATAAAATCGAACAATTGCTGTTACAAAAAGTAAATATTTAAGTTCGATAATGAAATACAACAACATATTATTATACTCTTATTGAAATCAATATTAGCAATTATTACTATAATTTATTCTAATAGTAATTTTAGGTTTCTTTAAACAAGTTTGTAGGTACTATATAAAAAGTAATGAAGTTGCATTTACTTAATAATAAGATTATTTAGAATATTATTGTAAGTTTGCCGTTCAAACCAAAACGATAAGATCTACACAGTCAATAATTTAAAACTGAAAATCTATGAAAGGCAAGGTATTTTTTTCAAAAGTTGTTTAAAAATAGCTTCCTACACAAGAATAACTTCAAAATAATTTCAAGTTGTTTTCAAACGTTGCATTAAAAACACAAAATAACATTCCTATTAGACTGTTTCGTGATATTTAAGAAATTAAAATTTTAAAACGATTAAATAAAGCTGTAAAATGTATAAATTATATTTTTATTATCAAAAAAAAGAACTTCTCCCCATGACAATGCTGACACATTGCCGTGACCAGGATTCGAACCTGGGTTACTACGGCCACAACGTAGGGTCCTAACCACTAGACGATCACGGCTACGGAGAACGTTGATGAACAGAACTAACGCTAGATATCTAGAATATACAACCTTTTTGATTTAAACTATTTTAATTTGAAACTTTTAATTTATACTTACAAAACTAAATAAATGTAATTTAAAAAATATATGCTCTGTTAGACTAGATATTTTATGTAATTGAAAGAAAATTATTTTTTAACTATCACTGCTGCTGTGCTACTTGCTACATAATATTATTATTTTAAATTTTAAGCAGAGGCGGACTGAGATATAAAATTCATATTATGACAACTATTAAAGTGGGAAATATTTATTTTTATGAAAATATTAATTTTAAGCGACAAATATTAAATCCAAGTGGAATTTGTATTATTTATAACAGCAAAAAAATTTTTTGCTTGCTTATTGCTAAGGTACGGATTTATATGTAAATTTACATTTTTCATTATTGGTAATTTCGCAATCTGACGCCTTCTTGGCTTTCCATAAGATTTTTTGTAAAAATTATATCATCATATCCAAAATAAACAAGGTGGAACTCCCTTTTGCGACAGTTCTTAGGCTTCTATAGATGTATATACAGGGTGTCCCCGGATAGACTTTACATAATTTCAGTAGTGATAGAGGACATTATTCTAAGAAAAATATTTAAGAAAATTTGTTTTCTAAACTCAAACCCTTGAGAGTTAGGCCTCCTTAAAGCATTTTTTTTAATTCCCACCTTCACATGGCCATAGCTCGGAAAATATTGATTTTTCAGTAAAAATGCCTAAGTTCTTTTTGAAAGAGCGTGAAATAATCTACAAACTATATCTGAATCTTTTATTGCCTAAAAGCAACGGTTTTCGAGTTATGAATTAAAGTATGTACAAAAATGTTGAAAATTTCGAACTTGTTTTTTCTTGGTATTTTTCAAATCGCTGTATCTTTTAACCCTAACATTTTACAAAAAATCTGACGCCCCATTCCGGATAGGAAATTTACCAAACTATAACTTTTGTCTAGTAAAATTTTTTGAAAAACTAATGCATTTTACAACAAATCAAAAAATAATTAAAAAAACAGCTACAAAACAAAAAATTAAATTCACAAAATTTTTATTTTTATTAATAAATTATTTTAATAATTAAGTTTAAACTATTACATTATTTAGGTAAATGTTCAAAATGACCACCCTCATTTTTAATTCGCAAATGTTGGGCTTTAAATAAAAATTTTTTTAAATTAAGTAATCCTGAAGGATTGATCGGAAGAAGTGGAACTATTAATTGGTCAGCAAGATCTACAGAGTTAACTACTCTTGATACATTTTTTTAGTGTGCTGTTAAAGCGTTGGTGTACAGCAACAGATGAAAGTCCGCTACCAGAAAGGAATTAATGAACATAGTAAAGAATGCTATAGTAGCTCTTAACGAAAGAGAAAATGTTATAAATAATAACATACAACATCTTTTAAAACGATCACAACTGTGTTTTGAAAATGAAGGTGGTCATTTTGAACAATTACTTAAATAATGTAATTGTTTAATCTTCATTAATAAAATATTTTTTTAATAAAAATTAAAATTTTGTGAATTTAATTTTTTGTTTTGTAGCTGTTTTTTTAATTATTTTTTGATTTTTCTGTGAAATAGATAAGTTTTTCAAAAATTTTTACTAGGCAAAAGTTATAGTCCGTTAAATTTCCTATCCGGAATGGGGCGTCAGATTTTTTGTAAAATGTTTGGGTAAAAAGATACAGCGATTTGAAAAATACCAAGAAAAAAAAGTTCGAAATTTTCAACATTTTTGTACTTACTTTAATTCATAACTCGATAACCGTTGCTTTTAGACAATAAAAGATTCCAATGTAGTTTGTAGATTATTTCACGCTCTTTCAAAAAGCACTTAAACATTTTCACTGAAAAATCAATATTTTCCGAGCTATGGCCATGTGAAGATGGGAATTCAAAAAAATGCTTTAAGGAGGCCTAACTCTCGAGGGTTTGAGTTTAGAAAAAATTTTTCTAAAAATTTTACTTACAATAATGTCCTCTATCACCACTGAAATTATGTAAAGTCTATCCGTGGACACCCTGTATACATCTACTTCTTTGATAGATTAATTTATTTGGGCTTTATTTTATTATAAGCTGTTTTATATTTTATTATAATATAATATATTATATAATTATCTGTCGATACGTTGATCAGATGATACATTGACGCAAAATGCGGGAGTAACAGAGGGAGGTAAGCAAACAGTTAAAATATTGTATACCCAAAAGCTTTCCAATAAAAAGAATAACGTAAGAATAGTATATTTTGTGACGAGTTAGGAAACGAGTTCCAGACTATACTTTCTATACGACTGAAGCACAGTGCTAGTGTATTTCTTGTAATACGCGAACACCAACTTGACAGTTTGCGTCCAGTAAAACAACTTGTTAATAGATATCACTACAAGGTTTTAATATTTCTTAGATGTGAGAATATAGTCATTCTGTAACGGATGTTACAGAATGAAATATTCTGTCACAGGTGCGAAGAATGTGTATTTTCTGAATTGAAAATTGAGCCAGAATGTTCGTATTCTGTATTAGTCGTATAGAAAAATTATTTTTTCATTTTGAATTCATTACGTTATATTCGTTATGCATTACGTCGATTATTCGGTCATCGAATTAGCCGTAGACACGATTAGCCGTAGCTTATCAACGGATCAGCCGAATTTTACTTTTCTTCTTATATCCTAAAATTTGTTCGGATCAGCGGATCAACGGATATAGGTTTATAAGAGTATATAGGAGTTATATATGTATAAAAGGTGGAACTCGGATGACCGTAGTTCTTAGGTTTCTATATATACTTCTATCTTCCTGGTTAAACTTGAAAAATATAGATTAGCAAATAAGGTAGATACAAAATATCCGATAAAGTACCAACTTAAAAATTTTAGTATATAAGAACATTAAAAGATGAGAAAAGAATATAACAGTTATCTATGGTAAAATTATAACGTACCTATGTTTTTCATACTATAACAATAAACACAATACACCAATAGTATAAAAAGCAGAAGTACGTGTCCGCCCGCCCGTCCGTCCGCATGTTTCAAATTTAAGAACTATGCATATAGTTTAAATAAGGCCTCTTGCTATACTTTGTATGGAAGCCTAAAACTATATTGGAATAGTTCTTAAAGTTGAAATATGCGGACAGACAGACAGACACGGAGCCAGATCATAAGGCTTCTTTCTATACGTTGTATAGAAGCCTAAAAAATATTGAGTTCCTAAAAGGTACAGGCATTGAATTACCTCCATCAAAATATACAAAAATACATAGAAATCCGTTCTTTACTACTTATTACAATATTAATTTAAAATTTTTTTCTGAGCTGCAATATTAATTACCTCGTTATCGAAATAAAAAGTTTTTAAATGATTGTGGTATTTCCTAATACTACAAATAATATGTATGCATATTATCTAGTAAAATAGAATTTTCGAGTCGGACTAAAATATTTGAAAATAATAGAAATAAATGCGAAAAGAACATTTTATAAGAAGACGAGAAAAATTTGTTATGAATCAACTTGTGGTTTTTATTATATTTCAAAAGTTTTTCAGATTGGTATTTTATTTTTAATACCTATATTGTTTCTTAAAAAACTTTCTTAAACTCAATTTGCCAGAAAATTACAAATCTTAAAAAATCCTGCCCCCGGCTATATTTAAAATATCCAAATTCAATTTATTTGTCCAATTTTATTCCATCAATAATACTACTATAGCACTAACAGGCCTTGTAGACCCATGGCTTAATATTTCGGCATTTAATACCTTAAAGATGTTGCCAACATCTTGTGAGAGAGACACGGTCGAAATAGCCAGTTGTGGGGATCGAACCCACGACTCCGACATAGCAATCTAGTATTCTAACTGCCAGCCTACGACCGCGTTCTACTCCATCAATAATGTTACATCCAAATTCAAATCTTAATTTCCAATTAAGGGTTTAAGCATTGGATGGGTCCCATGCAAAAACGTCCTAAGTACTTTTTTTCGTATTATGAGATAATCCATTTTAAAGTATTCAAAATTAAATTATCGTATTGACCTGATTTTTTTAATGATTTTCTACGACAACAAGGTGGAACTCGCTTTTGCGACAGTTCTTAGGCTTCTATACATCTACTTTTTTGATAGATTAAATTATTTGGGCTTTATTTTATTATAAGCCGTTTTATATTTTATTATAATATAATATATTATATAATTATCCGTCGATACATTGATCAGATGATACATTAACGCAAAATAGGGGAGTAAGAGAGGGGGGTAAGCAAACAGTTTAAATATTATAAAATTAGGATAGGTACTTCTTCGCAAATGAAACAAAGATTTACTTTTACTACCGGTTTCGGGAGCTTCCCATCATCAGGTAAAAACTACAAGAGATTTATTAGTTATTATCAAGCTATATGTTTTTTACAATTCTTACTAGTCAGTATAACTACCGGAACATAATCCCTTCCATATTATAAAACATTAAGATTAAAACCTCTCTAAACATGTCAAAATTTTTACAAATAAAATTACTATAAACTGCACAGTTTGTCGTTGTGCACGACAATATATCAACTAGACAAATTTTACAAAATAATTAATTATGATTTTCTAATATTCAACTTAAACTCTATCTTTTGAATATCCAATTATTATCTATCAGTAATCCAAAACTTAATCATTCAAAACGTCCATTTTCCAAAAAATATCCAAACTTGTTCAAAGTGGGACATTTTATAACTTAATAATAATCGTAATATTACTCACTCAAACTAAAAATTAATTTATTCTCAAATTACAAAAAAGAGAGATAAAAATGTTACTTTGCCGCTTTCCGTGGCGATTTTGACAGAAAGTCTCGCCTTCCTTCACCGGAGTCGTAATACCAATTTGATGGCGAGAAAATACAAATTTTTACAAATATAGAAAAAATTAAAATATAAATTTACAAAAATACTTACATTATCTTATTAGCAGATAATGCACGGGCGCCCGAAGGAATAAATCTCAGTGGGGGCAACTACATATATTTACAGTTTCCAAATTTCATTATGTTGTTTTTTCGTCTGTAAAAATTGTATTTTATTCTTCCATTCAATCTCCCAGGGAGGCAAAGGCCCCTACTGGCCCCCCCTTCGGGCGCCCATGGATAAGGGGTCGTCCTTTAATCACGTGAGGTTTTTTAGGCCACTTTATTGCTCTCCGGCCCTTTTGGTATACGTCGTGAGGTTTTAGGCTACCCAACCCTTCTCTTCCCAACATCACATGTATTTTGGCAGTGTTTACTAAATAGGAATACCAGTACAGCGTACATATTCAAAACCAATAATTCACTCTCTGGTCTATACCCCTAACTTACTAATTATTTTTCTTTCGACTTTTTGTTTTAGCTTTTTGATTATATCTTTCTCAATTAGCTTTTTTATATTTTTTTGCTAGTGTACTTTTTCATGTAGCTAGACTACAATACTCTGCTGTAGTATAAGAGATAAAAAGTAAATTCGAAGTTTTTAAATCTACCTACTGACCTACTCATATAATAATATAGTATTAATATTTAAAAATTAACAAATTGATTTAACAGTGAAATTTGAATTATTATTACTCAGAATAAGTGTGTTTACCTATATATAGGTAATACATATTATTACATTGTACTGTACAGAAAATAGATTCAGAATTATACTGCTGACCTACCATAATTAACAGTTATTTCTCACATTAAATATTGTTTCAATACAAAATTAGCAATTTTAATTTAGTTTAGAATGCTTTAGAACAGGGGTCTCCCAACTACGGCCTGCGGGCCAAATTCGGCCTTTAATTTATTTTGATAAATCAAATCAAACAAGATAATCCGGGAGGTAATCATACAAAATAATAATCAGATATTTTATTTACCGACCCAAAATAGTTGTCAAAACACAACAATAAGTTGTCAAAAAGTAATCTTAATCTGATGATTTAGCTAGATCTTGGCCCTCGGGGCTATAAAGTTTTAAAATTAAAGCATTCCAATTTTCCTGTTTTATTCCAATTTTTTTGTATTATCTGATAGTATCCATGTTCAATAAATACTTACACCAAAATAATAACGTCAATTCTGTTACAATCACAGTTAGAGAGATGATCATTTCGCCACTAAAGAATATTTTTCTACTACTGTTTGAAAACGTTCAACAAAACGTGTTTTACCTTACTCAAACGAATATCGAAAAGTTCAACACTTATATATAAAATAAAATATATTATTCTTAATAATAATAAATTGAACAACATTTTTAGAATTTTAATCAATGCCAAATTCCTTACGTCTTTTGGAATAAAAAATTACAAAATAAAGACTAGGAAACTTAATTTCCAATTCACGGCATTCTAGTTATTATCATGCATATTATTACCATAAATGATTATTATTATTAAATTATCATATTATTTTAATTTAATGATATTCAAAATTTTAATAAAAGGCTATTAACTTTTATCAATTTTTACTTAAATCGATATAAACAATAACTATTTCTCTAATCACCAACCGCACCAAAATTTGATTAACATTTCAAGTTAAACAGCATCCCAAATGCTTTTTAAATAAAAATGACGAAACTGCGAACATTTTACTTTGCTATTCAAATTGCCAGTGATAAATAAACAATTGTTACCTTCGGAGCTTGCAATTTGAATTTTTTCGTAAGTTATAAATTTAGTTACGACGAGTAGATACGTACATCTTAATAGTTTATAAAATAATTTTGTTTATTACAGATTAATATGAAATTTTTAATTTTAATGTTTTTAATATGGGTCGAAGGAGAAAAAATTGACCCGAAACTTCTTGATTCAATATTTGCTGATATATTTACCACTTCGACTGAACAACCTCTTCAAAAAACTACGATCCCAAAAGCAAATTTTGGTCATTTACCTTTAAATGAAACCGATGAAAGTGAAACCTGCAAGTGCGTTCGATATTATTTATGCAATAAAAATGGAACTTTGAACACTGCTGGTACTGAGGTTATCGAAGCTAGGTACCTAAATTTATAAAACTTGAAATGCAACCGATATTTATAACACATTTTATTTTAGAACTACTTTTGACCTTAGTGATCATAAGCGCCGTTGTCCGAATGTCATGGAAAAATGTTGTAAGGAAGATGACATGAAAACTACTCCAGTGATTCCTCCTCCATCACAATCTAAAGGTTGTGGAGTTCGAAATGAAAATGGAGTAGATTTTGATATTGTGGGCAACAAACACAACGAATCACAATTTGGTGAGTTTCCATGGATGTTGGCAATTTTACGTAAAACCATTGTAGCCGGTGAAGAATTATTGGCTTTTAAGTGTGGTGGATCTCTTATTCATCCTCAAGTTGCTTTAACTGCGGCACATTGTGTATATTCAGACATCATCAGTAAATTTAAAATTAGAGCAGGAGAATGGGACACGCAAACCATAAATGAAGTGCATCCATATCAAGACCGTAACGTTTCAAAAATTATAATCCATCCTGACTTTAATCGATTGAATTTAGAATACGATGTAGCTTTGTTAGTTTTTGACACCCCTCTAGACATATTTGAACATATTGATACTATATGTCTACCATCGCAATATGAAATTTTTGTAAATTCGAGATGTTTTGCTAGTGGTTGGGGTAAGGACGGGTATCAAAATGAAGGCAAATATCAAACTATTATGAAAAAGTTAGAATTACCAATTATTTCACGAGCAGAATGTGAGCAGATACTTAGCACCACTGTTTTAGGATACAATTTTTTTCTGGGGGACACTTTTATTTGTGCTGGGGGTGAATTGCGACAAGATACGTGCTCCGGAGATGGAGGAAGTCCTCTGGTTTGTCCAATACCCGGACGGACTAACAAATACTATCAAAGAGGGATGGTGTCCTGGGGAATAGAATGTGGAAAAGATGGAGTTCCAGGTGTATATGGTGATATTGCTGCTTTTAGAAGTTGGATAGATATGACAATGTGGAAGTTAAATTTTGATACATCTACATATACTGCTTATTGAATTTTTGTATATTAATTTGACAATTATCTTGACAATAAATTAATTTCCCAATATTCTTTTTAGTCAACGGATTAAAGATAAAGTCGCTGATCAGATTTTTATTCTTGCATTTATTTATAAATAATTACGATATTGAATGATTTTAACTTCAAATTAAACAAAATGGTGTTATAGATTGGTACTGCCATGAACTTAGAAGTATCTCCAGTCTCCTTCTAAGTCCTTCTAGAATAACTTTTTCGTGGATAACCAAATCAGATTTTGTGTCGCTCTCTTTAGTAGTCGTATGTATATGCTTGGTGGTTTTAATAGCTTTCCTGGCAGAGTACTTCGGTGGTTTGTCTTTGCCTTATAGGGCGTCAAGCTAGTTACACGCACTTGCGATTTGCGGAATGCGATTTTTGTTTTTCAACAAATCAAATCACCAAATTTCAAATTCGCATTCAAATTTGACAAATCAAAACAAAAAATTGCAAGTGCATGTAAACTATACCTTTAGACTGCAGGCATTGTTGATATGTGGAAATTACCTACTAATAAAATAAGATATATCTGGGATAATTATATATCCCTATAATGTAGGGGAGACCGGGGTTGCAACAGGGGTAAGTTGCAACAGTGTAAATAAGTTTTTCACGGATAAGATAATAGATACCGCCATTGGTACAAAATACGTGTAACTTAATGGTTCTTAGGTATGTCAGGTACAATTACGCTAAATAGCTGCAGTATGTGAGTAATCGTCACATCTGTGTTCTCGACAGAATAAGTAATTTTGCTATTATTGTCAATAATGTTGCATTATTAAAGTATCAAGTGTCATAGTGCTTTTATTTAAACTTTGTGATATACAGTAAACATTTGTCTTTCGTTTTGTGTAAAATAATCATCAAAAAAGTTTTCAAGGTAAAAGTTATGCAACTTATAAAACTAAAAAGTGTGGCGGGGCACGCTGCAAGAAACTGTTACAATGTAACCCGTTCACATATTTGGCGGTTTAAAAAAAACAAAAACAAAAATAAAAAATCTGATATGAAAACCACATGACTTTGTAATCATCTGAGAAGAATCTCGTTAAGCCATTCATGCGCGTCATGAATAAATGCACTTTTGAGCGAATGAAAAATGGGTGCAACAGTGGCGTAGTTAGAAAATGCTTTTGGGAGGAGCAGATTAAAGATATTTCAGAATCCAGTTAATCTATTCATGCGCGTTAGTTGTAACTAATCCTAATGCATAAAATCCCAGCACGCTTCTGTTGCTCCTGCTACAACGTGTAATTTTTTGGTAAAAAAACACTCTGGTTGTTTGATTTTTTTACCAACCAAAAAATGTATTAAACTAAGATTAGGACTAAAAATATTTGTGCAATATTAATCCAAACCGGGAAATTTGAATTTTTAAGCAAAAATGAGGAAAGTTTAACCTTCGGCTAGAAAAAATTAAAACTTAAAAAGCATATTTATTTAATTACCTTACTGTTCACGGAGTTTAGCAGCAACTTCCTATGTTACTTTGAAAGTTAATTATAAAAATATAAAGTCAAAATTGTAAACCGGGGGGTCTGGGGGTATGGAACACCCTCCAGTACATATCGCAGGATTTCCACTCTTTTAGAATACTTGGAGAAGATGGGGGATTTATAATTTTACAAATTTTACCAGGAAAAACCGAGAAATTTAAATTTTTAAGCAAAAATGAGGAAAATTTAAACCTTTGGCTAGAGAAAATTAAAGCTTGGAAAAACATTTATTTAAGTGCCTTACTGCTCAGAGTTTAGCAGCAATTTTTACGTTACTTTAAGTTAACTGTCAAAATTATAGTCAAAAGTGTAAACCGGTTGGTCTGGGGGTGAACATCCTTCAGTACATATTATAATAAAATTCCCACTCTTCTAGAATACCTACAGAAGACAGAATAATTATACAAATTTCGTCGAAAAAAGCTAGGAAATTTTTTGAGGAAAAGTGAGGGAAATGAAACTTATTTGTTTTGAGATTTGAGAAACTTATTTATTTTTATATTATAAAAAAAAATTTAATTGCCCCACTGTACATCAAGTTTAGCAGCAACTTTTTGCGTTACTTTGAAAATATAGAAAAACGGAAATCACTCAGTAGCAGGAAACAAAATTAAATGTCTAAATATTATACCGCTAAAAAAGAGATCCACCGTCTAGCTGCCCGTCCACGGACGGGCTTTCCAGCTAGTAAATAAAATAAATAAACAAATAAATAAAAATAATTTAAAGTTATTTAAATTTAAAAACTTTGTAGTAAACATTATTTTTATCAGTGGGCGGGGGGAGGCTTTAGAGGTACAATCCGAGTCATCCTTGGGGGGAGGGGGGCAGATGCCCCTTTGCCCCTTCTAAATAAGCCACTGGGGTGCAATGTAGACTTTGCAAAATGTGGGCACACTGGACCTGTGAAAAAAGAGAATAAGTGTTGCAACACGATCACCTTTTTTATTAAGTTCATGAATTTTATATACTTATGTTCCTTAAGGACCAATATATATATGTGCACCAATATTTGTAGATTTTTTTTCATAATAGTCTTAAAAAAAAAGATTAAAAAGTGTTGCAACTTACCCCGGTCTTTTTTTTTTACTGGAAATCGAAAATTAGGTTTTGAGTGAAAAATTCAAAATATTCATAATATTCAAAATAATATTCATCACTCATCAGAATAATAATCTATATCTACCTATATTTTATTTTTATTCTAGTTAACTTAAAATGGATTTTCCTTTAACCAATCTGTAAATTTACATTACTTTATCAACATACAAATTTCAACACCTTACGTAGAAAGTCTTCGACCAAATGCGATTGAATACTTAAAATTTCATTATCATAAATCGTGCAAAAGCCTTCGCGCGCGGAATGAAAAGTAGCACCTTAGTCCCATGATGTATAATATCCTATTGTTTTTCTGTTTTTTTTTTTTCGAAAAAAATGAGGGGTTACCATTAAAAAATTATTGTAAGTTATTAAATTCATTCCTTACTGAGCCCCCCTCTGTATAAAACAAAACAACGTACATAAATAATCAGTTGACCTCAAATTAATCACACAAAAAAGATGGAAACTGTGTAAATCTAAGAAAATATAATTTTTCGGTAAAATTTATTGATAAGTAATCAAGCGATGCAAAACTTAGTTTACTTATGACGTCAAATTTTAACTTCCACTTCTTTACAACTATTTGATGATGATATTCAAGGTATTCTAGTTCAAGACATCCAGCTCATAACGTCTTGTACATGTTTATCAACTATAGTAAGTTTTATTATGATTATTATTGATTAAAATTTTATAATACATATTTTTGTTATTAGATTTGATATATTCAGCATGAAATTTTTACTGATATTATTTTTAATTGTACTGGATTGTGTACACAGTCAATACAACTCGAATTCAGATTCTAATTTAAACGATAATGCAGCAACTTCTGCAGAATTCAACAACTCATTTATTGATATTTTTGATATACCTAGCACCGTAAATAAAGATGGATCAGCTGGTGATCCTTTTGAAAATCAATATCCAACCCCAATACCTGGAACTGGAACTCAAAATTGTAGATGCGTAGAACGTAAGTTGTGCAACGATGGTTCCATAAATTCAGATGGACATGGTAATTTGGATATTAGGTACTTCAACAAGTTTTAATAAGGTAATGAGCGATTCTTAAAATTTTAATTTTTTAGGGGACAGTACTGTAACAGTTACTCAGATAAATGTTGCGAAGAAAAATATATAATAAATCCAACTACAACAACAATCAAACCTGGTAAAGGGTGTGGAAACCGTTATCAGGAAGGTATTGGTCATAGAATCCAGAATTCCGCCTATAATGAAGTTCAATTTGGTGAATTTCCATGGATGGTAGCTATTTTAGCAGAGGAAACAATTGATGAAAAGCCTGAGAAATTACTAATCTATAAATGCGGTGCGTCTCTGATCCATCCCGAAGTTGTTTTAACATCCGCACATTGCGTAGATACAATAAATATAACAACACTGTTAATTCGAGCAGGTGAATGGGATACCAAATCCAAAAACGAATTATTTCCACATCAAGATCGCGATGTCAAAAATATTATTATACATCCGAATTTTTATAAACGAGGTCTACATAATGATGTCGCTTTGATACATGTGAAAAGTCCTTTTCGATTATCGCAAAACGTAGAACCTGTTTGTTTGCCATCCCAAGATGAAGTTTTAGAAGACTTAAGATGTATTGCTACTGGCTGGGGAAAGAATAGTTTTGAACGGAATAGCACATACCAGGATATTTTGAAAATGGTGGAGTTACCCGTTATCCAACGAGATATTTGTCAAGAACGACTTAGAACTTCAAGGGTAGGAATGTTTTTTATTTTAGATGAGAGCTTGATGTGTGCTGGGGGTGAAAAAGGAATAGATACGTGTACAGGAGATGGTGGAAGCCCACTTGTATGTCCGATACCTGGCAAAAGAGGGAAATTTCAACAAAGAGGACTTGTTGCTTGGGGAATTGGATGTGGAGATATATATCCAGGTGCTTACGGTAACGTAGCACATTTTCGAAATTGGATAGATAATGAAATGTTTAAGTTAGGTTTAGATACATCAACATATACAATTTAATTTTTAATATATATAAAGTTTTGTACATAAAGTTTCTCTTTTAAAATATTTTTGATTCACGAAATATAATATTTATATACTAACAAGTGTGTTTCCTATAAGCTGTAAATATTATCTGGATTCACAACTGTCAAGTTTAACTAATTTTTTAAGATTTCATTTGAAAATCTAAAAGTCATAAGTTATAAAAAATGTAAGTTTTGGCAATAATACTTTGCACATAATAATATGAAGAATTATATATTTTGTGAAAGTTTTGGTTAGTCCTTTTTCGTCAACTGAGTACGTTGCACACCTATAATATACTTAATTAAAATAGAATTCATTTTTCTCTTCGGCAACTTCAAATAAATAACATAATTCTATGTTGTCGCCTACTTTTTTAAGGGAAATTTAATTTTTATAAAATTATCTATAATAATATAGTAAGGTATTTCATATGGTTTTTCCAACGCTGCACCCAAGGACAAATAACTAAATTACGACGACAAAAATAAATTTACATATTTCTTTTAAGAGGTTAGGCTACTTTAAAGAAAATTTTTTAACCCTCTTTGTTTATTGGCTTCAATGACTTATAAACATCCCAAGAATGATATCCAATATAAATTAAATAATTCGACATACATTTTATCTTAAAAATTTCTTATAGTCACAGCGGTCCATATAGTCATACAAAAAAGTCTACATACGGCATCATTTTAACAAAAAATGTATTTTTTTACAACAGTTTTTAAAATTTATTTTTTAAAATTTTTATATGGATAACATTGAAAACCAATTTTATTTAATTTTTTTTAATTAAACAATTTTCAAAAAATAAAACAATAAAAACTATTATAACATTACTACAAAAAAGTCTACATACGGTTAAAAGAAATTGAAGTTGTACATTCGGCAATATCTTTTTTAATATTTTTTCAACTATTTTTAGCTTTCGCAATATGGTTTTTAAACGTCTAAACATGGATTCAATTAAGCTTTTAGTAATATTTTCACCAATCTTATTCCACTCTTCTTGTATTATAATTTTCAACATATTTTTATTTGTTATATGTGCTTTGGAATTTTGTTTTTTTTTCCATAGATTTTCGACTGGGTTCATGTTGGGACTTTGAGGTGGCAAATTTAATTGTTTGGTACATTGTCAAGTGTCCATTTTCTCACAATTTCAAATGCATGTTTAGGATCTCAGTCTTGTTGAAATTTGCAATTATTCCCAAGATGTAATTAAGTGACACACTCCTCCAATTTTTTTCCCTAAAATAAAGATATCAAATTAATTAATTAAACTAATTTATTAATTATTTTTGTACTAATTTAAATTTTATTTAATTAAATGACATAAATTATATCTATTGACCTAACTGTGATATATGGTAATTTTGGGTCAAATTGTGTACTTGTGCTTTACCACCACAACGTCAGAACCCCACTATCAATACTATCATAAAATGGCTGATAATTTTCAGTAGCAATATCGCGAGCTTCGATCGCGAGAATCTTTAGTTGTAAGAAGACTGCTTAACAGTGACAGTTATCTACAAAAGCAAAAATTAATTTAAGTTGTTTCGTGACATAAGAATTCAATTTCTAGGAGGTGTATTCAAGGTTTCTTCGTTGTAAAATTTCAAACAATAGGTATACATATATCTATTATGTTTATGATTAAACAGCATGCCAATATTTCGAATAAAAATATTATTTTATTTTCAGTTAAGGTTCTTACAATGCATATTATATTAATTATATGTATCGTTATTACGTTTACATCGATTAATGGTCAAACCGGTTATCCGAAAATTGAAGTTTTAAATAAAACTAATCAAGGAAGAATTTGTGATTGCACCAGTTTGGTATTGTGCAAATCACCAGTACAAGCAGATGTTGATCCTGAAGCTATGTAACAAAGTCACTAAGGCGATTTCGCATACTATTTTCTATTAAAATTTATTTTAGAACTACTACTTGCACGGAAGAACTCGCGCCATGTTGTAAATCGGGGTTGCCACCTGGTATTCCTACCTCCATCCCTAAAAAAATTGAAGGTTGTGGAGTCCAAAATCAAGGCGGGTTCAGTACTGGCAAAACAGGTGACATGTATAACCATAAGGCCCTAATTGACGAGTTTCCATGGATGGTAGCTGTGTTAAGTGAAGAAACCGTTGAGGGAAGTTATGAAAAATTACAAAGTTATCAATGTGGTGCATCTCTTATTCAGCGGAAAGTTGTTTTAACATCTGCAAATTGCGTAAATTCAAAAGGCAAACAATTTAGCGTTCGCGCAGGGTTATGGGACAGTCAGGACGATCTTAATGATTATCCAGATTTTGCATATCAGGACCGCAATGTAGAAAAAATTATAATTCATCCAGATTTTAACATAAATACACTTGAAAATGATGCGGCTTTATTAATTCTGGATAAGCCTGTACGTATCGTTGAAAATGCAGATATAGTTTGTTTACCAGCTCAAAATGAAGTAGTATTGGAAAATGCTACTTGTTTTTACTCTAGTTGGAATAAAGACACGTTTGGTAAAAAAGGAATACATCATGTTCCGATTATTCAACAAGATAATTGCCAAGAACGTTTAAGACGCACTCGATTGGGCAACAAATTTGTTTTACATAAAAGTTTTATTTGTAGCGGAAAGGATGATACTTGTAATGGGCCTAAAGGAAGTCCATTTGTTTGTTCAATCCCTGGAGAGACTTATCGATTTTATCAAATTGGAATTGCTTCTTGGGGATTTGGATGCGTAGAAACTCCCATTGTATACTCTAATGTTGCATCATTTAGAAATTGGATAGATAATGAAATGTTCGAATTGAATTATGATACATCTGTATATACTTATTGATTTTATTGATTGATTAACTAGGATTATTGATCCTCTTGTATTTTACTCTTGGTAAAAATTCTCTCTTGGTTAAATTTGGGCCACTCTTGGTTAAAAAATTAACCAGCTAGTTTTTAAACTTACCGAATGTTATTCGCACAAGAAATCTTTCATACAACAAAAATTGCCCGGCGGGATTTCAGTCCAGCGGGATTCTGGCCGCGGGATTTTGTCCTAGACCGCCCCTCTATTTGGGCCTGTAGCTCCAAGGTGGAGCTACTTCAGAGATGTCCTTAGCGAGCAAGCACCAGCCAAAACTGTCCGGACCAAACGGGCAGTTTTGGCTGACGCAACCACGACAAATCACGGATCCACTTTAAAATGAATTTGCGGTTACCTAAAATAAATAACAAACCCTGTATACTTATGGGACCCTGAAAAGAGCCGAGTTGCTAATGCCACGAAGCTAATTTCGTGGGGCGTTTCAGTGTAGCTCAGATTGTTGTCCAGTCGAATTGTTTAGCAGGGGATGATGCATAATTAAAAATGAACAAGTTGATTTGACGACAAATATATTTGAACAAATTCCTACATACCGGGTGCTGAATGAGTTAGCCGAACATAGGAAATTAACATGTAAAAACTTATTTATGCAAATTCTTGCTTCTCTAATTAAATATTTTAGAGAAAAAATTAAAGACACAAAAATAATGCAGAAATATAAACTACAAATGATAAGACCATTAGATCTTTTACTTAAAAGGTCAAAAAATGGTTTCGAAATTGTTAAAATTTTTATTTATCGCACTGGCCATGTAATAAATTCAATTGAAGGGTCGGGTACTATTCAGCGCAGCCGTTTCGACGCAGCCGTTTCGACGCAGCCGTTTCGACGCAGCCGTTTCAACGCAACAGTTTCGCCGCAGCCGTTTCGCCGCAAAACCGGTTCGGCACTAGTACAGTTTGGCACTAGTGCAGTTGGGCACTAGTACAGTTCGGCGCAATTACTATTTGGTGCAGACCTGATTCGGCGCGAGTTCAGTTCTCCGCAAACTCGTTTCGGCGTGAGTCCAGATCGGCGCGGGTATAGTTACTATATTTTTAATCTTGATCTAATTTGATTAAAAAAAATAATTTAAAAAAATAAATTTTATTAAAGAAATAAATAAACAAAACAATAATCCTGAAAAACTAATTAATAAAAAATTATTCGCGCATAGCAAAATTATGCTCTAATCCGCGTAAAAAATCGATGATATCGCGGTTATCAAAATCCTCCATCAGTGTTGCGATTCTTATGTCTGCGTCTCTGTATTTTTTTAGTTTTAATGGTCGAGGATTTCCAGCAACAAGTCGCTCATAAGCTACATCTTGCCGTGTTTGAAATTTTTCTAACCCATTAATGAATTGCCTTATAGTGGAATGTGTCATTCCTAATTCAATTTGAATTGGTCTATTGCCAACTTACTTGGGTGACGTCTCTCCCCATTGGTTTGTTCATAGTAAGGACCGTATCCCCTACTACTAATGCTAACATATATAATAAAAAATTTACTATAATTAAAAGGCAGGTGTTAAAAGTAAAATAAAAAAACGAATTAAAAAAGATAGAATAAAAAAGACTCGCGCTGAACTGCACTCGCGCCAAATTTAACTCTTCCCGAACTGAACTCGCGCCGAACTGGACTCGCGTCAAACTGGACTCGCGCCGATCTGTACTCGCGCCGATCTGTACTCGCGCCGAACTGTACTTGCGCCGAACGGAACTCGCACCGAATCGGACCTGCACCAAACCGGACTCGCGCCAAAACGGCTGCGCCGAAACGGCTGCGGTGAAACGGCTACGCCGAAACGGCTGCGCCGATTGGGGCCGTTCCCCTATGTAATAAATTCAATTTAATTTATATTTTACAAAATAATTACCATGGAAACTTTCATGGCCAGTCTGATAAATGAAACTTTTAACAATTTCAAAAGCATTTTTAGACTTTTTAAGTATAATCTAGATAAAATCTAATGCCCTTATCATTCGTAGTTTATATTTCTGCATTATTTGTGTCTTTCATTTTTTCTCTAAAATAATTAGGGAAGCAGGAATTTGCCTTTCTTTACATGTTAATTTCCTATGTTCGGCTAACTCATTCAAAACCCGGTATATAAAACAATACAAAAATATAATAAAAGTCTTAGCCTAAATAAAGTGGATGGAGGACTGTCATTCTGACGGTCATAGATTCCTGCGGTCACTATTGAAAACCCGAATTTACCGGACGACTCACTTATTTTATAGCATAGCATAGCATGAGAGATATGCGAAGCATGTGGCGGCGAAGCAGCCTTATCTTCTTCGTCTGTGTGTGAACTGTTTGACGTCGGCAATTTCAGGGCCCGCAGGGCCCGCTGGAAAGCATGAGCTTGGGTGCGGCGGATTAGCGGCAGATGCCGTAATTAGAGTTTTGCTGAGCATTCGTGTGTTGGTCGTCGTTGTTTTTGAGTACAGGCCGGGTTGTTGATTTTTGAGTGCAGGTCGGGTTGGTAATTTCGAGTACAGTCCTGTTTAATTTGCCGGAGAGATCGGGTGTAAGCTGTTGATGATGGCCGCAATGGTAGTTGAATCGATGTTATGGATTGCCAATTTCTGGATTGCCAATCCTTTCTCATAAACAAATTGTTTAGACTTTCTGTTTACGATATTGATAAAATCGTTAAAAAAAGTTATCTTATACTGCTTACTTACTACTTAGTAATATAATTTTTCGTTTCTGTGAACAATAAACCGGCTCCCGGTTTGTTTGTCCCGGTAGTCCCATCCGCCCCTCTATCTAATAGAAAAATTTTTACATCTAAAACTGCAAAGCACAAAAATAAGACTTTTCAATTGTTTAATTTTGTGTGGACCGGAAGTGGCGAGTGCAAAAATTAAATCCTTCCGGATTTTGGTCTTTGGAACTCCAAAGAACATTTCCAGAAAGTTTAATAAAAATCTGAAATAGTGCAGCAACAAGGATTTGATGATTTCATATGGAATGACTAGTAGACAATTCAAATTCTTACAACTTTGATTCCCGCATTTCCTTTCTGAAATCGATATTTTTTAAATTAAACCTGAAAACAGCGGCACAGGAAAACTCTTGCATTATCTCATTTATTTTTACTTTATGACAGACATAAGCAAATGCAGGATTTGGTCGACCAACGGTTAAAACAAAAAATGAATATCAGCTGATTCAGCATTTTGAACAGCTGACGCAGTGCAATTTTAATTGGTTTTCAGCCGCCCAATTAGCAATTGGGTATTTTCACATTTTTTAAAAAGTATAGAAAAAGAAACTTTATCAAGCATATAAATGAGCCAGTTAAAAAAATTTTTTTTTGAGACCCTTTATCCGAGTAATTTAAAAAAAAATTTAAATAAGAATATTTGCCTCGAAAACGCGAAACTCGTATTACGTCACATCACGTTACGGCGGTAACAGTAAGCGAATAGAAACGTTCCATTCCCTACTCTAAGTTTCTTATGGTATTTTGCGTTGTTTGTATTCGCTTACGATTTGTTACAATTAACATCTGACAATAAGCACTAAACTATTACAACAAAACAACATACACATATAAACTACATATTACCAATTTCAAACCAGTACCTCGGCTGCATGTACGTTACACCTAGCTTGACCAATCAAATTGCGTTTTGGTTCTAGTTTAAAATTGAGTGTTTTAATGAAATTTCAAAATGATCTTACATCATAAATAGAAAAATAAATCATTTTTTAATTATTATAGTATGCTTTTTCTGGTACCTTTATTAATACAATAACGGACATATTATGCAAAGAAAAATTTTGTGAAAATACCCAATTCAGTAGCAATTCAGCCATAAAAATCAGCAATTGCCGCAGCTCAATAGCTGAATTTTATGCTGGCACAGCGTGCTCGTAGTTGATACTCGGCACAAAATTACTTGGGTAAACAGTAATACAGTAATACAAATACTTATTAACTGTAAAATTTCATAAAAAAATAAAAATTTACTGAGGATATTTTTAAGTTATTTACCCCTTGTTAAAAATTCGCTAGGGAAATTTTAATTCCTTATTTTTTATTACAGCGGGTAAAATTTCTTTAGGGAATTTATTTATTTATTTATTTATTTATTTATTTATTTATTTATTTATTTATTTATTTATTTATTTATTTATTTATTTATTTATTTATTTATTTACATTTACGGTATAACTATACCATTACCAAGCAATACAACGGAAAAAACAAAATACAAAAAAAAAGACTGAACAGCATAAGCTAACATAGGTACAAAAAAAAAACAATAGTGAAGTACAGTGTACAAGACTAAACCGACTCCAAATATAACACTAACTCCCTTCTAAAACGAGTCATACTTCCATGAAAAAAATCAAAATTTCCGTTACTCGCAGAAACATTATTTGCAAGACGGCACAATCTGGACATGGCTGAATGCTGACCAAAGGTAGACCTGTGAAAAATCTCGAGAAAAATTGGATTATTCCTCAGACTTCTCACAGGTACATGAAATTGGAATAGTACCAACAGCTCCGGACAATTGGTAACATTGTTGAGTAGTCTGTACACAAACATTAAATCTGAGACACACCTTCTAGCAGACAGCGTCATCAACCCAAAATACTTCAAAAGCATTTCATAAGCTTCGGAGGAATACTGAATGCGACTTCTAAAACACAGGATTTTAACAAACTTTCGCTGTATCCTCTCTAGCCTGCCAACACGCGAAGAATACGATGGACACCAGATCACGGAACAGTAGTCAAGGATTGATCTTATGAATGATGAATACAATGTGGTCAGAGCACGAATGTCGCCAAACTCGCAAGTAGCCCTACTGATAAATCCCAACATTTTATTGGCTTTCGATACAATGAAGTCCAAGTGACGATGGTATGACAGAGCAGGATCAAGAATAACACCAAGGTCCTTGTATTCATAAACACAATCAAGGATCACATCGTTGATCGAGTAAGAGCGGTACGTGTTACATTTTTTCCTTGTAAATTTCATAGCCTTGCACTTCTTGACATTAAGTTTGAGACCACTGAGATTACACCATTCTTGGAGTCTTACAAGATCACTCTGTATAAGTTCACAATCTCTATCGGAACAAACTAGACGAAATAATTTCAAATCATCAGCGAATAACAGAAATTCGCAAAACCTTATCACGGAGTCTACGTCATTAATGTACAGCAAGAAAAGAATAGGACCCAGATGGGATCCCTGACCAACTCCAGACGTAACACAAAAGCTGCGAGAAGCATGACCATTCACAATTATAATCTGCTTTCTATCAGTAAGGTAGGACTCCAACCAGTTAATCAACGGATAAGAAATGGAGTACATTTTATTAAGTTTTAACAAAAGCAGATTAACAGGAATTTGATCAAACGCTTTTGACAGATCGGTAAATATACAATCTACCGTCTTACCGTTCTCAATAGCAGAAGAAACAAAGCTAGTAAAAGAAAACAGATTTGTACAGGTGGAGCGTCCAGACACAAAGCCATGTTGGTTATCAATCACAGAGACTTTGGTGTGATCGGTAATGGCATCAGCAACAATGGATTCAAATATTTTGGCAAACATGGATGCAATACAGACTGCACGATAATTTTCGACGCTGTTGCGGTTACCAGACTTATGTATTGGAATAACTTTGGTTGTTTTCCATACTGTGGGAAATGCTCCGAGAGACATTGATTTCTGAAAGATTAAAGACAAAGGCTGTGCCAGCGAAGGGCAGTTTTTAACAAAAAATGCAGTAATCTTGTCTGGACCACAAGAATTCGATGAACAAAGGGAATTTATCTTATTCAAAACAACAGTCTCGGTTATGCTTATGTCAGACAAAATAGTATTTGCACGATTCTCATAAGTGAATGGAAGATCGGTGTGTCTATCATCTGTGTAAACAGATTCAAAATAGTCAGCAAACAGGTTCGAAATAGATTCACCATCACTAGCAACAACATCATTAAATTTCAAAACACTTGGAACGCAATTGGCCTTTTTATAGGAATTTATGTATCTCCAAAAGCAAGAAGGGTTTTGGGTCAAATCATGCTGTACTTTTTCCAAGTAGGCCGCTCTATCTGTGGTAATATTAAGCTTTATTTCGCGCCTCAAATCAGAAAACTCTCTATAATGCATCTCCGATCGATAAAGTTTGTATAGCCTGTGAGCTAATTTCTTTTTCCGGATCAACTCGCGCGTAATGCCGGAAAACCATGAAGGAAATGAACTTGAAGCCATGGCACGAATTCTCACTAATCCATCAAATACAGAGAAAAGAATTCCATAGAAACGGTCGACGCATTCATCGATAGTTAGGTCACACGATAAAAACGTCCAATCAGTAGCTGACAGAGCAGCATTAATAGCACTGTAATTGCTTGATCTGAAATCATAGTAAAAGTCATCACCCTGAGAAAGACAGGAAGTACCAACCTCCATCAATTCAACAGACAATGAAGGATGGTAAGGATCACATTTTATTAACGTGTCTCTACTAATATTAGTCACCCTGATATCGGAAGAGTTATAGAAAATCAAGTCCAAGATGCCACCAGTTATATTCGGAGTCGAATTATACTGCATTAAGTCGCAAGAAAAAATATTATCGCAGAATAAACTGCTACACTCATTCTCACAGTAAGGTGTGAGACAATGATCATCATCAACAGCGGACCAATTTATGCCAGGGAGATTAAAATCGCCAGTGATGCAAACATGGCAATCAGGATTATTAGCTGATATTTCGTTAACAGAAGTAGTAAATTCAACGTATGAAGCTGAACTGCTATTGGGTGGAATGTAAACGGCGCATATCAGCAGGAGAGAAGACCCAACACACAAGCTTACCCAAATTTCCTCCCTGATCGAGGTATGTACATGAACCAAAGATGACTTCAAAGAATTTTGTACTGCTATCAGCACTCCTCCTCCGCGTGATTTCTGAGTGACTGCCGGAGATCTGTCTCCACGAAACACATTATAACGGCAATCAAAAAATTCTGAACTCAAGAAACCATCATTCAGCCACGTCTCAGTCAATACAATAATTTGATAATTTTCCGAAAGAACCGCATTATAGAATTCAATAGTCTTTGTACGAAGACCACGAACGTTTTGATAGTACAACATGAGAAAATTGCTGGAATTAAAAGAAGCATTATTATTAACGTTATGGGAGTCAGCGTACATACGGTTATCGGTCCAGTCCTGCAAATCATTACATGTATCAAAGTTTCACTGTGGATCTCTTCTAACTGGTCCATATCTAAGAGACGGTCTTCTGGGAAAGAACTCGCGTACCGCAACTCCCATCGGCCATATTGAGGAATTTAACAGGTTTGGCAAAATGCTCTCACGCACACCCAACTTGAACGAGCATGCATCTTCTGAAGCTACAAGCAACTCACACTTGACATCATTAATCTTTAATACCTCCTTCACGTAAGCCAACATTACATCCAAAGTGGTTTCAGGGGAGAGCCTTCCAATGTATATCCACTGACGTCTATCTGCTGCCCGCAGTGGTGCCGCTTCAATAACTCCGCTCGCTTGCGATCTGTTACCAATAACCAGCGATCTTCTGTTTCCAGCAGTAGTTGGGTGTCTGGAAGAAGCCAACTCTTCTCTACCCAGAACGAAGCGCCGAGAAGAAGCCAAAGTGCCTTTATCAGAAGTCCTCTCAACAGTATTACGAACAGAATTTTTGGGCTCAAGTTTCTTGGTTGCCCACTTCCCAGTCGGCTGGTGTAGGCTTGGTTCATTAAGCATTCTTAAGTTCCCATCTGCTATCGCTTTTGGTAGAACATCCAAACCATCACAATCAATCGATTCTGGCAAAGCACCAGCATTATCACCATCCGGGCTGTGTGGACTAACAAAACTGGCGGAGGAAGCTGCGGGGGCAGAAACTTTCTGAATCGTATCACCGGACGGACCCATCAATGTCATAATCAAGTTTAGTTTTTCCGTGTGGGCAGCAAGAATGGACATGATTTTATTAATTTCCAGTGAGTCATTCATCTCATCATGAGAACTAACACAGCTATCGCAGACATATTCAAGGTTTTTTGAGTCACAGATAGTTTTGAAAATTGATCTGGAGATCTCGGCACATTTAAAGGCATGTAAGTACGATCGACATATTCTGCATCTAACCATTTCGCCTGATTCCGACAGGGTGAAGCATTTACTGCACTCAACAACGCTCATAATTTCTGTAATAATTTCCAAAAAATTAGGTTATGTCTAAAGTTGAGTAGATCGAAGAGATAGAACTAAACTATCAGGAATAAAACTGCAATATATCAACTCGGTTAACGCTCAGTGGACCCTTTAAACTTATTTCGGATAATTAAAAACACAATTTAAAACCAAACAATTGTCACAACAAGAGCCGGATGTGGCTAACGTTAAAAAATTAGGAGAGGAAAGTAAGATTTGTATCTTACTTTCCTCTCCTAAGTGAACTTTTTGGTTATGCTACTGGTCATACCTCTAACTGGACGGCAGACTTTTCCACCGATTTGGGTCAAGGGTAGCTTATGAATAGACTACTTATGAAGTATTAGTAGGAGTACAATTGGGCGATCACATAACTTACATAATAAATGCATAGCTTCGCGCGGATAACTCATTTTTACGGATAATTAATTTTGCTAAAGAAAAATCATAAACACTTAACCTACATAACCGATTAATATCTTAGGGCGGATATCTCTTTTTATGAACAATTTCGCTAAAGAAAAATCATAAACTAACACTAACCTACTAACTTAACCATAATAAATTTTAAACCTGCGATAGATATTAAGGTACCTAATTTGAGTTTGTCCGTATGAGTGAATTTTAGTTCGGCGGGATTTTGTCCGATCCCGTTTTACACCTGCGCACTCTGTTAGCTACCTGTTTTCATAATTTTCGCAGAGGAAAAAATTGGGCGTCTCGGTAAAATAAAGCCGCTTACGAAAAATTAGCCGGGTATTAATTGTTTGCCAAAAAGGCCCACGGCTCCCGGACTAACATGTTTGATAAAGCCTGTTTGACACGACGTTAAATTCAACGTCAAAACATGTCAATTTTTAAATGAATATTTACAACCGTTGCAGACAGAAAATTTATCTGCAAATTTTGTGTTAAATTTTCATGTAAAAAATTTAGAACATATTCTAAATTTGGTCCTAAAAGTGTGTGTAAATATGCGCATTTTTCCCTCTAGAGTTCGTTTAGTTTTGATTGTAAAGTTGACGCACATTTCACGTTGCAAGTAGTTTTCCATAGCTCGGAAAATATTCATTTTTTAATAAAAATGTTTAAGTGCTTTTTTTAAAGAGCGTAACATAATCTACAAACTAGATTCAAACTTTATATTGTCTAAAACCAACAGACCAGTGCAGTTAGCCGAAAAACAATCTAAAAATTGAAACAATTAATAACAGCATGACAGTAATGGGAAATGGAAGAACATGTCGTTAGAATTATAGGAAAAATAAATTCAAACCGATCCGAGGTAGGAAGGCTTATAGGGGTGGAACGTGGTTTTTTACGATTTCCGTCGAAAGTTGACTTCCGATCGAAAAAAGTTGTATGAAGATGTTGTAAGTATTAAAAAGATCTACAACTTTGTTAAAAATCATTATTCACATAATCTTAAATTTTCCGAGAATAATCGAAAAATCCGTGTTAATAGTTTTTAATTTTTTTCTCCCACAAAAATGATTTTTTTTTCATGAAATTTAAAAGAGACTTGCCTTTTTGTGTCCCAAAAAAACTGTAATTTTTTTGAATAAAATATTTATTTTTACATTTTATATTTATTAAAAACCGAAAAACTACCCTTATTTTAAAGCGAAAAATCTCAGGTTAAAAGTCCATTGTTTTGAACTGAATATATGGGGGATTTATTCGTTGAAATGTCTACTTTCAGATGCTGTAAGAAACTATTTACATTGCTAAGGAAAAATGTGCCAGAAAACGCGAAAAACTGAAAGTACAAGATTTTCGAAATTTATTTTTTGTAAAGAAAAGTGATTAATTTGATGTATTTTTGCAACAACACATTCCTCAACGATTTTCAATTACTTTTCTTGTTAGTAATATTAAATATCACTTTTATCAATGATTTAAACTGTAAATTTTCATAAATAATTGCAAATGTTGAACAAAAAATGAATTTCGAAATTCTGGTAATAATTACAGTTTTTCGCGTTATTTTTCTATAGCAATACAAATTGTTCCTTACAGCATCTGAAAGTAGACATTTCAACGAACAAATCCCCCCCATATTCAGTTTAAAACAATTGACTTTTAACATGAGATTTTTTGCTTTAAAATAAGAGTATTTTTCGGTTTTTAATCAATATAAAATGTAGAAATAAATATTTTTATTCAAAAAATTTACATTTTCTTTGGAACACGAAAAGGTAAGTTTCCCCGAAATTTCATTTTAAAAAAATTAATTTTGTGGGAGAAAAAAATTAATAACAAAAAACACGGTTTTTTTGGAGTTTTTTCAGAAAATTTGAGATTATGTGAAAAATGGTGTATATAAAAGTTGTAGAACTTTTTAATACTTACAACATCTCCATACAACTTTTTTTTTCCATCGGAAGTCAACTTTCGCCGGAAATTCTAAAAAACCACGTTCCATCCCTATAAGTCACCCCCTTCATCTCTCCTACCTCGGATCGGTTTGAATTTATTTTTCCTGTAATTCTAACGACATTTTCTTCGGTTTCCCATTACTGTCATGAAAATTATCTTTAAATTTCAATTTTTAATTTTATGAATTTTCAAAAGAAGACGGTCACGGCCTGGCGCTTGTGTGTGTTGACTGCTAAGCTGAAATCACCGGTTCGATTCAGGGTGGAGTAAAAACTTTATTCTGACCGTCTTCTCTTGGCAAGCAATGGCAAATCACCGAGGTATCTGCCTAGAGAACTCATCTAAAGAAGAAGAAGTGGGGATTATGCTTTTACGTAGAGCGAAAGAATCTATGAGAGAGAGCGAGAGAGAGAAATCCAAATCAATATTAATTAACTTTCAAAATATCCAGATTATCTCTTCTGTGTTTAAATTCAATTTTCAATTACAAGAAAATAATCATTCTTCAAAGTTATCTAAATTTATCCATAATTTCTAATTATTGAATTTTATCCCAATTTTTCTTTAAAATTTTAAAATTACTCTCTCAAAATATATCCAAAATATCAATCCAAAATGAAGAAAATATTAGATTTTCTTCATTTTGGATTTTGATAGATCATTGAATTAGTATTAACAAAATATCAACATAGAAATTTTGATAGCCTACGTAGAAAAGTCTTCGACCAAATGCAATTGAGAACTTAAAATTATATTATCAAAAAAAACGCAGTTTGTCTTTTTGCTATTTTTTCCCAAAAAAATTGGGGGTTACCATTTAAAAATTTAGTTATTAAAGTTATTAAATTCACTTCTTACTGAGTCCCTCTCTATATAAAACGAAACAATATCCGTAAACAATAGACCTCAAATTAATCACAAAAGAAAAATGGAAATTTTGTAAATCTGAGAAAATATAATTTTTTGTAAAATTTATTGATAAGTAATCAAGCGATGCAAAACTTTAGTTCACTTATGACGTCAAATTTTAACTTCCACTTCTTTACAACCATTTGATAAAATTCAAGGTGTTCTAGTTGAAGACATCCAGCTCATAGCGTCTTGTATATCAACACACATATATCTTGTTTATCAACTATAGTAAGTTTTATTATGATTATTATCGATTAAAATTTTATAAGACATTTTTTGTTATCAGATTTGTTATATTCAGCATGAAATTTGTAGTGATTTTATTTTTTATTGTACTGGATTGTGTACACAGTCAATACAACTCGAATTCAGATTCTAATTTAAACGATAATGCAGCAACTTCTGCAGAATTCAACAGCTCATTTCTTGATATTTTTGAAATACCTAGTACCGTAAATAAAGATGGATCAGCTGGTGATCCTTTTGAAAATCAAAATCCAACCCCGGTACCTGGAACTGGAACTCAAACTTGTAGATGCGTAGAACGTAAGTTGTGCAACGATGGCTCCATAAATTCAGATGGACATGGTAATTTGGATATTAGGTACTTCAACAAGTTTTAATAAGGTAATGAGCGATTCTTAAATTTTATATTTTTTAGAGGACAGCACTGCAATAGTTACTCAGATAAATGTTGCGAAGAAAAATATATAATAAATCCAACTACAACAACAATTAAACTTGATAAAGGCTGTGGAAACCGTTATCCAGAAGGTATTGGTAGTAGAATCAAGAGTGATGATAATAATGAAGTTCAATTTTCTGAATTCCCATGGATGGTAGCTATTTTAGCGGAGGAAATAAATGATGAAAAGCATGAAAGATTAGTGGTATATAAATGCGGTGCATCTCTCATCCACCCCGAAGTTGTTTTAACATCCGCACATTGCGTAGATACAATACATATATCAACGCTTATAATTCGAGCAGGTGAATGGGATACCAAATCCAAAGACGAATTATATCCACATCAAGATCGCGAGGTTAAAAATATTATTATACATCCGAATTTTTATAAACGAGGACTACACAATGATGTAGCTTTGATAAATGTGAAAAGTCCTTTTAAATTAACGAAAAACATAGAACCTGTTTGTTTGCCTTCCCAAGATGAAGTTTTAGAAGACTTAAGATGTATTGCTACTGGCTGGGGAAAGATTAATTTTGAACGGAATAGCACATATCCGAATATTTTGAAAATGGTGGAGTTACCCATTATCCAACCAGATATTTGTCAAGAACGACTTAGAACTTCAAGAGTAGGGATGTTTTTTAAATTAGATAAGAGCTTGATTTGTGCTGGGGGTGAAAAAGGAATAGATACGTGTACAGGAGATGGTGGAAGCCCACTTGTATGTCCGATACCTGGAAAAAAAGGAAAATTTCAACAAAGAGGTCTTGTTGCTTGGGGAATTGGATGTGGAGGTACATATCCAAGTGCTTACGGTAACGTAGCCTATTTTCGAAATTGGATAGATAATGAAATGTTGAAGTTAAATTTAGATACATCAACATATACAATTTAATTTATAATGTTTTGTACAATAAGACTGTCTTTTAAAAATGTTATTGCTTTTTTATTTATATGCCAACAAATTCATAGCACATATCGGAATATTATTTTCGCATATTTATTTAGAAGAAATTCACAACATATAATATTTAAATTATACTAACAAGTGTTTAACACAAATTGCACTATCCTAAATATTCTCTAGATCCACAACTGTCAAGTTTAAAAAAAATATCTAATATTTCAGTTCGTCGTCTGAAAACTGTATGGCTTTTAAAAATAATGTAAGTTTTGGTTGGTCCTTTCTTGTCAACCGGGTACCTTGCACACCTGTACTTTTTTAGTACAGGACTTAAGAACTTTTTTAAGGAAAATTTAAGTTCTACAAAATTGTGTGTAATATAGTAAGGTGCCTATTTCCTAAAGTTTTTCCAGCGCTGCAGATAATTATAAATCTGCCAGTAATTATTCGATTTACTACATACAAAAAATAGATCTAAACAACTGAACCAGCATTTCACTAAAAGACTTAATTTTATTTTGCTTCGTTGAATTTTAATAAACCTGTCACCCGTCTTACTAATTTTAGAAGTTTAATAAATTTCATAACCGTTCGCATAAATTATCATTCCAATATGAATTGGAAAAAAAACTTGGAAAACCATCTATATAATCTTTAAATATATAAATCTTAACTTGTGAGAAAAATATACATATAATTGAAGCTTATAATATATTAATTTAAATAATATATAATATAATTTCGATTTATTAATCCACTGGTCCTTGGTTACTACGATATTGGTGTAAGTACTTCTGCTTGACGATAACAATGTCCGCAGTACTCCACTGTCGAGAATATAAAACAGAAGATATATGTAGGTACTTTGTGTCTTAATATTACAAGTTTTCAATTTCAATATTTAGTGAGTGTCGTTCGATCAGAAATAATAAAGATAACTTGTTTCGTGACGTAATAATTTAATCATTGGGTTTATCCAAGGTCCGTACTCTGCAGTAAATTGCAAACGAATAATAACATAGCAGTTCTCATTATAATGTATATACTTGTACGCTTTCTCTTCAGCAGTCAGTGAGTAAGTTGTTACCTTTGTATTTAGCCACAACTTGTAAAATCATATTTTATTTTCAGTTAAGATTTTAATATGAGGTTCCTATTAATTATATTTCTTGCGATTACGTTTACTTCGATTAAAGGTCTAAGTGAAGATGACGAGAAGAAACTTAGCGATATAATAAATTTGATATGGCCTACTGATGGAATATTTTCTGATATCATTGATGAAACCAAAACATCTGACATTTTGCCTACCCAAACTGCAACTTGTGTATGTATTCCTTATCAGTTTTGTAAAAATGTAACCTCTTGCGTCAACGATTGCGGTACTATTGATTTAAGGTAAGAAAATCTTTACGATGGTTCACATTCTCAATTATAATTTATTTTAGTAATACCAATAGTTCTTGCGAGGATTACTTAACAACCTGTTGCGAATTTGAGAATGTGATGACGATATCTCGTATTCCTGAAACAGGTGGTGCAGAAAAACCTAAAGGTTGTGGAGTGCGTAATTCAGAAGGAATAGGTTATCGTATTAAAGGTAATGATAGCGAAGCACAATTTGCAGAATTTCCATGGATGGTAGCCGTTTTGGAAGACGGACGAGTATCATTGCTTGGCCCTGAACTATTTATTTATCAATGTGGAGGATCTCTTATCCATCCTCAAGTTGTTTTGACAGCTACCCATTGTGTGCTTTCTGAAGACTCGAAATATGTTGTTCGAGCAGGCGAATGGGACACTCAAAATAGGAACGAAATACTACCATATCAAGATCGCATAGTTCAAAATATTATAACCCATCCCGAATATAATTCAGGATCACTTCGTAACGATATAGCTTTATTGATTCTGGACAAACCGTTCAATATAGTTGGAAATGTAGACACAGTATGTTTACCACCTGCCGGTCAAAGTTTAGAAAATACTCGGTGTTTTGCAAGTGGTTGGGGAAAGGACTCTTATGAAGGGCAAGGAAAATATCAAGTAATTTTGAAGAAAATTAATTTGCCAATTATTCCGAAAGACGTATGCCAGAGCCAATTGAGACGAACTCGTCTAGGAAATAATTTTAATTTGCATAAAAGCTTTATTTGTGCTGGAGGAGAAAAGGGTATAGATACGTGTAAAGGTGACGGAGGAGGTCCTCTGGTGTGTCCGATCTCAGGAAATCCTCATAGATACTATCAAGGTGGAATTGTTGGATGGGGAGTCGAATGTGGACTTGAAAACGTTCCAGCTCTTTATACTAATGTACCGCTGTTTAGAAATTGGGTAGACGAACATATGATGGAACTTGGTTATGGTACATCGTCCTACACTTTTTAATTTCGTTAAAAATTTAATTTTTGTATTGTGGTTACATAATGATACAGTTTTTAACACGCCAAAATTGAAATACAGATGAATGAATTTATCTAGGAGCATAATTAACAACAATAAGCTAACAACATTCTGTTTTTATGTTAATTGAGATTACTTCTAGAGAATAACAGGTCAGTTTCTATAATTCCAAACAACTTAGAAAGCCATCACCAAAATTCTAAGCATGATTTCAAAAATAATATGTAAATTCATAACTATAGGTAAATAATATTATAATTATTATAAATAAATGTGTTTAGTATAATATGTCTGATGATACTTTAAATTCTTAATTTATTAAGGCCCTTTTGAGGATTTTTAATTAATTATTTATTATTAATTATTATTGTTATTTGCATTTTGTGCACCATGTGCACCGAGTAAGATGAACACTAGTTTGTACGTAATTTAAATATACAACTCAAGAGAAGTATTGTTAATGTTTTATTTTTGAATAAAGTACTTTGAATAAAACATTTTTGATGCACGATTGGGAAAAGAGCGGGATTTACCTGGGTATAGATGTAAGTCGATTGGTGATATATTATAATAATGTGCTACTATTCCCCGAGCGAAGACAGTAGCGCTCAAGGTTTGTCTACGAAAATTGAAGAATCACGCAAAAAATATAATAAAAATTAAAAATATAACATGAATAAAATTAATTTTTTATATTCAAAGGTAACCAGTTACCTTTGAATATATTTTTGAATATGGACGTGAATAATCATGTATTAATTTTTTACCTTAAAATTTAATAACAATAAAAATAGAACAAATTGTTGGAATCTCTAGTACCTGTACTTTCTACGAGTACAATCTGGCTGTCTCAATCCCAGATAGCATGTAAGCTTACGAAAAGGTTGTCGTTTGCTTGTCGTTGGCTTGTCACGACAAGCTTTACGAAATAAGGCTTTCGGCAACAAGCTTAACATGAAATCTTTGTAAAAAGTTTCCTGCAAGGCTGTCGCCGACAAGTTTAACATAAGAAACCCTTGTCACAAGCTTTACGTAAGGTTTTCATCGACAAGCTTGTCACGTAAATCAAAAAAAGCTTGTCAAGTGTCAACTAGACAAGCTTGTTGTAAGCTTGAAGGCCTTCAATGACAAGCTTGCTGCAAGCTTATAAAAACGTTAAATTGCTATCTGGGATACGCAATGGTTATAAAACTTTTCTAATGTTGATATTGTTTATTTCAGCTTATTCCAAATCTGTCAAGTTTACGAAATCTATATAAATAAACAATGGTAAAACTTAAAATTTGTAGCAAGATGTTTACAATTTTATTCATTTTTACCATAAATTGATAAAAGTAGTAATTTTTTTAACTGTGAAATTAAAATTAAAATTAAATTGCTAAATGAACATTGTGAATTTTTGATTAAGCATTATGCAATGCAAGAAATAAGTGCAATTTTTAGTTAGGCGGTAAATATAATACAAAACAAGAATAAATAAAGCAGGTAAAAGTATTTACCTTCAAAACCAACAAAAGCATCACTTTGTCTGTATAATTAATCAAACTAAAAATGATACTATGTGCGGTATAGTGTTAGAAAAACATATGTAACCTATAATTATACACATAGGTAATGAATTTTGAGTCACCTTTATTCAAGTTACCATTTTCAATCCATCTTTATTCAGGTTACATTTTACTTTTTTATTTTGTAAAGATCCTGCCTTGATTTGCGCCGAAACAATTCATATGTAATTCTTCAGCTACCAGAACTCGTCGCTGCGCGACTCATTCTGCTATATGCTTATACTCGTTACTTAAAATTTCGATCACTTTACCGTAAAAGAATTTTAAATTCTTGATTGTACAATATAACTATATGGATTTATTCTCAGTTCAATAATAACAAATCAAATTTTACTGTTTAATTAATTAAACAAGTAAAATAGGTCACATAAATTAAAAACGTAAAACTACTTTTCCGCCCTAGAGTGGAAGAGTAATTTGGTGCCTCGATGGCAATAATTAAATAAATTACTACCACATTTTAATTTTTTTAAATTTTTAAATTGAAAAGATTTAAAACAAATTTTACACTTCTTCTGTTCAACAATGTTAAAACGTTTCTGCGCCTGCCTTTTGCTCGGACCAAAAAAGTTGTACGTATTTCGGCGTCTTAAAGCCCTAGGTCCTAGGTAACTAGCCTAATGATCGTCACAATTTTATCTTAACATCCCCAAGAGTATTCTGGAAATATTCCATACAATTACTGCGATATTGAGAGGTATTCCACACTTTCCAATGCGTACTGCCCTTTCCTAGACAATTCCGAATTTTTTTTTTCAAAATTCTCAAGATTCCTCATATTTCTTTACACTTGTATACCAGATTTTCTCAACAATTATTTCTCTCTCAATTGCTAAGGTATTCGTAGACCCCCCGGTTTTAGATAAAGAAGATTTATGTGCATGTTTTATGGTCAATGTTATTTAATCTATAGGAAAGTAACACCTTTTATGTTGAGTTTCGAATATCTCCTAGTCCCCACTAATTGTATGAAATACTCTTTATAATATAAAAATCAAAATTTCAATTTTGGAATAGCTAGACGCACAAAAAATCATTATAAGTTAGTACAATACAAAAGTTAATTTAAAAAATGAACATGATTTTTGTTGAATAATCAAATTTTGCACGTGTTCATTTTAATAAATACGCGTTAATTTAATGTTGATTTAAAAATTTCCACAGGTTCCACGATGCGGGAGGGAGGTTTAAATTTATTTTAATCTAGGTTATTTTGATCAATTTTCATATTGGTAAAATTATATAATTTGATCGCACATTTATAGTAATTTCTATTTACTAAATTTAATTACTAAATTAATTAAACTAAAAATGAACTTCAAAAATCGATTAATTTTAAAAATATTTGATCTAATAATAACATCAAAACCATCAATCATACTTTTAAAAAATGAAATTAATAAATGATATTAAATAATACCAAAATTAGAATTATAAAAGATATATTAGTAAATTTTTGTTGATTGGTTGAAGACTATGACTTTAAGACTATGGTGTACACGAAAAGTTTTAGTTATAGCATACCCGTAAGAGATCTGTTTAACGTGGGACTGAAACCACGAAAGTAGACCAGAAGTGGAACATATATATTGCTATGTTTTCTTTTATAAATCGAAGTTGTATTTTAAATTTAATATACGAGTATATATCAAAATGTTTTTCACAATTTGAACAAAATTTTATATTTAACTTAATGCAATGAATAGTCACACAATTATTGAGTATGAAAATATAAAAATGAAATTCGCGTAATTTTCTTCTTTATTTCATTTGTGCAAAAACCTCAGTTATTACTCTTTTTAGATTACATAAATGTATTTTGGAACTTTGGAACTGAATTGTCTATTATCTCTAAACCTTTTCTTTTTGAGGTTTTCATAGGAAATTCGTAAAAAAATAATAGTTTAAAAGAATTTACAATGATGTCACAGCTGAAAAACAAGATACAACAACCATTTCATTCAAATTCGAGCATAATTGTTATGCACAGATGTTCAAAACACGATAAAAATGTTAATAACAGAAAAAAGTGACATTTAAAAAGATAAGGTCGACGTGTCCGTGGTTTTTCTGAGAAAATTCTTTAATAAGATTTTATCGAAACAGGCAATACAGTATTTCTTCCAAAATTTGCAACCTCCATATTTCTACATCACGAGCCGCTACTGTACTTCATACAGAGGAAATGGGAAAATCCTCCGTTCATCTGACATTGAAGGGTACGCTTATTCGTGCTCATCGGCAAGGAACTTTTGGTTAAAAAAATCGGATGTGATTATTGGTATTAATATTCCTGCTATTTTCCGATATCAGCCTTTGGAATTGAACAGATTCCATTATTTGTAGAAATTTTTTCTTCTAATCTATCCTTTTCTTTTTGCACGAATTCTTTGGTGTTAAATTTTTGTCAGACGATTTGTTATTAATTCAAATTAATAAACATAAACAAGACTCTATGAATCTTGGCGTAGACAACACCTAGACAGTGATGCATGTGTTCTTTTGTAAAATAATAATGAAAAAATATTTTACCACAACAAAGACAATTTTTGCATGACTGGTACCATGATTTTTCCTAATAAACTGTGACGAACAATAAGAATCTATTAAATGTAAGTAATCCAAATTTAAAATTATTTCAATTGTAATACTTCATTATAATTATTATAACGTTAGTACCTACTACGTAGGTATAAATAATTTTTCCTATTTTTGGAACAACAGCAATATTATTTATAATAAATCTGCATAAAAATTAATGTGTAAATTAGTGCATACAATAATTTTTTTATAAAGCGCTGGATTTGTAAATATTTATTCTATTTATCATGTCTATGCAAAAAAAAAGAAATGAAAAACAACTATTAATTATTTTTATAATGATTTAAATTTTATTTAATTAAATAACATATCTATTGACCTAACTGTGATATATGGTAATTTTGGGTCAAATTATGTACTTGTGCTTTACCACAATAACGTCAAAACCCCACTATCAATATTATAAAATGGCTGATAATTTTCGTTAGCAATATCGTGAGTATCTTTAGTTGTAAGAAGACTGCTCAAGAGTGGCAGTTATCTACAAAAGCAAAAATTAATTTAACTTGTTTCGTGACGTAAGAATTCAACCTCTAGGTGTATTCAAGGTACTTCGTTGTAAAATTTCAAACAACATCGCAGTCTTAATTTTCTATGCTTTCGAACATAATAGGTAAGTGCTTATCTGTATAATTAGCAGCATACGAATATTTCGAATAAAAATATTATTTTATTTTCAGTTAAGGTTCTTACAATGAAGTACCTATTAACTATATGTATCGTTATTACGTTTACATCGATTAATGGTCAAGTCGATAATCCGAAAATAGATGGACTTATAAATACAATTTTTACTGTTCCCGATGGAACCGGTCAAAGTAACCTGTCTGTGCTCTCCCTTACACCCGACATACCAAATCGGGAAAGTGGTTCTTTAGATCTTTCTCCTGGAGCCGGAATACCCGGAACTGGAAGTTGCGAGTGCATCCCTTATTATCTCTGCAATAATGGAACCCCATGTACAGATGGCTGCGGAATTATTGATATAAGGTAAAAGAAAGTTACTAAGGCAATTTTGCATATTTCTAATTAAAATTTATTTTAGAATTAACGATGGTCCTTGCCAGGATTACTTGACACAATGTTGTGAACCGGAACATAAAGTCGTGGAACCTGTCACTTACCCCCCCGATGTAAACAAACTTAAAGGTTGTGGAGTTCGTAATCCAAACGGGGTAGGTTTTCGCATTAAAGGTGACATGGATAACGAGGCCCAATTTGGAGAATTCCCATGGATGGTGGCCATTTTACGCGAAGAAGGTATAGAGGCCGATAGTCAAAAATTACTTGTTTATCAATGCGGAGGATCTCTTATCCACCCTCAAGTTGTTCTAACGTCAACTCATTGCGTTGCCGCTAAAAACAAGCACTATCAAATTCGGGCGGGCGAATGGGACACTCAAACTAGGAACGAATTATTACCACATCAAGATCGTACGGTTGTAGATATTATCTCCCATCCTGGATTTAATTCGGGAGCATTATTTAACGATATCTCCTTATTGATTCTCGATACGCCGTTAACTATAGAAGAAAATGTGGATACTATTTGTTTACCATCTCAAGATGAAATTTTGGGCAACATTCGGTGTTTTGCGAGCGGTTGGGGAAAAGACGTTTTCGAAAAGGAAGGAAAATATCAAGTAATTTTGAAAAAGCTTGAGGTGCCAATAATTCAAAGAGAACTCTGTCAAGAGCAACTCAGAAAAACGCGTTTAGGACATTACTTTATTTTGGATCCGAGTTTTGTTTGTGCTGGTGGAGAAAAGGGAAGAGATACCTGTAGGGGAGATGGAGGAAGTCCTCTTGTGTGTCCTCATCCAGAAAATAATCAGAGGTACTTCCAAGGAGGAATAGTGGCTTGGGGAATTGGTTGTGGACTCGAAAACGTTCCAGGTGTTTATGCTAATGTGGCCATGTTTAGAAATTGGGTGGATGAACAAATGAACAAACTTGGATACGGAACATCGTCTTACACTTACTAATTTCATTTATAAATTGAAGAAAAATGTCTTTATGTTTTGTATTATCATTACCTAATAATTATTTAGTAAAATACAATAAAATTTTTACACAAGTATTTGTTTTAATATTCCAAGTAACCATATCGAAATATTGTTATTTTCTGAATTGACGATAAGTAGATGTTAAGGTCATCGTTTTTTTAGATACGTGTATGTTGGATTTCCAAAGTCTCGAAACGGGTTTACCAAATAAACAAGTCAACTAGAAAAGGAAGGGGGGAATTGAAGATTATTTCGCTGGATATAACTTTGAAGACTAATAAGATTCTTGTATTTAGTTATCTAAAGTTCACATATTATCCTTGTTAATAAACCGTATAATTTCGCAACATTGAGTGTAGAGCTGCTTCTCTTGCAAACACGTAAGTCAAGGTTATTATATTAAAAAGTGTTTTTATATTAAAACTTCGATGCTAGTTTCACTTTGTATTTTACTTGCAACTGACGTATTCGTTTTTTGTAGAATGAAGAAACGGGCGATTATTTTGTTTTTGGTTATTGTAAACTATGCTTACGGACAAGATGATGATAATTTTTCTAAAGCCATAGAAAGCATATTTACTACTAAATCCAGTGACTTTTTTAGTGGTTATGAAGAAGTCACTTCGCCCAAAAGCTCAGGTTTTGGAGCAACAGAGAAATGTGGAGAAGGTGCTGATAGGGGAGTGCATATGTGTGTGGCTTACTATAATTGCGATGTTAAGACTAAAACCATCATTGCATCTGAAGACTATGATGGATCGGGTCTCATAGACATCAGGTATTTTTTAATTATACTTTTTGTTGATGTAATTTCATCGCGTTAATCTTACACGTGTAATTACATTATTAGTTACTTAATTGGCAAATTGTAATGTTTGAACTGTAACCGATTGAAAATAAGGTCGACGATGCGTTGCAAATTTTGATTTTCATGAAAAGACAATGCGAAATCATTTCGGATGGATCGAACTAAAAAATAATTCATTTTGAAATCATTGAAAGAATAAGTTATTGTAATTTGTAAAACTAATTGATATAGAAAGTAAAAATTATGTCTGCAATTATTTAATATTTTGCAAATCGGGTTTTCCTATAAGAAAAAAATTAATAGTGCATGCGGCTAATGCTGACCACACAAAAAAAAATTATTTTGAAAATTGACTAAATTCATTTTAAAAAGTAATTTAAGTAAGAGCTGTGATAATGGCATTCGCCCGGCCAATTAACATTTTTGAAATTATTTCAAAATTATTTCCAAGTACAATAATTATTATTGATTGTTATTTATCACTAGCAATTCTGAATATTATCTTTTCTATGAAATACCTACAATAATTAATTGCATTTTATAAATGCAATGGGAAATTTTATGATTTAAACAATCTCAGTCATGACTAGATAACACCAAGATAAATTAAATCTTAATTGATCCGAGTTATGATGGATTCCATTGGCTGGTTTTGCATGGAAATACTAGCAAGGCAACTGCAACAAAAAAATTTTTTATTTAAAAAAAATAGTGACTAAATATTTTATCAGTCTGATAGGCCTGCAATTCTGAAAATTTCGTAAATACAATTTGAAACATTCACTTTCACTATCAAGCTAAAAAAGTGAAAAAATGGCTGTTGAAATAATGTTTTATGTATTTATTAAAATATGCAATATCCAACCTATTGCAAAATTTTATATTTAAGGTACGTTTGCTTTAAATTTAAAAAAAAATTTAATAATTAAATTAAAAAACTGATGTTTTAAAAAAACACTGCAATAGATATACTACACATGAAAATACATTGCGCATTGACTTATATTTTTATAACATTTATTCAATAGCAATTATTGTGTATATTCTCAATTTCACATGATTAAAAGTTTACAACAATTACAACAACATGAGACTTGACGGTTTTTGCGCAGAATCTTAACAAAACGGAACACCTGTATTAACCTAACTGAATCTCGCTAATCTAGTTATGCGCGTCACTTTTTAAATAATTATTCTGTTTAGAGATAAGACTGCTGAACATATTTAGTTTAGATCAAATAGTATATTTTACAAATAATCAATTTATCAATTATACTCATTCGTTATTAATTTTCAAAAAATAAATTTATTTTAAAATTTTAAAATTTAAGTATTGTTCACTCAACAGCAGTATAAGGAAGTATCAGCAATAAGTGACATTGGACATCTGAAGTATGAGGCAGTAGTAGTAAAGTGTATTATTGGGCAGTAAACAGCAATATTTACTTATTTCAGTATTTCAATACTTTCAGACAGTATTTCTTATAGGTATAACTGTCTAATACTGCTACTTATTGCCAAACCCTTCTTGGTGCTGCCTAATACTGTCACTTACTGCTGATACTACCTAATACTGCCTGTAACTACCTGGTACTGCCGATATTGCCGTTTTGCTTTGGTTCTTCAGCACACCAAGCCATGTTGAAGCTAAAATAGTTGGGAGTGAGCCTGACAGATTTAAAACGGTTTTAGAGTTCTGAAGAAGCAAAACTAATATAAACACAATAATTTAGATAAGATAACAACCTGAAAATTTTGAATTTACACTAAAAAATGGTTTTACTAAGAGAAAAATACTTTTTGATTTGTGATTCTCTCAGCGAGGTCGTTGGGATCCCTTTTGGGGCGCGGACTACAGGTTGAGAAACTCTGCTTTAAATAAACAAACTACAAAAAATTAAATTTGCATTAAATTACATTTTATAATCACGATTTAATTAATATTAATTGCATAAGCATATTTCTTTGTAAAAAATATATTATTATTATTCATAATATTAGATCGAATCAATTCATTTTATTGAATCAATTATAAATAAATTTATTGCGCAATAAACTTTTTGGTTTTCAGGGTAACCTAATTTATGTAATTTTTATGCTACTAAAATATACTGAAATATAGTTCATTAATTTTTTTTACTTTTTTTACTTTTATAAACTTCCCACTAATTTAATAGCTAATAAATAATAATAAAAAATAATAATAGGTCAACTAGTAATAAATTTATTAACTAATTTAACCAATAAAGGTACCAATTTAGAATTGAACCATAATTGCAGAGTTAATAATTAAGTAGTAATAAGAACAATAATAAAAAATAGTTATAAAACATAGTGTAAAAAATTAAATTATGCTTTATATTTTTAATGCTGACCAGCGGTATAACAACTGGGGCTAATTGGGGTTCAGACAACACAGGTTTTAATTTTAAATGTGTTTTTGGTCATACGTTAATTAAAACTATAACTCTTGAACAATTGTAGTTCAATTGTAAATATTTTATTTTGGTAATTGGAAAAATTAATTTTTTTATTGTGATTAAATAAACATTTTAGTTGCGTGTATTCTCGCAATATTTTTTATTTGATTTAAGCAAATTATTGTTACATTAAAAATATTTTATTAAAATGGAACAAAATATTTTTGTTTTAAGAGACATTATTCAAACAAAATGGTTTTTTTTATTCAAAACGAACGTTTTTACTGAGTGGACTGCTAACGGCTATAGAATCGGTCAAATTTATTTTTTCGGTCACCTTCTACATAGGTGCTGCCATAATTTTCCAGATTTTTCCCAGACTTGATAGATCACAATAACCTCTGATTTAACTACAATTTATTTTACTAGTATTTATATTTCCTATACTTACAGCATTTTATTATTTAATCTGTACCTCTTTATTTTATTTCTTAATAAATAATTTTAAATTATTCATCAATCATCTACTTTATTACAATAATTATTTTCTTCAAACTTTAAAAAATTATTATTGACCATTAAATAATTTTGATTCATATTTTTACACATCTTTTTACACAAATTAGCAGTTCATATTTAATCAAGAGTTTCGTGGATTTATCAAGAAGAAAGAATGAAATGCGGTTACATGATATTTTTTTATAATTTTAATGTACCTGTCTAACGGTTAAAACGGTTTTTATTACATTAGATGTTTTCTGATTTTTATTTACCGCTTTCTGAATATCAATTGACGAATTTGAATTACAATTGACCATTTCTGAATATCAATTGACAAATCTGAATTACAGTTGACGTTTTCTGAATATCAGAATGGGTAGCAATCAAACACAAAATAATTTGTATGTGGACGTTTCGGACACTTTAAGCATCTATTATCAAGACTGTAATGGAAATAATGGAATTTACAGATTTATCTGTAAATATATTTTAACCCTTAATACTTAAATAAACGTTTTTACCGGACATTTTTTAAAAATTTTCTACTATTTTAATGTTCCAGAGAAAAAATTTTAATAGTAGCTTTGATCTCATCGGTAAAATTCTTTCTCCGACACTTCACTATGTCTTTGAGATCAGCTATATGGATGAAGCCGTGAAGGTTAGGCGAACATTATGTCCAGGTTTGGACTTACCTACTTCCCAGAATTTACAGAGTAGTTGGGATAACCCAAACATGAAGAACTACTTTGAAAATATATTAGAGAAGAGCTCAGAAATTGGTCGTGCCGGGTTTATAGCAACATCGCAATTTGAAGCTAGAGCATGGCTTCAGGCATTTCCATCTCCAAATCTAGGTACTCTTTTAGACAAGCACGTACTTCGCATCTGTCTTGCTTTAAGAATGGATGCCAAGATTTGTCAATCACATATGTGTGTTTGTGGTTAAGTTGTGTGTGAGCTGGGAATTCACGGCCTGTCGTGTCAGAAAAGTGCCGGTCGAATCTCGAGACACAACGCCGTCAATAACATCATAAAAAGGTCTCTAATGTCTTCTAATATTCCAGCTCTATTGGAGCCACCTGGATTGTCACGCGACGACGGAAAGCGTCCGGACGGAATGACTTTAGTGCCGTGGGAAAGCACTTGTGTGGGATGCCACATGCGTGGACACGCTAGCTGCATGTCACATTAAAGCATCTTCTAGGTCGGCAGGAGCAGCAGCATTAACTGCTCAAAATTTAAAAGTTAAAAAGTATGCTGATTTGCGTGACCACTTTGAATTTTTAGGCTTTGCGGTGGATACTCTTGATGCATGGTCATCGGATTTTGCTGATGAGATTGGTAAAATTTTAATTGAAAAATCCGGTGACCCTCGTGCTAAGTCTTTCTTCGTTCAACACATTAGCCTGGAAATTCAAAGGGGTAATGGGGCCAGCATAATAGGAACATTTGGAAATCCAGCCGAGTTTGATGAAATTTTTTATTTGTACTTTTTTGTGTGCGTCCATCAGGATTTAGTTATACATAATTCGTTTATTAATTAAGTTTATGAGTGTATATTTAATTGTTTTGTTCTAAAGCCCATAAGCTCCGATTAGATTTTAGCGTTCCATTCGGTTAAACTGTTAAATTCGCGTGGAACATTTGAGTTTAAAGCACACTATTAGCCCTTTTTAACCGGAATGTCTCGACACTAAGCTAACTAGAATGTCTAGTTTGTTATACAATTGGACAATTAAAGTATATTTGGTGTTACTAAAATTTTAAAAATAAATCTTATCGTGTAAATGATTTGATTACAATAACGTTTTTATTTCAAATGTAGAATGAAGCATGTAAATCTGCAAACCAACACATTGAATCGTATCTTATTACTGTATGTTTTGTCAAGTTTGTATGATAATACATTAATTTAATAAAGTAAAAATAGCGGAATATAGGTATTAGGGTGGGCCAAAAAAACTTTTAATTTTTTTTTCTTTAGTTACCATGAAAATATCGTCCAAGATGACGAAAAAAACATTCTAGTAAAGTTTGAGATCTTAATATTTATATTAAGAGGTGGTTAATCGTGATTTTTGATTCCCCATTTAAATAACATAGGAAAAATTTTTTTTTATTTGGAATTTTAATGCACTTGAACGAATTATCGTCTAGTAAAATTTAAAACTCATACTTGTAGGAAATTAAACGATCTACAAAAAAGGTCTGAAATGATTTTTCGCTAAGTCGACTCGTTTAAAAGTTATTCGAGGTTTAAGTTCAACCTCAAATGATAGATGATGATTTTCAGAATAATGGCTCAAAAACATAAAATATCATATTTTTCGTAAAGTTTATCGAGTGTTCTTCGATAAAATATTTAATTTTTACGAAATATCAATAATAATTAATTTTTTTAAGTCATTGCTCAGGTGAAGAAAAAACCTCGTATTTAAAAAAAAAATTAAGTATCTACCTAAGTATAGAAAAAAATCGGTTTTCTTAACGATGATTGATATTTCGTAAAAATTTTATATCCTTTGGTGTACGACAGCAGGCGTAGTACGGCAACAGGCAAACTCACCTTAGAGTTCGTTCCAAATAGAAACAGAACTGTCAAACATTATAGTGGGTAACATTATTTTTAAAAGACATACTATTGCATTTTCTATGAGTGCATACATAGTATAAGCGAGAGAGTTGCATTGGCGCTTATTATATGGAGTATCGAAGTATTTATAGAACCTCCCATATAGTCAACCACTTCAGTAGTCGCCAATATGAGGTGAAAAGGTGTTTAAAATTCATCATGTCAATTGCTTTTAAAAACATAACAAATGTGTAGTGTTTATCGGAACACTGGCCTACCAAACTAAAAGAATTCGTAACATTTGAACGAAATTCACGGCGCGCTACTGAGTGACTTAGTGTTCTTTAAGTATTTGGAGATACTTTGGAGGTATAGCCTATGATGATTGACGGTTCTGTTTTTATTTGCCTCGCACTCTAGTAACTTTAGAACTAGGTCACTATTGAAAAGCGAACAGGGATGTTCTACTGTTAGTAAGTACAGTTAAAATTTAAATATTTTAATAGTTTAGCCACATAAAATTCCATTTTTTAGTAAATAAAATATTTTTTATAATATACTATATAAATTAAAAACCGTTGTTTTTATTTTGTATTTCGTTTATAACATCAGTTTGTATTATATACTTAAAATTTAAATTAACAAGTTTTTTAATTAAGCCGTGTAAATAGCTTCCGATGTATAAGGTCAAAGAACAAATTTATTTGAGAATTACTTACTTAAGCTCTTACTTACTTTTAATATTTTATAATATAGACTTTACAATAAATTTGTATGTCACAACTTTTTTTTTGTTCAACGACCTTTGTGTGTTTTGTAAAGTATAAATTTTTACACATTTAAAAAAAGTTACAATCAGATATTTGATATTTTTGAAAAGATCTAAAGAAAATACACAAAAAATTATGTCAATCTTACGCTTTTAATACTGATAATGGAGCCCTCTTTAATCGGGGGGACCCGACATTTAACACTTTTTGAATATACCATTAAAAGTAAGTTGTTCATTTTGTTAATTTGTTGCTATTAGCAGTTAGTCATATAATTTGTTAGGTTTTTGATTCATAATGAAAACCTACAAAATAAAGAAGATTTTGAAAATCTTGTAAAAGTTTAAATTTTTTACACAATAGAAAAATTAATAATTGAAAAATTTACTGTTATATTAGATAAAAACTATGCAAATTAGTTGAATTTTTAATAATAATAAATAATAATAATAAATAATAATTTGTTTGCGACAGATGAATTCATATGTGTCGAATTTCGGATTTTCATCAGGTTTACAAAATTGAAAAAATTATTTTTAATGTATTCCAAACTTTTCTACCTTACTGCATGTATCAGGTTGTTGTTTGTTAATTGTAAACTGGTTTACGAAACAAAGAAACAATAAGCAAAGTAATAAAACACCGAATTTAGATTACCTAATGAAAACGGTAGATATATTTAGAATTTATTATATTTTAATTTTATTGATGTACCTTTTTAAATTAATATTGTATTAATTAATTAATTCGGTATCCATTTAATTCATATTATTTAGGACAAAAAATGTTATTCCAAGTAAAACTTTGTTAAAGTGGTTCAAGGATTTTAATTTAATTCTTGTACACCGTGACGATTAATTTGTTTAAATTATTCCGATTGTCTTTTTTTAAGAAGAATAAACACAATTTTCGAGATTTGTTTAATTAGAAGTTCTTACTTGAGTGGTCTCAGTTTTTTGTACTAATATATTATCTCATAATTCAACTTTTGTGCTTTTACCAAATTATCTAAATCAACTTTTACAAGTGCATTTCGATTTCTATAATTTCTAGTTTGTTTATTTCAATGAATTTTATGGTAGATTACCTTCATTTATTTGAATCGTGGTTCGGGCACCACGTTAAGTGGATCTCTTCGACTCGGTATTCAAAACATTTAAATTGTCCTTGTCATTTTCAATAAATTGTTTATAGTGTATTATAATATCCTTCACAGTGTTACCTCATTTTCATATAAAATAATATCAAAAAATAAATTACATTAAATTTTACTTCAATTTTATTATCATAAATTAGTCAACACTGCTATTGTGAATAACTTTTTCCGTTTAAGTTTATGGTTTCCTTGTGGGTATTTCTATCACGTCATGGACACCTTTGCTAATTGCAGTGTAAAGTAGTGGCTATTTAAGTAATTTACTTTAATTTTAGAACTTATTTTTAGTTAACTTTATTGTTGTTTTTTTATGTTATTCAATTATTTTAGATTTGGAAGCAGTCAATGTGATGATTATTTACAAATTTGCTGCAAGATACCACCTGGTGGAGTCATCCCTCCAGAAGTAACTAATCCTATAACAGAAGGACCTGTTGTTCCACCGGTAGATCCTCCAGTAGTGGAAGAAGCTTACTGCGGTATAAGAAATCAAAAAGGAGTTGATTTCCAAATCACAGGAAATAATGATAACGAAGCAGAATACGGCGAATTCCCATGGATGTTAGCTATTTTGAATAAATACCACGACCCATCCAGTAATCATTCTTTGTCAATTTGCGGGGGCTCCTTAATTGCCCCAAATGTTGTTCTCACCGGAGCTCACTGTGTATTCAAGTAATTTCAAAATAAATTTTTTTTCTTTACGCAATAACATACTTTTTGTGCAGACTTAAAGCTGACGACATTCTTGTACGTGCCGGAGAATGGGACACCCAAACTGAAAGGGAAAGATATCCTTACCAGGAACGAAGTGTTTCCAATATTATTGTTCATGAAAACTTTAATAGCAACAACTTATTTAATGATGTGGCTTTATTGATATTGGATCGGCCATTTACAAGAGCGCCACATATTGCTACAATTTGTCTTCCAAACTACGGAACAGTTTTTGATTCGAGAAACTGTTTTGCCAGCGGATGGGGAAAAACTGTGTTTGGTAATATATATTATATATTGTAATTGTTTTGTACTACTTTCACATCGGAAGTTATGACGTACCTACCGTATGTGAACAAAAATTTTGGAAAATCCAAACCTATAATGCAACTGCATTTTACCTACTTGACCCTGACGTTTTCTACGAATAATTATTCTTTTTATTTTGTGATCATTAATTGATTTGACTAATTGCAGGTGTGCAAGGTAAATACCAAGTTATTTTGAAGAAGATTGAATTGCCAACGGTAGAGAAATCTCAATGCCAAGAGGCTTTACGAAATACTCGCTTAGGGCAAAAATTCAAATTACACGAAACTTTCATGTGCTCAGGAGGAGAATCTGGAAGAGATACTTGTACCGTAAGTGTTTACTTAATAATGATCATATTATTAACTTTAATATTTGGTTATTACAGGGTGATGGCGGAAGTCCTTTGGTGTGTCCTGATCCATATAATCCAAATCGTTACCTTCAAGCAGGCATAGTAGCCTGGGGAATCGCTTGTGGTACAGAAGGAATTCCTGGAGTTTACGCTGATGTAGCTTACTTTAGAAATTGGATAGATCAAAAATTAGCTGCCTTATATATTGATAATAGGCCATACATTGAATAACAATTTTTTAGACTTTAGTTCTTTTTTTATTGTTTTTTTAAGTTTCGTAACTTTTGATACTACCTACTAAATAAATAAAAATTATTTTATAAGCTGAAATGTCATTCACTCCCAATCTAGTTTAAGGAAAGTAAGTAAACAATCCAATTTCAGTATTAAAAAAATTTTGAGAGAAGGAGGTGATGGTGAGGGTGTAATTGAGGGTGGGCGGGTGTGTAAAAGACGCATTGCTTGGTTGCAAGTCAGGTACACTTACGGTAGGTATTCTGTAAATTTTTACATAAAAATTACACAACTAGTTGAAATTTAGTATGCACATAATATTATCGTGTAATTTGAGAGGAGGGGAGGGGTGAATAAAAATAAAAATTCTTTCGTCTTTGGAACTAAATCACCGCACCATCGAGCAATGAAACTCTTCAACAGTTCAATTAATTTTACAAACCAAAATTCAGATACAAATAAATTAATTTCAACGTTCAAAATTCGAAAATTTCCAGCATTAAAATAGAACTCCAATCGAAAAGATAACTCGACCATACTTGTCGCTATCAAATTTATTTTAATGGTATTTTAAAAAAATATTTAATTTTTCAATAAACAAAAAATAATTCAACCATAAAAATAATTGTAAATTACAATAATTACGATTCAAATTAAACTTCTCAAATTAAATATTCAAAAATGGAATAGTTGATTGTAGGTATCACCTATCAACGCAGGTGCTCGCCGTGCAAACAGGTTTAACGAAGTTTTCTAAGTTTATTAATTTAATTTACCAAAAACTAAATACAATTTCCAACATCCAATCGTCCAATTTTCATCAATTAATTCATTAATTGATTCAAATTTTCATATAATTCCAAATCCAAGCTTTTGAAAAATAAATCCAATACCGTCCAAATTTTGGGACAATTTCCAAATCAAAACAAAACAAATTACTTTCTCAAATAATAATTTTATCTCAAAAAAAAAACAACAATCTCAAACTTGAGACTCAAAATCATAACTTTCTCAGGACCTTTCGCAGGAATACGTCCGTTCGCTTCGACGGACACATTTAGAAGGGGCGAGTATCACGTCTTTCCGTACCAACATAACATGCTAGCACGAAAAGACCCACCAAATTCAAAATTTTCAAATTTTACAATAAATTATTTACAAATTTAAATTCAAACACAAAAATAATTTATTTATTTTATTATAATTTATATATTCTATATTAAAATTTGTTGATTTGCTTATTTAGTGTATTTCTGAAAAATTGGCGTTTGAGCACATAACTTTATTTTTTGTTTATTTTTTACAGTAATTTCTCAGTTTTTTTCCGGTCTTTAAAGTCTTTACTATAATAATTTCACCATTTATATTTCCTACATAATACTATATTTTTTTATTACTTAACCTGTATCTATTTATTTTATTTCTTAATCAATAAATTTAAATTATTTGTCAATCAGTTAATATATTACAATAAATATTTTATTCGAACGACAACGATCGTTAATCCTTGAATAATCTTGAATCGAAAAGTGCTGTTGCTATTGGATATACTTTGACCAATAACAAATTCACACATAAATTAGCAACTCATATTTATTTAAGAGATCAGTGCTTGGTAGCAATCAATGTTGAAGCAACCAATATTAAAATTAGTTCTTTAAAAGAGCTTTCAAAATGAAGCTTCTGCTAATGATATTTCTTATTGTTATGGTTTTTTCGGACAATCAAAATTTTTTTCTGGAAAAATGTGGTGAAGTGACTGTCCCATATTTTTTATGTAATAATGGAACTCTATGTACAGATGGTTGTCAATTGTTCGATGCAAGGTAAAGTGAATTTTAGAAAATATTTCGATTTTAAGCGCACTAATTTGATTGTGAATAATTTTAGAGGTCGCATACCAAAGTCGTCTCAAAATATAACGGGAAATTCAAATTTAGAAGTTTCTCCAATAACACCAAGTATCATAAATAAGCCTATTAGTTGTGGAAATCGTAATCAATCTGTAAATGTTGAAGATGGTAAAGCTGAATTTGGTGAATTTCCCTGGATGGTGGCTGTTCTTGAAGAGGAAATTGAAGAAGGAATATTCGTTTATGTCTGTGGGGCGTCTCTGATTCACCCTCAAGTCGTTTTAACTTCGGCACAATGTGTAGTAAATCAACAAAAACCACTAAAAATTCGAGCAGGCGAATGGGATGTCCAAACCAAAAGCGAAGTCTGGGAACATCAAGATCGCAGGGTTAAACATATTATAACTCATCCTAATTTTAGTATGTCGGGGTTTAAAAATGATGTAGCTTTATTAATTCTCGATAACCCTCTTGAATTAACGCTTAACGTAGGCACTGTTTGTTTGCCATCCCAAGATGAAGTTTTAGAAGATTTAAGATGCTTTGGTACCGGATGGGGAAAAAACAGTTTTGGAAATCAAGGCCGCTACCAGACTATTTTGAAAAAGGTTGAAGTGCCGATTATCCAACATGATACTTGTCAAAGGCAACTTCGAACTACAAGATTGGGAAATTATTTCATCTTAGATAACAGCTTTATTTGTGCTGGAGGTGAACTAGGGATAGATATGTGTACCGGAGATGGTGGAGGGCCACTCGTATGTCCGATATCTGGTAAAAAAGACAAATATCACCAAAGAGGTCTTATTTCTTGGGGAATTGGTTGTGGACAGGAATTACCCGCTGCTTACGGTAATGTAGCCGACTTTCGAAATTGGATAGATAACGAAATGCTTAAACTACAATTCGATACATCAACATACACAGCTTAAATTTTATTTTTCGATTATTATATACAGAAAATTTCGATTTTTATTGTTTATTTAACTTGTTAATGTTTCACTTTTGATTTAATTATAAATTCATATATTAATAAAATATATAGTGGACATTTGTACTAATAATAAAATAATAATTTAAGAAATTGTTAAATTCAAAAAGAAATCTAAAATTGGATAAGGGAGGTTGAAAACTATGCTGCTGATAAAAAATATTGCTGACATTGTATTCAATACACATAGTTTTTAGATTAAAATTGAATTGTTATCCAAATTTAAAAGTTAATTTTTGTGCCATTAAAATTTACAAAACGAGAAAAGTTATCTTCTATGACCTTAACACACGCTTTCTCCGACAGATGTCTACAGTGATACTAAAATTGCAACTCAATTTTTTTTTGAAAATGTGAATGTGGAAAGAGATTATAGTATTTCTTAAAATTTCTTAAACTATTCCAAAAATATTCTCGAAAACTGTAAAAATGCTCAGTTAGTTCATTTTTACAAATTAGGTACTTATTAGGATAGTAGACAATAGCATCCAATACAGGATGGGAATCGAAACTTCCAATCCACTTATGGAAGCGGATACTGACTTGTCTACTAGAAGACCTTTGCATTTTTATTGCATAAACTAGCTGAAGTATTGCATTCAAATTTTTAAACAATATCTGTAATTTAGTATATAACTATCGGGCAAACCAACCAATGGGTCATAAGAAAATGAGTGAAAATGTTTCAACTATCCGATGAAATAAACCAGAATCTACATCTACAGCTATTCGTATTGGAGTATTGCAATTAAGTTTTTCATACTTGGACGAATACTCATTGTAGATCATTCTTTAAGTCACAGTCATCTTCCAAGACCAAGAAGATATTTTACAAGTTAAGAATTTATATATTTGTTTAATTTTAGTGCTCTTTTAATGTTTGAACGTACTCAGCATGGCCCCAATTGCTCATTTGAGAAATGTTTTTTGATTTAATTGTTTGTAATTTTATCACTAATGCTATTCAGGAACTTTTACATAAAACTACAATAAACTTATAAATAGGAACAATAATATTAATTATTAAAAGTTAATCGCGTATTTTTTTCAGTTCTAAGCGGTATCGTGTAGATCAGGGGTTCTTAGCTTTTTTCTAAGCTTTTCATAGTCTACGGCCACTTTCAAAGTTTCAAAAATATCACAGATTCCTGTTAAACAGAATCGAAGAAAAAGAAAACAAAGCAGTTTACAAATCACTTTTTTAATTAATTTTAAACGTAAATACTTATACTAAAAGTAGAATCTAAATCAATAGATTAAGAGACCCATGTCATAGACCAAAGGAGTCTAAGGACCATACTTTAAGAACCCCTGGTCAAAACGACTAACAAATAATTTACTAATGAAAAATAAATAGAATCTCAAAAGTATTTATATTAAACTGGTCCTTCTTATAAATAATTGTTCCTGATGGCTAGCAGAAGGTATTCTTTTCCATCAGGGGTATGGGGTAATCATCAAAAACCATAGACGTCCAGACGTCTAACCTAAGCAAATCTTGTCCCGCAGCATTTTTTAACTTAATTTAATTCATAACTCGAAATTCGCTGATTTGGGGCAATGAAATGTTAGAAAAAATAGATCAAATACATTTACACTAAAGGTCTACAATTTTGATGCTATGTCAGTTAAAAGAAAAAATTGACAAAAAAAAAATTTTCCATTTTCCTATGTGTAGGGTAAATAGGGGTAATATGGCAACTTGTTTTTTAAATACTTTGTCTCTATGTCTTCCACAGACTTAACGTTGGTGGCATACTACAGCTCAGACATTGCGGCATATTACCGAAAATCATGTACCTACTCTGATATACCTATCGAAATAATGTAAATTAGCAGTTTTAGTCGATGTACCCATATTGTCATATTCCCCCAACCTACGGGAAATATGGCAACATGTAGTTTAAATAAACAACGTTTATTTATTAATATTTCTCAAAAGTTTTTATGCATTATTATACATTATGAGGCATATTACCCTATACGGCACTTCATGATTTATAGCAATTCTACAAAATCTTGGCGTACATGTCGTCGGTGTATTTTGATGAAAAACTGTAAGGTTATGAATTGTATCTGATGCCGGAACATTAAAAACGGTGTAAATATTACATGAATACAAATTTACAAAGACATTAATAAACTGCTAAAGAAATTTTATTACCTTACTTTCCAGTTAAACACTCCAACAAGTGTTCATGTTCAAGTTTCAATCACTTCTGCGCTATTTGGTAGAACTACACGAGAAATACCGAAGTGAGGCATATTACCCAGTAAGGCATATTGACCCAATTTATTCTATTAATGTTTGGACGAGAATTTTATTGTTATATTATAATCTTTTCTTCTATAAACTTAAATCACAGGGGCTTTTACGATAAGAACCCACTTGGGATTCTCTAGATATGGTAAAAATTTCTTACCTCTAATAATAATTAGTTGAGCAAAAACGTTTTTTTACTTTAATTTTTTTTTAATATTGATATTAATAGCAAGCGACGTAATTATTATCAACGACCTAGTAAACGCTCGTACGGATAGACGAAAATAGTCAATTGTTTATTTAATATTCATTTTATATCAATCACAATTTCATCACAATTTAAATTGCCAACTTACATACATCCTAGTAATTTATTGGCACAGTAAATACTTTTTTTAATTAGCATAGAACGGCATATAATAGATAGGTAGGTACTGACAAAAACAGTCCTAAATATATTAATTTTATTGAATTATTTGTGCCGCTGTTTGAATTCCACGTTAAACTGTAAGTCCTACACAGAAAAAAAAGTGGTGTGTATTTAACGAAATTCGTTGTTAATAGTACTATATTTTGATCCTATGAAACTTTTCGTAATTATTACCACAAGCATTTCGTTAATATTATTACGGTAGTAATACTAACAGTAACAAATATTTTCGTAATATTTACTACGTTCTTCGTTAATATTACTAGTAATATTACTACTAGTAGTAGTTATATTGACGAATATGTTCATGTTCGTACGAGAAATTAGTAATAGTTACGAAATTTTCGTTAATATAACGAATTTGCGTTTAACAATCGCATTTCGTAAATATAACGACGGACTTTTTTTTCTGTGTAGCATGTACATTGTACATGTACGTATAAAATCAGAGATATCATACAATTCCAATCCAGAATTCAGAATGAGATTAACTGCTGACTGCAGCCACGTTTTTAAGTCAACATTTACTCTCAATTTTTCGAAAACGGCTGCTCATAGTCATAGCGTTTCGGAAAAATTGTTTTCTTAATTTAAGTGCACTAGAATCTTTTTAAAATGTAAGTTTCAGTACAACGGCTACTCTTTGTTTTTGCTACATCCACTATGAGCGTTTTCACTACAGTAGAATCCGCTTAATGTGATAACTTCGGGCCAAGGTCATTTTAATAATATTAACTGATAACTGATAACAATTAGCGAAATTTAGAAAAAGGCGAATTTTAGAAGACTTGGATTAGAACAAGATAGAAGAAAAATAAGAAAGAAAAAGTGTCAGGTTTCCAAAAAAAATAATCACAATAACCGACTGATAACATTATCCGAGATCACATTAAGCGGATTCTACTGTACTTTATTTTCACTATTTATTTAGTTAATAAAAAAAATGTTGTACTATGAATTATGAATTTTTGATGTACTTTTTTTTTCAGTGGACCTTATACTGTCTTCCTCGGCTGTCGTCCGACTCAGTTTACAATTTCGTGTTTTCTTTTGTCGTTAAAGAGCCCTACAATAAACATCCGCGACTGCCTTAGTCCCGGAAGGTTCCCTCGGTACGCAAGATGTTATTTACTTAATTGTTCCTTCATAGTCTCTTTTGCGGTCAAGTATGCTATCCCACAAGTTGATTCTGATCCTACTAGATGTTTGCTTTTTTGTTGCTTTTTATTTCAGAGGGTTTCTACTTCTTCCAAAACTTTTAGTAGTGCTGCCTGGTTATAGGTCATGATTCAAATCCGCTTATTTGTTTAAGCGATCCATATCATTTCCTCTGCATAAAATGCCATTATTGCAGTTATATTTACCTATTGCCTAGAAAACAGTAAAGAAGCAGCCCAAGTTTGTGCTAAACACATTCTCTGTTCTACGTCCACTGATCTCTGCTGCAGTGCTAATTTCCGTTTTGGACCTATATGCAGGGCCGGATAAACCATGGGTGCAATGAAACCGCCGCACCCAGCACAAAAGTTCAAAAATTAAATTTTGAATAAAAGAAATATCTGAACGGCGGGCGCCATATCAAATCACAATGCGATTTAATTAATATTTTCTTGATTTAATTAATTTCACTGCAATTTTACGATATAAAATAATTCACAATTAAACTCAAAATAACATCAATTGGGTGATTCCATTTGAAATCAACCTAAAATAAATACAGGTAAACTTCCTTAACTCGAATCTCAAGGAACCCCGAAAAAAGGTCGAATTAGCGAAACTTCGAGTTATGGAGATAAAATTACAGCTAAATAACAAACCTATATAATTTTTCAAAAAAAATTCGGTTTATAAAATAACTCGAGTTTGAGCAGTTCGAGTTAGGGAAGTTTCACTGTAGGTTTCAAACTGACCATCACAGATTTCTTTGAAACTTTAGTTATTTATGCTCTTTAACATACTGAGTTCAAATATGATTTTTTTTAAATTCTAACTCTTATAGTTTTTGAGTTATTTAATTTTAAAAATCGCAAAATCGACATTTTTTTTGGCCCGCACTCAATGATACAAATGTTCTAACTACAGTTCTATAAGTGCTACAGAGTTGTGTGACAGCTCATTTTAAAGAATATTTAAAAGGCTTTAATTTGATACTAATCTTGTCCACTTTCTAATAAAAATAAATTTTTTTGAAAACCTCAAAAAATGTTTTAGAAATTTTTGTTGATCTAGTGTTTTTGAAAATTATAAAAATATGGTATATTTATATTGGTGACTTGGTAAATATCTCATAAAAATTTCAGAGTGAGACCATGATGGGATCAGCAGTTATGATAAAAACGAACCAAAAGTGTCGTTTTTGCGATTTTTAAATTAAATAACTCAAAAATTACAAGAGTTAGTATTTTTTGAATTATATTTGAATTCGGGATGTTAAAGAGCATAGTTAACCAAAATTTCAATCTGTGGTAGTCAAGTTGAGTGACTTTGTGGGTTTCACATGGAATGACCCAATTGTACGTAATTGTAACCTTTTTTAACCAAAGGACGGAAATATATGTGAACGGCGGATTTAATTAGTATTTTCTTTGATTTAAATGGTACACTGTAAAAAATTTTATGTAAATTTACATAGAAAATTATTGGCAACTTTGTGACCTATACCTATGATAATCTATGTAATTATACATAAGTATGTAATTTTACATACCCAAGTACTATGTACTCATATGGGAACTGTAAAAATACTAGTTATATCATTGCGATTTCACAAAATTTTTGTAAATTTACAGAACAGAAATTAATTTTACATTATTTAAATCAGTAAATTTACATTGTGCTATTACTTTTACACAAATTTTTTAATTTTACACAAACGTTACCGTAATTATTTACATAGATTTTCAACGTAAATTTTACAATAAAAATCATTGCAATTTTCCATAAATTTTTAACAGTGTATAAGTAAAATAAGCAATAACACTGGTCGACTGGTCTGTAAATAAAAAATTTTTTCTCCAACCGCATTAAAAGCAGTACATTTTTAATAGCATTACCTCAAATCAAAGTTGACGTTTTTGTTACTAATATAAAAATGTGTACATTACTAAGCAACACTTTTTTTTACGTGCATTAAAGGAACTTTTTTTGTGCTAGACCTAAAAGTGACCTAAAAACTATGACAACTTAATATAAAAAAACAAAAATTCAAGTTATTGGATTTTCACTACACGAATAATCAAACAAAATGTTTGAAGTAATTTGAATTTTTGGTTGGAGAAAAAGTAATATGTCTCATTTGGATTAAAAGTGTCTTTGTTTGACGTGCAATTATTGCATTCGCAAAAGTTTCACTTTTAATCCGAATAAGACAATGTACTATTTTTCGAGGCCTGATACCTTTCCTGATGATTCTTATGTAAAATGACCTCCTGAATCCGAATATGGCGCTCATTTTCCTTTATTACCCACAGTTTTCGAACTATTTTTATTACTTTTTGATAATTTGGAGGGAAAAGAAATTATTTTAGTCTTTACATTTCTTCTAGTAAAAAGGTTAGGATTTGTCCACTTTTTCGGTTTTTTTGCTCAATTTTTTCACTTATTTTTCTACATATTCCAACTTCTAGTCTCGCTCGTCCTCCTCCAAACACCCCCAAATAATAGAAGTTTTGGTTTTCTTTGATTATTAGCGATTTACATATTAAATGAATGCCATAGGTGGTATAGAAAGTTTTGTTTAAAACCAAACGTTTTCATTCTTTTGTGAATTATCATTTTACTGGGGTTTTACGATGAAATAATTAAGAATTAAACTCAAAACAACATCAATTGTACGTAATAGAGCCGTCATGTTCTTGATATTTGGTAGCCATGAGCGCCACAAGGTAAATTGCGAATATTCTATACAATATATTTAGTATTGAAGGCGCCGTTTACCTATAATCTGCACCCAGCACTGCTCACGCTCCCAACAATGAGTAAACCTTTTCTGAAGTTTTCGTGCACTTTTTGCAGCATTAGCATTGTCACAGAAATTGTTGTAAACAAAATTCAAATCGCCTCTAAGGAGTTTACTGTGTGGGCTGTAGCGTCGTCCTACTGAAACTAGACGTTTTTCAGCTCCATCCCTTCCAATTGAGGCAAGAAAAAATCATGGATCATGATGCTAGCAAAGATCTTACCATTGTTCAGGTGCGGATCTAGAATGTATCTATAGGGGGGGGGGGGCTTAACTCTAGTTCAATGGCCGTCTGCCTATAGCGCCGCAGGCAAATATTTTTAATTTTTCAAGGTCAAGCGCTCTAATAAATAGTTAAAAAATAGAAAATCTCAATACAAAAATATTTTTTCTGAAAGATATACACCCATACACAAAATTGAACGTACATTCCTATGCTAGTACTGTAAATTGTGCCTTTTGAAGACATATGTTTTCACATATAAAAATCGCCATATAAAAAAAATTTCATTCTCTTCATTTTTGTTTATATACATTTTTCTATTTTTTATGATTTAAAAAAACCTCTGTAAAAATTTTAATAAAATTAACATTACACTTATGGGTATTTTATTAAAATTTTTACCGAGACTCTTTTAAGTCACTTCTCTAGAAAAGAAAATTTTTTGCTCATCTTCCAGTTTTTTTCTTAACTTTATTAAAAAAATGAAAATGGTCATGGGGCGGGGGGCTGAAGCCCCAAAGCTCCCCCCCCCCCCACTTGGATCCGCGCCTGCAATTGTTTATCTATATAAACAATGATCTTACATTTTAGATCTTGGCATGAAGGCGTCCAAACTCCTATGACTACCTAAATATAGTAAATTTTATTGAATTTGATGTGCCGACGTTTGGATTCCAAGTTAAACTGTAGGTCCTTAAATACAGGCACGGGTAGGCCTGTAATTCGTTGCTTACAGAAAAGTGATTTAATTTTTAATATATTATATATAATTTATAAACAATCGAATAACGATTCGAGATAGACTATCTATAGTCTATAGCAGGTATCAATATTGTACGCGCGCGCAGCACGCGGTGAAAACACGAGCTTCGGGGTAAAAATTAAACAATGACGCGCGATATTCAATCAAGTAGAATTTTGTAGAGCAACGAAAAAAACCATTTTGAACAGCGCATAATTATTAAGAATCGAAAAAATTCGAGCAAAAATAATGAAGTTAAATAAATAATGTACAATGTGTTGCCTAAGAGTGTAAGTTAATGTTAAAGCAACAATTTACCGCATGAATACTCGGATAGGAATAATTTACAATAATTTGATTATAAACATGAAGGGGTTAAAATTAAAAATTAACCGGCAAAAAGCGTTTTATTTTTAAACGGCCTATAAATAAAATGAAATTTAAAAAAAATTTATGCGAACGTAATCGGGATTGCGTTGAGTAAGATCAAGGAAATTTTGAAATTAGGATACGACCGGCGGCGGGCGAGTAGCTTTAATTGTCACTCATATGCTGGGAGGTTTTTGAAAGCCACGCGGGTGACATCGTTTTTACGCTCGAATGGATGGACGATGTTGATACGACGTTAGATGTTTGTTAGAGTTAAACAGTTTCACTTTTGAATGAAGAGATAACAATTGCGAGTGACAGCGGTGTTATTGTAATAATTTTCTTCCGTTATTTTTCCCACTACATAACAACAAAGCGCCAGTGTTACCGACCATCACCGGAATATTACGGCTCCTTACGAGTGTAGCTCTGTATCATGACGTCATATAATTAGAGTAAATACAAAGTAGACGATGTGCCAGAGGCGTGCAGATTGTAATACGGTGTGATAATTGTGATTTTTAATATGGATAACGGTGCAGTGCAGGTAAAATATTATTGCATTAATTAATGTCATCTTAATTAATTATTCGAAATCGGTTGACATTGTTGCAAATCATGTAAAAATAATACTTTTGTTTAAGAAGAATTGTTTAAAATTTTTAAATTTCTTCGGACAACTTTTAACATTATTATTTGTTTACTAAATTTTTGTTTTTTTCCAGTTGATAGAGCCTCCATGTGGTCAACATGGACCGTACACCTTTTATAGGGCTTTCAAATATTTGAAAAATGGAATACAACGAACAGTGAAATTAAGTGAATTTTTTTTTGTTAAATTGTGGAGTGATTCGGATTTAGTGTGCATTGGTGAATTACAGTTATTATGGGTTGATAAAAATAGTGAGCAAGTGTTATCAAGTTTGCGCCTTTATTTTTTGCCAGAAAATACTCCTGATGGTCGTATGGATCACGGCGAGGTATGTCGTTTATTAATTTAAATTTAATTTATTAGAGTTTTTCGAATAGATATTTCAAAAAAATTAATTTTTTCAAATTATTTTAATAAATGAAAACGAAAATTGCTTATAATGTAAATAAAAGTGTATGTTTAATTTTATAAGGATTTGCAATTACGAGGCTCATTTAATTATAAATAAGTTTTTCTTTTAACTATTTTTAATGTAAATGAAGCCTTGGAACTGACGGTTAGGTTCAGTAGTTGTACGGAGTGTCGGTTAAAATTTGATGTTGTTCCATAGTTTTAACATAAAATTAAATATAAAATAAGCCGCTTATTAGTAATTGTGATTTATAGTTGCTCCATTCGAGCAGTACACTTGAGCCGGTTTACAAAGATTATCCCACTCTAGTTTATGTTTCTCTTTCTACTTTATATTTGACGTTATTATTTCTCTACATATGAAACTTATTGTTGTACTTAAAAAGCCAATTTATTGCTTTAGCATTAATCTTAACTAACATTCAACAAATAAATTTCTTTTTTCTTTCGTTTCTATTTTAATTTAACCGCATAGCTTATTAATCGGTGTGTTTATTTGCCTTTAAACTAAAACATACTTTTATTATCATCAATTTTGCTATCGACTAACTGACTCCTTCAATTTAATTTATATAGCGAAAGTTCCACCTAACAAATGCAGTAAAACCATAGTAAGCAGTTAAATTTAATTTTGTTATCTCAAAAACACATCTATCGGAGTCCCCAATATCATCAAAACTTTTTTCCCTTAGTAGTAGTCTTTCCAATGGTACGTAATTATTAAAAGGAATTCAAATATGCACATAATAAAACATTTGTTTCCACTATTGTTCTCTCTGAATAGTTTCATGAATCATTTTATTTATTATTTTTAAATAAATTTTATTACCAACTAAGTAATAAAATAATAAAGTCCTCGTGTTGTTGTTTTATCTTATTTATTATTACTTTTTTTTTTTATTCTAATAAAATTTAAATGGATTTGAATTTTATGCAAATATAATACAACTTTATTTTTCTCCGCCTATAATTTAATTTCCATTTTCATATTAACCCATACTGCAGGTTTGGATTCAAATTTTTTCGTTTCATTTTCGATTAACGGTTTTTTTATGTACTCGACACACTGCCCCGGGCGATTATATCACAAGTGAAAAGGAAAGTTCAGTGCGTGCTACGGATTTACAATTAAATAGTTCTGCACGTGTCAAAACAGTTTTAGGTTTTCTGGTTTTTTATAATTTTACAACCGCCTTCCAAAAGGTCACGTGCCCCTCCTAACATTTTTAAACTTTATAAACCAAATTTTAATATTATATTATATTGATAGAACATTATCGGAATTTCATCGCAGGAAAAGGGAAAAAATCTTGAAACGTAAATTATATTCGACTCAAACTTGTTTAGGACAACCGCACTAATTTGTAAATATTTAACCATTACAAACTTTTAACTCGACTGTACTACATCCCAAATTACCTTCATAACGACTTAATAATGGAAAGGATTACTCTTTTAAGAAAATCGAATTGTATTTCGGCATTGCCTGGATTAAAAACCACATTTTTCAATTTTATGACACCGTGAGGTAGTTCTAGAAAAAACTAAAATTACTTTGAATTTTATTATGGGGTGGGGTGTTGCCTCCAGGTAATTTTAATATAAATAAAGCAGTTTGTGTGCAACCATAAACACTTGTTTTGTAATTTATTGCGCATTAAAGTACCAAAAATTCTACGAGTCTAATGTTCCCAAGCTTTTTATAAACATAATTAATGAAAATAATAAACCTGTGGGTACTTATTTTTTTTTAAACATATTATTTTCGAGCTCGTTCGTCAAAGTCAAATCGATTTCCTGTATCTGAAAATTTTATAATTTAAATTTTTCTGTTATATAATAAATTCTCTAAGCTTCGTAATTGCAATTATTATGAGATTATTAAAAATTCTATCTTCACAAATTCATATTCTTTTTATTTTAATCAACTTTTTGTAAATATTAAGTTTTTGTATTTAAACTAAACCAAATATTGGAAATATCAGAAAGAATAAAACATAAAGTTTAAACAAAAGGGGGAGGAACAAATTATTTGAACATTCAATTACATTGAGAATTTCATATTTCAATTTCAGAAGAATCTCTCAATTAAGCACAAAATACTCTCGTGATTGATTTTTCTTTTGGCCCCGAAAATGAATTATAACTATTATATTCATTATTTACTGCCGGTGAATGTTCACATACGATTATTTTTAAAAGTTAATAAATTTTATTTTATTGTTTTTTTTGTCGCCTAAGTACTTGGCGCTTTATTGCTAATTAATGTCCGGATTCGTATACAAGGTCTTACTTATAGATACTTAAAACGCTAGACGAAAAAGAAACCCTTTTCAAAGTAGATGATACTTTAATTTAAATTAAATGATGCTGTCACATATCTTTAGCTTATTCATGTACTTTAAAATCAGTCAAAATGATTAAAAATCATCGTCGCCCATAGATTTTATTATTTCCATGGAGGTGGGAGGGCAAATTAAATTATTTAAATAATTAGTTACTTTTTATTACAATCAATAAAAGCAATTTTGATTTAAATTGTCCCCCCTCTCCCCCAATGACGCCCGTGAAACTATCTTTAGTGTTGTTTCAATATTTATAAAATATGCAGATAACAAAATTATGCTACTTTAATTTTATCGGTTCTGAAAGGAAGAAGTAGATATACGTGACTGACATTTTAAAATGTATTGATTAGAATAAACAATAACATCAATATATTAAATGTTTATTGAACAAAGCAGGATTTAAATTCTTAAAAATATTAAAATCGGAATTCAGGGACGGAGCAATCCTCCTTCCCCCGCGTTTTATAAGGGCTACCATCCCAGCGATTACAATTTTTGATTTTTCCGCCAAAAACCGTCCAAATTTTGTAGGTTGGTAAATTTAAATTAACCAATTGGAAGTAAGGAGAAAGGAAAAGACATGGTTCTATTTAAATTGTTTTTAATTTTTAATTGCAAATGCAGCATAGCATTAATTCTATTCCACAATTTTCTTTTTGTAATCATTGAGGAGGGTCATTGGTAGATAAATCCAGATTTTCGGGAATTTTCTGCTGTCGCGTCAGCCGTCATCTTGAATTTCAGAAGGAATTTGTTTTTATTAAATAACTTGCTAATTTTCAACTTTTGGTTAAAAATGGTCAGAACCAAACATGTAGGAAATTTAATTCTCTATAACTTTGGTCATTACCATTTTTTGTCTACTATCAATATTTAGTTGGCGTTAGGCAACAATGGGTTAAACCACATTTTTGATAAAAATGCGTTAAGCACGTAGTTGTGTTACGAAACTGCTATTCTAAGGCTACCAAAATTAATTTTTGGTAATTATATGCCACCTAAGATGGAAAAATATTACAATTTAGTTTGTAGATAATTTTATGCTCTTGAAAATATCATTTGACTATTTACACTAAAAATCAATAGTTTCAGGCCATTTGCAGGTGGAAATTAAAAAAATTGCTTTGCTCCTTTGAAATGAAGTTTAAATTTTAATTCAAAATTTTTCTTAGAATATTTATTATGCTAATAAAAGTTATTGTCTACTTTTTACTAAAGTAAAAAGCACTTTAGTAAAAACTAGACAATAATTTCTTGTTTTATTATCATAATAATGATCGCTTTTTACGATATTACAGCTCAAACGGATTTTCTTATATAAAAGTTTGTTTTCCTACTAAAAGCCATCAATTTGGACTTGTACGGTGTAAATCCTCTGTTGGAATGTAAAATAATTATTCATATTAAACCTCTAAATCTCGTTAATCCATTCACGGCCGGCAATTATCATTAAAATTTCAAAAACAAACATGAAGTGTGTTTCTAGCCAAATATCTCCTGTTCTTCTCAGTTGTAATGGAAAGCCAGAAATCTTAAAAAACGACGCATCAATGTCAGGGGGACGTGGAGACAATAAGGTGCAATATCAAATATTGATTGCTTGGCATTTGAATCATTTAAATGCTTATTTCAAAATAGTTTCGCTTATGGTTGGCAATACTGCAATTATTATAATTCGGTTGGGGACAATAATTTAAAATTATCGAACGCGATTGTACCGTATTTTTCGGACGAGTCCTAAATTAATGACTCCGCCGCTGTTTTAATGTTAACTCGATGAAACAATACTTAACACGCTTCATTTGGATTTTGCTATTTAAATGGAAAACTCGTCAGGATAATATTTAATAAATTCGGGTTTTAATTAAAACAGGCGAAACTTTAATGTTTAACGATTATCATCGTTGTGACAGGTGCGTCATTGTATTATTCTAAAATTTTACAATGAAAGCAAAACTGCATTATAAACAAATACTATAATTAACAAATAATTATCGATATAATATATTGAATAAAAATATTAATTACCGTTCTTTATTATCCTTTGTGTCGTGATGAGACTATAAAATTTATAGCACACACATAGTTTTATCGGTGGTCTAAAGGTTGGTGCAAATAATTTTAACCTTCAAAATAGGTAAAATTTAATTAGGTTCCATATGAAAAAAATTAGAATAATTAGTCGACGTTTTGAATAACTTCAGTTGTTATGTTTTAAATTTTCTAATTACAAAAAAAAATGGGAATATATTGCTAATTTTTAACCTTGAATGTAGATTACTGGTCGGAAAAGAGGACCATTTCTGCTAGTTTTTGAATCGAATTAAATTACTATAATGGTTATTTTCGTAATGGTACCTTTCTAGGTCACGTAGTGTAAAGAGTATTGTATTTTGCCATTTTATACTTAGCTGCTCGGTTTAAATAAATTTTAATTGTTAAAATTGTAGGTATTATAGAAAGTTATTTAGTTTTGAAATGAAAAGGTTCAATATTATTATTGCAGTATTATTGGGGGTCAAAAGTCTCGTTGTTCTATTTTTAGAACACACTGGAATATAATGTGTGTACATGAACGTACACGACGTAATCTTCCAAGATATTAAATGAAAATTTAATTTTGATTTAAATTTACTAAATTAATAGGATGTGTTTATAGCTGACCAAGTGCGTTTATGTATTAATTAATATTGACGTTGACCTCTACACCGTATTCAAACAATTTGGACACAATGACACCCACTCAAATTGTTAGCTTTATTACGGTGCAAAAATAGAACTTGTATACTCATAGAGGTATAAATTCTTGCCAACTCTATAATTATCGCACTTGAATTAATTTATAAATTAGTTTACATACCCAAACACTTAAAAAACTGCCCATAAGTATATGTATCCACAGCCGTAATTTTTTTTTTTTAAATTGCACGTCAACTCGAAATTATTATTTCCGTCAGCAAGTACTCATTTTCTTTCATTGAAATATTAAATAACACTTACGCAATCCATTTTCCTTACTATGGCAATGCTATGGGCACGAAGAAATGCTTACTTATTTACTTGAATTTTTTTTTTTTTTTTCAAATATAATCCTCTTGTATTAACCGGCACTTTTTAATGGTTTATTTGTTGGCCTGCCAACATTTCGTCCGAAACAAATAAAAAAATTATCCATAATTTATTGCTAATCAAGATAATCGCTCGACCAAGCTTACAAAGTTAAGTGGGCGTGGCCTGTGGGTCTGTAATTGTTTTATTTACAAAACTAATTTGAAAAATTGTTGCTCTATCGCAATTATAATTTTTAAGGCATTAACTAAAATGCACAATATACATACACATTTAATATTTAAATGATGCACTTGAAATAGTTGATTTATCTTCCACTTATCATCTAATCTTGTTATATTTTATGTGGCTCAATATTTACAATTTATTAAGTAGGATAATATATTTTTTGTGTATATGTAGTTCTATATATAGTAAACGATTGTTGATGTGTAGCCTAGAATATTTCAAAACTGTTGATAATTTTAGGAACTTGTTTCAATATTTATCAAACATTTTAAGTAATTACTTATAGAGTAATATTTAAATTTTCAATTGATGGGAATGTTGATAAAATTTTGTCAATTTAACACCATCATAATTTAAAAAAAAGTCATGTCATATGTTCATGTGTCGTATTAATCATTTATTTTCCCCCTAACAGAATTGCATATTATCTAAAACTTTATAGTATAAAGCCCTTTAGTTTGTATACTTGGGGTTAGGGTGAAAAGGAGCATGTGATGTGTTTTTATTTTTTTTTGTGATTGTGATGTTAAAGAATAAAGCATTTAATATTGTAATTTGATATTGATTATCAGAACAACTTAAATGCTTATCTAAGAGGAGAACCATAGTAGTAAAGTTGATAATTATTCAGTTTATGTAGTTAATTAAATAACCCACAGTTTTAGATTATCGATTTTACTAATAACGTATCTTTAGCTTTGAAATCACTCCCCAACTAATAACCCACGCAATAGTGGATTAACACAATTTTGGATACTACTATACACAATTTTATTGTACTTAAATGTAATATGTATATCGTGGTAAGGTCACATTTTAATGTCGGTGGTTTAAATCTTTCTACCCTCATTTCCGGACACTGTTTTACTAAATCGTTTTACAAATTCATGAAGTTTCGCAATTTTAATAAATAGTCGATTTTATAAATTCACATGAACATTTCGTACTAATAATATATAATACCATACATATTGCGTGGTTATCCGCCTATTTATGTATAAATGTTAATTGAAATAATAATTTTATGTTCCAGTTCGATTTTCAATAAAAATATCTAAAGGATTTTGTGCAGCAACTTTAATATTTAATTGGAAAGTAAATAACAACACGAATCGATTTCGTATCAGATTAATTATTAACCGTTTATTTGAAATTGGTGTAATTTGTTATTAACAAACAATAATTGGATAATTATCTAAAGTTGTAGTTTAGGTTTGGGTAAATAATGAAATTTCTTGTTGAGTATAAATAAATCCGGACGAGTTGCATCTGGAATGGATTGTCAAATTGACTATGACATAATATGAAATTACAACACTCTCGCGAAAATCTATTGAATACATTTCTATTTTAACATTAAACAAACGGTGTCATAAAATAATTTCAATAGCATTTGCGATTTGATTATAAAAAAATTTACGAGTTAGAAAATCAAAATTGATTCTTCTCTCGTTTCGCTTCATTTTTATTACTTAAAAATATAATAAAATTTCAGAACGCCGCCGAAGCAACCAGGCAAAGCTTTGTATAAAAAAATTGGGTTATTTATTTTTTTTATTAATACATAGTAGTTACACTATGTATAATATTATATTTATAATAAAACAAAACTTTGTAATCGAGATTGCTATTTTTACCATAAAAGTATTAAGTATTCAATTTTCCACAATAATTAATTAACATAAACAGGATGTGAGCCATTAACAGCTTTCTATTTTGGATTAAAATAAAATTAATTGAATTAGTTTAGTTAAGTCAATATATGATCTGTTACTGCAAACTTGAAACCAATTTTAACTTGGTATGTTTGAATTGTATCGGAGGAAATCTTAATCGACATGGAAATAAAATCTAACTTGAAAGCTTTTTTTACATATACAAAAAGGAACAGGTGATAATGGATAATGTAACGATAATCCTTTGTTTTATTTTAAATATAACTATTTATTATTTACCACAGCTAAAGCTAAATTTCATACAATAAATTATTTATTAAGCAAAAATGATTATGATTGAAAATACAATAACACAAGAAACAATAAATAATTATTAAAACGGAAACACAAATTACAATTTAGAAAACAAATCGATCTTAAATTTACCGCAACTAGTAATATTGGTAATCTTAGCAGGTTAGTTTAAATTGGAGAATGTCGACACTTAACGCACTTTTAAATTAAATCTGCAAATTGCGTTACAATATTTAGAGAATCGAAAGATTTCGCATGTGATTTCAAAATGGATTACGACGTTGTCGCAGTAACCGATTTTTATTTTAATCGATGAGACTGCCCAGCGAAATATAGAATTATTATTACGGAGGTATAGTGGTCTTAGAATGTGTCGTCTTAAATTTTCGAACCTACCCTCAGGTGCGCAATACAATTTACCATTCGCCACATGACGAATTTGACATGAAATGACATTGAATGAGCGTTTTCGAAGATATCATTAAAGTGTAATCTTCTGCATAATATACTAGCAAGTCGAGTTCAACCTAATAATAATTTCTTTAGGTATTCAGTTATTTCTTGAATGCAGCTTTTCAGTAGAAACAGAATTTTGATGCTCATGGCATTTTATTTAAAGGTATCAATCGCTTGATACTCGTATTTACTCTCTAATTATAGTTAAAAACGCAAAAGCAAAATGAACTTTTTTTTAAAAAACTTGACTTATCGTGGAAAACAACCGCCTACAAATAACAAATTACATTTGGTTATTGTGATCTATCAAAGTATACTTTGTTGACGAATGGTTTTAAAAAGTATTAATTTAAATTTTTTACAATAATTACAAAACAAATAAACATCGCAAGTATTGGGATCGGAAGACGTGGGAAAAAAATTGTTTTCAATTGATAACGTTATTTCTACTATTATCTGCTACAATCGGAAGTGGATATCTTAAAAAATAACGAGAAAAAAACTGATTCACCATGTTTTACTATATTGGAGTGCAGACTGGACCACTCGGTATAAAAATAATTATGTTAATGGTTTTCCGATGAATTTACTATTTTTGAAATATATATAATGTTCATCTTCTGAAATATTAAGTAACTGGATTGCTCTACTTGTGCGGCCTGAAGGCCGCTCTGACCAGTCTAACTTCCCAATGTTTTCTGATTTGCAATAAAAATGTATCAATCGACTTGGCTTTTTTTTATTAAATAAAAAGCTAATTAATCCTTGGTGTAAAAATATAATACTAATTTACTATGTTGCGATTACATCTCAACTATTCATGTAAAGAACTTTTTTTTTCTTTGTTTCACTCGATTCATAGTTGCAAGCAAAAATCTGGCAAAAGAAAGAATAAATAAAAAATATAAAACAATTTTAAGTTCAAAAGAATTAATTAGCTTAATTAATTAATTCATGCTGTAAAGTATTTTATTTATTTTAATTTAATTATCTATAGAACTTCTCCGTTTTTCTTAACATTCCTTAGTATTTTACTTTTGTTTTCATTTTAAAATTTTATGAATTTTTAAATTAAATAACGAAAATATAACAAATCCTTTTATGTTAGATTACATTTCGTCGCTATTTCATTGTTTTTGTGCTTTTTATCATTTCTTCATTCTTTGTTTTCAAATATTGTTTATCAATTTTCTCGTTTATGCTTGCCTGACAAATATAATAAGGTCAAAATACTTGCTGCCAACTATTATTTGTTATTTCTTTTAATATTCAAATCAATTTCAATATTCTTTTTCGAATGTTTATATTTCATACTATTTATTTGTACCTAATTTTATATGCATTTGAACATCAAGGTTGCATGGAAATTATTTTATTGCCAATTTTGTATACAAAACTTATGTCGATGCAAAATTTTAGCTCTACAAAAGTATGCAAATGTAATACGACTGCATTGCATTATATTATCAATTTATTAGTTAATAACCATCAAAAATATTACTAGTAATCGAGTAGAATATACTATTTTATACGCTAGGTTGATTTAGAAAGTTTTTCTCAATCTTGCTTGTTAAAATAATAGATATCAACCTAATATAATATAAACGAGACGTTTTAGACATCCGAGTGTTACTGTTGTTCAAGTTTCTTAGTTTCGTCGACTGTAATTTTTTTTTGTTTATTGTTCGGTACACATTGCAAATACGTATTGCAACGTAGCTAATCACAACCAGCCTTTTTCACAAATTAAAATTATGTTACACTGGAACAAATGTAATGTTTGATTCTTGCTCTTGGGCACATCCGTGGAGTTGGCAATAATTACTTTACTCTTAGTTCATGGTGTAAAGTGGATGATTAACTATCATGACAAGAGTTTTTATTTTGAACTGGTATACTGGAGGTATTACAAACCCCCAAACCCCCCAACAAAAGGTTTGTGTACCTACAACCTACATGCATGTTCTGTTATTCTCCGAACCCTCTTGGTGCTTACTGCAGCAAAATATAAATGTATTTGTTTCGAACAGATATATAATTTATTCTAATTTTAGTAAAAATTAATTACAAAATACTTCCCCCAGCACCCAGTAATTGTATAGTAATTTTTATACTGAACTGAAAGCATAAAGCGTTCACTTAGGCGTTCAGGAGCAAATAAAAAAATAAACCTTGGCTATAAAATTAAAACAATGATGATACTTACAGAGGGTGACGCCCCACTGCTTCTTTCTATACCAACCGCCACTTCTCTAAGTTCTCAGTTAAAAATAATAAAATACATAGACATCGACAATCTATCGATGAATAATTACATAATGTCCCCTTGTTGACTTTGAAGATGAGATGGATTCCTTAGGTAACTTTGAGACTGTAAAGAAGCCGAAATTTGTCAGTTAACAGTGTTTGGGTTCAAAGGAAATAGTGGACACCCTATAGCATAAAACAATGAAACCGTTATACTGAAACTTTGAAGGATTCCAGCACACTTAAACTAATCCAACGCTTTTTTTCGAAGTGCTATGAGCAGCCGTTTACGAAAAATTAAGACTGAATCTTTTTGCTACTGCTTTCGGACTCTAATTAGTTAATCTCATTCTCAGTCGCCCATTAAGTTCGGTTGAGATTTTGGGTTCAGAAGAAAATATTGGACCTTTTCATAGGCGGAGCGCGCTCCTTCACCAACGGCAAATTGGACTATCAACCTCTGTTCCGTTGTTCAAGAACAGTAAGTTGCAAATAGTATTTTGTATGTTTCTCGTGTCGTTTTTGCCTGCTGACATCCATTATCTTTCCACATGCGTCTCCTTCTTTATGATATTTTAATGACAGGTTCAGGATCATAAGATGGGTTACTCGAGCCTAGCCTCGCCAGGAATGAGGATATTGATGAACAAGAACAATTTTGAAGGCAAAAATGGAACCCCGAGAAGAACTAATGATAATTATTAAGTGTCATAAGATCATCTACTGGCTGTAGTAAATCTTGAAATTTTTTTGCCTCGAATATTCCTTTTTTGCGCTGTGGGAGAGTTTACCTAAGCGCTAAATTGATCCAACTGCAGTTCAGAAGAAGAAAAAGTTCTTTAGACCTTGGGTATATCGTAGTGTACTATTTTGTAATACATAGCTTTCATGTCAATGATTAATTGCCATTTTTTAAAGAAATTACTAAAAAAAATTAGTATCTCGACGGAGTTACTTCCGAAGAACTAAATTTCAGAGCAACTTGATACTATCAATTAATTCTAATTCAGAGTAGTTTGGTGTATTAAATTTTTGCAAAATAAATATTACCTTTTAATCTGGCGTAGTCGTAAACCCACTCCAATCAAGATAACCGAAGAACTCGAATTTAAATTTCTAATTTTGTAGTTAGTAGGAATAGCGAATACAGGGGTTCTCTGGTATCTCAAGTTATTTACAAGATAGTTGAAAACATTTCATATGGAAAAACGAGACCGAATAAAACTTGTGACATTTTGACGAGTGTGTTTAAATTGGAAGGGCAATTAAAAATTTAATGGTTCTTTGAACCTTTTACTCCGGCTTTGATTTCTCCACAAAATAAATTGAAATACAGTTTATATTTACTTTTTGTTATTACTTATCCGCATTGTTTCCGGTTATAATATAAAAAGATTTATTTTTCCAGTGTATTTTGGTTGGGATTAGCGTGCTCGTAACCTTTAACTTGGCTAATGATTATAATTTGGTGTATGGAAAAAGTCTTTGTTTTATAATGTGGATATATTTTATAATAAGCGATTGATTAAATTGTTATCGCTTTGTTAAATTAAGTTAATGTTTATCTTAAGTTTCTAGTGCGTATATTCATTAACGATTAGATATACAATGTTATCTTAATTAAAAATTAGTTTTAGTGAAATATGGATTTAATTATGTTTCAAACAATAGCGGACATTTATATTTTAAAACATATTAAATTTGAATGCGAATAGTTGCACGAAATGCAAATTTCTGTTAATTGAATCTGTTTTATTAATAAATTAATTTGTAATTCGTGTTGGTTACAAAATGACATGTAAAGTAGGACAAGCGGGTAAATTATTTTAATATGGCATAGTTCGCAAATAAAAATTTTCAATAATTTGTTTCTAATTTTCGATATTCGTTATTTGGATATAAAAATGTCGCCGCCACTCTTTGGCAACTCTTTCCGGACAACTACTATTTTCATAAAATAGTAATAGCACCTCTAAAATTTATTTATAATAGATTGTGGTTTACATTTTACGGTTCTAAATTTAGTAATATTTATTTGTATCAAGCGATTTTGTTGATGGACATTTAAAATTTTTTTTCAAAAATATATTAGTTATGCGCTTAGGAAGTGGAATTACAAGCCATGCATTATTGAACATCAATACTTCAAATTGAAACTTATTTTTAATTTTCTTCACATCCGTTTGTTGCCTTCGTACCTCGTATAGTTTATTGTGTGGATGTATTGAATATCATTTATATTTGCATGTTGTAACCAAATATTGTAGTTTACTAAGCGGCAGATCGAATTCAAATCAACATGGGGCCGATTCAATAAAAATAGACGAATAGCATTTTATTAAGTTTCGAATTAATAAAAAAAAGTAACGCAAATATCATCCCTTTGGATTTCTAAATTTAGCAATCGTCGAACATTAATTACAATCACATAATTACTTTTTTAATTAAACGTTAGTTATAGTACGGATTAATTCGTTGAAAGTACCTTCTAAACATTTAATACTAATAACAGTTGTAAGCATTAAATATTAATTTTTAATGTTAAATTATTTTCTCACCATTTGTATTTTTTTTATTCTTAGTCGGTAATTATATTTTATGGTGCACATTTTTATTATACCATTCAATTTTATTTCGGTCTTCGAACGATGTTAAAATTTCACATTGAAGAAATTTAAAAATTACTATGTAGAAAATTTTAATACCTATTGATAATATATTCTTCACGAGGACATTTCGTTTAAGGATGACCTGCTTTTTATGTTCGACAAGATGGCATTGCATTATGATCCTCAATCTGACCTTAGATATTACACAATAATAATAATTGATACCGTAAGAAAAAATTGGTTTTAATGGAACGAAAAAGAACTTTTGGTCTATCAACACGAAAGCTCGTGTTTCGGTATCTTTTCGAAATTCGTGTTGGATTTTTTTGATGTAAAATTTGCGATTAAAATACTAAGTTGCTACACAGACTCTCCAAAATACAACAAATTTGAATTGCATGAGATGGCGGTAGAATGTACTTAATATAAGTTGAGATTAAAAGCATTTAAATTAATTCTAGGGGGATTATAAAATTGAATAAATTATTGTCTTTATTTCAATTAAACTTATACAAAGTAGAACTTGACTGAATTGTTTCTTGTAAGCGAATTCAGTCCTGACAAATTTATAATGTTGATAAACTTTCATTAAATGTCTAAAAAACATTTTGTCAGTCGAAACTTTTTATTTAAATTCTTTTATATTTAATTTTTTTTATTTAAATATTCATTTTATACACAATTTGATATCTATCTTATTTATGTTTATTAGTTTACATTAAAAAATTATCTTATCTATTAAATTATACAAAAACCCATTTATTGTACAAATACGAGGTGTAATTCGGAGAATTTCGATGCTCGACTTAAAACGCTCTAGAAGATTGCAATTTCTAGATAATTTTTCAAAAATTATAATTTTTGTGTACAAAAAACTGGAAAAATTGTAAAGTTAGGCAAAGATATGCCAAAAACTTTAAAAGACAAGAAATTTTTGTTTTGTTTGAAAGCTTTTCTTATTATTGTTGTTTTAATCGGCAGGGGGGGTATTACATAATAATCAAACCATAATATACAATTAATCATTTATATAATAGATATCATTTTGAAAACCTTTTCATTATTTTGTAATTTATTCATTTTTTGTAATTAATTTAGATTTGTGTTATTCCTCCCCCCCCCCCCCAGTCTTTTTGTCAGCAAAAGTAAGCATACGTAATATTTGAATGCTCCCAGGTTTGAAATTACTGAAATAATTTGCAATTCAATTTTTCTTTCAGCAATTGCCTGGAAAGTACTTGCCAATTTACAGGAAAATAAATTTGAATCGTAAATAGTTTATTCAATTTTAGCTGGTAATGTTTCGAAACTGCGTCTTACCCAAAAACAAAAATAAAGTATGATTAAGAACAAATTAACATCTACCAGCATGACACTCAGAACAGCATTGGTAGTTTGGTACGGTAGCGAACAATGCGGCCTTCAGGCCGCACAACCTTGTCAATCTAGTAATAATGTACACAATGTAATAATGTGTTGTGTGGATGGGGACTTACCGTCTGGGTGGACCTGGATGTATCATCTGCTGTAGGACTCCTAGATTCAACTTTAAACGTATTTTTAATGATTGAAATGGTCTAGAACTCGCCTAGCCCTTCTACTCGTCCTCTCTTATTTCTTCTAGCTTTTCTGTTGCACCCCGAAACTAGAAGTGAAGCAAACACTTTATTCCTGGAAATGCAAAAATAATTCACAGAAATTCCAGTTCTCGTGTGTTGAAAATGAATACTTGTTGATAAATCCCGGTATGAATTAATTTATACATGAATGACCCACACAATTTTTTTAATTCGTTCTTCTAAAAATAGTGATTAATCATTTATTAATAATCGTGATCGAAATTAGAGTTAAACAAATAAGAATAGCTTTTTTATTGCGAACAAAAAAAAAGAGTACATAATTGTGTATCATAATTATTGTGCAATAATATAATATTATTTTAATTAATTTCACCACCATAATGGCGTTTTGTATTGAAGAATATCAAGTAAAAGGTGAGTGAGCATTTTTCAAGGGAAAGCTACAAATTACAAATAATAATATCGCTCGTTATTACTTATAACAATAAATTTATTTGCTCCTTTTTAAGGAGATTACGTAAAGCGTGTGTTTGTTTTTCAGTTCTAAATTGTGAGTTAATTGAAAATGTAACTTGAAGTTTATAATTACTTTTAAATTTAATTATTTCTAATTTCGGTTTGTTTCAGATCTTTATTATATTGTTAAACAAAATAAATTATATTAGTACATTTTTAATTAAATAATTTTGAAATTTATCAGTTTACTTTGTAAAACTTTCTTGATTACTTTTTTTTTACTTTCTATTTGATTTTAAAAATAAATTTGTTTTTTTTGTATTGCAATAATTTTACGTTAGTTTCGTGTTATTCCCAGTCGAGGAAATGGACTTGGATGAGTTTCGCGGAGGATGCGTTTACAACCCACATTAGACAAAAGAAAGTTAATTTCCTCACCTTGATCTGTGTTTTATGTAAAGTCTTGTTTAACGGCATTTCTTGTACACAATTTAATACTTTATTATTTTATTACTTTTTAATCTTGCTGATTTATGAATTATTTAAACGTCGTACAGTTATTACGATTAATGTACACAGCCAACTATTAATTTCTCTCACGATGGAAGTTTAACACACTTGAGTATTGTACGAGCACTAATTAATTATCTTAGGAAGTTTGCCAAAAAAGAAGTAACTTTTAGTAGAATAAATTTGAGCAGAAATCAAGTTTTTAAGCGAACATTTACTTGCAAAGACTATATTTTGCTGTAATTTTATTGTTTTTTGATGTTGCATTTTGCATATTATGGAATTAAAATTGTATGCAGTGGAATTATTCATTGTTTTGGAAGCAGATTGGTGCTAACGTCCAATAACAATATATCACGAATTTACGAGAGCGTGGGGAATAACTAAAACCGATACATTTGATTAGGCATTATTTTAAGCCAATATGTTTTGCTAGTTTCATTTAAACTATCAATGTCGTCTGTATTCCAAAAACAGGGTGATTTTATTGATTCTCCGCTATATCATGTTTTTCGTCCTTTATGTGCTTAGGTCCTGCTACGTTAATATCATAATCGGTATAAAATAATTTTATTACATTACTATTACAGTCGCGACGAAATGAACAGATTTTTCTGTTCCGAGAGACAGAATGTTAGTAATCACTAATCAGTATTAAGGTTTACATTTTAATTAATTAAAATAATATAAGCGACAGCTTTCTAAATGTTGCAATTTAACTAATTAAATTTACTTTTGTGTTTTTACATTATCCTTATCGTAGATTGTGTTAACTTTTTGTTTAAAAAATGAAACACTTTGAAACATTAAAAAGAAACCAAAAATGACTATAAAGAATAAACTAAATTTGATTACTTTAAATGGTAAAATACTGTTTAAATATTTATAACCAAATTATTCAAGGATCCGGTCATCTGCATTTCAAGCATCAAGGCATTTTTATGAAGGTTGGATCTATATTTCCTTTATTTGATAAAATGTTTTTTATTGAAATTGTTTTTAATTTTTTAAATAAATATTTAAATTTATTAAAATATGGAACTCGATAATTAGTTGGAAGTTTATAAAATTTTCATAAAGAGATGTAAATTTAATGTTGTAGCTAAAAATTAAATACTCTGGTATAGAGAAGTTTATTATATACCTTGCATGAAGAGAAAATCAATACAAAATCTCTCTCCTCTTCAGAATTATTAATTTAACAAAGTGGTTATTTCTCTGACAACCCACTCGCTTTATTACCTAAAAGGATAATAAAAAATTACAAGAGCTACAAATGTATATTTATATGTTTAGTAAATTAATTTATAAATTTAATTCGGATTAACGTTTTAATTAAATTGTAAATTTAAAAGACATTTTCCTAGACAATTTCAACCTTTTAATTTAAATAATTAATTGATGCCGCTCTTTTTATTATCGATCGAATTGATTTTAATGCGACTTTATTGACACTTAAAAAAGTTTGTTCAAAGAATATTTCTTCCTTTTCTGCATTATATTTCAAATAATTGATGTTCTCATTGTTATATGGAAGGTATTCGAGATTTATAAGAGAAGTATTTTAATTTGCTTTTTCTATCATAATAAATTTTACAAAGGAACCGTAGGTATTTTGTAAATTAACTTTTATGTCTTTTTAAATGCTTTTTTTAATTTAAAATTTATGGTCGAATTTTACATTTCGACTTTTCTATAGACACAAATTTTTTATCAGATTATTTTGCCAAGATGCACCCGACTTGATTAATATTTTCTGTATTTCCCTTGTTAAAATACACTGGGTAATTAATGCAAAAATGATTTTTAAACTTTCTTTCTGTTTTGTATGTTCGTCCAATATAAAATGCACTTTGCAGATAAATCAATGTTCGTAATAGATAAAACTTTGCCGTACGTATTTGCTGTATTTATGACATGCAATTATAAAGTAAGTAGAAGACGTAACGGGGTGAAAATAATTAATCCCGAGTCGGTAAGATTGAAGACGAAAGTTTTGTTTCAAATTTTAACTTTGTCTAAAATTAACATATCGAAAAAAGTTTGTGATGGCAAAATCGTTATACCTTGAATAATTACGTTAAAATGCTTTTTGTGTTTATTGTTGATTTGTTTTTTATGTGTAATTGATTACTAGTTTCTTTTTTCGTTAAATCATAAATGTTAGCTTATCGGTTTTTTTGCGTGGTATGCCTGAAAATCTCAACAAAGTTGTTAATTGAAAGATTAATGACCGTGGTAACGTGCTTTTCCACTATTAAATTATATTCAAATTTAATGTTAACTATAAATATGCCTTTTATTTTAAAATTTTTTTTGTTTTGCAAGCTGCACTACGGTCGACACACAACTTGTTTCCACAGCTTATTTATACAAAATTAATTAAAAACTCTAGTTGTGATTGTTTTACATGTTACATTTTTATTAATTTTCCATTTTATTTGCAGCTTGTAGGATAAATTGTATATTTTTACATAAATTTACATTGGAAAAGGGTAATCGAAATTAAGTTTGATTTATTTATTAGATTTTATTTTGATCTCTCATTAATATTTACAAAAAAAATTCATATGCGCGTTCTGGTGGTTCGTGTCAAAGGTGAAACTGTTGCTGCAATTATAAATTTTTTTTCTAAATAATATTTCACAACGTGAAGCATCACGACGATATTGATTTACATTTATTTCTATTATCCTAACTTAATTTATTAATTTTTGAACATCCTTGGCACCAAAATGATTGTTTGGTATTGTTTAGTTATCAAAACTTAATTATTGTCAGCATTTTTTTTAATTACTCAGCGGTTTTAACTACATGGTAATTACGGCTGTTCTATTGTTAGTTTTTATAATCGGTAATTAGTTTTAATAATTGGTAAGGGTTAGTAATCGGTTATCACCCAACAGAATCTTTCGCGATTTCGACGCACGCCACGCCCGTACAAGATTGTTTATTTTCTCCAAGTGGGTTTTTTCTAAAACTATTCAACAATTTCATTTGTTTGTATGTACTTCTATTGCTATGCTTTTTTATTTAACTGCAAAACATCATTTGTCAATATTAAATTAAAAATATTATTTATTATTGGAGCAAATATAGAATGGAATTCCTTGTAGCCGCGACCTTACACTGTGAACGCTGAGAAAACCGTAAAGAATGGAGAAATATAAAATCATTAGCGGAAGAATTTTCTTTTAATTTAAACTATTAAAGAAAAATATTTACTCTAATAGATTTGATTGAAATTTTCTGTGTCCGAATCCGAAGGATCTAGGGCATAGATACAATAAACTAAACGTGTGATATTGAGCAGATTATGTACTATCCACATGACGTATATGCGCATCAATTGCCAAAATAGAACTTACAACAATCATGTCATTGGTTTAAAATACATAGTGCGCAGGTCTGGGAGTATGGTACACCATACCCCCTGGTAAAACAAGTATTTCATTGTCAATTTAAACATATTATTCTATTGTGAGTATTAGTAATAGTGAGGGGGGGGGGGTCTTTAAGAAAATATGATTTTTTCAGTTTCTCAAAGCGTGGAACTAAGTGCGGATCAAGAATTTGGAACTATTTGAAAAAATATTCTAGGGTTTGGTACACACCAGTTTATTACTTCGGAAAAAAACTACCCTTGCTTTTGCAGTCGTACAAATTTTCGTCGTAACAACCGGTCGTACATCCCTAACCAATATTTTTGGCCGGTTGCCATGCACTTAATTACATTACAATTGAAAACATTACAGCTGTTATTTTAAATCTGTTGTTACTTAAATTGACTTCTAGGAAATAATTGAAAGAGATTTTCAACCGAAATATTGATACTTATCGAAATTAACCGAACGGTTAAACCGTAATGCAACTGACGATTAGTAATAACTAATAATCATAATTTTTATATTTTTTTACAATTTTTAATGGTTAAGTAGCGAAGCAGAGATTTACATGCATTGTCACACTAGCAAACCAAAGTTACGCTACTCGAATGATAAAAAAAGTACCTAGCCAGGAAAACTTAACAATATATAATTTGTTTCGCATTAGGTATAATTTTCACCTAATGAATTATAAATTTTCTTATTCATGTAAGTTTACAGTAATCACATTGTGTACAATAATTTATATTTGTGTAACTTGTTGACCTTTTATGGTGAAGAGAGCACGTGCCTCTTACAATCCCATTCATTCAATTGGATTAAGAACCACTTTCATCGATGGCTTCGCATCAAATCAAAAACAAATCTGCATTTTCTTGTGCAGCAGATAGGGGATGTTTGTTTAATCTTTATCTTATCGAAACTATTTTATATCAACATTTTTACTCAAAAAAGTACTCTATGCTTTTTTTGGAACCGCTGGTTTAGACGAGAACAATCGTACTAGGTGTTATATTCAAGCAAAAACTTTTCCAAGCTTTTTGAAATAATAATTAATTTATTCAAGAGTCGTCCACCGTCTGTTTATATTTATCAAGTCGCTAAATTCTGATATTTATATCAAAATCGTGTATACGGGCTACAATAGACATATATATTGTTAGCGAAGTCATTAGTTTAATTATCTTGCATTAAATCAATACCGAATAGTAGTTATTTCTCAAGGAAATAGGTCACTTTCATTGTATTTATTATTGTCATAAAAATAATTTCAATTTAAAGTATCTATTCATACATTTACTATGCAAATATTCAGGATATTTTTAGGTTTTTTTAAATTTTATACTTTAAAAATAGATAATGTAAGGCTCTAGTCCAACGACCTATCAAAATGTCGAACTCAAGTAGAAAATTTCTTTGTTTACATTAAAAGTAATAATGATAAATTCTGTAATTACGAGTTTATCACATAAAACTAACTATTAGCTTCGTTGATAAATGAGTTTGTAACGTTTCTAGCTACCGAGGTCGTTTAAATTATTTATTAAGGATTATATTTCTATTTTATACAAAAATTATAATTAAGGGACGATTGCTAGTTGTAATAATACGATTATTATTTAATTGCGATACAATTTTAGTTCGTTATGATAATTTTTTTATTAGCTCTTTCGACATGCAATATTTCGATTTCAACGAAAATATGATTCTTTCAAAAATATGTTTTTGTACAAAGAAATCCGGCATAATTAATAAGGAAACTTGGCTTTATAATTTGCAATAACTAGTAAACGAAAGGTAAACAACGATAGCATGTTTCCTATTTAACAAGGTATTTACTAATAAATTAATATAATTGAGTCGATAAGACTTATCGGCGAATTGCAAGTTACAAATTATCGATAGGTACCGAATTATACGTATACGAGGATCGATCCCAGAGCTACAGCCCAAAAATTATATTTTTTTTCTGCCAAATTTTGAATCGACCTTCGTAAGTGCACGTGTACGTCTTCTAAAACTACCAAAAAAAGCAACGATTATTTAAATAAATTGAACATTAACTAAATAAGTAAGTCTTGTTATTTTATAGGGGCGTGTAAGATAACAAACAATAAATTGTAAGGGCAAAATGTATTGAAACAGGAATAAAGGGTTTACGTGGTTCGAAAATTAAATTGATTTAACAACCTCTTCCTCAAAGTATATTTTGATTTTGTCGCAATAGAGAAGTATATTGGTTTATGTAACTTTTGTAGGTGTAAAAAAGGTGTGTAGTGAGTTGTCCTTGATTTAAGTTGACAATTGAATCATAACATTGCCTTATATCGATAAAAATTTGTTTAAAAGTAATTTCGAGTGTTACTTTATCAATTGTAATAATTCCAAGATCAATTGAACACGATGATTTGGTGTGAAATACGCCGTCGACGAATCTATTACATTATAATGTAAAATATTAGATCGATGCTATTTATAGCTTCCCACATACAAATATGTTGTTATTAAAATATTTATGAAACGTAGCCATTTGAAATAACCATACGAATCCATGCAAATGTAAACACATTAAATCAATTAATTACTCGGAATTATTAATAGTTTATTTAAATTCAATCAAATGTCAATATCGACTCGTGTTGTCTTTTGAATGGATTCAATTAAAGGTCGATTACTACCTTAAAATTGGATCAGACTCACTAATTTCTTTTCCACAGAAATGTGTTTATTTAATGCCGAAACATTTTTCAAAATTTATGAAACGATAAGCCAGTTTTCCATTCGCTGAGCACCAAAGAGATATACACAATACGGGAGTCGAGAAGTTACATTTGAAATATTGAAATGTTTGATTAAGCACCTAATCAAAATATTGATTATTTATTTCGTAGTTTGCAAAAATTGCAAGTTGCGCTAATTAAAATCTGATTTGTTTTCTCTAAAATATTTTATTAAAAACAAAAAATAATAATAAAGGAATTTTTGTTATCAAAAAATGTCTCGTAACTTAATTTATTTATTTTGTTATGAAAAAAGTTTATTCGCAATCTTGTTTTAATAAATAAAAATTTTCGTCATTAAATTGGTAAATTACTTTATTCCTTTTAAGGTTTTAATGATATTTTTCATTAGTATTAAATGTTAATAATTTGAATATTGATTGCTAGGGAGAAAAGCTTAGAGGAAAGTTGGAAATTGCTAAATTTGGGTTATCAATATAAAATTTAAATGTATAAGACAACTTGGAATAGACATTGTGTATAAAATTATGGAAATGGAATCTCGGTGTTCATTGCATTTTAATTGTATAAATTGTAGCTGATCCTTTTAAAACAAGTTTTTTTCGAGTCGTTAATAATGAGTGAGATAAACATATAAATTGGCCGATACAAAAATCGCTTGTAAATAGATAAATATATGTAAAATAAATGCCATCATGTTTTTCAGTGTCACATATTGCTTTGAACACATAGTGGAAGGATATGCGTATGGTAATTTATTCATCTTGCTTCTTTTTCATTCCATTAATATTAATTTGAATGAACGACGTCGACTTTATTTATTTTAACTTTTGTAATATTCTTTAAATTACCGGTGGGGTGGTTTGTACGAAAACGCCTTATTAGCCATATACGGCATTCCTCTCCTGCGCCGCGGTGTAAGATTAACCTTTCGAGGTCAATTAACACACTTTCGTTTTTTTTTTTTAATTTTGAGGTATAAAATTTATTAATTTATTGTTGCGAAGGTTCAACATTGAATATTACGAGCTAGAAAGTATTTTGTAGTAACATAAGATTACTTTCTATTTAATACTGTCAATTACATATAAATTAGGTAGTCAAATTTAGGTAATAATAATTAATAAATACATATATTACAAAGTTATTAAATGTAGGTACAAATTGCACGACGAAAATTGAACAGTTAACATGGCAGCATTTATGTTTCAAATTTTCGTGCTCTTTGAGTTCTGTCAACCGTAATTCAAGAGCAAAGTTTAACTAATAGTCGAGTCAAGACAAGATGAAAAGACTTGGCTGGTTTTGATTTTCCATTAAAATATATCATATTCCAAATCATTTATTTATAACACAACGCGCAGAAATTATAATTTTAATATTAATTTGAGGTTTTACGTAAAAACCACCACGTAAGCGCCATTAACCCCGCCCACCTAATTTCGTTAGTTTGTTCGAGCTGTATTTGAATATTTTTTTAAAATTTAAACTACAATAATCAACATTAAAATAATTGTTTATGGCCTGTAAAACTAATTGCTACCTTTACTGTGTGTCACGCCAACACAATCGACGTTTTTATTTTTATATTTCTTTTTATTTCAAATAATACAAATATATTTAATTGCCGAGCTTATGGAATCGAAGTTTTTCCCTGTTTTTTCAACTTCATATCGAACAATCTATAATTGGAATTTGTTTAAATTATTCATCAAATAAACATTAATAGTTATTACGCTTCAATTAAATTTTTAAATATTTACGAAGGCCGTTAATTTAAATTACATATTTATGAAGAAATTATTCAGTTCTTCCTCGCAATACGAATATTTTTGATCTCGTTTACGAGACGAATCTCGGGATATATTAATTTTTTATTTTCCAACAGATCGAAACTAAAATCCATTAAAACTCTACAAGATTGTCATTGACAACACTGCTCAAATGATAGATTTACTAGCAATATAGTTAAAATTGGTTTCTTGTGTCTCCAAAGAGTGAAAAATAATCTCCGGTCCGCTCAAGTTAGATTCTTAATGTGTGAAAATAGAATTATTGCAATAATTAAAAGCATAATATTCTATTTATGACGTTTATTCTTTTATTCTCTTCCAACAACGGTAACAGCTGCGTGGGTGGCAGTAATATAAAGAGAAGGGAAGCGATGTGCCTCGGGCATTTTGTGTTGTAAGGACCGTCATTTTAGTAACCACTTTTTTAGACAACTTAATGATATTTGTAGGATTCTTGTGTTGTTAAGATTAGTTTATTCGGCCCATTCATCATTATCCCACGTTTTTCAAAAATTACGAAATTTAACTTTTCTCTAATTATTAATCTCACAGGTAAAAGAATAAATTCGTTCAGGTTCGATCATGAGTGAGAACCATATTTCGCAGTTATTTGGCCCGTTATCAAAAGAAAAGTTGGAGTTTTCTTTCGACTTGTGTATTTCTCTTATCTTCTTATTTACAGTTCTGCTATACCAAATTCTAAGAGATTGTGATTGGAATTTTAAATTAATTTCCAAACATCGACCCAAAATCGCAGATTTTCTCCATACTTTTGATATGCGTGCGAGATTACATTTTCGTTTGTTAATTAATAACAGCACTTGAACACTATAAAGTTTTTATTGCGTAATAAAAGGAAGTGAACTGTTTTCACAATAATTATAATAAGTCTTCTTCCTATATTAACAGTTTATTTAAAAATTTTACAACGACTTAACTCCTTGTCGAGTTATTAACCTTCTTGCACTTAATAATAAAAATAACATCGTTTTTTGAGTTAACAGTGAACATACAGAAATATAAAGATCCTCTGACAAGTATTCGAACAAAAAGTTAAAGTAAGTCTCATAAAGCTGATATTCATTCATCTGAACATTTTATATCTCGGCGTTGGTCTAGAATTTATTTTTGTTTGATATTTCCACCATTTTGTATATTTTCTTTTTAAAAATCGCAAAAAATCATCATAAACTTAATAACGCTTTTAGCTTTTTGTTCATGAAAATCTTTTTCGCCACAATAGAAATTGCTTTGATTTTTAAACATTTCACTCCCAATTTTGTTTATTTGGTTGTTTTGATAAGAAATTAAATTAGTCGAAGCTATTACTAACTTGAACGTGGGCGTTTCTTGTTTTCGTCGTGGAGGTTTAAAAAGAATTTAATATTTTACTTACATAAATATGTATCTGCGTAATAAAGTGAATAAAATATTTACTTCGGGATTTTGTTTACAAATATTTTCTGTAGGTATAGTTTTCTAATTTGAAAAAAAGACACAAAAATCTTCTGTTATATTATTCCAATGGTTTCTTTACTTTTCAACGGTGTCTGACCTCTTTATGGTGAAAGTAATAATTTATAACAAATATAACTAAAATAAATTCTTTGTAAATGACATTTTTATTTATCTAAAGTAAAATATAAATTTTTGATGATAAATTTAATCTTTATGGCTTTTGTGTAGTCGTTTAATTTAAACCGGAGCGAAGCGAAGGTTTCTCTCGAATTGCATCCAAGGAAGGTTACCTAAATTACTTACTTTTTTCATTCCATTTAAATTTTTGGCACAATTATAGTTTGGGTTGCGGTGAGTAATTACAATAAAAAATTCGATAGGTAATGCGTAATCCAAACAACTACTTAAAAAGTACACCACGACCTGACATTGAAACGCCGAAAAAATCTTAAAAAGTTAAAGATAATTAGATTTGTTTTTTTTACCAAATTTTTCACAAGGAATAAAAAATAATAAAATATTAACCAGTTTAAAAAATTTATATTTTATAACTTTATAAAAATTAAATTTTAATATCTAGAGTGAAGAAATAAATGTAGATTATAATGTTCGCGTTACTAAATAATAATATTATTCTAGTCGCAGAATAGTTGTTCCCCCTCATCCATCAAAGATTTGCACGGTGCAAAGAAAATAATATTTACTTCTTTTTTTTGTGTTTCACAAGTGAAGAGGGGGGTAGTAATTCACCTTGAATCGATTGAGTCATTTATTTTGAGAGGAAAATGGATTGAATTTTATTACCTACTTATTCCGAGAATATTTGTGGCTTATTAATTTTATCGTAACAATTAAAACTCCCTAATCTCATAATGATAATAATAATTATTTTATAATAAATTATTATCACATTTTAAAATAATGTATCATTTTTAAATTTCATATCCGGAATTTTGTTCGACTATGAATGTTTGAAAATCACAATAAAGTTTTCTTCTTTTTTTTTCCTCAATTTTCTGCTTGTTTAATGTAATTGTTTTATTATTCTATTTTATTTAATTTAAAATTTTGTATTTTTCCTCGAAAACACATTTAGCTGTCGGGTAGGTTCAAATACGACCTGGAGTAATCGGATGTATTTGCTTACGAGAACAAGGCTAGAAAAGTCTGATTTCGTAAGTGACTTCAAAAAAATAGATGTCGGTATTAGTAAAATTCTTATAAAAGTAATTTAAATTTGGTTGGAGAATGATATGATTAAATGGATGACAACCTATGAAGTAATACATAAGCCTCATAGAAAGTGATTTACACAAAAAAAAGTAAGAAGATCACTTTTAATATTAATAAAGTGAAATCAGATGAAGAAGATTCAATAAATAAAATTATAAATCGTTAACGAGTTAAGATATCGAATAAAAAAATTCAAAAGGAATGGTCTAGTAGGAAAATTTAAATTTTTTGTACAATAAAATATAGAATTCAAAATTTTATGTCAATATTATTACAGTGGCCCAAGAAAGTCTCCGTACCATCTCATATTTTCCTATATTATCAATGTAAATTGCATCGTACGGAGACTTTTTTCCGCCATATAAAGACCGATTTTTCAGCAATATTTCTTAGACATTTTTTGTTGTAAATTAAATTCCTTTCATTTTTGTTTATATACATTTTTGTATTTCGTCGGGCCGTTTCCGAGATATATTGACTTTAACCCTACAGTCCACGGGTGAAGCCTGTGTAAGTGTAAGCAAAAGTAAAAATCCTCTGTATTTAAAAAATAAAGTTACTTGTTATTGTGAAATTTTATATACCTTCCTAACTAATAAGTCATATTTCCATAATAAATTTTTTAATTTTTCTGCAAAAAGATGTGCTGTAGAACACATTTTGTTCTGACAGGCTTCACCCGTTGATTCGTGTAACTTTATTCGTCTAATAAAAAATTATATCTAGTATAAAAATTAGCTGTAAATTTTTATTTACACATTATATTACATAAACATACAAAGTTTTAATGCTTGCCAGTTCATTTTTTATGCTTAGGAAGCTAATCGCAAAAATTTAACTAGAAGAATTCGTGAATTAACATATCTTCTGGCAGGGGTTTTAACCCCCGAAGACCCTCTTAGAAATAAAAGGGGACACTGCAAATATTGTAAACGGCTCCAAACAAGATATTTTATCCAAATTTGTAAAGATTTTCCATGCATGGAACACGCATTAAAGCCAGTTGTGGAGAGTGCACCTTGAAATTACAAGAGCGAAGTTTACTTACTCTCAGTTTCTGTTTGGAATTTTAAAATTTATTATTTTTTTTTTATATTTACACTTATTCAATTATATTGTATTAAATATATATTAAGATATACCAACTTTATTTTTGTTTTAACGCCTTTAAAATCTGATTTTTCAAAGAAATGGTAAAAAAATAGAAAAATTTTCAAATTTAAAAAATAATAACTAAAAAATATATTTATGCCTTAATTTTTATGTAAAATAATGAAGAATAAGATAGGTTTTCAAACAATAAAATACATGTTAAATAATTACGCCCTTGTTACGTTTTATATACATTTATATCATAAGCCTGAGAGGCTTCACCCGTGGACTCGTGTAATTTTTAACCAACCCGTGGGCTGGAGGGTTAAAAAGTTTCTGTAAAAATTTCATTAAAACTCCCATAAGAGCAATGTTAAATTTTCTGAAATTTTTACCTAGTTTTTTTCAAGTCAATATATCTCTGAAACGGCCCGACGAAATACAAAAATGAAGGGAATTTAATTTACAACCAAAAATGTCTAAGAAATATTGCTGAAAAATCGGTCTTTATATGGCGGAAAAAAGTCTCCGTACGATGCAATTTACATTGATAATATAGGAAAATATGAGATCGTACGGAGACTTTCTTGGATCACTGTATATCTGCAGGGTACCTCCGGTCGGTGATGCCAAGATACAGTATTATTTCGAACTGAGCTCATCAGAGAAACTATATACGTGGGCCGAATTCGGACAGTGGACGAATCTAAATTATAGGTCCGAATTTGGCTGATACGGAGAGGTTTGATAACATTAACATTATGACAACATCATGGGCGTCGCCAACGGGGGGCAGAGGGGGGCTACAGCCCCCCCCCCTGGCTTTTTGAAAAACATATAATATTTAACAATTGCAATATAAAAATCCAAAGAAATAGGCAAGCCTTTGTAATGTGACCGATTTTCTCTTTGATAGAATATATTTTTATTATATATTGAATCTTTTTTTTAACATAATAAATTTTAATAGTGTTTAAAAGAATTTGCCCCCCCCCCTGCAATTTTTGGAAGCGACGCCCATGGACAACATTAAATGATAACAATATTATTGCTGTTACAACTGTCAATAATAGGTTTTTTACGCTTCTGACGGCATAATTTATTAGTTTACTCTTTCTATTCATGGTGTAAAGTGAACCACAAATGATCTTAATATAACACATACTCCCTGGTAGAATGATGAAAGGGTACTCGGATCTTCCAGTTTGGGAAAATGGGCATTATTAATGTTAATGGATGCTGAAGCCAGCATGTTTTTGAAATGCTGACAAGTAATGAAAACACTACTACATATTTCCCAAATTTTAATAAATTTACTTATTTCATATTAATATAAACGACGAATCTGTTAATTTAAATTTAATAAATATGGTTATTTTGTTGACCTTCAATTATATCTTCCATTCCTAGTAGAAATGCATCAGCTTGAGTTGGGGGGGAGGGCAACGATAAAGAAATGGTTTACTTTCTGAATATTATCTTCCATGATATTGAATTAAAGTGTGAAACCCAAGATCTTTCCCATTAACATTTAATGATTTTTAAACATGCATTTTAATTGTTGCATTATAAATATCGTGACTGTTTTATTGTTAATGCAATTAATCGACTAGAACCTACTTCTTGTTTATTTATCAAATGAACAAGTCGTCAAAAAATCATATGCTATTATCATGAATTTCAATCAAGCAAGACATTTCCGGTTGAGATAAAATAATTTTATGGTTATGATTTTTTTACACCTATAATTCTATGCTTGGGTGTTATACGGGGTCTTTTCATATAAAAAAGTAAGAAATATCAAATTCTATTATGGCATAATATAAAAAATCACTGTTGTTTGAACAAATAAAAAAAACATCCTAATACATATTCAGCGACAGCTTTCTATTCAAACACGAAGATTTATAATTAGAAATTTTATTTATAGCACATTATTATTGAGTTAATCAAAAATAAAAATGTATTATTTGTTATTTGAAGTCTTACACAATTTTGTTTACAATTTAATATATTTTGTAAAATAGGTAATATAATATGCCACCACGTCTCTATATCTAAATTAGTTTCAACATATCCATTAATAAATAATAATGTAGGTACACAAGAATAATGTAAATTGCGAGATACATGGCCAATAGAGAAGTAATGAATTGTTAATGTGCTTTATGAATTATTCAGCTTTTGGTATGTGATTAATATTGATTAATCGTTTACTTTTTAAATTGGACGAAATTAAAATATTTAATCTTTAACTTCCGGATTTATAATATCGAACCGAACAGTAAATCAAAAATTAAAAAAATATATTTCGTGCATATACTAGGTGCAAAATATCCGATTTTAAAATTCAAGCTTGGAACGAATTGTTTATTTTTAGGAACTTTGTACTTGGAGCAATATAATTTCATTACTTCGACGTTATTTTTAACTATCATCGTTCTCAAGTAAATTAAAATATCTAAAAGTGTAATTTAAATTTATAAATAGTACGGATATACGTTTCAAATTGGCCCTTACCATAATATTGTTGTATTTATTTCTTTTTATAATTAAAAAAATTATTATGACCTTAATTTTGTTATTTGATAACCACATGTGATTACATTTTACTCCTTTAGAATGTTTAATTAAAATTAATTTATCGTGTTTTTAAAATTGTTGGGAATTACTATTACGAACGACATATAATTTTAACATTATGCACTTAATTACTTTAACCGTTTTTATTTCATTAATTTTAGTAGAGCACTTACTTTATAAATGTCTTAATACAAAGTGTGGCACAAATTAGAGAAACTTGCTACTGACGAATCTTGCTAATTATTATAGCAATTTATTTGTTTTTATCGTTTGAATTATGAAATCATCACCTGGTACGCCCCTGTCAACGTTAAGCGAAATTTTTAATTCTCTAAAATTGCAGAACTCGATTATAAGGAAACAAAAATTACTAAAACGGGTGTTCCTTTTTAGGTCCAATTTTTACCAAATTATTTAAATTTTTATGGTAACTTCAGCATATTGTTTTTAAGAACAGGTTTTTTTATGAATTCCCACGTATAACCTTCTAGAATGTAGAACTGGAATGCAAAGTATATTATTTGTTTCACACGAAATTATTTCATAAAATTTAAATTTACCAAAATTAGTTTTATCCAATACAAAAAGATGGGCGTCAAATACATAATATTATTATTAAAATACGAACTAGGATGAGTAACAACTACTCGAAGCAGATAATTTGTATTTCGCAATTAACCGACCATTGGCGTTACTTAATTTTTTAAATAAATAATGATTAGAATATTTATAACTTTCACGTTCCAGCTCGATTGAATTTTTTTTAATTCGAGTAAAGTTTTTACTGCACTAAAATATTAAATTTAAAATTCTATTGTCCACGAGTAATATGTTTTTACGTCGTTAATTTGATTTAAATTGGTTTAAATGGACTGTCACAGGAAATTTAACTAGAATGGTAATGGTAATATAGTTGGCACTAATAATAATTCTGTGAAACAAATGTATGGGAAATAAATAATAACAAGTATAATACAAAATACAATCAACAATAAAATAAATTAATTTTGTATTATTAACATAATAAATATAAATAATGTGTACATGCGAATGAATATTTAGAAAACTGCTTGAAATTTGAAATAGAAGCAATTTAACTTCCATTCGATATAATCGAATTTTTTATATTGCCTGCCAGTGGCGTAACTTACAATTTATAGTACGTGTAAACTCGGTTAGATAAAATTTGTGTGTGTGTGGGGGGGGGGGGATAATTTACCATTGTGAAAACATCTACGGCCCACTTAAAAAATCGATGTGGTGCTTTTATGTTTACCCCCTGGGAATATCATAAGCATGCCCCTATTTATTGTATCTACTTAACATTTAGTAATAATTTGATTGTACTACTACCGCATGCATGCCATATATCAATCACCGACAGGAGATTAAAAGGTTCTTTTCTTTACACCTGAAAGGAGGTTTATTGGGTTGGTAGGTGAACATATTTTATGGATTTTAAAAGTTTTATTTAAAATTTCATACTCGAACAAATAAAATATTTTAATAATCATATTTAAAAATACTTTCTTTTCTATTCCGAGTTTATTCGAGTTGCTACTAGTAGTGCTGTAAGCTTATTGATTTTTATCATTTTATCTTGCTTCTAAAACACGACATTCTCCTTTACATAATAATTATACCATTCCGTTTATATTAAATTCAATTATTTTAAAAGTTTAATTAACGTTCATAATATTAAATAATAAATTGATGCAGGATTCCGTTTAGTTATTTATAATTCGATTTAAATTTTCTCTTTTAGTCTTTCCCTTTGGGTTTTGACCCATTTTAAATACATGTTTTTGTAGGTATAAACGGGTGTACAACAGTTTGTGAAACATTATTTGTAAGGCAATTTGTTAGTCCTTGAATAATGAAAACGAACATGAAAACAATAAGCAACAACTAATTCTAATTGCCATTCGCGAATTTATAATATAATTGCAATTTTAACGAAATGTGTAGTAGCAGAGAGAATTATAAATCGAGAAACTTTCCTTTTTGCGAAGATAAACAATTTTTTGTACACACCAGTTTTTTTCTTGGCGATTAACCGAGAACCAACGTTTTATATAATAACTCGTAATTAATCAAATTAATGTAATTAAATATTTAATCTTTGCGAATAATGGAAATGTTCGCTTTATATTGTCTATTATGGAGATATCGCACATCAGAATGCATTAATTACCTTTTTTTCCTTTTCCACATTTACATTCTAAAAGAATTTTTCGGTTTTATTGGAAAACTCTTTAACGTAAATAACACGGAATTGACGTGTTCGGATATTTCTTTTTATAAAATAACTTCTCAAATTTTATTTTTCTCGTCTTTCTACTCCAACAAAATACACAAGTCACATATTTTATTATTTATGCATGCCGTAGGTGTAAAAATATCAATTATTTAAAAAATTTGCAGGTGTTTTAAAACAAAACGATATGGTATGTGAAATCAAAGCTAGCAATTTTTTATCTAACTCAATTTTTGCAACTTGCTATTTGAACAGACATGCACGTAGTTCTTTTATAAAATATTAGGTGTCTTTGTCACGTTTAGTTTGTAATAAATGAAGTTGAAAGGTTTCAATTTTAAAACGGAATTATTTCTCTCATAAAATAAATCCATTCAGTTTACGTTAATCGTTTAGTCTAACTGCATAATGTATGAAATTTTATTTAATAAAATCAATTTGATTGCCTAATCGACGTGCAATACAATGGTACACACCGGCCGGTAGTGACTTGATGTGATTACTGTTTGAGTTACAGAGCGGAAATTCCGGTGCTATACTTGAACTTCATGGAATATTTAGTTGGGTTTTCCGGTATTTATTGTCAAAATAAAATTTTACAAAATCAAGGCTAAGAATTATAATTTCTCTGATTTCTGCAAAATAAAATAGAATTGTAATGAGAATGATGCCTTTGGATGTTCAGCTTACCATCAGTCCCCTGCAATAAGTTTGGATAAGCTTTCGTACCCGGTTTCCCACGGTTCAACTATCCCAAGGCTGGAGTCAATGTTATATTTTTTCTTCAGTGTTCAATCCAACCAAAATAGTTGATTTTCTAACAATTTTGCAGGATTAACATCTATGGAGTTATTCTACATTTAGTGTACACAAGTCTACGTCCAGTAAAAAATTAGAAATATCTGGGAATATTTAGAGTCAATATTCTAGAAATTTTCAAGAATTCTTTATTTTAAGAATTCTCTTGTACACCAAAAGAAGGATATTTCAACCTTTTGCAATCTTATGTGTAACATTTTGGAAGCAACTGACAAAAAATCATATTCTACAGTACTTTTATATAAAAAATGAAGTAGTTTCTTCCACTGTTCTCCTTTTTTCCAATGCAATAATAACAAGGGGGTAATCACTTTAGATTTTGCGTTTAAAGGCCGAGTGAGATTTTACAAGATTTCATGAAGGCTGTGCGAGACTGATAAAGATTCATAAGACTTCACCAAGATTTTATGAAACTTGGCAAGGCTTTATACATACTCATTGTTTTCCGTTCCACAAATTCCTTCTTGAGCTTCTTGCTCAAGGGGTGATCCCTAAATGAAGGTGGACAAGCTTCAGTCCTGAATAAATTCTCAGACGTCGGGGAGTCTACAATTAGAATGAACAAAAAAATAAGCTTTCATAATAATCTGAGTATAAATTACAAATTTAATTAAATTATTATGAAATTATACAAAACCTCTAATGTTTTACAAACCTGTGCTTATACTGGTGATCACTTTGAATTTTCGTTTTACAGATTTTATGAAAACTTTACAAAAACTACACGAGACTTTGTTAAACTCTACGAGACTTCACGGTTCCACAGACTTCATTTAGTGATTACAGTAAATGCAGTTAAATTTAATTTTTTTACGAATGATTAAGAGTGATCAGTGCAGATTACACTTTTTATATCTTATGAAACTTTACAGTGACCCAAGAAACTATTCGTACATTTCTATGTTAACCATGTAAATAGATTATTTGTTGCAAATTTCATTCTCTTCATTTTAGGATCTCTATAGATTTTTCTGTTTAGTCGCACCCTTTCCAAGTTACAGTGACTTAAATTTCACTCCCTACATTTTTGTTCCTGTACATTTTCAAAAGTTCAACTTTTTGATGAGAGTTGGTTGTTAGGCAGACAAACGGAGCGAATTTCAATAAGAAAAACTTATTTTTGCTGCTAATAAAACCATAACGCAATTGTTGATGTTGCCGGAAGAACATTATTTTTATTAGAAGCAATATTTTTGTTCCAATTTGGATTGCTTAAAATATTAATTTATTTGATTTTTGAGTTCTGGATTAAATGTGGAAAGCGAACTCCAATTCACACAAATCTGGTCCATTGTACTATCATCCAGTAGCGTATTTTTGAAAATGTTTGGGGGGGGGCAGATTAAAGATTTGTTCGAATTTCGTTAATCCATTCATGTGCGTCAGTTGAAACTAATCCTAATACATAAAATCTGCTTCTGCTACAACGTGTCATTTTTTGGTGAAACAAAAACGCTCTGGTTGGTCGATTTTTTTAGCAACCAAAAAATATATTAAACTGAGATTAGGACTAAAAATATTTGTCGAATATTAATCCAAACCGGGAAATTTGAATTTTTAAACAAAAATGAACGAAATTACTTCTTTGTAGCCTTCTGCTAGAAAAAATTAAAACTTGGAAAGCATATTAGTTACTGCTCACGCAGTTTAGCAACAACTTTCTGTATTACTTTGAAAGGGAATTATAAAAATATAAAGTTAAAATAGCGGAAACCGGGGGGTCTGGGGGGTGTGGAACACCCTCCAGTACATATCGCAGGATTTCCACGCTTTTAGAGTACTTGGAGAAGATAGGGGATTTATAATTTTACAAATTTCGCCAGGAAAACCTGGGAAATTTGAATTTTTAAACAAAAATGAGGGAGATTTAAACCTTTGGCTAGAGAATATTAAAGCTTGGAAAAACATTTATTTAAGTGCCCTACTGCTAAGAGTTTAGTAGCAACGATTATAGTCAAAAGTGTAAACCGGGTGGTCTGGGGGTGAACACTTTCCAGTATATATAATAAATAAGACAGAATAATTATACAAATTTTGTCGGAAAAAGCTGGGAAATTTTTTGTTTTTGAGCAAAAGTGAGGGAAATTAAAACGTTTGGATAAAGAAAATTCGAATTTGAGAAACTTATTTATATTATATTATAAAAAAAATTTTTAATTACCCCACGGCACATCAAGTTTAGGAGCAACTTTTTGCGTTACTTTGAAAATATAGAAAAACGGGAATCACTCTGTAGCGGAAAACGAAATTAAATGTAAGTAAACATTATTTTTATCGGGGGCTTTAGGCGTATAATCCGAGTCATCCTTGGGGGGGAGGGGGAGGAATTGTCCCTTTGCCCCCCTCTAAATAAGCCACTGCTATCATCTATCTTAAAATTAATTAATGTAATTATGCTTTATTCGGAGCAAATATACTTTTTGGGACTGTCTGTAGAAATAAGTGTAATTAAAACTCGGCATGATGCATTGCAAAAAATCCGATTACTAAATAATTATAAAAAAAATTCAAAGATGTTTATTTTATTGAAAAAAAGCTCTTTATTGTATTGGAATATTATACAATTATGGAAAATATTAAGTGAAATGGGAATAAAAGTAACATAGGATAGAAAAACAATAATAGAATAATATAACAATAGGAATAACAAGTTCTGAAATGATTATGTAAATCAATTTAATTATTTACTTTGATATAATAAATTTAAATTGTTTATTCGTAAATTATTTTTGTTTTATATTACCATCCAAAAAATAAATCTTCATTATTTTAATAATATGTTAATTATATGTATTAGTGACATTTAATTGTGTAAATGCATTTTGCAAGTAGTACTTTCATGTATTTTAAGCTGGATGAATGAAAAAATTGATTGCAATAATCGTGTATGAAACAAAGGAGGAGGGGGGTGAAGTAATACAATTTTTAAAATCGATAATATGAAAATGTTTGCAGAATTTCCATTTAATATTTTTGCGCATAACTGCAAGACTAGACAAATTTATCTTTTAATATTTTCATTTTATTCCATCTACTACCTTTTGTGTGTAAGGTACATAAATATTAAAATGGAGTTAATCAATAGAGCCGAAGTTTACAAACATATACCGTGATTATGTTTAACATAAACTATTTGTTATAAGAAATTTAGTAAGTTTCTTCATCCAACCATAAACTAAGTTTAAGATTATTCATGTAACGTTAAAAGCATGTCCCGTATAATTTCCTTCGTGAAGTTTTTTGTTAAATCTAAATCATGAAATTTTATTTACTTACCTAAAAAGTAATATTTAGAAAGCGGAGTAGAAGAGTAATTTTTCGGAAAGCCTGGTATTTACTGTCAAAAATACAACACCGTTTATGGATACAATAAATTATAAATAATTAAGCAACATTATCCTTTATATTTTATTTATTAAACATTCGAAATTGGATAATAATGGTAGAAAGAAGGATATAAAATGTGTCGTGTATATTTCATTTAAAGCCAGGGACGGGTTCGTCCTGTAGAGTTTCCAATTACACTCGAGCAAGTTTGCTTTCTTTATTGAAAGTTTGTAGTTTTTGAGTGCCGCTTTATCGGAATTGCGTAGAATACTAATTGAACTACCCCTATTTGCCGGTTTTCAGATATCCCCGTTCTGTTCCAAAATTACTTTTTGTTGCTGTATGATTAGAATGTCACATAAAATTCATATTATAATATAAACTATTCATTAAAATATAATTTTCTTGAAACGGAATTATAATTAAATCACAAGTCTCTTGATGTTTGAAATATTCTTGTTAGTTTCTAGTTAAATGACGAACGATAATTATGTAATTGTTCATTCACATCAAAGTTATAATCGTTTATTTAAACTAAAATGAGTTAATTAAATTCATTAATTATAAAAGCGATCGATAAATACCTTCCTCCTACCTTACCCACCTTCTTCAACTAAACCACAATATTAAATTTAACTTGGTGATTATATTATAATATATTGTACTAACAATAAAAAAGAAATGATGAAATTTTGATTGATGGTACAATAATAATTATATTCGACTTGATAAAATAGTTTAGCTTTTCTTGTTACTTGCAAGAAATATTACGTAGAGTTACTACAACTTTTATTAGTCTTCTTTTTATGTGTCGAGCTTTTATTCAAATTTTTAATGTATACTACGCTTGTTATAATATACAAAATTTTACTTCAACATTTTCTTTTTCTCTTCTCATGCATTATAATATAAAATTCTCTAAAAGTATTATGCCATCTAATAATATTGAGTGAGCTACATTTTACATTTTCACGAAACTTGTTCTCAATCCGCTTTATTGATTAATAAACGAATTTAATTATTCTAAAATGTTTTCCAAACAATTTTATTTATACTTAAATGCAATTAAAATCTAATCAAGTCTTAATACTAATTTTATTTTTCGAACCAATTTGTCCATGTACTACTATACTATACCCGATTTTAGTTTTGCTCATTCTTTAATTATTATGCACATCCAAGCAGGGGTGGATTTACATAATTTCACTCCCCATATTCATTAACACTGAATTGTAGCACCCTTCAAATAAATCTATATTAACTAACACCCATTCGATTTTTAGTTGAACCTCTTTGTATTTCTTGATGAGTAATGTAATGCAGCTGAAACCGCATTATTATTATTATGTACCAACATTTGAAAATAAATTACAAAAATTTACAAATCTCAATTTTCAGAATATCGTGACTTGCAAGCCATGAAATTGAATGTCATTATGATATTCAGTTTTGGTGATAACACAACATCGAAACAGTGGTTCTCAAAATTAAATAAGCTGTCACGATTTGGGCGAACCTTTTGCAGACAGATATGACGAAGTAACGACGTGTCATGTACGCGGATGTACTACTATGCACGCCTGTTGCATAGCATAATCTGTCTGTGGCACTTCTTGTTTAGATAGTTTGCAAGCTGAATTTTTCGACGTGTTTTTTTATTTTGTCAAATTTTGGCAACTTTCCATTTCCGTCGTGATACATTTACACATTCTGGCAAATCCATTGACAACATGTTTTACTTTAAATGTTTATTTTTGCAGATTCTGCTTCACTTGATGTTTATTTTTATTTATGCTGATAAAAGTTTACCTTAATCCTTTTTATACACTTTCGTCCGAATAAGTAGATATTTTGATTATTATCCATAATGAAAAGAGTACACAATATATATATACACAGCTATAGTACTGCTGTGGTCAGTTAATGTATCAAAGATTTCGTTTCGTTTATATTATATTACGTTGATAGCTACCTTAATCTAATTTATAATGCAACCTATATTTTAATTATAATGTTTCTCTGGTGATTTTGTTTACTTCGTATACATTGATCAGTTTTCAGAAACTGTATAAAATAATAGTAGGAGTGTATTATATTACTCGGGAGTAAACTAATTAATAATTTTCTCAATTTCTTGGTAATATAATATACTACATATTATTATCATATTCAGTGGCGGCTGCTGCGGGTGGTTGTAATTGGATTTCTGCTTTTCCCTTCCAGCCAAGTTTGTCTGTACCGGGGGTAATTAAAATTTAAAAAATTATTGTTGCATAATTGATTGATGCTCTCTAACGGCATAAAGAAACTATACTACTTTACTTTTTCAGTTTATATATAGATGATTATTTTAGTGAGATTATTGGTGGGGGGGGGGGGGTAATTTCATACCCCTTCAGTCAGTATTATTAATATTCCCGATGCAATATGTTTAAATTTTTACTGAAATTCTCGTACAATTGAATGCGGACGCTCGCCTGCAAGAAGTTTTAATTATAATTGGCTTCTGAAAGAATAGCTAAAAGGCTTTTATGTAAATCAGCGACGGCTTGCAGAATAGGCTTATTTCCGTATCATAAATGCAATTTTATGATTCATATAATTACTGAAGGGGGGGGGTGTACTACATACTCCATATTTCCCAGTGCGTACTGCCGCAACATATTATAAAACAATAAATATATTTGATTTCAAAGAGTGAAAGGTTTCTTTCTAATACAATCAATCCACCATTCCAAACCGTCACTCTCCACGTATCAGTCGCTGCTGATTGACGGGCATCTTACTAGGCAAACTTTCGTACATTGGATTTTTTGAATTTTTTGAAAAATTTGAAAAATCGAAAAAGGCTCATCTATAAGATTTCCTAGATTTTTTAAAAGATTTTTTAGAATTTCTCTGAATGTTTTCAGACTTCCCTTCATTTGTACACCAGATTTCCCCACCAACTTCTTCCTTACTACTGATGTAAATATAGAACTAACTCGACCGGCGAACAAACCAATAAAAAAGAAGAAACTATCAAATTTCATTATTAAGATTTGTCAAAATATAATCAGCTCAAAAGTAATTATTTTACGATTTGATGATTCCGAATTCCTACTATGAACTTTTAATTTGGAGTTAAAAACCAAACCACAGTGTAACCGGGGGTCTGGGGGTACGGAATATCTCCCAGTCAAGGCGATTTGATAATATTAAAAGGTTGAACCTACGAACAAAAATGTTTGTATATTTATTATATTTTATACTTTCTATTATTTGTTGTCAGATGCAGCACTTATTTTCAACTAAGAATTTCTTTAAATGTTTACAATTTACATAATTGTCTTCGTGAGATTTTAGATGGGATTCTAATTGTATGAATGTAGAATATACAGATTCTTATTTAAGCTTGACATTTTTAGACTCCGAAACTTTTCAAACGACTAAATATCTGCGAACGAATAAAAACACATAGAAAATATCGGCTTCTAACCATCAACTAAAGTACAGAAAAATGGTTGAAATTACATTTTCCAATTAAAAACTTTTGAATACTTCAGAATATTTTATATGAAGCTGTCTTCAGACCGCTACTGGTTACAATTTCAATTATACGATTTTACGTAATTACTATAAATTATTGAAAACCAGTTTTCAGTTTTTATTTTCAAGTTTTCAAATTTACTTCGAAATTGATGTTTTTTTCTGTATACCAGTTTTCAAGACACCACACTAAATTGGTGTCCCCGCAGTTAATATAATAATATAATTTTTTTCGAGTTAATAAGTAATACCTATGTATTCGATAACGTTTATAGATCTTGCTGAAATAAACTATCTGGTTAATGTTATTTTTTGCCTTACTGACATCTACTACGCGTGTTAACTATCGCGTAAAATGATGTCCTCGGCTTAAATGAAAGTTGGGCGTTGATATAGGGTTAACTGTTACCCTAATTTGGAGTGGATCCGCATTATCGCTTACAATTTCTCTCTCCTGCTTTGATGTAAAAATCGAAAGTTTCCTTTACGTTTTCTGCCTGTATACTTACATGTTCATCCAGATGTTTCAACCGCAACCGAATATGTTTATATCAGTTGTTTTTAGCAATGTTGAAACTCGAAATAATTGTAAAATTATAATGAGTTATGGCCATGTTTTTTTTGTTCATTTTAATGTACAAATTAAACATGGAACGAGTTTTAAACTATAAGTAGCGTTTTGTGTTTACCTGCTTATTATCTATTTAAATTTCGTTAAATCAAATGCATAGGTAAACTCTCAGGTGAAATCTAGTTTGTTTATTTAAAAAGGTTTGTTATTAATTTAAACTAATTTGATTTATTTATTTTTTTGGTTAAAACATTCATGTGCTCGTAGTAAATTATAGCATAGAATTGATTTGACCTCGTATACTGTAATTTTAATTCCATTTAGCTGGTTGTTTACGTGTAGCAACATTTCAAATTGGGATTTGTAAAGAAATGTACTATTAGTTTTTAAAAGTAAATTTATTATCTAGTAATTAATGTTTAGTTCACTGTTTTTATCGTATTTTGTTTTTGTTACAGGTGAGTGCTTACATTTCAATTTATGATGCATCGCGCGGCGTACAATGCAGGTAAAAATAAAATAAAAATTTTTAATTGGTATTCTATCAATTAACGCAGCAAAAAATAATTGAGGTAAAATATCAACTTTTCAGTTTAATAGGGGTCACAATTTGTATCTAAATTAATTTTTATTAACATTTATGACGAATGCGGGCGGGTAGGTGGGTAGTATGTTTTTGATGGATGTGATAATTTCGAAAGAAAACTGTTTAAACATTTTTCCTTCTTAAAATTGAATGGCAAAAGTATTTGACTTTATTAATTAAAATAATTAAAATCTTTAGTGAGTTTTTTGTTATGTAAACATTTTGTAATTAAGGATTCAAGGAAAGAATTAATAAGTTAGCATAAACCTGTTTCGTTTACTGAAGTTGTTCAAAAGGCTCGATAAGGTTAAGAGTAATCACAAAGAGGAGAAACTGAATAAAACGTCCCTTCCATAAGCTGTTATAGAGTTTCAGATTTTATTACCTGGCCTTAACAATTTATTCATCTCCTTTTCAAATATTTAATTATTTATTTATTATAAGGAATCACATCGTTTTATAAATTTTTAATATTTTTTATTATAATTTGCCAGATTTAATCAACGACGAAAACTACGTAGGCACAACTTTGCGAGTTTACTTTAAGGCAAACATTAATTAAAGGCTTCATGCATCCCTAACCAATTTTATTTAATAATTGTAATGGCTTTTATATAATATTATATACTGACTTCCTTTTTTTTTCCTATATATATATTATTTTTTATTTCCATCTAAACTTTTGGACTTGTAATAAAGGGACATGGCCCGAAGCGTTGGAATTTCAATGGCATCTGTTTTTGATTTCAACATTTTTACATTATTGATGCATAATAATTACATTTCAAGCTTTGCAGATGTTTAATTTATCAAGTTAATTATTAAACTATTAAAATTCTATTAGGTTTTACAAATTGATTATATTTTTCTTTGAAAAACTTGCTGACTCAATTTCGTCATATTATGTTTTTAGTGTTATTGCACTTTTACGGTTTTGTTACAATTTTTAAAAAGATTATAAAATTCAGGTGTATTTTGAAGCTCTGTTTATTATTATTTATTATACAATAAGGCAGGATTCGTCAATTTTTTTTCGTAAACGGGAGGCGGACTGGATTATTTAATATTATTAAATGAACGATTTGCTTTACACCCACTAGCTCAAACTATATTAGGCTGATTAACTATTTGGTTGTTGCTATTCCTAGATCTATTTTATCAAGATAAAAAGTGGCACTTGAGTTTCTTGATGTAGGATATACTATTTTGTTCTTTTAACTTGTGATGCGCAAAGTGGCACTTGGCTTCTTCAGAATAAGGACTCTAGTGGTCATTAGATTCCTGAAAATGCGATAAAATGGTTAACAGTTACTTAAAACGAGTCGATATACTGAATTTCTATTGTGTAAATTAAATATTAACTTTGAATTAGAAAATTCAATGTTTTAGGGGCCTGAAGCTAAACATAATTCTAATTTTCGAATTTATAATTAATTCTAATGTTTTAAAACAAATCAATAAGAAGCTCAAATAACAGGTTATGGGCCCATGCCAGCCGTACATTAAAAATTGAAAGAGATAAATCTCTTTTCAACGTTCGTCGAAGAACACGGTTATCTCTAAGTTAATGTTATGCTATTGTATAAGTAAATTGCTACGTAGAGATAACTCTGTCCACCAGGGGGAATACTTGTGACAGATAGGTCTATATAAGGGCCGATTCTCTATACGGTCTATTCTGTTCTGATGTAAGAAAAAACGATCAGTAATAGACGGGAGCATAGAAGAAATATTGAAATATTCATTTTAGTTCAAAATTTATTTTTAGTTGAGAAAATACGCTTACCATTCGTTAGAAGAATCTGGAAATATATGGAAAAGTCGGAGAATTTATAATACTTAGTACAAATTTGGTCAAGGAAAACTATTAAATTTAGTTATGTTTTTTATTTATGCAAATTAATAAAATTAACGAGTTTGAAAAGATTTGAAAAGATACACAATTATACAAAGATACAATCCCGTGCTTTGGGAACTCTTGGCGTAAAAACTATGGAATCATTCTTTTGCTAATGCTAAATGTCGGACGTTAGACCTTCCAGACGCGCGAACGTTTGAGAAAAACTTAGGAACACAATTTTAAGATTATTGCTATGAACATTAATTAAAATTCGGAAACGTACAAATAATAATTGGAAATTTTTTGAGCAAAACTGTCAAAAGTCCGGACAAGTTCCTTGGACCTGCTTGAACTTGGAAGGATTCAGTATTATGCTCCTATTTTTAAAAATTAACAATGTAACTTAAAATTTAAATTTTTATAAATAGCTTAAAAAAATAAACAAGATGTATTATTTTCAATGGTTTTTATTAATACTAACAGTGGCTCGTAGCGGGAGGGGGGGTCACGACTGGAAATATGGGATGAAAGTGGTTAGGTACAATCGTAAATAAATTTTGAATCATCGCACTAATGAATTTGATTATTAGTTAAAGCCAATCAGGTTTCGTGCTCTAATTTATTCACATCGTCACGTCAGGATAAACCTCTTGATAATAACTAGTATTTGTCCTGATGATGTGCACAGCTTCCTGATCGACTTTGATTAATAATAATAACAATATATATTTGTTCTGAAAGAATCCTATTTAATAATTTTAATCAAATAACATACACATTACTTTCGGTTTCCGAGACCGGGCCAGTATTTAAAATAAATGATCTTGATTCTGTATACTGAAGCCAAACCTTCCAGTGAGTAATATATTTTGAAAGAATGAAAGATTCTTTCAACTAAAATTTCCAAAATATAAACTGTAATTAAGTATTTCAAAGTTTGAAATTGAGAGGTAGGAGAAATTTAAAGAAGTGTCTGTATACCGTAATCTACTATTTTAGTAGTAAGTTGGGAAACGCGAGATCGAAGGCTTACAAACTTTTATTATTTTATTCTATTTATTATCTATCCTTTGGAAGCAATTTATCTGAGTGCGATCCTGTCGGTAAAATAAGACTAATTCGATAGAATGTTGGTTTCAAACTAATTTGGAACCTAATCAGCGTCTTTAAACATAATATAATTTATTTTTAATTAATATAATTATTGAAACGATTAACCTTGAAATGATACTTAAGTTCCTAATTAAATTAATTTCCGTTAGTTGTAAAATATAAATTTTGCAGTTTAATATACGATAATTGGGCTTAATAATTAATTTATGTTTATTGGCTTGGAAAATATTTGTATTGACGTATTTTTTGTTTATCGTGGTTTTTTCTCTCTTATTTAAAGATTTCTAAATATAAGTTGTAACAATGGTAACTTTTTAAATTTTATGTTTGTCGTTATCAGTTGATACACAAAATTAGTGGTAATTATTGTTATTTGTTCGTTTGTGAAGTGCGATAAATGAAAAGAAAATAATAAAAGGTTGAAGTTTTTAAAAGTATTTGTTTACGAGTGGCAGGATATTTATTTGAAGTAACTCGAAAATATATAAAGACCCTTTTGCTTTATTCCCCTTACTGCCTTTCTATGGCGAGCACTACCCTTGGGGAATATTGCATTTTCCAATAATTTTTTGATGTTTTTGCATTTGCCGAACGTATGAAATTTTAAATCATTCTCTTGGTTTTAATGGATTGCTTTTAATATTATAAACTAATAAATTTTTTACCTTCTTTTATATTTCTTATTTTGATGAGATACCTACATAAAGAAATTTTAAAAATAAATTTGCGTCGTATAGCTTTGTGTGTCCGAGATTTCTTTTATGTGAATTTTTATATTATTTGGATCTAATATTAACAATTTCGGTTGTTTCCTTTGTGTCGATAAATATTTGTAACGGAGCGTTAATTGAACCTTTTTACATTATTTTCAATTTATTTTTATGCATGCGTCTATTCACGTACTTCTATCTATTGTGATATTTAAACAAAATTTATTTACTTAAATGCTGATAAAATTGATAAACCTTCAGGTTCTATTTGTTTATTTATTTCCGAATGAGATAATGTATAGTAGTTCCACAGTTTCGATAAGCATGTATTAGATACAGGGCCGGCTCGAGTCCGGTAAAACATTTTTAATATACATTTTTTTATAACGGCCCGTTAAAATTGCATTATTCATTTACACGACAATAAAAAAAATTGCGTAAATGTTATGAATCATAACGTTACATATTATTATATAATATTTAAATCCGAGTTTACAATATTTTTTTTTATCTTTTGTGTATAATCATACCATACATACATTATAATGTATTCTGTAAAGAGCTTAACTCTTGAATAAATTAGTTGAAATTTAAATTTTAACAGGCAAATAATCAAGTAATTTTATATGGCGGTATTTAATAATTTTAATTGCAATTTTATAAACAAGGTACGCGTGAGGGCACTCGTTCCATGTTTAATCTATAATATGTAATTTGTTATTGTTGACTTTTTAATCGTTAACGTGGATTTTTAATGTTTAAATCGGCAAATGACCTATAAAAAAAAAAAACTAAAAGCTATTCAAACAAAATATTGCCCCTCCCCGTATAATATATCTTGTTGTATTTACTGATACCATGAAAGTATTTTATTGATCCGTTAAAAATTTTACATTTTTTAATATAATAGCGACTACATTTAAATAAATTGCCAGTAGTAAATTTTTACTCAAAATCCTAATATAAATGACTCGTAAAGCAGATAGAAATAGGCGAACATAAACTGTAAACATTAATAATAAATTGGCTTAACGCTTCGCTGGTTTATTACATATTTGTTACGTTAATTTATTTAAATTGGCTTTAAATATTTTTAGCCAATTTGTTTACCCATTATTTCCTGTTTTAAAGTTTACGTGTAATTTTTTAATTTATTTTTGAGCTTATAATATATTGGTATATTGCAAACTTGAAGTGGACTACACTAACATTGTGTGTAGCTTGATAAGAATATATTGGGAGTAATATACATGACAACGAAACGGTCGAGGAATTAAGTTTTGAGCGTTTTATTATGTACATATTTATTAAAAATTAATTTTAGTTGAATGTTGACTTCCTTCCATTACGAGATTATTATTAAAACTCCAATAACAAATTGCTCTATTTTAAAAAATGGTTTAATGCAAATTTATACTATATTTTCATTATATTACACAAAAGATAAGACGCTCGAGTTTATAATAATCGAGAGGTTATTAGATAATTAATAAAAAAGAGAGAGGATCACGGTTTTTTGTATATTTGTCCTTTAAAGTTAATCAACTGATTAAATAATAATAATAACAGGGCCGGTTGAAGTATCGTCGTGTCGTTATTGAGCTTTAGGCTTTATCAGTAATAATCGACTTAAATGGAAACTAAATTTAATATGCACTTATCAAGGTTAATTAGATTTTTTTAATATTAAATTTACATAATCGATTTTATATTATTTAATAATTATTAATAATTATGTAAAATGCAGAGGACAACTTTTTTTTATTTTCAATTAATTAAAATTGTTAATACAGCCCTGTGTACGCGATACGAACAGTAATAAAGTAATCTAAATATTAAAAAATTCCTAATTTCAACAATTTCAGCTGTAATATATATATTTTTTTATTAAATGACGTAGGTATGGTTTAAATAATTAATTAACGTTGTTTATTTATTTGTGTTTATACAATAGCTAGTGGCCCTCAACACTTGAATATATGAGGTTTGCATTTGCTTAAATAAATATAAAATTATGCACCTAAAATAACATTAACTTGCACACAAAAAATATCATTAATTTTTTTAAAACAAACGAAAATCGATATCGATACCTAATAAAGTTTTTGGTTTTCGATTTATAATAAAAATTGATCTTTGTTCCGAAATAAAAATATAAAACTGCCAAAGGATAATATAACCGTATATTCTGGTAAACTCAAAATCTATCAATATCTAAAATAAGGTTTTATCTTTTATGTACTTGAAGGAAACGTGCAATATCATTATTATCAATTACATTGATATTGTTATGAAAGCATAAATCTCTATGTAAATTTATTAAATATTCAGCTGCAAAGTTATATTAAACTTTCGAGCATATTATTTCTACTAACCAAATGATTTAAATAGGAGTATATTTTATATACAGGATGTTCTAAAACAGCATACATTTTGATATATTTGAAATCTGGCGTTATAAATAAGGGGGGGGGTTAATTTTATTAATTATTTTTTTAAATTAAGAATTAAATCGTTCTTTTCTGTGATAACGTCTGCTCAGCGTTAACGTAGGGTATGGCAAGGGGGGAACCTACTAGTCGATTTCTAAAGACAAATAATTGGGGAGGAACTAATGGTTTTGAATTCAATTTGTATTTATTAAATAAATTCCTATTGAGCTTAATAATAGTATTTTATTCCATCAAGGGAGTCAACGAGATCATCAATCGCGTGTGTGGATCATGTCACGGGACGTTAGTCGACTGACATTCGCACGAGCGATTAACCAAAAGTTTACTCCCGAGTGGATTACATCTACTATTTTATTTACTTTCAAAATATTGGCAATTAATTATTATAAAATTGCTTAGACTGTAAAACATGAAAATTAAAATATAGTATTGGTGATGTACGGTGTCCCAGACCGAACTCCACATATTTATAATGTGAAACCGAGTACTGGTTGAACTGAAAAGTTAATAATCATGCTAGAAGCTAGATGCTGTTATTGTTAGTTGATTGAGCATTAGAAAAATTTTGACGCCGATATGAACAAATTTTAGTATCAATAAAAGAAATTATTGAAGTTATGAATTTCTTCATTAATACAATGACTTTTGTTCATCGGCTTTTTTCAGTGTGGCAAAGTAACATAATATAGCATAGGCATTTTGTTGGGCACTTTTTTGACATCCAATCATTGGAGTAAGTGAAAGTTTCACTTTTTCAAAATAAACACTTATATTACTTTGACAGTACACACCGGGAGGTCTGGGAGTATGGATACTTCCTAAAATTATTTTTTAATGCTAAATCTATACAATGCATAAATCGGCGAATGTTCGCCATTTGTGGGATTTGAAGATCAAAATTGTAATTTTTAAATGCAAAATGCAAAATTAGAAGCAAAACGTTCCAGTTTAGGTCAATGGTAGAAACAGTTTGACCTGTCCGAGGATTTTTTGAGAAAATTTTTTTATTGAATTTGTTCCAAACTTATATATTCACTAAAGAGTTCCTAACTAAAGCAAATATTATTAAATTCACTTCAATTAATTTTCAGAATTCAAAATACATAATAATTGGTTTATTTTCGTTTAATTTCGAGGAGATTTAGAGCAATAACGTTTTATGATAAATTTGTTCAAAATTACATTTAGCAGATGTAACATTTTATACAATACAGAGAACCTGCATTTTACCATAATGATTCACCGTGGATATGACGAATTACATCAGAATTGTAAGTTTGTGTAAATTAAGAAAATTATACATCCAAGTTTTTTTGTTTTATTATCTTGTGGTCTACTGAAAAGATAAAAATATTAGATTATAATATAAATATGGTATACCTGCACTTATCATACCAAGTACTATGTGCAAGTAGTACTTCCAAGGCAGACAATCTCGTTTACATATTCAAGTGTAAAGACAAACATTATGTGCAGTAAGTTTCTGTTGTGATTAATCGTTTAACGAATAACTAAATCTTGAATTTAATTAAATCGAATCTGAAAAAGACCAAACTTATTAGATTGTACCGGTTGGGTTTTGAATGATCGAACGACATCTTCAGTCCCGGTTATTTCTCCATTGTCTATTTATGATGACCACAATGTTAAGACGATGCCTACATCGTTAATTAGTAATTTTGACGTAGCATTTTCATCTAAACTTTTTTCCAAACGTTAAAGCCGACTCTAAATCAACTTAATTGATGATATTATGTTTTAAATTGTCTATTAAATTAAATCAGGAGTATGCTAATTTCATTCTCTCCGGTTAGAATATTTAGTCGTAAATAGGAATTATGAATAAAATGCACTTTACGTACATTGAAATAAAGTTTTGGAAAATTGCCAACATTGTTGATTTTAAAATTCTACACATGAACACGGTTATTATGTTACTTCTTATCGTGCACATTTTTAACCATTTAAATATTAAACTCGTACAAATAACGAAATAACCTTTAACTTTTTATTTATTATGAGAGTTTATTTAAAAATTTTCTCAATAGATTAATTTAATTTATTCAGTAGCATGTCGGTTATTTTTAAATTTGTACTGCGATTGTATCTCCGCCACTGTTCATTATTAATATAATTATCATCTATCTTCGCATTATTATAAATAATTTAGTTGAAATTATTCCTGCAATAATTTAAGGCGGTTTATAGACTTTTTTTAAAGCCATAATGTATAAATTATTGAATTATCGACATAATACGAAGGTCTCATAATATTATGATTATGGCATAAAAGTAGTATCTAATACATTTTATAATTACACAGACCAACTTTGTTTGCTTTGTGGGCGATCTCCTATCGGATGTGCCGCCGCTGCACTGCACAATTAATTAATTTATAATTTAATTAAAATAGGCAATTTTAGTTTTTAATATTTAAAACAAAGGAACAGTTCAAGTATTGAACTTGTGTACCGGTTTTCAATCTTGTTTGCTAAAACGATCACGTAATTGTATTCCCTTTTTATATATAAAAAAGTTATTTACATAAATTATGTTGTCGCAAATATACATCAATAAGTAGCATACAAATGCTAGTAAAAGTGTTTTTATGTATCAAATATATTCGAATTTGAAATTACATAACCTTGTTGAATAAATAAATTTAAATTCTCAATTTTAAAATTCATAATCTCACTTTTTTTTTTACAATTCATTCATCGAAATTACAAATTTCTGTGCGCCCGTGCAGTTAAAGAAATCATTAAATCAATATTGCAATTTTCAAATTGGATTAAAAAGGATCATTAAATTGTATTAAGTTTTTTTAAAAGTTTTTTGTCCTTGGTTTGGTATTTGTGTGAGAATTATGATGATTTTGCTAACCTTGTAATTCTCTCCGGGGCTATTCACTCCTAATTTACATCGCCAATGCAAAATATTATTCTATTTATTAATATCAACATCAATGAAGAAATTACACAGCATAAGTCGATAAGTGCATCGTACCCGAAGCGGCCGGCAGCGGCTCACCTATTTTTACCACGCCACTGCTTTATATCATAAAATTAACAGTTCTCATCTTAATAAGTTTAATGCAGTCTAATTTTTACCATCGGAGTATAGGACAATTAATTGATGAAATATTTTAAACGATAATATTTAAAATTCAAGGACCCGTTTAATATAAAATTGGTAACTTCAACCCATGTGCTGGTCTATTTTTAGCGGTCCAATGTTTTACATTATAAATATAAAATTAATGCATTCGAAAAGCAATTATTTTGAAATTTATGAATGCGTTTAATCAAATTAAATTTAAATTTAAATCAAACGAAATGGTGCAATTTAATTAATTACTTACCAAGTACAAAAGTGCTGTTTTTTCCGGGCGGTATAATAAATTAATTGGGTTCGATAGAAAATTATTTCTTATTACGCAAATTGTATTGTTTAAACGCTTTCGCTTTAAATTTGTTAAATTTCCTTTTTGCCAATATGTATATTGGTTCTTGAAAAAAAAAGAAGAGTTCCTAAGTATTTAGATTTTCATGTCGAATTATCCTTCTATTCCTTATTTCATTGTATTCTTGATTTTCTCATTTATTTATGACAGCTTTTACTTGTTGGAGAGTTGAAGGCTTGCTTTGATTTTGTTAACGACTTTCTTATCGCAGTAATTGTGTCAAAAAAAATTGGGTAAATCAAGTTCTATGCGAATTTATTTGAAATTAATTTCTTAATAAAAATTGTTTGGTCGATTGGTTTTTACTTTTCGTGAGTATTCAATAAGGAAGTATAAAAAACCACTTTTACTCACCGCCACACAATTTCTTCTCTTTTTTCTCGCTTGCGTAAATAAGACATTGAAGAGAAGTTTTCCTTGCTCCAAATAGCTAACTCATTTCAAACTCTTGTTTAAAGCTAATTTCACATTGATTAGGGTTAGGAAATGAAGTTTTAATAACTTTCTTGAACATTTTTTTAACTTTGACAATATTAAAGGGATTAAATGTCGTTGATTGTTATTGGATGTAGATTTACGTGTAGCTTCTGTAAATTAAATATTGACTTAATCGTTTAAAAGATTGTCGAGTATCGATTTCTTAATTTAATTTGCTTTTCTTTACTGTTCCTGCTTTAATCAATCCTCGATGTTAAAGCTAAAACCAACAACTAATACACCCAAGAAATATTTTTTCTAAATTCTTTTATAATGGGTAATTAATTTATGAGAGTACAAATTAAGTTGCTTAATAATTTTATCGCTGTTAGTTTATTAATTAATATATTGTTAATTAGCGATGTTGAAACGACTTTTGCGATTTTAATTTAATGTGATATATAATAAATTATCCGGGGACGTTCTCAAAATAATTCAAATTAATGATGTAACGATTGTAGCCTAACGTCAATTTGTAAAATTAACTTTAGTTTACATACAGATAGGCAACACTTATTTCACCATTAGTATATTATTTGCCTACTCGCATTACATTTTTTTTGTATTAATATTTTATTAATATTTTAATTTATATAAATAAATAAAGTTATAATTAGGCTCTATCGATTCGTTCCAAACTTGGTGCGTTCTTAATTGATGGAAAAAAATAAAATTTATTTAGTGAAATTACGTCATAATATTAATTATGAAAATGTATTGATTTTAATTAGCACGAATTGAATAGGTAAGTAGAGAGAGGTGAAAGAAGGTCGATTACATGTTTCGTACCTAATTGCTCAACAACTTGGTTTGGATAAGTTATTATTTATAGAAACGTTTTTTTCTATTGTTTATAAATATATATATATAAAGTTAATTATGCTTTAGTCACACTTCCTATTTGGATTTGCGAAAGGTGCAACCGTGGAGGAAGAGATAATAAGTTGAGGGCTGGTTTATCGATGCCAAGTTAAATTAGCAAAAAATTTAAATCAAGGTTTTACTGTAACATAAACACTAACTTACAAGTTTACCTTACTTAATTTCCTGAAGGTTTCAGTGTCAAGTTCACGAATTTCCGGTTTTCTTGTTCTGCAACACTACTTCGGTTGAAATAGGCGACCTTGTTTGAAAGCTATAGTTCATTGAATGCACAGACGAAATGGCAAGTCCGGTTCTGGCAGACCTAAAGTTTTTCTAAAGCGAAATAATGTAATAATGCCAACTCGGTACTTATGATGTTGGTAACAGTAACATTAACATTTAATTCTATCATCGTTATCATCATCTCAATTTGGAAGACCTCTCGGCAGTCGTTTTCATAAATAATACACAACAAAGTACTTGTGCTGGTATTATGTGGCCGCTCATAAATTTTAAAATTAAAAATTATTTAGTATCGGAGATAAAAGTTATGGTAATAAGATTAGTATAATAAAAAATATTTTCCAGAATACTGAGTGACAAGCTACAAAGTAATATGAAAATCCACAATACGAGACTCGATTACCAAACATTTTCCTTTACGTGGTCGTTTGTCTAAAACGTTTCACTTTTGTAATATATTACAATACAATTTTAAAAAATTTAAAATAGACCTTTCGTTTTTCATTTTCTCTAAATTTTAAATCTTCTCGAGATAAAAGCGTTTGCACTATTAAACAATAAAGATGATACAAGATAACAAATTTATGTAAAAGCTTGCAAGAAGGATTTGATCTAGCATATAATGTATATCTCGCATTATTTACAAGCAGTACACATTCAAACTTCACTAACAATGCCTCTGCAATAAAATTCCCGTTTTAGTCGAAATCGATAACGTTAATTATGCAGATTAAACATATTTTTGTGTAGAATTTAATAGAAAATGTAAATTAATGCAAACGATAATTTGAAACATTTTAATTAACAAAAACTTCAAGAGATGTCATTTTTTATTTTTAAAATCACTACAATATAATATACTTATTACATAATACCCAAAGCTCAATCTAATTATTTACTACATCATACATGGTTGGGCAAAGCGGATAATTTTAACTCAATAAGAGGAATTATTATAAATCTACAGTCTAAAACTAATTAGATATCTTTCGGTTTTGGAATTTCCTCTCGAATGCTTCCCATAAAATGTACTACCTACTATTTATTTTAAATCATTTTTTATGTGTTGGTTTTAAATTGAAAAGTTAACTTAATGGAGTAAACTTGAAAGTTTGCAACATTGTGTTTTTTGTTACTGGACCAAATCTTACGTAGTACTTTATCAAATCTTAACTTCTTTTTATTCGATTACATTTACAGAGTAAGACCAATTTTTACTTCGATGAAATAGTATAGCGATTTGTAAGTAATTTCAGCTGTACCTACTTTAAAAGTAAATAAGAGAATATCAAAAGTATTAATCAAACTGCAAGAGTTAATTCACAAACTTCATTTTCAATTTCATAGCCCTGTGTAAATATGTAAAGTCAGGATTTACCGAATTCGAGTTTTGTTTGGTTTGGTTTTTTTTGTAAAATCGGGGCTGTCCTTTTACCGTGCGGATTTTAAATGCTGTTTTACAAAGGAATAACAACGGATTTCAATCTTGTTAATTTTAAGCTCTTTTTTTTAAATTAATAAAACACAAAAAGACGAATCAAAGGTGATTTATCAGTTTTTCTGTTAAAATAAGTGAGTGAAGTTTTGTGAAAAACAACAAAATTTGCTATTTTTGCACCAGGTTTTGCTTCTGGTTTAGAAAATATGCATTTACTCACAGGGTCAGGTTGAGCTTAAAATCGCTCTAACATAAGGCAAGAAAAGAAAAATCTTGTTAATCTATGATTAAAATTCAAGACGATATCTTCAGGAGTTTCTGCTATTTTTTACACTGATTGTTAAATTTATTGTAAGTTATAAAATTTAAAATTAAAACCTACTCATGGATTTTCATGTAGCTAACAAATTTAATAAATAGAATATTATATTTTACTCAAAACATCAAAATAAGAAAAACATTTGTGCTTGATTCCTATGTGCAACCCTCAGGTTTTGAATTTTACTTACCTTGCCAACTTATTTTGGGAAAGGTCAGAGAGAATTATCTCTCGAAGTTACAAGTTAGAATTTGAAAAATGTATAAAATAATTTCGTTAATCGATAATTTCGGAAATTGAATAAATCAGAGATTAGAGCTTACAGATGTTTGTAATAGGTGCTCAGCTTCTCTAAACGTAAAAAGATTCACTGTTTAACTAGATCTGAAATCTAGATCTAGAAATCTAGATCGCGACTTGCGCAGGGTTTACCTTCTAAAAACTGCCATTATAGTAGCCACAATCAATTGTTTAGGATTTTGGATCTTTTTTTTCTGTTGATCAACAAAATTCAATGTTTATATTTGTAATTTTTGCTTTTTTATATTTTAATCTCGCTTTTTGACATTATTTTTGAAAAGAAATCTTAAGGCAACCAGGACTTCACCCGTCGAGAGTACAGCAAGGTTCCCACTCGTCTGGAAAAGTCAGGGTCAGAGAATTTCTCATTAATTTTTTATTAAATTTTTAGTCAGGAAAACAGGGAAAACAAATTAATAAAATCAGGGAAAACCTAGAAAATTCGGAATTTTCTTAATAAAATTCAGTGAGAACAATGAATACAATGACTTTATAGAGATAGTGGGCGACACGAGCCCCTAAATCAACCCTGAATGTTGCAAAAGCTTCTTATCTAGAGAGTATATTATTTGATAATCACAGTTTTAATCTGCATACTCTGAAGGGTATATCGTACAATTAGTTTAATAAAGTGTGCGTATTATAGATGTATTTGTTCTAAAAAAGTTTCTATAGTTCCCATTTTATAACATCGATCACAAAACATGCACATAAACTTTCGTTTTCTCAAACCGAGGGGTCTAGGGGGTATGGAATACTCTCCAGTACCTCAGCAATCTGGTGCTTTAAAAAGTGTACAAGTGTAGTAAAATTTTATTTTTTATAAAGGCTTAAGAGAATAACTACCCTTTATTAACCAACTCCTACCTCAAGTGGACAGGTCAAAGGTTCAAACCTTATAGGATGCAGTGGAAAAAAATATCAACTCTCTTATTTGAAATTCTGATACTGTTGGAAGCTGCAATGTGAACAAAATCGAAATATTGGTAATCAATAATTATAACTAGTATAAATTAAATCAAAAAAGGGATTATATTAATTAATGTTTAATGAGTTAGGTTAGACAGAATTAGTTACCGGGATACATGTTACAAAATATATCAAATTATACAATATAGAGATTACATTTTAATAAATAAAAAAATTAATATTTGAATTTAAAATTTATTTTTATTTTTCGTTGGTTAAAAAATTGCCATTTTAACATATTTTTATTTTAAAATTCAATATGTAAAATATATTAAAAATTTGTTATGTAAAATACCAAATATTTACATCGAAAATTTGTATTAAAATTCAAAATACAAGCATCAAATAGTTAGGTGTAACGCTAAACTCGAAGAATTGCGGGTTCGAATCCCAGTAGTTTAAATAAAATATTTCTTGTTGGAAATTAAATTAATAATAAATTATCTTCAGTTTTAGCTTTTTAGTGCTTGTTGGCTTCCACTCTCTTGGGGTTTCATGCACTATTTTCCCGCACACGTGTCTGTCGGTCCATAAATTAACCACCGGAATTGAAAACGCACTTTACAGTTGCAAACAAATCAATTACTGTGCAATGGAACTCTTGGTTGATAAAATTTATGCCAAGTTTAAACGAAACACCATCTGTGCCAGCCATAACTTTCCTACGGCGTCTCGTATAATATGGAAAACTTGGATAATTTTATAAAATGCGAAATTACTTTAGCGAGTAATATTTTCATATAAAATAAAGTGGAACGAAACTAAATAAATATGGCCATATAATCAAACGATGTTCATAAATATCGACTTTTTAGTTAATCTTAAAAGTGCACTTTTATACTTAAACTTATTTAATTTACATAATTTAAACGAAGCCATTTTAATTTAGCCAAAGTATATTTGATTTTAATTTAAAGCTCTGTTGATGCCAAATTTGTAAAAAAAAATTATTAAAGCTTTAATGTAAGTAGGTGCATACTTAATATTTTGAAAAATAAATGGGTTTTCTACATCCATGAATTGGATATTAAGTACGTTTGAGGAATAAAGTAGGATATTTGCGAAGGATTTAATAAAATGGGACAACTAAATAATAACGTTTTATCGATTTATTATCTCGACTACTTTGTAGTTTAGTTGGGTTTATTTTGTGAAATAAATTGTTGACGTTTTATATTTTATTGTTTCTGTTTGTAAATTCTCATTTAATTGTATTGCAGCACATGTAATAAATTGTTTACGATCAACTTACATTTATTAATTTAACCTGAATGTAGTTACATTTTCAGTTATATTATTTTTGTGAAAAGAAAGGAAATAAAATTTTGAAATTAAATTTCAGTTTAACTTTCGTGCAATTTCTGTTTGTGTAGATAACTCGTCCTATTATTAGTTAAGCACATTGAAATGCTTTTTATGCTTTTTTCTAACTTTTCGCAAACTCCTTTATAAGTTTTTGCAATTTACTTAATTACTTTTTTAATGCATTCTATTTAATGTTTTTCACTAAACTTTTTTGAAAGAAAATTTTACAAAATTTTTTAACACTTTAAATGGGTGCATTCATGTTATCGAACATTTCATTTGTGCAAACTTGGCAGTATATAAGCAGAAAGACATAAATCTATAACTTTTCGTAGTTGGAAATTGTAGTCTTAGTTCAAAGTATTATCATTGTATAGCGGACTATTTCAAAATTGTATTACAATAGGTTTTGCTTTCCTTTGTTTGTTGTTAACCTATTTACTTAAGCTCCAAGATTTAACAGAATTACACTCTAATTTAATAACGTAATTATGTAAGTGTCGTTGGATAATTTTTAACATTTTTACGACCACCTAATTAAAAATCAGCATTACACCGCAATTTTCTCTTCCAATTATTTTTTAATGTCGGTTAGTCATAACATAATATTTTATCGTCGTTTTACCATTGTTACAATCGACATCGAAAAAATAAAAAAATAAGTCATAAACGATTGGGATTCGAAACCGAGTTGATCGAACAAGATGTGTACGCGCTGTGTGCCATTCAATAATAATTATGAGAAGTTAAATTTTGAATTTATCTCTTTTAATAAGGAACGCCGAGTCGATATTACTTATCGTGCTATTTATTTTAATAAAAATGGATATCGAAAGAGAAAAATCGCAATCTAATTCAAAAAACATGAGAAGACGCCACTGGTAAATCCGATATGATTTATCAAAACTTTCTTTATTGACTTTAAGAACTTTTGTAACTTTTCTGATCGACAAATAATATTTATTATCCTTTAATTAAATTTTTCTAAATTTCGGTAATTATTAATCTTTTAATTTGTTAAATTTATTATTTAGAAAACGTCAAATATAATCTGCACGGTTGTATTTGATAATAAATTATTTATACAGTTGGAAATGTACCTTACCTACACATTTACTTGAAATACAAACATTTTAATAAATAACTCATGAATTGCAAATGAAAAGTCTACCATTCCACCTGAAATATGAAAATAAACAGTTTTGCTAACTTTAATTTTTGATAGAATAATATTTTAATTTTTCTTTTACTGTTTTTCTAGCTTTTATTATTCTTTCGAGACTCTCGAAACTGCCAAGTTTTATTATTGCATTAATTTTTTATTGCAAGATTTTTATATGTTTCTTTAATCGAATATGTTTTTAATAAATTTTTTATTCAATAGAGTAGATAATAAATTTTCTCGATGGGTCGTAATTTGAAATGTTTGAGACATTTCATACTTCAACTTTGAGTTTGCATTTCAATAGTTGGACTCACAATAAGTTGGAAGAGCAGAAATAATAATAACTTTAACTTTTATTCTTTGTTAAATATTAAGTTAACCGGTTTCGAACATTCATCATCAGAAAATAGCAGAACGATAATTTAATGAACGATAATATAATTAGGGGAAGCATTTTATTGGTTAATTATTATGAACTGCTTCGTTTTAATGGTGATATCGTTTTATAAATGTATATGGTGTAACTGCATTCATTAGATCTCTCGGCTTACTAGGGGAAATAAGTTTTAGCTTTTATTAACAACTTGATTCGATATTCTCATAATGGATGTACTCTAAACTGAAATCTAATTCATAATGTAATACCTATTTATGTAAATGGAATTTAGTTAAAATTGGAAATGAACAAAAAATTCAATCAATTTCAAAAACTGTGTAACATCAATAATTAACCCTTTTCGTTAAAACAATAAAATATAAACCTGAAAATTACGGTTCACTTTATCGATTCATTATTCCAAATCCAACCCTGACTTTTTTTAACTTGCCTATAAAATATTCTGTAGTACTTTAGAGCTCTGAAAACTAGTTTGAAAAGAAAATGTTTTGAACGTTTTTCTTTCTTTCTTTCCTTTATTTTACTAAGAAATATCATTTTGAAACTTTTACAGTTTTATGTTTTTAACTTTTAATATTTGATTTTAAATGTGTTTATTTAAAGGTTCTTTATGATTTTTTATTTGTTTTTTAATTGGTTTACCTTTAAAAAGGTTTTTCCAAACTTTTCACATACAACGATTTTTCTTTTTTATAATGATGCTAATGGCGCGAACAGTTGTTGATTATAAATTGCAATTTTTTTGTTCATTACAACCAGTGGCGTCTCGCCGAGACATCGTCGAATATGTTAAATAAACAAAACGAAAAAATATCATTTTTTAAAAAAACTCTTTTATTAATATCCACACGTGAGTTGATCCATTTCACCTTTCTATTGTCGAATAATTCGAAAAACATTTTTAATTAAGCTTCAATAGCGAATGGGTTTAACAAACCATTGTTTATGTTGCCTTTTAAAGTTCATTAATTTTTCATTATTTTGTAGGTACATTGTTGCGGAATGCACTTAATGTGTTTGTTCGAGTATCGTCATCTTTTTACCATTGTTTGTTTAAACAAGTTCCGAAAAATTACATTTTAATAATCTAACGTAATTTTTTACCTTGTTCAATATGCCGGTAAGTTTGTAAGAGTTTTAATTTGCAGTCTCCATGTTTGCTATATTGATCTGACAACTCTCGGTGTTATTTTCTTTTGCTTGCTCGCTAACTCTTGTCATAAATATTGTCATGAAGTTGCAAGTAGGTACTATAAGTTTTATACATAATTCAAAAACTTTAAATTATTTTACTGCAATGTATACAAATCTAATTTGTAAGCACGAAAAGGTAAATTTATTAATTACTTTTCATCTTTTGAAATATTTGCATCCTTAAATATTAACGGTTTCGGAATTTAATAAAGAAAACTCAAACGTGGAAATTCTTATTTATATTCGACTTATAAATAATTCCCTTTTTGATTCTTTCGTTTGTGTAAAACACGAATATTATAACTGCAAGTTTATTATTGTAGGTAGCAGGAAGATAAATTAAAATTTTATAATTAAAAAGTTTTGTAATCAAAAACTTTTTATTTTTATTTATGAAGGTAAATTCTGATTTATTTAGCAAAATTTGTAACAATAGGAATCAGCATTGTTATAGTAGCCATCGTTAGTAATTATTATACAGAGGGTACTCATTAATTAAAACATACAAATTATACTTGAACTGAACCCTTTTCGTAATGTTACAATAACAAGTTAAATTAAAACCTAACCAACATCTTTCTTTGAAACATTAAATTGTAACTTTCTTAATTTTTTATTTACACCAGGACTGCAAAGTAAGTACACCAAGTACACGAATAACACATTCTAACAAAAGGCAACCTGTTGAGAAGTTGTAATTCTTGCCCACTTGATTGATGTACGAACAGTTTCTTTAGTGATCTGTTAGGTTTAGGAAACACTAAAGCTTTACTTACATTTTTAAACAGTTGGATGCACGAAATCGTTTGGACCATCGACCGATATTTTCCTTATTCCTATTTATTTCATTCGAAGTATGGAATCTTCAGAATTTTTGGGCGCCAGATAAAATTAATAAAACAAAGGAGAGGGAAAAAAATCCGTTTAATTATCTTACTAATGAAGGAACTAGATAAAACGGGGTGGGGGGGTGCATCATATTATACATTCTTGCACCAGAATTCGCGAACTGGTTTTATAACTTTTTATTTAAAATTTGCAAACTTCTGAGAGATTTTAAGATTCATATTTAATAAAACTAATTAATTACAGAACAAACCGGGCCGGGGGGGGGGGTGAGTTTGGGCCGACACAAGCAAATTCGGGTATTTTTTGCGTTAAACGACGAAAGGGTGGGTGAAAATCTGCGACGACTAGGAGTTTCAAATACTTAATTCTTCAACTGGACACGTAAGGATCACGTCGATGTTGCAACTACAACACAAAGAATACGGAAAATTTTTAATAAGTTACAGCGGAATCGAGAAATATCTGATAGATATATCTGTTCTGAAAGAGAAACAGGCTTCTGTTTTAAAAATCAAATCACAAAAGACATTTAGTTTTTAAAACCGGGGGGTCTGTGGTGTACCTTCCAGTACACTAGAAATATTTATATTTATAAGAAAAACTCGTAACATACAATCCACCACTCGATTAATAAGCAGTTTACGCTCAACTAATTACTTTGTTTTATATGTTTCTAAAATTTTGATCAAATTAAATGAATTTGAATAAAGAAAGATTAAAATATCTGTTGAATTTAAAGTATTCATAGTCATGATTATCATAGAAACATTACATCGTCTAATGAAAACTTAATGGACAGGTGTTTAACACCTGGTTGTTGATAGTAAAAGTAAAACTGCATCTAATGCAAAAGTAGCATAATACTGCATATAAAGGTGTATTTATGTACTACCGTTATGTAATAGCTCACTTTCCACACTGATTTGAGTTACATAATGAGCCACTTTTACACACTAGTGCGGAAAGTGACTTACTTTCGTTGTGCTTTAATTTTTTTTAATTGAAGAGACTGACATTAGTTGTTAAATAAAATGTTGACAGTTTTGACGGCCGGCGTATAGATTCCAATTAGTATAATAATATAATATATTGCAACGTGAATTATGAATTCATTAATTGCAGTATCTTGATCACCTTCAGTGTAGAAACGTCTCATTATCGTAATTGCGTGATTGTAAATTTTTTTTTTTCGTTTTGCAGATATTATTCGCGGTTGATAATGATTTACTTTCTACACTGATCAGTGATCACATAAAGTACTACATATTAGGTAGACATATTAAATTGCAAGAGTTTAGATAAATTATGGTTTCGATAAATTAAGTAAAATTTAATTTGTGCATGAGGTTAACCCCGAATGGAGGGGTTAACGAGTGGTCGATTTACCAACAGGCTGAGTTTTCTGAAGCCTAGGGCGGCAGATTTTAGGGAGCGGCAAATCTTACGTCTGTATATGAAAAATTACTCGCTCTGTAAAATATACTTTTGTGATCATTAATTTTTAAAATATTCCAATAGTTTTTCAATATTACAATTTAAATTTAGTAAATTTTAGTCATTTATTTTTATTAATCATAAATTTGCAAATCCACCACCGCCCCCCCCAGCTTTTGCTATGGTGACAGAAGTTTTTAAAAATGCAAAGGGTAGGAATAATCCGGGGGGTCTGGGGGGCATGGAATGCCCTCCAGTGCACTATTTGCTCTTTCTTCACAGGTTATTCAGTTATCAACGTTTCGAGATATTTACCATCGAGATAATTAACAAAGAATGCACTGGAGGGCGTTCCACGCCCCCCAGACCCCCCGGATTGCCACCTTTATTTTATGGTATTAAGGGGCAACCCAGAGCCGATTTATTCATTAGGCAAGCAAGGCCAGTTTTTTACTTTAAATGCTAAAATCTTTTATTACAGGCAGAGCAGGCTGAAGCCTAGGCGGCAGATTTTAGTGGGCAACAAATATTACAATTTAAATTTAGTAAATTTTACTCATTTTTTTTTATTAATCATTGCTATAATTTGAAAAACTTGAGTATCGAATTTCAGAGGTAAGTAGGGGTGGTAAAAATTGAATAGCCTATTGGCGGAAAATTTGCAAATCCGCCACTGAGGTTAATCACTGAGGTGAAGTTTGGTGTACAAGCGAATGAAAATCTTAGGAGATTTTATAAAATTTTGTAAGCCTATATTATGATATCTTCAATCTTCAAGTTTTTTTTATATTGGTATGGTATATACGAAGTTTCTATTTTTCCAAGACTTAAGAAACTCCTGAAGATTTTTAATTGTTTTTTTTTTATTGCAAAGTTTAATTTTTTTTACTTAGATATTTTCAAATGGGTCGGGTATTCAACATATAATTATACCCTATCCTTAAACATTTCAATTATTTTGCTCTTGCAGGAGCTGTAAGTATTTGAATATTGCCAAATAAAACATCTCCATTGCGGTATTTAATGCTTTGTTAAAAGAAATTAAAAGCTAATTTTGATTTAGTATGTTAAATGACTTTTTCATAATTTACGAAAAGTTAAAACTTGTGTTAAAATTTGTATAAACGAAATTTAAAAATTAATTTCGATTTTAAAACAATATAGGATTACAATGTAATAAAATTAGCTTTTCGAAATTTGAATTGTTGCCTTGACATATATTATTTGCTGAGCAAAGTTTTAGTTTATCAACATACAGAATATAATTTAATCCCTATGGGTACCTACCTACCTAAAACATACAATTATGTTTACTTGAAATTCTCTACATTAAATAATGATTCAAATACAAACAAATAATCCAGGAAAGCTCTTTATCAATTTAGTAACTTTGTAATTTGATCCGTACATCATCAAAACAAATTAATTTGAGACTAATCAGCGGTAATGTAATAATTGGGTAGTTCTTTATTTGAATAGTTGAAATAATATTGCCATAAAATATTATTTAAATTTTTGGGCGAGACAATTTATTTTATAATCAAAAATAGTAGTAATTCGAGATTTTTCGTTGTCCTGAGCTTTTCGAAAGCTCCCGGTACTTTTATTGTGCGTTTCGACTGATGTTCAGAATTGGTAGCAATAAGCGAATATAAGCTACGTAGAAAATCAAATTTAGAAGTTTATACCCTCGAGATACACCCATTGACGACAAAATTTATTACCAACTACGTTTTGTATTACGTCACGATTATAAATTTAAATGAAATAATTGAAATTCATATCCGTTTAGTTTGTATCTTACTGGTAATAATTAATGTGTACAAATTACATACTGGCAAGGAATAAAACAAAATGGAGGAAAATTAATAATTTCGAAAAGTTTGAAACTATTATGTCGTAAACTGTGAAGAATGTGAAAAGCACGACTCGGAACTATTATGTAAATCTGCTATTTTAGAATGTCGAGAATTCACCCCACTAGATAATTTTAAGTATTCCATTATATACAAACCCCTGAAATCAATATTATTGTTTGTCTGTAAGGCACACCTCTCTAGCTTTTATATACCTTTTTCAACCACCCTCGATTTGTAATTGTCTCAAATTTATCTAATTCACATATTTATGGAAAACTTTGGTCCGCCGGAGAGAGAAGAAAATGGCGAATTTATATTAAACTGCGATATTATCAATAACGAAATAAAAAGAGGAAATATTTTGACTATACGATTTTAGAAAGGTTGTTTTACCGAGAAAAAATGACTTAAAAGCAAATTGGTTGGAAAAAGAGGCCGTTCCAAAACGATTTTATATTAAGCGTAGACCAGATTGAAAGTTGGTTATAAATTCTTATTTTTCATGCTAGAGCTTTTTCTTATTGTTGGATGGCTGTTTTCTGAATCTGACATTCCTCTTTTTAAGTGAACATTAATTAGTTACAGAATTCTTGCAACTTTTTAATCAAAACTAAATTTAATATCCAGCTTAAAATGTACAAAAACCCCTATTAATTAAAATTGATTCGAAAACTTTTAAATAAGTAATTATTTGTCCTGTAATCTTTTCGATTAAAATTTTAATGATCGTTAATTTATTCGAATTCAAAATAAATTTTACTTAATTAAAAATTTGCAAGTGAAAATTTATTTTTATTATCTAATCTTTTTAATTAAAATTATTTCACGTGTTTAGTCCACCTCACTTTTATTATCCTCTAAATTTTATTTCCAGATTAAAACTTTCAAAAATAGGTTAACACATTTTGTTCACTTTTTAACATCAGTTTGTTCTAACAGATTTTATTACTTTGTTGATATTTTCTTAATTTATTTTTACTAAATCGACAAACTTCTAATATTAGTTAAACATCAAACTCCCGAAGTTCTCAAACGGTTTTCAATGATTTTATTGTTCTTTTCATATTTTTTTGTTTTCGATCAGACATTGGCCAGACTTGGGTAAATATGGAACCCTGTGAACTACAAAAATTGTTGTGGGACTCCAATATCTGGGTTTGGGGATATGGAATACTCTGGAATTATTTAATTAACAATTTGGGAATCCCCGGACGCGAAAACGTGTGAGTAAAGTTTTAAAAAAATTGAAGAAAATTTGCATAGTAATTTCTCTAATGTCTTGAAATCAACATCAAAAAGAAAAATAAAAAATTTGATTGATTTGATTCGATCGACATCTCAGTGTGAAGAAAACGAGCATAAGTACTGTAGAACCACTTCAATCACCTAGTATTATGGTTAGGGCGGTCTCAGGCCGCTTGGTCTACTAGGAATAATTTCATTACAGCCATCTTTCCAGTGAAGAGTAATTTCAAAAACCCAAGCACGTAAATACGCGATAATTATAACTACAATAATGTAGAAATTTTATCGAAAGTGTGTTTTACAAAAACATAATACAAACTCAATTGCAGAGTTTCAGGATTATGGCAATAATATTTTGGTATAATTTCACTAGAAACTTCTTGAAAGTTTTAAAAAGTTAACCAAAGTTTCAAATGAAATTAAACTTTAATATTGTTGCAATAATCTTAAATTTCTGGAATAGAATTTCGTATTGTATTAAAGTAATCCACAGCATTAAATAATTACTTTCGTTAAAATAGATAATTATTTTTCTCCGAACGTCAGAAAAACTTGAAAGCAATAAATTGTCTTACTTTGCGGACCGTGCTAGTACTTTAGAGCCGTCGGCAGTAAAAGTAATGAAAATGAAATAATGGAAATTAAATATTATAATTTATTAGCAGTTTTTTACTTTAATGCAGTAGTACTTCTACATTTTTTTATCTGCCTACTTATGTTTTCTTAATATTGCTCTGAGTAATATCTATTTTTACATTTACATTATTCATGTTTTTACAATATTGCTGCAATATTATTATTTATTATATTATCTTTTGCCAATATTCTTGATTTACTAATTCATTTTATTATTAGATTGATTATATTGTGCGGCCACACTTTACTGTAATTTATCAATATTTTTAGATTGATAATTTAAGATAAACCAATACTTTTTATATTATTAGTATTTCATTTTGTATGCCATGACGTCGGTGTTCGGGCTTCAAACGTAGCCCTGGAAACATACTTATTAAACATATACTTAAAAAAATATTATATCTTTGCATAACATACCGCTTTTTTATGGTTGTTTTCTTCAGAAGTAAGCATTCCAAATATTTCTTTTAGTTTTAGGCAAAAATAGTAAATACGAAATGTAAATTCCATGTTGATTTTAACTAAAAATGATCTAAATTTTGATTAATTAGGCAGGGCTGTTGCTTAACAACGCTGTCACCACTTATATACAGGTTTAAAATCTTGCACTCTGGTTGGTAGTCTCGCACCCGAATGCAGGAAACAAAAATATTCATTGTTGAAAGTTCGAACAACCTGACCTCGTCATTTAATAATTGCAAACAACAAAAAAGCAAACAATAGTTATTTGTGTATCTCGTGTGTTAAAAGCATTTCGCTCACAAGCTATACAGATTTTGATCTGATTTTGGTCGTGATAGCGTGCGCCAAACTACACTAATGCGCAAAGATTAGATTTTTGACATATTATTTCGCCAGTTTTGCCACCGAATATTTGTATTGAACGAATCGCTCGGTGGATCTTGATAAGTATATAGAATGAGTTGGCTGAAATTTATTAAATTAAAACAAATTTTAATTTGTGTTTGTTTTTTTATCGTAGTGAATAACATGCTGGAAAACTTATATTATAAAGCTACCGTTTTTTAATTAGACATGCCAAGGTTTATGTCAGTACGAATTTATATTAAAAATAAAAGGAATTATTTTACTGTGTATCGCAGAAATATGAGGTGCTTATTTTATAACTTCCATTTAATATTGCTCACTATTAATTATAAGCTGTACATTGAATTATGTAGTAATAAATGGATTTCAATTCTCGTATAAAGTAGTTTTACGGTTTAGTTAAGTGATTAATAGTGGAGAATGTAGAAAAAGTGCAATTGGAGGTATGGGAAGCACACAGAGCTGGAGATGAAATAATTTTTAATATTTATTTTTATACCGCTTCCTATAAATTGTGAAAACATATTCTTATTACATACTAAAATGTTAGCTTTAATATAAATAAAGTCTTTTGATCCATAACGAAATTACTAAGTTTGAGCAATTTAATAAGTTTGTACGACGCTACTCCTAAACTTTGTAGAATTAACAGAATAATTTTCTAAATTAAATTGGTACAAGTATTACGGTTTAAATTTTAATTTTGTACTTAAATATTAAATGAAAATTTTTGTATAATTTTTTTTATTAGCTATGCTATAAATTTATTTTGTAAATTATTCATTGAAATTTTTAATAAATATTATGGAACATTTTGTATTTTCATTTTGATATAAATTCGCCTTGCATGACAAAGTAAATTGAATTCGTAATTGAATTTAAAGAAAAAATTAAACCAGCCTCGTTTTATTTTTCTAATAAACAGCTTTTGTTGTTTGTCACTTTCTTCATCGATTTTCTTTGATTATTTGCGAATATTTACTTTTAATTTTGGAATTAGCGCTTTCGATCCGGACGGATATCTCGATCTCGGGTACAATTGTTTTGCAACACCTTGTTTACTGAAAGCTTTACACTTTGATAAATAAAAATGAAAAGGTACACGTGTATGTGTATAGAATTCTTTAGCACATCTTATAAATAATACATTCTGGAACTGAAATTTTATTGTGACTTTATTTTGTAATGTTATTTATTTTATAGCTTTCGTTTCGTTCAAGAAGATATTTTAAATGTAACATTTGAGAAATACAATCTTACATTTTCGTTATAAGATTTTTTTCCCTATTTAATATTTAATTTGGATGTTTCTGAAAATTGCCAAGTAGACTATGAATTTTTGAAAGTAACTTTGTATTTTATCAAACTTGCAGGTTACCAAAAATACACTGATGCTATTGCTTGGTGTAAGTTTGCAAATTCATTTGTAGCCCGAAACCTTAATATAAACAAATAATTTATATTCGAAGCAATTTGATAGTTTATTCAGTATCGTTTAAATTTAATGCTTTTATAAAAGAGATTTTAAAAATTTAGGGCTCATTTTTATTCGATAAAAAGCTTCCATCTCGTGCTCTACTTTGTCAGTGGACGATAACATTGTGCTTGCTCGAAATTTCAGAAAAGAAACTTTTCACATATTTTATAAATGAAATCAATATATTTTCATAAGGTACTTTTTAAATAAAACTGTTTTAATTTATTCTTCTCGAATATAAAATTAATTATTGCTTTTTTAATGCGACAACTTAACAAAAACCACACGAAATTGTATTTTTAATAGAAAAATGTTACCATCAGCGATATAATTATTTCAATTTTGAATTATAAGTATGTTTATTTTGTCATTTTTTTTACGCTAAATTGCTTTTCATTACTTTAATGCTATTCAAAAATTTATATATATGTTCTAACGGTAGAATTTAATAGAATTTATTGATTCCATTTGATAATATGTTACTTTAACATGAAACCAACTAGAATAAACAATCGTTAATAAAATATAATCGCCAGTTCTCGAATTAATTTGAACTGTTGAAAATTTTCTTATCTACATCCAGATACATTTAAAATATAAATTTTAAGTTTTCTTTGTAGAATGTGATTATGGGAATAAAATTATATTTTGTAAAATGTAGACTTTACGATATAAGAGACGAATTGTACAAAAAGTAAAAGATAATGCTTGGAAATGAAAATTTGAACGAATTATTGTTCAACTGCAACATGAAGCTTCGTAATAACTTGGGGCTGAGATTTATGTAAAACTTTCGTGTTTTTTATCATTTGTAATATATAAACACAATAAATATTTTATAATTTGTGTTACTTATGTGTTTATTATTCAGGGGTTCTGTTCTTATTTATTGTCGAAATCAAAAGAAGAACTAAAGGAAAACCTTTTTGCTCTACAGGGTGTTTCACGAAGACGATTATTTTTATTTTCGTTCTCAATTTTTACAGTACAATTTGTATTATATTATTGGCGATAGGTCGGCTAACATTTATATTATCCGGTTTTAGATCCGAGATAACTTTTTTCACAAGGTACTGGAAGGTATTCCATACCCCCCCAGACTCCCCGGTTTCGAAGACAAAAAGAAACAAAGTTGTCGAAAACCTTGTATCAAATATTTTGCAGTGATATTTCGGAAGCATATTAATCACTAATTTGAATAATTTGTTTTTGGAAAAATCACAATATTAATTACCTCCGTTACTCCTTCTACACCTAATATACTATTAAATTATTAGAACCAATTTTATTATTTGCAATACATTATTATTGAAATTTATGCACCCATTATACAAACACGGACCAACATAATACATTAAAGCTGCTTTATAGAGCTGCTTTATAAAGTTGTTTATATTTTATTTCTGATCGCTTGTGGTTTATGTTATTATGTTGTAACAATACCTGCAATAATGATTTCGAAAACTATCGATCGAACAATATAAACGGATAAGCGGTCACCTAAACTTAAACTAAATAAAAGCTAATATTTTTTTTCCCATTTATTATAACTTTTTTGTATTTTTTCAGGATGAGGTTTTGGCGATAGCGGAAAAAGTAGTTTTACGCCTAGAAGATCTTGTAACTTGGATCACAGTGGATGCCGAGTGGACGTGGGGTCGAATAGCACAGTGCGACAAAGATGCTCTTGAACCAAAGTGTTTCGAAGATGAAAAAAAGAAAAGTAGCAGTATTGACAGTATCGAACATTCGTTCGATATTTTGGAAATAGAAAAAGAGAAAATTTCGAATGGTAAGTCGAAAAATAAATAACTATTTAATTTATTTTATTACTCAAATAATCCTCGTAATTAATGAGAAAAATAAGGCAAATAAAGTTTTTTAATTTCCATTTATAAGCTCTCCCATCGACATTAAATTAGATAAATTAAAATCGCCGAAGCGTACACGAAACAAACAATAAACTCGTTATTCATTGTTCGCATACAAATATTTTTTAAAATGCATTTTCAAATGTTTTGTTTAAACAAAATTTTTTTTGTTTACTTAATAATTATTTCATAATCAAAACGAGCAAATATCACGATTTAAATTTTCTTATATTACTGGAAAATTCAAAATTGAAAATAAATGACGTCACGTTTTTATGTTTTCTCTTGTTTCTTATTATTTGAAAGTAATCCCTCGAGCCAAATAGGTCACACATTTTATTATATGAATAAGAGTATAATACCAAGTTTTTCATTAACATTTTACCTAACATTGTGTATTAGTATTTCTGTTGCAAACTCTCATTATAATTCTCTAACTTCTGGGTGCATGAAAATTGATTCTTAATTAATATAATTTTAATTGGTATATAAATTTACTTCCAAGTACCTTACAAGTTTTCTAATTAATGAAACACAAATAGAGCATAAATTTTTTAAATATTGTTGAATAGCTGATAAAATTTTAAAGCGGTAATAAAAAATGTAATTCCTTTCTTCATTTCTTATTGATCATAATCGGGGCTCGTGACTACACAGCATTCAAATTGTGGGCCTTCGCATTTGACTCTAAAAATTTAAAAAAATGAAGAGAATTCAAAACATTTTTGTCGGAAACACTTACTTGTCAACTACTGTGCCCTCCAGGTTCTTGCATAGGTGTCTTGCAATGCAAATGCAATCATTATCTTCAGGTACTACATCATCAACTTGAACATCGCTCAAGTCGAGATACGATGGATCGTTCATTTGTGATTGAGTGGCTTTAATTAAAACCAGGCAGCTCAAAATTGTGGAAGCAAATAGAACTAGAGCTATTTTCATTTTCAGACTTGTTGATTTTGTGAAGTATCTAAAAAAAACGTCGAATATTTTATTTGCTCGACGAGAAGTTCTTCGCGTTCAACATTAAAAAATTGAAGGCTACACTAGTAAGTTCAATTAAGAGACAATGAGAAACAAAATCCTTTGGATTTTGTCTTTCCCAAGGGAACAAAGATTGCATTTTTCTTTACTTGTCCGTTTCCTCTCGAACTTACTCTCTTCCATACGACAAAAATGCAGAATAAACTGGTATGTTTAATAAAAGAAAATTGTTTTCCACTTCAGTTTTTTTGAATATCCATCAGCATAGCAGTAAAGATAAAAGAACGACCGGATTAAGTTTCGTTTGTAAATATATTTTGGTTTTTCTCGAAGGCTAATTTTGTTAAATATTTTCTTAATTACTAGACGTTTCCTTATCAGTAAACTTATAAAAAGTAATAAAATACTTACAAACAATAAACTCGACTTCAAAAAGAACCACGAGCTTGCGCTAGTATTTATATGACTTCGTTTTTACATAGCGCTAATCCAGTTTTTGTGCGGAAATGTTATCTATACATTGTTATTCATGAGCAGCTTTTTAAATAATATTATAATGTTATCGAAATTAAGTAGAAGCAATGACTTACTAATTACTGCATTTCCACTATTTTTTTGTTTATTGCTTGCTTAGCTTGTTCCAGTTATCATTCATTATTTACGATAATAAATGCTAATTGGGGTTGATAAACAAACACAAAATTGTAAATCTAATGCCACCAACGCGGGCTCTATTATCTAAAAGTTAACTGAACTAAAAATTTCTAATACCGGAAAGTGGAAACTATATTATAAGCTTCAGCGTTTGTTTAAGAGCTATGTTCGGTGATATATCGACTAGATAATACGTTTTATATCATTTATTTCCAGAATGTTTCAAAAACTTACATAATCTAAATATTGAAACATCTGGTTATGCAAACATCAAGAAAGAAGTTGATTTGCTCATAAAATAACAATTTGCGTTGGGAATCCCCTAACTTTCAAGAATTTAATAATTAGTTTTTCGATGGAGGGTTAGCCGAAATTTTGACATCACTGTAGAATTTTTATTTTCATAATCCCTACTCAAAAATAAATCCAAAAGAAAATTCTGCATGGGTATTTGTTGCTTTATTACGGGAAATCTTAAATTTTCCAACTATCAATCAACCTCTAACTATAAATTTGAACCTTCATCTATATCGGTCTTTGATTTATTAGTAGCGTATAGAAATTGAAGTTTAACATTTTCTTGTGCTAGAAATACGGAAATAACAATTTTGGCCTAAGAAACTAGGCATATTAAGGAAATCGTCAAAAATTATTTGAAAAAAGCTGCCGTTGATTTTTATTCGAAAACAATAATTTTATTTTTAATTTCCCAATATAATTAATTAATATATACACTGAGAAAAAACAAAAAAGGTTTAAACAACCTAGGTTGGTTTCGGAACTATACAGCAGCCATTCATGTAACTTCCATGGCATTGTTCCCTAAAAATTGAAATTAGAAAAATATTATCAAAAGTAAAATGCTTACCCGGTAATACTGCCTCCAAGTGATTTACAATGCTGGTAACTCATACATTTGCAGTTTGATGGAACGCCGTCTCGAGCTTGTACTAACTCACTTGCGCAAAATAGAAAGACAACGATAAGAATTGTAGAAGTAAGCTTCATTTTAAAATCAAATTTTGTATTTCACGTGTTTGCTTAGTGGGAAGGTAGTAGAAGCAATGATTAATGGGGTCCCCATTTTGCCGTATTTATACAAACTGCAATAAATATTTTATTCATTATCGTGCCACCGCATTGTGAAATAATCTAAATTAGATCTATGTGAGTCAAGTTTATTATTTCAATTTCAATAAAAAAATTTAAAGTGCTAATATGCGGGCGGTTAATGCATATTTCATTTAATAAGTTAATAACGTTTTTATAGTATCTTTTCTAAAATAATAATATTTTATATTTTTTCCACCAATTAGTTTATGTGATGATTTCATCACAATGTCACAATTGTGCCTCACGATAAGATTTACCAGGAATAATAATTAAAAATAAAAAGTTTTAGCTATACACGAGGACATCAAAACGCCAGTGGGTGCTTTTTTGAACAGAAACAGTTTTTTAACACTCAGTATTAAAGGATGGTATTGTAACATTTGCCGCTCTAATTCTTCATTTGATCGACTATGTATCTATCCAGTTGTCAATTAAACAATTAAAATTGATTCAAAGGATAGCATGTTAACCCTACCCATGAATTAAAAAATGTTCTAATGAAATTATGGCAATTTATGGCGTAAATCAACAAATATAAACATTACATTTTATGGATTATTTAAAATTTCAACTAAAAATATTTCGATTGGCCGTTTCCATAATGTCCATGGCGTGCCTTTTTGTTATTACAAGTGTTTTTCGGCATAATTTGGCAATTTGAAAATTTGTTAAAAATATTTACTTACATCTAGCAAACGTACTGTCAACAGAATGATGTGAAGAAACTTTAAAATCAATTATTTCCTAATTTAAATGAAAAATTGAGGTTGATCCATAGTGGAATCGCTTCATTTTAATATCATTTTTCAAATTCTCTAGTCGCAGGTTAAATAAATCCAGTTGACGATTATATTTATTTGTACAGGGCGAATCAGTCGGCGAAACCTTATTTGAGGTTTGGACTAATTTTTACTAAATACTGCAAATAATTCACGAAAATATGTAGTAAAAATGTCAGATTTTTCGGAAACTTCAGTTCTCACTTTGTAGGAAGTTTCAGAATTTTATGCACATCACTGGTATTGAGAATAATTCGAAATAAATTTTGTGATTCCCAAAACAATATTACATAATCGATAAATTCGCCATCACATTTTTTTATTTTTAACTAATTAAAGCTATTAAAAAAGGTTACTTTCAACTATAGGGTTTTATGGTCTCAATTAAATTAAAAATCAATTTTTTAATTAATTTATTTTTTAAAACAACTGCATGTCAATAAATGAGTATATTGACCTTATTTATTTTGAAAATTTAATTCTAATAATATTAAAATGTTTACTTTATAACAAAAGTTTACGACATATAAAATGATAAGTTCATCGATTTTGGAAAAATAATTGGAACTCGTAAAAATTATTTCGAAAATTACCTTCAATACCCACATGATTCGCAGAAAATTTAATTTTTCTGCCGTTTTTGTCGAACTTAATGAATTAATGAAATCTGAAAATTTATGGAAAAATTGAATCTCTACACAATAGATGGCATTTTTATTGAACATTAGGCGTCAAATGCTACAATGATAGATCTTTCCACAAGATAATGAACCGAAACATAGGTACTTCTCTTTTTTAACTATGACTTTGATTGACTCGATATCATCGAGGTGCAAAGCTGTTATCGCTGAAAAGGGTTGGCAACAAAATTTAAACATTCAAATACGAAAAATGGTGGTGTAATAAATAGTATATTTCACTCGCGGTTCAACTTTTCTTATTAATCGCACTTGTGGACATAGTCACTTGATGATTAATAATTCCATTAACTTAATTAATTTTTCTTTTTATTATGTTGAATTATAACAGAGCTATGGAAGACGTTTGATGCTATAGATCCACAGTATATAATAGATTCATTTATGTTGCTGTCTTGGTAAATATAGATTAAAGTGGAGTTTATATTAACTAGTGCTCTTGTTCGAAGTTCAGACTATGTTACTACATGTAATTATCTACTGAACTCATATTCGCTTTGTTGATATAGTGCTGAACGCACTTCCATACGGTTTGTGAATTTATAATACAAGTAGTGAAGTTCTTAGGTTTAAAAAAAAATTTCTCTACAAGAATTTGAAATAGTTTTTCAATATTTGTGAAGCACTACTAACTTCGCTTAGAAATATTTGAATAGATAACAAGAGACTCTGGTGACAATCTGCTGATATAGCATTGGTTTAACGTATGTTTAAATTTGAAATGTTATTATGTGAGACATTGTTGCACAAAGCTCTCGCTGAGCGTGTAATATTTTTTCAATTGTTTTATCAATTTAAAATGTTACGAGCAGTGCTTTTGAAATAAAATACAAATATTACGAGTGTGCCTATTTAGTATTTACTTTTGATTAATATTTATTAGACTTTTTACGCTTACTATTTTGTTATCTTGAGCAACGTATGTATGTATGTTACTGTTTTCGTATCACTTTTTTATTTTTATGTAAATCAACCTAGATTTTAGTTTTAAAACCAAAATATATTTTTTTTGAATATTTAATTTACAAAATTAGACTTTAAAATATTTGGCTTGCAACCTGTACGGAAGTTTTCAGTCTCGAGATGATCGTCAGAAGGAATTCATTTATTGTTCTGGCTTAGGAATGATGCAGCATCCAAAAATGAAACTTCCTGGGCATGGATAACTGAAATTTTTACATTTAGTTGATTTTCACATTTATTTGGAAATTTACAAGTAAAAGGAAATATGTTACTTTATAGCACTAATGTTATAAAGACTACTTTATTACACTATTGCTATAAAATTTAATTTAAACAAAAAGAGAAAATTGTTACTTACTTGCTGTTAATGGTTCCGCCAATTTCTCTGCAGTATTGGAAGCTTTTGCACTCGCAGTCCTTTTCCCTTGGTTGAAAAACTGCTGGTAAAACTAAATTTTCGTTATCTTCTTGGATAGTTTGGACTGCTGGTGGCAGTGGTACAATTTGCGAGGAAACCATGCATGCGAAAGCAAGGACGGCCAAAGCAATAACGACCTTCATTTTTATATTGATTTTGTTTTTCTAAAACTGTTTTAATATTAGTAAAATGAAAAAGTATGGATTATTCAATCTTACCTGTAGAGAGAAACAAGTAGATGAATCAATTGTAGAGAAACCTGCGTTATTTATAGTGAATTTCTGAAGTGGGAAAAATTTTTGAAGTTATTTTTTTATCTAAGTAAGTCGATTATATATCCATATTATCTATGATTAATCAATTAGTGCAAACCACTTAAGTATAGCTACCTAGGTGCGTCGTAATTACAACATTGTATAAAAATTACGGAAAAAAACTTATTCTAATATCTATAATAGAACAAACCGGAGAGGGTGCCGTAGGTGATTTTTTGGAAAAACTTCGATTTGGGGACAAGCTTAATTTTTTATATAACTCGGATTAATATTTTTTATTAAATGACCGAGGTTTAGCCGAGGGTGGAATTCATTTTAATTTAATGATGGAATTGATTTAGTTTGATTTATAAATTATATAATTTTAATATTTGTTCATTCTTAAATATTGCGTAATAACTGAAGAAATTATAATGTGAAATATAAGCAATAATTTATAAAATATAACTTTGTATTTTAAATTATTGTATGTATCAGCATTTCAGAATGTTAAACGCGCAACGGCTAGAAATATATTGTACAATTTTCTAATATAGTCATTTTTAATTTTTAAATTTAAATAATATACTATTATATTTGCTACGGCATCTGGTAATGCTGTTTTCTTATAATTTATACCAGGCCTTATAAATATATAATTCGATTTGTTATTTAAATTTAAAATATTCCGAATAATTTGTGTTTCTTCGACATACTGTACTATTGTAATGTATATATATTTTAAAACCGCAGAATTGGTAATTATGTACCTATTTAAAAGCAAATTATTGTGAGAAATGCCAAGGATTGATTGAAAAAAAATTAAATGCTATTATGGTATCATCATCATATTCAGCCTCTCATTCCAATCTTGAATGTTAGATGTTAGTTTCTTACTTTGCCACATACTCTTCTCTAGTGGAGACTAAAATGTTAAAAACTGGATTTTAGTATTAGACCCCACGGCTGCCTACACCGGTTTTAACGTTACTCTTATTTTCATATTGCATAACACAAAAATTTCAACAGATAAACTGTTAAAATTACATAATAAAAAAATTATGAATGTTGATAAAATTTGAATTGGCTCGAAGGTACTTTTTTTTATCTGTACGTTTATACGTTTATCTCTAATGTTTAAAAATACGAAGTTCAAAATTGATATGATTGTGAAAGTAATTTCCCAAAATAAATGTTATTCTTATAATCTTGTACCGAATTCAGTTTAGAATTAATTACTGTTATTATATTACAGATTCGAAATATAATACAAAATCATCAGTGGTTATATTAAGCTACTCCGAGTATTGTCGTTACCGTTCAATAATGAAACGATTGGAAGGTGTGGAGGAGCAATACTTAAAAAACACAGTAATAAAGCTTTTGGGTGGTTTCTCTGCGCCAAATGAAAATACCCGAGTTTTGTTCTGCAGAGATACATTCGAATATCCCGAACTAGAAGGACACGAACTTTTGTGTAATCACTTGGCGCCCAAATTAAAAGGACGACCCCGAGGTCGTCGAAAAAAGCGTAGTTTATCTCCGGGATCTGAGAGCAATGAATCAGAATGTTCAGTTTCGAATACAGTTAGCACTACCAAAGTAAGCCAATTCTTTCAAAATCCCATCCATAAATTATTTTTTTATATTTTTAGACCAAAATAATGACTGAAGGTAATCCTAATGGATTCCGATCTGAATGTGGTATTTCTACTAGACGTAGTACACGTGCAACTATAGGAAACACAGAAAATAAAGAATTTATTAATAAATTAATCGCTTTCATGAAAGCGAATCATACGCCGATGGGTCGAATACCATCATTGGGTTATAAAGAACGTAAGCTTTTCTCTTTAATATAGTACATTTTTAGCTTATTTACGATTCTGTTTTCAGTGGATCTTTACTCGTTTTTCACGAAAGTTGAAAAATTGGGTGGATACGATGCAGTTACAACGAATCGATTATGGAAATCCATTTTTGATGATCTCAGTGGCAATTACATTAGTACAAGTGCAGCTACCGTTATTAGAAGACATTACGAAAGGTTTGGTTCGGCTCGAAATGATATACCGAATTATTTTGTAATTTCCATTTTTTTTAGATTTTTGTTGCCATACGAACGCTATCTTAAAGGAGAAGAGTACAAACCTATCTCGTCAATTAAGCGAATCAAATGCAGTTCTGGTAGTGGAAGCGATGCGGAAACCAGCGAAGGTACAAGTTGTAGCGGTAATAGTACACCTGTACCCCAACTTGTACCGGCCTCTCTTCCATTCTCGTCCACAGAAAAGGAATCCAAAGTGAGTAGAACGAAACAGAAACAGCGAAATATGTTCTATTTTTTTTTTTTTAAATAAATGTTTTACAAAAAAATTGTTTATGTTTTCAGAATTCAAGATTATCGGAAAGCAGTAGTGATAGGGGAAAATTTGAAGCAAAAACGTCGTCCCTTCGAAGTGTCCGTTTAAAGTCCGAACGCTTACGAGAAAATTCATCCAAAGAAACTTCGCCACCAATAAAAATTCAAGAAAACGTAAAATATACAGAAAATAATAATAAAATACTAAAAGATGAAAATATAAACAGTAACATTGAGTTAAAAGGAAACGGTTTAACAGTGGAAGTTATTAATAATAAAAATATTGTGCCAGAAGTAAAAGAAGAAATAGTGAAAGTTGAAGATGAACCCGCTCTTACGGTTAGTGTACAAAAGTTAGGGAAAACTCAAGCGTTAAGTCCGGAAGAAGTTAAGGAGAATATCGCGACGTGCAATACGGATGCGTGTCAAAACAATTCTGACGTTGATCTCACCGAGGTGCCATACAGACCAAAAACGGAAACGATAGTGTTGGAAACGGAAGGTTCCGTTAACAATTCAATATTACATAGTTTTAAGAAGCGTAAATTGGACATTTTAAAAGAGGGTGGCTTGGAAGTGACACCGGTTAAGCCATCTTCTGACGGTAAAGAAGTTAAAGATAGCAACAGGCCTAGCGTTATACACCAACCTGGCGTTGTAACGACGACAGTGGGGCAGCTTTCCATAACTTTAACGCCAGACAAACAAGAAACCAACGGTGATATACAAAATTTACCGGCGAATGTAACGGGAATGATACGATCGAATTACAAAACGCCAATTAAGAAAAACGTGACGCCTATGAAAACTTCGTTTCCATATTTGAACGGCCAATCGTCGCCAATTCCTATTCAGTCAAAATCGATATATTCGTACTCTGAAAAAACCATATATGGAAATCCTAAGGATTATTTCATGCCTCCTCCGCGACCGCCACCACAAGTTCCCAAATTTGTGGACACTTCTCATAAACAAACCGGAGGGGATATTTTAGACTTGACAATAAGGAGTCCACAAAAGCCAATAGTGGAAATCATGAGAGTGCCGCAGAGCGCGACGCGCTCACTTGTGAACCATAAAGATTCTTCTCATAGGAAAGACTACAAAAATATGGCAGCTTCCTTGCCGGTGTTGGACGCCCGAGTTGGTTCAAATTTAGAAATCACTTTGGTAGGTTCACAAAATTCGCCCCAACAAACGAAACTACCAGGTCGACCGCCACAGTTCGTTCCTGGACAAACACTTATGGGCAACATGAATCAAAAGTACGGAAATTATAATATTAACAATAAAAGTATACCGAAGCGACCTCCCCAATCAACAGAAAACAAAAAAGAGAATGGACGATTACCTTACCAACACATGACTCCCCTACCGTCGTCTTTTCCAACCGACAACCGGCATAGGTCTAATTCCTTTAATAGGCATTTACACCAAAAAATTGAAAATCGAACTAAATCATCGAGCGGTTCGATGCAACATCAAAATGCACCTAAATCAAACAACTCCTCCTCCCATTTAATGCCCGAATATCTGAACCAACTTTCGATGGCTTCAAAAATGATGCCACCTTATGTACCACCAATGGATCCCATGTACTTTTCGGCTTTTCAAAATTTATACCCACATGGTTCACTTCCGAACATGCAACCTTACTTTCCCGTTCCAACACCGGAACAACTTCAGTTTTATACCGAGTTATTAGCCCACAATTCGCAAATGCGATTTCCGTTTCCTTATCCACAAGATTGCAATCCTTCATTATCAAATGGCGCAGCTGAAATCAATAGGTATAAAAAACAATAAACATATCGTTAGTTGTTTACCTTCCGTTTTTTCCCTATTTAGAATTCAAGATCAAATTGTCAATTTGTATTTTGTGGTGTTATAAAGTTTAACCATTAAAATAACATATAACGCGCATTGTTATTTATTGAATTTAATTTTCGATTTGTTATAATATTTTTATTTTAGAATAAGATGATTGAACTGAACGAACTGTTGGTGCTTTTCTACGTTAATTTTTGCCATGTATTGTGATGTGATCTTTGTTTAAAGAAGCAAATTAATAAATTGTGAAGTTGTTTGAGATAAATAAAAATTACATCATTGCATTGTGAAATGAAAAGTTTGCATTTATTTTTGCCAATATGAGAAACTCTTATTAATCTGTAACACGGTAGCAAACTTGGAGTTTTGTTGGCGGTGCTGTTATAGATAAGTAAGCGATTGAACAAATAAATACATTTTTGTGTTACTTTATTTAAGGTATCGAGTGTTGAAGGACAATAGAAATTTTTATATTTAAAGTTGTTAATAAATTTAGATTAGATTTAACGATATTTCGAGAACGTTGCAATATAAGAAATATCATTTTCTTTATTTGTTTTTGTTTAATACTGTAAGAATGTTTATTATTTTAGAAGTGTTCATTTTTTGTTGAAAAAGTGGGTCAGATTTTAAGACGTGTAAAGGTAGGTAATATTGTAAATATAAAGGCCAGATAAATTTAGCATAATTATCTGTGATTTTATTATATATACCAAATTACATAACTAGTGTAAATAATATAAAATTCCAAACCTTATCTTAATTATTTAAGTTTAAAGTTTTTATAAGTAATGTAAAATCTTTTACTTTTGTAATCTGTGTTGCTATCATTACTTATGTCAAGCCACAGTCAATAAAGAAATCAATGCATTTTAGTTTTATCAATGAACTTTGCTTTTTTTCAGTTTTTACGTTTCTTTTCAAATTCTTAAATATTATTTTTGAATCAGCTTTTTTATTTATAAAATTTTGAATAATATTTGTTTTTCTATAACAGGTATTTTCAATTCGACTGATAAATTGACACTTTAATCGCAGGAATAGATAAAAAAGCAGTTTAACAGTAATGGTTTTACTTCAATTTTTACTTAAATTAGAAAAAGAACTCAAAATAAAAAATTTTAAGTAAATTTGTGGTTTTTAGTATGTATTTATGGTTAAATTCAAAAAAATATAAGAATAATACAATAGATAGAAAATCAAAATTCAAAAAATTTAAAAGAGATACAATTAACACATAGCAGGTTTGAATTAAGAACATTTGAAAAAATGAAAAATTCGTAATACGATAGTACAATATACGATATAACGTTATTTCATGGTTATTTCCATTCTTCAGTTGCACATAATCGATTAAATTGTGAAATAAGAAAAAAATTTCAAACTAAACAAAAATATAGACTAACGTGTACAAAAAAACCTCCAAAGATTATCAAAACTGAGCATGTTACATGAAGTATGAACAATTTAAAAATGATTTGAACTAAGAAATTCGTTTACCTAGCACTGCTAGTTTGAAATAAGAGGGCAGTGCCTTCGGATTTCAAAATTTTGTACACAAAATATGTTTGATTATTGTAAAATAAAAACTGTCAAAAATAATTTGAATTGGAATTGGAATTTAAAAAAATAAAAAGAAATTAAAATTTTTCGAAAAATAATTAATAATAATAATAGTTAATAAAAAAAAATTGAAAGTAAATGTAAATAAAAGTTTTGACTTTAAATATTTATATTTATTGACATTTCATTCTTTTCTTTTTCAGTTTAGTTTGCCTTTCATGTTTTTCTTCTTTCCTCTTCCTTTTTAGTTGTTTTTTATTACTCTTGAATTTTTCCATTTAATTTATTACTTTCTATCAATATCTTTTTATTTTTTAAAAATTTTTAAATTTTTTTCAATTTGAAAAGCTTAAAATTAGAAGAAGTTGTGTTCTTAATTTAGAACCTTCCTGGTTTCAATAGACGTAAGAAATTGGTCTATTGAGATTCACCTATAAGAAATTCATTATCCTTTTTTTTGTATTGACTGTTCTGTTTGTCCAAAAATTTATGGACGCACAAAATCGCCTTCCTTTGGTAAGATGCTCATGCATGTGTTGACGAGTTCCAATTACATAATAAGAAGCTCTATTGAATTTGTTCAAAGGATTGCAGGTTACACATTACCAAACAATTATGTTTAAATTCAAAAAATATAAGAATAATACAATACGTAGAAAATCAAAATTCAAAAAATTTAAAAAGGAGACAATTAACACATAACAGGTCTGGATTAAGAAAATTTGAAAAAATGAAAATTTCGTAATACGAAGTACAATATAACGTTATTTCATGGTTATTGCCATTCTTCAGTTGCACGCATCGATTACGATTACATTGTAAAATAAGAAGAAAAAATTTTTCAAACTAAACAAAATTATCGACTAAATTGTACAAAATTGACTTACCAAAACCTCCAAAGATTATCAAAACTGAACTTGTTACATGAGGTATGAATAATTTAAAAATGATTTGAACTAAGAAATTCGTTTACCTAGCACTGCTAGTTTGAAATCCGAAGGCACTGCCCTCTTAATATGATTTCTAAAAACTTTGAAAAAATTCAAAATTCAAAAATTTACCACGTTTTTTAACCGTGAGGCGTAAAACTAGAAAAAGAACTCAAAATAAAAAATTTTAAGTAAATTTGTGGTTTTTAGTATGTATTTATGGTTAAATTCAAAAAATATAAGAATAATACAATACGTAGAAAATCAAAATTCAAAAAATTTAAAAAGGAGACAATTAACACATAACAGGTCTGGATTAAGAAAATTTGAAAAAATGAAAATTTCGTAATACGAAGTACAATATAACGTTATTTCATGGTTATTGCCATTCTTCAGTTGCACGCATCGATTACGATTACATTGTAAAATAAGAAGAAAAAATTTTTCAAACTAAACAAAATTATCGACTAAATTGTACAAAATTGACTTACCATAACCTCCAAAGATTATCAAAACTGAACTTGTTACATGAGGTATGAATAATTTAAAAATGATTTGAACTAAGAAATTCGTTTACCTAGCACTGCTAGTTTGAAATCCGAAGGCACTGCCCTCTTAATATGATTTCTAAAAACTTTGAAAAAATTCAAAATTCAAAAATTTACCACGTTTTTTAACCGTGAGGCGTAAAACTAGAAAAAGAACTCAAAATAAAAAATTTTAAGTAAATTTGTGGTTTTTAGTATGTATTTATGGTTAAATTCAAAAAATATAAGAATAATACAAGTAGATGAACAAAGCGGGTTCTAGACAGGAAGTGGCGTTCTAGACAGGAAGTAAGTTCAAACTCGATGGCTATGTTTTGTAAAGCTCGATGACCAAGGGTGTCTTGGCTTGAAGTGTATTAGGGGTTGTTATCGAAGTGTTATTCTTGAAGACGTGAAGTTCGATGGTCAGGGTGTTCTCTTGAAGGATATTAGGGGATGTTAAGCGGTGTTAGACTTGATGACTTGAAGCTCGATGGTTAGGGTGTTCTCTTGAAGGATATTAGGGGTATGTTAAGAGGATGACATTAAGTTCGATGACCAAGGTCATGGCTTGGCGGGTATAAGCTGCGAGGGTCTTGGCTTGAAGGGTGGTGTTAAGAGGAGTGAAGCTCGATGACCGAGGTCTTTGCTTGGCTGGTATAAGCTGCCAGGGTCTTTGCTTGAGGGTTTTCGCTTGGAGGGTACGTTCTTCGCGTGTCGGCGCTTGGAGGATATTATGGACCGGAAGTGCCTCGTTGACGCGGGTCTTTGCTTGAGGGTTTTCGCTTGGAGGGTACGTTCTTCGCGTGTCGGCGCTATGCCTTTTTGTGTCGGCGCTATGCCTTTTTGAAAATGTTAATAATAATACATTGTATTAAAATAATCTCCTATTGAGATATTGCGACCGGAATTAGTGATATGAAAATCACCTTGTGTTTTATTATAGAACAGATAGTGGTAATTTGTATGAGATAGAACGGATATAATACATTGTGTTAATAACCCTACCCTATGATAGCGGTTATTGGAAAAGGAAAAAACACCTTGTTTTAGGTCATATAGAACAGATAGTGGTAATTTATATCATATTGAACGGATATAATGCATTTAACAAGATCATCAGTTCCTGTTTTATGATAAATAAGACTGGAATTAGCAATAGGAAAAAACACCTTGTTTTTATGTCATATAAATCAGTTCCTATTACGATAACGTTTTGTAAAATAGACCTGTATTAATGATAAGAAAAACGCTTCATCTTGCAGGTTTAGACATGTTTATAAATCCCATTTTATCAAACCTCCGTCATCACGAATGAGATAGTTGATGTTGTTTATCTTTGAACTTAGAGTATATAAAAAATGGAACGGAATTTGTGGTGATAGAAAAATAAGTGTTTCCTGTAAATAAAAGCATTATACTGTGCGATTTGAAGAACGGGGTGGGGTGTAGAAGAAAATCTAATATAAAAGTAGAATAATCTATCCTAAAGATATAGGTTACTTCTATATATCCAAGTAGTAGTATATTGTATCTAAGTGAGTGAGTTATTCCAGAAAATATTTCAAAAGTAAGTTGTATAATTTTAAATATTTAATAATAATTAGTTATAATAAATTTTTAGTGGATCTAAGTGCTATTAACAAATTTGCAGCATTAGAGACAAAAAAGCTGCAGGATCTAACACCAGATCGACCATATATAATTAACAATTTAGAAATTGTTAATAGTGTTTTTGGAGAAGTTCCGAAGTTAACTTTAGAAGACTGTGTGGTATTTTTACCAGGCCGATGTGTTACAGTCATAAAAGAAAATTTGAACAACTTCCAGCCAAAAAAATATAAATTGTTATACAGAGGGTCGAGGACTTCGAGCAACCCAAAGTACTCACCATCGCAATTGTTTGAGATAGTATAAGAAAACAAATATTAGCAATGAGTTATACTAATTTAGATAATGTCTTTGAGGTAAGTAGAAATTCAGTTAATATTATTGAGCGATCATACAAAATTTTAAATAAAAATAATTCTCAACAACGAGAAATTGATATTTGGTATAAATATTGTTCTAAAAGTTTAAGATATTGTTATAAAATATTAAAAATTAAAAATTTAAATGTCGGTGAAAAAAAAAAAATATTATCTGATATCTCTAATTTAAAACGTTATCAATTACTCATTAGTAGATGTGTATGTGTAAACAAGAAGAAAAATATTGTTGGTTTAGGAATAGTAGGGGGTAAAAAGAAACGTAGTGATTGGGTAAAATGGGTGGATTTAAAAAACGCTTTCGATTCGAGAATTCGTTCAGGCATGATTATCAATTTGAAACATATCGATATATTAGAATTTTTTAATGATGCATTTTTCCTCTTCAATGTTAGAATAAAGAATGTTCTTAAAAATAATTTTATTATGATAAAAGTTAATAGCTGTTTTTGTGGAGAATTTATCAAACGAGGGTTAAACGATAATGAAATTATTGAATATAAACATTTTAATACTAAAAATGAAATAATTGATACGAGTGTTAATATTAAAAAATGGTTTCAAGAACATATTTGTAATCCTATTATAAATAAATTAGAGTCTTTTCAACTTTCTCAAAGTGGTTGGGCTATTAGGGAATTAATTTCATTGGAAATTAATATTAATAAATGTGATATTGGTAATGGATCATCCTTTATTAGACTTCCAGAATCAATTGCTGCTAAAAAAGCGTGTATTAATATCAAAAATTATGATGATGATGCATGTTTTGCATGGTCGTTGGTAGCAGCATTATATCCAGTTGATAAACATTGTGATATAATTACCTCTTACCCTCATTATTCATCTGTTTTAAATCTGGAAAACATTAAATTTCCAATAAAATTAGCACAAATACCTAAAGTAGAAAAATTAAATAATATTTCTATTAACGTATATGCTTTAGAGTTAAATAGATTAGAAAAGTATACTGTTGTTCCTGCATACATAACAAAAGATAAAAAAGATAAACATATTAATTTATTATTAATTCAGAATGTGTATTACCCTAAATTAAATGATTATATAACAGTAGGAAATGATGATGATGATGATGATGATGATGATGATGGTGATGATACTCAAATTCGTTATCATTTTTGTTTACTTAAAAATTTATCACGTCTTTTATCGAGTCAACTCACTAAATCTAAAATAGCTATACATATATGTGACTGTTGTTTAAATTATTTTTATACTAAAGATAAATTAGATATGCACTCTGAGAATTGTAGAAAATTAAATAATTGTAAAATTTCGTTCCCTCCCTATGATACTGTAGAATTTAAAAATTTTTCAAATCAACAAAAAGTACCATTTATCTTATACAGCGATTTAGAATCAATCCTAGAACCTATAACTGATGATGATAATGATATCATTAAAACAGTAAAATATCAAAAACATCAAGCATATAGTGCAGGTATCTTTTTAAAATGTTCCTATGATAATAACCTATCTTTTTATACATCTTATAGAGGTATAGATGCTATCACATGGTATGCAGAACAACTTAAAAGTATAGCTCAATTTATTTCAAGTAAAATTATTAACATTATACCCATGCAAAATCATCCTTCCGATTTTAAAACAGCAATTAAGTGTCACATATGTAATAAAAAATTTACTTTCAATGATTATAATGATAATAAAATCGTAAGAGATCATTCACATTTCGAGGGGGACTTCCGGGGGTTTGCTCATTCTATTTGTAATTTAAACTTTAAAAAGAAATTTATGGTACCTGTAGTGTTTCATAATCTAACAGGCTATGATAGTCACTTCCTCATTGAAGATATCTCAAAATTAGGAAAAATTAGTTTATTACCAATAAACATGGAAAAATATATTTCTTTTACATTAACTGATGATGGGGGAAGCAAGATTAAATTCCGATTTATAGATTCTTTTAGATTTATGAGTACATCTTTAGATGAATTAGCTTCTTCCATGGAGTTGGATATGTTTAAAAATTTAAAATCGGAATTTAGAGATGAAGATAGTCAAGCATTTAAATTACTAATCCGTAAAGGAATATTTCCCTATGATTATATCGATTCTTTAGATAAATTAAATGAGACTACGCTACCCCCCATCGAATGTTTTTATAATAAATTAAAGAGTTCAGATATTTCGATAGAAGATTACGAACATGCAAAAAATATATGGCATACTTTTAAATGTAAAAATTTAGGAGATTTTTCTGATTTTTATATGAAAATAGATATTTTTTTATTATGTGATATCTTTGAACAATTTCGGGAGACAATGTACCTAAATTATGAGCTCGATTTGGCTTGGTATTATACTTTACCTGGATATACGTGGGATTGTATGTTGAAATATACGAGATGTAAACTAGATATTATTAAGGATGTAGATATGCTTATGTTTATTGAAGGAGGGATTAGGGGTGGAATAAGTCAATGCTCTAATCGATATTCGGAAGCTAATAATAAATATATGGATGAATATGATTCTTCCAGAGAGTCTATATATAACATATACTTTGACGTAAACAACCTTTACGGATGGTCAATGTCTCAAAATTTACCATATAAAAATTTTAAGTGGATGGATAATATTGAAAATTTTGATGTCACTACAATAGCTGATGATGCATCTATCGGATATATTTTAGAGGTAGATTTGGAGTATCCTAATCACCTTCATGATACACATAAAGATTTACCTTTTTGTGCGGAACATTTAAAACCTTCCGATATACAATCAGTATATCAACATAAAGCTTTACAACTCCCAAAATCAAAAATATCTAAATTAATGACAACATTATATAATAAATCAAAGTATATAATTCATTATCGTAATTTGAAACAGTGTTTAGAACATGGTTTGAAATTAATAAAACTTCATCGTGTGCTATCATTCGAACAATCTCCATGGTTAAAATCATACGTCGAGCTTAACACTAAATTACGATCTGCAGCTACTACAACATTCGAAAAGAATTTATTTAAACTGATGATTAACGCTGTATTTGGTAAAACAATGGAAAATATACGAAAACATAGAGTAGTAAAGTTAGTAACTCGATGGGAGGGAAGATACGGAGCGAAAAATTTAATTGCAAGTCCAAATTTTCACAACCGTACTATTTTCAATGAAAACCTTGTGGCTATAGAATTAACAAAGAGCGAACATGTTTTCAATAAACCTATATACGTGGGGATGGTAATCTTAGATATTTCAAAGGTATGTTTATACAATTTTCACTATTCATATATGCTTAAGAAATGTGCTGAAAATAATCATGTGAAGCTTCTATATACCGATACAGATAGTTTGATTTATCAGCTTAAGAATATAGATCCCTATCAAGATATTATAAAAAAAGATATTCATATGTTTGATACAAGCGATTATGCTCAGGATAATTCTTATAATATACCTCTAGTTAATAAAAAGATTCCAGGTCTAATGAAGGATGAGTTAAACGGTAAAATAATGTCACATTTTATAGGACTCAGATCAAAGATGTATACATATAAATATAGTGGAGAGGAGGGGTGTGTTAAAAAATCTAAGGGGGTTAAAAAGAATGTTATGAAAACTAAAATTGATTTTAATGATTATCTAGAATGCTTACGAAATAATGTTGAAAAAATGATATCACAAAGAACAATTCGCTCGTTTTCACATACAGTCTATAGTATAGAGCAAAATAAAATAGCTTTAAACGGTTTTGATGATAAAAGATATTTAATTAAAAATTCAACCGATACACTACCTCATGGACATTATCTATTGAAAGAATCGTAAAAAATACCAATTTACTTTTAAAATATTTTTATGAAAGAGAATCGAAAAATCTGGTATGTTTATACAATTTCTTATTAGAGTTCTTTAATTAATTTTTATTTTTTACTTATAGGGCAAATGGATAAGGAGGTTGATTTTCAATAATACTAATCGTTTCCACCCATCATCATCAGAAGTTCGCAAAAGAATTACAACGATCCCAATAATGGGGACACAATATTGCCGTTCATGTAGGATGATGTTTTGTTTCTGTAAATCATCTATAGAAACGCATACAGTTATCGATTATGATGATCTATTACTATGTAAGGAAACGTTAAAAGATAGTCCTCCTTCAAAATCAATTAAAGAAGAATAAAAAAAAAAAAACTTCTTTTACCAAACAATATATATTTTATAATAATGTTCAGTGATATTATTTACATTAATTTTACAAACATAAAATGTATAACTCATTACAAACTGTTTTCTTATTATTAATTCAACATACTTATAATGTAAAAATAAAATAAAGATTAAAATACTATTAATTATTATCATATGAAATAAAAATACTATAAACCTTCAACATCCTTCAAAATGAGATAAGCTAACTGAAGTGAATGAAATTTGATAACGTTATAAGCTAATAAACAATGATATCATGCGAGGGCTGTTGGATAGTAGCACAGGAAAAATGATTACGATTGACCTTGACATTTTATTTTACTCAAGGAATGTTTACATCTAACGATTTATAATTATTATTAAAATCTTCTACAACATTGTTTTTATAATTAGAAATATATTCAAGCATACATTGATCTTGGATTGAATTAGTATTACAAAGATCTTTGATTATATCTATTATATCAATATCTGATTTTAGTTTATCATTTACACATTTTAATACATTAACATAATATTCATGAAAATTTAAACTTGAAAGATATTTTATTACATTTAAAATACGAGAATTTAAAAGAAGAATTTCTGATGTCTCATAATCCTCGAGTTCAAAAGCAATGTTATTTCTGGATATTGTTATGCTTCTAAAGTATTCCAAAATAGGAGCACAAGAAATTTTGGTACCCCAAATAGTAGTGTAGATATAGGATTCGTTCACTTCTCCAAAGTTCTCTTCAAACATACAACGAAGTGTTTCTATTAATTCCAACCATTCTTCTACATCAAAAGATAATATTAGATGATCATCATTAACTAGGTGAATTGATGGTTGAAAATTTCGAGCTGAACTCAAACCACAATTTATAGAAAAATCGGTAAACTGTAATTCATATTTATGATTATGTATCAATAAGGTTTCACATTGAATCTTCTCTTTATAATTTTCCACCATCCTATTAAAATGTATATTATAATTCGACGTATCCTCCTCCTCCTCCTCCTCCTCATCAACACTACCCACTAACATTATTTTAAGAAGACTAAAGAGAATTTTAGATAATGTTGATTTTATATATTATAGAACATTTGATCGATCAATCCAGCTATTATGTGAATCATCGAATCCTAACCACTTTACATAATTTTTATTACCACGTCTTTTTAAAACTTTTTCAACCAGATAAACATCCGGATATTTAGCTATTTGTAATTCTTCTTTGTAAAAAGCGCCGCTTATAGATGTTCCTCTTAAATCTTCTAGGAGATATGTTACAGGATGTGTAATTTGTATTCTAACGATTTTAAATATTTCAGTTGTCCAATTTGGAATATATCCTTTTTCAAAAACATGTTTGGCTATACTTATTCTAACATAATCACCAATTTTAAATGTTCTAGGTGTAGTGGCTAATTTTATAAAATTATAAGATGATTTTAAAACTTGATCCTCGTTTTTCTTAGTAACATCGATAGGTTTCATTTTTATTGTAGAATGTGTAGTATTATTATATATAGATGTAATTTTAGATAATACATCGATCCATTTATGAGAGCCATTGAGAGTAAAATGTTTAAATAATTTTTCTTTTAAAGTTCGAATAACTCGTTCGGCCATAGATGCCTTCATCGAGCTAAACGTATTATAATGATTTATATCATATTTTTTCATTAGTTGATTAAAGGTTGTATTTAAGAATTCTTTTCCTTGATCGCTTTGCACGTTTCGAGGACAACGTACTCCCTCTACCAATATTGATTCGAATGCTCTTGCAACATCTAGAGCACTTTTTGTTTTAAGCGCTCTACACCACACATATTTTGAGAAGCAATCGATAACAACCAATATGAATCTAAATTTTTTATTTGATGATGAGAATCGACTCATCTCCATCAGATCTATCTGCCATAAATCATCCAATCCTTTAATTATGGTTCTACGTCTTTGAAAATTTTTGCGTATAGGTTTGTGAAGTTCTTTAACGATCTGAAGTTTTTCTTTACTAAAGAGATGATGATTCATGATGATGATGATGATGATTACTCGATGTATACTTTAGTAATTATCTCAAATATCAGACTATTATAATTTTCGTCTATCGCAGTAAAAGTGAAAATATCTCTTATTTTTAAAGTGCGTCCAATTAATTCTTTACCAGCACTATTACACTCCTTATTATTTAATAGAATTTTCGCAGCTGAACAACTAACATTAACAACTGTTCCTTCTCTAATTACTCGAAATTCGAATTTATCAGGAACATTGAATATTATGAAACGTCCAGCTTTATCGGTAGAGGTAGAGTAAATGTATGTATGAAGTAGATAACTATTTTTAATCTTATTAATTTCAACATCCACATAATGCTTATTCGAGACATCCCCAGCAACTTTAGGTTCTTTAACGTTACAAATTCTTAAATTTTCTGCATCAATATCACCATCGGCAGTATGTCTAATATTAGCACTATGGGCATCATAGCGTAATCTTCTCGATGAGAGAAGTGAAGTAGAAGACAATGATTGACCGAATTTATCGAGCGGCATCTTATAACTAATATAAAAATATAGAAAAGAGCTAATATATAACCGATGCTTCTCTTAATTCATTAATGATTGATATTATTTCATTATCATGCGATGTATTTCCAGCATCTTTAGATGCTATGAGTAAACGTAATCGGTCTACGAGCTCATTTACATCATCAAAATAAACATATTCGATGGGTTTAGAGTTATGTTGTAGTTGTAAGCTATTTTCTACACGAAAACCACCGCCACCACCTTTCTTCTTCTTTTTAGATGAATCCAAATTCTTCGTCTTCCTACTCTTCTTTTTAGATGAACTCAAATTTGGTTTAATTATATTTCTATACTTTAAAGTATTATTACCATTAATTTGTTCGAGAGCAGAATAATTTCTTCTGAATAAATTTGTTCTATACCCGATATCCATATATCGATCTATATCCTGTTTCGTATAACCGTGGGGTTGTTTTTTAAACAAAAGTTCATACAATCCCGATGTTCCTGTATATGTTTGAGGTATTTTTGTATTAGATATATCATCATACACGTATACAATAATATTAGATCCATTAAAATCTAATACGGAGTCTCCAATAGAAAATTTTCTTGTTTCCAAATTTTGATTTACACCAAAATTCATATCAAACGTATTTTCAGTATCATGAAGCTGTTCTTCTAGATACTTTCTAGGTAATGGTATCGTAAAATTGTTTGATAGATAGTCTCTATAGGCTTGCGATTTTGTAAGTTGCTGAAAATCTTTTCGAGTGGATTCATGAACATCATCATCGTAATCATCAGAGGCTATATCTTCATAAACATCATCGTCATCGTCGTCGTCGGTAGTAGCATTGAGATTTGTATTAGCTGTTTCTTTTTTTAGAAATTCTACTTGTTTTTGTGGGGAAGAAGAAGGCTTTACTTTTTCCAATGTATCGAAAACTAGCTTTCGTTTGACAACAGCTCGCTTCGGTGTAGTTATCGATGAGATGTCTTTTTCAAAAATATTAGGTTTGTTTCTAGCAACAACATCACTAATACTATTTAGAGGTTCCACTATAGGTTTAAATAATTTATTTAACGCACTATCTTCTTCAGATTTACCTAATTTAAGAGCTAGGTATTTTTTTCGAATACTTTTAGAAAGCTCATGAATTTGTTTTTTAACAGTTCCATCATGATGTGATATCATTTTGCTATGAGTTTATGTATAGGAAGACACTATTTATATACAAGTATTCCAATATGCTGGCGATCGCTATAGCGACCATAAGCGAGCGACCGACCGGTATTAGCGACCTTAAGCGAGCGAGCGACCGGTATTAGCGACCGTGACCGCTATTAGCGACCGCTATAGCGATCGTAAGCGAGCGATCGGTATTAGCGACCGCTATCGGTATTAGTGTTTGCTATCGGTGTTAGCGGTATATCTGTATTGATATAGCTATCGAAACCTCTACGATAACGACCTTGATTTAGAGGAAAATCTTTAACAATCACTATCGGTTCATAATTTTCTTTCCAACATTCTGCACATAGATTTTTAAATACATCGTATGATATATCGGGAGAAACATGTTCGTTATATACATGTTTTAAATTTGTTTCGTCCTGTTTAAAAAGCACTATTAAATTACTGTTATCACGAATTAATTGTTTTGGAATTTTCGAGTACGTTTGACATAAATAAGCAACATCGATACCTTTATGTCTACCCATAGAATAATATTCACGTATTTTATTCTGCTTATCGCACGCTATATCATCGAATATAAAAATAGAATTATCAAGAGCTTCGCTTTGTGCAATTATTTCATCATTATTTTTGAATGGAAAATATCCCACATCTTTTACGCCGTTTAAAACCGATTTTAATAACTCATACTTGTCTTGATATAGAGACTTTGAGTATACATAAATATTTTCAAATCTTGCTCCATTGGGATGAAATAGTAGACTTAATAAAGCATTCGTCTTGCCCGATCCACTCGGACCGCAAAAAATAGCTCTAAACGAATTTGGTAATAGATTACCATGTTTACTACACTTAACAATCGTGTCATTAAAAATATCTAAATTTAGTATAGGAAGCGGCTCCTGCTGTTTAGTACAATGCATCTTATGACAAACTAAGAAGTTATAAGGTGTATTACCCTAAATATAAAATGAAAAGATATAATATTTAGATATAATTTATTTTAACATTATTTACATTTATCTATTAACAACATCATAATATCGCATAAGCGTAAAACAGATATAAGAATTTTTTCCATATTCATAACATTACAACCACAATTTACACATTTTACAGAGGTATTGCTACTATCGCTTCCGGTATCATTATTAGTTGAGGTAATTGGTTCCATCCTATGTATGCGGTTGTATTTGTTATAAGTTGTAGATGTGGTTGTGTGATGCATCACACAACCACAAGTATCAGGACCTTCTGTTGCATTTGGATCCGACCAAGGACAATTAGGATAATGAGTCTTAGAGTTTCGAACTTGATTTACAGAATCTGCTCTATTATAAATATCACCCTTGTTATTATACCATTTTATAGAGGTATTGTTGATATCGCTTCCGGTATCATTATTAGATGAGATAATTGGTTTATTATTATAAATATCATCCATTTTACTATACCGTATATATTAATTTACGAATAACAACTAACTAAGAAATAAGAATACACCGTCTTTTATACTCTACCACTACTTAACCATCTAGATAAGATGATAATGATTTCAATAAAGAGTAGATTTTACTCATGATTTTAGTACTAGGACATATAATTTCAAACAAACTCCAACTAAAGGGTGATACACTAATTAGTTTATTTGTAAATTCATTATATTCATAAACCGTTTCGTTTATACTAAAAAATAAATTTCCGTTTATATATCTAAAGGCTTTCGTGACTGGTAGTGGTAGCCCCGGAAAAAGATTAGTAATGTAACCTTGATTTATAACATTAAGAGTGGACTCGCTAATTTCGAAGTATAATTCATCATCGTGAAAAACAAATATTCGTCCTGAATATGATTCGAAAGCTGCATTAATTTTATTTGTATTAGGCCACCCCATCTTTAATAAACTCGAATTAGTTATTTGTGTATTAGTTAAAGATGAAATAATAGCAATATTTTTTTTATCAAATACCCATATTTTATCATATTTACTTTGAAAGAAATGTGAAGACGATGTATATTGATGCTGATACGATGTAACTAAATCGTTTTGGATATAATTCTTATGTATAGGAAGCTTCCACATTAATTCATTATAATATATATATAAATAATGATCTCGAGTAATTAATATGTTATCAGGTTTAATAATTTTACATAAATCTGTATACTGCGTAGACGTAGGAATAATAGCTGTCGGTATTGTATGTGAAGACGGTTCCCCATATAAATCTTGAAGATTCTTTTTATCTGTTTCTGATAGTTTCACTATATGATTATCGACAGTATACGCATACATCATATCTTCTTCATTTCTAGTATGCTCTAGTCCTAAGTTATGACCTATTTCATGAACTAAAACATGAAATAAACTTATTTTATTATTATCTAACGGAATATCAGTATTCTCAATATAATAATTTTCCTCGACATCTAAATGTATTTCAACACATTGTCCTATGTTAGTAGGAAAGTCTGCATGAGCTAGAACTCCTCCAATCCCATCAAGGTTATTTGAACACATTTTAGTTCTCGAACAATGAGGATTATTTTCATGAACACCTTTTCTATATGAAATAGCAATATCAGTATTAAACGATGAATGATGAAATGATATGGTTGAAGCAGCCTGCCATAACCCGAATGCCTTTTTAACAACCATCGCTGTTTTTATTAAAATATCAGAATGTTTAGAGTAATCTGTATCGTTTGATGGAAAAACGTACCAATTCAATCTTCTTTTGTTCCATTTATAGAAAGTATTTTTTAAAGCACCTTTATCGGGAACATTGCAACGTCGTTTTTTCATAAAATTTATAAGTTCAGGTGTAAATATATTGTTTGTTTCAAGATTATAAAACTTTTGAAACGCTAATAAGGCATTATCCACCCCTGAATATGAATTAGCTGCAGAATTTAAAAAACCTGCTTGCTGTAAATACTCGATAGCGAGACGTCGATCTTCATAACATTTCACAAAATATAAAATTTCTAGCACTACTAATAACAATACCACCTTCCCCATCATGATCTTTTATGATACTAATAAACTTTAATGAAAGGATTGTTCTTTTATTTTAATGAATAATAGGAAAACATTCTTATCAATAATTTTTATTTTATATAAATATTACAATTCATCATCATCATCGTTCGGAAACACTCCTTATTGATAAAAGTATAACTAATCTTAGTGGTTAGATTATTCTACTTATTTAGATTCCTCTCTTCAAATCCTTTAAGATAACTTGCGTACTATTTCACTAAGTGGAAGATGTTCGATTATTGCATCATGAATAATAACACAATAGGCTTTAGTATTGGTAGGAAAGCTTGTTCGAGCTTCAATATCAATTTTGACATCAATCGTACTCGATTTTAAAGCATCAATTCTTCTAGAACAATCGATAACAAATAGAGCATGAGTTTTAAAAGTTACATAATCCAACAACGGTTGTTTTGGTAATGTATAATCATTTTTAAAACTCTGATAAAATTTTGTGTAATTACAATGTGCTTCAACATAATTATTTTTATTAAAATCAAGCCTCATACGTTCTATTGGATAATAATCGCCGTTTAAAGTAACACGTATATCAGATATATCGATATTATCAAAATTTGATGCATTTTTCTTTAAATCTCCTCTTCTAGCTTCTTGAAAGGATATAATAACATAGCGAGGACTCTCGAGAGCTGTACAGGTTTTCACCGACCAAATTTCTTTAGTTGCACCTATAGTTAATTGAGGTAATTCGTGATATTCCCATTTTCGAAATGGAATTATGATGGGTGTATCTTTTTTGATAGATTCCAATAAATTTAACTTTAATACATCGTTCGGTATCATAATGTCTACTCTTAGAATAATATTTTCAATTTTTATTTCAACCTTGAATGTATCGTCAGCTTTTTCTACTAAAAGAGCATCCACGTCATGTCTTGCTCTTACGAGACGAATCGTTTGTTTTCCGAAAAAAACATATTGATAATCATTAAAAATTCCTAATAAATGTTTTAAAGGAATACGTAAAACAAATGAATTATCATTCTTATTTATTATAGGATTAGATGGAAAATTCCATCCTGCTATATCCAAATGCTTAGAATCGGTAGTATTATAACACATGTATCCTTTTATCGTGCTTAAAATTCCCGGATCACGTACACTTTCAACTTCTTGTCCATTTAAATCATAAGTTATTGAATCAAAGAGAAAGGCTCCTGCATTATTTACTAGAGATACCTCACCAGTTCCTACGGTTTTTATTTTTCCTTCGATAATTAAGGCGGCATCGCTCATTAGAATCCACTGATCAGATTGATTTATCGATATTTCTATTACATCATTATTGTTGAATGATTTCACATAAGGTTGATATGTTCTTGTTTCAACTTTTTGAATTGTCTCATCATATTGAGGTTTTTGGAAAATGTTAAATATTTGACTTAACGACATCGTAATCCTATTGCTTCGAGAAACATACGATTTTCAGTATTTAGTCTTTTTGATAGGTCTATACCTCTAGCCTTGTAACTTATCTCCAATGGATGGTTAGTTGAGACTGAAGACCAAACTTTTTTATATGAGTTTTTATAGTTTTTTTGATTATTATTATTATTATTAAACACTAATCCCATTTTAATTTTTTTAATTCCAAACGAATTATAACGGTTTCTCCTCGAAAATTTATAGGTTTAAAGTTCTGATCTAAGATGGTTAGTGTAATATTCGTTATTTCACGCTTATTGATTATAGGTAAATATATTAAATTTTGAGGTACTTCGTCTATGGCAAAGCCCGGATCCACTCCAATTGCAAATTCGTAGATCGTATGAGACGGTTTATTATCATAAAATGCTCCTGTGGTTATATTACAATTTATTTGAATTGTTCTAACTTTTATGATATCGACTGGAAGATCAGATAAGTGAATGGTATCCGGTTCTAATATACGATTAGAAAACCCCAAAATTGATCCAATGGTATGTCGATCGTAGGCAAAATTAATTAAGTACTTCTCACTATAAATTTCACACTTTAACGTATTATGATTAGGTTTTAGAGAAAAGTATTTATCATAGTCTTCCTTTTTTACAGTTTTTGGAATTAATTGTTGTCGTAAATAATTTTCTATATCCAAAATTTCATAGGATCCAGTCGGTAATGTAATCGTTTCCTGTTTTTTCGTTTTCTTATCAGTATTATAATCAGTGTAATAAAATTTATTTTCACCACCTTCGTAAATATTCGGAATGCTATTATATGAATGAAAGCCTATCAGAGCTAATCCGTATTCAGCTTCAGGATCGATGGGTAGTGGATTTGTAAAATCGATAGATAATACGTGATTATTACTTTTTAATGTAAAAATATATGACATGCTAGGTGTTTTATGTACTACTAAGGATTTTCAAGATTTTACATGTTTATATATAACTTCCTATAGACAATAATTTCATAGTTTATTGTTTTTACATGTTCGATACAAGAATTTTAAACATAAATGACCACAGTTAATTTCATTATAATTTTGATAACTATCATTATTATATAAGATTTTAACCTTATTTCCTAAATATTTTACAAGTTCCCTGGGGGGCTTAAGCCCCCCAAAACTGTCGAAAAATGATACTGTATTGTTTCTTTTAACATACGCTACCCAATGAGTTCCAGGATTTTTATAAGAATCTAAATTAAGTATACCACATTCGTTAGGGTGTGGTGGATAGTTTTTTGGTAACGTATCACGCATAAAAATTCCTCTAAAATGTGGTATCCTTAATTTTTTTATATATTTAACTAAATCTTTATCATATAGTACTCTATTGGGTAGCGTTATTGGTAGTTTTTTGACTGCTTCTTTAAAAATAAACCATATCCTCCTTTAACATTTTTTCTAAGATATAATCCTGATCCTATTCTACCAATTTCCTCCATCGTCTTATTATGTCGTTTATCTTCTTCGAGTTTCTTTTTAGCATTTCTCGAATCGATCACTGTTTTTGCTACAGCACTTGCACCACCTACAAGAATTAAACGTAAAACAAAAATAAATTTTTTAGGAATCTTATTTACCTGATAATGATCCTATTGCTCCTAAAGCTGCTAGTATTGGCATTAATAAAGCGGGTAAAACTCCCCCCTTTTTAGATTCGAATGGTATAATTCTAGGAGTACGTATATTTCTACGACCTCCTGCTTTTTTAACAGCTACACGTGCCGCATTAAGTGCTATCATTGAAGCTTTTTTTAATGCAGTTGTATTATTTAAATCTAAATCTTCAACATGTTTTTTCTTTAAACTTCTCCTAACATGATCTAGAATACCACGTTTAAATGGAATCTTCTTCCTAGCTTTCATCCCCATTCCAAGTTTACGTTTCGTTTTCATAGCTGATGTAACGAACCAGGCTGCAGCTTTTTCACCAAACTTTACGTCTTTCGACTTTACTCTTTCCCACGCTTTATTTTCCAAAATATAATCAGCTTTATGTCTATCTTCTAAAGATTTATTTTTCGAATAGCTAATATCATGTATTTTGCAAGCACTATCGAGCGGATTCACCCCTGAATCACCTCTTTTTAAACGTTCTTCTAGGCGAGTACCTGGTCCACAGAATTGATATCCGGGTAGATGTAATTCGAAAGGTAGATTATTAATTAACGAATTTAATACACCACTACCTTGATGTTTGAATGTTAACATGAGAACTGATGGCAAATAAAGAGTAATTAGGTTATTTATAGTTTTTCAAATCTTATAATATATTTTTACCTTATACATCCGTGAAGATGACTATTTTGCTTAATTTTTAAAATAATCTTTTAAAAATTGAGCAAAATAGCTCACCTCCACTTTGGGGCAATGCGCTTTTTTGATTTTGTTCTTCAAATATCCATGATTGCCACAGTCTTCAACGTTTAGAGAATATTGTTGTAGTAGGGTGTCAAATTTTGGACACCCTAAATCCTCTAAGTTGAAAACTATGTTGGAATACCCCAACCTGGTAATATGATTCTTCTCATAATTACCGCCTTTATAGCACACAAGTCGATTCTCCAATTGTGTTTCCATACACAATCGCTGTATAATATCATCGACTTGTGTTCTATCCAGCTCGTTGGGGTAATCCCGACACAGCAATCCATGGATATTATTAGTTACAAAGCGTATAGTTCTCATGTCTCGCACATCCCTGGTACTTCCAACCTTAAAAATTAAAATATCGATTTTTAGTAACTTACAAAATGTATAATTTTATTTTTACCTTAAACATCTTTGATGATGCATATCCAGCGTCTACATCATAGATTCCGAGTTCTTTCAAACGAAATTCCCCATCGAATGAAAAACCATCGTAATCTATGATGTACTTGACTGATTTTATATTATTCATCTAAAAGATGTAAATTTATTAATAATATTAAAAAAATTTAATGTAATTAATTATAATTGAAGTATAGTAGATAATTCAAATTAATCAACTTACTCTGAAATATTTTTTATAGTTGATAGTATAGTTGATGGTTTATAGTCACTTCACTTAGATACAATAACACTCTACTTGATTTTCCTACTTATATAAGTTTTATTTACAGGAAGCAAATTGCAACTATCTGTTCTGTATGACCTAAAAAACAAGGTGTTTTTTCCTATTGCTAATTCCAGTCTTATTTATCATAAAACAGGAACTGATGATCTTGTTAAATGCATTATATCCGTTCAATATGATATAAATTACCACTATCTGTTCTATATGACCTAAAACAAGGTGTTTTTTCCTTTTCCAATAACCGCTATCATAGGGTAGGGTTATTAACACAATGTATTATATCCGTTCTATCTCATACAAATTACCACTATCTGTTCTATAATAAAACACAAGGTGATTTTCATATCACTAATTCCGGTCGCAATATCTCAATAGGAGATTATTTTAATACAATGTATTATTATTAACATTTTCAAAAAGGCATAGCGCCGACACAAAAAGGCATAGCGCCGACACGCGAAGAACGTACCCTCCAAGCGAAAACCCTCAAGCAAAGACCCGCGTCAACGAGGCACTTCCGGTCCATAATATCCTCCAAGCGCCGACACGCGAAGAACGTACCCTCCAAGCGAAAACCCTCAAGCAAAGACCCTGGCAGCTTATACCAGCCAAGCAAAGACCTCGGTCATCGAGCTTCACTCCTCTTAACACCACCCTTCAAGCCAAGACCCTCGCAGCTTATACCCGCCAAGCCATGACCTTGGTCATCGAACTTAATGTCATCCTCTTAACATACCCCTAATATCCTTCAAGAGAACACCCTAACCATCGAGCTTCAAGTCATCAAGTCTAACACCGCTTAACATCCCCTAATATCCTTCAAGAGAACACCCTGGCCATCGAACTTCACGTCTTCAAGAATAACACTTCGATAACAACCCCTAATACACTTCAAGCCAAGACACCCTTGGTCATCGAGCTTTACAAAACATAGCCATCGAGTTTGAACTTACTTCCTGTCTAGAACGCCACTTCCTGTCTAGAACCCGCTTTGTTCATCTACTAATACAATACGTAGAAAATCAAAATTCAAAAAATTTAAAAAGGAGACAATTAACACATAACAGGTCTGGATTAAGAAAATTTGAAAAAATGAAAATTTCGTAATACGAAGTACAATATAACGTTATTTCATGGTTATTGCCATTCTTCAGTTGCACGCATCGATTACGATTACATTGTAAAATAAGAAGAAAAAATTTTTCAAACTAAACAAAATTATCGACTAAATTGTACAAAATTGACTTACCATAACCTCCAAAGATTATCAAAACTGAACTTGTTACATGAGGTATGAATAATTTAAAAATGATTTGAAATAACGTTATATTGTACTTCGTATTACGAAATTTTCATTTTTTCAAATTTTCTTAATCCAGACCTGTTATGTGTTAATTGTCTCCTTTTTAAATTTTTTGAATTTTGATTTTCTACGTATTGTATTATTCTTATATTTTTTGAATTTAACCATAAATACATACTAAAAACCACAAATTTACTTAAAATTTTTTATTTTGAGTTCTTTTTCTAGTTTTACGCCTCACGGTTAAAAAACGTGGTAAATTTTTGAATTTTGAATTTTTTCAAAGTTTTTAGAAATCATATTAAGAGGGCAGTGCCTTCGGATTTCAAACTAGCAGTGCTAGGTAAACGAATTTCTTAGTTCAAATCATTTTTAAATTATTCATACCTCATGTAACAAGTTCAGTTTTGATAATCTTTGGAGGTTATGGTAAGTCAATTTTGTACAATTTAGTCGATAATTTTGTTTAGTTTGAAAAATTTTTTCTTCTTATTTTACAATGTAATCGTAATCGATGCGTGCAACTGAAGAATGGCAATAACCATGAAATAACGTTATATTGTACTTCGTATTACGAAATTTTCATTTTTTCAAATTTTCTTAATCCAGACCTGTTATGTGTTAATTGTCTCCTTTTTAAATTTTTTGAATTTTGATTTTCTACGTATTGTATTATTCTTATATTTTTTGAATTTAACCATAAATACATACTAAAAACCACAAATTTACTTAAAATTTTTTATTTTGAGTTCTTTTTCTAGTTTTACGCCTCACGGTTAAAAAACGTGGTAAATTTTTGAATTTTGAATTTTTTCAAAGTTTTTAGAAATCATATTAAGAGGGCAGTGCCTTCGGATTTCAAACTAGCAGTGCTAGGTAAACGAATTTCTTAGTTCAAATCATTTTTAAATTATTCATACCTCATGTAACAAGTTCAGTTTTGATAATCTTTGGAGGTTATGGTAAGTCAATTTTGTACAATTTAGTCGATAATTTTGTTTAGTTTGAAAAATTTTTTCTTCTTATTTTACAATGTAATCGTAATCGATGCGTGCAACTGAAGAATGGCAATAACCATGAAATAACGTTATATTGTACTTCGTATTACGAAATTTTCATTTTTTCAAATTTTCTTAATCCAGACCTGTTATGTGTTAATTGTCTCCTTTTTAAATTTTTTGAATTTTGATTTTCTACGTATTGTATTATTCTTATATTTTTTGAATTTAACCATAAATACATACTAAAAACCACAAATTTACTTAAAATTTTTTATTTTGAGTTCTTTTTCTAAACAATTATGTACCGATGTCTCTATAGATGTAGTGTGTCGCTATTCCCAAGCATCTCAAAAGATTTAGTAAAAAAAGCTGTAAGAATGATTGAAATTTGGTTTGCTACAAGTTATTTTCAATTGGAAGATACATTTTATGCCCAACAGGAAAGTTTATTAATAGGGAATCCAGCAAACCCAACATCGACGGGTTTACTGATGGAAATGGTGATAAAGGAAGTTTTAACAACCATTCATTTACAAATATGTGGATGACACAATATTGGCAGTCCCAAACGAAAAAGAAGAATGGATTTGTAATACATTTAATAAATACAATCAAAAAATCTAATTTACACCGGAAAAAGAAGTTAATAGAGAAATACCGTTCCTGGATGTTAAAGTCATTAGAACGGAAGAGAATAAAATCATCACAAATCGGTACATACATATAACAATTAGCTTCAAGAAGATTGGTAAATGGTAAGTCATTCCCATCACCATTTAAATATAAGGAAAGCCCTTGTATCTGGTGTAATAAGAAGAGTAACAGACATTAGTCATAATTCTTTCCACAAATAAACAAAAAGAAAATACTATATGAATATTTAAAAAACAATGGTTACTCTATGTGGTTCATAAAAGCCACATAAAGGATAATAAAAAAAAGAAAGTTCCCTATATAAGAGGTTTAGCAGAAAAGATTAATGAGATTTTGAGTTTGTTTTGTACACTAGTCATGTACAACTTAAAAGACTACAGCTTATTGTTAACTAAATTAACAATAAAAACTGGATGAATCTGAATTAGTTTATATGTTTCTATAATTAGACTGTGATGGAGCATTATGTAGGTCAGACAGAACACTGATTCAAAGACAAACTATATCAGCCGAGGGTCAAGTCACAGGGTAGATTTCTTTTTACAATATTTTTGAAAGATTTCCTCCTGTAGGATTGCCTTAAGATTTTCTTTCCAAAAAGTAAAAAAGATTATTTGTAGTATTCCTAAGATTTTCAGATTTCCTAACATTTCTTTGGATTTCCTGAAGTTTTCTAAGATTTCCTAAAATTTCCTGAGATTTCTTAAGATTCCCTTTACTTGTACACCAAATTTTTCCAACGATTTCTTCCTTGATACCAGCATAAAAACGACTGCAAAAAGAGTGGAAATGCAGCAAGTTTAGGTGCAGGCTAAAACTTGATAATTTAAATCAAAGGAGGAATCTATTAGAAACGTCTTCTAATGTCTTTTTGCGGGAGCATTTCTTTGAAAATCTTTCGCTAACTTTTTACTTCCTCATTTAGAGAAATAATTTCCTTATTTCAATCTCATTTCTTCAGTTTTTTTGCGTTTAGAACGTTTTACTATACGTGTGCTGAAGAATATAATAGAAAAGTTTTACTCGATTTCATCCAATTTAGATATTTTTAAAATAAGAATTCGATTTAATTTTTATTTAATCGATGCAGCTTGGTTGAATTTATATCATTTTTGTTATCATCTTGGATGTAAATTAGCCATAGCAATTTCACGTGATCTTTCTCTACTTCTAGGTTTTGTGATAGAATTTCCTGCCTCTCTTCGTTAATCTGAAACTCAGCGCCGATCATCGTACGTTGTAATCAGCTAACCTATGCCGCTATGCCCTTCAGTCTTAAGTTGTAATGAAATTTACTTTAAAATAGCAATTTCTTACCACACCTGGAATAGGTGACTTCCAGTATTTATGTTTATGTGGCGAAACTCAGATATTAACTAGCTCTTTAAAATTCGGAGGCAAAAGCGTAGGTCCTGAAATAAATGAAATTACTTCCTCTTTTAAAAATGAAACTCGAGTAACAAATAACAGGAACTCCGACGTTCCCACGAAACCAAATTAATACAAAGGGATGGAAAGTCAAAAATTTACTCACCGAGTACTCAGATCGTTTACAACTTTAGAATGACAATCAGTGGTGGATTTACCAACAGGCTGAGTAGGTTGAAGCCTAGGGCGGCAGATTTTAGGGGGCGGCAAATTTGGCCCAAAAATTGTTGTATTACAGAAATAAAAAAATATATATTATTATACAGGGTGGCCGTCTGAAAACGAAACAGATGGGATTGTTGCCAGCAGAATTTTTTTTTTCAAGAAATGCGAAAACACAACTTTTGCGACCAATGTCACTTCCGTATTGTTTCATCCCTTTGCGCTGTAATGACAACCACTGAAATGTAAATAGGGATGATATGGCAAGTGACACCTCATTTAAAAGGTCTTCTTTCCCTGAATTCAGTGCAATAATTTTTTGAAGTTTTATCAATTATTCAATAAAAAAATTGAAGCTGCAAAAATGCGAAATAAGGACGATATTTCAAGACATTTAAGAATAAAAAAGTGAAAAACGCTTGGACGGGTTGATTTTAATTTCAAGGGGGCTACATTTACTGCTATTCATAAACATTGACAATTCAACCCTTAAGGTAAAGAGCAAACCACCCTTGGAATTTTGAATGAAAAGGTGGGTCTGATAAAAAGATCAGTTTAATCAAATTAGATGTTCAAATTGTTCAAATTGTTAAACTTTTAACTTTTATTTCAACTTTTATTAAAAATTCGGGTTAAATGTGCAATAGGTCAATGAGAGATTTAGCTACATTGTGGTAAAAAGATTGTAGTAAAAAATTTGCGAATCTTAAAATAATTACTTTAGAAATAATATTCGCAATCCTTTACAGTAGTGCAGTAAATAAACAGTTTTTATTATTATCTCCTGTAAAATTTAGTAAAATGGAGGAGTTACGCCATTTTTTGGTTTCACAAAACCAGACAAAGCTTGCAGGCTGACTTCCTGCTTTTTGTTTTTCTGTTGGGGGTTGTCTTCCTCCACTTTTGGCTTATAACAATTTTGGTATTTATTTGTATAATTTAAAGGTAACTTTCGGTTACCATGTTTAGTTGTGTCGGTTGTGTCATCTATTAATATTTAATAATTATTATGTCACGAATTCTGTGTAAGATGGAATAATTGAAAACAAACCATTATGTCATTTAGTTAATCAACATAATAGTTATTGCATTTAATCCACATTTGTAAGTGGGCGATAGGTATACATATTATATTGGAAAAATTGTGAAGGTGACATATGACTAATTTGAATTAAGGTCCAATACTTTTTTGTAATTAATCGTCGGTTCATTAAAAAATTGTCTTTTAAAATTAAGTTAGCATTGTCATTATTGTTTTATGTGTATTTATTTTAATTTCACAAAAATAAACAAAAGAAGAAATTTTAATTAAAAAATCAAAAATTAAATGTGGAAATCCTTCTTTCCAGCCATAATATTATCGAAAGGTTGAGGTCTAAATTTAATAAAAGTTAATCTGGCATTAAAATTTAAGCGGAGAATTAAATTAAAATGGAAGCTTTTCATCGCTTTATTTGATGTTTAAATTTTTCCAATAAAATTATAATCTTAAATTCTTAAATAATCTTAAATAATTCTTAAATTAAATATCTTAAATTTCTTTATGTAATGGATCCTTATTAATTGTCTTTTTTTTTGCAGCACCACTAAAGCAGTGTCGGATCCAGGGGAGGGCGATTAAGGCAATCGCTCCTCCTTAGAGCTCAAAAAACATCGAGTTTCACTTTATTAAAAAACAAAGTATAAATATAAATCTATTTAGTTAGAAGAAAAAATCAAGATGTTACAGATCGGGTTTAAGGTACAGCATTGATCTGTTTTAAAAAATTTATCTTCCAAAAAATTAAATAAAATTATTTGGATATAGCCGGTTTTGCTACAAAAGTGACTCCTACATGAAAATCATATTTCTTTTATGATTGTGTGACTTAGTCTCCTGTAAAATTCTGGCTTTAATCATTAGAATTTCCAAAAAAGTAAAAAGTGGATTTTCAGTCGTGAAGATGGACTTCAGTGGAGATGGAATCACAAGATGGACACTCCTTCCACAATACATATCCAAAAAGTTGCGTAAGGTTATGCAGAAGCAGCACTCCTCGTGCAAAATCTTAACATTTTACTGTAATACTTATAGTTTCAAGAGTGCTCCAAAGAGATTTTTTATCAGTGAATATGCGTTGACAGAATTGCAATTTATGGAGCGTATAAGAAAAACCCAGTTTGTTATTGTGTGTCTAATGAAGTTAATGAAGTGGTTGAGCTTTAACCACTTTTGTAAATCGTAGGCTTTCGTATATCTGGAAATAGCATCATCTGAGTTAATTTTTTAATTTAGAAAAAAACTGAGCTGGGTTACACTCTCACAGTATGCTTTTTGATTAGCCTCCTCAAATGAAAAATCCACGAGCCATCACTGTCTGAACTTTAAGCATTTAACACAAAAGAGATTTTCGATCAAAATGACTACAGAAATGGATAGAGAAAAGTGGATATATCCAGTTTTTCAGTCAAACTCCTCAATTATCCTAAATTAATAAATTAATTAAATGTTATACTTTTTGTGCAACATTAATTTGATGTTTGAGCTTCTTATTTTGGGTAAATTTTATAATTAAACAAACATTGAAAAAAATTTAAAATAATATATGACTGTACTATTATAATCTGTTTATATTTTTTAGTAGTGATCTTTCATCATATTATACAAAATCAAACAAAAAGTTAAAATTTTGAATTCAAACGCCAATATTTTTTCCAAGCTGAAAAATGTTGTGCAGATTATCCATCATTCATTATTCTATGTTAAATTATCTTATAAGTATTATTTTTAATATATTTATTGTTTTTCTGAATTCAGTCGGCAGTATCAAGTGTCGATTGACTAATCAGTCAAGTCAATAAAATAATAATTAACGATGGGATAAACTCGTTAGGTCAGGTCAAAGCAGTATTGGTTACTTATGCACTAAACGTAAACAAAGATTTCCAGATTAACGTGAAATCCGAACCACGCAGCTAATAATTTGACAGCAATCGTTGGTGGTATATGGTCTGAAACTAAATTCTCTGTGGAAGTGTGGGTTTCAAAATTTTCAAATCTATCGGGTTCGGATTAAATTCAGCGATTGACGTGGAGTATTTATGTTTTTTTGGCAAATATTATTAATTTCTGATAATATAGGGGTGTAGATATATTTAAATAAAACAAATGAATTTCAAAAACGTAATTATTTTTTGCATCGGTAACTGGATATATTATGTGCTAATTGATTTGGCAATATCCATATTATTGAACTTATGCATGTAGATTGCATGTAAAACTGATGTTCGTGGTGTAACGTAATTGTGATAATTAAATCTTTATTTTTATAATTAATTCTTTCCAAGATAAAAAATCTAATTAGCTTAAGCGATTATATTATGTGTCATAGTGTGAATTGTGATTATTAAATTTTTGCTTTAATAATAACAAGTTGGTTTACAGGCCCAAATTATTACGTTTTTAGCTCTTGGTAAAAGCAAAATTTTAGGTAAAACAAAATTACCTAATTTACGTAATTTCAAAATATGTAAATACATTCAAATAGGTACTAATAATAGTAAAATAGGATGTCCAGATGTTGATATATTTTTGAGAACCTAATACAAAGTAAAGAATAATCTTAACAGTAAACCAGTATCAACTGTTGATTTTTTAAAGGCTGCTTACAATCATGTGCTTCCCCGCAATGCGGAGTTTAGCGCACGCTAGTTCCGCCACTGGCTTTCATGTCGATAAAGTTTCTGCCTCAGTTGAAGCTTTCAGGATTATTTTACTTTGTTTTCCCAAAAAAATTAAATAGAAACTAAAAATAGAAACTATTTAGTATTTTGGGTTGCATAAAGTAGTAGTTGATGCATTGAGAATTCTTTTAAAAAAGTGAAACTCGCAAAAAAGTTAAAAGTGAAACTCATAAACAGGGACAGTTTTTTTGGCAAATTCAACTTCACGTGGAGTTAATTTGGCAATCGATAAAAATGTCAATTGATTTGCATATGACTTGATAAAAATAGGATATTTTTCAAAACCTATGGAAAATAAAAATTTTCAATTGAAAGCAAATGTATTTCATGTAGGTGGATATTTAATATTTTTAGAACTAGATTGGAAAATTCGAGTCTTTAATTACACTAATTTTGGCACTTAGATAGTAAATTGGCTGCAGTTCTTTATTATTATAAATAATAGTTAATTTGTTCACTATTGATTGAAATTTGCTGTAGTACAAGTTTGGAAGGAGGCGCGTGCGCTATTTAATGTCGGAGGCTTGAAGTAAATTACACAACACGGAAATGTTGAATAGAAAATTAAATGTGTGCGATCGTTTCGACGAGATGTTTTATCCTATTTAAATGAACTGTGTTGCGCTACGATGAATAATTTGTTTCACATGCCTTGCTACGATTTTCGACTGTCAAGGCTCTAAACTCGTTTCGATTGTTGTGCAGTTAATTTTATTGTTATTGTTTATTATTTTTATTAACAATATTACATAAATAAATACTAAACATTTATGTAGTTTAAATTTGTTGTGATGCAATTAACATTAATCTACTGGTTGACTAGTGAGACTCAGAAGAGGCCCAGTTTTGAATTTTCGCATTTGGATTATTTGTAGTTTTTTTAAAATTAGGTAAGAAAACAAATTTTTGTACAGGAATTTTTGGTAAAATATTTCCAATTCTCTTAAACTGTTTTTGCGGCAATGTTTAAATTTTCGCGCCAAAATTTTTTTTCGCACCTGCGCAATAATTCCGACATTTTAGGAGTCCTATTCAATTATTGAGATTTCTTAAATCTACATTTAAAACTAAATTTTGAAATGTGGAATATCAAACCGTAATCTACTTTGTTAAGATTCTGAAGTCAATGTCCAATTTAACGTTTAACCCATTTTATTTATCAGTCCTTTGTGTGTGGTTAGCATTGTAGTATTTGATTTACTTTAATTTTAAAGTTCTGCTACTATTAATTTGCATTTCGATTTTTTTTCTTCATTATGAATCATTTTAAAAATACTCAAAAATTTACTTGATTAAAATCTCTCTATTCAAAAGAGTATTAATATTTTTTTCTAAGTTAATTTTTTGAACAGTTTTATACAGCAGAGGTGGTTATTTCTAAAAAAAAAATTCAAATAATTAAAAATATATTATGAATGAGTATTTAGTAATGACATTGCTTTAATAGGCTTTCATACGTTGAGGGGGCCATGGGCCTTATGGCCCCCTCCTGTAACCGCCTTTGGTGTTTAGTGCACATTTGCAGATTTAAATATAAATTTGGTTATTCTCGTTTCAAATAATTTGTCTTCGAAGAATCGAACTTGTGATCCTGAGGTTTGAAACCTAAATTCTATTTGTCAAGTTAAATGCACCTTGCATTACTTACCAGATATTTTTCTAGATAATCAGACAGTCAGACACTTTAAAGTTTAAACTTGTTTATAAATCTTTTCAAGCCAGATTAAGAATATGAATATGTAAATAATTATACTATCGGTGACCTTTTCTTTTACGAATATTATATATTATAATTAAGTAATTAATTTAAAAAAAGTACTCTCCGCTGTCCACTCAGGGTCTATTTTACCATTAGGCACGTGCCTAGGGACCAATTACCAGAGGGGCCCGAAAAGAGAGAACATAAAATGGTAAATTAAGAATCTAACACTAATAAAATAACCCAAAAATTGGACCTTCGATGCTATTAGTTACACTCGAATATAAAGGGCCCGAAAATTTGCTAGAGCCTATGGCCCAACTCAGTTAAAAATAGACCCTGTGTCTCCTGTGTAACACTAATTGAACAAAGATTAGATCTATCAGGTGATCTAGAATCTAGATAGAATAAGAGTTTAGTGGCTTAGTTAATAACATAAAAGAAAGGTGATTGGTAGGTTTTTCTTTACCCTATCAATTTGAATGATTCCTAATTGTAATTGAATTTTTATTTTTTCATTTCCTCAATTGCTTTTAATATTCTATTAAAAATTTACTTCTCTTGATTCTATAATTTTAATATAATTGCCACTTTTGGGGATATTCCATACCCCCAGACCCCCCGGTTTCAACAACATGATTCATATCACCCAATTTCAATTGAAGGATACAAAAACTTACGAGGGAAAATAAGAAACATAAAATAAAAACTAACAATATGTGCTGAGTGCTGTTCAAAACCGAACAACCACCTCAAACGTCAATTCATATGAACCTGAAATTTTGTAAGGTGGATGAATATTTCAGAGTGTAGAATTTGGTTTATTTTTACATTTAGTTGGTTTTGAACTCATAAAACATCTTTTTGATTGTTTAAAAATAGGAATATTTAAAAAAAATTGTATATAAGTACATATTTCTATAGCAATACCGTGAATAAGTAGGTAAGTCCATTTTTTTTAAAACTAGATATCTTCACTTCAATATTCAAACAAGAAATATTTTGTGTGTAAATAAGGAGATAAATCAATTTCGAGTCATTTGTATTACCTAACCAACTGTGAATTTTTAGGTATTTCTTAATTTGTTGAATAATAAAGTTTTTAACTTTAATTTGGTCCTACTGAACATTTACGTTTTTCTAAATACTGAAAGTTCTTTTTCAAATTTATATAAAACATTATTAGATGACGTCTTTTAAAAAAGAGGGAGTTCGCTTAAAAATAGAAATGCATATTAAAAAAAAAGTAGAAAATTAAAGCAAAAATAATAATTTTTTACAATTATCTTACTTTTGAACAAACTGTTTTTTTTTGTTGACAAATATTGTAATTGTCGCATTTAATTAACTATTTACTAATTCGCAAAAATTTCAATTTTACTGCTTAGCACATTCCTCATTGTTTTTTAAAAAGAAAAATTGATGTTATATTTTTATTTATGTAACGAAAAATAACATAAAAATTATGTAAATAACTTAATTTTAAGTCAATATTTTTAATGTTTTATTATTAGATACGTTTGTATTTGTAAGTTTTTAATTTATTTCGGTTTACCAGTTTCTCAATATTAAACATCATCAGATCTAAACTATCTTTTTATAAACATTTTCTATACTCACTTGTGAGAAAATAAAGAGTTATATAATTTAGTTGGTATAAAATTAGAAAGAAACTCAGAAGTTTTATTAACGAATAACGAATACATTAATTTATAGGTATTATTTTTTCGAGCTCTACATAGATACATTTTTTCTCTCTAAAAGTGAAAGAAGTTGTAGAAAAAGGTACTAATATTGAATATTGTACTAATTAATTTGGTGTATCAATTTTATTCAAATAGACTTAATTGAGGAAGGTACTTAAAAAAACGGACCCTGACGTTGTTTAGGGATCCCTAAACATCTCTGCTGTAAAAGCTACTATTACGATCATGTTAATGTAATATTTTACATACAAGGTAGTTTGCTAAAATGACCTCAGATGTAGAAACCCTTACCTTCTTTTTCTGCTTATACCAACTATAAGAATCGAACGATAATAACGATAGGGTACTGACCATGGAGAATATGATATAACTCATAATTTTGAGGCCAAATTGTAAATTTAAGCTAAATTTTTTCTTTTAGATTTTTGTTAATTTTAGTAGATTAATCATATAAAAATTATTATTACTATTACATTTTTTGATTAATTAATTTCTTTTCTGCCGACGATGAGCGACACTAAAGAAAAGAAATTTGACAATTGAATGACATACAGTTAAATTTTTTGATGTTTTGAAAAAATTAGTATTAGTACCTATTATAATTATGTCAAAAATTTACATGGATATTCTGCGGAGTAACCATGGCCGAATAGCATTAATTTAAACAGTTTGCATAATGTCTCATTTCGCTATCGTTTAATTGTATTTTTATAAACATTTTGTACCCTCGATGAAATAATTATAATAGTGACACGCTATTGAGAGTGTTAACAAGTGAATTATTTGCGTGTTAAATTTTAGCCAAGGATAAAATCTCGCTCCTTTCATAAAAGGAATTTAGGTTCTCTTGGCATAGCAAACTTGAGCGTAGCATAATATTTTTATTCGTTCTATCGGAATAATGGTATTCATTAACTGATTGAAATAAATTAAATAATAGCACGGTCACAATTTGTTTATAAAATATAGTTTCGACAATTTTGGTAATTTATCCATTACTAGTTTCCTTCAGCTGAGAATTTGACATTGAATTTTTATCTCAACATATTTGTTTTAATTACTTACATTCAAACAAATATTGACAGTGGAAATCAATTTTTATAAAATATTTAAGGAAATAAATCGAACACGAGTTTAGTTATCTATTTAAATAGAAACGCAATTTAAAAAATTATTAACATAAATTACGAAATAGTTACAACGTAAATGTATCCAAGTAAAAAATCAACCCACAAGGTATGAAGTATGATCTGCTCCTGATTTTCCACTTTTAAAAATGATCCACTTTTATGAATGTCAAGGTTAGAAGAATAGTATATCATTTAAATTCATTCTGATTACTGCAGAATAGGCTTTTAGTAAACCCAAAGTTTTCAAAATATTTGTACCGTGGTTTGCATCCCACGTTAAATTTTTTGGGTACTTAAGTATTGCTCTCGCGATAACACACACAATCATCTCATTTAAATCATTTCATACTTAGAATTTAAAAATAAAATGTAATATACGATAGATCATATTTTTCAAAATTTCTTTAAATACAAAATAAATTCCACCAACACCCTTTATTTTGGTTGTCGATTTAGTAACAGGTGATTATAATATCGCTCAATGTCAATACATATTAAGTTAATTAGCTCATAAAAATGGTAATTAATAGCAAGGTTAAATATGATAGAAAAAATTACTGGTTTGTTTCATTCATAGATTTTTCGTATGGAATTACTATTTCTGTAGGTATATTTTCTCGTCCTTAGTTATTGAGGTGGTCAATATTAAATGCTATTATTGCATTGTTACCTTCTTCTCTACTTACTTTAACAAAATAAAACGTTAAAAATATATTGTATATGAATTAAATAAACAGCTATTCAGAAGTAGCCATGTTGAATTTAACTGACGTTTCGTTGGAATACCAACTATTTCCCCGTATAGTTTCAATATGAGATGATTAACCGCGTTACAGCAAGATTGCCTGTATTTATTAATTAGGTAAGCAGGAATAATACGGATCGAATGTTTACCCAAAATTTGTGCAAGTACCCGATTGTTACAAAGCAACAAATACTAACTTCAAGTGAAAAAATAATAAATTCACAATATTTAACATAATACCGATAATACTAAATTACACATTATTATAAAGAAATCTTCTTTTTGCACTTTTAACTACTTTTATAACATAGGTAATTAATCTGTGTCACGTTTGCAAATAAGTTGAAGAAAATACAATATTATTTTTTAAAGGAAGCCATTTATGCAAATAAGTAAGTGGTTTAAAGCCACATAAAATGGTAAATATCATACTTACATGAAGTCCAATAATCCATTAAACTACTCAAGAAAACGTTGGAAAAGCTTCGAATTTTTTCGGACAAAAAATATCAAATATTTTTAAATTTTTTAAATGGCTTTTTTTTAGAATCAAGTAACAAAAACATTGATTTCTTTTGAGACAATTCCTTCTTAATCTATTTTGAATGGCAGTAAATAATTATTTTTTTTTGATTTAAGAGTAGAGTAATAGAGTTTTTTTTAATATAAAATAATATAAAGAAAGGAAGGAAGACAATTTAATTTAAAATATTATTTTCAAACTTATTAGTAAGGAACGGATTTATATGTAAATACATATTTTTTCCTAACCCTTTCGGCCCTCCCGGTGGCAATTGCCATCACCACTGTAGTTTTAGCATTTTAGCATCTGTAAATAATTTGGATATTGGCTACTAGAGGTCAAAAACTTGGACCTTAGGGACTCTGAAAATATAAATAATATTACTTTTATTCTTAGTTTTGAGTGCCTTAATGATAGTTATTTGCAGTGTTATAAAAATTGAGTTTAATTTGGAATCTAAAATTCAACAATCGCAACCCAACAACATCGCAACTCATATTTATATGAGTCCAGATAAAGAATTTATAAAAAAAATATTTTTTTCAACTACAAAAAAGTCAGGGCTGAATGGGTTAAGCTAGATAATACCATTTATTAGCCAGTATTACTTTTTCTGAGACATTTTGAATTGATTTAAGCCAATTTTATTTTACATATTTTTACATATTTCTGTAAAATTACATATATTTACATATTTACATGTTTTCACATATTTTGTTACATATTTAGTAAAAATAGTAAGCTACACTGAAAAAAATGGTTTATCATATTGATGATAAGACCGATGACCGATTACATCGAAGAACAAAATTCATCATGTTGATGAAAAATTCATAGTATTCATGAACAAAATCAATGTATTTATGAATTTCTTCATCAATATGATGAATTTTGTTCATCGGTGTAAAACTAATGAATTTTTCATCAATATGATAAACCATTTTTTTCAGTGTATTCTTACTATTTTTACATTATTATTTCCAATTATTGGAAAGTTGTGTTCTGATTCAGCTTCGAGACCATTCTTTTTGAATTGTAAAACTTTGGAAACATGTAACCATGCAACCATAGCGAGATTTTTTAATGACTCAATGAGTGTTTCCAAAATTTTGAAATCGAATTAAACCCAAAAAAAATCACGGCATTCAAAAATGCTCCATTCACATCGGTCAATGTAGAACGTTCTTTCAGCCGATACAAATCTCTTTTAAGGCCAGATCGGCGTTATTTTTTATTTGAGAATTTAAAAATGCATATTGTTGCAAACAATTTCAAAGATTAAACAAATAATGGATTTTTTTTATTTTACATATTCTACAATTTTAAATAAATATTTGTCTAAAATAAATACATATATATAGTATGTACATATTTTGTTTTTTTAATTACATACTAATCCGTTCCTTACTTATTAGATACTTGGTTTTCTTAAACCAAAAAAATATTTTTTTGCGGCATTCACTTGAATCAAATAAATCAAAACATATAATGGTAAATTTTAATAATAATTGAATATTGCGTTTATTATAGAATTTACAAGAGTAATAGTGTAAAAAATTGCGAAATAGTATAAAATTTGTAATGCAACTGCCGTTTCCTGTACGTGTGATCACCAATATGTATAGGAAAATTCCCCAGCAAACTCTGTAAAAATGAAGACTGAAAAAAGGCCAAATAATAATCGAGTTTGTTCACTTTAACTAAATATGGCTTTATGATGCCAATATAAATTTAAAAATAAATGTTTTGAGAATTCAATGATGTAAACATTATAGATGATACATAACACAAAAACAAATTTTTTTTTACTTATTGTAAAAGTTTGTTCTTTTGGCAGTTTTCCAATTTGCATTTTCTGATATTAGTTGATAAGTGTAAATAGTTACTGTAGTAAGTGAAATATTTGGTAATAGACATGTTTAATTTCGATTAAATATTGGAAACTATATATTTTAAGGTGAACCTGATGCTGATTTTCGTAACTCTAACTTTCATTGTATTTTCTTTGTTTCATGTATTATTGCATGAACCTGAATTCTAATAAATATTTCCACAAAATATTAACGATGGGCTACATACTGTTGAAGTTTTCAAGAAATTGCCCACGGCTTATATTTAAAATATCTATAATAAACTTTTGCATCTCCTTTATTAGTAATATCATTATATTTTATTTAATTAATTAATGCTATAGTAAAATTAATTGCGCGTGTTAATAATTTATATAATTTAAACAAAATAATATTATAATATTGCGGGAAACATTAAAAATGCTTCTATATTTATTTTATTATTATTTATCTTTTTTAATTAATTTGAGATTAATCGCTTAAAGATAACTGTTATCGCTCTAAAATTTATTTTATTATTGGAATTACTTCATAAGTCACAGCTTTCATTCTTATCGTTGAACTGTAATTTAAATTTTTATGAAAGTTCTTTAAACTTGTAATAAGATTATATTTCCTATTTAAACTTCTTATCTAAAAAGACAAGGTTTTGATAGCTTTATTTCCGAAGACGACATTTTCGACTACCTATTTACCAAACGGTTGTGCATTTTTTTAAAATTTCTAATCAATCGTATAAGTCTACTGAAATTTATTGAAATTATGTGTATTATTAAAACAGTAGTTCATAAAAAATAATTAATTTTTGTTTTAAAGTGTACAATACTATTCTAAAATCTTGTGATCAAGTGGCGGAACTACTGGGGTGCGGTGGGTGCGACGCACGCTGGCCCCCGGCTAAAAGGGCCCCAGTTGTACTGCTTCATTTTTTTAATTACCTAATTAATTTAAGTTTCAATATTCACAATGAATATAAGTAATATTTTGGCAGTCTTCTCTTTTTGAGGTAAACAAAGAGCATCATTCATCATCAATAATTCAATGTCACCACTAAATTTTCAAAATCAAATCCTGACATTTCCAGGTTTTCCCTGACAATAAATAAAAATTTTCCATGACGTTTTGATAAATCAGAAAATAAAAAGACAAAAAAAATCTTAAATTTTAAATTAAATTGTTTACCTCGACTGCAAATTTAATTTCAGTGACTTGGCACTAAATATGACAAATTCCCTGACAAAAGTATGGAATAAATAGCATGGGGGAATAAATATATTATGTATTTTGATAAGAATGTAGTTATATTTTTAAAATTTTAACAAAACGAAATTAAATTTTTTGTATTCTTAGATCCGGGGGGTGTGGAAGGTTGATATCCCGTTATAATATCTGCCTTTGCCTGGCAATCTTAGAATAGGGAAAATTTCAAAAAGAAAAAAAGCCAAGAAAATCTCAGAAACTTGAAAAAGAAAATAATAGAATTAATCTATGAATTTTCCTAAGATTTCCTTGGGAAGAAACTAGTATTCAAAATTTCACTAAGATTTTTTCATAGAATTTCCAAAAATTTGCTTGGATTTCTATTTATTTTCGCATATCACGATTTTCTCTTCGGTTTTCCAGTTAGTACAAAACTAAGGGGAAATTGACGGAAAAGTTGCGTGTGCTAGTGCTAAGGAAAATCTGAAGAAATTCTATAGATTCTTAGAATTCCTAGAATATTTGTAGAAATATTGAAAATCTTAAGAAATCTATAGAAATTTCAAGAAACCTCTAGAAAATCTTAGGATATTCTAGGAAATGGAAAATTCTAATGTATCTTAAGACATCTAGAAAAATCCAGAAAATTTTAAAGCCAATGAAATCTCAGAAAATGGAAAAATCAAAAAGGAATAATCTATAACATTCTAGATTTCCTCAAATTTCCGCTGATTTCCTTTTAGTTTTGCATATGACAATTTCTCCATCATTTTTCTACTTACAATTAGTAAAAAAACGAGCGGAAAATTTAAAGAAATCCGGAAAAATTTTAAGAAATCCAAAAAATCTCATTAATTTTACAATCTTAGGAAATGTAGAAAATTAGAGCAAATAGAAAATTCTTGAAAATCTTAGAAAAATATCCAAAAAAATTTCGGAAAAATCTTAAGATTTTCAGGATTTTTGGAAATCTTTCGAAGAGAGGAATCACAGAAAATTCCAGGGTATTTTAGAAAATCTAGACAATGTTAGAAAAATCAAGGAAATCTCAGAAAATTGAAAAATAAAAAAAACTCATCTACTATATATTTTTAATAAGAATTAAGGTATAATTTTCAAATTTTAATAAAATTAAATAGAGGGGGGGGGTAGTTACTCGTCTTTATATCCGATTTTGTTTTGAAGGAATTCCAAATCACTAGAATTGCATGGAAATTTTTGGAATTCCGAGTCTCGTTTCCAAAATAGTTTTTTTTGTCTTTTATAAAAGCAGGGCCCCGTTAACAACTTAGCACACGGGTCCCTGACCTGCTTGTTACGCCACTGTTGTGATCCATGGTTTTGTCTAAACTATCTACATGTTAACGTTACGCATGTTAACGCTGCTTAACGTTACGTTATACATTTTAGTATAAATATTTCAATAGATTACACGACCAAAAATCCACTTTATTACTTTTTTGATTTATCAAACATAATTCACGTAAGTGGCCACCCAGTAAATATTAAAAATAGAAAGACAGATCTAAATTTCCAAGGACTTTAAATAAATTATTTTATTTCATTATTAAATAAATTCACACAACTTTTTAATTTTTTTCACACAAACCGTAAAATTCAAAATTTTCGTAAAGTTAACTATGTATCTGAAAAAACATAAAACATATAAAAATAAAGTCAATATAACCTTTAACCTATAAAATTGCAATCAACAGGAAGTGTAAACCTTTGCAATAATATTCGTATTTACGTCCTGCAAAACATTGCAAATTTTAATCCACAGAGTTTGCACATATCAAATTAAAAATACAAATAGTATTACACAAAGTGTAAGCTTCTTGCAAGCTTTTACAATACAATGTAACTAATCTATCTAAATCTAGTATCAAATTAAAAATATCGAAACCATCTCAAATAACCCTAGACCTAGAGCCTAGACCCTAGGTATGTAACCTCTATATTAAAAACTGTCCCAGAAAAAAATTTTAATTTAACGAAATTGAATTAATATTGTTCCAAAATAATATTTTTATTTACATTTGATATTATCATATTACATGTAAAAAACTTAAAATTTAGATTTTTTAAAACGGGCAATAAAATTTTCGAACCTTTCGTTTAATTCTATTTATGAATTTTTTGCAGTAGTAAATAATATTGAAACGGCTGCTTTTCTGTATTTTTTTTTAAACTATTAACTTAAACCATATCCGTGGTTTGTTTTCGTTTTTTTTAAGTTTTAATTTAATTTGTGACCAATATTTTTCAATTGGCGAAGTGCTGGACAGTCTGGAAGATTTGCATATTACGCTATAATTTTGATAGAATTTTGATCATAAAATTCTAGATTTCTTACTTTAATGGCAGGTAGCCAGATCAGACCAGAACAATGGTGAGGTGTTGTGTAATGCCAGAAAAGGTAGTAGCCGATTTTTGAGGAATAAATTTCGGTGTTTATAAGCCCCCTGCATAAATATGCATCAAAGTTCAACTTAAACGCCAGCTGAAAATGGTGAAAATTCGTTGAAAATTGCAGAAATGCTAAAGAAAATAAAAAAACTTCCAGTGTGAATTACTTTTGAACCACCTTTTTTTACACCCAAATTAAATTTGGAAAGTTATGCGATGTTTGCATAGCCAATTTTTGCTAATTGTCTTTGCGACAATTCAGGATTATTAACATGTTCGCAAACAATTCGCTTACACTTGGTTACTTGTTGGCACTCTATAACTAACACCGATGAACATTCAAAGACAAATAAAACTGTGTACTCTTGGAAACCTATATTGAACCCAAAAGTAATGAAATTTCAAAAATTTTTACCTAAAATCATATACCTGAAAGTGACCTATTTTTTTCTGGGACAGTCTTTATCTATAATTTTCAAAAAACAAATAGGAAATAATAAATATTTGATTATCAATATTGTAAGAATTTGTTTTACTTTACTGCCGGTGCCAGGCGGCACAAAATTCAAGTATTTTTATGCATTCCGTCGCAAAAGTAGTGAATTTATTATACTTAGTAATACATTTTTTAGTGAATGGACCTCATATCATATTATCAACGTCTTGATTATAATAATTATTTTCAAAGTAGTTATAATCTTTAATTGTCTACGAACGATAACGATTGAGTGGTATAATCTGATAGTAACTAAACACTAGAGCAGGTACTAGAAACATAGTAATCAATATCGTAATAAGTTCGTTTCTTTTTCCACTCTACCTTCAATTTCAAGCTACGCCACTGTTTTCGAAATACAGTGGAGTTCGCTTATTGGAATCACGGTTAATGTTATCATTCGGGTATTGTTATCACTTTTGCGAGGAACGGGCCGGACGTATATGATTACACACAAAAAACATCGCTTATAGTAATCAAAATTCGGTTCATATTATCAAATTATTCTTAAGATTATTTTTTCCCATGAGCAAAGGAGTTGGTTTTCAGCTACAAGCATTTTTTTTTATATTGTGCATAACCCACCCACATATTATACGTACCCTATATTCACATTACTCGACTTTTAAGTCAGGTGTTAGCAAGAAAATCTGTCTAGTTGCTGTTAATGTGTGATGTAATTCAGTCCTACTTGAAAATTTCGGAATGAATGACTTAGAAAAGCGTCGTGATTTGAACGCTTGAAGTTTTGCGGTGTAGTGTGCAGATGAGGTCGTCAGATTTTTAAATGCATTAGCAGTATGAACTTTTTATAAACTCTAAACGAGTTTTAAAATTTTTTTTTCTCATTAATTCATTATTGTAGTAATGAATAACTAATAAAAATTTTTTTTCTTTTTTTGTTATCAATCGGTTATTGTTATCAAAAACCTTAAGTCCCGATGTGATCACATTAAGCGGACTCCACTGTATTATGTCTGAAAGTCTAATATTATATTCATTAATTTATTTACGCCATTACTATAACTATGATAATTTTACAATAAGGCATTCGAATTCCAAGTCCTATTAGTGGGTTTGTAGATAAGCACTTTATCATTTCGCGTGGTTATCTCATTTATATTATAATTAATTATTTTTATAAAATTTGTTATTAGAAGTAATAATTGAAATTACATTAAGTGCTTTTTTTTCAGTTTACAATACACAATGGAAGACGAGGAAGCTCTTGAAGTCGAGGTGGAGGATATAATGTGCGACCAACGTATTATTAGTACCACAGAATGGGATTTGGAATCTTCATCAACTTTAAGATTTTCTACGACGTAAGTTAATTTACATAATTAATTTGATGTTTAAAAAGAACAACGCATTTTTGGCAATATATTGTGATCACAGCGGTCGGTGGTTTGGTGTGACCGCTAATGCCCCAACACCATATAGCAAATTTCAGCTATATCGCAGCAGTGCACAGCAAAAACTTTTTTTTAATCAAAAATAATTTTTTTTATTTAAATAAAATATATTTGACCAAACTCAAATTTAAAAAATTAAATAAAATAATTAATTTTTGTTTAGATTTAAACAAATTTTTATTTGAATTAAACATAATTTGCTTGATTAAAAAAAATTCAAACAAAATGGTTTATTTGTTAAAAACAAATGTTTTTATCGCGTGTATTCGGTGCAACCAGGGATAGAACCGCAGTTTCTCGGTCCCTAGCTTGCACGTGTATGCTTTACGTCATACTTACACAAATCAATTTTTCATATCATTTCCACTTAAAATTAAAAAATATCTATTCATAATAATAATAATATAAATCCTAAACTAAATGTACGAATTTTAATTTTATTTTTACGTATTTTTCATTATAAAGAAAATTATAATTTGTTTGTAAAACTTTAATTGAATTGTGAAAAAACGATAGTGCATATTATAATGTTTAATATTAAAAATATAATTTATTTATTATTTACATTTTATTTATTAAAAAATATAATATAATTTTTAACATTAAAAATTATAAAATCTTAATTTGATTGTTTCCTGTACATCCTATTCCTAAAATAGGACTTATCAAAATTGAAGTAGATAAAATTCTGTGTGAAATTATAAAAAAGTTATTGTTTTAATCTATCTAGCTTTCGAGATATAGCCATTCATAGAATCCCGATTTTTATCGATTTTTACCCAAAAATGTAGAGTTTTTTTTCTGTTTTGGGGTTCAGACATTGTATAGTACTTAAATTAAATTAGATATAGTACCTACTATATTATATACAAAAAAATTATGGACTAAACGTTCTAATGTATAACATTATGTAATTAGATTTTACTGTGTCAAACAAAATGTAGTTAGAGGCACTTTAAACTGGTAGCAGTTACTAACAATCAGTAAAAAATAAATAAGTATTATAATAATTATGCCAACTGTAAATTTATAATTTAGATAACGTTATCTAACGTTTAAAAAATTTATTAGTTTACGTTGGCTCAACAATAATTATTGAATCAATGGAATCAATTACAATATTTTTAGTGCCATTGTATTTTTTAAATTTTATTAATTAAAAACATATTTAGTACAGTTACTAGCTAGTCCTTCGAAATTATAACAAATTTCTAGTGGAATTTAATTGTTGACCTTCAATTCGTCATTCGTCAAATAAATTTCAAAATTTTTTTTCAAAAAAATATTTACTTTTGTCATTTATCATACCCAACCCGAAAGGTTAATTTGTTTTTATGATAAAACATTGCGAATTCATTGCTATCATTTGTTTAATCAAAATATAACTTAAAACAGAAACGTGAAGAAATATTTCATTCCGTGACTAGAAATACATACATCTGATGTACTTGCATTTTAAATATACACAAGAACTTGAATTTTTCTTTAAAAACAATTATTAAACAAATTTTAAAAATTTAAAAAAAATTATTCATACAAAATAATTTCTTTGATTCATAGAAAAACATTTTTACTGTGTACATCAGGTACAGAATTTTCAAAAAAATCAAAAATTTAGGCAAATTATCTCCCTTACAAACGCTTCATCGCGAAAACATCACCCGTACACAAAAAATACATATAAGAATGTATGAGGGGCACCAAATTTTGTTTACTTCCGAAAAATTCAATTTGATGAATCAGTGTATTTTATCGGACACAAATTTAGGTTTTTTCTCTACACTCTGAAAAAAGATTTATCGTCGTAACAAAGTTGTAAATAGCTATAGCTTCAACGGAGTTTTTTTGCTGCTACAACAAATTTTATGCTGCCATAACAAAGTTTTTTGTGTTCAGAACAAACTTTTTTTTCCAAACAGCATAAAATTTGTTGTAGCAGCACAAAACTCTGTTGAGGCTATAGCTACTAACAACTTTGTTACGACGCCATAACAAAGTTTTTTGTGTTCAGAACAAGCTTTTTTTCCAAACAGCATAAAATTTGTTGTAGCAGCAAAAAACTTTGTTGAGGCTATAGCTACTAACGATTTTGTTACAACGACAAATCTTTTTTCAGAGTGTAGAACAAAAGTGATATTTTACGGCCGCCAGTGCGGGTCAAAAGGTAACACTTTACACTCACTCGGACAATAAAACTTTATATATAAAAATTATATATACTCTTATACGGTTTGTTTTTTATCCTGATTGAAGATGGACAAAATATTCTCATCAGACATCATATCAAAAGAACTAAATCACGAAACTCCTAAAAACTTAATAAACTCTCTGTAGCTTAATCATATCATTTTTTTATTGCCAAGAAATAACAAATATAAGCAGAATAAGCAAGTTCGAAACCCCAGGGTTGAAGTTCTGCAAAGATGCGTAAATTTCTCAAGTCAGCTGGGAGACAAAAGACGAGGGCTTCGTAGAAGCTGTAATATGGGTTCCGGATGTATTGATAAAAATATATAATATACAAAACGGTGGAAATAACAAGGGAAAGAAGGGAAAATAATGTTTGTAGTGGAAATGGAGAAATGATGGGACTTCAGCGAACATTTTCTTGTTCAACATCAAAGGTTCTGCAGCTTAGCGCGAGATTCTGGAATAGTATAAGATTTTTAAATAATAGTTTTTTAAAATTACATAATAATATTACATTAGCATGACGATGACAAATTGTCGTTCCTAACCTTTCACTTTTATAAAAATTACATAAAATTTAAAAAAGAGAAAATCTGAAAATTAAAGAAATTGTTGGAATCTGTACCTGGGTATTTAAAACAATTAAATTTTTAATCTTTAAAAATATGTTATTAGGAATTTTAAAATCTAGATTCTAATTTGGAATATTAATTTAATGTCTATTATAGAGCGCACTATTTGTATTTGTCATTTGAAAATTAAAAATGTGTTCTTTAAAAAATGGCGGTACGGTCATCCAAATTTTTACCTAAATTTAAATCGTTTACGAAAAAAGTAGGTACCAGAAAAATTAAAAACTATAATTACGGTTTCTGATACAGTTTTCAATGGCGTCTAATTTATTGCATTATAAAATTTTTCGAAAACGTCAAAGTCACAATTTTGAAAAATCGGCCATGAAGATAGTGTTATGAAACTTCACCGATCGAATATAAAAATATTGATTATCGTAGAACTTTTAAGTCTGTTACTGTGCCATGCTGACCCAAGTTAAATTGCTCGAATGATGTAACAACATCATCATTTAATTTATTTTAATTTTGAAAATAATAGAATAGGCGTCCTTGATTATTCGCCATGCAATTACTGCTTAAAATTTGTAAAAACTTTTTTAAATTTATCATAAAAAAATATTTTAACTTATTTTTGTTTTAGGAAAATTCGAGTGATGGCGGCTTTATTGGCAGAAACATTTTTTCCGGCAGTTATTGGTGTATATTACGCCTACCTAAGGAATCAAAACACTGTGGTCGAAAGTGTTCGTCGACAAGTTTTGCCCTCAGTATTTGCATTTTTGGCCAACAGTATTTCTCGTTCGCTATCCTCAGTTCAAAGAGGAATTACATATCCTTTGCAGTTAAGACAAGTAAGAACTAACAGTAGCATTGAAGAAGACGGTGCCGTCGAAAAGTGCGTCGATTGTATAGTTTTACACGAACCACCCAAACGTGAAGACATTGTAGCTGATGTAATCTTCATCCACGGAATTCATGGTTCTTTGGACAAAACATGGAAACAAGGGCTGTGGAAGAACGATAGAAATAATATACAGAAAGCTATTTTAGATAGAAGTAAATCTGTCGAAGATTTTAACATCGACATTCTTAGAACCGTGAATCAGTTGAAACGTTCAAGTTCGTCCAATTATTCAAACTCGCCAAGGAAAATGTCTAAAATGGAAGACGACTTTTCAAACATATTTATTGAAAACGAAATCGAAGATGTTCAGATTGAAAATGACGAAGAAGACGATGGATATTCCAAATGTTGGCCTAAAGATTGGTTGTCCAAAGATTGTCCAAATACAAGGGTCATCGCCCTGAACTACACCACTGACCCAAATTTATGGAGACCAGTTTGGATCAGAAAGAGAAATCGGTAAATATATCAGTTTAGACATTAACACCCACATAAGAATTTTTTAAATTCCCAGAGCCGGACTGGCTCTCGGGAATTTTTTTAAAATTATTTTTGAAAAAATTAAAATTAAAATGGAGTTTGAAATTATTTTTACTGAAAAAATAAAAATTCTCAATTCAGTTCCGGGAATTCCTGCACAATTAATTTTCAAACTTTTGGATTCGCTCCAAGTAGTTAAATCCACGTGTTCTATGAAAATAAAATTTTTTTCAAGTTCCTGTTAAGGAAGGATAAAGGATTTTTGACCTAAGTGCTTGATGTAAGGTGATTAATTTTGATTTTGATTGATGGCTTTCAATGAGTAACGGAAAAGTAAAAATAAATAAAAGGCGAGGAAGTCAGTAACCTACATCAAAAGAATACAAAAATTAATGAATTTAAGTGGTTTTTTTCAATTTTTCTTATTGGCCCAAGGTCGTGAACAATATAAATAATATTATTACCATTTGTAAAATTACGTCTCGCCAAGGATCATTGTGCTAATTTTTTTTCTTGAATATTTTATCATGCCATTATAAATAACAATGATGCGTAAATTTATTAGCATTATTATTAATGAATGATGTGGAATCGAATTTCAACTGTTACTAAAGAAAAGCCTTTTAACTCAAAATATTCATATTACATTATTACTTTTATTTCAGTTCTGGTTTACTTGAAAGATGTAAGGAAATGATTGATCACCTATTAAAAATAGATGTGGGAAAGCATCCAATTGTTTGGGTGGGACATTCAAAAGGTGGTCTGTACGTTAAACAAATCATGCTTTATGGTACGTAAGTCTGTTATAGTACGAACAACTTTTTTTAACAATAATTTGCATTACAGCATGGGAAAGTTACGAGGAGCATTTAAAAAATATATATTTACAAAGTAAAGCAATAATGTTTTATAGTGTTCCACATCGAGGTTCCGCTTTAGCTAATTTTACTTTACCTTTTTTAAGTAGAAGTATTGAATTATTGGAAGTCCAAAAAGGTAATTTAAAATCTTTGTGAGATGATTTTAATTCATCATGTGATTTTGTTTTAGATTGCCGATTTGTATTAAACCTACATCGAAAATTCTTGCACATGTTGGAAAACACTTCGTTTGATATCGATATGTTTAGTTTTATCGAAACATCTTTAACATTTATGTCGTTTATGTACATAAAAATTGTTCATTTGGATTCTGCAGGTACAAATTTTATTTTGATTGATCAAATTCTGTAGTATTGAAATGTTTCAGATCCAGGTATAGGCAAAAAATGGGGAGTGCCTCTAGATCACAGAGAAATTTGCAAACCGTCCAGTAAAAACTGCTTTTTATATACTGAACTGGTGCATTTAATAGAAAGGGTTATAAATGGCAGCAAAGAAGAAAGCTCAATTGTATGAAGAAGCAATAAGTTAATGAACTTCTAAATTTTAGAAAACTTCAAGCTAGTCTTTCGTTGCATTATAAGTCGACTCAACCAGAGGTCACTAATAGTTGCTACTAGTCAAATTTAAAAACAAGTCAGATTGAAGAACTAACAAATTAATCGGAGCAAGACAGGATTTTAGCCTGCATATGCCTCTGCAATTTTTTAGTATTAGAGTAAATTATGAAACAAAGTATACGTTATAATTATTATTATTTAGAAGCATTTGTGATATACCTAAAATAAATAAATATTTTTATTGTTAGGAAATTTGTGTTTACTTTAAAGTTGAGTAGCAAAGGTTTACCATTCATTAACGAGAAAAATTAACAAGTTTTTACCACCTTACTATTAATTAGGAACAACAAAATACTTAAAATTCAGTGCTTAAATATTTTAATTGTAAATAAAAATGTACATGTTTCTTTTAAAAACAAGCATTTAAGGCAATAATTATACAATTAATAATTAATGTTACCTTTTTTATCCTATACAATTTAGAGTGCTTGTCCATTTTTTGTTAAATTACTTCAAAATTCATCTTACAAGTCTCAAAGACCATACAAGTCACATTATACAAAAATCTTGGCTATAATAATTACAATTATTATCAAGGTTGTAAAAATTACATTGTTACACATCATTGGTAGGTTCCAACACGGCATTGCTATACGCAAGATCCCAGTAATGTTCAACTTTATGCTTTTTAAAATATTCACGAGCTAATTTTTCTGTAGGACACACTTTAAACTTCACTTCACCAAAATTTCGTTGCTTACTAGTACCTTCCCACACCAAATCACATTTATTTGGAACTTCGTTGCCATCTGGATCTTTAACTATGTCTTCATCCCACTTAATTCGGTGCATCATCAATCTAAAATAAGTTTTAAATAAGTATAACGAATATCATCCCCGAGGTCTTACCCACCTTTTATATTTTTTAAGTTGCTTTGGTCCTCCTTCGGCAACAACTACGCAACAATCGGGGTACAACATAACACACCCCGTCATGAACAACTGCTTTGCATTATTTTCAATTTTAAATTTTTTAGATGCAAGTTCATGCAAATCTCTAATTCTAAATATACTGACATATACCCCAAGCGATACATCTTCCTTAATTTTTCTAATCTTCTTTTGTCGTTTTTGTTCCACAGTTAATTGCCTAGAAGCGTTCGCCTCTTCGTGAGCTTTTTGCCTCTTCAACATTTGTTCTCTTACGTGTGCTTCAATTTTGGTCGGATCTTGCACTGCTTCTGAACCTAAAACCCTCATCAAGTTCGATATACGTAATTTAGGCTCGGGTGGCGCTTCCAAGCCCAAACGAATTTTTTCTTGTTCTTCTTTCCACATCTCACGTCGATTTTGACGACGCAACTTTTTACGTTCCTTTTTTGTTAAAAAGACTGGCATGTAAACCGGTTTCAGTGGATCAGCTAAAATTTTAAAAAATTAACTTTTAAACATGAGCCTTCATGGCTGAAGAAAAACTCCTGAGAAGCAGGAGAGAAAGCAATATATTTACATTTGTAGGCTTAAATGAAAAATGTATAAAATTAGCTAAATGCTGATTTGCAATGTGCGGCATCTTTTTTGCAATTTTTGGGTTTACGACAACTGAAATATTTCAGCTCTTATTTGTCCTATCAAGATGGGGAAAAAATGAAATTGTTTAAAAAGAACCAGACTACAATATTGCTCAATGCATATTTTTTCATAAAAGCAATCCTCAAGGGTAAAATTGCAGCCTCAATTCTTATTTGGTTTTTTAAGAAAATGCTATTTTTGAAGAGAAGTTGATGCATGAAGGGAGAATATCTCAAAATTAAATTTTTTTTGCGAAGAGATGGTAACAAGTTGAAATCACACACCAAATATTAACCCTGAGATTTACTCCCCTCTTCGTCTAAAAATTTTCAGTTTGAAAATTTAACAAAATGGCAATTTTTGGCACTAAATATCGCTGGTGGGGGACCTGATAAAATTCTGAAATTTTATGTCATAACAGTACTATATAGTGGCATCACATACAAAAATTTGAGTTTGAGATTTGACTACAAGCCGAGATATTACAATCGTAAAATGTCAAAGAAATAGATAACTTTTCTAAAAAAGTACGAAAACTCGTATAAATAAAAGGTGAAATAGGTATTTCTTCTTAAAATGTGCAGGTATTGGCAGGGTGCGAACATCAGCGCCACCACATAACGCCACTGTTAGTTCTAAATTTTCCATTGTAGTAATGCAGTAAAATGTTATTTTCTTATTAAAAAATGTAAATAAACAAAATTAACGACCATGAAATTTGCAACAAAAATTCTCCAAAAAGTTTTGCTGTAAAATCGATTTTTATATGAAAAAAAGCGGCTTTAAAATGTTCAATTTACACTGGTAACATAGGACAACTTAAAAAGTTGCCACTTTTTTTGCACAATTTGTCCACAGCGTTTGCTGGCGTCGGTTTTAATACCCCCACTATGCACTTCGCACCCTGCCAATAGGTAAGGAAGTATTCTTTTTTCAACTGGCTGTAATGTTAAAGAGTTGATTGATTTCTCGATTTTGGAAAGGTTTTTGACACCTGTACGCAACAATTTACACTTTTCTTGTACCTCTTCAAAGACTTGAGAAAGTGAAGTGTGTATCACTATGTCGTTCACCCGATCAAATTTATAGTACGACCTTGTTTTAGGAACAGGCAAGTAGTTATCAAAACGCTTTTTCAGTTTAATTCCGTTCACGACCACCTCCTGCCTTACTTTTTACATAAAAATATGTAATTCCAGGAAGGTTTTTGTTGCAAATATTAAACATATCTTCTGGGGTCAAAATATGATTGTTGGTTGACATCTGCAAACTTTTCTTGATTTTCGCTCTTTTCGTAGTTTCTCCTATTCTAGCACATGCGTGATTAACGGATCACAGTAAGAACTTCCAAAAAGATGATTGTATTTTACAAAAAATTTAATTTCATGGAACATGCAAATATTTACGACAGTATTATCTGTTCTTAACCGTGTATCTGGAAAGGTTAAAAATAGTAGTAAAAAAAAATTGAAACTTCTCATGCAGCTTTATAAAGACCCACCCTGACCTACTTATGCTTAAAAAGTCAAAATTTCAATTTTTTAATCGTTTTAGATAATATGTTTATTTTATTTAAATATACTTAGGGTGAGTTTTAGCCGATATCTACTATCAAAAAACCCCTTTCGATTTTATTGTATCATGCTATGCACAAAATGGGTTACTACTGGTTTTATGAGTTATATTTTTTTAATCCTCATACAGGTTAAATAAATAAAAATATTTTGGTGTCACTACTTTTGTAAATGTTTCCTGTGTGGCTATTAACAATACAATAGAGCCTATGATACTATGATAGATAAACAAAAATGTTACCTGTGTCCGAACAATTCCAGCCTTGAAAACAGCAATTAAATTCGCCGACCCTTGTATATTTTTGGACCTTTTGTGATTGTAATATTTCAGCTTGTAGTCTAATCTCAAACTCAAATTTTTTTTGTTCGTAATACCATTATAATATAGTATTACTGTTATGACATAAAATTTCAGATTTTTATCAGGTCCCCCACCAGCGATATTTAGTGCCAAAAATCGCCATTTTGTTAAATTTTCAAACTTTGATAAGTTTTAGACGAAAAGGAGAGTAAATCTAAGGGTTAATATTTGGTGTGATTTCAACTAGTTACTATCTCTTTGCAAAAAAAATTTAACTTTGAGATATTTTGCCTTCATGAATTTTCCTTCAAAAATAGCATTTTTTAAAAAACCAGATAAGAATAATTGAGGTTGCAATTTTACCCTTTAAGTAAAAATATGCATTGAGCAATATTGTAGTCTGATTCTTTTTTCAACAATTCATTTTTTCCCCATCTTGATAGGACAAATAAGAGCTGAAATATGTCGGTTGCCGTAAACCCTTAAAATTGCAAAAAATTCCACATATTGCAAAACAAATATGGCCCTCCCACAAAAACAAAAGACAATAAAATTGAAATAATGGTCATTTAGCACTATTACTAACATGTTAGGATATTTTCACCAAAAAAATCAATTTTTTTAGAATGGTCGAGAGACAAGACTAGACCACTTTGATATAGAATGACCCCTTAGGGTCAGTACAAATTTGAATTTTTATTCAGAAAATAATGGCTTTTTTGCTACTACTACTATTAAACATCATAGTTTTTAAACTTCCGTTGGCTTTCTTCACCTAGTTTCAGTATTCTGAAAGCCAGTTCTTGAACTAAGTCTCCCAAGCTGTAAACTAATGCTATTTATATAATCAGTGGGCTAGTTTGCAGACCTATAAAATTCATTCAGCCGTTTTAATTCTTATTTTTGATATAAGCTCTTTAAAATAACCTACACTTATTCTTTACTGACCAAGTTTTTGTTAATATAATATTATAGATTAATACAAGATAAACAATAGTAATAAATAATATTTATAAAAAAAAACTTTTAAAAAACCACGTTTTACTATTGATTTTTCAGTGGACTACAAATTAGAAAATAAATTTTTTTCAGTGCCTTGCAGACCAGGTTGATATACATACTCAAAATTTACTGTGATTTTCCATGACTAAAAACGTGGGGCGCATTTTCGCATTAACTATTCTTACGTTCTCCCGAATAGACAGAAATAAAATTTGTTGAAAAATTACGGAAATTACTGTTAAGCAAATCAATTAACAGCAATGAATTCTTCTAAGCAAAGTAAGAAAAGCTGATTTTAGGAATGCGACAATGTACGATAGACGAGACTTGAAAAACTATGAGAGAAAGACTGACAAAAAAAAATTTAATGCTGAAACTCCAAATGAATATAATGTTTTATCAACAACTAGGTCAAATATTTTAATTTTAGATTCAATGCTGATGTGCAGACTGATCAACAGTCCTTGCGAAAATGCGCCCCACGTTTTTAGTCATGGAAAATCACAGTAAATTTTGAGTATGTATATCAACCTGGTCTGCAAGGCACTGAAAAAAATTTATTTTCTAATTTGTAGTCCACTGAAAAATCAATAGTAAAACGTGGTTTTTTAAAAGTTTTTTTTTATAAATATTATTTAACACTTTTTAGTCATTAAATTCTGTTGTCAAATTTTGCAATCGATTTTATTAATGTCTTAAATTAAAACAAAAATTTTGCACTGAAGTTGAACTGTTTATTTCTTTTTTATTTATTTTAACTTGTTGACGCAAATAATATTTTTACCTATGAATTATGCAATGTTTTAAAAATGTTCATAAAATTAACAAATGTTACATACAGTAGAATCCGAACTTTTAACGACGTAAAGTACGTTTAGTACGACTCCTGTTAAAGCGACCAACCGCTTTCAATGCGTATTTTTCTAAAATCGTCCGATTAAAAACGACGCTCGTCTCAAAACAATTCATAATTTCAAGAGCAAATGCATACATTGCATTATATCGCCGCCCCCACAAATGCCTTACACAAGTAAAATGCCTGCTATGCATTGCTTCTTGTCTGGTCCCGTAATTATTATTAGCTGATTAGATTACATCCGTCTGCTGACGCCTTTCTTGCTTCATCTATACTACTAATGTGTAGAAATATTAATTCTGGCTTACATGTTCATTTTCAAGCCACAAAATTGTTAAAGTATTGCATTGTCATCGAAACCCAGCCTAATTGAAAAATTTCAGCTCAATTGACCTTCGGGAAGTGGTCGAAAAATCAATTGCAAGATTTGACAAACAGAAGGACAAACAAGATTGTAAGTTAAGTAAAACGTGGTAAAAAGGAAACCTACTAGGACATCTTATTTGTGTGGGATGTTCAACCAAGTTGTTAATGACATGTTCTTTGACTGCAATTTTGCCATCTCGCATCGTTTCTAAATTATCTTCTAAAATGACCGAGTCCCACCACTCCATACTGGGAACTTCGTCCCATGCACCTTCCGACTTGGCAATAAGAGCCAGTTTCGTGGCCGATGATATACCCGTTTTCTTGGCAATTTGTGAAATTTCATTTTGCAGCTTTTCAAGTTGAGCCTGTTTAAAACAACATACTATATAAGTATTTATTAACCTATGAAATTAATGTTAAAAAAAAATGTAAGTAAGATTGCATAAAAAAAAATTGTGAGTACAAACCTTCATTCGAATTCGTTCAGCCAATTGCTGAAATTTTCCAGGTTCGTGGAACCTTAAATTTCTCTTAGTTCTTGTAGCTGGCTTAAGACCAATACGAGCGTCGTAAAAGGAAGGTTCTGCATTATCCTCGGAAATTTTATCACTTAATTGTGACCGAAACTCTTGTCGCTTTTTAGCCCGTATGTTAGCCTTAAGCGTCGGTGCTATCTGAGTTAAAGTCACTGCTTTACCAGTCTTATCAACTGTTCTACCTTCTTCATCTAAAATAAGCGGAGTTGGCTTTTCGGGCATGACAGGCATTTGAATGATAACATTTCCCAAAATGCCGGTTGAAAGTTTGTTTTTAATTTGGGCCTGTAATTGTGCAATTTTTCTCGCTTTATCGGCATCTCCCCTGTTGAGTAAACCTGTTGGAATTCCGTATATGCTAGGAGGTGGTATAGGGCCCGCCAAAGGAGCCACAGTTTTACTTTTAGATGAAACCGAATCGAATGACTTTTTTCTTTCCTCTATTTCTTTTTGGGCATTTTGCATCACCTCTTTAATTTTACTGTTCGACAATTTAGTTTTGTCTTCGCGGTCATTTTCGTGGTTACGTGAACCACTGTTTTTGGAACGTTTCGAGTCCTTGTCTCGGTCTCTCGATCTCGACCGGGAACGCTTTCTTGACCTATACGTTGAACGGACATCGTCGACCAAATCAAATATTTTATCTGCTAGTCTACTAGCTCTTTTACTGTCAATGTAAGAAGTAAGTTTGTCGACAGTTTTCCGCCTGTCGTAACCGGAATTTATACAATGTACTGCTGTACTCACTAAAGACGAATCGCTATTCCCTAGTAATTTGTACACCGCTTTATCTATGGATGGTTTCAGGTCATCTACTTCCTTCCGGGACAAATACGACATTTTTATTTATACACTTAAAAATTAAATTAAGAAAATTAACAACGCAACCTAAACGTTTCATAAATGTCAAAGTGAGGTTATGCAAACAAATTTCAAGGGTTACCAACTGTCAGAATAGGAATCACCGTTGTTCGCGATCGAGTACATACAAGGTATTTGACGTAAAAGTAAGAAAGAGAAAAAAATGTGAAAACCTCAAGAGGACAAAGCTAAGAATGCCAAAATGACTTGGAAGCTCGCTGTAACGATACCAAACCACACGATCACAACTCTCTCTGGATAGGTAAGTAGTATCGAAACTGTATTATCGGCAAAATTGTGAAATAATAAGTAATTAAGAAGGCCAAAATCCAGGACCAGGAGAAGATCCTCTCAAATTAAAACCCAAGCCCCAGGCGGAAGCTTCCTCAGAACCCACTTAAGAACTATTTTGCGGAGGTCAAAAGGTAAGAGAATAACCCATCTGAGTAGCTCCGCAAAAACAGGTTAAAATTCATGTTTTCCCCGGAGAGGGTAACGAGGCCATGACATTAGAGGAAAATTCGTTTCAATTGCCACAAATGGCATTTATTTTTTCATAAATTCCAATGATCTATTTTTAAGTTTTCATTTTTACCTTTAAAAATCTTAAAATTGAAAGTTTCTTGATGGCTTTCTCAAAGAGCAAATCCTTCGAGCAGCAAATCGATAATCAATGAGGACGAAAGTTGGTTAGCACTGTGGTTGAAAGGTTGGAACAACAAAATAATTTAAATTTTGAAATTAATTTATTTGTCAAGAACAATTAGAGAAGATAAATAATACAAATACAATTTTATATTAACTAATAACTGGAATATAAAATCAATAATTGGAGTAAAAAAATGTACTACCAATCGGGAAGCATTAACATAAAAAATTAGCTTCCCGTCGTAAAATCTCCTCAAGAACTTAGAATTTAGTGTATATAATAGTTAGTCGAATACAAGCCAAGATGTAACAATAAATTCAATCTAAAATTATAACTTACAAAATAAAATCTATAAGACATTTTACAATAATGTGCTTTCTTATAATAATTAATAATATAACATGCATAAAATTATGCAATAAAAGTAACCCCCAAAGTGGCTATCAAAATAAGTCTTTTATAAAACAAATTGTTCAAAATTAAGTACACTACAGACGAACTAAACCATTTACTTGGACATCAAAATTTTCATGAGATTGTTTCTAAAATTATTGACCGTTTTCTCAAGTTCTGAAACTTGTGCTTTCAATCTCATATTTCTTTCTTCCAATTTGTTGGCATCTACTTCGAGAACGCTTTCTTTGACTTTTCTTTTTAGTCGCGAACGTCGTGAGGCTTCGTTATTTTTATCGCGCATTTCTCTGTACCTGCCACCTTCTGTTGTGCTTTCAGATGAAACGGAAGTTTTTCGCTTTGCAGGACGACCCCTCTTAACAAGCGGTACGAGTGGTTCCTCGTAGCTGCTGTTGCTGGAATCATCGATAATTTGATGTGAGGTTGTTTTTCTTCGCACGGATATGGGTGGTTCGTAATCTTCATCATCGTCGTCACGACGTTTGCGTTTCATTTGTCTGGTTTTTTTTGAAAACACAGCAGGTTCAGGGAAAACTGTTGTCGAGGTGGTGGCAAGTGAAGAAATGTCGAAAGGAGGCAATGACACTGTCGATGGAGTGGTGGCATCCTGAAAATTGATGAAAATGTAAAAATAATAAAATTAACTGGTGTTTAGTTTTTGATGTTATTTTCAAAAATTTAAATAATAATCAATAGAATTACTGATTATTGTAATGTCATCGCCAAATTTCTGATCTATTGTTCATCAGGAAAATTATTGATAACAAAAACATCCAAACATCTAAGGCAAGTTAAATATTTTTAAAAATAATTGGTACAAGTGAAGAAAAGAACTTACCTCATTGTTGATAAAATCAAAAATGTTAAATCCCTTTTCGTTTTCAATTATGGTGTCAATAATGTCTGGTGTCTCGATAGATTGATTGTTATCAAATTTTTGATTTATCTTCAATTTTAAATTAAGACTGCTATTTTCTGAAAATTCTGATGGACTTCTACTTGTGTCGGGCGTTTCATAAGGAGCAGCAGTTTCTATGTAGATGTACTGTTGAGTGGAATCATCATTGCTAGTATTTTCTGTTGCCACGTCAAGTTTAAAATCATTTTCGTAATAAATATCACTGAAGTTATTGACGGTAGGTAAATATTCATCTTCGTCATTGTTCATCAGCTCGTATGGTGGGGTTACTTTATTAATGTTGAAGTTATTATATTCTGCATGATTATTTGAAATAAACACATCAGCGTTGTTATTGTTATTATTATTATTATTATTTATACCCTGACCACTGATCACTATATAATTTATAATAGGGGATTCACCCATGTCGTTATCGATATCAATGGGCAAGATATTTGAAATGTCTTTGTTTTCACCTTCCTTAAAACCTATAATGCTATCTTGATTAATCATAAGATTATCGCCTATATTTACATTATCATAATTTGATAGCTCATGCTTTATTTTATAATTGAGATGATCTACCATTGTAGGAATAACATTCAGAAGATCAGAGCTCGTTGTTGGGCGATCATAGTCAAAATGCGCCTTTTCTGTTAAAAAAAGAAAAGATACAACTTAGTTACTTAAAACACAGGTTTGGTAGAAAATATTTACCTAAGACCGGAGTATTAAGTTCATCTGTGATATCTTGGAAGTGGTTTGTCGCAGCCGTGTTTGCGGTTGGACAAAACGCACTGAGATCTCCGAATATCTCCATTTCCAATTTTAACGCTTTGGGACTCAAAATATCGCTTGTTTCTGTCACACTTTGTAAGGAAGAATTTTCCTGAAAATTACAAACATTAGACCATAAATTACAACACTTTTGGTGCACAATCATACGTGAACTCGTGATGACACTGGGCAACTCTTGATTAAATCGCTCGGATTGATCAAATGACCACTGTTCAATTGATCGTCGCAATTTTCCACTTTGAGCGGTTTTTCTGTAACGCACGGATTTCGGTTTGTTTGATCTGGGGTTACTCTTAGCAGTGACTCCAGAACACTCGATTTCTCGCCATGATCCACATGAGAGAGTAGAGACAGCGTGTAAGGCCATGTTGAACGGGACTGTAAAGGAATATTAAATATTAGCCTATATTGTAGGGACACTTTTTTTAAAATCCAATTTAATAGAATAAGCACCACTACACAGGCGGCCATGTTATTCCATTAAATTCGACTTGATCAAAATAGTAAAATATAAAGAAACACAATGAATTATATCACCTTGATTAATTTTTTTCGGGGTCGGCGAGGGGCAGTGTCACTTTAAAAAAGGAACCCACATAAATAATTTTACTACCACTATTTATCAATAATTGTCTTTGTAATATGCACAGAAAAGTACCCTAATTAATTTGAATAAAGTAAATACAGGATAATTTTAATAAATTCTGTATATTATGTAAATAATAAAAAAATAGTCCAATGCAAAAATTGAAAAAATCAATATTTTAATTTAAAAAAAATTGAGCTGAATACTAAATTTTGATAAAATGATTTTCAGAAATTAAATTTTAATATTAGTAGGTATATAATCCCTAATAAAATATTAAATATATCCAATGTAATTAGGAGTAATTTTTTATTTTAAATTAGATAAGTGGCACAACCCCCAAGTCTTTCAAACATAAAGGTCTTTTTTACCCAATTAAACAATACAAAATTCATTTATATAAACACACTTTAATCACATTTACGTTGGTCCATGTTCTTGTAAACCTTAAAAAAAATCATAATAAAAATTAATCTACTGTGAAAAAATTAAATTACTTAACTAAAAGAAAAATTAAATTTACCATATATTTTTACAAACAAAAATTTTCACTACTTACACCTAACATATTAGTAAACAAACTAAAGTTTATCAATACAAAATTTATTTCTGTAAAAGGTGGTCTTCAAAAATGTTGATACATTATGATGAACTCTAACGTAAAAATTGTTTACTTACATAAGATTCGCCGTTTGTTGTTTTAAAAATGTTGATTCCTACGGGATCCTACAAAGGAAGGAGTTGAGTGCAACGCGTGCTTCTCAACCTGAAAAAAAAATTAATATTAAATTTTGCCAAGTTTTCTCTGCTAGATTTACCCTCAAGCATTTGCATATTTAGTTTTATCTTATCGTAAATATTTACGACCGATTGATAGCAGGTGAAAGGAAGAAAGCAAATTTAAAAAAATAACTTAAAATTATAAAAATAGGCAGACCGAAATAGTTACAAAAACCACCAAGAAAAGTCCTTGAATAATATTGAAATGCTAGTGGGTATTCAAGTGGGAATCCCACAGGGGTGGTTGTTCAAGGATTATTGAGTTTAAATATTCTATCCTTTTCCTTCCTTCGCATAAAAATACTTGGAAATTGCATTTCCGAGATTACATAGAAAGTTGCTTCCAAAATGTTTTCAGGATAATTTAATTTCTCACGAACTGATTTACCATTTTTTATCTCCCGACGAGAAGATACATTTGTTATGCCGTCGATTTTATAATCAATAATGGAAGGTAAATGATGTCCTCGGAATGTGAAAGTATAAATTTGTTCTTTTCAAAAACGCATTCAAAAAAGAGTACTTTAGAAAACAAGAGTGGTAGCTTATACAAGCAAAATCAATCAATAAAGAGCAACTATAAATTTGTATAAAAGAAAATCATAAATTTTAATGAAATAAATCAAGTAAAAATTTCTGCAGAAAAGAAATGAAATTCTTCTGCAAAAGAAGAAAAGAAGAAATAACTGCTTTGGTTTAAAATAAAATTCTTATTATCCGTTATTAATAATTTCTAAGCCCCGGGCCGCTGCCGACATGACCAACAGAACTCGAACATAATTCGACCGGTTTTTCTATAATAACTCGAAATCTGTAAAATATACGAAAAAAAATGTAAACCCCAAAAATGTTCCGAGTAAAAATACCAATATTTTTTGTTATAAACTCTTTTCGCTATCTCTTACCGTTTTCAAGTTATTTTAGAAAAGCTGGGTCAACTCGTATTAGAGAGCTCTCCTGGAAGCAAAAATTTATTGATCACGTGAAGCTGGGGCGAGGGGGGCTGCTTCCTCAAGGCGTAAAATATTTTTGTAAATATGTATTTTCAAAAATAATTTTATCAAATATAAAAATAATGTATTCCATTTTTTATGCCGATAAATATATTTGTATGCATTTGAACTTCGAACGCCAATTCCGGGTTCGAAGCACGGACTTTTTTGTGGCCTTCCGGTGAACAGCATCACATTAATTATAAAACAACCAATCAACCCATACAAATTATTAAAACTGACAAACTACCCCACAGAATTTTTTTTTACAGAAATTTGTTCTAAAATCCAGTTGAATTATTATTTTGTTATTAGTAGGTATTCTTATCAATTTTTTTTAGTGTACAATTTATTAAACCTTAACCAATTATTAAAAACAAAAAAATATATTGGAAAAACTAATATAAAAATCTGAATTAATTTGCACAATTTAATTTCCATAGATACAATGAACTTATTTTAATTATTATATATTTGTTTTTTTTCTGGAAGAGGTTGTTTTGAATGGAAAAGTTGTAAATTTACAGCTACGCAGTTTCGAAATTATAAAGAGTGCCCGGTGTCTGCCATATTTGAGCTTAATTACATAATTAGACCTACTCATTTATTTAAGAAAGAAACCTTGAAACGATGATCTTACAATATAAACAAATAATTAATTATCCAAATCGAAAATAAAAACAGAAAAATGACAAAATTATTTTACTACTATCGATATAATTTTAGAGCCAGAAAATGGGTTGAACGCGGATGTCTGTCGTTTGGAAAAACCCGAGATTAAATTTCTTCAAACTAATTAAATTTGTATAACTGCATGCCAGCAGAACTTTGGCAAGAGAGTGCAAGATTCTTGCAATCCAAATTGCAACCAGACTACGATGTTTTAAAAAAATATTTTATCAAATAAAAAAATGGTTTCACTTTCTAGGTCAACCAAGTCTGAAGAACAAATTTTGTTCTGCCCTATAAGTCGCATCAGAATGAATCAGGATAAAATAAAATTGTTTATTGTTATCGGTTAAATTAATACCTCGAGTAGATGACGTCAATAATTGATATCAATTTGTAAAAACAGTCGAGATAGCAATTATTTTTTAGTATCAAAGCGAATTTCCGGTATTTACAGTTCATATTTGATAAACAAAATTATAAATAGAACTTCATTTCAAAAATAAAAAATATTTTTCGAAAGCGAAATTATTCGGAACCTACTAGGAATACTTGGGAAACACGTCAAGGGCACGTGTTGAATCACATGACGGAATTCCCAGGATCAATAATAGTTCATGTTATGACGTAAGAGGATTTCGCTTAAAACAAACAAATAACTTGAAATAAAATTTAAAATCAATTTTATTTTGATAAAATCAATCAAAGTATCACAACAATAAAATTTAAAAAAAATTTATTTATTGCGTAATTACAAGTTGGGCGAACCCCATATGGGTGTTATCGCGATTATTGGTGATAACGTAATAAAATAAATAAAATATTAGTTAATTCAAGTGCGGAAAGCATTAAACCTAGAAAAAAAGAATAAAATTCTCACCCAGGCGCCTTTTTTGGGCTGCTCTCTGTACTCGCGCAAAAACTTTTTACCAAAAATGTAGTAAAAAAATTCAACCGATCGCCTTAGTGACACTTATAACTTATCGCACTGGTTAATTTGCTTCAATCTTAAAAAATCACAAAATGGGCAGGCGTAGTTAAAACGCGTCCGCCTTGTTCAATTTTCAAAAATGTTGTGAAATACAGTGAAATACCTCGACAGCAGCGTCGTCCTCGAACTAGAATTCCCCTTCATAACACCAATTGCCCATCCTTTTCGCTATACCGCGAAACATAATTCGGTCCTTTTTTGTAGGTAGTGAGCATGTAACCTGACGTCAGTTTAATCCAATCGGAACGGCCGATTTGATCACGAGTTTAAATTTCTCGGAAATCTTTGAAAAAATAAAGTATAGCGCTCTGACCTCTATGTGAGTCATCGTTACCAAGCAATTTAATTTTGCCTAAATTTAAAATCGCTTTTACGATAAAAATCGTTTATTTGCAGATGTTTATTTTGATTTAATCATGTAATCGCAAATCGTTGCGAAGGTACAAGGATAGTAGTTGGTTGATTCAATTTTAGCACAGCCGCCAAATTCTGCGAACCTGCACTAACAAGTTGAAACTTGTTGAGACTTGGGTAGATTCCTTTGTTTTGTGTTATTATATTACATGCAAACAAACACAGGCTAATTTAAAAACTTCGATTTACAGAACCGGAAATTTATAATGCGAAGTTTCCTGTTTTAAGCCGATCTTTCACTTGTAAAAAAATATTACGGCAGCTGCTTTGTGAAGATTATTATGTAGTTCAAGGTTTAAGGGCGTTAATTACTCTGACTGGACAAAAAACAGAAAACGAAAATTTTATTGTCTACAAAATAATGTTGCAATAGGAAAATTATTATGGTTGAGCAGGTGCATTGTATCTTCCAAATTTTTTTAATTAACAAATTACCTTTGTTCTTCACACGTTTTTAGATTTACGAGTATCGAGAATCTTTTTAGGGGCGAAAAACAGTTTTTATCAAATTACTAATTTTTTATTAAAAACGTATAGAGCTTTTGTAGCTCAAAAAAGATTAACTTGTACACTAAATTTTTTTTTATTTTATTAAAAAGCGAAAATAATAGTATATTATACATCATGGAACTAAGGTGCTACTTTTCATCCCGCGTGCGAAGGTTTTTGCACGAGGTGTTAGCCGGGTGCAAAAATCGCACACGGGATGAAAAGAACCTTAGTCCCAAGGTGTATATACTATTTTTCACAATTTCGCTGAAAATTCTGAATTACATTAGTTAATAACTAAATTTGAGATTTTGAAATTGCAATAACTCGAAAACGGCGCTAGATATCGAAAAGCTGAGCAAAAAATTTACCCCCATTACAACAACCCTCCAGCGATTTGTCGTAAGAAGCCATATGCAAAATTTCAGATCAATAGCGCGTAATAATGGATCGAAAAAAAGTATTACTTTAGTCCCGCTAAAGCGGGAGTAAAGTGCTCACTTTACTCCCGCCTTTGTATTTTTGGAACTCGGCTAACACCTCGTGCAAAAACCTTCGCACGCGGGATGAAAAACAGCACCTTAGTCCCATGATGTATAATATACTATTTGATGTTAATACTACTTTTTTTATTTTGCCGCTCTCTCCTACAGTAATTGTCTAAATCCGCTACTGACCTTTTGCTTTTACAGCAATACTTATTAGTTATTAGACATTTTTTGTTGAAAATTTCATTCCTTTTATTTTTGTTTATATACATTTTCCTATTTTGTCGCACCGTTTCAGCGATTTACAAAAATAATTGTAATAAAATAATTAACATTCCTCTTATTCTTATAGGAATTCTAATAATATTGTTACAGAAACTTTTTTAACCCTGAAACATCACACTTATTTTTTGTAACGCACACTGGGGTTTTAGAGACCCCAATATTGTTTTTATGATATTTTGAAGTAAACAACCAATTTTAGCGAAATTTGTGTTTAGTACTCTTTAACAATACTGCCTTAGTACGTAGGATATATTAGATAGTAATTTTTCGTCCGTTTTGGTCAAATTATTAGGTATTAAAAATATGAAAAATGGGATAAATTTTGTGAAATTAAGCTCAACATTTTATTATAAAAAAAGTAAAATTATTAAATCTGTGGTCGGCACTTAAAAGGTTATAAGTATACATTGTTTCCCCTATCTACTTATGACCTTTTAAGTGCCGACCACAGAAATGAATTATATATTGACCAAGTTATTGACCCGTATACCCGTATACCTCTAACAAAAAAAAATTTTAGTTTGCCAAAAAATGTGCTGGCTACCCTTAGCCAAGCTTCTCAACTTTGCTGTTGACATTCATAGCACAGCCTTTTATTTTTGTTAATTTTAAAATTTTAAATTTGTCAAAATATGTTTATAATGAAGTCATAATATTTTTAAAACTCACTTTGATATTAAGTGCTTGTTCACAATGTACGTAAGACATAAGATGAACATAAGATACACTAGCGGAAAGAATTATAGCCTCACTTGATAAACTGTATGCAACTCTGCAAACACTGACGGTACAAATTTTGTGGGTCCATATTCTATTGATGTTCATTTCTTTTAACAAGTACCTGCTTAGTTATTAGTCACTTTCAGTGTATTTTTGGTTTCAGACGTGTTGTAGTGTAATATTAACAAATATTAAGTGGAAGGAATTATAGCCTCACCGATTTAAAATTTAAATTTAAAGAACTTGATATATTTTTTTTTTATAAAACGTTAAAGGTAAGTCATTACGATTATTAAAAAACTATTTCTGTATAATAACGCGAATTTTAACCCTTACAGTCAATATGAGTCGAGGAACAAGATTAACGAGTGAAGAAATAGCGGCTGTTAAGGCGTATAAAGATGCCGGTCTTTCAAATCGCAAAATTGCAAAAAAAATTGGAAGATCGCCGAAGGTAGTCAATAATTTTTTTAAATTTGGCGGAAATTATGGAACAAACAAAAAAGCAGGAAGAAAATCGAGTTTAACAAAGCGTCAGAAACGGGAAATTTTTAATAAGGCGGTGAACAAACAGATGACGTCATCGCAAATTCGTGCGGATTTGGATTTACCTGTGACCGCTCGAAGGGTTCGACAAATTTTGCATAGTCACCCTCATGCGGATTACCGTAAAAGGGTCGGTAAACCAAAGCTTACTGCTGCGCACAAAGTGGCAAGACTGGAATTCGCTAGAAAGCACATGTCTTGGACCGACCAATGGAAGAATATGCTTTTTAGCGATGAAAAAAAATTTAATTTAGATGGCCCTGATGGATGGCAGTATTACTGGCATGATCTTCGGAAAGAAACGGAGGTTCACCTGAGCCGTAATTTCGGAGGCGGAACTGTTATGATCTGGGGCGGCTTTTGCTTCGATGGTACTATCCCGTTGGCGTGGATTTCAACTAGAATGAACTCCGAAAAGTACATCGAGATGCTGGAGATCAGTCTGATTGAAAATGTAGAGCCTCTTCTTGGAGAATCTTTTATTTTTCAACAAGATAATGCTGCCATTCACAACTCCAGGGCCACTAAAGAATGGTTTGCGTCAAAAAATATTAAGGTATTGAAGTGGCCAGCGTGCAGTCCCGATCTAAACCCCATAGAGAACCTATGGGGTATTATTTCAAGGCAAGTTTACCTTAATGGTAAACAATTTCAAACCGCGAAGGAGCTGAAAGACCGAATACGGGACGTGTGGAGTGAAATATCGCCGGAAGTACTAAAAACTTTAATTTTATCTATGCCTAAAAGATTATTCGAGGTCATTCGGAAGGATGGTGGCCATACCCACTATTAAAAGTTAAATTAAAAAGTGAATTAAATATAAAATATTGGGTGAGGCTATAATTATTTCCACTAAATTTTATATAAAATTATTGTTTTAATTAAAATTACTTGTACATTTTAACAAATTATTATTAAAAATATTATGAGTTATTGTGTTTCTATCACTATTAATCGAAAAAAATTATTTAGATCAAATAAAATGATAACAACTTTGATTTTTCTTAAAAACGTAAGTGAGGCTATAATTATTTCCACTAGTGTATACATAAAACGTAAAGTTGAACTAGTAGCAAATCAACGTAAGTGTTCACAGTGTGCCTACGTAATTCTTAGGTTTACGTAGTTCTTATGTTCGGATTACGTTCGTACATAAAGCTGGCCACAGACCGGCGTACATGTGTGTCACACATGTACGTCACACCGGGTTCGACGTTGATGTTCGCTGGTGTGTGGCAAAGAGTGACATACATGTGCGACGCACAAGTTTTCTATTTTACTTGAATTCAAGGTATGTCATACATTAACGGCCACAGACCGGCGTACAAGGGTGTCATACATGCACGTCACACCGGTTTGACGTTGATGTTCGCTGGTGTGTGGGCAAAGAGTGACATACATGCGCGACGCACAAGTTTTCAACTTAATTTGAATTCATGTGTGTCACACATCAACGTTCATGTTCTGTGGACTCTTGCTGTTAAAATTATTAATTATTAATTAAAATGTCAGATTTACGAAGTTTGACGAAATAATTTATGATTGAGTTCATTGAACTTTATAAAAATTACCCTTGTCTTTGGAAAACTAAATCCCAAGATTATATGAATAGAGCTAAGAAAGATGCAGCTTATGAAGTATTACTAAAAAAATTTCAAACTAGTGAACCAAATTCAACGAAGATAAACCTTAAAGCTAAACTAAATAGTATTCGTGGGAGTTTCCGAAGAGAAACAAAAAAAATTGAAGAATCGAAACGATCGGGCGTAGGAAGGGATGAAATTTACGTGACCCATTTGTGGTATTATGATTTGCTACTATTTTGTAATTTTTCTGAAATTACTTTGCCCAACGACTGAGGAGAAATTAGTGTAGAAAACTTCAAACGGGATATAGCAGGCCTCAATATTGTGTCCTGCTTCTCAATTAGCGTAGTTACTAATTTAAGCAGCATAACATAACTATCTTCATCCATTCTTAGATAATTTCTCCAATCATCAGGTTGTAAGCATAATTCTACTTGTAAATTTATGTGTAAAATCTTGTCGCTTTAAATGCCATTCCTTCACCCACTTGGTACGTGTCTGATGCTGTTTTCTATTTTTATTTTTTCTTTTTTTTATCATACATGCATACTCCACTGATAAAAATATGAACTCGTTTTCATTATTCATCGTCGCCGTTCAAACTACGTGTGACACTCAAGTGCTAAATACGACGCACATGTATGACACTCCTGCATGACACACATGTACGCCGGTCTGTGGGCAACAGCGTACCATCATACATGTACGACACACATGTATGACACTCCTGCATGACACACATGTACGCCGGTCTGTGGCCAGCTTAAGATTGAAATGATTTCAATTTTATGTATTTCTTACGTAATTCTTATGTTACCTTGAGTGAAATTTGTGATTTGAAGTTGGTAGTGTTTGGTTATTAGTTAAAATAAATTGACATTAACATAACCTGCCATAACTTTATAATTTGACTAGTGTCAAAATAATTAATTTGATTGAGATTTTATTTTCAATTGTTTGAATGTAAAATTTTAAAGTTTCGTTTTTTGTTATACGCATGCGCAGTTGAATAAATTTCTTATGTTCATTGTGAACACTTTTGCGGCTTATGTAAACATTACGTTTTATGTTTTATGTACGTCTTATGTCTTACGTACATTGTGAACAAGCACTAAATCAGTAATTATTTTACGGTAAATAAAGCTAATATTCCATAAAATTCAATTAATGTAAGATATTAAAAGTATACGTAAACTGCACACTGGGGTCTGAGATACCCATAAAAATTTATTTTCAATTATTGTAATTCGCTTAATGACTAAAAAGCACCTACGAATATTCACACCTATTCAGATAACTTTGAACTTAATTTACAAGAATGGATTTAAAAAAAAACCTTCCAGCACATGTGGCATTAATTTATATGAAGCTTAGGGTTTCTGAGACCCCAGTGTGCAGTTCCAGGGTTAAAACACTGCAAAAATTGATAAATTCACCAAAAAGTTGGCAAAACCAACAGTTGTCACAAATCGCTTATAAAAGAAGCGAAAATGCTAAAATATGAATGGGACTGTTCCTCCCTCAAAAGTATCCGTTCAGTTCGTCCCTGTAAGGAACTATTTATTGAGACCCATCGATAACTATCACTTTTTTTTAATCTTCTCGTGGGTTAACTTGACTATAGGTATTTTATTTTGCTTATACATAAAACAACCCTTACACATAATAATGATGACTTAATAACATATATGTATTTGTTTCGAGCGGAAACAGAAACAGAAAACCATTAACATTTTTTAATTACAATTAAAAAAAATAAAAGCTTAATATTTCAAACAGTAACACATTTCTGGGATACCGAAAAAGGATTTCAACATTATGTAAAATTATGTTCTAAGTTCCGTCCGGGGTTTGATATTGGATCATTTTAGTACAAGCTATTTCCTGTTATTTAAACAAACAAAAATAAATAAATTAAATAATTATAAATTATAATAGTAGTGATAATACCTAATAATAATTTTAATTAGAAAACCTGACAATGAGTTGTAAAAAAAATGGAGTCTTAATGAATGAAATTCAAGATTAAATCAGGAAAAAGATAAATCAGGTATTTCTGTTATTGAAAACAAGGAAAAAATGTTTACAATCCAATTTGAGAGGAAAGAGAGAAAAAGATTAAGAATAAAATAATAGGAGGATATAACTAATAAATGAACATTTACAAACAAAATCAAAGAATATAAGAACAGATAAGACAAAAAAAAACTATTGTGTGCATTAAGTTTTCGAATGCTAATAAGTAATAATAATTTGTTTATTTTTTTAAAAATTTAATAATTTAGAAAAATAATTTTTAATTAAAATAAAACTAATAAAAAATATGTTTATTATGTAATACAGGTAATAAAAAAGCATTTTTTGATTTTGTTTTTACTTTTATTCGTAACTCTGTCTTCCCCAATACGAAATCACATACTGGTCTTCTCTGTAGTAAATATGACTTAAATGTAGTTAGACCCCCCTTCCTCACGATTAGTGCGCAAATAATTTCTTATGCAATTTATTGTCTTCTAGTTCATATTCGCTAATGTGCCCTATCGTTAAGGTGACCATTTTTATGAAATGTTAAACCAGTACATGAAAAACGGACGACCTTTTCTTTGATACAACAGGAACAGGACAATAGATACAATACATAGAACAATAGTTACATCAGTAAATTTTTGTGTTCTGGTTAACTGTCTTGACTAACTAGGACAAAGGTTCCAAAACCAGTACTGTCCTGGTAAAAACAGTACGAATGGTCACCTTACCTATCGTTATCGTTACGCCACTGTAGAGACGCATTTTTGTTGACGATTTACACATATTATGTAGTATCAGACCAACAAGATTCGACAGGTTTTGAATTCTAAGAAACTAGTAGAAAATTATAATAATATTATATAGAATATATAGCGATATTTAAAAAAAATTATTTTATTGGAAAATTAATTGATTTCTTAGCGGAGGGCAGGAGATATGTACATAGTATATTTATGAAAATAATTTTAAAACAAATTAAAAGATTATATTTATTTAAATTTATTCTTTTAGGTGTGTCAGAGATAACTGTTGCTTTCTAGTTTACCTAGAATTCGACGAAAGTTATGTTACCCAACTTAAAGTTCCTTAATATTAGAAAATTATACAATGAAATCTCGATTAAATTTTATCAAGATAACATTCGCAATTTACAATTTGAAGTGTTTTTTATTTAGATTATTATTACATTGTGATTCATCGAAATTTCGTAATAACTTAATTAATAATTAATGTTGGGTGACCAACCTTACACCCGATCAACGGGAAATAACATAGAAAATTCACTTTTTTAAATTCCTGTTTTCCATTTAACGGATAAAAATGAAAAAAGCTTCAACACAAACAAAATAGTATATTCTGTAACCAGTTTGGAATTGGCACATTCTGCACGAGGGGAGAGTTTGTCATCCGAGCCGATAGGCGAGATTGACGGTCAACGAGTGCAGAATAACCATTCCAAACGAGTTCCAGACTATACTTTCTATACGACTGATCGCATTTAACGCCGACAGTTGGCGTTATAAAACCGGTAAAACAACTTGTCATTAGATGTCACTACCAGGTTTTAATATTTCTTAGATGTGATTATTTTTGCCGAGGAAGACGGTAATTTGATCGTAATAGACGGTATTATAAACAAGTTAAGATATTTGTAACTTTTGCGCTGAAATTTAGTGTTACACTACAATTTAATGTTACAAAAATGGGCCTTGAAGAGATTTTCAAAAAATATAAACTAACGATCTTGAACATAAATCGCGTTTAATTCAGAAGTTTATGTTATATTAATTCCCTAAAGTACTATCTCCTCCTCTTCAGTCCTCGTACCTTAAACACAAAAAAAATCTATGGGATAAATTGTATCGAACATGTAATAAAATAACCCCTAATCAGTAAGAAAGAATTAATTGTTTCCTTGCAAGAAGAATGAGCCCTTATTGATAAAGCCTTTTTGAAAAAATTCATTAATAACATGTCCAAACGTTGGGTGGGATTCTCAGACGTAAAGAGTACCAAAAAATTTTTTTTAAAAATATAATTTTTCGTGAAATTGACAAAACTGAAGTTACGAGTGTATCTTGTCCGAGTTCTTTTTCGACATAATTTCTAGTACAGTGGAGTCCGCTTATTGGAATCACGGTTAATGTTATCATTCGGGTATTATTATCACTTTTGCGAGGAACGGGCCGGACGTATAATATGATTACACACAAAAAACATTGCTTATAGTAATCATAAATTCGGTTTATATTATCAAATTATTCTTAAGATTATTTTCTCCCACGAGCAAAGGAGTTGGTTTTCAGTTACAAGCATTTTTTTTCTATATTGTGCATAGCCACCCACATATTATTCGTACTACATATTCATTACGCGAATTTTAAGTAAGGTGTTATCAAGAAAATCTGTCTAGTTTACTGTTAATGTGTGATGTAATTCAGTTCTACTTGAAAACTTGGAATGAATGACTTAAAAAAAGTCGTGATTTGAGCGCTTGAAGTTTTGCGGTGTGGTGTGCAGATGGGGTAGTCAGATTTTCAAATTCATTATACCAGTATGAACTTTTTATAAACAATTTACTCCTCGTACAGCAGAGGGGATTTAGCAACTCTAAATGAGATTTTTAATTTGGTTTTTTTCTTATTCATTAATAATTTATTATAGTAGGTAGGTACTAATAAATAACTAATAAAAATGTTTTTCTTTTTTTGTTATCAATCGGTTTTTGTTATCAAAAACTCCAAGTCCCGATGTGATCACATTAAGCGGAGTCCACTGTATTAAATTGTTTAAACGTTAAAATTTTTTCTTGTTGTTAATTTTTTTAAAACTTTTTTTGTGTTTTTGATAACCTGAAGGATGACTTTATAAAATGGTAATTTGACACCTCTGTTTTCTGTTTAATTAATTGAATTACAAGGAAATTAATGCAATATGTTTGCTTGTCCGAGTTCTTATTCGAGTCACTGTACGTTCCTATACTATACTTTTAGCTTTGGTCACGCGTGACGTCACTGCGCCAACTTACAAGTTATTATACCATGGATGTAATGGGTGTTACAGAATGAAATATTACCCAAAATCGACTCATAAACCCCAGACCGCAGAATCACTGTTGCCCTGTGTTATAATATAAAATATAGTATTTCATTATATAAATTATGAGTATTAGTGGAAAATCTATAATGGAAATCATGTAGTAAGTATAAAATTAAAAATAGATTTATAAATTTGGAATTCCGCCGTTTGAAACCGATGTACTTACTATGGTACTTACATAACAATTAAATATAATATTATAGAATATAAATTATAAAAGAATGCAAACTTTATTATATTAGTAATATATTACTAATATTTTAATTATTGAATAATATATATAGATTTACACAGAGTGCCGTAACTATAAGACCTTTGGAGCCTATGACCATCAAGTACGAAAAATGGGTTAGAGGGGTTTGGGGAAGTCTACCGGGGTCAAATTTAGTTATTAAGCAAAATATGTTTAGGCCTTTGAAATTCGATTAAAAAAAAAAAATACAAAATTACTTTGAACCTAAACTTTACTGTGAGAATGCTAAATACAGACTGCCTTTAACAGTTGGCAAGTTGTTTTCAACAATTTGTCAACTTTACAAGAATCTGATACATTCTGGATTTTAATTACATTATTATTATTACATACATGTGTTTTAATAAAAATAGAATATAAGGTGCTTACAATATAACTAGCAATGTAATTCAGCATTTTCAGCGAAATTGTGAAAAATAGTATATACACCTTGGGACTAAGGTTCTTTTCATCCCGTGTGCGATTTTTGCACTCGGCTAACACCTCGTGCAAAAACCTTCGCACGAGGGATGAAAAGTAGCACCTTAGTTCCATGATGTATATTTTCGTTTTTCCAATAATTATTGTTTTTGTTTTTTATACTTCCAGCCAGACTTTTTATTAATAATTAATTAATTATAATACTTATTTTTATACTTTTAATTTTAATTTTAATATTAAAATTATAATGTATTAATATTTGTAATACGTTTGGGATTCAAAACAAACCTTTTTTGTTAAGTTAAAATCACCAAGGTCAGAAGCTTTGAAAGGTCCTGATATTGAAAAATTTAATTTTTGATAATTATTATATAGTTGCATTTTTTTTAAATAATAAAATTTTAAGTATTTAAAATTATAAATTAATTTAAGAACATTAAAATACAGGACTATTATTATAATATGTTCCAAAAAATACAAATCGATAATAAGATAAGATTGTTTAAAATTTAATAAGAATTTTATCTCCAAATTTACGTCACTCGGTATTAATTAAATTGTTATTTATGTAGGTATGTACCTATGTACTACTTACCCACTTTGTTTGTTAAGTATAGGAATAAAATAAAAAGAAGCCGGTATGTGGATGTAGAAGAAGCGAAAGAAGTAGGGAGACTGGGGTAAGTTGCAACACTTTTTAATCTTTATTTTTTTTAAAGACTATTATGATCCTTAAGGAACATAGCTATATAAAATTTATGAACTTAAAAACAATAATGGACAAATTACATAAAGTTAATAAAACAGATGATCGTCTTCGGAGCACGTTGCAACACATCCTGGGGTAAATTGCAACACTTATTCAAAAGCACTATCATCAATATTAGGTACAATTTACACATATATACAATGGGTCTCTTTTTGCACAGGTCCAGTGTGCCCACATTTTTCAAAGTCTACATTGCACCAATTTTTCATTCGCTGAAAAGTGAATTTATTCATGACGCGCATGAATGGATTAACGAGATTCTTGTAAAATATTTACAAAGTCATGTGGTTTTTAAATCAGATTTTTTATTTTTCTTTTTCTTTTTTTTTTAAACCGCCAAATATGTGAACGGGTTACATTGTAAGGCAAGGCGCGCACTGAAGTGGTGTGGTGGTGGTGTGCTAGTGGCGTGGTGAAAAGTGGCAGGTGGAATCGGTAAAACCTATGTAAACTCGCCACTCCAACACCACACCACTAGCACACCACCACCACACCAATTCAGTGCGCGCCTTACCTGACAGTTTGTTGCAACGTGCCCCGCCACACTTTTTTATTTTATAAGTTGTATAACTTTTACCTTGAAAACTTTTTTGATGATTATTTTACACAAAACGAAAGACAAATGTTTACTCTATACTCTATATCACAAAGTTTAAATAAAAGCACTATGACACTTGATATTTTAATAATGCAACTTCATTGACAATAATAGCAAAATTACTTATTCTGTCGAGAACACAGATGTGACGATTACTCACATACTGCAGCTATTTGGCGTGATTCTACCTGACACACCTAAGAACCATTAAGTTACACGCAGTGCCGTATTTTAAAATTTGGCGCCCTGGGCCCGAAAGGTTTGTCACTCTATAAATTAATTATAAAAAACAAAAATTAATTTTTATTTGTTCTCTCAGTGTATGTAACGATTATAAAATGCGCCCCAAGCTGAGCGCGAGGGACGCCTTGCGCCGCCCCTCGAAGCCTTCCGCCCCGGGCCATGGCCCTTGGTTAAATACGCCACTGCTTACACGTATTTTGTACCAATGGGAGTATCTATTATCTTATCCGTGAAAAAGTTATTTACACTGTTGCAACTTACCCCGGTCTCGCCTATAGTGCATTATACGCAACGATAGGAAAATATAGAGAAATCGTAAATTTTGTAGAACTTGCATTAGCTACACGTGTGTTTATACTCCAAGGATGTCAAAATAGTTATATTATATTCAAAATTTTTAATCTATAAAAACATTTATACCGAAGTTGTTTTCTTAAAAAAAAATGGACAAAAAATAGTTCATGTCAATCAATGATTACTTGTGACTAAATTATCATTATGTAACACTATAATTATGATTATAAATAGAATACTTAAGTGGTGCTTCAAAACAGCAAAAAATAATCGCTTAGACAAGTAATATATTTCTAATAATACTCGTTCAAATATATAATATATTTAATATATTTAATATATATATCTAATCTTTCAAAATAAGTAATTAATTATGGATTTGAGATTAAATTTATGCAATATTATCCAGTATATGCATATAGTATATAACAAGAAGCTTTATGATCTAGCCTCATGTCTGTCCGTCTGTCCGGTTAATAATTCAAATGTAAGTATTTTTCCCGCTCCACCAAGCGTTCCACATTTTGAGAAATACTACATAATCAAAATCAGAATATGTGATCAAGAAGTTCTCGTCCAAAAATTAGATAATAAATAAAATATCGGGTTAGTGGAACGTGAAAATTTGACAAAAACAAAAAATACGTCGATTTAGATAAGGAGAGGGACGTTCAAAACTAGTACTTTTAATTTATAAGTTTCACCCCTTGACCCCCAGCTACCCCTACTTTAAAATTTTAAATGGGACTCCCTACCTTGCGATATATTATTTTAAAGGTGGAAAAAATCCTCGTTCATCGATATTAAAAAAAATGGATTTAGCGGAACTAAGCTAGAGGTAAAAATTGTAAGGTGAAATAAAAAATAATGTTATTCAGAAATTATTTAATTTTTAGAAAATTTATGAAATTACGTTTTCAAAATGTAATCCGTATTGGCTTAACAATAGTACAACCTATTTTCAAACTTTTCGCGGATTTGCTGAAATGTTTCTGCACTAATCCGCCTACATTCCTGAATTAACCTAATTTTCAGTTCCTGAAGATTCTTCGGAGGAGTTTTATAAACTACAGTTTAAATTAAATAATTTCAGAATAAAATTATTTTTTATTTCATCTTTTAATTTTTAACTCTGCCAAATCCAATTTTTTTAATATAGATGAACGAGGATTTTCTTCACCTTTAAAATGATGTATCGTAAGGTAGGGGGTTCCATTTAAAACTTTAAAGGAGGGGTAGCTGGGGGTTAAGGAGTAGAACTTAAAATTTAAACAGTACCTAACTAGTTCTGAATGTCCCCTCCTTACCTAAATCGACATGTGTTTCGTTTATGTCAAATTTAAAAAAAAAAAGTTATTTCGACTGGATAGTATTATAGAAATGAACACCCGGTAATAATCAAGGACCTTGATGTTCTATAATAATTGATATAATAACAGCTAGGAGTTAAGTATAAAATAATTACCTACTACACTGATAAAACATAAGTTTTGAACCAAAACCTTTTATGCATTGTATATAGACAAAGCATAAAAGGTTTTGAATTAAAATTTTTCGTTTTGAAGCAAAATCTAATTTTTTTGAACCAAAAAGAAAAATTTTGATTCAAAAATTTTTATGTATTGTATATAGGCAATGCATAAAAAGTTTTGGTTCAAAACTTTTTTTTTATCAGTCTACATAATTATAATATTATATAAATAAGCAATAGGTCTCTTAATTATATATGTGTTTGTAAATTTGAACACGATAATCAAAATAAAAAATTAATAATAAACATAAACCTATCAATTTTATTGGAAAATTATTTCATCATTTTCACTTATTTGCTATATCTACATAATATCGTCTTGTATAATTGTATATGAGATGTAGTATGAACATTATATTATATTAAAACAAAATTTTAAAATTACTCATTGCACATAAATATAATATCTCACAATAAATCCAAATTATAATTGGATGTACAGTAGATGTTGTTTATTTTTTTTTATAACATTGGTTTTCCAAAAAAACCTTCATAATGTGCATTGAGAAAATCAATCGTTATAAGAATATCTATCTGTTTAAAATTTTCAAATTAAGAAAATTTAAATAAAATAAAAATTTTAAAAATTTAATATTTAAAAAATAAAATGTCGTGTATAAAAATATTTTTAGAATTTCCTTTCGGTCGCGACTCCCCCCCCCCCCCCCGCAATGTCGGGTTCAGCGCAGGTTTCGTTCCGCTACTGTGATCAGAAATTATAAATAAGTTTTCGTTGTTTGTGATATTTGGTAAGATCAAAGGTAAGATATATCTTGGATCTACTATAATAATTATACAATTCGAGCCCACCTTAGTAATAACCAATAAATTTATATAAAATAAATAGATACTTATAATAAAATAAGTATAGGTAAAGGGTGTTTCAATAAGTGTGCACAATTTAAATGTTGCGCCATTTTTTTATTTTGAAAGTTTCAGCTCTGAAATTTGACATCATCTGTCATCTATGATGGTTCCGATTATTAAAAATGGAGCGCTACACCAAGGAAAATCGCGTTATCATTGTGAAAATCTAGTACGCTCAAACTACTCCAAACTTCACTGAATTTTCGATCATAAAAGTGCAATAAATGAGTCAACGATTCGAAGAGTGATCAATAAATTTAAGGAAACTGGGTCGATTGTACTCAGTAAATCTTCTGTGGGTCGGTATACCGGCCGGTCTCTCGAAAACATTGCTGGATGACCTCAACTGGATGGTATGGATCTGAACGACATGTGGTTTCAACAGAACGGTGCCACCTGCCACTCTGCGCATGAAACAATCAATTTATTGAAACAACGATTTCCAAACCGAATCATTTCCCGAAATTCTGATGTCAACTGGCCACCAAGATCGGCGATTTAACGCCGTGCGAATTTTTCTTAGGGGTTTTGTGAAATCTCAGGTCTATGTGAATACACCACAAACAATTCCTGAGCTCAAGACCGAGATCCAACGCGTCATCGATGAGATAAAACCATATCTTTGCCAAAATGTCATCGAAAATTTCATGAAAAGAGAAAGGGCCGGTGTTCAGAGATGCGGGGGTCATTTACCAGATATTTTATTCCATACATAATCGGAACATGTCTACTTTAGAACGCAATAAAAATTTCACCACTCTCTCAAAAAAAATGCGTTATTTTCTTGAAATTACATTGTGCACATTTATTGAAACACCCTTTACTAGCCGTGGCCGGTGGGTTTTGCATGGTTTCACGAAGGGTCCCCCGCAATAAAGCCTTTATAGAATTTTTTATTTAATTAAAAAAATAAATTTTTATCAAGTTTTAAAATAAAAAAATATATAAATACTAGGTATTGTACCTATTGTTTTACTTATTAAAAAATACAAAATTCCTGACTCAATTCTCCTAGTAACCATGCAACCACATTACCGTACAGGTCGCACCTGACAAGAGTGGTGTAGTATCCACAGCATCCATAGAATTTACTCATAATATCATAATCATAAACAAAATATTCGTAAAAAAACTTACATTTCCATGCAGTGGAACATCATTTTCTGTCTAGTCCAAATTTGTTTAAATATAGTAAATCGAAATGTTTTCATATACAGTGAGTGTAGAAAGTATTCGTCACCTCCTATATTACCAATGTAAATTGCTCATTTTGAAACCGTTTTTTGACATATAAAAATCACTTTTACAGCAAAACTTTTTAGACATCTTTTATTAAAAATTTCTTTATCTTTAATTTTGTATTTATACATTTTTCTATTTTGTCGCCCCGTTTTTGACTGGCAGCGACTTAAACAAGACTCTGAAAAGTACAAAAAATATCGTCTCCTGTATCTCAAAATCGGTGCAACAAAATGGAAAAATGTATAAGTAGTTTTTATGGAAAAATTTATTCCCTACATTTTTGTTTATATACATTTTTCTATTTTGTCACACCGTTTTTGAGATACAGATGATAATATTTTTTGTATTTTTCAGAGTCTTGTTTAAGTCGTTGCCAGTCAAAAACGGGGCGACAAAATAGAAAAATGTATAGATATAAAATTGAAGACAATGAATGTTTTAACAGAAAATGTCTAAAAAGTTTTGCTGTAAAAGCGATTTTTATATGTCAAAAAACGGTTTCAAAATGTTCAATTTGCATTGGTAATATAGGAGGTGACGAATACTTTCTACACTCACTGTAAATAATAAATAAATGTAGAAATTGAACTGATGCAACTTGGGTAACAATAGATTGATCAGATTTATTGGTATTATTTGAATATAATGTGATCATAATAACTATTCAATTTTAGATAAACTAAAATAGGTTAAGCTCTTTAGACTAACTTGTGCGTTTCGAGCAGATAAAATAAGTTATAAATAAAGCTGGAAATTCCAAATAAACTCGGATTATTTAAAAATGTTCTTAATTGTTATTATTTTAAGATTATAATCAAATAATAATTAAGTATGAATACAAATTGTAACAACTTTACATCAACTTGCACAATGTTAACACACAGTGAAAGAATCGAGCTTTGAACTACAACAGGAAAAATTTTATAAAATATAAACACCGCTAGCGCGCATTTGAACTCAAAAATTTATCATTGGTTCGCACGACCACGTAAGATTTAAACGATTGGTGAGTAATCCGCCGAAGACAACAAGATGATGAAACTTTGCTGAAGGTGACTTTCGAATAATTTTTGTTTGTTTTCACTCACGAAATAAGTTGGAGCAATTTTATAAAAAATAAAAAATCGTTTTACACCTTTTGCGAATAATAAACAAAATTTGAACAGTGACGTAGTTCAGCATTTAAACTACCGCAAATATTTTCTTTTGGCTATACCACTATATTATATGTAATATAGATACAGTATCTTCCATAGGTACTCATACCCTGATACTATCATAATAATTTTCATCAGACTAAAGAATAAATTGTATGAAATCAAAAATATTTTTCATTTTCTTAACCCTTCAGTCTACGGGTGAAACCTGTTAGGTTTCACTTATATGGTGTAATATTATGTAATTTATTCCACCCGTTGATAAGAAGGTCAAAGATTTTTTTATAATTACACATATTTTTTACCTATATAAAATTCATTTTTTCGCCAGCATTTTTGTTTTCGAGCAATAATGTCGTCGATTTTTAAATGCTTTATTTGACACCACGAGAACTCGACGAGTTCAGAAATTCGGTCATTTGATGGAGTTGTGTAAGTAAAGTACAACGTTTTATCTTATTTCGCGTAAATTCTTTTGATCCGCAGAACCTGCGAGACCTTAGCTGGGGTATAAAAATGATCTACAAGTTAGTAATGCTAATAAAATTTATCTTACCAAATTTTTGAGATTTCAAGCTTCAGATCACCAATTTTATTTATTCTTGTTATCTAAAAATAGAAGATTGGTCGTTTTTAAAATTCTTTCCGGCCTGTAATTCACATACTCGAAAATTCTCTTCTTGCTACTACTACTCATTTCACCATAATTAATAACTACATAAGATTATTCAATTTTTTTCCACTTGATCCATTTATATACAAAAAACTTCGCACTTGATGCACCCCGAGACATGTTATCCTGGTTCGTGCTTTTAAAATCCGACAACTACCCTTCGAAACTTCGTGTGGTACCATTTTATATAGGTAGATAGGTAGTACAATATATTGCAATTGATTGTGCAATTTTACAAATAGCTAATCATCATTACTAATATTATAAGTGTACCTAACGTATATAAATACGTAAAACAAATTTTTTTGTGCGATTCAGCCTTCCCACATTCAGCTCGTTAAAATGTTTTTCTTCGATGGTTATATAATAAAAAATATTAAAAATTATTGGAAAATTCAGAGAAGACTGCTTGTGACGACCTTTCCAATATGATATTAAATTTATATTTGGAGCCTAAAGGTATCGGAGACCTTCTCTACTTTTTCGTTCTCAACTGTTAATCATCCAAAACTGAAGCAAAGGGAAATCTGAAAAAATCAAAGAAAATTCGAAGAAATCTCATAAATAGAAATCAAAAATTTATGTTGCAATTTTCTCCTCGAGAGTTCGTTTTTTGCGTCGCTACCAGAGAAGTAATACCACCAGCATTTTTGAAAGGGGCGCGGCGGGCACAAATTGGGCCCATGAATTTAGGGTGGTCAGGGGCACACAAAATTTGTAAATAAACTCAAAAAAATAAAAAAAAGTTGAAACGTACTTGCTGCGTTGTAGACCTTATTAGTCACTTCAATTTTTTCAATTGTTTTGGAATCCATCTATACTTTTATTGTTTGAATATCGTGTTGGACTTATACTATTAGTAGGAGATCCGAAGTAAGGTCGTTTTGCACCGATCTGTTTACCGGATGAAAAGTATTTTGTATCAAACATAATGTGGTAATAAATATATCGCGCATGGGTTGTCTAATAAAATATGGTTCAGACCATCCTTAAGGGGGGCGAATAAAAAGGCATATTTTCATGAATTTTTTTTTAGAGATATGAATAATTTTGGTTTATTTATTTCATATACACGTTATAGTGTAACATCTGAAGTATCTTTGAAAAAATTTTCAATTAAAAATATCAATAAATAAGTCCGTGACAGCGAATTTCCCGATGCGCTTTGAAAAAAAAGTTGTTATGCGTTTGAAAGGTGATATGTTTCCCCAGGTAGTTTTTTTTATTTTTTTACCTTTTTTTTCCATTTTATAATAATAAATTCACCGAAATGTTTTAGCGAAAATCGCGTTTTACACTTCAAAATGATGCCAAAAGTAAAAAAATCTGAAAAAACAAAAAAACTCTTTCTGGCTACCTAGAAAAACATATCATCTTTCAAACGCATTTTGACTTTTTTGTTGGAGATGATCCGGTATCGATTTATGATGTTCACCGCATTACAACATTTTTTCGAGGCGCCTCTAGAGATTCGCTGTCACGGACTTATTTATCAATATTTTGAAAATTTTTTGAAGGATACTTAAAATGTTATACTTCAACGTGTATATGAAATAAATAAACCAACATTATTCATATCTCCAAAAAAAATCATGAAAATATGGCTTTTTTTACCTTTTTACCCACAATTAAAAATACTGTATAATTAATTTTTTTTAATATTTCACTGACTTGCTAACCAAACGAATTTAATATTAATCGAAAGTATGAAGCATAAGGATCATGCAAAAATTAGGTTGCTTAACTTTTTGTGGCCTGATATTGACTGTGAACCGAAACTAGTAATTTGCACTAATCCACTTTCTCATTGAATCATATCTTAAAATAAAGATAATTTTATTGCAAACACGTTGGTGTAGGGTTGCCTGCAAAAAATCTGTCATGAATCACGGTTGCTTGCAGGCTTTGAAATTTTAAAATTGGAGTGAGCGAAGATGATGCGCGACAGAGAAACATTGTGCGAACTTATCATAATATATGAAGTACCTACACCTATTTTCAATTAACGATCTTATTACATTCATTCATTCACCGTGATTCATGACTGACTTTTTGCAGGCAACCCTACACCATCGTGTTTGCCGTACCGTGAAACGGGGCGACTTGATCAGTGTTTTCAGAAATTGATCGCTCTGCAGCTGTTACCAGACAATTTGGGATCAAACAAAAAATACTTCAGATAACTTTGGGCTAGTGACTATCCAATGCAAAGTTAAAAAAAAAAGGTGCCCCATGTTAGGGGCAAAAAAATATATATATGTGGGGCAACTTGATAAATGCCTGTATTTAACTTTGTTTTAGCATTTAAAACCTCAATTGAGGCGTCTTGATAGAAAAAAATCAAAAATATAAATCCCTATAGCAACAGAGCGTCATCAAAATCACAGTATTTCCTGCTGCCTGGTTTTCTTTTATATGTTCTGACCATATTTATCATTATTATCAAGTCACTCCAGAAGAGGACTAAAAAAATAAAATGATACGCCACTGGTAAATGTTTCTGTAACACACGGATTTATGAATATAAATTATATTCATAAATCCGTGCTGTAACAACAAGTCTTCCACTGTACTCTACTAACCTTACTTTGAAAGAGTGCCCAGAGGGCCCAGAGTGCCTACTAACGCATTGAATGAGTACATATTTGCCGGTCGCATCCATGTGTAGCACAGTGGTGTGCGCATTTTAGGCAAGAGAGGTAGAATGAACATCGCCTCGATGTTATCAAGCCGCCCCGTTTTACGGTAAAATTATCTTTATTTTAAGATATAATTCAATGAGAAAGCGGATTAGCGCAAATTACTAGTTTCGGTTCACAGTCAATATCAGGCAACCCGATACTAGGGACCACAAAAAGTTAAGCAACCTAATTTTTGCATGTTCCTTATGCTTCATACTTTCGATTAATATTAAATTCGTTTGGTCAGCAAGTCAGTGAAATATTAAAAAAAAATTAATTATACAGTATTTTTAATTATGGGTAAAAAGGTAAAAAAAGCCATATTTTCATGATTTTTTTTGGAGATATGAATAATGTTGGTTTATTTATTTCATATACACGTAGTAGTATAACATCTGAAGTATGCTTCAAAAAATTTTCAATTCAAAATATTGATAAATAAGTCCGTGACAGCGAATCTTTGGAGGCGCCTCGAAAAAATGTTGTAATGCGGTGAACATCATAACTCCATACCTGATCATCTCAAACAAAAAAGTCAAAATGCGTTTGAAAGGTGATATGTTTTCCTAGGTAGTCAGAAAGAGTTTTTTGTTTTTTCAGATTTTTTTACTTTTGGCATCATTTTGAAGTGAAAAACGCGATTTTCGCTAAAACATTTCGGTGAATTTGTTATTATAAAATGGAAAAAAATTGGAAAAAAAATAAAAAACTCCCTCTGACTACTTGGGGAAACATGCTTATCACCTTTCAAACGCGTATCGACTTTTTTGTTTCAGATGATCCGGTATCGAGTTATGAAGTTCACCGCATAACAACTTTTTTTTTCAAAGTGCATCGAGAAATTCCATGTCACGGACTTATTTATTGATATTTTTAATTGAAAATTTTTTCATAGAAACTTCAGATGTTACACTATAACGTGTATGTAAAATAAATAAACCAAAATTATTCATATCTCAAAAAAAATCATGAAAATATGCCTTTTTTTCGCCTATACCCCCCCCCCCCCCTTAAGGATGGTCTGGACCATATTTCATTAGGCAACCCATGTGCGATATATTTATTACCATACTATGTTTGATAAAAAATACTTTTCTTCCGGTAAGCAGATCGGTTCAAAACGACCGTACTTCGGATCTTAGACTATATAATTGTAAATAATATGTTTTGTGGACTATATATTATCCTTGTAGATGTCAAAGTCTCTCTGCTCATCTGTTTTCAACCACCTGAATCTTTTTTCTGTTTTTGTAATTTTTGTTCAAAATTAAATTATAATTGTATATAGTTATAAAATAAATAAGTATAATTATTTATTGTAGGTTTTAACCAAGTTTTGGTAATCGACTAAAGTGTTCTTAACCCTTCTATTATATAGTAATTGACCTAATTGTGTTGGGGTAGATAGATTATTTTGTAAGTAGTGTATTCATTAACTTCAAGATAGCCATATTGTGGTCTAATACTTGACTTCGGTTTTAATTATGATTTTCTTAACCGTTTTAATTGATTTTCTACTTGACCATTCGTTTGTTAATAACCTGAACAAGTAATTTTATATCTTTCTTCGCAATGGCGTAACTTCAAAAATTGGGCTCAGGGGCAAGAAGTTTTGCTAGGTTTTATCCTAGTGGAAAGTAAATAAAATTTAGGTAGCTTAAAGTAGTAGATAACATTTTTCTTTGTGCAGTTGTATTTGTACAGCTTATAAGTAATATAAATAAATATTATTTATTATTTAATTAATTTAAGGGGTAAAATTACTGTAATAGCTTTTAAAAAAGGGTTTTTTTTTACTTTATTTGCAAGGTAATATGAATGGTAATATATAATAATAAGATTCAGGGTAGTTATTAAGTATACTTAAGTCTTAAACAAAAAATTATATCTACAAATATTAACCCTACATTACGTATTGTATCATATATTAGCTAGTACATCAGAAAAACAGGGTGTTACAAGCCGCTCGTTGGAATATTTTCGTGTTTAAACGTCGTGTTTATTTTTTTTATTTGTACCTTACACTAGGTACATTATGTAAAATCATTATATAAAGCACCTCGTATCAAATCTGCTGCATTTAAAACATTTAAAAAAAAATTTTAATTTGGATTTTTTTAAATTATTTTATCCTTTGTATAAGCAATATTTCCAACTCAAAAATATTGTTTTCATTGCAAATAAAAAAATTGCGTAATGTAGGGTTAATAAATTGAGCCATTCTCGTGAGAGTTATTAGGTTTGTTCGTGCTAGTTACACTTTTTACACTTAAAGTGTAAATAGTGTAATTTACACTTGAACTTTTTCCCAAAAGTGTAGGTCTAACGTCTAACGCGATCGCAAAAAGTGTAACTTGAGTGTAACTCCTCCCCTTGAATTCAAATTTGCGTTGGTATAAGGTTATGTAAATCAAAATTTAGATATTGGTGAGCAATAAAATAATTATAATTTTTACGATTTGCAATCATTTTCCTTAAATTTTACATAATTTAAATTTAAAATAATTTTATTTAAAATTTTTAATTTTAATTTAAAAAAATCGTAAATTGTTAATAATTAATAATAAATAAAATATTAAAGACAAGGTACTTGACAATACATTTCTAACATTTTATTTTTGGTAACTCTTATTTTTATTTCTTTAGGTTTGTATTTTTAAATTTCATTTATGAAAATCTCACAGCCAATCAAAATTAAGTGTAAAAAGTGTAAACGTTTACACCTGCTCCTGAGCAGGTGTAAAAAGTGTAAGAAAGTGTAGTTACACTTTCTAGCACGAACAGCGCGCTCTGCTAGCACGAACAGAAAAGTGTACACTTGACACTAAAGTGTAAAAAGTGTAGCTAGCACGAACAAACCTATTGAATTTGAGGCGCTCTGCAGCACGCAGTGTAGCGTGTTCAAATTTGAATCTAAACAAAAATTCACTTAAATCTACATGTTCATAGCATAGCTAGAGAAATACGTAGGGGATTTTCAATAAGTTGATTTATACACTATTTATTAACAAATCAGTTCCGATTTTTTTGTCGAAAATTGAAAGTTTTCATTCAAATACTCGTAAATCACACAAAAATCAATATTTTTAAAATTCCCTACGTATTTCTCTAGCTATGGACATGTAGATTAAGCGAATTTTCTTTCTTTTTAGATTCAAATTTGAACACGCTACACTGCGAACTGCGTAGAACTGAACATTCATATTTTTGGACCTAAAAGTTCCTTGATTCAGAATCGAAACATTTTTCAGGCCACCCCACATGTATTTATTCAAATAGAAAACATTATAAAACCTCTCAGAACCCGTAAAGGGTCCTAAAACCTTGCGGGACCAAGGGCAATTGCCCCCCGGTAGTTATACATATGATGACCATAATATTTTCACGAAAAAAAAGTACATAGCTATGATCCTTACCAGGAATATCCTCCTAACCTCTGACCTTTTTGTTTTTAGGTATTCACCTTTTCTTTTCGTGAAAATAATATAGTCACCAGAAGTAAAGAAACCTATTTCAGTGTTTTCGAGTCATTCGAAAAAATAAGTACATTTGCATGTACTTTGACAAGTTTTAAAGTACATAGGACATCGTTCCAAAAAAGAGTACTGTCCTACTAAAATAAGTACATATGGTCACTATAGTTATACACCACTGCTTCTTCGTGAGTTGATTAAGGAGGTCATCCCTCATTCTATGTGACGGCTATCTTTTTTCGGGATTTTTTTTGTTGAACTATTAAAACACACTATCTTTGAATTTTTACCAGACACACACCTTTATTATTAACATTTCACCAGTCGTTTAGAATTATTTTAACAAAAATTCGGAGTTGAATTCACGTCGTTCGGAAAACACTCATGTGGCACTTGACGGTTTCCACGATTCCATAGGTTTTGCTCATCTGAAATCAAATCATGATATAGCATTTTAATTTTAGACCAGAGGCTATCTCTGGGTTTAGAATAAAGTAAAAATATCTTCCTCTTCCACTTTTAAGCTAAGATAACTCTTGTTTGCCTTGACCTCAGGCTGTCTTCTATCGAAGACAGAGCCGAAGTCAAAAGTCTATGAGCATATTGTTTTACATCTGAGACAGCTTGCTGGGCCTGTAACCTTGCATTTTTGTTGATGAGGGCAAATCGATTCGAACCAGGTACCTTAGTGTCAGCAGCATTGTCTCATAATGGTCGGATAATAGGGCTTCTACTGTAATTATTACATTTTTAATCAATATTTAAAAAATTTGTTTTTTTAAATTTAATGTTAATAATTATTTTTATTGTTATAATTATTAAATACTTCTATTATTTAATAAATTTAAATTATAATTTTCCTATAGTTTCTGTGTATTTCTATATCTTTATGTCTCATGAATGAAAAGAAGTACTGCTAAGTTCTTGGTATCAATCAAAAGAGCATTCACTTTATATTTAGTTCTATTATCGATTCCCACTTCCTTTAGCAAATGAATCTGCATTTCGGGCTTGCGGAAGAAAATGACTTAAATAGCAATTATGTCTTTTCATTTATTATGCTTAGCAGAATAATCCAATTTTATTGATTTTATTATTAAGTTCTATTGCATTAAAAGCAAGAAGTAGTGTCAAATTAGTTGTAAACAACATCAGCAGGAGTATTGGTTCACATTATCTAAAAGAGATTTAGTGGTAGGTTTGAGGAATTGTCGTTGTTGAAAGAAAGTAAAAGGTTGTAGCCTAAAACGCGTGCTTACAAGATGCCACTTGAGTAACCGTTGATGTTATATACGGTTGGCCAGCTACTGGGATTTAACCCACAGTTCTTCGAGCTAAGGGTAGGGGTGCCCACCAATCGTAGGTTCGTGTTGGTTGCTTCAAGCCGTTGGTTCTCACAAATGAAGATAGCGGTACTATAAACTTCGAAAGGAAAGGCTCTTAGGGCGCCAAATATCAAAATAAAACGCAACAAATAGAGAGAAGGGGATTTATTTGATATTAAAGATGAGAAAATAGGTAACGGGTTGCGTAACACACACAGATGTACAATAACTATACAAGATAGCTGGACTCTAGATCCACAAACAGAGAACGCTGAAGGCGTGCAAATAATAATGCTGCTGCTGATTGACTGATGGTCATCAATAAACACGAAACAAATACTCTGAGGGCCAACAGCACCCACTCCTGCCAAGCTAATCAAATAGATTGGTGCAAGGCTTGATGTGACGTTAGACAAAAAGTGATTGTAAATATACCAAATGAACAGCACTTACTCAGTCTCACTCCTTCTAGATCTGCTATTGAGTAATAGCAGAGACATGATGTTATCGGGTCCGGGTTCCTTCCAAGAGCTCTTTTCTGGATCCGGATCTGTGTCAATGAGCTAAAACTACTAAAACAGATAAATACTATTCACACGAGCAATCCACAAAACACAAATTATCAAACTCAAAGCTCTGTAATCTGATCAACTCAGCACAAGCAGACCCACCGACAAACAGAATACCTGATTGTATGTTAAAAAAAGGTTTTATCAGCAGCAGTTACCAAGGTTACAATTTAATTGAAAGGGTAGCGACGTTTCAAAAAAAAACTCCAAAGCCAATCCTCCACTGATGGACCACGATGAATATGGATTTCCTCCTAATTGAACCCAACAGATTGTAGGGGAAAATATTCAAAACAATTCCAATTAGGTATCGTAAACTACAAAATCCTCTTATCGGCTGATTACTTTTTGACCTTGCAATGCTATCCACTTTCAATAATTATTAATGGTCCTATTTGCTACTAACCAGCATTCAAATTCTATTTCCAAACTCCAAAATGATCGCTACTTTGGCGCTATTCCAATCTAATATCCAATACTATCCAAAAATATATAATATATTCAAATTTTACAAAAATATTTCTTCTTTTTCGTTTAAAAAGTCTAACCACGTTGGTTCTATTTTATCAAAAAGCCTCTTATCCGGGGTGAGCGCTCGGTTGATTACCCTTCTACAAGGTGCGTTGTAATTATTCATTTCTGAATAAATGGAATTTTAAGTAACGACAAAAGTAACGTTACAAGGTTGTATGCATTTGTAAATATGACTTTCGGATCGTGGACTAAGTCAGTAGTGAATTAATTTGAGAATCCGGCAACCTCGCCCAACCGTTTGGTTTGAGTGGGCAACACAACTTACCTAAAGCAATGTTACATTCATTTCTGGGTGATCAATATTTTTTGATTAAATTTGAAGAGTACACGGGAATAACGATCAGGGTCCAATCTTGATGAAAAATAAACTATTAATGTCATCTGATAGATGGTAATGGTAGGTATCTCCTAGTAAACACATAACATAAAAATGATTTTAATCCAGCGTCAAAACGTTTTTTAAATATTAAAAATTACATACCCATCTATGGGAATGTAAATCTTTAATTGTAATTTATGCAAAATATAAAACTTGTAACTCTGATTATTATTCTTCATTTGGAATCATCCTGAAGCCAACCAAAAGAAACTTGAGTGTTCTATCCAATGTGATATCTGCCAATTTATTTAAAATGTTGTAGCATCCAATTCTATCTATTCATCCAACACAAAAGAATCCTACTCATATTAGCAAAAAATAAAACAAATGTTTTGTAGATATTTACTTTATATATATTTAAATATTTCACCTTATCAGATGATTAAATCTACAAAACAATGAATATATAATTATTTATTTTCATCTTATAAACTCTTGTATGGTTGTAAAAATTAGAATATTTAACAAGTTCTTTGTTCATAAGTACAATCTTAAATAAAAACATAAAAAATTAGAAACTTAAAATGCCATTTCATGAGACAAAAAATTTTGTTAGTAAAATACTGATGCAACATTCTTGCCAAATACTGCTTAAACTAATTTAAATTTTAAGGAAAAACAAAATTTTGGAATGTTTAAATGGAAGTTTTTTTAAAATTCATACTGAAAATAAGGTCTATTATTTCATTTCTAGAGATCTCTTTCCAAGTTATCAATTTTAGCACACAATAAAGAATTTCCTTATAAATTTAGGTAGCACTTGCTCACATAAATTTTTATCCTAATTAATTTTTGGTGTTTTGTTTGATAAAATTTTTTATCGTGTGCTATAAATAATATAATTTACTATAATTGTCAAGTCTCGTGTAAGAAAATTAGCTAAAGGAAAACTTTTTATTAGGCCTTAACTATTTTAGAATTCACTTACTATTAATTTAGAATAAATTGAGTTTGCTTTTATATTGCTTCAAAATGTTGTTGCTTACTTAGTCGTATTAAAATTTTGTTACGATTCGACTTGACAACAAAAGCTATTTCTTACTGGTTAATATTATAGATATTAATCGAGTACATATAAATTTAAATATCCCATAACATAATCTTCTAGTTATTTAAATACAGTTTACCTAATTACTCCTACATGCATAAAACTGCATTCTACAATTATTTAAAAAAATGCATGATAATACATTGTCTCTTATTAGTTTCAATAAAAACACGTTAGTATTGTTACATATCATGATACGGATATTCAACTAATAATCTCATCAATTGATTGTAAATTTGGTGCATGTTGTGTTTGTAGCTCAGACAGAATAAAAGAGAACTCATTCCGTTTGATAAATTTTTGGCGTTAGAATTTGCACTTCCCGTGGAAGAATTTTAATTTGTATACTTAACAAAAATTCCGAGTTCTGTTCTAATCTGATAATCCTACAATATAATTGAGATAATAATATTGGAATCACCCTGTATAACAAGGTCCCTATTATTTTGTATTTTCGATATATTTAGGTAACATTTAAACTACCAATCCAAGTTGTAACAAATTAGCTGCTTGCTGGAAATGTAACGAAAGAAATTAAAACTGTACAAACATGAATACAAAATAACTTTTATAAAAGTTCCAGTGTGTGAGGAAATTACAAAAAATATAAAAATTTTCTAAATCGGCGAAAGAATCGGACCTGATTTTTAAATATCGATTTACAAAAATATAAATAATTTGGTAGAAGACTTTAAAAATTAACTGTACAAAAAAATAAATACAACTATTGCAATTAAACAACCATTTTGTAATATGGAATTCGATCGTCTAATAAAATCTTTTTAAAATTTAAACATTCGTCCCTTAAAACATACAATGACTGGCACAATAAACCTTTTGAATACTTCACAGCTCTATGTAGTAGTATTTTCTTCCAAATGGCAGTGATTTAACATAGAAAATATTTTTTGCGTCGTTTCACAAACCAACTGTGTTTATATTACTACCAAATATCGCACATATTTCTTCTTCTTTGACACGTTTACACCCATTGTTCATCGATGATTCATCACTTAATGCACTAATAAAACTATTAAATATATATAATATGTTTCGAAGCTGTTTCTGTTTATATCACACAATAAAAACCACAATATATAAATTAACTGTAAAATAAAAACGCAACAGATACTTTTGTATGTACAAATAAACAAATTATTACTAAAAACAAGTAAACCTTTTCACAAAATGTCTTGCAGATTAAAACCTGAATCGTTATCAAACGAATTTAATAATTCTTGGTCGGTGAATGCGTTCGAATCCGTTGTTGGTAAATTTTCGAGAAAGTCTAAATTAAAATCTGCCGCTTGTGGATTGAAATTATTTAAGGAATTTGATTGATTGTTATTGGTCGAATTGTTCATAAGTTGCTGCTGTTGGTTGTTCAGTTGCTGTTGTTGCTGTAAAGCTTGGTTTGAAACTGCCAAAGATTGCGACTGTTGGAGGGTCATTCCACTCAACGACATCTAAAATTAATATTTTTTTATCATACAGTGTGGTTTTTGCACATGGAAAACACTCAATATTCCTACAATAGTTATTTATACAAAAATAAACTTAAAAAAAAATTATTGAGTAAGATTTTAAAATTGAAAAAGCTAAAACCAATTTTTAAATCATAAGAATTTAATCAAGTTTTAAAAATAACTAGGGAAACATAAGTACCCTCAAAAAGCAACATATATTTTATTATATTTATGTATTTAAAAAAAATGTAATTAAAGTAATAATTCAAATCCAATATGGAAATTTCGCTATGGAGGGGCATATCGTCGTACAAGACGTGAAGAGAGCTAAGCCACAAAACTTGGTAAACAAAGTTAACTATATCCCATTAATCAAAAAACAATGAAGAATATAGTGGTGAAAAAAGCTAAGTGATTTTTTTTTTAATCGGAAAATTACCAATGGAGATGTAAACAACACATTGTTTCAGATAGCAATTTAAAAATCTTTTTGTTAATTATCTCTAAATAGCAAATGTGTGAAAATGTGTGAATTTATAAATTATTGTAAACCACGAAAGCATTGTTAGAAAAAAAGAAAAAAAAATTGTGGCTTAGATCATAAAATATAAACATTCCATAATATTAAAATTTAAAAATATAAATATAAAATATTAGGTATAAAAGAGGGTTGATGTGAGTGAAAATTAGAGAACAATATTATCCTACAAGCTCCAAGTAGAATTAAAAACGGATAAAAAGAAATTTAAAAAAATAGCAGTATGAAAACTAACAAAAATATATAATTGGCAAATTATGATCTTTTAAGTGATTCTGGAAATTTTTAAAATGAAATGGTAACTAAATTAATTTGCTAGATAGACATTACATTCTAATTTTGTTCAAAGTGTATGAAACAGTTTTGAGCTCAAATTTCATACTCTTGTTGTTAAAAATTAATTATTTTATAATTATAAAATATGAAAAGTGATATTCAAGTAATAATTTAAATAAAAATATTTAAACATAAAAAAAGCACTTGAATTGGGTGTTATGGTGCCAAGATATCTAGTGTTTCCATGTGGTTTAAAAATTAACAAGCGTATTTTACATAATAATATTAATTTTTTGTTAGATATCTTCATCGGATATATATATTTAAATTTGTCACAATAATATTTTCGTTTCTTATTAAGTTACTCACCGAAGCAGAATTTTGTTGCTGCATCATAACCTGTTGTTGCTGCATGTGATTAATCATCTGTTGATTTAAATTATTCATTTGCACTGGCCCTTGTCCCATTCCTTGATTCATTCCCTGATTCATACTTTGACTGGATAAACCACCTGGAACCATGCCTTGCTGTTGTTGCACTCTCATTTGTTGATGTTGCAAACCAGTCATCGTCATGTTGCCCCCAGTGTTCATATTAAATCCGGCACCTAAGAAAACAACAATAGAAATCGATTTAAATAAAAATAATTTACGCTTACCGCCACCTTGATGTTGATAATTAGGCCTCATTTGTGGATTAAAATTGACGTTTTGTGGTTGATTCATGACTAAATGCCGCCATTCGGCACTGCCATGTTGGGGTAGAGATTCGTTTCCTCCCATTGGACCCTGTTGCCTGGGATACATGTTCCGAGCAGATATGTGTTGTTGCTGTTGTTGTTGTTGCTGCATCACATACATATTATGTGAGCGCATCATTGGACCCGAAGGAGGCATGGTCTGCGGTACTCGTCGTGTTGGAGGATATCGCGATTGCATGCCTTGTTGCATCATCCCCGCACTCGCTTTATATTCAGGAGGTGGTGGTCTAACAATATGTTGTTGCATCAAAGCCTGTGCTCGTAACATTTGTTGCTGCTGCAATAATTTTTGTTGTTCTAAAGTTTGTGGTGTCATGTGTCGCGATCCCATGGCGTTACCCATAGGAACTGCCGATCCCATTCCACCACCGGAGTTTAGAGGTCCGCCTGGTCCCATTCCAACATTCGAGTTCATTGTTCCGTTTGGTCCCATTGCATTCGCCATACCTAAAAATGGGATACTTAGATTTGTTCAGATAACATTTTTAATATAATATACTAACCGCTTGGTGGATTAACCCTTCGAAGTGACTGCTGAGTAAAATTAATAGTTTGAGATTGCGAAAGAGAGTACATGTCACCTCCCATTCCAACTTGGTGTTGATTAGGTCCAACACCGTGACCCATAGACGGCATTCCTCCTCCCATATTGCCTGCACTCATGATTCCAGACATTCCGGTCCCGTGTAAATCATTAGCTGACATATTTCCATATTGTGATTGACTAGGATTTTGTGGATTCGATAATTGATGACCTGCCGAATGTAAACCTTGATTTTGTTGGCCGGAAGGTTGATGTTGATTCATATGGTTTTGCTGTTGTTGGGATGATCCCTGATTTGATGAGGTGGAGTTTTGTTGTTGATTCGATTGATTTTGTTGTGAGTTTGAACCTAAATTACTTGCTGGCGATTGTTGGTTGAAATACATTCCCTGCTGTGTTGCAATGGAGACGTTACCTTTCAGGTCCCCACTTAATTGAAGATGCTGCCCTGCCGATACCTGAAAGTTTGACTTAATAAAGCAATAGAATACGAAATTATCGAATAAATTGCTACAAAACTTATATCAGAATTTTAATTAAATTATATGCGCTATTTTGCTGGCTAAGATAAATCAATAACATGAATAAATAATGAGCTCGTCATCAAGTGGTGATAATTTGCATCAGTCTGAGTATATTATTGTAAGATACCAAAATATAATAAATTTTTGGTGTAAAATCATATCAAGCTAAAAATGAAACTTATTATATTTTAGGATGTCAAGGTTGCTTTGTGCTCCATTAAGATAATACTTTTTGGAATATTAATTTTTATGAATTATTGAAACCAATTCAGAATAAATAACATCAGAATTTAATTAAGACGCGGCGGTCATATCGCTTCAATCAGCTAGCGCGTAAATATAATGTAATAAAAATTGAAGAATTTATTACGCAAGCAATAGATAAACACATCCAAAATGCATGAGAAATTCGTCAATTTATTAAAAACCAAATTTCGCATCTGAAATTAATTTTTATGACTCGGTTGCTATTATAACTCTTTGTAGATCAAAATATTATATTTTAATAATATTAAATCTTTACGCTCTGTTTGAAAAAGTTAACTTCGGAGGGGTTAACATAATTAACATAACAAACATAACGAAGTCTCCAGATTGTTATAATTTTTAAAGAAAAACTTAATTAACCCGAGCTTTTTTAATATTTAATAATTAATCACAGGTAAGTCTTATTATTATTTTAGGATCAATTTCGGTATATTTTTCTCACGATTCTTAAAATTGACGTCAAAATTAATTCCCTTAAAATAAATTTACGGTGAAAACTTAAATTTTTTTAGAATAAACAGATAGTAAAAAATTATTGGGACAAATAAATGGATAATAATTATTAACAGAAGCGTCTACGTCACACTTCTCAGTGTCGCGGTAATAATATCAATCTTATTTGGTGATCTAATATATCTTAAGACAAAATTCAGGAGTATAATTTTGTACAAAAATAAACAAAATTGAAACATCATTAAAATGATGAAATGCAGCAAATTTTGCAATTTAGAAACATTTACTTGCATAATGAGAATTAAAAAAGTGGTTACCCGGCCCTGGACTTTTGTACTCGTTTTCCCACTAGAATATGTACACCTTACCCACGTCGATATAATTTCATTACCTTAACATAAACTTTACAGTTTTACTTTTTAAAATGCAAGTAAGGTTCCGTTCTTAGATACCTAAAGAAGGTAATACACAATCGTGAGTGTGTAGTAAAGTCCTTTTTGAACCATTGGAAAGCCTATATAATATGACTGATTACTGTAACCCATCTAGAGGCATGAACGATGATTTATTCTGAAGAATCTACTGTCGCGGCGAACGGATGTTTCCGTATTTGATTTATATTAAAATTTTCCGATGTGAAATTGTTTATAATTGATAGTAATACTATTAATTAAAGTAATCTATGTGCTAAATAAAGATACCCCATAAAAATACATTGAACCTGTTATGTATGTATGTAGTTTAAATTATGTTAGTACACAAGAATAATCATATAATTTATTGTAATGTAACTTTTATAATTTATGATCTGTACAACTATTGAAAGAATGATATAAATGCGTTTAACCTCAAGCTTAACGGACTTCTACTTCCCTGGAGTACAAAAATAAAATTACTTGTGTGCTCAGTAGTTGAACCAGCTTTTTGGTTTGGACCGGGGGGTCTGGGGGGTATGGAATACCCTCCAGTATACTATTTCATTTTATTCGCGAATTGCTCAGTAACCAATCCTGTAGTGTATTTCATATCTCCCAGTCCAAGGGTCCAATGGATCAAGATCCATTATTTACAAGTTGGGGCGGCCGTCAGGGCGGATTTTACCAAGTGCGTGGATTTAGAGATCTGCTCACTTCGAACACTCAGCTCTTAGGTTACAGGTTTTCTATTAATTTTTTAAATAAAATATCTCTTGATATTATCTCTCGTAGACTGATAAGTGATACCAGATAAGGTCCGTATTTACTAATAAGTTATTTTAAGTAGTTCTTTTTTTGAATTGGATTTTTTTATATAATTTTGGATTCAATTGGTTTATTTTTGGATGAGATTGGCGTTGTTTTTGAGATTAATTGGAATGATTAAATTGAAGATTTAGAAATACAAAATTTTGATAATCGATTGATACGTGGTTCAAGTAGTGTAACTCGATATTAATCATATCAATATTTGTATTTAAACCTATTCGAGCGCTTATTTTCCCCCCTTTTTTGTTATCACTTCAAATATCCCCTTCTTTTTTCAAAGTACTTGCCACCACCACCCCGAACAATATTTAAAGGATTCTCTCTTAATTTTCTTTCTAATTCATCGCCTGATGATGCCATAGTATGGTGAAAACGTTTGCGAATTTATACTTACAGTGTATTTTACATGTGTTAACTTAAAAACATTTTAGTTCTGAAAAGTGTTTAGTGCATTTTTTGGGTTTTCTAAAATATTGATATGACAAAATTTTGATTTGGAAATGCTAATCTAATAGAATTTAAGTAGTAAAAAATATTACAAAAAATTTTAAAATATTAAGGGATCATAAAGTAGAATTGATATCGTTGCATGTGGACGAAGTTAGCTTTCAAATTCAATTCTTTATGTTATTTACGTTCTCGAAGTTTGATGTAATGCTATTCGCCCTTTCGTCAAACCCCGAGATGCCACATCGATATCGTATATACAACATATACCTTAGGATGGTAATTACCAACCTCCGCAGCCGATATAAAAATTTGTTAGAAAAAGATAATTAAACATAAAAAAACTACTATTTTCGGAGCTCTCGAGTCACATTCTGTAATATTTTATTATTGAATGTCTATGGTTGAATCAGAAAATTACTAACTTAAGATTGCGTCCTTTTCGCTTTATTGTTTTGTTCTCTATATTGGTTTATTCAGAATAAATACTTTGCTGTCCGATTCTAAAAGCACAAATGTAATCATTTAGTGATATCTTTTTTGAAAGAATTTTTTCAATTGGATGAAAATAGTTTCTCAACACATTTCGAAACAAATTGATAAAATGTTGTTTAAATAGTTTGCGTCAACAACCTTTACATTGTTGAATAAAATGTTTCTTAGAACAATTTCTGAACACGCTTGGTATATTTTAATATTCCAGACAAAACTAATACTTATGATAACCTTGTACTTAATTCATATGAAGGATAATGAGATAATTTTATTTTTAAAAGTGTAAAACAAAAATATTCGGTGAATCGATAACACAAAAACCAAGTTGAGTTTTTCTTATTTACGTTTTTAAACAATAAAAATTAATGGGTAAAATCTCTATACATAAAATACTTATTTTATCTTATTGAGCATGAAAGCTATTAACATTCCTAGTTTCAAAAATGCAAACAAGTTCCTTGCTTGCACACTTAGGAATATTGTATTATCTAATTTTAGTTGGTCGATTTTTTTAAATTTTGTATTAAAATTGTTAATTTTTATATATTTTGTCCAATCAGAAGTTACAAAATCGAAGGTCAAAGTATCAAACTTGACTAACTAAATTTTAACCTTCAAGTAAATTTTCGGAAAAATGCATTTCGTTTAGGATGGATTCTGTTGCTTCCAGGCACAATTCGTAAGTCATGCTAAAATATGAAATTTAAAAATACCTCCAGGATATTCAGATTTCTTAAAATTTCAAAATCATAAACTTTTTCTAATTGTAATTCGAAGCCATGTTTACCATGTCTAAATTTAAATAAGAACACAAATAAAGTGATATTCATTGTATGGTAGATATAAATATTTTACATGGATGAATCGACTTGGAGATTCGTGCTGATTTCATGATAAAAATATTCGCCGATGAGGATGGATAATTTTCAATAAGTCATATCCTACGATTTAATTTAAATCAAATTATTTATAGACGTAAAAATGCGATCACTTAAACCGTAAGTAAAATTATGAAGTCATCGGACAGGAAATGAACTTATGTGTTAACTAACATCGTTGCTGGTTGCCTTCCGCACGAGTTCGACTCTATCAGTAAAATAACGAAGATGCCAATGGAGGTTACCGTTTGCTAGACGAAGATGAACAAAACGTGATATAAATTAATCTGAAGTGCGGGTGTATGAGGCGGATCGCGAGTTGATCATGGACTCATGCTATAAGCGTGCCTTCCCAACACATTTTAACAAGTTCACGCAGCAATTGTTCGTTCAATACAAAATTAACAGATGTTTAAAAGAAAAACATTCGAAAAAATATTAACAGGAAATCATGAATTCCCACGTAACATATTCGAAAGGCAAGGCTGTTTGGTTAACCAAAACTTCAAAAACAAACTTTCGTATGCCATATCGGTATCCTTCGTCAATTCCATCACATGTTCCTTTGGAACCATCCTATTTTGCAAAACCCAATTTGAAAGTAAAATGAAAGAAATATGAAAAAGCCACAGTCCGAATTTCGGCGTTGTAAATACAAACGTAAAACCAATTACACGATAAAATAAATCAAGGGAATTTTCATTAATCGAATTTGAAAAGCAATATTAAAAGATAGGTTCAATAATGGAGCAATCATAGCTTGGCGAAATTTCATTTGCGATAACGGAAATTATAACTAAAATCTAAACATGTTTTATAATTTAATATAAATTTTTACATGAAGAAAATTGTGCTAGCGAAGAAGGTGTCAATGTTGATTAACATACCGAACGTCCTTCTCCTTCGATTTGATCTATTGATTTAAGCTAGAATTTAGCCAAACTTATGTTGGGATAAAAGCTTTACGAAAGCTTTCGAAAGACGGACAAAATATATGTCACTTAAAATTTAATGCATAATACGTGTCCGATCCACCGAGCAAACAAAAGAATGAAAAGCTGTTCTTTGTTGCTTATTTTTCTATAAAATTTTTCCAACTATTTTTTTCCAATTAATTTTTGTTTTTAGTTTGCTGCTGTTGACATGCATTTACATACCAGTGACGTCGTACATTGTGGAAAGTTGATTCCAAACGAATTAAATTGACTCGATTATCCTTTAAATTTATTCAATTATTGTTGGATTACTTTTGATGTGGCACTTAGTGGCAAGCTAAGTTTTCTGATAGTCTTGGTTCACAGTGGGTTATAATAATTATTATTGGTCTTGGATAATTATTATTGCCTCTTCGTTTAGCGGTCACAGCAAATCACTACTGTGGTTATTCCATCTTTAGTTTTACCATAAATCCAAATTAGTATGTTCACTTCAGTAGTATCATATACCAATAATATTCTAACCAACTCTGAACTTGAAAAATAAACTACTATAAACGAATAATTAATTGATAAGCTGTTAAGCCTAACTGGGAGGAGCTTGCAATATCCCGCACGTTTTCAGAAACAAATTTTATCTATTATAGTTCGGAAAAGTGCGCTTTTAGTAGGTATTTAAATAAACTAATTTCTGAGAATTTATATTGTAAATTATGTACAGGGCTGTACTATACAGGGCCGTATTTGCGCGCAGGCTACCTAGGCTACAGCCTATGGGCCTGCACCACAAAAAACCTGTTTGAAAAGTTCAATTTCAATAACAATAAAATAAAAAATTTTCAAAATAAAAAAAAATTCACTGATATAACTTAATTTACTTGTGTTTTTTTACATCTAAGATGTTGACTTAAAATAACAATTAGTTCTAAAATAAGAAAACCAGTAGTAGAAACTATCATTTGAAAACTTACGGCATTTCATAAAAATCATATTAAATGTTCATCTGGGTGGCAAAATTCACTTTCGGAAGAAGAAATTAATTTTGACAAATGACGATCAAGCCAATTTCCTAAGTAAAACTAATGTTGCCTATATTGCCTAATTTCTGAAGCAAGTCTAGACAACCGTAGAATCTGAATTATCCTTCTCCGAGGGGAAAACCGCAAACTAAATTTTTGTACACCAGATTTCCTTCTATGAGGTTTTTTGAATTTCCTTAGGCAAGGCGCGCACTGAAGTGGTGTGGTGGTGGTGTGCTAGTGGTGTGGTGTTGGAGTGGCGAGTTTACATAGGTTTTACCGATTCCACCTGCCACTTTTCACCACGCCACTAGCACACACTTCACCACCACACCACTTCAGTGCGCGCATTGCCTCGGATTTCCTAAAATTTCCTTGGATTGTCTCAAAATTTTCTTTCGAAAACCTTTAAAAAATTTAAACACTAGAGGTCATCCTAATTCCTAAAGGTATTTCTAAGATTTCCTAAAATTTTATTGGATTTCCTAAAATTTAATAAGGATATTCTAACTACTTCAGATTTCCTCCCAATTCCTTTCACTTGTACACCAAATTTCCCCAGCGGTTTCCCCCTCGTCATTCTCTAACATTGTAGTTGACAACGAAGCTGATATTTAGTAAGGGATAATTTATCATCAACAGCTTCGTTACTTTCAGCTTTCAACATTAATTTATGATACAAAATGAGCTGCTTTTTAACCAGCATTCATATTGATGTACTGGTTTTGAAAGCAATGTAGAGTCCGATTCTCCCACTGAAGCGTTTCTAATCATAACTTACCACTCTGGTTAAGCGGATTGGTAAAGGCCTGTGACCCAGAATTAACCCAGAGAGAGATCGACATCTTTACGTGCCCTCCGAAGCTCATTAGGTAATAAATTTTTATAATATAAAATATCTTTAAAATAAAATTGCCAGATTATAAATTCAATAACTTGAATCTTGTAAACATTTTGGTTTTAAAATATTGGCAGCACATCGAACCTGAGTTTCGTGTAATTTTTAACTGATAGACATCTTTCCTTTTAGGTTGGCAAGATCACAAGTGCGTTACTGATAGATAAATAATAATAATAGTAGATGGACTTTTTTATAATATGTAAAATAAGAATAATTATTACTAAAACGTACGTTCTAGTGTGATAGGAAAAATGTGTAAATTATTTAATCTATTCTTGATAAATCATTGCAATAGTATCTATTTTTGGTTTATCGCTTCCTACTTGATTCATTAAAAATCAAATGTTGGAAGTCGAATTTAATGAATGAAATAGATCTATATAAAATATTCCGTAGTCTATATTATTTAAAGCAAAATCAAGAAGAAAGAGCTAAATTGAAGATCAGACTCAACAAATAATCAAAATAAATCAACAATATCCCGAAAAATACCACGTTTTTGCAATAGATTACACAGTTTTTCTCTTTTCCTTGCATTTGCACTCTATTGCCAAAAAATATCCAAGTAGCTTCCAACATTTAATTTCATCAGAAGCTCGGAGTTAAAAGATGCGAAGAGTAAGAAAACCATTAAATTATAAATAATCTTCCCGGAAGTAGTGGAATAAAGAGCCAAAATGAGTTATCAAAGAATGCTGAAGCAATTTGTTCTGTTCTGTAATTTTTCAAGTAGCAGAGTTAACTTAACATTATCAACAATTACCTCATAGTAACACAAGCTAGAAGATATAGTAAATGTAAAAAAACTAATTTCCATATAAACAGTTATTTATAATGTTGTACGTCAAGTAGCGCAAAAAATTTAACCATTAAGTAGATTTGGTGCATTGACATGGAGAAAACATTTGCCCTAATACCTATGGGTTGTTAACGGCGAGTAGAAGAAAAAGTGCTGATTTTATTAAGCAATAAAATAGTAAAAAATAACGACCGACTTCAATTATAACTTTTTAATGTATAAAAATACTTAGTTTAATATTCTGGTTGATAATAATTATCTGTGGTGTTGTTGACCAGTCGTCATCGCGTCGAAGAGCAAGCTTTTAGCAAGTGTATGTTGTATAGCCTAGGTACAGTTAGTAACAACTATGCAATATTAATATCACTTGAGTACGTTAGGCAAAGAAGATCTGGATGAACCAAGAAGAGGGTATTACCGTTTCCTCTTTGTTCGCATAGTATGTGCAGCGAGCGGTCACGTTGGAGATCATTGCACTGACGTGCGCCTCGGGCGTGCTGACTGCCCACTGTTGATTGTAGAAATTCTATGAGTACGACAGGTTCAGCTTGTAGAAAATTATAATTAATTTCATAATTTCATTGAACGCTATGGAATATTTAATATGTAAACTGTTATTTTGTGGGTGCATTATTTAACCAGTTCAACGTTATCAACATATCTACAGTTAGGGCCTCCCCTCTTTCATGCATATTTAATATTATTTAAAGAACACAAAAATTAACGTTCATTATCTGGCCAATAATACTAACTATTTGAAATTTATTCAAAAATTGTTATGCAACTTCCTATTTCTTTTCTTTTTTTATTGATACTGACGTTAACTCCAAAAGCATTCGATACTCGAAACAGAAGTTTTGACCAAGGTTAACACATAGAAGAGTGAAGCACACTATAGCCTCAAGATTTAATATAAATAATAATGATAATAACAAGTATAAGTGGCCAATACAATCGATTAACTTTCTCTCTCAGTTTTCCACCGAATTTATACTACAGTTACCTGCAATGCAGGTAACTTATACTACATAATATGCGATTCCGTGATTTACGCAATTCAATAAGGAAAACTCACCTTTGTTTAGTTTATTCTTAATTTAATTTCCTAATTATGTAATTTCAATCGTTGAAACTAGAAAAGCCTAAAAATCAGCAGTACTAAACCATTAACAATATTAAATATTTTTGCTCTGCGAAATAACTGCTTACGTAAACGTTGTTTTAAAATTCGAAATTAGCTATTAACGATTTCTGTGGTAGTTCAGGCATATTATAATTTTCTTTCCAACTCCCATCATGTAAATATTTTATCTTCTGCTGGTTACAAGAACCAAATTTATTATTTATGGACCCTTTCGTTATACGAACCGTTGTCTATTCAATATTTGAATTTTTTTAGCTGCAGTAGCTAGTTCGCTTTCCGGTGTATTGTTTTCTTTAATTTTATGATTTATCTCATTGTCACGTAACACCTTTCACACTTCATACATTTTTTTCTCACAGTAATTGATTGCTACTTCTGAGGCATTTAAGATAACTACCCATTCGATCGAACGAATTAGTTCCAAATTTTAGCATTTAATTACTCAATTATAATTTCGGTTATGGTTGTTGTTGGGACGCGGCAAGGGTAGTTGGCACGACGATGGTAAAACCCTATAAGGGATAGTAATAGAAATATAAGGCAAAAGATTTTTCCGCAATACCCACCACCTTAACTGATCCGAGTTCCAAATAATATAATTGAAGGAAAGAAGATAAAAAGATATTGGACAGGTCACGATCGTTATCCTAACATGAAAAGTCAATACAAAAAGAAAAGTAAGAATGTAAGGTACATTAATATTTTAGAGGTGACTCGAAATAAATTTTCTTGTTTGAATCTGTTTGATTGAATTTATTGCAGTGAGCATAACAGATCTATTCATATCTAAATTAGATGGCACCAACATTTTTTTATTCTTGTCAGAGAGTCAACAACAAACAAAAAACATGTTAAAAAATAACCTAATTCAATCGTCGAAGTTCATAAGCGATTTTCTATTATTTCTTCTTTTTTCTCAAATGAGACATCACAAAAGTTTCAGTCGCCCCTGCATTTCTAGGCCAAATATTCAGATTGCAACAGTTTTTGATAATATTAGCATTTGTAGGTACATATTGGTGATGTGACAAGTAAAGGCAATTCCCAATATTTCATAATTTAACAAAATCATAATTAACTGGTGACCCCGGTAATTATCAATTAATAGTTAGTTTACATATTGGCAATTTCTGACGATGGTAGTACATATGAAATCAATACAACTCAATTCAAATTTTTGACTTATTGTACCTAAAATCAAAAATCTTTGATTTCAAGTTTGAACTGTTCGAGTAGTTAATAAAATAGTTATTAGTGTTTTAAGAGTGAAAAATAATTGCCACTCGAGAAATCGAAAGAAAGCGGGCAAGTCATTTTACGCTGGAATATCCACACAAACTTTTTCTGCAATAGTAATAAATAATAATTATTTTTATGTTTACTCGTAAACAAAGTGAAGGTTGTTTACACATTCATTGTATAAAATACTATTAATAGTAAATTAACGCATGCTAATTTAATATATTAATATTATATAAAAATATCATATATTATTATGATTATTAAAAATCACCGTTATTTGGTAAAATATATTTCTGTTTTTGATTTCGTGAGATGTTTATTATTAAAGCTGTTACGATCTCTGCCTACTGACCTTTATGATTGTATAGGTATAATTTTCACCATTGAACCTTTCATGCAAATTGCTATTTAGTGCTGGCTTCAGTTTGGTCCAAGCGGTAACAATTAAATGAAGTAAAATAGCCTGACAATTTAGCTTAGGTTTAGACTGCACCATTTTCATTAGATAGGATGAATACGAAATCGTATAAGACTTTCAAATAATTGAGAAATAGCATTCGAAAGTATACATGAGTACAAGAGATCGCTTGTTAAAGAAGCACACAAGGGGCGGACTGATCTTAATATTCGAGATTTGAAAGCGACATAAATTTTTCTTTTTCCGCATCAATGATAATTTGGAAACCCACACCGAAAAAAATGGTTCAATAACAAAATTCGTTATATTGATGAACGAATTCATAAATACAATAATTTATTTCATGAATATTACGAATTTTTCATTTATATAACGAATTTATTATTATTCAAAGATATATTTTAGGAAAATAAGACGTTTTATTTGTATTATTTGTATTTACGCCCTAACAAAATATTGTTATATTTTTTTAATAGTATGATTTGCGTGTAGCATTCTGTACATAACGTCCGCCTAGTAACATTGGTAATTATGAGAAATTTAGGTGATGAGGCAGACATGTGAAACCGAGAAATTTGAGTATTTCAAACAATATTAATTATCTTTTTGTGAAACTGGATTCGTTGGCTTGGTGCGGCACCCTCCCTTGCCTACCCAGACAAGCCGCCACTGATAGAGAAATTACAGGTTTCAAAAATACTTATTTCAAAAACTTTAATGGTCGAATAAATAATAATCTAAAGTTTATCTGTAGCTACCTATTAGAAGCCCTACAGAAACATAATAATTTGCTTCTGTTCTTGTTACTTTTTAGTAAAATATGTGGTATTATAAATAATAGTTTCAGAATAATTTCTAAATAAAATACATTTTAACGATCCTAGTGCTTAGAATTTTTTTTATTATTTTAGTGTATTCGCTAGTTAAACATTAGTATATTTATTTTGTGATCGCAAGCCTCTAACGTGGGAGTGGCGGCTGGTACGGGGAGAGTGGTGGGATGCCACCCTCTCAAATTAGAATATTAAAGTAAGCAGGTAAGAGCGCAATTCAATCAAAATCGCTTAAGAGCCGAAAAGCTAAATAAAGTTATACAGGGTTATATTTTTTGCGATTGTAAATAATAAAGCGATCGAAGAAAATTTCAAATGATGGTTTAAACTTCATTTATATACAGTACTGACTAGAAAGAGGGGGGGGGGTCTAAAATACAACGGCAAAATGCAGTCGAATTAACGTCGCCTCTTTATTATAGAAAACTACAACAATTGCTGTTTGCAATTTTTATGCTATTTTATGCTCAACTTTTAGTTATTGTAACAATCGAAGTATTGCTCGTCTGGGAGCTTCTCGATTAAAAAGGTTTTTTTAAGTCAAGGATCTGATTATTCCAGCCAATAGCAAACAATAATCATGTACTGTTGTGATGTCACATGGAAGAATCCTCCTTTGTACGTCACATCAGTTATCTCTGAGTTTTTATTGGCTGGAAAATACAAAAAGTTTGTGAGGTCTGTAACTTGATGCCAGTTTCCCGACTAGCAGTATTTGTATTATATGAAGAGAAAATGGAATTGAGGTTGTGAATATAGAAAACTAGTTGGTGGAAATATTTTTATTGCTTATATTTTAGATTTAAAAAAATCTAATTTCCTATGAATTTTTATCGTATTTGCTAAAAATAACAACATAATCTGGCGACCTCTTGCGTCTAAACTATTAAAAATAAATACATACTCTTCAAGACTTTTTTTAACCTTCCAGTCCACGGTGAAGCCTATCAGGCTTAACAAAACTATGGATCTAGACTATAGTGATTCAGTGGAATTCCCCTGAGCAATTTATTCTGGATTGAAACCTTGGACAATAATATTTTGACCAGGTAAAGCTGTATTTGACTTTGCATAAGATACAATTTAATTATCTACTTAAGAACATCTGGTATATTGAATGAAGTTACGGCATCATTAGTCGTAGACAGTTGTTCCACAGTAACATCAATCTTATACATATTATTACAATAAAACTACATATCGTGATTAAATAATTGAACAAAATTCTATTGATAAAGCTTCAATTGAATTATTTATTCGCTAGTTTGCACACATAATGTAGTTAATTATATTGTTCAAATATTAGGATATCTTGTATGTGCCGATCATTTCAATACTCAATAATTTATTATATTATCCATTAGTAGGAGTGCAATTGAGTATAATAGTCGATGAATTTTCCAAAATTTTAAAATTTTTTGCAAAAAGATGCAAACAAAGTCATCAAGTGATGATGACGTGTTGATGAATTTCTCACTCGTGAGAAACTGCTCTACCGCTGTTTTCTTTATTCAAATTGGATAGTGACAGAACCGTTATAATGCAAGTAAGATCACGTGAAACAACCTAACACGTTCATGATTTGATGCAAATGTTATCAAGAGATTATTTAATTAATGTCATACAAACTGACAAGTAAATAAACATATTTTTCGGATTCAATTCAAAATCATTTATTAAAGTGGCACTTTACCACATAGAAAAGTCACTTGACTATATAGTAATGTCACTGTCAATAAACAACCTACACAAGTACCTATGAAATATTTTGAATTAGCAATAACTCAAAAACGGCACTAGATATTGCACAAAATCCGAAAAAATAGTATAAACAAACCTTGTAAGTAAAGCATTTTTACTAAACTCATTAGCTTTTAAGTTACTCGCTCGCTGCGCTCGCTCGTACTCAAAGGCTAAATTCGTTTAGTAAAACTTTGCTTTACTAAACTTGTTGTTTAATATACTATTATTCCATAGCTCATGATATAAATAATTATGCTTCCTTTCTTTATAATAAATAGGTACTGCCATATTAAAAACATATTTGCGATTTAAATTTTTCGTCCATCAATGAAGTAACTTTCCGTTTCGTCAAATATTATGCAGTTGAGTTGCGATATTAGAACTGTAAAAGTAGTGGTGTCAATATTGACTTAAGGTAGTAGTTTTCAATTTAAAGACTCCAGTAGTTTAAATGATACCACTTTCCTTCCGATTTTCAATAAAGGACGCTCGGTTGTTTTAGATTTTTGGATTTATAAAAAAAGAAATAGGTAAAAAAGAACGTATACACCTGATACCACGTAATAACCGAATATAGCTAAAGATATAAAACACGAATTGTTGCCATCCTATTGAATGAATAGCCAAGAGATATAGATATATTCGAATATGCACATAATTGGATTCCATCAGAAAACTTCTGGTTGGAAGCAATTTTTAATTTTCTATCTTTGAAGTTTACTTCCCCTAACCATCATCAGATCACTCTTACATCTTTCCAACTCATGAATATAAACTAAACTTCTTTTCATTCGATAACCAATAATTGGAATCAATAAAATAAGGATTGCAAAATTCAAAACAACACCTTTTGGTTTTCGTTTAATTTTCAAGTACTAGTAAATCTCGTCCTCGTTAGTACTTTACACCTCTTTTAGAGAAGCTCAACTTTAATCATTAACAAACTTGACATAAGTAAAATTAATTTCTCTGTACGTTTTACCTAAAACCTCAAAAGATTTGCTACAACAAAGAGTAATTAATTTTGTCAAACACTTCAACGATAACATTTCAACTATGAAGCGAAGAAATAATACGCTCCACAATTTTGCAATGAACTATCGTAATGAAACAATTTTAGGTTTATCTATTTTTGGATCAATAAAGATTTGGCGCCATGTTACATCAATCAATTGCGTGTGTTGGAGAATCTCAACGTGTATGAGTGTGTACTGTAATTTTCCTTTCCGAAGAGGTAGAATAAATCAAATAATGGAACATAGATAAGAAAGCAATTTTTCCACTTGCAACAATTTATTTTGAGAAATAAAAAGGAGAAGAAGAAAATAACATGGTACATCATTAACTAGGAGGAGATTTAATTAAATTTCAGGAGCTTTAGGTAAGCGGTTAACAATTCAAGAAGTAAAATTTAATCGTAATTCGGTTATCAAAGTTATAGCGAGTAAATCATAACTACATCTCGGCAAGCTGTAGGTTCTAACGGTTCTAAGGATTCAGGATAATGCTATCCTGTAGCGGTATGAACTGGATAATTCGGCGCGTCCAAGTGCTAAGTGGTATGTGGGGGTGGCATGATAAGAATCTCTACGCCCAGTTGACTGTGGAATAGTGTTTGGCGCTGTTTACAAAAGCAAGATGCAAGATCCGGCTGAGAGGAGTACAAATGGGGGTGGAAAACGGCCAAGTCGCGGCGGGTCGCTTGGCTTGTGGAGACCGCGCACAATCAATACCCTCACTGGCCGGACGTCCCGAGGGATATACTCCGACACCCGGACATATACATCTTGTTGGATAACAAACTCTTATCGAAATTTTAATATTTTACAGAAATAAAATACCCGGAGACTCATAGCCAAGGCGGTCCCAAAACAAATTATCGTTCCTGTTAAAATCAAAGACCTACCTCCCACACCAAAAATCTAAATAATAAACACAATATTTTACGCCAGAAAATTTTTTCTGATCAACAGGTTTTCAATTAACAGTTTTTCTAATTTACCACGTGCGCAGCAAATTTTGAAAGATTTTAGTAAGGACGATAATTTATCAAGTGAAAAAATAATGATGGAATAAGAGTGAAATTAGTGGAAAACACTACGAAATTACCGCTCAAGATGATATATCAATATTTAAAGTCAGAATGAAATAATGAATTATAGTTATCGTGTGAAGCTAGTCACGCAATAAATGGAAAACTTTTTCCATTATTAATTTTTGATGAAAGAACGCACGTTTATTATCAGAGGATTTTATGTGGCGTAAAATAAACTACAATTTGTTTTCATTTGCCTAATATTTTTAATAAATTTTGACAAAAAATCAAATTTTCCGAAGAAATTTTAACTTAAAAGCACCGAATTGCGTGATTGATGGTCGTGAAGAGGGAAGGGAGAGTTGAGAAAATGTTGAACGAATACTGTCGATGAAACCGTGCACAAAAATGTTATATAAGGTTGAAAATGGAAAACATGCAAAATTTTCCTCTTTAATTATATTCAAAAATTAACACACTAATAAATCCTTATGGGTAAATACGTGGGGGAGCCGTTTAGTTTTACGACTAAAACTGTTCAGTTTTTCTACCGCTCTGGTATGATTATCTAATAAAAAAGAAAAATGTTCAAATATGATCCAATATTTTAATTTTCCATTTCCTTGTAGTTCCCCTTCTTCGGACTTTTCAATATGCCAGTTCGTCTCTTCTGGGTCGACAATAGAAAATATTTTGCATTTCCATGCGAGAGGCTTTTCCTTTTTATTCCGAACGATGTATTAACTTATTAGGCAATTAAGAAAATGTTACTGAAAGACACTCAATTCATTCCGATTCATTTAGTCGATGAACCCTGCAAAGGTGAATGACGTCAAAATAACTTGCAAAACCAAGTAGAAAATAAGCAAAACTAAATTTTATTTTATTTTTGAAACTGAATCAAGTTTAGAAAAGTAGCGGCTCGGTGCTCTCTCGGCATTCATTTCGAAACGCAAAACACGAAAAATAACTTAAAATTTCATCATTATTGTATCACTGCGAATTATTTTATCATTATTTTTCTACCCTATGTGGATGACGGTATGTCGACGTGACCGCTCCAAAGGGATGGAATTACGAGTGGTGCGACAGATACCCCGCTGTTTTCACTGCCCCAACTGACTTGTTGATATGTTATTGTTTGCCTGCTCCACCGAGCTCGAACGCTGTAGTGATTACGATCTTCCTTTGTTTGCACGTTTTTAAATTAGATTTAAAAATACCAAATAAATTCAAATAATTACAGTAAATTAATATTTCAGTTTATCGTTAATTTGATTTTAAAAAACAATTTATATGTATGAAAAATCGTTAAATTCTCTCTTCCCTCGAAACACGTCAATGCATCCTACACGTAATCAATTCCAATAATCATACGGTAGAATCCCTCCAGCAACTATCTATATACATACCTATGTAAGAGAATTAACAAGAAAAATCAATAGTTGCTCCAACTAAATTTCACCGTAAACCATTTACCTGGCAACTAATTATGTATATGCACACATCATAATATACTCCACAATTTCTGCTCGAGACTTAAGAAGAGCCCGAGGAAAGTTTAGCTGTTCGCCAAACATTTTGAAATCTGTTCAACTCGAAATGTTCTCCAAAAATTCCCTTCAACTATTTATGATAAGTTATATTATAATATATATGTTCTTTTTAAAACTTCGCACTGAACTACATAAAAGAAAGGAAAAGTGATGATAGAGTGACATAAGCTATGTGTTTCACCCATACCACATGTTCGGTGTTTTGTAATATCATAGGTAGGTAATATTGAACTAATCGGATCATGAGGGATGTATAATAAAATCATAATCCCATATAGTGAGACGCTTGACGCTTGTTGATTAAATATTGATCCGGTTGTCATTTGCACGAGGGTCAACAACACAGGGTGTGCCGGGGCGACCTATCATCACTGACCGTTGTTGGTCGTGAAAATGAAGCTACGATATTGCTCAATTCTTCAGTTAACTATCGCGTTATCCTAATGAAAAAACAATTTAATTTATCTATTGGAATAACAATCAAATCGCTAAATTTGCCACAATACAAAAGTAAAAGATGAATCATATCTATTTTAAGGGCCAATAATATAAAACGTGACAGCGTTTTTAAAATCTCTCCAATCTCGATAAGTCACACTACGTATTTCTATGAAGGTTCGATTACCAACAATAATCTTTTCATACACTAGGCAGAGTATACGATTTTCTCCACACGAAAGACTTTCAGAAAATAATTTAAATCTTGAAAAGTACCAAAATTGACTAATAAAAGTCGAGTACAAAACGAGCATAACCCTAAACTTGTCCAATAGCTTCTAGGGAAAAAATGATTTTTTAACACGAAAAACCTGCAGAATATGCACTAAAAACTTCCAACAATAAAATTGCGAATGACAAATAAAATTTAATAGTTTAAATAAAAGTTTGGATTGATGAATATTTCGAGTTCCATCATAAAATTGTTTTTATATTTTCAACATTGTATTACCAGAATTCAAATTTTTGAATACGAGATATTTTGATGATAATAAGGAAAGTTTGAAATTTTATTTTCACGAACCAACTTTGTTGAATAACACAAAGCAGGTTTTGAAAAACATGACATAGCAATATATTTACAAAATTAAAAAAAAAGCTTTGTTAAATCAGAGAAGATTCGGAAATTGATTTTTCCTACCATAGCTCATTGAACGAGACTATACTTATGTCAGGAAGTAGATTGACAAACGGTTATCTATACCAGCAAGAGCGAGTAATTATTTCTGACGAAGGGCCGGATAGAATATTTCGAAACATTCGAGAGCTAATTACATACCTTTCACAAATAGATGTAGATATCATAGAACACCGAGAACAAATTTAAATATTCTTTACTTATTACATCAATCAATTATTTGTCATCATTTAAAAATCGGCAGCTCTAAGATAAATTGAATAGAACAATGCATAACTTGGATAAAATGCATTTCAAGTGAAATAGTGAAATTCAGATAATCGGCTATCTTCTGTATTTCATAATATCATCGTCATAACCACATGTTAAATGATTTCTCGCCAGTATGAATTTTAAACTAGATCTGCCGAGTTTATCCCATTCAAGTCTAACTAAAGTTCATTTTTCGTTAGAATTCTGGCTCCTCGTGAATTTATAAGGTTTTTCTGGACCCTAATGAAAAAAGTTTGCCAACCCCTGGTTTAAGCTTTCTTATGGTTATGATCGTCTCCGTGCTTATTATTTGTCTTCATCGACAATAAAGAAATCCAGTTTTACGAACACATCTGAGATGAACCTAGCAAGTTACTTCAGATGTAAAACAATTAATATGCTCACAGTACTAATAGTGACTTCGGAAAACCACCGAGGTTTGGTAAAAACACAAAAGAAGGAAGAAGATTTTATAAAAGTGCAGAAGTGAACTAAAGAAGTCGTGAATCTGTAAGGTTGAAGAACAAGAGCTACTCTGGTAATTACAGACGAGCCACAAAAAGTCACTTTTGCTCCGAATACAACACACTATTTTTTCTTCATAGTAGTGCCGAATATAATTTATTTAGGGCAATGCTCATTATGAGGACCCGATTACATTTCCTTTCCTATAAACTTTTATAGGGATCCGTAGCTGGCTTCAAAGTAAAAACTAATTATTACTCAATTACTTTGGTTCCGCTTATCGACAGTCCAGTAAAACCACAGTTTGAACAGTAGGCAGAAAGCACGAAAATTTTTGGTTCCATATTTAGGTACGCAAGCGTGAACTATGATTGAAAATGTCGATCAATGTTGGATTGGCTACCATTTTAATTATAAATTAAAATTTTAAACTTGAGATAACCAATAAAATTTCATTTTAAAAATTTTATCACGAGTTCTTTAACAATCTTAATTTATCAATAATTAATTAATGTATTTAATTATTTTTTGATAAATAAATGAACTTTCTTCCAATACTTGTTATTATATTATTGTATAAATATTAAATTTGTTTTCAAGGTTAAATTATTGCAATTAAATAATTACGCATCAAAATAATTTTAAAATTTATAATTTCTTTTGCAGCGTTAACTATGTCTTCCAAATGAAATACAACTATGCTTAATTTTTTTTTGTAGACTAAAAATAACAACAGATAGGGGCCGAGTTTCCCAAAAAGTAAATTTTGAAATTTTATAATAAATTGAAGCATTCAAAGCGCGTGCTTCGAGATTCACTTTTGTGAAAACCATGCAGTACCGAAGTACCGCCCAAGTGCGGCCCGTAGCCGGCAGTAAAAATCAAGTTGAGAAAAATAGCATATTATAGCAAATACAATCTTAACAACAACTTTCTATCTGAATTTGGATTTTTAATGAAAAAAGGTTTCTTCTCTTTTGAAGAAACTTGGAAGAGTCAAATTACATTGGTCATTGGTACAGCCAAACCACACTAATTATTGTATCAGTTTTTAAATTGGATTAGGATTGAATGAATTTAAATTGGAACTACTTATTGGTCCTGTTATTCATACCAGTAGAGTCTGGTGCTTACATGGTTACAAAACCCAAAGATTGATATTGAGTTTTCAGCCAGCGGAGACGACAGTTGAATGTGGAATTCCATATAAAACTTATTCCATAAGTAAAACTTGAATAAATTGCGACGTAAATAATTTGTTTCAAATTGACTTAATCGCACCTCGTAATGTAGGACCAAAAACAAATAGCTCTTCCTTATCCGAACATTTTTTTAAATTATGAGATTGAAGGGTTTAAAATCTCATTTTAAAATTTTTTGTTTAATAAATTTTTATCTAAACATTTTTTCGTCTCCCATTTCCCTTCCCTAAGGGTCGCCGATAATAAATCATAACTATCTTATCGAACTGCAGGAAAAAGATTACAACCGTAAAAGCGTAACTTGCAGCTTAAAAAACTTATTTTAAAATTAATAATCGGTGTAGAATGGGTATTGTAATAATCCATGTGAAAAATAAATTTGAATAGCGCAGTCTGGAAATGTCATAATACAAATTTAACAACCTAGATGTCGTTGAAAACTCAAAGTGAACATTCAAAAAAAACTCGTCGAAGTTCAATTCTCAGGTAGAACATAATTCTTATTGGCAGAATCACAACAAGTACACTCAATTCGTGTTAAACTTGCTTTATCCATCTAAGAATATGTAATGTCTATATTAATTACCCTTGCTGTAGAAAAATAAACCAGTTTAGGAAATAAAATTTCGCACTTGCACTTTTTTATTGACTTCCTGAACGAAAAAAATAAATAAAATAAACTTGATATAAATATTAACGACATAAATGTTTGTGCAAATAGTTTAATTGTGTGAAGTGCATTTAATTAACTCCTTTAATCGAGTGTCAATCAGTAAAACAAATTTAACCAGCTAAATTAATAAACGCGTAGGTGATTCACTTTTCAAGTTATCCCATTAACAAATTATATTATGTATACATAAACTTATCAATAAAAATTATTTTTTTAGAAAAATCTTATCGTTCGATAGATGACCGAGAACTTGTTCCTGTTTACGAGTGAATTGAAAGTTAAACTTCAACTGAAGGTTAAGTTAAAAAATTAGAAACTCGTAAGTCCTTCAAAAGGACTAAATATTTGCATGGGTAACAAAATTGTTTACTAGAAAATATAAAATTAGTTACTTCACTGACCTGAATTGCGTGTCCTTGTACTTGTTGGTTTATATGCAGTTGCTGTGCTTGATTGATTTGCAAAGTAGCACCAGAATTGTTTCCGCCAGGGCCAGAAGAAGGTCTGGGTGGTGTTCCACCGCTGAACGCTCCTCCGCCAGGTGTCGCGTTTCCGGCGTTGGCTCCACGAGGAAGATAACCGGGACTTCCATGACTACTGGCACTTGGACTTCCATACGGAGAATATTGTTGCTTGTAAATACCCGCACCTTTGCGTTTCAAATCGTAATCGTTGTTTTGATACATCATTTCCTGTTTGATCATGTCGGGTTGTGGGAAATTTGGACTGCTTTTAAAATTAGGATTCGAAGTTGGACTGCCGTAATCCCCTTGGAATTGGAAGTCGGGATACGGAGATCTAGAATTTGGAACGCGACTGTTCGAGTTAAAGGAAAGTCCCATTTGGTTTTTGTGCTGATGCTGTTCGGCCATTTGTTTTAGAGTTTGTGCAGCCGGACTCAGTTCCGTTTTACCGAAATCCATGTTGGGATAGGCTAGTCGGCTTTTGGCTAAGCCGCCTTGCCCTTCGAAAACGGGAGGCGAATAATTGTTTTGATTTTGTAATAAAGGACTGTGAGTATTTTGTACATTTTTCGAATTATCAACTATGTTTTGAGAATTGTCTTTTGTGTCTTCCACTTTGAGACCGTTCAGGAGAGAAGCGTCAGGTTTACTTTCGTCGAAATCGAAGTCTTTCATAAACTCTGGATAGTTACTAATGTCCGAAATGAGATCATTGAAAGCGTCTGGGGTTATTATTTCGTCGTTTGTGTCTTCACCGATTAGATCCGAAAAACCACCGAAACCGGAACCACCGTTAACAGCAGCGTCTTTTTCGAGAGCAGCGGCACACTGATCCAAGTCCGCAAAATCATTATCGGGTTCTTGTTTAACGCACTCCACTAAATTTCCGATGTCTAAATTATTATTACCAACTCCCGAGTTCGGCCTCAAGTTAGATGCCGGCGTGGATGGATTCGATGATTTAGGTGACGAAACGTCACTCTTGACCGAGGCGTTTGTTAAAGCCTTCACTGTTACATTCGTGGAAATCTGTTGGGGTTGTGAATTAGCTGCCGAAGTTGTAAATTCTAGTTGTTGGACGATTTCGACAGAGAATTTGGTTAGACCTTCGGGTTGATGAGCTGCTCCGTGTTGTGTCGTGCACTGAAGTTTTACAGGCGGTTCGAAGTTATCCCTAGGTCCTCCGGGTTCGTGATCTTCCGCGGGCCTCTTCAAAAATTTCTGTTGCTGTAACATAAATGCAACGTGTAACTAACGTGCGACCAACTAAATAAATAAATAAATAAGTAAGTAAACGAGCGAGCTTTTAGCGTTTGCACTCGTTGGTTAGTCGAGGAAAACTAAACACTATTCGGACGACGATATCTAAGTGACGACATTTAAGTTAAACAATGCGTCTATAACCGACGGTCACGGCTCCTATCAGTGTAAATCAAACGTGAGTAATTGTCACCTTGTTTATAAACTGCGTCATTTGCATACTGTAATGCATGCACCATATTATGAAGAGACTAGCAAAGCAAAGTTATGTATTGCATCTACTGTGGAAGACTCTGAAATCGTCGTACGGTTGTGTTAACTGTTCAAATTCTACTTTCTCGGTACAGTTTTCAACAACATTATTACACGTAGTTACCGTCTAATGTGAACCAGAAAATTTAGTTACTACATATTTTCATGGTGCAGTTTCGTTTAAACTAAAATGATACTCGTTATCGATGCGAACGGTTAAAAAAATCAATGTGAATCATTAAATACAAAATTGCGTAATGAAATAGATTACGTACATTGTTTTTGATGAAGTTGCAAAATTGCACGACAATTTAGAAAGTTTTGTATGTCAAAAAAGTAACAGCCATCGTTTTGTCAAATTTAATATAAAAAAAATACTACCTCCGCAAGATTAGAGTAGAGAGAGGCTCTTTAAAACGAGCTTAATTAATTTTTGTTCCATTCCTTAAGTTACAGAGTTTAATTATTTACATTTGTTTGGTTTGGTACGTAGGATGTATTACACTGTTGTCTATTACACATTAAAAACGTTTATTTTATTTAGGCGCAAGTGTAAGTAGGTCGGAAAAAGATAATTACAAGTTAAAACGACGAAACGGCATCGCTTTATCCTTCCTTATCTTGCACGTTCGTTTCGATATCGTTAAAAAGGACAAATCTATTATATTCATTAGGAATTAAAATTTTATGCATATCTCACTTATCTACTGGTTTATTATTTCAATTATAAAGACAACAATGGAAGGACCGGAAAGTAAATTAAAATAAAACAATCGATTATTGGGGAAGTTATAAATTAAGAGAAATCAGTAGTCATTGACATTTTTTAATAGGCACGAATTTCAAACTAACGCCAAGTTATTATTATTTTCTTCTTGATTTGAACACTTTCACATTTTTGGATTGGGTAATCGATCTAATTGCAGCATTTTAATAAATTTTACAAGTTCGTTAACCGAGACGTACAGAATTTACCATATACAAACTTGGTCTAGCTGCTGTGGGTGTTCAAACGAGAAACAAACGTCGACTTTTCTTTTCCAGAAAGAAAATAGAATGTCAAATATAAAAATCAAGTTTAAAAAAATATTTAATTTATTCTGCATGAAAATACTTGATCCTATTAGGTATTATTTAAAGATCCTTCTAGTTGTACAGGTGGTTGAAGGTAAGGTACAACTCATCAGGTGGGCCAGGATCGAGGAAGAGGTAAGGACATTCAAATATCTGGAGTTACTACTTAACAATACAAATAGAACCTGGATATTAAGGAGAGCATTTATTGCAGGAAATAGAGCATACTACTCAATGTATACATTCAAAATATATTGCAAAAACTATATGAGGTTATATGTTTGAAAAGGTAAATAAACTACTTTCAGCAATATAACTTTGAAATGCACAATCGAGTTGGTTTAATTTTGCCAAGTTTAATTTTTATCCTTCTGAACGCAAAATAATTAAATTTAGTGATAATCTGATAATGTAAAAACATACGACATACAACAGGTTGGTGTAGTAGTCAGCCTTCTAGAACTGAAATTTTTCATCGGTGTGCCTTTGTGTGCTATAAATGAACTATGATGATATTATTATTATCAGGACTCGATAAAGCGTGGCAAATCGTACTCGCCAGACAAAAACTTGATAATCTTCAATAATCTCTATAGTAATTTAAATAATCTTTCATAATACCTAATAATCTGTGATCATCTTTAATAATTCCAAATAATCATAGGTTATTTCCTGAGAACTATGAAATTTGCCGGGTACACATATTTTTTTAAAATTTTGCTTAGAAAACGAATTCATATTAAAAGCTCGAGCCCGTAAGGTCGGGAACTTTTCTTGAGAATTATAAAAATGAAAACATTTTGTTTAAAGCAAAATTAATTTAGAAAGAATTGAACAAAGCAGTATGTTATAGATACAGTGAGATATGGCTCAGGAATAATTATCAGTTAAAGTAAATAGGAAAATTTCGATATAACATTGCGGTCTTTCTAAACAAACATTCATACGACAGTGACGTGCAAGAATGCGAGTATATCTGGAAAAAATGCAATTTATAATTTTAAACACAGATATTGACCTGCAGTGTTACCGTTTGATAACATTTTTAAACAACAGGACAAAGGATTACATACAGCTAAACCTGGATAGCGATAAGTTTAAATTTTGTAAACAAAGATAATTTGAGTTGACCATCAATGCAGGAATCTCGTAATCGCATTTTTATATTCTTAAATAAGTACCTTTTCAGGAATTCATCATGATTATATGTAGTTTATTATTAATTTTAAGATTGTCACAAGTGATTTAATTTCAGTTTATTTGTGTGATTTTGCTTCACAACTATTATATTTTTTCACAAAATTAGAGGAAATACTGAAATGATACGTTTCCCACTATTTTTATGAATATTGAAAATCTTGAAGAGAAAAACACTAAACTTAAAAAAATAATTTGCAAGCTGAAAGCAAACTCGACACTTTGAATTTCATTATCTCAGAAAATAATCTGCATTAGATCAAATACCGAGACTACCCAATTAAAAAAAAGTTTAATGAAATCGGTGAGGTTAACTATTGGGGGGCTCCTTGTAAGAAAAATTGTTGATCGTGTGCAATTTTAAGAAGATTTATTCAATTTAACCAACCGACATTTTTTTTTGTTAAAAAATGGATAATAAATTGGTATCGACAATTTTCATAAATAACAATTTCATTAAAGTATAAATAGGCGAATTTTTGGGCATAAAGCCATATTGCCAATTCTCAATAAATTTTCAGAGGAATATTTTGCCGTATGAATTTGAAAATTCAGAAATCATGAAATTAAATTCTTTATATTGAAAAATCTATGTCTATTTTCAAAATTCAAATATTTGATGCAAATTTAAAAAAATTTAATTTAATTTTCATTTAAAACACAAAAAAATAAACCAAAATCTAATCAACTAATAAGTCTTAATGTTAAAGTAGTAAATATTAAGGTGGACGAAAAACTTCCTGTTATGTTTTGAGACAGCGCACCCAAAATTGAACCACAGTCAATTTTTTGGAGATGGTGATTTTAAGCTTCTGAAACTCAAAAATTTATAAGAAGAATGCCACAAAGCCTAAAAACCCAGCAAACAAAGTAAGTGGGAACCAGCAAGCCAAAGCACAAACTTTAGTGGCCAAGTCCGAAAATAATCCAGAGTACAAGAAAAAGATGTAATCCACAATCTTACTGAAAAACTCAACAAAAAAATAGCCTGAAAAGTTCACAACTAAGATAAATATCATCAAAACAGGTAAACAACATAAGCAGTTGTTGTTAAATAAACGATTTAAAAGGTGCAAATCTAAGGAGTAGGAAATATATTACACATGAAACCGCAGTCACAGGTAGAAGCCTTCTTAAAAATTTCAACACCACAAGTTCAAGTTTTGCCTCAAAACCTATCCAGAAACTACCATGCTGTAGTAAAGAGGAGTAATGAAAATTCCAATCAAGTAGCCCCTTCAAATCCTGGTCTTTTCCTCTTTTTTTCGATACAACAGGAACAGAACAATAGATACAATAGAACAATAGTCACATCAGTAAACTTTTGTGTGCTGGTTAACTGTCATCACTAACCAGAACAAAGGTTCCAAAACCAGTACGAATGGTCACCTTATAATATGGTAAAAACATCCGAAGAAACAAAAAATTCCTGACAAGCATTAGCCAGACAGATTTTGGAATATAATGCAAGAGCGCGGAGCAGAAAAGGTCCAAAAGCATGAATGCCATTTTCTCCGAGAGAATCCATAACAAGTGGGTGATAAAACTTATAACTCACTTGTCAGATAAGCTGCGCTAAAAGAGAGGCGGATTCGACTAGCTTGGAGAAGCTGCCGGATCTACGAATTTATTAACCTGGTGCGGTGTTTTAGGTGCTAATGATACGGATATACGACCAAGTTTCGCAACTTGACGGAAACTTGCTCATATTATGCATCGACACGGCATCAGGGGGTGGAAAGTGGAGAAGGACCTCTCCCTCAAAAATTCTCAAAACTTTGATTTTATATTTGCTAGGCAGTCTGATAAGTCCCTGAATACGGAAACAGTTTTTTGGCCAAATTCGGTTTTATTTCTCAACATACTCTCTTTTTAGGTCCATACAACGAGTTCAATGATTTTCTGACTTTTTTATATCGTTCAAATAGTAGTCGATGGAAGTAGCTCAAAATAGGTCTCAGTTTCAGCTATCAGCTCTTCATTTCAATAAAAATGCTTACCGGTGAGCAATCTCTTCAAGTTTGGAAATAGTTAGAAGTCGCAGGGGGACAGGACTAGCGAATACGGTAGTTGAGGAATCAGTTCAAACCCGATTTCGTGCAATTTTGCATTTTGCAACTAACGATGAATGAGAAGGGGCATTGTCGTGACGATAAAGAATTTTTACTTTTTTAAATGCGGCTGTTTTTTGGCGAGTTCACTTTTCAAATTATCCAATAATGATGAATAATGTGCGCCAGTTATGGATTTACCTTTTTCACGATAGTTGAAGAATATTATTCTATGTGCATCCCAAAATAGGGGGGCCATAACCTTTCCAGTTCATTGTTGCGTTTTCGGACGCTTTGGAGCACTTTCACCCGGAGAAACCAATTGTTTTGACTATTGCATCGACTCTGGAGTGCAGTAAAAGATCCTTGGTTATGAATCGGGACACAAAGTTTTCGGATTACGCGTAAACGTGTTCAAATTCTGCTGGGAAGTTGTAACACGATTTCGTTTTTGGTCGACTGTGAGCAAACGCGGCACCATGCCCAAAAATCATGCCCAAAAATCATGCCCAAAAACGCATGTATGATTTTGGCCACACGTTCCATAGCCATGCCTACAGCCTCAGCTAGCTCCCTTAATATTGCTTTGGGATTATTCAACATCACACCATGGATTTTTTCGATGTTTTCTGGCGTAGTGACCTAATTCGGGCGTCCAGAACGTTCAGCATCATCGGTGCTCGTAAGTCCAAAACGAAAATAGTAAACCACTTATGAATCGTTCCAATCGACGGTGCAGAGTCCGGGTAGTACTTATCCAGTTTGGCTTTGGTCTCGATTATCGTTTTCCCGAGAACATAATAGTTTAATCAAAACTAAAAACTCACTTTTTTCCATATTAAAAAATACTCATTGGTTGGTCGCTTCTCAGTGCTGTAACTTGCAAATGGGTAATCTTCAATAGCTATAATTTTAACACGCGTCATTTAAAAGATGAATCTTATCAAAAATGGTTCAAATTAGTGCATACTAACGTCATTTCTTAGAATTTCAGGGACTTATCAGACTGCCAGGTAAAGTATAACTACTATATTATTAAAAATGTAATTTTTTAATCAATTAAAATATAACAAAAAATTTAAAAATTATTTGATTTTAATTGGTTAAAGTTTCAATGAAGTACTAATTCATCCTATTTCTCCCGGTGCTCCTACAATGCGATTTCCATATATGGCGGTTGAAGCTTTACAACACTCCCTCCTATTATCGGGAGGTTTCGATAAAATACGGTTTTGTATAGCAAGATTTCTATAAAAAAGCAATACAAATGGTTCTTATATACCATTTATATTGTGACTTACATTATTACTGGAATTGAAATATGATATTTATTCAAAGATCACAGCATTTGGACAAAATACAACGTTAAAAATATATTGTGCTTCAATTAAACAAACAGCTGCTAACAAGCTACCATGTTGAATTCAACCGACGTTTCGTTGGAATACCAACACAATTGCCATATCTGCCTGCGGTTTCCATATTCGATGATATCGGCTTTTAATTTTAAGAGGACTGTATTAAATAAGACACCTTTTTAACCAATAAAAAATGAGAAAGATTTTAAATTCACTTGATTTTAATTGGTTTAATTTAATTTGAAATATTTGTATTTTAAGTAGTATACTGTAATTGTTTGTATTTTAATTACTCTGTTTTGCATTATTTTAAATACACATTGTCATGTATGTATTTTTTCGATTTTTTCCGTCCCCGCTTTAAGTATGAAAAAAATAGTCGAGTATTTTTTAAAAGTTGTTTTATTAGTTTTACTGTTTTTACTATAATTTAAAATAATACAAAAATTGAAAGATGGCATTAAATAAAGCTTAACGTTTTATACAGTAGAATCACCCAACCAACTAAAATCCCTTTCTAATAAATCTAAATAACCAAATATTGTCGGTCGATTATTGAGACCACTGACTATCGAATTAAAAATTATAAAATTAAAAGAACAAATTTCAAATTAGAAAAATTATTTTAACTTTAGGTAAAGAAAATATGGCGCTGAATACCCCCCCCCCCCCACCCTCCTATTGTAAAGCATGCCTGTAAGTAAAGTGTCCTGGTTGTTTATATCGGCAATCGGTGAGGAAAATAACAAGCAGTCAACAAAATAAATACATAGATAATAGAAAATTAAAGGTAACGAATGCTCATTTGGGTCGAGTACTGAATTAATATTTTAATCAATTGCAAGGTGAACGTCGAAAAAAAGTTGTAAACTTGTTTGTAAGTTTGAACTTTTCTATTTTCCTATTATCCCCAATTTGGAGGTTAGCTCGTGGCATAAAGTTAAGCGAAAAAATATTTAAATGAAGCTACCGTAGTGTTTTAATGTAAGTTTGATTGGAAAACATTGGCAGTAGATAGTAAATTTGATAGCATCTTGAAAAGACCCTTGCTAATCTTGACAATTGCTTTTCCTACTCGTAGTTTTCCCTTAACTCCTAAAGTTTCCACATATAAAGTGAAGGAGAAAATAAAATAAAATCAATATGCCTGCAAAGCACACAAGCACGAAGTCGTCGCGCATTTATTGCACGGTACACAACATTTTAGCTAATTTGCTCGACAAAATGAAGGTAATCAAGTAGTGTAATGTATCTGGTCCGCAAAGCATGGCAACAGCGCCTGTTGATAGACTTCCAATGCAGGTGCATTGTTGTAAACTGTAATCTAAACCGACCTACTATGTTTGATGTAAAATATTATAAAGAACACCCTTTTTGCCTACTATCTCCTGTGTCATTGTTGCTATCGTAAAATATATAAAAGATAGGGTTTACGCTGTCGGAGAGAAGGCTCTATATAGGGGCGAGTCTTAAAATAGCGAAGGTCGCTCACTAGTTATTTCAACATGCACACTTCACTACGCGTGCTTCGAACATCCCCAAATACGGTACCCCAGCATAAGCAATCATTTTTTCTCTCCATTAATTGTAATGCGAAAATGAAAACAAATAACCCAACGCGATCTATCCAATTACATTTTAATTTCAAAACAGAGGACTCGCGAAAAATCCAAAAGATTAGATTATCGTTGATAATAAAGGAAAAAAAACTGTTGGTTATGCATGAGCGCGAATCCAACAAGTTATTTTCTTATGCGATTTTCTAAATCGAACTGGCAAAACTGAATTATTCAAAATTAACGTTAACCAATCTTTTAAATAAAACATTTCCATCGTTTGGTAAAAATTTGTTGTTACGTAAGTTTAACGTAAGCAACTGATATAATCGTTTGCAATAATTTTTTTTTCAAGTTGACAAGAGGTGTATAAAAATAAGTTTGATAATATTTGTATCATGTCCTGACCCTGATGTTTTCTATACATAATATTTATGCATTAATTGCGCACACACACTACTTTTACATCGCTTCTGAGGTATTAAAGCTCGAATGTATTCTAAAAAAATCAACGCTGGCATAAATGTTGCTGCTCATTTGAATGTACAATAACTAAATTTCGTAATAAATTAGGAAATTAATTGTAACGAAAATCTACTTTCGCAACCGTGTCATCCTGTTTTAAGGTATTTGATAATGAAACTTCTCAATAAATAAGTTACCAAGTCAATGGCCTAATGAGCAAACAAAATGTATTAAATAATTCGTGGGGGGATAATAGCTGGTGGTATGCCGTACATGCAGAGTGAATTATTTATTGAAATTTCAAATACCACTTAGAAATTATTTATTACGTGAAATATTTGCAAATTACTTATGATTGCAAAAATTATAGAAAATAATATATTATAACAAAATAAACAGAAAATATGGCGAAATATTACAGGAAATCTCATGAAATACACTTGTTAACGATTAGGTTTTATCGAATTTATTATTGATTTTAAAAAATGGGTGGGGGACATCTCATTTTGGCAATCTTCATTCAAGTGCTTTGTCGGGTCTTCCCGATGTTGTTATCCTTTTCTCTCCACGAGTCCTAAGTCTGTGGTGTGCGTGTGAAGTGCTATCGTATGTAATACTATGAGAAGGGTATTATCAGAAATAAATAAAGTTTTCGAGTTTAATATCAAATTTAATTTTTAAATTTAGCTAATATGAATTTCATATTATTAGAACGAGAGACTTGATTACCATTTTTAATAAAACTTTTCGAATTGGTGATAATAGAATAGATAATTTCTACAATAACAATTTTCATATTTTGTGTGATAATCTGCGCTGTGTTCTTATACAAACAATCGCTTCTATACTGTATTTTCCTAGGGTAATCATATCGAGGTATTAAAATGGTTTCTCGCCAGAGTGAATTTTGACATAATACGTGCAATCTGCTAGGAGTATATTCGTATAAAATTCCGCGGCGGATTCCTTTTTTTTGGGCATAATATTTGCGTTCAAGTTATAACAAATGATTTACACGAATATATAATAACAGGTTATGGTCTCAGGTTTGCCATAATGAAAAAAATAATTTGCAAAGATATACACATCAGGTAGTAAAAACAGTAAATGATATCGTTCAGCGATATCAAACAGTATCAGAAGTAAGTGGTAGTACAGTAGAACCCCTCTATAACGAGAGCTCAAGGGACGAGCCTACTTACTCGTTATAAGCAGATTTTCGTTATAAACAGTCAGTTTAGCATGTAAACAAAAGTCAAGGGACTAAACTTTTACTCGTTATAGCCAATAAATCGTTATTCGTTATAACCGGACTCGTTATAGAGGGGTTCTACTGTATTAGCTAGTAAGCAGCAGTAAGTAGCAGAAATATTTTATTAAATACTGCCAAATATCAGTACAGTACATACTCAGTGATTCACCCAACTAAATTTACCTAGAAGTACAAGAAAATCAATTGGAGGTTTGTTGTTGCCCCTGCAACATAGGGGAACGGAGTCTCTGGTGCTAAGTTGCACAATTTTGATGGCTATCTAAATTCTGTCCTTAGAGATTTACTATTAGAGAACTTGATTCGAAAATTGTAATACTGCTGGAACCAAATTAATATGTCATATTTTTTGTGTAGAAAAGCTTTGGCTACAGAGAGCATAAATAATTATGTTCAAATTGAAAACTTATTTGAAATTATCAAGTTTTGATTCACTACGAACTAAATAGTTATTATATTAAAATTGATCAAACTTTCATATTACTTATATTTATGTATGTATATTATTCAAATTTCATTATGGTATTGTCTAACTTCGCCATTTCAAAATGCTTCACACCTGTCTCAGTTGCGATAGCTTCGTAGTTTGCAGAAAGGTATAATCGTGGACTTTTGGACATTTTAATTTATTATTACTCTTTATTGAAATTTTCGGAAAATTGCAGTTTGTATTTTCAAGGTTTTGTTAAATATTATTAGGGATATACTTTTTTTCTTTCTGGTAAAGAACCATTTACGTTGAGTTAGTATTATTAAGTATTAGTTTTCATAATCAATAAAGGGAGGCAACTAATAGTCTACAAATTAATTTATTGGGGTTTGAGATCTCAAAAAAGGCAATTTCTTCATATTCCTTGAAGAAAGCTCGAATGTTTACGTCTGTTTATGTTATAAGCTTGGCTCAATTTTAGTACCAAACCACGGAATCCAACTATATGTAGACGGTCTACGACGTTTCGGCGCGAAGACTTTTCGGTCTATGGCTTCGTCTAAATCAGCAGTCGATACAAATGCGAGAGATACCGCCATTCTAGCATACAGAGCGAAATTGGAATCTGTATTGTAAGTCCTGCTTAGGTTTAAGTTACTTAGTTGTTTCTTCATATTTTCTATCAAACGAAAAAAATATCCATGCATTTCCGCTGTTGGAAACGCATTTTTGAATGCAGAGATTGAAGCCAATTCAAAATCACATGATATATGTGTTGGATTCAAATTTGGTTCCAAATTTTTTAGCATATCTATCCGCCACAGGTTTTCAAAAGTTTTTGCCAGACAGAAGTTGTAGTCTGTTAAATTTCCTAAGACACGGACAAGGGGTTTTCAAAAAAATCAAAAAAAAATCTCGATTTTTTCAACATTTTTTTACTTCAACTGGAAAGCCGTTTATTTTAGCCAATAAAATTAAATGAATCCCTACCACAGCAGCTACATTAACCTATTTTTTATACATGTATATTAGTTTTAACAAATTTATTATTTATATTACCTATCTATTAATGTTTAAATTTTTTCCAAATTACTTTTCTTTCTTTTTTTAAAATATATTATTCTTGCGCCGAAAAGTCTTTGCGCCGAACTGTCTTCACGCCGAATCGGTCGCGGCGAATGGGCTGCCCCGAAACGTCCCATCCTGATATGTAGATACCAGATTTATTGCAACCACAAAATGTTTTTGTCTACCGGCTAAGCAAAGAATCACTCGATTCAACTTCTCCCGATAGTAAGTCAAAAGAGTATCATCATAGCAGTGACCAAATTTAGAAAACAGGGTTAAAAAAAGGATAAATCTTATAAAGCTTATATTTTTAACCTTGACGAGTTCCTATTTCAAGTTGGAATATGGGAGGGCCTACCGGGGAGACCTAATGAGGTTTTTTCATTCACTTCGCTCTCTGATGTACCAGGTTCTGCAAGTTTTTCGTTTTGAAATTCGAGCAAAACTTCTCAGATTTAAATCTCTTCTAGGTCATTAGCTTTTCAAGTTTTCATCCTAGGGTTATAACGTAATGAATGTGGAGATAGTTCTTGAGCAACCTTATGACAAAATCGAGCCAAAATTCCCATTCGTGAAGTTTCGCTCGATTTTCGCAAGAAAACTCGCAGAACCTGGTCCATCAGGGACAGCGAAGGGACTAAGAATGCTCTAAATTACATCATTAGTGCATTACATGTGGATTGGGTCTCCCCAGTAGGAGATACAACAAGAAAAAAATGCTCAACATACTCTACCTTATACGGTTGTGGAAATAAATATTTTTCGCCCATGCACGTTTTAAGGTTAAGTTTGCGCCGCTTGCACGTCGAAACTATTAATTTTACAAAAAAATAATACAGCCGAAAAATTACAAAAAATTTCCTCTAGTTGAAGAAATGAGCCACAAAGAAAATATTGTTGAAAAATCGTTTTTAGGTGCTATTTTTCCAATATGGCGGAGTGGCAAAGTAAAAATTCAAAAAGAGCAGATAAAAATCTATGAAAATGCCAAATATCGAAAAACTTTCCGGGTAAAACTATCAAATGAAAGCTATGGCGTATGCAGGGTAACTACGTGTAACCGTTTCCTTCTTGCAAATTTGGCGTGTTAAAAGTCCGAGGCCGTAGGCCGAAGAATTTTATTGTAAATGATTAAACAGAAAAAATGATTTGAAACTAAGATCTATGTACATTTAAGAAACCTAAATATATTCGGTATGAAAAGCTTTCTCAATTTTTCATCGTAAGATTATAATGTAAACATAAAATCAAATTGTCCTAACTTTCCATATGTATATCGACTGGGGAAAATAATTGATTACTCCATCATCCTCCCTGTGCACAATATTTTGAAATTTATGTTGTTCTGTTCTTATTCAAGAGTACAAAGAATGAATTGTAGTTCGTTTAAAATCCAATTTTAAACTAAACTCCTCCTTTTCCTCATTCACTACACTTTTTTGAAAAGTCCGAAGCTTTTCAAGCTTGTAAACTTACATGATATTTGGTATCATCCTCGGGCGTATTGTTGATTACCCTATTTATCCCTTTTCCACGCATCCTCGCTAAGAAAAAAGAAACCTTAACAGTTGCGATTGGTACACAATATTCGTAGTGCAAAAAAGGAAAAATTGCAAAGCCATAATATTCCAGCAAACTATAATAATAAAAGCAATGTAATTTATAACCAAGGTTAAATAATTATGGACCATAAATTACAAATTTATTAACAAGTGCAAGTTTCATTATAGTTTTTCATTTTAATTAATCATACCTGTGTATGCAATATAAATGAGTAATGAATTGACTATTTACATCAAAACGATGATTAAACACATAAACAAATAACGCTATCGATTTTTAAGCACACAAAAATTAGATAAATCTAAACTAAAACAGTGTGCCAGACAAAGCTTATTATATTATTAATACATTTACATTTTTAGTAGTATTGGTATGGTTTCATCTAATTAGGAGTTTTTGGTAAAAACTTTTAGTTTTCGTAATCGGAAGGATAACGTGTCAAAGTTTAGACCCTGGTAATTATATTGTATTTTAAATATAAAAAAGTCAATCTCGGGGTGGTGTGCTAAATGTTATAATCTCTCAATTCAAGATTTAAATTAATATCTACAATAAATTAATACAAAGTGTTTGTATTGCTATAGTAGATAAATTTTACTGAAATTTATATCAAAATTTGCACCCTAATTAAAATAAAACATTTCGTTTTATAAATACGATTTATAACTAATTTTCTACGATCTATTATTTATATTATTATACATATTTCTATTAAGGGCTCCCACCATAAAGCGACGTGTTTAATTATTTAATTAACAAATTACACGTAAATGAGTTGCAATAAAAAAATGTGACCAAGTCACATGGCAACTGTATAATATATTAGCTTTGAATATTAGGTTAATTATTTTACATGGTAAAGGTAAGTTTTTCGTTGGCTTTCCACAGATTCCAAGAGAAATCCAAAGAAGTTGCTTTTGTTACTTAGGTATTAGTTTCATAAATATTTAATTTTAAAATTTATAGATGCTACTACCACATGTTGTGGTTATCCTCAACATCGCTTTGAACTCTTCAATAATTATGTTACTTTCTAAAAAAAAAGACCAAGATAGCATTGTTCTTTTTTTCCATTGTATCGATGTGTGTTATTTGTTATGTAAATGAACTATTTATACATATTTTGCTGCAAGTTTCACAATGAATTCTTACATTTGTGTGTCAATAATAATAAGTTTGCTTCAAAAATATCGACAAGTAATGATGCCATTTTACGTTGGGATTTTTCAAGTATAAGGTAGGTAGGTACTTCAAAAAAAAAAAAAATAACTTGACGTAAATTCGAACCATAAAATAAAGCAGTTCATTTGTTAGATTTACATAATATGAAAACAGGATAAATTTAAAATCAGAATAATTAAATAATTCATTAGGAGAATAAAAAATGTGAGGAACAGATCAATATCTATTTGGTCGATTTAAATAAATTGCAATGTTTACCTCAACGTTTTGTATTATTTAAGCCAATGCCAACATCAACAACTATGTTTTGTGGTACGAATTTGACGTTTAAAAGGTTAAAAATTTCTAATACGGCTAGGACAAATAAATTTCTTTAATAAATGCACCGGATATTTTACCACTTATATTAAGTCCAAGGTTGGTTTCCAAAATTATTCTGCAGGTAAATGGAAATTTTGTCGACTATTTAATGTTAAACGTTACATACGAGGCGGATTTAACATACCTGAGCATATCAAGGACAACAAAAACAGCAACACGGTTTCTCTATTTGTAAAATCGTCCTTGTTGAAATTTGGGTGGAGATAAGAAAAAATTTCGAAAATGCACGGCAGTTAAAATCGATTAGCTTCAAAAGGAAGTGATTTGATTTTAGGAAGTCGAGGAGGAGAACACGGTGTGCCAATATGAGATTTGATTCAAAAACGTTTCGCTTAAATTTTTAAATAATCTTTTTGCTGCGGATATTTTTTGAAATAAATGGGAAGTCTCCAGAGTATTTTATTATTAATTTGGTATCTCCATTGGAAATCTCTCATTAAAACGTAACAAAAAGTAGCATTAGAAAAGTCGACACAATAAAGTGTGTAAATAAATTTAATATTTAAATGAGCTTAAATAAATATTCCTTGTACTGTATGGTAACAGTATCGAGAGAATAGTGGTCGTTAACAAATAAATTACTACTTAATTTGTTCACGAATGCCACCTAATATAAATTGAAAATGCCTTCAAGTCGAGGTAATTAAAAATTATTCTCGTGAATGTGAAACGATTTCTTTGTTTAATTTGGAAAGTTCAAAAATCCAATAAAAGTCGCTGCCTTTCAACATTTTGACAAGCAACGGTTTTTTACTTTATATTTGTGCAATCGACCCAGACGCTTGAGAGAAATTGGTGCACAAAATAAACACAAATTTGACTGCATTTTATTTTACATTCAAAAATTCAACATTCGCATGCAAATTTGATGTCTATTTTGTTAACAATTTTAATTTAGAAATAATTGCATGCTAAAGCTTTTTACAATTAAAATCGAGGTTAATGAGACCACCATGCACAAAAATTTTCCAAGGCCCTAGTCAAAAATAATACCTAGTGGTAAATAATAGACCCGCAATATTAACAATCAGTACTTGGTACATTCTTCATGATTATTACGTTCCTACAATGATGAATGAACTCCCACACACAATTAACAAATTTGAGTTTTGAAACTAAACTTAAGTGATGTTAAATATTTGCTCGTTGACTTGATCGTATTTTAAAAGTGTTTGACACACTTTCCGTAAAAAAAACTGAGAAACACCCTGTATATTTAATTTCAAGCTGGAAAGCGTAACAGAATCGATGTAATTAAATTGAGACAGCTCTCTTCCAGTGTATATAAACGACTTAGATAGTCATGCGATTAAAGAAAATTGGAAAATGGATTTGTAAAATTAGGTGCTAGCTAATTTGCCATTTGAAGTTAGACAAATACCTTCCCCTTGTTTGTTCACGACCCCCTAGAAAACGAGAAGAGAAAACCACAGTTTAACAATTATTATGTCATCGATTGAAGAATTTCTATTCCTGTAAATGAACGAGTGTACGTAGATTGCGGTGTCGTCGGAGTACAGGGCTATGTTCGCGTTTCACGTGAAGTTAGGTAGTCCTAATTTTTTTAGATCTCAACCCTAGAAAAACGACGTGATGTACCATCAAATGAATATTTATTTGATAGTGCTTGTACTAGCTACTTTCATATTGCTTATCTCTAAGTTAAACTTTGTTACTTGCATTCGTTATTAACAATAATCTAATCTTTTTATTATTTATTTATCCATGTATTACAACACAACTGCATAAAAACAAGCTTTCCTGCAAATCAAGAAATAATTAAAACTTGTTTATCCGGGAGTCGTTCGTACTATTATTTTTTAAATGATAACATTTGTAAACAATTCCCGCTTTTCTACAGTCTTAACCAACCTTGAACTTAGTAGACTAATCAAAATCATATGTAAAATTAATGTATTTTGATTATTTGTAATTCAATTTATGCAAATTAACATCTTATAAATTTATCAACTGAAATTAACAGGAAAGTTAGCGTGGTACATCATATAAACAGTATAGAACGCAAAAGTTTGTAAAATATGAACTTGCGAAATTAACATTATTTAATATATTTAATTAAATTTATCTGCGTGATTGTAATCAAGTGTAACAAATGACTCAAACCCTCAAGTCTAAAAACATAAATTTTGTTCTTCCCTTTTAGTAACTGATTCACAAATTATATCAAATGTTAACCTACTAGTAGTATTTGTTCACTTTCAAGCACTTACTGTAATTAAAAAATAAATTTATCACTTTTTAGCCAAATTTTATCTAAATTTTAGATTCGTCAAATGTTACCAATCCAAAAAGTAAATAATGTTAACAAAACGCTAAAATCCAATATTATCTACTACCACAAAAGAAGACATTCACAACAAATACTTGAAAAAATTGAACAATGTTTTGGGTCGTGTGGAATATTTATTGGAAACCGTTAATGCAAGCCCGATATCACGTTCGGTGAGTAGATGAGATAGCTCGAGCTTCGAAAAGCTGCCAATATTCTCTCATATTCTCTAGAATATGGACATACGCCAATATTATCTGATTGTATTTTGAATTCTATTCAACGAAAAACTCATTCTCTGGTGTTCATTAGTTTGCACTATCAGACTGGATTCAATACATCACCTTCTGTTTTTCTAGTCAAATACTCAACCTGCATGACGCATACGAGGGATTCTCATTAAGTAACAAAAACTTTAGTAATTTTCATTTACTAGAAAATTAATATTTTGCACCGCTCGGTAGTATTCCTAGAACGATCAGTATTTTAAGAGCTATTAAAAGCTGGACGTTCGAATTTTAATCAAATATTTGCAGCTCTGTTCTATTCCATCCAAATGTTCCTTATGGATCAAAGTCCCTTCTTTGTTGGGTTTGTCAGGACAACCCGACTGTTTCAAGTAGAATTTGGAATTTAACTATGTTTTATTTCAACTGTTTTCAGTTGAAGCTCGTAATGGAATGACGTGTTGAACTACTAACGTATTTGTTATATTTTATTTTTCTTTAATTTTCAATAAACTGCCCTGAATAATTTACGGGTAAATGTTTTTATTCACAATCGGTTAATAATCGATCCATCACTAAATTTTAATAAGGTTAGAAATGATTTATTATTAAATTGAAATTTGCAATCGGTCGGTAAGTGATTACTTCCCGACCCGAGAATTTGATTTTAGTTAACACAATTTGTTTTTGCTTATTCCGTGCATTTTAATTTTGCAGAACTGTGAAAGCAGAGAAGTTGTAATTAATATGCTTCCATATTCGTTCACTAAATAATATATGGCTTTCATCTTCTTCTTGCGTTTTATTAACTTCACCGGGCGCTCAGAAATGTAATTGCACGAATAAATCGAGTATATAAATTTGAATGTCTGTGTCACTGCGAAATTAGAAACTTTTGCACGCCAACTTACATTCAATTAACAGAAGGATCAAAAATTTATTTGCGGGAGCAGAAATTTTCTACCGTAAATTGTTGACATTTACCGACTTACCCTCGTAGTTTTAATTTGCATTCAGAAGAGTGTGCGGAGATAATCACAAAGTTTAAAATTGCATTTTCCAGCAAATGTGACGTTCTACAGATTTTTCACAAACCTGCAATTTAGACGGCGTCTGTATTAATATGAAACTCACCAGTAATATATAAATACATAACCATTTAATTGATGGTTATAATTTATAAAACGGATGCGAAACTTGTATTTGAGACAATTTAGAGATTATGTGCGAGCGAGAAGTGCTTAATTAGTCTCTGAATCACTCGATGTCCAGAGCTCTAGCTACTCTACCTCTAATGAACGGATGTAGCCAACCGACACGCTTATTAAGTATTGATATTATCTCTGAACGCTGTTTTATAAACCACAGGACTAACAGTAACAGAAACACAAAAGCACACTTGCTAATTTATCATTTTGCACATCTTCCCAGCAAATAATTGTTGCATTAAACACTTATTTCACAATAACTGCATTTTATGAGATTTCGATTTACAATTTGAATAATCTTCAAGTAACAGTTTTTGAGAAAACAATTAAATAGATGATAAAGGTCTAATTAGAGTAGAACATTAACAAAATTACCCATTACTTGAGCTACAATTACCGCAAAATTTGATGATTAAATGTTAAAAGAACTCATTTACTATTTTTGTTTACATGACACTAAAATAATACCAATGCGATGGTGAAAAACTATCATTTATTTTCAATTACAGTCCACTCGGTAATGATTAGTATTATCACCTACGGTGTGTTCCTAATGCACCTTTATTTATGTGCTATATTAAGTTCCAATAAGCGATTGACGTATTTTCAAACTATTTTTTTTTGTTGGCGTCGAATCTACCCCCAGAAACCGGCCCATACCAGCTAGAAATTTAGATAGTGATAGTCTCGTCAGTAACAAAAAATACAGGAAGTTTTTAACAATAAAAGGTGTCGTGAGATTAGAAAAAACAGGTTTCCTAACCCCTTTTCTTATCACACTTGTGTTATATGCTTTGGAATACTGTTAAAAGTTATGTAAAAGTCGGTTAGATCCATAAACCAGATTTTTACAGATCTAAATTACGACTACCTACATAATGAAACTGAAGTGAAGAGTAATATATCACAAGTGGAAATTCAATTAAAAATATTAAATAAAGTACAACTTTTATTAAAAGGTTAGCTCAACTCGTGGGGTAGTTGAAACATCAATTAAAGCTGAAGTTAAATGTTATAGGTCACAAAAATGTATTGGGCTGAAAACTGTCCATACAAATGCTGTGTATAGGGGAGTGGGTGAGATTTATCAATTATGTGAAAAGGAATTTTATTTTTTCTTTCCCTGCAATTCTTTGCGGACTATCACTCCTTACAAAGAACCCACAAATTTCCGTGTATATGTCCTGTCCAGTGATTGCATTTATTTAATAATAAAAACGTACTACCATGGAGTTTGGGGGTATAGAATACCCCTCGATACATGACTTGATTATAAATTAGAATTACGAATTTAAAATTCACACTCAATAATCACGTAATATAAACGTTAATTCAACCTCAAAATGTCGTCGAATTAACGTCGTCGCTCTATTATCAAGAAATACTGGTGTAGCAGTACAATTAAAAAAATTTACGGTAAAAACTCGAAATAAACCCAACTGTTCAAAAATTCATCATTACAAATTTGTAGAAACACGCGATAATTATATCTATGTATGATATGTATACAATGATTTTTTAATTTTTAATTAACTTAAGACTTAAGGGATGATAGGAAAAATAACACGATACGATCTCGAAGCTAAAAATAAGCTATTCTTAAATGTTCCTTATGATTTTTTCAACCAATTTAAATATAATTTATACATACAATTATGTATAGTGTGCAATCAGTGCCGGATTCAACATTTGTGGGTCCCTACGCCCCTAGACAGTTAAAGTTTCGGGGCCTTCTAGAAAATTATTACTTGCATAATATGTCATAAAAAGTACTTTGGTTTTCTTTTCTTCAAAAGCAGTGACGACTCGACGCAAAGGGTGGCCAAAGAAAATAGTTAATTAAATCAATGGAAAAGAGCTATAATCAAATTATTTTTAATTTGCTCGACTATTTCTAGCAGAAAGTTTTACAAAAAAAAGTTGATCGTAATGCTATAATTTTAATACTATGAGACAAAATATATTATGTATATTTTATTATATTACTAGAATTTTGTAATTATAATTTTATGCAAATTTGATCTTCAAACTCTTTCACAGAAGAAACTTATAACAATAACCTTATTTAAATTAAAAATTAATTACTTGAAAAACATAACATTCTTTATTTAGATCGGCTTACCTAATAAAATAGAATAAATTTACTTTGAAAATATGAAATAATAAAATTTCCTCCTGTAATTTTCCACTTTTTTTTACAGCGTAGGTGGGACTTAACAAATCAGGCCTATCTGGTGGGATATACGATATTTTCCTAATTTCAAAAGATTCTTTTTAAATTTTGAAAATATTGCATTTAACTACTGATTTTCCTACTTTTTCCTTGTTTTCAGACAGAATCGGTAGAAGAACTTGTGAACATGTTCTCAAAATGAAAAAACAAAGATATGGGAAAGAATATGGAAATGGAAATTCCTTGGAACAAAAGGAAGATCAAAAAGATTTTGGATTTATGATACGGAGAGGGTGTATGAAAACCACTGCGTTTAGAGGAAGAAACTCTCGCTCGAAAAAATTGATGTGTAGGAATTCGGAACCTGCGTATTGCAGTATATTTTTATTGTATAAAATACAAAAATTATTATTATGGTATGTAGGTAACATTGCTACATCCTCGTTTTTCAAAGGAATCTGATAATACCAACCAGCCCTATAAAATAAGTTATGAATCTGGATTAAAAATTCGTGTGCTTATTTTTCATCAATGGAGGACCAATTCGCACCAGTTAGAACTGAAAGACTTAACGCTCTCTATAATGCAACCTGTTGAAGATCTCAGAAGTCCCCGTGTGCCGACTGTGTTGATTCTATTTTTAATCATTCAAATTTAAACTATATGAACTGTTTTTTAGGGTTGAAAACCTAGTTATTTTAGATATTGATTTCAGGACAGCAACCTAAGCCATGCCCTCGTACACGAAAGCTTTGAGAAAATGTACTTCTACGTTAAATTGCAACTAATTAGTCTGGTGTAGCTTTTCAATATTTTTTTACTAGAAACAAGATTTTATTTCTAATTGAATTAAAAAAAACTAAAAAAATATAATCTTTGGTCTCGACACGTTTGTGGGTTTACATTATATAGCATTAACTCGACAAAAATAGACCTGCATTGTAAAGAATATAAAACCAAACTAAAATATTTTAAGTGTTGAGTAATTTAATTAGAACTTTGAAACCACCGGAGAGACACACTAAATTTAAGATGAAAAGTGGATACGTAGTAGATAGCGGATCTGCTGTTATGATTCAAGAATAAATCTTGCTCGTTAAATTTAACGTGACTACTTATTACAGACTTCACATTTTAAAATTTATCAAACAAAAAAATAAATGTCAACATAAATTATACATACATATACTCCACTCTTCAACATCGCGATTAACTCTAACAAGACACTTAAAACAGTAACACCATTGAATATATAAAATGTTATATTTTGTGGAGTAACTAAAACCTACGTGATTTCGTCTTAAATTTCAAAAATTAAGTTTCTATAATGAGAAACGTGATTAGAAAACCCCGAAATATTAAAATTGTGCCGCACGTTTCGCTGCTTAAATCATCATCAGTTACTAAAACTTCGATAAAAGTTTAATTCGTTTCCATGAAACAAGACGAGCAAACTTGAAACAAAATTAAAATTTTGTATCGAGTTTTAAGGAAAGTCTAACGTAATTCATTATTAAAAATTTTACTACTACTAAACTTTTCCCTCTTGAAACAAAATTAATAATTCGGATTAGAGCTAAATTTTGAAATAACCGTAAAAGTTGAAAATTTTTTAATTTTCGTTTGTTATATTTAAGAATTTAAGAAATTAAAACACATAAATTTGAATTTCTTTCTCTTTGGTCGGTAGAAAAAATGTATAAATTCGCAATTTCTTTAGAAAGTAATTTTTCACCGGGTTACAACTGAAAATCATTTAATGATAAATAATAAAAGAAACCTTAAAGATCAAGCTTTTTAAGAAAACTTAACAAGAAGTTGAATGAATATACTTTCGTTGCTTTTGCTTTTACAAAAACTTATTATCAATAACTTTCGCGAAAGTTTCTTATTTGTTCTCGCGAAGTAAAATAACCAAGTTTTTATTGAAGAAAAAATTTGAATTTTAGCGTTCGTTCTCTGAAAGACTCGGGCTAATATAATAAATTTATTATTAAACGGTAGCATATTACACGATTAAAGAAGCCGTGATTAGATTTATAACCTAAAACTAACTAAATTAATACATCACGTTTATTATAATGTTATATGGTAAAATATGTATGGCAGACAAAGCAGGTGTAAATTGTAAAATTATTAGTTGGATGCACGAACAAACCTCATTTAGTTAATGGAGAGTTCACAGTCGCCAATTTCGGTCAGCGGATTAAAAAATATATACTATATTCTGGCAAATATTGATAAGTAATGCATTAACTTAAGACTTCTTTGTAAAAGCTAAGTCTTCTAACGAATCCTAATTGAATTTTGATTGGCTATTAAAGCAAAACGTTGAACTAATAATAAAGATCACAATATTCTACAAAAGAAAAAAGCTACTCACCACGTGTACACTACTTTGTAAACCACTGGAATCCTGCTGCTTCTTATCTTTGTTCTTTGGTGTTCGTTTACTTTTTGTGTCCAGATATCGTTGCTTCAGCTGCAGAGTATCCTGGATATTCTGCTCGCACAGCCCAGTGAAGCTTTGATCGAATCGCGGCATGCAGTCGTTTTGACGTTTTCGATAAGATTCAATACGACGACGTAATCTGTAAAAGACTGACTTAATCATAATGTTTAATACACCCAAAGTGGTATTGTTAAAATTCATGAATCAATGTATGCTGTATGAGTTGAGTTTTATACCATATTATATCGTTTCAAGGGGTAAATCTGCAGAAAAACGTTATCGTGGATACCCGGTAGACCCAAAGGGTTCTAAAATTTCAATTCAGTAGTTTTAGAAATAAAAAATATATATTTTATCAGCCTTATTGTAAGCTTTATCAGTATCATAATAGGTAAACTTTTCAGGAGTTTGAGAAACAAGTGAAGTAGTTCAAGAGATTTTGCACAGATGGCGACATTAAATTGGTGTTTTACACAGTCAGTGATAAAAAGAAGATTCTGCATGGCCCCTCCATACCAAAGTACTATAGTGTCTTAAATCAATGTCCTTATTATCCTTAATTATTTTTTGTTTTATCTAATTTCGCCTGGAAAAGTCGTCATTGAAGAATCAAACATCGACCTAACCTTAAAAGTGATAACTGTGTGAGAGTTCATTTCTTAATTTGTTTTTTTTCCCACGAAATAGAATAAATTCATTTTTCTCCAAACTAAACGAAAGTGAGCTGTTTCATTATTGATTTTAAATACGAAAGTCAAAAGTTTTCTTTACCAACATAAATATAAACACGGGTAAAATGTTTTATCCAAAAAAAACCTTTTTAGAAAAGTAGAAAGTAAACTTAAAAATCCTTTAAAAAATCCTTAAAAATTACCAACTTAAAATTTGTTTTTACCCAAATAAATAGAAATTTTGTTGTTTTAACCTAAAAAATGTATTAAATGTCACAATTGAAGTTGACAGTAGTCAACTTAATTTTGTTTATTTCGTATAAAATAATATTGCTCGATAAATTAAAATTTTGAAATTAATTTTTGGATTTTGATCGTTTGAAGAAAAAGTAACATGTTTATTCGAATGGAAAGGTAACTTTTCTTGCAATGCAAATTTTCGATTTCGAAGAAAAGTTCTTTCCTAATAAAATAATATACTACATATTATTAGTTTATTATTAGAGTACATAAACGGAAGTATGTATCTAGGGTTGCCGCTACAATTTAAATTTGCTTGTTGACAAACTTACACTTTAATCCGAGTGATACAATATACTATTTTCAGAATTACTGCCGAAAAGAATTTTAAGAATCGAGCAACAATCGAGGTGACTAAAAACTAAAAATATCATCTCCAATTCGCTGTTAAGAGTTTAATATTGAGTATTTGTGTTCCTTTCCTTTTTATAAAGAAAAAGGTTCATAAAAACAAAATAAATGTCCTACAAAGCTCACATTATGATTTGCTGTGAGTTTTTTTTATAGTTGACATCGAAATAATTCGGAATAGAGAAATATCTCCAGTTAAAATCGTTGAATTTTCGTATATTCTTTTGTTCTTTGGTGATTTTTTAAAAATTAAAGAATATAATCATATTTGTAAACAAAAATTTATCATTATATTGTTATTATTTTCATTAAGCCAAATCAGGGCGATAATTAAAATTTATGAAAATTTGTATTTTCGCGTCAAAAACATTGGTTCGGCGCTGTTCTTCGAGCAGGGGGAGCGAAACGACACTTCGCGAAAAGGCTAATCCGCCATTGTATGTGGTTACAGAAGACACTTTCTTGAAGATACATTTTCAATTCAAACTCTCAGGGAGATCCTCTTTTAAAGCATTTTTTAGATCGTTATCTTAAAATCGCCGTCAAATTAATATTATTAGGTATTAATAAAATACATTATTGTATGTATACTACATACATTTATATAAAAAGCTACGTCTTGCTGTCTGTCATTCTTTTAGTTCAGTTCAATTTACCAACCTAAAAAATTGGAAGCTTGGAGAGTGACGAATCAGTGCGGCCTTCAGGTCGCACAACCTAGGCACAATCGTTAGAAGCCGATTTCACAAAGAAATTTAAAGTAGCATTATAATTTAAGTGGAAAAATAAATCAAAATTGGTCTATGAAAACCTCAAATTTCAACTTAGTGGCACCTAAAAGTTGTTGATGATATCAACTAACAGCTCTAAATTAAAACTCTATTGAGCCTGGTTTTTGTGAAAATTTTGTGGTTCTGTTTGTATAGTAGAATCCGCTTAATGTGATCTCGGATAATGTTATCAGTCGGTTATTGTGATCATTTGTTTTGGAAACCGGCCACGTTTTCTTTCTTTTTTTTCTACTATTTTGTTCTAATCCAAGTCTTTTAAAATTCGCCTTTTTCTAAATTTCGCTAATTGTTATCAGTTACCAGTTAATATTATTAAAATGACCTTGGCCCGAAGTGATCACATTAAGCGGATTCTACTGTACCTACTTTTTTTTGTATTGATAGAAAATTTACCGAAAAACAAATTTGCAGTTGTGCTCGCCTCTTAATTATAGTCCTTTAATGACATCTCGTCCAGTACCGATCTCCGTCCAGTACCGGACCTAATCAGGTCTTACATCGGCCTTAGGCTATGACATTTTGATGGCCCACCTTCTGTAAGGTGACAAATTATTATTTTTCGGCAATCTTTTTTTAAAGCTAAATTTGGGCTAACCATCGGTAGTAAAATATTGTAAATATTTATTTCAATAAATTTTTTGTTTTAATTGTTTCATAATTTTTTTTGATAGTAAAAAAAAGCGGTTGCCCTCTTTAAGAGCCCGCAATGGGCTTGGGCCCTAGGCTATAACCTAACCTAAAACTTAATCCAATGAATTAACTTTTGAATTCTAAGAAACTGAAAGCATCTGAACATTACAAAATGATTTAGAATTGCCAACTATCAAATTTATTATCCAGTGCAGCAAAATTATCGGTATTATTGCCGCATCCTGTACTCACAGTATATTTTATATACAATTTATATGCAATATTTTTCATTTTACTTCAGTTTTGTGATTTCGCAAAGCAAACATAATAATTATTGTGAAAATAATTCTAAGAAATATTTTTATTTTTAAATCGAAAAATGACTAACAAAGAAAAATAAATAAATATGAAGGCAAAATAATCTTCGGTACAGTACTATTAATTAAGATAAGTTTTATTGAATTACTGTTATCAGCAGTGCTAATATTAGATCCTTAATTAAAATCGTAACGAAATGGCTACAATAAATTAACTAAACATTAAAATATACATGCAATCTAAACATATTTAATGTTATCAAATCAGAAAAATATTAAATCTTTGTAAGGAAAAGTTTCCCAAATTTGACCAAAATGTAAATCATGATTTAGCCACTTCATATTTCGATAAATTTTCCTTTTATCGTGAAGTACAAAATAGCTTCAATATCCCTTAATACCTTTTCAATTTTAGAACTGTCGGAAACAAAAATAGATAACTTAGACTCGATAAATTGTAATCTATAATCCGTCTCTCTCCGAGATTGTCAACATTTATTTAACAGTTCAACCGAGTTGTTAAAAAAATGTAATGTTATGGATTTTGTATTTTTCCAAATCTCGTGTTTTTTGGTTGGTGCTCAGATTAGAGATAACAGGCTTCCTTATCGAGACTGGATTTCTTTTAATTGATGATTTGGTTTTGTGACGAAATCTGAAAAGACGGATTATACGTCAACCTTTTAAATTAAATTGGAGCTTTCGACATCGCAAAAGTTAAACTTGAGCAAAAACTTTGCTTTAATTTTGAGAAAATGCATCGACGGGCATCATAAAATAAATTTTTACAATTCTACCGTCTTTGCAATACGTCGAGTGAAAGTTACATCCTCGGCCATTAGCATTACAAGAAAACAAAAATTCCAAAATTTTTGAATTTTATCAATTCAATTTTAATCAGCTTTCACCACTTTTTTAAAAACATAAGGATAGGAAATTTTGTCAAAATATGACTTACCTCGAAATTTGAACCTCTTTATTCATTTTATATTGAAATTCACTTAAATTATTTACATGATATTACAGGAAACACCGCTCAAGTGATGTTAACTGCGACAACTATGGTTGAACACTGATATTTACCTAAATGTCCTTAACTATATAATTTTACCTGCCTTCATGTTTTAAATTTGCTATCTACAAAGGAGTAGCAAACCTGTTGTCTGTCAACGTTCATACCAATATAAAATATGTCCATTGAGTTCGAATATTTACAAAATGTTTTTAGTTAGATGTAATCACGACAAGCCTAAAAATTACAAGTCAACAACAGAATGATTTTTTATACCTGCTCCGTGTCCAATTTAAATAATACCTTTGAAAAAACCAAAACATGTAAGTAAATCTAGCTGCAAAGTGTGCAAGTAAAGTCTCATAAAAAATTTATTACAAATTTTGATTGGAAATTTCTACGGGGAATATTTTACGAGGTATAAAAAATGCAATTCAAAAAAATATTTTGCTCGATTTTATTGTGTAGCAGCAAAGCTACTTTATCCTAAGCGATGTTGTAAAACCAATCAAACGGTGTCTTATCTTGACCATCATCGACTCATGTTTACTAAAGCTATTACGCCACACTGCTTTGCGGCGTTGTCTCCTAAACGTTCTGATTTTACGATTCCGGATATCGCAAAAATTTCTAATTAATTATTAATCAAATTTTAATCGTTTTTGGCAAGTAAAAGGTAGAAACTGAAAATTTATAAACCACTTTATAACTTCTCATTAAAAATTATTAGTAATTAGAACCTCGGAATATTGAATTAATATAAATTTATATAACGCAAAGGTCCTCAAAATTACTGCATATGGGAGAACTTAATTTAATTACCAAGATGAACTTTAAAGAAAATAGAGAATATCTGGCTTAAATTAATGAAGACGATAAAAATAATTTTCTCTGGTGGTGTTTACAACTTATGGAATGGAGATTATCTCTCCTCTTAAGATGCACTTAATCATCCCATTATTTAGTAAATTTCCTTGTTAATTTGAAAACTATGATAGAATTTATTACAGCCGGATAATGGTATATTAGAAAATTCAGAAGTTGTTGTGCAACTTAGGTTTATTAAACAAGTTGAAATTTTATTTTTATTCGCTTTTCCGGACGAAAAATTTATTGCGTTTTTCCTTCTTTTTATTGACACTAAAATGTTATCTTGTTTTAATCGTTAAATTTAAGGTTCACTCACATTCACGAATAGAAGTAAAAAGTATAAACAGGAGTTAAGTAAAGTAGAATATTCCATTAAAAACACAACTTCACTGATAATATGTAAGAATCAATCAACGACCTGCCAAATAGTTGGGGCCAAACTCTTGGTAAACACGAAGGGGAGAAAATGTCCCTCAGACGATGCGACTTTAAATTAAAAATCGGCTTGATGAAAATCAAGCGCGTATAGGCGATTTATCCAAGCATCGTCAATTTGCTAGTGGGTAATGAAAGATTACACAAATTAGCTAAAATAAAATTGTTTTAAGTAAATACTAAATATAAATAAAGCTTCCGCTTCGGTACGTAGTTTGGTAATTTCTTACAAAATATTTTAGCCAAGTGGGTGGTGCTGATAAAAACAAGTTGATTTTCGTTTGAGAGAAATGAGAAAACAGAATTAACTCAGTCTTTGGATACTCCTCGGAAAAACAGTGAATTTAACCGTAGGTTAACTTTTGTTGCCTGATACAACTACATCTTGGCAATAATTCCACCCTGTAGATGGTAGAGTAGGATGGATAATAGGAAATCAGCCATGCTCCTTCATCCATAGAACCAGATATTTTTACTGATGATATTTACTGTTTTATATATAGTTTATAATTTACTAACTGGTGCCTCCTCCCAAAGAATCAATACAACTGCCTCTGAACCAGAGGGAGCTCTATTAGAATCAACGCGCATGAATGCATTAACGAGATTCGTCAAAAACTCTCAGTTCGTACAGAATTTCCTTGATTTCTCACAACGAGGAATCAAACTCTCGAGATCTTGAGAAAATTCGCAGCTTCTGAATTAGAGCTCAAGTCTTCAAGTTGTAATCTACTGTAACTCAAAACTGGAAAATTTCAAGAAAAAAAAAACTTTAGCTAATCATGAATGTAAAATAATGTACAACAAACGTTGTAGTAGATATAAAATGATGTCAAAAACGCGTCATATTTCGAAAACTGTAAATTTCAAATTATTTTAGAAAACCTATTATTAACTTTTAATTAGAAATAAATATGGAAAATTCGTCCCAAATCCAATCCAAACTGAGAAACAATATTGTTCAGCAGACGAGCACATACATAATCGAGTTCGATTTCTCTCATCGGTTACGGCAACTCTGTTCTTGTTAACAGTTTGCCGCAGGAAGGGTATGGGTGATATAATGGACTAGAATTAGCAAAATATTAGCGTACTCACAGCTAGTACGCCAAGGTTCGAATCCCGATCGATGAACAATATTTTTCAGCACATCATCACATTGCACGACCGAAACTACGCATTTGGGACAGACCCCGAGTTTATCACTTGTGTTTATATTTCCCTATTTGGACACTCTCTCGCACATCGTAATGCGAAAAGCTAGAGAGCTTTGGGTTGTTCCCTGCGTTAAAATTAAATAAAGCATAAAGTAATTTTTAGATTAATTGTAGTACTTCGGGGATTTAACTAGAATTATAACATTTTAATTTTTTTAGATATGCTCTTTTGAAGAAAGATATAATTAAAGCTTTTGAATGTATGCCAGGAAGATCAATTTCAACCTAGTTTATTGTATGCAAAAAGTAACCACGCCATATTTTCAACTCGAAAGCGTATTGGACATCGATGAAATTTATAGCAAGTAGTATACTTTGCTCATATGTCAGCCTTGAAAATCAATAGGTAATATGTAAACATAAAGAAGGAAATTTAAAAATTAATAACGTAACACATAAAAGTTAATCGTCGGTTTTCTAATAATAATTATAGATTCTCGATTACCTAATTAGTAATGTTTTTATACTTTAGTTTAATTGGATGCGAAATTGATCTGCAATATTCAATTATTTCCGATAAGAAATTGCATATTGCTGTTAGTTAGCAAATGGAATCGTGCCGATTCCCAAGGATAATAAGTAACAGTTCAACTCTAACGATAAATTAGAAATTTCGCAAGTAGTAACTCTATTTAGAGCACTTTCTTTTCATTATTCAGCACATCGCCATCGTCTGGTTCATTTAATATGAATGTATTCGATATAAAATAAATTACTGCACTTACTAATTTGAAAACTGCATTTTAATAAGCGATTGTATGTGAAAACAATTTAGCAAACCTTGAATTAAAAACCATAAAACGTAACTTAATATTTCTGCCATTACATAAAATTTAAAATTTTAAATATCAACGTGACTAAAACACAAAGAACTAAATTATACAATTAAAATCACAATAATACAACCAATTACGACGCAACGTCGATGTGTTTGAATCAATAGCTTTTTTCTTACATAACTCTCGAGAAAATAAAATTCAACTTTAAATTTTGTCTTCAGTGTGTATAATTTGACTCAATTTATATCTTTCTGCAGAAAACAAGGAAAATCTCCGCATTATGCTCCCAAGAATATCCATTTGTATCTATCACTCTGTAAGAAAGCTCGAAGGCAAAAAATTTTCACAGTTTGGACAAGCAGGAAACGAATGCAGGGGCGCACAATTATTTCCTTACCAATTAAAACAGTTTTCCATAAAAAATAACGATAAATGGAAATCGATGAATTATAGGCTTCGATCGAGTAAATCGTAAAAAGATTGACGTTGGCCAATTTTTCGACGACTTATTTGATTACATATTATATGAAATTATTTCACTATCATCTTACAGCGATAATGCGTTTAGTAGTGAAGTAATTACATACTTTCGAGTTCTACTACGCTTCCGTGATTAACTAAATTTCTCGATTTACCCAACGTATTTTAAATGAATGTCACGGTAGCAAACACTTCCAAAGTAAATAGTTTACCTCCATTTGAATATATTTTAATGTCATAAGTTCCTTAGTCTACAGTTACTTTTTCAGATATGCGCAATTTAACCTAATCGTTCGAGTTTAAAATTCTTTTCCGCTTTATGTCATTATTCCAATAGTCGAGCAATTGAATCTTCCGAGTGATTGGATAAAACTATAAGAAATGTTATTTATGTAGAAACGTAAGTTCCGTATGACATAATTATTAAAAATTTCGCTTACGAATAGAAATGAGGAACTAAACAAAGGTTAAAAAAGTATATTCCGATAAATCTGACGGTATGATAATGCAATCATTGAGATTTTTACACGATTTTTACGATCAATTTGAAAACAAGCATAAATGTCTTTTATTATGCCGAGGGGGTAATCCGTATTTGACATATCAGTTTATCACAACCCCGAAAATCTATATAACACCCCTGACAAATGAAGATAAATATTAAAACATTTACGTCGGGAGTTTATGAATAATTTTTTTTTATATTACTACCGGTCTAATATAAAACTTTTGACTTTACTGTACTGCTTGATACTTCTTCTTATGTCATTACTCACAAAATAATAACTTGAAAATGAATTCATCGCTGGTTTACTGCCGAAAACTGCTCGTGGCTAAAAGGTTTCAAAAGTTTACTTCTATATAATTTCAAGATAATCTCTTCTGTGTGCCAAAACCTGCACTTACTGCACGTCCTGTCACTTATTACCGGTTTTTACAGTCATGATAATGTAGCCAGTAGGGGGGGGGGGGGGGGGTAGCTTGTTTTTCTAATATAAATTTTACAACAATCGCGCAGGAAGGAGTCCCAAAATTGGTCTAAGTCTAAGAGCGAGGCCCTTTTGATGCAAATATAAAATGTGATTAACATTAAAAACAAAAATATAGCATAATATAGAAAATAAAACTTTTTTATAGTTACATTAGAAAGTTGTGCGTAGTGCGAAACCTGAGATAATTTCGTTTGTAACTTACGAAATCTAATTTATATTAAATGACATAAGTGAAAATATTCTCCATAAAGAATTCCATCTTAAAAAAAAAAAATTAAAATTCCCTGTTAATGGTTAAATGTGGAATTGAAATTTCCGCAAATAAAAGTCAAAACAGGGCCATTAGACCAGTCAAAATCGACAATAAATCGGAAAAACATGATGTATCTCTGATTTTTTTAGTATGTTGTTTAGACACATTAGGGTAGTGCATACCCAAGTTTGCAACTCTCTAAAAGTTGTGGAAAAATTGTAGCACACGAAAAACCGCAAAATTTTAAAAGTTTTTTCAGTTTTTGCTTTATATCTCCTAAACTATGCATTTTTCGACGAAAGCCACTGTTTACGTTTTTCAAGAGCATTAAATTTGTGATAATTTAAGCCTAACCAGAGCTCTTCAGATCAATTAGTCACCGAATTACGGCACTTTGAAAATAGGCCATTTTTTCCATAAAGTGATGATTTTAGATTTAGACCTTATTTAGACCGAAATCACGGCTAAACCATTATCCTACAAGTAGAACTCATAAATGGAAGTTGTAGGCAATTTAATTAGCTTGAAATTAAGCCCAAAGCGGGGTCTGTAGGCCTTGTAAAAATGGAAAAAATTACCTATTTTCAAAGTGCCGTAATTTGGTAACTAATTGACCTACAGAGCTCCGGTTGGACCTAAATTGTTACAAATTTAATGCTCTTCAAAAACGTATATAGTCACTTTCGTCGAAGAATGCATAGTTTAGGAGATATAGAGCAAAAACTGAAAAAAGTCCTAAATTTTTGCGGTTTTTCGTGTGCTACTTTTTCCACAACATTTAGAGAGTTGCAAACTTGGGTATACACTACCCTAATGAGTCCAAACAACATACTAAAAAATCAGAGATACATCATGTTTTTCGAATTTAGCGATTTTTTGTGTCGATTTTGACTGGCCTACATACAACGTTTTAGGTTGTAACTGGCAAATCTCACTGGATGACATATTCTGGGCGTTTCTAAATATGTGCAAATATTTTTTAATCTCATTATTGGAAAGGAATATCGACTCTTGTGAGTGCTTCCCATTTCTATGTCAGCTTAATTTCTCAAGAAAAAGAGGAATCTACCCAAAAATTTAGGATCACTGGATTCGGTTGTATAATATTCCTACCAACTGCTTCAATCATTTCATTAACAAATCCTGTAGGCAAGAGATAGACAATAGATCTTGAAATTATTTACTAAGTATATTAGAATAAATTAAATAAATTGAATTCTATTTAGTATTTTTTCTTTTCCTCCGTTTCTAGCTACGTCAGACATCACCGATGACAGAAATATAGTGATTATTAAAGGTGTCGAGTCCTTCATATCAGTATTGGTGGTAATTAATTTTCCAAATGGAGATTAGGTAGATGACGTTATGTAAAATTTTGCGGTAGTGATAAGGTTATAAATAAAACACGTAATCGATTTGATTTTTTGTTTAGCGTTTACTGAAGTAAAATCGAAAGTTATGAAGTCAAACTGCTTTTTTCATCATAATATTGAGTGATTATCGCCTTGTAGAATGTTATCTGCATCTATGGAATGCGACCGTCTGACTGATTAACTGCAAGTAGAAAAATTGGTCTCTTGCATAGGTGAAAGTATAAACTTAAAATTTCTACTTTACAACAATCGAATGTAAAAGTAGAATTTCAAAAAAGCAGACAATAATAAATTTTTATTATGCGTCCTACTAAAGAGAAACATTCCCATGCAGATCGTTTAACATTTTAATTTGAAAGGATAATCGTGGTTTGAAAGAACAGCAAAAGGTAATTCGTTGTCAAAATTTTTTAAAATGCAAACATTTTCTCAAATCGCCTACGGTCTTTCATAAATCTAACCTGGTTTATTGCAGCGAACCAACGAAGCTCGGAATGAAAAGAACCTCACTGACAAGCAATTAATACTTCCTAAATATAGAAAAGAATTTATTTTACTAATAAAAACACTTCCGTTAGAAATAAGACACTACGATTGAGTGACCACACATTAAACCAAAAAACTTTATATAATTTCCTAAATTTATATTTTATTTATTATGTCCAGTTTATTAAGTAGCAACCAGACTAAACTAAAGAGAGACGAACACCTCAGCTGTCTTCTCAGATTCATTTGAAACGGAAATGCTCAAGATATGTTGTCGAAGGACTACCTGTATACCGGACGATGATTTAATTCACACACAAAATAATCTTCAATTTTAAAAAGGAAACGAACGTTTAGTTTGTGTACAAAAACTAATTTTTAATCGATGACGATAATATCCACAATGTTGCAAAATTAAATAAGGATGTAATTAAACTTTGATTCCAGATATTAATCAAAAGTTAAATACATGGGAGTAGACAAAAAGGTAATGACAAACTAAATTGATGGTTTAAATTGCATTTAATACTGCATGTACAACTGCTAAGAATGTCTTCTTTAATAAACGAGACGTATGAGTTTCTTAATGTTCAATTTGTATATTGCAATCAAAAAAATATTTTGACAACGGAATTTTTAAAATGAAAACTGCTTTTTAAGCATTTTTTTCATTCATTCTGTGTCAATAACAAAATGACGCCTCCATTTTCATTTTTTTTTTAATAAAATCTTGAAAATGAAATAATTCTTGCATTAGCTGGCATTGGTTTCTTGTGGTTTTCTATATCGAAAGTAAATAGGAGCCCATGATATTTTTTACTAGTCTCAAATCATTGTCAGTGTATATTGCACTACGATTTGAAAAACCTGTTCTAGATCTCTAATCGGAAACTATGGGTGCATGTTATTGAGGTGTTAGGTTTGGATTATCTCTTGTAGTTTCGAAAATTTCTAGTTTTCTTCGTCAACATTCGAGGGCGGTGACAAACGGCATCAGCAATATCTAAACTGCCTCGAGAAAATAAACTGCATAAAACCACTATAATATCAAGATTATAGTAGTAGGCCATTGCAAAATGTTTGTTATAATATGTATTCTAAATTGACGCCAAAAGTGGATCAAGTGGTTCAAAAAGAGCGGTGGGCAGGAGCATCCTTAATGCTACGCCTCTATTGAACTCCAATCTGTCAATATTGCTCATTGGAGGTTAAAAGCAGCGAGAACTCGTAAGGAAGGCAAGAAAAGCTTAGCCTCCCCTGAAACTCTCAAATCTAGTCTAGACTAGAATCTATCAGAATATAGATACTTCTTCCACAATACATATACAAAAAGAAACGTGGGGTTACCACGGAAGTAGCACTTTCAGCTTATTTCAGATGATTTAGTCGTCACATGAACCGTATGGTTTTATTGTAATACTATGGTAATATGGTTATGAGATCAATCGAAACAGATTTTTCATCATTAATAGGAACTGATTAACTCACGGTATAAACCGCTTCCATTTTGCCGTTGAGCGGCAGCATTATGACCTACTGTTTTAGAAACATCTTAGAAAAGAGAACTCGGGATAAATTTCCTTGATAGTTTTGCTACTATCTTCCGAGAATAGGTATCCTGGTTTAGTAATCAACGCACTTTGGCTAATGTAAGTCTCCACCACTTTCCTTCCGTTCTGTACATTACGATTGGGCATGCCATCTGCGACGTGTTGTTGAAAGCGATTACCGTAATTTTGTCAAACTGTCAGTGAAGTCAGGGACGTACCGAACCGAGAGGGAAGTAGTCGTGAAAATGCCAACAATTTTATGTTGTGTGGATCTTCAGAGAACTCACGACTCTCGCATGTCATCGTAGTGTAGAAAGAGTTTTGTTAAACAGTGTAAATACTTTCTGGTCAAACTGGAATTTAAAGATAACGAAGGTAGCATTGTTTCAAGTTGAATTTGGAATGCCGTTTAATATTTTGATCCTTTTTTCATGTATGACCAAGACACTGAAAATATAACATCTCGAAGAACCAATCATTTCAGTCTGTTTTGCTTTAACGCTCATTTTCTTAGTAAGCTATACTTTCTTTATCAACCCGGGTTGAAATAATTTTAATAATAACATCTAGGCCCTGAACTGAATACCACATTGGTTGGGAATCATTGCAAATTCGACATATGTCATGTTTGCAAGACCAAGTAAAACAATAGGCTAATTTAGGACTCCCAAGTATATTTGGACTTTTCCATTCATCGTCATTTCAAATCCAGAATTTCATTGTCAGATGATATTTAACTCTACAGGTTTTCTTTAATTCCAATAGGCTTTTACCGAGAGATGAGACACAAAGTGATGTGCACATTAAGTAAGAAATGTTGAAGATGGTGGATGGTATAGGATATAATGGGAAAACGTCCCAAAAGCAGAGATTTCTGAAGAGATTTTTAGGAAAAGGAGAGGAGGTGTATTCTGCCCTCATAACTGAAAAAACCAGGGCAGTATTAGCTCAACGTCTAGAAGATACAAGAAAATGTTTGGGAGATATGGCATAGATGTTGGGAGATATGGCATAGATGTTGGGAAATATGGGTGAAGTAGAATGTTTGAAATATATGAGGAGATGGCCCAAAATCTGGTCAGATTTTTAGGAAATTGAGATGAGGTGAACAAATTTTTACTTCGATTTAACCCTGGATAAATAATGTACATTTATAAAAAACTTCTAATTTATATGCAGTCGTGATAACTGTCAGAGTAGGTAAATAGCCTCTTCTATACTACAAGAGAATACATTGTATGAGGATTCATAGTTTCAAGCTGCTCTGCAGTTTCTTCTGGATGTTCCTTTTCTTTTAGTCCATCGTAGGCATGTGCCCATAACCAGTCGAGCCATTTTGCAGCTATTGTTTACATTATAATGTGAATGTCATTTTTTATATCTTAGATAACTTTGATTTACTCTAATATCTATTCTGTTTAGTTTACGGTTTAGATGCCAAAAATTCATCGCAATAATTGCTCTCATATAACCAACTAGCTTTTCGTAATCTTTCGCAACTTTCATTTATGATTATACATGTAGTAACAATGTTTTAATATTCATAAAGTGTGCGCGCACCTTCTTTGTTTTGGTTGATTTTAAAAACAAAAAATTAATTTTAGTTTATAATATGTTCATATACTTGCCCAGCAGTAAACAAATAGTATTAATATTTTATTTAGACTTTTTTTATTCATGATATAGTCGCTTTGAATATCACTCAAGTAATCTAAAATATTCACATACTTTAACCTCCGCAGTATCGACGTATTACCTACAAAATATCTTTGCATGAATATATAGATGTCGTTCAGATCGCTAAATGATTATCAGACACTCTTGGTTAAGATGTCAGTTTTTGTTTTCTTTCTTCGTTGTTGAAAATGGGACAGATGATAGATTTTAAACTACAAACCAAATTCGACATCGTTGTGAGTCGGCGGTTGCCTAGCCCTGAACTACGAGAATAGAGAATTTTGACAATGACAATTTTGAATTAGGGAAGCACTTGCGCTACCTGATATCAGCGGGTAGACTTTTAATACAATGTTTCACTGTACGTTTTGATAAAAGACTGTTCGTTCTGCGTGTAGATTTAGATCTTGAAACATCTCGTAACTTTTAATAATTAATTACGCCGTAACTATTTTCTCATCAATTCTTAATCATCCTCCGACTGTTACATTATTAAGCTTGGCGTCATCAGTGCGTTCCCAAATGTTTGACAGGTATCACGAAAGCTGAAGGATTAAATTGGAACAAGCGGCCGTCTTCCTATGCGTTCACTTCTTGGCATTATTTAGTCAACATTTCAGTGTAACTGTAGACTTGATTAAACCATCCAACGTGAATTCGATAAAGAATTTAGCATAAAACTACAATTACTTTCAAGCTTAAGCGACATAACTAAAATTATAAAAGTAATGAGATTCCATCAACGCTGATATTACAGTAATGCGAAAACGCTTCAATTTAATTTAAAATTGTGAGAGCAATAGTTAATTGTAGTCTAGTTCTCCCGTAAGCATTAACAATATATATTTTGCTGCAATACTTAAGAAAGGCAACTTTGAACGTTAAATATAAATGCTCCCTGTCACGTAATACACCATAGCAACAGTAAAAATAATTATTAGCAACCATGCAAAGTTTTGTATAAAACAAGAGCAAATGGAAATTGGAATGTGCATTACTAATCAAGACTATCGGAAAAATTAAGCGATTTAGTTCAGCTTTGATATCGAGATCATTTGCAGTTCTCCGCCAGTTCCTTTATAAAAGACCATTGTTCTAGTTGTACCACTTCTGTTCTGGTATTTCCTTAATAACTCAACGATTGTAACCACTAATGCAACTTGGAAGGCAGAGAATTATTATTATCATTACATAGCTGGAGAATTAAAATATGATGAAACCAAATTTATGCGATGTGGATCGAGGAAGTTATGGAAGTTTTACGACTAGGTAAAAAGTTCCTTGCACTTGAATTTTTGTCGTTCAAATTTAAACAGGATGTTGTTGTTCAAACACAAAAATATTTTTCTACCTAAGTTATATCAGACTCAACTCTTAATGTAAAAAGTGTACATGTAAATAAATCAAAAGAAACACCCACCTGTCTACGACAGCTTGCCTTTTAGGGGTGATAACTTCGGGATGCAGCGGCGATAGACCCGGGGGTTGAGGAACGATCGAGGGGGGAACGGTCCCTCCACCGTCGAGGCAACCCCCCGGGCCGGGACCAGATCGCTCCAGTGTGATCTATAGGCTAACCATTATAGCGCCTCACATTTTGAAAAAACCACCCTGTACATAACAACATAACCTCAAAACCGATTATTGGCACAATATCAACAAATATCACTGCTAGTCCTCAATAAACACATCTTAAAGGTCCCTCAACGCGAATAATTTATTTCTGACAATTTTCCAGCTCGAGGATTCTACTTTTGCTTAGTATCCATGTGCATTTTTTAAATTAAAATGACAAAAACAAGTCATTCGTAAACAAAATCGAATCGGTTGTTGTAATATTTAGATAAAAATGCAGTTTAAAAGATGTACACACGAAAGTTCACTACACTTCTTAACTCGTTCGTTCGTTAACAGGTTGTTGTAAAAGTTGTAATTGTTTATAACCTCAATTAAAAACACTCGACGATTTATGAATGAAATTCGAAGTCGAATCTCTCGATAGATTTGCGCTTACAATTAGTTCGTTTTATTCTTTAATAATATAATGTTGTATCGAATTTATTACACAAACTGCACATACACAATTTACGGTTAGAGGTTATTTCATTCAACATCAAAAAATCGCAACTTAACTAATGTTTTCACTTAAAAGTTGCACAAAAAGCGGTTTAATTTACACATGGAGCATGGTAATTTAATAATTTTGTTAGAATGTGTTCGTTTCGTAAAATCAAATTTCACAATAACAAATTCAAGCAATCACAATCAACTTTCGCTAACTCGTCGAGTTCAGCCATTTTCCATAGCGTGCCAGTACAGCCACCTGTCACATGTGAAATGATGAGTTTATGCGCTTGGGTAGCATGCGCGTATCAAGCGAACACTCACGAAGGGTATTCGAGTTCAACGGTTACTAAAGGGTGACAAATTCTGATATACAAGTCTAGAAAAATAATTTGTTTAATTAAATTTTAAATATAAAAGACCTAGCCGATTATTTTATTCGTGAACCCGCCTAAATTAAAATAAGCCGACAAATTTATATTGTTTAAATGGCTATTATAAATTACGTTGGAATTTTCGAAAAAATATTTTCGAATATTCTTCTGCAGCAAAATTGGGTAAAATATTAATTTTATTATTCTTCTCGACGGTTCTCGAAATATTATATTTGCGTAATATTTAGGTTAGGCAACCAACCCGGCATCTCTGAGTTGGCGAGGTATTGATTTTTAGTGTTCTCTTTCTCTAGTGCTCAATAAATTATTTTTTTACTTACTTTGGTACCTAGTACATGTTAATTTTTGAAATTCATAGTTTATCTCTGCTTTAATTTTATGTTTTGACTATTTCAATTTTCGTTAGGTGTCTATTTAAATAATAAATTTTTTTTAGAGACCAGCGCAGTCGGGTAGGCGTATTACGTCAATATATTCCGTGCACCAAACTTTTAATTGCACGGGGTTGGGGAATACCCTACGCTGCAATTGAGAAAAATGTATTCCATGCGACCAACTTAACGCAGCGACTGTTTATAAAAATAATAATTATAATATGCATGAGTCCAGTGGCGTATTTAGAAAATGCTTTTGGGGGGGCGGACTAAATATTTTTCAGAATATCGTTAATCTATTCATGCGCGTCAGTGGTAAAACGCCTGACAAGTTCCAGAAATCAAAATATTCAACCTACTATAAATACAATATACAAACAAAGCAGTAAAAAATATTTTACGTTATCAGTATTAATTTATTTATAATTTACATTTACAATACAATATCCAATCTTCGATTTTCTTTCTGTAATTCATCTAGCACTTTCTCGGGATGAACTTCGATACTAGGGTAGATCTACAACAATGCTAATCCGTTCAATCTTGTGTTTCCTATCGTATTACGTAAATATGTTTTAAGCGTTTTTAATGTTGAAAACGTTCGTTCAACATTTGACGTTGTCACAGGGAGAACACAGAATATCCTCAGCAATGTGTTAATATTACTAAAAATATTTATGTTACATTTTGATAGAGCACCCAAAGCTAGGATACCAAATATAGGATATTGCGTATTATCATCTTGAAAACTTCGGTACCATAACTTGAATTCTCCTTCTAAAGTGGCTCGATTTGTTGTGGTCAAATCTTCAGAATAAAATTCTCTTAAATGTTTAAAATTTTGAAGTTGGTTATTAACATCTTTCAACGGACACGGGATTAAGCAGTTAAGCGAACTTAAGATATCTTTATGTTTAAGAAATCTTTCGTTCAACTGCATGATTACCTGATCTAAAAATGGTATATAAATAGACAATTTAAAATATTCTTCTGCATTCCTAGCAGGTATATTACATCTTTGAGTTTGTCGGCCTGTTAACCTGGGCATTTTAATATCAGAATCAAATATTTTAATACTCAATGATTTAGCTTGGCAAAACATGTTACTGAAGATCGAATCTATATTGCTACGCATGGAAGTGAATTCTTCAACAACGCTTTTGGCTAAATTCACTGCATTAAATAAATCAATATTTATCGTTTGAAGAAATTTTGCCAATGGAATTGTATACGAAAATATATTTTCAGTTACGAATAAGGATATGAGAAATTCTGAAGTTCCTAAAGTATTTACTAATAATGTTGCGCCAGAAGAGGAATCCTTGTCTTCCCAAGTAGAAATTGTTTCTAACGCATGCACCACAGGTTCTAGCAATTCCTTCATGATAATAACAGAATCTTGACGATCTATTCAACGAGTTGGACAGAGCTTTTTTAACCTATCGCGATTTGAAGTTGGTATTATTTCTGCAACTTTATTTGATAAAATATGCTGCCTCTTTGGAGTATTAAAAAAATTGTAGGTACTTTCTATAATTCCCATGCAATTTCGAATACTTGAAATTGAACAGCAATCAGACAAAACTAGATTTAAAGAATGTGAGGCCCAATGAACGTATATTGCAGTTGGATATTTTTTTTGTATTAGAGCTTGAACGCCATTAAATTTGCCACTCATTGCTGCAGGTCCATCATAACCTTGGCCTAGGCCGAGCGCTCGGAGATTTTTTAAATCTAATCCAAATCTAGTCAGCTCATTTAGTAGTACAGTTGACAAAGCTTCACCAGTTGTAGACGTTACTGGTATAAACTGTAAAAAACATTCATGAATTTGATTGCTTTTGACGTAGCGCACGCAGACCGAAAATTGTTCAATTTTTGCAATATCCGCCGTCTCATCAGCTAATACAGAAAAATATTGTGCTAATTAATGCCCCTGCTCCAGAATCCTTATGACCTCGAAGAGCAAGACCGTATCGACCACAAAAAATTACTGTTTTTATTATAGGGATTAACTCCTTTCTATTTTCAGCGGCTTGCTTTTCGCGTTCTGTCCAAATTAATCTGTTGACGGCTTGCATTTGATTGTTGGAAATCTTCTGCATATTTACAAAGTGCAAAACTGCTGTTTTATGATAATCTAAATTTTGATGCCATGGAAATTTTTCCGAACATTTTTTCCAATTGTTGTATGGTTCAACGCAAAACTGACCTACGTTTTGTTTACCAGATCTTCCCACTTCTTTGCTACCAAAAAATACACAATACTTACAATAGACTCCATCGAATTTAGCGGAGTAAGCAAGCCATTCGAATTTCTCCAAATAATGTCTTGGAAACTTTCTATTAACCTTTCCTTCAGGTTTGTAGGGAAAATTGTAACCTGCTGGTGGAACCCATACATTTTTTAAAGATGAACATTTTTTATCACCGTCCACTTCATGTTGATTAACAAAATTAGAAATGTCATTATTTTCATACACCATAGTTTCCTATTCTGAAGACCCCGCTGACGAACTTGTAGCACCATCCACAAAAACGCTTTCTTGTTCTTTCTTTCTTTCTTTCTTCGGATTTTTGTTTTTTTGGAGCTGAATTTATGTTTTCAGGTTCACTGGCGGCTTTTCTTTTAAGGAAATTCAGTAAATCTTTCTAGACAATTTTTTTATTAGCACTCATTATGAAAAATATACTTATCGTTTTGTCGGAGTAAAAGCGGGTAGAGAGAACTCGTGTTTAATTGTTGTTGATTCAAATTGTTTTTATTGTCTGCACAAAACATTTCCTTTTTTTCTTTTAAATTACTTGTATAGATTATTTTTTTGATTATCGCATTACCAATATAATAGCTATTTATTATACAAGTGTCTTATAAGGCAAATAAGTTACGAAAGAAATGTTTAGTCTCGAGAGCTTGCTCGAGTGACTAATTTTTTTAAAGTTAATAATCTATGCATTCGAATGCATTCATAGTAAACTCGATGAACTTTCACAAACAAAATTAAAAAACTAAGAAACGAATAAAAAAAATTTTAAGTTATTTAAATTTATTTAAATTTTTATCCAATACCTCTGTCTTATGAAGGCATAATAATGCCGATTTGACATATCTTATGGGGTCTATAAAACACTAGTGGACTTATGAATTCATAATTACACACTAATGACTTATATGTAAATTATGAGTACACCTACTACTTAATAGTTTTCATAATTTCAATTTGATATTTTAAAACGTCAAATGTCAAAACTTTTAATTACATTTTAAACTATTATTACGAGATATTGGATAAAACTTTGTATTACACACGTGTCTTATTGGCATCCAAAACACTCAAGAAATTAAACACTCGACCTGCGGTCTCGTGTTTAAACTTTTCTTTCGTGTTTTAGGGGCCTAATAATACACTTGTATAATAAATAACTATAAAACTTTGTGGTAAACATAATTTTTAAATTATATCTAAATACGCCACTGCATGAGTCCACAACAGTGGCGGTTCTAAGAATCTACGAGATTCAAACCAAAAATTGATTTATTTTTGTTATTTACTTTCATTTGTTTCATTTAATAATTTTTATTTTGTTGCCCCTCTGTGTTAATTGTCTGGATCCGCCACTCGAATACAAACATCAGTTAGTGGGGGAAATCAAGGTTGGATGACGCAGAGGGTGCCTACCCTGTTGATTGAAATATTTACTCAAATTTTTTTTTTGAGTTTTACTCAAATTTTTTGAGTTAATTTATAAACTTTGTATGTTCCTGCCCACCCCAGATTAGGGTAGGGCTCGGTAGAAAGGGGGGGGGGCGCAATGGAAATCTCGCCTAGGGTGCCGGTAACGTTAAAACCGGCGCTGCCCAGATATATTAGTCCCAATTTGTGCCCACCCATTTCAAAAATGCTGGTGCCGACACTGCTGTAACGTAAAAATAACGTTATATTTCCTTAGAAATAATGTTTTGAAATAATAATATAAACATGAAACTGTAATACAAATGCTGCATGTTGATGTAATTGGTTGGTCTTGAAAATCTGCGTACAATTTAAAACAAAATTTGAATTTAAAAAAAATATTTAATCTGTCCGTCAAAGCTAACCAATCAGATTTTAACATGGCGGTCCGATGTTGTCAGTTCTTAATTGGGTTATTATTGACAGCTATCATATTATGTTAACTAAAATTCTTTAGTTTTTTATTTAATGCCATTGATTATTTTGTCACATCTATGCAGATCAATGCTATAACTGACAAAATTGGTTCACTTTCTATAAGAACTATACAAGCTGGTTTAATTTCGATGGTAACCTCAAAGGCGAAAAGCCATTTACGTGGCATTTAAAATCTCATTTACTGAGAATGGAAAGCTCTTGTCAAAAGTATTATTGACGTTTTAAGTATATTATGTTAAGCCCAATAAAATAACAAAATCTGTTCACTCTTTTAACAACTCTATAAACTGGATTAATTTCGATGGTAATCGCGAAGGCAAAGAGCCATTAACGAAGCATTTAAAATCTCTTTTACTGTGAATAGAAACTTATTGTAAAAAGGTATTATTAAAGTTTCAACTTATTTATAAAATATATATTTATGTAAAATGCACAAAGAATTATCTTGTTTGTAAATAAATAATAAAACATTGTCTTATTTCGATGACATATCTTGTCGAAGTACAACAAATCAACAAATTAAAACTCAACAGAGTATAACCTAGGGTAACGGAGTTATATTATTACACTAAGTTTACATGTTAAGCCTAGAAAATTACTTCATTTTCAAGTTCAAATCGTTTATCGTACGTCCAAGTTGTCGAGATCTTTGTAAAACTAAATCACTGGTAAAACTTGTATATATTTCACATCTGAAAATAAACAGGCTAAAGCTGTTCAATGTATTTATATTAACGCATAATGTTTAAATACGCACCTTTAGGATTTTCATTTCCATTAAATTTTATTAATAAAAAGGATTCATATGATTCTTATTATTACTGTAGAATTTAGATCTATACTTACAGCACACATCTAATACAACGAGCTTTGCAACTGCTAAAAACACCATCATAACTTTCTATCTCTTCTCCATTTTCGTAGACATTGTCTTGAAGGTAATACTGTTGCTCATTTGTATATCATATTTCCACGGACATTTATCAAAAAGGAATTCAAATATTGGGAGGTATTTTAGAGATTCGTACAACAGTCTAGGTGATAAACTGATAAATATCTGCCATTGATGCTATTTGACCAAACACAGCATCTAGCTTTGTTTCCACAGCATTGTAATTGTTGTTTGAAAATTTCAATTTTTAAGCAATCTTGACATCGGTTTGGAGTGTTGGATAAACAAAGCTTTTTTGGTAGATTTTGAAACAATTAGTGCAATATATTCTTCACCTATTGAAAATCTGTAAATAATTATCCATATTACAAAGAACCATAATGCTTGGAACTATTTTTGTTTCATTATCAGCAGCGACTTGCATATTCAACATTTATACCTAATCCAAATCTTATCTTCCAATTAAAAAAGTAAATGTTATTGTGCAGTAGAGATGTAATTACCAATTATAATATTAATGTATATAAAAATTTTATCGAATGATTTAAATTCAATACAATTTTATGAATTAAAATTCTGCTACAGTAAAAAGTAAACATTTTAATTAAAAATAATTGAAAATTTTGTAATTCAATTTCGTGATAATGTGAAATACTTGCATAATCTATAACCGATTTATTTCTACATATTTGTATGTTGTTGATTTTGGTTGAAAAGAGGTTAGTAAGTCGAAGTATATGTACTTCTACGAGGGTGGTCTGAAAAGTTTCCGACCTCAACATGAACATGGCAGCACTTGTCAAAAAAAATAGGAAATGTGTTTGGTCTAGCTTTGACAAGTACTCACCAAAATTTCAGCCATTTTGTACATGTGAAAATGGAAAAAATCGTGTATCGAGCATCAATAAACATTTGGCTGTGAAAGGCAATACATCTACAAAAATCTAAGACGAATTGGACACTGTGTACGGGGACTCTGTACCATCATTTACCACCGTGAAATATTGAGCAGCTAAATTTAAATGTGGGCGTACTAGCTTGAGAAACGATGAACGTTCGAGATATCCAAAAATCGCAACCACTGACGATAACATTGCTCAAATTCACCAAATAATGCTAGACAACTTTTGAAGTAAAATTAGGGAGATAGCAGAGACTTATGAGTATGTCCAAAAAATGTATTTGTCATATAATGAATCAACATTTAGGCACGAGAAAGCTGCCCGCGCGTTGGGTGCCGCATTTGCTCACTTTGAACAAAAACGTGTTCAAATGAACAATTTCAATCCTCTGTTAACGCAGTTTAGGGGCAATAAATCAGAGTTTTGGCGCTGTTCAATTACTGTAGATGAAACTTGGATACATCCTTATACTCCAGAAACAAAAATTCCCATAAAACAATGGACTACAAAGAGGGAATCAGTTCCAAAAAGGGCAAACACTGTTCCTTCGGCTGGGAAGTGATGGCGACTGTTTTTTGGGATAGCCATGGACTTCTCTTAAACGATTATTTTCAAAAAAGAATAACCATTACAGAAGCATATACTGCGCATCATTACTTGACAAGCTGAAGGCAGAAATTCCGGAAAAACGGCCACTTTAGCAGAAAAAAAAAGTTGTTTCGCCAGTCTCACACCTCATAGTTTGCCATGGCGAAAATCGACAAATTACGATTTGAACTGCTTGACCACCCATCTTACTCACCAGATCTAGCCCCAAGCAACTGTATTTTGTTCTGTAAGCTAATAGTTAGGGAGGTGAGGTCGCTAAATGGCGACATTTTCGAGCGCCGTCGAGACCTATCAAAATAGAAAGATGAAGTAATTTTGAAAAGAAAAGCTTGTATGGTAAAAACCATTTTAGCGGTGGGTATGGCGTGTACGGTTTTTCAAAAACGTTAAAAAAACAGTTACTTGGGCATTCTCGAGCGCGTCAGATATTCATACCACGTATGCCCCAAGTGCCTCTTATAAGAACGGTATACTAATCTTCCGGTTTGCGTGGTGGGGGTAGGCATATAAAGTAGTAAAAAATCCGAAAAAAAAAAATTTACTGAGCGCGTCAGATTTTCGGAAGGGATGTTAAGTAGGCCCTAAGGAAGCTCCCTTTAAAAAAACTGTTGCGACAAAGTACGACAAATTTTTGAAAATGCAAAAAAAAAAGTTCTTTTGAAATACTCGAGCGCGTCAGATTTTCATAGGGGAGGTTTATCTCGGTGTCCTGAAAGCATATTTTCTTAATCTGACAAAAATGCCGAGTCTTATTTAGACGGGTTAAAAAAGTGGCAGCTTCGCTGGGATAAGTATATAGACTTAAAAGAAGACTAGGTAGTAAGAAAAGGTAGAAAAATAAAAATAAATTTGAAAAAAAAATTAGTTGCTTCTATGTTAGGTCGAAAACTTTTCAGACCACCCTATACATCTATATATACTATCCGTTTTCCGAAAATGTTCAAGGTGGTGTTAACAGGCTGTCATAAAATTATTAGTATTATTATTAGCCTGCATGTGTCTGAGCGCGATTACAGAATTGTAAACAAAATAAAAGACAGTTTTAAATCAAAATAGTATATTCTGTAACAAGTTTAAAATAAAGAATATTCCCCCCAGAGTTGAAAGTTTGTCCACGAGCACCCCATGAGTAAGAAAAATACGTTTGGCTTTCATAGAATTCAGAATAGTTTCAAGTTTCTTTTTAATTTATTTTCGATTTTCTCTCTTCTGTTTGTTGTATCAATTTGTAATTATAATAAATTTAAAACCGTTTATTTTTATTAAAAAATTTAACAACAAACAACTGTACCTTTTAAAAAAATACAATATCAAAGACACCCCTCATTATTATGTCGGGGGTTCGGGGGTTGAAAACAGAAGATGTTTTTTAAAGTTTTGAAGTCCAAGGATTTAAAATTGAAATTTGAATATACTATATATATCATGGCGATTAAATCATTGTATAATAAATAATAATACTTTATTTACATATAATATATTATTTTATTAGAACTACCGTTACTTTTCCGCACCCAATTCTGAAAAGGTTACTTTTCGCACCACGTACGGAAAATCCATTTTTCCCAACTCGACTTAGTGATTTTTTCAATAACCACAATAAAAAAGTTTTCAACGTATTCTTCAGTATTTTGTTAAAATTCGTGCCCAACTGGCTGATATTGTAATCAAAAAAATATTAGAAATTCAATATTAATAACTTCCAGTTTCAATCAGTCAAATTGAAATTATGTTAATTTCGGTGAAATAAATTTATTACTTAATAGAAAAATTACAATTAGGTTTTCGTGAATGTACACAGCTTTTAAAATAAAATTAACCTACTTAATTACCTACACAAAATTACAGTTTTAAAACTCTTACAGTGCTATGGCAGCAGAAATGGACGACGGATACTTCTGTTTACCACATCATAGACTGGGCTTCCACATCTCTCAAATTATATACAAATGTTTTACTAGGCACAAAAATGCCTTTAAGCCAGTATCATGCCTTTTCGGCAAATTTATAGTTTGATCTGTAGCTGGTCGAGGTACTAAAGTGATCGAGATTGTAATTGGGTAACGAGTGGTTTTGGTAAATATTTTCAGTCACTTTGGGTATTTGAGCTTCTTTTTCGGAAATTGCTTTCATGTTTTTTTCTTCTTGTTTTTTGCTGCATAACTTCGTGAAGGCTAGAATTGTACCAAGTAGAACTGTGAATTCAATCAGCACGATCACCAAACCAGACATTACAAAAATGATGTATTGTTCTTGGTACCAAATTTCCAAATGGTCCATGCAACCCTAAAAACAAAACAAAAATTGTGTCTAACTTTTAGCACAACAAATCCTACGTAATTTTAAAATACTTTTTTCAAGTGTAAATATAATTTATGCTTTTATGTTTTTAAGATTTAATGTTAACATAAATTAGTACGCGAGTATAATAACGGTAATGGTTAAAAGATTATGCAAAATTATGAATTTTTATGCAACAAATTTGAATTTAGGACTACGTAACTTATTTATACCTAATATTAAATTTAATAAAATTGATAAGCATTGTTCAATAAGAAAATTTATTATAGACCTTATTGTGTCGAAACCCTTGATGTCGCATAGGTTCCAGTGCTTGACAAAGGGTTGAATTAATAGGACTCGGATTTAGGTAAGCAGTTGTCCTATCCAGTGAATTGTTCAAGATGCAGCAGGTTAATGGAACTGCAAGCTTCGTGGGGCCCAATTCTTGTAATCTCCACATCGACGTATCAAACTCATTTGCTGTAGCAATACCACAACAATTAAACTATAACAATAAAAAACACAATTGAAGAAATTTCTAAATTAAGGACAATTTAAAACGTTTAAATAAATGTCCAATTAACATTTCACAACCAACATGGCTTTTTAATTGAATAAATTTCAGATTAACAAAAGGTCGTTAAAAAGTAAAAAACGTTTACTTGCCGTAGTTTGTACTAAATCAATGGCTGCAGTAAATTGTTCTTGACTAGAAACTCCATAGTTTTTTTGTAAGGTTCTGGTGAGCTCTTCTCTATTTAAATCCAGCCCCAAACAATGAGGCCAAGCCCAGGTAATAGAATATATTGCACATTCTCCCACCAGTAGTGTCATTATCACAAAAAAATACTAAAACTCCAAAATTGAAAAGCAAATATTAAAAAATTTAACCATCTTACAGTAGTTAACATACAGTAACTTTGAAGACACGATGCCCAACATCCCAGAATTCCAATTGCTACAAGAACTAATCCCAAAGCTGTAACTCCAATTGCTAAATAATGTAAAAAAGGTTGTGGCATGGACGTGATGGGTCCCGATGATAGTAAACGAGACAGCAATATTCTTTCCGAATCAAATAATGTCAACAAACCTCCTGTTACAAGAGTGAAACCGCATGCCTAAAATCGAAAACGGATTATTTCTAATTACTCTGATTCAATGACTCATTAAATAAAATTCCAAAGCACATTGTTAAAAAATAAAGCAAATACGAAAGTTTCATGTGACTCTCTCATACGTATCGAATCGAATTAAATGGTTCTAACTCACCAAAAGCAAAAAGTTACAAAACACCAAAAGAGCTTTGCTGCGTCCTAACGTACAAAACGTCATTTTTGTATCATGGAAGCACTGTAAGACTAACTACTAACTAAATCACACAACTTTAGTCGATCATTTCTAATTTATTCGAGTTTTTAAAACACTTGTTATAAAAATTTCTACAAAACCAAACTTAACATTAACCGGCAGGAAGGAAATAACAATTAACGAAGCATAAAAAAGTGGGGTTGAATATATTCATGCACAACGATCACGGTGAATGCTTGAGGATGGGTTGGATGAGGAAAGTGGGAATAAATGAATCTAGCAGAAAATGAACAATACACAAAAGGTGTCATATAAATTTCATTATAAACGTTGGTAATTAAGGAAGGAACTGCACCAAAAACTTGAAAGCAAATTTCACGAATGAGCAGAATGTCGTGTTTACTTTTTTAGGGTCACGTGTGCTTAAATAACTAATTAATAATTTCGCATAGCGGTGTCTAGGTGATAGTTTTTTCTAAATCTGCGATGTTTGAGTTTCAAATTTATCCGTTATATTATTAATTTGAATTTGTATAAGAAACGTTACTTTAACAAATGCGATTTTATGCTAATATAACATTAACCGAATTTTTTATAAAATGTGCCAATTCGAAAAATTGCACTTTAGGAAAGTGGAACGTAGAACAAAAAACTAAAAGTTATTTGTAACTGAACCATTAAACAGTCAGTTTAGAGTTTGAAAAAATTTCATTTAACGATATTCGCTGCTCTGATGGATTATGGAAAATGGAAATTTTCTCGATCGTCCTATTTAATTTTTTTAATTTGTAGTGCATTATGTGAGCATGTTTCACGGTGTGGTAGCCATTCGTAGCGCTATATAATATTTATTAAAAATTATTATACGATCAAATATTAAAATGCAAAATTTCATTATCTCTACATTACTATAGTAGGTAACCGTAAATTATGTAAAAATCTTCTAATTACATAAGGCGTATCAAACTTAGTTAATTTCTTTGCTGTTAATTCTTATATTTTTTTAAAGGAAAATAAATTTGCCGTTTAACTTAAATGCATATTCAATTGCTTTTTTACTTTTAAAGTTCATTAACGGAAATGTACCTATTATGTAAAATCAGGTCAATTATACAAATCCATTTATAATTTTAATTTCCTGTTTAAATAAGTCAAGTGAAATAAGATTTGCGTATTTTTCGAGATTTAAATTTTTAAATGTGAAACTAAAAATATTAGCATTTTTAAATGCAGATTGCAAGAAGTATTAACTCTCGATTAAAAAAGAAAAAATATTAATTACTGAACTGGAGCGAAATTATCATTTCCTACTTTTATAAGTCCAATTAACATGGTTCGCATTGCACTCAAATTTTCTAAATAGTAATTCGGTAGAGTCTAATTCATTAGATTCTAATGAATGCTTCATCAGTAATTGTAAATACATTGTGTATCTAACGAACAATACGAAAAGCTATTATATTAATAATGTAATTGGTGTAATCAAGAGTAATTTAAAGGGAAGTCGGGCAAGTGTCAAAGAATGCTTCATCGAAGTTGGAATTTCAAATCCAAAACATGAACGTTTGGGAAAGTTTTACAGAAAACTTAAAATAATTAAAAGAAAATGCTTGCACTCTTCTTGCTTTTTTTTTGTCATCCAGCAAAGCCCGATAAACTGGTACACAATTAGGACTAGATGACGGGTCGCTACAGTCTATTTTAAAATGGACCAACTGAAAATAACAATATTTTTTGGTTTTCTAGTTATGCCGATGACTCTGATAAAGAAGAAACTTTTACGTCGAGACATATTACTTTAATTTTAGTATCGTTGTAAAGTTCAATCAATTCCTCAACTTTTCGTCAAATACACTTTTGATGTATCTCCTACCTCTTTCGAGCTACAGCTAAAATAAAAATAGTAAAATATTGGTTCCAAATCCGACCATCTGGAGGTAAATCCGACCCCCAGCTGTTCTAAATCTGACCCCTTTATTTTCATCAATTTTCAATATAAAATTTAAACTATATTTAAACTAAAAAAACAAAAATTGAAAATTATCTTAGTAAGGTCCGCTTTTACAATAGTCGGTTAAATATTATTTATCCGGGGTGTAACGTTATACGGATGTTTATTGGTTTATTGTGTTTTTGTGTTTATCGTTCATTGGTTCATATATAGTCTAAGGGCTCATGGCTATAGGTTAGCTATTATACTTACCTATACTTAACCGACTATTGTAAAAGCGGACCTAAATAAAGGATAGGTATTTTAAAAAAAGAGAAAATACGTTTGGTTCATTGTGATCGTTTTGCTGGTGCTAATCTGCTGGTACTTGGCTGTTATTCAATTTCATTTAGTTTTGATTGATAAGAAGTTTTCCTGGTATGTTTTTCTTTGAGAAGATGTAAAACAGAATAAGCAAGAAAATAATATAGGCGTAAAGAGAAGAAAACTTAAATAGCGAATGGTAAAACATAAAGGTTATTATGAAGATGTGCGCAACAGATATAGTACACTTGGGAGAAATCTACTAGACTTCCATGATGATGAAGAATATGACGAAAAAGCTGAAGAAAATGAGAAATAAGAAGGAAATGGGTACAAACAAATAAGGAACAAGATAGAATCAAGTTTAAGAAGAGAAAAAATAATGCAAATAAAAATATAGAAAAAAATCGGCTATGTAAACATTGCATAACTTTCCCCATTATTTGGGTATAAAAATTATCGTTCAACCAAGAAACACCGCGAGGAAGCTATAGTTTCCATCAAAAAGTTAAAAAGTTAAAAAGTTGAAAAATTTGAAAACCCGTTAAATAAAAGGTGCAGATTTACTTCTTTGCACACATAATTAGAGGGTAAATTTTTGTCCGCCATCCTCTTGCCGGGTACCGTTCGACGCGGAAGATCTCCAGGAAGCGACAGGTCGCATCTGCGGGGCTCAAAAATCGAGCTAAACATTTCAAAATTTTATAATCGTCAAACTTTAATTAATTTCCGAAAATTTTTGGAATCGAGTTGCGACGCGACTCGCATTCCGTCTAACTCGATATACGTGCTTTAGAAAGAGATGCACTCAAAGAAATCCGTTCTCACCAGCTAGAAAAATGAACTTTAAATCAAGAATAAACATACTGGAAATTGACCCAATCATTGGACGTTCTTAATTTTAAGAATAAATTAAGAATGCTATACTTAATTGTTATAACAACATGGTATCATATATCACATCATATATCAATTACAATTTAAGCATGTCTTCTTTTATTTAAGTATGCCAATTCTTAATATCAATACACGCAGAGGTTTATTTCGAAGCGCACAATTCTTATTTCTAAGACTTAGAGTTCTTAATTTTAGAATGTCCAGTCTTAAAAATAGTTTGAAACAATATAGTTTTAAGAACTTCCATTCTGAATATACCTACTAGATCTAAAGTACGCTCATTCTTGATTTTCAGTGTAGTATGTCCATTCTTATTTTTGTAAACTTATGGTAGGTTGTTATGGTGAATTAAAACTATTATTTATTTATTGTATAGTTTAATATAATTAAAAAAAATTTACAAGCAAAATTTATAAAATATTAACAAAGCTTTTAAACTTAAATGCAAGTTTATTACTTGAAGGTATAAATGTATGTGAAATGGATAGAAACTGAAATCATTAAAACATTTCAGAAAGTATTTTTCTTGATTTTTTTAAGATGCTATATAAAATTTTAAGTTATAATCTTAGTACAAAATAGTAATGGTATTATTAATTTTTATAAAATCAATTTTACTTATATTTACCAAAGCTTTCTGATTCTACCAGATGAAAACCAATATTATCCAATGATCACATTAGGAAACTTAATTCGTTAGCTGGAAATAATTAAAATATACAATAAATTTTAGATAAATTAATTGCAATGAGATTATTACCTATAAGTTGTAGTTGCAAAAAATGGTGCTTTTCTTGTATATTTACTAAATAAACCTTTTCTTGCCAAAGTATATTTTAAATTTTTTAGCCGATTATACAATAATTTTCCTTTCCGGTATCCACCTAGTTGTTTAGCAGTGTATTAGGTTTCCTATGAACAAATATAATTAATTAGAATCTTGAATACCTATATTTATATAAAAGAGCTAAATTTTTCCATATTTATGTATATTTTTCAAATTAGTAAACTTTAAGTAGGTAGCAATAAACTTACTCTACTTTCTGAAGGAAATAATTTTTTAATCTCCACCGAAAGCTTTTCAATTAATTTCAAAGTCACAGTTTTGTTTTGCGATATTAAAAATTGGTTAGTGAATAGAAGTGAACTGAACACAATATGTACATACCTACCAAGAAATCTTCTTCTGATGATTCTGAAGGTGGTAGAGAAGAATTATCTGATAATAATGTTGCAGACTGAAATTATTTATCACCTTTATTGTCTTAATACCCTGTTCTCATTATTACTATGGATCGCCACCGTTTTACATAAAATTTAAACTTAAATATTCGATCTCCAAGTTCAGTTAGAGGAAATAAAGTATCAATATCGAAATCTTCAATTGTTTGTAGACGCCAAACACTTAATTTTAAATCTGAAATTATAAATTTAGTAATAGATTTTTATTACTATATATTACATCAAAACTTTCCACAGAAAATATAGCCATAATCTGATATCGCTTACCTTTTACTTTTCGAATAACTTCTTGAGAAAAACCCCATGAACTCAACAGCAAACTAATTTCTTCAGAACTATAACCTACACTAGGTTTACTATTACTTTGTATAATATTGTCTAAAAGAAACACATCCGACAGTGGATTTTCCCAACGGTCATTTTTATTATAGTTAATTCAATTCGACTTATAAAATAAAGCACTGATGCTGTTCGTAATGAACTTATAAGTTGAACTGAATTTTTCAAATGTAAGCTTATAGTTTTTTTAGCTGATGCAATTCATAATTTAAGCCCTACAGAAGTTTCAAATAAACAGGTAGTTCTTAAAAACAAGAATGGATGTGTATTAAATAAAGAATTGCTAGTATCTTACTCAATACTGCCGCCTAAAAGGCGCCTTGAAAGTCTATAATATGGGATCATGTCACCATACAGGTCTTAAATTACCAAACTGTTAAGTATGTACAATGTTTGATTTAATAATGCCATTACATCACAAATACTTATTTACAAAAAATTCTTAAATCAACCATGTTATATTTATATTAAGAATGGCAGCCTTCATTTAATACCTATTAATGCTAAAACTGATAAATTTGTTTATTAATTCAAGAATTTTATCAGATTCTTAATTTAATGAGCGGATTCTTAATTTATTTCTCAAGCAAATTTCTTTGAGTGTGCGAGACGGCACGATTGAATAATTTGGGTATAAAAAATGGTGGTCCAAAAGTAATTGACACTTTAACTTTTTTTATTTTCTTTATCATTTCCGTAATTTTCAACGAATTTTTACAATCTTCAGCTGGCCTCTAAGTTTAAATATGATGTACATTTATGACAAATTTTTTGACATTTGGTTGCGTGGTTTAACCTGTGCAATTGATACCACTTCTTTTCATGTCCTAACTACACACAGACAGACAGACATAGAGACGAACATCCAACTAAAATTCATCAAAAACTTATCGGGACATGATAAGAAACATTTTAATACCAAAATTTCGATTTTTGATCTTTGAGTGGATTACAATACTTTCCCTTATACATACGTATACAACGTATGGGGAAAGTAAAAAGAATAACTGATGAACGAACTAATGAGTGAAATTGGGAAAGGCTTGAAAAAAAAAACAACACGAAACAGTAGTTAATTATATTTGACCTAGAGATAAACTTATTTTTTAATTTGGGATTATTTTGAATATTTGAGATTTAAGATTGTTAAGAAGGAAATTGAAGTATATGAGAAGTTCTTAAAATTTTTATAGTAGGTACATTATTAATATAATAAAAGTTTTTTGGCGCAGTTTGTTTTTAATCTTGTTTTTAGTTATCAAGATAAAAAATGTCAAAGTTATATTACGTTCACATTGATTTCAAGGTCATTATCTCGGCAATCAGAAATGTCAGCATTACCAAAAATCGCCAAAATATTTAAGAAAATCTTATAAATAGGGGTCTAGGACTTTTAGTCGCGAGCGTATCATCGCGGCCGTTTCGCCGCAGCCGTTTCGACGCGCACCCGTTTTGACGCAAGAGTTTCGACGCAAGGATTATTAGACGCAAGACCCATTAACCGCGATCTCTTTCGACGCAAGACCCATTAGCCGCGGCTCTTTTCGTCGCAGAACCTATTCACCGCGACATTTTTCGACGCAAGGCTTATCAGCCGCGAGAACTAATTTTAATCTTGATAGGTGAATTGAATAAGTCCGATAAGTTAGCATAATATTGACGGTGCTAGGACATTTTGCTCCCAGACATTTCACTACTAGGACATTTTGCTCCTAGGACATTTCGCTACCACTTTTACTTTCTTACTAAACTTACATAATTCATTCATTTTACGGCTAGCGCTTAACTCATTAAAAACATGCCTGAAGCCAATCCACCTCGACTGGGAGGCTCCACTTCGACTGGGAAGCCCCACCTCGACTGGGTAGCCTGAAATATTCTATAAATTATTTATTTAAATTTAGTTACAGCGTAGGAACGATCCGGTATCGAAATGTCCTAGTAGCGAAATATCCTAGTAGCTAAATTTCCGGGAGCAAAATGTCCGGGAGCGAAGTAGCGCAGAAGCCGCTAATAAAAGAATACAGTGTGAACCGGGTATGCTCCATCCGACAATTTGGAAATTTATAGATGGGTTAAGAAAAGTCCAAAAAAGTCGTGATATTTATTATTAAAGTCCTTATTGCTAGAAATTCTCCACTTCATAAATTAAAAAAGTACAGAGATACTGATGAGAGAATTCAAAAAATTGTGCAAGATTTTCATAATAGAAATATTATTGATTATTTACGAGGACTTGCACATAACTTTGAAATGCACAATTAAAACCTTAATTTTTTAAAGGTTTTGTTTTTAGTTTGAAGTTTCTTAAGTTTTTATTTTTAAGTTTTTAAATAATAAATTTATTATTAACAAATCTAATATTAATTAATTTTATCAAGTTGTTTTTAAAGTTCTAATAATAAATTCCTTTTTTTTGCAAATTTGCGGCCAATAGTCCTGCGGCGAAGTGATTTTGCGGCCAACAGTCCTGCGGCGAATTAATTTTGCGGCCATCAGTCCTGCGGCAAATTGTCCATGCGACCAATAAATTTTGCGTCAAAATAGTTTTGAGATGAACCGGCTGCGGCAAAACGGTTGCGGCAAAACGGCCGCGACGAAACGCTCGCGACGAACTATCCCATTCCCACTTAATTAAAATACTTTCATAAACATTTTGCCGATGTTTGGTAATGCTGACATTTCCGATTGTTGAAATAATGAACTTTAAATCAATGTGACGCAATGTAACTTTGACATTTTTACTTTCCCCATACGTATACGTATGTATAAGGCTATAAGGGAAAGTATTGTAATCCACTCAAAAATCAAAAATGGAAATTTTGGGATTAAAATGTTTCTTATCGTGCCCTGATAAATTTTTGATGAATTTTAGTTGGATGTTCGTCTGTATGTATGTATGTATGTGTGTGGTTACGACATCATGAAAAGAAATAATATCAATTGCACAGGTTAAACCAGGCAACCAAATGTCAAAAAATTTGGCACAAATGTACATCATAGTTAAACTTAGAGGCCAGATGAAAATGGTGAAAATTCGTTGAAAATTGCGGAAATGATAAAGAAAATAAAAAAAGTTCAAGTGTCAATTACTTTTGGTCCACCATTTGTTATACCCAAATTATTTAATCGTGCCGTGTCGCATTTCTCTCTAAAGCACGTATATCGAGTTAGACGGAATACGAGTCCCGTCGCAACTCGATTATAAACATTTTCTGAAATTAATTCAAGTTTGATGTTAATGAAATTTTGACATGTTTTAGTGTTTTACGCTCCGTGCCCGCGTAGCGCGATTTTTGAGCCCCGTAGATGCGACCTGTCGCTTCCTTGAGGTTTTCCACGTTGAACGGTACATTGCAAGAAGGTGGAGAACGAAAATTTACTCTCCAATTATGTGCTGTAACTTTTTCGCGGTCTTTCTCCGCGAATGGTATTCGGAAAGAAGAGGATGAACGATAATTTTTATACCCAAATTTAATGGGTCAAGTTATTCAATGTTTACATAGCCAATTTTTTATCTCGATTACTAAAAACAAGATTAAGTTCAAACTTTGACAGAATTTTTTTTAATTGTCCAAATAATGTAATTTCGCTATTCGCAATTTATACCTCACCGTTGCACAGTGGGACAAAAACACATAAATGTGGCCAAAAATCAAATTTCAACTTTAATGATTTAAAATTGGTATAAATAACATGGGAAAATTAAATAAAAATTTCAAAATTGACAGAGGTGGTTTAGGGGGGTGCGAGGGGGGGGGGTGTTTGTTATGCGGGTGTTTATTAAAATATGATTTTACTTTTAATGGCTTAAAATTGGCCTACATAATACAGAAAAATTAATAATTAAAATGAAAACTAAACATAGGTGGTTTTAGAGGGTGTGTTTTTGTATAGACCGGCTAAAAATGTTTTCTTTTACATTCATCATGTTAAATAACATCGATTCAATACAGTAACAGTAATAACAAAATTGAGACCTCAGGGGTGTGTTCTGTGTTCTAAGGGGTGGTTTCTGATAAAGTTATCGCAAGTTTGAGTTCTATTTATTCAACTACATATTATCTGTAGTCAATCTAAGTTATGGGTTTTATAAAAATAGAATTTAAAAAGATTGAATTGCAAGGTGCTCTTTAGGGATTAATTTTAATCAAAATAATTATTTCCATCACTTCCACACTCTTCCAAATCGTCGCACAGACAAAGTAATTTTATTTTAGTTCGTTGAATATGTAGTACATACGCAACGCGTCGCTCGTCGTCGTCGTTTGAAAATGCGAATCACTTAAAAGCGAGCTTGAATGAGCCAACAAATTTTACGTGATGTGTTGAAGAAATGTCTAATGTATTTTTTGGATATTTTTTGAAAGTGGTATCTTGTGGAACATTTTTTGTAAGTCCTCACAAAGTTGGAAAATTCCATGAGATTTTCTATTGAACCTCTCCCGGAATTAAGTTTTGTATTTAATTAATGCACTATTTTATTGTCTTAGAATTTTTTTAATTCAAAAATACATACTTAGTACTTCAAGATATCTTTTCTATTTGAACCCTAAACTAAAATCTGCACAATAACACGACATAACTTAATGTCGCAAGGAGTGAAATGCTACTCAAATCAGAGATTAATGGAGAGCAGTGCTTACGTCGTTTTAACAAGCAGAAATATTTTTCAATTCACTTGAGATTCTAGGAAAAGGTGCATCGATGTTTCCTCTAAAGATATTGTGAACCATGTTGCAAAACTGCTAAGTTGACAAAAATGTATTTTTGGCCACTTTTCCGAGCGTTCAACCCAACGCATAGTGAATCGCTACCAAATGTCAACAACATGGCGGCTCTATTACGTACACTTATTGGTTATTGATGTTCTTTTGTGTTTAATTATGAATTATTTTATGTTAAAGCCGCGGTGAAATGATAATTCACAAGATAGAACACCTAAGGAATTCAAACGTTTGGTTTAAAATCTTGTTTAAAACAAAACTTTCTACAGCTACAATACGTATTAGATTAACCAATATTTTTTACATAATATTTTGTGAAAGAAATATTTAATAGCATCATCTTCCTAAAGTATAAATCATCCACGACTGATATCGTTTTGATTTATTTAAAGTTTGGTCGGAAGTTCAGTGGTAAGTACTGAAGTATTGTATTGGATATTGGATTAATTATTATAATCATAAGAAAACAAAAAGAGAAAAGATAAAAGAACGTTACAAAATATGATTTTTTTGTGTGGAGAAAACTTGTGGGTAAGAGCTGTGTACCGCTATGGCGCTGAGATCTTAAATTATTGAAACGCCTATAAACAACTATTGAATGCTCCTAGCTCCTAATGCTCGATGTTTTAGTCGAACGCAGCCCAATGTAGATAGATTTGACATGTGTTTTTAGGTTAACTTTAAAATTTTCAAAAATGAACAAAAACGAAAGAACACCAAAATTATCGAAGAGTGTGTTAAACATTCCTGGTACAAAAACCGATCTTATAAATGCTCAATTATTAATTTCATCTGGAATTCAATCTCTGGATGAACTTCTAGGTAAAAACTTATGTCATATTCACTCAACTTACTAACTATGCATAATATTAAATTACAGGAGATGGATTTCCTGTAGGAACGCTAATAATTATAGAAGAGGATGCTTCGGGGATTTACTCTAAAATCTGCTTAAAATATTTCTTTGCCGAAGGCATTGCAAGTAACCATTCGTTGTTTGTTGCAAGTCAAGATGTAACGACAAAAAAACTTGTAAGTGCAATTCAAAAACAACTTAAATATCTAAAAGTTTACATCAATGCATTTTAGATTGAAGAGGTACCTTCTATTATTGAAGTCGATACAGAATCCAAAAGAGACGTCACAAATGGTGGAAAAATGAAGATTGCTTTTAGGTATCAAAATTTACCTACGGTTGAAAAGCAAAAGGTAGCACATTTTAACAATATCTTTGATCTGACTAAACCAATATCAGAAGAAGTTATTAAGAGTGCAAACATCTCACACTGGAAATTAAATTCGGAAGTAAAATCGGATATGTTTTCGAATGTAGCTTATAAAGACTTACTCTACAGTATAAAAAGCAAAATTTCTGAAGGAAAATTCTCGGTACAAGATAAACCTGAAAAGAGATCAATTTTACGTGTTGGAATTCACTCCTTAGGTTCACCGCTTTGGTACAATTGTAATCAAAGTGAAAGCCAACATGCTGCTGATTTTATTAGGTTTATTTATAGCTTTAGGGCACTTCTTAGGTCTGCGTTTGCGGTGGGTGTAGTTACAGTTCCATCTCAATTGCTAAATAAGGTAAATTTGCTGGTACAATAATTGTATGCCGCATTTTTCAGTATTAACATTTTAGGATTGTTTAGATCGTTGTATTCATTCTAGTGATGTTGTGATTAGGTTACAATCATTTTCGGGGACAGAATTAGAAAATAATCCAGTTTTGTCAAACTATCATGGTTACTTTCATTTAGATAAGGTGGCCGCTATTAATTCTTTTAGTTCTAAACATCCAGGTACGGTAGAATGTAGTTACGTTTTTAAATTAAGAAGAAAGAAGTTTTATATAGAAAAATTGCATTTACCACCAGGTAATAATAATTTTTATTAAGTTTAAGTTGTTTTTATATTTATATTGTTACTTTTTAGCATTAGAAGATATTAACTCGACCTCATCTTCTGGTATGGGATGTGCCAGTAACAATACACATTTGGATTTTTAAGTTTTCATTTTTATAACAGAAATTTTAATAAAATTATTTTTGTTTATTTGAGGATTAATTGGTTTAAGATCAATAGAAGATACAATCGGAGACAAAAGCAGATTATATTTTAATTTCACAAACATGTCTCTTGCGTTTAGTAAGACACTTTATGAATAATAGAATATTTTACGTCAAGCGAAGTATGTTATAATATAATATATAAATAGTACTACAGTAGAATCCGCTTAATGTGATCACTTTGGGCCAACAACATTTTGATAACATTAACCGAATGATAACAATAAGCAAATTTTAGAAGAAAACGAATTTCAGAAGAATTAGGTAAATTTAGCAAGAATAAACTAAACTTAAATTAAAATGCATAAAGCAAAGTTCACCTTTAGCAAAATAAAAATAGAAATACGCCATGAAACGGGAAACTTCATTAGTTTTTGTATAGAAATTAATTCGAGTGACCTATTTTGTAAAGATATATAAAATTTCAATGACAAATCAGAAAAAGATACATAGAAAAAGAGATGAATGTGTAGGAAATTCCTTGAAAGTGATAATAATAAGCGGATTTTTGATCACATTATCCGGTGGTTTTTGTATGTAAACTAATTAAAGCGGCCGGTTCCCAGTCAAAATGATCACAATAACCGACTGATAACATTATCCGTGATCACATTAAGCGGATTCTACTGTATTTATATATTACACTTTATAAATGTCATCAATGATAAATAGATACTTTTACATGGTAATAACTTGGAAATCTTTTTTTCTTCAAACTCTTTAGTTTACTATTAGAGAAATGTGCTTAATTATCTACGGTAGATTCGAATCGGAAAATTGCTTTTGTTGAAAGTTTCTAAATTAACAAAATTCCTAAAAAATACTATAAGTTTTTTTGATCAAAAGTTTTGGAAAAGCAGTGTATTATTAGTATTACTTATTAGATAATTCTGTAGAAATTACCGCATAAGGTAACTTTCTAAACCTAATACGATGTTAGCTGTCTGCTGTTAAAATTAAACATTTTTGACTCTGATTTGCCACTTTACATTTTTGAAAATAATTTAATTTTAGTTTGTTTGATCTATATATTATAAAAAAAATTTCAAGTGTAAATTATTAATCTTGTTTAACTCAAAAAACAAACAATGAGAGTTTTCGCCCAATCATATTGAGTTTTCTTCATTTGTTTAGTTAAAAACAGTTACTTGCTGGTTTTATTGACGCAAAACCTAATTCAATCAATCTTTTTTGGATAGTTCTTCAAGATGGTACTGAATCACCTAATTTTGCCAGTTGCTGTCTCAACTGGGCCGACGTTAGAAAATATTTTTTAAGAATAGCTGGTTTAAATAACTATCCTAACGGAATGTTGTACTTCGCTTTAGTCTAGTGCCTTTTTTCTAACAATTTTTTTTTGTTTGATTATCTTTTTTCAAAAAACCGTTATACATACACTGGATTAATTACATTTGAATTACATTCAAAATCAGACATGTCCATTTTTCTGAAAAATCGAGTTTTATATAATTTCAGGGTGGTTTTGATCGTTTATACCGACTGGTCTATTCAAAACAACTCAAAAGCATGCCAATCTGATGGAAATCTGATCTCAAATACAGTAAATTCAGTCAAAACCAGACAAGTGTACTATAAAAATTAATTCTTTATATATCGACCAAAACAAGACATGTCCAATTGAGTTTAACATATATAATACTTGTTTTATTATAAAACCAGACATATTTGTACCTATATCAGATTTCTTTTTTTTAGTTTTTGTTTTTTTTTAAATTTTAATTTAGTTTTTTGTTTAAGAATAATATTTAGTTTTTTGTTGAAAAAACTTTCCTTTTTTTGTCCATTAACTTTTCTTTTATTCAAAATGTATTGTTTACACCTCTAATAAAACATATCCATGTTATAAACAAAAAATAAATCAGTGTTAAAAATTAAAGTTCAAACAAAACCAGACATATTTGTTTTTGTTTTTCAGTTTTTTTCAAAGAGAATAAAAACAAAAAAATGTTCTAAAATAAATACAAAATTGTTGTGTTATGTTCATATCAAATTTTCAAATATATTTCAAATACTCAAATAATTTTGAAATTCAAATATACGGAACGGTTTGAACCCCCCAAACTTGGCTTGATGTAAATAATTTTATTACATATTTTTAATAGGGTTGGTCGAAAAATACAATTTCTTAATTTCAAAAATGGGATAGTGCTGAAGAGTTGTAGTTTGGTATTCTAAATAAAAAATTTAAAATTTATATCTTCAGTTCGCGCATCTGGCTTAAAGTTTGATAAAAATAGTTAGCAGCTCAAATTTTTGAATACATACTTCAGAAAAATTAACAATGCCTGTTGAGACATGAAACAACATTGGGCGATTGTAATTTCAACCGATGGTCAAAGGGTCCCATAATCCCATAAACAATAATATGTTACGGTCAATGACGTAAATTGGGCATTGATGTAAATATTTTCATATGATTGTAATATTTACATACCTATTTGGCCGGTCAATGACGTTAATGGCCAAAATAGATTGGACAATGATGATATTATAAAATAAAATTAATACTATAAGGAACAGCAAAATGGCGATGCACTTCAATCCGGGACAATTATTATTTGTCGTGCACTCATTTTAGGGTGGATCCGTGATTCGTCGTAGTTGCATCAGTCAAAACGACCCGGAGGAAAAATTAATTTAATTTAATTAAATTAATGTATTTTACGGTGGATTTGTGATTTTCCGTGGTTGCGTTAGCCAAAACGGCCCGGAGCACCCGGAGCTCTCTAAAAAAAACCTATCTTACTCGCTAAAAACATTCCCGAAATCAGTCCACCTTGACTGGGAGGCCCGACCTCTCCAGGGAAATCCGAACTCGGCGAAATACTAAACGTGTGTGACGTCTATCGCTAAGAGTGGTAGAATATGGAATCTATAGAATAGTAGTTTCATCATTGCCCATCCTGTATTGGGCATTAACGTCATTGCCCGGACAATGATGTATAAAGTATAAACCACACATGAAATTTTAAATGTCAACATCACCCAAAATGCATGGTCATTGACGTCAATGAATTTTCGGATACGAGGGCTTTTACTGTATTTTGTAAAATCGATCTTTAAAGGACAGTTGTAACCTGGGCCCGGCTCTACCGCAGCAAAGCCAACTGCGCGGGCTCAGTTCAGAAACCGTTAAAACTAATTACCACAACAACTATTCCAGCGACGCTACGGCTAGCTTTTATAGAGCGAGGGGGGGGGGTCAAAGGAGTATAACCTCCGACTCAAAAAAAAACCAAGGCGCCACGTACTTTTTGCCGCTGTTGGTGTTCTGCCTGAAAGTACAAAAGCAAAAGAAACAAATAAAATAAATGAAACTCGTGGTTGGGTAACAAGGTATAGTTTAATATCAAAAAAACAAAGCAACAGTAAAAAAAAAGATAAATTGTTACTAAAAATTATATAAGCTATCAACAGTGGTCAGACGCCGCTGAAAATAAATAGGTAACGTTGTCAGATCTGATAACGCGAACAATACTATTACAAGCACGTTCAAAGTCGTGCTTCATGCAAACAAAAAGGTAAATTAAATAGGATGTTAAAAAAGTATTCTTCAAAAGGTGACGATAATCCCAACTTGGCCGACGAATACGCAACACCAAACCGGCGTGCCACGATGTTTTACTAATAAAAATAAACTTTTGGCTCACCCCAAATGGTCCGGAAGTCGGCACGGCACTGGATGATAGGGCAGGAACAAACGGGTGATCTACCAAACTCGACTACTGCTGCTATTATAATTAGCTTCAAAACGAACGGTATTATAGCGAATGTAGTAGTAACCAAGGGTATCAACAAACGTGAGCTTCTCTGTTTGTGTATATAAAAAAAAAGGCGTTGATCGGATGTTTTCCCAATTAGAAAATATTGGATTCGTACGTGTCTGCAAAAAAAAACAACCAAGTTTGTTGATCGTGTACATCCAAAATAAATCCGCTAAAGCGAAATCGGTTAACCAACTTCCAAAATAATAACCAACTCTCGGTCTCCGAATAAAGTTAACTGATACGTAAATCCCAAAATCAATGGTGCGGAAATTCTAATAATTTTTCTTTCCAAAACAAATATCTAGCTAACTACTGGACACAAAAAATTTACTTGATTCTTCAAAAATTCAACCGTCCAAAAATCTCAATATGGCGTACGCTTATCTTTCAATGTTTCTTTTTATCTGCCTTTTAAATTCGATTTTAATACCAATATTTGAATTTAATAAATATACAAGGTGTAGCAAAAGATGAAATTTTTAATAAAACGCATTCACGTAAAAACCGATGGTTACACAGTCTGTCATTAAAGGGTTCTTTATAGTTACAGAATAAGTTTATCTTTTCAGAAAGGAATTCTTTTTGTAAAGCTCTTTTATGAGTTACAGAATAACCACCTTAAGATTAAAGTAGGTCTTCGAAAGATTTAATCGGAGTGGTGCTTTGTAGATTTCGTTTTCATCGGAATAGTGTGCCCCCCCCCTTTGTGGTTCCTGGTTTGGCTGCAGTGTTTTAAAGCGAACCACGCCGTGTTCACTGAAGCTGTTCGACGTCAAACTAATAATGGCGTTGGATCGATTTAACCCGTTACAGTAAAATGATTTTTTCGCATACTAGACAGAAATGTAGTACGTTACTGCAAGTTAAATCATTCAGAAATGTGGTAGATTCCTGCATAGCAACACATTACTGCACAGAAACACATTACTGCATAATAAATTTTATTTTCTTCAAATACATTGGTACACAACGTTACAATTATTCTTTGAAATTTTTATGATAAATGTTGAATGTACAATTGTTCATGTTAGTAAACAATATATCGCTTGATTGTAAATTACCAGGTGCCACTGACTGCAAATCAGAAAATGAAGTTACAATTTGGTTTAATTACGTTCTCCATTGTCAAAATCTTTGATTTTTTGGCATCATATCCATCACTTTGTCGTTTTAAAAATGCAATAAGCTCTGCATATTTTGAAATATCCAAATTTTCATTTATTTGTACTGTACTCTTAATCATGGAATAAAGAGCCCACAATGTAGAAGCTTTTCGAGACTTGGACTGTAATAATACGAACATATAAGTGTGGAACATATGCAATAACTTATTTTAAGACTAACCTTTTCAAAAAAGTAAGCTAGCATAACATTTTCATCAACTCCATGTGCTTGCTTATTTATTCTCCATTCGTAAAATATCGCATAGCTTCTCGTACCTTTCCCTTGATTTTGCAGGGAGTAAATTTGAAGATGCCTCTAAAGCTGCTTTTAAAATATCTGAATATTCTTCATTTACATAAACTGTATTCATGTTTGCAAAATAAAAAATTATTATTTGTGATGTTTATTTACTAAACGATATAATATTGTTTTATGTTGCTATGTTCAGCAACCTTCTAAATTTTTTTTTTAAATAAAATTAATTATTTTTAATAGTTGTCATACATAATATTTTTGACAAACACAATTTTTAAATAACAATTTTTTAATTTTTTTCACATTTCTGTCTAGGATGCGAAAAAATAGTGTACGCAATATGTTTAAGAAAGTGATTTTACTGAACTCGTAGGCTTTCATCGCTCGCCTTACGGCTCGCGATGAAACTTGCCTACTCATGCAGTAAAATGACACTTTCCTAAACTAGATGCGTAATCTACTATTTCGCAATTGTTTGCGTTATTATTTTAATTTGCAAAATACTATTTTTAAAACAATATAGAACATACCTAGAACAATCTTCAAAAATTATTTTTACAAAAACGGTTAAGTTCATGCAATATTATATTTTTTGTTATTAATAATAGGTACATAAATATATTAAATTCTTAACTTGTGAATAATAATAAAATTGATTTTATTAATAATACATAATAGTATATTAACATAACATAAAAACATAATATAATATTAATAATATTAAGTTTTTATTAACTTTAATTTCATTAATTTAACAAATTGTTATACTTATATTGTAAACTTGTAGGGTCTAATTGCTAGATTACGGCCGATTAGAGAAATACTAATTTTACTTTTACTTTGTGTTTGTAAAGTTTATACCGGGTATATGTCAGAAGGTCTACCTCTGCACCTTAATTTCATTTTTTTAATTGTTCTATATTCCAATGTCACAATGAAAAAATTCTAAAAGTACCTACTCTATATTCTATAAGTCCGTTTTTACCAGAAGGTGTAGACCGAGGCATGTAAATATGCAAACCAACACATTAAATCGTATTTTATTACTTTATGCTTTGTCAATTTTGTTTGGTAATACATCAATGAAGTAAAGATAAGCGAAAAATAGGTTTTATTATTTATTTGAACTTTTGTTATACAGTTTTAGTGTTATATTTTAAATAGTTTCGTATACAATAGTGGGCGTAGTATTTTAATTCAAAAATTTCTTGGGTGACTTGAACTGAAAGCAACTATAGTTATCTTGAAGTTCTCCTGTTCTCCTATATCTTGTGATTTCCGTAGGTCTTCTATTCTCAAGTTTTATATCTCGCCTATATCCATTATTTTTGGTTAATTAGGCGGACATTGTAACTATTATTGGATTATGTGGTAGTGCTCTGTTTAATTTGCTATAATATAAAAATACACAACAATGTGCAAAGTATGTAGATGTATAATTTTATAATTTTTAAACAGCGATTGCTGAATAATAAATATATTGCGATGAAACACGTAGGGCGTATAAAGCCAGCAGGCGTGGGAGACTTCCACGGTCCTAAAATCGAATTTGAGCTGTTAAATAAAAATAAATAAATCAAAGTAAAATTTGTAAACCTTTAATTCAAGAAAAACTTTACAATCCGAAATATATAAAAATATAACAAACCAAATTTTATAGTTAAACAAACAAGCGAAAATTAGAAACCAAAAATTTGTATAAAACAAAAATATTGCCAACAGTGCGCGCGTGCGGACGAACTTTTGATAAAAAATCGCGTTATCAAATAACACGCATAAATTTGAAAAATTGAAAAAAGAAAAAATTGAATTGTCTGGGAAACAGATGTATAAAAGATAACAAGATAAATAATTTAGTTTGCGACGGAATCCCAACGAGGAAGGTCGTCTGTTTTGAGTTCGTGATTGAACCCCGAAAAGGGAAAATCGTGTGGAGTTAATCATAGCTCTTGAAAGAGATTGTGTGCATGTGTGTGCTTTGAAACAACCATAGCATACACCAAGTAAATCAAAATTAAAATATTTCGATCCAAGAAGAATAAATTAAATTTTTGGACGAGAACCAGCGGCCCATAATCTGGAACAACAATTTGGAACTGGAATAGAAAATCATTTTTGAACTGAAAAGGACAGTTCTTCTTTAACGTGGGAGACAGAAGAGGTACCCAAAACCCATTTAAAATTATCACAAGAACAGAAGTTCAGGTTTGCATAAAAATTACTTTTAAAGTGCTCGCGATTTAAGCGGAATCTTATTTGGTTCGGAATAACGATGCGTCACTGCCAATATTTGTAAATCAAAGATAAATTTTGTAATTCAATTGTTTTGTTTAATAAAAATAAAATTTCCATTCATTCAATAACTGGAATATTTTTTTTGAATTAAAGAGATTTAAAGAGTCACATCCATTAGATATTTTACTACCTTACCTCAAAGAGTTCAAAATAGAGAAAGTATTCACGAATTTAGGTTCTTCACCAAGTCGTAGCAATATTAATAGTTTAAATAACTTATTTGTCCTGAACATTTTTAAAGATTGTGTAGGTAGAATAAATTGATTGAAATAACTAAAAAGTGATTATATTGGAATAAATTTAATTGATATAATTTTGTTATACTAACACTTAGCATGGTGCGAAAACCTAAACCTCGTAGCTTTCCAATTGTTGGAGTTAGTGGTCGCTGAGCTCTAATCATTATAAGCATTAGAGATTTTTGAATTCTTACATCACAATCGACAAAATCAATTTCATAACATACATTAGCTATTTGCTCACTCTCGGTTTCAATTTGCTCTCCGTAAGTCGATATTTAATTTAACATCTTCCACTAACCCGATATTTTATTTATTATCTAATTTTTTGTACGAGAACTTTGTGATCGCTCGATATTATAATCATTATCAAATAGCATGTTACTAATGAATAAGGAACGGATTTATATGTATTTTTGCATATTTTCTTATTGGTAATTTTGCAATCTGTTGCCTTCTAGGCTTTCCATAAGATTTTTTGTAAAAATTATTTTCATCATATTCAAAGTAAAAAAATATTGAGTCTCTAAAAGGTACAGGTACTGAATTATCGCCATCAAAATATACAAAAATACATATAAATCCGTTCCTTACTAATGAAATTACATCTGGTATAGCTTTCAGAAATTCTGATGTAGTTTTCTAAAATACCATTTCGTTTATTATAATAGAGACGTATAATATTCAGAAGAATTCAAAAAAATTATGCTTACCTCAGCGTGATATGTGAATAAACACAAACAAATGCTAGTTCCTCCGAAAAAGGTAAGCAATATGAATAAAAAAATGGTCTGCAGTTGATCTCCTGCAGCAATGATTCCAATATGGTAAGTACTATGTTTCGAAGTTGTACTTGAAATGATTCCCAATCAATGATTTTGTTTTCAATAGGTTTTATTTCATACTCCTGGAAAAATGAATAGCATTTTTAATTTTTAAAGTCAAATAAAATATTTTTTAATAGCTTCTCATACAGATATAAAATAATATCATCATTTTTTTTGTAATATAATTATTTTAATAGTTTCGGTGATTTTTTTACCACGATCACATTATATCTTTTAACGGTTAAATAGATTTCAGAAAATTTTTTTATTAAAAAGTTTAATAAAATTAACAATATTTTGGGGAGAGGCTTGCAGGTTGCCACCCCTACCGAATTTCGACATCCTAACAGTGTCATTCCCTAAATTTCGATGCACACGAACATAATAAATAAAGTGTGAAATTTTATTTGTTAAAAAATGAAAAATGAAAATTGTGCTTTTGTCTGTGCTCATAAATTGAACATTTTCATTGAGAATTTGATGTAAATATTTTTGCTGTGTTGCTTTTTCATTCAATTTTCATTATTCAATTTTTTTTCATGTATATTCTAAAGTGGTGTAAAAATGCAGGTTGCCACGTTTTTTTGGCTTGCAGGTTGCCACCTCTCTTATTTTTTTACATTGCGATGTACACAATAATATGTTTTGTGATGTACACTACAGTGACTGTAGAGGGACAGTGGCGACATGAGAGCCTAAATCGCTCAAGGACAGGTCTATTTACTAATATTATTTACTAATAACACTAGTCTACAAATTTTGACTTTAAAAAAGTATTCTTCACGTAAAGTAGCTTTTTTTATTAATTTTCATATGCTGAATACAAAATTTACAATATATACTTAAAATTAGTTTCCGTTTTCGAGAAAAAAAATTACAAGGTTTTTGCAAAAATTAACCGAAAACATATTGTTCATCTATACATTAGTAGAATTGCGACGTGGTTTCTTCGCTGCCTTCTTGTATTTTGCTTCTGTAACATCTCGACAAACAGTCCAGCAATAAGCCGTCAACATTGAAACGTTCCACTTCCCCTGATATAGTTTTTCCATGTAAGCGATGTCCTGATGGAAGCGCTCCCCATGGTCATTGCTATTAGAAGCCCTACGATTGTCCGGAAAAAAGTTCAAAAAAAAGTAGATTTTCAAGGACATGTTAAAACCAGCTGTTGATATGATGATAACATATTTTTGATAAGTTCAGCATAGTTGTCACTTCTGTTATTTCTCCAAGAAGTTTTTTGCATGGCGAAAATCGCCTCAAACTTTTTTTTCTTTACCTTCTAGTAGAGTCAAAGTTATTATCTTTAAATGAATTTCGTATTTGAGGACCGATAATTATACCTTCTTTGATCTTAGTTTCACTTAACCCTGAAAATTTCTTGCGAAGGTAAAAGCAGCTCAATTTTTGTCCATTGCTTTTACGAAATTTTTCTTTTTTTATAGCTTTCAGCCTTTTTTTATATGCAATGGTGGAAGTAACACTTTATGTAGAATTAGAGAATTAGAGAAATTCTAATTAGAAACGCTTTCTACTCGATTCAAGAATATATAAATATTTATTTGGGTTTAGTCATGTATACACTACAAAATTTTTTTATAATATGTACATCCACTATACAACATTTAGCTGCTTTCCCAATCCTAATCTCCATACATCTCGATCATGTACCATTTCCTCATCCAAACCTCTATCCTGCATTGCCTTTCATATTCACTTCTTATTGTTATAATAAAATTTGCTTTGTTCATTAGTTATACTTGAATTTTTAATTACTGTGGATGAAATGATAAAAGATATGCGAAATAATAAAACAATTTTATTTTCGGAATTAATTCTTTTAAAAAGTTTTCATAATTGTAAAAAGATCGATATCTCTAGTTTAAAATTATAGATATAATGACAAAAAATCGAGATATTTAATTATTATTCTAACATTTTTCGCATTGAATGTACTATGTAAACATGCACAGGTACTCACCTAAGTAGGGCCGTAATTGATCAGAAGAAGGTGCGGCGTACGCTTTTTTGGGATATACACTAGCGCATTCTAACTACTAATTGCATTATGTAGTTGTGCTCTGTTTAGTTTGCTAAAATCTCAAAATACACAATAATGTGCAAAGTAGATGTATAATTTCATAATAAATTTTAAGCAGCGATTGGTGAATAATAAATATATTAATAATTGAAATAACTTAGTTGTCCTGAACATTTTTAAGAATTGTGTAGTAAGAGTAAATTGATTGAAATATCTAAAAAGTGATTATATCACAATAAATTCAATAGATACAATTTTGTTGTACTACTAACACTTTGCATGCTCCGAAAACCTAAAACTCGTAGCTTTCCAATTGTTGGAGTTAGTGGTCGCTGAGCTCTAATCAAAATAAGCATTAGAGATTTTTGAATTCTTACATCACAATCGACAAAATCAATTTCATAACACACGTTGGCTATTTGTTCACTTTCGGTTGTAATTTTCTCTCCATAACTCGATATTACAATCATTATTAAATATCCTGTTATTATTGTAATTATATCTGGTATAGTTTTCAGAATATCTGTAGTTTTCTATAATACCAGTCCGTTTATAATTTTTCAGAAATGTTCAAAAAATTATGCTTACCTCAGCGTGATATATCAATAAACACAAAGCAATGCTAAGTCCTCCAAAAATGACAAGCATTATTAATGAAAAAATGGTCTCCAGTTGATCTGCTGCATCAATGATTCCAATATGGTAAGGTACGATGTTTCGAACTTGTTCTTTAAATGATTCCCAACCAATAATGTTGCTTTCAGTAGGTTTTATATCACATATCTGGAAAAAATAATAGTAACTGTAATTTTTAAAGGCAACTAAAATATTCTTTATTATAAATGCTACAAATACTTTTTGATAGCTATTATTGCTATTCCATCTTTATTATTTTTATAATGTAAATATATAGAAAATAGTGATTTAAGGTCTTGGGGGGTGATGGGACTCAGATACGACAAGTGGATGAATTTAAATGTTTGGTGGCGACGATGGATAAAGAGGGTATAAATAAACCACAAAATACTGAAAGCACGAAAAGTACTGTGATCCCTTAATTCGGGCTGATGGGACAAAAATATCTCTAAAGCCATTAAAAAGAGAATTGGTAGAAGTATGGTGGAGTTCGTTCTTACATATGGAAGTGATGCATATGGAAGGCAATGAAAGAATACGATAAACGCAGATTTAGAGCGGTAGAGGTTGACTACTTGCGACGCAGTGCTAGGATATCGAGAACAGAAAGAGTAAGAAATGAGAGAATCCCAAACATAATCAAATGACACAAGTATAAAAGATGTAATACATGGAATAGAAATAAACAGGCTTAAATGGTTTGGCCATCTACTGAGTAAAGGAAATAAAAATGGCAAAAAAATATTCCTATAGAAACCACCAGGAAAAATTAAGAGCGGACGTCCCCGAAAGCCGTGGAATGAGAGCATGCGAAAGGCAATGCAGGATAGAAGTATGGATGTAGAAATGTACACGATCGAGAGGTATGGAGATTTGTATGTTAATTTAAGTTTTATCATTGTAAATAATTTATAAAAATTAATCAAATACATATAGAAAAATAATAACAAAAAAATACAATTGTCAGAAATTGTATTTGAAAACATATAAAATTATTAAAGAATTAATTTCAACAAAATCCTGGATTTAATTAACGTAAAATCAACAACGAAGATATTTAACGAATTGATAAATCAATTTTAAAAATATATCAAAATTTAAACCCATTTATTAAACATTTTAATATGCCAACGGTTGAAATACCAGACGAAAAGGATCATCTTCTATGAAACTCGATCCAATTCGCCATCATTATTTTTTATTTCTATTTTGTTTTTAATTCTAAAGTACTATCCCAAACTGAGAGTAAAAGTTCCAAAAATTGCAGTTCAAGAAACGACAAATCCTTTGGAAGAAATATCTTTAAAAAATTAAGTTGTCCAACTATAATCTTTTCTTTTAGGCGTGGAGGAATTTATTGTAATCTTAATAATCATGTTATGTTTTATTAAATTAAACATAGGCAATAAGAATAATATTGTAAGATATCGTAATTCAAACTATAATGTATTAGATAAGTAATTTTTGTAATGTCGACAAATTGTTTCAAACAACTTGCCAACTGTAGACTTCAGCTTGTAATTTGCATTCTCAAAGTAAAATTTAGGTTTTTAGTAATTTTGCATTTTTTTAAAATCGAATTTCAAAGGCCTAAATACGAGTATATTTAACTTATTTATGCAAATTCCTGCTTCTCTATTATAATCATTTAAAAAGATTAATATAGAATTATTCCTCAAGTGTCAAGTCCATTTAAGCTTGATAACCGTATTATCCATTAAATCCGTTGATGCCAAGGGAGTTTACAAGCAAGCTTTGAAAAATAAGTAGCCACTTTAAATCCGATTAAAAATTAGCGGAGTTTACAAAACCCCATAAATTCAATTTAATTTCTATTTTCAATAGTGTATTGTTTGGCTAGGGATGAAACAAAACGATTTCAGACCAGGGTGAGGATTGCTTGCCCGAGCGATAGCGAGGTAATATTTTACATATTACATGGTAATATTTTACATATTACATGGTAATATTTTACATATTACCTTTCAGTTTTATTAATTAATCAAACCTTCATAAAATATAAAAACTGTCATTCTCAGATAAATTGACAGTTAAAACGATATATTTATAACTGAGTAAGCGGGAAGAAACTTGACGGTTTCTGTCCTAGGGAAGAAACCAATTGGTTTCTGACCAACAACAGTCGCGTTGATCTGCAATTGACTTGTTTCGACTGTCTCAACAAGCAATGAAACCCGCAGTTTCATAGTAGGTAATATATAATAGTATATTACGTGCCGAGGTGGAAAATGTTTCATTACAGCCGAGCGCTAAGTTAGTTGACTGAGGCGCGAAGCGCCGAAGTCAACTATAAGCGCGACGCTGGAATGAAACTTGACACCGAGGTATGTATACTATTTTATTCACAATCAGTTTGATTTTGAAACAAGAAACAAGAAATAATTAAAAATTGAATCAAATTATACACTGCTTTTCATTTGATTTCACTTTTGAAAATAAAAATTGTTTATCAAGTTAGTATGAAATATTAAAAACAAATTGCTGTTTATGTCAAACAAAAAATTTGTGTTGACAACTGGCAAATATTATATTAGTAACAAATTTACAGATTTGTTTCGTGTTTTTAATATTACTGCTTAAATAATTTTTAATTATTCTGGCTAAACTTAAACGTATAAAGTAACTAAAATAAAATTAGATTATAATTTAGCTTGTACTAAATTTGTATATAAATTGTACTTGATGCTTGACATAACCTTAACTAAATAATTTGACGCATATTTTTTGTTAGTTTCTTTTCTTGCCATCCATGCGACATTGCAGGTTGGGAAGTGGCCACTTCCCAACCTGGGGTAGGTTGGAAAGTAAAACAAAACAGCTTTTTGATTGGTTGGCAGTGAAACTAAATAATAAACTGCTTCCCAACTTATTAAAAGTCAGGAATGTATCGATTACTAACCGATTGTGAATAAAAATAATTACCTTGTAAGCTTACATGGCCAGTCCGATAAATGAAACTTTTAACAATTTCAAAAGCATTTTGAGATTTTGTAAGTAAAAGCTAGATGAAATCTAATACTCCTATCATTCGTAATTTATAGTTTTGCCTTATTTTTGTGTCTTTCATTTTCTTTTTGAAATAATTAAAGAAGCAAAAATTTCCATAAATAAGTTTTTGCATGTTAATTTTCTATGTTCTGCTAACTTATTCAGCACCCTGTATATTTATAAATTATAAACAATTATTATATTATTTTAAATAAAGTGGTTAAATTATTTAATATTTACATTTATGTACATTATAAAACTAATTCGAATTCAAATAATAGCTATTTATTATACAAGTGTCTTATTTGCTGTTAAGACACGTGTGTAATACAAAGCTTTATCCAATATCTCGTAATAATAGTTTAAAATGTAATTAAAAGTTTTGACGTTTTAAAATGTCAGATGTAAATTATGAAAATTAGTATCAAGTACACTGATAAAAAAAAAGTTTTGAACCAAAACTTTTTATGCATTGCCTATATACAATGCATAAAAATTTTTGAATCAAAATTTTTCGTTTAGGTTCTAAAAAATTAGCTTTTGCTTCAAAACGAAAAATTTTTATTCAAAACCTTTTATGTTTTGCCTATATACAATGCATAAAAGGTTTTGGTTCAAAACTTCTGTTTTATCAGTGTAGGTGTACTCATAATTTACATAAGTCACTAGTGTTTTATAGACCCCATAAGTCACTAGTGTTTTATAGACCCCATAAGATATGTAAAATCGGCATTATTATGCCTTCATAAGACAGAGGTATTGGATAAAATATGTTAAATAATGTTAAGCAGTACTTATTAATATAGTTACCCTTAATATTTCTCCGCTGTAACCATCAGTAAATATTATTAATATGTATTTTTGCAATAGTTTACAATGACCACAAAGCAGTGTTAGTGTGTTTATGTAAATAATTAGTACCAAAGTAGTTATAGCAGTAAATATACCAAATATTATTATTTGAATTATAACTTGTAAGTTATTATTAAGAGTCGCAGGTCCACATCCAAATGGTAGAATCCATTTTTCTTCATTTAATGATAATATAGCTGCCGTTGTTATGTGTACGATGATTACAAACATTACGGCTGGATATCCAATGTTACTCTAAAAAATTCAATATTGTTACTAAGCTCGTGATTTATTACTGTAAATTTCTGTCTTAAAACTATTAAAAGCCGATCTTTTCATATTTAAGTTATACGTCAAGTAGTTACTTGATGTTTACTTTACTTGAGCATTTTAATGGTTGAGTAAGACAGTTGGATCTTTTCATCGAATTTTTTATCGAATTAACTATTTGAAGTACAGTATGGTTGGCATTATATTTAAAACTAAAATTTAGCGTCATTTGAACTTAAGGAGTAGATCAGATTAACTTAAACTAAAAAGTGAAACCTGACAAGTAAAGTAATCAAAAATTTTAATTTCGCCAAGTTGTAAGGTAATTTGAAAACTATCCGAAAAATATTAAATATTCGTATTTTGTGATTTTTTTTTACTAATAAGTAATTACCATAAGTACTACTACTAGTAAATAAATACTAAAAATATTTTTTTTTATATAAATATTTTATATGGTTTGGATGGTTCTAGAAATATTTCTAGAACCTGCCAGCAATTCGACACCATGGAAGCAGCTGAGAAAAAAGAGGACTGCAGAGTTAAAGAAAATTAATGTGTTAAAGAAAAATGAACACCTAAGATTAGCCCAAAGGTTAATAAACTCCTCGAATGTCAGCCTTCTAAAGAGCAACCGCTCGTAGGTATAAAATGCCACATCTGCCTGGGAGCCTAGCACCGATACTTTTACAACACTAAACATTACTTTAGTAATATTAAAAATTAAAAATAATTACTATAGCGGATGCAAAGGAGGGAACACGCAGAATATCAATAAAAGTTATAGTGCCTTGCTCTGGCACCTTGCTCCAAAGCACCTTCATAATGGATTCAAAACGATCGAGCTCGCTAATTTCCTTGCAGTCTCAATATTTAACGATGGCTTTTATGCTATTCTAAAAATGCTATAAGTAATGAACGTCATCATCGGTCCTATTGCAAAAGAATATGCCATGGAAAGCGATAACAGCCAAATCAACCGGGAGGAGTTACGTCATGGAGCATCCTCAAAAGAAGGACGAACAGCTCGGAGGGAAGCTTCAGCCCCTCAGCAGGCATTATTTCAGGAAGAGGAGGGTCCATTGTATGGGCCAGGTATAGCTGATCAGCAGTTTTTATGGTTAATATCATTTTATCTTGCAAAAATTGATAGTTAAATCTTTAAACGCGTATTTCTCGAAATGACATTTTTAAAATCTGCAATTTGAACTGAGTATTCTTGAATATATTTACTATACAATGACATAGGATATTTTTGATTGGATAAAAATTGACGATTTGCCATTAAAAAAACGACCATTTTATAAGCAAAAAAAAACAGATTTTTGTTCATAACTACGCTATTTTTTTGTTATATTTAATATTTATCGAAAATCCTACCTCATTGTACAGGAAATTCCTTCCTGTAAATTTTTGTTTCTTTTTCGATTTCAGCCACTCAAACGGCCGGAATCATTGCAGCAGTTAAGGTACTTTTTTTGGTGCCTCTGAAGGCAGCGCATAAGTCGCTTGGATCGCAATATTTGTTTACGAAAAAATTATCAGGAATTATCAGAAATTATCAGGTCAAATATAACAAAACATATTTTTAATTTTCGCAAGGAAAAAAAAGTTGTTAAAGTAACTACAATTGCAGTGCAATCTACTACTATAAACTGTAAATATAGTGACAACACCAAACATAAGTAAAATTTATACGTCAATTGTTGCAAAATGTCTGCAGTATAGCTTACTACAATTGTTGTTAAATTTTAACAACATTGTGATACGAAGTACTTAATATTTTGTTGTTGTAATAACTTGTGCTTAAGTACATAGTACTATTGGTGATGTTGTTTCAACAACTATAGCTGTAGTAAACTTTACGTTTACTGTGTAGTAAATATTGCTAATATTCAGTACAATTCACTCTTGGTGCTCTTGTTACTTGCACAACATTGTTAAGTAATGTTCACGACCTCGAAAGTTAATTGTACTACAAAGTTGTTGCTAGTTTTACATAACATTGGTATTGCTAGATTTGCATTATAAATTAATTAGAACTAGTGATGGACACGAGACGAGACGAGACGAGACTTGAACTGGTCTCGTCTCGTCTCGAAGGTGTCAAGTTGGGTCTCGTCTCGAAGTCTCGTCTCGTCTCGAAAAGTCTCGTCTCGTTTGAGAAAGTCTCGTCTCGTCTCGAAAAGTCTCGTTGGTCTCGTCTGATTAAAATTGATTAAAGACTAAACGTATTATTATCATTACATATAGAAATTTTGAGATTTATTTTTATTTTCAGTTCAAGCCATTTTAAATCATTTTGGAATATAAATAAATAATAACGAATCTTCGGTGATACTAAAAACATTTATTAAAATAAATTTAAGAATATTCCTCACAGACCCGTAGCCAGGATTTCATTTCAACAATAATTTTTATTATTACAAATTTTCAATTTTTTAAAATTTTTTTGTAAAATTAACTCATTTTATTATTTAATTTATTTTTTTTAAACAAACATTAAATTTTTTTTTTCATTACATAAAAAAGTTCTTCGTTCGCTAATTTTTTTTATAATTTAAACTAACGCGTTAGACCGCTTAGCCAAATAATTATTACAAATATTGTGGGAAATTCCATAAATAAATTATAAATAAAGTTTAAGAATGGTTTAAGCTTTATTGTTAACAGCTATTATGTTTACCGTTACATGGTTTTTATATTACATCAATTCCATGGCTTCCAAGTAAAAAGGGATAAGTAGGGTCGACGTATAAGCCGACAAGGTAAATAATTACGAAAAATAAATTTGGAAAAAAAATTTTTCCCACTTCAAAATAAATCTATTTACCTTTTTATTTTCAAAATTCAAATTTACTTTCAGTTTTTTTCTTGAACTCGTGCCCCCAGGTTTATGGACCTCATTCCACATAAATCTTCATAAACAAATAATAGAATTAGTAATATTAAGTAATTATGAACAATTAGTATACAATTTTCGTTAGGGATTAGTTACCCAATTATTTACGCATATTAAACAACGTGCCGATTCGTTGTTTAAACGATTTTGATGTTTTCTAATTGTAAGGGCTGCTTTAGAAAATAATCTTTCAAAAGAAACAGAAATTGCCGATGTACTGCACAAATCTCGAACCATTTTTGATAAAATTGAGAACTTCTGTTCATTTTCTTTTCCCCATTTTAATTTAAATTAATTATTTCTTTATTTTTTAATTTTTTTTATGATAACGAAATTTTGAGGCCCTCAGCGGCTGAGTACTACGCGCACAGGTAAATCCGCTTTTAATAAAGAAGTAGGTATTTAGTTAAAATTAATATTTTTGTCAGTTTTTAGTAAACGTTATACAAAATTTAAAAAGTAATGTCCCATTATTCGAGACGAGACGAGACTTTTTTTTATCAGTCTCGTCTCGTCTCGGACTTTTTATGGTCTCGTCTCGAGTCTCGTCTCGCTTTTAAAAAGTGGTCTCGTCTCGAGTCTCGTCTCGAAATTCGAGACGAGACTCGAGACGAGACGAGACTTTTCTCGTCTCGTGCCCATCACTAATTAGAACTACTACTACAATTCTGTGGTCAGCGTACTTAAAAGATCATAAGTATTGTATACTTATGACATTTTAAGTGCCGACCACAGAATTATTATGTGGCTTTGACAACAAATGGCAGTTGTAATACATTTATTAAATTAAACTGATGTAAACATTTTTATAATTATAATAAGGTAATAAATTACTTCCGTTGAAGCGAAAAACCACTTAGAATTTCAGTTTTTGAGGGCCTCCAGTGACATCCAGATATCTTAGATTTTATGGTTGCAGTCCCAAGAAGTAATAGTAATATCAGTACTTCAGTATTACCTACAAAATTGATTATATAAAATAAGAGATTATATGATATCTAAAAGCAATACTTACCGTTAATAATCTTTGGTTTTCATCAATTGCTAAATAGGTTTGTGTCTTGAAACGATTTTGCATAACGAACTAATTTAGTTGCTATCTTTGACTATTCAGTAAAAAGTTAATTACTTACTGGCTATTTTTTTTGTATTTGTGTTGCAAATCTGTATCCAGCTGAAAAAAACATGTTTTTATTAATTATCAGTTGTTATAAATTAAAATAAAAATGTAGTATAAAACCATTACATTAAAAAATTGAGTACTTACCTTTAAAGGAATTTATTAGGTACTTTTTTTATAAGTCATGTCCCATTCTGTTAAAATATCTTAAACGTAGTCACCATAATTTTTTTGCACTTTATTTTAAAACTATTTGCTACTTCGTAGTTCACATACTAGTACCTTAGGTTAAGCGCGGGTCACATTATGACCCACGATTTGTTTGACAGAGTTGCACCGCCGCTGCTTACCAGCCGCTGGTAAGCAGCCTAATGTGGCCCGCGCTTTACTGTTGTTCAAACATAAATGAAGGACGAATAAAACATTCTGCATATTCGTCAAAGCATGATTCAATAGGGCACTTCCACTCCCCCACTCCAACATGGCTGCCGAACAGCTGTTTGGTGGTATGGTTGGTGGTATTCGCCATAAGATTTGTTAAGGATTCAAGTGTTTTCGTTATAAAAATGTATTTTTTACAGAATTCTAACCAGTTCTTTTAGCATTTTTAGCTTTTATGACACGGTGCTGATAGTTTTATATTAAATTGGACTACAAAAATCCACTATACTTGCAAATAATTTAATAAATTGTATGTTATTAAATTTTTCAAAATTATTAACCTGAAATATTAAAAGTTACAATAATTTAATAATTTTAACAGTTATTTAAATGAAATACAATACAATAAATAAATAAACAACATTTCAGGTGTTATGTTTTGTAATTATTTGCCAGCATTTTTGTGTTTCAGTAATTTGTTTGACTTTCCGGTTCATGTTGAAATCGCAGAGCTATACAACCAGAATTTGTTATTTTCCAACTTCTGCCGGTTTGCCTTTAAACAAAGTCAAATATTTTCAGAATAAAAAGTACAGTAAAATTAAATGAATGAATAAACTTAACCAAATTAAATTAGAAAATATCTAATTTAAATGGGTTTTCGTCAGTTTGAGTTATAGGTAGGGAATTTTCAAAATTGGGAGAAATTTGTATCTGCCGGGCTTAATGCATTCTCGACTAGAAGATTTGCTGATTTTTAAGACATAATTTTTACATTTTTTAGTAAACTCCTGAACTGTGCCAGTTACGATTATATCTTTCACTAAATCTGAATGTATTTATGTAAATTACTCAAAAACACAAAAATGCTGGAAACTAATTATTAATAAACAGCTGAAATGTTGTTTATTTTTATTTAAAGCAATTTATTTCAAATTATTGTACCTAACTTTTAATATTTCAGGTTAATAATTTTGAAAAACTTAATAACATACAATTTATTAAATTATTTGCAAGTATAGTGGATTTTCGTAGTCCAATTTAATATAAAACTATCAGCACCGTGTCATAAAAGCTAAAAATGCTAAAAGAACTCGTTAGAAATCTATAAAAAATACATTTTTATAACGAAAACACTTGAATCCTTAACAAATCTTATGGCGAATACCACCAACCATACCACCAAACAGCTGTTCGGCAGCCATGTTGGAGTGGGGGAGTGGAAGTGCCCTATTATAGAAACTGCAAGATTGCAAAACATCAGAGTTGCAATATTATGTTACATACTTATCAAAGGGGATAAATTGTACTACAATTGATGTGTACTTGTTACTTATCTTATTGTTACACTAAAATCAACTATTTTGAGTGATAAAACAACAACGCTTTCGAGTTAAAAGTTCAACAAAATTGTAAAATTAACTATATGCATCTAACAACAATGCGTAAGTGCATTTTACAGCTTATTTAGTATAAACAGCCTGAGAGATGCGTTTAATTTAACTGCAATTTATTGTTGTTCATATGACAACAATTATTTTACTACATGAAAAATGTTAATATAACAATATCTTTTTTTTGCGTGTATATTTCCCACTTTTTATTTTTACAATCAATACGCCATTATTAACATCTATTCCACTTGAACTTCAAAAAACAATATTAAAATTCCATTTCTAACATTATGATTTTAAATAATTTGCAACAATTAACCATTAAATATAAACTTACTAGTATTATTATTTAAAACTACATAATCTGTGCAATTTTCTAAGCAAAGTTGTTAATTACAACAAATTAATTTAGTTATTGACAGAAAATCCTGTTATTTTCTGTCTTAACAACTAAATTCGGTTATAATTAACAACTTTTTTTTAAATTGTTGCGGATTATTGGACTATTTACCAACTGTTGCTTAGTTTTAAAGTTTTTTTTTGCCCATCATCTTGTTTTTTAAGATGCGCAAAACTATTAAGTCCTTTTTTTGCTTTTCTATTTCTTTTGGGGTAACTGCTCGGCTGCAGTGTATACTAAGTATAAATTAAGGCTTACCTGTTTCTTAATGATATCTTTATATTCATTTATAAAAATGTTTTCTCTTTCTGTACTTCCAAAATTTGACAGCTCATCCAAAAGATACAATTTTTCATATAATATTTTCAATTGAAACCGATAACAAAATATAATCAGGCTGCATAGTAAATCTGAAAATATAAATATTATATAAATGCAATATAGTGCTGATTATGTTTGTAGTGCAATTTCAAAAGCGAAAATTGGAGGATACTAATAAATCTACATTTGTAGCTTTCTTTCGATAGTTGCAAAGTCTGCTTTTAGTTATATGAATTTTTTACTTTTTTTATTATAAAAATTGGTACTTATTTTTAACATTTTGGCATGAAACTGATGGTATAATTTCAAATTAAAATAAAAATTATTTAATTTCAATTAAAAATAAAAATTAACTCTGCATATGCCGGTCCCAAGCCTGGAGAAAGAAGGAGGAAGGGAAGGAGTAACAACCTTGTAAAAAAAACCTGGGTTCATCTGGCTCCGGATAATAGCACCCAGTAAGGGCCCCTGTCTAGGGTTACAGATGAAAACCAGCCAACGGTCCGATGAGCAGAAGAAGAATAAATTAGTTTATTTCTCAATGGTTAAAAGAGCGGAAGAGCTACCAAGTAGGGGAGATTTAACCTCTTTTGTCCAGAAAGACAATGAATCTATGGGAAGAAAATCCTGAAAAGAAGTAACCCGGTCCTCCAGGTGAGGAGGTTGAGCAGGATGGTTAGTAGCCAACTCTCGTAAAAATGATAATACTTGCAGTTCCCAAAATTGCCTCGGATATCGGTATGGATCAATGATGACGAATAATACAACAAAAAAGGACAAACGAAAATGGATTGCGAATAAAATAAGATTGGCTGCATGGAATGTCAGAAGTATGACACATAAAGAATTGGAGATAGCAGCAATTATGACTAAACAAGGTATAGATTTTGTAGCGATATCAGAAACAAAAAAGAAATTGAGAGGTACAAAGTATGTTGAAGACTATATAATGATTTACAGTGGGGTAGCACAGCACGAAAGAGCGGCTAAGAGTATAGCAGTATATATACACAAAAAATGAGAAAAACAAATAAAAAACTACGAATTCATAAATGAAAGAATAATAACAATAAAACTCAAAATTGAAAGAGGAAATTTGACGATAGTCGATAGTAGCAGTCTATGCTCCGGAAGAAGGAAAAACTGACGTATCCATTACCTTTTACGAAACCCTCCAACAAATTATGGACAAATATAACAAACAGGATCAACTGATTCTTCTTGGAGATTTGAATGCGAGAGTAGGCAACAACCCAATACCCAAGGTTGTAGGAATATTTGGCGAATGAATCTGCAATAATAATGGAAATATTGTTAGGGATTTTGCTTCCTTTAACGGTCTCAAAATCACAAACACCTTCTATCGCAAAAAAGATATTCACAAATATACATGGTCAGCACGAGGACAACGCTCTATAATAGACTATGTAATAACGAGAGCTGGGAATTATATGCACTGGGAACCCGATATCTTGTATGACGCAAACAGTATAATATGCATAAATACGAGATAAGAAATTAAGAAATTGTATGCTGCATACTGGATGTCGGGTTCCCAGTGCATATAATTTCCAGCTCTAGTAATAACTTACAGCAAAATAGCTGGACAAGTGAAGCATACAAGAGTTCATAGAGGATATGATGTTGGTACAGACCATTTCCTTGTTATAACTCAAATAGATACTTACGCTAAACACAAAAAAAGATCCCTGAGATAAAACAAAAAAAAGAAGTCTACAAAGTCTACTTACTGCAAGAGGAAAGTATAAGACTCCTTTATCAACAAAGGATGATCACAGAACTGGAAAATTTAATAACTAAGAGTGATGTTGATGAGGAATGGTCAAATATAGAAGCAGCAATTAAAAAAGCGGCTAACGAAGCTCTGGGAATGAAGCGAAAATATAGAAGAAGACTGTGGACACCGGAAATCGAAGAAGCCGTTAAAGAGAAGCATGATCAGTACAGAAAATACATAGCTAATCCAACAGCAGAAAACCAAAATACCTACAAAACAAAAGAAACCTAGCGAAGAGTTTGGTAAGAGCAGCGCATCAAGAATCCTGGGACAGATACATTAGTAATATTGAACATGACATTCATGGACGTCAGATAATAGCGTATAAAGCGCTAAAACTTTTAAATAAATCCGAAAAAGAAACGGTACAACTTAACAACATAGAAGAACAAAAATGGATAGATCACTACAAAAGTTTATGGTATGATGAAAAACCGTAGTTTATATTTCTGCACAATTTTTGTGTCTTACATTTTTTCTCTAAAATAATTAGGGAAGCAGGAATTTGCATAAATAAGTTTTTACATGTTAATTTCCTATGTTCGGCTAAGTCATTCATGCCCGATTGCACGACCTATCCTTAAAACTTAAGTTTCACTTAAATCTTATTCCGACCAATGGACAATCAGTATTAGTGAAATAGGGTAGGGATTAGCTATTTAAGGGAAGCTTAACGTTTAAGGATAGGTGGTGCAATCGGGCATCAGCACCCTGTATATGCAGACGACGTCGCGATCATATTTGAAACTGAAAATGAGTTATAAAGAGGAATCTATAACTTGAGTTGCATATGTCTGGAATACGATTTAAAGATATCTATAAAGAAATCAAAAGTCATTGCTTTCAAAGGAATGCGAGCAAAAATAGTAGTAAATAACAAGACAATCGAACAAGTAAGCCACTACTGCTACTTAGGATGCGATCTATCATACGAACGTGATAGGGATACTGAACAAAAGCTGAACAAGTTTGGATATATATGCGGCACTATAAGAAGATGTTTAAAGAAAAAAACACGAAAAGACACACTGGTCAAATTTTATAAAACAGTAGTGGTTCCAACAATTATGTAAGGTAGCGAGTCGTGGGTACTAACAAAAAAGCAAGCAAGTTCTATTCACGCGACGCGACGGAGATGAGATTTTTAAGAACAGTGAAGGGTTGTAGTAATATGGATCGTATTGGAAATACCGACAATAGAAACTAACTAAACATCTTCAGCTTAAACGACAAACTAAAAGAAAATAAGATAAGATGGAAAGAACATTTGGAACGAATGACTAAAGATAGGCTCTCCTCAAAGATTTACAAGTATAAACCAGGAGGAAAGAGAAGCCTACGTAGACCGAGGAAGAGATGGGAACCGTAACGGGAATTAAAATGCCTAATACGGAAAGTGCAGAAGAAGAAGAAGAAATAAAAATTACGAGAAACAGAGTGAACTTAATGGGAAGAGTCTGGACACTTGTCTGTTGTTTCCCCGGATTACACTTTTTCAAAATTTGGCGCTATAAAAAAAGAAACATACCCGAGAAAATGGTTTGAAAGAAATTATTTAGTAATACTAAAATAAGGCTCACGTAGATAGTAGTAAATAATTATATATAATTGACTTTCCAAAAACAGAAACTTATTAATAATTTTTTGTAGCAAAGGTACAGTATAGAGTTAATGCAACATTACCAACTAGATATTTGGTTTAATTTGGCGATGTGGTTTCTTAACACTTTTAACTTTTTAATTAAGAAATTTCAACATGTCCACTGTATCCCTCTGTCTATTGTCTCCTTGGTCTCCATTATATATTATATTTATATAACTATTCGATTACACACAAATTGCATAAATAACCAATTATAGTTATGAGTTTTTAAATGTCGTGTTCCCAAATTCGATGTTCTGTATACTATTCTTAAAAAACTTTTTTGTTCTATTAAACTCTTGCACCCAGAAAAAAGTCATTGGTCAATTAAACTAAAGAAAATAGTTATTTAACAATTTGCTGAATATCACTGTAATCAAACAAGATGTAGTTTAATAGAAATTGTTTGAGATAGTTATTTCAACCAAGAACGAATAGTTAAGTTACAAAATATATAGTAATCTAAAAAGTAGTCGTTTCAAATATCATAAGTGTAGATTAACTATTAAATATTTACATCTATCAACATTCTTTGTAACTTTAATAAATCATAAAGTCATCTAACTAAAGAAATTGTTAAACAACATTGAAAATATATATGCAACTATGAAAATAGTCTAATTACTACTAACTTTCGATGGTTTGACATTTTTACTTGTTGCAGAGAAGATTATCTTTTTCAATTAACTATTTTAATTGTTGATTCATTTAAGAAATTGTAAAGTAACAATATACTTGTTAAATTTTATAAAACAAACTTGATTAGATTATAATATGATATGGTTACTGCACTGAAATATTTTATAATTAAACAATTCCAATCTGTTGACAACGAAGAATTTTCCTAATCAACATTTTATTGCTTTGAATTGATCTATGTGTGAATCACAACGAAAGTGTTCTCTTGATGCACCTCTTGCAAAATTATAAATTAAAATCTCAGGCTTTTCTGGTCTTTACAAGTGATTAATGGTCTTTATTATTTTGTAAAATATTATCGTAAGTAGTGTTTAAACCTAAATTGTGAAATTCAAGAAACTGTTGGTGACCTATTAGTAAAATTGCTGGATTCCTGAGGATTTTACAGGTTATTTCAGAAGTTCATATAGGTAAGTAATAATATGACTGCTTTATGTATCTAAAACCAATCAAGAGAAGTTTTGTTTAAAATTAAGAGATGTTTAATATAATATCTAATGTACTTAATTTAAACATAAAAATATTATATTTACAGATCCAGACATTACAGTGGATAGTCTGAAATTATTAGATTTGGTTAACGAAGGAAAGCAGTTTTGCAAAAAAAACTGTAGAATGGTGTACCAAACCCACCTACAGTTGAAATATTAAAAAATATAAAGTGTAAACCAACTATGCAGATAGTTATATTACCAGCCGATAGTAGTTAAACAATAATTATAGTTAGCAAACTAAATAAAAAGATTATTAAACATATGAAATAGTCAATCAACCATAAAAAAAGGTTATTGAAGTAGGAAAATAGTTACTGTACAATTAAAATAGTATGGTGTCATATTTAAGTTGTAGAATAACTATTTTGTAGTTAAATCAAACCTTACTAAGTGTTGAAATTGATATCATAAGATATGGATAAGGTTTAACTATTTTTTCGTTGTTGAATTAAACAGAAAGAGTTAATGGCTCATTTTCATATGCCGTTTTTAGTTGATTTTACCAAGGTTTTTCTTTGGGTGCGCGTTTGAATGTACCTAGGTATAGCCAAATTATCTAAAAATAATTTTTATTTTAAAAATTCCCTCGAAATCTCACTTCAGGAACCATAATAATATTCTCTTCTGTTTTAATTAAATCAAATTAACAAAAAAATATTGCATAAATATGTATATAAAAGTACTAAAAAAATCTTACTCATAACATTTGCCACTTCGAAGATCACAGAAAGGATAAAATCGTTAAAATTAGTATGATATAATTCTAAAATTTCAGAAATGACCGAAACTGGATAAATTGTTAGAGCAATTAATAAGCAAATTGTGCATACTCTATGAAAACCATTTTGATTTGGTAATAATCCAAAAAAATTTAATAAAAACTGTTCATTGGCAAAACAATCTGACGCTAAATTTTCAGATTTTATTATATTATTATTTCCGGTTTAATTTTGCAAATTTAAACTCCGCTCTCCGTTATAAGTAGTGCACTGGGTTACACTATCACAACTTAAATAATGTCACCCTGCAAGTCATTTTGCCTGAATCATATAATAATTTATTGCTCTTTGCATTAATAATCTAATCTATTCCGGTCAGTAAGAACTACTAGAATTATGATTTGTTCTTTAGAATATAATCTTACTCTATAATTATTTGGTTAATATATTATGACTTGATAATATCTAATGAGTTTTATAAAAGTTTTCTTGTTTAAAATGCACTCTATAATTTTATTGTATCAAGTTTTAAATAACATTTCAATATAGAAATTTGTCGATTTTTGCTTAAGGTATAGTACTTTTATATTAATTCAATTTTAGGCTTATATCTTTTCCGAACTAAATTATTTTCTAGAAAATGAATATAAAATAAAAATTTTAAGTAGATTTATGGTATGTAGTACGTATTTATAAATTATTTTAAATAAAAGTTAAGAATACAAGACGTAGAAAATCAATAATTCAAAAAATTATTTTTTTTAATTAAAATTAAAATTAATAAATACTTATTTTCTTGAAATTATTTATTTTATTTAAAAATATAATTTTTTCGCGCAATAAAATATGCTTGTATTAAAAATATCAGATTTCTTCCAGAAAGAATATTTTTTTAGTTGAAATATTTTTTTCTTACAAAAAGAAAATATTTTCTTGCGGCTATTGAAAACAGAGAATTTCTTAATTCAAATTATTAATAAATTTTTAAATAATAAATTTTTTCCGTGTACGTCATTCAAGTTCGCAAGTTATATCGTTTTACAAATTCTTTAAAAAGTTTGTTGGTGGCAGCATACTTAAAGAGGAATTCCGAAGGAAGATAGCATTAGACAGTTTCGACATCCAAACCCGTCAATGTTTGCAGCAGTAACGTTGGTCAATCGCTGGCTGAGGTGTTACATTCGAAGGCTGGGTGTTAATCCCTAATAGCACGCTTCGTCCTCAGTACGTACAAATTTTATTCATTTTATGTACATTCGTCCATGTACAAAACTCTGACGTTTATATAACGTATTTCAAAGTACATCATGCACAGTGTTGTACGAATAAAGTACCTCCATTATTCGTACAAATGTGTACTTACTTTGTGCAAATATTGCACGTACCTAGTACGAACAAGGAAGTACCACGTTAGTACAAGATTCGTGCATTATTTGCACGAGGTAGTACCTAAAAATTTGTACATCTTCTTTCATTGTACAAATTTGTAAAAATAATGGAGGTACTGCATTCGTACATCCTTGTACATAATGGACGTCCCAATCAACATTTTGATGCTGAAAAAAACAAATTGACAGCTAATTGATTTGTTTTAAATTTTATAAATTAAACAATATTTTTTAAACAATTTAATAGCTATTTATTATACAAGTGGCTTATAAAGCAAATAAGTTACGAAAGAAATGTTTAGCCTCGAGAGCTTGCTCGTGCTATGGCTTATAAGAAGCCATATGCAAAATTTCAGATCAATAGCGCGCAATAATGGCGCGGGAAAAAAGTATTACTTTAGTCCCGCAAAAGCGGGATTTATTGTAAAAATTTATACGTATCTCTACGCAAACATTATACATACCTCGTACAAACATTGTATGTACCTCGTGCAAACCGAGTACGTATCTAGGACAAATGTTTTCTGACAAAAGGACGTACCATTTACGTACCGGTATATATTGTCATGTTCAAATAGTAATTAATAGGGTTTGATAATAATTGTTTAATTTTTGTACATAAATTTTGTGTTGTAAAAAAATTTTAATCGTCCTGTATATTCTAAATTGTTGAGAATGTTAAGTTGGTAGTGTTTTAGTTTAAGTTTGTAAATTATACAATATTAATATATGCTTTTTGATGGCCGATAGCCAAGACAGCAGCCTTGAGTTCGTCCGTTCCGATTCAATTTAATAAGGTTTTGATTTTTAAGTTTTCAAAAAGTGTTTATTTTAATCAAAATTAGCAGATTTGAAAATTTAACAAAATTTCATCGCATTTATATGGTGCCGTAACCAGGGATTCCAAAATTTTATCGCAATTAATTGGTGCCGAAACCAGGGACATTAGAAAATTTGGAATTTATTAAAATACACCGCAATTATATGGTATCCAGAAACCAGGGATTTTCGAGTTTGCAGCCAGGTAATACCCACTTTTAGATATTTAGTTTAATGCTACAAGCACAAACTTCACAATGTCACTCACAAAAAAAGATATAAATGAATTGAAGGAGATGATGAGAGAATTATTAAAAAAATTTGATAACATTGACAAAAATGTGGAAACAACAGAAGAAATTGGTCCAGTGGAACAGGTGGAGGAAATTACAATGGAAATTGTTAAACATGTTGTGGTAGAAAAACTGGATATTATAAAAACAAAAACACAGGTAGATAGAGAAAAACTGGTAAATGAAAAAAATAAACAGTTGCAATTAAAAAAATTGGTCAAAGATGGGATAAATGGACATATGCGAGTGACAAAGAAAATAAAAATTGGGCATAAGAGAAAACTGAATTCTTGGAAGAGGAATTTAATTGGATCACATACCTACGGACGTGCAAGAAAGAAGTTTGAATCCAGGATGAACAGGGATGATCGATTTATGGTAGCAGTTGAGGGTGAAAAATTGTCGCATCTTAAAGCGATAGGAAGATTGGGCCGCTGGAAGTATAAGCGGTGAAGTGATGTTTTTGGTATTAATGATTTAATAAACATTACACTCAATTATTTATGATAAATTGCGTTAAAATAGATTTTGATAAATATTTGCTGGATAATATGTAAAATATAGTTTTGAACGTTAAAATTTATCTAAAGGTATGGTTGATTAGATAGTAATTTATGGTACCAAATGTTATTATTTTTCAATTGTAAAATTTTAAATAATTTTATTATATCTTATGATAAAATTTTGATAAAAATTGATATAAGTAAAAACAAATTTGAAACAAAATTCAAGATTGTGATTTGATAAAAAAAACATGGAACAAGTTAAAATTTAGACAAGGATAATTATAATAACGATTTTTAACTAAAGTTGATAATAATTTTGATAATTAATTATTACTGTTTGGAATTTGAAATGTATTAGTAGATTTAAGAGTTGATGATTAATAAGTAATTTGCTGATTGATATTGTATTAATGATGTATTTTGAGAGGATTGGAGAATTTAAAAAGGGGCTAGCTATTTTGAAGGAAACAGTAGCGATTTGTTAGAGGAAAAGAAAATTTTGATAAAGAAGTTATAAAAATAAATTGAATTGCCGACGTGAAACAAGTAACATGTTAAAATTAAGTTGTATTTTGAAAAATATTATTGCTAATCATCGAAGAAAAGTTTTTTATTAAAACTGTATAATATTTTGGAAAAAAATTTAAAACTGAATGTAAGTTATAACTCAGATTTGCTTGAAATTTTTAGTTTCAAAAAAAAAAAATTAAATTTTTACATAATTTGTATTATTACGGGATTATTATCAAATAAAAATTAATTGTTTTAATTATTAAATGAAGAATTGCGTTTTGTAACGTAATAGAAAATTTAGTTATTTTGTAAATTTGTATAAATATTCTAGTGAGTGTTGAAAATTTTAGTTTTTTCAGACAATGTAAACTTTCATCAGAAAAATTATATTTTTCTATCCTAAAGTTTAGAGAGTTAAATGTCATGTTCAAAGTGTAATTAAATAGGGGTTGATAATAATTGTTTAATTTTTGTATACCGGGTGCTGAATGAATTAGCCGAACTTAGGAAATTAACATGTAAAAACTTATTTATGCAAATTCCTGCTTCCCTGATTATTTTAGAGAAAAAATGAAAGACACAAAAATAATGCAGAAATATAAACTACGAATGATAAGAGCATTAGATTTCATCTAACTTTTACTTAAAAAGTCAAAAAATGTTTTTGAAATTGTTAAAAGTTTCATTTATCGGACTTGCCATGAAAGTTTCCATGGTAATTATTTTGGAAAATATAAATTAAATTGAATTTATTACACGGCCAGTGCGATAAATAAAAATTTTAACAATTTCGAAAGCACTTTTTGACCTTTTAAGTAAAAGTTAGATGAAACCTAATGGTCTCATCATTTGTAGTTTATATTTCTGCATTATTTTTATGTCTTTCATTTTTTCTCTAAAATAATTAGGGAAGCAGGAATTTGCATAAATAAGTTTTTACTTGTTAATTTCCTATGTTCGGCTAACTCATTCAGCACCCGGTATAAATTTTGTGTTGTAAAAAATTTTTTAATCGTCCTGTATATTTTAAATTGTTTAGAATATTAAATTTATTTACGAAAATTTCATCGCATTGAATGGTGTCGAAAGTAGGGATTCCAAAATTTCATCGCAATTAATTGGTGCCGAAACCAGGGATATTAGAAAATTTGGACAATTCTTTGGTTAAAGGTAATATACCATGATAGTACTAAACTACAACTTTTTGGTATTCCGAAGTTGACGTCTGGCTCTGGACCATGTAGTAGCTTAGCCAGTATGTCAACAGTTGAAGTCATGGAACTGCAATTTGCCCCGGTACGACTGCTTCAAACACAGGAAGATGTAATGAAGAATCCTGATATACTTGGAAAACACCAAGTATTTGAAAGAAACGACAATTGTACAAGAAAAACTAGAAATACCGAAAAACAAGATTATTATATATGTAGGTATTTTTGTCCAATAGACGCATAATCGTACTATAACATTAATAAAATCATTTTGACTTTAAAGATGTTGATAAAGTACGTAAAGAAATCAAGTCGTAGAAGCATACAAGATGGAAAACAACACCTTCATATAAAGAAAATAAATTGGTTATTGGTTTGCATCTCAAGTTTATGGTGTAAGTCTGATGAATGGTTTGACTTGGAAACGTTTAATTGACCAATGACTATAAAAGATTGTATTTTTGAGAAATTAGATAATTTTCTTATATTGTGATGAATAATTATTAGTACATTGATAGGAAATTTTGTTGTATTTGTATTGTAAAATTATTAGGCAACTAAATAAATAAAGTAGGTTATGAGATATTTGGTTAATCAATCTAGTACCATTGAAAGGGAGAATTATTATTAATCAGTTGAATTATTATGTAAATCTATCTGATTTGTAAATAGTGTGACATGACTTTAGCATAAGACGATTGCTTAAAGTGGTTAATTATTATTTAAATTGTAGTTAGAAAATATTTTTGTTAAATTAGAACTTGGAAAAATCCTAAAATTTGACCAAACTTGATTCACTCCAAAAACTGGTAAAATGAGTTTTAATGAACTTGATAGGATCAGCAAATTGTGGGATTTTGAGAGAGATGTGTCATGCTATGTAAAGTGGCCTTTATTGTTAATTTTGAATTTGGAATGCGCGAGCAGTCCCGCACTAATTTTTAATTTTCAGTGTCGACCTCGAAGTTTGTTGATGAGGTGGCCGGTAATTTTGTAGAAAACTTTATTATTGTTGATTGGAAAAGAAAATAAATAATGATTTTTGGTAAACTGGTTTTGTTTATTTATACGTTAGAAAAATGTATATAAATAAAAATGAAGACAATAAAATTTGCAACAAAATATGTTTAATGAGTATTGCTGTAAAAGCAATATGACAAAAAATGACTTAAAAACGTGCAATTAGCATTGTTAATATAGGGGTGTTCGGATTTCATTCTGAGTTACTGTAGAACAATGAAAGTGTTTCCGTCAAGCCAAGTTATATTTAACCTTTTCGCTGAGCAACCCATTTTGAGATTTTGTGCTCACTGTGCACTCATATTTCAATTGCTTATGGTAAATTCTTATGGCAATGTGGTACATATTGCGCTTTCAGATCTGCAGCATGGACATGTTTGCAGTTGCTAAACGTACGTAATATTTTTACAAAAAAGTCTAAGTTCATGCAATATTATATTTTATAAGTATATTATAATAATACATAAATAATATAAATTCTTAACGTGTGAATAATAACTAATAGCTATTTACGTACGAGCTAGCGACAGTGATCAATTCCGGAAGAGTAAGCAAAATACCAGTACGAGCGCTAGCCAGTTCTGATAGCTTACGAAGCCGGAATAGATCACTTTTGCAGCGAGTCACTTATGCGGTTTTTCATCCAAGACAAGTCCTTTCCAAAATAAAAATATAAGAAATATACGGCACTAGTCATAACAACGGTAATGAAATATAGGACGTACGTAATGAAATAGAGGACGTACGTAATATTTTCATTACCGTTGTTATGACTGGTGATATCATGGTAATATAACACAAAACTGCCTCGACCGCAACGTATCATTTTCCATAAGTTAAAACTACATATTATAATGCTATACTTTCCAAGGTCTTGGATGAAAATTAATTTTATTAGTAATACATTATATTAACATTATACAGTGGGCCAAAAAAGTCTCCGTACGATCCCATATTTTCCTATATTATCAATGTAAATTGCATCGTACGGAGACTTTTTTCAGCCATATAACGATCGATTTTTCAGCAAAATTTCTTAGATATTTTTTGTTGTAAATTTAATTCTCTTCATTTTTGTTTCTATACATTTTTGAATTTTGTCGGGCCGTTTCCGAGATATATTGACTTTAAAAAAACTCGGTAAAAATTTCAGAAAATTTAACATTGCTCTTATGGGAGTTTTAATAAAATTTTTACCGAGTTTTTTTAAAGTCAATATATCTCGGAAACGGCCCGACAAAATTCAAAAATGTATATAAACAAAAATGAAGGGAATTAAATTTACAACAAAAAATATCTAAGAAATTTTGCTTAAAAGTTGGTCTTTATATGGCGGAAAAAAGTCTTTGTACGATGTAATTCATATTGATAATATAGGAAAATATGGAATCGTACGGAGACTTTCTTGGTCCACTGTAACATAACATAATATTAATCATTATAACGTTTTTATTATTAAACTTAATTTCATTAATTTAACAAATTGTTATTCTATTGCTTATAGGGATAATTCGTTGCATTACGACCGATTAACAGAATCATTATCATATTTCACCAATCATATTTGACATATTATAAAATAATAATTTTTTTATTTTGTGTTTGTAAAATTTATACTGACTATGTAATGATGTCGACCATTGCAGACTGCACCTTAACTTTAGATTTTTAATTGTTCTACTTATTCTAATGTCCTAATGAAAATCACGCTATAAGCCTGCTTGTATATACCAGAAAGTGTAGACGCTAAACTGGAATGTCTACTATGAATATTATACAATCGAAGAATCAAACAACATTGTGTGTTACTGAAAATTTAAAAGCAATCCGTAATGTGTTACGGACCCGATTACAATATCATTATTATTTCAAATGTAGACTGAAGCATGTAACTCTGCAAATCAAAACACTTTAAATCGTACTTATTATAATATATCGGAAGTATTATAGTATTTTAATTCGAAAATTGCTTGGGTAACTTGAACTGAAATCAATTATTGTATTATTCTTGAGTTCTTCTATATCTTGTGATTTTTGTTAGTTTTCCATTCTCCATTAATTAGGTGAAATTTGTAACTACTATGGTATTATGTAGTTGTGCTCGGTATAGTTTGTTAATATCTGAAAATTCACAACAATGTGCAAAGTATAGGTACATACTACATCATATGTACATTATAATTTTATAATAAATTTTAAGTAGCTATTGGTGAATTATAAATTATTGAAATAACTTATGTGTCCGTAACATTTTTAAGGATTGTGTAGTAAGAGTAAATTGATTGAAATATCTGAAAAGTGATTATATTAGAATAAATGTAATCAATACAATTTTGTTATACTAACACTTAGCATGGTGCGAAAACCTAAAACTCGTAACTTTCCAATTGTTGGAGTTAGTGGTCGCTGAGCTCTAATCATTATAAGCATTAGAGATTTTTGAATTCTTACATCACAATCGACAAAATCAACTTGATAACATACATTGGCTATTTGCTCACTTTCTGTTACAATTTTCTCTCCGTAACTCGATATTATAATCATTATAAAATAGCCTAGTATTATTGTAATTACATCTGTTATAGTTGTCAGAATTTCTTTACTTTTCTAAAATACCATTCCATTTATGATAATAGATATTACATACCTATACTATATATAATATTCAGAAGAGTTAAAAAAGTTAAGCTTACTTCTGCGTCATATATCAATAAACACAAACAAATGCTAATTCCTCCAAAAACGATAAGCATTATGAATGAGAATACTGTCTCCAGTTGATCTGCTGCATCAATGATTCCATTGTGATAAGGAACGATGTTTCGAAGTTGTACTTTAAATGATTCCCAATCTATAATTTTATTTTCAACGAGTTTTATCTCACCTTCCTGGAAAAAATAATAGCACTTATAATTTTTAAAGTCAAATAAAATATTCTTTATTATAAACAATATACACTGTGTCCAATAAATTCGGATACACTTTCAAAATCCAGTAAAACAAATAAGACAATGTTTATTTAGTCAAAAAGTATATGTCATTAAAAGTGCATTTATAACAAAAGGTCACAATAAATTTTTTGGAATAACTCCACCTTTAACCTTCTTAGCCAGTTTCAAACGCTTCTCGAACCCTTCACAAGCGGCACGCACGGCTTCCATAGGCATTTCTTTCCAAACGGTTTTGATAACTTTCTTGAATTGGGGCAGATTAACAATTTTATAATCATTATGATTCAGAAGTATGTATGACCCCACACAAAAATTTAAAAGATTCAAAGGAGATCTGAAAGGCCTCTCATTTTTGGGTAGGAAATTGCTCAAATTGGCCTGAAAGTAGGCTTGAACCATATTTGCTGTTTGGGATGGTGCTTCATCTTGTTGGAAGACGTAATAATCATTTCCAAAGGTGCCTCGTCAGTTTGGGTCGACATTTTTCTCCAAGAAGTTCCATTTAATAATACTCGGGGTTGATTTTAACATCTTTGTCGATAAATACTAAAGGAAGTTTACGGGACTTACAAACCACTCCCAAAATCATCACTGAAGGTGGATTTTGAAATCTAGGAACGTTCCTGTGACTTTCGGGAATATCCTGTATTTTTACTGCCCACAACCGATCATTTTGAACATTGTGCGGATGTTCCAGAACAAAAAGTTTTTCGTCAGAAAATATAAACTCATCACTTGCGTGCCAGGAAAGTATCACGTTTCCTCTTTCTAGTCTCTTTCCCTCAGAAACTCTGAGTAAACGACAATTGACAGAAATTTGATATTACCCTCATTTTTTGCCTAAACATTGCGACGTCAAACTGTAAAAAAATTATATCCACAAACTTGGTATTAGACTTACAATACGCGCTTGAGAAAGTGTATGCGAATATATTAGACGCCGGTTAAACAGTTTTTTTGGCAGATATAGAGATATTTCATATTGATTACTTTTATAATCTAAATATAAATATCAAATAATGTAATTACTTTCTTTCTAATAATAATATGTATAATTATTTTACCAGTTGCAGTGTATTGAAGGCAGGGGGGGGGGGGTTCCCGAGGACGAGCAAAAAATTAAATTACTAATTTTAACTATAAAACGCAACACTACATTTTGAAATAAAACTGGGACACTGGCAGTAATTTTAATTAAAATTTTATTATAATAATTCAGTGTTATTATTGTTGTCGAAAATGCTTCATCATATCGGCGTGTTATGTGTTTTCGCATCATAATAATTTTTTGTTCGGCAGTTGCAATAGTGCACTACAACTAAGTTGTTGCTTTATACCTTAAAATTGTTAAAAAGGAAATAGAAGTATATGAGGAGTTCTTGAAAGTTTTACAGTATTTTATTTGCATAACGAAGAAAATTCTGATCAAGTTTCAACTTAATCTCGTTTTTAGTTATCGAGATAAAAAGTGTCAAAGTTACATTGTGTTCACATTGATTTAGACGTCATTATCTCGACAATCAGAAATGTCAGTATTGTCAAAAATCGTCAGAATATTAATTTATATGTCTTATAAATAAGTATATAATAAACTTAAAAAATGTCTGTGTATGAATAAGGAAATCATTTTTATTTTACCTGGAGTAGGTAAGCTAAGTGCTGGCGAACTTAATTTTGACCAGGGAATATTGTTAGTAGCGCCCTTATTTTGACATTTTCGAACTTCTAAACTTAATCTAATCTAAACTTATTGATCTAGAATTCAAAGGGGGGTAATAATGTGACCTGTATTTTAGGAACTTTTATAAATTCGGCCGAGTTCGACAACATTCTTTATTTGTTTTGATTTTAATAAAGATTAATGTTTTGTAAAATATTAAAGTAATTATTGTATTATTATTAATAAAATTAAATTAAGTGAAAAATAAAAAAAAAGACTTGAAATAAATATTATTATAAAAAATAACACGTAGTATTATAAGATTGTTACTTATTATTATTATAAGGTAATTATAAGGTAAATAATTGGTGATCGTGGTGAGAAATTCACTAAATCTAGTAAAATAATTATATTACTACAAAAATTAAGAGGTTAAATTTTAATATTTATGTTTATATTATAAAACTAATTCGAATTCAAATCAAATATTTCAGATAATGTTAAGCAGGACATTATAGCTACCTTTAATATTTCTCCGTTATAACCATCAGTAAATGTTATTACTATGTATTTCTGTAACAATTTACAATGGCCACAAAGCAGTGTTAATATATTTATGTAAATAATTAGTATCATAAAAGTCATAACAGATATTGTAATAAATATTATTATTTGAATTATAATTTGTAAGTTATTATTAACAGTCACAGATCCACATCCAAATGGTAGAATCCATTTTTCCCCATTTAATGATAATACAGCTGCTATTGATATGTGTATGATTAATATAAACATTAATGCTGAATATCCAATGTTACTCTAAAAAATTCAATATTGTTACTATGCAGGTGATTTATTATTGTGAATTTCTACTGTAGAACTATTATAATTGAAAATATAAAACCTTTTCATTTTTAATGTCGACGCTTAATAACAGTTTAAAGGCATCGGTATTTCGTGCGGAGTAAATGACAATGGTTTGTATAAATTAAAAAAAAAATGATTAGGAATTTCAGATAGTGCTTCATGGAATTTAGAATTCGTAAGCAAAAGTTGGTTAAAATTTTAAACGAGTTAAATGAATTTTGAAGGAAACGGTGATGACCGACCAGGAACTGATTAGGCATGCCTAGCTTCTTAAAGCATCCAATGTTTCAACAGCTTGTCACTGTAGTCTTTTCACTCTGAAGGAGTCCATACCCGTTAAAGGGCGTGAGGGATCTTTATCGCTCTCCACTGTACTGCACTGCTCTAAACTATCTCTAATGAAGAGACCGTGGGTGTTGTGCTCTCGAAGCACCGAAAAAATGTAGTAGTCTAGGTCGATAACTAAATGGGCGCCACTCAACGTTAACAATAGATAGCAAACAAACCTTCGTATAGCATGGACCCACCTGTAGTGAAGAGCCACACTGAGAGGACTCTCAACTCACTTGAATGTTATTGGTAGTTTTCAATAAATTTTCGAGAAAAGTGTCTTTTATTATTTTATTTTCATAAAATTTCGGTCCTCTCAAACAAGACCAAACTTTCGATAGAGAAGTAATTTTAAAACAAATTAATTTCCTAATTTTAGCCCAACTAGAAACTTAACTACGTCTCGATTAACTTAAAAAACCAGAATGGACGTCATCTCTGGATTTCCAAATTTCACTCGGAAACAAACTAACATTAAGTTATCAAGTACACGACGAAAACATTGAAAATTTAGTTGATGAAACGTTTTACGATCTAGAATTATCAGAAAATCAATAGTGCGAAACTAATCAAAATTTATTCAAACTAATTCAAAATTGAAATATTTGATATATTAGAAATTAATAATTAGAAAAAATGGAAACTGAAGAAATTTTAAATAGGAACAAATATAGTATTTTAAAAGACAATTTAAAAAATTTACGACTTGAATATTGTAACTTGGAAGAAACAAGGAAAATCAGTTATGTTTAGAATACCGCAACATATTATTTTATTGTAACAACTTTTCATTAATATTTCCCCACAAAACTAAACATAAAATCAACTTAACCAACGAATCACCAATTCACCAATATTTACTAAAACATACAAGCACCTGAAAGTTCATAAAGCAGAAGTAAAAGCTCAAATACAAAAAAAGGCAATCAAGGCGTGATCCAGAATTTAACATCTCCATGGTCTGGAAAGCGCAAACGGGGCATTGTTATTGACTACCGGTAGCTTAATCGAATATCGATCGATGATAAATGTCCTTTACCGAATATAACCGACACTTTAGATAAGTTAGGAAAAAGACGCTCACGTTAAAATTATCAAAAATCCCCTTGTTAAATTCAACTTTTAACGCTTTCAAAAAAAATAAAAATTGTCAGCCAATTATTGTGAATTCAGTGACCTATAAAATTCAAACTACACTGTTGTAGTCCAAAAATCTAAAACTAAAATAACAAAAGTTCTTCTTAGGGGAACAATTATAAGTATTACAATTAACTAGTGATTGTAAAGTGCAAATTTAAAAAACCACAAATTTGAAACCTACCAATATTCAAGCTTCAACTTCGAATTTATCAAACTACTTAAAATAATAATCCTAATGAATAGTTATCTAAACAAAAGGGCCGTGAAAAATTTAAATACTAACAACAAATTAAAATTAAATTTGATCGACTTAAATGAGTTTAACAACATCCAAAACGTATTGAAAACGAAAATCAAAAAACTGGAACAGCTTTCAGAACATCACATATTTTTCAAAAACCCAACATTTGAACAATTAATTATTTACATTTGAATCATTTTAACGTTTTGCATTGCAGAGTTATTAGAAATAACGTAGAAATACTGCAATTTTTTTATTATTACTACTTGTCTGCTGTCAATCGGTTTTCAATTAATAACTGTCAAATTTTTGTTTCAAAAGTTTGTTCTGAATAGCAAAATTGTCAAATTGTCAAAATAGCAAAAAAAATATTTTTAAAATTTTAACTGCTCTATAGTGTTAGCAAAACATTTAAACCTTAGGAACGACTTTGAATATAATACATTATTATGTAGCTACTTTTACACTTAATAATAATGTTAACTCAATGTTGATGGTAATGCTAACATAACGAGGATGTTAATGTTAACGTAATGAAAAAGTTTCATAGAAACAAAAAACAAAAAAACTATATTGCTGAATTAGATTCAAAAGTAAGTAAGACGCTTGAGTCGCGTCCATACCAACCAACGAAAAACGGAATAGTGGGAAATTGGACAGTCAATAAAACACAGGTGTTTTTAATCGATCAACGTCTCGAGGTTTTTATTTTATTTAAGGAAAAATAAAACCTCGAAACGTTGATCGATTATAAAAACGTGTGTTTTATTGACTGTCCAATTTTCCACTATTCCGTTTTTCATTATTAATTAATTGTTGCTATAAAAACTGTTTACTAACAACAAGAAAACGGACATACTTAATATGTTATCTATTCTTTTTGTTGCAAAACTAAAAGTTTTTTTGTTACTTTAACGTTACGTTCCTTATGATTGTGGACACTTGTATTGAATTCCTATGCATTGGACGAATATGTTTCGTTAAAATTGCGAACTACCATTAACATTACCATCAACATGATTGTGAACATTTGTATTGAACTCCTATGTTCTGAACGTTACGTTCAACGTTACGTTAACATTACCATCAACGTTACGTTACTAATCTGACAGAGCATTAAGAGCTTATTTACACAATGCAGCCACATAAGGCTTTCTTGGTAAAAGCACATTGGAAATGTGCTCATAATTTAAAAGATTTATAAGAAATTACGGGTTTGTCAATTTTTTAGTAGGTTTTTTGTCAGCTGCCTAAAATATTAAAAAAAGATGCTCTCTTGGCCGTTCCATAAAGGGCACTACTTGGCTGCATTGTATAAACAAGGGCTTACCTGTTTCCTAATAATATTCTTATACTCCATTATAAAAACGTTTTCAACTTCTGTACTTCCAAAATTTGATAGCTCATCCAGCAGATATAATTTTTCAAATAATGTTTTCAATTGAAATCGATTCCAAAATATGCTCAGGATACAAAGTAAACCTGAAAATATAAATAATTATAGATAAAATATGGATATTTTGTTATCGAATATTTCACTGATACTTCTTAATTGTTATTGACACTAAAATTATATGTTAGCTTCTAAAATATTTAAGTGATTTACATAGTTAATCCATAACTTTTTCAACAATTAAAATATAACATTTGAATATTACTCAATTATCACAAATAATAAATTATTATATAATGTAGCACTACAAACAGGCCTTGTAGACCCATGGCTTAATATTTCGGCATTTAATACCTCAAAGATGTTGTGAACATTTTGTGAGAAAAGCACGGTCGAAATAGACAGTTTTGGGGATCAAACCCATGACTCTGACATAGCAATCTAGCATTCTAACTGCCAGCCTACGACCGCGCTTATAAATTATAAATAAGTCAATTATTTGTAAGTTAGCTTTACTCAAAAATAATATTTTCTGAATTTGTACAAAAATACTCAAATTATATGTGGGTTGGTAGTTTTATGCATAATAATGAATATCTACATAAAATTCGTTTAGCTTGTTGAGTTTATTGTTTCCAGCTTTTTGCAAGTCAAAGAATAGTTTATGAGAAGTCGCTTTTTATGATTACAGGATTATCCGCTTATAAATAGGGCTTTAAATGTGATGGATTATATTTGAAAAAATTAAAGTGATATCAATTTGAGACTTAAAAAAAATTTAAGGGAATGGTAAAATAATTTTTGAACCGTGCGCCAAAAAGGCTGGGGCCGCTCTTGTACTAGCACCAATTGCAACTAGAAATTCGTCCGGATTGCAGAGGTAAAAAATATAAAATGTGTCCAGAGTGTCCAGAATAAAGTTTGTCCGGATAAGCGAGGCTGTACTGTACTAAATTGAAAATTTTTCATAATCTTTTACATATGATTATTATGTACTTTTATTAATATTTAGCCATTTCTTGAAGAAAAACTATAAATCTAAATTTTATTTGTTGTTTTCAAAATAATTCATATAGTTTTGAGGTTAGAAATCTCTTTTATAATCTCTTGTTAAGTGCTTAACTGGAAAAATTTGGTGCGTTAAAAGTTAACGGCTGCTTAATGCTAACAAGCCTTTATGAAATCGAAATTTGGGCTTAACGGCTCGTTAAAAGTTTTATAAAATCGGGAATACGTCGTTCTAAAATTTCAATAACCCTAATCTCTTGTTAATAACATAAGTAGCTGTAGGTTGTTGTTGTTGTTGTTAAATAGGTTCGAGCGCAGTTTACATTTTGGATAATAAAATACAATTGGAGAAAATAAAATGCAGGTATTTTGGAGCGCAATTTATGGTACCGGTACCTCCGAAATATAATTGGAAATTATTTTGTTCTTTTAAACTTTTGCGTTTGAATTATTTATATACGCGTATTATATGAAAATAGTTTTGATCGTAAAACCACTCTCGCAATTATGTTTAAAAAGCATAAATAGAATTAAAAAAATTAATTTAATAATAAATATTGAATAAATATGTAATTAAAATCAAAAAACCAAAGTATTGATGTAATGTACAAAAATCTTACACAAAAAATTTCCCACTTCGAAGATCATAGAAAACACAACATCGTTAAAATTAGCTTGATATAATTTTAAAATTTCAGGAATCACTGAAAATGGATAAATTGTTAATATAATTAACAAACTAAGTGAGTACACTTTGTAAAAAACATTTTCATTAGGTAATAATCCAAAAATGTTTAATAAAAACTGTTCATTGGCAAAACAATCAGATGGTAAATTTTCAGATTTCATTATAATATTATTATTTTCCGTTTTAATTCTGATAATTTGAACTCCCGCGCTATGTTACAAGTGCACCGTGTTCGACTATCACAAGTTAAATAACGTCTCTCTGCAAGTCATTTTATCTGTATAAAATAAAATAATTGCGGTTTGCATTAATAATGTGTAGATCAATAGTTTTTTTATGCATCAGATACCAAGGTAAACAATGATATCGGTAATAAGAAATAATTTCTTATATTATATATTATCATATTATATTATTACGATCACAAATAGTATCTTTTAACGGTTTATAAAATTTTATAAAATTTGTTTATTAAAATGTCAAATATGAATAATTCTTCCCCCTTTCTAATAATATATAAAATGCCTGCACGCTACTGCTACTACAGCGTATCATTTTGGTAACCTTCTACTAACCGTAAAAAAAACCACTCTGATTGGTTGACTTTTTGGACTGGCTAGATATCCGCGGGCGGACGGGCTGGAAGTAATATTATAAATAACAATACCTACTTGTCAGTGAATACAATAGAACTCGAATGATGTGTTACTCACTTTTTTTTTGGTTGGCACCTTCTGTCACATTTAAAAAAGACAGACCGAGTTCATAAATAAAATGTCGTGTTCCAAAATCCTTTTTTTTATAAAAATTTTGATGATTTAAATTTTAATTTGGTTTATGGATCTGAATTTTAATTTTATTTATGTATTTTAAATTTGAATTTTGTAAATAGTTTTGTGTAAATGTTGTAAATATTTGAAATTGTATTGTCTTTTGGCGCTGAAATGTTTAGTTGGTGGGAGATTGTGAATAATTTTTGCTTTTGCCGGGTGACTGCTGAACAACGCGGACGTAAAGCCATAAGTCTCCGATAATTTTAATAAATTTGTGTTTCAAGTATTTAAAAATTTTCAGATATTTTGCAAATAATTAAGTTAATTCGATGTAGGTATCTGAATTTTGTTTGACGATTTGAATTATTTTCGCCTCAAATTGTATACAGTAGAATCCGCTTAATGTGATCTCGGCTAATGTTATCAGTCGGTAATTGTGATCATTTTGACTGGGAACCGGCCGCTTTAATCAGTTTACATACAAAAACCACCGGATAATCTCATCAAAAAGCCGCTTACTATTATCACTTTCAAGGAATTTTCAAGGAATTTCCAACACAATAATCTCTTTTTCCAAGTATCTTTTTCTGATTTGTCATTGAAATTTTAAATCTAGACAAAACACGTCACTCGTTTAAATTTCTATACTATACAAAATGAGGTTTCCCGTTTCATGCCGCGTATCTATTTTTATTTTGCAAATGTGCACTTTGCTATATGCATTTTAATTTAAGTTTAGTTTATTCTTGCATTTCTTACGATTCCGACGAAAAAACGAAACGATCTCTCGGTGAAACAGAAGGTAGAAATTATCGAAAAGTATACGATAAACTGCCAAAAATGGGACAAAGAAATGCCACCGCGCAATTGAAAATCTCTCAATCTCTCAATTTGCTAATTATGAAAATTTTATTAACAAATTTCTCACTTGTAACAAGCAATCAACGTTGGACTATTTTCTTTTATGAATGTAAAGTAATGTAATGTACAACTAATGTGTAATAATTATGTACATAATATGTATCATAATTAACTATGTAATAAAATCACTGTAAATTAAGATTCTCTAATTTTTCGTTTCTAAAATTTGTTTTTTTCTAAATTTCTCTTATTGTTATCAGTCGGTTAATGTTATCGAAATGTTCTGGTCCCAAAGTGATCACATTAAACGGATTCTTCTGTATTAGTATATTGTATTAACAGAGGGTGTAACAATTTTTTGTTAATTGTTGCGCGATCCCTTGATGACGATTTTTAGTACGCCTATGCTTAGTAAGGCATGCGCGAGGGACCGTAGAAGGCGCGTGCTGAACTGGGTTCGGGATTCTAAAGCGCACGGTGAGAGAGGAAAGACGTGTTTAGTTTCGTTGGTGGCTGAAGATTATTCAGATAGGGCAGAATAATTATTAAGGAGTACGCCTGGGGAAGAAATCTGTCAGCGGGAGTTTGGAATTACGAAACCGTAAACCTTTGTAATACAGTAAACATCGGAAACCTTATTTTGGGATTTGTACCGTGGCGCCGATAACTCAAGCTACCTTCATTTGCCTGCAACATTGATTGTTCGGTTTTTGGAATACGTTTGTGGCCGTATGTTAAATGGTTTTTACTTACCTCGACGATTACTAAAAAGAGTTCAGTTTTGTGCTACGATAAAGTTTTTGGTAGCGAATTTCTTATTTGTGCAACGCAAAGAAATCTTCAAGCAGCTTCGCAATCGAGCTGTGGTATTTCATCTGCAGTAGCCAGGGGAAGTCATCGAGTCAAGAGCTTGTGTGGGTTGGAATTGCAGTACATAATTGGTAAACAAGAGTATTGTCGAATTACTATCTTGTAAACGAGCCAGGCCTTGGTAAGTGTTTTTTTGCTTTACTGATTTTTACTGCAATTGTGGAAACGTCGAGTTTTACATCAGCTGGCGACATGGATATTCCCTATTTTGTGGCTAACGATTCAAATTATATTAAAATTGGAAGTTGTTGTATTCTTTTTAATATTCATTATACGGTTAATTGTTAAGAGAGTTTTATTTTGTTCCGAGGAAGCAAATTCTTATTTTTTTTTCAGAACCTACGCTTTGCCTCCGCTATAAGAGCTGGTTTTCTACCTGGGCTTCACCACAAAAATATTATTACTGGGAAATACCTATCCCAGGTGTGGTGAGCAAGATATTTTTTTATAAAAAATACCGAAATTGCTACAAGAGCTATTATGATGTTATAATAATTTTCTAGAAAACTTCTCCTCAGCGTGTCGTATATCAAATTGCTTTACCAACCTAAATATTGTATAATAAAGAAAAATTGATTGAATATTCAAGAAATCAGAAACAACATGCGTATTTTGCTTTTTTTTGATTTTCCCGAAATGTTCATTTTGCCAGAGTAGAAAAATTTCGAAACAAAAATTCGTATTTTTTGCATAAAATAATCGGACTGGTACAACTTTAGATTGATTTAATATAATTACCCAATGATCTTGTGCAACAAGAAAACCACCTCGCTACTTACGGGTTAAAATGCACTCTATAATTTTGAATTAATAAATATTTAAGCACAACCGTCTTACTAATAAAAATACGTTATACACGCGTTGAATAAGTGTATAGGTATACACTGTATAAGGGCTGTATAAGGGGTCTATAAATTTTCTACCAATGAACCCTGTATACGCATTGTATATAAGCTATAACTGTGAAATATAACATATAACACTATAACACTGGAAATGTAATTTTTCGTATGTAAGTGTGACTTTTTATGTCACTGTCATTTGAATTTATGCGATTAATAGTTATTTTCTATACAAGACGATAAAATTGAAATTTATCGACTAGCGAAAATTGTTAATTTATGAGCGACGAAGCGACGAAGAAATTAACATAAATTAACAATTTTCGCTAGTCGATAATGAAATTTTATCGCCGTGTATAGAATTTAATTTTTTTCTATAGCAGATGTTAAAGAAAACATTTATAAGAAATCCCAATTACAAAAAATTTAATTATTGATAGTTTTATTTTTCAATAAAACAAACATACCTTGGAATCTTCATCGGTTGCTATAGAGTTTGTTTATAAACAAATTTCGTTTCATTCTGTCTTTTGGATTGAAAAGTAAATCTAGAAATGTGCGAAAACGAAGAAGAAAAACTGCCATCAGATGTGGAAGAAGAGGCGTTAGAAGCAGTGGGTACATTAATGCTTCAAGAGTCGCGGATGATATATGAAAAAAAAAAATACAAGTGCTTTCAAAACGGAAAAGTGTTAAGAATATCAATAGCATGTAGCTTGAATGAAAAGGTGCTTCTTGCATATTTTTCTGAAAAATTCAAGAAAGTCAAACCATCAACATTATGGTCCGATTATTCAATGTTAAAGTGTACATTGCTAATTAATGAAAATTGTGATATTTTAAAGTGCAATATAGGTCTAGCAAATGCGCTGATAAATAATATCGTGGTTTATTTTGCAGATACAGTAAATTGACTAAATTGCTGAAAAAATTAGGTGATGGATACAAGCCTAAAAAGTCGAATATCTTTGGACCGGATGACGCCATTAAATTTTTAAAAGGAGCTTTAGATAAGGACTATCTGTTTATGACGGTAAAATTTTTATAATTATTACTGGTTTGAATAATTTATGTAATTTGAAGTTGGAGTTGCAGGTTGTTGCTATAATGGGCTTGTTTGAGGCGTTTCGATCAGATGAATTGTACAAACTGGAAGTTTCAAACGTTGATGATCGAAAATCAGCAATATTCGTTGCACTTATTGATACTAAAACTAAAGCAGATCGATGGTTTTGCATTGCCGACAAGGAATGTGAAATAAGTGTTAGAAATCGTAAGAATATAATCGTAAGCGTCCTAAAACCGTGCCTCACAAGCAGGTTTTCATCAATAATTATCGAAAAAAAAAAATGTACTATCCAAATTCAGAAAAATAAAGTTTTTTATCTACCCTTGCTGTTAAAATGCTATTTTATCTATTTTTGCTGCTAAAGCTTCACTTTTTCTATTATTTTCAGTCGAGCAACCCTCACTTTAACATCTGCTATAGAAAAAAGTAATTTAAATATATTTAAGTTAAAAGAATGGAGAAAATAAAGAGGAATATTATAGCACCAAATTGGGAACAAACAGAAAAAGTAAGTAATTTATAATATTTTAATTATAATAGTGTTACGAATCCGCAATGGTTATTTATATTTGATAATTCATTTATGATGACTCATCTGTAATGACGCATGCATAATGACTCACATATGATAACCTGTTTAAAGACTGCTGAGTATGCATTCTAGAATGTTCCAGGAAGCAATAGAACTTGATAGAATTACCTGGAAGGTTGTGGAATATTCTAGAACTATGCATTTGAATATAAATAGCAGCGCGATTTGCTGTGAAGGAAGTCCGAGTTTGGACTCGGAAGTGTGAACATAAATAACATGGAAATAAATAATAGTGTAAATAAATATACCGGGTGTTACTTAAATATAGTGACTCAGTTTAAATAAATACAGACTTTATTATTTAGTGATTATTAATTATTATTGTAGTGTAATTTAGTTTTAGTGTTAATCTTAGCTTAGTAATTGTTTTATTGTTGTTAACTTTAAGTGTTTTTAAGTAATTTTATATTTTAGCCTTTTAGCAATTAAATAAACGTTTAATTTTCGTTACAATACGTAATTATTAATAATAATATGGTACAGTTATTACCATGTGAAAATAGTTTACTAAATACATTAATTGTATTACACGTTAGAAAAATTAATAGTTGAAAAATCTTAGTGCTTGTTCACAAAGTACGTAAAACGTAAGACGAACATAAGACTTAAAAATATTACAAATAAAACCTTAAGAAGTGTCAAATACTATTAAAATCTTAAAAAATCTGACTTACATAGAACGTTCTTTTCCATATAACAAAATCACTTCAGTATTAGTAAATATTCGATTAAGGTCTTATTTGCATTTTTAATTCTTACGTTTTATGTATTTCTTATGTATTATGTACTCACCTTGTGAACAAGCACTTACTGTCAATTTCAATATCTCGAGATATTAGAATTTGGGTTAATGTAAATAATTACAATTAGCTTCATTATTATATTTTTATTTGCTCGGTTTAGATAAATTTTCAAAAATTGTTATTTTTATTGATTTTGGAATCAAGTTAGGTAAAAAAAATTTAGTTTAAAGAAATGTCAAATAACTTTGAATTTTTATTTTTTTCCATTGAATTGAATACTGTTCGCGTTAATAATATTATTCCAGGTTTGCCTGATGAGAATCTGAAATTCGAAACACCTAGGGCCTATGTGTAGCAAACTTTTCATGTATTTGCATATTTTATCGTTAAAAATAGTAAGATTTTTCAATTATTAATTTTTCTAACAGGTTTAAAATTAATAACAGGTATAAAACATGCAGAAACTTAAATTAATTAACTTCAGAATTTACTCAAAGAGCTAATGAAAGATATTGTTAGTATATATGATAACAAAAACACAAATACCAACAAAGCAAAAGTTAATGCTTGGATTAATATTTTTAATATAGGTAAGAATAAATAATTATTATTATATCGACTGAGACATGCATTCTTGTTATTATACTCAACAAAATTGTTTGTTATGAATAGGTTTAACGAATTGAACACCAGACAGAGGACTTTGAATGAACTGAAGCAGCAATGGATGGTTATGAAAGGTTATGAAATTAAAAAATTTATATCTATCTAACAGCGTGAATTAACCAGAACAGGGGGTGGACCAAAACCACCAAGTCAAAATCGAGATGTTTTTGACATTGTCGAAATGATTCCAAATGAAATTTCCGGTAGATCAGAACAAATTCGACTAGGACTATGTTGTGGTTATTTCTGTAAGTACTTCTAGCTGAAGATGATCTTAATATGAACATTTATAAATTAATATAACACAAAACACAAAACTGAAACTGTTTAATTGTTGCTTTTTCAACATACGCGTTATTAAATTATTTGTTCGCTGAGAAACAAACGGGTGGCAAAAGAAAATTACCACTTTCCGAGGTAACTAAATAAAACATCTGAACTTCCTAAATAAAACTATTTATTTATTTTCGTATTTATTTTAATAATAATTTTAGTTACTTTCATTTAATTTTATTGCAATTGTTTTTGTTTGAAAACCAATAATTTCCAACAAGTTACTTTGACAGATTACAATAAATTAGGTTAACAATAAACGCAAACACTTATTCTGTGGAAGAAATAGTATATTATAGGCCAAGGTTGTGAAGACAGCCATTATAGCCCTAGCGCCAAGATTATATTCCGAGGCGCCGAGGCGCTAGCGCTCCTGTCATAATTTATTCGACTTTTTTTTAGAAATGTTTAAAATGAAATTAATCAATTAAAAAACCGTTTTGAATAGTTTAAGTGTAATTAAATAGCATCTCTCGGTTATACAAAATCGTTTTTTAACAAAATTAGCCTTATAAATAGTCGCTAAACTGTAGAAAAATATCAATATGTTCATTATTGACCAGTGTTAAATAATGAAAAAATTATTTACCACTTGTCAAAAATGCATCACTTCACATGCGACTTGACTAAGTTGTAATGATAGCCTATATGACTAGTAGTGGAAAAAAGATTTTATGGTAAAATTGTATTACAGTGGTAGTTGTATTACAAAAACAATTGCAATAAAATTCAATCAAGGCAACTAAAATTCTAAATAAAAATTTCTTTAAATTGATACAATTTTTATTCTTATCCGTTGTGATGGGAAGCAGGAATTAAAGAAGAATCAATTTCCTATGTTAATTTCCTATATTCAGATGGTCGCCGACCGGTCACCATGTATAGACAATGCTAAATCACCTGCTCGCAAGTGTATTCGAAACACTCCTTACAATATACTACTTAAAATTTACTTAAATGTTACACTTTTTGCGAACTCGATAGCTCTATTTAATTTGGTTATAGTATATTATGCAGCGAGTTCGGGTAATTGTCAATTGCCCACCAGACCAAAGTTGAGCTTACGAACGAAGCGAGTGCGCTCATTAGCTCTCTGGTTAAAAATATTTTTTACACTAGTAAAAAAAAAGCTTTTTAACACTAGTGGTAATTACTTTATAAATTATTTATAAACAGGTACATACATATTTATTTATATATTGTCATATTTTCTTCCTTCTTTACTTTTTACCTTTTCAAATAACGTTCAACAGCAATATTTTCAAACGATACTTTTATTATTTTCTTATTACAGATTATATTCAAAAAACTAAATTCAAATTAAAAATTACATCTGACATCCTTCATAAACAAAAACACTCTCCATTCCTTCTATCTTTTTTACTTTTTCGATTTTTAAAACACAACTGTTCATTTTTTCCACAACATTTCCCCTTCAAATTATTTATGTGAGAACGTTCCATCGTTCTTAGTAATAATTAAAAACTTTTAACTATCCCAAAACATTAACCGCCTCTTCTACCAATTTCTCTTTTACCTCTACTTTTCTTCTTCAGTTCGGCACTTATTTCAAATTTTTCTTTTATTATACCTAATCAATTTTCCGCCTCTCCTTTCATTGTTTTTCTAAAGATGGCTTTCAATTTGAATCTGTCAGTTTTCTCATCCGTCAAGCTTTTAATTTTCGTAATGGATAAGTTATGGTCTTCATGTCCTTCTCCATCAACTTTTCTGATTCTTTCAGAATTTAAATTAAATTTTATTTCTTGTATCATATACTTTGTATATAAACAATAAAACTTTAATTAACAATTTAAATTCAATAATATAATCAAATTATATTTTTTTTAAGCTATCGACGACTTTTATCGTTTAAGGAACAACCTATACTGAGTTTCCGTCAAATAGGAAAAACTTAATTCCAATGTGTGCAGGGGGAACTAGACGAGTAAATCGCTGTAGATGTTGCTTAAGCCGTCTATATCTGTCTTCCTATTCATAGCGTTCTTCTCTCTTGCAATGCATATCATTTCATGAAGCAGTCGATCTTTGTAGTTAGTAACAGATTTGATTATTTTGGCGTTCTTAAAGTCTGCATCATGTCCATCGACTAGGATGTGTTTGGCAATAGCTGTAGATTCGGGCTTATTACAGCGCATACTTGAAATGTGTCCACTCATAGCCATCTTTATTTACAAGCCATGAACATAAACTTACCAACACCGCAATTTTGAATTTGGTAGTCCTATGAAGTATTTCATGACTGCATAAAAATGGTTAAGGTTGTTAAGAAGGAAAATGAAAATAATGAGAAGTTTTTGAAATTTTTACAGTACATTATTTGCGTAATAAAAAAAATTCTGGCAAAGTTTGAACTTAATCTTGTTCTTAGTTATCGAGATAAAAAATGTTAAAGTTCACATTAATTTAAAGATCATTAAATCGACAATCAGAAGTGTCAGCATTTCCAAAAATTGCCAAAATATTTATGAAAGTCTTATAAATAAGTATACCAAATTTCAAAAAAGTCATGTTTTTAGTTTCTGAGAAAATTAAATTATTATTCTAAAAAGTAGTTCAAAAGCTATGAAGATTTTCGATAAATATACATTAAAAACAAAAATATTGGTGGGAAAATGAATGGGTTACGAAATCAGATGTTGCCATGATTTACTAAATCTTGATAGCTTCTGTACACTTTTTGGAATAATAATTTAATTTTCTCAGAAACTGAAAACATGACTTTTTTGAAATTTGGTATACTTATTTATAAGACTTTCATAAATATTTTGGCAATTTTTGGTAATGCTGACATTTCTGATTGTTGAAATAATGATCTTTAATTCAATGCGACCGTAATGTAACTTTGACATTTTTTATCTCGATAACTAAAAACAAGATTAAGTTCAAACTTTGCCAGAAATTTTTTTATTACGCAAATAATGTACTGTAAAAATTTCAAGAACTTCTCATTATTTTCATTTTCCTTCTTAACAACCTTAAATTTTGTCTTTTTTAAATATTTAATTACACAAAAAATTATAAAAATAAAAAACTAGTATTTAGAAAATTTATTACAATAAAAATAAAATTTGCAAAGTTAGCTTTTCATCAAGGTTCTTAGCTTTCGCTTTTCGTTTTGTTTCGCATTATTAGTAATATTACCTTTAATTTTAATGCAATTATTTAAGGCAATATTACTAAATATGGAAATGATCACTTTATACATTTTTCCCAATGTAGCAGTACAAGCACTACATATTTTATTAATCGATGAAATATTTATTGGAATCTAAACTTGTTAATATTAAACGGTTTATATGATTATTATCAGTTATAATACAAATGACTTTAAACCCGAATCCCTGAACAAAATTCAAAACTTAAAGTAACATTTCTTTTAATTCACTTTCTGTTAGTTGATAAAGATTTTTAAGTATAAGAATAATCTTATACCTATACTTAAAATATTTTCGATTTGTGACCACCTACTTAATTTTAAATTTTGTGGTAATATCGATTGCAAATCATGAGCACTTAACAAATTTTTTTGTACAAAGACTGTAACAAATAATTTATCATCACACTGCAGTTAACTTCCACTCCACAATCTATCCGATCAAAATTATCGTTCACATCAATGTTTAAAATATAAAAAACAGCAGTTAGAAACAACTTTGTAACTCCATTTTTCCAATCGAAGGTTTTCTTTAATTGTTTAAACAAATTCCTTGTAATCTATAACTAAATCACTAAGCTTTACTTCTTGTCTCTTGAAAATAACTTCTTTTCTCTACTCGGGATCGGTTTTTTTTGTTAATTACAATGGTAAGCTTAAGAGGGTTTCCAATCGTCTCATGGAATTGCACGAATCCACTTCTGCCTTAATTCAGGATCTGATGGAAGTTTAAAAGTCGATTTTTTTCCATGATCACCTACTTCACTGTCCAGGCCTGTCACTGTCATAAGATTTACATCCAGGGGCACAGCAATGTCGCGACATTCTAAAAACAAATACTAAATAATATAATCCAATTAAAATAATTTACTAATAGAGTTAATAGATAATAACCTAGCAAATCCAGAAAATATAAATTTAGTCTAATTTAACCTTAAAATAAAAACTACAATAAAATGAATTTATATGTAGTTAATTTTCTAATTTTAAATATTTCTGTATTGAAAAATACGAACGTTTCGAATGATTGATAACTTTCGGATAAATCTCTTAATTTACACATGATTTAAATCGAATTTCAATGGTTTTCAAGCGTAAACACTACCATTTCCATCATAATATAAGACTACCGGGCGGTGTTGCCAAATTTCTTGTTCATGGCTTGTAAAATAAAGATGGCTATGGTCCACTCATTCTTTTGTGAAGCCATTGGTTTGTTTGTCCAATATATACCAAATTGCAGTTATTGCGTTGGACCTTGTATATTAAATCTGACCTCTTCTCAGGAGGTACGGTGTCTTTCAATTTAGTATAAAGTTGACCAATGTTATTAGTGGACTTCAAGGTTACATTGGTCTTGTAAGGTTTTAATATTCCCTTGATTTTATCGCTTAAACCTTTTACATACGGCATAACTGCAAAGTTGGACACTTCTTTCTTCATTGTGTTACCATTATATAGTTTGTTAACACGATCGAAAATTCTCTTCACCAGAGGTTAAGGGTAACCGTTCTTGAATCAAGTTTCTTGGGCAATTTTTAAGGTTTCTTTCCTGCAGTCGCCATTAGTTAATTTTAAGGTTCTATCTACAAGTCCTATTATAGCTGTGCCAATTGCTTGGCTTCTGTGATGATATGAGCTATAGTTAAGGTATCTTCTCGACCAAGTTGTGTTTTGTGTCTATTTATACTTCAGGTGATTCCTTTCATGGATAAGTTGTATGTCTAGAAAAGTTATCTTCTGATCTTCTTCTTTTTCAATAGTGAACTGAAGACGTGGATGAAATCCGTTGAATTGGTTAACGCTGAAAGCTTCGTAGTTCTTTGGTATAGCAGTAATTATGTCGTCAACATAGCGTTTGTAGAAAGGAAGTTTAAATGGAAGTTTGGATATCCGGTCTTCTTCCAGAATTACTATTACCAGATTGGAGATCGTAGCAGATATGGGACTTCCCATGGCGGTACCAAAAATTTGCTGATATATTGTCCCATTATATTGGAAGTATGTTGTCTCGTCTCCAAACATAGCTTAAACATAGCTGTTTTGAACAACATTTTCAATCATATGAAATTCAGAAAACTTCCAACATTTTTACAATTAATGCACGTGATTATTATTAATGTACGTCCCTTGTCTTGAACGACTGTTAATCATGTATTGTATACTTGTTTAAAATATATAATATATGATTGATTTTTGTTCAAAAGTGTTTATATTATAATTTGTATTGTATATTGTGAATTTATATATAGTTTGTATATTTTTTTGTGAATTTTATATAATTAATTTTACTTAAATTCTTACTAAATAATATGCATTTTAAACATTACTGAATTTTTATTTAAATGTAAAATAAGTTTACAAGTTACACAAATTTGATGTGGAAATCCGCAGAATTACATATTAATTTTTTATATAACAATATATTTGAAACTTGCATTATTTGCAGTATTTGAAATATGTAGAATTATTTGATAGAAATGTAATATATATTTTGATCTAGAATTATTACTATTTTTATTTCAGATATTGTGTATTTTATTGTGCAGATTTTAAACTTACTAGGTGGGGACATTTTGCTACTCCAATCTGGTACCTGTAAATTACCCAATTAGGTTTTTTACCTGCTTAAAATCTTTAACCCAAACGTTGACACCCTTTCAACACAATAATGGATTTAGTGCCAATCTAGATACATATTGTGCAGCAATATTGTGTAATAGTGTAAGTTATAGACACATTTTTCTTTCAGTGTAGATGTATAATTTTATAATAAATTTTAAGTGGCGATTGGTGAATAATAAATATATACGATTATTAATAGTTGAAATAGCTTATTTGCCCTCAACATTTTTCAGGATTGTGTAGTAAGAGTAAATTGATTGAAATATCTAAAAAGTGATTAAGCATTATTAGAATAAATTTAATCGATACAATTTTGTTATACTAACACTCAGCATGGTGCGAAAACCTAAAACTCGAAACTTCCCAATTTTTGGAGTTATTGGTCGCTGAGCTCTAATCATTATTAGCATTAGAGATTTTTGAATTCTTATATCATAATCGACAAAATCAGTTTCATAACATACATTGGCTATTTGCTCACTTTCTGTTGCAATTTTCTCTCCGTAACTCGATATTACAATCATTATTAAACAGCCTAATATTATTGTAATTATATCTGCTATAGTTTTCAGAATATCTGTACTTTTCTACAATACCAGTCGGTTTATTAAAATAGATCATTGTGTATACAGGGCCTATTTTACCATTTGGCTCATTAGGCACGTGCCTAGGGCCCAATGGCGAGAGGGGCCCGAAAAGAGAAAACATAAAATCGTAAAAATCAAATACAGATAAAATAACCCAAAAATTGGGCCTTCGATGCTATTAGTTACACTTGAATATAAGGAGCCCAAAAATTTGCTAGATCCTAGGCCCCCCCCAACTCAGTTAAAAATAGGCCCCGTATGTATAATTATTCAGACAAGTTAAAAAAAATTATGTGTACCTCTGTGAGATATATCCATAAACACAAATCAATGGTATACCCTCCAAAAAAGATTAGCATTATGAATGCAAAAACGGTCTCCAGTTGATCTGCTGCATTAATGATTCCAATATGGTAAGGTACTATGTTTTGAAGTTGTACTTGAAATGATTCCCAATCAATAATTTTACTTTCAATAGGTTTTATCGTACATTCCTGGAAAAAAGAATAGCCCTTGTAAGTTTTAAAGTCACATAAAATAGTCTTTAATCAAAGAATATGTATTGTCGTGTTCCAAAATCCCCATTTTGATTTTTTTATAAAATTTGATTTTTGTTTTATAACAAGTAATGTTTTTAAATTTGTAAATAGTTTAGAATTTGATGGTTTTCCCGCCAACAAGTTGTAGTGGCAGCAATGGGCGTTGAAAACCAGGCTTTTGCGAAATATGGCCGCACGTAGCGGTTGTGGAGAAAGTCATCTCCCGTAATTTTGCGATTATTTTTGATAATTTGATTTTGAAATTGTTTATTTGGAGAATAAATTTGTTTTTCCACTACTAGTCATATAGGCAATCATTATAACTTAGTCAAGTCGCACGTGAAGTGACGCATTTTAGACAAGTGGTAAATAATTTTTTCATTATTGACCACTGGTAAATAATGAACATATTGATATTTTTCTACAGTTTAGAGACTATTTGTAAGGCAAATTTGGTTAAAAAACGATTTTGTGTAACCGAGAGATGCTATTTAATTACACTTAAACTATTCAAAACGGTTTTTTAATTGATTAATTTCATTTTAAACATTTCTAAAAAAAGTTGAATTAATTATGACAGGAACGCTAGCGCCATCTCTTATTAATTTGAGAAAACATAAAATTACAAGTTTATTGAATAATTGCAGTATTTTAAGACGAATAAATGCAAAACAATGCTTTTGAATAACTTCAGAGATTTCTATCCATTATTTAAAACAGTAAAAATTCGGTGAACGACTTTGGAAAACTAAATTTGTCAACAACTGTCAAATCGACAAAACAAAACTGTCAATGGAAATAAATGTTTTAAATTAGGGCTAGGGCTATAATGGCTGTCTTCACAACCTTGGCCTATAATATACTATTAAGTTGAGTGAGTGGGGTTTTTATTATTCTAGAATATTATTTGTCTTAAATTTGGATATTTTAAATTTTTGGATGATGAATTCGGTTTAAGTGGTTTGAATTGGAAGTTTTTGGAAATAGAAGTAGATTTAGATAATGATCGGAATCTCAATATTAATTGGATTGAATGGTGTAATTTTAATATTAAATTTCAAACCGAAATAAATTGAAATTGATAATAGTCGCACCTGGGTCGAATAATTATCTATTCAATTATAGATTTCCTATTTTAGTGTTTAAAAATTTTATTTTAAACTTGAATTTATAATTTGATTGAATAGTCTCATCGCTCAATAGTGCGGTAATTTGGTTGGGGTTCCAGTATATATTTTTTTAAATATTTACACACCCCCCAGATTACATGGCAGTATATACGTAGAGGAGCAGTTCTTATAACTGTTTTAAACAGAAGTTTATATTATAACTCGGAAAAACATGAAGGTATTTAAAATTCCTTTATCCCAATTTATTCTCCTTGAAAAAGTGTCTAAAAAAGGTATAAATATTTTTTCTATAACTTTACAAACAACCGAGATATCGACATTTAACGAAAAGTCGAAAAAGCGAACATTTGGCTATAACTCGAAAACGAAAAAAGATATCGAATTCCGGTTTTCACCATTAAGCTTTTCTTCAAAAAAAAGATCGAGCATGCACCATCCATTTTTCCATAGCTCTTATGGTTACCGAATTCCCCATAAGAACATTCCAATTTGAACCACCCTGTACATGTTTTTTTTAAAATAACACATACTTAGCACATGATTTGCATAATATTATTAAGTACTTATTTGATTTTTAATTTTGAGAAAATGGGAATGCTGGCTTTATACACGTGCTAAACGTAAATAGTTATTCCTAAAAGTTTTAAACACCGGATTCAAGATATACCCATAGTAAAATTATAAATAATTGACGCAAAACAATAACAGATGTATTGCTATCAGAAGAGCAGCATAAATTGGATTTTATAACACAATATAATAGTAGAGTAGATTTATATTTACATCATAAAATTAATACGAATTCACATCAAATATTATTTAATATAATGTTACTGATCAGCAGTATATAATATAATCATAGCTATACCTGTTATATTTCTCCGTTATAACTATCAGTAAATATTATTGCTATGTATTTCTGTAATAGTTTACAATGGCCGCAAAGCAGTGTTAATGTGTTTATGTAAATAATTAGTATCAAAAATAATATAAGAGTGAATATACCAAATATTATTATTTGAAATATAATTTGTAAGTTATTTTTAATATTCGCAGGTCCACATCCAAATGGTAGAATCCATTTTTCTTCATTTAATGATAATACAGCTGCCATTAGAGTGTGCATGATGAATATAACCATTAATGCTGAATATCCAATGTTACTCTAAAAAATTTAATATTGTTAATATTCAGGTGATTTATTACTGTGAATAATAATTTTTATACAAGAATTATACTGCTTTTATTAAATAATATAGAAAGCCGTGTGCTAAATTTAGCACGCCAGTAGCGAAAGCGTTAAGAAAATTCTAAAAAATTGACATGTTGCCATTTGAAAAAAAAATTCATGTTTACTTCCGATTGAGTTTGAAGTTCAAAAAAATTTACCCCCGCAGATTCCGATGGTAAATTTCGAGTTGAATGAAAAACTTTTTAAACTTTCTTTTGTATCTAGTAGGGGAGAGGCTTGCAGGTTGCCACTGCTTGCAGGTTGCCACTGCTTGCAGGTTGCCACCCCTGCCGGATTTTGACATTCTAACATTGTCATCCCCTAAATTTCGACGGACATCGAATACAAACGAGTAGTTGTCGCTTTTAATGTAATTGTGATGCACTCAAACACAATAACAGGGTGTTTGGTAAACAAAATGTGAAATTTTATTTGTACAAAAATTAAAAATTAAAAATGTGTTTTACTTCTGTGCCCATAAATTGAACATTTTCAACGAAAATTTAAGGGAAATATTTTTGCTATGCTGCTTTTTCCTTCAATTTTTATTATTCTTAAATAATTCTAAACATATCATGAGTTGGAAGTTTTTTTCCTGTATATTCTAAAGTGGTGTAAAAATGCAGGTTGCCACCTTTTTTGGCTTGCAGGTTGCCACCCCTCTTATTTTACATTGTGACGTATACTACAATGACATTTTAGGGACAGTGGCAACATAAGCCCCTAAATCGGCCCAGGACAAGTTCCCGCGCAAAGGGGGGGAGGTTTAACCACCCCATTGCATATTTTATATACCTATCGACATAAACGCTTCTTAAATATTTCAAAAATTAATATAAATAATTATTTACTAATAATTGATGCATTTTTTAATTATTTTTAGATTTAAATGAAAAAAAAAAATTAAATTTTTTTTTCTATTTTAACTTTTTTTTTTTCTTGTCAATTTACTTTCATTTTTTTTGTTCACGGCCACTAAGTGTAATTAATATAAATCATATGTTTTTACTTGAGTTTTTCTACATTTTCAACAATTTTTCAAGGGGTTGCAACCTGAAAGCCTAAATTTCAACTCGTCGATTTTAGATACTTTTGAAAATTTGCTGTAAATTTTTAGTTTTTGAGAATTAAAATGATTTTTTGCGCAGGATCGTGGCTTTATACTTCCCCCTTCCTGTATATGTTATTATATCAACGATACGTTGATTGTATGACGAGTTATGACCAAAGAAGCTATGGGGTGGCAACCTGAAAGCCTTTCCCCTAACATATAAGAATTATTCACTGTTACCTCTTATCGTTAACAAATAAAACAACTTCGGGACAGTCTGGTCATACTTTAAAACAGTTCAAAGCATCTGAGGTTTTCATTTTTGATTTATATAAATGCTAAATTAAAATATCAAAGTATTTCCAAGATGTCTTTTTTTGAAGATTTGATATGCTGCGGAGTAGCAAAATAACCGCAAATTCTCTCTTGTAGACTTTTGTTTTCATATTCACCAACATTAGTAGCAAAATAACCGCAAATTCTCTCTTGTAGACTTTTGTTTTCATATTCACCAACATCGATATAGTCTGTTTTTTATATTTTCAAACTGTCTAAAATACCTTCCCGAAATTCGTCACCAGCTCTCGGACTATTATGCAGCGCGTATATATAGTTGAAAATTTATACACCCTTATACAGTGTATAAACTATACACTTCTTGTTCAACGCGTCTATGACGTATTTTTATTAGTAAGACTGGTTATGTATTGGCAGGGTGCATATGGCATAGTGGGGGTATTAAAACCGACGCCAGCGTACGCTGCGGACAAATTGTGCGAAAACAGTGGCAACTTTTTAAGTTGTCCTATGTTACCAATGTATGTAAATTGAGCATTTTAAAGCCGCTTTGTTTCATATCAAAATCGATTTTCCAGCAAAACTTTTTTGAGAATTTTTGTTGCAAATTTCAGGGCTTTTAATTTTGTTTATTTACATTTTTTTTATTTAAAAAAAATTTTAATAAGAAAATAACATTTTACTGCTTTACTACAATGTAAAAATTGCCACTTTTAGTTCTTAAATTACTTGGCGCTGAGGTTCGCACCCTGCTGAATGTAGCTGAACAGGCAATAAATTAATATATTAACAAACAAAAATTAAATATACAAATTACATCTTCGACTAAAGAAGTTTCACTTCTGGCGCTAGCTCCTGTGGATGAGGGTTTCTTCGATTTATTTACAATTAAAACACAAATACAAAAAAAAGCTTTATTGTAATTTTACTTCGTGTTTTTGATATAAATTTGCTGGTCGTTTTCTAAATGTATTGGGTGCAATAAAAACGACGCTTATAAAACTAGTTTCTTAATATAATATTTTAATGTAAATTTTAACGAAATACTGAGAACGTAATAACATAAACGTTTAAACGATTATCGGTAAATTTAAGACTGTTGTCAGGTGCTATTAATCTGCAAGTAGTGCAAGCTACTTGCCTATTCTCAATCGGTGTCAATTAATAATTGTCAAAATTTTGCTTTAAAAATGTTCTTAATATCAAAATTGTCAAGATTGACAAGTTTCAAGATTGTGTTGTGTTAGGTATGTTTGAAATTTTGACTTCCCTACAGTATCGGACTCGTACATAATTATGTAAAACGTACAATTCTTAGGAATGGCTCTGAATATAATATGTTGCCACTTTTACACTCATTAAAACTTATTTATAGAATGCAGCAAAATAAGGCCTTCTTGTTGAAAAGAACATTCGAAATGTGCCCATGGACGACTCCAAACAAAATTATTCAGGAGGGATTCATAAGAAATTACGAATTTGTCTACTTCTTGATACATTTGCCAACTGTCTCAAATATTAGGAGGAGATGCTCTCCCTTAGTCGTTTCATGAAGGGCCTACTTGGCTGCATTGTATAAATCAGGGCTTACCTGTTTTTTAATAGTATCTTTGTACTCCATTATAAAAGCGTTTTCAACTTCTGCACTTCCAAAATTTGATAGCTCATCCAGAAGATATAATTTTTCATATAATGTTTTCAATTGAAATCGATTCCAAAATGTGATCAAGATACAAAGTAAACCTAAAAATATAGATATTATTATAAAAACTACCATTCGGGTGACTGGACATTTCTCTTGCGCACATTTCATTGACACTTCTAAATTATATGTTAAAATTATACGTTAGGTTCTGAAATATATAAGTGATTTACATAGATATTCGATACCACCTAACTTTTTCAGGAGTTAATATGTTTTAATTCGTTTTCCGTTATCCGTTAGTTTCAAAGTCTTTGGTCAATAATAAACCAGAAGTAATAAGGAAATATCAAGTCCAAAAATATTTTTGGATTGAAATAGCTCGAAGTGAAAAAATGTCCAGTAGTGAAATTTCCTAAAGCTGTATACATATTAGAATATGTATTCGTATATAACATTTAAATGTAATACAATTTTTACAAATAATAAATTATTATAATAAATTTTGAAAAGACGTGTTCCCAAACTCAGTGGTTCACAACAGTGTCGGACACAAACGGACGGTGCAGAGTGAACCAAGTTTGAACAATTCTTAAATTATAAAACTCAAAATGTCATCGGAAACTATTTAATTCTATTAAATTTATTCGTTTGAATGTATATTATCTGAAAATAGTTTTGATCGTAAAAACATTTTTAAAATCATGTTAAATAAAAATTAAATAAAATTAAAAACATAAATTTTATCTTAAACACTGAATATAAAAAATATGTAATTAAAATCAAAAAACCAAAGCACTGATGTAATTTACAAAAATATCTTACACATAAAATTTATCACTTCGAAGTTCACAGAAAATAGAAAATCATTAAAATTAGCAGGATACAGTTTTATAATTTCAGGAATGACTGAAAACGGATAAATTGTTAGTACAAATAATAAGCTAATTGAGTACACTCTGTGAAAAACAGCTTCATTTGGTAATAATCCAAAAAATTGTAATAAAAACTGTTCATTGGCAAAACAATCAGATGCTAAATTTTTAGATTTCATTATTATTTTAATAAAATTTAAGTTTTATTTTGCAAATTTGAACTCCGCGCTACGTTACAAGTGCACTGTGTTCCACTATCACCAGTTAAATAATGTCACTCGACAATTCATTATGTCTGAATCAAATAATTGCTGTTTGCATTAATAATGTGTAGATCAATTCAGGTCGGTAAGAACTACTAGGATTATGAATTATTAAAATATTCTATGTATGAATCAGATACAAAGATACAATGACGAATGATATGTATAAAACAATGCATAAGAACCGTGAAACTTGAAAGTTTGGTAGTGGATAAAAATTGTACTTAGGAAGGAACAGAAATGCAAGTGGATAAATTTTGCGGAAATTTTCTTGTTTACCTTTTTTTGCAATGACAACCAATGGGAATTTTTTAGTTTAAATAGTTTTTTTGTGTATTTATGCACCATTTGAGGAATTATCTTATCGAGTACAGCACTAGCTTTGATTTCTAGCCTGATAATAAATATCCTGATAATTATTATTAGATAAAAAAATTTTAATGTTCAACATTTTTTTACTTACTTTAATTCATAACGTTGATTTTAGACAATAAAAAAATTTAAATCTGTAGTATCTGTAGCAAAACATTTTCGGCTCGGAATTTGCCATTCAAAATGGTGGCTTTTATAATGTTTTTCATACCATTGCACAGCCGTGGTGTGTTCAAATTCCGAAGTAAGATAACTGGAGATCTAACTTTCAGTCGTAGAAGGTGTGGTGGCATGCCTGGCAAATCCAGTGAGTTCACAAACTCACTTGGTTAATTTACAGCTTCGTTAGTATCGCTAATTGTGTCGATGGATTTGTATGATACCAAGTCGCCTGGTAACGAGGGGTAATGTAAACTGGGCCAAGAAACTACCTGAAAGTGGTAAACTGGGCCAAAAGCAAATTTCACTAAAATTTTGAAAATGGTAAACTGGGCCAAAAGCAAATTTTACTAAAATTTTGAAAATGGTAAACTGGGCCAAAGGCAGAATTTTTTAGGTACTAAGCAGAATTTTTAAAAATCAATTTTTTCTTGGTGGTAATTAGAAAAATATTTTATTTCACTATATCAAGGGTTTTCATTTCATATGATGATACAAAAGAAAAATTGCTTATTTACAAAGATAATATATCCAAAATTACTGAGGAAGCTAGAAAATGAGTCAGATTAGATTTACAACGGGTCAGCGAGGAAATCAGTTAATGATTTATGAACAAAATAAGTTTTCTTTTCAACGGCATATGTCAACGAAGGGCGAGCAAAAATGGAGGTGTTGTAACAGAAGCGTTGGGAACCTGCGAAGCGGATATGCAGATTACCTCTGTTCGAGCAAACCACACACATATTGTATGTGATGAGAGGCTTTTAAACAGACAAGATTTGACGAGTCGAATGAAACTGAAAGCTGCGGAACAACCATTAGAAACACCGCAACGACTTATGCAAACGTGTTTGGATCAGAAACCGTCTTCTACCAAGGTCTTGGAAAAATCCGATTTGCTATGTGCTAAAAGGAATGTTTATAACCTACGGCGTAAAAGTATAGGTACTCTACCGAACAATATTGCAGAAGTGCATCAGAAGTTGGCAGCAATGGAAGTGAAAACCGGCCAAGGAGAAAATTTTCTTACACTTATAACAATCCCGATTCAAACATTGTCATATTTTCCTGCACCACAAATTTAAGTGCTTTGACGGCGGCCGAAGCCATCTACATGGATGGTATATTTGAATATTGTGCTAAGTCTTTTTATCAATTATTTACCATCCATGGACTTTTTAATGGCCATTATGTTCCGCTGGTTTTTTGTTTGTTACCTGATAAAAAACAAGCTACTTATCTAAATTGTTTTAAAGAAATATGTAGTCTAGGTTGTTCTTCCTTGATTGACGACAGTTTTTTCTAAATTTTTCAAATGTTTCAAATACCTAGAATTGTTACTGATTTTGAGGTTGCGATGAGAAATGCGTGTACTACCCAGTGGCCGGAAGCAAATGTTGAAGGTTGCAGGTTTCATCTTGGACAGGCGTGGTACCGAGCTCTCCAGAGATACGGCTTAGCTTCAGACTACCAAAATGTCGATTCTGAAGTTGGCACATGGTTACGGTATTGCTTTGGATTAAAGTTTTTGGCAGCGGACGACGTTTTGGGGGGTTACAATGATTTGATAGAAACCAAACCGAATAATGCTAATCTCAACAAGTTCTGTGAGTATTTATTCACTTACTATGTGGCAGGGTCAGCTGTGTTTCCTCCGGTGGTTTGGGCTAAGGCTTCTGCAGATTTAATTCGACAACTAATGCTTGCGAATCATTTGATGCTGCATTTAAACAAAATTTTAACTCTGGCCACCCCAATATTTACAAATTTGTTGATGCTCTTAAACGGGAACAAAACAAAGTATACGTAGCTTTGAACAATCTTCATAAACCGCCGATTCGAAACGCTAATTCTGAACTAAGGCAGTCACTTGTTGAGAAACTGCTGCAAAAATACAGTACACAAGAAATATCGCGGTTCGAGTTTCTGAAGACGGTCTCTTTTTACAGTACTCCTCGGTTACTTTAAATACATTTCGTTTTTTGTTATATAATGTGTATAAATAAAAATAAAAAATAAAAATAGGTAATTTACAAATTTCATGTTTTGTTGGAATGTATTCCGTAAAAGTCGGAAGTCAACCCGAAGATATTAATTTTACTATCCGTAAATTTTTGTCGAAAATTGTTAACTATAAACATAAATTTCCCACTATTTTTATAAGAAATTAAACTAAAGCTGAAAACAAACAAATCAGCGCGAAAAGGTAGATCGGGCGCGAGGATGTAGATCGGTCAGTAGGTTACAGTTAGCTTCTGATATTTTTTTTTAATTAATAACAAAAAAGAATTCTGACCGGCACACCCTGCCTGCACCCCTTCTTTTACCTTAATTTGATTTTGGCCCAGTTTACCACTTTCAAAATGTTACTTGAAAGAGCCTTTGGCCCAGTTTACAATTTTCATAAATTTAGTTAAAAGTGTCTTTGGCCCAGTTTACCATTTTTTAAATTTGGCCCAGTTTACCATTGGCCCAGTTTACCATTGGCCCAGTTTACATTCACCCGGTAACGACTGCTGTATCTTGTAGTTTAAATCGTCGACGTCCACAATTCTTGCTGCCAAAATGACTTTTTCTGCCAGCCACGCATAATTTTTGTATTGTGTGCGTACATCGGGAAATATGCTGCAATGAGAACATCACGAGCACATCGCGAGAGGTTCGTTTTTTAATAGCGTGCGGGACAAATCCCTCCGAGCAATACGCGAGTGATGTTCTTGTAGCATTTAAACGCGCATGTTAGTTTTTAGGTAAACTTTTTCAACATTACGCCACAGTTGTGATGATTTAAAGCAAACGTTGATCTTATCAGCGTACGTCGAACGTGAAATGACGGGAAGTGTTTGTCTAAAATCACCCGAAAGGAGTAACAGAGTGCCTCCGAATAATTTTTTGTTGTTTTTTATATCTTTGAGTGTTCTGTTCAACGCCTCAAGAGAATGTTTGTGTGCCATGGTGCATTCATTCCAGATGATAATTTTGCATTGTTTCAGCACTGTGGCCATAGACGATTGGTTTTTTTATACTGCACACTGCATCTGCATTATTTTAGATATTAAGTGGCAGCTTAAATGCTGAATGAGCTGTTCTGCCTCCATCCAATAAGGTTGCTGCAATGCCAGATGATGCAACGGCCAATGCGATGCGATGCCATCAATTGATCGTATTTCGGCGAAAATTAACGAAATTAGAAATGTTTTTCCAGTTCCACCTGGTGCATCCAAATAAAAAGAATCCACCTAGTCCCGCCGAAACTGCCAACATAACGCTGTCGTAAATAATTTTTTGTTCGTTAGTCAGTCGTGGGACATTTCGAGTAACAATAGCTGCCATTTGTGCAGAATAGTTCAACAGTTCACGATTCGTTTCGGTGGCCATTAAATCAGATGCACTTCGATTTGGCGAACTCCTATCGAAATGACTGAGTGATAAATTGTCAATGATAACGCAAAGATCCTCGATAGCAATCAATAATGTTTCATTGTGCATAGCGTCGCTGAATGTAATCGTTAGATCGTTGCACTGCGTACGAATTCGATCCAATATATCTTCAGTCATTGAATCTTTGTGCTTATCCCACAACGTGCCTGCTCGTTCCGGGAAACACGTAGTCAACACTATAGCAAATAGAAGATGAATTTGTTTTGCTGTACTACTCAGTGCTGCTTCAGTAAGCATATCGTCACAGTGATTGTCGTCTTCGAGTAAGCCGAGTCCAAGGCATGCATCTTTATATGTTGGATACTGTTGTCCATTCACTTTGCGTATATCTAGAAATGACAATGGGCCGGTGACATTAACCAACAAAAGTTGCAAATAGAAGCACTCAATCTTCTTTGGATTGACTGTATATACTTGGCCCAAAGTGTTTGATTTGAATAGACCGGGGCACGCATCTATTGATGTGCCTTGCTTGCGGGGCATCCATTTTTTTTTGATTCCACCTGAAATACCGTGGTACTTCGGAATAGAGTATTGTTCGTGCAAAGGCACCGAAAGTATCCGGTGAGTGTTGTGTTTGGTGTATTCACCCGTACGTGTACCTTTTTCACCGGATTATATGATTAAAAGTCGAATTGCTGAGAACGAACGACGTTCAGACTTAGGGCCGGTATTTCAGTTGTGGTTTAAACTACGATCAGAGTTTAAACTCAATATCTGACCAATCAGGTAGCAATAAACGTAGTTTAAACCTTGGATTAAGTTTAACTAGCAACTGAAATACTGGACCATACTAATTTTTCATTGTTATGTTTTTATAATGTACAATATTAGTAATATTCATTTTTCCCAAGATTTGGAGTAGGATAAATTAGGGGTATAAAACAGTCTTTTCTCCAAAAAACTGCATTTATTAGATAATTCAAGACAAGCTGGTGGATAGCGATGTATCAGATGTTCAGGCAGTTCAATACTATGACCTTTCTTCACCTTCGATGGGAACACCTACAGATTGGAAGATGGTTTGTCGATGGGAAGCTTCGAGGCACCCTTTCTAGCCGAGGTGTTCATGAACAAGCTGGAGAAGGAAAAGATTGTTAACAACAACAAATTTACTAATAAACTATTGTACTATTATAGATATGTGGATGATGCGCTGGGGGCTTGGGTTGGCACGGAGGCAGAGTTAATGGGGTACTTAGAATATATAAACACCCTACATAAGAAAATACAGTTTACACTAGAAAGAAGTGTCAATAATGCCATCAACTACTTAGATCTACAGATAAGTATTTTAGATAACAAACACATATTTAATGTTTATAGTAAACCCACCTACACGGGACATACCATCCATTTTGACTCGTGCCACCCCATGTAGCATAAGCTGGCTGCCTACAATAGCTTTGTCGGTAGAGCCCTGAGGCACCCACTCAGCGAGACCAATCTGCGTAAAGAACTGGACACTATTAGAGGCATTGCCAATAGCAAAGGCTTACCCGAGACTATTATCAACAAGCTTATTGAAAAAAGAAAACATGCCAGATATTTGCGGCAGAATTTTGTCATCCCAGAGAGAACCATGGAGGAAGGGATAGACGTCGGGGTTCTATCATTCCTGGGTCCCATTTCGTACAAAATTAGCAATATCTTAAAGCCGACTGAGGTCGAGATCGTTTTCCGTACACCGAAAACCTACGACTTCATTAACAACAAGGATTCGGTTGATAGGATGGACCGTAAAGGTGTTTATAGGTTGAGATGCGGGAGTTGCGAATGTTTCTATGTAGAAACATGAAGATGCAATGAAGATGAACGACTTCCAAAATTACATTCAGTACCTATGTCATTTCTTAATCATAATTTCGTGACCTAGAAGCATAGATATTTGAATCGAGCTTTATTAAAAAAATTTACTTACATAATATACTTTTTTTTTTTTTATTATCAGATAAAATGTACATAATGAAAGTTGAACAAAAGAGAATGCGCATCAACAATGTGTTATTAGCACTACTTTTTAAAACATAAATTTTACGAATAACATTGATACGAAGGCGTCCTGAGGCCACATAGTAAAAATAAAATTTTTAAGTGTCAATTGCGACTTCGAAGTGTCAATTGACAGTTGCAAGTCGCAATTGACACTTCGAAATCGCAATTGACACTTCGAAGTCGCAATTGAGACTTCGAAGTCGCAATTGACACTTCGAAGTCGCAATTGACACTTCGAAGTCGCAATTGACACTTCGAAGTCGCAATTGACACTTCGAAGTCGCAATTAACGCCTGCGCAATCGTACTTTTTAGATACTTCATTAATATTATTGATATTAAACATAAAGTTCAGTGTTTACATGTGTGTAAGTTAAAAGATAAATAAAATGGAGAACTTTATAGAATTTTTGTGCGAAAGACAAATTCCTCAATCAGTTATTGATAGAATGACAACTGAGAACGTAAGTATATTATTTCATTTGTAATATTAATATGGTAGTAGGATGCTAGGATAATAGGAACATGTAAACTATACAGAAAATAATTAAATAGAACAAATTCGGAAATGCAAAATAAATTAGCAATTGTTTGAAGTCAGTTAATATTCTCTAAACCTTAAATACCGACTTTTGAGAAAAATACACTTTTTTTTTATTTTATGCACAAAAGGTCAGCATTTTTTGGTAAAAAAATTGTTTTGTTACTTTATTCAAAGGTATTCAAGAATAAATAAAGTGTGAAAAGAATGCAATTTTAATGTAATTTACTAATATTAAATTTAATTTGTAAAATTTTCAAAAAATGGGATTAAAAAATGTCACATATCAAATTACTGTGATAGAAGAACGTATATTATACTTTGCCGTAAAAGCATAATATGCCAATGCCAATCATCATAGCTGACGCGCGCTTAAAAACATTACCTTATCTATATTTTTATGTTTTTCAGCAAAGCTTATATAGGACCGTGGGCTTGTGGGTAAAACCAAATACTCTAGACTATAATACATTCAACTTCGTGAAAAAACAGGAATCCGAACTCTGGCGGCTTGCGTTGAAATGAGTAATGTCAACAAATACGTTTTTTAGGTTAAATCCATAGATAAGAGAGAGTTATAGATAGGCAAGTTGCTATACTTTTTTCTCAACGTATTATACCCGCCAATGGTGGTCGGTGTGCCAACTAAAAATGCCATAAAATTCTAGAATTTTATTTGAATTTTCGTTAATTTTGTTCACAAGGTTTATTTTGCACATTTAAATTAATATGCATTAATTAAAATTTTTCTGTTTATAAACTCAAATTACAAAATTACTTCAGTGAATTAATCAATTTATTGTAACTCAAATAAATAAAATTAAAAGATTATTACTAAGAGCCGTTTTACATCATAATAAAATTTGTAGCAAATCTATGTCAAAAAATTGCATTTAATTTTACAAGAGTGTCATACATGAAAATTACGAATCACTGTCATTTGGCCGAAATTTATTTGGCCGAATTCTATTGGCCGACTGTTTTTGGCCGATAAATCACTTGGCCGACATATCAATTGGCCGACAGATAATTTGGCCGAACAGTTTTTGGCCGACAGATTGTTTGGCCGAACAGTTTTTGGCCGACGTTTATTTGGCCGATCAGTTTTTGGCCGACAGTCACTTTGCCGATAAATTTTATTTTTTTGGTAAATAAATAAATATTTTGTAAAATTATGTTGTTTTATTTAAATTATATTAAATTATTATTAAAATACACAAAAAAACATGCAATACAAAATATTCGTTACACACCAACGAATTATTTTTAAGATCCATTAGGTTTAAACTGAAGGTTATGAGAAATGCCACGAAGGAAGTCGTCTTGAGTTTTGTTGGGAAAATCCACAACAAGTCGTTTGAGCCTGTCCGCCAGTTTGACGTATTTTTTCTTGGGAGGATTGGGCACGTGGCCTGCATTATACTGAGCAAGGCTGAATTCAACATTACCTTGCTCACGTTTGAGTCCATCAATAAATTTCCAAATTGTAGGGTGATTGGCTCCGAGAAGACTACTGAATTTATTATTCCACCCTTCAATGGAATTATTTGTTTTAGGAAGGTCTCCAAGGCAGGCATCGTGACAGTTCCAAACCGAAATCCCGAAATTCACGGGTTTTCGCACTGGATTGCTCCTACTTCGAATTGCGCCAATCCAAGTGTTCTCAAAGTAATCGAGAAGTGGTTTTAAAATTTCTTCATTTTGCAGAAAAAATTCGGTTTGCAGCAAATTCTCGAACATAAGCTCCACATTCTCTTGAGGAGCAAAGGCTAGAGCCGCCAACTTTCTAATATTTAAGGGAAACGATGGATCAGCCAGATTTTCGTACCGAACTCGAATAGGATTGTTAGCCTGTATTACACGCCAAATACATTGATTAAAATGAAAAAAGCATCCGTGGTGAGCGATGCCAGGAAAAACACGTTGAAACGCTTTTTTCTGAGCAATTTCAAAATCAGTCATAATACTTACAGGTTTTAACTCGGGTTTCAAGTTTAGCATAGCTTCTAGAACTCTAATATAAGTGTCCTCCTTCTTATTCGGAAGAAGGACAAACACAGACGGAATTACCACCTTATACTTGATAGAATGGATCGTGTACAGTTGGAAGAACAGTGATGGGGCCGACTTGAATGTCCCATCGGCAAACCAATGATCGCAATCAGCCAATAATTGTAAATTTTCTGCGGTACTAAATATAAGAATCCGATTTTCACTGGGTCCGCTATCATAAAGTAAGAAAGGCTCTCCTTTGCCAGTTTTTCCGTAATCTCCTTCAATCACTAAATCAGTCAGGCTGTTAGGAGATGTTGGAACAGCAGGACCATTCCTATTACGAGTTCTGCGAATGGTCTGTTTCAACAAGTTGGTGGAAGGAAGATGTGGGGCCACTGCTGTATCAAGATTTAGAGTAGCATCTGCCAGAATCTGTTGGGGGTTTTCTTTTGAAGTTTTCGCCACTTCTTTAATATTAGCAAGCACAGTTTTTGCTGCAACTTCACTACTTTCCACCGTGTGACCAATATGAGTGCCACTAAGTCCAACAAGTTCATCGTTTTCAGTGATTGCTCTTGCTTTGCACTTTGAAGTGTTGTATTTGGCACATTTCCAATAAATTTTTGCACCACCTTGTTTATCGCGAGTAAACAGAAATCCATTATGTAAAAGCTGCTTAACTCCACGACTGCTTTCGACATATTCCAAAGGCATATTTGATATAATTTTAATTTACTTTTGATTTCTTCTTTTTCTTCTAATACTTATAATTTCTTCTAATTCTTTCTACTTACTGATTCTTAATTACATAATTGTTTATATAGAAAATAACAAAAGGTAATCGGATAGGATTAACGCGGATAATTTTAATACCGCGTCGTTCAGAAACGGTATTAGTTTTTTTATTAGATTCGTCCTTGGGTGACGTTGCTTTCTATTGGTCTGCTCATAGTCAGGACCATATTCCTCGACTATACGTGCTAACACGGCCATCCTGCAATTGCCACCAAATAACTGTCGGCCAAGTGACTGTCGGCCAAATACTGTTCGGCTAAATGACTGTCGGCCAAAAACTGTTCGGCCAAATAATCTGTCGGCCAAAAACTGTTCGGCCAAATAATCTGTCGGCCAAAAACTGTTCGGCCAAATGATTTATCGGCCAAAAACTGTCGGCCAAATGATTGTCGGCCAAAAAAATTCGGCCAAATGACTGGATACCGAAAATTACTTCACAAATTTGCATCCTAAAATTGATACCGAATATTTAGGACCTGTTCTATTTTTGTAACAAATATAAAGCAATATTTGTGTCATATTTCTGTCAAATATGACACTTGAAATTTTATACAATAATTGCTAGCAAATTTGTGACAAGATTTAATTGCAAATTTGCTATAATGTAAAACGGCTCTTATTAATAAAATATTCCAAAATACTCCAAAATCTGTTATCTTTTTGGAGTGTTCTCTCCTGGTTCCTTCCTAATGACTTGCTCCTCCTGCTTTAAGCATGCTCTGCCCAATAGATCTCATAATTATTGTCTTCCATCTTCCGTCCTTGATGGCCTTTGCCTTTGGTTTCTGTGAGACAAACTATGTCCATGTTAAGTTTGTCTAATTGGCTTCAGATTTCTTGATGTTTATTTAATATACCTTAAACGTTCCACGTATCTATTCTCCATGTCCATTTTCTTAGCATAAGTCGTCTTTGATTTAATCCGTCCAGTGTTCGAGACTTGTCGTTTGGGTTTTTTAGCATTTTTGTTTTTATGTACGATGAGGACCTGGCCCGACGAAGAACTCCCAACCTGGTGGGCTAGCATTTTCTATTGGGGTTTATTCCCTTATGCCCGGATAGTTATACTATTATATAGTTAATCTTATCCGATAGATATCTCAAGGTGAAGAAATCGGTCATTAGTCGAAGTGTTGTGATGTCATTTTGAAATTTTGTTTTAACTTTATATTATTTATTATATAAAATGGTAAACAAAGTTGGTTCAATTTGTGCCGTATACGATTGTAATAACTATATGCAGCAAAAAGGTGAAAAGAAGTCATTTTTACTAATCTTTTTATCTGAAAACTATTTTTAAATATTTTAGTTTAAATGCGCATTAGTAGTATTTGGCATTAGCTAATTGACGCGAATTTTACATTTCATCATGCTAGATGGCGCTATGAACGATGTCCGACAAATTGTATGTAAAACTATCAAAGTTGTACGTATTATAAGTCTATAGTATTTGGTAAAACTAACCAAGTCCAAAATTCTTTTTTCACCGGAGGAAATACAAAATTCTGATAATCACTATGAATCAGGAAGTTATTGAAAATTTCTCAAATATGTACCTATTATATAATAACTACTTTATTCAGTTTTCTATTCATTATATTTTTACTACTTAGGGCGAGTGCCATCAGTTACTTTTGATAACACTAAAATACCACTAATGTGTAAATTGGACTCGTCAGTTTTACCCACAAGCCCACGATTACGTGCTTATATCAAAGTAATCTGATATATTATGACTTGCTTTAATTTATAAGACTAATTTATAAGACTTGTAAGTTGTTAGTTTAGTAGTTGAACGTTCATCATATAGTAGATTAATTTTTAAAAAATGAATAGTTTATTTTACAAATTTTTAGAAGATTTACATATTCCAGAGAAAATTATCGACACCTTACAACTAGAAAATGTAAGTACTACTTATGTCCGATTTCTTCACTTATGCCCGTACTAAACTCACGGATCAATCCGAGATTCAAGATGATCCTAGAATTTACCAATGAGATTACTGGAATTTAGACCGTATCGTAGCAACAGCTACTATTTCGAGAATTAATCTTGACTCTCGGATTATCGGAGATATCCACCCGACAAGTATAAACATACCGATAACCAATCAAATTAATCAAGTGACCAAACAGACAACTGTTTTGATTGGTTATCGGTATGTTTATACTTATCGGGTGGATATCTCTAAGTGAAGAAATCGGACATTACTTACCTAATGTAGAGTGGGTACAAAATACTAAAATTGGATTATGCGATTTCACTTTTCTTTGTGAACTAATAATTACACAGGCCAACAGTGAAAAACTTTTCCAATAATTTTAACTAATTCCTATGTAATTTGGTGTACTGATTCAGAAAAAAGAAAATAGTCGTATCACCTACCAATTTCTCACATTTTAGCTTAAATGGTTAAAAAATGCCTATTTTAACCATATATTTTAAATGGTTAAAAAATGCCTATTTTAACCATTTTTATAAGTTTTTTTAGAGAAACTCATTTTTTTGTGTCAATTTTCCACAATTACATTGCATAGTAGGTACTATGTATTACTTGGCTTTAAAATCCATTTTTCTAAATCATTTTACGATTTTTTAAAGTGAAGATATACAATTTTGAAGTTAAGAGGTTTCTAATCATGCAAATTCGCCCGTTTTATTTACAGCGCCTATCTTACTTTTCAAGTTCTGTAGTATTCATTTATTAGCGAGCTCAAGAACCCCTGTGTAGGCAGAATACTAATAAAAAACTTGTCAAAAAGTAAGTTCGGCGCGGTAAAACGGGTGACTTTGCACGCGACTAAACCTCTTGACTTAAAAATTATTGTATATTATCTTCACTTTAAAAAATCGTTAAATGATTTAGAAAAATAGATTTTAACTAATTAGTAGTACCATGCGATGCAATAATTGTGGAAAATTGAAACAAAAACATGAGTTTCAATAAAAAAATCATAAAAATGGTTAAAATAGCCATTTTTTGTCCATTTATGCTAAAATTTCAAAAAACCTGACGTGCTGGAACAATTTCAAAGTCAGATTCGTTTTCAGCGCAAAAAAATCTACTAGATTCAACCCCGCCCATTCCTAAAGCTGAACAAAAGTTCAATTTTGTTCCCTGTATTATTATTTAATTATAAAATCAATCAAACAAATCAAATTATAATCAATTATAATAATTGATTGTAATAAAGTAGTGCGAAACAATATACAGTGACTCAAGAAAGTCTCCGTACGATGCAATTTACATTGATAACATAGGAAAATTAATTGTAGGGAGACTTTCTTGAGTCACTGTAGCTAGATGGTCAGTCTTACCTGCTAGCTACTATAGATTACAAACCTATACCTCAAATATGAAAAAAAATACGATAATAGTTTTTGGCATTAAAATACGTTAGCGTTAAAACGCTACTTACATTTTTTTACTTCTTTGGTTAGTTTTCTTCTTACAAGAAAAAAATCTTACAAGTTTACATTTTTGCACTACCGAATACGTTTGTTCATTTTTTTTTATATTAATACACAAAACATCTTTCTATTTTTTTTAAGTAAATTCCTATTTTATTTTATATAATTTGGAATCACTGCATTCTGACAATAGATAATGATAATATTTACAACTTAACTAAAATTTTAGATTGATTCACATGCAATTCGAGTTATGGAAGACTCAGAATTAGAGAAATTTATTACAAAATATGGCGACAGAATCGCAATCAGAGATTATTGCGAAAAACAGTTTTCCAATAAAAAAATTTCATTAATCGAAAAACTTCGAGACAAAATTAATAGTAAAAGAAGCAGAAAATCTTTGGAAAAAAATGATCATGAAAAGCAAGAAAATAAGAAAAGGAAAAAAGATACTAGATTAATTGAAGTAGGTTGGATGTTGAGCTTATCTGGGGATAAATTAAAGCAAGTTAGGACCAATCAAGGCGGAGGCACTAGAAAACTGGAAGTAAAAAAAATTTCCACGGTGTCGGAAATTCAGGCATTGGCACATAAGTTATTTTTCCCCAATGGGGAATCAAACAAGGGACCCATAAGTAAATTTTCTGTGTCAATGCTTGATTTCAAATTCAATAAAATCGACGCAAACATCACTGTAGGAAACATTTTTGAGGAGACCGGTCTCACGAGGATAAGATTTTACTTCGCAACCCGTGAAATTGTGTCGACATCAGTTATTGACTTAACTGATCCTGAAGCAGAACTAAACAATGAAGAACAAGATAATCACTTCCACTGCAATGAATTGGACTTCAATCAGGAATTTTTAGTTACAAATATTAGTACAATAGAAAATTCACTAACATCGGAAGCAATTAGTTTACCATCTCTTGAGTTGCCAACTTCAGATGGAGATGATCATTCGTTACATTTTAATCTGGACGAAGTAAGATAAACTATTTTCATTTTGTATTATTATTTTTTGGTTTTGTATCCATGTTTTCAAATTTGAATACAAAATATTTTATTAAAGTTCTGTTTTAGGATTTTGCTAAGAATATTTTTACGGAAAGTGAAATTCCATCTTCCATGAAAACCAAACTACCTCTTCATAGAGGTAAAATATTCGAAGAAATGTTAGAAGCTTTTCAATTGTATAAGTTGAAAAGTGAGATTTTGGAAATCGAAATGATTTCCAACAACGGCAAGATTGAATTAGGGGTAGATATAGGTGGTGTTTTAAGGGACGCACTTTCAGAATTTTGGGAATCGTTTTACGATAAATGCACATTAGGTACATTTTGCAAAATTCCGTGTTTAAGGCATGACTTCGGCGAAGCACAATGGGAAGCCGTAGCCGACATATTATATAATGGCTGGCTATATGAGAAATATTGGCCAGTCAAAATTTCAAAAACGTTCTTTTACTATATTTTAGATAAAAATTATCAAGTCAAAACCATCGACTTGCAAAATGACTTTTTAAATTTTATTTCTATATCAGACAAGAAATTAGTCGAGGATGCTATTATTGATTTCAATAACATCGATATTGACGACATGATTGAGTTTGTCGATGGTTTTGACTCAAAATGGATTCCAAATTCGTCAAATTTTCAAAATTTATTAAACGACATTGCTCATAAAGAAATTATACAGAAGCCAATGTTCATCATTACATGTTTCCAAGAAAGCCTTTTAAATAAAATTGTGATAGATTTAAATGCCGTTTATGCAGATTTTCCCCCAACTTCAAAAAACATACTAAAGCGACTGAAAATTAAAGAAAATGAAGAGCATAAAGTTATTTTTGATTACCTTAAAAAATTTATTAAGGAATGTGACGATAAGATGAGAGCTGAGTTTGTACTTCGATTTTGCACGGGTTCCAACATTACCAATAATGACATTGACGTAGCTTTCATTGATGTAGATGGATTCCAAAGAATGCCAATTGCACATACATACTTGCGCAAATTTATTAGAGCTTCCATCTACATACGAAAATTACTTGGCTCTCAGAAATGAATTTAGTAAAGTGTTGGAATCAAAATTTTTAATAATGGATTTCATATAATTTGGTTTGAAAAGAATAATTTGAAAATATTACAAATACTGTTGTGGAAGTGATCCTGATTATGATAATGGAAAATAACTATTATAAGTATTATAGTAGATAAAAATATACAGGGTGGCCGTTCGAAAACGAAACAGACGGGTTGTGACCAGCAGAATTCTTTTTTCAAGAAATGCAAAAACACCTCAATTTTATCATCGAGGGGACAACTTTTGCGACCAATGTCACTCGCGTATTGTTTCATCCCTTCGCGCTGTGATGACAACCCCTAAAATGTTAATAGGGATAATATAGCAATTGACACCTCATTTGAAAGGTCTTGCTTCCCTGAATTCAGTGCAATAATTTTTTTTTAAGTTTTATCAATTATTCAACAACAAAATTGAAGCTGCAAAACTGCGAAATAAATACGATATTTCAAGACATTTAAGAATAAAAAAGTGAAAAACGCTTGGACAAATTGATTTTAATTTCAAGGGGGCTACTTTTACTGCTATTCATAAATATTGACAGTTCAACCCTTAAGATAAAGAGCAAACCACCCTTGGAATTTTGAATATTTGAATGAAAAGATGGGTTTGATAAAAAGGGCAGTTTAATCAAATTGGATGTTCAACAAAATAGACCATTTTTTTTTATTTTAATTTAAAATAAAAAATTTTTAATGTTCAAATTGTTGAACATGTAATTTGATTAAACTGGTCTTTTTATCAGACCCATTTTTTCATTCAAAATTCCAAGGGTGGTTTGCTCTTTATTACCTTAAGGGTTGAACTGTCAATGTTTATGAATAGCAGTAAAAGTAGCTCCCTTGAAATTGAAATTAACTTGTCCAATCGTTTTTCACTTTTTTATTTTTAAATGTCTTGAAATATCGTATTTATTTCGCAGCTTTGCAGCTTCAATTTTTTTGTTGAATAATTAATAAAACTTCAAACAAAATATTGCTTTGAATTCAGGGAAGCAAGACCTTTCAAATGAGATGTCACTTGCCATATCATCCATATTAACATTTTAGGTGTTGTCATCACAGCGCGAAGGGATGAAACTATACAGGAGTGACATTGGTCGCAAAAGTTGTCCCCTCGATGATAAAATTGAGGTGTTTTTGCATTTCTTGAAAAAAAAATTCTCCTCGCCATAATCCAGTCTGTTTCGTTTTCGAACGGCCACCCTGTATATTTTTATCTACTATAATAGTTATAATAGTTATTTTCCATTAATACTATAATTTAATACTATACCTATATTATGTAAGGAATTTTTGAAATTTTTATGGAAATTTTTCTTTTTTAGTTTTTAATTTTAATTTTTTTAATTTGAATCGACTATTCAATAAAAAAAAAAAAAAAACAAAAACTTACCCGTTGACAATGACCGCATTCTCAATAGTATTTTAAATATTTTATTTAGAATTGGGCTCAAGTATTTTAAAATTCGGTATTTTATTAAATTACTTCAATTTGTCTATAATTAACCTTCGGGTGGGCACGTGGGGTCTTTTGGGACCCCCGGGTGTTATTTTTGCTAATAACTTTCAAATTTGAAGATATTTCACACTGAAATTTTATTTGTAATTATTTAAATAAAAAATTTACAAGGTAAACAAAAAACATAAGATTCAAATAATTTGATATTCATGTATTCATCAGGTACCGAGGTACTTATGAATTTATTCAAAAACGTATTTAATATACAATTTTTTTGAAAATTTATTATTTTTTCTGTCAGTGAGAAACACATCAAATTTAATTATTTTTGGGATAAATAAACTTTTATAAACCAGGAAATTTCATGTTTTTTTACATTGATATAGTAATTTGAATGTTATTGTTTTTTTCGTAACCGTTTCGTTGATTTTATGCCTTAAATATTGAGGAATGTAATTTATTTATAGCGTCACTTTCAATACTACCTATATAAAGCCTTTTGTCATTATTAAGTACTACTTTCTACATAATAATATTCCGATTTTAAAATGAAATGTAAATCATTGTTAGTAGCTTTTGAAAAATTGAAAGTTATTGTCATATTGCGAATATTGTATATACATATTTTTAAGAAAAACTAAACTTTTTAAATTTTTATGACATCGAAACTAGATACCGTAATAATCGGATATAAAACAAACAGGATACAAATATATATTTTTTTATAAAATTTTAATTACAATATTGTTGTACTTACAATTAATTACAGTGTACATTACAGTTTTTTATTTTTAATGTTTTTTTGCTAATGTAAATTTGCTTGATATTATAATAAATTTAATGATGTATAATAGTATATTGTATTATTTACTGAAGTTTTCTTTTTATAAATCAACCAAATCATTGGGGTCTTGAGAAAATTTTAAATTATTTTCTATCATTATGATATTTGCTAATTCTGAAACATCTTCATCACCATTTACATCTTTTGAAGTTTGGTCAAAGGAAAAATTAAATATTCAACTTCAGCTGAATGTATAAGATAGTCTTTGCTATGATATAATTCTGGGATGTGATACATTATGAAAGGACGTCCACATGGGGAATTGCTATTTCTGGATGAAGAAATTCGGTGAGTATTCCATTCGGTAGCAAACTCATTCAATTCTAGCTAAAATATTTAAAAAAAATGATAATTAACAATTCCAATTAATCTAAAACTTTCATAAAATGATCATCATAAATATTATATTAAAATAGCACAATGAAAATTTTCACGTGGGGATATTATATACAGTGTGTTCACGATAAGAGGTAACAGTGAAAAATTCTTATGTCTTACTATATACAAAAAAAAGTTTAAATAGTTTTTTATTCAACTCAAAATTTAACATCGGAAACTGCAGAGGTGCATTTTTTTGTACTTTAAACTCAACCGCAAGTAAACTTGAATTTTTTTTTCAAATAACAATATATGTCTTTTTTTTAGCGTTTCCGAAATCTGTAGTTTTTTCTCTATATATGTACAGGTACCGTGAATGAAAAACTGAACAAATTTAAATTCAAATTTCACCAATGACAGTTATTTTTTTAACAAAATTCAAAGTTTTCCATAGAGTGTGTGATACAAACTTTTCGATGCCAATTTTGTTTTTTTCAAATGTCAGTTACAAAAATGGTGTTAACGAAAGAGCAACAAATCATAATTTTTAAACTTTTAGAACAACGGTGTAGTTTTTCTATGATACAAAAAAGGTGTAAAGATCAAAACTTTTGTGTTTCGAAAGGTACACTCTCTAATTATAAAAAATTTAGAATCCCAGAACATAAATCGAAAATCCGAAAGAAAGGCAGCGGCAAAAAGCCAACTCTGACAAATCAACAATTATTGAATTTAAAGAAAATGGCATTAAAAACGAATCCTCCGACACTACAACATATGGCAAATTAGTTCAAAACATCTGAATATACCATTCGGTATAATCTAAACAAAAAATTAAACTTAAAATTAATGAAGAAGCCACGGAGACATCACATTTCTGAAGAAACAATTCAAAAAAGGCACCAGCGCTCTCTTGGATTATATCACTTACTAAATTGTAATAAATGGCAATAATTCATTACTGTCGATGAAGCATGGTTCCATCTATCAAATGCTGATGGCCAAAAAAAAATTCAGTACTTGAGTCGCGAGCAGTCGGCAAGAGAATTGGATGTATTCTCAAAACAGTCCCATCCGAAGGGAGTTATGGTGTTCATGGGAATATCAAATTATGGATCCACAACGCCAATTTTTGTTGACCCTGGGGCAAAAATTAATTCAGAATATTACATTAAGAATTGTTTAAAGCCACTTTTGAACGATGCAAAGAAATTATATCCTGCTGATGATTGGATATTTCACCAAAACTCTGCACCGGCGCACGCTTCTAAGAAGACCTTGAATTTTCTTGAAGAGAACGGCATATCTTATATTCATCCTGATATGTGGACACCATCATCGCCGGACCTTTCACCTTGTGATTATTTTTTGTGGGGCTATTTAAAATCTCAGCTAAATAAATCAAAAGTTGAAACTATAGATCAGCTTAAAAAGTTAATAAAACGTGAGATAATAAGAATTCCTCTGGAAATGATACAACGATCGCTAAAATCTTGGCCAAAACGTTGTCTACAAGTGTACAAGAATAAAGGACAACATATTAAATAAAATTGTTTTAAATAAATAAAAAGAATTAACATTTATTACACTTCAAAATCGTTCAATTTTTCATTCACGGTACCGTATATATATAAAATTATGGGAATGGGATAGTTCGTCGCGAGCGTTTTGCCGCAGCCGTTTCGCCGCAGCCGGTTCGTCGCAAAACTATTTTGACGCAAAATTTATTAGTCGCATGGACAATTTGCCGCAGGACTGATGGCCGCAAAATTAATTCGCCGCAGGACTGTTGGTCGTAAAATTAATTCGCCACAGGACTGTTGGCCGCAAAATCACTTCGCCGCAGGACCGCAAAATTGCAAAGGAAGGAATTTATTATTTAGAACTTTAAAAACAACTTGACAAAATTAATTAATATTAGATTTGTTAATAATAAATTTATTATTTAAAAGTTAAAAATAAAAACTTAAGAAACTTCAAACTAAAAACAAAACCTTTAAATAATTAAGGTTTTAATTGTGCATTTCAAAGTTATGTGCAAGTCCTCGTAAATAATCAATAATATTTCTATAATGAAAATCTTGCACAATTTTTTGAATTCTCACATCAGCATCTCTGTACTTTTTTAATTTATGAAGTGGAGAATTTCTAGCAATAAGACTTTAATAATAAATATCACGACGTTTTTGGACTTTTCTTAACCCATCTATAAGTTTCCAAATTGTCGGATGGAGCATACCCAGTTCACACTGTATTCTTTTATTAGCGGCTTCTGCGTGGATGACCGGATATTTCGCTCCCGGACATTTTGCTCCCGGAAATTTAGCTACTAGGATATTTCGTTACTAGGACATTTCGATACCGGATCATTCCTACGCTGTAACTAAATTTAAATAAATAATTTATAGAGTATTTCGGGCTACCCAGTCGAGGTGGGGCTTCCCAGTCGAGGTGGATTGGCTTCAGGCATGTTTTTAATGAGTTAAGCGCCAGCCATAACGGCCCGGAGCGTCCGGAGCAGAGCAGAGCGCAGGGTAGCGTAGGGTCAGTTTTGGCTGGAGCAACCACGGCAAATTACGGATCCGCCGTAAAATGAATGAATTATGTAAGTTTAGTAAGAAAGTAAAAGTGGTAGCGAAATGTCCTAGGAGCAAAATGTCCTAGTAGTGAAATGTCTGGGAGCAAAATGTCCTAGGACCGTCAATATTATGCCAACTTATCGGACTTATTCAATTCACCTATCTAGATTAAAATTAGTTCTCGCGGCTAATAAGTCTTGCGTCGAAAAATGTCGCGATGAATAGGTTCTGCGACGAAAAAAGCCGCGGCTAATGAGTCTTGCGTCGAAAAACATCGCGGTTAATGAGTCTTGCGTCTAATAATCCTTGCGTCGAACCGCTTGCGTCAAAACGGGTGCGCGTCGAAACGGCTGCGGCGAAAAGTCCTAGACCCATTTTTACACTAAATAAATTAAAAAATGAATAAATTTATCTTGCATTTTTCTCGAAAATTTTCTTATATAGCCCTATGATAATTTTATGGGTCTAGGACTTTTCGTCGCGAGCGTTTCGTCGCGGCTGTTTCGCCGCGGGCTAATCATAGGGCTATATAAGAAAATTTTCGAGAAAAATGCAAGATAAATTTATTAATTTTTTAATTTATTTAGTGTAAAAATGGTAACAAGCCTTCGCGTATCGAGTTAGAATTTGAAATTGTTTAAGCAAGTGCTTGGTTAAATTCGTTAATTACGGTTTCGGGATTCAATAAACTCAGTTTGTGAATTATGTTATTGTGGGTTGATCATGCCTCCAATGGAATATCGGCAATTTAGATAGGATTAACGATTGTAACTTAAGGTCAGATTTATTTGTAATATTTAATAGTGTTCCAGCCAGGGCCAACTATATTTGTATTAAGATTAAGTTCATTTTATTCCAGCCACGGCCGTGGTGACAACTTGGATTTCAATGATTTTGATTGATAATTTAGTAATGGAATTTAAATGTTAGGTGTTGTACTCCAGATTTGTGTAATTGATATTAAAACCCATTATATCGTTATGTTATTATGTGTGTGTTTAATTTTTGAATCTTTTGGAAACTTGTCAATTAATCGCCACCCACGCCCGGTCTTAGCTCTTTTGTTGAAGAAAGTTTGAGTTATAAGTAAAGTAAGTATAGTAAGTAACACCTCTTATGGTGAACACACTGTATAAATATATGAAAATAAAAATTTAATTTAAATAAAATGTATGAATAGCAAAAAATGATATTTATAATGATCTTATAAAATAACGTTGTACCTGTATTAAATCCATAAAACAAAATTGGATTAGTGCTTTATCCAAAAATGATCCATCAAAATAACCATTATCTTTCAAATGTTGGAACAAATTCATCCAAAATTGTGCATGATGCTTTCTCAAAATTGACCACCATGCTTCAATTCTTTGATTTGATGTACTAGTTCCATACAGAAAAGATGGGAGGGCGTTCTCAATATTTTTATTTTCTCGTAGTATGTTTTGCAGTCGTTCGACAAGAACATTTTCTGTATCTAAATCTGCTCGCAAAGTCCTTGGAAATCCTTTCATTTCATCAATACTTTTGGTAAAGTAGTGCGCAATTATTTTTGGATTGTTTGAATTATTACTAGCTCTTAACCAAATTATATATCGTGAAAAACCATCAATACAACCACTAATGCATATGCCATAAGGTTTAAGTTTATCATAGCAATCAAAATGCCATAAATAATTAGGACCTTTATTATGATACTGTCGGCGTTTTAAACGTTTTCTTCTTCGCATTTCTACACCTCGTGGATCAAGAATATTAAGTAGTTGACGAACAGTTTGTTGTGTAACAACAAATTGATGATTTAAACATTTTCTGTGCATCCACTTATAACCATGTAGCTGTCCATGTGTTTTTAATTGAGAATCAATAAAAGAAGCTACGCTGAATACATTACTAAATTCAATTTTTCTCTATAATTTTAATTTTTGTAATTTTCTTCTTAATGTTCTTGCACTCATAAAAATGTCGTGTTTTAGTGCAAGACATGCTAATATTTCCTTTTGCTGAAGACCCAGTGTAAAATACACAATTATAAGATCATCCATTTTAACCAACAATATTTTATTATTTTACTGGGTGTTTTAACATAAGCGAACTAAATGGTAATCGTTAATTACAACTTCGAATTACCTATTTATCTTTTATTCACTCACACACGTGTAAACACTGAACTTTATGTTTAAAATAAATAATATATTATTGAAGTATCTAAAAAGTACGATTGCGCAGGCGTTAATTGCGACTTCGAAGTGTCAATTGCGACTTCGAAGTGTCAATTGCGACTTCGAAGTGTCAATTGCGACTTCGAAGTATCAATTGCGACTTCGAAGTGTCAATTGCGAGTTCGAAGTGTCAATTGCGACTTCGAAGTGTCAATTGACAGTTGCAAGTCGCAATTGACACTTAAAAATTTTATTTTTACTATGTGGCCTCAGGACGCCTTCGTACATTAAAGCACAAATTATTGTAAAATAATTATAAAAAACTAGATAAGATGAAATTTGAACTATTAACAATAAAATTAAACATGTTCAGGCAGTTCGGCAAAATGTCTTGCTGCCTTATATTTTGGAAATAAGTAACTGTGGGTTAGCATTGTATGACCAACCCGAAGTCGGTCAATTGCAAGTTCTTCTCTCCTTGTTAGTAGTTCTAGAGTTTTCCAAATAGTTGTGTTTTTTTTTGATTTTTTAAATTTTTATTGTGGTCCATTTCTTGCCACTTGTCTTCTCATTTTGCAAGTATTTTAGTTTTTATTAAAAATTTTTTTTATTTTCCTGGTATTTTAATGCATTAATGTCCATTAATGTAATTAATGTCAATTTGTTAAGGAGCTCATTTATTGTGATAAATTTTGGAGTAACGATTGTAGTAAAATTTTGATGGTATGGATTTGATACAATTTTTGCGTAATAATTTAATATGATTTGTTCTCTTCTAAATTTTGGAGGTAGTTTGCCTGATATATTGTAAAGACTTTCCAATGGTGTAGTTTTTAGTACTCCAGTAGCGGTTCGAAGTCCTTGGTTGTAAACTGTGTCTAGAGATTTTAGAATGTTTTTATTTGCTCTGTAATAAATGTTGCTGGAGTAATCTAATTTTGATCTTGTAATTGTTTTAAAAATATATAAAAGCGTTTTCTTGTTGCAACCCCATTTATAATGTGAGAGGACTTTCAAAGTATTTAGTGTTTGATAGCACTTTGTTTTCAATTGTTTGATGTGTGGAATCCACGTAAGTCTTTCATCAAACAGTACTCCTAAATATTGTACTTCTTGCGCATATTGTAATTTCTGCTTGTTGAGCTTGAAAATGGGAAGAGGTACTGGAATTTTTGATTTTTTAAATAGTTATACATTTACTTTTTTTTGCAGAAAAATTGTATCCCGTATCTAAGCACCAATCTTCTAATTTTTTTAAAGCGTTTTTTAGGTTGTTTTCTAAATATGTAATATCCTTATGGCTGCAGTAAATAGTGAGGTCGTCAGTATAAAGTGCAACTTTTACTGGGTATTTAATATATTTAACTATTTGATTGATGGAAATTAGAATTTGTGTTACATTTAACACTGATCCTTGAGCTATTCCATTTTCTTGGTGGTATTGGTCTGATAATTTTGTTCCTAAACGTATTCGAAATTTTCTATCTGTTAATATATTTTTGACGAATTCGGTGATATTTCCTTTGATATTAAAATCAACCAGAATTTTGAGGATAAGGTCTTTAAAGGTTCTGTCATAGGCGCTTTCGATGTCTAAAAATATAGCTAATAGTTTTTCGCCTTTAGCAAAACTGTAGATTGTAGTGCAATTAGGATCTCTGCTAACTAGCAGTAGCACTATAAATACTAATTTATAACTTTATATTTAACTTTTAATTTAAAAAATAACATGTTTTTTTATTACTTTGCTGGTGTTGTGAAAAATTTACATTCTTTTTGACATTCTTAAACTTTTAACAATAAAAGAAGATTTTGTAACATTTGAAAAAGAACTCAAAATAAAAAATTTTAAGTAAATTTGTGATTTTCAGTATGTATTTATGGTTAAATTAAAAAAAAATATAAGAATAATACAATACGTAGAAAATCAAAATTCAAAAAATTTTAAAAAAGAGACATTTAACAAATAACAGAACAATTCGTATTACGAATTTTTCATCATTTTTTCAAATTTTCTTAATTCAGACCTGTTATTTGTTAAATGTCTCTTTTTTAAAATTTTTTGAATTTTGATTTTCTACGTATTGTATTATTCTTATTTTTTTTTTGAATTTTGTAACATTGTTCAATATTTTACACTTCGAGATGAGCAAACTAAAAGGTATATTTCATTTTTAAATCAACTGTTAATAAATGTTTAAAAAATATAAATGTTAAAAAATATTTATTTAAAAAGATTATTTTAGGCATTTGAAAATAAAATATTACCTATTGAAGTTAAAATAAATAAAATTTAGATCTTGTAAATAATGAAAATTGTTATTAAAATTTCGATTGACCTTATATTTATAAATTATCTAAATCTATCTATCTACTAAATTTTATGGAAAGAGAGGTATTTTAAGATTTTTTTTTAGAAAACTTCGGAATACTTATTAATAATTTAACTTTTTCAAGTTTGATATGAGTTTTCATAATTATAAAATGGTTTCAGAAAAATAAAGGTTTTAATTACATGTTTTTAGTAATCTTAGTACATAGAACTAAATAAAATTAAAAGATTTCGAAATCAACGAATTTACAACATACAAACATATTATATCATGCCTTAAGTATGCAATAACTTAAATATTGTCTTTACATTATTGCTGTCTTTATGAATATCAGTTAATTTACTGTAAAACTTTTAACTTCTGATCCCCTCAGTGATTAGTCTGAAAATAATAATATAAAAATTATTAAGGTATTAAAATTTTATTAAAAAAATAAAAAATTCGTCAAAAACGATTGTAAGCTTATTTAACTTCCATTTTTTAACTTTTATGTACAACAAAATATTTGCTTTAATCCTGTACCTAATTATTGCTTAAAAATAATTGTATAATAAATTGTTGCTCATTCTACAATTTTAAGTTTCGTCTATCGTGGTATCATCATTCCCACCATTTTTTAACAATTTTAAACTACGAGAACATTATTTTAAGCAATATTTCCCATGAAGATTTATTAGAATTATTTTTTATAATTACACAATATATCAAATCATAATAAAATGGTTTAAAATAAACTTGTAAATATTGAAAGATAATTTGAATAGATTAGAATATTGCATTTAATAATCTTTATAATATCTACCTACTATACCTACTAATATTATAATATACTGTTGTGGTCTCTCTCTCTCTTATAAAAATGGTCGTTGGTTCTCGAAAAATGGTTACATGGAAGACAATAAAAAACTGACGATTTAAAGAACAATTTATTTGCAACCTGTACAAGAAGAAACAAATTTTATAAAAAGCAGGACTCACACAAATCTTGCTGAGCAGCACGATTCGGCTTCTTTCTTCAACACTTTCCTCGGATAATTTTCAAACACCACACCAACTGTTGAACTCTCAATTTCAGATTGCTGTACGACTGACTTTTACAACTAGCCTCTCGGACTGTAAACATTGTCATCCCCTAAATTTCGACGGACATCGAATACAAACGAGTAGTTGTGGCTTTTAATGTAATTGTGATGCACTCAAACACAATAACAGGGTGTTTGGTAAACAAAATGTGAAATTTTATTTGTAAAAAAATGAAAAATTAAAATTGTGTTTTTCTTCTGTGCCCATAAATTGAACATTTTCAACGAAAATTTAAGGGAAATATTGTTGCTGTGTTGCTTTTTTATTCAATTTTTATTATTCTTAAATAATTCTAAACATATCATGAGTTGGAAGTTTTTTTTCCTGTATATTCTAAAGTGGTGTAAAAATGCAGGTTGCCACCGTTTTTGGCTTGCAGGTTGCCTCCCCTCTTATTTTACATTGTGACGTATACTACAGTGACTATTTAGGGACAGTGGCAACATAAGCCCCTAAATCGGCCCAGGACAGGTTCCCGCGAAAAGGGGGGAGGTTTAACCCCCCCATTGCATATTTTATATACCTATCGACGTTAACGCTTCTTAAATATTTCAAAAATTAATATAAATAATTATTTAGTAATAATTGATACATTTTTTAATTATTTTTAGATTTAAATGAAAAAAAAATTAATTTTTTTTTTCAATTTTAACTTTTTTCTTCTTGTCAATTTACTTTCATTTTTTTTTTGTTCACAGCCACTAAGTGTAATTAATATAAATCATATGTTTTTACTTGAGTTTTTCTACATTTTCAACAATTTTTCAAGGGGTGGCAACCTGCAAGCCGCAATTTCAAGGTGTCGATTTTAGATACTTTTGAAAATTTGCTGTAAATTTTTAGTTTCTGAAAATTAAAATGATTTATTGCGCAGGATCGTGGCTTTATACTTCCCCTTTCCTGTATATATTATTATATCAACAATACGTTGATTATATGACGAGTTATGACCAAAAAAGCTATGGGGTGGCAACCTGCAAGCCTTTCCCCTAGTAGTAGTAATATAGTAGGTATAGTTTGCTTCAATTTAAATGGAATTATTAAAAAAATTTTAAAAAGTCATATCAATTTACTTTGATATAAGAACGAATGAACTTTTCCGCAAAAACATAATAATGCTACTGCCAATATGGCTAGCGTGCGATTAAAAACATCACCTTATCTCTACATTATTTTTTTGTGGCCAAGTTTATGCGTACTTATATCAAAGTAATTTCTTATTATAACTTTTTTAAATTTTAAAAATTTTTTTAAGAATGTCTTTTAACTTGAAAGAAACTATACCGACTATATATACCGTGAGATTCTTGCTCAGTAGCGACGGCGCCAGCAGCTTTGAAATGGGTGAGCACAAATTGGGCCCAATATATTTAGAGTGGCAGAAGCACACAAAATTTATAAATAAACTCAAAAAAAACACTATTGAAATAAGCACCTAAAAAATTTGGGTGGGCACTTTGGTGGGCACTCCAACCAACAGGGTGGGCAAGAGCCCACCCTGGGCCACCCCTGGCGCCGTCACTGTTGCTCAGCAAGTTGCTATAATATTATAATAATTGGATAATTACGGCAATGAAAATAATTTGAACTATAGAATTAGAGTGGTTCTAGATATACACAACTTCCTTAAATTTGTAATAAATTCACTGCTTAATAATTAATTTGTAAACTGTGTTGCTTTGTACTTTGTTGCGTGTGCAGTTAATAACTATTAAAACATGAACTAAAATTATACAGCTTATTAAAGTGTAGGTGCATATTACAGTTTTTCGATTAGTTAATTAAAACATACGATAGCATGCTGCATGCATTGTGTTAAATTTAACATCGCCGTTTAGGCAGACATCACTAAGTCCATTGTGATTTTTAGGAGAGCTTAATTAATATTGAAATAGTCGGAAAAATTCGTATATTTAAAAATAGTATTTTTCAGATACCTAATTAAATTGGTTTAATTTTATTAAATTAAACTAGTTAAATTGAACAACTTTTGAAATTTTACAATTATTGAAAAAGAATTTCTCTTTCTTTTACTGTTTGAAAAAAATTAAAAGATTAAAATGGAGCTCAGCAAAGTTTATGGGGTTTATTATATAATCAATCATTAAATTTTGGACATTTGAATTAAAACGTGGTCGTACAAGCATTTTTGATAAAGATCGTGCAAGTCGTCGAAATGAGGTTACCACTTGTTGATTAGACAAAACAGCAGAAAAAAAGGCAAAACAATTAATAGAGAGTATTAAGCCAATTTATTGAACTGCTTCAACCATGCTGTAAAAGAACATCTGCATTTGGCGAAGAAAATATTCTCTTTCATCAAGACAAAAACGAGTACACTTTGAGTCATTCTATGTCATTTGTCGTTCCACGAGTTAGAAAACGAATTGCTTCCGCAACCACCATATCAGCCAGATTTAGCACTCAGCGATTATTTGCTATTTCAAATTATGAAAAATGGCTCGGCGGAAAAAAACTATGTGGTTATTGCTGAAAGGAGCACTTCTTTTCAAGAGTTTCAGCAATTGTTTTTTTTAGAGAGGATACAAAAGATAGATACGCGTTGGACTAATGCCCGATTTCTTCACTTTGAAATACGTATCTACCGGATAAGTATTAGATATTATCATATTATATTATTACGATCACAAATAGTATCTTTTAACGGTATATAAAATTTTATAAAATTTGTTTATTAAAATGTCAAATATGAATAATCCTTCCCCCTTTCTAATAATATATAAAATGCCTGCACGCTACTGCTACTACAGCGTATCATTTTGGTAACCTTCTACTAACCGTAAAAAAAACCACTCTGATTGGTTGACTTTTTGGACTGGCTAGATATCCGCGGGCGGACGGGCTGGAAGTAATATTATAAATAACAATACCTACTTGTCAGTGAATACAATAGAACTCGAATGATGTGTTACTCACTTTTTTTTTGGTTGGCACCTTCTGTCACATTTAAAAAAGACAGACCGAGTTCATAAATAAAATGTCGTGTTCCAAAATCCTTTTTTTATAAAAATTTTGATGATTTAAATTTTAATTTGGTTTATGGATCTGAATTTTAATTTTATTTATGTATTTTAAATTTGAATTTTGTAAATAGTTTTGTGTAAATGTTGTAAATATTTGAAATTGTATTGTCTTTTGGCGCTGAAATGTTTAGTTGGTGGGAGATTGTGAATAATTTTTGCTTTTGCCGGGTGACTGCTGAACAACGCGGACGTAAAGCCATAAGTCTCCGATAATTTTAATAAATTTGTGTTTCAAGTATTTAAAAATTTTCAGATATTTTGCAAATAATTAAGTTAATTCGATGTAGGTATCTGAATTTTGTTTGACGATTTGAATTATTTTCGCCTCAAATTGTATACAGTAGAATCCGCTTAATGTGATCTCGGCTAATGTTATCAGTCGGTAATTGTGATCATTTTGACTGGGAACCGGCCGCTTTAATCAGTTTACATACAAAAACCACCGGATAATCTCATCAAAAAGCCGCTTACTATTATCACTTTCAAGGAATTTTCAAGGAATTTCCAACACAATAATCTCTTTTTCCAAGTATCTTTTTCTGATTTGTCATTGAAATTTTAAATCTAGACAAAACACGTCACTCGTTTAAATTTCTATACTATACAAAATGAGGTTTCCCGTTTCATGCCGCGTATCTATTTTTGCAAATGTGCACTTTGCTATATGCATTTTAATTTAAGTTTAGTTTATTCTTGCATTTCTTACGATTCCGACGAAAAAACGAAACGATCTCTCGGTGAAACAGAAGGTAGAAATTATCGAAAAGTATACGATAAACTGCCAAAAATGAGACAAAGAAATGCCACCGCGCAATTGAAAATCTCTCAATCTCTCAATTTGCTAATTATGAAAATTTTATTAACAAATTTCTCACTTGTAACAAGCAATCAACGTTGGACTATTTTCTTTAATGATGTAAAGTAATGTAATGTACAACTAATGTGTAATAATTATGTACATAATATGTATCATAATTAACTATGTAATAAAATCACTGTAAATTAAGATTCTCTAATTTTTCGTTTCTAAAATTTGTTTTTTTCTAAATTTCTCTTATTGTTATCAGTCGGTTAATGTTATCGAAATGTTCTGGTCCCAAAGTGATCACATTAAGCGGATTCTTCTGTATTAGTATATTGTATTAACAGAGGGTGTAACAATTTTTTGTTAATTGTTGCGCGATCCCTTGATGACGATTTTTAGTACGCCTATGCTTAGTAAGGCATGCGCGAGGGACCGTAGAAGGCGCGTGCTGAACTGGGTTCGGGATTCTAAAGCGCACGGTGAGAGAGGAAAGACGTGTTTAGTTTCGTTGGTGGCTGAAGATTATTCAGATAAGGCAGAATAATTATTAAGGAGTACGCCTGGGGAAGAAATCTGTCAGCGGGAGTTTGGAATTACGAAACCGTAAACCTTTGTAATACAGTAAACATCGGAAACCTTATTTTGGGATTTGTACCGTGGCGCCGATAACTCAAGCTACCTTCATTTGCCTGCAACATTGATTGTTCGTTTTTTGGAATACGTTTGTGGCCGTATGTTAAATGATTTTTACTTACCTCGACGATTACTGGAAAGAGTTCAGTTTTGTGCTACGATAAAGTTTTTGGTAGCGAATTTCTTATTTGTGCAACGCAAAGAAATCTTCAAGCAGCTTCGCAATCGAGCCGTGGTATTTCATCTGCAGTAGCCAGGGGAAGTCATCGAGTCAAGAGCTTGTGTGGGTTGGAATTGCAGTACATAATTGGTAAACAAGTATTGTCGAATTACTATCTTGTAAACGAGCCAGGCCTTGGTAAGTGTTTTTTTGCTTTACTGATTTTTACTGCAATTGTGGAAACGTCGAGTTTTACATCAGCTGGCGACATGGATATTCCCTATTTTGTGGCTAACGATTCAAATTATATTAAAATTGGAAGTTGTATTCTTTTTAATATTCATTATACGGTTAATTGTTAAGAGAGTTTTATTTTGTTCCGAGGAAGCAAATTCTTATTTTTTTTTCAGAACCTACGCTTTGCCTCCGCTATAAGAGCTGGTTTTCTACCTGGGCTTCACCACAAAAATATTATTACTGGGGAATACCTATCCCAGGTGTGGTGAGCAAGATATTTTTTTATAAAAAATACCGAAATTGCTACAAGAGCTATTATGATGTTATAATAATTTTCTAGAAAACTTCTCCTCAGCGTGTCGTATATCAAATTGCTTTACCAACCTAAATATTGTATAATAAAGAAAAATTGATTGAATATTCAAGAAATCAGAAACAACATGCGTATTTTGCTTTTTTTTGATTTTCCCGAAATGTTCATTTTGCCAGAGTAGAAAAATTTCGAAACAAAAATTCGTATTTTTTGCATAAAATAATCGGACTGGTACAACTTTAGATTGATTTAATATAATTACCCAATGATCTTGTGCAACAAGAAAACCACCTCGCTACTTATGGGTTAAAATGCACTCTATAATTTTGAATTAATAAATATTTAACAACAACCGTCTTACTAATAAAAATACGTTATACACGCGTTGAATAAGTGTATAGGTATACACTGTATAAGGGCTGTATAATGGGTCTATAAATTTTCTACTAATGAACCTTGTATACGCATTGTATAAATTTTATAAAATAACTGTGAAATATAACATATAACACTATAACACTGGAAATGTAATTTTTCGTATGTAAGTGTGACTTTTTATGTCACTGTCATTTGAATTTATGCGATTAATAGTTATTTTCTATACAAGACGATAAAATTGAAATTTATCGACTAGCGAAAATTGTTAATTTATGAGCGACGAAGCGACGAAGAAATTAACATAAATTAACAATTTTCGCTAGTCGATAATGAAATTTTATCGCCGCGTATAGAATTTAATTTTTTTCTATAGCAGATGTTAAAGAAAACATTTATAAGAAATCCCAATTACAAAAAATTTAATTATTGATAGTTTTATTTTTCAATAAAACAAACATACCTTGGAATCTTCATCGGTTGCTATAGAGTTTGTTTATAAACAAATTTCGTTTCATTCTGTCTTTTGGATTGAAAAGTAAATCTAGAAATGTGCGAAAACGAAGAAGAAAAACTGCCATCAGATGTGGAAGAAGAGGCGTTAGAAGCAGTGGGTACATTAATGCTTCAAGAGTCGCGGATGATATATGAAAAAAAAAATACAAGTGCTTTCAAAACGGAAAAGTGTTAAGAATATCAATAGCATGTAGCTTGAATGAAAAGGTGCTTCTTGCATATTTTTCTGAAAAATTCAAGAAAGTCAAACCATCAACATTATGGTCCGATTATTCAATGTTAAAGTGTACATTGCTAATTAATGAAAATTGTGATATTTTAAAGTAAGTGCAATATAGGTCTAGCAAATGCGCTGATAAATAATATCGTGGTTTATTTTGCAGATACAGTAAATTGACTAAATTGCTGAAAAAATTAGGTGATGGATACAAGCCTAAAAAGGCGAAAATCTTTGGACCGGATGATGTGATTAAATTTTTAAAAGGAGCTTTAGATAAGGACTATCTGTTTATGACGGTAAAATTTTTATAATTATTATTGGTTTGAATAATTTATGTAATTTGAAGTTGGAATTGCAGGTTGTTGCTATAATGGGCTTGTTTGAGGCGTTTCGATCAGATGAATTGTACAAACTGGAAGTTTCAAACGACGATGATCGAAAATCAGCAATGTTCGTTGCACTTATTGATACTAAAACTAAAGCAGATCGATGGTTTTGCATTGCCGACAAAGAATGTGAAATAAGTGTGAGAAATCTTAAGAAAATAATCGTAAGCGTCCTAAAACCGTGCCTCACAAGCAGGTTTTCATCAATAATTATTGAAAAAAAATGTACTATTCAAATTCAGTAAAAATAAAGTTTTCTATTTACCCTTGTTGTTAAAATGCTATTTTATCTATTCTTGCTGTTAAAGCTTCACTTTTTCTATTATTTTCAGTCGAGCAACCCCCACTTTAAAATCTGCTATAGAAAAAAGTAATTTAAATATATTTAAGTTAAAAGAATGGAGAAAATGAAAAGGAATATTAAAGCACCAAATTGGGAACAAACGGAAAAAGTGAGTAATTTATAACATTTTAATTATAATAGGTAATTATTAATAATAATATGGTACAGTTATTACCATGTGAAAATATTTTACTAAATATATTAATTGTATTACATGTTAGAAAAATTCATAATTGAAAAATCTACTAATAATCTAATAATTACAATTAGCTTCATTATTATATTTTTATTTGCTCGGTTTAGATACGTTTTCAAAAATTGTTATTTTTATTGATTTTGGAATTAAGTTAGGTAAAAAAAAATTATTTTAAAGAAATGTCAAATAACTTTGAATTTTTATTTTTTTCTATTGAATTGAATACTGTTCGCGTTAATAATATTATTCCAGGTTTGCCTGATGAGAATCTGAAATTCGAAACACCTAGGGCCTATGTGTAGCAAACTTTTCATGTATTTGCATATTTTATCGTTAAAAATAGTAAGATTTTTCAATTATTAATTTTTCTAACAGGTAATTATTAATAACAGGTATAAAACATTCAGAAACTTAAATTAATTAACTTCAGAATTTACTCAAAGAGCTAATGAAAGATATTGTTAGTGTACATAATAACAAAAACACAAATACCAACAAAGCAAAAGTTAATGCTTGGAGTAATATTTTTAATATAGGTAAGAATAAATAATTATTATTATATCGACCGAGACATGCATTCTTGTTATTATACTCAACAAAATTGTTTGTTATGAATAGGTTTAACGAATTGAACACCAGGAAGAGGACTTTGAATGAACTGAAGCAGCAATGGATGGTTATGAAAGGTTATGAAATTAAAAAATGCATATCTACCTAACAGCGTGAATTAACCAGAACAGGGGGCGGACCAAAACCACCAAGTCCAAATCGAAATGTTTTTGACATTGTCGAAATGATTCCAAATGAGTTTATGGTAGATGAGAACAAATTCGACTCGAACTATGTTGTGGTTATTTCTGTAAGTACTTCTAGCTGAAGATGATCTTAATATGAACATTTATAAATTAATAACAAAACACAAAACTGAAACTGTTTAATTGTTTTTTCAACATACGCGTTATTAAATTATTTGTTCGTTTTAGGATAAAACTGACAAAATTTTTGAATCTGAGGAACTATAACCATGTTTTTCTGATATGGTTGATATTACCAGTAACCGAGATGAAAAAGTAGCCTGCTCTAAGGTAAACAATATAATTGACAATATATTTTTTAAAAAGCTCAAAATTATTTTTATTGCAGGTCATACAAAATGAAACCCCTCGCATAAATTCCGCTGAGAAACAAACGGGTGGCAAAAGAAAATTACCACTTTCCGAGGTAATTAAATAAAACATCTGAACTTCCTAAATAAAACTATTTATTTAATTTCGTAATATTCAAGTGGCACTTTGTTCTCTGATAATCCAATTTCTTTTTAGTTCCAAAGACTAAACCCAGCGATTCATTGGCTCCGCTGTCAAAAAGCAAAAATGGCTCTCCATTTTCTGTAACCTTGAACTCATCAGGTATCACAAGTTCGGTCAGAGTACGAGGAGAAGGAAGAGGGGCGCGGACTGCAACCCTAGCCCTCTGCGCAGTGCGCTTGAGTTGATTGACTAAAGGCAGGACTGCGCAAACTGATGCTGGTAATGGTTGGGCAACTTCAACATAAATTTGTTGAGGAGTTTCAGTACTTCCTTTAGCTTTCGATCGAACCTCAACAATTGCTTCTTTTGCCATACATTCAGGGCCTCACCCAGTATGATTATGATTGTCAGTAAATTTTGTTACCTCATCTCCTTCAGTATGAGCTCTTCTAGGGCATTTTGTTCTATTATATTGAACACACTTCCAAATGATCTTGTCTTATTTGTTGGTTTAATAGGTAAATTCAGAATATACCCTAAATCGTTAATACTTTGTTATGTTATGTTATGCCAAATTCGTCATTTGTCAATTTGAACATACACATAAGTTTCAATGTATTTTAACTTCTGTGCTAAGCTGTGCTATGCTGTGTCACGTTAATTGGCTGAGAACGCTACTTAAGAATGAAAATTGTATCAATTTAAAGAGTTTTTTATTCCGCTTCTAAAGATACCTAACACTTGATATTTTGTATTTTAAGTACTGGTCAAAACTCACTAATATAATGCAAATAGAAATTTTAAAAATAATTTTAGTTGCCTTCATTCAATTTTATTGCAATTGTTTTTGTTTGAAAACCAATAATTTCCAACAAGTTACTTTGACAGATTACAATAAATTAAGTTAACAATAAACAATTCTGTGGAAGAAAAAGATTTTATGGTAAAATTGTATTACAGTGGTAGTTGTATTACAAAAGCAATTGCAATAATATTCAATCAAGGCAACTAAAATTCTAAATAAAAATTTCTTTAAATTGATACAATTTTTATTCTTATCCGTTGTGATGGGAAGCAGGAATTAAAGAAAAATCAATTTCCTATGTTAATTTCCTATATTCAGATGGTCGACCGGTCACCCTGTATAGACAATGCTAAATCACCTGCTCGCAAGTGTATTCGAAACACTCCTTACAATATACTACTTAAAATTTACTTAAATGTTAGTGCTTGTTCACAATGTACGTAAGACATAAGATGAACATAAGACATACATAAAACGTAAAGTTGAACTAGTAGCAAATCAACGTAAGTGTTCACAGTGTGCCTACGTAATTCTTAGGTTTATGTAGTTCTTATGTTCGGATTACTTGTGTACATAAGATTGAAATGATTTCAATTTTATGTATTTCTTGCGTAATTCTTATGTTACCTTTAGTGAAATATGTGATTTAAAGTTGGTAGTGTTTGGTTATTAGTTAAAATAAATTGACATTAACATAACCTGACATAACTTTATAATTTGACTAGTGTCAAAATAATTAATTTGATTGAGATTTTATTTTCAATTGTTTGAATGTAAAATTTTAAAGTTTCGTTTTTCGTTATACGCATGCGCAGTTGAATAAATTTCTTATGTTCATTGTGAACACTTTTGCGGCTTATGTAAACATTACGTTTTATGTTTATCTCATGTTTATGTACGTCTTATGTCTTACGTACATTGTGAACAAGCACTTACACTTTTTGCGAACTCGATAGCTCTATTTAATTTGGTTATAGTATATTATGCAACGAGTTCGGGTAATTGTCAACTGCCCACCAGAGCAAAGTTGAGCTCACCAACGAAGCGAGTGCGCTCATTAGCTCTCGTGGGCAGTCGACAACCCCGCATAAGTTGCACACACTATTTTTTATACAACTGACATTAAAAATGTTACTTTTAGTTCAAGTTACCCGGGTTAAAAATTGAATTTTATAAGGTAGCTGGTTAAAAATATTTTTAACACTAGTAAAAAAAAAGCTTTTTAACACTAGTGGAAATTAGTTTATAAATTATTTATAAACAGGAACATACATATTTATTTATATATTGTCATATTTTTTTCCTTCTTTACTTTTTACCTTTTCAAATAACGTTCAACAGCAATATTTTCAAAAGATACTTTTATTATTTTCTTATTACAGATTATATTCAAAAAACTCAATTCAAATTAAAAATTACATCTGACATCTTTCATAAACAAAAACACTTCCCATTCCTTCTATCTTTTTTACTTTCTCGATTTTTAAAACACAACTGTTCATTTTTTCCACGACATTTCCCCTTCAAATTATTTATGCGAGAGCGTTCCATCGTTCTTAGTAATAATTAAAAACTTTTAACTATCCCAAAACATTAACCGCCTCTTCTACCAATTTCTCTTTTACCTCTACTTTTCTTCTTTAGTTCGTCACTTATTTCAAATTTTTTTTTTATTGTACCTAACCAATTTTCCGCCTCTCCTTTCATTGTTTTTCTAACGATGGTTTTCAATTTGAATCTGTCAGTTTTCTCATCCATCAAGATTTTAATTTTCGTAATGGATAAGTTATGGTCTTCTTGTCCTTCTCCATCAACTTTCGTGATTATTTCAGAATTTAAATTAAATTAACAAGTTAAATTCAATAATATAATCAAATTATATTTTTTTAAGCTATCGACGACTTTTATCGTATTCTTCAGAAATTTATTTAATATAAACAAAATAAATTACATGGAAACCGGGAACAAAACACATTGTCATTTGATACGACCTAAGATCCAAAAAGATCGTGAGTTAAGGAACAACCTATACTGAGTTTCCGTCAAATAGGAAAAACTTAACTCCAATGTGTGCAGGGGGAACTAGACGAGTAAATGGTTGTAGATGTTCCTTAAGCTGTCTATATCTGTCTTCCTATTCATAGCGTTCTTCTCTCTTGTAATGCATATCATGTCATGATGCAGTCGATCTTTGTAGTTAGTAACAGATTTGATTATTTTGGCGTTCTTAAAATCTGCATCATGTCCATCGACTAGGATGTGTTTGGCAATAGCTGTAGATTCGGGCTTATTACAGCGTATACTTGAAATGTGTTCACTCATTCTTTTGTGAAGCCATTGGTTTGTTTGTCCAATATATACCAAATTGCAGTTATTGCATTGACCTTGTATAGTAAATTCGACCTCTTCTCAGGAGGTACGGTGTTTTTCAATTTAGTACAAAGTTGACCAATGTTATTAGTGGACTTGAAGGTTACATTGGTCTTGTAAGGTTTTAATATTCTTTTGATTTTTTCGCTTAAACCTTGTACATACGGCATAACTGCAAAGTTGGACACTTCTTTTTTCATTGTGTTACCATTATATAGTTTGTTAACACGATCGATAATTCTCTTCACCAGAGGTCAACGGTAACCGTTCTTGAATCAAGTTTCTTGGGCAATTTTTAAAGTTTCTTTCCTGCAGTCGCCATGAGTTAATTTTAAGGTTCTATCTACAAGTCCTATTATAGCTGTGCCAATTGCTTGGCTTCTGTGATGATATGAGCTATAGTTAAGGTATCTTCCCGACCAAGTTGTGTTTTGTGTCTATTTATACTTCAGGTGATTCCTTTCATGGATAAGTTGTATGTCTAGAAAAGTTATCTTCTTATCTTTTTCTTTTTCAATAGTGAACTGAAGATTTGGAATGAAATCCGTTGAAGTGGCTAACGCTGAAAGCTTCGTAGTTCTTGGGTATAGAGGTAATTATGTCGTCAACATAGCGTTTGTAGAAAGGAAGTTTAAATGGAAGTTTGGATATCCGGTCTTCTTCCAGAATTTCCATTACCAGATTGGAGATCGTAGCAGATATGGGACTTCCCATGTGGTAAAGTAATATTTGTAATTTGCTGCACATTCTAATACTCATGTATCAAGGAAGCATTGTATGATGATTCCCTTGGAATGTGTTTAGTTAGTATTTAGTATTACAATATTATAATATAATGGAAGAAGTAGAGTAGAAGTTGAGACATGTCAAGAAGTTAGTTTTAATCATGTAGTCTTAGGTTGTAAATATAATTAAGTTCCAAGTATAAGTATTTAATAAAAATCAAGTAAACAATCAATCTTATCTTTTGAAACCACCCTCAACAATACCATAAACAGATTAAGAAGAAAACCACAAGAAAAACCTACAATCAACAAATATATTTAAAAAGTTTATCACATGGCGATCCTGCTTAAAAGAACAACGATTGGAAAATTTCTGAGACGAGTAAGTGAAAATTTTACGAAATTAAGAGAATACATTATTATATACATTATTATACCAATGCAACAGAGGAATCTGCAAATCCGACGCGACGTCGACATGTTTAATGGTAATATTGCATTAAAATTGTACATGTTTTTTTTGTAAAGCTCGAAACTTACATCGTCAAAGTAGTGAATTTACAACAGAAATTAAAGTAAAATGTGGAAAATTAAATTGCAATCAAAATAACGTTAAAGACTAAGTGGAAGAAAAATGGAAAAATTTGTCGTCAAAGCAGAAGAACAGCGAACATGAGGATCTACTGTCAAAATGGAAATTTGGAAAAATGGTTCAACGTCTTCACTTCGAGTGATTAAATTAAATGAAGTTAGTGTAAAGTTTAAAATCTAAAAATGTGAATTTGTGGAATTTAAAATAAAGTGTGGTTTTCAAAAGATGCGAAGGTAAAATATTTTTAGAAATAAGTTTTTATGTTTTCTGTTTTGTAAATTTTATACAAACGGGTAATTTTGAAGAATTTTACTAATTGCATAAATTTTAAAATAATGTAAAATAATTTTTAATGTAAAAGAAATTGCATTTTGTCTATAAATGTTGTAAGAAAAAAAAAGCTCTTGAAATTATTAAGTTACACATATTTTAAACATGCAGGAAGGAAATTATTTTGATACCAAAAAATTTGTTAACTAAGTTAAAATGCTGATTTAAAAATTTAGAAACTTAGAATTTAGATAATAGAAATTTAAAACGAGGTTTTATCAAAAAGAAATGGAAAAATAAATTTTTTATATTATCACGAAAGTTTGTTTTAAATTAAATTTAAAACATATAATTCCTGAAATTATCATAAGTTGAATAAGAATGACATTGAAAATTTTAAATAAGAATTTGTAAAAACTGTACAATAATTAAATAATTAACAAATGACAGAAAATGCTGCATTGACATTTAAGTACATTGCACCTAATAGTAAATGGGAAATTTTCAAAAACAATTTAAAAATTGTAAGAAACTATTCGAAATTTAAATTATATGAAATTCTGCAAATGCAAATTAAGTTGTACATAAAAGTAAAATCATCTATTACAAAAGAAAATTATTTGGCGATTAATTAAATGAAAAATAAAATTAATAATTTTGGTATATAGAATTCAGTTGTTTTTTTTTTAAGAAAAAAAATTACATGAGTTGAACGTGAAAGTGAATTAAAATTTTTTTTAATATTTTAATAAAATATCTAGATTTGTAGTATTGCAAATTTAATTATTTTGTGTAATGAAAAACTAGTAAAATTATCGCGTCAGAAATATGATTTCTTATAATCTTGCAAATAAATTATTACAATGCAAATTAAAATTATAATATGACTGAAATTAATAATAATTTTTTCGAGATATTGAGTTGTTTTGAATTTGAGTCAGTTAGTAACAATTTTAATTGAACATTAAATTTAAAATAAAAGATTGAAATTAAAAATTTTAAGTTAAGTTTGTTGAATAATGTATAAATGAATCTTATTACAATTATTAATATTACAACATTGCAGTTTACAAAGTTCAAAAATATTCTATTTCATAGTACTAGAAATGTACATCATGAGGTTTGTTTACAGAATTGAATTAAACTTAAATATATTTTAAATTTTAAATTTACGTAATTATAGATTAATTATTATGTACTATGTAACGAAACAATATCGTTCACATAAACACCGAACAAAGACATGAAATAAAAATTGCGGATTGGGTTTTAAATGAGTGTTCAAACCAAAAAGTGTAGTTGAATTTATTATGTCCTACATGGTTGAAATTATGAAAAGTTTTCAAAACGCAATTAAATTAGAAATCGAGCAAAGATTCTAAAAAAAAGCCGTAGTCGAATTGAATATGTCCTACGTAATTAACTAAAAATAAAGACAAGCTCCTTAATAGTAGACAATACGGGAATAAATAATATAAAAAGCGCTAAAATAATTAATTTAACTATGAAATTCTTAATCGGCGTCGTCACAAGTTGAGTCGTTAAAAGATTTCAAGAATAATATACCCGAATTATTCTTTATTTATTAAAAGGGATCGCAACCCATAGAGACAGGGTAGTTAATTAAAATATTAACCCAATAAATAAATGACAAAATATTATGGAACTTGATCGGCGTGATTGCACTAGTATGCCTCGTTGAAAGTCACATATTAAATATTATATTAGCAAACGCAAACAATAAGTTTAGCTTTAAGGCAGTTTGATGCCAAAAGGTAATATGGCAATATTAAGTAAAAATATAATTCGAATTCGAACAAGCAGTTATGTTAGTTACTTGCTCATGCATTAAATTTTGTTCTATCATGTAAGCTTATCGGAAATAATAATTACTTATTAATTATTAAAAATGTCTCAAAAGACTAATATAAAAATAAAATAAGACAAATATATTAAAATATATTATTGTGAATAGTATTCAAATAATAAAAATGTCAACAAAAAACCGAATGAATATAAAATATGAATTGTGAAAAAAAAACTATAGGCAACAATTAACAACAAATAGAATTTGTTATATAACGTACAAAATTACAAATGATCAAAATATGAATAATTTTGAATATGAATAAGTTCAAATAATTTTTTTTAACAAAGTAACGAAATAATTTTAAAGCAATTAACAAATTTAATAAAACAAACTTAATAATTTCAAAAAATGGGCTAGCAAAAAAAAATATAAGGTGAATTTTAGTTTAACATATTGGTTAGATATATAATTCAAAAAAATATTTTTTTGATAAAAATATAGTATATTATGTGTTTATTTAATTAACTTTTATATGATTTAAGGAAACTTTTATAGAAAATACAAAATTTCATTTTTAATCTTTAATTGGATGTGTGGTAAAGTAATATTTGTAATTTTAAATGTAATTTGTAAGAATTGTAGTAACATAGTAAATTTGAAAAATATTAGTAAACTAAAATTTCGAAAAAAAAATATATTTTTATAAAATAAATTTTTTTTAACAGAAGGATAGGATGTGTGGTAAAGTAATATTTGTAATTTGCTGCACATTCTAATACTCATGTATCAAGGAAGCATCGTATGATGACTCCCTTGGAATGTGTTTAGTTAGTATTTAGTATTACAATATTATAATATAATGGAAGAAGTAAAGTAGAAGTTGAGACATGTCAAGAAGTTAGTTTTAATCATGTAGTCTTAGGTTGTAAATATAATTAAGTTCCAAGTATAAGTATTTAATAAAAATCAAGTAAACAATCAATCTTATCTTTTGAAACCACCCTCAACAATACCATCAACAGTTTAAGGAGAATACCACAAGAAAATCTTTGGTGTAATATTCGGAGTTACCTAAAATATAGATTATTTTTGATAAATATTTAGATAATTAATAATTTGGAGATTTGATGCTGGCAACTATAGCTCTGAGTGGTGTTCCAATCTTGTGAATTTTGGGTAATCCGTATATTTTAGGTGGAAGTGCGCTGTTTATTTTTAATTTAATGAAGGTAGTTTTATCAATGTATTTGTATTTCTCCCAATTTGATATCAGTTGGTTATTATTTATGTGTAAATTGTTAGTAGGATCTTTGTTTAAAATTTTAGATGTGGTGTTGTCGTTGACCAAAGCGTTCATTTTGTCATCGTAGTCTAATTTATCCATTATCACAGTAGTGTTTCCTTTATCAGCTCTAATGATGAGAAGTTCTGGGTGCTCTTTTAAACATTTTTTGATTTTGACAAAGTCTTGTATTTGGTTGGATTGTTTGTTCTTTTTTTGAAGTTTCCTGAAAGTTTTAATAGAATTAGTAAATTCCATTCTCAATAAGTTTTTTGTATTATAGTCCAAATTTTTGATAGCCTTTTAGATTCCCACGATGATATCGTTGGTGGGAAAATTCTTGCCGTTGAATGGGATAGCATATTTTTAAATACATTGCTCTTGGTGATTGTTCGAAAAATCCCCTCCTTCTTGAGAATGTCTTTGAATCACCAAGTTTATTTTATTTACCTTTTCTTCTATTTCAACATTTCTTCTATTTCAACATTTCTTTCTTTTACTTCGGCACATACTCTTTCAATTTGTTTCTTATTTTCCTCAACTTGCTCTTCGACTTTGTTTAACATACTTTTTCCTTCTTCATGTCTAGCCTCGTTTTTTTCTTCGATTTTAACAATTTCTTTATCTACACCAGTAAGACGTTAGTTTATAAAAAAAAATACACTAGCACTGTGCATCAGTCGTATATAAAGTATAGTCTGGAACTCGTTTGGAATAGTTATTCTGCACTCGGGTAACAAACTGTCCCCTCGTGCAGAGTATGTCAATTCCTAACTCGTTACAGAATATACTATTATTTTATCTACATAGTTTCGAGATGGACAGTTTTGTAATAGAAAATCAAGTATTTCGAGATAAGAAGAATTTTTTTAATATTATGTGGTTTATTTTTAATTTAATTTCATTTCATTTTTATTCGTTGAATTGATTTTTAATTTGGTAAGTAGAGTAGTGAAAAAGTATAACTTTGGAATTTGTTCTCTTAAGAACAAACTGGTAACGGCCATAATAGATGATATTCATTAATTTATCAAGCAATATTACAATTTATCTGGTGTGTAAAATCAAATCTGTTAGAAATAACCGCCTTTCCTTGCTCATAAGAATATACATCAATATTATTACATTATGTATTATGAATTTGAAAAATCGTTATAATAAACCCAGTATAAATATTAGTATAAAACAAACAGAAAAGTTACTTTTCGCTACCCTGTAGGTACGTAATCAAATCGGTTTCATCTTCTGCGCAAACCTTAGAAATCTATTCGGTTTCAGTTATAATGTAGCAATAAGATGTTTGTTTATAAATGTGGTTTTGTTTCTTAATAACACCAATTTTAATTTTAAAATATTTATTTTGTAGCAAATTATAACTTTACAATCTCACTTAAAATTTTATTTTTAGAAAATTAAATTGGAGAAAGTCTTTTCCAGAATTCGACGAAGATGTCTGCGCCACTAGTTCTGGCATGAGATCGGAGGCAAAACACCGCCAATAAAAAACGAACGTTTCCTGATTTAAAGTCATTCAGAAGATGAACTGTTCTCTGCATTAGAAAAAATTTTAACAATTGTTATTCACAATTCAGACGGTGGTCAATCAATTTTTTTTGAATGTGAAATATTTAAAGCAATTGGTTTTGAACAATAGTTTCAATCATATGAAATTCAGAAAATTTCCAACATTTTTACAATTAATGCACGTGATTATTATTAATCTACGTCCCTTGTCTTGTAACGACTGTTAATCATGTATTGTATACTTGTTTAAGATATATAATATATGATTGATTGTTAAATTCAAAAAAAAAAAAATATAAGAATAATACAATACGTAGAAAATCAAAATTCAAAAAATTTTAAAAAAGAGACATTTAACAAATAACAGGTCTGAATTAAGAAAATTTGAAAAAATGAAAAATTCGTAATAAGACAGTACAATATAACGTTATTTCATGGTTATTGCCATTCTTCAGTTGCACGCAGTCACTTATTACATTGTGAAATAAGAAAAATTTTCAAACTAAACAAAAATATGGACTAAATAGTACAAAATTGACTTACCATAAGTGACTGCGTGCAACTGAAGAATGGCAATAACGATGAAATAACGTTATATTGTAGTCTTATTACGAATTTTTCATTTTTTCAAATTTTCTTAATTCAGACCTGTTATTTGTTAAATGTCTCTTTTTTAAAATTTTTTGAATTTTAATTTTCTACCTATTGTATTATTCTTATATTTTTTTGGAATTTAACCATAAATACATACTAAAAACCACAAATTTACTTAAAATTTTTTATTTTGAGTTCTTTTTCTGATTGATTGTTGTTCAAAAGTGTTTATATTATAATTTGTATTGTATATTGTGAATTTATATATAGTTTGTATATTTTTTTGTGAATTTTGTATAATTAATTTTACTTAAATTCTTAATAAATAATATGCATTTTAAACATTACTGAATTTTTATTTAAATGTAAAATAAGTTTACAAGTTACACAAATTTGATGTGGAAATCTGCAGAATTACATATTAATTTTTATATGACAATATATTTGAAACTTGCATTATTTGCAGTATTTGAAATATGTAGAATTATTTGATAGAAATATAATATACCGGGTGTTGAATGAGTTAGCCGAACATAGGAAATTAACATGTAAAAACTTATTTATGCAAATTCCTGCTTCCCGAATTATTTTAGAGAAAAATGGAAAGATACAAAAATTATGCAGAAATATAAACTACAAATGATAAGACTATTAGATTTTATCTAACTTTGACTTACAAGGTCAAAAATTGCTTTCGAAATTGTTAAAATTTTCAATTATCGCACTGGCCATGTAATAATTTCAATTTAAATTATATTTTCAAAAATAATTACCATGGAAACTTACATGGCAAGTCTGATAAATGAAACTTTTTAACAATTTCAAAAGCATTTTTTGACTTTTTAGGTATAAGCTAAATGAAATCTAATGTTCTTATCATGCGTAGTTTATATTTCTGCATTATTTTTGTGTCTTTCATATTTTCTCTAAAATAATTTGGGAAGCAGGAATTTGCATAAATAAGTTTTTACAAGTTAATTTCCTATGTTCGGCTAACTCAATCAGCACCCCATATATTTTGATCTAGAATTAACACTATTTTTATTTCAGATATTGTGTATTTTATTGTGCAGATTTTAAACTTACTAGGTGGGGACATTTTGCTACTCCAATCTGGTACCTGTAAATTACCCAATTAGGTTTTTTATCTGCTTAAAATCTTTAACCCAAACGTTGACACCCTTTCAACACAATAATGGATTTAGTGCCAATCTAGATACATATTGTGCAGCAATATTGTGTAATAGTGTAAGTTATAGACACATTTTTCTTTCAGTGTAGATGTATAATTTTATAATAAATTTTAAGTGGCGATTGGTGAATAATAAATATATACGATTATTAATAGTTGAAATAGCTTATTTGCCCTCAACATTTTTCAGGATTGTGTAGTAAGAGTAAATTGATTGAAATATCTAAAAAGTGATTAAGCATTATTAGAATAAATTTAATCGATACAATTTTGTTATACTAACACTCAGCATGGTGCGAAAACCTAAAACTCGAAACTTCCCAATTTTTGGAGTTATTGGTCGCTGAGCTCTAATCATTATTAGCATTAGAGATTTTTGAATTCTTATATCATAATCGACAAAATCAGTTTCATAACATACATTGGCTATTTGCTCACTTTCTGTTGCAATTTTCTCTCCGTAACTCGATATTACAATCATTATTAAACAGCCTAATATTATTGTAATTATATCTGCTATAGTTTTCAGAATATCTGTACTTTTCTACAATACCAGTCGGTTTATTAAAATAGATCATTGTGTATACAGGGCCTATTTTACCATTTGGCTCATTAGGCACGTGCCTAGGGCCCAATGGCGAGAGGGGCCCGAAAAGAGAAAACATAAAATCGTAAAAATCAAATACAGATAAAATAACCCAAAAATTGGGCCTTCGATGCTATTAGTTACACTTGAATATAAGGAGCCCAAAAATTTGCTAGAGCCTAGGCCCCCCCCCAACTCAGTTAAAAATAGGCCCCGTATGTATAATTATTCAGACAAGTTAAAAAAAATTATGTGTACCTCTGTGAGATATATCCATAAACACAAATCAATGGTATACCCTCCAAAAAAGATTAGCATTATGAATGCAAAAACGGTCTCCAGTTGATCTGCTGCATTAATGATTCCAATATGGTAAGGTACTATGTTTTGAAGTTGTACTTGAAATGATTCCCAATCAATAATTTTACTTTCAATAGGTTTTATCGTACATTCCTGGAAAAAAGAATAGCCCTTGTAAGTTTTAAAGTCACATAAAATAGTCTTTAATCAAAGAATATGTATTGTCGTGTTCCAAAATCCCCATTTTGATTTTTTTATAAAATTTGATTTTTGTTTTATAACAAGTAATGTTTTTAAATTTGTAAATAGTTTAGAATTTGATGGTTTTCCCGCCAACAAGTTGTAGTGGCAGCAATGGGCGGTGAAAATCAGGCTTTTGCCAAATATGGCCGCACGTAGCGGTTGTAGAGAAAGTCATCTCTCGTAATTTTGCGATTATTTTTGAGAATTTGATTTTGAAATTGTTTATTTGGCGAATAAATTTGTTTAAGTTGAGTGAGTGGGGTTTTTATTATTCTGGAATATTACTTGTCTTAAATTTGGATATTTTAAATTTTTGGATGATGAATCAGTATTCGGTTTAAATGGTTTGAATTGGAAGTTTGTGGAAATAGAAGTAGATTTAGATAAAGATCGGAATCTCAATATTAATTGGACTGAATGGTGTAATTTTAATATTTAATTTCAAACCGAAATAAATTGAAATTGATAATAGTCGCACCTGAGTCAAATAATTATCTATTCAATTATAGATTTCCTATTTTAGTGTTTAAAAATTTTATTTTAAACTTGAATTTATAATTTGATTGAATAGTCTCATCGCTCAATAGTGCGGTAATTTGGTTGGGGTTCCAGTACATATTTTTTTAAATATTTACACACCCTCCAGATTACATGGCAGTATATACGTAGAGGAACAGTTCTTATAACTTATGAGTATACTTCTTATCACAAGTATTTTTTGATGCCTCTGCTACGCCATCTAGTGGCCGGGGCAATCTCTACGTTTCAATTTTGAATACAACATGGCTGATCCTCTATATACAGGGTGCTATTTTTGCAAAACTAAGTTTTTATTTGTTAATTTCCTATGTTCGGCTAACTAATTCAGCACCCTGTATATAGAGGATCAGCCATGTATTAAAAATTAAGACGTAGAGATCACCTCGTCCACTAGACGGCGGGCGTAGCAGAGCCCTACAAAAAACTTGTGACAAGTATATACTATTAAGAGCTATCCTTCATACCTATACATACTCTTTGCTTTAATAGATTTTAGAAAGATGTAGTGGAATGTCATCTTAGATCTAAATTATTTTTATAATGTAAATATAAATTGTTACTCCGATAAAATTAGTTGAAGTATTTATTTAGTATAAAATACCAGGCCCGTAGCCAGGATTTTATTTCGGGGGGGGGGGGCACTAAAAAAAATATTTTTGTTTGGGGTTCCTCTTTTGAGAATTTTTCCGGGAAAAAAATTTTTGTTCCCACTTTAAAAATATATCTATTTACCTATTTTATTTTCAAAATTTTTTTTTGCTTTTGAACATTTCGGGGGGGGGGGGCACGTGCCCCCAGGTGCCCCCCTGGCTACGTGCCTGTAAAATATGTTTAATATGGGGTTGAAATTAAAATAATCATTGTTGTATTGCGATCTTTGGCATTCGATCTCGCATCGTGCGCTTGATTTTTGTTTGCATTATTTAAGTTCGGGTTAGTTCCACCGAACCGAAGGTGCAAAAGTTTCGAACGAATCTAAAAAATTTTTTTGGAAACATTTATTCGACTCATAGTTATTCGACTTCTTTTGTTTGACTTAACATTTCTTCGAATCAGCATTTATTCGACTCGCTATTTTATACGATTTACAACGCAATACATGTATCAATATTTTTATAATTTATTGATTATACTTTCTATAAGTATGCACTCCAAAATAACCCAACAGACGAAACTATTAAAAATTAATGGGAAAATATAAAAAGAACCATAAAGCAATTGGCTTACAAAGTATTGGGAGAACAAAAGTTAAATAATAAAAAACAAGCTCCTAGACTATGGAATTCTGAAATACAAAGTGCAATAATAGAGAAACAACGAGCATATCTCAAATATCAGCAGAACAGAACGATAGAAAATGAAACAAACTACAAAGCGAAAAGATCGAAAGCAAAAGCACTTGTACGTCCAGCACACCGAGATAGCTGGGATAGATTTACGTTGAAAGTGACGTTTGGGGTGTTTTGTTTATCGATACTTATTCAAACACGTGTAATACATTATTATTTTATTCCTGAGTCGCCACACTAAAAGCGGAATATCAACTGCCTTAATTTACAACTTCCAAGATAGAGGTTACATTCTTTTCATGGTCACCAACTTTAGATTCTACAGCTTGGTTAATACAATACATAACATGGGGAAAACTGAATTTTGCTTATAAGTTGCTTCGAACACTGTATAACTAAGAAAAAGAAGAATCAAGATTGAATATCATCAAAGAAAATTAATAAATTGCTCTTTACAAGCAGGCAACAATACTATCAACACTAGAAAAGCTGTGCCACCTGTACTAAGTACTTATACTACGATAACTTGTGTTGAATCAACTTAATACTTTGCTATGTAAGAAAATTGGCTATGTAAACATTGCATAACTTTCCCCATTAAATTTGGGTATAAAAATTATCGTTCAACCTCTTCTTTCTGGGTACCATTCGAAGAGAAACACCTCGAGGATGCTACAGTTCGAATCAAAAAGTCAAAAAGTTGAAAAATTTGAAAACCACTTTAATTAAAGGTGCAGATTTACTTCTTTGCACACATAATTAGAGAGTAAATTTTCGTTCGCCACCTTATGAAATTTACCGTTCGATGTGCAAGACCTCAAGGAAACGACAGGTCGCATCAGCGGGGCTCAAAAATCACGCTACGCGGGACACGGGGTGTAAAATCCAAAAACATCAAAATTTCATAAACGTCAAACTTGAATTAATTTCCGAAAATTTTTGGAATCGAGTTGCTACGCGACTCGTATTCCGTCTAACTGGATATACGTGCTTAAGAGAGAGATGCGACACGGCACGATTAAATAATTTGGATATAACAAATGGTGGTCCAAAAGTAATTGACACTTAAACTTTTTTTATTTTCTTTATCATTTCCGCAATTTTCACCATTTTCAGCTGGCCTCTAAGTTTAACTATGATGTACATTTATGCCAAATTTTTTGAAATTTGGTTGCGTGGTTTAACCTGTGCAATTGATACTATTTCATTTCATGATCTCGACAGACATACAGACAGACATACAGACAGATATACAGACAGACAGACATACAGACAGACATACAGACAGACATACAGACAGACATACAGACAGACATACAGACAGACATACAGACAGACATACAGACAATCATACAGACAGACATACAGACAGACATACAGACAGACATACAGACAGACATACAGACAGACATACAGACAGACATACAAACAGACATACAGACAGACATACAGACAGACATACAGACAGACATACAGACAGACATACAGACAGACAGACAGACATACAGACAGACATACAGACAGACATACAGACATACAGACAGACATACAGACAGACATACAGACAGACATACAGACAGACATACAGACAGACATACAGACAGACATACAGACAGACATACAGACAGACATACAGACAGACATACAGACAGACATACAGACAGACATACAGACAGACATACAGACAGACATACAGACAGACAGACAGACAGACAGACATACAGACAAACATACAGACAGACATACAGACAGACAGACATACAGACAGACAGACATACAGACAGACATACAGACGAACATCCAACTAAAATTCATCAAAAACTTATCAGGACATGATAAGGAACATTTTAATGCAAAAATTTCGATTTTTGATTTTTGAGTGGATTACAATACTTTCCCTTATACATACGTATACGTATGGGGAAAGTAATAATTTAACTGTTGTAACCATAGATAAGAGAGCGTTATAGATGGGTAAGACGCTATCCTTTTTCGCGACGTATTATAGCGCCAACGGTGGTCGGTGTCCCAACTAAAACTGAACGGGAATTGTAGAATATTATTTGAATTTTTGTTAATCTCGTTCACGAAGTTTATTTTGAACGTTAAAATTAAAAGGGATTAATACCTGAAAACACAAAAATAGGAATTTTCAGGAATTTTTTTCGGGGAAACTATTGGAATTATTGGATCAGGGTTTTTTCTAGTTAAAAATATATACCGGGTGCTGAATGAGTTAGCCGAACATAGGAATTTAACATGTAAAAACTTATTTATGCAAATTCCTACTTCCCTAATTATTTTAGAGAAAAAATAAAAGATATAAAATTAATGCAGAAATATGAACTACAAATGATAAGACCATTAGATTTCATCTAACTTTTACTTAAAAGGTGAAAAAAAGCTTTCGAAATTGTTAAAATTTTCATTTATCGCACTGGCCATGTAATAAATTCAATTTAATTTATATTTTCCAAAATAATTGCCATGGAAACTTTCATGGCAAGTCCGGTAAATGAAACTTTTAACAATTTCAAAAGCATACTTTGGCTTTTTAAGTAAATGTTAGATGAAATCTAATGCTCTTATCATTCGTAGTTTATATTTCTGCATTATTTTTGTCTTTCATTTTTTCTCTAAAATAATTAGGGAAGCAGGAATTTCCATAAATAAGTTTTTACATGTTAATTTCCTATGTTCGGCTAACTCATTCAGCACCCGGTACTTTCAAGAAAGTTTTCAATTTTTTTTATTTGAAAATGGTGTGTCAAGTCACAGGATACTTCTCTACTTTTTGTTTCTGCTCTGAAATTGCGGTACCCAATGCCGTTTTGCTAATTGTTAAAAATCTTCTGAAACAAAAAATCCAACAAGATATAAAAATAGATACTATTATCTATGGTTTGTCATAGGATTTTTTTGTTTCGATTCTTAGTTTTTTTTTTTTTGAAAAATACCAATAACTTTTTCCTTGAAAATCACTTCTTTCAGTGCAATCATCTGCCGTTTTGTTAAAATTTAAATTTTTTAAAATCGGCTATGAAAAACCATAGACAATAGTATCTATTTTAATATCCTGTTTGATTTTTTTGTTTTAAATGATCTTTAACAAATCGGCACTAGGTACCGCAATTTCAGAGCGGAAAAGAAAAGTAGATAAGTATCCATGACTTTCACAATATTTTTAAATAAAAAAAATTGAAAACTTCCTTAAAAGTATACATTTTTAACTAGAAAAAACCCAGATCCGATAATTCCAATAGTTTTCCCGAAAAAAATTCTTGAAAATTACTATTTTTCTTGTGTTTCCAGGTGTATATAACCCCCTTTAATGAAAGAATATATTATACGAAGTTAAAAATTTTAATACTATTACTTATAAATATAAATAAATATAAATACGGGTAAATAATATTATTATAATTATTGTAAATTATTTTGTTTATATCTGTTTTAAGTTTTTTTAATACGACACAATGTTAGCACATGATTTGCACATTATTTTAACATGCTTATTTATTTTGTAGCATTAAGGATTGCCGAGTTATAGGTGGTGGTGCTGAGTTTATATAAAGCTAGCATTACCTACTAATAAAATGGTTATAATTCTAAAACAATAAGTGTACATGTTTTTTTTAAAATAACACATATTTAGCACATGATTTGCATAATATTATTAATTACTTATTTGATTCTTAATTTTGAGAAAGTGGGGATGCTGGCTTCATACACGTGCTAAACGTAAAGAGTTATTCCTAAAAGTTGGAACAAAGCGAAAGTGGAGATCGATGCTTAACAAAAAACTACCGAGGCATAAGCATCCTAAACACCGGATTCAAGATATACCCATAGTAAAATTATAAATAATTGACGCAAAACAATAACAGATGTATTGCTATCAGAAGAGCAGCATAAATTGGATTTTATGACACAATATAATAGTAGAGTAGATTTATATTTACATCATAAAATTAATACGAATTCACATCAAATATTATTTAATATAATGTTACTGATCAGCAGTATATAATATAATCATAGCTATACCTGTAATATTTCTCCGTTATAACTATCAGTAAATATTATTGCTATGTTAAATTAAAAAAATATAAGAATAATACAATACGTAGAAAAACAAAATTCAAAAAATTCAAAAAAAGACAAAATTAACATATAAACAGGTCTGGATTAAAAATATTTGAAATTATGAAAAATTCAAAATACGATATTACAATATAACGTTATTTCATGGTTATTTCCAATCCTCAGTTGTAAATAATCGTTTAAATTTATTTAATAAGAAGAATATTCGAACTAATCAAAAGAAAAAACTATTTAAAGAGTACTGATTAACAAGCATAAAATTTGACTTACCATAACCCCAAAAATATGAAATCTGCACGTTGTCACATGTAGTAATGAACAATTTAAAATAATTTGAACTAAGAGATTCTTTTACCAAGCACTGCTTGTGTGAAATCTGAGAGCACTGCCCCCTTAATTTGATTTCTAAAAACTTTGAAAAAATTCAAAATTCAAAAATTTTACCACGTTTTTAACCGTAAGGTGTAAAACTAGAAAAAGAACCCAAAATAAAAATTTTAAGTAAATTTGTGGAATTTTAGTATGTATTTATGGTTAAATTAAAAAAATATAAGAATAATACAATACGTAGAAAAACAAAATTCAAAAAATTCAAAAAAAGACAAAATTAACATATAAACAGGTCTGGATTAAAAATATTTGAAATTATGAAAAATTCAAAATACGATATTACAATATAACGATTAAACGATTATTTACAACTGAGGATTGGAAATAACCATGAAATAACGTTATATTGTAATATCGTATTTTGAATTTTTCATAATTTCAAATATTTTTAATCCAGACCTGTTTATATGTTAATTTTGTCTTTTTTTGAATTTTTTGAATTTTGTTTTTCTACGTATTGTATTATTCTTATATTTTTTTAATTTAACCATAAATACATACTAAAATTCCACAAATTTACTTAAAATTTTTATTTTGGGTTCTTTTTCTAGTTTTACACCTTACGGTTAAAAACGTGGTAAAATTTTTGAATTTTGAATTTTTTCAAAGTTTTTAGAAATCAAATTAAGGGGGCAGTGCTCTCAGATTTCACACAAGCAGTGCTTGGTAAAAGAATCTCTTAGTTCAAATTATTTTAAATTGTTCATTACTACATGTGACAACGTGCAGATTTCATATTTTTGGGGTTATGGTAAGTCAAATTTTATGCTTGTTAATCAGTACTCTTTAAATAGTTTTTTCTTTTGATTAGTTCGAATATTCTTCTTATTAAATAAATTTAAACGATTATTTACAACTGAGGATTGGAAATAACCATGAAATAACGTTATATTGTAATATCGTATTTTGAATTTTTCATAATTTCAAATATTTTTAATCCAGACCTGTTTATATGTTAATTTTGTCTTTTTTTGAATTTTTTGAATTTTGTTTTTCTACGTATTGTATTATTCTTATATTTTTTTAATTTAACCATAAATACATACTAAAATTCCACAAATTTACTTAAAATTTTTATTTTGGGTTCTTTTTCTAGTTTTACACCTTACGGTTAAAAACGTGGTAAAATTTTTGAATTTTGAATTTTTTCAAAGTTTTTAGAAATCAAATTAAGGGGGCAGTGCTCTCAGATTTCACACAAGCAGTGCTTGGTAAAAGAATCTCTTAGTTCAAATTATTTTAAATTGTTCATTACTACATGTGACAACGTGCAGATTTCATATTTTTGGGGTTATGGTAAGTCAAATTTTATGCTTGTTAATCAGTACTCTTTAAATAGTTTTTTCTTTTGATTAGTTCGAATATTCTTCTTATTAAATAAATTTAAACGATTATTTACAACTGAGGATTGGAAATAACCATGAAATAACGTTATATTGTAATATCGTATTTTGAATTTTTCATAATTTCAAATATTTTTAATCCAGACCTGTTTATATGTTAATTTTGTCTTTTTTTGAATTTTTTGAATTTTGTTTTTCTACGTATTGTATTATTCTTATATTTTTTTAATTTAACCATAAATACATACTAAAATTCCACAAATTTACTTAAAATTTTTATTTTGGGTTCTTTTTCTATTATTGCTATGTATTTCTGTAATAGTTTACAATGGCCGCAAAGCAGTGTTAATGTGTTTATGTAAATAATTAGTATCAAAAATAATATAAGCATCAATATACCAAATATTATTATTTGAATTATAATTTGTAAGTTATTTTTAATATTCGCAGGTCCACATCCAAATGGTAGAATCCATTTTTCTTCATTTAATGATAATACAGCTGCCATTAATGTGTGCATGATGAATACAACCATTAATGCTGAATATCCAATGTTACTCTAAAACATTTAATATTGTTAATATTCAGGTGATTTATTACTGTGAATAATAATTCTTATACAAGAATTATACTGCTTTCATTAAATAATATAGAAAGCCGTGTGCTAAATTTAGCACGCCAGTAGCGAAAGGGTTAAGAAAATTCTAAAATATTGACATGTTGCCATTTGAAAAAAAATTCATGTTTACTTCCGGTTGAGTTTGAAGTTCAAAAAAATTTACCCCCGCAGATTCCGATGGTAAATTTCGAGTTGAATGAAAAACTTTTTAAACTTTCTTTTGTATCTAGTAACATATAAGAATTATTCACTGTTACCTCTTATCGTTAATAAATAAAACAACTTCGGGACAGTCTGGCCATACTTTAAAACAGTCCAAAGCGTCTGAGGTTTTTATTTTTGATTTATATAAATGCTAAATTAAAATATTAAAGTATTTCCAAGATGTCTTTTTTTGTAGATTTGATATGCTGCGGAGTAGCAAAATAACCGCAAACTCTCTTGTAGACTTTTGTTTTCATATTCACCAATATCGATATAGTCTGTTTTTTATATTTTCAAACTGTCTAAAATACCTTCCCGAAATTCGTCACCAGCTCTCGGACTATTATGCAGCGCGTATATTAGTAGAAAATTTATACACCCTTATACAGTGTATAAACTATACACTTCTTGTTCAACGCGTCTATGACGTATTTTTATTAGTAAGACTGGTTATGTATTGGCAGGATGCATATGGCATAGTGGGGGTATTAAAACCGACGCCAGCGTACGCTGCGGACAAATTGTGCAAAAACAGTGGCAACTTTTTAAGTTGTCCTATGTTACCAATGTATGTAAATTGATCATTTTAAAGCCGCTTTGTTTCATATCAAAATCGATTTTAAAGCAAAACTTTTTAGAGAATATTTGTTACAAATTTCAGGGCTTTTAATTTAGTTTATTTACATTTTTTTTATTTAAAAAAAATTTTAATAAGAAAATAACATTTTACTGCTTTACTACAATCTTTGCTACAATGTAAAAATTGCCACTTTTAGTTCTTAAATTACTTGGCGCTGAGGTTCGCACCCTGCTGAATGTAGCTGAACAGGCAATAAATATATTAACAAACAAAAATTAAATATACAAATTACATCTTCGACTAAAGAAGTTTCACTTCTGGCGCTAGCTCCTGTGGATGAGGGTTTCTTCGATTTATTTACAATTAAAACACAAATACAAAAAAAAGCTTTATTGTAATTTTACTTCGTGTTTTTGATATAAATTTGCTGGTCGTTTTCTAAATGTATTGGGTGCAATAAAAACGACGCTTATAAAACTAGTTTCTTAATATAATATTTTAATGTAAATTTTAACGAAATACTGAGAACGTAATAACATAAACGTTTAAACGATTATCGGTAAATTTAAGACTGTTGTCAGGTGCTATTAATCTGCAAGTAGTGCAAGCTACTTGCCTATTCTCAATCGGTGTCAATTAATAATTGTCAAAATTTTGCTTTAAAAATGTTCTTAATATCAAAATTGTCAAGATTGACAAGTTTCAAGATTGTGTTGTGTTAGGTGTGTTTGAATTTTTGACTTCCCTACAGTATCGGACTCGTACATAATTATGTAAAACGTACAACTCTTAGGAATGGCTCTGATAATTCTACTCATGTATAAAACAATGCATAAGAAACGTCTAACGTCAAAGTTTGCTAGCGGATAAAAATTGTACTTAGGAAGGAACAGAAATGCAAGTGGATAAATTTAGCGGATATTTTTTTGTTTACCTTTTTGACATGACAACGAAAGTGAATTTTTAAGTTTAAATTGTAGTTGTATGCATATTTATGCACCATTCGCGGAATTATCTTATAAAATACCACACTAGCTTTGATTTCTATCTTGATAATTTTTAATTTCTGAACACTCATACGTGCTTTCAAAATTTGTTTCGAGAAAACTGTTGGTTAGACAAAATCACTCGAGCAATCTCGCTGACGCTCGCCCAGCTCTCGTGATTTTGTCAACCAAGTTTTCTCTCGCTAAATTGCTAATCAGTAATCACGTATTCGTTGAAATTAAAAATTATCCGGATAAATCAAAGCTCTTGTGGTATTGCTTGCGAATATAATATGTAGCCACTTTTACACTCATTAAAACTTATTTATAGAATGCAGCAAAATAAGGCCTTCTTGTTGAAAAGAACATTCGAAATGTGCCCATGGACGACTCCAAACAAAATTATTCAGGAGGGATTCATAAGAAATTACGAATTTGTCTACTTCTTGATACATTTGCCAACTGTCTCAAATATTAGGAGGAGATGCTCTCCCTTAGTCGTTTCATGAAGGGCCTACTTGGCTGCATTGTATAAATCAGGGCTTACCTGTTTTTTAATAGTATCTTTGTACTCCATTATAAAAGCGTTTTCAACTTCTGCACTTCCAAAATTTGATAGCTCATCCAGAAGATATAATTTTTCATATAATGTTTTCAATTGAAATCGATTCCAAAATGTGATCAAGATACAAAGTAAACCTAAAAATATAGATATTATTATAAAAACTACCATTCGGGTGACTGGACATTTCTCTTGCGCACATTTCATTGACACTTCTAAATTATATGTTAAAATTATACGTTAGGTTCTGAAATATATAAGTGATATACATAGATATTCGATACCACCTAACTTTTTCAGGAGTTAATATGTTTTAATTCGTTTTCCGTTATCCGTTAGTTTCAAAGTCTTTGGTCAATAATAAATCAGAAGTAATAAAGAAAATATCTAGTACAAAAATATTTTTGGATTGAAATAGCCCGAAGTGAAATGTCCAGTAGTGAAATTTCCTAAAGCTGTATACATATTATAATATGTATTCGTATATAACATTTAAATGTAATACAATTTTTACAAATAATAAATTATTATTATAAATTTTGAAAAGACGTGTTCCCAAACTCAGTGGTTCACAACAGTGTCGGACACAAACGGACGGTGCAGAGTGAACCAAGTTTGAACAATTCTTAAATTAAAAAACTTAAAATGTCATCGGAAACTATTTAATTCTATTAAACTTATTCGTTTGAATGTAAGGTATATTATCTGCAAATAGTTTTGATCGTAAAAACATCTTTAAAATCATGTTAAATAAAAATTAAATAAAATTAAAAACATAAATTTTATCTAAACACTGAATATAAAAAATATGTAATTAAAATCAAAAAACCAAAGCACTGATGTAATTTACAAAAAAATCTTACACATAAAATTTATCACTTCGAAGTTCACAGAAAATAGAAAATTATTAAAATTAGCAGGATACAGTTTTATAATTTCAGGAATGACTGAAAACGGATAAATTGTTAGTACAAATAATAAGCTAATTGAGTACACTCTGTGAAAAACAGCTTCATTTGGTAATAATCCAAAAAATTGTAATAAAAACTGTTCATTGGCAAAACAATCAGATGCTAAATTTTTAGATTTTATTATTATTTTAATAAAATTTAAGTTTTATTTTGCAAATTTGAACTCCGCGCTACGTTACAAGTGCACTGTGTTCCACTATCACCAGTTAAATAATGTCACTCGACAATTCATTATGTCTGAATCAAATAATTGCTGTTTGCATTAATAATGTGTAAATCAATTCAGGTCGGTAAGAACTACTAGGATTATGAATTATTAAAATATTCTATGTATGAATCAGATACAAAGATACAATAATGACATGTATAAAACAATGCATAAGAACCGTGAAACTTGAAAGTTTGGTAATGGATAAAAATTGTACTTAGGAAGAAACAGAAATGCAAGTGGATAAATTTTGCGGAAATTTTATTGTTTACCTTTTTTTGAAATGACAACCAATGGGAATTTTTTAGTTTAAATAGTTTTTTTGTGTATTTATGCACCATTCGAGGAATTATCTTATCGAGTACAGCACTAGCTTTGATTTCTAGCCTGATAATAAATATCCTGATAATTATTACCTATTAGATAAAAAAATTTTAATGTTCAACATTTTTTTACTTACTTTAATTCATAACGTTGATTTTAGACAATAAAAAAATTTAAATCTGTAGTATGTTTTGCAATAATTGTTTTGAGCTACGCTCAAAGTTTCCTCGGCGTACCTTTTAAGCGCAAGGGTTGATCAAAGCGATATCCGCTAAACTTGAGATTTGATAAAACGGTCAGCGAAGACAGACGTAGTCAAATTTCGTTCCGAAAGTTAGTGCTTTTGTTTGTGGCTGAATATTTATAAAAGTAAGCCTACAATTTCTTCGAGTCTCAACGTGAAGTCGGTTGTTAACCGAGTTGAAGGACTGTGCTATACTTTTTACTTTCCCCATACATATACGTATGTATAAGGGAAAGTATTGTAATCCACTCAAAAATCAAAAATCGAAATTTTTGCATTAAAATGTTCCTTATCATGTCCTGATAAGTTTCTGATGAATTTTAGTTGGATGTTCGTCTGTATGTCTGTCTGTCTGTATGTTTGTCTGTATGTGGTTACGAGATCATGAAATGAAATAGTATCAATTGCACAGGTTAAACCACGCAACCAAATGTCAAAAAATTTGGCATAAATGTACATCATAGTTAAACTTAGAGGCCAGCTGAAAATGGTGAAAATTTGTTGAAAATTGCGGAAATGATAAAGAAAATAAAAAAAGTTCAAGTGTCAATTACTTTTGGACCACCATTTGTTATATCCAAATTATTGGAAATTAATTCAAGTTTGACGTTTATGAAATTTTGACATGTTTTAGGGTTTTACGCTCCGTGTTCCGTGTAGCGCAATTTTTGAGCCCCGCAGATGCGACCTGTCGCTTCATTGAGGTCTTCCACGTTGAATGGTACATTGCAAGAAGATGGCGAACGAAAATTTACTCTCCAATTATGGGTGCAAAGAAGTAAATCTGCACTTTTAATTTAACAGGTTTTCAAATTTTTCAACTTCTCGACTTTTTGATGCGAACTTTAGCTTCCTCGCTGTCTTTCTCGTCGAATGGTTCCAGAAAAGAGGAGGTTGAAAGATAATTTTTATACCCAAATTTAATGGGGAAAGTTATGCAATGTTTACATAGCCAATTTTTTAAATGAATCAAAGATTATGATTTAATGAAATAGTTACTTTTTCAACATCACCGTTTGCCTTCTTAGGGATTTGTAAACCTAGAGAGTTCAGTCCAATTTCAGCCATTGGCAGCAAGTTAAGTTATATTTTAGATTTCAAGTACGATTAGTGTCAGTCGTATACCATCTTTGCTCTACCAACCATCTGTCATCGACGGCCACTCTGTTTTAGTTTAGAGTAGCAAAAATAAAAATATAACTATTTCTTACAAAAGCAAAGGATCCATAAAAGATCAACTTTCTAAACTAAAAGATCCAATCGACAAACATCTAAAAAGCGATGTACACCAATTGAGTTGTAATAACTGCACAAAAAAATATATTGGTCAATCAGGACGCAATTTTAACACCAGATTTAAAGAACATACAGCCGACTAGAGACAAAAAAATCACCAAAAAATCAAATTTTGTTGATCATTTACTTGATGAGGACCATGGAGTATATGAACACAACTTAAAAATATTACATATGTGTGAAGAAGGACCAACAATGGTTGGTAGGACCTTGAAAGTTTAAAAATAAAAAAGATTCTAAAGAAAAATCCAACCCAACTAATAATTAATGAACAATTAAATTTAATAAATTGATTGAGATATGCATTTAACAACCACGTGCTTATCACAATAAGGGTATTCATGTCACTTCGTACTTTTCGTAGTTATCGTACTTTTAAATTTTGTAGACCTATGTGACATGAACACACTCACCGTTCAATGTTTCGTAAATTTTTTCGTACTTGTATTTGTAGATTATTTTGACGTTTTGAGGTAGATTTTAACTAATTTAATTATTCTATTCACATTTACTGACATTATTTATTGTCAAATATTTCTTGGTTACTATGTATCGCGAACATATACTTAAATGTAACAAAACTACGACATCTACATAAAGTACGACTGCGTAGATTTCGTAAACTAGATCTGCATTAAAAATTCTACAAAATTTACGAAAAATGCAATCTACAACAAGTACGACAAAAGTACGAAGTGACATGAATATCCTTAATATTGTATTTTGTAACTGTTCAATATTGAAATTTGTTTTTGAAGTTTGACTTTTTTCGAATATTTTCGAACATTTAAATTAATATCTTACAACTTTGTATGTATTTTTTAACACTTGATAATGGGTTATAACCTGAAACATATGTAGTGCAATCAATAATAAAAAAGTAGAGTTTTGACTAGAAGTTATTTAAACTAATTAAAATGATTCAATTCTTCCACAACAGCCAAAACCAGACTAAATAGATTTTAGGTCTGTTATGAATTTATTTATTATACCAACGAATTAATAGGAAAGCGCTGCGCTGGTAGAAACTGAAAGTAACGTCAGAAAGTAATAATAATTTGTATTGTACTATAATTAGCATAATTATCGCGAATTTATTATTATATAACTAGCTGACCCGGCGAACCTCGTACCGCCTCAGAACTTTAACCATATAAATTATTTATAGAATAATTCTAGAACATCGTACCGCCTCAGAATTAATACACCAGGTGACCCGGCAAACGTTTTGCCATATAAATTATAGGTAGACGATGACCGCCGATAAAAACAAAAAAACACCAACCATTCAATTTCTCATTTCAATGTATTTTATTAAGGAACGTAAATTTTAAAGGAAAGTCAATATTAATTTCGGAGAACAATCAAGTGTACGATGTTTTTCGTCAGTCCGTCTTTAGCCAACACAAATAAGCTCGATGTTTTGCCGACGCGAGAACATGCCACGTATAATTGTCCGTGTGAAAAACACGATGAGGTCAAATCTAAGCCGCAAACAGACATCGTTTGGCCTTGCGATTTATTAATTGTCATTGCGAATGCCAATCTAATCGGAAATTGAATGCATTTGAATTCAATTGGCACGTCTGTGGGAATCAATGGAATTCGTGGCAGCAAAACATTTTATGCTCGGAATTTGCCATTCAAAATGGTGGCTTTTATAATGTTTTTCATACCATTGCACAGCCGTGGTGTGTTCAAATTCCGAAGTAAGATAACTGGAGATCTAACTTTCAGTCGTAGAAGGTGTGGTGGCATGCCTGGCAAATCCAGTGAGTTCACAAACTCTGTTGGTTAATTTACAGCTTCGTTAGTATCGCTAATTGTGTCGATCGATTTGTATGATACCAAGTCGCCTGGCAAGGACTGCTGTATCTTGTAGTTTAAATCGTCGACGTCCACAATTTTTGCTGTCAAAATGACTTTTTCTGCCAGCCACGCATAATTTTTGTATTGTGTGCGTACATCGGGAAAAATGCTGCAATAAGATGATTTTGCGAAGCAACGATTGTGCAGATATTATTGGGCAATTTTATACATCCAGTACTTTCATGAACAGCAACTTTTCCATCGCCGATATCTAATAATTGCTTCGAGAATGTATCAGCGGATGGTTCTTGTAGCATTTAAACGCGCATGTTAGTTTTTAGGTAAACTTTTTCAACATTACGCCACAGTGGCGATGATTTAAAGCAAGCGTTGATCTTATCAGCTTACGTCGAACGTGAAATGCCGGGAAGTGTTTGTCTAAGAACAGTTCAGCCGTCGGTCCGGTCATCTCTTATACTGACCTGATACCGTTTCGCCCCGACCTGTTGTCGGGTCCGGACATTACTTATACATTTAGTGTCGGGCGGAGACGTTCCAGCTCCCGACACTTTAACTTTTGTTAAAAATCTCTGCAATTTTTAACACACGAGGGAGGTGGGTACACCCCCTTAAGATGACGTCGCATTGAATTTTCGTGACTGAACCTTCGGTCTTAGACACATTGGTTTTTTGCCCTATATAAACAACGCTAAATCATCTGCTCGCAAGTGTATTCGAAACACTACTTACAATATATTATTGAAAATTTGCTTATATGTTACACTTTTGGCGAACACGTTAGCACTATTTAATTTGATGAATTAAATTTTTTCCGGCTTCTCAAATTTTTTTTTTTACATTATTTTTCTACAACTTTTTTCTAACTTTACTTCTTTGTCAAATTTGCATATCCGTGCGTAATTTGGTTGCGCCCTTTGATTATAAAAACAACTTTTGCATAAATTTTTTCGTTACATTTTCCTATTTTCGAATTAAAATTATTTTTTCTCCAGCCATATTAAAAGCAATACGTTTTTAGTAGCATTACCTCAATTGTATGTTGAAATTTTTGTTACTAAGCTAAAAATTCAAACATAAACCAATTCGAAACCAAATAAATTTTCGGGTGCGTCATTGTAAAAATGGTATCAGTCAAGCTGGATATCACTAGTCAATAAGTGATTTTTAAAATGCAGTTTTCTTTTTTATTTTAATATAGCTTTCTATTTCCACCACAATGTGCAACAATGCAAATGTCACTGTCAAAGTTTGCAGGTTATAAACAAAAATGAAAACCTAACCTAACTGCATAAATTGTAGTACTACGTGATTCAAAAATATATATTTAAAATTCATAAACAGTAATAAGTTCAGACATACTAATTTATCATTGTTATGTTTTTATAATGTACAATATTAGTAACGTATGACTTTTATTGATTTCGGTTAGCTAGACATGCAAATATTTTTGCATTTGTTTAAACGAAGATGAACGACGAAATATTTCACAATATTAATGATGTAGTATTTAACTTTAGGTTACTGAAAAAATGGTATGTCTTATTCGGATTAAAAGTGTCTTTGTTTGACGAGCAACTATTGCGTTCGCTCGGATTCGCTGGCGCTCTGCCTTGCAAAGGCAAAAATTTCGTGTCAAGCAAAGATTCACTGTTAATCCAATTAACACAATATATTATTTTCTTTTATCCTTATCCTAAATAATATCTTATTCGGTGTCCACGTAAAAAAAAGTTTTTTTTTAATATTTACGTATTTCAATTTTTGGCCCCGTTCGGGATTCGATCATTCGAACACCCGAAAAACACGTAAAAGTAATTTATTTCTTTAATGGTGCTTGGAGGGATTGGCTAAACTGTTCTTTCTCTAACAGTTTAGCCGGACTGCTCTGTATCCGATCGAATACAGAGTGTATAAAAATGCCCGCGTTCGTTCCGCTCGCTAACGCGAGCTCCACTTCACTATGGGCATTTCTTATACACTCTGTATTCGATCGGATACAGAGCAGTCCGGCTAACCTGTTACATACAAAATCACCCGAAAGGAGTAACAGAGTGCCTCCGAATAATTTTTTGTTGTTTTTTATATCCTTGAGTGCTCTGTTCAACGCCTCAAGAGAATGTTTGTGTGCCATGGTGCATTCATTCCAGATGATAATTTTGCATTGTTTCAGCACTGTGGCCATAAACGATTGTTTTTTTTATACTGCACACTGCATCTACATTATTTTAGATATTAAGTGGCATCTCAAATGCTGAATGAGCTGTTCTGCCTCCATCCAATAAGGTTGCTGCAATGCCAGATGATGCAACGGCCAATGCGATGCGATGCCATCAATTGATCGTATTTCGGCAAGAATTAACAAAATTAGAAATGTTTTGCCAGTTCCACCTGGAGCATAAAAAAAAAAGAATCCACCTAGTCCCGCCGAAACTGCCAACATAACGCGGTCGTAAATGATTTTTTGTTTGCTAGTCAGTCGTGGGACATTGCGAGTAACAATCGCTGCCATTTGTGCAGAATCGTTCAACAGTTCACGATTCGTTTCGGTGGCCATTAAATCAGATGCACTTTGATTTGGCGAACTCCTATCGAAATGACTGAGTGATAAATTGGCAATGATAACGCAAAGATCCTCGATAGCAATCAATAATGCTTCATTGTGCATAGCGTCGCTGAATGTAATCGTTAGATCGTTGCACCGCGTACGAATTCGATCCAATATATCTTTAGTCATTGAATATTTGTGCTTATCACACAACGTGCCTGCTCGTTCCGGGAAACACGTAGTCAACACTATAGCAAATAGTAGATGAATTTGTTTTGTTGTACTGCTCAGTGCTGCTTCAGTAAGCATATCGTCACAGTGATTGTCGTCTTCGAGTAAGCCGAGTCCAAGGCATGCATCTTTATATGTTGGATACTGTTGTCCATTCACTTTGCGTATATCTAGAAATGACAATGGGCTGGTGACATTAACCAACAAAAGTTGCAGATAGAAGCACACAATCTTCTTTGGATTGAGTGTATATACTTGACCCAAAGTGTTTGATTTGAATAAACCGGGGCACGCATCTATTGATGTGCCTTGCTTGCGGGGCATCCATTTTTTTTTGATTCCACGTGAAATACCGTGGTACTTCGGAATAGAGTATTGTTCGTGCAAAGGCACCGAAAGTATTCGCACGATTACACAATTCGAAAAATTCGGTGAGTGTTGTGTTTGGTGTATTCACCCTGTCGGTGTATCTTTTTCACCGGATTATATGATTAAAAGTCGAATTGGCTGAGAACGAACGACGTTCAGACTTAGGGCCGGTATTTCAGTTGTGGTTTAAACTACGATCAGAGTTTAAACTCAATATCTGACCAATCAGGTAGCAATAAACGTAGTTTAAACCTTGGATTTAGTTTAACTAGCAACTGAAATACTGGACCATACTAATTTTTCATTGTTATGTTTTTATAATGTACAATATCAGTAATATTCATTTTTCCCAAGATTTGGAGTAGGATAAATTAGGGGTATAAAACAGTCTTTTCTCCAAAAACTGCATTTATTAGATAATTCAAGACAAGCTGGTGGATAGCGATGTGTCAGATGTTCAGGCAGTTCAATACTATGACCTTTCTTCACCTTCGATGGGAATACCTACAGATTGGAAGATGGTTTGTCGATGGGAAGCTTCGAGGCACCCTTTCTAGCCGAGGTGTTCATGAACAAGCTGGAGAAGGAAAAGATTGTTAACAACAACAAATTTACCAATAAACTATTGTACTATTATAGATATGTGGATGATGCGCTGGGGGCTTGGGTTGGCACGGAGGCAGAGTTAATGGGGTTCTTAGAATATATAAACACACTACATAAGAAAATACAGTTTACACTAGAAAGAAGTGTCAATAATGCCATCAACTACTTAGACCTACAGATAAGTATTTTAGATAACAAACACATATTTAATGTTTATAGTAAACCCACCTACACGGGACATACCATCCATTTTGACTCGTGCCACCCCATGTAGCATAAGCTGGCTGCCTACAATAGCTTTGTCGATAGAGCCCTGAGGACCCACTCAGCGAGACCAATCTGCGTAAAGAACTGGACACTATTAGAGGCATTGCCAATAGCAAAGGCTTACCCGAGACTATTATCAACAAGCTTATTGAAAAAAGAAAACATGCCAGATATTTGCGGGAGAATTTTGTCATCTCAGAGAGAACCATGGAGGAAGGGATAGACGTCGGGGTTCTTTCATTCCTGGGTCTCATTTCGTACAAAATTGGCAAGATCTTAAAGCCGACTGAAGTCGAGATCGTTTTCCGTACACCGAAAACCTACGACTTCATTAACAACAAGGATTCGGTTGATAGGATGGACCGTAAAGGTGTTTATAGGTTGAGATGCGGGAGTTGCGAATGTTTCTATGTAGAAACATGAAGATGCAATGAAGATGAACGACTTCCAAAATTACATTCAGTACCTATGTCATTTATTAATCGTAATTTCGTGACATAGAAGCATAAATATTTGAAAAAGAACTCAAAATAAAAAATTTTAAGTAAATTTGTGGTTTTTAGTATGTATTTATGGTTAAATTCAAAAAAATATAAGAATAATACAATACGTAGAAAATCAAAATTGCGTGCAACTGAAGAATGGCAATAACCATGAAATAACGTTATATTGTACTTCGTATTACGAAATTTTCATTTTTTTCAAATTTTCTTAATCCAGACCTGTTATGTGTTAATTGTCTCCTTTTTAAATTTTTTGAATTTTGATTTTCTACGTATTGTATTATTCTTATATTTTTTTGAATTTATAAATATTTGAATCGAACTTTATTAAAAAGAATTACCTACATAATATACTTATTGAGACTTATGTTAATAAATAAGCAAGAATAAAATAATATCGCATTAACAGTTTATCCGAAATTAATTCTCGAAGTGCACACTGTTTTAAGGTTGGTCACTATAGGATAACGTCTTTTAAGGGCATTGTTTCTGTAATAAACTGTTGACAATGGCAAAGAGGGGTGAAAATCCGATAAAATTGCATTCGATATTTATAGCTTTTGTGAGTATTATAAATTGCCACTTCTTCGATATTACTTAGTAAAGTATTGTAGATTGTAGTGCAATTAGGATCTCTGCTAACTAGCAGTAGCACTATAAATACTAATTTATAACTTTATATTTAACTTTTAATTTAAAAAATAACATGTTTTTTTATTACTTTGCTGGTGTTGTGAAAAATTTACATTCTTTTTGACATTCTTAAACTTTTAACAATAAAAGAAGATTTTGTAACATTGTTCAATATTTTACACTTCGAGATGAGCAAACTAAAAGGTATATTTCATTTTTAAATCAACTGTTAATAAATGTTTAAAAAATATAAATGTTAAAAAATATTTATTTAAAATGATTATTTTAGGCATTTGAATATAAAATATTACCTATTGAAGTTAAAATAAATAAAGTTTAGATCTTGTAAATTATGAAAATTGTTATTAAAATTTCGATTGACCTTATGTTTATAAATTATCTACCCTTTTCTATAAATCACTTTTCTACTAAATTTTATGGAAAGAGGTATTTTAAGATTTTTTAAGAAAACTTCGGAAGACTTATTAATAATTTAACTTTTTCAAGTTTGATTTGAGTTTTCATAATTATAAAATGGTTTCAGAAAAATAAAGGTTTTAAGTACATTTTTTTAATTATCTTAGTACATAGAACTAAATAAAATTAAAAGATTTCGAAATCAACGAATTTACAACATACCAACATATTATATCATACCTTAAGTTAGTATGCAATAACTTAAATATTGTCTTTACATTATTGTCTTTATGAATATCAGTTAATTTACTGTAAAACTTTTAACTTCTGATCCCCTCAGTGATTAGTCTGAAAATAATAATATAAAAATTATTAAGGTATTAAAATTTTATCAAAAAAATTAAAAAATTGTCAAAAACGATTGTAAGCTTATTTAACTTCCATTTTTTAACTTTTATGTACAACAAAATATTTATTTTAATCCTGTACCTAATTATTGCTTAAAAATAATTGTATAATAAATTGTTGCTCATTCTACAATTTTAAGTTTCGTCTATCGTGGTATTACCACGATTTTTTAATAATTTTAAACTACGAGAACATTATTTTAAGCAATATTTCCCATGAAGATTTATTAGAATTATTTTTTATAATTACACAATATATCAAATCATAATAAAATGGTTTAAAATAAACTTGTAAATATTGAAAGATAATTTGAACCGATTAGAATATTGCATTTAATAATTTTAATAATAGTAATAATTTATTATCGTTGACCTCTTTATTAAATTTATATTATACAAATTGTTGAGTATAGAGATCTTTTAAATCAATTTAAATTGACCGACGTTTCGAGTCTTCTTATAATTGACCCATTTTCAAGGCTAAAAATTATACAATAAAAATAAAATTATCAAAAAATTTTTAAAAATATTTTTACATGAAATTGACGAATTTTTTGACAAAATAATGTCATAGTAATGATGTTATATTGATTATGTGAAAAATAAAAATAAAAACAAATGAATTATTTAGTTAGCATAAAAATATTTTTAAAATTTTTTAAAAACTTTTACAATTAACAATATAAAAATTAAAAAGAATTTGACCAAGGATTATCATAAGGTTTTCATTATATCCAGGATGTATTTATATCCACCATGAAAAAATTGCACATCTCGTTTATCATTCGTGGTATTAGAATTTATATGGATATTGATAGCCTCTTTTATTTTACGTTTCTTATCTATCTTTTCCCTAGCCAGTATTCTGATATTCTCACGTTTTATGGAATGAGAGTTTTCGGTCATATGTTTGCATAAAGCAGTAAAAGTATTGTCATCTTCCTCACGAAAGAAAACGCGGGCATTTTTGATATATCTTAAGTGTTCTTTTATGCGAATACCTAATTTCCTAGAACTCTCACCTACGTACACAGAATCACAATCCTTACAAGGGACAAGATAGATTAAACCGCTTTCATCTTCAATGGGGGTTGGATCTTTCGTTTTAGAAAAAAATCTTAAAGATTTATTAGGGCACTTAAGACCAAATTTTATAGTAGAGATAGGTTTAAAAATAGAAATTAATTTATTAGAAAGGCCTTTAATATATGTTATACTATGGAAATTTTGAAAAATTTGGGAAGAAGATGGTTTTGTAGAATTAGTTTTTATATTTGTGTTAAAAAGTGAATTTATAACGTTATTAGGAAAATTATTAGCCGAAAGAATAAGATATATAGTATTATAGTTTTTAGAATGAAATTTTGGATGAGATAGGGAGAGAACTTTATTTACAAAATTTTTTGCTACATTAAAAATTTGATGTTTAGGATGTTCGGAGAAAAAATTTAATAGCCGTCCAGAATAAGTGGGTTTATGGTACCAAGAGGTGATCAGTTTACCTTCAAGAACATCTCTAAAAATCTGAATATCTAGAAACGGAATATTTTTATCGGTTTCTATTTCCATAGTAAATTGAAGATCTTTATGGAAATTGTTAAAATGCTGAAGGATATGAGGAAGGCAGTCTTTACTAATAATGAAAAAAAGATCATCAACGTATTTTTTAATAAGTCTAATACCATTTAAGTGAATTGCATTAAAAGAAGGAACTCTATCATCGAGAAGAATGTTCATACAGATGTTAGCTAAATCAACAGATATGCTACCACCCATAGGAACACCCTTTCTTTGATGATAGGATTTTCCATTAGCTACGAAATAATTATTGTTGGTAATAAGTCTAAGAGCTTGCACTAAGGTGTCATTAGGTATGTCTGTATGATTATGTATCTGGGGAATCTTGTCTTCAATATGTTTGATGACCAAATCGACTGGAACGTTAGTGAAGAGTGAAGAAACGTCAAGAGAAATAAGTATGTCGTCAGAATTTAGAATATAGTTTGATAGTAGCTCTTTCATTTCCATGGCGTTTTTTACATCATAGAGATTTTCAGTATAAAAGGGTTTTAAAAATGGAGAAATGAATTTGGATAGAGGTCGGAGAGGTCCATTAAGGTCTGAAATAATTGGTCTAAGGGGGTGTCCGTCTTTATGTATTTTAGGTAACCCATAAGCTTTTGGGGATATTTCTGTGTTCTTTCTCCAATATAAAGATTGTGGTCTAGTTATATAGCCTCCTTTTTCTAAATAAATGAAAATGTCGTTGGCTTTAGACTTTAAAGAAAAGATAGGACAATTTTTAATATTTGTGTATGTGTTTGTATCGGAAAAAAGTTTGTCAAGTTTCTTAAAATAATCAGATTTGTTTAGGGCAATGGTGTTATTACCTTTGTCAGATCTAGTAATAATTAGTGTGTCTTTGTGATCATTTAAAAAATTTTTGGTATCTTTTGAAACCTTTAGAAAAATGTGGTTAGGATTAATTGGAAGTTTTTTATTAGATAGATAAGAAACGTAAAATAAAAGAGGCCATCAATATCCATATAAATTCTAATACCATGAATGATAAACGAGATATGCAATTTTTTCATGGTGGATATAAATACATCCTGGATATAATGAAAACCTTATGATAATCCTTGGTCAAATTCTTTTTAATTTTTATATTGTTAATTGTAAAAGTTTTTAAAAAATTTTAAAAATATTTTTATGCTAACTAAATAATTCATTTGTTTTTATTTTTATTTTTCACATAATCAATATAACATCATTACTATGACATTATTTTGTCAAAAAATCCGTCAATTTCATGTAAAAATATTTTTAAAAATTTTTTGATAATTTTATTTTTATTGTATAATTTTTAGCCTTGAAAATGGGTCAATTATAAGAAGACTCGAAACGTCGGTCAATTTAAATTGATTTAAAAGATCTCTATACTCAACAATTTGTATAATATAAATTTTAATAATATTTACCTACTATACCTACTTACTACATGCATATATTGTTGTGTTCTCTTTCTCTCTTATAAAAATGGTCGTTGGTTCTCGAAAAATGGCTACATGGAAGACAATAAAAAACTGACGATTTAAAGAACAATTTATTTGCAACCTGTACAAAAAGAAACAAATTTTATAAAAAGCAGGACTCACACAAATCTTGCTGAGCAGCACGGTTCGGCTTCTTTCTTCCACACTTTCCTCGGATAATTTTCAAACACCACACCAACTGTTGGACTCTCAATTTCAGATTGCTGTACGACTGACTTTTACAACTAGCCTCTCGGACTGTAAATTTGCAACTCTCTGTTCGACTCACTTTTATTTATCGTTTTTCACGGGTTGTAAATTTGCGACTTCTCGTTCTTTCATTTATTTATATTCTTTTTCCATTTCCTTGGTTTTTTTATTCTTCTTTTTTTTTTATCAAATCAAGATTCTAGCTTGCGTACTGCTCAGCTGCAATTTGTGTGAGTCGCTAAACAACGAAAATTAAAAATACAAACATTAAAATTTAGAAAAACAAACGAAATTACTGCAACAACAAACTTAAATTAAACAATACAACTTAACTAACGAACAAAACTTAACACTAATAAAAACAATTTTGAAAAACGAACACAGAGTCCTTCCTTTATTGTTCCTCAGGTTGCAAAGTCAGTTCTTTATTTCTAAATTACGCAACTCACTTTTCATTACTTTATCAGAACACAACATTATATATAGTAGTATACATACCGGGTGCTGAATGAGTTTGCCGAACATAGGAAATTAACATGTAAAAACTTATTTATGCAAATTCCTGCTTCCCTAATTATTTTAGAGAAAAAATGAAAGATACAAAAATAATGCAGAAATATAAACCACAAAGGATAAGAGCATTAGATTTCATCTAGCTTTTACTTAAAGGGTCAAAAAATCCTTTTGAAATTGTTAAACTTTTCATTTATCAGACTAGCCATGTATGTTTCCTAGGTAATTATTTAAGTAATATAACAATGGCATGTTGCATACAGTTTTGCATACAATTTAAATTTATTAAATTTTACCTATTGGTTAATTTGATTAATGGGTTCGTTAATGCTCTCATCATTCCTAATTTATATTACTGCGTTATTTTTGTGTCTTTCATTTTTTCTCTAAAATAATTAGGGAACAAGCAGGAATTTGTATAAATAAATTTTTAATTATTAGAAAAAATGAACAAAAGTAATGCAGAAATATAAAGTATTTATACGAATGATAACTGCATTTAATCTATCTTTTACTTAAACGGTCAAAAAAATGTAATAAATTCAATTTAATTTCTATTTTCTAATGCTAATCTGAACAAATGAACAATTACAAACAATTAATAAGTAATTAAATAACATTACAGCAAATGTTCAAAGAGGTTTCCATATTCGGCTAAATAAAAACCAAGTCTATCATAAAAGTTACGCCGTACATTTGCAAGTTGTCTTTCGGTAATATTACCACACTCTTCCATAATTTTATTTTTTAATGAATCAATATTTTGATATCGTTCACCATAAATTTTAGATTTCAAATGACCCCACAAAAAAAGTCGTTTGGAGCCAAGTCTGGTGAACGAGCTGGCCAGTTTATTGGTCCATTGCGTCCTATCCACTAATTGGGATAACATTCATTTAAATAATTAGTTACATCTCTAGTATAATGTGCTGGGCATCCGTCTTGCTGATAATAAATTATGCTATCTTCTCCTGCCACAATATCAATTGCCGGTCCAATTTCGTTTTGTAGCATTTCCAGATATTTTGGCCCATTCAAATTTCCATCAATAAAAAATGGTCCGATAATGTTTGCTCCTAATATTCCTGCCCAAACATTTACAATTTGACGATACTGTGAACGATTGTTTATCATTACATGAGGATTTTCAGTTGACCAAAATCGATAATTTTGAACATTTGGTTCCCCATTAATACTAAATGTTGTCTCGTCAGTAAAGCAAATATTTTTAATAAAATTTCTGTCCAAATTGGCCTTTTCGATAATACCTTCACAGAAAGTCATCCTTTTGTACCTATCTTCCTCAAAAATTTCTTGATGGTTCTGGAACTTATACGATTTAAAATTATGCTTTTTTATAATTTTGAATGCTGTAGTATGATGGATATTTAACTCGCACCAATTTCTCTTGTACTGATACAAGGATTATTCACTACGGCAGCAATTACATTTGTTGCAGTTTCGGTACCTGGAGCTTCACCAATATTGATTTCTTCTAAATTTAATCTTTTATTTATGCAGGTCTTGCAAGATGGCTTAAACACTGATCCATATTGATTTTGATTATCAATTACTTTTTGAATTGTCGAAAGAGTAGGAATTGGTTTTTCTGGATATAAACCAGCAAAGAGATCTCGTACCATACGCATACTGTTTCCCAAGTAATATAGTTTTAAAATTTGATTTTTTTCACTAATTGTATACGTTGCTTCCATTTTATGAAATTAAAATTTAATAAAGTGCAAAACTGTATGCAACATGCCATTGTTATATTACTTAAATAATTACCTAGGAAACATACATGGCTAGTCTGATAAATGAAAAGTTTAACAATTTCAAAAGGATTTTTTGACCCTTTAAGTAAAAGCTAGATGAAATCTAATGCTCTTATCATTCGTGGTTTATATTTCTGCATTATTTTTGTATCTTTCATATTTTCTCTAAAATAATTAGGGAAGCAGGAATTTGCATAAATAAGTTTTTACATGTTAATTTCCTATGTTCGGCTAACTCATTCAGCACCCGGTATATATAGTAGTAGTAGTATACACTGTAAAAAATTTTTTACTAAAAATTACACAAAATAACACAAATTAACACATTCCTGTGTTAATCTAGGTCCACACGGAATTGTGTTAAATTTTACACGGAAATATTTTGTAAGTTCAATTTTTCAGGGTGTAAAATTTTTACGCAAAAAAAATGTAAAATACTTACACCAATTTTTGTACTTTTTTTTGTACAGATGTTTTAGTTGGTATTCTAGTAAATCAGAAAAAATTAGAAAATAATTAATTTTAAAATTTTGTTAACTTTTAATAACACAAAATGAAATTATTAGCATATTTGCGCACCTTTATACGGCATAACTATTTAAGCAAACTAAATGGTAATATTTTTAAGTACATACTTGAATAATTATAATTAAAATAAAAAATTTTTAAAAAAACAAATATATCGCCAAAATCACAACACCTGAAAATCACCGTTTTTGTATGCAATTTGTACACAATTTCGCATTGCACTGCAAACATATTGGTTTATGAATTGAAATTATATAATAATTAAAAAATTCATTAAGGTGTGCTAAGACTTTTGCACAGTTGTACGAACAATAATAATGATAGTTTATATTTTATAATCTTTAAATGAGACGTTTACTAGAAACATAATAATTACAGTAATACTATCGTGCGGTCACCTCCGTTTGTCAACATACTAGGAGTGATGTAACTTAAAGGTACTGAAACCCATAATGACTAATTTTGAACGAGGCGTAAAAAAGACACAAATTAAAATTTGCAGCTGTCTCAGTGACCGCACGATAGCGATTAAGGGTTAAACGTGTGCTCGATCAAAGTATAATCACGCGTGGTAACTGGTACCTAACGTCTGTTTTGTCGCGTTTGTTCCACCTACAACCCACATTCTTGTCGGGGAATCACACATTTACACAATAACGTGTTAAAATAATCATTTTTATCCGTAAGCAGAATATTGTGTAAATTTTTACAGAGTGTTGTGTTACAAATTAACACAAACTTACAAAGCTAAATTTACACATCAAATATAGCGGTTTACACATCGAAATTTCTAGGAGTGTAGTAGGTATAGTTTCTTCAATTTAAATGGAATTATTAAAATTTTTTTAAAAAGTCGTATCAATTTACTGTGATATAAGAACGTATATGAACTTTTCCGCAAAAACATAATAATGCTACTGCCAATATGGCTAGCGTGCGATTAAAAACATCACCTTATCTCTACATTATGTTTTTGTGGCCAAGTTCATGCGTACTTATATCAAAGTAATTTCTTATTATGACTTTTTTAAATTTTTAAATTTTTTTTAAGAATTTCGTTTAACTTGAAACAAACTATACCGACTATATATACCGTGAGATTCTTGCTCAGTAGCGACGTCGCCAGCAGCTTTGAAATGGGTGGGCACAAATTGGGCCCAATATATTTAGAGTGGGCAGAAGCACACAAAATTTATTAATAAACTCAAAAAAAACATTATTGAAATAAGCACCTAAAAAATTTGGGTGTGCACTTTGGTGGGCACTCCAAAAGGCAAGAGCCCACCCTGGGCCACCCCTGGCGCCGTCACTGTTGCTCAACAAGTTGCTATAATATTGTAATAATTGGATAATTACGGCAATGAAAATAATTTGAACTATAGAATTAGAGTGGTTCTAGATATACACAACTTCCCTAAATTTGTAATAAATTCACTGCTTAATAATTAATTTGTAAACTGTGTTGCTTTGTTCTTTGTTGCGTGTGCAGTTAATAACTATTAAAACATGAACTAAAATTATACAGCTTATTAAAGTGTAGATGCATATTACAGCTTTTCGATTAGTAAATTAGAACATACGATAGCATGCTGCATGCATTGTGTTAAATATAACATCGCCGTTTAGGCAGACATTACTAAGTCCATTGTGATTTTTAGGAGAGCTTAATTAATATTCAAATAGTCGGAAAAATTCGTATATTTAAAAATAGTATTTTTCAGATACCTAATTAAATTGGTTTAATTTTATTAAATTAAAGTAGTTAAATTGAACAACTTTTGAAATTTTACAATTATTGAAAAAAAATTTCTCTTTCTTTTACTGTTTGAAAAAAATTTAAAATTAAAATGGAGCTCAGCAAAGTTTTTGGGGGCTTATTTATCAATCATTAAATTTTGGACATTTGAATTAAAACGTGGTCGTACAAGCATTTTTGATAAAGATCGTGCAGGTCGTCGAAATGAGGTTACCACTTGTCGATTAGACAAAACAGCAGAAAAAAAGGCAAAACAATTAATAGAGAGTATTAACCCAATTTATTGAACTGCTTCAACCATGCTGTAAAAGAACAACATCTGCATTTGGCGAAGAAAATGTTCTCTTCCATCAAGACAAAAACGCGTGCACTTTGCGTCATTCTATGCCATTTGTCGTTCCACGATTTCTTCACTTTGAAATACGTATCTACCGGATAAGTATTAGTATAATTAATCAAATTAATTAAGCATTAACCGTGATTAGTTAACCAACTGGTTAATCAAAGTTGGTGGAACCGGTCGAGAACAAATAATTCAGATAAAATGAAAAATAATATAAATAAGGACAATCAATATTGGAATAATAATGAATTTACTTTGTTTATTTACTTAAATATTTTAGAAGATTTCCAAAGGAAATTTAAAACAAAATTATATATAAAATTTATATAAATTTGAAGTTAATGTTGAGTGTATAAATTTTACTTAATTTAAAACCAAAATAAAAAGTATTTGAAAAAATTCGTGTTGATTACAAATACGAATATCAACTCAGAGCTTCGAACATAATTTTACTCTTTCCAAAATACTATATTGTTAACAAAATAATTGTTGTAAGGAAATGTTTGTTTACCTTCAAACAAAACAAAAGCCTTTGGCCACTGGCTGTGGTGATACGAAATGCCCATATCCCACAGTCTATCATTATTATTATTGCTGAACGGGTTGTGGTTCCTTGCCCACTTGTACTGAAGCTCGAAGCTTATTGTACCCCGCGTTCCAAGTTTTACTTCATTAGCTTTGCTTCCTCAATAAAGTTGAGTATACAGCTGATGGGTGCTTGAGTTATTTCCTCGGTTGTCGGATATGGCCAACCGAGGTGTCGTATCCTCAGCGGGGCTAGAGCTGGGCACACACACAGCAAGTGGTGTGGGGTCTCTTCCTCCTCATTGCACTTCCTGCATGTAGAGTCTTCTACAACCCCAATTATATTGAGGTGTCTTTTCAGACAGTAGTGTCCTGTAAGTAGTCCTACTGTCTTCCTCAGCTGTGGTCTACTCAGCTTGAAGATTTAATGTTTTAAACCAATGAACCAATGAACATCCGCGATTGCCTCAGTCCCGGAAGGTCCCTCCAGTACGCAAGATGTTGTTTCCGTAGTAGTTCTTTTATATTTATAAAAATGTTTTTGACAGGTTGAAAATTAATATCAAAACAAACTATCCGATGCCGATGGTTAAAATGATTTTTATCAAAATTACTACCTAAATATTGGTGAAAAATTTTACCGTGAGAAATGAGTAGTCACGAGCATAAAGTTGATTAAACATGAGAAAAAAAAATACAACCGATGTGAATTAAAATTCAAGTTTAAACAAAGGTGAAAAACCATAAAAGGCATTATTTTAGAGATTTTAAAGTGAAATCTTCAGTAGTGAAATGTCCTAGGAGCGAAATATCTTAGAACACTATTCTAAATTTTCAAAAAAATAACTTAGAACGTTCTTTTACCCGCTAAGTTGAAAAGATGTAAATTATGATAAAGTGAAAAATTATATAAATAAGGTCAATCAATATTAGAATAATAATTAAATTAAATAAGTAAATTTATTTACTTTAAAATCAATAGTTTAAACACATAATAACAATAATTATAAAAGCAGATTCTATTCCAATATTGACTGACCTTATAATAATTTTTTATTTTATCAAAATTTACTTGTCGAAAATTTCGGAAGATAAATGTTAATTCGAATTAAAAAAATGTTTATTTTTTAAATTAATGTAGGGTTTAACCAAGAAAAATAATTTAATTGGGCAGAATTTAAATCCAATCTGCGCATTAGTAAGATGGACTATAAATCGTCATTGGCAACCGATGGGTTTTATACAGTGTTTGCGCATGCTGAGTTCTAAAATTCAATTAAATTTCTTGCATTTCCACTATAACCTTACTCGAATTTTCGGTAATTAATCCGAATTAATAATTTAACATGAATTATTATTATGGATGTGATTTAAGATTGATATAACTTGTAATTATTGATTTATATTTAATAATAAAAACTTCAATAAATCAAATAATAATATAATAGAAATTATGTTTGAGCTTTCAGCGACGGTTATCGCTTTCATTCTGATTTATTTTTAGTATACAGAAGTTTTAAAAAAAATGTATTATCCTCAAGTTGTTTTCGTTCAATTAACTGACATTAATACATTATTATGTTCTGTAATACGAGTACCTCGATTCTAATCTCTAATTGAAACTACTTTTAGTGAGTAATATCAACTTACATTACTATACAGTAAAACCTCGATTATCCGGGTTGACTGGGACTGGGCTGAGCACGGATAATTTAAAAACACGGATAATAATAATTGACGTTTTTTGTTTTATTTCAAAATATAGGTAATGGATGCAAACATTTTTCTATATTTTTTTATAGAAAGTACGTTTTAAAATAAAAATTTATAAAAAAAGAACATCCCGTTTGGTTAATTATTTGCGGAGTTATGAACTTTTCAAAAACAAGTAACGTAATTTTCTAAAAATTTATATAATCTTGACAATGGAGGAGTTTCCTACTTTTTTTAAATTTTTTTATTTGAAAGTAGAGATCAAACGGAGCCATCAGTTTTTTTTCCAGATTTTTTTGAGTGCGTTAAGTATCAGAAAAAAATTAATGAAATTTGAAATTGTTAGGGTTATGACGTCATAACCCTAGAAAAAATAGAACCTCCGTAGATGTGTTCTAGAAACAGTTCGATATTTTATATTATTAAAATTACTTTCCATCGGAGCACTTGATGCAATTAATGAAAAGTTAGGAAACAATGGAATCATAACACCTGACCATTGAGGTAATAGTTTTTATGGTTTAAGTATGGGGGCGTCCATTAATTACGTGTGGCGATTTTGGCAATTTTTCGACCCCCCTCCCTCCCCCCTTGTGAAATGTCGTGAGATTTGACCTGACCCCCCTAATCTCAAGTGAGATTTTTAAAATGCGTATTTTTAGTGATTTATTTAAAAAAACATAATTTGCTAAATTATTTTTATTTAAGACTATTTAAGACAAAAAAATTACATAATATTTGGCGAGAACTCCCTCTCCCCCACATGTGAGATTGATTGAGATATTCAGTGATTATCATACAAAACATTGGAATGACCCTTGACTAATTAATTTTTAATTTAAGTAATATTAATGTGAGGTAAAACTTAATTCGCAGCGGGCTATTCATTTTTAACCCTACATCACGTCATTTTTTCTTTTGCAATGAAAATAATATTTTTGAGTTAGAAATATTGCCTATATAAAGGAAAAAATAATTAAAAATATCCAAATTAAAAAAAAATTTTTTTTGAAAATTTATAAATGCAGCCGATTTGATACATGGTGCTTCATATAATGATTTTCTTAATGTACGTAATGTAAGGTACAAATAAAAAAAAATCTGCTATAAGACGTTTAAATACGAAAATATTCCAACAAGCGGCTAGCAACACCTTGTTTTTCTGTTGTAGCTGATATGATACAAAACGTGATGTAGGGTTAACAGCTCGAGATTACCCCTTCCATTAATTTTTATCCAAATCCAATTTTAATTATATTTTAAAACCATAAACCAATTATTGTCAAAATCCAAGTTATTAATTATTAATGAGCCACGGGTCAATGCAATATTTTTTATGATAATCTATTAATATTACTTATTATTATTATGCATCATATTATGTATCATTATTATTATTTGTTATTAGTATTAAAACATAACAATTTTAATTACGACTGAATTCGATTTGTTTTGGTATAAATTTGGATGATAGATGAATCTAGTGGATGAATCCTTCCAGGATAAGCAGTCCATTGGGATGAAGTCCAAAGGATGAATCGTCCGGCGACGAATATACATTATATATATGCTTATATACAGGGTGTCCCCGTGACCGTGGAGAATCATTGAGGTAGTGATAAAGGACACTTTTCTAAGACAAATTTTCAAATAAAATTTTTATCCAAATCTAAACCCTTGGGGGGTACCTCCCTTTAAAGGAAGTTTTTGAATTTCTGATTTCAAATGGCCACAGCTCCGATATTATTAATTTTTTAAGCTAAACGGATTAGAACTTTTTTAAAGATCATTCACTTATCTACAAATTAGGTTATAATCCCTAATCGTTTAGAATCAACGGATTTCGAGTTATACATCAAATTAAGAAAAAAAATGTTAAAAAATTCCAGGTTTTATTTTTTTTTACTTTTTTTGCAAACTCCGTATCTCTTAAATGAAACGCCATAGAAAAAAACTGATGGCTTAAACCGGATAGGGAATTTAACGGGCTACAACTTTGGTTAAATAAATTTTCATTATTATTGAAGATTTTAATTAAAAGTTTGGATATTTTTTAAGACTGTATTTTTCAATATATCGAGTGTTAAACAATAAAACAATAATAAAAATAATTATTATCTTTTTGGCCATAACAGCTATGGTAGTAATGTCCAATTTGGAAACTTATGTCAAATGAAACTCGTAAACGGCATTCTTCCCCTTTCTGCTCCAAAATTATCAATATTTTCAATAGGTATCCGCAGGGTGTAAAAGATTGACGGTCACTTGAAATATCTTTGTATAGGGTAGATGTTAAAATTTGTTTTAAAATGTTATATTTACTTTGTAATTTAAATTTTCATTTTTTAATTTAATATAGTGTATTTTAGATTACAAAGAAGCTAAACAAGTAATAATCAAGATGGTATTGTTTATCTATTATTTAATTACAAAACTGTTTTTTCCTGCAAATTACGATACAACATATTATACCATTCGAACAATCTAATTCGGTCTCAAATTGATGAGCATTTTACTATGACGCAACTTTGATAAATCAATTATTTTACTGCAAACAATCACTTACTGGCGAGAAACATTTCATCCACAAGATTCAAGTAAAATTTTATCTTATAATAATTTTTGTTGTTGTAATTTCTTTTGTATTGTGTCTAACTGTCTATATTCAAATTTGATAAAAAAATCATGACAATATAGTATTTACAATTTACGACATAAACTATACCATAGGTATCCGTTTAGTAGTATGTTATATTACTCGATTTAGTAATTTTTATATTCTTCAAATGGTTTCTGTTCAATTAATATTTAAATAACTCTATTAGCTGACATTAAAGAAACGATGTATTGTCGAACAATAGTATTGAAGAATGCATGTAAAATGATTTCACAAATTTAAAAGTTTTCAAATAATTTAATTTAAATAATTAAAAAATTTCTGTAATCTAAAAATTTACGAGCTTTTTTAATGTAATATATATTAAATGATTTATATTAGATTATTAAAATGAATTAATTAAAGAAAATACTGGTAAGCTTATGGTGGAAATGCAGAAAATTTTATATAATTTCAGAACTAGGCATGTGCAAACACTATATAAACGCCCATCAGTTACCAATGGCTGTAGATGTTTTGTAGATAACATACAGTTGATCATACTCATGCGCAAATTGCTTATAAATTACCTCAAATTAAACTATTTTTTCTCATATAAACCCAATATTAGTTTAAAAATTAAAATTGTTTTTGATTTCGAATTAACACATTTTTCTAAATCTTACAAAACAATTTAATCAAATTTTTCCCGTTAATTCTCGAAAACAAGCACATTTTGATAAAATGAAAAATAATAATAAATAAGGTCAATCAATATTGGAATAGCACCTATTTTTATCATTTCATATTGTTATTATTTTTTAAACTATTGATTTTAAAGCAGATAATTTATTATTCTAATATCGATTGACCTTATTTATTAATTATTATACTACTTATTATCGGAGATATATGAAATTTAGTTGATTGATAGGTGGTTTAAGTAGTGCAACTCGATATTAACCCTTTATATTCCACAACATTATGTACTTCTTAAATCAATTAGAAAAATTGAAAAATATTATATTAAATAGTAACAAAACAGTTAAGTAAAAATCATCTCTTTACATATTAGATACTGAATTTTTAGCAACTAAAACATTACTGTTTCAACTTTAAGGGGATCCTCTTGAATTATATTATGCAGTGATGTAGTGAAATTTGTAAACATAATTGTGATCGTTGGTGAGAAAATTACGTTACTTGTTTTTGAAAAGTTCATAACTCCGCAAATAATTAACCAAACGGGATGTTCTTTTTTTATAAATTTTTATTTTAAATATTTATATAAAAGTGGATACTTAGATTATATTTGTTAAACAGTAATAATTTACACTGTTGACATATTATGTACTTCTCGTCAAAACGTCAAAACGTTCAAGACATCATTTTGAAGTTGTAATTTCAGTAAACAAAAGTGTATAGAATGTGTATTGATTTAATTTTATAAAATTATATAAGTAATTTACTTTATAATACTATTTGAATAAATTTTCTATTTAACTGATAAACTATTATATGTCTCTCCTCTGTAAAAAATATATAAATTTATATAAATTTATATAAATTAACCGGAGGTAAAATATTCGTAGGGTACTCTGTTAAAAATTTATGGAAAATTACAATGATTTTTATTGTAAAATTTAAGTTGAAAATCTAGGTAAAAAAATAATTGCGGTAACGTTCGTGTAAAATTAAAAAAGTTGTGTAAAAATAATGGTACAATAAGTAAATTTACTGATTTAGATAATTTAAGATTAATTTTTGTTCTGTAAATTTACAAAAATTTTGTGAAATCACAATGATAATATATCCAGTATTTTTACAGTTCCCATATGAGTACATATTACTTAGGTATGTAAAATTACATCCTTACGTATATTTACATAGATTATCGGTGACGGGCTCAAATTGCCAGAAGGTCTAAAATTGATAGCGGAAAATGGCTATCCGCTCAGACACACAGGATTGCCGCTGGCTCGAGTCGGCAAGGTCGTGGATTGCTAAAAACAAGGAAATCCTGGGTCCAAGTAAACGAGGTTACTAAAATAATTTTCAAGAGTTGTCGAAATCGAAAGGGCCCCACTCGAGCAAATGTCACTAAATCTTACCTTGAGTTGAATTTGGCTCGAGATGGAATCTTCAACTAAATATGATTTTGGGCCGGTAGATTCAATAGAAAAATATTTCAATGAAAAATTAATAAATTTAATGAATTGCAAGTGAATGACAAAACAATTTATAAAAATGCAGGTCGGTGAATAATTTACAAAGGTGCCACAAAAGAATCTTAAAAGTTGATAATAATTTTGGTTTACGGACAAAATTATCGTACTTAAAATTAAATGTATGATGAGATAAAGTTTAAAATTAATTTTCAATACTTGTAAATAATATAATTTTTCACATAGATGTTTTTTGTAACATTAAAAATTCAACACAATAAAATGTTGTCTTAGAATTAGACAACCCAAATAACACAAAATGATTACACAGCATAAACGTTGATAATGTTGTCAAATTAAAGTAGCAAGCATAACAAAATATTCATTTTAATCCTGACTCGGAAAGGTGTCGTGAAGAGTCTGAACACAAAATAATAACGATAACCTCCAACGAATCAAGTTAAAAGTTTGCAGTGTTAGTTAAAAGCTCTTAAGATTAACTAAAAGTAAGTTTGCATGGAGCACTTCAATTTATTACGGTAGTGAAATCAAAATTATTGTCAAGTAAATGAATAATTAAAGTCCCGATAGGACTTAACGGAGCAATGTATCGGTAGCACTGAACTGAATAAAATGGAAGTTAAAAGTTAATTTCTTAAAATTTTGAAAGTTACGTAAGTGGGTTGTAAAAATGCAAAAACGGTAATCACAATGGCTGGGAATAGTTCCAACCAACATGGTCACTTGATGACGTCACAATGGAACTTTTTTTTTGAGAAATCCAATTCAAGGGAGACCGTTAATTGTTTGTAAAACCAAATTTCGAGGAATGGTTAAATAAAGGAGATTGTAGTCAACTTACAGTTTTGTGGGTTAAACGTAGATTACTGTTGAGAACTGTACGATAAGATGGACGTTGAACAACGTGGTTGGATGATGAAATCTGCGATCATCGCCCAAAGGGATTGCAAATATTGGTGGCTAACCAGGTTTCTTGATACAATTTGGGTTTGCCTAGAACGGATTGTGAAGATTTGGCTGGGATTATAGTGTTCTAATGGTTTTCCTTCAAATTTTCAATTGAAACACAATCGACCTAGGATTGCTCAATGTTGAATAATATCTTGGAAATTGGTGAATTAAATTTGCAACAAGTGCAGAACGGTTTTTGATCTACATAGACCACGAAGAACCCCAAAAACTTAAACGGCAAAACACAAAATTTTCTAAGTTTTGCAACAAGGAGGAAACCATTTCCCAACACACAACCTTCTTTGAGTCATGTTAAGACAGAACCATAGATAAGAGAGAACTGCCTGCTGCGGTGCGCAGTTAATCATCCAAAAGGGAGAAGGGGGTTTTGCAGGTAACTGCGTTTTATATAATGAATCTGTAATTACTTAAAAATGGGCTTAATTATACTATTAACCAATAGAGGGCATAAGAATGTTCTTTATTAAATGAAAAGTGACAAAATTAAATTTTTTTTCCAGGGCTAGTGAATGTGACAATTGAACGAAATTGGTTTGAATAAAATTTTGAATGAACCTGAATTAAAAAAATGTCGATTAACATTACATATCATAGGTCACAAAGTTGCCAATGAGTTTCTATGTAAATTTATACATATAAACATTTTTTACAGTGTAGTAAGTAGTAAGTAGTTCAGTCGATTACCTACTTACCCGTGTGGTAACAGTAGAAAAATTAGTCGAGTAGGTAAATAGTTAGTATAGTAGTTGAGTAAAATGAATTAGTATATAGTGACACGACTAGTGATTTTAGTAAGTTATTAAACATAAGGCCTGTTTACACGGTTCAAGTTGATAAGTTGATCACTAAATTGTTAAGTTAATTTTAAGTTAAAATTAAGTGACTCCGTTTTTACACACATTTAAGTTGTTATGTGGTAAGTAGCAATATTCAAGATGGACGTTCAATTGGCACGTCATGAATTAAATTTTGTTGTTCAAGTTTTACTGGAAGAAATTTTAGAGAAAACTTTTTCATTTATTATTTTTATATTACATTTTATAATTATAATTTACAATTTTAGGCTTATTTCATAACCATTCGTGCAATAAATACTGCTCTACAAATTTTACAGTTGTTTCTTCTGTCCACTTCGACATGCTTAATTAAATTTTTTAAAGAACGAATATCAATCATTAAAACGCACTAGTTAACTGATAAATAACTGCTGAGAATGCAGTAGTTAAGTTGATAATAACTGAAATGCATATTATGTTTACACGCGATTTAGTGGTAATGGCTCAATTACACGTAACGAGTACAGTGGCGAGACAGTGTTCTCGGCCGAGGGCTCGGTTTGTATAAACATATTATCGAGCGCTCGGGCGAGCATTGGGCCTAGTAGAATGGCGAGACAGTCACTCGGACCTTTTTCTACTTACTAGACCGAGTGCCTCTCCATCCCATCGGCTCTGCTCGTTAGTCCGCTCGGCATGTTTAAACACACATTAGGTGCGTACTCGCCACTTGTCAGCATGCGCTCTTACCGCATCCACTTGACTTTCATTTCAATCATTTAGCACATGCCGCGGACAATAACAAATACACGCAGTTTGCACGTGAGAGGAGCTTGACAGAGAAGGACTAATCTAGGTTGCCTTGTATTTTTACAAATTCAAACGCCAGGTGAAAATTATATGCACCTACTTACAATGAAAAACTGTAAGTACGGGCGAAATATGGGGTTGTCTTAACCTTACCAGCATCTAATCGCAATTGAATATAATGCGAGCACGTGCATATCACGCAGTGATCATCGTTTACATCAGGTGAATGTGCTAAACGAATAGAGTATAGTGTTGGTGTTATCATTGTTATAAAAATGCCTAATAATAACTAGCAAAAATGAATTGACTCGCCCGCCACAAAAGTCGAATACGTATAAACACTCACTCGCCCACACTACTCTTTCGGCCTAGTGACATTTTGCTGTCTCGCCACTGTATTCGTTACGTATAATAGACCCATATGTACAGTGCTTGACCAAGTCTATTAGAAGTTGCACGCGGTTCTTTACTAAATCGAAAAATAGACTAGATTCTATTCTACTTGTAATTTATTCACTTAGAGCCAGTTTATCAAAGTCTAAGTAAAAGAGTCAGTTACTTACCCGACAAATAACGTTACTTGCTGAATAAACTTTCTGGTAAGTAAAATAGATTGATCAATCATTTTAATGTTGTGGTTAACTACCTAACACATAATAGTTTAGTATCCAACGTTGGTATCATTGTTCTGGTGTATTATGAACTATTAGTTCATTGGAAAACGTTGGTAAGTGTGGTTATTGTTAAGGGAAATACGATTTTAGAGAAGCTATATTGCAATATTGAAAGAATTATATTTTGAGAATAATTCATTCACTCTTGAAGTTTCAACTTTGACAGCTTGTAATTTTTGACAGATGACAGATAAAAAGTCAATTTTACCTATTCTGGATAAAGCCTTTCAAGGTCTTTAAAATAACTTATTACAAGTCAAAATTGCTTTTAAAAATCTTGTGGGATTTTTTTTGTAGTGGCACCCCTGATTGACAAATTGCGACTAACACCTTATTTTCACCTTTCTACCATAAACCCTACGACCATACCAAATTTGGTCGTGATTTGTTGGATGGTTTAGGAATAAAGCGAGAGACAAAATCTGACCACGGACAGACAGTCAGGCCGACCGAAGGAAAATTATTTTTTATGTTTTACACATCTTTTCGTTTCTAAACAAGGTGATCTCGAATATGTAAAAAAATAGCTATTTATTCTACAAGTGTCTCAAGAAAAATTAGCCACTCGAGCAAGCTCTCGTGGCTAAACATTTCTTTCGTAACTTATTTGCTGTTAAGACACGTGTGTAATACAAAGCTTTATCCAATATCTCGTAATAATAGTTTAAAATGTAATTAAAAGTTTTGACATTTGACGTTTTAAAATGTCAGATTTAAATTATGAAAACTAGTATAAAGTAGGTGTACTCATAATTTACATAAGTCACTAGTGTTTTATAGACCTCATAAGATATGTAAAATCGGCATTATTATGCCTTCATAAGACAGAGGTGTTGGATAAAATTATTTATTTTCGATTACCTTTGTTTTTAACGTAATCAAAAGGTCGCTGTGAATCATTGCCCCGCTGGTGCCCCGGCAGGAGTCGATTTTAGGTTTCTGTAGGTCTAATATGACACAAATAAACTAAAACTAATCTTTATAAAATCTTACAAAATTTTGTGTCGCTAGCTCCCGGACTACAATTTTTAATGGCTAGGGTTATTATCAAATTATATAATTTTCTTTAAATTATTTATTTTATTAATTTTTTCAATTTTGCAAAATATTATTTTGAAACAATATACGTAGTACATACCTAAAACGATATAAAAAAATTATTTTTGATAGTTTTTACAAAAAAGAGTAAGTTGATACAATATTAAATATTTTTATTATTAATAATGCTACATAAATACGAGTATATAAATTCTTAACTTGTGAAAATTAATAAAATTATTTTAATCTTCAATTGTGTTTATCTCGTTAATCATATCCATTCTAGTACTAGATTTGTACCTTTGTCCGATATTCCCCACTACTAGAATGGATACAATAAAATTATTTAATTATTAATTTAATTTATCAAATAATAAATTTAATTTTATTAATAATACATAATATAAAAGTATAACTTAATTATTAAGAATATTATGATCTCTCTATTAAAATTTTTATAAATTTAACAAATTGTTTTGCTATTGTAAACTTAGAGCCATTTAGTCGGAATATGGCCGTTTAAAAGAAATTTCATATTTGGCATGTTATAAGTAAAATAATAATTTTGTAACTTTGTGCTCTTAAACATTTACCGGGTATACATATATATCCTATATGTTACCAATGCAAATTGATTATTTTGAAGCCGTGTTGGCACACAAAAACCGATTTTACAGCAAAACCTTTTAGACAAGTTTTGTTCAAATTTTCATTCCTTTCAAGTTTGTTTAAATATATTATTTTATTTTGTCGCACCGTTTCTGTCTGACAGCGACATAAACAAATCTTTATAAAATACCAAAACTATTTTTATTTATATTTCGAGAACGATGGAAAATAATTAAAAAATTAATAACCATTTTTTCTTTAAAATTTTGAATTTTACAGTCTTGTTTAAGTCGCTGTCAGTCCACAAAAAGTGTCTTAAAAATTTTGCTGTAAATGGATTTTTATATGAAAAAAGCAGATTCAAAATGTTCTATTTGCATTGGTAACATAGGAGCGTCCGAGTTCTTATTTAAGATTTATCTTAATATATTTTTTATTAGATTTATTTTAATATCTTATTTAATTCTTATCAGAATGTTTAGTGCTTCACATTAACTTTATTTATTTTAAATGTTCGACCAATCCAGTGAAAACGCTAAACTAGAATGTCTACTTTGAAATGCAATCGAACAATAATATTGTTCGTTACAGAAAATTTTCAAAGTATAATTTTATGATAAATATTAAGTGCCGATTGGTGATTAATAAATATATTAATACTTGATTTTTTATTATTTGCCCTCAAGATTTTTGAGAATTGTGTAGTAAGAATAAATTGATTGAAATATCTAAAAAGTAATTATATTAGAATAAAATTCAATCGATACAATTTTGTTATACTAACACTTAGCATGGTGCGAAAACCTAAAACTCGAAATTTCCCAATTGTTGGAGTTATTGGTTGCTGAGCTCTAATCATTATAAGCAATAGCGATTTTTGAATTCTTACATCGCAATCGACAAAATCAATTTCATAGCATACATTGGCTATTTGCTCACTTTCACTTGCAATGCTTTCTCCGTAACTCGATATTACAATCATTATTAAGTAGCCTGTTATTATTGAAAATATATGTGATATAGTTTGCAGAATTTCTGTACTGTTCTAAAATAGTATTCTGTTTATTATAATAGATATAATCTGAACAACCAAAGAAAAGCTCTAGTCAGTACCCAAAATCTATGCGAACGCTATAAAATATTTATATTAATACATTATACCTATACTAAAAAATAATTTTTAAGATATAAATATGTATTTCACATTGTTTGAATAGTTCTTAGGTATTCACCAGGACTTTTCTTCGGTGGTTCAGATAATATGTATAATTATTCAGAAAAGTTCAAAAAATTATTTTTACCTCCGCTCGATATATCATTAAACACAAACAAATGCTAACTCCTGCAAAACAGATAAGCATTATGAATGAAAAAATGGTCTCCAGTTGATCTGCTGCATCAATGATTCCAATATGGTAAGGTACGATATTTCGAAGTTGTACTTGAAATGATTCCCAATCAATAATTTTATTTTCAATAGGTTTTATCTTACTTTCCTGGAAAACATACATATTACTACATGTAATGTTGCTTATCTGCAGTATAATATCATAGGTACCTTTAGTATTTCTCCGTTATAACTATCAGTAAATATTATTGCTATGTATTTCTGTAATAGTTTGCAATGCCCGCAAAGCAGTGTTAATGTGTTTATGTAAATAATTTGTATCAAAAAAAATATAAGAAACAATATACCAAATATTATTATTTGAATTATAATTTGTAAGTTATTATTAATAGTCGCAGGTCCACATCCAAATGGTAGAATCCATTTTTCTTCATTTAATGATAATACAGCTGCCACTGATATGTAGGTGATTAATAATAGAAGTAATGCTGAATATCCAATGTTACTCTAAAAACTCAATATTGTTAATATTCAGGTGATTTATTACTGTGATTTTTTAATTAAAAAAAATTGTGATTTAAAAAATACAACCTTTTCATTTTTAATGTCTAACATACATAGAGAAAAAAAAACAATCCTCGCAATAATTTTGAAGTAAATATTATATCAATTATAGTAAATTTTATATCAAATTTAGTAAAATTTACTTCAAAATTGGTGCGAGGCTGATTTGAAGTTCAATTATAGTAAAAATTACTTCAAAACACCAAAATATTTTTTGTGTAGGTTTAAGAACGGCGTAAAGGAAGCGGCATTTCGTGCGCAGAAAAAGACAATGATTTGTATTTGTATCAATAAAAATAAAAATTTAGTGAATTTAATTTTTTGTTTTGCAGCTGCCATGTTTAGTATTTTCTGATTTTCAGTCAAATGAAAGTGGCTTTTCAAAAAATTTAACTAGTTAACAGTTGTAATCCGTGAAATTTTCTATCCGGAAAGGGACGGCAGATTTTATTTCTAAAATATTTCCTTGAAATGATACTGGACTTCGAAAAATATCCAAAATAAAAAAAACTCAAATTTTTCTACCTTTTTGTACTTATACTTTAATTCATAATTCGAAAGCCTTTGATTTTAGGCAATGAAAAGTGTAAACCTAGTTTGTAAATTATTTTACGTTTTTTAAAAAAGCGGTAAAAATGTGAAGGTGGAAATTTCAAAAATGCTTTAAAGTGACTCTCGGGGGTTTCAATTTAGAAAAAGAATTTTGTAAAATAAATTTCTTAGAAAAGTAGCCTCTATCACCACCTAAGTTATGCAAAGTGTATCCGGTGACACCCTGTATATGCATATATTTTAAATTATTTTCGTGCATATAAATAATCCGAGCTTTACACATAATTATAAAAGTGTATTATGCTAGTAAGGGAAGGAAAGAAACTTGAGTTCGAGGAAGTAAAAGGAAAATAAGAAATTCGATGATAAATTATTAAATATTTCGACTTTTTGACTTGGTACTTTTTTAATTCTACTCTAGAGGAAAAGTATTTTGGTAGTTTAGTATGAACTTTTGTTTTATAACTTTGAAATTTGACATTATAAATAAAATTAAATATAACTTAAATATTTTCTACGATTAAAGAAGTTTCACTTGCGACTCGAGCGCATGTGGATGAGGCGCATTTTTTCATTTTTTAGTATTAAAAATCGATTCTGTAGATATTGTAATTTTACTCCATGTTTTTGAAATAAAAGACTTTTAAAACGGATTGTGTGCGATAAAATCGGCGCCCTTAAGGGGGTCACCCCGTGTGATTTCTGGTTTATTTAGCTTTTCTTTGGGATTTTTTTTTACGAACAATAAAAATATAGAAGTTTCAACTTTTTACTATATATTTATTGATATTTCAACAGTGAGTCAGAATTTTTTCAGACCAAAATCTTCATCACAACGTGTGTTGCGCCACTCCAAAGGCACCCATCTCGAAAAAACTGGCCTCCACGATTCCGGCTGATCGGCTTATCTTAAATCAAAAAACTAAACGGAATTTTAATTAGTGAAGCTGTGGCTATCGAGTCAACTAGAATCATTCCAAAAAATTGAAAATTGAATAATTGCCATGATTTTTAAAATTAATTATTTAATTAATTATTCGTCAATTATTCAATTTTAAATATTTTGGAATGATTCAATTTTTATTTGAACTATTTTTTCTTAAAGTTAATATTTTTGAAGATATTATTGAAAAACCATAAATGGTCACTTAAAATCCAAGATGCCGGACACTTCCGGACCTCGGAGGAATGGCGACTTTTTTTTAGTTAAACAGGGACCTAAGACGAAACTTTTTGCCAAGTTTCAAAACTTTATGATTTATTGCAAGTAGACATTGTTTTTGGTTCCCTATTGACTGATGGACTATTAGGAATGAGTCTGAATATAATATGTAGCCACTATACATTTATTGGAGCTTTTATACAATGTAGCAAATAGAATATAAGAAATTACGGTTTTGGCAACATTTTGGTACATTTGCCATCTGCCTAAAATATTAGGAGGAGATATTCTCCCTTGGTCCTTCCACATTACTTAATTGCATTGTATAAATCAGGGCTTACCTGTCTCCTAATAGTGTCTTTATACTCCATTATAAAACCATTGTTAACTTCTGCACTTCCAAAATTTGATAGCTCATCCAGAAGATATAATTTTTCATATAATGTTTTCAATTGAAATCGATTCCAAAATGTGATCAAGATACAAAGTAAAACTGAAAATATAGATATTAGACATACATGTAAATACAACCAATCGAGTAACTGAACATTTCGCTACCGAAGATTTCACTGTTGCTAAAATTATACGTTAGGTTCTGAAATATTTAATTGATTTACATAGTTATTTAATAATTTTTTCAGCAATAATTATGTTTTAATTAATTTTCCCTTAGCTGTTAGTTTCGAAGTCTTTGGTCAAGAATAATCAGAAGTGATAACGAAATATCCTACTAGCAAAATATTTTAGTATTGAAATAGTCGGAAGTGAAATGTTCAGTAGCGAAAATTTCTATATTACACAATTTCTACAAATAATAAATTATTCTTATAAATTTCGAAAAGACGTGTGTTCTCAAATTCAGTGCTTCGTACACAACAATTCTTAAATTCTCAAACTCAAAATGTAATCGGAAACTTTTTTATTCTATTAAACTTATGCGTTTGAATGTATATTATCTGAAAAAAGTTTTGATTGCAAAAACATTTTCGAAATCATGTTTAATACATATAAATTAAAGTAAATTTAATCTTATAAATACTGAATAAAAAATATGCTATTAAAATCATAAAACCAAAGCACTGGTGTAATTTACAAAAATCTTACACATAAAATTTCCCACTTCGAAGATCACAGATAATATAAAATCATTAAAATTAGCTTGATATAATCTTAAAATTTCAGGAATGACTGAAAACGGATAAATTGTAAGTACAATGAATAAGCAAATTGAGCACACTCTGTGAAAAATATTTTGATTTGGTAATAATCCAAAAAAATGTAATAAAAACTGTTCTTTGGCAAAACAATCAGTTGCTAAATTTTGAGATTTCATTATTATACTCGTAAATATTTTTATTTTCGGATATAATTTTGCAAATTTCAACTCCGCGCTACGCTACAAGTGCACCGTGTTCCACTATCACAAGTTAAATAATGTCATCTTGCAAGTAAGTCATTTTGTTTGAATCAAATAATTGCGGTTTGCATTAATAATGTGTAGATCAATTCCACTCAGTAAAAACTACTAGGAATATTATTAATTAAATATTCTCTTTATACATCAGATACCAAGATCAATGATGTCGGGAACAAAAAAATAATTTTATAATAATATCCTTTTTAGTAAGTACTATTTTAAAACGTTCTCTACAAAACGGTCTCTACTATGTGTGTAGATATGCTGCATCATGTTCATATTCATATTTCATATTCAAGTTCATATTCATAAGTTCATATTTGCATCTTTAGTTGCTTCATGCAGATATAAGGTATATGACATGTTTTTGATTTCTTCGATCAAGCTCAACTTATTTCTGACTATTTTATTTCCGATTTTTAAAACAGCCCAAACGTTTTCAAGTATTCATATTTAGTGAACTACTAAACCCAATCAAATACTGAAATTTTCATTCCTTCGATATACTCCAAAACTCGTATTTGGTAAACTTGTACGTTATAATAATGCTTACATAATATGGAAAAAGAACAATTAATGCTAAAATAAATAATTTAAATTAGATTAAAAATAGTTGAGTTTTAAGTCTTTTTAACAATATTTTATTGTCCAACATTTCGGGTCGTTATAAAGTTATAAATTAAGTTATAAGAATATTAAAAATTGTTGTAATTTTTTTTATGAGTTTGACAAATTATTGTTGACAAAATAATGTCATAATAATAGGTTTGTTCCAACACGCAATTCGATTATCGTCCATTACCAGTAACAGTAGAACTAAGTGTTGTGCTTGCTTTAGGAATATTAGTAAATTTACAGGTTGCAATGAAAAGTTGTGTTGAAATAATTGACAAGTGACAAAGTAATCCCAATACTAGGATTTTCACTTGTTTTTTTAGAATAAAAATAAGAAAATGTAGAGCTCTATTTAATTTCTCTCTGCGATTATCAGGTATCAACTGATAGAATGGGGTCAACACAAGATTACAAACCTACCTTTAGGACACCCCCTGTACCAATAAAATTAAATTAAAATCTGATTTATTTGCTAGATATGTGCTTGCGCATAGTTTTATTTTCTAGAATCAGAATACTTTTGTCCCTTTAGAGAGTTTATCAAAACCAATGAAATTGCGTCATAAATCTCATGATTTTTGGTTTGACTTGAAAGAAACTCAACTTCCACAACACAACGAAAGCTTAAAAAGATTATCAATAACTTTAAAAACTAATAATTAACTCAATTATAAGGCTTCTTCGACTTCCTAGTCATTACACCATGTGTTTCGGACTCATTAGTCGTTATCAGTCATACTTGTTGTAAACACTTAATTGTGTGCACTTTACGGCTACTGGTCCCAAATTCAATGTGGACTTATAAACTCACATCACTACACTAAAATAGAGGTTATCCCTCTAATCAAATATAAACGAATAGAAAATAAGTAATTTCGCATCTTGTGCATGCAATAGTTTTAAAAACTAATGAGAGTAGAGTGGGATTTTCAAGAGTTCTCTCAAAGTTTTGGTTAAAATTTTTTTAATTAGAGTAAATGAGAATTTAATTGATAGTTTTTATAGTTTGCGAATAAATTAATTTAGCCAAGTTTCTTTGAGTTGTGTTTAAAGCTGCAATTTAAAGTAATCAAATAATAATAACATTATTAAAAATATGTATTATATTACTTATATTAAAATAAATTTATATACTTATTGGGACTTAAGTTAATAAATATACAAAAATAACTAATATCCCTTGAACTGTTTTTCCGAAATTAATCGTTCAAGTTCACACTGTTTTAATGTTGGTCACTGTAGGATAACTCCTTAAAGAGCATTACTTCTGTAATAAACTATTGACAATGCGAAGAGGGGTTAAAATTCGATAAAATTGCATTCAATATTTATAGCCTTTGTAAGTATTAGAAATTGCCACTTCTTCAATATTACACTCAGTACAGTGTTGTAGTGCAATAATAAAGGTTTCTGCTAATAAAGGATTCTAATAACTTTATTTTTTAATTTAAAGAAGTGGTATTTGGTCTTTAAAACAAATCAAAATATTTTGTTATAACATGTTTTTTATTACTTTACCAGTGGTGTTAACAATCTACATGCTTTCTGAAATTTTTCAAGTTTTAACAGTAAAAGAAGATTTTGTAAAATTGATAAATATCATATCCGAGTACTTCGAGATGGGCAAACTAAAAGGTATGTAACATAAACGTTAATTTAACTACCTATATAATAATTTTGTAGTATATTTGATTTTTAAATCAACTAATATTTAAAAAGAATATTTATTTCAAAAGAAACAAGATGACATTGTTATGCATTTAAGAATTGAAAACATTTAAGTCAGTGCAAATGGTCGGAAAATTATCAAATACTTTTATGCTTTTGTGTATATTTATGGTCTCAGCTATAAGTTAGTATAATTCTGATGCGCCACAAAAAATTATATTCGTGGGCTGATAAGAAGTGCAATAATGAAGTGCAAATAATTTTTTATTTTAGGCATTTGAAATTAAAATGTTACCTATTGCAATCAAAATAAAGAAAGTTAAAACCTTGTAAATTATGACAATTGTTATTAAAATTTCGATTCACTTCATTTATAAATTATCTCCCCTTTTCTATAAATTAATCAATTTTCTAGTAAATTTTAAAGAAAGGAGAGTTATTTTTAAGATCGTTTTAGAAAACATAGAAATTTGGAAAAAGAAAATTTGAATAATTATTAAATTTTGTTTTTTAAAGTTTGATTTGAATTTTTCATCATTGAGAGGGTTTAAGAAGTAAAAGGTTTTAAGTACAGTATTCGTCAACATAAACAGTACCGAAATTTTAAAATTTTTTTAATATAAATTTAATTTGTATAATTTAAATGTTTAAAATGTGCACCATTACAATGTAAACACGATTCATAACGATTTTTCATATTATTGAACATGTTTATAAAGGGTGGTTGCGGCAGTTGCTGAAAATATGTATTATCCTTTGTCGTAGTTCTGCAATATTTTCTGGCGGATCTTCCGATCGAAAAACTGACTCTTTTACTGGGGCCTGCCTTGTTAAACTCTTGTCAATATTTTTGTGATACTTGTTTTAAACTTGGGCCATTATCCCGTCCATTTCCGTATGAGCGAAAATAATGCCCTACAACAAACACTTTTTCCTCAGTTGGGAGAACCATTTTCAACGTGATTTTAGCACCTGAGCAATGTAAATATGACAACTAAGGACAAATAAGCCAAACATAACAAATGCATATCACGCGAGCAATTTCACAACACTCTAAATTTCTGTACTGTTTATTTTGGCGAATACTGTACAACATTTTTTAATTATAACTAAGTAGTAATAAAATAAGTAAATAAATTTAAAAAATATCTAAAACAACGAATTTCTAGCATGATTCATATCATGAAATATGTAATAACTTAAATATCATAAATATTGTAAAACAATATATTAAATATTGTTTTTATGTATTGCACTTAATTTACTGTAAAACTTTTGTACTTCTGATCCCCTCAATTGCACTGGTCAAATAAAATCAAGTGATACATATTAATTTTGATCTGCTGAACACGAAAATAAAACTTTACTGTATTTAAAATATTTTCAATATTAATAAAAACCACATGTTTTCATATTTAGCACCATAATTTCTTATATAAAAACGTAATTTTTATCAAGGATGCCGACAATAAGTTCAAATTAGTTGTGCAGTGTTTTTAGATTATTAGTCGGAATTTTTAATCAAATATGAATTAATTGTTATGCAGGCGATTTAAGATTCAAATAATTACGAGAGGTAATCTTTGTGTTCCAAATGCATTCCTATGCATTAGTAAAATATTTAGTAATATCAACTCACACGAAGACATTCTCGATTAAGTTAATTGGATAATTCACGTATCTTTGTTGAAAATACATAGTATTTTATATTATCTAAAATTCAAGTACAATAATAATAGGTAATATAAAAAATATTAAGGTATTAAAATGTTATTAAAATAATAAAAAAATTCGTCAAAAATGATTGCAAGCTTATTTGGGTGATTCTGTTTAACTGTTACTTTTTTTATTAAAAATTTTTCAATTCTTACTAAAAAAAACAATATAATCTATTATAGTAAATAGGAAAAAGTTGCAACCACATTTTTAAAGCACAAGCTGGTGTTGAATTAATTGCTAATAGTATTAATAAAGATAGTTAAAAAACAACTGCTTATGGTAATAGCAAAATTAATTAAATAGAATTCACAGTTAAAAGTAACTAAAAATAATACATATATAGAAAAACTTAATATATGTATGTAACATAAAAGCCGAGATAATTTAGTAAAAACAACTAGAAGTAGTAGCAAAATGGCTTACACTGTTTTAAATAAGTTGTTGGAATTAACAATATATTAAAAACAGTAGTTAGATTATACAGGCCACTGCTATTTGTAGTTTGCTTTTGTTTTGATAGCAAATTTATTTTGTTTAATTCACAAAATTAATTAGGCAAAGTGATTTTTAGTTATGTATTTTAGACTAATTAAAATATCAAAAAATAAATATTAATTTGAAGTACCTAGTATATCCCTTAATATACTTGAAATCGAAGTATCTACTACTTGATATTTTAGTTACTGTAAAATACATAAGTAATAATAATGAATTCGCCTTCACCAAATTTTACTGTTATTCTTTCTTTCACGCTAGATTTCTAACTTTCAATTGCAAATCTTCGGATTTTTTCCATAGTCATTTTCTATTTGTAACCAAATTTTTTGTTTTTTGCTTTCTTCCAGTGATAAAATTAAAAAAAAATTATTAATAGAAACTGCTGGTATTTAAGGTTGTTAAGAAGGAAAATGAAAATAATGAGAAGTTCTTGACATTTTTACAGTACATTATTTGCGTAATAAAAAAAATTCTGGCAAAGTTTGAACTTAATCTTGTTCTTAGTTATCGAGATAAAAAATGTTAAAGTTCACATTAATTTAAAGGTCATTAAATCGACAATCAGAAATGCCAGTATTTCCAAAAATTGCCAAAATATTTATGAAAGTCTTATAAATAAGTATACCAAATTTCAAAAAAGTCATGGTTTTAGTTTCTGAGAAAATTAAATTATTATTCTAAAAAGTAGTTCAAAAGCTATCAAGATTTTGGATAAATATACATTAAAAACAAAAATATTGGTGGGAAAATGAATGGGTTACGAAATCAGATGTTGCCATGATTTACTAAATCTTGATAGCTTTTGTACACTTTTTGGAATAATAATTTAATTTTCTCAGAAACTGAAAACATGACTTTTTTAGAATTTGCTATACTTATTTATAAGACTTTCATAAATATTTTGGCAATTTTTGGTAATGCTGACATTTCTGATTGTTGAAATAATGACCTTTAAATCAATGCAACCGTTATGTAACTTTGACATTTTTTATCTCGATAACTAAAAACAAGATTAAATTCAAACTTTGCCAGAAATTTTTTTATTACGCAAAAAATGTACTGTAAAAATTTCAAGAATTTCTCATTATTTTCATTTTCCATTGAAAATATAAAAAGAGCAATAATTACAATTTTAAGGTTGTTAAGAAGGAAAATGAAATTAATGAGAAGTTCTTGAAATGTTTACAGTACATTATTTGCGTAATAAAAAAAATTCTGGCAACGTTTGAACTTAATCTTGCTTTTAGTTATCGAGATAAAAAATGTTAAAGTTTACATTGATTTAAAGGTCATTAAATCGGCAATCAGAAATGTCAGCATTTCCAAAAATTGCCAAAATATTTATGAAAGTCTTATAAATAAGTATACCAAATTTCAAAAAAGTTGTTTTTAGTTTTTGAGAAAATTAAATTATTATTCTAAAAAGTAGTTCAAAAGCTATCAAGATTTTTGATAAATATACATTAAAAACAAAACTATTGGTAGAAAAATGAATGGGTTACGAAATCAGATGTTGTCATGATTGACTAAATCTTTACAGCTTTTGTACACTTTTAGAATAATAATTTAATTTTCTCAGAAACTAAAAACATGACTTTTTTGAAGTTTGGTATACTTATTTATACGACTTTCATAAATATTTTGGCAATTTTTGGTAATGCTGACATTTTTTATTGTCGAAATAATGACCTTTACATCAATGCGACCACAATGTAACTTTGACATTTTTTTTATCTCTATAACTAAGAACAAGATTAAGTTCAAACTTTGTCTAAATTTTTTTTATTATGCGAATAATGTACTGTAAAAATTTCAAGAACTTCTCATTAATTTCATTTTCCTTCTTAACAACCTTAATTACAAAATATTACAAAAAAATACAAAATATTTAAATAATTAATTAAGGTGGAGTGGGGTAATGGCAACATAGTTTTTGCATAGTTGGCCTTTAAACCGATTTATTTTCAATCTATAAGATAAATAATTAGAATTATCGGTATCAATCGATTGCGCAGTTATTTCTTACTAATAAAAACTTAATAGAACACTAATTTTCCTGGTGATTTCGTATTTTAATAGAAAATTGTAAAAAATGTCAACCACATTGAACTTGCCTCGAAAACCGGGTGTTTGGATTGCACCCCAAACGGTGTTGTAGCTAGTAGACTGTATGTTGAATTAGGCTAGGCACTTGTGATCAAAATAAGTATTTATTTTAATGATATTATATACACAGAAAAGAAACTTATTACAATATTGTCTTCAAGCGTCCATACACTTGAAGGTAGAGTGAAGTACTACTTAAGACGAGCATGTGCTGCGCCGATATTATGACAAACAAATAATCATACGAGGTCCGGTCATAATTCTTTTATACGTAGTAAAATAATACTAAATCTGAACATACCCCCGGCCTTGAAATTTGAAACATTTTCAAAGATTAAATAGATAAATTCAAAAAAGCAAATTTGTAAAAACAAGTAAACATAATTGAACATAAATGAGTTTGAAAAACACTTAAAATCTAAAAAATAACAGTAAATAAGAAAATAAGTTGGTTTAACAAAACTTAGAAACTAAAAGCGAACAAGATAAACATTTGTGGAAAAAATTCACAAAATAAAACATTGTTCACACATAACGAAATAGTCGAAGAAACACTAATTTTCCGCACTAGGTAACGGGCAGATTTTCGAAAATGCTCGTTTGATGATACCATTTGCTGTTTGTAGTGTTGCCACACGGTTGACACCATCGGAGCCAGGATGTAGCAAAATTACTCTTCCCATGAGCCATTTCAAAGGAGGTAAGTTTTCCTTGATCAGGACCAAAGCACCAGCAGATAAATCGGAGTGATGTAGCTTCCATTTTACTCTTTGCTGCAACTCTGAAACATACTCTTTACTCCATCGTGTCCAAAGATGCTGTTGAAATCCTTGAATTCTTTGGAAAGCGTCGAGACGATTTTCAGCAATAAGACTGACGTGTGGATCGGGTAATGCGGTCATAGAACGTCCAATTAAGAAATTACCTGGTGTCAGCGGCTGTAAATCACTTGGATCGGAAGTTAAGGGAGCAAGGGGTCTGGAGTTAAGGATGGACTTTACTTGATACAACAAAGTACATAGCTCTTCATAAACCAAGATTTGCTCGCCTATTACTCGTTTGAGATGAAATTTGCATGACTTAACGCCTGCTTCCCATAGACCGCCAAAATGTGGACTATGAGCTGGTATAAAATTCCAGTGTACTCCTTCGCAAGCAACAATTTCTGGAATTGACGATTCCTGTTTTTTAAGAAATTTGCCCAGTTGAAGCAATTCATTGCTCGCGCCTACAAAGTTAGTACCATTGTCTGAGTAAACATGAGTCGGTTTGCCGCGTCGGGCGACAAAACGTCGAAATGACATTATGAAATGTTCCGTAGATAGACTTGTTACAAGTTCGAGGTGAACTGCCTTGGTAGCGAAACAAAACATAAATGCACAGATTAGCCTTTGTGGTTTTAGATCCACGATCTTTTCGATCCCTTATATTTATTGGACCGGCATAATCGATACCGACCTGCTGGAAAGGAAATGATTTTTCAGCACGAGCTGCAGGTAAATTTCCCATTGCTTTTCCACCTAGTGGGAAAATAAAATTCAATGGTTTTGGTTTTTTAGTATGGGATTATTGACATCTAAAGGATACAAAAAATATTTTTTTTTACTGAATTGTACAATATTTTATTATTATTATTATTGGTCAAAGTAAAAAGAAAGTACGTAACTGGTCCAGGTGATTTTGGCTCTTGAGGACATTGGAAATAAAAAAATCAAAAAAGGATTAATCTATAGACTTGTAGTTATCGCTGGAACTAGGATCTTTTTTTTCCATTCCTAACTTTCCATTTTACAGCCCGATTTGTGTCTGAAAAGCATCTATTTTATTTTAGAAGTCGGCCATTTTGTTATTTTCTGATAAAATTTAATAATTCTAATTCCAGCGATAACGACAAGTCTATAGATTAATCCTTTTTTGATTTTTTTATTTACAATGTCCTCAAGAGCCAAAATCACCTGGACCAGTTACGTACTTTCTTTTTTAACGGCAACTCTATTGATGTGTAACTTGATTCGTTGCGATCTCGATTGATGTGTAGCATCGTGGTATTGGTAGTTATAAAATTTATATGGTTAATGGATTTATTTATGTGCAAAACTGTAGTTCGTTGAAAATGTTCTCTCTATTTCTATTATTTTATTTAATTATTTTGTTTTGTTCTTTTTTCTTTTCCTTTTTCCAATTCTTTTCTCGTTTTTCTTCTCATTAATCATGTCTTTATCTTCATCTTATATCTTTGATTGGCGGTGCTTCTTCACTAATTGCCGTTCTTCTTCTTTTTTTTTAAATTTATTTCGTCGTTTCTCTTCTCATCAATTTAGTGTTCATCTTATATTTTTGACTGGAGATGTATCTTCACCAATAATTGCTATAACTTCCTCTTTCTCTTTGTTTTTTCATTTCTTCTCTTTGTTTTCGTTCTCATTAATCATGTTTGCGTCTTCGAGTTTTTCTAACCAAAAATATGAAACGCTGTAGCGCAGCGTTTTGACATTTTACCCGACTGCCGAAGGATGGTTCTTATATTTTTTAATTGTTTTTATTTTAACGTAATTATTCATTATTTTCTTTTTCAAATATTTTTAGTCCCAACTTTACGTTACTATATTCTTCAGTTGGTAAAAAATATCGACCAATCAGAGTGTTCGTTTTTTCACCAAAAAATGACATGCTGGAGCAGCAGGAGCAGCAGCGTGCTGGGTTTTTATGTATTAGGATAGAAAAACAAATTCCCAATAAAGACGTAGAAAAATGTCCAAGTTACCAGACTACTACTTTAACATGTGAAGTTATTGTAAAAGTTAAAAAATTTTTTTGATAAAAAATTGATAAAATAATTACTATTTATATAATAATTATTATAAGAAATTAAAATAATTTTCTTCAAGTCTGAATATGCTGAATATGCTAAACTGAAATGTAATTCAGACAACTGATTTATTATTATTTGCATTAACAAATACAAATGATGATAATGTATAACAAAGATAGAAATAAAATATCATGTCACTACTATAATAATCTATATTTACATACTATATAAAATTTTTCTTGTTTAGGTGTTCATAGTATTAATTAATTCGACCATTTTATAACTCCAAAAGAATACGATAAACTTGAACCGCACACAAAATAATAGCCGAGATCATATTTCGAGACGTTTATTTATTTAATTTATTTATTATATTATTACAGTAAAACCTGTATAGCTTGACATAAACGGGACCCATTTACTGTTCACTCCTGAATGTGTCCACTAAAAAGTTAAAATAAATATCAAAACATGTAAATTAAATCTGCAAACACAATAATCATGTTTTCTATTTGCACTGTATACTTCTCAGTAAACTTGAAGATTTAATTTCAATAAACAAATTTTGTAAAATGAATTATTTCGCAAAAATTTTATTTGATATAAAGAAACTTTTAAATAATTTTTTAACTTACGAATAAGTTTTATGAATTAAATGAAAAAATTGTGACGATACGCATTACAAAACTTATACGAGTAGAATGAAAATATTTTATTTTTATTAATTTCGGAATAAATCTCTCTTTCAAATTTAAATGCTGTTATTTTATTATTATAATGTAAGCATTTTAACGTAGGTAATCACCTCACGAGTCGTGGCGAGATAAGACTCACAACTTGTGCGTCTCGGCTCATAAGCATATGTCCACCAAAAAGAGAAATTCTTAGAATTGTCCAGCTTGACGGGGTCGGGCTATACAGGTTATACTGAATATTTAATTTTAATTATTTTAAGGTGGTTCGGTAGAGTTTGGCTGAATCCAAATGTAGTCCAATATTTAAATTTACAAATAAACGATTACATTACAAAATCGACATTAAAAATCATTTTTATTGAAAATTATAATTTATCAAATTGCGTATACTACTCTTATAAAAATAATCTAAATGACAATTAAAATTTGTTAATTGATTCAATTACTAGCTAACCTACCTAACCTAAACCTGATCAACTCCAGCCAACCAATTTAATATTGTTATATTATATTATAATCATTATTATTAATATCATCTCGCCTATATCCACCGTATCATAGTTAATTAGGCGAATATTTATTGTAACTTCTATTGTGATTTAATTAATTGTATACAATTGTATTATTGTATATTGTGCTCTGTTTAGTTTGCAAATTTTTGAAAATATTCAGCAATGTGCAAAATAGTAAGAGCAAAACTTTATAAGTAATAAATTTTAAGTAGCAATTAGTGAATAATAAATATATTAATAACTGAAATAATTTATTTGTCCCCAAGATTTTTGAGAATTGTGTAGTAAGAGTAAATTGATTGAAATATCTAAAAAATGATTATATTAGAATAAATTCAATCGATACAATTTCGTTATACTAACATTTAACATGGTGCGAAAACCTAAAACTTGCAACTTTCCAATTGTTGGAATTAGTGGTCGCTGAGCTCTAATCATTACAAGTATTAGAGCTTTTTGAATTCTTATATCACAATCGACAAAATCAATTTCATAACATACATTGGCTATTTGCTCACTTTCGGTTGCAATTTTTTCTCCGTAATTCGATATTACAATCATTATTAAATAGCCAGTTACTATTCCAATTACATCTGGTATAGTTTTCAGAATTTCTGTACTTTTCTAAAATTCCGTTTATACTAATAATAGATATTATTTATAGTTTAAAAATTATGCTTACCTCTGCATGATATATCAATAAACACAAAATAATGCTAATCCCTCCAAAACAGAAAAGCATTATGAATGAAAAAATGGTCTCCAGTTGATCTGCTGCATCAATGATTCCAATATGGTAAGGTACGATATTTCGAAGTTGTACTTGAAATGATTTCCAATCAATGATTTTACTTTTAATAGGTTTTATTTCACATTCCTGGAAAAAATAATAGCACTTGTAATTTTTTAAGTCAAATAAAATAGTTTTTAATAGTTTTTTGACAGATAATGTAGAGGAATTTCATCTTAGATTTTAATTACTTTTATAATGTAAATATAAATATGTAAATTGTTACGCCGATAAAATATGGCAAAGTATGTATTTAGTATAATAAGTTAAATCCGGGTTTGAGTTAAGGTTATATTGCGATCTTTGGCATTCGATCACTTCGTCTCTTCGTCGAAAAATTGGAAATGACTTTAAAATAGTTTAGTATCAATTATCATTTTATATAGCTTGAGTCAGCATGGCGTTGAAATTAGGGCAAGGTTTTTAAAAACGTTTAATTTTGTGTTTGTCTATGGTACAAGTTACCATTTTTTGTTTATATTTTGTAGAAAATGTACCGAAAATATGATTATTAGTAAAACATGTTGATTAAATTGGATATTTTTCATTTTATTGCAAATCTCCCATAGCTAGGCCTTATTATGCGCAAGCACCTTATTTTGTTTTTATTTTAATAGAAATATATGACGAACCCATATTGGAATAACTTTCTGAATTACCCACAGGAAGGTTACAAATATCTGGACTAACAATTTCGACTAAACTGTCGTATGTAAACTTTGCTAAACTTCGGATAGTTAAAGAAATCAAGATCTCGTTGGCCTATCGTAAACAGTGCAATATATAGAGTAGATTTATATTTACATTATGAAGGAATCTAATACGAATTCACATCAAATATTATTTAAGGTGGTTGGGTAGAGTTTGTGTTCACGGGTGACCAAAGGTTTTTTTAGATTAAATCAAAAGAATATGCATTTTTTTGTGTTAGTGAATTTTTAACTCTTTTTACCGTGTAGTTTATAAGAAATAATCTTTTAAAAGTTTAAAAAGAGTATATTACGTACCGAGGTGTAAAATGCTTCATTACAGCAGAGGGCTAAGTTAGATGACTGAGGCGCGAAGCGCCAAAGTCAATTATAAGCGCGACGCTGCATTGAAGCTTGACACCGAGGTATGTATACTATTTTATTTTCAATCAGTTTGTAAGCAACAAATTGCCACGAGTCTAATATCGTGGGGGGGTTTTGATGTAGCTCAGAATCCTTACTATTGGTGTAACGGGGGTTGAAAACATACTTTAAATGAAAGAAAGGTTTGACGACAAAATATATTGAATAAAGTTCCTAATTAACAAATCAACACATTAATACAAAAGAAGCTTACCCTAAATAGATGGGAAGGAGGATTGCCATTGTAACGGACATAGGTTCCAGTGGTCACTATTCCAAAAACGAATTAAACGCACGACTGCTGTCTTAATGACTGTATACCCTTCTTATGGCATTCCTCCTTCCCTTAATCTTAACATTATAATATTAATTGTAATTGGTTGTAATCGCTCTTTGTTGGAGTTATATAATTGGTTATTGAATCGCGCTTGATCAGCAGGGCAATGTTCTTTAAGTTTTGCTTTGACGTAAATCACTCCGGATGTTAAATGATATTTTGTATATTAACTATAATTTTATTTATGTACCGTGTGATTAATATTTACGTGACAAAATAATTAAAAATTGTATTAAATTATACACTGCTTCAGTTCATTTTATTTTACTTTTGAAAATAAAAATTGTTTATCAAGTTTATGTCAAACAAAACATTTGTATTGCCAACTGGCAAATATTATATTAGTAACAAATTTACAGATTTGTTTCGTGTTTTTCATATTACTGTTTAAATAATTTTTAATTATTCTTTCTAAGCTTAAACTAACATTCATATTAAACTTGAAAAAGAAAAAACCATTTTTCGAAAGCTCGTTTAAACTTGTGTATTATTTCGTGTCTGATAGCTCAATATTGATAATTATAACTATATCTAATGACTTATATGTAAATTATGAGTACACCTACTACTTACTAGTTTTCATAATTTAAATTTGATATTTTAAAATGTCAAATGTCAAAACTTTTAATTACATTTTAAACTATTATTACGAAATATTGGATAAAGCTTTGTATTACACACGTGTCTTAACAGCAAATAAGTTACTCAAGAAAAATTAGCCACTCGAGCAAGCTCTCGTGGCTAAACATTTCTTTCGTAACTTATTTGCCTTATAAGCCACTTGTATAATAAATAGCTATTATATTGTTGGATCGTTTTTAAGTGCGAGTCACACTCGAGCTCTCGTGGAACTGACTATATATTTATATTTTCAGCGATCTGTTACTAATGTCATTGTGGAGATATGTTAGGTTAGGTACATAGGTCAGCTACTAAGTGAATCACGTAAAGATCTTAACAAATTTTAATTGTCATTTAAATTATTTATAAGAGAATAAACAATTTGATAAATTATATTTTCGATAAAAATAATTTTTAATTTCAATTTTGCAATGTGATCGATTATTTGCAAATTTAATTATTATAGTCGTGCTCACGAATAATTAAGATTACGTCAGAACCATCTGAATCAAGCATCGACAATTGCACTCCCAAATTTTTAATCAACAACACAGGTGCAACAAAGACACACGTATATGAATGTGTCGAACTGTTTTATTTATGACACATTGAAAATTGCGCAAACTTCATTTTTCGTAATCCCAACAACTATATTGGACTACATTAATTTGGACTTGGTCAAACTCTACCGAATCACCTCAAAGTAATTTTACTTATCACCAGTATAACAATATCATAGCCACCTTTAATTTTTCTCCGTTATAACTATCAGTAAATATTATTGCTATGTATTTCTGTAATAGTTGACAATGGCCGCAAAGCAGTGTTAGTGTGTTTATGTAAATAATTAGTGTCGAAAAGAATAAAATAGACATTATACCAAATATTATTACTTGAATTATAAATTGTAAGTTATTATTAATAATCGTAGGTCCACATCCAAATGGTAGAATCCAATTTTCTTCATTAAATGAAAATACAACTGCCACTGATATGTACGTGATAAATAATAAAATTAATGCTGAATATCCAATGTTACTCTAAAAAATTAAATATTATTAATATTCAGGTGATTTAATATGTAAAGCTTTTTTATTTTTAATATCTAGGTTTAAGAACAGTATAAAAGCGTCGAACACACCACAGCGATCACGGTGGCGGTAGCGGTAGCGATCGCGGTGGCGATTAAATGGCTGCACACACCGCGATTTATGTCGCGGTTGCGGTCTAATTCTGACACATTAGGAAAAAAATTTTTTTAATAAAAAATGCAAAATATTGCATTGCAATGACAACGACGATCAATTTGAGAAGGAGGTACTTCTATTGGCAGCACTGTTAGAAGAGAATAACAATAATAATAATAAAAAAAACAGGTAATCATTACAAAAATAATATGCATACAAATGGTCACTTTCATTCTTATAAGTTGTTATAAAGAAGATGAATTCCACACATTATACAGTACAAGAAATAGGAATAGCCTCATTTATGTTTTTAGAAAGAAGTTAAGAAATCTTAAGTAATTATTATTTTAATTGATTTGTATAATTTTATTTTATTAATAGTAATACAAAACCATCGACTCACCATCGAAATTTTTTGAAAATTTAATAGTTCTAAACGATTTTATTGATTAGTAATGATCAAGATTCTTAAGTGGATTCTTAAAAATCCAAATTTTGTAATATCTTTGAGGATAATTATCTTCACATAATATCTCGAATACGGTTTTTCAACTCTTCGGTTTATTAAAGCTGTTAATATTTTAATAAACCTGTCGTGAAATCATATCCCACATGTTTTCTATGAGGTTTACATCAAACCTGTAGAGAGGAAATTTTATTTACCAACCATATTATGCTATCATTCGTGTTTTCAGGACCACCAAGGGATGGTGTAAATAAAAAAAAAATTGCAATTTTGAAGTAGTAACTCTACAGATTTGGTGTAAATCCTATAGAAAATATGTGGGATATTATTTCACGGCAAGTTTATGAAAATATTAACAGTTTTAAATAACCGAAGAGTTAAAAAACCGTTTTAGGGATATGTGAAAAGAATTTTTCCCGAAGATATTACAAAATTTGGATTTTTCAATGTCTGACCGCTTATTTGTTGTTATTCTTAAGAATTTTGATCATTAGTAATCATTAAAATTGTTAACTAATCATAAAAATTTTACAAGAAAATCCCATACTTTATTTTTTTACGTGTCTTGATATTCTGGTTTAGATAAATCGTATAAAATTTTATGATTTTTAATATTCTCAATTAAAATTTCGACAAAATTATCGTTGCTTTCCATTCTTTTTTTAATATTGCACGGCCAAACGCAGCACGCAGGGTTCTACCGCGATCGCAACACAACAGCAAAAACAAACGTGAGCAAAAATTTTGATGTTTGTAGTCAATATACAAACGTGTTAACGGAATCGGCATTTCGTGCGCAGTAAAAGTTAATGACTTGTATGAATGTAAATAAATGGTTATGCATTTCAAATACTACTCCATGGAATTTCGGATTTGCTTTGGAAGAGTTTGAACAAAACGTATAAGACCGACCAGGGATTGATTCAGGGTCGGATAAACCATGGGTGCAATGGAGCCCGCAACCAGCTCTAAAGTTCAGAAGGCGCCAAAATTGTACGTTTTTAATTTAATTTTCTATAAAAAATAAAAACAATAAAACTTTAATTAACAAGTTAAATTCAATAATATAATCAAATTATATTTAATTTAAAAAAATTTAATTTGATTATATTATTGAATTTAACTTGTTAATTAAAGTTTTATTGTTTATATTTTCTCACAAGTTAAGATTTATATATTTATTTACATAAAAAATAAAATTTTGAAAATGAGAATTATTTAAACGGCGGGTGCCATATCAAATTAAGAACTTGCAAAACGCTAAGCGAGAAGTCACAAATTGTGATTTAATTAATATTTTTTTTGATTTAATTTGTAAAGTAAAATAAGTACCAAATGATACACTGGTCCGCAAATACAATTTTCTTTCGAGCCCTGATACCATTTCTATACTGATTCTTATGTAAAATGACTTTCTGAATTTGAATATGACCCCCATTTTCCCTCTTTACCAACCGTTTTCGGAGGATGTCCCATCTATTTTTATCACTTTTCGATAATTTGTATGGATGAAAACGATTATTTTAGCCTTTATTTTTTTTTGTAAACTAGAAAGGTGAAAAGTTAATATTTGTAGCAAGAAAATCGATTTGAGAGAGGATTTATCCCCTTAAATAAATTGTAAAAATATCATAAAAATGATAGATTTTTCCGCTTGTTTGCAAAAATTTTTCATCTTAATATTTTTTTCACTTACATATTCCAGCTTCTAGCCTCCCTCATCGGTGTCAATTAATATACCTATCAACTTTTTGATGGAAAAATGTTATTCTGAATAGCATAACAATGGTCAAGATTGACTATTTTCAAAGTTGTATAATTTGGTATTTTCAAAAATTTGACTGCCTTACAGTATTGATTGCGTATGCAAAACGTACAATGTTTAGGAACGACTCTGAATATAACATGTAGTCTTTTTTTTTACACTTATTAGAGCTTATTTACACAATGCAGCAAAATAAGGCCTTTTTGGTGAAAATCACATTGGAAATGTGCCCATGGACGACCCCACACAAAATTATTCAGGAGAGATTTATAAGAAATGAATGTTTGCCATCTTTTGTGGTACTTTTGCCAACTGCAAAAATATTATGAAGAGATCCTCTCTCTTGGCCCTTCCACGAAGGAGACCACTTGTCTACATTGTATAAACTACGGCTTACCTGTTTTATGATAATAGTTTTATACTTCATTATAAAAACGTTTTCAACTTCTACACTTCCAAAATTTGATAGTTCATCCAAATGATACAATTTTTCATATAATGTTTTCAATTGAAACCGATTGCAAAATGTGATATATATACAAAACACACCTGAAACTAGAGTTTATATAAATTCAACCCCAAGTGGGTGACCGGACATTTCGCTACCAAACATTTTACTGATACTTCTGAATTTATTGTTAGTGCTTGTAATACATAAGACGTAAGACAAACGTAATTCTTACGTTTTATGTATTTCTTACGTTTTATGTGTATACATGGTGAACAAGTAATTACTAAAATTATACGTTAGTTTCTAAAATATTTAAGTGATTTACATAGTTATTCTATAATTATTTCAGTAACTAATATGTTTTAATTAATTTGCTGTTAGTTGTTAGTTTCAAATCTTTGGTCAAGAATAATCCAGAAGTGATAACAAAATATGCTGCTATAGCAGCAAAATATTTTAATATTGAAATGGAAATGGCCTGAAGTGAAATGTTCTAAATTTTCTAGAACTGATGTATATAGACATAATTATGTTATTATTATATATAAGGTTGAGCAATTCTTAAGATAGATTCATATTTGTCTGACGTGAAGTGATGTGATGCGTCAGAACAGTATCGGTTCCTTACATTTACATGGAGGCATATTAGTGTGTTGTTAACCCTCCGTGTGAACTGTTATTTGCACTAACTTTGTCTGAACTGTGGGTCTTTTACGGACAGCACTCGATTTCTAGCCGAATAGTCGAATACTCGCGATATACAAATTATGTGCTTATTATTTCACTTCTATACGTTATATTCAAAGCAGTTTTACATCTGTAATGCCTATGACTTTTTTGATTTTTCGAAATTAAAAAATAAATTGTAACTGTTTTCAATTTTTTTTCAAAAATTCATATTATAGCAATGAATAGGAAAAAAAATAAAACCCTTTCATGTTTAGATTATTATGGGATTACTCTACATAAAAAAAAAAATTAACAATGCTACCTGAAAAAACTATACTTATTTTGAAAATTGAAAGTTGTATTATTTCCGGTATTAACTCTATATGCACAATTTGGGTTTTCTATAGAACAGGTAACAGGTAACGGGGACCGTAAATTTTTAATAAACGAAATGAAAACTACAGTTGGTAAAGAGATTTTATATCATAAAACAGTAACAGTTTTGTCAATATAAAGCAGGTCTTGAAAAGAAAAAATTTAAAAACTCTTTTTTTTAAAACTTATTTCATTCTGGAATATTTTCATCGCCATCTTCGTCGGCCGATTCCTCGTCTTCAATTTCACTTTGTAAATTTTCTTCGTCCGTTTCATTGTCTGAAATTTCATCATAATCTGGTTCTTCGTTAGATTCCAAAATTCTTAATACTGCGTTAGCTCTCGACATTATTAAGCTTCAAAATATTTCGCGCACTTTAGTACAATTAATTGAATTTGAATTTGAATAATTGAAAAAAATGAATTGAAAAAATTGTTTATAATTAATTATCTAATAGTCTCTATTAGGAACTGGATTTCACACATAAAAATTTAAAAAAAACAACACATAAAAAAACTTAACAACAATAACTTTTACTAACGCGGTGTGAACTGTGGGTCGTTTAAGGAACACTAACAACTTTGAACGCTCTTAACTATGCAAATATTTAACTAACTTTTAATTGCTTGCGGGTAAGAACCCTGCTACCGAACAACTTTTTTTAGGAAGGGTTGTTAAATTTTTCTATTGGTCCATTTTAAAAGTACAAGCATCTAAAATTTCAACTGTTCCTTAAAAGACCCAGAGATCAAACGCAGGGTTAAGTAATGTAGCTTGACCTGGCTTGACCAATCAAATTGTGTTGACCCATCACATCACATCACGTCAGACAAATGTGTAGCAACCTTAATCAGAAACTATTTTGTTCTATTAAACTTTAGCGTTTGAATATATTATTATTATTATCTGAATAATTTTGATCGTGAAGTCAACTTAGAAAATATGTTTAATAAATAGATATTAAATAAAATTAAAAAATTAAATTTAATCAGAAATATTGAATAAAAATTATGTAATTAAAATCAAAAAACCGAAGCACTGATTTTGTTCAGAAAAATCTTACACATAAAATTTCCCACTTCGAATATCACAGAAAAGATAAAATCGTTAAAATTAGCATGATATAATTTTAAAATTTCAGGAATGACCGAAAACGGATAAGCTGTTACTATAATTAACAAGCTCAGTGAGTACACTTTGTAAAAAATATTTTGATTTGGTAATAATCCAAAAAAATTTAATAAAAACTGCTCTTTGGCAAAACAATCAGATACTAAATTTTTAGATTCCATTATTATACTCTAGTATTATTTTCCGGTATAATTTTAACAATTTGAACTCCACGCTACGTTTCAAATGCACCGTGTTACACTATCACAAGTTTAATAATGTCACCCTGCAAGTCGTTTTGTCTGAATCAAATAATTGCTGTTTGCATTAATAATGTGTAGATCAATTAATTCAGGTCAGTAGGAACTATTAGGGGTATGATTAATTAAATATTCTATTTATGCATCAAATACAAAGGTAGACAATGATGACGCTAACAAGAAATAATTTTATAATAATATCCTTTTTAGTATATTTACTAGTTGCTTCATGCAGGTATATTAAACTTATTAAATGACGCAGGCAGAATTTTTGTTCTTTAGAATATTATTTTCTTATACTCTATGACTATTATTTCATCTATTATGAGTTATGACTTCATAATAAGTAATAACTAACGACCTTTATAACAATTTTTTTGATTCAAATGCAATCTATAATTTTTAAATAATATTTTGTACTTTTCTGTATGATATACTCTAGATTGCTTGTATCTAGGCCTGCCAGACGTCCGGGTTTTCCCGGACAAGTCCTCTTTTTGTCGGCTGACTTTTTGTCCGGTATGTTTGAAGGAAGATGTCCTCTATTTTAACCAACCCGCGGCCCTCTCGAACATTTCTGTCGATTTTCACGCAAAATTGAAGCGTTTCAATTTTTTATTATTCTTTTTCCTATTATTTGAGGGAATAAGCCAAAAAAAGAAGCTCTTTTAGCTCAGAACAAATCTGGTAACAAAGAGTTGGCTTGGCGCCGAGTTAGTCTGGCGCCGAGTTGTACCTGACCGAACGGCATATGGTAACCCGGAACGTATCAATCGTCAGCCCGTAATGATCTTTTATCCGCTCCTTTTCCACCATACTCAAAAATGAATCCTTCTTATCAAATTTAAAGAAAAGTTCCCATGCAAGTTGCGGTCACACGTTTGCTTATATTATGCTATCACCTTTATCGTTTTTATACCTTTAACGTGACGTCGGTCAGTATGCCTGTATGTATCCCTCCATACGGGATACATGTTGAGCAAAGTTGGGAGTACGAAAAGATTTAATTTGGATTCCTTGAAGCATCAGCTGATCATTATATGGGATGAAATACTGAAGGAGATCGTACGTGCCGTATACAATATTTTTTGTAAAGGAATGACGGATGTTGTGGAAACAAAGAAGGAAAGATTTGAACGTTTAAAATTAAATGTGAAAATATAAGGTACTCTTCAGTCTTCACCGAAAAATAGAAATACTTTGGAATTATTCCGTTTCTTAAGATTTTTATGGTCTTTTTAAAATGTGTATCATTTAATCTGCCATACCCTGTACAATAATTATGTTGTCGCTCTTTCTCTTGTCACAAACGTCACAAAAATAGCAGGATTTGCGATAACTCTAAAACTGTATTCCCTTTATTGTAAAATACCGTATTTGTCACGTGACTTTTAGCGTTAGCGGAGAGTTTACCGTGGTGTGGCGATAACTCCCTATTGACTGTAGGAAAAAAAAGTTAAGACCAAAATTGTTCAAAAATTTAATTGTCTACAAGTTTGTTTATGTTCATTTGTGCCCTAAAATTAAAATTAAATGAGATAATGCAAGAGTTTTACTTTGTCGAATTTTTCAGGTTTAATTTAAAAAATATCGATTTCAGAAAAAAAATGCTGTTATAGGAAATTGAATTTCCTGTAACTGTTGTCTTAACGATATCTCGTTAAAATTGTAAATGGCGGAATTATTAAAAAAAAGAAGTTTTTTCATAAAATTCAAAATGGCGGACATAAACAAATGCAAGATTTGGTAGACTTTTTGAATGAAGACTACCAGTGAGCCCCCCAATGGTGAAAACAAGAAAGAGCGACAACGGAATTATTGTGTAATTCAAAAGTACATAAATGAGAAGCTTATTTTCAAAGCGCAATATGTCTAAAAATCTTTATTTGAGATAAACGATAAAAACAAATTTCTCAATAATGTGCTGACATATTGAAGTAAACTTTTTACTTTATCATACAAAGTATGAAAAAGTATTGTTATCGTGCAGAAAAAAAAATTGAGATTTTGATAAATTTAGGCTTATTGGGGTTCCAGAAGCGGAAAATGTCTGTATGTGGGTGGTTGTGTCTGTGTTTGTGTATGTGGTCAAATTTTGTGTGCGCTCTACTTCAAAAAGTAATAGGAATTTTTTAACAAAATTTCGTATTTAGCACATATATAGTGAGACTTAGAACTGATTAGATTTTGGTTAAAATCGGTACACGGAAACGCAAAAAAAATAATATTTTGTAAATTAAAAAAATAATTTTTTCACTTTTTTTCAAAATTTATTTTTTTATTAAATTCTTCTCTATAATAATATTAAAAAAGTGTTAATCAATAATCGTGTAAACATCCTATTTTTGGAAATATTCTTTTTTCAAAATTATTTTTTTCATTTTTTTTCTTATTTTTTAAATTTTATTTTTTTATCATATTCTGCTTCATAATAATAAAAAAGTATTAATCAATAATAGTGTAAATATCCTATTTCTTTATATTTTTGCAATTTAAAAGTATGATAAAGTTATGGGCATGGCCACATCCGATTTTTTTATTTTCAATAGGTACTGATTTATTGACATTTTACAATAAATTTATATAAATCTTAAGTACGTTCTTGATAAGAAAATTAGCAAAATGTTTTATATTAGTTGCGTTTTAAAAAAAACTGATGGACTTGTTTTACTTTGAAAATTAATTAGGTACGTTAATATGTACTACTTATTTAACATTACAAAAAGCGCAACACTTAGCGTGGTAAAAACACCTTGATAGGCCTGGGTGATAGACTATCCATAATAGTTCTCTTAATTAATGAAAATTATAAAAATTAGAAATACAAACTTTTATTTTAAATTATTAGAAAAAAAATATTTAAAAAATGCGACAAAATAGAAAAATGTAGAGAATAAAATTTACAAGAAAAAATGCTTATTAATTTTTTAATTTTTTTGTATCGTTCTCGAGATATAGAAGCCCATTTTCTTGCATTTTACTGAGTCTTGTTTAAGTCGCTGTCAGTCAAAAACCGTGCGACAAAATAAAAAAATGTTTATAAAAAAAATTATAGGCAATGAAATTTGCAACGAAACATCTCTAAATAGTTTTGCTTTAAAATCGATTTTTATATGAAAAAAAGCGGCTTCAAAATGTTCAATTTACATTGATAACATAATAGGAGTGTCAGGGTTCATTTGCGAGTATCTGTAGTTTAGTAATAAACATAACAAACTAAACTTTCCTGTAATATCTTTTTAATTTTCTAATAATAATGATGTAATAAATACCTATGCAAAAGCAAGAAAATTCTATAGTTCTGTTTAAGTATTCCAGCGATCCCAATTTGTTGGATGAAAATAAAAATATGCAGGACTTGTTGCATTTTGAGAATTTATTTAAAATTTGTCACCAGTTTTCATAGGGTCTTTTATAATTTTTTATGAGAGGTTTAAAACTAACTTGCAGAGAATGTTTTAGATTATGTAATGGATATCTATATCTAAAAATTTAAATTTTTATGGAAATATTGCGTTTTGAAAATAAGCTCCTCATATACCATTCCAATAATCTAATTATTACGATCTCAAATAGACAAAAATTTTACCATGACGCAACTTTGGTAAGCCTGTTAAACTTTTTGTCACTCCTGTTTAACTTTACTTTTCAATTTCAGGCAAATCATTTTACTGGCGAGAAACATTTCACCCACAAGATTCAATAGAAATTTTATCTTATAATTTTTTTTATTGTATTTTTTGTGTTGTGGGTATGTTCAAGTTCGATAAAAAAAAATTACAATCTACTTGTAATTTATGACATATCGAAAACTACCATAATTATAATTAGGTACATTAGAAAATTTTTAAATTCGTGTACCTAATCATTTTACGTGTATTCTTCAATACTATTTTATTAGATTTGAACAATACATCGTTTCTTTAATATCAACTAATAGAATTATTTAAACATTAATTGAAAGGATATAAATATATTGAAGAAAATTAATTAAAAAAAAAATTGTGGCAAACTAAGCATAAAAATTTAATTTTTTTTATGTCAGAACTAGGCATGTGCAAACACTCTATAAACGCCCATCAGTTACCAATGGTTATAAATGTTTTTCCGATAGTTTAGTTCATCTTACTCATGCGCATATTGGTTTTAAATTACGTCAAATTAAATTATTTTTCTGGCATACCCAACATTAATTTAAAAATTAAAATTATTTTTGATTTCAAACACACCTCCCGAAATCTTCCAAAATAATTTAAACAATGTTTTCCCGAAAAGTCTCGAAAACAAACAAATTTTGATACAATTAAAAATAATAATAAATAAGGTCAATCAATATTGGAAGAGCAGTTGTTTTATCATTACATATTGTTATTATGTTTTTTAAACTATTGATTTTATAGTAAATAAATTATTATTCCAATATTGATTGACCTTATTAAATTTATACTATTATTTAGCGGCAAAAATTGCGTTTTTCGACATAATTACGGATATGAATTTCGGGTGAGGTTCTAGGACATTTGGCTACGGCACATTTCGCTTCCGGATATTTCACTCTCGGATATTTCTCTATCATTCTACGGAGACATCCATTAATTACGTGAGGTCAAAATGGAGGGGGGGGTCCGGCAAAATCTCAGCAAATCTCATTTAAGGGGAGGGGGGGTCAATGGAAATCTCAAGTCAACTTTTTAATTCGCCAGTGTAAGCCTATAGGGTAACTAAAATATAAAAGTAATTTAAGTATGGAATAAATATCCATATGTTGTCACTTATTCTGCAAATTATTAATTTTTTTTATTTTACTTGTATGTTACTTTTACCAAATTTAATTAAATTTGTTATAGTGCACTTTAAACTTAGTATTACTTTTCTCCTCTTATTTCACAGAAAAAAATAATATATCAATCAATCAACGCTTAGGTATTTAGTGGTATGAAGCAAAATACTTGAACATATGAAATAAATTTAATTATGAAAAAATTATAGAGTAAATCTCACGTGAGAAGAGAGAGAGGGGGGAGGGGTCCTGTCATATCTCACCAAATCTCACCAAGGGGGAGGGGGGGGTCTAAATTTGAAGAAAAACGCCTCACGTAATTTATAGACGTCCCCTAAGTATTTTACTAACTTTATTCGGTTATCTACAGAGATATTTAATCAATAATAATAATTATATAGGATTCATATTAAGTTTTCCTGTAATTTAAATTAGTGTCAACTGTTCTTACTTCTTAATTAATTTTATGATTATCGTAAGCTTTTGTTTTGAAACTATGCTTTTATTAATGGCAATTAATTCATCACCAATTCGGACTTTAGAAATGTGGAGATTGCAGCTTTTAGATTTATATAGTTCTTTTTAGTAACAAAAAATAATCAGTTTGATAGTATGAAATAATCAATAAATCTAACTACTTTTTTAAAAACAACACAAATCGGCAAATAAATCATATCATATATATAAAGCTGCTTGGCTTCACTGACTCACTCACTGATTCATCATTTCGAGTGAAAATGTTTGACCTGTTCTGGATGTCGTGGAAAACTGAAATTTTGGCAGGGGATAGGTTTTGTTGCACAACCACCCAGAAAAATCGAAAAAGTTCAAAAAGTCACCCCCGAACCCGGGGGACCCTTCTACGAGGGTTTAAAGGGTTTTGCTAAATGCGGTTGAATCGCCGTTATTTGGCGTCGGATTTTGATTATCTAAAAAGTTTTGAAATCGTCGTGACGGTGGCTTTCGATTTGTTGAAAAAAAATTTCAAAATTTTTGACCTTTAAACTATCTATTTTGCTTCGAATGTTTTAAAACTTTTTTTAACCGCGCCGCAGCTAATCGGTGTCGGACGGAAAAATGGAAAAAACTGTTGGAAAGGAAAAGTTGAACTGAATAAAAAAGATATCTTTCAATTTTTGCGTAAATTTGATAGTTTACGAGCAAATGTAAAATTAATTTTTAATTAAAATGCAATTTGCAATTATATTGACGTTCGGGAAGACTCGGAAAAAAATTTACAGGTGTGATGTGTCAATACAACAAACGATAACTTTCGAGTTCGTTTACCAAATTAAAATAATTAATCTGAAAAATATATATGTTCCTCAAGTAACATTATCTACATTATACGAAAAAATTTTTTGAATATTTTTTAAAGACTCAAATGAGCAGGTTCTGATATTACAAAAATTTAGTTTCACAATCTTGCAGTATTAACTGTAAATCAAAGTGCAAGTTTTAAACGTAAACAAATATGCTTTCGAAGAAGTTCTCTTAAGCTTTTGTACTTTTTCTAGGATTCTCAGCAAAATAAATTTAAAAATTAAAAAAAACCAAGGCAGATAGATGCCTTCAGATTTATTTAAAATAATTGAATTCGCATTTTACGGCTTTGCTGTTTAATATACGAAAAAAGTCAATCATATCAATATTATAGGAAATTGCCATGCGCTTACATACTTTTTTTGATATCGAAAATCGGCTGATAAATAAGGTCGCTACTGCCGAATTGAAAATATTTCAAATTTTGACTTTCTTACGCCCGTAGAGCTTAAACTGTTGAAATTTTCGAAAATGTTTTGAGGCCATCGTGAGGTCCTTGCGGATGGCTAAAATTTTGTTTCTCCCGAAATTTTTCAAAAACGTTTCCTTACACCGACTAAGCAACAAAATCTCGAATGACAAAGAATTTCGTTTCAAATTCTTGCAATTTTTGCAAAAACCAAAAGTGTGAATTTTAACAGTGAAGGGGCGGTTTTTTTGGAAAATGTTTAATCTGATTTTCGTTTTATTTTCACGTATATTATCGACGTGAAATTAAAAAAGATTGAATTTTTAAAATTTAAGAAAAATCGTTTGACACCGAAACGGATGAACGCCTCGAGAAGAACTTGGCGGTAATTGTCAATGGCCTAGAAAGATGTTCGCAGTTGACGATAACAATTTAACGTCTAAAATTTTAACTTAGTCCTTCTTCGTGAGGGTGGGACCCAAATAAAGCTAAAATGAGTGTATATTTTTTTAAATTTGATTCTTCGAAGACAAATTTTTCGGCTAATTCAAATCAAATTTATAAAAAAATTTTGAACCAAAATCCTTCCAAGTATCGAGTCCATTCGTTTATGTCGTTAAAATTGCAAATTTTCGAAAAAATAATTTTCAGAAGAATTATTTTTATTTTATTATTTTTAAATTATTTTTTGAAATTTCGATTTGGTTTTACGGCCTTACCGCTATAGATGGGAAAAAATAGTAATATATCAATATTGTGGCAATCTAAATTACCCATTCGATCCCGCTTTGAAATTGAAAATCGGTTAACAAATCAAGCCGCAACGGCGGAAATAAGAAAATTGCAAATTTTGAATGTTTTACGCCGATTTCGCGCAAACTGTTGACATTTTCGAAAATGTTTTGCGACCATCGTGAGGTCCTTGCGGATGGCTAAAATTTTGTTCCTCACGAAATTTTTCAAAAACCTTTCCTTACACCGACTAAGCAACGAAATCTCGAATGACAAAGAATTTCTTTTCAAATCCTTGCCATTTTTGCTGTAAACCAAAAATTTGAGATTTAACGATGAAGGGGTGGTTTTTTGGAAAAATGTCAAATATACTTTTCGTTTCCTTTTCACGAATATTATCGACGTGAAAGTAAAAAAAATTGAATTTTGAAAATTTAAGAAAAATCGTTCGACACCAAAGCGGGCGGACGCCTCGAAAAAAACTTGGCGGTTATTGTCAATGGCCGAGATAGATGTGCGCAATTGTCGATAACAATTTAAAGTCTAAAATTTTAACTTTTTCCTTCTTCGTTAGCGTGGGACTCAAATAAAAGTAAAATTTGAGTATATTTTTGAAATTTGATTTCTCGCAACAAAATTTTTCGACAAATTCAAAATAAATTTATAAAAAAAATTTGAACCAAAATCCTTCCAAGTATCGAGTGCATTCGTTTATGACGTTAAATTTGCAAATTTTTGAAAAAAAAATTTTCAGAGGAGAAACCAAGGCAAAAAATTCTTTTTCAAAATTTCGATTTGGTTTTGCGGCCTTACCGCTATAGATGAGAAAAAATAGTAATATATCAATATTGTGGAAATCCAAATTACCTACGCGATCCCGCTTTGAAATTTAAAATCGGTTAAGAAATAAAGCCGCAACTGCGGAAATTAAAAAATTGCAAATATTGACTTTGTTACGCCGATTGAACGTAAACTGTCGAAATATTTGAAAATGTTTTGCGACTACCGATCGAACCTTACTAATGGCTTTACTTTTTTTCCTCACGAATTTTTTTAAAAACGCATTCTTACATCTGCCAAACGACAAAATGTCTAATCACGAAAATTTTCCTCTCAAATCTTGGCCTTTTTTGGAGTAAACCAAAACCGCCAGTTTTAACAGTGAAGGAACGGTTTTTTCGGAAAAGGCCAAATGAACTTTTCGTTTTCTTTTCCCGAATATTATTGATGTGAAAATTAAAAAATTTAAATTTTTAAAATTTAAGAAAAACAATTTAGAATCTCAGAATAAATAGAACAAAAATGTTAACAAATATTTTTATAAAAATTATATCTGAAAGCCGGTTAAAATAAAAACAATAAAAATCTAAATATTTGGTAACGGCAAACGGTTCTCTTACGGACACCCATCCAAGTAGTAACCGTGCCCGATATTGTTTAACTGATCGGATCGGATGAGAACAAATTTGGAATTAAAATTAAATAACTTTATTCAAATTTTATTTTCCCCATTTGTTTGGTCACGGACAAGAACGGGTACTACTAATAATGTAAATTTTAACGAACTAGCCGAAAAAAATCGGCCCTTAGGCCGATTTTTATTGGCTAGTTATATATATAAAGCTGCTTGGCCTCACTGATTCATCATAAATAGGCCAAAAATGTTTGACCCCTTCTGGACCTCGTGGAAAGTTGAAATTTTGCAAACTTGTGGGGTTACTTGCACAACCACCCAGAAAAATCGAAAAAGTTCAAAAAGTCACCCCCGAACCCTTCCAGGAGGGTTTAAAGGGTTTTGCTAAATCCGCTTGCATCGCCGTTATTTGGCGTCGGATTTTGATTATCTAAAAAGTTTTGAAATCGTCGTGACGGTGGCTTAGAATTTGTTGAAAAAAAATTTCAAAATTTTTGACCTTTGAACTATAGAATAGAACGAAAGTTTCAAAACTTTTTTTAACCGCGCCGCAGGTAATCCGTATCGGACGGAAAAATGGAAAAAACTGTTGGAAAGGAAAAGTTGAACTGCATAAAAAAGATGTCTTTCAATTTTTGCGTAAATTCGATAGTTTACGAGCAAATGTAAAATTAATTTTTCACGAAAATGCGCCTTTAATTAATTTGTGAAATTTATTCAACGTTCGGGATTTCACGTATGAACTCGGACGATTCAAATGCACGTGTGATGTGCGTTACAATAGAAATACAAAAAACAATTACCAGTTTACTTATTAATAAATTATTAATCTTAAAAATATTATATTTTCATCCAGTAACATTATCTAGATAATATGAACAAATATTTTGGGGTTGCAAAACCGTGCATATTATTTGTAATAATAAAAGTGATCGCTCAATGGAAGTCATAATTTGACATTAGGAATTACCAGCTACCTTCCGAAACTAAATTCACCAAAGTGTAATTTTTAAATGTAAAGAAATATGTTTTCGAATAAAGTTATCTTAAGCTTTTGTCCTTTTTCTAGGATTCTAAGCAAAATAAATTTAAAAATTAAAAAAAAAAATTAGAAAATTTTTGAAAGCAATAATTGAATTCGCATTTTACGGCTTTGCTGTTTAATATACGAAAAAAGTCAATCATATCAATATTATAGGAAATTGCCATGCGCTTACATACTTTTTTTGATATCGAAAATCGGCTGATAAATAAGGTCGCTACGGCCGAATTGAAAATATTTCAAATTTTGACTTTCTTACGCCCGTAGAGCTTAAACTGTTGAAATTTTCAAAAATGTTTTGATACCATCGTAAGGTCCTAGCAGATGGCTAAAATTTTGTTCCATACGAATTTTTTCAAAAACGATTCCTTACACCTACTAAGCGACAAAATTTCGAATGACGAAGAATTTCGTTTCAAATTCTTGCAATTTTAGCGAAAACCAAAAGTGTGAGTTTTAACAGTGAAGGGGCGGTTTTTTTGAAAAATGTTTAATCTGCTTTTCGCTTTATTTTCACGTATATTATCGACGTGAAATTAAAAAAAATTGAATTTTTAAAATTTAAGAAAAATCGTTCGACACCAAAGCGGGCGGCCGCCTCGAAAAAAACTTGGCGGTTATTTATTGTCAATGGCCGAGATAGATGTGCGCAATTGTCGAAAACAATTTAACGTCTAAAATTTTAACTTTTTCCTTCTTCGTTAAGGCGGGACCCAAATAAAGCTAAATTGTGTGTATATTTTTTAAAATTTGATTCTTCGATGACAAATTTTTCATCTAACTCAAAATAAATTTATAAAAAAATTTTGAACCAAAATCCTTCCAAGTATCGAGTCCATTCATTTATGTCGTTAAATTTGCAAATTTTCGAAAAAAAATTTTTCACAAGAGAAACCAAGGCCCCTTTAAAATTCTTTTTCAAAATTTCGATTTGGTTTTGCGGCCTTACCGCTATAGATGGAAAAAAATAGTAATATGTCAATATTGTGGCAATCCAAATTACCAACTAGATCCCGCTTTGAAATTAAAAATTGGTTAACAAATAAAGCCGCAATGGCGGAAATAAGAAAATTGCAAATTTTGACTGTTTTACGCCGTTTGCGCGTAAACTGTGGAAATATTTGAAAATGTTTTACGACCATCGTGAGGTCCTTGCAGATGGCTAAAATTTTGTTTCTCACGAATTTTTTCAAAAACGTTTCCTTACACCGACTAAACAACGAAATCTGGAATGACAAAGAATTTCGTTTCAAATCCTTGCCATTTTTGCAAAAACCAAAAGTGTGAGTTTCAACAGCGAAGGGGCGTCATTTTCGAAAAATGTCTGATCTGCTTTCCGATTTATTTTCACGTATATTATCGACGTGAAAATAAAAAAAATTGAATTTTGAAAATTTAAGAAAAATCGTTGGACACCAAAGCGGGCGGACGCCTCGAAAAAAGCTTGGCGGTTATTGTCAATGGCCAAGATAGATGTGCGCAATTGTCGATAACAATTCAATGTCTAAAATTTTACCGTTTTCCTTCTTCGTTAGCGTGGGACTCAAATAAAAGTAAAATTTGCGTATATTTTTGAAATTTGATTCCTCGATAAATTCAAAATAAATTTATAAAAAAATTTTAAACTAAAATCCTTCCAAGTATCGAGTCCATTCGTTTATGTCGTTAAATTTGCAAATTTTCGAAAAAAAATTTTTCGCAAGAGAAACCAAGGCAAACCCCTTTAAAAATTTTTTTCAAAATTTCGATTTGGTTTTGCGGCCTTACTGCTATAGATGAGAAAAAATAGTAATATATCAATATTGTGGCAATCCAAATTACCCACGCGATCTCGCTTTGAAATTGAAAATCGGTTAACAAATAAAGCCGCAACGGCGGAAATCAGAAAATTTCAAATATTGACATTGTTACGCCGATTGGACGTAAACTGTCGAAATATTTGAAAATGTTTTGCAACTACCGATTGAACCTTACTAATGGCTTTACTTTTTTTCCTCACAAATTTTTTTAAAAACGCATTCTTACATCTGCCAAACGACAAAATGTCTAATCACGAAAATTTTCCTCTCAAATCTTGGCCTTTTTTGGAGTAAACCAAAACCGCCAGTTTTAACAGTGAAGGAACGGTTTTTTCGGAAAAGGCCAAATGAACTTTTCGTTTTCTTTTCCCGAATATTATTGATGTGAAAATTAAAAAATTTAAATTTTTAAAATTTAAGAAAAACAATTTAGAAACTCAGAATAAATAGGATAAAAATGTTAACAAATATTTTTATAAAAATTATATCTGAAAGCCGGTTAAAATAAAAACAATAAAAATCTAAATATTTGGTAACGGCAAACGGTTCTCTTGCGGACACCCATCCAAGTAGTAACCGTGCCCGATATTGTTTATCGGATCGGATGAGAACAAATTTGGAATTAAAATTAAATAACTTTATTCAAATTTTATTTTCTCCATTTGTTTGGTCACGGACGAGAACGGGTACTACTAATAATGTAAATTTTAAATATCTTGACAATAGACACTTTATAGAAAATTTAAGCATATTAATGCTTAAAATATTATTCTATATTAATTTCGAATCAACATAAAACCGAACATTTAATTTATGCCACATAAATTAAAACGAACTCATTTTATATTGCATATCACTTTTGTAATTTTTAACAAATTTTTACCATTTTCAGCTGGCCTCCAAGCCCATCCTCACAGGTCCAAAAAAGTAATCTTTTACTTCGCTTACGCCTGCAAAAAAGTACAAATCGAAACACTCGGATCGTCCGACACTACACGCTTCTCTCATCACATTCTTTCCCCCACCCCTTGCCCCATTCGCCCCCTCCCCCTCTCCGGCCACCGCTACCAAACTACAACCGGGACCAAACTTAACGAGGCCGCAGGCCACGTGCCTCGCAGAGATAGCCAAAGAAATCGGCCGTTTAATTTAAATTAAATTAAATCTTTTAAATTATTTGATTTATTATCGACACTTTTAATGTTTAAATATAATAATTAAGTGGTATAAGTGTCTTGCCGGCTCGGTTCGGTACGATCTCTCCTCGTGCACTACTAGATTATTATCAACTACAGATTTGCGGCCGCAGGCCGCTAGGCGGCCGTAGGCCGCTATGAGCCCGATAGGGCGAACTAGCCGAAAAAAAGCGGCCGTTAGGCCGATTTTTATTGGCTAGTCTTTATATATAAAGCTGCTTGGCTTCACTGACTCACTCATTCATCACAAAAAATGTTTGACCACTTCTAGACGTCGTGGAGAGCTGAAATTTTGCAAACCTGTGGGGTTACTTGCACAACCACCCAGAAAAATCGAAAAACTTGAAAAAGTCACCCCCGAACCCTTCTACGAGGGTTTAAAGGGTTTTGCTAAATGCGGTTGCATCACCGTTATTTAGCGTCGGATTTTGATTATCTAAAAAGTTTTGAAATCGTCGTGACGGTGGCTTTCGATTTGTTGTTTAAAAATTTCAAAATTTTTGACCTTTGACCTATATTTATTGCCTCGAATGTTTTAAAACTTTTTTTAACCGCGCCGCAGCTAATACGTACGGGACGGAAAAATGGAAAAAACTGTTGGAAAGGAAAAGTTGAACTGAATAAAAAAGATGTCTTTCAATTTTTGCGTAAATTTGATAGTTTACGAGCAAATGTAAAATTAGATTTTAATTAAAATGCAAGTTGCAATCAATTCGGCGCTCGGGTGCCTTCCGTAACAAGGCTCGGCAAAAAATTTGCAGGTGTGATGTGTCACAATACAACATACGATAACTTTTGAGTTTAATTACCAAATGGAAATAATTAATCTGAAAAATATATATTTTCATCAAGTAACATTATCTACGTAATATGAACGAATATTTTGGGGGTAGCAAAACCGTGCGTATTTCCGTATTTGTATTAATAAAGGTAATCGCACAATGGAAGTCATAATTTGACATTTGGTGTTACGATTTACCTATCGAATTCAAATTCAATAATGTTACAAAATAGAACGAAATATGATTCTCAAGTTAGTATATTTATTATTGTTATTAAAATAAAATATTAGTTTGGTATAATAAAATTTTCGCCGAGTGACAGCTACATAAAATAACAAAATCTTCAGTTTGAAATAGCATTATTGGAACATTTAAAGTAATGTAGTCGGTAGCGCAGCGGGCTAGGTATGAAACTCTGGAACGTAAAATCGACGTTCGATTCCAATTGCAAACAAGTTTTTTTTTATTTTGGAATCATTTAGAATATTGGAAGCTGTTTTATTATTCTACAATTTGCTTTTGGAAGTTTTGTACCCTTCAAAAATAACCCTTAAAAATATTACTACCTACCGAAAAAGGAATAACTTGCTCATTTGAGTATCGAAGATATTCGGGTGAATATTGGGCCGAATATTTTTGATTATCTAACATTTTCTAAAAAACGGCCAAATAAAGGCTCAAAAGAGCAAGTTCCGATATTACATAAATTTAGTTTCACAATTTTGCAGTATTAACTGTAAATCAAAGTGCAAGTTTTAAACGTAAACAAATATGCTTTCGAAAAAGTTATCTGAAGCTTTTGTCTTTTTTTTAAAGAATCTAATGACCGTATTCACCAACTACAAATAGCACTAATTGTCGATTAAATACAAAAGTTTGCATTGTATTGCAAACCAAGGCCAAAAACCAAAAAAACCAAGGCCTTCAGATTTATTTAAAATAATTGAATTCGCATTTTACGGGTTTACTGTTTAATATACTGCCGTCCTAAGGAAGAAGGTCCTATCTGCAAAATTTACGTTTTTGAGATTTTTGATGCTATGTATGCTATGCAATATATTTTACCTATTCACCAAAAAAGAAAGTCCTAACTACAACAGAAATAGGTTTTTTTTAACTAAATATTTTGTACTTGCTTAACAATTCAGAAGTTTTTAGTCATAGTAAAATTAAAAATTTTGATCTGAGCGTGGTTCATGCGATAGAGGAATGTATAAAGAACATTCACGCCAAATTTCAAATAAATCGGTTTATTAGAACTTGAGATATGAATACGGACGACGGCATTGAAGATACGTAAAAGTCGAAGTAACTCAGAATCAGTATTTTGCAGATAGGACCTTCTTCCTTAGAACGGCAGTATACAAAAAAGGTCAACCATATCAATATTATATTAATTACTTTTTAATTACTTTTTTTGATATCAAAAATCGGCTGATAAATAAGGTCGCTACGGCCGAATTAAAATATTTCAAACTTTTACTTTCTTACGCCCTTAGAGCTTAAACTGTTGAAATTTTCGAAAATGTTTTGAGACCATCTTGTGGTCCTTGCGGATGGCTAAACTTTTGTTCCTTACGAATTTTTTCAAACACGATTCCTTACACCAACTAAGCGACGAAATGTCGCATGGCGAAGAATTTCTTTTCAAATTCTTTCCATTTTTGCTGTAAACCTAAAATTTGAGATTTAACGATGAAGGGGTGGTTTTTTGGAAAAATGTCAAATACATTTTTCGTTTCCTTTTCACGAATATTATCGACGTGAAAGTAATAAAAATTGAATTATTAAAATTTAAGAAAAATCGTTCGACACCAAAGCGGGCGGACGCCTCGAAAAAAAATTAGCGGTTATTGTCAATGGCCGAGATAGCTGTGCGCAATTGTCGATAACAATTTTACGTCTAAAATTTTAACTTTTTCTTATTTTTTGAAATTACGATTTGGTTTTACGGCTTTACCGCTATAGATGGAAAAAAATAGTAATATATCAATATTGTGGCAATCCAAATTACCCACTCGATCCCGCTTTGAAATTGAAAATCGGTTAACTACTAAAGCCGCAAAGGCGGAAATAAGAAAATTGCAAATTTTAACTGTTTTACGCCGATTCCGCGCAAACTGTTGAAATATTCGAAAATTTTTTGCTACCATCGTGAGGTCGTTGCGGATGGCTAAAATTGTGTTCCTCACAAAATTTTTCAAGAACGTTTCCTTACACCAACTAAGCGACAAAATCTCGAATGACGAAGAATTTCGTTTCAAATCTTTGCCATTTTGGCAAAAACCGAAAGTGTGAGTTTTAACAGTGAAGGGGCGGTTTTTTCGAAAAATGTCCAATTTGCTTTTCGTTTTATTTTCACGTATATTATCGACGTGAAAATAAAAAAAATTGAATTTTGAAAATTTAAGAAAAATGGTTCGACACCAAAGCGGGCGGACGCCTCGAGAAAAACTAGGCGGTTATTGTCAATGGCCGAGATAGATGTGCGCAATTGTCGATAAAAATTTAACGTCTAAAATTTGTCTTTTTTTCTTCTTCGTTAGCGTGGGACTCAAATAAAAGTAAAATTTGCGTATATTTTTGAAATTTGATTCCACGCAACAAAATTTTTCGGCTAATTCAAAATAAATTTATAAAACAAATTTGAACCAAAATCCTTCCAAGTATCGAGTCCATTCGTTTATGTCGTTAAATTTGCAAATTTTCGAAAAAAAAAAATTTCAAAAGAGAAACCAAGGCAAACCCCTATAAAATTATTTTTTGAAATTTCGATTTGGTTTTACGGCCTTACCGCTATAGATGGGAAAAAATGTAATATATCAATATTGTGGAAATCCAAATTACCCACTAGATCCCGCTTTGAAATTGAAAATCGGTTAACAAATAAATCCGCAACGGCGGAAATAAGAAAATTGCAAATATTGACTTTGTTACGCCGATTGGGCGTAAACTGTCAAAATATTTGAAAATGTTTTACTACCACCGATTGAGCCTTACTAAGGGCTTTACATTTTTTCTTTACGAATTTTTTTAAAAACGCTTTATTTTTTTTTTCGAAATTTTTTTTTCGGAAAGCTTAAACTGTTGAAATTTTCGAAAATGTTTTAAGACCATCTTGAGGTCTTTGCGGATGGCTAAAATTTTGTTCCTCGCGAATTTTTTCAAACACGATTCCTTATAACAACTAAGCGACAAAATTTCGAATGACGATGAATTTCGTTTCAAATCCTTGCCATTTTGGCAAAAAACAAAAGTGTCAGTTTTAACAGTGAAGGGGTGGTTTTTTCGAATTATGTCTAATAGACTTTTAGTTTTATTTTCACGTAAATTATCGACAAGAAAATAAAAAAAATTGAATTTTGAAAATTTAAGAAAAATCGTTCGACACCAAAGCGGATGGACGCCTCGAGAAGAACTTGGCGGTAATTGTCAATGGCCGAGAAAGATGCGCGCAGTTGACGATAACAATTTAACGTCTAAAATTTTAACTTTTTCTTTCTTCATTAGGGGACCCTAAATAAAAGTAAAATTCGTGTAAATTTTTGAAAATTTTATTCTTCAAAACAAAATTTTTCGGCTAATTCAAAATAAATTTATAAAAAAAATTTTGAACCAAAATCCATACAAGTATCGAGCCTATTCGTTTGCGTCGTTAAATTTAATAAATTTTCGAAATATTATTTTCCGAAGAGAAACCCTTCAAAATTCTATTTCGAAATTTCGATTTGGTTTTGCGGCCTTACCGCTATAGATGAGAAAAAATAGTAATATATCAATATTGTGGCAATCCAAATTCTCCATTCGATCCCGCTTTGAAATTGAAAATCGGTTAATAAATAAAGCTTCAACGGCGTAAATAATAAAATTTCAAATTTTGACTTTGTTACGCCGATTGCGCTTCAACTGGTCAAATATTCGAAAATATTTTAAAACCTCCGTGAAGTACTTGCGAATGGCTAAAATTTTGTTCTTTACGAATTTTTTCAAAAACGATTCCTTACACCAAGAAATCCACGAAATATCGAATGGCGAAGAATTTCCTTTCAAATCCTTGCCTCTTTTGCAGTAAACCAAAAACCACTGTTTCAACAGTGAAGCGACGGTTTTTTCTAAAAAGCCCAAATGAATTTTTCGTTTTCTTTTCGCGTATATTATCGATGTGAAAATTTAAAAAATTAAATTATAAAAATTTAAGAAAAATCTACGAAAGCAATCAGAAAACTTTTAAAAATACATTAGATAAATTGGGAGAAAATGATAAAATTTTCTTTTATGAAAGTTGTGTTGAGGCTTCCTTCCAACCTTAAGGTAACTAAAAATAAAAAACCAAAAATTTGGTTACGGCAAGCGGATGGGGTCACCCATGTAAGTAGTAACCGAACCCGACTTTCGTGTTGGGATTCAAATTTTTTTTCTTACATTGTTTGACCATTCTGTGCTAACACGCAGTGCCGTATGGCCCTACATATTAATTTCATCTTACGGAGGAGAGCGGGTACTACTATTAATGTTAATTTTTAAATATCTTGCCAATACATATTTTATAGAAAATTTAAGCATATTAAATTTAATGCTCAAAATAATAATCTATATTAATTTCGAATCAACATAAAACCGAGCATTTCATTTATGCCACACAAACTGAATATTGACACTTGAACTAATTTTATTTTGCTCATGATTTTCACAATTTACAACAAATTTTCACCATTTTCAGATGGCCTCTAAGTACAGTTATACTATATGTTTATTCCACACGGTATCCGGACGTTTGGTCCCCGGACGATTGGTCCCGGACGATTGGTCCCCGGGCGATTGGTCCCCGGACGATTGGTCAAGCGGACGATTGATCCAGCGGACGATTGATCCCCGGACGATTGATCCCCGGACAATTGATCCAGCGGACGATTGATCTCCGGGCAATTCCAGAAATATGTCTTGGGGGGATGGGTAATAATAAATAATCAAATTATGAATGTTTTTATTATTATTATTGTTCGATTTAAAATAAAATTTGTAACGATTTCCACTCTTAAATTTATTAAGTAACAATATTTAAGATATAAAAGATTCGTTGTAAATTATATTTTTCGTTTAATATTACTTTAATATAACCAGCGGAGACGGAGACAAAATTTGTAAATTATTTAATTTGCCCCCTCTCCTAAGCGAGGTTAGGGTTACTGCCTAATACCTAATACCAAAGAGTATTACAAAGAGCTAATAGGGGCTGTCTATTAATTACGTAACGGTTTGGGGGGAGGGGAAAGGTATTGGAAATCTTACGGACCCTTACGTGGGCGAGGGGAGGGTCCGACATATTCCTTACATAAGTTTCGTAAAATACTTTTTTTAAATTAAATCAGTTATTTTTACCTGAATATAAACCCTCTCAGTCCGACGTTTGTTTTACGAAATTTGCTGTACAGACGGGGTTCGTCGGGTCTTTAGGATACGTCCTTGCGTTTTAATCCGTCTCCCGTGTCTCGGACACTACAATAATTTTCGGACAGATACGTCTCCCGGACCGAGAGAGTTAAGGAATTACAAATTTATTGCATTAACTTTTTTATGTAATTAATTAATCTTTATTAACTTTTATTTATATAAACAATCGTTTATAAAAAATCGTCCGCTGGACGAATCGTCCGGGGATCAATCGTCCGGGGATCAATCGTCCGGGGGATCAATTGTCCGCTGGATCAATCGTCCGCTGGATCAATCGTCCGGGGATCAAACGTCCTAGAATCTTCCACACTTCAAGACATTTGGTTGCGTGCTTGAACCTGTGCGATTGATACTATTTATTTTCATGTCCCAACCAGATACACTGATTTTTTTCATACATGCGTTAATACCTATGGAATAAGTTTTTGAATTATTCAATCGCAAATCTGTCCATCCTCACAGGTCCAAAAAAGCAATCATTTACTTCGCCTTCGCCTGCAAAAAAGTACAAATCCAAACACTCCGATCATCCGACACTCCACGCCTCTCTCAACACCTTCTTTCCCCCTTACGCTTGCCCCATTCGCCCCCTCCCTCTCCGGCCACCTCTTCCAAACTACAACCGGGACCAAACTTATCGAGGCCGCAGGCCTCGTGCCTCGCAGAGATAGCCAAAAACATCAGCCGTTTAATTTTAATTAAATTTAAATCTTTTAAATTATTTGATTTATTTTCGACACTTTTAATGTTGAAATATAATAAAAAGTGGTACAATTGTTTCTCCGGTTCGGTTCGGTACGATCGCTCCTCGTGCACCACTAGAGGATTACAAACTACAAACTGGCGGCCGCAGGCCGCTAAGCGGCCGTAGACCGCCATGAGCCCGATAGGGCGAACTAGCCGAAAAAAATCGGCCGTTAGGCCGATTTTTATTGGCTAGTTATATATATAAAGCTGCTTGGCCTCACTGATTCATCATAAATAGGCCAAAAATGTTTGACCCCTTCTGGACCTCGTGGAAAGTTGAAATTTTGCAAACCTCTGGGGTTACTTGCACAACCACCCAGAAAAATTGAAAAAGTTCAAAAAGTCACCCCCGAACCCTTCTACGAGGGTTTAAAGGGTTTTGCTAAATGCGGTTGCATCGCCGTTATTTGGTGTCGGATTTTGATTATCTAAAAAGTTTTGAAATCGTCGTGGCGGTGGCTTTCGATTTGTTGAAAAAAAACTTCAAAATTTTTGACCTTTGAACTATAGAATAGAATCGAAAGTTTCAAAACTTTTTTTAACCGCGCCGCAGGTAATCCGTATCGGACGGAAAAATGGAAAAAACTGTTGGAAAGGAAAAGTTGAACTGCATAAAAAAGATGTCTTTCAATTTTTGCGTAAATTCGATAGTTTACGAGCAAATGTAAAATTAATTTTTCACGAAAATGCGCCTTTAATTAATTTGTGAAATTTATTCAACGTTCGGGATTTCACGTCGGAACTCGGACGATTCAAATGCACGTGTGATGTGCGTTACAATAGAAATACAAAAAACAATTACCAGTTTACTTATTAATATAAATTATTAATCTTAAAAATATTATATTTTCATCCAGTAACATTATCTAGATAATATGAACAAATATTTTGGGGTTGCAAAACCGTGCATATTATTTGTAATAATAAAAGTGATCGCTCAATGGAAGTCATAATTTGACATTAGGAATTACGAGCTACCTTCCAAAACTAAATTCACGTTTAAACTATTGTTACAAAACAGAACGAAATATGATTTTCAAGTTGGTACATTTATTTATTACTGTTGATTTGTTTGGAAATTTGGAATAAATAAATTGTCGTTCAGTAACAAACATTTTTTATATACAATGAACAAAATGTTAAGGCTGAAATACCATTATTAGATCATCTAAAGTAATGTAAGCCCCGTGGCTTATGGGCTAGAATTGAGGACTCGCGTGCATAAAATCAACGTTCGATTCCTGTCTTAGACAAGTTTTTTTTTTAATTTTAGAATCTTTGAAATATTCGAAACCGTTGTATTATTCCAGGATTTGGTTTTGGAAGTTTTGTACCCTTCAAAAAAAATAACCCTTGAAAATAAATACTACCTACCAAAGAAAGAATAACTTGAAGCCTTTTTAATCTAATCCGGGTAAAAAACCTCGCTGGATTAGCTCGGTTACTCATTTGACTATCGAAGATGTTGGGACAATATCAAAAATAAACTTACAAGTAAGACCGATGATTATTTTTGATTACCTAAAATTTTGTGCGAGAAAAGCCAAATTAAATTACAAAAAATTTGGTTTTATAATTTTGCAGGTTTAACTGTAAACCAAAGTGTAATTTTTAAACGTAAAGAAATATGTTTTCGAATAAAGTTATCTTAAGCTTTTGTCCTTTTTCTAGGATTCTAAGCAAAATAAATTTAAAAATTAAAAAAAAAATTTGAAAATTTTTCTGAAAATAACCAAGGCAGATGCCTTCAGATTTATTTAAAATAATTGAATTCGCATTTTACGGGTTTACTGTTTAATATACGAAAAAAGTTAACCATATCAATATTATAGGAAATTGCCATGCGCTTACTTACTTTTTTTGATATCGAAAATCGGCTGATAAATAAGGTCGCTACGGCCGAATTAAAAAAACTTCAAATTTTGACTTTCTTACGCGCGAAGAGCTTAAACTGTTGAAATTTTCGAAAATGTTTTGAGACCATCGTGAGGTCCTTGCGGAGGGCTAAAATTTTGATCTTTACAAATTTTTTCAAACACGATTCCTTACACCAACTAAGCGACGAAATGTCGAATGACGAAGAATTTCGTTTCAAATCCTTGCCATTTTGGTAAAAACAAAAGTGTCAGTTTTAACAGTGAAGGGATGGTTTTTTCGAATAATGTCCAATTCACTTTTAGTTTTATTTTCACGTAAATTATCGACGAGAAATTAAAAAAAATTGAATTATTAAAATTTAGGAAAAATCGTTTGACACCAAAGCGGGCGGCAGCCTCGAAAAAAACATGGCGGTTATTGTCAATGGCCGAGATAGATGTGCACAATTGTCGATAACATTTAACGTCTAAAATTTTAACTTTTTCCTTCTTCGTTAGGGCGGGACCCAAATAAAGCTAAATTGTGTGTATATTTTTCGGCTACTTCAAAATAAATGTATAAAAAAATTTTGAACCAAAATCCTTCCAAGTATCGAGTGCATTCGTTTATGACGTTAAATTTGCAAATTTTCGAAAAAAAAATTTTCAGAGGAGAAACCAAGGCAAACCCCTTTAAAATTCTTTTTCAAAATTTCGATTTGGTTTTGCGGCCTTACTGCTATAGATGAGAAAAAATAGTAATATATCAATATTGTGGCAATCCAAATTACCCACGCGATCCCGCTTTGAAATTGAAAATCGGTTAACAAATAAAGCCGCAACGGCGGAAATCAGAAAATTTCAAATATTGACATTGTTACGCCGATTGGACGTAAACTGTCGAAATATTTGAAAATGTTTTGCAACTACCGATTGAACCTTACTAATGGCTTTACTTTTTTTCCTCACAAATTTTTTTAAAAACGCATTCTTACATCTGCCAAACGACAAAATGTCTAATCACGAAAATTTTCCTCTCAAATCTTGGCCTTTTTTGGAGTAAACCAAAACCGCCAGTTTTAACAGTGAAGGAACGGTTTTTTCGGAAAAGGCCAAATGAACTTTTCGTTTTCTTTTCCCGAATATTATTGATGTGAAAATTAAAAATTTAAATTTTTAAAATTTAAGAAAAACAATTTAGAAACTCAGAATAAATAGAACAAAAATGTTAACAAATATTTTTATAAAAATTATATCTGGAAGCCGGTTAAAATAAAAACAATAAAAATCTAAATATTTGGTAACGGCAAACGGTTCTCTTGCGGACACCCATCCAAGTAGTAACCGTGCCCGATATTGTTTAACTGATCGGATCGGATGAGAACAAATTTGGAATTAAAATTAAATAACTTTATTCAAATTTTATTTTCCCCATTTGTTTGGTCACGGACGAGAACGGGTACTACTAATAATGTCAATTTTAAATATCTTGACAATAGACACTTTATAGAAAATTTAAACATATTAATGCTTAAAATATTATTCTATATTAATTTCGAATCAACATAAAACCGAACATTTAATTTATGTCACATAAATTAAAACGAACTCATTTTATATTGCATATCACTTTTCCAATTTTCAACAAATTTTCACCATTTTCAGCTGGCCTCCAAGCCCATCCCCACAGGTCCAAAAAAGTAATCTTTTACTTCGCCTACGCCTGCAAAAAAGTACAAATCGAAACACCCTGATCGTCCGACACTCCACGCCTCTCTCATCACCTTCCTTCCCCCCTCCCCTTGCCCTATTTGCCCCCCCCCCTTCGGTCACCGCTACCAAACTACAACCGGGAACAAACTGAACGAGGCCGCAGGCCTCGTGCCTCGCAGAGATAGCCAAAAACATCAGCCGTTTAATTTAAATTAAATTTAAATCTTTTAAATTATTTGATTTATTTTCGACACTTTTAATGTTTAAATATAATAATCAAGTGGCTAATGTTTCGCCGGCTCGGTTCGGTACGATCGCTCCTCGTGCACCACTAGAGGATTACCAACTATAGATTTGCGGCCGCAGGCCGCTAAGCGGCCGTAGGCCGCCATGAGCCCGATATATATATAAAGCTGCTTGGCTTCACTGACTCACTCACTGATTCATCATTTCGAGTGAAAATGTTTGACCTGTTCTGGATGTCGTGGAAAACTGAAATTTTGGCAGGGGATAGGTTTTGTTGCACAACCACCCAGAAAAATCGAAAAAGTTGAAAAAGTCACCCCCGAACCCTTCTACGAGGGTTTAAAGGGTTTTGCTAAATCCGGTTGCATCGCCGTTATTTGGCGTCGGATTTTGATTATCTAAAAAGTTTTGAAATCGTCGTGACGGTGGCTTTCGATTTGTTGTTTCAAAACTTCAAAATTTTTGACCTTTGAACTATCTTTTTTGCTTCGAAAGTTTCAAAATTTTTTAACCGCGCCGCAGGTAATCCGTATCGGACGGAAAAATGGAAAAAACTGTTGGAAAGGAAAAGTTGAACTGAATAAAAAAGATGTCTTTCAATTTTTGCGTAAATTCGATAGTTTACGAGCAAATGTAAAATTAAATTTTAATTAAAATGCAATTTGCAATCATTTAGACGTTCGGGAAGACTCGGCAAAAAATTTACAGGTGTGATGTGTCACAATACAACAAACGATAACTTTCGAGTTCGTTTACCAAATTGAAATAATTAATCTAAAAAATATATATTTTCCTTAAGTAACATTATCTACATATACGAAAAGTTTTTTGGGGTTGCAAAAGGGTTGCATTTGTGATAATAATGGTTAGCGCACAATGGAAGTCATAATTTTACATTAGGAATTACCAGCTACCTTCCGAAACTAAATTCACGTTTAAACTAATGTTTCAAAACAGAACGAAATATAATTTTCAAGTTAGTACATTTATTTATTATTGTTGATTTGTTTGGAAATTTGGAATAAATAAATTTTCGTTTGGTAACAAACATTTGAAGCTTTTTTAATCTAATCCGGGTAAAAAACTCGCTGGATTAGCTCGGTTACTCATTTGACTATCGAAGAAGGTCAATATCAAAAATAAACTTATAAATAAAACCGATAATTATTCTTGATTACCTATAATTTTGTTTGAGAAAAGCCAAATTAAATTACAAAAAATTTGGTTTTATAATTTTGCATGTTTAACTGTAAACCAAAGTGTAATTTTTAAACGTAAAGAAATATGTTTTCGAATAAAGTTATCTTGAGCTTTTGTCCTTTTTCTAGGATTGTAAGCAAAATAAATTTAAAAATTAAAAAATAAATTCGAAAAATTTTTTTTTTATTTAAAATAATTGAATTCGCATTTTACGGCTTTGCTGTTTAATATACTAAAAAAGTCAACCATATCAATATTATAGGAAATTGCCATGCGCTTACTTACTTTTTTTGATATCGAAAATCGGATGATAAATAAGGTCGCTACGGCCGAATTAAAAATATTTCAAATTTTGACTTTCTTACGCCCGTAGAGCTTAAACTGTTGAAATTTTCGAAAATATTTTGATACCATCGTGAGGTCCTTGCGGATGGCTAAAATTTTGTTCCTTACAAATTTTTTCAAAAACGATTCCCTACACCAACTAAGCGACAAAATTTCGAATGACGAAGAATTTCGTTTCAAATCCTTGGCATTTTGGCAAAATCCAAAGGTGTCAGTTTTAACAGTGAAGGGGTGGTTTTTTCGAATTATGTCTATAACACTTTTAGTTTTATTTTCACCTAAATTATCGACCAAAATTTTAAAAAAATTGAATTTTTAAAATTTAAGAAAACCAAAGCGGGCGGCCGCCTCGAAAACAACTTGGCGGTTATTGTCAATGGCCGAGAAAGACCCGCGCAATTGTCAAAATTTTAACTTTTTCCTTCTTCGTTAGTGTGGGACCCAAATAAAGGTAAAATTTCAGTATATTTTTGAAAATTTGATTCTTCGCAACAAAATTTTTCGGCAAATTCAAAATAAATTTATAAAAAAAATTTTGAACCAAAATCCTTCCAAGTATCGAGTCCATTCGTTTATGTAGTTATATTTGCAAATTTTTGAAAAAAAAACTTTCAGGAGAGAAAAAACCAAGCCCTTTAAAAATTTTTTTCGAAATTTCGATTTGGTTTTACGGCTTTACCTCTATAGATGAGAAAAAATAGTAATATATCAATATTGTGGCAATCCAAATTACCCACTAGATCCCGCTTTGAAATTGAAAAGCGGTAAAGAAATAAAGCCGCAATGGCGGAAATAAGAAAATTGCAAATTTTGACTGTTTTACGCCGTTTGCGCGTAAACTGTAAAATATTTGAAAATGTTTTGCGACCATCGTGAGGTCCTTGCGGATGGCTAAAATTTTGTTCCTCACGAATTTTTTCAAAAACGATACCTTACACCGACTAAGCAACGAAATCTCGAATGACAAAGAATTTCGTTTCAAATCCAAGTTTCAAATTTCAAGTTTTAACAGCGAAGGGGCGTTTTTTTCGAAATATGTCCAATTTGCTTTTCGTTTTATTTTCACGTATATTATCGACGTGTAAATAAAAAAAATTGAATTTTTAAAATTTAAGAAAAACCAAAACGGTTGAACGCCTCGAGAAGAACTTGGAGGTAATTGTCAATGGCCGAGAAAGATGCGCGTAATTGTCGATAATATTTTAACGTCTAAAATTTTAACTTTTTCCTTCTTCGTTAGGGTGGGATCCGAAATAAAAGTGAAATTCGTGTAAATTTTTGAAAATTTGATTCTTCAAAACAACATTTTTCGGCTAATTCAAAATAAATTTATAAAAAAAATTTGAACCAAAATTAATAGAAGTATCGAGCCCATTCGTTTGCGTCGTTAAATTTGTAAATTTTCGAAATATTTTTTTCCGAAGAGAAACCAAGGCAAGCAAACCTCTTCAAAATTTTATTTCAAAATTTTGATTTGGTTTTACGGCCTTATAGATTTAGATGGGAAAAATAGTAATATATCAATATTGTGGCAATGCAAATTGCCCATTCGATCCCGCTTTGAAATTGAAAATAGGTTAATAAATAAAGCTTCAACGGCGTAAATAAGATAATTTCAAATTTTGACTTTCTTACGCCGATTGCGCTTAAATTGGTAAAATATTCGAAAATATTTTAAGACCATCGCGAAGTCCTTGCGATTGGCTAAAATTTTGTTCACGAATTTTTTCAAACCGATTTCCTACACCAAGAAAGCCACGAAATATCGAATGGCGAAGAATTTCCTTTCAAATCCTTGCCTCTTTTGCAGTAAACCAAAAGTGTCTGTTTCAACAGTGAAGCGACGGTTTTTTCTAAAAAGCTCAAATGAACTTTTCGTTTTCTTTTGGCGAATATTATCGATGTGAAAATTTAAAAAATTAAATTATAAAAATTTTAGAAAAATCTACGAAAGCGATCAGAAACTTTTAAAAATACATTAGATAAATAGGGCAAAAATGATAAAAATTTCTTTTATGAAAGTTGTCTTGAAGCTGCCTTCTAACTTAAGCGGATGGGGTCACCCATCTAAGTAGTAACCGCGTCCGACTTTCCTGTTCGGACGAGAACAAGTTGAGATATTCAATTTTTTTTTCCTACATTATTTGACCATTCGGTGCTAACACGCAATGCCGTATGGCCCTACATATTTAATTCATCTTACGGAGGAGAGCGGGTACTACTATTAATGTTAATTTTTAAATATCTTGCCAATACATATTTTAAAGAAAATTTAAGCATATTAAATTTAATGCTCAAAATAATAATCTATATTAATTTCGAATCAACATAAAACCGAACATTTCATTAATGTAATTTATGCCACACAAACTGAATAAAGCAGTAAAAATAGATGGGGCAAAAATAATATTGACACTTGACCTTATTTATTATTGCATATCATTTCCGCACTTTTCAACAAATTTTCACCATTTTCAGCTGGCCTCCAAGCTCAACTATGCTGTAAGTTTATTCCACACTTCAAGACATTTGGTTTCGTTGTTTAACTTTGATATTATTTTTTTGAGTCCATTACAATAACTTTCATTATACATGCGTTAATACCTATGGAATAGGTTTTTGAAAAATGTAATTGCAAGTCTGCCCATCCTCACAGGTCCAAAAAAGCAATCTTTTACTTCGCCTACGCCTGCAAAAAAGTACAAAAATCAAAACCTTCCATCCCCCCTTCCCTTGCCCCATTCGCCCCCTCCCACTCCGGCCACAACTACCAAACTACAACCGGGACCAAACTTATCGAGGCCGCAGGCTTCGTGCCTCGCAAAGATAGCCAAAAAAATCGGCCGTTTAATTTAAATTAAATTTAAATCTAATGCTCAAAATAATAATCTATATTAATTTCGAATCAACATAAAACCGAGCATTTCATTTATGCCACACAAACTTAATATTGGCACTCGAACTAATTTTATATTGCTCATCACTTTCACAATTTACAACAAATTTTCACCATTTTCAGGTGGCCTCTAAGTACAGTTATACTGTGTGTTTATTCCACACTTCAAGATATTTGGTTGCGTGCTTCAACCTGTGCGATTGATACTATTTATTTTCATGTCCCAACCAGATACACTGATTTTTTTTATACATGCGTTAAGACCTAGGGAATAGGTTTTTGAATTATGCAATCGCAAATCTGTCCATCCTCACAGGTCCAAAAAAGCAATCATTTACTTCGCCTTCGCCTGCAAAAAAGTACAAATCCAAACACTCCGATCATCCGACACTCCACGCCTCTCTCAACACCTTCTTTCCCCCTTACGCTTGCCCTATATGCCCCATCCCTCTCCGGCCACCTCTTCCAAACTACAACCGGAACAAAACTTATTGTGGCCGCAGGCCTCGTGCCTCGCAAAGATAGCCAAAAAAATCGGACGTTTAATTTAAATTAAATTTAAATCTTTTAAATTATTTGATTTATTATCGACACTTTTAATGTTTAAATATAATAATAAGTGCTACAAGTGTCTCGCCGGCTCGGTTCGGTACGATCGCTCCTCGTGCACCACTAGAGGATTACAAACTACAAACTGGCGGCCGCAGGCCGCCATGAGCCCGATAGGGCGAACTAGCCGAAAAAAATCGGCCGTTAGGCCGATTTTTATTGGCTAGTATTTTATAAAGCTTTTTGGTTATTAAATTTACTTTAAGTAATTTTTACTGCTGATGATTTCCAAAACTACTTTAGTTTTTTTTTCTATAGCGTAAGGTAAAATTTTTTTTTTAAATTAAATTAATTTATTGTAAACACAGTTTTAATATTTTTTTTTTAACAATTTGTTTACTGCAGACCGGTATAATTTAGTTTAGGACAATGGAACACCACTACATATTTCACAAACTATTAAAGAACACAAAGAGGAAATTAAAACGTAATAACTATGTTGTAAGTTATAAAAATTCATTAATAATAATAAATTAGGTACGCCTCCCCCTCTGTCGTCTAAGTATGAAACTAATATTAAGTTGTAATGTACATGCATATTTTCAATTCCAGTTTATAATAGTTTTTAATCTTTATTTTAATTTACTTAAAATATTAAGAAGATATTTTATGTACTCTAACACTAACTTTAGGGGTTCCTAAACTTTTCAGACGACGGAACACTAACCCAATACTTTGTATTTTATGGAACCCCATATCATTAATGAGCTTTTTTTTTTAGCTTTTTTGGATTTTTTTTTAAGAAACAATATGACGTATTTGTAACCGTGGTATTATTTCATATTAATAGCTAATATTAAATAATTTTGGCGGAACCCCGACGACTGTTCTACGGAACCCGGGTTCCGCGGAACCCAGTTTGGGAATCAATGCTCTAACATATAGCATAATGCCTGCTATATATTTTTGTGGCCTAGTCACACGGTCAATATTTTCATCATTGACAACTCATAACAATAAAACGCAGTAAAAATATTTTATAGGCAGAGTAGGCAACGGAAGATGAACACGTTGCACCGGGATGTAAAACCAGTAAACTTGTCTAACGTAAACGAAAATGTAATGTATTTTCAAATGTTTCAGTTATGCTAGACCGGACTAATACCAGCGCCAGCGCCAAAAAGTCAATAGTGATTTTAGTGTCTGTAATCAACAAGACAGGATGATCTACATACATCTTTTGCAGTGCTATCCAGGAGTACTGTTCTCAGACAATACTAGAAACGTCGTCGCTGTGAAGCTGCACAATAAGTAAATTAAAGAATATTATCAGGCTACCAAATCAATTGTCCCCTGCGATGGTAAGTTGTTTATAGATGTGGTTAGTGTTGATATAAAGTAAAATTGCTGCTTGTTCTAGATTTCTCTTTGTTTGAAGGTACTACTAAACTTCTTGGTATTCCAAAGTTGACATCTGGCTCTCGCCAGGTAGCAGCTGATGCAGTATGTGAACAGTTGAAGTCATGGAACTGCAATTTCCTTCAGTACGACTGCTTCGAACAGCGAAAGATTTAGTGAAGCCTGTATCATAAGGGTCGTTTTTATCCCACGCGATAAAACGTCTTTTGAAATGAATTTTTTATTTTAAAAATGTGGGTTTTATTAAAAAACTAATAGGTAATATGATACTATTTTGTATTTTTGTGATAATTGGTAACAAAAATTTACAGGTTCGCGTAAAAGTTAAAATAAACAAAATTATAACTGATTACGATCATTAGCGGGAAATTTTGAATTACGGCGTCATTAAAACAAAATAAATAGAAAATAAATCTTCGAAACGTTGATCATTACAAATTTATTTTATTGACACCGTAGTCCAAAATACCCCACTAATTATCGTAATCAGTTATTGATATTATGGACGTGATTATTGAACAGAAACAAAATTATATCTGCAGTTTATAATTTTCTTTATTGTTACAAATTATTTTAAAGATAATTTATATATTTTGCACAAATTTATAGATTTAATATAATATTATTTATGATGACATTATTAGTTTGAATTTTCACTGATGGTTAGTGTTATCAACCTCTTAAAACAAAAAATTACGTATCATATTAATGTTCATATCGATACGGGATTGGGTTTCAAAATGACTTTGTTTAATAGAAATACACTGTTAAAATTGTATGGAAAATTACAATGATTTTTATTGTAAAAGTTACGTTGGAAATCTATGAAAATAAATAATTACGGAAATGTTCCTGTAAAATTAAAAAATTTCTGTAAAAATTCACAGGGCAACAGTGATTCTGCGGTCTGGGGTTTATGAGTAGAATTTGGATAATTATGGTCTCCTGATTGCAAAAAATGAATAAAAATATGCAATATTATTCAACGACTACATAAGGGAACAGCGATTCTGCGGTGTGAGGTTTTTGAGTCGATATGGGTAATTATGGTTCCCTCTGAATGCCAAAAAAATTTCAGATTTGTCAAATTGACTCCAGTTTTTGAGATCAATACAACCCTTTTATATTGAAAATAAAATGAAAATTTCTTCTTTGAGCGAAGATTCGCTGTCAATGGCTCATTTCTGCATTAAAAATTAATAAAAATTTCACAGTATATTCTCCAAATGTCACTTTATTATGTAGTCTGTGTCGGCAAAAAAATTATCGAAATATGTTGTTTTTGATTATGGTGCTAGATCAATAGGCGCTAAACTGGTGTCAAGTTCAACTCAAAAACGAATAATCGTAGAAAGTTGAAATTTTCAGTACATACGTAAAACACAATACCACATAACATAAGCTATTTTTTATTTTAAAAAAATTAATAAAGACTAGTTTTTCTTTGAGTTTTCAATAAAATACACTTCAGTTATAAATATAAAATAGATTATGTAAAGTAATACCTACCATACTAATCAATCGAAAAGAAAAAGTAAGATTATCTTTCTTGGTATGACATTAACCAATCAGAGAAAACGTGTGCAGTTCAAGCACTTTTAAAAAGATGTCGGCACTTAAATTTGAAGCAAACACACAAACCTACCTATTATAGTATTGGTAAAATATATGGGGCGAAAAATCTGGCTTTCAAAATTCCTGCTTTGGAAAATATTAGTTAGTATCGTTTATTTTATTTTTAGTATTTTACTTCCATTTTCATCACAAAAGTGATTATTTTTCAAATTTCAAATGTCAAATATATTGCAATATTATACCTTTTGAAAAGGTATGTATCTTGAATAAAAAAAAAATATCATAAAGCAACTGGTGACAACTGCTTGATTTTATGATCTATTCCTATTGATCTAGCACCTTAAATTTAACTTTACCCCCCTTAACATGAAAACTAGTTTCAATTCCAACAAAATAACTACGTGCCGAGTACTTTATAACATCAGTGTATGTAAATTCGCTCTAAAACCTAAGACCGCAGGAAAAAGTTTTTGTTTTGTTGCCCAGTGATTACTGATTTTGATAATGTAAAATTAATTTCTGTTCTGTAAATTTACAAAAATTTTGTAAAATCACAATGTAATAACTAGTATTTTACAGTTCTCATATGAGTATATAATATTACTTGGGTGTGTAAAATTACATCCTTATGTATATTTACATAGATTATCATAGGTCATCTCATAAAGTTGCCAATGATTTTCTATGTAAATTTACATAAATTTTTTTTGCAGTGTAAAAAAAAACTTTAAAACTCCGAATCCATGGGAAGCAACTAAGTATCTCTCAATAAGGGATTTACTTAGACATCCATGTAACACTTTCTTGATATTTTTGCAAAAAATATTGTTGAACTGTTGTTTATCAAATAAAGTTTACATTCTATTATATTATTATTGATTATTACATTTTTAAATTATTGATTTTAAAATAAATAAATTATTATTAAAATATTGATATACCTATTTATTTATCTATGATTTTATCAAAACTTTTGAGTTTCTAGATATGGGGAGAGAAAAAGTATTTTTTATATTTCTGGTTTGTGTATGTATTTGGTATTTAAAAATTTTGTATTTATTATATATATTATGATGTAATTTTATATTTCATTCAAAAAATGGAAAAGTGGAAAATATAAACCGCTACCTTATTTTCATAACTCAAAATCTAAAGAGCATTCGACATGTTATATTTATATTATATGGTAATTATATGGTATAATTTTATTTAGCGTTTCGAATCACCAAAAAAAGAATTGGAATATAGATTGTCAAAAATACCAAATGTAGTGAGCCTTGGTTAGTAAAACAGTTATTTATAAGAACAGCTATTTTTCTATCACATCATATCTAAAACTCCTTAAAATCATCTAACAAAATCAATGGATCTTGTTTAGGGTATTTTCTTGTAATGTTTCCAATTCCTGGTATAATATTCTTCTTCTTCCTTCTAATCACTCTCTTTAGTTTTAGATTTTACTCTTAGATATAGGTACTCTGCTTTATTTGATTTAAATGCCAATATTTTTTTGACTATTCTTTTCGTCACTACATGAACTATGTACAATTTTTTTTAGAATTTGTTCCCCTGAACAGTATATAGTGTAGTGTTTCTTCCATATTTCGCCTTAAACACTAAAGCTTATTATTTTTTTTTATTGTTATTGTTGTTTAAACGATTTTATTTAATTATATTTTACTTTTTTAAACGTTTTGTTATTTGTTATTTTGGTCAATTAATCACAGGTTAAAATTCGAAAATTATTTCAATACACTGCATTATTTTACGTTTATTCTTGACATGAAAAATTTACTACAAATCTGACTTTTTTTTTTAATAAGTATACTCTTGGTTTTGTATCACATTCAAATATAATAAAACATCTTTAGTCTATACAAAATTCTTTATTTTACAATTTTGAATAAATCCAACATTGATATGATACATAATCGTAATGATATATTTAAAAGTTATGGGAAAATAAAGCTGCGATGTAGTAAAATATCGAATACTTAATATTTATTTTTATATTATACAAATTGTTGAGTATAGAGATCTTTTAAATCAATTTAAATTGACCGACGTTTCGAGTCTTCTTATAATTGACCCATTTTCAAGGCTAAAAATTATACAATAAAAATAAAATTATTAAAAAATTTTTCAAAAATATTTTTACATGAAATTGACGAATTTTTTGACAAAATAATGTCATAGTAATGATGTTATATTAATTATGTGAAAAATAAAAATAAAAACAAAAACAAATTATAAGAAGACTCGAAACGTCGGTCAATTTAAATTGATTTAAAAGATCTCTATACTCAACAATTTGTATAATATAAATTTAATAAAGAGGTCAACGATAATAAATTATTACTATTATATAATATTTATTACTTAAGTTGTACATACAATTCTTTCAAGATGTTGCCCGGTCCGCGGAGAATTTTTACCTATCCGCGTTAAAATATGTTCTTCTCAAAAAAGTAAATGATAATAAAAATGTCACAATTAACTTATGTAGAAGTTCTTTAATAACTAGTCAACGGTCCGTAAAATTTTTTTCACAAATTTTACCGGCCCGCTGGCCAAAAATAGTAGAGAAACGCTAGTGTAAACAATATTAATGTAAGATATAATGTTTAATCTAGGATTAGAAATGGGATTACAAATTGAGAAATTATCGATACAAGTTCAGTTAATTTTTTCTTAAATTATTATAAAAAATACAAAAATGAATGCTATGATGTTATGATAACCTAATAACTGATTATTTTATAATTTTTAATTACATTGAGCAGTGTGTGAATAATAATTAAAATTTACAACAAATACATATTATTAATTAACAATTTATTAATATTATTTTTTTATAGAAACATCAAATCTGTGGTACTTTTACACAAAATATATTTTATTAATAGCTGACGGAAAAAGGGCTTTAGAATCTATGTACATAAAGACGCATAAAATTTAGAGAGACAGAGAGATTAATTTTTTTTTATTTTAAACTTCGATGTCTGTTTCTATAATGATCAAATTAAAATTCTACCGTTTTAAAATTCAAATATAAATTATGATTTATCGACGTCGTATAACGTGAGCGTCTGGGTGCAGTGGTTTAGCGCGACCGAGTTTCTGCTAGAATCTAAATAGTGAGTGCTTGGGTTTAGTAAATTATCGCTTTTATATACAATTTTGCGATCTAAAGAATAAATCTTTACTAACCATATAAACTGATTAAGTATTATACAGAAGTGACTTGAGATTTATAAAATAATCTGTTTATTTCTTTTACTACTACTTCATTTTATGTGCTTTAACTGCCATTATGTTTATTTCCTAATTCTAGTTTCCTCGACTAACCAAATTTTAAACCAAGTAATACTGCATTATTTCATAATATCCTTAACAAATATTTAGGAGATATTTCAAATAAAAACAGCAAAATTAATTCCAGGTTTTTGAACATAAAATTAAGTTGTTTCAAGCGGAATATCAAAGATTTAGAAATATTTTTACTGTTTTCATTTGAATTATTCTCGTAGATTGGCACATTTAACGCAGCAAAAATTCTTGTAATTAAATCTAAAATTAAGTAATGCTTACTGCTAACATTAATGGGCGGATACTTTACACTGATTTTATATTTACATTTCACCTAAACTTGGTAGTGAAAATTTAAAAAATTATGTATTTGATTGGCATTTCTTATTTTGTCAAAATGGAAAATCGCAAAATATAAATAAATAATGTAATCTAACAGAGGAAGGGGGGAAGCGGATCAACTTACTTTACGTGTTTAATAGGCTATAGCAATATCCAAGTTATTTCTAAAAATATTCCACATTATGAGATATTTTTGTTACCGAAAGCCATGTAATGAAAAAAACTGTAATTACAAATTTCGGAAAAAGATTTTTCAGAAACACTGGGATTGTGTAATTATTAGATCAAAAGCAATTTTAGGCTTTTATATAAAAAATAAGATTTGATACCTGGTTGAATACCTTCAATAAAATATGAACACCTCGTATTATACATAAAATTCAAGGTTGCTTTTTTTGTACAAATAAAATTCTGGTGTAACAATGAAATTACAAATTTTTTCTTTATTATATCGACAAGGGATAATCCACGATTATTTTCTAGTTAAGTATATTATTACATTCTCCAGGTCTACGCCAAAAATGAGAAAGGGGTAATTATGCTTTTAAAAATTTCTGTTTTAGTAAAATAAGTCGTTTTTGAACAGAATTAATTCAAACAATTGTTTTTCTCAAAAAATGAAATAATCTCTTTTTAACGTTTAACTTTTTTTGTGGTTCCTTTCACTTAAAACTCATCAGACTGTATTCATATTGACAATATTTAACTAGAAACAAATCTACGAACTTTTCAACAAGATGTCGTTTATTTATTACATAAATTATGTACTCTTCTCTCAAATACCTCTATTTAGTCAAAATTCGTTATTTTTGGCAACATTTAAATTTGGCTTACAATTATTACATCACAAAAGTCACTAGAAAAATTGTTTATTTACTCCAATTTAAGATTTTTCTGTTGATTATTCATAATTGTTTCTTGTTCTTTTTTACTAATTTCATCACTAACCGCTTCCTTTAACATTCCCCAAAGTTCTTTCTTGTCCAAAAGTAAATATTTATCATTTTTTATTTCTGGAGCAAATAGTTCAGCAGGTTCATCATCTGCTTCCTGTTTATTTTGCAAGTATTTTAGTGGAACATCATTTTTTTTAGTATTCACATGTTTCGGAGTGAAAACGTGAACCTCGGGCTGTTTTACTTCACTTCTCGATATTGTAGTGTTTTCGTTTTTGCTTGTGGAATTTGTTGGTAATACAGTTGCATTCAACTTCAGATTCTTTAAATTTACAGTAAGATTCTTCATTAGTTTCTTGTGGGTTTCTTCAAAATATGTTTTGTTGTTCGCAACAGCTTTAATAGTATTTCTAACAGCTTCTTCTAATTTTGGAATACTCTTATTTAATTCTTCTTCGTCTTCCTCTTCTTCTTCGTCTTCAGGTTCCGTAAAATTATTTTCTAATCTGTCCCGTTTATCAATAATCGGAATTTCTTTAAGCACTCTATCTTGAATAATTATGTTATCTGTAATCAACGAGATATTTGATGGATTATCCGTAGTGGAAATATTGAATTCGGTGCTGTTTTCCACCACAACTGTTGCAGTTGGAACAATTAAATTACCTTTGCTCAGAACGTCAGTTGAATTGCTGTCTACATTAATTGTGTACGTTGTATAGCTCACATTTTCAGACTTATTCGATAAAAGTTTCATTTCCACTGCTACTTCAGTACTTAACTCAATGTTAACTGAGTTGTTGACTTTTTCTCTATTACAAACTTTCTCATACTCAATGAACTTCTGATCGCTCACTTGTGATACATTTTTTCCAAACCACGTTATAAAGTCATCATCTGTAATGCCCATCATTAATTTACTGCCCATGTTGGTATGGAAAAATATTTCGGCAGCCAAGTCTTCACGAGAAGCAGGATAAATACGTGCAAAGGCTGGTCTAAGAGATGACACTATAAAATTGCTCCTAACGATGTATTGAATGCAGATCGGACACGCAGTTGAAATATTAGCAAACACAAACCACAAATTGTTGGCATAATAACCGTGTTGCATTTCGGCCATATCATCGGTCGAATTGACCATAATTTGCGTTATCGAAGCTAACTCAAAACCCGAAAATAAAGACACTTCCAATCGTAATACCCCTGACGGTAGAGATCCTTTCCACCTAAACAAAAAAAAATAACAAATAAAATACTTATAAAAAATGTAATCACTTACTTAAAACAGTGCTTAATTTTCAGCATTGGTAGTTTTCCTTCAATTTCCTCTACCGAACTTCTATCTGGTAGAATTTCCTGAACTATTCCTGACCAAAGTTCGACTAAAGGTGTGACGTTTGAAACCGAATACGTAGAATAGTTAATTTTGCCCTGAATTGTAGCACATCCAGCACCGGTTGCGTAAACAAAAACTTTAGTTGGTAAACTTGGAAGATGTAGAATTTGAGATGGTTTTTTATTTGTTAGTTCAATTGTGTCGGTGAGTTCCATGCCGGAAGTTGCTAAAGATACGGTAAGGGATCTGTGTTTGTCGTTGACCAGCGTATCGAAGTGTGCAAATACTTTAACAGCCGGGTATAACAATTCTGGATGTTTATCTAACATGTGAGAGCGATAGAATAAGTATTGAGCTACAGATTCGGCATTTTTTAGATCTCCAATTTGACAGAATATCCAGAGAGTGTAAATTGAGGCTTTGTAATCTTCAACAGTAGCTAGAAAAGGGATAGTTAGTTTTTTGAAAAATTTATAAACTTGGCGTACCTATTAGAGGTTCCTTCAAACTCCTTCCTTCTTCTGACTCGTACAACCAATCGGCAGCGTCACGTTTGGGTGTAGCGTGAGGCCACCCAAATTCACCGTCCTCAGAGATGGAAACGTTCTTCAGTTTTTCGATAGCCCAATTTGCCTTTTTATTCTTGTATAATACTAAAGCTAAGGTGATTGCAGACAATGTTTCTGAACTTTGAAGTATCGGCAGAACCGTTTCTAAAAAGCTGGTGGCTTTCCCAAAATTATAAACTTCTTCTGAATTTTCTACCGGATACTCATAAAATGTAATTAACGTTTCTGCCGTTATACAGGCTACCTGTTCGAGTAAAGAAGTATTTTTACTAATATTTTGTTCGAGTTGTGTTTTGTCGAGTGATACACTGGAAATTTTTAAATCGGCAGGTAAAGGAGTAAAACTTCCGTCGTCTTCTTGTCGAAGTTGGATCCATCGAATAGCGCTTTGAATAATTTCTGGGTCCACGCTGAAGTAAGACTGAGTTTCCATTAAGGCCTTTAAAATAGATACCGTCGATTTATGACTTCCCACCATTTGATGTTCACTAAATGAGTTATCGGCTTTACGATAAGAGAGGATCGTTTGAATCTGCAATGTTGTTTATATTTTATCACGTTTCCTGTAAAATCATGCTTAACTTACATGTTTAGGCAAGCTTTGCAGCAATCTTTCCTTTTCGCTCGAATTAGCTTTCAAACCCAAATGTTTTAACTTTAAAATCGGTGCTAACGACGCTAAAGTTTTTCCTAATCCATCGCCTTCGTGTTTCTTTATTATTCCAGGTAGCGCTAAACCTCCTGAAATTAACAATTCTCCTGACTCAGATCCGGGCACTAACGATTTCGGTGTATCCAAATGTAAAACTTGAGAAAATCCGGATTCGTCGTTAAAGTTCCATATTCTAAAAATTGAAAAGTTGAAAATAAAAGTAGGTAAATGGAAAACTGATTAATTTAAAATTTGTACCTAAACTCGGCTACGCTTCCCCAAGCCGATGCAAAACCAATTTGTTGAATTTTAATTTTCTTTTCCATTTTCCATTTCAATAATGTAGCGTTATGAGAAATTGGGCCAGATCCAAACATGATTGTGTTTTTCTCCCACGTTAACCAAAACGTGCGCCATTGATCGGCGGATAAAATGTTAGGAGTGTCGACGTTTGTTAAGTGAACTCCATATTCTAGAAAATTTAACGAAAAGTTTTAAGTTAATAAAAAAAGTTTTTCAACGAATATGTAACTTAATAAAAAAATATCAAATATTAGGACGAGTTACCATGTTTTCCTCTGCCTAACCATGTAATGGTATTTTCGGTGTCTCCCAAAGTTAGTCTGTACATTTTATCCGATATCAATCGACTTTCTGATAGTGCAATATGTACTGGAACCACAACTCCGGAGCTTCCGGCTTTAATTTCAAGAACTATTCCCGCTCTATTGCGTGGCGCGCCAATCCATTCGTACTTAAAATTATCGCTTGTGGAAATTACCATGTTTTCTGAAATTTTAATCTAAAATTTGTGTCGATTAAAAATAAAAGGTAGTACCATTTGCACAAAAGTATGCACTCTCGGTGTCTGATTTTACAAGTCCTTCGGGATAAACCGTAACGGTGGCAGATCTCATCACAGCTCCCGCTAATGTTGAATTTTGATTGAGAGCTTGAGATCCTTCACACGATGGACTGCTGTAGCCGTTAACTTCAACTAAAATGGTGTAAGTATTTTCATAACAAAATTTAGAGTTGCAGGCGTTCTTACCTGTCATATTTTTAACACCGGGTGTGCTAACCAACATTCGAACAACCAAAGAAGTAGCTCCTTGCGGTCCGAGTCGCAGCCTCTCGGTAACGTAAAGTAATCCATTACTCAAAAATTGAGCACCCTCACTTAGAGCTAAAAGTGCCGTTACCTATAACAAAATTTCAAGGCTAGAAAACTTTGGAAATATGTAAATTTGCAACCTAAGTGACTCAATATCAAATTGTTGAATGATTGTCGTGCCGATCCATTTAGAAAACAACTTTCGCAACTTTTTGAAAGCTTTGTATAGTTAACTTTCAGAAAGCCTTTGTTGTTTAAACGAGTTCAATAAATAATCAATAAGATTCGTGTTATGTTAAATTTACTTTTATATTTATTTTGAGAAGATACTTACGTCCATGCAATAATTAATGTTGTTTGCAATTTTAATATCGACTTCAACTGTCTCTCCAACACGCAAACTTGGAGGTAAATGAAATTCTGCCTGCAAAGGACGGAAAACTTTGATTGAAACCGGAGAAGAAAATCGTAAACCTCCGCTGGCGACCGTTAGAGCCCATAGTGACCATTTTCCGCCTTCCTGTGGAGCGGGTATGACTAGACCCGTCGATGCAATTTCAGACCTACATAAAAGAGAAAATTAAATTTCGAAATACTTAAATTAGAATTAAAAGTTACATTTACGAAATGTAGCTACAACATATTTCGTGAAAACGAAATTCAACAATTTTTGAACTTTTCTCTCTAAAACTTTTGTTTACCTTAATTATTATTTTTAAGGTATTTTATACTTTATCGGTAAAATCGCGATAAGATTTCTACTTTTTAAAAGTTATTCCTACTAATTCAGAGTATGTACCGTGAATTCTGGATTTTAAAATAAAGGTTGTGACATAATAATTATTTGCATGGAAAATTTCTATGCATTTGCTTATTTTAAATCAATGTTTATTAAAGTTCAAAAATTTCAGGGTTTTCCTTAAGTTTTTGTTAACATTTATAACAATCTATAATGTGATATGAAATTTTGCGAAACAATGAAAATTCTTACTCCATTGAAAGCGAAATGAAAAATTAAATTAAAAATTCAATGTTACGCAATATTAATAATAAGGTATCTCATTATTAGATTAAATTTGATATCATTGTAATGTAAATAATGTAAATTGAAATTATTCCAGAGTTAACAGACGAGTTCGCATCATAAAATTAATGATTTAACTAGTAAAGTTCAAAACAACCCTAAATGAAATTGAAAACATTATCAGCAAAATTTTAATGAATAATTAAAAATATTTGCTTTTATTTACATTATAAATTTTTCTCGTAAAATAAACTAAATATTCCAAGCTTGTACAGTGGTACAGATAACGCTGCTTTTAATCTGATCATTGATGATATTCTATTACGGAAGCTATCCATACTGATGGCTTATCTAAATTTCGATATAATAATAATTGATAAGACGTAGACGGAAAAACATATAAATATGAATATAAAGAAAATGCTTTGTTACATAATACTTTATTTAAAAGACGTAATACATCATCGGCAGGCGTCTTGCACACATTATACCTTATTAAACATTCGACGTATTTCATCTCCAAAACCCCTCATTATTATGTACACTTCAGGGTATTAAGACTTGACGTAAGTCAAGTTGGGTCCAGAAATAGTTTGGGTAGTAGTATGAGGCAATTTAGATTTTCTTGATATCTTTCCAATTAAATTACTCGAAGGTTTCCAAAATCTCTTAAGTAATCTTAAATGTTGTCAAATACCAAAAATACTGTGCTTCACATTTTCTGATTGTTATCAGTTGCACTACTTTGTTCTTCTTTTTGGGAACAAAAGTAGGTTTTCCCAACATGTAATTCCGAAAAATTCGGTCGGTTCCGCGAGCTTCTGCCTCGCAAATGCAAAATTGCGTGCCAAACAAAGTTTCCCTTCGAATCCGAATAAGACAATATACTATAATATTATAAATATTATTTTCGGGAAAGCAAGACATAAAAGAACACAAAATTAATTTTAATCATCGAGCGTGGGCTACGAGCTACTTGACCCACCCCCATGCGTTGTTACTGTTTCAGTACGTAAAAAATTCAGAAATTCAATTATTATTAAACATCGTCGCAAAAATAGGTTTCTGTAAAATTGTGATTAATTTACCTGTTCTAGATAAATAAAAGATTGGTAACTTTTACAAATTCAATGATAATAAAAATATCCATCCATTAATGAAATACGAGATTTAGTAGATTTCGGATACTAATCGAATATTTCTGTAACACACCTGAGTTTTCGAAGTAAAAAACTTGTAGTAATCTATTAATTATATTTGCGAACTTGATATAAATTTTTAAGTGATTTTTCAATTTTCAGCGAAGAATAACCGGATGCTTTTATACTAGAATGTAATATTAAATTTTAATCAGGAATTCGGAATATTTTGAACTAAGAAACTAAAATCATTCATCATTTGTAACACTGACTAGCACACATATAATATACCGCGACGGAACATAAATTTTGGAACGAATTTCCTTCGTAGCCACACCAAATTAACGAGCCACAAACAAAACTGGCCAAGAAGACTGTAAATTTAAGGCACTGTCAGTGGAAAAATTATTGGTATGCACAATAGATGGATGTGGTTATATAAATTACAATTCACACCATTTACTGCTCTAGTCGAGCAGATGGGGAGCGTTTTATAGCGCTTAAAATGTTAAATATACGTTTTCCCATTCTCATTTTCATTTCAAAATGTAATTAACACAGTAATTGTTGTAAATTACTGCGATAAGATGGACTAAAGTGCTAGTTTTTTTTATTAGGTGTTTAAATTTTCATCTTAACGTAAACGAAAGGTTATTCGTCACAATTCAATTTTGAAATAGGAATAATATGAAATACTTACGTATAATTGAAGCATTTCCAAAGCCATAATTGATCGAAAGGTGCTCCACCGACTAAACTTTCAGGGGGCCTTCGTCGATTAGAAGGTCCAGCTCCGGAACCCCTTTGTCGATACGAAACGGCTGAAACACCGGAATCGCCGCGTTTTACGCATTGGCGTTGAAAGAACGAAACTCCGGCTTCTAAAAAGTCAACTTCACCTGTGATGCTCGTCGTCGTTCTTTCTTCGCTGTAAATTTTAAAGTAAAATTGCTAATCTAAAAGTTTGTGAAAATTTGTAACCTTATACGTGGGTCAAACTTTATATCGGAACTCCCTCGGGAACGGCCTCCAAGGAGACAAACCAACGATGAAGGTTCGGCAATAACTTCCAAGTCTAAACTTTGACCCGGAAGCCACCATTCCTTTTCTTCTAAGTTGACATAGACCTTGAAAAGTTTACTGTAAGTAGTCGTCAAAAAGTGGAAACTAACAGTATCAAATTTTGTTGTCTTTTGTGTAAGAAAAGTTTGGAGCGCCGAGTAATAACAATAAAAGAAAGTTTCATTTTGATAATAAACACATCAAAAGTTTTACCTCGGTTTTAAATTATTAACAATTACGCAACGAAGTTTTGAGTACATTCTGTTGGAATAATTATATTTGTTTAGCAGCTCAATTCTTTGTTATACTTTGAATATTTCATTATGTGAGATTGTAAAGCCTGCCAGTTACTAGCATTACTCTTATTCATACTTCGTGGTTTTATAAATTCTGTTACTTATAAAATTTAATCCATTATTGTTATGCGAAAATCCACCAGCAGTGAACATAATTTTACTTGACCTACGCGTTGTAAAAATTATTTTCCTTTTAAATTAAGTAGTTAATTACATTGCTGAAGCTTTAGATTGCTTAGAGTAATCATTTCACATTAACTTTTATAACTGTGAGTAATTAATAAGTTTAAATATCAAAATCACTTTCACTGTAATTTTCATCAGGCAAAATTAATTTCAAGATATATTTTGAAGCCGAAAAAAGTAGGAAAGTATAAATTGCAAAATTTTTTAATGTCACGTAGGTTGATAAAAAGTGGGGTAGTTTAAAATTTATTATCCCATTTAAAATTTGATTAACTCACTTTTAAAATAATGAAACTATTTGTTACCCCAACCGAGAAGACATACATTTTTAACGATCCAATAATCCATTAGTGGTCATTTTGTACTTGCCACTAACTTCGATGATTGTTAAACAATTTACACAAAACTGAGTTTTACATTAAAACGGTAATTTTCCAATGTTCTCTTTAAGACAGAGAGAAGCATAGTCGTCTCTCATAGTATTTTTATTCTGCATACCCAGCTTTAGATACTTGAAACTTTGCACCAAAATAAAGAATAAGCGGTAGATTAAATCGGTTGCGTAGCTTTTGAGTAAGTAGATACGTCCTTGTTGTTTCAAATTTTTTATATGTGTTCCATGTGAGAGTATTTGTATTAGCGGTTGGCTACCCGAAATGAACTGGATGGTGCAAAATGGTTCGTGGTACTTGAAAAAGGTGCAATTATTGACTTCATTTGTTTGGGTTGAAGATTGCCTAAAAATGTAGATGTGTATATGTGCCATTTTTGAAGATATTAGTTATTATTGTAAAGTGATTTGAATGAATTTTTTTGGTTAATCAATACAATATTGGAAAATGAACTTTGCTTGATTATGTTTTGTTGTAATTTGATGTTTCAAACCCTGTCATTAAAAAGGGAATTGGACTCCATTCGATTCGTGTGAAGTGGGCCATTGAATCTTGTAATGAAAAGGTGCAATTGTGGGACATTATATTTTTGAATGAAGGGATTTACTTTTATAATTCTTGTCATGTTTTCAATATAGAGTAGCGCACACAGTGTAGTATCTGCTATAGCCTCCTTTCAGATTCATAAAGTTTTTGGACTGGGTTTTTCCCTCAGAGATTTTTTGGATTTTTTGTATGTGAATCCCTGTTGATTTGAGCTTTAACTCGAGATTTCCATCTTACTTGCTTATGTGTGTGATGAATTCGGTGGTTGGATGAAGTAATGTCGTCACCTACTGATTTATGTGAACTTTTGATCAGGGTAGATTGGGAGCGTATCTTCCAGTTTGTTTTATTTATGTTTTATGTTTCTAGTCACATAGCTAGAATGTCTGTAAAGGTAGATTCATATTTGTCTGACGTGATGTGATGTGACGCGTCAAAACGCAATTTGATTGGTCAAGCCAGGTCAAGCTACATCACATAACTGGGAGGGGTCGAGGGGGGTGCATTTATTGTTGTCAAAACCAAGTATATTGTTAAAAACGTATTTAAACATATTCGATGCTGTAGGAATAACACTTCGGGTCGGGACTGAGTCACTTTCTGTCATTTCGGTGTATGTTCCCCCAGGGTTATCCGGCATGGCCTACACCGAGTTTTTTTAATTTTACGAGCAAAATTTAAACTACATTAGCGATAAGGTTATTATTCTCGGAGATTTCAATCTGAGTGACGTAAGGGGTACTGCGTTTGATATGTCGTTGGGACGGACTGCCACACGGTTAATGTCCGAGTTTGTGGATGTCAATGCTCTTACACAATTCAATAACGTTCTGAATTGTTCAGGAAGGACGCTTGACCTGGTATTGGGTAGTTTTGATTGTACTGTTACCAGAGAGGAGATTCCATTTGTTACCGAGGATGAGTATCATCCTGCCCTATTAATAAACGCGACTGTGACGTCGGATAAATTTATTAGAAATCCTTTACCTACTGACAGTTAAAATTTTAAAGCGGCTAAATTCGAAAACATAACACACGATATTAAAAATATTGATTGGGCCAAATTGTATCAGACCAGTGAGGTGGATGAGGCGGTTAATGAGTTCTAAGAAAAAATATATGGGGTGTTTGATAAGAATGTTCCTAAAGTTAGGATAGGGAGGATGGGGAGTTACGACGCATTTCCACCTTGGTTTGATAATGAGATAAAAAATGAGTTAAAATTAAAAGAGAGGTGTAGGAAAAACAAATCAATATCTTTACAGTTTGATGCTATGTATAGGGAGAAAAGGAAAATAGTAAAAAATCTAATTAAAAGCAAATATAGGCAATACATTAAAAACATAAAGAATGATTTTACGCATGATCCAAAAAAATTCTGGAACTATGTTAATACAAAAAAAAGCACAACTAAAAAAACCTTATCAATGTTTGATAGTAATAACTCTCAGGTAAAAATTGAAAACCAAGCGGAGACATTTGGGCGGTATTTCAGGTCGGTATATAGCACTGATAATAGTACCTACAATATTCCACTGGATAAGGAAGGGGTGGATGTTTTGCCATTGCAGGATAACATATGCATCCCTAAATAACTATTGATGAAATACACCAAGCAGCAAATAAGATGAAACCGGGTAGAGCGTGTGGAGTGGATAGCTTCCTTCCGTTTTTGTTGATAGATCTCATTGAGTGGTTGATCAGTCCATTATTATACATATATAATAGTGTTCTAGAAACAAATACTTATCCATCTTTGTGGAAAGTAGGGAGGATATGCCCTATATTTAAATCAGGGGACATTACGAGGTTCGAAAGCTATAGGCCCGTTTTTGTGATGACTGCTCCTAGCAAATTGCTTGAGCAGATTGTCCATAGTCGAATTTATGAACAAGTGAAGCTATCGCTGGATGCAGGCTAACATGGGTTTTTGCCTGGTAGATCGGTGGTAACTAACTTATTTCTGTTTACACAGTACGCTTATGAGAGTCTCGATGAAGGAACTCAGGTTGATGCAATTTATACGGATTTTAAAAAGCCTTCGATTGGGTGGACCACGACGTTCTGCTGAGAAAGCTCTATGGGTTTGGGTTGGGACCGATCTTGCCGTTAATAGCTTCCTATCTCAGGAAAAGAACGTTTAGGGTTTCCTTCAATGGCTATATGTCTAGAAGCTACTATGCAAATTCTGGTGTGCTTCAGGGTAGCAACTTGGGACCGTTGTTCTTCTTGATATTCATAAACGACATTGGGAGTTGTTTTTGGAACTCGGTATATTTGTTGTATGCAGATGATTTGAAATTTTATATGAAGATCAGGTCTGTGCGGGAATGCGAACTTTTACAGTTGGATATTGATCGGGTGTTGGTTTGGAGTAAAATAAATAAGTTTGAATTTAATATATCTAAATGCAAAACGATTAGTTACTCAAAATCGGTAACAAAAATAATCTATGACTACAAAATGGAAGGTACCAGGTTGCATAGTCCGGAGGCAATAATGGACTTGGGCGTCACATTTGTCCCTGATCTAACATTTCGGAATCATATTACGGGGGTCGTAGCAGAATCCAGAATACTGCTGGGATTTATTATCAGAAATACACAATTATTTGGAAGCGTGGAGGTGGTGAAGACTCTATTTAATTTCCTTGTACGTCCTAAATTGGAGTACTGTAGCATAATCTGGAACTCAACACATGCGATTGATAGACTGGCACTAGAGCGTGTACAAAATAGAATGATCAGATACTTAGAATATATAGAAACAGGTACATACCCATCATATGATATACATAATATAGGTAGAAGCCTGAGGTTAAAATACAGTGTACCCGAATTATGTGCCATAGGAGAGTTTATTGCTGCCTCATTTTTGTTCAGATTGGTTAAGGGAATGTATAATTGCTCAAAAGCTCTGAGTACGATAGGGATAAGGGTACCTCAATCATGTAATACAAGATTTCCCAGTGCGTTGTGGGTCCCTCCAGCTAGAACACTTTATATTACCCATGAGCCGTTGCACACCACTTGCCGTAGTTTTAATTATTTGCTATTAAACTCAGACGTAGATTTCGACACCGGACTCGGTAATTAAAAAAAAATTAGTAATATATTATTTAATGAAATGCCTACATAATATTGGGTGTTCTTGCTGTTGTTGGGCACGGAGTCTCTCGCATTTTGCTGCTTGTTGCAGCTGTATTTCAAAATGTATTTGGAAAATAATAATGCTTATCTGAATAAAATTAGGCCTTGTGGTCTGTATGCAGTGTAATATTGAATTAATAAAATAAAATAAAATAAATAAAATAACAACACATTCATATGAACGCCTCCATCTAAATGTAAGGGACCGATACTGTTCTGATGCGTCACATCACATCACGTCAGACAAATTAAATCTACCTTAACACTCCTACCCGTTTTTGGTTAATGAATAAACATTGTATGTTCAGCAGTAGCATTTTCTTTGAGTTTATGTATTGGGTATTTAGCAAAGATTTACTCTCGTATAATAAATATCACAGCATTACCGTGGATGGACATAGAGTTACACGTTTTTGACAACCAGTGTTTTGTGCTTGGTAAGCGAAATCTACTTCGTAGATTGCCTATGGTTGGGTGTGAGAGGGTTGACAGATCTCTATTTTCAGCGTTGTACAACTTAGTGTCCTTTAACGTTTTAATATTGCATTATTTTATATTAACATATCATGTTCACAAAGTATTTAATAAATTTATTAGTATTTTAGTCATTTGGCTCATTGCCATAATAAGGAAATGTCATAGTTTCACAAAGAACAAAGGCAGGGCCAAACTTTCTGCCAATCTTTTCACTTGCATGCATCTAAAATTTGGAACGTGGTTTGATTATTATTTACCTTCGAGCAGGCGCGCTGGCAGTATTTACACCGCACTTTTAAAACATTCGCCGTCATTCATTAATACTTTCGTGCAGCTTAGTTGTTGCAATAAGTATTCTCTAATATAATTTGTTTCTATAACTTTTTTACATTTTTTAATTCTAAATAAACTTTATATTAATGTTGCCTATTAAGAAAACTATAAGGTTTACGTAAACAAATATTTAAATGCTTGAAATGCGGTTGTAAACGCTTGCGCCCGCTTGTGTAACTTCAAAAGGAGCGTTCACCTGAAGGTTAATTAAATTTATTTTGAAGGTGATGTCAACTCGTTTTGAAGAGACAAAGCTTAAAATTAATTTGTTTGTTATAATTATGTTGTATGTTCTCTGTTTTAGACTTGATCTATAATGACAGACTATTAAATCGAGAAGATATTGCCGCAGTAAGACTTAAGGTGATATCACACACAGCTACTTTTGCTGCGCTGCCAATTAAAAAGCTGCGCAACTTTAGCTGTTTGTCGTGTGAACACTGCTGCAACCTAAAAAGCAGCGCGTGCAGTAGTGCTACCTGCAACATTTTTAACGCGCAAATCGTTTCAAAGTAGCTTAATGTGAATCGACACATTTGTGAGTTGCGAGCGCAGTAAAAACTATTAACTTGGGTGAACTTTTGAAGCGGCTACAGATGAAAACTTGATTACTGTCAACCTGACATTCAGCTTATGCAAAAACTGCGCAGCAAAAGTAGCTGTGTGTGTTCTCAGCTTTACCGTTTTGTTTGCGTGTGATGTTTATCTGTAAACTTAATTTTTGTTTGTTAATATTTACCGAGGATTTAAATTTGATGTGCGATTTATTCTCTTACCATAACATAACTTTTATTTTATCTTTTCCTGTCACGGATTACCAATTGTACATTTTTCTTATTAGTCGAATTTACCATTTAAGAGTATTTATGTTTTTCGTTTGTTTACTAAAGTTGACTGCACAGTAAACAACGACTATCCAATGGTTTTCTATTTTTCAATTCTTCTGCTTTTTTATTTGTGCTAACTGGTGTTAATACGAAATTCAAGCTCTCTAAACTGTTTTAAAAGGGCAAAGTTAGCTATACCTTGTATAATAATATCAACGAGCATTGTAAAATTAAAGCAGTTTACGCTTTAAGGTGTAGTCGTCAACCGATGACATTTTTAATTACAAAATTTTTTTTAAACAATACAAAGGTTTATTATTTATGTTTTTTTTATACGAATCAAATGCCAGGCTGTAAATCTGTCCCTAGAAGTTTCCTACCAGAAGTATAAAAAAATTTATTCTTTTACTGTCAGCTTCATTTTTTAAATTTTTCCAAAATTTCAAATTTTCCTTTTGGTAAATATGGAAGTTTTGGACATTCATTCCTTTAGCTCTTACACGCTTACATTGCCTTTAGGAAAAATTAACTTTTCAAATATTACGAAAATCAAATTTTTCGAATTTTTTCACCAGAATTATTCATTCTGTATAGTGAAAACTCAAGAAAGTCACAACTTGCATTTGATAATATTCTTAATTCTGATTTACCACACTTTTTCGACTTTAAAATTAAAACTTTTATTATAAAACTTACTTGTCGATGCAGAAGTTTCACATCAAAGCTAATGACATCGCTTATGGGTTCTCCCTGTGGAGTGACATAGTATACCAATAATTCACTAACCGGTGCCATCACAGACTTGACTGTAAAACTAAAACAATACCAAAGAGTTAATATTTGTATACATTAATTATTCAGTTTCAAGGAAAGCTTTTCAGTCGCAATAATGCAGAGTGCACTATACCAGAATAACCTAAGATTAATAAACATTGATATAGGTAAGCAGGCAGCTTTGACAAATATGCATCACCTGTAGCAGTGACTTAAAAAATTGTCCTGAAACTTTCCAAAGAAATAAATTATAGCCGTGACAGTTCTATTGGATTAACTGTTTGTTCTTCTGTTAGACGTAGATTTTCAGTAGCTCTTTACATCATCTTTGGCAGCAATTTTTCTCTTTCATTAAAAAGTATAATGGCCAATAACATTTTTTTAACAGTCACGATCAAAGCGTATCAAATTTTCATTAGGTATTATTTGTAAGCGCTCGTTAAAAATTTTGCATACGCTTCCATTGTGTACAGAATATGGAAAAATTCAAAAGCAGTTAATGCATCAGCAGCGCTTTAAAAATTATATTTAATAAAGATTTTTAATTACACTTGGATGATAAATGACAGTGATTATGCTTTACTACTAATTGGAATTTTATGGCATTAAAAGCTAACTTATTGCCATTTTAATCGCATAATAATCATAATGTAATTTACATTCACCCAGGTTAAGCTTTATATAATTAAAAATGCATTTGGAAAATTCAGCTGTACCAATAATTCTGTCAAAATTGTCTCTGCCAGGTGATGGATTTTAAAAGCAGGCAACGAACGATTGAAAAACCAAACAAAATCTTATGGAGGTATCAGATTCGTGCTTAATTAGAACTCGAAGCAAAACAAAAGAAAATTATAATCAGCTTAATAATACAGATTTCTACAAGACAAGACAAATTATCTACTATAAAATGAATGTCTCTCAACTCCACTAAACCCTCAGAGACAGGAGTCAATTTCACAGCTCGATGCAACTTGAACTTCATTAAACACGGTCTATGAAAAGACTTTTCAATGACTTAAGAGACTTTAAATCCTTCTCTAGCCACAACGCCTCGATAGTAATAGAAAGAAGTATAACCCCCGAGGAACATGAAACTAACAGTTTCTTTATTAATTGCACAGGATTATATACATGACATCTCTTGCGTTAACAGTAAGAGGGTGTGACGCTACGCATTTTCTTAACATCGATCTTAATTTGCAGACAAGTCTGAGAAAGCAATTAATTTTATGGTTAATTATTGTGATTTAAGAAAATATAAAGTAACCGCATTTACAGCTAAAATTTGATGATATTTGTTTGATATTACCGTTCTCTTTGATAATACATTTATTTGTGTTCAGATATAGCACATGCCAGCTATACGAACTACAATTAAAAGCTTCTCGGTTTCTAATTAGTAGTTATTTCATAATTTCTGTAAAATACAAACGTGATCGACATATTTACATATTCATTAATAAAAGCGAGAGCTGCTAGATGGAGGGCGTGAAAATGGCAGAATAGGTTTTGTTTTCATTACTTTATACGCGTGGTTTAACTTTTTCTCAATTATGGAAATTATGTCGGAATACAAATTTTAATAATTTAATAAATTATAGCGACAATGTAATAAATTATCGTGCCAATGTAAATTTTAATATTTTACTATACACACACACATACTCAGTAAAAAAGTTAGAGAGTAGACGTATTGGTCGGAAAAGTGAAGGATAAAAACTGAATTCTAGAATAGTAAATTTTGTATTTCTTGTTTGGCCCAAAAGAACTCTAATAATTTCTTTATTGCAGTCGCTGGGGACATTTTAAATTAAATAAATTAAACGAATATTCCCAAGTTCATTCCATTCTATTTAGACATTTAAAAGATTATTTGAGAATAATTCCATTATAAGGGTAAATAAGATGCTTTGCAGATTTGTACAAGAAAATGAGTTTTCTTGTTTGCAAATCTAATGAAATTATGAGATAATAAGAAAGAAGTCGTGACTGATATTATATTTTGCGAGTAGACGAAATTTTTTGCTAAAATACCATAAGGGACAATAAAGTTCAATTGCAATTGGTGAATTTCTTTTAGTGTTTGTATTGTTGCGTGTCTAGCGCATTTGTAACAAATTTGGCAAGGTTTTGTTCTCTAGACAATTATATTTCTACAATAGTGTTGGAACAAAACAAGTTCAAGCATAAAAGCTTTTTGCACAGAAATAAATTCCTCCTATAACAGCTTTAAGTAATACAATAAATGTAACCGTTACTATGTAAAACATTTTTGAATTGATGCAATATATTACCATTTTTGAATTTATACGTTTCGTGTTTCGATAAATATCTGCAGATATAAATTTTTGTTAGGTTTCATTTAATTCACGACAAAAAATATAGACGTCTATATAAAATGAAAACGAATTTCTTCAACTTATAGTTAGTCAAATAAACGTGAAAATGCGATAAAAGCAATTTTTGTTCAAGACAAAAATTTCAAGAGGTAATAAATCAACTATTGTGTAATAAATACACAAACAGAAACATGGACAAATTACAGGAAAGTTTAAAAAAACATTTTTAAATTAAAAGTTAAGTAGATACACAAATCTTATGGCCTTTATTAATAAATACTAAATGTAAATAAATTTACTCTAATTAATCTTCTGCAGTCGTAGACTAGCAGCATATTTTTAAGGTATTAAATTCCGAAAAATTCCTAAATGAGGCGTGTAGCATTTCTTTATATAATAAATTTACTGTAAAAAAATTTTTAAATTAAAAAATTTACTAAGAAATACACGAAAAACTCAAAATTAGAAAAGAAAACACTGCAAAATACTGTATTGAAATATGGGGGGGGGGGAGTAGGAAACCAAAATAAAAATTTCCAACCTTCGGAACAAATTATCGCACGTACTGAGCTATATGGGACTCTTAACAAAATTCAGAAAAATTAAACAATCCAATTCGAACTGAAGAAATCCAAATACGAAATTGTACAAGAGGTAAGCTTGTAAAAGAACAAATAAAAATTTAGAATACCGAAAGAGGTAAGAGGGTTAGAAGCAAATTAATATTAAAAAAATGGGATAGCTCAAGACAATAGTCTCGAGCAAAGATATAACCAATATGAAAATAAAACCTAACAAACCCTAAAAGAGAGTGGGAAAAATTTTACCTTGGTTTTTATCGGTGGGTTGCCCTTGATGTTCGCGTATCACTAGCTTTAGGTTGATGCAGAAGTATCAGTTAGATTATAGTGGTTAGCAGTATCTGTTCTATTGCAACTTTTTTTCTTTTAGAAAAATTAGATTTTGGCCCAAAATTAAGCAGGTATTATTTTCATTTTTGTAAAAAAGATTGTCGTCAAAGTATTCATGTCCATGAAGTAAAATTTCCGAACGTTGAATGACATTTTTATTTACCAGTAACACATTGATTTTTTTGTTAAATTATTTCTATTTTACATATTTATTTATTTTTCTTGTTATTAACGTACATTAACGCTTAAGAATGTTTAAAAGGAAATTAGGTTAGAAGTTAATTTTTAATGCAATAAATTGAAAAATGGAGCTTATTTCGAAGTAGCGAACGCTACAAAACAATTTGATTTAAAATTTATTTACTGAAGTAATTTCAAGTTGCTAAAAAATATATTCGAAAAGATGACAAAACGTCAAAACACCCAGATGAATGATGAATGATATAAGTATTAAGGAGTTAGCAGTATTTCATATTTATTTTTATTAACTATTTATTACTGGTGTTTAATTTTTAATGTTTGAAAATAAATTTCGAAGTTTCCACGTTTGATTGGTTGTTGAATATTGAAACTTTGTTATTTGAAAAGCTCAGACTGTGGTCGCTTTCAAAAGTGTAATATTTGAAAATAATATTGTAAATTTTGTTTCTTGCAAAACTGGCAGTAATTTATATAAATTAGACTGTAATTTTGAATATGGCATAATAATTTATTATTTTTGCCAAATTTACCGTTTTATTGTAATGGTTCGTGGTACTTTTCATAATTGTTTGCCGGATCGCAATGCAAATTCTGCATATTTAAATCCATTGCAATATTCATTATTTCGACATCTTCTGTATTATCTTAATTTTGTTAAATTTCACCAGACTAATGTTTTATCCAAAAAAATCAAACCAGTTATAGCTCGTGCTTATCGAACTGAATTTTAAAAATATTGTAAAATTACAAATATTTTACAAATTAGTCAGAAATTGTGAAAACTAAGTGAAGTGGAAAACTGTTATTTAAATATATACGCATATTTGCACAAAGGAAGCTAAAGCGAATGATTATAATAAGTACAAATAAATTTGCATGTAATTAAAGCTATAAAATTAAATATTATCCGCACCAATTAACTCTCAAACAATATATCTAATTAAAATAAGTAAAAAATATATTGTTTAATAAAGAGCAGTACGGTTGCTTCTCGAAATTATTACATTAATTTTAAATTAATAAAAAATTCACATCGGAATTTTGTGTTTGTAAAGTTCTGCACAGCAGGCCTTTGTGTTGATTAACAAATAAGAGAGAGAAATGTTTACTAATCTCGCTATTGGGCACCAGAAAAACATTTCCCTCTTAATTCACTGCTTGAATATCATTGATGAAGTCAAAAACGATTACCAAGTAGAATTTTCACGCAATTACAAAAATATTGTTGATTTTCCTACCTTTCAACAACGATGTGTGTTCAGAATAGATTTTACAAAACTGTGAAAAAGATTTGTCACCTTAACAAAGTTGTTAGTAGCTATAGAATCAACAGAATTTATTTTGATGCAACAACTTCTTTTTTTTTATATAAAAAAAGTATTCTGAGCAGAAAAAACATTGTTATAGCAGCATAAAATTTATTGTAGTAGTAAGAAAGCTCTATGGAAGCTCAAGCTACTAAGAGCTATGTTACGCACGTAAATACACGCTGGTATAGAAATTCTATGTTTGAACTGTCGGTATAAGCAAAAAAATCCGTTTAGAGATTATTTATAGTTAATTGTATTCCTATAATTTACAATCACTAGATCATAGATTTTCAAGTGCAACTGGTGGTACTGAATTTAATGAAATCAACATCCAATGCAATAGATAAGATTTTGGCAGATTTAAAAAGAATATGGTATTTTAAGTTTAATTTTGAATTTGATTTCTATGATTTATTTTATATTAAATAATTACGAACGTCCCTGAAACAAAGTAATCGGAAATGCATATGAGAATGAATCGATAGATAACCTCTAGATAAAAAAAAACAGAAAATCTCCATTTTATTTGCAAATCGATTGAGTTCCATACCTCTGAATATTATAATTTCTCAAATGCTAATTCCATGTTAGCTTGCCGACCAAAATTCAGGACTAGCAATGTAAGCAAACTACTTAATTATTTATACCTAATCAAAATAACTGCGAACGAAATAAACATCAAATTGTAAATTAATGTTTAAATTGACAACCCAGACCATTTATGAACTAGGACATGAAGAAAATATCGAATTGTTGGTCATTTATTTAAAATTAAAAATATACCAGGATTGCTAATTTTTCAAAAAAATTCCAATGTATCAACTCAGAAAGTTAGGCGTTAATTTAATTGCTGGTGGCACCTGCACTATAAAACTTGAAAATTACTAGGCTATGTTAGCGTCATGTTTTAGTAATCGTGAAAGTTACAAAAACTAACCTGAAGTTTAAACGACAGATTGCTCCCACGGAAGCGGATGTCGTGGAAGGAACGGGATCTTCGTAACGTCTTTGAGCCCAATCTGTAACTCGTCCATCAGTTGTTATGACATAGTGTAAGTCGCGTTCGCAAGGGCAAGTCGATAAAATGACGACGTGAGCTTCTTCTTCAGGCTTTATGAAAAATAAAATAAAAAATTTATTTTAAATCAAACGATAAGTTTTAAAATCTTACCTGAAGCGTATGCTCAACTCCTTCAATCAAGAGGTAGCAATCTGATGATGAATTCCACTTGTAGATTGGCTCTCTTGCAAGAACGTAATGGCTTTCTATTTCTTTTCCTTCAACTGACACCAATTCAGCCTGCAATAAAATTTTTAATAAATCAAAAGTTTCAACTACAATTATTCGGAGACAGTTTAATCTGGAACCTAAAATACGGAATATCAAGAATTGCTATTATTATTTTGTCAAAAGTTTCTCAACATTACCTGACGTACACGTTCTTGCACTTAGGGCGTTGATTGATAAATGGATGTTGAGATAAAACAATGTAAACAACAGTTTGATAAATTTAAACTAACCCTAATATAAAATTTATTTTAAAATTTGAATTTTAAGAACTTCAAAGCTTTACGTTGCTTAAAGTTTTTTGTTTTTTGTTTGTCTCTTACCGGAATGTGTAAACTTTGTCAGGCTAGTATTGAAAGCGATATCTCGGATAATTTCAAATTAATAATTCAATTCTCTTATACCCAACAACACTTTTAACTTTTTTATTGGTTTACATTATTACAAATGAAAACCCATCGGTAAGATTAAATTAATTTAACCTATATAATAGTCCACTTGTTTCTAGTATTAGCTCTCGAACAGGATTTTCTCTCTCGATGACAAAACACATTATTAACCATTGCCAATTTTTCTTATTATTGAATTAGTACAGACTTCCTGGTTCTTTCGATTATTAATGTGAAAACGATTTCATTTCCTCAGCCGTTCTTATAATGTCAAGAAAGAATTGACAAGAATTTTTCCACGTTTATATTTATGTTAGAATTCCATTTTGTAAACAAGGAATAAAATTTTTTTATCAAATTCTATAACGGAATATAACAAAAACTGTCTATTTGGATAAAAGTTGAAAGGTAAGCTCGAATTATCCCGATATAAAACTTTTCATCGATTTTCTGTATGATCTTCTTAGAATTTTCAACGGTCAATGGTTAAACTTTGAAAACTTGACATTCGAGGAATTAAAAGATGTATTTTTATTTAACTTAATATATCAAGTTACATTTTATGAATATATCTACAATATACAAAACCGGAAAATGGTCTTTTCAATTTATGATATAGTATTAAAAAATTTAAATTTAAGTACTCCATTATGATTATTTTTTTATTCTCAATTTGTAACTTTTTTATTATAAATACTTTCATCACTTTGCTGCTTTCTCAGTTTAAGAATATATTTAGTTTTCAAGAAAACTTGAAAATAAATAAGAGCAGACGTTCGAATACTTCTAAACATTTTATTTTATTTTATTTCGAGAAGTCACATTATTTTAGGGTAAAAAATGAATTTTAGCGTTCAAGATTTTGTATCAAATTTATTATCTTCTAAAACTTTTTTACCAAGTTTTGGATTATATGGCACAGTTTTAAGTCTGGTTACAGTAGGTATATGCAATCAATGTTGTATTTTCAGCTTGTTTCGTATTGTAAGCTCTGTTCAATGCAACGGTAATTTGAATTTCTTCATATAATGCCATCATTTGGGAGTGTAAATTTTCAATTTTGTTGTAAACTAAATTTTAAAATCATAGTTAAAATCAAAGCTACGCCTCTTAAATGAAATCCCACCACTGCTACCAATTATTATCTTTTCTTGCGTTGAGTTATACCCTTTTTTACTTATCTAAATTTTTTTTTATCCCTTAGATGTCAATAATAACATCTTAAAAAACAAAACCATTGAATTTTATTTTCCCATAGAAAAAAAATTTCCTATAAAGACGTAGAAAAAAGTCACCAGGCTAATATCTTAATACTTCCAAAACTATAAAACTATAGAAGATATCGAAAAACTTGACTGAATGAAACTTATAGAAAATTTAATCAGCTTTCATTTTATATAGAAAGGTCATGTGGCTAAAAATCCAAAATATGGGACATTCAAACCCCCCCTCCTTCCCTCCCGGCTCAAGAGATACGGGTGGGGACTTTTGATCACCTCCTAACTAGTCCAAACAAAGTTACGAAGTCAAAAATTGTGTTCCCAACATTTCCCTGTATATCTTTTTTGGTGCGTTTGTTGCCTGGACTATAAGTTAATTTGCCTTCAGTTAAATGCTAGTAAATTAAAATAGTTTTATTTTTGTCCTAAATCTAAGTTTGTTTTCTTTACTAGTTGTGCAATGCTTTATGAAGATTACATACGCCTTTCTAGATTGAACAGCCACATCTCCAGCTGGTTAATGCTTGTTATGACATTTACTGTTAGGAAAGTGGTAGTTGAGGGAAAGCTTTAACTATTTTTCATACAGTATGTTGAAAAAGTGTACTAACACGTTTATTTACCATATTTAAATTCGTGCATTAAAGCAAATATAAATATAGGAATCTAATATTAATTCTTAATATTACAATTATAGAAGAAAATATAGAAATAAAATTTAAATTGGTACGGTCAACTATAAGTTTTTTGGTAGAATATTAATTATAACGTTCTTATCGCCTGAATGAACTTACCACGTATTATTTTTGCATCAGTAAACTTTCTACCACTTACAATATATAACATGAACTATTATAACTTCCATATTCTAACTAAATTTGTATTTTAGTTATTACAATTTAGCAGTGTCGTGAAGTTAGTTGCCAGTTTATATCTCGATCCTACCTCTACTGTTTGAGTTGACATCTTTGTAATTATTTGCACGCTTTGTTCTAGGCACATTAAAAAATTATCTCTTTGAGATGAGATTAACTTTCTGAGAAGCTTAGTCATCGTCAAGACTAAAACAGGTGTACGGGCGCTTTTCCCAATTATGTGTATGTGAGGCCTAAATGATGAAACAGTTCATTAAAAGGAAACAGCCTATTTTCCAGTAACGGACAGAAAAGACTAGACCGTACAGACTAAAGTGCTTTCCGAAGCTGGGAAAAGCAATCCGCATTACAAAAGTTTAGCTTTATGTGACTCCAAGTGTTAATTTTGTATATAACAAATAAACAACCTACGTTTATGCTTTATAATATAATTACTGGAATTCGTGGTATTCGTAGTGCTAGGACATCTTTGAGCGCCCTGATCTTACAGCAAACGTTTGAATTGGTTGTTCGGTCTTCGGCAGCACTTGGACAATTAATTTCCAAGGTTTTCTTTACTCTCTCAGCTTTTGGTTTATGTTATTAATTTCCCCGTGCAAGTTGGCTTTACATCGTAGCTGCACGGGTAATGGTTCAAGGACCACCCTGTACTGAAGCTCTAGGCTTATTGTACTCCGGTTTTCCATTAAGTTGTTAAGGAAAGCTATAAGTATTACGATCTACAGCTTTCGAAATCCACAAGTTGGCCCTTGCAAACCAAAGAGTCTAGGAGTATCGAATACCTTCCATTACATCGATTGGTCTTGGTATAACCAGTTGGCTATTAATACTTTTAAAATTCAGGAAAATTAAAAGAAGTTTGTAATTATTATATAGAAGAACAGCTAAAATTAAAAGCAGTGGAAAATTATATCCCCCCACTTATTTATATAACCAAATTTTAAAACAAAAAGATTTTACAAATATAATTATATTAAGATAGATTATATACGTAGATGAATTTTCATTCATTGCATAAATGCAATCCTGTTCAGGTTTTAAACTTCTGTTTGCATGTTAGGTTGATCTTGATCTGTTTATTGACAAAATATTATAGTTTTTGAATAGCAATCTATTCCGGCACACAAAAGTCAAATATCCGCACGCAATCGGCTTCCTTTCTAAACTTAAACTTAATTCATCGGTTATTAAAAAATTTCAATTAAAAATTGAAGAAAGTTTAGCCAAAGAATTTTCAATATTATAATAAAAAACATTTTGTTCCTTTATTATCCTTTAGTATCCTAGAACCCACATTAAACCGATTTTATATGGTAGTAGTCATAACAAGTTAATATAGAAAACTTCTAAATACGTCCAAATATCTTCATAAAATGGTATTTTAAAGGTGATAAACTCGTAATCTATTCTATGCAACAACACGGAATAAAATAAATCTTATTGTGGGTATAGAAAGTAGTAGTAGAAGAGATGACGACCATTAAATTTTGAATTAGGTGTACTACAATCAAATATAAACGCGTAACAAAAAATAATAAAATTTTAGTAGCTAACCGAGCCACTAATAAACGGCCACCTATTTCTAATAACCCGACATTAATTTTTATAACGATCCCTTATTAAGATTATAAAATACAGCAGTTCACGGGGCAATATCCAGGGGTTGGCTTTACAAAATTATTTGTTTAACGACAATATTGGTAGTTACGCGGTGCGGCAGATTTAAAGCTCGAAATAAAATTGTATCCAAGTCGTTGAAAATTTCTAGTAAAACGTTTTATCGCATTTGAATGACTTTTATAATCGATAAATACATTCATAGATGTTTGTTCTGCACTTTAACTTTTCAGAAATCTTGTATAAGCTTCTAACGCCCGAGTTTTTGATTAAAGTTAATCTAAACTTTTTATGCCCAAAAGTTATTTAAATTTGTCAGTTGACGTATTTATATTCGCAAAATACAAAGCACTTTCAAATTTATTTCAAAACTTTTAGAACTTTAAAGCTCTGACCACAGCCACAGGAACGAAAAACTAAAATTATTTTTAAAATTTTAATTTTTAAAGTTATCCATGTTGACGTTTTTGTTGTAGGAGTGGCACTACGTCTATCGAAAGTAAAGAATTAATTTTAACTTTATTATGAAAAAGGTTTTTCATTATAAAACTTTTCCGAGTAGTATTTTGTGTGTAAACGTACTATTTCCTTTTACGGTGTTCGTGACTTACTTGCTTTATATTGCGATTGATTTTAAATTGACTTTTTCCGCATTTATAGCTATTGGTGTGGTGCTAAATTAAATGCTTTTTATAATCTGATTTGCCATGTTCGCTGGTCGTGAACAAAGCAAACTATATCTTGGGTTTAAATCCTAATGAGGTTATTCAAATATAAGATTTGCCTCAGTTATTGTCCTTCGTAGACGTCTTCTTATCTAAGATTAATATTGAAATTGCTATCTTAAAATTATTTATCCCTAGCATAGTACCTTGATGTAGAAGCTCGGGAATTTTATAGTGCCGTGGTTCGGATTTTACATTAAACTGTACGATTTTATTTATAAATCAACTTCCTACAGTTGCAAAGCATTAAACTTTAATATCACGTTGTTTAAAATTTGGAGAGAAATTCCAATTATAAAGAACTATTTAGGTAACAACATAAATAAATTACTAAGTAATAGTTCACCGAAGTTCAATTTAAAAGTAGAAGTAAAAAAATTTAGTTTGAGAAATAAAGATTTGCATTGCAACATAAAAGAATTAACCACCCTAAATGCTGCCTGTCCTTGCTCAGGTTTTTGGGGTAGCGTTTTAGTGTTAATGTTTCCATCAAAAATTTATGAAAATAAATAATTAAATAAAATCCATCTGTAATTAATTATAATACAGTCAGCTATATTTTAGTGAATTCATTTGCACATATACGTGAAAAATTGACAAGACACCAAATTTAATAGTGCAAATTTAAATTTTTTAATTTTCAGTTTTAATAAACTTAATGTTTTAATAAATTATTATATAATTATTATAAAAATTTTAATAAATTAATAAAATAAATAAAAAGTTTTAATAAATTCAAAGTTTTTAGAAATCATATTAAGAGGGCAGTGCCTTCGGATTTCAAACTAGCAGTGCTAGGTAAACGAATTTCTTAGTTCAAAATCATTTTTAAATTATTCATACTTCATGTAACAAGTTCAGTTTTGATAATCTTTGGAGGTTATGGTAAGTCAATTTTGTACAATTTAGTCGATATTTTTGTTTAGTTTGAATTTTTTTCTTATTTCACAATGTAAGCGATGCGTGCAACTGAAGAATGGCAATAACCATGAAATAACGTTATATTGTACCAAAGATAATAAAACTTAAAGATGTCAAACGCTATACAAATTTATGTGTATCCCAATCGACTCCCAAAAGTAGATGGCGACACTAATTATATTGTTTTAGGTTATATTTTAATTTAGTTTTTTTTAGTTTGTCATGTGTTTTGTTGGTTGTAATCATGGACTTCCATAGACTTCCATGGTTACTTCCATAGACTTCCATGGTTACAACCTACAAAAAACATGACAAACTAAAAAAAAACAAATTAAAATATAACCTAAAAAAATATAATTAGTGTCGCCATCTACTTTTGGGAGTCGATTGGGATACACATAAATTTGTATAGCGTTGGACATCTTTAAGTTTTATTATCTTTGATTGTACTTCGTATTACGAAATTTTCATTTTTTCAAATTTTCTTAATCCAGACCTGTTATGTGTTAATTGTCTCCTTTTTAAATTTTTTGAATTTTGATTTTCTACGTATTGTATTATTCTTATATTTTTTTGAATTTAACCATAAATACATACTAAAATACACAAATTTACTTAAAATTTTTTATTTTGAGTTCTTTTTCTTTAATAAACTATTTATTTTAGCCTTTATGTTTCGTTTAGAGCATTGTCGTTCCAAAATTTTATCTGTACCTGAAAGTAGCATCCCGAGGCTTCGAGACCTTTCAATTTTACACTTTGATAATATAGTATCTAGTTGATCTAGTCTGATAATTAAATTCCTTCACCTAAAATGATAAATTAAAGACCGTTAAAATCAGCAAGTTACAATGATGGTACGCAATTTGATTGAAGTAGAAAGTTAACATAATGTTAAGTGTTTAATATGAAAAAAAAAGAAAACAAAATTTATAAAAAAATGTATGAAACCAGAAGCATTTTGGCTTTTTAATATTTTATAAGTTCTTTAATTATTCTATATTTCATGTGCTTTTACTAGACACAATAAATGATGCTAATTGTTAAGGGTAGAAGATTAGTATGATGAACAGACATTATATTTTATGACAACCAGTTTTCAAGTGTGCCTTAATTACGAAAAACGGAGACAGAACCGTGGTACAGGTAATTTGATTAGGGAGGAAAGCCTTCCTTCAGTCGTAAAAAAACTCCCCAAAGGTATTGCGCGTTAAGAGAAGAAGAATTTTTACACTGTAGGTAGTATAAGTACCTTCACCATATGTATTTTATTAGTCTAAATATACATAATTATTCCAATTTGACTCGTTACATTTGTGCCAGATTTTATTCAATAGATCAAATTTCAAAGGTGCCTAGAGACTCGATTTGTAAGCAATAACTCTATGGCTATGATAATAATCAAGAATTTCCTGAAGACAGTCTTTTTGTATAACCAAGATAAAGACTCAAAGACTGCTTGACGTTTCAAAGGATTGTCACAGTGATTATAATTCTTGGGATCAAAATCTTCGGCCTAATGATAAATCAGGGAGCTGGATTTAAAAATTGTTTAGTAGGAATATCCGTTCTTCCGTTTATCCGTTTATCGGTTAAGAGCTTAAGTTTTAAGTTTAAAAATTGCACCCGCTACACAACTGTTTTTGCATTTTTGTCCGTACGGGTTTAGATACACCATATTCTGCATGAACTACATAATTATGCAACAGAGACGACAATAAAAAAGTTAATTCTTACCGGACTCGAACCGAGAACCTTCTTATTAGCAGTTGACCATCTCGTATTTATTATGGCTGTGATAATAAAACTTGCAAATTTGAAAATATTACTAGAAAATCTTCAGAGAGATTACTGCTAATAAAACGAATGAAACTTTTCAAATTATGAATCTGTTTGCCGTAAGAATAAATTATACGTTTTTTAATGCAATGTTAATCAAAGATAAACGTTAAAATCATTTGTCAAATACATTAAAAAGAAGTTTAATATAAGAAATACTAACCTGTAAGGCAATAACGTGGCTATCAGCCATAATAGCAGGAACTACAAAGGTGCCTTCTCCTGCTGAAATTTCAATATCTTGACTATAAATAGAAGTGGAGTTGTCGTAAACTTTTACACGAACGCGTACAGATTTCTCGGTGCTCATCGCTTCTACCTGAAAAGATTTATCATTCGCAGCTTTGAAAATACATATTTGTAAATAGAAATTATTAAAAAATGTTAAACTTTAATTTACCTTTCCGACGAAAGGTAATCCAGGTTTGTAACGTCTTCTCATTTCTCTTCCAAATCTCAATTCAACGTAATGTTCTTCGGCGGCCGCTACATCCGGTAAACCGCCACCAGCTCCCGGCGCTACTTCAATAGGAGCTGAAAATTCCGTGGATTCCACTTCCACATGAATAAGCCACCTTCCTAGGCGTGCATATTCAGATAATGGGAGACTAAATGCTTTAATACCTAAATAACACATAATTTACTTTTTTGGTTTCTGCGCAAGTGTAATAAATTTATACCCTCATCAAGTGCGACTTGATACCATAATGCAACTTTCGTTCCAGCTGGATCTTTTATACTAATAGTTGCAATAGCGTCCGATGAAATTTGGAGGTCGTGATCCAACGCCAGAACCCAAAATGACACTAAAAATATATTTTTGCTCATTCAAACTGCAAAGCTTCTAATACAATTTTTAACACTAAAATTGGCCGGTCCATAAAATAAAAAACTTTTTCATTATCGAAATGCTTAATTGTTTAAGAGAAGCTTTATTACAGTTCTTTTCAATTGTAGTTGGAGAAACTGAAAGTATTATTTTATAGTTAGGAATCCATAAAACGGAATAACTTTTCAAAGGAGCAACCAAGGAGAAAAGTTTATTCATTAGTATTTTTGCTTCTAAGGAAACTGATGGCAAAGTTTGTTATTTCATAGAGTGAAAATTAAATTATAAAATACAAAAATAGATAAACAAGGATGTGTAACCTGTTTCTCCTGGTTTGTAAGCGTGTCTTGCAGGACGAATAATAACATCACGTACAGGTCCGACAAGTCTCATTTGTGAAGAACTTTGTAGTGCACAAACGTCAGATGCAGTGCAGTTTACCAATGTTTGAAGTATAAAATTTCCGCTGGACTCGGCAGGAATCTCGAGCGGCAAGATACCATGTCCTGAAAATGAATAAAAGATCGCTTTAATTTGGTTGAACTACTTTTGCAAAATTGTTAACTGTTTTCGAAACAATGTAAAAAATGAGAGAATGAGAAATAATAATACGATTTTTTTTAACTGAAAGAACAGCTTTTTCATTGATCTATTTTATGTCTTAATATAAACTTATTTGTCGATAGCAGTTCGAGAGAAAATTTTCATCATAGCTTTTCATTTTTATTAAGTGTCCCGAGATTTACCACTTTCTTGGGGTTTCATTAAAAACTTTTTTTTTTAGTATATTTATGTTTTATGAACATTTATTTTGGGATTATTGGATCCGTTCGTGGAAAAAATTTAAATATAACGTTTTCAAAGCCGAAGGTTTATTTTTTGGATAAGCAATTTAACTAAATTGAAATAAAAGTGAGTTGCGAGCAAGTTTTTAAATAAAATAGCAGTGCAATGTATCATACACGTTCCTACTTTATGAAAAATTTAAAAGCGTGGGTAAGAATTGGAAAATGAGGCACCTTATTTCGTGTTATATGCTATACATATCTCGAAATTTATATGTTAACGAAAATTGGTTTGTAAATTGAAAATTTTATATGCAATATATAGTATTTTAAGGGCTGCTTCGATGGAAATAATTACAACCGTGCTTTAAATAAGTTATTTAAAATACGTTTGATGCAGTTGTGTCGAAGCGTATCGGCCAAATGCTTTCTAGAAAATATAATTTTGTCAAATTAACATAAAATAACGTAAGTACATTAGGTATCAATAAAATTACATGGTAGTTCTAGATAAATTTTCAAACATCATCAATTTGGGTAAGGTTGTCGTAGCAACCCTTATCTGTATGTAAGTTCGCTTTTTTAAATATTTTATTGTACACACAAAGAACAGTATTTGAAAATCCATAAAACATATCGAAAAAGTGTGTCAAAGTTAACTTCTTTTTATTTAATGTTTGGAAAAAATCATAATATTATTATTATTAATATTAGAATTTCTGTTTCATAATAAAAAATATTAGGGTTTTTGAATATATTCGAAATCAACTTAAACCGATAAAAATTTTGTACAGATTAAGAAGCATAACCCTAATTTCTTCTGGTAAAATTTAATGTCATCACAACAATTTAGACTAACTGTGGAAGTAACTGGTCAATATAATATATTATTGTAACATCAGTCGAAAGATTAAAAAAAATCTAATAACAAAAAGTATAGGTATTAAAAAATCAAGTCAATACGATGAAACTAGAAGATTTTAAAATTATATATTTACAATAACTTACTTTTTCCTGTACTGTTGGAATTCATGATTAATTTTCAATTTGAAAAAAAAATTTCTAAAATCATTTTATGAAAGTAGATTTTTAGAAATAACTTTCTTTTCGGGAACGGTATTAATTTAAACGAAGGTTTTAATCAGCAATTTAAATTTATCTTGTAATTTGATTATGAAATTCATACCTCGAATTTTCTTCGAAAGAATAAATGAAAAATATGATAATTAAAATTTTTGTAATTTGACTTTTTAAACTTCGCTTCTTGGCTTGGTAGTTTCTACCTACCTTAAAATCCGTAATATTTGGCAAATTTAAAATTCATTAAACAAAGTTACAAAACTAACTTCGTCGACTGTGAAGCAAATTTAAAATTTGCAGAATTAATTCTATTTTCATTTCTGACAATTTTTAATTTTTGCTTGCCTAATATTATATTTACTTGAAGTGGTTATTATAAAGCAATAATTAACATATTACATACAATTCGAATAAGGAAAGTTGAACTTCAGGGAACCACAATTTTCTATTAAGAAGTTGTCGAAACTTTTACTCTACAGCAGTTTGATACAGATGTTACCAACAAGGGGCTTTTAGAATAAACCGAACACAAAAACGCTGTTTTCTGATGTTTTATTATGTTAAAAAGCTTCAATGGTACTTATTTATGTTTGTTAATAATTTAATTTAAATTTCAAAGCTAGCGGTTGCTTATGTATACAAATAAGAGTTAAAAAATACGCAAATAACAGAAATGTAAACTTTGTTTCTAATTAAACTTGGTAACTAATTTAGGAAAATACATTACGACATTGAGAATTTAAATCTTAAATTGTAAATTGAAAAAAGCTCAGAGCATTATTTACATATTGTTTTTAGAAAATGAATTATCAATTTAAATTTGTTTTTAGAAAATAAAAAGCAAAATTTCTTGATTGGTTATTTGTATGCAGAGTAGACTTCGAATAAACATTGAAATATTTGTAGAGGAATCTTGGTGTTCACTTAAATCCATAATATCTACGTTGTCGGCACTGGTAATTTAGTCATTAGAGTAAAGTAACTTCAATTAGACTTTGCTAGTTTATCATGAATAATTGGTACGATTTTGCTGATTGTGGTACAAATATCGTGCAAATATTGAAGAGGCTAAGTGCAGTATAATATCGTAATTCAGACATATTTAAACCAATTTAAATATAAAAGCAATTAAATTTAGTTGTTTATTTATTTTTTTACTCTTGTCATAATATTACCATAAAGGTAATTTAGAAATAATATCTCGAAAAACCTCATCAACCTAACCTGAATTTATTTAATATTTCGCAAAATTTCCATTTTCCATAATATTATCAATTTTGATCGCAGATGCAAAACTGCTTTCTTCTTTTATGTACAAAGATAAAATTCAACTACTCTAAAATTTTATACTTATAGATGCATATAAGTATACATAAAATGAAAGGTGATCATGTCACCTTATATCATCGTAAATTTTCTTTTTGTATTACGAAGCAATAAAACACTTGAACACATTTGAAGATGATTTTATTTGAAAACTGAAGGCAGTAATCCATAAATTAAAAAACATGCAGAAACAAAATGTAATTAAATTAAGAAAATTAAATGAAGTAGCAAGGTAAAGTATTTTGAGATTTAATCACGAATCCACTTCAAAGAAAGCAATTTTAAGGAAGTAAAACCTTTTATATGGGTATTGATTTACTTTAAGAAAATGTTAAATGTTAAACTTGGTGTATCTTAATACGAAGCTGCAAAGTTAGAGATAGGAACTTCTTATCAAATATAAAATCAATTGAAGTTTATAAACTTTATTGTTAATTTAACTATATTTCATAATATACATATTGCTATGTTTATAGTATTTGAAAAAGGGGAAATACAAGTAAAAATTGCCATCGGTTGGTTTATTCGGCTAAAATTTTTAAAATTCATGGGATGGACTCTCCTGGCCTCTCCCCGGGGCTGGACTCATCAGGTAACATTATGAAAAGCCTCAACATTTTCTTGTATTACTGGCGTACAGATATAATAGTATAGATATTGTTTGTTAAAAATATAATTTGTTATTGTTTTCCTTCAGTTAACTAGTTTGTGTATATTTGAAACGTAAATTCTGTTTTCGCTAAAATTTACTTTCCCGCACTGTTTACATTTTCGTTGGTTATAGAGTTACCACTAATATAAATTGAGATATGAATATCAAATGATAATATTCATAATGCTTCATAACGGTATCGTTTACGTTTGATCTCGGACTGGGTCCGGTTGAAAGCACATTCATCATTCGATATTTACATACAGTTCACCGAATTTATCCCTTTTTCGATTGAATGCTTAGAATATTCAAAAATTCGTTTTCGCATGTAAGTAAAGAAGTTTACAATTCGAATGCCACTGGAACTCAATTTTAAAAGTCATTCTACCCAGTTCACCCAGTTATCAAAATCAATAACAAAACCTATTTAAATTTATATCACGATAATTCTCGAATCGTGACATACAAATCTTGTTATGCTAATCAAAAGCTTAATCCGAAAATTTCTGCTATACAGAAATGCTTTATTACTTTTGTGTTGATTAAGTTTCACGAAGTATGAAACCAAAATTTGTATGCCGCACAAACCACCTTAAAAATTGAACCAATTTTTTTTCAAGTACACGCAGGATGTTGAACATCCGGTTATCGAAACTACCTAAAAGGTCACGCACAGATCTTCGGATTTACCGGACTTGAGTTCGGAAACGGGTCAAATAGATTCTCCTCTCGATTTTACATTATTCATGCGGTCAAACCGGGAACATCGAAAGGAATGATGTCACTGAAAATACACTGCCTCTTTGTTGCTTACACACATTCATAAAAATTGTAAATTGTTTGAAGGTTGAGATTTGAAAATATTGTTAAAAAGTTTGCTTGTTACGGAAAATACAACGGAATATTTTCGAGTTTGCATATTCAGAAAATTTGATTGTTCAATCTGAAAATATTTCAAAAGGGTGCTATGTACTACTACTGAAAACAATTTCAGGTATCTATATAATATGAATTAAGAAGTTGTAGGTTTATAGAACTTTATTAAACTGTTTTAATTTGTGAAATAATTAAATTTAATTTCACTCGCCGAACTCCACGTAGCAATCTGTTCAAATACGAGTTGTTTTGGTTTTACTTTAAAGTCTTTTTGTAAAATATTGTAAAGCGCGAAGGCATTTGAGGTATTCAAGCCATGTCACTTGTAGCATTTAACTTACTCATTTTTACACAGCTTAGCTCCGGTTTTCTGCATTTCTTTCGGATTTCGGTTCAACATTTGCTGGAATTTTAGTTTTTCATCCTTCATAGTGAACCTTGATATCTACATAATATGTAGTTGTTCAAAAAATTGTTTTTAACGAAAGCTTGGTGAAGCATTACATACGTTCTACATAAAGTAGTAGTTAAACAATACGGATTTTGAAATACTTCGAGTAAAACAAGTTCAAATTTGATTAAAATCTAGTTTATTAGAGAGGCGATGACTAAAAATGAGAAGTCAATGTGTAATTATACCTATTTTACCTACCTATATACTGTACTGCATATTAAATTGTCTTTGGTTTTTGGTTATTTGGTTACCTAGATTCTACCTAGAACCAAGGGCGTCGCTTCCAAAAATTTTAGGGGGGGGGCAAACTTTTTAAAACGCTATTAAAATTTATTTATGTAAAAAAAACGATTAAGTATAAATTAAAATATATATTCTATGAAAAATAAAAAGCTAGTAGCTAATAGGTAGACCTGCTATACCCATGTAATAACGAAAATGAAAGCTAAAGGAAGTAATTTTGCAAAAACACAACATCAAATAAAAACTTGCCTATTTTTTTGAATTTTTATATTGCAATTGTTAAATATTATATTTTGTTACAAAAGCCAGAGGGGGCTTAGCTCCCTTGTCCCCTATTGGCGACGTCCATGCCTAGAACGTTACCTAGAACGGCCTCCTGTAATTTTTGCGTATTTTTAAGTATAGTAATAAATAGTTTTTCACAATTCCGGGAGTGAAGTGCTCACTTTACTCCCGCTTTAGCGGGACTAAAGTAATACTTTTTTTTTCGCGCCATTATTGCGCGCTATTGATCTGAAATTTTGCATATGGCTTCTTACGACAAATCGCTGAGAGGTTATTGTAACGGGGGTAAATTTTTTGCTCAGTTTTTCGATATCTAGCGCCGTTTTCGAGTTATTGCAATTTCAAAATCTCAAATTTAGTTATTAACCAATGTCATTCAGAATTTTAAGCGAAATTGTGAAAAGTAGTATATACTCCTTGGGACTAAGGTTCTTTTCATCCCGTATGCGATTTTTGCACTCGGCTGACACCTCGTGCAAAAACCTTCGCACGCGGGATGAAAAGTAGCACCTTAGTCCCATCATGTATAATATACTATTATATCTTAAATCATTTTTTGTGAATATGACGATATTATTTAGTTATGTTTTTGAGAATTACCTATGCCTATTAATTACCTATTAATTATTATTTGTATGTGAGTTTTAGTGAACGACTAACTATTATATTGGCATAGGATCGAATCCCGATTGCTTTCAAAGTACACGTTAAACTGTTAATTCTACCATGACGTTTAGTTGGTAAGTAAAACTGTTGGGTCTCTGCGGGTTTGTCTCGAATTGTATTTAGTAAAATATTGTTTATTGAGGATACTTTTAGACTTCATAATGTTGATTATAGAATAATGGTGCATTATTGTTATAATATGTTATAGAGAGGTTGCATATTTCAAATAAATCAAATTAATCATTACAGTAAGAATAGTGAAAAAGCCGCTTTTATTAAACGATTTATATAAATTTTATTAAATTTCATCAATCAATAGAAAATAATAATTTATTAAAATGTGACAATTTTTCCCTGTAGTCAGCAAGTAGCCCCGACCTACCCTCCTTAAATTTCAGTAGGTTATTATTCACCATTAATTAACCCGTTGATGTCAAAATATATTAATTGTCATTTTATATTAAACTTATTTAGGCTAGCACTAAGGGCCCAAATAAACGAACGTCTAACGGACCGGATCGGACCGCTGACCACACGTTGAACTCGCATCAACGCTACCTTTCAATTAAAAATTTTATTTTACCGATATAAAACCAATTCTATTTTATTTAGTATCCAATTAATTTATAAAAAATTTCCAATCTTCAATTACTAATTTTTATCAAAAATCCAAATATCATTCCAATTCCATCCAAATTTTTATTAAAAATTACTCAAAATTTGTCCAAAACTTGGGACAATTTCCAAATAAAAACATCAATAAATTTACTCCCTCAATCGAATCTTTATTCACAAAATCAAATCGAAATTTCAAATGTGAGAGGCAAAATTCATACTTTTATGGGACCTTCCCGCAAAAGCGTCCGATCACCTCGACGGACCAAATTCGAAGAGACAGCTATCACTCCATTTCGTACCAACTTAGAAACTGTCGGCGCGAAATGAAGCACAAATTAACACGAAATTACTTACAAGATAAATTTAAATACACCAATAATCAAAACTCAGAAGCAAAATAGTTTAAATTAGTGTCAGCGAAAGAATGAATTACTTAGTTATTTCCATGTCATCTACTATAAGTGTAATGTCACAATTGGATTAGTATTTTTTTGTTTTCTATTTAGACTCAGCGTATTGAACGTTCCCGGCAGCGTTGTTTGCGCTGCCTCGATTTTGTCGTAAGAGTACGCGACGCTTTTAACGTCCGTTTATTCGTGGTCATTCCTAAGCCCTAATCGTGCTGTATTTTAAGGCAGGTACCTACTAAAAGAGTTGCTTAAGCAATGTTCATATTTTTATATTAATAACAAAACATCAACTTTAATTTTAGATAATGCTGTTAAAATGTACTGCTTTAATACGGTTGAAGAAAATCCATTGTTTCATGTGCGTGTATTTGATTTTGCCATTTACACTATTTTCGCATGCCGCAATTTTTTCGGTGCTTAATTTGGTGTAAGCAATTTTAATTACTTGGACGAATATCGCTCGAAGGTAAAATTTTTATGAAGTCAAAAACTTGAAAATATAATTTTATAACAAATATTTACCTGACAGTAAAAATAATATTTTTGTATTTTCAATAAAAAATTTACAAAGCAAATATAAAAAAATAATATAAACGGTGTTTATTTTCAGTTTCAAATATTGTTGTATTATTCATTTGTGTTTTATATAGTTGAATAAATAAAGACTCAATATTTTTTAACTCGAAAGGAAAAGTGAGAAGATCTTTCAACATATTAAAACAAGTCAGGGTTTTCGGTGATAATGCAAAAAGGAGCAGAAAGCGACTATAATATAGAAAGACAAATTTGTTCTCAGTATAACATAACGTTTATTTGTATGTTGTTCTATCGATTTGTTGCTTTATTGAAAATAAAAAAGTAAAAACCTACAGCGATATTAATAACTAACTTACTAGAGTGTATGGAGCAACAAAAAACGACTATTAAATATTCAATTCAAATAAGGTACAATAAAAGTTCAACATGGAATAGTAATTTTCTGAATATTAATATGGATGGATTACTACAAAATTGTAAAACTAAACTAATTAACAAATTTCATAACTAAAGTATTAAATTAGTTTGTGAAGTTATATGTAGTTATTATTGCGAGATAGTTTGCGGAAAGAACCAAGGGATTTGGAAACTTCAGTATTGGATTTTCTGTTTCAGATAAAAGCCATAGATAAATTTATTAAAGTTGTAAAGTCACGTATTTTAAAAATTGGTGTCGATAGCTTTTGTGTTATGTCAATATTGAAGATTGCAAAAAATAACATCCAATTTTTAGTTTAACGAATAGCAAGTTTATCAATGATTAAATTTCAGAACTTTTGACTTCCAACACCCAGCAGCTCTATTCCGAACGACAATAGCATGTTTAATGGTTTACATGACATTCGAAAGTCGTTACCGCACAAAGTCAATTGGTATTTATCGCAAAACCCTTGCAACATATACAACGAATCTTAATGGCTCAAGTGTTGCTTCTCCAGAGGTTTGCGATTCAATTAACAATAGCCCAATTGTTAACTAAATAATACTAATTGATGATTGGAGAAGTTGCGGCCAAGTTTAATTGAGACAAAGCGTGATAAGTTTATAATACTTTCGACCTTCGGCCTTCCTGCCGTTTTTGTAAAAATTAACCAAAGCAATATTTTCTGATGATTTGGTCTGGTGGTTTTCCTAGTGGAAATAAAAAGGTGATCAGTATAATGAACCACAATTTACAGAGGATTAAGCACGAGAATCGTAAGTTCTCCGGCGTATATTTGGAGTTTTACTACTACCTCGGGGGTACTCTGTTTCCGGGTGCAAGGTTTTCGTTTCATCCCTTTTCGCTATCGCTGATTGCTTTTATTTTTAAGTGTTTAGTTTTCATTTCACGTAGTACTACTAGAAAAATTTGATTTTATCTCCATCTAATGTAATCAATTTGACAAAGTGTATCATCGTACGATAGTAAGAGAAAAACTTCCTCAATAAAAAACGAACAAAACTATAAATGTCTGAATAAGTATTTTTTATTAAACTATAACGTTCTGACCGAGAGAGTTCTCATCGACTTCCCGAATGAAGAAGATTTGAGTGACCCATTTCCGGCATGAAATTTCAAAATCGCCGTCAGAACTCAGATTTATGTAAAAGCGCTTCCGTTTGTTCAATTTTGGAGACAAAAGGATGCCTACGTGACCATAAACGTAGCAATATCTTGCACTTTACATATTTATTGAATTCTACTTTATATAAATCTTTAAAATCTCTTTCCATTACAATTTTATTTCAATATGTGTGTAACGCTTTTTTAAAAGCCAATTTAGAAAAAATGAGAAAATCATACAAAGAAACTGGTTTTTGCATTTCAGTATTTGGCTTTTACACGTTTTCAATTTAACTTAATAATTTTTCACTATGCGCATGAATTGGAAAAATTTGAATCACTTCTCGTCGATTATGGAAGAAGTGCTTGTAGAACACTTTTAAATTTCTTATTCCAAAAACAATCGAATATCGATTCTTTTACAATTATTACAAAAGAGAATTGCAAACGTGTATTAAAGGAATTAATGGAGAAAACGAAGCTGACTTGCCTCCCTAGCTTAACGATCAGGAAATTACAATAATGCTGCTAGTGCAAAGAGCGTAAGAACACAGCCCCAAGGAAATTAACTGAAGGCGTTCGCTTACGAGATGGTTAAGCATTATTTTGAAGTACACATTAAATTTTCATATTACATTTCCGTAAATATCGAAAATGGTTTGCTGACATGTTGTTTTATGAAAATTTAACATAATTAAGACATAATAACTTTATTCGCGCATGTTAACAAATATTGAAATTAATTCCGCTTAGGTCTTCTTTACCAGTGCAAAAAAATTATTATATAATATATAAACCCTACGCCAACACACAAATCGACTATATTTCGGTCCGGCAGGTCGTGAAACGAGACGTACTGCAATTCACCCTCAGTTGACTGCCTTCTAATCGAGCAAGATTTAATTTGCCGGTAGTTCCCCAGAGAGTGTGTGCTTTTGAAGCGGTTTTTACTTCATCAATACCTTGTTTTCTCACCTTTATAAAGAACACACGAGTACGTAAACAAGTGCTGGAATGTTTTTAATTAAAGTTACTTAAACGCAAGTTGGGCGTATAATGAGAAAACTTAGTATTCTCTCAATTTCAGAAAACCTCTTTAGCTTTGTATTTATAAAATTAAATACACAGTTGCGTATGAACAAAAATTGAAAAACCGAATCTGCTAGAATTTTAAACACGAAAACTTTACTTTGATTATTTGTTACTGACGCATAATACTCACTTTGGTCGGTGGCGGTCCTATGATGGTAATATTTTACTCCCTTAGGAGTTGACCCCAGTCGTTTGTGTTTTTCCAGCTCAACAATTTAATTAATCTGAAATTATTTATTTTGCAATTCATCAGATTGGCGAAATGATGAGAAGGTATTTGACCGTCCAATTAAATTTAATCGTTGGCAATCCACAAACTAAGCCAAAGGAAACCACTTGATTAGAAATTGTAAACCAATACAAAGTATTCAATCAATTAGAGTCAGAGAACGATGTGCAGGATAAAATCATAAAATCCTCACTCGACATATTCCGTCTCGATTTAATGTGCACAGAAAGGAATTTGTTAACATTACATGATGTGGTGCATCGGGTAAGAGCTTGCAGGAACCAATCAAATAAAACTCATGGGAGAGACAGTATAGATGCTTAAATTGTAATGTAATGGTTAACAGCTAACCTCTGGTGAATAAGGTTAATTGGCTACCACAGCAAAACACTCAAATTGGAAAAATGGAATACATTCCAAGTAGAATAATAGATTCTTGTAAGTTATAAAAGTAAAGAAAAGTAGTTTGTAAGGTGGTAAAGCCACAAGCAAGTAATACACTGCACTATGTAAGTTGAAAATAAATGGTCTGTTGCATCGGTGCCTGAAAGAGCCATCAACGGTTATTGTGCCTCATACGTTATAAATAAACCAACCGTATTAAAAATCGAAAAAAGAAATGAATAGCAAATAATATATACTAGAAACCGGAATGGTTTAATACATACAGTGAGTGTAGAAAGTATTCGTCACCTCCTATATTACCAATGCAAATTGAACATTTTGAAACCGTTTTTTGACATATAAAAATCGCTTTTACAGCAAAATTTTTTAGACATTTTCTGTTAAAACATTCATTGTCTTCAATTTTATATCTATACATTTTTCTATTTTGTCGCCCCGTTTTTGACTGGCAACGACTTAAACAAGACTCTGAAAAATACAAAAAATATTATCATCTGTATCTCAAAAACGGTGTGACAAAATAGAAAAATGTATATAAACAAAAATGTAGGGAATAAATTTTTCCATAAAAACTACTTATACATTTTTCCATTTTGTTGCACCGATTTTGAGATACAGGAGACGATATTTTTTGTACTTTTCAGAGTCTTGTTTAAGTCGCTGCCAGTCAAAAACGGGGCGACAAAATAGAAAAATGTATAAATACAAAATTAAAGATAAAGAAATTTTTAATAAAAGATGTCTAAAAAGTTTTGCTGTAAAAGTGATTTTTATATGTCAAAAAACGGTTTCAAAATGAGCAATTTACATTGGTAATATAGGAGGTGACGAATACTTTCTACACTCACTGTATTAAAAATACTTTGTGTAATAAATTTTTCAAAATATAAGAAGCAATATTATAATTTCAATTTTTGAATAGAGTTAAAAAGTAATTTGAATGCGCGATTAATAATAACTACACTGTAACGCAACGGTGAAAAAAGTAATCTGATGTTTTTTTATACATTTTACATTCATTAGTCTCGATTTCAACTTGCATCTGCACAAAATGCTGTTAATTAAAAAAGTTAATGGCATCGGAAAATGTTTTTTTTTATGAGAAGCAATTTAAAATCTGTTTCTTTTGCATGTAGTTTCTACTTGTAAAACTTTATTTAACGTCAACTGAAATTCATAAAAATGAAGTCGAAATTACTCAATACTCAGCGGCGCTAATACTTTGGATTATAGGTTTTGTGCGAAGACCTGGTGATCGTTTAAAGCTAGGTGAAATTTTATTGCAGGTGCAAAGAGTCTGGATGGCATTCTCTGAGAAATTTCCGCTTCAGTTGAATATCAATTTGTTATAGCTTTTGCTGTTTTATATTTGTTTACTGGTACTGCTAAAGTTGATAGCTTTAGTGCTGATGTACATAGTGGTAGTTGTTAAGAGTAAAACTTCAACTATTAAATAATCTTTCTACAAAACTAAAGAGACTTGTGGAGAGATTATTTTAGAGTTGGAGTTTTACTTTTTAAGATATAGTGCTAAAGTCTTCACCTTAGCCCTAGCTTTACTTGATGGTAACGCGAGTGTTTTATGCCTATTTCTTGGTTCAATAAATAAACAAACAAGATTTGACTGTTGACATAGTCTGTAGACTATGGGGAAGGTAACGGAAAACCACTCCAGCATTATTAATAATTGTATTTATTACTAAGTGATATTAGCTTTAGCCAAGTTTTCGTTTACGCACTGCGTAAGTTTGGCACTTTATTTAATTTAAAAATTTATTATGCTTGTGACGTAAGTCCCAAGTTTAATGATTACCACTGTTTATACGTGACTGGTTGATTGAAAATTTATGGAACCAGCACTAACCTCGGAATATTTTAAGTTTTAATATGGCGAGGGAATAAAAAATTACTTTGGATCACTCGATTAAACACGAACAACCAACAGACAAAATTAAATATCGCTAGGAACTAAATTATACTAGGAAGAAAATTTTCAGTATGAATGAACCGGAAAGAGTTGTCTATGCAGAGCGAGTATCTACGTTATGGAATTTTTAATAGACTTAGCGATTTTAGCAAACAGCACTCAAATTCGTTATGAGCTACCACAAAATTAAAGGTGGTAAATTATGTAAAAAAAATAGGTAGAAAATTACCTTTGTAAGTTTAAAATTTGCATAGCGTTTAATTACGATAAGAAAACCAATTTACATTTATTAGTAATTAAAAATAGTAAGAAAATTTTAGAAACTTAAAATGAGTATTTGAAGCCACTCTTTCTTATTAAAAATTGTCATCGTTTGCTTTTAAAACTTACAATAAATTCACTTTTTTTAGGATGAAAGAACTTTGAGCTACAATTTTTTAAACGTAATCCTTGTGTAAAACTCTTTAGTCGTTTTGACGGTTCCAGAATTTTAGTAAAACGGCAGATTATCTGCTCCACTAGATTAATTTCAAAGCCATCTTTTAAAGCAATCACCGGTGTATAAATTCAACTAATCGAATTGGTTAACACTTCAATAATTTAACATTTGATCTTTATTTTCCATTTTTAGTCTGCCAGAGTAAAGCTACGAGAAAATTAAATAAAAAAAAACTTTCCTACCTTTTATTTCTTGCGTAATTTCTATGGATCGCTGATTGTCGTTCTCGTTGTTTGCATCAGGAGTAAGTTTTAAAGTAACATTGAGGGGACGTAAGCTTGTCGGTCCATGCAGGGTTATTAAAACGGCTGTCGTTTTTCCGGGAACTGCTAATTCTGGTGCCACAACCGAAAATCCTCTGCAACAAAATTTTTTATAATGAAAATGATGAAAAACCTATTGTGTTGTTTTGTTTGCAAAGTTGAATTAATAATTCAAACAAATTTCAAAACTTTTTAATGTTATGCTATTAAAAACTTAAACTTGGTTATTTGGACTGTAAATTATTTTAGAACTCCATAAGAGAGCCGTTTAATAAGATTTTTAGCATCTTATTTAAATTTTAGGTAGCCTTTATTAGTAATAAATTGCTAACTCGAGATAAAATTCAGCGATTTAATAATTTGATACGCTTTCTGTGATACGATTAAAGAGAAAACGTAAATAACAACTCGAAGCTTATCTGTGTCTTAAATTTTTATTTATATTGCAGAAAAAGCTGGGAACAAAGGTTTAGGAGCTTCATGTAAACTTAAATTAACAACTCAAACACATCCGTCTTTGTTTACACAAATTTCTCTAGAGTCACTTCAACTTTGTTATCCATTTTCTTGACTTTTCTGGGTTTTCTATTGAAATTAACCCTTTTGTGTATTCAAATAGAAGAAAAAATGTATTTAAATATTCATAAGACGTCAATGATGATAAAATTTCATGAAGATTTTATTTACAGTTTTCTTTGTGTGGGATTTTCATATTAAGTCAGTAAAAACACTTGAAGGGCTGCTAAGTCTTGCCTGGCGCCAGTTGCGGCTTGTAATACTAGGGCCACTTAGTAAAATATTGTTAAGAATATTCATAGAATTCCTTATAGTATCGTATTCGTTTTTCGAATGTTCAACCTGATCACAGTTGAGATAATTTTACCCGAGGAAATTCTAATTAATTGGGTAGTTTCCAGTTTCTTGCTCCCTAGAGTTTACGCCAAATTACCGATTTAAACATGGGATTTATTATATTTACATTAAAAATATTTCAATTTTTACGGATACGGCATGTGGATTCTCAATAACCAATGTATCCAGTACATCAAATTCATTCTAAAAATTTAACTACAAAGCGCGGAAGGATGTCGAATTAGAAGTTCGGCTGAGAAACAGCTAACGCACTTACAAACTGGTTAGTCTTGATGCAGAAAGTGATGTTCTAAAATATATTTTAAATATCCTGTTTATTTAAAAGTTCAATTTTTTTAAATTTGTTGTTCGATGGTCTGCTTTAAAAATTTAAATCGTTAATAAAGTCACCGGCATAAACGAAGAACAATAGTGCAAACTTTAAAATATGCAGTCTGTTAAAATTTTGCTGTCATTGTTAACTTGTAAAGTAAAGTATGCAAATTGATCAAAGAGAAATTAATAACGACAAATGAACTTAATTTTTCGTTCGTATTCTCGTTACGCTTTATAATAAAGAACGTATTCAGCAAAATATTTCCCTTAACAAGCACCGGTTCGCCAAATACCGCATGAAAATTTAATACATTAGATAATTTAATTATTGCACCCCCTTTAAAGGTTACCTACCTAGCCTCCATTAGTTTTACGTTACAATTATGTAAATTTTAGTATATTTATTATTCAGTAATGAATACAATGCGCTGTTTGATGGTAATTAATAAATTACTATTTTAATTATATTCACCGTGGATGCGACAGTTTAAAAAATTATTTTGCTACATCTGAATTGAATTAGTTCCAATGGATCCATTAAAACTATACAAAAATGTGAGAAAAGGCACACGCTAGGAAACCACGTATACAAAATAAAAACACGAAGCTCTCATATCACAGCTCGTTAACCACCCTGCTGAGTTCTAGTGGGAAATTCTAAAACTGCTGTCAGGGATATAATTAGCTTTCGTGTATGTAGCTTTAGTAACAAAGAAATCGTCAATAAAAAATTATTTAATTTTGAAAATCTACTATATTCTTAAAACTTAACTTTTTGTGCTGCTTAAAACGACATAAATAGGTACATTTTCTGAAAGCTAATGAAAAAGGTCATATATTAATCATTTCGAAATTATAAAGCCTGATAATAAAACAAACAAGTTTTCACTTTTAAATGTACGTTCCGATCATTGTTGTTGTTCTGAATATAATATGTGCTTTCAGAAAATTTTTCGTTGCTTTGTTTTGATTTACTCTTTTGTGATTTTGTCATTATGATTAATGTATGAAGTTCACAGATTTGCCTTAAATCGTTAAGCCGAAAATGATGTAGTATATTTATACAATTTATTTGTACAAAATGTTATTATTTTACGAGCTCAGTTTACATACACATTATTTTATTACATAAATCCGTAACTTTTTAAATTAATAATTTCAAATATATTATAAAATTTATAATAATATATTTATTCTAGCACAGTTTATTAAAATTATACGAATTATAATTATAATATTATTACAGAGTAAGTATTTTAAACTGTGTTAGTTAATAAAATTATGCTCGGTGTATAAAATGACATAGGTGCTATGTTGTTTAACCAATAGTTGTTGTATGTATTGTAAAATAAAAGGCTCATAGACTTTAGTTTAGTCGACTATGCCATTTTGGGCACATTATATCAATTATTATGATGGGTTGGTTATAACTTATCTACAGTTAAAACAGAAAATTGGAAATTAATTACGGGTAAAAGAAAAATGGCATAATTAAAATTTTTATTTTTGTTTTGGTATGCTCGAAATGGATAATTCTTTTATTGGGGTTTAAACAAATATATCCGCAGCAGTCTATTATAGCTTTTCGGTCTATAACGTTTTATGTGTCGATTTATAATCGAATTTGTACTTTACAGTAAATTTAGTTTTCAATTTGAGAAATTACACTTTTAGCTTTTTATAAAATCGATAATAATAATAAAATTTTAAAAGCTGTAAGTGGATGACGTTGCCCATGCGGTGCATTTCACTGAATTTTAAATCGAATCACAATTGCAAAATTCTGTTTATAAAGGAAATACCGCGTCAACCTAATTTATTTACATGAATCGTAGTAAAACCATTACGTAATATGTTCAAAAATTGCAATTTTATACGGGTGACAGCACTCAAAAGGCAAGACAATGTGCAATAACTATTTTGCCGATTTATTACCAGAATCAACTGATACAATGTGAAATGTAATAGAGGGTTATGGAAATTCACTAGCAAAGGAAATCAATTTCGTTAAATTTGAAAATAACAAAGTGGATTTATAATTTACCTATTTTAGAAATTGCATTTGCAAATGGACTTTTCGTAAGGGTATCATACTACCGCCGGCTGTCTCTTTATACGTAATTCGCAAGCTTCTCACTCCTCCGGTTGAGCTTTTACTACCTCTTAATGTTAAAACTTTTGTGTATGTGATATGAGAATAATTTAATTACATATTCGTTAATATTCCTGTATATAAATTCTTCTTTGTCGACATTTTAACTGATTTTCGAGTAACAGTGACGTTGTTTGATTAAGTCAGAGAGCCACACAAAAAAGATTTTATAAATTGCTTAGTCTTGGAGAAATTGTAGCCAAAACCCTTTATTACGGTTTTTCATTAGAACAAAAAAGAAACATTTGTTTGAATGTAGGGATTCAAGATTTTGCTTTTATGATGGATAATGCATAGCACTTAAAGTTTACAAACACAAAACATTTTCATGATATAATCAACGAAGACGCTTTTCTTTTTTAAATTACTGGAAAAATATCCAAAAGAAATGCTATTATTTAAATAATTACATAGTAAGTTTACATATTATTTACATAATATTTATTTTGTGAAAAAATGTATAATAGTGGTTTATAAAACTTGTTTTGAAACAAAACCTTTTGTACACCAAAGTTTTAGTTTAGAGTTTTAAAACTAAAAAAGTGCAGTTTTATTTCCGAAATATGAGTAAACTAAACCAGCAACTTGCAAAAGGTCAACGAGTGACATTGTCGGTTTTCACTTCTGTCATAATCTGCTGAAAGTAAGGATAGCCCGAATACCAATCAAATATGAGGATAACTGATTATATTGGAATATTTCGTGTAAATTAACACTTACTTTTTAGACTACAAACAAAGTACACGTAAAAGACTGTTTGAAGTTTTGTTGATTTTTTTTTGAGTTTGTATCGTTTATTTGTATCGTTAATTTATTTTATTTGTACCCTTGTTGTCTTTAATCCATTTTTGACTTTTTATTTTATGCTTACCTGACGGGAACCTAATGGGACGGTTGCAATAATTGTCGTAAATTGTTTTCCTTTTCAATATTTACTTAGTAAATATACCCTCCTTAAAAATCAAATTTTAATTTGTTATAATATGTTATTCAATTGTATGCTTTCTTTTCAAAATGTTTCTAATATTAATTGTAGTTTTGCTTAAATTTACATATATTTAAATTTCAATGTTGTGCTATGTTATTGTTGTTAATATGTTATAATTTGTAAACCTGCGCTAAATTCGGCTATATTCAAATTTTTAATTTCAATATCATTTTTCACTTTTTTATGCTGCTACATTTGAGATATTAAATATTAACATTGTTGTTCCAAGTCTTTAAAAGCTATAATAATTGTCTTTTACCTTCCAAATTAATAAATTGATGTCTATTATAATTATAATAATACAAAAATACATAATTAAGATCTTGACAGAATTTTTACAATTTAAGTATTTAAGGATTAAATATGAAACACCATTTATGAAAATGTAAACTAATATAATAATATATTAACTACTATATTATGTATTATAAAATTATTATACAAAATTAGACTTGAAAAAAATATGGAATAATTTCTATAATGTTTTGTACGACTTCTGTAGTTGTTTTTTTTGTAAAATAGTTGTATATCTTAAACAGTTAGATGTAGCGATTTTGATAATGATAAAAATATAAATGGTTAACCATTCAAATAGAGTCAAAATATATTTTTATAAGTATTAAAAGTTTAAATAAATTGGATTAATTTTATTATTCGTTGTCAAACGATGATATTTCGTCGTTCTATTCTATCTCCATTTTGCTAAATTTATTAGTCTTTATTGGAATATTTTTATACAATTTCAATTTAAAAAGTTAATAATAAAAATTTAATAAAAAAAATTAACATAGAATAAAATTGATAAATAACTGAATTTATTAGAAAATTGGAGATGAAATAACTCTGATTCTGAGGCGACAATTTGATGGGAGGTTCAGGTGACCAACCTCGTGTAACCAATTTTGTGTGTTTTAGCTTGTTGTACATTTTAAACTCTTTTTAAACAAGTTTTAATTTTCAATTTATGATTGAAGCTTATGCAAATATTAAAATTACAATTTATTTTTACTGTTGTGTGATCTTTAAATTTATAATGTTTACTCTGCATTTTTCCTATTTAGAAATTCGAATATTTTTGATTCTTTGTCGAACCATATTGACAATTCGTTTAAATAGACCAAAACCACTACGGTTAAAATGAAATTAGGTAAAAAGAAACGAAAACGTGACATCAGCAAGGTGGTGTGAAATGATATGTAAGGTGAAGATAAAAGTGACAACCTAATAGAAACTTATGTTCTCTGGAGGATAAAATTCATTTATAAACAGAACAACCAAGGATAGAATTTTGCAAATGCTTTGCAGTAGGTACATTTTACTGAAAGTACAGATTTAAAAGAAAAACTTACCTTACTTTCTGCAAACATATAAAATAGTACTAGATGAATTCATTACAGCATTGATTACATGCAAAAACTGGCGTTAACAATTAAAATGCATTCATTTATAAAATTGATAGCTTTTAATTGAATTTCCAATTTCATGGATAGGTTTGTTCAAATGTGTAATTAGAAGTTCCATTTATTATCAGAATACAATAATCATAAAGGGTTTTATTACTAATAGAACGAACGTATCACACGCTGCTGTGCACCCCAAACAAACCCTTTGAAGTTGCAATCTAACATCACTTGTCACTCTAACCTAACCAGAATCTGAGCAACTTCCTTTACTAATTAGCGTGACTTGTAGGGGGCGTCTCCCGACAGGATTTTGCGGTTATGGTTAGTCTTTTCCGGAACATATTCCGCTTAAATCCGCGGATTTACGATAAAGAAGCAGTAAGATTAAACTTCATTTCTTTGTAATTGAAATTACGAAGGATAAATCCTTATTATACAGTTTTTCTAAATTAAATGGAAATTTTTGTAGCAAGAAAAATATTCGGATAAAGCGTAAAAAGTGAAGACACAATTTTGATTTATTGTTGTAAGTGTTCTTCAGGATGTATTATTATATTTTGTTGAAACTTTTACATATTTTATGCAGCTTAAACGGATTTATAGTTTCAAGTAGTAAATATTTCAACTGGGTATAACGTAGCTTTAGTCAAAAAATGTAAAGCTAGACGTACAGAAATTCAGCATAAGTAGGTAAGTATAAAAAATTTCATAACTTACGATTTTCTTATCGTATTACCTTACCCTTGACTTTCTAATAAACAAATTTTATTTCATATAAACATTCTACTTCTCAATAAACTGTGAAGAATGAAAAAAATATATAAAGCGTTGTTAGCAAGCAATTTTATGAGAAATTCAATAAAAGTTCCTATTTGTGGATAAATTGTGATTTCGTTGCTTCTATATTTTGAAGTGCGTTCACGTATATTACTAACATGTTCACCGTTAGGTATCATTTTAATTAATTTTGTTCAAAACACTTTTTCCAGTTAATTACTATACGAATCCTTCATTAAATTAAATCTTTTTAAAAAGCGCCGAAGAGAAAAATTTATAACTCTTATAAAGGATAAATAGAAAAATCAACAATAGTAATTTTATACGGTGGGTACTTTCAAAGTTGGTAATTCATAAAGTATTTTATAGAATATTCCTTATTTGAAAATGTTGAGTCAAAGTTTCCCCTTTAACTTCTAATAAAGATGTAAATTAGGCTTTAAGAATATGCTGATTTTTTTGCAAATGCGCCTTAGAAGAAATGACAAGGATGCAAATTTTGTATTCAATGATAACATTTTCTTCTTCGGGAGGTTCATATTTCACTAATTTTGTACTAATAAAATTTTCAAGTACGTAATTAAGAAGTTATATTCTATGAAAACGAATCCAAAAAACATGACACGCCCTTATATACCGGCACCGACTTGAAATTTAAGCTGTCTATAGAATTTAATATTCTGTTTTCCAATTTAAATTCGTTTCTTTCACAAAGAACACTTTTGTTTTTTTTTATCACATTTTGCTATTGTTCCAATTTCGTAACGAATACACTTTATTGCTCTATGTGTGTAAATAAGCATTTGCATAATGTACGAGATTGGTTCATCAAAATTGCTACATATGTAATTTTCAGAAACAAAGATAAAATAAAAAAAATATTGGAATGCAAGTAGGGAGAACAGAGAAATACTTTAAAATCTCTTGGAAATTCAAAAAAATAAATTACATGCTTTTCAATACAGGAAAGCAATAATAAATTTGGGAAATAGTTTACTCTGATGATTGGATAAGCCGCACTTTCCAGTGCAAGGTAGGGAAGTAACTCATTAAAGTTTATAAAATATTCTATCCGTTTTTAAAATCCCAAATTGAATTTTAAATTTTCAATTTTAGATTCAAATTAATATTTTCGACGGCGTCGCACCAGTAGCTTTATATGAGTCCGCAATTTTAACCGGAAATCAATTGCTACAAAGTAATAATTTAGAAAAGTTATTTATAAAACTGACATACTTCTGTATACTGATCTTGTTTTGAAAGAATAAAAATTAAATTACATATTGAATATTTAGCAATTCCTGAAAGCACAAAATTTACTAACGTGGCACATTGGGTTTACGTATATCCTGAAATGTATATTTAATTCACGTATCCGACTTTCAGAAAAATAAAAATTTTACAAATTTGGTCGATCAGGAAACTCTGTGAGCTTTCGGTAATACTTTGAAAGAATTTTAATCAGTTTCAACTTTTACCGCCACCATTGAAACTATTTTAAATTATAAATCGATAAAAACTTTGTTCAAATGAATAGGATTGCTATCTACTGCAATACTCTACCTTCCAAAATAATTAATGCAGGACTGGAAAATCCCTGACGTAAACAAATAATAGAACCTCCATACACGAATTTCAATGGTATTGCATATTTGAAAGTTTGTTTTTTGTGCTAATCTCTGTACAACAGAAGACATATTATTTAATTTTATTTAATTCCCAATATCTAACATGATTTCATTTAAACAGTTATACAAGTTTAACTTTTTTTGTGATTAATTAGCAATATACTTTATATTTTACTTTTGATTATGAGAGTGGAGATAATTATTTATTTAACATTGATGTGTATTGTAAAGTATTACTGATGCTGTTAAAACGTTGTCAAAGTGTTGTTTTATGATTATAACTATAAGTACTTAATTATACTTTTAAATAAATTTTAAACTTGACTAAAATATTTCATACAGATGAGGTTGTATATATAATGAGTAGAAGTCTTTCAACTGTTTTAAAATTTGCGCGCCCTTTGAATATGGTAGAAAAATTAAATTATGTTTGTTTTTGTCAGAATTACCATACTGAGCCAGTTATTGGTTTTACATTCTAAATTGAGATGTAGTATGTATAGTGATTCGTCCCGACTTGCTAGGAATTAAAAATGTTTCGAGTCAGTTTATTTAAAAAATATATATTTTGCTAAACCGCTTTTTGCTTTATAACTATTAATTGTGCAACTTTTCTAAAGTATTTTATTTCGAAAAACTAATGATCGCTTTTAGGAAAATTCTTAAATATAAATAAATCCTTGCGATTAGTCAATTTTTAATACCAACCAATGAAATTGGAAAGAACTTATGCAATCGATCGATTTTTATATTTAACAACAATTTAATAAAAATTATAAAATTCAAAAGAAAAATTGCTAATGTGGTATGATTTAACTTTTTCTTTGAAGAAAAGTTTAATTTATAATTAAACAAAATTTTTAAACAAATATATCTATAAAGTGCCTGATATTCATATACCTAAGTAAAGATTACAAAGGAGTGTAATATCAGAAGTGGATTAATAGACTCACGATTGAAGCAATTTCCAAATACCGACTCTTATTTAAAATTACGTTAATCTCTAAAATACTGAAGGAATTATTTTATTACTGAAAGCTTAACTGCAAACACGTAGTCGTGAAACTATTAAAATATATTTTCCAATTACTGAAAGCTATTAACGACAGACTTTGTATATCTTTTATGTGTAACGTAAACTGCATTTGTATCTTTCATTTAAAGTTTTTATTTTAAACTGTGCATTGTTACTTTTTGAATTTACAGCAAATACATTGCCATTCAACATTAACAAACAAATTCTAGTTGAATTTCAATTTACTATAACGGATCACGTTCATTTTAGTTACGAATTTGTATTACACAATGAACATAGATTAATGCAGTTGTTTAAACCCATTCAAGTGTCTTTATATGCTAATTATATCCAAACATCACTTCATCAAATTTTTCATGGCCTAGTCAACATTTCTTTAACTTCACAATACATTTGACGACACAATTCGGTGTTAGCTATAAAATTTAATAGTGGTAATAGTAAACCTCCTTAAATTATTCGACACAAATTCTCACCATGTCTAATACAGATGTTGGTGATACTATATTCGTGAAGATTTCGAGCAAGAAAATCCTACTTCCTTCTGAAATTTTCTACTCTTTATTGACCTAATGAATTATAGTATAGCCCATTCTAAATTTATTTGTTTTTTGTGGTGGCCATAAACTTTTTAGACCTAATTTTCTGTGTAACGATACCATCAAATGGGCTATATTCACATAGTAAATGTGCCAAAGCGGTTTTATGGTTATAAAAACCACGAAAATAAAAATATGTAGTAATTTTCTACTGGAAATTGTTTAAAACAAAATTATGTGAGTTAAACTTACCCGAAGGTTTTCAGCCACCGGACTCGGAAGTAAAACGTACAAAACGAAGTTAAAGTTTAATTTAATTAAGTTGTGCTTAAAGCCACACTTAAGCAGAGTAACATAGTTACAACAAATTTTTTACTTATAATCCAGAGAAAGTTAACTTGTACAGCCGGCTTGTCTTAGTGCACGAAAGTTCTGAAATATAATTATTTAAATAATGAACTTCTGCGCTTGTGTTTAATTCAATTTTAGTGTACCTGTCATAACCATAATTTTGAAATAACTAGGAACATGTTTTGCATGTGTAAAACAAATTTCTGTACAGTTCACTACCCATTTAGTTATAACGTTGTTGGATAACCGCTGATCTATCATTCTATTCATCCGTTGCATCAAAATGCATAGAGTTTGCAAACACATTGACGATAGTAATTTAGATAAGTAAGCTTGAATGACTCTTTACCAAAGCAAGGCAAACGCCAAACGAGCACGTATGAATAACTTAATCGTTTCGTGTAATCTTCCAGGTTTATGTATGTAAAAAATATGCAAAAGTGCCTCTGAAATACAGCAGATTAGAATTGCTGTTTACACAAACGAGATTTCTTAATTAAAGTGGATGTTTTATGTAGGTGCTAAGTTTTCCAAAAGGAAATGCTAAATATGGCGTACAAAATTTAAATGTTTAATTAAAGCTAAAGATGTGCTAATTGCATGTCAATTAATAAGTTGCAATTCCATTTCGTTTCAAGCCCTAAAACGTTGAAAACGTCAATAAAACCTTTTACATCGAAACAGTGAAATTAAAGATTATCCTAGAAATTTTGTTTATTAGAATGTACTTTGTGCTAATTAGGTTCACGTTAATTGAAATTTCACCACGTTTGAACTAAATTCCTTCTTGTTTTGCTTTCAGACAACACATTCTTATGGCATTCGTTGAGCTTGTTTGTGTTTCTCAGGTAAATTTTTATGTAAATTTCCATACGAAATGCTTTCAAACAATATTTTTATTTTATTGAATTGACAAAAACATGAAATATCTATAATGCGTCGAATGTTAAAAATCCTACTGAGAATTTCAAAGAAATATTTTGAAAAATATAAAACACATTACCGGAGTATCAATCAAAGCAACAAAAATAATAACCAATTTGTGACGTATTTGCCTTTCATCGTATGCATTCGCTATATAAAAAATTAGCCACATTTTTATTGAAGCTCGGAAGGCAAAATGACGAGTAAAAGCATATATGATTATCCAAATTTTTTTCACTTCAAACAAACAATTTTTACGCTTCTCCGAACAATGACGTATACTCCCGGTTCAATTTATTTGGTTGAATGATGTGCAAAACTATACGTAACCGTTGAAAATATTGAATACATAAACTACCAAGTGAAACTGTGTAGTAAACTAACCATTTAGTTAAAATTACAAATACGAGTAAGTAAAACCGTTTAGTATGGCTAGTTACGTTCTCCAGTGCAAATCTTACTGATACTTCAATCTTGGAAAATACCAAAAATTATATTTACAATTTAAAATACTTACATTTGAAGTTATTGGTAGATAAAATTGATAAAAATACTTTTTTTCTACTTTTTCATCTTAGGACGGAAAAACTACTTTCATATCCAAAAATCGCACAACATCAACTTAGGTGTTTTATTTTGTTTGAAGAATAAAAGATAAGCTAATAAATTTAAAACAGAATCGCAAAGTTGTATGAAGCAATTAAAATTATGCAGTATAGTATAACAACTAATACTTGTTATTAATAACTCAATTTGTGATTTTAATGAAAATAGGTAGCAAAACAAAACTTTGGTAATTACAGTTCTTAGTTTGTTTGCGTATAGCTAAATAACAGTGATTGACAAGTTAATAAATAACCTGAGAACTCAAACCACTCTCTCAAGATGTTTCAATATCGAATAATCAATTTTATCAGGTAAAGTAGCTTTACGATATACCCGAAAAGATGATCCAATCCGCAAGTACAAATAAAGAAGCAAAACAAAGTCATTAATTAGACTTATTCTTGAGTCGAGAGACGTTTTCTAAAACTTTACCGGAAAAGGTATCAGTCAGAAGTTATTTCTTCAACACTCACTCAAGTTCGTTTCGTCGAGTTACAAGAATAGACGTGTCGTTTGTCATCTTAGGTAATGTGCACTTTATATTCTCAAATTTATAAAAAAGATTTTTAGCTAAGCTAGCAATTTTAACTTACAAATTAAATAGGAAAATAATTCATACTATAAATTCATTTATGTATAATAAATTTGTTCACAAATGTTTCATCAGGTTTGAAGCCTACATTGCTGAAGTTTATTGTAAAGTTTTTTTTTCCAGTAAACGATGTATATTTTTATTTATTTAAAATAAATTATAATTGCTGGCTCTAGGTTAAAAACTTTCTTAGTCCGGAATGGCTACTGCAAAATATTACATCGGTTTAATTGAGTATTTTGAATTATAACTCATATAACTAATATTATACTATCTTGCCAAAATAATTTTACGTTAAAAATACATAGATCTTGTCGAAGTCAATTTGTCTGAAAAAGCAACATATTAGTAATTACAGTGAAAAATATTAATTTTTGAATGGCGTCGCCAGGAAAATCTTTTTGACGAACAAACTAATTGAAATACAATGGACCACTTTGTGAGTTAATATAGACGACGCCATAGAGCTTGTTTCATAGCATTCATATGGTAACTTAAATTATAATTTATAGAATACAATGCTAAACTCTATAGTTACTATTAATAATTATGTTTATGTTCCGCTTATATTTGAATTATGTAATAATAGTGCCCGATTAATTTATTCTAGTAATATGCTTACCGACGGAATTTTGAAAATTTTTCTGAATTATTGCTGTTTTGTTTATGAAAAACAACACAAAACGATCAGTTCCAGTTTTATTTTAATTTCTTTTATTCATTTCTTTCTCACATTTTCATATCTTTTAGCTTCTGTTTTAACAATTTTGTTTAAACTTCTACCTTCCTTTTTGTCTTTCCAAAATTCTTCTATTCTCTTCACAATTGATCCACAATAAACTTCCTTATTTATCATTATCATTTATCATGTTATTAAATCAAAACTCAAAACTGAACCAAAAATGTCAGAAATAAAAAACATATCAATATGATGACAAATTTTGGAATTTCAAAAAAATAATAAACTTGAGTGCTATACATGTCTTAGGTTGATATACTATTTATTACTTTAATGAGATTTTTTAAATTAAGGTCATTTCACTCATTGCTCGAAGGTAACCTATAAATTGGTTTTTTAAGGAACATTTACATTTTTATATTCATAAATGGCCGCAATAGCTCACTTCTTTATAGGTGCTTTAAGCCACAATTTACATTTTCAAGAAACAAGCGGATAGTTATTTCCGTCGTAAATAGAAGTAAAATATCTTGATCATAATTGAGAGAAAATTTTATTTAGAAAATAACGGGTCGTGCACAGAATATCTGATACATGTAGTTTCCGGAGCGAATTGAATTCAAAAAAAGTCAATAACTCTTCTTAGCTCTATTTGATAGAAGTGTCTTGAATGTATTGATGTACAGTGGTCCCTTATTGGCAAACCATTCAAACGGTAATTCTACGCATTATGTTGATAGCGGACTTTAAAAGAAAATTTCCGTAACATGCACCATAATTGAACCTTTTTAAAATTTAACGACGTCTCAATTTATCAGCTTTATTTAATTGTTATTATTTCAAATTTGTAAAATTCGGTTGTAATAAATTGCGTTTGCTTTGCTAATATTTCTGACTATTCATTCGCTGTAATAAACGGCAGTAGTTACGTTTGGATAATTTCATCGGAAAAACGTTAATTTATTGATGAGCAAACAGTATTTATTACGATTAATTAAAAATCAGATGTCATGCATGAAAATAAACTTTAATAGTTACCAGAATGCAAACAAATTGTGACGGTAATTCCATTCAGTTCAAGAGGCATCGATTATTTGAATAACCTACTTGTTATTCGTAATTTCCAATTAATATACGAGAAGGGAAGCGCCTGATACGATGCAATCAAGAAATTTGCATCTTTTATTGTTCATTTTTCTGAATTGATAATAAGTTTGAATCAAATAGATGGTCGCCGTACTAAAAATCTCTTATCTTTCAATAATAATTTTTTTTAAATATTATCATTTTATGTTTGTTATTATTTTCAAAATATTTTATGGAATATAGTTTGAATGGAAAGTTATTTCGCTAAATTTACTTTTCCGACTTGTAATACACTTTTCATTCATTTCGACCCTCTTCTACACGCATATAATAAGCTTTTAGCTTTTTTAGTGTCTTTGCGTCTGTATTCCAGTCCCCCATACATATACACACGATTTCCAGATGGTCTAGCCTATTGTTTCCAATTTCAAACGACAAATTCTACACACGTTTTTGTTGCTTTATTTGCTTTGTTTCGGTTTTAGGTCGCCAAAATGGCAATTTATAAAAACCAATTTTTAAAGTACTACAAAAAAAGTAAAATCTTTTTGTAATGGAAATTTAAAAAAAAATCTAACTAAATTTGGTTCATAATATTGTAGATGATTGTAGACGTTCCAATTTATCACAAAAATATTATTTAGGCCAAGGTTATACTAGCTTCATTGTCATTTTTGTGATGGCGTTTAAGTCACAAACGTAAACCTAATTTTAAACATAGCATAATAAATAATAAATTATAGAATTAAATATTTCATACAATGTTTTGTAATTAATTGTTTTAAATTAAATATTCTGAATAATGAATTCGATTCAATAAAATTGTATTTAATATTTATGAATTTAACAGATATAGAAATTACGATCTTTTCAATAATGCTTAGGTCTTGAGTGGCTTCTGTTTCAAATAAATTTTTATAATATTTGAAAAGTTCAGTTGGAGTGTGAAAGCTCTAGTAAAGCAGGATAATCATCCTACAATAAAGAAGGATACATAATCAATAATAATAATAAATAATCATCCTACAATAAAGAAGGATGATTGCTTTGCTCATCAAAAACTATTTCGGAAAAAAACTTAAAACAAAATTTATTCCTTTAGTTTTTATTAAGATTGGCTTGCAATCTGCATGTACTATGTTTCCGAACTGAATGAACTGTTTCTGCAGTAGCTTTGTGTTAAGCTTTGGGATGTGTATTGTGGAAGAAATATCTATCTTCAATGATAGATCACATGACTAAAAATTCATATTTTTAACTTGGTTTTTTAATTTATCAAACACGGTCGTCTCGATACCTTAAAATTAGAATTTTCAAACTTTAATATTAATTATGCTAATCAAAATTATTGAATTTATAACATTCCGTTTTGTAGCACTGCGATACTAAAAAGTAACACCACGCAACTAACTTTAAAATAGTGTATTATACAACAAGACAAGGAAATTCTATGTTTTCAGGGAAAAGTTTATTTCAACGAAATGGGGCTGCTTTTAACCAATTATTAAAGTAGTAGTGAAAAAATAGTATAATTTTTTATGCAATTTAATTATTAATTCAAATATTTAGGTACCTATCTATGATGTCGAAAAACATACAATATGTAGAATATAAAATTTGTATAATACACACACTGCGGAAGTAAATCAATAACGAACTGCATAATTGCATAACTCGACCGACTACTCGTTATGCAAACAACGCACATAATATTCTATAATGATTCATTTTTGAAACTGATTTCACACACTACTGATATTTCCAAGTTTCTTATTGATAATATTGATGATTTGTCAAACATCACCTATTTGAAAATTTATTTTATATGTTATGTATATGAAGTAGTTATTTTGATAAAATTAAAGATTGTTATGTCTAAAACCTACTAACTATACTTACAAACTTTTTATTATTTTGTTGAAACTTAATCAATGTCTTAATTTATTGTTTTTATTGTTTTCTGAATCGAAACCAAAAAAAAGGATCAATTAATTTTATTGTTTTTATGCATTTTCGATATCACTTTTGCTTTTAATAATTGATATTAACTGATATTAACAACAATTTAAAATTTGTAATTGAAATTATAATGTTTACTTTCCTGATGCAATCTTTTATCGATGTGGAATTGCATTTCAAGCAGCTTCAAAAATACTTAATTATTATCATCACGACGTGATCACGACTATGATTAAGAAAGATGATAATTGAATCAAGGTACCGTAAGTTGTTTTATAATTAATATTTATGTTCTCGTATAATTGTATATAGTAAGTATTATTAATTTTGCATATTAATTTATAAGTAGAAAGTCTCAAAAATCATTAACCACAACAATATAAGGAGTAACGAGAAGGTATATTTTATTAAACATTTATGAAATATAATAAGCTAATAGCGCTAATAGATTGTTTTTTTCTGACATATTCAGGTCTATTAACACATCGCTCAATAAGTCCGTAGGATAGCTAATAAAACAACAATATTTTGACATAATTTGAATTTATTCATCAATATAGTTTCCTTTTGAGGCGATACAGTCAGTCCAACGCTTCTCTAACTTTTCGATACCATGTTTGTAGAACGATTTATCTTTCCCTTCAAAATATGCCTCAGTTTCGGCGATGACCTCATCATTCGATCCAAATCTCTTTCCCTGGAGCATCCTTTTGAGATCCGAGAACAGCCAATAATCGCTGGGGGCCAAATCTGGCGAGTACGGTGGATGGGGCAACAATTCGAAGTGCAATTCATTCATTTTCACCATCGTTTTCATCGACTTGTGACATGGTGCATTGTCTTGATGAAAGAGAATTTTTTTCTTCTTCATGTGCGGTCGTTTTGCGTCGATTTCAGCCTTCAATCGTTCCAATAATGCCATGTAATATTCGCTGTTGATTGTTTTACCTTTCTCAAGATAGTCTATGAACAATATACCATGACTATCCCAGAATACGGAGGCCATAACCTTACCTTGTTATGTATCACAAACGTTATTATAAAGGTGACAGTTACGAGATTCAATAAGGTTTTCGGCAAATTAACAGTTTAATTTATTAAACTGCAATTATCATCGTCAAATCAAATTAGTTTGTAGGATTTTTGTCATCTGTTCACATTTTATATATTTACTATAACTTATTTACTATCATTAGAAACAAACTAACATATTTTAAAGATATTTAAGTAGATACTTCTTCATTTAATATAAGTGAAATTATATAATTTTCTTTGTAAATTGACGACATGTCTTTTGTAATTTTTACACATTATTATCTAGTTCTGTTATAAAAATTCATAATATAATATCTAATAAGTAAAATTAAATAATATTTTGGTTTTGTTAGTGAAATATTTTTGAAATTTGAAACACATTTTTGTTAACTATTACTGTTTTGAATATATAATAGAAATTTAATTACAAGAATATATTCCAAAATATAATTTTACTGAAATTATTACAATAAAATATTATTATTATGAAATTTCTCTTATTAACTTAGCACGATTTTTATTTGAAGATGTCCGTCTGTTGCAGTAATAATACAACATACAATTTGGTTAGAAGTGGCCATAGAGCGACATGCGATGTTCGTTGTTGCTTTTGTCGCAGAGTTTGTGTTGCAACCGTGCTTCATGGTCTTAAATTAAAAATTCAATTACAAAAAAAATTAAAAATGAATGTTGCAAGTTGTATAAAATAAATTTTTTTGTTTATGTATTTACACTACTAAAGCCCTTGTATCCGTCTCCCTCTTATCCGAAAATTCTTAGAATTTATCGCGTTAACCAAAAGATGCTTGCGAGTCTTATCTCAACGCGACTCGGAAGTCAACGTCTAGGCAGACTTCGGTTTCATGTTGCTGTGTGTGGTGTTTATTTTAACCAACCATCTATCCGAAACATTCGCTATCTGAACAGAAATGGGTCCCGTTCATTTCGTTTACGAGGGCTTTTACTGTATTTAAATTTTATACATAATTTCAAAACGTTTCTCGAATTAAGAAAAAGGACTTTGAAGAAATAGATTTGTTTTATTTATATTTCAATATTATTATAACAGATAACATTTTGTATTTAAAAAAATTAATAATTGAAAACTTACTGTGAAAACTGTGAAATATGAATTCAGCTGTCGTAAACTAATTTAACCAATTCGTATAGTATCATTTTTCTCATTTTATTATTATCGATGAACCCTTTCTTCCAATATGAGGTATTAAAAATTATTTTACTGCTAAAATGTCATGTTTGGACAGAAATTTGTCAGAAAAGTTACAAAAATTATAAAATTGCACAAAAGATTAACCATTTTGTATATATAAAGGCAAAATTTTTCTATCCTAATTTAAAAAAACTTTGAATAAAATCTTTAAAAAATGCTAGGTTTTTAATTCATACAGATATTTTGATAAAAGAATACAAATAATTTAAAAGTGTTTAAGCTTAGTTTTCTCGATTTCCTCCGATTATAATGTTTATTTTAAAATTTGATCATTTGTGTGCTATTATTTGGAACTTGATTAAAATTTCATTATATACAAATTTTATTATTTAAGTAAATATTTATTATTTCTTTACATCAACTTTACTGATATCGTAATATCAATATAGCAAAAACAATGGAAATAAACCAGAGGAAGTTGTTGTATTAGTAGTATAGGTACAAGTATAGGTATAATAGGTAATAGGTACTATTATGATGTGAATATTTTATAAACGGGTTCGCAGTTTCGCAGTAACTTCAATAATTGCATTGCAAACTGTATCCTGTTGGTGATGAATTTATTCCATATTGGTAGTTTAGAACTTATTTAATTAAAATTTATTATTGTAGTTATTATTGTTAATTATGATATTACCATTATTACAATAGGCTCACAAATTTAAAAAGAAAAACTTCACAAAATCGTTACTTTACACCACCATTGTAGTACCAACCTCTACTAATGAAAATAGAACTTACTCTCTGCTCATGAGATGAGTTTACTATTGGCAGCTGATCAGTGTTTGTGCAGTTCTCTTATTTCCACCATTAACTGTTTATTTTCAATATTCCGTAATTGGTTTACATTAATAATAATCGAATGATATGAATTTGCTATTAAACAAACGATGTAAGATTCAAGTAATTTATTATTGATTTATTTTACCCAATTACAACAATTTGTTTTAAATTAAATTTTTTTCGAATTGCTTTTGTTAAATTTAAATTTAATAATTTTTTAAGCTCAGTACGTAATGAGATTGAAATATTAGTTTTATTAGTCGATATATAATAAACTTATATAGTATTGTGCTCATATTTCGTAGACATTAAAAGTCTTGCTAAAAATAAATATTTTATTATTTAAAAAAATAGTTTATTATAATATTTATATGGATCATTCCACCAAATAAAATCACTTTTCGGGGTGACTCCCGCCGATTTTGTTCAAACTTTGTGAATATGTTCCCTACATTACAAAAAACATTTCCTGCTTCCTAAACAAAAGTTCAAAAAATCATAATTTCAAAATGGCCATATACAGGGTGACCCAGACCACCCGTATCAGTACTTTTTTTCAAAAACGGTAAGTCGTAGAGAGTTGGGCTAAAAAAATGTATTACAAAAGCCCTAATGACGAATCTAATGGTGATATTATTATTTCCGGGAAAAGTCGGCATCCAGAGTAGTTTGCTCCAGAAAGTCCAGAAATCCAGAATTTTAAACGGCACCATATGTCGAAAGTGGTATCGTTGGAAAGCTCCTTAAAAAATAAGCAAGTTTTGTAGGAAATTTTTTTTTATTACTCCCACCACTTTTAAGTTATATTCGACTTAAGTTATTAAGTTATTATTTTGATTATTTTGACTTTATTTTAAAAATTGGCATTCAAAATCTAGCTATCGGGTTAGACAATAATTAGACAATAAACCAGAAGAACTCAACAGTGTTTAGAAGTAAATGGAAGACATTTTGAACACTTGTGACATTGCTCTAACGAGGTAGCTGGATTTCAAGTGCTGACTTTTAAAGTTAAGTTCGTTATAAGAAATTGAATTTTAATAATTTCAAGTGAATATAACTTAAAAGGGGTGGGAGTAATAAAAAAATTTTTCCTACAAAACTTGCTTATTTTGTAAAGAGCTTTCCAACGATACCACTTTCGACATATGGTGCCATTTAAAATTCTGGATTTCTGGACTTTCTGGAGCAAACTACTCTGGATGCCGACTTTTCCCGGAAATAATAATATCACCATTAGATTCGTCATTAGAGCTTTTGTAATAAATTTTTTTAACCCAACTCTCTACGACTTACCGTTTTTGAAAAAAAGTACTGATACGGGTGGTCTGGGTCACCCTGTATATTTAGAGATATATATTTATTTTAAAATTTTCGATAAATATTTTTTATAATGTAAAGAATATATTATTATATCGTATGTATATTCACAAAGTTTAAACAAATTTGGCGGTGGTTACCCCGTAAAAGTGATTTTATTTGGTAGAATGCCCCATAAAATTAAAATTATAATAAAATTAAAGGCGTTAGTATATTTAAAACATTTAGGTCAGTGAAAATCACCGGAAAATAGTCAAACATTCTAATACACGTCACAAACACATAACAACATCACATTGGTGGACTTAAATTTTATAAAATTATAAATAAATTTTTATTGTAGGTATCTGAAATTAAATTAATTATTCCAATCCATGGTCTATTTTTGTTATTGTACGTACATCAGTATTACAAATTTTGTAAATTATTGATTTTTTTATTCGGACGTTTTATAATTTAAGACATTATTTCAAAATATAAATATAATATACATTTTATAATAATCTTAATAAAACTACTACGTCGTATTAAAATAAGTAATGCAAATTAAGAAATATAATCGACAAATTTTATCACCTCAATCAGAAAGATTGGTTTCATTATGCATTTTATATAATTTACAATGAACCCTTTTGCTTCTTACCCCTTTAATTATTATTGATCTAAACTATTAATTTAGTATGAATTTATTGTTCGTAGGCTATTTAAGATTCAGATAATTAAGACACGTGGTCTTCGTGTTCCGAGTGCACGTCGCGTCAGTCGGTGCATTAGTAAAATATTGAATGATATCATAGACAACTCGGAGACCTTCGCAATTGACTGCATTTAATAATAATTGACGTATCTTTGTAGACAGGTTAAAATAATTTGTTGTTCATTGTATAAAACTTAAGTCATGTTCGATTGTGGTATTATGATTTCTGCAATAATTTTTAATTTGGCACAATGAGAACTTTCTTTTATGAAATATACATACATACTTGGATTCAGAAAAATTATACAATATACCTTAACGGGATAATATGATTTAAAATAAACTTTTGAATATTGAAAAACAATTTCAAACCAATTTGAATTGAATTGAATATATTTTTTTGATATAATAACTGTGACATCTTCAAAACTATTGGTTAAGTGCCTTAATTTATTGTAATAATTAGATAGTTAAGGTAATTAAAATAATTGGAAAAAAATTAGACTTCTTCTAGATAATATACGACTTTCCCCTAATTTTAAATTCACTGCTCAATAATTAATTTATATAAATTTAGAAACTGCATCCCTTGTGCTGCGTTGCGTGTGCAGTTAATGACTATTAAATTTATATGAACTTAAATTATATAGTTTGTTATACTCGTAGTATACTGTTGTTACACAATCCAGTTTTTCTGTTAGTAAACTAATGCATAACATAAATTATGTTAAATATGTGTTTAAATATTATATTATTTATAAGTATTAAAATACCTACCTATTTAAAAGAGAATTACTAAAAAAAAAAAAAAAATTAATATAAGCAATTCCAAAAATCATGCAATAATTGAGTTGTAAAAATTCTTTATTTTTATAACAAAAAAATTCGTTGTACTGGTTTTACTCGTATAATGAAAATATACATTGTATTAACAGCAACTGCTTTACCAGCAGAAATCTTTATTAATTTAATTAGTAGTACAGAACTTGCTGCAATAATTAAAGTAAAATATATTTTTGATTCCAGTAACAATACTAAACAATTATTGTGTATGTTGTTCATATTTTGATGTGCAATACCATATTGGATATATCTGAAATTACAATGTTTTTTGATCGTAAAATTGTGATTTCTGTTCGGACTTTTTAGTTCAATGCTGGAACATCTTTCAATTTGTTTTAAAATTGTGAATAAACCTGTGGTTAAAATGAAAAAAGAAGTGGTTAAAATCAATTTTGTAACTACGCTGTAAGTATCCAAGTGTATGTCATTTTAAGTCGTCATATTTTATACTATGTATAACTAGGGCTATGCTACGTATGCTAAGAATACCAAAAATACCCATTAATAAGTTAGACCAAGTAGTACTCGAAATAAATTCACTCAAAATGTTAAATACATTTTTTTTAAATAATATTCAAAGTATTCAAATTTGAAAATTTTTATAATACGCTTTCATATTTTTCAACTATTTTTTTAGTTATTGTTTCAAAATAAACCAACTTAATAATATTCAAAAATTCAAAAAAATATAAGAATAATACAATACGTAGAAAATCAAAATTCAAAAAATTTAAAAAAGAGGCAATTAACACATAAGGGAGCGTCCATTAATTACGTGAGGTGATTTTGGCGATTTTTAGACCCCCCCGCCCCCCTTGGTGAGATGTCGTGAGATTTGGCTCGACCCCCCCCCCGTCCAATATCACGTGAGAGTTTTTAAAATGCGCATTTTTAGTGTAAATACGTTAATCTGTGCTTGATTGCGTTAGATTTATTAAAAAAGCATAATTTTCTTAATTATTTTATTTAAGAATAGTTAACTTAAAAAAATACGTGATATTTGCCGAGACCCCCCCTCTCCCCCACGTGAGATTTGGTGCGATTCGGCTCGACCCCCTCCCCCCCCTAAACGCCTTACGTAATTAATGGACGCCCCCTAACAGGTCTGAATTAAGAAAATTTGAAAAAATGAAAAATTCGTAATACGATAGTACAATATAACGTTATTTCATTGTTATTTCCATTCTTCAGTTGCACATAATCGATTACATTGTGAAATAAGAAAAAAAAAATTTCAAACTAAACAAAAATATAGACTAAATTGTACAAAATTGACTTACCATAACCTCCAAAGATTATCAAAACTTAATAATGTAAAAACTGAACTAATATAATTTAAAACTCACGTAATTATATAAATAACTATTATTATTAATGAAATTAAAATTAAAAATATTCAAAATTACTATTAATTAATTTAAATTGACTGTTTATGAGTTAATATAAAAAAGTTAACTGCTCTCCAAAAACTTTAAAAGTGATCATCAAATATTCAAATAAATATTTAAACCTCTTATAAGATACCTAAGACAATAATGCAAATATGTCATTGTAAGCCATTTACAGAAATAAAATAAATAAATAAATAAGTTTTTAAAACACTGACTTAAGGTATATCTCGACGATTGCAGCTTCACCGGATAGATTATGTTCCGTTAGTTAAAAATTAAAAAACAAAAACCAAGTTCGTTGATGCAGTTGTTTCTAAATTCAAATTCTTTTATTTTAATTATTTTTATTTTATTAATTAAAAAGTGTAGTATCATGGTTGGTATTATGAGTTTCCGCTTTGAATAACTGATACCACAATTTAGTATACAGGCCTAAAAGATTAAATTTGGCTTTAACCTAGAATAAATTAGATAAAACAGTTTTATTATTTTATCATGTTTGCATGGGTATTTCTTACTTGTGAAAAATTTCCGCGGTCCTAGCTATGCGGCGCCGGCGTACCTAATTTTAAAATTAAAAAAAAACTTTTTTAAGGAATCGACAAAATTAAAAAAAAAATATTGGTCAACAATTATAACTGCTAGATTATTTTTTTAAAGTTTTATATATTTTCTGGCCTCTTGTAAAAGTTAATTTCCATGAACAAAGAAATAGGGTTCATCAAAAATATATTTAGCAAGAGTACACTACATCCAGTATATCAGGGACGTCCAACTTCATTATTATATACGATCGAGTATGTTTTTAAAAAAAATTTCGATTAAAATCTTAACATAATTTAATATAATATTAAAATTATATTGACATATAAATAATACTTGAATAGTATTTATTAAGGTAAAAGTAGACAAAAAAAGAAAACAGATTTTCTTAGCTACGCAAAAGCCCATGAAGCCCAGGCCTGTGGCGCAAACTTTCAAGGGCGCAAAATTTCAAGAGATGCAAAATTAAGTTTCAAGAGTTGAAATTACCTAATCATCTTAATTATTATAAAAATAAGTTTCATTTTCTTTATATAAATTGTTCTAATTTATAAAAAAAGATCAACTGGAAAATTGAGGATAAGGGCGTAAAATATTAAAGGCTTGTGGCGTCACACTTGCGAAATACACCTCTGATATGACGAGGAGGAAACCACAGACCCAATTTTTGTACACCAAATTTCCTTTAAAACATTTTCTTGGATTTTTCTAGATTTCCCGGGATTTCCTAAAATTTCCTTGGATTTTCTTTTAGATTGTCTCATGATATCTTTTCGAAAAAGTTGAAAAAGTAAGATAATCTGTAATTTCTAAGATATCCTTGGATTTCCTTAGATTTCCTAAGATTTCCTAGATTTCTAACATTTCCTTAGATTTTTTTCTTCTTTCTTCGGCTTTTTATGATTCACAACTATGTAGTGTCGGCGGTTACGATTGACTAAAAATCTTTTGGTGATTCTAAGAGTCAAAAAATGAATTAATTTTGTCAGACTATGTAGCTATGAATTTTTGAAAATTAGGTAGCGGTTTAACTATTACTTTACTGTTACTATTATTCTTAAAAGTTGTAGAGATATTATAATGTAATAGTAGTAGAGGCTGCGACTAAAGTAATTCGTAAATCTAATTTCGATTCACTTAATAAGTAATTTTTTATCAACTGAACTTTGTTTAACAGAACTAAACTATCATATACCTACTTCAATTTTAACTTAATTCTTTGCTTAGATTTTATTTTCAGTTTTATTATGAAATTCGCTCTAAGAGTCGTTTTACATTATAATAAATTTACAGTTAAATTTTGTCACAGATTTGGTAGCAATTCTGTGGTCTCTGGGTAAAACGACTTAAGTCACTTTTTGACGTTGTTGAGTTTATTGCACCATCAGATGCAGAAAGTTGAGCTCAATGTTTTGGTAAAATTACTAAGTCATTCGGCCAATGAATAACGAGATATTGAGAATTGCAAAAATAATTAGTACAGTTGTTAACGAGGCATGTGGCTACAAATGTGGCGATATCTCAAAACTTCATTTTTGGACTTAAGTCGTTTTACCCAGAGACCACAGAATTATTGTATAAAATTTAATGTGAATTTTATACATATTTGTGTCATAAATATAGTTCTATATTTGTTACAAGAATTAATAGAACAGGTCCTAAATATTTGATATCAAATTAAGGATGCAAATTTGTGAAGTAATTTTCTTGTATGACGTCTCTTGTGAAATTGAATACAATTTTTTGTCATAGATTTGCTACAAATTTTATTATATAATGTAAAACGGCTCTTAGTAATAGAATAAAATAAAATTTAATTTGACAATTAATTTATTTATTTTTCCCAGACGACGCTAAACAGATGATTACCTTAAAAATGTAAGATTTTTGTGTCTAATCTTGTTCAAGTAATACATTAGCAAAAAGAGATAAACGTTGAAATGTTGCAAATTAAAATAATGCTTATTTATTCTTGAAGCAAAATAAAAGAAAAGTATTTAAATTAAAATTTATAAAATTGCATCCAATAAATTCAGTATATCAGTTATAAGAACTACACAATAATATAAATAAACTTGTAAATTATGGCAAGTAATTATTGAATCGATAAAAACTTCATTAAATATTTGTAATATATTAGAATATTTAAACTGCAATCATTTCACTATTGTTGTTTGTAATTCAAATTTTTACGGTTGTTTGATTGGTTATCCGTATAGTTATACTTATCTTATAGATATCTATTAATCTATACTTGGCCAAGTTACAATGATAGCCTATGTAACTAGTAGTGGAAAAACGTGTATTGTAGATTTATTGCAGAAATAAGAAATAATATTATTATTCATTTACAGGTTTAATTTGTGTGTATATTTTATATTGGAATCGCTCTAAGCTACAAAAATTATTTGAAGTATTTGAAATCCTTAAGCATTTCTCAAACAGTACTGATGACAACAATAACATTTTACTTTTTATTAAAAGACAGGTATAGTATTATTATAATAGTAGATTGAATGAAACTTAAAAATAATTAAATTTAAAGTAAATTGTGTGGTATTTGATAAATATAACATTTTAACAAAGTTAATATTTTTATATTATTACAGCTTTATACATTCCTATGGAATATTGCTACCCCTGCCTAGGACTTATAAATTCATTTAAAGGGGAGGATTAAACCCCATATAACATAAAAAGTTTACATATGCTTTATATTTTCAAACTTGTTTTTCATAACCTTGAGTATTTCGCTGCATCTATGACCATCCTTCTCCATACATATCTGCTTGTCTTTGGTCTTAGGTAGCCATACACCAACTTTCATTGCTTTCCTCCATATCTTCCTCATCTTGTTTCCTGTAACGCTGCCACATCTAACCCGTATCTTATAACCTCGTTTACAACTTCATTCATTTTTCCGGGTTTTAGTATGTAACTTTCTTATTTTCCATGTATGCTTCATTTTTCTTTTCATCAAATAATTTCCATTATTCATCTCGATGTTCCATTAGGCTTACGATGTCTTCGTATTCGTCTCGGTTTCGATAAATGGAATTCCCGCCTGAGACATTACGGTTACTCTATCTCCATTAGGCAGTCTTTTTGTACTCCGTCTGCCTCCGCTATTGGAACCAGCTCGGCATTTCCTTGATTCCATATATATATTTTACCTTCAACAATCAACTTCTTGTAGCCTACTCTTACTTAGCGTATTCCAAGATCTTATCCTGTATTTCCTTCTCTTTATGTGTAAGGTCGTTTTCGATGAATATCTTGGTGCCTTTCAACTTGTTTTTATCCTCTATTACAGCTGACTTCTGAAAAAGGCTTCCCAATTTAGCGATTATTATCTCTTTTCCGGGTGTTTTACCCAGTTTGCAAGTTTCGATGACATCTACCCGCACCACACGTTTTTCTTGTATAAATTCTTTCACTTTTGTTTCCGTTACCATTACACCTGGGTATGCTCCTTTGATAACAATGTTATACTTTCTTTTTTCTTTTTCGTGTTTCTCTACTTCATCTTGTAATAGTTTTATCGCTTCCTCTTGCTTTACAATCCTGCCTTCCAGCCCTCCAATTTCCTTTTTCAATTCCTGTCTATCAAGTTTCCATTCCTCTCTGAGCTCTTGAAATTGTTTCCTGATATCCGTAAAGCCAGCATTAACCGTGAGTGCTAGTGCACTTATCATCTTCTTTAGTTCTTCCATTTCGTATCCGTTTAACTTCTGCTGTTCCTCTGCACTTGTATTTTTATCTCTTACAAATCCTTTGTCGTTTCTTTTTGGAGGTGTTCTAGACACCATCCTACTTCTTTTTAATATTTCTTCACCTACCCTCTGTTTACTCTCTGTTTCTTCTCTTCTTCTCTTGCTGTACTCTTCTGGTGATACGTCGCTATTTATTCTGTATCTGTAAGTTATGTCGCTTTGGTTCATAGAGACTCGATTCGATCTTTACCTGTAGCAATATCTCAGAGGTATACTCGCTACAAATGTAGTAATTTTAATCGAATTGCAGAACGCTGTACAATTTTGAATTATTCGTTAACTCGCTTTTTGAAGACACTTTCTAATGTTTGTTATAGGCAATCCAAATTACACTTACTAATTAATAGTTTTTGCAGTTTTTATCTTTTTTTTTGTCAAGTCAATTGTCAATACGAACACCCGGATTAACTCCTTGGAGGTGATCGCATTAAGATTACTGTCAATATTACTATTAAGGATTCTTGTCAGGTTAACCTAGAAATATTTTATACTATTTGTGTATACTTGTGGTTTTTTTACTTTTGTGTTTATTACTCCACCCACACGTTATTTTCTGCAACCCTTTCACAGGACCTTAAATAACACTTTCAATTGGAAACTATTGCGCTACTTTCTCAGTTTGATGCCGTTTTGCCAAATCAACTTCAGTAAACAACTACCAGGACCAGGACTGTAATTATAACATATTACGTATTAACAAAATTAATAGAACTTTAAAATACTAGAATTTTAACCGTAAAGTGTAAAAATACATTTTGTAGCTTTAAGATAAAGTTAAGAAGAAATGCAATACGTAGAAAATCAATTATTCAAAAAATAATTATTAATAATTATAGTAATAATTTTTTTAAATATTTAAAAAAAAAGTTTTTCAAAAATATTTTTAGAATTTTATACTTCTTTAATTTTCTTCTTTTTAAAAGAAAATAGACAAACCTGTATTTCTATATTTTCATTTGCGTTAATTTTTTCTTCCGTTTTCAATTGAATCATCTTTGATTCATTTATAAAACTCGTCGCAAATTATATCTTCATCCATGATTTAAAATTAATAAATAATAAAATAATAATTTTTTCTTACTTTTTGATTGAACGTCAACGGCTAAGACCGGTCTCCGTCACCGCAGTATAGATGGCACTACCGTCTCGCAGCCAAGATCAGTTCTGCCGCGAGACGCTCGTAAAAAATCTCCGTTCAAATTATTTTTAAAGAGTCATGACTAGACGTGACATCGCTCACATTTTTTTTTTTTTGGAAGTCATCTTTGTCAATTTTTAATATTTTATTCATTATTTACAGATTCTCATTAGTTTAGTTCGTATATTATTTTTCTTATTTCTTAAATAGGTTTTCAATTTATTCATTATATACGACTGATGATTGGAAATAACCGTGAAATCAAAAAATTAATCAAAAAATTAATAAAAAAAAAGATTTTTTGGAGGTACGAGTATACATTTTTGAGCTCACGGTGTTCAGAAACATAAATATTTAAAATAAAAATTCTGCCGCAATACCTCTAATCATACGGTACATCAAATTTCATCGGAATCTGTTAAACATTTCTTAAGATAGAGATAATAGAGCGTATACTCTATTAGTGGTCACACAAGAAGTGGCAATTTGGCCGAAGGTTTTTCCACACAATTCCCAATATTAAAGTACGGTTTTTCACCAACACCACATAATTGTTTTGTTTTAAATAAGAGTTATCTAAAAATAGAGAATAAAAAATAAACAAGCCAATATATACGTAATATTAATTAAAAATTATCATTTTCAATACAGCACCCACATTTTCAATCGTTCTAAATAGTTAATTAAATTAGTGATAACTGTCAGATTTGACCACTTTACATGTAAATAATATTTAAAAAAAACTTTGAAAAAAACCGTAGGCAGCAGTTCTTCGTTCTTATCTTCACGAAAAAGGTTCAAAGTACCGTCTGATAAAAGGAAATTCTTCCTTAGTGTATGTTGAAAAAAACTACTGTCAAACTTGCAAAATGAATGTCACGTCATATGATAATTATAAAAATTTTCAATGTAAAGTTATATTTTTACAAGCCATATCTAACAAATTTTCACGTAAAATATATTCATTAAGATTTTGGTTAATCTTTTCTGAAATTTTCTTGCTTTTACATTTGGCTCATTTGTTTCCTCACCAAAGCTCCATTAGCACACAAAATTTTATCACAATCGGTTAATCATTTCCGGAGATACGATAAAATTTTTATTTTTTTTATTGTGGTAGAACTGGCAAAGATTTCTTTGCCAAAACCGTATTTTTCCCACTAAAGCCCACCATACATACTACGTTTGACTGATATCGACGCAAAAATTCAGAAGAAAATCAAGGGACAAGGTCTTTTTTCAAGATTTTGCATATATGGTTCCATATATGCTGTCAAGTCCTGTGGGGTAATGTTCCTACATACCTAATTTGGTTGTGATCCCTTCAGTACTTCATGAGTTATTCACTTTTTAAGTTACAACTTTGACAGCTTATAATTATAGACAGATGACAGCTAGAAAGTTAATTAATAAATCCTGGCAGATGAATGTATTTTATACTAATACGAGTATATTATTTCATATCAAATTTTTCATGCAGTGGTGACATTATCATCTTTTTTATTTACTTTTGTATAAAAACTGTGAACCATAATATTATTTAATATTATTATATTGGAATCTATTAATTATTATTTTATTTTTTTGAAATATTTCACATTTTCACATAGTTGTTTTGTACTGAAACCCGAAATAGTCAAAAGTTTTTATCCAATATAATGAAAAATGTATAGTTGGGATTTGCACATTTTAATGCAATTTTTAATCAAGTTTTAATAATATTTGGAATTCTTGTAGAGAATCATTGTAATTTTGGTAGGGGTGTCATCGCTTTTAGTCAAATTTTGATATCAGTCGTATTATCATTAAATAAAGAAGAATGGTTGCTACCATTTGGCAATGGACCAAATATAAACAATAATGTAAACTTTGTAATTCAAATTATAATATTTTCTAAACTTATATTGTTATCTGCTTTGCAAATGTTTATTTATGTCAATATAACATATGTTAACACTTATAGTCGATCTTTGTAAACAGTTACAAAACTGTCTAACTACAAGCATGATGATTAACAATGAGGAAAACTCAAAAGTGGTAAGTTGCATTATCCCAACTATTACATAATTTCAACAAAATATGCAATGTTTTTCTTTTAAATTTGAAATTTTTAAATTAAAGTGTAAACTGTAAAGGCTGATTTTACAAAAGGCATTTTAATTTGGTATGACGTTATAACTAGCCAATAGGTATGTTTCAACAAGCAGTTATCTCCAGTTCTCGGACTATAAGCATGTTCTTTAGTTAAAATTTTAACCAAAATGATTTTTAATATTAAAAAATTTAGTTAAAGAGAGCACGCGTATAGTCCTAGAACTGGAGATAACTGCTTGTTGGAGCATACCTAATATAAAGGCTACTACTTTTCATTTTAATATGGGTTTTTGTGAGTTATAACTATCATTATAACAATACTTTTATAAATCTAAAACTGTGTTTTATACTTTCACCTAGGATAAATCATAAAAGAAGTCATATAAATATAATGTAAAGTACGCCCTAACCATTGTTGTTACCGACAATCAATATTATAAAATTGATCTTAAAAACTGACTTTACAACAGTCGGAAGAAGTTTGAATACAGTTATTCTCAGTATAACGATTGCTATTAACAATGGTTCAACTAGGTATAACATTATGCTGGGTTTATATGACTATTCTAAAACCGACTCTGAGAGATTTATTTAAAATTTATATTTTCGAATAATATCCAAAATTAGTTATTTCAAGATAATGTAAAATTGATAAAATTAGTAAATCCTTAAATAACTTTAATAAAATAAATTTTTAAACAGATCTATAAAACTAATAAGTAAATTCTGCTTGATGACAAACACAATTTATATTTCAGAATGTTCAAGGAAATCAAATCGCTAATTATTCTAAAAGGCAAAATTACATAGAAACTGAAATTATTGATTGGAAAACATTTCAAGCAAAATTAAGAATTATTGTATCTTAATTATCTGCAAATCAAATTGAGAATATATTTTCATACATAATTCTGGTTACTTTTGGAGGAGTAGTGATTGCTTTCTGCTTTCAGATATTCTACATCACGGCTGTAAGTAGAGATATTGTGTGGTTGACAGAAATTAGACAAACAAAAAAGTTTTTTTGAAAAAATTTAAAGGGCCGAAAATTATTTTGTTCTGCAATTGTAGTACGTTTTTGATAGCATTACCTAAAATGAAAGTTGATGTTTTTGTTACTAAATATAAAAATACAAACATTGCTAAGCAACTCTTTTAGTACGTGCCTCAAATTCTTGCATTACTTTTGGTGCTAGCCTGAAAAATATTAATGTAAGGCAACCAAAAATCAAAGCTATTTTATTTTCATTGTGCAAATATTCAGACAAAATACAGTAGAGGGTCGATAATCCGGATTAATTGCGACCGGACCCTGTCCGGATTATCAAAATGTTCGGATTATCGAAAAGAACCAAAAAAAGGTCGTTCTGAGTTCATAACCAAAAGAAACCTTGCCAAAACCGTTAATTATTCACTTTAGTGGTTAAATAATTGGAGTAGATAAATAAAACCATTAATTAATATGAACTTATAATGAATTTTAAAGAAAAAATATTAAAATACGACCCCCGTCCACCCTGTCGCATCACTGCTTTTGTTTGACAAATATGTTTTTCAATTTTTTTTTTCATCAGAATTGAATCCGGATTATCGACGGTCCGGATTTTTGACGTCCGGATTATCGACGTTCTACTGTAATGCAAATTATTAATGATTTAGTATTTAATTTGTGGTTTGAGAAAAAGTAGTGTCTCATTTCGACTGAAAGTGCCTTTGTTTTAAGTGCAATTATTGCATCCGCTGATTCACAAACTACCTTCACTTTTAATCCGAATATATACTATTTGAGGTACATGTTGTGGTATATTTAAGGTAGTACCATCGGTTTTAGAATTCACGTTCAGAATTTAATGAAACTTGGCATATTGGTACATTATAATAAGATAATGAGCCAGTTAAATTTTTAAATACAGAGAACAGAAAAAAAGTTATTAATATATGTTAGCTTTTATCATTGATCCTTATGGAAAATCACAAACTTTATTTTATTTCACAAAAACTGACGTTCAGATTTCAATGATGGTGTTATCAACGGGAAGAAAAAAATGTTTTGAACACTTTGGTTAATCAGATTCCGAGCTTCAGAGCTTGTGATAAGAGTAATTAGTAAATAATTAAGAAAAATGTGCTATGTTACTTACATGTGGCAACGCAGCCAAATAGGTTATTTCTGTCAAATTTTATAAAATTAGAGAATTTAATTTCACATCTGTCAAACTGAAGTTAGATTTTATGGCGACGTTGCCTAATCTAAATACTGCGTATATCAAACGAGGCAGTGTATATTTTTGACTTTCGCAGTACCGATAGTACTACCTTAAAATTAATCAATTAGAAAAATCAATTTTGGCAAGCAAAAGTTACGCGTACAAAACATTATATAGAGAACTTTTGATATATTTATTACTACCTAAAAACAAAATTTCAACTCTTTTAGTTTTTCCAAAATGAAATCCTCAAATCTCTTGACTAGTTCTATTATTTATAATAGTAATATAATAAATTATTTATATAATGTAAATAATATTATTGATGATGATGATAATAATAATATTTTGTAGGTTAATTTTGATTATCTATCATTAATAAAAGGATTAGTTTCAATTTTAATGAGTAATTTTGTAATAATTCTTTTATCGCTTTGGGGAGAGCAAGTTATAGCTGAAAGTGGAAATATATCAAAAATATGTTACGACTTAGATTTTATTGGTTTGAATTTCAATACAATGCTTGCTGTAAATTTAAAAAAAATAAATTAAAAGTAAAACAAATAAAAAATTAATTTTTAGTTGTTTAAAGCGATGAACACTTATTACACAGTCCTGGCAAATATAAATAATCAACAGACTATCTAAAATACTATTGTATCATGATAGTCATTAGATGTTCGATTGGATAAATCACTGCAACATATTAATATATACTACAAAATTTACTATTATTAATAACAACCAATTGGTAAGTATGAATATAAATCATTGAATTCCTAAATTCCAATAAAATTAATTTATAGGTTGTAATGCATATTTAATAATTTTTATGCCCACATTTACAAAATAGAAATGTATTTTTTAAGATCCTGCTCGAAAGATGAAAATTTGATTGTATCAATGATCTGTTGAAAAATTTCTTTATATTTTAGTTGCTCTTTAAAGCTAAAATAGTAAGTTTTTTATTCTATAGAAACCAAAAGACAAGAATATGGTTGGTCTAATAACTAAATTATGTATTTAACATGTACCATGTTAACAATAATTTTTTTAAGCTATTGACTTTTAATTGCCTAGTTGCAAATTAGTAAATTTGGTTTATACCAAAGAAGTACCAGTAATTAAACTATCTAACATAGCAAGAAAAAATTATTAAATTCGAAAAGAGTCTTAACGAAGATCGAAACATATCTTCTTAAAGGCTTTTTTTTAATTTAATAATTTTTTCATACGTCACTATTTTAAAATACTTATTGCGATGTTGCTTATTTAGAAATCTCAACTATTACTAATATTCATTATTGATCTTTTTAAATTTCTACCTATATTCACTATTAGCAACTTAGCACACCTACTTATTTATTTCAACTTAATAATGTATTGAAGTAAACAAATCCAAACAAATTAGGACCACCCTTTAATTTGTAGTTATGGAAAATGTTAAAATTTTCTATTTTTTCTATTTTCCCCTTTCAAGTAAAAATCTGATTTGCTTTAATAATTCAGTAAACTATATTTATTTAGATTCCGTAAATAAGTACGTAACTGTACTGGAGGGCGCGTTTTCACTCCTGGTTATAAAAAGTATCAACTTTACCCCTTGTCGCATAAATAGCTATTTCCTACCAAAAATTGAAAATCAAGATATTGTACACCCAAAATTCTGTGATAATTATGCATATCGAAATATTTAAAATAAATTAAATTTATGTGTAATTATAGTAAATAATTAAATGAACTTAATTGAATTAATTTAAATGGTCTTGTTTCCTTAATAGATGTTATCTGCGTTACACATAGTACAATGCACGATTAATGAAAACTAATTTACACCCGACATTTTTTACACAATAATTTGACAAACTTGACAGATTGCAACGCGATTTATGTCAAAACATTATTCTCTACAACAACGTACACGTACGTTGGCACGTCAGAAAAGATAGTAGTCATTTCATATCTTTTAATTTATTTACATTTAATTAATTAAGTACTCGATATGAAGTTAAGCATAGAAAATTGAAAAAAAATTTAAATGACTAATGGCTTCATATGGATCACATTTTTGCAAATTTCGCACAAATCCTGTATTTTATTATAAAAATAATTACAAAATTATACACAAAGAATTAGTTTTATTAGTAAAGCAGGAATCAGTTTGCAACACTGGATACGAAATATCGCAAATGTATCATCTCCTAAATATATATAAATTTTAAAAATATTCACATAATAGTTTAATTGCGCTTGTTTTGGGAATGAAATTATTAGCAACTCTGTGTACAAGATTTTTTGTCAAGTCAATAGATTCTTAAAGAAATCACCTGAATTAAAGTATAGAATCATTCTTTAACAAATAACCGTTTTGCTTTTGCAACATTTCTACTACCTATAGCTGCTGTTGTGGACTTATTATTACAATTTAATTTCTACAATTATTGTAAAAATAGTAATTTTACAATACAAATAACCTTATAGATAAACCTTTGTGCAGAAAAGCGTATAATGTTTGAAATATCATAATTACCATGATTATTAAGCATGCATTTATGGGATATCATACTAAAAGCCATTTACAAATTTAATTTTAAAATTATATATTACTCGTATTACTTACATTGTAATACATTATAATAGTTGTATGAAAACTGCAATATGTTCAAATTATTTTTTCTCTAAACGTCACGAAAGTCAGCTGTTTCATTATCAATTTTAAACACGAAAGTCAAACTTTTCTTTAGCGACATACATAAAACCACGTGGCGTAAAGATTTTTTCGAAAGTAAACCCTCAGCGGCAGGAAAAAAAATAACTAGAAATGTGACATTATTTTAATAAAATTGAGTAATTTTGGTATCTACCTCTTCTAAAAATTATTTTAATTTTATTTACCATTTCAAATATAAAATTTTAGAGCGTAATTTAAAAATAAATAGATGTAAACTTTGACTTTGACATTTAAATCCTTAAATATACCAACTTAAAATTTTATTTTTAACCAAATAAATAAACATTGTGATCTTTTAACCTAAAAATTTTAATAAATGTCACAATTGAAGTTGACAGTTGCGAATTCAATTTAAAAATTACCATCATAAATTGAAAATAGTTGACAGATTAAATCAAAATGTCACCTTACTTTTGTTTATTTTTATTACAATTAGATTAAATTAAAACTGGTTTGACCGATTATCTATCTACCTTTCGAATTTTTTGAGCGCGATCGATCTGAATTTTTGCATATGCTTTCCTACCAATAATTTACGGGGGTGTATAGTATGCGAGGGGGGAGAAGTTGTTGCTCAGTTTTTTGATATCTAGCGCCGTTCTCGAGTTATTGCTGATTCAAAAATTTTCATAGTAGGTATCGGCAGGAAGATTGATTTTTTTTGCGCGCGATCGATCTGAATTTTTGCATATGCCTTCCTACCCATAATTTACGGGGAGTGTATATTAGGCGAGGGGGGAGAATTTTTTGCTCAGTTTTTTGATATCTAGCGCCGTTCCCGAGTTATTGCTAATTTTGAAATTTATTTTTGAATTTTGTTCGTTTGGAGAAAAAGTAACATGTTTTATTCGGATGGAAAGGTAACTTTTCCTGCCACGCAAGTTTTCCATTCGCTCGGCTCGTTCCACTCACCTCGCAAATGAAAGAACTCGCTGGGCAGGAAAAGTTAATCTTTCCATCCTAATAAAACAATATACTATTTTTGACCATTGAAAAACAATTTGATCCAATGATATCGCATTTAATGTTTATAATTTTAGTTGCTGTCTAAAAATAAAATACGATCTTAAATATTGCTTTGTTGAGTTGTAGAACAAACTGAGATTAGTTGCATATTAAGTTAATGTATAAGATTATGTATGAAAGAGAAAATGTACATATACTATGTATGTTTACAGTGTTTTACTGCATTCACTGACGTGGCTAGGATTAGTAATTAATTAAAAAATGCGTCTGTAGTAAAAAAAATGTTTTAAAGTACAAACTACATTGCAAATTATGTTCATTTTACATATTCCAAAAGAGAATTTTGTAATTCCTAAGTGAAAAGATCGATAAACGAGCAAGTTTTTGTAAACTTTTTCCTAACAAATTTTTTTGTAAAAAGCAGTGACTCCAATTTTACTCTACACGACGTGTCAAAAAATAAGCGGGATGATTTCCACCTTCTAGAATCTGGATTCTGGATTAAATGTGGATGGCAAACCAAAATTTGCATACATTCTCCCAGCTATCTCACTCACACTTAAATAATTTAAACTATTTACAAAGAGATTTTGATAAGATATCTACCTTGTTCATGGAACTGGCAGAGGTATTCGGTAAGGAATTTAAAATTTTTCATTGAAATAAAATATAGAAATTTTTATATGGAGGTACCTACTTAGTACATATGTTTTATTTATTTTCTTAAAATCAACATTTATATTTAATATAATGACCATTTACATAATAACTTAAAATGCTGACTAAAAGTGCTTAAAAATTCAGACTCAACTGCTCAACTGCCATCTAATCGCAATTTTTTTGATTTACAAAGAAGAAAATTTTTATTGTTTAAAATCAACAATTTTTGAATTATAAATTAAATTCAACAAGGAAATGTTTAAATTCAAATTTTTTTTTTTTTAAAGAATTTATATTACGTATTTAGATAAAATTTGATTAGAGTCATTATCAGCCCGTGCACCAACTAAGAAGCCATTAGCTACGGAGTGAGTGATGACTCCTCACATTTTATATTTTGTTATATTGGTTATTTTTTTAAAATTAATTTATTAATTTGTTTATATTTTTCTTTTCGAGCGCTTCATTGATGTTACTTGGTAGGATTTCTTGTTTACGTGTGTCATCATGCTTGGTACAGTTTATTATGTGATCACGCGTTATGACTGTTTGCATATCTCACAGTAGGGGTTTTCCTCCTTTTTGATAAGGTACAGGTGTGTTACATTTGTGTGTCCCATTCCTAATCGGTTGTAAATAACTTGGTGTTTTCTGACCATATTTAATGGCAGCTCTTCACGAGTAGTATTTTTAACTTGTCTTAGCTGGTTGGTAAGTGGTTGGCTTCTCCAATCTTTCTCCCATTTATCTCTTATGATGGTTTTGATGTATTGCTTGAGATCTTTTCGGGTTGTTTTGGTTTCATCGAGTGTTTCTTTGATTTGTGCATCCTTGGCGCAAGTATCAGTTTCTTCATTCTTCATGAATGCCTCTGTGAGAGGGAATCCATATGAAAGATATTTGTTTATTTTTGGAATGTAATTTGTACAGTTGTTCGTGAATTTTTTGGATATATGGGTTTGAGCTATAAATAGTATTAATTCCTAGCAGAGCGCTTTGCGAGTCGCACCAATAAAATTTTTTTTTTTCTTGTAAACCTAATAAATTTTAAATAAAACCTGTAATTGTCGATATTAAATTTTAAATTATCAAAAACAATTCTACATATTATCCGTTAACAAATAAATATAGTACTTTGATCTGTTTATCCGTTGACCCCTTAAGTACTTTATCCAAATGTACATCTTAATATATAAAACTCAAAGTTTGTATGTATAATATATGTATGTGCGTCCCACCAAAATCTCCCCAACGGAAAGCACGATTGAATTGAAATTTTAACTGGTTATTCAGCCAAGAGTTCTAAGGTTAACGCCACTATTCCCAGCTTTCGACATCAATTTTCAATTTTTTGAGAACAAAAAAAAGTCAAAAAAAAATATGACCAATTTTGTGATTTTATAATAATAAAATAAGAAATTAATTATAATAAATGATCCTGTGCAAAAAGGAGTTTCCAGGTCATTCAAATATTAGGAGGTCATGGCGGCCGGTAGGCCGCCTGACCTGCTAGTAATATATAAAGGAACAAAGACCAATTAAACATTAATAAATATGACTGAACAACGTTTTGACTCTAAGGCAAAATCTGTTACTTGCAGTATATGCCTGGAAGACTTGGCCGAAGTAAAAGGTACTCTTGATTGTTGCACGCACGTATTTTGTGCAGAATGCATTAAGGTGTAGAGTAAATCAACAAACTCCTGTCCACTAAATCTGAAAAACATTAAAATTATCTACGTCGATAGGCAAGCAGACGTTTTTGCAAACAAATGATATCTGTTGAAGTTATTCAATATATTAGATGCATCACAAAATTTATAAGTACAGGATTAATTGGAGTTCCGAAAGTCAATACGATAAGCTATTTCCGAAAATCGTTGGATATCTTGAATGATCTACAGCAGTTAATAGTGCATCGCTTAAGAAGTGCAAACCATTTTACAAAGTTTGTTGATCTCACTGGCAATGTTTTAAGTGAAGAAATGATTATAATGCATTTGAATGGGCATAAGGAAAAGATCAGAGCAAAAATGAGATCAATACTATAGTTGCATACAGAAAGTAATAATTGCATTGAATGATAAAAGTAAATCATCTAAATATAAAAAAATGATTTTTTAGTTAAAGTTAAGTTAAGGTTATCTTGTTAATAAAAATTAATAACTTTTAAAATTTTATTGTGATATTTATTTTATTTGTTACCATAAGAATTATAACAATTGCTATGTTATCCTCCCTCTAATGAAAGTTAATTATATAATTATAAGTAATTAATTTAAAATAAAAATGTATATTGCTATATCTAAAAATAAGTTTCCATTTTACCTACATGTACATTTTATCATGTTTCCAATAAGCCTATTATTTAAAAGTTTTTCTAGTTATTCATTTACTAATAAACTACCAGGTTAGTAATTATTATTTCTTTTGCTTTGTATGTTGATACTACGTAAAATTGAATTTAATTAATTGTCTCTATTTACAACTAGGTGTATTATTAAAGACAAAATAATGTAATTGTACATTTAACAGTTATCATTTTAAAATGTATTCAGGTGCATTTTCTCCCATAATTTTGCGTGTACCATACAAGGTACAAAGTAATACAATAGATAAATTCAAATACAAAAGTTTGTATAATATGTTTGTATCTCTTTTATTTTTTTACATCATTAATGCTTGTAAGATAAATCTATAATATATGATGCTGTAGCACTGGAATGGATTAACGACGTATGGATCTACTATAATTAAACAAAACAATAAGTTATTCACAAAAGATTTGAAGATTATCATATTCGGATTATTAATTTTGTGGTTTAATATTTAGTCAATATTTTATTAATAGGGTGTATTATTATATTCAAGTATAAAACAATTTTTCCAACTTGTGATAGTGATGTGAAAACTGCAGTGCGATTAAAACGCATTAGTTTTCAACGTTACGTAAACAAAACTATTTTAAATGCAAACATTTTAAATATATTTAGTATAAATAAATTAAATTAAAATAATTAAAACATTTTAACGTTGAGAACTAATGGGTTTAACTAAACTTTCTACTCATTATATAATTTTTAGTGGATTTTTAATCTGATCGAACTGATCATAAATTTAGATAACATCATTAATTGCCAATATGTAAAGAAAAGAGTTATAATAAATAAATTATTGTTTATTGTGTAGTATTTTTAATAAATGTAGTGTGACAATTGTAAGCTAGAACTAACGTAAGTTGTCGACACCAAATCAATTTTTTTTAAATTTTGTCGAAAGCTTCACATTTATCGAAGTAAATTTTAATTTATTATTATTAGCAATGTTTTAATATATAATCAAATATTAATAATATTTTTACAAATATTATATTTTGTATATTACGTATATGTTTGTTTAAACAAAATATAACTATTATATATGATTGTATATCAACAAACTTTCTTTCGAAAACAAACTATTGCATTGAAAAAAAATTAAATTTTGAACGCAAAGGAAACATAATTATTATAATTACCTACGGAAAAATTACCCAAGGCAATTAATGTAAAAGATAACATAAAACAATAAGTAAATTCGAAGCAGAATCATAAAATTTTCAAGCTTAAAATGCGTTTTTATGTGCAAAAAATATCGGCAGATTGCTGGCTTCTCTTACTAAATTAAGGTTGCGCCATTATTAACATTTGATTAGGGTCAGTTTTCACCTCGAAAATGATATTGGAAAAATCTTATTCATAAATTTTTATTTGTATAAATGCATCTTTCAAACTGAACTTCAATTTACATAATACAACCCACGTAATTTCCTTGACCCAATGCCATTTCTACTGCAGAGAAGGTTTTATTCGTTTTTGAAATACAAAATTTAAAAACTAATAATATTATCGGTTAAATTGCATTCCGATCCTTATATTTTTAATATAAAATTTAAGAAAGCATTAAATTTGATATATGTACTTAAAACTTAAAAATGATTTGCTAGGTGCATCAGCAGAAAACTTAAAGTTTTCGTTCCAGATGCTTCTAACCATTTACTTTATTGAATTCTAACGTAAGAACACTTCAGAGAAAACTGCTACAATCATGTTTGCGATTTCCAAGATTGATTTCCATATTAGAAATTCTTCAGATTCTTCATCTGCATCCTGTACGTAGCAGTTGGTGATATCGATATCGATGCTGTCGTTCTGCGTTGCATAATTGCACAACCACACGCAAAAGTTTTTTTGCTAAAGTTTTCAAAAGTTACCTCATCAGAAAAAGTTTGTATTCAAGTTATTAAAATCCAGAATAATTTATAGTGCCTTGACTATATAAAACCAAGGATAGATAATTCAAATTCTAATTTCCTGTCGTCTGCTTTTTCCTGTGTTGCTGAATAAACAACAAACCAGAGACACTGTTGAATTGAGTTCACTTTATTATTTGAGGTTTTTTATTCGCGATTTTTATCAAAGTCAGGAAAAATTATTTTCTTATTAGAAATTTCATCCTACAGCTTCGTAGCTGGTACCTACTTTATATTGAAAATAAAGAATTTTAAAAAGTAAATATTTTATTACATGGCTTAATAAACCCAATTCTACTTTTAATGATTTGTTAATATTCATGAAATAAAATACAGAATTCATACATAATACCGCAAAAGCAGTAAAATGGATGAAATCTGTACATCGTTGCATGAATAGTAATGGGTATGCAAAATCGACTTTCCTTAAAACACGAGTAGGTACACACTACTCGCGAGTTGGTTTAATTTTCTACAAAAAGAATTAATAATGACCTTTTTTAAGATTTTCTTCGTTTAAACCAAGAGGGAAATTTATTATTAAACGTTGTACTTACTTAGACTTTTGCGATCTGCAGATTAAAAGTTAATAACTTTTTAGTTAAATTATTCAGGTGAACCACCTGAAGAACACTAATTAGAAAAGTTCATCTTTCTAACCTTAACGAATATACCAATAGAAATTGAAATCGGTGATTTAAGGACTCTAGGGTACTTGTTAAAGAGAGTTTGGGCTGCAACCGTCGAGTGTTACATAAAACATGAACTCATCGTTAAGGAACGCCGCAAATAAAGCGCGCACTGCTCTCATAATTTAGTTAAGCTGGACTTCATAGAAGCGCGACCAAAAACTTAAATTATTGATGCAGAAAGCAAATTTTCTTGAATAATGTACAAGAATTTTAAGTATGTATTAGTTTTTCACTTTGAAGGAGATGATTTACATAAGAACTTGAAATTTAATAAAAGAAAAAGTCTCTGTGAGCGCTCATATTCCCATTCTTCTTAGTTCCTCCATAAAATTAAATATTTAAAGTCTCAATTTAAAGTTTTAGTTTTTAACCTGCACTTAGTTTTTTTATTAGAAGCAAGGTAAATAATGCAGACTACTATCAAGTACCGTAAATCAAGAAGGAAATTTTTATGTATTTTATTGCATGGCTTCCGCATCTTTGTCAGCAATATTTTGCAGGAAAACGAAAAAGCAACTCAAAGTGCAGGAAGTCACTATTTTAGGCATCCATAATATAAGAATGCCGTAGTTTCATAATAATATGAATTCAATTTTAATTAACTTGAAGAATTTGCAAGAAAAAAATAAAGAAGACGTTTTTATACTATTTAAGAGTATTTCAATTTTGTGAAATTAATATACAAACGAATTACTTAATGTATAATTTTTGTATAAAGCGTTTGCTTAATTTTAAGCAGCACTTAAGAAGCAATTGCCAGACTTCATTATAAAAAATTTAATGTAAAAGCTAACAAACCACTTAACTAAGCCTTTGCGAAATAAAAAAAAACAATATAAATTCTTCTAAAACCAGTACATTATACGAAATGAAATTTTTAAGTACTCTTAAAATTTTAAAAAAACAAACAACGGAAGGGCCATATTTATAGACTTTAATTTGACTAAAAGGATTTTAATAGTAATTTCAGTGTTTTTTAAAAATTTGTAATTTATTGCTTTGAAGCCTTTTCACAAGATGGGTTGGTCTATAGTTTTTCAAGTTTAGCAATTCAGAAAATAATACTTTACAATTCTCTTTGAAGAAACGATACCCTCGATTCGTGCTATGTTTTGACAAAACAGACATCGAAAAAGTTACTTTATTTTTGCTTAATTATCGGAATTTATCTTTCGCTCGTTTAATTTATTAATATGTGAATTTATGCATTCTTATTTCGATTTGCATACAATGCGAGATTGTATATATTTACTTCCAAGTTAAAATGCATGTAATGTAATTTGAAAATAATAAAAAACCTGAAATGGAAATTTAAAGTTAATTTTATTAATTTGTGTACTTACGTGATGCAGTCTTCTGCCCGAAGTAGTGTGATTTTACTCAACAGGAGAGCTAGCAATATACCAGGAAACTCCATTATTCTGTCAGTCTCGCTGCATTGCTTTCATCTGTAACAGACAAATGCAACGCCATTAGTTACACTTATAAGTCATTTCGGTATATTGATTGGCCATTCAACATCAGAAACAAAAGCTTTCGTCTATGCAAACGCTCTTGTGCATAGCAATTGCATTTGCAAGCAAAACCACTGCTTCTAAGTATAAAATTTAACATGAAAATGAGCAAAATTTCGTTAAATGTAGATGTTACATTTTCTTTATTTATGTGTTTTTCTTTACTGAAGATAAAATTGATAGAGTCAAGTTTTAAAAATATCAAGCACTATAAAAGAAAAACCACTCATGCTTATCTCTTGACTTTTCGTTATTGATATCTATGAGGCATATATATTCAACAAGACTTGCTATAAAGGTCGTATGTGAACCCTTCAAAAAAAGCACTTTAGGATCGGAACTACTTACTGAACGCTTTCCTCGCACGTTAACCCTAGCAAATATGCAGAAATACATACATGTTTTTCATACCAACATTATTCTTATCCTATTATGTTACACAGCTAAGGTTGCCGCTCTTTCTCTTATCCCTGTAATAATAATGTAATGGGTGGGAAATTTGTTTCAAGTTTGAATTAAAATAATTTATTTAGTATTTTATTTAGACACAAAATTTAATTACCTCCAAAGTATTAATTTATTGATCAATAGAAAGGGTGTTTATTGAAAAAAGTATTTTCTTCTATTGGCAGTCTCATCATTACACGATCGCACTTTATTTTTTAATATCTATTGAAGGAAAACCTTTCCAGCAGTTTTTCCTTTCCCTTAGGATATCCGGAAAAGCCGACAAAGCTCTACGTTTTTCCGTTTTTTTCAGTAACCTGATTATGAGTTTCTAGGCCAGGGTCGTTTATTCTCTAAGTTGAATTTTACAGTTGCACAAAATAACGTCGCTTTCCATTTAGTTTGACGTTTTTATATGCAGACTATATACTATATTACAAAATATATAGTTTTACGATAACATTTTTTAACATTACCGCAACAAAATTAAACTACGTAAATCTTTTATTAAAATCAAAAGTAGCAATGCCATGAATTAATTTTTATTTTCCATAAGATTTAAAATATCCAAGTGGGGTATGTCTATTGCATCATAGAGTATTATTGTCGTTGCTTTGTTTTAAATTTTCAAAAACTGATTTACCATCTTATTTCCTTATATTCGCATATAAAGTGGACAATCGGGTATAATAAAATGTAACAGAGACGGATAATAGGTAACCGAAATTTTCAAAAACTGATTTACCATATTATATTAGGTACGTCCTTCGTAAGTACATCAGCGGGCAATTCGGCATAATAAAAATTTAAGTTTTATAATAAAATATGTATATTTTATATTATTTACTTGTTTTGTTAAACAAACGAACTTGTAAGTAATCCGAAATATTGATTTGAAATCTGAAACTGCACATAGAAATATGAAAGATATTTTAGTTTCAAACTTAGAAATAATGAGCTAGGGTTGCATTTTAGTTTTTGCTATTGAAAAATATTTTTAATTTAAACAAAATGTACATTTTACTTGGGATTTGGATAAGTTCTTCTGTTACCATCATTTTCTTAAATTAGATTCTCAAGCTTTTAAGATAATTAAAATTTTTAATTAAATGATATTGTATTTAATTCCAATGCACTCGTGATGTTTATATTTAAAAGTTTCTGAAAAATTAAACAGAGGCAACGCAACTTTGATTAATTAATTTTTAATCGATTACCACTAGAGTATTTTTCAAATTTACAGAAGAGCCGCTTCTATAAATTGATGTATTTCTTTTTTATTGAAGGATCTAATTGTTTACTTGTTAAGTTTTGAAGATGACACTACGAAGTGGATTTATTTACGGTCACACATTATGGTTAGAATTTTACACCCTTTATCCTTCACTGTAATATAGTTAATGATGTGCCAACTACTACTACACTTCTGATAATTCTTTTGTGCCAAAAAGGAAAAAATACGTACTTGAAACCTTTAGTAAATACTACTTTGTGTTTTAGAAAATGCAATATAAATGAATCTTTAATATACGGGGTACAGTAGAAGAAAACAACATTAATGTAGGAAAATCTGTTCGGAAAATTAACCAAGTAACCAATCAAATTTTTGATTTCTTATTTTGAATTTGAATTGCTGTTGTCTGATTGGCTACTTGATTAATTTTTCGAATAGTATCCGATAGATATCTCAATATCAAGAAAATTATTAATAAGATATTTTGTATTTTAGAGGGTGGCTATCGAACGACCTATATGTCACTATTTTCTTTATTTCGATCTTGGCTTAGAAATATCCTCGCTTAAACAGCAAGCAGACATTTGGTGTGAAAATATCGCTTTTCTTTTTAAAACTCATATCTATACTAACAATGAAATAATTTAGAGTTGAATTGAACACGCAAATCTTGGCACGAGAAGGTGACAACCCAGCTGCTAGACCATTCGTTCATCAATAAAAGAAGACCTAATTCTCTGGAGACGTTGAGTACAATTAAGCAAATACATTATTTATTCAAGAATATCGTTCCAATGTTCAAGTATCTAAAATCGATTTACGATATTGTAAATGCAGATGTCGCAGTGTCTTACCGTACAATCTTCGCACATTGCTTCTTATTATCAATATTATCAGCGGTTAGTTTTTCAGTAAAATAAATGTGAGCTATATTCGTTACTAAGTAGGTAACTTTGTTTTTCTTTAAATGGAATTTTTTAATGACGACGATTCTCTCCAGTTAGAAGTTTGTTTGAAATATAAATAAGAAACAAAAAATTTTAAGTAATGATGCATTGTACGAATGCAATGTAATTTCAATTACCATATTTATTGAATTTAAATTTCAAGTCAACTTGAAATAAATCATACCAAGCAAGTCAATAATAATAAAAAAGCTATAAATATAAATAAAATACAATCACCTATAGGTTTCAATTCCAGTCTTAACAAATGTATTTGTTAATGGAGTAATGGAAACAGCTGAAGTTTTATTGAAAACCTCGCCAAAAATTTAGAATCAAATTCCATTGGTTTTAAAGTTATACAAAAAAATAACTCAAGTTCTCAGAAACGTTGTGTTTCGTCTTTTCGATCAATTAGAAAGAATTTTAAAAACTTTAATTAAAATCTTTAGAAGCGCTGGCTGGTTAATTTTAAATTAAAAAAATAAACTCGATGAAGTCAAATTGAAAGCAGCTACGGTTTTGACAAAGTTATGCAAAATATAGCTTAGCAAATCATTTAAATTTAATCTAAAATTCAATTTGCACGATTTATAAATTTCGCATACTTTTTCGTCAGTTTTGTGTTTAAATTAGGCAGAAAATTCATAATCGATTATTAGTTTCACTAACAAGCTACTTGAAATTGAGAGAAACGATTAATCACGTCAAGTGCAACTGACTAGCGAGGGTCAATTTTGTTTACACCTTTTCAATGTTGTTGAAATATTTCTCAAGATGAGAGGCACTAAAACATAATATAATAGGTATTATGAAACTTTTCACCTTCTTTTTCAAGAATTTGTTCTCCAATCGATCACACGCTTCAGCTGTAATGATTTCGTAAAATCTTCTTTTTGAAAAACAAATATCAAAGTAATAAGTATAATTTTAAAAATCAACTGACAAACATATTATTTAGATGGAAATCATTAGATGCCTCACTTTTAGATGGTTTGAAACTTTTTGTACACTGAAAGTTACATTAGGTACATAATAAGCATTTCCGGTCTAATAATTTTCCATAGCTGCCGTTTTAAAAGCCACAATTTCAGTGGACTACAACAAGGAAATTGTGTTAATATTTAGTTTATAATTTAAACAAGGAAAGTTAAATAAAGTCATATTTTATGAAATAATGAAACTCGCACTTAATATCCTAACCTATTTATTATACCATTTAAAGTTTACGACTCGATTTCCATTTCATACGAGTAAAGGAATCATAATGTCAACGACTAAAAGTTTCTTTTATTTATTTTGCTAAAATAAAGCACAATTTCAGTAAAGCTTTTCAACATTTGATTAAATTGCAATAAGCATTATCAAGCTAATTTCGAATCACATTTCCCTTTAATAATACATTAATTCGTTTTTCAATTTTTCAAAATAATTACATTTTCTGTAAATTGTTATTAATAAACGTGGTAAAATCGAAGCCGCAAATTTTTCAAATCCATGCTTATGCTTTACACGATAAAGCTATCGATTTTAGCTAATAATTTATGCACCTACTTCTGACTCTAATGTGTGCCGTAATTTCTCCCCAAATGTCTTAGATCCCTTCTTATTGGAAAATAGATTGGTGCAAATAGAAAAGTAATTAAGATTTTTTATTTTGTATGCTTCAAAAAAAAGGCATCATCAATTCGTAACAATTGTTGAAGTTTATCTAACAAAAACTAACTAAGAAACATAATCTATTCTAATTGAAATTTTCTCTTTTGAAGTCTCCCTTTTCCTACACTTTCCTTTTGATCGACGATCAAGCTGCATACATTAATTTTTGAGTCTTTCCTCTTCCTTTCTGTTAGCTCATATTTGATTTATTTTCTTTCTATTCCACAGTTTGCATTATATTGCGATCTAACCATTACATCGGCTACAAAAAAACATAGTACTTATCCAATTTCTATTAAATTACTGCAACAATTAATTTTCCAATTTAGGTGGACTTTATCTCGACATCTTTTTTTACGAGTAGCTGTAAATTTGTTAGATTACGGTACCCGTTAGTTACAGTTCTAGTCACGTATAATTCGGAGCTAGCAAGAAAGATTTTACAAACTCCAGATCTTGCGTAATTTTAAAAGTTTGGCAAGGTTTTTTTCGAAAACGTGCTTAATTTAAAAGAAACTTTGTGTGTCGTGTATAAGAAACCGACTTCGTTTGTTAACTTTCTAAAATTCGTTACTTTAGCAAAAATTGCTAGTCGAGAATATTGGATTATTTTAATGAATTAGTTTAAAACGGAATATATTCGATTCGAAATAGAGCTTTTTATGGAAATACAGTTTCCCCTGTCTGTGCATTCTCTAGCATCCATATAGTATAGTGAAACAAACATAAAAGCATCGTGAAATATTTTAAGATCTAACTGGGTCAATTTATTTTATTTTTTGAGAAGTTCTTTGTTTATATAAATTTTCAATCAAACTCTTGTTCAATCGAAAACTTAATGAAATGCACTGTTGACAAAAATTAATTAAAAATTAAAATCAATACTTATAGCTTATTACAGAAGGCAGCCTTTTGTAGAATGTATTTGAGCAATTTTTAAATTAATTACAATGCAGGAGTATTTTATTAACAAAATATTTATACATTTTACCAAAGTGGTAACAAAATCTAATTTTACTTTGAATTTATAAAATCAAAAGCTTGTAAAAGCAGTTTAAAATATTGATTTCAACCATTTAAATAAGTTTGATAATTTATAGTAATACTTGGTGTACCTATGCTCTTTTACTATTTTAAAAATTGTGTTATTTTTAAGAATTTTCGTATTGGCAACTTGTTTAAATACATATAAAATCATTAATCTTTGCATCAATTCCAAAGGTTATCCCAATAAATGTATTATTTAATTTAGTTAATCTTTTAACAACGATGATAGAGAAAGTGATTCATCTCGACGATCATATTCAAGCCCGTGAAAAAATAATTTCTAGATCGTTATTAAACGTCAATTTACAATAAATTTTAAAGTACTGACGTATACTTTACTAAAATTATTAGAATCTTGATAAAATTCGATTACAGCATTCCCAATATTTTGAATTTATAAGTATATTAGCTTTATATATCGTCCCGACTTTAAAGAAAAAGTAATGATTAACAGATAGGTTTAAGTAGTAGTGATTAACTTTTAAAAATTTTATGCTTTTAAATACCTACTAATATCCTACACCGCAATCCTGTGGTTTTCATCAGACAAATATATTTTTTCAATATAATTGTAAAAAAAATAACAAAACGTAATGGAAATTTGTTAAATAAAATTAAAATAAGAAGTTAGGTTTTTAATAACTTACATGAGCTGTTACGGCTAAGGAACCTATAAGTTTGTGGAATCTTGTGGTTTAACAATTCTTTGGGGTTAAGTTAAATTCGGCTTCCAATAAATCGGCTATGCAACTACCACGTCTTTAGGTATTAGGAAAGAAGTGAGAAATGAGAGAAGGAGTTGGTATACTGCCTTTGAATACTAGCAAAGCTTACTTTTGAGCCGCCATATTTGGTCAGCGTACTTAAATGAATTCTAAAAGTGGAAAAGAAATTACACCGTTGAATTGTCCGATTTTACAATAGTTGGATAAACTTGATATAAAGTTAGTCCCAATAACATTGTATTATCGGCCTTAGGAATCCTAGCAAAACTAACGACGAGATAGTGGAAAAAGAATAGATATATATTTGTAAAAACTTGACTTTAATATAATAAGCAAACATTTTTGATCTGAAGTTTTACTAATGCTAATTTGATAAGTTTATAAAATGCCAGCTAGTTATATCTCATTTTACTATAAATGTCTCCTATTTCATGCATAAAGTAAAAATTAGTTTAAGTATTTTGAACTAACTGCATTAATAATTAAACTTCTGTTCTTATTAACAGTGTTAAGCACCAGTACTTCTATAATAATGAACATTTTCAGTTACATAAAAAGCTCTATTCATTAAGAACGATTAAATAAATTACTGTTTAAGACTTTTAACTATTTTCAAGTAGGCACTTTGCGTTTATTTATTAGAACATTTTAAATTAATTAAAAAATTCAGTGTGGCTAGGTCGTGACATCGTTATATGTTATTATGCTAAATTATTTAAATCCTTATATAAAATGAAGAAAGTATAATACTTTATATCAAAAGTATTTTAAACCACCGACATGGTGACTTCTTAAATATCTGAAAACATATCATATAAAAGTAGTCATATTCTTAAAGATTTCAACGAACAACTAATAGAAATTAAAATAAAGTTCAATTTTTTTAAATAGGCTGGGTTTATGAATATTACTAAAATGATATAGTGGCGAAATAATGAATTTCAGCATATTTTTTAAATATGTTTTAAATAATTATAAATATATGAGTCCATTTTTAGCAACAAACAATAAAATTAAATTTTTTATACACTTTTTTGTAAAATTACGGTCAATGATGATAATTCGGTCATTAACGTCAATGGCCGGACAATAACGTCAATGTCCAGCTTAGTTGGGCATTAACGTCATTGACCGGGCATTGACGTCAATGACCGTGCATTTTGGGCAATGTTGACATTTAGAATTTCATATGTGGTTTTTACATCATTGTCCGGGCAATGACGTCAATGCCCAATACAGGGTGGGCAATGATGAAATTATTATTCTATAGATTCCATCTGAAAGTAATGTATTTAATGTGCATTTGCAATTAATACTAGTTATTAAGGGATACCGAAAAGTTAATTTTAGTTAGAAAATATTAGTGATACGACCAAAGAAATTGAGATTACTCTTGAACAAGCAGCAGCTAAAAGCAGTGTTTTAGGAGGCCACGGTTACAAGTGTTGTCATTGCAAGGGTGGATGTAAAATAAATGTGCGTGTTGCGCTAGCAAACAAATTAGCAATTCAAAGTGCCATAGGTCGCTATTTCAGTATTTTTTAATTTTTATTATTTTTGTTAATAAATAATTATATTATTATATTATACCTTACTACAATGAATATAACATATGTGCGTAAATATCACTTGCCAGTTGGCTGTCAAATTTAAATTGCCATTTTGCTGTTCTTTATAGTAGTCATTCTAGAATATCATCATTGTCCAATCCATTTTGGCCATTAACGTCATTGACCGGCCAAAGACGTAAATATTACAATCAAATGAAAATATTTACATCATTGACAACCGTTAACGGCCGTTGACGTCAATTGCCGGTCAATGACGTTAATGGCCAGCATAAATGGGCATTGACGTTATTGCCCGGCCATTGACGTCAATGCCCAATTTACGTCATTGACCGTAACATATATATTGTATATTAATGAATTATATAAAATTATAGAATAACTTTACCCACTTTCAAATAAAATTAAATTGTTAATAAATTTTGAACCCAAAAAGATATTTTAACTTTTGTAATATAAACTACAACATTATACAATTTTATAATTTATTCACTCCAACACATTTATTATTATTAATTTATAATTATATAAAAAAATCTACCAAAAAAGTTATACTGTTGGCTTAATAGAATTTTGATATTATTATGCTGACAAACATTTTATGAAATCTGCTTTTTGTTGCACTTTTGTTAATTATTATTTCACTGAAGTTAATTATTTTCTAAATTATAGCGTGACAGTAACATGAACTACCAGGAGTTCTAAATTATTCAGTTATTCTAACAATTAAATTAGAATTTTCAATTGTAAAAGTTTATACAGACATCGATATCTACGAAACCATTTTATTATATTTCTGGGATTTGATTTTTTTGGTGTCCTAACTGTTATAAATTCGCAATGTTCGCTATTTTTCTCTCAAGTTTTAAACAAACATAGGATATTTCTAAAATAAATTCACATCGATTCATGTAATGGATTACCCTTTTTCATTTCATTTTTATGTTTCAACATCTAAGACCGTTCTATTTGTAAAATATAACCTTAGCTCCATAAAAATTCACAACAGCTCAAGTCGCACCAATACAGTAAGTCAATTTTTAAACAAAAGGGAGTGAGAAATAATTAAATGCGACATTTAATTGTGCACTTAAAAGTTAAAAATTAATAATAGTGCAAAAATTCATAAAATAGAACACCAAAAGAATGCAACTGTTTTATGTATAAACAGAACATTCTATACCAATATACGTATTAGATTAACTTAATGTTTTTCTGCTTGATGGCGCTCGTTTAATGTAAATCGCGAATTATCAATATAATAACTTACTATAATTATTAATAGGTCCATAATGTAATAAATAATTGGTAAAGTTTATTGTTTTAAATTTTTTCCTCAGATTTTCCAAATTATTGAGACTATTCAGACAGTTTAGATGTTCAAATAAATTTTGCTTTTATATTAGGTGATATCCTGAATCGCCCGCCCACTGCCAATCCCATTAATAATGAACTATAATTGTAATAATTTGAATTTATGTATATATTGTTAAATCCTTCCTAATGGTGCACTTATTATTTTTAACTTTTATGGGGTAGAAAACACATTACACAATGATGACTTACTCGCAATGAGAGTGTACCTCTCTATTATCTGCTCCCGTAAATTACGCATTATGTCGTTTCTACATATTATGTAAATGTATAAAAATTATTTAGTTTTTTAAAATTGTTCTCATTTATCATTATTACTATCGATGAACCAAAATCAAAATTAAATAATATATAACACTGAAATGTAAGTTGGTTAGTGATGAATGTATTAGCTATTTATGTGTAGCTTAGGCAAATACAATTTGCAATCAGCGCTTTTACGATGAACGTAAACTCTAATGATTTGGTTTGGATATACCAATGTTTGTTTATTACGTATGTACGAGTAATCCAATAAAATATGGATGCTGCAATAAATTGGTAAAAATATCTTTGGATAACAAAAAATTAAAATTCAAGCTATTCATGAATGTTTTATGTTTAAAAAAATTTAAAGACTATTAAGTTAATTATAGATTGGATTAAGCAACACGCGTTAATCTCGCTGATTACTGATAATTTGTACCCTTGTTTCGAGTTTTATCTATGCATACATTTCCAAATGCTTAGTATGCCATTTTTGGATTATGTATCGTGATAATCCTTATCCTGTTGGTCCTTATATTTATTATTACAAAATTCTTGGATAGCTATAAATGTTGGTGAAAATTTTTCATTTCCTTGTTTACCGACAGTTTTCTTCTTCTTTGTCTCCATAAAATTCCTGTTCGGTGACAATTCCTGACTTTTCTTTGCTTAATCTGTTAAATAAATGACCAAAAACCATGCTTTTTGCTATTTTGTAGAAATAAAATAATATTGCTTCCTCCATTAAGTTGTCTCTTACAAGCTATTTTATTTTTCTATTCAGCTCTCCCCTATTTACCGATTGATATACTGCTTAAGTTCCTTTCAATGATCGTTAAAGCATTTCTATTTAAAATTATTTTTTATTTGGCGAACAATTTTTTTAATTTTATCGTTTAATTAGAACAGACAGCGTTAACTATTTTAAATTCAAATTTCATCTTTAAAGAGTAGCAAAGAATGCAATTTCAACATTTTAAAATTTTTACAAATTACAAAAATTAAGTCGTTGAATATTTCAAAGCTAATTTAAAATTTCAATTATCTAGCAATTTTAATTTCGTATCTGTCACTGACGAAACAGAACAGAAAAGGAAAAATGAATTTCGAAATAAAGTAAAATACCACAGCAATTGTATCATTTTACCGGATGCATCTTTTTTATTAGGCCAGAAAAATAAAGTTTTACTGAAAATTATACGGGCGATTACGTTAAATAAATTGTCTAATTGAGCAGTATTTTTGAATTTAAATAATTAGCGATCAAATATAATCTATTTTACATAACGAAGGGATGAGTAGTTAGTAGGTCAGAAAATAATTCAATTAAAAATTATAATGAAGGTTTTATATGACAGTTAAGTGCACCTGGTGTTAAAGTAAACAAAATATTGCCATAAAAATGTAATTATTCCATTATGACCTAAAGTAAACTAATATAGGTTGTTGTAATCCTTTAGTAAACAGTTAGATGCCCATTTAATTAATTTACTTAAAAGTTATGTCAACCAAAATTAAAACAGTTAAAATCTTCGTTAAATATTTATTTAGGTTCATTGCTATAATTAAAAATATCCTTGGATATTTTGGAAATGTTAAAAACTTTCCTTGATGTAATAAATAATAAAAAAATTTTATTCTCTCTATTAAAATTTTAAAAGTAAATTAGAGCATCGGTTTATACTTTAAAGTATTGTAATGTAGGTAAAATAAAGAGAGAAAACAGTAAAAAAGTTTTTAATACATTTGGAATTTAAGCATAAATATTTAAAATACATTTTGTTGTACTGTTTTAATTGTTCAATAAGTAGAAAGGCTTCCGTTTTAATTCACATTACTTCACAATCACTTTCAAGGTGCAGGGGTGTTCGTGAAAGGGTCGTTTTCTTAAAATACTAGAATTTGTAATTCGTATTTTGCAAGACATGGTTTGAGGTAATTGAAAACAAACAGGGTTTAAAATTACTTATCTTGTTGAAGACTGTGTGGAACAATAGATTTTTAATTATTTTAAAATTGGGTAAGCTGCCTATAACAGTATTCGATCGCATCGGTCTGAATTCTCGCTTCAATCATGCGGTATATACAATGCATAATATGTCTACCATATTTTGTCAACAATAGCTAGTACCTATGTAATTGAAAAAAAATTGAATATTTTTACTGCAATATTTACACAAACAAAATTTTCCTGTATCTGCAATGTTTACTAAAACGAGTTAATAAAAACCGTCGTGTCGTCATTTTAACGCAGTACAAACAAGTTCAGTTGAACTGAAATACAATTTAAATCATCTTGTTCAGTTGGTAGATGGCTCAATTCACACACGTATCACACACATTCCATACAATTTCTTTCTAATTTATTTCTCCTAAATTGAAATCCGACTAAACATTTGCTTTTCAATTAATTGTAATAAATTAAGTATGCGCTGGCTAAATTGAAAAATCAGAAAGTAAACATTTGACTGAAAAATTTATTTATGAATTGCATTTAAGAACAAAAATAATTTAAAAACTTTTATAGCTGTAAACTTATTTTAAAAGTTCTTGTAAGAGTCGTTTATGTGTTCTAGAAAACTCCTAGAAGCTTTTGTTTAGTTTTACTGTTAACTCGATTTAAAGTTGCCTGGAACGTATAAATTTCTCTTCAAATTTGATGAGACTATTTAGACAAAGGTTGGAATTAATCATAGCCCAGCTACTTTCAACGCCAAGTTTTCGAATACTGCATGAATTTTTGTATTTCCTCTCATTTTATGGTTTAAATAATATATAGAGTTCCCTAAAAGCCAATGTTGACATAATGTAAATAGAGCGTCCAACATATGTGCAATAAATTAGCTCTCTTCAAATATCTCTTTGTCTGTAAATCCCATAACAAATACTGAGAATAAAAAATAAAATAAAATAAATTTGTCTTGTGAAAATACACAAATAAGATATACAAATTCAGATAGAATGCGTAAAACAATAACCGTTCTGTTTTATGTTTTTGATCAAATTTTAAATTATTACTGACTGAAAAAATCTGTTTTTTTACTATAATAATTATTTTTTGATATGGCAGTTCACTTGCAATTTTGATCGTAAAAGTGGAAGTATCTTTTGTTGACTTTTTCGTATTGGTAATTTAAAAAGCTGTAAATGCAGGTAATTAATACTTATTTTTAGTCATTCGTGTTACTGTAAAATATCATTTGTGAATAAAGTGGTTGCTTTTTATTTTTAAATTTTTTTTAGTAATAAACTACCAATTTGTATTGTGCAATTTTGAAGGGAAAATGATAGCTTGTACATTATTCTATGGAGTGCAAGAAGATATAAATTTATATTTGTCTATCCACTTGGATAGTTCAAGTTTGTAAATTTACTTCTGCGAGTATTCTGCCTAATGTTGTTTATAATTAAATATCAAAACAATCAAACCAGCTATCAATTGTATTTTATTAAACCGGACAACTACACGACAATCATGACTGTGATAAAAGTGTTTACGATTTCTGGCATTGTCCTTTCCACTAAAGCAACTAAAGCAACAATAGTAATTTTATTTTCTTAAAAGTTTGCTATTAAATTTAATTAAAAAGTTTAAAATTAGTTAATACTGATGGTTTAGTTTAGTTGATCATGAATGTTCGAGATAGTTTTAAAAATTAAACAAAAAATTTAAAAAATTTTACATTTTAAAAAAATTAAAAAAAAAATTAAAAAAAAATAAAAAAAAATAAAAAAAAATTTTATTTTGTTCGAGTTCTTTAATAATATATTATTAAATTAAATTAACAGTTATACTGCTTTGTAACCATATCAATATTTTAGAAAACACCAAAAGTGTACTAAACACTTAAAAAAACTAACATGTTTTTAAGTTCATCATCATCGTCAAGACCGCGGTCCGTTTGGTCACTCAAAACTGATCTCGCCATCTTTTTCTGGGGCGACCTACGGATCTTCTTTAATTTTTAAGTTATCACATGTAAAATAGTTTGTAAGTATTAATTATCTCAAACGATTTCACCATACTATGGCATTATCAGGTGATGACATAGGATTCTATTCTATTCTAAAAATTCCATTGGTAAAAACGTGTGCGATAATTTATACTTACAGTGTATTTTACATGTGAAAACTTAAAAACATTTTAGTTCTGAAAAGTGTCTAGTGCTTTTTTTGTGTTTTCTAAAATATTGGTATGGTTAATATCGAGTTACACTACTTACACCCCTATTCAGTAACTTTTCTTTTTGATCAATCTAATCGTTCAGTTCTCGATCGATCGAGAAGTGCCAAAATCGGTATTCAGTATACCTTGATATCGAGACGACAGCTTTTAATCGATCATTTACCTATCGATTGAATCGAGTATTTCCTCGTGAGCATTGAAACTCACGAAAAGGTTTCCGGATCGGGAAAGGAATCCCGATGGATTCAAATCCATTGAACCTCCGAATTATGGTAATTTTTTTAAAATTTACTAAGTTACCAACTTAACCTTACAATTATTATATTTCTTAATTATCTGTTTATAATCATAATGGATTTAATATTGTTTCTGAATGCTTTGTTATTTCGAAGAAAATCGAGGTAATTCCCTTGTTGTGCGACACTGTCGTAGCATGTTCATCTTCTAATAAATTTTTAGAGCTAAAATTTTTCTCTTTTTTTATTGCAATTTTTAAATATTTCACGTATCGTAAATCCTGATATATAAAATCCCAGTACGCTGCTGCTGCTCCTGCTACAGCGTGTTATTTTTTGGTGGAAAACACTTTTGTTTAAAAATTCAAATTTCCCGATTTTTCCTAGCGAAATTTGAAAAATTATAAACTTCCCCTCTTCTCCAAGTATTCTAAAAGAGTGCAAATCCTACGAAATGAACTGGAGGGTGTTCCACACCCCCCAGACCCCCCGGTTTACAATTTTACCAACCGAAAAATACATATATTAAACTAACTAAGATTAGGACTAACCGGGAAATTTGAATTTTTAAGTAAAAATGGGGGAAATTTAACCTCCGGCTAGAAAAAATTTAAACTTGGAAAGCATATTTATTTAATACTACTTACTACTCATGGAGTTTAGCAGAAGTTTTCTGTTACTTTGAAAGTTAATTAAAATATAAAGTCAAAATTGTAAACCGGTGGGTCTGGGGGGTGTGAAACACCCTCCAGTACATATCGCAAGGTCTCCACTCTTTTAGAATATTTGGAGAAGATATAGAATTTATAATTTTTCAAATTTTGCCAGGAAAATCGGGAAAACGAGAAATCCCCCAGTAGTGAAATTAAATGTTCAAATATTATACCTCTTAAAAGAGATCTACCGTCTAGCTGTCCGTCAACGGACGGAGTTTCCAGCTACAGTACAAAACATATTCATATCACTTCTTGATGTATAGATCAGAAAAAAATGCATTTGTTACAAAAAACTTACTAATTCATTGCGGTTAAATCTAACTTCATTCTGACTATCAGATGTCAGCTTAGTAAATTTTCGATAAAAATAAGATCGCTGCAACTTATTTTAGCAGTTTACCTATGTAGGCCACCAGATGTCAGTAAAAAGTTATCGATAAACTTAGCTCATTGCTTACTGTATTCGATATCGTTACATAATAGGAATTTGGGCCGTCGAATACCGTCATCGTTAACGTATTCGATTCGATCGCCTACGTCTCGATGATGGAAAAGATTTCGATAGAAGTTAGTGAATAGGGATGTTAAACTACGTATCATTCGACTATAATATTTTGTAATGTAAATTCAACCCACTAATCTACATTATAAATTATTATTATTCATTTACTTAATTTTTGTGATTTCTAAAATGGTTTCTTCGTTCTTTAAGCAATCATTACAATAAATGTATATTATATTTTATTATGTCTTATCCTGATTTTCGACAAACCATGACATGACATGAAATGACATTTGGAAATAATTTCGCAGTTGTATAAAAGTGATTTTGATGTGGAAAGTTATCGCAAATAATAATTGAGTTTTTGTTAGTCGACGAACTCCTATGAAGGAGAAGAAACACCGGAGATCATGGAAAACCGTGAGCTCTATAAAGTTATAGATCAATTAACAATAAAATAAAGATGAAACGACTTCGATATCAACAAAATATAAGGAAATTAAGGAATTTAATTGAAAATATACTACATTTTAACTACGTTTCTGTATTTTTTGCCAAGTTTAAGTCTACAGTAACAACTTTTTATATTTTAATACTTCTTATACTTAAACTTTCTATATTTTAATCGATGTTTTTGTTTAGTTTTGATCGAAAAGTTGTTTCAAAACGAAAAGTTATACAAAATAAAATTTGTTAAATTGATATATATTTATTTAGGGACGAAATATTTATTTAGTGTGCTGGATATAATTTAGTTTTAAACTTACATAAGTTGAGAGTGAGTTCATTACACAACATTTTTGGTATATTAGTGAATTGAATAAGTTCATTGAGTTGGATGAGTTTGTTTACATCGAAAACATAACTTGATAGTGGACCCTCATGTTATGAGAAAATTTGATTCTATTAAACCACTACCGCATGAGATTAAATTAATGTTACTATGGCAAATTATGTACCTACAAATTTAAACTAATTAAATTTAATTAAATTAAAAAGTTCAAATAAAAATGTATTGTAGAACTGAATTTTAGATTAAAATTTAACAATTAACGAACTAAGTAAATACAATAAATTTTAATTTTATATTATTAAGCTTCTGGTATGAGATTTATTCTCCAGTGTTGATATTGACAGAGAGTATGTTAATCTTGACATTACATTATTGCGAGATCTTATGAGTCAACAAAAAAATTAAATTTGAAATATAAAATATTTATATAGGTAAAAGGCAATTGAAAACTTATACATGAGAAAGAAATACCTGTAATTTTAAGAATTTTAAAATAAAATATTGGTATACCTATTTATGTATAAATAAAGTTAGCAAATTGTTGTGAAAATATTTTAAATTATAATATAATAAAATTAAAAAAAATTTTACTGTTTACTCATAATAATCTAAAAAATATCATAAGAATTTATTTTTTAATTTTTACTCTCTGAACAGAATACTAATGAAATAAACAGTGCGATTCAGAGAAATTACCTTAAATAATATCAGTGTTTTGATTAGCTGACGTTCAATCATATTAATATTTTGTAAAAACAGCATTGCCAAATTTTACATATTTTAAATTAAAAAAAAATTAATCCAGTGTTGTGGATTGACGGGAAAAACCGACGTCAAGGGGAGACCCTTCCAAAATGATTTTAAGAACGACGTACTAGCTTTTAAATTTCCAAAATATAGAAAACGATACGTCGATTTCTGATTGACTATGCTCTTATTATTTTAAGTGTCTAATTATTACAATTAGGGAGATGTAATTTTCAGCATCGCTTATCAGGAGATAAATTGATTTCAGGGATGTTGCTACATCACACGTACTCCATTATCATTTAATACTGATCGTAAACCGCAGGCCTGTTATATAAACAGAGCATTGCTTGCAATCAACTCTGCCATTAGGTTTGGTTACCGGCAAGACCCGTTAATTCCTAACACTTCCTTTGAACGCGAAATACACTTTGCTAACCTAACCGCCGTCTTTTGATAAACCAATTATCTACAAAACTTGTGTCCAGTTTTGCAACTTGAATACTCGACTGAGCAAGATTAAATCAACTATTTTCTGACATTGCTTAACAATTCACGTTCGTAATGTTTGTGTGGGCTGGCGATGTGTGATAAAGTTATCATTTTCCAAGTTACGGATATTTTATAGCAAGATTTAGATATAATATTCCTGACTATGAGTTTCCCATAATAATCAAACGAGTGGCTGTGCGGTTTATGTTATAAGTATAGTGAATATTAAAGGCGATGGCAGTAAGTTCAAATTTTATGTAGGTATCATAGTTACATATATACAGCTTATTCGAATTTCCAATAGTGATTTTATACCTTAGCAATTAATTAACAAAGTACACCAGAACAATATTTTGTTCTAAAACTTACTAATTAGTTAGGTTTTCAAATATATACATATTCGTACTCTACATATTATTTAAATTAAAAATTGTTAAAAAGTCTTCTGAAATTTTCTAGTAATTTAATTTTAAATACCAGATTTTCCACTCACGGTACTAAACGTCTTCCGGTGTAATTTTCAACATAAACCTAAAACCGTAACAAGATTTGTAAATCCTTCCGAGACGAAGAATTTTCTTCTAAATAAATCTTACTATTTGGTTATTTCGATTCAATTACAAAAGTTATAATCGAAACTTAGGTGATGTGTGATAACTTTAGTAATTTGTAAAGTAAATTGCTAACCAAGTTTTCCGTATTAATATATGTAGTAATTACATCTAATTCAAGTTAACCGCAGTGTATTTAATGCTCAAAATTTTAGACCGTAACTGAGAATTAGGCAGGGATGTTCAAAATCTGTTAAAGCTATCAGAAACTAACCGGCCCGCATCAATTCTCAAACCTTGTTGAAACTAAGTTTACTTATGTTTCATTAAACTACATTTTCTTATTAAACATTATACACATTACTCTAATACGTCATAATACATTTGAAAATAATTCGAAAATTTTCCTTAAAAGTTATCGAGTTTTTGTCACCTCTACGAGTTGAATACGTAATTGACAGAAATGGGTCAATTTTGTGAAAGATAAATGACCGTATATAAAAAATAAAATTGTCTTTATATACAGGATTTACGCATAATAGCTTTTAGAAAATTTATATATTAGGGATAAAACAAACGAGTTTAAAATTAATTATTCATGCCCTTACAGGTATGCACATAATATTATTATAATAACTTTTGCTAATAAATCATAAATTTATAATTTAAAAATTGTCTTTTTATCTCGTTTGATGTTCTTAGAAAATTATTTGCGTATATTCTGAAACAAATCGGAGAAATCAAAAAAAAACGACTGAAATAAACCGATACGAAGCAACCAATTAGGGGAAAATCTTACCTACGAAAAAATTCTTTGCATGGACTTTTGTTATAATTTATGATACTTATAGGTGATTATAATTACAAGGATCCGATTATCGCAATCTGTATACTTATTTAAATAAATTGTTTCATAGATTACGTCCATAACAGGTTGGAGAATTGATAATTATTTTCCGCCATGGGCTATTAAGAAAATATACTTAAAGTCTCAGTGCTATTTTGGTTTGAATGAAAATTGCCGAAAAACACCAGAAAACTTCGATTTTGGATGATCACACTCATGAAAATAATTACTTAAGATTGGTTTAAATAAGCCGATGTTTGTGTGGTGGCTTTTAGCAGTTCTCGATTTGGCTTCTAAACCGCCTGCAAATACCAGCAAACCCATCTGTGAACTTCACCTTATATGACTGAATTAATAATGGATTGTGGAATTTAATTTAATATAAAATATTTTGTATTTAAATAGGAATGTTCACTATTACAAAAATTCTCCTTTTATATAATTAGCAATATAATAAGCAATAGTAGTTATAAATTAATATAAAAATACTTTTGTATTGTAAAAAATGTATATATTATGAGTAGCCTTCCACGTATATTATTTACAATAATATCTCTTAAATGGGTTGGGTTTTATATCGTCGAGATTAAACAAAAAATTTAGTTAATAAGGTCTTGGATATTAATATTGTCAAAATGTCGAACAGATGACTCTCAAGATGACCTAAATCAAAATTTTTAAAAATTTTATGAGAAAAACCTTTTATTTTTTTTTCAGAAAATAATTTGATCAATGAAAGGATTTTCTTGCGTATAAAACTTACTATATTCTAGAAATGTTTTAAATATTTGTTGCGCCTTATGCTTATGACTGGCTTCCGTTGAATTTTACGTATGTACCTCCACTATAACAATATCTTGTCATGTGACTATTCAAATTGGGTAAAAACGAATCTGAAAAACCGATTGTCGAAATGCATATTTTCAACATTTGGTGCATATTTAAGCACAATATGTATATTTGTCAAATTATAACAAATTCTGTCCAATCCGTTACGCCCAGTTTGTTTGCTTATAAAGACAACAAACATGAGGGCTTGATGTTGTTGAAGGCTTAAAATTATATTTTAATTCTGCTAATATAATGATTAGATTAAAATATTGATGTGATATTATACGCAATTTTAAAAATTAAATTGTGACTATAATTACAAATTAATTAATAGTAATTTAACATAAACAAAAAATTGGATTGAAAAAATGCTTTTCCCAATGAAAAGTTCCCAAAATAAAAAGAAAATAATAAACTGTTTTCAGTCTGCATTATTCAATAATAAATTATAGTTTTTCTTATAATTTTCTTATCCTCTATTTCTTATGGTACTGTATTAATTTAGACGTTTCGAGACCCATTAGGACTTTGAAGTCCACTTTTATGAAGTTTGTTCTTCAATTGGAGGTTTGCAATCGTCTCTGTGTATGCACAATATATAAAATACTCATTTGTTTTGTTTTTGGTAAATTATAATGTTTAATTATTATTATTAATTATGTACACCTAATTTTAAATTTGATATGATATGAACTTTATTAGCCCATATTATAAAATCATATAAATATATAGTATATTTCACAGCTGGGACTTTCTAGTCCCGTCAGGTCTTGCGTGACGACTTATAATAAAAATTGTGCTAGAGGGTGTTTACTTGCGCCTAAATTAAGTAGTTACAAACGTTAGCTCAAATTTTAAAAACTTTTAAGAAATTCAGTAAATAAAGGGTTAAATTACGCTAGTATAACGTAGCGTCACGTTTCATGTCTGATGGTAATTTTAGCTGTTAAAGAAAAATAATTATTTAATCTTGATTTTAAGTAGTATGAACTTGCAGAAGAGCTTTCATGTCTTGTTAAGCAACAATACATATTTGTTTACAACCATTCTTTACCTAGTCAAAGATGATGTCTTGTTATTATATTCTTCTTGTTCTTTCTAATTTAGGCCAATCTTTTGTAATCATAACTCTTTTCTTTTACGTATGCATGCAAACTGCTGGGTGCAATTAAACTATATAAAGAAAATTAATACTTTTTAGTATAAATAAGTGTGAGCATAATATGTAAGGTAGGGTAGACCGGAGTCGGTTGAACCATTTTCAGCAAAATCACTGTCCATGACAATAATTTAAACTGAGCGTATTTAATAGTATGCCTTAATTGAACCTGAGTTAACAGAATACTAATAAGATAAGATTATAGTGGCATTATCTGCATTACAAACCGTTTCCAGATACGATAATTAACCTATACCATACTCGGGGCGGTTGTAACAGTAATTGGGATTTGCCCCCAGATGTGTTTTTATTATTCAGATAGTGCCACTATAACCTTATCCATTGGTAGCTTAATAGGTAACTGAGGTTCAATTAAGCCATACTGTCAAATACGCTCAATTCAAATTATTCTTATATGTAGACTTCGTTGAAAATGGTTCAACCGACTCCGGTTTACCCTGCTTTTGCAAGCAAAAACATAATGAACACAATCAAGTTTAACTTATGTTCTCCTTTTCTTGTTATAGTATTACAAGTTATCAAAGATTGCTAAAATTTATGACAGCACACGTTGATGCCACTATTACTTCTGCTAAAGTAAATGTTAATGTCAAGATAGTTTTCATTAATTTAGGAAAATAGTTTAGTTGAAAATTGCGTGAGATAACGGCAAATAGATTAACTGTTGGCATTGACTATAATATACATTGTTAACTAAGTCATGAAGGTCTGTTAATTTTCTGAAATAGTTCATTAATTTACAATTGAACCACGATACGGTTAGGAAATTTTGCTTACGGGCTTGTTAGTTTCAGAATTAGAAAGGTTTAGCCCCTGCGTGCCCAACTAGAAGTTCTAATAGCTAATGTGATTCAAAGTCTTACGTTCAGGAAAGCTCAGTACGTGAGTATATCCCTTAGAGATAATATGGCCTAAATTGAGTTTAGCGAGTTTGAAATATTTAGGTAACTGCCTGGATATTAAACCCATCCAAATAAAAATTTTAGCGAGTGTTGGTAATGAAACTGAAATTACACGAATTCAAATTAAAAATCACCACACGAGCATAATAGTTACGCTATTTAAATTGCCATCAATTAAGTTAATTGCAAACCCTTTACGCAAATCTGCTTCTACCATATGCGCATTTAAAAATCATTTCCATATAATAATCTCCAAAATTAGTGAAATTATTTACTAAGGTTTCAAGCAAGCTGGAAATTTCCAGCAAAGTTTTCTGGTATTAGAGAATACTACTGCTAATTGTGATTTAATAGGTTTTAAAGCTCTTAAGAGCCATATGTATCAGTTAGGAAATTTGTGTTGCTCAAAAGTACTAATTTGATTAGAGATTTTAAAGGATCAACATGGAATTTAAATTAACAAACGCAAATCCTCTTTGGTAATTTGTAACAAAAATTTATTGATCTGTATAACTAATCTGAGTAAATACTCTTTTAACGTATACAACAATAAATTTTACATTTATTAGAGCGGGTCATATGGACTCTACAGTTAATTTAGATAAATATTTATAATTATTTACTTTGTATCGTATTCGATAATTTAAATTTTTAATTACATTATTTAGTTTGGATAAAGTAACTAGGCAATTCGATTTGTATAAAATTGGTGATTAACAAAAATGTAATTCAAAAAGTATAAATATTGTTATGTTTTTAACTCTCTAATTCAGAGTGAATTTATTTTATACATTCATATGCTAGAAATATCTAGTTGATAACATTCTTAAATTATATTTTATGTAATGTAAAATTTACTTAAAGTCACATGCTATTATTCAATGGTCAACTTCGACTTTAGTTTTTGATTTTCCAATTGAATTTATATACTTTATTAACGTTTAGCAAATTCAATTAGTAATTTTCTTTGCTTTTCAGTTTTTGTAATTTTACCAGTTTCTATTTAAAATTTTTTATTCGTATTCAACCTATAAGCTTACTTCTTCAAACTCTTTTCTTGTAATATAACAACTAGTGTAGTCACCTGTATAGAATCAATATGTATATAATATTATACTTTTGTTAATATTTTACAAAATCTGGTGTAAAGCGATAACTGAGTCTATATGGATTTATATCACCTAAATAGGTACAGCGCTTGTTTTAGTTGACTTCTAGCCATGATACTGCTAATAACATATTATTTCGTTACTTATAGCCAAATTTTATCTAAAAACAAAGAACCTTGATCTTTGAAAATGATCTTTGAAAATGATCTAAGATATCTAGAACTTTAATTTTTTATTTGAAGCCGCTTCAGGAATGTTTTTATTGTCAGGTAAGTCAAAATTTTAAAATTCGAATTTTAATGTGCTGATTTGTGTATGTATATTATATTTGAATATCATTAAACTTGAGATTACTTAAAGCTTATAGAAACCAAATAAAAATTAAAATTATACAAAATGAATGAATAATTACAAGTTTGATGTTGAACAAAAACTTAGTTCAGATAGGATTTCACCTTGTTTTATTAACAAGTAGTATAGGTATATACAATGCTGAATATATCTTTGTCTTCTACTAAAATTAAAAGGATAATTGTGAAGACTAAGGAAATCTAGAGATTAGTTTTATTGTATTTTAAGTGTTTGCAAGGACCAATGAAATTAAATTTAAATTTAAGTAAAGTGGATATATTATACTATAATATAATATACTTTCATTTGATTACTTTTGCAAGCTCTTACAATACAATAAAATTAATTAATTTCGATATTAATTATGTCAGTTGCGTATATCTGAGAAAAAATTACTCGCAAAAAACTCTTCACTTTATTTCTAACAATTTTATTTTTTTTTAGTTTTTCGGTTTCTTAAAATTTCACTTACTGATACTAATTAGACGTGCGTATGCTTATAACGTTTTGTTTCCAAGTGCTTTCTTGACATTAAAGTCGTTCATATAACGTGGGATCCGAACCACTTGAAGTATTATATATAAAATATTGCAATTTCGTTTTAGTAATTTTTTAAATTTTAATTGGATTTTTACAGCAATTTTATTATTGTTTAATAATATTAATAGATAAATGAAATTCTACAATCAATTGCTAATAAAAAACATCGAAAGGTCTTTCTTAGAAATTCTTAAAGAACTTTTTCTTCGATTCTTTCTTTCTCCACTTCAATGCCCAAAAGAAGCCAAATTTTGCAAAATTAATTAAAGCCAATTTCATTGACACTTAAATTTATATTTCACAAATAATATAATATAGGTACACAATTTAGAAATTTTAGAAGCCATTAATTTAATTTACAATTTGAACTTGTAAACTGCTGTGAAACGAAAATTAAATGTTGAATTTTGGAACCTCATAAACAAGCATGATCGATTATATGATTTTAGTTCAAATTTAGATATTATTGAAAAATTAAATAGAAAACTTCCTAGAATATACATGAAAAAGTTACGGAAAAATAACTTTAATATTGTATTGATGTTATGATGCTAAAAAATTAGTCAAAGATTTAAACAAGCAAGATTCAAACAAAAACAGATCGTGTGCACACGATATATTATTCAGGATAAACCAGATTATAGAGAAACGCCGAGAATTTAATCGTGATACCGACATAGCCTACGTAGATTATATGAAAGTATTTGACAAAGTAATAAGATGCAAAATGTAAGACATACTGCAACAAAAAGGAATACCGTAGCGTTTAATAGCGGTTATAAAAAAGATGTACAGCGACACCCCGATTTGACAAGCAAAATTCAAAAAAAAAGAAAAACCTTCCACACAGATGTTCTACAGAGCTGCTATAGTATGCTGCTATTTAATTTTTATATTGACGATGCCATATCGTCGTATTAGTTAGAAACCCACGTAAGTCCACATTGCACAATTTTGCAGGGGAAACATAAAACGTTTTAAAACAAACAGTGGTTAAAGGTAAAAGAAATTTTTTGATTGCTTACAACATTAGTTTATAATTTTTTTACATTTATGAGATTTTTTAGGTCGATAGAGCTATTTTAAAAAAAATTTTAGTGCCAAAAAGTCATTTTTGACATTTTATGGACTTACGTGGGTTTCTAACTAATACGACGATATGTTTGTAGATTGAAAGTACAAGCAGCGCAGGATACCATATATCTATATCACCTAGACTTCGTATTCAGCATATTATTTGCAAAAAAAATAGTATTTTTTTATAAATATCATAATTGACAGCTACTTTCAAAGATCTTAAGCATAAACCAAATCATCTGGCGGCTCTTGGTTTTCCCGCCATTATCTAATTAGCTAAATTAGCTAAATAAGATAATATTTGCTTGCAATTTTCATGAAAATCTGCAATTTAGCATTACATCAAATAATGTTCGATATAAATCTTTCGATTACACCCTGTATAATTTCAAACGTTTGATTTATTTTTACAGTCTTTACTTTTTTCCTCTCTTTAATTACTTTTTAGCAATTAAAATTAAAATTGTGTTACCTTCGGCGTAATTAGTTTTTTAAATAATAAATTCCAATTTGCATGCGTAGGCAATTTTGCAGTAGGTAAAATTTTTAAAAATCCATTTTCTACCGCAATTAACTTTAATGTCCATTTATGAACAATGAACCACGCGCGTAATTAATCTTTAATTGAAATATATTTCAGCGTTCTGTTTAAATTAAATTTGAAATGTTTTTCGTAAAATATAAAAAATTTATACATAGATCTAGTAAAATTATCCGAAAAAGTAAGTAAACTTGTATAAAAGCAATCGTAGACATAAATCTTGTATAATGTTCAGGCATATTCCACAGTATTAAAATAATTTATTTCGTTCCATCTTCAACTTGATTTAAATCCAAATCAAATTTTAGTTTTCTCTTTAAATAAAAATTTTTTACATAAAAAGGAGAGAAAATTAAGAAAGTTCAGTAAAATTTTAAATCTGTTTTTAATTTTTAATTAAAAAAGTAAAGCTTCGTATTAAAAGCAATTTTGATTGCTTTTCATTTTTTGTATAACAAAAAATTTTATCTTGCCATTTTTGTAGGTTCCTTTACCTTTTAATAATTAAAAGGTGGGTAAAGCCATTTTTGAATTTTAATCAAGTTTATTTATCAATTAAGGTAATAGAAAATTTTTTTGAAACAAAGTTGAGGTTCAACTTTTTTCAAGTAGTTTCAAGCTGATTATCATTTTTAATAAAGTAAATAAGAAAGTTCAACGACGAAATTCGTGCTTTGATTTTGTAGTCGCAACGTGTTTGGAAAAATAAGGGGAACTATTGAAATGTGCTTATGCATTTTGTAGTATAAATTGCCAATAAAGCATTTTCGCTTTATTGAAATTTTTGCCTGTACGAACTCCGTATTTCGGTGCTATTCTACTAAAATAATAACTAATAACGAACATCGTGCATCGTTAAGCTTATCATTAAGTTTTACTTAGTTAAGAAGAACCTGTTCGTGACTATTTATATTGCATATTAAGGGAAAACGTACCGGGAAATGTAGCACTTTGTATAGTAACATCTTTATTAATTTATGTTTGCTGTTATAGGGTTACATGATTCATACATCTCTATTGCAGCACTCCTTAATTGTAACATAATGCAATATGCTTTCCACTTTTCGATTATTTTCTCTTCGATGTTTTATGGATTTATCTAACTGCTGAGTGCTGAATATAATCACAAAGACCAACCAAACTAGTTATAGGTCACGGCATTAGTATCTAATTAAATTATGTGCTTTAAAAATAAATAAATATAAGTGGTAATCGGTCAGTTTGAGGGAAGAGGTGAGATCTTGTAGAAAAAATTATAAAACACAGAAAAAGTTTAAAATAATGTTTAGGTGTACAGTTTAATAGTAAAATATATCACTAGCTAGAGGCGTGGCTTGAAATGCGGTTGAACATGGAGAGGAATTTCTAATATATGCCGCAAATCTCTGTACCATTATTAAAGTTAATGTTGAAGATGTTTCAGAGCTATCAAGAATTCGACAGAAGATGACTAAACAATAACAGTTCTACCGACAAGAGCTCACTTTATCACCAAGTCGCTCATCAATCATTTTTCGTAACCGAATTTTGTTTACAATTTACTATGACGAATCTCATAGCGACAGCAAACGCATGGCGTACAAACACCGAACTCCGACAAATTAGACTGGGGAAACAAAATCTGCGCCTGAGTAGAGCACATTATAATACCAGCTGAAACTCATTTCTGAGCCTTTATTTTTTTTAAATATGTTTCATTTAACAGATACGGGCTTCGCAAAAAAATAAATAAAATTTGCAATTATTTAACATTTCTTCATAGCTGGAAATCCGTTGATTCTAGACGATAAAGGGTTGCAATGTAGTTTTTACAAGCAAATGCTCTTTAAAAAAGGTCTTGTTCTGTTAAGAGTAAAAATTCAACAATTTTGTTAATAAACATTTCGTTAATAAATAACACGAAATGAAATAAAATTTTTATTAAATAGGCCAAGTGAAACAGAAACATAAAAAAGGTTTATAAATGTGTGAGTCATGTAGTGAATATTTTAAACTTCGAAGTTTACAGAATCTACATCAAAATCATTTTTATTCTGTTGTACGTGTGATATATTATTATTTTGTCATGTTTGAATTATTATTATTATTTCGTTAGAAAGGTCATATTTTAAACAAAAATTTTTTAATCGACATAGTTTTATATCATATTTGACCATTCGTTATCCTGAAGACTGCATTATGTATTTTGGGACTTAAAATGATACCTGTATTAAGGGTTATAGCTATTAGATGTTCATGTGCTAGGTATAGCACGCATATACCTAGGTTATACTATTAAAATTATTTCCCTCGAGAAAAACTAAAATGCTGTTCTATTTGATAGGTCTCTGGTGTGGTACATCGTAGTACCATTACTTCGCAAAACACTTCTTATCGTAATATAAAGACCAAAACTAAACCCATGGGTACTAAATTGTGTATCTTATTTATTAAAATTTTGTTTAATAATAAAATAATGGCCGTCGGAAGTTTCCCCAGTACGCAAGCAATAAAATGCTGAGGTATTCTTCTTAAATAAACTAAAACAACAATTAATTTAAGTAAATGAACTTTTCATAATGTAATTGATATTTTCTCTGTTTCTACGTGTTATCAGTAAAGATCAAGTAATTAACACTAATGGAACTATAAATATCACGAAAAGTTATAATCTTCTGCCTAATTTGATGATTTCTTAGCGTTTGAGTTAATTACTATTAGGGATAGGTTAGCTAGAATTCCACATCCTGCGGTGATTAATTTTCATTTAACATCCATAGACCCTTGTGTACCTAATATTTGCTAATATACATTATACATACCCAATTATTTTATTAATAATTATGTATTACAACAGTTTTTTGAGGTAATTAATTTTTTCGCAACTATTTCAACTGAAATTAATTTTGCAAAGCATAATTCAAGTTTTCTCCTATCGTTCTTGAATTCTTAATTTTATATAAGCTGGGTAAACATACAATTACTGAAGTTTGTACAACGAATAGGTATGCCAGCTCTATTGTATGAACGAAAGGTTACCTACTCAAATTATCTTAACAAGCATGAGCTTACATTAAAAGCGATATTATATAATCCGCAAATTGTTCCCTAATGCACAGTTTTTATAAATTTCTTGAAACTCTTAATAAAATATAAAATTATGACTAGAATTGAGTTTCCACTTCTGTTAAAAAGCATCTTCTGGTTAATTTTGATACACGAACTAATTAACATTAAATATTTCGTTACAGAATTGCTATGATATCTTTGTTCCATAACCTCAAGCTGTAAAACCTCATATTTTATAACAAAGGCAAATAATGGAGAAGCTGACATTGTATCTACCTTCTATATTTCAAAGTTGCGTTTTGTTACTGCGTTCTATAAAAAAGATTATTTTTACAAAAATTTTATAAAAAGTTTTTAATTTAACAAACTCTGAAGCTCAAATAATATAAACTACTGAAGTATATTATTGGAGAAAAATTGAATACAATGCGAATAAATATTTAGTTGTTGCAAAAGTGGAAAACTTTTGCAAACTCAAATTATTGGAAAATAAGAACCGGATAGTATTTTCTATACTTTATATCCCAAGTGCTATGCAATCTAAACGCTATAATACGTCATCTGGAAAGTATCACAGGAGCATACTAATCAAACAGAAATCAGGGTTTGAGTCAGTTTTACAAGAAATCAACATTATAACTTCATATAATATATATTTCTATAACAACAATCCAATTTAAAATGTTTAAAGGTTCTCCAATTTAGAATGCAGGATACATTTTTTTTATATTGAACTTCATTCCTCATTGCTTGAACATTTTGGATGAAATTTCGCTCAAATCTAGAAAAAAATAATGTAAGCCTGAAAATTGGCTTAAATGATCCTGAAACTTAAGATCTCGTCGCGTCGAACTTATGTTTTTCTTTATAAATATAAATGTGTAAATCACATGTATACTTTAAAATTAAAAATAAAATTTTAAAATTTCACGAACTTACGCCCTTATTTTGAACGTTTTGGGAGTTTTAGTATGTTTGAGGATCATTTAAGCCAATTTTTAGATTTACAATATTTTTTTCTACCTCAAATGCTAAAAATTTGGGGCTACCATGACATAATAATATCATATAGGGTAAAACACAGCAATATATTTCTACCTATATTATTAGTTATTGCAAACTTGATGTTGTCTTTATGTTGTCTGTGATTTTGTATTACCTGTCTAGCTAAGACAGACAAATAAAGTTCTAAAACTTATAATTTTATTTATGATTAAATAAATATAATACAAATCATATTGTAGCAGAAAGATAAAATTACCTACAAAATTTTATGTTTGATGTTTGTTGGCATAGCTACTTAAGTCATTCTACAAATTAATATTTTTAAGCAATTAATATAACTAAACAAACCTCATTTTATAATATGTGTAAAAACTTGGAAAGTCAGAGAAAGTTGAACTTTAAATTAGTTTTCAAATTTGCTACTGCAGCTTCACTTTACATCAATACCTAGGTAGAACAAATTAACGATTAAAAACACAGTTTTTTGATTTTTCACATTTTGCTTTTGGTTAGTTTAAAAATATAAACTTTTTGTTTCAGAATTTCAGGGTTTAAGAAAATATTGATAAATAGTATTCTAGCAATATTGCACCGATATTAATAGTATACTATAGCGTTTATTCATTATTTGCACAATATTGGTAATCAATATTGTAGTAATATTGACTTGAAAGTCTTAGCCATAATTAGAAATCAAAATCACGGCAATATCTGTAAACATTACTGGCGTATGTAATATATAATATTAGCGTAATATAGGGTTGGCCAGTGGCGTAACAAGTTGAGGAGCTTCCGTGCAAAGACAAAAACAAAAGAAGTGATAAACTGGGTATATTTCTCATAATTTTAAAATAAACAAACAGTAAATTACACCAAGAGCCAATTTTACAATAGTCAGTAATTATAACAATAATTATTGTTGATAAGATTAAGTCTAATGTTATACCAGGTTTATCCGACTATTGTAAAAGCGGCCCTTATACTTTAGACAAATTATGGGTTAAAGTCTTTTCTCTCTCCTTTGCATCATCAAATATATTAATTATTTTGTGAATATATAAATATCTAAATTTCATTTTCAATGCAAAGCATTGCAAAATTGCTTAACCTTCTTTAAGACTTTTAAATTTTTTTTTTACTTTTTAAGTAGCTTATAATTGACTTATATTTTGAAAATGATGATTCTGCCGAAGGTGAAATCACCAAATAAAAAATTGTACTTTGGTGCTACTGAATTGAAAAATCATTGCATAATTATTATTCTTGGTATGATCCATTAATACGATGTCGGCAATTTTTAATAAGGATAAATGGTATACCCTCTTGTTTTTTAATCTTTTTTTCCATTGAGGTATTAAAAATTAATTTTATATTATATTTGAAATGATGTTACATTGTTTTGAAAATTGGGAAAGTCACAGCATCATCAAGGACATTTTTAGTCCCCTAACTAGACCCCCTATACTAATTTGTTCTGGTTTACTAATTTTGCTTCTTGAGAGCAAATTTCATTTATTATTATTTTTTTTATTATTATTATTTGATTAACTGGTTGAAGTGCACTTTACTGAAAGAAAACAGATTGTAATTGTGAATGGTCATCACATCACCATTGGCAAATAGTCACGTTTTGAGCAGGTCAGAAATCTCTCTGGGTTCTATTCCTGCTGTACAGTAAAGATGTGGATTCCGTGATAAAATTTTGCAAATTTCTGTTATTTGTCGATAATTTCAAGTCACTTCCTCTGATTTGTTCCAACAGAGATTGCAAACTTATCCAAAGTGATCTTGTAAGAAGTCTGAAGGATAATCAAATTTTTCTTGACAGTTTTCACAAGTTTACGTTTGGTCAGCATTCAGCCAAGTCCAGATTATGTCGTCTTGCAAATGCTGTTGTTATGCATAACAGAGGTTTAAATGTTTTTCATACTTGATTCGATTTAATCTTGTACACTGTGATGCAGTTATTGTTTTTCTGTTATATATTGTTTTTACTGTTTTGTTTTATTATTGTTGCATTATCTGGTAATGGTTGTAGTTTATAAAACAAGCACGTGGAAGAAGCATATTTGTAATGTATTTCTATTTTTGATAAATCTACTTTTGCACTAGATATATTATACAAGTTACTATTTTGTGATATTACGAATTTTATTCCATACTTTTTGTAATATCAGTTACTAGTTGTTATTTTTCAATGTTTTACTTTGTCGAAATGGAAGTTTACGAGTGTCGCTTTAATATTTTGGTTAAATATAATCTCTTTATTTGTAGGCCGTAAATGGAATCTGTCGGAACAACTTAAATATTTTATATCAGTTCCCATAGACTCGCTTTTAATGTGCTTAGTGATAAAGCATGTTACTCATCAACACGTAAATCCTATTAAAAAAGGTTGTAGGATTCTTTCAATTGTATCGAAGTTGCCTTCTTCCTCACGGAAGGGTGTTCTTAATTGTGGCTCCGCTGTTTAAATATTTATCATCCTTAAGCATTTATTTGAATCACTGCAAGAATTTTAAAGTTCAAGTAAAATAATGAAGATTAATTGCCTAAATTTGTGTCTGTGCCCTACTATCTACATAAATAAAAATATTTCTCGAGACTAAATAACTTTCAAGTTGTATTTTAATTTCATTTCCTTAATCAATTTAAGTTCCTAGTTTCTGACATTTTACGAAGCTTTCTTGAAAAGAAACAATTGTATGGTTGGCATAACGAAACATTTGTAAACGTAATTGTAAAATTTTGATGACAGTAAATATTTAATAGCAGTCAAAAGATGTCTTCTTAAACAAAGTTTTGTAAATCTGTGTGGTCACGTTATTTTAGGTAGCACAATATAAAGATTTTTTTTATTAAAATCAATTTATGACTGTAAACGTGCAAATGTAATGCAAAATATTTTAGAACATAAAAAAGATCGATTGAATTATAATCATGAAATTAAACTAGATATCATTTATTATATTCCATTAATCAATCACAATTATATTATTTTACAGCTAATTCATTGAGCTAATTCATAACAAAATTGTGGTTGTAATAAAATATTACTAATTTAATTCACCTAAAAATAACATAAAGATAATCCGGATAAGTATTAAACTTAAATTAGGTTATCTACTCTCCGATGGAGTTTAATTTAAAATTTAATGCAAGATTACTAATGTTCAAGTCTAACATGCTTTGAAAGGAATTTTTTAAATTTCAATTAAGTACAACTTGGTTCTACTAACTTCATGCCAACAGTAAAATAAAAAAGTCTTTATATCCAATACATTCGGCCACGATGTTTTCAAAACGAACTTTCTGAAGTATCTGCTCTAATTAAAATGATTTAGAAGTATTTTATTGCTTTGCTGCACTATCCGTACTATATCTGCCTTTTTATTTTTGCTTAACGATAACCATTTTAACTACTTTGGTGAATTTAAAGCAAGGCAAAAATCTGAAATACCTTATCCGGACAAAGAAAAATGAAAAAGAGTTGGCAAGAGATATTCTCTCGAGATTACTATGCAGATTTTTGCAGTTTGTGTAACAAAATTGAAAGAACAATTTCAAAAGACTGTTGCGCAAAAAGTAAAATTAGTATGCTTATAAACACACTTAAAGCATACAACAACCGCTATATTTTGACAAATAATTTTTAATTTGGAAACCTGAGGTAGGTAAACTAAATTTTGTGGCAAATATTTGCATTAAGTTTTACGTTACAAGTGGGCTTATGGTATTATTGTTGCTTGCATGTATTACATTTCATATTGAAGTAAACATCCAAGATAAGCACTTACACTACACCAGGAATAATACATAACATATACACAGCATGTTCATGCAACACAATATATTTCAAAAGTCTTACATAACATACCGAAAAGAAAATAGATTTCTTCTGTTGGAAAATTAGCTCAATGTAAACCACAATTTAAAAATTTTACAAAAATAATAAACTAAAAGCCCAACTCGAAAAAGAAAGTTTAGTGCCAAAAAAATATGTAAATAAGAAAGTTATTATTCAACTTGACAAGTTTAGCAAGTTTTGCTTACTATACCTGCAATTAATTAAAATTAGTTTAATACAATGTAAAATACAACGGTTAGTAAAGAAGTGCGTTATATTAACGTTTTATCATTATTATAGCGAAGTTTATTTTCAAAAACCTTAAAAGTTAATTTCGATTTGGAATTGTAATTAAAATTTTTTCACAACAGAAAAATGCGAAACAGTAAACAATGATTTTAACTTCTTACATTTCAATTATGAATTGCAATTAGAGAAAATGAAATATTTTAAATTAAAAAACTTACATAAAGGAAAAGTAGAGACGTCTTCAGACGGTGCACAAATACTATAAAAATTAAAACTTTATTGTGTTCAAATTGATAAATAATCGGTATTTTGTAAGAGATTAAATTCCGACACGAGATGCGATCGAACTCGAGCGTCGCTGGTAACTACGGTGTTAAACGTCGCGACGCTGGACCATAACAAGGATTTTCTGCGAGTGCGCCAGCTTTTGAAGTTCCACATATAAACTAGAACAAAGGTAAAGGAGAATACGGGACACGTTAACATTTGTTTGATTTTAATTTGCAAAAACTGCTTGGTAAATAATAAGTAAAATTTAAAACAAGAAATTTGCCGGCGTTAGCTACAGCAATTTAATTTAATTTCTATTTTTATGCTAGCTTTAAGGCAATTTACTTAATAACTACAATGAAGTTTCACTTTTAGAACTTACACATTTTAGTTTAACCACTTTTTGATTATAAGTATTACTCAAAAAGCTCACGCATCAGGCGAGACTAATAATGGAGATGTAAGGAAGAATTTAAAAACTGGATTAACTTTGTAATAGCTTTAACGTAGGTAGGCAATTTATTAGGGTGCTTATTAATAAAATTTTAATTAAGTAATTTGTATTAATAATTATTTACCTCGGGAAATTTACAGGTTAATAAGCTTTAATTATCGCAAATTTATCGTTTTTTAAATCATTCATGTGTAAAGATGTATATTATAAGACTGTTATTTAGGTATTTTATCAAAAAATACTGCCTATCATAATCGCAATGCTTATTTTTAAAGTACATCAGTTGTTAAAACTTTTTAAATAACAATATTGCTGTTGACACCCTTTAATTTTAATTACATAAATATGTGGTAATTTGTGTGTTTTAATTGAAAGGAACTATTGATCTTATCTTTCCCTACCCACCCCCATATATTAAATTAAATAAGCGGTAAACGATTGCAGTAGATTTTCACAGCAAATCACTGATATTTTTAGTCAATCCGCAAGTCAGCAGTATAGTCAGCAGATTTGATACAACAAGTAAGTCTATCATATATGTTGTCGCGATATAATCCGAAAGGGGGGTGCCTTATAGAAAAATGTAAAATTTTATTTTATTTTTGATATTTTGTAAATTTTGATTTTGCCGCGGGTTAGTTAAGCTGAGCGCCAGCTAGCGACTAAACCTGGCTGTTGCCGATTGGAAACCGCACGAAGCGGACGGACCGGAGTTGGTCTCCGGTAAATTTGATTGAATTTGTAATTTATAATTAAAATTTTGATTTGTGAATAAAGTAGTTGGATTGGCGTGAGTGAGTTTTGATTTTTGTTTTTTGAAATTGAGAATTGTCCAAAGTTTGGACATCATAGAAGTTATTTTTCTATCAGTGGATTTGTATTGGATGGAAGTGAAGCTGGATCTGTTGATTAATAGTAATTAGATATTTGGATATTCAAGATCTTAATTATTGATTTGTGGATGATTTAATTGCTGAAATTGGAAAATTTTGTAAAATTTTGTATCACGTAGGGCATATGGTCCGATAGCGACGCGTACCTGCGATTATTATTAACATTGGAGTGGAGAATTTTTAAAAATTAATTTTAAATAATTGATTTCAATTTGGAAATGTTTTAAGTTCATTTTTCTGGTGAATCGATAGCTGGAATAGTTATCATCTGAGCTAGCTGGTGCGAAAACCAGAGTATAGTATGGTTTTTGTGGGAAGATAAATTTTCTCATAAAATACCACTACAATATATATTGTAATGATATTTTTGATCAATCGCGAGATCGATACAAAATATTCACTATCCACTACAGCTTCCTAGTCAGAGATACGAAGACTTCTCAGAGTGGGTTTCAACTTTTTAGTTTGAGCAATTTCAAAGGTAAGGGAAGGAATAACAACACAACAATTTCGTCGAACAAATAAATTGAATTTTAATTCTCTTATTGGTACTTTATAATATGAGAACAATATAACTCTCTCAAGATCATAAATATTGTGGAAAATTGTGTAGTAAAATTCAATAATCGAACCACATTTATTATCGGAACAAATTTGGTTCAACTGGATTCGATTATTAAGTTTACTATGTGTTATTGTGTGTAAAGGTGTTTCCAAAATTATTAAATTAACAAAATAAAAGTTTTTCACTATCAATTGTTTATTATTTACTCTGTTCTCACGCTGCACTGTACGCCAATGAATCTCTAAAGACGTTCGCAATTGGTTGAAAAGGGTTATCAAGTAGACGGTAGCATACGGTTGGTAACTAGCTTCAGTCCCGCTCCTTTCTTCACAAAGGAGAAATTCCAATCGAGTGTAGAACACGTGATTTTCAACAAGTGCCTGGTTTATAAATAAGTAGGAGAAAGATAAAATCATACCAGTGACAAATTATTTGTGGCCAAGGTTCCAAACAGCTCAAATTATCGTATTTAAATAAAATTTCCATCAACAGGTACGTAAACTAATTTCTTGGAAACATGTGGTTGCATGCAAATTATAAAATCTTTGAACATCCAATTTCCATTTAACTCAATTGATTAAATATTATAATAATCACCCATTTCAGGATCTTCGGTATCTAAATTCACCAAGAATTATTCAAAAATCTTCACGATGGAGGAAATATTCATCTAAAATCAAATTTTTCTAACTACGCTGGACCACCATTATTCAAAAGCCCTTCGCCTCTCTCGTTGATTTCTACGCATGATCCCGTCGTCTTCCTTTTTATCACGTGCGTCCTTAAAACGTTGTTTACATCCTCTTCACAACTTTATACAGGGTAATACACAATTATCTGTTATAACTGACACTTCCACACATAATGTTCATTTTTCTTTTTAGCTTGTGTGAAGTAGTGTAACATTTTATTTAATCTTTGTTAAAGCACCAATAATCGAAAGCAAAGAAACACAAAACGTTGTTTCGGTTGAAGACAAATTCGACGAAAAATTGCATTAATTATTCCATCCACGATAATATGGAAAATAATACTACAATATGTAAGTTATCATGTATGAGTCATCATCAATTTGTGAAGAAATTGGTTAGTTTTCATTTATTGTCTTTCGTATTTACCAGAATGAGTTTTCAAAAACTAATAAATTTCTGTGTAAATTTTATTTCATAAAGCATTCAGATTATGTTATATGTATTAGCAAATTATGAGTATTAAGTACCTAATCCTTAACTATTCTGGTGCAAACGGACACCAAAGCCTGACTAGACCGTATTGACGTTTTTGTTGGTAAGGTTAACCCCGAGACTTTCTCAATAAAACTAAGTTTACTGTTTAGACTTATAATAGAATTTTATGATTTCTGTAAACTCAACATTGAATGGAAAAATGCAATTTATCTATTCGGCACATTTTGCAATACTACATAACTTTTTGAAAATAAAAAGGTACCGTAAACTGGGGCAAAACAAATCAATTTTCAAAGTTTGTTTATTATTTTATATTAAAAGGAAGTCATTAATTGGTTTAAAGCAAATATTTTATGATGATGTGGCATTTCTTAAACATTTTAGATTTTCGAGAAAAGAACTATAGCATCGATACATTCTGATGGTTAAAAAAAGATTGAATTGTGATTTGATCCGCTTTACCTTATTACGGTTGGGGTGACAATCAACCATCGAAAATTATTATTATTATCTAATACCAAAGAATATTAATAAAATAATGAAACATCAAAACTTTTAAATGTTAAAACTAAACTTAAAAAATTTAAACATTGCTTCCGTAGACTTGTTGAAGTTTTACAAAAGTTTCAGTTATATGGTGGGCAACTTCGAAGCAAAACCTCATAGCACACCTTTGTTCGAAATTGATGTTATACATTTTTAAAACGCGCTAGAAAAAACTGAAATAGCTACGAACAATCAAATTACTATATCTAGTACCAAATTATACTGAATTACCTTTTCACCAGCCCCCCCCCCGCAAACCCCGCTTCCTAAATATTGTCAAATAGAATGCTAAGTTGTCAGCTTTACTACTTAATTTACATATCTTGTACCTGCAATTAATAGTAGTGTAACTACGGGGGGGGGGGGGGGGGTGATTGCCCCAAGAAAATCACTATTATTTGAAACTCTAATATTTTTTTTATATTGTGAACATCAGACTTTGAAACGATAGCAACTTAAATACAATTTGCTAATAACAATTAATAAATATTTTTTTAAATTTAAATAATATAATATTATCCTTTTAATTAAGTTAGTAATACCTGTAGTAGGTTTTTGGTAGTTTTGACTGCTTAATTTATATTTTACCATAGCTGATTGTCCAATAAGTAAACAATTTGGATATTTTTATAGTTAAAATATATTTTTATTTATTTTGTATAACAAAATGTAGAAAAAAAAGTATCTTTTATTCGAAACTGTATCTACTAGTAATAATATTCCAAATGTGCGGAGGTCTACGAAAGTCATCTAATATAGAAAAACGTGAGTATCGTACAATATAATTGACAATTTCATTATTACTTTGTACAAACTGGAAAAATTCGATATTTCAAGATAAACTTCCGAGGCTGAAGCCGAGTTGCAAGATTGGGATAGTGACTTTGTAATTTTTGATTTATATAAATATTATATTTTACGGAAAGTAAAAGTAGCGACATAAAGCGACAAGCGACATAAAAGCGCCACAAGTACATAACTGGAAAATGTATACATTTACTGATAAATGTGTACAGGTTCGACGGCAGTTAGTAAAGAGTGCGTTTGAATAATGTAAAAAACAGCGTTATATCTTTACAATTATTAACGGTAAATGTACATACGTAAATATGGAGGTACTTTGCTAAAATTGAGTCGACGAATGCAGTTTATTGTAAACGTAATCAATAAATAACTTAATAATTTCGGAATGCTACAGTAACCTTACTGCAATAAAGGTTAATTTAATTATTAAGCTGTTTTTAGTTTTCAATTAGTTTAATAAAATTAATTTAAAACTTTAAAACTTAAATATTTACTTTTTTGTATTTTATTTGAATTCATTTGAAATTTATGCGAAGAAATAAATAAATTACATAATTCTATTAGGAAAAGTACATTGTACAAGTATGTATATATACCATAAGCATCCGCTTAAATCTTCATTTGCAGAAAAATGAGCAGGTTTACCAGTATACATACTTTTTTTGTAACATACTAAATTATACTACAGTGAATAACAGAAGTTTTTGCACAGTCCAGATAGTAATGTAAATTATACCTTTTCAAGAGTTTTATTGTCACATAAATATCGCTTTTACAGCAATACTTATTAAAATTTTATTTCTTTCATATTTATTTATTACATTTTGTTATTTTGTCACACTAGTTCTTAAAAGGTAAGTGGTAAACCGGCAACTCTTACCGGCAAACGGTAAGACTTAAGGAGACTGGAAAACTTTAATAAAATAAATGTTGTTTTTATATAAATTTAATTTGTTTACTGTAATACTATAGGTATCAAATTCTGTTTATAGTTTCTTCAAAAAATAGTATAAAGGTAATTTTAAGAACATAACTAATTTTGTATTTAGCTGTTACCATTATGTTTACTAATATTGTATCAAGCAAGGCGAATCCAAGCAAAGTTAATTAAATTAGGCGGGGAGGGAAAAATTTTTTCTTTATAAGAATTTTGTAATATTTTTCAAATTTTAACAAAATGTATTAAATTTTGTTGGGTATTAATTTGTCATGGAGGGAGGGGTAATGGAATTCGTTCTCTTGTATCCGCTCTTGATGGTATCAAAAGACTATTGAAATTTATGAAATTATTCTGAAATGTTGCTCTAGTTGATTTTTAATTTATCCTATTTTTTTCGAAAAGAAATAAATTGATTAAGTTATTTTTTGCATTTCTGGGAGTAAAGTACTCACTTTACATCCCGATTTGCGTATGCAAAGTGGCACTTTTTTGCCCTATGGCAACAAAAAGGTTTTTTTGTCCTAGGCAAATAAAAAAGTCACTAGATGACTGATAAAAGTCACTAGAAGTAAAAAAGGAAGTAAAGAATTTTTTATTGACATTGACATTTATGTGAATCTGGCCGTAATTTCTAATTCCAAACAATTTTCCTAAATCCGGCGAAGCTTCACCTTTGATGACGACGGGATTCAATTCACATCTGGTATGTACAAGTTTACCAAGTCCTCAGTCAGGCAAGCTCCCGCTAAGCCAAATATTAGTGCGACCTACAATTAAATAAATTAGTGATTAAATAAATAAATAAATAAAAAGCACCTACTTACTTTAGCCACCAAAAAATTCTGGCAAGGCGTCTCTTTTAAAAATGTTGCCACGTTGTTGGAAATTGTGGAAATTTCTTCGGTGAAACAATCGGCCAATTCATTTTTATTACGCCACTACCAAAACTGTCGTACTGTTTTTCATACAGCTTCCTCAATTTTGTCGGCAAAATCGCTTCGCTGCTTCGGAAATTTCGATATTCCCGTTCATGGCACGTCTTGCTAATTCAAAGGCACACATAATATAAATGAACCGTTTTAGTACTTTTTAGTAGTAGTTGGTAATATTACTAGTAGGTACCAACTGCTACTTTCTAGTACCATTGAGCACTGTGATCGAGCACGTGCATTATTGAAAAATGCGTTAAATTTTTGCTTTAAGTTTCATAATTCGCGAAGTTCCCACTTTACCTTCCGGAATTGCAAAAAACAGTATACAGTGTGTTCACGATAAGAGGTAACAGTGAATAATTCTTATTATCTTACTAGATATAAAAAAAAGTTTAGTCCGATGGTAAATTTCGTGCTCAATAAAAAACTATTTAAACTTTTTTTTGTATCTAGTAAGATATAAGAATTATTCACTGTTACCTCTTATCGTGAACACACTGTGTGCACCTCGGGAATAAAGTGACTTTTGGCGTTCGAGTAATTTTTGCCCTCGGCTAACGCCTCATGCAAACAATCTTTTACCCTCAGGCCAAAAAATTGTCACTTTATTCCCTTGGTGCATAATGTATTATTTGATCGAGAAATTATTTTTTGTTTTAAGTTTGGTTTTTACCATGTGTACCTATGTAGAAGTAGATAGATATTATTTCAAAAACCATATCCTAACTGCTTAAATTTTATTTTAATCTTTGGTGTATTCTCACAAAAGTGTAATATCTCATAATACTTATTCCTACAGTTCGAAAATTTTAAACACGTATTTAATCTTTTTTTCTCTTTAGAAACCATCCTTTAAGTCAGCGATAAACTTTTTTTTTATATTATATTTGTAATGTTTCACAATTTTTAGAAAAATTTGTGTTTTTGCTCTTTCAAAAACTTCAAAAACGAAAAGAAAAAGAAACAAATTTTATCTTTACTTTTCCAGTTTTCTAATAATTTTGTAGAACAAGTGTGGAAATTCTTATGGTTTTGCCTCTCAAAAACTTTTTTGCTGTAATAAATTGTAGTACTGAGGTGACCAAACCAAATACTATACATCCTTGGATTGAAGTTTTCGTCTCTTTTGGTTGGTACAATTTCAATTATTCCGTTACTTACTTGACTCACTGAAAATAATTTTATATAGCAGAAGCCTCTAACTTCCCGATTTACACATGTTTAAACAAGAGTTGTTGCTTCACTGATTAATTTCTGATAGCGTAACATCATCACAAGTTCATATTATTTAATTTTTGTTGATCGAAAATATATTTTATATTATTATGTAGGTCAGTAGGTACTCATTATATTTTACATACTCATACTTTACAATTATACAGAATAATATTGTAAACTTGAATACTTGTTTCTGAAAGGACATACTAGTATTGTAGCTTTAATATCGTTTGGTACTGTACATACTTGCTTGAAAGCAATTTGTTTTAAAGTTGCGTTGCTTCTGACATTAAAAAATAAATAGGTAAACTTTTATGCGATTTTCAATTTAAAGATATCTATCTCGTGTTCTGCCAATCTTTTGTGCTTTTTGTTAAAAGTTCTGGTGTTAAGATATTCAACAATTCGAACAACGGAAAAATCGAAATAGATGTTATCTTAATGTGAATCTTCAAATTATATATTTCTTTATGCAAATATCTTCACTAGTAAATTTAGGTGACCGATAAAAGCTAATGTCGACAAATGAAAGCTAACTATTTAATTTAGTCGTTCAGCAAATTGTACATGGCAACTGTTGGAAGTGATCATTAACAGCAGTTCGTACTATTCTGCTAATCGTCAATCAAGGTATTCCCTTTTTAAATTTTTTATTTTGCATGTTCGATCTTTCGATGTTAAATATTTGACAGTACCCACCCGACTGTAAATGTTATACAAAACTACCCGCAAAAAATTGACCGACACTAAAAATAGGGTTTGTTTTAACTCTCAAATGCTGCAATGTCTGTATTAGACAGTTCAAAATTTTTATGCATTTTAATTAATGTTTTGTTTAATTTTTGATCAATTTTACACTTGCTTTAGTGCAATATCACGATTGGTTTACCAATTAATAACAATTATTATTCAAAATGATTTAAAGCATATTTGTTATCAATGCTAATTAATGAATTACAAATTATTTTTCAAACCCATTACAGCTGAATTGAAGAAGTGACCCATTAATTATGGTTATATAAAAGTTGTTTGAATATACTCGTACAAGAGTTATTTTAATTTTATTGTAATCCCTCTGATAATACTTGTATGTATCTAAACGCCATTTGTAATGTTGATGTCCATCGAACAGATATTAAATAGGGAATATTAAATTTCCATCGACATAATTGAGAATTTATGTACACTCCAGGGTAAATTTGTTGTAAATTATTGTCTATAGTTTGTAGCCGGTAAGCTCCATATTTAATTTAATTACTATAGAAAAAGTGTCTAGCTGGTACTAAAATATGATCTATCGAAATGAAAGCGGCTGTGAAAAACTCAACGAATGATAATAATAATGAATCGAATATTCCACACTTATAGTCGTAGTGACACACAAGCATAAATAATTTAAGTGCACTTCGGTTTTATTTCAGTAAATTACCGAATAGTTACGTGGTAAGTTAGTTGAAACGAGAAAAGTTGAACACGTAATTAATGAATTTAATTTAGAATTTCAATTAACTTGCCATTTGTATTTGCAACTTACGGGGTGATTTATCAGAGCAATTCCTTTTTACATTCTTTACTATTCATTTAAGAATCCTTCTTAGCTGAAAAATAGAAACTTCAAGATTGGAAATGCAAGAATTTTTAAATTTATACTAATTATACTCAAAAATATTAAAAAAAGGTTTTTGATGTTAAGTACCAATTTCAAGTGTGGCGTAAATAATTATGGATAGTCAGAAACATCTCTAATAAATGCCATTGCAGTATTCCTCTAATAAACTACAAATTATTCCAGTAATTATTGTGACAAAAGCGTTATCTTGCTTATGTGCGTACAATTTTGCGTAGGAATTCTACAAATGAGATGAAAATTGTATCTATAATATGTTTCAAAATTTATAGGCAATAGAGTAGACGAAAATTTTACTTCTTCCTTGTATTCAAAAACATATTACTCTCGTTTTCAGGACATCAAAATTCATTCGTTGTGTTAATTATGTTCATTCAAAACATGTGGTGTTTATAATTAGTTATTCAGTTTTGTTGTTATTTAATTATTAGTATGCTAAATTATTACCTAAAAGTTATACAAAACACGAGTAATTTAATGAAACCGTTATTTAACATGTTCATATTTCCATATACGGCTAGTATAATATTAAAATTGTTTTACTAAATTACAAAACATTAGAACCATAGTAGCAGATGAAGTAATATTCTGTTGTAATATAAAAATTAAGTTTACTTTCTGTTATAGCATAATTGAGGTAATATTTTTAATTTTTATTGGTTTGGTGAAGTTTTATTGATATCATAAAAGTAAAATTGAATAAATTCCCTTATAATTTATGAATGATAAACTAATATTCTTATGCTCTGCTACCGCTGCTAATTCTGCTAACCAGTTAACTACCAGCTGAAAATTTTAACTAAATAATCAAATAGAACGGAAACTTAACAACATTATAGATTTTAATTAATCGGGGTGGACCTTATAGTAAGGTTTCTTGCTGTACTGCATATAAAAGCATAAAATTTAAATGTTAAAAGCAACCAAGAATGATAATTAAATTAGATTAATAGAAATTACTAAATTAAGTAGGTATACTTCATGATTTTCGAAATTTGAAGTAAACATTTTTTGTTGATTCGATTTAGAAAATGTATTCTAAAATTGATATATTCACATATATAAATAATTTTCTTACTTAATTATTACTAAATAAATTAGTAATCCAGTTAGGTAGGGTCTTAGCTATATAGTATATTATTATCAGCTTGAAATTGTGGATCTCATATTGCAAGCTTATTAAGAGTAATTGGAAATTTCACTTAGTAGCCTGTCAAATTGAGCAATTGCGATCGTATGTTATTAATATCGTAATTGCTGTCCTCTTAATATTCGAGAAACTATATATTCCGACTAGGAATTATTCATAAACTTACTAAGTGCTTATGTGGGTTTATTGTTATTACTGTGGTGGTCATGCAGAATAATTTTATGTTGAATGGCAAAATCTTTGTGAATATTAATATACTAAATAATTAATATGCCACAAGGCATGCAGTATATTTTTAATTAATAATAAGAAAGACCTTAAAATTACTCTAGAAGGAGAGCAAACAACAGAACCCAACCTAAACTGTTGTTTGCAATAACGTAATTATTAATTAAAGTGTTTGCTGAAAACCAGCGACAAAAATAAATATGTGAAGACACTTGAAAATCAAATTTCATAGAAGATGTAAAAACTTTATTACCTAATACGTAATAAAATATAAAATGCCAAGCTCATTTCAACCATTAGCAAAATGAAACGCCTAAATTTATTCGAATTTATTTTAAAATTTCGTTCACACTATAAACTTCTATCGCTGTTCGATTATTATCAAAATTATCAAAAAGAAAAGAAAGCACTAGTTTTAGAAAATTGTCAGCTTGACGTAGACAAGAGCAAACACTGAATAAAAACCGAGAAAATTAGATGAACGTCGATACGGGCTTCAATCTCGCTTCAAATAAATTAAATCTATTTGCTTTTTATACTTGATCCGCTTTTATTAAAAAAAGGTTTCAGATTGGTGTCGTTCGCTAAGCTTAGCTAGATTGAGTTTTGTAATTTATATGAATGGATTATCAAATAAATGAAGTGTGAGATGATTTGTTTGTCTAAAACATTTTATCGAAACAGGACTTTTTCAACCAAAAGTAATTTTTCAATTTAAATTTTTTAATTATAGCCCTAACGACTAATAGACACAGTGCAACTTGAATATAACGATCATTAAAATACTTCTCTAACTACATATATTTACTATTCATTTTCTTTACTTTTTCTGAGATCTGTCGATCTGTTTATTACCAACAGCAACCTCGGTGGTGTTCCAAAGTCATTATTAGTGTTGTGAGTAGAGCATATTAATTATTTTACATCTGAAGTAATGCTAGGCTCGTCTCAGATGTGCCTGTAACCCTAGATTACTTATTGTTGATGAAGGCAAATCATCAGGGGGACCGCCGGCTATACGTGCCTTCCGAAGCACGAAAACGATCATAAGAAAAACTCTTTCCAAATTCGAACCGGATACTTTAGTGTCAGCAGTGATTCTACACTTACCATATAGGTAATGATCAATACACCCATTGTATTTTTTTGTATTAAAGGCCGAAGTCGATTGCGCAGGTAACATTAGATTCAATTGAAAGTTTTTCCCATTAATGCAGTTGCCTGAATTCAAAGTGCCTGAATGCAAGTGTCTGCATGCAAAGCTTTCCAGGTCGATAGCTAAGAGAGTACAGCTTGGAAGATTTCCCTATTGAGTAATTAACATCTTACCAAAACCTGAATTACACAAAATAATTAATCTACATTATAAGATATTGTCGTGATACCAAATAATTTTTTGAAATTTTTGATAGTTTGGGAAAATTTAATGTTTTATTAAATAATAATGACTATTCAATTCACATGTCATCTGTCAAAAGTGGACCAATAAAAATGTTTGATGTGAGATTACATGGCCAATCAAAATGAACTGCAGCGAATATTCCACTAGTGGTGAATTGCAGCGACTATTCCATAGTAGGACAAGCGAATATTTTAAATAAATAAAAAATTTTATTGCTATTATTATCTGATTATTATTTCAAATTATTTTTAGATTTTATTTTTCACTACAAATAAAATTTTAAAAACTACATGTAGATTTACAATACAAATAAGTGTACAATGCGCAAATGAAACACTTTTTACTAATATTTCAATTAAATATTGTACACTTTTTTTAATTAGGTTAAGAAGTTATTTTAAAACATAATTGATGGTACAATTTGAAAAGCTTACGTTGCTACAATTGGATAAAAATCCCGTTTTACTTGAAGAAGGCATTGCCAAAGTTTCGTTCTCGATTGTATGGTTGGAACGCATCTTTTCAATTATTGTTTGGTGATGTTCACCGTCCAATTGTAAATAAGATTTTATTGAATCAGTATTTCTGTGTCCTGTTATTTTCATCAGCTGCTGCTCTCCAACCCCAACTTTTGCTAACGTTGATACAGCACTAGACCTAATCGAGTGGTTCGATATTTTACGTTTTTTAATGTCTAAACCTAATTCTTCGGCCGCAATTTTAACCCACTTTGCGATTTCATTAACACCAACGGGCGAATTTTTGTACCATTTACTGGATTTAATTTCCAAAATTTATTAGACGTCAGGAACATTCGATCAGTCTTCACATTGTCACCTCTCTTAGAAATAAATTTATGGTAAAGCCTGCAAAAGAAATAATACAATTACAAATTAAAATTACTGGATCAAATATAAGATAGCTTACCTTACAGGACACAGATCAACGTTTTTATTTTCAATGAGCCATTTGCTTTCGGCTAATTTCTTTCCACCTCCTTGTGCCGTTTTGGAAAAAATTGGATTGTATTCTATACGATTTGTAGGCAAGCCTTTATTGTTAATTTCTATCTTGAAATAATAAATTCGGCATTGATACCCTTCGCCACCTCGCCAAGCAAGTTCATAAGAGACCACAAAAAAAAACTTTTTTTGAAGGCCATCGGGATTATTTTCGTCTAAACCTTGTAGAATGTTTAAATACTCGTCTTTTGTTAATGCCGCTGAGCTTATGGTTCGTTTTTCTGGAAGCGTTTGTAATTTTTTTCTTTTGGCGTCTCTCTTGCAGTTTTAAATACCACGTCACTAAAGGGTTTAATTTCAATATTCCAGGTATTATAATACATGTCTTGAAGCATTTTAGCCGTGGTGTTAAACATATGCTTAACTACACCTTCTTTGTAATCCGTTCCATCTTGTTTTTTCATATTAGAAGCCTAACTTTTTAAGATAATGTTTAATTCCATACATGATGTGGATTTCTTTAATTCGAAATGCTTTTCTTTCAAAAAATCCGAAAATTGTCGCCATACCGATGAATGCGATTTTCTTGTATTTTCGGGCACATTGTGAACAATATCAGCGTTAATTTCTTCATCTGACTTACCACCAAATCTCTCCGAAGCATTTTTCATTATAGCGTTTACAAAATTCACAACAAGAAAACGCGTTCAATATAAATTATTATGAATTTCAAGAATAACAAAAGTTTGTTTACTATAGTTGTCACAGAAATAAAATCATGTGTAACTCAATTTTTTTGTCAATTTTATTTTAAAAGTAAAATTTGTTCAGTGAATAGTCTCTTAAATACGACTCGTAATCATAGATGATGTAGAATATTTTGTGGTGATATCACTCATATTCTTTGCGCTTGCGAATAGCATTCGTGCTGGCGCACTCATGCTATTCATTTTGCAAGCGCAACGAATATTCGTGATATCAGCACAAAATATTCGACATATCTATGACTACTCGTGGTATTACAAGTGATTATTTAAATAATAATCATCTAGAATATTTTGGAAATAGGCCCCTCAATGGGTATTTCTCACCGGAAAAAATTGAAACAGTTTTGAAAATTGGTGGAGTTGTACAATTTGACCTCCTAATCAACATACTAAAAGTCACCATTCCTATTGGTTGTGCTTTCGCCGCCATCTTGTTTCAAAGATACACAAAAGTGTTTTTCTGCAAATATTCCGTTTTCTTCGACTCGGATCGTGAATTTACCTATTATAAATAATGTTCGTTATGAAATTCTCTACAAAATGGTACCTTTAATTTTTATCGTAAGTCCACTGGTTCCATCATGGTGGCCCTTAGAAGTCGGTTGACATTTTATGGTTGATTATTAACGAAAATAACATTGTTAACAAAAGAGAATCATCACTTGAGCAAAATTTACCAAAACTGATGTTCAGAATTTATTTGACTAATTTTTTGTATATTATATCTTGAACAGTTTTAACATTCAGTGTGTTTAAGACGTATAGATTATTTTCCGTTATGTGAATTTTTTTATTTTTGACGTCGACGGTCCATCGTGATTCGATGTTAATGTAACAAGATCACTTTCATGTGTATCCTCTTCGTCGACTAAGCCTTCTAAAACGAAGTTTTCGAGTAAAATGTCCTCTTCGTCATCATCAAACATATCGATGGTGTTTTCTGCATTATCGCACGATCGTCCACGACATTCGGCACACATTATCGAACATTTCAAGCCTGCTTTCCTGCAGCCGCATGCTGATCCGCAACCCTTGAGACATTTACATGATATAAATTGGAATTTTTTAAGCGCAGAACAAACATTTCTGAGCGAAATCGAAAGACGGGACGTCGGATCTTCGGCATCTAGAGGCTTGAATATCTCCACGTTTGCATCTTTAGTCAGTTGCTTGATTGCTGCAGTTATACAATTGCACGATGTGTAGGTTTTGCGACACCTAACATGGACGATTATTGATTTTAAATCATGGCATTTATCAAACTTGGCGTCCTTTCGTTTGAGGCTACATTCCTTGAACATCACCAGACCTTTTTCCTTCACGATCACTGTTTCACCTATAGCTAACAACTCCGCACAAATCAAATCCACTTCGCCCGCCATAGTCAATCCGGATTTTAATTGCAAGTTCGTAGAACAAAATATATTTAACGCGTCAAAACTATAAAAGTATTTACTACGAATCCGTAAAATGTCAACTAACGTTGAACAAAAGCTAGACAAACAATTGACTGCTTTTCTTTCGATAAATCGAAATAGCCGAACTGAAATACAACCCAAATGAAAACGAGCAAAACATATAAGTGGTGGACTTATATTTCGAAATTCGGCATTATTGATCTATAAAGTTAGTTTTTACTAATAATTATAGCTAAGGGCATAAGTTATGAGAAATTCATTGATGCAGATCGTATACAATGTTATTTTCGTTAATAATCAACCATAAAATGAGGGATTTTCGGATTTATGCGTGAAATTTCACTGTTAACCGACTTCTAAGGGCCGCATTATGGAACCAGTGACCTTACGACAAAAATTAAAGGTACCATTTTGTAGAGAATTTCATAACGAACATTATTCATAATAGGTAAATTCACGATCCGAGGCGAAGAAAACGGGATATTTGCAGAAAAACACTTTTGTGTACCTTTGAAACAAGATGGCGGCGAAAGCACAACCAATAGGAATGGTGACTTTTAGTATGTTGATTAGGAGGTGAAATTGTACAACTCCACCAATTTTCAAAACTGTTGCAATTTTTTCCGACAAACCCCTAATTTTTATACCTATTGACTGGCCTAAAATTGAATTTTGATTTTAATATTTTTAAGTTATGTAAAATTGGGATTTTGATTGAATTTGTAAATAATTTATTGTAAAGATTTGTGAATTTTTGAATTTAGTGGGTTATTTCGTGCTAGTAAGTAATGTTGGTATGGAGAGGCGTGAGATTCGCTTTTTCCGAGCGTGTCCGCCTGGCCGAGCGGACGTATTTTTGTGTGAAAGTCCTGAGAAATTTTCGATTTTTGTCTCTAGTTCGAGATTTATGATATAATATTGAGAATAAATTACGATTTTAAGTGAGTAAAATTTTCGTTTTATTTCTATTTGGAGATTGTCCGAGATTTTGAAAATATTGGAATAATTTTTGAAGGTTTGAATTTGGATTTTCAAAACAAAATTGGATCCGTTAATTAACTATTGGTAATTATTGAAAATTTGGATGTTTAATTAATAAAGTTAGAAGTTTATTGGTAAACCGAATAATTAAAATTGAAAAATTGGACCGACATTGACATCGTAAAATTTGCGGAGAGCACCTGCGTCGATAACGCATACCCGCGATTATCGTTTCATTTAATAAATTTAAAATTTTTTTGAAAATTGTGATTGGATTTGAATTAATTTTATGAATAAATATTATTGGTTTATTGAAGAATTTATTTTGAAATATCGATTAGCGCAATTAGCGTTAATAGTGATTAGCTCGGCAAATTACAAGTAATCCACAATGGGGAAATCTTTGCTCTCAGACTTGTAAGCTACACTGTAAAAAAAATTTATGTTAATTTACTGAGATAATCATTGGCAACTTTGTAACCTATGATAATCTATGTAAATATACATAAGTACGCAATTTTCATAACCAAGTAATATGTACTCATATGGGAACTGTAAAAATACTAGAAAAAGAACTCAAAATAAAAATTTTTTAAGTAAATTTGTGGTTTTTAGTATGTATTTATGGTTAAATTAAAAAAAAATATAAGAGTAATACAATACGTAGAAAATCAAAATTCAAAAAATTTAAAAAAGAGACAATTAACACATAACAGGTCTGAATTAAGAAAATTTGAAAAAATGAAAAATTCGTAATACGATAGTACAATATAACGTTATTTTATGGTTATTGCCATTCTTCAGTTGCACGCAATCGCTTACATTGTGAAATAAGAAAAAAATTTTAAACTAAACAAAAATATCGACTAAATTGTACAAAATTGACTTACCATAACCTCCAAAGATTATCAAAACTGAACTTGTTACATGAAGTACGAATAATTTAAAAATGATTTGAACTAAGAAATTCGTTTACCTAGCACTGCTAGTTTGAAATCCGAAGGCACTTGACCATGAAATAACGTTATATTGTACTATCGTATTACGAATTTTTCATTTTTTCAAATTTTCTTAATTCAGACCTGTTATGTGTTAATTGTCTCTTTTTTAAATTTTTTGAATTTTTTTTGGTTTATATTTTTATGGGTTTATTTAAAATTGTGCGATTTAATTTGTTAATTTAACAAATAAAGAAAATATTTTGGTGAGCATTTTTGATAATTTTGATTCTTCGATTTTTTCAAAGTTGATAAAAATTTGGACATTAATGATTGGATTTGATAATTTGGATGTTAATTAATTAAATTAAAATTTGGATATCGGAATAATTGGTTTTGGATAAATTAAAATTATTAAAATTGGAAGGCATAGTAAATTTGATGTGCTCGTTGCACCTGGGACAATAACGAGCTCGCAATCGCCGTTCCGTTGTAAACGCAAAATTAATTTTCAAGTTATTTTAATTGAATTTCAAATGGAAATTTTTTTATGGATTAATTTTTGGATATTGTGAAAATAAATTAGTGCTGTTAAAAGGCATACAGGAACCGGCTACTGAGCGTCTCTTATTCACCGACAATTATTGAGCTAGTCTGGGAAATTTTAGAGAGTGGAAAAGGTTTTGTTGGGATTGTATTTTTTTTTTCAATAAAATAACACTACAATATGTAGTATGCGTATACTGCCATCCTAAGCTAGAAAGCAGTAACTCCATTTCTTAAAATTTTTATTTATATCGCTTTTGAGGATTATTACAACAATATCTGTGATCCTGCAACACTAAAAACTAGTAGGACTAATAGTTATATGCAATAATTAGTAGTCTTACTATATTTTAGTGATGCAGGATCACAGATATTGTTGTAATAATCCTCAAAAGCGATATAAATAAAAATTTTAAGAAATGGAGTTACTGCTTTCTAGCTTAGGACGGCAGTATAATTAATGGGAGCTGTTCGTTTCGACGCGCACGTTTTGACGCGGCGCGTTTCGACGCGACATGTTTCGACGCCGGCACGTTTTGACGCGGCATGTTTCGACACCGGCCGGCACGATTCGACATTTTTGAAACTTGAAAAAGTGCGCATATCTTCACGCAGATATGTTTATGTTTTTATTTATTTTTTTCTTTAAGTTTATGTTTTTCTTTAGCGAAATTGTTCATAAAAAAGATAAAAAAGATATGCATCGGTTATGTAGGTTAGTGTTAGTTTATGATTTTTCTTCCAAACTTCGTTGTCGCCCAAAAATGAAAATTCTATCTGACACTGGTCCACTTTCGTCAAGTGAAAATATTTCTTTAATGTCGTTTGCAGCGTATATCTTCTATATTCTTTAGGAATAATTAAATTTTCCAATGTTATCGGTGCAGGTGGCGCTTTTCTAACTTAGGTTCTCGTTCTTCTTATTATTTGTTTCAACGCATGATGTGTAGGAAGAACTGCTCGAGTACCTTGCTAAAACATTACATACGCAATCGTTAATAATTTGTGAGGGCTGTTTGAGAGTGCAGCTCTTTTTTTTATATTTGTTTTTATAACTTCTGCTTCTATTTCAGCCGCTGAACTATCATGGCAATGATTGTCTATTTATTTTATAATAATTTAGCTATCCATGCTCGCTTTGTCGCATCTCCAAAAAATCTTTTAAACCACTTGCTCTTTTTTTATCATATACATACGAATATGCGGCTTTTAAGTTTAATCAGTATTACTCTATACACAGTAAAAGGTATTTTGTTAAATTAACAAAAAAAATTGTCCCAGCAGGTCCACTACAATTTTTTGTTATATTAGCAAATTTATTTCGTAGAGTAACAACTTCTATAATATATTTTGTTATATTAACAACTTATAGAAGTTGTTATTCTATAAAAGTTGTTATTCTGCGTAATAAATTTGCTAATATAACAAAAAATTGTAGTGGACCTGCTGGAACAACTTTTTTTGTTAATTTAACAAAATACTTTTTACTGTGTAGTAACAATAAAACAAATACCGTCGTCAAAACGGTCGGCGTCAAAACGTGCGCGTCGAAACGAACTAGACCCATAATTAATATAGCGCCGCAATATTACTTTGCATTACATTATAATAATACTATATACGTAGTTTCTGTGCACAATAAAAATAATTGACCTACACAGAATAACTACATTGTAAACAGTAAACTACATTGTTATATCAATATTATACCTAGTCGGGACATAAATTCTGTTACCTGTAAAGAACCGTTAGATATTACAGCTTAAGATTACAGAGGGTGGAAAACAATTACATATTTAGAAAGCCCTTTCTTTTGGCAACTTGTACAGACTATAGTTAAAATTTTTGAGTTCAACCAGCAACATGGATTGGGGTGTGAAAGAAAATCGGATAGCAGTTATTGCATTACATAAATGTGGTGTATCAAATAGTGAAATTTTAAAATTGCTAAAGCCGTTAAAAATTTCAAAAATGTTTGTAAGTCGTGCTATAAAATGGTTTACCGATACAAATGCAATAGCTGACAGAAAAAGAAGTGGACGTCCTCGTACCATAAGAACTCCACGAGTGATTAAAGCAGTGCGTGAAAGAATACGACGAAATCCTCTGCGAAAACAAAAAATTATTGCTATGGAGATGCAAATTTCAAAAAAAAGCGTGTCTCGCGTATTGAGGCAGGACCTAAAACTTGGGGCTTTTCGTAGAGCAACAGAAGAAAGGTTAACAACAGCTTTAAAAAAAATTAGGCACGAGAGATCGAAAACCCTATTAAGGAGGCACGGTAATAATAATTTTAAAAATATTTTGTTTACCGATGAAAAAAATTTTACCGTCGAAGAAAAATTTAATAAGCAAAACGATCGTGTTTATGTCACAGCTCTAAAGAAGCGGCAGAAAAAATTCCGAGGGTTCAAAGAGGCCATTATCCAGCATCTGTGATGGTTTGGTGGGGTGTATCCTACGAAGGGGTTACTCAACTTCACTTTTGTGAAAAAGGCGATAAAACATCGGCACCAATTTACCAAGAAATGTTAGAAGGTAAAATGGTAAATGGTAAAGCCTCTTAACGACTCTCTCTTTCAAGGAAACCATTGGGTTTTCCAACAGGACTCTGCACCAGCACACAAAGCTAAGACAACCCAAAGGTGGCTAGCAGAAAATTTACCTGCGTTTATTGCAGCAGAACAATGGCCTTCTGGAAGTCCTGATCTGAATCCTTTGGATTATAAATTGTGGTCAGTTCTTGAAAACATGGCTTGTAGTAAGCCTCATAAAAATATCGAGCTTCTGAAGCGGGATTTGGTGAAAGCAGCAGCATCGATACCGTTACAAGTCGTCCGTACCGCAATTGATGATTGGCCACGGCGTTTAAAGGCTTGTGTAAAGGCTAAAGGAGGACATTTTGAGTAAATATATTAAAAATGTATTCTTTATATATTAAGTAATAAAGCAGTATATATCATAATTGAATTTATTATTTTGAAACATTAAAAATTTAATTAATACTGTGTAACAGAACTTATGTCCCGACTAGGTATACATTATTTATTAATTTAATTTATTTATTGTTAAAATTAGTTTTGTTAAATATCATATTTTACAAATACATACTACTGAATGCCACAAATCTATTTGGAATTTTGTATTTCAGGTTCATTTTCTCTATCAAGGGCTGTAAATTAGAAAGCTTGTAGACGAAAGATATTCAAAAAATATAAATGGTGTAAAATAGTGACACTTTAAAATATAAATTTGATGTTCCCGAAGATTTTCTATAAAAACCTTTCTAACCTGTTTTATCTTTGTTGCAAACTTCTTGAGCCCACTGTATGGTGCGAAGCATAACGCAAATATAGAAGGAAATAAAACAAATATAAGATATATGTAATAATCTATTTTAATATATTTAATGTTGGAAACTCTTTTATTGCAATAATGGTTTTCTGGTGCATCATATATGTATACGTAGTATATACCCTGTAGAAAATGATAAAGCAGTTACTGTAATAAATTGAACGTAACATACCTCACATTCTATGCATTACGTGCTATAATAGAACGAATATAAAAAAATATATAAATCATGCAACCATTCATCTTGATCAAGACTAAAAGAAATGTTTGACTTAAATTATCTTTCAAATACAAAGTTATACTTGCAAGCTATTTAATGTAGACTTAAATAAATAAAACTAACATAAGATTATTTTATTTAATAAATCTAAAAGATAGATATGAGTTTTATCACAGAAAAACCTGACAGATCAGCTATTCATTCTATTTACAGTTTATATGCTGCCAATCAATCTCCGTCATGATATAGAAAGCTACGGCATTAAAGCTTCCTATTTTGTGCATTTTAAATACATAAATAACTTGAGAATCCTTTGCGTTTTTGTGTTGAAAGTATTTTTGCAAAGAAACTAAAAACATTTAAGTTAATTTAAATGAGGTGGTGAATACAATGGCTTAATGTTGCATTACCTACACAAAAGTTAAAATGTAGGTGTTGTTATGCTCTAATTTCTATAGTATATCAGTAAAAGCTTTTGCAATAAATAATGCAGATGATGTTACAAAATGAAAAATATTTTAAAGCGTGTTTGTCTACCTTATTTCGGCGCCACTAAGATAACTTTGATAAGTTTGAATGTAATGCATTCGATACTTAACCGAAATTTTCGATTCGGTCGATTAACATTTCAAGTTATTCTCCAATTCAGAATAATTTATGAACAGGTACATATGGGAAAAGTGTCATATTATAACAAAATTTTAATTGCAAGGAAGCATTTGGCATATTAATGAAGTTATTATTCCACCGACTTAAGTTCTAATGTTTCGTGTCTTCGTTAGTAATAATGTTTTACTGTCAGACCTAACAGGAAATAGTTTAATATTGGCTATTGCTTATACGGTACACATGCACAACATAATCAACACACCCACAGGGTATCGTGATAATCTAGTGATCATCAAGGTGTGTTAACGAGTTACACTGCTCTAGCGAGGGAGCGGCTTCAAGTCCACCCCTATACGTAAAAGGTCGCAAGGGCACGCAAACCTATACTCGTCTTCGCTATCAATTACTTACACCTATTGCTTTTAGATCATCATCTTGTTTAATGTTCTGAACAAAGTAATTTTTTCAAAAGCAATCTTCTTCGTATAAAACGAAAAATAATATACAATAAACAAAAACGTAACATGTTTATTCATATTACAAAAGATATTGTATGTGGGTAGATAACACAATTATTTTTATTTGTATAGGTTTTTATAGCGACGTATTATATAATGGACCGCTTGTAAACGTAATTTTTTTTACAGATGTAAAGAAAAAAACTAGTTGGTTCAAGAACGTAACTAATCTAGCTGCTCGCCTGCAGCTTTACTTACATATCACTTTGAAGTTTGAACACAAAAATCACTTTTTACCCTTCACTGTGAAATCTGATCTTATATTCATTTAAAATGTTTTCCTTGATCGTCTCTTCTTTTTCCAGATCTTACCCGCACCACAGGCCCTGCAGGCCTGCTAGTTACGCCACTGGGTAAGTTGGTAGATAAACATTATTATCAAGTTATTTTAATGTTTCTGTTACATGTTTTTTTTTAATACACCAAATTAATAAAGAAAATGACATTTGCCATAATTTCCAAATCAAAATTCTCAAAACAGTTGAATATTTTTTATCTAACAGGATAATGAACCTAACCAATATAATTTGGTTCATTACTTAGTTGCTTATGTAATTGACATTTTATTTAGATGTTTAGCTGGTCTAATGCCCAATGTATTTATCTTCGGTAATTTCTTATCAAAAGGTAACAATTTATTGTTACCATGGAATTAAATTTTTGATTAGAGATACTTTGTCTAAGAACTGATTTTCCAATAGAAGGATAAACCTGGTATAACGTTATACCTATTGTAGAACTGGACCTAAATCACTTAAATCTAAACTAAACTAAACTAACCTTATTTGAGAATTAGACAAAATATTAACCAGTAAAACAATAGTACATACTTAGCTAGAAATCTATTAGTTGTTATTGCTCAATGAGGTGAGATCTTTTCCAGAAATCGCTACATTAAACAATAATTCGATACTGTCGACATATTCGAATAATAATAATGATATAATATTAATTACTTCTTAATAGACTAATGTAATTCATATTAATGTTTTCCTGAAAGGCGTAATATTGATCGAAAAATGAATTAATAAATTTTCCATGAATAGCCATAACTTGATCAATTTTTTGTTACTCTCAAAAATCAATGAATCCAGGAATTGACATCATCAATAAGTTTTTAAAGTAGGTATTAAGAATTTGAAAACCCTATTCAAATAAGTTTTAAATGTTTTTGTGTTTGAATGTTTGTTATACCAAAAGTACACCGTTCTTGCATTTTCTTTATTGTTTATTTAGCATCATATGTAAATAACAATGAAAATCAAAGAAAAGTGCAATTTTTGAGACTTGCCGCGTCCTGTCTTATCTAATATTACCTGCCTTGCAAATATAACTTCTCTCAACCATACGTAATGACTGCAATCCTGTTATTATTTGATTAAAATAATTTAAAATCGAAAGAGGACATTTTCCTTAAATATTCATAAAAATTTGTGGTGGTTTTTGAATGCTTATATAGAAAAACTAAACTGGCACCCTGATGATTATATATGTTGGAGCGTAGCAAATTTCAAACAACTTGCACCCTTATTGTTCTTGCTAAAGAGACTAAAAAGCCAGCTATTTGTTTTGTAAAGCCCTATAGGTACGTCGTTTAATTTGTAAAACGCATATATCTGAATTTAGCAGCAGTTGTGGCTTCCCTTTTGTTCGTCCGTTTTATAAAGCGTTTTATACGCTACATCAAGGTAAATAATTTTTTTTGTATGAACTCAAAAGAGAAAAAGAACTCAAAATAAAAAATTTTTTAAGTAAATTTGTGGTTTTTAGTATGTATTTATGGTTAAATTCAAAAAATATAAGAATAATACAATACGTAGAAAATCAAAATTCAAAAAATTTAAAAAGGAGACAATTAACACATAACAGGTCTGGATTAAGAAAATTTGAAAAAATGAAAATTTCGTAATACGAAGTACAATATAACGTTATTTCATGGTTATTGCCATTCATCAGTTGTACGCATCGATTACGATTACATTGTAAAATAAGAAGAAAAAATTTTTTCAAACTAAACAAAATTATCGACTAAATTGTACAAAATTGACTTACCATAACCTCCAAAGATTATCAAAACTGAACTTGTTACACGAGGTATGAATAATTTAAAAATGATTTGAACTAAGAAATTCGTTTACCTAGCACTGCTAGTTTGAAATCCGAAGGCACTGCCCTCTTAATATGATTTCTAAAAACTTTGAAAAAATTCAAAATTCAAAAATTTACCACGTTTTTTAACCGTGAGGCGTAAAACTAGAAAAAGAACTCAAAATAAAAAATTTTTTAAGTAAATTTGTGGTTTTTAGTATGTATTTATGGTTAAATTCAAAAAATATAAGAATAATACAATACGTAGAAAATCAAAATTCAAAAAATTTAAAAAGGAGACAATTAACACATAACAGGTCTGGATTAAGAAAATTTGAAAAAATGAAAATTTCGTAATACGAAGTACAATATAACGTTATTTCATGGTTATTGCCATTCATCAGTTGTACGCATCGATTACGATTACATTGTAAAATAAGAAGAAAAAATTTTTCAAACTAAACAAAATTATCGACTAAATTGTACAAAATTGACTTACCATAACCTCCAAAGATTATCAAAACTGAACTTGTTACACGAGGTATGAATAATTTAAAAATGATTTGAACTAAGAAATTCGTTTACCTAGCACTGCTAGTTTGAAATCCGAAGGCACTGCCCTCTTAATATGATTTCTAAAAACTTTGAAAAAATTCAAAATTCAAAAATTTACCACGTTTTTTAACCGTGAGGCGTAAAACTAGAAAAAGAACTCAAAATAAAAAATTTTTTAAGTAAATTTGTGGTTTTTAGTATGTATTTATGGTTAAATTCAAAAAATATAAGAATAATACAATACGTAGAAAATCAAAATTCAAAAAATTTAAAAAGGAGACAATTAACACATAACAGGTCTGGATTAAGAAAATTTGAAAAAATGAAAATTTCGTAATACGAAGTACAATATAACGTTATTTCATGGTTATTGCCATTCATCAGTTGTACGCATCGATTACGATTACATTGTAAAATAAGAAGAAAAAATTTTTCAAACTAAACAAAATTATCGACTAAATTGTACAAAATTGACTTACCATAACCTCCAAAGATTATCAAAACTGAACTTGTTACACGAGGTATGAATAATTTAAAAATGATTTGAACTAAGAAATTCGTTTACCTAGCACTGCTAGTTTGAAATCCGAAGGCACTGCCCTCTTAATATGATTTCTAAAAACTTTGAAAAAATTCAAAATTCAAAAATTTACCACGTTTTTTAACCGTGAGGCGTAAAACTAGAAAAATATTACTAGAAATATTAAGAGGGCAGTGCCTTCGGATTTCAAACTAGCAGTGCTAGGTAAACGAATTTCTTAGTTCAAATCATTTTTAAATTATTCATACCTCGTGTAACAAGTTCAGTTTTGATAATCTTTGGAGGTTATGGTAAGTCAATTTTGTACAATTTAGTCGATAATTTTGTTTAGTTTGAAAAATTTTTTCTTCTTATTTTACAATGTAATCGTAATCGATGCGTACAACTGATGAATGGCAATAACCATGAAATAACGTTATATTGTACTTCGTATTACGAAATTTTCATTTTTTCAAATTTTCTTAATCCAGACCTGTTATGTGTTAATTGTCTCCTTTTTAAATTTTTTGAATTTTGATTTTCTACGTATTGTATTATTCTTATATTTTTTGAATTTAACCATAAATACATACTAAAAACCACAAATTTACTTAAAAAATTTTTTATTTTGAGTTCTTTTTCTAGTTTTACGCCTCACGGTTAAAAAACGTGGTAAATTTTTGAATTTTGAATTTTTTCAAAGTTTTTAGAAATCATATTAAGAGGGCAGTGCCTTCGGATTTCAAACTAGCAGTGCTAGGTAAACGAATTTCTTAGTTCAAATCATTTTTAAATTATTCATACCTCGTGTAACAAGTTCAGTTTTGATAATCTTTGGAGGTTATGGTAAGTCAATTTTGTACAATTTAGTCGATAATTTTGTTTAGTTTGAAAAATTTTTTCTTCTTATTTTACAATGTAATCGTAATCGATGCGTACAACTGATGAATGGCAATAACCATGAAATAACGTTATATTGTACTTCGTATTACGAAATTTTCATTTTTTCAAATTTTCTTAATCCAGACCTGTTATGTGTTAATTGTCTCCTTTTTAAATTTTTTGAATTTTGATTTTCTACGTATTGTATTATTCTTATATTTTTTGAATTTAACCATAAATACATACTAAAAACCACAAATTTACTTAAAAAATTTTTTATTTTGAGTTCTTTTTCTAGTTTTACGCCTCACGGTTAAAAAACGTGGTAAATTTTTGAATTTTGAATTTTTTCAAAGTTTTTAGAAATCATATTAAGAGGGCAGTGCCTTCGGATTTCAAACTAGCAGTGCTAGGTAAACGAATTTCTTAGTTCAAATCATTTTTAAATTATTCATACCTCGTGTAACAAGTTCAGTTTTGATAATCTTTGGAGGTTATGGTAAGTCAATTTTGTACAATTTAGTCGATAATTTTGTTTAGTTTGAAAAATTTTTTCTTCTTATTTTACAATGTAATCGTAATCGATGCGTACAACTGATGAATGGCAATAACCATGAAATAACGTTATATTGTACTTCGTATTACGAAATTTTCATTTTTTCAAATTTTCTTAATCCAGACCTGTTATGTGTTAATTGTCTCCTTTTTAAATTTTTTGAATTTTGATTTTCTACGTATTGTATTATTCTTATATTTTTTGAATTCAAAAGAGAAACCCTAAAAAAATTTTATTTTACCATTGACACTGGCAATTTAGAAACTAAATATATTTTAGATTATGGGTTAAATATTTTTGTCAAGTTGAAGAATTGGATCGTGAGCTTTTAAAAGCTGCTTAGTTTACAAATATTTCGGGACAAGCAGACGGAGACTAAAATCTCTCACACCAGGCTGCGTATAATATAACAAAAAGATATTTCAGAGGGTAGCGGCATTAGATAAACTTATTGAAAGCGGAAATGTGATGATGGAAACTGCCAAATCGGAGGAAAATGCTATCAGAAAACAGTTACCGTAGAAACAGGAGTACCAAGGCGTTATGTAAGGTGATATCATAAGATTATATTTAGAAAAGAGATCCTTTGACAACAGCTACAATATTCAATTGAAAAATATTTTCTTCGGGATACAATTTTCAACTAGCTGAAATGTAAATTTTTGTAATTAAGTTAAAATAGAAACAGTAAATAATCTTAAGAAATTTGATAGAAGTTAGAAGTTAGTCAAATGCGATTAATTTTTAATTTATTTTTAAGTGCCCGAAAGAATTGAAAAAAGCGTAAGGGAAAGAGCTGAAATTCGCACTACAATGGCGACATAAGAGGAATGTGACTGAAATATCAAGTGACTTTCAATGCGGGTGCTTTCAGCGACACAATTGTAAATAAATTAGCATCGTTTCTGGAGGAGCATCCACCATTTATGGCGTTTTTATATCCTGTTTTATTTATCAAAAAAAATATAGAATAATTACAAGTTTTGTGGCGTAAATGATACAAAGAAATTCTAAGCGAAGCATTTAATCCCCAAACAGAAGTATAACCATCTTTTATGTCATAAACTGTCTGATTTCATAATCAAGTGGAAGTGATTCATTAAGCTTGGGTTTTAGGCAGCTTAAAGCTGTACCGTAATGATCTAGTTGATTGAATTTTCATTGTTCACGATGACGAATTATTACACAACAATAACTAGAAAATTTAAATTATGTGCGCCAAAGCGGGAACAATAGTCATTTTATATTCCTTGAACAATGTAATTTTGTCATCTGTAGACATAAAAATGAAAACAAATTTTGGGCACAGCGTATACTACATACTAACACTTAATTTGATTTCATTTTAGATAACGCAGTACGAAATGCAAAATAATTTAATTATTATACACAATACAAACGATATTGTGTCTATTTACACCTAATTTGCATAATATCTGTCGTAGATACTAACTTGGTATAATTCGAAGCAATTACATTAGTTACAATTTTTAAAACCAATATTGAACTTTTTTTTATAAATAATAACATACTTCTTATATTTTTTACAATTTTATCTGCGTCGTTAAATTAAATCATGAAACGTAAAACCTTGTCTTTTCTTTCCTCATATGTATTAATTTAAATTTACTAACTTAATAAAACAGGAGGGTTACAGCAATGAGTGAGTGAGTGGGACTTACAGGCCGCACAATCTGGAAAATAGAAAAAAATATATTCTTTTTTATTCCTAATTACTCGCATATTCATAACAATAATTGAAAATGTTCTATATTACCTCACATTTCCATAGAATTGAAAACGGTGCTATAAAGAATTCATTACCTAACCAGTGCAGAAAATATTTTCATTATTATAAAGTTATATAGTTTTTGATATTGGATTATGGCAACCCAGTGGTGATTGTTAAAAGAAGGTTAAGTTCGACATCAATACGTGTGAACATTTTGAAATTGGACAAAAACATTGTAAACGTCATAATACCTGTGGTCACTCATAAAAGGAAGCGCAAATTTTCAATACGATTGTGAAAAGTGCATGGTTTTTATAGTTCTGAATAAACAATGTAATTATTTGAAAGCACTTTTTGTTTGTGTAATTGTTCAACAGTATACTAAAAGTTTATAAACAAGATTTTTAAACAATTAATTGACTTTAGTACAGTTTTAGTTTTGTGTTAATCGTTGTGATAACGCTTGGCAAAATTTAAAAACAGTATCAATTAATTGATAAATGCCAATGTCTGAAATTGAAATTTTAATTGAACCACAAGGTATTTCAGAAAGACATATTTTATACGTAGACTTCGTAGACTTTAATTCGGTAAAAAGAAGTAACGAGCGATTATGAAACTGTTACTCAAAAATATAGATATTTTATTATTATAAACCTATAGAATACAAAATTAGTTTAACTATATTAATTTTTTCCAATATTGCAATTTATTGTGTTTCCTGTGTCATAGACGTGATCACCTCAAAATTCAATTCAATTCAAACTCTAGTGTTCCAATAACTGTACAGCTTCGAGTAATAGTAGTAAATCCTTGTTTGCTAATAGCAATCTATGCCTTTTGAGTTCTGCTCATTAAGTAGCTCAATACATAGTATTGGAATGGAATGGAATGGAATGGAATGGAATAATATTTTTTCGGTAATATTAATTTTATTTTCTTCTCAATAATAGTAAATAGAATTTTTATAGTAATTTCAAACATAAAACAATATTTTTATATTCCAATAGAATTTTTTTCTTTGTTTTAATTTAAATGCAAAATTTTCAATTACTTTTTGCACACATAAATTTTTGTTGAAACAGGAATTACATTCCAAACTAATTTATAAGTTTAAGTTTTAGTAATCGAGTTTTGTTGAGAAAAGGTCATGACATTATGCAAAAAGTCGTAATCTATTCAAGCGCATAGAAAAAAAATCATTGCAAATGAATGAAAAGAAACTGAGAAAATTTAGGTTGAGCCAGTGGGGTGGGCTGGCAAGCAACAAAAACAGATCTGTTATTTCGAGTTACCGCAACACGTCTGCCATAGCTACACAATACCCTTGATTTACAGTTTGTTGTTTTCATGAAACTGTATACTTTATTTATGCCACAACTTACACTTCTTGCTATTTCAGTTTTGATACACAACATAATTTGCCAACTTTTTGTTTTTGCAAATTACTATTTTAAACAATGCACTTTTATTATAACAAGAAAATTCTGTTTGTTCTCCGGAGAAAATTAATTTAAATAACCTAAAGTTTAACATTTTCTACTTAATTTTGCATATAATTTTCACATTATAGCTTAATTTTCTTACATATTTTTTATTTTGTTATTTTAATAAGATCTAAAGTTTTAATTATATTCAGAAACTTAATTAATTTGCAAACTCGAGCACGTAGCGTTAGGTATAAAATTGTTATCTAACAAGAAAATTACTTAAAACTATTTTATCAGCTTACTTTTATTTGCATTTTCTTAGTTTAGTTTACTTTTCCAATTGTTTCTATTTTAAAAAATACTAATAAAATACAGTTATTAAGAAGATTTTCTACGACCAATTACGTGTAAAGCCCTTAGTACAATCTACAAAACGGGTCAGTAATTATTGTTGAAAAAACAAAGTCCGGATTAATTTTTATTATCGCCTATAAAATTCATTATGTACTGTAAATATCCTGTAGGATTTCCCGCGTAAACACAAAACAATAAAAAAATGTAGACTTTAAAAAGTTAGGAAAACTCGTTACCGTTTCTGTTGAAAATAACGACAGTCAAGCGGTAATGAACAGCTCAGCCCTATTAATCTTGATAATTATACTCCCGTCTTGGAGAATTTTATTGTCCTTTTTACTTTATTCAGTTTTCTTAATTGAAACTACCATAGCAGAATGTGACATTTCACTTATGATAATTTATTAAAATTAATTAATTTTCTAAAAGGCTCTGTATTATTTTTACTTCAATGCGGCTTCATAAGAATACAGCATGCTCTTAAGGTAATTATAAATTCTCTTTTTAATTTTTGCGATCATTAATTTTTTATTATTGTTTTGTAAAGTTTAATAATTAAATAGTATATAAAGTATAAATACGAATATCTGACTTTGTAACTCGACCGTTAAAAATAATAATCACCGAAGATTTTATATCTACTGCATTACATAAATTAGAAATGTGTAAATTTACAATTTTTTTTAAATACAAAATGATAAATAATAATAAGATGACAACCCAACTAAATTTACAATGAAATTCCATTTAATAATGCAAGAAAAGCTCGTAAAAGCTGTGTAAATGCTCGACTTGCACATCGCTTCGACACAGTAATCTTGCTCCAGTAACCTATATAATATGAAAAGGCAAGTTTTAGAACTAAGAAATGTTCGTTATCGTTTATTGCAGAAATTATAAATAAAAAACAAATATTCACCATGGGATATTTTATTAATATAAATCAGATAATAGATATTTAACAAAAAATAACCCTTTAAAATTTATAATTTTAAATATGTGAATTTTGTAAGTCTGTAAGTCGATTTAATACTTGAGACGTTATAATTGCATATTATATAGCATTTCAATTCGAACTAAATTTTGAAATTTAATACTTACCTATTATAACATCAACAATGACTCATGTTTGGAAACCAATTTTCGGAAATGTTCGAAATAATACACATACCTGTCTTGACAGAATTTACATTAATCGATTTACAGTAATACGAGGAATATAGAGTGAATACTAGCTATATTATTTATTTTGAAATCTAAGTTATACAATTGCATGATTTATGTGAAAAAAAGGTATATTAAGTAAGAAAATCATACTTTAACATATCAATATACAATGAAAGAACCCATGAAAACCGACACTGACGACTTCGAGACCAGTTCCATCTCGGTGATGCAATGGAGTCAACATGTGTGGAAGAAGTTGAAGGATACCCACAGATAAAACTATAATTTTGAAGGTCAAACGACAGGGGCGACCTCAGCTGAACCCCCCTTGAACACTCCAACATAATATATCGTAACTGCCCCATGTAGCACAGACGACTCATTTCGCAAATGTACCAAATACTGCCAGATTACCCAACCAGGTAGACAACAGATTCCACCCTTAACGCTAAAAACCCAGCAAAATAGATTGACTAAAAATTCGCTTTACTGCCCTGTCAGAATCATGTTAACGTTAACGTAATGTTAACAAATGCTCCAATCAAAAGCCATATTTGTGCTGATCTACCAATCCAAAGCTCCCGTTCGTTAACATTAACATGATTCTGACTGGGCAGTTATCTACGTTAGATTAGTCACAGTAGGTTTGGCAATCACTCCTGCCAGCACATACGATTACCTTAATCTGATTGGTCATCTAGAAAAAGCGGACCATGAATTCTTTTTCCTCTATCTAAAGGAAGATATCCCGATGAAAATCGTTATCGGGGAAATCCTTACTAGAAAATAGCCCAAAAATATAACAGAATACCTGAAAGTTATCGGATTCGATCTCGCTACGCAAACAAGAATGTATCACAACAATGACCGAAGACCTCTCCCGATTTTATTGGCCACCGCTCCAAGAACGGTTAAAACAAGAATAAACGCATATTTAACCCTTCGCTAGTGTGGTGGTAAAAAGTTACATAGTTGGTGTAGTAGGGTATGACATACCCCAGTTAACTTTTTGTTCAAACCATCTGAATTTTTCTAAAATTTGGTAATTTTGTAATATAAATACAATTTGTATGTTGAATAAAACAAATAAAACCGCTAAACAAAGTTTATTAAAAGAGATTTAAGTATTTATTCAAAGCAACAAGAATTCGACTTAAAAAAAAACATAGCCAAAAAATTATAAATATTATTAAAAATTATTAAAAATTTAATTTCGTTTAAATCTAAAAATAAAACATATAAAGAAAGACCTAGAAACAAATTAAAAAATCTAATGTGGACACCACATAACTTCCTTGTAATTTTTATAATAATTGTACAAGAATCTCGTTAATCTGTTCATGCGCGTCATGAATTATGACTTTTCGCACGGACAATCGCAACCAAAAATAAGAGGTGCATAATTAGATGCTATAAGTATCTCAAATCCAAAATTTCAACTTTCTACGACCTACCGTATTTGAGTTATGCGACATACAGACGTCCGCACGTACGTACATACAGACGTCACAACGAAAATAGTCAAAATGGATTCAGGATAGGTCAAAACGGATATTTTCGTCAAAATCTGGAAACCGAAAAAAATCGGGATCACAATACTTCCTTGTTTTACAAGGAAGTAAAAAAGAATTGAACCATTATAAACAAAATTGGAAAAATTATTGGACTTCCAAGTTTGCACAATTTTCATATTTTAGAAATGCGTGCTCTGAGCAAAGTGCGACAGAACATCGCATACAGACATAAAATGTTTTTCGGTTCTTATTTCGTGGATACACGGAACATCTTTTTTTTTTGGCGTTTGCATGCAGGTTCCTGAGGTTCTGGTGCTGATCGCTTGTTCTCTTTGCCGCTTACGACGTAAGTATGGATTCTGCATTCTTTGCTCGCAAAACTCACTTAAAAGCTGCATACCCAGATCTTTCAAAAACACAAGTCTTTTTAAATTGAATTGTTTTGTATTTGATTTATATATAATTTGAGCATTCACCCCAGCAGTATGTTTTCAGACCTAGTTCTTACATTTCTATTGTGTGGACACTTTGACAATTTAAATTTATTTTTATCAAGAAAATACCTGTTTTTCAAATCTTCATCTTCAGTCGAGTCTATAATGTTTTGTGAATCATCTTCATCTTCTGATGTGTGAATAATATCCTCAGGTAATTCTCTTACCATTTCTTGTGCATCTTCTCTTTCAGACTCAGTATCTATAAAATCTTTGGCTTCAGAAAATCCACCAAACTCATCCCACAGTTCTTGCAACCGTTTCTGCTCTTTCTCTTAAGACATACTAAATAACTACATCCAAAATAAATACTATATCTTACGAAATATAATGAAATTCTATAACTTACCTTAAAAAATTTCATACAGAAGAAGTTACGTTACTGGTGTACCGGGGTATACCATACCCTAACCTTTTTTTTTTTTTTCTTTTTGAGTACGTGGGGAGTGGGGAAATCTTCCTCGGACATTAAAATGTCGTCACAAAACACCACTGTGTGGTAGTGTGGGGTTGGAGTCCGCTCACTAGCGTTCCGACCCACTAAAACCCCACTCCTTTTGGACTGAGAGGCGTGGTATCGCAAGCATTTCTTCATCGCCTCCCAGGTTTCACGCGTATGATGTTGTTGGCTAGTTTGCCACTTGTCGATCTTGGGATTGCCTGTCCCGTTCTTCCTGTTCTTTAGAGCTCATGATGCTCGTTATCATTGTGCACACAAACTCCCAGTTTTGCTCTGATTCCAGCATAGTAGGGACCTGGTTTTCGAGGTTAAGTCGCTTGCCAAGCGCTCTGGCTGCTTCAGATCTTTGGTCTTCCCATTTGCTGCAGTGGAATAGTGTATGCGCGGCATCGTCTTCGTCTTTACAGTAGAAGCAAATGCTACTGTCCTTCTTTCCGATCTTGTTGAGGTAGGAGCAGAAACATCCATGCCCAGATAGGGCCTGTGTGAGGTGGTACGTCATCTCTCCGTGGTTTCTCGTAGTCCACGCAAGTATATCTGGGATGAGTCTTCGCGTCCACGAACCCGTTTCCGCTTCGGTCCATCTGCTTTGCCATTCAGTCATCATGTTCAGTCTGTTTTGTATTCTGCCCGTGGGTCCGGAATTGTAGTTAGCGCTTCTCTCCGCCGCCATCAGATCTATGGGGAGTAAGCCGGCCAGAACCAGTACTGCGCTCTCTGATATCGTACTGTAGGCGCGGCAGACTCTTATAGCCGCTCTCCTTTGCACTCGAGCTATGGTGAGTCTAAATTTCTCCGTTTGCATGGCTTTTACCCATATCGGAGCACCGTACAAAACAATGGAGTGCAACACCGATGCTAACACCTTCCTCTTTATCGAGCTTGGACCACCCATGTTGGGCATTAATCTCGAGAGTGCCGAGCAGCATCTATTAGCCTTGTCTGCTACAGCTGTGAGGTGTGGCGAAAAACAGAGCCTGTGGTCGATGATGATCCCAAGGATCTTGACTTCTTTCTTGGGTTCGATGGTATGAGCGCCCATTTTGAAATTAATTTTCTTGATTTTTCGCCTTCCCGTCAGTAGGGCTGCCACTGTCTTGTGGGGGACCAGCTGTAGATTCATGCTCCTGGCCTATGCCAATATGAGCGTTATGGCTTCGTTTACGGCCGAAACCAAGTCTTCCTCTGCCTTTGCCGCCGCCAGCATTGTGAGGTCGTCAGCAAACCCGATAAGCTCTACTCCCTCCGGCAGGAGGATGCGCAGGACTCCGTCATACAATATGTTCCACAGCAATGGTCCGAGTACCGACCCCCGTGGAACGCCGCTTGTCATTTCTCTGCGGCAGGAGTACATCTCCTCCTCCACCAGCAGCTCTCGCTCTGAGGTAGCTCTTGATTATTGCTACCAAGGCCTTGTTCACTCCTCTCTTTTCAAGTTCTTGGACAATAATCCTCCAGTTCGCCGAATTGAAGGCATTTTGAACGTCAAAAGTGATTACCGCCACTATCTTTCTAGTCCTCCATGTTCCACCTCTGGCTCTGGCTGCGCTCTCGAAGATTCTTTTCACTGCATCTACAGTCGATCTCTGTTTGCGGAAGCCGTATTGCCTGTCGCTGAGGTCTCCCGTCCTTTGTATTTCGTCGACCAATCTTTGCAGTATGAGACGCTCGTACAGCTTGCCCATGTTGTCCAAAAGGCATATTGGCCTGTACGAGCTGGGCACGTCGAGTGGTTTGTCTCCTTTTCTAACCAACACCAGATTCGCCCGCTTCCAAATCCTCGGAAACTCGCCGAGTTTGGCGTATCTATTAATGACCCCCAGTATTGCTTCGGGTTGCTCATCTGCCATGATTTTAATTATTTCGCTGGGTGTGCAGTCTGGTCCAGGTGCTACCATACTCTGACCTACTTTGACAAAAACTCACGTGCAACAAATTAATCATATATACATCTGGTAATGATAAGAGCACCTTGAATCAACTATAATCTGAAGCTACTGACCACTAGAGGTCCTTAGCTAGTCTAATTTGAATTTTATAACTGTTAATACAGTTGCTGGGGTATAACATACCCCACAACACTAACGAAGGGTTAAAGTTAACGAGATTGCCAGATGCAGCGTTCAGATAGAAACCCCGTATCGAAAAATGAGGATCGGACAACGCCAGCTCCAAACCCAGATCCGTTAAATGCGCTATTAAACACCCGACATCGTCATAAATAAGGAGCTTGATAAACCCATACCAAAAACATAGACAAAACACTTACCATTATAATTATACACGATTGTCAAACTCCGCTTTTGACAACATATTTTCCACATACGTATTATGCATTCTGGTTTCAGTACAATACTTATTTCAATTTAATGCAATAATAATAACTTGACATTACTTTTAAAACATAGTTGGTATATTTATGCAATCGTATAATCAATAAATATCTATACTCTATATCAGGGGTCTCCAAACTACGGCCCGCGGGCCAAATCCGGCCGGCCAGCACCACCAATCCGGCCCGCGAGAGCGGGCCTGATGTGGCTGGTATCCGGCCCGCCCTTTAGTTTATTTTGATAAATCAAATCAAATAAAGTAATCATACAAAATAATAGTCAGATATTCTATTTACCGATTAAAAATAGTTGTCAAAACACAGCAAAAGTTGTCAAAAAGCAATCTTAATCTAATGAGGTATAGCTGTAGAAAAAATATTCGAACCCTCCTATGTTAACAATGTAAATTGTACATTTTGAAACCGTTTTTGACATATAAAAATCGCATTTACAGCAAAACTTTTTAGATATTTTTTGTTAACAATTTTATTGTTTTCAATTTTGTATCTATACATTTTTTAATTTTGCAACCCCGTTTTTGACTGAGAGCAACTTAAACAAAACTCCGGAAAATACAAAAAATATTGTCATTTATAAATCGGAAACAGTGCGACGAAATGAAAAACTGAATAGGCATTTTTTTTCTTGAAAACGTGATTCTGTACATTTATGTTCATAAGCATTTTTGTATTTAGTTGCAACGATTCCGAAATTTAGATGACGATATTTTTTGTGTTTTGCAGAGTTCTTTTTAACTCGCTGCCAGTCAAAAACGGGGCAACAAAATTGAAAAATGTATAGGTACAAAATTGAAGATTGAAGATGAAATTTAAAACAAAAACAATGTTTAAAAAGAAGCTTTGCTGTAAATGCGATTTTTATATGCCAAAAAACGGTTTCAAAAAGTGCAATTTACATTGTTAACATAGGGAAGTTCGAATATTTTTGTTAGCCACTGTAGCTAGATATTGGCCCTCGGGGCTTTGTGGAGCAATCAGTCTGGCCCTTAGGCTAAAAAGTTTGGAGACCCCTGCTCTATATAGTCCAGTCAACGAAAAGGTATAGAGGGAAATGTTAGGAACACAATTTTTGACATCGTAACTTTGTTTGGACTAGTTAGGAGGTAAACATATCAAAAGTCCCCGCCCGTAGCCCTTGAGGCGGTGAAGAAAGGGGGGGAGTTTGAAGGTCTCATTTTTCGGTTTTTTGCTTATATCTCGTAAAATATGCGTCCTAACGACAAAACTATTCTATAGAAAATTAATGGTAAATTAATATAAACTAATAAAATTTGCTACAAGTTTTATTGCATCAAGTTCTTTGATATATTGTATAGTTTTCGAGATGTCCGCTTTTGAAAATCTGTAATTTTGGAAAAAAAACATTTTGCCTCATATTTTTTTTACCGTACTTTTTTTCAACGAATAATTATTGCCGGCATTTATTTTTTGATTGAATTGAATATATATATTACTTTAATGAAATATCTTTCCCTCGGATTAGATCACACCCCTCACACCCAAGATCCTGTTACAATATATTACTTTAGTATTTTATCTAGTTTACTTCAAATGTTAAAGCAATTTCAGTGTTGAGCGTAAAATCTGCAGTTTTGCAGACAACTCTAGACTAATGAATCTTTCAATATAAGTGTCTATAAGGCATTGGGATAGTTTAATAAATTCTTTTTCCATTCCATTCTAGGTATAGGCAGTGTTTGCTTGTTTCGACTTCATCAAGTTTTATAAATTACAACCATTAAATGAAAAAGAACTTTATTGATATAGAAAAGTGGATTAACATAATACATAAAACATAACATAAAGCAGGTACCATTGAGTCAATTTCTTGTTCTCTTGGGGTGGGAAGGGCCTTCATCTTCGTCTTCATTTTTCATCTTCCTTTTCTCCAATATCTTCTCCATCGGACCCCAGCAGGGAAACGGTCAAAACATCCTCCTGTTCTTCTTCATCTTCTGAGTCAACTCGAGGGACCCCATTCAGGCAGTTTCTCTTTCAATTTTGGCATGCTGAGGAACATTTGAAGCTTGCTTTTTTGCAGTCATACTTTGCGCTGGCACAGTCTTTCGTGCATCGGCAGAAAATCATTTTTAGGATATTCTCCGGTGCAGCTGCTTACTCACTGTGCACTGTGACCAGGCAGTTGTTCTTAATCTTCCACCCATACATCTCAAGAGTCAGGATATTTCCAAGCCACAGCTGTACTTGGTGGAATGTTCGGAGGGAATGTTGTTTTACTGCACCCTCGGTGGGACGAAGACAAGAGATATCAAGCGTGATGGTGGCTACCGATTTAAAAAAAAATTTTTAAATTTTTTTCACTTAATTTTAGAACGTTTTATTATAATTATTATTGGTCAAAGAAGGCATCTCAAAAAAAAGGTAAGTACTGGCCCGGATGATTTCGGCTCTTGAGGACATCGGAAATAAAAAAATCAAAAAGATTATTAATCTATAGACTTGTCGTTATCGCTGGAACTAGGATTATTAAATGTTATCAAAAAATAACAAAATTACCGACTTAAAAAATAAAATTGATTATTTTCAGGCAGAAATCGGGCTGTAAAATGGAAAGTTAGGGATGGAAAAAAAAGATCCTAGTTCCAGCGATAACGACAAGTCTACAGATTAATTCTTTTTTTGATTTTTTTATTTCCGATGTTCTCAAGAGCCGAAATCACCCGGGACAGTTTTACGTACCTTCTTTTTAATTTGACCATTAATTATAATAATAAAACATAGTAAAATAAAGTTTAAAAACATTTTTTTTTGCATCCCTTAGATGTCAATAATAACATACTAAAAAACCAAAACCATTGAATTTTATTTTCCCATAAAAAAAAAATTTCCAATAAAGACGTAGAAAACCGTGCAAGTCACCAGGCTACTATCTTAATACTTCCAAAACTATACAAGATATCGAAAAACTTGACCGAATGAAACTTGTGAAAAATTTAATCAGCTTTCATTTTGTATAGAATGATCATGTCGCTAGGACGTTCCGAGATATAAGCAAAAATTCAAAAACTGGAACATTCAAACCCCCCCTTCTCCACCGGCTCAAGAGATACGGGTGAAGACTTTTGATATGTTCACCTCCCAACTAGCCCAAACAAAGTTACGAAGTCAAAAATTGTGTTCCCACCATTTCCCTCTACACCTTTTTTTGTTCATTCGTTGACTGGACTAATACTATTATAGTAACGATATTTTACAAACAATTGTTACCTTGTTAACGTTGCGATTGCACTAATGGTTTTTATAACAAATGCGGACCGATGAGGTACATACGTAAATCTCCAAACCAACATATTGAATCGTATCTTATTACTTTATAATTTGTCAATTTGGTTTGGTAATACAGTAGTATCTCTATAGGTCGACATAAACGGGACCCATTTTCTGTCCTACACTGAATGTGTTCCATGAAAGGTAGAACTTAATTGCAAACATAATATCATGTTATTCTTGATTACGATAAGAATTTATTTGACCTATGTAGTACTTAGACAGCAAACTTGATGATTATTTCGCAAAAATTTTATTAGATCTACTTTAAAATAATTTTTTATTTTACGAATAAGTTTTATAAATTAATTTCGTTTTTTAATTTTACCTAAAAAAACTTGATGTTTCTTAATTTATGTATATTTAGTTTTGAACAAAATATAAACTAGAATTGTAATTTAAAACACGTTTTATTTAAAACAATCGTATAAAACCGTTTTAAACATAAAAAACGTTTCTTTAGTAGTATTTATAGAAAATACATAATATATTTTATCTACCCTGGTGTTCAAAAGAGGGGTTACAGGTAAAACGCTTAAAAATATGTAACAGTAAACACATGTTTTAAGAAATTAAATTGCCATTGTGTTCTTGAAGTTTTTTATTTAAACAAAAAGATGAAATTTACAGTCCACAAATCTCAGAAACTTGAACAGTTTAGGGGTGCTAGTTTCAGATTAATTGAAGGTTCTAACTTAGAGAGTTAAAATAACTGTAAGTAATAAAAAGTGTTAGAGAGACTTCTATGTCTAAGTTGTTAAACTCGAAATAAATAATTTTTTACCCTCATTAATCTACAGTAGGCACATAGCGAATTAACATATAAAATAACTAGTCAGTTTTCTGTTAGCCTGATTTTAGAAAAAAGGTCAATAGAAGGGCGAATTATCAAAGATAAAAAAAATTGATTTTGTTTCATTACAGATAGGTATTTTAAATTTTTATTTATTTTAAATTAACCCATTAATCGCTAAACCGGTTTTAATAAAATATCCTATCATGCCAAGATGTTTTTTATTTATAGGGACCGTTTTAAAATTTCTTAAAATTTTTCTGCGTTACCACCAATTTCAGTCTGTGGTGTATACTCTTCAAGAAATTATTAGGTACCTACGTACTATGTGATTTTGTAAAATTTAAATATGTTTTAAAATTACTTGATAAAACTATCTATAACTTGTTGAGGAAAATTTACCAAAAAATGTAAAATAAATAGAAATTGAAGATATCGATATTACCTGAAGAAAATCAGCCAGCCTTTTATCGGAAACTTTTTTCACCTGGCTCATTAGGCTCCGTTTTTTCAATTGTAAACCCGGAAAAGTTAATCTTATAGAATGCCTATATTTTCTATATTATTGTTATCGTATAACAAAAGAATACATGTTTTAGCTAAATTATAAAGTTTGTTTTTTATACAACGACGACATAGGTATTTAGTATTCTGTTATAATAAGCTACTTAAATGGAAATAAATTTACATTGTACAACATTTTCATTTTGAAGTTTAAAAATAAGTAAGTACTATAAGTAATAAGAAGTAAAATTAATTAATTTTAAACGTATAAGTTTAATTCCATACAAAGTTTTTAGCAAAATTAAATTATAACATCTTAGATATTGAAAGAAAATAAGAATATATTTAAATTAAAAACGGGATGAAATTACTGAAATACTGCCATAGCGTATAACATCTTTTGATAGATTCTTTTCGCGAAAGTATTCAAAATTTATGTAAAATTTAAAAAAAAATGAAAGCTGTTATTATTATTACTCAATAAATACAGACATTTTATTACCTTAATTTGAAATAATTTCTACTGAGCATTTTCAATAATCTGCTTTAATATATTATCGATCTGCATATTGGCTATTTTTTCAGGTTACCTCTTTTGTTGCGTAAAACACTAGTTTTCAGGTATGTAGTTCTACTCTTCCACAAAAAGACTCCGTAGTCTGTAGCGGTCAAATCTGGCGATTTTAACAGTCTATAAGCATTTACTTCCTCTGTTGTAAGGTTCCACACCGGTAATACACATCATACATAATATCAGATACAGGTATATGACAAAGATAAAATAATAATATGGCTTAACCACCAGAGAATTTTCTAAAAATTTTCTCAAATATCAACAGTTAATTATTATTAACTTACAATGGTTTGAAAATTTGAATTGTAAGTAAATTGCAAAATTTTTAATTTCGTAATTATATATTTATTTATAAATTATTACTAAACATCGTTAAGCACGGATGTCTTTCTGCAAGTAAATATTGTGGAAAAATACGACAAAACTGTAAAATTCAGCATATTGTATTATAAAAAGCACATTTAGTGCTACCACTCGATGTCACCGAGCAAGCGTCTTGAGGGTGAATACATACATTTTGCATTTGCACATAAACATATACAGTACAATACTTATATTTTCTTTTAAATCTTATCTGTTTTTATTACATATCATTTTCATTACTATGTGTACCACATTAAAAATTTTAAATATAACTTAAATATTTTGCAATACATAATATTAAGAAATCGATGCTTTTGACCATTTTCGACTTAATGATTCGTATGTTTAGGTAAAACGTAACTATCGTATAAAAAATAATCTTACTTTAATGAAAAAATATCATTATAATTCTTGTAATAAAAGTTTAAAGTGTTTCTTTTCTAGTATGGCATTTGCCTACAAAAGTAAATTTTGAATTGGGTTTTGTTTATCGCGGATTAATTTGTTTTATGATTATGCTAAAAACAATCCTTTTGTTAAAAATATGAAAGCTTTTCTTACTAGGGTGTTAGGAAAACGCGACCAAAATTGTTTACATTCAGCATCTTGTAATATAAAAGGCTCATTTCGTGACACCGTTGTGTGTCAGTGAACAAACGTCTCCAGGGTGAATACATGCATTTTGCATTTGCACATAAACTATACAGTACATTATGTATTTCTTCCTGTCCTACTTATTTTGGTGGTTTATGTATCACTATAAAAAGTTTTCTTAAAGAAGGTTTTTTTAGCTATCACATAATTTCTTTTTTGTTAAATAATATAAAGAAATATTTGAGAGTTGCGAATAAAGATGTTTTAAAATTGAATGCTGAATAAAGATTGCAAGTTTTGTTAAGAAATAAATTATATATTTTTTAATTTGCAAACGGTTTTCCTTATATTTGTATTTCTTATTTATATTATATTGCTTACATGGTAGTAATTTCTAGTATTCTTTGTAGTCAAAATACAATATTAATTTTACAAAACATGAATTTATTATGTCACGTAATTGTAAAAGCAAACTCAGCCAAGTTTCTTTCATTTAAGGTAAGCGGACACCGGTTTTAAAGTTAAGATGAAGTTAAACTCCCTTCCCTCTTTCTTTCAACATTTTTATGCATACAAAAGTTATAGTTAATTTATTTAATTAAACGAACTTGAATTTTATTTCTTCATAATAATATATTACGAGTATCTAAAAAATATTTACTAAATTTAGAGAAAAGTTTTCAAGATTGGCAATTTCGTTTATGCCCGATTTCTTCACTTTGAGATATGTATCGGATAAGACCGTAAAAATTAAAAAATAATGAATCTCACAAAATTTAATTGAAATTTTCTAATAAAATGCTCATTTGTGATTTTGTAAATCTGAATTTTAATTATAGTATTTGTATAGGTATTTTAAACTTGTTTTGTATTTATTTTTTGTGTGAATATTGTAAAATTTTGAATTTGTGCGTTTTTTCGCACCAACAATTTTATTTATTGCACGAAATTAGACAATAATTTTTGCTTATTGTTGTAATCTTCGACGGAGATGAATGTGTAATGCGAAGCGTCCGATAAAATTATTTTTTAAGCTAAAAGTTTGAAAATTTTGGAAGTTTTTGTAAACAAAACATTTGGTTTGACGTAAGTGAATGACTATTATTGTTTAATAATTTTGATGGATTTGTTAGGGTTTTGGAAGTTTTTATGTACTTTCAAAGGTTTTTGAATACTTTTATGAAGTATTTTGAAAGTGATTAATTAATTAATCGATACATTATAACTTAGACTTGCCTAACAGTTGAACTTTTACTGTATATAAAAATATATACTTATAATGGTTTATCTACTGATTATTCTCAATTAATCGATTTGATAATAGTCAATTCAGTGAATATTGAATAAACATTTTGCACATTTTATTGAATACCTTTTGTTAGGTGCAGAGGAAAGTACCCTATTATAGCCGACAGTTTTTAATAATTTTAAACAATTTAAACTCTGAGTTCGGTTTTAATATGATTTTTTAATAAAATAATATACAATATTATTGCTGATCAGTGGTGCGCATAAAGATTCAAAAAAATGGAATAATGCGTGGTCTGTACAATTGCGGTTTAGTGCAATTATTTACCATTAATTTTTTAATAACAATTTGCAGATAATTTAATCATAGGATATTCATCTACTAAACAATAATTCCATTATTGCAAAATAATATTATGCATGCTTTTAAATTACTGAATTTGGTCATACACAGGATGATTTTATATTTAAAAATCGGATGTGGCCATCACATAACTTTCCGAATATTATTTATATATAGAATAGAAAAAATAAATAAAAAATAAAAAAAAATAAAAAAAAATAAATAAAAAAAGTTGTAGGTAATTTGATATGGATAATTTTTGTCTTAATAAACTTTTACCTATTTCATTGCGTTTCGGAGTTATAATGGATTATGTTTTATCGCTTCAAGTAAACCCCCCGTTCCCCCCATACGATTTTATCCATTTTCAATAGGCTTCGTGCCACAACAGATAAAAACTTAAATTTAAAATTTGGAGTGATTTTGTTATTTCGTTTGGTTGCTATCGTGTTCACAGACATACATACACACACACACACATACACACACATACATGTCCATGCATCTTTGTGGCAGCCCGACCTATACACCCAATTGTGGCGATTTTGTTGTTGGTCACTGTGCGCATAGCACATAAAATTACAATTTATTTGCGCTAGGAGGCGCTCGTTTACTCTCCGTATTTTCTAAGATAAAAATACAGACTATAAGCAAGCATGTGGCATCCGTTGCCACATCAAATGCATTTATCTGAAAATGTGTATAGGGTTCCACAAGCAATGTATTTGCTGTGTACAGTGTGTGTTTAGGATGCCACATTTAGTTTCCCGTTTCTCTCAGCAGGGAGCGCGCCATTAGAAGCGTATATAATATATACAACCAACGATACAAAGTTTCTGAGCTCAATACACATGTACTGAATTTTGTAACATCGCTTCAGTAACTTTATATCATTAAGGTTATTTATAAAATGAATTAGCCGGAATTAGCTGAGATGTTTTATTAAATAAAATTATAATAGCAATCTTTTGCATTTTTGATTTAAAACTTTAAATTGAATTAAAATTTTAGAATCATTTAATAAGTTACATGCAATACTATTTCCATCAGTCTGAAACCAATCAAATTCTTTTTTGCAACAAATTTTACTAGGAGGTGAGGACACCTAATATTTGAATTTAAAATTTTCAATTCAAAAAATAATAACACCCGAATAAAACTTATTGTGAATTTATTTTAGTGGAAGTCTTTTTTAGTGAAAAATATTCGAGCTTTCATAATCATTTATGTGTATTCTGCCAATTTTTAAAATTGACTGAATGTTTATTAAAATTAACATTGAATAAAGCAAACTTTTGAAATTTTCACTTAGCTCCGAGCCACATACGTTCTGAATATTTCGTCGGCATACAAGCAAAAGTGACCAACTGCATAAATGGCGAAAATAAGATGCTTGACTAATTGAGTTGAATAACGATATAATAATAAAAAAATAATTAAAATTTTAATATAATAAACTATATTAATTGTATTATGACTAAAATTATTGAAATTTGGCATTAATTGTCTGATTTTATAAGCGATATTCAACCTAAAAGTTGCTCTCCTGTAAAACTTGAGTTTTGCAGTTGGTCACTTTTGCTTGTATGCCGATGATTAATTAGAAAAAAGATCTTTTAAATTTTTCTTTTAGCTCCGAGCCACATACGTTTGGTGCCGCTGTTTAAATTTGATTTTAATATTCAATTAGATCACCAGATGATAAAAAAAATTAGCGATGTGTAAAGGCATTAAAAGTTTATCTAATCGTTGAAACATGAAAACCAATGCTGTTGAAAAATTTAATTTAAACTTAAATAAAATAAAAAACAGAATCAATGTTAAGCAATTCACTTCACGCTAAAGTTTATTCATAAACTTTTATTTTTCAAAACTGACATCCAATGATTTTTTTTCACCTTTCGATTAAATCTATAATTATCTTATAAATTTAAAAAATTGTATCCTTGACTAATTATGATAAGCTTTGTGGTAACTACTATAAAATTTGAGAGAGAAATGACTCTCTCACTCGCACTCGCAGACGATTTGAAATCGTACGTACAATCGTTGTACTATCCGGTACATTTTTCCTTTTCTATTTTTAGACATGATATTAGAAAAATTGGAAAATTGTTTTACAAAAATAAAAATTGTAAGCTTAAAAATACTATACCTACCTACCATTTATACCTACAATTTCTATTGAAACATGTAAACAAATGCTTAAAAATTGAAATAATTGTTATAAATAAATGTGTATTTTCAAAATTGACGTCCAAGGATTTTTTTCAGTTACCACGCTGTCCGATTTCAATGATTCTTTTTTTGTTAAAAAATGGATAACACAGGGGTTGTCCGATATAAATTTGGTCACGATCAAAAACAAAAATTATCAAATTTGATTAAACGCATAGGCTGCAGAATATTCATTTACATGATATTACTTTATAAATAGGTACCATTACCATGCATCGCATGCTAGATGTAATTTGAGCTGTTTTACAATAAACAAGTTTGATAAAAAGTGAATACTTTAGGTCAGATAATAAAAAATTTGTTTCCGATCCCCATCAGAAACTCCGGGTCCAGATGAAATTTCCATCGACTCTCGCCCCCCATCATCGGACCTGTCTATAGTTCAACGACTAACATCAATAAGTTAAAAGTTAAAAAAATAGTCAAAATGGATTCAAGGAAAGTCAAAACGGATATTTCCGTGAAAATCTGGAAACAAAAAAAATCGGTATTACGGCCCTCGGTGTTATGGTTAACGGCTTAAGAATTATTTAAGTCAATTACGTATTTGAGTAGCTTGTCACTCATGTTTATTGAAAATGAAGTGCAATTGTTTAGATTATGAATCTATTATTATTGCAGTTCGCAAGAATGAAGGCAAGAAAAGTTCCACTTTAAACGAGCACTAACGCAGAATTTAACTGTGAATTGATTACATGAGAATTTTAGTGAACCATCCCATTCTTGTTGGGGTCATAGGGGGGGGGGCTCCAAATCAGGCTGCACCTGGGGCCTCACATTTAAATAAAACTCCTATAAGAGCCTTCTTTTCTGCTTCTCAATATTCATATTGCAATATTCGAAGTTTCAATAAATTGATAATATCCCAGTTTTTTCAAATCTACATCACCGTGAGTCGTCGTGGTTACGCAAAAATTATTTAATATTATGTATTAAAATTAAGTAATACTAGGGTTACAAATATTATCCAGTTCCGAAGTCGTCACCTTCAATTGTTTCTTAAAAACATGCAAAAAAGCTTAAAAAAAAGCTCGTCATTTATATGGGGTTCCATAAAATAAAAAAGAAACAAATTTTTTATTATCTGACCTAAAGTATTCACTTATTATCAAACTTGTTTATTGTAAAACAGCTCACATTACATCTAGCATGAGATGCGTGGTAATGGTACCTATTTATAAAGTATTATCATGTAAATGAATATTCTGCAGCCTATGCGTTTAATCAAATTTGCTAATTTTTGTTTTTGATCGTGACCAAATTTATATGGGACAACCCCTGTGTTACCCATTTTTTAACAAAAAAAGAATCATTGAAATCGGACAACGTGTAACGAATTATCGCTGAACATACATCCAAATTTTCAGACGAATTGAAAATCTCCTCCTTATTTTGTAGTCGGTTAATAAAAAAATAGAAAAGCATACAATGCACTGGAAAGTTTTGAATTCGGGTTACGTTAGCTTATAATAATTTATTAGTCAAGGTTACAATTTTTTAAATTTATAAGATAAAAATTATACTTAGAATTATCGAAGGGTGAAAAAAAATCCTTGGACGTCAATTTTGAAAATACACATTTATTTATAACAATTGTTTCAATTTTTAAGCATTTATTTTCATGTTTCAATAGAAATTGTAGGTATAAATGGTAGGTAGGTATAGTATTTTTAAGCTTACAATTTTTATTTTTGTAAAACAATTTTCCAATTTTTCTAATATCATGTCTAAAAATAGAAAAGGAAAAATGCACCGGATAGTACAACGATTGTACGTACGATTTCAAATCGTCTGCGAGTGCGAGTGAGAGAGTCATTTCTCTCTCAAATTTTATAGTAGTTACCACAAAGCTTATCATAATTAGTCAAGGATACAATTTTTTAAATTTATAAGATAATTATAGATTTAATCGAAAGGTGAAAAAAAATCATTGGATGTCAGTTTTGAAAAATAAAAGTTTATGAATAAACTTTAGCGTGAAGTGAATTGCTTAACATTGATTCTGTTTTTTATTTTATTTAAGTTTAAATTAAATTTTTCAACAGCATTGGTTTTCATGTTTCAACGATTAGATAAACTTTTAATGCCTTTACACATCGCTAATTTTTTTTATCATCTGGTGATCTAATTGAATATTAAAATCAAATTTAAACAGCGGCACCAAACGTATGTGGCTCGGAGCTAAAAGAAAAATTTAAAAGATCTTTTTTCTAATTAATCATCGGCATACAAGCAAAAGTGACCAACTGCAAAACTCAAGTTTTACAGGAGAGCAACTTTTAGGTTGAATATCGCTTATAAAATCAGACAATTAATGCCAAATTTCAATAATTTTAGTCATAATACAATTAATATAGTTTATTATATTAAAATTTTAATTATTTTTTTATTATTATATCGTTATTCAACTCAATTAGTCAAGCATCTTATTTTCGCCATTTATGCAGTTGGTCACTTTTGCTTGAATGCCGACGAAATATTCAGAACGTATGTGGCTCGGAGCTAAGTGAAAATTTCAAAAGTTTGCTTTATTCAATGTTAATTTTAATAAACATTCAGTCAATTTTAAAAATTGGCAGAATACATACTATAAATTATGATTATGAAAGCTCGAATATTTTCTACTAAAAAAACTACCACTAAAATAAATTCACAATAAGTTTTATTCGGGTGTTATTTTTGAATTGAAAATTTTGAATTCAAATATTAGGTAACTATTTTAGGTATCCTCCTCCTAGTAAAATTTGTTGCAAAAAAGAATTTGATAGATTTCAGACTGATGGAATGCATGTAACTTATTAAATGATTCTAAAATTTTAATTCAATTTAAAGTTTTAAATCAAACATGCATAAGAATGATATTATACTTCTATAAAACTTGTTATCTAATTCATTTTATAAATAACCGAGCTCAGAAACGTTGTATCGTTGGTAGTATAATATATTATATACGCTTCTAATGGCGCGCTCTCTGCCGAGAAAAACGACGAATTATATGTGACATCTTAAACACACACTGTACACAGCAAATACATTGCTTGTGGAACCCTAAGCCCATTTTTCGGTTATTTCGGGTCTGTATAAGCGGTTGAACAAAGCTAAATATATATTTATAACGTGATTCATATCAGCTATTAAAATACTTCCCATAGCTGTGGCATTCAAGACACTATTATTTTTCATAACAAATTCCAAAACTAAATAGTGTGTGTGACCAGAGGGCGCCACCATACCGAGTGACAAATGTAGTAACAATCTGGTTAAAAGCATCTAAGATACAGACCCAATTGTGGCGTACCACACACAGATTCAATTCCCGCCATATCTTTAACGGTAACGCCTCCTTTTAACTGGTATTTTGCGACTTATTCTCATAGAAGCGGCAAGTTCAAATCGGAACACATTAAACACCTATAATAGCCGAGTTATGACGGATTTGGCTGTGGCATCCGAATGTATGTTGCCACAACTAAAGCGTACGCCATAATTGAGTTTAATGCACACACAGGTAGCCACAGTTAATGCCACACAAACACACACACACCATTACAAGCCCCGTAATGTTTGTGACAAGCTGTGAATAATCCTCGATTGTGGCATAATCATAATTATTAACATACTAGGTGCGCCATCTTATAAGGAATCTATAGAACTGATAATTTTTAATTTACCCACGGTTTAAAGGAATCTATAACATTTTTTAGATTGTGACAAGTTATCCATAAATATATAATCTCGAAATCAGTGTAAACGTATTGCCATAATTATTGTAATACCTGAAATGTGTAAAAATGTAACGTCATAAATATTATATTATAAACAAAGGTGTAAGTGCAATGTTGCCAAGTTTCAGTTTAATAATTTTATTATTAATTATCGTTTTATATTTGTGTAGTATAAAACTTTGTAGGCTAATTTTTGTGAATCAGTAATTAGAGGTTGAAAAAAGTGTAGTTACTCTCAATTAACGTAATTTTATTTAAAAAAATAAAATTTAAAGACGAAAATTTAAAGGTTTAAAAAAAACGCAGCTGCGTAGGGTGCGTGTTCTCGGGGGACGAAAAAATTGTTAAGACGAAACGAAAAAATAGTCATGACAAAAATATCCAACTTCTATTTGCTACCCAGTTAATAAATAAAATCTTTTTCTTACATGGCGAAGTATAACAAGTTGCCTACTATTTGTAAAGCTACACATTAGTTTTATTTTTAACCACCAAGCATTGTATAGATATCGGCGTAACTAATTATTATTTATTATAGTTTATTTATTAGGTGAATTATTACAAAACAATATCATGAATTGATAATTTTTGACAATCAAGTTTTTAATTTAAGTATGAAGAATATTGATAGTTCATTTAGTCACTATTTCGAGTTTGAAGAAGTAGTCGCAACCGAAAGACCATGCTACGGAAGAAGCCATGCGACAAGTATTATTTTATTGATAAATTGTGTAGGGAATGCAAAAAGAGGTATAACCAATACGACATTGTTCTTTCAGAAAAACGCTAAAATGTTAGTCAAGGACTATTTTGTTCAGAGTTTTTGCACCTAACTCTACAACAATATCTCTTTATTTATTTTTTTCAGTATTAAATTTTCGTTACCATTTTTATGCTTAACATCTGATGTCAGCTACGTTCAACTTCGACTGACAGGGCTGACAATTTTTCCCCCCTTAAATTTATTAGGTTTTTCTGACCCCTAAAATGAAAAGTTTTCCAACAGGAAGCGAGAACCTACTAATAAAGTTACTTAGTATAATGTAAAATGTTTAATCTATGTTTACTACTACCTTACTTAATTTTTTTTTTAAAACCATAAGTCATAACATAAGTATCAACCAAAGCACTAAAAATCGTTAAACTTTTGCATTGTTAAAAAAATCCTTTTGTTTGGCAATATAGTTTATCTTGGAAAGATTTTATCTTCAAACGTACTACGATTTCTAAATTATTCTCTCCCCGCTCTAACATTTAATAAAAAGCGGGTAAATTTTATACTGCTTGCATGTTATTCATAATAAGAAATACATATCAACGGCCTTGGTGCAACTTTTAATAAAATGGATGTACATGCATATACGTATGTACATACGAAGTACATAATAATATAAAACTTTTTAAAATTTTATATAGTATGTATCGCCGTTTTTCAAGAAAGATGGGTTTTCACTTCAGGTTCAGAACGCTTTTTTTACTTTAAATTTTTAAAGATATACAAAAATACATAGTATACTAACACTAAACCAGTTTTAAAGTAAAAATCTATTTTTTATTAGCGCACTTGCTCTTTGGAACTCCGAGCTAGTTGCGTTGAAGTAAAAACCAGTGCATTTAAAAGAAAAATTTCCCCTGTTCGAAAAAATATATTTTCTTAAAATAAATAGGTAATTATAGTGTGATAAAAGTATTTTAACTTAACCCCTCATAATTATTAGAAATAAATCTTAATGCTAGTATCTTAAATGTTAAAAATTAATAAACACAAAGTTGTAATTTATTTAAAAAAAGAGGGAATTTCTATTAAACAATTAAATTTTATAATTAAAAATTCACTAAACTAGGCGGCAAAATTTAATCTTTTTTTAGGCAATCTTGGAAAGATTTTATCTTTAAACGTACTGCAACTTCAAAATTATTACCTCCCCGCTCACATCTAAAGGCGCGTAAATTTTATACTGTCTGCATATTTTTCATAATAAAAAATATAAACGGCCTTGATGATGCGACAAAAAGACAAATTGCCGCATGGTTATAAATATTTTTTTAGCTCTTAGGCGCCAAATAGACGTGCAACTTGGTTACCAACCAGAGGTGACAACCTGTTATCTTTATTCATAAAGAAATGATAATTTTTTACGCTGCTTTATAATTCGTTGGAAAAAATCCAAAATTTCGGCAGGCTCTTCAGCACACGTGACCGCAAAGTTCAAATTTCTAAATTAATACATTTTTAGAATTTTAATTTTAATGATTTGGATTTTTTGTGAGCGGAGCCAGATGTTGGCAACCGAGATTCTAAAAATTTTATTAATTTAGAACTTTTCGAACTGCTGTATTTTGCGGTCACGTGTGCTAAAGAGCTTGCCGAAATTAAAAAAATTTTTTTCCAACGAATTATAAAGCAGCGTAAAAAATTGTCATTTCTTTATGAATAAAGACAGGTTGTCAACTCAGGTTGGCAACCAAGCTGCACGTCTATTTGGCGTTTTAGGCAAAAACAATAAATACGAAAAAATGTAAATTGCAAGGTAATTTTAGCCAAAAAAAAACGTATAAATTTTGATTACTTGGGTACTTATCAATATTTTGTCACATTAACAGCCAAAGCGCCGCCCCGAATAACGTCCGGGTTGTCCGCCCCCTAAAACGGGCACTGCGTACATAAATAGTACATAATAATTTAAAACTTTTATAAATAAATTTATTATAAACTTTATTTACATACATTTTAAAACATTTGTAGAAATATTAAGTGTCCACTTGTAGAAAGCTGCTAGGATCTACTAAAATAACTTGTACTGTTTTTAAAAAAGTTGTTCATTATAACAATTTATTGAATTTGTTTCAACTTTTTACTTTTACAATTTTTGCCAAGAAGAAAGAAAGGAAACAAAGATTTTTAAGAATTACTTTCAAGCCGTTTACCGAGAAAGTTTTTACTTCAGCTTCAGAACGCAAGTATGCAAAGATACTTGATATAGTTTTTTAACTTAAATTTTAACTTATTTAAAGATGAATATAATCCAGTTTCATAATAAAAATCCATTTATTAGCTTTCACTATAACTCCGAGCTAGTTACGTCTGTACTGTCTGTAAATACCGGACGCAAGGACCTAACTCGAGTTACTTACAATATTAATCCTTTTTTTTACTAAACGATTAAGGTTAAGTAAAATTTAGGTACCTACTAAACATTTTCTGAAGAACCTTCAACTCTTACCAAAGCACTACAATTTGTTTTATTTTTGACCTTGTTAATAAAAAAATAATTATTTACTGATTGCTAAGCATTCCTTCCCCGCTCCACATCTGATAAAAAACGTGTAAACTTTATAGTGCAATTTTAAACGGCCTTGATAATTCTAAATGTTTTTCAAATAGAAGATATAAAGTAGTAGCTAGAGACGAATTAACAAAATTTCTAATTTTGGTTACAATTTAAAATATCTGTGTCCTTTTATATAATTTGAACAGCTAATATCTACGTAACTAAAAATTTTCAGAATTAATATAAAGCCGATTTCAAAGAAAGATGTTATTTTGCATCAAGTCTCTACGCAAGTAGTATATAAAATTATTTTATGTTTTCATATTCAGTTTCAAAGTAAAAATCGATTCTTAGCTCACTCTTGTTCTTTGGTACTCCGAGCTAGTTGCGTTTAAGTAATTAGTAATTACCGTATCCATCTAGATACAGGATGCGAGGACCTACTCAAGTTAGGGGACGTCCATTAATTACGTGAGGCGTTTAGGGGGGGGGGGGTCGAGCCGAATTTCACCAAATCTCACGTGGGGGAGTGGGGGGGCTCGGCAAATATCACGTAATTTTTTTCAAAACGCTAGCTAACACTTTAATACAAGGTCAAATCGAGTTCGGTTTTCCGGCAATAAATCAAACTTCCAACAGTCTATATAATCATATTATAAAACAGGGAAGGGCGGACTGTGAATTTTGCAAACCGCTAGCTAACACTTTAATTCAAGATCAAATCGAGTTCGGTTTTTCGGCAATAGATCAAACTTCCAACAGTCTAAATAATTATATTATAAAACAGGGAGGGGGGGACTGTGATTTTAGCAAAACGCTAGCTAACACTTTAATTCAAGGTCAAATCGAGTTCGGATTTTCGGCAATAAATCAAACTACCAAAGCTCTAAATAATCATATTATATAACAGGGGGGGGGGGGGGACTGTGATTTTTGCAAAACGCTAGCTAACACTTTAATACAAGGTCAAATTAAGTTCGGATTTTCGGCAGTAGATCAAACTTCCAACAGTCTAAATAATTTTTATTTAATTTAATTTTTTCGCGTTGTTAATAAAAATTTAAATATTTAAACATACATGCATATTATGTATGTTATCTTTGTAAGAATGTAAATAATCTTCAAACGACTGCAATTAAGCATACCCTCCCACGCTTTACATCTAAAAAAAGACGCGTAAATTTAATAGTGTCAACAACTTTATAAGAACTATAAACGGCCTTGATAATGCAATTTATAATAAGATTTCTAATAATGTACCTATAATTTAAAACTTATCAAACTTTATAAGTGGAATTGTTTTAAAACTAAATAATGAAATTTTTGCCCATATTGGAAATCTGTTATTTGCTTAAAGATGTAGGTGTGGTAACCGGGTAACCCCCAAAAAGTAGTAAGATTCATCTTCCGGGAGCAAACTAGGACAGCGGTGGCAAACGGCGTGCCTTCAAATGAACTTTTTTCTTGTAAATCACTAAATGTATTCAATTTTATAACATACAAAAAAAATTTTTTTTCAAAAAGTTTTTGATAAAATAATGATGCCCTATGCTTTTTGTAAAAATATAAACAAATACAATACATTATTACGGTGCATAGCGTAAAAATTAAAAAGAAGCAAAAAAAAAACTTTTTTTCAGGTGACTCGAACCTATGACCTTCGTATTGCGAGTCCCACATCTTGACGCTGCGCTAGCTACTAGTTGGAAATTCATAACGTAAAACACTTACAGTGAGTGTAGAAAGTATTCGTCACCTCCTATATTACCAATGTAAATTACCCATTTTCAAACCGTTTTTTGACATATAAAAATCGCTTTTACAGCAAAACTTTTTAGACATTTTTTGTTAAAAATTTCATTGTCTTCAATTTTATATCTATACATTTTTCTATTTTGTCGCCCCGTTTTTGACTGGCAGCGACTTAAACAAGACTCTGAAAAATACAAAAAATATTATCATCTGTATCTCAGAAACGGTGTGACAAAATAGAAAAATGTATATAAACAAAAATGTAGGGACTAAAATTTGCAATAAAAACTACTTATACATTTTTTTATTTTGTTGCACCGATTTTGAGATACAGGAGACAATATGTTTTGTATTTTTTAGATTCTTGTTTACGTCGCTGCCAGTCAAAAATGGGGCGACAAAATAGAAAAATGTATAGATATAAAATTCAAGACAATGAAATTTTTAACAAACAATTTCTAAAAAGTTTTGCTGTAAAAGCGATTTTTATATGTCAAAAAACGGTTTGAAAATGGACAATTTACATTGGTAATATACGAGGTGACGAATACTTTCTACACTCACTGTATGTATACATAAAGTAAGACCTAAAAAAATTTTATTTTCTAAACGCTTGGCCATCTGGAGCTACAATTTATATCACTTGCAATTCTAGTCAAGTCCTCCATACCTATAAATTTGGACGAAATCGGTGATGTCGAGTAGGGGTCCCCTCCTTGTTAATACTAGTAGTAATAATTAAATAATAATTTTAACATTTTAGCAAGTCATGGCATTTCCATTTTATTTAGGGTTTTTTAGTATAATTCGAAGATAAGGGTATACTTTAATATGCAGTTTATATAACATTGTTTTACTTTATTATTTTTATATCTAACCAAAAATTGAAATAACAGAAATCTCAAACCGAGTAATACAAGTTAGTAAGGGGTTAATAGTTTATAATAATTATGACTGCAACCCATCTAACATATCGAGAATATCTGGCAACACTGTAATGATAAGCAGAGGGCGCCACATGAAGGCATTAGTTTAAGTTGCCATAAATATTATAGTGTGTGGTACGGGAAATAAGCTCTATTGTGGCAAATTTCACATAAAATAGAATATTCCTTCGAATTTTTAATCTACGTAGAAACAAGGATGCACATATAATGCCTATATTAAATTCAAACGAATTATTGTCAATTGTGGCGAATTATTCAACTAAGTGTCGAGATATTTTAATTTAAAATTGTGGCATCGAGTGTATAGCGCCACAATTTTTGAACTCGCCACAGTACAGGCCTATGCACACACAAATTGCCACAAATATAGTGCAACATACACACACATACACACATACAGACATTTTTCAAAAATTGTAGAAATGGTTTAAGGGAACCTCAAAACATAAAAATTTTATGAAAAAATTGGGGGTCAATTTTTTTTTTTTCAATTTCAGATTACAATACTTTCCTTACTAAGGAGTTCGGAAAGTAAAAATGCGTCTAGTAAACCAGATACATTAAAAGCTCAATTGTTAAGCACATTTTCTACTGCGTCACAGGCAGTAACAGCTACAAGATGAATGACTTATATGCAAGATTAATATTGTCAGTGGATAAAAGGTATTATCATTGCAATGAAACAAATTCTTTTTTTATCAACTAGTTTCAATCATTTATTGATCATTAGTCACCGTTAAAAAGTTTGTTGTATTTATGAAATGATTTTTGTCGATCCATTTATTTATAATTATTTATTTATACAAATTTTAACTCTGCATAAATGATTGTTTGCAGAATTTTACAAATTTTAGTTTCATGACACTTTATCTGATGATGATCAATAAATGATCGTGAAAAAGTGATATACCTTATGAATAAAAATGTAGAGAATGAAATTTACAAGGAAAATGATTATTCATTTGGCAATTTTTTTTTGGATTTATATAGTGTGTTTTTAGTCACTGTAATTAATCACTTTCAATTCAATTCATTGCAAACAATAAGAAAATTCTTATTTAAAAACAAATTAAAACATTTAATGATATTATTGCTGTTTTATTATCCAGTATTGCGCACTTATGGCAATGCATTGCCACTTATTACCACAATTACTTCTTATTTCCATATATTACTTTCTATTGCTTCTTATTTTTCTCATATTACCAACAATTTGTACAGTATTACCGTCAGTGAAACGCTCCTTGCCTTCTATTTTAATTTTCATTTTAACCAAACACTAACAATAAAATTATGTACACATGTTTCAGCCTATTAGATCATTATTCAGTGCAAATAATTTTAAATTAAATTTTACTTTAAAAATTACAAAAGCATTCACTGCAAATTTTCTAATGGATTAATAATATTGTTTACCTTTCTTTGCAAGATCAACGTGATCAATGGGATGGGATGTTGCTTCATAATTTCTTTAACGTCGACTGATTCTAATCGACTGATTTTCCGCCTTCCCTGAACAGAAAATTCTGCATTTTTGATGGTCGCATGGTGCTGTTCTTTAATAAGATGGTCTGAAAATTTTGATTTTTTAAAAATTGTTTTTCCAATGTGATACGTATTCTTTAAACCTTGTTCTAACTGCACTATACCGGCTTGACCGACATCTCACAATTTTCACAGCGAAGATGTCCGCTTTTCTCGTCAATTTCTATGGCATCCATGGTTTTTGAAATAGATTTTATTGATTTATAATGTAGAGAATTTACTTTTCATGAATTTTCAAAAAAGTGGTAGTCACCAGACATTATCTCTATGTCTTTCGATAGGTAACCTTCCTATTCCATCGTATGAATTTCCGCTTTAATATAGCAAATTTACGTTTAAAAAATCACTTGTACAACCAAAAAAAGTACAACTTGTTCTTATGCTTCGTTGAATTATACTATATTTTTTCATATTCAAACGAGATCAATTTATATAAACTTACTACTCTATAATATACTTATATTACTTTGTATTTATTTAAATTGTTTTTTAATTAAGAATTAATTTATAAATTACCTAGAATTTATACAGCATAGTGTAAGTACTATAATTTATTTAAGAAAATTTTCAATTTAAAAAGCAATTGGTCGTATAATATAATTATCCTCAATGTCTATATTATTTTTAAAATTCAAATTATACAAAATTTTATAAAGTATTACGGCTAAATAAACAGAGAGGTGGAATAAATTTATTTTACTAAGTAATTTAGCCTAAAAAATGTGATATCTACATATAATTTGTTTAAAATATAAATTAATAGATATTTTAAATAATTATCCAAATATTATACCTCATCATAAAATATCAATTGTTTTAAATTGTTTTTAAATATCATGTGTCAAGGCTACAGACTACATGGATGTAAATATGAGAAAGTAAAAAATAAACTTTTAAATAATGGCTAGAAAAGAATATGAATTAAATTAAAAGGCAGTAAAGATCTAAAATTAATAAGTAAGCGCCATGGTATAAATTAATATCATTAATAATAATTGTTACATGTTTATCAACTACTGTTAAGTAATATTTATCTTATAGTTACACTGATTTGGGTTACTTAATGAGCTACTTACAAGCACTAATGCGGAAAGTAAATTTACTATTTTTATTTGTTTTAAGGTAAATTGAAGAAACTGACATTTATTAATCAATAGAAATATAAATATTTAAATATTTAAATAATCAGATTATTTTATTAATTAAAGATAACATAGAAAATGTCAATTCAGATAAAAATCAACTATTTTCAAAGCAATGCGGTAAAATATAATGCTTTTACATAAATTACTATATTTAATTCAAAGATCGTGGATGGGTTCGAAGCCATGGTTATTCCCCTAAGGCTTTTCTGTAATTTTATTATATTTTATTAGCGGTAACTACTCTTTGTATTACCTCTTTTCTTGGGTATAGTTTTACATTGTTAAACATTTACTTGAGTTATACTTTATAATTTTTAAAATACACTAAATTTTTCCATATTAAATGTATTTTGGAATACATACAAATATACTTTACTCACTTTTTACAACTACAAATTCAAAATTTTAAGTCTATTAGATATTCATTTGAAATAGAAAATCAGCTTCCCCGAATAACCTGTTACATACGGATTACAAACTGGGGGTCAACAGATTTTATATGAGAGAGACTGGAAGGACAATGGACATGTTCTATATTCAGTGTTTCAAATCATTTATTAATAGTAATATACAGACATCTACTAAATTGCAACATAACTATACCTTATAATCATCTTACATACTACGTAGTACATATTATATTCATCTTTAAGAATTTAATAACTAACAGAATGTTTCCTACAACAGCTGTTGATAAGTTGCAAATTGCATTTTCAATTCCAGATTCGTCAATTATTCATCAAATAGTTAAATAACGCTTCACAAATTATTCCAAATAATATAACAGAAATAGAGCAATTGGTGAACCAACCCAATTTAAAACCACGACGTTTGTACTCTCTACCATTATTGCGTCTCAAGAAATTAACCAGAGAATTGACAACAATATAAAAATATTGCTGGATTTTTGCGAAGAAAAACTAAAAATATGCAGACCAAGGATTCGTATAAATCGTGTAATATTTCTTGGTTTAGATTAAAATTACTAATGTTTTTTTTAAATAATCATTATAACTAATATACTACGCTAGAACTTCAATAATATTATATTCAAATTAATTATTTATAACATTTTCAGTACCTACTAATAATTTGTGATTTGTTGTAATTCGTACGTTGCGTTGGTTATTACTATATAATAAGCAATTGAAATAACTCATTCGCTTTTCATATTTTGAAGGAACGTATAGTAAGTGTAAATTGATTGAAAAATCTAAAATATAGATTAGATTAGAACTTAATTATAAATACAGCTGATTGATACTCACGCTAAGCATTGTTCGTAAATTTAAAACTCGCAGCTTTCCAATTGTTGGAGTTATTGGTTTTTGGCATCTAAGCATTATAAACATTAGAGATTTTTGAATCCTAATATCACTATCAGCAAAATCCATTTCATAACATATATTTGCCAATTTACCGCTTTCGGTTGTAACTTTCTCTCCGTAGCTAGATATTAGAATCAATAGTAAATATCCTGATAGTATCAATATTAAATCTTTCAAAATTTCAGCGATTTCTATATTCAGCTAACATTGTTTAGTTAGTATTTGCATAATTTAGATGTGTTGGAAGACAACTCTTACCTGGATATGATATATTAGTAAGCATAAATTAATGCTTACTGCTGAGAAAAAGGTAAGTACTATTAATGAGAAATTGCTTTCCATTTGATTTGCTGCATCATTAATACCAATATGGTAAGGTATAATGTATCGAAGTTGTATTTTAAACGATGCCCAGTCAATAATAATTTGCTCTTTGATTAGTTTTTCATCGAATTCCTGAAAAAATAAGTGCAGTTTCAATTTTTCTTAGTATACGTATTAAAATTAAAATAATTTTTTTTATTAATAATTTTCCTAAAGTTATTGAGAGAAACCCTTGTACTGGAATTTAAGAGTGGCATATACTTTCAGGGGATTAAAGATCTGTTTTAATTTAATATGGATTTTAAAAAATTGTAATTGAATGCTTTTACTTTGGACTGTTAGTTTTATTTTTCTTGGCTCATACAGGTTTCTTTTCCTTTCCATCTCAATCAATTTAGAAATTGTCAAAATTTACAACTTCAATTTCTCGTAATCATAGATACTGTAAATAATTATGATTTTAACCCTATATTGCACATAATTTTATTTTTGAAAACTAAAAATATGTGGTGTATTTTATCGTCTGTACCATCTAAAAAATATTTAAAACAATTATTAAACTTTAGTTTCAAAAATATTCATAAAGTGTTGTCTGTTTTATCTGACATATTATACACGTCAATATAATACAAGTAAATGAAAAGTAACAGAAAACAAGATATACATTCTTTCAATAAGCTGTATTGAGCAATTGAAATATTTTTAACTAAAAAATTAGGCTTTCTAACAATATGACACACACTTCATTAAAAACGTGAAAAAACATAAATTCTAAGGTATAATGTGTAACATTAGTAACTGATTATCTTCATTATCGATATGTTATGTGCTATAATATGTTGGTAGCCTATCTAACTTGAAGAAGGATGTTCTTGGATAGGAACATTCTACATAGAAAGTTTATTTTTTGCGTAAAAAGTATTTAAAAAAATTTAATTCTTTGAGTTCCCAAATGGGAACAAGGTGCAATACGGGGTTAACTTAATTTTAACGTTTGTTCATTATGTGAAAACCAGTCTCTATTATCTTTTAGAATTTCGGTACAAAGATTGCTCTTAGGAATTAGCAATAATAATAATTATAGTTACCTTGGTTAAATCTCCTTTATAACCAGTAAATGATATTATTAGGTATTTTTGTAATAGTTTAAAGTGACCACAAATTAGTGTTAATACGTTTATATATACATATAGTTGCAAATATATAATTATAGCAGTTATACTAAATATCAATATTTGGATTATAAGTTGAAGATTATTATTTTCTATAGCAGGTCCACATCCGAATGGTAGAATCCATTTATCTTCATTTAATGATAGTACAACTGACACTGATATGTACGCAATTATTACAAAAACTATCGATGAAGATCCAAAGTAACTCTAAACAATTCAGTATTGTTAATATACACGGTGAGTCAATAGTGCAAATTTCTTAATTAACTTCCGTCTCATAATAAAGTATAAAATGACTTCCAAGACCAAGTTTTGATGATATTTTTAGTTTTTTATAAATTAGTTTGGGTAAATTTTACCGATATTTACAAATATACATCTCAAACTAAAATTTCAAATAAATTCAGAAAACAATTTTTGTCTCATCTGCTTCTGGCGACCACGGTAAAATAGGCAAAACGTCTGGTTTTCCTAGCTAGTTCTTGCTCTCTTAACTAGTTAGCAAAAAAAACAGAAAATTTATATATAAAATATATATATATGTTACGCTCAATGATGATAATTCGGCCATTAACGTTAATGGCCGGACAATAACGTCAATGCCCAGCTTAGTTGGGCATTGACGTCATTGACGTCAATGACCATGCATTTTGGGCAATGTTGACATTTAAAATTTCATGTGTAGTTTTTACATCATTATCCGGGCAATGACGTTAATGCCCAATACAGGGTGGGCAATGATGAAACTATAATTTTATAAATTCCATCTGAAGGTAATATAATAAATGTGTCTTTGCAAATACATAATACTAGTTATTAAGGGACACTGAAAAGTTAATTTTGTTAAAAAATAGTAATACGACCAAAGAAATTGAGATTACTCTTAGACAGCAGCAGCTCAAAGCAATGTTTTATGAGTCCAGGGTTACAAGCGTTGTCATTGCAAGGGTGGATGTAAAAATAATACATGTGCGTATCACGCCACCAAACAAATTTGCAATTTTCAATTTGTATGGGTCACTCCCGTGCCAGAATAAAAATGATTAATTTAAAAATTTTCATTTCATTATTTTTTAATTTTTATTATTTTTGTTAATAAATGATTTTATTATATTATAAATACAATGAATAACGTAAATATCACTTGCCAGTTGGCGGTCAAATTTAAATTACCATTTTGCTGTTCTTTATAGTAGTTATTCCATAATAACATCATTGCCCAATCCATTTTGGCCATTAACGTCATTGATCTGCCAAAGACGTAAATATTACAATCAGATGAAAATATTCACATCATTGCCCACCGTCAACGAGCGTTGACTTCAATGGCCGGTCAATGACGTTAATGGCCAGCGTAAATGGGCATTGACGTCATTGCCCGGCCATTGACGTCAATGCCCAATTTACGTCATTGACCGTAACATATACATATATTGTAGTGCTTTAGGTCGTTGGTTCTCGAAAAATGGTTACATGGAAGAACAATAAAAAACTGACGATTTAAAAAACAATTTATTTGCAACCTGAACACAAGAAACAAAATAATAAAGACAGGACTCACACGGAATTAGCTGAGCACGTAATTCGGAGAACTTTCTTTTGATATCTGATCCTGGATGCACCTCCTTCCTCGGATACTCGATTTGTTCCAATTCGGGGCTAATTAATCCGTAATCAAATTCTTCAATAATAGTTTCTGCATTTTTAATCCCAATAAATTTTATTTTTGATTGAACTCTTCAACACCAAACCTTTCACTTCAACTTTCAACAATTATTTTGGTGACGACTGTCGACACAACTTGCAACACTTGGGCTCTCAATTTATACCTTTATACGACTAGCCCCTCGGGCTCTCAAATTATATGTCTACACCCGACTTGCTTCTCGGGCTCACAATTTAAGGCTCGACAAGACTTGCCTCGCGGGCTCTCAAATTAGATCTCTACAACCGACTTGCTTCTCGAGCTCACAATTTAAGACTTTATACGTCTAGCCCTTCGGGTTCTCAAATTATAACTGACTAGTTCTTCCTTTTATTTATCTCCTTTATCTCCTTGGTTTTTATTAGATTCCTTTTAAAAAAAAAAAAAAAATCAAGATTAGCATTTTGTTAATCTCCTGCTGCTTGTGCCTGTTCGTCTACAGCTCAGCTGCATTCGTGTGAGTCGCTAAACAACAAAAAAATAAAAATACAAACATTAAAATTTAGACAACAATGAATAACATTACTGTAACAACAAACTTAAACTAAGCAATACAACTTAAACTAACTAACAAACTTAACACAAAATAAAAGCAATTTTGAAAACGAACAAGAGTCCTGCCTTTATTGTTCCTCAGGTTGCAAAGTCAGTTCTTTATTTCTAAATTACGCAACTCACTTTCCACTTCTTTATCAGAACACAACAATATATATTGTCGTGTTTCAAAATGCAAAATTTGAATATTTTTGAATTATTTTATTTATTTTGAAATGAATTTGTTTATTTTTGTTAATTTTTAATATTTAAATTTAATTTTGTAAATAATTATTTTGAATTTCGCAATTATGCGCGAAATTGTGAAGGTAGGTAGAATTTGTAGAGGAGTGAGAGCTTTTTGCCGGCGTAGTTGTCGAGAGCGGACGTATTCCGTTGCGCTCTTGTTAATTTTTGAGATTTTTGCATAGTTTTTGGCATTTTATGATTATTTTTGAATTTGTCCGATTTGATTTGTTTGATTAACAAATAAAGAAGTTATTTTTGGTGAGAATTTTTGATATTTTTGGATTCTGCGTTTTGTTATCAAGGCTGATAAAATTTGGATATTAATTCTTAATTGGAATGGATAATTTTGGATGTTAATTAATTAATTGGATTAAGATTTGGATAACAAAAGAATTGGGTTTGGATAAATTAAATTAATAAAATTAAAATTGAAAAGGAAAGGCAAGATTTTACAATATTAAAGTTTTATTTTTGAAGTTCTTTTAATAGAATTTAAATTGGAAAAATTATTTTGGATTGATTTTTGGATTTGGAAAATAAATTCGTGCGGTTCAAAGCACACAGGAACCGACTATCTGAGCGTCTCGTGTTTACCGACATATTGAGCTAGTTGGGAAAATTTAAAGTGTAGCAAAGGTTTCGTTGGGGTTGTATTTTACCAATTGAAAATACCACCACAATATATACAAATATTATTATGTATTTTTGTAATAATATGGTATAGTTATTAACATGTGAAAACATTTTACTAAATACATTAATTATTATATTACATGTTAGAAAAATAAATAATTGAAAAATCTTACTGTTTTTTATCGATAATATATTTTTTCAATTATTTACTATTCTAAAAAGTAATACAATAATTAATGTATTTAGTAAAATATTTTTGTAATAGTTTAAAGTGACCAGATCAAAATACAGATTTTAAAAGAAACGAAACTTTTACAAAAAAAATATAAATAAATAAGTTCACAAAATTATATTTAAATTAAATATCAAAATTGGTGAAAGATATGGAACACGATTATACTATAAATATGAATTATATTAGACCAAACTGCATAATATAATAATAATATTGATCAAAATTTGAATAAAAACAATTAAGAAAATTTTGATTGTTGGACAGGGGCATTAATTTGTATAATATTATCTGGCATCTCACTAGATTTCCCGACGCTTTCTAATTGTTTGATTCTAACGTATATACATACAATAAAATATAAATACTATAACGTATCATTATAGTTCAATGTTTAAATAGAATAATATATTTTATAGTTACCTGTTTCCTAACAATATCTTTATATGATTTTATAAACATCTTTCCGCTTTCTGTATTTCCAAAATTTGATAACTCATCCAAAAGTTTAAGTTTTTCAAATAACTGTTTTAATTCATATCGATTCCAGATCATGCAATGCATACAAATTGCACCTGAAAATAAAAATAAAAAATATGTAATATAAATCAGGGCTGGTCAACTTCGCTATAATATATTATAAACGATTGACTATGTTTTTGAATAGTAGAATATTATTTAACGAGAAGTTTAAATTGCTTATTTTCTAATACTATTTTATCTGCTCCTGTAGATATAATTCGGAAATCAACAAATTAATGGGCACTAACAAAAAAATTCGTGGTATAAAATAACAGTTAAAATATAATTGTTCGTAGGCAAGTATTGCGAGTAACAAAGTAATTCGATACACTTATACTTACTTTTGGCAGTATAACGTAACAACAGATCTGAGAATATATGCGATGTCAAAAGGAGACATACTAATATTTATGTTGATAAAGGTGTACGTATGTCTTAATGTTTAATTTGCGTAGGTAAATTAAATCTTAAAGACGGAAACTTGGGATTATAACAACTAGGAGTATTATTGTCAACTTATCAATTATGCGCATTATGGCGCTACAGTAGCACGTGACTTTTTATAATGAAAACAAACAGCCCCCTTACGTTTCTCTTTTTGATATCTTCTCAATGATTGACAGCGCCACCGTACGCAATCATTATGTACTATAAAATTAAAAATTTGCTGCATTAATGCGATTTTCTTTTTTTTTGTATTGCAACCAAGATGAAAACGAGAACATCGTTCCTTGTTTGAAACGTCATATTTCAGAGATAAGATAAGAGCGGAATGCCATAAGAATCACGTGAACATTACGTGCATTTGTTATTTAAAATTGCATCACAAATTACAAGTGGCAAAACAATTATTAAATTGAAGGGTTTAATTTTTATTTTTATTAAAAAATATTACATTACCAATTTTTTAAATTTTAAAGTATAGTCGCAAATAAAAGTAATTCATGTAATATTATGTAATTCAGCCTAAATATCATTATACAATCCACATTCGGTCATGCTGGGAACATAATTTAGTTCATCATCTTGGGGTTCACATTTAAAATATCCAATTTGTACACAATTTTTATGTTCCCCAAAAACATGTGACGGGACATTCTTAATATCTTCTTGTAATGCAGAAATTTTTGTGTTAAGTTCCGTTTCTTCATTATTTCTGTATTTCACTGCCACTTTAATATCTTTTATGATTCTTGTTACAGAATTCACTACATGCTTTCTCAAGTTCTTCGGAATCTTCTTACTATTAAATTTACTTGCTGTTCTTTCTGAAAAAGAAAAAAAAATAATTTGTAATATATTAATAGTAAACAGGTAAATACCATCCAATTTTCGCAATCGGTGAAAACAATTTCTGTACAAATGATTCCTACATTCAACTTTCTCAACACGTAGATTACCATATGGTTTCGCTTGGATTAATTTATAGGAAACGCTCGAATCTCCATCTCCAACCAAACGTATATATCTTAGCCGATGCATTTCTATGCTCTGTTTGAAACCCTCTACGATTATGTCGCTTTCCATAGCTGTCGAAGCTCCAGTCCAATTTTTGAAACAAATATGTTCTTTGCTTACATTTTTGCTTTCGTTATATGCACAAATTGAACAGTATTTATTACGTACACCCAAAAACAATATCTTCCCAGTTCGCTCTCCAATGATACAGGCCTAATGAAAATAAATAATAAAGAGATTTATATAAAATAAAATTCTACTTATAAACTTACCACACCAGACGACGCATTGTAATTGACATTATACGAACGCTTTTACCAAGCTCCATCTGCAATTACTGTTATATTACCTATTCCGTCTTCATCAACATCACCCAATTCCTCAGCTAGTTTGTATTCTTCTTTTCCTGCTTCGATTATAACAGATAATACGGTGTCATGTAATAGCGTCGATATCTCCTGTTGTTTTTCCAGATATGTGCCCGAAGACATAAACGGAATATTCATTGTAGATAAAAATTCATCGCATTGTGAATATCCAATGCCAGTCGATATGGCTCCAAAAGCAGCAGCTTGATTAATATTCATGCTTTCTTGGGTTGGTTCTTCTGTGTCGATGATTTTAATAATTTGGCACATTTGGCATTGGAGAGTAAATTTGGAACGTAAACCAAATCTTTGCTCCTTAATCACTATCATATCGGCTATTGTACAATCGAAAGGTTCGTGCTTTTCTGCATTACAAATTTGACTAAATAAATGTTTGACGTTAATAATTCTTCTTCCATCAATAACATCAACATTATTTTTTATCGGTGTTTCTCTAAATTATATGTTAAAATTAAAATGGAAATTTAATTAATTTTGTTACAAATTAAATTACCTCATAACTACTTCGTTATTTTCTTCATCCATGAAAGAATTTGCTGGTAAACATTCGCCCGATTCATCTATAATTGCTACTGTATTTTCTTCTTCGTTTATATCCATGAAACAATTCTCTGCAATAATTTCTTCAGTTGTCAGAATATTTTGTTGTTCGGGAATTTCCAGATTAGTGAAGTCAACAACAACCTCTTCATGGTCCGCCGTCATTTGTCTAAAATGATTACTTTATAAATGTACCAAATTGCTATTTTTCCCCGCTGATTTGCCAATTTTAAAAGTAAACGATTCAGTGTGGCATATTTAGAAAATGCTTACATATTGTAATATCGAATAACTAACAATTAATTATTATTTCACTACGAGGGGGAAATCTCTGGGGAAATTTGGTGTACAAGTGACAGGAAATCTCAGGCAATCTTAGGAAATTCTAGGCAATCTTAGGAAATCTTAGGCAATTCAAGGAAATCTTAGGCAATGCAAGGAAATGTTAGGCAATCCAAAGAAATTTTTAGGAAATCTCAGGAAATTTTAAGAAATCCGGGGAAATTTTAGGAAATCCAAGGAAATTTCATAAAAGGAAATCTGGTGTACAAAAATTTTGTTTGCGGTTTTCCCCTCGTTTCACTACCAGTATAAATGCAAAAATTTGTGTTCGTTATTAAAAATGTATAGTTTGGATTATTAAAATTTACGCGTAATTAAAATGAAATAATAGGTACTTACGCTGGAAATGTACTACATAATTGGTTGGATTTTTTTTCAGCAGCACTAAAAAAATTCACAATTAATAGTGCAACTTTTTAAAACTTAAAAAAACAATTTACAAAGCACGAGCATGTTTCATTCGATTTTTCATGCTTTTTCTTCTTATACTTAATGGCAAATTAATTCGTTTCTTAAGAGCCTTGTCCTTAGGCATGTTGAACAATTTCGATTCTAAAATAGTAAAAATTATTGAAAACTTTATATACTTACACAACAATAAAATCTGTAAAACACTAAATAATCCGCGTTCGTTATAAATAAGGATTGCCATAAATAAGACACTGTAAACAATAAAAACACTGAAAATCTAATAATTTTTAAAACACTAAAATATCGGTTTTATAGTCTTTCAAATTCACTGGAAACAACAAAATCACTGAAAATTACGTATTTTTTAGAGCACCAAAATAACTCTTTTATATTTTATTATATAAAATGTATGATAAAATAAATTTTTTAAATTCAAATGCAGCTTCGAGTGTAATGCTATTTAAAATGCAAGAATGCAATTGCATACATAAGTTGCGCGCGACAATACTAGGTATGCTAAAAATAGAGGATGTTGATTGATAAGGGAAAATGTTATGGTAAGCTATCAACTTCGACGACGTGTAAAAAATTTACACGTAATAGAAAACTTATATTGTGTTTGTGTATAAAACATAATTGGAGATGCATAGTTTTACAAATATTCGCTACAAATCTAATAGTAGCACTATACGGTTATAAATTTAAATCAAAAATTTTAAATTTAATAAACAACGTGTGTTGTTAATATACATTAATTTTTATTATAAAAATTATGGGTGATGTATAAAGTCATGACGTTTAAGTAGGCAGCGATATAAATTGCAAATTCAAAAATATAAATTTTTAAAATTAATTTTTTAAAAAGGACCTTGCCTCTGAATAGTGTTTATTGTTTTATACTTCCATTCGAAATTTGAAAGCATAAAAATTAAAATTGTAGAAATTATTTGTTAATTCAAACCAATGTCGCGAACAGCTGACCATGATTCCCCTTATGTGTTAATATCCGTATTATGTATGCAGGTGCAGATAAAAAGTTTTCGCGATCTACCTATTAAAATCATACATAATATAATATTTTATTGACATGTTATAGATAATACTCGTCTAGTATTTATTAAGGTAATGTGATATAACTTAAAAATGCTATATGTGGTGTGAAACGTGCCTTAAGTATGTTGCATTTTATTATTGATATCCGGAGTCAATGTAATGTAATTTGCTTGATAAGCGTCGCGTCACATATTCCATTACAGACGACCTGTTTAGTGACAATGACCATTTGCTGCTGATCACAGTATATTGGCCGGGGTCAATAAATAGCAAGTATAATCTTATTTGTCTAGTTTTTAGTTTTGTCTTAGTTTTATTGGCAAAGGGTTAATACCACATAAAGATTGCCACTAGTTATAATGTAACTATGTAAACCGAACCAGTTAAAATAAACTGAACTATTCCAAACCTTATAGCGTTTCAATGCAACTACGAACCCGGATGACCTAACTATCAAAAAGGGACAAAAGGCAGAATATTTCAGTAAAAGTAAACAAAAAAACATATTTTCTTAGCTTACTACGGGGAGAAAACCACAGATCCAATTTTTATACAACAGATTGCCTTTTATGGTATTTTCTTGGATTTCTTCAGATTTCCTCGGATTTCCTAAAATTTTTCTAGATTTCCTAGGCTTTTCTCAGATTTCCCTGCACTTCTACATCAAATTTTCCCAGCGGTTTCCTCCTCGGTTTATTCGACCTATTAGCCACCCCTGATATAAATGATATGTGCAACGTGCATAATTATGTTGATAACAATGATTGCGTTGAATTTACAAATTTTTTAATTTATAATTTCATTTAAAATGAATTATATTACAAATATCTTACCAGTAATTTGTCCTATTTCGAACAGCATAGAAGAAATAAATTCGTTAAAATTAGTATAATAGATTTTTAAAACTTCAGGAATGACTGCAACCGGGTAAATAGTTATTACTGTTAATAAAATGAATGAGTATAATTTATAAAACGTATTTTGATTGGAGAGCAATCCAAAAATGTTTAATAGAAACTTTTGATGAGCAAAACAATCGGGTGGTATGTCTTGATGTTTCATTATATTTATATTTTGGCTTGCAAAATATTGGAAATACAATATTTCGAAAGAACTCAAATACGTTCTCTGCAAATTATTCTTATACTGTATTGATACAAAACTGTACAGTAAATGGACAAAAATATTCAATCCACAACAATTTATATATAGTTACCTAATAACTAAACTATAAATACTTAATACCGATGTTTTGTTTATTTAAATTGTGTTTTAATTTATTAGCTACCTTATACTGTATTTAACATAATATTATCGTTAATGCTATAATTTATGTAGAAACATTTTCAATTATCCGAAATATGCCGTAAAATATATATTTTAATATATCATTAGTTTTTATATTATAGATAATTTATACTATATTTTTTTGAGGCCCTGACCTAGTACGTACTAAATGATTTGAAAACTATACTATTGGCGTGGGGGTGTAGGGAATATTTAGAATCGCCCTCGTTTAGACTAAGAAAATTATTTATAATGGCAACTAAAGAAATATTAGAATTATTTACGTCTAGAGAAGTAATATTTAATAAATATTACTGTACTAGAAAGACGGACTTTCTACTAGCCTGATCTTTTTAGTAATTAAATAATTTTTCTCTATTTACGAAGGATACAGTGAAGCTTGCAACTTGATGGTTGAAAATTTAAAAATTATTTTGATTCAATTTTTCAAAAAATGTTTGTTTTATTAATTTAGTGTAATTATTGTAATTTTGTTAATAACATGTTTGATAATTTCAAAAAATTTCCTTAATTGAAGTGTATACTGAATTGTTTTAATGAATATTTTGAAAATATGCTCATATGTTCGTCCTAACAATTTGTTATAATATAATTTTAATAATTTTTATTAATTATAATAATTTTAAATGGTAGGAATAATTTCTTTTAACTTTGTATTTCACTTCATGCTTTCAACAAAATAAAAAAATTTAATATTCCTTTTTGTCAAAAGCACACTAACAATGTTTTCGGTCTACTTAATTTTAATAAATGTGCGAAATAATTATTTATTTTTCAAACTTAGTAACAAACAAACTTTACCATATGTATTAATTTTAGTTAGATATTAATTTATAATTTATATAAAAAAAACTTGGAAGCGCTAATTGTAAATTCAAAAAGAGTTTTGCTTATGTGTTTTTTAATTAATTTAGACAAAGCGCTCCACGCTTTTTGAATTAGTTTATTAACCCTTGCAGTCACCAATTGTCAATTGACTACAAGGTGTCAGAAAGGGTTCAATTTAATTATTTTTCAATTTTTAGTAGGTACACCATAAAAGAGTGTTTTTTTGGTTTTTTAAAACTATAATATTTTTTTTATCTTAACCTAAAAATTTTTAATAAATGTCACAATTGAAGTTGACAGTTGCGAATTAAATTTAAAAATTACTTTGAATAGTAATGTCCATAGGAGATCGTTACATAGCTAACCATGTATTGTCATCTAAACTATACGTGTATGCAAAATTTCAGCTCAATCGGAAAACGGGAAGTGGGTCAAATTAAGCTTCCAAGATTTTCTTACATAATTAGTTACAAGTGAAGCTAATAAAAGCGTTTTAAAAATGTAATAATTTTTATGAGTAAAAATAGATATTTGTTGTTGAAACTAATAAAAACCGAGATATGCATAATATTTATAATACCAACAAGTTTTAAATATGTTTAGAGTTCCTCTAATATGGAAATCTATATTATTTTTAAAGAATTGAACGTGACAACTCTATATCGGTTGTTCAATTTGTTACCCAACTTTTCGGCGCAACGCACAACCGCGCAACAAATAAATTGCCGGCAAGGCTCAGCGCGAGGGGTGGTTCAATTTTACTTCAAAATTGTGCGTTGTTGAATATAAAAAAAAATTATTGAGCCGAAATGTACGGGATTTCAAAATTAAGGGCGCCACTGGCCAAGTCTGAGTCGAAGAATCAAGTGGCCAGAACTCAATTCGACCGCTCCTGCGAAATAAATAATAACGGGCTCCTTGTTCAACCTCGCTTGCTCGAACTTTACATCTGAAATTATATAAACAAACAAACACAGAAAATGGAAAAACAATAATATATTGGAATTTAAAGTTGTACAAAAAAATAGGATTACAAAAAAATATATAATAATAATTGGTTTTAATAATTTGTTATAATTAAGCAAATATTTAATAAATTGGTGCACCGCAGGAAATTGATAAATTATAAGTTTAATTTTTCTTAGATTAATGATTTTAATTTTAATAATAAAATAATATTGAAAATTGGTACTTAGTTTATAAAAATGAATCTATCCTATATTAGAAATTTACTTTTGATAGTACAATTATTGAAAATGAATACACTCGCGGTTCACTTTTGAAAATATCGGCACAATATAGATGCAGTTAAAAGTACTTACAAAATTGATGATTTTTGAGTTGGAGCAAGCAGGAAGAACAAATACCAAATGTTGGAAATATCCAGTACATAAGTTGAGATGACAATTGGCGAAAAATGTAATAGCGGACGATGTGAATCCTGGAAGTAAATCCTCGGAACAGACTTTTGTTGTTAAACAACAAAATGGCAAGACACTGCGTCGTAGTTGTGGTTCCCTATTTTATATTCCGCACACGGCGAACTAAATAATTTTGGGAGTTTTTCCCACGGTAAAAACGTAACCTTAACTTCAAAAATAGGGATCTAACGCGTACAAGCCTATTTTTCCAGCAAAATTACACCACCGAATTACTTTTATTCGAACTTAATTGACATCCATCAAACTTTGGATTTTTACGTTTCTATCCGCACTTGGCGTTATTTTAATGAAACGGAGTTGAAGTGAAGTTAAGCGACTTCAAAAACTAACCGAGGTCGTGAACTTAAGCCAAAGGTTATATAAAATTTCGGAATCCTTGACCAACAGTTCACTATTGGTTAATTTGGGGGTCACTAGGTCGATATGTCATTAACTGTGTGGGTGTATTTTTCAGAAAAATGAACAATACTACTTGATTTTTCTTACTAATTGGTAATGACATCATAAGGTTTTACGAGATTTTAAAGAATTTTTGCAGACAAATAAACAAGTTTATGTGTTTTAGGAGAATTTTAGTATGAAATAGTCGGGTTAACGATTTTTGGAAAACATTACAAAGACCATAATAAGTATTTTGGGAAACTTTATAATATTTATGAATAATAACATATTATAGAATAAACTACTTATGTAACTGAATAAATATATAGGATGGACTAAAGCAAACTGTCAAAGTATTTTTACTGTAAATTGTTAAATGTTATGAAAATAAAAACTCTCTTTACAAATTACTAATTAATTTCTCGAGAACGGGGTAGTAAATCGTGATGAAATTTTGCGAAAAGCTTCTTCAATTTACAAGCTATAACTACAGCAAATTTGAAAAAATTCTTATATTTTGGTCAAATATTAAAATATTAGGGGTTAGAAGTAGTCATCGGCGTGAGATAACGAAAAAAAAAAAGAAAAAATTTTAAATAATTTTTTTAAAGCAGTACTTAAACTTATTTTATAAAAGAAATAATACGAAGCTATTATTTGGTGTTTTAACTTTATGCTAAATTAAAAAAGACAGTGAAAAGAAGTCAGATTTAATGTACAAATTTCCATGCAATAACTGCAATTTTGGTATATATTGGATAAACAAACCAATGGCTACACAACAGAATGAGTGGACATATTTCAAGTAATAAACCTGAATCTACAGCTATCACCAAACATATTTTAGTCGATGGATATGATGCAGATTTTAAGAATGCCAAAATAATTAAATCTGTTATTAACTACAAAGATCGACTTCTTCATGAAATGATATATCTATTAGAAGAGAGAAAAACGCTATAAATAGAAAAACATACAGCCATTTACTTGTGTAGTTTCCACCTGCACAGATTGGAGTTAAAGTTTTCCTATTTTGAAGGAAACTCATTATAGATTGTTCCTTAACTCACAATCATTTTTATATTTTGGTTCTTAAGTGCAGTTTACGTTATGAGATTTTGCTTACGATTTTACATACGATTTCTCTTGTATGACGGGTTTTGGTGGTTTTCTGTTTCACGACTTTGTTGGCGAGTTTATTTTCTGGTCGAATTGTATAACGTGAACTTCGAAAAAATTGCTTACGGCAACTTGGAAGCAAAATCGTAAACAAAATCGTAAGCAAAATCGCATAACGTAAACTGCACTTAGATCGTATCAAATAATGACAATGTGTTTTTTTGATTTATTCCATGTAAAAGGTATTAACCCTAAAAAAACATTTTTTTTTGACAATTTATTTAACCCATTGATATTGTGAATAACTTTTAAAATTAAATTTTTGATCAATTATCACTCCCAAATATTTCATTTTCTCTACTGTTTCCAGTTATTTATATTTTATTTATTTATTTATATTTTCTTAATTACATGATCTACATTATACAGAAAAATATATTTTGATTTTGTCATATTTATACTATACACAACCTAGTATTTATATATAACCACTCATAAATATTTCTATCTCACTCGCTTTTACACATTTTGGCATATTGTTTTCATACATATTGTGATGTATGTTAGTACGGCTCTGTACTAATTGTATATAGGTATATTGTATATATTGTATATCTGAATTTAAATAAAGTACGGATTAGGAAAGGTGGCCCAGGATTGGACACAGTTAATATCTGAGGGTTGGTATGGCTGCACGAAGGAGCATATGCCAAGAGCTCAGATGTTAGGTAGGCAATCATGTCATAGTCTTGAGTCAAGTAAGGCCTGGTGGTCGAGGCCTTCCTACCGTAAGTAATCTAGTCGAATTAATGTAGTTTAATTTCTTGTGGAATATACATATAACACATATAATTTATATAGATCGGGTGCTAATATAGTTCCCTGTGCTGCACCGTTTTCAACTACATACAGCTGTCGCCAAATGTATTAGGCCACCTCTAAATCGTCGTTATTATGGAAACAGTTAAATATTTTTTGAAGTCAACCATGCTACTGTCTTCCTAGTGAAAAACTGCACTGTTTTAATGTTGTAATAATACGAAATATAACAGCAGTTCGGTTGTTTTAAGCCTTGATTAAAATATCGAAATTTTCAAAAACCTTTATGAGCTAAAATAGATAGTAAATTTTACCTAAATTATGTAGTACTAATCATTACAAACAAAAAAGTGTAATACAAAGTTTTTCAGAAACGTACCGTTTTTGAGTTATACGTAATATTAAAACTTCAAAATTATCAAAATTCTTCAAAAAAATAGGTAAATTACATTGAAATTCAATTCAAAATCTGAAATAATTAAGATTTTTACACGAATATTGCAATTATAATGAAAACCCCAAACTTTAAACTTATAATTCGCCAAGTCAGCACTTTTAAAAAAAAAAAAAAAATTTTTGATTTCATTATAACTCAAAAACTGTACGTTTTTGAAAAATTTTGTTCCACACTTTTTTATTTGTAATGATTAGTACTACATAATCTTTGTATAATTTACTATCTAATTTAGCGCATAAAGGTTGCCGAAAATATCGATATTTTAATGAAGGCCGTATTGCTGTTATAGTTTGTATTTTTGGATTTACTAGAACATTAAAATAAGACAGTTCTTTATCAGGAAGACAGTAGCATGGTTGTTTTCAAAAAATATTTAACTGTTTCCATAATAACGACGATTTAGAGGTGGCCTAATACATTTGGCGACAACTGTATTTCTGATGATACACTATTTCTAAATTTACATGTTGCTTTTCTATTGTTAAATAACTTTAAAAAATTCTAAACCAACTCTACCTATTTTTCCTAATTTTTCTATTAATTGTTTAAAATTCTCTTTGAGGTCTAAAAATACTGCCACAACAATTAAATTTTTATCAATTGCTTTTAACCATTTATTACTAATTTTCAATATCCCAGACTCACATGAATATTTAAGTTTAAATCCTGATTGATTTGATACTATTACATCATATTTTTCACAATAATCTATTAATTGCCTTTTCACTGCAATTCCCAAGATTTTTTCTACCGAGGGTAACATATTTATAGTTTTCAGACCAACTTTCCAGAAAAATTCCTTTTTGCAGAGATTAAGACTGATCTAAAGATAAGTGATCACGAGACCATACGAATATTAATTGAGCATGAGAAAGTTAATACCGAAGAAGAAAAAAGTATAAGGGTTTTAAAATACGACAAGGACACATTTAGAAGCAAGGTTTCTAAGAGCGGTATTATGACTACTTACTATACTGAATGTGATGATAAGGCTAGTAATTTCGATAAGGCCCTTCAGTCGCTTATTAATGAGTTTGTTACAAATAGAAAGGTTTCTGACGTATGTTGCCCGTGGTTTACAGGTGAGCTGAATAATCTAAAGAAAAGTAACGTTAAGCAGTATCGGAAGGCAACATTAACGGGGGAGTACGCATGATTGGTTAAATTACAGGTGCATTCGAAACGAATATAAAAATAAAATTAATAAGGCAAAAGCGGACTATATCAGCGAAAAAATAGATAATTCTGTAAATGAAAAATTAATGTGGAAATCCTTGAAATCGTTGGTCTTAAAAGAAAATAAAAGTGATATTAAAGAGATTATTTTTAATAATGTAAAGTGCGTGGACAACTTGATAATTGCGAATAATTTCAATTCATATTTTATTGATAGCGTCATGAAAATTAATAAAAGCATTCCGGTGAAGCAATATGTATGTAATATTGTTGATGCGAGTTGTGTTTTTAGGTTTAAACAAGTAAAAATTGAAGATTTGGAGCAAGTACTGAAATCAATGAATAGTATGTAAGAGAGATGTGAACTATGTTAATGCTGGTATGTTTAGAGATATTGTTGACCTAGTAGGTGAAAACTTACTACTTATCCATTATTAGTGCGTCACTTGAATCTGGAATTTTTCCGAATACTTGGAAAGAATCATGCATAGTTCCTATTGCAAAAGTGAAAAATTCTACGAAGTGTGAGGAGTTTCTTCCAATTAACATGATATCGATTCAGGCAAAGATTTTGGAAAAGATTGTTAATAATCAATTGGTGGAATATTTGGAGGATAACGATATTATTTATAAATACCAGTCCGGCTTTAGAAAGGGCCATAGTTGTGAATCGTTGGTTACTTTTGTTGTAGGTGAATGGAAGATGGCTGTGAACGATAATAAAGTAATAGTGGCGGTTTTCCTTGACCTAAGTAGAGCATTCGAGACAGTCGATAGGGAAATTCTTATAACAAAACTTGAAAAATATGGTATTCGTGAAAATGAATTGAAGTGGTTTATGTCTTATTTGGGAAAGCGGAAACAGAGAACTGTAATAAACGGCGCAAACTTTATTATAGTAACTTAAGAAATCTTAGTAATTTGTAAATATTCAATGGGGCGGCGTTGCGCCCTGATGTTAGTTCTTCTAATTTGTAAATAGAATAATGCAATGCTTAGCTTAAGTTTTTTTAGAACTGTAGGGAGTGTTGGCATTTCAAGCCCTTAACGCAATCGTTACGTCTTTCGTCTTTGTATTCTAGGTATCTATACGGTATCCGGACGTTTGGTCCCCGGACGATTGGTCCCGGACGATTGGTCCCCGGGCGATTGGTCCCCGGACGATTAGTCCAGCGGACGATTGATCCAGAGGACGATTGATCCAGCGGACGATTGATCTCCGGGCAATTCCAGAAATATGTCCTGGGGAGATGGGTAATAATAAATAATCAAATTATGAATGCTTTTATTATTATTATTGTTCGATTTAAAATAAAATTTGTAACGATTTCCACTCTTAAATTTATTAAGTAACAATATTTAAGATATAAAAGATTCGTTGTAAATTATATTTTTCGTTTAATATTACTTTAATATAACCAGCGGAGACGGAGACAAAATTTGTAAATTATTTAATTTGCCCCCTCTCCTAAGCGAGGTTAGGGTTACTGCCTAATACCTAATACCAAAGAGTATTACAAAGAGCTAGTAGGGGCTGTCCATTAATTACGTAACGGTTTGGGGGGAGGGAGAAAGGTATTGGAAATCTTACGGACCCTTACGTGGGGGAGGGAAGGGTCCGACATATTCCTTACATAAGTTTCGTAAAATACTTTTTTTTAAATTAAATCAGTTATTTTTACCTGAATATTAACCCTCTCAGTCCGACGTTTGTTTTAAGAAATTTGCTGTACAGCCGGGATTCGACGGGTCTTTAGGATACGTCCTTGAGTTTTAATCCGTCTCCCGTGTTTCGGGCACTACAATAATTTTCGGACAGATCCGTCTCCCGGACCGAAGGGCTTAAGGAATTACAAATTTATTGTATTAACTTTTTTATGTAATTAATTCATCTTTATTAACTTTTATTTATATAAACAATCGTTTATAAAAAATCGTCCGCTGGACGAATCGTCCGGGGATCAATCGTCCGGGGATCAATCGTCTGTGGACGAAACGTCCTAGAATCGAATAAGTCCACTTAAGCCCAAATCTATTTCTTTGTAGAATTAGATTCATAAAAATAGGTGTCAACTTCTGGTATAAGAAGAAAAGTCTATCACAATAATTGAAAATTTACAAACCTTTTTACAGATATAATTATTATAATTAAATAGGTTTGTTTAAACGAAGTTTTATATTGTCATGTTATAGTAGGGTACGAGTAGGATTTGAGACAGGAGGGATACAAATACCACAATTTTAAACATAAATAACTGCGTATGAGTCTACGAATGAGAAAAATCAACATAATTTCAGGTTTAATTAAACCATTATACATAGAACGCGAACCTACGATCTCATAAAATGGTGAAATTTAGGTGATGGATCAATTTCTTTTGGTATTTTAATACAAATAATATCTTACGTGACATAATTATAACGGTTTGATGGAACCATATGAATTGAGAGCTAAAACAAATTAAATATAATTGTAAATGTGTAGTTTTAAGAGATGTGTGTAGACTTTATGTAGAACTTACGTCAGATAAACTTTGTGAGTGGCAATTTCTTGTTTTCGGGAGATGTAGTGTTTCGGTGTTACGATTCTTGGACGAGAATGCAGATAAACTCCCTGGATGTTACTATAACGCCCGGACAGTGGAAAATACATGTAATAGATAGTAAAAAGGTCCTAGAGAGGGAATGATACAAGATGGTCACCTAAAAAGCAAATTAAGATGGAATATTTAAAATTATTGAAAAAGACAGGCAGCTGTCAAATTGAAATTTTGGAAAAATCAAGATTATTTCGTTATTACTTAAGATACAGGGTCATAATAAACGGCAAAAGAAAGAGAATGAGGAGCTCGAATTTTCGAGACTAAAAAGCATTTGAAAAATTGAAATTTAAAGAAAAGTTCAAAAATATCTAAAGTGTGAAAATTTTGGTTCAGATTTTTATTAATTGTGGGCAGACGGAATAAGCTAGAGGATTCAAAATTTTTCTTAGTTTTTGGTGGATTTTGAGATTTCGTAAGATTCCCATAAAATTCGTTTTAAATATTTATCCTCTTTGTGTAGAATTTCAAAGTTGTTTTTGTCTATTTGATGATTTTTTAACTTTATATGTTTAGCAACTTGTGAATTTGAATGTATTGCTTGGTGTTCTTTGATTCTTGTTTCCAGCCGTCTACCAGTTTCGCCGATGTAAATATAGTAACCATCTTTGCATTTAATTTTATATAAACCATTAAATTCTATTGTTTTTGGTTTAGGTTTAACGTTAGATAATAGATCACTTAAATTAAATTTTGTTTTTTCTATTGTAGGACGATGTTATGTTGTTTGCAGACTTTTTCCATTTTTAGGTTTATATTACCTTGATAAATTCTTATTTCTATTTTCAGGATATTGGACTTTTAATTAAACTCTGTGTAACGGTCTACGTTTTACCTTGATATGTAAAGGTTTATAGAGTTTCGTTGTGTTAGTTGTTTTTGGAAAATAGTTGTATTCTGCCATTCGTTGTTTTTTTTCTTAAGAGATTGTCGATGATATTAGTTTGGTATCCATTGCCTGTAGCGAGTTGTTTGATTATGTTATGTTTGATTATCTTATGAAGTCTGGGGAAGTCCGGGGAAGTTTGGGAAGTCCAAAGTGGGAGGAAGTCTAGTGTACACAATTTTTAAGCGTGGTTTACCCCTCGTATTAATGTATCGGTTAGTGTTAGTTTTCTGTAGATATTAAATTGAATTTGGATATAGTTGATGGTTAGTTCTAGCTCTAAAAAATTTATTTTGTGAATACCAACTTCTATAGTGAATTTAATATTGTTATGAATTTTATTAATTTGTTTATGAAAGTCTGTCAATTCTCCATAAGCATAGTATGTCTACAAAATATCTGTGTCATGTTAGCCAAAATTTAAAGTAAGGGAAGAGTTGAATTTTAGATTCAATCCAATCCATAATCCATGAATATCCCCAATAATAGCATGTATATTTATGGATTGGATTGAATCTAAAATTCAACTGCTTCCTTACTTTAAATTTTGACTAACATGGCACAGGATATGGCACAATTTATTAAGGAGGATAAATATTTGAAATGAATTTTATGGGAATCTTACGAAATCTCAAAATCGACCAAAAACAAAAAAAAATTATTAAATAAACAAGAACAACTTTCATTTCAACCAAAATCATATATTAGGTATTCCTGTAATTTATTGTTTTTTAAACCAACTTAAAATTTAACTTCAAAATATTTTATTTCATCTAAACTAATTTATGTCAAGGTAAATTTATGTCAAGGTCAATGTAAAAAAACTACTAAAGTCAGATATTATGTTATATTAACTTGTATTTTTTATATATAGACTTGAAAATGTATAATATTTTATACGAAACATGTCATCTCAATAAACATTGAAAAATAGAACATAAATTTATCGAAGAAGTACTAAAAAAAAAGAAAGATATAATATTATAAAATCAATCAAAAAATCGGTAATTTTTAATTTTATATTTTTTACTTCTGCTATTCTGCATAAGGGAATTTCTGATAGTACATTTGTAAGATAGCAATTAAATTTTCAAAATAAAAGTTTAGTGGTTATAAGCTAGTAGTAACTTTTAAAGTTAAACTTAAAAAAACGCTTTTTGCGTCTCTTGTAAAGTTGGCTATTTGTACTTATACCCTTCTAGCATGTGACCACAGATTTATTTTGTCATTTACTTATTGGGTTAATATTTTAATTACCCTGTATTTATGGGTTGCGAATGGGCCGCAACTTGCGATCCCTTTTCTGAATTTTTAATTTAATTGTGGTTTGAAAACTTTATATAATTTCAATCATGTAGGACATAATAAATTCAACTACCTTTTTTGGTTTGAACTCGTTTAACATGTGTCATTTGTAGGCTCTCTATTACGACAGGAAGAGGTAAATAGAGGAAGAGGGAAGAGAATCTGAGTTACATAGTAAGCCACTTGCAATAACTAATGCGGAAAGTAAATTTAGTATGTCTTTATTTGTTTTTAGGCAAATTGAAGAAACTGACGTTTATTCACCATTATAAAAATAAATATTTGAATATTTATATAGCTTATGCCTGTATTTGTTGATGAAAAACAAAATTTTGCATTGTTTTGCATTGTAATAATGTTATTTTATTCGACGAATAGTGCTATTTGTTGTTGGTGAATACGGGCATTAATCAGATTATTTTAGTAATTAAATTAAATTAAATTAAATCTTTATAACGTCAATTCAAATAAAAATGAACTGTTTCAAACAATGCGGTAAAAAATAGCATTTTCATATGAACTACTATTTTTAATCCAAATATTGTGGATCAGTTCGAAACAGTGGTTATTCCCCTAAGGCTTTTGTGGAATTTCATTTCATTATAGTATAGGCGGTAACTACCGAGACTCTTTTTACTACCCCTTAGAATTTACCGTATTGTTTTACATTTTCAAACATTTACTTATGTGGAATTGCAGCTTTAGTTAAACTTTATAATCTTTAATACGAAATATAACAGCAATACGGCCTTGATTAAAATATCGATATTTTAGGCAACCTTTATGAGCTAAAATTAATAGAAAATTTTACCTAAGATTATGTAATAGGTACCTACTAATTTCGGTTCAAAAAAAAACTGCTGACTTGGCGAATTATAAGTTTAAAGTTTGAGGTTTTCATTATAACTGCAATATACATACGTGTAAAAATATTAATTATTTCAGATTTGAATTGAATTTAAATGTAATTTACCAATTTTTTGAAGAATTTTGATAATTTTGAAGTTTTAATTTTGCGTATAACTCAAAAACAGTACGTTTCTGAAAAATTTTGTTTGACACTTTTTGGTTTGTAATGATTAGTATTAGCGACAGGTTAATTCGGCGACAGTCAACTCGGCGACCACACCGGTAAATTCGTAAAGAAAATTAAAGAGAAGAAAATTAAATTGAAAAGAAAATTATCAACACACAGCACATATCAAACATATAAGTGTATAAATGTAAAATTACTTAACAACATTTGTAAAAAATGCAGTCACAAATTTAAAATACAAAGTGAAACAACGTAAAATCGTACCAACGTACAACGTACGATTTTACGTTGTTTCACTTTGTATTTTAAATCTGTGACTGCATTTTTTACAAATGTTGTTAAGTAATTTTACATTTAAGAAAATTATCCATATCTGAATTTTAGTTATTCTGAAGTTATTTTAGTTATTTTGAAATACAGATAATATAGTACCTATACTATTAATTTATTCTTTAGTATACGAGAGAGGAAAATTGCACAAACCGTATAATTTTATCTTGCATTGATATTGTTTTTTTCATCATACATGATAACTCATAGATGATAACTTTAGTATTTATCACAAATCTACTGACTTGCAAATTGAATTTTTCTAGAAGCATATACGTAGAAGTTTCTGGAAGTTTCTAAAACGATGCATTTGGGTACAAATAGCAGAGTGAATTGCTGTGAAAGCAGTTCCAGTTCTGATTTGTAAGTGAAAAAATAATTTTCGTGTAAATAAATAGTTATGTGATAAATAAATATAGTGTTGCATAAATACAATGTCTTAGTTTAAATAAATACAGACTTATTGTTAATTGATTGTTCTTAATTGTAGTGTGTTTTGGTAGTAGTGTGAAACTTAGTCTATTAATTCTTTTATTATTATTAACTTTATTTGTAAATATTTTTTAATCTTTAATAATAAATTAAATAAACGTTTTAATCTTCGTTACAATATTTTGTATAAATCACTTGAAATCGGATTTATTTAATTTTTAGAGTACCTAATGCTTTTTTGAGCACTTTTTTTTCTTACAAAATATTTTGACAATTTAAGTCAATAATAATCGTCTTGAAACAAACATGGTTTCTAAAGTGTATTTCCTTCATAAATTTTATATACCTAAACATAATAAATAATATGTTCTTTAGCTGTATTTCTGTACAAAGTTTGGTTGTATAGTTTTACTCGATAAATTTTATTCGTATAGATAATTCTTAAGAAAAAAATTGGAAAATCTAAATCACTTGCTTAAAAATATGTTAACTCTAATAAATTGTACAGAAGAGTCACATAAGCTTTCTCTAAAGAAATACGGATCGCGCACACTGTAAGATCAAATTAATCGACTCTCTTTCGCAAATTACATGTTTTTCCAAATGTAATGAATTCCAATAAATACTTCTAGAGCTGAATACTTGAGTAAACTAAAACAGCTTTTCATTATTTGAGCTTTAACATTTACGTAAGTCTTCCTAAAATTAAAAAAGAAATTTGTCATGAAAAAACTAAAATTAAGATTTTCTTACCATTAAACTATGAACTAATCTCTTACCTCTTGTAAATAAATTCAACGATGGAAGCTTATTCAGTTCTTGAATCAACAAAATAACATAAATTGATTAGCGGTGTCTTCCGTTAAAAACAAATCTAAGTGTCGCTTATCCTTATCTTGCATCAATAAGAAGATGAACTGTAGATGTATAATGTTTTTAGCATTTTTTACATATGTATGTGTACATGTACCTTTCACTTAAAATGAACAAAGAAGTCAATTGCAGCGGTTTATTATTAAAAAATTTTGGTGATGTACATTTGGTACAATACATCATCGAGTTATGTAAATTTTAATATACTATTTTTTCAGGAGTACAATTTAAGTCTCTCGTTTGAGGTTCGGAGGCCCGTTTTATAATGGTTATGAATATTACGGTACACGTCGTTTCGGCGAAAGCGATTCGGCAACGTTTATTCGGCGACGGTTAATTTGGCGACCCGAAATTCGGCTATGCTACTTTCGGCGATTCCAATTCGGCACACGATTTCGGCGATTCTCATTCGGCGATTATCAATTTATTCAAGTGTTAAAATTTATTAATAATTATAAAAAATTAATTTTTTATTTTTAAATTAAATATTTATTTAAATATACATCACAGGTATCATAATTATATATTGCAGTGTTACTGGCCTACAACACTATTTAGCGGTCGTGAGCAATTAGGAAAACTTGAAATTGACAATTTTACATCATTCGATACAGCTTGTGGTACTTCGGATACCTAAAATTTTAATAATTACTTGCACATTTTTTTAAAAATAACATTGACGTTGGTCAAACTTACCTAGGACAGCATGTGCTTTAGCTAATTGTTGTGTGGGTCACCTCTGCATTGTTTATATCGTGGGAAACTGTTGTATCGTTGAGCGGTTTCAGGTGGTTACTCGAATCATGTTTTGGTCAGGTGTAATTGGGGTTTTGTCTATAAAAAATTTGAACTAAGTTATATAGGAACAAGTAGCCACGTTTTGGAAGGTTACTGACCTAAAGTTACAGAAAGCAACAAGAAACCTCAAAAATATAGCTGATTTTGAAAATCGAGAATCAAACCTGCGATGTTTGAAAATTGTATTAGAATAAGTTATGTTTAGTATTTAAGGAGTGTTTAAATGCGAATTTAGGTAGTTGTGATGAGGAACCAAGTGTAAAAGTGAACATTTATTAAAACCGTAAACTGTCAAAATTCAAAGTTTGCAATTTTCGTGAATAACAATTTTTATGTGGACTGAGTGGAATGAAAATGATGGGAACAACCTCGGGAAGATGTTCAGAGACAATAAAAATCCATTCGGAACGGATTTGGGCCGATACAAGGAAATGTAGAATTCCGGAAAAGCACGTGCGTGTTCATTTTTAAATGCACCTGTAAGACTTCGACGGGCATTTCATCCCGTGAAATTTATTGTAGTTACTCCTGAGGTAATGAAGGAACTTTCCACCAAAAATGGTCAAGATCTGAAAGACAGAAAATTTCAATTTAAAATCAAAATTGTCTTGGATTTGAAAAATTTATAAAAAGAGGCGATTTTTTAAGAATCAAGTAGGTAAAAAAGAGAAAATTTATAAAAGGACGGCCAGAAAAAGATGCTAGTTAGTGTAAATTTGAACGCGTTACCGCACGCATCGTTCGTTGCAATACAATTCGAGTTTATAGGTTACGAGAACTTTTCGGAAAGTCAAAATTGAGGTTACGGATGAAAATTTTTGAACATCACATTATTGAAATAAATTAAATGCAAGATAAAATCAAGCTGATTATAATTACAAGATAAGTTACCAGGTTTTTGCTGTTTTGGTTTTTAAAACTGAAGTGCAAGTAATTTCTTCCGTATGAAACAATTATCCCACGGTAAAGGAAATAAATTTAATGGAAATGTTGAGCACGTAGGAATTGGCATATGAAGTTCGCACAGATAAGGTAGAAACATTTTTGTATTTCGTAACTTGGTTCCCTCGAAGATTGATATAACCAAAAAGAACATTGCGTTAGTATTTAGTTGTAATTTTAAGTATATTTTTACCTGTATTTGGGGATTATCGAATACACTCAACCAGTCACTCTATACGAACACAAAATTTGATTTTCATTAAATGTGCATTAATTGTAAATGTTGCCTTTTTGGAATCTTGTTGTTTTTCTTAACTACGCGAAATACGACACAATAAGGTGCCATTTTTATACAGTAACCACTAGCGCCGGCAGAGGTACTCAACCAGTAGCGTTCCACAGCAGTCAAGTGTCACAAAATTTAAAGTTACCAAAAGTAAATATTATGATTTAATCATAATAATCATAATTAATCAGTGAGCTTATTACATTAATTATTTGGACACTTATATTTATATTTATAATTAAAATTGTTTAAAAACTCTTTCTTCGAGTATCCATAATCCATTGTATAGGTAATGGAAAATATAATAGTTATCTTTATGGTCAAATGAAACAATAACTATTTATTCTTATTAATTCTACATAAGTGTTAAAAGTAAGATTTTATTTTGTTAGTGGGGAAGCAACCCCCACGAACAAAATAAAATCACTTTTAACATGTATATCGTACAATATTTTTTATACAACTGTTTTATACAACTGTCGATCCTTCAGCTGTGATTTAAAAACTTGTATTTTTTTAATATATCAAATTGTATTCTTATTCAAAATTTTGTTAAATTTAAATTAAATAAATTTACAGTGTACAAACTATGTAGATAAATGTTTACGCACTATAATAGTGTGTACCATTGTACCGCAAACTTTATTATAGTAACTTAAGAAATCTTAGTAATTTGTAAATATTCAATGGGGCGGCGTTGCGCCCTGATGTTAGTTCTTCTAATTTGTAAATAGAATAATGCAATGCTTAGCTTAAGTTTTTTTAGAACTGTAGGGAGTGTTGGCATTTCAAGCCCTTAACGCAATCGTTACGTCTTTCGTCTTTGTATTCTAGGTATCTATACGGTATCCGGACGTTTGGTCCCCGGACGATTGGTCCCGGACGATTGGTCCCCGGGCGATTGGTCCCCGGACGATTAGTCCAGCGGACGATTGATCCCCGGACAATTGATCCAGCGGACGATTGATCTACGGGCAATTCCAGAAATATGTCCGGGGTGGGGGGGATGGGTAATAATAAATAATCAAATTATGAATGTTTTTATTATTATTATTGTTCGATTTAAAATAAAATTTGTAACGATTTCCACTCTTAAATTTATTAAGTAACAATATTTAAAATATAAAAGATTCGTTGTAAATTATATTTTTCGTTTAGTATTACTTTAATATAACCAGCGGAGACGGAGACAAAATTTGTAAATTATTTAATTTGCCCCCTCTCCTAAGCAAGGTTAGGGTTACTGCCTAATACCTAATACCAAAGAGTATTACAATGAGCTAATGGGGCTGTCCATTAATTACGTAACGGTTTGGGGGGAGGGGGAAAGGTATTGGAAATCTTACGGACTCTTACATGGGGGAGGGGAGGGTCCGACATATTCCTTACATAAGTTTCGTAAAATACTTTTTTTAAATTAAATCAGTTATTTTTACCTGAATATTAACCCTCTCAGTCCGACGTTTGTTTTACGAAATTTGCTGTACAGCCGGGATACGTCCTTGCGTTTTAATCCGTCTCCCGTGTCTCGGGCACTACAATAATTTTCGGACAGATCCGTCTCCCGGACCGAAAGGGTTAAGAAATTACAAATTTATTGTATTAACTTTTTTATGTAATTAATTAATCTTTATTAACTTTTATATATATAAACAATCGTTTATAAAAATCGTCCGCTGGACGAATCGTCCGGGGATCAATCGTCCGGGGGATCAATCGTCCGCTGGATCAATCGTCCGCTGGATCAATCGTCCGGGGATCAAACGTCCGGGACCAATCGTCCGGGGATCAATCGTCCGGGGACCAAACGTCCTAGAATTGTCAAAATGAGCCCAACAAGCACTAAAATGCACTTCCCAGGTAACATTACGTGACGAAAAAGCTACAGAAAATGTGACGTTTTTATGTCACGTAATGTTACCTGGGAAGTGCATTTTAGTGCTTGTTGGGCTCATTTTGACCATTGCTATACGCTCGTGAAAGACAGCTGTTATAAATGATTATAAGTATAAAAGTAAAATGCACTTCCCAGGTAACATTACGTGACGAAAAAGCTACAGAAAATATGACGTTTTTATATTTCGTGAGTTAAACGAGATCCCGAATTCGTGACAAAATTTGTGACTAATACGTTATAAAACCGCTCTAAATTTAACACCCGAATTCGTCACGCTAACGCGACTTTTTAACGTCGAATAGGCGTTACAAAACATTGACGAAATCTTGGAAAATTTGTAACTTCTATCTGTTAAAATATCGTGAAGAAATCGTGACAAAAATGTGCAACTTAACCGTCAGATATCGTGTTAGAAAACGTGAAGATATCGTGTTAAATATTAGAAAATTCGTGACTTCTATCTGTTAAAAAATCGTGAAGAAATCGTGACCAAAATGTACAACTTAACCGTAAGATATCGTCTTAAAAAACGTGAAAATATTGTTTTAAAACTCGTGGAAATATCGTGCTAAAAAACGTGAAGATTTCGTATGAAAATATTAAAAAGGGACGTGAAAATATCGTGACTAACAAGTTACGATATTCTTAGGTTCTTTCGCGATTTTTAACAAGATATATCTTTACCTTTTTAAGGTAAAAATCTGCAGATTTCCTCATCAAATTTGTGTAACTTGTAGACTTATTTTATAATTAAATAAAAATTCAGAATTACAGTAAAATTATTTATACAAAATTCACAAAAAATATACAAACTATATAAATTCACAATATACAATACAAATTATAATATAAACGTTTTCGGACAAATATCAATCATACATAATTATCTTAAACAAGTATATAATTGATTATTAACAGTTGTTACAAGACAAGGGGTGTACATTAATAAATCATGTCATCATGTGCATTAATTGTAAAAATGTTGGAAATTTTCTGAATTTCATATGATTGAAAATGTGGTTCAAAACCAATTGCTTTAAATATTTCATATTAAAAAAAAATTGATAAACAAAAAATGATGATGAATAACAGTTGTTAAAATTTTTCCTAAATCAAGAAACAGTAGTTCGCCTTCTGTATGACTTAAAACAAGGAAAGGGTAATTTTTGATTGACTGTGTTTTGCCTCCAATCTCATTCTCCAGATATAAACTTAGTGGCCCAAACATCTTCATTAAATTCTGAAAAAGATTTTCTCCAATTTAATTTTCTAAAAATAAAATTATATCGAGTTAAAATTTGCTACAAAATAAATTAATTAAATTTAATAAAAATTAAAATTGGTATTATCAAGAAACAAAGCCACATTTATAAACAAACATCTTATTGCTACATTACAACTAAAACCGATTTAATTCTGTACAGGGTGGTGAAATAATATTGTCCGATGTTTTGGATGTTTTATTATCAAGGCTAAAAATACAAAACAAATGAAAATTTGAAAAACTTTTAATAGAATACTAAGCTGTTGGTTGAAAAATATACTTCTTTTAAAATCAACAAAAATGCCTTTCTAAATATGAATTTTATCAGTATGTTCAAGTTATTATGTCTATGAACTGTAGGTAGTATATTATATTAAAGTATTATATATTTCATTGAAAATATTTCATACAAAAAAATGAAAAAGTGCAAAAAATAAACCGCTACATTAGAATAAATTGGAATCTTGATTGCCGGTATACTGGACGTAGTGAGTCCTTGTAAGATGTAAGTGTGCATTTAAATAAACTAGCTGATGAACTGGATAACCAGTTAATCTTACAAACCGCATCAAAAATATGTTAAGTATTGAAATTGCAGTGACTTGGAGTACCTACTAATATTATTATTTAAGTACTTATTATGACGTATTAAATTGAAATAAACTCATTTGCTCTTCATATTTTGCAAAAATGCATAGTAAGTGTAAATTGACTGAAAAACCTAAAAAGTATATCGTAATAGAATTTAATAATTGATACAATTTTAATATACTAACACTTAGCATGGTGCTCAAGCTCAAAACTTTTAATTTTCCAATTGTTGGAGTTATAGGACGCTGAGATCTAACCATTATAAGTATTAGAGATTTTTGAAGTCTCAAATCACAATCAGCGAAATCTATTTCATAACATATACTTGCTAGTTTACTACTTTCAGTTGCAATTGTCTCTCCATAATTCGATATTGCAATTAATAGCATGTAGCCTACCATAAGTCCAATAATATCTTTTGCAATATCTGCGATTGCTATATTTAGCTATAATCCGATTCAGTTAATAATTATGATATAGCTCTTGAAATATTTTGCTCACCTGTGAATGATATATGAGTAAATACAAACAAATGCTTATTCCTCCAAAAAAAACTTAGAATACTTAACGAAAAAATAGTTTCCATTTGATCTGCTGCATCAATAATTCCAATATGGTAAAGTACAATGTGTTGAAGTTGTACTTTAAATGATTTCCAATTAATAATTTTGGTTTCCATGATATTTGCATCACATTCCTAGAAAGATAATGTTGTTGCAATTTTAAAAATTGAAAAAGTATCAAATCCTTATAATAGCATAGCCTTACTTATGTGTTATCAAACAAATTATTTACCTCGAAAATTTTTCCTGCATGACCAGTAAATGATGTTATCATATATTTCTGTAATATCTTGCAATGGCCAGAAATTAGTGTTAAAACGTTTACGTAAATAAACAATAGCAAGTATAAAATAATACAGACTGGTCAAATAGTAGCACTTGAAGTATAAATTCAAAAAATATAAGAATAATACAATCCGTAGAAAACCAAAATTCAAAAAATTTGAAAAAGAGACAATTAGCACATAACAGGTCTCTTTTTCAAATTTTTCAAATTTTGATTTTTTACGTATTGTATTATTCTTATATTTTTTGAATTTAACCATAAATACATTGTTACGTTAATTTCTCTTTCAAATCTTTTACAAACAAATTTTAATAAAAACGGAAACCGGAGAGCATGTCAGGGGGGTGTGTTCGTAATGCAAGGCAATAAAACACAAACTAATTTGAATTGTTAATTACGTGCATCAAACAACTAAATTTTTAAATATTACAAAAATAGTAAAACGGTTTGGATCCAGCTTACCTAACGTTCACTAGTACAACATTTTTTATCAAACAACAATCTTACATAATCGTTCAAATTTGGCTTCCAATTCGCATTTCCAAAAGCCCAAGTTCGAACTAACCTCCGCACTTAATTTTGCCTTGCCACTGCGGACCATTTGCCGCCACACACAAACACAAATCCATTTCCATCGATCCCAGACAATTTCGGATGTTGTTCCATAAAAATTGGTAATAATACAAGTTGATTACATAGCCGGATATTCGAGCTACCATGGATATTCGAGCAGTTTCCATACCCTTTTATTCCAAATTGAAAGTTAACCCAAACTTGTCATCGTAAGTCGCTACTGCGCGCTTCCCCAATAATACTGATTGTCGATACTTATCATCTTAATTCCAGTGAGTATGTTCCGTGAGGACTACACTGTTAAGTGAGCTGACAGCCAAATGGTTACCAACAACTCGCGCGACTATTAATTCCATCAAAGCTATATCACAATTTTACTTCCGAATTTAGCTAACCTTATTAATTCGCGTTACAATTACGGATTGTTACTATTTGTGAATATCGAAACAACCTACACATCAAATTCAAATGAGTCCCCTGGCTCGAGCGGGTCTCGAGTTGGTACTCGTTCCCGATTGAATCGGTACTGTTCCCCTAACGGTCGACTCGATCCTCCGACTGGGACTCGGACTGGGACTCCTCGTTTTTACCGTGCCTGTTACTTATATATTCTTTTTATTACCCCCCATCAACGCTGGGTTCGCCTACTGTCTGTAAATCCAGACGCTGAATCGTAAATAATCCCACGGTTACGGCGGAGTTGGTAAAGCATAATAATATTTATCAAATGCTGAATGTTGGATTCCACACGCGACGGAAGCTGGTAAGCATAGCAAATTGTGTGGATGTATTAGCTGAAGGCGCAGATCTCACGCTATCGGGACGGTGCTTATTAAGCATGAAGTAAAAATAATTTAATTTTCAACACCATAAAAATCATAGGCGTAACAACATACTAAAAACCACAAATTTACTTAAAATTTTTATTTTGAGTTCTTTTTCTTTTTTTACTTGAAGTATAAATTGCATATTATTACTAACATTAGCTGCTCCACTTCCAAGTGGTAAAATCCATCTCTCTTTATTTAATGATAGCACAACTGACACTAATGTGTACGAAATCAGTACAAAAAATACAGCTGCAGATCCAAAGTAACTCTAAATCAAAAAAAAATTGTTACTATACAAGATTAGTCAATAGGTAGTTTCTTCAATACATTTTTTATAAACATTAAATCCAATCTCACCTAACACACTTGTGTTCAATGTTAAACTATGTTTCAATCACCAATAATTCATCTAGCCATATTTTAATTCACAATTTATCTCTTAGTTTAGCTTTAATGTTTATATTGAGTTTGATAAATCTTTAGGATGTTACGTACTACTTACTATGTAAATAGATTCTATGTACCTACGTATATTACTCTGAGAATCAAGTAAATGTATAGCAATAAGATGTAACGTTACATTTGTCGTTACATAAAATTCCATTTATTTAGTACTGAATAATTACGACGCACCTTGTAATAGAGTAATCAACCGAGCGCTAGCCCCTGATAAGAGGCTTTTTGATAATTAAAGACGAACGTGGCTAGACGTTTTATTTGAAAGTGAAATAAATTTTCGCATAAAATTGGAATATTATATATTTTGGACAATATTTAAATATTGGATTAGAATAGCGCCAAAGTGGTGATCAGTTTGGATATCAAATTTAAATGCTGGAAGTCTAGATGGTAGCAATTAGGATCTTTAATAATAAATATTGAACGTTGGAATAATTATAAGGTCAAGAAGTAATCAGCCGATAAGCCCTAATTTCTAGTTTACCGAGCCCTGTTGGAAGTATTTTGGATATTTTCCCATACCCTACGTTATAATTAATTTGGAGAAAATTACTCATATTTGCCGAATCCCAGCAGTCGAGGACTGCTTTTTTTTGAAGAAAGTTTTTTTGAAACATCACCAACTGTTCAATTTAACTATACCTTTATAACTGCTGCTGATAAAACCCTTGTTTTAAGCAATCAGGTATTCAGTTTGTCGGTAGGTCTGCTTAAGCTGAGTTGATCAGATTAGATAGCTTGAGTTGAATAATTTGTATTTTGTAGATTACTTGTGCGAATAGCATTTATCTCTTTTAGTAGTTCTAGCTTATTGACACAAATCCGGATCCTGAAAGGAGCTCTTGGAAGGAACCTAGACCAAGCAACATCTTTGTGTCTCTACTATTATTCAATAGTAGATCTGGAAGGAGTAAGACGGGGTAAGTGCTATTCACGTAGTATTTTTGCATTCACTTATTATTCAACATTACATCAAGCCTTGCACCAATCTGTTTGGTTAACTTTGGGTGAGTGAGAATTTGTTTGTGACTGACCATAAGTCAATCAGCATCAGCATTATTTTTTTACACGCCTTCATCGTTCGCTGTTTGTGGACCTAGAGTCCAATATATCTTGTATAATTATTGTTATCTGTATGTTTTACGCAACCCAATCTCTCACTTGACATCTTTAATATTGAATAAATCCCCTTCTTTCTATTTGGGGTGTTATATTTCAATATTTGGCCTCCCCTAGAGCATTTCATTTCGACGTTGATAGTATAGCTAACTTCAATTGTGAGTATCATCATTTAGAAGCAACCAACACTGAACCTACGATTGGTGGGCACATCTATCTTTCGCTCGAAGAATTGTGGGTTAAATCCCAGCAGCTGGCCAACCTTACAATAACATCTACGGTTATTCAAGAGGTATCGTGTAAGCGCACACTTTAGGCTACAAAGATAATAACTGAAAATAAGTTAGTTGGCGATAGAACCTGAACGAGGTAGGTCGTTGTGGGTGGTGGTCCTCCAGAAACCGAGGTCAACCACAAAGTGAATTAAAAATAAATCTTTCGAAACAAGAATAACAAATTCAATTTGGAAATAGTACGAGGTGTAATTTTTGAACAAAGTATTTTGGAACAAGTGGAAGGAAATTTATTTGGAATTAGCTGGAAGCAGTTCTATGTCACGTGAGGAAGAAATAGAAGATTCACAACCAATTTAAAGTGGACCATTTGGGTCGAATAAAAGAAGAAGATTTGCATAATTTGCAACATTTGCAGGTTTGCATAATTTCCATTCTAATGCCTGATTTCATAAAACTTTTAACGAGCCGTTAAAGTTAACTGATGATTCCTATTGGTTTGTTAGCTCTAAGGAATAGTTTCCATTGCTTAGTTAAATTTAAAGGCCCGTTAAATTTTTTATGAAATCAGACATAAGTGTTAACGCGGTTCTTGCGGCAAATAAAACGGATCGGGAAAAACGGACCGGTATTTGGCAATAAATGTTAATTTAATTTAAAAATTGTAATTCAATTGTTTATTTAATTTAAAAATAAAACCAAACATTCATTCAAAAATTTCTTAAGATTCTTTGAAAATAAAATATTGCATAATAATATTCATTCGTTCCACAAAGACTGGAAGCGGAGGTTCGACAAGCTTTGCATTCATTGTAACTATTGTAAATATTGTAACAAATTTCATGTTAAACAAAAATGTTTGCTATCTCTTTTTAAAACTTCGTTTAGGTACGCCTAGGTGACTTAAGCATTCTACTCAGGCACCCGTGAATCGTCGCAGAGCTTTGGATTGTGCGAGTTTACCGAAGTACGTCGTGTGAAGTTATGGTTGTAGTTAGTGAAATTTTTTAACAAAAGTTTGAGTATAAGTAAGCTAATTGCCAAGAGTCAAGAGTGATTAATAAATTTTTCATAGTTAATCGTGAGAATGTAAAACCATAATTTTGGAATTAATCAGCGGGTAAAAATTTACGACGTTAAAATCAGCAAGAAAACAAAGTCAATACGTTTTACCATCGTTTGTAATTGAGTTTAACTTTTAATTAAATATTACCGACCATTTTATTTAAAATGCAGAGAGTAGAGTGTTTGCAGCTGTTTTCATCTTCCTTTCTTCGATTGCCTTTCTTCGATTCAGCTTGTGAGGATGCTGTTCATCATTCAAAGAAGCAGTTTGGTGGAATTGGTTAGGCTAGCCATCATTAACGTATGCGTTTCGCTTGCGTTAAAGAAGCAACATGTTATGTTATTATTATTATATATACCTTTTTGATTTTGAAGTGCGAAACATAATTTATGGTTTCATTGCGTGTTGATGGCTAAGTTTGTTACTATCTATTGACTGACGAGTTTAATTTATTTTAAATTAGAGGTTGTTGGTTTTGTGAACCTTTATTTTTGAGATCTTAATTAAATCTGTCAACACTTTTTGTGTGTTACAATTATATAAGAGAAAAGACAAATTAACATTTTAGAATCCACGCTCTGTGCTCTACGTTAAAACTTATCAGAACTTGGCTAGCAGAATCAAGATCAGGGCCTTATTGCATCTTTAATTAAATAACTAGAGAAAAGCCACTTTAGGTGCGATAACTGATAAAAATACAGTTAACCCTCCTCTAATGTGGTAAATTCGTGTCGCATTATATGAAAACCGCATTATAATAATTAGTGTTACAAATCAGGTTAATTCATTATTCGTACGAATTAACGTGATTTGTAACTAATTCCTGTATTTTTTATACCGGTTTTCATACTATGTATGCGCTACGAATTAACAGCGTTATAGGAAGGTTGACAAAATACGAGTTAATGAAAGATTAATAAAAATCAATATTATTTGAGCTTTCAGCGAAGGATATTGCTTTCTTCTGGACATTATAACATTAATAAGCCAAAAAGTTTAATTAATTATTATAAAATAATAATAAATCTGAATTACATTTTCAAATTAACTACAAAAAGCAATATGTAATTGAATAAATTACCCTTACCTGTAAAATTTCCCAACTCGAACAGAAGAGAAAATACAAATTCATTAAAATTATCATAGTATATCTTTAAAATTTCAGGAATAACTAAAAACGGATAAATTGTTAATGCAGTTAATAAGGTGAACGAGTACAATTTATAAAAAATATTTTGATGTGGTAGGAATACAAAAATAATTAATAAAAACTTTTGATGTGCAAAACAGTCAGATCTCATCGTCTTCGTATTTTATCGCATTTAAACACTTAAAAACTGAAGTTTTATTATTTCTATTAGTTCTTCCTGTGTTACCACGAAATTATACAAAATTTAGCTAAATAACATAGAAAACTAATATTCAAGCGATTTATATATATACTATTCTGTATCTCACTAGGTATAATTATATTTAATATTTTATTGCAATATTTCGTTTATTTAAATAGTTTTTCATTTTCAAGTACCTACCTTCAAAATTACATAAACAACTATATACTACAATATTGTATAATTACTGTAATTTGATAGAAAAATTTTCACGTGTTAAAATTAAATATAGAATTATCTCTAATACCCTTATTATTTTACAAATTTAATGAATAAAAAATGTTATTGGTAAATATAAGGGAGGAATAAATTTACTTCTCAAATATTGTGGTGTATAACATTTTTCTACCAAATACAAACATTTTTTTAAAATGAGTTCTAAATATTTTAAAATCCGACCAATATAGCTTTATAGGTACCTACGTAATATTATTAAGGAAATAAAATTATAAGTAAATTTTTAAATAATATCATTTATTCATTTAAGAAAAAAATTGCATATCTATTTTTACTGAAACCCCACTAAAATGCGTTTTTTTTTTTGAACAAAAATTAATTGACAAATTTTGTATAAATATATTTTACAAAAAGAGTTTAATATAAGACATAGATTAACATAAATATTCCATAATTTATTTTATCTTCAAATAGAACTTTTCAACATAGTATTATGTAATTATTTTGCAAACATAGAAACATTTGTGTACAAAATTTACCCTAAATACACTTTTTACATTTCAGACAACTATTAGTATTAGGTAGTTCTGTTTTATTTACAATATCTGATTTGGTAAGACTTGCGTATGTCGGGCTTGTTCTGTATTGACGACACCGGATTGGAAATGTTCCTGGATTCACTTAGATACGTATTCGCCAGTAAATTCTTCAGCCTATTGAAAAATAAAAATTTTTCCTGATGGATATATGTATTTACTCCTGCGGTTTCCCTGTATGTTGTATAGCTTCCACGCGTTTAGTTTAGCCAAAAGAATGCTGTAGAAGACTTGTAGAGCCCTTCTGAGAGAAACTATCCTTTTACGCTATAATATACAGAAGAAATGTCGTTAACAAATTATAGTGGATAAATATTCAAAGTATCAGCAAAAAATCTCTTAATAAAGCTTAAAAATTATTCTATATCTTATAGAACAAGATTCTGAATTTTTAAATAACATTGCGTAATGTAGCGTAGCGTTATTTTGGCCTGCTATCTACAAGTCGTAAATATTCTCAAGATCATGATTTGTCGTGGTGTTTCGCTATAATCAGTCAAAACTTGCCTTCAATTTGCAGTTTAATTATTATATAACAATTAATAAAAAAACGTCAATTGACGTCTCATGTTATCATTGACATGAATTTCTTTCAAATGATAACGGAGAAAGATTATCCAACATGGCTGAAGCAACAGAAACCATCTGCAATACAAGTATAAATAATAGAAGTTGCATAAAATAACATGGACGTGGCCGGGAGGAAGTAAAGAAGATGAAAGCCAGAGAGACCATGTATTAATCTCAAAGAAAAACAAAAGATCTGTAAAAGCCATAAGCACATGACATACGAGGGACCAACACAGTTGCAGACCACTATCTGGTGGTAGCGAAGGTAAAACTTGAGAAGACAAAATATGTTAAAAAAGAAAACAATAATAGAACAATGGCAACAAAAAAACTTACTAATAGAGAGACAAGAAAGAGATATAAAAAACGCGTTATGAAGGAAATTAAAATAAAAATAAAAAACAGTAATATCCATGAAGAATTAAATAAGATCACATCGACCCTATATACAAGTGCAAAGGAAATGCTTGGATACAGAAAATCCAATAACAGCAAATAATTATGATTTGACGAGGAGTGCATAGAGTATAGTACGAAAAAAGTAGAGAGCAGGTTGCAATGGTTGAAAACTGGACAAAGAGAAGACCTATAAAATTATGGAAGATGGTCAAAGAAAACGAATAAATTATGCAAGAACATAAAAAAATGCATGGGTAATGGACAAAATGCAGGAAATAAAAATTTGTAACATGTACAACAACGTGAAAATATTTTACCAGTTAACAAAAAAACAAAAAATAATTAGTAAAATAACACCAAGAGGCATGAAAGACAAAAAAGGAAATATGGAAAACAGCAAGACGAAATTGAAACAAATATGGATGAGTCATTTCCAGAAATTGTTGAACATAAACCAAGAAGAGAACAACATGTTAGATAATTTAGAAAGTAATGAGCAAGAAGTGCTATTACCGTCGAACAAAGAAATAACGAAAGAAAATGATTAATAGAATGAAAAACGGCAAAGCAATAGCGAAAGACGAATTAAGTGTAAAACTCATAAAATACTGGGGAGAAGAAGGAATTACCAGAGTATGTGATCTAGTGAAACAACAAACAAAAGATGGAAAGAAGGAGTCATCATACCATTAAACAAGAATAGTGAACCGCACGAGTGTAGAAGCTACAGAGGAATAACGCTACTGGACTCAACATACAAACTGATGTCGTCAATAATACACAATAGACTGAAAGAGTACACAAAAACTATACTAGGTGATTACCAATATGGTTTCATGGAAGGAAGATCAACAACAGGGGCAATGCATGTGATAAAGCAAACAATAAAGAAAACATGCGAATTTAGCATAGACTTACACATGTTGTTTGTAGATTTTCGGCAAGTCTTTGACAGAGTGAGCAATAACAAATTATACAAGGCATTAAAAAAAAATGAAAATGAATAACGAGAGAGATGAAGAAATAAGAAGAAGAATGCAATTTATGGACAATTAAATATTTCGAAAAATTGACCGAACGTTCTCATTCAAATATTAATATCTCTGGTTCTATTGAACTCACAAAGTCCAGTTTTAGCTCATTTTAAAGCTCTTGAATTGTACTTTCGTTGTGAATTTTTTATATTTTATGAAAGTTAAAAATTCGATTATTGTTTAAACAATTTAATTTTAAAATCGATTTTTAACTAATTTTACTACCTTGGAAAATTTTGAAAAAAATTTGAGCGTATTCTTCGTTAAATTTTCTACTAAGTATGTAAATTTCAAGATGGAGAGCAAATGGACACTGATGCAAAAAAAAAAAATTCGTAGCGCCAATGGTGCTGCTTATGATATTATACGCACGAAGTGGATTATGATAGGAGATTGTTGCAAGGATTTAATCATATCTCGTCAAATACTAAATATAGTATATTATATATACATCATGGGACTAAGGTGCTGCTTTTCATCCCGCGTGCGAAGGTTTTTGCACGAGGTGTTAGCCGAGTGCAAAAATTCAAAATTACAGGAAGTGAGTTGGAACCAACACAGAAAATGCGAAACTGGACAAATATTTTACAAAAGTTCTCTGGATACAGAGAGTCCATTCCAACAAATTAACTTCCTAAGAAAAAAAAAAGGCAAAATGACATTAAATCTGCAAAAGCGTTATTCTGGTCCAGTACCAATTTCGAAGGAAAAAAAAGATATACTGGATCTCCTATCATTAATTCCTCCCGCGTTTCACGATTTTTACCACAATTTATCCACCAGGGATGTAGCAGCAAATGATCCTGATTTGGACGAAATTTCCGACGAATAATTTATAAAAAATGTAATATCAAAAATGTAAATAAATATTGTTCTTTTAGTGACTTTTTTCTAATAATTGTTAAGCTCCTATAACAAATTTAACGTGACTTAAGTTCATAGTATTAACCAATTTGAAATTTTTTGTAATACTAAGAACTTAAGTCACTAACAAAAGTGATAAGGAATGATAAATTAAAACTGCCCTATGGGCAGTATATCTAACCATTACCTAATTATTGCAAAAAAAAATTTTTTTTAATTCGTTATTATTGTTATAACATTTAATGTGAAACTTCATTTGCCTCTAGTGAAAACTTGTGCTTTTTGACTTAAGTTCTTTGTACTGAACTTCAAAGTATAATATATTGACTTCTATTTTTAATACTTCAAATTCAAAAAACAATTTTTTCATAATTCTCGTGATATAATTTTTACAGACTATCTTAAAAACGGAAAGACAATGAATAGGGCAACATTATTTAGAATTATTGGATTTTTTGGCTCACATTTATCACCGAAAAAATGTGCATTTTTATCAAGACAATGCACCTTTATTCACATAATTGTAATGCCTAAAAGCAAAGAATTTGGTTGTCAATTGATTTCACATCGACCCTATTCTCCGGATTTACTCTCTTGTGACTCTTATCGGTTACTTAACCTAAAGAAACGGCTCTGTGGTAAAATATTTGTATCAAATTTCGGTTGAAATTCGATATAAAATGGCTGTTTTAGAGAGTTTTCCAAATTGTATTATTTGGAAGAAATAAAAAAATTGGAAATGCTTTAGAATAAGTGTATTGAACTAAAATAAGACTACTAGTATAAAATAAAACTTGAAACTTTTGAATCCAAGTTTTTTGCTTTAAACTTAAATGTATTTATCGCTGTGGTGATTTGGTGTACTAGTAATTAAAATAACTCATTTGTTCTTCATATTTTTCAGAAACGTATAGTAACTGTAAATTGACTGAAAAACCTAAAAGTTTATTGCAATAGAATTTAATAATTGATTCAATTTATATATACATATTATACTAACACCTAACATGGTGCTTAAGCTCAAAACTTTTAATTTTCCAATTGTTGGAGTTATTGGACGTTGAGATCTAACCATAATAAGTATTAGAGATTTTTGAATTCTTGGATCACAATTAGTAAAATCAATTTCATAACATATACTTGCTATTTTACTACTTTCAGTTGCTATTTTTTCTCCATAATTCGATATTATAATTAGTAGCATGTAGCTTACTATAAGTAGGAGAATATCTTTTGCAACTTCTGCCATTGGTATATCCAGCTATAATACAATTCAGTTTAATAAACTGTCTTTGAATAATTAAGTTTACCTCTGAATGATATATGAGTAAACACATACAAATGCTTATTCCTCCAAAAAAGATTAGAATGGCTAAGGAAAAAATAGTTTCTAATTGATCTGCTATGTCGATAATTCCAATATGATAAGGTATAATGTGTTGAAGTTGTATTTTAAATGATTCCCACTCAATAATATTGGTTTCATTGGATTTTACATCATAATCCTGGAAAAATAAATATTGCAATTATGAAAATTACCATGACATTGTGGTGACCAGAATTAACGGATTATTTAATGAATACCAACTTAGAAATTTCGTTATATAAGTAAAATATTGATCTAATTTTAATAACCTTTTCTAAATAAATTACATCATAAAGAATACCTAAAACATCAAATCATCAGTAATTGATCAAATTCGTAGTAAAACTTTTGGTGTGGATGAAACAAAACAAAGTTTGATATTGCAAGATACTACATCTTGATATCGGCTAAAAATTCTCACGCTAAATAAGTTTATTCAAAAAATCAACGATAGTGTTTCGGAAGAATAAATCACTCCTTAATCAAGTTCTCTTCCAAAATCACCTGCAAATAGTCTCAAATCTTTTTTATTTTCTTCGGACCGTTATACTGCTAAATATTTTTCTTGCCCTGTATGTTTTTATTATATTAATTGAGGCATAAGGATACAACAGTATTAAAAAATATGTTTTCTCACAGTCCTCACAATACGGAATTGTATCATCTCAAAACAGTAAATTTTTCAAAAATATTTTATTAATCAGTTGTAAGCAGGTATAAATAAATAAAATGTTACTAAAAACTAAAACAATGTTTCTCCGTAAAACGACAAAATAGTTGAGACCATGAGAGCAAAAATGGTGTAACCCTCCATTGGAATATTGGGGTATATTTGGTGAAACGCCTCTCTCTTAATAAAATTTTTATCGCAGAAAGCGATTTACAAGAGCAAAGCGGAAGGTTGATTTCTACGCAAAAGCAGTAGTTATATTTCTAATTTCTGAGAAGGGGGGCATTCATTTATAAAGAATAACCAATATATTGAAAACTATATAGTGTATACTGTATACCTGGGTATTGTTATGAAACAATACAGATTGATTGTATTTGATGCATTCGTGGTGACTCATCCAAGATGAGTCTTATAAAAATCTGCTGCTTATACTGCTGACTTGAAGGTTTCATTGTTCTAGCAGTTTCTAAGAGACTGTAATTTTATAATATTTATATAGGTTAGGGATTAAGGCATTTTAAAAATTCAAATAATCTTGGAAATCAACTTATTCAGGGTGAATATTTTTAGCCAATATCACGGCGAGTTTTGGAGTATCATATTTTTGTTTGTTTTGTTTTACTTCTTTATAAAGAAGTACCTTACTAACCTGTATTATCATCAGGGTTACCAACCAAATTATTTACCTTGAACGTTTTTCCTGCATAATTAGTTAACGATGTTTGCATGAATTTCTGTAATAACTTGCAATGGCCACAAATTAGTGTTAAGATGTTTATATAAATAAACAATAGCAAGTATAGAACAATACAGGCTGTTTCATATAGTAATACTTGAAGTATAAATTGCATATTATTATTAACATTAACTGCTCCACATCCAAATGGTAAAATCCATTTCTCTTGATTTAATGATAGCACAACTGACAATAATGTGTACGAAATCAGTACAAAAACTGCAGCTGAAGATCCAAAATAACTCTAAATAAAACAATATTGTTACTCAACAAGATGAATCAATAAACCAATTTCTTCAATACAGTTTTTAGACACTTTAAACCGAATCACTCCAAAATATACATGTTTGTTCAATCTATACCAACATATAATACGCTTTACTTTCATCACAAACATCAATAATTGCATCTAAGGCTTAAAAGATGAAATGGAAAAGCAATTTATTATTTATAATTTATTTTATAGTCTTTCTTAAGAAAAAAGTGTTATTAAAGTTCAAATTCAAAAAAAGAAAGAAAATTATAAATAAAATCAAGGATGTGAAAAAGGTAGATGGATAATAATAATGATGAGACTGCTCAATAAATGTGAAATTAATTAATAAAAATTTCAGAATATTGTAAATTATTTAATGATACAAAATAAAACATTGCAATATATTATAGCAAAAATCAAAAAATTCTCTTGTGTCGCTCTCAAATATAAAAAGATCCCTAAATTATTAAATTTTTAGAACAATTTATTCTCAGTTAACTATCTATGGTTCACGGTTATTTCCAATCTTCAGTTGTACATAATCGATTAAATTGAAAAATAAGAAAAAATTTCGAACTAAACAAAAATATAGATTAACGTGTACAAAATTGACTTACCATAACCTCCAAAAATTATTAAAACTGAGCTTGTCACATGAAGTATGAACAATTTAGTTCAAATTATTTTTAAATAATTATTTAAGATTTAATTTTAGTCTCCAAAATAGTTCTCGTAAAAATATGCAATTTGAAATAAACTTTAATAAATGTAATATTAAGTTTGTGGCGGTAGATACCACATCACTAATGTTTACTTTTTAGTTTTAAGTTCGTTTTATTGTTTCGTTTTTTATAATCAAGTTGTACATAATTTAAGTTTCATCATTGTAAATAATTAAAAAAATTAATCAAGTTATAAAAAAAATAATAACAAAAAATATATTGTCAAAAAATTGTTTTTTATAATAACGCATACAAATTAATTAAAGATGTTATTTAAACGAACTCTGGATTTAATTTAATTGACAAAACTACAACGAAGAAAACATTTAATCTACAAGTTCTACCCAAATTACTTATTGTCAATATTCCAAATCTTTCTCCAAACTTTAAATACTTATCTCTCTTTCAAATTCTAAATTAAATTATTACTAATTCCAAAAATTATTTTCCAAAAATTATCCCATTTATGCAAACTACCTGTATTGAAGAACTTGAACATTTTCTTATTCTCTAAATACAATGGGGCATATTCTTATGCTTCTAAAAAAAGCTTCTATCTTATAACTCGCATTAAATACAAATTATAAATACAAATTAGATAAATTTTGCTTTATAAATAAATCCTACTTAATTTAGTTCAACACTCCCAAGAAATATTTCTGCATTATATTTTTCCATTTCAACAAATCAAATAATACAATAAAGTTTCACAATTTCCTCGATGATTATGTAATCTATGCAGGTCAGGTCTTTTCAAATCCAGTTAAATTGACAGCTACTTCATAACCCTGTCATAGTTACTACGCAGCAGTCACTTCGAAAACAAAATACTTAGTGCTAAATACCTGTTGCATTTTATGCATTTTATAATATGTTTATTGCAGAAATTTCATTTTTCAGATTGCCAGTATTAACCGTAAAATAATATCGTAGGAATTATAAAAGCTATTATTTAAAAAACAGAACTTGAAGATTCAACAGAAACATTCAGATTCAATCTCATAAATATTCTTTTGATTTACTCCCCGAAAAGAACTTAAACAATTTAAAACTGTATTACTGCGTGCAATATATACATATATTAAGTTAGTATAGATAGAAAGTTTTAACTATTTCTGCATTTACCTGCTTTATAACCATATCTTTATATGGTTTCATGAAAACATTTCCTTCTCCTGTATTTTGAAATTCTGCTAGCTCATCCAAACGTTGGAGTTTGTTAAATAATTTTGATAATTTAGATCGATTCCAGAATATGCAATGCATTAAACCTACAACTGAAAATTGAAATGTTTTAAATAAATATATAATTTTGTAAATGTATGACGTTAAATTCTAGGTTTCTTAAATTAATTAACACGAAATATTAATTATTTTAGTTTATTATTCATTCTTATCATCTGTTATAATGGAAAGCAGAAATTCACCAAAATGCAATTTCCCATGTTCCTTCCTATGATCGGGTTTAACATCGGACACCCGGTAAATTATTAAAACTAAAATATAGGAAGCTTTCCTCGATAATAAATATTGCGGTGGTATTTTGTAAAAAAATATGCTTTCCCACAAAACCTTTTCCACACTTTAAATGTTGTTGCTCCGGCTTGCTCAAAAAATTGAAAATTAGTGGCGACAATCAAAATTATAATTTTATTATTGGAAAATGTCGGTTGATCTTCATGTGGCGATAACCCGCCAGGTCTCACTATCGCTTAAACGTGTATTCGTTCCCTGGAAAGATATTTATAATTTTGATTTACAATTTTTCAAATTACTAATAATTCCAATATCTGAAATTAAAATATCCAATATTCAAATCAATCAACATCCAAATTCAAATCCAACTTAACAAAAATCCAAATCTTCATCAGACCCGGATAAAAATAACATAATCGAAATAATAAATTCTCACCATAAAATTTCTTTATTTGTCGAATTAATAAACTAAATCGCCCAATTTCAAATTAATTTAACAAAATTAATAAAAATTAAAAAATTCTCAAAAGTTACAAGAGTGTGGCGGAACACATCCGCTCTCGGTGTCAACTTCGGCAAAAATGCCCATTCTCCCATAAAAATTGTCACCAACATCTCAAAATTCAAAAATTATTTACAAATCCAAAAAAATATATTACATTAAACAAAATCTTCATAAAAATAAAAAAATTAACAAAATTTGATATTTGAAACACAACATATATTATTTAATGTGTCCAAAAATAAATATTAAATACAATTTAGTACATTATGAGAAGACTGAAATATATTTTGATTAGTTTTTGAAAAATAAGGCACATGTCCCCCCCCCCCCGAGTTTCCCATTTACAATGACTTAAAACTGACTCTGTAAAGTACAAAAAATATTAGTATCATCTGTATAGGTTAGAAGCGGTGGGCGAAATTGGAAAATTTATATGAGAAGAAATTTAGGGAATGAAATTTACAAAAAAGTGCTTATTAATTTTTTTATTTCGTTGTATCCTTTTTGAGCTATATGTAGATAACAGTATTTTTTATTATTTATAGTCTTTTATAAATCACTGGTAACTAGAAACGGTTCGACGGAATAGAAAAAAGGCGGATACTCCAATGACCCCCCAATTCAAACGTCATTTACAATCAAAATATGCTTAAACGTTTAAACGTGTGATATAAAGTCAAAAATTTATCTTGACGGTTCGCATTAGCTAATATGCAGAGCTTCTTAAATGAAAACTTGTTGAATAATTTTGTGAGAGTTGAGAAGGGAGTAGAAGTTTATTGAAACTCAAACGAAGCTCTATTGATTAGTGTTTGAGCGTACATCGCCTCAATTAGAGTTTTTTTTAAAGAAACCCATTTTTTGCATATTATTAGGTCTTACAGTACTTTTATGAGTTCATATTTTTGTTTATGGTGCGATGCATAAATAATTTATTGAAGTGTCGAACTGTTACCTGTCTAGTCGTGGGAAACCAGTAAATGGGGTTGTTCCCATAAGTTTCATATTTTTTTTGGATTCTTGAAGAGAGTACCTAAATTTTTGTTATGCTTTGTGTTCAAGTTTTAGTTTGTTCTAACTAAATCGTGGTCAAGTGCAGATGTAGCACAGCACAAGTTCATATTATGTTATTATGTTATATTATGTTATTATGTTATTATATAAAAGTGCATTTCATAATTGAAATTTTAACAAATACATAGTTAGACCCAAAACAAAAATAGTGTTGAAACTGGTCCTTGGATGAAGCAACATTCCTGGTGACGTGCAGAAGTTATCCCTTCCCACTAGGTGTAAACTCAAAAACACATAATATGTATAGACGTCCGACGCTGGCGTCTACAATTAGCATTGATTACATCTATTATAATATTATACAACTTTAAGTTACGTTTGTTTATTTGTTTGACTAAAAAAATTGAATATTTCTTCACTTAAGTACTATTAAAATAAATAAATAAAATTTCCATTTTATTGATAAGCTGATTCGTAATTCAAACCTATGTTATTTGTTAAAATTAAATTTAATTGGGAAATAAAAAATGGGAATAAACAAATAATGAACTAATGATTATATAACAATTGTATTTATTCTATTTCTCACAACTATTATTGTATTAAACTTTGGAAAATTGTATATTCAAATAATCATCAAAAGACGTCCTATAATTAATTAACAAATATTTATATCTTACCTCCAAAATTAGCCAACTCCAACAGGAGAGAAAAGATAAATTCGTTCACGTTACTATAATATATTTTAAAAATTTCAGGAATGACTAAAAACGGATAAATTGTGTATGCAGTTAATAAGCTGAACGAGTACAATTGATAAAAAATATTTTGATTTGGTCGAAATCCAAAAATAGTTAATAAAAACTTTTGATGTGCAAAACAGTCAGATGTTATCGCCTCCATATTTTATATTTATTTAAACTTAAGGTAAAGACCTTGTTGAATTAGAACTAATTCCACATTTAAAAACAGAAGTTGTATTATTTTTATTAATTTCTCGCGTATTACCACGAAATAATACAAAATTTATAAAAATAATTTACGTTAATAACATTTAATTAATTTTACTTGTACCTATATATTATTATAATCTACCTCGCTATGTAGGTACTAATACTTAAATATTTTATTCCATTTTTATTTATTTAATTTATAAGTAACTTTAAAATTATAGAGAACGTATACTACAATATAGCATAAATAATATTGTAATTTTATAGAAAAGTTTCCACGTGTTAAAATTAAGTCTAAAATAGAATTATTCACAATAGTACCACGTTATACCTATTTAAAATTTTAAGAATTTCAAAAATAAATATTATAAGTATTGATACAGGAGAAATAAATTTGTTACGCAACTTTTCGGCGCAACGCACAACCGCGCAACAGATGAATTGCCGGCAAGGCTCAGCGCAAGGGGTGGTTCAATTGTTTTACTTAAAAAATTGCGGGTTGCTGAATATGAATGAAATAATGAAACCGGAATGTATGGAATTCAAAAATAAGGGTGCCACTAGCCAAGTCCGAGTTGAAGAATCAAGCGGCCAGTACTCAATTCGACTGCTCCTGCGACAAAACAATAACAACGGCTCCTTGTTCAACCTAGCTTGTCCGAACTTTACAACTGAAATTATAAATTACGCAAACAAACACAGAAAATAGGAAAAACAATAGAGTACAGTCTCGGTAATCCGAACATAAGCTAATCCGACCATCCAGTAATCAGAACATCAGAAGAAAAACTCAGTAATCCGCACAAATAGTTATAATCTGAACACAACTAATAAAATATTCGAATTATAGAATAATGTTCGGATTACAGAAGAATAAATATGATTATCAATAATGAGCTAAAAGATACAAATAAATCTTATTATATGGATTTTGCAATCCTATACAATTAAAAGTTGTAAAAAAATTATTGATGATTGAAAGTGCTTACCGTTCATTGATATGAAAAAAATATGTAAATAATGTAATATAGTCTGCGACAAATGGGCCCTAGTTCTTTCGAATTTCTGATTCTCATCAGGCAAACCTACAAAATATAATTAACGCGCACAGTATTCAATTCAATATGATAGAAAAAAATTTAAAAATTCAAAATTATTTGACATTACTTAAAATAAAAGCAAAATTCTACCTAACTTGATTCCAAAATGAATAAAAATTAAAAATTTTTTGAAAAAGTATCTAACCAAGCAAATCAAGCAAGCAAAAAAGTAAATAGCGATAGACACATATACTGCTTCTTCGACTTCCTAGTCATCACACTATGACATGTGTTTCTGACTCATTAGTTGTCATCAGTATCGCATACTATATTGTATGTCAAATTTTATGCACATGGTGGGAAATTTTTTTTATCATAGTTCAATTTGTTTGAGCTGTTGCTCGTGAACGCACGTGGCAGGTCGCTATTTTCGTGTTTTAAAGTGATGTGTATTTATCCGTCCGCATAGAATATTGTGACCAGTAGCCCTCGATGTGTACACAATTAAGTGATAACAACTAGTATGCGATACTGATGACGACTAATGAGTCAGAAACACAATGTCATAGTGTGATGACTGGGAAGTCGAAGAAGCAGGGTTACCAATCAAATTATTTACCTTAAACGTTTTTCCTGCACGATTAGTTAACGATTTTTGCATGAATTTCTGTAATAGCTTGCAATGACCACAAATTAGTGTTAAGATGTTTATGTAAATAAACAATAGCAAGTATAGAACAATGCAGGCTGTGTCAAATAGTAATACTTGAAGGATAAATTGCATATTATTATTAACATTAGCTGCTCCACATCCAAATGGTAAAATCCATTTCTCTTTATTTAATGATAACGCAACTGACAATAATGTGTACGAAATCAGTACAAAAACTGCAGCTGAAGATCCAAAATAAGTCTAAATAAAACAATATTGTTACTAAACAAGATGAATCAAAAAACCAATTTATTCAATTCATTTTTAAGACAACTTAAACCGAATCACTCCCAACACACCTGTTCGTTCAACTCACTGTTCAATGTTAAACTATATGATCATTGATCACCAATTAATCTATACCAATGCTTTACTTTCATCAGATGCATCAATAATTGCAGTTATTAAGTATGTAAGGCTCAGAAGATGAAATGGAAAAGCAATTTTTAATTCTTACTTTAAAGTAAAACTACCCGACAGTATTTTAGTTTGATCGTGTAACGTGTATGTTGGGCATGATAAATCTCTGAGATGTTCAATACTCTATGTAGTGCATCCTATTACACTGAAAATAAAGTAACTACGAATTGCATTGATATCTAGGATCTTTGATAACGAAAAAGGGTTATAAAAATCAAAATTCAAAAAAAAAAACAAAATTATAAATAAAATTAAGGATGTAAAAAAGGTAGACGGATAATTATTAATGATGAGAGCGGTCAATACAATGTGAAATTGACTAATAAAAATTACAGAATCTTGTAAATTAATTAAGAATACAATATAAATCATTACAATATATTAATAATAGTTTTTGGCCCAAAAAAATTTTTTTTATTGAAATAAAATTTTATAATCTATGTCACACAACGGCACACGTCAAGTAGAATCCAATACAATTTTGATTTTTAGAATTATCAAAATTGGCGGGGCTAACTTCTACCCCAAAATAAGCAATCGCTATAAAATCAAAATAAAAAAGTAAAAGGTAAAATTTAAAAAAAATACGGCAGAAAGTAATACACATCGGGCAGATTCCGGCAAAATCCGGCACAATATTCAATTTTTAAATTTTCAAAAATGCGGGGCTAACTTCACGCACATGTCTTTCCAAAATAATTCTAGTAAAAATGCTATTTCAAATAAACTTTGTAGTCTTAAGTTCTTTCCAAATTGCTTTTTATTTTCAATATTCCAAATCATTTTTCAAACTTTACTTATCAATATTTCAAATTCCAAATTAAATTATTACTAATTCCAAAAATTATTTAATTTTGTACGAACTATTGAAGAATTATTTAGTATGTGGAGGTAAAAATAAAAAATAAATCATTAAAAGTACAAGAAGTGCATTAATTTGTTCAAGCAAATAATTATTGAAGAACTTAAACATTTTCTAATTCTCTAAATACAATGGGGCATATCGGCAAAAAAGCTTCTATCTTATAACTCGCAGCAAATACAAATTAGATAACAATTGCTTAAATAAATCCTACTTAATTTAGTAACAACTCTAGTAACACTCCTAACAAATATGTCTGCATTATATTTTTCAATTCTAACAAATCAAATAATAGTTTAAATTTTCACATTTTCTTCGATGATTATGTAATCTATGCAGGTCTTTCCAAATCCAGTTAAATTAAACTAATGTCAAATTTTAACAACTTTAGTAAATACTATTTTACTGATGTCAAATTGCTGGATTCAGCCGGGTAGCAATTGCTTCTAATTTATTGATATCAACTTCATAATCCTGTCATAGTTAGTATGCAGCAGTTACTTCGAAAACAAAATATATGTTAAATACCTGTTGGATTTTATGCATTTTATAATATTTTATAATAATATTCAGATTGCCAGTACTAACCGTATGATAATATCGGACACCGTCAACTCGGCGACGGCTACTCGGCGATGGTCAACTCGGCGACGTCAACTCGGCGACGGTCAACTCGGCGATCGGTCAACTCGGCGATCGGTCAACTCGGCGATGGTCAACTCGGCGATAGGTCAACTCGGCGACGGTCACCTCGGCGATCGGTCAACTCGGCGACCGGTCAACTCGGCGATGATTACAAGAGAAGATAGATTTTGTTTTTTTTTTCTAAACAAAATCTACTTATAGTTCAAAATTTCCAAGCTCGTAATTGATTAAGACGATGATTTAAAGAAAATGACTTAACCATAGAAGTATAAGAAATTATACTCCAATTAATGAAACATCAAAATCATAAACAATAAAAATAATTTTAATAAATTAAATAAGTAGATATAAAAAAAAATTTTTAGTAAAAATTAATAAATTTATTGTATGTAATCCATATTGTAGGTATAGGATATAAGTACCACGAAGATATTCTATATTTTGCTGATTGTAATTAGTAACCTTACTTAATATAGAAAAAGGTACGTACAGTTGCGTATTTCCTGGGGGGGGGGGGGGCTCTATAATTAATCAATATATCAAATAACATTATAATTATTTGCTATTTGAATAATATAAGCGTGTTCAATTACTACTGTTAATTTGTAAAATATTTTATTATAATCACGTCACTTAATCCTCCGTCAAGCGCCTCTCGAGAACTACTTAGGCTAGGTCTCGAATAATCCGGTATACGAAATTGTTGCCGACAAACAACATATAATTATTATGTATGGTATTTAATTGGTTACTCTTAAATTTACAGTGACAGAAGACACTGAGAGTGTTCATTAAAAATATACGTTTACATATTAGTCTACCATCGCGACATTAGCACGTGTAATCTACGTTACTGTTATACGTTTTATATGCGTAAAATACGTTTGGAATTTTCGAATGATTTTGAAATAAATTAATTAAATAACGATTATACATAATTATATAATATCCAACTTAGCAATCTATTTGAATAATATTTGATTTAACTAACTTGGTCGCCGAGTTAACCTGTTGCCGAGTTAATCGATCGCCGCGATAACCGTCGCCGAGATAACCGTCGCCGAGGTGACCGTCGTCGAGTTTCGATTTTTTTTTTTTTCGATTCGATCGATCGCCGAGTTGACCGATCGCCGAGATGACTGTCGCCGAGTTGACCGATCGCCGAGGTGACCGTCGCCGAGTTGACAGATCGCCTAGTTGACCGTCGCCGAGTTGACGTCGCCGAGTTGACCATCGCCGAGTTGACGTCGCCGAGTTGTCGCGTACCGCTTTATATGGTTTTATAAAAACATTTCCTTCTCCTGTATTTTGAAATTCTGCTAGCTCATCTAAACGTTGGAGTTTTTCAAATAATTTTGATAATTTAGATCGATTCCAGAATACGCAATGCATTAAACCTACAACTGAAAAATTGAAATGTTGAAATTTTGGGGGCGTCCATTAATTAGGTGAGGTAATTTTGGCGATTTTTAGACTACCCCCCTCTTGGTGAGATGTCGTGAGATTTGGCTCGACCCTCTCCCCCCTTCTAATCTCAGTTGAGATTTTGTTAAATGCGTATTTTTAGTGTAAATACGTTAATCGGTGCTTGATTGCGTTGGATTTATTAAAAAAGCATAATTTGCTTAATTATTTTTATTTAATAAAAACCTCACGTAATTAATGGACGCCCCCTTTGTAAATGTATGACGTGAAATTGTAGGCTTCTCAAATTAATTTACCGTCAAATATTAATTATTGTAGTTTATTATTCATTATTATCTTTTATAATGGGAAGCAGAAATTCAACAAAATGCAATTTCCCATGTTACTTACCTATGTTCGGGTTTAATATCGGACACCCGGTATATAATTAAATTATTGGTGTTTGCATACTTAAAAATTCAAGTACCTAATCAAAATTCAATATTAAATACACAAATACACAATAAAAATAGTTTTTGTAAAATAAGGTACATGTCGCCGCCCCCCTCACTCCTTCGAGTTTCCCAGTTACAATGACTTAAAACTGACTGTAAAATACAAAAAATATTATCATTTGTATGTCAGAAACGCTGGGCCAAATTAAAAAATTTACACGAGAAAAAATTTAGGGAATCAAATATATAAAAAAAAGTGCTTACAATTCGTTTTTGAGATATATTATGTAGATGACAGTGTTGTTTATATTTTACAGGCTTTTGGCGGATACTCCAATTACCCCCCAAATTAAACGTTATTTACAATAAACAAATGCTTAAACGTGTGATATTAATTGTAGTCAAGTATTGGGTACAGCCAGGTTTATATGGGAAATCTGCCCTTGCGGCTTTTTTGACTCGTACTTGGGAGATCGTTTAGGTATCAAATACAAATAGTTCAACCAAATTTTCAGTTCTTTATCTTAAACGGTTCTCGAGTTTTTCAAAAATTCTTCTTTTTTCGATTTTATTTTTTTTTAAATTGTAAAATTCAAAATTAATGAATGGTGATTTTTTTCCTAATTCTTAGGAGTGAAAGACATGAAAAAAAAATTTGGTCATGATTATTAAACGAAAAGCCGATTTTTAGCGAAAGAAGTAAAATTTAAATCTTATTTATTATCGCCTCTCTGAAAAGTGTCACACCAAATTTTGTCACAAAATGTCTTTTATGAGAAAAATTAAAAAGTAATTTAGTTTATTATTCATTCTTATCTTTTATAATGGGAAGCAGAAATTCAACAAAATGCAATTTCCCATGTTACTTACCTACGATCGGGTTTAATATCGGACACCGAGTATATAATTAAATTATTGTTGTTTGCAAACTTAAAAATTCAAGTACCTAACCAAAATATTAAATACACAAATACACAATCAATTTTTGAAAAATAAGGTACATGTCGCCGCTCCCCTCACTCCTTCGAGTTTCCCAGTTACAATGACTTAAAACTGACTGTAAAATACAAAAAATATTATCATTTGCATGTCAGGAACGGTGGGCCAAATTGAAAGATTTACACGAGAAAAAATTTAGGGAATGAAATATATAAAAAAAAGTGCTGTTTTAGTTAAACTTGAGAGAAACCCCTCCCCCCTCTTGACCAATGTCTAACTACAGCCCTGATGAGCTCGCGCCGACATCGTGAACTTTATGTGCATGTTTCTGTTTTTTTTACAAATATAAAGGAAATTGTCAACTTTTGTCGATTACACCTATTTTCAAAGTTAAAGATCTTAAAATTTCCTATAAAATGACCTTTATTAATGTTTTATATCTCCACCCATTTCGGAAAAAATAGCAGTGAAAGTCAATAACTTGTACCAGTGGGATAGTTAGGCTCTACTTAGAACTATTGTTCTTAGCAAACAAAAGTAGTGTAAGATTAAGGTATCCGCCATCTTGGATTGTGCAAGGTCACCCTCACGGTCAAGTTTGCAAGGTAGATGCATACGTCACGCAAGGCTGATGCATACGTCACAGGGGTCACACCCACCATACAAGGTCAAGGGTCTAATTGGTTGCAAGCCACACCACTTTTACTACTAACAGACCTTCAAAATCCAAAAACACATCAAGAAAATTGTTCGTGGAAGATAAGAGTATTTTTTCGAAAAATGTACATAACTCGAAAACTAGTCGTCTTCTGAACTGCGAAAAAATCATGCTTATTCAAGACCAAAAAAGACATACTTTCAGAAATTTTCATGTAAATTAAATCATTTATATGCGAGAAAAAAATTAAATACTGAAAAATCGGTTTTAGCCATATATATATGCTATATAGAATTATCTTTAATACCCATTTTATTTTTTTAAATTAATGAACAAATATGCTTTATGCATATGATAGGAATACGCTAGGAATGCCTAAAAAACTAAAACATAAATAATAGAAATTCATGTTATCGGTATGAATGTTGGGGCTTATTCTCTTCTTGATTTACGTGAACGACCTTCCAGTAAACATTTTTGAAGCTTTGTCATACCAATTTATTGATGATGCAAGCTTTCTTGTCAGGGTTAATTCAGTCTCTGAAATAGTCATTGTGATGGAAGAAATATTTAAAAGCGTGGGATTGTGGATGGATGCGAATAAGTTTGCACTAAACTGAAATAAGACTCAAATGATGGATTTTGGTGTGTGCGCGAAATTTGGTCATATTGAATTTCTGAGATTGAGTATTGAAACCTTCTTGAAATGGGTAGTTCATTTGGTGACTTGTGTAGACAATTGTCTTCGCAGATTTAATATCTCAAAAGAATAGTATAAATCAGTACATACCGAGCAGCAAATTCATTTTATTATGCAAAAATACATTTCGTTCTTCAGTTTGGAGTTATATTTTGGGGGGCCACTCCGGATGTAGAACGATGTAGAATGTAGAATACCAAGAATTACACAATAAGCTTATCACATCAATTATTTGTAAACTTATATACTTATAATTAAAATTGTTTGAAAATTCTTCTTTCGAGTAACCATTGTATAGGTAGTTAAGTTTACGGTCAAATGAAACAAGACAATATTTTAATAACGTTTCGGGTGTTTTATTATTAAAGTTAAAAATACAAGACAAATGACTCTATGAAAAACTTTCAATGGAATACTAACCTATTAATTGAAAAATATATATAACTTTTTTTTAAATCAGCAAAAATGCGTTTCTAAATATGAATTAAGATCGTAACTCACTTATCATCACAGCGACTGACCGTCACATGCAAATTTTATTTCTTATGAGTAAATACAGTAAAAGCCCTAGTATCCGAAAATTCTTAGAATTTATCGCGTTAACCGAAAGATGCTTGTGAGCTTTATCTCGCCGCGACTCAAAGGAGAACAAAAGAAAAAAGGATTGATTACCATTGATTACCATTTATCCGAAATATTCACCTATCCGAACGGAAATTGGTTCCGTTCATTTCGGATACGAGGGCTTTTACTGTATTTCAATTTATGTAAGAGCGCGGTTTCCATTTAAATACATGTAAAGAAATGTGATGACGTTGTAGTGATAATTAATCACTGTTCTGATAAGTGAGTTACGACCTTTACCAGTATTCAAAAACATATAAGAATAATACAATACGTAGAAAATCAAAATTCAAAAAATTAAAGAAGAGACAATTAACACATAACAGGTTTGAATTAAGAATATTTGAAATAATGAAAAATTCGTAATACGATAGTACAATATAACGTTATTTCATGGTTATTTCCATTCTTCAGTTGCACATAATCGATTAAATTGAAAAATAAGAAAAAACGTAAAAAAAAATTAACGTGTACAAAATTGACTTACTACAACTTCCAAAAAAATTAACACAACTGAGCTTGTTACATGAAGTATGAACAATTTAAAAATAATTTGAACTAAGAAATTTTTTTACCTAGCACTGCTAGGGGGAAATCCGAAAGCACTGCCCACTTAATATGATTTCTAAAAACTTTGAAAAAATTCAAAATTCAAAAATTTAGAACGTTTTTTTAACCGTGAGGCGTAAAACTAGAAAAGAAACTCAAAATAAAAAAATTTTTAAGTAAATTTGTGGTTTTTAGTATGTATTTATTGTTAAATTCAAAAAAATATAAAAATCATACAATACGTAGAAAATCAAAATTCAAAAAATTAATTGAGTTCTTTTTCTAGTTTTACGCCTCACGGTTAAAAAACGTGGTAAATTTTTGAATTTTGAATTTTTTCAAAATTTTTAGAAATCATATTAAGAGGGCAGTACTTTGGGATTTCACTCTAGCAGTGTTAGGTAAAAGATTTTTTAGTTCAAATTATTTTTAAATTGTTCATACTTCATGTAACAAGCTCAGTTTTGATAATTTTTTGGAGGTTCTGGTAAGTCAATTTTGTACACGTTAATCTATATTTTTGTTTAGTTCGAAATTTTGTCTTATTTTTAAATTTAATCGATTATGTGCAACTGAAGAATAGAAATAACCATGAAATAACGTTATATTGTACTATCGTATTACGAATTTTTCATAATTTCAAATATTCTTAATTCAAACCTGTTATGTGTTAATTGTTTCTTTTTTAATTTTTTGAATTTTAATTTTCTACGTATTGTATTATTCTTATACTTTTTTGAATTTAACCATAAATACATACTAAAAACCACAAATTTACTTAAAATTTTTTTTATTTTTAGTTCTTTTTCTTTATCAGTATGTTCGTATGTTCATATTATTGTGTCTAGGAACTGTAGGTGTTAGTATATCAATAAATTATTATATTTCATTGAAAGTATTTCATACACAAAAATAGGAAAGTGGAAAAAATTAACCGATACATTATTTTTCAAAAATTCATAACTAGAAAACCTTCGGCAACTCCCGAGATACGTCATAATGCTTTTGTATTCTAGAATTTCCCAAAAAATTGAAATCTTCATTGCCAATATGTGTACTTATATACTGGACGGAGTGAGTCCTTTTAAGTGTGCATTCAAATAAACTAAATTGCTAATTAACTGAATAACATGTTAATCTCATTACTCACATCAAAAATATGTTTTGTACTAAAATTTATACTTATTATATTAATATAGTGACTTAGAGTACCAATATTATTTATTATACCGTATTTAATTGAAATATACTCATTTGCTCTTCATATTTTTCAAAAATGCATAGTAAGTGTAAACTGACTGAAAAACCTAACAAATATAATTATTGTAATAGAATTTAATAATTGATACAATAATTTTTATATACTAACACTTAGCATGGTGCTCAAGCTCAAAACTTTTAATTTTCCAATTGTTGGAGTTATTGGACGCTGAGATCTAACCATTATAAGTATTAGAGATTTTTGAAGTCTCAAATCACTATTAGCGAAATCTATTTCATAACATATATTTGCTATTTTACTACTTTCAGTTGAAATTGCCTCTCCGTAATTCGATATTACAATGAATAGCATGTAGGCTACTATCAGTACAATAATATCTTTTGCAAAATCTGCGATTGCTATGTTTAGCTAAAATCCAATTCAGTTAATAATTTATTATAATAGCTCTTGAAACATTTTGCTTACCTGTGAATGATATATGAGTAAACACAAACTAATGCTTCCTCCTCCAAAAAAAATTAGAATACTTAACGAAAAAATAGTTTCCATTTGATCTGCTGCATCAATAATTTCAATATGGTAAGGCACAATGTGTTGAAGTTGTACTTTAAATGCTTCCCAATCAATACTTTTGGTTTCAATGAGATTTGCATCACATTCCTTGAAAAATAATGTTGTTACAATTACTTTAAAAATTAAAAAAGGATAAAATCCTTATAATAGTCTTTCTCACCAGTGCAGTGGAACCAAACAAATCATTTACCTTGAAAATTTTTCCTGCTTGACCAGTAAACGATGTTACCATGCATTTCTGTAATAGCTTGCAATGGCCACAAATTAGTGTTAAAACGTTTATGTAAAGGAACAATAGCAAGTATAGAACAATACAGGCTGTGCCAAATAGTAACACTTGAAGTATAAATTGTATATTATTATTACTAAAAGCTGGTCCACTTCCAAGTGGTAAAATCCATTTCTCTTTATTTAATGATAGCAGAACTGACATTAATGTGTACGAAATCAGTACAAAAAATATAGCTGCAGATCCAAAGTAACTCTAAATAAAAAAAAATTGTTACTGTATATTCAAGATGAGCCAATAGGTGAGTTTCTTCAATACATTTGTTCGTTCAATGTTAAACTATTTTTCAATTACTAATAATTCATCTAGCCATATTTTAATTCTTACTTTATTTCTTAGTTTAGTTTTAACGTTTATATTGAATTTGATAAATCTTTAGGATGTTAATTACTACTATGTATGTAGATTCTACCTATTTAACTGAGAATCAAGTAAATGATGTATACTAAAAATCAAAAAAGTAAAAAGTGGATTTTTGGGTGTGTGACCTATCAAAATTGAGATACTTCTCCAACAATACATATATCCAATGCTAGATATGAAACTAAATTTAGAACAAACATGCAAATAAATTGGTTTATTTGATTCCGTTTATTTTATTAAGAAAATAATTATTCTTACGGAGTGCTCTATATATGGAGCACTATAGAGTTAAGTATACTTAACTTTCTACCAATAGACTTTCTAACAATATGACACACAGTTCATTAAAAACGAGAAAAACGTAACTTCAACAATTTGTAACATCAGTAGCTGATTATCTTCATTATCGATATATTATGTGTCACAATCTATTGGTAGCCTATCTAACTTGAAGAAGGTTGTTCCTGGATAGAACCATTGTGCATAGAAAGTTTATTTTTCGCGTAATAAGTATTTAAAACAATGTAATGCTTGTGTTTTTAAATGGGAACAAAATGCAACTTTGGGTTAATTTAATTTTTCAATAATATAATGTCACAAGTAGTGGAAATGTATAATCTATAAATTAATGTAATTAAATGGATTTCCACATGAAGCTCCCTCGTATAAAAAGTTGACAAGGTATTGTAATAATAATTAATAAGTAATCTGGACGGGGAAGCATCAAGCGGTGCAATAGAATAATAATATTAATGAGTTTGTCAGTCGTAAGTCGTCAGAAGTCATTAAGTGAATCTGAAGAGGTCAAGATGTGACCGCTTGATGATTCCACCCTTCTAAGGGTAAATGCAGAATAAGTCTTAGTTTATAAGTAGTATGTATATAATTATTAATCTTAGTTCATATTTTTATTTAATAAATATTTAATTATTATAACACGTGTGCTTATCATTGATTTATTAACAAACAAACTATACTCAAGTTAGCTCTAAACCTCTGAGTTACACAACCCCAGTCAGTAGTACCAAAATATACGTGACATATTTGGTGGAGGTGATACGTGCAATAACATATCAACAATAATTGCAATTGCAATGTAAAGACGATTTGATTTGACGTATTTTTGCACTTACCTGCTTTCTAATTATATCTTTACATGATTTTAGAGAAACGTTTTCTACTCCTGTATTTTGTAAATCTGCTATCTCGTCCAGATATTGGAATTTTTCAAATAATTTTGATAATTCAGATCGATTCCAGAATACGCAATGAATTATAAATACAGCTAAAAATTAAAATGTATTATATTTGCATAAAAATATATATTTTTAACTGAATATATTAAAATAACAATATATTTATATATTTAAAAATATTGTAACAATTTCATGTTAAAAACAAAAGTGTTTGCGATCCCTTTTTAAAACTTCGTTTAGGTAGTAGCATCGACAGAAGTGGGCCACACTTTGGTTTACTATCATATTTACTAGTTTTAGTTATTGTTCATTTTATTACAATTTTGGTATAGGCATGCACGTATTTTATTGCTTAAAATAGTAAAGTTCCATTTCCTTAAGTCAACAGTCTGTAGAAATCATTGAAACCAGCAACACATATTAACATTTGTATTAAAGGCGACATTATTGTATTTTATTTAGTGTAATAGTAATAAACAACGATAGTTTAACCCTACAATGCATGACATTTTATTTTGTAAAATAAACTTTAAAAACTAAGAAGAAATAATGATTACATTACGGGAAAAATACAAAAAAAAATATATTTTTAAATTTTCATAGTTTTTTATTAAAAATATTGGGCAATGTAAATTTGCATCCCTATGCCGTAGGGCATGAAATAATAGTAATATTTAACTTTCATGAAAATTTTTAGAACAGTTTTGATTGCCGTTAAAAACAAAGAAGTAAAAAATATACATACCTTTAATACATAACAGGCTTTATCATTTTACAAAATAGCACAAAATAGCTGGAATTCATATATTCGTACATCGTACGTTCGAATGGTCATAAATTGGTTGTAATTTCATTATTTTTGTATTTTCATGTTTTCATTAGGAGGCTACTGGTTGACATTAGATACAGCATGCATTTGCGACATAAAATGTTTTCAAAACAAATTTATATAAGCCTAAATGCAAGTGATTATGCATCACTATGCATTGTAGGGTTAAAACAAGTCGTTTTATTGCAACACTATAGGATGTTCCAAAATTGATATTTTTGAGCACTATTTGCGTCTATTTGTAGGGAAAGGGATTACCTAACTTTCGGCAAAAACATATTTTAAAATTTTTAATGTTAACATATTTTTTTACACCGTTAAGTAAAAATAGAGAAATTTGCGATTTCACGATTTTGCTGACAGAAAACAAGTAAAAGGATCAAGCACTATGACTTTTTTATGTTAAATGATTTATTTTTATAATAAATTGTATTGTAAAAATCAATTTTCAACTTATGCAAATCACAATAACTTTCACAATAAAAAAAAATTAAAATGGTAAATATTTTTAGCACTAATTGTTTAAGAACACAAATGCACACTTACAGACAAAAGTCTACATACACTACAACAGAAAGAGATGTTTGACCCTCTAATTTAAGAAGAAGTAATTTAAATAAAAACTAATTATTATATTTATTATTCTAACACTGTATACAATTAATATAATAAGTTTCATTTTAAATTTCAAATATATTAAAGATTAATAAGTCAGTTTCCTTTCTAACCTCATAAAAGTACATGACAAAAGTCTACATACACACACAGTTAACTTTTAATTAAAATAAGTTATACAAATAATTAGTAAGGAGTAGCGTTTCCCTGAGCCTTTATAACAGCTTGCATTCTAGCAGGCATAGAATTGACCAGTTTTTTTGTAATTCCCGGCTCAATATTTTGCCAAATTTCTATTATTGCTTATTTTAGCTCATTCTTATTCTTAATGTGCTTATTTTTAAGTCTTCGAGATATTTCATCCCATAGATGTTCTATGGGGTTCATGTCGGGAGACTGTGGCGGTGTTCAAGTTGATTTGCAACATTATATAACAACCATTCCTGAACTATTTTTGAGGTATGTTTTGGGTCGTTAACATGTTGAAATATATACGACCCATGTAAACCTAATTTCTCTACACTTGCTTGAAGATTAGATTGTAAGATGTTTAAATAACCGAATTTGTCCATAATAGAATCAATAAATACAAGATTTCCTAGCCCAGAAGCCGTCATGCACCCCCATATTAATACACTTGCACCTCCATGTTTAACGGTACCCACAAGATTGTTTTTTTTATATGCCGTATTTGGCTCTTGCCAAATTTTTACAGGTCCGTCGTTCTGATAAATATTAAATTTATTTTCGTCACTAAAAATAACTCTAGACCAGAACTCTTTTTCACGATTTAAATTCAATTTGGTGAATGCTAGTCTCTTCTTACGATTTATTTCACTGATAAAGGGATTTTTTCTAGCCCTTCTATTGCGATATCCTTTTCTGTGCAAAACTCTTCGTATGGTGTAAGGATCACATTTTTTTCCAGTTTCTTCCAACATCTCAAAAGCTATTTTAGGTGCACTTAAACGCGGATTGCACTTTACTTTTTCTAACAATGGAATTATCTTCTCGAGGTGTAAATATTCTTGGGCTACCTAAACGCCGTTTTGAAGATATCGAGTCGGTGTTTTTAAAGTTTTTAATTATTGTCTGGACCGTTGCATGGCTTTTATCAACTAATTTGCCAATTTTCCTTAAGGACATTCCTTCGGTATAATGTTTAATAATTAATCGACGCACTGATTCCTCTACTGCTTTAAGGAAGGTTTTCATATTAATAAAATTCGAAATAAATTTAGACAAGTACAACCTACAACGTCTTTATCACTACTAATGTATAATTTATTAAAAATATAAAACTGAAAACTCAGGAAAATGCATTATTAGATTGTAGGTGGGTTGTGTATGCAGACTTTTGTCGTGCACTTTTATGAGGTAAGAAAACATACTGTTTAATTTATCTGTATACGATTAAAATTTAAAATAAAATTTATTAGTTTAACTGTATCAAGTCTTATAACAACAAATATCGTAATTACATTTTTGGTTAAATTAATTTTTTATTAAATATGCAACCAAATACTTTTACTGTTGTAGTGTATGTAGACTTTTGTCTGTTACGTCTGCAAACTTCAATGACCTACTGAAAACTTAGCTCATGTCGATAAGAAACAAAATAAAAATTTTTTGACAAATATATCATTTGTGTAAACAAAAATGGGAGTTGACCCACTTCTCACGGTGGCCCACATCTGTCCATACGCCTAGATGACTTAAGGAGGATTATACATCTGGCAGGTTTCGAAAAATCGATTTTTGAATGTTTACATTCCTTCTAGTTTGATATGTTTGATATGATTTGCTTTACTATCCTGTGTACCTGTTCAATTGTTCCGTGTTGGTTACGGAATCCAAATTGATGGTTTGGAATTAGTTTTCGTTGATCTATTATGGGCTTCAGACGATTTAAGAGTAGTTTTTCGAAAATTTTAGATGGTATAGGAAGAAGGCTGATAGGTCTGTATGATTTTACTTCTTCAGGTTTTTTTCCAGGTTTTAGAATTATTATAATTTGCGCCACCTTCCACTGACTGGGGAAATAATGAAGTCTAAGAATCGCGTTAAATATTTGCAGAATTGCTCTAAAACATTTTTCCGTTGCCTCTTGCAGCACTCTTCCAGTGATTAGATCGTATCCCGGGGCCTTCATTGGGTTAATTTCTTTAATTACTCTCTTCACCTCTTTCAGGTTAAAGTTTTTGATATGATAATCCATTTGAAGAGGGGCTTCAAGATATTCTGTTATTTCGGTTTCTTCCTCAGCTGTAATGCTTGATGGATTAGGTTGGAAGACATTAACTAGATGTTTTGCAAAGGTATTTGCTTTCTCCTTATCGCTTCTGGCCCATGTATTGTTCTCGTCTTTAATCGGTGGTATGTGTTGTTGTGGTTTCTTGAACATTTTTGTAGCTTTCCACAATGAATAGTCGGTGGCCTGTGTCGCAATTAGGTTTTTCAAGTAATTTTGTATACCTTCATTTTTTATTTCGGTCAACATTTCGTTTAGTTCTTTAGTTACTTTGTTGAGCTTAGTTTTATCAGCGGCATATCTAGTTTGTTTCCACCGTTGTCTTAGGATTCTTTTTTCAGATATTTTCTGTTTTATTGTTATTGGTACCGTTTCTTTGATTTCATACGTGTATGCATCTGGAGTAGCCTGCCATGCAGCCTGTTGTATGTTTGTAGTGAGTTCATTAACTGCTTCTTCTAGTTCGTGTTCTGTCTTCAGAGATCTCCCCAGTATGATTGATTTGTCAAGATTCTCTCGGTATGTATCCCAATTGGTTTGTTTGCTAAATAAAGATGGCTGTTTTTCTTTATTTTTTATCTGTGCGAACACGCTTACAATTATTGGTGAATGATCTGAAGAGAGATCTAGACAAGATTCTGCTTTGACTTTCTTAGTATCGATTCCTTTTGAAACGCAGAAGTCGATCAGGTCTGGTGTTTTTGCCCTGTCGGTAGGCCAATACGTTGGTATTGATCAAATATCGATCAAATTGTCCAATTATTCGTCCTCGCGTAAACTCACTAACATCACTTGCTCCTTTTGTTCGTGGCATTTCTAAAACTAAACTTGTCCCTTTACAATACAACAGTAAACACTTGCTTTTGCCTACTGACAAAATTTCAACTTAAAATTTGTCACACTAAATCGGTTTGAGTAATAAAAGTACCCATAAGAAATATAATTTATGGTGTCTATTTTAATCTGTCATGGTAGTGTATTTGTTTAAAAATATAAAACGGTTTTCAATATAAATATGCCTGTTTATCAAAACCCGGAGATCGTATGCAACTATCTAATGGCATATCTAACTCATTTTTGATAAAAAATGAGATACACCTTTACGTTTTGATGGCGACGATATAGTATAATTATCTAGTTTTTGTCATAGGGTTTTTTGTTCCGATTTTTGATTTATTTCTTATTCTCAAAATAGCAACGATTTTTCCTTGCAAATCATTTCTTCTAATTCAAGCGTCTGCCATTTTGTTAAAAACTGATATTTTTTAAAACGGCTATAACAAACACTAGATCTATTTCGATTTTAATATCCTGTTGGATTTTTTGGTTTCAGATGATTTTTAACAAAGCGCCGCTGGGTACCGCAAAAGCAGATATTTTTATGGCACTCCGTAGACAATTCAATTACTCTCGTAATTTTAAAAATATTTTTAATAAAAAAAAATTGAAAATGTTCTTGAAAGTGTATATTTTTACCTACAAAAAACTCCAATCCGATAACTCCAATAGTTATAACTAACTAATATTCATCGGCGCTTCGCACCTTGGAATATATTCTTAGCGCTTGGGCTATAATGACTGTCTTCACAACCTTGGCCTATAATATACTATTTTTGTTTCATTATGTGTTGACGGCTAAGTTTGGTACTGTCATCTATTGGCTGCCAAGTTTAATTTATTTTAAGTTAGAGGTTGTTGTTGGATTTGTGAACCTTTATTTTTAAGATCTTTATTAAATCTGTCAACAATTTTTGTGTGTTATAATAATTATATGTATAAGAAAAAAGACAAACTAACATTTTAGAATCCACGCTCTGTGCTCTATGTTCAAACTTATCAGAACTTGGCTACCAAAATCAAGATTAGGGTCTTATTGCATCTTTAATTAAATAACTAAAGAAAACCTACTTTAGGCTGATAAGAATAAAATATTCTCGGATAGAAGGTATTTTTATTACAGTTAACCCTCCTATAACGTGGTTAATTCGTGTCGTATTATATAAAAACCGCATTATAATAAATTAGCGTTACAAATCAGGTTAATTCACTATTCGTACGAATTAACGTGATTAACGTTTCACAGTTTTATTTTTATTTTTTTATATGAAAGTAGGAGTTAAAATGAGCATTCAGAATTTGTTTCAAATTTTTTTGAGTACGTCTAAGGTAAGAAAAAATTTGTTAAAGGAGAGGCCGGTGACGTCATGGGCCTGCTTTTTTAAAAATTAGCGGGGTTTCAGAAACCAATAAAAAACGTGTTGCCAATTTGAAATAATGTAAATGGCACTTTCAAAGTGTTGCAGGTTATAAACAACAATGAAAACCTAATTTAACTGCATAAAAGCATTACGTGATTCAAAAATATATACATCGGACGGCCACGTTTAAATCTGATTGGTTAGCTGTGACAGGCAGATTAAATATTTTTTTTTAATTCAAATTTTTTTTTAAATTGTACGCTGAGTTTTAAGACCAACCAATTACATCAACATGCAGCATTTTTATTATAGTTTCACTTGTAATATCACAAGAGAATGAGAATAAATTGAAAATAATTTCACATATTTTCGAAAAGTTGTTGCGACAACTTTGAGCAAATATGTCAAATTATTATCTAATTTATCGAATTCTCGTGTGATATTCGATTGATTATTTTTTTCGTTGATTTTAATATTACTTTCATGGACTGCCGATGTACTAAACCGTTTCTGATTTATTTCATTCATAATTAATTGACAGACGTCAAATCAAATAAGTATGTTGCTATTAAAACAAACGCATACCTCAAATTATTCTCGCGGCAATAATGTAAGTAGATTATTCCCACTAGTCTAATGTTTTGATTGGCAACTTTGATTGAAATTGAAAGTTTCTATTGCTTTTCAGAAACAAAACAAAATAATCATGTTTATATTTTATTTCTAAAAATTACTTCTAACGAAACTCTCCCATTCTGAGTTTTTTATATATATATCGTTTTTCATAATATGCGGTACGAATTTTGTTGACAGTACATAAGTTAATGTAAGATTAATAAAAATCAATATTATTTGAGCTTTCAGCGAAGGATATTGCTTTCTTCAGACCATTATAACATTAACAAACCAAGAACTGTAATTTATTGTTATAAAATAATAATAAATCTGAATTGCATTTTCAAATTAACCACAAAATCTTTATGTAATTAAATAAATTAATAAATACCTTACCTGTAAAGTTTCCCAATCCGAACAAAAGAGAAAAGATAAATTCGTTAAAATTATCATAGTATATCTTCAAAATTTCAGGAATAACTAAAAACGGATAAATTGTTAATACAATTAGTAAGGTGAACGAGTACAATTTATAAAAAACATTTTGATGTGGTAGAAATCCAAAAATAATTAATAAAAACTTTTGATGTGCAAAACAGTCAGATCTCATCATCTTCGTATTTTATCACATTTAAACACTTAAAAACTGAAGTTTTATTATTTCTATTAATTCTTCCTGTATTACCACGAAATTATGTGAAATTTAGCTAAATAATATACAAAAATAATATTGAAGCAATTTATATATCTACTATTCTCTATCTAACTAGGTATTATTATATTTTAATATTGTATTGCATTATTTCGTTTATTTAAATAGGTTTTAATTTACAAGTACCTACCTTAAAAATTACATAGACTACCTATATACTACAATATTGTATAATTACTGTAATTTTATAGAAAAATTTTCACGTGTTAAAATTAAATATAGAATTATCTCTAATACCCTTATTATTTTACAAATTTAATGAATAAAAAATGTTATTGGTAAATAATAAATTTACTTCTTAAATAATGTGGTGTATAAGGTATAACATTTTTCTACCAAATACAAATAATATTTTTCGATGAGTTCTAAATATTTTAAAATCCGATCAATATAGGTTTATATGTACCTACTAATATCATAGAGGAAATAAAATTATAAGTAAAATTTTAAATAATATTATTAGCGGTTTGTTTTACTCTAAATTTAAAGAAAAAATTGCAAATCTATTTATACTGAAACCCCTCATACTGACGGATAGACTAAAATGCGGTATTGAGCAAATTTAATTGACAAATATTATATAACTATATTTTACAAAAATGGTTTAATATGACAGACATAGATTAACATATTCCATTATTTATTTTATTTTCAAATAGAATAGAATCTTCCCAACATATTATGTAATTATTTTGCAAACATAGAAACATTTGTGTACAAAATTTTCTCTAAATATACATTTTACATTATATAGTTCTGGTACATAGTTCTGTTTCATTTACAATATCTGATTTGGTGACCACACCGGATTGGAAATGTTTCTGGATTCACTTTGATATTCACCCGCAAATTCTTCAGCCTACTGAAAAATAAAAATTTTCCTGATGGATATATTTACCCCTATGGTTTCGTTGTATGTTATATATAAAGCATAAAAATCATTCTATACCTTATAGAATAAGATTCTGAATTTTCAAAAAAAAAATCGTCAAAAACTTGATAAATTTTTAGTAAAGTATAATTAGACTAAAAAACACAAACCGGGAAATCCAAAAAATAAACGGTTTAATTGCCACAAAATGTTCATTACTCGTTCCTCTATAAGTACTAAAAAGTCTTCCGTTTTAGAGCGACGGGTTTGGGTGGGGCGAGGGGGAGAAGGAATCAAAACCATACTTTTCTACAGTTTTTGTTAAATATCTCGAAAATAATGGAAGATACCAAAAATACCATTCTATACAAAATTAAAGGCCGTAAAATTTTCTACAAAAATGGTTCTATAAATTTTTTTTGTAAACTATATAGATTAGGAGATATGGGGGGGGGGGGACTGTTTTGATAATTTTCTTACTTACTTTTTGTTTTTACTGTAATTTTTAATTAATTTTATAATTTTGTAATTACTGATGGTAATGATGGAAAAGAGAAGTGATATTAACCCTGTAATGCACATTTAAAATGGAATCTCGTTAACACATTCATGCGCGTCACAAACTATGACCAAAATCTGTACTAAAATCTGTTTCGGATAGGATTTTCGTAAATATTATTACATAGAAACCTTTTCCTGACAATTACGAACACAACGAAAAAAAGATCAGCCAAATTGGTAGAGTCGTTCTCAAGTGATGAGCGTACATACATTTTTTACGTTTCATTTTTATATTTATATAGATTTGTATATCCATATGTAATTTTAATTAAATGTATTAAAATGCTTTTTACAAATGCCAGTCTGTCACTTACAAAGATTTCTTTTCATATAAATATATTAATCCTGGAAAAAAGTATTCAAGAAAGGCTTCTCCTCCATATCTTCTAATCTGTGGGGTTTACCAAAAATATGTTTAAGACAATTTTTCTTGAAAATTTAACGGTCTTTAATTTTGTACAGGGCGGGATTTGCTCTATCTAATGTCATTTTCGAGATATTTGACAAAAACTGTTTAAATGTATGGTTTTGACTCCTTTCCCCATCGCCCCACCCAAACCCGTCGGCGTCGCTCTTAAGCGAGAGACTTTTTAGTACTTATAGAGCAACTGATTATAAACATTTTGTGACAATCCAACCTCTTATTTTTTGGATTTCGGGGTTCACATCTAATTATACTGTACTATTTGGCAATGTTCCTTCGCTTTATTTCTGCTAGCATATTTTTTAATAACACATTTTCAAATATTTGCACATATTGTTGCTTTTTAGTGGTGATATCAATGTCATCTTGAAAACTATCGTACTCTAATATAAAATTGTGTAAAGTACAGTAAGCAGCCATAACATTTGAAATTTGTTCGGTTAATAGCATGTCCAAAAAATAAAGTCTTCTGAATTTTGAGCAAACCAAAAGCCCTTTCTAAGGCAAAACGTAGTCTAGAATTAATTCGGTTATACTTCTTCTTTGCCTTATTCAAATTAACAATAAAAGACAACAACAGAAAGTCTGGCCGAGGAGCAATCAGCTGGAAGTATTACAAACGAAATGGAAGAAATTCTACAATCCGACAAAAGCATTGATCCATCTACCATGTTGAAGGAATTCAATACAAATCTGCCTTTGCCGCCAATTGCAACAACATCTGGAATCCTCCCAGATGACGTTGAGAAATCTCTTGGTGGTTTAATAAATGACGAGGTTCACATCACAAAAAAAAGAAAAAGAAGTTTATTGTAAATACACAAAATGAAATTGTCGGTAGAATGAATAGTTTGAAAGAATAATTAATTGCTCAAAATATAAATGACAAAGCATGGAATGAAATAGAAGCAAAAAGAAATGACCTTCTAGCAATATATTTTAGATAAAATGCTAAATTCATAATTTATTCAAACAAATTTAAAAAAATTTATAAATAAACATTTAACATAATAAATATCATAATAGTCTCATATCTAAAGAACTACAGATTACTTCGACCCTCCAAATAAAAACAGTACAAGTTCATGATAGAAATGTTGGAAATCTCACAATTTGCAATATATTGAAATGGTTTTACCTTCCTCTATCTTTAAAATCCTAATACTTACTATTGATGACAATAAATTTTGTAATGTTGACTGCTATGGGACGCTAATGGTCGAGTACCTTTGCCGGCGCTAGTGGTTACTATATAAAATGGACCCTTATTATGTTGTATTTCGGTATTTCGCGTAGTTAAGAAAAACAACAAGATTCAAAAAAAAGGCAACATTTACAAATTATGCACATTTAATGAGAATCAAAATTTTGTGTTCGTGTAGAGTGACTGGTTGAGTGTATTCGATAATCTCCAAATACAGGTAACCAAATACTTAAAATTACAACTAAATACTAACGCAATGTTCTTTTAGGTTATATGAATCTTCGAGGGAACCAAGTTACAAAATATAAAAATATTTCTACCTTATCTGTGCGAACTTCATATGCCAATTCCTACGTGCTCAAATTTTCCATTAACTTTACTTCCTTTACCGTAGGATAATCTTCATACGGAAGAAATTACTTGCACTTCACTTTTAAAAACCAAAACAGCAAAAACCTGGTAACTTATCTTGTAATTATAATCAACTTGATTTTATCTTCTATTTAATTTATTTCAATAATGTGAAGTTCCAAAAATTTTCATCCGTAACCTCAATTTTGCCTTTCCGAAAAGTTCTCGTAACCTATAAACTCGAATTGTATTGCAACAAACGATGCGTGCGGTAACGCGTTCAAATTTACACTAACTAGCAGCTTTTTCCGGCTGTCTTTTTATACTTTTTCTCCTTTTTACCTCCTTGATTCTAAAAAATCGCTTCTTTTTATAAAATTTTCAAATCCATGGCAATTTTGATTTTAAATTGGAATTTTCTGTCTTTCAGATCTTGACCATTTTTGGTGGAAAGTTCCTTCATGACCTCAGGAGTAACCACAATAAATTTCACGGGATGAAATGCACGTCGAAGTCTTCCAGATGCATTTCAAAATGAAAACGCACGTGCTTTTCCGGAATTCTACATTTCCTGGTATCGGCCCAAATCCGTTCCTAATGGATTTTTCTTGTCTCTGAACATCTTCCCGAGGTTGTTCCCATCATTTTCATTCCACTCAGTCCACATAGAAATTGTTATTCACGAAAATTGCGAACTTTGAATTTTGACAGTTCACGGTTTTAATAAATGTTCACTTTTAGACTTGGTTCCTCATCACAACTACCTAAAATCGCACTTTAACACTTCTTAAATACTAAACATAACTTATTCTAATAAATTTATCAAACATCGCAGGTTTGATTCTCGATTTTCAAAATCGGCTATATTTTTGAGGTTTCTTGTTGCTTTCTTTAACTTTAGGTCAGTAACCTTCCAAAATGAGGCTACTTGTTCCTTTATAACTTAGTTAAAATTTTCTTAAGACAAAACCCCAATTACACCTGACCAAAACATGATTCGAGTAACCACCGGAAAACGCTCAACGATACAACCCTTTCCCTTGGTATAAACAATGCAGAGGTGACCCACACAACAATTAGCTAAATCACATGCTGTCCTAGGTAAGTTTTGACCAACGTCAATGTTATATTTAGAAAAATGTGCAAGTAATTATTAAAATTTTAGGTATCCGAAGTACCACAAGCTGTATCAAATGATGTAAAATTGCCAATTTCAAGTTTCCGTAATTGCTCACGACCGCTAAATAGTGTTGTAGGCTAGTAACACTGCAATATACATTCCACAAAATAAACAATTTTCTTCAAATACCTTACAATTAATAATTAACCAATTAAACAAATATAAACCCTTTCTTTTGGTAGGAGATTTTAATGCGCATAACCTTTGCTGGAGCAGCACATACAATTGTCCAAGAGGAAAAGAAATAGAAAATATTCTCCTTAACAATGATGACATATTAAATAATGGAGAACCCACACATGTTACAATAGCAAAAGGCACACTAACTGCAATAGATCTGAGTTTTTCTACATCTTCAATATATTTGAAACTTGACTGGACAACACATATGGATCCATGCAGCTCCGATCATTTTCCAATAATAATTAAACATAAAAAAGATGTAACATTGGAAGAAACAGTAACAAGATATAATTATAACTTAGCGAACTGGGATAACTATACAAGAGAAACTGAGATCGTACCTAACACCTCCCAGCCTAATGAAGAAAACATAGAAAAATTATACCAAACCATCTATAATGCAAGAGAAAAAACAATTCCTAAACAAATTATAAAACAAAAGCTCAAAAAAGTCCCGTGGTGGAATACTGAAATATCCCAAATTCTACGACTTAGGAAAAAGCACATCAAAAAATATAAACAATATAGAAACATAGAAGATCTAATCCTTTATAAAAAATATCGTGCAAAGGCTCGTCTGGAAATTAAATAAGCCAAAAATACTTCCTGGAATAACTTCATAAATACAATAAATCCCAACACTCCTGCCAAATTAATGTGGGAAAACATAAACAAAATAAAGGGATCCCAACCTCCACAAAATAATAATATAATTCAAGCAATAGAAATAAACAACTCTATCTCGTTCAATAAGAACGAAATATGCGAAGAATTTGCAAATCATTTTGAATATGTTACTGATGATAAACACTTTAGCACCAAATTTTTGGAATATAAAAAAGAACAAGAAACAAATGACATTCAATTTGACTTCCATAATCAAGAAAAGTATAATAAGCCATTTACTGAAAATGAATTAAAAACAGCAATAAATAATACCAAACACACTACTCCAGGATCAGACAATGTGCATGTAAATATGATAAAGAATTTACACGAAACCGCATTTAAATTCCTACTCGAAATATACAATAATATAGTATGGGAAACTCATAAAATCCCTGCAATCTGGAAACATTCTAATATTATACCTATATTAAAGCCACAAAAAAACAAATTGAAACCTGATAGCTACAGACCAATCTCTTTAACTAGTCATTTAGGAAAAATAATGGAACGAATGGTACTTAGCCGTTTAATATGGTTTATAGAATCGAATATATTATTAACCGATAACCAAAATGGATTTAGGCCAAAGCGTTCGGCAATCGATAGCTTAATCATATTTGATACAATCGTTAGAAATGCTTTTGCGATGAAACAGAATGCCAATGCGGTGTTTGTTGACTTTGAAAAGGCATTCAATACTATATGGCGTTACAAAATCATATCAAACCTAAAAAAATGGAAAGCAAACGGAAATCTGCCAAATTACATCAAAGACTTTTTAACTCATAGGACATTTGACGTAAAAATAAAGAATAATTCTCAACTAAACGACGCCAAAGGAATGGAATACCGCAAGGATCAGTAATCAGTGCTATGCTTTTCAACATCGCCATTAGTGGCATATCTGAATGTTTCCTCTCCCCAATGCACTACAGCTTATATGCAGATGATCTCATGTTTTATATAACTTCATCCAGTCAACGATACTCACAAAAATTCCTTCAAACAACAATAAATAAACTACAAGAATGGTGTGAACAAAATGGACTCAAGATCTCTATTCCAAAAACAAAGTACATCTCATTTCATAAAAGAAAACCGCACCAATTAAACTTACAAATAAATTCACAGCTAATACAACGAACAGATTCGCATCGATTCCTTGGACTACTATTTGACGATAAACTTCAATGGAAAATTCACATAATGAAATTAAAATCACAATGTATAAATACTTTGAACATCTTAAAAATAATCAACAACAAAAATGAAGGACCTAACCGTAATATTTTACATCGACTTTACAACACAATCGTTCGCAGCAAATTAGACTACGGATGTATCATCTATAACTCTGCAAAACATAATTACTTAAAACTTCTTGATCCCATACAAAACAATGCCTTACGCATAATAACAGGCGCATATAGAACAACCCCTGTGATTAGCTTACATAGCGAACTAGGACTACATACCTTGAACGACAGAAGAACATGCCTAACAACAAAATACTATAGTAAAACATTGGAAAAAACTACAACTCAAGTGTATAGAAAAATAACAGATAACAGTCAACTACAATACTACGAAGAAAATCCACGCTTATCTAAACCAATAGCAGCAAAAATGAAAACAATTCTATAGCAATATAATGTTCCATATACCATATTAGACAACGTAATTCCTGCAAAAATTATAAATACTCCTTTTTGGTCTCAACAACAAATAAATATAAATTTTGAATTAAACGAACTTAAGAAAAATACTACCTTACTAATTATTTATAATCAAATGACCTACGAAATAATCAGTAAAAATTATCAAAATTCCATCCAAATATACACTGACGGATCAAAAACCAAAAACTCCACATCTTGTTCAGTAAAATTCAACACATCCCAAGCAATAGGATATAAATTACTTGAAGTGAACTCAATCTTAAGCGCAGAAGCAATAGCCATCAAATTAGCTATAGACGAAATTCTGCAAACACAAAATGGCTGTAGACTAAAGTATCTCATAATTAGCGACTCGCACAGTGTACTGACAGCAATGGACAACCCACACACTAATGAGGCAATCATACATCAAATTCGAGAAAATATTTTTATGTTGCAGAATTCAGGCACCCTAGTCGAGTTTCTTTGGGTTCCATCCCATGTGGGAATTCAGGGCAACGAGGAAGCAGATGTTGCCGCAGCAGATGCACATCTTAATCAACAAATCTTACCTATCACAACCAGCCGAGATATCCAACATCTAATCAAAGAAAGTATTAAAAAACAAACAGAGACTACTTGGAATACCCTGCAACATAATAAATTAAGAGAAGTTAAAAATCAACACGCGGAATGGCAAACATCGAACAGATCCAAAAGACTTGAAGAGATAGTTCTAACCCGACTTAGAACAGGACATTCCAAAATTACCCTTGCACACCTATTAACAAAAGATCAACCCCCGAAATGTGAGATATGCAAAGTAAATATAACAATAAGGCATCTCTTGGTAGAATGTCAACAATATGAAGAGAAACGAAAACGGGCTGGCCTTGGAAACGAAATTAGTGACATTTTAGCAGACAACGAAGAGATGATAAAAAAATTGATGAAATTTATAATGGACTGTGAATTAAATCGAAAAATACTATAAACTAGCCTAACAAATACCTATAATATATAATACCATGTAAACATGCGTAATGACCATGGCAGTTAATATCTTAAAAAAAAAACATTTAAATACTTAACTATATTTTTTGCAATGTTCCTTTTTTTTAATTCACTTAGTGTTACGTCCTCGCTACTGAACGTAAACTAATATTATAATTATAATAATATAAAATAATAACACGGTAACTCGTGTTATGAGCCAACTTAATACTTTGCTAATGTAAGAAACTAACTGCCTTTATTTTACAATAAGAGTCCTTATATAGATAAAAGTTCCTCTGAAGTTATTACCAACTGTATGGTAACAACTTCCAAAAGACTTTATGACACCCTGTATTATTATGATACAAGGTGTAATAAGGTTACAACTAATTACACAAATTATGGAGATACAGGGCGGTTGCTGAAGTCTGTTGTCTGCTACAACACTTAGCCTATTTGTTGGCAACGCAATTTGAGTTCTCGAACCTACTGGCTCATTTATGATAATGTTAGTGTCATCTTCAAAGCTACGTACAGCGCCAAATTCAGTTGGCCAGTTACTTTGTAGCGCTCCGTGTTACTCCCCTTGTTTACCTCAACTAATGGCAAAGGTAATTTTCCATGACAGCATATAACACTGGGCAACAAACCAAACCTTTTTTCTGCTGTTTTAGGTTTAGGAGTGATTTTAGATACACTAATGTAATAAAGTACTCGGCACGTAGTTATTTAGTATAGCCCACCGGGAAATCGGGAAGTTCCCGGTAGGCATTAGGCCTAACGAAGGCCTGTGACTGATGGATTCCATGAGAGGTGACCACATGACAAGTAAACCCACGACAAGTGAACGCACGACAAGTGAACACATGACAAGTGACCCCACTGACAAATGACTACACGGACAAGTGAACACACGGACAAGTGACCACACGGACAAGTGAACACACGGACAAGTGACCCCACTGACAAGTGAACACACGGACAAGTGAACCCGTGGACAACTGAACACAAAAAATAAAATAAAAAAACCTAATCTAATTTCGACTGTTACAAGGTTGTTACCTATTTCGATAAAATTTACCAGTTTGGCGCACACCCAATCTGCGCCGTCTTTTCGGCGCAAGAAAGATTCGGCGCAGGGACGATTTGGTGCAGAGACGGTTTGACGAATCGCCTTTCGGTGCGAAGACTATTTAGCGCAAAGACGATTCGGCGCTAAGACTATTCGGGGCGAAGAATATATCTAATTTTCTAAATCTCCTAATCCTTTGAGTTGAAACAAAACTTTTTATTTAATAAAATCATCAAAATATAAAGAAGTAAAAATTTATTTAATTATTTTATGTTTTTAAAAATTTAAATACTTGAAATTGAATACTTTTGCTTTAATTATATATACCCTTATTGTAAGAAATAAGGCAGCAAATACAATTTTGTAGTTTTGAGTAAAACACCAAAACGGTTTACGTCAAATCGTCCTTTTGTCACTTGTCTTGGTCTTGTCTGGTTATTGTCCGTGTGTTCACTTGTCCGTGTGGTCACTTGTCAGTGGGGTCACTTGTCATGTGGTCACTTGTCGTGGGTTCACTTGTCGTGGGTTCACTTGTCATGTGGTCACCTGTCCGGTGACCGACTGATGGGGGCCAGTCGCCTGCTGCGAATCCCGGTAAATAATTTGCTTCTAATCCGGCCCTGAATAATGCGGTCCCGAAAGGTCAATTTTTGCAAAAGTTATAGCTAGTTGAAAATGAAAAAGTCAATATTTTGAAAAATTCGTTACTTTTTTGGGTTGGTTAAAAAAAATTTGAAAAAATTTTGAGAACCGTGTTTCATAGGGTAGAAAAAGAAGAAAAACTTTCAACTAAATCGAAAAGGGTCGGGGTCAAAAGTGGTCGATTTGGTATGGAATACCCCATATATAAACACAAACTAGTGGTTCTTAGTGTGAAATATTAACTCTAACTATATTTTTTACTGTGCATAGCTTACATTACATATAATAATTATAATCTTATAAATCTACTACATCTGTTGCATATAGAAAAAAATCTAATTTTATCAATCTTCTACTCGTAATTATAAATTCAAATTTAATTTTAACATTAATTTAACATTAATTTCTTAATCCTTTAAGTTGGCAACGTATCTCACAAGTTTCAAAAATTCCATTTATCAGGTAGGATTGAAAAACTTCGAAAGATATAATCTCCGACAGAAAGAATTTTATGCCGAAAAATTAGTGCTTGCCAAGTTTAGGGTTAATAATAGATAATACTAATATAATTTTATTTTCCTAAATGATGTACCGAGAATGACCGTTTAAAACCCAATCCCATCGCAATCAATTAAATTACACTAAAAAGAAAAACAATTTATTCTATTTGGTTACAATATGGGTTCTCAAGAAATCATTGTAGATTAGCTTAATCTTAAGATGCCAGTTATAATTCTGTGGTCGGCACTTAAAAAGTCATAAGTACATAGGGATTCAATGTATACTTATGACCTTTTAAGTGCCGACCACAGAATTAGTATGCACTCCAATAGACAACTTACCTAAAAAACATTAAACTGCAAAAGATAAACAAGTCGGATTAAAATTTTAACAAATTTATTCGATTATGGTCAAATGTTAAAATATCATTAGAACATAAATTATGAGAATTTTTAACTTAATATTCAAATTTGAATACCAATTCGACTGGTTTTTTTGAAAATAGACTGTTTTTTCATAAATCAAAAGTATTAGCTTCAGTCGAATGATCCATCTTTTTAAGATGGATACTTCCACCGTCAGAAACCCAGCTTAAGCTTTTTTGGGCACCAAGCAGTAGCAATTGCTACCCCTGTTTGAGATGCAAAGTGCAGATGGTTTGACAAAAACAAGAATTGTGTTAACTTAGAGCACGACTCGACTTTCGACATTAACCATTACGGCATTACCTTTGTTTTTGTCAAACCATCTGCAGTTTGCATCTCATATACATGGGAGGCGATTGCTACTGTTTGGTACCCCAAAAAGCTTTGGCTGGGTTTGTGAAAGTGAAAATATCCATCTTAAAAAGATGCATTATTCGACTGAAGCGACAACACTTTTTTGATTTAGATTCAAAAATACTACATATATCAAATACAATGACAGACTTAGTGAGCATTCAAATAAACTGGACAACTAATTAATTTGAGTTACTAATATTAACTTACTAATCGCAGCAGATATTATGTGTTCAGTTTATTTTTATTTAAAACACCTAAAACTTTTGAATCCAAGTGCTTTGCTCTAAACTAAAATGTATTTTTCGATGTGTTGATTTGGTGAACTAGTAATTCATTATACCGTATTAATTAAAATATCTTATTTGTTCTTCATATTTTTCAGAAACGTATAGTAACTGTAAATTGACTGAAAAACCTAAAACGTATATTGTAATAGAATTTAATTATTGATTCAAGCATACATATTATACTAACACTTAGCATGGTGCTTAAGCTCAAAACTTTTAATTTTCCAATTGTTGGAGTTATTGGACGTTGAGATCTAACCATAATAAGTATTAGAGATTTTTGAATTCTCAGATCACAATTAGCAAAATCTATTTCATAACATATACTTGCTATTTTACTACTTTCAGTTGCTATTTTCTCTCCATAATTCGATATTATAATTAGTAACATGTAGCTTACTATGAGTACAAGAATATCTTTTGCAACTTCTGCCACTACTATATTTAGCTGTAATACAATTCAGTTTAATAAACTGCATTTGAATAATTAAGTTTACCTCTGAATGATATATGAGTAAACACATACAAATGCTTATTCCTCCAAAAAAGATTAGAATACCTAAGGAAAAAATAGTTTCTAATTGATCTGCTATGTCAATAATTCCAATATGATAAGGTATAATGTGTTGAAGTTGTACTTTAAATTCTTCCCACTCAATAATATTCGTTTCGTTGGATTTTACATCATATTCCTGGAAAAATAAATATTGCAATTATGAAAATTACCGTGATATCAAATCATTATAATAGCAATTGATAAAATTCGTGGTGACACTTTTGATGTGAAACATATTGCAAATAAAACGAAGCAAAACGAACTTTGATATTCCAAGATACTACATCTTGATATCAGCTAAAAATGCTCACGCTAAATAAAGTATGTTTTTATTATATTTTAATTAAGGCACAAGGATACAATAATATTAAGAAATATTTTTTCTCACAATCTCTCCTCACAATACGGAGTTGTCTCATTTCAAAACAGTAAATTTTTCAAAAACATTTTATTCATAAACGTTGGTATAAATAAATAAAATGTTACTAAAAACTATAACAGCAATATCCATCCGTAAAATAACAAAATAATTTACATTCACTACAACAAACAAGTATCAGATTTTGCATTCGGGATTTCGGCATCTCCTATAATTATAAAATTATTTCCAGACAAGTTTATTGCAAAAATTTGTTTTAAATTTTTTTACTCGTGAAATATGTGGGAAGCGATTTACATCGGGCAAAACAGTCATGTTTCTAATTTCTGGAAAAGAGGGCATTTATAAAGAATAACGAAAATATTGAAAACTACTATATACCTAGGCATTGCTCATTTGTGGTGACTCATCCATGATGACTCGTGTATAATAACCTCGGTACTTGTTATAAAAATCTGCTGACCATGCTGCTGACTTGCAGGTTTCATTGTTCTAGAAGTTTCTAAGAAACCGTAATTAAAACATTTCAAAAATTCAAGTAATCTTGGAAATCAACACCGTTGTTAATGTTTTCCATAAACTTATTTAGGGTGAATATTTTTAGCCAATATCACGGCGAGTCTTGAAGTATCATATTTTTTGTTGTTTTGTTTTACTTCTTTATAATAGAAAATGAACTCAAAATAAAAAATTTTAAGTAAATTTGTGGTTTTTAGTATGTATTTATGGTTAAATTCAAAAAATATAATGATATAATTTAATGATAGCATAACTGACAATAATGTGTACGAAATCAGTACAAAAACTGCAGCTGAAGATCCAAAATAACTCTAAATAAAACAATATTGTTACTAAACAAGATGAATCAATAAACCAATTTATTCAATTCATTTTTAAGACAACTTGAATTGAATCACTCCCTACACACATGTTTGTTCAACTCACTGTTCAATGTTAAACTATATTATCATTGATCACCAGTTCATCTATACCAATGCTTTACTTTCATCACATGCATCAATAATTGCATTTATTAAGTATGTAAAGCTCAGAAGATGAAATGGAAAAGCAATTTTTAATTCTTACTTTAAAGTAAAACTACCCGACAGTTATTTTAGTTTGATCGTGTAACGTGTAAGTTGAAAATGATAAATCTCTGAGATGTTCAATACTCTATGTAGTGCATCCTATTACACTGAAAATAAAGTAACTACGAATTGCATTGATATCTAGGATCTTTGATAACGAAAAAGGGTTATAAAAATCAAAATTAAAAAAAAATAAACAAAATTATAAATAAAATTAAGGATGTAAAAAAAAGGTAGACAGATAATTATGTATTAATGATGAGATCGGTCAATACAATGTGAAATTGACTAATAAAAATTACAGAATCTTGTAAATTATTTAAGAATACAAAATATATCATTGCAATATATTAATAATAGTTTTTGGCCCAAAAAATTTTTTTTTATCAAAATAAAATTTTATAATCTATGTCACACAACGGCACACGTCAAGTAGAATCCAATACAATTTTGATTTTTAGAATTATCAAAAATGGCGGGACTAACTTCTACCCCAAATCGCTATAAAATCAAATCAAAAATCAAATCAAAATAAAAGCAATCGCTATAAAATCAAAATAAAAAAGTAAAAAGTAAAATTTAAATAAAATACGGCTGAAAGTAATACACATCGGGCACATTCCGGCACAATCCGGCACAATATTCAATTTTTAAATTTTCAAAAATGCGGGGCTAACTTCACGAATATGTCTTTCCAAAATAATTCTCGTAAAAATGCTATTTCAAATAAACTTTGTACAGTCTTAAGTTCTTTCCAAATTGCTTATTATTTTCAATATTCTAAATCATTTTTCAAACTTTACTTATCAATATTTAAAATTCCAAATTAAATTATTACTTATTCCAAAAATTATTTAATTTTGTACCAACTATTGAAGAATTATTTAGTATGTGGAGGTAAAAATAAAAAATAAATCATTAAAAGTACAAGAAGTGCATTAATTTGTTTAAGCAAATAATTATTGAAGAACTTTAACATTTTCTTATTCTCTAAATACAATGGGGCATATTGGCAAAAAAGCTTCTATCTTATAACTCGCAGCCAATACAAATTAGATAAATATTGCTTAAATAAACCCTACTTAATTTAGTTCAACACTCCTAACAAATATGTCTGCATTATATTTTTCAATTCTAACAAATCAAATAATAGTTTAAATTTTCCAGTTAAATTAAACTAATGTCAAATTTTAACAACTTCAGTAAATACTATTTTACTGATTTTACTACTAATTTAATAAATTACTAATTTATTGATATCAACTTCATAATCCTGTCATAGTTAGTACGCAGCAGTTACTTCGAAAACATAATATATGTTAAATACCTGTTGGATTTTATGCATTTTATAATATTTTATAATAATATTCAGATTGCCAGTACTAACCATAAGATAATATCGTAGGAATTATAAAACCTATTATTTAAAAAACAGAACTTGAAGATTCAACAGAAACATTCAGATTCAATCTCATAAATATTTTTTTGATCTACCCCGCGCGAAAGGTTTAAACAATTTTTAATTATTATAATAATTTAAAACTTTATTACTGCGTTTAAGGTGTATTAAGTATAGATAGAAAGTTTTAATAATTTCTGCATTTACCTGTTTAACAACCATATCTTTATATGGTTTTATGAAAACATTTCCTTCTCCTGTATTTTGAAATTCTGCTAGCTCATCTAAACGTTGGAGTTTTTCAAATAATTTTGATAATTTTGATCGATTCCAGAATACGCAATGAATTAAACCTACAACTGAAAAATTGAAATGTTGAAATTTTGGGGGCGTCCATTAATTACGTGAGGTGATTTTGGCGATTTTTAGACCACCCCTCTTGGTGATATCTAGTGCCGTTTTCAAGTTATTGTAAATTCGAAATCTCAAATTTAGATATTAACCTATGTAATTTATCATTAGTAAAAAAAGTGTGAAAAATAGTCATTGACGAAACTTTATTTGCTCGTTGATAAGATTTTCCGGGTTGTTCTTTAGCATCTTCTTTATCTCCATGCTTTCTAGACGGTCCATTGTTGGTCCTTTGTCACAAATATGCAGTATTTGTAGATAGATAGTATTTGTACATCGTGGTCTTCCTCTATCAAGTGATCGGCAAAATTTGATTTTCCCCTATTTCGCAGTCTCTAGTGGGCTGTGTGTTCTTTGAACCTTGTTTCGAAGTTGCGTCCAGATTGACCTATGTATTTTTTGGTACAGTTGTTGCAGCTTAATTCGTATATGCCGCTTCTTTGGTGGTTTTTTAAGGGATCTTTAAGTTTGGAAAGGCGTTGTCCGATGGATTCTTTGCTTTTATAGGATATTGTGAGGTTTTCGTTGTTGTGTTTGAGTTTCCTGCCTACTTTTTCTGAGATGTTGTGGTAGTATGGTAGGGATAGATAAGTGGTTTGATTGTTGCTTGTGTTTGGTTCTTTTACACATCAATGGTTATTTGAATATAAAACGATTTTTTGCTGTTTTATGTTTTTATTGTGGACTGTAACTTGTTCTTCGCATAACAGTTCATTTTATACTGTTTTATAATACCGCGTAATCTTATCATTATCAATAAATGTCCTGCGCCTTCAACATATCAGCCAGCTTGAAACATTAGTTTCAAAATATGCTCAAAATTGACAATAAAAATGTTAAAAAGAAAAATACATAATTATGAAACAAAGAAAAATGTTTATAACTTAAAACTTAATATTAACTTTAGTAGATGGCCCATGTCTGTTTTGCCTCGCCTGCGAAATCTGACTATGTCCGAAAATTCATAAACTGCGCATGTGTTAAACTATTGATCGGTTTGGGAAAATCTCGTATTCAATAAGTATTGATTATATTTTATATATGAGGGGTTAGGGTTAGTAGGGTTCACATTAAAATCAATTATCATAAAAATTTATTGACCATTACACCTTTTATCTTAACGTTTTTTTAATTAGATAATTTACTCTGTGGGAAAAAATTTCCCCTATAACGAGGGGTGAGAACCCTCCTTACATTAAAAAACACTATGGTATGGGAAAAATCTCCTCTATAACGAGGGGTGAGAACCCTCCTTACATTAAAAAACACATATCAAAAAAAATTTATTGATCAATTAATTACTTTAAGTATGAGATAAATATCACTTGTTCAATAAAGTATTGATTATATTTTATCTATTACCTATTATCACCCCATTATTATATAATTTAATATTATGGTTTTAGTAATAAAATAGTTTTAGGATAATTTATTTGCACTTAAAATGGGCCCAATTTTAATTTAATTACCTTCTTTCAATTACCAAAACATTTTTATTAACCGATACATATTTTATCAATTAGGGTTAAATACAACAATACAATTTTTTAGGGATGTTTTGACACTTCTCCCCCTAAAATATAATTATTATACAGAAAGTTGCAACACCCTCCAAAATCGTAACTATATAAATATAAGGGGACAGACATATCAAGTGAGTGTAGTATTTTTATATCTCTTGCATCAAGTACAAGTGTAAAAATGTCACCAATCACCGAAACCTCAAGTGAAATTGTGCGAATTATGAAAGATGTTTACATACAGTTATTGAAAAATCCTGAAGGTGTAGAAAAATGGATAAAATTATGCTTCAAAAATATACGTTTACTAAATTTGGCATGTAAAAAGTGCAAGTCAAGTGTTGGAAGCAAAAGAAAAATGGAAAATCATATAGCATTGCTCAAAGGTAAAAATTTTATTACTTTTAATATAATTATATTAATAAAATATTTTATTTTTTTATTCAAGGATATATAATTCGTATGAAGAATCTACATAAACAAGGTGGTACTATAAATAATTCTGCTAATCGTCGAAGTGATCGTATAAAATTTCAATACACGGCAAGCGGGTTCCAATCTCGTTTAAAGAACGGTCTCATTATCAATTTGAAACACATCGACCCTCTAACCTTTCTTGAAGATTCACAATTTCTGTACGCATCCAGAGTAAAAAATTTATTAAAATCTCATCCTATTCTTAAAATCAATGTAGATATGTGTTGCGAATTTTCAAAAGTCTCAGGTGAAGAAATTGTCAAAGAATTTAAACACTTTAGTACACCTAACAACCTAATCGATGTGACAAAAAATTTAAAAGAATGGTGGGAAAATCACGTTCAAGATAATATTATAGTTCAATTGGATGATTTTCAAGAAAAAGGTAGCGGTTGGACTCTATCTTCCATTATTAACCTCGCCATATTCTTTAACCGCCACGAACCCTTCAGAGGATCATCTTATATTCCTTTACCTAAAGATATCGCTAACAAGCATGCGTGCATCAATATCAAGAATAAGGATCAAGCTTGCTTCTTTTGGGCCGTGGTATCAGCGATGTATCCTAAGAGAAAAAATTCAGACAGGGTAACATCATACCCACACTATTCGGACGTGCTAAATATAGAAGGAATTATATTACCGATGACGTTGGGACAAATTAAAAAATTTGAAAAGAATAATAATATTTCAATAAACGTTTTCATGCTTAAAGCAAAAAAACAAAAACATGAAGTTGTGTCTGTGGTACTATCAAAAAAATTTTTAAGAGAGGAGCGGCATATTAACTTGCTTATGCTTGAGGATGACAGTAATTATGATGATGTTGACCGACCCGCAAATTATCATTTCTGCTGGATTAAGAATCTCAGCAGACTGGTCAGCTTACAACTTAGTGGCAATACAACTAAAAAAAGTTATGCAACAGATGTCTAATTTACTTCAGGACATATGAACAGCTGGAAAAGCATAGGATTGATTGCGTTAGCATGAATGAATTTAGAATACACATGCCTGCTAAGGGGGACGTAGTAAAATTTACAAGTTTTAATAATAAAGAGATGTTACCATTTCTTATATATTTGGATATGGAATCCATTTTAAAACCGGTAAATGAGAAACGTGGTGATTAAGACTCAGCTGTATCAAGAACATAGTGCATTTAGTTTGGGATATTATTTCAAATGTAATTATGATAATACATTATCATATTATAAAAGTTATCGCGGAAGTGATTGCGCTAAGTGGTTTGCACACGAGCTCCAGGAAATCTGCGAAAATATCGAACCTGTGTATTGGGTTGTACAGCCTATGACTTTAACATTCCAAGAAGAGCAAGATTTCCAAAAAGCAATTGTTTGCCATATATGTGAAAAAAAGTTTACGCTTAATGACATTAAAGTGCGCGATCACGATCATATAACTTCGAGATTCAGAGGAGCAGCACATAACGAGTGTAATATTAATTATCAAAATTCGAAAACTGTAACAATTGTCTGCCACAACATGTCGAATTATGATTGCCATTTTTTGATTCGGGATATAGCTCTACAAATTGAAGGAAATGTTTGGCTACTTCCAGTAAACAAAGATAAATATATTTCCTTTACTAAATTCATAAAAAATAGTGAAATAAAGTTTAAGTTTATTGACTCATTCAGATTTTTACCTTATAGTTTAGATAAATTAGCATCTTACTTAAACGAACTAAAAATCGTGCAAAGTGAATATCCACAAAGTGAAAAATTTAATTTATTAAAACGTAAAGGAATATTTCCGTACGATTATATAAAGTCTGCTGCTAATCTTGAGAAGACCAAATTACCCGAACAAATACATTTTTATAACCGACTTACAGAAAGTGCGATATCTAATGATGAATACATTCATGCTCAAAATGTATGGAAAACATTTAATATTCAAAATTTAGGTGAATATTCAGATTTATACTTAAAAACAGACGTTTTGCTATTGGCAGACATTTTTGAGAATTTCCGCGAGACCTGCTTCGATACATATGGATTGGACCCCGCACATTATGTATCGGCCCCCGGTCTTTCATGGGATAGTATGTTGAAATTAACTAAGGTCGAGTTAGATTTGATCACCGATATGGATATACTATTGTTTATTGAACGTGGAATTAGAGGTGGTATTTCACAATGTAATCACCGATACAGTAAATCCAACAATAAATATTATACACCCGGCTACGACAGCTCACAACCGGACGTTTTTCTTCAATACTATGACATCAACAATTGTAAGTTTATTATGATTAAAAAAAAAATTTTTTTTAATTAATTTTATCTTTCTTTTTTTCAGTATACGGTTGGGCTATGAGCGAATTTTTACCGTATGGAAAATTTGCCTGGCATGATAATCTTAATATTAATGTATTACAAACCCCCGATGATAGTAGTGTAGGCTATATTTTGGAAGTCGACTTAGAATACCCAGCTGCAATACACGATCTTCATAACGATCTACCGCTATGTCCTGAACATCGCTTTCCACCCAACTCCAAACAAAAGAAGCTCCTCACAACCCTTCATAATAAAGAACGCTACGTTATTCATTATCGCGCACTCAAACAGGCTCTCAATTACGGTATGAAAATATTAAAAATTTACCGAGTATTAGAATTTAAACAGTCGGCCTGGTTAAAACCGTACATTGAATTAAATACTCGAATGAGAACTAATGCAAAAAATGAATTCGAGAAAACATTTTTTAAATTAATGAATAATGCTGCGTTTGGCAAAACCATGGAAGATGTAAGAAAAAGAAAAATTGTGAAACTTGTATCAAAGTGGGACGGGCGTTTCAGTGCCAAAGTGTTGATTGCCAAACCTAATTTTCACAGTAGAACTATTTTGGATGAAAATTTAGTTGTTATTGAACTAAATAAAACTGAAATCATAATGAATAAACCTGTATATGTAGGCATGAGTATATTGGATATTTCAAAAACCAAATTATACGAGTTTCATTATGACTACATGCAGAAAAACTTTTTATCCAAAGTGCTTTACTGTGACACGGATTCATTAATATATGAAATTCATTGCCCCGATATTTATGCCACCATCAAAAGGGATATTTCACGATTTGACACTAGCGATTACGAGGTCGATAATCAATTCGGTATTCCTCTTGTAAACAAGAAAGTGCCTGGATTAATGAAGGACGAAAGCAATGGTAGAATTATGACCGAATTCGTAGGTCTTACAAGGAGGGGACTCCACGTGCGGGTCACGGAATTTAAAACCCTATTGGGGGAGAAAAGTACTTCGTAATAACAAACTCTAGGCCAAGCGGTAGGACCCACTTCTCAAAAATAAAAAAGTTTTTGAAAAAATTTTTGAATTAGTTTTCTTCATATAGCTGCTCGGTTGCATCAATTAACAAGTACCGGCGATGGATCCGAGGTAGATCGTTCGACTAGCACCCGGTAGGTCTAGGTTTCAATTCCAGCAAAAGTAAATTTTTTTAAAGTTTTTTTTTATTGTTTGATTTGTTAATTTACCTACAAAATGATTGAATTAAGACGCTATTATTTTAAATTATTAAACACTGATTTATATTATTCAGGAGTAATACCTGGCATACTACATGGTAAGCATGCCTCTGCAGCCATGCAGTTATAAAAACGAAAAATTTAACAAGTAGGTGATAATCAGTGTTTAATAATCTAAAATAATAGCGTCATAATTCAATCATTTTGTAGATAAATTAACAAATCAAACAAACAACAAAAAAAAACTTTAAAAAAATTTACTCTTGATGGAATTGAAACCTAGACCTACCGGGTGCTAGTCGAGCGATCTACCTCGGATCCATCGCCGTTACTTGTTAATTGGTGCAAACGAGCAGCTATATGAAGAAAATTAATTAAAAATTTTTTCAAAAACTTTCTTATTTTTGAGAAGTGGGTCCTACCGCTTGGCCTAGAGTTTGTTATTACGAAGTACTTTTCTCCCCCAATAGGGTTTTAAATTCCGTGACCCGCACGTGGAGTCCCCTCCTTGTTAGATCTAAAATGTATAGCGTTCGAATCGAGGGCGAGGATGTTATTAAAAAGGCGAAAGGTGTTAAAAATTATATAGTTAAGAAAGACATTTGTTTTAATGATTATTTAGAGTGTTTACTTGAAAATAAAATTATTGTAAAAAAACAAAATAGTATAAGATCACAAAATCATATTGTACATAGCATAACTCAAACAAAAATAGCCTTAAGTCCCAATGATGATAAACGATGTTTACTACCTCATACCTCCAACACTCTGGCATGGGGGCATTATAAATTAAATAAATAAAAATATTTTTTATGTTTTGTTTTATTTTATTTCTTTAGTTTCACATACAGCATAAAGTAAATATTAATATTATTATTATTACATGATAATTTCATTGAATTGAATTTTTAGAGATCCATGAAAACTGGTTATAGCCAAGCCATTTTACATATAGCTGATTCCCACGTTTACGTAACACTTTTTCAATTAGAAAAGTATCAGGGTAGGCCGTAACTTGGAGCTCCTCCGTATAAAACATGCCTTTAATTGGATTTCCACTAAGATCTTCAATCATGTAGGTCGTAGGACTACCCAGATTGATTTTCACAATTTTAAACAATTCTGCAGTCCAATTTGCATTATACCCTTTGTCAAAGATAGATTTATACTTGGAAATTCGTACAAAGTCACCAATTTTAAATTTTATTTTTCCAATTTTCTTTTTTTTATTGTAGACGTTCAACTTAGTGGAAGACTTCACATCACAAGGACGCATCATAATTGTTCTATGCTTACGATGATTATAATCATCAGTGGTAGAAGCTAATATATCAATCCATTTATATTTGCCACGATAACTAAACTCTTTGTATAAAATATTCTTTAATGTTCGTACGACACGTTCGACAATTGACGCATTTTTAACGCTGTATGTAGAGTAATGGTTTATTTTGTATTTTTTCATAACTTCTGTAAAATTTTTATTATAAAATTCTTTACCTTCATCAGTATGCAAATTTTTAGGTCGACGGTTTTCTTTAAGAATTGAAATCATAGCAGTCGTTACTTCTACACCATTTTTAGATTTTAAAGGTCGAGTCCAGAGAAACTTAGAATAACAATCAATAACTAATAGAATATATTTATAACCGCTGTTATACTTGTAATAAGGTATAAATTCGGCCAAATCAGCCTGCCATAAATCGTCGAAACCTCTAATTATTACACTTCTACGAGAGAAGTTTTTTCTAGCATTTCTATGGATTTCATTCACAATTGCACGCTTTGACATTACTACTGATATTCTTGGAAGAGTTATGTTTTGTTCTTTTTTTCAATTTTAGCTTTAAGACTATTCAGTGAAGTAGTCCAAGTGTTTTTAAATGCCTTTAAATCTCTCTCAACTTTATCAACCGTTTCCATATACTTTTGATACTTTAAAAGAACACCTTCACTCCCCTCCATAAAATTTATAGCAATGTCGTGTTCCATCACCCACTGATCAAATTTTTTTACGTACTCGGAAGTTTTATCAGATTTGCTTTCAATAGAATCAATCCGTGTTTTTAAGGAATTAATAAACAATAGTATTGTATCAACATATTGCTTATTTACGGCGTCGAATTCATCAACGCCGTTCGATAAGTTTGTTAATCTTTTAGTTTGCATATCATAGTTTCTATCTTTAGTAAGCTTAAACCCGATACCAGTATCACCTTTACGACCTTCTTTCGGACGTATTTTACTTCTTCCGAATAGATCAATGCTCATTTTTAAACTGAATACTTTATTAGAAAAAACATTATATTTATACAATAATTTTAGCTTCCGCCAACTCTTCCAAAATGCTAATAATTTCATTGTCGTGACTGTTATTGCCAGCTTGCTTGGATGCATGTAAAAGCATAAGCCGTTGCACGAGCTCCGAAGGACTGTCCCAATAAATAAATTCAGTTTTATTAGTATTAACAAGCTTATGCATCACTTCAAAACCCTCACCGCTCTTTGCGAATAAATCTTTTATTACTTTTCTATACTTGACATCTCTACTACCATGTATTTGATTTTCATGGTAATAACCTCTTTTATGAGCGTTGGTTTGTATCAATATTTGTTTATACTGCTGTAGGTCACTATTATTATAATTTTTAGGTATTTTTTTAAATATTAATTCGTATAATCCTACAGTACCGTCATATACCCTATTACCAATACTAAAATTATCAGAATCTTGATGAAATTCAATTACAGTGTTTCCGACCTTCCAAGCCTTAGTAACAGGATCATGATGAACACCGTAACGATGATCCATTAAATTCTTAGTATCATGTATAGCCATATCCGTATATCGATTATGCAAACTCTCAATAATGCTAGTATTACTAGCGTCGCTATAATATTCCTCATCGTCGTCGCTTTTTACATTATCATTCTCATCATCATTTTCCACCCGAGAGCTAGCGTCACTTCTGATTTCATCCTGTTCACTTGCATTACTTTTTACAACAGGCGTTTGCACAGAATTTACCGAAACTGTAGGCATGCTAGGATTTACTTCAACCTTTATGTGTTTAGATTTTTTCTTTAAAGATGTCAGTTCCTTAATGGGGTCCACAATAGGTTTATACTTTTCTTCTGAAGTTCTTTGAATAGCTATTTGACCGCGCTGTAGTTCGAGGTACTTACGCTTTACAGACTTACGTGCCTTAATAATTTTTTTAGTTAATTCAATGTCGTCTACATCCATTTTTTTTTTTTACTTATAAGTATGATATAAAAAATGCTTAAATTGCTACAATTATGATGTAACGTGTACACACAGCACGAAGTAACAAGTTATGAATGACGTGAAAGATTCATTCAAGGCTTATATATGAATCAAATCCTTTCCTATATCTACCATTATTTATATCAGACTCGGTATCGATTACGATAAAACCGTGAGGTTCTTTCCAACATTCTGCACACATTATTTTACATTGATTAAAAGATAAATCAGTTCCGATTTGATCGTCATATACATGTTTTAAATTCAAAACATCTTGTTTAAATAGTATTATTAAATTTGCATTATCACGTATTAATTGTTTAGGTATTTTTGAATAAGTTTGACTAAGATAAAATGAGTCAATTAAATTATGCCTTCCCATACAGAAATAATCGCGAACACTAACACTTTTATCAGTGACAACATCATCAAATACCATGATTGAATGAGGTTTTGCGTCGCTTACGGATATAACATCATCATGCTGAGTAAATGTGAAATATCCTAAACCCTTGATCGGTTCGAGAACTTTTTTCAAGTATTCATACTTGGGCTGATGTAAAGATTTTGAAAAAACATACACGTTTTTAAATTTTAACCCGTTAGGCTCTTCTATAAGACTGATGAGTGTATTTGTTTTACCGCAACCCAAACTACCGGCTATAATACATCTAATTGAATCGGGTAATAAATCGCTATGCTTTTTTGAATAACTTTTATTAAAGTCATGATTATTAACTGGAAGAGAATCTCGTTGTTTAATAAACCTCATCTTGAAGTACAATAAACTAAATACATATTCACCCTTATATAAATACAGAAACTGTTTGCAGTAATTATCATTAAATGATTGTCCACAGCGGCGAAGGGTTGGTTAACACCATAATAAATAAATTACCGGTAGAGCTTCATATTCCTGGCTATCAATATTGCGGTCCTGGAACTAAATTGCAAAAGCGTTTAGCTAGAGGAGATCCTGGGATTAATCCATTAGATTCGGCTTGTAAAGAACACGATATTGCATATAATCAACATAAAGATTTAGAAAATAGACATCGTGCCGACCGTATTTTGGAAGAACGTGCGTGGGGGCGAGTGAAGTCTAAGGACGCCAAGCTGGGAGAAAAGGCTGCAGCGTGGACTGTGGTGAATACTATGAAAGCTAAAAGAAAGTTTGGTATGGGATGTGGTGACAAGCGTAAAGTAACACTTGGAAAGGGACTTTTAAAAAATATATCGAGGGACCTTAAAAAATCTGAATATAATAACAAAAACAATATTATTAAAAAAGCTTTAGCTGCTGCTAAGCGTTCCATTAAAAAATTAGGAGGAAGACGCAATGTTAAGGTTCCTAGAATAATCCCTATACCTAAGCAAGGTGGTATTCTACCATTTTTGATACCACTTTTTGCCGGTTTAAGTGCTGTAGGTGCATTGGCCGGCGGTGCGAGTGGGATAGCCAAGGCTGTCAATAATGCTAAGGAAGCAAAAAAGCAACTCGAGGAAAACGGACGACATAATAAGATGATGGAAGCAATTGCGATGGGTAAAAAAGGCAACGCATTATATTTGAAACCGTACAAAAACGGTAGCGCACTATTTTTAAAACCGTATTCAAAAAACTAAGCAAGCTGCCTCGACGAGCTCTAACCGATGTAGATTTAAGAAAATATACAATCGGTATCCCCAATTTCCGAGGCGTTTTTATGAGAGATACCCTGCCTAAAACCCCAAGACTCTTCGAATCTGGAATAATAAATTTAGATGTTATGAGTGGGAAAGGTACTCATTGGGTTGCATACAAGAAGAATTGTGACAATGTCACATACTTTGACAGTTTTGGTGATCTAAAACCCCCTAAAGAAGTTATTAAATACTTTGAAGGATGTGTAATAAAATATAATTATATACGTGAGCAAAAATTTAATACAATTGTATGCGGTCATTTATGTCTGAAATTTTTGTATAAAACTTGAATAAATACTTGATCACCATCAAAAATCGTTTCAATAATGTCTCAAACGTTCACTTTAACAGGTGTAGGAAATTCGCTTAGTGTCGATTACTTTCCACCAATTCAATTGAATCCCCAAATTGATCATGTCTTGGGATTAATAGGTTTCTATGGTTGTAATTCCATAAGAAATATTTATGCTGGTAATAACAAGTTTTATTGTAATGAAAAAATCATCAACATACCCTCAGGTGCTTATGAAATTAACGAATTGAATGAGTATCTGAAATCTATATTGAAAGAAAAATTTAACTTAAGTGCCAATAATAATACATTAAAATGTGAAATTTTTTCACAATATGAAATTGATTTTACGAAACCCGGTAACATAGGTCGTATGCTAGGTTTTTCTAAAAGGAAACTGAAACCCGGGGTAAAGCATGAATCAGATTTAAATGTACAAATTATTAAAGCTACGAATATCCATGTGGAATGCAATATTACTTCTGGTGCATATCGTAACAACACTCTAGCACATACAATTTTTGAATTTGATCTCTCAGTGGAACCCGGCTATAGGTTATGTAAGGAGCCTACAAACATTATATATTTACCTGTCACAGTAAATACTATTCATAACATCACTCTATGGTTAGTCGATCAGCTCGGTGAGCCTGTAGATTTTGGTGAAGAATCATTAACTATACGTTTGGAGTTGAAGCAGGATGGGTTTAAATATCAATATAAATAAAGTTGCCAATCCATTGAAAAGCATTAAACCTTCGAACGTTGGAGGGCTCACACCTATCGAGGTTCAATTTTTGGAAAACTTGGGATACCGCGTATTAAATAAATATAATCATAATGCAGGAAGAGCAGGCACTTCAAAATATGTTTTCCGACGTAGCTTATTCGGACCTAGTAATTGATAATTCCACGCGAACGTATTATCCTATGACTGCAAATGGATTTGATAATTCTGACGAAATCAGACTTGTTATTGAGAAAGGGGATTTGGTAACCGCTAGTTATGATAGTAAAATTTACATCGAAGGGACCATCACACCTGCGGATCCTACTAAAGCTTTTCAACTCAACGATCCTTTGTTCCTGTTTGAGGAAATACGTTATCAACTTGGTGATGTCGTAATCGATAGTTGTAGAACACCCGGCATATCAGCATCAATTTACGGTCAATGTCGTTATACACCTGGAGAATCAAAAGGATTACACAGTGCAGGATGGAATATTTTACAGGAAGAATCGCAAATATTCAATTCAACTAAGCGAGTGTTTAGTGCTATAATACCATTAAATCATGTGTTGGGATTTGCTTGCGATTACACGCGAGATATCATAAATATGAGGCAGGAACTTATCTTAATTCGTTCAAATTCTGATACCGATTGCTATAAGGGTGAAACCGCTGTAACAATAAAAATTTCAAAAGTTAACTGGCGTGTTCCTCATATTATTATTCCTATTATTTTTTTTCATTCATTCATTTTTTCATTCATTATTTTTTTATTCATATTATTCCTAGCGATATGGCTAAATTGGAGATATATAATCGTTTAAAACAGCAGAAAACAGTTAAAATTGGATTTTATGGAAGAAGTTTATATCAATACCCGTCTTTACCTACTACATCCAACTTGGTAATTTGGCCTGTTCAAAATTCGGTAGGATCACGAAGACCTCGATGGATTTTTGCTACATTTCAAACAAATAAGCGAAACAACATGGCTTCTGATGCAAGCACTTTCTCACAATGTGGAGTATCAGATGTTACAGCATTCATTAATCAAAATCGGAGTCCGTATGAAAAAAGACATAATGATTTTACCAAAAGTAGATATGTACTGGCATACGATGACTATCTATCGTTTCAAAAAAAGTTTTTAAATAAACAATTCTGCGAACCTCTGTTGGATTTTAAACAATTCGGACAAAGCCCGATATTTGTTCTCGATGTTTCAAAGCAAAATGATATGATTCACGAGCCTGTGCTGAGTTTAAAATTGGAAATCGAAAACAAGGGGAATTTTCCTGCAGATACGTCGGCCTACGTATTAGTTTTACATGACTCTGTTTATGAATACGATCCGATTTCCGGATTGGTTACCTTTGTATGAATAGAAAAAATTCTAATTTGTAACTTTTTCGGTATTCGAAATAAATAAACTAATATAAATTTATAATTCTGTTTTATTTCTTCTATAATATATTATTATTATTATTATTATTATTTAACGAGTTTTGTTACAGCAATCCATACCACATTTTTTTATAAATCTTGGGCAACTTCTAAGTCCGACTGTCTACTTTGCAGGACTTGACCTACAACTTGTTCCCACGTTAATATATTATTCTTATTATTATTTTTATAATTACAATAATAATATCGGATATAATACAAGATTAACATCGATGTGACAATACACACTGTTAAAACTTGACTCAATATTGCCGATGCCAGTTTATGTATGAATTTAAACTCGTCCGTAAATAAATCTTCATCATTCAATATTAAATTCCATGATGATTGTTTTGTTGAGGCGTTGTCAATAAATCGTAATTTGTATAAGGTTGTGCTGGATTCTGTGAATCGGTAAAAAAATGATGGTTCATTTTCAATTTTCTTATAATCCATAGGAAACCATTTTAAGCATGGCACGTCATTTAGATAGTTCAAATTATATATTTTAATATAATTTATACATATTGTAATATTGAATACACTTTTAGGGGGGGATACGTATAAAGTGATGTTAAACACTTGAGCTAGCGTAAAAATGAATATAGTAGAATTCATTTTGATATGCGTACCAAATGATATCTAAGTTAGTAATGGGGGGTGGGGTATGAATTCGTCGAATTTATATCTTAATTGAAAGAGAAAAGAAACGACAATTTTTTTAATCATACAAGTCATCATTATAATAGATATTTATTTATAAATAATAAATACACATGTCACATACATATATTACTACAATCTATCATTGACTAAATCAGACAAATTTTGTTTGATTATGTCTGGGTACTTATATATAAGTTCGGTCATGCAATATAAGTTCACACCTCGATAATGTCCTGTAGAGCTAGAAACTTCCTTAAAATTGTTAAAAGCATCACCACCTAACTGAATGCAAGCGAATAACACGTCTATAATAGTGATCCCTTAATTCCAATCCTTCGATGTCGGTTTTTCTCAAGTTTATTAAGGTGGAAATTTCGAATAATTTTTTTATCGAAATTTCAGCCATTGATAGATAGAAATTATCGGTGTTTTTAAAAGTTATAATTTTTGTCCCATTAAATTCGTCACCCATTATTTTAAGCCCGCTGTTGTTCATTACAATCGGTTCCATATCCCCATTTTTGAAAAATGTATCAATTTTTGCAGTATTGATATTATTTGTTAAGGTTTCCCAATCTTCACTACATAATAGAATGCAGATTCCATTCGATCCGATGATCCTCAGCATAGGCTCCCAGTTTTCGATATCAATCCCAATAGCTATAAACTTTGTTTCAGATTTATTTAAGGCATATTTGGTTTCATAAATAATCTTTGCGGTTGGCATTGTAGGTTTTACTTTCTTAGTGCTATCTGAAAAAAGAAGAACAATAATAATATAAATAACTTAAAAAATTAATACAAATGATAAATTACAACATAAAAAATAGATGCCGGTTGAGGATTAGGTTAGCATCCCTAGGTCAATTCCTAGGAATGTTAACCTAACCCTAATCCGGTTTATTTAAGAAAAAAGTAATTTGTTTTAATTAAACTTACTTGGTTGAACTGTTTCAGCAGTCCGTTTCAAAGTATGGACACACACTTTGCTTGTCATTTTGCACTAAATTTTTCGTATGTACTATGAGGTTATACGAGTTGCGATTTCTAGAGGTCTAGACGAACTGATGTAAAGCTGCAAATTTCGTATGCCTTATATAGTTACAAATCTGGAGGGTGTTGCAACTTTCTGTATAATAATTATATTTTAGGGAGAGAAGTGTCAAAACATCCCTAAAAAATTGTATTGTTGTATTTAACCCTAATTGATAAAATATGTAGCGGTAACGGAAGAAGGTAATTAAATTAAAATGGGGGTCCATTTTAAGTGCAAATAAATTATCCTAAAACTATTTTATTACTAAAACCATAATATTAAATTATATAAATAATAGGGTGATAATAGGTAATAGATAAAATAAAATCAATACTTTATTGAACAGGTGCGATTTTTCCCATATCTTTTTGATAAGTGTTTTTAATATAAGGAGGGTTCTCACCCCCTCGTTATAGGGGAGATTTTTTCCCACAGAGTAAATTATCTAATTAAAAAAAACGTTAAGATAAAAGGTGTAATGGTCAATAAATTTTTATGATAATTGATTTTAATGTGAACCCTACTAACCCTAACCCCTCATATATAAAATATAATCAATACTTATTGAATACGAGATTTTCCCAAACCGATCAATAGTTTAACACATGCGCAGTTTATGAATTTTCGGACATAGTCAGATTTCGCAGGCGAGGCAAAACAGACATGGGCCATCTACTAACTTTACTTTTATTCATTTGGCAACATACAAATTTTTGTTAACGCACGTTTATATAAACCGCGAACTGATTGCACTTGCACTACTCGCACAATTCCATCGTTGCCAGGAAAAAGTTGTACAATTCGACCTAATTTCCAAAGTAACGTGGGTGTGTTGTCATCTTTGAAGAGAACTAAATCGCCAATTGCTGGAGTTTGGTTTTTGCTGCGGTTCCATTTATGCCTCTGTTGAAGCTGATGCAAATATTCGGTGCTCCAGCGATGCCAAAAGTGTTGTACAATTTTTTGTACTCGTTGCCATTTTGATAAAGCGTTGTCCTTTACATCTGTATAGTCTGGTTCTGGTATAGCCATTAAAGGGCCTCCAACAAGAAAATGACCTGGCGTAAGCGGAGTAAAATCAGTGGGATCACAGGAGAGATTGGAAATGGGACGGGAATTCAAACAGGCTTCTACTTGTGCTAATACAGTTAAGAATTCACTTTGCGTTAAATGCGATTTTCCCACAATCTTTTTTAAATGATTTTTTGTAGCTCTAACCCCTGATTCTGCTATTCCGTTAAAGTTTGGGCTTTTCGGAGGTGACCAATGCCATTGTATTTGTTCTTTTAACAAATAAGAATTTATTTCAGATTTATTTACTTTTAAAAATTGATACATTTCCTGAATAATGCGATTAGCGCCCACGTAATTGGTCCCATTGTCTGAATATATATTGAGGCATTTTCCTCTACGGGCTAAAAACCGTTTTAACGTTGCCAGAAATGAATCCGTGGTTAGGTCGGTGACTAACTCTAAGTGCGTTGCTTTTGTTGACATACATACGAAAATGCAAATGTACATCTTGACTAACTTGTATCCCCGAGTAACCTTATCTTTTATTAAGAAAGGTCCTGCAAAGTCAGTGCAACTGTTAATGAAAGGCTTTGATGGGGTAATCCGTACCTTTGGTAAATTTCCCATAAGGTATTCTGAGGTTTTAGGTCTTACCTTGAAACAAATTTTACACCCGTGTGTAATTTTCCTTATTAAATTTCTTGCCCCCATAGGCCAATAGTTTTCTCTTATTGATGCAAGTAGAGCTTGAGCTCCGCAATGAAGTAAACGCTTGTGTTCGTTTTCAATTACTAAACGCGTAAATGCATGCCTATGTGGAAGTACGATTGGATGTTTCTTTTCAAAATTGTGATCTGAATTTGATAAACTACCCCCTACTCGAATTAAACCCTCGTCGTCAATGAATGGATTTAGTGTACGTAAAATACTACCGCTTGAAACTCGCCCGTATGTTTTTAAACTTTGTATTTCGCGACCTAAAGAATTGTTTTGTGCGATTTTTATTAATTTAATTACCGCCATCGTTGTTTCAATTGTGGTTAAGTCCCCTGTGCGTTGATTATTTTTGTTTTTTAAATTATAAATAAAACGCTCTATATATGCCATTACTGACGTTAAGGTTTTCAGCTTTGAAAATCTGTCAAATAAATTCAAGTTGTTTGTTTCTGTTATTGTGGTTACCATTGCATGTTTTATTTCTGACGGTTCCACCCTTTCAAAATTTATTTGACTTTGTGGCCATAGTTCTTTTGGTTCTTTTAGAAAATTGGGGCCATGTTGCCATAAATTTGAATTCTGCAAATCGCGAACTGACATTCCCCTACTAATGATATCAGCACGATTGTTTTCTGATTTTATATGATTCCAATTTTCAATGTCGGTTATGTTGTGAATAATTGATACCCGATTTGCAACAAACGTTTGCCACTGTGTTTTTGTATTTTTGATCCAATGCAGCGTGACCGTTGAATCGGTCCAAAAGTATTCCTGGCAAAATGTTAAATTTAGAACTGGTTTGACTTTGTTTGCTAGTTTTGTAACTAGCGTAGCTCTGCATAATTCTAAACGTGGTAAGGTTAAATTTTTTACCGGACTGACACGACTTTTTGCACATAAAAAGTTGGTGATAAAAGTTCCATCGGATAAAACACTTCGAATATATAGTACTCATCCGTAAGCACTTTCACTTGTATCCGAAAAAGCATGCAATTGGATTGCAATTGTTTTCGCAGCTATTACTAATCTAGGTATTTGTATTTCATTTATTAACGTCCCACGAACTTTTATTTTTCCAAAGTTTTTGCATGATTATTTTGCCTGTTATTATTATGGGTCCTAAATACCCTAACGGATCGAAAAACCTAGAAATACTTGATAATATAGCCCTCTTTGAATTTTGCGTTGGTAAGGACGTTATGTTAACCGAATAGTGTAAATTGTCCGTGATTGAATTCCACGCAACACCTAATGTTTTTGAATTCTGCTTTCTCCCAATGGAATTGAATTTTGTGCTTCATTCCCGTCCCAATAAATTTGATTCATTAGATGCCCATTTGTCAATGGGAAAACCACCCGATTTTAAAATGTGTATAACTTTTTTTTTAATTATTAACAATTCATTTAGATTATCGGATCCGCATATTAAATCGTCAACATAAAACCGTGTTTTAATTATGTTCGCTGTTCGTGGGTATCTATTTTTATTTTCCACCGCTAATTGGTGTAAACATCTTATCGCTAAAAATGGACTTGCGAATTGGCCATACGTGACTGTATTTAAATTATATTCTTTTATCGGTTCTGCATTATTGCTTCTCCAAAATATACGTTAAAATTGTCTATGTTTAGGATTTATTAAAACACATCGGTACATGGAATTGATATCCCCGATTAACACATACTTATGTTGCCGAAAACTGATAAGAATACTGAAAAGATCTTTTTGAATTGTTGGCCCTACCCTTTGTGTGTTATTTAACGATATTCCTGTTGTGGTTTTCATACTTCCATCAAATACCACTCTAATCTTTCTATTTTTGTTATTATGTTTGAACACAGGATGGTGTGGAAGATAGTATGATAACTCATCTTTTTCTTTATTTGTCCCTTCTGTCATGTGACCTAATGAAATGTAATCGTTCATAAACTTGGTATATTTTTGTTTTAAAACAGTATCAGCGTTTAATCGCCGTTCTATTGATAAAAACCGATTTAATGCTAAATCTCGCGATTCTCCTAATAGTGGTAATTTTTTATTAAAAGGCATGCTTACAATAAAACGACCTGATGGGTCTCTTTGATGTGTATTTACAAAATCATCTTCACAAATTTGTTTTTCAATAGTAAAATTTTGTTTGCCATTATTATCTTCTATATGTTCTACATTCCAAAAACGCTCTAATTGTTTATTTAAGTTTATGTTTGAAGAAATGCAACTATTTATTAAAACCGTGTTTACCGATTGTGACATGTGGATTGTCCCTGCTAAAATATATCCTAGTTTTGTTTCAAATAATAATGCATCTTCATTTTCAATGATAATTTTGTTTTGCCCGACTAAATTCCAAAAACATTCTCCCCCTAGCAACAATTGTATTTCACCACCGTCCGCAAAACTTGGATCGGCCAGCGTAATCCTTGCGGTAAGCGTAAAGGTGTATGGAACTTTATTTTTGGTAACTTTGCCGTTATGCGAGGAAGAATAATACATGACACCGCCATGTTAAAATTTCCATTTATATTCGATATTGTTAATTCCGTTTTGAAATTTACATCTGATTTTGATAGATTTATTCCAGTGACATTTGACTCGCATCGTTTTGTTTGCAATTCTAACATTTTTACAACTTTGTTTGTAATAACTGAAGTTTGACTTCCCGAATCTAAAAGAGCCTTTACCTTTATAATTTTATTATTTGGTCCGTGTAAAATAACCATAGCTGTTGATAACAATACGTAGGAAGATTTGTATTATTTTGCATTACGTGTGAAATCACAGTGGGTTCTATTGCCGTTTCAATCGACACATTTGCTATCTTTGAATTTGAATTATTTCCGCTATCTGGCTGTGTAGTTCCTTGTTGATTAACCAAATTGTTTACGTTATTTTTTAATCTATCTTTGTGCAATAAATTATTATGTTTACGTCCGCATTTCATACATTTTGACGATCTACATACCTTTGCTGCATGCCCGTATTTTAAACAATTATAACACAAATTCATTTTTTCTGTTTCTTTAAGACGATTTTGAATAGCCAGCTTTAAGAATTCTGGACAATAGTATATTTGATGGGGTTCGCGACAATATTTACAATTTGTTTTAATCTTATTTTCGCCCAGAACCGCGGCATTTATACTTAACTTGGTGAATGATTTTATTTTATCTGAATCCCGATTTGAATTCATGGACTCTAGTATTTCACATCGCCTTTTTAAAAATGTATTTAAATCTTCCCAACTTGGCACCTCGTCTTCGGTTTCAAATTCGTGCCATAATCTTTTTGTATTCGAATCCAACTTGGAAGTTATAATGTGCACTAAAAGTGTGCCCCATTGACTTGTAATTTGTCCTAATGAATCTAACGCACGCAAATTTTTGTTAACATTATCCGATAATGCCCTTAAATTACTATGAGATTCGCGCTTTACTTGATCTAGATCAAAAATTGCAGATACATGATTTTGCACCATTATTCTTTTATTTTCGAACCTTTCCAATAAAAGATTCCAGCCAATTGTGTAATTGAAATTTGTTAATTTCAACGAACTTAGAATGTCACCCACCTTCCCTTATAATGATGTTTTTAAATAATGCAATTTTTGCACGTCAGACAATGAGCCATTATTGTGGACCAATGATATAAACATATCTCGAAAACCTAGCCAATCATCGAATTTTCTGTTAAATACCGGCAAGTTTATAGTAGGCAACTTTAAATTGAAATTTTGAGATTCATGTTTAGTAACATTATTACCTGAAATTGATTCGTTTAATATCGATGGTGGATTTAATTTTACATACATTTCTTTTAAATATGACCCAACTTGCACAGTTAATTCGAAATATTTATTTTCAAACAATTCCCGTTCTTTAAGGTCTTCTGAATTAGTTAAAACTTCGATTTCTAATTGTGTTTCCGCGAATTGATCATAAACCGGCTTAGTTTTGTCTAATTTTGCCTCTAATTGAATTAAAACACATTCTTCTTCGGTTCCTTTGCTACATTTTTGAAAAAATGTGTTTAATCGTATAAGCTGACTTTTGCTCTTTTAAACTTTAACGTTCTTAAAAGTTCGTCTGTCATTTTCGCAATTATGAATTTATTACCTGTATTTAGCACAAATAATAACCTGAATGAATTAAATAAAAGGAATGGACTCATCAAAGAATATGTTTATTTCTTAGGCACTAGCTTCCCTTTATTTTTTTTACAGCAATTGCTCCCCTGTCCAAATTGAATTTCACTTTTGTAATTTGATTTCCTAACTTTTGTAATTTTCTCAATTAATTACCACTGATATGCGGCTCTGAAGGTCCAATGTTTGATTGTTGCTTGTGTTTGGTTCTTTTACACATCAATGGTTATTTGAATATAAAACGATTTTTTGCTGTTTTATGTTTTTATTGTGGACTGTAACTTGTTCTTCGCATAACAGTTCATTTTATACTGTTTTATAATACCGCGTAATCTTATCATTATCAATAAATGTCCTGCGCCTTCAACATAAGTATTGATGTTGGGGTTGATTTTTAGCCCGGTTTTGTTATTGATGGTCTTTTTCTTTTTTATTCTAAACATGAGTGAGTTGATGAATTCTCTGGGGTATCCGTTGTTTTCTGCAATTTCCTTTATGGTGTTTAGTTCTAGTTGTTGGTCTTTTTCATCTAACGGGGTGTAGACTAGATGTTGTAGCATTGATCTATATCCGGCTATTTTTTGGGCCCATGGATGGTCAGAGTCAAAGGGGATGGTGGTGTCGGCGTAGGTTGGCTTTCGATAAATGTTAAATTTATGTAGGCTCTGCGACACGTTTATGCTAAGGTTCAGGAAGTTGAGTGTTTTTTCTTTTTCTGTCTCCATTGTGAAGTCAATAGCTTCATCCAGCTTATTGATGTGTTGTAAGAATTTATCTAATTGTCTGCTTGTGCCGCCCCACAAGCATATAATGTCGTCTACGTATCTATACCAGTATAGCATGTATTTTCCATACCATTTTTTATGTTTTTCGAGCAGTAGTTTTTGTTCTAGCTTATTCATGAAGATGTCGGCAAACAGGGATGATAGCGAGTTTCCCATGGCAAGTCCTTCTTCTTGAGTGTAGTAGTTGTTGTTGTACAAGAAGTAGTTTTGTTTAAGGGTGGTGTCAACTATGTCGTATAATTCCAGTTTTTCCATTGGTCCAAGTTCCTTAGTTTCGCCAATGACTTCTCTGATGTACTTTTTGCATTTAAATCTAATGAGCGGACTACTAATAGATATACTGTGCACGTGAAGAGATAGCCTTCAATACTTAATCTCGGTTTCAAATTTGAATATATTTTAATAAATGTGAACTTGACTGGTTCTAAATATTTTAGAATGTAAGTGGCTAACAGCCTTTTTTGTAATATAGGTAACACTTGAAAATGGGGCTAACCCGAAACATGTATTGTTTTTACCAACAATAATAAAAAACTCGTAGAATCAGACGAATAAATAGTTTTTCTGTCAACAATGATTAATAAATTCTACTACATCGGCCAAGAGCAAACTAAATAGTATATCTTACCTGTAAAATTACCCAACTCGAACAGGAGAGAAAAGATGAATTCGTTGAAGTTACTATAGTATATTTTAAAAATTTCAGGAATGACAAAAAACGGATAAATTGTGTATACACTTAATAAGCTGAAAGAGTACAATTGATAAAAAATATTTTGATTTGGTCGAAATCCAAAAATAGTTAATAAAAACTTTTGATGTGCAAAACAGTCAGATGTTATCGCCTCCATATTTTTTATTTATTTAAACTTTAGGTAAATACCTTGTTGAATTAGAACTAATTAGAACTAATTCAACATTTGAAAACAGAAGTTGTATTATTTTTATTAATTTCTCGCGTGTTACCACGAAATAATACAAAATTTATCAAAATAATTTCGTTAATAACATTTAATCAATTTTACTTGTACCTATATATTATTATAATCTACCTCGCTAAGTAGGTACTAATACTTAAATATTTTATTCCATTTTTATTTATTTAATTTACAAGTAAAGTACAAGTAATCTACATATAGCATAAATACTGTAATTTTATAAAAAAAAATTTCCAATTGTTGAAATTAAGTCTAGAATAGAATTATGCACAATACCACGTCGTTTTTAAAATTTTTATAAATTTCAAAAATAAATATTGATAAATATACGGGATGAATAAATTTACTTCTCTAGTAATGTAAATTAAAAGTAAAAATTTCTAAAAAATATCAATAACAGTTATTTTAACTTTTCAATAGACTACTTATGAGAATAAAAGAATTCAGTTTCACAATGGTTCAATTTACTACATTTTCAGGAAACAATTTTTTTTATAATAAATTTGATAAGAAATGCATATGGTTTGGACAAGATCATTATCAGAAAACAAGATTGAGTGGTTTAAATCTTCAAAATGAGAACGTTTATTTAGATTTTAGGGTTGATATAATTTAAGTGGATCGATGCAACTTTAGTTAAAATTAAACAGATAGATTAAATAAAATAGAATAGACCAATAATATAACTGTTATAGTGGCAAAGGTTTACTCTTACAATATTATTGTTACACAATAGCATCGCCGACCTGGTACTTTAGTTCCTAAGAACTAAGTACTTATTAAGTTAATAATAAATTTTTTAAATCAAATGATAACCGCGAAAATCGCGAAATAAGATTTGTTAGATTTTTTATTTTTTTCAGAGCGTTACCGTTACGAATCTTACAACAATAAAAGCCACTTAGAAGTGCATCTTGGTAAGAAGTACGATTGGACTGAAACATGCAGTTTATATGTTAAGCAGCTGCATTTATATTTAATAATTTTCAATCGCCCATGATAATGAATTATTATAATAATTTCATAATAATAAATAATATAATTCATGGCAAACATCGGACGATTTTGGATTCCAATGGAATTGATAAGGAGATGTCAATAGAATGGCTTCGGAGAGGCTTGTTATATTTAGAAACCGAAGGATTCATGTGTGCTATTCAGGACGGAGTTATAGCAACAAATAACTACAAGAAACACATAGTGAATCTGGAGGTTGCAGATCACTGCCGAAAATGTAACGTCCTCAACGAAACCATAGAACACATAATAGCCGGTTGCTCGTACCTAGCTCCTATTTACTATCTCCCTAGACATAACAAAGTTTGCAAGATATTACACCAGCAAATTGCAAAAAAAGTTGGCTTCTTAGACAATTTTAGACCATATTACGACTACATTCCTGAACCTGTCCTTGAAAACGAATCTACCCTTCTATACTGGGACAGGTTAATATTGACAGACAGAGAAATTAGTCATAATAGGCCTGACATAGTTTTAATAAATCAACGAGACCGAAATGCAGTCATCATTGACGTTGCTGTGCCTCTGTCAAAAAATGTTTTAAATACGGAAAAAGAAAAAATTCGCAACTACGAGGCATTAGCGATGGAAATGATGAGTGTATGGGGTCTAACAAAAATCTCTATAATACCAATAGTAATATCAGCTACTGGTGTGGTATCTTGCAAATTTAAAACCCATCTGTCCATTTAGGCCTTTCTTCAAAATTATTCCCTGAAATGCAAAATGCAATCATTTTAGAGACGTGCCACATAGTTAGAAAATTTTTAAATGCCACATAACATAAAGAAAAAATAAAACATATAAAATACCTATGTAATTAGTTCAAAATCAATTTACTATATTTATGTATTTAAAAATAATATAATTCAACACATAATGTAAAAATATTGAATGGTTGGAACTAAATCCCCCATTCAATATTCACTCCACAATGTATTAATGTGAGATTTAAAATAAACATAATAATAATAATAATTTCATAATTCCATAGTCAATAATATGAAATTGTTGTTTAAGGGGAGCAATTCATTTAGATGCCCGGAAATTAGTCGTTCTTGGGGAATTTTTTTACTGATGAAAAATAATCACATCATTTTAAAGTTTCAACGTCATTTTAGTATAGTATTAAAGTAAAGAAAAAAAAATTTTTTTAAATATTTTTTAACAAACTGGCGGTTCTGTAGAATGTTCTTTCAGGCTTCTTGTGCATGGCATCGAAAAGTGCTGCATCTATCATTTCTTTTCTATTGATCTGAAACAAAGAAACTTGTTTTCGATTACTGACACGTTCAGGTTAAGGATAAACCTATAAAATTATAAATAAGTATAAAATCAAAAAGTAAGTAGGCTGTTTAACTAAATTTTTAATCAAGACTATCGGAGACCGAGCCGAAGTCGCAAGTCTGTGAGCATATTCATTGCTTTACATCTGAGGCAGCTTGCTGAGTTGCTGGGCTTGTCACAGATGTGCCCGTAACCCTGGATTTTTGTTGATGAAGGCAAATCATCAACCCAGGGGGACCGTCGGCTTTAGTTGCCCTCCGAAGCACGGAGAGGATCATAAGAAATTTTAGACTCAAGATTTCCAGATTTGAACCGGGTACCTTAGTGTCAGCTGTTATTCAGCTAACATACCAGGCTAATGTTTTAATGTCTTTAATGTTCTTATCATTGTAGTTTATATTTCTCTGCATTATTTTTGTGTCTTTAATTTTTTCTTTAAAATAATTAGGGAAGCAGGCATTTGCATAAATAAGTTTTTACATGTTAAAGTTAAAAAAGTAAGAATAATACAATACGTAGAAAATCAAAATTCAAAAAATTAAAAAAAAAGAACATAATTATCACATAAACAGGTTTGGATTAAGAATATTTGAAATTATAAAAAATCGTGATACGATAGTACAATATAACGTTATTTCATGGTTATTTCCAATCTTCAGTTGTACATAATCGATTAAATTGAAAACTAAGAAAAATATTGGAACTAAACAAAATATTGATTAGCATGCACAAAATTGACTTACCATAACCTCACAAAAAATATGAAATCTGAGCTTTGTCACGTGTAATAATGAACAATTTAAAATAATTTGAACTAAGAAATTCTTATACCTAGCACTGCTTTTTTTTTTAATTGTTTGAAATTTGATTTTCTACGTATTGTATTATTCTTATTTTTTTAAATTTAACCATAAATTCATACTAAAAACCACAAATTTACTTTTTGGGTTCTTTTTCTTTTTTTTTACATGTTAATTTCCTATGATCGGCTAACTCATTCAGCACCCGGTATAATGAAATGATGTTGAAACTTTAAAATGATGAGATTATATTTTCATCTGTAAAAAAATTACCAAAAAATTACTTTTATTTCCGGGCGTCTAAATGGATTGCTCCCTTTAAACGAAATGCAATTAATGAACATTCGTACAAGGATGTTTATAAGGTTGTCTAATTGATTGTTTGCTTTTGTTACATTAAGATTTTAAACTTATAAAATTATTCGTAAATATAAAGTGCTTTTATTTTGTATCCTTTCAATTTTAATTTGAAAATTCAGCTTATTTATATTATGTACAAACAACAATTACATTCTGGCGAAGAGTAAGTTTGGAACATAATGTGATGAATTTTTAAATAAACAAGCAAATGTACTACTATATAAATGAATAATAACAGAATAAAATATATTATGTAAAATAACTGAACAAAGTTTTCAGGTAAACAGCTCAAGGTGCTTCAATAATACAACAATAGTATATTGTTTGGCTAGGGACGAAACAAAATGATTTTAGACCAGGGTGAGGATTGCTTGCCCGAGCGATAGCGAAGGCTGGCAACACCCTGTTCTGAAATAGTGTTTCGTCCCGTGCCATACACACTATTTTACATATTACCTGCAATGAATCGGAGAGTTTCGTTAATTAACCTAACCTTCATAACATATAAAAACTGTCACCGTCAGATAAATTGACGGTTAAATCGATAGATTTAAAACTGAGTAGGTGGGAAAAAACTTGACGGTTTCTGTCCGAGGGAAGAAACCAATTGGTTTCTGACCAGCAGTCGCGTTGATCTGCAATTGTTATGCTTGTTAGCTGCAAATCGAAAAACTAATTTTAGTGGTGCACATTGGTATTAATTTTAACTAATTGCAGCACAAGAGTATATGTATACTTAGTGCAACATAAAACTAGTAAGTAGGTACTTTAAAAAACATAGACTTCGGTAGGTATATATTAAAAAAATTCAAAGCTAGCTAATATGCCAATAAATACCTCAGGTTCGATCCTCCCGGAAGACGACTTTTTATATCGTATTGAAACGACGCCAACGCTACTCGTTGTCCTAACATAATTATGTTTAAAAACATGATTAATACGTTTCTTAATTTCAATAATTTATTATAACATAGGTATAATCAATAAACATTCTTTTTCAAATTTATAATTTCAGATAAATATAAAAAGAAAATATTTCTTACTTTCCTAGTTTTTTTTTCTACAAAATTATAGCATGATGTATTATAATATATTTAAGTCGCACACGCTATAAAAAATTTTGCAAGTTTAAAACTTTTCTTTTTCATATATCATTTTGAATTGTTGATATTCATGTTTTTCGCAGCGAGTTCCAGGTGAGGCATTAGGGATGCTAGCCACGGTAGGGATAATATATCAAGTATCATTCGCCGCTACCAGAAAGCCTTGCCGCCGACGTATTGAGAAATGCTTTTTAATAAAATCGCGCGCCTGCAGTTTCCGATTACTTTGCTGCTGCTACTTCTAACAGAATTGTTCAACTTTCCTGTCAAAGTCACAATAATATATTTCACTATTTCAAAATTGCTTACCACCTGTAAAAAATTGCTGTTATTTAGACCGAACCTTTACGTTTACATTTCACATTTCACACTTCATTCAAAATTGTTAATTTAACATTAAAAATTATTTGATGTTTCATTTTTTGTTGGTCGATTTTTCACGTTATCTTCCTATTACAAGTACAATAATTTTTTTGGTCGACACCTCGTTTGTAAAAAATGACCAATTTAATTTTTGACGAAGAAAATTTTTGTGAATAAAGCATGTAACAAACAACGGCTCAAATTTAAATAAGCTAACACGTTATGCCCATCAATTTTATTTGTAAAATTTAATTTCCCTGGTGGCCGCAGTGTTTGAAACACTCCCTAATCCTCACTATAAATACGTGTGCAATTAGGTTAGGTCAACTTTTAACACTCTTCATCATCCTTCCCAGTTCAAGTGTAATTGAACTCGAAAAGGATAGGCAAGTTCAAAGTAATAACTTTTAATTTTAACAAATTAGTAAAAAAAGGGATTGAATAAACCGCCTGCCGATTTATTTTCTTTTCCAAAATATTTGGGTAAGAAAATTGAATTTGTTAGTGACTTGAGACATATAATAAATTTTTTTTTAGCAAACTTTTGTTATAGTTCTTACACGATAGGATTAAAATTTTCAACTTTCTATTGTGTGCTATTCGCATTTCTGTGATCTTTTTATTTGATTTTCTCTTACTTATTTAATTTATTTATGTGGTTGCTTCAGTTTATTTTAAGAAACAGTAATGTTTGTTTTGACATCAATGGCTTTTACGGTGGTTTGGAAAATACGAGTTATATTGTTGGAACTGTTGGAAAGACAATTTTACGAAATTATTATTTGGTTCATCAAATTAATCTAACGACTTGATATTGCAAGTTAGCCAGAAAGATTCTCCATCCAAATATAGCGTCGTAGAACAGGAAATTGATCTGAACAATATCGGTGATTCGAGAAAGTGGAAATAACATTATGCAGGGACCTTATCGGTAATTCTCAGGGCGTAAATTCTCTGACAAATGTGAAATCAGATTATGTAAAAGTCCGGTCCTCTATATCTTACTCTAGTTTGGATAACTTAAATCGTTCTCAAAAGTCTGAAATATATATAAGCTCACCCTTTTTTTTGAATGTTTAGTCTTGAATAAACTTTGTCAAAGTTAATACGATAATTCTGTTTTAATGTAAACCTTGCGGAATAGTATGTGTGAAAGTTATTTAATCAAATTTGCAACATAAATGTATTAACTTATTAGAATTCAGAACACGTATCTTTCAGAAATGACTTATTGTTCTAAGTAGCAAAATTGTCAAGTTTTAATGTAACATTTGCATATAAATTAAGTTATTCTCTATTATATGGAACTTAACATGGTATCATAATACGTTAAATCTAAACACTACTTGATAAAAATATTGAAATTTTTGCATGATTTATGGTGGCTTTTCTTTATTTATTTTACATTATATACATAACTTTAACTTAATGTTACGTGTTGTCGTAAAACTAAAAATTATGTAACTTGGAATTTTTATTACAAAGCAAAAGAGAATCGGTTTTGTTTGCTCCTACGTGTATGCACATGTATTAAGCATTATTTGAAAACGATTTACGTAAATGGCGATCAGACAAATTGTTGATACCCACCGATAGAATTCGACCCTAGAGGATTTATCTTAGAACTAAATCCCCACTTTAGTTTTGTCGAATATACTAATACAATTGCCATTCGAAACGTAACGGAGGTAAACTCTCTCAAATAAACCTTTATTATTTTGCCCGCTAATAAATTAATAAATTACTAAATAGGTAACGTAACGAAAGAAAATAAAAAAATATCATCAATTTTCTAATATCACTAATTGGCGTTTAAAATAAAATTCCACTCGAATTATGATCACAGCTCACGATTTTGGCTTTATTCGAACGGGAACTTAAAAGTTGCTTTATAAGCGTAACAATTATTGATTACTGGTAATTTCGTAATTAGATGAAATGAAGACGCAGAAGATAATGAGATCTGCTACAAATTATTTATGCTGTTAATTACAGGTTAATTAAACCTAATGCACCTTCCGCGTTTACCATAATATAATTTTAATGTTCCTGCAGCGCTAATATTAATACAGCACAGAAAATTAAATTATTACTGCTTGTTTTATCGACAAAATTATTGCGGCAGTAAAAATTTATCAATTATTGCTAATTGATATTTTTCAAATTTTTTATATCAGGTAAAGTAATAAATTATTTGTAATGTCAGCGAAAACAGTTAAATTTTATCTTAAAAAAATTTTTATGTAAAATTTTTATCTGGACCATAAATTTTCACATTTTTGACACACGACTGACTGGATTATTAATTAAAGGTGATGATGAGAAGCATCATTTTTATTATAATATTATTAACGATAGATTTAACACCAAAACGTAAATTTAATTTAAAATTAACGTTCTTTATAATGTGTCAACAATAATAATAATGGTACAAAACACAATTTCGAAAATGGTTTCTTTAAAAAGGTCGCACGTTCGCGCTACAGACGAATCTTAGCAAAAGGGTCTAACAATAAATGATGTTAAGATGTCGACGTGTGATGGTTTAACAAACACTAAACCTATGTAATAGTTCGCTCTTGTTTTTACCCTTCTTTGTATTGGGTCTAAGTAGATTACATCAAATTCATCATTAATCAAACTCTGACGTAAGATATACGGTTTCAATATTAGTTTTTCAAGTATTGGTTGTTTTTCAGTGGCCTTCTTTGATTTATCCATACAAAGTGTAATTGCCAATATTGATCGATATCAAAAATTGTATAACTAAATACATTCAAGATTCAAAAATATTCTTGATTTTACTTTTATCGGTTATAACCTTATAACCTACCAATCACAATGCAACGACATTATTGAATTTTAAATAAATTGTAAAATGTTGTACAATATAAACATTTATCTTTGCCACGTAAATTAATTTTAGCACAAAAACGGAATTGTAAATAGTGCACTATACCTATAAGAAAAGAATTATTAAAAATTAGAATTTTATTTTATAAAAAGAAAATAATGATTTTTTGCTAATGTTATTGTTATATTGTTTTACATTTTCCTTTACCAGCTCTAGTTCTATTTCACTGTTTGTTCTTCTTTTGTATTATTCTTCGTTCATTTTTACTAAACCCAATGCCTTCCTCATGATTTTTCTTTTGAAAACTGTAATTTGTTTTCTTCATTTTTCATCAGTCACACTATCTCTGCTCCATATGTCACTACGGGTTTTATCAAAGTTTTATATATCCTTAAATCCGTATTTTTTCGTGTACGTTTACAGGTTATTAATTTTTTGTTTCTATAAAATGTTCTGTTTCCGGTCATTATTCTGTTCTTCGTCACCTCTTTTCTCTAATTATTATTGTTGTTTATTTGCATTCCCACATATTTAAAAGTTTTCACCTCTTCAAAGGTATAGTTTTGTACTCATATTCCCTCCCTTGCTTCATTTCTTTCTAGCACCGCATGAATGTAGTCTTGGATTCGTTTATCTTAAGTCCTGCTTTCTCTGCTTCGTTTATTATCTTTATAAGCGTTTCAACTAATGATCTATAAAGGCTCGTTCTCACGATTCAAGTTTAATTGACCAATTACAGTTGATCAACAAAAGTTGAATGAAATCTGAAGTGAGAACCTTTGCTGATGAACTAAAAAGTTGTTCAACTATATTAAAACAAAGGTTATTTCTTTCAACTTTTGTGGATCAACTATAATTGATCAATTGAACTTGAATCGTGAGAACGCGTCTTAAGTATATAGTTCTTGCTATTATTATAGTGTCATCGGTATAATATGCTACTATTTGTACTTATTTATTTATTATTATTCCACTATATTTGGTTCTTCTTACAATACTTTCCAGTACGATGTTGAACAGAATTGCCGATTAAGCGTTACCCTGTATTACTCTTGCATTCATGACAAATTCTTCAGCTAAGTATTCCTTTTTTGTTATAATTAGCGCTGCTGTTTTTTTTGAGCGCCATCTTAATTTGCCGTATAAGTTGTACAATTACTCTTATGTCTTCCATTTCTTTTATTAAATGACTTTTACTTACTCGACCACAGGCTAGTTGGAAGTCTATATGAAGACTAGAGATGGCATATCTAGTCAAATGTCGTGTTTGCAGAACTTTTCCATTATTTGGTTCTCTATAAACATTACATCTACTGTAGATCTATCAGGTCAAAATCTTTGTTGACAGTCACCTATCTTACTGTTCACATCCTCCTATAATCTTGTGTGTATCACATTTGTTAGAGCTTTATAGCTGTTGTTAAGTAGTGATATTCTTCTGTACTTACTGCACTCTTTCGTCTCTCCTTTCTTGTGTATTGGGATTTCTTTTCTCTCCATACTACCATCATCAGCTCGAATAGTCTGCTCAACATTGTTCCTTCTCTCATGTTTAATTAGTTTATTGTTTATGCAGTCTGTTCCTTGAGTTTTCTTATTTTTGATGTTGATGTTAACATTCTGTAGTATTTGTTGTAAGTTGGTACTTCCATTCTTTCTTTTTCTCTTGATAGTATTGATGTTCTATTATATCTATGCTTCCTTCCTTTATTTCTTCACTAAGCACTAAGCAGTTTTTAAAATGTTCTCTCTATATGCTTTTATTTATTTTTCTTCATATTTCGTATTTCCACTTTCATTTTTCATTCATCTTGCATTCGTTTTCTTGTTGTTTTTCTATCCTTTTAATTGTTTTGTAAAATTCCCTTGAATTTGTATATTTGTTACTTCATCACTCTTTCTATCCACTGCTTTTTCTTACACTTGCACAGAATCACAACTTGTCTTTTTTTTTCTTGATATATTTCTGGATAATACGCTTTCTTCATTATTCTTCATCAAAACACTCGTTATTAATGTTTATTTTTGTATGATCAATTATTTTCTTAGATGCCCTCAGTATGCTACTTTTAATATTAATCCATTCTTTCTCTATATTCTAGCTTTGTTATTTTTCAATAATTTTTACTTCCTTGTAAAACAAGGAAGTATTGTGATACCGATTTTTTTCGATTTCCAGATTTTGACGGAAATATCCGTTTTGACCTTCCCTGAATCCATTTTGACTATTTTCGTTGTGACGTCTGTACGTACGTACGTACGTACATACGTATGTACAGACGTCTGTATGTCGCATAACTCAAATACGGTAGGTCGTAGAAAGTTGAAATTTTGGATTTGAGACACTTATAGCATCTAGTTATGCACCTCCTATTTTTGGTTGCGATTGTCCGTTTCAAAAGTTGTAATTAATGATGCGCATGAATAGCTTAACGAGATTCCTGTCCAATTATTATAAAAATTACAAGGAAGTTATGTGGTGTCCACATCAGATTTTTTTCTGTAGCGCTTGAGCATTATTTCTTTAGGTTCTTCTCATTATTCAGTTTTTCTATTTCCAATCTGTTCTCTTGTTGTTCTTTTTTATATATCTATTTTGATCTTTCTTGTTTTAACTTGAATTATGATCACATTGTGATCCGTATCTATATATTAAGCTGGTGTTATATTATGATCTTGTTTACTAACATTGAATGTTCTTCTATTAGCTACCATTCTGTGATCAATTTGGTTTCCTTTATCACTTCCAGGTTTCATCCAAGTTGCCTTGTGTAAATTCTTGTGCAAGTTACTATTCTTAAATTACACAACGTTACCAAATTGCTCGGTTTCTCCCCATTTTGTTTATTCTCTCATGAATAGTGTGCTTTCCAGCCACTTTCTGAAGATATACTGGTTTTTTCCAATTTGGGTATTAAAATCACCCAGTACTATCTAATCATTTCTTTAACCCTTTCGGTCATGGCGTACTACATGTAGTACATCAGAGTTTTATTTTTTTTTAAGAAATTGGCTTTAAAAATTTAAAAAAATCTTTCTGTGTGTTCACCAAATTTTATAATTTTTACATAAAAATTGAAAATTCATGACTGAAAAATTTTTTTTTTTTTTCATACAAGAATTTCTACAACTCATTTGCAGAAACGTGTTTATAGTGTTTTGTTAGTGTTTGCGCCCTGCAAAATTTATTCTGCTCAGGAGGTGTAAAATTTTTGAAAAGTAAATTGCACCGTGTAATATGGGGGAACTGTCAGGGAATTGACTGCACGAATTTCACATTTTCCTATACACATTGGAAAGAGGACAATTTTTTAAACATATTAAAACAAAATGTTCTTGGATTATCCATCAGTTTTCGAAAAAACGGCATTTAAAGATCGAAAATTTTACATATGAAATCCCATATAAAAATTAGTGGGAGGAGCTAAATAAATTTAATTTAATTCAGTCATTTTACGGTAGATCCGTGATTTGCCGTGGTTGCGCCAACCAAAACTGACCCTACGCTACCCTCCGCTCCGATCCCCTCTGCTCCGGGCGCTCCGGGCCGTTTTGGCAGGAGCTAACTCATTAAAAACATCCCTGAACCCAATCCACCTTGACTGGGTAACCCGCACTCAGTGAGGTACAACACGCGTGTGTCCGCTATTACTAAGACTAGTTCAAAGTACACGTACCGTCAACAGAAAACCCGTTACTTGCAATTTCTATGTTTTCCCATGTTAAACATATGGAAAATTTTGATTTTAGTCCAGTCAATGGAAACTTTGAATGTATGGTAACCCAAAAGTTGCGTTCTAGGGGATGAAAGTTACATTAATCGATAGCTAAAGGTTCTCTTATGAACATATTAAAATGTATCATCTCAATTTTTAGGGCGTCATTTATAGTAATTAATAAAAAAGAATCCAAGATTTACGACTATCGACTTTCATCCTTCATTTCTTTAAAGTTACTCACCCAATCCAAAAAATAAGATTACCAATTTATAGAACGGAAAATTTACTATCATATTCAATTGGAAAATTTTGTGAGAAATGCACCATTAATGTATTATAATGTTTCAAAGTAGTTTGTAAACATTTATTTGACAAAACGTCAGCTGATCAAATCGCTCACGCATCTGCGCTTGCGCCGCATGTTGCGCTCCGTACGCAGTACATTCTTATGCCAGCTGAAAATAATTTTAATTTAATTCTATTTAATTTTCTTGATTGTTTCTCCTAAATTTTCCTGTCTTCATATTTTTTGAACTAAGTAATTGAATTCTTTTAAATATTTAATATTAGAGTCAGTAAATATTTAAAAATTAAAGTTACAGTCAAACTCAAGGGACCACCAAAAAAGTTCGAATTAGAGAAACTTCGAGTTATGAAAATAAAATTACATGTAAATATCTGACAAACCTATTATATAGTTTTTCAAAAAAATTCGATTTATATAATAGTTCAAGTTAGAGCAGTTCGAATAATAGGATTCTGTACATCATACACCAATCTTAGTTTATATGAAGCTTCAGCTATAATGAGTTGGAAGAAACAAATTGAGAATGACGTATACATCTTCAGCTAGATAACATCAGCGGGTATCTACAGTAAATAAAAGCTGGTTGATTTATTTCCAGCGTGTAGAGAAAAATTCTGGATTCCTAACAAGGGAGGAGGAATTTTTTATTACAATATCATTTGTAAATATCAGTTGTAAATATCAGAGCAGAAATTACATAAACGTGAATTGTAGAATTTTGTCAGCGGCGTAACAAGCAGTTGACAAGTTGTTATAATAAGACAAAAATAAAATAAATAATTTTACCGCTCCCCGGTAGTTCCGCCCCTTAAGTTTGTTGTTGTAGAATTGTTGGAGCCAGGATATTTATTACCAGAAATCAGTTCTAATACTTCTTGGCCACTGTAAAATATTATCACAATTCGGTATAATTTTTTTCAATAAATATCTTAAAAAAACATAAAATCTTGCTGTGGACATTAGAATGTACTGCGTACGGAGCGCAACACGCGACGCAGGCGCAGATGCCATGGGAGGCGTGGCGATTTGATCAGCTGACGTTTTGTCAAATAAATGTTCACAAACTACTTTGAAACATTATAATACATTAATGGTGTATTTCTCACAAAGTTTTCCAATTGAATATGATAGTAAGTTTTCCGTTCTATAAATTGGCAATTTTATTTTTTGGATTGGGTGAGTAACTTTGAAGAAATGAAGGATGAAAGTCAATTAGTCGTAAATCTTGGATCCTTTTTTATTAATTATAAATGACGCCCTAAAAATTGAGATGATACATTTTAATATGTTCATAAGGGAACCTTTAGCTATCGATTGGTGTAACTTTCATCCCCTAGAACGCAACTTTTGGGTTGAAGTCTAAATCTATCGGACTATTTTAAATGCCGTTTTTTCGAAAACTAATGGATAATCCAAGGAAAATTTTTTTTAATATACCTAAAAAATTGTCCTCTTTCCAATGGTTTATAGGAAAAAGTGAAATTCGTGGAGTCTAAGGCTGGGAATCAAATTCGAATAATTCGAATATTCGAATATTTGAATATTCGTATAATTTGAATATTCGAATAATTTGAATATTCGAATAATTTCAGTATTCGAATTATTTGAATATTCAAATTATTCAACGTTAAACTTCCCTTAAATCGCTAAGCCCCACCCCATTTCATTGTACACTGATTGCCCATTGGTCGGAATAATATTTAAGTAAAACTTAAGTTTTAAGGATAGGTGGTGCAATAATTGGTGGTGGAAAACATTCAAAATATTCGAATATTCAGATTATTCGAATATTGACATATTATTTGAATTTTAAATTATTCGATTATTTAACAATTTTAAATATTTGAACAGGGCCGGCAACACACTACAAATTCTAATAATATTCAAAATAAATTTAGCAAAGCTATATTATGTATAATATTGAAGATTATGTGAGCACCACACCGAAAATCTAAAAGATTCCGGCTCTATGTTTGAATGTAATCTAATCTGAATTCTGAATACTAGAACCTCTCTAGCTCGACCCCCTCGAGCTCGACAATTCTGAGAATTTTTCTTGTTGCTGGACAGATAATTATGAGCTTATCTTGCCACGACTCGTAAGCACGTAGGCAGACAGATTGATTACCTACGTTATAATGCTTACATTATAATATAAATAATAAATTCTTATCGTAATCAAGAATAACATAATATTGTGTTTGCAGATTTCAGTTACATGTTTTGATATTTATTACTACCGCTTCGTCGACACGTTCGCTTCGTCGACAGGAAATGGGTCCCGTTTATGTCGAGCTTGCGAGGGCTTACTGTATTCTAAAAATTTGAAATTTGAATATTATTTTTTTATATTTGGTAATTGTCGAACATAATTGGTACCTATTTAAATTTATTAATTTTTTTGTATTAGTTTTTTACAAGATTTTGTATTCTTTGTTCATTGTATAAAATATAAATAAAGAAAAAGTTTTATAGTATTACTTTATTACCACTACTACTAGTCGACACGACGCGACGATAATAATAAATTCATTTAGAAACGGGAATTGTGAATATTCGAATATTCGAATTATTCGAATTATTCGAATATTCGAATACAAAAATGACAACGATTCCCAGCCTTAGTGGAGTCAATTCCCTGACAGTAACCTAGTAATATGGCTATAATAGGTAACAGATAAATTTCCCATACGATTTAAGTGACTCTATGGTTTAACTCTCTAAATGCTGTGAGAAAGAGATCTAATGTTTAAACTTGATGATCTTATATAGGTATTTATAAACGGATAAAGAAGCTGAATAAGAAAAAGTAGAGAAATCATTTCTAATATTACGCCAATATTGAGATATGAACATTATGCAATATTGCTCCAATTAAGTATACAATATTGATGTAATATTGGTATTTTACAGTTTAGAATATTACGATTATATTGTATAATATAATAGACACTATACTATTGAAAACATATTGTCTTGTGCCACTATTATTAGTTGAAGCTATGCAGCCAACATTGATTATCAGTTTTTTTTGCAATATTGCACTAAATTTAAGAAATTATAGTATCAATATTGTTATACAGCTTTGGCCAAATTAGTGGGGCATTTTTTAAAACGTGGTTATTTTGGGAACAGTTCAATATTTTTTGAAAACAACTACGGCACTGTCTTCCTAGTAAAAAACTGTTTGTTTTAATGTTTTAGTAAGTCATAAATACGAAATGTAAAGGCGTTACGGCATTGTTTTTACTCATTAAACTTTTACTCATTATAGCCGATGTTTCATTATAACCGCGGAACTCGTTATAGAGGAGTTCTACCGAATTACCGAAAAATTTTGATTTCATTAAAACTCAAAAACGGTACGTTTCTGAAAAATATTGTTTCCTGCTTATTTGTGTGTATTGAATAGTACTACATAATCTAGGTAAAATGTACTCTCTATTTTAGCTCATACGAGCGGGCGAAAATTTCGATGATGTAATCAAGGCCGTAAAGCCTTTACATTTCTTATTTTTGATTTACTAAAATATTAAAACAAGACAGTTTTTTACTAGGAAGAAAGTGCCGCAGTTGTTTTCAAAAAATATTTAACTGTTTCCAAAATAACGACGTTTTAAAAGGTGCCCCACTATTTTGGCCAAGGCTGTATATTATTATTATTCCGTATAATTGTTACATTGTAATTGGGCAATTGATGTTATAGCAATATTGTAGCAATATTAATACTAAATTGTACTATTTACTAATACATTATTGATGCAATATTGTAGAAATAATAATCTTAATTTTAGTGACAAATACTCGACAAAATTATTTACCAAATATTAATAACCGCAGTTGACCATTTTAATTTATTTTAAACTCGACATTATTTTCAAAATATATACTTGATGCAAGACAAATCTAAGGGGTAAAGCCGGTCAAACGGTTTATTAGAGTCCTCTTTAAAAACTTGCGAATGAGTATAAGTAGGGGTTGATGTATGTGAAAAGGTATCATAAATTACTTGATAACAACTAATCTAATAAGAAAGCTACGCCCTCATATTTTTCTTTTCTACCTAATATATTGCAGCTCTGAAGGCTATTAACAAAAAGGGGAACTTCCGCGATAAGCACAGGAAACAACTTAATACAAGAAACAAATGTCGACCTAAGACTGTTTCTTCCGTTTTCATTTTAATCTTTGCGAAGCTCAACTAAAATAACAATTGAACCCTTTAACAAATTTCGAATTATGGTATGAATAAATATTCTTATGAAATTAATGATGTACCGCAGTATATAGAAATTAAAAAAATACCATTATAAGGTAGATAATAACAATTTTTCCGGACAGTTAAAATGTAAATATTTGTATTAGCATAACTCGAGTAGTACCATTTACAATATAAAATGCATGTAAGTGAAAGTAAATTACTAATTGTTTAGTTTATAATAAGTGCACTGTGCACATTGTAAATTTTAATTGTTATTAAAAGCAATCTTAAATCTGATAAACCATCCGATTATTACATGAAGCTATTTAGAAAATAAAGCAATCTTATTTGCTATGCTAATTTGAACAATTCAAATTTTTTTCATTATTTCACAGAGGTTAAAAAAATTTTGAATGGAAAGCATCGGTAACTTTCTTTTCTTATATGATATGGATATAAATTTGAAAATTTATTCTATATATCGCCTTACCATGTTTATTTTTTAATAATTAATTTTTTAATAATATAAAAATTTGAATTTTTTTGAGATTTACTTGAAATTAAAATCATCTTTGTGATGCAGAATATTTTATGGGATTAGTAGAATTTTAATTTTTCATCCATATACGAGTATATCTAACTTGTCATAATACAAAACTATGTGATATGTATCTTGAAACTGTTCAAATGACAATTATTATGTAGCAGAGCTCATAAGTTAAATTGCTAAATTTACATTATATCTTCAGATGATAATACAAAGTTTAGCTTTCTGATGTAGATTCATTAGGTAGCTCATATATTTGTGTCACATACATATACTTACTACTACAAAATGACGTTTCAAATCTGAGTGAGATAAACCTCCAGCTTTTGTTATATCTCCCCTTATAGATTACAATAGGCATATACTAGATATGTACAGGTAAGTGTCAACTTGAAACTATAAATAATTAATTGTTATTTATGCCATTCCTCTTGACGAAAAATTCAAATAAAACTTTGCTATGAAGGTTCAAACTTTAAATTAACACAGAAGCAAAAGGAATACTAAATAGTGCATTGCTAACTATAATATTGTTCATAAGCAAAGTATTAATAAGTTAGGTTGGGGTTTTAATAGCAGATACAATTTTATAACTGTTAATTTCCTATACTGTTATATTAACCATTATGGTTTTATTTCTTGGAAAATGCAATACAACTTGTCAATGACAATATTTAAAATTTAGTTACTTAGTACTTAAATCTACCCCATTTTAAAACATACAGATGGTAACTTCTGCGATAATCACTTTCAACATCAGTGAATTTGCACTGACATCTGAGCCTAACCCTTCCGTGTGGATGATACTTTATACTTCAACTAGTCAACAATTTAGATGGGTACAAATTAATTTTAATATTAATTTTATGATTATAATGTCTGCAGTTAAAAAATAATCTAAATGCATTACGTAATTTTTTACTACGCAAAAATCACACAACGAAAAAAAAGCATTTATTTCTCGAAGTTTGTTAGGATTCAAATAAGATTAGTGCGACTAAAATTTATTTTCCTTAGTATTTCGGAAAAGCTTAGAGAAAAGAGCAAATCGTTTGACGAACATCAATCACTTTCCATCGTTCACTTTCTGATACATCCAACTGTATCAGTGTGTGGCTAATACCGTAGATATACCCAATTCATCCCTTTATCGTTGTTTCATAAGTTTCACATTGGCAGGTTCGAAAAATAAATAAAATATAATGTTTAATGAGCATAAATTAGAAACAAAACCACAAAATTTATCTTGATATAGCTAAGCAATTTTATCTCAATGATAATTGACGGGCTTTTGTGGAAAAAATATTCAAAAAGCTTTTTCATTTAAACTGTCATCCACTTAATGTCTACAAACTTTATATCAACTAAATGTAAATTTACGTCGAAGTTAAACGTCATATAAATATCGCAAAATAATTAATTTTCGTAAAAACACTGTTTTTTCATTCGACAAAATTTCAATAAAAGTTTTTATGGCAAATAAAAAAACTAATACAATTTTATACGACTAACATTTAGTTTTAAGATTTTTTTAATGTTTGTCTGGGGAATAATGTTTCTGTTAGATATATCAAACAAGGTCAAGATGTTCACTGATAGGGTTGTCAACAATTTTAACCCTCTTTTGATGTACGAATAAACTTGCCTTTCCGAATTACTTCTTCTTTCTTTTATAATAAAATAACAGAATTTTATTTATTGGGTGTTCACAACCTTTTGTAATTGCTATTAAATTTCATTGCCTGTCAATAATGAAGATTAATTTAAGGACCCTCGAAAATTGTATTGATCTTAGAGTTTTATTTAATATTTAACTATTTAACATCTATCTGTTATATAAGACAGCAGATAAACGATTGTAGCGATCTGAAATTCGTTTAATTTTCTAATGCCCAGTGTATCATGTATTTTCATTGAATTTAACATCTGCACTGCTTTCCGCGACCAACTAGTTAAGTTAATGCAAAACAGTGAAGTTAAAGAAAAATTTGCAAAATATTATGTCGGTTAACTTAACTTACTAATCGCTTTGAATTAATGAAAAAACAGTTGGAAAGGAACACTCGACAATACTTTCATGCGATAATTTCTTATCAAAGGAAATTTGGTTATTCCATTATAATAAGAACATATTTCTCTATTTTATTACGCCAAGCAAAACACATTCATGGTGAAGTGTATTTTGCGCCACCTACTGCAAGCATTTATTATTATTATTGTTGTAGACAAAACAGTCTTTGTAGCAAACTAATTAAAATTACCTAATCATTTTACTCAAAGCTTAATAAAAGCAAAACTAATCTCCTTTGTTAGGAAAGCTAATTCATACAATATAAATTTCAAATTGCTGCTATAATATTTACATAGAAAAATGTTTAGTAAATTTTAGTGACATGTTCTTGGTACAAGCAGTTAAGTTTTTGATGGATTATGTAAATTATAAACACTAAATGGTAGATATTTAAATAACAAATATGATAAAATATTGCTATTAAGTTTTGTTTTGTTTTCTCAGCTTGTTATGACACTTGTATAATGTTATGTGACTTTTATATCCAGTTATATAATTTATTGTTTGGTTTACCGGTAATGATTTATCTTACAAGTAGACGTACACATTTCTAAAAATGTTTGTGAGATTATTAAATTATTGATTATATATTATTATATTGCAATTGCAATCAAACAATACTATTGTTGAATTATGCATTACATCAGTCAAAATTGTCCAGCTAACAGATTTCCCGAACGCATACATATGAAGCTTCCATTATTCTTGGAACGTTTTAACACAAATTGATTCCGAGTTATTAATAAAACACTATCTTTAAAGATCAAATTGTGCGTTTTTTCTGATTCTAAAAGCAATATTATTGCAATCCACCGATCCAGAACATCTATCCAATACCCGTGAACAGTATCAAGGCGATACCCGCAAACAGTGTCGGCCCGATTCATGGCACGATGAGTTAGATCGGTGCTTAGGACCGGTGTTAATAACCCTATATTCGGTCATGACTTGGGCAACGCTTGGTCCTTAGTATTTTGCCAATGTTGGCAGCTCTAGCAACAATACAGTGCCAATAGCGAGCCCGTCTGTAAAACGTACACTAAAATTCGAATTACAGTAAACGCTCTAATATCCGACCTAAAGGGGACCCGTTTCCGGACATAGTAAAAAGGGTTGGATACTTGAAAGATTGAAATAAATATCAAAACAAAACTGAAGTCTGCAAACATAGCATGTTATTCTTGATCACCATAAGAACTTATTTGCACTATATACTTACCCAGCCAACTTGATAATTGTTTCCAGCACAGTAAAACTTTGTTAGAAAAACAATGCTTGGGGTCGTGGAGCTAAAATATAGTTTTATTAACATACGTTTTGTAATTTATTTTAAGGATTAATAAGAGATATAATTTGGATTATACCAATCTGAGATCTAATATTTGAATAAACAATTTTATTACATTTTAGCGAAAATCGAAAGAAACAAACTCAAATAAGAGAATTATTAAATCATTGGAAAGAGGGAAAAATTCTCCATTTATCAAAAAAAAAAAAAAACAGTTCAAATATATCAGCAGTGTCATTGTATTTTAACTAAAGGCTGATTATGGTGCTCAATCCATGGTTTTACATTGCATATTTATTAGAGTGCATCGTAGGAACTTTACATGACCTATATCATAGAGGTCATTGCAATATTTTGAATCCGTATATTAATTTATATTTATCCTTATGACCACGAATGTCAGGAAGAAATAAGTTAACATGAAAAAGTTGAATTGAATTGAATGAATTGCAAAGAAAAGCATGCAAAGTATTAATTAAAAAGAAGAAAACAAAACACATGATGAAAAGAAAAATATGGTAACAAGGAAATAAGAAACTTTTACCAATTTGTCAAAGAAGTATATAAAAGCCACCATGCAGTTAAAGACAATATTATGCCAGGACACCCAGGGAAACCTAGTTGTAAAATAAGATCAAGTGCTGGAAAGATGGGTAGAGTACTTTCAGGAACTTCTCAACAAACCAGTAATAAGATATTTAATAAACTAATAAGATTGGTATAATTGACACTCGAATAAACAACTAACAAAGTAAAAATTAATGGGAAGCTATAAGAAAGTTTAAGAGTTAAGGCAGCGTGATCAACTATCAGCAGTGTTATTTAATTTGGTGCTTGAAAAAGAAACAGCAAAATCGGTGATAAAAACATAATATTTTACAACCGAAAGCAATGTCTTGTCTTTGCGAACGATAAGGCAAACTTAACGCGAAAAACAAGCGAACTACAAGAAACTACATTAAAAATGGAATGATGCACAAAAAATAGGTTTAGAGATCAAAGGAAAGGAAGGCTGTGGGACGACAGGCCTTTAGAAAAAGATATATTTTTTCAAGTACAACTACAGGAGAATAGATCGGTCAAATTCGAAGAGGTTGAAGTATTCACTAATTTTGGCAGATTCACGACAAGAGAAGTGGGAAATAGTGAGGAAATAAAATCCGAAATTGTTGTGGGGAACAAAGGTGTATTTGCCCTAAAATCAATATTCACTGGTAGGAAGTTTTCAAGGTCTGTGTCAAGCTTAGAGTGTATAAAGCGACAATACAATCAATAGAAACGTACTAAAGCTAAATTTGGACGTTGAAAAAGCAAGATCAAGCAATGCTAAATGTCTGGGAACGAAAGATATTGAGAAAAATATTTGGAAAAAAGTATGTAAAGGGAAGATGGTTAAGACGAACCAACCAAGAATTATATAGAGAAGCTACCATTGTTAGAGTGGTAAAATCTCAATGTATGAGGTGGTTGTAATATAATATATAAAATATAAAAACAAACAAAAAATCGAAAATTTAAAGATGTTGATTAAAGAAAGCTTCCTTATCTGCGAGTCTTTTTTCCGTCAATTCCAATTTAGAACTTTTGATAACAAAAAATTGAAAGCATGAATGATTAAATGAATGAATGAATGAATGAGTAAATTAAATATAACAAGCGATTTTATTATTTCTGTGGTCACATGCTAGAAGGGTATAAGTACAAATAGCTAACTTAACAGGAGAAGCAAAAAACGTTTCTTTTTACTTTTAACTTTAGAAGTTACTAGCTTATATAACAACTTAAATTTTACTTTGAAAAGTTAATTGCTATCTCAGAAATGTAACACAAATTCTCTATAGCAGAAGTAAAAAATATAAAATTAAAAATTACTGATTGTTTTATTGATTCTAAGTATAATCTTCCCTATAATATAAAAAGAAAAAGCTTTTTATGCAACGCTCAAATGCAACGCTCAGTGCCGTGTGGCAAAAAGGCAATTGCCCACCCAAGCATGACTCGGATTGTATCCCTGAAGCCCTCCCTGATATCTACTCTATAATATAAAAAGATAAGGCTTTTTATGCAACGCTAAAATGCAACGTTCAGTGGCGTGGGGCAAACGGGCAATCCCCCCACCCCCGCAAGGATTACTGGAATTGTATTATTTTTGGTCTGTCCAGTGGCGTATTTACTGGGGGGAGCTCATAATACCCCATTGTAACCAATATTAATCTACCCTATAATACAAATTGATAAAGCTTTTTATTCAAATTCTGCTTATTTGCCAACTCAAAATAAAAGTTTAAAGGATTAAAAGTTTGAAAAAAAACCCTTGAATATAAAAAGATAAGGCTTTTTATCCAGATTAAGTTTATTAACCCTTTAATTATTTAATTGGTTAATTACCAACTAAGAAATTTTACTACTTATATGAAATATTATTTTTTTTAAATTAACCTTTTCATTACTCAATCAATGTATTGTTGAACCAGTAATAAAATATTTAAAAAAAACAAAACAAAAAATATGATATCTAACAAGTATTCCTAACACAGCGCTAAAATGCTACGTTTTAATGCAACGCTATGTCATAATAGTCAGATAATCTGACAACCAACATTAAAAATCCTATAAAAGCAAGAAGTCAAACTTTGTTGTTCCTTGGTATGTTGTTACCTAAACCCATTAAGGACCAAGCGCCTAGGACGTTGGAATTTTTGGACAAAATTTTTAGGAATGCCTTATTTTAGCTAAAAAAATTGTATTTTCATTAAAAAAAAATAGTTTTTTTAAATTTTAAAATTTTTTGGAAATATTTTCGAAAGGACCAGATGAACCGGATGACAGATTAGAGAAGTTTAAAAAATATTTATTTGTATTGCCAAAATACCAAACCTCATGATATTACGTATAAATATTCACTTAATTTCTTTTAATTATTTTTATAAAATGTAAAAGTTGACTGTTGCGTTGACGCAACAGAGGGACAAAATGGGTTAATAGAGAATATATGATCCGTTGATCCGATGATCCGATGAGATGTTGACCTCTCATCAGATCATCATCTTGGAGAAAATACGATCTATGACTATAAATCAATCTCAAGGGCAGAGTTTTGAAAAGTTGGTATATATTGTGGTGTATCAAACATCAATTTTAATTTTTTTGAATTTATTTTATTGGATTGCGAAGAATTTCTTTATTTTGTTAATTTTTGTAAATTTATTTAGTTTTGTAAATAATTTTTGAATTTGAAATGAAGCGCGTAATATTTTAAGTTGGCGACAATTTTTGAAAAGGAAGAGGCTTTTTACCGAGGTGCGTATCGATGGCGGACGTGTTCCGTTGCGCTCCCGAGATTTTTGAATATTTTGGCCAGTTTTTGACATGTTTTGCTTGATTGATTTGAAATTGTTTGGATTGATTTATTTAAATAATTAAATTATTAATATTTTTGATAAGAGAATTTATTATTTTGATTTGAGTGTTTGATTTATAGATTGGATCCGTTACTCGTTGGTAAGAAAATTTGATATTTTGGATTTGGATGTTGGAGATTTTTAATTATGATAAATTTGGAAAATTAAAAATTCGTTCAGAGGAACGTGTGTTGGAGCGATAGTGTGGCCTGGCGGGTGATCGCCACATGAAGTTGACCGCCGATTGTACCAACTGTAGCTAGACGGAGCAAAACAAAAGGTGTAAGGGTGGTTTTGTGAAAAATTTATTTTTTTCATAAAATATCATTACAATATATCTATAGGCATTTATTTAGTCATGGGCAGTTACATGTAGATTTAACAAAATGTCAAGCAACGAATGGAATAAAAATTCAAAGTGAAAGCGATATAACAAATGTCGTATGGAAAGAAATTTTGTAACAAGAAGGATTTTTCACATAGTACATGTAATTACGATCGGGCGAAATTTTAAATCGTTCTGAAAAGTTGGGCCGCGAAAAAAAATTCGTAAATTTCCAATTATTTATTGACATAGACAGAGCTGGGAAGTAACTGAGCAGAAAAGTTACTTTCAGTAACTTAGTTACTTTTATGAACTTAGTTACTATAACTTAGCTGCTTTAATATTGCAAGTAACTGTAACTGATTTATAGTTATTTTTATAAATGTAACCGTAACTAAGTTACTTTTACAGTAACTAAGTTCCTTTTATAGTAGGTAACTTAGTTGCTTTTAAAATTGACATTAAGATTTCCAAGGTTTAATTATTAATTAAAAATTATTAAAACAATTATCTATTAAAAATTGTACCTCTATTTGTATATCTACCTACATCAGGTATCCAGGTTAAATTGATGCAAAGAGTTTGGGTAATGCAATGTAACTAAATAAGTAACTTGTTTCAAGTAACTAAGTTACTTAAACTAACTGTAACTATAAGTTACTTACTTCAAAAGTAACTGTCTTATTAAATAACTAAAGGTATATTAATCAAGTAACTTGTAACTTGTAACTAGTTAGGTACTTTTCAAAAGTAACTTTCCCAGCTCTAGACATAGACGTTTCTCCTTATAACAGAAGTTGTCACCTATTAATTATTATAAATCCAATTCTACAAGAAAATGGATTTAGGCATAAGTGGACTTATTCCCTTATAGCATGTGATCACAGATTTAGTTTGAGAATATGTAAAATATAGTTATAATTTATCCGAGCTTTCGAAACCTTTAATTTTTTCTTTTACGCGGTATGCTCGCTCTATAACAAAACCAATATTGAAACAATTAGTTCTGGCGATGCAGTCATTTAACTATTGATCTTATAGTGAAATATTTAAAATTAGATTGTTTTTTGCTAACAATAATTCAGAATTTATTTCTTAAAGACATTAATTGCAGCTCTCTTGCACTGAGAATTATTAATATCAATATTGCTTACAAATTAAGTTATTCCATAAATAACTTGACTACTTTGATACACATTATTTATTAATATAATAATTTGATTCATTTATTGCATTAGTCCGGCAAACTACTTGTATTTTAACCTCCCTTTGTATGATGTTCAGTCTCTCCACGTTTCCTGTTATTTTTTTGAAAAACTTTGCGATTTCCATGTGTTTTTCAATGAAAAGTTTAACAAAGGTTCTTTTTAGCTGAAAAACAATACATAAAAATATTTTTTTAATATCACTTACCTGCATGTGTGTGTGAATGGTAGCAATGAAAATAAATTAAATTAAATTATACATAATACAATATAAAGTACAAATTTATCATTTAATGTAAAATATAGTAGCATTCGGATTCTATTATATAGAATAGGTAGTAAGTCTTTGGAATTAACGTTTAATTACACCAAATACAAAAGTTAGTAATTAAATATACGAGTACAGGGTATTCATTTGCAAATGATCCACCAATAATTTTTATTAATTTTAATAATACTTAATAATAAATTAAATAGTTGAAAATACTTCTTCGCAATAATTTTATTTTAAAGTTATATACTAATTAAATCTTCAAAAGATTCTCAGTTCCTAATATTGCATTTTGCATAAACTGGTATCCAATATCAAGCTTAAAATAATTTAGTTTTAATTTAGAAATTTTTTAAATTTATTTTATTTACTATAGTTGATTATAATAATCAAAACTTACTTTTATTTTTTTATTACTTTTTAACATAATTACATTTTGATATACAATTTGTAGTTTAATATATTTTTAAATTTATGAATTTTCTATCAGAGCATGAAATGGACACTTTCAATCAGTTTTGCTAATATTATATTATTAATTGGTATATAGTTCATTTAAATTCTATAATTTCTTTCAAACTGCTACAAAATTGGTAAAGCCTAATAGGATTATTTTAATATTTTACGTTATATTAATAAGTCGACTTCTAATAAGTCTTTAAAAATCAATATTGCCGATGTTAATAAAACAATATTATTATATACACTACCTTCTCAGAAATAATATATCAATATAAGTGTAATAAATAATAATAATAAGTTGTTGTAATTATTTGAATAATTTTTATGGAACATTATTAATGATATCCAGAATAATTTGCACAATTTTCAGAGCCATGGAAGTCCCACGAAAATAAAATGTTCCCAATTTGATTATCTTCGCAATATAGTATATTATCTATAGTATTTTTTAAATTATTGTTCAGGGAGATTATTATTTGTACTTTTAATTTCAATTTTGTATTCTTTATAATTAATTATACTATAAATACATCAATAAATTAATAAGTATATCAAAATTTAAAAAAATTATCTATCCCAAAATTTTGAAGAACTTCTGTGGTGAGTAGAGAGGGTCTTTTGCAACTATTTTTTGGGTGACGACGCCCAAATTCTAGGAAACGACGACTCTGCATGTATTGTTAACCTTGACTTCTCGTCAATTACCCAGACTTACTTAAATTTAGTAACAGATCATCTACTGCGGTCATTAAATTTCGAGAAGTCAATGATTTTAATCCAAAACTTGTTCATAATGAATAAAATAACAATTACTACCTGCAATTATTATATTATACGGTTATAATATATTGAAGTCAATCGAAGAGGACTAATTTTATAGTAATTAATTGAAAATAAAGTTAAAAATCACAAACTTTTATGTAATTAGTCTCTAAAAAAACATGTAACACTTTGTAGGGCAATTGATCGTAGAAAGTAATTTTAATTATTTTAATTTTACAATTTCTTGGGTTAGTTATACTGAATACACTATACAACAATTAGTAACGCTTTAGGTGGTTTACGTAAATTATCTATTTTGGTTTTTTAAAACTATAATTATTAACATTAATTTTAATTTAATATAAAAGTTACGTTCATATCGGAATATTTATTCATTGTGTTGAACATAGTACAAACCTAGTATTAATTATTATTTATCATTTTTTTTGAATAACTCAAATTTCTGGGTTATTTGATATTTCAGCAAACATAATTTGGAAATCTCTTATACAATAATAGTATATATTTTCATAATCACTATTATATTTATAATCACTATTCTTAACATATTATATGTATTATGTTAAAATTACTATTTTAACTAAAAAATCTTATAATAACATAATTAAGGAATAGAATTTTTTTAACAGCTTAAGATGTTTAAATATTGATTAGACCTTAATAGTGAAAAACACTTGTTTTCATATCTTCAAATATGTTAATCTTTTATTATTCAATATTTAGTATAAATATTTGTAGCAAATTAAAATCTGTTGTGGGACATCTAATATTTGTAATAACATAATATGTCTAAATTTTGCTGGTAATATTATTTTATTATTATTGTTGTATTATTTTAAACATGGGAAGTTAAGGTACCTATTAATTTTATAACAACCTTCTATAAATACTAAATTTTATTGAAATAATATTATATACACTATAAAAGTTATTGCAGTTTAATTTTAAAATTACTGATGACGTGCGAGGGATTTTAATTTGTCACAATTACGTATATATACATATACATTTGCATATTGTAAGCATTATACAGCATAGAATCTATGGCATTTTTTATTCCATTACTTTGCTATACGTGGTGTTGATTCTGTATTAAACTTAGGATTATACATTATTTATGAATCAGTAAAAATTATATCTTTTTAGTACAACCGACAAGTTACTGTTGCAATACTAATACCAACTTACCGGTGTAGATTTAGGTTGCGATATTCTTACGTATAAATGATGTATGAGTATACGAATTACATTAATTTGAGAGCTATATTAAGTAAATTACATTTTCTATATATTATTATAACTAAGCAACGGATTTATATGTATTTTTGCATTTTTCGTAGTTGTTAATTTCGCAATCTGTCGCCTTCTAGGCTTTCCATAACATTTTTTGTAAAAATTATATCATCATAACCAAAATAAAAAAATATGGAGTCCCTAAAAGGTACAGGTATTGAATTACAGCCATCAAAATATACAAAAATACATATAAATCCGTTCCTTAATTTGCAGATTCTATCTGCAAAGGCCTATCTTGGCCAGAATATAAATATTAGTTTTATATTTGTCTAGAAGTGTAAGCTTACTTTTTAAAAGTCAATTAGAACTTTCTTGGACTTTAATGAACTGGACTACCTTTAATTGGCGATGGTAGCACTGCATTGTAGGTTGAAGTTTTATAAATGAGTACCTAATACTTCTTTGGGCGCCATGAAGTATGTTACGAATCTTACAGAAATAGAACACAATAAAGCAAATTTAATTAGTTTAAAACCTCCAAATATAAAAGTGAAAGATGGCTTTATTCGCCAAAATATGAAGTCAAACTAACATTTGTTAGAAAATTAACACAATTAACTAGGCGTGTTAACGATGATATCCACCAATTTGTAGTATTGCAACAAAACATTAAGTTTCCCCTTTGTATTTCCGAATTAACTATAAGCGTAAAATTAGATTCCCATCGAAATCTCCGTTTGGTCAGTCATCGTCTAGTTAGGTTACACGTTCTGATTCTAATCTATCATAGCGAAAACATCACTCGTGTGTTGCTCGGAGGGATTTGTCAACACATACCCTCATCGCAGGTATGTTACCTACGATAATACAACTAAAGTTTTTAGCGGTTTTTCAAAGAAAAAAAAAACGAAAATTAATGCAAGTGATGAGCCACAGATAAAGAAATAAGATAATATATTCAAACATTAATTTTTTAAGCTCTAATGATTCTTAAAATTTCACATACTAAATTAAATAAATTTCTTACTGCTTCCAGCTTCACCTGTTCACGGCTTCTTTCTCCTAGAAAAAAATCTACATAACGGAATCGATAGCATAGCTGTCATCTTTTACCTTGTCAGTAGTTCATCGTACTAACACTAGACCAACAACCATTCCTTATATAAATTTTTAAATATTTATTGAAGATAAATAACATCGTAATGTTTGACCGAGTGTTTTACATTATAATCGTTCAATAGGTACTTTAAGTTTGTGAACAAATGTTCCATAACTAAAAGTTTTCCATTTTATTGTTGCACAATAATTTTATATAATATTGTATATGAACATGAGTACTCACATTTCAAGTTTACATCACCAAAAACTTTAGGCAAAGAATTTTTTGGTAATCAGGTTTGCCTGCATCTCTCGCATTAAGTGGGAAAAATTTATACAAATATGGATTATAATCGATATTACAAACTAAGTAGTATAATAGTAGTTCATATGTAGCTATAAGTATACCAAAGGTGTCATTAGACAATCCGGATTCAATCCTGAAAGATGACTTTTTATATCATATTTTCAATTAGGAATGAAGTTATTTATTGTCCTAAACACAATTAAGCAAATATTAACAATAATATGGACTATGGTACTGTTATGTATTAATAATGCAACTATCGCATTAATTCATTATTAATCAATTGGATCTTACACAAGAGGTTACTTATTTCAATTATCACTTGGCCGATAATTTGTAGGTATACCTATTATATAAAATAACATGTATTAACTCAAGAAGCAATATTACAATCTCGGTTTTATATAGAAATTTTACGAAGTACATAATTTACCTTTCAACATGTAAGTACTCCGCAGAAGAAGAAAAAAATTATTGTTAACAATTAATAATTATTATTATAATATAGTAATAATAATAATAAATAATTAATTATTTATTAATAGATTATTAACAATAGTTCCCATCTCAGACTGTTAAAAATGTCATCATAGAAGTGTCTTAAACTTATTACTTTTATTATCTGCTTTATTTTTGCTTCCGAATGATAATGATAATCTCTTTAGAAAACCATGGTGGGTAATACCTTCTTGATGTACAACTCAACACTGATTGAATCGATTTATCAAGGACCTCTTACAACACCCTATGGAACATATCACATGCTTCATCAATCTATCAACACCAAACCCAAGGAACGTCTATTCTTGTTAAAAATATTATTCATCTGTAATAAACCTGAATAAGTTGCAAAATTATTCACATGTCTATCATATGATCCCGAATTAAACTTTGTTATATTAAAGTTTACCACCAATAAGCAACATCCACCCAAACCACCTCGATACTCTTCTAACCTTCAGTATTATAAGAATGAGTCTGCGCACCCCCACAATTTTTAATCCCTCCACTCTTTTCTCTCTCTCAAGGTCACATTTTTTGGGGGGGTGCGGTTTCATTTTTATACTACTCACCTCCAAAAATAATTCTAATTTGCTGGAGGTGCCAAGAGGAATATACTAAACCAAAGCATAAACTGCAGTAGTAGATAACAATAAAATTTTTGCAATTTGTTTAATTGGTGAGTATGCCCCTGCCTAGAGTCTGATTTCATTTGATTGTTACCTCTTTTTGGAACTTATGACCCTCGCTTTCCGCACTATCTACAGCTAGAGTTACATCTACATGGTATATACAGTAAATAAAAGCTGGTTGATCGTTTTCTCAGTGTTTAGAAGAAAATTCTGGAGGCCCCACGAGGGGAAGAGGAATTGTTTGGTTTTCCGGCCTGGCTTATCGTTGGTGCTATCAGTGTTAGAATTAGGAATTTGGGTTTTTAAAACCAAAGTTTCACCTTGGGTGGATTTAGGTGCTGCACTGATGGGCACAATTTGTTTGAAGGGTCGGAGATTGGAAATTCGGTTGGTCGCCGGAAAGGTGAAGGAATTTTTTATTACAAATTTTTATACCCAACGTCTGAATATTACTAATATTCAGCATGCGAACGTTAAAACTACAATCGACAGCAATAAATAATCCCCCCTCCCCACCCGATACATTGATAGCAAAAGTCTCAAAAACTAAGTCAAACCGTTTACAAATAAAATTATAAAATTCAATTACTTTACCTCTTATGCTGCTCTCATTTTAGTAAAAGCAATTCAAGACATTTATATCTATATTTGCGGAACCATCTCTTCGCTCTGAGCCCTGAGCCCTCTCCAGTTATTGGTATGTGTCTGGGTATCTTGAATTTAACTTTTCGCAAACCGCTCCGCTAAAAACTATCTCCGCTAAATTATTCGAGACGAACGTCTAGGTTGAAGGGAGATACAACCGGAGAATATTTACATTAGGTGCCTATTTTTTGAATACCCTTGATTTGAATAAATTATCGTCAATGACAATATCGTCAATAGTTAGCAAAATTATTTTACTACAATATTTATTTACTAAAAATAAAGCAACTGAACAGGTTGAAGAATAAAGATATTAAAACGCGTCTAGATTTGTAATAAAAAGCTATTATCATATTATTATAAAGGGCAAAGATTAAATTATGCGAAGCAAAATACCCATTTGTATGCGTACAAACAACACAAAAACCAAATTGTTGGAAAAATGGTAATATTTGCATTTAAATCTCTAACCGGTATTCTTCTAACTTTAAATTTTTAATAATCTATTAATAATTTACAATTAGATAACTACATTAATGTTGCACCCTGTATTTAACTTTCGAAAAATGATTTTTAAGGTAATTGTATTAGAATGCTAAACTTTCTAACACATTTTAAGTAAAATGTTTTTTTAATTTAATTGAAAACGATAATTAAAATTAAATAACAATACCCGTGTTTATTATAATAAATGTAGATGTAGGCACTGAAAGTGAAATCTAATTAGGTAAGCAAATTTATCGTGTATGACCATTACTATACGCCAAGATTGGGACATCTTGTTTTATCAAATTTAACTTTAACTGGTTCCTACAACAAATTAAACCATAGAACTGGATTGGTGTGATCACTGGTTAAGTTACAGCGCGATAATTCTGCGTTGAAAGCTCGGCCTTTCTGCGTGCATCAACATCTCGTGGTTTAAAAAAAAAACACGTTAGGTAAATTATTTCAATTTACGTTTTAAAAACATGCCAATTTAAATTACATAATGCAGTACATTATACCTATGGTCATTTGCTTCTAATATATTAATAACATAAACAAATTGATTAGGTACTGATATTGTCGTAATTTTATGATGCTAATAGAAAACTTTGAATTCTATAGTAGTATAATTTTGTACAATTTTTAATATTATATTAAAATAAACAATATTATGAGAGTGACCGTGAAACTATAACCTTATGGCAACAATGTCGTATACAAGGTAAAATGAATAATTTCAAGTTAAACTTCAATAAATAAAATAATATTTACAAAAATAATTATTTGGCATCTACCGAATTATTTTTTGGGTTTTGGGTTTTGGGGAAAAGTATATTAATTTTTTAAGAGTTTGATCATGTTTACAAAATAATATTTTTTGCTTTTATTTATCAAAAAACGCAATAAAAATTAATATTACTTAAAGGTTGTAAAATTTTATAGTAAGTGTTATGTGCATGTTGTGCATTGTGCACTGTTGGAGTCATTTAAGTTGCAATTTACTATGAGTTCTATCCGAATGAAAATAAAATGGGTAAGTTTCTTTCTTATATTATGTTTACTTTTATTTAGAAAAAAAATTGTAGTTGGTGGTAATGTAGAGGTGCTAAATAATCAATCATTGAATCTCTAGAAAGTCGTATACGCTATTTTAACACATAGAATTAAAGAAGCCAAATAAATAACAATAAGTGTAGCATAACATTTATAGGTTTATTGCAGTGTTTTCGTAACGTGCTGTGTATTACAACGCTGACGTTTAGACGGTACACAAGGTAGCAATAATTTTGTTGTTACATCCGTAAAAATATATTATACCGAATATGTGAAAGAAGCTAGTATGTTGGTTATGTGTAAAATTGTGTGATACTAATCAATTAATATATTTCGGATGTTCCTACTACTTATCGGTAAGGATAATAATTATCAATTACGTACCTAGTTTTACTTATTATCAATAAACCTTGACTTTTACAATTGTTATACTATGTAAGTAAATAAATTTTAAATTAGCTTCTGATGTTAGTGGAATATTTCAGTATTTCTTGATCCTTGTTATACTAGCACTAACAAGACTAACTACCATCAATAGTACCTATATTATTAATTTACAAAAGGATGTTTGTGAGCATAAAGGAACCTTTTCAATTAATATGTTGTTCTTGAACTTTTGTATTATATAAATTACTAATTTATAAGACTTACATCAGGATCGCTAGCTAAATTTGATTTTGAAGTATAATGTACCTTTTAGGGTGCAAAACGTTAAGTGGTCCTCATTGATGTCGCCCCCTAGCAATTTTGAAATTTGAAAAAAAATACTGACCCTTGTTTATTGGAAAACTGTTGCTTCTTAAATTGCGATTTTTTGTTTTAAATAAAACGAAATGTTTTCCACTTTACCTGTCTAATCATTAGTTCATTAAGATTAATCGATTATTTGATTTTATGAAGTTTTGCTTTGAAATAATATATAAAAGACGTAGATTGCAGATTAAAATGATAATATTTGAATAATTAATTTTAAAAAGATTTTCTCTGACGCGACGACACCGGTAAAACTTAAATCTGGTTTACAGTCGCTGCCTAAAAATAGATGAACAATTAAATCATATTATAGCTTCATTTTTTAACGAGTTGTTTTTTTGCAACTTAAATGTACAAATTCGGGGTTTTCCTGCATAATCGGTCGTATACTTCCAGCTTTCCTGGGAACTCCCGTATGTTGAACTGATAAACTTCGAGTATTAATCGGTGATTATAAATTTTATCAACTAAAATCAGGTAAATGTGGGATAAAATGATATTTTGAAGCTTACCTATTAAAATTTTAACTCATTAGATTAAAATACTCGGTTCAATCCACTATGTTAAATATTACATCGACTTGTAAAGTTTTACGAGATAAGCTCAATGCATTCCATTTCAAGAAAGTGTTTTGTTCTTATTATTACGATTTTCATTTTACCAATTCGAATGTTGAAGTAATGTAGGAATTAAGTACGTATTAAAAATGATAAACATTTTTAATCATACTCACACGTTTAGCGTGAGAATTTATTTTGTAAAGTTTCATAAATTATAAGTGCTGCTATTATATACATATGTAGCCTCTGGTAATTTATATATTATTAAATTGAATTAAGTTTTAAATAACATTGCTTTATACAGTGGCGTAGCTAAAACTAATAAGTAGACTATGAAGTGAGCCCGTCATTAAAAAGAGGTAATTGGCGACAGTTGTTGGAATACAATAACCAAGTAATGCACTCACACTTTTTAGAATTAAAATTCAGAGATTTTGCACAAACAACATACACTGTATGTAGAATTTTCGCAAACGTTTTTGCGAAACTATAATCATGACTTGCAATCGTAAGTTTTTTTCGTCTAGTGTATAAAACGTCCTAATCGAGAGCTAGTCTTTTTGCTATTTGCTTTAAAATTCAAAAACTTTTTGGTGCGGTGTTGTAATCTGATTTAGAACATAATATGTTACCGGCTAACGCTCAAACTATAATAATAGTTTTGGTTAGGTATTTAAAATTGATCTAATAAATTATCATGGAAATTAAAATTTATCCTTTCATTAGACTGTACCATTTAACATTATAGCGTCCACCAAACGCGTTAAATTATTCAAATATTGTATCATTTGTTTTACAATAGGTACTAATAGCATTGTGTATTTTCAGCAATACTAATTAACCATAGCAATTTACAAAACCAATATTATTAAATTTTATAATTAACAAATATACTTTATTGGTTTAACTATTTAACACATTGTAAAAATGTGCATAGCACAAATTAAAAGAGTTATGTTGTAATTAGCTCATGATTAATATAAAATTTCCATATTATAAGTAGACCAAAATTTTAAATTACTTATTGCCTTACCATAACAATAACTTCCGGTGATAATTTTCAAATTTACATGTAATTAACACAATTTTTATTTTATTCTAGCTACTCGTATTTTTAACATTAGTTTTCAGACCCGGCAACGCCCCCGTTATTAAATCAAATAGAACCTTTTTTAAGATTAAAGTTAAAATCTCGGTAGGACATTTTGCAACAATTTTATATAATTACACAGAAGGACAAACTTGAAGAATTTTAATATAATTTACAAAAATTAAGCAGATTTTAATACTCATAAAGTAAATTAAAAGTTAATAATATCTTGAATCAAAATTATTAATTATCGGAAAAGCAACCTTACGACCATATCATGTTGTGCCTATATTACTTTTTTCTTAATTTAATTAGGTCAGCTTATTAGTTCTTTTAAAACAAATTTGAAATTGCGTCTTTCAAGCCATAAACTTCGTATTTTCTTTTAGTTTTATTAGATTTTGCTATGCTTATAGTAATATCGTCTAACATACAAACATACTATATATAGAAGTTAAATAAATACTAGTCGATTTTTATTCTACTTTTATTCTGCATTTTGAATAGAGTATGTAGTTAATTTTAAATATATTGTGTATACATATGTCTAGAATCGAACAAACAAATTTGTATCAATAATATACACAAATTGAAACAAAATGTTATAGCAGAGTAGGCAAAAACGTCCAATACACTTTATTAAGTAATATTTAGGCATTTTTTGCCAGCTTCTTGTGAGAGAGACGTGGTCGAAATAACCGGGATCCGAACCCATAACCGCGATATAGCAATCTAGCTATCTAGCATTCTAACTGTATCCTAAAATTAATTTAGTAGTACCTAATAAAGCTATATTTAATAATGACATTTTTTTTAGTCTCCTAAGCTTTATTTCAACTAAATATTATGAATTTATGAAATTTTATGTACCATTTGAATTGTAGAGGAATTTTTAATGTGTGTTTCTACCGAACATCAAACTTTCGACGGAAGTACGGTAATGTAACTCATTTTTTTTTTCAAAATCAGTTTCTTATCCAATTTCTTTTATTAATTTTAACTGCACTGTAAAAAATTAACACATTTATAATTAAAATTTTTAGTATTTCTTTATTTTTAGTGTAAATTTTACAAGAATTTATGTACATAAGTTATTACAAAAATACAGTAAACTTGTTTCTTGATAGAAATGTGGTATTGAAATGAATTTAACTCCAAATATTGGTAGCCCCATAATTTATTCTTCATTTTAAATTTTAAATTTCTTTCATCAGTAAAACTTTATCGTAAGCAGGTATTCAACGCTTCTAAGTCGTCATCCTGACGCGTCATGTCTAGGTATCATTTTTCATCGACTTCAACTGCACTGTAAAATAATTAAAAAAATTACCTTACATGCAAAGACAAACTTTATGAAACTTACCTAATTCTACGTAATCCTAATTTTTGTATTGGAGATGGCGTTTACTTTTACCCAAATTGTACTTTTCTTTGTTAAAGGTTGAATTTTACTTGAGTGGATATAATCGTCCATACTATTATATTTAAACAGAACACCACATCAACATTGTTTAAAATAATTAATAAATTTGATCTAAATCTAAATTTTAAGCACATGTTTACCAATAGGGTACCTATTTTATATTATTTTGTAAAGCAATATAATACTTACTTGTTCGTAACATACACAAATTTCTTATTATTTAAAACAACTGGAGATGCTGGAGATATTAAACGTGTGCTCGATCTAAGTATAATCACGCGTTGTAACTGGTACCTATAACGTCTGTTCTGTCGCGTTTGTTCCACCTACAACCCACATTCTTGTCGGGGAATCACACATTTACACAATAAAGTGTTAAAATAATCATTTTTATCCGTAAGCAGAATATTGCGTAAATTTTTACAGAGTGTTGTGTTACAAATTAACACAAACTTACAAAGCTAAATTTACACATCGAATATAGCGGTTTACACATCGAAATTTCTAGGAGTGTGAACAGATTTCGGTTACATAATGGAAAAATGTTATGATACAGATCATTATTTTCATAAAATTTTGATTGACACTGGAATCTTAGCAATTTAAAATTTTGCAACATTTTCATTTGATGTTTTAAAGTAATAGTCACTCTTTATTGAAATACTTTCCTGTGTTACCTCTCACCCTATATACATAATTATTTAACTATAACGTAAGAAGCAATTGATACCTAATTAATTACATCATTACCAGCGGGAATTTTAAATAATTTATTAAAATTTAAATTTTTAAATGTAATATAATGTTTAATGTTGATACGATATAGATATTGAACAGCAATTCATATCCTAGTAGATAATGAATATCTAAGTACCTATTATATTTTTATATTCGATATAATTAGAGTAGGGATATGGATTTGGGTTATATGGAAATGCACATTTTATAATATTGATACCCATGCTAGCTAAAAGTACTGTTAATTGAATCGCATCGCATTTTTGCAAATCATTTTCCATTTTGTCAACATGGCATGTTATCTAGAAAATGAATAATTTATAGATAATCTATGTTCTGATTATAACGGACAAACTGACATTTATCTAATGCAAAATTATTTTAAATGTTATAATGAGGTCAGTAGCGTGGATTGGCGTGACGTTACGTTATGAATCTATAATAATTTCAAATTTGAATTTATGGACATGAAAATAAGCATGGAAATTACTTTCTCTTGTACTTATTACTCTATGAGAAATCTTTAGATATGCACGAAAATTATTACAATGCACCTCGACAATACAATTTACATAAATTCATAATACTTAATCGTTGTAATCAACATCTTATCTTAATTTTCTATTATCTTTCATTAAAGTAAAACGTACCAACCAGGTGATTGCTAGTCTAGAACGTGTCAAACTTCAAGTGCAATTTGTGTTATTATTTTTTGTGTACTATTGTATTTGATGAGGCAATTTAAATTAGTAACAGTGTTAGAACATCTAAAAAATGTTTAGCTTTCGTGCATTAAGAAATGAGAAAAAATCGGGTAAGCCCTATTTTATTGGTTCATCCGGTATAAACGACATACGAAGCAGACCGTTATTTATTTTAATTTGCTGTTATTTATTTCAAAAAAAGCTTCTAATAGTCAAGTACAAGAGATTTACCAAATTTATAGCCATTTTACAAGTTAAGCTCTTGATGTTGTGTAATTAATTAACTTAGCAGGAAATTTACTTTCTTTCATTTTTTCAATTTGGGCATGGAAAATAAATATAAATGTAACTTCGTGAATACTTCTATGTAAATTAAGGCGAGTAGTACGTTAGCTTGTAAAACTCGACTTCTTTAATATTTATTAGTGCACAATATTTTAATTGTATAAAATACGGTGCGACATAGTGTTTTCCACTACGGAAAACTTTTAAATCCGGATTACCATTACTCAATTTTAATGACTATTTAATTGAAAACAAGTTCAAGATGCTACGAGTAGCTTTTCCTAGATATTTACTTTACGTCGGAGCTTTACTCCACTTATTTAATTAAATTAAAAGTTTTGTATTTCAAGTCTAATTAAATTATAATTTTTAAGTTTAATTGCTAACAATTAGTCTAATTACCTTTTCATACCAAACGAAGCTTTTAAATTTTGTAAGTTAATCTAACAATTTCGAAATTATATAGTAGTATATCAGACAACACCTCTGAAATCATCTAAACATAATTAAATGCGATAAGATAAGATATTGTATTTCGATCGATATTGCGGATTGGGTGTAATCGATGTAACTCACTGATATCGGTAAAAGAACGGAAGCCTTTAAAATAATCGGATCGGTGCTATAATCAAAGAACAAAATTCCGACCTCGAAACCTTGACAAGTCAAGAAGCTTCGGTGGCCACCGAACGACAGCAGGTATCGTTTCTTGTGTAAATCTTAACAAAAATTACGTAGAGGCAAGACACAACAGTAAAATCGATAATGGTAAATTATGCAAGAAATGAAATTGAAAGCACCAGAAACTAGTACAGTCATTATGTTGTGAAACGGGGTCTAAATGAAAAAATAACTTGAAAATACAGTAGAATCCGCTTAATGTGATCACTTTGGGCCAAGAACGTTTTGATAATATTAACCGACTGATAAAATATGCAAATTAAAAAAAAAACGAATTTAAGAAGAATTAGGTAAAAGCAAGAATAAACTAAACTTAAATTAAAATGCATAAAGCAAAGTGCACATTTAGCAAAATAAATATAGAAACACGCCTTGAAACAGGAAACTTCATTAGTTTTTGTATAGAAATTAAAACGAGTGACATGTTTTATAAAGATATATAAAATTTCAATGACAATTCAGAAAAATATACTTAGAAATTGAGATTATTGTGTAGGAAATTTCTTTGAAAGTCATAATAATAAGCGGCTTTTTGATCACATTATCCGGTGGTTTTTGTATGTTAACTAATTAAAGCGGCCGGTTGTCAGTCGAAATGATCACAATAACCGACTGATAACATTATCCGTGATCACATTAAGCGGATTCTACTGTACAATTTAAAAAGCTTTTAGTTTTGAGCGTACACTTTTTCTTCTTATTTATTTTCGGCAAAAGTGCAAAAACATTTGAAAAACATATTATAATATTACTTCCGGTATCCAAGATTGCCTTTTTCCATTGAGACCACTAAAGGTAGATGATTTCAAAGAACGAAAATACTATTTCAGAAATACTAAATAAAGGTTCTGATAAAATGTGATCATGAAGTTGACCAATAATATTATTAATAAATTATATAAAATACTCCGAATTTGGACTTATTAACTGACAAAACGACTATTTACTCAATAGTTTCAAAATATATGAGTACGTGTTGTACGTTTGATCCTTTTAGAGATGGACTTCTGTTTTGTGTAGTGTTTCTTGGTTGGTAACCGAAATTAGGAAAATTAAGGCAACTCTAAATATTCCACTTTGCTTATCTGATTCAAATTAATAGTATTACTATGTAGATTAAATAAAATAGATGAATTTTGGTTGTGCTAACACAAAATATGTTTTTTACTAATTAAGTACCGACCGTACCATGCAGTGCTACTGTTGCGAAAAATAATTTGTATATTCAATAAGTATAAAATTATATATTTAGTGATATCTTAAAACTTCGTTAAACCACAAGGAAATAAGTGAGAAAAATATCTGTGAAGCGGCCTACTTGAAGGTGGTTTCTACAAAAATCTACGAAATAACTGCTATGACACTCACTGTTCGTAATGTAATAAATGCAACAAAATTAAAAAGTGTTAGGTTGTAACATAATAATTTTCATTCAATCTCTACAAATGTGGAAAATATTTAGAATAATGTGGAAGTGCAATAGCTATTGTTTACTTTTGGTGAATACTATTACTAAATCAAAATTGACAAAATTTAATGGTACAAAAAACCATTGAAGCCCCTGAACAAATACCAAATTGATTAATAAAGATTAATAAAGACCGTGTAAATCCAAAGGTCTAGATGGGGGTAAAATTGATGAAATTTAAGATAAGACGATAGACAACAAAGGTAGATAATGATAAAATGAGATGGAGCAAGTAAAGGAGCTCGTCTCGTACATAAACGAGAGAACCAACATCGAAAGTAGTCAAGATCGATCGTTACTTAGTAAATAACATAAATTTTAAATATTTAAAACTATTTTCCCGAATTGCACGACGCAATGAAACATCAAACGCAGGACAACATACACAAATTAATTGTCAATTTTTTGAATAACAGCTCAGATCAAGTTATTTAAGAAATTACTTGCATATCCAGGATCTTATAATCTATATTGATAAATTTAATATATAAACAATTTTTATAGTAACCCTATCCTATACGGTCATTAACTCAACTAAATTCTTAAAATTTAAAGCATTGAACCATGGTCGATGGAGAACGGTGAACGAAGGAACGTGTACAGCAAATAAGACCCCCGCATGAAAACCAAAAACAATAAAATTGGAATAATGGTCATTTAGTACTAGGTACTGATATCTTAGGTTGATTTAACAAACACTAAAATTTTTTTAGAATTTTTATTTCAATAATAAAAAGTAAAGGGTAACATTTTCTTAGTGAATTTTTACCGGTGCATGGTGGGGTAAATAGGTTCAAAATATCGACCTCATCATAGGTATCAATATAGTATGTATCTAGCAACAGCTGGGTATGCATTATCACAATCTATTTTTCAACAATTCAGTTATTGATTGATCATCTTAATTGGACCACCTTGTATATACCAAATTCACAAAATTACAATTTTATTAATTACTTTCAGTTTATTCTCCTTTCATTTTCTTTTGTGCCATTATGCTTATCCCACTTAATCGCTATATGAGTTTGTACTATAACTAAAAGTTTCCTCGAGAAATATTTAAACCAAATCTCGAGGAGTTTGAATAATTTCAAATCGCTTTATATTATTATTAACTATTTTCATTTATTTTTATGACTATATCATACAGAGCGTGGATTATAATGTAGCTAAATGTAGATAGTGAAAGGATCAAATGCATTAAAAAGGCATTTTTACGTTTGACCTGTTTGGTTTTTAGGTTTAAAATTTTTTGTAACAAAAATTACGATAATGGAAACTTCTTGCAGAAGTTTCTTGAACGTGTTTGAAGCTATACTAAAAGTTTGTAGTTGTCTTGCAATGCTTATTTATCAAAGAGTTGCTGCTCCAGATCTTGGATACCAGGATTCGAAATACATTATGCGGGTTTTATGAGACAAAGAAATTGTTGTGTATTTAATTGTTGTTGTGTAAATTACAAGTACTATTAGGAGTTGAAAGTTTGTTTAAACCTATGTGCGTCTGCGAAATAGGATAGAAATTCTGTGTAATAATGAATTTATTTTAATTACAGATAGTGTCCTTTCGAATGAAGCTAACATAAAAGATAAAGAAGATGACAACGATGGCGTGAAAAATTGGACCATTGCTGCACAGTTGTTAATACCTCTAGCCGCACTAGCAATATTCTGGGGAAGAAAAGGATTCCTCACAAAGCTATTTTTACAGTTCGATAAAAATTGTATTTCTGGTGAGAATATATTTTACATTATATACTGTTTTACAAAATACCAAAACACGAATACCTATAACGTTTAATTTAAATTCTATTGTCGTGTTTCAAGTTTTTGTTTTAAATCTTCAAACATTTACATTAAAATTTTTACTTTACTGCCGGCGACGATCTTAACAATGCGTTTTAATAATTGTTGTAATTTAATGTAGTTTAATATTAAAATACTTTTGTGAAACCCCCCATTTGATTGGTTAAAAATGGCATAATATTATTGTTTATAAATTTATAAACATAAATCGAATTAATGAATAACTTTAAATTGAAATGGAAAAATTGCGAGGTGACAGTTTTCTTTGTAATTTTGACTTACATTTCTTCAATAAAATTATTTTAAAGGCTTTTAGAAGCGAAAATTTTATAGTGTTTTAGAATTCTGACTGAATAAAAATATAACAATTTAATCATTTGACATATTGACAAATACTACATACGACTTTGAAAATCAGGAGAGTTTATACTAAAAGAAAACGAAAATATTCGTTAAAAATAATATTAAAATCTTTTATAATACAATCTTTCTTTATCTAAGTAAAGTATTTATTTTTCTAAAATGTAATGCGGATTTTTGTTGTTTATGTACTACTTAAAATGTTTATTTTATATTTATGATTATGTGAATTTATTGTACAATTTAAGTATCCTATAAATAATGTTTACTTATTTACTTTCTAAAAAATCTGTAGCTGTAGCAGCCACGATACTAAAACTAAATAATGTGCATTGTAGTCAATGTAGAGATTTCTAGTATAGGTACCTATACTTCAAATCGTTTGCTAAGACCTTATTGGTTCACAAAATCCACTTTATAGTAGTAAATTCTTTTTATTACACTGTTGATATTACCACTATGTTACTATATCTGATCAATCTTCAAACAGCAACCTTGCGTTTGACGTTTCAGGTTAATTTAAATGTTCTTTGTATAACTATGTGAAGCTCTAGAGTAAGTGGCTAAGTCTAGAGTAAATTGGCAAACTTAGAAAACAAATATACCAATAAATATAAATTTTCAAATATTAATTAATTGATAATAATTATTAGATTAAGCTGTTGAAATGCAGATAAATTTTAATTAAAATCCAAATAGAGGCACATTTTAAAAATACAAAAGTGGAAGTGAAGTTCAAAGAAAATTTAAATAAAACAAAATGATAAAAAAACGGGATTAGAATCTCATAAGGCAAGTATAATCTAGAAAGTTAATAATAGTTATTAATTATATAAGGGAATTATATAATCTCTAATCCACGAGAAAAAATGGGCACTCGAGGCGCAGCCAAGAGTCACATTTTTTCCAGAGTATTAGAGGCTTGTTAATTCCCGAATGTAATTCAACGTTTTATCCACGACCATGGCCTAAAAAGGCCAGAAACCACAAGTAAAAATTCTGGATTTGAGAAACGTCAGATTTGACAAATTTATTTTGATCAAGAATATCAAGCAATATTTAAGAGGCCTCTAATCCACGGCAAACAGACGTATTAAACCTTCATAATATTGTGGTCGTGGATAAAAATATAGTAGATGGGCTTATTTCAAAATTAAAAAGTAAATCTTTTTTTTAGAAATAAATATTAATAGCTATTATTACAACTAGGGAAATATGAATAGTATATTTCCCGAGGTTGGCTAGTTACAGTTCCGATTTAAATTAACAATAACTCCAGAACGGCGCTAGATATCGAAAAACTAAGCAAAAATTCTCCCCCCCCCCCTCGCATCGTACACCCTTACTTACTTACTGGTAGGAAAGCATATGCAAAAATTTAGATCAATCGCGCGCAAAAAAAAATCAACTCAGAAACAACAATTTTGTTGCTTGAAATTTCACTGTCAACCGACTTCTAACTTTGTTAATTTTATTAGGAAGCTAACCAGACTAAATGAATAGTCTTCTGATTTACGTTTTCAAATGCACTTTATTTTGTTTTAAACATATTTAATTTATTTAATTTTATTTTTAACTTTATAACTACATAGGTATTTATTATCAACAAGATGAATTGCATGTTCATATGTTTCGGATATTATATACATGAGGTAAATGAGGGAAATTCGGAAAATAGAAAACCTAAGAATTGTAAAAATCAATTTAAAAAAATCAAAAAGCAAATCAATTAAAATGAATAACATCCATTGAGTAGTAAAAAGTTTAAGAAAAACGCAAATCTCCCTTCCAAGGATTTCCGTTACAATTCAAATTCCAGTTGGCTAAATAATAGTCGTATAGTCCGTGCAATATTCTGATGGTATTTAACATATCCTTTAGTACTAAAGTGTCTGGAAATTCCCATTTCTTAAATAATTTCCAAAATAATTTAAGAGATAAATTAAAAATTAAATTCTATCATTTGATGGATAGTCATGGAAATAAAAATTTAATTAATTTTTCCTGATTTTTTGGTATAGAGATACAAATCTACTTAGATTGGAAAGAAAGTATAAATAATTTTTATTTAAATTAAGTATATTATATTTAATAATAAATTAATTGCGGAAGGAAAAATACTGTATTCACGATAACCGAGAAAAGTTATCACGCATAGGGTTATAGGGATAATGGGTGATTTGTTTAGATTAGAAAAATTAGATTTTAATACATGTTTTAAGAAGGATGATGTGTAAATATAAAATAAACTCCAATTAAAGCATAATTAATTTAACAGTGTTGAATTAAATAAACTAGAACCTTGAAATTTAGAGAGTAGAATGCCCAACAATAATATGTTATATATAAATATATAATATAATTAGGTACCAATTTATTATTATAATAATAAATGTTTAAATCTGACATTTAAATTTTAATTAAAAAGAATACCTAATATTAATGTTAACTACAAAAATTTTGTTTAGAATATTAAGAAATTTGAAATTTATCGATTAAGGGCATGATTATAATATGTTAAATCCAAAATTTAGATACAGGATACATTTTGTATATTTTCAATCATGAAGTAACAAGAAATTAAACTACTATGGATGGCAATCTTTACATTCCAGATTGATTAAAAACTGAGGAAATATTATGAATAAATTATAATCTGAAAATTAATTATCACCTTTATTATTTTCCTAATAAATTAAATAAACTGGAGTTTTCATAATGAAAAACGAATATTTAGTTGTTTTGCTAATTAATTTTGAAAATTATTTGCTACTCTGTCTGGCAACGCCCATTAATTTCTAACTAAATTGAAATGTAGAGGTAAATAGCAACCTCTCATTTCCTTGCTCTGCTGAAAACTGTACCAATTAAACAAACTAATAACTAGCTAGTACTAGGTAGCTTAAAACTGAAAAAGTTAAACGTTAAATTTTGGTGTTGTAAGGTTTTTTATCGTGTTTGATTTAATATAAAAAAAATTAACTTTGTTCTGTTCATTTATTACACCTTAATGCGTTTGCTCTTTCTCGCTTTCTAATTAATTTCGTATAATTTTGTAATAATAATTATCATTTTTTTTCTTGTACAATACACATACCGTGCTAGTTTTAAGTAAAATTATAACTAATAAATAAGTTAATCAAAAAATTATAATTAAGTTTTAATTGCATTAAAATTAAACACACTTTTACTCGAAACACCTAATGCGGTTCTTTGGAGTTTTGAATTAAATTTAATTTTAACAAATCACATACAAAACTAATTAAAATACGTACATCATGTACAGCAAGAATAGATACTCTATTGCCTGGGGTTCAAAAATTAACGAAGCTAAAACATGTAATAGTCGAATCAGTCGAGGTTTCAAACTAGAAACTTACGTAGGTGATACAAAATTTAAGAAATTTTATTAGTGAGAGGAAGCAATAAAAAGTTTGATTGAATATAAAAGTTACGAAACAAGCTGAAAACATTTTCAGAAAAAAAATTCAAAAGTTACTACGTAGAAAGTTTGAGTAAGAAGTTTTAATAAGATTAAGTATGATGATAATATGTAAATAATTTTTAATAATTTAATCGTATACTCTGCGGAGTTAAATTTTAATCAGTCTAAAATTTAATAATGTAAAAGCTGCTAATAAAGTCATAATTTAAAAGTTAAATAATAACTAGGATGCTAATTTTGACAGGTTTTAATAAAATTTAACAAATTTTTTAAAGAGTAAGCTAATTTTTTGTTATTATACACCGAGTTGGAACTATTCCAAAGCTTTTTATGTATTTGATATTAAAACTCTACGTGAATATATTCCGATTCTTGACACCTTTAGTTGTGATATATTTTCAGTAATAAAATGAAACTAAAAAATTTAACTTTTGCAAAGTATTTACAATTTATGTGGTAAAGGTAGCATAATTTCTGAAAGTAGTAAATTTAGGGTTTTAGCAAAATTACAAAAGTACTTGCAATTGCATTAAAATAAATTTTATCAAACGCGCTGTTAGACTCGGAAATAATGACCCGTATCGTCATAATGTTAAGTACAATTCCTAGTTAGAATGCCCAAGTTACTATTCCTTTCCTTTTAATACAATTTAATCTTTTATTATAAATTACGCCTCCGAATTAGTATGTAAATAAGATTTAATTTCCAAGTTTTGAAACTGCCACGAAAAGTGATTACGGAGTTGCGGTTTGTTACATATCGGAAAACCGAACAAAATTTTAAAGTCAAGTGCCAGATACTATTTGCATGAAACTCGAGGTATGATGAACATTCGGCAACCTAATAAAGCTATTTAATTGGATGCGTATTAGGTCGAAAATCGATACAGTCTCACTTAAATTACTTCGCGACCGTTCCCCGTATAATCCCGAAATATATTTCACAATATTTCACTTTAATATTTGTTTTGATTTTAAAAGTGGATGGTTATATCAAATTTATTGTACTAAAACATCATCGTTTCAAAAAAATCTACTTTATTATATAAACTTTACTACTATAATATCAATATTTCACTTTTTCAAGCAAGGATAACACAGTACACAACTTATATAGTGTACATAAATTTGGACGAACACAGTATTGAATTATATTTGGTTGATTGCGTACCGTCTGTACATTTTTCGCGGCTCGATAGTTCAGGATATATCTTTTTGATCTCTTTCCGGACATTAGTTACAATAAAAGCGGATCTTTTGTTTTGTGCGGTCGGCCAGTTGATCGGATAAGCTCTTTATAGTAGGATAAAAAGACTCCAATATATTACTTGTTAGAATCGCCATCTTTGATAAAAGTTTAAGACGCTCAATATTTTTATACCAAAAGTTAATATTATTTTTGCTTATACTGCTTACAGTGATATGTCCGTCGATAAGTAAACAACAACGGCTCTTAAAATGGGCAAGTAGCCGTCTAACAACTACGTGGTCTCCCGACAGCCCCATAAGTGCACCAATAGATTTTTGGAGAAATGGATCACTATTATGCACGTTAATCAATTCTGCAATTCCAGGAGCCTGCAGTAATCCACATCGCCATTGGAAGAAACCATCATCTCACGGTCAATTATTAGCCTACAAATATTTAGGAGTTGCACCTGTAAGTTTCGAGTACTCTCTGTTACGAAATTTAATCATTCAATTTTCAGGTATTTACAGAAACCGAATTAGGGGAACCCCTATTATCGTTGAAGAACGAAAAACTGCTTATCCAGTATTTAACAGACATACAACAAGCAATTTCGAAAATGTCGACACAAGATTTTAAATATTCTTCGTATTACGTTGCAAGAGGAATGGGTTTGGTGGTAGGTGAACAACATAGAAAAGCCGTATTTTACATATATCCGTATTCTCGAAAATCCTCAAATAAACACGACGTATTTGTAACCATTAAAGGACCTTTTAACACTACAAGTTCGGCCACAATACCGGGAAAATTCACATCAAGAAATACCTTCACGACTAACCTAATCGATAAGAAGCGACTGACGTATCAAACCAAAGCCCAAAAATTGTTTTTCAGGTCATTTTCCGTCGATTTCGGATCTTTTATTTATCCTAAACAACCGGAAAATGACGAAAATTATATTCCAATGCGGATAACAAGTGAGAAAGATCGAGTTAAATTGGTATACATACCCAAGAATAATGGAATTTATGAAATTTCTATTATTGTAAATGGGTTTCATTTGTTGGGTTCTCCATATTCTGTTAGTATTGCCGATAATACAAGCGAAATTTATGACACTCTTAGTGAATCGAACGGTAATTCTAAAAAGGACCGTGGTAAAAGCATAAAGCGAAGAGTTATATCTAAAATTATCGATTTTATCGATGAAAAAATTAGTTACAGTAGTGAAACGAAAAACGCCCAAGTTAACATATCGAAAACTTCAACAAATACTTGCGTTTTAACCAATGTGAGAGAGTTGAACCATAACGAATACGAAATTGCTAATCAATCAAGTGGTCACGATGACATTGCAATGGGTAGCTCTTCTTACACTAACAGCGATTTTAACAATAATAACTTATCTACTTACAAGAAACTACACTGTTTAGATGACGAGGATAAAAATATCTACGACGATGTTCCATATGAGGATAATTATAACGAGGAAATTAATTCAGGTAGACCTACTTCTCGTAACGCTATAGTAGACGTTCTAACTGATTCCCACAATAGCTTTGATACTTCATCAATATGTGAAAATAATATTGACAACGAAGTAAGTGATAAAATTTTTGAACCCCAAGCTCATAAAAGAAGCAAAAAGTGTTCACTTCAAAGGCAAGAAAATGTACCCGATGTGGTTTCGAATGACAATAAGCTTATCGCAAAGGAAGAGAGTTTACAAGACGAATTAGTTCGGTCTTTGTTAGAAGATTGCAAAGAAACCAAAACCTATTTGGATAATAATGAAAAATTTAATAACCAACGTAAAAATACTCCGAAACCTAAAAAAAGAAACATATTTTCTAAATCAAACTCGATGGAAATTTTAAACGTGCTTTCAAAATTGAAAGAAAAAAATTCTAACGGAAGTTTAAATAAAAACTACTTGAAAAATTTAACTACGTCTAATATAAGTTTAAACGAATACCAGAAAAAGTGCTTTGAAAATGAAGGTGATAAATCATACTTGGAAGCGTTTCCTAATTTAAGAGAGAGAGTTTTATATTGGGAAAGTTTAATTAATTTAAATGTATTGGAAACTACGAAAAGTTGTAAACATCGTAACAGCCTTCCCAATTTATTTTCGTCCTCTCAATCTGAAAATCCCGACATTACGTATAACAAATCTGTCGATTTCAAAACTCAGTTTAAAAAGCGACACGAATATTGGAAAGTTTTAAGTTCTCAAGCTGAAAGTTGCTCCAGTTTAAGAAGTTCAACTGATTACTTATGTAATGGAAGTGACAATACCATTACAAACCGTCGCAGTCTTCCCGATATATATTATAATTATTTCAGAGATGACATAGAAAAACTTGACTTTAAATCATCGATAGATTTTTACGAAAGTGAAGACGTGGACAGCTTCAGAATAAAATTTAGAGAATGCAAGAATTATTGGGAAAGGTTATGTTCGAATCAAAAAAGTTACGATGAACTTTATTATATTGATAGAAATTCAATAATTCGGGAAGTCAACTTAGATGGTGGATTTTCTGCTAGCGTACCCGATTTACTAATAAAAAATTCTAACTTTGCAAAAGCTTCGTTTTTGAACGCTTACAACCTTAAAGATCTCTATAAGATAAGAAAAGATTATTGGGAAGCTTTATGTTTATACGCAGGCAGCGATGATTCGAAAATAAATACTTCCTACGTTACCAACTTGGAAAGAGACCAATTTTTGAATTTTGATTTTGACATGTTGACAAACAAAAGAAAATCGAAAGCAAATTTACTAAATTTATATAACACTAATTAGTTGTTATAGAGAGAATGTAAATACTTGCACAGTCGATGTTTATTTTATTAAGCATTTAAAATTTCTCATTTCTGACGATTTATTTATTAATTTTCTATAAACATCTTTCAGAAAATTTAGTTAAGCAAATGATACTTACCTGTATTTACTGTAATCACAAAAACATTATTATGTAATCAAACAACTACTTGATTTTGTTCAGTTTTGAACTGAATACCGAAAGCATCTGACAATAAAATTTTTAATATATTTGTGTATTTTTAATCAAATTCATTTTACGATTGCTCAACTTGATAATACTACATATTCCTCTAAAAAAACAAAATAAAAAGATTTAATTATTGTGTATATTTAAATATTACCATTATCATAATTCTATCGTCAAAATAATTTACGTGCAATAGGTCGGGGCGGCTGATAGGCCGCCTACCCTGCCAGTCCCATATAAATAGCAGTAAGTTTTAATCATAAAATCAAAGGTATAACTTCAACCACGTTAGACTGCACAATAAGTTATATTAATGTTGAACGTTTTTGTGACCATATGGCTTACTTCCAAAGTTAAATCTTTCCGGATTTCAGAAAATAATTTTGATAAAAGGCCAAAATTTGATAAACTAGTTTTAAATTTGAATGGGTTTACGCCGGTTGCCTCTACTATTACTATTACTATTGACATAAATTAAAATTTTAATTTTTTTTTCAACCTAATCTAGTATCTTCAGAGAGCCACAGCAAACAGCGTGGTAGCTTGTGTTTAAAAAGTTTAATTTTTTTTTAAATTTTAATTCAAAATTTTAATTTGGCTTTAATACCAAAACTATTGATTTTTAAATATTAATGGTTCCATGCTTTTTTAAACAACATGAAAATAATTAAGTATGTATAAAGTACATTACTGTATTTTATTTTATTGTCTAAAATTAATGGTTTTCAAGTTATAAATTAAATGAAGTAAAGAAATAATGTCAAAAATTCTAAGTTCTAAAATTAATTTAAAATCCTTGATCCATGGCGACTACAGGAAAGAAACCTTAAAAATTGCCCAAGAAACTTTATTCAAGAATGGTTACCCCGGACCTCTGGTGAAGAAAATTATCAAGGATCGTGTTAACAAACTATATAATGGTAACACAATGAAGAAAGAAGTTTCCAACTTTGCAGTTATGCCATATGTTAAAGATTTAAGCGAAAAAATCAAGAGAATACTAAAACCTTACAAGACCAATGTAACCTTCAAATCCACCAATAACATTGGCCAACTTTATACTAAATTGAAAGACACCGTACCTCCTGAGAAGAGGTCAGATTTAATATACAAGGTCCAATGCAATAACTGCAATTTGGTATATATTGGACAAACGAACCAATGGCTTCAAAAAAGAATGAGTGGACACATTTCAAGTATACGCTGTAATAAGCCCGAATCCGCAGCTATTGCCAAACACATTCTAGTCGATGGACATGATGCAGATTTTATGAACGCCAAGATAATCAAATCTGTTACCAACTACAAAGATCGACTTCTTCATGAAATGATATGTATCACAAGAGAGAAGAACGCCATGAATAGGAAGACAGATATAGACGGATTAAGCAACATCTACAGCCATTTACTCGTCTAGTTCGCCCTTACACACATTGGAGTTAAGTTTTTCCTATTTGACGCGGAAACTCATCATAGGTTGTTCCTTAACTCACGATCTTTTTGGATCTTAGGTCGTATCAAATGACAATGTGTTTTGTTCCCGGTTTCCATGTATTTTATTTTGTTTATATTAAATAAAATTCTGAAAAAGACGACAAAAATCGTCGAAAGCTTAAGATATATTTGATTATATTACTGAATTTAACTTGTTATTTATAGTTTAATTATTTATCTTTCAAATATTAAAGGTAAGTCATTGCTAGTCGTAAAAAATTATTTCTGTATAATAAAACAAATTTTAACCCTTGCAGTCAATATGGGCTGAAGAAAGCAATTAACGGTAGAAGAAATTGCTTTAGTGAAGGCTTATAAAGATGCGGGTTTGTCAAATCGGCAAATTGGAAAGAAAATTGGTAGATCACATAAAGTGTGTTCATTCTTATTCATTCTGTTCATTCTGTTCATTCTTACATGAAATTACAAGAAAATTATGGAAGAAATTACAAAACCGGGGCAAAACCCAAACTTAGTAGGCGCCAGAAACGTGCTATTTTCAAAAAAGCGGTCACTGAAAGTATGTCGTCATCACAAATACGAGCGGATTTACAGTTACCGGTGACCAGCCGACGTGTACGACAAGTTTTGCAATCGCACCCTCATGCCGAATACCGGAAGCGGGTAGGTAAACCCCGTCTTACTGAAGCGCATAAGGTAGCCCGACTGGAATTTGCCAGAAAACACATGGCGTGGACGGACGAGTGGAAGAATGTGCTGTTTTCTGACGAAAAGAAGTTTAATTTGGATGGTCCAGATGGTTGGCAATATTACTGGCACGATTTACGCAAAGAAACGGAGGTTCATCTTAGTCGAAATTTCGGAGGCGGAACCGTAATGATATGGGGTGGTTTTTCTTTCCATGGAACGATTCCGCTGGCGTGGATTTCTACTAAAATGAACTCTGAGAAGTACATAGAAATGTTAGAAGTAAGTTTGCTGGAAAATACCGAAGCTCTTCTTGGTGAAAATTATATTTTCCAACAAGATAACGCGGCAATCCATAACTCCAGGGCCACCAGGGAATGGTTTAACTCCAAAAATATTAAAGTTTTGCAGTGGCCAGCCTGCAGTCCGGATTTGAACCCCATAGAAAACCTATGGGGTATTATTTCTAGGCAAGTATACTTGAATGGCAAGCAATTTACTTCGGCAGAAGAGCTTAAAAATAGGATCCGAGAAGTATGGCGTGAGATATCCCCGGAGATCTTAAAAAATTTAATATTATCTATGCCTGATCGATTATTTATATTTTTTTAAATACAAAATTTCAAAAAATTGTTAGTGGAACTATTTCAATTTCCACCTTATTTATTTAAATTATTATAATAATTAATTAAAATAATGTATTTTTTTAAATAAATAATTATTAAAATGCTATGGGTCTATGTGTTTTCATTACAATTGATGAAAAAAAAATTATGAAGGTGAAAAGATTATAATAAGATTGATGTTTTTTAAAAAACATAAGTGTATCTCTCCTAACTTCCACCAGTGTATTATAAATGGCTCGATCAGGTATGGGAAATTTCCGGATCAACCCAAAATATCTATAATAAAGCCCATATACAAGGAAGGCGACCCCTCAAATTACGATAATTACAAACCAATCAGTTTACTTACAGCTTTTTCAAAAATTTTTGAATTAGTTATGTGTAGGCAGGTCGTACAATTTTTGGATGAAAACGAAATTATTACGGAAATGCAACACGGATACCAAAAAGGACGATCCACTCAACCGGCTATATTCCAATTTGTGGAAAACGTACTACAGGCATATGAAAATGGAGAACTGGCACTGGGAATGTTTTTAAACCTAATAAAGGCGTACGATCGACTAAATCCTGAAATTCTTTTTAAAAAGTTGGAAAAATATGGAATAACTGGAATGGCATTAGAATTAATCAAATCTTATTTTACAAGAAGAAGACAAATTGTTTCCATAATTAGCAATGGGGTGGAATATAAATCTGAAAGCAAAATTGTGACCATGGGTGCACCACTGGGTATAAGTATTGCAGCACCACTATATATTACAATATACGTAAACGTACTACCACGTACAATAAATAGAGATAAATTACAGTATCTTACCAACTATGCTGATGATTCAAACCTATTAATAAAAAGCAAGACATGGCCTGAAGTAGTAAGTTCATCGAGCGAATTTTTTAGAAGGGTAGAACAATGGTTTGCTGCAAATGGAATGTCATTGAATAAGCAGAAAACAAATCTAATATTATTTAAAACTCTACATTCTGGGCTTGAAACACCTCAGAAAGTACTGATAAATGGAGAATCATACGGATTATGTAGCAGTGCGAGATTCCTGGGATTGCATATAGACGGAGAGCTGACATGGAAGGAGCACATCCGAGTAGTTGCAAAAAGTTTGAATACGATCGTCTATGGATTGCGAGTAATATCGAATTATGTAAGTTATGGGATACTGAAAACGGTTTACCAGGCGACGTTTGAGTCAAAAGTTAGATATGGATTAATTTTCTATGGAAACGGACAAATTGACTCGATATTTAAAATACAAAAGCAAGCACTAAGAACTATACTAAAGCTAAAATTTAGAGAAAAATGCCGGGAAAAATTTAAACAAAGCGGATTACTGACAGTATGGGGAATCTATATACAGGAATGTGTCTTATTCATATCCAAAAATCATCATCTGTTTTCGCAGCACTTTAATGAGAAAAATTACTATCCTACAAGAAGCATGGATTACAGAATACCACAACATCGTTTAACAATAACAGAGAAAAATTGCATTAAATGCTACAATAAGGTACCTAATGAAATAAAAACAATAAAAATCTTCAAAGACTTTAAAAAGGCTGTTCATAAATTTTTAATTGAAAAGGAACCCTATGATATGAGGGAATTTTTGTAAAATTGGCTGAGATTGAATTTTTGTTTGTGTTAATTGACATTTTTTCTTTTTTGATGTGCACTTATAATCTACATTTCCTAAGAGAAAATAAACTTATTATTATTATTATTACTTCGTAAAAGAGTAAACTCAAGATTATAGCACCTAGGTAAATTATAGCCTATTTATCATAGGTAGACGTTGACAGAACATTTATTTCTATATTGAGACCTGATATGAATAACATTCTAACTCACTTTTGCTTAGTTTTTAGGAGATCATTTTAAAGACTATTTAACTGTATCTACGAGTACAACACAGTTGCAATGATATTATTTTGTTAAATAATAATAGAATTATTTGAGATAGAAAAAAAAATTTCTAACAAAAATTATTGATTTTTTTGCTATATATACCTAGTATAGTTAGATAACATTGTAACTTGAGTTACAATGTTATTCATATCGAATGTCGATATTACGTAGAAAAGGACGGATAAAAATACTAAGAATCCGTAACGATAATACAAAACATATATTTAGTAATATAATTTTATAAAATTTTGAACAAAAATATGATTCATCTAACCAGAAATTGAACAAATTAAACAAAAATGACTTTAGAACATAATATTATTATGCAACGAGTATTATAATTATTAGTATTATCTCTAAGCTTGCAGTTTTGCTTGAAGTTTTGATCTACTATGTACATATGTTTCCAGTTAAAACTTACATCGTGTACCTCCTAAATCTACTCTTTTCTACAATCTGTTGGTGCATAATATGAAAACTTTTAGTTGGGATTTTTTATTTAGCTCTGATTATGTATACAAAAATTTTTTCTATTAACTATAGGAATTTTGATATTTTTAAGTGTTTTGTATTTTTAACATTTTTGAAAATATTTTAAATATATTATACAGAATATCAGACATCAGACAACCATGAAATAACGTTATATTGTACTTTCGTATTACGAATTTTTCATAATTTCAAATATTCTTAATTCAAACTTGTTATGTGATAATTGTCCCTTTTTTAATTTTTTGAATTTTGATTTTCTACGTATTGTATTATTCTTATATTTTTTTGAGTTTAACATCTAGATATAATAATTGTGAACCTTTTTATATCTATGTGTAGTTTAGACGACCTTTAATCGCTGCTATATATTTCGGAATATTGACCCAGCAATCTTTAATTTTTAATATTTCTCAATAATGTGTAATAAGAATAACATGTTTGGAAAACCTACAATAATTTAAATAAAATTGATTTCTTATTTTATACTCTATCTATCAGCGAGACGGATGTAACCTGGTTTATTATTATTTATGTGGTTAACACCATCTCGGTGGCAAAAAGAGTAATAGTTCTACTTACTGCTACTATTGTAGTCAACCTCAAAATTTTCATTTTTCCAAGCGTTATAAAAATAGGTTTTTGGCTTTGCCTTATAATCATTATCAAGTATCTTTGCAATCTTATATCTGATCCAATAAAATTTACTTCTGTACATGCTTTAGCTATTTTTTTACTCTCAGTTAAAACTTGCTCTCCACGATAAGCCATAACACACATTAGAAAGTAAGCTATCGTAGCTATTGTAACGTTCTTGGTAAAGTTTATATCTTGTATGGAATTCTGTTGAGCAATAAAACGTTATTTTATAATATTATTTAAAACTTGAAATTCATTTTTTTCTATTTTATTAATGTTTTGCTTTTGTTAGTCAGTCTATCTTAGTTTTGTCGTCATTTATCTATGTTCCGAAAGACAGTAGTTTACTTTCTACAATTTTCTCACCACTTATACTCTAGGATTTCCCCGATATTTTAAATATGTTATAAGTTAGATCATCGCCTTTGCCATTGAGCTAATTGGATAGTGTTAAGGTTGTTAAGAAGGAAAATGAAAATAATGAAAAGTTCTTGAAATTTTTACAGTACATTATTTGCATAATAAAAAAATTTCTGGCAAAGTTTGAATTTAATCTTGTTTTTAGTTATTGAGATAAAAAATGTCAAAGTTACATAACGGTTGCATTGATTTAAAGGTCATTATTTCAATAACCAGAAATGTCAGCATTACCAAAAATTGGCAAAATATTTATGAAAGTCTTATAAAGAAGTATACCAAATTTCAAAAAAGTCATGTTTTCAGTTTCTGAGAAAATTAAATTATTATTTCAAAAAGTGTACAAAAGCTATCAAGATTTAGTAAATCATGGCAACATCTGATTTGGTAACCCATTCATTTTCCCACCAATATTTTTGTTTTTAATGTATATTTATCGAAAATCTTGATAGCTTTTGAACTACTTTTTAGAATAATAATTTAATTTTCTCAGAAACTAAAAACATGACTTTTTTGAGATTTGGTATACTTATTTATAAGACTTTCATAAATATTTTGGCAATTTTTGGAAATGCTGGCATTTCTGATTGTCGATTTAATGGCCTTTAAATTAATGTGAACTTTAACATTTTTTATCTCGATAACTAAGAACAAGATTAAGTTCAAACTTTGCCAGAATTTTTTTTATTACGCAAATAATGTACTGTAAAAATTTCAAGAACTTCTCATTATTTTCATTTTCCTTCTTAACAACTTTAAGCAATAATGGGTTAAGCCACATTTTGAAAAATTGAGAAAACACGTAGTTGTGTTGCAAAAATTATTTTTTTGAAATATTGTTCAAATTGTAGAACATCTAATTTGATTAAACTGATCTTTTTTACAGACCCATCTTTCCATTCATAATTACAAGGCTGGTTTGCTCTTTACCGTAAGGGTTGAACTGTCAATGTCAATGAACTGCTGTGAATAGCAGTAAATGTAGCCCCCTTGAAATTAAAATCAACCTGTCCAAGCGTTTTTCACTATTTTATTCTCAAATGTTTTGAAATATCGTATTTATTTCGCATTTCTGCAGCTTCAATTTTTTTGTTCAATAATTGATAAAACTTCAAAAAAATTATTGTACTGAATTTAGGGAAGCAAGACCTTTCAAATGAGGTATCAGTTGCCATATCATCCTTATTAACATTTCAGGGGTTGTCTTCACAGCGCTAAGGGATGAAATAATACGGGAGTGACATTGGTCGCAAAAGTTGTCCCCCTCAATAATAAAATTGACGTGTTTTTGCATTTTTTGAAAAAAAAATTCTGCTGGCCACAATCTCGTCTGTTTTGTTTTCAAACGGCCACCCTGTATAAATCTACAGTTTATCATTATTTTTATGATTAATTAATTGATTATAATTTTCATATTTCTAGGAGTAAACCAATTTTCAACATTTGCAATATTTTTATAATCAGTTTAGTAAAGTAAATCTATAAACTTACCGACACTACTTGCAACATTGCTATACATAAGATAGATGAGAGCCCAATAAAAAGAATCAGTGTTATAAAGTAAAACGCTTTCTCTATTTCCTTAGCTAACTCTATAATACGAACGTGATAATTAATCAAGTTCTTTAATTCCGCTTCTATAAATTTCCATGGAATAATTATTTTTGATAGTTTATTTTGATTTTTTACGCGGGAACTCTAAAATGTATAACAATAAATTGATAAAACAAACTCGTACGTAATATGTACCTTACCTCGACAAGGTTCTGCAAACTATTTTGTAACATATTTTTTATAAAATTTTGTAATATTTTACAATGGCAGCAAAGTATTGTTAACATGTTTATAATAATGAAAATAATTTGTATGAAGGAATTTGCAAAAACTGAATAAATAATGATCTGACTAAAAAATTGAAAATTATTATTATGAATACTGGGTCCACTTCCAAACGGCAAAATCCAATTTTTCCTTCCTTTAGAAATAAATACAGACAGCAGTACAATACCAAGTACTGATAATACTCCTAATGCGGTACCAAAAATACTCTGAAAAAGTTTAATAAAATATGTAGGAATTAACTAAGAGGAATAAAATTTTACCTGCTTTCTAATAAAATTTTCATACAATATTAGGCTGGCGTTATATCGTTGTCGATTAGTACAATTAGCTAATACACCAAGATTATGTATTTGTTCAAATATTTTCACCATTCTTGTTTTATTACACATCATGCAGTACATACTTACAAGTCCTGCAATTTATAAATATTGCTGTGATATCATTTATTAAATTTAATTAATAATTGCTATAAACTTTAATTTAATTTCATTTAAATCAAAAAATCTTTAATATCTCGAAAAGCACATCTAACCATTCACAAATTTCGAGGTAGACCCCTATCAAAATTTTTGCTGGTGGGAAACCATTAAACCCAAAATATAATAAGAACTACTTAAAATAATCGTCTCTCTACAGTACACACAGCGATATACAGAGTGTACATTTGAAATCGATCCGCGTTAATTTTCTCGTTAACTAAACATAAATAAATTATTTTACAATAAATAAATTATTTTTAATTGGAATGATAGAATGAGTTCTAGCGCAAAGCAGATTTGAAGAGTAATCTAAGAAAATCTAAATGGAGAAAAATTTGAGGAGCATCATTTTCAAATGCACACCCTTTATAGTATTATATACTATAACTAGTATAATATAAACTATTAATACTATTGGGGTAAAATATTATCTTGTATTTAAATTAATTTTAACAAATTATTAATTTGAATGAATAAATCATACTCTGCTTTTATCGCTTTCCAATATTTATTATTCTATATTGCTTCTAAGATGTGATATACTTATTCATAAAATTGTTTAATACGAGTAAATCACTTGACTATGTTACACTTTACGTCGATAATTTTAAAAGTTTTGGCCAAATTAAGTACATGCTTATGTTATTGAATTAAATAGACAAACCTGTGATATACGCAATTTCAAACAAGAAACTGTAGATAATCTCATTAACATCATAAAACAGTTTAATTATTTCAGGTAACACAGAAATTGGATAAATTGTTAAAATTATAAACAAAATAATGCAATAAATTTTGTAAAATAAATTTTGAGGTATCGACAAACCGAATATTTGTAACACAAATTTTTGATGTGCAAAACAGTCGATTGGTTTATTTTTTAACATATTTATTTACAATTTTTATGTTTAATGAATATTGTAAAACGTTAACATCACAAATTTCTAAGTTACACTAATGTTGTACTTAATTATTATCTTATTCTGCGTGTATTACACTAATTATTATTTAAGAACTTTTCAACTTTTATACTTACTTTTGAAAATTATTTGTCAATACAACTTAACGATATTTAACGATATTAAATGTTGTTCATATAAAACTTTTCCAATTTGCATATAAAGATTTGTAATCAAAATGGTAATTAACCAAAAATAAATATATTTGTTAGGTACTTTTTTAATAGTACTAGTACTATATCAATTATTAATTTATAATAATATAATAAGATTGCATGTAGCACTATGTGCGATTTTACTTTACTAATATAGCCTGACCTCTTTTGGAAAACCGCTAATACAAAGCAAGGGAAAATAGATAACTGTTTAGTTTTAATAGTTATCGATTTAAAACCAAGAAAACGCGTTCTTCAGTTGAACTTGAAACCAATAGGTAATATTTACCATTATCTAATGGTATAAAGTTTAAAATAATTATTATTTTATAAAATTTTTTATAGAAATTATCCTCTTAGTTTTTCTTGATTTTTAAAGAGTTGATTTTCAATTTTTAGCAACTTGGGAATTTACCTTTTTATTTAGATGCTGGCATAGTGAACATAATTTTTAATGAGATTATGAATTGCTCGAATAATTAAGATAAATTGATTGCACCTACGAATTTATGTTCTATACAATTTTAAGTTTTATAAACTGGTTTGCTTTACAATATTTTTTTGTTTTTAATAATTGTTCATTCAAAGAATGTACAAAATTTTTTTCCACAAGATTGATTTTATTTTCAGATTGAGGAAATAAAGGTAACAATTAAAAGTCACTGTAACTCGTTTTCAATAATTTTTTGTATTAAGTTTATCTATCTACATGCATACAACATATTCTAGGTTATTACTATGGGCGATATAAATTATTTTGTAGCATATTAATATAACAGAGGACGATGACGACGGTCTGATGCTTAAGTACGTTGACTACTAAGGAAAGAATCCTGGTTCGAACCCTACTGAAATAAGAACTGTATTCTAACCACCGTCCTCCCTCGGCGGGCAATGGCAAACCACATAGGTAATCTGCCTTGAACACCTTTCACAAAATGAAGTCGTTTGGATTGTAACTTTGGGTTGTAGCTCTACTGTGTATGTATACGTTATTGCATAACGTTGAGCTCAAAGCCTCAATAAGTTGTTGCAAAATTCTATTTTCAATTCTTACTTGTAGATACTGTAGACATAATGTGAAAACAGTTAAATCCGTTTCACATAATATGTACACTATGGTGCTTCCGTTTTTTGTATACATTTTTTAATTTTAATTATATTTAATAATATGTCTAGGTGCGAGTATAATTATACTAGTTACTATATTGTGTGCATACTAACTGATACAATTTCCAGAATTCGTTTTCGCTAAAATATCTTGTTGTTTTTAATTCAAAATCTTAAAATGCCGCTATCGGGCGAACCAAACCAAAACGAGTTCTAAAACATGAGTTCTACTTAGCCTGTATGATTTGAAATGGATTCAGTCTATACACTAAATCTAGTATGTGTAATTACAACTAATACTATTTTCTTAACAATTGTTTTCAATTTCAGTAAAATCCAAAATTTTGGTATGCATATTTAGCAAACTTTTTATTATAGTTATATTTTCCAGGCAATCCTTAATTTTTAATATTTCTTAATAATGTGTAATAAGAATAACATGTTTGAAAAACCTGAAACAAAAAAAAAGAAGTTAACACATTTCTTATTACTCGTATAGAGTATTCGAATACTCGGTGGCGTATCGAGTTCTACTTACTGCAACTATTATGTTCAAATTCAAAATTTTCATTTTACCAACAGTCATGAAAATTGGTTTTTGAGCTTGTCTTATAATCATCAACAAGTATCGTTGCAATCTTATATCTGATCCAATGAAGTTTACTTCTAAGCATGCTTCAGCTATTTTTATACTTTCAGTTAAAACTTGCTCTCCGCGATAAGCGATAACCCACATGAGAAAATAAGATACCATGACTATTATAACATTTTTGAGAAAGTTGATATCATGTATGGAATTCTATAATATCGTAATAAAAATTTTTACAGATCATAACTCAAAATTTAAACTAAATATAAATTAGTAAGGAAGCAACAAGAACAACAAGCAACAGGTAACAAGAAACCAGCAACATGAAAGTGAGTTAACCCATCTATATATGATCCACTACTCACTCTCACGCATGTTGCTAGTTGCAAGCCAAAATACTTACAGACAATATTTGCAACATCCCCATACATAACATTGATGAAAATCCAACAAAAGAAATTAGTATAATGAAGGAAAACACTTTCTCTATTTCATTAGCTAACTCGATAATGCAAACGTGGTATTTAATCAATTTTTTTAATTCCATTTCGATAAATTTCCATGGAATAATTATTTCTGATAATTTATTTTGGTTTCTGACTCGAGAATTCTAAAATTTATACCAATTAGTAAAACAAAACTGTAGTTGTTATATTATCTTACCTCAACAAGGTTCTCCAAACTGCTTTGTAACATATTCTTAATCATATTTTGCAAGCTTTTACAATGGAAACAAAGTATGGTTAACATATTTATGAAAATAAAAATAATTAACATGAATAAATTCCCAAGGAATTGATAAACAACGATCTGACTGCAGAATTGAAAATTATTGTTGTTAATACTTGGTCCGCTTCCAAATGGTAAAATCCATTGTTTTCTTTTTCTCGAAAAAAATATAGACAATAGTACCATTCCCAATAATGTTAATAATCCTAATGCAGTACCAAAAATGCTCTAAAATGTAAATAATATGCAGAGAAGTTGAGGAAATAGAAATAAAAAAGTTGTGCCTACCTGCTTTCTGATAATATTTTCGTGTAGTGTTAGGTTTGCATTATAGTGATAGCGATTCTTACAATTAGCCAGTATTCCAAGATATTTTATTTGATCAAATATCTTTACTAATCTTTTTTTGTTGCAGATCATTCGATACATACATAGAAGTGCTGTAATATTCAATAAAATGTAATAACTATCTATGTAGATAATTTTAATGAACAAACTAAAATTTTCAAGAATACAAACTAGAAATTCAAATTACCGATTGCCGACCAAATATGATGATTATGATTAATAAAATTTTAGAAATTAATATACATACATAAGGATGTAGTTTTCAATTTTTAAACACAAATATCAATATATAATATTGAGAAAACCAACCTGTGATATAAGCAATTTCAAATAGTAAACTGTAGATAAACTCATTAGCATCATAAAACAACTTAATTATTTCAGGTATCACAAAAATTGGAAACATAGTTAAAATTATAAACGAAATAATGCAATAAATTTTGTAAAATATATTTTCAGATATTGACAAACCCAATAAGCGTAACATAAATTTTTGATAGGCAAAGCAGTCGATTGATTTAGTTTTTTGCATCGCTAATTTTCAATTTATATCTTGAATATCGTAAAATGTTGACAGCACAAAATTTTAAGTCGCAATAATGTGTATTTTACTAAATTATTGTACATTCTGCTATTAATTGTAATTACTTAAAAACTTTCATATTTAAACTTCATAATTCTGAAAATTATTTGTAAATATGTACTACTATTTGACGATAATAAACATTATTACAAATGCAAAGCTTTTCTAAATTATATTATCCCTTACGAATTAGTAGATAAACATTGTTTTATACATAAAAAGGAAAAAGCTATTTTGTGCTGTACGGTATTAATATTATCTTATTGCTTTTAAAATTTAGAGATATAAGACTTTAATTACATAATTTTTTAATATTTTTGAATTAATTTTTTAATAATAATTATAATTTAAAATAATGTATTATGAAAATCTTTAAAGTACTATTTAAGTATTTAGATGTTTAAAGTTAATTTTAATTTGCAATTTTTTAATTTTTATGCTAATTTAGCCGCTACTGTACCTAGTCGGGACATAAGTTCTGTTACACAGTATTAATTAAATTTTTAATGTTTCAAAATAATAAATTCAATTATGATATATACTGGTTTATTACTTAATATATAAAGAATACATTTTTAATATATTTACTCAAAATGTCCTCCTTTAGCCTTTACACAAGCCTTTAAACGCCGTGGCCAATTATCAATTGCGGCACGGACGACTTGTAAAGGTATCGATGCTGCTGCTTTCACCAAATCCCGCTTCAGAAGCTCGATATTTTTATGAGGCTTACTACAAGCCATGTTTTCAAGAACTGACCACAATTTATAATCCAAAGGATTCAGATCAGGACTTCCAGAACGCCATTGTTCTGCTGCAATAAACGCAGGTAAATTTTCTGCTAGCCACCTTTGGGTTGTCTTAGCTTTGTGTGCTGGTGCAGAGTCCTGTTGGAAAACCCAATGGTTTTCTTGAAAGAGAGAGTCGTTAAGAGGCTTTACCACGTCTTCTAACATTTCTTGGTAAATTGGTGCCGATGTTTTAACGCCTTTTTCACAAAAGTGAAGTTGAGTAACCCCTTCGTAGGATACACCCCACCAAACCATCACAGATGCTGGATAATGGTCTCTTTGAACCCTCGGAATTTTTTCTGCCGCTTCTTTAGAGCTGTGAGCATAAACACGATCGTTTTGCTTATTAAATTTTTCTTCGACGGTAAAAATTGTTTCATCGGTAAACAAAATATTTTTAAAATTATTATTACCGTGCCTCCTTAATAGGGTTTTCGATCTCTCGTGCCTAATTTTTTTTAAAGCTGTTGTTAACCTTTGTCCTGTTGCTCTACGAAAAGCCCCAAGTTTTAGGTCCTGCCTCAATACGCGAGACACGCTTTTTTTTGAAATTTGCATCTCCATAGCAATAATTTTTTGTTTTCGCAGAGGATTTCGTCGTATTCTTTCACGCACTGCTTTAATCACTCGTGGAGTTCTTATGGTACGAGGACGTCCACTTCTTTTTCTGTCAGCTATTGCATTTGTATCGGTAAACCGTTTTATAGCACGACTTACAAACATTTTTGAAATTTTTAACGGCTTTAGCAATTTTAAAATTTCACTATTTGATACACCACATTTATGTAACGCAATAACTGCTATCCGATTTTCTTTCACACCCCAATCCATGTTGCTGGTTGAACTCAAAAATTTTAACTATAGTCTGTACAAGTTGCCAAAAGAAAAGGCTTTCTAAATATGTAATTGTTTTCCACCCTCTGTAATCTTAAGCTGTAAAATCTAACGGTTCTTTACAGGTAACAGAATTTATGTCCCGACTAGGTATAACTCGTGGGTTTATACCTATTTATATTTACCAAATGTATGTAGTAATATGGAAATAAGACCAAGATATGGAAATAATAAGATAAAGGAATAATAAGAAATAAGACCGTTAGGTCTTCGTTTGAAGAAACTTTGCAATTTTTTTAACTTTTTGCAGTTCAGGAAAGAGGTAATAATCCAAAGTAGCCAAGTCAAATAAACAACAAGGCGAAAACAAAATTATAGTATTTTTGGTCATTTTAGATTTTGGATTTTTAGATTTTTGGTGAAAAATCAATTCAAAAGCTACAAAATTACCGAATTAGCAGTGATTATACTATACACCAAATTTTTGAGAATAACCATATTTATTTCAAAATCGTAAAATCCCACATAGTACAATAACGTATTTTGGACATATCTAGGAAGAATATTTTTATCCAAACCGACGTACCACGTACTTACCAGTATGCAAGTTGCACGTACTGATTACGTAACCAGTACGTGCATTATGCACAGTGTTGTACGAATAAGGTACCTCCATTATTCGTACAAATGTGTACGTACTTTGTGCAAATATTGCACGTACCTAGTACGAACGAGGACGTACCACGTTAGTACGAGATTCATACATTCGTATATATTTTATAACGATACATGCATTTAAGGATGTAGGTATAGGAGGCAAAAAATAAAACTCAAAAATATAAGCTATGGATGAAAATTGATACACATGTCATCATTGACTTTACGATGAAATAAAAAAAATTTCAAATCGGTTCACTACAATAGTTCAATAGTTCTTGCAGTTTTAATTTGATGTTGACTTTTTGCTAAAATTCAAGAAAATCATATCTATGGTTTTGCTTAAGAATCTGCTTCTAGGGAAAATCACAAGGTGTTAAACAGTAAAATACTTGTCTAAATAAAAATCTAAAGCTAAATCTTAAGAAATCGTAAAAAAATTATATAATGTAAAAATCATTTTATGAAAAACAACAATTTATTGAATATATTAGCTTAAAATATATGATCAAAATATAAGAATTTTTTCAAATTTTTGGTAGTTATAGCTTGTAAATAGAAGAAGAAAGGAAAATTTCATCACGGTTTACTAGACCGTTCTCGAGAAATTAATTAGTAATTGAAGAACCGATATAGAGTTGTTACGTTCAATTCTCTAAAAAATAATATAAATTTCGACGTAAAAAGAACCCTAAACATATTTAACACTTGTTGGTATTATAAATGTCATGTACTATATCTCGGTTTTTATTAGTTTTAACAACAAATATCAATTTTTACTGATAAAAATTATTACATATTTTAAATTAGATAGTAGGTTGGATTGCAGGGATAGTCACTAATAAAAATTTTGTTATGTCAAATTTAATATTTTTCGTAATTTTAAAAAATAAACCGATTTAAACGAAAAAAACCTGTCTTCATGCATTTTTATAACTTAGTTTATCGTTTATGATATTAAAAAAATATTTTTATAAGACAGAAGTAAATAGAAAAATGTCTAGTTATTATATTATACCTCTTAGTTATTTATTGATCAAAAAGGAGTACACTTCAGTAAGTTCTAATTTAAACCAACAGTTAGTACCTACGACAGTATCTGTCTAGTGCTGGTGAACATGGTCGAAGCTGAAGATACCCAGTATCGAAGGTAAAACAAGAAAACAAGTCATAAGTGTGACTAACTGACAAGTCAATAGAGACCATAGTTACGTAATAAATTTCTAACAACTCTCAGTAGTGTAGAAGAAGACAAACAAAATTAACCAACATCAAAATTAAAAATGACGTTAATTGTGGTGCTAGATATATAAAAGTTTCATGATGAGCCTACATAACGATCAATTCCCCACCAAAGGGAAAATCTCAAGATTTAATTATCGGCGTTCTTAAACCAGCAAAACTCCAAATTCCAGAAATTGATTAGATCAGTTCACTGAATTAAATTGTATTTATATATAAAGAACTATCATAAAAAGAATTTTTCTCAGATATATTATAGATACATCTTATATTAATTATAGTGTAGTTTAAAGTGCATGCTAACAAGTTGATCAGATATTGAGATTTAACTCACAGTTTCTCAAGCGTATGGGTAGGTGTTTTCCCCAACAGCGGGTTTTTCTATTGGTTGTTCTTACAAATTATTATCACGAATAACAAAAAAAAACAAATTTTACAAATTAAACATAATACCAAAATTGCAAAATCGGATTTTGAAATCCGACAATGTATAATGAATATGTAGCATAAGCTATCAATAATTAATGCAACAAAATAATAGTTTATTTAAACTTAATGATTTCAGAAATTACAGTAAATGGATAAATAATTGGTTAAAATTATTAATAAACTGACTACGTATAGACTTTTTATTAAACTGGTTTTTGTTGAAGAAGCAAGGAAATTTAATAAAAAATTTTGATGTCCTAAAGAATCATTATATATTTTTAGATCTTAAATATTTAGGGCCATTTGTATAGTGCGAGTTTAACAACCCATCAAAGTTAAACCAAGATTTTCTTTGAAATTGAGCGTTCTGATTGGTTTAAAAGTAAGTTAATCTTGGTTTAACTTTAATCGGTTGTTAAACCCCCACTATACAAGTGGCCCTTAGTAGGTTAAAAAAATTCTTCATTTACATACTTCATTTACAAATGCACAATGTTACAATTATGTTTAATTATTATTATTATGTACCTATATTATATAATAATTTATATAATTTAATTATTATTGCACGATTGCACTTTTTTTAATGATTTTGCTAGTAATGGGTTTTTCAATAAAATGATGAATGTTGGATGTTCCTACTCTTTATAAGCATAATAATAATAATATGATTGAATTTGTAATCATTCAATTCAATTGTCAATAAATTGGAAAAATAATTTCTCAAGCGATAAAACATCACAATTTGTTGTATTGTAAAATTATGCATTTTAAATGCTTTGATAATGATTTAGAAAATTAATTTTAAATTTTACTGAAACTTGAATATTTGTAACTATTATAATTTAGGTATCTAATAATAATTATGAAAGTTTCCCACCGTGAGTATTATTGACTAAACATTAAAAAGCCATTTTTTAACTAAATAACGTAATTAATGTCTCTTTAATTATACCTGCAGTTTTTTCTGTAATCTGATTCACTGAGGAACATTATGGTTACATATTTATATTTAATTATTAGTGATAATGTATATTATACATCTAAACTAAAATATACACAACAAAATTGTGCAGAAATATTATTATTTAACTAAAGCTTAAAATTGCATATTAATCACGAGATACTTAAAATAATATTATAACAACTTGAATATGTTTCGAAATATTGCGTTTCAAAAACTCACCATTTTCATTGCAATTTGTAAAAAAATTATTAATTGTAATCTGTTGCAAATAGGTTTTCTCGAAAGAATTCTACGGAAAAAAATTATATATGATATTTAGAAAATAATAAGATGTTTAAAGAAAAAAACACGAAAAGACACACGGGTCAAATTTTATAAAACAGTAGCGGTTCCAACAATGATGTACGGTAGGGAGTCGTGGGTACTAACAAAAAGCAAGAAAGTTCCATTCAGGCGACGGAGATGAGATTTTTCAGAACAGTGAAGGGTTGTAGTAAGATGGATCGTATTAGAAATACCGACATTAGAAACGAACTAAACATCTTCAGCTTAAACGACAAACTAAAAGAAAATAAGATAAGATGGAAAGAACATTTGGAACGAATGACTGAAGATAGGCTTCCCTCAAAGATCTACAAGTATAAACCAGGAGGAAAGAGAAGCCTAGGTCGACCGAGGAAGAGATGGGAACCGTAACAGGAATTTAAATGCCTAATACGGAAAGTGCAGAAGAAGAAGAAGAAGAAGAAGAAGAAGAAGAAAACATTTGCGAATCATAGTCTGCTAACAGTAATAATTTAAAATGTTGCAATCTCAAGTTTGACGATTTGATTACCAGGGGACAAGTTATATTTATTAGCAACCTGCAAACATAAGCTGCTGAACAAAAAGATGGAGATTGTCTTTATAAAGTTTATTGTGACAATTACTAATAAATTGGTTATCACTACATCACTAAAATAATATCAGTACAATATAATTTTTCTCAAAAATTTACATATTTTTTGCTTAATATTAGTATATAAATGCCAAGAGATGATGCAATTATACATCACAAATTTGCCATTGAGATTTTCTTCGTTATTATAATTAACAATCTACTTTTCATCCACATAAACGGCAAATAAATTTGGCTCCACCTAGTCGATATATTAGCAAGTACCGTTACAATATAATGTTTCCTTAACCCGGCGTAGGTTTGGTGGACTTTAGTTACATTAGTGGTTTGGTGGGGTATGAGTTAAAATATATAAATGAATTAGAATTTTGTGTTGATTTTAGAAGGATATATGTTTAATGTTATTTAAAATCAATTTCTCAAGTCTTCTTCAACTTCTAAAACCGAATTTAAGTCTTGAACAGGCATATTCTTTTCTTCCACCTCTTTCCAAAGCTGTAATAACCGTGCTTGCTTTTTCTCATATACATAATACATAATTGTAATATTTAATATAAAACCAATAAATGTAAGCTATGACTTGCTTTGTACTAAACGCAATTAAAATTTAAAATAAAAAAATCAGTCACATAAAGAGTCTGGTGGACTATGAGGGTTATTAATCTTATAAGGTCTGGTGGGGTATGAGCACGTATTTACTAAATTAAATAAAAATTGCATGCACAATAGCTGACCTACGACTGAATTTTCAATGTATTTATGCTTAGTAAGGTTCAACTTGAAGATACACAAAATTTGGCGAAAATATTAATTATTTTAAATGACTTGAACACGTTTTAAAGTACGTTGGGGTATATTATACCCCACCAAACCTATGCCGGGTTAAGTATCAAAATTCATTTATTCAATAACTGTAAAACTTAAAATTTACTGTTTTACTTCACTGCCGATAGTGTCTTCTATCATTTCTTTGTTTTTAGTATCAACCGTGGTCAGCAGAAAGTATTGTTAGCTAACGTAGTAACTAGTGTTGTTATAGTTAACGAAAGTCGGCACTAATATAATTCGGTGCCGCCCGTCACAGGCGGTAAAGTAAGATAAGCTTTTATAAACACTTACGACCGCAGTTTCTAGATTTTCATCATATCAGAGATGATACAGAACGAGATACTCATCTCGTTTAGCAGATTTATGACATAGAGTCAGCTCATTTGTTTTCTTCTTAATTCCGCGTACACTAAAAACCTAAAAGATGAATCTTGAAGTTTGATTATTGAATGACATAAAGCTCATAATTATATTATTTGAAATTTGAGAAAAAATATATAATATTAATACAATATGTTGTGCATACCAAGTGTCTATAGAATTTAATATCAGCGAACATTGTAAGTAAACGTAACTGTTCTAAAATTTAATATTTTAATATTTAAAAAATTAATGAAAGCTACTAGAACTACTGATAATATAGTTGAAAGACTTCAAAGTATACTTGATGATACATTAACTTTTCCACTAACTTTTAATATTTTGAATAAAATGAGGTAAAAATAACAAATACGGCATATAGCTTGTAAAACGGCATATGTCAAAATTTTTGTAATTTTTGTGCATTTTCATAACTTTATAACTTTCGTGTTGGTAAAATGATACACTATGAAAGACCTGAGCACTTTTTTGGAAATAAAACAAATTTAATTTGTCATTGAATGTTACCAGTTAGTAACATCTACGAATTTTCGTCCTTAGATCAGTCTTTAACCTACAACTGTTAATCGGAAAGAAATATTTCCATTTAAAATGAAAGATCTATCAGCTTTTTATGAAAGAAAAGTTTTTTTGAGACACATTCACCTATGCTACGGCTCAACACTTAAACTGACAAAACTCAAAAACAATTCTCCATACTACAAGTTTATGTATTTTTTACATTTCTCAAGAATGTGTAAAACGAATAAGTAGTTTGGAAAACCTAAAATTAGATAATAAGAGCTTCATAATACAGATATATAAATATAGCGTGGTTCTTATAACTTACCCCAACCATGGTACTCAAACATAAAATTTTAGTTTTTCCAATTGTTTGTATGATTGGTTTCTGACTGTTTCTGATAATCATCATTAATGCTTTTTGAAATCGTATATCCGTACCAGTAAAATCAATCTGACAGCAGGCTTCCACGATTTTTTCACTTTCTGTGACCACTTGTTGTCCTCGGAAGGACGGTATGGTCATTGAGAAATAAGTAATAAAAATTAAAACAATATCCTTTAAAACGTTTTCATTCTTTAGAGGAAGCTGAAAACAAACTTAATCAGTACTTTCATTTTTCATTTTTATTTTATATAATAATATATTTAACCATCTTACTGAAAGCATATGATAAATTGCGATGCACAAATCAGCAGACATGCCAGTAAATAGTGCCAATGTAACAACATGAAAACCGTTTTCTATTTCAGCTGCGATATCGATAATGCCGACATGATAATCAACTATGCGGCCTAATTCTGGTTTTATAAAGCTCCATGGAACACTATTTTTTGAAGCTAAAGTAAATTTTCCACTCTAAAACATATTTTACAATACATTTTTCATCACTTTGGCTCAATTTTACCTGAAGGAGATTTTTGTAACTATTTTCCAATATTTTCTTAATACAAACTTGCAGAACTTGACAGTGACACGAAATAAGCATTAGTAAATTTAAATGAATAACAACTATTGACAAAAACATAAAACCAATTGTAAAATAAAATATTGATTGAAATAATAACTCTAAATTGCCATTATTAAAATTCGGAGGACTTCCAAAAGGATAAATCCATGTTTTCCTATTTCTTGACATAAGCATCGATAATGATATTAAATTTGCAAGGGAAACTAGGGTTAATACAGTTCCATAATAACTCTGAAAAATTTTCTTTTGGTTAGTTCGGTTAAATAATTTTTTGCATGTTGAGCAGAGAAAGGCAAACTAAATTTTAAAATTAAGGAAGAAAAAACCGTAAGTTGTTATTTTTGTAATACAAAATTTTAGAAAATAAAAAGAATGTACTTATTTGTTTCGAGCTAAACATAAATTTTCTCTGATAAAGAACCAAATAAATAAACGATAAAATCCCAAATTCTTTTGCTAATTACATAATTTTTCAAATTTTGCTTGGCAGCATTATTAACTGCTTTGTTGAATAAGGGGAAAATTTGTTTCACTTTTTCTTAGGCAAAATATTGCATAATTTTATGCTTTTTTGATCTATAAGCATACAGTGCCATCGATATCGCATTATCACATAAGCTCGGTGATAAGCAATAATTTTCAAACTTCAATTAATGGAAGGAACTGTCGGCCCACGAACGAACTTGATTGATTCCGAAGTTTGTTTGAAATTACATTTTTACTCATTATCTGGGGTCTTTTTTCTCCATAAATATAACTTATGGCGCACTTTATAGTGCTGCCTACTAAGTAAAGAAAAAGAAAGAACATGGAAGTCATTATCGAACATAATATCGAAGACACCGATAGTCAAAATAAACGTAAAAATGAAAACAGATCACCTCAAGAAGATACTCCACAAAAACGTTATCACTGGACATCTCCGCAACACTTACTTCAACAAAACAAGTTCTACCCGTTATCAAACCTAAATGACGAGGTAAGTGACGTCAATCCTTCATCTTCTCAAAACACCACAAAACAATCAACCAAACCCATAATTAAAATTCCACCAATTTTCTTATCCTCACAAAATAATTACAACGAAATTGTATCCGATATCAAAAAGATAAGTAAAGGAAATTTTACAACTACATCTAGCCAAAACCGAATTCGTGTTAACCTCACGCAAATTGACGACTACAGAGCACTAACCAAATATTATAAAGAGAACGTAATTCATAATTACACTTATCAGGACCCAACTAACAAGTCTTTATCTGTAGTAATCAAACATATACCTTTATCGCTAACTAACGAAGAAATACACAACCATCTGCTACAACTTCAATACCCCGTCACTAAAACCACCAGATTACTTAATAAATACCGTGAACCAACACAAACAGTAGCTATCGAGTTAACAGATAATGACCAATCAAGAGAAATCTTTAAATTAGAAAAACTAGATCATTCTATTGTAACAGTGGAACCAAGACGAAGTAGCCAAAACATTCCACAATGCCACCGGTGCCAGAGATATGGCCACACTCGCAACTACTGCCAAATGGAGTACAGATGCGTGAAATGTACTGGTAATCATTCTTATAGAGATTGCAAACAAACAACTGACACTCCTCCAACCTGTGTTAACTGCGGCGAACATCATCCAGCCAACTATAGAGGATGTAAACACCATATCGAAATCCAAAACCAACAACACCGTTTTAAACCCAACAATGCACCTCCAACAAAAAATAACAACCAACAATATTCACAAATACCACTATCTACTTACCAGAACCCACCTCATACTTATGCCAAATCAGTATCAAACAACATCCCTCCTAATCCTTCGACATCCCGAACAGCATCATCATCAATAGTGGATTCCATTTTAAATTTCCTAGCCAATTTAATAACTCCTTTCATAGATCAAATCAAAACGTTTTTCCTAAATCAAATTATCCCTCAGCTGTTCCAAAGTCAGTGCCAAAAATAATTGCGTTTTTCTTCAAAAATTAACAATACTTAATTGGAACGCCAATGGTTTTAAATTCAGCGACCACAATTAATTGATATTTTACTGAGACATAATGTATCAATAACATGCATATCGGAGACAAATTTAATCGAAAATTTGCCATTCAAAATCCCTGGTTACTATATATACAGATCAGATCGCATCACAAATCACGCGTCAGGTGGGGTTGCTATTATTGTCAAACACAACGTCAGTCACTGTGGGCTATTGAAATTCAAATGCACAAACTTAGAGGTAAAACTGGTGTCCAAATAAAACTTTCAGATAATAGTCTGCTAAATATAATAAGTGCATATAAACAACCCAACAAAGAAATTTTTCTTACGAACACTCCAACACTCTTAATAGGAGACTTAAATAGTAAAAACCAAATATGGGGATGCCGAACAAATAATCCATCAGGAGTTAAATTATACCAAATAGCGGCAGAAGAAGGAATAGAAGTCTTAGCCCCCGAAGAATATATGTATTGGAAGAAATTTCAAAACATTCTTGATGAAGAAATTAAATGCCCTAAAATAAACAGCATAGAAGATATCGACCTTCAAATTAAAAATTACACCGCCAATCTAATCGACTCCGTTAAGAAAGCAATTCCAATCTCAGAAACCAAACTCCCAGAACAAACGTCATTCAAACTTTATTAAAACACCTAACGACATTCTCGATTTAATTAAACAAAAAAGTCATGTAAGAAGAGAGTATATGAGAACTAGGGATATGCAAACTAAAAACGCTCTTAATAGGCTTTCACACCAAATCAAAATCAAACTGGACAAATTACGACTACAAATGTATAATCAGCATATTGAAGAACTTAAACCCAACGATCCAGGAATGTGGAAAATTACCAAAAGAATTTTGAGAAAAAAAGAATCAATCTCTCCAATAATTACAAACAATCAAGTGTATTATACAGACGCAGAAAAAAGCGAAATGTTTGCAAACCATCTTATGAATGTCTTTACACCAAACCTACTACAAAATAATAATACCAATGAAATTACCAACTCAGCAAAAAATTCACCTTTTGCTGACAAAATTAAACCCACATCTCCCACCGAAATCAAACAAATTATAAAGTTTATTCCTATAAATAAATCGCCTGGTCCCGACCAAATACCCAACATTGTTCTCAAGAATGTAACCAAAAAATTCCTTGCTTTTTTGACGTCACTCTTTAACGCATGTCATCAGAGAGGTTACTTTCCGATGAACTGGAAACACGCTGAAATCCTTCTATTCTACAAACCAGAAAAAGATAAGAAAAATCTCGAAAGTTATCGCCCAATCAGCTTGCTATGTACTCTGTCCAAGATATTTGAAAAAATAATTTTATCTCGACTTAATGATGCCTTAAGCGAAACAAATACTATACCGCACTATCAGTTTGGATTTCGAAAAGGACATAGTGCAAACCAACAACTTGCAAGAATAATAGAATTAATCGAAAGAGGCTATGAATCCAAACAATATAGCACAGTAGCATTTTTAGATATCGCACAAGCTTTCGATCGAGTTTGGCACGAGGGATTGAAGTACAAGCTACTACAGCTGGATATTCCCATTTACATCAAAGCGATATTGTTCTCCTTTTTAGAAAATAGAAGCTTTCATGTTAACATAAATAACACCAGATCCTCTCACAAACTTTTTTAGCAGATTAGCAGCAGGGGTTCCACAAGGTAGTATCTTGGGTCCAATACTATTTAACATCTTTATGAGTAACTTATCCGAAATTAGCGCTGATCTCGCAATATTCGCAGATGATACAGCAGTAATTACTCAAGACTGGTCTATTCTCGAAGCAATTACAAAACTACAATCGGCAATTAACATCTTATACGAGTGGTTCACGCAATGGAACATTAAATTAAACGAAACAAAATGCGAAGTAAAAATATTCACACTGAAGCGATTCGAAGAAACACCAAAAATTAATATTAACAATAAAACAATAAAAAAATTGCAGCAGACCTATGCAAGATTAGCTCAATTATATCCAATCTTAAATCGTAAATCATCTTTGCGAGTCAAGTGTGCTTTAATGCTTTACAAATCACTATTACGTCTGCTTTTGATGTATGGATGCGAAGGATGGGGAAATGCCTCTTCAACAAAATTAAAAAAACTTCAAATTTTTCAAAATAAAGTTCTCTGAATATCGGTAGGCGCTCCATGGTTTATTCGCAGCGATCAATTACACGAAGAACTACAAATGCAAACCATTCACAAATATATTAAGAAAACAACCACACAATTTTATAATAGGTTGAATACGAGCGAAGGAGCCACATATTATGAAGTAGGTAACAAAAACATCCATACTCGTTTAAAAAGAAAAATGCCAATTGACATTTATTGAGTGAAGTTAATAACCAAATTAGTGTCCATGGAAGTTACTTTTTCCAATAATTTAATGTATCCTATATAATAATTCTAACACTACTGTGAAAAACAAAATGTATTGTTGAACCATACATAGCAAAATTAGGTATTCTCAATTTTAAAATGTGATATAATTTTATTTTTTTAAATTTTTTAAAAGTGAAAAAATTAGTAAATTGTTTTCATCAACATAATTTTTTTGCTAGATCTACGTTGGTTATTCGAGGTGAAAAATTTTTAGATTTCATAACTGTTGAATGTCAGGTTAAAAATTGGAAAACAATTTCATGTCTATATGTCTATATGTCTACTAAGTATGTAAAATATTGGCCAAATTAAAATAGTCAGGTCAATAACTTACTGTTAAAGTTGTCTTGGAATTCCCCGAATATAAAACTAAATTCCCAGTCTTAGTTATTAAATTATTCGACGACTTCTAGACCATCCCGAAAGCTGAGAGTTTTCAAAAATACCAGGGAGCATTCCAATATACCAGAAAAATCAAAAATACCAATTTTGAAATTAAAAATAGTTAATTGAATAAAAATAATCATTTTGTAATTTAATTAATAATTTATTCAAATTAAATAAATTTATCGTTTCTCGTCGTCCTTTATTTCTTTCTAATATACATAATTACATAATAACCTTTTCCACTACTGATTCCGGATGTAAAGTTCAATATTTAGACAACACTTTTCTCATGAAGATGGTCATGCATGATAATATTTATGTGTATAAAATCATTTCAATTCTTAATCACCATCTAATGGTGCTTTCCCATATAACGAAAACTGTCTTTTATATAAAAATTTGTCCAGTGTTAGTTTTGTCTTGACTTAGATAGCAGTTATTGACAGTAATGATTAACTTACATATACAGAGGAGTCCTCTTATTGGAATCACGGTTAATGTTATCATTCGGGTATTGTTATCACTTTTGCGAGGAACGCCCCGGACGTAGTTATGTATATGATTCCTCACAAAAAACATCGCTTATAGTAATCAAAATTCGGTTTATATTATCAAATTATTCTTAAGATTATGTTTTCCCATGAGCAAAGAAGTTGGTTTTCAGAAGTTGGTGTGGATAACCCACCCACATACGTATTATACATATGTACCACATATTCATTACGCGACTTTTAAGCCAGATGTTAGCAAGAAAATCTGTTTAGTTGCTGTTAATGTGTGATGTAATTCAGTCCTACTTGAAAATTTCGGAATGAAAGACTTAAAAAAGCGTTGTGATTTGAGCGCTTGAAGTTTTGCGGTGTGGTGTGGTCGTTAAATTTTTAAAACGCTTTATTACCAGTATGAACTTTTTATAAACAATTTACTCCTCGTACAGCATATGCAAACAACTCTAGATTTAATTTGATTTTTTTTCTTATTAATTCATTATTGTATTAATGAATAACCAATAAAACATTTTTGTCTTTTTTTGTTATCAATCGGTTATTGTTATCAAAAACTCTAAGTCCCGATGTGATTACATTAAGCAGATTCCACTGTATTACTAATTCCAATTTCAATTTATTTCCAAAAAATTCCAGTAACTCCAAAATAATTACGTGAATTCCAAATTAATGTCAGTAATTACACAGTAATTCCAGTAATTTCACATTAACTCTAGTAATTCCAATAATTCCTACCTCCATATTTAATGTTATAGCTCAAACTGAAGATAAGTTTCCCTATCCATTTTATTCGACGAGTTTTTCTGTTGCATCTTTTTCCAATTTTATTTTTTACTTTCTCAATTCCAATTTTAAAAATTTTATTTCAATTCTGCTAATTCTGTAATTCCAGTACTATCTGCACAGTTATTATTATTAATATTAACCTTAATCTTACAATTTCCTGAAATTATTGGCCAAGGTTAATATCGAAATCTGTCAACTATCACTCTAGCTTTCACTTCTAAACTTAATCCAAATATCAAAGAAATCTAATCGCATTGGTCTATTAATAGGCAAGTGATAAGTAGTACTAATAAATTTGAATATGACAATATGAAATTCTTTGGATATAATTTGACGTCAAACTAATTGCGCGTATTTTCCCAGATCTCCCTACCACAGGTTTGCTATTACTCAGGAAATCAGTGCGGATATTAAATATTTGAAGTGATGTACATATAGTTATGTCTAACGAACCTTTAAAGACCACTTCTAATAATTTATAATATAATTATTTATTTAATCTAGAGTAATTAATATAAGTTTTAAAAAGGTTTTAACACTTCTAGTAATTTATAATATAATTATTTGTTTAGTCTAGAGTAATTAATATATAAGTTTCAAAAAGGTTTTACATGTAAGGGTCGTCTCCGACTCAAGTGTTTACGTGTTCTAAACACCCCACTTTCAAAATGTAACTTTCGATGCATTTATTTTTATATTTTAAATCAGTTGCTGTTTTGCATCTAACTTGAACAGTTGTATCTTTAATTTAATAAATATTCAATTTTTAAAAACATTTGTTTTAATTGGATAAACGTAATTGGCGCAGTCGGTAGGATACCCAAACAATTCTATCGAAGAATTGGCGATTTTTAAATCATAATTGGGTAAATTATAAGTGCAACGTTCCAAATTGTGCATATTGGTGCAAGATCCACTGGTACCTGCTACAGAGAGACTTCTACCGCAGACGGACTTCACCCGCAGTGCAACCCGGAAACTACACCACCAGCAATTCACCCGCTAGACATATTCAACATGTTATTGGCAACCTTAGTTTTGTAAGTACCGCTTATTATTTTCCTTTACCTTAAATTTTGTTATACTGTATTAAAATCTCTATGAGTTTAATTCGCGATAGATCACCTATTAAAATCGCGGAAAATAATTCGAATAATTCAGATTTACAATTAGAAATTAGCGAAATAATTTTTAGTCAATTAAACAAAATTAATCCATTCGAAATGTCTGTTAATTTTGCAGAAATTAAATTGGCTAAAGAGACCATTCCTCAATATGAAGGAGGTAGCAAAAATCTATCATATTTTATTCTTCAATGTGAAAAATTTATTAGGGCTTATAAAAGTCCAATTGAAGCTAGTTCATTAAATAGTTTACTTTTTGAAACTTGTTGCTCGAAGTTAACTGGTGTTGCCAGAGACACTTTAGTAACATCGGATTGTTCCACCTGGGAAAAATTAAAAATATCACTTTTGAATCGTTTTGGAGATCAAAGAAATGAAACCTTATTATTAACTGATCTTAATACATGTTATCAATTATTAAACGAAACATACGATTCTTATTATGAAAGAATTAAAAATAAATTGCAATTATTATTAGAACACGTTACAATTAGGGAACAAGATGAAGGTCTTAAATTATATAAAATTAGTTTGCATAATAAAAGCGCGTTAGATACTTTTAAGGCAGGCTTGTTAGAACCATATCGTACTCACATTTCAAATCAAATTGTAAATTCAATCGAAGATTGCATGCTGCAATTGAGAAATTATGATAATTATAAACAACAAGTCGAATTTTTAAATTTCATGCGAAACAAAGCTCCAAAGCATAATAATACGCACAAAAATATTAATCAAAAATCATATAATCCACGGTTTAACTCGTTTACGCCTCAATCTAATAATCAATTTTCAAATTATCGAACTTTTAATCAAAATCAAGGATATACTAGTAGATTTAATAATAATAATAATTACAATAACAATAATCATAATAATTATAGTCAAAATGAATTTCCGCATGGTCCAGTTTACCAAACTAGACCAGTTCAAAATAAAATTTTTACAAATTCGCAAGTATTCGGAAGAAAACCCGAATCAAAACCTACACCAATGTCGATATCAACAAGAAATACATTTAACCCTTCTCGTAATCGACCAAACGCGTCTCATAATAATCATTTTCAAAAATCCGGTCCAAATAATTTTATATCGGAGGAATTGTATAATATAGAAGAACCAGATCAAATGCAATTAGAAAATCAAGAATATTTTGAAAATATGAATGAACCAATTGAAAATTTTCCAATACCAGCCTCGGAACAATCAACATAGATTTAAATATATTAGCTAGCAAACCCAAATTACCATTTATCACTATTCCTAATTTAAATTTAAAAATTCTCCTGGACAGTGGAGCTTCAAACTCAATAATGAATTCAAATATTGCACATGATAATTTTAAAAATTTTATATTTAAAAAACAGTTTTTAATTAAGAGCATGAATCAAACGGTCGCTAATGACGAAAATGTATCTTTCCCTATTTTGAAAGAATTCGGTATAAATAATGCAATTGATTTTCATGTAATCAATTGGCATGATCGATTTGACGCTTTATTAGGAAGCGAAGATTTATGTAAATTAGGTGCAAATATAAATTATAACAATAGAACGTTAGAGATAGGAAATTATAAAATTCCTTTTTTTCTGGAATTAAACCAAAAAAATTTTAAGCCATTTAAGCAAAGAGTTAAAACTCATATAAAAATTCCCGTGAATATTGATGAAGGCGAAGTCCTTATACCTGAAATTAATTTTAAACAATTTTGTATCCCCGAATCAATTGCCTTTGCAAAGAACGGTTTTTGCGAAGTACCCATAGAAGAAGTACGTAAAATAGACATTAATTTTAAACAACAAATAAAAGTAGAACCAATAACAAATGTAGAAATTAAGAAACCAAGAAATCATTTTTCTAATCTAAATATTCAAAATGTTATTCGTACGGAACATCTTAACCCGGAAGAAAAAGCAGAAATTTTAAGTTTATGTAGAAAATACAAAGATATTTTTTACAACGAAAATCACGATTTAACATTCACTAATGCAGTAAAGCATAAAATTAGAACAGTAGATAATGAACCAGTTTTTTGTAAATCATTTAGATATCCTTATCATTTAAAAACAGAAATTCAAAATCAAATAAAAAAACTATTAGACGATAAAATCATAAAACCCAGTATTTCACCGTATAGCTCGCCAGTTTGGATTGTACCAAAGAAAATTGACGCTAGTGGAAAAAGGAAATTCCGCCTTGTGATAGACTACCGTAAGCTAAATGAAAAAACAATTGAAGAAAAATATCCCATTCCTAGAATTGATGAAATTCTGGATAATCTAGGAAAATGTAATTACTTTTCCACCTTAGATCTCGCGCAAGGTTTTCATCAAATTGAGATGGACGTTGATTCAATCAAGAAAACCGCTTTCTCAGTAAATAACGGCCATTGGGAATATGTTCGCATGCCATTTGGGTTGAAAAATGCCCCTAGTACGTTTCAGCGAGTAATGGATAACATTTTTCGCGAATTTCTTCATAAATTTTGTTTTGTCTATATGGACGACATAGTAATTTATTCAAAATCTCTCCACGAACATTTGGTTCACCTTAAACTAATTTTTGATAAAATTAGACAGTACAATCTAAAAGTTCAACTTGATAAATCCGATTTTTTGCGAAAGGAAGTTGCCTTTCTTGGTCATGTAATTACTCCAGAAGGTATAAAACCTAATCCCCAAAAAGTTATAGCTATACAAAATTATCCTCTTCCAAAGACAATTAAAGAAATTAGGTCATTTCTCGGTTTAATAGGATATTATAGAAAATTTATTCAAAATTTTGCTAGAATAGTGCAGCCCTTCACAAAATGTCTTAAAAAGGGAGCAAAAATCGAAACAAGTAATCCCGATTACTTACAAGCATTTCAGAAATGCAAAGAGTTAATAACAAATGCCCCCATATTAGCTTATCCCGATTTTGAAAAAATCTTTCACGTCACAACTGACGCTTCTAACACAGCTATCGGAGGTGTGTTATCCCAAAATAATAAACCCATTGCTTTTTATTCTAGAACTTTAAATAGTGCCGAAAGAAATTATTCAACAATCGAACGCGAATTATTAGCAATTGTCGATACGACAAAACAATTTAGGCCATTTGTTTACGGAAAACAATTTATTATTGAGACTGACCACAAACCGCTGGTCTGGCTATTTTCAATTAAAGATGCAAATTCTCGCCTCGTTAAATGGCGATTAAAATTAGAAGAATTCGATTATAAAATTCAATATAGAAAAGGCAAAGAAAATCAGGTAGCAGACGCATTATCGCGTATAGAAATTAACGTAAAAGAAACTTTAGATGAAAACTTAGATTTGATGTCAATGACACCAAATGTTGGTGACGATTTAGAATTGCCATTAGATGATCTTGACGACATAATTAACGCCCTTGATAAAAATAACGAATCAATTATTAACGCTAACGATAATACTAACGAAGATAATGAATCTAATAATACTAGACATACGTCACATGAAAACCCCGTGTTTACTATGCCCATTTCTGATAAACCGGTAAATCAATTTGCGAATCGTATAATCTTACAATTAGGAGATCAATATAACGTAGATCATAAAAGAATTTTTGCGAAAAATAACTATACAGTCACTATTAGAAGAGGTAACGAATTACAAAATCTCTCACAAATGTTAAAGGAAATCGTTAATCCTGGAAATTTATATGGAATTTATTTCAAAGATAACGAAATAGAATCAAAATTTTTAAAAATCACTCAAAGTCTATTCAATAATCAGGTAAAATTTACAAAAAGTAATATATTAGCAAAAGATTTAGAAAATTCAAACCAACAAGATGAAGTAATAGAACAATATCATTCAAGTAACCATAACGGCATCACCGAAACTTATAATCATTTAAAATTAAAATATTATTGGCCCGATATGAAAACTAAAATAAATAAATTTATAAATGAATGCGAAACTTGTCTCGCTAGTAAATATGAAAGGAATCCTTACAAGATTCAATTTTCGGGACCCCTACTTTCAAAAAGACCTTTTGACGTTATTCACATAGATACATTCAGTTTTGAAAGTAATAAATTTATAACTATAATTGATTTATTTTCGCGTTACACACAAGCTTATTTTGTAACAGATATCACCGGTATAACAATATTAAATAAATTACGCCATTACTTTTCTCATCATGGCTATCCAAAGAAAATTGTTTGTGACGAAGGTAAAGAGTTCAAAAACAAAGTATTTCAAGAATTTTGCGAATTATTTAAAATTGAATTACATTTTACGACAAATTATAATAGTAGTTCTAATTCACCGATAGAACGAGTGCATTCTACTATTTTAGAAAAACTCAGAATAATTAAAGAAAAAGACCCAAATGAAAGTCCTCAACATTTAATGATATCAGCCGTATTAACTTATAATCAATCAATTCATTCCGCCACTGGTTACACCCCATTTACATTATTATATGGCCCTTATGAAAATTTAAACGCACACGAGTTAGACCTAAGTAAAACGGTTTACGAAATTTATAACGAAAAAAGAAAAGACGAATTATTGCCATTCTATGAACAATTATACCAAAAACAACTCGAAAAAGGTCAAAACAATTTGCAAAATCATAATAAAAATAAAGAATCCACTGTTGAAATTAGTGAACCCACAGTATATTTTACACGGCAACGAATCAGAAAAACGGACCCGTATTATGATAAAGTAAATGTAACATCAATTGAAAAAAATAAAATAATTGGAATACGAGATAAGTCAAAACGACAAGCAAACATACACGTAAGAAAATTAAAAAGACTTAAAAAGAAATTTCCGTTACAGAATAATGGAACTGACCAGTCAAAACCAGGCCCTTCAGGTAGACAAGATTGACACGAACGGATATTTTCCCGAAGACCTAGGTCCAGCAAAGCTCCTCGGTCATTATCATAAGTTTTATTTTTATTTCAATATAAGCGATCTAGAATTAAGTTATTTTAAGTTATTAAGCAGTACTACTATTTTACAGTCAAAAACATCAAATTCAAATCATCTTACACAACAATTAGTTAACATACTAACCGATAATTGCAAATCAATTGAAAAACAACTATCGAAATTTAAATATCGTAACAAACGTGGACTCGTTAACGTTTTAGGAACCGCTATTAAATTCATTACCGGCAATCCGGACAATCAAGATTTAATTGATATTAACAAAAATTTAGATTTACTATATAATAATCAAGAAAAGATAGTTAAACAAATAAACGAGTATAGTTCATTTGCACATCACATAACAATGCGTTACGCGAAAGATCTCGAAACAATTCAAAATAATTTGAATTCATCATTTAATGCAATAAATAAAATAAGTAATTCTCTTGATACCCAGTTAATGATAGAGTACAACAATTACATCAGTCTAAAATTACTAAACATTCTCCAAAGTATTGAAAGAACCATCTCATTAGCCTTTTCGGAAATTACAAATTTAGAAATAATATCGGACGAAGAATTAATTGAAATTATAAATCATTTAAAACTAATTTATAAAAAATCAGAATTACTCGAATTAGATACCGTTCATATTTTTAAGATTTTAGAATTTTCAAAGTTTCAAATTTTTGCAACAAGAGATTTTATTACATGTATACTTAATGTACCTATCCTGGATCCATCCATTTACCAATACACAAGAATTTATCCAATTCCCGATTTGCAAAACAAGGTGCTAATTCCGCCATCGAAGTACCATCTGCAAAGTGTTAGAAAAGAATTATGGACTGACGAAAAGTGTCAAGTGATCGAAAACTCAATCGTGTGTGTAGACAAACCCCAAGTGAACAAGTGCTCTTTTATTCATAATAACAATAATTGTACTTATGCATTAGCTAACAATAATTATAAACTTTACGGACAACTTAAAAACGGAAAAGTTCTAACTTCTTGTAAAACTAAGTTAAGCGTAATTGAAGAATGCAATGATAAAATTAATAATCTCGAAGTGATAAACAATGCGTTAATTTCATCTGAAAACAATTGTAAAATAATTATAGACGATCAAACTTATGTAAATACATTTAATAATTTTACTTTTAATAATCCATTAGCAATTCAAGATTATCAGGCTAGCGCAATTGTAAATTTGCAATTAAACCATTTGGACAATTTAGATGATCTAAAAGAAGAAGCAAAAAGTTTGGAACATCACATCAAAATACATCCTGTAATGCATGTTACACATTTTATCACAACTATTATTATTGTTTTATGTATTTTTGTTGCATTATTATATCTCTTTAGAAATAAAATTAAATCATTAGTTAAGGGGAAGAAAAATGAAGAATTTGAATTATCAGAAAGTCACAGTGTCCAAGCTTCACCGGACACGTTCTTTACTAAGGGGGGAGGAGTTATGTCTAACGAACCTTTAAAGACCACTTCTAATAATTTATAATATAATTATTTATTTAATCTAGAGTAATTAATATAAGTTTTAAAAAGGTTTTAACACTTCTAGTAATTTATAATATAATTATTTGTTTAGTCTAGAGTAATTAATATATAAGTTTCAAAAAGGTTTTACATGTAAGGGTCGTCTCCGACTCAAGTGTTTACGTGTTCTAAACACCCCACTTTCAAAATGTAACTTTCGATGCATTTATTTTTATATTTTAAATCAGTTGCTGTTTTGCATCTAACTTGAACAGTTGTATCTTTAATTTAATAAATATTCAATTTTTAAAAACATTTGTTTTAATTGGATAAACGTAATTATATGCAAAACCAGTTTGTTGGTGTATAAGTTTGAATTTATAAACAACGTTTTTAAACATTTTTCTCATGTAAGAACACATAATGCATTTAAATTCATAGTCAATTTAGTAATCGTTAATAATATTGTGAGTTACGTCTATCCCGACCTTGCCAAATACACGTGGTTTCGATGACTTGAACTTGTTCAAAAAAGTGCTCCTTGATATTAATCAAATACTTTTGATTATTAATTATTTTAACAGTTAGTGAACCTTTGAGTGTTAGACACGGTCCAGTACTTCTTAGTATCACTTTAAAAAGTAAATAAAAAGTTATGATGTTTACTTATATTATTATAATATGTACGATTTTAATGTCGATGATAAATATCATAAGTTGTGATAAATACGGTTGTCCTTCTTTTAATTATTCTCCAAATGATGGTTTCTTCCAAGCAGTAATGGAAGTTCCTACGCCTAATAATTACAATAATGTGATTAAATTTTATGTTCAGTTGTCAGTTGGGAACATGGTTACAACAGAGGTAAAAATTATATATCTTCCACTTTTAAAATAAATTTAAGAACCCACAGGGTGTTTTTAAAACATGGAGTTAAATTTTATCAGGATGAAAATAATAGCCATAATCTTTTAGAACTATCAATGAACCTTACTGCTTGATTAGGAATTTTAGTAGTACAGCCACGAACATAAACAAACAATTATTTTTGAAAAAATTCTGCTAGTTTTCTGTCTACTTAGTACCTGCATTACCTAGCAATGTTGGCCACTTAAAAACGCACAGATATTAGGTATGTACACACACTGAGCCCGTAAAGATTATTAGTAGTAGTAGATTTGATAAAAACATATTTAGACAACTTTTTTTCAGAAAATCCTTGGACAGTTTCTTATTTTAAGAAATGTCATTTTTATCTGTCCTTGATATGCTTTTTTGAGCCGTGAAGTCGGTATCCCGTCAAAACGTCGCGGACATTTGGTCGCGCAACATTTGGACGCGGTTATTTAGGCGCGCGACAATTGGACGCACCGATGTTGTATTATGGTGTTAATGACTTTTGGTGAAAAATAAGCTCAAATCCCAAATAATAAAACAGCTCGAATTATCTTAAGGTTATAGCCAAAGTTATAACATTTAACCCCTATATGAAAACTCAATTATATCTTGTTATTGCCCGGAAATCATGTTTTTAAGTAGTTATAGTGAATTATTCCTATTATAGATAAATTCATATATGCGTATAATTAATTAGTTAAAGAATTACACAATTCTTTTAACCCATTTCGGCCCAAGCGCATAGGACGTTGGAATTATATCTTATGTAATAAATCCTTTGTCTGGTTCTTTAAAAATATCTTTTTTAAATAGTTCGGTGGGGACACAGTTTCCTGTGTCATCGTTTGGGGTGGTAGGAGCATGTATTTTTGAAAAAGGAATTTAATAGGGGTATCAATAATTATAAAATATGTATTCGTACGCCTATTGGTTAAACCAGGGGGGGGGTGTATTGTCAATAATCAATTAAAGAGAAGAAAAGAGGAAAACGGGGTTTAATTATTTTTTGAAAATGTTTAATCGAGGTGAGTTACTTAAGTCAATTGGCTGTTTAATAAAAAGGATGATTGCTTAAATTTGTTAATTTTCACGGCTTCTAAAATTTCTAAGTTTTTACTTTTTGGCTCTACGTGTAAATTTATATTTATAAGTAAATTTATATTTACTATTTATAAGTAAATTTTATATCTATTATATTTATGTCAAATTATTGCATTATGTCCAGTTGTCGCATGAACCAAATATCGCATGCGTCCCATCAGAGCGCGTCCAAATATCCGAGTCCAATTGTCGTATCACCAAAATGCTACATGCGTCTAATTGACGCGCCTCCAAATTTCAGCGTCCAATTGTCGTATGCGTCAAATTGTCGCGCGTCCAAATGTCGCGACCAAATGTCCGCGACGTTTTGACGTGAATTCGTGACGTCATCGTCATCCTAAATTATTTTAAATGGCAACCCAAATTACTCTTTAAATACTTTCGAAAAAATATCAGCCAAGTTTTGCAATCACGTAAGTACAATGAGACTTTTCTACACATGATGTATCCAGGGTACAAAATTTTATCTTCTACTGCAATTTGTTTGAATATTGAATATAAGTTTCTCTGATCAAGCTTATCTGATCAAAAACGTATTTAGATTATTTAATATTTATACTTTCAATATAAAACTCAAATATTTATTTTTCTATTTATTTTTCTTTTATTTAATTTAAAACAAATTATAGAATAGCAAGCTTACTTTTAGCACCGGTGTTGAAAGTAAATCATTTTCCGCACTAGTGCGTGAAAGTGACACATTGTGCAACCCAAATCAGTGTAGGGGTTACCTATTATGTAATTATCATGTATTAACATTCATTTTTCCCAAGATTTGGAGTATGATAAATTAGGGGTATTAAAATAGTCTTTTCTCCAAAGAACTGCATTTATTATCAATACTAGTTTCGGGGCTCTTTACTTAGCCCCATCTGCAACTGAATATTTTAGGTATAACAGGTTGTATCAGCTGCAAATGATATAATTCCATAGGCATTTTTACGTTAAATTCACGTAATTTTACATTTTGATTAAAATTTGAAATTTTTCGTTTTTAAATGCTTTGGAAATAAATTCAATATTTTCATTCAAACGAAAATTTGAGAGTACCCTTAAATTTCGACTTGGTGTTTAAAGTTGTATTAATTTTACCCAGAAAGTGCGAATTCTAAGTGAATGCAGCGGAATATGTAATGTATTATTATGTTTTCAAAATAAGTTAACATTAAATGAAGAAGTTATATTGATGAAAACCGTTTTTTAAAAGTTTAAGCTTTCGTCAAAAGTAAGCAAAGTGGGGGCGAGGAGCAAGCAGAATAAGAAAATTCTTACTTGTATTGACCGAATTAAATTTTAACACTATAATTTATTGTTTTGTCTAAATTTAGTCAACATAAAACTACATAAAGCTTTGTGTATTAATCTTTTACCGTTTTTGTACCTATTAATTTGGAAATATAAAATACCCCTCTGTAACCGTAATTTTTTTGGTTATTTGAACCTCAACACGCTGTTAGAATTTAACCCAGGTTCTCAGAACACCCTGCATATCAATAAAATGATAAACTAGTATAAGAAAGCAAGTTATGTATTAATATTATTATTTTTAAATAATAAATAAAAATTAATTTGAGAAGTAAACTATTACTATTTATAATAATAATATACAATTTATCATGCCAAGCGTATTAATTATGCAGTATAATTTATTATATTCAATTTACTTGTTATTTTGGGTAATAGGTCCATTTAAATATTGGTTTCAAATTATTTAGAAGTCAATAACATATTGATCTATTAATTATGAATCATTAAAGAAAAATTATGACAATTATTCTATCAATAAATTAAATTAAAAGAACATTAGCATTTGGAATAGGTAACAGTTTTTTTCAACATCTTTTTCACTAAGGTATGATTGTTGTGTTTTTTATCGATGTTCCTCTTTTATGTAATCTTTTGCTCCCCTTCTGATCTTGATGATGAGGACATAAAGTCGTCGAAACGTCGACATTGTGAGAATTTTTTTTTCTATACTTCAGTTTAAACGAGAGTTTTGCTATTTTTGTATGTTCAACTTCATTGTTATTAAGACAAATTTTAAAAGTTGCCCAACTATGCTAAATTTCTAAACATATGAACTGATTTCCAAATTCTCAGGGTCTGATTGTTTCATTTCTTTATTACCAACATAAAAAAACATATTGTCGAGTTAGTACTTACTAATCTATGTCATTACAATAAGCTTCGTTTTCTCCGGAACGTCGAAATCAGTTTTTACATCATTTATGCACTTCTTAATCATCTTTATCATTCAATAGTATCCTGATTGCATTCCGTTAATTACAACTAAAATGTTATACCAGGTGCTGAATGAGTTAGCCGAACATAGAAAATTAACATGTAAAAACGTATTTATGCAAATTCCTGATTTCCTAATTATCTTAAAGAAAAAATGAAAAGAAAGAATGAAATAAATTCAATTGAATTTCTATTTTCAAAAATAATTACCATGGAAACTTACAGGGCCAGTCTGATAAATGAAACTTCTAACAATTTCAAAAGCATTTTTTGATCTTTTAAGTAAAAGCTAGATGACATCTAATGTTCTTATTATTCGTAGTTTATATTTCTGCATAATTTTTGGATCTTTCATTTTTTCTCTAAAATAATTAGAAAAGCAGAAATTTGCATAAATAAGTTTTTACATGTTAATTTCCCCATAATCGGTTAAGTCAATCAGCACCCTGTATAATCGGTGCAATTGTCTTAACGTTAAAGTAAAGTAAAAAAAAAGTAGTAAAAGTAAGTCTAATAACATAATTTTTTGTTATAAAAACTAAATTCCGTTGTTATAATTCATTAACAACTTGGCATAGAAAATTGCACCGATTATCTAATTATTATAATAAGGCGATGCTGTTTTTTATTTCTGTCTAATAAAAATACCAGTAAATAAACCAGTAAGGCGACAAGTGATCCCCATCGCAAAAGATCCTAACAGAAACAATTCTTAATGAAACGATTGAAGCACAAAAGTTCCCGACACAAGTAATTCTAACGACAAAAAAAAGAGATGTGCGAAAACATGAGTTTGTTCTGCAGGTTAGATTAAATAGGTTAAATTGCTAATTTGAGCCGAATTTAATTTAAAAGCAATAATTTCCTTTTTCTATATTATCTGTAATTTTCGAGTTGGAGCCGTTTCAGGGATATTTTTAATGACAGAACCGGCTCAAAAATTCACTGTCTAAGTAGTAATCCTTACAAAAACTATTCTGTAAGTTTCGGAAACTTTAAATTATTTTTTTTAACAAAACCATCGCATCGCCACAATGGAGGTCCGTGCGAAGACATACGTGCATTATGTAGGTCTGTTCTGTAGGTTAGAGTAATTATTATTCAGAATTATTTAATTATTTAAATAATGTTTAATTTTATCATTTTGTAGTTAGAATGATTTATATTAAGGGATGATTTGTTATGGGGATCACTTTGTGATAGGAATCATTTTTCTGGAAAAAAATTCTTAAATTCTAAAACTTTAATTTAATATTTTCACTAATAACTTTAATTGAAATTAAAATAATAATTAAATTTTTATAGGAACTAAAAAATAAATTATCATTTTTGGGAACTTCAGATGAAATTATAAAAAAAAAAAAATTAGTCTATAAATTGGAGTTGCCACCTAGTTGGAATAATTATGAAAAAAAAATTACCAAAATTGAAGTAAATGATCAAAATTTCTGTTGGTCAGATCATTTCGATGCCAAAAGTAAGTCAATCCCATAATCTTAAAACGACTTAATAAATATTCTCTGTTTACTCGTTTCAGATTTTCGAACAACCGTAACCACAATAAACCTATCTCTGTCGTTGACGATCACTACTTATACAATACGAGTACCAAGCGGTTCCACCCAGAAGCCTTCAGATAATACCATACCTCCAGAATCCACTCAATGGTCTGAAGTCTTTAAGACACCGGCAACGCCACCTGCAACTCCACCGGCACCTATAACAACCCCTACTTTTGACAAAGCATTTCAAAATAAAATTTGTTATAAATCTCCCAAATCTAATCTTTTAATAGCCAATGGAGAACAAGTTAAAAATAATATGTATCCATGGATAGGTGCTATGGTTATTAAAAGAAATTTAGATGTTGAATTTCAATGTGGAGCTACATTAATAACAGAAAAACTTGCGTTAACTGGTAAGTACAAAAATAACGGAACCATAAATTCTAAATAAAGTTAAATAATGTTTAAACTTGTGCAAATTTTAGCCGGACATTGCGTTGTTTCAAATGAAGATAATGAAGTATTGTTAATATTTGGAACAACTGATTACGGCGATCGATACAACGAAAAAATGCAAATTGCGCATATTATAAGAAGAAACGTCCATCCAGATTACAATATAAATAGTGCGGATGCTGATATAGCAATTGTAGAATTATCAAAAAGATTATATTTTACAAATGCTGTACACCCTATTTGTTTATGTAATTTTAAAGACTGTTTTGAAAAAATTGTTTATCAAAATGGAGTAGTTGCTGGTTGGGGGAAAACTGAAACCAACCAAAATTCAAAACAACTAAAACAAATTTTTGCTGGCATTGTTACAGAAGAAGACTGCCTTAGATCTTCCGAGTTATTCAACACTATTACATCAAATCGTACATTTTGTGCGGGTAAATTGAACTTTTAAACATAAATTACAATACACTTTTATTAATAATTTTAGGCGCTAGAAATGGCCAAGGACCTTGTAACGGAGATAGTGGTGGTGGATTTTATTTGTTCATTGAAGGGACATGGGTTATTAGAGGAATTGTTTCTCGTTCTTTGAGGAGCTCTGATGGAAGATGTGATCTGAATCAATATATAGTTTATGTGGATGTCGCTGCTCATCTTGATTGGATACAAGGTGTATTGAGACAAATAATGTAAAATGTTAGTAAATTTATAACAAAAAACATACACGGATTTTTATAATCCATTATTATGGATTGTTTATGTTTACTTTTAATAACGAGAGATATTCTATTTTTAAAAAGAAAACGTTTCCACCAAAACTGAAGGTCTGAACCTACAAGTCAAAAAACCATTCATCAATGGGACTATTTTTATTTAAAACTAGTTTGGCTTGCTCTACGTTCAACATACTGTGGCTTTTTTAGCAGTTACTAATAACATGATTATTATTTTGTCTTACCTGTTTTTTAATAAAATCTTCATTTTGTTTTAAAACCGGATTTTTGTGTTCCATTAACATATTGGACATAAATTTAAGATTTTCACATTTTGTAAATATTCTACTTAATCTCACACGATTAAAAGATATACTATATATGATTGAGAGACCTAAAAATTTGATTTTATTAAAAAATATTACGGTAAGCTTAGCAATACTAACATGTGGTGTATCCGATTTTAAATAGCATACTGTAAATAAGTTCGTTTAAATCGTCGAGTTTATTCGGAATCTCAATAATTTCCAGAAACGGATAAATAGTGATCAATGTAAGCAAAGTCATGGAATAAACATTGTAAAGTATTCCCATATTTGTTGAAAACCCAAATATTTTAACAAGAACTTTTTGAAACCAAAAACAATCATCGTCACTGTTTGAAATATGTTTAACCATATTTGCTGTTGATGACTAAATTCAAGTTAAGTTCTAAAATGTGGAGGTATGCATAAACCAATAAACAATTAACAACTGAAGTATAAATAGAAATATAGATACCTTATTGGCTTAAATTAAATTTAATTACATTTAGTCACGACCATCACGAAATTGTAAGACATTAAATTAATAACTTAAGCACTAAGCACATAATTCATAATTAAAATAAAAATTTATAGTAGGTATATACATAATACAAACGTGAAAACTGCAATTCATAATATGCAATGGTCACCTTAAAAATTATAAAATAGTGATTTAAAATAATAAAATTATACATTGCAGTGAACCTTCGCTCTATACTTTTGGTAAGCTCTACTTTAAAAAGTAATAATAAATTCATTTATTATCCTAATATTTACATTATAGAAAAGGAATCTATTATATTACAAAATAATCACCAGATTATTCACAGAGTACAGGAAAAAGTGTCAGTTGTTCTGTGTACTTCTTCAAGCAACCAAGCGAGTCTTTGTTACTCAAAGCAAAAATAATTATTTTAAAAATACAAATGACTTAGGGCCGGTTGTACCAACCTCGTTCAAAGGTCGTTCAAGGTGAACTTCGGTTCAACTCAAAAATTGCGTTGTACCAACCCCAGTTAAGCTTGAACTGCAGTTCAAATCCCCGTTCACGAAAACCAGGTAGAACGGTCGTTCAAGAGAAGTTGAACTGGGTTCAAGCAATTGAAACATGCGCAAATGTCATTTCTATAAAATAATGACAGTTTATATCTGTTTATTTTAGTTATCAGTGTATGGTTATGTGCGAAAACTTTGTTTAAAATTTGTGAAAGTTGGGTTTTGAATTAACACTATTTTTAATTCTGTAATACTAATTCATTATTAATAATAATGTCATTTTTTTTTAATGTTAATTTTAATTTTAAAAAATTTAAGAAATTTTTTTCCATCTTCGGACTTAAATCGGATGCAATTGGTATAGATGGTATCTCATTCAGGTTGCTGAAACTTGTCTTCCCTTTTTGTTTGCACATTTTCACTCATTTGATCAACTTCTGTTTTGAGACATCGTCTCTACCCGAGTTATGGAAGAAGTCGATTATTATTCCTCTCCCGAAAGTCAATCATGCAAAAAGTTTTAGTGAGCTAAGACCTATCAGTATCCTACCTGCGCTCTCCAAGGTTCTTGAATCGTTTATGCATCGGCAGCTGCTGGAATACATCGAAGGGATGGGCATTCTGCCCAAAATTCAATCTGGATTCCGGGCTGGCTTTAGTATGGCTACTGCATTGGCGAAAGTATCGAATGATGTCATTCGTAATATGGACAACTCCAAAGTGACCGTTGTGGCTCTACTTTATTATAGCAAGGCGTTCGATGTAATCAATCATGAGCTTCTTTTGGCGAAGTTGAGCTACTATGGATGCGACAGCTCCGCTCTTAAGCTCCTCATTAATTTCTTGGATGGAAGAACACAACGTGTAAAACTTCATGGTAGTATTTCTGATGAACTTATCATGATACGTGTGGTAGTACAGGGTAGCTTATTAGGTCCTTTGCTCTTTGTGATTTTCACATCGGATCTTCCTGAAGTTCTGCCCGATGAATGTGATTCTCATCTGTATGTCGATGATACTCAGGTGTATACTTCCGATAATCCTTTGGCTATCAATAAAACTATCGCTAGAATCAATACTAGTCTTGAAGCGGTTCTACGCTGGTCTACTGGAAATGGTTTGGTACTTAATCCAGGTAAAACAGTGCGCCTCTGCATGGGCAGTGCACGCAGCCGAGCTATTGCTAACAGTGTAAGACACACTGATATTCTTCTTGATAATAAAGTCATCGACCTTACGGAAAAGGCAAATCTTGGTGTGATATGGGACTCTGCCTTGAACTTCGAAGATCATGTCAACAAGATATGTAGTACGGGTTATTACAAACTCAAGTCGTTGTACAGGTACAAGCTATTTCTTCCGTCACACGTCAAATGGAACCTGCTTCAAAGTCTCGTGTTGTGTCATATTGATTACTGCGCTACTGTTCACTATGGTTTCCTTACATGCTTTTTAAGGAATAAATTGCAAGTGCTACAAAACTCTTGTCTACGTTATGCCTTCAACATCAAACGTTGGGATCACATCACTCCGATCTACAACACATTGAATATACTTAAATTAGAATCCCGGTGTGAACTCCAGTTTGCTGTATTCTTATTTGGGATCTTTAATCAGGACGACCTAACTATCTACAGCACGTTTTGAATAGAAGATCCCTCTGCCACAATCTAAATCTAAGAAATGGTAGCAATCTATCGGTTCCTGTGCACAAGACCTCCAAGTTTGAGGGATCTTTTGAGTACTGCACTTTTAGAATCTTCAACAGATTTTCTGATCTCTTCCTGAATAGTGAAACCAAGCTCACGTTTAAAAAGAAGGTGATGAATCGTCTGCTAGTTGCTCAAATCGATGGTGCCTAAGTTTCGGTACAGGTTGAAAATCAGCATGCTGAACTAGTACCCGTTAAACTAGTATGTGTTTATCAATTGTAAATGATTTGTACATATTGTTTAATAAATATTATTATTATTACTTTAAAATGGAATGATTAAAACTATAAAAATTAATTTTGAATTTTAAATCACTTAAAATTAAGTGGCGAATATTATTTACAAACAAAAATAAATTTTAATTTTTCAAAAAATAAACGTTTTTAACACCTACAACTTTAGAAATATAAAAATTAATTTTGAATTTCAAATCAAATGACAAGTGACAATGCATTTTGGAAATATTGGGAACAATATATAATATTGGGAACCATTACACCTAAATGTCGTCTAAACTCCGTTCAACTAAACGCCATCTGAACCTCTATTGTACAACCCAAAAAACTGTGAACCTAGTTCAAGGTTGAACTGCAGTTCAGTTGAACCAGCGTTCAAGCGAAGTTGGTACAGCCGGCCCTTAAGTCGATGTCACATTGTAAAATTTCCATCCAAATTTTTATACAAATTTGTATAAAAACGATTTGGACAGTGTGACAGTCCACGGGTTTTATAAAAATGACGCAAGTAAAAATATTTTTATGGTGCTTGTATTTTCATGACATCACGAAAACGTTTTTATACAAACGAGAGTTTTTATAAAAACGAAAGTTTTTATAAAAACGAAAGTTTTTATAAAAACTAAAGTTTTTAGAACTGTCTTTAAAATTTTTATAAAAGCAGGCATCCCATTGGCTGTTGACGCCCCCACTCAACTTGAATTTTCGCATCAAGTAAAACCGGTTGACTAACTTTTAGGGTAGCTTATACAAAACAGCTGATCTCGTTTTTATAAAAACTGCAAGAAGCATTTTACAGTGAGACATAGCATAAAATAATTTTATGGCTCGTGACGTCACATCGCTTGTATACAAATTTTTATAAAACGTTTTTATACAAATTTTTACAGTGAGACTCAGACTTTAGTTAAATAAACAAGAAGAATTAGAACTACTGCTTCGAATTTATTAAGAAACACGTTTACATTTTTACTGTTTATTTAAGCATCAGTTGATTTTTACAATTTATTCTAATATAAATTTATTACAATTTCAATTTTATGAATAATTTTTATAAGAATTGACCTACTTATGACGTTAAAAACACCTTAATACTAACGTCGTTAATTGGGCATAAACATAACGTTATTCAAACGTGATTTATTTGTAAGGAGGTAGCAAAAAGTGCTCCCACGAATCCAAAATTTTTTAATCAGATTATGGTAGTTTATCGTAATTTACAGACCACGTAAAAGGGTTGCCTATAGGTGTTTTTATTTTATGATCTAGAAAGCTGAGATTGTATAAGTAGCTCAAAAATATTAAAAATATCACTGAAAATCCTCCAATTTCAAAATTACAGATCTGGTCCCTTATTGGTAAGGTATAACGTTAGCAACAAATAATTCACAAAAAATGACGTTTTCAGTCACTTGTCGTCATTTTCAGCAACTTGAGAATGTTTCGAAAGGAGTACAAGGCAGATGAGATACAATATGAGTACCTATATATTAATTATTTTGATATTATTTCAAACATTGTTCATAAATTAATAAGATTTTTTGTTAGAAGTTGCGAGTTATTTACTGTATGATATACCCATTAACCCTTTTGGTCACCTTGTAGTCAATTAGCTACATTAAAATTAATATTTTTTTGCAAGAGAACTAGACGATAGAATCAGTTCGTTCAAACTTTAATCAATTGTTTACACATCTGTCTTATAAGATTAGTGATAACGCTAGCATTTGGTGTTTAAAAGCTGAAGCTGCAGAATATTTTCCAAAAATAAATGTACATTACGCTGTGCATTTATACATTATACTGCTATACAGCGACGTTGCAAAACCATTTATAAAAACTGCTACTATTACGATATCAGTTTGGAAACTTCAAAAACATAAAGGGAAATGTTCGATTGTTCGAATGTAGTAATAAAAAAATATATTTTTGTAAGTTTATCAGTTTGTTTCTAATTTTCAAAAATAAGTGTGGTTATTTGATCACATACCATAATTCCCCGGGAAGATAGCTAGGGCATTGCAATTTTCATCAAAAATTTTCAAAAAATTCAATTAAGCAATGGTGTAAATAGCAAAAGTTTTCCTTCGGTAGAATTAAAAAGTGACTGAAAGGGTTAAGTAGGATCGTTGAATCGCAGGATTGTCATTTGATATTCTCTTAAAACTGCTTCTGATTTGTTGATGGTGGTTTCGAAATTATAAGATGATTTATTTAACTTGGGTTTTTTTTATTAACTAATATTTTGCAATTAATTATATTTAAAACTTAATACTACATGATTAAACCTAACTTCTTGACATGTTCTACTCTACTTCTCGTCTACATTATATTATAATATTAAAATACTAACTAATCTCATTCCAAGGGGGTCATCACATGATGGCTTTCTTGATACATGAATTTGTGAATGTGCAGCAAAATAGAAATATTAATATTTATTCTATTTTCTAGATATAGATATATTCTAGAAGAACGGATTAAACCATACAATGATTGTTGATTAAATAAACATTAGATACAATGTAATGTGATTATTGCGGAAGAATATTCGACAAATTAATAATTACCATTGCCTTAACTAAAAAACTATACATTTTTGATGAAAATTTCGATAAATCATTCATTTATTATTTAGCATATTACGCGGACTTACTTATTATTATTGCTCAAGACGGAAATATTGATATTAAAATTTTTTTCTTTAATGATGCGTAAATTATTGAATAATTTAACTACTTAAGTTTCGACAATAAACTTTATTTGCTGATTAATTAATACTTCCACGGGAACGAATTCATTTAAGTCTACTTGAGAACAGTCACCTTAAGCTATTCACTTTAATTGCGAAATTGATTCTTCATTAATTTTGTTCGATTTAACTTCAATTATCATTAATTCTTAATTAGAATTCGTAATGTTTTCTAATTATCTTACAGTCTAATCAATACAGGCTTTTACCCAACAATAATTGCAAGCTAAGTGAATTTTTTAATTTAAGCAAGAAAATAACTGTTCAATCAAATAAAAGCAAGTTTGTACGAATACCCCTTATAAAGTCCTAGAAAAATGGGAAGGGTAATACCCAAAAAGCATATTGTGCTGCAAATATATTGGTAATAAATATGTTATGTGATTGTAACCGATTTGAATGTATCTTCTGAGTGGACTGTACTTTGTTTCACTTGTATTAAAACGCTTAGATGAACTATATAGTTACTTTATTTAATTAGGTATTAGTCTCAAGTCTTAAAATTAACATTTGTATGCATCTGGTTTTACACTGACCCAAAAGTCGCTTCCATCCCCACACATAGGGGTGCGTAGGCATTTATGTAAGATGATATTAACATAGAAACAATATGAACATAACATACTCCTCGCCTTGAACTCTTGGGGTTCAAAGTGGATATAGAAATTGAAATAGAAGTTAAGACTAACAATAATGTTGAATATTACACTTAACAAATAGTAGGAACTAAATCACATAATAGTGTCTTTAAAAAATAGGAGAAAAAATTGTTTATTTCTTAGGATCTACACTAGAATAACACTAAGATAATAGTTGCTTTAAATAGTTGGTAATGAGTAAACTTTGACAACTGCACGTTTAAAGATACCTAAAGGGACTCAAAGTCGTTTGGGTCGGATGATAAAGGACAAATTGGTCGGGAATTCAAAATTGCTTTAATTTGTATTAGTGTTGTATTAAATTCCTCATAAGTTAGTTTGGCATCGCCAGTAGCTTTAAAAAGGTGATATTTAACTCGTTTTACTCCCGCTTTCCAAAGTCCTGCAAAGTGAGGTGAATTAGGGGGAATATAGTGCCATGTTATGCCCTCATTAATACAATAGTTTAAAATGTTGTCATGTGATGAGGTTAAAAAATTGGCCAAGCGATTTAACTCTCCGCGAGCACCCACAAAATTGCTACCGTTATCTGAATGGACGTCAGTGGGTTTTCCCCGTCGGGAACAAAATCGCCTAAAAGCGGCTATGAAGTTATCGGTGGTGAGGTCACTCACCAATTCAAAATACATTGATTTAGTTGCAAAACAAACACACATACATAATATGCTTTGATTAGTTTACAATCGGGACCTTTTTTGTTTTTAATTAGAATACTAGTGAGTACTAGAATCACTAGAATACTAGTGATCTTGAACGGACTTACAGCGGTGACTCGTTGAGCTGGTAGATTTGCCATTTGTGGTGTGTAGTTTTTGGGATTGAAACGAAAGCATTTGATGCAGCTCCGAACAATCTTTTTTATGGAATTAATGCCTGACGTTGGCCAATACTCTTGACGTATCGTGGCTAGTTGTAGCTATGGTGGAGCATGATGTAAATTGACATGATAATGCTTGATAATCAAATTAGTTAGCGGATGTTTTCCGTCTAAGAGTAATGGGTGTTTTGTTTCATATTGTAATTGAGAGCATTTCAATCGTCCGCCTACCCTCAAAAGCCCGTCGTTTTCTAAGAAAGATGAAAGTGTTATTAATATACTCTTAGATTTTAATGGTAACTTGGACCTGAGAAGATTGATCTCTTCGGAATAACTGGTAAGTTGCGCCATTGTAACTAGTTGTTTCATAGCTGTGCGCATCTCATCTGCAGTTATTGGTCCTATTTGTTAGTTGTTTTTAAATCTGGAGTTATGAATAAATCGTTGGCAATATACCACAACCATCTTCAATTTATTCAAATTTGAATATTTTCTAAAAATGTTAATTGATGTTTGATTTATAATTGAAAACACTTGTGTCGTGGTTTTTAATTTTGGTAATTCGGATAGTGAAATATTAATGTTGCTAGTAGGCCATTGTAGTGTTGGTTCTTTTAAAAACTCTGGGCGATGCCACCATAGATTAGAATGTGTTAGTTTGCTTGGGAAAACGCCACGTGATGCGATATCTGCGGGATTCTCTTTCGTGTTGACGTAATACCAGTCATTCTTATTGGCGAGGTTTTGTATTTTACTAACCCGATTTGCCACAAAAACTTGAAGTAATTTCGGTTCTGTTTGTATCCAACATAAAGTGATTTGAGAATCTGACCACATGTAAGTAGGAACTGAAATATTGAGTGATTTGATGACATGATTTAATAGCTCTGATCCCAGTAGTGCCGCCCCAAGTTCTAAGCGAGGAATGGTTATTGTTTTTATTGGTGCTACCTTAGTTTTTGAACATAATAAATTGACGGTAAAGTCACCAATTGAATTTTGACCTCGAAGATAAATACATGCTGCATATGCATCCTGTGACGCATCGCAAAAACAATGGATATCGAATAAAACCGAATGGGATTCAATAGCATTGCGTGGGATTTGTATTTTGTTTAGATTAGTTAACTTTTCTCTGAATTGATTCCATTGATTAGTGAGTTCTTTTGGCATTGGTTCATCCCAAGATAATTTGAGACACCATAATTTTTGAATTAAAATCTTTGCCAGTATAATACATGGGCTGATAAATCCCAATGGATCATACAATTGACTTTGCCCAAATCAATTTTTCCATTCACCATTAATTCCCATAATAGACCCGAGCCAATTAGCATATCTACTGGGTTGGGTTCCAGGAATCTCTCATCTGACAACTTAATAGCATCGGGGATCTTTAATGGCACTCTTATCGGGTACATTGGCAGATTTCCTAAAATCGTTGGAATAATGTGACACAATAACAATGTTGTGTATTTGTTAATTAGAGAACTAATTGTTACATTGCATTTCTGTGTTAACATGGATTCAATTTGATTAATTCAGAATATTGCCAGTTTTTCAGCAATTGTTGGCAATTGTAACTGCTTGCAAAACCTTTCAGTAATTAAATTTACTTGTGCTCCACTGTCTAACATTACTACATTATTATTATGAATGAGCGATTCAAAGGTTTCTTTGAATTCGAGCCATGAACTATAATGTCCTTTTAAATGTGGAATATTGATAGTTGGCAGTTTTATTATTGGTTGGTAATTTATTTCATCCAACAATTGTTGAAGTGCGGCATGGCTTTCGGCACGACTTTCAACACGGCTTTCGGCACGGCTGTCGGTATGGCATGCAGCACGGTTTGCGCCATGGTATGTTTCAACACTTGCTGCAGCGCTTGCAGCATTATTGTCGGCAATGCTTGCGACATCAATGTCGTGCGACCGATCGAGATCTTCAGAACATTGTAGTATTGTTTTGGCACTCGCCAAAGCTTCGGCATACGAGTTTGTAAAGTGATCCCGATCGACGTATTCTTGTTCAAGAATGTCTTCGTTGCAAGTACATTCAATGTTTCACTGAATTGTTTCATACGCATCCGATAGGGTTTCGAACTGTTTCATACAATCTCGTAATTGTCTTATTAATTTTTCTTGAATTGCTTCATTATTATCAAATGCTTCTTGAATTGGTTGCAAGAAGTTTTCAAATATTGTTAATTGTTTTTTGATAGATCCGCGCTGACGATGTAATAGAGTTAAATCGTTTGCCATTGTCGCGGTAAATTTATCAAAATAATAAAATTGTATAATAATTGATTGTTACTTCAAATTATGTACTGTGAGAACACAATTGACACCCCATAGGAACCCCAAAAAACGAAGGAAGAAGGAACATTTTAGTTACTAAAACTATTCGAATAACATTTTAGTTACTAAAACTATTCGAATAACTTTTTAGTTACTAAAACTATTCGAATAACTTTTTTAGTTACCAAAACTATTTGAATAACCTTTTTAGTTACTAAACCTATTCGAATAACTTTTTAGTCGATAGTTTTTATTCGGCTGTTTTCATTCGATAGTTTTATTCGATAGTTTTTATTCGGTTTGGTTTTTAGTAACTAACTTTTTAGTTACTAACTATCGATAGTAAAAAAAAATAGTAACTAACTATCGATAGTCAAAAATTTTTGATAGTGCCCATCTCTATTAAGAACACAGTACGTAGAAAAATCAATTATTCAAATAATCAAAAAAGACATAAATATCACTTGACAGGTCAAGATTACATATATATTTAAAAAAAGATGAATTAATGATATTTTGTAAAAAAATATATTAATGAAAAAATTAATAATTAAAACTTCGTAATGCAATATAAGGCCCTATTTAACATTGTGTTTTTAAAACTACAGAAGGTTAAATTCTGCGCAATTTACGCTTTTCTTACCAAAAATGATATATTACGGCCTCAATTATGACGGTCACTGTTTTTAGGAAACCACAGCTTTAGCATCTTAACTTTATTTACAATAGATTGAATTGGTTAAACAAGTGCGCACCTATATTTTATATATTAGCAATAACATTTGTAACCAGTTTTTTCTTCTGAATAAATTTGTGTATATAAGTATTTTATTTTAAAATAATGTATAATCTTTGAGAATTTAACAACCATTGTAATATTATTGTAAGCTACCTCCTTAACAATAAACGTGGTTTTGGCTGTGATTTAATGTAATTTGAATCTGTGCAGCTGAAAAAGCTCAGTTACGGTTTGTTAATCACAGTAAGTGATTTACTTGTAGGACATAGTATTAATAATTTTAAAAATATGATTTTTATTTATAAATGTCTAATTTTTGTGTTAATGATAATAATTGTTGGTAGTGCTGAATGTCCTTTTAATAATAACTATTCTTCAAGTGATGGTGTTTACTACGAAATGATAACAGTTCCTTTTCCTGAAGATTACAAAAACGCGATTGAATTTCACGTTCAATTGTCAATTGGAAAAAAAGTTTCTGAACAGGTAATTTCACTATAATTAAATGTTGAATTTGCATTTTAAATTTTTTGAAAGCCCCGGTACCTATTTAAAAATTCATTTATATTACAATAATAATATGAAGCTACGTATTATATCAATGTTGTCATACACATAACACAATTGAAACCAAAATTGTATCTAATACGATTTTGGTAAATTATAACTGTTAAGCAACATTATTAATTTTAATTAACTAATGAAAACTTTTTAAAATAAAGGATACTCTATTTTTTTATAAATAAGCTAAATATTAAAGTACAAATCTTTACTGATATAATAATAATCTCTTAATTATCCTTTATCATAATAATAATTAAAACCGTCGTTCAGTATTGTGTATAATATAATAGATTGAGATTAAAATTTATTACTAAAATAAAAAATAACCAAGCGATTATTTATTAGTTAAAATTTGGATTATAATTAGTTTATTATTATTAGAAAGTAATCTTGAGATAGTGGAAACGCAAAATAAAAACTAATTGACTATTTGTCGACGTTTCGACCTATTAACTGGAAGCCATCTTCAAAGATCGTCTTCCACTATCCCAAGATTACTTCCAAATATATATACATTAGACTATATTATTAATATTATTAGTTTATTTATAAAAATGAATAATTTTTACAATATCACGGCTAAACAAACAAATTATAAAGAATCTAAATTTTCACGAATACAAAAAATTTTAAAGCAAGACTATAACAATAATTATGTTTTCAAGTCAAGATGAAGGCTATAAAATTTGTACTAAATATATATTGTTAAAACATCCTAGCAGGGGTATTCGTTTTTCAGATTTCTTCAAAAATTGATAATTTATAAAATATTAAATAATACAACTGCTCTTATAGGGGCTCATATTATCATTTGTGGGAACTACAGATGATATTAAACAACAACAACCATTAAATTTTAAATTGCTCTGGCCAGAGCATTTAAATGATGTATCTAAAAAAGTAACACAAATTACGGTAAATAAGCATAAATTTTGTTCGTCAAATCATTTAGATGCAAAAAGTAAGTTATAGGGTAATTAAAAAAATTATTTAATTAATTAATGTCTTGAAATTTCAGATTTTCAAACAGTATCAGAAATAAACCTATCTGTAAATCTCAGAATCTCTACAATTAGTAGCGCTTCCAAAAATCCTCTAGTAACTAATCCCCCTAACCAACAGCCAAACATCTATAACGACATCACTACTTCAACGACAACCCAGCCTATCAAGCACAATTCTAAAAGTAGCCAATGTTATATGCCTCCCCAATCTAACACTTTAATATTTGGTGGAGATATCGCTAAAATTGGTGACTATCCATTCTTAGGTGCACTGGTTGAAATAAAAAATGCACGTACTGTTAAGGTCGTATGTGGGGTTACATTGATAACAGAAAAATTTGGGTTAACTGGTAGGTACTGCAATAATTAAATTTAAAAAGGTTGTAATGTAATATTTTAACTGATGCAAATTTTAGCAGGACATTGTGTTGAACAATCTTCCATCGAAAAGCTTTTATTATTGTTTGGCATATCTGATGTTGAAGAGCTTAACGATAAAAGAGTAGTTAGTAAAATTAAGAACCACATAATTCATCCGGATTATAATAATGCTACTTCGGATGCCGATTTAGCAATTTTTGAATTATCTGAAAGATTAGAGTTTTCAAATGCAATACATTCAGCATGTTTGTGCGATTTCCAAGACTGCTTTAAAAACAACGACGAGCAACGTGGAGTAGTTGCTGGCTGGGGAAAGAATGAAATGGGCGTTCCATCAAGAACTTTAAAAAAAATTGAAACTAGCATTGTTAGCGATGAACTCTGTCTTCGGTCTGCTGCCGAATTTCTAGATATTACATCAAGTCGTACATTTTGTGCAGGTAAATTTAACTTTAGAGTTTCATTAATAGTATTTTTTGGAACCATAATTTTAGGTGATAGAGATGGTAACGGACCTTGTAATGGAGACAGCGGAAGTGGATTTTATATGCATCTAAATGGGCGTTGGATTATTAAAGGAATTGTTTCTCGTTCTTTAGCGAGATCTGATGGAGGATGCAATCTGGATGAATACATAGTATATGTGGACGTGTCTCAACATTTTAATTGGATAAAACGTTATATTGATGCAAATAACTTAGTATAATAAGAAATTCTAATAAATGATGTACATACATATAATATACTACTTATAATTTATAAATAATAAAAAACAACGGGTCTAACTTAAGACGGAAGTAATTTTTAAAATAAATAAGTATATTACTTACTTTTACTTACTTACTTTTGTTTATATAAAAAAATACCGTCATTTCTAACGCAAAACTCCAATCATCAGCACACTAAATTTTATCTGAATCGGATAAACATTTCCGGAGATACAATATATTATTTTAATTTTTTAATTTTTTTTATTGTGGGTATCCCTGGTAAAGATTTCTCTGCCAAAACCTTATTTTCACTATTAGAGTCTACCAGACATACGTCCAAAAAGTTTGATTGCCTTCGACGCAGAAATGTCGAAGAAAATCGAGGAACAATAAGGACTTTTTTAAAGTTTTCGCAAAAAAATTAATTTTTATTTTCATGTTGTATTCCTGATTTTCATCGAAGGGTTCCATATGCTGTCAAGTCTTTTGGGAGCAATGTTCCTACATACGAAATTTGGTTAGAGATCCTTTCAGTACTTCAAGAGTTATTCACTCTTGAAGTTTCAATTTTGAGAACTTTTAATTTTTGACAGATGACAGATAATTTCACTATTCTGGATAAAGCCCGTATGGGTAGTATGGCCACAAAATCGCTCGCCCGCTCGTCGCCCTCTAAGAAAATATAAATATAAAAAAAGAAAATAAGAAAATGTTTATTGAAAAATCTAAAATAGTACAAATTAGTAAACAGCATAATTTTTAATTTATTTAGTAGACAAACATACCCAAACTATTAGCTTTTTATGTATATAATAGGACGTAGTTATGCAAAAAGGAACCATCCACCAATCGTTAGTTTTAAGATATAGAAGCTTAAAGTTAAAATAATATAATTAAATCGGATGATAATTATGCATATTTTAATTTTGTTTAAATAACACATAATGATATGTAATTTGCGTTACCAGAAAAATTTTGTGAAAATTAGTTTTCACATTATTTCGGTCACTTATAGCATTTAAACTAAATTTTATGACTTTGTCGCTTGGTTCCTTTTTGCATAACTACGTCCAATATGTATTGGAATTGTATCAGGAGGATAGAGAATTTTATATTCAATAATTATTCTGTTTACTTTTTATAATATAATAATACTTATAATTTTAGAATACTATTATTATATTATGTGATAATGTGCGTATGACATGAAGAGAACCATAAAAGTGCAGAAGAATCAATTATTATTAATGTAAATTCTTATTGGTTTAGATTTTGTAGAACTGTGTAATATGTGTAGATTGATTTACATACCTAAAACAATAATTACATTGTTATAATATTTATTTTTGGATTTCATCACTTTGCTTTGGTACCGGCACGATTCATCGTCGTTTATATTTTTACAGTTTTTAATTTAACTATGTAATTATTTTTATTTGTCTAAATAATGAGAAAAATAGAACTTACTTTAAGATAAAATTGTTGAGATTAATAAACGGAAATTGGTTTAAGAAGGCGAAAAAGGATAATCGTAAGTGAGATGCTAGGTAATTTTAAAATGAGTAAGAAGGAGAAGGATATATGTATTTTCAGTGTTCTACTGCAGTCACTGATGACGTGGCTAGGATTAGTAATAAAAAAATGTGTGTGTAGTACCAAACGATGCTATAAAGTACAAATTATGTCCTGACCATGTTCGCGTTTTCATATTCCGAAAGAGAATTTTGTAATTCCTAAGTAAAAAGACCAGGACAATAATTTTGGTCAACTTTACTCAGTTATTATTCAAATATTATAATTTTAGTAAAACAAAAATTTCTTAGTATGTATTTAGGGCTTTCCAAATTACTTTCCTATAATTGGTGTTTTTCTAAAAAGTTTTTTCTTTGATTGCCAGTGACTCCAGTTTTACCCTGCACGCATCGACAAACAATCGGGATTATATCTTAAAGTATTTACAACTACGCACTGTGTTCTTCTCAGAAATGTTAACATCTTTTAATGAAAATAAATGCATCAACTTTATTATCCCCAATGAGCTAGCTAGCCCACAACTAAATGGTGGAGTGCACCAAGACTCCATAACCATGGAGCACTTGAAGCTTATGTTATTTCTGTTTAATTTTTTCCTTACCCCGAATTATAGTGAAATAACATGGAAAATTTAAAAATTTTAAATTCCGGCTTCTCATTTTAACGGATTAGAATATGAAAGTTACTACGGAACTTTTACTAAACATTTTATTGGTTGACACTTGCAATTCATTAATAAAATAGTTAAAAAGTATCATTTAATAATTATTATATTTTATACTTAATTATTCAAAAGAAACTATAGGTTCAAAAAAATTTCTTAATGTTTTTTTTCCATATGGCCTAATTAATAATCAAAACAAGCAAAAATTAAAAATTAATCAATGGGGGAGCTTCCTTAGAAATAATTTTTTGAAATAATATATAAACATGAAACTGTAATAAAAATGCCGCATGTTGATGTAATTGGTTGGTCTTAAAACTCAGCGTACAATTTAAAAAAAAATTTTGAATTTCGAAAAAATATTTAATCTGCCCGCCATAGCTAACCAATAAGATTTAAACATGGCCGTCCGATGTTGTCAGTTCTTAATTGGGTTATTATTGACAGCTATCATATGTTAATTAAAATTCTTTATTTTTTCATTTAATGCTATTGATTATTTCGTCACATCGATGCTGATCGATGATTTAACTGACAAAATTGGTGCACTCTTTTTAAGAACTCTATAAGCTGGATGGTAGCTTCTGGTAAGTTTCTGGCGAAAAGCCATAACGTGTGGCATTTAAAATCTCTTAAACTGTGGATGCAAAGCTCTTGTAAAAGTATTATTGATGTTTTAAGTGGTTCATATAATATATTAAGATGTTATTTTTTTTTAAATATTAAATTAATCAACTTTTAAAGAATTTTAAAGTTATAACTTTTGAAATCTCAATTCTGTAGGATATTAATCTTGCCTCGGCTAACATCAGGGAGTATTTTCCTTTTTTTTTTTCTTTTCTTTCGAGCTTTTCCTTCGAGTTTTGTTTTATTTTTATAAATAAAAGTGATTAGACAAATATCAAAAATTTTAATTTCACAAATCTAATTTTGTGAGTCACAATTTGACCAAAGAACCAAAACAAAATATAATTTAGTATTAATAAAGCTTTATTTAAATTGACAATTTTTTCAGTCTTCTAAACTTTATTAATACTGAAAGCAATGAATTTACAAATTTTATGTATAATTTACACGTTTTAAAAAAAATATCAATATAATTAGATGTAATCTACCCACTATTGTTTATTAGATGTGTAATTTTGCCGTTAGTAGTTTATAAGAAAATGATGTACTCACTTTAATTTTATAATACATGCAGTCTATCACCTGAATTTTCGCAGCGTAATGTGATCCCCTTTGGTTTTACTTTATCCAACTTATTGGTAGTAACTTTAATATAGGATATCCAAACAATCGTGGCTCCAGAATAATGACTGATACGGTCATTTGATATGGAATGATAATCAACAAATTTACTTCAATCCTTCACCCAGTTTATCTGTTTTGCTAACATCCAAATTTCAGCACAGTCCGTTTACAATCAAAAAAATTAATCTGAAGAAAATACGCTTCTATTCTTTGTACAGTATTATAAAAGCCAACTTTTAAAATTTTAATTTTTATTCTCTATCCACCATCTTTCTTATTAGGCCTCACACGCGCTTATCTTACTGGTGTCAACCTTTACACTGCCCGTTATCATTGCACTTTGAAATATTTAGCGGCAAAATACTGTTTTAAAAATATCAATTTAATTACATAAACCTAAGAGTTATAATTCTAAAAAAAAATGGTTCTTATAGATATGTGAAATTTAAAAAATATTGCTCACATTTGGAAATTTAAAAAAATTAAGAAACAAAACACCCAAAGCTTTTCACAAATTTTTTTTTTTAATTATAGTGATGTCAGCTTCAGCTTCAGTTAGTTTCAAAACCACCAAAATCTTTCCAACAAAATAAACAAAAATGTAAACTAACATGACAATATTTATGTAAAATATACAAAGAATTATCTTGTTTGTAAATAAATAATGAAACATTGTCGACATGTGAATCTTACCGAAGCACAACCAATCAACAAATTATAACCCAACAGAATAACCAAATGTAACGGACTTCAAATATTACATTAAGAATGCATGTTAAACCAATTCACTAACAAAATCTGTTCTATTTTTGAAAAACTCTACAAACTGGGTTAATTTGATGAAAATCGCCAGAGGGCGAAAAGCCGTTTACGAGTGGCATTTAAAATATTTTAAACTGTGGATACAAAGCTCTTGTAAGTTGTCGAGATCTTTGTAAAACTAAAGTATTTGTTTTCTTAAATAAAAATTATGAATCTAAGTAATCCATAATCACTCATATAAAATAAAAAAGTAACCACGAAATACACGGCGGCCATTAGGTAGGCATCTACATTTTAACATTTTAATAGAAGAAAGTACGGCAACATAGTACAGTTGTCTAAAATCCTATAGGTTTATCCATTCCCACTCAAAGAAGGGTTATGACGTCATAACCCTCACAATTTCAAATTTCATTAATTTTTTTCTGATACTTAACGCACTCAAAAAAATCTGAAAAAAAAACTGATGGCTCCGTTTGATCTCTACTTTCAAATAAAAAAATAAAAAAAAGTAGTAAACTCCTCCATTTCCTATACTTTACCCTATAGGATAAAGAATAAGATTCTCAGTCTCAGTCCGGTGAAAAAGCATATAAGTATTATTATGAAGCTATAAAATCATACAATGGTCAGGATTCATTATTAGACGTGTTCAGAAAATCAAATAAACACCTCGGCTCCACTCGGTCGACTGTTTCCTCATCTGGAACGGCAAGACATAAAAAATCCGAATTTTTTTGCCATTTTCACATATGATGTGATATTTAACAAAAATAAACAAAACGTTAAAATAATGGAATTTTAACAATAAAGTGAAGAAATACAATATTTCGAAAATCCTCGAAAATCAATATTTAAGAAATAAAAAAAAATACATTAATAACTAGATACTTAACAGGTTAGAACGTAATTATTCGAAAAACAAGATTATATAAATGAAAAATTTGTTAAATTTTGAAATATAATTAAAATATAACTAGTAATGCGATATAAAAGTTCAATTTCACGATTATTTTTGAACTTTGGAAGAAACAAGGACTAAATAATTAGGTTAATATTAAAAGAGATACTAATAATATATGAAAATATTGCAAAATTGTAGAAATGACTTTACGTTAACACAAAAGATATTGTAAATAATACAGTATTAAAATAAATAAAATGTTAAAACCACGACGAATCGTTCTTATTAAACCCTTTAATAAAACTTACCAAGAGATATGTATTTAAACACATAATTTGAAATTTTCCAATAGTTTGAATTGATGGTTCTTGACTTCTACGCATTATAATTAGCAAACATTTTTGAAAACGAATATCGGTGAAAGAAAATGCGATATTATAACATTCATTTGATATTTTCTCACTTTGGGTTAAAAGCTTTTCTCCAAAATATGATAGTAAAAAAAGCACAAAAAAGCCGTAGAGTGTAGCTTCAAGATTTCTCAACAAGTTGATATTTCTGTATGTTAGCTAATAAATAATTATTATATTAACATGTGAAAATAATATTTTTGATACATGAAACATACCAATGAAGATTGATAAGCAAGCAAACATAAACAAATCATTAATCCTCCAAATAGAATAAAATTTAGTACGTTGAAAAGATTTTCAACTTCGTTAGATAATTCCAAGATAGCATTGTGGTAGCGAACTATTTCTTTAATTTCGTCGTTTAAAAATTTCCATGGCACTGCCACTTCATGCTTATTCTTCTTTACAACAATGTCTGCATTTGATTTTGATTGCTAAGCAAAATATTAAATTTTTATTTAAAAAGTAAATTTTACTCTACAATTTATATACTCTACAAAGTACATATATATGGCTGGCTAATAGTTGCCGTTAAAGATTTTGAATAATTTATCCGTTCAACTCATATTAAATGTAATAATAATCAAGTTAATAATAGGGTTAAAATTTAAAATTTTAATAAATTTCAGATTTTATAAACTTTTTTTAAATTTTTAAAATTTTGAATTCCTATCTCGAACAGCCACGTATCATCACGTATCATTCATTTAGAAATAAATTAAATTTTTTTTTTAGTAATTACATAATAAATTACGACCAAATAAGTTGCTGAACTAAACGATTTACATACCTGCATAAAATTTAAATTACTTCTCTCTATAATAGAACTTATACATTTTTGTAGATTTTTAAAATGTCCGATAATAAATGTCAATGTGTTCAAATAGAACCATATATACAAATTAATTATCCATAAACCCAAACAATATGCTAGGGTATGGTATAAAAATTGTATCATCTTATTATCAATATAAGGTCCATAACCAAAAGGTTCCTTTAATTCATTTTCAATTATCGACATAGTTATTCCTACTGAGAGAAACAACACCAACATTGACGATGTAGCTAACATTCCAAAATAACTCTAAAAGTACAAATTTCATAGTTATTGTTCAACACCCACACAATCGTTGCTTACCTGTATATGTATAAGGCTTCTAATTTTATCAATAAAGCATTTTTCGCCGTTGTACATTTCATTATCTCTTTGAAAAATTGGAGAATTTAGCTTTCTGAATATGGCTATTAATTTAAATTTATTGAAATAAAAATAAATATTATTGCAAATTGCTAGAAAAATAAGAAACATATTGCAGTGTAATTTAAAAAAAAATTTCCAATTTTATTAATTAAATTATACTATTATTATTATATTATCATTATTGTACAATTTCGTATTATTATAGTAGAATATACTCAGATACATACTGATAAAATATGTAATTTCAAAAAAGCTACCATAAACAACATCGTCAAAATTATTTGTCTTCTCTATCATTTCCGGTAAAACAAGAAAAGGATAAACTGCTAAAATAATATACAAAATAATTGCACACATCTTGTAGAACAAATTCTGATATTCAGATATTCCAAATATTTTCAACATAAACTTTTGGTACGCAAAACAATCTAAATCACTGGTCATCATTATTATCTACTAGAAAATCTAGTGATGGTAACGAAAACGAATTCTAAAACTGACTGAATTGAAAAACTGCATTCGTCTTTTAAACGTCTACTTCGATTAAAAATTATAAAATATTTAGAACGGATTATTATTGTATTAATCCGGTGCATTTTAAATTAATTTTAGAATTTACTAAGCACGAACAAATAATAGCTTTAATTTGATTATAATTGTTTTATTAAATATTAAAATATCTTGAACTTGATCTATTATAGTCAATACTGCTTTGAATAACCAATGTAATTTTATAACAAAGTGCAAATAAAAATAATATTAAACCAAATATATAACTTCGAATTTGATAATATTACTTGCAAGCTATTACTTGCTATAGTGTCCTGCCACAGAAAAGGAGTTTTTAATAATTTTAAATCTGCAATTTTCATCTGCGAAAAACATAAAACAATCGTTTGAAAGACTGTGAGTGGTCTTCATGCTGATACTGAATAATTATAACTTTACTCTAACTAGGAGATGACCACTTAGCGGCATTTTTGTAAATTTGGCCACTTATGGTGCTGGAAGGTCAGCTTTCCAATAACAATTTCCCAAAGTTGTAGAGAGAGATAGCCAGAAGCTTTCGAGAAAATCGAGTTTTAAAATATTCACACCGAGGTATAAAGACTAGAAATATAGGAGTTGGCAATAAGGAACGTTGCCTAGAGGTTAGAGAATGAGGTCTAGTAAACTGTAGGTCGCTACAGTTTACTAGGTCGCTAGTTCGATTCCCGACGGCTCTGACTTTTTTTTCTTGAATTCATTTTAATTTTCTCCAATACGTAAAAATTTTTACATTTTGAAAAATGTCCCTGTCATCGCACAGTTTTGCGATGACCCGTATTGACGAGCCAATTTAATACTTACAATATTGTGAATAAGTCTGCGGCCACTATATACAATTAGCATAAAGTCATTAAAAATAGTCACGGATCTTTTGAAGTTCACCAAAAGGTAAACATCATGTTGGATATCGAAACTCCGACTGTACTATAAGTTCTTGCGCTGTTTATAAATTTATTGTCACAAAAATTAAACACATTAATACTCTATACCCGACGTTCTTTATTTTTGTATTAAAATTTAATTTATCTTAATATTGTTAGTCAAGAAGCATAAATTCGATCAAGTTTTACGTATTGGAGAAAATTAAAATGAAAAAGTTAGCGACCTACAGTTTACTAGACCTCACTCTCTAACCTCTAGGCCAAGCTCCTTTTTGCCAACTCCTGTATTTCTAGTCTTTATACCTCCAGCACCATAAGTGGCCAAATTTACAAAAATGCCGCTAAGTGGTCATCTCCTAGTAAGACCACAGTGGTTGGCTTGATGTGATCACTAGTTGAATTATGAGCGGAAATTCTGAGTTCAAATCCCGGACTCGGTAGAATTTCTTAGCTCAGCCCTCTGGTGAACATCAAACTGTGGATCGAACTACTAATAACTTTCTAGTTATTAGAGCTTCAGTACAAAGTGGGCATTGAACTACTACCCGTGCAGCTAATTTGGAATTTGAAACTTTACTCTACTACTCAACCAAACTGAAACTCGATGCAATATTAATTAATATGAAATGCATTGAAAATGTTCAGACATTTACTTATTGATTGCACTAATGCGTTGTTGTTGCAGAAATCGGTATAAGTCAAAAAGGAAGGCAAATTTCTCCAGTTTCCAGTTATATATATATATATTTCAGAAAATAAGAAAAGCATCTGATAGATTAGACGAAGAAATTGCTTAAACAAACATTGAAAACATATTAAAAATTCGTATTACTATACCTATTATCGTCGCCATCAAAACGTAAAGGCCTATCTAGGTTATGACTTTACAGGAGAGCAATATAAAGAAACATAGTGTTCTTAAATTCTTCATAACAAAAAAACTATTGAATTTAAAGTACTTATCTCTTTTCGTACGGTAATCGCTAGAGATATTGATAATTACTTCAAACTTTTTCGTTTGTTAGTGACTTCATTATTACTTTTAAAAAATTTTAAATTAACACAATTAAGGTAAAGAGCGATAGACACATGTACTGCTTCTTCGACTTCCCAGCCATCACACCATGACATGTGTTTCTGACTTGTTAAGGGGTCTACTCACGGTCCGATTCGGATGGATGTCGGGTGGCCTTCATCGGGTCGGATAGTAAATTGGGTAGTGTGGATGCTCAAAAGCCGACAATTTAATGTCAATTCCTCGTCGGGTGGCTTTATTATCCTATCCGACCAAATCGGACGGTGTGTAAGGTACGTTTGGCGGTCGGGTCTTGCTATCTTGTTTAAGCAGCAAGAGGAAAGAGTTTAACCAAGCAAGGAAAAGAAGTTTCATTTTAATTTAATGTAATTTCAATTTAATAATTGACGAAACTTCTTACTTCATGTTTATAATAATTGCTAAAGTCATTCCAGTTTACTTATTTCCCTAATTACTTAATTTTTTATCCAAGTTTTTAATTTTTTTGTTAATTATTAATTAACGATAAGGATAACGAAATTCTAACTATTTAATATTACGAGAAAACTGAAAGCATTATGTTTAATTAAAAAAATTAAATAATTTTATTTGCACCTGCATATGTAATAAACAAATTAACACCTTATAAGCATACTCTATTAGTTGACAATTAAACACGACCCTGATAAAATATAAAGTTACATACTTTAAGATATAATTTGCCCACACATTTCAACTACATTAAACGTTAGCATTGTTATGCCGTTTCCGTCTCGTCTTAGTCTATATTATTCTCTGGTCAGTCTTTTTGTTTATACTGCATAAGTAAGCATAAGTCAGTATATCGAATTACTTAGTTATTCGCAAAGCTTACCTACGAGCAATAAATTATATTTCAACTGTTATTTTATTCCACGAATTTTTTTGTTATTGCCCGTTAATTTGTTAATTTGCTTATTACGTCTACAGGTGCGAATAAAATAATATATTAAAACTCAAGTTTAAACTGCTTATTAATCGCTCGTGTGGATTGTATATCACTCGGCTGCGCCTCGTGACATCCGATCCACCTCGCGTTTAATAAGCCATTTAAACCTCTTGTTAAATAATATACTATTATTGTTATCCGAGGCATATGAATGCAATATTTAACGTTGCAATCTTGCAGTCATCGTAAATCACTCTTTTCTATCAGCCGACGAAATCGGATAGTGTGTACCTGGGGTTCTAAATTTTACTTATCTTTTATTACTCTTTTTTAAGAATCATAAAATTCTAGTATGATAAAAGCCACGTCGACATCTGTATTTCCGTAAAATACATTATGTGCGTTGATCTCGATGCAATGCAATTAATTAATTCCGACTAATAAGTATCAAGTACAAAAACTATGCACATGATATTCGAGCAAATGAGGTAAAACGTAAAAAATCGATCAATGGTCGATATTATTGGAACGTTGTTTGGTTAATCAAAGATAGAAAAATTTTGGCAAAAAACGCCAAACATACAAAAAAATTAGTAATTACAGAAATATTTAAACTGTAATGGCTTTCGTAATTATTTAAAAAACCACTACAATAGTTTCAAAAAATTATTATTTAAGTGAAATAAAATTAAATAAATTCAATTAATTTTATGAATGAATTAGTTCGAACATCTCGCACTTATTATTTAAAGCAGGACAAACTACCCAATCTGTTCAAGTCGGATAGAAATCTCACCCGACAGGAATGCAATAAAAATGCCATAACATTATCGGGTGAAGCCTCCACATGATCCAACTTACTACCCAATCTGACAAAGATTAGAAAATGCTGCAAAAACAGCCAATCGTTCAAGGATGCATCCAACCAAATTGGGTGTCGTGAATAGAACGCTTTAAGGTTGGGACATCGACACACATAGCCGCACCGCGTCCGTACCGTGCCCGAACCGCAAGTCGGCCGACTGTCGGTGACGGTAATGGGTAGGCTGGAATACACATGACCGCATCGCGCCCGCACCGTGTGTTGAAAGTCGCACGGCAAGAGAATTGTACAATGGAAGTGCACAGCGTAGTCTTCACCTTACCGCAACGACTCAGCACCGACACAGTACCAACACCACCGCACGCAGCGCAGCGTGCCCGACTAGTTTGGTTTACTTTTTAACGGACAAGGTGCTTTGTAATTTTATTTTAAATATTAAATTAATATAATAAGTACTTGAATATTATTATAATAATAAATATTATTAATGTTAAATTGGATATTTTGATAAGCAAGTTAATTGGATGAATAATGAAATTAAACCTGATTTATATTGGTAGAAATTGAAAATATATAAATTCAAATTCAAAATTCGATACGAGTGCAACGTGACGCACACATTTTTTGTGACATTTTGTGACATTTTTACGTGACGCACACATAATTAATGCTAAACTTTAATTCTTAATTAGATTATAATTTTGGATTTAAAAATTTACAAGAATAGTCTTAATCTCTAAGTAGTCTAAGTCTCTAAATTAATTTTAAATTTGGCCGCTGGGACCATAGCAATATGTATGAATGTACGTACATACACACAGGGCTGGGCAGTATTTCAATTACATGTATTTCAAACACGTATTTGAAATACAAATGTATTTCGTTACATGTATTTTCGATGATTTTCTAAATGTATTTTTGTAATTGTATTTGAAATACAATAAAAATGTTTTTGTATTTTTCAAATACTTTACTCAATTACATTTTGTAACCATTAATTTAATTAGTTTTTTTAAATTACAAAATAAAATTTTTTTAATTTACCGCCGAATCTGCACGTTTTTGTTCTCCAACAAGAGGTTTGTTTTCCGATTTACAATTCAAGAGATTGTTTTTTTTAAAGGGAACAATTATTATGTTAAATAATGTATAATATAATGTATTTTAATAAAATATTTTAAATACAAATGAATTTCAAATACAAAAAATGTATTTCAAATACAAAATCTGATGTGACAACACATAACTTTCCCATTTATTACTAAATTAATAATAATAATTATAATTAAAATTAAAAAAAAAAAATTTAAATAAAATTTAATAAATAAAAAAATAACGTATGGATTTCAACCAAAATCTAATCAGGTCTCTAAATTGCTGTTACAAACCAGTATATAAAATTTAAATAAAATCGGTTCATGCGTTTTGAAAAAATCGTGGACGAAAGAAAGGGACACACACACACATCCGGACATCATTGCAAAATTTGTCTCAAACGATTTGTACGGACTCATAGACTACGGAAAAAATGTTAGTTCAAAATTTTTTTTTTACTCGATTACAATACTTTCCTTTACTACGTAAATGGGAAAGTAAAAATGTATTTCAAATACAAACGTATTTTACTTAATACATTTTTTTCAAATGTATTTTACTTAAGGATCGGCTCCAAGGCGGCAGTGTTGATTCATGAACGCGAGAGGGCTTACGACAAAAGTATATTTTATAATTTATTAGTAGGCAACACGTTTAACATCAAATATAATTTGGTTGTTAGACAATATGTGGCGCTGTTTAAATAAAGAAATTGATTTTCTCTCTCTATTTGGGCCGATTTGAAGCTGTTAAAAATTTTACCTGCTGCTGTGTTAATTCTTTTTATGAAGCAGGTAGTATTTAAATGAAGATGAATGTAATTTTTGAAATCTCAACTTGTGAAATTTGGTTTCATAATTATTATTCAAAAAAGGTTTAAGTAATAATAAATGAAATTTTGATTACTCTGAAATTTTCTAAAAGACTACTATAGATTGGTATATACAGAGTGTCCAAATAATCGATATACACTTCTTGGTTTTAAAAGATTAATTAAAGAATAATTACCTACAGTAGACTAAAGACGGTGAGACTACTATAGATTGGTATATACAGGGTATCCAAATAATCGATATACACTTCTAGGTTTTAAAAGATTACTTAAAGAATAATTACCTACAGTAATGAAATTCTTTACTGTACAACTTCACGCAGGTTAGATATTATATGTATTTCCAATACTAAAGTGGGATTTTCACTGTTTATCAGTTTACTTTTTTATTTTGGAAGGGTCCTGTTTTGAAGAAAAAGCGTCACACGTGCAGTGGCGGATGCATATCGATAATTATAATCGAATTTTTAGCCAGTACAATACTTTCAATTACTATTAATGGAGGGGGGGGGTAAAACTATTTGCCCCCCCCTACCTCACTCCTTAAATCCGCTAGTGCAACTGTGGTTTGCACCAATTCAATCTTTCGGTAGCTTACCTGTAAATAGCTATTGCAAGATAGGAAATTTAACGACCAAGAAATTTTAGAAGAACTAATTCATTTCACGTAAAAACCGACCACAATGAAAGCGATAAGAGACAGGGGGGGATTAAAAACTTTTTCATAAAAATTTTAACAATCCGTTAAAGTTAACGGACGACTTCTATTGGTTTGTTAGCACTAAGAAATAATTTCTATTGGTTAGTTAAATTTAATAGCGCGTTAAGTTTTATGAAACCGTGGATAAGTACGGCACCGATTTTTTTTTGCCATACAGAAATTAATTAGATGGTCTTTGCGCAATAATTATGTGTGCAAACATGATACTAGAAAGCGAGTAAAATGAAATATTTTAATTTAAATTAATTTAAACACATGTTCATGTGGAAATCAACGATTTCCGAAGCAGCGAAGACTAAACCTAATTTCTGCTTGAACGAAGTAGATGGAGAGTTAAAATTGAAACGTAACCATAATTATTATTATCAAGTAAGTTCTTTATTGTTATTCAAGTTTCATTTATATTAATTTTAAATTACAGATTCAAGGTCAGCTGCACATAACAAATATGGATAAATGTCTTTTTGTAGTTTATGCAGGGGATAATCAAAATTTATATGTGGAAGAAATAATAAAAAATGATGAATTTTGGGAGAATCACATGCTTAGAAAATTAGTTAGATTTTATAATTCATGCATTCTTCCTGAAATTGTAAGAGGCAATCTCAAAAGAGGACTACGGTGTAAAGATCCCGATTATATTTTAGAAGAGCAGAAAAAAAACAGTGAATAACATCGCCTTTTCTTGACTTAATTAATAAATTTAAATAATAATAATAAAAATTAAAATAGAACTTTTTTTTAAGTAGTACCTCCCTAGTTTATTTATATAAACGGTAATATTTTTGCCAGTAACAAAAAGTCTTATATGCCAAGTTTGTTTTAATAATATTGAAATTAAACCAGGCTGGACTGAAAAAAGATTATGCAACTAAAAGCTTACGAAGGTACCTAAATTTTGGGTATTCGTTACCTCTTTTAAAATACTCAGGTAGTTTTCCCAGTAATCATAAATCGATGTTTCTAGGTCATACCTGGGTCATCCAGATTTACCTTAATTCTTCTAAAATCTACAGAAAAAGTAGAAAACTTCTTTTGCGATTGTAGATCCATCTGCGTGATAACGACTGAACTAAACATTATAAAAATATACAAGGGATGTCAAAATTTTTGTATTTTTTGTAGTTAAAGTTTAATTATGTTTTAGATGAAATAAATTGACAAAATTTTGCACATGCATTCTTTTATGTGCATATATTATTTAAGTAAACGAAACTTTAAGAATTGATAATTATCAACAATTTTAAATTTAATTACGCCGTTATAAAAAAAAATTAGATGTTTAAAAATAGGAGGTACTATTTCTTATAATATCACAAATATCGTGTCAAAATTTCAAATTTATACGTCCATAAGTTTTTCAGTTAACTATGAATAACTTTTTCAGATTTTTTATTTTTTACTTTTTTTAAAATTTTTTAAATTTTTATTTAATAATTTTCTATTATTAATTATTTTTACTAGTTTGATTTTCGCTAAAAAATTTACGAATGGGATATTTAAACAATTAAAGTTATAAATAAAAAATTTGAGCCATAAAAAATAGGAGATGCTCTTTATAGTGGTATCACAAGTATAATTCCAAAATTTCAAACAAATCCATTCAGCCGTTTTTGAAAACAATATGAATAACCTTGAGCGCAACGCAAAATCCCAGCCTTAATACATTTTTTCAAATGTATTTTGTATTTGTATTTCAAATACTAAAAAAAAATGTATTTTGCCCAGCCCTGCATACACATATACTACATACTACGTACACTTGAAGATTTTAAATTCAAAGCTTCATAATTCCGTTTCAAAATAAATAATTTAAAAATAGGTAAATCTTTATGCCTTTATTGAAAATCTTTATCAAAACTTTTATAAAAAAATGTCCTCTAGAAAAACTTCCGTATCATATTATAAAGCAAATTTCAGAGACACAGAGGTTGCAAACTATGCAAAAAGTATTAGTAGATACTTACTTTTAGGCCTAACCAGAGGAGGGGGGGGCGCTCGGGATCCCTCAAGGGCCCGGACGAATAACTAAATAAATTCCATAAAAGCATCTTCAAAGTGCAAATAAAACTCTGTATGTTGTATCAAACCACAAATTAGGTACATGTCGCTGGCCCCCCCCAAATCGAATTTTTTATTAAAATTGGTGTCAAACGTTTGAGCTTCGTTTGAGCCTCAATGAGCTTCCATTCCCGTCGTTTGAGCTTCAACGGTCGCGGAGCTATTCGCGAAAACTTTTGGGGGGGGTTGTGGACATGATAGCCCCCCCCAAGTCGAATTTTTTATTAATATTGGTGTCAAACGTTTGAGCTTCGTTTGAGCCTCAATGAGCTTCCATTTTCGTCGTTTGAGCCTCAACCGTCGAGGAGCTATTCGCGAAATCTTTGGGGAGGGCTGTAGACACGTTGCCCCCCCCCCAAGTCGAATTTTGGAGTAAAATTGGTGTCAAACGTTAGAGCTTCGTTTGAGCTTTAATGAGCTTCTATTCCCGTCGTTTGAGCCTAAACCGTCGCGGAGTTATTCGCGAAATCTTTGGGGGGGGGGCTGTGGACATGTTTTTCAATTTTTTGTGTTTTTCAAAATTTTTGCGTAATTTTGGTGTCAATCGATAGAGCTTCGTTTGAGCTTCAATGAGCTTCCATATTCATCATTGTAATTTAATTGTTTTCAAAACTATAGGTGTTTTAAATTTTGCCCACCTCCGAGCAAGTTGCGCTGGAAAACCCTTAATGTTAATTTCGTAAACAACTTTTTATTGAATTTGTAAACTAATGAATTAAACTCCAAAAGTAAGTTTTTAAGTTTTAAGTTATAGTATAACTTGCCTAGTATTTAAAAATTTAAACCTAGAATTAAAAAATTCTTGGTTATAACTACTTTTTATTGAATTTGTAAACTAATGAATTAAACTCCAAAAGTAAATTTTTTTAAAAATATGTTTTATTAATAAAAGTTACAAATAGTTATAAAAAAAAATTGAAATAAATTTTTGGATTCAAAGAAATCGTTTTTACCATGTAGTTTCAGGGACGTTTTACCCTATAGGCTAAGCAGGCTAAAGCCTAAGTCGCCAAATTCTAAAAATCGTCAAAAAAAGCCAGAAAAGTGTAAAAATCCCGTATTTTAAAATGCCCAAAATGTTCAAAAATTAATTAAACATGTCTCTTTTTTAGTAAATAAGCATTGGTACTCGATACATACCGCCGGAGGGAGGGGGGTACCGATTGATTTTTAGCCTAAGACGCCTTAAAGTTTAAAAACGTCCCTGTATAGTGTTTTTATATTATAACTTGCCTAGTTGTTAAAGATAATCTTCAATAATAACCACTTTTGATCTTCGCATTATTTAAAATTCTGAATATCTCGACATTCTGGAGTAAAGTGTTTTATTTTATAAGACTTGCTTAGTGTTATTTAACTTTACTATGGTAAATTATTAATTTAATTTTAAATACTACATCATTGAAGGCTGATTACCTTATAATTGCTGAAGCCATTAATAAGCTGTGGATGCAGCGTCGAGTTCCATTATGATTGTTCGGTAAATTTTTTAAAAACTTTTTTTTTAGTTGGTAACAAGATTTAGTATTTATTTATTTGCTTCTGTAAGCGATATTAGTTAATAACTTTAGTAACCTGAAAACCTATAATAATATCAACTCATCAACAATAAAAATATTTATAGCAAATAGAGAACTCTTAAAAAATCATGCCGAAAAAAGCTGTTATTGATTTAAAGCAACTTAACCTGGAGTTATTATTCATTAGTTTACAAATTCAATAAAAAGTTGTTTACGAAATTAACATTAAGGGTTTTCCAGCGCAACTTGCTCGGAGGTGGGCAAAATTTAAAACACCTATAGTTTTGAAAAAAATTAAATTACAATGATGAATATGGAAGCTCATTGAAGCTCAAACGAAGCTCTATCGATTGACACCAAAATTACGCAAAAATTTTGAAAAACACAAAAATTGAAAAACATGTCCACAGCCCCCCCCCCCCCCCCCAAAGATTTCGCGAATAACTCCGCGACGGTTGAGGCTCAAACGACGGGAATAGAAGCTCATTAAAGCTCAAACGAAGCTCTAACGTTTGACACCAATTTTACTCCAAAATTCGACTTGGGGGGGGGGCAACGTGTCTACAGCCCTCCCCAAAGATTTCGCGAATAGCTCCTCGACGGTTGAGGCTCAAACGACGAAAATGGAAGCTCATTGAGGCTCAAACGAAGCTCAAACGTTTGACACCAATATTAATAAAAAATTCGACTTGGGGGGGGCTATCATGTCCACAGCCCCCCCCAAAAGTTTTCGCGAATAGCTCCGCGACCGTTGAAGCTCCAACGACGGGAATGGAAGCTCATTGAGGCTCAAACGAAGCTCAAACGTTTGACACCAATTTTAATAAAAAATTCGATTTGGGGGGGGCCAGCGACATGTACCTCCACAAATTAGTTGGTTACTGTTTTTTAAAATTAATTTTACATATTTTAAATGTTTTGTGCGTAGTTTTTCTTAATTTCATATTTCATATTTTTCTTTTTTATTAATGAAGTCTTGCCACGGGGCCCGACGTGGCTCTCGACGGCCCTAAAATTTTAATAGACCGACTTGCAGTGCGACCATGGTAGCACTTACTTTAAAAGAAGATGTTAATTGGAGAACAAATCATCGCAGGAATCATAGAATATGAGTTCATAACACTGGACATTTTTCTCTTCGATAAATTTTTCAACATGCATTTTTAATATTAATAATATTTATTATTATTATAATAATTTATTTAAATGCATAGTTAATATAAATTTTTAACTTGTGAAAATTAATAATATTAAAAATCTCAGTACAACAAGCTAATTAAACTAATAAAAATCTATATTATTTTTGAGTTTTCAGAAAATGTTATCACTTTCGTCAGAAAATTTATTGAACCTTCGCTGAAAGCTCAAAAATAATATCGATTCATTATTAGTTTAATGAACTTGTTGTATTGAAGTTTGTATTATTAATAAATAATAAATTATTATTAATATAATTATTATTATATACGAATATTATATTAATTTAATATTTAAAATAAAATTGAAAAGCAATACATACATACATACATACTGTTATGTATTTATTTCAAAATTTTATATGTTTTTCTACCTTCAATAACTCCTCCACTTAGCTTAATACTTCTTTTATTGATGTAGATATTTATTTATAATCTTCTACAAATTATTTCTATCAAATTATTCAAATTAAAAATTACATATCATATCTGACATTCTCTTTCTCACCAAAAACAAAAACTAACTTGCTCTACACCTACTCTAACTAAACCTAATCTGATCCTTGAGACGTCAATCAAAGCTTCTCAATTTTCGACTTTCCTCTTTAGGTTCTCGTCGTACACTCTATTCTTTTTCTTGTTTATCTCTACGTGTTTCATCGCATATTTTATCCCCTTAAATGAGGTGAATAAAATTTAATATTAAGTTCTTTTCTTAATAAAGAAGTTTTTTCACTGAATTTAATTATCTTCGGCTTTTTTTTTTTTTTTATTAATGAAAATGCTGACTTTAACTTGGCTTCCAAACATGTTAACTTCTCATCAAGGTTCTTTCCAACATTTCCACCTAACATTTGTTTCAACTAAACTAAACTAAACTATTTAACTAACTAAAACGGTTAAACTATTTAAAAATTTTCAACCTTGGCAATTTTGATGTCACCATATGAGAATTTGTGCTTCCTTTTTGCATCTTAATAAAATCTTCCTAACTTAAAAATCCTTTCGTTTCAAAAACTTGTTTTTTTCGTATTGTCAATCAATTTTGTCTCCCTCTTAACGTCCCTTTTACCTTCGTGGTTGTTTTTTTTTATTTTGGAACATTTTATGCAACAACTATGTACCTTGTAGCCTATACTGCTTTGTGCAGCGCACTTAGTAATCGTAATTACTTTTTAACTTTTCAGGACTTGCCTGAAATTAACTTTATTTAATCGTCAGAACTATTGTCTGAACCACTTTCACTTCTATCAGCTACTGAGCGTCAATTTAGGTTATGCTTCAGTCTTTTGCCGGAATAACCCACGCCTATTCTCAGTTATTTGCTGATCTTCAATTAATCCCCTTCTTCGGTATTTAGCCGGTATATAAATATTTTCCCCATTTTCCCTTAGCCATCGGCGAATTGCCGGAATTTTTAGTTGTCTGGTATATCTTTGTTTATATAAAATTAAGTTTCCTAATTTGACCTATTTTCTCAACAGTTACTTCTATCTCCTATTTTGACCATTGATTTCACAATTCTTACTCTATTTCGTCATCCGAAACGATCGCGTAAGGATATATTAAATTTATGTGGAATTTTCCCCTGATTCCGTCATTTTCTAAATAATGCAATTCATATGAATTCTCGTTTAAAATGCGACCGACCTTGCATGGTCCCTCATATGGCAACATCAATTTTGCGCACCTATTTCGTGCTCTATCCGCCACCCGCAATCTTTTCACTACTACAATATCGCCAACATCGAATTATCTTTTGCTCATTTTTAAATTTAAAAGACGTTTGTTGTGTTTCTTAAATTTTTCTTCTGTCACTGTCAGTTTAGTTAATTAAATTGATTTGACGTTTGTCATTTTGAAGTTGGTTCCTACATTTGGTTTTGAATTATCATTTAATTTCAAATTTTTGTCTAAAATGGGTATGATTTTTAATTAAATAATCGTTGTTACAATAAACTTCTTTTTTTTTTAGGTTTGTCCCTTACTGAATTTGATGGTGTTTGTAATTATTTTTAATAAAATGAATTTAATTTTTAAGTCTTGTAATTTCTAATTTTGGCCTAAAATGGATTATTGATTTCTAATTTGAGTCTAAATGTGAGTTTGTTGTTGATTTCTCTATCGTTATGCTCCTGCGGGTGTACGTAATAGCTCACTTCCCTAATCTGAAACTTGTCGTTTTTCAAAATCCGCCCCCTGGGTCGGACTTAGTATTTTAGTCCCTGATCGCGGTTCGTGATTTTTAATTACTACGGTATTGTTTACCGTTTGTATATCTGGCCCTTCGGTTTCCTGCCGAATTTCACCACCGTTTCCTCTAGCTCTACCATTCCCTCTGCCTCGATTGGCAACTCTCTTTCTATCTCTACCCCAATTGACATTTTTCCGGGCTCTACCTTTTGTAGTTATCCCCCAATATGTTTTTATGAACGCTTTCTTTTCGCAAAGTACCTTTTTGCCTTCTTCGATTATCGGAGACCACTCTTCTCGGTCTAGCTGTATAATCTGTTGGAGGATATTTTGCATTCGTACTTCGTCCAATTTATGCACCTTTGTCGTTCTTCTCTTGCATCTCTTTTCCTTCTTTTTCTCAATTCCCCTTATTTCGTTCCGATCACTTTTTACCCCCTTCTTTATTGACAATACTTCTATGGCTGCTTCCTCTTCAATCTTTTTGATTTCTTCTTGAATACAACTGGCATTTCCTTTTTCCAATACCACTGCTTCTACTATTACCTCGGCTTCGACCACATTTGCTTTGATTCGTTCTCGGCGCATTTGTTCGTTGGAAGATCGTAAGTTTGCATTAAAAACCCTCATTTCTTTGTTCCACTGGTCGAGATGCTCCTCCATTATTCTCATTTCACTTTTTATTTCGCTAAAACCCTGGCACATTATCTCGTTGATCTCCTTTAATAATTTCATAATCTCATTGCCGTTGTTTGCTTCCATTGTGTATTTTTCAAGACGACTTCTTCAAAATAATATTTTTGACTAACTTGACCTACACCTACACTTAAACTTAATCTCAGGGTTCGCGAGTTTGATGAGCGTTGTTTCACCGTTTCAGCCACTCACGTTGGGATGCCAAAATGTTATGTATTTATTTCAAAATTTTATATGTTTTTCTACATTCAATAACTCCTCCACTTAGCTTAATACTTCTTTAAATTCAAAAAAATATAAGAATAATACAATACGTAGAAAATCAAAATTCAAAAAATTTAAAAAGGAGACAATTAACACATAACAGGTCTGGATTAAGAAAATTTGAAAAAAAAAATTTTCTTAATCCAGACCTGTTATGTGTTAATTGTCTCCTTTTTAAATTTTTTGAATTTTTTGTCTGGATTAAGAAAATTTGAAAAAAAAAATTTTCTTAATCCAGACCTGTTATGTGTTAATTGTCTCCTTTTTAAATTTTTTGAATTTTGATTTTCTACGTATTGTATTATTCTTATATTTTTTTGAATTTAACCATAAATACATACTAAAAACCACAAATTTACTTAAAATTTTTTATTTTGAGTTCTTTTTCTAATACTTCTTTTATTGATGTAGATATTTATTTATAATCTTCTACAAATTATTTCTATCAAATTATTCAAATTAAAAATTACATATCATATCTGACATTCTCTTTCTCACCAAAAACAAAAACTAACTTGCTCTACACCTACTCTAACTAAACCTAATCTGATCCTTGAGACGTCAATCAAAGCTTCTCAATTTTCGACTTTCCTCTTTAGGTTCTCGTCGTACACTCTATTCTTTTTCTTGTTTATCTCTACGTGTTTCATCGCAATACATATTATGTTTAAAGATTTAAACTTCACCGCACAGTGTCCGTCAAAAAGTAATTAGGCACGTTACAACCTCGGTGCGGTGGTGTCGGTGCGATGTCGTTGCGGTAAGGTGAGGACTACGCGGTATATTTCTATTGTGCAATTCTCCCGGCTTGTGACGTCCAACACACGGGCGTCACACGGTGCGGACGCGGTGCGGCTATGTGTGTCCCAGCCTTTAGTCGTCATCAGTATCGCATACTTGTTATCACTTAATTGTGTGAACTTTTACGTCACTACACAAAACCGGACCGCGCCACATAACATATGCGTTCTCGAGCTACATCAGCGTTCATGAACTAATATAAAGAAAGAAAAATTTATGCAAACTGTGCATTAGATAAATTTTTAAAGAAAAAGAGCGATTACTTATTACTGATATTTTTTAGCTTTTATTTGAGATACGCCTTTACATTTAGTGAAAATATTGTAACGTATAGGCGTATCTCGAAATATTTTTATAAACAATATCGTTTTAGACGACTTTAAAAACCACAGCAGTGGCTTGGTGTAATCGCTGGTTGAGTTACAGAGCGGAAATTCGGAGTTCGAATCTCGGACTTGGCAGAATTTCTTAGCTCGGCCTTCCGGTGTGCATCAACACGTTGTGGATTTACGAATTGCTTCTATATTTACATAAGTCTGGCCAATTGACAAAAGTCAAGGTCAAAAATTAATTTAAAAAAAACGACTATAAAGGACGTATTTAGTATAATAAAAGCATTTCTATATACTTATCTTAGATTTTGCTTGTCTCTTCCTTGATTGTGCATACGTAATATCATTGTGTTGAAATAAAACCATATATACAAATTAGATATATATTGCAGTGCTCTTTCTCAACTCTCTAATAGAATGGTCGTTGGTTCTCGAAAATGGTTACATGAAGACAATAAAAAACTGACGAATAATAGAACAATTTATTTTAACCTGAACACAAGAAACAATATATAAAAACAGGACTCACACGGAATTAGCTGAGCACGTAATTCGGAGAACTTTCTTTGGATATCTGGTCCTGGATCCACCTCCTTCCTCGGATACTTGATTTGTTCCAATTCGGGACTAATTAATGCGTAATCAAGTTCTTCAATTATGGTTTCTGCAATTTTTATCCCAATAAATTTTATTTTTGATTGAACTCTTCAACACCAAACCCTTCACTTCAACTTTATACGACTAGCCCCTCGGGCTCTCAAATTATAACTCTACACCACGACTTGCTTCTCGGGCTCACAATTTAAGATTGACTAACACGACTTGCCTCTTGTGCTCTCAAATTACGACTCACCATCACGACTTGCCTCTCGGGCTCTCAATTTTAGACTGACCTGTTCTTCCTTTTATTTATATTCTTTTTTTCCTTGGTTTTTCTCGTGTTCTCATTTCATTGGTTCTTATATTTTTCTTTTTTTTTTAAATAAAATCAAGATTATCATTTTTATTTTTTGTCCTGCTGCTTGCTTGTTCGCGTACCGCTCAGATGCATTCGTGTGAGTCGCTAAACAACAAAAATTAAAAATACAAACATTAAAATTTAAACAACAATGATCTAAATTACTGGAACAACAAACTTAAACTAAACAATACAACTTAACTAACGAACAACTTAACACTAATAAAAACAATTTTGAAAAACGAACACAGAGTCCTGCTTTTATTGTTCCTCAGGTTGCAAGGTCAGTTCTTTATTTCTAAATTACGCAACTCACTTTTCATTTCTTTATCAGAACACAACAATATTATAGACACAAAATACGCTACGGTGTGGTATAAAACTAGTATTGGCTTGTTATTAATATTAGGTCCATAACCAAATGGAAGTTTTATTTCATTTTCAATTATTGAAAAAATCATTGCAAATATGACAAACATTATTAGAATAATTGATGGAGCTGCGGTCCCAAAATAGCTCTAAATTTCAATAAATAAAATATAATAAATTTTATAAGTATTAGATTCACTTCTTACCTGTATACGTATAAAAGTATTTTTATAAAGTATTTTTCACCCTTGTACATTTCATTCTCTCTTCGAAAAATTGGTGATTTTAGCATTTTGTATAAGTTTATTAATTTAGAATTATTGTAGTAAAAGTAGCAATCAATAATAATACCTAAAATGAGTAAATTGGATTTTAAATAATAATTTTAATCAAATTTGCTTTCAGTATTCAAAATTGTCTTAAGATTTATAATACTTAACATAAAACCAAAACAAATAAAATTGATATTATCAAGATTCCTCTTGAATATCGGTTAATAAACTCGCGCTATAGATATTTATTAAAAATATATACTACAATTGTTTCGAAGGAAAGTGTCTCATTTTCTTATATATGAGAAGTTTTTCTGTTTTTAATACCAATCGATTTAATTTGAGATAGAGAGGTCTCGAAAAAAAGGAAGATCATGGACGGCCAAAACCTCAACAACTGCTAACGACTACAGAATAACAGTGGTGAGCTGATATCTTAGAGGTCTAATTGCGGTTCTAATAACGTTAACATTCTCCCTTTTCTTGCAGAGTGTAATAACTTAATGTTGTTGGTGTCTAGATCATGGCTATTTTCAAGACAATGTGTTGAGAAACCTGTGTGCGACCTATTGTTGGCTATGTCAGCCTGATGTTCCTTCACCCTGGTATGTATCGATCTTCCACTTTGTCCTATATAGATGCCGTCGCATGTGTTGCAATTCAATTGATAGATTCCACTATTCGTAAGATGATCGTTAATTGCTCCTTTATTATTTAATAAGGAACCTAAGTTTATTTTGTTCGCTTCCGTAATTTTATGTCCCAATTTCTGTAGATGTTTCCTAACTTTTGAACTGGTTCCCGGGACATAATTAATAACTCCCCAATTAGGAGCCAGCTCCTCAATTTGAGAAGGTAGTGGAGCGGTAACCAGACCTTTCTCAATGAGTTTCTCTTTTTTCCTTATGAGGTTATCAACTACGTCCGTGGTGTACCCGTTATTAACGGCTAATAGGCGAATAATGTTTGTTTCAGTGAGGAAATTTTATTTCGTAATCGGGACTTTGAAAAGTCGATCAATAAAACTGTGAAAAGCGGCCATCTTGATTTTCCACGATTGATTGGAAGAAAATGGTATAACAATGTCGGCCGTGGTAGGCTTCCTATAGATTTTTATATCTAGGTTTTCATCCATTCTGGTTATCGTTAAGTCCAGGAAATTCAAGTTGTTATCTTCTTCTTCTTCCATAGTGAATTGTATTTTTTCATTTAAAGAATTTAAAAAGGCTAAAAATAAATGTTTAATTCAAAATTAACCATGGAATTTTATATTTCAAAATTGTAATTTTTGTAGTCAAAACAAAAGTAATATTAATATTTGTAAACCACCTTGAACTATTTTCATAAACTGCAAATTCACAAAACATATTAATGTAGGTAATGAAAACATTTACTACACTTAATTGTTAAGAACTGCAAATTCCTCTAATTACGATAAAAATAATGTTACAAATACATTACTAGGTCAAGACTACTAGTATATGTTATTTGTGTAGTCAGCAATTGTTATTACTACTGTTATTACATATATAAGCAATGTAAATTTGTTAAATAAACGATTCTCATTCAAATTAGTTTTGATTGACGACGTCCGTTGAAGTATCCGAAAGTTTACTTCATCTTCAACTTGAGAAGAGTTTATCTCTTTTGCTCCAGTCTTCAGAGTTCATCTCTTTGTGATTGGTACAGAAGATTCATTCTCTCTTTCCAACATGGTCCTTCGAGAATAAAAAAACCAGCAGAGATACAGTCTATTACAAAGAATTTCAACAACTTCAACAACTCCAGTGTCGAACAGTGGCTGAGAGTGAATAACAGAATATCATCGAATCCAACAACAGAACGTCAACAACAACTTCAACAACTCCAGTGTCGAACAGTGGCTGAGAGTGAACAACAGAATATCATCGAATCCAACAACAGAACGTCAACAACAACTTCAACAACTCCAGTGTCGAACAGTGGCTGAGAGTCCAACAACAGTGAATCAACAACGTCAAACCAACGCGGATATAATTCAAGTAAATCCATAATTTTTAATATTAACTTAGAAAAGCATGAGTGAAGAGGAAAACATGGAAAAAGCCAACGAAATAGCATTACAACAAGAAAAAATCGGGAAAGCAATAGCAACAATTTTATCAAACTCAAAAAAAGATTCGTCAACAAGAAAAACAGAACAATACATACGGAAACGAGAAGAAGAACTAACGGGATATATCGCAGAAGCAAGAAAAAATCATACCAAATTTCAAGAATTGGGAGTACCTGAACACACTTATATCACCACCAAATATTTTGAAGCAATCGAGAAGAAATATAGAGAATCCATAGAATATATACAAACCTGTCAGAAAGCTGAAGAAGAATCTAAACCAACACCTAGCAAAGTCCAAATCTATCAACAAACACTACCACAAGAAAAAGAAAACGCAATGGAGCTAAACCAGATAATACGCATCAGAAAACAATATGTGAAAATCAGTTACTTAACCGAAACAATGGAAACTGCAACAACCAAACTAAGAGAAGAAAATAAACAAACTACGTTGGAAAGAATCAGAAACAAAATAGAAGTCCAATGGGAGGCTATAAGAGAACTTCATGAAGAAATAATGGTATACGAAGAAAAATTTGAGGGTAACTACTTTAAAGACAACACATTTAAGAAAACTGAAGAAAAATATGAACAAATAATGGATAAATTAGAAGAAAAAATGAACCAAGGTCCAATGCAAAAACCCAACATTATATTGCCAAAAATTGAACTACCTTACTTTAGTGGAGGATATGAAGCATGGAGCACCTTCCACGACGTTTTTCAAAAAGTAATACATGCCAACACAACAATCACCAAGACAGAGAAGATGCAATATCTTAAAACTCACGTAAGAGGAGAAGCTAGCAGGTTAATTCAACATTTATTGATCATGGAAGAAAACTACGACGCAGCATGGGAAATATTGATCAAAAGATATCAAAACAAAAGATTAATAATTGCAAAATTAATGGATCAAATAATGAATCTACCAACAGTTCATCAGGAAAATCTAAAACAACTACGCCATATACACGACACCGTCCACGAATGTTTAAGAGCAATAGAAAATCAAGGCATTGAAATTGAAAATTGGGGTCCAATGATCGAGCGATGGGTCAGCCAAAAATGGGATCCAGAAACAAACAGAATTTATGAACAAACGATAACGAACAACCACGAAGTGCAATCATTAACATCATTACTAGAATTTTTAGAAAAGAGATGTCAGTCAATCGAATCGGCAGATACCAGAAGCAATGGTTACCAAACAAAAAATTCAAATTTTCAAAAATACGCACCAAAAGTTTTCAAGCAGTTCAGATGCATCTGTTGCAATCAGCAACACAGAATTCACGATTGCATCAAATTCAGAAATATGAATCCAACGGAAAGAAGAGAAATCGTTAGAGAAAACCAAGGATGTTTTAATTGTTTATATCCACATAATTCACCATGCTTTAGAGAAGAAGGTTGTCATAAGTGTCAAAGAAGACATCATACATTGTTGCATGAAGAACGGAGATCACCACCAGCCATAAGATACGGTAATGCAAAACCGGCAACAGCATTTGTAAGACAATATAATTACAATTCAGGACCGAGAAATTTTAATTCAAATCCAGGAACAACAACACGAAATCAACCAGCACCAGCGCATGAGAAACAGGCCAGTACAAACAGAGAAGCAGGGAATAATCAAGTTTCAAAAAATTCATACTCAGCGAATCATAATGAAAGTATAGTATTATTAGCAACAGCATTAGTGTGCACACCAGCTCAAAGTGGCAACATGGAATATTTAAGAGTGTTAATTGATTCTGGAAGCCAAGCAGCATTGATTACTGAAGAAGCAGCGCAACGAATAGGATATCCCAGGCAGAAAATTTTAGCAGAAATATCAGGGATAAGTGATGACGGTCCAAAAGTTTCAAAATTTAAGATGCAAGCAACAATAAAACCAAGATTTCCGAGCGAATTTTCACTTAGTGTCAATTTCATCATACTACCGAAACTAACAAAAAGTCACCCAAACCAACAATTTAATATGGAATTATCACAAGCGTGGGACAACAAGTTACTAGCAGATCCAACATTCAACCAACCAGGACCTATAGATGCGATATTAGGAGCCGAAGAATTAGGGCGAATTATACAACACGGTCTTCAAAAGGTTAACGATGGAATAATAAGTCAAGAAACGAAACTAGGATGGATTTTATCAGGCAGCATGCAAAACCCAATCAACAAACCAATAGAGATAATAAGCATGATTAGTCGTTACGAAGAAGATAAAAAACTACAAAAATTTTGGGAATTAGAAGAAGTCGAAACCGAAAAACCAATATCCGAAGAAAACAAAAAATGCGAGGAACATTTTGAAAAGAATGCAAAACGAAGCGAACACGGCAATTACATAGTGAAGATACCATTTAAAGAAGATCCACCGCAGCTGGGAGAATCAAAACAAAGAGCTTTAGCACGATTTCATCAGTTAGAAAAGAAACTAGAACAATCAGCAAATCAAGGACTTCGAAAACAATATAACGCATTCATGGAAGAATATTTAGACCTAGGTCACATGGCACCTACTTACAGCTACAATCAAGGAAAATACTACATTCCACATCAACCAGTTATTCGAGAAGAAAGTACAACTACCAAGCTAAGAGTAGTATTTGACGCATCATCAAAAACAACTAACGGAAGAAGTTTAAATGAGACCATGCACACCGGCCCAAGGCTTCAACAGGAACTTAGAGATATACTACTAAGATGGAGAAAATATCCAGTTGTGTTTTGTGCAGACATCGAAAAAATGTACAGGCAAATCAAAATCTCGGAAGAAGATCAACAATTTCAACACATCTTCTGGAGATTCCACATGGATCAACCAATACAAGAATATCGATTGACTACAGTAACATATGGAACAGCATCAGCACCATATTTGGCCATTAAAACTCTGCAGAAATTAGCTCAAGATGAAAAAGAAAAATATCCCAAAGCCGCAAAAATAGCACTACAAGATTTTTATGTTGACGATTTAATGTCAGGAGCAGAATCGATAGAAGAAGCAAAACAATTACAAGAAGAAATAATACAACTATTGCAATCCGGAGGCTTCAATTTAAGAAAATGGGCAAGCAATCATCAAGCAGTATTAGAAAAATTACCAGAACAACTCAAAAGCAAGAATATCACGGAAATAGCAAATCAAGATATTCACAAGACGTTAGGAATACATTGGGCACCATACAGCGACACGTTCCAATTTAAAACACAAACAACAGTTTACGAAAATGCAACAAAAAGAACAATTTTATCCGAAATAGCAAAAATATTCGATCCACTAGGGTGGTTGTCACCAGTAATTATAACAGCAAAACTAATAATTCAAGAACTATGGATACAAAAGTTAGATTGGGATAAACCCGTTCCAACAACAATTAATGAAAAATGGACGAAGTATTATACATCGCTAAAAGAATTACAAGTAATAAAAATCCCAAGATGGATAAATACAACAACTAAAGGTGAAGAGATAATCGAACTACACGGATTCTGCGATGCATCCGAAAAAGCATATGGAGCAGTAATCTATGTACGAGTTAAAATACAAGGAACAATTAAAACCATATTATTGATCTCAAAATCAAAAGTAGCGCCTATTAAAGCAAAAACATCAATACCACGACTGGAATTATGTGCAGCAGTACTTCTGGCAAAATTAATGGTACATGCACGACAAGCACTAGAAATTGCAAATGTTCAACAAACAGCATGGACAGATTCAACAATCACATTAGCATGGATAAAGGGAAACCCTGAAAAATGGAACAAGTTCGTAGCAAACAGAGTCTGTGAAATCAACAAAATGTTATCAGCAAACCATTGGCAACATGTAAAAACAGCCGAAAATCCAGCCGATCTGATATCAAGAGGAATAACACCGTCAAAACTAAAAGAGAATACGTTATGGTGGCATGGACCAACATGGTTAAAAGAAGAAAAAATTATCGTACAAGACGAAACAATCCCAGAAACAAAAATTGAGAAAAAATGTTTACAAATAACAATCAAAACTAACCAAGCTAAGAGCGAAATAAACTCAACAATTGAACGATTTTCAACATTAACAAGAATGCTGCGAGTAATATCATACTGTAATAGATGGTACAAACGAACAACAGATAAATCACCGCAAATCTTAAGCGTATTGGAAATTCAAGATACTCTTAACCAGATAATTAAAAAAGTACAACAGGAAACACTAAGAGAAGAAATTGGAGCACTTAAGAACGAAATAGGAATAAACAAAAACAGTAAGATACTAAACTTAAACCCATTTTTGGAACACGACATATTAAGAGTAGGAGGAAGATTAAAAAACTCTATTTTACCATTTGAACAAAAACATCCGATAATTTTGCCATACGGACATCATTTAACAACACTAATCATCAGAGACGCTCATCATCAAACATTACATGGGGGAATTCAGCAAACATTAGCTTACACGAGACGAAAATACTGGATCATAAATGGAAAAAACGCGGTACGAATGGAAATAAAGAAATGTGTAAAATGCATCCGATACAGAGCAGAAACAGCAAAGCAATTAATGGGAGATTTACCATCTACAAGAGTAACACCAACACCACCATTTTTCCACACAGGAGTAGATTATGCTGGACCAATAATGATTAGAATGTCAAAAGGTCGAGGAAACAAATCACATAAAGGTTACATAGTCGTATTTGTATGTTTCACAACAAAAGCAATTCATTTGGAAGCAGTGACAGACTTGACGACAGATGCATTTTTAGCCGCATTACGAAGATTCACGTCTCGCAGAGGACAGTGCATACACATGTACAGTGATAATGGAACAAATTTTGTAGGAGCCAGCAATTTATTCAGAAAAGAAGTAAGAAAAACACTAGAAAATAACGAATGTCAAGAGAAGATTGGATCCATAGGAATACAGTGGCATTTTATCCCTCCAGCTACACCTCATTTTGGAGGATTATGGGAAGCAGCAGTAAAATCTATGAAGCATCATTTCAAAAGAATCGTAGGAGATAACAAATTAACGTTTGAAGAAATAACTACGCTTTTATGCCAGATTGAAGCATGTTTAAATTCACGACCACTCTGCACAATAACCAATAGCCAAGACGATTTAGAAGTACTTACCCCAGGACATTTCTTAATAGGAAGAGCAATTATTACACCAACGCATCCAGCAACAACAATGGTCACCGCAACTTATAATTCCAGATGGAAATTGATCCAAAAAATTAAAAAAGACATGTGGAAAGCATGGTCCACAGATTATTTAAATCAACTACAACTAAGATACAAATGGCAAAGCACACAGAAGAATTTAAAAATAGGTGATGTAGTAATCATAAAAGAAAAAGAGATAAATCCAAGTCAATGGCCTTTAGCGAAGATATGCGAAAAGCATCCAGACCCAGATGGAACAGTACGAGTAGTGACAGTCAAGAAAGCAAAAGGACAAATTACGAAGAAAAGTATTCACAACATCATACCGTTGATTGAAGAATCAAGAAACAACCCACCTCAATCAAAAACATCATCAGATGAAGTTATAAATTCCACTCTCGCAAGAAAAAATTATTTACCGGCAAAAAAGTCTATTACAACAATGTTTTCCTTACTGATTATAATGAATTTGATAATAACAAGCAAAGCCAACTTTAATATTACAACACTGGAATCGGGGGTATACGTGGAACATTTAGGAAACGCAATGATCGACAGAGGAATATTTCAAGTAGAAATGAAATATAGCATATCAAAACTAAACGAAGATGTGGCATCGGTAAATCAAGTTACAAATCAATCTGAACAACTTTGTAAAACCATAAAAGAACTGCATCCCAATACAATGTGTCATACATTAGCTCATCATCTGAAAGACGATCAAGAAAAAATGAAATGGATTAATGAAGGGTTGCAAACGAAACGACAACAAACAAGAAAAAGAAGAGGATTTTTAGGTGACATAATGACATCTATATTTGGAGTGAACGACGAAGTATACAAAGATATAGACGAACTTGACAAGAATCAACAAGAATTAAGAAAAATGTCAATCCACCAAACAAAATTTATGTTATCAGCAATATCGACGTTCAATGACACGGAAGTAAGAATAAATCAACGATTAGAAAATTTTCGAACAAAATTGAATCAAGCAATTGAAGTAATTCAAGAATGGGAAAAATACCAAGGACGAGAAAAACTAGAAATTCAGATATTAAGTTCATTTCAAGTCGCAAATAATTACATTTCGGAAATGTGTGACTATTATGAGAAGATTCTGCTAATCACTTTTGGGCGTGGCAGCTTACATGACCTCGTTTCACCAGTTCATGTAAATAAAATTCTGGATGAAGCACAAAAGAAGATAGATTCAACATTACAAATCGTAAGGAACTTTATAATCAAAACAAAGGTGACACAAGATGAAACCAACATACACATAGTCACTCAATTTTTATTAGTTGGAATAAACAAATTTACAATGATGAAGATTACTCCAGTTCCAGCCAGAAGAGGAAATGATTCTACATATTGGATAACAGACGTTCCAAACGCATTTTTGGCAGTAGATTACAACAATCAACAATATTTCGAAAGGAACAATGAAGAATTTAAAGATGGGATAATAATTTCAGAAAATAACTGGATTTACTCTCCAGTTACTGTAAAAAACTTAGAAACAACTCCAAACTGTATCATTGATCAAATTTATCAACGGCCAAATCCAGCCATGTGCAGTACAATTCAAACAACTTTAAACAATACAATATGGAAACAATTATACACACCGAACGCATGGATAGTAGTTCCTCCTAACACAGTTACATGTGCAATTATATGCAATAACCAACGCCAGGACATTTTAATCAAGAACACAAGCATACTACAGTTATCTCAAGATTGCATCCTAAAAACAAAACATAATCTCATAACACCGCAAAGAATTAACACAATCCAAATATTAGGCTCATATCACGTGCAAGTGCCAATGGACAACAATACTCTACAAGTTCAGAAAATACAACAATTGAAAACATTAGAACCTGTCTTAAAACATTCAGATGAACTTAAGAATTTACTTAACAATCAGATGGACATTTCACAGGATCTTAAGGATTACAACTGGAAAACAATTCAGCATCATTCGCTCTGGTTCAATATCTCCACAGGTGTAATTTTACTAATGGTAATGGGTTCCATCTTAATAGCCTATCATTGTTGGAACCACAGACAACAACGAGATACCAGAAAACGACGAGAACTATCGGACACAACACAGGTGGAAATGGTTCAGCTACAGCCATTATAAAACATTCTAACTTTTGGGGGGCAGAATGTTTAATTCAAAATTAACCATGGAATTTTATATTTCAAAATTGTAATTTTTGTAGTCAAAACAAAAGTAATATTAATATTTGTAAACCACCTTGAACTATTTTCATAAACTGCAAATTCACAAAACATATTAATGTAGGTAATGAAAACATTTACTACACTTAATTGTTAAGAACTGCAAATTCCTCTAATTACGATAAAAATAATGTTACAAATACATTACTAGGTCAAGACTACTAGTATATGTTATTTGTGTAGTCAGCAATTGTTATTACTACTGTTATTACATACTATATAAGCAATGTAAATTTGTTAAATAAACGATTCTCATTCAAATTAGTTTTGATTGACGACGTCCGTTGAAGTATCCGAAAGTTTACTTCATCTTCAACTTGAGAAGAGTTTATCTCTTTTGCTCCAGTCTTCAGAGTTCATCTCTTTGTGATTGGTACAGAAGATTCATTCTCTCTTTCCAACAATAAACTTAGTTGGCGGGACGTACCCTTTCATATACAAAACACGTCATCTACATAGCGGCACCAAAATATAACAAAATTTAACAACCAATGATTAGTGGAGAACAAGCGATTTTTGAAATCTTTCATAAATATTTCAGCAAAAATGGGAGCTGTAGGTACCCCCATTGGTAGGCCATCTTTTTGCATAAAGAACTTGTCCCCAAACCTAGAATAACTCTGTTTTAGACAGATTTCCACGAGACTACATAATTCATTCTGTTCAACTTCTTCTAGATTACTATTGTAGATTAAACGTTTCAAAATAGGAAATAGTTCTTTTGTTGGAATAGATGTGAAAGGGCTTTTCACATCAAACTATACTAATCTATATTTGGTTTTCTTATACATATGGATTTTTAGGCGGTCTATAAATTCTGCAGTATTCTTCACACTAAGTGTCGATCTGTAAGGTAACTTAACAAGTATATCTTTAATAAATTTACACAAAAAATATGTCTGGGAATTAATACATGAAACCACTGGTCGTAATGGTATGTCTTTTTTATGGATTTTCGGTAAACCATACCGAATAGGAGGACGTAGGTTCATACTACGTACCTTAAACCGAGCCCGCTCTGGTATTAAGGTGTTTGTTCTTCTTGTTATATTATATATTTCTTTATTATATTTTTCCGTTGGGTTCTTTGGTAATTCTTCGAACAATGAAATATCATCAATTAATTCATTTAATTTACTTTTCATATATAAGAAAATGAGACACTTTCGAATGAAGTATATGGTCGTACTTGATAAAGAAGTGGTTTATCCCTTCGAAACAATTGTAGTATATATTTTTAATAAATATCTATAGCGGGAGTTTATTAGCCGATATTCAAGAGGAATCTTGATAATATCAATTTTATTTGTTTTGGTTTTATCTCAACATGCTCCGCACAAAATGTGTTACAACTAGTTTTATCAGTTATGTTAAAACTTAACAATTCTGATCCATACTACATAAATTAAAAATATTTTATTTAATAACATATTACTTAAAAAGAATATTTTAATGTAAGATACATACTTATAAAATATGCAATTTCAAAGAAGGCACCATAAACAATTTTGTCAAAATTGTTTGTCAGTTTTATAATTTCCGGTAAAACAAGAAATGGATAGATACATCGCTAAAATAAAATAAAAAGTAATTTCGTACACCTTATAGTAAACATTTTGATTATCCGATATGCCAAAAAACTTTAGCATAAACTTTTGATGCGCAAAACAATCTATTTCGTTATTTCTCATAGTTATACTTTAGAAAAACCAATGGTAACGAAATCGAATTCAAATGTTGATTGATTTAAAAATCTGTTTTCGTGTAGTAAACATCCACTTACTTTGTAACTTATAAAGTATTCATAAAAATTGAGTTAGGTACATTATAATAATATGTAAAACATCAAATTATTGTATTAAGGGGTACATCACGGTAACCGATTTACAAGAATATTTCCAACATTTCCAACAAGCTTTTTAGTTTGACCGACAAGTATTTTTTATTTTATTTTACGTAAATAAAACGTGGCAACATACGATTCCGGTTGATGAAAGAAACAAGAGACCAAGAGGGAGAATCACCAATGATGAGTAGGTACAAGTGGCATCAAATAGGCAATGGTGGAAAAAGAACTTAACTGTCTTTCCTTTGCAGGCAATGACAAACCACCGAAATATCTGTCAAGAAAGCCCATACTTAAAAAAACGTAGTCATTAGACCAGACCCTTAGGAGAAACAAAGAAAGTGCAAATTACATTAATTTAAAAAAAAATTGTTGAGTAATATTTCCAAGGCCTTTTACTATTATCTATTATTTATTAGTAATAAAAAATACATATAACATTATTAAGCTTCAACTTTTAATGATTGATACAGTTATATCAATAGCAAATTACATATTTTCATATTTATACTAATAACTACATACAATGGTTTAGTATACCTAACAATATTACTGAACAATATCTTAAAATAAAATATTATTCATAATTATCAAAACTTTTGTCATTGCTTAAAAGTGCTTATAGCATTCAGTTGATAAGCTTCTAAAATTTTCACTGTAGGGTGAAGTTATTATTTTAATATGATTAGTTCTTTAAATATAGTATTAATCTCAATTTTGAAAGTAAATTCTGAAATTTATGACGTAATAAGTGAAAAAAGTAACATTTCAGTTCATAGCAATATAAAATAAAAACACAAAATATCAAGAAAATATTAAGACGAATAATTAATCATGTAATGTCTAAAAGCTATATACCCCATCACAGTAAGGCATAAACACCCTATATAGGATAACATAGATACTCGTATATATTATAGTCAAAAACTAATTAGTTTAATATTACTGCTTAGTTTCTTTTAATTTAACTATTATACCTTGAATGTTACAAAAAAAAACTAATAAGTTATCTCATGCACAAATTTTGTTTATTTAAATGTGAACATTTTCAAATCTACAGCAATTTTTGCTTAAGTGGAGCATATATACCAACTTTGCTATAATATTGTTGCTAATAATATTATAAATTGCATTTTATTGTTAAAATTTTTCGATGTTTTTGTAATTTATAGCAATAATTTTCATTTATTTTTAGAAATATATATCGCTATGCTCGATGCTAGGTGCTGTCATTAAATTCTCAAAAAATGATTTTATTATTTACCTGTAATTTTACATAAGTGTAAAATGGTTTAAGAAAACTATGAAAAATTTAGTAAGTTAGAATGCTTCATTCAAAGTAATAATAATGCCGTACTTGTCTACGTGCGTATAGGTTGCTAAATCAGTGCTAAACCGACAGCATTTTTGCATTTTGCTAATAAACTCATCTAATACATATTTTTTATATTTGTAAGGAATGCGTAGTACGAATATATTGATTGAAAAACCTGAAACATTACACAATAATAAACAACATACTTTATGTTACTATACTACTTATTAGTGAACTTACCCCAACCATTGTAGGTAAATATAAAATTTGAATTTTTCCAATTGTTAGATTTATAGGCTTTTGCAATTGTATAATCAATAAAGATTTTTGAATTCTTACATCAAGACCAACAAAATCAACTTCATAGCAAGAACTGGCTATCTCACTACTTTCAGTTATAACTTGATCTCCCCAAAAAGACACTATAACTAATAATGTATAGGCAATAACTATAAAGAATAATTCCTTCAAAGCGTAAATATCCCCCGGCTGCAACTAAAGCAACTTAATTAGCAATGTTAAGTTTAAACACAATTTTAAAATACTTATACGGTGGATCCATGATATAGGAGACAGCATAAGGTTAAACTAACTCCGCCGAAAAATATTAAGGTGAAAATATTAAAAGTTATTTCTATCTCGTTAGAAATTTCATTAATAGAACTATGATAGTCAACAGCCTTCTTTAATTCCATTTTAAAAGTTTTCCATGTGACTCTTGCGGCTTGGTAATTATTGTTCTGGATTTTCTAAACAAAAAAATAATTTAAAGTTTTATATCACAGAAAAGTTAAGAACTTGACAAATTAGACTAAACACAAAAAAACTAAATGACTTTAAAAATCATTTAATTGCTGCTGTATTTAATTTCATGAATTCAAAAATGTTGCTTCTTCCGTATGCACTCAATCTGTGCATCTCATTTCACAGATGTTAAGTAATGCCGCAAGTTTGATTAAAGGGAATGGTGGGATTTGGGCCCTGAATTAACGCCGAAAAGAATAAGAAATTAAGTTCAATTGTTGATGGCATGAAATTGGATATTTGTACGTCAAATTTTGAGAGTTTGTTGCCCATTTTTATGTGATCTTCTTTTGTGAAGTTCTTTTCTTTTCTCTTCAAACGTTTCCTATCAAAAGTTAATCTCACTTATACTAGAAACTTTTTACCGAAGAATACTTGTATGCACTAAATTTTGAATATGTCATCTCCCCATCTTGATGCGTGAAAATATACGATAAATTAAATAAAAACTTCAAATAATTACCTTCTCTAAATTTTCACGATTTTGAATAGTTTTTGTTATAGATCTGATATAGTTTTGCATATATTGGCAATGGGCAGACAACAATGTAAGCATATTGATGTAAATAAATAATACTGAATAAACTAAAAATGCAACGGCACCGAGTGTAGATGTTTGGAAAAAAAATCTGACTGCACCATTTTCTAAAAAACATGAACCAGCTCCAAATGGCAATATCCATTCTTGATTTATTATTGATAATATAGCTGCTAGTGATGCAGAACCTGTGATTACTATAAATACCGTTATCGTTCCAAGATAGCCCTAAAGAAGAATGTATAAATAATTTTATATATAATATAACTAGTTAGTATTAAATTAAAGTAAATTGATCGACGATTGTTTGAGTAACTTATTTATCTTTATGCGCAGTGGCCATTCACTGATGTTTTCGATAACTTTAACTATTTAACAGCAAATATTACATACCTACCTGTTTTTTAACAAATTGTTCGTAAATTTGAATAAGCTCGTAGCTATCGTTGTTATTAACAGACTTGGCTAAATCACTAAGGCCTTGCATGTTTCCAAATAGTTTTTGTAATGAAAATTTATTCCAATGCATACAATACGTAATAGACAAACCTAAAGTTGTATTCATAATTTTAAAAAAACTTGCAAAACAAAAATATAATTATTATTATTATACAATATTATATTATTTCAAACTGCATTAAATTTACAAAGAAATAAAATTTAATTTTCTAAAATAAATCGTGTTGCTTTTTCTTCAGACTAGATTTAAAAAAACTATTGCATTAATTACATTACTTTTACGAAGGGCAACAATGAAGTAAGTACTTCAAGCTACCATTCGTCGACAGCAAAGTAAAACAATTGAAGGGTTTAGAAGCTAAATAGCCCAAGTAGTAAAATGTTAGTTCTGGGATAATCAAATCTAAACTTTAGTTAATAAAAATAAAAAATAATAAAAATAGTAAAAAAAAATGTTTTTAATGCATTATTTTGTTTCTTGTTACCATCTTTTTTTTTTAAAGAAGTCACCTGAATTCATTTGGTTTTAAGAAATTTGAAGGTTCTATGATAATATAAATAATACAAATAAAAATGTTTATTTTTACACACGACAGAAAGAAACTTCAAGAATTCCAAACAATACTTTGTTGATTTTTTTCATTCACATTCACTTGGGCTAAAGTTTACCTTCTAAACCTTTCAATTGCTTTTACAATATGGGTTACATATACTACATAAAGTATTTATTGTTAATCAAAAACTTACCCATTAAATGAGCTATTTCAAACATTATGCTGATAATAAGATCATCAAAATTATTTTTGAATTTAATTATTTCAGGTATTACGGTGAACGGATAAATTGTTAAAATCATTAATAAGCTAATTACGTAAAGCCTGTAAAAAATCCCGGTATTTGTTGAAATACCAAAGACCTTTAACAATTTTTGTTGAAGTAAGAAACAATCGTTAGAACCGTTTATAGCCATGCTTTTAAATTTTTATCTTAGGTATGTTACTACTTAACCAACCCGATACTAAATGCAACGTTATAATTTATATATAAGTTTAAAATGCATTTATCAGAATATTTATTAGTAATCGATAACGAATACTTATACAATTATTAACGTTATTGATTTGCCTTCATTTAAAATTCAACCAAGAAGGTCCCTTATAATTATATATTATATTATTCTTACGGTTACTTCATGCAACGAAACTAATTTTATGTACAGGCATTAAACTTGATAATTTAGTTACCGGGTAATTTCTTTGAGCTGCAGTAGACAGAAAATTAATCATTAATTAAAATTAGGAATTTTTTGCTTTCCCATAATGCTACTGATACCGAATGACCTTTGATGATTTCTGGTGTCTGACGAAAGTTTTGATTGGCCTCATTTTCTTGGGGGCTTCAGATTGCCTAGTCTGGACAATGCCTAGTCGCAACAATTGCGAGGTTACGGATTAATGACACAATTATTGAAGAATGAACTTTATTTGATTATGTTTTGTTTTGCTTTGATGTTTTCAAATTATTCCTATTCAAACTAAATTGGAGGATGAGAAAGTAATGTTCGATCTTATGAAGCGGACTATTGAATCATGTAATGAAATGGTGCGAATGCTAAGTTTCTTTTCTGATGTACATATTTGAGGGACATTATATTTTGAATGAAGGGATTTACCATCATTGACAAATTACTAAAACAATCGTTCAATTCTACTTTATTGATATGTAAATAAATTAAATAGAATTAGACGTTTGACTAATTGACGTTTGTTTGTCAATGGTAATTAACCAATTCTACTATATCGACCATAAACCAACTAAGAAAAAATAAAGAAGAGATTAACTATTATAATTCTGTGGTCGGCACTTAAAAGGTCATAAGTAGATAGGGAGACAATGTATACTTATGACCTTTTAAGTGCAGACCACAGAATTGTTGTCTTGCCGCAGGTCTTATCAACACTGTCAGTGATGATGCGTCCGCTTCAACTCCCATTCAGATGGACAGAGATTTTAGGTGGGTTTCTCCCTCAGAGATTCCTGGCATTATTTTTTGTTTGTTAACTACTAGAGATTTGAGTCTTCAACTAGAGATTTTCCATTAATATTATCTACTTTTTTTTGTGTAACCTGGTGGTTATCATGACTTACTAATTTATAATCTGCCTATCAAGACAGATTGAGAGCTTATTTTCCAATTTGTTGGTTTTATGTTTTATATACTGCAGTGCTCTTTCTCAACTCTCTAATAGAATGGTCGTTGGTTCTCAAAAATGGTTACATGAAGACAATAAAAAACTGACGAATGATAGAACAATTTATTTTAACCTGAACACAAGAAACAATATATAAAACAGGACTCACACGGAATTAGCTGAGCACGTAATTCGGAGAACTTTCTTTGGATATCTGGTCCTGGATCCACCTCCTTCATCAGATACTCGATTTGTTCCAATTCGGGACTAATTAATGGGTAATCAAATTCTTCAATTATGGTTTCTGCATTTTTTATCCCAATAAATTTTATTTTGATTGAACTCTTCAACACCAAACCCTTCACTTCAACTTTATACGACTAGCCCCTCGGGCTCTCAAATTATAACTCTACACCACGACTTGCTTCTCGGGCTCACAATTTAAGATTGACTAACACGACTTGCCTCTCGTGCTCTCAAATTACGACTCACCACCACGACTTGCCTCTCGGGCTCTCAATTTTTGACTCTATACTATTACTAGTCTCTCGGGCTTTTAAATTACGACTGACTGTTCTTTTTTTATTTATATTCTTTATTTCCTTGGTTTTATTCTCGTGTTCTCATTTCATTGGTTTTTATATTTTTTCTTTTTTTTTAAATAAAATCAAGATTATGATTTTTATTTTTTTTTGTCCTGCTGCTTGCTTGTTCGCGTACCGCTCAGCTGCATTCGTGTGAGTCGCTAAACAACAAACAACAAAAATACAAACATTAAAATTTAAACAACAATGAACTAAATTACTGGAACAACAAACTTAAACTAAACAATACAACTTAACTAACGAACAAACTTAACACTAATAAAAACAATTTTGAAAAACGAACACAGAGTCCTGCTTTTATTGTTCCTCAGAGTAGATTAACTATGAGAGTTCTACATCAATTTCTTATGGGAATTAACATGGGAAGATTTTAACTGCACTTACTTCCGGTCTCTGACGTCACAGCATTGTTTTAAGTATTTCACCAACATTTAATGTTGATTTTAATGACGTCACAACGTATAGAACAATGGGGGGTTGGTTTGACATCCTATTCTATAACAATAGGCATTGTTTCCAATCAATTGTTTAAGCATTTCGAAGACAATTACTTCCGGTTTGCTGAAGGTAGGTTCCTATTGTTCACAGGGAGACGCTTAGGCCTTTTTGGCAATGGGTGTGGTTTAGGCCCTTTTGGCAACGGGGTGTGGTTTAGGCCCTTTTGGCAGGGAGCATGGCTTAGGCCTTTTTGGCAGCGGGATGTGGTTTAAGCCCTTTTGGCAGGGGGGATGGCTTAGGTCTTTTTGGCAGAGGGGTGTGGTTTACGCCCTTTTGGCAGGGGGCATGGCTTAGGCCCTTTTGGCAGCGGGGTGTGGTTTAGGCCCTTTTGGCAGGGAGCATGGCTTAGGCCCTTTTGGCAGCGGGATGTGGTTTAGGCCCTTTTGGCAAGTGGCATGGCTTAGGCCCTTTTGGCAGCGGGCTGTGGTTTAGGCCTTTTTGGCAATGGGGTTTGGTTTAGGCCCTTTTGGCAATGGGGTTTGGTTTAGGCCCTTTTGGCAATGGGGTGAGGCTAGGCCCTTTTGGACACGGGGATTTGGCTTAAGGCCCTTTTGACCACGGGGTGTTTTTGTATGACAAATAAGTCATGCACGCGCGGGTTCCTCCGAAACCCAGATAATTTTTTGAAAAAAATTATTTAATTAAATTTAATATCGATGAGTAACTAATTAAATCATTAAATAAACAAACAAGCAGTTTATTCATTAAATAAACAATTATGTAGTAAATTTTAGGGGCCCGCAAGGTAAATATGATAATTTTAGAAAAAAATTTATTTAAGTAGATTTGATATCGATGAGTAACAAGCAGTGAGATCATTAAACAAACAAACAATTACGGAGTGTGATCAAATTTGTTGGGGCCCGCAAGGTAAATATTATATTTTAGAAAAAAATTTATTTAAGTAGATTTGATATCGATGAGTAACTAATTACATAATTAAATAAACAAACAATTACCTAGTAGTCTAAAATTTGTTGGGGCCTGCAAGGTAAATATTATAATTTTATAAAAAATTTTTATTTAAGTAGATTTAATATCGATTAAACAAACAAACACTTACCTAGTAGTATAAAATTTGTGGGGGCCAGCAAGGTACATACTATAAATTTTAAAGAATAAAAAATTTAACCACCCCCACTCCAATTTAAAATTATTATAAATCTAAAGTTTTTTTTGGGGTAATATAATATTCGAGCGCGTCAAGTCAAGAAATCAAAATGTCTTTAAATAACAAGCGTAAAGCAGTTGATAGTGAAAACAAATCAGTGAATTGTAAAAATATAAAAGTTGATGAATTGGATCAGCAGCATAGTGCAAAACCCAAAGAATTGTTATACCAAACAGCATATTATTTAAATAAATCTAAAAGCAAGAATGTTGGATTAGGTTTGGATCCATACGAATTTAATGCCGGATTAATATTATCGAGTTCAAAAGGAATAGAAATATTTCTAACCGAATTTGAATGGAATGTTATCATTAGCAACAAGTGCCATATTGAAAATTACTTTAGTCGTAGTGATCCTCAGTTCGAATTCATATCCCAGTATATAACAGGACTAATTGTGGAACCGGCAAAGATTAATGAAGATTTTTTAATCAAAATTTCAAAGGATGATCGTTATATTTACTTGGGGGAAGAAAGTGTAAAAGGAATATTTCAAATTGATGAAATCATTCAAGTTCGAATAGGAAATTTAAAAAATTTAAATTTTAAAAATTATTTCCATGAAACTTTATATTCCTGCGTAGAATTGGGTGGCGATATCTTGGATAACGTTCGTTATATGGCACAACCGACTGACGTGAACTGCAGTGATGAAAATTTGTGCATCCTGATTGAAATCTTGGTTCTTCGACCAAATATAATTATGGAAGCGGTTCAGAAATTATTCATTTAAAATGGTTGAAGTGAGACATACGGTTTATTCAATAGATGTTCAAGGATTTAATATACCTCAATTTATACCAAAAGAACTAGCAATTTATGACGGTGAAACTATAAAACATTATCTTTTTAAATCACCATGTCTGTTTAGTGAACTGAATGATAAATTCAAATTTCAAGTGCATTGGTTAGAAAACAATCATCACGGCATACCTTTCAATTCCGGTTCAACGCATTTAAAACACTTTAGTGAAATTGTAATTCAGGAAACCGAAAAAGCCGACGTAATATTTTGCAAAGGACATCAAAAATTTAACTGTCTTGAACCCATTTTGGGGAGAAAAATTTTTCAACAACTTGAAGATGAGGACGACTTGGAATGCACCTTTTATCCAGAAGTCCCTCTATGTAATAATAATCATAAATTTGAAATGTCATTTTGTTCGATAAACAATGCAATAAAATTATACAATAGTATTTGTTCAAAAAATTAATGTAATTATCTCATCAAAGATTTAATTAAAAATTTTAAAAAATGTTTATTTATTTAAGATTTTAATTTACACAAACCTACAGTTACATCATTATAATATTCTTCAATAAAAAAGAAAAATAAATGGAATAAATGGAAATCAGAGGTTCTCAAATTATATTTGTCGAGAGGTATCTTAAAGTAATTATAAAAATTCAGGGCACCCCATTTTGAGAATCACTATAGTCTAATTAATAAATATAACGTTAATTCAAGTATTTTGAATATTTTAAATATGTATCTATTTATTTATCAATATTTAGTTTCTAAACAGAATATATTTAAAATAAAAAAAAAAAGAAAGAAAAAAAAAAAAAAACGTTAGCAAGGTGTTTACATTATCATCAATAAGCTAAACAAAAAAAAAATAAATGAAAGACTTGAATAATGTTATTATCATCCAAGAAGTATATGAAAGAGGTTCATTTGGGTAGTGAAGCTAAAATATTATAAATTTGATTATAAATTATTAAATTCATATTAGATAATATGAATTCTATATTGATATTATCAACCATTTTAAATGGTACATTCTATATATAGCTTTCCCCAAAAATGTTTTTGTATGAATATGCCTGTTTGGAGTACGAAAATGATTTTTTGAAGCGAGGCTAATAATAATTGTTCATGGAAATTAATGGATGTGACGAAAAACGTCGATATTTGTACATTTACGATCGATTTTGAAACACATGACAGTTTTAATTACAAGTTGAAATTAATCGATAATTCAGCAAAAAGTATCGAAACGAAATGGGAAAAAGTTCAAATTAATTGTAAAATACCGCACGATGATAACATTCTCATCTGTCAAAGTGTCTTTGGAACAACTACAATGTTTATTTTAGGAATCTGTGTATATTATTATTATTTAAAGAAACTCAATATAATTAAAAAAACCTATGACATCGATTGTAACTAATACTTACATTACAATGAGATTTCCATTTGTATACAAGTATACTCAAAGAAATACAAAACTACTAATTTAATAAATATGTTTTATTTATTTAAAAAAAAAAAATTAATTTTACATTGGATTAATAACACCTGTAAACGGATTACAATAAATTATATACAGAGCTGATTTCTATACTTAATACTCAACATAGGCTCTTCAGCTTGCTCGTTTTGTTTTGACATGGCAATAACGAATATCGGTTCTTATTTAAACATTGGAAAATTTAAAAACAGTTCAGTTTTCTCATATGGGACAGCATAATGCAATAGATTCATTACATCTCTGATAAACTTATTATAAAATACCTAAACAATTGATCAGAGACAATACTAATTTTATAATCTTGTTTAAACAAGATGGGTTAAATTTAAAAAATGTATACGAATATACGATGATCACGTGGGTAACAAATTTCATTCACTTTTCTAAAATGGTATGAAGTACACAAAAACGAAGAATTTAATATGCCAAGTTCTTTAATGGCTTTAGAGGTCTGTACCATAGCCTCTGCTTGTAACAAGATAATTTTCTGAAATCAAATTCAATAGGCAAAATTCTTCAAGGTGGTTATAGAAATATTGATAATCAGTCGGTAAGTGATACGCAGTGGCTGTTGTGGGAAGAACATACAAGAATAGTGTAAATAGCTCATTCAACCAAACAAACAGAAGTCAGATTGGGTGGTTTTAAGGCTGATGGCTACTGTGAAAGTACAATTCAGGTGTTTGAGTTTCACGGATGCTATTTTCACAGTAATCCTTTATATCACAAGTATGATAGAGACACCCCGCTACTCGATAATCTATCTGATACCCTAAATCTAAGGTACGAATCAACAATTACAAATACCTAAAGATTAAGGTTACTGGATTATGATGTGATTGAAATGCGAGAATGCGAATTTAAAGGTCAATTAAATCAAGATATAGTGAGGTATACAGAAAACTATCCTCTTATCAAGCTATTACCTCTGAATCCTCGAGATGCGTCTTATGGAGATAGAACAGGAAACACAAAGGCTCATTACAAGATAAAAGAAAGCAAAAAAAATTAAATATACAGACATTTGCGCACTTTATCCTTGGGTGTGTAAATACAGTAAATTTCCTATAGGCCACCACCGCGTATATGTGGGAGAAGAATGTCCAGAATTATCTAAGGATATTGACAGTATAATAATATGTAAAATATTATCTCCTCAAGACCTGTATCGCCCTATGTTACCCAGCAAAATTAGCAATAAACTTATATTTTCATTACGTAGAGTGTGCGCAGAGATACAAAATAATAACGCGTGCAAAGAGAGTGTTGGAGATAGGTTTCTAGGAGGTACTCGGGTTATCGACGAGGTGTTAAAAGTTATAGAAAACGGTTACACAATGTTAGAAGTACATGAAATTTGGTGTTAAAATGTGGAAAATACGATAAGAATAACCGAACTGGTGATTTCTTTACTTCAATAATGAAAAAGTTTATAAAAAATAAAACAACAGGCTAACCTGAAAACAAAGAGCTATATGTTGAACATTTTTTAAGCACGAAGGCATTCAGTTAGAATTTGAAGAAATCATAGAAAATTCAGGATTACGAGCACTGACGAAATCAATGCTACACTCATTTTGAGGGTAAACTGGGATAAAGGCAAAATCAACCTAAAACAAAAAATCATAAACAGTCCATCAGAATTTATTAATATAATGACAGATCCTACTTACATAGTGAACATTATTTTACCCATTAACGATAATACATTTGTAGTTAATTGTGAACATAGCGAAGAAACCTACGAGTTACATATTATTATCAACAGTAAACGTTTGCCTGGCCGCCTACACGACATGCAACACAAGCCAGGTTAAAATTGTATTCCAACATAGAGATGCTGGGCGACCGACAGGGTTTTATATTATGTATAAGAATATTACATTTTATCAAATAAAAGTATGCAAAATTTGGAGCTATGATATTGAGACATGTTGTGGGAGCTGTTCGATCTTTAAGGTGCTTTACCAAATTTACAGAACATCAATCATTCAAGGCGAACTTCAGTATTAAGACACATTGTGCGCTTCTTTAAAACAGTTTTTACAAAACGTTTTATTACAAGCTTCGCAAATCCATATATACTTGGCGGTTTTTCTATTAGCCTCCGATTTACCATAAAGAGCAGCCTCCTTCTGGTAACACATGAAACAACGTCTTTTAACAGACCCCTTTATCAGATGATGCTTTTCAGCCTCTTTAACACCACCTTTACCGTTATCACTACCGATGTCTTTGCTATCACTAGCGGTGTCTTTGCTATCACTACCGGTGTCTTTACTATCTTCATCATGAGAGATGCAAGTCTCACCTTCTTGCTTATTTATATATTCTTTTTCTACATCAGGTATAATGTAGGTATGTGTTTCTAAATTTTCTTGATTATTTTCAAATATAGGCGATTTCAATATTCTTTTATATATCCTTTTTACATTAGGTATGCTGTAGGTGAATGTATTTTCTTGTTTATTTTTAATCATAGGTGATTTGATTATTCTTTTATATACCTCTTTCACATTAGGGTTAATGTAGGGGTACGCATTTTTATGTTTATATTCAAATACAGAAGGCCTTTTTCTTCTTCTTCTTCTTCTTCTTCCATATATCTGTTCTATTGTAGAATTATCAGTATCTTGAATACAGTATTTGGTAGTGTAAGAACTTAGAAAGTGATACTTTTGATTGTCACCTATTACAATACCCATGATAAATACAGAGGATCTTATCAGAGAATGGTATATTTTATAACATGACCCTCTATATAAACTCGCACTATTATACCCTAACCGACCCTAGCACACAATTTAACAGGTCTGTTCTCTGTGTAAATAAAAAAACATGTAAATAAAGAACAATCATTTCACTATTTTAAGTACATACTTAATATCTTAAGAATTAACAGTTAAGGTTAAATTTTACATATGCTTAACATGGGAGTACATACAACTTCCGTGTTTTGTTGACGGTACGTGTACTCTGATATAGTCTTAGTAACAGCGGCACCACAGGTGCGGCATCCCAGTCGAGGGGGATTGACTTCAGGCATACAATCCAACAGTTATGCCCTAAATATGAACAGGACTGTTTATAGTTACCCTAACATGCCCTAAATATGAACAGGGCTGTTCATAGTTACCCTAACATGCCCTAAATATGAACAGGGCTGTTCATAGTTACCCTAACATGCCCTAAATATGAACAGGGCTGTTCATAGTTACCCTAACATGCCCTAAATATGTACAGGTCTGTTCATAATTACCCTAACATGCCCTAAATATGAACAGGGCTGTTCATAGTTACCCTAACATGCCCTAAATATGTACAGGTCTGTTCATAGTTACCCTAACATGCCCTAAATATGAACAGGGCTGTTCATAGTTACCCTAACATGCCCTAAATATGAACAGGGCTGTTCATAGTTACCCTAACATGCCCTAAATATGAACAGGGCTGTTCATAGTTACCCTAACATGCCCTAAATATGAACAGGGCTGTTCATAGTTACCCTAACATGCCCTAAATATGTACAGCCCTGTTCATATTTAGGGCATGTTAGGGTAACTATGAACAGCCCTGTTCATATTTAGGGCATGTTAGGGTAACTATGAACAGCCCTGTTCATATTTAGGGCATGTTAGGGTAACTATGAACAGCCCTGTTCATATTTAGGGCATGTTAGGGTAACTATGAACAGCCCTGTTCATATTTAGGGCATGTTAGGGTAACTATGAACAGCCCTGTTCATATTTAGGGCATGTTAGGGTAACTATGAACAGCCCTGTTCATATTTAGGGCATGTTAGGGTAACTATGAACAGCCCTGTTCATATTTAGGGCATGTTAGGGTAACTATGAACAGCCCTGTTCATATTTAGGGCATGTTAGGGTAACTATGAACAGCCCTGTTCATATTTAGGGCATGTTAGGGTAACTATGAACAGCCCTGTTCATATTTAGGGCATGTTAGGGTAACTATGAACAGCCCTGTTCATATTTAGGGCATGTTAGGGTAACTATGAACAGCCCTGTTCATATTTAGGGCATGTTAGGGTAACTATGAACAGCCCTGTTCATATTTAGGGCATGTTAGGGTAACTATGAACAGCCCTGTTCATATTTAGGGCATGTTAGGGTAACTATGAACAGCCCTGTTCATATTTAGGGCATGTTAGGGTAACTATGAACAGCCCTGTTCATATTTAGGGCATGTTAGGGTAACTATGAACAGCCCTGTTCATATTTAGGGCATGTTAGGGTAACTATGAACAGCCCTGTTCATATTTAGGGCATGTTAGGGTAACTATGAACAGCCCTGTTCATATTTAGGGCATGTTAGGGTAACTATGAACAGCCCTGTTCATATTTAGGGCATGTTAGGGTAACTATGAACAGCCCTGTTCATATTTAGGGCATGTTAGGGTAACTATGAACAGCCCTGTTCATATTTAGGGCATGTTAGGGTAACTATGAACAGACCTGTACATATTTAGGGCATGTTAGGGTAACTATGAACAGCCCTGTTCATATTTAGGGCATGTTAGGGTAATTATGAACAGACCTGTACATATTTAGGGCATGTTAGGGTAACTATGAACAGCCCTGTTCATATTTAGGGCATGTTAGGGTAACTATGAACAGCCCTGTTCATATTTAGGGCATGTTAGGGTAACTATGAACAGCCCTGTTCATATTTAGGGCATGTTAGGGTAACTATAAACAGTCCTGTTCATATTTAAGGCATAACTGTTGGATTGTATGCCTGAAGTCAATCCCCCTCGACTGGGATGCCGCACCTGTGGTGCCGCTGTTACTAAGACTATATCAGAGTACACGTACCGTCAACAAAACACGGAAGTTGTATGTACTCCCATGTTAAGCATATGTAAAATTTAACCTTAACTGTTAATTCTTAAGATATTAAGTATGTACTTAAAATAGTGAAATGATTGTTCTTTATTTACATGTTTTTTTATTTACACAGAGAACAGACCTGTTAAATTGTGTGCTAGGGTCGGTTAGGGTATAATAGTGCGAGTTTATATAGAGGGTCATGTTATAAAATATACCATTCTCTGATAAGATCCTCTGTATTTATCATGGGTATTGTAATAGGTGACAATCAAAAGTATCACTTTCTAAGTTCTTACACTACCAAATACTGTATTCAAGATACTGATAATTCTACAATAGAACAGATATATGGAAGAAGAAGAAGAAGAAGAAGAAAAAGGCCTTCTGTATTTGAATATAAACATAAAAATGCGTACCCCTACATTAACCCTAATGTGAAAGAGGTATATAAAAGAATAATCAAATCACCTATGATTAAAAATAAACAAGAAAATACATTCACCTACAGCATACCTAATGTAAAAAGGATATATAAAAGAATATTGAAATCGCCTATATTTGAAAATAATCAAGAAAATTTAGAAACACATACCTACATTATACCTGATGTAGAAAAAGAATATATAAATAAGCAAGAAGGTGAGACTTGCATCTCTCATGATGAAGATAGTAAAGACACCGGTAGTGATAGCAAAGACACCGCTAGTGATAGCAAAGACATCGGTAGTGATAACGGTAAAGGTGGTGTTAAAGAGGCTGAAAAGCATCATCTGATAAGGGGGTCTGTTAAAAGACGTTGTTTCATGTGTTACCAGAAGGAGGCTGCTCTTTATGGTAAATCGGAGGCTAATAGAAAAACCGCCAAGTATATATGGATTTGCGAAGCTTGTAATAAAACGTTTTGTAAAAACTGTTTTAAAGAAGCGCACAATGTGTCTTAATACTGAAGTTCGCCTTGAATGATTGATGTTCTGTAAATTTGGTAAAGCACCTTAAAGATCGAACAGCTCCCACAACATGTCTCAATATCATAGCTCCAAATTTTGCATACTTTTATTTGATAAAATGTAATATTCTTATACATAATATAAAACCCTGTCGGTCGCCCAGCATCTCTATGTTGGAATACAATTTTAACCTGGCTTGTGTTGCATGTCGTGTAGGCGGCCAGGCAAACGTTTACTGTTGATAATAATATGTAACTCGTAGGTTTCTTCGCTATGTTCACAATTAACTACAAATGTATTATCGTTAATGGGTAAAATAATGTTCACTATGTAAGTAGGATCTGTCATTATATTAATAAATTCTGATGGACTGTTTATGATTTTTTGTTTTAGGTTGATTTTGCCTTTATCCCAGTTTACCCTCAAAATGAGTGTAGCATTGATTTCGTCAGTGCTCGTAATCCTGAATTTTCTATGATTTCTTCAAATTCTAACTGAATGCCTTCGTGCTTAAAAAATGTTCAACATATAGCTCTTTGTTTTCAGGTTAGCCTGTTGTTTTATTTTTTATAAACTTTTTCATTATTGAAGTAAAGAAATCACCAGTTCGGTTATTCTTATCGTATTTTCCACATTTTAACACCAAATTTCATGTACTTCTAACATTGTGTAACCGTTTTCTATAACTTTTAACACCTCGTCGATAACCCGAGTACCTCCTAGAAACCTATCTCCAACACTCTCTTTGCACGCGTTATTATTTTGTATCTCTGCGCACACTCTACGTAATGAAAATATAAGTTTATTGCTAATTTTGCTGGGTAACATAGGGCGATACAGGTCTTGAGGAGATAATATTTTACATATTATTATACTGTCAATATCCTTAGATAATTCTGGACATTCTTCTCCCACATATACGCGGTGGTGGCCTATAGGAAATTTACTGTATTTACACACCCAAGGATAAAGTGCGCAAATGTCTGTATATTTAATTTTTTTTGCTTTCTTTTATCTTGTAATGAGCCTTTGTGTTTCCTGTTCTATCTCCATAAGACGCATCTCGAGGATTCAGAGGTAATAGCTTGATAAGAGGATAGTTTTCTGTATACCTCACTATATCTTGATTTAATTGACCTTTAAATTCGCATTCTCGCATTTCAATCACATCATAATCCAGTAACCTTAATCTTTAGGTATTTGTAATTGTTGATTCGTACCTTAGATTTAGGGTATCAGATAGATTATCGAGTAGCGGGGTGTCTCTATCATACTTGTGATATAAAGGATTACTGTGAAAATAGCATCCGTGAAACTCAAACACCTGAATTGTACTTTCACAGTAGCCATCAGCCTTAAAACCACCCAATCTGACTTCTGTTTGTTTGGTTGAATGAGCTATTTACACTATTCTTGTATGTTCTTCCCACAACAGCCACTGCGTATCACTTACCGACTGATTATCAATATTTCTATAACCACCTTGAAGAATTTTGCCTATTGAATTTGATTTCAGAAAATTATCTTGTTACAAGCAGAGGCTATGGTACAGACCTCTAAAGCCATTAAAGAACTTGGCATATTAAATTCTTCGTTTTTGTGTACTTCATACCATTTTAGAAAAGTGAATGAAATTTGTTACCCACGTGATCATCGTATATTCGTATACATTTTTTAAATTTAACCCATCTTGTTTAAACAAGATTATAAAATTAGTATTGTCTCTGATCAATTGTTTAGGTATTTTATAATAAGTTTATCAGAGATGTAATGAATCTATTGCATTATGCTGTCCCATATGAGAAAACTGAACTGTTTTTAAATTTTCCAATGTTTAAATAAGAACCGATATTCGTTATTGCCATGTCAAAACAAAACGAGCAAGCTGAAGAGCCTATGTTGAGTATTAAGTATAGAAATCAGCTCTGTATATAATTTATTGTAATCCGTTTACAGGTGTTATTAATCCAATGTAAAATTAATTTTTTTTTTTTAAATAAATAAAACATATTTATTAAATTAGTAGTTTTGTATTTCTTTGAGTATACTTGTATACAAATGGAAATCTCATTGTAATGTAAGTATTAGTTACAATCGATGTCATAGGTTTTTTTAATTATATTGAGTTTCTTTAAATAATAATAATATACACAGATTCCTAAAATAAACATTGTAGTTGTTCCAAAGACACTTTGACAGATGAGAATGTTATCATCGTGCGGTATTTTACAATTAATTTGAACTTTTTCCCATTTCGTTTCGATACTTTTTGCTGAATTATCGATTAATTTCAACTTGTAATTAAAACTGTCATGTGTTTCAAAATCGATCGTAAATGTACAAATATCGACGTTTTTCGTCACATCCATTAATTTCCATGAACAATTATTATTAGCCTCGCTTCAAAAAATCATTTTCGTACTCCAAACAGGCATATTCATACAAAAACATTTTTGGGGAAAGCTATATATAGAATGTACCATTTAAAATGGTTGATAATATCAATATAGAATTCATATTATCTAATATGAATTTAATAATTTATAATCAAATTTATAATATTTTAGCTTCACTACCCAAATGAACCTCTTTCATATACTTCTTGGATGATAATAACATTATTCAAGTCTTTCATTTATTTTTTTTTTGTTTAGCTTATTGATGATAATGTAAACACCTTGCTAACGTTTTTTTTTTTTTTTTTCTTTCTTTTTTTTTTTATTTTAAATATATTCTGTTTAGAAACTAAATATTGATAAATAAATAGATACATATTTAAAATATTCAAAATACTTGAATTAACGTTATATTTATTAATTAGACTATAGTGATTCTCAAAATGGGGTGCCCTGAATTTTTATAATTACTTTAAGATACCTCTCGACAAATATAATTTGAGAACCTCTGATTTCCATTTATTCCATTTATTTTTCTTTTTTATTGAAGAATATTATAATGATGTAACTGTAGGTTTGTGTAAATTAAAATCTTAAATAAATAAACATTTTTTAAAATTTTTAATTAAATCTTTGATGAGATAATTACATTAATTTTTTGAACAAATACTATTGTATAATTTTATTGCATTGTTTATCGAACAAAATGACATTTCAAATTTATGATTATTATTACATAGAGGGACTTCTGGATAAAAGGTGCATTCCAAGTCGTCCTCATCTTCAAGTTGTTGAAAAATTTTTCTCCCCAAAATGGGTTCAAGACAGTTAAATTTTTGATGTCCTTTGCAAAATATTACGTCGGCTTTTTCGGTTTCCTGAATTACAATTTCACTAAAGTGTTTTAAATGCGTTGAACCGGAATTGAAAGGTATGCCGTGATGATTGTTTTCTAACCAATGCACTTGAAATTTGAATTTATCATTCAGTTCACTAAACAGACATGGTGATTTAAAAAGATAATGTTTTATAGTTTCACCGTCATAAATTGCTAGTTCTTTTGGTATAAATTGAGGTATATTAAATCCTTGAACATCTATTGAATAAACCGTATGTCTCACTTCAACCATTTTAAATGAATAATTTCTGAACCGCTTCCATAATTATATTTGGTCGAAGAACCAAGATTTCAATCAGGATGCACAAATTTTCATCACTGCAGTTCACGTCAGTCGGTTGTGCCATATAACGAACGTTATCCAAGATATCGCCACCCAATTCTACGCAGGAATATAAAGTTTCATGGAAATAATTTTTAAAATTTAAATTTTTTAAATTTCCTATTCGAACTTGAATGATTTCATCAATTTGAAATATTCCTTTTACACTTTCTTCCCCCAAGTAAATATAACGATCATCCTTTGAAATTTTGATTAAAAAATCTTCATTAATCTTTGCCGGTTCCACAATTAGTCCTGTTATATACTGGGATATGAATTCGAACTGAGGATCACTACGACTAAAGTAATTTTCAATATGGCACTTGTTGCTAATGATAACATTCCATTCAAATTCGGTTAGAAATATTTCTATTCCTTTTGAACTCGATAATATTAATCCGGCATTAAATTCGTATGGATCCAAACCTAATCCAACATTCTTGCTTTTAGATTTATTTAAATAATATGCTGTTTGGTATAACAATTCTTTGGGTTTTGCACTATGCTGCTGATCCAATTCATCAACTTTTATATTTTTACAATTCACTGATTTGTTTTCACTATCAACTGCTTTACGCTTGTTATTTAAAGACATTTTGATTTCTTGACTTGACGCGCTCGAATATTATATTACCCCAAAAAAAACTTTAGATTTATAATAATTTTAAATTGGAGTGGGGGTGGTTAAATTTTTTATTCTTTAAAATTTATAGTATGTACCTTGCTGGCCCCCACAAATTTTATACTACTAGGTAAGTGTTTGTTTGTTTAATCGATATTAAATCTACTTAAATAAAAATTTTTTATAAAATTATAATATTTACCTTGCAGGCCCCAACAAATTTTAGACTACTAGGTAATTGTTTGTTTATTTAATTATGTAATTAGTTACTCATCGATATCAAATCTACTTAAATAAATTTTTTTCTAAAATATAATATTTACCTTGCGGGCCCCAACAAATTTGATCACACTCCGTAATTGTTTGTTTGTTTAATGATCTCACTGCTTGTTACTCATCGATATCAAATCTACTTAAATAAATTTTTTTCTAAAATTATCATATTTACCTTGCGGGCCCCTAAAATTTACTACATAATTGTTTATTTAATGAATAAACTGCTTGTTTGTTTATTTAATGATTTAATTAGTTACTCATCGATATTAAATTTAATTAAATAATTTTTTTCAAAAAATTATCTGGGTTTCGGAGGAACCCGCGCGTGCATGACTTATTTGTCATACAAAAACACCCCGTGGTCAAAAGGGCCTTAAGCCAAATCCCCGTGTCCAAAAGGGCCTAGCCTCACCCCATTGCCAAAAGGGCCTAAACCAAACCCCATTGCCAAAAGGGCCTAAACCAAACCCCATTGCCAAAAAGGCCTAAACCACAGCCCGCTGCCAAAAGGGCCTAAGCCATGCCACTTGCCAAAAGGGCCTAAACCACATCCCGCTGCCAAAAGGGCCTAAGCCATGCTCCCTGCCAAAAGGGCCTAAACCACACCCCGCTGCCAAAAGGGCCTAAGCCATGCCCCCTGCCAAAAGGGCGTAAACCACACCCCTCTGCCAAAAAGACCTAAGCCATCCCCCCTGCCAAAAGGGCTTAAACCACATCCCGCTGCCAAAAAGGCCTAAGCCATGCTCCCTGCCAAAAGGGCCTAAACCACACCCCGTTGCCAAAAGGGCCTAAACCACACCCATTGCCAAAAAGGCCTAAGCGTCTCCCTGTGAACAATAGGAACCTACCTTCAGCAAACCGGAAGTAATTGTCTTCGAAATGCTTAAACAATTGATTGGAAACAATGCCTATTGTTATAGAATAGGATGTCAAACCAACCCCCCATTGTTCTATACGTTGTGACGTCATTAAAATCAACATTAAATGTTGGTGAAATACTTAAAACAATGCTGTGACGTCAGAGACCGGAAGTAAGTGCAGTTAAAATCTTCCCATGTTAATTCCCATAAGAAATTGATGTAGAACTCTCATAGTTAATCTACTCCTCAGGTTGCAAAGTCAGTTCTTTATAAATTACACAACTCACTTGCTACTGGAGTGTTTTACTAACACGCCTACTCTTTTTTGGTTTCTGGAAGATTTACAGTGCTCTGCACTTGGTAAACGAAAACTGGTCATTTCCAAGAAATCTATCGATAACATAAATAGTTTATTTTTTTTGGAACTTCCTCTTTTTCTTGCGTTTTAGTATTTAATTAAAAAATTCATTAGAAATTTGAAATCTACTTTATAATGAATGATGAAGATTTAATTGCTTTTGTTCAACAATTTGCTATAATTTACGATAAGAGCGATCCCCTTGTCGTGGTGTACAATTAAAAATATTTGACTAATACTGTCAAATGTCAAAAAAACTGTCAACACTTTTAAATGTTAAATGAGTTCAGTATGTATCCGTCTTCTTAAATGTTAAATGGAAATGATAAATGTTAAATGATAAATGATAAATGTTAAATGTTAAATGTTGAGTATAAATCGACCATTAATATGTATAATTCTGTATAATTATTTATTTACTTGCATACAGTAATATATTGCGATGAGAAGGAAAGTCAAGTAAAACTGAAAAATTAAATGATTCTGCGATTTACATACAGAAGACCATGGAACACATTTACTAGATGTAAACTATAATCATAAACGAGGTAATCTGCAGTTTAAGCATAGGTGACTTGTTACTTACTGATACTTACTAAACTTTTCTTATTTATACTTTCTTAACCCGAAGAGATGAGACGGGCGTGAGTGGCGATTAATTAACAAGCTTCCAAAAGATTCAAAAAAACACACATCTTGTAACATAACGATATAATGAATTTTAATATTATTTACACAATTATGGTGTACAACACCTAACATTAACTCGATGCTAAATCATCAATCCAGATTATCAAAATCCAAGTGATCACCACGATCATTGAAACCCAAGTGATCACCACGGCCGTGGCTGGACCTAAATAAACTTATTCTAATATTACATGTTACATTCGGCCCTGGCTGGAACCCTGCTAAATATTACAAATAAGTCTGACCTTAAGTTACAATCCTTAATCCTATTTAAATTGACGATATTCCATGGGAGGCTTGATCAACCCACAACCGCATAATTCACAAATTGAGTTCATTGAATCCCGAAACCGTAATTAACCAAGCACTTGCTTAAACAATTTCAAATTATAATTGGATTCGCGAAGGCTTGTTACCAATTCTATGGTTTGTTAGGGACTACTCCTTCTTCCCGTCTGTCTTACTTATATATTCGTTCTATTACCTCCTTCAACGATGGGTTCGCCTACTGTCTGTAAATCCAGACGCTGAATCGTAAATAATCCCACGGTTATAGCGGAGTTGGTAAGCATAATAATATTTATCAAATCCTTAATGTTGGATTCCACACGCGACGGAAGCTGGTAAGCATAACAATTTGTGTTGATGTATTAGCTGAAGGCGCAGATCTCACCCTATCGGGACGGTGCTTATTAAGCATGAATTAAAAATAATTTAATTTTCAACACCATAAAAATCATAGGCGTAACAGACTATATTTAACAGTGTTTATAATGAATTCAAAACATGTAATTTTTAATATTTAATTTAATTAATAGTCATACAAGAGAGTGTCTTTATAGTAAGTACATTATAATAAAGGTAATATTGCAGATCTTATTGTGTATTACATAAATTAGATAAACCGATAAACATTAAAAGTGTTACAACTAACAAATTCTAATTATGCATTCTGCAAGAGCTAATAATTTTTGTAAATTTTAATAAACCGCAAAGTGGTTTAAGTGTAATTATAAGTATAAGAAAATCTTAAACCGCAATTAAATAATTTTAGCTACTTGAGATCTCTTTGCGACTTAAGGACTAGACTAAGCGCAACGAGACGGTTGGTATTAGAGTTCTAAATTAAAAATAATTCTAAAGCTAACTAAATTTAGTTACTCTTAGGGCCGGTATTTCAGTTGTGGTTTAAACTAAGATCAGAATTTAAACTCAGTACATATTGATATCTGACCAATCAGGTAGCCATAAACGTAGGTTAATCCTTGAACTTAGTTTAACTAGCAACTGAAATACTGGACCTTAAAGGAACTAGGCCATTCCTATGTTGATAATGTAAATTGTAATACATTTTGAATTCATTTGTTTTTTTTTAATAAAAATTGATTTTACAGCAAAACTACTTGTTACTTTTAGTTGTAAATTTCATTGCCTTCAATTTTCTTTACATACCTATATTTTTCTATTTTGTCGCACCATTGCATTGCTGTCTGTAACAAGTAAGAAGGACAAGCTGTAACAATTTTTTGTTAATTGTTGCGCGATCCCTTGATGACAATTTTTAGTACGCCTATGCTTAGTAAGGCATGCGCGAGGGATCGTAGAAGACGCGTGCTGCGCTAGGAGGGTTTTTTTCTAAAGCGCACGGTGAGAAAGGAAAGACGTGTTTAGTTTCGTTGGTGGCTAAAGATTATTCAGATAGGGCAGAATAATTATTAAGGAGTACGCCTGAGGAAGAAATATGTCAGCGGATGTTGGAATTACGAAACCGTAAAACCTTTGTAATTCGAGTTAACATTGGAAACCTTATTTTGGGATTGGTACCGTGGCGCCAGAACTCAAACTGCCTTCATTTGCCTGCAACATCGAATGTTCGTTTTTTTGGAATACGTTTGTGGCCGTATGTTAAATCTTTCTGGTTTTTACTTACCTTGACGACTACTGGAAAGAGTTCAGTTTTTGTGCTACGATAAAGTTTTTGGTAGCGAAATTCTTGTTTGTGCGACGCAAAAATTCTTCAAGCAGTTTCGCAATCGAGCCGTGGTTTTTCATCTGCAGTAGCCAGGGGAATTCTTCGAGTCAAGAGCTTGTGTGGGTTGGAATTGCAGTACATAATTGGTAAACAAGTATTGTCGAATTACTATCTTGTAAACGAGCCAGGCGTTGGTAAGTGTTTTTTTGCTTTACTGATTTTTACTGCAATTGTGGAAACGTCGAGTGTTACATCAGCTGGCGACGTGGATGTTCCCTATTTTGTGGCTAACGATTCACATTATATTAAAATTGGAAGTTGTTGTATTCTTTGTAATATTCATTATACGGTTATTTGCTTAAGAGAGTTTTATTTTGTTCCGAGGAAGCAAATTCTTATTTTTTTCAGAACCTACGCTCTCCCTCCGCTATAAGAGCTGGTTTTCTACCTGGGCTTCACCACAAATTATTATTACTAGGGAATACCTATCCCAGGTGTGGTGAGCAAGATATTTTTTTATAAAAAATACCGAAATTGCTACAAAACTATGTTATCTATATCTCAGAAACGATGTAGCAAAGTAAAAAAAATATATATTCATTTATTCTTGTAAATTTTATCCTCTACATTTTTAGTTATTTACATTTTTCTATTTTATCGCACCGTTTCCGAGATATTACTAATTACTCCGAAATATATTGGTTTTTGTGTATGTTGTAACAGAAGAGCGAGTGTCCAAGTATTATGGCGCTATCTGTTAAGGATTCGCAAGACTTAGATAGGCGGGATATTATATTTTATTTTATTAAATATAAAACTTCGTCTGGTGTGGGGGTTCGAACTTAGGTTTTCCAGCTGCGAAATCGTGGGAAGAGTACAATTACCATTTGGCTATACTAGTCGACCTGTTAGGAGTGTACAAGTTTGTAATATAAGTTTGACATACATATATAAATTTTTTTTAAAAGAAATTAAGTTACTTAGATTAAGAATAATATAGATTCAGTATCTAGAAAATAGTGTTTTTCGTGAAAATGAAATTTTCTTAAATCTAAATAATATATCAAGTAAAAAATATTCTTTGTGGAAGAAATCTAATATTTTTAATACAAGCATATTTTATTGCGCGAAGAAATTATATTTTAAAATGAAATAAATAATTTCATTTAAGAAATCCTTTTTTTCCGTGTACAGAGTCTTTTTTAAATCGCTGTCAGTCAGAATTGAAGGAAATGAAATAATCATTAAAAAATGTGTCTAAAAAGTTTGACTTTAAAATCGATTTTTATTTGACAAAAACAAGATTCCTAATGTACAATTTACATTGTCAATATGTGCCCCAGTTCTTTTAACAGTAACGTTTATAATATAGAAAAGACTAAGTTATTTCGTTGACTGACAGAGTTATAAAAACACACAACCATATAGGTATATGTTTTAATGCAATACTAAATTGTCGCGACAACTAGATGGCGCTATTTTTCAATGTAAATCCTCATTAACAATTATTATTAATCTCGCAATCCATTCCGTTAGAACGTGTGGGAAATATAGTGCGCGGAATGTGTTCGAGTGAGAGAGACATAGTATTCGCAAGTCTTCCATATAGTTGAGTGTCTTGATAACTCTGTCAGTCAACGGTTATTTGGATTTTTATGTATCGTACATAATATTGACAATTGACAATTTCTGTATTGAAATTCTTTTAAAAAAAAAATCCGTATTCGTTAAACATAATTATATAAAATTTAAATATTAATGAAAAATTCAGAAGAGTCTGCAGACTGGAATCCATAGAATCCCTCTCTAATTAAAATTTACGGTAAACCAGTCTAATTCAAATTTTCGATATTCCTAAGAAATGTGAAGTACGAATATATTGATTTAAAAACCTGTAACAGTATAGGTACGAAATAATACACGAAATACATAATTTTGTAAGTACCCATTATACATATCTTCAACACAATGCAAAACTAGCGAAAGTGAAATAAGGCCGGCTCTGGATTCAGATTATATATTTCATTGTAAAATATTAATGGAACCACAGAAATCAAAATTACCCTAAAAAAAGAATGCATAATGAGTTTCTTAACAGGTACAAGTAACCACAAAAGTAAAAAAAAAATAGTTTAGGTGGAAAATCGATATTGTATTGGGAGGGTTTGGATAGGGAAAATTTGCAGATTCGCTAGTTTTGCATTTTGTGACGATATTATTTATAAAGTAAACTTACTCTAACCATTGTAGGTATATACAAAATTTGAATTTTTCCAATTGTTAGCTGAATAGGCTTCTGCAATTGAATAATCAGCAAAGATTTTTGAATTCTTATATCAAGACCAACAAAATCAACTTCATAACATGAACTGGCTATCTTCGCACTTTCAGATATAACTTGATCTCCCCAGAAAGATAATAGCAGTAATAGTAAATAACAAAAAGTCACAAACATTACTTCCTTAAAAAAGTTAACACCTCCTAGGTTGACCTAAAACAGCTTAATTAACAATTTTTAAATACGATTTTTATAAATTAATATTTACGGTGGATCCATGATATAATAGACATCCTAAGATTAAACTTACTCCACCAAAATAAATAAAAATGATGAGGTTAAATGTTGTTTCGATCTTTTTAGATATTTCATTAATAGTGATGTGATAGTCAACAACTGTTTCTAATTCAATTCTAAAAGTTTTCCAAGTGATGTTTGCCGCTTGATAGTTATTATTATTATTCTCACTTGTCTAAAAACATAATATTTTACTCTTTGTGTTTTACTCCATCCATATCTGTAAATTGCGGTATGTTCAGTTGTATCTACAGATTTTAGACGTAACAGAATATTGAACCGTGGGGTATCACGTCGTTACGTCTAAAACAACTACGCCTAAAACACTTACGACTAAGTCAGTACGCCTAAGCCTTTACACCTAAAGTGTTTTACACCTAAGGTTTTTTACGCCTAACAACATGTACTCCTAAAACTTTTACACCTAACGAACTTACGCCTAAGTCTTTACACCTAATAGATTTTACGCCTAAGACATCAACGACTAATAGTATATTTATGCCTTAAATAGGAGAAATTTTATGTATACATAAATACATTTCCATGATGATATATCATTGAAAATATGGAAAATCACATAAATACATAAATATAGTATATTTCTGTTTATAAGGTGAGATCAAATTAAATGCACTCAACTTGTACTTCTAATGATTTATTTATTCTTGTCGACGCATTTCAACCTTTTTAAGGGTTTTAATTATGCCAAATGTCAAAAATTAAAATTGCTACATGGATTGTAAAAATAACGAACAACGTACAGATAGAATCAACTACAACATTCATCCCAAAACGCATATAAAACACATGAAAATTAGTTGTTTGATGTTTATTTAAAAATGTTACAATATTATTTACAAAAAAAAAAAATTAAATATAAAATTTTAAACTGCCTCAAATTCATTTGCACACTGTTCCTTTACAAGGATGACCAAGAATCACAACTAAACGGGAGAATATTAAAATACAAACACTCTCGTCTTTAGATCTTTTATATCTCCGCTCCACACATTCGTGCAAAGCTTGAAACTTAGCATTCTAAATAATTTTTTTGGATAATTTAAATAATAATAAACAATTTAACAAACATAAATATATTTCGGCGTTGATGTCTTAGGCGTAAAATCTTTTAGGTGTAAAGACTTAGGCGTAAGTTAGTTAGGTGTAAAAGTTTTAGGCGTACATCATGTTAGGTGTAAAAAACCTTAGTCGTAAAATTCGTTAGGCGTAAAGACTTAGGCGTATTGACTTAGTCGTAAGTGTTTTTAGGCGTATAGTTTTAGGCGTAAAGACGTGGAGCCAACCGTGGTATATAATTATATACACCGGGTGACCGACCTCACACCCGATCATAAAGAAATAATATGGAAAATTAAGGTTTTTTAAATGTTTACTTCCCACTGTAACAGATAAACATGAAAAATATATCAATCTAAAGAGATTATTTTTTTGCGACTAAAGATACCCACAACAATCGATAGTTTGTTCTTTAATAGGGTTGGGACATGATGTGGATGATCAGTGTAAAACTACTTTTATTGCAGAGATTATTCACTAAAAGCAATAATACCGTTTAAAATAACGATTTTCACCATCAATTTTTCGTTAAAAATGACTAGGAAAATCGATAAATTCTCGGGCCGCTCGGAATGGCTATAGCATCATGACGTCACGATAATCGTAGAACCACGTTTATTGTAGTGGAGCGAATGATCTTCAAAATCGTTTACTAACCCAATCATGACATAGCACTAAGTGAATTATATATCAAAATTCTTGTATTGACCTATTGAACTTAAATTCAATGTTTAGGACATCTGCCATTGTGAGGGGCAAAAGTTATAAGCCAAAAACATAAATAAAATTAGCTTTATTTAACCAATTGGAGGAACTTTTGAAATCGTTCGTACTTGAAAATTGCTATTGATACCAAGATGATTTTAACACTATTATTTAGCTTGAAATGCCTACTTTCCAACAATATATAAAAATGTGTATTAATTAAATTCTAATTAACTCTAAATTAATATTATACGAGCAGTGAGAAATTTGTGTGGAATTTTTTCATTCAAAATGAAAAGGTTTTTCTTAATAACATTCTTATAACACTAAAATTTGAAAATTCGTGCACGTGACAAAAAGCGGAACTTTATGGAGAATATTTCATACGCTTACACTATACACTTATTTTTATAAATAAATACAGGAGAACAATAAAACAATAAAATTTTGCAACAACAGCGGCCATAACGCGTTCTCGCTCCTATTGTAGCTGTTGGAAAGAGAGGTCCACTAGTATCCTGACGTCCAAGGTCACGGAAGCGTTTTAAAACTCGGCGTTTTTAAAACGCTGTAGCGTTCTCAAAAATGGTTTTAGAAACGTTAGAGAAAAAATTTAATAACTAAGTCGTATACGTAGATTCCAAATATATGCAAAAAAAACATCTCATATCACAACCTATGGCGGAAGGCGTATTAAAGCAATCCAGCTCTGTGGAAGATTCTGAGGTTAGTGATGTAATTTGTGGACACTGTAACCGCAATATAGCACGTGATAAGGTGGTTTGCGTGAAATGCCATAAGATCTTTCATCCAGGGTGTATGAAACCTGCCTCGCTCAGAAGCTCTTCATGTGTGCATGAAAGTGAGGTTAGGGACGACTCTAGATTGACGCCGAATCAACAACGAGATAAACTAGAAATGAAAATAGTTTACTTGAAGGAAATGGTTATGGAACTAAGAAGCAAGAACAGCATTCTAATTGAAAACAACACCCTTTTGAGGGAAAAGAATTTGCGCCTGCAGGAGGACCTATTGGTGGCGGCGCGGCCGGCGCTGCCCTCCGATGCTGGGGGAAGTGTTCGGCGCAGTCGGGTCACACCAAACAACCGTTTGGACGACCATGCGGCCCATCTTGGGACGGACCCCCCACGGGTTGAGGTTGGGGTTGCTGGTTCGACGGGGTGTGCTACAGATGGCTTCACACTAGTCGGGCCACGCAGAACCAGGAAGAAGACCAGCGGGAATTCGGGCGGCGAGGGTGGCGCCTCTGCGCTGCTTCCTTCTAGCGGGCGTGACGCTTCGCGCGGGGGCGTCCATCGGCCTCGTCGATGTGCCGAGGGATCGGCGCCGCCGTCTCAGCTCGCGTCGATGCTGACTGCGGCGCCGCGGTTCATGTGGCTCTACGTGGGCAGAGCAGGCCCTAGTGCAGATCCTGCAGTTTTGAAAAATTATATTCGAGCCGGTTGCGGTGAGATAGCGGATGCCGATTTGGTGGTCGAACAACTGACTACGGTGGGTAACTCAAGGGCCTTTAAAATCGGTATAAGAGACTTGCACTACCCTAAAGTGAATGCTTCTGAGTTTTGGCCCAAGGGTATCATTTACAGACGTTTTAATATTGGTCAACCCAAGGTGGTGACAAACCGTTCTAGTGATGAAAATCCAAATTTTCGCGTGGACGAGCAGACGGACATGCTGATGCGAGTGTAAAACAATTAACAGTTTACTATCAGAACGTACGGGGCCTGCGAACTAAGTTGACTAATTTGTTCTTATCGTTTTCGGTAACTAACTACGACATAGTAATTTTTACAGAGACATGGTTAACGCCTGAAATATACAGCAGTGAGTTCGTCGATAACAATAGTTATCAGGTTTTTAGGACAGATCGGGATGCTCTTGCGACAGGCAAAGCCCGGGGTGGTGGTGTTTTGATCGCGGTGAGGAGGGGACTGCAGGCGTCGGTTGCGGTACCCTGCACCAACTGCTTACTTGAACAACTGTGGGTGTTTGTGCGTTTGGGCGGCAGCGAACTTTTGTTCGGCGCGGTCTACCTACCGCCTCAATGCGGTCTGGAATGTTACCGCTTATTTGCAGACTCTGCTGAGCATGTGTGTGATACTTTAAGCGCTCAAGATGCTGACATTTATGTTTTCGGTGATTTTAACCTTCCTGATGTCTCTTGGCTTAATGATGAAAACGGACTGCGGGTTTCCGCCTCGTATCCACCAAGTGACATTGTTGCGGAGGCTTTTGCTTATTTGAATTTTTATCAGCTGAATCGAGTATTTAACGAGTATGGTAAAATGTTAGACTTGATCTTTTCTAGTGTTCCAAATTATACGGTTGAGATTGCTTCTGAATTAATGGTGCCTTGCGACCTATACCATCCGGCGCTCATACTAAACATCAAGTCAAATCAATCATTAGTGCCTCTGCAGTTTAACGAGATTGTTTACAATTATAAGGCCTGCAATTACGAGTCTATTAACGCGGATGTCTTTCGTGTGGACTGGGAGGCTTTGTTCGATAATTCACATGACTTATCGGATTCACTTGATAGATTTTATAACGTATTATACAATATAATAGACAGTCGTATTCCGAAAATTACAATTGGCAACAGATTCAAGTTTCCTAAGTGGTTTAGTGGTGAGTTGATACAAAACATCGCACGCAAGCGTAGGGCTCATAGTACATTCAAGCACACACTGGACTCATCAGCGTATAAAGAGTTTACTGAACTAAGATCGACTTGCAGAGCACAGGCTTCCATTTGCTACAAGAATTATATCTTGGAGGTGGAGTCTAATGTTAAACATAATAAGCAAGGGCTTCTGGAACTACGTAAATAATAGAAAAGGTTGTGCCTGCGGTGATCCCGACTTCATGCGGTTGGGCGATGAGACTGCTCAGGACGGTATCGGTATTGCAAATATGTTTGCTGGACACTTTTCTTCTGCCTTTTCTTCTTCCGATGGCAGCCCTGGTGATGTGGTGCGAGGTGATACCAATTTACATCTGCACACGTATCGTGTGGATGAGCTGCAGGTCTTCGATAAGTTGAGACAGTTGGATCCCGGCAAGGGGCCCGGTCCGGATGGCCTGCCTTCTATGTTTTTGAGGAGTGGTGCTGTGACTCTGGCGTTTCCTCTGTGGCTACTCTTTAATAAATCCCTAGATTCGGGAATATTTCCCGCCAAGTGGAAGAAATCTTATATCGTGCCAATATTTAAATCAGGCGCAAGAGATTCCATTGAGAATTACCGCCCGATTGCTATCCTGTCGCATATTCCCAAGATTCTCGAAAGTATGGTTAATGACTATCTTTCGTCGGCATTATCGTGCACCTTGAGCGACAGACAGCACGGCTTTACCAACAAGCGCTCTACCACCACTAATTTGCTGGTATTTGAGGATAGCATAAGGCGTTCGTTTCACTCTGGCTTATCTACGGATGCGATCTATAGTGACTTCTCAAAAGCCTTTGACCGTGTCGACCATAACATTTTGCTGAAGAAATTGTTTGGTATTGGATTGTGCGGGACTTTGTGGCTCTGGTTTCAATCATACCTGAAGGAGCGAACCTTAATCGTTAAAATTAAAAATTTCTACTCGGAATCTTTTATAGCCACCTCCGGAGTTCCCCAGGGTTCCCACATCGGTCCCTTGTTGTTTAATATTTTTATAGATGACATCGTTTTGTGCTTTCTATACGCTCAGGTCTTACTCTATGCTGACGACATGAAGATCTTTATTAAGATTTTTAACAAGGAATCGATATCCAGATTGCAGTCGGATCTAGATCGAATGGTTGTATGGTGTGATACCAACAAACTCGATCTCAACATAAAGAAATGCAAACACATTCGTTTCTCTCGCCACCAATGTGACTTTCCCGGTAGCTATATGATTGGAGACACTCTGCTGGAGTCTGTTTCTAGCATGAGAGATCTGGGCGTCATCTTTGATGCAAAGCTAACTTTTGGTGAGCATATTGCAGCTTCCTGCAGTGCGGCCTTAAAAGCCCTTGGTTTCATTAAAAGAAATACTGGCGATTTTTACGATCTTTTTGCTTTAAAGAGCTTGTACGTCTCTCATGTTAGATCCCGATTGGAATACGCCTCTTGTGTTTGGTCGCCTTACTACCAATCTGAGATTGATAGATTGGAGAGGGTGCAGAGAAGATTTCTCCGTTATACTGCCTTTAAATTGGGAGTCTCACATCGAGATATTGGGTACGAAAACCTGTTGCAGAGGCTTGGCCTCCCCACTTTGGCTGATAGAAGGAAAGTCATCGACGCAAGGTTTATGTCTGGACTGGTAGGCGGTTCGGTGGACTGCTCCGAGTTGCTGTCCAAAATAAATTTTTACGTCCCTCCAAGGATATTAAGAAATTTACCAACCTTTTATATTGAACCTTCTTCAAGGCTATACTTGATGTTTGCGGCGGTTAACAGAATGGCTCGTAATGCAAACGAATTTAGTTTTTTGTTTTTTGAATAATGTTGTATAATTTTGTGTAAGATTGATTTAGTGTGTACATATAGTTAGGTTTGACTTAGATTTCTTTGTCTTTGAGGTCTGAATTGGGTGAGCTTTTTTTTTTTTCTCAATTTGTGAGTTTTTTTTTTTTTTTTTCAGCTTGCCAATTCATTCTTGTACTCATCCTGTAATTGACTAATGTCGTTTGATGAAATAAATAAATAAATAAATAAATAAATAAATAAACCCTATTATCGTTAAATAATCAACTTTCATTTAAAACTGCCTTATTTTTATTTTACTTTTGAGTTTTTACCAATAATTAAAAAACAAAATAGCAAGTGTTGGATTATCATCAGACTCAGAATTAATACCCTTTTCATTAAAAGCGTTATATTGGGAAACCGAAAATCAAAAACAATCAAATTTCTTGTTGTTTTCCTATGATCAGATGTAAGGTGGGTCACCCTGTACAACTTCATCGGCAATTTTTTAAATCTTAATCTGTTTATTTTTCATAGATCGGCTTAGGTGGTTAGAGTATACATTTTTCTTTACTTTTCATTTTCTAAAATGAATGTGCACATAGAAATAATTGTATTAAAAATTATTTTTTATGATTCCATGAAAAAACAGAATAGGAAAGAACAGAACATAAAAAAAGCAAAACACTGAAATATGAAATATTCACTGAAATGAATTGAATAAATTTGTTTAGGTAAGCTGTACTTATAAATATTATTGGTAAATTTTTTTAATATTTGTGTATGATCAAATCTGTGGTCACATGTACCTAATAAGAAAATAAAGTGCAGTTTACGTTATGCGATTTTGTTTACGATTTTACATACGATTTCTCTTGTATGACTTGTTTTAATGGTTTTCTGTTCACGACTTCATTTGCGAATTCACCTTCGGGTGAAATTGTATAACGTTAACTTCGAAAAATTTGCTTACCGCGACTTGGAAGCAAAATCGCATAACGTAAACTGCACTTAAGTCGACTTATCCCCATATTCGTTTTTTTTGTAGAATTGCATTCCTTATAGTAGGTGTGAAGTTTTGGTAAAAGTAGAAAATTCTGTGTCAACAAATAATAGGAAATTTATTATTTCGTTTTCCAGATATAAGTATACTTCGTAATAGTAATCACGAAAAATAACGCCTGCGCAATTTTCGATGTGGCAAAACTAAAACAATTACGACACATTCATATAAGTGTCTTTGTTGCACCTGTGTTTAGGAGAGCAGTTGTCGATGCTTGATTCAGATGCTCGTAACGTAAGCTTCATTATTCGGGATGACGACTATAACCCATCAAAAAACAATAATTTTTTATTTTAATACTTTTAAATTCTGCTATAAGGGAATAAATGCACATATCCATAAATTATTTAACTTCTAGTTGTCGCTTAAAAGGTATATGTATATTTATTTAATTTTAATAACCTGGGTTTTTAATGATAGCAAAATTGGTAAGCAAGCTATTAATATAACAAGATATAGTAAATATGCTTTCATCATTGAAGCAAAATAATATAATAATTATCAAACGTTTCAGTTTCAATAAACTTATATGCCTTTAGCAAAACGACAGTTATGAAATTTGTTAACTTATTCCGTTTAGAATAAAATTAATATTAGTGAGAAAACTTTTTTTGAAGTATATACTCCATAGTACTCCAATTTATTCAACAATATTCTATGGTTCACGGTGTCAAAAGCCCTGCTGAGGTCGCAGCAGATGACCGATGTCATTTTACTATTATCGTGTGCCTCTAGAACAAGATTTATCATATTTTGTTGATTGCTGAAGTTGCGTGGATGGATTCTATATCCATGCTGATGGGTTCCAAATAGCTGTTTAGATTTGAAACATCCCATTATTCTGATTTTGCTAGTAGTCTCAAATATCTTTGAAATTACCGGTAGTAATGCAATAGGCCGAGAACTCTCACAAGCGTTGCGTCGTGGTCTCCCTTTTTGAAAACTGAGATGATTTTCGCATACTTCAACTCGTCAGGAAAGACACCCTCCTATACAATTGTTTAGAAACACAGCAAGACCAGGAGATATTCCATCTCACACACCTTTCCAAATGTTCGTTGTAGTGTTGTACATGTCTCCAGAACTTTTTCATTTCATATTATTTATAATATTATCAATTTGATTTTGATACTGTAGTCGAAGAACATAAGTAGATGATTTGTAATTTATGAACATCTTTTTCAAATACTGAGCCGCATCATCAGCTGACCGACAGAGTTGATGCCAGATACTATGCCACACTTGTAAAATAATCAATAAATTCCTCGGCTGAAAGCTTGGAAACTTCGCTTACACATCGCCCTTCTATTTATTTTCCGTATTGTAAAAGTATTTAGGGTATTTTAATTTCTTTTCATCTGCAAGCCGTTGAAAATACATTTTTCTGTATGAGCCATATGCCTTGTAGGAACTCTCGCTTTTCTCGACCGCAGTAACCACACAATGAGTCTAATGTCTTTTCATTTTCTTCACATCATCGAACCAAATTGCATTGTTTTTTATTTCTATTTCCACCCTCTTAGTGATTACTGGAAAGCACATATTTAGAATTCTTAAAAATTCGCGATATAGAAGTAAGAGTAAGACTCCGAAGGCGATCTCTCCTTAACTATTTCAGCCCAGGGTATGGACCGTCATCTGATTCTGATTAAAAAAATAAAAATCCTCCTCCGTAATCTTAGTAATCTAAACTGTCTTACATTGCTTAATTTGCCCAGTCCTTCCAGCATGATAAGTCGGGTCGCGAATAATCTGGGCTAGGTGATCTGAATCATGCAGATTAGCAATCTCTAAACCGCAAGCATCTACGTTAGAACTATTATGAATGCAAGTGGCTCTTCACGCAGTCGACTTGGAGGCCCGATTGAACGCCGGCTGGAGTTTGTACGAATCAAGCAAATCTACCAATCGCATCTTTTCCTGTTCATTTCTTAAAAAGTCAGCATTGTAATCACCCGCTCCAGGTAGATGTTCGTGTATTTTCCATACGAAACTACCGTCAGCGCTTCATCCAAAACTTGCATAAACACCTCAAAATCTTCAGATGGGGATCTGTAAAAGAAAAGTACAATGGCGTTTCTAGATTTAATTTTGATAAGTATGAAATTTTCTCCATATTCTGATAATCCATGTTATGTTTTATTACTATGAGCACTCCTCTATGAATAAAGAATGAACCTCAAACAGGTTCAATTGGTTTATTTTTGAATTTATTGATTGAATGTTCAGATTCATTAGAGAAAACGCATCAATTTGTCTATCCGATTGAATCTTTTTTTTACAATTTGAGCTCTTTATCGATAGATTGGAATGAATTGTTGCTTCAAAAGAAACGAAATCTTTTTTTATCTGAATATTTTCCATAATGTGAATAATTTTACTTATAATAATTAAAACCAAAACAAACAAAATTGATATTTTCAAGATTCCTCTTGAATATCGGCTAATAAACTATCGCTATAGCGCTATATTCAAGAGGAATCTTGAAAATATCAATTTTGTTTGTTTTGGTTTTATCTCAACATGCTCCGCACAAAATGTGTTACTACGAGTTTTATCAGTTATTATAATAATTACTTAGTTCATCTTATTATTAAAAACATTTCTCAACATAAAATATTTTCTCATCTTATTATTAAAAAATTTGGGATACTTATGGCCGCCTGAAGCGGTTGGGAGAAGGGTCTTCTCCTGTATTTTTTCAACGATTTGATTTGAGATTTTGTGAATAAATTAATTTGGATTTACGTGAGTGATTTCATTCGATGGATTGGGTAATATTCGTCCCATTTTTGGATGAAGATTTTGGACGAGTGATTTTGGAGTTGTGCTTTATTAAATTTTGGATATTAATGAAAATTAGATTGGAAGATTGATTTGGATTAAATCGAAACAAAAGAGAATCATAATAATTGAATTAATGGTAAAATTTGCAAGATTAAATTTTAAACTTCAAGATGCCACGATATAACTTAGATATGACGACGTTTGGACGAGTTATCTTTCTATTTTATTTTCCATTTCGTATTTTAAAAGTTGAATTTGCATTGGTTTGGTTTTGTTTGAGTTTGGATTTATTTAATGATTATTGGAATTGGATTATTAAAATTTTTTTGTATTATAAGAAGAGTCTCATCGCTCGATAGTGCTGTAATTTGGTTGGGGTTCCAGTACCTTTTTTTAAAAATATTTACACACCCCCTTGATTACATGTCATCTGGCAATATACGAGGGCGGGATGATAAATACACGTGTTCGATAAGAAAGATAAAGTTTTAAAAAAAAATTTTTTATTTTGCAAAGTAGTCTTATTTTAGCTCAATACACTTATTCTAACGCATTTCCAATTCTTTTATCTGGTTCAAATAATACAATTTCGTAAACTCTCCAAAATAACCATTTTACATCGAATTACAACTGCAATTTGATACAAATTTTTACTACTGAGCCATTTATTTAGGATAAGAAACAGATAAGAGTCACAAGAGGGTAAACCCGGAGAAAAGGGCCGATAAGAAACCAATTGACAGCCAAATTCTTAGCTTTTAGCTATTGCAATTATTGATGTGTATAAAGGTGCATTGATCTTGATGAAAATGCACATTTTTTTATGAATAATGTGGGACAAAAAATCCAATAATTTTATATAATATTGCCCAATTTGTTGTCTTTCCTTTCTTAAGATAGTTGGTAAGAATTATTTCACGAGAACCTAAAAAAATAGTAGCCATAACTGTCTCGGCTGAAGAAACCACTTTTGTCGTCTCTGGAACGGTAAATTCAGCTTCTATCCATTTTTTTGACTGTATTTTGGTCTCAGGTGTTTGTGAAAGGTCCCTTAAACAACATCTAATTTTTCTTTGATTTATTCATAGATAGATCGAAAAATGAGTATCTAATCACTGATCGATATTGAATTTTTTCAATAATTAAAAAAATATTACAAGTTGTTCACTTCGAATTGATGTAGCAAAAAAACTATTGGACATATCGCAAAGAAATTTTGATAGGAATTGTTTGAAAGATAGCATTCAAAGATGCCCATAATATTGCGCCTGTATAGCGCCATCTCTTGTTAAACACGGGTACTTATCAGCCCACCCTCGTATAACCTAAATTCAAAAGATTAAAATTTCACTTTTGCAGATGCATATAACATGAATATGTCAATTTACATCTTTATTGCTAAGTGCAAATTAGAACATGTCTGCAATAAGGATATAAGTCAAATTTAAAATAAAAATTAAACATGTATACCGGGTGCTAAATGAGTTAGCCAAACATAGGAAATTAACATGTAAAAACTTATTTATGCAAATTCCTGCTTCCCTAATTATTTTAGAGAAAAAATGAAAGACACAAAAATAATGCAGAAATATAAACTACGCTTGATAAGAGCATTAGATTTCATCTAACTTTTACTTAAAAAGCCAAAAAATGTTTTTGAAATTGTTAAAAGTTTCATTTATCGGACTTGCCATGAAAGTTTCCAAGGTAATTATTTTGGAAAATATAAATTAAATTGAATTTATTACATGGGCAGTGCGATAAATGGAAATTTTAACAATTTCGAAAGCATTTTTTGACCTTTTAAGTAAAAGTTAGATGAAATCTAATGGTCTTATCATTTGTAGTTTATATTTCTGCATTATTTTTATGTCTTTCATTTTTTCTCTAAAATAATTAGGGAAGCAGGAATTTGCATAAATAAGTTTTTTCATGTTAATTTCCTATGTTCGGCTAACTCATTCAGCACCAGGTATATTCAGTTTGTACGGTTTTTATACATTTGTGAGGTATAATAATTTCACTTCCAAAATATAAGTTTAGTGGCTATAACCTAGTAACTTCAAAATTGAAATTAAAAAAAATGTTGTTTTTGCCTCCTGTACAGTTGGGTATTTTCATTTATACCCTTATAGCATGTGATCACAGAATAGATAGTGTACCTACTACTAGTGGCCCGGCTTTATAAACTAAAATTAAGAAATTAAACTATATTTTCAATAATTAACTAAATTTAATCAAAAACACATACAAATTTTTGAAATTTATACAATAAAATAAAAATAAAATAATAAAATTTGTTTGCAAGTAGGTACATAGGCCGTATCGTAACAGCAGAGGATTGTCCAGGGCCAGGACAATACGCAGGAATAATACGCTCGTCATCTAATAACTCTAACTAAATATTTTTTATACTCTTTTAATTTTAATTATATTTTCAATATTAACCAATAGAAAAACTTCATTCCGATGACTTTTGTGCTAATAGACGTCTTCTATTGGTTAATTATTGAATATAGAGTTAAATTTCTTAATTTTAGTTTCTGAAACCGAACCTACTATTTGGTCATACGCGAATATTAGGCAAATGTTAAAAAAATTTAAAGGTGCAACTTGCCTAAACAAATTTATTCAACCCATTGTTCTCATTTTTCAGAGTTCTCTTTTGTTCAATGTTCTTTTATTTCAGTTGTTTCGTTTTTTCGTTGTTCTGTTTTTGTTCTGTTATTTCAAGTTCTGTTCTGTCCGGTCACCATTTTTTCATTCTATCACGTTACATATCTGTTATTCAATATCGGAAGATACACTACATGAACCTTATATTGATTTAGAAAAATAAAAATTACATAGATACTGTTACCTTTATTAATTTTTCACTACTTTGTGTAATTTGCACTATGGATTTGATATACTTTTGTAAAAATTGGCAATGGGCGGACACCAATATAAGCATGTTGATGTAAATAAACAATCCCGAATAAAGAATAAATGCAATTACGCCGAGTGTAAAGATTTGAATAATTAAGCTAAAAGCATTATTTTTTAAAAAATATGAACTGCTTCCAAATGGCAATATCCATTCTTCATTTTTTATCGATAGTATTGCTGTTAGTAATACAGAAACTGTCACACCAACAATTATCGATATAGTTCCAACGTAGCTCTTACGAACAACCAAAAACATAAATATAAGTAAGTTAAGAGAAAATTGTGTAATTTTGAACATCGAAGGATTTTATTACTAATTAAAATGTGCTAACTGTGCATCACGGAGGAACGAAACATTTATTATGCATGGACATAGTGTAAAAAACTATTAAAAACAATAAAAACCAGGAGAAGAAAAGCAAATAATATTACATATACATATGTTATGTACCTGATTTTTGACAAAATTTTCATATTTTTGTAGAAAGAGATGGCAATTTTTGTTATTAACAGACTTAGCATAATTACTAAGGTCTTGCATATTATCAAACAATTTGTGTATTGCAAATTTATGCCAATACATACAAAACAAAATTAACAAACCTAAAATTGTAATCATAATTACTTATACATTATAGCCTATAAACTAAATAAAATAATAATAGTTTACTATATTAAATAAAATTGTTAAATAATTATTTTCGTCCATATTTTAATAAATTTTTATTTCTATTTTCGGGATATTGGACTTTTAATTAAACTCTATGTTAACGGTCTACGTTTCGCCCAACCTTTTTGTGGGCCTCGTCAGGACTAGAAACTGTTTATTGTAATAGAGAATATGAGAATATGTTGGGCGAAACGTGGACCGTTTACACAGAGTTTAATTAAAAGTCCAATATCCCGAAAATAGAAATAAGAATTTATTAAATAAAATAGTGTGTGATCATGTATTTATACGGACCAAAGGTAGAAGTAACTTGCAGGCTTACAGGCAAAAGCAAAAATTTTTGTTTTTTTAAATATTATATTAATTGGTTTGAAATTGAAGTCCTTTAATGCTGCGCATCGTTGACAGCAAAGTAAAGTATTTAATTGCTTTGACAACAATAACTATTGTAAATCAGAAACTTACCCGTATAATATGATATTTGAAACATAACGCTAATAATAAGATCGTCAAAATTATTTTTTAATTTTGCAATTTCAGGAATTACGGTAAAAGGATAAACAGTTAAACTTATCAGCAAGCTAATTGCGTAAAGCTTGTAAAGATAACCGGTACTTGTTGAAAATCCAAAGAAGGTTAACAATTTTTTTTGATGCAAGAAACAATCGTTAGAAACTGCCATACTATTAAATTTTATCCCGGAGCACTCAAACTGCCGAACCATGCAATCTGATACTAAAATGTAACAATATTAATTTTAGAATGGATTTATCTAAGTATTCATTATTAACTTGTTATTTATTCAATATCAAATAGGTTCTACTCGTATATAATTATTTGTCTTCATTTAAAATTCTACCATTGTTTATCTGTATCGATATAGATAAAAAAATGATTCTACTAAGAAACTATAACTTTTCAGTAGCAATTTATTATTGTAGTTAGTTTGTAAAACGATCTACAAAAAGTACTAATCTATTTTCAAGGTGTCATGTATGCAGAAAATAAACACTAATAATGATGCAGTATAGCAAAATAACAACATATGAAATAAAAATAATATTCAAGTTTTCCCTGTTAGTAAAAGACACAGAGAAATCTCTGAGAATTTTGTAAACTAATCGACCGAGTTTTATTCATAGGAATATTAAGTGTAAATACCGAAAACACTTACTTTTTAGATGCCCTCAAAACATCGTGGGTTCACTCTCCACAAAAAAAAAAACGCTGTAACTTCGTTATCAATAAAGATTTCTCTACATTTTTTATTAAAATATTACAACTTTAATCTTAAATAATAAATTATGATCTCGACATATTTTTATGATTTTCTAAAAATAAGTTGTCAAACTATAGATTTTCTTTTATTTTATTGAACCCCTTATCGTCAATGAGTTTTTTTTTTAGCTTTTTCGCTCCCTTTTTCAAGGGAATGCTATAATTTATGCGAAAGAATTGAAGGTGCCGACTGACGAATGGGATAATATTTGTAACCGTGGTATTATATATAATTTTGGCGGAACCCAGATAATTACAGTTTGACAACAAACTATAGATTTTCCATTTTATTAGTTCTCATTGGAAAATCAATACATAGAGAAAACGAGTCTTGAAAATTTATCAATAATTAAAATATATTATTAAAATTTACCAACCGAAATGAATAAATACATTTTCTTTTTAGATTTTTTGATAACTAAATCGTAAATATTATTAAAATTATTTTAAATAAATACAATCTATTTGAAAGTATATTTTACAATAATACTTTATTTTTAAGATTTAAAAGCTTATTAAGAACATTATAAATTTAATAATTAAATAGGTTTGTTTAAACGAAGTTTTATATATTTCTTATTTTTTAGTACTTCTTGGATAAATTATGTTCTATTTTTCTATTGTTTAATTATTCAATAATTATTCAAATATTCGAATATTTGAATATTTGAATACTTTGAATATTCGAATAATTTGAATATTCGAATAATTTGAATATTCGAATAATTTGAATATTCGAATAATTTGAATATTCGAATAATTTCAGTTTTCGAATTATATGAATATTTAAATTATTCAACGTTAAACTTCCCTTAAATCGCTAAGCCCCACCCCATTTCATTGCACACTATTGCCCATTGGTCGGAATAATATTTAAGTAAAAATTAAGTTTTAAGGATAGGTGGTGCAATTGGTGGTGGAAAACATTCAAAATATTCGAATATTCAGATTATTCGAGTATTGCACTCAAGAATGCATTAACGAGATTCCATCCGAGTATTTTCCTTGATTTTGAAATTGTAATAACTTTGCAGATTCAATATTATGTTAGAGAGAATTATTTGCACAACGTGACATTTTGACGTAATTTTTTATTAGTTTGTCTAAGCATCATTATGTTTGATAATGGTAGAAACAATTTCAGAAAGTGATTATTTTTTGACATAAATTTACCCGCTGAATATTTTTTATATAGCAACGTAAATATTAAAATTAAATTTGAGAATTGCAATAACTCGAAAACGGCGCTAGATATCGAAAAACTGAGCAAAAAATTTACCCCTGTTACAGTAAATCTTCAGAGATTTGTCGTAAGAAGCTATATGCAAAATTTCAGATGAATAGCGCGCGATAATGGCGCAAAAAAAGTATTCCTTTATAACTATTTTTTTATAAGTATATTTAAAAGCATCACAAGCATCACCTGTAATTGTGAAAACAAGTTTTTAAGAGCATAATCTCACCTTTTTGCCATCCCTGAGCCTTTTCGTGCTATACTCGGGTAAACAGACCCGGGCTGTAGTGTAGTCCCCTCCTGCCCGGGACTGTTACTTACGAATATTGACATATTATTTGAATTTTAAATTATTCGATTATTTAATAAATTTAAATATTTGAATAGGGTCGGCAACAGTTGAGTTGCTTGAATTGTGAATATTCGAATATTCAAACTTTCAGTACTGGCTGCAAGTTTCGGTGTACCTTTGAATGTTTGAATGCATTTTACTAATTCCTATTGGTCAAAAGAAAATATCTCACCAACCACACCTAAACCTGGGAGTTTAAATATACGAATATTCAAAATTCCCAGCCTTAATATATATTTGCAAACATATGAAAATTCGAATATTCGAATACATAATTTGAATATTCAAATATTCGAATACATCATTTGAATAATCGAATATTCCAATTATTCGAACATTCGAATATTCGAATTATTTGAATATTCGAATTATTTGAATATTCGAATTATTCGAATATTCGAATAATTTGATCAACGAATACAATTCGAATACAAAAATAACAACGATTCCCTGCCTTACTACTAAAAATATTATATAATTATGTTAAAAAACATTTTAAATAAAATCAAAATACAGAATACCTGTTTTCTTACAAAATTTTCATAATTTTTTTCTGTAGTTTCGCAAACTATGATAATTTTATCAAAGAGTTTACGTATACTACATAATTATGCATATACATAATAGTACATATTTATTATATGTATATACATTCAAATCCTGGTCGCGTCGAATACACTGCTGCGATCTAAAGCCCAAGATAGATCTATGGGCTATGGGGAAGGCAAGGGAAAACCACCCCATTATAATTAATTAAATTTAAATTTAATTAAATTAAAAATTATAATAAATATTAATTTAATTAATAATTAATTAAAAAATAATTAATTAAAAATTTAATAATTCCCTAGTCATCATCTTGACTTCAACCAAGCAATCGCCTACGCACTGCATAGTGTATGGCAGGTGTTCTCAAACTGGGTTCCGCAGGATAGTTATCTGGGTTCCGCCAAAATTATATATAATACCACGGTTACAAATATTATCCCATTCGTCAGTTTCAATTCTTTCGCATAAATTATAGCATTCCCTTGAAAAAGGGAGCGAAAAAGATAAAAAAAAACTCATTGACGATATGGGATTCCATAAAATAAAAGGTATTTGATTGGTGTTCCGTTATCTTTAAAGTTTAGGAACCCCTGGTGTATGGCACTTGAAGAAGAGAAATAGTATACTAATACTAAAACCTCATAACGTAAAAAATATGTATAATAATAATTAATATTATTATTAGACTACAATCAAACTTTTTGAAACTTACCCACATAAAATATGCCATTTAGTAAGTTATATTTATATTTAACTGGTTATTTCTGTTATTGTTATTAATTTATAATTTATTGTAAACTGCCAGTGTAAATGTTCGTCAAAATAATTTTTTTATTTAAAAATTTCGGGAATTTTGATTAAAGGATCAGTTATTGTTGAAACTATTAGCAATCTTGAGAAAGATTTTAAATTGCTTTTATGATATTAATTTACTAAAACTAAACGCATCAGCTATAATAATTCAGTATGCATTCAGTATGCATAATATACTAAGTACAACAAAGTAAGGTAAGTACAGGAGCATTCATTATTTATCAATAATAACTACCGTTAGCAGACAGACAGCCCGATAACTGATATTAAAAAGACAATTAGAACATATGTACATACATCCATCATCGGTAATATACAATTATTTCTATTAGTTCATAATTCAAGTTAGTAATTTACCAATAACCAATGCTCTTTTTGTAAAAAAAAAGGTGGTGAAACGTTAATAAAAATTTTTTTTTGTAATTTTATATACCTAATATTCATAATTGTATTGAAATTGAAAATTAAAAAAGGCGGTGGAACCCCGCCCGTCCAATGCGTTCTATGAAAAAAAGAGCACTGCCAATAATAATTAATTTATATAAAATGCAGTTTATTTGGGAGTCAGTGTGGTAGAATAACTATATTATTTGTTTTAAAATTAAAAAGAAGTATCTTATTCTACCTTTATTCTATAGTTATATTGATTTTTAAAGTTTGCAAAAAATGCTTTTCACGTTTTATTTATCCTCCGACACATTTATAAGTTGAAAGTTTTAATCTTATAAATTATAATTTCCCACCTGATATATTAACTTAGTAATAAAAATTATAATGTACAGTAGAGCGTCGATAATCCGGACGTCAAAAATCCGGACCGTCGATAATCCGGATTCAATTCTGGTGAAAGAAAATCAAAATCATATTTTGTTACTTACGGAATACTTACTTTACTTTTAATTCAAACTTTCTTAATCCAAAGAGATGAGACGGGCGTGAGTGGCGATTAATTAACAAGCTTCCAAACGATTCCAAATAAAACACACACCTTGTAACATAACGATATAATGAATTTTAATATCATTTATACAATTTTGGTGTACAACACCTAACATTAACTCAAATGCTAAATTATCAGTCAAAATCATTGAAATCCAAGTGATCAGCACGGCCGTGTCTGGACTAAAATAAACTTATTCTAATTTACAATTTATAGTCGGCCCTGGCTGGTACACTATTACATATTATTACAAATAAATCTGACCTTAAGTTACAATCCTTAATCCTATTTAATTTGCCGATATTCCATGGGAGGCTTGATCAACCCACAACCACAGAATTCACAAACGAAGTTCATTGAATCCCGAAACCGTAATTAACCAAGCACTTGCTTAAACAATTTCAAATTATAAATTGGATTCGCGAATACTTTTGTTACCATTTTTATGGTTTAGCTGGGACTCCTCTTCCCTGCCCGTGTGAGTTACTTAAATGGCCTTTCTATTACCCCTCTCGATACCTCGGTCGCCTCCTGTCTGTAATACAGGATGCTGAATTGTAAATAATCCCACGGTTACGGCATAATAATATTTATCGAGTGCTGAAATGTTGAATTCCACACGATCTCGACCGGAACCTAATAGGCATAATAAATTATGTTTATTTAGTGGCTGAAGACGCAAAACTCACGCTATCGGAACGGAACTTATCAAACATAAATTGTAAATAATTAATTTTCAACACAATAGAAATCATAGGCGTAACAATTTGTCAAACAAAAGGGGTGGTGCGACAGGCTGAACGGGGTCGTCTTTTAATATTTTTTCATTAAAATACATTATAAGTTCATATTAATTAATGGTTTTATTTATCTACTCCAATTATTTAACCACTAAATTGAATTTTTTGGTTCTTTTAGATAATCCGGACGTTTTGATAATCCGGACAGGGTCCGGTCGCAATTAATCCGGATTATTGACGCTCTACTGTACTGTAAATGAAAAACTGTAAGTTTTAAACATTTTTTAATTAATTTAACTTATAATAAATTGTTAATAATATTCATTATGTTATTAATATATAATATGTGTATACAATTAAACCTTTACATTTAATTTAAAACAATCATTTTATTAAGTGCAGAGAAACCTCAACAATATATATTATGGAGGTAGGTAGAATTCAATTTATTATTGGTGCTAACTGTTATTGGTTCACATTTTGTAGAGCTGTGTAGTAGGTGTAAATTGTTTTACATACCTAAAAAAGTTTAATAGAAATTAAAGTGTACTAATAATACAATGTTAATATATTTATTATGTATTGTTTATTGAAGTATTATCTTTGTTAAGATAATTAAAGTTAACTAATTGGCCATCTTTAGAAAACAGTTGCAATATACATAATATGTATGTATAAATAAAATTACAATAATCAAACTAAATATATAAAATAAAGCAACCAAAGGATAATTATAATTTAAAGACAAGGTGACAAAGTGACATTAGTTGACATTTCTTACAAAGATAGTGTCAAAGTAATGAAATAAACACTGATGATAGGTACCCTAAAAAGTTAATCATTGCTTACAAAAAAAGCAATCAATCAGAATAAATTAATTACTCACACTTTTAACTCTTATGCAACAACTCACAATGGGTTAATTGCAAAAATAAATTAAATTATATAAGACATTGTGGTCAATCGCTCTTTTCAAATCTCTAGGTTGAACTTACCAGAAGATATGTGTTTAAGCACATAATTTGAATCTTTCCTATAGTTTGAATTGATGGCTTTTGACTTCTACGCATTATAAAAAGTAAGGATTTTTGAAAACGAACGTCGGTTCCGACAAAGTCTACATCGTAACATGCTATTGAAACTTTCTGACTCTCAGTTATAACTTTCTCTCCAAAATATGACAGTAGAAAGAGCAGAAAAAAATAATAAGCTATTGCTACAACATTTCTCAACAAGTAGATCTTTTGGAATGTTCGCTAATAAAATATTAAATCACTTACTGAAAATAATTTTTATTAAAAATCACGTACTTGTGAGCTTTGGTAAGTTAGTAAACACAAACATAGCATTAGTCCACAAAAAATTACAAAATTAATAAAGTTGAAAATGGCTTCTACTTCGTTAGATAACTCTATAATAGCAACATGATATTTAATGATTTTCTTAATATCATTTTTCAAAAATATCCATGGTGTCGCCACTTTATCACTATTCTTCTTAAAAACTTCTTTCGCGTTTAACCCAGATTGCTGTAAAATAAGCTATATAATGTAAATTATAATAATCAAAAATTAAGTTATGCAAGATACAAATTTAAATAAGACTCAAAACTGTAAAGGAAGATTTTCTAAATAGGAAAGTTGAAATTAGACTGAATTAAGATAAGACTCATCTCTTCACCCTCACCTATTCAAGCACATCAAACTTAAAATTAAATTATTTAAATGTCCGAAATGTTACATTAAAATTGAAAAATTCTTAAAGAAACAACGGGGGTGTTGCCTAATAAAATGAACGCATTTTATTGGTCAAACATAGAAAACATAGAAAACATAACGTAGAAGTTGAAGTTCAGCCAACTTTCTGTTATGTCTTCCATGCATTTCAAGTTTGCTCCCGTTATGTCTTGTATGTCCGCTACGTACGATACTTGGATGTGAATGAGGCTTCACACAAAGTTATTACTTGAAATATAAATTGAAAGAATTTATGTTAACAACGCAAAACAACACAGAATGTTTTCCATATTATATTAAAATACTAAGAAATCCAGCATCAAAAAGCAATTCTGCCAACATCACCTTATCTAATACAGAGCTAATATTATACAATATTTTCTTTGGTTCTTTGGTCAAACTAAAGTAGTTATTGAGGTGCGAAACACAATTTACTCGTAGCTTTGTCTCTTTTGAATTAACGTTTTTCGCCCGTCAATAGAATTATTGCATTTTATCGTCTTATATAAAAAAATAGATACTATTTTTAAAAAAGCAGTATTTTAAACAATCTTTAATAATTTAGTTTTGAGTGAAATGAATAAAATGAACCAGGGGTATTATTAAATTATTGTAATATAATAATTTAAAAATTATAAGTTGGAGAAAAAAATCAAAACTTAAATGTTCAGCGAATGAAATGATACAATTCGCCCGGGATTCCCGGAGGTACGATTCACGTCAACTTATCATTTTATTGCATTTTATATTTTTATATTTTAATGTAATATTTGTGAATGTCTGTATTGCAACAAGTATATAAACCGTTTTTTTATGATAATTATTCAATTTTCAAAATTATCAACTTGCCAACCACCTACTATGAAACTCAATTAGAATAATATACTAGAGTTCGAGAAAAATTTGAATACTACATTAATGCCCGTACTAATAGTCGCGGATCAATCCGAGATTCAAGGTTAATTCTCAAAATAGTAGCTGTTGCTACGATACAGTCTAAATTCCGACAATCTCATTGGTAAATCCTAGGATCATCTTGAATCTTGGATCGATCCGCGACTATTAGTATGGGCATAAATTATTTGAAATTAAAATATCGAATAATTTTCGTTAAAAGCATTTGCTATTTCACCAGAAATTATAGGTTTAATATATAAAAATATGTATATTTACATTATACTCGTATAAAAGGTACGTTAATTTCAGTAATTTGATAAACTATATTTACATTTTTTGGAGCTCTTACCTTATTATTTAAATTGAATTTTATAGCAGTTAAATTTATTATACCATTTATACACTTGATAAGTATGTATACCGTTTGCTGAATGAGTTAGCCGAACGTAGAAAATTAACAAGTTAAAACGTATTTATGAAAATTCCTGCTTCCCTAATTATTTTAGAGAAAAAATAAAAGCCACAAAAATAATGCAGAAATATAAACTACGAATGATAAAAGCATTAGATTTTATCTAACTTTTACTTAAAAAGTAAAAAAATGCTTTTGAAATTGTTAAAAGTTTCATTTTATCGGATTGGCCAGATAAATAAATAAATAAATTTTAATTTCTATTTTCAAAAATAATTATCTTGGAAACTTACATGGCCAGTTTAAGAAATAAAACTTTTAACAATTCCAAAAGCATTTTTTGACATTTTGTAGTTTATATTTCTGCATTATTTTTGTGTCTTTCATTTTTTCTTCAAAATAATTGGGGAAGCAGGAATTTGCATAAATAAGTTTTTACATGTTAATTTCCTATGTTCGGCTAACTCATTCAGCACCCTGTACATCAAGATTTTAGAAAGTAAATTTTTACCTGAATAAAATCCAATCTGTTTCGTTCGGTTATAGAAGATATACATATTTGTAGATTTTTAAAGTGATCGATAAGAAATATAAGTGTGTTGATATACAGCCATGCATACAAATTCGCTATATAAATAGTAAGAAAAAATGCTACGGTGTGGTATAAAATTTGTATTACTTTATTATTAATATTTGGTCCATAACCAAATGGTAGTTTTATTTCATTTCCCATTATTGACAAAATTATTGCAAGTATGGGACAAATTACCAGAATTAATAATGGAGCTGCCGTCCCAAAATAGCTCTAAATCAGAATAATTAAAAGTAAATCAAGTTTATAAGTTAGTACATCCGCATCTTACTTACCTGTTTATGTATAAATATAGTCAATTTCTTTATAAAGTATTTTTCACCCTTGTACATTTCATGGTTTCTTTGAAAAATTGGTGATTTTAGCATTTGGTATAAGTTTATTAATTTAGATTTATTACAGTAAAAGTAACAATCAATAATATTACCTAAAATAATTTTATATGATTGCCTTATTAGTTATTATTAATGTAAATGAACTTCGCTCGAAGTAGGTATTCAAAATTATCTTAAAGTTTTATAAAACAAATTAAAAATAAATATATTATTTGTATTATTTGAGGAAAATATTATACTGAAATACATACACGTAACATATGCAATTTGAAAGAAAGTACCATAAACAATTTCGTCAAAATTGTTTGCCATTTTGATAATTTCTGGCAAAACCAAACAAGGATAAACTGTTAAAATAGAATACAAAATAAAGGCATACATCTTGTAGTGAAAGCTTTGCTTTTCCGATATACCAAATAAATTTAGCATAAACTTTTGATGCGCAAAACAATCCACTTGGTAATTTCTCATAATTATTACACATAAGAAAAATCAGTACCCAATGTTAACGAAACCGAATTCAAATGTTTACTGATTTGAAAATTTGTATTCGTATTATCAACGTCCACCTCTTTCAAAACTTATAAACTATTCATAAAAATCGAATCGGATATAATGATACATAACATATAAAACATTTGAAACGGATTGTTATGGTATTATTTTAATGATGTGTAGCTGAACTTGAGGTAATGGCACGAACTTCGGATACGTGGGATTAAACCAAAACAAATTCTCATCTTTATATTTTACAAAAGAATAATAAATCATCGCTCAAGTTTTTAATCGGAGTAATAAATTATAAAAGAAAATTAAAAACTATGACAATTACAACTTAAATTAATGTTATTTAACCAAATTATTTATAACTAGCAAATATTTTTTTTAAATACAAAATCAATAATTTGTTTAACTGAATTATTAATACAAAAAAAATTGTTTTCCATAAAATTTAAGATATTAATTAACTTAATATTAATTAATTAAATATTAACTTAATCAGCCGAAATACTGCTACATACACACTTTCCCGATAGCCAAAGAGTCTCCGATTTCGATTGGACTGACACCATAAGCCAACCACCGACAGAGGCTGACTGGGAAATTGCAAAGAAGGTTGTGAATAAGACCAAAACGGCATGGGCCATTAAATCCTTTAGCCCCTTCAAATCGCCCGGACCTGACGGGGTACTCTCAGCCCTACTTCAGTGGGGTCTGGATCACCTACTCAGTCATCTGGTTCAAGACGTGCATTGCACACGGATACACACCGAAGGAATGGCGTAAGGTTAAAGTTATCTTTATACCCAAACCAGGCAGGGGGACTACTCCCTGCCAAAATCTTATAGACCAATCAGTTTGACTTCGTTTTTCCTGAAAACGTTAGAAAAATTGTGCGACAGAGAGATACGTGATACGGTTCTGGAACACAGACCATTACACGTAAACCAGCATGCGTATATCCCTGGGAGATCTACTGAGACCGCTCTACACAAGGTGGTGGAGCGCGTCGAAAGATCACTGGGCCAAAAAGAGTCCACCCTAGGAGCGTTTATTGACTTCGAAGGGGCTTTTGATAAAACCACCTTTGAAAGTATAAATGTAGCGCTAGGCCAATACGGTGTTCCCACAACCATTTCCAACTGGATCAGTTTTATACTGAAGTGGCGAGCCGAGGAGGTATGTGTCGGCGACATAAAGATCAAAGGCGTTGTAACCAGAGGCTGCCCTCAGGGAGGGGTACTCTCCCCACTGCTGTGGATTATGGTAATGGACAGCCTCATACGACGCCTTGACGAAAAAGATTTTTATACCATAGGATACGCAGATGATATGACCATACTGCTTACTGGCAAATTTGAAAACATGATCTGCATGCTAATGCAGGCAGCTTTCAAAACACTGGAGGAATGGTGCATTGAGCACTCTCTGTCGGTCAACCCGACAAAGACGGAGCTTGTTCTTTTTACCAATAAAAGAAAGTTACCTGGCATGACATTGCCTAACTTAATGGGGACTCCTCTAAAACTGGCAGACGAAGTCAAGTATTTGGGAGTAATACTTGACAAGAAGCTAAACTGGGGAAAACAATTGAAAACCAAAGTTAGCAAAGCAAGAATGGCTTTCTTGCAGTGCCGAAGGGCGATGGGACGGTCATGGGGTCTTTTCCCTAAGATCACCCTCTGGCTCTACACTGCGGTGGTCAGACCTATGCTTTGTTATGGTGCACTTGTCTGGTGGCCCAGAAACAAACAGGTAACAGCAGCATCCTCTCTACACCAGATTCAGAGACTAATCTGTCTGGCTGTAACGGGAGTGATGCGCACTGCACCCACTACGGCATTGGAGGCCCTTCTCTGCCTCTCACCACTTGATCTTCATGTGCAGGAGATGGCGGTTAAGGCTGCTCTTATGCTGCGTAGCTGGGGGCTATGGAACCATAGGCGAGGAGCTGTGGGTCATATGCGGATTTTAGAGGACTACTCAATTAGAGTATCTCTGCTGCACCTTGAACCTGACAGAATCTCCCCTAAATATATATTTGACAGGAAATACAATATCCTGTTGAATCCAACAGAAACCTACGACTATGACATATGTCTTTTCTCGGACGGTTCCAAAAACAATGTTGGCTCAGGAGCAGGCATTTTCTCTGCTGAACTTGACCTAAACATAAGCATACCGCTGGGCAGGCAGACATCAGTTTTCCAAACGGAACTTATGGGTATACTGCACTGTGCAAAAATAGTCCAAGATAAACTTATCTGCGACAAAGACATTCAGATATCTACAGATAGTAGAGCGGCACTTGTGGCACTGAGGAGTCACAAGGTCACATCTGGTCTGTTGCTAGAATGCATTCAGACTCAAAATGAGATATCTAACTCAAATGTCATTTCACTTTCGTAGGTGAAAGGGCATCAAGGTAACGAGGGTAACGTAAAAGCGGACGAGCTCACAAGAAACGGCTCCAACAGCCTTCCCTGCGGTCCGGAGCCGATGATTGTACCAGCTGTCAAAACTATCGATACCCTCCTAAAACAACACATCCTAAAACTGCATTCTTGCAGATGGGCAAAAGAAACTGAATGCAGACAAGCAAGGGCAGCGATCAAAGCACCTTCTAGTAGGCATTCAAAATATTGTTTGAAGCTGTCCAGAGTCAATCTATGGACAATTGCAGGGATTTTAACGGGACACTGCAAACTGAACAAACATCTCAACACAATGGGACTTGTAGGTAACCCAAGATGTCGGGGATGTAATACAGCAGACGAAACCGCGGAACATGTGCTCTGTCACTGTCCGTCGCTAGCGTCAATTAGAGGTGCCATGCTGGGGGACTTCTGGCCTAACATGGCCAGAATCAGCGACACTCCGCCTGCCAAGATACTCGAATTTATCCTGGCGACCGGGTGGCTTGAGGACTGACAGGACGGAGAGCCACTGCATTCGGAGGCAGTACAATGGGCCCGATTTAGTGGCCTAAGTGCGTGTGGGGATACCTCTCTACCCTCCTACCTAAAATCCGGAATCCTGAACTTAATATTGACCACAAGCTAGACTTATGAAATCTGTTCATTTTTAAAATATACAATTAATTAAATTGTGATTAATTACACTAATAAAAATGATGATGGTATTATTAAAAAAATATTTATTTTATAAAAAATAAATTAACAACAAATAATAATTTGATGGTTTATTTGAAATGCTTTTTTGTATACCACTTTGCCAATCGAAGAAATAAGTACAATTGTATGTAGGGGAGAGTTGAGGAATATCGACTACTTAAGCACTTAAGTAACGAGTACCCGTAAGTAGCGAGGTGGGGTGTGAGAGCTCCCAATAGATTTTGAAATTGCCGTCAGTTAACGATATCGATAGGTGTAATCATTGTATCATCGGACTTCATGTACCCCTCGGGCAGTGTGTTTTACATCGTCTGAGTGTATTGTCACGTATATTTTGGTACTCGTGACTGGGGTTGTGTAGTTCAGGGGTTCAGAGCTGAATTGATTATAATTTGTTTGTTAATAAATCAATGATAAGCACAGGTGTAATAATAACTAAATATTTATTAAATAAAAATATGAGACTAAGATTACCTAATAATTATATACATACTTATAAACTAAGTCTTACCCTACACGCTTGGAGGGTGGAACCATCAAGCGGCTACATCTTGACCTTTTATGACGTCCACTTAATGACTTCCGACTTACTACTCCACGACTTCTTACCACTTACTCTACTAATTAATTATTCTGTTGCACTGCTTGATGCTTCCCCTTCCATAATATTTATTAATTATTATTACAATACATTGTCAACTTTTTATACGAGGGAGCTTCAAGTGGAAATCTATTTCATTACATTAATTTATAGATTATACATTTCCACTTGTGACAGTATTTATTTCTTTAAACCAAAATTGGGGTGAACCACCTCGTTTCTTGGGTGTACCGTCAATTCATCGCGGACAATTCATCTCTCGACAATTCATCGCGGACAATTCATCGTTCGACAATTCATCGCGTGCGACAATTCATCGCCGCGACAATGCATCGCATTAAATCTCATTAAATACAATTAAAATAAATAAACAAAAATTTGATATTACAAAATTAAGTAAATTAAAAACAACACATATTTTTATAATAATTGTAGATGGAAATTATGAGCTATACCTCGAAGAAAATCTAAAATAGGTCTGTTAGCGTAATCTTACAGTATTGCTTTCATTTTTCTGGCAGTCTCTGTATACTTTTTTTTGTAGAATTTCATTTCCAGCCACAAATTGTTCTATCGTATAGAATAGAGCTATAGAGCTTTTTTTTTAAAGTTTTCACCTTTCTTTCGATACATCACTAGAACAATAATCACATCAGCAAATTTTTGTGTCCTGGTTAACTGTCTTGACTAACCAGTACGAATTGTCACCTTAATATAGATATATTATAGTATAGCTCATAATTTCCAACTACGATTATAAAAATATGTGTTGTTTCAATTTTAATTAATTTGGGGGCGTCCATTAATTACGTGAGGTGATTTTGGCGATTTTTAGACCCCCCCGCCCCCCTTAGTTAGATGTCGTGAGATTTGGCTCGACCCCCTCCCACCCCTTCTAATCTCACGTAAGATTTTTAAAATGCGTATTTTTAGTGTAAATGCGTTAATCTGTGCTTGATTGCGTTGGATTTATTAAAAAACATAATTTGCTTAATTTATTTTTATTTAAGAAGAAAAACACAAAAAAATTACGTGATATTTGCCGAGACCCCCCTTCTCCCCCTCGTGAGATTTAGTGAGATTCAGCTCTACCCCCCCCCCTAAATGCCTCACGTAATTAATGGACGCCCCCTTTTTAATATCAAATTTTTGTTGTTTTTGTTTTTATTTTAATTATATTTAATTGCGATGAAATGTTGCACGCGAGGAATTGTCGCACGATAAATTGTTCGCGATAAATTGTCCGCGATGAATTCACGTAGGTTCCGTTTCTTGCCCGACAAGAAAACTACCTCGCTACTTACGGGTTAAAGATTTCAAGTAGTAATCTTTGGAATTAGATGCTCTAAATGGTAAAATTGCTTGGTTACTTTATCTACTACGAGATTATTATATGGATTTTTCAAAAAAACAAATGACTTTATTTGTACGGTATATTTTAAAGAATAGAAAAAAAGTCGGGTAATTTCGACCGGTAGGATATTAATATCGACCATGGTGGAGGGAAAAATCGACCAACAGTAATATTTTGAAATAAATTTTATTTTAATATGTTAATGTTGATTTACCATCACGTAGGTCATGGTCACGGCCCAGCGCTTGTGTGCGTCGACTGCTAAACCGAAATCACCGGTTCGATCCCGGTCGAAGTAAAAACGTTATTTTGATCGTTTTCCCTCTGCAAGCAATGGCAAACCACCGAGGTATTGGCCTAGAGAACCCTTCTAAAGAAAAAGAAGTGGTTACTATGCTGTTTCGTAGAGCGAAGGACTCTGAGAGAGAAAGAAGTCACAAATATACACTAGGGTCAGTGACGTATTTTAAAATTTGGCACCCTTGGCCCAAAAGATTTGCCGCCCCATAAATTAATTAAAAAAAACAAAAATTAATTTTTATTTGTTCTCTCAGGGAGGTAACGTTTATAAAATGCGCTCCAAGCTGAGCGCGAGAGACGGCTTGTGCCGCCGCCCCTCGAAGCCTTCCGCCCCGGGCCATGGCCCTCTTGACCCTTGGGTAAATACGCCACTGACTAGGGTAATATCGACTACCGTGATCGATTTAATAAAAGCAGCACAATTTTAATAAAAAGAGTCTAAAAGCCAGAAAAACTGACAGCATATACACATGAAGAGTGATGACACCATACCAGAGTGTTTTGAAAGTAGCTGTTACTCAGAAAACGTTCAACAAAATTGAAATATGTATACAAACAAAAATGAAGGGAATGAAATTTTCAACTAAAAATATCTGAAACATTTTGCTATAAAATCAATTTTAATATGAGTAAAAAAGTCTTGGAAAGGTACGATTTACATTGTATTATATTGTATTAATAATAATTTCTGGAGTCACTGTATATTTTGAAACAAATTTTGAAAATTTTCAAAGATTTGTTTCTGAATTGACAGGAATCGTTGTCGGTAGCAATAAAAAAAGATCAAAAAATGTTTAAGAATGCATTTATTCGTCAAAAGTTAAGTTATATCAAAACTAACTTTTTTGTATAATTTGAAAAAATTTGCTTTCAGAGGAATCGGTAAAAATTATTTATTAAAAAATTTTTTTTTTTTTATTTATAAGCATGTGTTAACGACAGACCACAACTGAAAAATTAGGTAAAATATAATATGAAAATTAATTTTTTATAATTATTATGAAGCGAATGTCTATACGAGTAAATAATTAATATTGTCAAATGTTAGAGCATCGTTTGAGCTTCAATGAGCTTTCATTATTTTTGTTTGAGCTTTAAATGTCGCGAAGTTATTCGCGAAAAACTACTGGGGGGGCTGTAGACATGATGGCCCCCCCCCACTTTCGAATTTTTGAATGAATTTAATGTCAAACGTTAGAGCATCGTTTGAGCTTCAATGAGCTTCCATTATTTTCGTTTGAGCCTCAAAGGTCGCGAAGTTATTCGCGAAAAACTACTGGGTGGGGGGCTGTAGACATATTTTACAATTTTCCTTCTCATTTTGAATTTACGTGTGCAATTAATGTCAATCGATAGAACTTCGTTTGACCCTGAATGAGCTTCAGTGAACAGGATTTTAAGTTCATTTTATACAAAGTTATGGATAATTAAAATTTTCTACCAAAATCCGAGCAACACGCGTTAAATCTTAATCTTAAATCTTAAATAACTAGCTTATTTTCAACTTAAGAGTGAAAATGAAAATAACATAATATCTCGTAACAGGGCCCGTTGCTTTGGCACCCCCAGTTAAAATTTTTGACCAAAAAGCTAGCTCCCGAATCTATGGAGCTAGCACCGGCTAGCATCCAAATATTAAAACTAGCATCTTTATAGTTTTTTCACAAATCTACATTAAAAGTGGGGGGAAAGGCTAAAGTAACGCTAGCCCCCCCAGTTAATATTTTGGCTCCAAAAGCTAGCTCCTTAATCTATATAGCTAGCACTAGCTAGCACCCAATTATTGCAGCTAGCACCGTTACAGTTTTTTCACCAATTAGTATTTGATAAAAATGTCTAAATGTTTCATTCCACTGCGCATGAGCGACGATAGATTCCACTTGCCCCGCCCATTCTAAACTTTACTAATAATTTTTTAACAGCTTATGGCTTATAGTTAATCAACATTATGTAATTTATTTAAGAATTCCGATATTAGGTTACATGCTATAGATAAGAAAATGACACCCGGCTATTTGATTTGACGAAACATCTTCTTATCTTTTTAAAGAGTCATTATAAATTTCCCATTTACCATTGTGCCGTCTTCCATAGGGCAAAATGTGTCCCAAATAATTTCAAAGCTTTGTAGCTTTGGGGGGGGGTGTACGAAGTGTTTAGGCAAAAATCTATCGGTGCGCACCCCTCCCCCCATTTATATAGCAGTACTGAGCTGGGAGGTGAAAATCCGCAATATTTATAACTTCTGGCCTTTTTGAGGCAAAAGCTGTCTCGAGTTCTATTTAATTTTTGCACCTCAATCTGATTTTGCGTCCCTTTATCGTTTGCACCCTTGGCAGTTGTCTAGTTTGCGTAGTGCCTATAGCGATAGCACTGGCCATAGATAAGAGAATTTGGTCTCTATAATAGCCAGGGCTGACACTACAAGCAAGACTGAAGATTTGCTTCTGCCCCCCCCCCCCGAGTAAATAACTCACATTATTGTAAGGATACAAAGCTTTGAAATTATTTGGGACACTTTTTGATCTATGGAAAACGATACAACGGTACATAGGAAATTTATAATGACTCTTGAAAATATTAAGAAGATGTTTCGTCAAATCAAATAGTCGAGTGTCATTTTCTTATCTATAGCATGTAAGCCAATATCGGAATTCTTAAAAAATTTATTCAGTAAAATTTCTGTACACAAGACTCGGAATTCCGGAGATTTCCAAGAATTCCAATGATTTTCAAAGAATTCCAGGGATTTCCAAGAATTCCAGGGATTTCCAAACAAGTTGAAATCTAAAAAATTCCAGGGATTTCCAAAGAATTCCAGGGATTTCCAAGGAATTCCCGTGATTTCCAAGGAAGTCCAAAGACTTCCAAGGATTTCCAAGGGAATTCCAAACAAGTATACACAAAATTTTCGGGATATTTACCCCTTGAAATTACATAATGTTGATTAACAATAAGCCTTAAGCTGTTAAAAAATTATTAGTAAAGTTTAGAATGGGCGGGGCATGTGGAATCTATCGTCACTCATGCTCAGTGGAATGAAACATTTAGACATTTTTATCAAATACTAATTTGTAAAAACTGTAAAGGTACTAGCTGTAATAATTGCGTGCAAGCAGGTGATAGCTATATTGATTACGGAGCTAGCTTTTGGAGCCATAATATTAACTGAGGGGGCTAGCGTTACTTTAGCCCCCCCCCCCACTTTCAGTGTGAATTTGTAAAAAAACTATGGTGCTAGTTTTAATATTTGGGTGCTAGCCGGTGCTAGCTCCATAGATTCATGGCCAAAAATTTTAACTGGGGGGTGCCAAAGCAACGGACCCTGTTACGAGATATTATGTTATTTTTATTTTCACTCTAAAGTTGAAAATAAGCTAGTTATTTAAGATTTAAGATTAAGATTTAACGGGTGTTGCTCGGATTTTGGTCGAAAATTTCAACTAACCATAACTTTGTATAAAATGAACTTAAAATCCTGTTCACTGAAGCTCATTCAGGCTCAAGCAAAGCTCTATCGATTGACATTAATTGCACACGTAAATTCAAAATGGGAAGGAAAATTGCAAAACATGTCCACAGCCCCCCGGTAGTTTTTCGTGAATAACTTCGCGACCTTTGACGTTCAAACGAAAATAATGGAAGCTCATTGAAGCTCAAACGATGCTCTAACGTTTGACATCAAATTCATTCAAAAATTCTAAAGTGGAGGGGCCATCATGTCTACAGCCCCCCCCATCCCAGTAGTTTTTCGTGAATAACTTCGCGACTTTTAAAGCTCAAACGAAAATAATGGAAGCTCATTGAAGCTCAAACGATGCTCTAACGTTTGACTTCAAATTCATTCAAAAATTCTAAAGTGGAGGGGCCATCATGTCTACAGCCCCCCCCCCCAGTAGTTTTTTGTGAATAACTTCGCGACTTTTAAAGCTCAAACGAAAATAATGGAAGCTCATTGAGGCTCAAACGATGCTCTAACGCTTGACACCAAACTTATCCAAAAATTCGAAAGTGGGGGGCCACTGACATGTACCTAGAAAATCGCGTGTTCTAACCTCTAACCACGTGGCAACATTTTTAAAATAGGCTCCTCACCAGAATTTTTTGATGACTAAAGTAAGTACTTACTTTTTATTTATTTATTTATTTAATCACTAATTTATTTAATTATAGATCTCACTAATATTTGGCTCAGCGGAGGCGTACCGGACCGAGGAATTGGTAAATTTGTGCCTAGCAGATGTGAATTAAAGCCCGTCGCCCTCGAAGGTGAAGGCTCGCCGGATTTAGAAAAATTGTTTGGAATTACAAATTACGGCCAGATTTACATAAATGTAAATGTTACAAGGATTAATAATTAAAAAATTCTTTAGTTGCTTTTTTTCTTCTAGGGACTTTTTTTATCAGTCATCTGGTGACTTCTTTATTTGCCTAGGCCAAAAAAACTCTTTATTGCCCCGCAAATCGGGGAGTAAAGTGAGTACTTTGTCCCCGGAATTGCAAAAAATATAACATTACATTAGAAAGGAAAATTCCACTTGGTCGGTGATTTAAATTTTCTCAGAGAATGTAATTCAACTATGTGCAGATAAAATTGCAAGGGTAAAATTACTGCAATTATTGGAAGTAACTCAGTTGCCTCCAATAGCTTGGGTAAAATTACCTAATCTGTTTTTACAGTGAATTTTTATTTATTTTAATAACTAATACTGTATGTCCAATACATCGACAAAATCAAAATTTTAAATAAGAAATGTCATTTTTTATTATTAATTGGCGTCTGAATTACGTAGCATTAATTGGCTGAGAACGACGCAGAAAGGTGTGGAAATGGAGTCCTACAGGAAGACGAAAAAGAGGACGACCCCGAAGGACATGGGCACAAGGTGTAGGAGAAGCCATTCGAAATAGACGGTTAGACCTAGAAGACCTCCAAGATAGGAATATCTCCAAGATAGGAATATCTTGGAGGTCTTCTAGATCTAACCGTCTATTTTGAATGGCTTCTCCTAAGAAATAAAAGAAGAAATGGAGTATGGGTTACGGGAAACGGCGCATGCTGTAACAAACTCGTTGAATATAAATCTTAAAATGTGTTTTTATATCTTTTCGAAATGAAATGATCTTCAACAATCAATATCGTCAATTTAAATAAATGTTGAATTCGAAGACTATTAGTAGTACTTCAGATAAGTTTTTATTAACAAAGGCGCCACTATTGCAGCTTTCAATATGTTGTGCCTTGAATAAGTTTTTATTTCATTAATTATAAATATTTTGAAATAATTTTTTTTAAATTAATAATTAGATAAAACATGAATTTTGATAAAAGATTAATGCCCTTATTCACAAATGTCCGTAAAATATTTAACGAGCCGTTTAATTTTGCAAACCATTGGTTTGTAAATAAACGGTTCGTTAAAATTTTTACGGACGTTTGTGAATATGGGTATAAAAGTTTAAAAATTTAAAAAAATATTTCAGTACTAATATCTTCAACTATGACCAACTTTAAGCTCTTGTGAATTATAATCAATATAAGTTATCAAAACAAAAAATATTTATCAAAAGTAAATGAACCTTTCGTTAACTTTATGAACATTTCAACAGTCTTTCAGAATTTGTTCAATCAAAAATTCGGATCAACTTCACACCTTTCGGAAGACACTCATGTGACAATTTCGTGACGGCTTTCATGATTCAGGAGGTTTTACTCATCTGAAATTAAAAATAAAATTTAATTTTTAGTACGTACACTTAGAATATGCAAAAATAAATTTTAGCATGAACTTCTAGAGCGCAAAACAATCCAATTGGTAATTTTTCATAATTATACGTTAGAAAAACCGAATTTAAATGTCTGCTGAATTGAACATCTGCTTTTGTGTTGTAAACGTTCACTTACACTGATATACTTCCTAACTTATAAACTATTCATAAAAATTGACTCAGATTATAAAATATTTAAAACGGCTTATTAGTTGTTATTATATAAAAGGAAACATCAGGGTAACCGATTTACAAGAATATTTGTTTGCTTTATAGAATAATAACATCAACCTCGTAACTTCCAAATTTTTATTTTTGATGTATTAGGGTTGAAAATAGAAATAGATAATGCAATTTAGCTTACTTTACTGGTATATTAAAATCAAATAGCTATTTTTAAACTGTTTTTATTGATATCACTTGGCCTCATGGAATTTCTAGTTTTACCAAAATATACCTACACAATATTATTATGGTATGAACCGTAATTTTTAGTCAGTTAATTTAGACCAAAAATTGAACTTTTTGCTATACAGGGTGACCGGTCGACCATCTGAGCATAGGAAATTAACATAGGAAAGTGAGTTTTCTTTAATTCCTGCTTCCCATCACAACGGCTAAGAATGAAAATGGTATCAATTTAAAGAGATTTTTATTCCGCTTCTAAAGATACCTAACACTTGATATTTTGTTTTTTAATTATTGGTAAACACTCACTAATAAAATGCAAAAAAGAGATTTTAAAAATAATTTTAGTTGCCTTGATTGAATTTTATTGCAAATGGTTTTGTAATGCAACTACCACTGTAATATAATTTTACTATAAAAACTTTTTTTCAACAGAATAAGTGTTTGCGTTCATTGTTAACCAAATTTATTGTAATCTGTCAAAGTAACTTGTTGGAAATTATTGGTTTTCAAACAAAAACAATTGCAATAAAATTCAATCAAGGCAACTAAAATTATTTTTTATATCAGTTTTTTGCATTTTATTATTGAGTTTTTACCAGTAATTAAAAAACAAAATATCAAGTGATAAGTATCTTTAGAAGCGGAATAAAAATCTCTTTAAATTGATACCATTTTCATTCTTATCCGTTCTGATGGGAAGCAGGAATTAAAGAAAAATCAATTTCCTATGTTAATTGCCTATGTTCAGATGGTCGACCGGTCACCCGGTATACTATTGGAAGGGCATAGGAGGATAACCATGATGAAATTTCCCCCAGGGAATATTTAATCGCCACTTTGGGGATATGTAGATACTAATGAAATACTAAGATCGTAAAAGTTTTCAATTTAATATAAAATAAACTATAAATTAATAAATTAAATTATAAATTAAATTATAAATTAAATTATAGTACATAATAAATAAATAAAAATAAAAAATAAAACATAATAAATAATAATAATAAACTTAATACTTTTAAATTTGAGTTAAGAGAAAAATAAATATATTTGATTAAATCACATAGAAACATTTTCAAACGTAAATTATTTTTAATCTTGATTAATTCAAAAAACAAACAATGAGAGTTTTCCCCCTTTCATATCGAGTTTTCTTTATTTGTCTAGTTAAAACCGATTTTTTTGCTGGTTTTATTCAATTAATTCAATTAATCTTTTTTTTTTATAGTTCTTACAGATAATACTGAATTACCTAATTCTGATAGTTGCTCTTTTACAGTTGCTCTTTCCTGTCGTGTTTTTAAAGATATTCCTGCACAAGAACCTTCCCCAAGTGTGTCAAGTTTGGTTGAAATCAGTTAAATGGTCTAAGAGTGCATAAGAGACGATCAAACACACAAATCAACAAACTTTTATTTTTATATACCTACCTAATAGAAAATAACACCCATTATAATAAAATATATATATCTGTATTTTTCTGGTTCAGTTTGAAAATGAACATAGTAGGTATGTTCGATAGAAATAGAATAAATTGTAGTGATTTAAAATCAAAAGATATCCATAGTCAATAACTATGAATACTTGTGTCGGAATAATCACAATTTAGATTATCAACACGAAATTTAAATACGAGTGAAGCATTCTTTAGGGCTACTTTCAGTAAGATTAGCTACATATTAAAAGATTTGATTGATTCAAAAAGTAAGAGTTACTTAGCTACCAAGTAGTAGATACGAAAACACTAAAATAAAAGATATATCCTAAGTAACAGGACCATTAAAATGTAAATATATATGACATGTGACATGAGGCAGTGCCATAAACTAGGATGTATGGCCAATATGGCACCGGCCATAGTCGCTGTTTGAATGAAGACCCCGAAATTCAAAAATTCTAATTAAAACTGTTGAATTTAATATAAGCACCATTCTTAAGAACCAAAATAATTAAACTTTTACAAAATTTTGATGAAATAATCAAATTGTTTAAAAATAGAAGAATAAGAAGAATAAATAAAAATATTTCTTCTAAGAATTGAAGAAAATAATGACGATGAAGAAAGTGCATCTATGCGTAGACAAAAATAAAGATGTTCATGTTTCTGAAAAATATAATGAAGAAGAAGAAGAAAATACATCCGAGTACGAAGACAAAATAAATTTTTTCCAGAAAGTGCTGAAGTAATTTGTTGACAAAACTAAAGAGAAAACAACGAAAGACAAGAAAGTAGTGAGACGGGGAGCGAGATATCAAAAGAAGACACCAGTATTGACTTTAATGAAAATTTTTAATCGGTTAACTATATTTTTTCTTAAATTTAATAAATTTTAACTGAAAGTAAATCTCAAAATTCGCCATTTTGCACCAAATTTTTACAAAATTTCTCCCACACTGTGAGGTTAACCCCGCAAAACCTTACTACCCCTTTCCATTTCAGGCACATTTTTCGTACTTGGCCAAAGGCACCAAAAGTTCTAGTTACGGTAATGACAATAGACCGAATATGTATCTATTCTGAAAACTTCTCTTAAAAAAAAGAATACCATTAGAAAAAGACATAAAGTACAAAAAACTTTTTTTAAATTTAAAAAAATTTATTGTGTAATGTTTCCAAGTACTTCTACTTGCGCATAATTTTTTTAAGAATTATATTTATTTATTAATAAATAAATATAACATTTAACCTTGAACTTTCAATGATTGATACAGTTATTTTGATAGCAAACTACATATTTTCATATTCATACTAATAACTACAATGGTTAAGTATATAGCAATATTACCGAACATTATCTTGAAATAAAATTTTATTTCCAAACTTAAAAAGTTTTGTGGTGCCTGAAAGTGCTTAGAATATTAAATAGTTGATGGTAAGCTTCGTAAAATAAAATATTAATATTTACTAGTGATATAATAAATTTAATTTTGCTTTTACATTTAATGTTTTTATAATTACAATGATTTTCATTTATTTTTAGAAATATATCGCTATGCTTTTTAAGTGCATTTATGTGTTGCTTCTACCTTTTTTGGTTGTATCCGAATACTGCTACTACCGTGAAGGTAAAGAGAGTGAAACCAACTATTTAGAATGCGTCAACATTGCCAATAATGAACCAATAGAAGGAATAAGCTTAATACATTTAAAATTCAACACTACCATTCCTATCATTACCAAAGAGTTGATTTCAAAATTCAAAAATTTGAAAACTTTCTATATAACCGCAGCCAACGTGCGCAAAATTGAGCCAGGCTCTTTCGACAATTTACTACTTGAAATGATGGATCTGTACCACAACAATTTAACTGAAATCGAAAATGGAACTTTCAATTCTTTGAATGTTTTAAAATATTTGGATTTAAGTTATAATAAAATTCATATCTTACATGGATATACGTTCTCTGACTTAATTTCATTGGAATGGTTATCCCTAAATGCTAATCAACTTCAAGCAATTGGTAAAACAGCATTCTCGGATCTGAAAAAACTGAGACATCTTTATTTAAATTATAACAATATATCATCCATTGAAGTTGGAACCTTTAGAAATTTAAAATCAATGGAATTGCTTGATTTATCTTATAACTTTTTGACTAAACTTGATTCTAGATTATTCAATCATCAAAATAATTTAAAATATCTTTCTCTGAACAACAATCACATACGAAGTGTTCCTCTGGGACTTTTAAACAGAACCGAGTTATTAGAAATGCTGGACTTTTCACAAAATTATATACAGGAGGTAGATGAAAATGTTTTCTTTTATAATAAACAGTTGCAAATTTTATCATTTATCTCGAATAACATGACAGCTTTCAATGTTACTAAATTGGTAGAAAATTATACACCAATTTTACAAGAGGTTTACTTATACCATAATCCATGGAAATGTGAAAATTTGACAGAAGTTGTGAAGTATTTTGAGAGTAGACATATTGTTCTAGCAAGTGCTCCAACTGTTCTTCAACATCAAGTTGGAGGTATAGACTGCTACATATAAAAACTGAAATAAAAAAATGGGTAGCTCAACTATATTTTTAATATTTTTATATTATTCCATTACACCATCAAATCTTCATAAATAAATTAAAACTTTAATAATATATTATAATAATTTCGAAAAAAATTATTTGTTTTCTATTTTATTTGATTTTAATTTTATAAAGTTTTTAAATTAAAAACATTATTTGTTTGTTTGTCTCTTATTTCTAAAACTAGATTAGACACTAGAAAATTAATACTAATTTAGAATTTTAGACTTAAAAGTAATTTTATTTAATTTAAAAATTATCATTAATCTAAACTGGAACATTTTTTGACTTATTGACATTATTACGAGTATTATAGGGCTGCATTTTTCCTTGTGCCCATTTTGAATACAACATCCAAAATATAAGTCCAGGTTGTTTTTACTTATTTATAAATTTGTTCTTCAAAAACTTCAACTAGAGATCGTTTGGTAACATGTTAATCATTTTGAATTATTAATCAAATTAGTTTAACAATAACTTGACGACTGATTTCATGAATCAGTTCATTTTCATTTTTATGAATTTATTGCAATATTTAATTTCTTAGAACAATTTGACAAACAAATTATTAAATTTGATAAACTTTTGGTTAATGTTTGGAAGTTGCTGTCACTTTATTTTGAAACCCATTTTACCCTCCTTCCCCTATAAATATTATGTACGCATACATTGTATTAATATTATCGCAGGAAATAAACGATTGGGATAAGTAGAATTGAAAATTATCAATCTCTTATTTTCCTGTTTCAAAATATTAACAACATTAAAATTATTCTAATGTAATAAAGCTCGGTATGTTGAATTAAATAAATTTTAAATATTAAGAAGAAATCCCTTATAATAGGGGTGGTTACTTCCCTCTCCACTTCAAAAACTTAGTTCTAAATTGTTGTATCTAATATTTCTTTTCTTAAAAACTGAATAATATTGATTTCAGAAATTAAAATTAAAGACAAATGTTTTTGTAAATCAATTACCCTCTAAAAGCAAAATTCTAGCAAATGTAATATAAACAAAATAAAACTGATGTCTTGCCAATTATTTCATTATCAAAATCATTCAAAAGATCTAAAATCATTTTTCTGATTACTACAATGTTAAGTTGAATTGCAATTTTTGCAGGATGGATAAAACATAATGCTTTTTTTTTAATTTAAAATATGTTTTTTCAATGCGTAACTTCTTCGTTATCATAACCATGTTTGTCAAGTTTCATTTCGTTAACAAACCTTAACGAACTCTAATTTATAGCAGGGTTCGTTCAAACTACCATTGTACGAAGGAATCAGAGTGGCAGAAAACAAAACTTTAAATTTGGAAAGAAGAAGACAGAGTAGCGCAAAATATTTTTAATGAATTTATAAACCTCGAGGTAACCCAGGATCAACTCACTATTGACCCAATCAGAGTGCTCAAAGTCAAAGTGCATCCTGGTTGAATTCTGATCATTTTCCAAAAGTCCTCATAACTTGGAATTACTCACACATTTTAAAATTTCTCACATTTCAAGCAATTAATCACGCATTGGCAAATCACAAAATTTGAGGTTTTTATAGTGAACACCAACCCAGCAGCTTAATTAATTTTAGGCGTAATAAATCGTAAACACGTAATGAATGAGTTACAGAATGAGGGTGTTTGTACTAAAATTAATTAGTCGCACAATTGTTAATTTAAGATATTTGTTTAATTTAAGATATTTGTATCAAAATCGACGTTAGAACAAAATTCCGTGCGTGAACACTGAACAGAAATCTGTTATGTATTATGTAAGTTACTGTTAGTTTAGGATATTTGTTTAACAAAATTGTCGATAAAAGAGAAAAAATGAAAAACTTAAAATGAAAAAAGGCATAAATGAAATCAATTCAGAGCCTGTTTAGTAGAAAAAACACAACTTCTAATAATTATTGACTCCCAATAATAATTACAGTACTCTTAATTCTTAATAGACTAAGTAGAACCCTTACTGGTCGTACCCAGGGCCGTCTTTATTAACCTATTAGAGGCCCTGGGCACTTTTGGATAATCAGGCCCCTCTATGACTATGGTATGACAGACAACTATTTTATTAACAACATCCAAGAGGGGTAGTTTCTGTAAAAATTTTATTAAAACTACTATAAGAGCAATGTTAAATTTTCTGAAATTTTTACCGAGTTTGGGGCCGAAGGAGCCCCATGGATCGCGGGGCCCTGGGCAGTTGCCCAGAGTGCCCAATGGAGAAGACGGCCCTGGTCGTACCTTTACTCCACCTTAAAATATTAAGTTTGATATCATTAAATTGATACTTAAGCAACAGTTAAGAAATAATTACAAAAAGAGAAATGGGTGAGTAGATTGGATAATTATTAGTTGTAATAATCAAATTGGTAATAGTGATAAGAAGTAAATAAAGAATCAATTGAGACTACTTATCAGTTATCACTAAGTTTCAAATTATTATATTTTATTGTTATTACTACCTGACCTAATCATAAGATTGTATATCTTTCCAACACAATAGTTATATTATTATGTATAAGTTATCTATGCAAAGATATCTGCATATTATACATAATATGACTGTTTTAAGACTTTAAATTATGTTAGTGTAGTCTGGGCTATTGCAGTTTTCAACAATTTTAAAGATAGGTCTTATCAGTTTGCGGATGAAGCTTGAATGTGCTGGTGCTCATTTTGTCAAGTGATAAGTTGTGATTCGTTCGTTCTTTAACTATAATAGTACTTTAAAATAGTTTTGAAATTTCTTCAAGTTAAATAATCATGGTAAGTACCCACTAATAAATTTTAGTTAATTTAGTTATAGCATTTTTTTACAAATTTAAACCTGTAAATTTTTTATGTAAACCAAGGCTTCTAGAATACAGCTGCGTCCAGTTTCACAATTTTCTAACTCAAAACAGGTTGAACTGATTTATTACACCTAGAAAGATAATTTCCTATCGTACCAAAGATTTAGTCACAGCTTCAAATATGTTTTAGTTAGTAAATGTAACCTCAACAAATTGGTTATGCTGTTGCAACAAAGCTTTGCTGATATAAAAAAGCTTCAATTAAGTAGCCAGTTATGTGTTGGATCAACTAAAATTTTGTGTTATTGTTGTTTTTATTACAGGAATAAAAGAGGTTTTTCAAAACTAAAACTTCAAAACTAAAACATTTATTATAATGCTCGATACAGTAACTTAAGAAAACTGCTAAAATAAATACCTAAATTTAGTTACTTGCATCGTGTAGACAACAATTTTAGTACTAAAATGATCGTCTACATGATGCAAGTAACTAAATTTAGTTATTAATTTTAGCAACTTGCTTAAGCTACTGTACGCGTGTAAATCAGGTATAAATTTTAAAACATTTCTGCACAGACTAAATTGTACACATCTGAGTGACTAAATTAATTCAGCTACTACCATTTTCTTTACACAGTTCAACGTTTTGGAATGGAAAATTTTTGAAATTGTTTTGGAAACGGTTTCGAAAGCATTGGTTTTTCATAAAAATGTATGAATTCAAATATGTTTAAATATTCTTGTCCAGATTTTGGAAAATGGGAATAACTTGATCTTTCTAATCACATCCAGATAAGGCATTTAAGACAATAAAATCTCTCCCATAATTTTTTTCATTCAAATTTGTATGGCATCTGGCAGTTATAATAATATTATATTTTTTAATTACTCTAACTTGATACCCTTGCTGGATGTATACTATTTAAGCGCTTTTTAAATTTAAAAATTGAGACTTTCTGGTAACCTTATTTTAATCTTTTTTTTTTCTATTATCTTTTTAATTCAAGATTTGCAATTTGATCTATAAAATCTATAAAAAAAATTGTAATACTTAATTAATTAATTTTTGTATTGTTTCAGGCAATAATTTGGGCGATATTCATAATATCTGCTTTAGTACAAAATATAAAAGTTGATGCTTCTACTAATATTGTAAAATGCAATATATATGACGTACCGGACAAAATTGCAGAATTAAATTATAATAATAGACGTAATAATTACAACTATAACTACAATTCATATAATAGTCCTCCAGCACCATTATACTCATATGGCGTATGTGATGCAGTAGCTTTAGATAGAGGAGTTACTTTGCAACTCTCAAAAGCAAGCGTAAAATATATTTTGTTTCAAAATAGTCACATTGGAACCATACCATCAAGAATTTTTCAAGATTATTCATCATTAGAAAGAATATACATCAATGATAGTAACGTAAGAGAAATAGATCTAAACGCATTTTTTGATCTAAGGAATTTAAAGGAGCTTTACTTAGAAAACAATAAACTTGCCGATATTGGAAAAGGTATTTACAATAATCTTCAAAATCTTCAAATATTAGACCTATCAAATAATCATATAAACATAATAGAAGCAAAGGCATTGCATGGATTGATTAACTTGCAAAATTTGAACATAAGCTACAATCAAATTCAAAATATTTCTGTGGACATCTTTGACTCCGAATTGCATTCGATGCATGCCTTAAACTTATCGCATAACTTGTTATTAGAAATTGACTTAAAAATTATTTCAAAATTGTTTTCTGCAAATTCTCAAAGTCGACAAATAGATTTATCTTATAACGCAATAAAATCATTTAATTTTTCTCATTTAACATGCAATTTGAGTAAACTAAATTTGAGAAACAATAACTTGAACGCTTTAATTGATTTACAACATGCAAAACCAATAAATGATCTAGATTTAAGTTATAATAACTTATCTGAATTTAATTACACACCTGCAAATATTAAATATTTAAACTTGAGAGGAAATGCTTTAAAAAATCTGAATATTTCACTATTGTCCGATAAAGTTGAAATTGAAACTTTAGATGTTAGCCAAAATTTGATAGAATATTTAAATCCCGACACTTTTTCCAATATGTCAACATTGACAAATTTAAACTTAGCAAACAACAAATTAACGGAACTTCCAATTGGTGTTTTCAAAAACGTTACCTTACTAACTTCCTTAAACTTGTCTGGTAACGAACTACAAAGATTTGAGTATGGCACATTTTCAGGTTTGGAAAGTCTCACTGAACTTGATATTTCCAACAACTCTTTTTATTCTTTGGATGCCAAAACATTTTATATTTTAAAAAATTTAATAACATTAAATATTGCTAACAATAAATTGACAACTTTAAATCCCTACAACATTTTAAATCATTGTAGTAATATAAAAGTCGTCATCATCAACAATAATCCATGGATATGTGAATCATTGTTAAATTTGTCCAGTACACTCAAACACCATCAAGTGACGATACCAAATGGGCAAAATTGGAATATCATAAATCATTTTGGTCATTCTTGTCACGCATCTGAAAAAGGTTTGGTGACAGAAAATCCTGTAATAAATCACAGTACCACAGAAAATAAAATCAATAGTTTAGACAAACGAATTGATGCTGAATTTCAAAATTCCAGTTTGTATCATTTTTTTGAAGATTATAAAAATCAAGAATTACGACCTCAGTCAAATTTGGATACTTTAAACGACTACTTCAATAATAACTTTAAGGACACCGAATTCTACAAATTTTTTAACAGAAATTTTTCTAACAATTATGAAGGAAGTTTGCGTAATTTTACCGATACGTTAAATTTAATAAACTCAAAATTTAGCCAAACAGGAAAGAATTTTGAAAAATTGGATCAGGCTGTAACAGAATTTTCAAATTTTTTTGATAAGGGATTTAAACAAAGTAGTTTTTATGAATATTTCGATAAAAAGTTTACGAATTTGATGAAAAATGTGAACGTCAACTTTGAAAATTCTTTTGATAAATTGGACGCAAATATTGATCAAGTTTTTACTGAATATCTTGCAAGTACCGAAAAGCAGTTAAGTTTGAATAGTTCTTATGCAAAATTAATAGATGATGCACATGAAAATAAAGGTGTTGAAGAAGAAATCTCCAGTTTAAGAACTTTTTTTATAGTTTTTACTTCTATCTTAACTATACTTTTGTTCATAATAACGTTGTTACTATTTTTGTTTATAAGAAAATTTGTGTATAACGGAGCTAAACAAATAATTATAAATAGAGAATCAGCAGAGCTTCAGTTGGTGTAACTTGTTTATTATCAGAAATTTTAATAAAAAAAAATTAATTAAACGCTAAAATATTTAAATTTGATAGTTCAATATGTAAACATTTTTTTATCCTTTCCGATATAATTTTCACCAAAATATATTCATAATAACGAAGAATCATTTTTTGAACTTTCTTTTGAATAAAATATCAAGCTTTGCAAGTTACAATTTTTAAATTTCAGCGCATTGTTAAGTTTTTTTATTGATTTTACGTTATTTGTGATTATTGTATTATTTATGTAAGTTAAGTGATAATATTTTAATATTGATTAATTTATATTAACTTTTTTTCAAAATATAAATAAAAAATATTTGTTCTTTTCTAAAGAATTTTTAAAAATGTTGTTTAAAATTTTGTGAAATATCTACTTTTTCTGATTAAAATTAAAAGTTTTCTTTTGCAAACAGGGGAGTTTTATTTGTATCGTCTTTTAATAAAAATTACGTCTTCTAGCCTAGGCAATAAATGATTTTAATGGGACTACGTATTTAATTCAAAATTAATAAAAATAGCAGAGAAAATGATATGTTTACTTCTACAGAATTGAAATTTTACTCAGCTTTGCCAAGTTTCAAATAAACGATGTTTTCTAGGAACTATCAGTCCCGGTGTAACCGGGAATATTTACCCCAGTGAAATTTTACCCCCCGGTAAAAATTCCCTAGTGAAATTTTACCTCCCGGTAAAAATTCCCTAGTGAAATTTTACCCCCTAATAAGTTTTTACTGGGGGTAAAATTTCCCTAGAGAATTTTTACCGGGGGGTAAAAAAGTTCAAAATAACCTCAGTGAATTTTTACCCCCTTAAGAATTTTTATAGGTAAATCAGAATTTTTATTAGTGGTTATGTATCAAATTCGATTATATTTTATTCTGAGATGCTAAAATATCTTTCTTAGATTTTGGAATCTTTAAAAAATCTTTAAAATCTTTATTAATCTCTAAATCTTTAAAAATTTAACAAAAAATAAAACCGACGGTTGGTACAGAATTATAGTTTGTATATATAACATATTATATAAGGTAAGTGAGACACAAGAAATCGAGAGATCAAACCAGAAGAATAATAATAAAGCCAGCATATTTCATAGCATTGTCAAAATAATTCCCGAAAATCAAAACAAAATGAATAATCCACGAGAAAGTGATGAATGCAGCAACGAAGATAAACCTGTAATCGCCAAATCATCAAAGTACATCGCATTGGATTTAAATATGGTTACACAATTTTTAACTAACAAAACGTATCCTCAACATATCAAAGGAAAAAATGAAAAGTCTAATTTTCGAAAACAATGTAAACCTTATACAATGGAGAACGAAACTTTATTATGCAAAAAGAAAATTAAAAATAGTGAAAGAACCACGAGCGGTGATGCAGAACATCGGTGGTTGCCAGTAATAGTAGATTGGGAAGAAAGAAAGAAAATAATATCAATGGTTCACCAAGGCACAGACTCAAGTGTTGAATCGATATCGCTCTCATCTCATCGTGGGAGAGATGCTTCAATATCAATTATCGAACGTAGATATTATTGGCAAACTATATACACGGACACGGTAAACTTTATTAAGCATTGCGATATTTGTCAAAAAATAAATCCAGCCGTTTTAAAAGCTGTTCCTGAACTCCGACCAGTGCCAATACCAACAGATGTTATGAAACAAATTGGAATAGATTTAGCTACACTTCCCGAAGTAGATGGATTTAAATATATCATTGTAGCAATTGATTACTTTAGTAAGTGGTCCGAAATCAAGGCAATAAAAAATAAAACTGCCGAAGTTGTTGCTCGATTTTTATTTGAACTTGTTTGCAGACATTCGTGTATGTCGATACAAATAAACGACCAAGGTAGGGAATTTGTTAACCAAGTTTCAAATCAGCTCCATATGTTAACGGGAACGCAGCAACGGGTAACGTCTGCATATCACCCGCAAAGCAATGGACTTGTTGAAAGACAAAATAGAACAATAAAAAATAAACTTCTTAAAACACTATATAAAGAAGAAAACGTACGCAAATGGCCAGATGTAATTGACGGAGTTCTTTTTGCGCATCGTACTGCACGTCATGAATCCACAAAATTTTCACCTTTTTTCCTGCTATATAACAGAGAGCCGAAACTTCCTGTTGATATTGAAATGGATGGAAGGAAGATGGAGGAAATGATCAAGATGGACGAAATGAACGAAATAGACGAAATGAACGAAATTAATCGAATGGACAATGAGTTATTTGGAATGGACATTGACGACGTTGAAGTTACAAAAGAAACAGAATATGAAATGGAAGATAATTTATTCAATCAAAATGATTTTGAAAAAAATCTTGCAAAAATGTTAGAAATTCAAAAGTGTGTATTTCAGAAGACCGCTGAAAATATAAAGGAAAGTCAAGAAAAGCAAAAGACTTCTTATGATAAGCGTCGTGCAAATGCAGTGAAATTTAAAGTTGGAGAATCGGTACTGGTACGAAATTGCAGACGAGATGATCGCAAAGGTGGTTGGACAAAAGCACCCTATACAGGACCGTACACCATAGAGAAAATTCTTAGCAATGGCAACTGCATTTTACGGTCAAAAGTGGGAAAATCTGTGAAAAAGGGCTATCCTATCAGTAATTTGAAACATTACCACGACAACGGATCTCAAGAAAAAAATGGCGAAAATGAAGAACTGAATGGATCTGTTGAAGAAATTAATTGCATAACTGAAAATTCAAAATTTCGTTTCTGTCCCATAAATAACAATTGGCAAAAACGACTTTGTGAGAAGCTTGGACTTTCATTTGAAAATAATTCCGACTTTGCGAAATCAAAAAATTCGTTGCTCCATTCGCCTCACACAGTTATAGACGTAAAAGCAGACGGTAACTGTTTTTTTAGGTGCATATCTTTATGCATTACCGGAAGTGAAGATCAGCACAAGGAAGTACGAAAGATAATTACCGAATTTATGAAAACTCGAAAACAAAAAGTTGATCTGTTTTCTGGTGTTAAGAATTATATAAATATAACGAAAATGCACGAAAATGCAATTTGGGCAACAGATGTTGAGATGTTTTTCACTGCAGCACTCATGGGAGCCGATATATATTCGTTTACTCAAATGTCAAAAAGTTCTGCATGGTTAAGGTTTCCAAGTTCAATGCACCTTTCCGATGAACCTAATTACAAAAATCTGGCAATATATTTGAACCACAAAAATTCAAACCATTTTGAAGTAGTAGTTTCGGTAAAAAAAAGTGTATAGGAAAATCTTTTAAATAAATTTTGTGTTAAACTTTTAAATTATCCTATTTAATTCTTCCAATATCTGAGTAAGATATTTTAGCATTTCGCAGTAAGATGTTATGAAATTTGATACATAAACAAATGTAATAATTTTTATTTACCTATAAAATTTTTTAAGGGGGTAAAAATTCACTAAGAATATTTTGAGCTTTTTTACCCCCTCGGTAAAAATTCCCTAGTGAAATTTTACCCCCTAATCATTTTTTACGGGGGGGAAAATTTCTCTAGGGAATATTTACCGGGGGTAAAATTTCTCTAGGGACTTTTTACCGGGGGTAAAATTTCACTAGGGAATTTTTACCGGGGGGGTAAAAATTCCCTAGTGAATTTTCACTAGGGGTAAAATAAAAGGGGGTTAAAATTCCCGGCTACACCGGCAGTAAAAGTACTAATTGTTACTTACTGTCATCCGAAAATTGCACTTTCCACTTTCATTTACTAAGGTAACTATGAAGTGATTTTGGAGTCTGGTAATAATGATCAAAACGTGATGACAACAAAACAGTACAAAACAATTTTTAAGTATTTTTTTTATTACAGTTCTCATAGAAATTAAATTAACTTCATAAACCTATGACGAAAACTACCATCAATTCAAACAGTTTATTTCATTTAAGGAAAAATCAATTCTCACTTGCAAGTTCTACAAATTTTTATTTAAGAAACAAAAGTCAACTTACCAGTACCAGTTAGAACTACCGGTAATCAAATTAAGGACTTTCTGACAAGAAATTTATTAATATTTTGATTAAACAACTGTTATAAATTGAGGTAAGGCTTTATTTTGAAGTGGCGAGAAACCATTCAAATTTATCGGCAAGTTTCAACATCCCAGCTTTATCTTTCTTTTTTATTGTTAGTATCAAGGATAACCTTCTATTAAGGACCCAGTAATAGTTTTCAGGATTAATTATATTCACTAAAAATAAGTATCAAAAAAATATTAAACCTGAAAGCGGTGAACTCGAATTCCTGAACCTGAAAAGTGAATTTACCACGACAACCCTGGTAAATAGAGTCCACATTACAATTCCTTTTACTGAGTAGGTGCAGTTTAACCTAAACAATAAACATGCTGCATACATTATGTTAAATTAAATTCTAAAATTTTTAGTCAATGATGTAACTATAGCAGTCACTCAAAACTTATCAAATTAAATTATTAATTAATATTAAAACTGCGTTTGCTTATTATTCTTTCCAATCAAAAGTGAATTAATTAGGTATAAACTTGCAAAATAGTAAAAACTTTTATCAAAAATTAACTTAAAATGTATAGTAACAAAATCATTCCTGATTAACCTTAATATTATAATAGGTATTTATGTACTTCTTCGTTTAGTATAATAAAAGTATTAATTTTTTTTTTATTATTTGACGCCATACTATATGTAGGTATTGTTATGTTTTATTTATCACCTTACCAATTCAATTAAGTTTAACAGCTTTATATTTAAAATATGCTTTAATTATTTTCTTTTACAAATTATCTTCAAAAATATATCCCAATTCCAATTAAATCAATTACATCTGACCTCGTTCAATTATAAACAGAAACTGACTGCCTCGATCTGCTTTTTTATTCTGCTTATCCTTTCTAGATGTTTTTACTTTATCATACAAAGTATGAAAAAGTATTGTTATCGTGCGGAAAAAAAATTGCGATTTTGATGAATTTAGGCATATTGGGGTCCCAGAAGCGGAAAATCATCATTTCCAAAAAATGTCTGTATGAGGGTGTGTGTGTGTGTGTGATTTACGATATACTACCAGGTTTCACCTGATTAAAGTGTTTCATTACAACTTTTCTCTCTTCTGATTTGACATCATACGTTACCGAGCCTCTTTTGTTCACAACTGTCCCTTTGGACCAAACTGGATTGTTTGTGACAGAAAAATCCTTCAAAACATTACATTACCCATATTGAAACAATGCGGATTATCTGTTTATTTGTTCTGATTGTTACTTGTACATTTTTATAGAAGAATACACACAATTTAAGTTTACCGTGTTTGATTCTACTTCCTACCACAGGTTACCACAGTTGCTATGCTCAAGGAGGCTGAGAAGCACCAAAAAGCATTAATTGTAATCATCACAATTAATTTATTTTTGATGTTTTTTTATTATTTTTTCACTTAAAACTCAATAAAAGATCATTAATTTTGTACATCAGTCGATTTCAGTTAAGTTTTTTTGACTTTTCAGCAACTTTTTAGGGAGTGGTCAACTTACATGCCAGAAAACAAAAATAACCAATTTTAGTCTCTTCGGGAGAATGGTCATAACTTTTTTCGAGTAATCTAACAAGTGTCTTCAGCAAAATTTTAGCTAATAACGTCCTCTTTCCAATGGTGTCATTATATATCCAAAAAGATTAATTTGAAGGTGAATTATGAGCAAAAATTTTTAAAGTTGGTCAACTTGCAAGCCTCTCCCCTACTATATTATATAATAGAAGCCTTTTCTTTCGACGAAGATCCTAAATTTCTCACAAAGATGAGCTAAAAAGTGAAAGTATGTAATAGTTTATTATGTTAAAGATGATAATATTAATAACATTAATTTAAAACAAATGCGAAAGGAAGGAAGAGCTTTGGTGTGGAATACCATGTCCGTATGGATACCTGACTCCAAGTCACTTAGAAATTTCGTGCCAAATGAAAGATGAAAGATCATTATGATTTCTTAGCTTTTGCTGTAGAGACCTTGGGTCTGTAGAGTAGCGATGCAAAATCTTAGATCGCTTGGATCGATCATATTTTAATCGGATTGATACACAGAACGAAATAATTGACGTAATATTAATGTCCACTGATGATTAACTCAAGAATCATTAATATGATGTATTTTGCATTAATGCAATCTACAAAGGTGATATTAAGAATAAATATAAGTAATTGCTTAATTAACTTTTTTATTAGTATAATAATCACCTTTGCATTATACTGATCCAACAATGTTCTTGATTTAATGTTAAAAATGATGTATAAAATGAAATTTACATTGAAATGATCAAAAAAAAGCATTAACCTTATGACCACGAAGTGTTAAATATTATGTACATTTAATCATCACACTACATTCTAATAATGTAGAGCTATTGGAATAATGTTGTTCAGTGATTATGTCAATGTAAAACCTTATAGTTTAATGTCGTCTAAAGGTATCAGTCGATGAAAATTAATTCATTACTCAATGTTATTAACATTACTTGATGCTAACAATAATCTTATTAATGTATTTGTAATTGGGATTAACTACGCCTTCTACCAAGAAACGCATAATTGTTAACTTGCACTTTTATAAATAACTTGTAGACAGTAGGTACGCAAATTTCCCTCCATAATAATTTTAGTGTGTTTATGTGTTATACAAAAGTAAGATATTATTTTATTAATTATTTGCATGCACCACGAAAATTTCCGTTATAGTGAATAAAAAATGTAATACATTTATTGATACTACTACTCCAAATCGAGGACCGTGTTTTTAAAACTCGAAATCTACAAAATCAAATTTTTCGAAAGAACCTAGGCCTAGAAGTTTGGTAAAAAATATATTACTTATTTTATTTCTGTTCATAGTATGTTAAGTAATAAATCAACATTGAAAGAACAAGAAATCCAAAATTACTTGAATTTTTATTTGTGAATAATTATTTTAGTATCAGAAGAAAATGCAGAGGCGACAAAAAGATCTTTAAAATTCGACAATTTGTCATCAGAAGAATTCAACCATTTGGAAAGTGTGCTCTAATAAATATATATATAGATTAGAAGATATTAATAAATTAGGATTTATCTGCCGTTTTGGAAAAATAGCCGTTTTATAAACAACCATCAGGTTACAGATTGGTAATTTTATTTTTGTTATTAACTAAGTACATATATTAAGAAGCATAAACCTATTCTTTTATACAACTATAGATACTAATAGATTTTCGTATTTTTAGATTGATATATGGACGTCAACACGAGATACGAGAATATTGACGGTTTTTTAAAAAGTTGGGAAAGTGAAGTACCAAAAATTATTTTATTTGTAGAAAATGGTATTAATGTCAAAGACAAAATCACCAGATTTTCAAAAACTCAAAAAATCATATTAAAATGTCCAAGTAGTTTTTGTGTAAAAGGGTGAGTTTTCTTCAAAATTGTATTAAATCCAATCTCTATAATGTTATTTTTTGTAGTTGCTGAACGAATTGCTTCAGATTTACAACCCTCCACGGAAATTTTGTGCATATCAATAATATTTTGTAAAAAAATGTAACCAGGAAAAATGAAGTTTAGTTAAAATATAAAATTAATCAATTTTTCATTTCTGTTTTGCCTTTTTAGTATTGTTGACCTTGACGACCAAAAATTATTTTTAATATTGTTCTTGTAAGTTTGAAGAAAGGTACTAAACTAAATTTACATTTACTACATTGACAAAAAAAAGTTTTGAATCAAAACTTTTCATTCTTTGCTTATATGCAATGCATAACAACTTTTGAATCAAAATTTTTCGTTTTGGTTCAAAAAGATCAGCATTTTGCTTCAAAACGAAAAATTTGTATTCAATAGTTTTTATGCATTGTATATAGGCAAAGAATAAAAAAATTTGGTTCAAAACTTTTTTTTTATCAGTGTAGTGTATTATATTAATGCTATTAGACATTAAAGCAATACGCTGGAATGATCAAACAATGTACTAGGATTGATTGGTCAATGCAGACCCAACATTAAAACAATGATAGAAAGTTGATGTTGTATGGGATTGTACTAATAGGTAGTGGTGGTTAATATAATGTATTTCATTATTAAAGATATTTAATTACATCAATGTTCCTCGGAGATTAATTTAATCATCTTAACATCAAGTAATCAAAAGTTTACATTCTTTTAATTATTTGCAGCATCGGTTGAATATTAATGTTTAAATACATTTTCGCAATCACGCTTTTTATTATATTTACGTCAGTTTTTCGTTCTGTGTACGCAAAGAGTTTTTAAATTCAAGGAATCCGTTTGTGCATCCGTAATCATTCTGTTATTGTTATTAATTTAGAAATTATCTTTAACAAAAATATTGTTAATAATTCAGAAGTTGAACTAATATTTTCAGGTAGGTATTAAATACCTTTGAACCAAATATCGACTTTTCGTCGGATCTTTAATGAAAGAAAAGATTTCTACATTTTTATTATTTATATAACTATAAAATTACTTTTCATATAGAACTCGAATGTTATCTCGAAAAATAATGATATTGGAGTATCGTGGAAATACTTGCAAATAGAAATTAATAATACTGTGACTTACCATGTGGCTATTATGAAGTTAGCAAAAGAAGTACAAATATTATTCAGGGTTTTAAATTGCATTATTTTTATTGCCCTTATGGCAAACATATGTTTACTTATTTACCAATGCTCTCCCGTAAGTCACTTCAATTCTTAAAATCTTAAATTTTTTTTAAATTTAATTTTACATTATTTTATTAGCAAGGATTTAACAACCTTAACAGTTTAAAAAATATAGTATTGGCTCTTGATGGTTTATTCCTACTATTCCTACTATCGTATTTTGCCGATAATATTATGAATGAAAGCAGAATAGTTGCAGAACTATGTTATGGAGAGGAAATTGTTGGTACCGATATTCGTTTTCAAAAATCTTTATTATTCATAATTCAAATAAGTCAACTACCACTGATTCAAACAATTGGAAAATTTAAAATTATGTGTTTAAATACATTCGTTCTGGTAAGTTTAACCGAAAATTCAAAGTTAATAATAATTTAAACTGTTTTGGGTATGTCAATCTATCTATACGTATTATACAGTTTTAAAAAATGTCAACAATGAACGTTAAGCAACAATAATTTTCTTCCATATCTTTATGAATGTCTTAGCACATAAAGCACTGCGTTTACAATAATCATGCACAATACAGCTTAATTACATATTTTATTTTAGCGTTGGATTATTAACACATGAAAAGTAAGTGCTATATCATTTGGATTACCAGATCACTTGGTGAATGTTTTCCAGCTGTTTCCTGGTTAAATATCGATAAGGGAAGATAACGAAATTCACAAAATTTGAAAAACACCACTTGAACTTGAATTTCCAATTAAGTTCTTGAAAGTAAACGAGGCACACTTCATCATTCAAAATGTCAACCCAAATAAGACTCCAAGCTTCTTATTACAAAGAAATTCTTTAAAAATTGCAATTTCATTTGCAACAATGCAATGGAGAAGAGTCCAAATAATTCTTAATCATAAAGCAGACAAACCACCTAAAAAAATAACATCCTATCGGACTGTTGGTCTTTTGCAAGTCGTTTCCAATGTTTTTTAGTAACTTCTTGTCAAACGGTTACATATTTGTTTGCTACAAAAACTTTTTTATTTCAAAGACAAGTCTGACTTCAGAAGACATCATGCCACTATTGAGCAAATGAATAGATTTACTCCAATATTATAAATCAAGATTTTTACAAGAAATGGTAATCTTAAATTACTTAACTATTTGGACTTGACTTTGACTTGACGCAAAATGATAAAGATATGGAATACTGATGGTTTGCTATATAAAATTAAGACTAACCTACCCAATTTTTATTTTCAAATTTTAAAGTTTTTATCTGTCAGATAGAATGTTCAACAATCGAAATTCTATTTGCATAAATTCCACAAGGTAGTGTATTGTTAGGAACAATATTGTATTCATTCTCGACTTTAAATTTATAATACAAATTAATTAATTAGACAAAAAGGTTACCCACACTGGCTTGGACAAATGTATGCAGTTGTTTGCATTTAAAATAATACTAATAAAAATAATAAATAATCATGTTACTGCAACAAAATATTACGTTATACAACGATTATACTTTTTTTATTTTTTTTATTTTATTTTTATTTAATAAAAATACAGAGCGAAACAATTTTTTTATTTTCTTACGCTAACTTTACCTCGACATTTTTATTTACATTTATTTAGATTTTTGGTTATTAAATATTACCAATTTTTGACGTAAAGGAGTGCCATTTTTTTCAGACGAGTAGGATTCTATGCAATTTGTGGAGCCCTACCTAAAAATATAATATGCATAATCTAGAAATTGCGTGAGTGTTTGTAAAATGATAAATTTATATCGTTCCTATGATATTGTTAAACTTTGTATTGTAATGTGACTGAAATGTTTACTGCAGTTCTGAGCGTTAAAAATATTTGGATATTGTGTAAAACAAGTAATGGCAAGGTTCGTAAAATTATAGTTATTTATGATAATCACGAGTCGAGAGAGATACTTTTTGCAATAGAAAAAATTGATTCATTAAAAAGGAAGCCCAGTGGGGTAATATTCCTGAGTTTCTTTTTACTCCAGTTATCAAAATAAATAATATACAAATAGAACGAGAGTTATAACTAGAATTCGGATTTATATGCACCAAAATACTTCAAAATATAAACAGAATATATATTATATATGCACCGAATTTCTCTAAAATATGCACTAAAATTGATTTTAAAAAATAAAATATGCATTGATAATGCCAAACTAAAGAATTTTTTTTCAAATTTTTATGGATGAATTTTTTTTAAAAAGTACTACCTAGCTAATACATTCAGAAAATCTAATAATTTTAATAATAAATTTTAATTGCAAATGAATGTTTAAAGAAATATACAAAGCTACCTACTATTTATAAATATTTTTAATAAGATAGTAAATATATACATCTTAAATTGCTTTTAATTGGCCCCTTTTATTTGGCGTTTAGGGTTGTGAGGGTAATTTTTACGTATAGTTACGCCGTTGGATGACACATAGATACAATTGATTAGCTACTTAATATTACGGATTTGATTTAATTCAGTTAATATTTATTTTTGCGTGAAATAAGTCGAAATGTGTAATTTTTTGTTTTTAAACTACAGTTTACCTCCAAAAAAGAGTCCTTAAGTTCTCTATATCAAGCTTAGATTGAAATATGATCAAATTTGTCAAAGAAGTCCCTAGTTTGACTGATAGGTTGTGCCGTTTCCTATGGCTTTTATATTTAGCCAGGCGCTAAGTAGTGAAAATTTACAACTTCTTTCAGTTCTCTTCTTTTTTACTCGATTTCTTACTAATTAAACTAATTATTTTGTACCTTTCCGATCAAGACAATTAGTATAAAAATTAAATCTCACAAAACAACTTTATTGTTTTTATATTCTTTAAACAACAGAGCAATTCGTTGAAAAAGTTCTTAGCTATGTATGCATCATCACACTAATCCTTCCGCTTATCTTCAAAAAATCAAAAAAAGTTGTTAAAAGTTACTCGTGTAACTATGACTATGTTGAAATAGGTTGCGTAAGTGGAATACGTTTTGTGGAATAAGACGAACAAGAGGAATAACACGGAATCTATAAACAAAACATGTTTCGTAAATGGAACAATTCTCGATTTCCCCTGACCTCAAAATCTGAGATGTAGACTGAGGAGCCAGAAGTTTCCGAATTATTTTTTCCGTTTTACAGTCAGGCGTTTTTTAAATTTTAAACTTTTATTTTATTATGTTTTTAATTATTTTTAATGCAATATTATAATATGAGTATTTATTATTTTAGATGATAATATTTTGGATAGTCTTAATAATGTCATTACCGCATCCAAATACTGCTAGTATTACCTGTGATGATAAATATTCTCAGGAGCGGGCACCTACATACGAAGAACAGAGATACTGTGAAGATAATCATAATAGGTACAATAGTTACGATGCTCGTTACTACAATAAGAATTGCTATGCAGCAATATCTGAACTTCTTTACACTACGTGTAATGCTTTGTCATTAGAAAGTCATGACTTTCTGGATATTGAAGTCGAAGATCCAAAAATACTCTTCTTTAACTACAGTTTTATAAAAACAATACCGTCCAGATTTTTTGAAAAATATTCGTCATTACAAAAACTTTATATCAATGATAGCTATGTATCAGAAATTGATTTGAATGCATTCACGGGCCTTACAAATTTAGAAGAACTATTTTTGCAAAACAACCGCATTATTGAAGTTGGGAAAGGAACGTTCAATTCATTAATTAATCTTACAACTCTCGACATTTCAAATAATCGAATTGGAATAATTGAAAAAAAATCATTCCATGGATTAACCCATTTGGAAATATTAAATATAAGTCACAATTTAATTCTAAATGTTTCTGACGACATATTTGATCTTAATCTACATTCCTTAACAGTTTTAAATATATCACACAATTTTATATCGACGATCGAATTAACAAAAATTTTACCATTATTTTCCCATTCCAAACAGGATTTACAAATAGATTTATCATACAATGCATTGAAAACTTTTAATTTTTCTCAACTAACATTCAATTTAGATACATTAAATTTAAACAACAACAACTTAGAGACCTTAGGCGATTTAAAAAAATCAATCGCTATAAAACATCTGGATGTAAGTAATAACCGCTTATCGAAATTTAATTACTCACCGGAAAGTATAACATATTTAAATTTAAGCGGCAATCATTTACAGAATTTTAACACTTCCTTTTCTAATAGAAACAAAATTGAAATATTGGATCTTGGCCGAAACTTAATCAAGAGCTTAAAGAGCAACACTTTCGATAATATGTCAAGTCTTACTAATTTATGCTTAAAAGATAACCAACTAGCAGATCTTCCAATCGGTCTTTTCAAAAATCTTAAACATTTATTAATTCTCAGTTTATCGGGTAATCACTTCAAACAATTTGAATTTGGTATATTTTCAGGATTATCTAATCTTTTGGAACTTGATATATCAAATAATTCGTTCATTGACTTGAATTACAAAACTTTCTATAGTTTCAAAAATTTAATTGTACTGAATATTGCAAATAATAACCTGGTAACTTTAAATCCATACGAGTTATTAAATCACTGTGAAAAATTGAAAATGGTTATACTTAACGATAATCCGTGGAATTGCGTGTCTTTGCTAAATTTTACCATGATACTTAATAAAAGTTATGTGACGGTAATGGAAGGTTCAAATATGAATATTAAAAATCACCAAGGCCACGCATGCCACGACAACATGCTGACCGAAAATTCGGACAAAGGAATGGACAAACCTGGCAATCCTTCCATAAAGAACGAAGTTAATGATCTAACAAAATTTCTTGAATTCGAATTTCGCAATTCCAGTTTTTACCATTATTTTGAAAATTATAAAAACCGATCTCAACCAAACTTCGACGTTTTTAACGAATACTTTAATAAAGACTTCAAAGACACTTTATTTTATAAATTTTTCAATAAAAATATTTCCACAAATTTTCCCACCAGATACGAAGAAAGTTTTCACAATCTAACCAAAACTTTAAATTTATTAAATTTAAAATTGTCCAATTTAAATCAATCTACCGATTTGACAATTCCAAAGCAAATTGATTTGGATAAATTAAGTCAAGTTCTTTCAAATTTTTCCAATTATTTTGATTCAAAATTTAAATCGAGCAACTTTTATAAGGTTTTTGATAAAAATTTTACAAACCCGAACGAGTTGAACAAACCAACTGCCGTTTTACTAAACAGTAATTTAGAAAAATTATCGAAATCGGTAGACGGTATTGCAAGTATTGTCGAAAAAGAATCTTCTTTTTATAAACAATTTCAAACCAAATTTGAAAATGGCAGTTTTGATCAGGTTCTTATTAAAACTATGTTTCCTGAAGCACAAACCTCAAATATTTCTCACTCAAAATTAACGGGTGTTTCTGAAGACCACCAAGATGTCGTACAACAAATAGCAAGCTTACGTGGAAGCTTTATAGCTTTCATGACCATTTTAATAACTCTTATATTGATTGCCATAATGTTACCTATACTTAAAAAATTTACAAATCCTTTCAGCAAGAACTCGGTGAAGCACAACACTTTCGAATCAACAGCTGATCTTCCGTTGGTGTAAAATTGTAAAATAAATAGTAATAAATTGAGATAGTTCGTGGAACCAAATAATTTTAAAAGAACTTAAGAAGTACTTATGATGAAAATTTTATTTTTTAAGATAATGATAACTTATATTTTATTATGAGAAACTCTGAGGTACATAAGAGGACTGTAGTACCGGTAATAGTCACTGTCATCATGATCATTCTAAACTATGTTTATGCTTTACAAACATAAGATATCACAATGTTTATTGCGATAGCTGTACTACACTATTTCTTACACAATATGTTTTTTTTTTATATAATGTGCTATCTTTAAAACACATAATATTATTATGTAAAACCATAAATAAAATTTATGTTAAATGTTAAAAACAATTAAGTAGTTTTATTTTTCAAGATATCTGTATAGCGCCCAACAAATCTTTCTAATAACCCTTTCTATTCTAAAGAAACAGAAATCTTTATAATAATAAAAAATTAATAATAATAAAATTAAAATAGCATAAGAACTTCTAAAAGGAAAGTAAGTATTTCAGCATATAAGGGATGACACACCATCAAAGTGAAATCCTCTTATCTTGACACAAGAAACTACAATTCTAAATGCTCAGTCATTTGCACTCTAAATGTGAATGAAGAACATAGTAGCTGATTTAAAATTTATAAGTACAAAATAAAATAATCAGCGATGGGGTGTTTTAAAACAAAAAACATCACAATATCTATGTCGATCATATCAATAATTTAGAAAACCCAAAAAATGCACAAGATACTTTTCAGAACTAAAATGTTTTTAAGTTATCACAAATAAAATACACCGTAAGTATAAAATATCGCAAACTTTTTCTCTATACTATTGAATATAATATATGAAGTATGGTGAAAACGGATTTTTACCAACTACCTCTTTAATTTATTTTTTATTATTTTGCTTGAATTTTTTTGTGGCACGGAAAATTATAAATTATAGGTTTATCTTCCTCATTTGTAGTCGTTTCTCTTCGATTATAGCAAATTAGTAACTGCTTATAGAGAAAATAATTAGGTAAAATACAATTTTAACTTAGATATGCATATGTAGCAACATTTAATTAGCTTTAGCTATGCTATAAGTGTAAGAAACTCTTATCAATGTTTACAAGCAGTTTTGTAACAAACTAATTTATCATTAACCCGGCGTCATTGTGGCGACCAAACAGAACACCGCCGCACAGTGATCTAGATTTGAAAAAAGTGGGACATTATCAATTTATTGAAACTTTGAATATTGCAATATGAATATTGAAGAAGCAGAAAAGAAGGTTTCGAGTAACAGAAATTTACATTTTTACTCCTTTTTATAACAAATGACGGCAGGTTTTGACTATATGAACCAAGCGTACTTTGATTGTCACTTAATTGTAACCTGGGCCCGGCTCTACCGCAGCAAAGCCAACTGCGCGGGCTCAGTTCAGAAACCGTTTAAAACTAATTACCACAACAACTTTTCCAGCGACGCTACGGCTAGCTTTTATAGAGCAACGGGGGGGGGGGTCAAAGGAGTATAACCAAGGCGCCACGTACTTTTTGCCGCTGTTGGTGTTCTGCCTGAAAGTACGAAAGCAAAAGAAACAAATAAAATAAATGAAACTCGTTGTTGGGTAACAAACGTATAGTTTAATATCCAAAAAAACAAAGCAACAGTAAAAAAAGATAAATTGTTACTAAAAATTATATAGGCTATCAACAGTGGTCAGGCGCAGCTGAAAATAAATAAGTAACGTCGTCAGATCTGATAACGCGAACAATACTATTACAAGCACTTCAAAGTAGTGCTTCGTGCAAACAAAAAGGTAAATGAATTAGGATGTTAAAAAAGTAATCTTCAAAAGGTGACGATAATCCCAACTTGGCCGACGAATACGCAATACTAAACCTGCGTGCCACGACGTATTAATAATAAAAATAAACTTTTGGCTCACCCCAAATAGTCCGGAAGTCGGCACGGCACTGGATGATAGGGCAGGAACAAAAGGGTGCGCTACCAAACTCTACTACTGCTGCTATTATAATTAGCTTCAAAACGAACGGTATTATAGCTAATGTAGTAATAACCAAGGGTATCAACGAACGTGAGCTTCTCTGTTTGTGTATATCAAAAAAAAGGCGTTGATCGGATGTTTTCCCAATTAGAAAATATTGGATTCGTACGTGTCTTGAAAAAAAAAAACAAGTTTGTTGATCGTATACAGCCAAAATAAATCCGCTAAAGCGAAATCGGTTAACCAACTTCCAAAATAATTAACCAACTGTCGGTCTCCGAACAAAGTTAACTGATACATAAATCCCAAAATCAATGGTACGGAAATTCTAATAATTTTTCTTTCCAAAAAAAATATCTAGCTAACTACTGGACACAAAAAATTTACTTGATTCTTCAAAAATTCAACCGTCCAAAATCTCAATATGGCGTACGCTTATCTTTCCATGTTTCTTATCTGCCTTTTAAATTCGATTTTAATACCAATATTTGAATTTAATAAATATACAAGGTGTAGCAAAAGATGAAATTTTTAATAAAACGCATTCACGTAAAAACCGATGGTTACATAATAAGGAAAGCAATACAACAAAAATGCACTTTTAGATATCAGCAATGAAGTCTTCTTTTTCCTTAAAACGGCACAGTTTTAATTTAATCGCTTTCTATTAATGTATTTTAAAAAATTTATAAAAAATTTTATGTTTTTAAAACATTAATATGCATCATATGACGCTCGCTGTAAAGACATGCTGAAATACAATAAACATAACCATGCTTGTTGTAAAATTAGATCTACAAATCGATTCGCATTACTTCGAGTCTTAAAATTTTATTCACCAGTTTTGTTTGTTTGTACAGTAGGCATATCAAGTGCAATCAGGTGCAACAAAGTGCAAACATTTATTTTATCGCGATTTTTGACGATAAGTGGATTATCTGAGAATTTGATTATTTAGTGTAGAAATATCCCTACATTTTTCTAGGTTTTTCCTAGTAATTATACTAGGAACTATAATTATTAACTATAACTATAATACTATTAATAATGGTAATATTAAAAAAAAAATTTCAACAATATCGAAAATAATCAAAAAAGTTTTACTGTGTAAAGTTGTAACTTGTAAAGTTGTTTCAGATTACAATATTTTTATACTAACAACACCAAAACCCCGTGAATACAAAAATTAATAACAAAACTCGAAAAAAGGATTAATGTCCCACTTTTTTCAAATCTAGATCACTGTTCGCCGTTGTCGCCGGGTATATTCTACCCATGTACATTATTGCACTGAATCAACCTTATGTCCATAATTAGTTTTTCTATATTGGGGTATTAGGTAATTGTAAACATTATTTATAACAATTAAACATATATTTATTATACAGTACACCCTCGTTATTCCGGACAGATATAGTTTTGAGTTTGTTCGGATAACCGAGTTTTCCGGATTAGCGAGATATTTTTTTTAACTTATTTTATTGAATAAAATCCATTGATATATTGTATTATTGAATCATTTTATTTTATACAGGTACTATAGTTGATCTCGGATACTAAAAATGTAGGTGGCAGATCAAATGCAAAACCACATTCACACAGGGAAACGTCATTTTACAAATTTAAATTGAATGCGTTATATGTGTTGCCTAACTAAGAATGTTTAAAAGTTACGGCATAATTTTACGAAACTTATTTTCACAAATTTATTTCAATTTTAATGCGATTTTGATGAAATAAATAAAGAAATACTGCATAGGAACTATTTAATATAATACAAAAAATTAAATGTTATCTATCACCAACACGTAAATTTCGCTAGTGTAAAGCTGCCTAATTTCTAACCAATTTCATTGGTTAACATTTCGAGATCAGTGTTTTAGTTCAAATTTTTACTTTTTTCTTAAATGAAATGGACTATAGTTTAAAGTAATAAAACTGAACTAAATAAAATTAACAAATCTGTGGTCACATGCTTTAAGGGAATAAGTCCACTTATGCCCAAATCCATTTTTTTTATAGAATTAGATTCATAATAATAATATAGGTGTCAACTTCTGGTATAAGGAGAAAAGTCTGTCAATAAATACATAATTAGAAATTTACAATTTTTTTTACAAATATATTATAATTAAAATCAATCAAAAAATCAGTAATTTTTTATTTTATTTTTTTACCTTTACTATAAGGGAATTTGTGATACATTTATGAGATAGCAATTAAATTTTCAAAGTAAAAGTTTAGTGGTTATAAGCTAGTAACTTTTAAAGTTAAAATTAAAAAAACGTTTTTTGCTTCTAATGTAAAGTTAGCTATTTGGACTTATACCCTTCTAGCATGTGACCAGAGAAATAAAAAAGCAAAAATAAAACTTTCATCAAACAATCATACTATGATTTTTTTAAGAAACAACTAATTTTTGATTGTTTGAAGTGGCAGTGATGTCATAGTTTAGTCTCATAAAAGAGTACTGATGAATTGCATTAATTAGAAACTGCAACTAGAAATACGTCCGGATTGCAGAGGTAAAAAATGTACATTGTCCGAAGAGCAGAAGTGTCCGGATTACTGGAGTGTCCAGATTACTGGAGTGTCCAGATTAATGTGTGTCCGGATAAGCGAGGCTGTACTGTAAATAATATAAAATGAACCTATTATAATTATTAAAAATTTAAACATTCTTCTTCTATGAATCAATTTGTTAGAACATAACTTTGAATATAACTATATTCAAACACAAAAAATAATCACAATTTAAGTACAAAATATAAATATTTTTTTAGCACGTTAACATAAAATTATAAATTACGTAAAAACAACGCATATTTATTTCTTATATACTAAGTTATTCGCTATTGAGATCAAATGTTACGTAGCCATTGTGGCCAGGTATAACTACCAGAGCGCTCTTCACAGAAGTACAAATTTCACCGTAGCCGCAATGACACTAATTAAAATAGCTAAAACGCTTAGTGAGGTCTACAACTTCAGCTACTGTGAACGGCAAATAACGAGTGTATTTTGTTTTAAAGCTATTAGAGGTTTAAATACAGTCGGGTATTAAATACTTGGCCACAATGACCCAATCATTTGAACTTACTTGAAGATCCTTAATAAATTATTGTCATAAATAGAATATAATATAATAAATTGACATAATAATCAACGAAAACTACCAAATTTGTACGAATTTTGTTTATATTATTTAACACTTGATTTAACTCTTTAATGCTCAATTAATTTTAATTCATACTGTGAGTCAATGGTCATTTTCAAATAAAGCTGTTAAATATGATTATGTACCAGAATCAGAACAACATTTATTAACAAATTAACAATACAGATTAATTTTAAAACATACATAACATTTTAAAATTTTATTGAAGAGCGAGATGTTGAGAGACCCTGCCTAATGCGTAACTCTCTTTGACCTAGTGTTTATTGTCGAGACAATTTTAGGTAATGGATAAATAACCTTATTTGTCGTTATCGTTAAATACATAAGGTACCTAGTTTTGAAAATATTGCAGGAAAATTAATAAAACCTGCTTGTTTATTTTTTTTTAAATTTTTTTATTTTATATTAAATTTGGGTAAAAATTCTTACTAAACGGCTAATAAAACTATTTACAATATTTACACACAATAATTTGGAATGTACTTCGTCACAGTGGCGTTGCAGGTTAGGTATCGTTGTCGTCTTCGTTGTCATCATTATCGGTCGTCAGTGTCTGTGCAAATAATGGTAGATTTTGATATGACAGTTTGTGTTTGATTTTAAAAGGTGTATTGTTGTGTCGAATTTTAGTCATGTCTTTAGTAAGTTGGCTTTTGACAATTTGTGAATCGTAAAATTTAGTAGCAAGTCGGTTTACGTGATCCTGAAAGTACTCCATGTCTGTCAGTTCATGAAGTGTCGTAATTCGTGTGTAACGGTCCAGTCCGGTTATTAGTCTTAAGGCGCTACAGTAGCACGTGACTTTTTATAAGCAAAACAAACATGCCCCTTACGTCTCTCTTTTTGATATCTTCTCAATGATTGACAGCGCCACCGTACGCAATCATTATGTACTATAAAATTAAAAATTTGCTCTATTAATGCGATTTCCTTTTTTTTTGTATTGCAACCAAGATGAAAACAAGAACATCGTTCCTTGTTTGAAACGTCATATTTCCGAGATAAGATAAGAGCGGAATGCCATAAGAATTGTTATAATTGTTATAATACATAAGAATTTGTTATTTAAAATTGCAGCACAAATTACAAGTGGCAAAACAATTATTAAATTGAAGGGTTTAATTTTTATTTTTATTAAAAAATATTACATTACCAATTTTTAAAATTTTAAAGTATAGTCGCAAATAAAAGTAATTCATGTAATATTATGTAATTCAGCCAAAATATCATTATACAATCCACATTCGGTCATGCTGGGAACATAATTTAGTTCATCATCTTGGGGTTCACATTTAAAATATCCAATTTGTACACAATTTTTATGTTCCCCAAAAACATGTGACGGGACATTCTTAATATCTTCTTGTAATGCAGAAATTTTTGTGTTAAGTTCCGTTTCTTCATTATTTCTGTATTTCACTGCCACTTTAATATCTTTTATGATTCTTGTTACAGAATTCACTACATGCTTTCTCAAGTTCTTCGGAATCTTCTTACTATTAAATTTACTTGCTGTTCTTTCTGAAAAAGAAAAAAAAATAATTTGAAATATATTAATAGTAAGCAGGTAAATACCATCCAATTTTCGCAATCGGTGAAAACAATTTCTGTACAAATGATTCCTACATTCAACTTTCTCAACACGTAGATTACCATATGGTTTCGCTTGGATTAATTTATAGGAAACGCTCGAATCTCCATCTCCAACCAAACGTATATATCTTAGCCGATGCATTTCTATGCTCTGTTTGAAACCCTCTACGATTATGTCGCTTTCCATAGCTGTCGAAGCTCCAGTCCAATTTTTGAAACAAATATGTTCTTTGCTTACATTTTTGCTTTCGTTATATGCACAAATTGAACAGTATTTATTACGTACACCCAAAAACAATATCTTCCCAGTTCGCTCTCCAATGATACAGGCCTAATGAAAATAAATAATAAAGAGATTTATATAAAATAAAATTCTACTTATAAACTTACCACACCAGACGACGCATTGTAATTGACATTATACGAACGCTTTGACCAAGCTCCATCTGCAATTACTGTTATATTACCTATTCCGTCTTCATCAACATCACCCAATTCCTCAGCTAGTTTGTATTCTTCTTTTCCTGCTTCGATTATAACAGATAATACGGTGTCATGTAATAGCGTCGATATCTCCTGTTGTTTTTCCAGATATGTGCCCGAAGACATAAACGGAATATTCATTGTAGATAAAAATTCATCGCATTGTGAATATCCAATGCCAGTCGATATGGCTCCAAAAGCAGCAGCTTGATTAATATTCATGCTTTCTTGGGTTGGTTCTTCTGTGTCGATGATTTTAATAATTTGGCACATTTGGCATTGGAGAGTAAATTTGGAACGTAAACCAAATCTTTGCTCCTTAATCACTATCATATCGGCTATTGTACAATCGAAAGGTTCGTGCTTTTCTGCATTACAAATTTGACTAAATAAATGTTTGACGTTAATAATTCTTCTTCCATCAATAACATCAACATTATTTTTTATCGGTGTTTCTCTAAAATATATGTTAAAATTAAAATGGAAATTTAATTAATTTTGTTACAAATTAAATTACCTCATAACTACTTCGTTATTTTCTTCATCCATGAAAGAATTTGCTGGTAAACATTCGCCCGATTCATCTATAATTGCTACTGTATTTTCTTCTTCGTTTATATCCATGAAACAATTCTCTGCAATAATTTCTTCAGTTGTCACAATATTTTGTTGTTCGGGAATTTCCAGATTAGTCAAGTCAACAACAACCTCTTCATGGTCCACCGTCATTTGTCTAAAATGATTACTTTATAAATGTACCAAATTGCTATTTTTCCCCGCTGATTTGCCAATTTTAAAAGTAAACGATTCAGTGTGGCATATTTAGAAAATGCTTACATATTGTAATATCGAATAACTAACAATTAATTATTATTTCACTACGAGGGGGAAATCTCTGGGGAAATTTGGTGTACAAGTGACAGGAAATCTCAGACAATCTTAGGAAATTCTAGGCAATCTTAGGAAATCTTAGGCAATTCAAGGAAATCTTAGGCAATGCAAGGAAATGTTAGGCAATCCAAAGAAATTTTTAGGAAATCTCAGGAAATTTTAAGAAATCCGGGGAAATTTTAGGAAATCCAAGGAAATTTCATAAAAGGAAATCTGGTGTACAAAAATTTTGTTTGCGGTTTTCCCCTCGTTTCACTACCAGTATAAATGCAAAAATTTGTATTCGTTATTAAAAATGTATAGTTTGGATTATTAAAATCTACGCGTAATTAAAATGAAATAGTAGGTACTTACGCTGGAAATCTACTACATAATTGGTTGGATTTTTTTTCAGCAGCACTAAAAAAATTCACAATTAATAGTGCAACTTTTTAAAACTTAAAAAAACAATTTACATAGCACGAGCATGTTTCATTCGATTTTTCATGCTTTTTCTTCTTGTACTTAATGGCAAATTAATTCGTTTCTTAAGAGCATTGTCCTTCGGCATGTTGAAAAATTTCGATTCTAAAATAGTAAAAATTATTGAAAACTTTATATACTTACACAACAATAAAATCTGTAAAACACTAAATAATCCGCGTTCGTTTGACACTGTAAACAATAAAAACACTGAAAATCGAATAATTTTTAAAACACTAAAATATCGGTTTTATAGTCTTTCAAATTCACTGGAAACAACAAAATCACTGAAAATTAGGTATTTTTAGAGCACCAAAATAACACTTTTATATTTTATTATATAAAATGTATGATAAAATAAATTTTTTTAAATTCAAATGCACCTTCGAGTGTAATGCTATTTAAAATGCAAGAATGCAATTGCATACATAAGTTGCGCGCGACAATACTAGGTATGCTAAAAATAGAGGATGTTGATTGATAAGGGAAAATGTTACGGTAAGCTATCAACTTCGACGACGTGTAAAAAATTTACACGTAATAGAAAACTTATATTGTGTTTGTGTATAAAACATAATTGGAGATGCATAGTTTTACAAATATTCGCTCTAAATCTAATAGCAGCACTATACGGTTATAAATTTAAATCAAAAAATTTAAATTTTAATTACAACGTGTGTTGTTAATATACATTAATTTTTATTATAAAAATTATGGGTGATGTATAAAGTCATGACGTTTAAGTATACAGCGATATAAATTGCAAATTCAAAAATATAAATTTTCAAAATTAATTTTTTAAAAAGGACCTTTCCCCTGAATAGTGTTTATTGTTTTATACTTCCATACGAAATTTGAAAGCATAAAAATTAAAATTGTAGAAATTATTTGTTATTTCAAACCAATGTCGCGAACAGCTGATCATGATTCCCCTTAAGTTTTTATTTTGAAACACTTGCAGCGGTTTGATAGCTGTCTTCGAAATATTACACCAAGCTGCTAATACTAATTAATTAATTATTATAATAAATTGACAAAAAGTAATTTTTTTGGGTGTTCACAACTTTGAAGAAAAGTTCTACTTAAAATTTAGCTTTCTTACACAGGAAGCTGGCTTATCATCTTTCTAAATAGAATAGTATATGGCTACACTATTTTATCAAATAATTTCCGGGAAGCACGGGTTAGTTTATTTTGGGATTCCCCTTTCTACAGCATTCAAGTTGATTAATTACACAAACGATATGATAATTTTGAAAAAATGTTTATTTATAATTTATTATATCCTGTTAAATGAATTATCGTGAACTTTATAAAAACTAACATAATTAATAATAAAATATATTTAAATCAAGTTGAACGTTGAAAATTTAAAATAATTATTTTTAATTTATATTTAATTAAAGCGATAAAAAGAATTTTCAAATTTCAAGAAATTCAAAAATTTTTAATACTTTTTTAGTTGGCTGGGTTATAGTATTTTAACTTTATTCTACTTGGATTGAGAAAAAGAACCACCCAAGCATATTTGTAAAGTAGCTTGTCGGAAAGAAGAGTCTTCAAATTTAATTGAATAACTTTTCTAAATGAGTTCTTATTAAAAGATCGATAGAAGATATTAAAAGTGCATGTTTCCATATTGGACTTGAGCGTAAAATATACATTAATTTTGGAATAAAACCACAATGTTTTAAAATAAATAACGCCATGTGTGGTTTAATTTCTTTATAATATCTTTCAATATAAGTGAGTAACAAAATTATCCGGATACTATTATATTTTTCAATTTAACATGAGTATTTTAACTATTTTTTAAATAATTTTTTCGAAAAAATTATATCTTATTAATATATTCACTTACCACCATTCGGTATATCAAAAAAAATTTATTGAAGTAGTATGGAAATAGAAATAAGCCATTTTGTATGCACTATCAGTCAATTTTAATGCAACAATAATATCCGGACACTTGCAAAAAAAATCATTTTCTGAAGAACAAATATAAGTTTTTAATATTTTGTTGGATAACCATTGCTTTCTACAACACACTGCAACCGTTTAGGCATATTACCAATAATTTTTGATAGGAAATCTTTACCTATCAGACTCCATTCCTCTTGTAATCTTTGTTTTAATTCCAATTTAGATTTTATGGGTCTTAATCGAATTTTTCTGTCCAATTCGTCCCATAAATTCTCAATTGGATTTAAGTCTGGTGATTGAGGTGGAGGATGTAGCACCTTAGGACTTAGGACACTTATATAACAAATATTCTTGTACAATCCGTGATTTATGTTTAGGGTCATTGTCCTGATAAAATTTAAACGTGTCTTTTATACCCATACGTTCGGTACATTATAATAGATTTTCTTGTAAAATGTTTAAATACTTATACTTGTCCATAATCCCATCGATAAATACCAAATTACCAACCCCTGCAGCCGAGATGCACCCCCAAACTAAAGCACTGCCACCTCCATGTTTCACAGTCCCACACAAATGTTTACTTTCCAATTCTGTGTTGGGCTTTCTCCACACCATTATTCTTCCATCTGAATTTGTGATGTTGTATTTACTTTCATCGACGAAAATAACATCATTCCACCAATCAGAATCTTTGCATCAAAATTTTTTAGCATACATTAAGGGTTTTCTTCTATTAATTTCATTTATAAAAGGTTTCTTTCTAGCCACTCTTCCGTGATATCCATATTTTTTTTAAATTCTGCGGATAGTCTGTGGATGTACATTTTTACCAATTTCTTGTAAAAGACCGGTTGCAATTTTTGGTGTGCTAAGTCTGAGATTTCTTCTTATTTTTCTAATTAGTTGGACTTCTTCTCGTTTACTTAATATTCTCGGACGGCCTGATTGAGGGATAGAATCAATTCTGTCTTCACTTTTATAACGTTTAATAATGTCTGCTATCGTACTTTTGGGTAGGTTTAATAATTTTCCGATTTCCCGGTATAACTTCTGTTTTTCTCTTTGAAATATCACTAATTGTCGAATATTGAAACTTATGTTACTTTTACCTCCCATTTTATTCAAGTTGATTAACACTTTGTAAACTACTAATATGAAATGTACCTTACTAATACATTTAACTATGAATGCGCGTATAAAAATTGCATTTAAGCTTTATGTCAAAAAACGGTTTCAAAATATGAAATTTACGTTATTAAGGGGGCATCCATTAATTACGTATATATAAAATGGTGAGATGTCGTGAGATTTGGCTCGACCTCTTACCCCCCCCTCTTCTAATTTCACGTGAAATTTTTTTAAATGCGTATTTTTAGTGCAAATACATTAATCTGTGCTTGATTGCGTTTGATGTATTAATAAAAAATAATTATCTTAATTACTTTTAAGAATAGTTAACACAAAAAAATTAGGTGATATTTGCCTAGACCCCCCCTCTCCCTTACGTGAGATTTTGTGAGATTCGGCTCGACCCCCCTAAATGCCTCACGTAATTAATGAACGCCCCCTAACATAGAAGTGTCCGGATAGTTTTGTTACTCACTGTATGTATTTTTGGCGTTGTTGAATTATTCCGGAATTTGTACTAGTATTTGTAATTTGTTGAATTTTTTCCATCAGAGACGGTAATTGTAATTTATTGATTTTTTTTTATTTAAATTCTGTTGCAGGCAAAAGTGTTTTACAAATAGCATATTATTATTATTATATGTAATTATTTATTTCTGATTTTCTACAGTTGGTTGGTGTTCTTTAAAAGTTGCAGATTTCTGAGTTGAAATTCATATTATTAAAATTCCAGCTGAATTGTCATTTAATATTTTGTGTTCGCTCCTTGAAGTGAACACTGAAAACCTCTACCTTTCGCTCTGTTCTATGGGGGCCCTACATAAAATATAATAATAGAATGGCTAAGCGCAAAAATGGAAATACTTACATGTAGATTATATTATGTTATATTTCCCTTTTTGCACTTAGCTATTCAATTATTATGTACTATACTGGACGTACTATATATAGTACGTAAAATAATAAGGGTATTCATGTCACTTCGTACTTTTCGTAGTTATCGTACTTTTAAATTTTGTAGACTTATGTGACATGAACACACTCACCGTTCAATGTTTCGTAAATTCTTTCGTACTTGTATTTGTAGATTATTCTGACGTTTTGAGGTAGATTTTAACTAATTTAATTATTCTATTCACATTTACTGACATTATTTATTGTCAAATATTTCTTGGTTAACGAAACTACGACATCTACATAAAGTACGACTGCGTAGATTTCGTAAACTAGATCTGCATTAAAAATTCTACGAAATTTACGAAAAATGCAATCTACAACAAGTACGACAAAAGTACGAATACCCTTATTAAAATTTTAAAGTCAATTTTTGTACTCAAATTTATTTTTCAATCAATTATTTTTTGGTTCTAATGTATTCAATTCGAAATTCAAAATTCCGTGGGTGTTATTTTGTTAGAATGATAAATTATGTCGTTCCCGTGATATCCTACAAGATTTCAATGTATTACTAATAATTTATTTACAGTATTTCAGTTGTACACGTTCCAATATTAATACTGCACCGTTTTTTTATAACACCTAATAATAATTAATAGCCGCAACAATCAAATTAAGGTGAGGAACTCTGTAGTTTATTAAATGCATAATTTATAAATAATGATCTGATTTATTTTTATTTTTATTTTAATTTTAGTTTTTTAAATTAAATTTAATATTTATACTCGTAATTTTATAATTAGGGAATACTATAAATAATATAATCGTACAAAGTAGATTTCAATTACATGGATCCTGCATGGATTTTGATGCAACTTTTGTCAATCTCTTCGAAATTGAATTTTAATCAAAGTTTAAAACTTTTTTTTTCTTGCTTTTTTCTTTTTTTATATTTAACAAATTGTACCCTATTCTGATCCTTAATCCCTTCTCTGAAACTGGTTCCATAATGTCCATTGAAACGGGAGTAGCAGGGAACGAGACAATAAATTGCTGTGACCCTTTTGAAGTGGGTGTCAGAGCGATGTTTTTCCTCTCTTGGCTGTACCCAGCTAAATAAAAATTCACGAAGATATTATTCCAATAGATTCCTTACTGCTGTTTCAACGGATCTGCGTCTCAAAACGATCGGACGATGAGTTAAAAAATTATGTACAGTTTGAATTTGTTCCTTTCCCACTAGCTCTTTTTGACGATGCAGGCATACGTAAAACTAAAATATCTTCATTTTTCGATATATTTCCGCCATTATCAATAAACTTTGAAAAGGTTAAACAATCTATATTTATTATTGATGGAGGGATGCTTCTGCTCTGCGTTAAATGGCAACTGGAAAAAATGTTTGAGAGTATCTGTGGAAATTATGTGAGATAAGAATAAGATGGAACAAAATCTATTGGAAGAACTCGCCGTTTGATGCAAAAATTTTAAGTTGATTTTAGGTAACAAGAAAAGTTATTACTCAACAGTAACAACAAATCTCGGATCATTTCAAAGTTGAGGGAGTTGCTCACGAAAAATAACATTTTGTTTCATCAAGCTGAAAGTGATGTAGATAGATTGATCCTTACCACAGCTATTGATATCGTTGGAGAATAACTGATGATATTGATGTTCTTGTTCTTCTGTTAGTAAAGAAATATATTATTTGAAACCAGCTAAAGGAAAAACAAAGTAGTAAAAATATTTTTTTCGAAAAGTTTAAAGAAAAAACTACCGAACTGTTAACAAAACATATTTTTCCTGCACGTACTGACAGGACGTAACAGCACTTCAGTTTTTTACTATAAAGAAAAAATACCTTAAAGCATTCGAAAAAAGAATCGATCTGCAAGCTCATGTAGATATTATGTTTAACATTTCTTTTAATAAGATATAACAAAACTACACAGAAAAAAAAATTTTTAATTTATCTATTTGACATTAGATGATTCACCTATAAATTAGTACTAAAATCAACCCATGAAATTAGGTAAATCATCGAATTTGGAAATATAGAAATCATCTAAATAAATCTATTTGAATCGCCTAATGTATGTAATAGCTGTTTTAGCTAAAATATTTATATAATTTGTTCAGGTCGTTCAGACATTCAAGTAGAAATATCTATTTAAATTGGCAGGTTTTGCTAAATTTTTAGACAAATCTGACAAATAATGGTAAGATATTATCCTAGTATATACATAGCTTTTAGTCCAATTAGCTGAAAGAAATAGTGTTTGTATCTTAAATTACTCTATAATTCATTTACCGCTTTAGAAAACTTATCTGAAATAATTATCATAATCGTCTAGTATTAACCTTCGACGAATTAGCAGTCGAAAATACAGTGTAGGTACTCCTCTAGGGTTAACATTGTCTACATCTTTATAGAAAATTTTTCTAAATTATTAGACCAATTGCCTACTTAAACTTATCGAAATATCTACTTGTATTACACAAATCATCTACTAAAAGTAGGTAATCGTATCCATTGACTACATTGATTCATCTAAACCTGTACTTGTCAAATTCAGCTAATTACTTACAAGTTGATAATTTAGTTACTTGAAGTAGAAGGTTGAAAATCAACGACTCTTTTTATATGAATTCTCTACAATTTTAGATGATTTTACCAATTACTTTTTTCTGTGTGGTAAATGCTAGATTCGCATGCATTCTTGCTTTGTGCGAAGCATCAAAAATAAAGGAATCATTGAACAAATTTAGGTATGTATTTACTTCCGGATCTGAACATTGTCTATTATTATTGATGTGGTGCATTCGTCTTAATGAAACAACATTATCATCTTGATGACATTTTTTTGGATCTCAATTTTTTTATTATTATTTTTTTATTTATTAACAATTAAGTTAATTGCTTTGCCCACCACCAATGATGCATAATCTGAATACTGGAAGAGGGTTCATCTCCAAGTTCAATAAATTATGGTTCGGAAATAACATCATATTTCCACAGGAATGGGGTTGATGATCGAGAACTTTTGACGCCCATTAGAATGAACCAACAACCTGGGCCCAAAGAATATATTAAAAACCATGTTTTGTTACTGTGCTTGTGGTAGCAGAAAAAGTAGTCTGCAATGAACTGAAGTTTGTGGTGGTTGCGATGGAAATTGGAAACAGTTGCCTGAATTCAGCACCGAATATCCCGAATACAATAATGTAGATAAAGAAAAATTGATAATGACAGCTCTGAGTAAAATGTCAATAATAAATTGGGAATACAACATAAATTATTTGTTATTAATATTTAATATTCTTCATATAATATATCACATCCAATATCCTAAATAAACTCTAATTATACAATTTCTCAGGTATAAAAAAAAATTTAAAAAAAAACAAGTGTTCTCATGTGGTAAACTTTGAAATCGTATTACATAGTGAATCCAGAAGGTTTCATTCAAATACTTTTGGGATCCATGTATTCCGAGCTTTTTACGTTTTATTGTCTAGCGCGCATCGACTAAATAGGCTGAGAATAATTTCCAGTGCCTCATAATTAGAGGCAGAATTTACAAGGAATTTTATGTTTTTCATTGTCGGTTACTTCACAGTTTGTGCCTTCTAGGCATTCCTTGTAATGTTTTGTAAAAATTATGACATATCCAAAATAGAAAGATATGGAGTCTCTCAGTGCCGAATAAACCATGTGTGCCATGGAGCCCGCTTCACATAGCGTCAAAGGTCAGAAGGCGACAAAATTGAGAGTTTTTAAATTAAGTTTGTATAAAAAATTTAATTTTGAATAAAAAAAATATCGAAACGACGGGCACCATATCAAATCAAATTAACAACTCGCGAAACTCTAAGCGAGAAGTCACGAATTGTGATTTAATTAATATTTTGTTTGATAAAATTGGTAAAGTAAAATAGTAGGTATAAGTAATAACGCTGGTTTGCAAATAAAATATTTTTCGAGCCCTGATACCATTCCTGCTCATTCTTTCCCCACCTATTTTTATCACTTTTCTATAAATTGTTTTAGCCTTTATATTACTTTTGGTAGGCTAGAGAGGTAAAAAGTTAATATTTGTAGCAAGAAAGTTGCCTTTTTCCTTTGTCTCAGGGAATTTGTTCCTTTGAATGGTTAAAAAATCATTAAAAATTATCAATTTTTCCGTTTTTTCCTCTATAAATCTAACTTACTTTCTACATATTATTCTAGCTAATACTAATTTCCATCATCCTGTTTCAAACACCTCTAAATAATATAAATATAAATATAAATATACCTATAGCAACAGTTCGGAAGGGGGCCTCCAATTTTTATCATTTTTCGACAATAAATAGTTTTATAATAAGAAGTAAAGTAATAAAAAAAAAATGAACCCAAAATATAAAATTTTAAGTAGACTTGTGGTACGAGTATGGGGGTATGTATTTACATATACAATCAATCAAAAAAATATTACTTGACAGATGATATATTCTTAATCCTGACCTGTCAAGTGATAATTATGTCTCTTTCGATCGTTTTGAATAATTGATTTTTCTACGTACTGTATTCTTAACTGGACTGTTAAAATTCTTTTGTTTTAATGTTTTGTTTAGTTCTGTTAAGTGTTACAAAATAATAAATGTAAAATAATAAATATAAAGAATCTTCCCAACTGTTGCTATATATTTTTATTGGATGGAAGAAACCGAGAATCATATTCAGATTCAGGAGATCATTTTATATAAGAATCAGCTAGAATGGTGTCATGCCCAATTTTCATACCGACCAGTGTAATTTATTTCTGCGTTGCTCCTATATCAATTTTTATTTATACTCTTTTGAACAGCACACTGGCTTGAATAATATTCGAGTAATTACATTCCATTAAACGAACGCCACCACGCGGAAAAATATTTATTTAATATAGTACATATAGTTCATATAGAAAGTTTTGTTTATAAACCAAACGTTTGTATTCATTGCAAACCTTCATTTCACGTTTTACGATAAAATAATTCAGAATCAAACTTAAAACAACATCAATTGTACGCATCGGTTGTACGTAATAGAGCCGCCATGTTGTTGACATTTGGTAGCGTCATGAGCGCCATCAACGGTAAGGCACAGTATAAGAAGTTATACAGTAGGGACACTCGCAGCTTTTTTGTGTTCCAAATTTTTATACGCAAGTCAAAGTCTGGGTTAAGTATCTACAGAATTTAACAGATGTCGCGACTGTTTCGTGCAGTTTCGTCAGTGATTCGTGCTATTTCACTACTTGCTACAGTGTTGTCAAGACGTTTAAAATGTCGCTAGATTTAATGATTTGAATAAAATTTGGTAACTTTGTAAAAATTTCAAAAGTTTAATAATGAAATTACTTTGACATTACTTTCTCTTGTTAAGAGAATGCATTATAAGGATTATTTCTATTTTTTGTTGTATATTTCAAAATTTAAGAGAAAAAAATTAAAGAATATTCACTCTAAATGATTGTTCAATGCTAAATTATTGTTTTTGAAATGAATGATGGTAATTACAATGTGAAAATAATCCTTTAAAATAATTAAGTCTCGGGCGGTTTATTTAAAATTTAAATTAATGTTGCAGCGCCATCTCTACGTATCTCAAATGAACTTAACCCAGACTTGAAAATCTGGAACACGAATATCAAAGACGCCGACACCGAGTGTCCCTACTGTATAACTTCTTATACTGTGGGTAAGGTATATCGCAAATATTCTATACAGTATATTTAGTATTGAAGCCACCTGCACTGGAGTCCCTAAAACGTACACGTATGAAGTTACCGCCATAGAAATGTTTATAAATTCAAATATACCATGTGTCCCTTTGTGTACCACCTGGTGGTATAATGTGGGACACCCAGTACGAGTGCTGAATAGAAATTATATTAAGTAGGTATACTAAATATTTAAATATCAGAAGCGGAAAAGAAATTCTTACATTGCACTTCAGATAATAAGTAAATTTTTTTTACAATTTTGCATCTCTTATTGTTTTTTTCACTATAATGCTTTCTTTAGTAACAGCCCTAAAGTTATGATAATATTCAAAAATTACGTTATAATATCCCGAGAGAACTTACATCACAGCAATTATTTAAGATGTATTTATCATGTTGTTTGTTAGTCATCATGTTTATTTGGTCTGTTGGGGTAGAGTTATCTTCGTAGTTTCGTCATAGCGTCATAGCTCTGACAACACTTAAAGAGTGGTTGCCTTGCACCCTAATTAGTCTTCTGTAATTTTAATATTGACTGAAACTTATTTTAGGTTGTTCCTTAACTCACGATCATTTTGGATCTTAGGTCGTATCAAATGACAATGTGTTTTATTCGAGGTTTCCATGAAATTTATTTTGTATATATTAAATAAATTTTTGACGAAGACGATAAAAGTCGTCGAAAGCTTAAAAATATAATTTCATTAAATTATTGAATTTAACTTGTTATTTAAAGTTTTATTGTTTATAATTTTAATAATCATAGAACAACCAACGTTGGTTATATTCAAAGGTTAATTAATGTAGTTCTTTATTTCAGATGAAATTTTGGATAATATGGATACTTCTATTTAATATAAAACAAACCATCGCTTATGTTCATTGCGACAGTCGAGCTATATTACGACAACAAACATATGAAGAATTACAACCATATCAGGGTAATGACAATTATAATGAATTTGATGATGAAGACTATTTTTTAAATGATGAGCAGTTCAGTAATTGGTTTTCACAAAATATGCCTGATGACTTCTCAGAAAACACCACATGTACCGCATATGCATTAGAAACTAATGAGAATCTAAATATCAAAGGTCCAAACCTAAAACGTATCAAGTTTATAAACAGCACCATAGCAAAATTACCACCTTATTTTTTTAATAAGCATCCATCACTCCAAGATATTTTTCTCAATTATTGTCATATTAACGATATCGACATGAATTCTTTTGAAAGTCTAGAAAATTTGCAAACACTTTACTTAAAACACTTCGCTCAAAAAACTTTTAATTCTAGATATCTCCTGTAATCAAATTAAGAATATTGAAGAAACATCATTTCAAGGATTTCTTTCTTTGAGCAACTTAAATATAAGCCACAATAACATTCAAAATATTTCTAACGGCATATTTAAATCTAATTTGCATTCTTTGCGTATTTTAGATTTATCTCATAATAATATATCAACTGTAGAATTACAAGCAATTTCAAACTTATTTTATAATTATTTAGTTCCCGAAAAATTGATTGCTAACCAGGCGCTGTTAAATTTATCTTTCAATAAGTTAAAAATTTTCAATTTTTCACAGTTACCTATGCAAATGGATGAACTAGATTTGGACAATAACAATATAGAAACGATAAACGGTGTGACAAACTCAAAAACTATAAAAGTTCTAAAGTTAAGTAATAATCGCTTATCAAAGTTCAGTTACTTGCCTGATAGTGTAAGATATTTAAATTTGAGTTATAATATTTTACAATGTCTTAACATTTCAACAGCCAATAGTGAACTTCATACATTAGATGTGAGTCAAAATTTAATAGAAATCATACTTCCAAACACCTTTGAAAATATGACTGCTCTTAGTAAATTATATATAAAAAATAATAAGTTAATCGCACTTCCGCTCGGCCTTTTTAAAAACCTTAAAAATTTGAAAATTCTAAGTTTATCTGGCAATCACTTGAAAAATTTTGAATTCGGTACATTTTCGGGACTATCTAATCTCTTGGGACTTGATATATCGGATAATTTGTTTAATAGCTTAGATTACAAAACTTTTCATATTCTAAATAAGTTATCGGTTTTAAATATTGCAAATAACAGACTTACAACTCTAAACCCTTACGATGTATTAAATTATTGCAATAATTTACAAGCAATTGTGGTCGACGATAATCCATGGAATTGTGAATCTTTGCTAAATTTTACTACGATACTTCAGAATAATCATGTACAAATTATGGAAGGTTCAAAACATTACGTCCAAAACCACCTAGGCCATGCATGTTATTTTTCAGATGGAACCACAGAAAATCCGAGTCCAAAATTTACAATTGACAGTCATCAATTAGAAAAAGAAATTAGCGATCTCAAAAAACTTTTTGAATTCAAATTTCGTAATTCTACTTTCTATGATTTTTTTCAAAATTATAAGAACCTCACCGAGCAATCTCAACAAAATTTTAATGCCCTTGACGATTATTTTAATGAAGGTTTTGAGAACAGTTCGTTTTACAGAAATTTGAATAAAAATATTTCAATGGCTTTGCCAAAAAAATATGACGAAAGTTTACACAATTTAACAGACACCCTAAGTTTATTAAACATGAAATTGTCAAGAATAAGTCAAACTAACTTAATTAATTCTGCAGTGATCAACGCAAGCCAAGTTAATTTGAAAAACTATGATGAACTTCTGTCTAATTTTTCTCATAGTTTTGATTCAAAATTTAAATCAAGTAATTTCTATAAGTTTTTTAATAAAAATTTTACAAACTTGAATGCTTTAAACAAATCCACGGTAGACGTACTCAACACTAATTTAGAAACATTTTCAAAATCTGTCGATGATCTTTCAAATTATTTTGAAAATTATTCTTCTGTTTATAACTTATTTCAAGAAAAATTAGAGAACGGTAGTTCAGGTCAAGTTTTTCTGAATCGAGAGAATATTTCAAAAGAAACATTAACTGGCATTTTTGATAAAAATCAAGATACTGCGGCACAGCAAATAGCAAGTTTACGTGGCAGCTTTATAGCTTTCATGATCATTCTAATAACCATTTTATTGATTGCATTGTTATTACCTATCTTTAAAAAATTTGGTCATTTTTTTACTAGGAAATCTAAATCTATCGACACTTCTGAATCAGTAGTAATAGGTGATATAAGGCGAGAAGATGTACTATAAATATCAAACTCAATATTAATTATTTTTAAATTATTTTCGAAATATTCCTAATCTGTAATATTATGTAGTAAGTACTATTATTTTTCTTATTAAATGAAATAATTTTTAAAAAACTTGAATTTTTATTTCTCTTCTTCCTAAATCCAAAAACATTTTGCATTTTTTCGAAACTATTATAAAAATCGAACACATTTTTTAAATCATTTTAAGACCACTGGTAAAATAAAAAAGATTTGCCCATAATAATGGACATCGACATCATCAAAAATGCTGGCGCCGTCACTGACAACAATAATAAATTTAATTTCTTAAAAGTGCGGGTTAAGTTTTCCGGTTTTTGCGTTATTTTTTCAATTTGCAAAAAGAAATCTAGAACAAATACCAGATAAATTATTGAACTACTACATTCACTTTATTTTATTAGTGAAAACTTTTTGGTTTTGGGTACATTTTTGATATTCTAAAATACTGATATTATATTTATTTTATATCCAGTATTTATTTGAACGACTTTAAATACGAGACTCCCACATTCGAGAATCCCTTACTAGCACCAATTTTATTATGCTGAAATGATAAATTATTTATAATACCATACTGCCTGTAAGTACTCGATTACAAATTAAATAACAAAGTTACAGTTGTGTGCAACATTTATAATCAGATAATCACGAAGTTCAAGTGTAATAAAAACATTAAATTCGAATTTTTCGTAATATACACAATTTTCGACTGTAACTTTCACTAAATGGATAAAAATTAGCAGTGTGGCAGCGTAAAGCCTACAGCAACCGACTGGGAAGCGGACAATCGCGGTTCTAATCCTGGTCGCGTCGAATACACTGCTGTGATCTAAAGGCCAAAATATATCTGTGGGCTATGGGGAAGGCAACGGGAAACCATGCCATTAATTAAATTCCCTGGTACGTCATCTTGGCTTCAGCAAAGTGATCGCCTACGCACTGCATTACAGTTAACCCTTAATATTAACCCTTGTGCTCTAACTGTTGGTTAGACAAAATCACTCAAGTAATCTCGCTAACGCTCGCCCAGCTCTCGTGATTTTGTCAACCAAGTTTTCTCTCGCTAAATTGCTAATCACGTATTCGTTGAAATTAAAAATTATCCGGATAAATCAAAGCTCTTGTGGTATTGCTTGCTAAATATTTTATCAATTTATTTAAAACAAATAAATAACAACAGTGAATTATAGTTGAGATATTGATCATAAAAATCTACAAAGTAGATTGAAATTCTAAATAAACAGAATCGTAGCAAGACATCGGCAGACAGGACCGTCTCAGGAATCAATGACGAATGAAATAATAGCAAGAAAAACTCAATTAAATTCAAAAAAAGCCTTAACGAATTACATGTTTCGATCTTATTCGCGGTGTTATCCACGTCTTGTTATCCATTGTCTTGCTACGATTCTGTTTATTTAGAATTTCAATCTACTTTGTAGATTTTTATGATCAATATCTCAACTATAATTCACTGTAGTTTCTAAAGATCAACTAAAAAGGTTTTTTAAAAATTTTTGAATTTCTTGAAAATCAAATATTCTTTTTACCGTTATAAATAAATAACAATTTGAGAGTTTGCTTCCCAAATTTGTAAGGGACGATAATAACAGTTTAAGCTAATATAATTATATATTACGAGTATAATAGGACTATAAATATTTTAAGATATATTTTTTAAATTTAAATTTAAAAATAAAATATAAATAGTTTGATGAAAATTAAAACTTCAATATAACACAAGTTAATAGACAATTTGTATGATTTTTAATTTTAAACACATCATAATATTATGTAACGTGTATTATTTTTTTTAAATTTGGTTCACAAATAGACCCAGAAAAAAATATTTAAATTTAAATGTATATCTGTCGCTCGAAATTGTATTAATAAATATAGCGGACCTAATATAACTTTTTAGGATTTTGACGTCACTAAAATGACAATTAGTAACTAAAATTTGGTTAGTTCATATACTTAATAGTAGATAAGAGATAAATAAGCAACTTTTCGTTATTTTATCATTTTTTGTTTAGGCTTATGTCGTCATGATCTGATTTCAAACACGTGAATTTTTCAAATAAATTATAACATTTTATTAATTAGTTACGGGCTGACAATACAGAATTTTGAATAATCACTCAACTATTCTGATTCTAGGTACTACATACAGTGAGTAACAAAAATATCCGGACACCATTATATTTTTTAATTAAACTTGAGTATTTTAACTATTTTTGAAATAATTTTTTCGAAAAAATTATATCTTATTAATATATTCACTTACCATTTGGTATATCAAAAAAAAATTTATTCAAGTAGTATGGAAATAGAAATAAGCCATTTTGTATGCACTATCAGTCAATTTTAATGCAACAATAATATCCGGACACTTGCAAAAAAATCATTTTCTGAAGAACAAATTTAAGTTTTTAATATTTTGTTGGATATCCATTGCTTTCTACAACACACTGCAACCGTTTAGGCATATTACCAATAATTTTTGATAGGTAATCTTTACCTATCAGACTCCATTCTTCTTGTAATCTTTGTTTTAATTCCAATTTAGATTTTATGGGGCTTAATCGAATTTTTCTGTCCAATTTGTCCCATAAATTCTCAATTCGATTTAAGTCTGATGTTTGGTGTGGAGGATGTAGCACCTTAGGACACTTATATAACAAATATTCTTGTACAATCCGTGATGTATGTTTAGGGTCATTCTTCTGATAAAATTTAAACGTGTCTTTTATACCCGTAAGTTAGGCACATTATAATAGATTTTTTTATAAAATGTTTAAATACTTATACTTGTCCGTAATCCCATCGATAAATACCAAATTACCAGCCCCTGCAGCCGAGATGCACCCCTAAACTAAAACACTGCCTTCTCCATGCTTCACAGTCCCACACAAATGTTTACTTTCCAATTCCGTGTTGGGTTTTCTCCACAATATTATTCTTCCATCTGAATTTGTGATGTTGTATTTACTTCCATCGACGAAAATAACATCATTTCACCAATCAGAATCTTTCCATCGAAATTAAGCATTCTCTTCTATTAATTTCATTTATAAAAGGTTTCTTTCTAGCCACTCTTCCGTAATATCCATATTTTTTTTAAATTCTGCGGATAGTCTGTGAATGTACATTTTTACCAATTTCTTGTAAAAGACCGGTTGCAATTTTTGGTACGCTATGTCTGGGATTTCTTCTTATTTTTCTAATTAGTTGGACTTCTTCTCGTTTACTTAATATTCTCGGACGGCCTGATTGAGGGATAGAATCAATTCTGTCTTCACTTTTATAACGTTTAATAATGTCTGCTATCGTACTTTTGGGTAGGTTTAATAATTTTCCGATTTCCCGGTATGACTTCTGTTTTTCTCTATGAAATATCACTAATTGCCGAATATTGAAACTTATGTTACTTTTACCGCTCATTTTATTCAAGTTGATTAACATTTTGTAAACTACTGATATGAAATGTACCTTACTAATACATTTAACTATGAATGCGCGTATAAAAATTGCATTTAAGCTTTTCATAAAATGCATATTGAGCAAATTTTGCAGGTGTCCGGATATTTTTGTTACATTGAAATTGCGTGGTAGTACAGACAATTAAGATTATTTTCATTTCTATATTACCGAGAGAAATTTTTTTTTGTTGTATTGAATCGTAAGTAAATACATTGTTTGATTTAATTTTTTCAAATTTTTAATTTAAAAAATGATTAAAATACGACCGTTTTATTGCAAAATATAGTGGTGTCCGGATATTTTTGTTACTCACTGTATATTAAACTATCAATAAATGTGATTTTGAGGTGAATGATCTTTATGCAAATTCTCCATTAAACTAATAAAAAAAAAAGTGAAGCTTTCAAGGAAGGTTATCGCTATTGTCAGAAAATGTATGTACAGTGAGTAACGAAAATATTCAGACACTCCTATTGACGATTTACCTTACCATTGGTGTTAACGTAACTTGATGTTATTTTGAATGTTTACTTTGAAAGTTTAACCTTAAAGTAGGTTTTCAGAAGTAGGATCAATTTTCCAACGAGTATAATCTTATAGACCGCTGCGGTATGTCATATCGTTAATACTATTTAAAGGTTAAATTACGTATCAACTAACTTCCTAAGTTAGTATGAACCAACACTAACCTACATAACCGATGCATATCTTCGCGCAGATATCTCTTTTTTACGGATAATTTCGCAAAAAAAATCATAAACTATCATTAACCTACATAACCGATCCATATCTTGGCGCGAATCTCTCTTTCGCAGAATTCAGAATTAAGTATTTTATTAATTTATTTATAGACACCCTGGATAATTATATCTTATATGTGTGTATATGTTAAGGAGAGTTAAAAATCCAAATTTTCTGTGCCACAACAAAGTTTTTCTTTGCTTCAGATTTTTTTTAGAGTGAATAATAGTATATTATACATCATGGGACTAAGGTGCTACTTTTCATCCCGCGTGCTAAGGTTTTTGCACGAGGTGTTAGCCGAGTGCAAAAATCGCACAATTTCGCTTAAAATTCTTAATTACATTGGTTAATAACTAAATTTGAGATTTTGAAATTGCAATAACTCGAAAACGGCGCTAGATATCGAAAAACTGAGCAAAAAATTTACCCCCGTTACAAAAATTTCTCAGCAATTTGTCGTAAGAAGCCATATGCAAAATTTCAGATCAATAACGCGCAATAATGGCGCGAAAAAAAAGTATTACTTTAGTCCCGCTAAAGCGGGAGTAAAGTGAGCACTTTACTCCCGGAATTGTGAAAATTAATTTTTCATCAAGGCCCAAGCCAATAACTATAAAAAAAACAAAAAGAGAAAAATATTTATAGAAATATTATAACAATAGTTGTAACACCCTGTACTATAAAATGCCCAAAAATGTTGTAAACCTTTATGTAGCTTAAGGAATAAGAGGATTTTACTTAACCATTCTGACCATGAAGACCGATGGGACGCAATTTACCCGTACCCTTGACCGTGGGACGCAATGTGCCGTCTCTCATAATAGCAATGTTTGAATTTTTAGATTAGTAACAAAAATTTCAACTTTCAATTGATGTAATGCTATTAAAAACGTACTGCTTTTAATACGGCTGGAGAAAAAATAAATTTAATTCAAAAATAATAAAATTTGACGAAAAAATTTACGTAAAAGTTGTTTTTATAATCAAAGGGCGCAACCAAATTACGAATGGATATGCAAATTTGACAAAGAACTAAACTTGGAAGAAAATTGTAGAAAAATAATGTAAAAAAAGTCTTTGAGAAGCCGGAAAAAATTTAATTAACTAAATTAAATAATGCTACCGTGTTCGCCGAAAGTGTAGAATATAAGCAAATTTTAAATAATATATTGTAAGTAATTTATTATAAAAACCACTGTTTTTACTGCCCAAAACTTTCCCTTTCAGGATTCACATCCAGTACGATTCAGCCTCGCGCCATCCCAGGGGACTTCAACCTCTGCAATTCCACACCGTCAAGCCATCCAACATCCGACGAAGGAGGGTTCACTCCGAAGACGATGCAAGGATTAAAGAAAGATGATATTGTAAGTAGTGTTTCGAATACACTTGCGAGCAGATGATTTAGCGTTGTTTATATAGGGTCAATGAATCAATGTGTCTAAGACCGAAGGTTCAGTCACGAAAATTCAATTGCAGAGATTTTTAACAAACGTTAAAGTGTCGACACTAACTAAAATTCGGGACAATCAAAAGATGTAAGCAGCCTAGAAAAAGCTGTGCTGCTTATGCTTATGAAAAGTCCGTATGCTTGTTACGCCTATGTTTTTTACGAGGTTAAAATTAAAGTATTTTTAATTCATGCTTAATAAGCACCGTCCGATAGCGTGAGATCTGCACCATCGGCTAATACATCAAAACCAATTGTTATGCTTACCAGCTTCCGTCGCGTAAAAATCCAACATTCAGCGTTTGATAAATATTATCATGCTTTCTCAACTCCGCCGTAACCGTGGGATTATTTACGATTCAGCGTCTGGATTTACAGACAGCAGGCGAACCCAGTGTTGAAGGGGGGTAATAGAAAAATACATAAAAGACAGACACGTTGAAGAACGGGGAGTCCCTAACCAACCATAGAATTGGTAACAAGCCTTCGCGAATCCAATTAGAATTTGAAATTGTTTAAGCAAGTGCTTAGTTAATCACGGTTTCGGGATTCAATAAATATAATGTGTGATACTAGTAGCTTCTGAATGTATTGGTCGCGCGAGCCAGTTTATAATTAAAGATGGGTGAAGTCAACTCACTTATTCGTGGAGTCCATAAAGGAACATACGCATGAATTTAAGATGATCAATAATCGACTTCAACATCATAATTTGGGAAAGGCGCGCCATGGAAACTGCTTAAGAATTCCGATGGTACTCGTAATAAAAACTTAAAAGGTAAATTTTGTAATATTAAGTTAAGTTGGAAAAAACAGCTGGAGATTTGGATGACCACAAATTAATTGAATTATGGAGAAGTGTCGCGGTAATTCCGATTGGCATGGGCCAAGTTAGTGAAATTTGGTTATTTTCGAAATTTATGTGGATTGTAGTTATTTGGAATTGGTGGAATTTTTGTATATTTAACCTTTGTAATTTTTGATTGATTTATAAATTTAGCGAGCTGGATCCAAGCCTTTTAACAAATTTTTGTGACTTTTGAATTAAGTTGTTTGATGCACGTATTAAACAATTAAAATTATTTTATGTTTTATTGCCTTGCATTACAGACACACCCCCCTGACATGCTCTCCGGTTTTCGTTTAATTTAAAATTTGTTTGAAAAAAAATTTGAGAGAGAAATTAACGTAACATGCTGTGACTTTGACTAAATGTAAAGAGTACCCTGAATAAATGTTAAATTATTTCTTTGCTAACTTTTAATGCATTTTTTCACATCATAATGATCTGTTATTATTTATTGTGTGACAGGGTGTGACAGGCGTGTTGATTTAATTAACGTTAAAATTTTTATTGTTAATATTGCCAACAAAAGTATTAGGTAGCATAATTCGATTGGAAAAAGGTCAAATCACGACGATCTGGAAGGATTTTGAGAAATATTGAATGAAACATAAAAAAAAATTATAAACATCCGTTGGTGGGCACCAGGGTACCCGGGTGTGCACATAAGGGTTAAAAAATATGATATCTAACAAGTATTCCTAACACAGCGCTAAAATGCAACGTTTTAATGCAACGCTATTTCATAATAGTCAGATAATCTGACAACCAACATTAAAAATCCTATAAAAGCAAGAAGTCAAACTTTGTTGTTTTCCTTGGTATGTTGTTACCTTAATAGAGAATATATGATCCGTTGATCCGATGAGATGTTGACTCTCATCGGATAATCATCTTGGAGAATATATGATCTATGACTATAAATAAATCTCGAGGGCAGAGTTTTGACAAAATTGGTATATTGTCATGTTATAAAAAATGAATGGGGTAAATTGTTCAATTAGGGATGAAATTATTTGTAAATACTTTTAAAATTTGAATAATGTTATTTCATGTTTTATTTGGAATTTGTATTTTGCCGCGGAAAGATAAATTTTTGGACGGGTCGATGTTGGAAGGAAGGGGAAGGCGGATTTTTAAAGCATGGTGAAAATTTTATGTCAGTTTTTGAGGAGAGAAAAATTGTGGGAAATAAAAATTAGTTTATGAAAAACAGTTGTTTAATTTGTATGAATAAAGATTGGTTGTTCGAGAAGAAACGATGTTATTCAAACAAGGTAGGATTTTGAAATTATTAAAGTGAAAATTGATGGACGATAACGCGTCGCGTATATTTTATCGGTTGTTTACAAATTTAAAAATTAAAAACTTTTCGATAATAAAAATTTTTTATTAAGTGAATCTTAAACAGCAATATATTCAAAAATTGAGAACATAAAAAAAAACATTACATTTGGCGCAAATAACGTGGGGCATCAGTAAACATTTTCACTGCATGGAATTTAAATTTGTACTCGCTATTTTGACCCTGAGATTAAGATGTTTAGGAAATGATAAGCGACGTAAGTGAAACAATTATGGAAGAAGAAGAAAAGCAAGATTCCGGGCTGGTAGAAACAATTGAAGACCAATCATTCGATCCGAAGTATGAAAGCACAAGAAGGGGCACCGTAGAAATGAGTGAATCGCCACAAATTAAATTTGAAGAACAACAAAAAAAAGAAGTCTGTAGAAGGTAAAGATAAATTTGAATTACTTTTTGAGATGATGACGAAGACAGAAGAAAATAGAAAATTAGCCGAAAAGAAGTCAGAAGAAAAGAGAAGATTAGCTGAAGAGAAGTCAGAAAAAAATAGAATAGCAGATAAAGAAGAAATAAAAAACTTAATAATTATAACAAACAGAAAAACAATAGAGAAAAACGAAGAAAACTTAGAAAAATTAAAAAAAGAACTTACAGAAGATATAAAAAATAAAAATGAAATCATAAATAAAAGAATGCATGATCAACATACAAATTTAACAAGAAACATGGAAGAAAAAAATCAAGAGATGAAGCAAGAAATAACATCGAAATTAACAGAACTAGAAAGCAAAGTTAATTCCAACCATGAAGATATTGACGCAATTAAAACAAATTACTCAACTCAATTTGAATTAATCAATAAAAAATTCACAGATGTAACCTTCAAGGAATACCCATCAGTAATAGAGGAAGAAGAAATGAAGGAGATCATAGTTAGAACCTTGAATGAACAAGAAGAGCATATCACTAAAAAAATGGAAGAAAACTTTAAGAAATTCAAAAATGAAGAATGGGGACAAATACATGAATCTCATGCACGTAAAACCGAAGAAATTGAAAAGAAACAAGAACAAGTTGAAAAAGGTTTAAATGATAAATTAAAATTTCATTTAGAAAGAGTGTGTGGGAATATTCAGAAAGATTATGAGAACTTAAAATTAAATACAGAAAAAAATAAAGAAGAAATTGATGAATGTCAATCTGTAATTAAAGGAACTCATGAGTACTTGAAAACCATTAGGTTAGACCCAAAACAAGAGTGTACGGAACAAGATTACATGCAAGGATTGGTTCAAGAATTAAATTTAAATTTCAATACTAACCGATTACCGAGATTCTTTGGAGATGGAAAACATAATCCAAAGTCACTTATTCACAATTTAAAACACACCACAGATAAGATTAAAGACATTGCAAAAATTAAGAGTATTCTAAGATCAGTAATGAAAGGTGACGCGGAGAATTGGTTTGGAATTGTAGAAGAACACATAAATTGTTTCCAAGATTTCCAAAATTTATTCCTTAAACATTATTGGGGAGAAGTTGAACAACAAAAGGTTAGGGACAATTTGATCAGTGGGAAGTATAGAGGTTTTATGGACCAAAGTAGAGTTAATTATGCAACACGAAAAAAAAAAAAAAAAAAAAAGTTTACCCAACAAGAAGAATAGAGTACATTGGAAGAAATTGTAACAAATAATTAAAGAATAATTTTTTTTGATTCCTAAAATTATGTAATAGATTAATATAAAAAGGGGAATATTGTTTTCAATAGTCGTGAATTTATAGTTTTGAATTGTAAAATTATTAGAATTTGGATTTACAGAGTTGCTTTATTTGGAAATTGTAAAGAGGCTTGGAATTCTTAGTATTGTAAAAAAAAATTTTAATGTAGGAATTTAGTTTTTTTTTAATTTATAGAATGTAGGGGCATAAAGAGATATTATTCGATTTATTGTACTTTATAACAGAATTAATTTTTATTATTGTGAAAATCAATATTATTTTATTATTTTGAATATTAAAATTATCATTTGTAATTTTCAAAATAAGGGGCAAATGTCATGTTATAAAAAATGAATGGGGTAAATTGTTCAATTAGGGATGAAATTATTTGTAAATACTTTTAAAATTTGAATAATGTTATTTCATGTTTTATTTGGAATTTGTATTTTGCCGCGGAAAGATAAATTTTTGGACGGGTCGATGTTGGAAGGAAGGGGAAGGCGGATTTTTAAAGCATGGTGAAAATTTTATGTCAGTTTTTGAGGAGAGAAAAATTGTGGGAAATAAAAATTAGTTTATGAAAAACAGTTGTTTAATTTGTATGAATAAAGATTGGTTGTTCGAGAAGAAACGATGTTATTCAAACAAGGTAGGATTTTGAAATTATTAAAGTGAAAATTGATGGACGATAACGCGTCGCGTATATTTTATCGGTTGTTTACAAATTTAAAAATTAAAAACTTTTCGATAATAAAAATTTTTTATTAAATGAATCTTAAACAGCAATATATTCAAAAATTGAGAACATAAAAAAAAACATTACAATATATATCGATAGGCATTTATTTAGTCATGGACAGTTATATGTAGCATTAACAAAATGTCAAACAAAGAATGGAATCAAAATTCAAAGTTAAAGCGACATACAAAAGTTGTATGAAAATAAATTTTGTAACAAGAAGGATTTTTCACATAGGATACATGTAATTACGATCGGGCGAAATTTTAAATTGTTCTTTAATTTAATTTAATTTTTTTGCAGATGAATTATACTTAAAATCCATAAAAAAAGCAGTATGTAATTTTTTTATTTTTAAATTTTTAAATTAAAGAAGGAAGTTGTCTAATAACAGTAATAATTATTCGACTGAAATATTAAATATTATCGTGAAATTAGAAGTAGATGTACACAATTTTTTGAACTTGAACATGAAAGCTCCTTTCAACCTTTAAATTATACATTTTTTTATACTTTTAGTTTATTTAGTTTATAATCAATTATTTATTGTATTATGGTATATTCGTATATTATCTATATATATAAAAATGAATCCTCTTTTTTTGTTCGCGCATCACTTCAAAACGGCTGGACCGATTGGGCTAATTTTTTGGTGAGTTGTTGTCTACATCTCCGACAAGGTTTATGTGCAAAAAAAAGTTCAAAATTCGCGAAACAAATGCAAAATTTTACATTTAAGAGTTTATTTGATTATCACCCTATAGAATTAAGCTTAAGAGCAGCTTAAGAATTAAGCCACCTATTGTGGTTAAAAACTTTTCATTCACCCATTTAGTGGTCGTTAGAGGGCGTTATCTAAATACATCACAAATTATGTTTTTACCGAATTTTGAGATAAACCAGTTCATCAACTCCAAAAGTATCGCATCGCATGATACATCGCATCGCACAACAAGTTCGGGTTTTTGTGACACAAGTTAGAGAAGTGTAGAAAACAGTTATATTTAAACTCCAGTAAACACGGACAAACGAACGATCAACATTAATACCAAGCTGAATTCAAAATTCAAAATCAAGGTTTCAAGCCTTCAGGATGCTGCTGTCCAACAGTGGCTAAATCAAGTTATTGAAGATTATAACAACCCACCCAGTACAGTGAACAAAGATTCCGAGTTGAAACTTCAAGGCGATCACATGAGTAACCAAATACTGAAATCAACTGGAAAAATTACAAAAGTATCCGACAGACTGACCAAGGCCAGGACCCAAAGAATTTTCAAAACCAAAAATAAAACCAGCGACGCAAATCTAATATTGTCGAAAACCAACCTGCCAACCAAGAACGAAAATCAGACCAAGGGATCAACGCCAAACGTTATGGAAAACCAGCCCGCTACTATACAACCACCAGCACCAGTGGACAACTCTGTCGCCATGGAATTGGGAAACTTAGATTTCACGCCGCCAACAGCCAATCCACCGCTGCCCGTGTTCAATAGATACGGGATACTGGACACCTTACCGGAGGACGCGAACCCATGGACCGAGGTCAAAAGGAAGCAGAGGCCTCCACCAAAGCCGGTTACCGCAGTATCGGCGGCAACCAAAAGAACACCGCAACCTAAAAGACCGCCGCCAATCATACTTACCCATCCAATAACGGATATTTTAAAATTTCAGGCCCAATGCAGAACAGTTGCAAAGGAAAGCGTCACCTTCCAGGCAGTAAGAGGACAAACCTGGATATACACCCAGTCGATCGAGGGATTCCATGCCCTCAAGAAGGACCTCTTCACAGGCGGAGCACCCGGCTATACATTCACCCCAAGAGAGGAGAAGACAACAAAAATCGTCCTAAAGGGGTCGCCCTACCTAGACGAAAAAATGATTCGATCCACCCTCCTCACCCAATCCCTCAATCCAATCACCGTCATCAATTTTAAAACAAAATTTGGTACTAATTCTGGTTCTTTTCTTCTAGAATTCAAACCCGATGTACAACTCCAGGACGTGGTCAAAGTAAGAGACATTGAATCGTCAATGATTTCCTGGCAACACTATACCAAACGAGCAACAAGGACCCAGTGCCATCGATGCCAAGGCTACGGACACGGATCCAACAATTGCAACATGGTTCCAAGATGCGTCAAGTGCACGGAAAAGCACCTGACAGCCGCATGCCCCAGAAAAGAGAAGGATGAAAACGTCAAATGCTGTAACTGCGGAGGAAACCACGCCGCCAACTACAGGGATTGTCCAGCATACACAACATACGCGCAAAGGGTAAGTACAAAAACCCAATTTCTCTCAAATCGTTCAGGCCCTCAGCCACCAATTCAACCAAGATTTAACATGCAACCTCAAAATTTTCCTGCTTTACCCACAAGGCAAAGTGCACCGGCACCACCCGTCACCAGCGCGCACAATTACACCAGAAACCTCACTCCACCGGAATCGCGAACACCACCAAGTCGCGAAACACCCGCCGCAAATAATTCAGAACAGTCAAATCCGGAAGACCTCAACACACTTTTTGCCGAACTACGCGACTTAAACTCAATATTTAACATCAAACATATGATCGCGATCGTACGCGAATTAAAAACAAGGCTCGCGGGAGCACGCGACACACTCACGAAAATACAAATCCTATCCGAAATCGCAACCAAATATGACCCATAAACCCTATAAAGTCAAAGACAACCTCAAAATCCTTTCCTGGAACGCCAATGGCCTCAAAAGCCATTTCAACGAACTCCATCACCTAATTACCCAAATAAAACCAGACATCATCCTCATCCAGGAGACAAAGCTCAACAAACAAGCCCCTCCAAAACTCACATCATACATCGAAATAAACAAACCAAAAAATGCCGCCGGCGGCCTACTAACATACGTCGCGAACACATTAAACGCCGCAATGGCAATCATTGATCTAACGGACACCGAAGCACAAGCTATTCAAATAAACGACCTAATTATCGCGAACTTTTATCACCCACCGTCTCAAACTTTAAACACTAAAGTGTTCGATCAACTTTTCCACCTCGGTAGCAAAGTCGTAATTGCGGGGGATTTCAACGCGAGACACCCGGAATGGAACAACGATACATCAAACACCAGCGGGAACGCGTTACACACGTACGTGCACAACAACCCAATCACATTATCATATCCAACCAATAACCACACCCACCACCCCTACAACCCTCTCCACGCCCATTCCACTATCGACTTCGTCCTCACAAAAAACGTCGTCGTACACGAAATCACTACACTAAACAAACTTAACTCGGATCATTTACCAATACACTTTGAAATAAACAGTATTCAAGTTCCAATCTACCCGCCGCGACCACTTAGGAAAACTGATTGGAAACAATTCGGCCGCGACATGAATAACATCACACTTAACACTAACATAAAAACCAACGAAGACATCGACGCGGCAATCAAAACACTCACCGACAACATCATAAACACACACACGCGAAACACCAAACGAATCGCGATCAGCTGTAAACTCACACTTCCACCGAACATACTACAAAAAATTCATAATAAAAATAAACTTCGACAAATATACCAAAAAACCAAATTCGCGCACTTAAAAACACAAATTAATAGATTAACAAACGACATTAACAACGCGATTCAAAATATCAAAAACGAAAATTGGAACAAAGCACTTTCGGAAATTTCCCCTCAAAATCCCAACAAGATCTGGAGAATTGCCAAATCCTTAAAAAATAAAGAATCCACATCCCAAATCCCGTCACTTGTCACACCTCAAGGCACCCAAACCCTAAACCTCGATAAAGCCAATGCCATCGCCAACATCTACCTAGAAAATCACAATCTCACCCACAATCTCTCCGATCCACAAACAAAATCCATGGTCCAACTCTCCAACGAAACGTTCCGCTTAACGGACTCCCCAACTCCACCCGACGCCCTCACCTCTCCACTTGAAATAAAATCCTACATCCGTAAACTCAAAAACCGAGCCCCAGGACAAGACAGCATCACTGCCGAAATCCTTAAAAAATTGCCAAATAAACCCATCCTTCAAATTTACTACATCCTAAACCAATGCCTAAAAAACCAGTATTTCCCGATATCCTGGAAAAACGCAATTGTCATCCCCATCCCAAAACCCGGTAAACCAAAAAACAACCCATCCAGCTACCGACCAATCAGCCTCCTCCCCACATTATCAAAAATCTTAGAAAGAATAATCCTAAACCGCCTTCAGCAACACGAATTCGAATCCCAATCCCTCCTCCCCGAACAATTCGGCTTTCGGGCAAATCACAGTACCACCCTTCAACTCGCGAGACTTGCAAATATCATTACAATAAATTTCAATTTAAATAGAACCACCTCAGTTGTCACTCTTGATATAGAAAAAGCCTTCGACACCGTCTGGCACGAAGGCCTCATCCACAAACTTCTAGTCGAAAAAATTCCCATCTACCTAGTAAAAATCATTTACAGCTTCCTAGTATTCCGAACCTACCAAGTCAAAGTCAATCACTCCCTCTCCATGTCACATCCCATCCCAGCCGGACTCCCACAAGGCTCCGTATTATCCCCAACCCTCTTTTCTTATTACATTAATGACATCCCAAAACACCCGGACACCAAAATTGCACTTTTCGCGGATGATACCGCGGTAATTGCAGACTCCTTCCGTAAAAATCAATCCCTCAATTATCTCCAACGCCATACCGAAGTGCTCGAAAAATATTATCACCGGTGGAAAATTAAAATAAACGCGGACAAAACAACACTCACTACATTCACACACAGACGCGACAAATTAACAAATCAAATCAAAATTAATAATACAATAATTACGCGCACACCAACCGTTAAATACCTCGGGGTCACACTAGATGAACGACTAACATTCCGCGAACACTGCAAACTCACTACACACAAATCAAACGGACTTTATCATACACTCTACCCACTCCTACACAAAAATAGTCCTCTCCGCACCGACATGAAACTCCGTCTCTATAAAACAATAGTCCGCCCCATACTACTCTACGCTTCCCCAGTATGGAGCAAAACGGCCAAATCCAACACCGATGTCCTACAACGACTCCAAAACAAATTCCTTCGACTAATCACCGGCGCGGACACTACCACACCTATATTCGATTTACACGAACTCGCGAACACAAAACCAATTCGGGCAAAAATCAACGACGCGGCATACAAATTTTACACAGAAACCACAAACAACAACCCCGCGACCGCGAATATCTCAAAACTTAGAAAACTCAACGCTCCGTTTACAATAAAACACAAACTCATACACAACATCCTCATCTAATCCCATCCCAAAAATTCATTAAGAGGTTGTTTTCCAAATTAATTAATTAGCATTCAAAATTCATTCATAACAACTTTGTAACCCGACCACGCCGACCGCGAACCAAAGTGACGAGTGATCGCCACGGAGGCTCGTGATTGGCCAATCGGGATTTGTAAATAAATTGTAAATACTGTTAACTAGTTTTATTTGTTTTCTTTTCCTAGTTTATTCTAAAGTTTTAATCATTCCATTGGGTTTTTGTACTCGTTTTTACCCTCTAAAATTCATAATTTTATTAACTAACCATTGTTTGTATTCATTTCATAATTGTCTGATAAATTGTAAATTAGAAGCAATAGGCACTGACATGTAATTACCATTAACCATAAACTTGTTAAATGACTTGTAAATAATATTAAGAACAATATAAGAGTTTTAAACAAACAACAAACAAACCAAAAGTATCGCTTCTCGGCTTGCCCGCATGCGGGTACAGTTTGAGAATGGATAGAGATTAGGAGCTTCCTCGACTGCTATCATGGCATTGCAGTACAGCTAGGACTTGCCCAACAATTTAAGTCTATCTATCTCAGGTTGAAAGCACCAATTCAACGAAAGGAGAAGAGGTATATATTCTATCGATAACTCCGTTTGGGCAGGACAACGTCTGCCGGGATCATGCATAAGATCATACTTCACAGGATCATTTTAGTAGTAAATCTTCACCTACTAAAAAATAATTACCAAACAATTTTTAGCAACCCTGTATTTGTAATTCTTTCTTAATCGATCTATTTAAGTGGTTTCCAACTGTTTAAGGTTTATGTGCAAAAAAAGTGATAAAATAGTTTAACATTAACGAGAACAAAGGGTTTATTGCTACTTAAGGATAGCTGATTAACATTAAAAGTTCTTAAAATTAGGTAGGTAGGTATTAGGTACCAGGTATTAACTTAGGTACCATGTATTAAAGTAGGCACCAGTGGCGTAGATGTGAACACTACCAAACTTATTTAATAACGGATAGATGGCGCTACTCTATCTATGTACCTAGCAGAGTACCACCCCAAGCGTAATTTCTAAAATTTCAATGTCAAAACTTCAAATCACCAGACGAAGAAGATTAGAGTGCCTCCGGCACTACACGCTTCGCAAATCACTCCGCTACGCTACGCTACGCTACGAATGTATATAAAAAAAATTTAAGTGTAAAAGGCATTCATTGCGAAACATTCATTCCGTAAGTTGTTTGTTTGGACTTTGTTGTTTTTAGCTGGTTTGAACCAGCAATGGCTCTTTTCAGGACGCCAAATATTTCGAAAAGGGTTTGTTATAACAGTTACAACAGAGACCAATAGCTATTTCATTATTACTAAATTTAAATATATAAGTTTTATAGTGTATCTAATCCAAAAATGTTATCCAACGCATTTAAAGACGTTATTGAAGAGCCCCTGAAGAAGGTTTTAGGCTACGCACGCTATGAAGATGCTCAGACACAATTAGAATACTGTAGCATGGTACGAAATTCATTGCAAAAGTTACTAACAGACTTTGGTGATGACGATAAGTGTCGTCGTGCTGAATTGCAAATCGCAAAACGCAAAGTCGCAGCAAAGCGCATTAGAAAAAGAAATTTAGAAATTTAGTTTTTTATTTAACGAATTAGAAGATAAAATAAGAGTTATGTCACAATTTCAAAAGGTCATACAAGATGCTTTAGCAAAGGCTATATCATTTGCCAAGTATGAAGATTGGCAAGTCAAATCAGAGTACGCCAATATCACCGCACAATGTTTGGCAGAGCTACTAAACGAGGACAATTGCCGTCTTAATCTGAAGGTTGCGAAAAAAAAAGTCTCGGCGCAGCGCATTCGAAAGCGAAAAAGAGAAGTGGAAATGGCGGCTCACTATGCAAAAAGGAAAAAAGAAGAGCAGGAGGATTTGTCAACGTCGCTGCGTGCCTTCCAAATGCTATTAGAAGAGGAAGGCGAAGGGGCGGAAAAAGAGGAGTTGGAAGTTCTAAACTAATTTTTTATTTATTTATATTATATTTATATTATTATTTAATAAAGTTGTAAATATAAGATGAGTAATTGATGTGTTTTCATATACCAAATTTCAAACAAATTTATTAGTCTGCCGGGATCATACATAAGATCATACTTCACAGGACATACTCACTCAACAGAATAATTACCACAAAAATTTTTAGCTACCCTGTATTTTTAATTCTTTCTTAATCGATTTATTTAAGTGGTTTCCAACTGTTTTGGTCCACGGACCTACTTTTATAGTTGGAACTTTTCCACGAACCCACGAAGCTTTTTTTTCAGCTCTTTCGCTTTTTAGGAAGGCACATTAACGATTGCCGCAAGAATTGCCCCCCCCCACACACCTCCAAACCAAAACATATAATACAAACATATAAATTTGTTAAATAACTTTTTTAGATAGTATCAGAGAGGGAGAGAGGAGTAAAGTCAAACATATATATATAGCATCGGTCAAAAAAATTGCATCACTTTAATCTATTAATCCCAAATTTTGGAAAACATTTTAATGCTTTTTTACACTTTATCACAAACACATTCAGTGTTATAAAATTTATTTTATAACGGATAGATGGCGCTACTCTATCTATGTACCTAGAAGAGTTATCGCCAGTGGTAATGATAAACCCATGTGTCTGTAATAAAATAAATGTATATAAAAAAAGTGTTCTATTATATTGGCTGTTTTGTTATTGATCGTATTGTTATTGTTATTGTAAGTATTACTTTGCGTGTAAAAAGTGAGGTTTCGACTGGATTGATATCGTTCCCGGAAAATTTTTGCGGGTTCACATCGTCGAAGGAGGAACTCATCACCAAAGTTTTTCCCAGTATTGCACAAAATTACAGAAATCTTGATTGGGTTAGTGAACGGGCAATACTAGCAACGAAGAATAAGGACGTCGATAGCTTGAATTTCACGATTCAAAGTCAAATCGCTGGAGAACTACGTTCGTACAAATCCGTTGACAGTGTCACTGACGAAGACGAAGCGACCAACTATCCGACGGAATTTTTGAACTCGCTTGATGTGCCAGGAACTCCGCCGCATAATTTACAACTGAAGGTGGGATCGATTATAATCATGTTGCGGAATCTCAATCATCCGAAATTGTGCAACGGTACGCGATTATCCGTCAAGAAACTGATGAACAATCTTATTCAAGCGACGATAATCAAGGGCAAATTCAAAAGAGAGGAAGTCCTTATCCCACGAATTCCGATTATTCCAACGGATCTTCCATTCCAATTTAAGCGGATTCAGTTCCCTGTTCGATTGGCTTTTGCGATGACAATCAATAAATCGCAAGGCCAATCGTTGGAAGTCTGTGGGATTAATCTGGAATTTTCCTGTTTTTCGCACGGTCAGCTGTACGTTGCCTGTTCGCGTGTTGGCAAACCGTCTTCGTTGTTTGTTTTTGCGCCGGAAAATAAAACTCAAAACATTGTTTATCATACCGCTCTGTACTGATTTCCAATCCAATAAATTACATTCTAATTTTAACTAACTGTTTAAAATGAACAAACAAATTTATTCTAATTTTGGCAGGACAACGTCTGCCGGGTCAGCTAGTATTATTATAAATGAGAATATTTTTAACCAGTCAGTGGCGGATCCAAGGTAGGGCAATAGGGGTAATCGCCTCTTCCTCTTAGAATTCAGAAAACATCAATTTTTACACTATAATTATTTATTTATTATAAAACACAATATAAATTTCTTTTGTTTATTAATTACTACTACTACTTTTTATTTTTCACATTTAATAAATTTTTATTTTATCGCTACCCCCCTCCCCCTATGGTAATTTTCTGGATCCGCCACTGTTTTTAACTATATATTTTTACAAGGAAACATGACATTATTTGCAACACTATTTTTCAAATTCTATTACTTCATCAATTTTTCTGAAGTATTGTATTACTGAATTCCAAATTGATAATTACACATAACTGTTTTAGGTCTTTGTCTAATGCACTATTGTAAAAGTTTTTATTGATAAAAAGTGAAAAAATGATTTCGAGTTGACAATAAATTATTGTGTGGGTTGATGCATTATTAGACTGAAATGATAAATTAGTATCATTCTTTCACATGACTATAACAAATGTGTACAAAGTAATAATTTTATAAATTGCATAATTCATTTCAGACAAAAATAAGGTATGAAAATTTTGTATTAAACTTACAACATACTAATATTGTTTTATCTCTTACGCTCCTGATGAAAAAATTTCAATTTGAAATTAATTTCCCTCCGATAAAATCGCTTCAAAAACAATTTTTTTACTGCATTTTTAACTTTTTTTTATTAATTAATTTACTTTGAATGTTTATTTTAGATGATATTTTGGATGGTATTATTTTTATCATTAATAAATAATGCAAAACTTAATTCTAATATGATACGATGTCAAAAATACGATGTTCTCCAAAGAGAATACCAACCAGAACACCGTAATTATTGTGAACGAGGTTATTCTGATTATTGTATTCCTATTTTATACTCATATTGTGTATGTAAGAGTTTATGGCATACAGGGCAATATAACATAATATATTCTAATTTTCTTGATGAACACCTGGAGGAAAACCAACAATTATTAAAAAAAGTTTATATTAACGATAGCTTTGTTGGCGAAATAGAAGTAAATGCATTTAATCGCGTTACAAACTTAAATGAACTTTATCTTCAAAACAATAATATTACTACAATTGGAAAAGGAGTTTTTAATGTATTAAGCAATCTTACAGTTTTAGACATTTCAAATAACCAAGTGTCTATAATTGAAAGCAAATCTTTTTATGGATTATCTCATTTGGAAAAGTTAAATATAAGTCACAACAAAATTCAAAATATTTCAACCGATACATTCTTTTCTACCAAGTTTTACCATCAGAATAATATTGACGGATGGTTTCATGAGCCGAATGACGTTAGTAATTTGCAATTGGATTTATCCTTTAATAAAATGAAATCTTTTAATTTTTCGCAATTACATTTAAATAGACTTAATTTAAACAACAATAATTTAGATACTCTAAACAATGTGTTAAACTTGAATATAATAGAAGAATTGGATTTAAGTAATAATCAACTTACAGAATTTAATTACGCACTTGAAAGTACAACATATTTAAATTTGAGTGGTAATATTTTAAAAAATCTTAACATTTCCTTTTCTAATAGTAGTAAAATTGAAACCTTGGATGTTAGCCAAAATTTGATAACAAAATTAGAACATAACGTTTTCAAAAACATGTCTAAGCTTATAAATTTGTATCTAAAAAATAACGGAATTACGGAATTACAAATTGGTATTTTCAGCAATCTTAAAAATTTACAAATTCTAAGTTTATCGGGAAATCATTTACGACAATTTGAATTTGGTACACTTTCGGGTTTGTCTAGCCTTTTGGAGCTTGATATATCAAATAATTCTTTTAACAGTATAGATTATAAGGCTTTCCACATTTTAAGTAATTTAAGGACATTAAATATTGCAAGCAATAATCTTACAACTCTGGATCCAAAGGATATTTTGAATCATTGTATAAATTTACGAGTGATAATACTTAACGATAATCCATGGAACTGTGAATCTTTGTTGAATTTTACTACGACGCTAAAAAAACACGATGTTCAAATAATAGAAGGATCAAACATTAACACCAAAAATCATCTAGGTCATGCATGTCACGACATGGTCACAGAAAAGCCCGATAGAAAAACTAAAATTGATAATCATATTATTCAAAACGAAATCGATGATTTAAAAAAACTGTTTGAAACTAAATTTAGCAATTCTAGTTTTTATCATTCTTTTGAAAACTACCTAAACCGCAGCATACAACCCCCAAACAACTTCGACTTTCTAAATGACTACTTTAATAAGGATTTTAGAAATACATTGTTTTATAAATATTTCAATAAAAATATTTCGATAAATTTTCCAAGCCAACACGACGAAACTTTTCGCAATCTAACCGAGACTTTAAAATTGTTAAATTTACAATTAGGTAATTTAAATCAAACAAATGTACTAAATTCAGAATTACTCAATTTGACGACCAAATTCGAAAATAAATTTACAAGCTTAGATATATATAATAAAACGATTCTTAACCCGCTTAATTCAAATTTAGCAAAACTTTCGAAATCGGTGGAGGAAATTTCAAATCATTTCGACAAAAATTTTATAGAAACTTCGCTTTATCAATTTTTTCAAAACAAATTTCAAAACAATAGCTCAAATGAAGTACTTGGTCAAGTTTCACAAATAAATCAAGATGCGCTGATTTCGAATATTTCTCATGCTAAACTGACCAGCGCTTCTGAAAAAAATCATGACGTGGTGGAACAAATCGAAAACTTGCGCGGATCTTTCATAGCTTTTATGACTATATTGATAATAATTTTATTGATTACGTTGTTTTTGCCAATAATTAAAAGATTTATAAATCCTTTGGCTAAAAAGTCTAATCATTTTAATACTTCCGAATCGACAACTGACCTTCCGTTAGTGCAATCTATTCGTCACGAGTCACTTGACGAACACCATCAATTACATAATATGTAAAACAAAGTAAAGGAAAGTTTTAATTATATTTTAATAACTTTTTTAATTATTTTATCAAATTTGTTGTATTAGTACTTATTTTGAAACTTAGCCGTGTTCAGATAGAACATTAAATTAATTTGTAATACACTATTTTACAATGTTCTCTCTGACTACGTACATATCAGGCTGTAGTATACAGTCCTGAACTATTCACTATTTTTAAATGTTTATTTTACGTTATGTAATAAAAATAAAAATGTAATAAACAAATATTTTAAATATTTTTTTTCAAATCTATAGGTATGTAAAAAATGAAGATTAGCTATGGGATAGATTTAGCCAGACTCACTCATGTTAACTATTATTATACACATGACAGTTACGTAAACGATATTTATCTACTACCGTTCGGAAAAGTACACTTTCGACATTCATCTGTTTGTGTAAAAGTTTAAAAAGATATTGGCAAATTTGAGTTTGCGGCTTTAAAATCATTGAAATTTGTATCTTTATAGATCTCTATAGATCTATCTTTATCTTTATAGAGGACACAATAAATGCTGGTTATTTCTCAGATATCAAAATTTAATTTTTTTTTACTAAATTAATAACAATTATATTTATCAAATTAACAAGTGTTCATTTGCCTTTTTTAAGTTCTTCCCAAACGGTTAGTAAGTTAAACCTACCATTTTATTAAATCACATCATATTTTAACTTAGGAGCACCTATGCCAAACGCCTAGTTTTGCAAAATGATTTTTTTTCCAATTTCAAAAAAAATTCCAAACTGATATAATAAATGACCATTTTTAAATAAAGTCGGACAATAATAAATTAGTGGCTACAATACAGTTACAACTTTTTGTCCAAACGTCAAATATTGAGTGACATTGAGCAATAATGTCAAAATTCAAGAAAAATTAAATAAGTTGTAATTTTATTTACAAACAAATTACATAAATTTTCAGTCATGGAATTATTTAGTTTTTACAATTTGCCAGACCACATTGTCGAAGAAATTTTTGAAAATCTATCGTTTTCGGAAATAGTTAATCTTCGAATGGTAAACAAATGGTTTAACCTTCAATGCATCAAAATTTTAAATTCGAGCTTCTTAAAGTTGAAAAGTTCGATCGACGTTTTAATTTCAAATACGTTGAAAGAAATAGAGAACGTGAGTGTACAAGATAAGTTTGAAAGTCGTTTAGCTAAAATTTCTTCATTGTGCTTATCGTACAAGATTTTTTCCATATTAAAATCAGAGATAACCGTTTTGTACTCAATTTGTGGTCGATATATTAACTTTGGGGTTTGCTGTTTTACCGGAGGAAAAATACTGGATCAATACAAATACGTCATGCACAATTTACTAAAATTAACAAATGGATTTGGATACGCATCGGAAGTGTACTCAAATTTAGTATTTCATTTGCTATTTTTAAACCAAAAATTTATGGATTACTTCGAAGATGTGGTTGAACCAATTATTTTTAAAGATCATTCCTTGTACATATCATTTGGAACAAAATTAGTGGATTTATTGGATTCCTATTTAAACTCAAATTTTAATATCGAGGCGTCGTTTAATGGAACTTCTTGCCAAATATATGCTAGATACGAAATCTTGTCAACTCAGTTTGCTAAATATCCTCCAATAATATTTTTTAATGGAAGTGGCGAAATTAAAAACTGTAATTTATTAGTTCTAATGAAATACTTTCGGAACCAAATGAGATGGAGTAACTTTTTTGATTGCGTCAATTCGGCATACATGCATCCAATTTTTAAGAAACCTCTCGGAAAATTTTGTTTAAGTTTGGACGACGGTATAAAAATAATGGATAAGAAAACTGAATTTGGCGATAATTTTCAAAATGGTTTTAGCAAGATTTTTACGCGATGGACTGCAACTTCACCACCTAGCGAAAATATTTGCTACACAATTGGTAAAAAGATATAGATAATTTTATATTTTACGTTTTCTAAAAATTCCGAAATCTATAGAATTTGCATGCAGTAAATATTTTGCTCCCATGAAGCTGACTCCATACATTACGGAAGCTTTTGTTTTCCAAGATGATGAAAATAATTTAAATAATATAGATTTTAGGGAGGTATTGCGACACGTTTCTGAATTTTACGAATTTAATTTAATGTTCAGGGTAAGAATATATAATGTAAAAGGTTACTTATAAATTTTGTTTAATGACTAATTTCAGATTATTTTGCCATCTTCCGATAATGAAATATCAATCGAAAATTCTATGGATTTATATCAAGATGTTGGAAATTCTTATTTTTCGCAATATTGGAAAAAATTGCCTTTGTGATAGTTTTGTGAATTAAAATGCGTTTTATATTTTTTTGACATTATTAAATAATATTGGTGGCATTTATTAATTTCAATTTTATAAAATCCCATTATATAAAACTTTCGTCAAAAATAAATTTATAAGTAAATAAATTTTCTGACAAAAGCGATAACCGTCGCTAAAAGCTCAATAATAATATTGATTTTTATTAGTTGAATTCTTTTTTTTTTTTCGAATTTTTAATAGGGCACTTCCACTCCCCCACTCCAACATGGCTGCCGAACAGCAGCTTGGTGGTATGGTTGGTGGTATTCGCCATAAGATTTGTTAAGGATTCAAGTGTTTTCGTTATAAAAATGTATTTTATATAGAATTCTAACCAGTTCTTTTAGCATTTTTAGCTTTTATGACACGGTGGTGATTGTTTTATAATAAATTGGGCTACTAAAATCCACTATACTTGCAAATAATTGAATAAATTGTGTGTTATTAAATTTTTCAAAATTATTAACCTGAAATATTAAAAGTTACAATAATTTAATAATTTTAACAGTTATTTAAATGAAATACAATACAATAAATAAACAACATTTCAGCTGTTATGTTTTGTAATTATTTGCCAGCATTTTTGTGTTTCAGTAATTTGTTTGACTTTCCGGTTCATGTTGAAATAGCAGGGCTATACAACCAGAATTTGTTATTTTCCAACTTCTGCCGGTTTGCCTTTAAACAAAGTCAAATATTTACAGAATAAAAAGTACAGTAAAATTAAATGAATGGTTAAACTTAACCAAATCAAACTAGAAAATATCTAATTTAAATGGTTTTTCGTCAGTTTGAGTTATAGGTAGGGAATTTTCAAACTTGGGCGAAATTTGTATCTGCCGGGCTTAATGCATTCTCGACTAGAAGATTTGCTGATTTTTAAGACATAATTTTTACATTTTTTAGTAAATTCCTGAACTGTGCTAGTTACGATTATATCTTTCACTAAATCTTAATGTATTTATGTAAATTACTCAAAAACACAAAAATGCTGGAAACTAATTATTAATAAACAGCTGAAATTTGTTTGTTTAATTTTATTTAAAGCAATTTATTTCAAATTATTGTACCTAACTTAATATTTAAGGCTAATAATTTTCAAAAATTTAATAACACAAATTATTCAATTATTTGTAAGTATAGTGGATTTTAGTACCCCAATTTATTATAAAACAATCACCACCGTATCATAAAAGCTAAAAATGCTAAAAGAACTGGTTAGAATTCTATAAAAAATACATTTTTATAACGAAAACACTTGAATCCTTAACAAATCTTATGGCGAATACCACCAACCATACCGCCAAGCTGCTGTTCGGCATCCATGTTGGAGTGGGGGAGTGGAAGTGCCCTATTGGTAAGATTATATAAATTTTTAAAAAACTACATTACTTGATTTTGAAAAGCTCAAACTCTGCAAATAATTAACCAAACAGTACGTGTTTTTTTTGAAAATGTTTGTTTTAAAACGTACATTCTATAGAAAATATAGAAAAATTTTTGAAAACTATGTTACTATTTAATTTTCAAGTTTCAAAAATAAATCGTAGTAAAAAAACTATTATCCATTTAACAAATTTTTAACGTAGTCTCATAATGGGCAAACAATGGAATGCATTTTGTTTCAAATTTTTAATTTTCATGTTTTTAGTTATCCGTGTTTAACATATTTTTTAAAAGCTCCAGAGAATAAATTATTTTTAGTAATTTTTCAACGTGAATAACTAAAATAAAACATGAATAAACTAAAATTTAAGTAAACATTTAAAAACAAAAATTGATCAGTACAAACCTGAATTATTAAAAATTACAATTTATTTTTGAAACTTGAAAATCAAATAGTAATATCGTTTTCAAAAATATTTCTATATTTTTATTTATAGCAAGTACGTTTTAATACAAAAATTTTCAAAAAACAACTTGCTCTTTGGACAATTATTTGCCGAGTTATAAGCATTTCAAAAACAAGTCACATAATTTTCTAAAAACTTATATAATCTAGATCTAGATAATTAAAAAAATTAAAGAAAAAAATACATCCCATCGTTTGCCCATTATGAAACTTGGCTTAAAGTTTGTTAAATAGACAACAGTTTTTTACAAAAAAATTTAAAGCAAATCGATCAGTACATACATTGCTAAAAATGGTGATTTATTTTTGAAACCTGAAAATCTAATAGTAATATCGTTTTCAAAAATTTTTCTATATTTTTTATAAATAGTACGTTTTAAAACAAACATTTTCCAAAAAAACACGCCCCTTTTGGTTAATTATTTGCGGAGTTATGAGCATTTCAAAATTAAGTAACGTAATTTTAAAAAAATGTATATAATCTTATCAATTAAAAATTCGAAAAAAAAATAGAACCCATCGTTTGCCCATTATGAGAATAGGCTTAAAATTTGTTACATAGATAACAGTTTTTTATAAAAATTTTAAAAAAATCGATCAGTACGAACTTGAAAATCTAATAGTAATATTGTTTTAAAATATTTTTCGATATTTTTTATAGAAATTACGTTTTAAAAGACAAATTTTCAAAAAAAAAACGTGCCATTTGGTAAATTATTCGCGGAGTTATGAGCATTTCAAAGAAAAGTAACGTAATTTTCTAAAAATTGATATCTCTTGAATGGCTTAATAAAAAATATCGAAAATAGTCATGAAGGCTAGTCAAATTTTCAAAAAAATCCGAGATGCAAAAGTAAAATGGTGTCCAATTTGGCGTGGAATGCCCCATATATTTAAAACATAGAAAATAACTTGGCCTGATTGTTTTTTTTCTTGAAAAAAACTTCTTCTTCTTCTTCCGCTTTTATTAGGCCAAGCCTGTTTTTCTTTAGATAATTCACCAAAAACTAAAAGTGTTATAATTATTATAATATGAATAGTAAACAAACTTGAAATAATAGGGAATCAATAAAAGCAAAAAGCCAAGCAACTAAAGTCTACACGTAATGCTTGAAAACTTTCCGAATAATACCGAAAGCAGTGGCGGAATTTCAATTTTTGCCCCCCCCCCCCTTCCCGCAAAATAATCAATTTCAAAAATGTTATACTCTTTTGATGATGCATTTGAGCCCCCTATAGTTACGGATTATAACTTCTACCTTTAAAGTAAATAACAGAACTTACGAAATTTGAAAATTGTATATCCAAAGAAAAGATGATTTTCTTGCATTCTTTATTAAACACAAATATTTTCATATGCAATTAAGTAAAAAATACCTAAACAAAATATTTTAAAATTAGCTTCAAATTAATAAACATAAAAATTCCTACATACTTATGTATAGGTGCAATAAAAAATGAACATAAAATAAAAAAAGTTGAAAATTTAGATACCACCCATTCAAATATACAATGTTTCTTCTTTTTCAACAAACTGATATTTATTTTGTCTCCTGAAAATGAAAAACAAAACTGCGAATATTAAAATTGCCAACAAAGCAATATTTATCATTACACATATGGTTAATTTATTTGCAAAACTGGTAAATCGATCATTTACTTCGTTTTCAGTTGACAGTGCCGCAAAACTAGGACTTCCAATACTTGAAACTTCGGTTGTTGATTTTTCCTCATCGAAGCCTTCCTCGCTAAGGGAACGATTAAAAAATTTACCAAGACCATCAACCAAATTATCAATTTTTATGTAAAGCGTACTATTTTTAAAACCATTTTCAAAAAACTCAAAAAATTTTGATTTCATGAAACCTTTGTTAAAATATCGCACAAATTTTGTGCTTTTGAAACCATTTTGTAATTCGTTAAAGAATCCAAGTTTGTTGTAATCGTCTTTAAAAAATTTATAAAAGCTGGAATTTAAAAATTCCTTTCCAAAGTACTCTTGCAACTTAGCATTAGAAAACTCCCGAGGAAACAGAGCATGTTCTGTATTACTGCCTAAATGAGCAATTTTTTTCATTTCGCCAGGTATATTTTCTGTCGAATCCTTAAGAATTTTGTAACTTTCGTCAGTTTTGCAAGCAATTCCATGAATATTTTCAACTTGATATTCGGTTCCATTAGAAAAACCAATTTTTTTCTCGGTTAAAACCTGAATCACCTTAAATAATGAAGTACACAACCAACTATTACTATTTAATGTTATAAATGTAAGATTTCCAATTTGGGTCGACAAATCGTTAGCGTTTAAGGTGGTTAACAAATTATGGGTTAAATATAACCCTCTCAATTTTCGTAACACATAAAATGAACTTTCATGAAGTGAATGCAATTTGTTGTCGTCCACATACAAAATGGTCAAATTATCCAAACCCGAAAAAGTTCCAAACTTCAGATTTTCCAATTTATTGTGAGATAGACGAAGCTCCCAAAGAGAAGATAAATTCTGGAATATTCCTGCCGGTAAATCCGTCAATAAATTTGTTGCCAAATTTAAAACTTCTAATTTTGATAAATTATAAAAAGTGTTTTCAAATATTTCTTCAATTTTGTTATCACTCAAATCTAATTTTACTAAATCATGAGACAAACCAAACATTGAAGAATTTAAAAATTCCAAATCGTTCACATTCAAATAAAAATTTGTAATTCCGCTCGCTAAATTATGGATTTCACTAACGTTATTTTGGGAAGCATCGATGGTGTCAATGTTTTTTAACAAACTCCAGTCGATAGAGTTATTTGCAAAATTATTGTTACTTATATTCAAATAAATTAAGTTGTTAGGTAGATGTTCAAAAGTTAATTCCGGAATATTGTTTCCTGATAAATCTAAAACTTGCAAATTCCATATTTCGTTAAATAGAGACATTGAAACATAATCAAAGTAATTATTGGCTAGATTTAAAGACTCCAAATATTCCAAATTTGAAAAAGATTTTTCTTCGATTTTCCATAACTTGTTGTTACTCAAGTCGATTCTTCGAACTTGCTCCAAAAATTGAAAATCATATTTTGAAATTTGCGTTAGGGAATTATTTGCTAAATTTAATTCTTGCAGGTGCTGTAAATTGAAAAACCAAATACTTTCAAGATTGTCCAACTTATTTTCCGACAAGTCCAATTTTTTCAAGCGTCTTAATGTATTGAATGTGCCGTTTTCAATTTTGTTGATATTGTTGTGTTGCAAATATAGTTCTTCTAGAAAGTTTAAGCTGTAGAACGCATCTGGATGTATATTTTTGACGTGGGAATTATTTAAATACAATCCGTTGATATTTGAAGTGGCACTGAAAACTTTTTCTGGAATGATTTTCAAAGTGCTGTTTTTGAAGATCAAATATTTGATTGCAATATTTTTTACTAATATCGGCTCGTTATCGATTAACGTGTTAAAATTTTCACATAGTGTGAAATAATAAGGATTTTCGTATTCCAAACTTTTACAATGTTCTGCAAATCCTCTTTCGAAACTCCAAACAATTACAGTAGCAATTAACACAAGCGTCTTCATGATGGAACGACCTAAAATTTAAAAAAGTTAAAATATAGATATACGAAAGAAATTATTTTGGAAATAAAACTAAAATTATTTAAAAATTTAAATATCAAAACATTCAAATCAATTTTTGAATAAAATAATTTAATTAAAAAAATTAATTTTCATAAGATTTTCTACAATAATTTGCGTTGTAAAGTGAGCATTGATTTTAAAAATAAACTAATGGTTTTATAAACGATGCACTGGAATTGACAGTAATTTACTGGTACCGAAAGTAATTGACCGGCTTTAAAAGTGATTTATTTTACTCTTATTCAAAATTAAATGTAAATTTTTAGTTATTAACCCGTTGTTGGTACACATGTGAGCGCGCCGCTCAAATAAATAACATTACGAACGTCAATCGTATAAATGATGTCGAATTTATCTAATACTATTAATACCTTCAAATGACATGTCTACAAATATTGACAAAAATAAATGATAGCGCTAATTTTCATTCCCGAATATCGTCTTACAAACTTGACAGAACCGATAAAATGAGCGTCGCTCTAACCGCGCAATATTTTTATCACCGCCTTATGCCTTATGTACACATGTTTCTATTTTATTTCAATTTATCATGGCCAATAAATTAATTTCGTAGTTGGAGGAGACCGAAGAACAATTTTTGTGAGACTGATAGAGATATTTCCGAACCTACACCTAGCATTAGTACGCAACAATCAAATACTCCGTAAACATCTCGATGGAGCATAACACAAAATTATTTACTGTAGTACATATAAATTTTAATTTATATTTTTAATAATAAAAAATATACATATTTCTATGTAGGTACGATTAGAGGTTTTAAGTTGATCGAACAACTAATAATGATATGTGTATACCAATCACGTTGAGAAATTCAATTAATTAAGCCTCGAATCCAATAGAAAAAATGAGCACTCGAGGCGTAGCCAAGAAAAAATTTTCATATGTATCGCAAAAACGGTGCAAACAAATAGAAAATAGTATATGAACAAAAATCTAGGGAATGAAATTCACAAAAAAAACTACTTATACATTTTTGAATTTAAAAAAAACTTTTTTTGTATTTTACAGAGTTTTTTTTAATTCACTGAAACTCTGAAATGATGCGACAAAATAAAAAAATTTATATAAACAAAAATGAATGAAAAACACCAAGTTTTTTAATTGGCAAGAACTTACCTTACCCCAATCTATTAAATTTAATCATATTTTAGAAAACCCAAAAAATGCACTAAACACTTTTCAGAACTAAAATGTTTTAAGTTAACACATGTAAAATACACTGTAAGTATAAATTCGCAAACGTTTTCACCATACTATGGCATCATCAGGCGATGAATTAATTCATAAATTAATACATTAATTTTTTTTTTTTCATTCATGATTTTTTTTTTATTTCATTCATGAATTAATTAATTCATCGCCAGATGATGCCATAATATGGTGAAAACGTTTGTGAATTTATACTTACAGTGTATTTTACATGTGTTAACTTAAAAACATTTTAGTTCTGAAAAGTGTTTAGTGCATTTTTTGGGTTTTCTAAAATATTGATATGATTAATATCGGGTTATACTACTTGAACCACGTATCAATCGATTATATTAAATTTAATCTTAATCTTGCTCACGGAGTCACGGAGATAACCCAAATATAATACTGTGAAGTCTTGAGCTTGGAATTTTCTGAAGAGTGCATTCAATTCAAAATACCTGATTGGAAATATTGAAGATTTAGCAATATGAAGGGAATTTCAACTTTCATTCAAAAGAAAAATTGATTTCAATGTCTCCCAATTTGAAAATTGCAAAAAAATATTTTTAACCAATGCAAGTGGAGAAAGGTCATTTTCAACTTCAAAGAGAACAAATATATATTTAAAAATTCAATTTCTCAAGCTGTTTTGTTTATAAATAGTGAGCTAATCAACACTGCTGGTTTTGAAAATGTTTTAACAGAGTTTGCAAACACGAAATCCCGAAAAAGAATTTGATGTTTGTAATATGTATTTTGTCATAATAATTACCGAATATTACCGAATAAATAATTACCGAATAAAATGATTGAATTACTGAATTTGTGCAACTTAAAGTAAGTAAAAAATGTTTTCAAAATGTTATTGTAGGTACAGTAACTCTTAAAAGAATCCCTGACACTCCTATGTTACCAATGTAAATTGAACATTTTGAAGCCGTTTTTTTTTCATATAAAAATTGTTATTACAGCAAAACTTTTTAGAGAGTTTTTGATTTTCAACAAAAAATATCTAAAAAATTTTGCTGTAAAATTGAGTTTTGGATGACAAAAAACGGCTCCAAAATGTTCAACCTACATTGGTAATATAGGAGTAGCCGTTACTTCTGCGAATAACTGTATGTAGACCTGTTTTATAAAAAAAAAAGTATGAAAAACTCGGGGACTGTAAATTGCGCCAGCGGTCGAGGGTTTTTCTAAGCCTACCCGTAAATTGCGCCAAAAAATTTTAGGGTTGACCTTAAATTAAGTCGAAAAAAGGTTATTATATTTTTAATTATTTGCTTGTTTGTCAATAGGATTAGTATGGCTCTAAAAACTAATTTTTTAATTTTACAGAGGTGCATTTAGCCCGTATGTCCACACTGTAGAAGTTTCATTGATTTTTAATTGTTTAAATATTTTAGAGCTTGTTATGCAAGAAATTGTGAGCGAACGTGGCTTGCAAATTTTCGGGCCCCTTATATTCGAGTGTAACTAATAGCATCGAAGGTTCAATTTTTGGGTTATTTTATCAATTATCAGTATTTGATTTTTATTTTACGATTTTATATTCTCTCTTTTCGGGCCCCTCTGGCCATGGGGTCCTAGGCACGTGCCTAATGCGCCCAATGATAAAATAGACCATATTGGTAGTTGCTGGATTTATATTTCTGTCACTTTGTCTCCTGGCAAACAACTTAGAACATTGTTCCCCCAAAAACTTGAGCATCGAATACAACAAACATGTTCTGAACAACAAATGGGCCATCCATAAATTAAGTCACACGCTAGGGGTGTGGGGGTCATCTCAGATTTGTGACAAAAATGTTACAGGGGTCCGGGGGGAGGAATTATTAAATTTTATAAGGTAGAAGTGTGACGTCACTGAGGGGAGGGGGGATATTTATTAAATATACTCTTATCTTCATTAACAATAAAAAGAAAAATAATAAAATGACATAGTAATTTGCTTTCAAGAGGTTAGGTTTAGTTAGTTTTCTACATTGTTTTTGAAATGATGGCAAAAAGTAAGTTTTACTTTACGTAAGTTATAGTAACTTTTTTATATACTTATTTTTTTTTAAATTATACCAAAAACATTTTCCTTTTGATTTATGACTATAGTGACCCTCCTCCCCACAACAAACGCACCATAAGTTTCATACGGCAAACCTCGTATTTTGATACCATAATATTATAATTACTAATAAATATACCACTCTTTGGGTATTAAAATTTAAGCTACCGTCACCAACCGCCGGCGCAATTTACTACTTGTCCTTAAGCTACCGATCGACAAAATACGGACCGCTGGCGCAATTTACATACGTCCGAAAAACTATGTATAATAATTATGATTCTTTTAAAAATTTTACATTTGGTCTAAACGCGGTTTAATTTTCAACATGCCTCCAAAAATAGTTAGCCCCAGGCATCACGTATCCTTAATCCGGCTCTACCAAAAATCTAACCAAAGTGAAATCGACTCATAAGTGTAAAACTATCACAAAATAGATAAATAATTTTATAAAAAATTGGTGCCTCCGCGAGATCTGATTTTATGTAAAATTATAATTGCATTTGTAGGACAAGAATTCCAAGTTTAATTTCAAAAACTTAAGAACATTGAGTGTAAGCTTAAAACCCTTTGCCTAAAAGCGCATACAATTAATAATTCGTCCCTGCATTTACCTAAGATTATTCCTTCCATTGAAAGATTAAATTTAATTAGATACAATTACAAATGCAGTCGTCATATACAGTGAGTGTAGAAAGTATTCGTCACCTCCTATATTACCAATGTAAATTGTCCATTTTCAAACCGTTTTTTGACATATAAAAATCGCTTTTACAGTAAAACTTTTTAGACATTTTTTGTTAAAAATTTCATTGTCTTCAATTTTATATCTATACATTTTTCTATTTTGTCGCCCCGTTTTTGACTGGCAGCGACTTAAACAAGAATCTGAAAAATACCAAAAATATTGTCTCCTGTATCTCAAAATCGGTGTAACAAAATAAAAAAATGTATAAGTAGTTTTTATTGCAAATTTTATTCCCTACATTTTTGTTTATATACATTTTTTTATTTTGTCACACCGTTTCTGAAATACAGTTGATAATATTTTTTGTATTTTTCAGAGTCTTGTTTAAGTCGCTGCCAGTCAAAAACGGGGCGACCAAATAGAAAAATGTGTAGATATAAAATTGAAGACAATGAAATTTTTAACAAAAAATGTCTAAAAAGTTTTGCTGTAAGAGCGATTTTTATACGCCAAAAAATGGTTTGAAAATGGGTAATTTACATTGGTAATATAGGAGGTGACGAATACTTTCTACACTCACTGTAGTAGGAATTTACAAAATAAAATGTCGATTGCATTTCCCGCCGACACAATTCATTTAATTATTTTTATACAAAAAAGTGTATCAACAATAGCGGCAAAATTCGAAATTTCATTTTATTATAGGAGTTAATGATTAATAAATTATAATCAATACATTTTTAATTATTACTTACGTTATTTTCAGAAAAACGTTAACACTACAGGAAAAGTACTGCTTCAATGCAGGATCTGTTGCTTGTATATGAATTTTTGATCATCAGCGAAAACTGGAGTCATTTATTATACGACCATTGCGACTCTCAGCAGATTTTACAAACATGAAACTGTCTGGTACTATGAAGAATAAATATGTTAACTTGATGATTTTCCTCTTACTATAAAAATATTGATGTAAAATTTAATTTCAATCGAAATCGTACGATTTCAAAAATGATGACAAAAATTTGCTGATCCGGTTGTTATCACACCAGGAACAGGTGCAAAGGAGTTCAAAGTTTATTTATTTGTATTATGATCAAACCTGCATCTGCATTTTTTGATTTTGCAATTTCGAGTGAAAAATTATTTTGAAATTTTAATTTGAAATTGTAAATATACATATTAGGAGTATTATTTAATATATCATAATGAATACTGATCTCATAAAAAAATTCAAGACACCATTAAAATTTAAACCTCTCATTAGTCAATTTAAATTTAATTTTTAGCTTATAAATGTACTTCAGTAATTATTTTCGACAAACTGTTGTTGGTTGAAAGCCTGAAAATTACTATAATTTGAGTAATTTGCATCAAGCATTTTGGAACACTTTTCAATTTATAGAATTATTTTTTTATACATCATTTTTTATAATATCTAATGCATGTAATGTAATTTAATATACTAGTAGCTTTTCTGATAAAGCTTGATGTTTCACTCAAAGGTCAGTTTATTTTTTGTTGTGCTTGCGCGACTTCTGGACTTTGGATTTACTACATAATAATGTACAATCATTTTAAATGTCTTTGACAATAATAGCAAATAGTATAAAATCTTAAAAGATACATTTATTATTACAGTAGAACCTCGATTATCCGGGTCGACTTGGACCGGGCTCAGCACGGATAATTGAAAAACACGGATAATAATAATTGACGTTTTTTTGTTAATATTACAAAATATACTTATTATATAGTTGATTACAAACAAGGAACATATTAATTTAAACGTTCTATTTGAAAAAATCAGATAATTTTGTTTGTTTTTTGACTTTTACTTAAATTAAATAAAGTAGATAAGCAGAAAATTTAGACGAATTGACACTTTGTACAAAATAATAAATTCAGCAAAATTTCATATTATGTATCACAAAAAGATGCCTTAAAACCCGCACGAATAATGCGCGCACGGATAATCGGGGTTCTACTGTAAATAAAAGAATATCATGCACATTTTATTCTGTGGCGCAGGCGTTACCAGAAGATAAATGGGGGAGGTTCAGGAATCAGGACCACCTGAAATTTGTCTGTCTCACCGGGTGATGGTAAACTGCACGAATGACCGCAGGTAGGTGAAAAAAAAAGTGGTAAACTGCACTCCGAGCAAAAAAACGAAAAGTAATCCCTATGGTAAACTGCACGAACTTCGAGTGCAGTTTAACCATAGGGATTTTTTTCGGTTTTCTAGCGGGAAATTGTAAATTGCCCTCCAAACTTGACCATAAAATGTAAACTGCCCTCCAAGAAAAAAGGTTGCCACTAATCCCAAATGTAAACTGCCCTCCAAACTACCTGAGGCTTAATTTATTGATCCCATAATTTTGGTTATTTTACAGTACAGGGTGTTACAAAATTATTATTACTTACTAGGTTGATCCACACCAACCAAGTTTCGTCCCTTTCGAGTTTCACCTTTTCGAATTCTGCCGCGCTCATAGATGTTTTAAATTGAGTTTTGCCCTTGTCGAATAAACGGCGCTGAGCGTCCGTAGTATAGTAGGAAATACTATGAAGGGTAGTAGTAAGGGTAGTTTAATACCAATTAAAAATAAAAATTTAATTCATATATAAGTGTTTTCGGATTGGATTAAGCGATCAAAATAAATTTTATTGAAGCGACGAATACAACAGTTAACGGAAATACTACAAATGTCTGAAATTACTTTTACAACAAGTGAACGAGGAAAACCCTTATTAATTTATAAAAGTAACAAGTTTTACATGGAATGTTTGCTAAAGACAGGAGAGCAGAAATGGCGGTGCTGTAAGAAAGGCTGTTTGGCGTATATTAAGACATTGGGAGAACTACTTGCTTCACACATAACTAACGTTCATGAAGATCATACGCACGATTCATGGGAAAACAAGCTTTTGCATAGGCAAGATTTAACAAGTGCAGTAAAAAAGAAAGCCATGGAACAACCCTTGGAAAAGCCGGATAGATTGGTTAAAGCATGTTTAGACCAAAAACCGTCTTGGAGTCGTATTTTGCAGAAAGAAGATGTGAAGTATGTTAAAAGAAATGCATACAATGTGCGACGCAAAACTGTGAGAACTCTTCCAAAAAATGTTGGCGAGGTACACGAAAACCTGAAAGAGATGGAAGTGAAAACTGGTCAAGGCGAAAATTTTCTCTTTGCCAACGATCTGCATTCAAACATTGTTGTATTTTCCTGCAACACAAATTTGACTGCTTTGACGAGAGCTGAGGCAATATACATGGATGGCACGTTTGACTATTGTGCTAATTTTTTTACACAATTGTTTACTATCCACGGACTTTTCAATGGACATTATGTGCCGTTCGTGTTTTGCCTGCTCCAAGATAAGAAACAATCGACGTACGCAAATTGTTTTAAAACAATTTCCACGCTTAATAGTGGCTTTCTGATCGCTGACTTTGAAGTGGGGCTGAGAAACGCATGTGAAATTCAATGGCCACACGCGTCTATAGAATACACACGCGTCCATAAAACTACATATATAATGCTATACTTTCCACGGCAAGGGGTAAATATCCCGAAAATTTTGTGTACACTTGTTTGGAATTTCCTTGGAAATCCTTGAAATTCTTTGGAAATCTCAGGAATTCCTTGGCAGTCTTTGGAATTCCTTGGAAATCACTGGAATTCCTTGCAAATCCCTGGAATTCTTTGGAAATCCATGGAATTCTTTAGATTTCAACTTGTTTGGAAATGTCTGGAATTCTTGGAAATCGCTGGAATTCTTTGGAAATCACTGGAATTCTTGGAAATCCCTGGAATTCTTGGAAATCATTGAAATTTTTTTGGAGATTCCTGGAATTCTTTGGAAATCCCTGGAATTTTTGGAAATCATTTGAATTCCTTGAAAATCTTGAGAAATTTTTAGATATTTAAATAATCACATTAAAATGTAACTTGTTTTTATCGCAAATTACATCATGGCTGCACGTTGAACAGAACAGAAATCTAAACATCAATTTTTATTAAAGGCTGTATAAAAATTAACTTTAGGTGTAAACACGCGATCTACAATTTTTGTAGACCACGTGACTAAAAAAAGCTTAAATTAGTGTCACTTTGCCTTACGTAACTGCCTATTGCTATAAAAGAATACGTACTACGTATACAGCAAGAATGTTAAAACCAATTTCTTTTGAAAACTTTGTGTGTAATCTAAGAATTCTTTATAAGCTGATTCCAAAGTTAGTACACACAAAAAAACTTTTATTTATACTGCATAGAATAGAAGCCCATAAATGATAAAATAAAATTTATTAAAAAATTGATCTCATCACTATATAATAGGCATCACTATTAATAAATATTAATTCTTTGGAAATCGTTGGAATTCTTGGAAATCTCTGGAATTCTTGGAAATCATTGGAATTCTTTGGAAATCCCTGGAATTCTTGAAAATCCCTGGAATTCTTTGGAAATCCCTGGAATTCTTGGAAATCCCTGGAATTCTTTGGAAATCTCTGGAATTCTTGGAAATCCCTGGAATTCTTTGGAAATCCCTGTAATTCTTTGGAAATCCCTGGAATTCTTTGGAAATAGTTGGAATTCTTGGAAATCTCTGGAATTCCGAATCTTGTGTACAGAAATTTTACTGGATATTTACCCCTTGTTCCCAGGTCTTGGATGAAATAGCTATTTACGTACAAGCTAGCAAAAGTGATCCATTCCGGAAGAGTAAGCAATATATCAGAACGAGCGTTAGCGAGTAGCCGGAATAGATCACTTTTGCAGCGAGTCACGTATGCGACTTTTCATCCAAGACGAGTCCTTTCCAAAATAAAAATATAAGAAATATACGGCACTAGTCATAACAACGGTAATGAAATAGAGGACGTACGTAATGAAATATAGGACGTACGTAATATTTTCATTACCGTTGTTATGACTGGTGATATCATGGTAATAAAAAACTGCTTCGACCGCAACGTATCATTTTCCATAAGTTAAAACTATATATAATGCTATACTTCCAAGGTCTTGGATTAAAAATGCTTTTAAACGCTATGCTACTGCTGTGTTCAAATTCGTAGCTTACGACGCTTTCCTTGCCCTTTAGACCGATCTTAACGCACAAAAGTGTTAGTAGGAACGCAGCCCAACACTAACTTCAACAGCTGATATATACAGCACAATATTTTAATTATGCGCATGCGCAATAGGTGCACCGTATTGAAATTAATTTACAGTAGAATCCGCTTAATGTGATCTCGGATAATGTTATCAGTCGATTATTGTGATAATTTTTTTTTGGAAACCGGCCACTTTTTCTTTCTTTTTTTTTTCTTGTATTTTATTCTAATCCAAGTCTTCTAAAATTCACCTTTTTTAAAATTTCGCTAATTAATATCAATTATCAGTTATCAGTTAATATTATTAAAATGTCCTTGGCCCGAAGTGATCACATTAAGCGGATTCTACTGTATTACGAACAAATTAAAGACTACCTAACGAAATGCACACGTGACCAATCCTTTTCAGTCGATTTCCTATCGGTTTCCATTTTTATTTAATCGAAAACGTGTAAATGAGAGGCTAATTTACCATGAAAATTTTTCAAAATTTGAATAAGTTTTTTTTTGATAAACTAGAAGGATAAACCAGGTGACCTTTCGTTACCTAACGATTCCGTATTTTTGTATATCAAAATTTTGTAGATGGGAGGCCAACTTCACGAAGGTTCACGACCTAGGTCTTAAATAAATAATGCTCCTTATGATGTACGAAGCAAGTAGCAATGCAAAATATATCCTGGAAAAGGCTCAGGATCTCAAAAATATTACTGAAGAGACACTGTTGAAACAGTCAGATGTTAATACAATAAATACAATAAAAAAATATATAATTCTTCTATTACTTCCGATCCGTTACCTACGTCCGTCTAAGGCAAGGGTGGGAAAACTTTTTTTTGTTAAAAGCCAGAAAAACGTAATAGTCCAGTCAATAGGGAACCAAAAACGATGTCTGCTTGCAGTAAATCATAAAGTTTTGAAACTTGGCAAAAAGTTTCGTCTTAGGTCCCTGTTTAACCAAAAAAAGTCGCCATTTCTCCAAGGTCCGGAAGTGTCCGGCATCTTGGATTTTAAGTGACAATTTATGGTTTTTCAATAATATCTGCAAAAATGTTAACTTTACGAAAAAATAGTTTATATAAAAATTGAAGCTGGTTAAATTTTCAATAAGAAAGTTTATATTCAATATTAACGTCAATGTAATATTTAATCGACAAAATCCATCCGCCTGTCGTGAAACGGGATGGGACAACTCGGCGCCAAGCCAACTCGGCGCCAGGACAACTCGGCGCCAGCTAACTCGGCGCCAGGACAACTCGGCGCCGATTAAGCTTAGGTTAGAAAACGATATTTTATTTAACTACGATACATTATTTTTATAATTAAAATTTTTTATATTAATTATTAATTAATTAATATTTTTTTAATTAAGAGGTTCTGCTAAAAAGAAATCTACATGTTAGATGTATCTCGACCTCATTAAAGAGTACTTGACACAACGCGGACTCTCCGCCATCATTTTCAAAACACCCATTTACATCCATATCCACTGGCGAAGCCAGATTTGCTTTTCAAATATGTCGAGGTACGTTTAGGACGTAAATCATTAGCAATACAAAATTTTCGATTTCGGAAGAAGGGTAGTGTTTGGGTAGATGGGGGGCTAGTTCCGAAGTTGATTTGGGCATTTTTTTTTGATACAGGTACCGAAGGCTAATTGTCGCCAGGGCCAGTTGTCGGGGGCCAACTGTCATAAGGCTAAATGTCCTACAATCACTTATAAAATATGTTAAAATAAGTAAGACATACCCTTGTTACGGTCCTGATAAGTGAACTGTTACAATATGCGAACGACTAGAGACCGGATAAATAAGCACGGTTTTTTGAAAAATAAGTGCTTAAAAAAGCACGCTATTTTGCCAAAATAAGTTCGAATAATGTCAAAAAAAGTTATGAAAAATTTCGTAATTAAAATAAAAAATGCTAAAAATGGGAACTCGGGGAATATTATTAAGTGCTTAACAAAGCACTTTTGCACATATTTATTTAATACAATAATATATTGCAGTGGTATTTTGTGAAAAATTATTTCAATCCCAACAAAACCTTTTCCGCACTCTAAATTTTTCCCAGACTAGCTCAAAATTGCCTGCCTACGCTACTGACTGATAATTTAGGGATAACTATGTATCAAAAATTTATTTTTGATTAATTTTAAAATTAATTTAAGTCAGTTCAATTTAAAATTAGAAAATAAGTTCAAAATAAGCACAAAAGTAGAAAATAAGTTCAGGTATAAGCAAATAAGCAAGAAATTGCAAAAAAAGCAAAATAAGCATGAAAAACTATACGTTAAAATACATCTTTTTATGTAATTTGTCCACATCTCAAATTTCAAAGAGCTGCTTTTAAAATTGACAATAAGCAAAAATGCTTAAAATCTCTATGAACGACCCTGAATGTGAAATCGTTATAACAATAACGATTTAACAAACATTTTATTAAAAAATTTTATTATTTATTTGGCGCCGAGTTGTCCTGGCGCCGAGTTAGCCGGCGCCGAGTTAGCTGGCGCCGAGTTGTCTTGGCGCCGAGTTGGCCTGGCGCCGAGTTGGCCTGGCGCCGAGTTGGCGGCGCCGAGTTGGCTGCGCCGAGTTGGCGGCGCCGAGTTGTACCTGACCGGTCGTGAAATGTAGTGTCGCGTCTCATTATGATTATAGTGGAGCAGATGATCATCAAAAGCGTTCACTAACCTAATCACGACGTAGAACTGAACGATTATCATATCAAAATGTTCGTATTGACCTAATGGATACGAAGTTTAGGACATCGGTAATTGTGAGGGACAAAAGATATAAGCCAAAAACAAAACAAAATTAATTTTATTTAACCAATTGAAGTAACTTTTGAAATCGTTCGAATACTTGACATTTGCCATAGGTATACCAAGATGATTTTAACACTATTATTTAGCTCGAAATTTCACCTCTAATATATTGGGCCCAATTTGTGCTCACCCATTTTAAAAATGCTGGCGCCGTTGCTGTCTACATAGCCTGTATCCACTAAAATAACTAAGTATTATTGATTTATTAATTAAAAATATTAGCTCTTGAAAATGTATTATCAAGTATATTATCAATATTGATAATAAAACGATTAAATATATAATTTTAAATTATACTTGACAAAGGAAAAGTCATTTTCCAAAAGCTCATAAATTTAATCGTTTTATTTGTGTACTTTAATAGCTCAATATTGATAATACTAATTAATTATTATTCACTTCGTCTCATTGTCATTCTCATTAATTTATTGGTTTTAATTTTTTTGTAATATATTGGATGTTTATTTTAGATACTTTCTTATAAAATAAAATAATATTATTAAAATGTTTGATTCCAAAGAAATTCCTTGCGCAGCATGATTTTATTCGTTGCTTGCAAATTTAAGAATAAATAGTTATTATATTTTTATTTTATAATGTAATGTCCATACAAATTGTAAAAAATCTGTAAAATGTAAGCTCTTTTATCTGGTACATTGCTTACTACGGTATTGGCATCGTTCTCATCTTTCGGATGCCAAATAATCCAGCTCTTACCAGGAATCCCTTCCTTATTAGCAAATATCTCTTAATTTTTTTCCAATAACTAATATTTAGTTATAATTTATAGACCATTATAATTGTCGTATCAGTGGCGGATTTAGCACTTGAGAGGCCCCAGGTGCAATTCAATTTTGAGGCCCCCCTCTAAATATTTTTACTACTCACATCAGTTGTCATTTCATATTAGTTAATAATTTTCAATTTGTTTTCCCTATGCCACACTTTCTTGGACCACCTGTATACGGTTGATTTTAAAATAGGATTCTTTAATTAAAAAAAACAAACACCTCAAAAGTGGTGTGGAAATGAATGCTTCCGCAAACTTTGCAGTATCATATCTCGAAAATGGTAAGGTGTGTGTGAAAAGTGTATGGGGCCTTTTAGTTAGATAATTTCATGATCTAACAGCGATAACTTGTTTCATTTATATGAGTCACAAAAGAGAGCGAAATAATAGCGTTCAAACCACGGTACATAATATAGTAAGGTAATCCGACGAGAAACGTTAAAGTGGAACAATTTCGTCCACAAGGATAGAGCATAAGGTACCTATAAGCAAGCGTTGTATAGACAGAGCGCTGACTAATTGCGACGTTTGTCGTAGTAAGACGATCTAAAATGTGCACGTATTATTAAATTATTACATTTAGATACCTTATTATGCATCTCTCTCGTTGTACATTATGGTTTCATTTCTAATGCACGTAAAGAGTGCAGCGCTGGATTACCTTACTATATTATGTACCGTGGTTCAAACAGATGTAGTATGTTTAGACCAAAACTTATTTTTGTATCTCGAGAACAAGTAAGTGTACGAAAACAAAACTGGGCTTTTTGAAAGGGCATAAATTCATAAAATCATAATTTTATAGGTGTCATTGCCGTTTGAGCAGTAGGAAGAGAGAAAAATGCGGCGATACACATTGCATACCCGAATTAGACTATTTTTGCATTTTTACACATATTCAGCTTCATATCTCGAGAACGGCTAGGCGTATTTACGTCAAATATTCTTTCTTAGATATTAAAAACTGAGATCTTCAACTTTTGTTTTTTTTTGATATGTTAAAGTTCGATTTTCTTACTTTAACATAATATTTGTTTTGTAATAGGTGTTTTATACGTTGCAGCGATAGGGAGCGAGATAACAAAATCCGCGACCTTTGACCTCGTATATATCACGAAGCTCCAGTGCGTCGGTGGCATAACTTTCAGGGTTATATTGATACATCTTAATAAAAAGTTTAATATAACAAAATTGCGGTGAGGTTGATTTTTGGAAGACGATTACTAATTGTCCTGAATTAGTAGCAAAGAAGTTATAAAATGATGACATCAAATTAATAAAAGAGCTACATTTATGATTTATGAAATACACTGTGATAATTATTGATTATTTTAATAATTACAAAAAAGTTGGATAAAATTACTTGATTTTATTTTGAGAGCTGAATTTTGAGGCCCCCTGGATTTATGAGGCCCCGAATTGAGATTCGGAAATCCGCCACTGTGTCGAATTCTAAATAACTTAAAGTACAGTGAAAGCTGTTTTATCAAACATTAAATTATGCGATAATTTATAAATGAAAATTTATAAATAGACTTTTTGAAATAAGCACCTAAAAAATAATAGGTGAGCACTTGGTTGGGCCTGACGCCGTTACTGGTGTGCCGAATAAGGGGCTGTTCACAAATTACGTAACGGCCTTGGGGGGGGAGGGGGATTGACAATTTGTTATGATTTGTTACGGGGGGGCGGGGGGTGTTTTTCAAAATGTTACGTAACCAAAAAATTTCTTTTTTATTAAAAAATTAGGTATTTTTTCTAGATATTAAATTATCATTAATTTGATAAATTAACCCAAAGAGATCCATTCAGTCAAGAATAATTTGTGTAATTGATACACATATTAAACACATTACACAATTACATTTTAACACGCTCGCGTACATTTTTGTCAATGTATGGGTATTAAATAACTGCATTAATGCAGTCTTTTTTATTTTCTTTCATTCTCGCAATATTACATTACTTTTGGTTTTATTTAGACAGCGTTTTATCTATAGACAGCCGCACTAAACAAAAAGTATTTTTCTTTTTATTCAACGTTTGGGAAGGTTAGAAAGAGTATTATAATTTAGTGTTTTCCCGAGTTTTGTCGTTATATAATTAAAACTTATAAAATAAATTCAGTGAAAAAGTGCATTCAAATCTTTCATATTTTAGTATAATTTCTAGTTATTTGAATAAAAGCCCGGAATAGAAATAATTTTCATTTTGTAATTAATGCTTTTATAAAACTGTGATTAAAACAATATACTGCTATAAAAGTTTAATTAAAATTACTGATGTAAAAGAAATTTCTATCGTTGTAGTACCTAAAATCTATAGTTATTTTTCAGTGCTTAAAATTTTTAACAAACTTGGGTGATAAATTTCAGCATTCAACATTATTATTATATACATTATTATTACTGTGGTATTTATATTATATTTAAAGAAAGAAGTTAACAGGTTTGTGTTAATTATATTTCATTTATTTAGACCCTAATCATGAATAGGTCGTTGCTATATAAGTCGTTGTACGATAAGTTTTTGAGAGCATATCCAGAAAAATCCAAACAGCAGTCCCAAAAAGATGTAAATGATATATGGAACAAAATAAAACACGAGGATGATTTGTCTACAAAAATCTCTGAGCTAATAAAAAACTATGAAGCGGTGTGTATGAAAAGAAAGGGAAATTTAATGCAATTTTGGTCAAAATCGGTCACAAAACCGACTTTAACTAAAACTAATGAGCAGAGTGAAATTCATCAACCACCTTCATCTAAATCAACAACAATTGATATCGATAAACCTTGCTCATCTAAAAGTCAACCGTTACCATCGAAAGAATTCAAAGCTCCGGCCCAAGAGCAGTTGAAAAAGGAAATCGATATTTTTAATGCCGATCTTGTAGGTCTGTATAAGCGTAAAAATACAGGTATGATCTCTTCTGAACAGGAACAAGAAATAAAGCAAATTGAAGCGAAAAAAAGGAAATTAGCATGTGATTTAAAAACAAAGATATTTAATCAGCAAAGACAAAAAAAATTTAGAGCAAATACTAAGAGAAAACTTGCTGCTTTGATAGAGGCAAACCCTGATAAAAAAGATTTAGTCAATCTAAGAGAAAGAGCTGGAAGACCCAGATTTGAAGAGGATCAGCCACTTCTCTTAAAAACTATCACGGACATTGTTATTCATGGATCAGCAGCTCATGATAAACGACAAAGCGATATATATAGGAGCATCAAAACACTCGATGAATTGACGGAAGAAATAAATAAAAATGGATTTTCAATATCAAGAAGTGGAATTTATCTTCGGTTACTTCCAAAAAGAAGTCTTTCTACTGAAGGGAAGAGACACGTAGTAACAGCTCCCGTTAAATTAATGCGATCACAAAATGATTGTCACTCTAAACACATTGATGGTAAATTTTGTACATCGACAATTAGACATCTTGAAGAGTTGGCATCTGTTCTGGGTCCAAGCGAGGTCTGCTTTATTAGTCAAGACGACAAAGCCCGGGTAGCTATTGGGTTGACAGCTGCGCAAAAACAGGCTCCAATTTTGATGCATGTGGAATATAGGATTAGTCTTCCTGATCACGATTGGGTCGTTGCATCTAAGCATAAACTAATTCCTTCTGTATATGCGGGTATTAACATAAAACCTGATGGACTAGGAAAAATTGAGGCTGTGGGTTACTCTGGCCCCACATATATCGCTGTGCGTTCCGGGAAGCACTCTTCCTCAACGGCTATTGCCCATGGGCTAGATTTTGAAAGAATCTTAAATCTTCCCGAATTCGACGTCATTACTAAAAATAATAATAATATGGTTAAGCCAATAATTATTTTTACCGTTGACGGTGGCCCCGACGAGAACCCACGATATCAAAAAGTTATTAGCGTTGCCATTCATCATTTTTTGAAGCATGACGTAGATGCTATTTTCATAGCTGCAAATGCTCCTGGACGCAGTGCATTCAACAGGGTGGAACGAAGAATGGCAACCTTGAGTCGGGAATTATCAGGAGTAATTTTACCTTATGATCATTTTGGAAGCCACTTGGACGATCACGGACGAACGAAGGACCATGAATTAGAAAAACAAAACTTCAAATTTGCAGGGGAGACTCTCTCACAAATCTGGAGTAGTATAATTTTTGATAACTATTCAACAGTTGCTGAATATATTGAACCAGATAAATCGGAAATCCCACAAAAAAATATTTTGTCCAGAAATTCCGAATGGTTCTCTAAACATGTTCAAACGAGTCAATATTGCACTCAAATTGTTAAGTGTGATGATCAGAATTGCTGTGCTAAGCCTAGAAGTAGTTACTTTACTGTAATGAATAAAAAAAGATTTTTACCACCACCAATTCCACTAATTCAAACCAATATTGGAATAAAAGCTGCAACCGATAGAAAAAATGGTGAAACATCAAATTTTTGCCCGTTGTTTTTATTAAACAATTTATGCTTATCATCTTTAATTGAGCAACCACCAAAATCTTTACCGTACGATTATTATTGTCCTTCAGTTCAAAATGTTCTGAAAGATAGAATATGTTCAAGTTGTAAAATGTACTTTGCTTCTCAAGTGATGCTAAAAGATCATATCAAAAGTATCCACCACACATCATCGATCAATATAAAAAAAACTACGCCAACGTGAATTAATGGCCGTCATTGCCCTGCAGGAAGGATATGAAGACGCTGAATGGATTGATGAAGAGAACGCTGATTTGACAAACGTTGAAATTGTTACGGAGGATAAATGTAAAGGAAGTGACATCCCAGTTTTATCAATGGATAAATACTTTACATCTCCGTGGGACGCTGAATAAGGTATGAAAGAAATATATAAAAAACACTGTTTTTAATTGCTTGTTCTTTATTTCAGATCGGACTGTATTAATATTTTTCTTACTTTCCCTTTTCATTTATATAGTAGATATTATAGTTCAGTTATTAATTTTTTTTTCTTTTCAAGTTCAAGTTATAAATAAAAAATTTATTTTAAAAATTGTTTTAACTTTTGTTACGTTATTCTTCTGGGGGGGAGGGGGGGTCTTGCAACTTGTTACGATCTGTTACAAGGGGGGGAGGGGGTTAAAAAACGTCAAAAATTGCGTTACGTAATTTGTGAACAGCCCCTAATATAGCTTTTACTGTAACAATTTGATTTATATTAGCTTTACTAAGTATATAGGAACGAAAAAAATACTTTACCTGAGCACCTGAGGTGACATAAATTTGGATTAATTTTCTGTCAAGGTCGAATTAATTAGCTTGTAAACGTTGAAAATCAGCTTAAAACCGACCATACAAGACTTAACCTTTCGTTTCATGATTTTTTCTTTTTTGAAAAAAAAAATCTGTTTGATGTCAGTTTGTATTGTAGATTTTGGGAAAAATAATGAAAAAAATCCAAGCTCAATAGTTTTCAATTAAACAAGCAAAATAAATCTGTTTTAAATATTCAACATCATCAGAATCATTAATAGTAATTAATTATAATTTAATTTTTTAATTAAAATCCAATTAAAAATTAAATAATTAAAAACTACAACACTTAAAATTAAAATTAAATTGAATAATCCCAGTAAAAAATAATATTTTTATATACCACGTTTTGCACGATTATTCACTGGTCACAACTAAAAACAAACTATTTTAATTATCTGCAATTTTATGCTTAGCATTGCTCTCTACCAATAAAATATAACATTCAATATGTTATCTAATGTGCTCCAAATTAGTTGTACTATGAAAAACTGCTTTATAATATCAATTTTTGGAATTTAAATGTCTGTTGCAAATTTGCAACAATATGAAACGAAGGGTTAATTTTGGAAAGTAGGAAATATTTCAACATTCTGCGAATTTTCTATTTCTGTTCGAAATTTTGTGAAATTATATCCCTTAGCAACCACCTAGAAATTGTTAGAAATTCTTAAAAATCATTAGAATTCCTTCAGAAATTTGGGAATCTTTAACAAAAAAAAGATGGACGAGCAGAAAAAGTTCATTCCATTGCAGAACCGTGGAAGGCAAAGCAGTGAGTGAGCTTAAACAAAAGGGCATTGAACTTCCAGGTAGAGAAATAGTAAATTTCTGTCTACAGGTAATTGAAATACTTTCGAAATCTTTTTTGCTCTATGAACGGTTTAAGATATTGCCAAATAAATCAAAGCATCAATAGTCGATAAAAAGTTTACTTCAACAAGTCATTTTACATTACAAAATTTATATTAAAACTATCAAGTTTTCCTTGTTTTTAACATCATAGCATATTATTTTACCAGAAAAATAGTAAATCATACAAAAATTCATTGTAAATTTAGTAGTAAAATACAAATACATATTTTTATTTTTTATAAACATTATTCAAAGTTATAATACTCCTCGTCACGTAATTTAGGTTTATTTAATATATCAATCAAAGTGTTGAGCTTATTCAACACTTGATCAATTTTTGCATATATTTCACTGTCTTCTAAATCGTTTTCAAAAAAATTAAAAAATTTGGACTTGAGAAAACCTTTATTAAAGTATCTCACAAAATTGGTATCCTTAAATCCTTTTTCAAAATTTTTGAAAAAACCAAGCTTTTTATAATCGCCATTAAAAAAATTGTAAAAACTGGTATTTAAAAAATGTCTTCCTAGAGCATCCCCCCATACATTTTTTCCAGCTAAACTTTTCATTTGAAAGTTTGCGGCTACTTCATTTTCATTATCCAATTCTGTATTTAATATGTTGGTTTTGCTTTTGCAAGCTATTCCTTCAATATTTTCAATGTCGTCATAAGTTATTCCAATTTCAATTTCAATTGAGTTTTTGTTCAATACTTGAATTGATTCAAACAAATTATTGCACATCCACTTATTATTGTTTAAATCTATAAATTTAAGACTTTCAATTTGCAACAATAAATTATTGGCATTTAATGTTGTTAGATGATTATTTTCCAAATACAATTTCTTCAAATTGCGTAACACAAAAAATGAATTTTCGGGAAGTGACTGCAGGTTATTGTTATCTAAATATAAATTAGTTAAATTGTTTAAACCTGTAAAAGTTCCAAATTTTATATTTTCCAGTTTATTCTTTGATAGGCGAAGTTCCCACAACAAAGATAAATATTTGAAAGTACCAGCCGGTAAATCACTTAAACTATTATCGGCCAGTATCAATACTTGCAAATTGATTAAATTTTGAAACGTATATTTTAGTATCTGTTGAATTTTATTTTGACTCAAATCCAAATACACTAAATCAGATGATGCGCCAAACATTGATGAATTTAAATATCTTAAATCATTTGAATGTAAAAATAAATTTTTAATTCCATGAGCTAAATTTTCAATTTGGCTCAAATTATTATTTGAAACGTCGACTGTGCTGATGTTTTCCAATAAATTCCATCCGAAAATATGATCTCCAACATTGCATTCACGTAACTTTAAATTTATTAAACTAAGGAGTGGTAAATTTTCCAAATATATTTCTTGAATTTGATTTCCAGATAAATTCAAATCTTTCAAGTTAAGCAAATTTTTGAATAATAAATTTGAAAGATAATTAATATAATTGTAACTTAAATCTAAATATTCCAAATATGTCAAATTGGAAAATGAATAATTTTGAATTAAGTACAATTTGTTATGATGGAAATTTAATGATCTCAATTCGGTTGAGTTACAGAACCAGTCATTTTCAATTATTTCCAACATGTTTTCTGATAGGTCCAGATTTCTCAGTTTGTATAAAGGTTTAAATGTTATATTATCAACTTGGCTGATATTATTTTTTTGAAGATATAATTCTTCTAAATGTATGAGTCCAAAAAATGCATCTCGTTGTATAGTTTCAATTTTTGTTTCATTTAAATACAGGTGTGTTATATACTTGTACTTACTGAAGATTTTGTTGGGAATAATTTGAAGCGTGCTATTTTGAAATACTACATGTTGCGATGGATAATCTTCAAGCATAGGAATAGATGCAGAAAAACGATCAAAATTAATACACTGGGTTTTAAAATACAATTTTTTCTGAAGTTCCATGAAGCATTCTCCAGAAGTGTTTCCTTTCTCAAAAATCCAAAATAAAGTAGCGATTGTTAGAAAAATTTTCATATTGGCAATCTAAAAAATTTTAAAAACACTAATATAAAAGCGTTTGTACATTTTTCATCAATATAATCCCTACCTAATTTTTATTTTAATAAGGTGAACACAATAACAATGCACAGCGACAGTACGTATATTATGAAGTATTATAATATAATATAAATTAACTTGAAAATAATGAAAGTTTTCCAGCTATCTCCAACTTCTTCATAAGCAAAAAATATGAGTAAAATATTTGCAATTGTAGGGTAAACCGGACACAATGGTCATATTTTGAAACAATAATATTTATTCATAATGCAAAAGTGATCAGTTTATACGAAGTAAGAGAAGAAAATTTACAAGATTCATAGAAGAACGATTTGATGATATACCTACACACAAACCAGATTAAAACAACAAAGCAAAAATTAAAATAAGCTTTATTTAATTAACATTAACATCTCCAAAATAACAAATCGCTTTATTGCTCGTTTTTGGTACCAATTACTATAAAATTACAGTAATATTTTATAGTTAATATAATTCATTGATTAATCCATTTCTTTTAATTTAAAAATTTATCGTTTTTATAAATTTATTTTAAAATTAAAAATTTTATTTCTTTAGGGTTTTACTGTCAGCTTTTGTTACTATACACTAATATTTTATTATAAATACTGACCTTTTAGTATAATACTAACCATTTAATTATTCAAAATACAAAGTCCAAAAATGCTTAAAAATTCTGACCATTAAACATTCATAAAATAAATTGTCCAAAAGACAGATAGAGAAAACTATTTATAAACTTACTTAAAAGTTACTAACAAATGTCTACTGTATACCTATGACGTTATAACTCTTGTACCCCGGTCTCCCCTATTATATTACAGTACAAAGTCTCACTTCTTACTGTTAGTGGTATAAATGCAATGAGCATTACCTAAGCTAATTTTAATCTTTTCTGAATGATAGAAGTTTTTTACCCTCAAATCATTTCCTTAAATAAATGATTTCCATTTCCGAATCCAAAATATAATGACTTCGAAAATGTATCTTTATAAAGAAAATTTTAGCTGCAAACATTTTCATTTCGTGGTTTTCTGCGAATATCTTTTTAGCCTTTATGGGTTCAAGGCAGGTCAAAAAATGAATTTTAAGAATGGAAAGCATTTGGATCCCCAAAAAATATGAAAATTTGTAACGCTTTTTTAAACATTTTTACTTAAAACCTGATTTTTATACTTTACCAAGAAAATTGTTTAATTTCAGATTTCAGAGACGGAAATATCAAATATTTTATTTTAAATTTTAAATTTATTAATAGTCCAGGGAAATTAAATCAAAAAAAGGGCGTTTCTAGGAAATAAGTGGCGGAAAGCTGCATTTTTGCAGAAACGTTGTTTTTATGGATCTAAATAAGAACTGAAAGTTTCCCGTCGATTCGAGTGCCGCTAACGATTCTAAGCAGGGTCAAGGTTGTAAAATAGGTTTTTTGCAAATATATTTTTAGCCGTTACTTTTATTTTTATGGAAAAAGTATACAAGAGATCAAATTTGTAGCTCTCGAAATGGCCTACAAAGATATTTATATATTTTTTCTGTGCAATTGACTGTTTCGGCAATAATTCAATTTGTAGAGTGAGAATTTCTCAAAATTTTTTTTTTTTAAATGTATACTTTCGTCACCATCTTCAAGGTTGAATACAAGGCGCGTTTTTTTTTAAATGTGGTAAAAAAAATTAGGAAATGAAAAAAAAAGTAAATGATCGTCATAATCATAATGCCTTCAAAAATCAGTAGAAAATCGTTCAGATGAAATTGCAAAGGCAATAAAACAGCGAATTATTCTCATTCTATAATTCTGATTGTTTAAAATCTGGAAAGCATCTATTTAAATAGTTAAATAAGTTTCTAGTAAGTCACCTTGGCTTTGGCCATGTTGATCGTCTATGCACTCTGCATTGTGTGCAGCGCCTATTTTTAACTGGGTTGGGCTCGAAGCTCCAGAAAATTTTCGAGCCCCTGATATTCGAGTGTAACTAATAGCATCAAAGACCCAATTTTTGGGTTATTTTATCAGAATTTGATTTTTATTTTACGATTTTATGTTCTCTCTTGTCGGGCCCCTCTAGCCAGCACGTGCCTAATGCGTCTAATGGTAAAATAGTCCCTGTTGAAAGGTTGAGTAGATGATGTAGTCTAGTTTGTTGGGTTGGGTGTAGCGATTTGTGAATAAAATGAAAGCGTGCATCTCCCCGACCCCCCCGGCTTATCCTCATTGTTTTGTGTCTTTTAAACTTAAATTCAAAATTTAATAAGTTGTAGAGGTCCTACATTATGTTTAAAGGTTTGGGCATCGAAAGAGATAGATCCACTGCTGTGAGATTGTGAGATATGAAGGCGCATACGCTTCACGCATCCCTTCGTTACCACTCTCCCGGTGGTCGGCTGGCGTTCGATTTATATCACGGTACATAATATAGTAAGGTAATCCGACGAGCAACGTTAAAGTGGAACAATTTCGTCCACAAGGATAGAGCATAAGGTACCTATAAGCAAGCGTTGTATAGACAGAGCGCTGACTAATTGCGACGTTTGTCGTAGTAAGACGATCTAAAATGTGCAGGTATTATTACAGTGGCTTAACAAGGTAGCTACGGGCCTGTGTTTCTGAATCAAGCGGGGCCCCAAATGCAATATGAAATTAACATGAAACTTTTTTATAAGCAGAACAAATTTTAAAAATTAATTTTTATGAAAAAAATATAATAAATATTAAACACGTTTGCATAATTAAGGAAGAGCAGTAGACGCATGTGTTTCTGGCAACTTGGCCGTCGTCAGTATTGCGCACTTGACAACCTTAGGGGGCGTCCAATAATTACGTGAGGCGTTTAGGGGGGGGAGGGGGTCAAGCCGAATCTCACCAAATCTCACGTGGGGGAGAGGGGGTCTCGGTAAATATCACTTAATTTTTTTGAGTTAACTATTCTTAAATAAAAATAATTAAGCAAATTATGCTTTTTTAATAAATCTAACGCAATCAAGAACAGATTAGAGTATTTACACTAAATATACGCATTTTAAAAGCTTACGTGAAATTTGGGTGACCGGACAGGTGACCACATGACAAGTGAACCCACGACAAGTGAACCCACGACAAGTGAACCCACGACTAGTGACCACATGACAAGTGACCCCAGTGACAAGTGACCACACGGACAAGTGAACACACGGACAAGTGACCACCAAGACATGTGAACACACGGACAAGTGACCCCACTGACAAGTGAACACACGACAAGTGAACCCAAGGACAACTGAACACAATCGTAATTTTTAATTTATTTTTCTAATTTAAATGTAATTTTTCAAATTAAATTTTATAATTATTATTGCTTTACATGTCAACTTAAAATAGTAGACCTAGGAATCATAAATATTCGAATAATCAAACTTTCAGTGCTGGGTGCAACTTTCAAGCATATACAGAGGGGAATGGGACTTTTCGGGCAGCCGGTCCGGCGTAGCTAGTTCGTCGCAGAGACAATTCGGTGTGACCCGTTTGGTGCCGCCAAACCGATGCACACTCGATTTGGTACCAAACTTGTTGAAAGTTTGGAACGACACAAAAGGACGATTTGACGTAAACCGTATTGGTGTTTTACTCAAAACTACAAAATTGTATTTGCTGCCTTATTTCTTACAATAAGGGTATATATAATTAAAGCAAAAGTATTCAATTTCAAGTATTTAAATTTTTAAAAACATAAAATAATTAAATAAAATTTTACTTCTTTATATTATGTGTTAAGTTGAAATTTGATGATTTTATTAAATAAAAAGTTTTGTTTCAACTGAAAGGATTTGGAGATTTAGAAAATTAGATATATTCTTCGCCCCGAATAGTCTTAGCGCCGAAAGGCGATTCGTCAAACCGTCTCTGCACAAAATCGTCCCTGCGCCGAATCGTTCTTGCGCCGAAAAGACGGCGCAGATTGGGTGTGCGCCAAACTGGTAAATTTTATCGAAATAGGTAACAACCTTGTAACAGTCGAAATTAGATTAGGTTTTTTTATTTTATTTTTTGTGTTCAGTTGTCCACGGGTTCACTTGTCAGTGGGGTCACTTGTCCGTGTGTTCACTTGTCCGTGTGGTCACTTGTCCGTGTGTTCACTTGTCCGTGTAGTCACTTGTCAGTGGGGTCACTTGTCATGTGTTCACTTGTCGTGCGTTCACTTGTCGTGGGTTCACTTGTCATGTGGTCACCTGTCATGGAATCGAAATTTGAAGGGGGGGAGGGGGTCAAGCCAAATCTCGCGATATCTCACCAAGGGGAGCGGAGGGTCTAAAAATCGCCAAAATCACCTCACGTAATTAATGGACGCCCCCTTACCTGCTGCTACCAAAACGATGAACACGCTTAATTATGCAAAATTACACTACGGATTCGTCTTCGATGCTAATAATAATAAATATTGTTATTTAGTTTCATTAAAATCATTTTAGGGAAAAGTAATAAAAAAACTAGCAGTGTAGTGTTAAAAATCGAAATATACCCTACTCTTATTTTTTTCGGTATTTTGTTAAATTGCTAGATGAGGGTGACAGTTTATTTGTTTATTACTGTAATCGCTACCAGATGGGAAGTTTTGCTTTGATGGGTGCGTTTAATCTTTCTTGATGCCGGCTTCAACTTCAATTCAACAGAAGACGAAACAGAGACAGTAAATATACTTTAAATACTGTAAACCACATTTTTTGGCTTTATGCTCATTTCTAGAGATATTGCTTTTCGTTCGATCTATGCTAGATCAATTTGTATACTTCAATTGCGATTGTCGTACAAAGAGAGTTAATAAAAAATTATTAACAATTACGCATTTTATTTCCTACAATCAATTACCTACAGTCCACTTATCGAAACTTCGGAAGGTAACATTAAAGTCTTCCGAAGAAAGAAAGCAGTTGACCATAGCAAGTTTCCACCAATCATAAACAAATTATATTTTTGCATACCCGAAAGTTGAATATCGTCGATCGATGGCAGAAACCATAATAAAACGGGCCCCAGGTTATAAACGTACATGGTTTTAACTTAATAGCGTATTACTGCAGGGAGGAAAATCAACATGGTGGTACTAATGGGTATGCAAAAAATGGTATCATATGTAAAGATAGAAAAGTCATTACAAATTGTTCAAAAATAAAAGAATTTGAGTGCTCAGGAGTGGAATGTGAGGTGAATGGCACGAAATTGATATGTATATCGGTGTACAGAAATGGAAACTTAGATACTTTTTTAGAGAAAATGAAGAAAATATTGAACAAACCCAAAGTGGTTATAATTGCAGGAGACTTCAATGTAAACATGTTTTGTGACAGTAACGAAGCTGAGGAGTTGCTGGCATTATTAAATTCATTCAACATGCATCGAACGATATTCGAAGTCACTCGAGAAACTGACACCTCATCAATATGCATCGACAACATATTTATAAATCAGGAAGGCCCCTATGAAGTTAAAGTTATTAAAACGCATATTTCTGATCATTACTCACAGAAACTAACAATTACCACACGGAAAAAAAATTACTTGGTTCAAATAAGTAGGGGAGAGGCTTGCAGGTTGCCACTGCTTGCAGGTTGCCACCCCTGCCGGATTTTGACATTCTAACATTGTCATCCCCTAAATTTCGACGGAAATCGAATACAAACGAGTAGTTGTCGCTTTTAATGTAATTGTGATGCACTCAAACACAATAACAGGGTGTTTGGTAAACAAAATGTGAAATTTAATTTGTAAAAAAATGAAAAATTAAAATTGTGGTTTTCTTCTGTGCCCATAAATTGAACATTTTCAACGAAAATTTAAAGGAAATATTTTTGCTGTGTTGCTTTTTCATTCAATTTTTATTATTCTTAAATAATTCTAAACATATCATGAGTTGGAAGTTTTTTTTCCTGTATATTCTGAAGTGGTGTAAAAATGCAGGTTGCCACCTTTTTTGGCTTGCAGGTTGCCACCCCTCTTATTTTACATTGTGACGTATACTACAGTGACTGTTTAGGGACAGTGGCAACATAAGCCCCTAAATCGGCCCAGGACAGGTTTCCGCGCAAATGGGGGGAGGTTTACCCCCCCCCCCCCCATTGCATATTTTATATACCTATCGACGTTAACGCTTCTTAAATATTTCAAAAATTAATATAAATAATTATTTACAAATAATTGATGCATTTTTTAATTATTTTTAGATTTAAATGAAAAAAAAAATTAAATTTTTTTTTCAATTTTAACTTTTTTTTTTCTTGTCAATTTACTCTCATTTTTTTTGTTCACAGCTACTAAGTGTAATTAATATAAATCATATGTTTTTACTTGAGTTTTTCTACATTTTCAACAATTTTTCAAGGGGTGGCAACCTGCAAGCCGAAATTTCAAGGTGTCGATTTTAGATACTTTTGAAAATTTGCTGTAAATTTTTAGTTTTTGAGAATTAAAATGATTTTTTGCGCAGGATCGTGGCTTTATACTTCCCCTTTCCTGTATATGTTATTATATCAACAATACGTTGCTTGTATGACGAGTTATGACCAAAAAAGCTATGGGGTGGCAACCTGCAAGCCTTTCCCCTACTATTTGAATTACGAAATTCTCTGTTTTCAATAGTCGCACGAAAATATTATCTTTTTGTAAGAAAAAAATATTTCAACTAAAAAAATATTCTTTCTGTAAGAAATCTGATATTTTTAATACAAGCATATTTTATTGCGCGAAGAAATTATATTTTTAAATGAAATAGATAATTTCAAGAAAATATTTATTCTTCATTTAAGAAATCCTTTTTTTCCGTGCATAAAAAACAAAAATAAGTTTAAAAATACATGCAAAAGAAGAAATTTTTCGGATAAAAATAAAGAAAAGTTCTTAAAATCTTTAGAAACAACGTCATGGAAGTCAGTTTACTCTATTAAAAAACAGGACATCAATGAACAATTTGAATGTTTTTTGAACATCTACCAAACATGTTTTAGAGAAAATTTTCCTCTAAGAAAGATTGCAAAATTCAAACCAAAATTCTCAGTAAATACGAATGACCCAAAATTAGCAGAATACAAGAAAAAATTAGACATACTTATGGTAGTCAGTAAAGTAAATGGCGATTATAAAAAATCGGATGTGCCCATGCCCATAACTTTATCATACTTTTAAATAACAAAAATATAAAGAAATAGGATATTTACACGATTATTGATTAATACTTTTTTATTATTATTACGGAACAGAACATAATAAAAAAATAAAATTTTAAAAATAAGAAAAAAATTTTTTTTTTTAAATTTGAAAAACGAATATTTTCAAAAATTGGATATTTACACGATTATTGATTAATACTTTTTTAATATTATTATAGAGAAGAATTTAATAAAAAAATAAAATTTAAAGAAAAGGAAAAAAATTATTTTTTTTATTTACAAAATATTTTTTTTTTTGAGTTTCCGTGTACCGATTTTAACCAAAATCTAATCAGTTCTAAGTCTCAATATGTATGAACTAAATACGAAATTTTGTTAAAAAATTCCTATTACTTTTTGAGGTAGAGCGCACACAAAATTTGACCACACACACACACACACACACACACACACACATACATACAGACATTTTTTGGAAATGATGATTTTCCGCTTCTGGGATCCCAATATGCCTAAATTCATCAAAATCTCAATTTTTTTTTTCCGCACGATAACAATACTTTTTCATACTTTGTATGATAAAGTAAAAAACTTAAACTAAACTAAACTAACAAGTACTTAGCACAATGTAAGTTAAAATTTCATGATGAGATAATTGAAAATTCTGATAACAAAAATAAAGCTTTTTGGACCACGGTAAACTCGATTAAAAATAACAAAAAAATAAAAGCTTCCAAATACAAGGAAATTTATCAGTGATTACAAACTAAATGAATCAACACATGATACAAGCAGCGTCAATAAACATTCAGCAGGTGAAGAAAACAAATTTTATGGAAGAATGTGAAGTAAGTAATCAAAAATAAGAATGAAAAAAAATTGGAAATGCGACAAGTTACAAAAAATGAAATTTTAGAAATTGTCAAAGGTCTGAAAAACAAAAACAGCAGTGGAATTGATGAAATACCAACTATAGTATTGTCAAGTACAGCATAACCGAAATATTGGATCCAATTTTTTATATTATAAATGGCTCGATCAGGTATGGGAAATTTCCAGATCAACTAATCAACTGAAAACTATAGGTTGTTTTCAAGATCAATTTTTAAGAAAAATCACGGTTTTTGGAAGGATCTTCTGATTCGAAACTAAGAACTTCTAAAATAAATTGCAGTTTCCAGTTATTTCCATCTAAAAGTGCACTATAAGTACATATAGTGACGGTAGTAAAATTACTAAAATGCAGACAACTACTTATTTAACATGTGTAGTTACCTTACTCTTTTTCAATTGTAGGGCTTAGAAGCTAAATAGCCCAAGTAGCAAAATGTTAGTTCGAGATAATCAAGTCTAAATTGCAATTAATTATAAAAATTCCAATTGCGTAGCAGAATTTTTTAATGTATTATTTTGTTCAGAATAATTTCAAGATTGCAATAATTTATAAAAATTTAACAAATTTTATTGTTATACTAAACTGTATTTTTTTAAAGAAAAGTCACTTGGGTTCTTTTGCATTCGAAGGTTCTATATTAACATAAATAATACAAATAAATGTTTGATAATGTTTACACTCGACAGAAAGCAACTTCGTGAATCTCAAACAATACTTATGGATTTTTCTAGAAAAAATGCACTTGAGCTGTTTAGCTTCTAACAGACTTTAATTGTTCTTTTTTCCTGTAATTTAAACACATGCTCCTCTAATATTAGCCACACAATAATCACATTCAAAAATATTAAAATAAAAGAAATCTCTAATTTAAAATTTATAATAGGCACTATGTTTTATACATCATATTTGCTCAGAACAAGTGAGTTGATAAGCTAAGTTTTTGTAAAATAAAACAATTTAACCACTTCATTTTTCACCAATATTAATTGACAACAAATTTTGCAATATTCAACAGCATTTTCTCAATAGAATAAAAAGTATGATATTTTTAATTCAAAATTATAAAAATTAAAAAATTAATGTTTCTACAATAATAATTATTAATTAATAACTGTATTAGTATGCATGATAGCCATTTTTAAGATTATTCCATAATATTCTTATATAACAATTAATTAAAAAATATAGCTTTCAAAATTTTTATATTTTTCAACTACCAATTACGAGGAGGTTGGTAGCCACCAGGTGGTTGTTGGTAGTTGCCGGGCGGTTGTTGGTAGCCACCGGGAGGTTGTTGATAAGTACCAGGTGGAAAATTACCTGGTTGTTGTTGCTGAAAGTTTCCTTGATAACCAGCACCTTGACTGTATCCACCAGGAGGGAAATTGTATGTCCCTAAAGCAATTAAATAAAAATCTGTGTTTTAAAAGAATAGAAAAATGTAGTACCTGGATAGGGTGCTCCACCATAAGGATTATAGCCCTGAGGCATCGGTGGTGGTGCATACGATGGGTACGGTGTGTTACCAGTTGCTCCAAATGGTACCGGCATTCCTTGTGTGTACACAGGATACGGTAGAGATCCTGGCGTTGGTGCTTGTTGAGATGCTTGTTGTGGAGGAGCAGAACTTGGAGATTGGGACGTAGGATCAGGTTTTTTCACATCTTAAAAAAAATATTACAACTTACCATTTAAAATTAAATAAATATTCTTACCACTATAATAAGCAGGTGTACTAGGTGGAGGAAGCGGTGCTTGTCTACTGGATTCTTGCGTCAAATCCTTCATCAACTCTTCTTTCTCTGTTTTACGTGCAAAGCAGTAATCAGAAATTTTATTTTGGAAAACCACCAGCAACTGCAAGAATAGTTCAGTAAGATCTAAAAATTATAAATGCAATAATAGATTACCTGAGTGAGGTCGTTATAAAATTTGGTTCCTTCTTGTAAGTTATTTTGAATATCGCGGAAAGCATCGTGAGCAGCAGCCAGTTGACACAGCATCGATTCACGACCACTCGCTCCAGATCCACTTTCTGAAGAAAATTCTGAATGGGTTGCCTAAAAAATCAAAATGTAATAAAAAGATTATCTTTTTAATTTATTGAAAACTTTACTTGTATTCTTTGAATAAGAGATTCCTGCTTCTCAACACTCTCTTTCACTTGCTTTTGTAAAGGACCAAAAGTTGCTGCTAAATTTTCCATAGACAAAGCTGGTTCATTTATACCACCATCGTTAACTAAGGAAGCTAAAAATTTGTCTTTCATATCGATTGTACCGCATTTAAGTTCTGATTCGATCACGTCTCTTTCAGCTTTAACGGTTTCAACCTAACCAGAAATTTATTTTAAAAATAATTCAATTTTTAAACATAAACAAACCTCCTCCATAAGTGACCTCAAAGTTTGAACTGCTGAAGAATTAGATACGCAACCTCCACCGGATGGTACGGCTTGTTCTAACTCCGAAGGGGGTTTGCTCAAAAGTTCCATACACGATTTATGTTCTTCAAATTTATCTCGAACTGTTTTATCCGCCTACAATTAAAAATGATAGAGAAATCATTTTATCTATTTATTTTAAAATTAGCAAGATAATTATAATTATATGAAATAACATTAGCTCGATAAAACCTAGACATACAATAAAAGTGGTACATACCTGTAAAGCGTTGTTGATAATCTGTCTGTACTTTTCGGTATTTGATCGGAACATTTCTGTCAATTTTTCCGATGGAGTTCTATTCCATTTATCTTTAAACTGCTCTCTCAACGTTTGGTCGGATTGTTTCTCTTCATTTAGTAAACGTTCAGATTCATCTAAAATATCTTGGTTCCTTTTCAACAATTCAGGTAGCTCAGAAATTAAGTGTTGTAACTGTTCAATGCCACCCATTTGCCGTACAGCTTCAGCCTTTTCCAAAATAGATGGTGGTAAGGAGTTACCACCATCGGTTATCTCGATAGCTGCTGGTAGATTCAAAGAAGCCAAAACACTAAACGGAATTTACTTTAAATTAAGAAAAGAAACTTCGTTAAAACGTACCTGTTCAAAAACTGAGTGGCCTCTCTTAGTTTAGCAATTTCGGTGTTTTGAATTTCAGTTTTTCTTAAATCGTAAGCTACCATGGCTTGATGTACAACAACCGGTACAAGTTCGCTGAATAAATCTAAAAAACATTTTAATTACCTTCAAGCATACAAAAATTTGTAAGTTACCTTTGAAATTTTGACTTAACGGATGAGTCAAAGGTAAAATTTTAGCAAGCTGTGCTTTTCCTACCACTTCTAATGATTTTATTTCAGGTATTCGCTCGTGATAAATAAAATCGTTGTCCTTTTTAGCTTCATTCAGATTTCTTTGAGCTTTGCTAGCGTAATCTTGGAACATTGTAGGTTTACCTGAACGAGCTTGAGCTGCTTTAAATAATTCATCACAATGCTGAAGTCTGGCGATTTCTTCACCAACTAACTTTTTACTCTTGCACACCAAACTTTGATAGTATTCAGCAATGGCATGATAGCCTGCTTGTTTACCTGCCACCTAAATTATATTTAGCTTTTAATAAAATAACTAAATGTTAATAAAATAACTAAATGTTAATAAAATAACTAAATGTTAAGAGTGAACCGTAATAATAATTTTGAAAAAGCACTTTTAAACCTTATCCTACTATTGAACTTTCATATAGTAAATTGCATTTTATATATACAGGGTGTACCCGGATACACTTTACATAGCTTAGGAGGTGATAAAAAATACTTTTCTAAGAAAAATATTTAACAAATTTGTTTTTCTAAATTCAAACCCTCGAGTCATGCCCATAGCCCCGAAAATATTGATTTTTCAGTAAAAATGGTTTGGTGCTTATTTAAAGAGCGTGAAATAATCTACAAACTAGATTTAAACCTTTTATTGTCTAAAATAAACTGCTTTTCAGTTATGACCTACGGTAAGTACAAAAATGTTGAAAAATTCGAACTTTTTATTTTTGTTTTTTTTTAACCCTGTATCTTTTCAACAAAACATTTTACAAAAAATCTGACTCCCCATTTGGGTTGGAAATTCAACGGACTACAACTTTTGTCTAGTAAATTTTTTTTGAAAAACCAATCTGTTTCACAGAAAATTAGAAAATAATAAACAAGACAGCTACAAAACAAGAAATTAAATTCACAAAATTTTTATTTCTATAGAAAAATTATGTTATTAATTAAGAATAAACTTGAATAAATCTCGTTTACCTATTCATGTGCATTACTTTTTAGTTAGAGAAAGTATGAGAAAATACTTATTTACAAGTAACTAAATAATTAAAAATTTCCCTTTAAAATAAAAAAACCTCAACTTCGTTTTCCTGCAAATACTACTAGTCAGAGAACTGCAATAATTAAGCTTAAGTGAAGTTTAGAATCCATTAAATAATAAGTACTGGCTGAAACTAGTAGCATAGTAATATGAAGAACTAGTTAGTGTAACTATTTTCTTTCTTATTTTTTTTCCTGCTTTAAAAATTATGAATAAGGTAAATGGTACGTTAATTGGCTACTTAAACAAAGGTTGTATTTGTTTACTCCCTATTTGCAGGTCATTACACCTACATTTTATGTAAACTTGTAACCTTGTACATTAACTGCCATAAATTAATTTGATACGTTATCATTTTATTATTATATGATGATAATTAAATTATATCATATCCTATACTTATACTTCTCAAAAATCGTAGATCATGTAATTGAATTGAGTATAATTTGAAAGTAATTCATCCCTCATATTATCAAATGATCCAACACAGGAATTTTAAATAAATTTTATCATTTCTTTGTGTAATCGCCCTAACTCCTAAGATATTGGTATTTTTATATTTTTCTTATAACCATTGTACTATAACTTAGAAATTTGTTTAGAAATATGAAGAACTATGCTGTTTGTAAAACCCAAAACAATACACGTCATGAGCATCGACGACATCACATTAGACCAGCGTTGTCAAAAAAAGCAAGATTTCTGGTCGATATTTGCATTCTCTCAGAATTTATTTCAAATTAAAACTGTTTTGTAATAAAACTTACAGTAGGAATCCAATCTTTGTCCCAAAGTTGTTTCAAATTATCCCTTTGGAATATCTTCAAACATTCTCCATACAAGTCTTCACATTGAGAAGCTAATTTTGCAACAATGTGGTCTTTCATGTTATCTAAACAAGAAAAATTAGAAAATCACATATTTTAATATTGCTACTTTCTTTACCATGAATTGCTTTCTGAACAAATATTTCTTGTGCCTGAGCTAACATCAATGATGAGAGGGCTCCTAACGTATCGGGATTTAAATCTGGAGTTGGATCTTGTTGAATAGAAAACATTATAGTTGATTTCATGTGTGCATATATACCAGCAGCTTGCTAAACACAATCAAATATTAAAATTGTAAGAAAACAGTGTTTACTGACAATACCTGTAATAATTTAGCTGACAATTTAAGACCTTCATCATTTTCGATACTTTGTGCAGCTGCGACGGAACTTTGCAAAGCGGCAATATTAAACAAAACGCAGATTTTCTCGTAGCCCAAAGAAGCAATGGCTACAAAACAAGTTTTACGGGTTGGTTAATTTATTTACAAAAACAACTCACTGAGACTAATTCTGCCTCCAAAAATGGATCCTTTATCGAAGGCATCTTTCCATTTAAAAGGAATTTGAACCTCCGCAGCGGGAAGTTTACTTTCCAACGCCACAAGTTGATCGTAGTAACTTTATAAATTTTATATTTGATTTTTATTTATCGATAGAGCTATTTTAATCCAACCTTACCTATAAATAACCTCCAACGAACTTTCGTACTTTTCGAAAGCCCTCCAAATTGCGTTGTTTCTAAGTTTTGAAAATTCGAGTATTTGGTCGCTGTAATCTTCCGGCTGATCAGCTGTACTGTACCGAGATTGAATCAAATTTTTTAAGGGCGTCACAATATCAACGTCCGAGGGCTTTTTTAACGGAATCGACAATAATTCTGCCATTATTAATTGGAAAATCTAAATTACACTCAATAAACACGGTTACACTGTTGGAATGTTAAAAGGTGGTGATATCACCTCCAACAAAAGCGACTCACTTAAATGATTCAACGTTTTTGAATGGTTAATAACGTTCATGTGACCACACAACTGTCAATTTGACACTGACGCACGTTAAGGTTAGTTTCCATGTTTTGGTTTCGTAAACAAGATGAACACAAATATTTTGAGTTTTTGAGAATTTTAAAAGTTTTTAATTTTATTTTAAAATAATGATTTAAAAATAAACTGCATTCATAAAAATATTCGTACCATAAAAAACGCAGGACTCGTTTTTATGAAAAAACTAAATTTTGTCCATTTGAATTTAAAATAAATTCTTTAATTATGTAAATTTTGTGAAAATTAATAATATTAAAAACTTCAATATAACAAGTTAATTAAACTAATTAAAATCGATATTATATTTCAGCTTTCAGCAATGGTTATCGCTTTCATATAATTTATGCTTATACATATACATTTTTCTATTTGGTCGCTCTACGTTACATTAGAATTGCCACCTGTATCTCAGAAACGATGCGACAAAAAAAAAGTATCGGAACAAAAATGTACGGAATGAAATTTGCAACAAAAAATATCTTACAAGTTATGCTGTAAAATCAATTTTTATATGGCAAAATGATCTTCAAAATCTACAATTTACATTGCTAGCATAGGAGTGCCCAAGTTATTGAAGAAGAGGTCACTGGCGGCTTTCCATGTATGGTAGATGTGACAATTACACGTTTGTTTAAATCTGAAGGTGGATGTAAAGCTATAGCCTTCTTATTGTTCGCGAAAAGTACTACATAATAATATACTATGTAGTTCTAAATTTACCAATCTACATTACAGGAAAAAAACGTACGATAAAATTTGTGTTATTCTTTATAAAGGGCCCCAAACTTATTACATGTAGCTCCAGACCCAATAAAAACTTAATCCAACGTTGCCAATTCCAAAATATCTTTTGTTTTACATTGTTATATTGATAACCATCATTTTAGAACTTCAAAATTTATTTTGACTTTTGATTTAAAAATAAAAATGTCTAAATTTTTAAATATTTGCATTTTCTTGCATATCTTAAACATAATTTTATGTGAAAAAATATCGTTAAGCGAACTGAAAGCACTAGTGAGTAAAAATGACTCGAAAAATTGGTTAGACATCATGAACAGATTTGAAAATTCAAGTAATTCTTACTGTCGCTTGTGTTGCATTAACATCGAATTGCAAACTATTGGAAAACATTGTGGATCTCATACGTTATGCAAATATCCAGTAAATTTGTTGTATAAATAAATATTGAAATATTAGAATATCGAAATTTTAGAATAAACAGCCAGGTGAAGCATGTAAAGGATTAATTAAAATAGGTTTTACAACATTAGAGAAAGAAATGATTTTGGATGCTCATAATACTTTGCGAAATGCCGTGGCAAGTGGTTTCGAACAAAGAGGTAGTTTTGGACCTCAACCAAGTGCAGCAAATATGAGATCCTTGCAATGGAATGACGAATTAGCTTTTGTTGCCGAAAGATGGGCATCCCAATGTATTTTTGCCCATGACGTGTGTCGAGATTTAGGTCTGAATGTGCCAGTTATATGAAATAAATTTAAATTATTAAAGCAATTTTAGACAGGTTTCCAATTGGCCAAATTATAGATCATGGAAATTTTGCTTCTAATAACGAACTCTCTTTTATTAAGTCGTGGTATGATGAGGTGGCTCACTTTAATAAATCAAAACTTGATAATTTTACACCGTTAGTAATCTTGTAACAAATTATCGAAAACTGATTAAATTCTAATTTTAGCCATTTTAATGATGAGCATATGACCAAAAGATACTCGCAATTAGTGTGGGCAGATACTTATCAAATTGGTGAGTTTCCTTTTACCTCATAATTCGGTTAATACATTTTGTGCTGATTTTAGGATGTGCAAGAGCAGTGTTTCAACAATCAACAGGATTCGAGGTTGAATACAGGGAGCATTTTATTTGTAATTATGGTCCTTCAGGAAATATACCAAAGCAACCAGTCTACAAGATTGGAGCTCCTTGTAGTTTTTGTCACGAAGGAACGAGTTGTACATTAGAGTATCCTTCATTGTGTGGAAGTATGTAAAAATTTGCACTCTATTATAATTTATTGTTCTGCTATTTTGGGGAATCCCCCTGAAACTTGAAAGAAAATTATTACGCTTTCTAGTTCTAAACTACCTATCAGTGACGTATTTTAAAATTTGGCGCCCTGGGCCCAAAAGTTTTGCCGCCCCATAAATGAATTAAAAAAAACAAAAATTAAGTTTTATTTGTTCTCTCAGTGTAGGTATAACGTTTATAAAATGCGCCCCAAGCTAAGCGCGAGGGATGGCTTGCGCCGCCCCTCGAAGCCTTCCGCCCCGGGCCATGGCCCTCTTGGCCCTTGGGTAAATACGCCACTGCTACCTATACTACTAGTCCAGTCACCAAAAAAGGCGAATTTTTGGATTTAAGTAGAACAATGATTGTGCAATCAAATGACAAAAAAATTTCATGGATATCTCTCTTGTAATTTTTGTGCTGCAAATATATCCGTAAATAAAAAATTACTTGCAAAACAAAATTTTAGAGAGAAAAATTCTAGAAAAGAAAGATCGGGACAATTTACGAATATAATTGCAACAAAACATATTTTTGGGGATTACCTCTAACCCCCCTCCTTTCTAGAACTTGCAAATATTTTTATTTCATTGCACAATCATTTTCGTACTCAAATCTAAAAATTCACCTGGTTTGCAATTATTGAATAAAAACTTATATTGACTAGACCTAGTAAACTAAATGAATGTTCAAAAATTAATATCTGCAAAATTTACTTTTCAGGTGAAACGGCTTACAAATACAACGAAATGGCACATCACGAAAAAACTAATCATAAAACCTTGAAAAAAAGTTATGAAGTGAATCAAGGTACCAGCGTAAAATTGTCTAAATTTTTTATTAATTTCTTACTTTTAAAATTATTAGTTAAAATGTTTTAATTTTAAATTTGTTAAATTATGTTGTAAACAATTCACAAAATTTTATTTTAAAAATAAATTATTTTCCTAATTTTCCAAAAACGTGTACATGTTCATATCACTTCATTTTTTAAGCATATTATAATATACTACATACAGTTTATCTACAAAAGAACTCGAACACTCCTATGTTAGCAATGTAAATTGTAGCTTTTAAAGACTTTTTTGTGCCATACAAAAATTGATTTTATAGTAAAGGGTGATTTTTTAAGAGCTTTAGGATTTGAAATTTAGAGAAATGTTTGAAATCTTTATTTGAGTCGATAGAACGGTCTATATAATTCAATGTTTAAAGATGATTTCATGTGAATGTTGATCGCGGCTGCGCCTCAAATGGTTGATACATTGGGTCAAATTTTGGTATACTCTCTCCAACATATCGGCCGGTATCTCACACATAAATTCTTCAATATTGCCTTCCAGTGTGTCAACCGTTACGGGCTTGGGAACCCGATATCTGGTATGCCGCATATAATTTGTAATATGTATATCTTGTGTTTATGCATAAATTGCATGCCGCATACCAGATATCGGGTTCCCTTTTGCATATAGTATATAGTATGATATAATATGTATATTTTGTGTTTATGCATAAATTGCATGCCGCATACCAGATATCGGGTTCCCTATTGCATATAATCCGGTCTTTAGACATGAGCCTTAACATAGCCCTACAAAAAATAATCTAAAGGCATTAAATCGCACGATCTAGGCGGCCAATTGACCGGCCCCCAACGTGAAATAAGCTTTTCACCCAATAATTTTTCAATAAATAATAAATAAATAAATAAATTTTTAATAATCTTCAAGCGTTGTTCGTTTGTAAGTCGATTCATGGTTAAATTATAGACCAAACTGAACATGTTTGACAGTAACATGTTACACGAAAACAGCTGAGCTGCCAAAGACAGTGTTACCAAAAAGAAAGTTGCTAAAAAATCACCCTTTAAAACTTATCTGACATCATTTTTGTTTACATAGATTTCTATTTATTTTCCAAATTTATATAGCTTGCCAAGGAAATTTTACAATAACAATTGAACTCATTTTTTTTGTAAAACTAGTAGTAATAAATTCATATAAATGAATGATTTAAAAGTTGAAAATTGTGTCAACAGTGAAATAGCAACGCAAATAACAAATTTGTAGAAAAACAAAAGTTGTAAGTTTTCATTCATTTTTTCTTGTTATTTATTACTTATTAGTAATTTTTTTGAACACAAAATTAAGTTTTATTCCTTTTTTTATGGTTATGTTTTTATATCTAAAATTTTAAATTTGGAGGCTCCAAACCTTTTATAAAAAAACAAAATAACTTAGAGATAAGAAATTTAAGTAGAAGTAACACAGTGACCGCAATAGATCTCTTTTTAAATAAGAAAACATTTAAATAAGAAGTTTATTTAAAATTTCGTATTTATTTTTTATAATAATTTTTACAGAACATGGTTATCTTTCATATAAAATAAATTTGAAACATCTCATCTGCAAACACACCATGACATACATTCATAAATTTAAAAGGTATTGTGTACTTTTTTGAGCACCATCAGCATATATATTATAAAATTAACAGGTTAGAAACTTACTCATTTAAATAATCAACTAATGTGAAATTAAGACATTTAACTTAAGTTGCTGTTATAATCGAGAACAAATGTTCTTTAGATCATACTATAATAAATAGTAAACTTTAAACCACTCTAAAAACTTCATATTAATTCTAAATTGCACTTGCTTTTATGAAGCCGTTCAAACAAACCTCGACAGCTTCAATTCATAATTTCCAAATTTCTATAAACTAGCTAACATTCAATCAATGCAATTTAGTCACTTGAATTTTGTAATTATAGTAGTTATAAATAAACAAGGTAACTTTTTAAATTATAAAACATAATTTTTATATTTAATAATTCTTAATATAAGTTGAAAAAATATTTTGTGCTGCACTAGAATTCTACATTTCAGATTTCCAAATAAATTTAAACCGATACCATTTTCACGGGGCAAATGACACTTAATATCACATTGGTAAACTACAGTAGCAAGTCCACAATCGGTAACCTATTTTTATTAAATAGGTAAAAAAACAAACTTCAAATTATCAAGTTCTTAATACTTAAATTTTTTTTTAAATTCCTATGAATTACAAAAAAACAAACTAAAAAAATAAATGCAAAACTATGAAAGTCTGTCCCTATTTTATAAAAACAAGCAAATTATGAAACTAATATTTAGACCAAATTGAAAATAGAAAACAACATAACAGCATTCGTGATATCACAAAACTGGTGTTAAAGTTTATTGGCACCAATATTTTTGATATAAAATTTAACTAACACATATTAGGACTTCAATGCAATGTAGAATCGTCCTGAAAAATTGAAAATAAAAAAAAAATTTAAGGAATCTTTTACGAACTTACTTGCACATTTTCACTATTCTTAAATTGTAAAAATGGATTCGTCGTTACGTTATTACCTAAGGATGATCCTAAAGCATTAAAATGAGACAATTGATGAGTTAATTGTATTGTACCTTCCTCGACTACTGTTATTATCGCCCACAACGGATCTAAAAATTTAATTTTAACAGAAAAAAAACTGCTGAGGAAAGATAATTAATATTACCTCCAAAATACGTCCCACAAGGCGTGCACAGTCTCCATTTACCTTGATATATTCCAGGTAAAGAGGGACTTCTCATTGGTACTTGTAAAAACATTTTTTCACCAGGAGGCAATGCCATAATTTTAGTATTACCTGCGCCCATACAATCGCCTTGTGAACATTTTATATAACAATCGGAGGGCCATGCTTCCCTCCCACTATTAAGTACACACCAATTCTTCACGAAACTAGACAAAATGCACGTCAAAGCATTTAAAAAATTTGAATTGTAAAATTACCTAGTTGACGGTTCTATACTTTCACATTCATTGGCTAAGGGATCTGAGACTAGTGACATTTCTGGTAAACGCACAGTTGTTTGAATATCAAAATACGAACAAATAGCTGCTTGTAAATTCCTGGAACATAGAAAATAAAAAATAAATTTTTTTTATAAAATAAATTATATATTGATGGCTTAAGTGCAAAACGTCGTATCCCCAATAACCGTAATTGTTCAGGCAAAGCGGGGAAAGCAAAAAATCCCTCTGGTTTTATTAGAACTTCATGTAAATCAAAATTTCATTATTTTATGTTTATGTTGAATCACTTGCCCATGGCTTACAATTATTTGTCAGAATGTGCAGGTTAACCCAATGCTTCAATTGGTGCCAAAATCGAATTTTTGAATATTTGGTGGGTTACGGCATATTGCGCTTAAGCCATCGATATCTACTTTTTCTTCACAAAACAAGTACATAATATATAATTTATTTTAACAATTACTTCGCTCAACGTGAATCCTACAATATTAGTTTTATATAAAACAGTATGTAACCTTCATTGTGAAAGATAATAAGATAATTCTATTGTGAATAAAAATGCCCACCCATTTTCAGCGATAAAGTTTTAGGCTCTTCAGATTCAAACTGAGTACTTTTCAGTCAGTAGTTGTAGAATGTAAGAATTTTCCGGTGACGCTTCCCTTATAACTATTTAATCATTATGACTTGTGCGTCATTGTGACTTAAAAAACTTTTTTAACCAATCATTGATATTTCCTCAATGGTTTGCTAATGTTGTCTCTGGAATTTAGTTTTTCAACCAATTTATTGTGATAAACATTCAATCTTACATGATATTTATGATTTACTAAAATTGATGACTTTTTCTTTAACGATCGACATTATTTGTAGTTCTCGTCGGATCACTTCATTTGGAACAAAACATGGGTAATCATTTAATTTTCCAATTCATTTAAGTTTTCTTGAAACATAGCTGCGGTCATTGTAGGAACTCCTTGTGCAGCAAATTTGGCAGTGCTGTCTGCAAATCTCGCTGTGGTAGTATTTTCATAGTATATCGTCATAAAGGGTAGGTCCCAACACACTTCCCTATGAGACTCCAGCTTGAATTGGATAAATTTTAATGCTCTACTCTTGAAACTTAACACACAGTTTGTTAGAATTTTGTATTATTACTATCTCGGCAGCCTTCCATTGTCTTAGCAAGTAGCCCATTCTTAAGATTTCATTAAATATATAGAGAAGCGCTACAGGTTTTGTAGGCTCAGAGCTGAGTAGTATTTAGGTATTTAATATCTCAAAGATGTTGCCAGAATCTTGTGAGAAAGAGAAGGTTGAAATAGCCAGGTGTCATTGGTCGAGAATTGCATTAAAATATCTATTATAAATTCTTTTTAATATAGAATTTGTTTTGTATTTATAAACTGTATATAAATGAATCTGCAATATATAAATCTATGTTACAACAAATTAGTAATTTTGTGTTTCATAAACGTAACATGTAATCATATATAAATAAATATATTTGTTATTTATTTTCAAAATACAAAATTTTAAAATAAAAGGAAAATAATATCAACACAATTTCATAATACATACTTGGAATATCAAACAAACAAAACTAGTAAACAAAAATAGCTTTGTAATAATAATTATTGTCTTGAGCAGCAAATGAGTATTTTGTTTCTATATACAAAAACTACTACATAATATAATATACCTATACAAATGAAAGATACACATAGAGGGTATCAGTATTTAAGTCTATACTATAAACCACTAGATAATAATTGTTTCAAGAATATTAATATTTAAAGAAAATATAGATGATCAGGTAATACATCAGAACGTTTTTGAAGAAACAAAATGTTGTTGATCAAAATTCCACTCGATCAACTCGATACATCTTCCATGATCTTTCTTTACATGTTGTTAATCGGTAGGACATTATATTTCTCTTCAATGTTGTTCTGGTAAACCGCAGTTTATCTTCGTAACAAACTAGATAGATGAGTTTTGGATCTTTCGGAGTTTGTTTTTATTTTTGAGGGCAATACTAGGTCCGTAAATCAATCTCCATAATTGAGATGTCTCATTACTAACCCTTCTTCAAGCATTAGTTTAATATCTAAAACAATTCAGTTGTCTTAGTGAACTGTCCACTTTCCTGATGCTGAATGATACTTGTTCATCAAATTGCAGTGTTGTATCTAAGTTCTTCATGGTGTGAGGTTTTTTAGGAAACTATTGCCATAATATTTGCTGTCCAAATGACATACTACATTTTTAGTTAAAAAGGTGGAACTCGCTTTTGCGACAGTTCTTAGGCTTCTACTTTTTTGATAGATTAAATTATTTGGGCTTTATTTTATTATAATTTTTAATCTGTTAATCTTTCAAATAGGTAGATACCAACGGCAAATTTTTTTTAAATAAGGAAAACGCTAACGAGTTCTGATTATTTTTTTTTGAATCATGCGGACAGACCGACAGACTGACACAAAGCCACATCATGAGGCTTCTTTCTATACGTTGTATAGAAGCCTAAAAAATGAGCAGTCATATTAAACTTAAATTTATTTCTGATTGTAAAGGGCTTAGGTCCAATTTCAAAATAAAACTTAATCTATTTTTAAAGTTTAATACAAGAATTAAGTTAAAACTGATGATTTTAATTCTTAGAATCAGGAGGTAGTGAAATTGCTCCTAAAACAAGACATAATTTTAAAAAGCAACAAATGGAACTGACAACTATTGTAACTCAAAACCCTGATATAGGGTAGATATACATAATGTATACGTATTTAATATTTTTTATATTATGTAAAATAAATTGCCTTTATAATTTCCCATAAGAAAATATGACATCATATCTATCATAGATGTAAGTTTTTTGTTATTAAAACCAAGAGATTTTAAAGTCTAAAACATCGTAAAACATAATATTATTATTTTAGATTTTGTAAAATAAAAGTGAGCTATATAAAAGTAGCTTAGAAGCTACAGAAAGAATAATTTCATTTAGTTAGGCAGAGATGATTCCAACCTACATAAATATGATTTTGACAAAATCAACTTCAACAATATATTTATTGTGAACAAAATTTTGAGAACTTGAAGGTGAAAATTGAATAAATCACAGCATCATGCATTTAAAAGATACAGCTTGGTTTGTTTGAACCTTTAACGAGCATACACACGATCGAACATTACTTCGCTCCTACCTGAAAGCATGGAAGCTCGCGAGTAAGTGCGAACGTGTGGATGTTGAACTGATGGCGCGTTCAGACCAGTGTGTATGCAAAAGTCATCATCGTATTTACTAGCAGACTTGCCTCTTCAGGTAGGCACGAAAGCATGTCCAATCGTGTGTATGCCAATTTAAACATAATATAAATATCGATGTGAAACATGCAACCCTAAGTTGAAAAAATGTCTTTAACTTGTGGAATGAATCAATTCTGCATAACTACGTCCAGTCGAAAGTAGCTACAGGTAGTTCCAGCCATTTTTACACGATATAAAGTAGTAGTCGCTGAACTACTTTTAAAAGTAGTCTGCCGAACAATAGACTCTTACTCCATTCAGTGACTGTCTTAATTTATTAAAATTAACCATATCTGTTAAAATAACCTTGAAATTCGCATTATTATGAATATTTAACATAAAACGAGCAGTTTTAAGTTTTAATAACAAAAATTACCAATTATAATGTGAAATAAATTTTAATAATAATATTTATTATATTAGTTTGAATTGTTTCTAAAAATAGTTCATAAGATTTTCCTCGTTTCCAATATACCTAACTATCAATTACGTCAAATTAGTACCGATGATTAGACAAAATAATGAACACTTACCAATTATTCATGTCGAGAAAAAATACTGCAGAATTATAATTCAAGCTATTCCCTACCAACTTCTGCAGCTGCTGAACGAGTTCATCTTTATCGGTTGTGCCCATACAACTAAACTGTCTCAAAAGGGACGCTTCCAGATCCAAGTCCCCTCCTCCAGAACCTTCAGGTTGCCCACTATTGATATCCATTTTTTTCTAAAACAAAGAAAACGGTAAAAATTGCTGAACTAAAACCAAACTTATTGTTATCGCTAAAACACAACAACAAAAAGCTGCCGATAATTTCTAGTATCGATTAGAGTAAAAGATCCTCACGAAAAACGTTCCTGAAGTTGTAAATATAGTAAATATTATGCGAACTCAATGTCAGATAATAACCCAAATTTTAGACTGACCTTTCGTTGATTTTCAATTAAACAAACACACTTGGCTCGGTCGTAACAAAACTATTACTTCAAAACGCACATTGTAAAATAAAATTTATGAAGAATCAAACAACTTCATCAATAATAAAACCACAATTTTGAAAAATGTTCAAGAAAAATTTAGATTAATCATCTGTAAAATTTGACAGTCAAATGACAATTGACAGCAATTGACAGCAGCACTAAACAACAAATAAACAAACACTGGAACGTGTTTAATGAGTCACGCGTACTATTTACATAATGATTGTTGTTATATTATTATATTAATAATGTTCTGTGTCTTCCTATTTTATTGGCAGGGGCCGAACTCAAACGTACACACATTAACCCATCAGTTATCCCATTGCCCCAGTGCCGTGCCAAGCAGTGGCAGTCCGTAATGTGGGCTTGCCCCCTCTACCCATAGACAGTGATAAAAGTATGGTGAAATTCGTAGAGAAAATTCAGTTTTTAAATTTTACATCATTTTATTTACTAGACAAATAACTACAGTGCTTAAAGGGGTCTATAGACATTAAGCTTGGTTGTCAACCTAATCCAATCATCAACTTGCCATGTTGATGACGAAGTTGACCCTGAGTAGGCTAGTTGAAGGCTGAAAGGGCAAGTTGAAATCCAGGTTGATGATTTGGATTTCTTGTGGGTGGAGCCTGATGATAATACTGATATTCTTTATTTTTAATTGGTACACATAATATTATAAATTATAACAGTTATTTGTCATTTATTCTTAACCTTCTTTATTATACAATATAGAACCGTAAAACGATGGTTTTAAATAACCGGAACACGTATTAAAAATAAAGGATAATCAATTGATTATTTTATTTATTATTTAATTTAGTAAAAATAATATTTAATTTATTTCAAAAAATTATTTTGAATAGTTTTTACCATATCACGGCTAAACAAACAGAATAGATGACCCCAGTTCTTAGAGCCGGTTTTACAATTACCGCTTCAACTATTAGTTATTAGTCCAAGAGCTGGCGACCAAAATCGACAAGAGTTTAGTAATGGCCCATAACTTAATATGATATAGTATTGAGGGTGTACATGAGTCAGCACCTACTCGCAAGGTCAGGTAGTGGAACATCTGGCGGCGGCACGCTTTGATGTATGTAAAATTTCACCATGCTCTACAAGTGCTTAGTAATATTTGAAAATTTGCAAAAAAGTAGTTTGTAGTATAAAAAAAGGGTTCAAAGTGGTCAGACCGCATTATTGTGGAACGCTGCGAGTCAGCACGCTATATGAGTTGTCGCCGGAACAATGTCGGTGCAAGAGCTAGTAACGACTGAAAATTGCTGTACTACTTTATTAATTATTATTATTAGAGGGCGGATTTATATGCAGTAAAAAACACCAAAATAAATTTTTTTATGCGGTTAAAATTAGCCAAAATAAGTTTTTTATATGCGGTTATAATTAGAAAATCATTCGGAAAGTTAAAAAAAAATTATTTTCCTCTTAACTAATGGTTAAAGAGCTTGACTACCAGAAAATCTGCTAGTTGATTTAACTATTAGTTATGGCGTCATTTTCCGTCGACTATAGATTGTAAAACGGCAAAGCGGTCGTTAACTATTAGTTAAGCATTAACTACCACTTAACTAGAGGTGGTAAAACCGGGAGACGTCAAATTGCGTCCCATCGGGCTTCATGGTCAGAATGGTTAAGTAAAATCCTCCTATTCCTTAAGCTGCATAAGGGTTCACAATGTTTTGGGCATTTTATAGTACAGGGTGTTACAACTATTATCACTCAATTGTGTTTCTATAAATATTTTTCTCTTATTTTTTTTTTATAGATATTACCTTGGTGAAAAATGAATTTATTCACTCGGAAAACAAAAATCTGAAGCAAAGAAAAACTTTGTTGTAGCATATCAAAGAAAACTTGATTTTTTAATTTTTAAAGATATAATTATCCAGGGTGACAAAAAAAAACTCGACAGAAAAAAGTAGATTTAATTCATATAATATATTATGATTTATTTTTAAATTTATTGCGCGAAATCTAAGAACTTCGTTAAAATGAGCCCCAAGGGTTGCTAATCGCACCTTTTCGACTTTTTCCCATCCGGAGATGTTTTTAATTACTTGCAGCCACCTCCCATCAATAAATTAATAAAATAAATTCGTAAAATACTTAATTTTGAATTCTGAAAAAGAGTTATGCATTAAGTTAGTGCTAATTTAAAATATTTCTTGAGCAAAATTGTCCGAAGATATGCATCGGTTATGTAGGTTAGTGTTAGTTTGTGATTTTTTTTAACGAAATCGCTCGTGAAAGAGATATCCGCTCTCGAAGATATGCATCGGTTATGTAGGTTAGTGTTAGTTTATGATGTTTCTTCAGTAAAATTGACCGTTAAAAAGAGAGAAAAGTGCTTCATTTTGCATTTCAAGACGCATTACCCTACCCCGGTCTCCACGTAAGGACGCTCATGTGTTATGTTTGCGTCCTATAATTTCCTGATATACTCACAGGTAAATTGTTAGGATTTGTGTTAGAGATTACCGCTAATCTGATTAGGGTTCGGGACGCAATTTACCCGTACCTTTTTTTTGACCACTTCAAAAACCTTCAAAAATAGTGACCACGGGACGAAATTTACATGCGCCCGGTAAAACCTTAGGCTTCTATACTCTTCTGGTTATCTGGTTTAACTTAAAAAATATAGATTATTACTAGTATTACCAATACTACAAATTACATAATAAAAATTATTTATTTATTTATTTATTTTTGTCATCATTTTATAAATGAAAATAGGAATAATACACTAACTGTTTACAACAATTTTTGTAATTTTTAATCAATACCTGTTGAAGCATTGACATTCTTTTTTTGACTTTCTTCTTGGCTCGTGTTTGCTTTAAAATGTTTCTGAATATTCGTATTTGGGAATCAGTAAAAATATTATTTTTTTTCCAAATCGCAGTCAATTTCATAACTTTATATTTATAATCACTACTGCAGTTGAGATTTATCAAATGTCGAAAAACATTACCAAGAACATCACTAAAATCATTTCTAAAGTCTTCAATTTCTATGTCTGATGTTGAGATAACCACAGTTATCAATTTCAAATAAAATATTTTATCAACAAAAGAGGATAATAAAATGTTTTCATACCAGAGTTTTACTAGCAATTTGTGGTGTTTTCTTTCTTGAATCATCCATTCCTTTGTTTCTTCAAAAGTGCTTTCTTCTAAATTTAAGAGAATGGTAATAAATTTTTCTGAATCAAATTCCATTTTTTCTTCAACTTTTTTTTTTGAAGACCTGCTTATATATTATACAAAATTTAAGATTATCAGATTATCTAAAAGATAATTCAATAATAAATAAATAGTAGTGCCCTTATTCACAAACGTCCGTAAAATATTTAACGAGCTGTTTAATATTGCAAACCAATGAAATAATGAAAATGATTTCGTAGTCCAAGCAAATAAATTCCATTGGTTTGTTTAAATAAACGGTTCTTTAAAATTTTTACGGACGTTTGTGAATATGGATATAAATGTCGCAAATATTTTAGCCAAACTATGGTATCATCATCAGGCGATGAATTCTAATTCTGATATTTATTACATTTAATAATATAATATACATATTTATTTATTTACATTTTTATTTATTAAAATGCATTATCTAAAATTCGGCGATTTGAATAATTATTGTGATTTTTAAATTTTTTGAACTGAAAAAAGTGTGCAATTTTTAAAAAGAAACTCTGTATAATATATATTCTATGAACATGTTTAACATTAGATGATGGAAATCAAGTCAGCTAAAAGTGATAGACTTCAGATTCAGATTTTACTTAGATTTCACGAAAGTAGATAGAGAAAAATTTTTTTCTTGTAAAAGCAGTCGAAACTATAAATTAAAAAAATCGACTATGTAAACTTCGGTCGCATAACTTACTGTCCAGTCAGAATTATGTTAATGTTAAAGTAATGTTAACGAACGGGAGCTTTGGATTGGTAGATTAGCAGAAATATGGCTTTTGATTGGAGCATTTGTTAACATTACGTTAACGTTAACATGTTTCTGACAGGGCAGTTTCGCATAACATAAAATTAATTTTTAAGAGTGTAATTGTTTAGCAAAATCAATAAAGACTTTCGTCGAAATAGGTATTGTGCTGAAATAACTTTCCATGAAATTGTTTGGTCCGAACTGTCATAGACCCAAGGATGCATGGGTATGAAACCGAGATGTTTGGAGTTTGGAATTTAACTTGTGGGTTTGGTGCGGCACTGATTCCCCTGCCTACCCCGACAAGCCGCCACTAAAGAAATATGATTTTTTACGAGTTTTATGTTTGTATAATATAATATATTTATCTTAGATCTACACTGCAAAAGTAAAATAAATTTCGATGCATACTTTTTTTGCAATTTGAATGATCTTACACAAAAATGTTTAAGTCAAAATTAAAAGCCAATTTATTTCTTTATGTACAAGTATATTTTATTTTTTGTTTATTTCTCTATGGTAGAAATTGATATTGACCATATTGTGGTTATTTATTCTTAAAAAGTGCTTTTTTATAAAATTCTTTTTTAAAATTTATTTTTCTATCAATTTTTCTCTATAGATAGGTATGTAAAAGTAGTAAATGTTTAATTTCCTAAATGAATAATAAAATTTAAATTTATGTAAAATTTAATAATTAAATAATATTTATGATGAAATGAGTTTGTTTTACGAAGTTGAATATATTTTTTATTTTTAAGTACTTCTTCGATAAAAGAAGTACTTAAAAATAAAAAAAAATTAAATAAAATTTGTTTAAATAATTTAAATTTATTATAAACATAAATTAAATTAATTAATTAAATAATTTAAATAAAATTTTAATTTAATTAATTTTTAATTAAAATTGAAAATAATTATGTTTAAAGTAAAATTACGAAGCTTTTATTTGAAAAACTATCCAATAAATAAAGCAAGATAGAAGTGCAACGATGAAAATAATTCAAATTTTATTGTTTAATTGTAATAAATTATATCGTTCGGTATTTTATAAACTGTGTAAAGCTTGCGTTTGACCTCTTAAAAAAAGCCTAAAGATGCTCGTGTTGACATTCCAAAATTAGTAGTAAATATCCGACGACGAAATGGATCGACAGCGAAACGGCAACGTCAAAACGGCCTAAATACTTTTATTTGTTACTCATTCGTAAACGTCATTTAATCTATCAGAACACGAGTATTGAAACTTTACTTTTACAACCTACTGACTTGTAAAATTGACAGCTGATCTGTAAAACTTTTACTAGTCACTAGAATTTGACATTTGAAAATTTACAATTTATTATTCTTATTTACACAGTGTTCCCTTTGCCAATTTTTGAAATCTGCATATTCTCGCTCGTATCTTGGCGCAGATTTTTGTGGTAACAAACTTGCAGCTTCACTTTTGATAGCTTCTGGTACACTCATTTCAATGAAAAAGCAAAATCAGCAAAACACAAAAAAGCAATTTGACAATTTAGTAAATAACAACCCGTTGTTATGATACTATAATTCCTATGTCGTCGGTCACTTTCACGGCTCATAAACGCTTTTTTGTGTGTGTTGTTTGCTGTTTACGAATGGGTAACAAATAAAATATTATACAAGACACGCCAGGTAACCGTTTTTACTGGCTTAAGGATGTGACAGGCTCGCCTAGCGGCTCGCCGGTCATCCACATCCTATCGCCAGTAAAAACTGTTTTACCTGGCTTGTAATGTAAAATACTATTGATTTATGCTGTATTAAGTGTGAGTCTAATAAATTGGCCAGGGACTGTAGATGCAGCTGCCAGTTGGAACATAATATCTAAAAAAATCCTATTTTGAGCCTTAAATGTTTGTTTTCCTTTTTCCAAAAATTAAATTAAGGCGCCCATATGCAAACTTCGTATTTAAAATAAATTTATTAAATACTAACCAGCTTTCACTAGACAACTTGCAAAAAAAATTTGTATTTTTGCAAACATAATTGCAAAATAATAAAAAAAATAATTTGTGATCAATGGAATATAATTTAATTTTAAAAATAGTATTAGAAGAAAGTAATATTTGACTTTTTGTGATGAGTTTGTAGAATTAACTAATTTTTGGTTGAAAATTACAGGCGAGGCACAAAAAGTACATTAACTCCGAATAAAACAGTGATCAATTTTTAAAAAAACATGCTAAAAACTGTACTGAATACTATATACATTTTTATATTATTTATTTAAAAAATTAAGATAAAAAATTGTTTATTATTAAAATCGAAACCATTATTTACATCAGTAAACACGAATTAATTAAAACGTAAAACTTAATCAATTTAATTAAGAAACTTATTCAATCATAATTTTAAATTACTTCTTATGATTTGACACGGTCAATATTTTTATTAATATTTTGCTAATAATTTTGATAAAAACCGTTTCGACCGTTTTGACAACCTGTCAAAAATATTTTTGATTGTGTTTTTATTGTTATGACGTTACATCAACATGTTCATCAAAATTTTGATAAAAAAATAATGAAAATGTTGAACGTGTGACCATCAGGTCATTATAATTTAAATAAATAAATATAATTGAAAATACTATATATAGTGCAGCACGATGGCAGGTTCAAGTTATTCAATAATCAATTACCTATAGTTTATTTCAATTTAATTTCATCAATAAATAATAATAATAATTGAAGAAGAAGAAATCAATTATTATTACTATTTATATAGTAGTAAGAAAAAGTGTAAATTTATACAAAGTTTGTCATGTTTTTTATAAAATCAACCAGTCTTGAAAGAAATCAATTTTTAATGTGAAATTTTCTTGAAAACTCATAACCGAAAAAACAATGTTATGCGATGAATGAATTCGGGATATTTGTTTAACCTCGGTTCTACACTGAAAAAATATTATGACATAGGATATATTAAAATTCAATGATGTAGGTAGGTTATAAACAATTCATTGAGATTATTGAAAAATCATTATATTATAGTAAGTTCATAATCTTAATAAAAATTATTTCTATTGTAAGTCGTTTTTTGTATTGGTAGTAAACGTAATTTTTTCACCCCTGACACACTTATTCCAAAAACAAATTTCTTGAGCAATATTATTTTTAGAGACTTTTAAACATTTGAAAGAATCAAATCTGCAGCTGGCTGTAACAATTTTAATTATTACCTACCTGCAAATAATAAGTTTTGAATTTTACCTAATCGTAAGTAAAAAATACGTTTGTTTCATTTTGTTGCAGTTTTTCCCAAATTGGATGCGCTTGCGTTAGGTAGGGGCGGGTTTTAACTCGAATAAGGAGTTTCCCCGAGGAACAGCCAAACCAATGTCCTATAAACCCTTCAGTGTATTCCTTTATTTGAACAAATTTTAGTACATTAAATTTTGAAAATATTTTTAATCGAATAACAATCGAAAAACATTCGACGCCATCTGAAAATTCAAAATAGTAAGTTATTTGTTGAAAATTTCTGAAATGACAATCTATACGTAATTTTTTTGATTTCAGTTTTGATTTTGAATTTCACCGTAGTAGACGTTTCCGGTTATGTTAAGGTGCATTGTTTTATCTGTCAGGCGTGTGTTAATTTCGGACATACAGATTTTTATTATTTTAATCACGTGTTAAGTAACTATTTTGACATGAATACCAGCACAAACAATCAATTAATTATTCGCGACAGACCTGGGGTGCCTGCTCAAATAGACAGATCTCGGAATTTAATTACAATAAAAAGATACAACGAAGATGATTTTGGCAGTGTTAAAGAAAACCCCACGAAATACAGAAGAATTAATGGTCAAAATGGAAGTAGCTTACCTCAAATAGCAATCAAGATGAAGAACAACGATTCCCCAAGCAGCGTCAAAACCGAGGTACTTTTTTCACATGTTTAAATCACAATACTCAATTTCAAATCAAAAACATCTTCAGGTTGTTCTTCTCAACGGCAATTGGGACACCACTAATAAAATTCCCAATATTGTCGCCGAAATGCATAATGTAAATATCGAAGAACTTCAATCGCTTCAAAGCAGTTGGAACTCCAATGCACCTGAAGCATCCTTCAAAAATGATGCAAAATCTGATTTCGTCAACTGCTTAATACCTAGTCCAAAAGGCTCCGATAGTGGAATTGAAGGAGATTCTTTCGATGGTAACCTTTCCTGGTTATTAAATTATAAAATCCAAGATTTAACTCCCGTTCCATCAGGTTTGTTTTCCAAATATTTATTAAATCGCACAGAACCTTTTTGGGAAAAACGTTTTCGAGCACTTACTTTTATTAGCAACTTTTTTTTTGGTTATTGTTTGTTAATAAGTAAACATCTCGTGTCAACAATCACTTAGTAATTTGAGGTTTAGTTTTTTCGAAAATTTCAATGCCCTCTTACTGTTTTATTTAAAAAAAAGTAGTTTTAATGAAAATAAAGAATTGCTATTATATTTTAGACTGTGATACTCCACCAGCATTGGAACAAGATGTAAATGCTGTTGAAGCGTCATCAAAATTTTCTCTAGTTTCCGAAAATGAAATAAATGGAGTTTTCGTTTCGGAACCGACGAATAGAGAATATTATGAGCAGCGCATCGAAAGTGTAAGTAAAAAATTTTCGTCTTTCAAATTTTAAAACAAACCATGGAGCCCTAAAACTACTTGAGATGTTAATAATTATTATCTATTTAACTGCTTAATTTTTGTATGATGTTCTGAAGACGACCAAGGTTAAACTTTAGCAACTTAATTTTATTTTGAATTATACTTTTTTTGGATACAAAGATTTATGTACACATTATTGGTTTCTTAATGTAAAAACTTTTTTTAAAGTAGGACATAAATCTAACATGGTCGAAAGTTATGATTTAGTAATTATTATTTGTTGTTGCAGGTGAACGCGAGTAGATTAATACAAGAAAATGAATCGAATAACCTTCCAAAAGACGATACAGTAAAACTCCATGGACACGCCTACAGATATTCAGGACCAAGGAAACCACCTTTTACATACACGGAACTGATCGAGCACGCTCTCAACGAAAAGGGAGAGCTTACCGTGTCTGGAATTTACCAATGGATATCGTAAGTCTAAATGAAAACAATTCAAATAATTTAAGCTTGTTGATAGCATCATAACCAAGTATAACAGAACAAAATTTGTGAAACCATCGAGACCCTTTATTTGCTCATAAAATTGTTGACATTAACAGTCGATAAATTTGCATGTGGTAAATCACTGCATTAAAATATATTTGAAGAGACGAAAGGGGCTAAACCAAGTTGTAAAGCTTTCCCTTGAGATCGTCAATATAACCGTACCAGGCACGATTTAATCGCGGTCACAAGACTAAACATCGTTCAATTTGAAACCCCGTAATTCACCTGGCCGCAGGATGTAAACTTTTTAAATTTCCACCCCAACATACATGATACGTTTTGGACAATTAACGTGTTTAAATGTTTGATACGGATGAGTGGACCGACATTGGTGGTTTGTGCAGGGTATAATTCTCATGATCCCTGCAACTGCTTTCTAGCAAAAGATGGACGGAAGTAGACTAAATTATAACAAAATCCATTAAAATATGTTAATGAACAATCACTAAATTACTCAGTGCCGTACTTAATAATAAGCGTAAGTTGGAAGCTTTTTGCCCAAAAACTTATTGATGGAGAAGCCTAATCCTCTTTTAAAAGTTTTAAAAAATCAGGGACATGCAAAAAATGTACCGAACCAAAATCTAAAATTAAATTTAAAAATATACAGCAACAGTAGTATATTACGTGCCGAGGTGGATAATACTTAATTACGGCTGAGCGCTAAGATAGTTTACCAAGGGGCGAAGCGCCGAACTTAACTATCAGTGCGAGGAAGTTGTAATGAAACTGAACACCGAGGTATGTACATGATACTATTTTATTCAAAATCACAATTTCCAAATTCACAAATTAATAGTAAATAATTAATTAGTTAAGTAGGTTGGACAGCAAATCAAAAAATCTTTCCGATTGGTTCACATGTGAAAGTACGTAAAATATTTCCCAACTGATTCAAATTAAAATTCAGGAATGGGTCGATTACCTATTGATTGTGAATAAAACAAGCAAAGTTAAAGCAAAAAATTCTTGCACACATATGTGTTGGTAAATTCGCGTTTGATATTGTTCATGAAGTACACGTGGGATTGTTGTTGTCCAATAATGCATAATTGGCCTATTGACAAAGCCATTTAAGGCAAAAATGAGTTTAATCACTGAAGATGATTTTTTATGAATTTTCTTAAACTTTTCGCAGAGTTCAACCAAAAAAGTTTTGGCGCTTCAAATGATTAAGAGGCTTCAGTTCTTGAGTTAATTTGATCTTCTAAGGGTTTAGGCAAAGATGTTGACGCAAAATTTACCACGAGGTGGACGGAGAGATTCCCAATTGCTGTGAACGGCGCGGAATCGACTGATTTGGCTCATTTTGAACTGAAGCATTTGCGGCTGCGATATTTTCGGTACTTCAACCAGTGGGTTGTCTCACTGGGATAGGGACATTAAATAGTGATTATGTTGACTCAAATTTATTTACTATAGCACGCACAGCCTGTCTGGTATTACGACCGAAAATTTGAGTAAGGCTTCTTTAAAGTTGCGATCACCGACTCAGAATTTTGGTAGTAATTTTTAATAATTTCCAAACGTTGCTCGTTCATAAAATTTACCATGATAAAAATATAAACCTTGACTGACGTTTTGACATTGAGAGATCATAAAAAAAGTTTAAAGTGCGTTTGTATTAAAATACAAAATTGTTATGTCCTTATTGAAAAACCTTTTACAATATTCGTGTTTGCTACATGAAAAAAAATTAAATGCTATTATGATAAAAGTTGTACCTAATAGAAATCCCATGTAACACAAATGTTGGCGCAATATTGGGCCAATATTCAAATGTAAACATTTTCCAATATTGGTGCAATATTTATTATACAACATTCTTCCTATAGGGTGATAGAATACTCTATTTTGAAAGATTTTATTCATAAACAAATAACTCAAAACCAGAGGGGGGGGCTCTCGGGGATTTGTCCCCAGGGCCCGGCATCCCTGAAGGGCCAGGAAGGGCGAATTACCAAATAAATTTCATAAAAGCATCTTAAAAGTGTAAATAAAACTCTATAATATTGTATCAAACCAAAAATCAGTTGATTACTTTTTTTTTAGTTAGTTTTACATAGATATTTTAGATGTTTTGTGCGTAGTTTTTCTTGATAAAAATACGAAGTTTCATAATTTACTTTTTTTTTCTTTTTTAATTTATAAAATTGTTAAGAAGAACAGGGGGCCCGTGACGGCCCTGTCTAAAGGTTTGTAGTCTTCCTTCCATTGCAAAATGATTTTATTATTAATTCAAATTTATAATATTAACATGTCATTTTTATCCTTTATATAGTAAAATAATCTATAAAAATTTTCCAACTGAACTTTATTATTAAAAAAAAATGTATCGAATTTCCCGTCGCCTTCGCCTAATAATTGTCGTCGGGTAATTGACCGGTCGCCTAGTTGGGGTCGCCTAAAAAGCCCGTCGCCTAAAATATCAGCGCCCAATTGACCGTCGCCTATTTGGAGTCGCCTAATTGTCGTCGCCTAATTGACCGTCCCCCAAATGTCGTGTACCCGGTTCATATAGTGAAGCTCGATATCAATTTCGGAAAAAAATTAAAACAGTGCGATCAAACGATCAAAATTCAAAACTTGAAATTTTAATTTAATCGAACAGTATTTTATAAAATTAAACAAAAGAAAAGTGACAATATTATGATGTAATCATTCAACTATTTTTAATTTACGTTGGTAATATTATTTAAGTTTAATACGCAATTGTCAACTTTAATAATCATTGTGACAGTTACTACATTTTGTAGGTTAAAAAAACAAAGTTTTTATTTATTTGATATAAAGTAAAATTTTAAGTTGGTAATATTTAAGGAGTTTAGGTAATGTAAATGTCAAAGTCAAAGTTTACATACCGGGTGACCTGTCGACCATCTGAACATAGGCAATTAACATAGGAAATTGTTTTTTTTTTAATTCCTGCTTCCCATCACAAAGGATAAGAATGAAAATGGTATCAATTTAATGAGATTTTTATTCCGCTTCTAAAGATACCCAAGACTTGATATTTTGTTTTTCAATTATTGGCAAAAACTCATTAATAAAATGCAAAAAAAATGTGTTCAGTTGTTGCTGATCAATATTGTTAACGTGCAGTAATTAATCTGGCAACTTTCACGTTTTTTTACGTCTTTATTGGAATTTTTTTTTTTCTATGGGAAAATGAAACTGAAAGATTTTAGTTTTTTAGTATGTTATTATTGACATCTAAAGAATACAAAAAAAAGTTTTTTTTAACTTAATTTTACAACGTTATATTATTACTATTATTGGTCAAAGTAGGCGTCTCAAAAAATGGTACGTAACTAGCCCGGGTGATTTCGGCTCTAGAGGACATCGGAATTAATAAAATCAAAACGATTATTAATCTTTAGACTTATCGTTATCGCTGGAACTAGAATTATTAAATTTTATAAAAAAATAACAAAATGGCCGACTTCTAAAATAAAATTAATTCTTTTCTGGCACAAATCGGGCTGTAAAATGAAAAGTTAGGGATGGAAAAAAAGATCCTAGTTCCAGCGATAACAAGTCTATATAGTATAGATTAATCCTTCTATTGATTTTTTTATTTCCGATGTCCTCACTCCTCAAGAGCCAAAATCACCCGGGCCAGTTACGGACCTTCTTTTTACTTTGACCAATAATAATAATAATAATAAAACATTGTAAAATAAGTAAAAAAAAATTTTTTTTTGTATCCTTTAGATGTCAGTAATAACATACTATAAAACCAAAACCATTGAATTTTGGATAATGTAATCAAATACATTAAACTAATAATACGTACAACTTCGCCAAATTGAGGGAATATTCAAAAGTGGTGCCACCTACAAGCCGAGTTGGTACTGATTTACTTAAATGCGCTCAAATGCATGCTCATGACATTATTATGTCACTGTCACTGTTTATGACTTAATTGAATTTGACTGAAAGCACTAAACAAATAACTTTATTCGAATTAAATTTTATGAAATGTCAAATAAAGTTGGTGCAATATGAGCTGTGTCCAGCTGTAATAATTACAAAGTATAATTACAAAACAACAAAGTGGATAAAGCAAGTAATTTTTGGAAACAAATTTTTTAAATTTGTACTAAAAACTAAAAACATTAAATTACAAAAACTTTTTCACAGTAATTAAAATTGTACTTTTAATTTTTCTTAGCATTCTTTTTCTAAAGTTGCGATTTTAAAGATCATTTCAAAACGTCATTTACAACGAAAAATTGGAATTTTAATGAAAACAAATATATCTACAGTCACTAGATAGATACATTACCGCAAACCTATGGGCCAATGAGTTAGAGAGAGAACGTTAAGTTCCAACCTTCCAACTCGCATGGTAGGTGGCGCGAAAGAGCCTGATACCCAAAAAATGCTTGACAACGCGCGAAGTTGTACGTATTATTAGTTTAATGTATTTGATGTAATGTAACTAAATAATTAACTTGTTTCAAGTAACTAAGTTACTTAAACTAACTGTAACTAAGTTATTTACTTCAAAAGTAACTGTCTTAATAAGTAACCAAAGGCATATTAATCAAGTAACTTGTAACTTGTAACTAGTTACTTTTCAAAAGTAACTTTCCCAGCTCTGTACTGCATACATGAATCCCGCGGGTGGCTTGTTGAATATTAAAAAAAAGAATTTAAGATAATAAAAATTATTACCTATAAATATGTTTTTCCGGAAATGGTCATTGAAACAACATTTTCCTGACTAGTCCGGTAATAATAAATTATAGTAATTTATTGTAATTATTGTATTGTTTGTATCTATGGATTCAACAAATTAACAAACTTGATTTTTGCTCTTTTAAAAATGTTGTTCATCAGTGCTTCAAAATGTTGACTTTTTACGATTTTTGGAAAAATTTAATACAAAACATATCAGGAAAATGTCTGACTTTACTCGAAGCTGGGAGCTCTAAAATACTCTTGGCACAAAGTACCTCGTATTTCAACATTGCTCCTCGTCAATTTGTCGTTTTCATGACTTTTATGTTAATAACTATTCCTTCTTTTATCTGTTTAATGGTGGAATTTTGAAAAACCTTAAAGTAATTTTTAAGAATTTAAAAAGGCACTTGTATGACAGGAAAGCTCATTGCAAACCTAAACACATCTATCGAAGTAGTATGTTAATTAAAGTTAATAAAAATAATAAAATTTAAAAACCCCTGACTGTAAAAAATTAATAATAAAAGCACTTGTTTTCGGTATTATTGTTTCGGTGCTTTGACGTGATACCTTTAAATAATTCTGTAGTCACATGCTAGAAGGGTATAAGTACAAATAGCCAATTGCTACTTCACAAATGTATCACAAATTCAATAAAGTAAAAAATTGATTTTTTGATTGATTTTATTATAAGTATAATATTTATACGAGTATCTGTAAAAAAGTTTCATAAATTTCCAATTATTTATTGACATTGACTTTTCTCATACATTTATTTGCAAAAATTTTTGCATCGGCCGGGAATCGAACCCGGGCCGCCCGCGTGGCAGGCGAGCATTCTACCACTGAACCACCGATGCTTGTTTTAGAAATATTGTTAATAATTAAAATAAGTTTCGATCAATATTTATATGATTTTCCAATATCATTTACAGTTATAAGAAAATTGTTTTTGTTCGATGCGCATTTTTGGCACCGCTCTAGATTTAGTTTTACATATTATTAATTCTGAGAAGTCTACGTATTAATAAATTTAGACAACTTCCCCATTATGTAGTAATACCTATATATGCATGTATCACAAAGTTTCTCATTCCATACCTTCCAATAGATATTAAATGGAAAAGGTGGTAAAGTTAATTTTTTATTGTGTCTGTCATTATTGTAATTAATGTTAAAGCAATCCCCCTTTTATAAATTACATTTTGGATCATAAATAAAACCCCTTCAGTTTTTCAGTAAGCGTGAAATGTGCATTGAATACTCTACCAGCCAAAATAATTTCGATAATTGCTAGTCGATTATCACGTCGTGTGTAAGGTGCAGATATGGATGGTTAAACACAGGTGTCCGTGTTAAAATTATACATGTACATACTACATTTATAATATACCCACTCGGAAATGGAGAAGGTATAGCAAAACGATTGTATACCCTCCTGTTAGTTTTTCTTAAATCTTTCCGTTGGGGTGTATTGTATTTATTTATGTTTATATCCGAGTATCCGGCAGTAATAACAATAATATACAATTTGTAGATGTAGGTATACATGAAAATAGTAAGTCAATGATTTACTGACAAAAAGAAAAAGTTTCGTCGCCCACAGACTAAAGAAGGGTTTGCAGTGCCTGGTACGATTTCTTTCAAAGTATATTATCTGAAATTATACGGAATCTGAAGGGATAACGAAAATGGTTGTAGCATTATCTTGGTGTTATTGACTTTTCTGATTTCTTCTACATATTAAACGAAATACAAATTTTCTATAAAGCAAATTTCCCAAATATAATTTTTTATAATCTTTTGCAGAGACCATTTTCCATTTTATAAGCAAAACGATGATAGATGGAAAAACTCAGTTCGGCATAATTTGTCCATAAATCCGCATTTCAGAAAAGGAAATAAGGCTGTACATGGTGCGGGTCACCTTTGGACAATTGCGCAACGAGAAGATAAAAAAACGTGGAATATTGTAAGTGTCGTGAAAAAGTTCTTTCGTCTTTGAAATAATTAATAGTCGACCTACTTTTTGGAAAGAAAATTTCTATTATTACCTTGTAATTTTTCTATTTTAAGAAGAAGCAACGGATGCAACAGTTTTTGCAAACAAGTTTTAACGATTTTAAAGACAGACAACGTGATATTGAACTTGAAACAGCAACCGCCAGTATTCTTCCAGAAAATTCCGTTGAAAATTCCTACGACGTAAATGTAAGTTGTAAAGTGAGTGAATTTTTTTATTAATAACTTTATGACTTCTTCTTTATTTCTGTATCATTTAATTGGGCAATTTTTGCTTACATGAAGATCAATCCCAATTGACATTCTAATTTAATTTTTTAAATATATTTTTGCAATCGAACTGTTGCCGTGACTAGTTTGTTATAGTTGCCGATGTTTCTTTATTATAATAATAATAATAATAATTCTTTTATTCAATAATCTAGCATTACATTTTAAAGTTACAATATAAAAAAAAATAATTTTTTTTTAGATATTTTTGATTGATTTTTGTTCAAAAGTTAGTTAGCATCCGTGTTGCCCTACTACTAATTAATTAATTCTACTGGGTTGAATTTTTAAACAAATATGAATTCGGTGCATTTGAAATATTAGGTAAAATTAAAGAAAAAAAACATTCTGCAATATGCATTTCGTCTGCTGAGAATTTGTTTGTCGTAAACGACAATTTTGACTTTTTTAACCTAAGCATACTTTTAGGGGTTTTCGGACCTGCTCTTTCGATTACACTAATCAGAAAAAAGCTATCACTTTTCATTGCTAAGATACTCAGAATTTTTTTACTGTATGAACCAAGGTTTTGAGCTGATGTAACAATTTGTTTGCAGTATAGATCAATTCAAGGCATATACGTCAAATTTTCCAATAAAATTGGAATTTTAATTAGTCAAAATTTGTTTGCCGTTACGTGTTACTAATTATATTATTGAAGTATGTTTAAAGTTGGAATGGATATACAGTAGAATCCGCTTAATGTGATCTCGGCTAATGTTATCAGTCGGTAATTGTGATCATTTTGACTGGGAACCGGCCGCTTTAATCAGTTTACATACAAAAACCACCGGATAATGTGATCAAAAAGCCGCTTACTATTATCACTTTCAAGGAATTTTCAAGGAATTTCCAACCCAATAATCTGTTTTTCTAAGTATTGTAAAGAGAGTTTTTATTTTCATAACATTTAACAATTTACAGTAAAAATACTTTGACAGTTTGCTTTAGTCCATCCTATATATTTATTCAGTTACATAAGTAGTTTATTCTATAATATGTTATTATTCATAAATATTATAAAGTTTCCCAAAATACTTATTATGGTCTTTGTAATGTTTTCCAAAAAATCGTTAACCCGAGTATTTCATAGTAAAATTCTCCTAAAACACATAAACTTGTTTATTTGTCTGAAAAATTCTTTAAAAATCTCGTAAAACCTTATAATGTCATAACCAATTAGTAAGAAAAATCACGTAGTATTGTTCATTTTTCTGAAAAATACACCCACACTGTTAATGACATATCGACCTAGTGACCCCCAAATTAACCAATAGTGAACTGTTGGTCAAGGATTCCGAAATTTTATATAACCTTTGGCTTAAGTTCACGACCTCAGTTAGTTAGTTAGTCTTTGAAGTCGCTTAACTTCACTTCAACTCCGTTTCATTAAAATAACGCCAAGTGCGGATAGAAACGTAAAAATCCAAAGTTTGATGGATGTCAATTAAGTTCGAATAAAAGTAATTCGGTGGTGTAATTTTGCTGGAAAAATAGGCTTGTACGCGTTAGATCCCTAATTTTGAAGTTAACGTTACGTTTTTTTTTACCGTGGGAAAAACTCCCAAAATTATTTAGTTCGCCGTGTGCGGAATATAAAATAGGGAACCATAACTACGACGCAGTGTCTTGCCATTTTGTTAACAACAAAAGTCTCTTCCGAGGATTTACTTCCAGGATTCACATCGTCCGCTATTACATTTTTCGCCAATTGTCATCTCAACTTATGTACCGGATATTTCCAACATTTGGTATTTGTTCTTCCTGCTTGCTCCAACTCAAAAATCATCAATTTTGTAAGTACTTTTAACTGCATCTATATTGTGCCGATATTTTCAAAAGTGAACCGCGAGTGTATTCATTTTCAATAATTGTAATATTAAAAGTAAATTTCTAATATAGGATAAATTTATTTTTTATAAACTAAGTACCAATTTTCAATATTATTTTATTATTAAAATTAAAACCATTAATCTAAGAAAAATTAAACTTATAATTTATCAATTTCCTGCGGTGCACCAATTTATTAAATATTTGCCTAATTATAGCAAATTATTAAAACCAATTATTATTATATATTTTTTTGTGTAATCCTATTTTTTTTTGTACAACTTTAAATTCCAATATATTATTGTTTTTTTTCCATTTTCTGTGTTTGTTTGTTTATATAATTTCAGATGTAAAGTTCGAGCAAGCGAGGTTGAACAAGGGCCCGTTATTATTTATTTCGCAGGAGCGGTCGAATTGAGTTCTGGCCACTTGATTCTTCGACTCAGACTTGGCCAGTGGCGCCCTTAATTTTGAAATCCCGCACATTTCGGCTCAATAATTTTTTTTTATATTCAACAACGCACAATTTTAAGTAAAATTGAACCACCCCTCGCGCTGAGCCTTGCCGGCAATTTATCTGTTGCGCGGTTGTGCGTTGCGCCGAAAAGTTGCGTAACAGTATCTTTTTCTGATTTGTCATTGAAATTTTATATCTAGACAAAACACGTCACTCGTTTAAATTTCTATACTATACAAAATGAGGTTTCCCGTTTCATGCTGCGTATCTATTTTCATTTTGCAAATGTGCACTTTGCTTTATGCATTTTAATATAAGTTTAGTTTATTCTTGCTTTTCTTATGATGGCGACGAAAAAACGAAACGATATCTCGGTGAAACAGAAGGTAGAAATTATCGAAAAGTATACGATAAACTGCCAAAAATGGGACAAAGAAATGCCACCGCGTAATTGAAAATTTCTCAATCTCTCAATTTGCTAATTATGAAAATTTTATTAACAAATTTCTCACTTGTAACAAGCAATCAACGTTGGACTATTTTCTTTTATGAATGTAAAGTAATGTAATGTACAGGGTGGCTCAATTTCGATCCTTCTTATGGGGAAATCGGTAACTATAGGAGATATCGAAAAATGGATGGCGTATCCTCGATCTCTTTTTTTGAGAAAAGTTTAATGGTGTAAACCTGAATTCGATATCTTTTTTCGTTTTCGAGTTATGGCCAAAAGTTCACTTTTTTGACTTTTCGTTAAATGTCGATATCTCGGTTGTTTGTAAAGTTATAGAAAAAATATTTACACTTTCTCCAGACACTTTTTTAAGGGCAATAAAATGGGCTAAAGAGATTTTTAATATCTTACCTAGTTTTCGAGTTATAATATAAAGTTTGGTTTTTTTAAATAGAAACCACAGTTGGCTATGAAATATTTAAATAGAGTTTTTTATCCTCTTTTCAATTATATGTAACATGTGGGGTCTATTATTTCACTTTCATCCCGTTATATTACAAAATGTTAAATCAAAACAAAAGAAGATCGGAAAATTAAAGGTTGACTTTTTCAAAACAAAACACTATACAAAATCATTATTGACATCTAAAACAATTGTCTCCAGTTGTTTTTAAAGAGTGTTTTTAGTACCTAATACTTCGATACCTATTTTTATTTTTATTTAGTACCTATTACATATTATTTCACAAGCTTGTCAAATGGCTTATCAAAACTATGAAATATTATAATATAAATGTATAATGGATTGTTTTCATAAATCCAACATTTAATTTTCCGATCTTAGTTTGTTTTTATTTAACATTTTGTAATATAATGGGACGAAACTGAAATAATAGACCCCACATATTATATATAATTGAAAATAGGATAAAAAACTCGATTTAAATATTTCATAGCCAACTATGGTTTCTATTTAAAAAAACATAACTTTATATTATAACTCGCAAACTAAGTTAGATATTTAAAATCTCTTTATCCCATTTTATTGCCCTTAAAAAAGTGTCTGAAGAAGGTGTAAATATTTTTTCTATAACTTTACAAATAACCGAGATATCGACATTTAACGAAAAGTCGAAAAAGTCAACTTTTAGCCATAACTCGAAAACGAAAAAAGATATCGAATTCGAGTTTAAACCATTAAACTTTTCTCAAAAAAAGAGATCGAGGATGCGCCATCCATTTTTCGATATCTCCTATAGTTACCGATTTCCCCATAAGAAGGATCGAAATTGAGCCACCCTGTACAACTAATGTGTAATAATTATGTACATAATGTATAATAATTAACTATGTAATAAAATCACTGTAAATTAAGATTCTCTAATTTTTCGTTTCTAAAATTTGTTTTTTTCTAAATTTCTCTTATTGTTATCAGTCGGTTAATGTTATCGAAATGTTCTGGTACCAAAGTGATCACATTAAGCGGATTCTACTGTACTTCAAACTAATTTTAAATGATTTGAGAAATTTTAGTAGGTATAATATTTTTTTATTACTGCATAGTATAAAGTTCTTATCAATATTATGATAAAACTGGAAAGATGTCCCTTGCAATATAGTTGCACACAAACAGCATTATTGTTTTTCCTTTTAGTTTACTTAAGAATTTGTTTAACGTATGTATTATATGACACTGCCCAGTCAGAATCATGTTAATGTTAACGTAATGTTAACGAACGGGAGCTCTGGATTGGTAGATCAGCAGAAATATGGATTTTGATTGGAGCATTTGTTAACATTACATTAACGTTAACATGATTCTGACAGGGCAGATAGTCCGGGAGCTAGCGACACTTTTCATAGTCACATTTTATAAAGATTAGTTTTAGTTTATTTGTGTCATATTAGACCTACAGAAACCCAAAATCGACTCCTGCCGGGTTATCAGCGGGGCAACGATTGGCAGCAATCTGTTAAAAAATAAAGTAATCTTTTTATTTTCATGTTGAATTCCTGATTTTTATGAAATGGTTCCATATACTGTCAAGTCTTGTGGGGGCAATGTTCCTATATGCAAAATTTGGTTGAGATCCCTTTAGTACTTCATGAGATATTCACTCTTGAAATTTCAACTTTGATAGCTTGTAATTTTTGACAGCTGACAGATAGAAAGTCAATTTCACCTATTCTGGATAAAGCCCTTCAAGGTCTTTAAAATAACTTATCACAAGACAAAATTGCTTTCAAAAATCTTGTGGGATTTTCTTGTAGTGGCACCCCTGATTGACAAATCGTGACGAACACCTTATTTTCACCTTTCTACCGTAAACCCTACTACCATACCAAATTTGGTCGTGATTGGTTGGATGGTTCAGGAATAAAGCGAGAGACAAAATCTGCCCACGGACAGACAGTCAGACCGACCGAAGGAAAATTGTTTTTTATGTCTTACACATCTTTTCGTTTGAATATGTAAAAAAAAATTATTTATTTTCGATTATCTTTTTTTTTAACATAATCAAAAGCCCGCTGTGAATCGTTGCCCCAGCTGGTGCGCCGGCAGGAGTCGATTTTAGGTTTTTGTAGGTCTAATATGACACAAATAAACTAAAACTAATCTTTATAAAATCTTACAAAATTTTGTGTCGCTAGCTCCCGGGCTATCAAGAAACTTTGCCGTATATCCTTATAAAATTTCAACTTATCATTTTAGTGACGTTTACGGCAAACTCATTCCGAACAAATTTGTTAATATCGTCTAAAGTAAATTTGTCCCACTTTTAGAAACATTTGGATAATAATTAGAATTATTGCAATAATTTATAAAAAAAAAATTAGAAAATCCTATCGGTTAGTTTTTCCAATATATGTGTTTAAACATTCAAATTCAATTTCTGCAATTGTGAAAAATGGCGCTTACCGCAAACAAATTCTCAGCCGACGATTTTATGTTTTTAGGTTAACAATGAAACCACAATTTTATAGGTGTACTAGCATTAGTACCTGGCTTCGCTTTGTTTCTGTCATTTTCTAAATTAATAATTATTTTTAGATTTTAATTTAACCAGCAGTGTAGTGTTAAGCTTAAACCAGCAGACTTAATTCTTTTTATTTATTCTTCTCAATTATATCTTATACTAATTTAATTGTTACTGAATTGATACTTTTTTTTAATTATAGAGAAGACAAGTTCATATATCAAATTCAATACATACCGAAAAACTACAGCAGCCTATCGAGTTTGAGTATATTAATGTTGTCGATGTCGCAGACGGACTAGAAGGTAAATCGATTTAAAAAATTTTTATTCAAAATTTTATTAAAATTTAACATAAACAGGTGTGAATTGAGCATTTAAGAGATATATTCATAACAATTATACAAATATATAATCATAACAATTTAACAAAAATATTTTAAGTGAAAAAAGAATATACCTACCTAATATATTGAAGATATTTCAAAAATAAAATATCGAAATTTAAATATTGAAGATCTAAATATTGAAAACCTAAATATTTTCAAATTATGCTGTGATTGTTAAATCCCTCGATCATGCTTTTCTGGCCAGATTCTAATAAGAATTATAATGATAAAAACAGTAGTTTATAATTCCCGAAAACATACTTACTAATTGCATTTAAAATTCAAATTTGCAACATATTATTTTCAATTTTTATTTTTCTGACATTTTGCTAATGCACTACATTAGTGGTAATGTAAAAGTAAAACTGTAAAAGAAAAAATTTGTTTGAACATCATCATAATACATCTAAAGAGTTTTATAGTGACATCACACTCTGTAAAAAATTTGTCAGAACTTGGTATTGCGATTACCAACGATTGCCTGATGAGACCCAAAATTCGCACAGATCAAGAAATTTTGTCATAATTTACTAAAAATCAAAATTATTTTAATATTGAATTAAACCAGGCTTCAGTTTAGAAAATTAATTATTATTAGACGAGATCTAATTTCCTTACGTAGCTATTATGAAAAAACTCCGGTACAATGTATATTATTTAATTCCCTTCCAAAAGTTTATAAGTCGCATTGTGCATTAAATCGCGATATCATGATAACGTGCAATTTATTCTGGAATTATATAAAAACTTAAGATAAAGATAGCGCTTTTAAATTAAATTGATATTATTTTCAATTATAATATGGTTATCAAAAATGATTAGGTAGTATTTATTTTTATTAATCTTTAATAATGTTAAGCGCTATCACATGGTACCAATTTGTCATTAAACATAATCTTATAATCGTCTCTCTTTCTCAATTATTTATTTACCTTACGTATATAATGTAGGTAATTTACTCATCGTCGGATATCGGTGTCTTCTTTTCTGCCATATACATTTTCTCATCGCTGATCTTTTATATAACTAACCTATCAGAATAATGTTAATGTTAATGGTAACGTAAAGTTAACAAACGCTCCAAGCTCCAACCTAAAGTTATCTTTCTGATGATCTATCAATCCAAAGTAGTCAAAACTAGATTAGGTTAATAATAAAATCAAAATTTTAAACAACCTAAGCAAACTTCTAGATGTAGTGCATGGAAGGTGTTTTTTGTTGTATTGGTTCCACAACATTATATGTATATTATTTAAAATGATGGAAGATTCTGTATATTATTTAGTTTATCAGCAAGAATTAAAAAAAATTGATATTGAAAAAATATAATAATAAAATCAAATTTTGACAACCTGATTAATCAGAATGCAGGTTTATGACAAACTTTTGACGGAGCAGAGTGCACAGCCTTTTCATGTTTGTATTTACCATTTGTTTTCTGTGGTTTTTTGTGTTGGACTACCGGGATCCACCGGGATCTGCGGGATGCGGATGTGAGGTTGTCGGTCATACTCCGGCCGGAGTATGGAGGGGGGGGGGGTTTGGATGTATGCGCGTGCCAGTTTTGGGTTGAATGAAAGAGCAGACGGCTTTCGTTGAGAACCAATCTGAACTTTGTCCTTTTCATGTGAGACAACACAACTAAGCGTAAATCATGTACCACGTGCATAATGTTGATATTGATTTGTTGTTTATTGTTGTCTCGTATGAAATAAAGACGACGTTGTTTTTATTATACCTACTTACATGTTATTTGCGTTATTTTTGTTAGTAAAAAAATTAAAAGATTACAATACTTAAATTATTATTTTAAACAATAATATATTATTAATAGTTTATCCAAATTTATTATCAATAAGGTCAATTTTATTGAATTTAAAAGTTATAAATATAATTTTCTTTCGTATCCCTTGATTGTTTTTAGGTCAATCCTACATACACGGTTAATCATAATAAAGCTATTAATCAAACATAAGGGACATTCCACGTCAATCGACCTGACTTTTACCCTCTCCATTTTTGTTTTTTTCCTTTGAGTTTGAGTATATATGTACACAAAAAATCATTCACAAGTTTTCTAACTTTGTTGCAAATTAATCTGGTAGTTACAATCAAAATTTGCATAATTTTCTTGTCAAAGAAACAAATTATAAGGTACCTGACCCAAATAAGTCCTAGCTAAGGGAGATTTGCAATAAAATGAAAAATATCCAATTTAATCAACATGTTTTAATAATAATCATAATTTTGGTACATTTTCTACAAAATATAAACGAAAAATGGTAAACTTGTACCATAGACAAACACAAAATTAATTATTTTTAAAAACCTTGCCAGTAGGCTTTATTTTAATATGGTACCATCATAAGGCCTATTGCTTTAACATATTTAAATAATAAAATTATACGTAATATTATTTGGTATTTGAAATCAATAAACACATAAATGCAACAACTAAACATTATTTAAAAAAGAGTATTAATTGCAACGCCTTGGGCACTCAAAATCATCGATTTCTGACCACGTGGCTCGTTTAGGAGGCATCGGCCCAAATCACTAAAAATAACGCTCAATAATTTAGTAATAAATATGCCTACTAATTATTTACATTCGTAATATCTCAAAAGTACTGTAAAATACATTATAAAGCAAACAAACTTTGATACCATAGTAAAGACTATGGTAAATTTAATAGGCCTTAATAAGCGCACACCACTTTATGTAAGAAAAACACAATAAAAAAAAATCTGATGTGGACACCACATAACTTCCTTGTAATGTTTATAATAATTGGACAGGAATTTCGTTAATCTATTCATGCGCGTCATTAATTACAACTTTTGGCACGGACAATCGCAACCAAAAATAGGAGGTGCACAACTAGATGCTATAAGTGTCTCAAATCCAAAATTTCAACTTTCTACGACCTACCGTATGTGAGTTATGCGACATACAGACGTCACAACGAAAATAGTCAAAATGGATTCAGGGAAGGTCAAAACGGATATTTCCGTCAAAATCTGGAAATCGAAAAAAATCGGTATCACAATACTTCCTTGTTTTACAAGGAAGTAAATATTTGAACCGCGATACGATATTCAAATTTTTAACATCATCGAAGCATGTATGTACTTATAAAGATAAAAATTTAATTTTATATGGCTAACTGTGATATTACAAAAAATATTTATGATTTATTTGAACCGATTTTTATTATTTGGGGCTGCACGGTCTCACTTTATGATAAATGATGTAACACTGGGGGCTACAAATGGGATATTCAGCTCCCGCAAAATTTTAGCAACTTCTACATGCAATAGGTGTCTGTAAGTGTGATATCGAGCAAGGGAGGTTATTTTAAGTACGATTTTTGTTGCTTAGGCCTTATTAGGGTATAGGCCTTATTACGTGCAGTTACCTTATTCTCAAAAAATTTGTTTTTAACAAAGAATATATATTGCGCAAATTTGAAAAAATTGGTGACGGTCTTTCGTACTTTTGATTATAACTACTAGGTCAATTTGTAGAAATTCTGAAAATTGATAATCATTTTTTAGCGAGACTCGACAATATACTCAAAAATTTTTTAAAAGATCAAAAATTGACATGGTAAAAAATTCCGGTTCGATTCGTATTCTGAACTACCAAAAATAAAACAGTTTGCAAATCAGGAAAAATTTGAAAAAATTGACAATTTATGCCCCAGCGATTTTGAAATTAAAAATTTCTGCAGGCTTGCGTCTGCATCCCCTGCATGTGAAAGAGTCCTTAATAAATTATTCAGCAATTAATTAAGCGATGGAGTTTGTTCAATTGGTTTGTAATTTAATTAGTAATAATAAATCTATAATTTTTATATACTACTTAAACTAGAACATGGTGTCGAAAACTTTAATATTGCACTTTTATGAGCATCAGTAGATAAACTATGGAAACCCTGGGCCACTTTTAAGCGAAACTTTTCTTAAGTCAAAATTCGAACAATTGGTTTTGACAAGTCAAGATCAAACTTGAAATTTATTCCGAAATTTTAAAAATTTAAGGAATGAATGAATACGCCGGCATTACTACTGATTGTTATCAATTAAATTTTTAAGTGAAATGATAAGTTAAACTATTAGGTTGTTTTCAATTTATCTCAAAACATTTTAGTACTTAGTTAAAAATTCATCTGCAGGAAGTATTGCTTATTTTACTAACTTTCCATAATTCTGCTTTATTCTATGTCGATACCAAGTTTCATTAGGTATGTATGTATATTCCAGTGAGAAAACAATATATGTTAAGTAATTAACCGGTTTACTTATTTAAGGTTTTCCTGCAATGGTTACTTTAAAAATATTATAAAATAATATTATAAAAATTGTAATTAATTTTTTTCGATATCCGTTCCAGACTTCCTCTGTCCTCCAGTACCTAAAGAGCAAGTCGTGGAAGAATGTGGACTTGGCGGTGATTACATAATCACCGATTTAAACCCATCAACACTTGGTTTAAATATATCTGATGCAGAAATAATCGCTGGTGGAAATTTGTATGACGAATTAAATTTTCAATGCTACGAATTACCAAATGAGTGAGAAAATTTAAACGTGCCACAATCAAGTTTCCCCGTTTTTAATGTGTTTTTATTTAATAAATTTAGCTCGTAATAATTTCTAGTCGAAACCGCACAAATATTAATTGATTAATTTTAGGAAGTTGATTTTTTCAAATTTTGACATGTATTTTTAAATAGGTACCTACGAAACATTTGTACGCGTAATTCTGTATTATATATTATTATTTTTTATTATTTATTTTCTTGTTTATCTTATTTAATTAAATTGCAGTACCTATACCTAATAAAGTAAAAAATAAAAATTTAGAAGCTAAATTTAATAATAAATAATGTAAGTTTGTAAAATTTGTAAGTGGTTTACCTGCCCATATAAAAAATGTTCGTTGTCGATTTTTTACTATGTATTTTTTCAAAAAAAGCTGCTTTATTTAGGTAATAGATACATGAAGTGTACTTATAATCTGTAGTTGTATTTAAAGTGTACTTATTAGATTTTTATTAAAAGATCGAATTGTCGTAACCCTCATCCAGGAAGTCCGTCCATTTTTAGAATGCAGTCTGCTGCATAATTTACGTTAGATAAATTATTTTTGTACTTAGGTACTTTAATAAGTGTAGAAATTATAATAAAATAAATAATTATAGTTACCTTATTGCTAGTCATAAGATTTACTTTGTTTTAGATAAAATATCGGGACTTACTTTCAATTTTTCATTCCAACTAACTTCAATTAAATTAGTAGTGTAATTATTCTAAATTCTTGTATAAGTAATCGCTTTCAGATAGCAGTTTGTAGATTTTTCAAATTAAATTGTAAACATTATTAATTAAATTATTAGCTCTTGAAAATATTATAAATAGAATTATCAATATGAGCTATAAGATACAAAATAAAACACAAGTTTAAACGAGCTTTCGAAAAATGACTTTTTTTTTAAACTTGTGTTTTATTTTGTATCCTATAGCTCATATTGATAATTCTATTTATAAATTGTAAACAATTTCTCTATATTTAGATAAATTCAATTATTGTTATGTGAAAAATGATCTTTTCAGTTAAGTTTACTCAAAGAAATGAACACTATAATTCGAATGCGATACGATACTTACCATAACAGTCTATGTTATAAGTCGCTCTCTTAGCGGTAGAGGTAGCACATCACAATTTTTGAGTCTACTTAACTGTAAGCAACAATAGGTAATAATGGTATTATTATTCTTATTATGCGTAGCAAACGTTTTTCATTTTTCCAATTAAATACCTTATTTTGTAATTTGTACTTCCCAAAAAACTAAAATGCAATAAAACAAAATAATTTTCTAAATATATTTATTACCCTAGACAGAGTGGCTACATTTTTGCTTATAATAATTTTTTTTGTCTAAGTGCCTATTTTTCTTATTGTTATAAAAAACTTAATAGTATCTACATTGGACGGAACAATTAAAATTTGTACAGCAAAATTTTTACATTTGTCTTGAGTGTTACAAAAATACTCAAATAAATTATAAATGGCAGTGTAAATTTTGGAACAATGAATGAAATGATTTAGTGAGTAAACTACTGTGTTGAGGTAAAAATTTCTAAAAACACCACAACTCTTTAACGAAGCTACTTGGGTTGTGGTGTTAGTGACCGCCGATCGTATGAAGATGAAGGTAAAGCGGGAGGTAAACTGGTCGTGTGCGACAGAGTATTATCCAATTTCCGAGCTTCGTGTTCCAAAAGTAAGGCATCTAAAGAAGGATCCTGAGATACTGTGCGCAAAGAATCGCCTAAAGCTTGCCTCAAATGTTGCATTTCTCGCCCAGCTCTGGAGGATCGCATTACATATTGCTGGCGACGCTTAATTTCTTGGTTAAGTTGGTCTCTCAATAATTGAACTTGATTTTCTAATCGGGCAACTTGTTGACGATGACTTTGTTCACGTGCTTCCAATAACCGTTCCGCTTGTAACTGAGCCGATCTGTAGCGCTCTACCTCCGACCTATCATATTTACAATCCATGGAAGGTCTTTGATTACGCAAACGGTGCAGTTCCGCCTCTTTATCGGCCAATTGTGCTTCTAATCGGGCAATTTTCAACCGCAATTCTTTATTTTCATCTTCAAATCGCGAACTTTCTAGCGTCACCGTATCGGATTCGTACTTTTCTGGACGGTCATAAGATTTACTCATAGGCAACGCAATTCCTTTGGAAACTTGTCGTTCAAGAGAACGCTTTTCGACTTCGGTTTGGTGTAACTATAATATTACAATTTTTGATTTTAGTAAATTATAATGTTTTTTAGAAAAACTCACCTTATTGGTCAAAGAATCAACCTTTCCTCTTAATTCACTTCGCTCTCGTTGTGTTGAATGTAGTTGACGAAGTAAGTCATCGTCTCGCGAACTAATGGGACTTTCCACGGGCCATTGCGATAATCTTAGCTGCGATTCAAGCCCAGCTTTTTGTACTTCATTATTAGCCAATTCGGTGTTTAATCTTTGAATTTGATCTTGTAAAATCTGGTTATTTCGTCGTAATTCCCCTAAACCTTGTTGACTGGCTTCAAGACGTTCGACAATTACTCGACGTTCGTTTTCAGAATTTGACAAAGATTTTTGCATCTGAAAAATCAAATAAATACGGGAAAAAAGAAATATAAAAGTTTACTTGTTTCAGTTTTTCAATATTTGCGTGCGATGTAGATGACGTCTCCAGAAGGGATTTTTGTAACCTATTGAGTTCCGTTTTCATTTCGCTCTCATTTCCTGACGATCGTTCAAGCGACAAGTTAAGTTGATCAATTGTCGATTTTAGCGAAACACACCTCTCTTCAAGGCTAGCCACTGCACGATTTTGGCCGTCACATTTGTCCTTGAGTGTCTAAATTCCAAAATTATATTAAATTTATATTTAGTTTTGAATTCTACGATTACGCGTCAGAACTCACCTCAATATTGGCGTCCTTCTCTTGTAGCATCATTTGGAGTCGCTTTAAGTCACCTTCCATAGCCATGCGCTGTAATTCCAATTTTGTACACCGATTTTCAGTCCTGTTAAGTTCATCTTGTAGGTTATGCTTTTCAGACTCTAGACGCGATAACGAGGCTTTCAGTTTTTCCACTTTATCCTGTTTAAAATAGAAATTTCAGTAACATCTGTTTGGCAGAAAAAGTTGGGCTCACTTACTTCATATTGTAGTTTTTCTTCATTTCCAGAATGAACTGCGAGTTCCAAAGAAGTAATTTTATCTCTCATATGATGGACCTCATCAGTTTTCTTCTGTAAAGCTTCATTCTGAAACGAAAAATAGAATATTCGAATATTTGGAATCAACTTTGTACTTTGACTTACCTGCGCATGTAAAGCTATCGCTTTTTGTCCTAATTTAGCTTCCAAACTACCTTTCTCATCTTGTAAAACCTTCAAATTGTTCAATGCTTTATGTAATTTGCTATCACCTTTTGTTTGGGAATCGTGCGCTTCTTGTAATTGCTTTTTCGATGTCGAGACTTGTGTTTTGTAATCATCCTAGTTAAAAAAAAACTTAGTATTACATTTTTTGACTTGAAACGACTTACTCGTTCTCGTTCAATTTGGGCGACTTGTTGCATAAGATTACGGACTCCTTTGCGCACAATTTCTGGATCTACGTCCACTATTCCATCCACTTCTTGCGCTAAAAACAAAATATAAATAAAACAGTTAGTCCTGAATAATTCAAGTGTACATCTTGCTGGACTCCATCTTCTTGATGGGCTTAATAATCGGTATGGCATGTTAACTGTTCCATCTAACTGGATTCCAGCTATTCTACGCAGAGTTGAAATTACACTACTTAATTTTTGCTCCAAATCTCGTTTGGATCCTTCCAGGTGCGTCAACTCCGCATCCAAAGCTCGCACTCTACCCTCAGCCCCACCAAGTCTCGCCTAAAATAATAGCTTGGTTAACCTTTTTATAAAATGTAGATCCAAAATCTATGTACCTTCAGTTCTTGAATTTGCTGAGTAGCATCAACTAAGCAAACTTCCAAATTATGTTTTTGATCTTCAAGTCGTTTTTCTTTGCCTCTTGCATCTTCCAGGTGAATAAGAAGATCTTGTTCTCTTGCATGCCATTGTTCTTCCAATTGTGCTCCGTGGGATCTTGTACGACCAAGATCGTGGCGAGTTTGTTGTAAATGGTCGTCAAGTTCTGACATCTAAAATAATCGAGATTTGGATATGCAGATTTTTCAAAAAGAAAACGTTATACCTGCTTCTTAAGTTGATGAAGTTCTTGCTGAGTACGTTCTCTTTCCTCAGTTTCATTAAGAAGTCTTCCTTGTAACTCTTTCTCTTCTGCTTGTTGTTGAGCACCTGAAGATTCTAACTTTTTGAGGTCATCTTGAAGGGACTCGATTTTATGTGCAGTATGGACCTGTTCTTTTTCCATGTCTCGAATTGAATTCTGTAAGCGCTGTTTTTCGTTGTCCAACGATTGCTTTACTTCTTCTAAATCTAAAACACAATTAAACCGATATTGATCCAACTTGTTTGCCCCTAAACTAAAATATGCAAACTCATGAAAAATAAAACTTACTGGCAATTTTCTGGAAAGCCTCTTCAATTTGGCGGACCTGTTCTCGTTTTTCCGTTTCGTTCCTTTTGACATGATCTCTTAACTCCTTATTAGTCGCGTGATATTTTTCTTTTTCAAAATTACTGTCCGTTAATTGACGCCTTACATCTGTCAGCTCTTTTCTTAGCGATTCTGAGTTATTTTCCGCTAAAATAAATTAATTAGCATAATGATAAGGTGAATAAAAGAAACTTACTTTCTTTCCATTTCCTAATTGCATCGTGCAGTTGATTATTAATATCGTCGGCTTTGTTGTCGGCCAAATGCAGTTGAACTTTCAAATTCTCGACTTCCGTTTGGGAAGCATCTCGTTCTATTCGAATTTCTGCAATTCGATTTTCTAATTTTGTTTTTTCCTCTTCTCCTTTTGTTCTAAAACCAATTAATTTTTAGAGATTTAATAAAATGCCAAAAAGCTTAACTTACTTGCATTCATCCAATTTCGCTTTGTTCTTATTTAATTCATCTTTGAGTTGATTAATTGTTGCTCTGTCTTGATCAAACTTTCCATTAGCTTCACGTTTCAATCTATCCAAAGCTTCTTTTTCCCCTTCTAATTTTCTTCGCGTCACTTCAAGTCGTTCTTGCAACGCTTGTTGATCATGATGAGCTAAACAAAACAAATTAAATCTAGCAATGTAGTACAAAAAAAGACAAACCAATCAAAAGAGCTTGCTGCTTGTCATTTTCAGCTCTGAGTAGCAATTCTTCGTGTTGTTGGGAAACATTTTCGATGTGATTTTGAATATTTGCGAGCTGCTCGTGTAAATTATGAATTTCTCCATCTTTTTCGTGTTTCAGTTGACTTAGAGACTCTTGCATGCGTTTTTCCAAAGCCATCCGAATTTTTTCGCGTTCTTCAGTTAATTTTTTGACGTTGTCTTCGTTTTGATTTTTTAGTTTATTCAAGGTTTGCGCAAATTCTGCCTCTTTATTGCCCGATTGCTGAGCAAAGGCAGTTTTAATATCTTGGCATCTTTTCTCTGACCGTTCCAAATCTTTCGTAAGTCTTGTAATTTGGCCTTTCAGGGTTTCTTGCTTAACAAGAAGATCCTGTTGTTCTTTTTCTAGTTGTACTTTCTTTATATCTGACGCTTCTAAATTCGTTTGGGTGTCAAAGAGAACAGCTTCCAAGGTTTCCTTTTCGCTCCTTAAAGCCGAAAATTGTTCTTGATAGTGTTGAATTTCTTTGTTATTTGCATTAATTTGGCACTAAAAAAACATCAGTTTAGTTTTTACTCGTTGTTTCGTTCACCTGTACCTGTTTGTCTTCACATTCTTTCACTAACTCTTCCAAATTTCGATTTATTCTAGCATTTGTTTCGTTTGCTTGCTCAAGTCTTTGTTTTGTTCTCAAAAGTTCTTCATTTAAGGTTTCCTTTTTACGATTAATAACAATCAACTGATTGCTTAAATCGGATCGTTCCCTTGCAATTTGTCCCAATTCCATTTCAACCTAAATATTACTTGATGCAAAAATTATTTCTTCAACTTATCATTGCTTACCTTTCCTTTATCAATTTCTAAAAATTTAATTCTTTCGTTCAGAGTTTGTTTATCAGCTTCTAAGTCAAGTCTGGTTTGCTCTGCCTGCAACAATTCTTTCCTTAAACTGTGTATATCGTTTTGTTGATCGTTACATTGAGAATGTAATACCATTTTTTCATCTTGAGTCTGTTTAGATAAAAAAAATTATTTATAAAACACAAAGTAATATAGAAAGGAGATTGCCTATGACCTTTTTCAATTCATCCTGAAGCTTTTTCTTATCCAGCTCCAGATTGGTAGCCATACTCTCCTTCTTCAATAAAGATTCGTGCGTGTTGGATCTTTCACCAGACATCATATCAAGTTGCATTTCCAAATCACCTAAAATAAATAAATTGGAAAATGAAATGAATTTGAGGTAACTACGCAATGTTCGCACCTTTAGATTTTTCCAATGCACCAATATGACCATCACATTCTAATTTTTGTTGTTCCAGCATATCATGAGATAAGTACAATTTATTAAGTTCTTCTCTAACACTTAAAAGTTCCTCCCTCATACGACTGCAACGATCTTCTTCACCATGCAAAGTAATTTCACGAATACTAGCTTCTTGGTGTAGCCGATCAACTTCGGCTTGCAAGAAGAGCTTTTCGTCGTTCAAAGTGTCAGATTCTCTTTGCAATTTGTAATTTTCCTTTTGAAGTTTTTCGTAATCACCGTTTAATGATTCCAACTAAAATATCGACAAAATCATAAATAATAATGCAAAATCACACAAATTTGGCTTACCATAGCGTTTAATTCTAAACGATTGCGATCTAAAGAATTTTTATCTGCTCGAGAACTTTCGAGTGATTTTTGCAGAATGTCTTTTTCTTCGGCGAATTGAGAACACTGTGCGCGACAAGCATCAAGTTGTGCCACCAGTTCAGTAACTCGCCCTTCTAAAACTACCACATTTCCTTCTGAATGTTCGCATTGCTTACGAACTAACAACAATTGCTCCCTATTTGACTGGAGTTTTACCTATTTGAAAAATATATTCACAACAAAATGGCTACAGTTTCTTGATTACAAACCTGTAGTTCGTGTATAAGTGATTGATATTTATGCAATGCGGCTTGGACAGCAGATATTGTGCTTTCTGCAAATGCAGCTGGTGATGTTGCGGATATACGAGAAGAACCTCGTTTCGGTGATCTAAAATTTTGCAATATAGTAATAATGCATAGATAGAGCACGGGACATGTTTACTTTTCTGGTATGGGTGTTGAGGGAGTTAAATGTAAATGTGAAGCTGATAGATCGGTCATTTCGGAGTCTTGGATTAGTGCGTGCGCTATATCTCGCAATGCCCCTTGAAGAATGTCTACGTTTTCTTGTATGCGAATAACTTGACCAACAGATTGTTCTGCATCTGCACACCTGTCTTCCTGCAAGTTAAAAATTGTTTTTCTATTTACAATTCCGATTAAATTCGCTCACCAAAGTTTGCACTTCATGAAGAAGTTGTTGAACACGGTCGTCTCTCATTTTTATTTCCGTTTGGAAGCTGTCGTGTTGAATTTGTAATTCGTGAATTTTGGAATGCAAATCCGAAAGTTCCTGTTCGTGTTGATGTTTTTCTTTGCCCTAAAATTGAAAATTCTCATCCAATGGCCACTCTATCGATGTGAGATAACTTACACCAAGAATCGAATCGAAAGCAATGTTTCTATCCATTCTACTGCAAGCCAAAGCCATTTCATGTGCAATGTTACTAAATTCCGATTTCAAACCAAACAAATCTTTCTCGGTTGTAGATTGAACATCGTTAAACAGCCTTTTAACCGACACTACGTCTTTCCATAAGTTCAGCAAGCGGCCGTGTTCGCTACTATAATAATCATTAAAAGCTTGTTCCTCGTCCTTCCACTCGTCTTCCTTGATTAACATTTCTTCTCTTAGATTTTCAAAATCATTTGTTAATTTTTGTAAATCATTCGTTAAGGCTTCGTTTGTACTTTGAGACTCGAACAGTTGTCCTCTTAATCGTTCGTTCCTAAAACATGGGAAGATTGACAATAAGTTTAAGTTAAGTTACGAAGAAAGGGGCCACCTTCGACGCTCTTCGTCCAAACGCTGAAGAGCACTTTCGAGATCATAAATTCGTTCTTCTTTTAATTCCCTAAGATGCTGTTGCGCTTCTTCTAAAGCTGAACTAGATGGAGATGAAATGTGTAAAGATGACGGTCGGACAGGTATCGTTGGTTCTGGCGAGACAGGTATTTCGATGGTTTGCGATTCTAGTTCGGAACATCGTTGCTTATATTGTAAAACCTGCAAAATTATATTTTTGGAATCAGACAAAGAAACGAAACACTTTGGTCGAGTTGTTAAGACAAAATGTTATATAAAAAAATTGCGATTAGATAAATTTAAAAAATAAAAAAATTACTAGCCTATCGCTTATTTTTTATTCGTTTATCACCTATTTATATTAATTAAGAAAAATGTTAACAAAATATTTGGTAATATAAACTTAAGAAAAAGTTCTTTTTTAAATTTTATTTATTTATTATTTTTATTTATTTGATTTTAACATAATAAATGATATTTCATTTCTTCTACGATAATTTAAATTTTTCACAAAACATTACATTATTAAAGTAATTACAAATTAATTAAGCATTATTGCAAATTGCAATCAATTATTGCAAAATAGTGGTACTTAACTAGCATGCAAATTTTCGTATTTATATAATCATAATCTATTACGTTTTATTGCAATTTTATCAAAATTATAGAAATTCAACAAAATCATCAAGCTTATAAAATGCAAACTTACCAATTTGTAAAGCTTAAGTTAGATCTTAACCAATTTTATATTGGTGTAGCTTAATAAGTGACAAAAACAGTGATCGTTCTGGTTTCAAAGATTACAACAATAATAACAAATAGTAAGCTTTTTTGATAAATTACCATCTTTTTTGTTTAATTTTGTTGGTGTTCAATATTCTTTTAGTGACGTCAGATGACATCTGGTTAAATTTGTAATACCTGTCCGATTTTTAAGGTGCACGTCTGTTTTTATTAGATTTTATTTGATGTGTTTATGTAGACTCCAAATACAGTTCCAACTTGTTCAAATTGTGTTTTCAAACTAAACGGCTTTTGTTAAGCCAAAAAAACTACAGGTACGTTTGTTAAAATTTCATTCGACCTAATTCGGTTTTAAAGAAATTTTTAAAAATTTGTAAATTCTTCTGAAAAACCTAAATCTTTATACTATATAATTACCACGAAAAAATTTCGAATTTAAAAAACTCGTGTATTCCGAATGCGTCATGCAGGAATATTCATAATAATTCGTTAGAAAAATATTAAAAAGCTTATCAATTTTGATACTTCACTTGAAATTCCGATCAAAAATTGGATAACCAAGATAACAAATAGGTACTGATACTTTGGCCTTTTGTAAAAATGCATGGTTTTATAATAAAAACTTAACTTATATTTGATGTGAGACTAACCAGCGGAAAAATTCATTTCGTCATAAAGCTAAGAACTAAGGGTAGTTTTAGATTTACAAAGATGTTTAAATCCTTGAAATAAGTAATAAGTATAAAATGTTTTCAATCGGAAAAATTAAGTATAGGATATCGATATCTAACAATTAAAATTGTAATTGCTAATTATTATTTAATAACGACAACCATTAAAACATATTTTTTTTAAGTTTAATTGCCCTTATCGGCACTGTTTAGCAACATGGACAGATGGACTTTATATAAAATAAATTAATTACCACAACTTTTATAATAATTAAAAAGTACAATGCTCTGATTTATGAAATCAAGGATGTCAGGGATCTATGCGGATGAACCACTTACTAATTGGCATAATCAAGTATTACACAAAGTAATAAATTATAATTTATAATTCTCTGATAATTACAAAGTAGAAGACCAGATAAAAAGTTCGATACCTTAGCTTGTAAACGACTAACTAAAGCTGCCTGATTTTGTTGGGCTTGCCGATAAGTATCCAGTCGTTTTCTGTAAAGTGCAGCTTCCTCCTGAAGCCGCTGTCTTAAGTCCTGATTCTGCCTAGATAAAGTATCATCGTCACTACTTGCACCTCCGTCACCCCTTAACCGTGCAGTGTCCATTTTATTTGTCTGTTAACATTTCCAAAAATTATTATTGATCATAAAATTTCTTTGCAATACTTACGTCACTTCTTGATTTTGGACGATAAGGAGGGTGACGACGATCAAGCAAGCCCGATTTCGGCTGCTCGATTTTCTTTATCGGTGGCTGCAATAAAAAAAGATGTTAATTTCCAAAATTATAAAACAAATTATCGAGGTTAATAATTGGTGACTCCGACAGAATAGTAGCTTCTGTAATAAAAATTTATTTAGAGTTTGGTTTATGCATAACGGCAGATTTGGTCTAGAGTTTTCTAATGAAAACCTTTAGTAGAACAAAATATAGGAATGGAAACCAACGAATAATTCTTTTTTAATAAAATTAATAATTACAATATTTAATTTTTTAAATTTTATATTAAATAATAAAAATATATACTAATAAATATAAATCCAATCCAATCGGAAATAAAAATCCAATTTTTTTTGGAAAATACTGACTTTTAAACTTCAGAACATAACAAAATTAACAGATAAACAAAATTCATTTTATTGATGAGCAAATTCATAAATTTAATAATTTTTTTATTGATATTAAATTTGTTCATCAATACAATGAATTTTGTTTATTGGTACAAAAATTTCTTCAGTGTACAATTTAAGTACAATTTGTCTGTGGTCCTTTTTTGGTTTTCTATTGGAATCGAGCAAAACATAGGATGATGGCGTCGTCAGGCGGCTAACTTTGAAGCATTGATCTAAATTCTAGAATAATTAATTTATTAACTCCGATTTATGAGAGAATGAACTAACCATAATGAAAAAAGAGAATAATTAAATCAAAAGATTCTAGTAAAATAGCAACCTCGTTTATGTTTTTTAAAATTTTGAATTTTATTGATTTAGCTGACCCGGTGAACTTCGTATCACCTAAAATTGATTTGATTGTAACTCTTCATAAGGGGGCGTCCATTAATTAAGTGAGTTTTGAAACTTTTTTGACCCCCACCCTAGTGAGATGTCGTGAGATTTGCCTTTAACCCCCCTCCCCTCTAATCTCACGTAAGATTGTTTGTTTTACTTAATTTAACCCAGTTCTCTCGAAATTTTACAGTTTCTTGCGGAAAAAAAATTACGTGATATTTTGTGAGATATTTTACGTGAGACCCCCCCGTCTCCCCCATGTGTGATTGGGTGAGATTCAGATCGACCTCATCCTAAATGCTTCACGTAATTAATGGATGTTCCCTAAGCGATTATGAATCCCAATCAACCTTCCAAATCCAATTCATTGAAATCAGCAATATTGACCCCATTGTATGCGGTTTGAGTTTCGCTTTGTGATTAATTCGTAATTCCTTTTGTTTTCCGGCGCGTAAATAAACAAAGATGAAAACTCGCGAACACGCGAGATACAGTTGTCCATACGCGAAACACGGAAACTCCAAGTTAATTCCAACGACTTGATGGTCATCGCGAACACCAAACGCACGGGGAATTACAGCCGTTTGAACTCGAATGGCAAGAACTTTTGAATACGCAGTCCGTAACTGTAGACTTTTTATTTCTTGCGGCCCGCCTTTAACTCATAATATGGCCGAGTGGCCCCTAGTCCAAATAAGTCTGTGCATCTCTGCATTACACAACATGATGATGACTGAGCTTACTTTCAATTACAAATTGTGAGGTGGTGTGGTGTAATATAGCTTGATGACATTCCATTAAAAGGTCAATTACGGTTAAGAAAAATTATTATAATATTAAAACATGATCCGGTCAAAGTGTACAGCATAATTGCAAGTCGATACATTAACAGGAAGTTAAGTTCAAACACACTTATGTAATTATGCTGCGACAAGCCGAATCAATGTGAATAAAGAAGTGTTATTAGTAACGAAGGAGTGGTTGTTGGAATGCCACTATGCACTAGTGTGCATACCGAGTGCCTTTCCGGCATATATCAATTTTGTAAATAGTTAATAATAAGAAAACCATAATTAAGTGTAAACGATAAGTAACCAATAAACGTAATGAAACCAAACAACTAATTATTCATCGAAGGTAATAAGAAGAAATTCATATTAACTCAAGAGGACCAGAGTTTAGTATATGGCGATCCTGCCATGCAAAAATTTTTCCCAAAAATTTTGGAAAAGTTCCTGTCCTGTCGTTGCACAGTAAGTTTCGTCAAATTAATGTTAACAAGTTAAACAAATTGGAAACGGAAGAAAATCGTTGGAATATTATGGGTCAGCATTTTTAGTCCAAATATTAGGATCATCTCCTCATCATCTTCAACTTCAACAAAAAGTGCTACAAAATTGTGCGTTTGTGAAATCATAAGTGTAGTGAATCGTGCAGTGTAATGCGCCATCGGTAATGCAATCAGCAAAGTTCATCATCAAACTAGAAATAGCATCTTTATTTAAAAAATTATTGGAAGAAATACAAGTTTTCCATCGAAATTTGAAAAAAGACAATCAACAAAAGCGTAAGTGTTTTGATCATTTAGATAACAAGAATAAACAATTGACGGAATTTGTAACAAAATTTTTAAATAAGAAGGAAAAATTTGAACTCACCAAAGCGTTGGTAGAAGGCGAAGAAGTTAGTCAAACTGAATCTTGTATAACAGAAATTGATAGATTAATTAGTGTTTGTAAATAAATTTTAAGAATTACGTTGGAAAATTTAGATAGTTTAAGTTCAAGTTCAAGTAGTGATTCAAAAATTGCTAACATGGGTGAAAAATTCGATTTGAAAACGGCTAGTACATTACTTCCGGTTATGGATAGCAATGAAAGTATCACCAAACAATTAATCGATGGTATTGATTTATATGATTCGCTATTAGATGAAACTAGTAAAAAATTATTAACTAAATATATTTTAAAAACACGATTATCAAATAGCGCAAAAATTAGATTACAACAAAACTATGAAACTAATTCTTTGTTAATTGAGAATCTAAAAATGCATTTTATTACTCAAAAATCACCAGCGGCGTTGTCAGTAAAATTAAATAATATTAAACAAGCACAAAATTCTATAGATAAATTTGGAAAATCAGTTGAGGAATTATTTGTTGATTTAACTATATCCCAAGCAAACGGAAATAATGACGCATTCAATATTTTAAAATCAGTAAATGAAAAATTTGCTGTTAATGCTTTCGCTCGGGGATTAAATAATAATGAAGTGAAAAATGTTATAATTGCTAGAAATTACGAAAAATTGAGCGATGCCATTAGTGCGGCAAAAGATGAAGAAATGCAAAATAAACAATTTTCTCAGGTGTTCCATATACGTGATAACAAAAATTTTAAACGAAGTTTTTGCAACAAAAATTATAAATCACAAAATCGAGAAAATAATACAAATTTACCAAGTTCAAGTAATCGTAATTATTTTAATAAAAATAATTTTAGTAATAATAAGCAATTTCATAGTAAAAAGAGGTCGTGGAAATTATTCGCAACGAGGTAATACAAGACAAACTGTTTTTATGCAAAATAATCAAGAGAGATTAGTAGATAATAATAATCAAAATCTACAATCGACTTCTAATCAGTTTTTTCGGGGTAAATCGGATTAAAAATGAAGAAGTAATTTTAAATTTAGATGGTTTAAATTTTGTACGAATGAATGATGGAATGAATGAATTTAAATTTCTTCTTGATTCGGGTGCCACTTGTAGTGTCCTATTTCAAAATAGTTTAACTTCAAATCATGTAGAGAATGAATCAAATAAAATAAGAATAAATGGAATTTCAGGGTCAATAGTTTCAAATGGCTCAACAAATATTTTATTAAAAGTAAATAACACTAGTGTAAGGCACGAATTTTTAATTATGAATGTATTTCATAGTGGAATGAATGGTATTTTAGGAATTGATTTTTTTCAAAAATATTATGCAACCCTTGATTTTGAAAAATTTAATTTTAAATTTTGGGTAAACAATACAAAAATTGTGTTACCTATGGAATCTAATTATGATTTTTATACTACTATTCTACCAAGGTGTGAAATAATTAAATATAAGTGGGTTACCACAAATGAAAAATGCATAGTTTTACCAAACGAATTAGGAGAAGGTGTTTGTGTAGCAGGTAGTTTAGCAAAACCAAAAAATAATATGATACCAGTCAAAATATTAAATGTAAGAGAAACAGAAATTAAATTAAAGAATTTTAGGCCAAAAGTAGAAAAATTAAAAAATTATGAAGTTCATAATTTTACAAGAAATAATATTTCATCAGTCAGTAGGGTAGATAAATTATTAAATCTTATAAAAACAGATGATTTAACAAAAGAGGAAAAATTTTCAATTCAAAAAGTTTGTGCTAAATATGTAGACGTATATTTCATATGGAAGGAGATAAACTATCTGTAACAAATATTTATAAACAAAAAATAAATTTAAAACAAGGAGTTAATCCGACTTACAATTCTTATAGGTTACCTTATTCACAAAAAGGGGAAGTTTATAAACAAGTAGATGAAATGTTTAAAAAAGGTATAATTAAAAATTCAACAAGTGAATGGTCAGCACCATTATTAATCGTTGCTAAAAAATCAGATCAATTTGGGAATAAGAAATTTAGGCTGGTTTTGGATTATAGACATCTTAATTCCAAAATCCAAGATGAACGGTTCCCGCTTCCGTGTATTACAGAAATACTAGATTCTTTGTCAGGAGCAGTTTATTTTTCACATTCAGATCTATCGCAGGGTTACTATCAAATTGAATTAGACGAAGAAAGTAGACCATACACAGCATTTACGACAGATCGAGGGCATTATCAGATGAAAAGAATGCCAATGGGGTTAAAAATTAGTCCAAGTGCATTTTCGCGAGCAATGACGATTGCAATGTCAGGTTTAAATTACGAAATTTGTTTTATCCAACACCTCTGTCTTATGAAGGCATAATAATGCCGATTTTACATATCCTATGGGGTCTATAAAACACTAGTGACTTATGGGGTCTATAAAACACTAGTGACTTATGTAAATTATGAGTACACCTACTTTATACTAATTTTCATAATTTACATCTGACATTTTAAAACGTCAAAACTTTTAATAACATTTTAAACTATTTTTACGAGATATTGGATAAAGCTTTGTAAGACACTTGTATAACAAATAGCTATTATTTATTTAGACGACTTAATAGTTTAACACACTTTAAGCAACACTTTATTCAATCATAATAAAAATTTAACAAACGTTCTAGAAAGATTACGGAAAGTTAACTTAAAATTAAATCCGTTGAAATGTCAATTTTTGAAAAAGAAATTTTGTATTTGTGTCATGTGATCTCTGCGGGCGGAGTATCTCCAGATCCAGAAAAAATTCAATCGATTCAAAATTATCCGGTACCAAAAGATTCAAATCAAACTAAACGGTTTGTAGCATTTGCGAATTATTATAGAAAATACATTAAAAATTTTGCGGAAATAGCAACACCATTAAATAAATTATCAAAGAAAGGAATAAAATTTGAATGGTCTGAGGCGTGTCAAAAAGCATTTGAAAAATTAAAGTCAGCTCTCGTAAGCCCACCTATTTTACAATATCCTAATTTTGCAAAAGAAAATATTTTTAATTTGAAAACGGATGCATCTGGATTTGCTATCGGAGCAGTTCTTTGTAACGGAGACGATAAACCAATAGCTTATGCTAGTAAGTATGCTAGTATCTTGAAATAAAGCGGAAAAGAATTATTGCACCATAGAAAAAGAACTTTTAGCTATAGTTTGGGCTGTAAAGCATTTTAGACCATATTATTTGTACAATAGAAAATTTAAAATTTTTACTGACCATAGACCTTTGATTTATTTATTTGGCATGTCGAATCCTTCAAGCAGGTTAACCAAATTTAGATTAACACTTGAAGAATATGATTTCACAGTTATATATATTAAAGGGAAAGATAATGTAGCAGCCGATGCTCTATCAAGAATAGACATTGAAGCTGAAGAACTTAAAAATATGAACACGAAAGTAAATGAAGCTATACATGTAATTACGAGAGCACAAAGTAAGAAATTAGATAAAAAAGCGGAAAAGGGCGTTAATTCGGTTCAGCAGCAAAGGATTGATCACCCAGGAGTTGTTGAATTGTTAAAATGTCCTAAAGACGCAATTGAATTACGGTTAATTGACCAACAACATTTTGACTCAATCGTAAAAAGTAAAAAATATGATATTATAACGGGAAATTTTATTTATAATAAAACTTTAAAAGTAATTTATTTACTACAGATTACCCGATCGGCGTTCTTACTAAGTAAATCGTTGAGGGCTCTGAAACAATTTTATTTAACGAATAATATACCCGAATTATTCATTATTAATAGATGGGGTCGCAACCTATCCAAAGACAAATCAAAAGACAGGGAAATTAACCCGTCAGACAATTTAAATGGCCAATTAGAACATCGATATTGATTATTATTTGAAGAAATATTAAAGAACTCTAATGATTGGAAAAAATCAGGTATAAAAATATCAGTAATAAAAGGAGTAGACGTATTAAACGACATAGAAACGAGACAATTAATTTTAAACGATTTTCACATGTTACCTACAGGGGGTCATGCAGGAATTAATCGTATGTATAATAATATTAGAAAATACTATTTTTGGACGGGCATACGAGGTGATGTAGAAAAATTTGTTAAACGTTGTGACGATTGTCAAAGGTAAAAGTATTCGAAAACAAACTTTGAACCAATGTCGATTACAACAACTGCATCATCATCATTTGAGAAAGTATTTTTAGATTTAGTTGGTCCTTTCGAGGAAGATAGCGTAGGCAATAAATATATTTTAACCATACAGTGCGAACTGAGTAAATTTGTTGAGGGTTATCCATTACCAAATAAAGAAGCGAAAACAGTTGCAAAAACATTTGTCGAAAATTTTATATTAAGATACGGAATTCCTAAAGAAATTGTAACAGATAAAGGAACAGAATTTTTAGCAGAAACACTGACAGAAATTTGTAAATTATTAGAAACTAAAAAATTAAATTCAACTGCTTATCACCATGAAACTTTAGGGTCACTTGAAAATTCTCATAAATGTTTAGATGCATATTTAAGAATTCAATTAGCAAATTATCAGGATTCATGGAGTTCTTGGATTGCTTATTGGTGCTTTGCGTATAATACGACAGTGCATACTGAAACGCGTTATACACCATACGAATTAGTTTTTGGAAAAATATGTAATTTGCCGTCAAATGTAACAAATCGAATTGATCCTTTGTACAATTTTGAAAATTATCCTTTAGAGTTAAAATACAGGTTACAACAAGCATGCAAAGATGCTCAAAATAATTTAATAAATTCAAAAATTAAAAGAAAACAAGTGTATGATAAGAAAATTAATTCTGTAAACTATAGTTATGTTAAGAAATGATGCAGGAAACAAAGTTCAGCAAATTTATAAAGGTTTTATATTGTAATGGAGAATAAAACTCCAAATATTGTTATTAAAGTAGATGATAAGTTAATAGAAGTTCATAAGAATCGAGTGAAGCTATATTACGAGAAAATTTAAATAAACAGTTATTAAAAAAAATAATTTTTTTTGACTCAAAAATTTTTTGTTCTTTTTAGGGGAACGTGTGGTGTAATATAGCTTGACGACATTCCATTAAAAGGTCAATTACGGTTAGGAATAATTATTATAATATTAAAACATGATCCGGTCAAAGTGTACAGCATAATTGCAAGTCGATACATTAACAGGAAGTTAAGTTCAAACACACTTATGCAATTATGCTGCGACAAGCCGAATCAATGTGAATAAAGAAGTGTTATTAGTAACGAAGGAGTGGTTGTTGGAATGCCACTATGCACTAGTGTGCATACCGAGTGCCTTTCCGGCATATATCAATTTTGTAAATAGTTAATAATAAGAAAACCATAATTAAGTGTAAACGATAAGTAACCAATAAACGTAATGAAACCAAACAACAACTAATTATTCATCGAAGGTAATAAGAAGAAATTCATACTAACTCAAGAGGACCAGAGTTTAGTATAGTGGTAAACCGGACAATTCAAGAGAATTCAAGAATTCTATGGTATAGTTGACTATTTTTTTCATCTTGATTGAAGAAACCGATTTGAAGGAAATCAACTCACCCGCAGTTGATTCATCATCGACATCTTTGTTTTTCGCAGCCAATAGACTCCTTTCTCCAGCCAATTATGGTTTTTGAAACGTTGCACTATGTTGGGAAAAACACTATGAATGAGATATTCCTTCGATTTGGCCAACTGGCAAAAATGAGTGGGCAATGTGATGAATCCGGTCAAGATGTCAACTGCGATTTTCTTATTACCAATGTCCAACAATCTGGCAAGTATGCCAATTTGATTTTGTGAATGGATTTATTTAGACTATTGCATCTAATATAATTGATGACACATTTAAGTGTCACCCTTTAATTTAAAAATGCTGTCAAACGACATTTACGCACGTAGCACCATCTATCGAAAGTAGAAATGAAGTAATTTTAGTTTTTCCCAGATTTTGCTATTTTTTTGTTTTTTTTTACTCGGACCATAACGAACATTCAAAAGAAAAAATTAGCTAAATCGGTCCAGCCGTGCTCAAGTTATGGGATTAGCAACGAACAGCATTTTATTTTTATTTATATAGATTTTTAAATGAGCCTACAAATTTAGTAATTACTTTGAGGTAAATGTTAAATAGAGGATTCAAAATAGCGCAAATTTTTCATTCACATCAGACCATTTTTTGAGAAAGTTTGATATTGCGGCGGCCCGGCCGAACAGTCCTACCCCCACACAGGAAGAAAGTCGCTTCCTCTCTTTCCGGCCATGACTACCAACCTACTATTCATAACTTTGCAATTTGGAGCGAGGTTGTAATTGAGAATTCGTAACAAAGTGCTCAAATTCAAATTGAGGAACAGATTTTTCAGCGTATTTTACACTATAGAACTAAAAGAAAATACACATTGTGGCAAATCACATAATTAATATTGAAGTCATTGATGAAAAATAACAAACCTTGACTTTTTCATAGAAATGTTTTAACCTCGCTAATTTAAAAATGCAATAACTGTTTAATATATTATTATGATCGTAAAATTTCAATACCTACCGCTATTAACATTTTCGGGATATTCCATTTTATGTAATAGCCAATAGAAAAGAAAATAAATTATTTTGATACAAATTGATCGCCGACTAATATTAAATTTTCTATTCTGGTAGTAAAAAGCCAAAATAATATTCGTCACATCAGGAAAATTCAAAGTTATAGGACAAATTGTCAAGATTTGGAACAATTGTTATAGTAAATCATAAGCTAGGGTGAATATACTACACGCAACTGTCTCCACCAGGTACAAATTTTCCATATTCACCCTTTGTAAACTATTGCGTATTTTTTAGTTTTCAGAATGAAAATCTGCATCTCGACCCGATGGAGGTTAACGAACCATATTATTTGTTGCATTGTAAATATATTTTAAAAAAAATTTATGACCACAGTAACACTAATAGATAAGAGTAATTAACATGGACTTTTACGCCCAAGAACTTTGAATTTGAAACCCATTAATAATTTTTCCATTATAATTATTACTTATTGGAATTTCTATGATGAACTAATAATCCTGTTCATGGAAGAAATATCAAAGTACAAAATAATTGTGTTTCATTATCAGCTTGCCCTAGACAAAAATATCTAGAATAAACATCAATTAATATTTGTTATTAATTAAACGCACAATTTGGTGATTTTTACAATAAACTTAATTAGCAGGTTGTGTTAAAGCAGGTTCGATAAGGAAATTCCTAATTAATTTCAAATTGATTACCTATAATAATATAAGAAAAAATAACTCTTCAGATCTACTTAATGCCAGTTTTAAGACACAAATTGGTTAAAAATATATCGATGAATCCAAAGTGCAACTAAATTCGCAAGTAGGTACCACGTGAAATTCAAAGTTCAATCAATTACAAAATTTATGGTTATTATACTAATTAAAAAATTTTGACCTCAACAAAATTATCAGAAAAAAAATAATTAATAAGATACATTTTAAAACTAGGTACGTGCTTGTAGTGCATAAAAATATTACAAGAATTATATAAAAAAAGAAATATTGATAATATTGATAATTTCTTTTTTTTAATTTGTTGATAAATTTTTGAGCATGGAAACATGAAAATATATAATTACGCATTTGGCAATATTTTTTATGTAATAATGATTTTCAATTTTTTCCTGTCAGACTAATACACTTAAAGCCATTGTTATGATAACAAACTTTGTTTATTTTTAGAAAATCTAAAAGCCTCCTTATGTAAGGCTATCATGATTCAAATTGACCAACGATCAATTGGAAATTAATCGGATGCCTATTTATTAAGTCTCGTTTTCCTGAGAATACAAAATATTTGTTTTTATTCCTTGAAACTGGAAAAATCCAAATTTGTTCAAAAAATTCCGTTTCAGACATTGATGCCGAAGAAGACAGATCCGGTTAGCAAAGTCCAACGAAGACTTTGTATAAGTGCATTAATTAACTTCAATTGATAATTAGTCAATACAATGTTTGCTTTTTATCTATATTTTTTATTTTATGACCTTTTTGCAATTAATTAAGATGTCTGAAGTAATATATCTTTGCAACAAAGTAAGCATTTAACTTATAATTGGATTCAAACACCTACAATCCAAAGTTTAGTCTTGCTCCATATCCACAAATCGCTTAATATTTTGTAATGTCGATTAAAATTCAAATAGAAAAATATATCAGCAGTAACCACGGTGATGATGTTGAAAAGAGATGATGACTGCCTAAAATCACGAAACATGTATCCTATAAAAGGATAATAAAAATGATTAAAATTACAAAGACAGCATTGGAAGAATCCATGATTTAAAAAAGGGACTCTCTAATCTAATTTTTCCTTTCAAAATATTGATTGTGCCAACCTGTGACTATTATTTGCGAGATACTCACAAGTTAAAACTAAGTTTAAAAGAAAAAGAACTCAAAATAAAAAATTTTAAGTAAATTTGTGGTTTTTAGTATGTATTTATGGTTAAATTCAAAAATATAAGAATAATACAATACGTAGAAAATCAAAATTCAAAAAATTTAAAAAGGAGACAATTAACACATAACAGGTCTGGATTAAGAAAATTTGAAAAAATGAAAATTTCGTAATACGAAGTACAATATAACGTTATTTCATGGTTATTGCCATTCATCAGTTGTACGCATCGATTACGATTACATTGTAAAATAAGAAGAAAAAATTTTTCAAACTAAACAAAATTATCGACTAAATTGTACAAAATTGACTTACCATAACCTCCAAAGATTATCAAAACTGAACTTGTTACACGAGGTATGAATAATTTAAAAATGATTTGAACTAAGAAATTCGTTTACCTAGCACTGCTAGTTTGAAATCCGAAGGCACTGCCCTCTTAATATGATTTCTAAAAACTTTGAAAAAAATTCAAAATTCAAAAATTTACCACGTTTTTTAACCGTGAGGCGTAAAACTAGAAAAAGAACTCAAAATAAAAAATTTTTACGCCTCACGGTTAAAAAACGTGGTAAATTTTTGAATTTTGAATTTTTTTCAAAGTTTTTAGAAATCATATTAAGAGGGCAGTGCCTTCGGATTTCAAACTAGCAGTGCTAGGTAAACGAATTTCTTAGTTCAAATCATTTTTAAATTATTCATACCTCGTGTAACAAGTTCAGTTTTGATAATCTTTGGAGGTTATGGTAAGTCAATTTTGTACAATTTAGTCGATAATTTTGTTTAGTTTGAAAAATTTTTTCTTCTTATTTTACAATGTAATCGTAATCGATGCGTACAACTGATGAATGGCAATAACCATGAAATAACGTTATATTGTACTTCGTATTACGAAATTTTCATTTTTTCAAATTTTCTTAATCCAGACCTGTTATGTGTTAATTGTCTCCTTTTTAAATTTTTTGAATTTTGATTTTCTACGTATTGTATTATTCTTATATTTTTGAATTTAACCATAAATACATACTAAAAACCACAAATTTACTTAAAATTTTTTATTTTGAGTTCTTTTTCTAGTTTTACGCCTCACGGTTAAAAAACGTGGTAAATTTTTGAATTTTGAATTTTTTTCAAAGTTTTTAGAAATCATATTAAGAGGGCAGTGCCTTCGGATTTCAAACTAGCAGTGCTAGGTAAACGAATTTCTTAGTTCAAATCATTTTTAAATTATTCATACCTCGTGTAACAAGTTCAGTTTTGATAATCTTTGGAGGTTATGGTAAGTCAATTTTGTACAATTTAGTCGATAATTTTGTTTAGTTTGAAAAATTTTTTCTTCTTATTTTACAATGTAATCGTAATCGATGCGTACAACTGATGAATGGCAATAACCATGAAATAACGTTATATTGTACTTCGTATTACGAAATTTTCATTTTTTCAAATTTTCTTAATCCAGACCTGTTATGTGTTAATTGTCTCCTTTTTAAATTTTTTGAATTTTGATTTTCTACGTATTGTATTATTCTTATATTTTTGAATCTAAGTTTAAAAGTTTAAAAAAATAATTAGGTGAATACATTTTGGTAAAATTGCGCAAAAGTTATGTATGTCTGAAATTATTATCTGATAGCGCTGTTTGTTTTACCTTAATTAGTAAATCTTAGTTGTAGTCAAGATAACAAATGTTTTTGTTTATTGCAAAATAAAGTTAGTACATGAAAAATGCAGAAATTCCAAACACAAGCCACATAGCAAATCTTGATCAGTCGAAAAAAGTTTCAAAATTTGCTATAATCGTACAAAGCGTCACATTTGACCTACATAATATTGTAGGTCAAAATTGGTTTCAAAATTAAATATTTTAATAAGGTTTTTAATTAGATTAGACATATACAGCGTGTTTCTGAAATGTGTGAACAAAATTCGGCTGTGTATTCGATAGCTGTTGTAGTTAACATTAAATTTAACATTACGTTCTACATCTAGTAGCGTATAAAATCAACGATAATGCATAATATCCTTCTTGTATTATTGGTTAGAGGAAAACCAATAGCATAACTTCAAATGTCAAACAAATCCTCATTTGTTCAAGTTTACATTTAAATTAAACAATAATTAACAACTTATCGCACTTTCACTGATAAGAAGTCCACAATTAGTCGCAAACTATATTATATTTTCAGAAGTCGTCTAGATGGACTTTATTTATTGACACCAGTATGTAAATTTCGCACCCAAAGTTTACTCATATTTCATTTCAATTAAATTTTTCTTATCGTAATCTAAACTTTTTGAAATTGTAAAACTGAAACTTTAAAAATCGTTTCCCGTTTTAATGACTTCATTTGGATTCAACTTTTGTTAAAATTTTAATAATCATCTCCGGCGTGATTTCCAATTTTCGTTTACGTCACCTTATGCACGCAATAATAACCTCTCCGATTAATTTTAATAAGGCAAAACACCCACTTGCCAAGTTTGAAACAAGATTTATGTTGCTGAGATTTTTCTAGGGCTAAAAAATACACGACATCCCAAAATGATTAAAAAGAAAATTGGATGGGTGACAAAAAACTGAGCTTTCTTCATCATTTTGAAATGAAACTCAACCCTTAATGTAAATAGACGTAATATATTAAAAAAACTTTATAAAATGTTTAATCGTTGTCCAAAGCGGAACAGCTTACAATTGGCGATAAATCACTTCCATCTGAAAACAAAGAACTGGTGGTATCAGATTGTTCGCAGAAGCAAGTTCGAGGTTCGGCACATTTAGTATAATTCTTGCCACCTTTTGGTTTAGAACGGGGTTTAGAAGATTTACAATATGACTTCACAGCTGCACAATGCATGCATTCAAGATTGCTTTCACTGGACGAAGTCAATCTTTGTTTTACTATATACGACTGAATGCGTGCCATCGATTTTAACGCAGTAACTTCCGGAAGTTTTTTCAATTGGCATCCAATCACCCTACCGAACAAGTCAAACTCAGTATCAGCTTGTTTGGGTTCGTCAAGATCAATCTGTTTAGGTGCATCAAGTTCGATACCTCCGTCAGGTTCAATTTTTCTTTCAAATTCATATCTTCTTTCGGGCTCACTTCTTCTTTCTGGCTCACTTCTTCTTTCGGGCTCAATTCTTCTTTCGGGCTCAATTCTTCTTTCAGTCTCACTCCTTCTTTGTGGCTCAATTCTGCTTTCAAATAATTCACTTCTTCTTTGAGGTTCGACTTTTCTTTCGGGTTCTACATAATCCAATATGTCTAATGTACTCGTTTGCTTTTCTTTTGTACTATAACTGTTCCTTTTATGCTTTGTTGGTGTCATCAATCGTGGATACTCAGATGTAGTAGAACAGCATGATAACGAATCGCTTAATGGACTGTATTGATTATCTAGATCAATGTATATTACATTCGTTGAACTATCTGATCCTGATTTTTCTAATTTTACTAATTTTTCGGGATTCTAAAACGACATACAATTATCATAGCAAAAAAAATTAAAGAGATACTTTAAAACTAACCATGAGAAGTTTCTGTAAATGACACACATATACAAAACTAAATGTCACTCAAATGTCCACTCTAGATTTTTATTCTATACCAAAAGCAAACAAAAGATGTAATTCCGAGAATCCTTTTATGTTGGCCATTTCTTTCGGCGTGCGGCAATTTTCAATTTTTTCAAAAAAAAAAATATTGAAATAGGTAAGTTGTTCAAGTTAAGATTCTCTATTTAAATAGTATATTATACACCAAGGGTGTAAATAAAGAATTTCTATCTCAGTAACTGAGAGTTTTTGCCTAAAGAGCATAAACCGAGGGGTAAACCACGCTTAAAAATTGTGTACACCAGACTTCCTCCCACTTCGGACTTCCCAAACTTCCCCGGACTTCCCCAGACTTCCCGGACTTCCTCGGACTTCCCCGGACTTCCTCGGACTTCCCCGGACTTCCCATGACTTCCCCGGACTTCCCCAGACTTCCCGGACTTCCTCGGACTTCCCCAGACTTCCCGGACTTCCTCGGACTTCCCTAGACTTCCTCGGAATTCCCCAGACTTCCCCGGACTTCCCGGACTTCCTCGGACTTCCCGGACTACCCCAGACTTCCCCAGACTACCCGGGACTTCCTCAGACATTGTGACAAATATTATTTAAGAATTAATATCATTTTATATATCAGACTTCCCAGACTTCCCCGGACTACCTCAGACTTCCCCAGACTTCCTCAGACTTCCCGGACTACCTCAGACTTCCCCAGCCTTTCTCAGACTACCCCGGACTTCCTCAGACAATGTGACAAATATTATTGTGTTGCTTTAAGAAGTAAATTATTCGGAAGCAATACCACAAGAGCTTTGATTTATCCGGATAATTTTTAATTTCAACGAATACGTGATTAGCAATTTAGCGAGATTGCTCGAGTGATTTTGTCTAACCAACAGTTTTCTCGAGCCAAATTTTAAAAGCACGTATGAGTGTTCAGAAATTAAAAATTATCAGGATAGAAATCAAAGCTAGTGTGGTATTTGATAAGATAATTCCGCGAATGGTGCATAAATACGCCTAAAACTATTTAAACTTAAAAATTCACTTTCGTTGTCATGTCAAAAAAGGTAAACAAAAAAATATCCGCTAAATTTATCCACTTGCATTTCTGTTCCTTCCTAAGTACAATTTTTATCCGCTAGCAAACTTTGACGTTTGACGTTTCTTATACATTGTTTTATACATGAGTAGAATTATAATTGTAATTATGACATTTGAGATAAATTTGAGATTTTGAATTTACAATAACTCGAAAACGGCGCTAGATATCGAAAAACTGAGTAAAAATTAGTGCCCTAGAATCCCAGTACTTGGTCATAGGAAGCTATATGCAAAATTTCAAATCAATAGCGCGCAAGAATGGCGCGGCAAGAATTATTATCATTTTATATATCAGACTTCCCAGACTTCCCCAGACTTCCCCAGACTTCCTCAGACTTCCCCGGACTACCTCAGACTTCCCCAGACTTCCTTAGACATTGTGACAAATATTATTGTGTTGCTTTAAGAAGTAAATTATTCATTGTAATTATGACATTTGAGAAAAATTTGAGATTTTGAATTTACAATAACTCGAAAACGGCACTAGATATCGAAAAACCGAGTAAAAATTAGTGCCTTAGAATCCCAGTACTTGGTCATAGGAAGCTATATGCAAAATTTCAGATCAATAGCGCGCAAGAATGGCGCGGCAAGAATTAATATCATTTTATATATTAGACTTCCCAGACTTCCCCGGACTACCTCAGACTTCCTCAGACTTCCCAGACTTCCTCAGACTTCCCCGGAATACCTCAGACTTCCCCAGACTTCCTCAGACTTCCCCGGACTTCCCAGACTTCCCCAGACTTCCTCAGACTTCCCCGGACTTCCCAGACTTCCCCGGACTTCCTCGGACTTCCCCGGACTTCCTCGAACTTCCCCGGACTTCCTACAAGCTGTACACCAGACTTCCCGGGAGATTTACCCCTCGGCATAAACCATCTCTCAGGATTAAAAATCGCTAGTCTTGAAGTGTGTGTAAGCTATTTTTCGATATTCCGAAAGAAATTGGAAATATCAAATATTCACCGACTTTGCGGTCTCACATCCCAATATTCGCTGTTTACGAAAATAAGATATTCAATTTGAAGGTCACCGTGTATATCAAAACAATTTTTTTTATAAAATTGTTTATTTGCAATAAAAAAAAACGATTTCAAGTGTTTATTTTATTACAAAGGTCATTACTTCCTCTCAATTTAAAAATTTATTTATAAAAAATTCTTGTTACTATACACTATTATACTTCAGAACCTTTCGGTAACCAAGGCAGCATTTTTCATGAAACCCTAAAATGCTACCACGGTGTCATTATTTATGCGTCACTTTGACCACTAATGGACAGTCATAAGTAAAAATGTGACAGCTGCTAAAAAAGCAAAACCCTTTAATCAATACATGGTGGTCACTTTTTTACTGGGCGCTTCATCAACGAAAAACGTGAGCAATTTGAAAGCGCATTTGAACAACTCGAAATTGTTACAAGTAATTCCAAAAGTAAAAGTAAACAATAATTTTACAAAAAAAACACTGCAAGTGCCTATCCTTAATCAAGCACCAATAACAAACAATTATTATTTCAATAATCATTTTTTCAAATTAATTTTTTTCTTTTCTAAAAATACCTATAAGATAAGATAAATTCGTAAAAAATATTTGTTAGTCTGGCTGAAATATTTAAATATTAAATGTGTAATAGAGGAGAATTAAATTATGTAAATATTTACTTTAGTATAAATTGTTGATGTTTAACAAAAAAGTTGAAATAATTTAAAGAATATAAAAAATTGAAAATTACCAAAAATTAGTTAGTTAATTATTATAATTAATATGTGTTGACAAGCAACGAGTAAATATCACGTAGACATAATGTGCTCAGGGCATAGGCGAATTATTGTAATCTACGCGCCAATCTAAAGTACCATGATCGATAAACTACTATAGAATTAAATTAGTATTTGCTTAGTAATTGCAATAATTCAAAGTAAATAATTGTTTCGCCGGTGCTTCCCAATGTGAATTTAAAAATTCAAGTTTTTTAGAAAAACAAAGCCGATATAAGCTTTAAATTTTTACATTTCAGTAAGTCCACAATAATAGTACACTGAATTAAAGAAAATGATTTAGTCAAAGTTACAATCCTTTTATATCACCCCCCCTCCCGAATCTAATCTTCGGGAAAAAAGAACAATCGATCATACGTTAATCGAAAATCTTGATTCATCAAACTTAAAAATTATCTTTGCTGCTAAAGTTCTATTACACAATAACAAAAATATAAATATATAATATAGATATATATATATCGATTACAATGATCACTTAAAAAATGATTTTTAGACTTTAAACTTTGATAGCATTCAAAAAGCACAATTAGATCGAAAGAATGATATCTGATCTTTTAATCGTGGAAATTTATTGAAAGCCAAAACTTCCCCACCACTAATGAGGGAGGCTCAAAAATTAATCAGGATCCAAACGTTTCTTGTAACTCTTGGTGACCGAATGTAAATTTTCAAGTTTCTAAATTCTATTCATAATACCAAACGTTTGATAGAATCAGGTAAATTTAAATAATTTCTTTCGTGTATTCTAAAATTTGCAAAAATTTTAACAATACGGCGAGACCGACAACTTAAAAAATAATGAGTAATCAGTAATTAATTAAACTGATAGTTTAGACCTGCGGTTTCATTGCCCTTTCATAAGTATCCGACTTATCTCCCATTAAATTTTGCACGCACTTAAGTTCAAAATTTTTTGATGCCGAAAAGATAGGTGTTACCATGAGTAGTACAATAATACCAATTAATGTGCTTCTTAATATTCGAAAAAAAAATTAATTGATTGTCACGCAATCGCGCAGTTATAATGAGAGGTCCACAAAACCAAACAATAAAATCAGTTGCTGGGCAAAATAAAAAATAATTGGGCGTTTAATTTTTAAACTAAATTCACTCAAAAAAAGTGCAACAAAATTCTGAATCCGAATTAATTGAAGCAAAATGGAAGAAATATTTTAGATCTATATAGATGAAAGTATCAAAACTGTTTCCGAATACTGATATGTGGTGAAAAAACTTCTTATTGGAAGGCTTTACAGGCGTAAAAGTTTTATTAACAATTTGTTATCGCAGAGATAACTACAATAATTGTAATACAAATATTTATATAATTAAACACTTCCAATTGAAAACAAATTTGTGTTCTGAAAGTTAAAATTTAGTTCAAACTAGACCTTTTTACAGTCTCATAGTTAAAATCCAAACAAAACTGGAAATTTGCTATGTTGATATTAGGAAATTGTTCTCGATTTATAGCGGGCATTATGTCCCATTGATTTATAACCAAATAACCCACCATAAATTTGTGAATAGGTAACATAAAAACGATAGGTTTTACTGCAAAAAAGAATGTAAGAATTTATAAAAACTACCAAGCTATAATCTCAAAATGTTATCCACTAATTTCCTTGTTTGCATGTTTATTTATGGTGCATCTATGTGACTGTCTGTTCATAACAAAAAAATCCATCGTTCAAAGTACAATTAAAATGTTAGGCGTCCGAACTTAAAAATATTACAAACTATAGATAATCAATTTTGTAGAAAAATCCGAACGTTTATTACATCACGTACACATCAAATTATAAATAATTAATTATTATGCACTTTAATCCAATTAAAATTTAATACGCGAGAAAAACATGTATAGTAGTTTCATCTTACCAGTAAAGATAGGTTCAAATTAAGGAAATTTTTAAAGCTATCTCAAATTCGAGAAATTTGAATCCGCCATGTAGGAGCTAGCGCACAAAGACTATTTACAATTGAAAACGGAATTACTGAACTACAAAGCGTAAAGAATAGTAAATGGTCAAAAATTTTGACTTACTTTAGGCATCATAAACTCAGAGGCTCCAGCAGGAAGCGGCGATGGTGGTCGCGACGGAGATGTGTCCCGTTGGGACGCTCGCGATGCAGTGTTCAAAATTATGGCATCGCTGGAGGGAATGTAAATGGGAACACGCGATCCTGCTGGAAGAACCCCAAACATCCCCCACATAAAAGTAAATTACCTTGTCAATGTGTAATGGTAGAACAGGCCAATATTTTGAATAAAAACATTAAGGAAAGTAAATGTTCGGGAAAGAAATTTAAAACATACTAAGCAAGGTTTTGGCAAAAACTGGCGGAAAATTGCAACTATAAGAAACCGATAATTTATTATACATTGACAGCTTTACAAAAGGTTTACATATTTCGCTCATTGATTTTTTAGGTGTAAGAAACCAATTTAATTTTCAAATCAAACCAATTAATTTTCAGAATTTAGAAAAATATTTTTAAATAAATTATTGGAGAAATTACACCAAAAACTCATACGCATTCTATTTAAAAACTACGACAAATTCATACAATATTCATTATTATGTGCATACTATACAAAGGGGTGTTATATTTGTTAAGCATTAGGGTTTCATAAGTTCCACCTGATCTGATAAAAATAGTGCAAGTATAACGCCATTATAATTATCTATTTTGGGGTTGGAAATTATAGTGAGTTTCTAGAATGACTCCTTTTTAAATCACCGGTCAAAAAAAACTGTCCATGAATTCCATGGATTCATAAATTTCAACCAATAAACAAAAATTCATTGTATTTATCAATCTGGTCATCACTACAATATTAATCTATGAAATTCTTCATTGTATTCATGAAAGTTGCATAACAAGTTCATTGATTGAAAACAAATTTTTAATGTATAATTTTTTTAAATAATAAAAAACCACATTGGTTGAACGGGTTTCACCAAAATTGATCACAAAAAAATTGAGAACCAATGTATATTTATATATTGCCAGTGCAGTATACTAAGTTACATTAAGCTGAGAACACACACAGCTACTTTTGCTGAGCAGTTTTTGCATAAGCTGAATGTCAGGTTGGCAGTAATCAAGTTTTCATCTACAGCCGCATCAAAAGTTCACCCAAGTTAATAGTTTTTACTGCGCTCGCAACTCACAAATGTGTCGATTCACATTAAGCTACTTTGAAACGATTTGCGCGTTAAAAATGTTGCAGGTAGCACTACTGCACGCGCTGCTTTTTAGGTTGCAGCAGTGTTCACACGACAAACAGCTAAAGTTGCGCAGTTTTTTAATCGGCAGCGCAGCAAAAGTAGCTGTGTGTGATATCACCTTTACTTCAATTTTCTCTTTTGCATAAATAATTATGTTTATACTAACGTTTTTTCGTATTTCTTACGATTCCTGCAGTGTTTGTAATATAAGGTCGCGGTGACGGTCTATGTCTATAAACAAACTTGTTTGATTACATTCCCTTATTGATTACTTCCCTCAAAAAACAACAATAGCGGAACAAAATTAAAACTTTTAAAAACCCCTGACTCTAAAAAGAAAAAAAAATTCGGGAACTGCTGACTCTTCAGACTACATTTCAAACTTTGAGGTCCGGGGAAATCGAGAATTGTTCCACTTACGAAACCTACTTTGTTTATAGATTCCGTATTACTTCACTTATTCCACAAAACGTATTCCACTTACGCAACCTGTTTATACATTCCGTATTAACAATTCTCGACTTCAAAATCTGAAATGTAGACTGAGGAGTCAACAGTTCCCGAATCATTTTTTCTTTTTACAGTCAGGGGCTTTTAAAATTTTTAATTTTTATTTTATTTCACTCTCGTTCAAGTATATTACTTTATCCAACACCTCTGTCTTATGAAGGCATAATAATGCCGATTTTACATATCTTATGGGGTCTATAAAACACTAGTAACTTATGTAAATTATGAGTACACCTACTTTATACTAGTTTTCATAATTTAAATCTGACATTTTAAAACTTCAAATGTCAAAACCTTTAATTACATTTTAAACTATTATTACGAGATATTGGATAAAGCTTTGTATTACACACGTGTCTTAACAGCAAATAAGTTACTCAAGAAAAATTAGCCAGTCGAGCAAGCTCTCGTGGCTAAACATTTCTTTCGTAACTTATTTACCTTATAAGACACTTGTATAATAAATAGTTATTATGTTTTATCAAAATATCTATATAGAAACATATTAGTCCACTACGTTTCCACGACACTTTAAATATGGTATTTGTCCACGTGCATTAATATTGGATTGGCTGTCAGCTGTCAAGTTTCACATTTAACATTGACATAGTCATAGTTACACGAGTAACTTTTAACAAGGTTTTCTGATTTTTTGAAGATAAGCAAAAGGATAAGGAAAGCTAAAAACTTTTTCGACAAACTACTCTATCGTTTAAAGATAACCACATCAAGATTCGACCTTCTGTTTGGGAAATATGGTGACACGAATATACATATATTATATAAACAAATATTGTACACATGAATCTCATAATATACCCTGTGTTTTTTTGAAAAAACAATCAGGGGTACACATTTATCATAAGTTTTAATTCTGATGACACTCTTAATTTTCTTTAAAGTCGTGGCAACTTATTTTTTAAAACATGAAAATTATAAATTAATACTATTTTCTTGTCCAATAAAAATTCATGAAAACATTTAATTTTTGATATCATTATGCCCAACAATTGTTCGGAATAGGCGACCAGAAATCAGAAAAACTGTTAAGTTAAGAATAATGTTACATTGCCTGTTACGAGTTTGAAAAGTTATAGTTCGAATTTGTTGCCCCTAGCCATGATCCTGTCCGAATTTCCCTAATCAAAAAAATAAAACTTAACGAAACATAATAAAAGAAATATCCTGCTCATTATCACATTTTTGCTAAAATTGAATATCGGCCACTTCAACCTTGTTATTAGCAAACTCCGTCATTGATCCAATAAATTTTAATTAAATAATTAAATATGATAAAAATATGATTATAAAAATTCTTCAAATTAAATGAATTTTGTATTCGCGATTCTAAAAAAAAAACTATTATCTTCGTTAATTGCTCAATATAAATTAGTGATAGTAACAATCCACTATTATTTAAAACCTTAACCTTCGATGACTTAACAAAGAATTATGAATAAATAATAAAAAAATCGACGTCATAAATAACATATTCACAACCCCTTGGCGATATTTCAGTTGGTCTAAATATCGATGTAACAATGTCTGAAAATATTATAAAGCCATAATGTTCTGAAATTTTCAAAATTATTATTTTCAAGTTATAATATTGACGAGTATATTAGGTTACTGTGACAGGCACCATTAGCCCTATGTTACTGAAAAGGGATAAAGCACATATTGAAAAAGATTTATCCTGAGATAGGACGCACGATTCCATTTTAATGCGTGGGTATATTGATAAGTCATTAACTTTATTAATAAAAATTAGAAACCAAAAAATTATTTTTATATTATCTATTATGAAACTAAACTTGCCTATAATGGCATAGCTGGTCAAAAAAAATTGAAAATTTTTACGCAACATTTAGCCAAGTTGTGCCTAGATATTAATATAATTAAATGTTTATATTATTTCGATATAGAATAAATCAATGATTAACAGTAAGGTTAAAGGTGTATCAATGATAACTTACCACTTATAGGTCAAAATGTATTTTATTAAGAATAAATATTAAAAAGCATTGTTAATGTACGTGAAATGGTGTATATGATGTCGTGCTTTTAATTTAACTTTAGATTAAATTTTAAATTATTTTATTAATTTTACATGATAGCAAATGCAAATTTTATCTCGTAGTATTATAGGTGTCCTGAGCCTACATAACATAAGAAACTTATTGGCTTTAGGCTTTCAGGTGTGCCAGGATTTAGGACTCATTATAATTATGTAATCGCGGTGAGTTTAGCAGAAGATGTTAAACGTCAATTTTATATATTATCAGGGTCGGCCAAAATTTTCTGAGAATTCTGAGATTCTGAATGTGCAAACTTTGTATCCCAGACAACTTTGTATCTCAAAACAATTTTGATCTACTCGACAATCGGCCTAGAACTAATGGGAATTTCCGATTCACAACCAACTTTGAGATGTCCATTTTTCAACATCGTCAAAGTCTATAATATTAACTATCACAAACGCCGATAGATGTTCTTGCTCTGTGAATTTCTTCAGATAACTTTTTAATAACAATAATAATAGCAAAAATACTGTAAGATAAATAATTAAAAATAGCTAATTAACAATAACAGGTAAGAACCATTTTTAATTTCACTGCGACGATTGATTTCGAGAGATTTCTTAAAAAATCTTATTATACTTTTTTTGCGTGTGTAACAATCGTGTTTTCGTCCATTCTAATTAATTTTCAGAGTAACAAATGAAAACAATTTAGCAAAAGCACGTACACCTTATCTCTGTGATCTCTAAAAACCGTCATGTGCGGTTTTTCCATAAAATTACTGCACAAAAAAATGCATTTCAATTAGTGCTTCATTTATGTTTTGTTGGCACTGCAGCGCCCCCTATTGGTTCACTTTAATGCTCAGAATCTAACAACCTGCTCTTTATTATCTAATGTTGACAAAATATTGTGTTAAAAATTGTGCATTGCTTTTGAAGTCAAGAAAGAGGCAACAACGGTTAAGACTGAAAAACAAGATCATACTCTAAAAATATTTCCGCTTCCTTATTATTTTCTGTAATTTTCCTAACGCCCAATCGTAGAAAAATAGCACGGTACATCAGTTTTTCTATTCCTATTGAGGTTAAATTTCTTATCAACAAAAGTGTAAACGCTGAGACTCAAAATTAATATTCAACTATCAAAATTTTGTTTAAAACAAAAGCGTTATTTTATTTCCCAAGCATTCTTATTGCAATCAAATAATTTGAAATTTTGATCAAAACAAACGTAAATCATCATAATCAGAAAAAGAAGATTAATTTTCAAGTCAAATTTGTTTTCAGATTATTTTTCGACGAAAAATTAAGGAACTTTTTCGAATTTAACGAATTTTGTAGCTGCAAAAATAACAGATATAAAAATATATTTCATTAAAATTTAAAAACTAAAAAGTTCAATAACTATAATAAATATCAACTCTTTTCAAGATCGGTACAGAATTAGATTTTTTTAGTGTAAATGATTAAGTGCACAAGGGTGACCTGAATATATTGTATTTATACCGGATGCTGAATGAGTTATGCCTGTATTCATCAACTACAAATAGCACTATTTGTCGAATAAAATGACATTATTACAATGCAAAATTTTGTTTTAATTCGACAAATAGTGCCATGTGTAGTTGGTGAATCCGGGCATTAGCCGAACATAGAAAATTAACATGTTAAAATTTATTTATGCAAATTCCTGGTTCCCTAATTATTTTAGAGAAAAATTGAAAGATACAAAACTTATGCAGAAATATAAGCTACGAATGATAAGACCATTAAACTTTATCTAACTTTTACTTAAAAGGTAAAAAATTGCTTTCGAAATTGTTAAAATTTTCAATTATCGATCTGGCCATGTAATAAATTCAATTTAATTTATATTTTCAAAAATAATTACCATGGAAACTTACATGGCAAGTCTGATAAATGAAACTTTTAACAATTTCAAAAGCATTTTTTGACTTTTTAAGTAAAAGATAAATGAAATCTAATCTTCTTATCATTCGTAGTTTATATTTTTGCATTATTTTTCTGTCTTTCATTTTTTCTCTAAAATAATTTGGGAAGCAGGAATTTACATAAATAAGTTTTTACATGTTAATTTCCTATGTTCGGATAACTCATTCAGCACCCGGTATGTAGTAACAAATTTAAAAAAATTGGACTAAAACAAAATTAGATTTTAAGTTATTGTAACTTAATCATTTTGGAAAAATGTTTTATCGGTAGCTTAGTAGCTTTACATCACACAATTTATTATTGTTCTGTGAATCGATTTATATTAAGTCAGCTTCAATTTAAACGAAAATGAATTAAATCGTAACTAACACGAAATAAAATATTGAACTTTGAACTGAACTTCTATAGTGTTATTAAAATTGAAAATGTAGTACATTTGCACTAATGCCATGCTCACATCATTTCCTGAAAAATATGTAAATACAAGTCAGGATGGCCGAGTGGTCTAAGGCGCCAGACTCAAGGATTACCTTACCCAATATTTGGGTTGTGAGCGTTCTGGTCCTCTATGAGGGCGTGGGTTCGAATCCCACTTCTGACAGTTTTTTTTTCTAAAATACATTATTTAAACTAAACTAGCATTTTTTATAAAATTACTTATTTCAAAACTTCAACGTAAAACTTTCGAGTTCAAATTCATAATTCTTATTTATTTATAAAATTCTATTCAAATCTCTCTATTTTTGTTTTTTGATTTCATACTACTCGAATATTGGTCACTAGTACAACTTAATTAGGTCGAAATTGCTGATTATAAAATCAAATTGTTGTCGATAACAATAAATTAATAGAATAAAAAACTAATTAATTTAATTTTAACCTTTAACCGTCCATTTAAATGTATGTAGTTCAATTCAAACTTTGATAATTTAAAATTTCCAGTCTGATAGATTATAATTACAAAAAGAACAAAAAATAAAATTGTATTACATAAAAATAATAAATAAGAAAATTAATATCGCTAGTTTTTTTTTAGAAAAAGTTGTTAATAAGGCTATTAAAAATTTGCGACACTCGTGATTAAAACATAATTAATTATAAGCAATTAAAATGAGTTTTCAACGTTTTTCTTATTTTGATATTATTAATGCAATTGCATTTTATTAATATTAATGTGATAAATTCTTTTTTTAACTGAACTATCCTTTAATGTAATGCACAAAAATAATCGCAAAATTTCGAAATAAATAAAATAAAAACAATGTGAAAATTCGTCTTGGAGTGTTTTTTATAAACTCGGTCAAACCAAATAGTCAAAAAGGTTTTTGGAGTTAATTTCATTACCACGAAAATTATTTAATAAATTTTTAAATATTGAAGCTTTGTGGTAAGTAGGAAGTTGTAGTATGGATCCTTACATCCTTAGTAAAAATATTTAGCTATCGGCATTTATAATGAAATAGCAAACTCATCGTATTTTTTAAATTGAAATTGAAATCGCCAGCAAAAACATTAACAGAGAGCGTTGAAGGGAATCTAGAGAAAACACCGCCAGCAAAAAGAACAACATTGCAACAACCAGAACAAAAATTCAAATTTATGAAAATCTTATTAAAAATGTCATTTGGAAAGAAGAATCGACGCGAAATAGAAATTAAGCAACCGGAGACGGTTAGATGGTTGGACCACCGAAAGAGGATTTCCTAGGTAGAGGGAGCCCCCTAGTATATAAATAAAAAATAAATTAATTAATTAATTAATAAATAATAATAAAAAGAAAATTGATAATATTCATTTCCAGCCTTATTTTTATTTATTTATCTTAAATTATTCAAAAAATTATTCGATTATACAAATTATTCTGTTAGATAATATTCGTATTCGAATAGCTGAATTATTCAAAATTGATTCCAAGTCTTATTCTAAAGATATCTTCTACTCTTCAGTTCTAGGCTCAGTAGTTTTCAGTTCAGTTCTAACTTCAGTAGCTGAACTTCTCTTTAGCACTTATCATTAGCTCTAATATAAAGGTTTTTGGCTTTTCCAGAGACCTTTAATCACTCCTGGAAAATAATAATTCCGTTTTTAATATGACATTTTTGTATTGGTAATAATACTTAACTCAGACTTAAGTATTAATTGAAGCTCGTCAATTGCTCTATTATAAACCAATTCCTGATCTTTTTATGAGTGTGTGAGAAATTTAATTAGGTAATTTAATAATATATGCGAGTACCTATACTATTATAGATTTATTTGAATATTAAGAACAAAAAAGATCAATTATTATCAACTGCAAGAAAGATTGTTAAAAAAATATTTAAAAATTTTTAGAGCAAATTTATCTACCCTCACAATGCAGTCAATTAGATTATTCTATGACAAATCAATTTTGACGAATAAAAAAAGCAGTCCTTTAATTTCCAAAAATATTTAAAGTATCTTAAAAACCAGAATAAATAATATTTCCATACACAAAGTCAAACATAAACAAATAATGTAAATTAATAATTATTATTATGCGATTATTGCTATCAATTAATAATTATTATTATTAATTTACATATAAAAAATCATTAAACCGATATGATAATATTATTATTACCGAGTACTGGATTACTTAAATTTATTTTAAATTTCAAGTTAAAACTAAGGTAATAAAATTAATAATAATTGTAGGTTTCAAACCTACCATTTTGAATGTAAAGATATTAAAATAAAAGAAAAAAATTAAAGTAAAATAAGTTTTCATTGAGGTATTGTATTTTTTATATATTATTATATACCGGGAGCTGAATGAGTTAGCCTAACATAAAAAATTAACATGTAAAAACTTATTTATGAAAATTTCTGCTTCACTAATTATTTTAGAGAAAAAATGAAAGACACAAAAATAATGCAGAAATATAAACTGCAAATGATAAGACCATTAGATTTCATCTAACTTTTACTTAAAAAAACAAAAAATGCTTTCGGAATTGTTAAAATTTTTGTTTATCGCACTGGCCATGTAATAAATTCAATTTAATTTATATTTTCCAAAATAATTACCATAGAAACTTTCATGGCCAGTCCGATAAATGAAACTTTTAACAATTTCAAAAGCAATTTTTGGCTTTTTAAGTAAAAGTTAGATAAAATCTAATGCTCTTATCATTCGTAGTTTATAATTCTGCATTATTTTTGTATCTTTCATTTTTCTCTAAAATAATTAGGGAAGCAGGAATTGGCATAAATAAGTTTTTACATGTTAATTTCCTATGTTCGGCTAACTCATTCAGCACCCTGTATAATAATTATTATAACTACACTTTTTCACTAGAACGAACTAAATTCTTTACCGTTAATTAAAAAAACGACGGATAAACCGCTGCCAAAATTTTTTACACTAATTACTCAATTATCCGCTATTAGGTACTCAAAATTATCCAAGTTTCTATAGCAAAATAATCTAAAAGAAAATTATATTTCAAAGATTTCGAAATTAAACTTTCTTTTCGTAAAACTTCAAACATTTATTGCATGGAAGCATTAAAATAATAAAAGTTGTATGAAAACAAGCCAAGCCTTCAGACATAATACACTTTATCACCATAATAATTTTTAAGCTTCTCTAGAGACTTGAAAAATTGTAGAACATAAAATGTCCCTAGTGTGTAGTGTGACGCTCTCTTCCCACATGCACCACCTGAAAAGAAAACCCAACGGCGCCCATAGCACGCATTCAATATAAAAAAGTTATTCATAACTTCAAAGACATTAAAAAATATTTCTGACCTAAACTCATTGCAGATTGCAGTAATCACAGCGTGCCCTGGACTTGGAGCTCAGAGTCCAGTAGTGTCAGGGGTCACCAAATGTGGTTGCCGTTGTCATGACTGTCTGCTGCGATTACAAATTTCTATTTCCTTGCTATCAGTTATTTGTAATATCCACTTCTCTAAAACAAAAATTATATTAGTACATACAATTTCGTATTGCAAACCACTATGAAATCAGCTTGACGATTAACCTTTGCAGGTTTTTCCCACGAAACTGTATACAGCGATATCAGGACCGGACTGACCAACCGGGTAACCAATGAATGCCGGCCAAAGTGCAGCTGAAACTTTTGAAGACTACCACTACTAAACAAAACAATTTAAATTGTATAATGGGAAAAAGAATTGCGAGCCAGGACGTCTACTCTTAACGCTTATTACTTAGTTCTAAATGCACTGATGATTTATTCTAGTACTAAGGCAGTACTAACCCGATAGAACCTGACTAAAAAATCTGTAGATTGATATCGAGTTGTTAAAATGAAGCAGTGTAGCTGGCAAAATTACTAGTTTTAACATAATAGAACTGCTAACTATTCTAAATTAAATTTTATATAAGATTTACACCGTCATCGTCGGGAGTACATTACAGAGGGTTGTCCACGGGAAACAGATGGTTAAAATAAAACAGTACATTTAATGCCCGGTTTCTGAAGTTCGAGTTATACAAAGGTTAAGCTTAACCGCAATATACCTGCAGATTTTGAGTTTCTATAGCGAAAGTTATCCTTAGATCTCTGGTCAAAGTTGACCTGGGAATGGGAATCTTTTATTTGTGATTAAACTCTTGTTCGATATCAAATAAGACATCTTTGTCGAAGTTGGTGAAATTTTTACTTCTTTTATTCAAATCTATTTTATTTTTACGCACAAAATAATTTATTTTCAAATATTTTTAATAATAATAATAATAAAAATAATATTATATTTAAACTTTTCGGCAAAACATTTAAATACATAACAGATTTTTGCCAACATAAAATAATAAAATTACAAAAAAAACTGGTTAATTTGAAGTAACTACTGTATCCCCATCTACCGGCAGTTCAATCAAGCGAGTTGACAAGAGGTTAGTTATCCTCTAGTAGTTGGTGGTTTCAGAAACCCATCTTACTTTAACCTAAGGTTAACTTTAACCTTTGATTAGCTGACCAGAGGATAACCAGAGATCTTCAGAAACCGGGTGATTATTAGTGATATAGAAATAAAGATACAAATATGCTATTTTGAAATGTATATATGTGCGGAAAATTACATCGCACAAATGAGGATCATTTTAACGAATACACATTTCAAGTTGTTTTCGGAAATTTACTTCAACCCTTCTCAGTGTTTCTTTGTTGATTTGGTTTATTTTTTCATTATTATTATTATCATCAGTAGTCACGTACTATTTTAAGATTAGCCCCACAGATAAAAATCACAAAAAGAAAGATCTTGATAATTATACCAAAAGTAGCAGGTTTTTGTAGTGAAACTAACAACTTATCAAATTACTTAAATACTTAAAGCTTCTGTACTAACACTTTTTACAAACTTCTTCGGCCTCTCCTACTCACCGCTGGACACTTGGCCTCTTTCTTTTAGCTTTACATCAAGGTTATAAACATTTAGTTCCCAGAGTTGCTTAAACCAAATTGGAAAATGTTCCTGTATATCTGTTTTATTTTTTATGATGGCAAACATCAACCCAGGAAGACGAATGCTTTACGTGCCCTCCGAAGCACGACGATGTTCACAAGAAAGCTAACTTTTCCTAAAATTCGAATCAGTTAATAATACTGTATTAAATACAGTCAACAACAGAAATAAAAATATAATATTACATCAACACAGAACAAAAAAAGTAAGAGATAACAAAAAAATTGTATGTCTTTGGTTAACTAATATAAACACATAAAACAAAACCAAGCCTATTGGCCCTACCAAGGAAAAATAAATTTGCTTTTACTATTGTTAATATCTAATCCAAAATTGGGAAAATGAAAATTGAAAAGAAAATTCTTTATCTTTATTCATGTCCATTTTTTCAGCTTCTTTATGTTTAATTTCTAATAATTGAAAGTTCGTGTATTTTACTTTGACTGATAGTATTTCTTTTGTAGTTTTTTATTATGTTCTATTTTCCATTTTCAGTTTGTCCGTGCAGGGTCCAGAACCCCCGGTACTCGAGGACTCTTCCTCAATGCTAAACCATGCTATACAGTAGCTAAGCCACTGCTGGTGACATTTTTTGTTCTAAGATAGTCTTACCCTAAACTTTGGATAATACACATCATGGGAAAAGTATTTTACTTTTAACAGATTTACATTTTGCTAAAATTTTTTGATTCAATATATTATTATTCTGTTTGTAATTTGGTTAGTAAATTTTCAAATCTGCTAATTGCCCAGTGCTGTGATTATCAGCTACCGGTTTGGTGTTCATTCTAAGGTCGTATGGGAACCCCGTCGTATATTTTATTTCGTCGCATTCAAAAAAGAAAACTTTCGACTGTAAATACTTTGATAATTCTCTATAAGATAAATTTTGTTTACATCACTTAAATTTGCTACACGTGATCATATTACTGAATGGTTAATCTGAACAATTTTATTAACACAATAATTTATTGTAATTATTTTTGTGTACAAAAAGTTCTATTAACATCTGCCTTGTTGTATTATTATTTGTAGTACATTTGAATATTTGCACTGATTGCATTATTTATTTGAGATATTCCCTAAAGGCTGAACAAGCCACCCGTAACAACCCTTGAAGTTAAACAAATTTTGATAATTCCGCTATGCAGAATCCGTTTGAATTCCTATTCTGCATGCAGAAAAACCCAAGAAGATAATATAAATGGAAGCTTAAACGATTGAGTACAATTAGCCCTTGTTATTTTTCTCAAACGAAAAAAATGGAAGCTCATTGAAGCAAAAATTAAACTCAAAAGATTCAACACTTTGATTGAGGGAGGGATGGAAGAATGTTTCAACTTCCGAAAAACACGTTTTTGCCAAAAAAAACAACTTTCCCATTACGACCTTCCCGCAAACCCTTAAATAATATAGCACCAATATTACCGTCCTTTTTTTTGAAATTTTTGGGAGTATTGCCTTTTATTCTGTATTTTAAAGATTTCTTTGACTCTCTATTTTTACCCTGTTAGCTATACGTGGTAGAACCTCGTTATTAGTTGTATGGTCAACCCAGGATATACCCAACATTCTGAAAACCCACACTTTCATAAACCCACGTCTATCACATAACTTTTGACAAATTTAAGTTCTTCTCAGGTATCTTTTCCGGATCTATATTGCTAATCAGTTAGAATCCTAGGTGTAAATATTATTTATGGATAATGAAATGATAATGAAAAAAAAATTGTTTACAATTTCGCCTCGTTTCGACAAAAATCAACAAAGATTATCATCCTGTATATTATTTTATATATTATAACATCCGCTTATTCCTAATCTGCGAACGATTAAATTATTGTTATGGATTTAATAAATGTTCGATAAAATTGACATTAAAAATAAAGTTGTAGATAACCAATAATTATCAATTCAATTGGCTGTGTAAGCAACTGAACAGTTCAAATAAATCATCTAGTGGTTCTTTCCATACACAAAATCATATTGAATTAAATTTATGAAGTCAAGAACTTTTGTCAACATAAAATCTGGAAGATCTACATAAAAATGAATCAAAATATTTACATTTTCAATTGCATTCTTATTGCGTAATAGTTAAACTATTAATCCATTAATATTTAATAGATGTTTCCCTTGCACGTTACTATGAGAAAACAATGTTATTATATGAAAAAAAAGCCATCAAAAGGTTATCTATTTCAATAGTTCATCACTTATTTTCAAATTCGGTCTATTGCAAAATAAAAACACTTGAGCAGTTGAGCTTCAATAACTGAGTATTCTCGATCTTCGGAAATCTGTAATAGTAATTTTAAAGAAAAGAAGGAAATCGAACGTAACAAATTTATTAATAAAAAAATAACAAACAGAAGATTAAAGAAGTACACAAAAATAAATGTATCATTGATACAATGTACTACAAATATTTTAAACAATTTTCTACATACAAAAATTGGTTAATATAACGTACTGGTATATATGCACAAGTAATGCAAATTAAAATACAATTCTATTAATCCAATAACCCCCCTCAATTATAACATTTTTCATTTAAGCTTAAATAATTTGTACATCACTTTTTAATTCTAACAAACTATAAATAAGAAAATTAGCATTAAATAAAAATTTAATTCTAAAATTATTGCAATAGCAAATAACAAGTGTCCGTCCATTGACTCATATTGCTAAAATAGTTGATGTTTGTGTACGCTTATCTCACACACACACATATATACAAAATAAATAAAAAAACATGTTTTTAATTAGAGTGTTAAATAAAATTGATTAAAATCTATTTCAATGTCTCTTTCAGGCTCTTTTCTCTCTCCTAACGAGTTAAGCCTTAACTAACGCACAGGAGCCGCCACTGGTTGAGGAAACCTGTCTTGTTGTTTTTGTACAAACCCTAACACATTTTTGAAAGGTAATTGCATGTGGTAATAAGCACAATAAGGTAGTGGATCCCACATGGTAAAAAGTACTTCCCTTTTATCTAACACCGTCCCGATTAACCTAGTAACATTTTCGACTGTCGGATTCCTTAACGTAGTCGCCATAGTTTCCGGCATCCAATATCTTCCGTTTTCCAAAGTCAACGGTCCGGAATTTTGACGACTAAAATGTCGACACGGCTTCCATACAAGCCTTGGATGGACATTCGAGTAACAAATGTAAGGTAAAGTTACTCCCACTCGACTACTCAATGGAACAATTGTATTATTGTTCTTGGTGATGAGAAATCTAAAACTCACGTGTCCAGTTAACGGCCTCATAAGGTTCAACTTCGAGAAGAAGTTGTTGAGCCACTGGGTCACCTCTTTATTTTCGACAGGTACCAAACTATGACTCTCTTCATTCAAAAGACAAGTCACGTTTGCAATAACCTTCGAATCTTTGACCGTCGTGCAAGTCAAATATTGATCTCCTTCGGCATGTTGTACAACCACCCAAGGTCTTTGATCACTTATATCTTGAGGTAATTTTAAATCGGTCCTCGACAGCGGTAGTACGATCTTCAAACGTTCTCTTAATCCGCTCAGTCCAGCTGTCGACATTACAAATCTTCCTGTTCGTATTTCACCAGATTCGTATAAATTTAATACGTTGTCCTTGGAAGTGATGGTGTGATAAATTGGAGTAGGTATTCCGGCCTTTTCGCACCTTCTCAGCAATTCTAAAGTATCGTCCAAAGCCCATACCTCTTTAATTCCTGGACAAAAGCACGAACAACCGAGTAATTCTAAATGAGGCTTCGCCACCGCATCGTAATAAGCCGAAGTGGATGAACTTACTGGTATGTAGTACGAAACTCTTTCTTTTTCGGCAATTTCGCACAGTGCTCGTACGTAATTTTGTTGATGTTCGGTATTTGGTTTGGGAACGGTATAGAATTTATTCACAGCAATCGAAAATCGAGCCAAAGCAAAAAGTCCGTCTACTTCGCACACCACAACACGAGCGCCGGCGGAATAAAAATTTCTAGCCAGGTGAAGTGCTTGAATGGTACTTCCGCCGCTAATAAGAACTGTTCGCTTCTTGCGATTTCTTTCAGAACTTGGCGTTAGCAAGATGGTCATACATGTTTTGAAAATAGTTAACGGAAGCTGAATGATCTGCCAAAACATCCAAATCCATAAAGTGATCGACCACATAGGAATCGCAAATAAAATTTGTCGCCATGCCAAGGGTAAAATTCCAAAAAGAATGCCTTTCGCGACTCGTAATAAAAAACACGGGTACCAACCTATAATTGATGCCAGAATCGATAAAGATTCTTCTTCTTCGGGCAAACTTTCGACGGGACTTTGGCATCTTGAATCCCTTCTGTCCGACTGTATAACGAAGTGTTCTATGGAACCGCTCGAAGAAGTACGTCTTATTCTTTTTTTCAACGTACCATCCGGAGATGTAGACAGCGGCGAAGATGAATATGGTGAACCGGGACTGTGAAATCCAGAACTGCTGGAGCTCTCTCCAACATGGACACTTTCGCTACTTGACCACATGTGTGTGAGATTCTCTGAAGCACAAGCTGGCATTTTGCCACTTATAAAATAAACAAAACTATGTTAGCACACTTAAAATTTCCAAACACCCACTAATGCTTTCGAAGTTAAAATAAATACTGGTACACAAACGCGAGCTCTTATATCATGTATTTTGTACTCTGCCCCGACTTTTAGATTATCCCCTTCTCCACTTCAGATGTCTGTATTCATAATAATCGGCTTATTCATTCTATTGAGGTAGTCTTTATTTATTTTATTCTTATCAACAAAAAAATTAAATTATATAGGTTTAATTTTTTAAAATTCGTTCTTACTTTAGAACCACGCGCACTTTAAAAATTATGCGTTTTTGAGTATACCATATGTTGGCCACAATATTTCAGAATAAATCCTACCAATATTTTTAAAATTCAAAAATATATTTTTATATAGGTACCATTACAGGTGCAACAACATGATAGAATGAATAATAATAATTGTTGTATTATGTAAGAATAGTATAATGGATTTTTTACTAGCAAAAATAAATGTCAATTTTATTGTTAAAGAAAGATTATTTTTAAGTCACTTAGGCAAATTATTATCTATATTTATATTATTAATTAAAGCGAGTACCCTTTAAGCTCTAATAAAATAACAATAATTTCAGTGTATTGGGATCGTTTAAAGTGCAAAATCTGATTTAAAAAATCATATTTTAATTAAATATTGCAAAAAAAGCAAATTATTTATAGAATATTGCTACATATTATTAGTTGTTTGTAATCGTCATTACACTTATCAAACGTTTCGTCAAACCATTCAGGAAAGGAAGTACAAATGAGGGTACCCCTTAATTATTATAACTGTAACATTAATAAAATTTTAAGGAAACTGCCCGAACTCAAAATTTTGTAAATATGTATGTATTATACAAGTATTATACAAGATTTTACAATATATAGCCATGCATTTCTTCCTACAGAAAGACGGAATTCTCCATTTGAGAGAAAATTAGAACTATAGAAAAAAGCTATATAACTTAATGCTTCTACAAGTCAAAGTCCAAAATAGACATAACAGAACAACAACGCAAGTTGGATATTATGTAAAATTTAATAATATATATTATATATTTGAAGATATTAATATTTTAGCAAACCCAAAAAATGCACACATATATACTTACTTTTTATTCGAACTAAAATATTTTTAAATTTCCTAAATAAAATACACTGTATACGTACAATTATCCCAAACGTTTTTAGCATACTGTATTATCATCAGGTGTTGATAATTATAATTACAGTGTATTTCATTTGTGCAAACTTAAAAGCATTTTAGTTCTAAATTTTATGTGTACATTTTATATGTTATTAGTTTCATTACTTCCTTCGCAGTAATGAGTTTTATTATCTAAACCACGCATCTATCGATTATTTTTTTAATATTATTTTTATAGAACAGTTTTTAACATTCGAAATTTACAAGAAATCAAATATATTTAAAAAATTATCAAAACTAAATTATCAATATTAAAAAAAAATAGTCAACCACAGCAATTATCTAAAATTGAATTGCTTTTTTTATTATTTTTATTATTATACAATAATATTAATTCCACTATCAAATTGATAAACTATCTATAATTTAATTCAAAAAATATAAAAATATATTAATATTACTAAAATCTATGATTTCGAATGATGGAGTTACAGCCCATCAGAATCATAATCAGCATTTCATGAAGGAAAAAATTTTATGAATTACGAAATTTTCAAGTTTGAAATAGAAAAAAAACCGCCCGCGCAGGGACTTGAACCCTGGACCCTTGGATTAAAAGTCCAATGCTCTACCGACTGAGCTACCCGGGCTACATACATCTGAATTTTATGTGTAAGTCGTGGCGGCGGTAGTGGTACCCTTAATTTATTCTTCTAATACAAGCAATTACCAGTAATCAATAATAAATTGTAGATTCGCTATTTTGTTTTTATTATTATTTCTCAATTTTACAAATTTATTAAATCTTTTATTTAGAACTAATCTTAACTATTTAATAATGAATTTTTTATCTTCCGAAGTTACCACAAAGGAGCCACTACAAAAATTAGAAGATTTGAAGCAAGAAGCCCGGGTAGCTCAGTCGGTAGAGCATTGGACTTTTAATCCAAGGGTCCAGGGTTCAAGTCCCTGCGCGGGCGGTTTTTTTTCTCCATTGGAATTCATTACAAAAAGTATAATAAAAACTTTCTTCTTCCTTATCTATTTACCAAGTTTCAAGTACTGCCCAAGTTGATACCAAGCACTTGAATTATACTTTTTATTGGAAAACAGCAGATTTTCGAAGCCCAAATCTATATTATGTAAGTACACAACGCCAACTTAACCAAAGAATTTACATGAAAGGAGCAAGCTTTTACAATCATAATAAAATATATTATAATATAATATACAGCCAGGAAGCTGCTATTTGTGCCATATTTGTGGAACAGACCGATGACGGTAGACAAATGGTGCCCCAGAAGAGAAAACGTGGACCGAGAGTTGCCCAAAAAACGCCCCTCCCCTGACCAAACCAAATTTAACGTGTCCGGTTTGCAAAAAACACCAAACCGACAAAAGAAAATTCACCAAAACAGTCACTATTTTCTTCATTTTTTTCCTTTCCTTTTACTTTTATTTCTTCAAAAGACTCAAATCGCGACCGTCTAGTGCGCGAAAGCTAGGAACGCGATGCGATGGAAATTCAAATTCACTGTCTGTGGTGAAAATATTTAAAAAAAAGCCGTAAAAAGCTAAAAAGCAAAAGGTTGTTATAATTTGTAACCCCCAAAAATACTGGACCTATAGTTGATCTCGGATACTAAAAATGTAGATGGCAGATCAAATGCAAAACCACATTCACACAGGGAAACGTCCTTTTAAAAATTCAAATTGAATGCGTTATATGTGTTGCCTAACTAATAATGTTTAAAAGTTACGGCATAATTTTACGAAACTTATTTTCACAAATTTACTTCAATATTAATGCGATTTTGATGAAATAAATAAAGAAATACTGCATAGGAACTATTTAATATAATACAAAAAATTAAATGTTATCTATCACAAACACGTAAATTTCGCTAGTGTGAAGCTGCCTAATTTCTAACCTATTTCATTGGTTAACATTTCGAGATCATTGTTTTAGTTCAAATTTTTACTTTTTTCTTAAATGAAATGGACTATAGTTACGTCTATGGTCAGATAAACGTGTATAAAGCCAGCATCCCCATTTTTTCAAAATTAAAAATCAAATAATTAATAATATTGTGCAAATCATGTACTAACTATGTGTTCTTTTAAAAAAACATGTGCACTTATTGTTTTAAAATTATAACGTTTTTATTGGTGGGGATGCTAGCTTTAAATAGATATAGTAAAGATTATAGCGCCAACGGTGGTCGGTGTCCCAACTAAAAATGAGCGGGAATTTTAGAATATTATTTGATTTTTGTTATTCTCGTTCACAAAGTTTATTTTTTATTAATTAATTAAGGAAATTAATTAATTAAGGAAAGAATATATTAAGTATATGACGTTAAAATTTTTAATACTATTACTTATAAATATAAATAAGAGTAAATAATATTATTATATTATTGTAAATTACTTTGTTTATATCTATTTTAAGTTAAGTGCACATGTTTTTTTAAATGAACATATAATTAGCACATCATTTTGATATGCTTATTTATTTTGTAGCATTAAGGGTTGCCGAGTTACAAAGGTGGTGGTGCTGAGTTTATATAAACCTAGCATCCACACTAATAAAATCGCTATAATTCTAAAACAATAAGTGCACATGTTTTTTTTAAAACAACACATAGTTAGCACATGATTTGCACAATATTATTAATTATTTGATTTTTAATTTTGAGAAAGTGGGGATGCTGGCTTTATACACGTGTCAGATAATCTTCTTCAAACTGTAAACGTCAAGTTGGCACCATTTTCTAACCAAAGACTCAATTGTTGATAGCCCGGGTAGCTCAGTCGGTAGAGCATTGGACTTTTAATCCAAGGGTCCAGGGTTCAAGTCCCTGCGCGGGCGGATTTTTTTTCAAAAGAACTGACTACAGAATCTTTCAATATAATAAAAAAAAAACTAATTGTATATGGAAAAATAATAGTGTTGACAGAGTTAGGATAAAGCTAGATCCTGACAGCAGCAGATCGGGGTTTCTTTTTGCAAATCACTTGTGATTCGTCAATCAAAATTCACCCATAAAACCAAAAGGCGCTATCCAATACTGTAGGATCTACCCCATGCGTAAAAACTCAATTTTCCCATCATGTTTTATATTGTAGTTGAAAGTCGCAAAACAATTAATTTTCCGACTTCCTTTTCTACCTATGCTTTTGTTGGCCAGCCTATCCAATCGGAAGCTGGAGACTTCTCAGAAATCAGGAGTGGGTCACCTTTGGCGATGACGAAATTTGACGATGCCTTTCAATTTTTATAATTTTTAACTATTCGAAAACCAATTATACTATCATTATTTATCCAAATCATCCAATCTCATCAATTAACGATTAACGGCTCCAATCCTAATCGTTCAGTTCCAAATTCAAATATCCAAAAATCACAATCTCGTCCAAATCTTGGACGACTTCCAAAATGAACAAATCAAAATGTTAACTCACATTAAGCTCACAATTTATTTTCAAAAATACCTCACATTTGAAACGCAAATAAAACAAAAACAATCTCAGGAGAAACCCGCAAATATGTCCGTGTTCCTCCACGGACACGGCAGCACAGAACATATTATCATTTACGGCAGGAAGCCCTTATCACTCGTCTTTCGGTGCCAACATTAAAATTGTTAACACCAAAAGACCCACCAAATTCAATATTTTACAAAAATTAACAATAAATCAAATTTTACACAAATTCAAAACTATTAAGTAAAAATTCTAGTTAAAAAAATAAATACTTCACTACAAAGCAACTCAAACATTCAAGTTTTCTAAAAATCTTCAAAAGAAACGATTTGGTAACACGAGAATAGGAATATTATACAAAATTTGACAAAAAACAAAAACAATTTTGCTAAAGAAAAATCATAAACTAACACTAACCTAAATAACCGATGTATATCTTTGCGTAGATATCTCTTTTTTACGGACAATTTCGCTAAAGGAAAATCATGAACTAACACGACTAACCTACATAACCGATGCATATCTTCGCGCAGATATCTCTTTTTTACGGATAATTTCGCCAAATAAATCTTAAACTATCACTAACCTACATAACCGATCCATATCTTGGCGCGAATCTCTCTTTCTCAGAATTCAGAATGAAGTATTTTATTAATTTATTGATGGGAGGTGGCTGCAAGTAATTAAAAACATCCCTCCCCCCGGGCAAGAAAAAGTCGAAAAGTTGCGATTAGCAAGCCTTGGGACTCATTTTAACGAAGTTCTTAAATTTCGCGCAATAAATTTAAAAATAAATTAAACAATATACTCTTTTCTGTCGGTTTTCTGTGAAGACACCCTGGATGTATATGTTAAGGGGAGTTAAACATCCAACTTTTCTGTGCCACAACAAAGTTTTTCTTTGCTTCAGATTTTTTTAGAGTGAATAAATTATTTTTTCATCAATGCCCAAGCCAATAACTATAAAAAAACAATAAGAGAAAAATATTTATAAAAATATTATAACAATAGTTGTAACATACTGTACCGAGGGGGAAATCTCTGGGGAAATTTGGTGTACAAGTGACGGGAAATCTAGGGAAATCTCAGGCAATCTTAGGAAATTCTAGGCAATCTTAGGAAATCCGAGGAAATCTTAGGAAATCTCAGACAATCTTAGGAAATCCCAGGTAATCTTAGAAAATCTGCTTAAATTCCGGGGAAATCTGAAGCAATCCCGGGAACTCCAAGGAAATCTAGATGAATCCGATTACTTAATGTTATACAAGTTTCATTATAATGTTAAATTAGCACTTAGAAAATATGAATGCATACACCTTTATTTTAAATCGGTTGTAAAGTTCTTGATGGTTTTGAATTACAGATTCCTACGTGTACATTTCTTATTGCGTTTATGTGACTAGAAGATGATATACCAGCGGCATTTTTGTAAATTTTGCCACTTATCGTGCTGGAAGGTCAGCCCTCGAATAACAATTTCCCAAAGTTGTAGAGAAATATGGCCAGAAGTTTTTGAGAAAATCGACTTTTAAAATATTAACACCGAGGTAGTATAAAGACTGGAAGTAAAGCAGTTGACAATAGCTAGAGTGGCTTAAGCAGTATAAGTCTAGAGAACGGTGGTTAAGTGGTTCGGCTCCCAACGGGGTCTGACTTTTTTTTTTTACTAACAAACTATGTTTATGATAAATTAAATTTTGGTACAAAAAGAACGTCGGGTATACGTACACAGTAAAAGCGTTAATATTTTAACTAAAGGAATTAAAATTCTTGGTGAACTACAATAAAACATATAAAATTTTATTTTGATTTGATTTTTTTTATTTTAAAAGTCGATTTCCTCGATTACTTTGAAAGTAGTTATTGTTTAATATAATAGGGGTATTTTTATTAATTTCTTTTATTGTTATATGTATTAATGTCCCAAATATTCCAATTATTCTTTTAAGGCCTTACATATGTCTAGCAGCGTCAAAAATACGCTAAAATAAATATTTTTTTAGTAGAGATAACAATAGAAATTAATAAAAATAAATAGTATACATTGTTTATTGGTATTTAAACTTTATACAAAAATTTAATTCACTTTATTGTTACAAAAATTATTATGGAAAAATTCACGTGATCCACAACACTAAGTTGTTCCACGGTTGGCATCATATCTCCAGTAAATGTTGATCGATGTTCAAAATTAAAAAAAGATCTTGCAAAATAAAGTTGTAGTTATAGTCTGACGAGCCGGAATTTTTATATTTTGATTTAAACATTTTATAAAAAAATTATACAAAAAATTAAAAATTTAAAAAAAAACCTTTTATTTAAAATTTACAAAAAATGCACTAAAAAGTAAAAAATAAAATTTTTTTAATAAGAACCAACAAAGCTCCTTGAAAACTTCTATATAAAAGCGTGGGGCTATGAATTTCATAAACAAACTACCTATCATTGAAAACCCCAACTGAAACTATATACGAGTACATCAAGAAATGGATACAAAATTTTTAATGACATTTTTGGTACCTATGTAATTGTATCACAATACACAATTTAATATCAGTAATTCGGTAGTTGTATGAAATTGTTCTTGAACGCTTTTATATAGATGTTTTCAAGGAGCTTTGTTTGTTCTTATTAAAAAAATTTTATTTTTTACTTATTAGTGCATTTTTTGTAAATTTTAAATAAAAGGTTTTTTTAAAAATTTTTAATTTTTTATATAATTTTTTTTTTTTGAATTTTTTAGTCTTATTTTAAATTTATTCAATAATGCAATTAATTAAATAATTCAAATTTAAAGTAGCAAATCATAAATTTGATAGTTATACTAGATTTTTTTTTTTTGAACAGATTCGTATCTCAAGGTGAAGTAAACGGGCATAAGAAAACGTATTTTATCTCAATTTTGTATTATATTACGTATCAAGCCTGGGAGGTCGCCTTTTACGTTACTTTTCGCCCTGTATGATGAAAATGTTCAATGCAAATAGACGCATGCGCATTATCATTTTCAGTTTTTTCCCGATTTTTCGCTTATTTTTCGGAATTTTTAAAAAACAAAGTTAAAATATAAAAATTCGCCGCAAGTGAAAGCTGTGTACCAAATTTCAGCTATCTAGGACATAGGGAAGTTGGTTAAAAATGACTTCTAAAAAGTCCATGCACACGGACAACGGTCACGCCAAGTTAAATAAAAGCTTTTAATAATAAAAATAATTAAAGTGTAAAATTTATGACGTAAACCGCATACTTTTTTTTTAAACTGCCAGAAGTTGCTTACTTTTTGGAAATTCAAAATTCCGGCTCGACAAACTATAACTACAAGCCTACAAGTTTATTTTACAAGAATTTTTTTTAATTTTGCAGATCGATCAACATTTACTAGAGATATGATGCCGACCGTGGAGCAACTATTTTTTTCTCAGTGCTGTGGATCACGTGAATTTTTATATAGTAATTTTTTTACTAAGTTGAAATGCCAATAAACAATATGTACTATTTATTTTTATTAATTTCTATTGTTATCTCTACTAAAAAAAATTTTAATTTTAGCGCATATTTGGCGTTGCTAGACGTATATAAGGCCTTAAGTTATAATGTTAAATTTGACTTTAAAATTAATTATTTAAAAATCCAAGTGGGGTATAATTTATTTTATAAATTCTCTTTTAATATAAAAACTTATACATGATACATGTATAAGTAGTTATTATTAAAATTTCTATTACTTATTTGTATTTCGAATTATGGAGTTATTATAAACGTGTTATTTGTAAAACTATGAAAGAAAGTCTACTTACTCTCTTAATGAAGCGAAATCCAAAGAAATTTCAAAAAAATCTTAGGCAACCCTAGGAAATCTTAGGCAATTCAAGGAAATCTTAGACAATCCAAGGAAATCTTAGGCAATCCAATCCAAGAGAATTTTAGGAAATCTCAGGAAATTTTAAGAAATCCGGGTAAATTTTAGGAAATCCAAGGAAATTTCATAAAAGGATATCTGGTGTACAAAAATTTGGTTTGCGGTTTCCCCCTCGCCCTGTACTATAAAATGCCCAAAAACGTTTTAAACCTTTATGCAGCTTAAGGAATAAGAGGATTTTACTTAACCATTCTGACCGCTAATCTGATTAGGGTTCAGAACGCAATTTATCCGTACCTTTTTTTGACCACTTCAAAATCCTTCAAAAATGGTGACCGTTGAACGCAATTAACATGCGCCCAATAGTACCATGGTCACAGGTAAAGCTCGAAATCGAATTAAATTATAATGATTATTTAGATTAATTATGATAATGTGTTACTGCCCTGTCAGAATCATGTTAACGTTAACGTAATGTTAACAAATGCTCCAATCGAAAGCCATATTTCTGCTGATCTACCAATCCAAAGCTCCTGTTCGTTAGCATTAAGTTAACATTAACATGATTCTGACTGGGCAGTAAGAGCTCCTTTCCATTAGGGTAACTAAGAGGGAAACCCCCGGGTGGCACGAATTTAGTGGCGGCATTTTTTTCTTTCTATAAGAAAATATTTTTAAAAAATAATAAATTTTTTTTGTGTAAGAAAATTAAATATATACCCATGAGTTTCGAGTTAAATTTGTTTGTACAAAAAATTTTTTTATATTTATTTATTTCTGTTAATAGTAATATTTTATAATGACCTTTTCGGGAGGAGTAGGGGGGCGGCAAATTTTAAGAAGGCCCAGGGCGGCAAAAGCTCATATTAGATGAGATCATATAATACATATCATGTAATATATATATGGTGACCATATGTACTTATTTTAGTAGGACAGTACTCTTTTTTGGAACGATGTCCTATGTACTTTAAAACTTCTCGAAGTACATACCAATGTACTTATTTTTTCGATTGACTGGAAAACATTGAAAAAGGCTTCTTTACTTCTGGTGACTATATTATTTTCACGAAAAAAAAAGGCGAATACCTAAAAAAAGTCAACGGCAAGAAGAGGTCAGAGGTTAGAAGGATATATTCGGGGTAAGGGGCATAGTTTTAGGTGCCGTTGACCTTTTTTTTTTAGGTATTCACGCTCTGTACTTTTTTTTCGTGAAAATATTATGGTCACCATAAATATATATGATCTAAGGGAGACACCTAATTTTGAAATGTTCGATCTGTTGTTAGTGCTGACTGGAGATCCGTAATTGCTTCCGAATTGCCAAATATTGTATTTTAAATAATTTGCTATGGTGAATTATTTTGTAGGGAACGCAACGAATTGTGAGTTATTGCTATCTATTGATAGCTTTATCTTCGCTCGCAAATTTTTCCATCGTTAAATATTTTTAACAACGTTTAATATTTAATTTAATAATTAAATTTATTTAATTATTTTGGTTCGACAATTAGCGTGTCGCTGCCCGTTCTCAGTTATGTTTCTCCTAAGGATAATAATTGAGACGAGTAGCTGCGACTTTTTGGCGTTTGGTTGCAACTGCCGTTTGGCAACACACTTCTTGTAGAGATTATTTTTTCGTTATTGATATCTTTATCCGGAACCTTCGACCCTTGTTGTCCGCAATAATTACAGCTAGTTAACATCTTGGGTTTCTACAGTAAAATAAAGCTGAAAGGTCGTTTTCCCAGCGTGTAGAGAGACATTATGGAGTCCCCATTTGGGGAGGAGGAATTGTTTGCTTTGTAATGTAAAAATATTTCTAATATGACAAGTCGTATGATAAGTCACATGAGAAATCGCATACTGTAAACCAGCTTTTAGTCGCTGTCTGTTAGAAATAGTGCGACAACATAGAAAAATGTTTATAAATACAGATGTGAAGAAAATGAAATTTGCAACAAAAAATGTCTGAAAAGTTTTGCTGTAAAATCGATTGTTATTTGTCTAAATTAGCGCCTTAAAAAGGTACAAATTACATTGTTAACATAGGACTGTGTCAATAATTCTGTGAGCCAGTGTACTATACATATTGTACTGTGCTTAGAAAACAATAAAATTATACTTCAGAAAAATAGTTTGTAATTACGGTTTGTTTCTTCGCAACTATTTCCTTTATAATTGCCTCTTCTTTTAATTAATCATACAAAAAAATGTATAAGATGGGACATCATTTTCACATCTCCATCTTAAACAAACGTTAAAACTATCGACAGATTTTTGTAGCTATAGTGCATTTCATTTAAGAAAATAGTTAGAATTTGTACTAAAACGATGACCTCGAAATGTTAACCAATGAAATTGGTTAGAAGTTAGACGGCTTCACACTAGCAAAATTTACGTGTTGATGACAGATAACATTTAATTTTTTGTATTATATTAAATAGTTCCTATGCAGTATTTCTTTATTTATTTCATCAAAATCGCATTAAAATTGAAGTAAATTTGTGAAAATAAGTTTTGTAAAATTATGTCGGAACTTTTAAACGTTCTTGGTTAGGCAACACATATAACGCATTCAATTTGAATTTTTAAAATGACGTTTAGTAGTTTTGCATTTGACCTGCCACCTACATTTTTAGTATCTGGGATCGACTATAATAGTTTCAGCAGTTTGTACTGCTCACGATACACTTATTACCGGTATGCTCATGCGCAGGTAGCTCTATCCTTCTCGCACTATGTGACGTCAGCTTGGAGCCAGAAATGTCAAATTCGAAACATTATGTACTACGTGCTTCAACACGAGCGTCTCGCGGCGGATCCGATCTTGGCTGCGAGACGGTAGCGACATCTATACTGCGGTGACGTAAAACCGATCCTAGCCGTTGACGTTTAGAAATGAGGTTAGAGTTTCGTGTTTACATTACCGTTTGTTGAATTTGTTTTTGAATTGACGTCTAAATTACGTAGTGTTAATTGGCTGAGAGGCTTGACCGTTTTTGTTCCAACCGCCAACCACAACGTGTCTCCAACGTGACGTAATTGCGCAGAACGAACGAGTTTTAAGTTCTTACTGAGCATACCGGTAATAAGTGTATCGTGGTAGTGCTCAGGGTGTTGAAGCTTGGTGGGAGAAAGTGAAATAGTATAATTTATTAGACGACCACACGGATAGATGGCGTTATTCTGAAATCTACTTTAAAACACGCCTACTGGAAATCAAAATAACCTATAAATTTATAAGTTGTTTTTTTTTGTCTATTGGTGGTTGTGTTGAATGTGTTTAAGTAAATAATTATAATTAGTGGACATAAGAAAATCATGAAAAATTTGATCGTCGTTTCTTTAACAAAAATGTTATTATTTTTGAACATTAAATACTTCAAATCATTTTGTCTTGGGAAAAACAATACAATGTAAAAGTTAAATTAATGTAAACAATAAGATTATACTAAATTTTTATATATTTTTTAAAGATTTTTATTAAATATTGTTAGTTTGTAATTATTAATGTTTTGTGGATTCATTATTGTATGAATTCGTAAAACATTAGTGGTTATAAAATAATAACTTGAAATTAAATTAATTTATTAAGCGATTTTGATATTCTGATTCTATAGAATGCCATCTATTATTGGTTTCTGAACTATTTTACTTGGCGACCATGCGGTGTAGCGGCGCTGAAAGCTGATTTTCAATTTTAACATGGGAGTTTCCCTTCTATTGTGAATAATATGTTCTGTGGTAGTGCTTATGTATTGCATTACATACAAATCTTTCACCAAACTTTCTTCTGTAATCCAAACATTTTTCTATAATCCGAATATTTTATTAGTTGATTATAACTTTATAACTATTTGTGCGGACTAATGAGTTTTTCTTCTTTTGTTCGGATTACTGGATGGTCGGATTAACGTGTGTTCGGATTACCGAGACTGTACTGTATAACATTATAATAAAACATCAAAACTATTCTTGTGTTTAATTATGTGTAGGTTCGCTTGCGTTTTTGTTTTTTTTTTTTTGATTCATCAGCTACTTTCAGGTTTACTCTATTTCGCTTCTCTTCTAAACAAAACTGAGGTTTCCCGCTCCCTAGCCTACCGGTGTATGTCACGCCACATTGATGCGATTTTCTTTATACACATTATACTACTTTTTCCCAAAGAATAGAGATAAATATCCCAAATAGTTGTGTATACAAACAAGTTAGAACAGCTAAAAGAAAGCTCTTTTGTTGCGGAACCACAGAAGACTAAAAAATAATAGATAAACGATGAACCAAATATTATAGATAGAGATATATAGATATCTTATCTATAGTATTTGGCTGAACTAAAAGGATCGTCAAACTTTCGGATAGGAAAATCAATTTTTTCTGTCTACAAGTTATTGGAATTTCTTGAAAATCATTTAGTATTGTTTAAAAGTCGAAGTCTTGTATACACTAATTTTCGGGGATTTTTATCTCTCGCTTTTTACTTTCTACAGTAAGAAAAAAATTGGAGAATTTCAGACCTCGCCTGCGGCTCGTTCTAGAACCTGTCAAGTTGAATTTCCTCAGTAAAGATTCATGTTCTAACCGATTTCGTAAATAATTATTATTCAATTTCTTTAAAAAAATCCTAAAAGATATCTAATAGACTATAGAGTGTAGACTGTTAAAATAATAGGCTCTCAAGTTTTTTAAAAGTCAAAGTTCGCGCTCTAAACGTGGTTACCATGTCAACGAAAACGTAATTGTCTAAAAATCAAGTTTTACAAACATAAAACGCAACTTGTTTATTTTATTTATCTTTTTATGTCTTTCAAAAGACATCCCTTTTTTTATATGTAGATATTAAAATATTAATGAAAATAGGTGAACAATTTCCTATACGAAAATTGTGTCAAGGTTGGTAGCGAAATTCCACATCTGTTTGAAAAGCAGTCAACGCTTTCTGTTTTTCGCACAAAAACATAAATACTACTGTTTTGATTGAACAGTGATTTTTGAGTGTAAAATAATGTGCAATTAATAATTTACTTACCAAAATTTGGCGTTGGTGATTAAAAAAAACGTCCCACTTAACCAAAGACTACGAAGTGAACTACATAATAACATTAATTTGTGATACAAACAAAGAAACTTAACCTAACATTTTTTAACGCAAAAAATGGCAAATAACGTAGCGAGTAGTGCTAAAAGTAGCAACAGTCACAGCATACAACTGATGGAATATATGGAAAAGTCAAGTTTGGAGGAAAACATGCTAATGCTGAATTATATTAAAAGTTCTTTGCTTACGAGTAACTCTGAAACGAATCAAGAGTTTCAGAGATTCTGCATATTTTTTATCCTCAAACTTTTAGAGCAGTACAATAAATCCAGAACCATGTATGTTCTCTAATTTTAATAAAACTCCTTTTATTAAACTTGGTAAATTTTAGAACCGAAAAGAAACTTATCAAGTCTATTGCGGAAACTTTTAAAATTCTATTCGAACGTACTGTTATAGACGATGAACGTGTTTTTTTAAGTACTTACTATTTTTTAAAAAATGAGATTTACGACAGCAACATAAGCAATGGTAAAGATTATTCTGCTGTATTAGGTTATTTCAATTTTTTGTTTGTAGTAAAGCAAATTGACGAAGAATATAAGTTGTTGATAACTCAAAGTACGACTGCTTTGATGAATTCGTTAACCGATCAAGTTATTTTGCAGCTTTATACTCGTGATTCTGTCCTATCTTTGAGTACCATGGTGTATGTGATGTGTGAAATGGTCAGATACGAAAAGTTCACCACTTTAAGGTTTGTTTTTTTTAATTAAGCAAATTAGGTTGTAAAAATTTCATGTTTAGGATGGCCACAATTGAATGCTTGCTCTCAATTTCTAAAATTAAGTGTTTGGAAACTGGGAACATTATCTTGATGAAGAAAATTGCAGATGCATTACGATTTGTTTTGCCTGGAACTCTTTCTGCATTAGGGAGTGTCATCACCGAGGGAGAAACTTGCAATCATAAAATTATTGTTGTAAGTTATAAAAAATATAATTTATTAATATAAATTTCTTGTTGACATACAAAATTATTTGTTAGAAAAAAATTATGTGATTAATGCCCGGTTTCACCAACTTTCGTCGAAGCATTTGATCAACGTCAAATCTGTTTTAACCAATTATGAAACAGATTTTCATGAGTTAACGAACGTCAAACCCTTTGACGTTGATCAAATGTCTTGACGAAGGTTGGTGAAACCTGTCATAAGTATACCAATTATTTGTACTTATTTTTTTTTAGTTAGCCCTGCAAGCTTTTGGAAAACTTTTGACACTTCACTTTCAAGATTATGACAACAGTATCCAATCTTCCGTTATGCAAGGTTTATCTTTAGAAAATAAATCATCATTTATTCCCAAAAATAAATGGAAAAATTTAGAAGAAGCCAGGGAATTTCTTCAAAATAACCACTGCACTGTAACTTGGTTCAAACAGACTGACCTTCAATTACACAAAATTGTTACCAATTTTGTGAAACTAACGTGCCATTCACACGATGCAGTGAAAGAAGAACTAATTAAGTCTTTTTTTAATGTTGTTGATGTGTGTTCGATGTAACCCCTACAACTTCTTAACCAATTTTTTTCTGATATATAATTTTCAGTACAATTCCAAAAACAATTGGCAAATTATTTGAAATTTCCATTATTTTACAAGAAGACGAAAACCCAGAGATCCAATTTTTAAGCCAAACGATGCTGCAAAAGTTTTCGCTAAATTCATCCCAACGCATTCTTGCAGATAATCTAGAAGAAAACTTTTTTGATTGTGTGTCTTCATTAACAAGAGTTTTCAATGCATTTGGTAAAACTTGCGGCTTCAAAATAATATATTTTTCACTAAGTTTTATTTTTAGATGAACAACAGCAAATTAGCTCCTTAAATTTATTAATTGGGTACTTGAAATTATTTGGAACTAATCACTTATCGAATGTTTTACAATCTCACACCCATTTGCACCATTTGATGCAAAGTTTATTACATATTGCACAGTTGGAACAGAAAAATGTTCACCTGATCGAGGAGTACATGATTCAAGGTAATTTAATTTTTTTTTTTATTGTTTACACTTACATTTACATTTTGAAGACTTTCTTTAGAAAGTTTTTGAATCTTTATATTTAAAAGTCATTGGTGTGAATTCTACTGCAGGCAAACTTTTAAACTGTTTTCCATGTTGTACATCTTTTCAGTATAATTTCCTAAATGCCGAAGGCTATTATAAAAACTATTCAAGGTTATAAAGGCCTTACCTAAACATATGGAACTGAACATCACAATTTAAAATTCCTCTCATGATGCTAGAGATGTAAAGGTGTTATGATAAAAGGCCGAACGATGTAAAATCGCGGATTCATTCTAACAAACGCACTGCACTACTTTTGATTACGCATCTTCTTATTTTATGAATTTATTTACTTACTGATAAACTTCTTTGAGTGCCATACACTACGAAATCTGTAGGCAATCACTTCACTGAAGCCAAGAGGCTATTCAAGAGTATTTAATTAATGGGGTGGTTTTCCGTTGCTTTCCTCACAGCTGTATCAAGTTAGACCCACAAACAGGGGTTCCGTGTCATAACTTGCCATGTCTCTCGTAATCTCTGAGTGTTCTTGTTAATAATGTTTTATTTAAATTTGAAATAATAATTAAAATTCAACAAATTTTGATAAATCAAAAAAGTAGATGTAATGTACGTAATTTCTTTCAGATTTGGATGTCGTTGGTGATCAGCGTACACCATGGAAAAACTTTTACTATTTTCGAGAAGAATCGGTAAAATTGAAACTGGAAATGGTCTTTGAAACTTTTGTATACTGTAACGTGCAAGACAAAATTAGCGATCTATTAACAGAGATTTTTCTTAAATCGGTTGAAAACCGTAAAGAAACTACCACAATTTTAAATTCGTTAATGTTAGGAATAGCAAGTAAGAGTATTTCTGTAATAGAATTTAAAAAAAGTGGTATCAAAACTATGTCTTTTAGGATACAGCAATGCTGATGATAATATGGACCTTTTGACTTCTGTTCTAAAAATATACATGGATCCTGAATATTGGGATTTACAATTGCAAGTACAGCAGGGCACTTTAATGCATCAAGTGCAAACAAATTTAATTCAAATTTGTCTGCAAATCGAAGGAATTGGAATTATAGCCTCGGTTATGAAAGAAAAATTTAAACAATTTTTGTTTAAATGCATGTTTTCTGTTTTGATTCGCGCTGGTGCGTATTTTTTATACTTTTCTTTTAAAGTTTTTACTAAAACCTTTTATCTAAGGTTCTGGACACCCGTTGATCAAAATGGCTGGTATTTCAGCTATAACAAGCATTGCAATTGCATGTGGTAATATAGGCGTGACCGATTTGCTGATTGACAACAGTGATTATTTTTCTTTCCATGTTATACGCAGGATGAGGAATAGTGATCCCGACGAGAGCGTATTAAACGTATTGGCTGTGATGATTAAATATAGTAACCTAGATATTGTGCCTTCCATTGCTCACATTATACGAGAGGTAAAGAAGGAAACAAATTGTTTATATTTTTATAATTTTTTTGTTAACTTAGGCAATCTTACCACCACGTGGACAATTCCGAGACCACAACATAAACGCCTATCTTCGTGTGATTCAAATTTTTATAAAAAGTCTTCAGAAGTGTCTCAACATTGAACCTCGCATAGAACCGATTAAATCAAAACTGCAACGAAAACTCGATTATGAAGAATTCCAACTCTCCAATTTAAACATTAACGATTACGAAGTGCAAGGTAAAACTGCACAAGAAATGTATGAAGAAGATATGGAGCAAGCCCAACACGAAATGGAAGGAGGTTACGACGACATGATTGATCCATATCCGAAAATAGAGCTTCCATTACCACATCAACTAACCGCTGATTTGGTGGAACTTTGTTTACACTTTTTATCTTCGAAAGATTCAGAGAGACAGCTTCTTGTTATAGATATCATTAATCAAGGTCTTGAAATTGTGCGCGATTTCGAAGATACACTTTTGCCATTGGTGCACAAAGTTTGGTCTCCTTTAAGCAATCGATTTTCTGATGATACAGATGTATTGATAATTAACTACAGTTTTCAATTATTTGTAACTTTGGCTAGACTTTCTAAGGATTTCATTAGGTCCCGATCAATGAAGTATTTTGAGTGATTTTTAAACTTTTTTTTTGTTTAATTTTGTGTTTTTGTTGTAGCTATGTTATACCGAAACTAACGCGCTTCCTTAAGGAATATTCAAAATCAAGTTATTTACAAGATAGGGGTGCTCATTATCGATGTACAAAAGCATACAAGTTGCAGTTATTAATTTTACAGCAATTTGGAAGAGCGCTAACTAACCTAGAAGTATCGGATTCTTGTATTAACTCTGTGATGGAGTCAGTCGTATTGTACCTGAACAAGAAGCAGCCCATTCCTTTGCAGGTGAGTTTCCTTCTTTTTTCTTTTTGTTCATCAATAAATTATTGTCTTAGATATTTGCTGTTTTAAAATTTTAGAATTTATTTTAAAATATTTATTTTCTTTTGACAACTATATCCGAACTAACTCCAAATACTTATAAAACTGTGTGGTGCTCAAACCCAACTACTTTATTGCTTAATCCCTATAGGAAGTGTACCAATAACTTCCAAAAAGAGTTCAGTATTCAATTTAGTTTGGGGATCTCATATCTCAGAGTTAACCCAAGGGTCACTTTCTAGTGTTTTCTTTGTTGACTGGCTAACAAAGTTTTAACCACTTTACCAGCTGCTTATTTGTAGATGGTATTACACTTGTTATTATATATATCCGGTATTATACCGCCATACGCGGCTTTCCGGTTCGCAAACGTCAAATATCACGATTAAGTGCATTTTCCTCTTCTACCTGGTAAGCCAGCATTCTTTCTTTGGTGCCATCTCTCCATGATTTTCTTGGTCGGCCTCTCTTGCGTTTACCCCGAGGAGTTCATTCTGAAACTCTCTTAGGCCATCTTTGATCGTCCATTCTAAGCAAGTGACCAAACCACTTAAGGCTTCTTCTATCAATTCTATCAACTGCATTGTCCTGAGCCTCCATTCTGCGTATTATTTCTTGGTTCGTTATGTGTTCCATTCTTGATACTCGAGCGCTTCTCCTAAGATAGTCCATCTCCACTGCTAGAAGTTTCCTTTTATATTCTGCGTTGATCGTCCATGTTTCACAGCCATAGTTCAGAACTGATTCCACCATTGTTTTTCCGATGTGTTTCTTTGTTTTGAGCGAGATATGTCTATTCCACCATATCGAGTTGAGGCTACCTAACACCTTACGACTATTCTCTATTCTGCTTTTAATTTCTTTCCGTCCGATTCCATCTGTAGTTATTACTGTACCTAGGTATTTAAATTTTTGGGCCTGGTTGATTTCTGTGTTATCATTGATGAATACTTGGAATTTTGTCGTGTTATTAATAACCAGATATTCTGTTTTTGTTATATTGATAGTTAGACCCCACTGTTCATAGCTCTCGTGGAGTCTTTTCAGCATAAATTCGAGGTCATAAGCATCCTGAGCGATCACTACTTGATCATCGGCAAAATTTAGTGTGTCAAGATAGTTATTGTAAATAGGTATGCCCATGTACCTCACTCTCCTTTTCCAGTCCTCCAGTACCACCTCCAAGTATGTGATGAACAGCAACGGGGACAAACTACAGCCCTGTCTTAAGCCTTTGGAAGGGGTAAACGGTTGTGCGAGTTCTTTGCCGTTTTTAACATACGTTTTGTTATCTTTATATATTTCTCTTATAATGTTTATCAGTTTTTGGTTAACATTCTTTATGCAGAGGGCTTCCCATAGTTTGTTGCGAAGGATCAAGTCGAATGCTTTTTGTAGATCTATGAAAGCTAAATGTGTGTCCTCTCTCACTGATATTCTCTTTTCAGCTATTTGCTGGAGTACAAATATATTATCTACACAAGATTTTCCCCGTGTGAAGCCGCTTTGTTCCTCGCTAATTTTATTCTTTAAGTCTTCTTGTAGTAGTGTCGTTAAAATTTTACCAAACAGTCTGCTGAAGATGCCGTTTATGCTCAGCCTTCGATAGTTGTTGGGGTCCTTCCTTGATCCTTTTTTAAATATTGATGTAATATGGGATTTTTTCCATTGAGATGGTACTTGATTTTGTATTATGCAGTTGTCTAAGAGTGCGTTCCACTTAAAGCCCACGGCGACCGCGGCGTGGTCGTGTAATTTAGCGTTCCACTTATACGTTTTCGCCCACGGCGGCTATGGTCGTTTAGTACAGTGGAACGGCTTTTGTGATCTCTGTGGGCGGGCTCTGGCGGGCTAATGTCATTTTGAATTTTCAAATTCAAAATTAAAATGACAATCAATTTGCTTGATGTTGGTAACCTCTTACAAGTTTTGCACGCGGGATGAAAAGCAGCACCTTAGTCCCATGATGTATAATATACTATTTTAATGCATTATTCATTAATTGCGTGGCGAACATCACATCTGAAAAATATTTTGCACAAATTATCATGATGGTTGTTAGAAGAGACTAAGGCACTTTACTTTTGCATATTGCTATGAAAATGGTATTTTACTTAAAATGCATGTGTCGCATTTAGAAACACAACGACAAAATATAATTTAACGTTAATAATAATTTTATTTTATGTTAATTAGATAATTTATCTGTTCTTGCACGTTCTGCTTCACTTTTTGAAACTAACAGCTCGTCCTTATCGGCATTATAAAATGCAATATTTTCGGTCTCCATTTTGAATTTTTAAATTTGCGCGTGTAAACTCAAAATGATCACGGCAACCCACCTTTTATAATGGGCTTCGTGGTCGTGGTGGGCTAATAAATGGTGACGTCACTGATGACGTTTTGAGCTCCACCGCGGCGACCGCGGCTTTAGGTGGAACTTTTAAAAGTCGCCCGTGGTCGACCATGGTCGTCGTGGGCTTTAAGTGGAACGCACCCTAAGTGTGTCATCATTCTTGTGATTAACTCGGGACCTCTATACTTTAGTAGTTCAGCAGGAATTTGTCCAGGGCCTACAGCTCTTCCATTCTTCATCATTTTTAAAGAAGTTTTCACCATTTCTTCGGTAATTTCCATCTCCACCTCAGCACTAATATTTTGTTTTAAGTCTTCTTCATAATTATAATCATATTGTGGTCTATTCTCGACTAGCAGATTTTTATAATGATGTACCCAATTCGATGTTGTTATTAATGTTGTGTTTAGATTATTGTTGTTGTCTTTTTTTATTGTTTTAAGAAAGCGCCATATCTTTGTTGATCGTGTTCCGCCAATCAATCTATCAATTTCCAAGCATTTATTTTCCCAAGCTTCATTTTTATAATTAGCAATTTTTCTCTTCGCCCTTCTATTTTGTTCTTTATATTCCTGATACGACTTTGTTGTTCTTAAGGTTAGCCATTTTTGAAATGCCTTATTCTTTTGTTCAATATGTTCACCTATATCTTCTTTCCACCAATATGGTATCTTTTTTCTTTTTTTTCTTTCGAACATTCCTAAAGCTTCTTTAGCAGCTTGATGGATGGCGTGGGTTAGTGTAGATTGTTCAACTTCAATATCATCTACTCTGGGTTTTGCTTGAAGCTGTAGTTGTAATCTGTTTATGTATAATTATTTGATAGTTTCGTTGTTTAAAAGATGGAGTTTGTATTTCTGTAGAGGTTTTGTCATTAAGCCCGTTGTTTGTACCGCTGTTATATTATTCGACATTATGGGAGGTATCAACATCGTTGCTACTACTAGATAGTGGTCAGATCCACAATTAGCACCCCTCTTTACCCGTACATCTGTTACTGTTAAATTTTTATCGTTCGAAATTTCACTAATTAATGACATAGTACATTGATTAATTAAACGCAACTATATTTAGCAACATCACACAACTTTTTGTAAATTTAACTATAACGTTATCGCTTAAGGGTTAGGTTATGGTGGATTTGCGTTACGACATGAAAAGAACAACAATTAAACTTAATAATTACTAATCAAAAATGTCAAGTATTGTCAGTCTTATTATTTAAAACATGGTTCCTGTGAGCGTTATCGTTTGAAAACCCTCATAGTTTCTTAAAAAATTGATGTTTATAACTTTCACAAGTGTAATTCAGTTGATGTACAAGTACCAGTATAATTTTTTGGTCGCCAAATGTCTAACTAAAACTCTTTCGGATATTCTTTGTAAAATGCCTCCATCAAACTTAAAAGGGCGCCTAATCTACTGCTTAAGGCATATCTGTTCAATTTCCAGAAATAGTTTGCTCACTAAATGACTCACGGACTCCTCCTCATAACGGTCCTAGAATTAGTAACAAATATAACGGGTTGAATCCAGATTCGCCATCAATTAACTTAAATTTTATACTGGATTGTGTGATAGCGATATTAAATAGTTATCGATATGAATACGAGGGTGGTCTGAAAAGTTTCCGACCTAACATAGAAGCAAGTAATTTTTTTCTCTGCTAATGTGGTCGTTTTTTCGCAATTTCTGTTTTCTGCTTGTCTACTAATGATACATAGTATATGCTTCTGTAACGGTTGTTCCTTTTTGATGATAATCGTAAGTCCATGACTATCCCAAAAAAACAGTTGCCATCACTTTCCAGCCGAAGGAACAGTGTTTGCTTTTTTTTGGAGCCGATTCCCTCTTTGTAGTCCACTGTTTTGAATGTATTTTTGTTTCTCGAGTATAAGGGTGTATCCAAGTTTCATCTACAGTAATTAAACGGCCCCAAAACTCTGATTTATTGCTCCTAAACTGCGTTAACAGAGCGTTGAAAATGTTTATTTGAACACGTTTTTGGTTCAAAGTGAGCCAACTCGGCACCCAACACGCGGGCAGCTTTCTCGTGTCTAAATATTAATTCATTATATCGTCACTATAAAATCAAACCGGCATAACTGCAAAATTCATATTTTTCACTAGAGCACTTTAAAGTTTTTGTTTTCCCTTTAACGTCTGTTAGGTTCACCTCAAAACCACCTTAATAATGAATGAATTTAGACGAATACGAATATGCCGGTTCGACATAAAAATAGACGGGAAAAAAAGAAATTTTTTGACACCAACAACTCAAAAACTCAATTTTTGCAGTTATGCCGGTTTGATTTTACAGCGACGATATGAAAAATACATTTTTAGCCATACTCATAACCTCTGCTATCTGCCTAACTTTAATTCGAAGGTTGTCTAGCACCATTTGGTGAACTTAAGCGATGTTATCGTCAGTGGTTGAAGTTTTTGGATGTCCCAAACGTTCATCGTCTCTCAAGCTGGTACGTCCACATTTAAATTCAGCTGCTCAATATTTCACGGTGGTATATGATGGCACATGAGTCGTACACAGTGTCCAACTCATCTTAGATTTTTGTAGGCCTATTGCCTTTCAAAACCAAATACCGTCAACCGGGGTGAGATTGGTCCTAATTGGTGACATTGTTCCATTCTGAATAATTATAAATACAATTTACTTCTCACCTTGTTAGTGGTGACATTTGGAATCTGTATGTTTTCTTGTGATCTATGACATATGTTGACCACAACTGTATAGCTTTTTGAGTTTGAGAGAAGTTTTATTAGGTGACTAGCACTAGTATAAATATTGATAGCAGTTTAGACATAAAAATTGTGTCCTGCAAATTTAAAATAAACACAGACAAGAACAAACTCAAATAATCTGGAGAGTACATAATTTGAGTCACTTAGGATGCTTTTAAATTTTCAATACTTACAAGGAGGGGACCCCTACTCGACATCACCGATTTCGTCCAAATTTATAGTGTATGGAGGACTTGACTAGAATTGCAAGTGATATAAGTTGTAGCTCCAGATGGCCAAGCGTTTAGAAAATAAAAAATTTTTTGGTCTTACTTTATGTATACATAAGTGTTTTACGTTATGGAATTCACCTTAAGGAAAGTTTTTTTTTTGCTTCTTTTTAATTTTTACGATATGAACCGTAATAATGTATTGTATTTGTTTATATTTCTACAAAAAGCATAGGGCATCATTATTTTATCAAAAACTTTTTGAAAAAAAATTTTTTTTGTATGTTATAAAATTGAATACATTTATTATTATACTATAGATGAATTGCATGTGCTGGGATGATATTCATCGTAAAAACAGGGGAAGCAGTAATTGTGTCGGCACCTTGCACACGTTATAAACGCCGCATTTTTACTGGAGCTACAACTTATATCACTTGCAATTCTAGTCAAGCCCTCCATACACTATAAATCCGGACGAAATCGGTGATGTCGAGTAGGGGTCCCCTCCTTGTTAGTTCTACATAAAATTGGGAAAATGTGACATTGGTCCATTGCAAGTGAGCTGCCTAGAAACAGCGTTTTTAAGAAATGGAACAATGTCACCCCAAGACTGGATGAGATTGTTCCAAAATTTATTCTTTTTTTGTGAAAAACTGGAAAACAAGAAAAATAAAAAAAAGCTAAGAGATCATGTTTAAACTATTACTTAAACTGTAATTATTTTTTGTTCAACATTTGCCCTACTTTACTTGGCATTTTAACTACTGAAAAATCAAAAAACAATAAAATTGAACTAATCTCACCCCGGTTGACGGTATTTAATAACAGTTGGATACTCAATTTTTTCCATTTTTACAAAAACACTCGCTTTTTTTTTGGTGAGTACCTGTCAAAGGATGCACAAACACATTCCCTAGTTTTTTTTTACAAGTTAAGGTCGGAAACTTTTCTGACCACCCTCGTATTATGTAGGCCAGTAATTTTTAGCTTACGAACTTTTTGCATTTGTTTTGCTATATTTTACCTCATTGAACTAAACTAATTTATGCCTATTTTAGGATGCCGCAAAAAGTTTCTTTAGAGATGTTGCCAAATTTGATCAAGAATTAGTTAAATCAATGATGGCCACTCAAAATGGAGAGGAAGTAAAAATAAACGCCATGGCTGTGCTACTAAGTCTGTGATTTTTTTATTTTTATACAATTTTGTTTCGTTTCCTTATTCTCTTATCATTTTGTGTCAAGAGTTAATATATACGATTTATGTACCGTTACGTAAATAAAGCTAGTTTAATATAATCAATTTACTATATTTTCTTATCCTAAATATACATTACTGTATATAAAATTCAATTGCACACATATCTTTTTATATATCACTTAGAATTAAAAATTCAATCAATTTTGCTAAAATAATATTTACAGGACTCACGTGTAAAAATAATTAAAATAAAAAATATAACTGAATCTCTCTGTGCACAACGTGGCCTAGGGTCGCATTAAAATTACGTGGTACAACCTGAATTCTAATGTGATACTTGAACATGTTGTGTATAGCAGGAACCAGGAAAATACCTTAAAAAAACTAAAATAAATTAAATTTAAAAATGTACAGTCTTAAAATAAACAATGAAATTAAACCACCTCACCTTGAACTGTAACAATAAAATTGTGTTTCTTGAAATCAATAAAAATTAGCATAGATTTACAATTATTAGCGCTTATCTAACAATTTATAATACAAATCTGCATTACAGTAATTTTTTATTATATAAAAAAATTCACTAGTATAAGTATTATCATTATATCTTCCCCCTGTCATGCAGGAGAGGTGCAGGAAGAATCCAGACTTTTAAAACTAAAATCTTCTACATAACAAAATTTAATAAAAGTAAGAGTTTTTCAATGATCTAGTGTAATAAAAGCACTTTTAGTGATATTTGTTTGTCCGCCCAACGTGGACCAAACAAAACAACATTTCACCAAAAGTGAAAAGTTTAAAATATTTAAAAGTTAAAAATATAAAATATTAAAATTAAAAGTACTTAATTTATTTAAAAAAAACGAAAAATTGTCAATTTTCAGTGCTTACTGGCTCTTTAGCGTGATGTATCATCACGTGCTTGTTATGATTAGATTTCGTGGTGGAAGTTTTACCACAAATATGACACGAGTAAGGCCTAATCCCGCTGTGAACGCGCATGTGATCTTTAAGATAATATGACCTATGAAAACCTTTATTACAAATGGTGCACGTGTAAGTTTTGTCTATCTCGTGTTCTTTTACATGTCTCTGGCAGTTATATTTTCGAATAAATTGAGCACCACAATAGTTACAAGTGTAGGGCCTCACACTTTTGTGTGAATTCATGTGAGCTATGTAATCACTCTCCCTAATAAATGCACCCTTACACTGATCACATTTATAAGGTTTAGAAGCACGAGCGGCATGTGTCCATTTATGTAATTTAAGGTTCCATTTGGTTGTAAAATCTTTATTACAAATCAAACACGTAAAAGGCCTACTTCCACTATGATTTCTAATATGCGCTTCTAATGACGACCGCAAATAAATTCCTTTGCACACCGGACATTCAACATTTTCATTATTCCTCTCCTCCGAAGGCACAAACAGTTTATTATGTGCCCTTCTCATGTGCCTCGTTAAACTTGCCATATGCACAAACTTCTCATTGCAATGTGTACATGCTTTTGGCTTCAAATCGTGCGTCTCTTGGTGCCATGCAAATTTCTTCTTTGAATGTGTTATTTCACCACAGTAACAAATATAATCCTTAATTTTTTTTTTAATGTTCAAATGATGACGGTTTCTGTGCTGCACTAAATTGGAATGCCTTCTAAATGTTTCATCACACATGGTACACTTGATTGGTGCTTCTCCCGTATGCGTGTTTTTATGTTCTTCCAATTTTTGTTTCGTTAAAAAGGATTTTTCACAAAAATCACACATGTAGGGTTTAATCCCCAGATGCCGTTTCATGTGGAGCTGAATATTTTGACGTCTAAAAATAAAAACAAGTTAGAACATCAAATATATTTTAAAAAGCGAAAGGGCAATTCTACAAAAACCAAATCAAAGACTCCCACAAAAATAAATTTTTTTATTTTTTATATAAGAAAAACTATATAATTCACGAGCGAGGAAGTGACGAGCGAATTATTTTTCGCCAATCAATAATTAAATTTAAAAAAATGCCAATTGGCGTCAAACATTCATGTGCGGGTGACGCCAATTGACGTTTTGGCAAAAAAGGGTTAAAAGGTAAATAAAAATATTTATCTGCACCTGCATACATGATACGGAAATTAACATGTAATGGGCATAGTTGATAAGTCTACAATAATATACTCCTAGTTGTTTCAATCTCAAGTTTCTCCCTTTAAGATTTAATTCATCCACGCAAATTAAACTTTAAATGATACTCGCATACTTTTATCAACATAATATTGTTGTCACCTCATGACATCGGCTATATTCTCAGATGTCTTTCTGCTTATACTGCCGAAGTAAGCATTAGTGTATTGAATTACTTTGTTACTCGCAAAAGCTTGCCTACGAACAATTATATTTTAACTGTTAATTTATACCACGAATTTTTTTGTTAGTACCCATTAATTTGTTAATTTCCGTATTATGTCTACAGGTGCAGATAAAATAGTATATTGTAATTCGAATTTAAACTGCTAGTAAGCCATTTAAAATTCTTGTTAAATAATATACTATTAAATCTTATAGAATCTAGATTATGATAAATCTTGTCAAGTAGGATTTTAGTATTGAATGTATTTTATATTGTGCATATTAAAAATACATCGATGTTTAGGATACATAGAACTCCGTGCAAGGAACTAATACAAATCCTGGTAGATTACACTGGGCAACAAAAGAGAAACTTTTTCCTGCGGTCTTAGGTTTTGGAGTGAATTTAGATACACTAATGTTACAAGGTACTCGGCATGTAGTTATTTTGTCCGAATTCACTCCAGTTTTCATGTTAAAGGGGGGGGGGTAAAGTTACATTTAAGCTAAAACAACATATTTCGATAATTTTTTTTTACGGTACAGTTAATATAATATATTGATTTCTATAATTACTACATAATAAAGTGACATTTGAAGAATATACTGTGAAATTTTTATTAATTTTTATGAAGAAATGAGCCATTGACAGCGAATCTCCGCGGACATCTCAAAAAGAAACTTTCATTTTATTTTCAATATAAAAGGGTTGTATTTATCTCAAAAACTGGAGTCAATTCGACAAATCTAAATTTTTTTCACATTCAGGAGACCATAATTACCCAAAATCGACTCATAAACCCCACATCGCAGAATCACTGTTCCCGTATGTAGTCTTTGAATATATTAAATATTTTTATTCATTTTATTTATTAAAACGATTGTCTTTATCTTAAAACTTGGAGTCAATTCGACAAATCTGAAATTGTTTTTGCAATCAGGAAACCATAATTACCCTAAATCGACTCATAAACCTCACACCACAGAATCACTGTTCCCTTATGAAGTCTTTGAATATAATTATTGAATATTCTAGTTCATTTTATTTTCAATATAAATAAAACAGTATCTTTATCTCAAAAACTGGCGTCAATTCGTATTTATTCGACAAATCTGAAATTTTTTTCGCATTCAGGAGACCATAATTACCCAAAATCGACTCATAAACCCCAGACCGCAGAATCACTGTTGTCCTGTGTTATAGATTAGAACTATTTACTTTACTAGTAATATACTATAAGAGATTTTAAATAAAAATAAAATAATTAAGCACTTGTTTTATTTACTGTTATAATCTGATGTCTAGTTATAATACAAGATTTTTACATTCCCTCCATTCTGATTCAATTTCTTTCAGGTTCATATTTATTAGCAAAGAATTTCCCACAAAAAAAAATTGAAGTAATCTTTACTGCAATTGAAGTTCAAATCAGCCTCACACCAATTTTGAAGTAAATTTTACTAAATTTGATATAAAATTTACTCTAATTGATGTAATATTTACCTCAAAATTATTGCGAGGATTGTTTTTTCTCTTTGCATAAGCTTGAGTAGTAATTATTGTTAAATTGGTTTTGTTTTCATTTTAACAGTCCTTGGAGATTTAAGTTATTTTTCAGAATTGCCCTTAAAAAATTGTACAGTAGAAATCCAATTTTTTATGTGTTTGCCTGTGCCAAAATATCATTTAACGCTATTCATATCCCTCATATGTAAGCCCTCATAAGTAAGTAAAAATCACTCACCTATAAAAATATTTTCCACACAGTCTACATTCCAAGGGATGGATTCTTAAGTGTTCAATAAATTTCGTCTCGTTGGCCATATTTTCTCCACATGTATCACATTTATAACGATTAATACTTTTTTTACTATGAACATCTTGCCTATGTAATTTTAATTGAAAAGCATCTGGAAATAGAAGATTACATAAACGACACTGGGGTAATTTAATATTCTCTTTAACGTCGATTTCCCCATCAGGTCCCCTCGCAACTTTCTCTTCTGGTTCCACCTGATCATTATTTTCCAAACTAACTTCAATTTTATTAGTAAAAACATTATCAAAGTTATTTTCAGTTTTAATATTGGCGGTCTTTGGTTTAATCACCAATTTTTTGACACCTTTCTTGTTTATTTTCGAACCAATAATATTATTGCTTTTAGTTGGAGAACTTTTATCGCTTTCTTCTTTTTCGGAATGAACTTCAAGTTGGTGGGTGCGTCTTTCTTTTACACATTTGAATCTTTCACCACAACTTGAACACTTGAAATTTAATGGAGCTTCTATTATGGTTATAATTGTTGGAACGTCTTCTACATAAGTTTCTCCTTTTGGAGGAACACGACTTTGTAGTGGCGGTACTTCTGAATCAGAACAGTCAGAACCTTCCCAGGTTTCACGTGCCAACAAATCATAGGATGTTGAAGTTGCAGAATTACTTTCGTATTGCATTCTGCTCCAGGCTATGTCGCTGGCAGCTCCATTACTTTCCTAATTTGAAAAAATCATTTTTTTAAACTGTTTAAAATAAATGTAAGAAATTCTTAAAAATGTTTCTGCACCATTTTATCCTCTGCCAGTCCTCATCGAGACTTATGGTTAAATTATTACATCTACAAAATTCTTTGCATCAGATAAAGTGATTGCAGAAAACATTTTTGCACTACTACTACTACTACAAAAAAAAATGTTTCACTGTAGATTGTGCCAATTATGGAAAAACTCATGCAAATACTTATATTTTCAATGATCGTCTAATAGCAATTATGAATAACCTTTTAAACCAGTTGAGCCTGACAATTTTATCATTGGTTCATACACCGAATAATTTTAAAACATTTTGGACATCAGCAAATATAATATGACAGATTAGGAAGTAGGTACACCAAAAAATTCCAAATTATGATCTAAAAATTATTCTGAGACTGTAAAACGCCAAGATGTGAAGAGAGAAAAAATATGATTGACAATAGAAAGTTATATCAAATGTATGGAAAATAATGAAATGAAACAAAAATGTTGGTAGGGTTTGCTACAGAAAGAAGTATCAAAATTGTGAGTACCGACTTTCACCAAAAATACATATTACTAATACAGGAAACTGTAGATGTGCAGATTCTGATTCAGACGATTTCCCGATTAAAGCAATTGGTACCAGAAGGGCATAAAGAACGAAAAGATTTGACATTGGAAAATTACAGAAAGCAGATAATGGAGATAAACATGTGGAAGAAGTGAAAAGATAACTACAGACAAGTAAAAAATAAGAAAAGAGAAAAAATAAAGACATAAGACTGGTATTATGACGAATAGGAATACAACGAGTTAAACACGCCCAAATGAACATTTTTGGCTATTAGACTATCTTAGAATTTTTCTGAAATAAAAATAACAGCTATTTTAAAATCGGCGACTAGGTTTTAAGATTTCTGCTTCCTATTGTAATCAAAAGTTCATTTTTTCAGATTCTGAAGATACCAACACTTGATATTTATTTACTCTTTAACCCTAACTTTGGCAAACACTAATTTTTCGGCATAAAATTCTTTCTGTCGGAGATTATATCTTTCGAAGTTTTTCAACCCTACCTGATAAATGGAATTTTTGAAACTATGTATCTTGTGAGATACGTTGCCAACTTAAGGGTTAATTCTATTATCAATAGCTGAATTCTTCCAAATCTTCCATCTACCTTTCTAAACATTTTTTCCATAAATTTTGAAATAAAAGAAGACAAGAAATATGAAAAAGTTTTAATTTAGGAAATACGATACCAATTTGATAAAACAACTGGTAACTTACCCAGATTTAAACAATTAGGTCAAGGCATGTTTATTACTTTTTCTTAGTTCAACAATAACTGACGTAGCTTGAAAAACAAAGAATTGCTCCATACCTGTACATGGAAATCTTACCATAGTGAAACATACCCCCTTTCCCACTGACCGTAATTTATGGAATTACTGACACCCCAAAGTGTACAAAAAAATTTGTACACTGGATCATTGGAATTCCAATGATTTGGAATCTTTCAAACAAGTGTACACAAAATAATTTTTTGAAGTATTTACCCCTTGATCTGAACAGAACCTTAAAAATCAACTTTAAAATTTGGAGTTTTGAAATGTTTACTTGGGTTCCTACATAGAGTTTACATATCAATATAAAAGTGACCTTTGTTCAAGATCAATGTCAATTATGCAAAATTGAAGAGTAAGTAGAGTCTTTATATTTTTTTATATGAATTTTAAACAATTTCGTAAAAATATATTATCCAACAGTTAGATAATATATCTTTTGTTAGATTCTAACTTAACGTTCCAAAACTCTAAATTTAAGTTTAACTACTGTGTAATGTAATAAAATAATCAGAATTTTTTTGTTATTGGTACTTAATAAATATAAAAAAAAGAAACATGTTACCTGTCCTGACAATTCTCCTCTTGGTGGCATACGTTCGTCGGCTCGTATGCTCATGTTGGTACTTTCACGAGAAACGCTCTCTTCTACTAACTGTTCAATATTGACATTAGCATCAGATACGGCAATCACAGATCCTCCATCGATACCCCCAATATTCATCAAAACTGCCCTTTCGGGTCGATTATTCAAGCAATCAAAATCATCAACTTGCGATATTAATTGACTCCCCATAAAATTGTTACACAAAATTAACTGCATTCCGTCCATATCTATAACTTGATCGTTGGTCTGAACAACAGCTAAATTATTGCATTCGTATTCAACTTCATTTTCATCAAACTCCTTTTCTTGATTCGAATCTTCTTCACCTTCAACTTCATTTTCATCAGCATTTTCATTAAAACATTCATCTTCGCCGTTTTCGTGAAGGTTTGTGTCTTCCATTTCAGTCTGCGGTGATTGTAGAGTCTGGCAAGCTTTGTTTAATTCAGATCTATCTGGCACATAATCTGACCCTGCACTGAAAGTAGGAGAAGCAACATTTTCGTATTCTTCTGAATAATTGACATCTTCAATATCCTCTTCCTTGTGAAGAGGATAATTTTTTACTTTGCGTTCCAGTTCATCCTCTTGTTCCTCTTTGGACAAATCTTTTGGTTCTTCATTGACCTGATCTCCAAAATTACTGGAGACGACTTCTGTTGAAGTTTCTGCTTCATTAGAAACGTCTACTATTTGAGGTTTACGAAGTAAAGGGGTCAGAGATGGAACGGTAGTGCCTGCAGACATAATCACCTGTTGTTGTTGGTAAACGTAAGGCTGACACATAACTTGTGGGTTAAAAACGGTAGGAATTGTTATGTATTGTTGACCTACTGGATTCACAGTGGACGTATTAGGCGGAGGTTGACTGGTGGTGCTCATAAACTGTTGATAGATGAAGGCATGGTTGGTAGGTATCGAATTAAAACCGGTCGTGGGTTGAGTCCAATTCGGAGCACCTTGTATTGGAAGATTAGTCTCACCGCAAGATTGATTGGCAATAATTGCAACATCTTTGGCATCGTTTCTCACGGTGGAGGTCAAGTTGACCAGAGCATCTATCACTTTCTGTTTCGGGTGACTCGTCAAGTGAGATTTTAACGTTATGCCCGGTCTTAAATATAGGGTGCAAACGGGACAAACTGTATTTTCAGATTCCATGTTTTTAAATTATGAAATGAACAATTTGGTTCGAAGTTAATGTTGAAAAGTTTGCATGTCTTGAATTGAAAATGTAAAAACGTTGACTTGATTTAGATGTAAATTTGTACACTCCTAAGTTGGAATATTGATCTGGTGAATGAATAAAATCAATGTTTATCAGAATTACACAATTTTGTTCGCTTACGCACAGATCCAGGCACAGAAAGACGAAATAACGATCCCGATGTGTCGAATCGGACTCGAGATAGGAACCAAAGAGCAAATTACGTTAACGAAACAAGAATTTTAGTTCAACATGATAAAAAAGATAAAATTTACAAAGGCGCTAATCAACGCCAATTTTACTATTTTATACTGATCGTTGATTCACAAAATATTGTGAAACCGATTTAAAAATTTATATTACACACATATTTGACCACACAATTAAAAAGTACATAAAATGTTGTACATGTAGGACAGCACAGAATCTATCATGGCGAACGAACTTGCTGCTGGTACTCAGAGGCGTAGCACAAATTACAGTTATTTTTTAAATATTTTTTGTTTCAAATTCTTAACCACTTGAAATTAAATCTACCTAATTATAAACGAAAAAAAAGTCAAACAAGTGAATATTTCTTCTAATAATATAACTGTTGCGATGTTAGGTGATATCAAAATATGGAATTTCCAACACTGATTCCTTATCTATTTTACCCATAGAAATATAAAATAATTGAAGGCAATTTAAGCGATTTCACTTTTTTATTCCCTCCCCCTCGCGTTTTTAAACAAAATATACGCTACTGAGCCTCATATTATAGCAGGCCAGGAGCGCACTGGCCTCAATATTTTAATGAGGTCTTTCCAGTTTTAGGGGATGCTTTTACGATCAAAAAGATCGTCAAAAGAATTTTAAATTATTTATTCCAAGAACTTGGGGTACAAATTTAAACAAAAGTTAAAGAAACAAAATATTTCTAGTGAAATTTAAATAAAAGTAAAAGAAACAAAAGATTTCTAGCGAATCGCTCGTAGTCTTTATTTGGCCAGTCCGCCAGTCCTTTCATGTATCGTCCTACGTTTGGTAGTTTGGTTTAATTACAATATAAAAAATATGATCATAAATTAATTAATTAAACATAAACTCGTTAATTGTTACATTATTTGCTAATTGCAATAGAAAATATTCAAATATCCACGATTTCTTTTGTGTGCGGATGACACTTTTAAAGTGACGGTACATAAGACACATTCTGCATTCTGTAAAAATGAATGACAGTTCAATTTATTAAATTATAACCACGAAATGTTACATATTAATTTTTAATAAAGAAAACGTAGTACGTATCAATTTAGTTGTAATTTACTTAGCCAACGCTTCTCTAAAATGGATGATTTGAAAAATTTAAGTTGGTCAGGTGCGTGTAAATCGACGCCGCATTTTAATTATTTTAATTGACCTTCTTAATTTTTAGAAGCCAGAGATTTGTTGAGCGTTTGGAGGGATAATAATGATAGGAAGAGCGAGGAAATCCTGTATTTGTGGAAGTCGGTGCTGGAATATAATTTGAGTAAATTAAGTAGCGAAAGTGAGTTCTTTTTTTGTGTATAATATTGTTGCAATATGTTGTCGTTTAGAATTTTCAGTATTGGAACAAGTTTGTTTGGCTGCTCTCGATTGTTACAACATTCCAACTGCAGATTTTTGCATTCAACAGCTGTCCAATGAATTTCCTAATAGTTTACGGGTAAAGAAGTATTATGCTATGAGATTGGAGGCTCAAGAACGTTATGACGATGCGATTACAGTGCTAGATTCTCTCATCAAAAAGGACGAAACAAATAATGCGCCTAGAAAACGTAAAATTGCTGTTCTGAAGGCTCAAGGGAAATACATAGAAGCGATCAAGGAGTTGACGGAATATCTGAAAATGTAAGTGTTTCTTTAATCAAGGCAAATTTCTAACAGGTTATTTAGTTTTATGGCCGATACTGAAGCTTGGCAAGAACTTGGGGAGCTGTATGTAGCTGAAAACGATTTTAATAAAGCTGCATTTTGTGTGGAAGAATTGATTCTTCATAATCCTCACAACCACTTATTGCATCAAAGATATGCAGATATTCGTTACACCCAAGGAGGTTTTGATAATGTTGAAACAGCTCGTGCTTATTATTGTCAGGCATTAAAGCTAAATCATTCGAATTTAAGAGCTCTGTATGGCGTTTATTTGGTAAGTTAACTTATTGTATTTAATTACAACTTTATCGAAACATTTTCAGTCGTCGAGTTACCTAGCAACATCTAACAAAAGCACTGCGGCAAAGAAAAAAGAAGCTTTGAAGTTGTCTGAATGGGCGTTGTCAGAAATTAAGGAGAGGTATGCATCAGTCAAAGATTGTTATCCTGACGAACGTAACCTTGAAGATCGTATATCGGCATTGCAAATCAGTTAATTATAATTTGTTTAAAGTAAATTATTAACCTAGTTTGGGTTCACATTAAAAACAAAATTAAAATTTTATGTTATTGCAAGGCATGCATGAATTGTTTTGACATTTTTTTATGTGTGTATGTGTAGATTAATAATAATTTAACATTTATTGTGTTAATTGTAGATTTTTTGTATAATAAAACATATAAATAAAATTCACCAGTTCAACCAATTTATACTTATATTTCAAAAATTATCTTGGATGGGGGAACTGAACCATAGATCTTAATCATAATAAAATTGAAGTCATACCTAAATAGCCGATAAAATTACCGCATCTGAAAAGCTACTAAATTCAAATCAGGTTTTTTTAAATATTTTCTCCTGGTGGGGGGAGCATGATGATTTAATATTTCAAGGTAGGTCTACGTTTATTTGACAAAAAGAAGGAAAAAATTTCTTATAAATTTTAAAAATTGAAATAGTCTTTTCTGTGAAGTAATACATTGCCAAATACAATATCGATCACATTCACAAATAATTTTTGTATGTTTGCTTCTCAATAATATGTTTTGTGGCTTCTCTGATGTTTACCATCATTTAGAGGGGGAGCCCCCATGACCCACCAAGAATCAACAAAATCTACTACATTTTGTTAAAATTTGAGAAATATACCTAAATTTTTATCTAAATATATCTATTTACCCTCATGAACTTTGCCTGAATCCTCTCTTTCCGTTGCTTTATTAACATAATTCTGGTTATTTTGTAATCACTGTATTAGGTATTTATATTCTTTCTGGAATCCAATTTGAACGTTGAACCACCATCGCTCTTAACATCATCGATCGTGGATTATTGAATTGCATTTCCATTTTTCTTATAGGAATAAATACATAAACAATCAATTTGGTCGAAGGCAAGATGACTTACTAGGGAATGTAATTCTTAATGGATTGGATCGAAGATGCACTTTCTCTCACTATCAGATTAATTTAAATATATTTTTTTCTAAATTCATTTCACCAATTTTTCAACATCAAAATTTATGTACTCCACCACTGCATAAAATTAAAAACGTGGAACCTAACCTAACAATTATTTCCACCAAATGTTTACACATTTTCTTCGAGAAGTCGTAATAATTAACGTAAGAAAAATGAGTTTTTCACCAAAAGCATATTTATTATTTTTTGCTCAAGAACACATAAATTTTCGTGCAGCGGTAAATCCAGTTTTCCATAAAGACAATTCCAAAAGTTTGAAATTCTTCTGTTTTAGGAAATCAGTTCACTTCTATCGCTATTTAAAATTCCTATGGTGTTCTTAGAAAAACCTACGGACATTGTAAGTTTCTAATTCTAATAAATATACCTATTAACGGAATCGTTCTACTCTTAGCAACCTTTTTGGATTGTGGAATTTAAAAGCGAAGAGCATGCGAAAATATTAACCAGTCGTTCTGTTTCTTTACACTTTTGTATGGAACTTTGGGGACAAGCACAAAATAGTCAGACATTGCACAGCCAAATGAAACTCTTGCCCAAAAGTTTCTATGGGACACATTTAAGTGCCGATAAAACATTTAGGATTTCAGTTCAACATTACGGAAAACATTTAACACAAAGTGACAAGATTGATAGAATAAATGTAAGTTATTTTTTGTCCAATTGACCGGATTTTCTACCTCATTGTCTTAGGAATTTACATATTTACCTGCCGAAGCTGCAGTCAATTTGAAAGAACCTGAAACACATTTACAATATGTGGAATATTACGGAACAGATTCTAAGGTAGTTTTGGATAAACCGTATCGCGTTTTCTTTGGCAGACAGGTAAATGAATCAACTCGTTGTGTTTCAGTTAGTTATCAACTGAATTTATTTTTTTAGGTAGCATCGGGTTACAGACAATTTATTTGTAAAATTTCCTTAAAAACTCGTAAATTCATAGGTAATACAAGTATGGATCCACAATTGTCACTATTAATGGCTAATCAAGCACGAGTTGAATGTGGTGATTTAGTGTTTGATCCATTCGTTGGTTCTGGATCATTGTTAGTTGCAGCTGCTCAGTTTGGTGGATACATTGTTGGAGCTGACATTGATTACCTTATGTTACATGGAAAAACCAGACCATCTAGGATTAATCAAAAGGTATTTAATTTTTTTACTTGGAAAGCAAAAAAGCAACTTTACCCCGAATTATACATACTATTTTTGTATTTCCAATCGCAAAATTTTGTTGTATATTTCAAACAACTTTGTTTCAGCAAAGAGAAAAGGATGAAGGTATCAAAGCAAATATGGAACAGTACGGTTTAAAAGACAAATACTTAGATGTATTTATCAGTGATTTTACGAAACCATTGTGGAGGAACGATTTAATATTCGATTCCATAATAACTGACCGTAAGTTTTTAAACTTATAAAATATAATTTTTTAATTGCACAATCTTTCAGCACCATACGGTATTCGAGAAGCTCAGGAAAAAGTAGGAATTAGTAGAGAAAATTATGATATAAGTGAAGAACATTTACCAACTCACATTCCAGCAAAAGAAGTGTACCAATTTTCACAACTGTATGAAGATCTTTTAACCTTTTCCGCAAAGCATTTGAAATTGGGTGGAAGACTTGTGTGCTGGTTTCCTATTTTCAGGTGCCCTATTTTTAAAATTGAAAATTTTGTTTGTTCTAATTTATTTGTAACTATAGAGAAGACTATTCACTGGAAGGCTTACCCAAACACAGCTGTTTAAGTTTGGTGGCAAATAGTGAACAAGTTTTAAGCAAGTACACAGCAAGGAGGTTATTGACGTACGAAAAACTAAAAGAACCAAGTGAAAATGACGATGAAACATGCAACAAAGTGGTAGATTTTCGTGTCAAGTACTTCCAAGCTAGAGATGAAACCAGACAAGAGAGGAGGACAAAAAAAGCTGCTCTTAAAGAACAAGGGCGACTGAGAGCACTAGAAAAACTTAATTCTACAAAATAAGATTTTTTACCGTAACTTTTTTATTAAATAATTAAAAAATCACCAAGTTATGTTATTTTCTTCTTTGTCCACCAATTGGTCGATGATCCCGGTTTGCAGAGTTGGTTTTATCAAAATTTGATTTTGTTTTAAATCCTGGTTTCGCGTTCTTTTTTCCTCTGGAAAAACTATTATCTTTCTTATTATTACCAAATTTGGTTTTTCTTCCACCAGAAAAATTTCCATCTTTTTTGTTAGAAAATTTATTTTTTCTTCCGCCAGAAAAACTGCCATCTTTTTTGTTATCGAATTTGTTCTTTCGTCCACCAGAAAAACGATCATCTCGCTTGTTGTCAAATTTGTTTTTGTGTCCCCTGGAAAAATTGTCCTCGCTTTTGTTCCTTCCTGCTTTGGAAAACCCATCCTCATTTTTGTTATGAAATCTGGGTTTTTTATTATTTTTATAATCGTGAAAGGTTTTTGTACGTTTTAGTCCTCTCGATTCTTGACCATTAAATAATTCTGAAAGATAAAAATTAATAAGATATTGTTGTATCAAACTATCGTGACTTTACCTTCTTCTGGTTCTTCTCCAACTTCTTGTCTGTAGTATTCTGCGTCGTCATCAACAGCTTCTACTTCTTCGGTTTCTTTTTTCTTTAGAATTCCCTTCATCGATTGTTGTTTATGTTTTTCCTTCTCAGCTTCTTTACGTTTTCTATTGGCCTCTTGTGTAGTTTTACGTTGAATTTTTAATTTTCTGTAATATAAAAATTGGAAAATTAGTAAATTAAAATTTTGGCCGTTACTATTCCTACATACTTTTTAGTTTCAAGCTTCTTTTGTAGTTCAAGCAGTTCTTCATCTGTTTTGGTTATTAAATTGTGGTAAAGCACTTCCCCATCTAACAGACCATCCTCAATCTTCATTAATTCGAGAGTCAGACGTGGCCCCAACTCGCTCAATTTAATTGCAGATTTACCCTCTTCGATGTTACCTCTTGAAATTAATTTTTGTGACACAGTCACATGACTGTTGACATCCTCTTCCATCTCACTTTCTGATACAAAACCAGTCCTAGGGTTTCAGAGCAGTAAATAATAATGTATTTATAAAATTAATAATTTAACTTACTTAGTTAGAAAGTCTGAAATATCTGTACATTTTGACAAATTTGGTATTTTGCCTTGTACCATTTTTTTAACACCTCTTGCGACACCAACCGGTGCAACCTTAATAACATAATGTCTAAGATCAATCGTGTGGTTTGTCGAATTGTAATTTAACAGTACACATCGTCTGATATTGTTTAAATTGACCTAAAAATTAAAAACCGTGGTTACTAGAGCTAGTTGATATCATAAAATAATCTCAAGGTGGTACTGGGTCAGCAGTTCATAATTTTGATATTTACTTACGTTTGTTAGATTAATTGTTGGAAACATATTTTGAAAGGTAGATGCCATTAATTTCATATGCGATTCCTCGCTACTAAATCCATTCAAAATAACCAGAGGTGAATGTTTAAAAGCACGCTCAATAACAACTTGTTTTTTAAGTGACGAAATGACATCACGCGATAAAGAAAAACTATTTACTTTAAAGGTTAAAGTTGGCCCATGAGATAATCGAGCCACTTTAAAGTAAGTTCCAACTTCTGTATGACTGAATATACACATGTGAGTCACATGAAGCATTCCGGCAAGTGAAACAAAATCCTTAAGTTTATTCTTTTTGCGTTCCTAAAACAAAAATTATTAATTATTGTGCAAAAGTTTTAAATTGTACGTACTTGTAAATTCTTGGCAGTAAAGGGATCCATCAACTTTCTGAAGTCTCGGGTTAGTTCGATAATGTTTCCACCTGGAACTCCCTTATGTATGATAAAGGAATGAGGGGCTTTTATTAATTCTTCTGCTTCTCCTCCCCTGTTTGGATTACGTTTCACAGAACGTCCTATCCTCTTCTTACCCATTGCGAACGTGAATTTGGAGAACTTTTAAAAGTGAGGTTAAAATTTTATTAATAAATGTAATTGTTAAAATAAAAATAAATTGAATGAAGATTTTTTTGTATAAAATAATAAAAATTTACCTTCGCAACTACAATCCTATTATGTCTCGTATTTAAAATTTGAAATAACCAACAAACACGTTTTTAATTTTGACAATTACTTGGTATTGCTTGGTATAATTGAACTAATAACCCTAATAACTTACACCAAGAAATTCAATAAGTTCAAATTAATTGAGATCAAAATATACACACATGGTGTTTCATAATTTAACTTGAACCTCAAAGTTCCAAAAGTTTAAACCTTAGGTTTAAACGATAGAAAAACTATAAAAATCAAGAATAAGTCTCGAATGATTCTTATATTCCTATATTCCTTAAAGAAATGTCAAATAACTTTAAATTTTTATTTTTTTCTATTGAATTGAATACTGCTCGCGTTATTAATATTATTCCAGGTTTGCCTGAGGAGAATCGGAAATTCAAAACATCTAGGGCCTATGTGTCGCAAACTATTCATGTATTTGCATATTTTATCGATAAAAGACAGTAAGATCTTTCAATTATTAAAACCAAAACAAATAAAATTAATATTATCAAGATTCCTCTTGAATATCGGCTAATAAACTCGCGCTATAGATCTATCTATATCTATCTATTTATCTCAACATGCTCCTCACAAAATGTGTTACAACTAGTTTTATCAGTTATTTCAATTATTAATTTTTCTAACATGTAATTCAATAATTAATATATTAGTAAAATATTTTCACATGTTAATAACTATACCATATTTTATTTTTTAAAGTGTTAAAATCAGTAATACCAAATACTGATATTGCGATATTGGTAGTCTTTAAAAAAATGTTAATTTTAAAAACTAGTCAACCCTAGTTGATTGGGTAATTGAAGTACGCCACTGATGTCAGACAAATACGAGTTTTGAGGTTATGAATTTTTAAATTTAATATAAAATATTATGATTTTAAAATAAAATTTGGATTACATCGTAATTACATACAAAAATGACTGCAAAACATCTTTCCGAGTCAACTCTAAATATTAGGAAAATTGTGCGTAAAGAAGATGTTACAAATAGAAGCGTAACTAATTCAATAATTGATGCAATTCAGTGTCTTATAAATGCAGATAGCAGTAATACCGAACATGTGTTGTTAAACATAATCATAAGTGTGACAGGTGTTGAAGTCGAAGAAACTGAAAAAGTGACCAAGAAAAAATCTAAAAAGCGCGCAATAGTTGAATGCGAAGAGTCTGTTAGCAAAATACAAAAGTTAACGGAAAGTAGTTCAAAGCCAGAAATAGTAAATGAGAAAGTATCTAATCGAACAAAACAATCTAACAAAAAGCGTTCACTGATTGAATCTGATGTTGAAGCGAATGAATCGATTAAGAACTGCACACCGAGTGAAAAACATAAAACAAGTAGGGGGGATTTACTGCCTGCAAATACCAAACCCGACAAAAATAAAAGTAGTGATGATGAAACAAGAACGAGAAAAAATGGTTGTAAAAGAAATAAAGAGACTAATTCTGAATCTGAGCAAGAATTGGTTAAAAAGTCCAAATCAAGTGAAAAATCTGAAAAGACTATTACAAAGAATATACCAGTTGAAAACGTTTGTAGGAGTACAGAACAAGACCAGGAATTGGTTAACAAGTCGAAATCAAGCATACAATCTGAAAAGAACATTACAAAAAATATACCGGTTGTAGGTAACAAAATAAATACAAGCAAAAGTACTAATAATGAAATGGAAAGAAGCAAAAATAGTTCAATTGAAAGTAAGAAAATTAATTTTGAACAGGATGAAATGGATGAAGAATGTTTCCAAGTTTTCCAGGAACTAGAGGAGGCATTAAAACGACGTATAAACCGCAGAAGCGCATCGGAACAAATTATGGCCGAAAAATTTGAGTATCTTAAACTAAGGAAAAAAAATAACACAAAAAAGAATTCAAAATAAGAAACAATATAGGAAAAGTATCTGAATCTTCAAAATCTAATTGAGATAATTGATAACAATTAAACAGAGTAAGTTCTGTTTTATTTTACATTGTTTATATTTTGATTGCTTTGTTGTTAATGAATAACATGGTTAAGTAAATAGTATTCATTTGAACATCACATCTTTCTCTTAAGGCCTAGTTTTTTAATCGTAGTTAACCCAAATTCAATGGTTAACTTTGAATTCTGACCCATCGGGGTAGTCATAAACGTAGGTTAACCCTTGAACTAAGGTTAACTCACAATTGAAAAACTGGACCTTAGAGTTTTAGCAATTTATTTTCTACTTGTTTTTGTTATTAATTACTCGCTTGTAATATTTTATGTATACTACTTATGTATGGTTTCATCTTTTTTTTTGTTTTATAATATGCTTGTTGATTTTATATTTTTTATAAAGACAATGAAATATAAAATAAATTGGACAAATTATTAGTTTCAATGCTTGTAGCATTTCTCCTACATCGTGTCTAGAATTTAATCAGTAGATTCGTAATTTAGTTTAACTTGATGTTAACCGTGGCAGTATTTTAGAATCACCAAAAAAGGTACTAAACGCTTTTTGGAAATAAAATGCATAAAAGTTTTATAAATAAAACATACTAACACAGTTCACTAAAAGAAATTAACTTTTTATTATAGAAAACGAAGAAATATGATGTATTGATATTTTTGAAAATAATGAGATCCAATGCTGAATCGTGTAGCTTTAAAGAATAAGCAGAAGACATACAATAGGTTAATGTAGTGGTCAGCCTTCTGGAGTTTAAATATGTTTGCACTCAACATTCGGATTTGTTTCCAGCTGCCTATATTTAAGATTATTTTATTTGTTTTTGCTATAAATAATAAACTATGATATTATTATTGTATTCATACGGAAATAGTTATTCTAAATTTTTGTAGCTTTTCAATTAAAACTTAAAACTGTACCTGCAGACTTATTACCTGTTCCCCAAGTGCATCAATAAAGGCGACTTTTATTAAATTTACAAATCAAAATTTTAAAAACTGCAAATAGCTGAAAGCGAACCCAGATATAAAAAAGTAACAAATTTAAACTAGCAAGTGCTGACCACTAAAAACGCATCTTGCTGTAGTATGTTGTTTGCCTATTTTTTTAAACTTATTTTAAGCACATCAAATATTTCGATCTCATTATCTCTGAAAATAAGTTACATTAAATCAAACGCCGAAATTTAATTTTTGTTCTACTTTCATTTCAATTCTCAAGATTTGGTGTTAAATAAAAAATTTATATTTCTTTTGAAAATATTTGAAAACCTCTCTAGATTTTCATAAAAATGGGATAGAGGCTAGATGCGCAAATTAACGACTGAAAAATTTCAGAACTTATTTTCCGGGCCAACCCAAACTTAAGACGAACTCAAACATGTTAGAGGGTAGTGTGTCACTAACATTATGGTCATATCAGGCTAGAAGTTTCTCAATATGAATATTATTTTTGGTACTAGCAGTGGACAGTTGCAAAGCACATGTTCAATTGTTTCATCTGTTTCGTAACACCCATGACAAATTTGTCTGTCAACTAGTCCTATTATTCTGTATAGATGTTTTTTATATTATCATTGAGAAACCTAGCGATAATGTTCAGGTTGCCTGGGATAGCTGCGGGTAGTATTTTACAGAACGATAAGCTTTGGCAGGTTGAAAAAGTCCTATAAAATTAAGCAAACAACACCTGTTTTTTAAGTGTTAGGAGTAATTGCATTATTTTGTAATTTTTTTATCTTTTAAAATTTATAATATCCTCCCGCTCTTTTGACCAGCAAAAATAAGAAAAAATTGAATCCCTCCCCCTGACCCATAACCCTCCTTACAGAATACTTGAATGATCCCTAATTTCACTTTGCCCGTACAAAATGCCCGCACCAGTGCGGGTAAAGTAAAATTATGGGATCGGCAAAGTGAGATAAGGTAAGAACTACAAAATAAACACAAATTTATTAATTTTAAAAGTCATAAATTTAAACGGACTACAACTCTTCATATGAAAAGATCGAATTTGTCCTGATTGTATGTTGCCCATTTCTCAGCAAAGGGCAATCTTTAGGGTGTGGATTGTCTTTTTTTTACTGGATTTTTTACTGGATACTTTGGCCTCTAAAATGTATCATATTGAAAAATTCATTGGGTTTAAGTCCGGGGTGTAATATATTGTGAAGAAATGAATCTGCAAAAATTTATTTTCAATAACTTGGTTTAACTGCGACATAAAACGATATGCTTCCGTAGGCTTGTAAACAACATAATAGACTAACGCTTGTCAAAAAATGACGGCGCTATCATTCCAAGTTTTTCAAAATAATTTTTTAGACGTTAAAATTACGTCTTGTCACTTTGACAGTATATAATAAATATATAATAATAGTATTATAATGTATTTCTGGGGTTTGAATGCGCATGTGCGAAAAAGTAAAAAGCAGCGGGTATCTGAAAAATTACTTTTCCGCACTAGTGCAGAAAGAAACTAATTATAGTACCTTCCTCAATCGAATATTGAAAAGTTGGACTTTTTCAAACTGTAATAGAAAAATAGTTATTCTAAGTTCGTTTCGTGCATTTTACGGTGTAGCTATTTTCAACACAACAATTTGAATTATTCTTATAAGTTATAAATATATATTTATGCTCCTAATACTTTATTTTAGTGAACCAAAAACAACAAACCAAGAAATTGGTGGGCAAAGCAATATGTTATAGCTTACAAAAAATAAGGAAATACTACTTACAACTTTTGTGGCACAGTTTTACACTAATCTAATCGTGAACTTTTCTGTGCAGTGTAGTATACCAACAAGTTCCGTTTGGAAGATGTAATGCATATATCAGCATTAGTTCTATATTCAGCTATAGTTCAGAGAAAAATTGGTCTAACCAGGTCTAACAAACCAGCTAGGAATATCAACAAGGTACGAGGGTCGTTTAATTACAAAAAGTTTAACGATCCTAGCTCAGTGAAACGGTAGAGCGATGAAATTTTTTTTGGTTAGGCTCTCATCGATTGTGAACATGTTCGTTTCGGTAGAAATCAAATCGATTGAAGTTTAACTATTTTATAACGTTTTACCATGGAACTGCCATTGAAAGTTGCGTCCAAATCTGAACTTCGTGATGTAGTTCGTTTTTTGGCTGGAAAAAAAAAATAAAACAAAAATTCATTGAGAACTGCGTAGTGTATACGGTTAACAGTGTTGAGCCTTGAAATGGTAGCACTATGTAATTTGGAAATGGTCCAGATCATTGCACAATAAAGAGCGGTCTGCACATGTTAGCACCGACGAAAACGTTGCACTCGTCAAAGAGCTGATTTTTGAAGTTCAGTGGTACACAAACGACGAATTATCCCTACGATTACCAAGTAGAGAGGAATGTAGTCGTTTACAATTTGAACAATTCAATTCAACAGACGAAATCGAATGCGCCGTAACTGATTATTTAACAAATTATTAAACAAATTTAACACGCATCACACTACCGACTCGGAATTGATAAGTTGATTTTTTGTTACGACAAAAAATGTCTCGAAAAATTTGGCAATTATGTGGAAAAGAATTAAAATTGTCTGTAGATTTCAAATATCACCTTGTTTTTGTAATTTGACCTCTTTTTGGTAGTGTAATAAGAGCGTTAAACTTTGTAATTAAACGACCCTCGTATACTGGGTGCTGAATGAGTTAGCCGAACATAGGAAATTAACATGTAAAAACTTATTTATGCAAATTCCTGCTTCCCAAATTATTTTAGAGCAAAAATGAAAGACATAAAAATAATGCAGAAATATAAACTACGAATGATAAGAGCATTAGATTTCATCTAACTTTTACTTAAAAAGCCAAAAAATGCTTTTGAAATTGTTAAAAGTTTCATTTATCGGACTGGCCATGAAAGTTTCCATGGTAATTATTCTGGAAAATAAGCCAGTGCGATAAATGAAAATTTTAACAATTTCGAAAACATTTATTGACCTTTTAAGTAAAAGTTAGATGAAATCTAATGGTCTTATCATTCGTAGTTTATATTTCTGCATAATTTTTGCGTCTTTCATTTTTTCTCTAAAATAATTAGGGAAGCAGGGATTTGCATAAATAAGGTTTTACATGTTAATTTCCTATGTTCGGCTAACTCATTCAGCACCCGGTATACCTACTATTGATAATAATAATAACTTATCGGGAGATGGCGAGGTGCAGTTTATATTCAAATCCAGTTCGTTGATTATATAATTTTTTTTTCTAATTATAAGTGAGTGACTATTAAATTTGACGTTATCAGCAACACTAAAATGGTTATTCTCTTTGAAAGAACCAAAGTCAAAAGTAATAAGATAAATAAAATAAGAATAAATTAATATAAATTCGCTGAAAGTTTAAAAATAAAATTGATTTTTATTAAATATTTAATTAACTCGTTCCATTGAAGTTTTAATTTATTGTATTAAATATATAGATTTGTTTTTTTTTGTTACTCTAAGACTTTCATAGTAAAAATATGTTGTTTTCCAAGTTTTCCAAAACTTTTTCCAACCTATCACAAGCTGATCTGAAAATATCTTCCAGGCAAAATTCATTGAAATATACTTACGATTTTGGTTAAAATAAGATTTATTCTTTCAAATATAACCTACCTACGTTTGATGAAAAGTTTGTGTAATCCAGTTAGTAGTTAATGCTTATAACAGTCATTAGAAGATGAAGTTAGATCAAAGTAATTTATTAGAGGAAACCATCCTTCTATAAAAGGTTTGTGTGTATTAATAGTAGTCTACGCTTTACTCGGAATTATTTTGAATGATAAACAAAATTTATTTCTTTAATATTTACTTTATTAGTTAGAGATAAATGAGAAATAGGTTAACAGAATTTTAAGCTCCGTTAAGAGGTTTTGCACTGATTTTTTTTTGTAAAGATGTAGGTAATATTTACATAAATGTAAACAAATGGATCGATCTATTGTTACATATTATTACAAGACATGTTAAATCTTTAAGACTAAATAAAAGCTAAGCCAACTTATGAATCACTTCACAGAAGCAATTTATATTTTCTTTTCACGTTTAAATTTAGTGGTAATAAAATAACAATGAAATGTTTCATAATCAGAATATTTATTTACATTCTAATTTAAATTTATCGGCAGTCAAGCTATGTTTAAGTAACAAAAAGGGAATTAAATAAAATTTCCTAATACAAAATAAATTAAATAGCTTGCCGGTATATGCTTTCTACATATTAACTAACTAAAATAGTTCAATATTTACATCAACTCACGATGCAATATTATAATACTTGTACAAATTATAATAAAAAAAAAACTATTAATACACAGAATATATAAAATTGCTCGAGAATTTTAGTTATTATTTTTCGTTTTTTCTTTGGAATCTCAAGAATTTTAAAAATTCCGCATTTTACAGTCTTACTTAACTCGAATTTATAAAATTGTCATTTTAGAAAATTGATGCACAGCTCCAGAAAATGCCATTTCTACATAATATAGGATAAATTAATATTGTTAATAGTTGTACACATGTATTTACAATTTTTTGGATTAAACAAGTTCTTTCCTAAAACGTTTTCAAATATTAAACTTCCATCCGATCAAATTCATCCCTCTGACGCTAATGCAGATCTTACACAACGCCAGCTATTATTTTATTTACACTTATAAATAAAACCTTAAATGTACAAACAATAACAGTTTGTTTTCTTCAAATAAAAACATGCTAATTTGTGATTGTCTAGAATACAAAACAAATAAGTTCGCTTCAAAGTGTTTCAAAACTTGACATTCTAGATGGAAATAAGGAGGAATAAAAAGTTCTAGTTATGATGAGATCCAAGCAAATTGCGAATTTGGAATGATCCCACCTCATTTCTCGATTTTTTGTAATAAAAATAACATTGATTTTGAAACACCTTGTATGTCGGTTTCACCAAAATGGGCCTATTAAAAGTTTATCAAGTACATTATGTGCATAATATTAATATTTTCTTCCTGGTCTAACATTTATTTAAACAAAATATTTTTTAATTATTCACAATTTCTGGTAAGATTTTTTTCAGACCAAATTATTATTCCTAGCCTAGGATTTATCTATAGCCTGCTTATACGATAATCATACTACATGCAGTATGTTTATATTTTTCTGTTGTAAGCCGAAGCTACAATTAATTGAAAATATTTTGATTAAAAAGAATACGGGCATTTGCTAAAAATAATTTTGAAAAATGTATTAAAACCTTATAAACTTTTAACAGATCAGTTTGACGAGTCACCAGGTATAAAATATAAATATACACAGATATGAATATTTTTCAGAATACTAAAAAATATGTATTTTTGACACTAAAAGTATATAACATTGTAACATATAAATATTGGCATACGTAGGAATCTGCATTATACAATAATAATAATAATAAATTTTCTTCGTTTATTAAGTAAGAGACCATCACAAGCGAAAGTATTGCTTTATTAAATATGCATTAAACTATACATCGTCGGTGTTTTTATTTTATATTCATTTTTTTGTGTCAACAAAAGTCCGTTCACTTTGGTCCATTTTCAAATCGTTTCTTATCAATTAGCTGCATTTCATATAATAGATAATATATATGTACATTTTTAAGTGTGAAATAATAAAAATATGCATAATAACTTTACGCACATTACGATACACATATATCACAGACCTACAAGGTTTTTAATAAATATTCGTGTGCATTACAATCAAAATTAAAAAAGCCAACAAAATTAGAATGTAGGTACAGGAAATTTTTATATTAAGAAAACAAAATAATCAAACAGTAGCAAATTAAAAATAACTAACGATACCTACTAGTAAAATTATATAAATATTTAAAATTTTTCTCGTCAGTCTCTACTAAACTGTCCGTTATTGTTGGGTATTCAAAAACAATTTTTTTTGTTTTCATCACTTAAATGCACCATTTTTAAACTTTTTATGCTTTTTTCACTAATAAACATTAGGGCACTTTCAAGTGATTGATTGTAAACATTGTAACCAAATATAAGTTTATCACTCAACTATGACGATTTACACAAAAAGTATGACAGTCCAATATAAAGGAATTCCTAAGGGCGTGAGGGCCAACGGGCCGTGTTCCACGAGCTATCATAATAAGGGTCGAAGTATTTCATTTGGATGGTTGTTCTGGTCGCTATCGTTTTGTCTTGCGAGGCATTGCTAAAAAAAAACAGTAAATAAGTATATGAAGTATTAAATTATTTCAAATAAATATTATATTATAATATTTTAAATTTTATTAAATTAAAATAAAATGGCAAATTGGCCATGGTCTAGCCAGACTGGAATCGAGGGAGAAATCGTTTGGGAAATACAAGGGAACGGAAATTTTAGAAAATCAGGAAATCTTACCTTGAAAAAAAAGGTAGATAAAAAATTCATCATATTGATGTAGAATTCAAAGTATTGCAAAAAAATCATTATATTGATGAAATTTGTTCTTCAGCGCAAAAAGAATGAATTTTTGTATCAATATGATAAACCATTTTTTTCAGTGTAGGTATACCATAGAGCAGGGGTCGGCAACCTTATCCAGTATAAGGGCTTTCACAGTTAGCTTAACGATAAATGATTTTTTTTTATCATATAAAAATACAAACAAATTCGGCACCATTTATTAAATTTTTACGGGAAAGTGCAATTTATTTTACTTAATTATTTAAGTATAGTTTGTTTCTTTTTAAATGGAATTATTAAGACAATTTAAAAAATTTTCAAAAGTCATCAAATTACTTTGATATAAGAACGTATAAAGTATAAACTTTGCCACAAAAACATAATATGCTAATGCCAATGCATGCGTTATCATGGCTGGCCTACGATTAAAAACATCACCTTATATCTATTACAGTAGAATCCGCTTAATGTGATCTCGGATAATGTTATCAGTCGGTTATTGTGATCAATTTTTTTGGAAACCGGCCACTTTTTCTTTCTTTTTTTTTTCTATTTTGTTCTAATCCAAATCTTCTGAAATTCGCATTTTTCTAAATTTCGCTAATTGTTATCAGTTATCAGTTAATATTATTAAAATGTCCTTGGCCCGAAGTGATCACATTAAGCGAATTCTACCGTATTTATTTTGCGGCAAAGCACATACGTTCTTATATCAAAGTAATTTCATATAATATGACTATCTATATTTTAATAATTCCATTTAAATTGAAACAAACTATACCTATACAGATAGCTTCTATCATCAATTGCGCTTGTCAATACATTTTAATATGTTAACTATTAATTTAATAAGATACAGAAGTAATTATTACAAAATTACTTACGCTTACTTCGTATTTACATACATAAATTACATTAAAATATCAAATCCAAAAAAATCAATCAAATTAATAGTTACTGACTTAATGTTACAAGCGCAATCGACGACAGAAGCTATTTGAATATCAGAATTGGGCTAGTTTTTTTAATAAATTTCCCATGCCGCTATGTTCTATTGTACAACAAAGGTAGCCTATAAGCGATTAAAATTCTAAAAACTAATCCACTTTATCTAAAGATTTAAAATCCGCGATCTGGAAGTTAGGACTAGTATCGTAGTTATTATGACGTATAAATTTAAAAACTTACCGCTTGTTTTCGTTCCCATGTCCTCATTGCAGATTTGTACTTTTCAAATTCATGACACCAATCAGAATACACCTTTTGATAATCATTACTTTTAGATGGCGCAGAACAACGATGAGAGTCTACAGTTACGTTATATGAACATAACAGTGAAGCTCCCATCCAGCAATCATAGCGACCAGCGTCAGCTTCCGTGACTGACAAAATAATCAGTCCATGTTCTGACGTTTCTACATATTTTTCAGGCCTGCAGAGAAATGAAAAAAATTATAGTGACACGAATGGTCGACATTAACAGTCTCTTACCTATAGTTAATTTTATAGCGTCCCTTATCTTTGGAGTAATGGTGCCAAGTAATAGTTTGAGACGCCAATACGGCAGGCATTTTCAAAAAACAACCCAAGTGCAAACTTTGACCCCAAGTTGCAATCATCTTCTTCTTCACAACGCTACTATCACAAATGTTGACTGTACTATTCGAAACGTCTTGGAGTAAACTGCAAAAAAAGTTGCTTTAGTGCCAATGCTTTTCTTTAAAAAAAATTGCTTACCCTGGAGCGTACGGTTTGCAAATCGACATATCTTTATCCCATCCACAATAAGGATCGTGCACGCAACGTAAACAATTATCGTATCGACGATTACACATAACTAAATCAATTTGCTTAACTCTATGATCGGACGCAACATACAGAGTTTTGTGCTTTTTGGAGATTTCCATTGTTTGTATTGGTTCTTCCAGTGTTATATCGAAAACGTCCAATAAAATCGACGACGAGTCTCCATTATCGTTATGCCATTCGACAATCTTGTGAACTCTTCCATCATCTGAAAAGTGGCGGGTTTATTTTAAATTTTATTAAAGAAAACTATATCAACGTACTTGTTCCGGCGTAGTAAACTATATACTCCAAAATGCTTCCACCAAGATCGACTTTAATTCTATCCACTACTAATTTGGTAAAGAAAACGTCGCGTTTGAAAAATACAGGTTTTTCATTTTCGTGTGTAACTGCGGAATCCATTAGGGGATGAGATCTTATGAAGTTTAAAACCGTGTCTGGAAGAGTTTCGGTATCGTTTACGCATGTACCGGGTCGAGGTTCTGGTACGCGTCCCGATAATACAGGAAGCCATGCAGATGACGAAGAAGCTTGCTCTTTGAATTTACCACTAAAAGCTTCTTGAATAGACGAAAGCGTAAACGAACAAATGGCTGAGCCCATTAAACCGTTTGTGGAAGTTGTAAAAGTTCCATAAAATTTAGTATCATCCCCTGGAATCTTGTAGATGCTCTCTGTAGAAATGAAAATTATGCTTTTTTTATTATTTTAAATTTAGTAAAATGTACTTACGTATTTCGTTAAAATAAAATGGAAATTCTCCAGGAATGGAACAATTAAGACGAGCTTTGAGATATGTTGCCCAATTTTGCGCAAGAATGTTCTTCCCGCCGGTATCTTTTTTGCATACGCGAGCCACACGCGAATATACACTTTTACCACAATTTATGTATTCGACAGCAGTTTCTCGGAAAAAGAAAAATACGTATTCGGCTATTTCAAAAGATCCGACAAAGTTGGGTTCTGAAAAAAAAATTCAAATTAAATTGAAAGAATTTTTGAAGTTTAATGTTCAAACGGCAACACTCTCCGGAATATCAATAAATCGCGAAAGTTTTGCTGTTTGAAAAAAATCATAATTGACTCGTTTACGCAGCAAGTTAAATTATTCACAGTATTTTATAGTCGAATCGTTGGAAAGTGGAAATGCGAACGACTATATGCGTAAAATGTTAAAATGTGCGTTTGTTTGGTTAAGCATAAAGATTTCCTCCTTTATCCTCGAATATTATGTCGAGCGGTGACATTAAAGCAAAATACTATTATACCTGTCTATTCCACGCCGCTTTTACTCATTAGAAGTAAATCTTCCTAAGGTAATTACCTGTAATCTGTATTACACCAACTATACGAGCAAATATAATGTGTAATTAAATCATACAAGATTTTGTAACAAGGGTGACGCATTTAGGATATAAGCGTGGTTTACCCTCATGACCATGGGAACATCCACATGGGGGCGATGATTATCAGGGTTAAAACGCACACATATATTCAAACCCTCAAAAGATATTTCCACTCCTTTGACCATATTAAATATATTGCACATTTAGAATTATTAATGCATTAATAACATTAAATTTATCCGATGACCATAAAGTTTAAATTCGTCCCCCCAAAACATTCCCCTTTAAAGACGACCTACAACTGAACGTTACGTAAGGCGTCCCGGAAAAACTTAATACGAACAGGATTTTTGTGTGTAATAATACAGATCTAACAAAACAAGACAATTCAATCGACTACCTCCATCATCAGTAAATCTTCTGAACGACTCCTCTGGGTAATGCAAGATACCCTTTACACACAGTTCTTACAGTTCGGCACATGTAGATCAATCTTGAAACCAACAAAGTTAAAAACTAAGTTTTGGAATTGTAAGTCAAAAAGCCATCAATATCATAAAAATAGAATATTAGCGTGGAATTTTATAGACATAGAAGCGCAATATTTGCAGTAATAAAACTGATACTCGACAACTTAATTTGATGCCAACGACTTAATTTTGGACCAATTTGCATTTTTATAAGTTACTCGTTACGGATCATTTACATATAAGAATATACTACATCCAAAAACTTTAAGTGGCTACAACCAAGTCATCTTTGACAAAAAAATTCTTAAGCCGAAAATAATATCTATGCAAATACATACAAAAATTAATGCAAATTAGGAAATTATACCACCGACTTTATGTACTACATATTAAGAAATATAAAACTTAAATGCTGTCACCTGTTACTTACTTAAGAAAATTTATATTAAACAACTTTTTTTTTATTAAATGTTGCCCCAAAGAAAATATGTTAGTTCCGTTAGGGTTTATGTAAACAGTTGTGAACAAAAGTTACCTTAACATTATAAAATACTTCACGAGAGCTAAAATTGAAATTTTTGTTTATATTATCAAACTTTTTAATTCTACGACAGTTTTTACACGCGGAGGTACATATGCAGAGCTTTTACGACAAATTGAGGACCGCAGCAGTGACTTGCTTCGCCGGAAATTCCGAGCTTTCCTCGACCTTCTGTTCAACAACACTCTACAGTTAAAAAATTAATTATTTCGTAAGTTTGTGTTGTCAAACTTTGTTTTATTTTATATTACTGTATACTTTACATGATAAGAGATTTTGTTTTAAATATTTTCAGTTCCATTTTGCTATTTTTTGTCTCAAAACTTATTTGTTATATAATTATTTGTTCTGTTCACTTTGATTAAAATATTTTGGTAAGTATGTTAGATTTACTACTTCAGAGTAATCTAATTATTAGTTTTTGGTAAGTTGAACGTTTACTTCGAAGAATTTCCAATCGTAACTAACATTTTTGGATTATGGACTCGAACCTTCACTAGAAAGTCAATTTTACTTAGATTTATTAGATTAGCATTTTAAAAATTTTGAACAAAAATCGGGCAAATATAGTTTTCGAATTGTTCAATTTTATTGTAACTTGAAGGGAAACCGTTTTCTTTTCCAGAATATGAAAACTTTACGATACACTACGACTCGTCGGTCTAAAATTTACACATTTTCCTTTAGAATGAAGCAAATAAAAAGCAAAAACCGTTTTGGTTCATCAAAAGCTTTTTAAATTTTATTTTTTTACAACCTACCCTACTTAATAATAAATTACTTTACCTTTATAAAACATTTTGTTGAAATTTTCCTTATCGGGTGATATTTTTGATTTAAATGAATATTTTATGTGCGGTAAAATATTTAAGGTAGTTGTATTTATGTGACGTCAAGTAAAGTAATACCCCAAATTCTCACGCAAAAAATGTAAATAAAAATGAATTGTGTTATAAAAAAGAATATAAATTTAATATTTAGACTTAAGAAAAAAACTGTGCAAAAATTAAGTGCGCTCTTATATTTTTACGTGTCTACGCCAAATATATAAACTTTTATTAAAGTTTTTGTGTTGAATATCATAGGTATAAAAAAATGGAAAAATAATAAAACTTTGCTACGCGGGCGTATTAATTTGATGCTTTTCTCTAAAATACTATTACGATGAGGTTAATATGCACAAAATAAAAAGACTATATAGCTTTTCAGCTTTAAGCAGGATTTGTAACTGAGCGTCTACGTCAGCGAATTTGCTGAGAAAATGTTTCTTAATATATTGAAACAATGTTAACATTTTGTTAACACTTTAAAACAAACTTAAATACTATTGCTATTATTATTAACCAACCGTTCGTGTAAATTTTTTTGAAGTTACCGTAAATAAAACAAAACAATCATCATTCGGTTCCTGAAACCGGGGGGTCTGGGAGGTATATTCTCCAGTACTTCACTGTTCGAAAGGAAAGCTCTTATCACGATAGATAATCGTTCACTTCACACCCTGTTCAAAGAGTGTCCGTTGACAAATTGATGATCGAAGGGATTTTTGTTTTTTGCCTTAGGGACTGGTCTTTCGGGACCATATCCAATTTAACTGTGTATTTATAATTACTTTCGAGGCAATAAAAAAAAAGTTTTTTCGTTTTTTAATAGTAGTAGTTCAGTGCAGGTAAGAAGCAAGTGCTTTTAATCAAGCCGTTTGGTATACGTGGTGAGTTATATTCTACCATATTTAACCATGTAAAATTGTAACTTTTTATTATAATTGATAATAATGTGTGGCAGTGATGTAAAATGCAATTCTGCATTTCACACACGTTCAAAATACTTTATGAATTATAATAATTATAATAAGCAAAGTTCATTAGTTTACAGACAGTAGTCTAGAATCCAGTTCAGTCAACAAAATAGTTGTTAGATGTAATTAGTTACTTTTTATTCTATGGTTTTGTTCTGGAATTGCCATTGAATTGAAATAAATTTTATAATCATTTAAAAATAAAAGTGTTATTATTAAAGTAAATTTAACTTGGTGGACATATTCATAAAGGCATCCCATTATGTATGTATGTAAAAAATTATTATTTTATTTTGGTGATTTTTTAAATTTTATAATGCAGTACCTATACACAGATTACACATAAAAATTTATTTATTTAGATTGACAAACAATCAACAATGTCGCTCCGTCATCAATGCTTTCGCTAAATGGGAAAGGGTTGGTCTTAATGTGAAATCCAAACTATAGTCTCATAAAATTAAGTTATTAGATTACCGCTTTCATGTCGTTTGCCGCTATATTTAAAAAAAGGCATCAATAAAGCAGTTTTTAGTAACTCGAGTTACTAGGTTCTTTAATTGTGGGTCTAGGACTTTTCGTCGCGAGCGTTTCGTCGCGAGCGTTTCGTCGCGGCCGTTTCGCCGCAGCCGTTTCGACGCGCACCCGTTTTGACGCAAGCGTTTCGACGCAAGGATTATTAGACGCAAGACCCATTAACCGCGATCTCTTTCGACGCAAGACCCATTAGCCGCGGCTTTTTTCGTCGCAGAACCTATTAGCCGCGGCTCTTATCGTCGCAGAACCTATTCACCGCGACATTTTTCGACGCAAGACTTATTAGCCGCGAGAACTAATTTTAATCTAAATAGGTGTATTGAATAAGTCCGATAAGTTGGCATAATATTGACGGTGTTAGGACATTTTGCTCCCAGACATTTCACTACTAGGACATTTTGCTCCTAGGACATTTCGCTACCACTTTTACTTTCTTACTAAACTTACATAATTCATTCATTTTACGGCGGATCCGTGCTTTGCCGTAGTTGCGCCAACCAAAACTGACCCTACGCTACCCTGCGTTCGGCTCCGCTCCGCTCCGCTCCGCTCCGCTCCGGACGCTCCGGGCCGTTATGACTGGCGCTTACCTTATTAAAAACATGCCTGAAGCCAATCCACCTCGACTGGGAGGCTCCACTTCGACTGGGAAGCCCCACCTCGACTGGGTAGCCCGCAATATTGTATAAATTATTTATTTACATTTAGTTACAGCGTAGGAATGATCCGGTATCGAAATGTCCTAGTAGCGAAATATCCTAGTAGCTAAATTTCCGGGAGCAAAATGTCCGGGAGCGAAATGTCCGGTCACGCAGAAGCAGCTAATAAAAGAATACAGTGTGAACTGGGTATGCTCCATCCGACAATTTGGAAATTTATAGATGGGTTAAGAAAAGTCCAAAAAAGTCGTGATATTTATTATTAAAGTCTTATTGCTAGAAATTCTCCACTTCATAAATTAAAAAAGTACAGAGATGCTGATGAGAGAATTCAAAAAATTGTGCAAGATTTTCATAATAGAAATATTATTGATTATTTACGAGGACTTGCACATAACTTTGAAATGCACAATTAAAACCTTAATTTTTTAAAGGTTTTGTTTTTAGTTTGAAGTTTCTTAAGTTTTTATTTTTAAGTTTTTAAATAATAAATTTATTATTAAAAAATCTAATATTAATTAATTTTGTCAAGTTGTTTTTAAAGTTCTAAATAATAAATTCCTATTTTTGCAATTTTTGGGGCCAATAGTCCTGCGTTGAAGTGATTTTGCGGCCAACAGTCCTGCGGCGAATTAATTTTGCGGCCATCAGTCCTGCGGCAAATTGTCCATGCGACCAATAAATTTTGCGTCAAAATAGTTTTGCGACGAACCGGCTGCGGCGAAACGGCTGCGGCAAAACGGCCGCGACGAAACGCTCGCGACGAACTGTCCCATTCCCTTTAATTGTATAGTAGTATAGTGGAGTATACTCTCTAATGAGTCATGCGAGGGGGAAACCGCTGAAAAATTTGCTTTACAAAAATAAATGTTCAATTTTCAACCTCAAAAAATACGCTTCCTTTTTTCAGTTTTTTAAGTTTTTCGAAAGCAAATTTTGAGGCAATCCAAAAGAAAATTCGGGAAAATTTTTGAATCAATTTGTAAAAGAAAAACTAGTGTATAAAAATTTGCCTTGTGACTTCCCCCTCAGAGTCATCCGACGCACGCGGGCCCCCGGCTAAAAAGGCTCAAGTTGTACTGTTTAATTGTTTAATTTTTTTAATTAATTAATTTAAGTTTTAATATTCACTATGAAATATACTTAATATTTTGGCAGTCTTATTGAGATAAACAAAGTGGGCATCAATTATCATCAATAATTTCTAGGTTTTCCCTGACAAAGAATAAAAATTCCATGACATTTCGATAAATCAGAAAATAAAAAATTTAATTTCCTTGATTTGGCACTAAAAATGAGAAATTTGCTGACAAAATTAGGGAATTCTTAAATTTTCCATGACTTTTCCAGATTTTCCATAGAAGTGGGAACCCTGTAATTGTTATATCGGGAATAACCAGTGGCTTTTTTACGGGGGGGAGGGGGGGTGTCCGGGTCCCCTCTATAACTAATCAATATATTAAATAACATACAATTATTTGTTATTTAAATATTTCTCTCAAGAAACAGATTCTTAGAAAATTTGTAGAAATATTGAAAATCTCAAGAAATCCATAAAAATTTAAAAAAATCTCCGGAAACTCGAGAAAATTTTAATAAATAGAAAATCGAGAGAAATGCAGAAAACTCGAGAAAATCTTAGGATATTCTAGGAAATGGAAAATTCTAGGGTATCAACCCAGATATTCCTAATGTCTTATATATAGGTAGTAACTACAAATATTTGTTTATGCTATAGTAACTACAACAGTAACTACATAGTAACTAGCAGTCCTATATATAGGAGATTAGGTATAGTCGTAACCATTTTAACTCGAGCATGACTAATCGTTTTATGCAATGAAAACCAATGCATAAAATTTGGTTATCTTTGTCATGCGCATACAAGATTTAACTATTAGAAAAGTGACAGAAAATAAAAATACTTCGAATTTTGCGCTTTTTCATGTTGAGTCATGCGCGACTTAAAATGGTTACGACTATATATCTGGGTCTCTCAAAAAAATGTATATCTCGAAAAATCCAGCCTATAAAATCTCAGAAAATGGAAAAATCAAAAAGGAATAGTCTATAATATTCTCGATTTTCTCAAATTTCCGCTGATTTTCCTTTAGTTTTGCATATGAAAATCTTAGAAAAATATCTAAAAATATTTCGAAAAATCTAAAGATTTTCAGGATTTTAGAAAATCTTGCAAAGAGGGAAATCACAGAAAATTCTAGAATATTTTAGAAAATCTAGACAATGTTAGAAAAAGGAAATCTCAGAAAATTATTAAAAATAAAAAAATTCATCTGTATATTTTTGATAAGAATTAAGGTATAATTTTAATAAAATTAAATAGGGAAGGGGGTAGTTACTCGTCTCTATATCCACTCTTGTTTGGAAGAAATTCCTTGGAAATCACTGGAATTGTATGGAAATCTTCGGAATTCCGAGTCTTGTATACAAAATTGTTTTTTTTTTGTCTTCTATAAAAGGAGGGCCCCCGTTACGCCACTGAGGATTATAGTTTCCGTTCAAAAATATCCTGCCAAAAATATCATATCGTGGGCGTACAACCAGAACCATGTAAGTCCACTTTTTATGAAATGAGAAATTCATCACCTAAAAGTCAATATTAAGGTAACGCTTCAGTTAAAGAAACATTTAAGTTCATTAAATGGACTTAACTAAACAAGTAAATGGACTTTCGTAGTTTTTAATGTTTCTTTAACTGCAGCGTTACCCTAATATAAATTTTTAGTGTTTGATGTTTGTCGAGTTTGCTAGTTTTTATGATAAAAAAATATGCTCGTAACTCACCAAGGATACAAAATTATACTTTCGTTTCTTTTAAAAAAAAATGCATGTTAAATTACGCCCAAAAGTTGTTCGTAAATTTAAATTACAAGCTAAATTTAAAGTTTTCAATTAATTACAGTATAATATTGTTTGTAATATTATTGTTTTCAAATTGGTTTCAATTTTAATAAATTAACGGTTGCTGCTTTTCAATACAGAACAATTACTATACAATACAAATACTACAATACAGAATCAACACAGAATTTATGCAACACCGTCAACGTCAATGTCAGCGTCTGTAGTACAACCATATCAATGTTTTTAAATTTTCACAAATAAAATACACTGTAAGTATAAATCAGGCGATAATTTTCGAATTTTTAAAAATATTGACATCATGGTCAATATCAAGTTTCACTGTCTAAATCAGGTATTTAAAAGATTAAAGTAAAGTGTAAATCCAGCTTTGAGAAATATTTAGCGCAGACTTTTCTCAAATTCAAAACTTTTAAGTTTGCACTAAAAGAGAAAATCCGTTGGGAGAATATCTTTTTGGAAAATTGAAAATACGATTCGACGATAAACTAAAAGAAAAAATTGGTGGAAGTGCAATTTCTTAATAAGTAATGAGTTTTGAGGTTAGTATTTCGGTCATTCGGAATTCTCATAAATTCTTAATGATACGATGGTGGTATTGGGAAATCGCAACTAATTCAAATGGATCGTCAAGAGAAGTTTTTATTAGTGTTCTGAGGATACGCGGAATTCGATTGAAAGACCTGTAATTTTCAGCACCTCGAAGAAATGGCATCATCAGACAAAAGCATGTGCGAACTACGATAATTAAAGCGGGACGCTTTTCTTCTCATTTATGTTCATTTCTTTTGTGTATTCTCTTGAACGACTCTATTTCTTTGTTTGATGTAGACGAACGTATGAGCTTTTTAGTAGGTACCTACACGAACGTAAGTACGTGGGGGAGGGAGATTTTGCGACACACTTTGAATAAAAGTTTGCGGATTCCTCTTGGTGAGAAAGCTTTCATTTTAGTTTCTCTTTATAAGGTAGAACAACATAATAACCCATATTCCGCCCTTGTTTGAAAAGTTCGTCGCTGCTAAAGCGGTGTAACATTGTTTTAAGTTCTAGATTAACGCCTGTTCTTATAAAACCACTTAATATACGTCTTAATAAATAATGCTCTCTTGAAATACAGCTATTATAAAATCGCACTCAACCCAAAATGCTCGGAGAAATTGAATGCCCCGTTTTATGAACGATCATAAAAGCTCTTACATAGTTACCAGCCACCAAGTTTTATATACAAAAACGTAAACACAAACATTTTCAAATAACACCTTTGTAAAGTACGATATTGTTCGCTACATACTATTTCGTATGAATACAAAATTCATATAAAATTATTAACCCTAATAAAAATAAATTACAAAACCAAACAAACACTAACTAGTTCAATAAAAATGTTTCAGTAGCAAAAATCAACTTTTTCTATTAATAAAATTTTGTATTTGGAGTGAAATTCCATGTTGCAGCTTCGTTACCTATGTCAACATTTAAATCAAAAAACGTTTCTTTTTTAACTTTTTAACTTAAAAATACGATTTCTCCCTATTCATAAATTTTTGTTAGCCGAGCAAAAGAAAGTAATAAGCAAAAGTGTCACACACACGTATAAGGACAAAAAATATATTACAAGGACCCGCGAACACTTAAAATTTTAATTTATAATTCGCATTTTATTCAAAAAAATATTTCATGTTGCCATTATCAAATTGCTTTTCTTTCCAAAAATTTTCAGTCAAAGACCCTCTTCTGCTCGTAATATGAAAAATGTCTTGGCTTTAGATAAGTTGGCATGCAAACGATTGTTTGAATTTTTTAGAAATTCGCCCAAACATCAAACTAAAATGGTTTGTAATTTTCGAAATGTAGTATGGTATACTTAAACAAATTTTATTATTCAGAAGGATCGTAAAAGAATCCGTTTAGTTAATGTTTTGTAAAAGAAAAACTGTTTTCCACTGAAACATTTTCTTGGTCAAGAGTGTTTAGGGAGGCAGTAAAAGCGGCATTTGCGGAATTGCACAGGTAAAGGCCGGATAATTCCGTCTCATTTACGAAAATACCTATAAGATCTTTATTAAATTCCTGTCGAGTTATGAGTTGTTCCCGATAAATTAGATGTGTGTAGTAGTAGGTAGTTGAAAACTGCATTAGAGGTAATGATATGGAACCAAGTTGGGTATTCGTGCATGTTAAGGTAGAGGAAAGTTACACGATGAGTTTGTGCAAGCAACTCTTAGCGATCGAAACGTAAACCTTTCAAGTTCAGCTCGTTACTTACATGGAAATGGCGTTACTATTCGAGTTCTGCTGCTATAAAATTCCCGGCTTTTCTTCAAGTCTATTTGCAGTGAACGAAATTACGTCGAGAGTATACAATAATAAAATTCCTATTGATGCAAACTCGAACCGAACGAGATGAACGTAATCCCCCCGATTTTAAAATGTAAAAACTTTTGACTTACTGTCCAGCCATTTTGAATCGTATTTTAGCGTCCTCTTGAAACTGTACTCTCGCCTTCCGGTCGTGAGGTTGTGTAAATCTGTCCTGAAGATGACGGTGTCGGCTTTTGTAAATTCCGCATTTGTTCCAGAATACAACCCTGGCAAATCTCCGGGATTTCCTTTCTCTACCCAAACAGCAGTCGAGTTGTCCGCGGGATCGTACGGACACTTCGCAATGCCCATTCCAATTCCAGGTACAAAAGTATTTCGACCCAAATGTGTCAGGTTTGCCTAAAAATAAAAATAAATAAATGAGAAATATTTTACTTCCTTTTTTTTATCAAAAAATTCAATTATCGCGCCCGTCTCTTATCCAATCGCTTAAAAGAAAAGTGGGTAGCGAAAAAATTCATAAATTCAAATATTTTTGGTTTATTTGAGAATTTTTTTTAGCATCAAAAACCACAAGAGACAATAAAGAGTCTTCTATTTACATTTTCCATTATTCAGAGGTTGCACACATAAATGCAAACGCGAAATCAATAAGAGAATACTTATACCTAAAACCATGAGAGGGTTCTTAATGTGGCCCTGAATTTTTAATGCTCATTGCCACTGCAACTTGCGGTATATAGAAACGAAGTAGGTAGGGTGGAAACGTCTTATCGCATTTTGCAAGAACATTTCAAAGATCTTAGTGTTTGATTTTATTAATGTTTTGCTTACTTGAGTCGTCTAATTTCATTTCAAGAACTTGGTTCAATTGCAATAACAAATTTTAATAACGACTTCAAAGCACCAATGAATTTCCTCGAACAATAATTCTTTCAAATTTAATTTGTGAAACGGCATATTAGTATTTGCTGTTCATTCCGCAACATTCCCTTTCTTATCGTGTTTCCTCGAGCTCTGCAGGAAGCGGCACGTATCTTGCTTTCAATTGTGCACCCCACGCATAATAATTGTCAAGCTATAAGCAAATAAATGTTCATCCATGCGTAATGCGCGATATTTGGTTATATTAAGACAAATCGACTAGAGAACCACGAGGCTGTTGAGCTCAAATCTACCCGTATACTAACCTAATTCATTAGGACGTATTTATATAGTCACTTATCATCTCTTCTGCTTTACGTCTTCAACATCCTATCGTTTTAATACCCAACATATAATTTGATAAGTTATCTCCTTAAATCCCTTCGAATAAAATAAATATACCGCTCCCCTCCCATCCTTCCGACTTGCTTTGGTTCTCGGTGTATCCCCGCCCTTAATTTTTCAAATTTCTTCCTTCTCTTTCGATAATCCAAAATAATAAAAATCGATATGGTTGTATTCTTTACAATTCCTTCGGAATAAATGAGATTAATAAGAAGTGAATTATTAAGTAACTTTTAATAAATCGAGTTTCCCAAACATCTCTACTAGAGACATTGAGGTTTTTGTCAAAGTTTCTACTTGAAGCTGCTAAGCAACACACTCATTTAATATATAAACCTTTAATGAAGAACGCTTGATATGAAACTTATGAAATCTTAATGCATAAACTTAGGTGGGTACGTAATTGAGGTTGCAGCCCTCGTTTCCCTTGAAACTTCTTATTAGGTTTCATTACACGACATCCAAGTGCGTTTTAATAATAGTCAATTTTTTTGTGTTTCGTTAAATATTGCTTTTACAAAAGTGATATATATATAAACAAAACGAGCATTACAACAAAAAGTCATCGCTGTCGTACAACCCACCGAGGTCTAATTAAATCTAAGTTTTGCAATAAAAAGCTACTTTGCGGTGACGGGATTGTAAGTTTGTCATACTTATTTGAAAGCAAGTGATCAAAACAGCGAATAATTTGATTAGTCGATTATTGGCGAGTGCTAAAGTGCATCGATTAACAGTTTCAACCCTTACCTCGATAGAGAAATTATCGGAAAATTTATTAGTGATTTTCCAATCGTGAATAATCAAGTTACAGAATAAATTAAGCTCATTCCTGACAATATTTAAAAAACTTACGTGAACGACCCAATCTTTCGGATTGTGAGCATTTGTTCCGCATAAATACAATCGACTTCCATCTCCAACTGGTTGAATAACTCTTATGTGATTGCGACAATCGAAATGCTGTAACAAAAATATTCTGTTAGTATAATAATAATATTAATAATTCAAGAAATAAAGTGAAATACTGATAGTTGTTTAAAAATAAAAATTTATTAACTAATTTAATTGTATTTTTGAATAAACAGGAACGACGTCGTCGGCTGCTTGTCTGCGCCCGTAAGCCCAACACTACTTGAAAACGTGATAATTCCTTTAGAGAAATTCTAAAAATTATGAACAGAATTTCAAATAGGAAAAATAAATTTATTTAGAAATCAAGTTCCCGTCTCCATTGAATGAACATGCTATCCAAGTTAACGCTTCCCAAGTTTTAAATAACTTTCAGGAGCTTATCACACTGTCGATTTTAATAACGTGTAGTGTAGTAACCAAATTAATTTTGCAAGTTACGGGAAATCTTTTCGCTAGGTATTTTTGACGAAATTTTGCAAACCAAGACAATAACTTCGTGGAGCCGCCTTTTAAGCAAATATTTTATTTTGATAAATTACAATTAAAACTTTTAAATACTTAAAATAATGTAAATAATTCAAAGTACGACTTAATTAAAACTTTTATTACATTTCTAATTCTTTGCTTAAGTTTCGAGTTTGCTGTACTATTTAATTTTGTTTCCTGAAGAATTAAAGTTAATAAATTGTGAAAACTGTGGAGTTTTCGGTTGTATAAGAATTTTTAAAATATCTTATTGTTACGGGTCAAGCATTTCAAAATGTTAATGGGGTTTACGCTCAAGCTCTCCTTCTGTTATTCTTTTCTAATTTATTTTCAAGAGATTTCATAAAAATTATTATTTAAAAGTTTCGAATCGCCTTGTGCGTTGTGCATCAAGCAATTGCGTAAATATTATATTATGTGAGTGCTCCCACACTGTCGACTCGCATTAGTAAACTCACAAATTCAATAGTATTTTAGGTGATTGTGTGGCAGGGGGTAAAGACCCTAAGTATTTTAAGAAAATTTATATCAAAAAATTATACAATGTAAAAGAATGCAGTCTTTAGAATCAGTAAAACTCTGTCTCTCTGTCCATAACCACGCTTTGATTGATCAATATTAACCAACCTAAAAAAAGGTCTGACTGATCCACTTTTTTTATCAAATTAAAAAATATGACAACCAATAGAAACCAAAAGAAACCAATTATTACTCCCCAGTGTGTAGTTGAACAATCGACTGCTGAGATAAAAGTACTGGTGAACTATTTAGCAGCAATCCAGCTTGTACATTATAACCCAACAGAGTAACCTAGGGTAACGGACTTACAATATTACATCAAGTATACATGTTAAGCCCAACAAACTAACAAAATCTGTTCACTTTTTTAAGAATCAAATCAAATAACATTTATTAATTAAGTACGAGGCACGAGGATACCTTACAGTTCCCGAATTACATATGGTTATACATAATAGGGCTGGGTAGCCCTTTCTTCTATATTTAAATTAGGTATGTGGAAATTTAGTGAAATAAAAATTGAGTAGAGTGCAGGATAAAAGTTCCAAAAACCTGCTTTCTTTTTTAAGAACTCTACAAGCTGCATTAATTAAAAGGCGAAAAGCCATTTACGTGGGATTTAAAATCTCTTTTTTTACTGTGGATGGCAAGTTATAAAAATTATTTATCGTATCATAATCGATGGTAGGTAAGTTATCAGAGTCACCTTTTACGTAAATAATGCGATGTTAAGTTAGTTCATAAAATAAAAATTTGTAATCAAATGTTTGTGAACAATAATACACGACCGCCATACTTATATTATAATTTTCTGCATTACCAACAAAAACAGCGGCAACAGGGTTGTGTTGTCTTAAATCTTATTCGTTTATCAACTCCCGCTCAAACCAGGGCTACGATGTCATGGCCCTTCCGATTTAAAATTTCAATAATTTTTTTCTTATACTAAAAGCACTCAAAAAACTCTGGAAAAAAACTGAAGGCTACGTTTGATCTCTACTTTCAAATAAAAAATAAAAAAAATAGGAAACTCTTCCATTCTCATTCTTGCTTGAATGCAAAACAGTTCTTGGTAATTTTTAAGTTTTAAGTTTTGAAAATGTATTTTGCCTTTGATCCAAAAACCAAAACGAATATTTCTCGGTTTTTGTATCAAGAAGCTATCAACCCAAGTGAAAATCGAAGGATTGTTGAAGAAATTGTAGAACTACCGACTTACAGTGTAAGTCTTAAGTAAGTACTTTTGATTCCCCGATTCTTTTTTGTAATAAAGTACCCTGCAAATACCTATTATTATCGAGCGATTACGCATATGTACGCAATGTTGGACGAGGTTAGCATTTTGATGTGTGACTGCTTGGAAATACCGTGTGTCGCTGCCCACCCTACCAACCTGTATTGGCTAAGCGTGGTAGGTATTTGGCCGAATCCCCGTAACATTATAGGAAACCAAAAAAAAGTTGAGAATAGAAAGAAAAGAAGAGATTTTTTTATCAAGTCAACTTTTGTAGCATTGTGCTTTCTTCTATTGCGAATGCTTTCATTTTTGAGTTCGCCACGATAGCAATAGATAGAAGTCATGGGAAGAAAAAGACTCAATAATTTAGATTCAAAACTTCAATAACTAACTTAAACTCTCTATAAAAAATAGAATTTAGACGTTTAGTATTTACCCAATGATGGATACTGCGTCTGTCTGTGTAAGACGAATATTTAAAAGCAGAAGGCCTCTGGTAAATACGAGTGACAATAAAATTGTTAAACGTATTGTCTATTTCCATTTGGAGAAAGCTGGTAAAGGCGGCAATGCATGAAATATTTATAATTCCAAGTGGAAAGTGTGGTAGGGACGATGTCGACAAATTTTAAGCATTTTACATAATGCGTCACTCTTCCTATGTTCATAGTATTATAAAATTTTAATATTTTGAATTTCTATACATACACAACTTTGTGTGCCCACAAAATTTATGCCGAGTTAAATTACATTATTAATAGTTACCACTTTCCGATTTAGATGAAAATGCTTTGCAGTTCATGTATTTGTAAACTACATTAAACTTCAACGTCCAAAATTTAACTGCTTTTAACTAAAATTGTTACAGACAGTCACATTTTACTTCATTAAAAATTATCATACAACACATAACGTGGCAGGCGTGTTTGGCGAAAATGTGCTGCTAAATGGACTAAGCGTCAAAACTTTGGGAAAAATAACAAACCATTTTCTGACTTTTTAAATATCGCAACCGAAACTAGGATAAAACAAAAAGGGTGAGAAAATACACAATCATGCTTCGTTTATCACTCACTTTAATTTTCGATATTTCCTCTAATGACTTGTTTTTCCTTACTTGAACCAATAGAGAACACACACTCATAAATCTTATAGAGGGTAAATATATAAATTACAAAATGACCAGCAAGCAAACAAACTAAAGATTTATGACCCAACTTGAGTCTTCTTAAAATGTAAGAAGCAAAAAGAAATTTATTAAAGGTAACTCTTTCAAGATTAATCTTTTACTGTTTGATTTTTGTTGGTATTATGCTTTGTTTATAAAAGACGGGATTAGTTGCGTAGTTCTTAAGAAAATCCGATTGGTTGTGTAGTCAAGAGTAGCGACTACCTAAAATCTTCTTAACTCGGAGGTCGTTCTTTGTTATAAAACAAAAATTTATTTTATTCTCTCAATTAAATGTCAACCCTTGTTTTAAGGTAAGTGTCCTATTAAATGTACTTATTTTTATTAATACTCTACATTAATATTTATACTTTCCTTTTTGATGAGAACGAAAATCATAAAGTAGGGCAGACCGGGGCTTGTGTTTTGCTTACTATTTTTTTTCAATTTACAGATATATATACAATCTAGGATCACGAAACTATAGCCATGTATCGTGAAGTATACAGCCGTCCAATCAAGATTATTGCAAAAAATAAATGAAAATGAGTGAACGTACCCCTGTAGCCAACTAGCCCCGGTGTCCCTCATATGCTTCATGCAAGCTAGATGTTTCAATTATAAAAATCTTTTTTGGGTGGAAATTTATGGTACGAGAAAATTTCGTGAAAGTGAAATATGGCAACATTTCAGTTTTAAATTTTAACGTGTCAGAACGTTGAAGATTTTTCACGGGATGACTGAATGCATCGCATTTTGGTAACTGCACTGTAGCAAATTTCACATCGACATCTATCTCGTAACTACTTCATGGGTCATAGAGTTCTTACGACCCAGTACGTGTACTGGTTCGTAAAACACCCCCTTTTGTAAACTCCGACACCATCAAGTAACACGTTAAAGGTAAAGCACAAGTTAAAAACAAGTTCCATTAAAATTACTTTTAATATTTATTAGATAAGGGTAATAAAAAATTTACGATTTAATCAAAACATGAAACTAAAGGGTTAAGGTAGAGGAGATTGAACGCTACACATCTGCACCTAGTGTTACTCCCAAGAGCAAAATAAACTAAATTTATGTGTCTAAAATTAAACTTAAAGCGTTACGTGCCGTTTAATTTCAACTCGAGATGCTTGTAGTCTCTGATTGCCTTCATATGTTCCAATCAATTGTGCGTGTAATTGCTTTATAAGATTTGTAGAAAATGTACAAGAAAGCAAGTGCAAGTTTCGAAGAAATACTTGCACCTTCATACATCGATCAAGCTCACTTGAATTTTAATTACTTCGTTATCGTCGCAATCGGAATTTAACATTTATAAATCGATTTCTTAATGAAAATCTGTTAAAACTAAATTAATTTCTTAAGCCAACTTTAATTTAATTTGGATTCGTTAATTAAATAAGAACAATAATCGATACAATTGCTTCTCACGGAACGAAATCGACACCTTAACGAAGTAACTTTTCAATATAAAATCTAAATTCGTTTATCATGTTAAATTTCTTGTTAAGCCTATTTGTAACAGTATTTTGATAACACAAACAAGAAAAGCCGAATCGGGGAGCTATGTAAGCAGGAGTCACGCCATGCGACCATTAACAAAGTTTCTTGGCCAATTCTGTCAAACTAGGCGTCTGACGTGGCTTAGTTTGGTAAATTATCCGTGTAATGATTTAGGTCTATAATTTTAAGGGTACTGCAATATTTATTAACCATTAAATGAACTATCAGCCAAGCCCAAAATCACCCTCATCATAAAAATATTTTTACTATTATAAATTTCTTTGCTTTACCATGGTTGAACGACTAAATAATCTATTTTGTAGTTCTTCTACTGCAGCTTTAGAAAAAAACATAACCGACATGTAAATTCAAAGCCTACACGTAAAAATGCTATTAGGAGTCGTTTAATTGATGTATGAATGAAATGAAAATCAATAGGACCTCAGGTTAGCGTACAATTAATAATGAATAAGTGAATATACTTATATATAACAAAAGTAGGCAATTAGTAGCTAATAACGAAAGAAAAAACCAACATGGAATCGTACCAATCTGGTATTTCATTTAGAAAATCAACTAAAAACATTTTTCAGATTTTCCATTTTTGCTTTTATTTCCAACAAGGTAGATATTAAAATTGTTTGAAAATACTCGACCTTCCAATATGTAAGCAGTTGAGAATTTCTTGAGATTGCGCTCAAATGAAATTAAATAATATTATTGTTCGACGTTTCAGGTCTTTTTATTGACCCATTATCAAGGCTAGAAACATATAAAATCAATGAAAATATTGAAAAACTTTCAATGGAAAGGAGAAAAATGGAGGTACAAAAGCCATCATTTCCAGGACAATACTTCCAACAAAACACGTGAAAATTGTATTAAAATCTGACCAAAAAACTAGACAACATTTTTCAATCTGAATTAAACCCCTTCCAGGTTTATATCTAATGTAAAATAAATTAGGTTTAATCAATTTAATTTAAATTGAAATATTTAAAATCTCTTTAGTATTCCATTTTAAAATCCAAAAAATGATGCTGAAATCACCTTGTCCAAAAGACACTTGTAGCCTCTGTCAGAGTATTCAACATCTCTTGCATCATTTATTAACGACGTCTAAAGAGTCAACTCTTTAATTTTCCTCTTCTTGCCTGTCTTCTCTCGATCTAGTATATTAATGCTGTTTTAGTTGATGATATGATTCTGATCTATCATGTGTCAGCATAGAGTCGTTGTAGGTCTTTTAGTACTCTTATCCCCCCTCACCATCAGCCACTCCAAGAATTCGGACGTTTCTTAAATCTCTCGCGTGCTCTTTAATGTGAACACTGTAGCTTCCTACCTGTCTCACCATCGCAATCCATACATGTGATTTTATAGACAAAACCACTATGGTTTTAAACTGGATCTTTGGTTTTTGAAAAACACCTCAAGTTTTTGTTAAACCCTAATGTAATCTCTGGGGTAGATATCAAAATATCGACAAAATTATTTTGTTTCATTTGACCGCAATCTCAACGAATTCTCCACTATTAAGATAGTATTCTTCACCTTCAAAATCATTTGCAATGGTGATAATCCGTCCCCTTGATATTGCTGTAAACCCAAAAAATTTAAAGAACTTTTGAAAACTTTAAATTTTATTAATATGTAGTATAATATATTATCATACAAACTGTCAATATTCAATGTTACAACTACCTTTGGTCATTTATAATCAAATTTTATGATTACCAAATCATCCGATGTGTTGATATTAAAATATCAATAAAACATAACCTCCAAATTCAGCATAAAACTGAATAATGTAAATTTCTCGTTTTAATTATAATATCGAACCCAAATTTTATTAAATATTTCAATAATTGTTTGTTATCATTTCATATCCATTGTATTCATTAATGGTAAATGACTTAGTTAATTAACATGAATATGTTAATAATAATTATGTGTTCTAATTATTTCTTTAATTATTCTGTTCAATCAAATTTTGAATGCTTTGCAATAATTACTCGTAGTATATTGAGGGTATGCAAGTAAAATCATTTATTTTTTATATTTTCGACTTGCTAGGTTCTTAGATTGTATACCTACTTGATATAGGTTTCTGTATCTTAGGTTTCTGAAGCCAGGGTATGGAATACCTTTCAGCATACTCTTGAGAGAAAAAATTATTCAGATCTTTTTGCCGGCAGTGTTCATATGGAATACCCACAATTATCTGCATAAAATTACAACAAGCAAGCATAATATTGAATTAAAAAGCCAACGTTAATTTTAATCGTATGGTATTCTATTTTGACAAATTATTTTCTGAGTCGAGGAGTTGGTGGAAAATTTGACAAGTGTAGCTTTTATGTAAGTAACCAACTTGGTGCGACAAAAATCAACAGTGTAATTGCTACTGTCGAAAACTCTAATTGAGACCTGCTGATGTCTTTCCTTGAATCAGCTGTGAAGATTTAATTAAACGTTTATTTAAGCAGTCTACTGGTAGCTCTTTACCGCCATCATAGTGCTTGGGTCATCGTAATTACAGAAGCAGATTATAATAAATACTGTATAAGGTTGAAATTTGTAAATTACTTCGATATTGAAAATTTATGTTGGGACATCGCATAAAAGCTAAAATAAAGAAAATTATACGTGCAGTTCATAATTTTCTCTATTTTATTTTTTAGTTTTAATTTTCACTGACGTTTAGTTATCAACCTCGTAAAACAAAAAATTGCGTTTCATAATAATATCCATTTCGATATGCTATTAGGTTTAAAATGACTTTGTTTTAGACACAAAATAGAAAAACATCATTATTTCTTTCAAAATGGAAATTTCATGTCATTCTTACGATTCAGTAGATTTACCATTGCGAAAGTCATTTGCAACGAAGCCGTGGTACACCGTTAGGTTTTTCGTGAAAAATTTGGGTATACTTCTTAGGGGGAGATGTAATTGCGTCTCCTTGTTTGTATATCCACACCTGATGGAAGTCCCAAAGGTATTCTTATTTTTAAGAAGCTTTACGTCAGCCTCCTTGAAAATCCCGTAATAGTTTTTATTTTTATAGCCAGTTTTGATTCTAGAAGGGTTTCTTCCCGACGAAAGGATATCAGTTTTTTTTACAGTTTCGACAACGGCGTTCCACATGGTTGATTCTCTTTTCAATATTTACTTTTAATTAACTTTTTTAAGTTTATGTCAAGCTAATGTAATGAAAATTTTTCTTATTAGCATTTCAAGTTTGGAACAGTCGTTGACTACAACAATATTAAGCTAATTAAAAGTTGGAAGTTAATAAATAATCTTCCAAATGAAGTTGTTGCATTTTGAGAACAAAGGAAGCATTCTATGAAATTAATTCAGTACGCAAATGATAAAAACACAATTACAACAACCGACAAGTCGTTATCAGAAATAAGTCGAGGCGTTTCGTTTTGTTTATGAATGTACTTTCAGCGTTGTCATGAACTGACACTAAAGTGACGTGAATACAGAAAGAGGTGTTTGATAAGCGTTACGACTACCGGAAAAGGAAGAAAACGGGTAGACCTACTAGCTTTCAAGAATACATAGCTGACTTGGTAAAAGTGTTCACTTATCGATGTCTGGATCTCTTCTCATATTGTCGTTGATAATGTGATGACTTTCTATCAGTTAAATACGAAACGAAAGTGTTTTTTTATACAGTCACACGCGCACACCTGCTTTCAAAAGCAAACCAAGTTATTCAAGAAATATCTAAGTAAAATTGTGTCGAGGGTGCTCAGTTGAGACAAAATTGGAGGGAGCACTAAAATAATCTGATAAGACAAATGAGAAAATGTAAGAGTATAAAGAATTCAATTATACGAAAAATATTTTCAAATTTTGCCTACAAATTGAATACGAGAATTAGTATTACTTAAAGTACGCAATATTGGTTTTTAACGATAAGTAACATAAAAAATTAAAAATTCGACAATTTGAAGGAAAAAATTAAACGCACAATTTACGTAGGATTATATAAAAAAATAATGACATCTGGAAACAAAAAAATTTAATAAACAACCTCGTTAACCCGGTTCGGCTAATTTAAATCGGAAATGTGTAAAAAAGAAGATCCTATCGGCCCTATTAATAAAATATGTTTAAAAGCTTTTCCTTTGGTTTTGTAGGTATTTACTAAAAAAATATTAGATACGGATTAATCGATAAACAATAAATTTGGAAACCCTTTGATTTTATGTGTTTTTATCGTTCCTTTTGAAAAGTGCTCGAATGAGAATTCGACGTTGGATAAACGTAAACGTGTTACACAAAAGCTATACGTCTTCCTCGCTCCAACAAGCAGAGGTTAATCTTAAGTATAAAAAAAGAAAAATGAAGCAGTGGTAAGAACGTATATGCGATCGAATGACAAAGTGATCGTCTGCAAAATGGCTCTTAAGGCGAAAAAGTCGGAATCCTACTACTACGTGTTGTGGAACAGGAAAATGGCTATAACGTTTGTCGTTGCCAAATCGCAATGACTCTTAACCTCCGACCGCGGAAATAACATCTTGGCTATCGATTCCCCACGGGAACAACTTCTTATATAGTTGGAAAAAGTTGAGTTCCTCACATTGCAAAAAGCTCTGATCGGCCGATTGCTTTGGAAATTGGCGTGTTATTCGCTTCTGACCACTAGGGACTCGATAAATGGATGTGTTAGGCCCATAACATATTATTCCCATCACAAATCGTACTTTTACTTGCCATTTCTCGTTTATTATGTCCTAAGAAATTCAGACTTGTAAATTTTTATTTGTCATATATTTGTCTTGGCCAAATTTTTAATCTCCTCGCAGTCGGCACATAAAAATTAAAAATAATTAACTAAGTTATTTTGACAAGTTAAAACAGAAAGTGGATTCGAAAAGCAATTTCTGTAGAAACACGAAGAACCCATATCGCTGGCAGCAAAAAGAAAAATTTTACTGGTTCACTTAAAACTACTATATAAAAGTCATTTAATGTTGAAAGTCACATATCCGCTGGTGAAAAGTTTAAAACTTTTCAATAAACTGTTTGGTGGAGAAGTTATTTTTGTGGCTCTACTAATTAAAAACTACATTTCGCCAAGTGAAATATATTAAAGCGCTAAATTCCATGAATAATTTACATGAATAAGCGAACTCGCCTAACGTCACCAACAGTCAAAACTTCAGAATAATTTAGAAGTCCTGGAGAGCTTGGATGTCAAATCGAAGTTGGTCGACAGTCCCGCAGTCATGTAACAACTTTCCTCTACAAATGAAATCTACGACTACTACACCAAAATCGTAACGTCATTTTTCATCTGTAATTAAAAAGTCATATCCGACCAAAACATGTTCCCTTTTACAATTAGCTAAAGTACCGTACACTAAATTGAACATAATTTGAAAAACGTCCCCTTAAATCAGCTTGTAACAGATCGTGGTTTTGAATTAACGACGGCGCTCTACTAACTAATTATTATTTATCGTAAAGCCTAAATACTTTTACAAATTGAGAGCCTCTCTTTATTGCCCTAAAATATTAATTTTCGCTTACCGTTTTATTAAATATTTCAAGATAAAATGTTTTCCACAAGTTAAAATTTCTTTTGAAAAGTTTTCCCCTTTCTGATGATATACAAATCGAAATAGGTAACCAAGTTATGTCCTTAAAGTTAGCGGCCACTTTTTTCATTTAAAAATTTTTTCTCAATTCAATTTGGTTTGCACCCTCTTTTTTGGAAGATCAAAACGCAACAAACATTTTTACATGTTAAATAACTAAAATGCTTGTTGGGTATAAGCGATTAACTAATGATTGCCTTTCAAAAATGAAAAATGCTGTAAATTAAAAAGGGGCTGCTGAAAGTTTTAGTCAATTATGTTTGGTACATTACTTATTGTACCGTTAAATAATAAATCAAGGAGTCATTTGGTTGTGAAATTTGCAGGTATTGAAAGCTTTCAGCTCGATTTCAACTTTGTTTTCCGCTGCGTAGAGCGTTACGTATGTATGTTTCAGAGTCGGGAATTTAAACCATTACTTTAAGAAGTAATTTTACAATTTAACAGACAAGTTGAATAAAATGTGAGGGAGGAAATTTAAATGTATTTATAATATTTTCAATTAGGGTTGTAGCGTGAGTGGTGTAAAACATTTAGTAAAGAAGACATGAAATATAAAGAAGATATTAATAATAAGAAGCGATAAGGGATGGATTACATCTATGGCAATAAAAAGTTGTGGTAAAGTAGTATCATCAAACATTAATGTCACAAATGTGTTTCCCTCATTTAACCTCAAGAAAAATGCAAGGTAATAATCACACATAAAGCATCGAACTAGCCATTCAAAATCGCATTTATCAATATTATCGTGACAACTTCTATTAAATTAAATAACGTTTCGCGTTTTTATTATTCATAGCTCCTTGGATCATGTCCAACGTTGACAACAGTGTCATTCGTCAATCAAACGGAGTTTCTGACATAATACATCTCACGCACTTCTGATGAACCAAAACCGAATGATGGATTACCTCAAAAGAGTTTTAATAATACGGAAAACGATTAAATAGTAAAAAAGTAATATTTTTTACTTTGCATGTCGCCGAATCGGCAAAATGATTCATCAGCAACATATATCCTCACTTTCAAAAAGAAACATCTCGGGGGATAAATCGCAAAGTTAATTTTATTCTATAATACACCAATATTCCACGCTGGGCGCTTTATTTCAATTGGTGATCTCGAGAGAGGGAACATTTGAATTACAAATTAGGTCAGACGAGCGCGGCAAAATTAATTTCTACTTCGTGTTACTAGCGTCATTTCGGTCGACTGATTGAGATTTCAATTAGCAAATAACAATATTTAGTAACGGAATAGATGTACCCAATTAATGTTATAAGTACGATAGAATTTATTAGGGCATGCACATCTGTTTTTTCTTTAGTGCAAATATATTATTATGGCAGATGCTTCACTTCCCTTTGTTGATGGTTTCATTATCACATCACGCTTCCTCCTTAGACGTATTAAATTGTTCTTTTATAGTCTTTAGCACAAAATAAAAAAATTCACTTATTAAATATAAGGACCATAAAAAACCCCATCAAAACATCACACACGAATTTTTCAAATGAAAAAAGAGGTTAGCTGGGAGGTCGACTATAATTTTTCGGCGTTTAAATATTTAATATTGTTAAATGGTCTTTGTTAGCGATCGATTGTTGTATTACCGCTCTGACGTGCACAGTCAACATAATTTATGATTTGACCGAAGAGTTAACTAAATATACGTCATCGTAAAAACGGTTCGTGGTCAAGTTAAATGTAACAATAAAACAAGACGTAAGAATTTTCATTCGCTAAATTATAGGCTAGAAAAGGCTGTTTTTCTTTTCGAGTGTCTCGCAACAGTAACTGCCTTGGCTGTGATTGTGGTGGCTTCTGTGCTGCGGCGGTAATGACAGTTCTGAAAACACTCGAGTTGGTGTTATATTGTCCTAGGATCCACGTTTGCACTTAGTTAAATTTTTGTTTTTTATATAATTAGTAAGAACTTACTGTTTTCAGCACATTTTTTATGTTGGGTATCCAAATTTTTTTAAAGAAAACTACAATAGATCATATTCATTTAATTTTGTCTAATCATGTCGTAAACATTATATTGGAAAACGTCTGATTTCAATAAATTTAAACGTCAAAAAATTTGAAATACAATTATATCAGTTCGACTTTTTAAAAATCGTATTTCTTAATATTCAATTAAATGTTAAAAAATTTTATTCCCAAATGAAATTTTGGAATTACCGGGTTTAACCGTACACCATGTCATTTTGGCAAAAATAAACGTGTAAAAGTTGTACTAATGCACACATAGCCGTCAGCTGTTTATGTAAAAGTCAATTTTTTGTGATAAATCAATATTATTTATTTTGCCATCGGTTGCCATGGTCATCCGTCATTACAATAATTGCGAAAATCATTTTTTAAATAGGATCAGAAGAGAGTGTTGGCTTGTTCTAATATCTATCACATACTTTTGTAAACACGAATTTGTAAGGTATACTCGTGCCACAAGCTTAATTAATATAATGTTACTTGACTTAGAGCAATTTATAACCCCTTTCAATGTAGTAGTACAATTTAAATTACAATAGGTGTTTCCAAAATTATCATAAAGTTTGTATGGATACCATATAATAAAAAGAAAATTTGCCAACCCTTGATTCAAGGTTCTGGACTACACATTATCCCAACTTTTTTTAAATAGACATTTACTCCGTACCCTGAAAATTCAATCCGATTCGCAAAATTCAGGTCATTGATTTGAATAACTAACAAACAAGGAAACACACAGACTTTCTACATTTTTACCTAACCTATTAGGTTGTTATAATACAGTTTAAGCTAAGTTCAGATGAACTAAAAAAAGAGCAAAAGATTAATTCCTTTCAGGAAACATTCGGTCTTTAAAACGTGCAACGATGAGCGCTCTGAACAAACATTTTTGTTCTCTGAAAAAAAAAACCGATATTAAACAAAAACTCATCATTTTTGCGCAGATGAACAAAATTCATCGTATTGATGAAAAATTCATAGTATTGATGAAAAAATCATTATATTGATGAATTTTGTTCACCAATATGATGAAGTTTTGATGTCACTTTTTTTTCAGTGCATCTCAGAGTTGTCTTCAAATGATAAACATTTATCATGGTAGATAGGGAAAAAAAGAATAAGTAGAATTATACCATAAATGTAATATTTTCTTGCGGAATTTTGACCTTAATACTTTTTAGCTTGCAGTATTTCTTCTCGATGTTATTTTTATTATGGTTGGTCAAATAACCTAAACAGTAAATTTCTAAAATCTTTGAAGTTACTTACTGTTTAGTTATGAACTTATTAGAAAAAGTACGTGTTTATGTAGACCACGATGCTTACGTTGTAGACTGGGGGGTCTGAAATACCCCCCACATAGAAAAAGTAGTTAGACTTTCCCCTTCGGTGTTAACCACAAGCTTGTCGTGATTCAAGTAATTTTAAAGAGCAAACGCGGTTGATGACAGAAAGAATACATAATAAACTTTTAAGTTTATGTAATTTTTCTAGTTAGAATTCCTGTGTGTGAAACTTGAGCTAAGACAGAATAAGCTATTAGCTTCTAATCAATTTCCACGTCAAGGTGCTTTGAAGTTTCAGCTTTTGTAGTGTGTATAGGTAACATTATTTATGTACCGGGTTCCAGCTCGAAACGTCGTGAACGTCAATTTTGCGGACTTCTACTTTACTTGACCAGTGTCAAGTCAACAGCAACCTGGGGCTGGATAACCAAACGGTCACCCTTCCGTGTACCATCAGGAGGTAGAGGGTAATTAGAGAAAAAGCAGGTTTTGTGCTACAATATCATTTTTGTACCTGCTTAGAAAAATTGAATATTATTCAAGCAAAAATCGAGCGTGTAATCTTGATGGACAACCGTTCTCTAAAGAATTGAGTGGACCGAAATCTGCCAGCCGCTAATAAAACTGGCTCGTGCCTCTCCGAAGCCTCAATTGGATAGCGTTTAGATTGCTGCATCAACGCTTAAAAACGGATAAAGCTCCCATTAACTTGAAGAATGAAATTGAAAAAAAACCACAACTTATATAATTTAATTACGATTTCAAATGTTCAAAAGAAAATTATAAAGACAGACTGTGGTGAAGAAATTAATAAATGTTTGAGTATTTCTTAACCAAAATAGCAGGTTTTGTGACGGTACTTAGAAAAGCACAAAGCGAAACAGGCAATCCATTAAATTGTTTACTAAATATTTACAAAGAAGGCAGCAATTGACAAAATAAAAACAAGAAGGGTCGGCGATGAAATAATGAAACACTCATTTCGAAAGCAAACAGCGGTAGCAAATGACTCTCGGTTTAAATAAAAAGCTTATTGTTAATTGCAAAGCTGGGGAGTAAATGAAAGAGTAAGTGGCTCTCGAGGTGGATGCGTTATGTAGGCTAAAATGCGTAAAGAGGTTTAAAAAGCTTTGAAAATTACCCAAACAAATTTATATAATAATTATAAGCTCTTTGGATTTTAAGTTGATATTTAACTGTGCTTAAAGGGTGTAATTTTGGTCGCGATAATCATTTGTCAACTTACTATCAATGTGTCATAGTAATTATTATTATTGCGGCCAAGATTTTTGGCCTTTGGAACTTTTTTAATTTGTTAAGTGTCGTAATGGATGTGGCCACTTAATACAAAAGTAAAAAGCAAATGATTTAAATAAGGCTATCCAGACGGAGAAGCTGCCAAGTGGAGGAATAAAAATTAATTATTAACGTGTCGGAGATAAAAATATAAAAGTGCCATAATAAACAAAGTGAAACATTTTTGAAAAGTGTTGCTTGTTTCTAGGCAGTTTGTTCGTGTAGGAAATATGCTAGAATATCTTACAAATGTAGTAATAATTTAAAATGCAATATCCTACAAGGAACGTGACATGTAAAAGTATAAAATTTGCAGCTATAAAAATGGCTCTTCGTGTAGCACCTAAGTTGTGTATAGTGTAGGTATATAATTTAAAAGAATATACCTAAATATACATATAGTATATAGAAAAATTCAACATATTACGCTGGGAAACGTAAAAATTAAATTTTCTTCCATAGCAAATTAAGTGCAAATAATGAAACGTGTACGTACCTCAGACTTTCCTTTGGATACACAATTAACCACATGGCTTGGTTCCAAGATTAAACCGTCTCTCTGAAACAAAAGTAAAGAATTATTTAGAGTGAAATGTAGCAAAGCTAATACAAAAAAAGCAAGATTAAGCAACTTCTGATTCGCTTAATTGAAAGCTAAAATTAACGTTCAAAAATCCAATAGCAATAACAGGGCAAAAAATGCAATAATCACTATCGATTTGGTTTTCAAACAAATGAAAAACATTAATATTCATAAGCAGTACATGTGATAAATTAATGAGCCAATCGTGCCTCAGGTGTAAAAGACGAACTATTGTATGTTCGAGCGTACGAACATCACATGAAAATACGTGACTCCGGGGCATTTCAATTCTGCATTGTTTAGAGCCATTGATTTGGTCAAATTTATCGAAAATTCGTTATTTACAATCCAGCATGACTATCCAAATATTTAAATAATATATTTTATTGTTTAATGTGATTAATAAAAACGTAGAGGCAAAAGTGTCCATAACGACACATTGTGCTTTCGGCAGCAGTAATCACTCACATGCTACTACCATCATAGAAACGGCATTAATATAAACTGGAAATAATTGAACCATAATTTCAATCCGACTGTAAATTTTCCTAATGATCTGTTATAAATTTTAACGTTATAAATTAATACCTACGTTTAATGAAAACATGGTACCTATATAGTTTTGGTCGCATTAATTATTTTATCAAATAATACACTTTGTTACCCAAAGGTATCTATCGGGTATAAATAAATTACTAAATTATGATACATCAATTTATTGTTACACAATATAAATTAAATTACGATAACTGAAAATAAATCAACGAGAATGTTAATAAAGAGCAGAAATCTCGTTAAAATTTCAACCTCAAAAGGTAAACTCTAACCCATATTGTCAAAAACAGTTGTGTTTGAAAACTAAAGTGCTTAATTAACTGGTTGATTATTTAATTTCGTTTTTGCAATTCAACCACCGAAAAGAAAATTCACAAACGAACGAAATATATATCAGCATTATGTGAACAAAAAATGTTAAATCTGCTCGTTTCGTTTTTTCGTGATTTTGCACTAAATTTTATAAATTTAAACGTTTTTCAATTTTTCTACGTTCGTCTAGTTTCCCTTAATCTGCAAATTTAAACGAAAATTCGACATATTTCAGTTTACAATCTGTAGTTTTTAAAAGCTTTCAATCCTTGAGAAAGAGCTTATAAAAATGAAAATCAAATAAAACACTTTTAGTATCCTAAGTCCACATGGAACTTGCACTATAACTTCCATGCAAGTTCTTCGTTTTCAAAATGTCAAAACTTTGCAAAAATTAGTTCGTACGTGAATTTTGATATACAGCTATTCGTATTTTATCATCAGGAATAATATCCATATTAATAGCTCATATAATATATTATAAAAGTTACGAGCAATTTCAGTTTTTGTGTGTAAATATGTCGCTATTTATTGACGCCACAACAAAAAAAATTTTATATTCATCAGTCATCACTACTAACTGCTATTTATCAATAAAACATTAAAAAACATAATATTTATGCCCTTAACATTCCTATTATGTTTGGACAACCGATTTTGTTAAATTAAATAAAAAAAAACTCTGAAAACACCTCACAAAAAACTAGGTATATTTTTTTTAATACAAAATTTTTAAAAATTCGAGTGTTTGTAAATATTTGAAATACTTTTAAAGAACTTGTCTTTGCTATGAAATGATTCTTTAAACGAAGGAATTTTATTATCTTGACATGTCAGACCTGACGATGCTGAATTATCAAAACTGATTGTCGAAAAATAAAAAAGTCACATAATAAATGTGACTCTTTCGAACGAACGCGAGAAAGTATAATAATGTACGTACTAAACTTATACCACTCTGTGTGAAGAATAAAATAATCATTTATATAAATAACAATTTATCAAATAAGCAGTTTGATTTTTTTACTGTCCGAAACCCAGCTAATTTTATCTTTCCATTTAATTTTATTTTGATTTTAATTACACGACTAGTCGGTTTTTATTGATAAATGTATACTTTTGAGAATTATTTATATAGACATAAGCCCAGGTCCTGATGATGTCCTTTTAATGTACAAAACTGGTTGGCTTTAACAAATATAATTCTTAAGTGTTTATTTTCATTTTGATTTTAAATCTTTTTCTTTAATTTTACACAGAAATTGCGAAAAACTACTATATGTCTACCATAAAATCTAAGAACCTAGTAAATCAAATTATTATAAATGGACTTGACGAATGATCCTGATTTCACATTCAAAATAGGTATATATGTATATCGGTTGGTTAAGCGAAGAAAAAAAAAATTAACACAGCTAAATTTTATATTGTAATGAATAATAAAATAATAATAAAAAAAAAATCTATTTACGAAGTTTTTATTAACTCGACTTACTAGGTTCTTCGATTGTACCCTAGACGTATACAATACTTGCAAAGTGGTGTGTCTTTCTGACGTTTCCTGTGATTAGGAAAAAGTCACTAAAATTTCATGCAAATTTCTCACACATGTACAATAAAATTCCATAGCGCCTCCCCCCTTATATTTACTTTAACTACTTGGGTGCCCCTTCTTTTTGAATTGTTACAAAATTTACATTAAAAAAATAATACTGTCCCCTACAGATTTTGACAATTGAAGTAAATTAAATTATTTTATAATAAAAATGTCTAGACCACTAAATCTCTGTCCTTCGCGCTTAATCTTTTGATCAGAAACACTAACGTAAACACTATTTATTACCCCCATGGGTACTATTGGTTAGTTGATCGTCATCAATACTTTTAAGTACGGCTTCGAGGCCGCACAACCTTGGACATTTAGTAATTTTGAACATAGAGTTCCAAATTACAAGTTTTAGAAAAGAAAAATAACATAAGATATTACGGAAACCACTTGAGGTAAATCTGAGAAGTTAACTAATTGACATGTTGACAGCAAAAAAAGAATAAAGTTGGAAATTTTGAGAAGTGTTTTTTTGCAAAATTAATTATTAGAGTTTGGATTTAAAAAGATGCAAAGGTACTAAAAAATGTTCAATAAAGTGGAAAACTTAAGAAAAACAGTTTATAAAAGTTAACTCGTCTAAAACGAGCTTGTTGGCCGCTATGTGATTACGTTGCTTAACATTAAGTACAAAAGTTTTGGCAGTAATTATGAAACTTGGTGGAAATTTGTGTGCAACGACGACCGTTACAGTAATGTTTCGCACTTTTAGGGTGAAAGTTTACGTTAGCTACTAAATAATGCACTGAGTGCGTGATGTATATCAACTGTAATGGAAACGCATTCGTTTCCCTCACTAAAAATCAGACCTAAACAAATTACAAGAGCCTGTCTTTCCCTTGCAACTATACGATTTTTCGACACGTACTTTAAGGCGTAAAAAATGACACAATTTGTTAGAGTAAACGTTTTATTGCTAATCATACAGCTGAGTCAGCACTGTCGGATGCAATTTGCATAGAAACGTTTATTTAGCAGGCATGTGCATCGCGAGTATTCCGTGTTCACTTGTCAACCACTCTCAAGTTGTAAAGAAAAATACTGAAAAAGAGTTTACAATAAGAATTTCAATTTTCTATCAGGCACACAATATTTCACAAACTCGCAGATTGAAATTCTTGCTGAATAAAAATTGAAAAGCTCTTCTATCCGAGTGCGAAAGCTTTTTTTGATAGTTAATTATGAAACCACGCGCGCGGTCCGTTTGGATAGGATGTCGTTGTACTAGAAGAATAAAACAAATCTAAAATTTCGACATAAACACAAAACAGTACGTAGCTGTTTCACGGTTTAAGTTAATGAAATCTCCTTAACTTCCACGATTTACAGTTTATGCACATTTGTTTGTTCCGGTATTACAAATTTTCTCATTTATTTCTTGGTCGCTTTTTAAATTCGCTAATTTTGTGCTTTTTTACCGACTAGTTTTTTATTGAAAAGCAAAAATTGTACAATTTAAAAATGAAAATGTCACATTGGGCGAGCACACGGGTTTTTGTGTAAGGGCGATTAAAAATTTATTATTTTGTTGGAGATATCACCGAAAAGTGGCGAAAAGCTTTTATTAATCACGATAAGGTACGTAAGCTGCAAGTATGTATTGTATAGAATCTCCATAAAACGAAAAATGTTTCGTATTTTGCATAATCCTCCTATGATTTTATATTAATCCTTTAAACTTTTATTTTTATCGCCTCTTCCTTTGCAGTAAAACGTAAATTTAGAAGAGAACTCTTTTTACTGGTGGCGTTGTATTTTTATTGGTAATAAAGCAAGGGTTGGTCGGAACTTTTAAGTAACTTGCGTGCCCCCGGGCAAGCAATTTTTAAAGACAGTCGACTATACAAGGTAATAGAAGAGACATAATTAAAATGGTCCACCCTCCTGAAAAACGTGGGGAATAGTTGTTGCGAGTGGAAAATAAATGAAGGGTGATTTGTAGTACCGACTCTGTAGAAACGAACTAATGTTGGTTCAGTTTGTTTGGTTACAGCTTGAAATAGTTTGTTTTGTCATTCAGCTAAGAGGGTTTCCCGTTGCTTTTATTTATATGATTTTTAGCTTGTCGTGATTTCGTGATCTGAAATGCATCTGGAAATATACGCTTTTTACACACGAAAGAGGGTTTTTCTAACGTAATTATATATTTAATGTTTTTGATATATACGACATCAGATTAATTAATTTTTCCATTTACTCAAACTATTAATTCGAGTTGCACTGAAGTTTTTATCGCGTTTCGTTCTGACGGCGTCAATTGAATTATTACGTGATATAATTAATTTTTTTTATAACAAAATAAAATTATTTTTGTTTGAGCGAAACTACATAAAATCAATTACATTTATTTATTTATTTAACCTACGAGTGACCGCTTGGAACCACAAAGCCCAGCAACGTCAGAATTTTACTTCTCAAAAGTTAGTTTACAACATCTGAATTTTGACTTTTGCCTTTTTCATCTTCTGCCAAATACTCCTATTTACATTTTGATTACAAATGTAGCGTTACAATTGTAAATTTTTTGCTATAATGTTTTTTCTGTGCGATGCTACTGACCAAAGCTGCTCAAGTCTGCAACTTAGTACTAACGTTACTTTATCGTTGCGAGTGTTTTATATTTATTATTTAAGTAGAGAATTTAATAGCAATGGAAAGGGTGAAAGACTTCGCGTGCAACTTTAATTATTATCATTAAATAAACAATATCAACTCCACCTATTTCCTATTTTTTTTATTACACTAAAGACTAAAGCTATTAGTCCATTCTTCGTCAGTTTTATTTGGCGTCTGTAATAACATCGTATTATCCCATTTAGCTAAAATGCAGCTTGAGTGTTATTGAAAGTTCATTGTTGTTAAAAACTTCCGAAATTTTTAAGAAATCATTAAATTATTGTATAAAAATTTCCAATTAAAATAATTTTTCGTGTGTTTATATTTATTTATATTATGGCTTTGGTTGAATTAGTTAAATAGGCCGCACACTCTCGGAAATCCAATTAGACATTAATGTATACACAATTTTTAAAATACACCAATACAAAGCATCGTAAAAAGGAGGAAATAAATATTCTTCTTTGCAAATATTTTATTTATTGATCCTACAAGCGAAAAAATATTCTAACAAGTAAATGTTGAACTTTGTTACATGTATTTATTACTAAGAATACGTCATGCTGTCGAAAGCCAGCCGTAAGAATTAAGCCGAGCCACCTAAGCCAGCAATGTGTAGGGGTATTTTGAGATATTTGTGCTCTATGTAATCTTTTGTTTCTCTGCATTCTGCACTGTCGTTAACTGGCAAATTAAGCAATAAGATTTCGTTACTTTCTTTTTATTGTTAGAAGTTTTTAAGTTGAAAGCATTAAACGGGTCGAATTTATCGACACATCGTGCATTTCCTTACGAAATTGTTACCTGTTATCTTACCACCTTCTGAAAAAGATTTATAGGACAACTTAATGCATATGCTGCACACCGTAATCTTCGAATCTCATTGTACATTTATTAAGCGAAATAGCGATTATCCCAAAGGTAATTACTCAAACAGCACTTGAATGTATAAATTATTATGTATAGGAAAAGTTAGGATAATAACTGGTTAACAAGTCATTCATAAAGATGTTTATTGTTTATCTATATATGATAATTTAAATAATTAAACTCGAGATTAAATTACAGATAAGAGAACAAAGCGACGCTATTATTTTAAATTAAAATAATAAGGAATTTAAAGACGACGAATGATGCTACAGTAGGATACTTAAAGTAAACCTGGTATATAGCCCGCACCGTCTCGAAAACCCCTAAAATCGTGGTACAAAAGGAGACAAATAAGAGACGTCGTTTGTTCCGGAAGTGAAATTAACTACTTTAATTAGTTTGAGACACGTTGAATTTACAGGTTTGCTGTCATTCGGGTTACAATTGCTGATTTCTCTCGAGCGGAATTGCGCCAATAACAATACGGCCCGTTTTAACCTTTGCAAATTTATTAGTCGAAGAAGTTAGCGAAAACGCAAAAGCAGCCGCATTAATTTATATAACGACTTTGTAACTCACGTTTCGGAACTTGGCGAATATTGCTTTTACCGCTCACTTGTTGGATGTTTTGTAAATTGTTACCGCCGAGGAAATAAGCACTTCACGTAGGCATTATCATCTCCGAATAACAACTTTTCCTAATGCAAGGCTAAAAAAGTTTTAATTTTCGAGAGTCGACGACGGACGTCTCGAGAAGGAAACTCGGCTCCAAAATAACATCCCCAACAATTCAAATTACAATTCAATTGTTTACAATCCTAAGCTTAGGTAATTACGCCCGATGCCATGTTTACCAACAACATACATACTATATACATTAAGTATGCCAAGTAGAAGCTTGGAGGGTATTGCAAGCGATGCACCGCACTTAATCTGATGTAAAATTTATAACCCTGCGTCGGTGGTTTAAAATTTAATAATTTTTGGTTATTCTCGGCGTAGTTAAGTAAGAATGTTTAAACATGGAAAAGCTGGAGGCATTCGCATTTCCGTAAAGTATGAAAAACATAATTCGCGGTAATACGTCTTGACATTCAGTATTTAAGAGGAAGCGGACGGTGTTCCGAATATATCTTCTCTTCCTGCAAAATATTTATAATAGCTATTAACTGAAACACTCTTAAAGCTTTTAAAAGCTTTTTAAGCAGTAAAATCGTTCATCTACTGTCTGTGTAGTTTAAAGTTTAAACTGCTCTTAAAAACAATCTAATCCCGTAGTCTGCACTTTCACCTTTCCGTCGAAGCTTTTAGGCGTTAAGCTTCCGTTCAGTTTAGTTACTGACAAATAGTAATCGGGGTCGAGGTCCTAATTCATCGACATTCGATTTACTTGTTACCCTTTGCGCCTTGGCGTTTTTTAGCTTAAAATAATAATGCCCTAAGACAAAGTGCAATTCGTACCGGTTTCGACCCTCGCGTTTCTTTTAGTAATTAAGTGCGGCCTCCGCGTAAGTCATGAAATTGTAACCTTACGATTTGAGGGCCCACCTAGTGTTGGGAACGAAATTAATGTAGGAACTCCTGGCGAGTTATTGCACTTATTATACTTTCATTTCCTCCCAACATTTAGCTAATGGCTCTCGCAGAAATTTAACCAGGTTTAATAATAATAATAATAAGGCGGCGCTTTTAAGCTCAACTGGAGTCGACATACATATTATAAACGGTTCAGGTGAAATTTAACATTTTGCAAATAATAATTTAGTATTAGTAGAAATGTGTTTCATTTTCTCCAGCTCAAGTAAACATTATATGATACCTCTATTACAGGAAGATGAGATCAAAGAAACTCTCTATAGCCAAGGGAAACTGTAATACCGAAATACGTCTATGTCAACAACAATCAAAACTAAAATTGAAATTGCTATAGCTTCCTAAGAGAATTTAACACGAGTCGCTAAAAAAAAACTCCACGTATCGATTTCTTCTCGATCTTCGGCTTTAATTAATTACCAAAACTAAAACAATTAAGTGATATGAGATTAAATCAGCAAAATTGGTATGTGATGGTAAAATTAGTTAATGCGGCTTTCAGCAAAATTGAATAATCTGACGCACGAAAAAGATGCTTGATTAATCAAGCGTCCATTGTTGTAGTGCTAAAATTCGGTGAAAACCTTCATAAAAATAGAAATTTTAATGCGACCTATACCATCACCAAAACCGTTTTGTAAAATTTAATTTTAAACCAATTACTTGCTTAAAATTTAATCAACATTTTATTCTGATAATTTTAGGTTAAATAAATGAAACAGATTTTCTTGGTAAGCCGTTGAACGATATGTATGAACTTTTAGTTCGCCATTCGTGATTTACCATTAATTTGAAAGCTTATAAAATACGGTATCATACAGACATATTTTAAAATGTCAATTTCGAGTTTATTTTTACCTTTCGAACATCCAAACGTGTTTCTAAAACTGTCAGTTTTAATATTAATTTCAAAATGCTTCGATTAAATTCCGAACACAAATCATTCGTCATTCTAACTTTAGATGCATCCACCACTAAATATATATTTAGTTTGCCGACAAAAACAAGCGGCACGAAAAAAATTCAAGTTAAACAATTTAAAACAAGCAATAAAATAAAGGAAACATCAAAGAAATTTTAAAAAGCTAAAATTGAAATTTTTTCCTAAAGAATAATTAAAAAGAAATAAGCGCCACTTATAAGCATTAAAAGGGTACTTGAAAAATAAAATCTTTATAAAGGAAAGTATAACCTCTACCAGTATACAGTTTTCTCAAAGTTTGTTCTTTCGGGTGACGGTAAACTGCACGAACGACTGCAGGTAGCTGAAAAAAAAAGTGGTAAACTGCACTCCGAGCAAAAAAACCAAAAGTAACCCCTATGGTAAACTGCACTCAAAGTTGGTGCAGTTTACCACGGGGATTATTTTCGGTTTTCTATCAGGTAGTTGAATCCTTATTATTTTTAATAAATTGTTATCCCAAAAATTAACGTAAATGTATTGATAATTGAAAATAGAAGTAAAAATATCAAATCAAATCAAAAAATAAAATTTAATTTAATTAAAATTTTATAAAAAATTAAAAAATAACATATAAAATTGGTAACCTAATAATAAGGTATGGCATTTAATTAATGTGGGGGCAACTGTAAAATGAGACAGCTTTTACAAATTGCAACCGCGATATTTCATCTGCTTCGTATTTTCGCAATAAATCAGTAACAATTGTTTGCTTTTGTTTAAAGTTTTGTTTTTACTTTTTTACAACTTTATGTTGCTCATGTTTAAGAGCTTCAACAAATTTGTATATATTTGGGCGAATAGAATTAAAGTTCTGTTTAAATGCGGCATGGAATGATTCACAACCATTGGTTGTTGAAATCAAATCCGCAGACGCCTTGGCCCAAACCACTGGAAGAAACATGGCTTTTCTATCCACATATGTAGTGAATAAATATTCACAAAACTTTTCGAGATTGGCATTAATGGGTTTGATTTTTAACAAATCATAGTAAGCTTCCAAAACGTCGTCCGCTTTCAAAAACTTCAATCCGAAGCAATAGCGCAACCACCTACCAACTTCAGAATGGCGATCTTGATAATCTGAAGCTAGGCCGTTTTTTTGGAGAGCACGGTACCACGCTTGACCAAGATGAAACCTGCAACCTTCAATCGATGCTTCTGATTGTAAAAATAATAATTTAACAAAAAAAAACAAAACTTGAGTTAATTTTATATAACGATCATGGGATTAATAAATTTAATCGTATAAAAAAATAATTTTTGTTATACTCTGTATATACCCGTATTTTTGGGGTGCAGCTTATACCTGAAAAATGTTCGGGGTGCAGTTTACTACTCTGCAAAATTTTGTGCAGTTTACTTGGGGTGCAGTTTACCATTATCAGGTAGATTTGGAGTGCAGTTTACTTTACCCCGTTCTTTCTGCTTGTATATTTGACGACGAAACCGGGCGAAACCGGGTATAAGGATAACAATTTATTTATGTACCAAAACCAGTACTTAAACCTTCTATCTTTCCTCTACAGGAGATATTTTATAAAAAGGTCGTTTAATTTAAGATTTCCTAAAATTTCCCTTCACTTGTACAGCAGATTTCCACAGTTTACAGTTTCGGTACAAACATAAAAAACCCTAAGTTTGACTGTTGAATTCTATACTTAAAACAAAACTTAAATTTAAATCTGGAATACACAGATGATCGGGGAGTTTGGATCATATTTTTCATTACACAAAGGCTATAATTTTAAAAATTCTGACACCATCCACTATGTACAATCCCATGAGCCGCCACTGCGATAAATAATTACATACTAAGTTCATGAAATATGTATGCATGTAATTATATCGAAATAACAATATTAAAAGTAAAACATTATTACTACTTTAAAATACTTAATAATTAAAATATTTTATTTATTCAAGTAAATTCAATTAACCTAATAAAAATTTGCAATTATGCACTATAAAATACAATAAAATGTAGAAATTCGTGTTTTGAGTTTAATACGATTGTTTGCAATATAAAATTTACGAAAATATTTTAACTGAAATGTTAAAATAAATGCAATTTGAACTGTAAGTTGAAATGCATATAAAATTTTATCAAAACACAATTAGAGACAATCCAGAAATATCAAAATTAAAATTGAAACAAAGGAAAATATGAACAATAAACATAGTTTTAAAATTAACAAAAATTAGAAAAATTATGATTAGCTGCAATTGTTTCAATATGTTTCGTCAATATTATCGTCATTAATTTATTATTGAACCAATCAGAGATGTATTCTCACTTAAAAAAATCAATAAAAGTCAAATTAAAATCTGATAACTGGCCAGTCCTTCAAATAAATCAAATTAAATTTTGAATAAAAAATTTAAAAAAAAACTGTAGAAAAGATTAAATTTAACTTGGATGTTTTTCATCGTACGAAGCAGAAAACTTTTGTAAAAAATGTTACAAATCGTTTCTTACTGTTAGCAAGAAACAGCAAACGGCTTCAATTTGCTGGCTTCACCCCATATTTTATAATCAACACATAATTCATTTAATATTTATGTACAACATGGTACAAAGAGCAGCAGCAATCAAACTGAAATTGCACTGGCAACGATGACATCAATTTAGGATAAAATAAAATAACTTCATTGGCCGCTATAAAATAACTTCGAATTAATGACATTAACATGGATTTTCCGTTTTAGTCATATAATTTTTTGAGTGCTCAATTCAGGTTGTTTTAATTTTTTGTTGCTGCCGATTAGCGAAACAAGATTAATTAAAATAAAATATAAAGAGATAAAATTTCCGTTAGGTTTTGAAACCTCTGAATTAGAGGGAGAAGGGTTTAAATTAATCTAGCAATAGGGGCTATAAATTCTAAAAGTTGGAGTTAAAATTTGGACACCTTTAAAAAATGCAATATTGGCAGTAGTGTAATATAAATTAAATTAACCATAATTAAATATAACGAGCAAAGTTCTTTGGGGACAGCAAATAATGAAGAATAAGAAAGCAGAGCAGAAGGTAAAAGCAGTCACGTAATGAATGGCCCCACGTCATTCCCAGATGCTCTGGTATTGTTTTAAAGTTTTAAAAAGCTCATCCGGCTGTTATAATAATCCTCACCAATTCCCTGGAGTTTCCACTTTCATTAAGACCGTGTTAGGTATCGCGAAGAAGCGGCATCCAATATTAAGTTTACAATATGACTGCTTATTTGTTGGCGCCCGCCCGAAGCACTCGGTTTCTCGTAAATATATATGCTATGGGGTGTTTGGAAATTCTATTGTTATTAGATTATAAAATGGGTACATTATTACTTTCAGTTTAAAACGACGACTTATTCCATTTATATATTATTCATACCTCACAAAATTTTACTTGTACCATAACCGTAAAATGCAAATAATGCATATTTTATCCAAGTATTTAATGTACATACCATATTTCAGTTAATGTTTCCCGTTACGATAAAATGTAATTTTAAAACAAATAAGCGAGCGTACCTATTATTTATTTAAACATATACATAGCTTTAATAAACAAAATTTTTAGACAAATCAAGATTAAATTATTATTGTTGCAAACCACGCACACGCCATTATTTAAATGTTCGTGTGTCCTTTAAGGACCAGTTAATGTTCTAAATTATTTTTTGAACACCCTCTCCTAGATTAATCAAATAAATAATAATAAAAGAAAAATATCACAAAGCGCTTTTATATTATTCAAATATAACACGAAAATAATTTGGTCGCAAAAGAAAAAAACCATCTAAATCCAATTTCATCTTCCAACATAAAGCAAAATTTATTGTTACAACTCAGCTACAATTTCAATTGTCCATGTTTCATTATTTACACACAGATAAGTGCAAATAATAGTAAATTTGTTCATCGATTGCTTTGTATAATATATATGTATGTACGTTATACCATGTGTATATCTATCTCGTGCCAGGACCCAATCCACGATATGTTAATTTACAACGTTATACTCAGAAGTAAAACAAATGCTTTTCGTTTATTAGTTCAGTTTCAATTTGAGAGAACAGCTATTAGTTTATTTTGGAAATCAGTTTCCAAGTTGATCGCATTCAGAATGCGAAATTAGTTTGGTTGGCGTTTGAATTCCCTTAGTTCGTCTAATCATTTGAGGTTCCGACGTGCCTTGTGATCCTAAACTTGACTTTGATTTTCTCTTCTACTCGGTTTGATCTCCCACATCGTATAAAAAAAATACATTTACCATTACAAAATCCCTTTGTGCTCTACCTTAAACAAACTGTATAATTTATTTTTTTAATTTAAAATCAGAACTTGGGTCACCTTGGCTATTATAAACACTCTTGCAAAGTTAAAATGAAAATTTTAACTACACACACCACTCGACTCGTAGACGGTACGTCTCGTGATTAACCTTTATACACTTGGCAACTTGACATGTTGATGGGCTACAAAGTACCTACTCGTATTTTACTACATTTAGCCACTTTTAGAAATCTCAAATTTTTATCATCCCAAAGCGTCCATTCATTTAGACTCAACATGAGTCCGGGGGCTCCAGCATTACAGCGCAAATTAAATTCAAAAATATATTAAACCTACCCGGAAAAATAAATTTTTCTACGAACGTTTCGATAAGCTAACTTTTTAATCGTCCACTTTTCCACCTTTAAAGCACTAGTGCGTATAGATATTTACTTTACGCACTAGTGCCTAAAAGTAAATGTTGGCACGTATATAATTCTGTTTCAAAGTTTATTTTCTACTTAGATTGGTTTTTGTTCTATACTTTAGTTAATTAAAGTTTATTGATTCCGAAATTTGTCTAATCAGCAGCAGGCAGAGGAGGCTGAAGATGACAGAAAAATCTGAAACCTTGAAAATAAATCCATTCTCTCATAGTTAATATTCCCCTGGGTTTTAACCTAACCTAATCTAATTTAAAATGAACGTATTCGAAATCTAACTTAATCTACCATTATAGTATAGATTTACTACTCTTGTAAAACCTTAATCTAAATCTAACCTAGGTAAACCTAACTTACCCTAACCTACCGAGTTATATGATTATGAACCACTCTGTATAATATAATTTCATTTCATTCAATTTAATAAATTATAATAAACAATTTTTTTTTAAGTATTACTTCTCAATTATAACCAACTCCAACTTAATCAGATTTCTTCGGAAGTTTTTCCTTTGTCGTAATTTGGATTTTAACTTTGTAAAAATGTTGTCCTGTCGACATTGCGACCTTGTCAGAATTTCGGACTCCACCCAATAAAATTACATAACAATCAGCGACGATACGTATATTGCTTGAACAGGAGTCGCCGTTAATTTGACAATATCTTGAAAATTATTTAAATATTGCAATTTTAATCAATGCAGTACTATGCGTACTGACGTAAGTGCTGGTTTTTAATTTGTCATTGCTTGCATTCAATATTCTGTTTTGGGAGGACAGAGCCCCATCGCCCCTTACCTTACCAACCGCTGCTGATACCCATAAATAAAATAAAGGCGTTTACGATTTGTTCGATTCTACCGAGAATAAACAAATTCGTGAATACAATCAACAAGTTTCGTTATAAATCTATTAAATTTTCCATTGGTTCATGTTATAAAAATATCGCACTTATTGTTGGATATAATTTTCCATACTATGATGTGATAAATACACTAGCATTGTATGTATAAAAGTGTAAATACGTGGTAATTTTTTAAATAATGTATTAATAAATATATTTTAAATTAATTAAATTTTATAATAAATTTTAATATATAATTTCAAAGTTTAAAATCCCCCGAACGGAAAGCTGAATCGAAATGAAATTTTAACTGGATATTCAGGTATATTCCCAGGTGGCAATTGCTGAAAATTGATATCGAGACGGGCATTAGTTTAGTAAGTTAGTAGAACAACTGCTGACTCTAGGTCTAAGGTACTGAGTTCGAATCCAAGAAGAGTCTAAAACTTTCATATGACCGTCTCCGTGCTTCGGAGGGCATGTAAAGCCGGCGGTCACCCTGGGTTGATAATTTTGCATTCAACTATTGCCGTCAAGCAAGCACGAAGTCTATACTAAAACCTTTTCCTCAGAAAAAGAGGCTGATTGTCCTGCAGTGGACAGAAAAGACTGAAGAGAGTTGAGATTCAAGAAGGCAGCTGGCGCGATAGCAGAAAATACCCGAAAAACTGAATTTAGACTACCTAAAATTACTACTAAAATTGGAACTTGAATGAATGAAATTTCAACAATAATCAAATAAAAAGATTATCGGGATATTGGATCGCTTAATAAAACAAATAATCTGTTTTTGTCGACGTTTCGGTTTTACTATCAAACCATTCTCAAGACTAAAAAAGAGAGGAATCATGGTACACAAAAACAACAAACTAAGGGTTGCAACACATACCTCACAGAAAAAGGTGGAGGACGTTTTTAGCGAAATAAAAAATTCTATCGAGGGGAAACCAAAGTCCAGTCGGGTGGTACATTAACCAGGTCAAACATTATAAAACCATAATAATAAATAGGTATTTGAAAATTTAAAACTACATACATTTGGGTATAAAATTAAACTAATGTCAAATATAAAATCGCACCTGACAGATAAGTACAGGTACAATTCAAATCAACACTTTACAAACAATTTACAGAGTGACACAAAATTTCAAAAACGTACTCCCCCCGAAAAGAACAACAAAAGTGAGAACCGCAACAAAGCCAACTCAAAATACGGCAATTCAACAAAATATGAAAAACATAAAAAATATTATAAAAAGTAATAAATTAACATCAAAAATAGAGTACAAGGTGATATAAAACACATAAATACAGGTGGGTGAAAAAATCACAATCACAACACGGACCAGACGTCCACCACCAATTCTGTGCTTCAAGGTGGCATTCTGTCAATCTTCCTCAGATAACCCCTAAGCAAATTTTTATAGCCGTTGTCGATATATCCGTAGTCGGTCTGTTTGTTAATGTTGTCCTCAGCAACGGATATATAAGCGGCTTCCAAGAAGGTTCTTTTTTGATAGTTAGACTCACAATTAAGGATACTCACATCATCAGCTGAAAAAGTGTGAGACTCTTGGTTAAGATGTTCCGCCAAACCAGTCTTTTTTTATTTCGATCTGACGTCATACTGGTGTTGTTTGATTCTGTTCAGAAGACGTTGCTTCGTTTGACCAATATATTTGGCATCACAACTACATTTTATTGCGTAAATTAAATTATTTCTCTCTAATTTGGGGATCATATCTTTAGTTCTTGAAAACAGCAAATTATCCAAAGAGAAGCGATTATGGAAAACTAAACATATTTTACTACTGGTGAGTGCTTCTTTGAGGATACTATTAATTCTCCTGGCCAACCAAGGATGGAAAGAGATTTTAAAATTTTGTTACCAGAGGTGGAAGCATCCAAACGGGAATCCGTTATAGTCATCTTTCGGACCCTATTACTAAAAAGAGTCTTATCTAGTATTTATCTTTTCTTATCTTATCTATCTTATCTAGTACTATCTTATCTATTATCTTATCTAGTACTTATCTGTCAGGTGCGATTTTATATTTGACATTCGTTTAATTTTATACCCAAATGTATGTAGTTTTAAATTTTCAAATACCTATTTATTATTCTGGTTTTATATTGTTTGACCTGGTTAATGTACCACCCGACTGGACTTTGGTTTTCCCCCCGATAGAATTTTTTATTTCGCTAAAAACGTCCTCCACCTTTTTCTGTGAGGTATGTGTTGCAACCCTTAGTTTGTTGTTTTTGTGTACCATGATTCCTCTCTTTTTTAGTCTTGAGAATGGTTTGATAGTAAAACCGAAACGTCGACAAAAACAGATTATTTGTTTTATTTAGCGATCCAATATCCCGATAATCTTTTTATTTGATTACTGCTTTGGATGAGAATATTTTCCTTTATCATTTCAACAATAAATTTTGTTCATAGGAACTGGAGTAGATAATATTCATGTCAACAGAAGCCTATAAAAAATTATTGTCTATCACACGTTTTTTTAGCTTCCTAGTAGATTGAGTACCTAATAATTATCGATGTGACAGCCAACAAAATTTAACCAAAATATATACATTAATAAAATATTATAGTATAATATAAAAACTTTAGATATAATATGTATATTGATACTCATATATTATGTAGGCACTATTTTTATAAATATAAAAATTACCACAAAATTTCTTGAAAATTACTTTTTAAGTATTTTTACATTAAGTAAAATATTATGTGTTAGTAGGTAAGTAGAATTAATTGTGTTTTTTCTACCAATTATTTTGTATTAGAGCTTTAATATTATCTGATAAAAAATAACCTTAGCCTAGAAGTTAATGGAAAACCATAGATAAACAAAGATTCGATCAATTTGAACGATCTGTTGCAATAATTCAGAAAGCGAATTAAATGCTGAAAAAGTTTCCAACTTTTAAAACTTAATCTTAGATTTTCGATAGCTTAAACTACCTCTTTGTATAAAATATAATGAGAAACGTTCAAGCACCGATGTAGGTAATGGTATCACACCATTAATCCAATCTTTGAATTCGCTTTCATCAAAGGAACAGTTAGGTATTTTTATTATACAAACTATTTTGTCGTTGTTGCAGTTTCTTGAAAAATAGGCCAATAAAGGCGATAACGAGAGGGTAGTTAACACGTGTCAGGTTATCAATCGTTTCAGTAGCGATGAATACTTCGCTGCTGCAACCAATACACACGCAACAACCGGCACGAGCTTTTCGAGCTTTCCTTGCATGCGACTTATGGTGCAATCTTCTAACATGTAATGTATCGTCCACGACAACTTCATTATACTGTCCGGCAAGAAAAGTACATCGAGCGATAAAGTTTTGAAAAATTGTTAACGACTCGACAAAGTAATTAAATTTGTCGTGGGGGTTTGTTTACCTTCGGTGATAAGAAAATATGAATTATTATTATTATTAGGAGTAATTGAGCGATGAATATCTTGAGGATTAATCAACTGAATGAAGGAATAATGTTTGAGAAGTGATTGATACGAGTCGCTATGAAAACGCCCCGAAAGCGAAGTATTTGCTATAGGGACAACCAAGGAAAGTGTACGCCTGGAGGAGCTCTTTAGGGAGATCACAGACATTCATTAGTAGTTATATATCTTAACTGTGTATCCACTTGTCTCTTGTAAATATAATTTTATATCGAGCACGTGCCACGATCCCTTCTCATAATCCAACAAGATTTGTTGGAGTTTCGAGGGTTGTTGTGCAATATTCCACCAACTAATAAGAAATTCGATAAATAAATAGAAAAATAATTTAAACGCAATAACGAATACTGTGTCGACAATGTTAGGTTTCTCAAAACTTGTAAGTTATTGGCTAATTATAGAATCAAAATCTTTAAATTTATTAACTTTATTCAGGTTCTCGTTATTTACGATTCCTTTTCTTCATTGAAAACTATGGAATTGTAATTTATTGTTTGCTTTAGTGAAGTTTTTTATTTTCAACTACGACCGTAGTAAACACGACATACGACATTAAACCTAATAGTGTCGGAGCCATATATTTAGCTACCTATTTCCTTAAATTGCCATCGGAATTACAAAAAAACAATAAAAAAAGTTCCCAGTGATTCGACGGATTTACAATGCGACCCCGGATGGTTTCTTGGGAACTGTTTTGATCAAAAGTGCCCAACAAATGCAAAACACAAGTTCAAATCAAAGGAAACCCGAATGTTGTGAAAAACACTACGACCGAGATCGATATACATATTTAGTTCCCCCTTTAGTTAATTTCCTCGTAATATTCAATGTGTAAACGAGCCCTAACACTTATCCGTATATCTTACTACAATCTCCCTTTGCTTAATGTGCTAAGGTTACCTGCTTACCAAGGTAATTTTTTAAAAGTAACTTGACAATATCTTGCACTCTTCTTAATAAAATAAATCCTGGTTATTGATGAAATTTATTTGTGCCGATAGCCGAAACCTTAAATGGGGTAGAACACGAAAATTTTGGGTTTTTCTGTATTGCAGTTTTTCAAATTATTAAAAGTGAATTTATTTTTCCGATCCGTTACCCCTCCGTTGTAAGAATTGAATGCATCTTCCGTTCGCATTTAATGTCTGCTTCAGAAGAAATTATGAAACACAGGTTTCGCGCAGCTGAATTTTTTAACGCGCGTTCAACCCCCCAACCCTCATAAAATCTTAACGTTAATTATAAGTTGACGTTATCGAACCCCAAGTTAAAATAAATTACGAAAATTTCAATTTAGGAAATAATAAGGTAAATACCACTTTGGTAGGTTTTTGACCAGTTTTCGAGCAGTTATTATATGTTATGATTATTCGAAATTTCTATTAAAACACGAAAAAACTAGCGATCGTAAGTTGTAGATAAAATAAACAAAAATATTGTATACCTTAAGTTGTCGTGAGCGTATTAGGTATATCTTGAGATCATTAAATTGTCACGAAAGAGGAAAACTATAAAATTAAAATTAGCTCCGTTTTCAATAAGGTATTATCTTAAATCTTAGAAATTACAGAAATAAAGAACGATAAAATGCATTATAAAAGTGAGCGAAGAATTCAGACGATGTAGCTATGGTGATTGAGCCATCGGCTACTGAAACCACGATTTAAGTTTGCAGTTAAAATGACCGAGCTATAAATCGTCACTTTTATATCACAGGCAGCCGCTGTCGGCACCACCTATGATTGCCCCAACGTTAGCCTGCCTTTAATTAATGGCCAGTGAAAATAAAAGGCAACCCCAATATCGAATTTTCTTTTATTATCGCAGTTTTGGTCGAAAATAAAAAGCTGACAACAAATATTTAGTTTTGTTCAAAATTTAATAAGCGTCAATGGAATTTTGTAATCGTTTATTTTGTATTGTGATATCGAAAAATCAAAATGGTCGTGCATGTGAAACACCACTTCAACTATCCTAATTAATTGTAATATGATGAATCTTCAAAGCATACATCGCGTAATCAATCATCATTAAAGTTAAGGGAAGCAAATTCGATCCATCAAATCCACCTTTTAAGTTTCATAAAAATTTGGTCTCAGTTTCAGAAACAATACATAGTACATAATGCGCACACATTGTTATGTAAAATTACAACAAATTAACGGATTCGTTACATATTCCGCGATAATTAAGCGTATAGTCATGTTTTCATATCATGAAAAGCGACAAATTTTACAAAGCACTGTTATATTTTTGTTGACGCCCTATGAATAGAGTGCGATGTTGTTTTTAAAATGTGAATTTGAATAATACAGCATTACAATTCAAAATTTGATTACCGACTACGTCTAGACGCTTCCATATGAGATGCAGGTGCCACAAAATAAAATTTTATATTTAATTTACAATTTTATTACATATTACTTGATAAAACACAGGACAGTCAGTTATAATAATTTTCCTACATAGTAAAGGTGGAATTTTTGGTTTCTCATTAGAATATCTAATATAAGAAGACACGGAGGAGGAAAGAGATGGCAGGATCGGATAATAAAAGTCTATTAAATTTCCAAAATTCATACCTTTAAGTTTTAAATCGAACCCTAGCTCATGTAATCATATTCTATTTAGGTAGTATGTGGGGGAGCTTATCATTTCGTTCACACAATAGTGGTATCACCGTAAGTGTAGAATGTGACTAAATTTTAGTTGGCGATGAAAGTTTAATAATATCAGTAATAACAACGGTCTGTAAGCACACATTCATTGTCGCTTTATCTTGTGTAATTGTGTCCGGTGCTTTCGCGTGCCCGCAGCAGCCTCAGGCCTTATCAAATTCACGAACCCATTCACACAAATCGTCCAAATGTAATGAACTGCACATGACAAATGTAGTTACATTTAACGGCTCTATCTATTCACCTAAATACGATTAAAAGTGTGCAAAACTTGCTTCGACCATTTTATGTAATATTTAGTCGTGGGGTAGTACTTGGAATATTTCAATTGCAATCATTTTCCATTAAACTAAAATGTGGATGTTAACCGATGTTATCAAACGCATTCCTGAGAATCTCAGTTCTGAAATAACAATTGCGGAGCAAAATTAATTCATTTTGCTCGTACTCGGATGGACACATATCCCGTTTATTGGAATTCTTTTCCAATTGTGTAACCGCGATGAAATAATGCTTCAATACCAAACTATTGTGTTTTATTGATGTTCGGATACGTTGTAGTTCGAAAAATTATCAAAGCTTTCCTAGTAATAAAAAAGTTAACCGTAATGTTCAGAGTTCGATCGAGCATAAACTGAGTAATTTTTAAGCCTATCCAAGCTGTACAAAAAAACCTTCTCCCTATTTAAGAAAACCGCAAACGATATCAAATTTCACATCAATTTAAAGTAGCACCCTGGCTGAGCTATCTAATTTCCACAGGTTAAATTATTGTACATCTCGGCCGTATTAATTTCACCCAACCGTAAAAAATTTAAAGGAAACTTAAAAATTTCAGAAAAATGAAAAAGATTTCGGAAATCATCAGTGAAGTACAGCGAAATCGAAGCTAAAGCTCTGTTTTTAATACGATTGTGTCTTATGTAACCCACCCTACACACAGCAGTTACGTAAATTGGCCTATTGATATTCAAAATAACCAAAAACAATGTAATAATAATTTATTACTACAGTAAATAAAAATTAAAAATATAACAAGATTTTATACTTAATATTGATATGTTCTTTCTAGCTATCAGATTTTAAAGGCCGATTCGCCAGAAAAGTTAAATCTTAGCCTGGTTTTCCACCACCTTAACAAGTCGGCAGAAAAACCAATAAATTCAAAATTATTAAAAATATTAAAAATAAATAACAATTGCTTTCACATCAAAGAGAATTTTCTCAATTATAAAGCATCTCTCCCTCAATTGTAACAGGTAGAAATATTTTAATTTCAAATCAATTTAAATACATTTTAGACATTTACCTGTTATCATAATATTCGTAACATTGTAGGGTATTTTTATGATATAATCATACTACTCATTTGTATTTGTTTCACAAATTAATCCTTCGTTGCATATGCATAGGTATGTATGTATACTGTAGCATATATATGCATGCCATTTATAATTTAAAATCACTTCTAAGAATTTAAAAATCCGTATTTCTTCAGTGCACCTGAGGTTCACAAACTGTTTTAGCCCACGAATAGTCACAACTTCCCCACGGACCCTCAAGTGAAAAAACTGATGGAAAAAAATAGTCATTTTGTACCTCCCTATGACTGTATTTCTATATTTTTAATACAAATATGAAATGAAGAAGTAAAACAATTAAAAATGGAATTTATTCCATTCCGTGACTCAAAAAATGGAATGTGTTTTGCGCCCTTCAATTTTTGGGACCTAAAGCGCTTGCTTCTTTTGTTTGCTGGTTAATCCGCCTCTGTTTGTACTAATTAATTTTGTACATTAATTGTATTCAAATATACCTTCTTAACCAACTATACTAAATTATACTTAACGTAAGGAAAATACTCTATCTGCGTAACAATACACAGTTTCACAGTTCTTATATTTTATATTAAACCTTGCGCGAACCACCACTTTGGAAACCACTGATTTAAACAATGCTACAATATACGACTACTCTCAAAACAAGTGGGGCATTCCTATGTTAGCAATGTAAATTGTACATTTTGAAGCCTGTTTTTGTCAACAAAACTGTTTAGATATTTTTATATGAGGAAAATTTTTTGTACTAAATAATTTGACTATTTTGTACTAATTTTTCTGTATTACAGTTTTTATATTGTCTCCTATAATTAAATTAAAAATGATATTTACATAGGCAATATACGTATGCCAAATTTCAGAGCCATTGTTCAGATGAAAATGATTATGTATGGAAGTGTCTCACGATACATAATTTTCTTAAACAATAAACAATGTTTGAACTAATTTAAAAATCATATTAATTGGAGAGTAGAAATTGAATAAATTGATCAAAGTTTTCAGTATGTGCATGATTGACACCCAACATGAATAAAATTATCTCGACTATATTTATAAAGTAATTAATCTTGTTTATAGTATGCGTGTTATATCAACCACCTATAATTACACTATCAATTTCCCAGAAGTCTTGACAAATGGAAATGTACAAAATGAAATATACAAAAACTTCCATTTTCAACGCAACCTATCATTAATATCGGTAGTGAATAAAATATATACACTTAATTTCAATTGACTGCTAAGTAAATTAGTTTTAATATCAAAATAATTTGGCTCAGAAGGGTTTTCTATTTTTATTACAATTGGGGGTTTAAATATAAAATTCCGCTTTAAAATGCGGAAGATTACAAGTTAAAGGGCAATGTCTTTTTGATATCCCGCGCACGACAGAATTCAATATCACCTTATTTATTTGTTTGAAACAAAAAACTTGAGACCTTAGGGTACGTCCAAATGAAATGAGTAATTCGACGAAAAACGGATTTTGTAAATATAACGCTTTTTTAGGGAGTATTAAAAAAATTTGATCAATGAATCGACCACCAAAAATGCTGATACAGAAACTATCTTAACCGAATTGAATTTTGCATTTAGGGTTGGGGGTTCGAAATCCCTTGAGTATCGAAATACGTTCAGAACTTATCACTGAAAAACATAAAAACACTCCTACCAAAGAACAAGTGGATCGCGAAGGTCAGAATAAATTGAAATATCGCATCCATTTCATATTTTGAAAACTGCTTCACGGTAAACGATGCAATAATGAGAAAAAAGATTTTCGACTTCAATCTGAACGAATTTATTATGGTACTTTCAGTAACCCAACATTTAATTTAATTAGTGGCGCATGTTAATGTTTTATCTTAAACGAACAGGTATTATGAATGCACAAGAAGATTTTATGTACTTATACGAGGCTGTGAGAGTACTTATCCTTCCATAAATTCCTGTTTTTATGCTTGTTGTAATTCCTGGCAGTCCATTAGATACATTTTGCAAATAATTCTCTATATTAAAGCCAATATTGCATAATCAAACACTCAAACGAGCAGCATAATTCGCATTGCAATAGTCGAAAATTTCTCCCAAACCAGCTAACATATTTTTCAATTCCCTGGAAGGAAACGTCACGTGTTTTGTACACCATGAGGCTTAGATCAATACAATGTAATGCCTAATTAAGTAAAAAGAAAAAAATAGTTTTATTATGCACTCATGCAATCATATTAGTATATTCTGTCACGAATCATGTTTATTTGAATCACTCCAATCCATAGTACATGCATTTTTTCTATATTCTATTATTATGGTGACTCACAAAAGTTTTTATTTTTAAATGAAAATGTATGTATTACTAATTAAGTTTAACGCAACAAACTCAAATGTTTTTCACTTGGATGCTAATTAACTATTTCTTCCGATTGGGTATGCTGCTGCCTGAATTTGATCTCTCAAAGTCTAATTAACTTGAATGCCGATAGGTTTTGCTTACGTATTAAAAATTGAAATATTTTGAAAAAAAAGACAATATCTTCTTACAATAAATTCCTAATAAGTCAAAAAAAAACTTCACAAAGCAAAGTTGAAAGTTGCTCTTTGTGAAATGACTCGCAAGAATTTAATCCAATTTGGAATATCAAATTAATTAATAATTTAATTCAATTAGCTGGATGACATAAAATACACTTTAATGAAGGAAGGCAAAAAAATATCTTGAAGGGATGTAATCAACTACTGACAGCGTCTTAACTTCATCGCAGGGCAAAACAGTAGTAAAACCTGCATCCCTTGTCACGCTCAACTACCTCACATATCCCGTCTACTATATTATGTATATTAGGTAATAATTTTGGATTTTCAGTTTATGTAAATCCATATATGAAGTAATAACCAACAAATGATGTTGTAAAAATTTTTATGCATTATAATAAGCTTGCTTTACCATGCATGCGATTTTAAAGGATAAAATTTTAACTCACCTCGCAATTCGACTGGTTTATGTTGCTTAAATTTAACCTGTACACTCGATCCCTGTAACAAAGAAGTAATTAATAAAATGGTTAAAAAACAAAACGTAGCAACTCGATATTGCACTTAATAATTAAAAATCATAATTTGAGAAATACAGCAGTCTCGTCCCACGTTGGGCGCCAAATTAGCAAGGCTAACCTGTAGCCTAACCCTAACCTACTAGAACTAGACCTGAAAATCTAATTCGGCTACTTAGAAAAAAACTACAAAAGTAGTAGACACACATTATTTTTTTAAAACTGAAGGTATGATTTTTGAGTTCTTTAAAATAGCACCGAATAAATAATAGTAAAATGTCGATAGCTTTGGTGCTATGGTAATTTTAAGGTATATATAGATAAAAATGGAAAAGTGTCTTCGTTCGGCGTCTAAAAAGCTTTGCATTGGTAATTAGAACTTATTTGTACCATGTAGTAGCAACAAATTGATCAGTGTTAGTTACTAGACTATTATTTTACAATTTATTCGCCACTACTAGCTCATTAGTTGCAAGTTGCAACATGTATAATGCTTTAAGCTCCATTCAAAATATTGTCATTGTTTAACTTGTTAAACAAAGCTCTTTGAGCTGGTTTGGAAACAAACACAAACAAGTCTAATTGTGCTTACCAAAATACCTATACCAAGATAAATAAATTATTAATTTGAATATTTGCGGGCAACTATTATCGCCCGACAGTCTATGGAGGATGGAAAATCGGAAATATTCGACAACATAATTCGCATTTAGAACAAGACAAAAGAATTGTAAAGCAATGAACAGGTCTCCTATAGCACTTTGAATATTAAAGTGACAAAGAAGAATGCCAGAAAGCAATTAAAAAGTAATTGGGCTACTAAATAATAAGCACAATATGCTTTTCCGATGCAGGCATTTTTCTCGAACAATTAAAGAAAAGGCTTTCATTCCATTCGGCGTCGCCTCATGATATAATGAATTCTTATAATGAAAAATAAATCGATAGGAAAATTTAAAACAACCAGGAACGAACATCTCGAAAAAGTTTGCAACTTTTCACTTATTTTATTTTATTACCGACGTGACTGGAAAATTATTAAAAAAAAATAATAATAGAGCCTTCTATTCATAACTTTTATAATGGAACATCCGTAACAATTTGAGAGCAATTTATTCTAAATATCTCGCAATTTTGGTTGTTGTAAAGTTCAATATTCTCAAAAGAGACACCTCTTCTGCCTATTACCATTATATTAATGGAATAATCTTGGCACCCTAACGAAGGAATTTCACGCAAGCAAGTAACGGGTGTCACATATACTAAAATTCAGAGATGCTGGTACGACCAAATGGAAGCTTTAAGCACCGCAACAGCTACAAAGCAGAGAGATGTTAATCTAGTTACATTTGCAGCTTCTGATGCGACTGCTAATGGGTTCGATATTGGAAACCGCGAATCACATTAGGGCTCCAAGTGCCGAAGTGCCTCGGCGCCTTGAAATTGTTCAACTTTCAAAAAACCACAATGCACAAAAAAATAAAATTTATTGTTCGGAGAAAGCCCTAATTTTTCTGATTTTCCACTATACGGTTTGTTACACTTACTGGCTACATTTACTAAGAAATCTATAATCAACATTGTAGTTCCAAAAATATTAGAGATATAAAAGTAGATTTATGCGTCGGGGAAATCTCAATGGATTACGAAAAAGCTATTTACACAAGAAATGAACAACTACATAACATTGAGTCGCAATAACGTTAACTTCTCAATTCCGCGAATTAGTTACAAACGAGTTAACTTAAGCAATTAAGTTTAGAATAAAAAATTAAAATGCATTACAAATTGTTAGAACGTCAGTGTAGGACACAAATTGTTGCTTTCTCCGTTAAAATAGTAGATACAATTTTCAAGTCAAATTAAGAATTTTCTCGATAAACTTGTGAAAAGTTAAAACAACATTTTATATTTAACACAGCAGAGCTTTGTAAATAAAAATGTTTGATCGTGTGCATTATCATCCGACATAGTTTATAGGTTACATGCTCTCTTGCATAAAATATTAAAGTAAATTTATACCCTCTAATGCCGTGGTGCTGCCGAAGAACTATGCTCTGTTATTATCTTGAAAATCAAGAGTTGTTACCTCGAATCAGTTTAATAAATAATATCGTGGATAAGTAGTTGACTTTGTAATTGGTTTACTTTTCGAACTGCACGAGCGTTTGATGAAAATTTTCCCGAATCGATAAAGGTTTAAAATTATTTGTGACAGTTTCGTGCAAAATTTGTTTAACGCAATTTGCTAGAAAATTGTATGGGAATAAGAAACTCTTCTTGGTGTGACTGTTCTTAGGCTTCGGAATTGCTGGAGTTCTCTAAATAAGTAGTATCCTGATGAGCCATTAAAATTCAAAATTGATGTTGCAATTTTAAACTTTCAAAATTCTCTTATATAAATGTCGTTAAACTAATACGCATTTGAAGCGGATGAAAGTGCAAAAGCAAAGTTTATACTTTCAAATGTGCATATCTTATGCGCCGCAGCCCAGGCAGAAGCCGCAAAACGTGCTTACATACTGGAAACACGATATCTTATATTCGAAATTGCGTCTTCTTAAGAACACCTGCTTATGCAAGCCAGGAGACGAGAGATAAAACGATATGCTTTTAGTAGTGTGTGTATAACTTTGGAAAATATTCCCGATATAACCCTTGCTTTTACTTTGAAACCTGGAAGATATCAAGTGTCAACAGTTTACACGGTACTCACATACACTTCCCGAGCATCGAGGTGAGAATGGCTTTGGAGAAAAACCTGAATGGATATTGAATGTAAAGCAGCAATTCCATAAATAAGACAACATTGGAATCGATGATGCAGGTGTTGCTTCAAGTGAAAATTCGAAAGAAAAAGTTCTTATCGAGTCGGTAAAAAATTGAAAGCACTCGAGAAAAAGAAGTAGAGTTCCTGACATAACTTACGAACCCCATTAACGACCCTCTGCAAGTCAACAAAAAATTAACCACGGAATCTTCTTCGTGTCATAAAAAACTGTAGTGAAAATTGCGTAGTAAATTTATTGATTAGAATTAAAGTGGAGCAAATCGTACTGTACTTTCCGAGGGTACAAAACGACGCTGGATCGGCGTAAGGCATCACTTATGAATACCAACACGGCATAATCCATCATAATCATCTAGTCTAGAGAGAGCCATGCTACACATGTATAATGGAGTTTACAAGCCTGAGAACAGAATCCGTAATTGATTTATCCTAACTCGCGAGTTTCAATACAGCAAACACACCGGTTATGGCACGCACGAAGTAACTTCGTTAAATTTATATCGTAATCTTAATTTTTTAAGTCAAATGTTGCAAATTATCCCTTTCCGAGCATGGTTCAAAGTTGGAAGTAATTTGTGAGACCTTTAATGAGTATAGCAGCCTCTAGTCATCTGATTATGCTAATATCGATAATCACAAACGACTGAATGTATCGCTAACGACGAGAACGGAACTAACGCGAGTTAGAAATAGTCGACATGCTAAGGCTCTTTATGTTAGAAAAGCTGTGCAGACATGTTATATTAAATTATTCAACTGTGAACACACATACAAAAGTCGAACAGCAACTTTGGTGCAGTAATTTTGCCCGATTGCCACCTAGAAAATCCCAACAAAACTTTTGTTAAATATAACGGGCTCCAGCAATTACCTTAAATTGTGCTATAGGAAATTGGGAAAAAATAAAAAGTCGAATCCATGAAGAAATGTGAGCTTTTACACGTATAAAATTGAAGTTGTAAACACAAAAGAACAGATGACACTGTCCATAAAAATCTAATCCTATTAACTTGTCCCGAAAGTTTTCCGGCGCCGCGAATTGCGAAATGGAAATGGCAATCTGTACAAATGTTAGCTCGAGTTGTACACGTCCTCTAGAGATGGAACAACAATATGTCCAACAATGTAATCAAAAAATCACAAATTGTGTATGAAAATTAGAAATCCGTCGGGCGAAAATTTCTAGGAAAACGCGCGGCAAGTATTGCAAGATAACAAAAGTGGCTTGGCGAACGAGAGTTCTTGTGACAATAAAATAACATATGGAATGTGTCTCCAAAACGGAACGAACGTGGACGGTGAAAAATCGCAAAAGCAAAGTTTGGAAGAACGCGCTCATACAGGAAATAATGACAAGAAGATAAATGCGATCGAGGAATACACCACCAAGTAGTGCTTGATGGATTATTTAATGCTATATGCGGATAGAAATCGCTGTCGGCGCCGGAATTTCGGGTTTATCTGCAATAAAATATTAAGCAAAAAACTTAAAACTTTAAATTTATTAAAACGAAACACTTAGCGGCTCCATTGGACAATCATTTTTTAGAGTTACGTCGGGGTCGGTATAAAAATTTAGTTGATCAAATAAAGGGGTCGGAAAAATGCAATTATCGCGAAGCTTAATTATGATTAGCACTTCATTTAAATAAATCCACATTCGCCCAAACAATATATAGAAGCATCAACCCTTTTCAAACTTTTTTGTTTTTCACCTACAATCGAGGGACACATAAAAATTTGAACGTTTAATTTTTGATTTGATCCCATCAAATGTGAGCTTAAATCTTGATGAGGTAATAAAAAAGAGCTTAATGAAATTTTTGAGCAGTTTTTCCCAAATAATCCATTAATAATTGATGTCATAAAAAATATTTAATGTAGAGGTCATTTAGATAAATTTATTTGTCGTAATCTATTGTTGTTTGATAACAAAGGCAACACGCAGTCCACCTGCTGTTAAGAAAGGATTTCTGTGCAGTAACCGCACATAATACTTTCGTTTTGGTGGCAGCGTCGGGTTATTTTCCGACGCTAAACCGCTTGTTACCGGGTAGTATTCACGCACCACGCTCTGCCAACCGCCCTCATTCTTTCTGCTTCGTTGATCTCGCACGCAAAATTATGAATGCAGCAGAAAACGGTCCCATTTATCCGAACTCACTCGCACCACCTCACACAAATATGCGAAGCTAGACGTTTAATTATAAATGAGTCAATTCTTTTACTCTTGATTATCTGGCAACATGGTTGAAATGACAAAACTGATTTGATTCCTGATACTCTTCCCCACACTTTATACTTCCTTTTTTACCTCTTCCATTACGTTTTAATGGCCAATATAAAAACTTCAAAGTTCGTGCACACTCAAAAATTTTATATTACCTCCAACCTCCGACAACTTTTAAACAAAGAACAGAGTTTCCTTTTTATTCTAAAACGTTTTACCTAAATTATGCATTTAAATCGTTAAACCAAATTTTGGGTCGTTTTTTATGTAATCAAATAATTGTTCTAGTCGCACACCGTTAACCGCCTAATTGTTTTTTTACGTGATACAAAAAATGGCGAGATCAAACAAAATGGCCGAAATTAGTCAAAACCATAAAGTAATTCGGGGACAAAATTGAAGTATAATAATAAATTAACCTTTTTGGCATTAGTTCAAGTTTCACTTGCAGCTTCACAAGGTATTTTAATAAAGATTTTAGAAAAACGCTCGCACAGCTGTTTTTCGTACAACGGCAAGATAATCTTCCACTAAATTATAGTTATTTACGTTAACGACTAGATAAAAGTTCTATTACAGACTCACTAAATTGCTAGTTCTAAACACTGCTAGACTTCTTTGTTTTGAATTGACTTTTATCTCGAGAAGCTTCGTTTCAATTGAAAATTCTCTCTTGAAAATAATATATTTGGCACCCAATAAGAATTTCATGCTAAATTGAAACTGCACTCGCTGCAACTACTACTATTATAGGTACTTCCCCCTATAGATTTTTATAATAACATACGTTATTAAAAAGCAACAATCATAAAAAGTTATTAAACCGTAAAAGTAAAGCACTCTAAATTACTTCTTTCGTCTAAAATTAAAAAACCAAAATCATAAAATATTTTTACGTACTTCGCCATTAAACGTTAAATGAGCCATAATCCAACTTAATCGGTAGATTAAAATTTTAAGCGATTCATAAATAACAAAACTTTTGAATAATTTACTAAATCAATCCTCCAAAATAAACTTATCCAATAAATTTCTATTTACTATGTTTGTTACATGTAAAACGGCAATTCGCTTTTTATTTTACTTTGTTGTTTTAATTTTTTCATGCAAACTTCACACGAAAGTTTACGTTTAGATTTCAGATTAAAACAAAAACACACTCGTTTTAATTTAGATAAAAAAATGCCAAGTTGATATTTGTGTTTGCAAATTGAAAAAATCACTCTTTCGATATACCGATAAGTAGGGGTTACTTTGCACCATACAGCGAAAAACTATTCAATGCATTCGACGATCAACTTTTTATGTTTACAGATGCCACTGCGGGTCAACGAAGCAACAGATGGACGTCCAGAATTGGCAGATTTGCTCATTAAATTAATGTTTGCTGATTAAAACACAATTTTTGCAAAACTTTTATGGTTTTTCGCCTATACGAATTAAATATGTTTTTATATAAACCTGCAGTTCTGTCATTGTTTATCCAATTCGAATAGGTTAACCTATTAGGTAAACTCATTGAGTCTAGTCAAAATAATAAAATTAACAAATTTAAAATATTGTTTTTAAAAATATTATTACGAACAACTCGAGTTGAAAATAATTACGTTGATACAAATGGACAAACTTTCAGAATGATTGTAGTCTTGGATTGAACAAAATAAAAATTTCGCGTCGAAACCGTTTTGTTTGCTTTTTAATTGGCGTAGTGTTAATGTATTAAATAATGTGGAACCATAAATGTAAAATTTTCTGACCGGAGGAAAATATTTAAAAGCTTTTCAGTATTTATTACAAAAATATGTACGTTTGAATTACATCTAACAGTCAGTTACCTAAATTATTATTGCGGAATAAAAAAAAGAATTCCAACAAAGCCGATTTCAAAGTTGTTTGTATTACCGATATGAACAGATACATGAATGCTTGAAAAAGCGACCAACTCCATGGAAAAACGGATACGCGGTTGCTATTTTCAAAACATTATTTCCTCTTGAATGTGTCTTTTGAAAGCGTGGTTTGCTCCCTTATCGAATATAGGCTAATGGTAATATTTTATACTCAAACAAACTAAAGAAGTGAAAATGTAAATATTTTTTTGTGTTGTGAATGCCATAAATATAATATAAAATAAGAATGGAACTTTATTCTTTAAAAATTCAAATCGAAAAGATGTTGTGATTGGAGAATTTTAAAAAGAGCGCTAGTTGTAATCACTTTTTTCAAACAAAAATTCATTAATACTTTATTTTCCGGAAGACGGACGTGAAAAGCATTAAGTTTTTCTATTTGGTGTTGACCGTAAACAGTTTTTCGTTCTTGGAAAAAGCAAAAAGGTTTTATCCTCACTTCATTTAGCGAAAGCTATGAATAAAAAATACTGAAAGCTATCTGGAAAGTTGTGAATTGCTCTAAAAACAGAGAATAGAAAATTAGCGCCGGAAAGGTTACGTTAAAGTGGAGTATCAATTAATAGAGTAATTCGGTTAAAATAATTTTAAATGTAGGGTTAAATGAAGTTTGGCGTATAGCCCGAATTATTAATTTTGCGTCTATGGAAGTGTGGGAAGATGCAATAATTAATACTACCGTAATAACATCGTTAGATCATAGGAGACCGCTTCGTTCTAGCGTAACTGCTAAGCGTACTAAATTAGATCAGGTTACATGGTTATCTAGTATCCTGTAGAGCGAGTGTCATGTGATTACGACATAGATAATATCTTTGTTGTAATTACATCATGGACCACGACATAATTGGACCAGGTATTATTAATTACTAGACCGCAAGGTTCAATCTAGATTTTTCACTTCAGATAGCACAGAGCCCGATTAATACAAATCAATTTCTTGGTTCGAAAAACCATATTTCAATATTTATAGACACTTCCGTCGTCGATACTGTTTCGGAAGCTGAGACGTATTAAAATATGTTCTATGCTCCATTAACGCCAAGTAAATATTGTTTTGGTCACTTTTCGATTTGCTCGAATGAATTTCTCCATTTTCCATTTCGTTCTGACAACTTCTTGTGCAATAATGTCGTTTGTTCTAAAAAGGCAGTTATACTGGTTACGCATCGTGGCTGTTTCCGTAGGGTTGTAATTCTTCTAAATATCGTCTTTCCAAATCATGACACAAAAATGATGATTCAAAGTTTGTTAGAACATAATTTTCAGTTAGTAATAAAATAAACTTTTTATAGGCCTCCAGCACGAGATTCAATAGTTACAAGAAATGGAAAATCGAGCAATTACAAAAATATATACTGCGCCAACGACGCAGTCTATTTATTTATTTATTTATTTATTTATTTAAATGAGCGGCTTACACACGAACTAATAAAAATTCATTATGAACTTCAAGATTTGAAAAAAAAGTAACATACTTATTTGTGGAAATAAAGTTAAATGCAGGCATATAAAAATTACGATAGAAATAAATTCTGGCACTAAAACTTATACACTTAAAGGAGGAATTTTTCTAAATCCAAAGTCACGATACACCCATAAACTTTATTGCATTATTAATGCTGAAAAACGATTACCTCAAAATATACCAACATTTTAAATAAACCGCCACGTTCTTAAAAATAATTGAAACAATTTTGTTTTATTTAGTTCAACAACAAAACATTGATTTTTTCTGTTTATTGATTTGGAAAGTCTGCTGCCTCTATGCTATTGCTGTTCGTTCAACTGCAAACCTACAAGGGGGGGAGGGTACAATAGTGTTTAAATTTTTAAAATCCGTTAGTTACTTCCGAGTAAATGCACTCCAAATACAAAGAAAAACTAAAAATGGAATAACAGGTTGTTGATATCACGATATCAACAATAAATTAAATTAAAGCAACATAATTCATGCCTACTCTGTGACTTTATCGGAAAATACACCGTTATACTTCTTATTATTTGTTGTATCCTTTGCAAATTTAAAATTATGATTTATTATATCATTTTGTTAGAAAAATGAGCTTATAATATTGTGCCAGAAACTTACGTCATAATTTTCTACACCTTATTACAGAGTGCTTAAAAAGTTGAATTTGAATTTTGAATTTTTTCAAAGTTTTTAGAAATCAATTAAACCTTCGGATTTCACCCTAGCAGTGCTAGGTAAGAGAATTTCTTAGTTCAAATTATTTTTAAATTGTTCATACTTCATGTAACAAGCTCAGTTCTGATAATTTTTTGGAGTTTATGGTAAGTCAATTTTGTACACGTTAATATATAGTTTTGTTTAGTTCGAAATTTTTTCTTATTTTTCAATTTAAACGATTATGTGCAACTGAAGAGTGGAAATAACCATGAAATAAAGTTATATTGTACTATCGTATTACGAATTTTTCATAATTTCAAATATTCTTAATTCAAACCTGTTATGTGTTAATTGTCTCTTTTTTAATTTTTTTTTAATTTTGATTTTCTACGTATTGTATTATTCTTATATTTTTTTGAATTTAACCATAAATACATACTAAAAACCACAAATTTACTTAAAAATTTTTTTATTTTGAGTTCTTTTTCAAGATCTGTTTTGCATGCAGACAATAACAAAAATTAATTAGGACTATAAGCAACAATTGAAAACTGGACAACTTTAGCTGAGCTACAATTTATGGGCCAAAAGTACAGTAAGTAAAGACACAAATCCTAGGTGTAAATCGGAAGGGGGGTGTCTGGGGGCCCATTGCACTCTTGCTCTTTATTCACCTACTAAATTTAAGAAGTTATTCATCTGCGAATGCTGAGAAGTATTCCATATTTTATCATTTACCACTACCAACATTTACCACTCTGTGGTAAACGTCGGATTTCAAAAATTAAAACACCATTGTGAAGAGAATTCATCGGACTTTTAAATTTTTAAAGTAAATTTCACCATTATTTTAGGGCTGCTGTTAGATGAATCCGTACAAATAAAGTTGGCCAACTATAATGTTACCCATATAGATATTTTTTTTCGAAACATCGACATTTAATGCGATGAGATTTTGTTCCCCAACATCTGTTGGCTGTTTAGAATTTGACCTGCAGCATCGGTTAGTTATGCACTGCAAAAGTGCATCGCAATTATTTGATTCTTACGCATGAATAGGCCTTTAGAGTGGACCCCTACAGCCAATAATTTAATGAATTCAAATCCGTAGATTTATGTTTGCTTATTTTTCTAAACCTACTACAATTCTACAGGGTGCTTCAACGTAAAATCCATATTATATATGTTCTTAAGGAGGGCCACTATATTTTTAACTTCACTAGAAGATAGTTAGATGGCATTGAGGATAAAAGATATAAATATTGTACTTTAATTAAAATTAGATCCGTTTATAAGATTATACGACTTTATTAAATTAACTTTAAGATTAGATATTTAAGCTCTAAGGAACGCACATGGATACATCAAATCAAATGTAACTTTTATAGCTTTTCGCAAACTTTACAACTTGGCAATTTAAAATATATGTTAGTCATCTAAAAGCGAAGCACTCACAAAAATTGAATTACAAAACAAAAATAAAAATTAACTTAATCAATGCAATAAAGAAAATTGTAATAAGTTTATGGAGGGCTGTTAATAGTAACTATAGAAAGCTAACAGTTAGCGCATAATAATATTATAGATCGAAAAATAACCCCCTGATTTCCTGCTGGGTTTTAATCAAGAAGAGAAGAATATCCACTATTAAGTACCATACAAAATCTTTTCGATCCTACTACACGGATAATCACAAATTGGTTCAACTAATTCTATGAGAAAAAACATCAACGAATGATTCAGCAGGGCCAAGAAAGAAATTATTAGCATAACATAGGAAAGTGCAATATCATTCTCGATAAAATACCACGATGTTAAATATTAATTATGAAATTTCTTACGAGCACTGAAATTTAAATATACGAAAGTGCTTCTTGTAATCTTGCACCGAATTTATATGAAACAATGAACTAAAATGCATGCCACAAGTCGGAATACAAAAGACGATAATTTTGAGAACAGACAACTTGCGTGACTATCTGAATCAGCTTGTCTACACTTAACTAAATCGAGTTGGAAAAAAAATTAATTCACGACAAAAATGATAAAATAAAATTTTCAATTTAAACATTTTATAAATACGTCATGACATGTTCAATTAATATTTTGCTTTAGAAATGAAAGCACCGTAAACGGCTATAATCGTTAAAAAAACAATGCAGTTAGGGAGAAAACATTAAATATTGAAAGCGCCTCAAGCCAAAAATGTTTAATTAATCAACAGCAATGTAAAACTTTACAATATGAAATATTTATGCATATGAAGTAAGTTATTGCACAAAACTTATGCTGTTGGAAACCACAATACCGTTTTAATTAATTCAGGAATAAAAAATAGCCGATGGTTTAAAGCAAGTTAAACGGAACGATTACGAAAAAATTAAAACATCATTAATATTTGTGCACTTCGATATATCTCTAGGATACGGATCTATTAGATAATTAATATAAGTAACAAATTGTTACCGCCAATTTAAATTGCTGTTGTCCGATTGGTTAACTTGCTTAATTATTTACAGTAGAAACAACGCCAACTATAATACTGAAATTTTATTAGAAGCTTCCTAATCCATCAATTACTTCAGCAATTTGGGACTCTGCCAAGTAATAAAATATAAACACATAATATAAAATTAATATTATTTCAATATAATATTGTGTATTGCATATTTAAGTATTTTAACTTAGGGGTTGTCCTTTAATCATGTGAGGTTCTAACAGGGGGGGAGGGGGTTAGAATAACTTCACGATTGATCACGATGGATGAGGAGGATGCTGTGACAATCACACGTGTATTTTTATGAGCAAATTTATGCCTAAACGCAACATAACAACAATATTTAGCTCTCAGCTAGCTTCCGGCACTGGACCTTGCGACACCACTCGTCGCCCCGCTGAAATTTTTCAAAAAAAATACACGTGATATTGGGTAGGGGGGGTAGGGGTAGCCTAAAACCTCACTATGTATCACCAAAGGGGAAGGGGGGTAAAAAAATGACATATAAAACTTCACGTGATTAAAGTACGGCCCCTTAAATTGATAAATTGAGAATCTCATATTTTGAATTTTGATCAAAAATGGTTAGGATGAGGTCCGAAGAGATCCATCAATCAATTTTCGAAGCTATTGCTATTAGAACTATACGCTGGCACGTTGTTTCGAAGGCATTAGGTGTTGCAATGTTATTGTTCATAATAGTTGCAAAGTTTGCTGCGAGAATGTCCTTTGGGAAGTAATATCTCGAGATGACGAGGATAACGTAGGGTTTGCTCCTCGGTGGTCTTGTTTACTGACGTCGTGATTATATATTAACAGAATAATTTCTGTAGCACGTGAGCTATCCTAAGCTACACTACTAGCATTATCAAATGTACGTATTGCCCCAATTTTGGAGAATTTCCAATCTCAGAGGACAATCATTTAGTGTAACTTGTCACGCTAAATGAAATCAAGGTGAAGATGAACGAATTATTGTGGGTTATGCAAACTCAATTTAAAAACATTTTAAATTTGTTCGAAAAACCAATTAAGAATAATCCCGGCTTTCAAAGTGGCTCAATATAAAACAAATTTCCTTTACATGCACAAACCGTGTTGATGATAATATAAAATTTAACGAAATTAACTAACATGTATCCCATAATATTTTGAAGTTGGTAATATATAAACGACGCTATATCGAGATCAATAATCTGTTATCCAATCTCCAGCAAAAAGCTGACACGACAAAACGACGTTAATTATATTTGGCCACAGGAACGTGTAATTGGTAACTTCATACTACGTATTCCTGCATCCCTTCACGTACGTGAGCAAAAAACTGATGCATTTAACTAAGGAATGAAACAAAGGATCATTATGGCAAAGTAAACTTAGATATAATTGATTCTGACCTAAATTGTCGAAAATAATGATGGAGACTTTTATTTTTGTTCTCGTATTACAGAGAGGAAGCATAATGAGGAAATAAATAAAAACGTATAGATTAATAGCTTAAACCGAATGTTTTGGGATCGATGTCCTTTTTGTAAAATTCGTTGAAGCGGAATTGAAAGCGGTCTGAGTGTTGAGAAGCTTAAAAGTAGAACTTTGCCTGTTGTGAAACAGTTAACAACGTTAAATTAAGCACATCAACTTCAAAGGAACGTTACAAGCTGAGCACGTCGTTGTCAAAGGCTTGCATGACAGTGTCGATGCACAAACAGGCGCTGTTGTATTGATAAGTCCGGTCACGAGCTTCTACGGTAAGCAACAATGGCCCGAAGACGACACTACTAATTATATTGCTTTACTAATGCCTTTAAGCTATGCTATAATCTCATAATAAAATTACAAACGTCGCAAACGTCTAAACTTAATTGAAAAAAATATAAAAAATAACTCGACTTCAATTTAAGATCAATGAACAGCAAGTCGATCCCAGTTCGAATCGATGTATAACGTCAAGTGTTGTTATGTTGAGTTGTTTCACAAAGAAGTACTACTTACAATAAGTACTCGGTAGGTCGACTCGTATGGAATGATTAACAACTTAATAATGTCTATAAGCATGATCAAATAATTAATCACATGGTATTGTAAGTCACGTAAACTTAAAAACATGTTGGCTGAGCGAGACAAACTTAATACGCTCTGTTATTATCTGATTAAGAGTAATTTTGTATCAATTAATACCGTGTAGGTAAAAACAAGACCTCGATCAAGGGAATTTCAACCGAATGGTCCAATTTAACTTCTAACGATCCCAAACAGTTATTTTAATTTCAACCTAAAATTGTTTTTTGTAAAAACTGTCGAATTTCTAGAAATTCTGACATGTCCATTTTTTCGAGTTATCCAACTTTTTATACTTCCACCAATTATTATCACAAATAACTAGTCGGTTACGTTTTCACGTAAAAAAAATTGTAAATCCAACTCTGTGACTAACAGACAAACAAAGAAGCATACATATTAATCTGCTTTGTAAGATTATTAGGTCAGGCGACCGCACTGACCTTATAGTCGGTGATTGAGGTGGTTGTTCGGCTTACAAAATTGATTTTAAAAATATCCTCTATTTCGTCAGTGTTCAAAATCTATTTTCATGTATTCTCATGACCGAGAGGGGGAGTCCGGTAATATGATTTAAAAGTAGATTGGAGGGAGGGTATTCCATATACTCCCCGACCTCCCAGATGTACCAACGTCATGAGTCTTTTATTTTAGTTTGTTGTTTCAAACAGGTTCCGGACAAATTGATAACAGAGTGAAAAACATGTTGCATTTTGAGACAATAGAAAATTCTTAAACCCATTTTCTCCTCTGTTCTAACTCTGAGTCTAACAGAGATGCTGGGGTGGTTTTTATTAGATTCGTGAATTTCATTGCATCGAGGTGGGTAAGGACCTCAAAACCAATTTTTTTTTAATTAACTAAGAAATTCTTGAAGCTGTATTTCTATGAACAGTGGCTTGACGCGTTGGCACTTTAAAACGATGTCACTGTTCCTTCGCACAATGTTTTTAAAACTTAAAAAAAAAATATTTTTAAAACAATACTATTTTAAGGCCCAAGTAATCTACAACTTCTTGAGCTTTTGTAAATATACATTCGAGTGGCCGAAGTTCAGTTTTCTCTTGTAATCAAGGCTTTGTTTGAATTGCTTTCACAGACAACATTTTTTAAATTGAAGATCTCTTCCGAAACTATGAGGTCACCTATTAATTTGCAGCAGTTTCCAAAATATTTGAACCCTGGTTAGAATGCTACAATAAATTATAATCCAATTATAACCATAAGTCGGTAGTGCTTATTTGTAATTCAGTTTTACAGGTTTATCCCGAGCCGAACGTTGTAATCTTTCACGCTATGAAAGACTCTGAATGTGTCTTGACAGTTACATATTTTTAGTTTCAGTTGGAGATATTCTGCGAGGTAGTACTTCAGGTTAATTAAGTTAAACAAAATTTCTCTCAACTAGCAGTATTCATTTGACCGAAATACAAAAACTTATTAGCCTGTAAGTTTCTTATTTGTTATATAACCCGGTGGGAACGTTATGTTACGGATAAGTTAGTATAAGTCACCAGATACATTGTAAAAATTGTTAAACAGTTAATAAATAAATAAATTCGTGACTATCAACACTTTGCGTGACATAAATACCTGGTCCATTTGGGATTACTGGTGCGGAAAGTCGCTGGTGTATTTGCGATTTAATCTCTTCAAGTGCACATTTGTTACTACGATTTTTGTTGGTCAGTACATTGTTCTAATTACTGTAACAGTTTATTGATTCTCATCCGGCGTTTTACAAAAGAACAAATTTGCTACACCTGCATGTCGCTTACCCACCCCATCGCGCCGTCCCGAGTAAGCTAGCAGTCCTCCCTATCTACTAAATTCGTTCAGTTTTTCAGTAGATTTTTAAGAAAAAAAAATACAAAAGTGTGAAGTATGCAAGGTTGTTAAAAAATAAAACATTTAAGTGTAGATATACGAGAAAATTGCATTATTCATGTACAAGCAACTCCCAAATGATTTCATAATCTATCAAAGGGATTGAAAACTGCGACGTCAGAAATCGCTAATCCTTGCATCACTTGACAAAGGATACATTTAATCACCACCTTACAAACGATAAGGAAACATTAATCGTCTGAGTAACTTTATTGTTGATATAATCGACTAATCCGGAAGATAAAAAGCGTACAATAACTTTAAAAGAAAAAGAAAAAATAGGATAAATTATGAAAATGTTGATCACGTAGCGGTAGAAATTGCATGCAATTTTCATGAAACCGTTTTCTCTGCTGCATGTACAAAATAATTGAAACAAGTTTCCATTAAACTTCATCATATAATTATCTACTTAAATTAATCCGCCAGTATAAGTTCATTGTTGAAAATTAATGTAATTTCTGAAAATAAAGCTGAATCGGACCGACGTATAAAAAATCCAAACAAGCATTTTCGTGAGACCATAGAATATGGACTCTTTTAAAAGTTGCTTTTTTTGTAGTAGTTCAGGTTAATCAGCAAACGAATGTCCTGCAAAAGATAAGACCAACAAACTTAATTTAAGGGATGAAAGCGATGAAACTGGATTAGCCCCTTTAATCAACACGACAAATAGGTTACAGCAACAACACAAAGTAAACCTTGCCTTTAGCATTTTTTAAATAAAGGAAATATAAAAGAAAAGTCGTCATTGCGTACAACATTGTAAGTTTCGTTTTAATTATAATCGAACTTCGGGGTCACCTATTTTTGCGACGATAAGAGTAAAATCATTCATTTTTCGTCATCAGAAAATATTTTAAATTTCCGTTGCGCCCTTTAATAGCCAATAATACAAACACCATAGCACATAAATGGGAAAAATGTTTTCCGAATTTCCGTTCAAGATTTACAGATAACGAAAAAGGTGCGCTCTAATTACTTTTCTAATTTATTTAGTAAAAAGGACAAAACTCGAGATTAATAGTTAGGAATTCAAATAGAAAAAGCAAATTGAATTTGTAGATTGCGTTAATAATCAATCGCCTACATTTTCCCTTTAATTTAATAAAACGTTTATGCGAAAGTGGAAAGAGAAAACAATTTTTTGACCGGAATTTAAAAACAATTTGAATATTCGTGAAGTAAATGAAGCTTGTAAACATGAAGCTCACGAAATTTAAGGATAATATTATATTTTAAGAAATTATGTTTCGATAAAAAACGGCATTCGTGTTAAAACCAGTAAAGAATTTGAACAAGAAATACACGAAATATTATGTTTAGATTTACGATGTGGTTCAATTTAAGTAGCCTATATTACACTTTTTCCCACTTGCTTATCGTAATTTTTTATCGTCAACGATTTGTTTACTTTTAGCCTTAGAGAAAATTAATTTTATACGAATAGGTAGTTTTCTGCGAGCAAATTAAGCGCAAACTTTACGTGTAGTTCGACATTAGCACGATCGACGTTTCGCAAGAAGGCAGTGGCGGACCGTGGCGAACAACCCTTCAAAATTTAGGTCCACTCGGTACACACAAACCGAGTTGGTAAAATGGAATAATTGTAGAGATAATGCAAAATTTACTCGGGCGTAATGGACTTAAAAATTAATACAATGGTTAGTTAGGTATAATCCTGTAAAATATTCACGAATGCTTTGACAGCTCTACGTATAACTTCTACTCGTTATATTTTCATTGTTCACCCTCGAGTCAAGATTGACGTAAATCTTGATATAAAGCGTTAAATCAATACACAGTATGAATATCAAGCAAAATTTTATCAGATGGAAAGTGAATCGCACATTTACAGCTGTTTGCACACTACAATACAAATTTAAATATTTAGCATGCAAATACAAACATTTATCAAAAACGCATTCAAAGTTGTAACAAAGCTATCGCAAATTAGATGCGGTACTAAATTGGACAATAATTGCACAAGATAGAAGGTAACGTGGACGACGAATCAGGGTGGACAAAGCTCCAGGCTTAAAAGGCCTGTTTGTAGTGCTATTGCAAATTGGCTTCGAAAAAATGGATCAAAATAGTGGTAATGTTTTTGACATGGGCAGTTAAAAAGGGCGTGCTGTTTTAGCATACATCCCCATAACAATAAAAAAACTTTCGTGATTGCGATTAGAGTGACGCACTGTCAAAACATGCTACCCCCGAGTTAGCACGAACCCTCTTATCCAAAATCTTAAATAACTAAAAGTCTAATAAACTATGTTGTGTCCCGTATCTGATAGCGATAAAATATGAAACGGAAGAGAAAACTGAATTAAAAAGCAATCTCAATTGAAACCTATAAAAGTTTCAAGAAGAAAAATGATGCAAAATCCCCGCGCAAATTAATTTTCTATCTAAATTTTGAGAATATTGAAACTTGATAAAATTAGTAGGTACTTCTTTTTCCATTTACCCTAAAAAAAAAATTGGCTATGCGTGTTGCTTCCTCGTAAATTTTTTAGTTTACATTACAAAAGCTGGCTAAATTAAAATAATTAATTATTTAATATAATTAATTAATTTAGAAAATTATAAAATCAATTTAGATTACCTATAAAAAAATCATAAAACATAATCGCATCCCTTTACGGAACCTTTCTATCTAATTAGATAAAGTCGTACTTCATAGAAAAGGTCGGACAGGCAGGCATTCTCTTGGGTCCACTGAACATGTTTTTGAAAGATTAGTTGGTTCACGTGCAATCATATAAACAAAGGATAGTTGTGCGTTAAAAAGTACTCCAGTAGTGTTAGGGATCTGCACGCAAATGATAATAAATGGTCGACTAATCAAGATAATGGCGATCATTTTCACTACTTTCCTAATAATCTTGTGAAGATTGCCCACAAAACACAATGCAGTTTAATTTACAAAAACATGCGACTTGAAAAAGTCAACTCCCTACAAGGGAATTTAATTTATCGGGCTTTAAATAAGTCAACATAGTTTAGTAATTTAATGTGATTAGTGCATACAAATTAAAATTTCACATGTCCGAATTTTAACTCTGCCTGTCGTAATTTATTATTAACGCAGTTAAACTTTTTAATTTTTTTGCGCCAAATTGGGTGAGATTAACAAAATTCCAACTTTTTCCACCGTTGTCTGTGAACTCTGAAGCGATGATATAGTAGTTGACGTTGTTTGAACTAACGTCTAAATAGACAGGTCGGCAAGTTTACTCTACTAATAGTCTGTCAAGTAAGGGTAACAGACGTTTAACACAAAATTGAATATCTCTCCGTACATTTCTGAAGATGATGCTAAGAAAAGTATATGTGCACCATCCTGCCTTTATATTATATAAACGGATTAAGTGGAAGAAAGAACGAGTTGAAAATTGGTTTAGGAGAAAAAATGAAAATATAAATATGAAAATGAATTGCTTTAGTTATAAACGTATATTTTCATCCGAGATCAGAAGATTTCCACCCTCAAAGAGAGAGTCTTCGTCTCCATCTCGATGTAAGAATTTAAACATTCTTTTTCGTTTAAAATAAACTACTCAATTAAACTAATTGTAAAATTAAAGCTGCAGACGTAGAACATACTATATGAGTATGCATTACTCAATGTTCGGAACTGCAATATCAATAATGAAAATAGTCTGAAAGCAGTAAACAGAGAAGAGATGACGTACGGAGTACATTCCGTAAAATTCTGTGGATTTTTTTAAAATTTCATTCGTACGACGATACAGGAAGTAGAATAACCACAGTCTTCAGATGAAAGATACAAGAACTGCTAAGCCTGGGTATGCCGGTAACGAAAAGAAATTCGCTTTACAGAAGAGAAAATGTTTAATACGCAGCTATCCAGATCAAATAGTCGACCATAAAACATATCAAATAAAAAGTTTGTTGTCAAAATTAAGGAATTTTCAGCAGATTTTAAATTCATCGATTGCCGTACGTGTTATTTCAACTTATAAAAAATTGGGTCCTTTAAAGAACCTTCGTTACACATTTTAGATTTTGCATCAAAGCTGCTAAGGAAAAGACACTTTGATGCAACTGAAAAAGTAGCCGTCATAGTTAATATTTACTATTAATATCCTTAATTGTTGTAATATTGATATTGACAAAAAGGAAATTTTATGTTGACGTATTTGAATAACTACTAAGGATTGGGAAAACATCCAACAATTTTACATAAAATTTCTTCACCAACTTGCAATATTTCTCCACGTATGACAGTATAGGCAATAAATACAGATAACAGTAAGGTGAAATCAATATAAATCGTGTTTGGTAATCTGTTGGTTACTCCTATTGTCATAGGTAACTACAGCGCACTCTATAAAATTATACGAATTTGTGGTAATTCATTTATTTTTTATTTGTTAAGTTCTTCTTACAAAATGAACTTTGTATGAAAATAGTATTTCTTAAATTTCAATTTAGTCACACAGTAGTTTGAACATGAACTAAAAGTTAAATAATGCAGTACAATGTACAATAGCTATTTGTTCAACGAGTTTTGAAACTACAAGCTTTTCAAAATAAATTTCGAATACTATTTGAATTAAAAAAAGAAATAGTTATTTCAACTATTAAAGTAGTTGTCAATTTGGGTTATATATGGGTTGTGGGTACACAGTCATGTTTGCTAAATGACACTACTAAAACTAAATCCCATTTTTATCTGATTATACTTAAAAATAGCGATTGAATCATTTCAGAGAAGGTGGGAAAACATGTGCTGTTAAGTGCATTTTGAATATTTGCCGCCGACGCCTCTCCGGCGCCGTTAAATGGACAATAGACTTTTTTCCTTTGTGTATTATTGTTTAACCCAGGGATCTCCAAACTTTTTAGCCTAAGGGCCAGACTGATTGCTCCACAAAACCCCGAGGGCCAAGATCAAGCTACAGTCAGTGGCTAACGAAAATATTCGAACCCTCCTATGCTAACAATGTAAATTGTACATTTTGAAACCGTTTTTTGACATATAAAAATAGCTTTTACAGCAAAACTTTTTAAACATTTTTTGTTAAAAATTTTATTGTCTTCAATTTTGTACCTATACATTTTTCAATTTTGTTGTCCCGTTTTTGACTGGCAGCGACTTAAATAAGACTCTGCAAACACAGAAAATATAGTCATCTATATCTCGGAAATGGTGCGACAAAATAGAAAAATGAAAGACTATTATTTTGTATGATTATTTTGTTTGATTTAATTTATCAAAATAAATTAAAGAGCGGGCCGGATACCAGACACATCAGTCCTGCTCTCGCGGGCCGGATTGGTGGTGCTCGCGGGCCGGATTTGGCCCGCGGGCCGTAGTTTGGAGACCCCTGGTTTAACCTGTTGGGATTTTCCCCAGCAGGTAACAGCACATATTTTTATTGTTAACGTCGGACCAAAAAAACCTTTTGGTCTTCAGTCTCACATTTTGTTTCGACATAATAAGAACTTGGAGTTCACACTGCAAGAACTCCAATTTGTATATAATTAATGTAAATATTTGTTAAGTGTTATTTATCAATTAAATCAAGTGAGAAGCCAAAATAATTATGATTTGTATTATAAGCCAAGAAGCAAACAACATATGCATTGGGTTTACTCACATTGCAACATCTAAGAAATAAAGATAACGCTTGGACTGAAAACGGCCCAAAAAACTTAAAAGATCTCTTGAAGGCAATAGAGCGACACAAATAACAGAAAAAAACACATATGTAGATACTCGAAGGGAAATATACATCAAAGCGGTCAAAACAGAGTTACAAAGAGGACTCAAAACGGTGACTTCTTAATTTAGAAAGAGACTCATCGTCTAATTATAGAAGAGTATAGCAGTACAAAAATAAAGGATCTGTACAAGTTTTACCATAGTAAAACTAGTAAAACTTTCAAAATATAAAGATGTTAGTAGCAACAGTCTACTTGGAGCTGAAAATTAGTCTACAATCTAATAAGTGAGTACATAGTGTCTGTGTGTCCAATGTGCTTTAGAGACAACATGACTATTGTTGGAACATCTGCATAGACTAACATTTTGCAGATAATTGCAATGTGAAGACGTTTTCTGTATGCAATGAAGGTATTTCAAAATTTGTTGAATTAGAGTATATTTCATTTCATTCATATGCTTATTTCAAGTAGAACAACGTAATTTCGACGTTAAATTAGGGATTTAATTAAGTGCTTATTGCCTTAAATTGAGAAATATTAAGCAAATTATTTTGCCTCACCCTGTATATCAAGTTTAATAGTTGGCGATCATAAAACACGATCCAATTTTCCTTTACACATTAACAAGTGTGGTTTTGGATTATTATCTTGGCGAATGATATAGTCTTTTACTTTTTTATTTTAAGACATAACTTTAACCTTCCTGCCTTTCGTTTTATTTCTATAATCAGATTAATAATTTATTTTAAAGTCCGAAATTCTATTTCGGAGTCGAGAATAACATCCTGACGTATGTTGTAATCTCCGTTGAAGTCGAAGCGTAAGAGTTAGTTTGTGGCACACTTACAGCTGTCTATTATAGTGGAACACTGAACAAATGGAAGCATAATGGTTTTTAAGGTCTGAGAGCTCCAAACGTCTCAAATAAATGTCTCAAAAGAAAGGAAAAAAAAAAGATTATTGGTCTTTCATAATTATTCCACTGGGAGAGATTGAGTTTGAAGGATTTATGTCAATTTGTTTAAATAGAAAGAAACGCGAGTGTAACTAAATTAAGCCGAAGTTTTCAAGACCAGCAAGTATTTCATTTCTAATGGTATGTTATTTTAATTATTTGACGGAAAATGGTCTAGAACTACATAATATATTCTGGTAATCTGCACAGCCAATTTCCAATCAAAACAGCAGAAAATTTGATGTAAGCTCAAGTTTCCACAAACCCATATATTACTATACAGTCGGACGTGTTTTAATTGGATTACAAAAACTAAACCTTGTTTGCGTTTTTATTTAATTTATAATTTTCCCCAACTGAGTACATACTACATCATAAGACCCCATATATTCGTACAATGTTTTGATAAAGGTACGTATTTATAAAGTAGAACATGCAAAATGATAAAGTAAGAAATTAGTGTCAGAGAAGTCAAAATATAGAAACGCATTAAACTTTTAATACGGTTCACTTAACATAATTATAAATAAAACAGAGCAAAGGGGATCAAATCCCATGTGATTTTCATTAAATGCTGATCCTTGCCGGACACGACGGCCAAAAGTTGCTATTAATAGTTGCGAGTTTATTGGTTTAAATCGGCTAACTACAGGATTTTATGAAAATTCAATTAACGATTTTGATATAATTCACGAAATTACCTTTATCTCGACAATTTCGGTAGGTACATTAATATGCGTATGACGTGCTTACATATCATTTTTATTAGTTATACTTATGCGAACGGCGTCATTTCCACCGCCGTAGTTAAGCAGAAAATGAATTATTTTTCAGACGTCAATTTCACATACAAGCATTCATAACACGGCACTATTTATCGCCTTATTGTATATAATATGCTAATATGTCTGGGAGAAAGTGCCGTAAAATTTTAAATTAAAAATGTAATTTTTCAAAATGAAAATTATATTCTCAATTTTTCTTCTTCCCTTCTTCCTTTAATATTCGTTATATACAGAAATCTGAAATGTAGCGGTAACGATGCAATTTAGTCTCCAAGTTTTACTTTTTCCTGTAAACTTGTTATCTCGCATTTAGTTTCTCGTAGGTTTTAATGAAGTTGAAGATAACACAACTGCATATGTATAGAAATGATTGTTAATAAAAGCATTGCCCATTTCGCGTCATTGTTAATGCGCTTTTGTTAAATACCGAGGTGTGAAAATCGGGCTGGTGTACGTTTTGATTCCATTGTTTTCAAAATGGTATTGTCTGCGTACCCCCTATTACTTGCGTTTTAAACCAACATGTTTTATATGAGAAGTTGCGCCCCGATTTTGTTTTGTGTGCGGTTTTAGAAATTATACAATGTGGGGGAGAACAAAAAACGTTGATATATACGTCACAAAAACAACTATCCAGCTTGCGAAATATTATTTGTGTTAACATCCGAGTTTACATTAAAGAATTATTGAAGCGGCCCAAAAAACATTTATTGACAAATAATTAACGAAGGGCGAAACTTAAACGGAAGTACAGATTAGAACTGTTTGACTGATGTAAAATTCAGTACGTTTTACCACGTTACGTGTTGATATAATATAAAATGAATGAGGTGAAGCGAAACTTAAACTGCCCTACAATTTCAAGTTGTAAACTTTCTTGTAGCTTTAGATGACGAAGTTAAAGTTGCAGGGGAATATCAAACTAAGCAGACCACCGCACCACCACTTCTTTGACTTACTAAAATTGTTTGTTTTTAGATTTTATTTCTCAAAACTTTTCCTCCTCGGTCAGCAATAAGAAAAACTCAAAACTATAATAAACCCAAAAACTTCTGGATAAATAATCAAATTGCATCGTAAAAAAGATTATCGATTAAACTTGGACCACCCTTGGGAACGCAAATAAAACCTTATTTATCGTCTGATACAAAAATAGCAAGGGTAGCGTAATAATTATTTTCTTCGACAATTTTCTTGAATAAAAAAAGAATAATAGGCAAGCAAGCATAATTTTAATCGAAAAACCGTTTACGGGGTCGATATAAAAACGTGAAGTATCTAAAAATCGTGACCAATTCATTTAATGAGCTTAATCATAGCTAACGCGTGGCGAATTTGAAATATGTGCATGGTAACTGTGAGAAACGCTCAAAAAATTAACATTATTAAGCGAACAAAGCTTTATCCTGTCTTTCTATAGTCGTGCCACTAACGTATTAATCAAAAAATTTGTCGTAATATTTTATACGCTTAATGAAATTTTTGACACAGCGCCGAGGATTCACTCGAGGACGCCAATTTATTAGCAAACAATTTGAGAAGACTTACGCACAACTCGTAGTTGTCTCAACTAAAAAATTAATTTAGTTGAAAGGCTTTACACTTTCTTTTTTATTTCTTGCGATTCGAAATTAATTAAAAAATTAAGCGAGTACTTACATGGCTCCCACGTATAGCGAATCGCGTTGGCTATCCAAATAAAATGTACGATAATAGAGTTTTCCACAGGAAAATTCCCGGACATGATCTGGAAAAAAAAAAGTTTATATAAATTAACAAGTTTTGGCAGAAAATTGATATTATCCAGCTTTTAATTTGTATTTTAATAAAATTATACCGTTTATAAATTAAAATTAGAAATTATTTAAAATTATAATTATTGACAGATGCATTTCGAAAATTAACACACAAATTAGTTTTCCAACAAAGTTTAATTAAAAGCGATTCGTTTAAAATTGTAACAAAGCTGAATATTTAATTAAAATTTATTATCCACAATAATTTAAAGCCTAAATTTGAAATTGTAAACTACAAGTAATTTGGATAAATATTGGTGAAAATAGTCAAAATTATTACGTATTTAATCACAAAATGAAACCGCCTTGTCATCATTTCAAATTAAGGAACTGCAAAGTTTGTACAGCTTCTCAAGCATTACCGCAATACAAACAACAATTAGAAAAAGAACTCAAAATAAAAAATTTTAAGTAAATTTGTGGTTTTTAGTATGTATTTATGGTTAAATTCAAAAAATATAAGAATAATACAATACGTAGAAAATCAAAATTCAAAAAATTTAAAAAGGAGACAATTAACACATAACAGGTCTGGATTAAGAAAATTTGAAAAAATGAAAATTTCGTAATACGAAGTACAATATAACGTTATTTCATGGTTATTGCCATTCTTCAGTTGTACGCATCGATTACGATTACATTGTAAAATAAGAAGAAAAAATTTAATTTAGTCGATAAAAGTCGATAAAATACAATTTAGTCGATAATTTTGTTTAGTTTGAAAAATTTTTTCTTCTTATTTTACAATGTAATCGTAATCGATGCGTACAACTGAAGAATGGCAATAACCATGAAATAACGTTATATTGTACTTCGTATTACGAAATTTTCATTTTTTCAAATTTTCTTAATCCAGACCTGTTATGTGTTAATTGTCTCCTTTTTAAATTTTTTGAATTTTGATTTTCTACGTATTGTATTATTCTTATATTTTTTGAATTTAACCATAAATACATACTAAAAACCACAAATTTACTTAAAATTTTTTATTTTGAGTTCTTTTTCTAGTTTTACGCCTCACGGTTAAAAAACGTGGTAAAATTTTTGAATTTTGAATTTTTTCAAAGTTTTTAGAAATCATATTAAGAGGGCAGTGCCTTCGGATTTCAAACTAGCAGTGCTAGGTAAACGAATTTCTTAGTTCAAATCATTTTTAAATTATTCATACCTCGTGTAACAAGTTCAGTTTTGATAATCTTTGGAGGTTATGGTAAGTCAATTTTGTACAATTTAGTCGATAATTTTGTTTAGTTTGAAAAATTTTTTCTTCTTATTTTACAATGTAATCGTAATCGATGCGTACAACTGAAGAATGGCAATAACCATGAAATAACGTTATATTGTACTTCGTATTACGAAATTTTCATTTTTTCAAATTTTCTTAATCCAGACCTGTTATGTGTTAATTGTCTCCTTTTTAAATTTTTTGAATTTTGATTTTCTACGTATTGTATTATTCTTATATTTTTTGAATTTAACCATAAATACATACTAAAAACCACAAATTTACTTAAAATTTTTTATTTTGAGTTCTTTTTCTAGTTTTACGCCTCACGGTTAAAAAACGTGGTAAAATTTTTGAATTTTGAATTTTTTCAAAGTTTTTAGAAATCATATTAAGAGGGCAGTGCCTTCGGATTTCAAACTAGCAGTGCTAGGTAAACGAATTTCTTAGTTCAAATCATTTTTAAATTATTCATACCTCGTGTAACAAGTTCAGTTTTGATAATCTTTGGAGGTTATGGTAAGTCAATTTTGTACAATTTAGTCGATAATTTTGTTTAGTTTGAAAAATTTTTTCTTCTTATTTTACAATGTAATCGTAATCGATGCGTACAACTGAAGAATGGCAATAACCATGAAATAACGTTATATTGTACTTCGTATTACAAAATTTTCATTTTTTCAAATTTTCTTAATCCAGACCTGTTATGTGTTAATTGTCTCCTTTTTAAATTTTTTGAATTTTGATTTTCTACGTATTGTATTATTCTTATATTTTTTGAATTTAACCATAAATACATACTAAAAACCACAAATTTACTTAAAATTTTTTATTTTGAGTTCTTTTTCTAGTTTTACGCCTCACGGTTAAAAAACGTGGTAAAATTTTTGAATTTTGAATTTTTTCAAAGTTTTTAGAAATCATATTAAGAGGGCAGTGCCTTCGGATTTCAAACTAGCAGTGCTAGGTAAACGAATTTCTTAGTTCAAATCATTTTTAAATTATTCATACCTCGTGTAACAAGTTCAGTTTTGATAATCTTTGGAGGTTATGGTAAGTCAATTTTGTACAATTTAGTCGATAATTTTGTTTAGTTTGAAAAATTTTTTCTTCTTATTTTACAATGTAATCGTAATCGATGCGTACAACTGAAGAATGGCAATAACCATGAAATAACGTTATATTGTACTTCGTATTACGAAATTTTCATTTTTTCAAATTTTCTTAATCCAGACCTGTTATGTGTTAATTGTCTCCTTTTTAAATTTTTTGAATTTTGATTTTCTACGTATTGTATTATTCTTATATTTTTTGAATTTAACCATAAATACATACTAAAAACCACAAATTTACTTAAAATTTTTTATTTTGAGTTCTTTTTCTAGTTTTACGCCTCACGGTTAAAAAACGTGGTAAAATTTTTGAATTTTGAATTTTTTCAAAGTTTTTAGAAATCATATTAAGAGGGCAGTGCCTTCGGATTTCAAACTAGCAGTGCTAGGTAAACGAATTTCTTAGTTCAAATCATTTTTAAATTATTCATACCTCGTGTAACAAGTTCAGTTTTGATAATCTTTGGAGGTTATGGTAAGTCAATTTTGTACAATTTAGTCGATAATTTTGTTTAGTTTGAAAAATTTTTTCTTCTTATTTTACAATGTAATCGTAATCGATGCGTACAACTGAAGAATGGCAATAACCATGAAATAACGTTATATTGTACTTCGTATTACAAAATTTTCATTTTTTCAAATTTTCTTAATCCAGACCTGTTATGTGTTAATTGTCTCCTTTTTAAATTTTTTGAATTTTGATTTTCTACGTATTGTATTATTCTTATATTTTTTGAATTTAACCATAAATACATACTAAAAACCACAAATTTACTTAAAATTTTTTATTTTGAGTTCTTTTTCTAGTTTTACGCCTCACGGTTAAAAAACGTGGTAAAATTTTTGAATTTTGAATTTTTTCAAAGTTTTTAGAAATCATATTAAGAGGGCAGTGCCTTCGGATTTCAAACTAGCAGTGCTAGGTAAACGAATTTCTTAGTTCAAATCATTTTTAAATTATTCATACCTCGTGTAACAAGTTCAGTTTTGATAATCTTTGGAGGTTATGGTAAGTCAATTTTGTACAATTTAGTCGATAATTTTGTTTAGTTTGAAAAATTTTTTCTTCTTATTTTACAATGTAATCGTAATCGATGCGTACAACTGAAGAATGGCAATAACCATGAAATAACGTTATATTGTACTTCGTATTACGAAATTTTCATTTTTTCAAATTTTCTTAATCCAGACCTGTTATGTGTTAATTGTCTCCTTTTTAAATTTTTTGAATTTTGATTTTCTACGTATTGTATTATTCTTATATTTTTTGAATTTAACCATAAATACATACTAAAAACCACAAATTTACTTAAAATTTTTTATTTTGAGTTCTTTTTCTAGTTTTACGCCTCACGGTTAAAAAACGTGGTAAAATTTTTGAATTTTGAATTTTTTCAAAGTTTTTAGAAATCATATTAAGAGGGCAGTGCCTTCGGATTTCAAACTAGCAGTGCTAGGTAAACGAATTTCTTAGTTCAAATCATTTTTAAATTATTCATACCTCGTGTAACAAGTTCAGTTTTGATAATCTTTGGAGGTTATGGTAAGTCAATTTTGTACAATTTAGTCGATAATTTTGTTTAGTTTGAAAAATTTTTTCTTCTTATTTTACAATGTAATCGTAATCGATGCGTACAACTGAAGAATGGCAATAACCATGAAATAACGTTATATTGTACTTCGTATTACGAAATTTTCATTTTTTCAAATTTTCTTAATCCAGACCTGTTATGTGTTAATTGTCTCCTTTTTAAATTTTTTGAATTTTGATTTTCTACGTATTGTATTATTCTTATATTTTTTGAATTTAACCATAAATACATACTAAAAACCACAAATTTACTTAAAATTTTTTATTTTGAGTTCTTTTTCTAGTTTTACGCCTCACGGTTAAAAAACGTGGTAAAATTTTTGAATTTTGAATTTTTTCAAAGTTTTTAGAAATCATATTAAGAGGGCAGTGCCTTCGGATTTCAAACTAGCAGTGCTAGGTAAACGAATTTCTTAGTTCAAATCATTTTTAAATTATTCATACCTCGTGTAACAAGTTCAGTTTTGATAATCTTTGGAGGTTATGGTAAGTCAATTTTGTACAATTTAGTCGATAATTTTGTTTAGTTTGAAAAATTTTTTCTTCTTATTTTACAATGTAATCGTAATCGATGCGTACAACTGAAGAATGGCAATAACCATGAAATAACGTTATATTGTACTTCGTATTACGAAATTTTCATTTTTTCAAATTTTCTTAATCCAGACCTGTTATGTGTTAATTGTCTCCTTTTTAAATTTTTTGAATTTTGATTTTCTACGTATTGTATTATTCTTATATTTTTTGAATTTAACCATAAATACATACTAAAAACCACAAATTTACTTAAAATTTTTTATTTTGAGTTCTTTTTCTAGTTTTACGCCTCACGGTTAAAAAACGTGGTAAAATTTTTGAATTTTGAATTTTTTCAAAGTTTTTAGAAATCATATTAAGAGGGCAGTGCCTTCGGATTTCAAACTAGCAGTGCTAGGTAAACGAATTTCTTAGTTCAAATCATTTTTAAATTATTCATACCTCGTGTAACAAGTTCAGTTTTGATAATCTTTGGAGGTTATGGTAAGTCAATTTTGTACAATTTAGTCGATAATTTTGTTTAGTTTGAAAAATTTTTTCTTCTTATTTTACAATGTAATCGTAATCGATGCGTACAACTGAAGAATGGCAATAACCATGAAATAACGTTATATTGTACTTCGTATTACGAAATTTTCATTTTTTCAAATTTTCTTAATCCAGACCTGTTATGTGTTAATTGTCTCCTTTTTAAATTTTTTGAATTTTGATTTTCTACGTATTGTATTATTCTTATATTTTTTGAATTTAACAACAATTACATTGTTTCTAACTTTTGTCCACTTTGGTTTGTGATTTTAAGATTACCGTCATTCAAGTTTAAGAAAAACTCCAATGAGAAAATCAAATATTGGCACAATGCCTCTAACTGTTAAACCTCCTTTGTTTAAGAGCCAACATCAGTCTGCGAAAAATTTACTTACGTATTCCTTGTTTTTGTCAACATCTGGATAGTATTAAATAGTACGAAATTAAAAAATATTAAAAACAATTTTAACTTTTTTGCTACAATTTGTAATTTAAATAAGTTTCTGTCTGACAAACACATTAAACAGAAAATTGTGTTTTAAGGAGAATCTTGTTTGAAAGTTAATTGCTTTGATGTAAAAAAATTGAAATTGTAAAACTATCGCTGGAAGCGTGACGATCATTTTAACACGAAGAGTGTTAAAAGTTCTTAATTTTTTGTGAATCGTTCGTTCATATGTCATGGCTAGTGAACAAACCTGTGATTAGCATGTTCATCAAAATACTATTGTGTGAACAAAATTTTAACTGTGTGTTTAGGGAGAGCTAACCATGATAATACATATTCTCATTCAATTCCTTAACAGAGAATATTTAATCTCTGCGATTGTTACTTCTCGTTTAAAATTCATAAAATTATTTAAATATTTGCCCTCCTTGGTCTTTGTTGCCTTAATTTTCAAACAGTGTACCGATAATTAGATAGTTCCATAAGTTTGACACCAATCGTAGCTGGAATAATGGAACAATGGAAAACTGTCTGTCGAAGGGCTATATTATTCATGATTGTCAACTGGCTTTCTACGAGGTCTTTGTATTAATGTACTAGTATAGGTATCTCTCGTATATTAATAATTGGTCGCATCAGTTGGGTGTAGACAACCCGTCTATCTATCGTGCTATCGATAGGGCGTCTAAAAGGTATTCCTGGACAAAGTTGGATGAATTTCGTGTTGGGGTAAAAGTACTTGTATGCAATTCAGCGTAATATTATATTTAGATTATCTGATAAAAGTATTGCCCTCGGTTGGTTGCGCATGAATGGATTAACGAGATTCTACCCCGAGAACGGCCTCGATGACAGGCACGAATGGCTGAAAAAGTGGAATAAACGGTGAAAATGTTGAAAAATTGAAAAATTTTCAGAAAAATGAATTTTTTGGTAAAAAACTAGTTTTTCAGCGTCCCAGAGCCTTCTCGTGCCATACTTTGATAAATAGCCCGGGGTACCTCCGGAGTTTCTCCATACTCCCACTACGAGTAGTATATGGATGAAACATCCGATGTGGTGTATTTCATTTATCGCTCGATAGGTATAAAGATCTATTGCATATCTGATGAATCTTGGAAGGAACATTGGGGAACGGATTTATTTTGTTGGTGAGCGGATAGTCCAGCGGTTAGAGTGCTGGTTTCTCGTGCCAAGATCCACGGATTTACTTGCTTGAACCAGATCAAATATTTACTCTTACTCTAATTAGGTGAAGTGTTTTTCTTAAAATATTGACCCATTTTTAAATATTTAAATTTATTTGATGTCTTCTCTTTCATTTCTTCTGTGAAATAAGAGAAGAAAAATGATACTATGCAAATAGTTGAATTAGGTTTGGAAATTAGATGTCAGTGTTAAAAAACTTGATTGTATCCCTACAGTGGCGTATTTATAAAACGCTTTAGGGGGGGGGGCAGATTAAAGATTTTTCAAAATCTCGTTAATCCATTCATGCGCATCAGTTGTAACTAATCCTACATAAAATCCGAGCACGCTTCTGCTGCTTCTGCTACAACGTGTCATTTTTTGGTGAAAAAAAACACTCTCGTTGGTCGATTTGTTTTACAAAAAAAAAAAAAATTCAACTAAGATGAAGACTAAAAATATTTGTTACATTATTAATCCAAATTGGGAAATTTGAATTTTTAAGGAAAAATGAGGGAAGTTGAACCTTCGGCTAGAAAAAATTACAACCTGGAAACCATATTTATTTAATTACCTTACTGCTCACGGAGTTTAGCAGCAACTTTCTGTGTTACTTTGAAAGTTAATTATAAAAATAATATAAAATATGTAGAAAACCAAAAATTCAAAAAATCAATAAAGACATAATTATCACATAACAGGTCTGGATTCAAAATATTTAAAAATATGAAATAATTCATAATACGATATAAAGGCCTTTATTTGACCGTGAAATAAAGTCTTATTTCCGTTAATCGTATTATGAATTTTTTCATATTTTCAAATATTTTGAATCCAGACTTGGTAAAAATTGTAAACCGGGGGTCTGGGGGGTGAACACCCTCCAGTACATACCTCAAGCTTTTCACTCTTATAGAATACTTGGAGAAGATAAGGTATTTATAATTTTATAAATTTCGCCAGGAAAAACCGGGAAATTTGAATTTTTAAGCAAAAACGAGGAAAATTTAAACCTTTGGCTAGAGAATATTAAGCTTGAAAAAACATTTATTTAAGTGTCTTACTGCTCAGAGTTTAGTAGCAATTTTTACGTTATTTTGAAAGTTAACTGTCAAAATTATAGTCAAAAGTGTAAACCGGGTGTTCTAAGAGTGAACACCCTCTAGTACATATAATAAAATTCCCACTTTTCAGAAGGGAAGACAGAATAATTATACAAATTTCGTCGGAAAAAGCTGGAAAATTTTTTGTTTTTGAGCAAAAGTGAAGGAAATTAAAACGTTCGGCTAAAGGAAATTAGAATTCGAAAAACTTCTTTATTTTTATATTATATAAAAAAAATTTAATTGCCCCACGCAGATCTGACCCCACGGCACATCAAGTTTAGCAGCGACTTTTTGCGTTATTTTGAAAATATAGAAAAACGGGAATCACCCAGTACGAAATTAAATGTTTAAATATTATACCGCTAAAAAAGAGATCCACCGTCTAGCTGCCCGTCCGCGGACGGCCTTTCCAGCTTGTTTTGTCAAGTTCCTTGGTGAACAGGGTTAAATAAAAAATACAGAAAATACTGACATTTCAATATTCTCAAATACTTTTTCTAAAACTTTTTTTTTTAAGATTCCACTTTGTAATGAAATAAATAAATTTAAATAATTATAATCAAGCTTTTTTGGCTTTCGGTAACGCGAATTAAAACACACAAATCGCTTATTTAACAATGCATGTAGATAGTCTAATTAAAATTATCATTGCTTTAGTAATTCTGAGCTCCGAGGTAATTATAAGAGTTTATTTAATTACAAATACATAAATATAAAAAATGTTTTTATTTCTGACGGGTTAGTGTTTATTATTTATTTAGTTTTAAATTATATTTGCGATAAAAGTGTAGAAAATTTACGATTGAATAATATTCACACAAAATAAAATTTAAATTTAAAACTATGTAAATCGTTCTTCTGGCGCGACTTGGAGCGCAGGCACTGTAATTCTTTGGTATAATTTTATATTTAAGTTATTTTTGCAAATTTATATTTTGAAATATCCACTAAAAATAACACAATTCAAAAAATGATTTTGAATAATTCCGAATGTTGCAATATTCTTTCGACGTAAAATATTCTTGAAACTTTAATTTGCTTAAAATATCGTTTACAGGATAAAAAAATATTTTTTGAAAATGCAAATTTTCACATGCTTTCTGCTAGATAAAAAATAAAATAGAAAAAAGTGTGCAAAATGGTAGACGAGAAAGATATTGTGTGTGTTTAATTTCAACGATTGGATTGTATGTTATTTTTTGTGCCTTTAGTTAGGATTACCATGTAGAGATTGCAATAGATGTATTAGTATTTGGTAATTTTCTGTCGTCGACAATACAAAATCTTTTACAGTTATTTTAATTTTTATGTTTTTCCAAGCAAATCCAATTCACTAAATTGATATGTGCCATGGTTCGAATTTCCCGTTAAACTGCAGGTACGACTTTGTGTTCACTTTGTATATTATCAACAAGTCTTCAACAAAAATGATGTGTGCACAGCGATAACAACTGTCCTCCACATGACTGTGCAGAAAGCTCAATACAAATATGTACAAAACAAAAAAATCGTAAGTACCACTTAACTGTCTTGCCTATTGATTTTCATCCAGTTACGGGAGCATTGTCTATTGGTCAATACGTTTTTTCCAAACAAAATTTATTTCGCATCAGGAGATTAATGCAAAAACACGTGGAAAGTGATAAATACTTACAGTAACGAGTTACGTCACACTAGGTAATTAATTAGTATAATTCAATTATGAGCTGGAATAGTAAAACTTGAATTTACATTAATTTTGTTCATTTGTGAGTATTTCGTTGCTCAGAAAGTTAATAAATATTAAGGGCGATGTGTATTATTTCAGGTAGGCACGAAAATTTATTTATCGCGTGAATTAAATAAAAGAAATCGTTTAGCATAATTAATAAGTCCAAACAAATATTATGTCGTAGAGATAAAAATAATTTTTTGTGATATGGTTATTGCAAAGCAGCAATTAAGTTGTAATTAATCATCGTTACGAAAAACGTAATAGAATACTGTAAACGTTTTTTAAAGTAGATTTTAAAGTCGATTGTGATTAAAATCGTAGTTAAAATAACTAATGAACCTCTTACGTTAATATTACACGAGATTTGAAATTGGTTTACGTGTAAAACGACAATATACCTTCAGATAACTCCTTAATAATTATGGTTTTAAGTTGTGCATTCAAATTTGAATTGTAAAAACAATCTTAATGTTCTTAAAATTACCTAGGTAAAGCTTTGATTTAGCTTGTCGAGTTTACTCAGATGGCAGATACGGTGTGCAGCGTTGAAATGGATCGAAGGATAGCGTGAGTTTCGAGACCGATATTCAAGTCCAATGATAAGAAAAGAACGGATTTAACTTGCAATTGCATACGATAGGTTTCACATCACATAGCATGCTTCCAACTATTATAATGCACTTCAATACACCGTATTCATATAGCAGATTTACTGGAGCCCACTATCATAGTTCTCACACTTTTCAGTTTTCCTTCCTTGTACACGTACACTACAATTCACCCTAATCTCTAGGTGTCATTTTGACAGACATTCAAGTTGCACAAAGTTAGCGAACTGGAAGATTACGATAAGACCTTTATTGCTAGATTTCTGGTCCCAATCGCACATTCTGACCTTTTGGATTATCGCATGTTATGACGAATTTTAGTATAAGCACGAACGCTTTATTCGAATTAAAACAACCTGGATTATTTGTACTTACCGTCCTGTTAATTAAACATCAAAAACCATCTTCATTTTCTAATGGACTATAAATTTTGACGCCGCAACACTTTCCAACTTAAAAGCGTCGTCAAGTCGTGTGAAAAATTAAATTCAAGTCTAAAAGTTTTCCATAAATATTTTCTGGATCGGTTTCATTACGAACCCATTACCTCATAATGTATCGTCTGCTTCATTTTGCCTTCAAGTGCTTTTCTATTCCAGAAAGCGTTACTAAACCATCGATAACTATCAACTAAGTTTTCGCCAAGTTTTCGATAAGCTCTTTAAAATATTCACGTAATTATAACTCTTGGTGGAAACCGAAACGAGAAGCATAAATTTCCTCTCTTTTTGCTTAAAAAAAATGAAGTTAATAATTTTACAATCGATCACGAGCTATTATACAGCATTTATTTATGGATTTTACAAGAAAAAGCTTCTTATAAAAAGTTTTGGCACTTTTGGTTCACTAAAATCCAATACTATAGTAACTTTCAAAATAAGAAACTATGCTCGGAGAAAGTTAAAGTTTGCAAGTTTACATAAATAAGGCATCCCTTATTCGACAGGAATTTGAAATAAAAATCCAATTGATATTACGAAAAAATAACTTTTTTATTAGGCAGGAGATGTTGGGTTTACCGAAAAGCCGAACAATCGTACGTAGATGTTTGTGCACGTTCGTTTAAAAATAACGATGTTATAAGTAAGTGAGCGTTTATAAAAACCTTTGGCATAAAAATATTCACCCAAAATTACATTAATCTTCCGTGCCACTTGCTCTTGATGCTCTATTATAAACGATTATTCAGAAGTCTAACCGTAAAATTAATATTACTAATACTTCGAGAAGGATAATAATTAAGGAAATATCTTAGTATCTGAAACTAGTTGGAACTTGAGCAATAATTAGACCTATTGGGATGAGGAGCTTTATATATGACCGCCTGACTGATTCCTCGGAGATTTAATCACATCCATCCCACATCAATAATTGCAAACCGAGCGTTTACCAATAACGTGCAAAACAGAAAATTCTCTAATTTTGTGTTATGTGGCAGAAAATCCTTTGAAAATTAGCTTCGGTTCCCACAGTGACACGCGAGTACAGCTTTTGCCCCCAAATTATCGTTGGCGGTAAACCACCCTTCGATTGTGTTGTACAATACGAGTGTGTATGTGGGATTTGGTTTCGCCGTACTTGGTATTTAATGATCGTCTGGTTCAATATATCATCGCATTTTTTTCCCTCGCAGTTCAACAGAATTGTTACATTTATAGATATCAAATTGAACAATGTAAAATGTAAGAAACACGCTAGTGGCGCGATAAAGTCAACCAGACCATACGTCTCCATATTAAAAACTATCATGTCGAATGGATCAAAATGTTACCGATTGATATAGCTTTACACGCGTATATAGCAAATGCACTTTGTCATGCAATGGTGTAGGTAAATGCAACAGCATTTCTTTGGCGTTTTATTAGTTTCATGATGTATGTAGGTAATATCTTAATAAGCAGGGAAATAATACAAAACCGCAAAGCATTTTCAAGAATAATTAATATTCGTGCATAAATATTCAAATTACCGCAACGGATATACTGCAGACTTGTCCATGGCAAAGGAAATTAAGTTATCTAAGTGGCACAACTTGAATTCACATACTGCAGTTAGATTTATTGTTTCCTAACTATGAACATGGAATACAAAGTATCTATTAATTTATTTTAAACGATCAAATTTTTCAAAATTCCACTAATTTAATACAAACCATGAGGGGAGATTCGGTCTGTAAATAATGCGCTCTCAGTTTTTTAAAGTTTCAATAATAAATTGTTGACTTATAGGTCGACAATCAAAAAGTTATCCGAAAGTATAAACACTCATCTCTCGAAGTAGGCAGAAAGATAAAACAAATAAGCGGAGACAATACGGAATAAGTTGGAGCCAAGCAGAAGCTAATCTCAGAGACAATAAAGTTTGGATTCAATTCATGAATAGAAATAAAAACCAATGGGTCGAATAGTTTCATTCTTCGTCTTGGCTAAAAGTCACTATTGTTTTTTTCAAAGATGAAGCCAAGAACTGACTCTTAACTTTACGGATTATTTGTACATGAATGGATGCAATTCATTTTGCTGCTTCCATAAAGTAAAATTATGGACTTCTTAATAAAGTAAAAGTACTCGACGAGAACATCCCCAAGACTTGCAGAAAGCACTTGGCATTATTGCACATAATAGTTAACTATTTGTTTGGCTCCTCGTTTGAAAATTTAATAAAATTAAAAACTAAATAAATTTTACTTTGTTACAAACGCAAAAAAAGGAATAGTAGTAGCACAAATAATTGTGGACAGAAACTGAGGATATAAAATAGCACAAAGCCGAGTTAAGTTAAAAATATGGAAAATACCGATTCGCAAATCCCAGAATAATTTAATAGTACAGTTATAAAAGGTATAAAAGAGTGTAGCAGCGGGCTTACATAAAATTATGGCAAAAAACGATTTTAATAAAGAATGATTTATGCACTCGAAAACAACGGCTCGAATTTTTAAGAGCAAACCGTATAGTTTATTGTACAAAAAATTTACGTATGTTTTCTTTATTAAAAACCATTATAAACTATCCCGTGTATTGCAATTTTGTTCGAAAACGTTTACACTTTACTGCCATTTTTCATATAAATTTCCATCGAAATCGAACCCACGACGTTCGTTGCCCGGTCAATTAAATGTTGAGTATGTTAGTAGGCAATAACAATTTTCTTTAAGATTTAGGAAAAATGTAAAGAAAACAAATGCATTCTAAAAATAATAAAATAGATGAAGATTTCAGGCAGCTTTTGTACGTATAGTAAGACTCAGGTGGTTATCTCGTTGGGTAGGTAATATTGCTGTTTGTATTATTATCCAGCAGACTGCATTCGATTCACAGGCATCATTTCCTTTGTAACACAAAATCGAGTGAATAAACTACTTCTCATTATCCCAATTGCAAAACCATTTTCCCGAATTGTAAGGCACATAACAATGTAGTTAAATTTAAAATTGGCTCCCAATAGGTATACCTCCTTCTACACGATTTGAACTTACAAAAGGCTTTCTTGCATTAAACGAGCAAAAGCCATGAAAATAATTTTATGGGAAAAAAAATTTCCAATTTTAATCAAGCTCGTTTCAAGGGTAGTTGGCTGCAAGTTGAAAGCATAAAGTTATCAAATGCTTTCACAGCTAGCAAATTAACCATTTAATTATGTTGTAGTTGGAAAATTGGAAGAGATAAAGCACGAGCTTTAAGTTTTCGAACTTGCCAGGCTTTAATATTGGAACGACACGATCGTACGTTATAAATGAAGTCATTCTGCATCCAGCGTCGTGCATTCTGCACACATGCGTATATTTTTACAACGTTTAAAATATCCCAGCTGTGTCTTCATATTTTTCTGTTGTCTTAACTCGGCCATAAATACAAAAAACTCCCCCATTTCTCGTGAAGGAAAAATCAATTACTTTCCCCGGTTAAATGGTTAGGTACGTTTTGCTAGGAATTTTTATTTAAATTTTCTCAGTCCCCTTCTCAAAATATGTTTTAATAAAAACAAGCAATGCATGCACCTTCTGTTTTTATAAATAACAATACGACTTGCTTGTAATAAGAATATTTACAACGCCATTTGTTCTTACGTTGCACAGACAAAGTTGATTACACGTCACAAGTGTAGAGGAGAGCTCTTGAAAACGAATCGAAAAATTATGCAAAAAACACCACGTGTCCTCTATCGTACATTATTACGAGTACTTTGGGCAAATTTATGAATGCAACTTTTAAAATTACCAGCCTCATTAAATTAATTGAGCGAGGATTTTCACATTTTTCCAATTAGAAGAAAGTTTTTCAATTTGCAATTACACGTTGTCAGATAAGAAATAAAATATCGCTTAGTTATACGAAAAACAGCTTCATTATTAACTTCTCTCAAAAATTCTTTGCATTTATGATGAAAGAAAACAAAGTAATTCTGTTACGGGATATACTTTTGATCCCACCAGGCCAATTTACTTCGTTTTGAATACATTTCTTTTAAAAACATTTCGTAACGCAGGTCATCAAGGATAAAAGTTAATTCCGATTGTCTAGTTAGCATTTCACTCGGTTTTTGTGCAAAAGAAAAAATTTAAATAAAAGTGAAAAATAAATTTCCACTACTTGCTCGAATAAACGTTATTCGGGGAAACGTAATTTTAATTTTGAAAAAAATCGCGAGTAGTGCAAACGTCTTCGTTGCTCTTTTTTGGCAGCGCAAGAAGAAATCTGATTATTAACTATAAAGGAAAACTGAGAGCTACGCTTTTAGAATTAAATTTGGAATTAATTTAATCGAGCAGTGAAAAGCACATAATTTTCAGATGTTCTTGAAGAAGACTTATTAAATTAAAACGAATCATAATAAAGTTGCTATGATACTCAGACAATACTCATTTTAATTAAGGTTATTTTCGCGACTCGCAATTTTCTCGATACTAAAACACATTCACTAACAACACCTTTATCCAAATTCGTAACAGATTTCATTTCCACGCTGTCAGGATATTATCATTAATTTTAAACCTTATTCGTTTGTTCTTTTCAAAAAAACTTTTTAAAATTATACTAAACAAAAAGGGTAATTTTATATATCCACTCTCCTATAGCAAAGAACGTCTTTTAAAGAACAATACCACAATGAAAACTTTAACAATTTGTCTGTTAAACTTTCTTGAAAAGAAAATAAAGAGTTTTGAGTACAACTTCCTGATTTTTCGATTTTGCACTCTTCTAGCATGGTTTGTTTAAGAATTAAGTTCACTATATTCCAACCCAGATAACCATAAATTTTGCAGTTTCGAATTGTTTACAATTTGCAATTCGTTCATGTGTGTGTAACTTTATTTGTTTGAATAAACTTTCGGCGATCGATTAGTCTAAAACAATTAATTTGTGGTTTCCACATGATTTATTACATCTTACGTCAAAAACGTCTTCCTTCCTCTTTCCAATCGATCGAATTGGAACATAACCACAGCGAAACAGCCATAAAATTATATAACTTTGTTCAATTTTAGCGTCGACTAACCTGAAGATCATCTTCTATACCTGCGAAAAGTCAACGTTCATTCGGTTCGGCAATAAAGTTTACGACGATGAAAACTGCGAAGTAGTTGCTTTAAGCAAAACAAACAATTTTCCTGCATTCACAACCTTAAACTCACCGAGTTTTTACACACAAATGTAAAATACACCTATGCCCAAGTTAGGAACTATTATCCAACTTGGATCGAAAAATCGATTACATGAAGTAAGTTTTTAGAAATGCTAGAACAATACGTAGAGGGCATCAATGTTGTCACAGAAATAATCCCTTGGAGCGCCGGAAAAAACCGATCCTAGTGAACAATTTATTGGCAAAACGTGAATGCACAAAGACTGTTCCCGGGAAACCCTTGAAAATTACCACTTGGGCTGTAACTTACAAACATAAATGTGCCAATAAGCTCAACTTATATTATTTCATACAAAAAGTTACTTCAACTACAACGACTATTGACGATCAAATGGTTTACTATTACCCAGTCAGACCGCGTTTCAAGTCACGTGATCGAAATTCAAGAAAGCTTTAATTTAAACTTGAAGTATCTTTACCATAAAATGAAAGGTACAAATATTGTATTGGAATCAAATGTGTACAACCTAGTGTTACGGGCTTCTGATTTAAAATTTAGAAGAAAATCTCAATAGAGAATTGATATCTCGAGAACATGTCGATCTACTATTTTAGACTGATGTTGGTAATTTCTTTCAGTTATTTACAGGTTTAGTTTGTACATGCCTGGAACAATATATTATGAAATATATGTCACTCCAGTTCCACTGTTCCCAATTATTCTACCGAGTACAGAAATTCCATTTGCATTTAAGTTTTATAATTCTACTATTTGCGGATTAGTTGATGAATTGTACTCTGGTGGACTATACATACATATTGTGTCTTTGTTCTAAATCCACTATTTTTGGCCAGGGGGGGACTAAAGTTCTTCACAATATCGAAGGTTTACTCCTACATTTTCAAAGATTGCTTATGGCAGTTAGTGGGAGGTTGTTAAATTATAATAAACAAAAGTTCGTGTTCATAATGAATGCACATTGCATACACAGATAAAAAGGTAATATAGAAAATGGCCATTAAAAAAGTCTTATAAGGAAAGTGTAAAAAGCTCGATTATATTAAAATTGTTTCGCATAAAATAAAAATATTTAACTTTGTTCTACTCGCTTTACAATAAAATCACGTTTCTGCTACTGACAATTTTGCCTCTTTGTTACAGTTAGAGAATAACAAAGCCATGAAAATACATTTAATCGCCATTTAAATGTAAATACACTTTTAAATAATAAATAATTAAACAGCAAAAATCATTCAGGTTTAGCTGATTTCCATATCTGTCAAACAAAAGTGTGTTTACCATTGCGAATTTTAAAAGGCTTTATAATAACAATAATAGAATTTTAATATTTCATTCTAATTAATTTTAATTCACACATTTATCTGGCGCGTGAATATTTCTATTGTTTTCAATTAAATCAAATAATGAAAATTGAAAAGTTAAATAAACGTGATTTTTACGTTACTATTGCCAAAGTGTAATGTTTAGGCGAATCGTACACCATAAAATTAGATTCCAAAGATATTGCCAAGTTGTTTCCAATAAATTATATTTGGAAACAAATTTGAAATCTTAATTTGAAATTTATGTTTAATTTCTCGAAGCAATAAAAAACTAAATGAATATTTCTAGTGAGTATGCTAATTATAAAGATAAAACCAATCGCCGGCCGTAGCTTAAATAAAGTCGTCATTATTAATTCGATATCTTTTTTTTTTTGGGCACTAAAATTAAAAATATATTCATTAAATTATGGTCGATATCGGCATTAATATGAGACAATAATTAAGTTTGTATACATTATTTTTACACCCACACGGTCGTACAACACATACTTATTAAGATAAAAGCAATCCTAAAAAGCAAATGAAAAAGGAAACAGTAAATGATGGCTTAGATACCACGAGAGTTCGATCGTCTACCTTCACAAAAATCCACCTACCAAAGACATATTATGCATCCGAGGTCGTTATCTTTGTCACAACTCGTGTCCACCCATCTATTTAGGGATGATTTATCTACAGATTTCTTTTTCATCTAATACGTTTCAATAACAGAATTCCGATAATAGAGGAGGCTTAAGATGTTCGTTTGCTTTCTGGAGTAAGACGAAAAAGTTACGTTAGAAAAAAAAAAGAAAGAAAGAAAACGACAAAGAGTTTGCAAAATTCTCAAATTACTTTTAAAATTCGTTAAGATATATTTAGCTAAAGTCGAGTTTGAATGAATGCATTAAAAGTTTTCTTGAAAAAAGTTTTATTAGTTTTTTGTATGTCTGCTTTCGGAGCGTCGCCCGTTGGTTTGTAGGCATAATTCCCCGTGCGAAAAATAAAAGATAGTTTAGCCTGATGCATTATTTAATAGAAAGTAGCAAAAGACAAAGCAAAATACCGCTTATATACAATGATGCGGAGGAGTAAGAATGAATTGACGCAGTTTTCGCAATTTGTGAAATGTACTGTATCGACTGAAATGGCATTTCAGTTTTATGGTGCGGAAGAATCCAGGTCAAATTACAAACCTTAGTTCAAGTTCCAGATAACTAGAAACTTGAGAAAATCCATTAAGGATTCTCCCAAGTTTAAATATGTTCACTTCTCATAAAATTTTCTAGGATAACTTTAAATTAAATTTGCATTAATTAAGTTACGGGTCAACTTCCAACTTTATTTTGTACTTTTACGATCGTCAAATGCAATACAATGATTCGCTTTTAACGAATTATTAATATCACAAAAGTTTTTCTCCTGGCAAAAATTGAATTTCTTATCACTTTAAATGAAATAAAGTTTGATTATGTTAAGGTGCAGTTATTTCTTTTACAACATTTTATGAGATTATAAAAGTTGTAACGAGGAATTGATAAGTTTCGGTTCGAGTCCAAAAATACTCGTATCATCTACAAAGTCGGCTCATTGTTAGCAGCGACTTAAAGATATGCAAATTGCCAAGTCGACGAAAGGAAAAAGTTGTATTAGTTTTTGAAAGTCAATAAATAAACTAGCAATTTTCGTAATGTGTTGGTAAAAATTAGTGACCATGAGCATTTTATGTGATTACCAAAACGAATGAATTATAATGCCCATCCCATTATGGCTTTAAATAATGATTACTACGCCCCCATAAATGTGAAAATGGACAGGAAATTTATAATGTGTCGGTTAGGATTAATAATATTTGAAAGCAATCGGTTATTATTATATGCCCTTAAAAGCAGTGAGAAAAGAATTATGATCTTTGGAAGTAGTATAGGTATAGAAAAACTTAATTTGTATTCCTTACAAGTTTTCTATCAATGGTACCAATATCTATTAACGAAAAGACTATTCTTCAATATCCGGAGTAGTGTGACAGAAATTGACCATTTTGTTAGATTGTCGAACATTCGTCATTGTTGAGATTACAAACTGAAATATCGAACACCAAAAAATGTGTTTCGCTTGCGGTGCTATATACCGATTTATTGTTATGAATCAAATAAAAAAAGCCAATTCACTTTTGCTTCATATTTGTGCACAAATGTGATTTGTAAAAAATTCTTAACTTCGTACATAAAAGAATAAAAATATTACATTTTCTTTTTATGACAGATTTTACTATGTGATACTTTTATTGCTTTATACCATCATTTGCTTTTTCAATTTACTTTTTCATATTTAACTAAACCAAATATTTTATTATCAAAAAGCTTCTTCTTGGGATATCCACGTCAATTGACTTTCTTTATTCACACAAACCATGAAAATTCGTTACAAGCTAAAATCACAACTACTTTTATATTTTTGTTGTGATTTCAAAAAAATTCTTGATTAACCTTTTCAATAGTTTTAAAAAAAGTTTATTTTCCGTTTCGCATTAAATTTTCAATAACATTTTATAAGTCATTCTTTAAATTTGTGCCACAAAATCAATTTTTTATCTAGCGTTGTTTGAGAAAATCATGGCGCTGCGAAGATAACCTGCAGGCTATCAAGACCAAAAAAATGATTTAAATATGGAAAAAAGTAGATTAAAATTTCTGATATAAATAGCATTATGTGTTTACCGATTTGGACTTGCCAGGTCATGCAATTTTGAAAACAAAACGGCAAACGTTTTATTTGTTATTGGAATAAATAAATTAACCTTTTCTGTATGTTGAATATTTAATGTTAAAATTTACTTTATAAATTGTTTTCAATTTATGTTTCAGAAAGCATTTTTCAGACCATTTCACCGTGATTTCAATAAATCACTACCTAATACAACTACCCACTATAATAATAATTATATAATCAAAATTATTGTGTATCTATTGAAAGCACTGTTTCGTTCAGATAAAAGTGAACATAAAAATAAAAGTAAGCAACAGATTCAACGAGAAACTGAATTCGACATGAACTACAAAGAGATAACTTGCAAATTGTTATTATCATTAAGTAGGATCATCCGTCACGGGAACCATCCGTCGTCGTAATTTGTATTTCCCGAAGACCCAGATATTCAGGATTCCTACGTGTATTGTACATAACGTCCTGATGCAACTTGTCTCTCCAGAGGGACTCTCATCAAATTAAGTAAAAGTAGTACTTTTCAACTCTTTTGTCACAAAGACTAAATAAAGAGTAAAGTGAATTTCCTAGTTCTTTATACACTGCTTCAAATTAAATTCCTTGGTAAACATTATGGCCTATTTCTGTGGTCTGTTTTGTAATTAACTATTTAAATATATATACAAGTAAACTGTGTATTCAAGAAAATTAAAACGAAATGATAATAAAAGCACTTCCAAGCAGAGTTTGTAATTATTTTCCAAGAGTTTTATCTTATTTATTAGTTTTTATAATTTTATTTCAAAATTTAAGTGTAGAAGTAAAATAATGTTGCCCATTTTCATACACCCTGATTTGTATTCCACAAATAAATTTCTTTTAAATAATTGAATAACATTTATAAAACGGTAACGAACGTCCCATGGCACTATACCCATATAGATCTAACTGCAAGAATTTTTCATGTTTCAAAAGTATTTTGATACTTTTAAAACCTCTTTTTTAGGTTTATTTATTTGAATTGGTTTATTTCTCTAATTTTATGACGTCAGATGCTATATATGATTGTATTTCTATAAGCAAAATAACAAAATTTTAGATAGGGTACTCTATTGGAGCAGTACTAACACAGTTTTCTTTACATTTGAATGTCTATAATTCTTAAGCGTATAAAATTCAGGATTACATATAAATATTTACAATATTGTTGGCGGTTTTTTAATATTTAAAAAAACTAAATCTTTCAAACGAAAGCTTTCGGAGTTAAAGCAGCTATATTACTTTTAAATAATCAAAATAACTATAATTTTAGAAGATCTTGCGGTCTCTTTCAAGAAAAGTAGCTTTTACGGAAGTTGTAACAAAGTCTACTTTGCTCAAACATAAAATATAAAAATGTTAACGATTGTAAGGTTATAAGAAATTATTAGTTTCCACATTAGTCTTCGTGATGTGCAAGATATTTAATTCGGTTATTAAATAAAGTGAAAGATTTTTTGTAGAAAAAAATAACGGATACACCAAACTCGTTAATGTAATAAAAATTATCCTAATTATACTAGATTCAAAAATTACCATAACGAAAGCTTTCCGGATCATCCAAATTTTAGTTGAAAAGACTTTCCACTAATTAAATAAAATTGAAAAATAAAAACCGCATTTCTGTTTTGCATCTTCCGGAATGAGTGTTACAAGTTGTTAAATTTTGCGCTTAAGCTTTAGCAATTTTTATGCAAGTCACGATTAACACGCGAGATGAAACAAAAGTCACATTCCCTAGCCAAGATTAAAAATTAATTCAAACTAAAAAATGAAGTAGTAAAATCCCCTTAAAATTGTTACAGCTCTTGTTACATTTTCTGAGTCTTCATTAAGGTAGCAATTTTGTTCTCATTCATTTGAAAAATTGCAGGATAAGAAATTAGAAATTTTAATATTAATTTTTCAGTGAGGTAGCTCTACCTGAATTTTTAAAATTAAATAATTACTGTCCAACTGGAGTTCATTCGACTCCGGGAGAAGGAACTAGACATTCTCTATTTAAAATTTTATATTTTCATGTTATTGACAACTACTACATATTGCTTTAAAAAAATTATTTATGTATTCTGCTAGAAAAAATCCACGTTGATATAAAAATTGCAAAACGTGTATATACCAACAAGGGTGCTTTCGACAGACATACATAATATTAAGTTTGATTTGACATTCAGGTTTCAATAAAAACGGGAATTAAAACCATTGTTGCATGCTTTCAATCGTTAACAAGACGTTATTTGCAGTAAAACTTTTCATAAATTAATAATTAAAATCATAAAATTAAAAATTTATCAGAAAAATGTTGGCATGCAAATTATTAGATAGGATTTTTTTTTATTTAATTATTTTTCAAAATGCATTATAAAATTTCTCCAGAGTTTTCTTTGGGTTTTTCGTTTGACGCAAAGTAAAGAACAAACGTAACCCCATTATGAAATTAACCAAAGTAATTAAAACTAATTTTACTGAACTCTGTTTACTTATTACAACATTTTGATGTAAGTTACATAATTTTATTTAAACTTGCGTCTCCTCAAACACATACATACATAAACAAGTTGGTAATTGAAATTGGAAAATCAACTTACCAAGTGCAATTCACAACTTACAAACCCGAATGGTTTCACAGTTTGTTTACTCACCTGAAAATAAAAAAAAAGGATCAGTAAATAAAATATTAAAAGCTTTGGAATATACACAAAGATAAAATGATAATAAAAAATAGTTTATATGTCGGAGTAAAATGTAAATAAATTCATTGCGACCGCCAATATGAGGTTGATGGAATTTTGTTGTTAAAAAATCATCATCAATCAAAATACTATCACATATCAAATTTTAATGTATTGATTTTATTAATCGACGAGGTCCAATAAGAGTATAAAAAATAATCGTGTCACATTTTAAACGCCAACCAAGTCTAATAAAGTTTTAGCATTTTGTTGTGATAATTTAGAGACACAAAGAATTTTAGAATTGGAAGTTTTAGTGCCCCATATAAAATATATATTATAATAAACAGTTCGTGTATGACAAGTTTGTAAATTTTTAAACCTCATCTAAACCGCATTAAAGGCGAAACGTAATTCTGACAAGAGTATGAATACATGATTAGGGATTATTACTCGAGGTTAGGTGGAGGTTTCCGTGAGTTCAAACCTGGTCTAGGGTGATTATGTATTGATGAGTGTTAAGACAAGGGAAGTTGACGTAACATTCAAGTTTGAAGAAGATAAAGGGGGTGGAATTGACTCCGGGTTCATGTTCATGCAATATATCGTGATGCACTTTCGTGCTTTGTTGTTATTAGAAACGATTAGTATATAATATTGGTGCATATAAAGGGAAATGAAACTCGTTCCGGTCTTTTTTAGGGGTATGTATATAAGTGGATGCAAGTAGGTAGGTACTGAAATTAGTAAAAATAAAATTGAAATTATTACCTACTACTCATAAAACAAAATTGGTTCTTGGGCTAAAACTCTTCGTGTTATTTGAATTCTTTCAGCGTTTGTTGTAGATAAAAAACGAATTACAATCAACTTGTGAGTAATAACTACGTGTAAACTACGTGCACGTCAGTAGTGGAAGCATGAAAATTTAATTCGTAGTTCCCGACGGCCTACAGCCGTCAAAATGCCACTGCTAGAGCGTCGCTTCTCTATATCCCTTGAGAAATTCGTCTGTGGCACTCCAATATTTCTACTTACGATTTACCGTCTATAAAATATTTACTTGTTTATAAATGATTAAACATTTTAGGGTGAAATGTGAAACTAAGAAACAGGTTGCTTTTTATTAATTAAACTGTATTACAAGGATTACGTGTGTATCCTTCTAATATTCAGTTGATTTAGGGTAAAAAGTTTGAAATCAAATTTTGATTCCAACGACCAGATAAAAAATTATTAAATGGTATTTAGAAGATTTGCAAGTGCGTGCACAGAGGAGACCGGTCATATCTCAAAGGCACAGCTTATACAGAAAATTACCGCCAGGGAAACAGAAATCATATAATCATAGGACTCATGGGAAATTATTTTAAGGATTTAGATTTGAAGCCTCGCTAATACGTTAACGCTAGTGTAAAATGAACGTTGGGCTTACTTGCTATTTTGAAGTTCGATGGATTCTAAATCCAAGGATCACAATTTTTGATGAGATAAGTTCCTGAATATATAACGGGCACAGTTGACGCTACCTACAGTCCTGTTTTTCTCATATTTGAATATGAACAATGTAGGCTGACAGCTTTCATCGAACATTTTTAAACAATCGTTCAAAGCAAACAATATCAGCAAATTGAAAAGTTGTTGAATACAAAATAAAATTATTTTTCCATTAGTTGTATCAACTAATCACGAAAAAGTAAAATGGAAAATATAATAAAACTTATGGAAAATTGCTAAATTTTTACAATAATTCTCCAGCACTTTAATGATTTTTCAGAACAGAACTTGTTTGTAAAAACTTATCGGCAGAGCAAAAACTTATCACAAAGCTGGTAAAAGGCTTCTATGTTTGTAATTAATGAAGTTGTAAATCATTAAACTGTGAGGCAATTTTTGAATTTATTGTGAATACATTTTTTCAGATAATAAAAATCAACTCCGATAACTTGGACATTTTTGTAAACCGCATGAATGATGACATATTATTATTCAAAGAATGTAAGAGAAACCTAAAGAATACTGACAGGCATATATGGGTTTAAATGACAACATACAAAAGATATGTAAAAACACACTCAATCTAGGTCAAACTTATCAAAGAATACGAATCAAGCAACAAAGACGTTTTATGTATTACAAAAAATTGTTTAAATATAATTTTTTCTTGACTTGGATGTTCCACAGGGCTCTTTTTGATATCGGTAAATTGAAAAAAAGAAACTGAAATAAAAGTAATATATTGACAGATGTCCAAGCCCCAGAGGAAAGTTGCAAGAGGGTGATGGCAATTTCACTTGTCTTGGTACCTTTTTCAGAGGATCAGTTAAAATTGTCAGTTATCCAATAAAATGCAATAGGAAGAGAATAATCCCATACAAAAATATATTGTTTGTACTGGTGTATCAGAAAATTGCATCACGAAGCTTGTTACATATGCATCAAAAATAATTGACGTAAATGGAACCAAAAAGAATTGGATTAAAATTCGGTACCTACTAAAATTCATGAATATACATAATATAATATGAAAAATATATACTTAATATAATTACAAAAACTTGATAACGAAATTCATCAAAACTGAAATTCAAAGTAAAACCCCGAGGGTTTCAGTTAGCGACAACTTAAATTTCTAAACTTAATTGAAACGATTGAAAATCTCTGCAACATTAAAATAATTAGAAACTCGAGAGATAAATTTCTATGAAAATAGAAATACGTGAGTGGTATCTACTCGAAACATAGGTAGAGATAGAAAATTTTATTTTGTTACAAAATCGGTTTAATGTCATTTTAAATAATATACGGGAGAGAAAACTCATTTGTTTTAATTTTCAAACGGAAGGACATATTTTTCAATCATGTATATGCAGTGTCAGTTTGACCACCCTCCCTATATATCTCACAAATTTTAATCTCGTGTTTATTAAACTACGAAAAACTACGCCCGTAGTTTACACGTTAAACAACAATTAAAAAAAATCGGGAAAATGATTCGCTCTGATATTAATTACGCGGCCGCATTTCCCTACCGCACATTTAAATGAAGTTTTAATATTAAAATAGTCAGGATTGCTATTAAAAAACTAACGATGCAATTATGACGCACTTTATTAAATTTCCCTTGTAACTCTTTCCACGAGGCTGGAAAACTGGAAGCGCAGGAGTAGTTGTGATGATGATTACAATGCACTAGATTTGTGCAACAAATTAATACGGCAAATGAAAACAATTTTACATCGTCTAAATATAAATACGACGTTTCTTCTTATTAAAATATTCGAAAACTCTAGTCGAATTATTTATTCTCTTTGAGAAACGAGTTAGTTATCTTTTATTATATCTACGAAATTGTATTTACAAAGCAATATTAAGAAAATACACTACAAAGAAAATAATATAAATACTTATTCCGAACATGTCGACGTCTATTTTTTATTAGCGCGATAAAAAGTTAAAAATTATTCACGCGACGATAAAAAATACAGAAGGTAATTAAAAATTTTTTTTAAAAGGTATCCATCCAAAGCGATAACCGGAGTGTTGGTGTTCTCACCGAGATTAAATCAAAATTTTCCCTTCTGGGTTCATAACGTATTTGATCTAATCGGAAGTGCGTTCTGCTTCGATAAAAAGAGGGTGTGAAAAAATCGGTTTTACAAATAAATTATTTTCTATTGCGATTGCAGCCTCTTTAAAATTGAATCATTAATAAATTAATAGTTAATAAAAGCACCATCGATTACTCGGTTCCAAAAGAAATCCCTAAAACGATAAAAACACGATGCACGGCAACGTAAGATAACGTGGAGATTTGGATTTGATACTTTGATCTAAAATTTCAGAGAGCGTTTTTACGTCGCCGAGCTACTCCAACTTTTCTTTCTACATTTTATATCAACTTATTGTCTTTTCTTTTCTTTTTCAAATACTGCAAGGTTATTGGAATTGACTTCTACGATCTTACTTGGCCACTTATGATGATGAAATAAATCTATGTAAATTTTTACTTAATCTCAAATTAAAAATTATCAAAGGAGAAATTTTTAATATTATTCGTTGCATAAAAATATGAATGGGGACGGAAACTGAAGCTCTACAAATTGAATAAAAATAAGTTGTTGGGCCAATACAAAAAATAAATTTATGCATTAGATGCGTTTACAATGTCTTTTCAAACAGTTGAGGCAGAGGGTTGCCATTACATTTTAGTTTGATCTGATGGCTATTTACACGAAACGCCTTGGGAAAACACACGTTCAGTGATTTCGTGATGTGTTGTAGAACAGGATCGTGAGGGTGTTGTTGTCTGTCAACGGGTCAGAATCGAGATTCTGGAGGATTTTCAACCCTCTTTCATTTCCTAAACCAGCGGCGAGCGATAACAAGGGGTGGACATCTGAATAAAGCCGGACAAGTGTTTGCGCCCTTCACCATGGTTGCTAGGCGCTCTCGAGCATTTTCACAGAAAAATTCTGCAAAACTATTTTTTAATTTTCTCAATATTTACTATACGAAAATCGCTTAAACGCTAAAAATAAAGCAAATGTTTATTCTAATTTTAGTGGCGACTAAATCAAGTTCATTACTGTATATAACGATAAAACGTAAATTAAATGTGTCACCCAAGAGGAATTTTTAGCATTCGTTTGGTAGATAATTTATTTTGCAAAGCGTGTTATTGTTGTTGAATTGTCAATAAAGTAATCCCGTTGCGTTTGTGTATATGCAAAGGTTATAATTGTGGTGAGTTCTGGAGCATTAAGTGTCGACATTAATCATGTTTTTCATTAGTATTCAAAAACTTCAGTTAAATAAAACTATACACGTATAATATAATAACCCAATGGTTCTCCACGTTCATTACGCACCGTACGCGCTTTTAAAAAGATTCTAATATGATCGTTTAGTTACCAAATGAAAAAGTTCAAAAAAAGCTCTTCTAAATTGTAAATATTTAATTTACCCCTAAAATGAACAAATTAAATCCGAGTAGGATAATCTCTAAAAATTTAATTGGAATTAACGTCATAACAAAATATTATTTGAGGTTTTAATATAATTCTTTTAATTTACTTTATCAGTTTACATAATATAATATTTTGATAAAAAAAAATCATATTTTATAATCCCACATCTGTTTATATTAATATAAATAATATCCCTAATATTTTAAAGCGAACACTATGAAAAATGTTATTAAACAAGATGAGACAATATCATAAAGTAATATGATCTTGAAGTTGTCCTGACTACAAAGATCAAAATAAAAATTTCATCAGAAGAGCTATGCGGCCTGAAGGCCGCATTAATTTATCACAACTTCCCAATTTTTTCTAATGTTGGAAGGTATTTTAAAATTAACCAATTTTAAGTAAGAAAAAACTATCTTAGCTCTTGAAGGGCGGTTTCTAGTTGGAATTAAGAAAGTGAAAGGCTAAGACAGAAAGCTTTTATTTATTTTGGTATAAGCAAATTTTCATAATTTTTACACATTTTATTACGTCAAAACTTGTCCGTTTAAAAATTCAAGTTAAAAAAGCATTTCGTTCCAATCCGAAACGATACAAACAAAAATATTTAAATTCATTTAAATTTGGTTATTTGGTTTTTCTCCAATTATAATGGGTAGGTGCTAATTTAGTTACTGAATAAACCGTTCTGTACTCGTGGACGACATTTAATTTCCGTAGATATAATTACGAAGATTACAAACACAATTTTTGATGTAACGTTTGTTGTCGAGTATTGGAACAGTAAAATGAAGAAAACGGATATTAACGCACTAGCATCAAAAATGGAAAAACTATTAACATCGTTTTTCAATTTTTGCAAATTATCAGCGCTCGCACGCATGCACATCAGCAGACCCTCGCTTACTTAAACCTAAAATATATTCATTAAATTTTTTATATTCACATTTTGAAACAAATAAAATATTTTATCATCTGACTAGAAGCATCAGAATGAAGACTCCACGGCACCAAATTTTCATAGAGATTGCCCATTTATACATCGTATCAGATATCATCAAAGTGATTTTACTTGTTTGCTCATTCAAAATGCAATCTTACCGAGTTATTGGTTAATTTTATGTTTTTTTATTAAATTCGTTCTTTGATTTATATAAATCGTTAAACGATGTCTAGTCAAAATAGCTTTAAACGGGCATAATTCATAAAGAACGATCTATCCAATTTAAATTTTTAATAAATAAAACGTGGTTTCGTTAGGTGGCCATTGAAGAGCCTTGTGGCGACCACCCACATTTAACGTTTTAATAGTGAGAATCTTTTATACACAAAGTATCGAGATTTTTGAGTTAAGTCCCTTATGTAAGGAAAAGTTTCCAAATTAGACAAGCATTGTGGTATTCGAGCAAGTCATTATAAAAGAAGTGCCTCTTGAAATACGAGGCCTGTTCGAAAACTAAACAAGAAATAACATAGTGGTAAAAAGTCAAGTGAGGAGTTTTGAATAATTAATTTGAATTAAGACAGCGAAACGATAAAACTAGAAAATGAATTTATCTTGCAGTGATATTTAATGAAAATTTAAGTCGTACGTGAGAGTATTGCAAAATACGAACGAATAATCATAAAACTTATATTCTATTAACATAAATTTTATCAGTGTATTAAACATGATGACAATCCAACAGTAACAACTACTGCTTTTTGGGTTCGGTTATCTCTCGTGGTATAAATAAAGTTATCATGAATTTTATATTAGGAACATCTAATTTAAATTAAACGAGGATACTCCCTGTCCGTTGTTATCATAATTAATACGAAGATATACCAAAATTGAAGTTGATAATTCGAAGGTGAATTCATTTATAGTCGAAATTAATTCAAAAAACACACGTTGCCTTATCAGCTGTCATGCAAATAGGGAGCTCGAATTTCTTAAGCGGTCATTATATCGGGCCCCCGCCCTATGGCGTGTAAACAACTAAAAAATCTAATTAAAAAGTTAAAAGAAAAAGTTAAATTAAGTTTTAAAACTTTCAAAAAAGACACATTACTATAAATTAATTAGACATTCTTAGATAAGAATGAATTATAATACTAGAAACGACTTCTTGTCAGTCGCGAAAGACTTTGGATCATTAGGAGATGTAACTTATCCAAAAATGCCAAATTGAGCCTCGAGATAAAGAAGTTGAACTGGCCCAGCCAACAGCTCGCCACCGCAGCCCTAATCGTAATTGTAAGATTATTGTTCTTCGATCTTTCCATTTCACTCATTAAACTCGATATTTTTCGTGTTTTAGGTCAACAAAGGTGCGTGTTATTTGTACACGATACCAGAACCGTTAACAACATGTTTTGTACATGGTTGCACAATTTGAAATGGATTATTTATGACATCAACAAGCCATTAACTATTTAAAAAAGGAAATATTTTGCATTTATTATTTTTTGGCACGAGTTAAGTCGAGCGATAAACTACCATAATCATTTTTTTACCCTCAAACACTTCGCAAGAGACGCTCATTAACTACAAACGGCAAATTACAGTTTATTCCATCGAAAATTGATACTTTCTAAATTTTTCAGAGTGTGAGAAGAATTTGTTAATTGGCCGACCTTTTGGTTTGTAATGGGAAGCTTCACTTTCGTCAAAGTAAAGGTTAGTGGCAGGGTCGTCGTTATTTAAAAGCCTGGTGCAGACTAGGTAAATACTGAAATTGCAGAAAATAGCAAAAAAGTGACCAAAAACGCCCGCTTTATCATGTGTAAAGTTACTGTTCCAGTGCAGTAAGTTATTTCGGAGTTTTTTGGTTTTCGCCGTGGTTTTCTCTATAGCTTAAACTTCTATTCATTCTCAATTTTCGTCTTTTTTTCATTATTGTCAATTTTCCATTCCATTACATGCCTGTACTCGTTATTTCTTTCCATTTTACGGAAACACACCTATATCCGCCGAGTCATTTTGCATTTAATATTTTTATATAATATTATAAAATTCAATAAATATATTAACTAGTGAAATTAAAATCGATATTAAATTAAAACTTTAACATTAACAAATTAATTGAACAATAAAAATCAATATTTTCCATGAGCTTTTAACGAAAGCCATTATTAAATCTACATAATATTTTAATAATTATTAAAAATAGAATTAAAAATCACTTTCAACATAGCCTCCATCTACCACATTATCATCTGAATCCAATATTTCATTTGATTTGTAACTACTATTGGAAATATTAATATATAATTATCATCTACAAGAGCATTTTAGACCTCTTAGAGTTAATCTTTAATATCTTGAAATAAATAACACAAATCAAATTTGGTAATAAAAATATTTTTCATATATTCACTATTCAATATTCACTTCATAATCAAAGCAACTATAAAAACAAAGGAATTACTGGGACACTAGTAGGTATTCTCTCCAGACCCCCCGGTGCGTCCCGCCGCAACCTGTAAATGGTTTGTTCAGAAACCTTTCGTCTCCAAAACCGGGAGGTCTGGGAGGGTATGGAATAATAACCTCCAGTACAAGAATCGTTGTGTTAAAAAAATACTCTTCCAGTATTCGGTGTCATTTTAATCCCGCGATTAACGTAACAATATTAAAACTACCGTTAGCTTTATTGTTTAAAATCGCAAACAATATAAGACAGTAGTTTAAACTTTGTTTAGCTTAATCTCATATTTAAACCGACATTGAAATAGCATTTAAAGCAAGTGATCCTGAGTATCATTAAAACTCACGTGATTAACTTGCGCTTCTCGATCCACTGATCGCCTAATACTGTTTTATAAATCTGAATTTTGGTTTTCCACAAGTCGGCTTACTGTATAAAACTACCCTTCGGTTATACTTAAATATAATAATTTGATTGCAAAAGAAAAATATTCGAATATTAATTAGCTCTATAGGTTCGGTAAATTATATTTGATATTTAGTATCAACCAAAATTTTAAAATATATTTACCTCCATAGCATAGGCTGGACCAAATACCTACAAAACCCGCTGGCACAATTATTTTTAATCTTGTGATATTACTTATGAAAATAGTAAGTAATAGTATCTTACTCATTTAAAAAATATCTAACATTTCATATTAGTTCTTTAAGTGTTATTGTTCAAAATACACAAATAAAGTAGGAGCTTGAAAAATACATTAAATGCCTTGGAGAAATAATAATCACCTACAAATTACTTTTCATTAGTAGTTAACTTTATTTTCCATTTTCGCATGGCAATTTATGATTTGAACGTATTCGAATCGTTGGGGAAATCTGATGTACAAGTGAAGAGAAATTTGAGAAAACCCGAAGGATAAATCTTAGAAAATTAGGAAATCTTGTGAAAGGAAACCTAGTGTACTACATAAATTTGCCTCTCGATTGTAAGTAATGTACTGGTGTTGAAAGTAATGTACTGATACTGCAATAGGTATTATGTCAAATTAAAATCTAACAAGATTGCTGTAGTCAGTAGCATAATAAAGTCACTTGGATAAATCAAAGTAAAATTTGAATTAAAAGAAAAATATATGTTCGCTTATTATTCAACTCAAAAGTGTCATTATAACTCAAAAAGTAATATATTATAATTAATTAATAAAAACTGTATTAATAATTTACTATTATTATAAACATTTGATAAGATAAAAATAAACAAACACTTAAAAATATCAAATTACATTGTAAATTTTAGAAATTTAATTTAATAATTTTTTTCTCAATTTTTGTTTTATTTAAATTAAAAGGTATGTTAAATAATGAAATTTTAATTCAAAAAATTCTTTAATTTCAAAAAGTAGTGTTTAGAAGATGACCTTTTTTTTTATAAAACACGATTACACGGGTTTGTAATAATTTACTTTCAGAACTACTATATTTTAGTCGCTATCATGTTCATATTTAAACAGTCGGAGACTCCAGTTGAAAACAGGAGATCTGGTAATTCTAAAATATTTCAGTGCTGGGAGTAATGTTGTTTAAAAAAAAAGATACAGAATTTTTTTTCAATTTTTTCAAAAAAAAGGAAAAAAATATTTTTTCACAATTTCGGGAGAAAAGTGGTCACTTTACACTCATTTTTGCGGAAGTACTTTTTTTCTGGGCGCGCGATATTGCGCGCTATTGATATGAAATTTTGCATATGGCTTCCTACGACAAACCGTTGCAGTCAAGGGGGGTAAATTAATTGCTTATTGTTATTGAAGTTATTGCCAATTTAAAATCTCAAATTTAGTTATTAACCAATGTAATTTATCATTTGCAGCAAAATTGTGAACAAATAGTATATACTATTAGGTATTTGTAGTTTAAAAACAATAACAAATTTTAAGTAAATAGTTTGCTATTTCAAAATATGTCACCTTTAGAGAAATTATTAGAAAAGTTCCAAGTAGCACAAATATACCTATTTAATTTTTAAATATATAAATATATAATATTGATGTTCAATATTGAACCGATACTGAGATGTGAACATTTTCCAATCTTGGTGCAATATTGGCGCAATACACGAGTATTTATTTGTAGTATTGAGGCAATATCGGGACCTCTCTCGGAACGTCCTGAAGATGGCTCTGGATGATTGCACAAATGTATTTAGGAACTAATATAAGCTTACATTGCATTATAAAAAAACGTTTATTTAATTTTTGTATTTAGTATGTAAAGTGTGGTAAACGTAGCCGTTCTTTAAACCGCTACTAGGTCACTGGTGTCACTGTCATCAAATATAGCAAGAAAAATACAAAAATTGACTTCGGCGTTGTACGGTCCTGGTCAGTGGGGCTAGCGAACGTAAAAATATGTAATAGGTAGGCACATTTAATTTCGCTTTTTTTCATTAATCCGGGAAAAAACAATTAGCTTAATCCTTCCACTTAAAAAGTACAGAGAAGCATTTGCTCGTTGAATATATGTTTGAAACTAAAATGGCTTGTGAAAACGAAAGTGTTTTAATTAAACCTGCAAATCCAATTAAAACTTTTACAGATTAGCAATAATTTAAATATGTACTATTAGTGAGCAACTGCACGCAAACGATAATATTATAACCTCATAATTATTTTATACACAAGTAATGTGAAATTAGCTCATATCATGCAGATAAAAAATACAACGTGTTGTGAACAACTTACGAATAATCTTCGTAATATAAACAGGGTGCATTCGGCCTAATGTATATTTTGATTAACAATACGTATTACATGGATATGTACAGAATTGCGTGATTAAATCCTATAATGGAGGCTTTCGCATTATGTTTTTCGTTCGATAAAGACCCATTCTACTTAAAAACTGCAGATAACATCATAAAATAAAATAATAACCAACTAATCTAATATCTACAGCAAACGTATAAAAATAAAATTGTTTTATTAAAATTTAAATAAATGGAAATTAAGAAGGAAAACATCCTGGTTTTGAAAACGCTACTTGGTATGGTAAATTTACAACCACTAAAATATGTAAGAAGAATGGAGAAAATATAGAGGAGCTTAAAAGAAGACAATAAACCTCACCCTCATCATTTGTTAAGATTAAGGCGGAAAATGCATAAAAAAGAAAAACAACGTAAGATGCGTGCAGTTGGAACTAAAAATTTTTGAAACAGATTACTGACAAGAGACTTCCATTTCTCCGAAATCAGCTTTCGTTAAATAAATTTTGTCATTTATTAATTTAAAAGTTGGGAGAAGTTAGTGCCGAGGCTGGAATGCAATATACTTTCTCTAATTCAAAATGTAAATTTCGACTTAATGACCAAAATAGTGGTCAAAGCTCGCGAAACCCTTCTCATCCTCAACAAAGCTATGTCGCTTTGTTTTCACTTAGTGTAAATTAAAGAAATTTTCATTATGCGTTCTAAGAAGACCTTCAATTTAAAAAATTCCCCTTCCATGTTATGCAATAATTGAGTAAAGAAGTGTTAAATTTTTCCGCATAAAGTACACCAATTGGTTTCGCCATAAAAATTATAATACTACAACTAGCAAAAATCGAGTTGCAATGAACCATAAAGTAGCAGCGCGCATATTTACTGTCCGACACCTCGTAAAGTTGCCCATAACATATTCTTATCGGAAAGCGCCCAGCACACAATAAAGCTCGGTGTAGACGTCATGGAAGCGAATTTGCTTGGCTGCTTTCATTGCTTCTATTTCCATTAAATTAACTGCTGCTTTTCTAGATTTATGCGACATTCGTTGTGTGCATATAGATCTACCGCGTTTCGCCCAAACTGGCATCAAAGACTTCCCATACACAAAACTTTGTTCCGTGTTAGAGCAAACTATAGTTTGCAAGTTTATGAAAAATCAAAATTATAATATATTATGCAAGTTTAATTAATTTGCGAGTCTACGGTAAATTTAGCGAAACGGCGACAGAGGGGGCGGGGAAGGGGAAGAAGGGTTGTTGCAACAACAATAAAGAAAAAGAAAAAATTGGAAAATTACTCCATTTTTAGTAATAACGTCTTAATTAAGAGATCATTTTGTAACTGACGCTTACCTACTCAAAGGAAGTTCTATCTAATATTAATTACGCATAAAATTTCTAAAGCATACTACCGAAAAGTCAGCGCTTTGAAATTTCACCCTACTTATAATTGAAAATAAAAACATTCACTTTTCGGTCTTTTAAAAAGTTTACCTTTGTTGAAGAGCTGATGAGAGCAAAAATTAATCAAGATACTAATAAAGATCATTCACAGAAGTTCTTGTAATTAAGCTTGCTTAAACAGAATGTTCTTTGGACTTTCGGCGGATAAACCCCTTCCTGGCCGAAATGATTGGAAGTTCTAATTGAAACTCCATCAACCGCAGATAAATTAGAAAACGTCATCCAATGCAGAAAGTTTACTTTAATTCGTTCTTTCAAAATCGAAAAACACATCTACCTAAAGTTAACGTAATTAGTATAACTGGCTTTACAAGTTAAGAAGGATTTGCGAGTTATCAAAAGTAGAAATTTATCAGTCTTACTTTTTCTTAAGAACTCGCAAGTATCCAAACTTTTCCTTTCGAGCTTTAAAAAAAACCGATTCGCAAAAAAGCTCCGTGTCGGAGAAATAGAAAGTGTTTAAACAAACTTATAAAAGGACGCTATCTATTCTAAAGCAACTCATCTCTGTGATTAGAATCGAGCCGAAGAAGGCGAGGAATAGGTAATGGTATTTTAAATTATTATGAGGCCTGACGTCTGTTAAGTGCTGTGAGGGTTACTTCGGAGTTCCGGATGCTGTCATCACCCGGACCTGACACGTGACAGACTACGGAAACAACCCCCTCTTTAAAACACTTGACACATCTATTATAGACCGCTCGTCACCGGCCCACGGTTTTACATCGCTCAAAAAAATATTATAATGTGAAAAAATGAAAATAAAAAAAAATTAAAACGATTCATATATAGAAATATAATACAATGTTAAGATTTAGCTCCGATATACAGTGAAATCGTCAACGTCACGAATTTATATCGAGTTAAGCTTCAGTGAATTTACGCATTCATTCAGGGAGAAACTTTACGTTTGATTGCACGTGAAGAATAGCTCAATACTCGAGAGTGTTAAACTTGAGAATCGATTTGAGAGAAGTTTGGATTTCTAACTAAAAGAACTGCAAGAGCCAAAAAGCTCGACACACACGCTGTTTCTGGAGATAAGAAAATAACATAATACTTGGGACTTGATTAAGCCATTTGGCAGTGCGAAACGTCGATACCTTTTAAAAGTAGTATAGTATATTTATATTGGATGCCGATTTCCCCCTAATAAGAAATTCGATAATTAAGTGCCCACCCTGTTTATTTTGCATTTTATGAATCACTTAGCAAGCAATAACTTGCATTTCAATATTTATTACTTCCAACGGTGTATATTTAAGGAACTATTTGATAATGATGTTGATTTTCGCGGTCCCCCTTTGTAACATAAATAACTTGAATCCTCTTTGAGTTGTACCACGTATTAGTCGAGTATTGAATAAGAAATGTGTAAGCGTGATATACGCCGAGTTGTCTGTTACTTCTTAGGTTAGGGCGGAATATAATCTTAAATCGAGTCGTATGCAGTGTTCGTCTTCGCAATCCGTGCTTCTCATCGAATGTCACGAGTCGCGACCCCCGCATAAGTATTCTATCAGGATTCCATTTTCCTCCCTTAAAACTCACCCTCAATATCATCTCCGTCATTGCGAATCCTCCTAATGGACTCTAAATGGAGGCGACTTGTATGACAGCAAGCAAACCGATGCTTCGTCCCCGGAGAACGCATTCATAATACCCAATTAAAAAGTAAACTATTAAGGAGTCCGGTTTCACGTTGTGCGCGAGAAGAAAATCAATAACCTATTGTAAGCCGAAAAACAAGGTTAGATCTGCATGGTTAGGCCAGTATTGAATAATCTGCGGAGAACTAATTCAAACGGATACGCGTCTTGGGTGGAACACTATTCGAGCACGTCCCAGTCCGTAAATTAATTCCGGAGCCGGGAGCCGATTCAGAAATCTCAGTAAGCATGGTAACGACAAGTTATATAAACCACCAGTGTCGTCTTGCGACCGCACAGACCTGAGTAAACATGACAAGACTGAGTTTAATTAAAGGCTTGGATCATCATTGTTTTAGAGGATTCCCGCAGTTATAGTAGTTATATTCATACCTCAAGGGTTGGTTACGGGCAACGACAAGACGCTTACGAGAGTACACATTGTTGACTTTGTGACCAAGATGAAAACGAAAACAGTTAATTCTGATAACGAGCTTTAATGCAAAAGCTTATACGTGTTCTACGGTTATAATCGCTTTAATCTACACTAATTTTGCTAATAAAGTGAGGTTATTAATCGCCACTTTATGTAATATAATCATTTTTAACGCTCTAACGAGTAAATTGTACACTATAAAAAAAATTTTAAATCCTAATTTATGTTGCAAAAGGTTTAAGTTTCTTAAATAAAGGATTTCCTGGCAGACTTCCTAAACAGAATTTACATTTACGAATGCGTTTACAAAATTGAATATATCTCTATAAATCGTGCCGACATAGCGAGAACCCACCTGACGTGAATTTTCGCAGTCCCAGTTCGATTTCCCCAGCCGTTCGTCCGGTGTAACGAAATCAAAAGCGCACGGAACCGACTGAAGTTCAAAATTCAATTTACAAACGGGACATGGGTCAGCCAGTTTTCTTGATATGATTTTGGCGTGAAGCTTGAATATGATAAATGTTTATTTATTTTTCTTTCCATTGTACATTTTCTGTACATGACATTACCTAATATTTATTTAAATAAACACACCACTGGGGCGGGCGGGCGGTCGGACTTTAATTTTCTCGTATAGCAGAAAATCCGAAAACTTCCGACTAAGCAAATACACAATCAAGTGTAATCTTAAATTCGAGAATTTTCTATTTTCAGAAGATAAACTGTTTTTGTAATTCAAATTCGTTCAATTTTGCTTCACAAATAATAATACTAACGAATAAAATGATTTTCCTAACGCAATTTAAAATTTCGCGTTTAAAAAATAACACCTGGATAAATATCATTAGAAAATTGGATTAAATAATCGAATAAAATTTTCAATTACAAATAAAAAACATATTAAAATTCGACAATTTGTGCCAACTTCAAATTGAACAGAAACGATTACCATATTATTGAAGCCCGTTTGGGTCGATTCGTACCCCGAGTTCGTCAATAAAAGATCTTGAACTTATTTTCGCTTTAGAAAATTATTCTCTAGTGAGTGAAATTTTAGTAGATTGAAATTTAAAAATTGTCGGATTTAAAATAATGATTTCGCCATCGCAGCTTAATTTAAACCGTAACATTGGATGGAAATCGTTATTTTCCTATAACATCATCTTTCAAAATTAAAGCAAGCAACTGTTGAGTGCTGGTATGCCATCTGAGAGGGCGAATGTGTATGGAATATGAGAGGCTGAATTCTATATTCTCATATTAGAAGTCTGGTTGTTCAGTGGACCGAAAAACTGTCTGATTATCCGGATGGCTTGGCTTATGGCTTCCTTTTAAACAGAACTTTACAGCGAGAAATAAAGAAACGTAAAAGCAAAAAGAAAATCTAGCCAATGATCGGATTTCGTAGTATTTTTGTGCATATAAACACAAAGGTTGCCGAAGATACTCGGAGCATTCAATCAGTGAACAATTTTACCGGTAAGCGTCTACCATCTGCGTCTTAGCAATTGCTTTAGTTCAAGTAAATCGAGTCGGTATAATAAAAACACCCCGATCAAACCTTGTAATCTGTAACTACCCTTTGTGCCTACTCTTACGACAGTAAGTTACGAGTTACGTTCCCCTTTTATATTCAATTCATTGTAATGTCGGTACGAAGGAACCATTACAGAAGATGTTAGTATTGCTCGTAAAGTCATAGCATGCTACCTGGGAGAAAGAATTACATTCAACTTGATTTTCCGGCAGTTTGGTAAGTTAGCCATCCAGAACGTTCCTCGCCGCTCATTATTATTGCATGAAATGGATTCCCTTTGCGTGCTCTAGTCCTTCAATACTATACCAAAATTAGGGTTTCCCTTAGTTACCGATTCCAATTTTGAACCGTTTCATTATTCAGACGATGTAATTGATTCGGAATAAAATATGTCGCATTAATACGTAATTTTCATCATTGACGAGCGACATTGGCACGTCACGCGGAGAGGTAAAAATCTGGAAATAAAAATGTTAATTGTATTCCTCCAAGTTAGCCGATCAAAGCTGGAGAATGTTTGTAAAAGCACAAGCAATAACTTGGATAACACCAAAGGGTGCGATACGGGTCTAGTATGTGAAGATAGTGGAATCAATTTGCTTTTCTCCGTACTTGAACCCTCGGTCAAGTAAAGCCGATAAATCCAGTCGCATAGTGTTATGGTGCATTCTACACAAAGATGCGACATCACTTTGACCGTAAAGATTATCTTCTTTAGGATATAGGAAAAGCTTTGAGAACGACCAAAGAATCGGAGAAACGTAAATACAAAATGAATATATACGATCAAACGTATACATTTTTTTATGTGTAAAAACAAATCCTCATACTCAACAATTCTATAAAATCGGAGATGGATATAAAAGTACCTTGGGATTTATAAAGAGTGTTCCATATAAAATGTGTGAGCGTATCCAAACAAAACCAGCCAAAACACAATGGGAAATATAAAATTGTCAAGTTAGTGTGGTTAATTTTGATCTGACAAAACGTACAATGGTTTATAAATGATAACCGGAAATCATGTGAATAATTGCAGCAATTGAAATAAAACTAAATGCAAATTTAAATAAAATATATTTTACCTACATGAATAAATTTAAATTTTTAAATGTATGCCGATCTATAAAGACTATTAGCATTGTTTTCCAAACACTTGTTACGATTATCGATAGCCGATTGTGAGATAGGAAATCGGGAACGACAAGAGGCATCACATGTACAGATAAGTCAATTATATGTGAATGGACGTCAAATGCAGAGGCAACTCGGGGGGTTTCAAATCTGATTTGTATTCCATTTTCGATTTATCGCGTTATATGACAATTTCCTGCGATAAGCAACTGCATTAACGATTGTTTTACACACATTTAACCACTTTGCAATAATCAATTAATAGGCCGGGCATCGGAAGAAATTCCGCACACAAATCAAAGAAACGTCCAATTCGAAAGAAGAACTTGGGGATTTATTATAACGAAAGAATCGACAATAGCATTAACAGAACTCCAGACAATACAGAAAGACAACCCTCACAACTGTCCTAACTACGTGTATGTTCCAAATAGCACAATACCTAAAACCCAAAGATTTGTCGAAAAACACGTTTTATCTTTTTTGGTTAGTCAAAATAAATATTGGAGCTACATATTTACACATATAATTCTTCCTTTTTCAGATGAAATGAACAAAAGCTCCAACTATTTTTCACAAACGTACTAGTTCTTTTATAAAGTTAAAAAAGCAAGATTAGTTATACAGAAATAATAGAATAAAAGATGAAAGATGAATATTAGCTTACACCTATTTAAATTTTAACTCGACAGTATTTACTTGTTGATCAGATATTCTGATATATACGAATAATAGGACCTATAGCATATACAGTCTGAATCACGGCAAAAACAATTCAGGAGGAGCTGACCTAGCATTAAGTTACTGGATGTTCGATGTTATAAAAAATATTTGGCATTGTTTCTATTTTTTATTCTTAAATGAGATTTAAAAAATTTGCAGTCCAGAAAATTCAAACCTGGAATTCATGGGGGTATTATTTATTTAAATTATTATTTTAAAAAATTTAAAGAAATTTTGAAAAAATAATCCGGTATTATCCAAATCTTCTTTTCATTTCCAATTTTTTTTATACCAATCCCGATATTGGCACAGGAGGGTTTGAGGAAACTGAATAATTCCTAAGTTTTACTCCTTCGCGTTAATAAAGAGTGTAATTTACAATTTTACGATAAAATTTGCTTTGTTTTAAAGCCCTAACTGAGCAGAAAGATGCCACGACATATACAATTAAAAAACATATACAGACGAAGATTTAAAAAAATATTAGTTAAACTGATTACCTTAGACTGTGCGGCCCGGAGACCGCACTGGCATTTATCATATTTTTGTAAATTACAAACAAATAAAAATAATTATATTATATAATTTGTCAATTATAGAGAAGTGCTACAGGCCTCGCAGGCCCAGGACAGAGAAGTAGGCATTTAATATCTCAAGGATGTTACCAGCATCTTCTAAAAAGGACACGATCGAAATAGTCAGATACTTGGTCAGGAATCGACCCAACAATTGCAATATAGCATCAGCATATAATTATATAGCTATTATTAAAAAGTCGAATGGTTTGCTTTATTAGCCAGATGCGAATAAGTAAGCTCAAGCAAATTATTGCCAAACTTTCATGTGTGTCCAAGGAAAGGTTTTCATTGAAAGTCGACTAGATGCCGGCGGACAACAGACTTAAATTAAGTCTAAAAAAAGAAACTTAAAAAATTTTTTTAAATTAAAAAATTAATTTGTTTAAAAAAAAAATATAAAAACAACAGAAAAAGATTAAATAAAAATTGAATTTTAAATAAGAAATACTTTTGTCCATAGATAACGGTTATGATCAAATGATTTGAAATTAATAGAAATAATTAGGAATTTTTATTTTAAGTAGCATTTTAGATCCCAAGACAGAATCAGAATATTATTTTTTCATGGTAATTAAATCGTGACCTGACAAACCTTCAATGTGAGTAACATACAACAAAAACAGTCAGGAGTGGAAGAAGAACATTTTAAAACTATGAGAAATTCCCAGGATGAGATATTATCGTACACCAAACCTGTCCAATTATGTGTTTTTCAAATATTTTCGGTTTATTCAAAAATGAAAACAACAAAAGCAGTTTTGTAAAAAAATCTGTGTTTCTGAACATCTTCGCCTTGTTCATGCGTTATAGTGTATTATACAAATAGTGATGCGCACGAATGGATCAACAAAATTATGTTATAATATTTGGTAGTTCGTGAAAATTTCCATTTCAAGCCTTTCTAAAAGCGTAACAAAATCTCTCTGGTTAATAGCCGAATTACCCCACAATACCAAAACAAGATAATACTTACTGTGCGGTTGAGCCAAATTTAAATTTGAATGAAAAATGAAAATAGGGTTGCGGTACATACCTGAAAATAAAAGAAAATGTTAGTTGATTAGGAAAACATATCACATTATTATTGAACAATTCATCATTAGTTTGAATTCTCTAATGTATGTTTAAAATGACAACTTAATAAAATATTTTGATGCAGGATGGCATAACATCTGGCGTTGTCTAGGGGAATACAACCACGTGGACAGATGTGACATATTTTAAATCCATTGTAAAATAGGGTGGCATAAATATATAATATTCGTTTTAATATATTCTAATCTGAAATTGTAGAATAACAAATCGACAAGTGCGCTTAGAAATTTATACGCGTTTTATTTAGTTACATAAATCTTAAAAGGAAGCAGAATAACAACGTCGATACTGTCGTGGAAGAAATTGCAAGCTTTATTATCACAAAATATCTACTTGTGTAACATTAAATTTGATTCTCGAAAAGATATCCAGTAATACAATAAAATTTTTAAAAGGCAATTCTAATAAAATACTTCGGTGGCATTAAGTAAAGCGACGTGAAGCAGATTATTGAGATAGGAAATGCGTTATAAAATATTTTTTAAAAGATCGTTATTTTGTTATTATTACTACAAACAACATTTGAAATCATTTTATAGCGCAATTTTCTTATCGAATTTAAAACTTCGAATGTAATAAATTTGTACTTATAACGACATATTGCATAATTTGGAAGAAAAATTGCCTGAATAAAGCAAAAATCGCATTTTAGACAATGGAATAAGAAATTTGTATAATTTAATAAAACCATAATCCAAAAGTATGCAAAACTTTTCGAAGATGTCGACCTGCCGTAGGAAACTCAATTTAGATGTCATTTTTCCAATCTGGACGCCTCGAAAGAACCATTCGGTTGATGAAGTTATTCAAATTTTATATCTCGTCTAGTTTATTATATTTTTTGTCACGTTACGCCCCGCTTTGTTGCGAAATTGACTACATGACACTGGAGGAGGGTCGCAGAGGGTGGGTTAGTGAGGAGATGGAGTACATTTTAAAACACAATTTAAATTCAAAATTCGTTAACTCTTAAAAGTGATTCTTAACTGGCGATTTCTTACGGAAATCTCTATCGAATTTTTTCCTAAGTAAATCTAACGCAGACAGCTTAAAGTTGCAAAGTTCCCTCGTGTTGCATGTATCCAGATGATGAGAAACCTGATTTAGAATCCGACCGTCAGTCTGGCATGTCAATCAAAGTGACATGAATACGCATTGTATGCATATCCTCAGTAACCGTAACAAATAATTCCCTTGTCTGTAGTTGGACGTAAATGTATGCAACAAAAATGACATTCCTAAAATATCAATCCGCATTATATTTTGGAAGCAGCCAAGTGGCAGTAATAATAATTTATTCTTTTTATGGAAATGGCGCAACTTAAATTAAATTTACCAACAATAAGTGGACAGTATGAAATTTGCAATTCAATTGAAACAATGATTATTGTTAGCAAACACAAGAGTTTGCAAGTTCAAAGTACTTTGCGAATAATTAGTAGTAAGGGTTTGTCGAGGGGTCAGTTGAAGTTGGCCACAAGCGTCCGGTCGTGGTTCCTACAAGTCATTTCAGATTAAATGTAAGGAACTTTGCGCCGAGTTGGAGGTGCTGCTATTGCTTAGATCGAAAAGTTACCCTAAGTCTTAGCCCCACATCATTAAAGATTAAAATCTGACTGCAACGAATCTGATTCGGTACACGAGAGAATATAATGGAGAGAGAGGCCTCTGCTATATGCACATTCACATTCAAAAGACAATAGGATCCAATTGTAATGTTGAACCGCTGACTTCACACGTCGATAATTTATCTTTTGTTACAAAGCCAACTGGCAGAAGTCATTTCGGGGTTGTGCAGCCAACCCTTCCGTAGACTATATCGGACTCCCTTGGCGATTTTGAAACATTATGCCACTTCCATATTGATGGTATTTCACGTTGAAGGAATTATGGTCTCTGGTACTGTTGCGGGATGCAGCAGTAATCGGGGGACACTCGCATGCATCAAGAGCAACCACACGCTGTGACAGATGGCTAACGCAGCTCGTTCACCCTGTGTATCCCTAACGCGACAGAAATACATTATATGCTGCTACTACAGAACAAACGTTGAAATACGTAAATGTCCGGCGCCATAGATTTAACCATTAAAATAGCCGTCACTACCTGATGGCATCGAATAATTAACATTCTACTCAATAGTGATAAAACTTTCGTTTAGAGTGCCACCTAATTAATGTTCCAGTTAACATAATGCAATGTTATTCCCATGTCTGACATAATGTACAAATCATTAAATATGCCATAAAATTTTTATAAACCGATACCCTATTACGTTGTTCAAACAAATCAGGGCACATAGCAGGAAGAATTTCCATATTTTAGTCTTAAAATTTTTGGTAGTTTAACAAATTCGATTAAAATCTAAAAGCAACTTTACGAAATGAGTTTTTCCAAAGTAACTTAAAGCATATCACATTAACGTTAATTAAATCTTCCATAATAAAATTACAAGAACAAGTTCTTTAAACGTGCAATTTCCATTTTCTTAAAAAAAGCGTATAAAATATTTATTAATAATTACCCTACTTGAGCTTTTTATCCAGAGTGTTTTAAAAAAATCTTCGTAAAGAAAATAAATAATAAAGTTTACTGAAAAGTGAATGGGTAGGTAATTTTCCACATGTGCTTCGAAATAAAAAAAATTATGGCTAATAATCCAGTTTTCTTGCTTGTTCCTCGGAAGGACGATACGGATCAGAAATTAAATTCAATTTCTCGGCGATTGGAAAATTTAGTTTTGCTCGAGTTTAATAACTCGAAAATCTTACATTATGTATAAATGCGACATTTGTCACCATTAGAAAAGTTTAAATTTAATAGTCGACAAGTTTAATGTACTATGAGAAATAGAAACAAAAAGAATAAATAAATCTGCATCAGTTTTCCGGAGTTGATACACGGAAATCGTTAAAAACACATTAAGACAAATATTTCAAAGTTCCAAGCCCTTAAAGAAGAAAAGCGTAGGTAATCTGAAATTTGGGTTGTTTTATTCATTTTCAATATATTCCTAACCTAACTTTCGGTACGGCCCACTTCCGCTGATTACGCCGCTAATAACGTGCGACTTTTTTCATAAGTAAAAAGGAGTTTTGTAAAGACAGATTAAGTGATTTTAGTCTAAAGCTCGCCACCCTAAATCCAATGGTTATCTTTGAATTTATATTCTTGCGCTTGCCTTAAACTTTTAAGTTGCAAGTCGATGGTGTCGCAGCCACCGGAAGCTTTCCAAGTGCCAATGCTCTCGTCGTATGAATTCAACAGACAATGGGCGATTTTTTCCAAGTTTAGCTAAAATCTTCTTTAACATAATGGCTTTTACGATTATTATTTTCCAAAAGAGATCTTGTTTTCTATTGTTCCATTATTTTGTTATGAATGCAGTAGTATAAAATGCACTTGACTGCAAGAATTGCCCATTTCAAAAGCGAAATAACGTAAATATCATCCACATTCCAGCATCACAAAGTTACACAATTTTCTACTCGCAATTCTTCAGTCATACATTGCAATATTTCGGAATATTAAGTGTTGAAAGGTTAAAATTCTATGATTTTAACGATTTGTTTAGTTCTGTTGAATATTATATTTTACAAATACATACTAAATACCACAAATCTCCTTGAAATTTCGTATTTTTGAATAACATGAAAAGATTCGCCAAAGTGTTATAATTCTTGCTCGCATGTAGTATGTAGGTATGTAAGTATGTCTCCGTTCGCATTAGAAGAAATCTCTTCTTTGTTCTACCGTTATCCTTCTTACGGTATTCAGGTCTTTGAATGGCAGACATATGTTTCCAACTTTTCGTTTTGTAGAGCTTTAGGACAATCCGAAAAAACTTACCTTTATAGGTATATAAAAGTACAAAAACCTTTGAAATCCTTCCACCCACACGAAAAGATTTCAGCAGTAGCATATGTATTTATATGTACGGAAGCAGAAGTCCGATCGATAATTAACATAAGGAAAAAGCAATTTCGTGTGATGAGTAATAAAAGTAAACATATCGTTTAAACAATTTAAAAACAAAATTAAGCCTCATTGTTGGAATTATAAAGTAAACAAAACTCGAGCTCGTTTGACACGAGATCGTTTCAAGCTACCATATAAAACGGCTAACATCAAATATTTAGTAAAATTGTGTGCTCATATAAAATAGATAGAAGAGGCTTGTAAAAACAATCTAAAAATTATTAAAACAATACCATTAACATTATCAAGAACAGCACGAACAGCTTTTTGTACTTTAAAAAGCAGCTAAAAGAAAACAACAACAATTTTATAAAAACTTTTGCGATGGAATTAAATCGCATTTATTTTGAGCCAAAAAGTACATCAATTTTTTTAAAGAAAATTGACATTTCAATTCGGTCGGCTACTGCAGCAAAAACGAAATGCATTTTTAATTACGAAATTTGAACTAAAACATAACGATCCATATAAATGTTCAAGAATAACCAAATTAAACTGCAGTGCGCCAACAAATGGTAACTAATTTAGAAAATAGTTTTCCAACCATCCGTTATAACGGACTTTTAATGTTCTGTTTAAATTCCCTCTTGTATATAGTACCTTGATTTAATTTAAAAACACAAGCATGTAATATTTTTGGATTTGGCTTCTCGAGCGTCAAGCTTTATTCAATTTCGCAAGCTTTAAAATTAATTGCGTAACGTCACCTACAACCCACTTGATCCGTCTTTATTTGCTTTTGGACATGAAACAATTCAGTCCTTTGATTATCCGTTCACCTGGTACCCATTTGCGAATTACGTAACGTGGCTTAACGAAACGACTCTTGTGCGTGTGTGCATTGCGAAAATTGAATTTTTAATTACTCGCACCGCCGATACATGCTCAAAGGATCTAAAGCTATATACTTCAATTGAGTATTCTTTCATTAGCTACGCATTTAAAAAAGAATGTAAATATGTAACCCAATTTTAGAACCACATTCTCAAAAGTTCGTGTAATTTCCACTGACCCACATGTGAAGCCAAAAGGTGCTTTTATGGAAATTTTATCACACTTATTATCTGTTCGATTGGAAATCCAAAACACCATACCACTTTTTTTTTAATTCTTTATACTCATGCAATTTCCATTTAAAAAAAAGTAAAAACCCCCAAACCCCCCAATGATATTTCTAAAGGATTACAATTATTTAAGCTTCAATTACAATTGGGTCCTGATTAATGTCAACAAAGAGCAAATATAAGAAAGTTTTTAAATATCAAAATTATTATAAAAAAAACTTTTGAAACTGAGCAGCTATCCCGAGGTAAGAGCCAAATTTTCAAAAAGGATATCAATTATTAACCACAACCTTAATTATTAGTATAATAAAAAAACATGTCGATATATTAAGATAATTTAGAGATAATAAATTCTTATTCTTTCTCGAATGCAAGTAGTTCTTACATTACATGTAAAATTACATTTCTTCTAAAAAAAAAAAAAATTTATTAATACATATTATTATATTTTATATTACTTTTATTACTTATTTGTGTTATTGTCCGTAATTTATATTAATCATTAGTCTATAATAAAATGTTATTTTTGGAAATATTTATTATTCTTGGTCTAATTTTCTATTAAAAAAATATTTTTCCTTAACAATATTTTAATGGTGATATTCCCCGATGGTAATAACGTCAATTTACCGCATTTTGACAAAAACTTTGATACAATGTTTAAATATGCAAACTAACTACTTTGACTATTTGAAATCATTACTGCAAAGCCTAATTATTGTAGAAACTAACCTTAGTACTAAAATGGCTTCTTGCCTATTTGAATTATTTCTTTGCATGCTATTAAGCTCTGATTTGAAATCTACAGTCTTCGTTTTAATATTTTAAAAAATACTTCAAAAACTAGAATTTGTTATAAGAAATGTTGGCTTAACTCTGAGATTAAAATAATACATAACAACATTATATCCTGTTTGGTAATAAGTCTACTTTTATTGTTTTGGTTTGTTAGCAAAACTGTTAGTCTCATAATAAATTACCAAAATATAACAGGGAAAATCTGATATTTCTGATTTCTGCTTTGTATTTCTAACGAATAAAAATATCATCTATCAAAATATTGATTCTTTTGAAAATACATTAATCGCTGTAGACAAACACAACACTACAAATGATTGAATTTGACTTGAATTTTTGAAAAATGTCTCCTAGATAGTATTTCCTGGTTAATAAAATATTATTTTATATAAAGAGAGGTTGAAACGTAGTCGTCGTTCAGACTGTTAACACGTACAGTTAAACTTTCAGTAACCAATCGAGCATTACAAAATCAAAATCTGATTGATGACTTGGTTACAGTAACTAAGAAATTATTATCTGGAACGACTTTTTTTTGGTCAAACAGCTCGATCTTATTTTTAAAAATCGCCTGGGGCGTCGCTGATAACTACATCAGAAAAGCAAAAAATACTGTTTAAAAATCAATAATATTTTTCCTGCGGCCATCTTTGAATTAGGTTCAAAATATCAAATCCCCTTACAACGCAACTAACGACGGTGTAATCCTTATATAACACTTGGGTTTATACTTATACCTAGTTTCCTGGTTATATTTTGTTATTCTATAAAAATTTCCGAATTACAACTTTAGTGCCGGTCCGTCATTGCAGCTTTCCCGGAAAGACTCTCCAAAAATACGAAACGGTCTAGTTTGTTACCGATACGTTTTTTAATAAAATCAATTTTTGTTTGCAATAGAATATTTTGTGTGAGTTGAGACGTAAAATTGCCCATTGTGCGAGGTTAACTTAAAATACAAGAGAAAACAACTAGGACAGAAGAGCATTTGTAGTTCGGTCACATATAATCTACCCCTCTTGCAGTAACTACCAAAAATGTCGACCACATTAATAAAAAATGGTGAAACTAAAACTTGCCACAGCCGCTACTTACAAAAGAAGCAAAGGTAAAATTAAAGCTCGAGTCATTTACTTTTGACAAAAAAAACAAATTGAATGGGCATCATTAACAAGGTCTCCCGAGTAAAAAAAGTTTTAATAAACCCTTTGGCAGCAGAATAGGCGCACCTTGAAAAAATTAAAATAATAAGAAAAAGTAAAACAAAGATGGTTGGTGGAATTAAAAGAAATTTGTGATCCGGAACTAATACTTTTTTAAGATAATTGTTGTGTAACTAACACAAAATGCATTAGGTTAGGGTGAGTCACCACACAGCAAATCCGTACCGGATGCAAGTCTGATTACTCCATAATTACATGAAAGCTGTTCGGACTGCTGCCTCGTATGTGGCTAATTAGCTTTTGATAGTAAACAGAAGCAGATGGATAAAACAAAAAAGAATGGGAACGTCTTCTTTACTAATTGTGAAAAAAAGAGAACCTTAAAAGCGACACTTTTATTAAAGCGTTTTAATTTGCAGGAAAGTTGCCGTTGCCATTCATACTGATTACGACTTTCAAAACACGGCACGTAAAAAACCGTTTAGGAATCCAATATGTGGCCAAATTAATACTGATTGCTGCTGTTGTAAATAATTTTTTAAATAATTAGCGAAACTTGTATTCGACTGTCCTCTCCCTGTCCGAAGCAGCAGCAGTAGAGAGATGTCGGCAGCGATTTTTTGTTTATCGTGTTTTCGGCAATTTAAAGATAAAAGCACATCCGTTCGCGTTTAATTAAAACTGATGAGGTTGTTGAGAAACATAGATTTTTAAATTTAGTTGGCCATTTTGAAAGGTTGAATTGTATATCAGGTAATTTTAGGAAAATAGAAATTTCAAATTTAATTAACACGCCGTGTTTCAACCGAAAGTCGTAAAGCAATTTTGAGATTTTGGAGTAAAACCTATTTGCTCTATGTATTTAAATAATAAAATGTTATATTTGTACCGGGAAGTTAAGCTGGGCTTCAGTTAGTTTTACATTTCATGTCCCTGAATTTTAATAAATGCCGTCGTAATGTGGTGGAGTTGTACAACTTTTAGTATTAAATTACATTGCGACCACTAAATAACATAATTTGTGCAGCAAAGCTAGAACGACTCGGATCTACATAACGCCCGCTCGCAGTCCTGGAGTTTGTTAATTAACCTGCGAATTTCTAAATTAACATAATAAATATGACCTGAACAAAACCTTAATTTCGTTAAGGATAGCAGAAAATTTAAGATATCGGGTGAATTATTAGCCGTAATACTTAAATATTTAATAACGAACAAAACATAATAATTAGCGCAAAATGCTCGACAAAACAAGCGCTAAATAAATTTTAAATCAAATTTTAATTATGTTGTGAAAAATTGCTTTCCCGTATAATCTAAATACTCTTCCTTACGTTACTCGAAATCGTTTTATTAGGAAATTTCAATTTTCGCCTTAACTTTCTTAATTTACTTACGTCAACACGACGAATTAAAAAGAAAGTCCTTAAAAATATTTACATTTTCGAAGTGGAAGAAGTTTCAAAGTCACTCGAGAAACCGGATAAATAAATTAAACGAATCTTTGTTGCTATTTGCAGAAATTTAATTTTACGCACTACTCGAGCAAGACGATACATTTATTAATAGCAAGAAATGCTGTACCCACCAATCAAGCTTGAAGAAAGAATTTTTCATTTTGAACCAACCACCTTCATGCAGGGACAAACTGGCTAATAAATTAAGAATTAACCTAATGCTTTAATGTTAATTTAAATTCCCATCAATAACGGATTGGTATTGGTGTATATAGCAGGAGTGGGCAACTGTCGACCCGCAACACTGTCGAATCCGGCCCGCTGCATAACTCGAGAAAATCTATACTTTAACGAATTATTAATAAGACACTAGAAAACAATTTGTTAAATCATTCAACAGATTCCGACCCACTTCGTGTTAAATTTGTCCGTGTCATGTTAAATCGGCTCGCTGACGAAAAAATTTGCCCACCACACCCAAACAAAGCTATACTCATTATTCATTATTATTCCTGCCAACTATAAATAATATTTTTATGAACTATTGACGGCCTAAGTTGCTACTTTACTCTTTAAATTCATAGTTTAAAGTGGACTAGTATCTATCATCATGAGAAGTTGATAAATAGCGAAGTAACTGGGAAGTATATCTTATCCCCCAGACCCCCCATTTCAGAGACCAAAGGTTTGTGTGCAGTTAACTGAAATGATAGTTTAACTGAAAATCTCCTACGCAACAATTGGGTTGTGGTCCCTGCTTTTATAAGAAGTCAAAATAAAAGAAAATAATAAATAACTTATAAGTATAACCATAATTTTAGAATTCCATACAATTCCAGTGATTTCCAAAGAATTCCATCCAAACAAGGGCGGATATAGAGACCCCCTTCCCTATTTAATTTTATTATAATTTTCCTCATTTGAGAAAATCTAGATTATTATAGACTATCTTTTTTGTTGCTTTCTCCATTTTCTGAGATTGCAATGGCTTTAAAATTTTCTGGATTTTTCGAGATCTCTTAAGATACCTTAGAATTTTCCATTTCCTCGAGTTTTCTGCATTTCTCTCGATTTCTTATTTACTAAAATTTTCTCGAGTTTCCTGAGATTTTCTTGAAATTTCTACGGATTTGTTGAGATTTTCTATATTTCTACAAATTTTCTAAGAATCGGTTTGTTGAGAAGTCTTGGAATTTTCCAGAATTTCTTCAAATTTCCCTTCACTAGTCAACACAATTTTTCCGGGAATTTCCCTTTAGTTTTGTATTAACTGCAAAAACGAAGGAAAAATCGTGATATACAAAAGGGAAAAGAAATCCAAGTAAATTTTAGGGTATCTTAGGAAATTCTATAAAATCCTAGTAAAACTTAAGAATGCTATTTTCTTCTCAAGAAATTCTTAGGAAATTTAGGATATCTTTAATTAATCCATAGATCAATTCTTTTATTCCCTTTTTCAATTTTCTGAGATTTCCTTGGCTATTGGCTATCTTAACCCTAAGTTGCACCTTGTTCCCATTTGGGAACACAAGCATGACATAGTTTTAAATACTTATTTCGCGAAAAATAAACTTTCTATGCACAATGTTCCTGTTCGGGAACATCCTTCTTCAAGTTAGACAGGCTACGAATAGATTGCAACACATAACATATCGATAATGAAGATAATCAGCTACTGAAGTTAAAAATGGTTGAAGTTATGTTTTTCTCGTTTTTAATGAAGTGTGTGTCATATTGTTAGAAAGCCTAATTTTTAAATTAAAAGAATTTCAGTGGCTCGATTACATCATATTGATGGTATGTATACCTTGTTTTCTCCAACTTTTCGTTTACTTACTTTTATATTTTGACTTTGAGTTCAGACAAAACAGGCAAAACTTTATGAATATTTTTGAAAATAAAGACGAATAATTTTTGTAAATATTTTTTAAGTGTTACAAACGATAAAATGAACCACATTTTTTTTTTTTCAAAAATAAAATTATGTATAATATAAGGTTAAGATTTTCTAGAATATTCTAAATTTCCCCTTTTCTAAGATTGCCTAGTAAAAGCAGATACAACGGTATATCTACCCCCCCCCTCATAAGCCAAAAAAAATTACTACATTTTATTAAAATCTTAAAAATATTATATCAAAATACATAATTATTTATTCCCCCATCCATGAATTTTGCCTAAATCCGCCTCGGTTTTCGATTTAAAGGCTGTATTAGACTACAATGATTTCATAATTTTGAGATTTCTGCACAAAATTGTGTGCGAAATTGTCTATCACTGGTTCGCATAAAGGAATTAAAGAGATTATCATCCCAAAGAACTTTGGGGCCTGGGATCGAAAAGTAAAATAACAACATTTAAAACTCAAGCGGAGTCAAGGTCACGCGCACTAATGGAATAGAAAATCATTTTTCCTAAAAATAGTTTACGTTATTTTTTTTTATTAATTTAATTATAATTAATTTTTTGATCTAAATTAATTTATTAAATAAATCAAGATTTAAAAATTGCTCAAGACTTTTTAATTAGCGCCCCTCCCCCTCTCCAGTAAATACGCCACTTGTTATTCGCGATATAACAATTACAGGGAAAAAATCTAGAAAAGTCATGGAAAATTTAAGATTTCCCTAATTTTGTCAAGGATATAATTTCTCATTTTTAGTGCCAAGTCAAGGAAATTCAATTTTCAGTCTAAAAAAACAATTTAATTTAAGTTTTTTAAAATAAATTTGTTTTTAAATTTAATTTATTTAATTAAAATTTTTTCATTAATTAAATTTTTAAGTTTTTTAAAATTTTACCTAATTTAATTACTACATTTTTTAATTTAAATATTTTTTAATTTTTTAATTCATTTAATTTTAATTATAATTATAATTATAATTTTAAAATTATGATTTCTTTTGCTTTTTTATTTTCTGATTTATCGAAATACTAGATTATCTCATTATATTTTTAATGGTCTTAAATTTTGTTTAAAAGCTTGAAAAGGTCACAGTACAACTGGGAGCCCCAATACAGTGGCGTAACTTCAAAAATTGGACCAAAGGGCAAGAATATTTGTAATGGCCTGTATGGCCAGTAAAGCTTAAAGCAGTAGGTAAAATTTTTCTTTATACAGTTGTATTTGTACAGCATTTATAAATAGGACCATTAATTAACAATATATTATTTAATAAAATGATGAACGAAGAATATTGTAAACAATTGTGATTTTTAGAAAATACTAGCAGTTCAAATCACATCCACATGCGATCTTATAAACCACGTAAGCTTCGTCCAAAGTGGCTTGGTCCGCGAGTTAAGGGTTCTACATAGGTGCAATGGTTATGGAAAGCCAATTGTAGTTCACTATCCACGATACACTCCTTAAAAATTTGCTGTAGTCTGCATGCTAGTCATAGGTATAGTAGGTCATTTAACTAAACTGCTTTTCAACTTCCAGGTCCTCAGATCTTGAGGTAACCATTTCGTAGCAGCTGTTGTTTGAGGTCCTGTAGTTTTGTACCTATAAATGTATCTGGTACGCAAATATGAATCCTATGCTTTAATGTAGGTATTGATAACACTCATTTGTTGTTCAGTGGATGAGTCTACCTGTGGGTGAAGGTGTTCTGTATAATATCAGTGACCAAAGTGCCATCGCCCATTCATGCGTTATTCTCTTTTTGTAGTCATGAGAATTGAGAAATGAATATCCCCCGATATCCCTCCGGTTAAATCGTTACTTTTGGATGAGAATTGGTTTTATTCATATTTAATTATTGCCAACTCGGAATACTTTAGCTCCACATTTCTATTCGTCGTCGTCGCCCCCACCCTCTTCCAATTATAGCAAATCGCTATATGAGGATATATGTATCTATTGCATTTGTTTTCTTACCACAACAAACTAATGATGATTTTAATTTTTCACTATTAGCTACTAGAAAATTGATTCTGTTACATATTACTATGAACACAATTGGGAGGAACTATGAATTTCTAAGCGCCCAGCTTAATTTATTATTTACTTATAAAGATGTTAGACGACTTAGGCTTTCTCTGTTCTAGATTTTTTGTTTTATATTCAGGTTTGCAAGTGATATTCCAGTGATTTCATTAATATTGTCAATCCAATTGTTTTTCTATTTTTGTTAAAATGTTAAAAGTCTTAGAATAAAATGTAGTCAGTGAGACTACTTTAGAATGCTGACCGCTAGACGAGTTGCTGTATGTCGTCCTGCTTGACTGAATAATCTTGATTCTTCTTTCATTTTTTTTTAAATGATCAAAATGATCTAGTGAAATTATCGATAAAAAATTTCCGCACTAAGTAATTACAAAAAGTTAAAAGCGGCCCATAAGAAGATCGGCCACCAAGGATTGTCCGCATTCTCCATGCACGTGGCAGTCCTGCGTGCATATTCCATTTTGTTGGCGTTACTTTTGAAATAACCTTTATATACACGGTACGCGGTAATAAATTATAGTTATAATTGAATAGCGACAGTAGAATAAATAAAATTATAAATTATCAACAAAAGCCATTAAAATTTTAATTGCCAACATAGAAAAGAAAAAAGAAAATCGTGCCTGAAGGCAGTTACAAATTCGTAAAGAATTGGAAGGAAATGCCACTGTTTTGTTTAATATTTGGTGTACACATGCTAAAAACATGCAAACGAACCATTCGAGCCATCATCATTGCCTATCACCACGCACTAAATCATAAAAACGAAGTAGTCAAGCCCAAATAATACACGAAATACGCATAAGTTGCGATGGGGAAATATAATTAATTCAAAAATAATCTAATAAATATGCATACAGCTAGCACACGCGTTACGTTCAATACAATTTGAAGATTATTGCGTTAATAAAGTTATCGAAAATTAATATTCTCCGACGCATAAATCATTCAAACTATCATTTTGGACCAATAAACTACAAAGTATTTCTGTACGTAGGCTGTCGATATTTTATTCAAATTGACAAATTAGTTCGAAATTACAGCACTAAATTTTTGCCAAATTATCCCGTCTATTCTCTATAATTTAACGCTACACGACATTTTTTCTAATAGTAACCAAAATACAGCGTGGGTTGTTGACGCCGTTTTGTTTGCTATGTGATTTCGTGTTTGTCGAATATCCGATACAAAAGCCAGAGCAGAAATATCATTTCGGTTACGGTATGGTAATTCGTTTGATTGTTCAACACTTAAAATCTAAATTTTACTTCGGCATTGAGTTTGATACCATCAATCATGTAACTTTTTTAAAATTGAAAATAAAGTTATTAATTATTTATTACATATTATTAATTATTCAAAACGACCATTAGAATTGTTAATTTAATTGTTATTGGTAATTCATTATCATATTGATACAATGTGCACCATTACGTAAATTAATTTGAATAGCAATAGAATTTATCTGCCGGTTGGACAAACCAGAAATCTAAAATTTCATAATTATAAAAAACCATAGAACACTGAAGGTTTTAATTATTTTATGTGATATCATGAATTTCAGTAATTAAAATTCAAGATCGTGCAAATTAAATGTTTACTATGTAATTAATACATCCCTTACTTCCCAGTTTACATGCGAATTATGATAAAAAAAATCTCGTTTTTTACACAATTAAAAATGTCTCGTTCTACGTCCGTGTATAAACATCCAGTTAAGTATTTCGTTCATTGCAATAATATTTAAAATGTACTGTTTATTTGTACAACTATGGCATTCAGTACGTTTGATATGTAAATTTTGAACACGCAGTCCATGCAAATCCAGAAAATGAATTTTATCCCATTATGGTATGCTCGGTAAACATAGCTTAGCACTGCAGAATTTATATTTATCAATAATATTGTCACTTCAAAACAATATTCGAAATATGCTCAACTTCTATCGCGACTTCTTTGTAACCAACTGCCAATCGACAACAAATTTCGTACACACGCACACACATCGAAAATTCAATTTAGAAAACTTGGTGATAAATAAGTTTTCAAGTCTAAACCAACTATGAGGATGTTTGTTAGACATAAAAATGACATTTTCTCTGTTGATATATTATTAATGGTTGTAAACGTGTTCAACATTTTTATATTGCAATTTTCTTTTACTGCTATATGACGTGTTTAGTATTTTACATATTTCGGAACGACCTGTATAATAGAAGCGTAGCATTGCTAAATTCAAATTTACAAATCGAAATTTTACCAGTATTAAATTTAAATATCGAAGATTGGAAGTTCTACATTTTTTGGCTATATTGACAACCCGAATATATTGCGAAAAATATTTTCAAGTAATATACAAGGTGCGCCAAATGTCACTTGACAATCATTTCACACAACATGGGGCGGGGGCGTACAACTAGAATGCTTACGTTTGGGCTTTAATTAAGATATTCAAGGGGGTATATGTAATGATGGATACATTTTATCGTAAATGCGGAGTGACTTTTAGTCCACACGGTATATTAATCACAGTTATACAGCACAGATTTTGTGAGTGGCTTACATCGTTGTAATAATAATAATTGTTAACATGAAGCACTTTTATCAAGTTTCTTGACATCTTGACATAAAGGTATAAGTATCCGTTAATGATGAAAGAAAAAGAAAATCCACTCTCACTATGTGTGTAGGTATGGATAAGTATAATAAGGTTTTTATGTGCAAAATAAAAAAAAGTAATAAACTTACACTTTTACATAACATTTTAAATTTATATAGCATTTCAAAATGGGATGCATTACTTATTTAAAATTATGTGGCATATATTTTAAAATCTTGTAAAATATTTTCATGATACATCATAGCCTTAAATTACATAATAAAAAGATTTTTTATGTTTTTCATACGAAGTATTCCTTATCGAGATTATTTTTTTTTCATATTCGCAGAATATAATATAAAATTTATTGGGCGACATTTTAGCTTGTAACTGAAATTCCAATTTCTGTGATGTACTCTCTTGATACGTACATTTGAATAACCTTACATTCGTATGTATGAGGGTTAATACGGGACATTAAAACGCAATTGAAAATTATTAATGTTTGCAGTACCATTAACTTCCAAATTATGCTATTTGTTCATAACCAATTTTCTTTATGTACAGAATTTCGTTATATTAAATGTCTGAACTGAAAAAAAAAAATGTCCGAATAACATCCATAATATAATAAAAATATTTGTGATAGATAGAATATGGCATAGTTTCAAGCCAAGGGTATTACATTTTATCATAAAAGCTACTAGATGATAATATAGTAGTAGTTGGAGAGACAAAATATATAAAAATAAATTCGAATGTAAATAAATGTCTGAAATATAATTTAGAGTGCCGAGATTTACGCAACTGTTTTGATGGTTTTGTTTTCCAAGTTCGAATTATCGTAACCTGAAGTCAAGGAAGAGTCTGAAATAATATAAATTCTCATCCTATATAAGACTTTGATTAAAGAAGGGCGTCTTTCGGGGGCAGCTCAAATTCAGTTTACAAAACACAACGAGAAAGGACGGATCAAAGTTGTGATCTTTGATTTCATTTTTGCGAATGCAAGAAGAAAGTTCCATTAGTTTAAATCGATTATGAACAAAATTTGTACTATCTCACATTCACATTCGTAAACACAAGTGATCCCCTTCGTGAGAGTCCCTACATTTAGAATAGAAAAATTCAATCTCACCCTAGTGAAAAAATCATAAAATGTCAGCTTCAACTCGTGAAGATTCAAAATCACGCCCGATAATCTACTGACCTGATAAATGATCACGCAGCCGTGCACGGATTTCGTTTCTAAAATGCAAAGGGAGGCTGATCCACCATGAAATGAATATTTGGAACATTGTCTCAACATGCAATTCTAACGGAAGAAAATCTTGAGAAAATTTATTTTTGGAAAACTTAATAAAAACGGATCGTTCTTGTAAATTAGAACGACAGCCTACTTTTCGCGTTAACCCTGAATTAAATTACTTTCTGTTACATATTTTTGGGTACTTCGTGCAAGAGGGTGAGCACTTGGTAAGTAAAAGAAGCTACCCAATAAATTTTTAGTTTCCTTGCTGACGTTACGGCGGAATTGGAAAAAGATGGGATAATAAACGCAAAAATCTGACGTCAACTCTGTTAAACTTTGTGAATAGCAAAAAATGCGTTAAATCTGCCATTAAATATATTGAAACAATTTTAATTAAATTTTGAAAACTGCGAAACTCCTTTTCATTTCTATAACTCTAAAGACTAAAAATTAATTTGGAGAATAAAATTGTATGCTTTCGCGTTGTTACTGGGTGGTGGAATTGTCAGGAAATGCGTATAATTGTCAAAATACACCTAAATTTGACGTCCTTTAAAGATCTTTATTATACCTTTAAAAAGTTAAAATTGTTACAGTTATTAGCAATAAAAGTCGTTTGTGCCTTCTCGACAATATTCTGATATTTCTTAAACGAGTTCTTTGTTCAATTTTATAACCAACGTTCACCGTTGGCGATGGCGCGAAGAACAATACAGTGGGATAATTGCTTTGATTGAAGTGCTAACTCTGTTTCCATTATTAAAATAATTGATATACCTAATTTTTACTTCAACAAAATGTGTTTCGTGATTTCGAGCTTTCATAAAATTTAGCAAATAAACGCTACCATTAAAGTTTTTAGTTACAAAACGTACATCGTTAAGAAGCTATCGCCTTACGCATAATCTCTCGTTTTGGTCAAACAACTTCAGTTTATGACGGCCTTCTGGGCATTTGATTTTAATAGTTGGCAATTTAGTTAGCGTACGACATTGGTCAAACCGGCAGAGGTAACAAAGTTCCGCTTTAATGTGTGTTATTTATGTGCTTGACAAATACCTGCCTGTGGAACGATCATTAAAATATTTAAAATGCTGATTGTAAACAATATCGAGTATGAAATAATTATATGAATTTTTGACTCGCTCTGTGTGAAATTACAGACCCAAAGTAGTAACGATATCCGTGAGGAATTTGATTAATAGGAAAATATTAAAATTGTTTAAGTCGGGGCATAAACGTCCGACTTTTTCTTCGACGGGTTTACGTCAACTATTGATTGAGATGTATCCTCTTTGTTGATAAAACTGGACGATTTAATACTTGGATTTTAACTTTTATTGTGGTTCTATTTCATTTTTTTCCGAAAAAAAGAGTAGGTAAAGGTCGTAAACAAATTAAATGAAACTAAGTTTCTAGGTTCTAGCAATATAAACTATTCCTGTTGAGTTATCATTATTATATAATTAATTTCTTTCAGTTCTTAGTGTTTAAACCTAAATTGCTGAAACTCCATTTCTTTTGTATTTTTATATGAAATTTTCTGGTTGAAATGTCGCCTACTACAATAATAATCTTCCACTTAAAATTAATGAAGAAATAAAAATAATGCAACCTACACACTAAGTAAAAGTTTGATTTTCGTTACAAGGCAGGAAGTAAGGAAGAATCGTTTTATGAATAAAGCAGAAGAAGTAACATTTTTATGATGAATCCTCAGTGACTTTTAATTAAAATTAGTAGAATGAAAATAAACATAAACTCACAAGAATTTTATTACTTTAAAAACAGAGCATATTAATTAATTTGAAATAAAATACTCAGTTTTTATTCGAAAAATGTCATTTGGGAAAATTAAATTACTAAAAATGGTCATCCACTTATTTTATATAATCAAAAAGTATACTATAAAATTGAAGCTGAAAAACTTTATTATAAGAATTTTTCTATTTATTTTTTTCGTTACTCCTGATTAGACTTCAGTATAGACTTCGCTATCGTAAGGAGAACTAAAGCTGTTTGCACTGTAAATCCGGAATACAATGCCTTTATAATTTAATGAAATACAATGACAAATTCACTAACATTTCAAGCATATGAAAGTGTAAGAGCGTAGACATTTCTCGATTACGTTTCTAATTTTGGTCTAGCGAAAACCCCCCAGATATCAAAAGTAAATAATGAACACAGAGTGTTCAGATTATTATATCCTTAGAGGTCAATTTTATAATAGCATTTTAGGCTAAGTTCAACTAAACTGATGCTTAACAAATTTGTACAGCCTCCTCTGAATACTTGACAACTTCACATATCAGAATCTCGTTAATCTATTCATATGCGTGAGAATAATGGAAAATTTGGAAAATCGACCTGAACTAAATAATCATTGAGATTGATATGCCACTACTTGCTAAACCGGGTACACCGGCTAACCTATCTTGTATTTATATAAGTAATAAACTTAATATTAAAATACATGGTCCTATATTGTATTCCCTGAAGTAAAAAAGCGATCCTGCATCATCAGTTCCGCACGAATTTTGCGAGTTTCTCACCTGAAACAAAAAGTCACAATTAGAAACAAGGGATTACAGTTTAGTGTTGCAAAAACAACATTACAATGAAATTTGTTTTAAACAAGCGCAACAATTTATTTGTTTGCAAACAGTTTAATTGAAATTTCCAGAGAAGTTTACAAAACCGATTGTAGGTATATTGTAACTACAAAATCAAAGTTGCGTTTTCAAGCTTTTGCAACACGAAACTTGGTAGTAGTAACAAAAGGTTTCACTTAATTTCTGAAAGTCTAATTTTGAAATATTTAAATAGTAAGTGACGTTTTATTTACTATAGAGGAATGAAACCTATAAAAATTTTGTCGACTTACTTTTACGACTACTGCACTGCGTTATAATAAGTCACGAATCAAAGTTAACTTCAGATAAAATCTCAATACTCAAAATCGAGAAAAAACTTTATGAAAAGCTTAGAAAATATTGGTTAAACGTGATATACTTGACCGTTCGAGATTTCGAAGGAAGTTCATGTTTAACCCCTACGATGATACTTGTATAGCAAAACTGTGGGATTTAGGTAGGTACTAAATAATAATGAAAAAAAAGGATTTTCTTTCAATTTACATAAGATTCGGAGCGATTTGACGAAAACAAACACAAAATGGTATTTTGGTGGAAAAGTGGTGTAACCAACATCCATCAGTTGCGAATCTGGACCTCCCGTGAGTAGCCGGCAGCGACTACACAATGAAGCAATGAAGATATCTTGGTGGCCACTCCCTGACACGCCGTGAGATCAATGTAATTAGGTTCGAGGAACTGTTCATTATTTAGTCTTTCGTGACCGCAAAGGATATACAACTTGATGATTTTTTCACTTTTACATGCAATAAATCGCATATAAATTTTTTTTATCTTGCCAGCTTAAAATCCAACGTCACCACAAATTACATCGTTCCACTCGGTTGACTTCCCCGAGAGTCAGCTCAACCTGTGGCTAGTTAAAAATTTCTAATGATTCTTATTTCCCCTTACGTAAACTGTTGCTACCTCAAAATCAGGTTTAAGTTTCACTTGTTGATGCTACCACATTACCCAATTTACGAATATGCCATTTGTTTGTGACTAATAAAAGTTAATTATATAGGAAAGCTGGTGTGCGAACAAAGCGCAAAGATCTGAAAGATAGCTCGTGATGGTAAGTTATAATTTTGACCATTATTACAGCGTAAAATTTGATAATTTTTAATGTTATTACAAGTTAAATAAGGCTCGCTCGCAAGGAACACTCAAATTGAACTTTAATGGAATGGCGGAGCGTCCTATGTGCGCCATTGTTCGACAGGTTATACTTTTAATTTTTAAGTGTTATGGACCTGGTTCAAGGTCGAAAGAATTGGGTTGCACAAAGATGGTTTCCGACCTGTTTTCCAAACTACCGGCTATTGTACAAAATATTGGTATTTGCCCAGAGGCGGATCTAGGGGTCGCGATAATTTCAGGTTACGTGAAGTCGGGAAAATTTTGTTGACCCGCTTAAGTCACGCTAAATAAACAGTTTATTGCCTTTTATATCGTTATTAGATAGTAAATTTGTCCTTCCCTCCCACTTGGCACACAGAAAACTATTTTCAACAATATTTGGTATGCAGTCAAATATCATAAAAAGCAATTTATAGTAGCAATTTTGATAAGAAAAGGGGGATCAGCGTTGTACTTTCACCTACAAAATAATATTCACGTTATATGAGAATGCAGGGAAACCTAGATAATGAACCAAATAACTTGAATAAATAATAGACGATCGCATGTCAATTTAAACCCCAAAACAAAGCATTTCGAGTATGAAACTTCTGACTCGGGGGAGATAAGAAAACAATACGAAGACTCATCAACAATATAAATTATTAAATTGTATTCTCCAAACTTTCGGTAAGACGCACAAAAATAATTCTGTAATTTTTTCGATCCCGCTTAGTGCCTGCCTGCTATTTTAAATATTATAATTCAAGGGGGTGTGCGTTCGCATTAAAATTAACGTAGGTAGGCGATGTATTACCGATAAAACTAGTTTTGCACCTTATAAAGGTCGAGACAAACACAACTCTTGTGTGGCCGCATGCGATAAAAAGAGTTAAGGGTGTATACAGACGGAAAATAACATTAAATTATACATTCACACAATAATAATTATTGTACTTCTTATCTCAGTTTTAAAACAAACAAGTCGTAAAAAAACCGATTACTTTCATATTTACAGTATGTTCTCACTTGTCAAGTATCAATATTAAACAATTCCGTATACAAATAGATAGTAGCTATCGAAATAATCATAAATCAATAAAATTCTAACTTCGTGACTCACGTAAAAATGTTTTCAATTAGGTAGTTCAAATTTATTTTAATGAAACCTTCTTTGATGACTTTTATTTTATGAACTATAAATTGATAAGGTAATTAAATTTCGGCTATCAGATGTAATCGATTAAGCTTTTACTGCTGCAGATAATAATAAACATGGTCGATTAGAAATTCTATACAAACACCCAGTATTACTCAATACGTGCAATTTGTATTAGTAGAACAATTTTAATCTGCGGTTTCGATTAAAAGTGAAATCATTCCTTAAATTATTAAAATGCATTTCGAAGAAAATTAACGAATATAAAAAATAAAATTCTTGAACAGAATGCGGACCCTTTCGCTATATTATTATGCCTCATATATATAAAGTAATACGAAATACGACCATAAACGTGGCGCTCATTTTAATATTTATAAAAAAAAATTATTGTAGGTCAAATGCTGCATTTTCCCCCAGAGTCACAAAATAAACAAAGAAATGAATGGATACAATGTATTCGAGAAATTAGATCGCACATACATAATTAATTTAAATAAACTAATTAAAATGATATGAAAATCATAAAGTTGTAATTATTGTAATATAAATCATCGTTATGTCAACAATTATTGTTATAAAAAGTCATAATTAACCAAATTGTGCATATAAACCATTATCATTTCGAATGTTATTAGGGCGTCTTTCAATATAAATATAAATTAATAATTTGACCTAATAATTTTATAAACAATCATTAACGGCAGCGTGAATAATAATAAGTTTTATAATAATAAAACATTATTTAGGTACGATCGGGTTTGTTTACAACATTCGGATAACTTCCCAAGTTTGAAATGCCTAAAGGAATTCATTATAATAATACATTTATAAACTAATTTAAATAAACACTTAATTGTCAAACACAGACAATTTACATTAACAAACATACGATAAAGTAAAATTAACAATTACATTACCCATATCAATTATTACGTATAATAGTGAGAACCATTATTCTTTAATTTTATTTTTTGACTTTGAAAATTTTACTGTCTTTAAATTTGGTTCAGTAAACCGGATGGCAAAAAATAGAAGAATAAAACTGTCGGTTATTAAAATTTAAGCTTTAGTGCAATTTATACAACATATAAAATTTTTGAATTGTCCATGTCCATGTCCCTTCGGTATGCTTCCATCAGATTGCAAAGAAATGTCGTGAACTATTATAGGTTTAATTGTATTTTTAAAAAATTAACTGTTTAATTTGTTAGTATATCAGGCAAACTGATAAGAAATCATCAATTCTCGTAATATGTACATACCATATCTACCCTACAATCTAAACAAACAAATTTAAATAAATTTTTTATAAACATTGGGTAATATATTATACTATAATTAATAATAAGAAATAATATATTACAAAAACAAAATTGACCGACTAGTTGGAGTGATGTTTCACTCTTTCACGTGTAGAAAAGTACTCTTTATCTCTTTATTTGAGTAACCTGTTGAACTCATTTTCTGACTTAACTCTGACTTAACTTAAATTTCACTGTTGACAGTTAGGCAAAAATTTAAATTGTATTTGTAAATACAATCACTAAAATCACTTTAAATTTAAATCAATTAATATTGATTAATACAATTCCACTCAAAACTAAAAGTTCTTCTAATATTATTATTTTATATTATGATAAATAACGAGTTGGAAAAAGATTGATTACTGAATGAGCCGGGAGATTTCAGCACTAGTACATATAATAGTATATTGTTCTATTAGGATAAAAAGCATAGCTTTTTTTGTCGAGCCGAGCGAGTCGATCAATTATTTTTAATTTAAGTTGGTAAAATTTTAGTTTAATTCGAAACTGTCAACCTCATTAATAAATTTTTTATATTAAAAAAACTAAATTTATATTTATTTAGTTAAAAATAAAATTTTAAGTTGGTAGGGATTTTATGTAGGTTATGTAAATGTCAAAGTCAAAGTTTACATCAATTAATTTTTAAATTACGGCCTGAAAATTCCCATTTGAAGTGGTAGATACTAAAATTAGTTAATTTTTTAGTTTATTTTTTATCTGCTTTGGCAGTTTCACTTCCGAAAAAGTTACACCACGTGTTTATATTTATGTTGGTAAGAACAACTTGGACTTTCGTGTTTAAAATCGATAATGAAACAACTCACTTTCGTTTAGATAAAAAAAATGCTTATTATTGCATTCTCCGTTTTCTTTTCAGTTCTACAAATTTATCCGGTTAATTTAACAAGTTTATGAGAGAAACAATTTATTCGATTTTCAATTGTAAATAATTTTTAGTTGAACTTCTTACTGCTATATTGTTATTCATTAAATCGCATTTAACCTTGGTCAATCCGATAACTTCTACCTTTGTTTGACAATTCCTGCGCCTTATTCGTATTTGATGATGATAAATAGATCAGTTGGTTTGCACTCTTGCAATCTGTAAATCGATCAGGTTTACTTTCGAAACTACCCAATTAAAGTACTGTTGGAATCACCTCGATTTTAACATCTAATGGGTTTGACTCCTCTTTATTTAAACATTGGACTACCGAGATTCTGCGGCCTTCAGGCCGCACTGATCCGCTATTGTTACTATTAAATTCTCTATGAGTGCATACATATAAGCGAGAGAGTTACATTGCCGCTTAATAACCGATGGTTCGAAGCAACCATGTAACCTCCCCATATAGTCAACCAGTTTAGTAGTCGCAAACATAAGGTGAAAAGGTGTTTAAAATACAGTATGTCAATTGGTATTAAAAACATAACACATGTGTAGTATTTATCTGAACACTGGCGTACCAAACTAAAACAATTCCTAACATTTGCAAGAAATTTACGGCGCGCTACTGAGTGACTCACACTTGGTGAGTACTCTAACATTAACCAATCGAAGATGTGTTACGTACAAAAAGATATGTCTTTTTTTATAAGCAATTGAATTTGAGGTTTCATTTTGTTTTGATTGCAAACTATTCGAATTTATTCGTTAGTACTTAAAATTGATTTTCATTGGTTTAAAAAAATTGTGATTGTACTAAATCACGGTGATCATACGACCCGTTTTCAACAGGGTTTTATTCTTTTTTTTAGCTGTATGTCCCGTTTACCCAAGAAACTTAAAACGGTACGTATATTGTCATTTTACATACGTGAAAAATAAAGGTATTCCTGAAATTTGTTCAAATAAGCCCTGGTAAACCTGGCAATATACGGTAAAATTGTCAACTCAAACATTTTGGACTTGTTTTAAGTATTTTGTTCCACTATGCAACGATAAGAGAGAATCAAGTTGGAAGTGGCAGAGAAAAAACTTGATGAGCAACGTTCTTGAATGGAATTCCCACTAGTGGAATAATTACTATTTTATTAAATTTTCTAATAGTCACGGCAAGTTCCTCGACATTTGCAAAATTCCAAGATATTGTCGATTTTACAGTCTGTTAAACACCCTAGGAGAGGGATCCGGCACAGACAACGCTATAATTAAAATCAGCTTTAATGAAAAGTTGATTTCATTTTAGATTTCTGTTTTGTGTAGAAATAATGGTAATCCATAATTCTATTACCACTCAGCAATCTGTAATTTGTAAACCCGCAATACAAAATTATTATTCCTGTATGGTCTGTCCATTAAGGAAATGCGAAGACAAGTTGTGCTATGAATATTGTTAATCCACCCACCATTGACGGAAGCACTTCTTAGATAAACATATTATTGTAACGGTCAGTACCACAAGGTGCCGCATAACATCACGTTTACAAATAAGAATGCAAAGTGCCTCGAACAAATCATCGTTACTTAAGAATTGATTGAATAATTCAGTGGTTACATTGCATGTCCATAGACCGAGTGCAAGAAAGCTAATTAGAACTTTGGCATCGGTAACGCCCGCGCATGCATTGTTAAAAGCTCGGCCACTCCATAACTTAACCATCAATTTCATCCTGAGCATCAAGAGCTCAAAAGAGAAATCTAAATATTAAACATAAATAACAAAATAATCGGTTTCTTGTAGAACCGTATCATGTGGCATAAAGATTACATTCAAGGCAATAAATATGTGTATTTCAATTTCAACAGATAACAGTTGGTCATTGACCGTTAAAATGGAAATAAGGCTCTAACAAAGCTATTGCTAATCTGTCATGTAAAAATTGTTATTCTTTCCGCATACGCCTTGCATAGTCGAAAAATAAAAATTTATCTGATCGACAACGTTATTGCGACTCGCAGAGATCGATAAGTTTCTCAAAATAGCAAATGGTTTTTTCACTTGTATGCCTGCACCCGTATTATGTCGATACCATCAAGCACTTGAATTATAATTTCATTATTAAAGTCGAGATATACCTACTGGGTGGACGTAGTGTGCCCTCAAAATGACAAAAAGTAAACCAACAAATTAACTTCATACAATTATAGTGCTCGTTGATGCAAACAACCCCATTCACTATTACATCCTGAAAGGTGGAAGATGTCCAACCTATTGCAGATGTTCTTTAGACCGTGAAAAGCAAGTCACCGAAAAGATTCGCGGAAAAATCTATTTTCAGGTCACCTGAAGCTGGACCACAAAATAAATTTTTTCCACTCGCAAATTCTGTGCATTTCTGAATGGTTGCTGCACGGTGCAGCATATCCTGTACATAATATATAAGATTGCCGTTAAAAATGTGAATATTCCGGGATTTAATAATACAGAAAGATAATGTAACTCAATTTCCTCCATCGGTATATACTGAAATTAAAAATGCTAAAATTAAATTCTTAATGCCCAAAAGACCAACGAAATTAAAAAGTATGGCAAATATTAATTAAAGTGTACATAAAGCTCGACTGAGAAAATATAGTAATATAAACCACCTTTCTATATTACAATGACGGAATTTTAATTAATAGGACACCGACCACTTAATGTGTTAACATTTTTGTGTCGGCAAAAAAAATAATTGGGCACTGAAAATCTTCGACAATATCCAGCAAATTTTTTAATTTTCTGTAATTAAAAATATACTCGGGTAAATTACTAATCAGCGGGCAGATTGGAGTTGACACCAAATGAAAAATTAAGTAGGTCAAATATAGAAATAGGAAACTGTAGAACGAGTTTGATTGATATGTAAATATTTAACATTAAATCTTAAATTTAATGGACGTGGTTTAGGGTTACGTTTGTGCCTTCGAGAAGCCGAATCGATATTTCTTATCTGAAGTATTTAAAAATGATAAAAAGTTCAATTTTATTGGTAGGTATTTTAGTGGCTAGGTCTTGGAGACAAAAAACGGAGAAACTGGACAGAGATGACCTCTAAAAGTCTTTAAAGAATACAATGGTTGTCTAGTTTGGCTCATCATGAATTACGTTAATTGTTTGTTTTTTCTGTAGACTGACAAGCGTCAATATTGATAAAAAAAAGTCGTTTAACGAAATCTATTCTTCACTACCTAACCAATCATTTCTTGTCTTTTCGATAACATTATCTAAGTGTAGTCACCATACTAACCTACTGTCATCAAAAAAAGAGCTTATAGAAAAGTTTTTCACGATATCATCTGTTAACAAAAATTGACAAGATTTGTTCTTTTTATAGATACCCCAAAAATTTGCTGTCTCACCACCTGCCTGTGCGCTATTATACTGAAGCTACCCCACCTGGAGACGAATTCGTTCAAATCACCCTAGGCTTGCTTGGGGTAGATAAATATTTTGTATAACACTCCGTTTCACAGCACCTCGATGGTTTCATTTATATTATTTCAAAAAGATTTAAAAGAAAACAAAAATTAGTAAATAATTCGCATCGTCAAATCCGATGTGAGTGATTCAAATTCAGCATATCGTTTACAAAATTATCATTTACGTACTTTGATTTCACACTTATCAATCAATTTCATTCATCGCACGTCAGGTTTTGTTCGCTCACGATTCGAATATGACCATCGGAATTTAATTCTTTTTGCGAAATCAAAATAAAAATATCCCCACGTATCAATCAAATTAAAAAAATTAACTAATTTAAATAACTAAATAAACATAAGTTTGCCTCGAAATCGAAAAATGTTAACCAGGAATGCGGAATATTTGCTTGAACTCAGAAAATTGAAATTTTAATACAAAACCAATTTTACAGTTAGTAAAGGTACGATTCTATTCAAAATGTCGTCACTTCGTAACATTTATTATGCCGAAGCGTAACAGTTTATGCAAGATTTTACTATTTTGAATGGAAACGTGCAACTTTTAAAATTTAAATAAATATATATCGCATGTGAGTTTCGTTTACAGGAACGCTACAAAAATGTGCGATTGTGGAATATTCTTAAATCTGATATTTGAGCGAAGTACATGGCAGAAATTTACGCACGCTTTTCAAGCATTTTCCGGTTTCCTAAATACAGCAAAAATTTCGAATGACAATTTAACAGCCGAGGCTTTGTTTACCCATTCAACTGTCTATATGACATACAATGGAAAGACGTTATCACTTCAATTTTAATTACAAAAAATTAATAACTTCCCCGTTTGTGTATTATGAAATCAACGAGATAATGCAATCACTGTCAGGCCTTTCTGTCGAGTGTAGACCTGGCAACATGTATACCTCATGAATTTCAAAAATCACAAATAAACATTTCAGAATATAAAATTAAGGCTGAATAATGCAAGCGCTTCAAAATTATTACCTAGTTTGAGCTTTTAATTATTCGTTCAAACAATTTCAAGTTTGCTATTCGAGTTTAGCTAGTCTTCATTAGTTTTATAAACTCTAAACGAATGTAAATAATATGTGAGTATAATTTGCATAACGAGCACATACGAATCTGCCTGGTAAGACCACGAGGGTAAATCCGTGGTCATAATTAAGTCGAAGCAAAGGGCGCGTTTAAACCATATGTTTATTTGATAGAGAAGTGCTTAGGGTGCAAGTACACAAGCAACTTTAACGCTTCATACATGTAATCTTGACTCAGTCGTTAATTTCATCCCCTTACCATATGCTTACACAATCGAAAATCGAATAAAATCGCTTAATTAAATTAATTTAACTTTGTGTTTGCAGAAAACGACGGACCCGCCTTGGACCAACTCCATATGAATCACTCTTATTTTACTTGGGAATTAGGGTAAATCCAACCCTCCCAATTTAACAATGAATAACAAAAATTACAAGGCGTTGGGATAGAGACGAATTATAAATAATTTAAAACTAAAAAAGCTGTCCAACCAAGCATCGAACCCTGAAGGAAAAATTACTTTTTTTTAAATGTAACAGGTGCTTAAAAGTTATTATACAAAAAATTTGAAAAGTGCTTTTTAATAATTTTAAATAAAATTATAATTTAAAATTAAACCGACATTTTTATCGCCGTCTCGATGAGCTTTTAAATTAAACCATAAAAGCAGTTTTCCACACAATATTCTGATGATGGACAATTTAGTTATGTATTTTGTAATCTATTCATGCTTCCTTTGTTCTATTTCTCTTTAGGTCATATTAAAATTTTATGTGTGTTAAATTGTTTGTCTTGTGCTGTTAATACTTCTAAAGATGTTTCCTTCACATCAAACTGAAAATTCATTTTATTTAAAAGTTAAATTAGTAAACAGTTTACTTTAACTTGAAGTAATATTTCACTTATATTATTTTATTTACGTACTTTAAGTCATTATTTATACCCATTTACATACATCTGATTATCGTGTGAAATGTAATTAAATAGTAAAATATTAATCGAATTATTAGTTTAGATTTTACTTATAAGATTGTAGTAGATAAACGGTAGTTGTAACATTTACGACTTTAATTCAGATTGCATTTATATACGTGGCGATGCATATAATATTGTTTCCAAATTATTCCTTGAAATAAATAGTCATCCATTCCATGATTACAGGTAATCAAATCGTCCAATATTTACATTTAATTATCAATTGCTTCATTTGTCGATGGAATACAAATCTCAAGACACATATCCATCATTTAATCAACAAAACGTAATCTCGCAATTCGTTCGTTTTTAATTAGTTGTTCTTATCACTAGATGCCATCCTCCAAAAAGTTTCATCTTCGATGTGTGTACTTTCAAAATCTTTCTCATCAAAGTTGACATTGTCAACTTGTCTAAACCTGTCTACTAATTTAAAAATCTACCAAATATCTCTTTTATTATGAGAACCGAAAAAAATTTGTTCTGTTAACAAACTTTGGGGGTTTTTCACATTATTGATACAATTAATTGGTACTAGGGGCTACAATTAAAACAATAATAAACAAAATTTGATTCACTTCCCAAAAAATACTATAAAATATAAAATACTAACAAATCTTTTAAATTCAAGTTGGCCAGGTTGATTTGAAAATGTAAAAGCTCACAATATTTTTTAGGTTGGTAATAACAATTGAGGAATCAAAGGAATATATACCTAAAATTCTGTTGCTTTAGTTTTCCAAATAATGAAGTACATCGTTTCAATTATATCCTATAAACCCAGTAAGTAATATTTTTGTTGTAAACATCGGATGATCTACATCAAAACTAAAACTAAAGTATAAGCTTCAGGCTCCTTATGTAATACAAGCCCTATTATTATAAATGACCGGTCAAAATGTCCAGTTTGAACACTAGGACAACATTTTGTCTACCTTTCCAATATTTCGTCTATGTTCATAATTTTATTCTTACTGGCGGTAGAGATCTGACGTTTATACCAGTTTTACTGAAGCTTAACGAATATTTTCCGTACTTTTAAATGAGATAGATGACTTTGTACTCCCCCTGGTGGACAAAATTATCCTTACTACTTAGCAATTTACAATAGCATGACAGTATGTGTAGTATAACTAACCTGGGCCCATAACATGTTGTTATTTTGGATTCTATCCATAAAAATTTTTTTCTACTTTGACTGGCTTTGAGAAAGTAAGGCATATATTCTGCACGATATATAAAAAATTTAAATGTAAAAAATATAAACATTTATTTATTGGTATCTATATGTTGTATGTTAGATATCTAATGCTTGAAACGCAAGCGATGTTCGAACCAACACAAATATAAAATAAAAGATAAACAGAATGATCATCAACATTATAAAAACAAAATGACTCACTCTCTGTATGGGCTACCTAGGATGAAAGGAAATCATTAGCCTACGTAGATCACAGAATGGAAAACTGATAGTAACTAAAAGGATTTCTTAGATTCTTTTAAAAAAATATGCATCCACGTCATCCTCCTTACATGTGGACTACTTTATCGTTAGGGTTTAAAAATAAAGTAAATTTTGGTCGTTAGAATTGGAGTGATTTAAGGAAAAAGTAAATACGTTTTGTTATCAAAATTACGATATTGAAATTTATATATAGAATGAGTAAGTGGAAAAGATTGCCGATAGCGCCAAGGCTGAAACTACAGTTAAAATTAGAAAAAAATATGAAATTCCGCAAATAAAGATTTTCTAGAATTTAGATTCATAAATACGAACTAGTATTTGTACATCGATTTCCTGCTATTGCTCCCCCGTTACCGACACAATATATTCTAGTGATGCTCAAAGAGACTACATACCATAAGAATAGGAAATTCAATTAAATATTGAATGCTAAATTAATTAATAATTTTGAACTATAAAGAAGGAATTTTTATTTCGAAAGCAGTTTCGAGCGATATTCTCTTTTAACAATGTTACACCCCTATTGCTATAATTTAAGTGAACGAATTTAATTGAAATATATAGGAAGCTTTATACAAGCAACTAATAAGAAAATAACTTAATTATCAGCTGCAATTTGAAGTTAATGTCATCAATATAAAGTTCGTAAGAGATTACACAGTTTTATTTGCTCCATTGAAGAGATTAAAGTTCTGCAACGGAAAGATGTATGATTTATAAAGTTTGGATAGCTTGGTGTGTACCTACACCGATTGCAGTTTATATGGCTCACGGTGGTTACCCTAAGCTTCATTTCGTAGGAAGTGCAAAGGTATTAGAAAGGATTACATTTCGTGTTTCTCTAATACTTACTAAATATATACGCATGGCACATAGTCGTGTAAGCAACACATATTGCAGGTGTTTGTCTAAACTATATATTAGAGACGGATTTATTAATTAATCCTACCTAAAAGTACCAAAGGGCCTAGTTCCTCTATCAATTTGTTCTAGACATTAAACCTACAAACGAGTTTATTATGGTCCAGCTTTAAGCTCCTAAACTATTCATAATAATTGATGGCTCGGTTATTGGATTATTCAGTTCAATTAAAAATTAAAATCTACAGATTATCCACAACACAATTTTGTTTCGAAATAAATTTCACAAAGTTATAAATTGTCGATAAAATTACACAGCCTAACTTTGGTAGGAGCAGGTGGAATAATATATTTTGAATGACCCCCTGAGTGTGCTTTGTAGTGAAACTATCACGCAAGTACTGGAACACCGGGTTTGCTAGTTAATCAGAACTTTATTCTTACAAATTCAAGAAAAAATTAGTGAATACGATTCTGCCTCATACAAATTAACTACTGTCTCAACTCGGGCACAAAAAATGTAAAATTAATAAAAACAAATGAAGACATAAAATCAACAAAAAAAAGTAGGTATACAGTTTAAATTTATTGTATTTTAAATGATCTTAATGGAAATGTATGAAAAACATCCTGACATCGATGTCGAGAGTTAACATAAGTCACATGAGGTCTCAGCATGTACACCGAAGCGCTGCCAAATGGAAAGAAGCTAGCTCTATGAAGTTAAAAGTAAAAAAATTTCAGTAAGCATAAAATCGAGGTTTCTAAAAATAACATTACCTTGTTGAAAGGGATTTATTAAATTATTAAAATATAATGGAAAATTAATGGCAGATAGATTATGAAATACTGAGAAACCATAAAAAGTTAGTGGTGTTTGTTATGTGCTATCATTAGAGTGTTTTATTATCTAAATTAAGTTATCGTGCTAATTAATAGTTTCTGTTATAGCAATAACATTCATTACAACCTAAATATGGAATTTCTGAGAAAGCAATCATCAAATAATTTATCTAGACCATGGTAGTAGTGGTTTGGTGTAAACACAGGTTGAGATACAGAGCGGAAATTGGGAGCCTTTTTTTGGATTTTAATTAAAGCACTTGATTTAATTAAAGTTAACATAATTTATTTAGTTAGACGCGAGACGATCTGAAGTTGATGGGGGAATAACTTACTGTTACAAAGTTAGTCCTAGTTTGGAGTGGTCAATTGTTACGTACCTGCAACAAAAGAAAAGTAATTAGTTTTTGGTCAATTCCATTACGTACGAAACAAAAAGAAAGCTAGCAAATAATAGAAACATATAAAACACATGTGTAATATTTGAGAATGAAACAAAATTAAATAAACTACACAGAATAGCCATGTGTGTGTTGGTTTGAGATATCCTAAGATATCTTAATACCACAATGCATTTAGCCCAGACTCGAAGCTTTATGTTGTCGGCGCCACTTTGGAGTAAATCGGAACACCCCAACAAAAACCAGATCGTCACGACGAAAATAGTTTTTTGCCGTCTTCGTCTACATATATAGAAAGGGACAATGGAAATTTGAAATATCTTTGCTGTGAGATTGTGTCAAACATATGGAATTTTCAATATAAGGTAGACAGTTAGGTATCTACATCTATTAGAAGAACAAGTGAATACAAATCTGGAGCAATAAAATAAAATTTAATATAAATTTTACTTTCATTGTAGGTATATATTAAAATTTTTTATCCTCTCGTTTGAAAGATATAAAATCAGCTTAACCCTACAGTGCATAGTGATGCATATATGAATCACTTGCATTTAGGCTTATATATATTTGTTTTGAAAACATTTTATATCGCAAATGCACTCTGTATCTAATATGAACCAGTAGCCTCCTAATGAAAACATGAAAACACAAAAATAATAAAATTACAACCAATTTATGACCATACGAACGTGCGATGTACGAATTTATGAATTCTAGCTATTTTGTGCTATTTTGTAAAACGCCTGTTATGTATTAAAGGTATGTATATTTTTTACTTTTTTGTTTTTAACGGCAATCAAAACTGATTTAAAAATTTTCACAAAAGTTAAATATTACTATTATTTCAGGCCCTACAGCATAGGGATGCAAATTTACATCGCACAATATTTTTAATAAAAAACAATGAAAATTTAAAAATATATTTTTTTTTTATTTTTACCGTAATGTAATCGTTATTTCTTCCTAGTTTTTAAAGTTTATTTTACAAAATAAAATGTTATGCATTGTAGGGTTAACCCTAAGTTGCACCTTGTTCCCCCATTTGGAAACACAAGCATTACATAGTTTTAAATACTTATTTCGCGAAAAATAAACTTTCTATGAACAATGTTCCTATCGAGGAACATCCTTCTTCAAGTTAGACAGGCTACCAATAGATTGTAACACATAACATATCGATAATGAAGATAATCAGCTACTGATGTTAAAAATGGTTGAAGTTATGTTTTTCTCGTTTTTAATGAAGTGTGTGTCATATTGTTAGAAAGCCTAATTTTTAAGTTAAAAGAATTTCAGTGGCTCGATTACATCATATTAATGGTATGTATACCTTGTTTTCTCCTACTTTTCGTTTACTTACTTTTATATTTTGACTTTGAGTTCAGACAAAACAGGCAAAACTTTATGAATATTTTTGAAAATAAAGACGAATAATTTTTATAAATATTTTTTACGTGTTACAAACGATAAAATAAACAACATATTTTTTTTTTCAAAAATAAAATTATGTGCAATATGGGGTTAATTTGTTTAATGCATATTAATTTTATTCTTTTATATTAGTTATTATTAACCCGAGGCGGATTGAAAAAGCAAGAAATTCTATTTTGAGGGGCACAATTTTATTTTTGATTCCCTCCTATTTCATTCTATGGTTTCGGTGTTTTATAATAAGACCTCCCCTATAAATTATTTTATAGGAACCAAAAGGACAGCCCACCTTAACGAACTGCCGGTAAATAAAAATAATTGTTTGCTTGTAATCGTTTCCCCCAAATTTTTTAATTTACAATTTAATAAATTAAGCGTTGCCGCGTAGTTTAATAAATTAAGTTAGGAATTTTGAATAATCAACTCGTAAATTTGGATTACTTCCCTTAAATACAAATTTTGCAATTAAACAATATTATTATGCAAGAAATAATTTTCAATAAGAATCTTGAAATATCGTTTTAATTCCCATTTCCAGTATATACTTCGAATGAACGATAATTAAGCAATATTTTATGATTGTCTTAATAATTTATTGTCAATTAATTTATAAACTCGTGACGCTCAAATGTGTTTTAATTTAAAAAAAATAGACAAATTAAAGTTATAAATAAAATTGTTATTACAACAGTTGTCATAAATGAAAATTTAGAAACAACCGTCCATTTTCCGTTATGGCTTAATAAATGTAGACGTCTCGACTTCTTTAACTTAGTGAATTTATTGCTCCGTGGTCAGAAATAAATTATTATGTCAGTTTATTGTCATGGCAGAAGCAATTATTAACCATTTTTAGGTTCTTAATTGAAGTTGCGGTTTCGAGTTCAAAACATATTGGTATATATGCGGAGATAAATAGGAGTAGGAAAAAAGTGCTAGTGATTCCTAGATTCCTTTGACGACTATGTGTAAAAGGAAACAATTTTGTGTTCTTTTGCAAGAGCATCATTGCAAAACATTTTGTAAAGCGCTAAAAGGTAAAAACTGAGCTAAACGGAGGTAAGCATATAAAAAGATTCGTTTATCCATTCAGGCATATCTTAAATTTTATCCGGGCAGCTAACCTCAGTTTCTGAATAGACAAAGAGAACTCCATGCAGTTTCTCTCTAAAAATATGTAAATAGACAACACTTATGTTTGGATAGGTAGATAGGTAAATGAATACAGAAGCTTTTAATTTAAAATGGCGCTGCACGCAGCTGCAGTATAGCACCATGCGTGACTCACGTCATCCGTTCTAATTAGCGATAATTGGTTAAAATATTTTACGAAATGCTCCTGTCGAACATAAATTATCAAGCTATATTATTTTAGGGGGTAGTTTTAATGTTTTGGCACCAAAATTACAAATATGTCAGTTCGAAACTGGAACGTTTTCAAAAATGCTCTACTGCATAAAGGAAGTAGCGTTCTCACCGCAGAATTTTAAAAATTGTTGGAATCTAAAAATAAATTAGTTGTTAAAGCAACCACTACCTGAAAACCTTGTCAAACGCACACTACAATTTTCTGGACTGAAACCAGAAGCCAGGTAGTAAAATGCATGTTACAAAGAAGCGAATAGGTCGATTTTTTGTTATTTCTCGGCCACACGGAATATACGTATACCTTCAATTTTAGGTTTTATAAAATATGCACTTTCATGTTGAGTAATAATATAATTTTTTAACGGCAACGATAGTTTATTGACACCCCTTTCGAAAAAATCTAGTTCAGTAGCCATAGTTTACAGTAGAAACCACAGTTGGTCGTAAATGTCCACCTATACGCAAGAATTACTTCATAGTTTCTTATTTAATGCACCATAACACTTGACAACTTTGCGACTACCAACCTACTCAAGCTTTTCTATTAGTTTAGATTAGAATCATGATTCAGCATTTCAAGTTTCTGCAGCTCATGTCTAATTGGTACCTACATTGCCAACAAGAGGTTACATGAATGTTACATTAAACGACATGAATCCCCAGCATTTCACAAAACTTACCTGAGGGTTTATAAATTTTCTCCTCAGTAAAACAGTATTTTATGTTGAACTATTGGAAGAAAATTGACCACTTTGGATGTTTAGCCTGAAGATATGTATGTGTCACAGTTTGAGTTGAAGTCGTAGGTAGTGTACGGTTGATAATGAGGAGAATGTAGACGATCCCACATGGACCGATTCTTGCGAGTGCCAATTATTCTTATAAATTCAGTACTTTACAATAACGGTGTGGAAAATAACCCATTATCAAACACGTGCGATGTTCGCACAATGTGTGCACATGTTTGCTTGTGCTATCACCCAAATTTAATGTTTTTTTTTCCTTCAATTAATTGATAATTTGGTATATTTGAGTGACTGTTTCACCACTTTCCTGTCATCTTGTCGGATTTTGAAATATTACTTTTTTGAACTATGTATATCTACAGTGGCTCCAGAAATTATTAATACACTCCTATGTTAACAATTTAAATTGCACTTTTCCAAGACTTTTTTCTCATATGTTTCAAAGATTTTCTATTGCAAATTTCATTCTCTTTATTTTTGTATTTTGTTGCACCGTTTATGAGTAACCACGACTTTAAAAACACTCTGTAAAAAATTTAATAACATTAACATTGCTCTTATCGGAGTTTCATTAAATTTTTTACGGAATGTTTTTAAAGTTACTGTTACCCAGAAACGGTGCGACAAAATAGAAAAATGTATAGAAACAAAAATGAAGGGAATGAAATTTGCAACAAAAATGTTGGAAACATTTTGCTATAAAATCGATTTTTATATGAGCAAAAAAGTCTCGAAAAGGTACGATTTACATTGTTAACATAGGAGTGTATTAATAATTTCTGGAGCCACTATATATAAGATGATGTGCCTTTGAAAAGTGTACAATTTACCGGTGTTTAACCTCACTAAGGTAGTATATAATAATTACTACTTAATTCTGTAAAATTCATCATTGATGTAAAATTACTTGATTACATAAGCATAAAACATACATATTTTTGATTAAAATAAATTACCGATTTCGTTTCTTTTTCTAAAAAATTCTAAAGTTTAAAATTAAGAATACATAGTGAAAATTATTACATTGTCAATATTGATAACTATATTCGGCCAAAAAAAGTAAAGCAAACTAATAATTTTATATTTTCCACTACTGCCCCTTAAAAAAAGAAATTATGTCGAATAATTAATTACCTAATATCAAAATATTACAATGGAATTTTAAAACGTTGGAAAAGTAATTAAATAAAAAGAAAAAAAAAAGAAAAAAAAGTAAATTAGTCAAGATTTTTTAAAAGTAATTTTGTACATCATAGAGCGTGGAATTGTGATTTAATCTATAAATGACTATAGAAACTTAAAAATTGAGAATATACTATCATTTAAAAAATTTGGCAAATTATAAAATTGAATTACGTCAAAATTGTGGTGCTAATTAACGGAAAGAGTTAATTGTCGAACTTGTCGAAGTCCGCCACTGCACGTAGATAATAAAATCCGTCAATTTTGAAAACAAAATAGGAGCAAAGGAAACCAAGTCAATACTTCAATTTTCCGCACGATATGTTTAAAAAAGCTCCTGCACAACTAAGCAAACAGTAAATACAGACTTTTAAAGCGATCGTTAAGATTCAAACAATTTTTTTATAAGTTGATGAAGTAAAGAATAGTTTTAATGGCCAAAATTTAAAAATAATTCCATAGGTATTTTTGGTAATCAAATACAAGCACGATTATGAAAGAGATAAGTTTGTGTTAAGTATAAAAATGTACATTAGTATAGCATTAAAGCTTTATATTTATGACATGGCCAGGGTCTCGTTCCTTGTTACGGACTTTCTGTACATTTTTACTGCATAATAAAATAAGAGAGAAACGGTTAAAAATTTAGTATTTACATTTTGGTGTCTAATTTCTATGGTTGACGATATTGGTTTACAATTAGTTTTGATTAATGAAACGATGGGCACTTATTTTAAAAGATGTGCTAGTCATTCCCCCTTATTAAAATGTGCCAAAGTTGAGGAAGATAATTGTAGCGGTACCAGAATTAGCTAAGTGATTAATGATCTTTAGCTTTGATGGCGATATTTTGTAATTGCTAGATTCATGGGCTTGTACATAAACGCTAAGTCATTATCTTCTGCCAGCAATTTACTTAAATATCTTATCTTGACTAAACATTCCGAAATTCAATAGAAAGATTAAATGTTAAAAACTTTTACAATTGTTCGGTTATCCTAATTAGCAATTGGTTTCCTTTTCGCCCTCCTTCTTCCACGACGAAAAAATTGCAGAGGTGCAGCTGGAATTGCAAAACTAATTCAATACCTATTTTCTTATTTCAAAAGAAAAAACATAAATATTCAATTTATTCTATACCTAATCAAAATTCATTAATCAATATGAACATTAGAACAACTTCCTGATCGTGTAGTTATGGAATACCTACAGTAATTAACAACATGCATAATTACACTTGATTATGTATGTTTACATTTCACCTTGTACTTATCAATGTTCAAATATCAACCTCAAATAAAGTAGTACTTTAACCTTTCATATGTGGTACCCGCCAATCGATTGTCTAAGGAATAATTTCCACAAATCTATAATTTATCAATTAAATCCATAACTGAAAACTCGCCTTCAAATCAATCCTAACCATTTAAAATTGAAACAAACAAATTGACTAAATTATCAATTTAATTCTGGTTCTCGAAAGCTAAATATAGGTAGTGCATTAATTTTACAATGAGTCTGACAATTTTAACAATTTTAAAACGAAAGTTTCTACGGTCATGAATTTTATATGCCGAATGATCTGCAGAACTACCAAGTTTTAAATATTTGATGTTAAAAAAATATTGTGATTGGGAAGACAAAGTAACGATGAAGGTAAGCCAAAAAATTTAAATATAAAATTTTAGTTGAAATAAATGATCTAAAGCCAAAGTAAGTTTCACTAGCAACGCGGAAAAGCTCACATACTGAGCTTTAGTTAACTTTGACTTAAATTGAAAACTATGTGCGCTTTTTAATTGAGAATTAATTTAACTGGCTACCTAAATTCATAATTTCATTTACTCGGAAGTTTCGTGTTAATAAAATATCACAGAGGGAAATCTCTGTTGGAAAGTAAAAAGTTAAATGGTAGATAAGGAGACGGCAATACTGTAAAGACGTGCAGCAGGTAAGTGCACCCAACAAATTTTTACCATAAAATTAATAAAAGTTAATAATACCTTATAGGTAATAAATTTAGTACTCGTAAACTGTTGACAGCCAACCAACCTGTAAAGTACATAAGCAGCTTTAATCTTTTTCCACTATGGAGGTAAAATAACCGTCGATCGTAATTATTTGCATACATTTCAAATAATAATTTCAGTGAAACTTAGACTTAAAATTTGTCAAAGAATTTATAATATTTATTGAAAGTACGAAAATGATCGAAAACTATTGTTTCTGTTTTTTCTGTATATCCAAAATACAGAAGTCGGTATTACAATAGCTGGATAAACCTGATGGTATAAAATTCGACCTAGTATAATAACAATTGTTCCCAACAATCGTGATACCGGGAATAACGATGTACCAAGTTTATTCGAGTATTAATTGTAAACCGGTCCTTAAAAGAATGAAATTAGTCAACTTCGTAATGTCACTAAATTTTTCATGGAAATTTTACACTTGAAATTACGGTAATACTTCAAAAAGTAAACGAAAATATGGTTTTAAAGATCCAAGTATAGTAAAATTACTAACCCCCCGAATTATAACAAATATAAAATAATAAATAATAGTTAATGTTTAAATTATTGTATTGTAACATTCAAGTAAGTCAAATGGCATCTCGTTAATTCAGTCTTGCTGCGCGTCACCTTTTTGATATCTATTTAATTATTATATTTATTTGATATTTGCAGTATATCTACAACCATTACCCAGATAATAAAAAATACAGTAATATAACAGCGTGAAAATAAATTAAATAAATGCACCCCAGTGTACAAGATCAAACTGAATATGCCAATAACTCCCTTTTAAAATTATTTTCACTTTCATAAACGAAATCTAAACCTTTCTTATAGACCTTGAGACAAAAACTACTTATATGATTTCAGTCAAAATTATGCGGGACCACCGTGGTATTATCCTGCACAAAGTAAAAAATACTTAGTTCGGATAGGTATAACACAACCGCTGAATTAAAAACCGCCTTCATTTTAAAAATCGATTAAAAATTGTTGTAAATAATATTAAGCGATTAAAATTCAAAATTTCATTCAAAAAAGAAACTAAATTATAACCCAGCGGCTTAATTTACACGAGAGGACCTATTTTAGGCTCAGGCACAGATTAACGTAAAATCCTAACCACGTTATAATAATTTATAAGTAATCAAGAACTGAGCTAAAATATTCAAATATCATAAAAACCAAGATCATACAAAGGCAAAACATTAGTAAATCCATAAAAAACCCAGACATACATATTATAAACTTTTTTTGGTGGTCAAAGCCATATTACTCATTAGAAAATATATCTCGTTAGCGAACGTTTTATACGCTCAAAAGTTTATCATAGAATATATTTTGACGTCATGCCAAAATCGTCATTTAATGCATCAAAAATCATGTTTGAACAAAACTCCCAAGTTCGCGTTTTCATTGTTGACTACGCAAATGATAATTTTTCCACTCCAAAATTGATAAAACATAATATATACGCAATTCATGAGAAAAGGCAACTTTTCGACTCATATCATGATAAAAATTTGTCTTGTAAACTTAATTACTAAGTCACTGGGGGGTATTCCATACCCCCCAGACCCCCCGGTTTGAAACACTGAAAGTTTATGTAAATGCTCTATGATTGATTTTATTAAATTTGAGTCATTTCCTACAGAACAAATACATAATTTTTCTAGATGTCGCGACAGTGCGCACAAAGTGGTATGGAGTACCCCCAAGTATCCAATTAATTCCATAGGATTACCGCCGTGACGTTTTTATTTATTCTGACCGAGTGTAAGATATCTATTTTTTAATGAAATTAATAACAGAACATGTACAGGGTGGCTCAATTTCGATCCTTCTTATGGGGAAATCGGTAACTATAGGAGATATCGAAAAATGGATGGCGCATCCTCGATCTCTTTTTTTGAGAAAAGTTTAATGGTGCAAACTCGAATTCGATATCTTTTTTCGTTTTCGAGTTATGGCCAAAAGTTCACTTTTTCGACTTTTTGTTAAATGTCGATATCTCGGTTGTTTGTAAAGTTATAGAAAAAATATTTACACTTTCTCCAGACACTTTTTTAAGGGCAATGAAATGGGCTAAAGAGACTTTAAATATCTTACCTAGTTTTCTAGTTATAATATAAAGTTTTGTTTTTTTAAATAGAAACCATAGTTGGCTATGAAATATTTAAATAGAGTTTTTTATCCTCTTTTCAATTATATGTAACATGTGGGGTCTATTATTTCACTTTCATCCCGTTATATTACAAAATGTTAAATAAAAACAAAAGAAGATCGGAAAATTAAAGGTTGACTTTTTCAAAACAAAACACTATACAAAATCATTATTGACGCATCTAAAACAATTGTCTCCAGTTGTTTTTAAAGAGTGTTTTTAGTACCTAATACTTCGATACCTAATTTTATTTTTATTTAGTACCTATTACCTATTATTATACAAGAGTGTCAAATGGCTTATAAAAACTATGAAATATTATAATATAAATGTATAATGCATTGTTTTGATAAATCCAACATTTAATTTTCCGATCTTAGTTTGTTTTTATTTAACATTTTTTAATATAATGGGACGAAACTGAAATAATAGACCCCACATATTATATATAATTGAAAAGAGGATAAAAAACTCTATTTAAATATTTCATAGCCAACTATGGTTTCTATTTAAAAAAACATAACTTTATATTATAACACGCAAACTAAGTTAGATATTTAAAATCTCTTTAGCCCATTTTATTGCCCTTAAAAAAGTGTCTAAAGAAAGTGTAAATATTTTTTCTATAACTTTACAAATAACCGAGATATGGACGTTGAACGAAAAGTCGAAAAAGTGAACTTTTGGCCATAACTCGAAAACGAAAAAAGATATCGAATTCGGGTTTGCACCATTAAACTTTTCTCAAAAAAAGAGATCGAGGATGCGCCATCCATTTTTTGATATCTCCTATAGTTACCGATTTCCCCATAAGAAGGATCGAAATTGAGCCACCCTGTACACAAGCCTTTGGTTAAATTACAGTATTGGAAGAATTACTTATTACTGGCAGTATTGCAAAGTAAATGGTAGAAATTTATGCTGGTGTTAATAGCTGCCCAAATACAGTCATTTACAGCCTAAGACTGTTGTAAACTGCATAATAATGCCACACACATTCTACTAATGCCCTTACTGTTGATACTGCCTAACACTGCTACTGATTGCATCCAATTAAAGTAATGTACTAATATGTGCTATTATGTAGTAAATGACATCATTAGGCAATACCAAACAGCAGTTGCTGTCTAAAGCCCAATATTGATCTGTGGGTTATCGGGATGGCCATGGAAAAACACCCAATTAATTGTATTCCTAGTCAGTCATCTTGGCTTTGGACAGGTTGATCGCCTACGCACTGCATGGAGTATGCGGTTTTTGAAAAAGACCAGTAGGCAGTGATTGTAGTCTTGTAGTTCATCGTATTGATGAAAAGTTCATCATTTTTGCGCCGATGAACAAAATTCATAAAAATTATGATTTTTTCATCAATACTATGACTTTATCATCAATATGATGAATTTTGTTCATCGGCGCAAAAATGATGAACTTTTGATGTACCTTTTTCTTCAGTGTAGCAAGTGACAGTATTAGGCAGTAAGTAGCAGTATATTTCATTATTTTTCCGGGACTCATAAATGTTTAATTTAAAATACATCAGACAACAAGGATTTCGCTTAGAGGAGGTTGAGAAATTTTGAACGATTTTACTTAACTTCCAGAAAATTTGTCTCAAAAAAAAAAGATAAAAGTATAAAGAACTTTTAAAATCAGAAGCTGTGGGGGTTACGGAATAGTATATTTACTATTATACCATTATTTCTAAAATTACCGAGTATTTATTATAATTTAGAAATACCATTGATGTTATACTCCTAGTGCACTAGGTACAGAGGAAGTCAGCAGTAAGCATTAGGCAGTAGTGCAACTCTTTAAATTCAAATAAATTTAAAAATTTTTAATTTGACGTCCAGGAATTAAATATTTTTCCATTGCACAATTAATTTACTTTAGAAGAATCTGGTTTAACGAAGCAAATATGTTTTTACAGTAGTTATAATATGTACATTATAGTAATTAATAAAATTTAATATGGTTCACTTGCATAATACATATAAATGCATGTAAGCACACCACATACAAGAAGTCGAGCGCTGTAATTGAGAAATTATATTGCCACACATGCTTGAGGCTAATAAACAGTGACTATTTTTACTATAGTTTAAATTTGTATCTAACAGTGAAACGGTCATCTATATAAGTGTTAAAACTATTAAGCGACTACAACCAATTAACCTATTTCGTGTACCTACGATCTAAAACAAAAAGTAACCCTGTTAACAAAAAATCTACGCTTTGCTCCGACTTGATAATTGGGATACTCAAGATGCATACGTATACCTTTGCTTAAATGAACAAACCTTGTGAATTTAGAACCTACACTAACAAAAAATTGAAAGCTGGCAGTTTTAACTAGCTATACAGCTTAACGTGGAATCCGAACCACGATATCCATATTTTCCGCTCTCGCCCTTTTCTCAATCCTTTATCTATAAGGCGGAATTAATTTCAGAAATAATTCGATGGAATTAATGCATTAGGAATTAGAAATTAGCAAATAGAAATGCAATTATTCACTTAATCCTTACTTACGTTGTAATGCAGTTTACCACAAGTTTACTCAACTACACTCTAAAAACTGCTTATCGAAATTCTGGATATAAAATATTTAAAGATGATAATTTTCCAGTATAAGAGGACCCAAAATGCATAAACTCAAAAAAACTCTGAGTACCCTTTTCAATTTATTTTATTGGAAAAACATTGTCGAGTTCACTTAAATTAAAATGAAAAAACATAAACATTAATTTTTATAAATGTTAAAGGAAATTTATGTTATATTTTAAATTATGTTGGGAAATTTTAATATCCACTTTATTGGATTGCAATATTTTACTATTAGGTCAGTCGACTATATAACCCCAAGTAGGTTGGTAGTTATTTCGGAAAAAAATACGTCCTAATTACATTGTAGAATCTGCATCTCTCAATAAGCAAACATAATTTTATTTTTCAGCAGGAATTCCTGATCGACGTGGAAAAACGGACCAAAACATCCGTTTAATTGAACCTATATCGGCTTCATCTAAACTGTGGGTCATAATTTAAACCTTTTATTGAATTCCACCCTTACAATAAAATAAAACGATTCAACTCTTTGTGACTCACGTTGCAAGGGTAACAACAATTTTAAACTTTTCCAACCTGCAGCTTGAACCGATCCACCCTCCTAATGATGACCAACAAAAAATTAGAACTGAATTAAAGTTTTGAAGAGCTTCAAATACGTGGATGTGAATATTTCCTTTGGTAGCCGCGGGAGACTAAACATGTTTTTGCCATAGTGACGCCATAAACAGAAAAGTTGGGGTGCATAATGCACCCCTTGGTAACGAGCAGTTTACACCTACTAATTTCCCTTAATTTTCACGTACAAGCACAATTATTTATAAAAATAGTGGCGCAGTCTATTTTTGTAACAATTACTTTTTTTGAATAATTATTGGAAACGATTTTGGTTGAGTGGAAAGCTCATTAGTAAAACAAAAATGTCAACTTGAAACAAATCGTAGTTTTTCCTACGTTCAATATTTAGCTTAACATTTATTTGTGCTTGAGCTAATAATAGGCCATGAATGGAAAATAGTAGAAACTATTTTTATCCGATCCAAGTTTACTTAATCCTTATAATATTATATAGTATTATTTGATCGTAGATTTCACGTGGCGAAAGTGTTTTTGCACGACCGAATTGGGGCGACAGTTCAAGTTTAATCCACTCCAGAAATTTAAAGTTGTATTTCATATGCCCCAACAGCTGAAAGTTTCCAACGTAAACACCACGCAGGAAGTCAAAATAACTCAAGATCATCAAATTACGAGTATCATTAATGCCCCCCCAAGATGGATCACGTGTTTAAAATTAATAAGTGTTTATTAAGAGAGGATGTCTGAAAGCTCACCTCTATGATGTCTAACATGATGATTTCCCGTTCCTCCGCAGCATGGTTGTTCCAAATATTGTATCCAACTATTTTCAAATTCTGCACTTACTGTGTATATTTGCAATAGAATCACTAATAAGAACACAAATACTGCTGTAAAAATTCTGAAGAAACTGTTTTGGTACATTTTGTTATTGCTTTCGTTTTAACACAAATTTATTTTTAATTTCCCTTTTTTTTAAACTACATATAATTACGCATAAATAGTTACTTGGCGAGTTTTAGCATTGCTTAGTTCAATGACTGGAAGGTAAACTATTTATACGTGGAATCACAACAAAAATTAAATTAAATTTTGAGAAAAAGGTAGCGGAAGTTCCACATTATTTATGAAAACATAAATTTAAATAACAATTGATGATTATTGTTTGTAACCGATAAATTATACTACGTAAATAAACACTTCTGCATCGCGATGGAGAGACATCAAAACACACATAATCTCTTCTCTCGAGTTAAGGTCGAACTGATACGAATAAGCGATCATCAAGAATTTTACTCATGGTGTTTGTAATTCTCGATTCGGCTTTTCATTCGGGTAATATCGCCTGCGCCATCGCCTAGGCGTCTAGTAAGCGTCTACTATTCCTATAAAACTCCACATCCAAACACTAACCTGCTAAAAAGCTCCTGGCGAGGTGAATATTAACTTAACAAATGGAAATTAGCATTCTAATTACGCCAAGTTTCCACTCATGGGCGAAAAATTAAGTCACATCACGTAATATAGTATTACTATATCTGAACTTCCAAATCATAAATTTTCAATATTGGATCGATAGATTTTCCCATTTCAAATATGGGTTACTGCATTTTTATGCAAACTAAAATAGAGATTTCGATATATTTTATATTAATTTACTGGAAATAACTATAATATATTATAACTATAATATAACTATATAACTATATATATATAATATATATCAAGTTGGAATATGAAGTAAAAAGCACAAGATGATACTGACATCGGAAAAGATTTGCAGAGAAAGATGTCCCACTGGAGAATCAGTACAAAGAAAAGCGGAAATAAACTACTAGGAAGTGTAGAAACATAAGGGCGTATAAATGAAAAAGAAAGCTAAGAAAGCCTTAAAGATAAAATGAATCGAAGCATGAACAGAAGTTAGTAATAAAAAAGTTAACAAGATAAGTAATTTTCGATATCATTGCAGTAAGGGTCATTCTGTGAAAAAAGTGGAAATCCAAATAAAAATATAGCCGTTAATTTTTTAAATTACAGCTTTTGTGATTTAGAAATTCATTTATCGAGTATAGTAATTTAAAATTTAATACAAAAATGACGGCGAATAGTAGAGGTATATTAAGTACTGCTCCCACAGACAAAAAATTGTAAACCGCAGCAAACACGAAAGCTTTTCTTGTGATACAAAATTCAGTGATTTTTTAAAGTGTAAGTTTGAAAAGAGTCAATTTGGTGTACACTAACCAATTTAATGTTAAATTTGAAATTCTGAAACATTGATTACAACAAATTATACTTAATACTCATAATTTTGTATAGTAAGTTTATTAATTCTTTTTGATTTATTGGAACATCAGTTTTCATTTAAAAGAAAAGCTTAAATTGTGAGTCTTTACTGAAAATGGACGAAATAAGTTTTATGTTTAGAAACGTCTCAGAATATACAGTGCAATGTGTTCAAACGATCTCAGGAAGCGTGGCCAGAATCCAATTTCTTGCTTGAAGTACTTTTCAACTAGTATGTTTGTGAGTAGACAGAACAAATAATGATATTGCGAGAAGCTCATTTGAAAGTCCGTAGAGCAATTTTGGAATAAATCATAAACCATTGAGGACGTAGGCTTTGGTTTGTGTTCATCATCCAGAATGGGCTTATGGAAGAGGAATGGGTTCAGGTTATGTTGTAAGAATGTGGAACGTCACATAAGTATTATGATAGATAAACCAAAATCTCGTCCAATGCGATAAATAGAATATAAAAAGTTATCGGGTTATATGGAACGCAATCAAACTCATAAAGTTGTCAGGTCGACGTTTCGGAGGATTTTATTCACTCCATCTTCGGGACTAAAATTAAAAGTTGAATATGGAACAATATAGGTAAGTAAATCTTACCTAAACAACCAGGATGTATATTGTTTGATTCATGACGCAAAAAGCAAAAAACATGGTGCAAAAACCATATAAGGTAAACGAAAAATTATGAACACTATGAAATCTATGAAATAAAACAATGATAAACTAAATGCCAAAAGGGCCTTTTGGCATTTATATTCTATTCTGTCACATATTATGTAATTTTCTGTTGCCATAACATAGTTTTTTTATTACTAAAAAAATTTGTTTATTTAACAAACTTTTATTCTGAATAGCAAAAAATTTGTTGTAGTAGCATAAAATTTGTTGCGACAGCAAAAAAACTCAGTTGAAGCTATATCTACTAATAGCTTTGTTAGAGCAACAAATTCCTGTTCACAGTGTTGGTATGAGCTGTCCAGATGATTTTTTGATGGTTTTCCTTTATTTTGGAGTTAATCTACTAGCGTAGAGTAATCAAATAAGATACCAATTGATTATTTTAATAACGTCTAACTGAGAGCTACATATTTTTAAAGTTGTCTTTGACTATAATCAGGATTAAATTAATTGAATTTGAATGGTTCAAAAAATTTTGTGACCAGTGACTTTGAGTTCAATTACTGATTGTGTTGAAATTATTTGTTTCATGTTTTAGACTGTACTGATATGTTCACTTAGAATTTCATTGCTACCTTAAGCACTTGTTTCATAAACGTACACTACGTATCTGGAATTGCTATAAAGGGGTATCGCGGAGATTGCGTAAGGGAAACTTTACTTTCTGACAAGGTGGTCCTTCGGTGTACATCGATTTTGAACTAATTGGAACTATTTTGTTAAAACTGCCAAATATTGGTTATGAAGTAAACTGTTATGATCACCAAGTTGTGTAATCTCCATTTACGCGATTGCGGATGTTACCGAGTTATTGCCTAGAACTAGGCAATAATTATAGATTGGAAATTTTACTAATATTTTATAGTCAGTGTCTTGTAAACAGCCTATCTGGTTTTTAGGTTTTTCATTTGTCAACGTAGTGAAGGAAGCACTTAAACACACTTTAGTAGAATTTTATTCTAGATGATCTTCACATGTTCACTCAAATTTGGGTCAACACATTATTATCCAAGCACTTTCCAGTTTTCGTTTGGTCTGATCAACGCCTATTTTTAACTGGGTTAGGCCCTATAGGCACTATCAAATTTTCTGGCCTCTGATATTCGAGTGTAACTAATAGCATCGAAGGCCCAATTTTTGGGTTATTTTATCAGAAACTGATTTTTATTTCACGTATTTATGTTCTCTCTTTTCGGTCCCCTCTGGCCATTTGACCCTAGGCATGTGCCTAATGCGTCTAATGGTAAAATAGGCCCCGTTGAGAGGTTGACTAGATGATATAGTCTAGTTTGTTGTGTTGGGCGTAGCGATTTGGGAATAAAATAAAAGCGTGCACTGGGGGATATTCCATACCACCCAGACCCCCCGGTTTATCCTCATCGTTTTGTGTCTCTTAAACTTAAATTCAAAATTTAATAAGTTGTAGAGATCCCCACAATATGTTTAAATCTTTGAGCATCGAAAAAGTTAGATCCACTCTAAACTCGGGTATTTTGCATACCCGAGAGTTGAATATCGGCGATGGAAGAAACCGTAATAAAACGGGCCCGAGGTTAAACGTACTTATTTATTATTATAACTTCAAATATTAATTGAGCTTTAGAGTAGCCATTGGCAAACCGGAGGGTCTGGGGGGAATACCCCCCAGTGCACGGTTTACTCTTTATTCATGAACCAATAGCATTAGTTCTTCTAGCATTAGTGAGCGCCGTATTTGGAAGTCTCAGTTTTGAGAAAGAGGGAATGAAGTGGAAAGGAAAAAATTGAAAGGTTGAGAAGATGATGTAGTATAGTTTGTTGTGTTGGGTGTAGTGATTTGGGAATAAAATAAAAGCCACCGATTACGGTAATCACAGATTATACTGATTACATTAAAGATTACAGATTCCCATCAGCGATTACGTAAGTAATATTACCGAGGAGTACATAAGTACGATTACAATTTCAATAAATTACTCGAGATTACATAAAGATTATGCCTAAGTACAAAGGATTACACAAAATTTTATGGATTACTAGTAAAGATTATTGGTGTGAAAGTGAAAGCTACGAGAGATTACAAGAGTAGCTATACCCATCAAAGAATTACGATTGATTACAGATGACTACCAAAAGATTCCAGTTGATTAAAAGCGAAAAGTATAATATATTACAAAGATGGTCTACCCTTCGAGGGATTATAGTTGATTGAGATGATTACAGGGATTACTCTGAATTAATCTTGATTACTGGTATTAGAGTAAAATATAAAGGTTACTGGTGACAACCAAGTGAATGCAGCTGATTACAAGTTCAAAATATAAAAGATTACAAATGCGGTTTATCCTTCAAGTGATTACAGTTGATTACAAGAAGTAGAAGCTACAAGAAATTACAACACTGGTCTACCTCTAGAAAGATTACGATTGATTACTGATGACTACTAAAAGATTACAGTTGATTATATGTCAGTAAAAATTATAAGAGATTACAAAAGTAGTATAGCTTTCTGAAAATGTTGAGAGGTTGAGTAGATGATGTAGTCTAGTTTGTTGTGTTGGACGCAGCGATTTGGGAATAAAATAAAAGCATGCACTGGGGGGTATGGAATCTTCCTCTTATCCTCATTGTTTTGTGTCATTATGTAAGTAATTTTATTTGTGCATACCCGGGGGTTGAATATCGTCGATCGATAATAAAACGGGACCGAGGTTAAACGTATTTATTTATTATTATAACTTCAAATATTGATTGAGCTTTTGAGTAGCCATTGACAAATTGAGGGGTATGGAATACCCCCCAGACCCCCCGATTTACTCTTTATTTATGGATCAATAGTTTTAGTTTTTCAGTACCGATCCTTGATTGTGAGCGCCGTATTTGAAAGTCGCAGTTTTGAGAAGAAGAGGGAAGGAAGTAGAAAGAAAAAATTGAGAGGCATTTTAACTGGGTTAAAAATATTTTCTTTTTTTAATGTTCTCTTTTTTTCGGGCCCTTCTAGCCATTGGGCTCTAGGCACATGCCTAATTAGAATTTTTGCCGCCCCTAAAAGACTGCCGTCATAGGCAGCTGCCTTGCTTGCCTAATGGATAAATCGGGCCTGAATATCGTAGGTAAGTATTTCAACATCCAGTCTTATTAAAACTAACACCAAGAGCGGTCATGAGAGGGTCAACAGGGTCATGGTCCCCCCCCTCAAGCCAGTGTATTCAAGCTTATTAAACCAATGTCGTAATTATGTTACCAATAGCTATGGCTTTATTCATGACTTCTCTCTAATTTCTTTTTGATTTTCATCTTATGATTTCATCCTTCGAGTTATTGAATTTATTGCTTCTATGAGATCAGTATTCATTTTATCTTGGATAATTTTGTTTTCAAAAATGTATGAAAGTAATAGGTTAGACTAAACTAACTTAACTTTTTTAAAATATTAATCATATCAATATTTTAGAAAACCCAAAAAATGCACTAAACACTTTTCAAAACTAAAATGTTTTTAAGTTAACACATGTAAAATACACTGTAAGTAGAAATTCGAAAACGTTTTCACCATACTATGGCATCATCAGGCGATGAATTAGTGTTGAACACTGGTGTTGAAGTTTCGTTCAATCGTAATATGCTATAGGACCTAAATCCGGATAGATTCAAAATTTAATTTGATTCATTGAATTATTCATTCATTCATTCATTCCTTCCTTTAAAATTTTAATATTTCAGTTCTTTGTATTAGGCCTGTTCTGATTCTAAATAGAATTAAAATCGTGGAAAATATCGAAACATGTCAGCCAAAAAAAAATGTAATATCATGTTTTGGTATAACTACAAAATAATATCTGCCAATTAAAATTTAAGCTTTTATTCCATAGGAAAATTTTGAAATTATTTTTGTTCTTTGTAACCGAAGTCAATATTGTAGTGCGGCTTCCTGTTCCAAAACCATCAATAGGTAAAAAGTTTAACCACGCAATTATCCCAATCAAGTAGCCAAGAATTTAAATTTCGCAACGAGAAAATTTGGAATTTGAGAAAAGCAGGTTCGATTCGAAAAGATTTAATTGCTGTAACATTTGGTCCGCGTCAAATTAAGTATAAATTCACTAAACAGAGCCAGCTGAGTTATTCAATTAAAATTTAAGAATTTCAATTACGGTTAATGTTTGTTAAAATTCATTAGGCAACATTTAATCAAAGAAAGGCTGCGGAAGATTTTAGTTTCTAATAATATTAATTTTGTATTTTCTTTTATTAAAAATAATTAAATAAGTTATGGGACTGCATGGAATCTATAATGGTCTGCAGACGTGAAGAAAAACACTTCATGTATTTTACTTTGACGGTAAATTATATTTATGTTTGCTGAATGAAATAACCTAGTCGTGCAATGTTTATAAATTTGCTGTAAAATTAAGAAAATATATAAATAACATCATGTGTTCGTGTGCTTGCCTGAAGCGGATGCATGATTTGACATCTCAAAGTTTTAAAGTAAAAAGATGTAAAAGAGCCATAGAATGGCGCTGTACATTCTTTAATGCACGTCGAGATTTACCCATTTGTCCGCCCTGATGGGGGTATAACTGTTGCATTATAAAATGCATCATCTCGATTCATCAATAAATTCTCGCCTGGAACAAACAAACACCTCGCGAGTTCAATTTAAAATCTTAAATTGATTGATTGCATCATAAATCACAATCATACCGACTCAACTGGATGTCTCGCAGCAAACGAACACATTTACTCTTTCAGCTTTACATGGAGGTTATTCTGTACTTTTAGTATATTTAATTGAAGATTAGAATGCCTAATCGAGATATACTGGATACGGTCCGTGTATTACATTATCAAGAGAAAATGTAATCTGCAACGCCATTACACATTTATGATTTTTACGACTACAATACTTCACGTTAATGCAATTTAAATTTTTTTTATTTTCGTTGTCAACTTCTTCTTCTTTAAAGGTGAAGTAAATAAAATTATGTTTATCCAAAGTACTTAAAGAAGAATAATATAATCGTATTTAACTTGAAACGACGCTTAAAACACGAATGTATCTTGGAAGTTTTCAAATTTACCTCACCTACTTTCTGATTACTTCAACCTTATGTACCAAAGTTAATTTACTCAAACTTAAACTAAGCCCAACATGCAGTGTAAATTACAAAATTGTTAGCCTAGACAATCCATTCGAGATTGATTCAACTCATTTCCAAGATTAAAGGAGGCACTGCATAACTGGAGGCTTTCGTATTCATGAAACATAACCAAACGTTCAAAAAGAATATTAAAAATCCGTTTGATTAATGATAACTAAACTTTACATTTATTAAAAATTCACTTAAAATTTCTTTTAAATTGGAAGAAATATCTTATTGATTTAGCTAAACGACCGACGACGTTCTCTCAATATTCCAAATATGGATACTGGCGATTATTGGATTAAAATGTTATTTCACGTGTTCCTTCAGGTTGAACAGGATGTTGGTATTTTACCACGCGTTAATTTATGAATTCTAGAAGATTTTCGAAAATACCAACTTATAACCACCACCTGTCGACTCGATCACCAAGGCCAAGCAGCTGATACATGGTCAAAGAGAAGGCGGTGCTCAGGTAGTTCTCTTGTAGTAAATTATCGATTGATTTAAACCAACCAACCTCAGAAAATAATTACCACCGACATGAGTCGGTCTTAATGTCTTCATTAACAAACTGAAAATGTTTGTGAGTTTTTGTTGGATTAGTTTTGATTTGCGGCTCCTTTTTACGAAACCAAACTTGATTATGATGTTAAAACCTCACCTTGATTTCAAAACATATAATTTTCCTGTTCCGAATGAAACAAAAGGTACGATTTTTTGCACTTGGGAAATCGTCAGAACCATTAGCTCCTGCCCCGAAGGTTGAATTAATTATTAAAGACATTACGACATCAGAATTTAGCTAGAACAAATACAGGACTTTTTAACCCTGCCCGCTGGCACCAACTACCCACATTATTATCTATGCCATAGAAGTTCTGCAGGTATTTTTATTATTTAACGAAACGAAATAAATATTTCAGTATTCATTAAAATATTCATCACATTTTTTCTCAAAATTTCTAAATTTGTAAGCGTCTCGCATTTTAATTAGTTTGCAATTTTATATTAACCATACCACGTTTAAAATATTGAAGAAAATTCCTGAACAGAAAAAAGTAAGAAGTGAAATTTTGAACGAGTTAAATTTAATTACCGTTTGAATATTAAGCATTCATTTTCGACTCGTTCTTTTTTATTGCCGGTGATAAAATAGCAAACACGTAGTCAAAAAAATTAAATCTTAATATTAAAACTTAGGTCGGCAGCAACGGGTGGAGATATTTCGGAAAATGTAAAAAATCTCGAATAACTTTACCAGAAAGAATTTCTCAAATTTTAGTTTTGAAAATGTGTTTCAAAAAAGCAAAATTAATACTAAAAAAAATTGTTAGGCGCTCGACTGTTTTATATATTCGGGATAAAAAATCACGAAATTTTTTATTCGTGTCGATTATATTGCGCAGGAGGTACGAGTATTCTATACCCCCCCCAGACTCTGTAACAATTTAAATTGCGTGCTTTCTACAATTTCGGTTCTTTTTTCAACTAAATAAATTTCACAGAACAAAATTTTAAAGTGCTACAGGTCTTGTAGGTTTAGGATAGAAGTATTTAGGCAGGTTTTAATACTTTAAAGATGTTAACAGCACTCTCTGAAGAAGAGACGGTCGAAAAAGCTAGCAGTACTTGGTAGGGAATTGAACTCACGATTGCATTATTGATTTTCTCTTTTTTAAGCAAGGTTGGCACCCTAATAGAATAAATCATTAGTGCTTACAGAACCAACAGGTGCCAAGACTAGATGTTTTCGCTCTAATTTGGAAATATCACCTGATTCAAAAGTAAGAACACTTGATGTAAAATGAAATCTTACATCTTGTCCACCTTCTTATAAGATTGTGAGTCCTTCCTGCTTTTCTAAATAATATTTTGCTGACTAAAATATAAATAGCAATATGCAATAATGTAAAAGCAAAAAATTTCACTTTATCAACCATAAAACATTTAAATTTTTGATTAAATTTTCAAAAACGGAAAACCTTATTCCCACACCTACAAGTATTTAATCAGATAAGACACAGGTAGAAATTGAAATTTTTTATTAAAATTATGTTTTTGCTTGCGGGTCATAAATATTCTTTCGCAAGCAGGATACGATCCGCTAGCTGGACAGCGCTGTCCTAGATCAGAAATTTAGTGGATGTGGTTCACAAAAAAGGCCGATCCATACGGATTTCATGCCATTCCACCATACTTGTCTAGCTTTTTAGGTATTTTTATCTAGTTCTAGGTACGATTTTTTTCACTGTTTTCAAGAAATCGCCTGCGGCGCGGTGCATGGATTTTTATTACAAATGTAGATAAGTGTAGATAATTTCGTAATAAAAGTTTTACACAAATTAATAAGCATGTAATTAGTGATAATTAATTTAAAACGCGAACTGGCTGGTTGGCGTCATGGAAGATCGATTAAAATTTTTCCTTGACAATATTTTGATGGTATTGGGTTAGACGGGTAGGTACATTAAAAAAGCATAAAATAAATATAGGATTTATGGAAAAGAGTGTTTAATATGTAAACAGAAAATCAATCAGAACGTAAAGTAAATGTAAAGAAATTTTCTATTAGTAAAAGTGAACAAGGGTTCGATGATGTAGGTTTTCAGTCGATGGAATAAAATCGACAAATGAGTTTGTTTCTTTTATCAATAAGCGAAGTAGGTAAATAAAACGTTTTGCAAATATTCCAATCAAATATGTTTTTACGAACATTTTGTGTCAGACAACTTTTATAGGATCATACGGTTTTATATCCCACTGGAGACTTTCCGACTGATGTACGATGTTAGATTTGATTAAGAAAATTTTCGCAATAAAACTGAAAACGGAAAAAAAGAGATAAAAGCAGTAAAAGAAACGAAGTCTAATCGAAGTTCATAGGTAGAGTTTTAACCATTCGAAGCATCAAAAGGGGTTGATCAAGACAGAGTAAAGCCGCTTTGATCGGATCGTAATTTAGCATCCAGCAGGAAATTTACTCTCAGGACCGCGAGTACGGATTAAAATTATTCCGCTTTTCTAAACGCCACGTTTCTGTCCTATGCACTTTCACTTCCAAAATTAATTCCACCAATACGCCTCTTTCTTACCGGAAGAATTCGTTTGTACCTTTTTTATTATCACGTTGGATCAACTTAGCTAACATGCAGATTTACGACTTCCAAAAGCGACACGCCGATTTATTAGATTTAATTAAAAAAGAGATACAACTCGATTATTCTTGTTTTAAACATCCCAATTCTCATATGACATCGAAAATACATTATTTTTCAACTCACGTATTAGTTTTTGCACGTCCGAGTTGTCTTTTTGGAATAAAAATTAGATGTTTTACTTATACATGCACTTGCTTACATTATTTAACGTGTAACACGTTGCCTTTTCGTCCCTTATCCTTTTACATTCGTAAGAATGCGAAAGCTTATTTTAAAGCTTTTCGGAAAAAAATTCTTTTGCTTTTGGATGTTGGGGAAAATATTTGAACTTGGATAACTCCATCATCAAAACAATTCCCGTAAGTTTAATTTATTTATAAGAAATAAAGTTGCGCGTCCCGAAAACTTCTCTAAGGGTTGAGTTGATTTCGTAGAAACAGGAAGGAAAAGTAAGGTCCTTCCGGCTACCATCTGACGACGACTGCGAGGCGTTCTTGTTGACTGACGCACTATTTGCCCTTTCGGTTCATTGAAATGAACCCCTAATACAAGCTAATTAATTTTTGTCGATGGTCATTCACAGAGACGGGAAGTTTTGATCGTGGATTGTTCCGAAAGTAGTACTGCGCAATTATTTGTTATTTTTAATACCTTCGTGACCAAAGTCGGAAAAATGTAATCTGTTATTTACACAAGTACATGAAGCGAACTGTATATAATAATTGCAGCGCAATGTCTGCCTATACGTCTACACGCATTCTTTTGAGTCACGATAATACTTTAGTAATCATTACCTTTCAAATTAATCACATTAGGAGAAAATATAAACGTTCAATTTGTCTAATAAGTGGAAATTCTTGGAAAATCGATAGGTGGGAAAAACAGCCATCCATTAAAAAACTTTTGCATCAAAGAGATTAGTTAGTGTCTGTTTTCAATAGCCACCAAGTTTTTGTATCGGTTGTCGCTAAAATAATTAGTACCTATGCACATAAATCCTTGTCAACGACAAATGACCTAAACTACCCCTAAAGTATAGAATTACTAGACTAGGAAAAACTAAATCTGGATGGTGTCCGCACGACTGCCTTTCGGTTCAAACCTTATAGCAGCCACTGGCGCGGTTAACGTAAGACAGACTTGGCCAAATAAAAAAGTTTAGATTTCCACATGCAATTTACAACAAATTCAAATGTGAAAAAGCAATTCAAATTTTAAATTTCTTTGAGGTAATAAAGTGCAACAAAAGTTATGAAAGCGAAAGATGCAGAAATCAAAACCGAAGAAAGTTGCAACCCCTGATCGAACCAATAAGAATTGGAAAACGTGTTTAGAATGTATAATTTTACGACTTGTGGTTCGGAGCATTTTCCTCTTGTTGGATTCATAAATCATTATTTCGTTTAGTGAATTGAAAGGAAACTGGACAAATAGAAAAAGTTGGAAGGGCTGATTGAAATTTGAAGTAACAAGTTGAAATGAAATATGAAAAAATTTGCTCTTTTCATAATCAATGTTATATGTCAAAAAGTTGCGATATTCAAATATAAGAAAAGTTTGCTTCAAGTTTTTTGTTTTGATGCATTAGCTTGCGTTCGTGTGAAAATGGAATATCAATGTAGAAATTAGTATTTTAATTGAATCGAGCTTTGACTATGGGTCCGCAGATACTAATAAACTTTCTGAATAGTTAGGCGATAGTTTGAAATGTCCGAAATGTTGCAGTAGTTGCAGATTATTATTACATTTCTCGTTAATAGTCATAATTTACGTTAATATTACTGCAACAGAGCATGTGCCCAAATTGGTAGATGACATAAATGCGCAATAATACAATAATTGAATTGTAGGTATTTAGCTACAGGAAGGTAGTAAATGCGTATATTGCGCGGTCTCTAAAATGTAATAATCACTTCGGCGTTTATAAAGCGATTAAATTAATGCCTTCATGATTAGAAAAAACTTGAACATTAATTTTGTGTTCATCTACTAAATCACTATAAATTACATCACTTTATACTATGGTATACGATAATTGTATCCTACTACTCTTTATCTCCGCAAAGTCAAAGAAATGCACACGAGAAAAGAACGCAAAGAATAGAACTTGGTAATAAATCTGTCAGCTATACATGGGTAATCCACGATTGGAAGTTCTTTTACACCTCCACCTTTGTCTGCACGTATGAACACATTTACACAAATTTTAATAAGACTTAACTTTAACGATGTATAAGCTCGAGAACATATTTCACTCACACGCATAAATTAATAAAAATGCGTTGCTTATATGAACCGCAATTTCTATAGAATGTTGCCAGATTAACACACAATTTATCAGTTCAAATGTGTGCATATTAAGCGTTTCGAACATCCCGCCTATACATAATATGAAAATTTATTTTTCAAATTTGAATAAACATCCCACAGCTGACAAATTACGTACTCTTGTTATGCTTTCCCAATTCCCAATTGAAGTTCCATAAGTTTTCAAATATATATTTAACAAAAACCAACATATTATTTGAATTTGATATTAATTAATCGGATTATTAATTTTTCCAATTTTATAATGAAACCATTACATCTTCTTTCGTAGCGGTCTGAGAGATAGCTAAATTTGGAACGCTCTGAAGACCACATGATTTAATCATAATACAAAGTTACTCCAGATAAATTCTTTGTTTTCATATCTTCCCAAACCCTCGGCCTCGGTCGAAACTTTATAATTGACATCACCTAAATACATACAATAATTCTGTGGTCGGCACTTACAAGGTCATAAGTATACATTGTTTCCCTATATACTTATGACCTTTTAAGTGCCGACCACAGAATTTGAAAAGTACTTTGAGCGTTGAGGTTTTTTGATGTAATGCGGTAATCGCAGGCCATCTTTTTTTTAAGTTGGCACATGATATTACGTGCATCCATTTACAATTCTACCACCAGACTTTCTGAGTATTAGAAAAAATAAGAAATTGATAGTGTAGTTTCTTCCTAACTTTAGAACGAATGCTCCAATTAGATGCAGCCTTAACTAAACGATTAAAACTACCCTGGGGTAGGTTTTATTAGTAAAAAATATAGCAAATTTTTGCGTCATATTGGATCAGCCTTATTGAACTTCTACAAAAATAGTCTGATACGAATAAAATTTAAAATGTAAGATATAAATTATTTATATATAAACTATATAATATATAAAATATAATTTTAAAAATATATGGTAAAAATTATTTGTTATTTTATATCTACCATATTCAATTACACAATTTTTTTAAACCTCTGGCTCTGGACCAAAATTATTACAAATACAAAATATGCTAATTTAAAACAATTCCACTAACTAAGCTTTCCATATTCTAAAACTTAACTCCAGTTTCACTTTATACAAGTACTATTACGCGAGGAGCTGCAATGGAATCCATGTAAGTGTAAGTTAGTACTTATGCTTTATACTCATAAGTACTCCCTGGACGTAACAGTTCAACAGAATCGAGGTTTAGAATTGTGGAAAGCTTAGTTAGTGAAATGAATTCCTTTCTTTTTATAATATAAAAATATTGATTGCCTATTAAACTGTATTTGGAAACTACAGTTTTTGACCTTGAATGCAAAGACGCTAATTTTGGGGTTAAATATGTTAAATTTTTAATCTAGTTAATTAAATAAAAAATATCACGTAGTGACATCACAGCTTTCCATTTAACAAAATAAAAAAGATGCCCAAATTTGATGTGCAGACAAATAGCTTCTACCATTAATTGCGCTTCTCAAATTAAATCGACCAATATAATTAAATGTTAATTACTAATTTATTAAGATATAAAAGTACAGTCAACTTCCTCTGTTTCAACATTTATAGGAAAAGCAAAAAAAATGTTCAGGAATTATCTATTGATATCTGATTTTTTGGTTGACTTTCCTAGAAAGGTGGAAATTTTAAATATTCATTCTCCATGTCCAATTCCTAATTGGTTTCTAAGGTTATTCCATTAATCAATTATATAGATCTTAAAATTATAAAAAATTTCTTAGATAATGTGCTCCAGTAACCTTCCTGAACAAAATGAGAAACAAAATGAATTATTATTCAGAATGTCTTGTGACATTTAAAAAGCACTCTAACTTCTTCACTTGAATAGTTCTTGTGATTTCTCTGATTTTATTTAATCTCTCCATAAATTTTGCATTTCCCGATTAAGTATTCTCAGTATTCGTCTACGTCTGCAGATTTTAAGTACACCTGTGCATTGATTTTTGTCATTAACTTTACTAGGTTCTTATGAACAACCTTTGGACCACTTAAGTAGATAATATATTTTTTGCAACTATTAATGAAGGGTATCAACAAAATGCTCATAAAGCGGTCACCTATCTACCTACAAACCACGAGTTGTATTGCTCAATTTCCATAATCTATGATCAGAGGAAGGTCCTCACACTGTGAAAAAGCCTCAATCGATTTTTTTGCTGCTGCAACAAATTTTCTGGTATCCTAACAAAGTCTTTTTGTATTCAGAAAGAAAAGGTTAGTTGATTTAACAAATTTTCATATTCTAAATAGAAAAAACTTTGTTATGGCAGCAGAAAATTTGTTGAGCAGCAAAAAAACTCTGTTGAGGCTGTAGCTACTAAAAGTTATGTTAAGGCGACAAACCCTTTGTCTTGTCTAGCAATATTTACAAGAAACGATTTCTTGTGGAACTGCAAATATCAATATTATTTTTAAATTAAATTATTCATCATTCAGGCTGAAAATACATCCGAGGTTTTCAGATTATCGTGGAATAATTTTCTAACTGAACACAATTTGTATTATCTGGTATAATAATAGAAACAAGACACTGTATTTTTCCATTACCAGTTAATTTTTTATATGCAAACATTGCATGGCGTAGTACCTAGGCAGATGTACTAGTAGAATTTAGAAGTAAACAAAATAATTACATGTACGAAAACAAAACTTGGGTAAATACAATTACTCGTTAAAATGTAAAAGTGGTGCAGATTGTTTTGTAAAAATGTATCTACAGATATAAATTTCAATTAAAATAACTTTAAGGAAAAATTATCTCTAATATACTTAATACTCATTTGCTAAAAATAAAACTTTTAGCATATTTAACAAAGATGTCAATTTAAATTTTCTTCAAGTTTTTCTCGACTTGTAAAAGTAATTTTTTCCCGATTGGTCTTTTTTTTTATTTTCAATATTAACTTGTATTTTTAATTTAAACTTTTAAAATGTAGTTAAATTATGGATCAGGTAGTGAGAAATACAAGTTTCTTTAAGTTTCCAAACCTGAAGCGTGTTGAAGCTTTTCATACGAAAGAATGTAGCGATCATTGATTAATTTTGTAGACTTGGAGAAAAATTTTCCCTCTTTAGATGCAGAAGCCGTAGTAATTTATACGAAAAGTTCCCAAATTACATGTTCGCTACAAGTTATCCTATAATTTATAGGACGTGAATAAATTAATTTTTAATTAGAACGATTTGCACAAGTTAAATTGTGCTGTAATAATAGTTCGCACAACCGCCTATTTCTGTTGTTAATTTTCCTTTAGCATATTCCGTCGAGGTTCTATCAAATGCAAGAAACGATTTGATCAGACAAGTAACATCTTAATACAATTTGTATTATGGCAAAAACTCTGATTTGGGTATATGGAATTTGATTAGTTTAGTAAATTTACCAGAAGCAAATTGGAATTTCAATTGAAGTCGTTGTCAAAAGTGAAATATAAAATATACAGACAAAAAGGCACAACGATAAGTTCCTCGTTAATAATGAAGACTACACTTTGATAATGACAAAGATTCATTTGGAAAGCTGTGCATATACCTGCCAAGATACCAATTAAATTGGAATTATTTATTGCTTTTCCTTTTTAATTTACATACTGATTGGTTAGTTTGTTGATCTTGAGAAAAAAATAAAAAATTGTTGATTATGTGGTAGAGTGACGATGTACGCATTTAAATAATATAAATATTTCTTCATTTCATGATTAAATCAGAATTCTTGTTTCTAACATTTATAATTAATGTTTTAAAATTCTTGTCGATTTTCTTAAATATGCAAATTCCTGATATTAAAACTGAACATAAATTTTTTTACAAAGATTCTTCTCGATGCTCCAACTTGTAGATAATTAGTTGTAAGGTAAATACCGTATAAAAAGTTGTCAGATCATTAAAAAGTGGTAAATTATCGATTTTAATTAGATACTACAAAATTTTCTAACCAGACTGGGAATTATCTTGAAGCGTAGATTAAACGCAAAGTAACTAAAAATGTAATACCAGAAATTGAAATGTCTTGTAACTGAAAGCTAGAGGTAATGGCATCTTTACAACCTTTTGATGTCGAGTCATACCATGAAAATTGAATTTCTCAAAAGCGTTTTACTTTCATGCATGCCTTTAGTCTTTGCGGATGATAAAATTTGTGACCGAGCGACTGGTAAAGAAATGGTAAATAAAATTTCAATTACTTATATGATTAAATTTAACCTAAGTAACTTACGTGCGCCACTCTTAAAATTCCATTATCACATACCTGCAACAAAAAGCCAAAATTAGATTATTAAATTACAATTTATAATTATTATTTAAGCTCGAGAGTGGTAATGACAGCTGTTATCATAATGGAATTAACCCACTTGAACCACAAATCTGGTCATGACTTGTGGTTTACTAACAAGCAACATCGTAATAAATTTCGGACGCCATAATTTCTGAATAATTTACAATAAACTACAAGAATATTTTAATTAACACAAAATTCAAATAAAATAAACAAAGCTTTAATTAAATACATTCTCTAAAGCTAGATAAAATTTATTAAACTGTTTAAGTGCTGCAAACAGCTTCAAGTAGGTGGATGGGTTTCAAGAGATGATATGCGTGTGTGTTTGTTATGGAAAAGTCGTTAATGGAAGGAAACTATTTTATACAAACAAGAGTTTGTGTAAAAGCTGCGTATGTTTGTTGTAACATATTCACGTATGTTATTCAAATAAATACAAATTTGCCGAGACCCGAAAATTTAGCACAATACTTGCAAAAAAACAGAGTGGGAAAAAGTAAGCAGAAACTCAAATTTGTATGAAAAGTAAGTTGTACGAGCTTTAGAAATTAAAAACGTTCACGAGCCGTGAATCAGGTTCCACGTTAAGCTGCAAGTCTTTCTTTTTGTTATCTTTAATCCGAAAATTGATATCATGACAAATTGATTTTACTTTTTGAATTAATTTTTTTATCATTTCTTTTAATTTTAATTTTTAAAAATTTTAATTTATTATTATTTTAACTATTCAAAACTTCAAGTTCAAATATTTAAATATTGGTTTTTCAAATTTTAGGTACAAGTTCTAGAACAACCGATAAGGCAATACATTAAATTGATTAAATTTTGTAATTTCTGCAAAAAAAAACCAGAACAATAGATTACCAATTTTTTGAAAAACAATTATTTAATGCACACACATCAAAGATACTTGAAAATAATCCGATGTCATAAAAAATTAAGTAAATAGAAATAACAACCGGTAAGACATTGTTTGTTCAATCACTTAATCGACTCAATCACTGAATTATTTTCAAACAATAATTTTATTTAGAATATAATAATTGAAATTGTATGTATGTAGGGTTTTTGAACTAAACATAATATCGAGAAATCGATATACAGATGTGGATGGAGTCCAAATATTCTAGATTTAAAGATAGTAAATAAGCAATTTTATTGGTTAGCTTAGATTTTGTTAACGTGATTTTGATTAAATAAAAAAGAATATGTATTGTTAAATTAAATGTGTAGAATATTAACTCATTATTATATGTATAATATGTAGGTGTAAACTGCCCCAATCCATCACGTAGCTGAAAAATGCTGTGAACTGGTAAACTATTCTTTGAGAAAAAGGTCAATACTAATCTCACCTCTAAACTTCTCTGAACTTGTTATGGTATTAACATTAAATTTTTTAAAAAGGGCAATGTCAACTGCTCTTCAAGCAACCTATACATAGATATTTTTAAAATTACTGAAATAATAATATAAAGAAAAATCACATTAAAAAATAAATAAAGAACCCATGTTAACCTTAATTTTATCAGTGCCTATATTATTTAAATATAAAATAATTAACAACAAAAATTTAACCCACCACCATTAAATCTAAATTTAACTTTGAATAAAGATGCAATTTTAATTTAAAATTAAAATTTAAATTAATTAAATTAAAAATTAATTAAATTGATTTTAAAATTTAAAATTAAAACTGTTGATTTTTAGTGTTAATGGTTCAGGGCTTATTTAAAGAGCGTGAAATTATCTACAAACTTGATTTTTTAACTCTTTATGATCTTAAATTAACAGCTTTCAATGTACGAATCAAGATTGTAATATTTAAAACATTCTGTTTTAAACAAGGTGTTTTAAACATGTTTAAAACAAAATTCTTTTAAAACAACATTTTGTTTAAAACATGTTTTAAATGCGTTTAAATCGGGTGTTTAAGTCTGTGTAAGTTCAAAACATGTTTTTTTTGCATTTTTCAATTTTTTTTAAAGATTATTATATATTTTATTTAAAAATGTATATATAAAAAATTTTTTTAATGTTTTCTGCAATCTTCTTCAAAAATTGAAAACTTATTATTTAGGGCTCTCATAATGCACACAAGCTTTGATGCTTTTTCTGTTCCCAATCTATTACGGAGTTTATTGTGTAGAAGTCCAAATGCTGAATATAATCTCTCAATGAGAAATTCTCATGCAATTTCTAAAATTTTTTTTTTTTTGAAAGTTTGTGTTAAAAGAATGAGATTGGTGTTTTTAATTTTTTTGTGCCATTAATATTAAGCCCAAAATGAATTTTTAAAAACCTAGTGACGTCACTAGAAGGTTTTGCAAAACCTGACAACCCTGTAAACAAAATGAGTAAGATCAAAGAGTATGTATATATATATACTCTTTGGTAAGATCTATATTATATAGCCGTATATAATAGTATATTGTGGTAAGACAAAAACAAAAACTTAGAAACTTGAAATTTTTTAAAATTTGTTCTAGTAGGTATATAATATACTTTTAAATGTCAGATTATACTTCAATATGGCCGCAACCATATGTTTTGTATAATTATTAATTATTATTATAACAATTTTTTTCGACTATAATTATTACTATTAACTTATCACAGTAGAAGCTCGATAACGTGAACACTCGATACTATGAACACCTCGGTCCTTTGAACACCCAATTTCTTCTCAATGTCAATCAATGTTCGTAATTACCAACATTATGTATTGCTGCCCTGTCAGAATCACGTTAACGTTAACGTAATGTTAACAAATGCTCCAACCAAAAGCCATGTTTCTGCTGATCTACCATAATTTAAAGTTCCCGTTCGTTAACATTACGTTAACATTAACATGATTCTGACTGGGCTGTTATACGTTTTATAAGGAATAAATATATGTATATAACACTAATTTTTCTACATCCCCGTTAGTGTGAAAACTTGCGTTAAGTTGAACATATCTTTGGATTTTTGTGTTCACAGAATCGAGCTTGTACTGTATTAACTTAGTATAGAGTTTAAAGATAGATGAGAGCACAAATCTTTTTTAGTTTTAAACATTGTTTTAAACATGTTTTCCTGTTTAAAACATGTTTTTTTTAAGTAATAAAAACCTGTTTAAAACATGTTTTTTTTTAAGTAATAAAAACCTGTTTTAAACATAAAAAACTGTTTTAATTATAAAAAAAAACGTTTGTTTTGTTTTATTTAAAAAAAACATGTTTTTTACGAATACGAATAAAGTTAAGTAAACGAATTTTTACTTAAAATTTATTTGTTTTGGTTTCTCTTGAAAAATCGGTAACTTTTAAGTAAAATACTCTAGATAGCGAAGTAACGGACTAAAAATTTAATATACCTATAGAACCCTTTTAGAAAATCAATTCATTTTGTAGAAAAGTCGAAAATAGTGAAGAAGATACCGTACGAAACAATAAATTAAATTCACAAAATTTATTCAGCTTGAATAAATAAAGTTGAAATAAATTTGAATATAATGAAACAAATAAGAAAAAACCAAAAATTAATTTTAATCAATAAGAATGACCATCTCTACCTATACTACTTTTGTAGAGTAGTAGACAAATAATGTTAAAAAAATTTACTAAACTCAAGTTGTAGCTCATTAAATTTTTATCTGGAAAAAAACATCAATATTTTGTAGAACATTTCGTTTCAAAATAAAAAAGTACTAGAACATTTTTTTACTTAAAAGCCGTCGAGTTTAGACAAAAAATGTTGAAATCTATTTTGCAGCTAATTTCATACTTATAAATAATGTACCAAATTGTTATACGAAAAAACCAATAGCTTCGTGCTCTGACTACATATATTATACATATTGTCGTGTTCGAAAATGTTGTAAATATTTTATTTATTTTTAATTTTTGAAAACAATTTTGAATGTTTCTCGATTTTCCGCCAGCTGGTTAAGATGGCAATTATGAAGTGGGAAGACGAGGCTTTTGCCGTTAGGAGAGCCGCTATAGTGATTGCGACAAATCGGAAATCTTGCCAATCTTAATTCAAAATTAATTTTGAATTCGCATAAGTTGATTTTGATTATTATTAGAATTTGAATAATTGTCCAGTTTTTGGATAGAATTTGATTTATTTCGAAATTATGATTTTTGGACGACCATTATTGGTCTTATGCTTGTGACAAGAAATGTTAGAAAGTCAGCTGTCAACAGAACCGCACCAAGTGAAGATATGAATCAGAACTCTATGGCGGGCGGGTGCGATGAAAGGCAAAAATTTTAATTAGAAAATGATTTATGCAAATATTAAATTTAGAATTGCTATAAAATATAATATATAGTATTTAAAATATAAATACACGAGCAATAACTTCTGAAATACTTCTTTAAAGTTTGTTACAAAGTTCTTACGGTGCACTTCATGAGCTTAGCTTACACGATTTCCACTTGAAAGTAATCAATCTGTATGATATGCAAATCTGGATAATGACTCCTAAACAAACTGATAGCTAAAATGTTTGTTGAGAAAAGTTAAAATAAATCTCTATTCTCTATGCTGACCCAAGTCTACCATCGTCGACCAAAGTCAACATGGCCTTTTTCTCTGCAACAGACTCTTCTTAGAGGTTCCCCTCTTTAGCATTTAGGTCGACTCTGGGAGACTTTAAACTTTCGATCTAGGAAAGTTAAAAAATTCATTTTACTACCATACCATGCGTTTCAACAGTTAAAACTTAAGATTAATTCAAGGCGTTTTAATATTAAAGTTTTCTTTACAAATAAAATAAATTTAAAACTTTAAATTGTGGAAGCATTAAAAATGTGCAGCGACGTAGAGGATTACGAAGAATATTGCAAATATGAAAAGACCAATTTTTGTAGTGGAATAAAAATCATAACTTCTTATCGTGATGGAGCAGAAGCAAGTTGGACATTGACCTGTCCAGTTGGAGTAAACTAATTTGAGGTATTGCACTGTCGCAAATTAGACATAGGAGGTTGAGATTAAACTAAACACCATATCACAGAAGTTCTGTATAGTAGACTTAGTATATTGAATTGTTGGTGGCTCTAGAAGCCAAGAAACTTCTCTAACTAGGTTACACAACGTTTAGTTTCGCTCGTGCTTTATTCCAACTTTAATATAAGCAATGTAACATTACATATAGGACACACATTACCCATACACTAATTATCTAATAAAACTATCGCTCCGACATAAACTTTGACAAAAAGTCACATGCCATAAAATAAAATGATAAATTACTATATTCTGGTTATAGTTATCTTAAATCTTAAAGTGGTTATCTACAAATTGAATGTCGTTGTTAAGTTAACGCTACAATTAATTAAAATAAACATATAACAAGAACTACTCCTTTATTTATACAGATAAAAGATTTAAAAATTATTGCTACATGGGTGGTTCTTTCTTTGTACAATGTGACTTGATGTTTGAATTGTTTTAAAAGCGCTTCCACTACAGATAAGATTCATATGTAGAAATAAATAATAAATACTTGTCGCTTCAAATAAAACTTACGGTGTACGAGATAAGAAAAAACATGTAAAATAATTTTACGATTCTTATTTTGGTCAGAGGCATCCTAATTGGCCAATACAATGGAAAAGTGACGAATTGGATCTTGATGGTGTATATTATATAACAAGAATTTTATGTTCGAACACACCACCATATTCAAAAGCGCAGCAAACTCTAGCCAGACCAAGCAGCAGATTAAACTTCCAATGAGCCTTTGTCAGATTCAGCCTTGCCAACAGTACACAAATTGCTTAATTAAGTGCACAACCAGAATAAAGAGATTTTAGCGATAAGCTGCTTTAGAGAATACGCTTTGATAATATTTACTATAAAAGATTGCAATTTTTGTAAAATACAGTTCTCGTTTCAACACTTTAATTGATATTCTTTGTAGCGGACAACCAAACACGAATGATAATTTGAGATGACGCTTTTGTAGTCAACATTTATTTGACGTCACTACAATGGGTCGGCAGCGTAGAATCAACGGAATCGGATCGGTTATTTTATTAATTTTTAAATTTTTTATATCAAGTTTTTGCGCAACGCAATTAAAATTTAAATGAACCCTTGATAGAAAATTTGGTTTCAAAATAAATTGTGACCATTTTCATATTTTCAACGCTGGAAAGGAAGATTATATTTACATATTTGAAAATCTATAATGCTTGTCCCTCGTTTTATTTCAATCTACTTCGTCTCCCTTCTTTGATGTGGTACAAAGAAAATTTTGACCAATTTACATATTTATCTACACCCTTCTGCCTCATAATTCGATAAAATAATGAAGTCGCGGTATCGTACATTACCATTGAATAAAATCATGAAAATGGCTTTTTAGATGTAACCGGAACACCTTTGTAAAATAACTCGATTTGATGAAAAAGATAATGTAAATTTTAACAAAGAAATATACAAAGTATCACAGAAGTTGCGATATTACAAAGTTTTCATTTCCACAAAAAGTGTGATACGTCTCTCACAAATCACAAACTTCACTCCTAGTTGACGTCTTCCTTGTTTCTAGTTTTAAAAATTTTAATGTTTAATGATGCCTTATTACATAAAATTGTTTTTCATGCACACCATTAAACACTCAAAATTGGAAAAGCATTGGAAGTACCTATTTTATAATTCACAACTTACTTTCAGGGTTTAGAAAACAACTTCGAGTAATGCAATCGTTAAAACTGTAACGGTTTGGAATATTACGGAAACGACTTTATATGCAAACAAGAAATTTTTATTTATAATAAGACAATTTATAAATTTAAAATATAACAAATTTATATTGACTTGCAACGGAAGTGAAAAATCATACAAATTCTATTCAAATATCAATTAACGATAATTTAGATCGCTCATTAGCTCAGATATTATTTTAAAAAATCACAAAATTGTTGATTTGTGTTGTCGTTTCTTTCTATCCATCCTATACTAATAATAAAAAATTCTAAATTTGCATAAAAATTAAAGATTCGCAACCTTTAATTACTTGAAAAAAGTTATACATATTAGATGGGAAACTTGACTCGATCATCTGATGTAAATCCACGTATTGACAAATCTATAAGATTTAGCTATTTGTGTATAGCCCTAAAGAGGGTCCTACTAGTTGAGAACATTTAAATTTAATGGCTTTTCACCATTGTGTATCACTTGCGATATATTTGCAAATAGGTTTTCCGTGCATATGAAGTGTGATTTCTTCTTTCTCACAACTTAAGATTTATATATGTACTATTTATATATGTAACGGTCAATGATGACAATTTGGCCATTAACGTTAATGGCCGGACAATAACGTCAATGCCCAGTTTAATTGAGCATTGACGTCATTGACGTCAATGATCATGCATTTTGGGCAATGTTGACATTTAAAATTACATGTGTGGTTTTTACATCATAGTCCGGGCAATGACATCAATGCCCAATACAGGGTGGGCAATGATGAAATTATTATTCTATAGATTCCATCTGAAAGTAATATTTATTAAATGTGCCTTTGCAACTAATACTAGCTGTTAAGGAATACTGAAAAATTAATTTTGTTAGAAAATATTAGTGAAGCGACCAAAGAAAATGAGAATATTCTTAGACAAGCAGCAGCTGAAAGCAGTGTTTTAGGAAGTCACGGTTACAAGCGTTGTCATTGCAAGGGTGGATGTAAAAATAATAAATTTGCGTGTTGTGCCAGCAAACAAATTTGGAATTCTAAGTGCCATGGGTCACTTCCGTGCCAGAATAAAAATGATTAATTTAATTAAAAAAATTTATTTTATTATTTTTTAATTTTTATTATTTTTGTTAATAAATGATTATAATATTATATTATAATGCAATGAATACAAAATAGGTACGTAAATATCAATTGCCAGTTGGCTGTCAAATTTTAATTGCCATTTTGCTGTTCTTTATATTAGTTATTCCATAATATCATCATTGACATGACTGACACCAAAAGCCAATCACCGACAGAGGCTGACTGGGAAATTGCAAAGAAGGTTGTGAATAAGACCAAAACGGCATGGGCCATTAAATCCTTTAGCCGCTTCAAATCGCCCGGACCTGACGGGGTACTTCCAGCCCTACTTCAGTGGGGTCTGGATCACCTACTCAGTCATCTGGTGCGAGTGTTCAAAGCGTGCATTGCACACGGATACACACCGAAGGAATGGCGTAAGGTTAAAGTTATCTTTATACCCAAACCAGGCAGGGGCGACTACTCCCTGCCAAAATCGTATAGACCAATCAGTTTGACTTCGTTTTTCCTGAAAACGTTAGAAAAACTGTGCGACAGAGAGATACGTGATACGGTTCTGGAACACAGACCATTACACGTAAACCAGCATGCGTATATCCCTGGGAGATCTACTGAGACAGCTCTACACAAGGTGGTGGAGCGCGTCGAAAGATCACTGGGCCAAAAAGAGTCCACCCTAGGAGCGTTTATTGACATCGAAGGGGCTTTTGATAAAACCACCTTTGAAAGTATAAATGCAGCGCTAGGCCAATACGGTGTTCCCACAACCATTTCCAACTGGATCAGTTTTATACTGAAGTGGCGAGCCGTGGAGGTATGTGTCGGTGACATAAAGATCAAAGGCGTTGTAACCAGAGGCTGCCCTCAGGTAGGGGTACTCTCCCCACTGCTGTGGATTATGGTAGTGGACAGCCTCATACGACGCCTTAACGAAAAAGGTTTTTATACCATAGGATACGCAGATGATATGACCATACTGCTTACTGGCAAATTTGAAAACATGATCTGCATGCTAATGCAGACAGCTTTCAAAATACTGGAGGAATGGTGCACTGAGCACTCTCTGTCGGTCAACCCGACAAAGACGGAGCTTGTTCTGTTTACCAATAAAAGAAAGTTACCTGGCATGACAATGCCTAACTTAATGGGGACTCCTCTAAAACTGGCAGACGAAGTCAAGTTTCTGGGAATAATACTTGACAAGAAGCTAAACTGGGGAAAACATTTGAAAACCAAAGTTAGCAGAGCAAGAATGGCTTTCTGGCAGTGCCGAAGGGCGATGGGACGGTCATGGGGCCTTTCCCCTAAGATCACCCTCTGGCTCTACACTGCGGTGGTCAGACCTATGCTCTGTTATGGTGCACTTGTCTGGTGGCCCAGAACCAAACAGGTAACAGCAGCATCCTCTCTACACCAGATTCAGAGACTAATCTGTCTGGCTGTAACGGGAGTGATGCGCACTGCACCCACTACAGCATTGGAGACCCTTCTCTGCCTCCCACCACTTGATCTTCATGTGCAGGAGATGGCGGTTAAGGCTGCTCTTAGGCTGCGTAGCTGGGGGCTATTGAACCATAGGCGAGGAGCTGTGGGTCATATGCGGATTTTAGAGGACTACTCAATTAGAGTACCTCTGCTGCACCTTGAACCTGACAGAATCTCCCCTAAATACATATTTGACAGGAAATACAATATCCTGTTGAATCCAACAGAAACCTACGACTATGACATATGTCTATTCTCGGACGGTTCCAAAAACAATGTTGGCTCAGGAACAGGCATTTTCTCTGCTGAACTTGACCTAAACATAAGCATACCGCTGGGCAGGCACACATCAGTTTTCCAAACGGAACTTATGGGTATACTGCACTGCGCAAAAATAGTCCAAGATAAACTTATCTGCGACAAAAACATTCAGATATCTACAGATAGCAGATCGGCACTTGTGGCACTGAGGAGTCACAAGGTCACATCTGGTCTGTTGCTAGAATGCATTCAGACACTAAATGAGATATCTAACTCAAATGTCATTTCACTTTCGTGGGTGAAAGGGCATCAAGGTAACGAGGGTAACGTAAAAGCGGACGAGCTGGCAAGAAACGGCTCCAACAGCCTTCCCTGCGGTCCGGAGCCGATGATTGCACCAGCTGTCAAAGCTATCGATACCCTCCTAAAACAACACATCCTAAAACTGCATTCTTGCAGATGGGCAAAAGAAACTGAATGCAGACAAGCAAGGGCAGCGATCAAAGCACCCTCTAGTAGGCATTCAAAATATTATTTGAAACTGTCCAGAGTCAATCTACGGACAATTGCAGGGATTTTAACTGGACACTGCAAACTGAACAAACATCTCAACACAATGGGACTTGTAGATAACCCAAGATGTCGGGGATGTAATACAGCAGACGAAACCGCGGAACATGTGCTCTGTCACTGTCCGTCGCTAGCGTCAATTAGAGGTGCCATGCTAGGGGACTTCTGGCCTAACATGGCCAGAATCAGCGACACTCCGCCTGCCACTGACAGGACGGAGGGCCGCTGCATTCGGAGGCAGTACAATGGGCCCGATTTAGTGGCCTAAGTGCGTGTGGGGATACCTCCCTACCCTCCTACCTAAAATCCAGAATCCAGAATCCAGAATATCATCATTGCCCAATCTATTTTGGCTATTAACGTCATTGACCGGCCAAAGACGTAAATATTATAGTCAAATGAAAATATTTACATCATTGCCCACCTTTAACGGGCGTTGACGTCAATGGCCGGTCAATGACGTTAATGGTCAGGTTATTTACGTCATTGACCGTAACATATACATTTTAGATCTAAAAAATATCTATTCTACAATACCGAACAAATGTTAAAAAATGTTTTAAAACACGGAGTACTGGGTTCCATTCACCATACCTGAAAATCTGGAAGTTATGGAAAATTTAACATTTCCCTAATTTTGTCAGGGAATTTTTCATTTTTAGTGCCAAGTCAAGGAAATTAAATTTTCAGTCGAGGCAAAGAGTATGTACATACATACTCTTTGGTCGAGGTAAACAATTTCATTAAAATTTTTTTTTCAATTTTAAAATAAATTTGTTTTCAAATTTTAAAATTAAATTTGTTTTTAAATTTTAAAATTAAATTTATTTTATTTAAAAATTAATTATTTTATTATTAAACATTTTTTTTTAATTAAAAATTAGTTTTGTTTAATTATAAATTAATAATTTAAAAAATTTTTTTTTTTATTTGTAAATAAATTTGATTTAAATTTTAAAATTAAATTTATTTTATTTAAAAATTAATTTTTTTTTAATTAAAATTAATTTTTATATTATAATTTTAATCTTTTTATAATTTAATTATAAGATTATAATTTAATTTTAAAACTAAAATTTTTTTGCAATTTTGTTTTCTGATTTATCAAAATGTCATGGAAATTTTTTTATTCTTTATCAGGGAAAACCTGGAAATATCAGGATTTGATTTTGAAAATTTAGTGGTAACATTGAATTATTCATGATAAATGAAGAGGAGACTGCAAAAATATTATATTTCATTGTGAATATTATAAATTAAATACTAATACTAAATTATCTCATTATATTTTTCATAGATTTAATTCATTTTAATTGCTGGGTATCCCAGAGCACAATGGTAATTCAGCTAATTAAAATCACTAAATTGAAAATTACGCTTGTTTAAGAAAAAATATAAAACAAAAATAAAAACTATAGAGAAAGAAAAAACATCAAAATAATAAAAATTACATTTTTAACATAAACATAAACTTAACAATTAAACAAAAATTTATTTCAAAATTAAAATAAAACAGCGGATTTTTTGGAAAGTAAATATTATAAAACTTAATTAAAATTAAGATAAAGAATTATAAAAATTTGAAAGAATATTAACATTAATTTTTAACAATGGTAATTATTATTATTCTCACGAACACTTTTCTTTATGGTTTGTGATACCCTATTAGATTTTTGATTGTTATATTTTTCAGTAAATTATCGTCCCCCTTTTGGCAATCAAAATTTTCTGTTTTAATTTCAATTTTAATATTTTTAGAATTTAAGTTTTTGAAAAATTATATTTTGAAAAACATTGTTTTAAATAATTTCAAACATTTTGCATATTTTTGAAAGTACCTTACGTCTCTTTAGCGCTTATCAAAACGAACTGATTATAATTGTAGATTGTAATCCAGTATATTATCTTTTGGCAAAGAGAAGAGAAGAGAATGACGGCAGACGCCCTTCAACATCTTGCCCGCAGCGAATCTCGGCTTACACTCAACAACTTCATTTCGTCATCACCTGACACCCTCTAATTATGTATTTTGTGCCGCAGAAACTGACACGTTGTTACCCTGCTTTGTTCTTAAGCCCTACGGGTTAATAATAAATATGTAAAACTATTTTAGTATCGGCGTTAATATTTCCCCAGAGATGAAAGCTTAATATTCATCGTCATTTTTCAATTTTCCCTGGCTTAGCATTAGGACGTGATTTTATTATCGAACCTTACAAATATTTCGGCAGGTTTTATCACATGTTTTACTACAATCGATACCACCTAACGTTTTTATTGATAATATTTATCAATTTTCAACCATTTGATAAAATCCAGCTCGAAATTGATGGAAATTTTGCAATTACGCTCCTCAATACTTTAGTTAAATTATAATAATCCACTTTCGATAACAGTAAATGCGAGTTTAAATGAGAAATTATTATCAATTGTGAATGCTGGAATAGACAGTTAATATAATTAGCGAACTGCATATCCATTATAGTGAAGCTCGCGAACAATTTCAAATTAGCTTCAAGAACCATTTATAATAATTGCCAGACAATTCCAAACAGCTCTAATCACAATTATTATTATACTCGTAGAATCAAATATGCCAAAGTTGACAAGTGAACAATAATTATGAAGTATCTACTTATCTATTGCAAATAATCTTAAGAATAATAATTATTCAATATAAAAATGTAAACCACAGCGAAGGGGTTGTAAAATGTTAAGAATTTGTACAGAAAATAAAATAAAATTACAACAAAGAAATAAAAGGTTTTTACCGGAGTATTTAACACAATTCGTCTAAAGATAGAGACGAAAATCTCGGAAGGGTAGTGGGGGAAAGGAGTCAGTTAGTTTTTCTCCAAGGAATGTTTGTTTTTCTCCAAATGCTCGAGTCCAAACATCTTAACTCCAGCTCGTCTCGAACAGCATGTAATTGAGAAAGCTGCAATTGTCGCCACAGAGAAAGCACGAAGACCGAGATGGCTGAAATTTATGTTGAATGTTCATTGAAGCAATAAGACCTTTAATGCCTTTTATGCTGATATGATGTATAATTACTATCTTGGACAAAAAATAACTTCGGAATGGATTAAATCTGGAAAGGAAATGTATGTAAAGAATTTTTATTAGTATAACAAATTTAAAATTTAAGTTGCAAATAAAAACAAATGTGAAATTGAAATTGCACTTTGGACATACATATAGTTATGTCTAACGAACCTTTAAAGACCACTTTTAATAATTTATAATATAATTATTTGTTTAGTCTAGAGTAATTAATATATAAGTTTCAAAAAGGTTTTACATGTAAGGGTCGTCTCCGACTCAAGTGTTTACGTGTTCTAAACACCCCACTTTCAAAATGTAACTTTCGATGCATTTATTTTTATATTTTAAATCAGTTGCTGTTTTGCATCTAACTTGAACAGTTGTATCTTTAATTTAATAAATATTCAATTTTTAAAAACATTTGTTTTAATTGGATAAACGTAATTGGCGCAGTCGGTAGGATACCCAAACAATTCTATCGAAGAATTGGCGATTTTTAAATCATAATTGGGTAAATTATAAGTGCAACGTTCCAAATTGTGCATATTGGTGCAAGATCCACTGGTACCTGCTACAGAGAGACTTCTACCGCAGACGGACTTCACCCGCAGTGCAACCCGGAAACTACACCACCAGCAATTCACCCGCTAGACATATTCAACATGTTATTGGCAACCTTAGTTTTGTAAGTACCGCTTATTATTTTCCTTTACCTTAAATTTTGTTATACTGTATTAAAATCTCTATGAGTTTAATTCGCGATAGATCACCTATTAAAATCGCGGAAAATAATTCGAATAATTCAGATTTACAATTAGAAATTAGCGAAATAATTTTTAGTCAATTAAACAAAATTAATCCATTCGAAATGTCTGTTAATTTTGCAGAAATTAAATTGGCTAAAGAGACCATTCCTCAATATGAAGGAGGTAGCAAAAATCTATCATATTTTATTCTTCAATGTGAAAAATTTATTAGGGCTTATAAAAGTCCAATTGAAGCTAGTTCATTAAATAGTTTACTTTTTGAAACTTGTTGCTCGAAGTTAACTGGTGTTGCCAGAGACACTTTAGTAACATCGGATTGTTCCACCTGGGAAAAATTAAAAATATCACTTTTGAATCGTTTTGGAGATCAAAGAAATGAAACCTTATTATTAACTGATCTTAATACATGTTATCAATTATTAAACGAAACATACGATTCTTATTATGAAAGAATTAAAAATAAATTGCAATTATTATTAGAACACGTTACAATTAGGGAACAAGATGAAGGTCTTAAATTATATAAAATTAGTTTGCATAATAAAAGCGCGTTAGATACTTTTAAGGCAGGCTTGTTAGAACCATATCGTACTCACATTTCAAATCAAATTGTAAATTCAATCGAAGATTGCATGCTGCAATTGAGAAATTATGATAATTATAAACAACAAGTCGAATTTTTAAATTTCATGCGAAACAAAGCTCCAAAGCATAATAATACGCACAAAAATATTAATCAAAAATCATATAATCCACGGTTTAACTCGTTTACGCCTCAATCTAATAATCAATTTTCAAATTATCGAACTTTTAATCAAAATCAAGGATATACTAGTAGATTTAATAATAATAATAATTACAATAACAATAATCATAATAATTATAGTCAAAATGAATTTCCGCATGGTCCAGTTTACCAAACTAGACCAGTTCAAAATAAAATTTTTACAAATTCGCAAGTATTCGGAAGAAAACCCGAATCAAAACCTACACCAATGTCGATATCAACAAGAAATACATTTAACCCTTCTCGTAATCGACCAAACGCGTCTCATAATAATCATTTTCAAAAATCCGGTCCAAATAATTTTATATCGGAGGAATTGTATAATATAGAAGAACCAGATCAAATGCAATTAGAAAATCAAGAATATTTTGAAAATATGAATGAACCAATTGAAAATTTTCCAATACCAGCCTCGGAACAATCAACATAGATTTAAATATATTAGCTAGCAAACCCAAATTACCATTTATCACTATTCCTAATTTAAATTTAAAAATTCTCCTAGACAGTGGAGCTTCAAACTCAATAATGAATTCAAATATTGCACATGATAATTTTAAAAATTTTATATTTAAAAAACAGTTTTTAATTAAGAGCATGAATCAAACGGTCGCTAATGACGAAAATGTATCTTTCCCTATTTTGAAAGAATTCGGTATAAATAATGCAATTGATTTTCATGTAATCAATTGGCATGATCGATTTGACGCTTTATTAGGAAGCGAAGATTTATGTAAATTAGGTGCAAATATAAATTATAACAATAGAACGTTAGAGATAGGAAATTATAAAATTCCTTTTTTTCTGGAATTAAACCAAAAAAATTTTAAGCCATTTAAGCAAAGAGTTAAAACTCATATAAAAATTCCCGTGAATATTGATGAAGGCGAAGTCCTTATACCTGAAATTAATTTTAAACAATTTTGTATCCCCGAATCAATTGCCTTTGCAAAGAACGGTTTTTGCGAAGTACCCATAGAAGAAGTACGTAAAATAGACATTAATTTTAAACAACAAGTAAAAGTAGAACCAATAACAAATGTAGAAATTAAGAAACCAAAAAATCATTTTTCTAATCTAAATATTCAAAATGTTATTCGTACGGAACATCTTAACCCGGAAGAAAAAGCAGAAATTTTAAGTTTATGTAGAAAATACAAAGATATTTTTTACAACGAAAATCACGATTTAACATTCACTAATGCAGTAAAGCATAAAATTAGAACAGTAGATAATGAACCAGTTTTTTGTAAATCATTTAGATATCCTTATCATTTAAAAACAGAAATTCAAAATCAAATAAAAAAACTATTAGACGATAAAATCATAAAACCCAGTATTTCACCGTATAGCTCGCCAGTTTGGATTGTACCAAAGAAAATTGACGCTAGTGGAAAAAAGAAATTCCGCCTTGTGATAGACTACCGTAAGCTAAATGAAAAAACAATTGAAGAAAAATATCCCATTCCTAGAATTAATGAAATTCTGGATAATCTAGGAAAATGTAATTACTTTTCCACCTTAGATCTCGCGCAAGGTTTTCATCAAATTGAGATGGACGTTGATTCAATCAAGAAAACCGCTTTCTCAGTAAATAACGGCCATTGGGAATATGTTCGCATGCCATTTGGGTTGAAAAATGCCCCTAGTACGTTTCAGCGAGTAATGGATAACATTTTTCGCGAATTTCTTCATAAATTTTGTTTTGTCTATATGGACGACATAGTAATTTATTCAAAATCTCTCCACGAACATTTGGTTCACCTTAAACTAATTTTTGATAAAATTAGACAGTACAATCTAAAAGTTCAACTTGATAAATCCGAGTTTTTGCGAAAGGAAGTTGCCTTTCTTGGTCATGTAATTACTCCAGAAGGTATAAAACCTAATCCCCAAAAAGTTATAGCTATACAAAATTATCCTCTTCCAAAGACAATTAAAGAAATTAGGTCATTTCTCGGTTTAATAGGATATTATAGAAAATTTATTCAAAATTTTGCTAGAATAGTGCAGCCCTTCACAAAATGTCTTAAAAAGGGAGCAAAAATCGAAACAAGTAATCCCGATTACTTACAAGCATTTCAGAAATGCAAAGAGTTAATAACAAATGCCCCCATATTAGCTTATCCCGATTTTGAAAAAATCTTTCACGTCACAACTGACGCTTCTAACACAGCTATCGGAGGTGTGTTATCCCAAAATAATAAACCCATTGCTTTTTATTCTAGAACTTTAAATAGTGCCGAAAGAAATTATTCAACAATCGAACGCGAATTATTAGCAATTGTCGATACGACAAAACAATTTAGGCCATTTGTTTACGGAAAACAATTTATTATTGAGACTGACCACAAACCGCTGGTCTGGCTATTTTCAATTAAAGATGCAAATTCTCGCCTCGTTAAATGGCGATTAAAATTAGAAGAATTCGATTATAAAATTCAATATAGAAAAGGCAAAGAAAATCAGGTAGCAGACGCATTATCGCGTATAGAAATTAACGTAAAAGAAACTTTAGATGAAAACTTAGATTTGATGTCAATGACACCAAATGTTGGTGACGATTTAGAATTGCCATTAGATGATCTTGACGACATAATTAACGCCCTTGATAAAAATAACGAATCAATTATTAACGCTAACGATAATACTAACGAAGATAATGAATCTAATAATACTAGACATACGTCACATGAAAACCCCGTGTTTACTATGCCCATTTCTGATAAACCGGTAAATCAATTTGCGAATCGTATAATCTTACAATTAGGAGATCAATATAACGTAGATCATAAAAGAATTTTTGCGAAAAATAACTATACAGTCACTATTAGAAGAGGTAACGAATTACAAAATCTCTCACAAATGTTAAAGGAAATCGTTAATCCTGGAAATTTATATGGAATTTATTTCAAAGATAACGAAATAGAATCAAAATTTTTAAAAATCACTCAAAGTCTATTCAATAATCAGGTAAAATTTACAAAAAGTAATATATTAGCAAAAGATTTAGAAAATTCAAACCAACAAGATGAAGTAATAGAACAATATCATTCAAGTAACCATAACGGCATCACCGAAACTTATAATCATTTAAAATTAAAATATTATTGGCCCGATATGAAAACTAAAATAAATAAATTTATAAATGAATGCGAAACTTGTCTCGCTAGTAAATATGAAAGGAATCCTTACAAGATTCAATTTTCGGGACCCCTACTTTCAAAAAGACCTTTTGACGTTATTCACATAGATACATTCAGTTTTGAAAGTAATAAATTTATAACTATAATTGATTTATTTTCGCGTTACACACAAGCTTATTTTGTAACAGATATCACCGGTATAACAATATTAAATAAATTACGCCATTACTTTTCTCATCATGGCTATCCAAAGAAAATTGTTTGTGACGAAGGTAAAGAGTTCAAAAACAAAGTATTTCAAGAATTTTGCGAATTATTTAAAATTGAATTACATTTTACGACAAATTATAATAGTAGTTCTAATTCACCGATAGAACGAGTGCATTCTACTATTTTAGAAAAACTCAGAATAATTAAAGAAAAAGACCCAAATGAAAGTCCTCAACATTTAATGATATCAGCCGTATTAACTTATAATCAATCAATTCATTCCGCCACTGGTTACACCCCATTTACATTATTATATGGCCCTTATGAAAATTTAAACGCACACGAGTTAGACCTAAGTAAAACGGTTTACGAAATTTATAACGAAAAAAGAAAAGACGAATTATTGCCATTCTATGAACAATTATACCAAAAACAACTCGAAAAAGGTCAAAACAATTTGCAAAATCATAATAAAAATAAAGAATCCACTGTTGAAATTAGTGAACCCACAGTATATTTTACACGGCAACGAATCAGAAAAACGGACCCGTATTATGATAAAGTAAATGTAACATCAATTGAAAAAAATAAAATAATTGGAATACGAGATAAGTCAAAACGACAAGCAAACATACACGTAAGAAAATTAAAAAGACTTAAAAAGAAATTTCCGTTACAGAATAATGGAACTGACCAGTCAAAACCAGGCCCTTCAGGTAGACAAGATTGACACGAACGGATATTTTCCCGAAGACCTAGGTCCAGCAAAGCTCCTCGGTCATTATCATAAGTTTTATTTTTATTTTAATATAAGCGATCTAGAATTAAGTTATTTTAAGTTATTAAGCAGTACTACTATTTTACAGTCAAAAACATCAAATTCAAATCATCTTACACAACAATTAGTTAACATACTAACCGATAATTGCAAATCAATTGAAAAACAACTATCGAAATTTAAATATCGTAACAAACGTGGACTCGTTAACGTTTTAGGAACCGCTATTAAATTCATTACCGGCAATCCGGACAATCAAGATTTAATTGATATTAACAAAAATTTAGATTTACTATATAATAATCAAGAAAAGATAGTTAAACAAATAAACGAGTATAGTTCATTTGCACATCACATAACAATGCGTTACGCGAAAGATCTCGAAACAATTCAAAATAATTTGAATTCATCATTTAATGCAATAAATAAAATAAGTAATTCTCTTGATACCCAGTTAATGATAGAGTACAACAATTACATCAGTCTAAAATTACTAAACATTCTCCAAAGTATTGAAAGAACCATCTCATTAGCCTTTTCGGAAATTACAAATTTAGAAATAATATCGGACGAAGAATTAATTGAAATTATAAATCATTTAAAACTAATTTATAAAAAATCAGAATTACTCGAATTAGATACCGTTCATATTTTTAAGATTTTAGAATTTTCAAAGTTTCAAATTTTTGCAACAAGAGATTTTATTACATGTATACTTAATGTACCTATCCTGGATCCATCCATTTACCAATACACAAGAATTTATCCAATTCCCGATTTGCAAAACAAGGTGCTAATTCCGCCATCGAAGTACCATCTGCAAAGTGTTAGAAAAGAATTATGGACTGACGAAAAGTGTCAAGTGATCGAAAACTCAATCGTGTGTGTAGACAAACCCCAAGTGAACAAGTGCTCTTTTATTCATAATAACAATAATTGTACTTATGCATTAGCTAACAATAATTATAAACTTTACGGACAACTTAAAAACGGAAAAGTTCTAACTTCTTGTAAAACTAAGTTAAGCGTAATTGAAGAATGCAATGATAAAATTAATAATCTCGAAGTGATAAACAATGCGTTAATTTCATCTGAAAACAATTGTAAAATAATTATAGACGATCAAACTTATGTAAATACATTTAATAATTTTACTTTTAATAATCCATTAGCAATTCAAGATTATCAGGCTAGCGCAATTGTAAATTTGCAATTAAACCATTTGGACAATTTAGATGATCTAAAAGAAGAAGCAAAAAGTTTGGAACATCACATCAAAATACATCCTGTAATGCATGTTACACATTTTATCACAACTATTATTATTGTTTTATGTATTTTTGTTGCATTATTATATCTCTTTAGAAATAAAATTAAATCATTAGTTAAGGGGAAGAAAAATGAAGAATTTGAATTATCAGAAAGTCACAGTGTCCAAGCTTCACCGGACACGTTCTTTACTAAGGGGGGAGGAGTTATGTCTAACGAACCTTTAAAGACCACTTTTAATAATTTATAATATAATTATTTGTTTAGTCTAGAGTAATTAATATATAAGTTTCAAAAAGGTTTTACATGTAAGGGTCGTCTCCGACTCAAGTGTTTACGTGTTCTAAACACCCCACTTTCAAAATGTAACTTTCGATGCATTTATTTTTATATTTTAAATCAGTTGCTGTTTTGCATCTAACTTGAACAGTTGTATCTTTAATTTAATAAATATTCAATTTTTAAAAACATTTGTTTTAATTGGATAAACGTAATTATATGTACACATACACTGCACCTATGTCGACTGGAAAAGCAATTACATCATGGAAGGACTGTCCGGATGTTCTTCGGGAATGCAATGTAAGAAGCCTTTCAGTTGGAAGTAGAAAACTTTAATTTTGATCTTTCACTTACAGCTTAAGTTTCTGTGTTATTAGGTTTCATGAGCTTTGAAAGTGGAGATTTTGAAATTATTGGTAAAATTAATTGGTTCAACAACTTAAGTTCTATTAACCCCATGTTAGAAATTAATATAAGTTAGGGTCATGACATTTATAGAACAAATAAAATTTGGCATTTGAACCTTAACATAATCAGAAAGCCGGTGGACCTTAAATTTAAATTTTCGGAATGATTAATGAAAAGATTGACCTTTAATGTAACATTTTAAAGGTGACCGTTCTAAGTAATTTCAACTCGGATTTACGAATTCATCAAGTGGAATTTTCTTAATCCTAAAGAAAAAATGATAAAGTTATAATTTCCTAATTTCACAGATAATTAAGTTTGATAATAGTCACTTCCCGCGGATAAAAGTGTAGCTATGGCAGGTTCTCCAATTTATTATTTAAAGATGGCGCAAGAAGGTACTAAAAACGACATCTAATTTTATTTGGATGGAAAGCGTCTGATGATACAGATGCTTGCCTTTAGAGCTTTAGACAAAAGTTGTATAAAATTAAATGAGTGTGAAATTCTTTGAAGTTTGAGTTTAGATTTTATTAACGGTAAGAAGTAATGGTTTAGTTATTGGATGGAAAAGGATAATCAAATATTGCTTTCTTGGTTTATCAGATTTTTTGAAAGAATCCTTCATGGAACAATAAAAGCTCAGGTAGCTTCGAGCAACAATCGTTAATTCAAAGCAGCTAGTATACAAAGTAGGATAAAAGCTTGACATCTCGTACTTTAAACAACAACGCTTTGAAAGCTAAGAAAAAAGTTTATTAAATGCTGAAAGAGAAAACGTGTGAAGTGTGAAAATACGGCCGGAAGTATCATGTAAAATGCAGTATGCATGTACAAATTCACACCATACTTGTCAAACGAGTGCTATTCAGCTGCCATATTACTTTTTCAATAAAGAAATTTTAACTTTTCAATTTTTGAATAAAGCGGAAAAACCATTATTTACTCCAATATTTATAATGTGCATATTTCATACCGACCCGTCAAATAAGAATTGGGTAATTTAGGAGAGAGAACCGAATAAAGATCTAGCATTTTCGGGATCGGATGATTTAAAATTATTTTTGGATTCACTAAATTTCAAACGTAATGCATTTCTTATTTTCTATTTTTAATCATCGGTGTTTACAACGATAAACCTTTTCGGGCTTAATGCATTTTTAATCTAGCGTTGCTTATGAATTTTACGAGTGCCATTTGGTTTTATCTGTGCGGAAAATTAAATTATTTCGTTCGTCATTTTAATTTTTATTTGAATTTGGTTTTTGCGTCTGAAGATTAACTAAAAAATTAAATTTCCATGTAGAAAATTAAATAAAATGTAGCAATTAGAAGACGCGGAGCTACATATCAGGATTATGGTTTGTAGTATACGACCCTTTAGATATAGAGAGTACAAATTAAACAATAAAATTTAATATTCTCAGTAAACACGGAATAGCCGAAACTGTGGTTAAAGTAAACCGGGAACTGACGCACTAATCCCGATAATAACCACACAAAATAATCCAAACTGACCAGGTTTACTGCTCAGCTCTGCATTGCAGATAGGAAGAAGCGTCTTCGTATAAATTACGTTACAATATTTTATACAATGTAAATTTTGCAGCCTCACCTGAAACAATCATCACAAAAAAGTCGTAAAATTTAAAATATACAAAGCAATACAATCGAAAATTAAAGTCAAATTTAATTTCAGAGCTCTGTTATTATAGAAAATGTGTTTTCTACGTGATGCGTAAAATTTGCAAACGAATAATTCACTACGGAAGTAAATTTGTCTTTATGACTTTTTTTATTGTCATTCTTTATTGGTGCCATTTCGTTTGATAATGCTTCAATTTTTTATTAAAAGCGAGTTCAAACAAAATTTCCTGCAAAATTATGCTTCCAATCAATTTGGTGTTAAATCAGCTTCAATTAAAAAATTAACTAGCAAATTTTATTATTTAATTGCATCGCAGTTTTTCATTCGATTCATACTACAATAAATAGCGCAACTGCTGGATGAAATTGAAAAAATTATTCTATTTTTTTTCTCCTCTCACACCTGTTCTCGGTTACTCGTATTTATTATATATTATTTATATTGCAATGATCGACTTTTTTCTGTTTTTTTTTCTAAATTTCTGTTAGATTTCAAGGTAAAACGTACACAAGATTTTCAGCTTATGAAACCGTAAAACGTCAAATGTCGTTAAATTATCGGCTTTTTTTCTATACGGTTTTGTAGAATAATTTATTACCTTAAGAAATAAAATATAAAAATAAGAAAACAGATATTATCCATGTTAGATTCAGTTCCTTATATTTTAACTTCACCAGATGCAGTAGAATCACGTTAATCCAATCATGCGCATCAGTTGCGGATATAATAAAAGTAGTTGATAATTATTATTATATTCTGTATAATATGCATTCGAGAGACGCGGAGTTAAAACTGTGTTCTGACCGTTTCTTTCGGCAGATAATGGCAAACCAACAAAGTATCTGCTAAGGAGAAAACAGTATTGATATTATATTGATAAAAATTTATAATTTACACTTAATTACTTTGAAAATCCTTATTTTTATGCATTATTGGATATTTTTCGTTTTCTGTCATGTAGTCTCAGAGATTACCGAAAATTAATACTGTGGTTCTACTATCTTTGAACAAACATCTCCTTTTTTGTGGCAGATAGGGACGGTGCTAGGCGGTAAGCTAGGTAACCGACGAATGAGTTCGGAAAATGTCAGGAGAGCTTCCGAAACTTTCTGATGGTAACTTTGTGATTCGGTGGGAATTTTCAGGGGGTGCAAGAACAGATGGGACCGCCTCTGGTCACAGATGACTGAGGTTAAGAAGAAAGACTTACGGCTTAAGATCGATTTCTAACTACTAAATGCTGCAGCAAAATTTTAACATTAAGACTGCTAAATTTGCTTAGACCGTAAATATAATCTGTGCATACAGTTATTGAAATATTATGAGCAGTTGGTAGCTCTGGCTGGGTATTAATTATTATTATTATACATAGTTTTACAGATAATCGAACCCAGTTAAATCTCTGTTTCGGATCAGTGGATTGTGGAAGGAGCAACATCCTAAAATGTATTCTGTGCGCGCACTGCTTGTGCGTACTCTTGCAACGTAGGTATAGATAATTCTGTAGGATATTTTCTGAAAGAATAAAAAGTACCTATTTGCAGTGAAATCAAATACTGAACGTTCATTTATCCTTTTGGATTTTGAAAGTCGGGCGGGTTCAGTACCCCAGTTATATAGTTTATACTATGTTTAGAAAGTAATTATCTACATATTTGTATCACAAAGAAGGTACTATTTACAATTTGTAATAATAACAATAACTATCTACTTTTATATTAAAATTGATTTTATATTCTGCACCCCATCGCCCTCCTACGTCAGTCGCCACTGAAATCTATTATTATTACCAACTTAACCAAGTTTAGTATGGAACAACTAGCTTGCTAGTACTTTGGGTACAATAATAAAAGCTTTTGGTACAGAACATTTGGTGGAATCCTATATTCGATGAATGTTTCTTTTGATTTAAAAGCTATATTCGGTTCAAATCAATTTCGACGCAAATTGTTTCGATGCTGAATCATTCGACGCTGGATCATCAGCGTAAACTCATTTATCGTAAGCTATTAGGCGCGGTGAACACTGCAGTTAAAAAAAAACAACTAAAAGATATAATATTTTCTTCGGTGAAAAGTAACTGCAAGTTAAAAATATGTATGTTGTTTTAATCGGTAGATTAAATCAATTAATTTAGTAGATAATAAAAAATGCAATAAAAAAGGCAAAAAAATTGTATTTATTTGTTGATTTATACGTACACGTCTGACGTGCAGCAATTATTATGGTAAATGCGAGTACATTAACAAGATTTCCAGGTGTTTCTTTACACGAATTTTTTTAATTAAGTGTTATTACCCACAAAACGATTCAAAATGTATGTATGTTTATTATATTAGTTGTATAAAATGAAAATTTTGATAAAAATATTATAATTTATAACCATGCAACTGATAAGTTTTATATTTTGGTGACAAAACGTACAGCAGAATTTAAAAAATTTTCATCTGTCACAGTATATACTGTACACAATATGACATTCAGAAGTGCATGAGCGAATGAACGAGATTCCCACTAATTGATAAATATCCTAGGTTATGCCTGCCTGTCCTCGGACAATACCTAAAGATATTAGAGCTCTTACAACATTGTTACATATTATGTTACACAACAAGTTAATATATCAAAAATAACAACATTAAAGTGCTAAAAGTTGGATGGTTTAGTCTGGATGCTTTCCTACAAACACAGCATGTGTCTGTTAAAATTTTAAGAGAAGTATAAGTTTTGCTTATACCAAGGTTTAGTGAGAAAAATATTGGATATAAATTATTGTTCCCTAACTAACTCGAAAGTTTATGAAGTTCCCAGTTGTCTTTATGAATAAAACTCCATAAGACAAAAGGAGTATTATTTATTTTCATTTTTTGAAATTAATTTCAAAACTTTTATATAACAAAATATATATATTATATTATGACAATTAACTAATGGGGGGTTTTTAGGTGTGCAGTTGAATTTCTCGAGAGACAAAGTTGACGCGACAAAAAGTGCAGTTTCTTTTTGTTTTTTTCTTGAGAAAGTCGTGGTTTTTCGGTATTTTATAAAACGCACATGAAGTTTACTAAAAGTTATTTATATTCAGTTGTGGTGCGTTCAAGTTTTACGCTTGAGTTCGTTTCAGTAATCCATCATATTTAAATAGACTAAGAGAAGAATTATCCTGACGCCAACTCTGAGTAATATTATGAGCTCTGATGTTTTATACATATATGCTCTTGATGTAAAAAGCTATGAAGGAAATAATAAATGCACGAAAGGAATACGTCATAGTCGTTCACGATTTTCTCACAAAGAGTGCAAACATTTTCTTTCTTTGTTATCTGTGCTGATAGGATCTGACAAGGAGTAATCTCTCACCTACACAACTTTTCACTTACCTGGTCCATGTCGGAGAAACCCAACTAGAGTCGCGGTTTTAAAACCACCGTCTAGCCGCACTAACTAAAAGTAGAACTTCATTTTACCATTTTCCTTTTCATATTCATTTTGTAATTTACGCCAGTATGATAAAGTTTTCTTTGTAACTTATCTTGCTGTCAGTTTGGACGAATGCCCAACTACAGTTGCGTTTGCCTGCTTTACAATGATATTTTACTAACAAATTTTCTGCTTTATGTACCGTAAATATTTTGCATAATGCAATGTTACTGCAAGTGGATATTTTTCTATTCCGACCAATACGAAATTACACCTCACGGCATACTTACGTACACTTACTTGCACCAGAGACATCTCAATAAAATTCAAAATATTGTTTAAAGAACCATTTTACGCTTGTGTTTACTTCGAGTAGCTTACGTTTGAGAAAATTCCAAACTATTTTGTTTTATAAACTAAATATTTATTCGTATTATTCAATGATGGTAACATTTTAAAATACAAATACAAAACCTCGTCACAGCTTAGAAATGTTTTCCAAGACATTGCATATTATCTAAACTGACATCTTCCATTCAGAGAGAGTGAAAAGAAAAAATCTGAGGAAACATTTGTATATTTGTTCACCCTTATTCCAGTTTCTTTTACGACTCCCGGAAAGAAAGAAATCACTGTCACTAGCACGACTTAAAAGAGTAAAAACTACCTTAAATATTTCATAAGTTGGTTTTAAGATAAACGACAAGGAAACGTTCCAGGCAAAACTTTTTATGCTAGTAAATATGTTTCATTTGTGGTGTTACTCCAAACATATTATATGTTTATTGCAGAAAGATATTATTTAAATTATTACACAGGGTGATCCGGCCAAAACCATTAGCGGACCATCTGAAAAAATTGCAGTTTGATATTTCATAATTTTTTTAAATTACGAAACATTTTTACTAGCACAGTTTTATCACTCGAAAACGTTTCTACTGCATTTGTCGAACCCATATAGTTTTTATATCACTTTTAATTATGATAATTGTTATCGATTTATCTTTGAATAACTCACCCCTAGTTCAGGATAAACAGGCACATATGAAAAATTTTCTTTACGGGTCGAGTTAATGCCCGAAACTAATCAGTTAATTAATTACTCTAGGGAGAAAAAACACTTGACTCCAAAATTACACATACGATTTTTTTAATTACACAAAATATTTAATATTATGAATTTTTCTCTGTATAAAAAGAAAATTATGCCTAAAAGAAAAAGGTTTTTCCTAGATTTTTCTAGTTCAAAAAATGAAAATGCAACAAAGTTTATTCAATATAGTTTTTTGATTAGCACTCATTATGAAAAATATAAACTTTTCATTGCAGAGAAACGCTGCTATTTCAGGTTTCCAGCTATGAAAATTCGGCACTTACGGCTAAAATCGTCCATCCAAGCTTTATAATTTTATTAACTCTGTTTTTAAAATTTTAATTTCAAACTTTTACTATTATGAACTGTACGTTTTGACAAGGGTGTGTGTTGGTAAGTATATGAGTGCCACATTGAAGTTTTGGGTTGAAAATCCTGATAATTTTATAAAAACCTAAATGTATGATTCGCGTAGCTAATGAATATTCATTTTATTTAAAAATTAAATATTTTCTAATTTTATATCCCCCAGTAATTAAGTACACAGCTAGAACACCATGACAACCCTAAATTTGCATGCGATTGAAAAACGAAAGAACGTAATCAAAATTATAACAGCATAATAATCTTCAGAATTACTGGAATTTTCATTAAATACCTTAATGAAATATTTTAACACATGAGATCAAGTCATTGCAAAATTAATTAATAATAATAATGCTCTACAAAATAATGCAGTAATAAAAATATTAAAAATTAAATTGAAATAGAATTTTTACTATAAGTATTTTTGATATCTTCTGAAATGAATTATTTTTTAACTTTACGACGATACATACTAATTATTTATAAAATCAATATTATTCATTAAGAAAATAACTATACAGAACTTTCAATTATAATTTGAAGCTTGAAAATTTAATAACACTTACTAGCTGAAATTAGTAAACAGAGAAAATTTAGGAATTAATATTTTATAGGGAAGCAGGAATATTACTAATATTCCAGTATTTCCACTACAGATATTCGCAATCGTGTATATAGTATAGGTACAATAAATTAGTAATAGATTCTCTATTGCGTATTGAGTTACTTCACAACCAATTTGCTAAATTGTACATAGACAATGTGAAATTAAGGTTCAAGCTCTTCAAAGACAGTTAGGGAACCAAGAAAATGTCAAAATCTCATAATTTATAGAGAAATTTGTAAGGCATACAAAATTTCTCCGTTATTATTCGAGGGTAGCTTAAACGAAAACCAATAGATAAGACGATAAGAGAATTTAAAGGGGTCGTACTTAAAAAAACCATTGGAAAAAATTCTGACTACGGTCCTGCTTTTGTACCTTTTAAAGTTAATGCTCCTTCATTATTCCGTAAAGCCCCTTTTACTGGTAATATGCGTTTGTCATCCTCAAATTAATGGTGTAAATTCCGTCGGAAAAGAATATGTATGAGATTATGTAAAATATTGTCATATAGAATCACATTTGAATTAAAAAACTATTTATAATGGGATTGGAAAATGTTTCGGTAGTTTATTCTTCGAAATATATACATAGAAATTGCAACCATTTCGATTTTAAAAATATCGTTGTTTGTAAAGAAAAAAATTTAAAAAGTTTTGGCTATAGACAAGCGTTTCGTTTCCGTTAGAATTCATCTGTACGATATAATTTGATATACCAAATTATTAACTTTAGCTGTAAACTTTGAGAAGAATAATATTAAGAATTAAATAATTGCCAAGAATGTGAGCATTAAGCAAACCTCAAATGATAATAAATCTCCCCATTAACCAAGATTTAGTAATGCGATGTATCTCAACGGGGGGTCACTGTCTCAAAGCTCAAATATACGTGCTAGTTTAGAGCCAACTTAAATACCATAATAAAGATCCATCTAACTGTTAGTAGCAAAATGAGAGGGAAGTAAACTATATTTTAGCAGTGTTTTGGCTACATCCACATCACCAACAAAAACAAACAAATATCTGCTAATTGAGTGCGTTTAGGTGATGTAAACTGCGGTAGAAAGTTTCACCAACGAAAATACTGATTTAAATTCCCACCATTATTTAAACATTGTTCTAAACATCTCACCATTAGGAATTAATGTTGTTGTTTTGATCTATAAATCTACTTAAGCAGTTACATTACGTGTTCGCCCAAGATATTTTCTTCTTAAAACTAAACTCACAAGATTAGACAAACTTTTTACATTTTCTTTCATTTTCCATTATCCAAGGGTCAATTTTGACTATAAATGAACATCAAATTTCTTTCGGAAGATAATGATTTTTAGTTTGTTTCGTGAAAGACTTCTAATGGAAGTTCAATTTAACGACGCCTGCAATAAATTGCATTTAAACATTCGTTGTCTGAAAATAGCGAAATGCCTCTAGAATTCGAGACAATTTAAGACAAAAACATCTAGACACTTGAATCTACTAAATCGTAGTTAAAAAGTATAAAACTACTTTGCGCTATTTAACTATAATCACGTATTCAAAAATTGTCGACGATTATTTACAAATACGTTCTTTTAATGCTAATTTAAAAGAAGGCTGCAACTTTATGCCATGTTATCTGAAAAGTCTCTCTTTCCTTTTTAGGTGGTGGAAAATGTCCGAGGAAACCTCAAGTTTTATGGCCTGGGAAATATTCGAAATGTAATTTAAACACTTGTATTTTAGTAACGTAGAAGATTTGAAGACTGTTCGCTCAGCAAACTATTAAAATGTTCGTCAGTACCAACCCCTTGAGAAAACACAAGCAAAACGTGCTCAGTGTAAATAAATTCAAATAAATTTTGCAAAGTCATTATAAAAAGTAAAATTTAAATTTGTTACTGCTTCATTTTATTCATTTAACGTAAAACTTTCCAAGCAGCAAATTGTTGCTTAGTGTGTTCCAAAATTTAAGACGCCTTACAAATTAGTCAATCAAATGCTTTTTGAAGATATGTTTTTAGGTTTGTATAATTTGCCACTACCGAATAAATTGGTTTGATATACAGGTCCGGACGTCAATAATGCAATTACCCTTTGTGCGGCCAGAATCTTCAAACATTTTTTTACGGCATACATATTAGGTAGGCACAAAATATAAAATAATCCAATTTCTGAAAGCAAGACAAAAAGTTCACTTTCTGATAAACAAAATTGAAGAGTTACAGGAGACACTAAAGTACTTTAGCTTCCCTCGTCATATAATACTTAATTATATGCATTTTAGGTAAAGAAATGATTGTATTGCGGTGTATTCGAAGCAACAGTAATCTTTTTAAAAATTTTTATCCTGAAAATAGGACTTGACTTCTTGGAATGTCGGAAAAGCATTTCGTGGCAATACAGAAGAATTTTAAGACACTTTTTGAAATATAAGATATTTTTCATAAAGGAATTTTTTGTCCCACAAATTAAGTAATGGCCAATTCCTTTCCTTAATCATAAAGCAAAGTTAAAACTAATTTTAAAATAAAATAAACTTAAATATTATGAAATCAATTAACTTTTTTAGAAGCTAAATAACCGATCAAAATTTAAATGCTTATCAATAACTTCTAAAAAATTCTAGTAAACCAGTTTTCTCAACTTTTAAACTCTTAATAATTATTGTTAAAATGACTAAATATTTCTAAATTTATATTCCGAAAAATCTTTTCGTGTTCAAACAATTGAAAAGTTCAATTATTAAACGCACCGGGAGGTCGGAGTTTCGGGGAAGCCCCCGCCCGATATAATCCATATTCTAGTAAAGTTAACCACCAACCCAAATTTAAAATTTCTATATCACTTCTTCTTCAAGGGGCAGTACACTATACAGTGCATAGGCAATCACTTGGCTAAAGCAAAGATGACGTACTAGGGAATTTAACTAATGGGGTACCTTGGGCTTTAGATCACAACAGTGTAATCAGTTGGTGTAATTATTTTCTAGTCGGCCGGAGAAGGATTTGCGCCATACTGCTGGTCTGATAAGCATCGGGCATAAGTCGTAAAAATCTTGTGATTTATGACGAAATTCAGACTATCAAAAGGGAAACTTATAAAATTAAACAAAAAATGCAGTGGTGTGTCACGATAAAAATTGCGTTAAATACAACGAAGAAAACGAAGTTTCAAAAAAGAAGTAATGTCAGTTTTTAAAATTAATTTACGTCTAATTTACGTAGCCTTAATTGGATGAGAACAGCACTTAAGTTATTTAAAACCAAAATTATAAATCTACATGTTTTTAGGACACCCTGTATAAACGTAGATAAGCTATATAAGAAAAACTTGTGGCAGTCTTAATTTGTAAATTTTAAAGATACTTAATGAAAATTATCTTCATTGGATTCTTTTTTGTCTGGTCACTTAAAATGTAAAAGGTGATACGACGAAAGCACTTCTGTTTTGTTCTCGGCAGTTCACCCTGTATACGATATCACACTGTAGGTATCCGTAGACATCTTTTAATATTTTGTCTACTTTATCATCTACATTGATTTTAACTTGTAAGTTAAATATGTTTTAGGGGGACTATAACGTATCTTGAGTGCGCCCTCGTCTCGTCGAACCCTCTTCTGGGTGTCCATATTTCTACCAAATCAAATTATTTAAGTAATCCTATCGCCAGATTAGTACTTGTAGATGATTGATAATGTCGCAATATTTTCTGTTAGGTACCATTTTATTTAACGTTTCGTGAAATTAGACTGTCTACGAGAATTTTCTAAATTTATCGGATATAAAATCAGTTATTTAAAAATGAATCGAATCCTTGCAAACCATTCGTGCAGGTACTTTCCGTGTTTTACGAGAGACAATGCAGTATAGGGTTTTATGTTGGTAATTACAATTTGCCCAATACAATTTGCTGTAAAAATCGTTTCATTCGTAATGTTATCCGAGTTATATGATCAATACAGTAACTACCAATATCATAATTTCCTTTTACTGACAGCTCGTTTTTATAACAATAGTAATTTCAAATCGGATGAGCACTGACAGCTAAATTTCCCTTTGTGTCGCGGCGTGTCGCTGTTTTCTCGCGATTTCCTAGGCGAGAATATATTGGAAAAGTTACGATCATATGTTAATATCCTGTTTGTTATTGAAAATAATTCAATTTTTTTCTACAATAAACGCATCTAAGTATTTTTTTGCCAGCGTAACCGTCAAAATTTCCGAACTAAACAAATTGAATATTGAAAATAATCATACCAAATATAATATAATTTTAAAATAAATTAATAAAAAATTATTATCAATAAATATAGGTACCATTGGTATAATTAAAACTTGGCGCTAGAAATTGGAAGTGTCTGCAAAGCCATAAATGTTTTACCGCTGTTTCGAAAGCTATGGTATAGCAAACACAAAACAGTTTAACTTTTAATTTGAAATAAACTGAAAATTTTATGAAGGTGCTAAAAGTATATTGAATTCTAATAACAAACGATACAGTTCCGTAAGCAAATACCATGTAATTAATTAATGTTAACCTCGGCGAAGGTCCTCAGAATTTTTCATTAGTTTTTTATGTAGCCATATAATTGGTTGTTCTTAAGTTGTAATTATAAAACAAATTAAAATGAGTTTCTCTAATTTAAAACATGAAATAAAATTTTATAGTTGCTATAGTACAAATTGCCGCTTTAATAGGTAGAAAATTTGAAAGTTTAAAGCGAAGAATATTTTTTAGTTATTTTTCCAAGCGAAAAAGACTTCGCCTTTGCGTCGCATATGACGCTTAATATCTGGAACCCTTTTCTAATTAATATTTGGTCGAAGCTTTCGAAAGTTCAAAGACTTTCTATAAATTTTACTGAATATCCCCATAACGGTTTCCACATTTAACTAACGATTTACAAAGCAATGGTTACAATCAATTAGATCCAATTAGGCTAATAATATTAAATTAAAATATTTAAATTATCGATTTTTCGTTAATATCTTTGACCACGGAAAGGCTCCATTACTACAACCATCATTATTTTTATATAGTTGGGGTTAAATTTTTAGTGACCAAATTTGTGCTTTTGTACATGGAAATCTACTATCAAGCTGAAAATGGGAGAATAAGAAAACAAGAAAACACAAGGAAAAAATAAAATATTAATAACTTTTCCCATCTTCTTACCGTGCGCGGTTATGTTGAATAAGAACTTATTAAGCTTACAGGGTGTATTGCAATATGAGAGACTTTATTAAAACCCGAACGTGGAAAATTACAGTCTGAGGAACATTAAGTGGATGCATTAAGCTGTGACAGTATTACTGACAATATGATGTTATTACTTCCTTCTCCTTTATCCTTGCATTTCAAGAGAACATTTTAGGTAACCTGGAATTATATTACCAATTTGTACAAATTACAAAAAATATGCAGGAAGGAAAGGCTGGTTGGCGTTGTTGGTAAAATCTGTTGAAAATTGACATCACAAAATTTTCCAACGAGCTCGGCTATCATAAAAGTGGAGGTGAAGAATTGAGCTATAAATTAACTTGTCATACTGCACTTGTATAGCCGAGAGTTGCCCCTACAAAACTTGCGGTTGGATAGTAAAGTGGACATTTCAGGAGTTGCATGTAGCATCGTCCTTTTTCATCGTAACAACACAAACCTAAGTTGTAGTCCTCAACCAACATAACGGTCAGAATTATTCTCAGGGATAGATTTTAATAAGCCACCTGTCGGATTAAAATTTCTAACAGTTTATATTACTCACTGGTATTATAACAATGCCGTAGTTAACTGGAGTGTAAATTGACTCAAACAGACATTTATGTATTAATCAGGAAAACTAACTAAAAGTCGGGATAATTTTGAAAAATTAACGTAAAATCCTTGTTTATTTTAGCAGTCGGAGGCATTAAAGTTGAAAAATTATTGCCAACTTTAACAATTGTTTTGAAAAACTTTATGGAAGCAATTTTAGTAGTAGAGAACGTCACCGAAGCAAAGATGCATAAATTTAGTTCATGTTTGTATTCCGTTTCGCGGATGCTGCTTACTGGCCATCTACCAAAGTTTTAGGGTTACTTCCGCTTAAAAACGTCTGCTTTCCGAGTTTTACTTTTAAACTTGCTGGTGGAGTAAAGTTTAATGGGAGCTTCCAACAATTTACAATGATTTAACATAATATCTTAAAGGTTAAAGGAAATGTATCCAAAAAAATTAAATACTAAGCAAAACTTCGAGAAACTTGGCAAACACGGGTTAGTTTGAAATGCTTGTTACAAAGTGTCGTCGATTTATGGGACACTGGGGCCACCACTCGCAGGTTAAAAATGATGTGCTCTCTCCAGTTTTAGCTTATTAAACGAAGTAATTGTTGTCGTCCCGGAGCAATTTATAAAATCAATTTGAGTTTAGAGCACCAAAGTTACTAGGTATGCTTTTTCGAGTCCTCAGTTCACCTGTCACAATAACCAACATGGTAAAATACTAAATTAGAGTCGACTTGTTACTCGAGTACTAAATTCAAACTAATCATTAATCAACTTAACCACGCTGCTGATTATACTCAACTTATTTTCTAGTTCAACTTATTAACTTCGGAATTGACTAACCAATTTAAGCTCTTGATCCATTCAAATTGATTAATTATTCGCTACCTGACTTGTTCTTTAATCTAAATCAAACTAAACCTGTAATATCATTATAATTTTTAATATAATAAATAATAATCAAACAACAACCACGCGCAGGTCAATTAACATAAAAATGAGTCTGAATTGCAAATTTTCTCTAGAACAAAAGTAATAATGGAACGAGCTCTTTCAGTAATATACTTCATGCGGCAAAAAATTTTAAGGCAAATTTATATAGTTTTCCAGTTCCTGTATGCAAATTTCAGACTATAAGAAAATGCACAATAACTTGAAACTACCACATAAGAAATTTTAGTTTTAGTGCATTGTTCTTTAGATTAACATAACAATGATGTCGTTTTTATCACAATTTTGAAACAATAAAATTATAATTCATTTGTTTTAAAAAAAAAAGTTGAAAATGGAGTTTGCTAGTGCAATCAAATCGCAATTTGAGGAATATAGCAGGTATAACAGGCAATTTGCGATGACAAACCAACCGCGAGATGTTATTAAGACTTTTTCGAGAAATGAATTCATCTGCCTGTTAGTTTTAGTTCATTGAGCTCGACAAAGAGCAGGAAAACTTAACTTTATTAAGAAATTAATTTCTTAAATGTTCGCTCCAGAAAGCACCCATGTTTTTCTTTTTGGGTATCCGCTTCCTTACTACTTTTTAGGTTAACTTTGAATTTGAAACAATAACACAAACTTACTTATACAGGAGTACAGGAATACCGGAGATTCTTCGTGGGGGATCCCCAAGGTCGTCAAACTTACATTACTGGGCCACTATGTGTGAGGCCGCATATGTATGTATATGAAATTAGTGATTTGTTGTTAGATAAAATGGTAAAAATATTAAGGCATTGTAAAATATCAACCGGAAAAAAAACTATTTTTTAACGTTAATTTTAATTACGTAAGTACTTTTAATCTTGTTTAAAACTTTAAGTAAATGTTTAGCATAAATACTAAATTTGTATAATGTTGTTGGGTAACAAACACAATAAGGCAAAATGTTAAAAAAAGACTTTAATCTCTTTACGTTTCACTTTGCAAAGTTTTGAAATAAAATTAAATTACAAAAGTGGTTAAAAATATTTATTGCAGAATTGCAACTTTACCAACAATGAAATCTTTGGTATAAACAAGTTTTAGTACTGTCTTAGTAAATTAAAACTTTAATTTATTCTCTATAAATTGTGTCAGAGTCAGAGATGTTGGTAGTTGAACAGAAGTAGTTTTGAACATTGTTTTCCATAGTTTGATGTTTGTTTTTGTTGGTTAGAACAGCACTGGAGCTTGTCACCTGTCTAAAACAGCTATCATTAGCAACTTGCCTACTTCTGTTTAACTTGGTCTTACTTCTGTGTCACCTCCGCTGGTTTATAATCTTAACATCTACGTGTATCTTCCTTATTACGTAACGACGTCAACAATATCCTGCATAGATAATTATTACTCGGTTATTAATTTACAAAAAAGCATCCATTTTTTTTTCTTATAAAATTCCTTTGATTATTATCTTTCGTCAAATATTGTTCATGTTCCTTTAACAATGAGTAAAATGTTTAAGAGCCGAAGCGTTAAAAATTGTCGGTTAACCGGGTATCTAATTATTCAACATAACACGCTTTGGCTGAACTAATGACTTTATTATTACACTCCCAAAACAAAAAAAAACATTAAAAGATGAGATAGTAGTCACGATCGCCTTCCGAAACACAGATGTTGGCCGATTATACAAAATAATCATAAATATGTATCATGAGAATTTTTGGAGTGATTATTTTTTCTTGTTAACTCTCACCTTAGAGCTTAGAGGGATATGATTATGAAGAAACCAAATTGTATAGACAAGGTAATAGCTATTTTTTGTGACCATTATTTTATTAAATTTTTATTACTTAAATTGTTTCGGTGTTTAAAATACAATCAAACCAACTTCAATTTTGTGAAGTGCTGGAAAAATGCCATTTCTTATTTCAAAATTATTGTAATTTTTATAATTCGCATAATTACAAAAATTGGTATCAAGGATATATTCGGAAAACTTAATAGTATATATTTCGATCGGAGCTTTTTTGAAGATTAGTTGATGTTATCATTTAATTAAATTTTGACATGGTAGAATGAAAAAAAAAAGTGTACGTGAATCAGAAACGACTATGAACTCATTCGTTGAGTAGAACTTTTTATGGTGTAGAAGATTTCGAACTCTCCAACAAAAAGGTTTACAAAAAAATGCTCGCCACAAAACGTTCAACATTTACTTCTAATACTACAATAATATATTATTTATCTAAAAAAAATTTAATTTGATTTCTACCGGAGTACCAAAAGACTTTCAGAAAAAATTCCTATGAATAACAGTAACTTCACCAAACTTTTTGAATTAATTTTTCAGGTTCATTGGTCAATGGTTTCGTCTAGCCTTTCCATACGGCACGTCATGAGAATAATGATTTTAATGAAGCTCAATTGAAACTTGGGTTTGTTTTTAATATATTCTTGGAAAAATATACAAAAGTTGAAAGAAACAACTTAATAGCGCTTTTATTTAAAACAATTTCTGGTGCCTGAAGCTCGACTAAGTTGACAATATAGAGAACTCCATCGTAAGTATTTTATATCGCTTTTAAATATTAAATATCGATTTCGACATTCTCAAGTGCTTTCTTAGTAAAACAAATTCTGACCGAGTTAAAAAGTTCAAGTTTTCAAAAACCGATATACAGATTTTAAGGCTCTAAAGCCAAATTTTCAGTAAAAGTTTATGTTGTGAAATTGGAGTAGTAAACAAAATTCGAATTAAAATACGATAATCTTTGAGAAAAATTTCAGTGCCAGAGTTTATAATTCCAAATTCGAGCATTTTAATCCTAGATTTATGTATTATAAGAGAGTACAGTATTATTGGACACCAAGAACTTTTTTCCACTGGCTTTACACTGTACATAACGATTTCGGAATTTAAAAATTTAACCAGCAATAACGATAGGTGATGGGAGCAGAGTAAGTAAAAGTTGCGTTTTTATTTAATTTTAATAATTTCATGCTTTGCACAAATTTCTTCTCGAACTTTTTTTTTCACTTTTATTATCTTCCTATGGGCTAATTCTTTCCTTCAATTCTATGTAGATATTATAATCGGAGTAATTTTGTGTTCATTTTCTGCAGTTTCCTCTGAAGATTTCTTGTGAAGAAGTCTCTGTAGATTTCATGCAAATCTACTGAATTTCTAAATTTTATTTCCGATTGTAGCGGTCTGAACGACGCCTGCATCTCAACCACATTTTGTATACATTTGTAACTTCTGTAATAATGTTGAAATTCATTGTACTTACGACCTTGTTCATTGTATTTTCATGTATTGTATTTCATGCTGTTCATGTATTTTTTATATTTTTGTATACGTATAGAAATCAAAATATGAGGTTAGGATTGTTCCAATAACTAAGTTATATATTTTATAATGTTAATAATAGGTTTTTGGGCTATTGGCTATTAATTACCTGAAGATGTAATTTGATATTCACGAAACGAGTTGCAAATGAGTATATTTGCTTTATTCCTAATAAGTATCATTAATTAAACTGCACTTATGCATACATTATACGATATATTATGATTAATAAATACAATAGCATGATAATAATATTAAATACATTTGCATATTATTGCCAACAGTGATTAATAATTTTTTGTAATATAGTATATAATTACATAAGTAGAGTTATACTTTTACCCCACATTTAAATTCATCACCCTAGTATTTATTATAGTTAATTACGAAGCGCCGATGCTTATCAGACACACCCCCGATAATTCAGTGATCCAAACTGCCAAATGTCAAAAAAAAACGTTGTGGCTACTATACTATTAAATAAGAATATTATGAATTTTATGATCTTAGAGAATTCAAACAATTCATCTTCTAATGCTGGATGGTATTCCATAGCCTCCAGTCACGAGGTTATTACTTTTATTTCAACCTATCTGTGCTTCAAATAAAGTTTTATTTTAACTGTGCATAACCTGAAATTCAGAAGTAAAAAACGTGAAATAATCGGTATTATATCTTCAATCAAAATTTTCAAATTTTTCAAAATTTTGATTTAGTGTTTGTTATATTTCCCAACGAAAACAAATACATTACCTGAAGCATCTATATTATTGTTGTTGATTAAGTGAGAACGGTAAAAATGCACATAATGATATTGGAGATATCTGGGAAGTCTGGGGGTATGGAATGCCTTTCAGCACTGGGGGCTTACAAGATTCTACTATGGCGGTGCCAGAATCTTTTTCAAAGTTAATTTTCACCAAAAGCCAAACTTTATATTTATGAATTAAAAATTACTGATGGTTTGGTAAAGCTTTAAAATGAAGAAGGTATTTTTTGACACTAAATAAAATGATCTTCAAGTTGGCACTGGAATTTCACATCGATTATATATGCAACGTTGTGGGAAATTCAAATTCGTGCATTTGAAGCGACTCCGCATCTGAATTGTATGGCGTCGCGGTGGAGTGGCCGTATCAAAGTGATTTTGTCGAGGTGAATTTTAACGCGTTGTTCTTCTAAACCTATGTTAAAACCGGTAGAAAATCGTAACAAATAATCAAGAGTTCCATAAATTTAAACCGCTTTTCACGGTCGACTTTTAACCATCCCATCCAAGTGAAATAATCAATTTATGATTTAATTTCGACCGACTTTCTATTATAACAAGATCATAAATTGCACAAAGCCGCACACGTCTTTATCCGTATTTATATGAACCACTCCCGAATTACAAATCCCAATTTAAAACTCTAAAATAAAAAATGTAAATAAATAACGGCAATTGATGTTATAATAAAGCAGAATAAAATATTCACGACGCAATTACCTTATAAAGCTATTAACACTGTAAAATCGATGACCTCACGATAATTAGTTTGAAATTAAAAATATAACCGGTACAATAAATTAAAAATAAAGAAAAAAAATATTATGTTTAACCTATCTTAATTTGTTAAAGATTTATTGGAAACATCGCAAAGCAAAAGTTGCAATCGGGTATTATGAATGAATGAAAAATTACGTGGGCGATTACACTGTCGGCAGGCTTCATTTTACAGAATAAATCACTCGAATAGAATTTATTAACTTAATAATAAACTTGTAACTCTTAACAAGATATGTGGTAAAAATATCGTGACCAGGGAAAATAGATAATTTTACTAATAAAAATAAATGAATATGCGTGTTTCCGATACTACGATCGACGGTATGTCGAGTTGATCACATGTAAATAATGAAAAATTTATAGCTAATATTATCTTTGTCAAGCAGTCGCTTATCCGCCAGTTTATTCCTTCGGCGCTGGTTAAAGTTGCGTCTTTGGATGACAAAATAAGTTAGATTCGACAACATTTTGTGCGTGTGTTAACAAAATTACAATGTAATAACTCCCCTGTATAAACATAGCTAAAGACTAGTTAGTTTAGATTGTTGGAAGCCAACTTGCCGAACAAATGCTTAGTTTAGGGTGAAATAGGAAATTTATGTTAAACTCCACCAGCAGGATGTTGTTGACACAAAGTTTTAGCTTCAGTATATTTTTCCGGCCCGTCTGTCACATACCAGGGGTTTGAGATGACTTGAGTTCAAACCAGACCAAACTTTTAGCGTTTAATTCTCGAATTAGGGATATATGAACTTTAAACGTCAAATTTATAAACTGAGCACGTTCTTTCTTAAAACCAATTAAAAATCCAAGACACTTAGATAGATTAAACTCTAAACCGAACCAAATCCTTTTAGAATTTGTTAAACTATACGTTTTACCCGATCCACGTTATTGAAAAATTAGAGATTGGTAAAAATAAAATTTAAAATAATACAGCGGGTTCCGATTCGCTAGTATGAATTATTTAATCATAAATTCTCTCGCATGCAAAATTAATCACTTGATAAGTTATTGTACTTTCAGATTGCGTATAGATTTCCATTAAAAACATCACGAAAATGGTAATGAGTATAGATAGCCGATTTATGTTAATTTAGTTCACACGATAAGAAGAGAAAAGCACGATTGATAAGAAACCAACGGAAGATATTAAAAAGCAATTAAAATGTTGATATCAAAGTTGGATATATGCATAATGTGGTATATAATACAAAATTAAATTTCTGTTTAAAATGGACTCCTCAAAGGATACAAAGGAATTTGTATTTGTCTTAATACTAGATATTATATTTTAATTAAATATGTTATTACTATATTAACATAGAAAATCAAATAAGAAGATAAAAAAAAATTGTTTACTGAAATATTAAAATTTGAAACAAATAAATTAAGTTAGACATTCCGTAAATTTCATTGTATCAAGGTAAAATTTACCTTTTTCAAAAAAAACAAACTATCTTTTGTTACTGTCGCAAAAAAATTGATATGACGCAATTGTTTTGCTTTAGTGCCGGCTAAAGTACTTTAATATCGCTCTCTATATTTTTTCTTATCTCATAGTGCGTCAGTCGTTGCGCGTTGGCAGTAAAAGAAAAGTTAATTAGGTAACAATTCTTTTTATGTTTGAATAATAAATACCATACTTTATTCGGAGCAAGACTATTTTTTGTGGTTTGCCTGAAGTTCAACGTCATCGTTAATGTCGGATAATATAAGATGATGTTGCGATCGTGACTTGACATTTTGCTCCCGGATAATTCGCTTTCGAACATTTCACTACCATTCCCGAATTGTTACTAAAAATATAAGTACCTTAGGTTTTGAAATATTTTTACACCAATAGCTCGTTAGCTATTGCTTTTAAAGTTGTTTTTAATAATGAAACACCTAGAACCCACCGTGATTGTAGTGAACCAGAATCCACTATAGAAGCCGGTGCAGGTAGTCTACACTTTTAATATTATTATTATTTATATTAGGTTGTCAAATATCTTCCTTCCGCCTTTTTGTTTTTTGAATTTGGCGGCTATGTACAAAGCGCTACAGAGCTCGTATCTGGCAATACTATACATCATTTGACAGGTCTTGACATAACCTACAAAACGACGCTATGCATGATTAGTTTGGATATTGCGTTCAACAGTTGTAGACGTGTAAACATGGAGTTCACTAACTCCGAAATTCGCACTATTTTAAAGTTTTCCTTCGTTAAAGGCAAATCCGCTAGAGAAACGTTCCGTGAGATTAATGATGTTTTGGGGGATGGTACTCTATCACTTCGAACCGCGGAGGAATGGTTTCGACGATTCAGAGCCGGTGAAAACGACACCATGGATAAGCCAGCCGGCGGAAGACCTGTGACGACGAATACCGATCAAATCATGGAAATCGGCGTGTTAGACCGGCATGTGGCATCTCGTGACATCGCCCAGGAGATGGGAGTTAGTCACCAAACCATTTTAAACCATCTGCAGAAAGGTGGATACAAAAAAAAGCTTGATGTTTGGGTGCCGCATGATTTGACGCAAAAAAACCTTCTGGACCGAATCAACGCCTGCGATATGCTGCTGAAACGGAACGAACTCGACCCATTTTTGAAGCGGATGGTAGCTGGCGACGAAAAATGGATCACATACGACAATATCAAGCGGAAACGGTCGTGGTCGAAGGCCGGTGAATCGTCCCAAACAGTGGCCAAGCCGGGATTGACGGCCAGGAAGGCTTTGCTGTGTGTTTGGTGGGATTGGAAGGGAATCATCCACTATGAGCTGCTCCCATATGGCCAGACGCTTAATTCTACCATCTACTGCGAACAACTGGACCGCTTGAAGCAGGCGATCGACCAGAAGCGTCCAGAATTGGCCAACAGGAAGGGTGTAGTGTTCCACCAGGACAACGCCAGACGCCAGACGGTGAAAACGACACCATGGATAAGCCAGCCGGCGGAAGACCTGTGACGACGAATACCGATCAAATCATGGAAATCGGCGTGTTAGACCGGCATGTGGCATCTCGTGACATCGCCCAGGAGATGGGAGTTAGTCACCAAACCATTTTAAACCATCTGCAGAAAGGTGGATACAAAAAAAAGCTTGATGTTTGGGTGCCGCATGATTTGACGCAAAAAAACCTTCTGGACCGAATCAACGCCTGCGATATGCTGCTGAAACGGAACGAACTCGACCCATTTTTGAAGCGGATGGTAGCTGGCGACGAAAAATGGATCACATACGACAATATCAAGCGGAAACGGTCGTGGTCGAAGGCCGGTGAATCGTCCCAAACAGTGGCCAAGCCGGGATTGACGGCCAGGAAGGCTTTGCTGTGTGTTTGGTGGGATTGGAAGGGAATCATCCACTATGAGCTGCTCCCATATGGCCAGACGCTTAATTCTACCATCTACTGCGAACAACTGGACCGCTTGAAGCAGGCGATCGACCAGAAGCGTCCAGAATTGGCCAACAGGAAGGGTGTAGTGTTCCACCAGGACAACGCCAGACCACACACTTCGTTGATGACTCGTCAGAAAATACGGGAGCTCGGATGGGAGGTTTTATCGCATCCACCATATAGCACGGACATGGCGCCAAGTGATTACCACCTGTTCCTGTCCATGGCAAACGCCCTTGGTGGTGTACAGTTGAACTCAAAAGAGGCTTGTGAAAAGTGGCTGTCCGAGTTCTTCGCAAATAAGGAGGGGGGCTTCTACGAGGGGGGTATTATGAAGTTGCCGTCTAGATGGAAACAGATTATCGAACAAAACGGCGCATATTTGAACTAAATCCGATCACTGTAACACTTTTTATAAAGCATTGAATAAAGAGCAAAAAGGCGGAAGGAAGATATTTGACAACCAATATAATCATAGTGAAATTAAACTATTCATCTTTTTATACTGGGAGGTACTCCCTACCTCCCAAATTTCCTGGTTTGTGTAACTATATTTTCCAAATAAAGTTGGAAATATATTTTGTTTCGTGGGATTCTGCAGTGGTAATGTCAGAATTTTTATTTTTCAAGTCTCATCGAAGATGATTTTTTCATCAAATTTACGTTTACTTGCGAAGCAAACGAAATGTTTTTCTTTGCGCGAAGATTGTTCTTGGGACAACAAACGCAAGTGGAAACAGAGAGAAAGTCCAGTCAAATTAGATAAAATTTTCACGAATAGCGGAAATAATTGATAGAAAGCTACAAATTAGTACAGAAGTACATTAGGGCTTATGTTTGAACATACTAAAAGTCGGGACCAAATATCTTGGGCTCGAGCCGCCATCTTGAAAAAAAGGTCCTCCAAATTACTTTTTCGCTGATATCTCGGTAACCGTGCGTTTAGCAAGTAAAGTTTCATATAAAAGAGAAAGATAATAAAATTTTCTATTAAAAAGATGCTATTCACAGGTAATCTACGTTGAATATAGAGAACAATCATTATTTCAGATATAGGTTCATGTTTTCAGCACTCGCGGGCTTGAAACGTGAATAAGTTTCAAAAATTGACCTAACCGACATTGTTAGGGTCTATTGACGATTGAAGGGAAGGAAAGCACCGAGTTATCAACCAGATACTTACCACAAGTAATTAAGATAATGTTGAAATAAAACTGAAAAATAATTACATTTGATATTTAAAATCGGTAGAAATACCTTTGCGTTTATTCTCATGCTATAAAAGTTTTTAGAAACTTATAGACTTCGAATTTTAGAAAAGCAAAGCGAGTCGTACTAACATTACTATAGGGCTTCATGTTGTTCATCGTATGTCACTGCTTAATTTTTGAACTGAAAAATGTAAATAGATTAAACTCAAAAAAACATATCAACCTCGATGTCGAGTACATTATTGTCATCGATATGTATCTCTTTCAACAGACCTCTCTTTTTCTATCTGAATTTGACTTGAAACATGAGGTGCCATGACAATATCCACAGATTTGTTTTACAGCCATACGATGAAGTGCAGCCTTTCTTACAATTGCAAGATATCAACTTGAGCAAAGATTCGGAAATAGGCGCATGAAGCGATAGGATAGATTTGAAAAAATCATCAATTTTTTCTATCTGTCTATGGTGTTCCCAAAACTGAAACGTCTCTAAACCGCCATCGCTATAATTCTTTCACCAAGTAAGTTCATAAAAGAAAATCAAACTTAGTACCGTTACCCCCAACGGCTGCGTCTGCTCAACAGCATTTGTTTAAACTTTAAAGTGTATCACCAGATACAAAAGTGGCGTGGGTATGAAATGGCACCCAAACTTTGGGGATGGAAAAAGACGGATGATTTTTTAATACCTTCAAGCTCTTGTTACCGAATCTTTGCTAAAGTTGATAACTTGCAATTAACTATAAGAACGGCTGCACTTCATCGTGTGGCTGCAAGAATTTCCCTTTTTGGTATATAGTATGGTATATAAATGGTATATAGTATATACCATTTTTTAAATTATTTTTTTATTATGAAAGTATTTTTTTATTATTTATGTGTTTTAAATAGTATATTGTTTGGCTAGGGACGAAACAAAACGATTTCAGACCAGGGTGAGGATTGCCTGCCCGAGCGATTAGCGAGGATAGGCAACACCCTGGTCTGAAATCGTGTTTTATACCGTGCCATACACACTATTTTACAAATTACCTGCAATGAATCTGAGAGTTTCATTAACTAACCTAACCTTCATAAAATATAAAAACTGTCACTGTCAGATAAGTTGACGGTTAAAATGATAGATTTATAACTGAGTAAGCGGGAAAAAACTTGAAGGTTTCTGTCCTAGGGAAGAAACCAATTAGTTTCTGACCAGCAGTCGCGTTGATCTGCAATTGTCGTGTTGCGACTGTCTCAACATGCAATGAAACTCACAGTTTCATAGTAGGTAATATGTAAAATAAATTTTGCGGATTATTCATTAATTTTAGAGAAACCGGTATTTGAAAATAGAAATTGTCTATATCGTCGGTTAACTTTTAACTCCACCTTTTGCACTGATATGGTTTTTAATGCCATTCAATAAAAGAATTTTTGTTTATACAGTTTTTATTGTCTCCTGCAAAATTTCATGTTTAGGAGTTTAGCAGTTTAACACTCTTAACCGACGATATGTTTAATAGAAATTGCAAGTCACAAGTTTTCCGTTGATGGTATGTGTGCTCTGATATAATCTTAGTGATAGCCGTCACACGCGTGTGGCTTGATTTTGAGTTCAGGGATGTTTTTAGCGAGTAAACGCCAGCAAAACGGCTCGGAGCGCCTGTAGCGTAGCGAAGGGCTGCGTGTTTCTAATAGATTCTAAAGGTACTAGATAATCCGCTACGTTTTCTAAAATTTTTATATAATGAAAATAAACGCATCGTTCTACCGTTTTTTAATATCGAATGTAATTAAATAATGAAATAATGATTATGCTCTATATTCAACGTAGATTTTCGGCGTAAATAATGAAGATATAAAAAAAGTGAATAGAATATTTTTAATAGAAAATTTTATTATCTTTCTTTTTTATATGAAACTTTACTTGTTCAATGCAAGGTTACCGAGATATCAGCGAAAAAGTAATTTGGAGGAACTCTTTTTCAAGATGGCGGCCCGAGCCCAAGAAATTTTGGTCCCGACTTTTAGTATGTTTAAATATAAGCCCGAATGTACTTCTGTGCCAATTTGTAGCTTTCTATCAATTATTTCCGCTATTTTATCTAATTTGACTGGACTCGACAAAGTTTGAAATTATCTACTGGTCGCCTACGTTTAAATAAAAATATTTTAAATAAATTGCCAGGATAGCAGACCAATATTGAACAATCGCTTGGGAAAATATGCACTTGTCGGTTATTATTCTATTAATCACAATACTATTGATATTTTTCAGCAGTTGTATTATCATTATGAATATTTTATTAACACTCGTAATATAACTACTAAATATTAATGGACTAATGATCGAACACTTTTAATATTAACATTAAAACATTGACTAACTATTTATCTGTGCAAACTTCTGTGTATCAAATCATTGCATTGTTTTAACTTTCAAGAAATGACAAGGAAAACAGAGAAATAGTTTAATCCTTCTCACACGTCATATTATCTGAATATTAGCTATACACTAAGAATACAAAGAATGAATTACAACAACTGAATATTGATTAACATTTTTTAAAATTTATTTAAATTTTCTATCGGCAGTATATACCAAAAAATATGTAGCATTGATATTGATTGCCAAAAATGTACTTGTATTTCTGAAATTCCACGTAATATAGTTATTCCTAAAAATTCTCAAGTGTTCGAAAGAATTTTCAGTTATTTCTAACCCTTTTTGGGTGTTGTTAGTGAACTGGTAATTTTGCACAAAAGGTTGATACAAAATTTGACCCAAAACTTGTAGCAAGGGATGCTTGAATTTCTCAACCCACCCATTTAATATAAACTGCTCAACATGCAAATGCAATACACGTTTATCCATCAAATTTTACCTGTTAATAATAATTTATTCATGAATTTTAAAATTAAACCATTTTGAAAGTTTTAAAAATTAAATAATACGTTATAGGTTATACTGATTTGCACATCAGGAAAATTGTGATAAACTATTTTTAGAAGTACATTTATAATAATATATTATTATATAAAATTTTATTTCAATTGACATTTGGTGTTTCAACAGACCTGTTCTTTTGTGATTTAAATAAAATAAATAAATGAGAAATGTAATTGAATTAAATTTTTGAATTGATATTTTAGTTTGATTTATTGCAGCATTTGTCCCGCCACTGCCCTGTCACATTGTCAGATTTTAATTTGGCGTTAATTGCTTGAATAATAAACGAACGAAAATCATTTTAATTCGGAAAATTAATTCATACTTTAGGTCAGTAACCTGTCACATTTTAATTCAACGTACATTATTTTTTTAATTAGATTGCAATTTGTTATTAGCTCAATATTAAACCAACCGATCAATGAAAAGTGTGAATGTTGTAAAAGTTGAAAGTAAATCACAGCAAATGAGCGTTGAAAGTATGCTTTTCCGAACGGTAGTAGATATTAGATTATCCCATAATATTAATTTATTACATCATGGTACTTGTTTTCCAACATTTAATCTTATATTAATAGTTGAAAATGTCGACTTACCAAACATACAGAACAAAATAATGTATGTACTACGGAATCTTACCTGCAAAGAAAACAGAAATTTAATAAAAATTTAAAATTCATGAAAGACATAAGTAAAAATATATAAAATGAAAAGAAGCGAGAAATCATGATAAGTACAATATTGTTATCAGGAAAACACTGCATTCAGAAATATGGAGTTTCATAATATAGTGACCCTCTTTTAAGAATTGTATATCTTTGTATTTTGCATATCGCCAACAGTACAAAATAAGAATAATGACTAATTTGAATTGCAATCTCGTAAATCCTTCAAATTTGATTCATAGTTTTCCATTTTCAAGATACTCTTAGGACGCCGTTAGCTCCGGAGTAAAAGTTTACAAATCTAGCTAAGTATATTTTCACTTTCGCTCTTATCCCCTTTTCAAGCTTTGACTTTATTTAAAGACATTATCTTCTACAAGCAATTCATTACTTTTTGTTTTTTTTTGGTATAAATTGTTTTTATAAATTTAATTGACTTCCCGCTTCACTTAAATTTTTTAATTCCCCCAAAACAGTTTTCATTTTGTGCGTCATCAAATTATACCATCGCTAATCCAAGTTTCATGTAGACATAACCAGTTACGTGCTACTAACGCATTATCATGGATTTCGAGTTCTTAATAAGTAATTATTTAAACATTTAGCAAATTTAGTTTCATATTTAATTACTTCAACTCGCTTCTGTAAACATTAATTTTCCCTTTCTTCACATAAGTAATAACGTAAGAAATACTACAACTCGTAGGATTAACGATATAATATGGTTGCAGGTTCATAATTCCCCGCGACTTCAACTACCATTATCTAGATTTATTGGCACGTCAAATAACCAAGAAGAAAAATATGCCCCAATCTTTAAAGTACACCAAAGTAGTTTTATGTGACAATTCAGATTAAAACTATGAAAAGTGTAATGGTTGGTCATATCTTAACTTAATGTATCGCAATTTATAATGAAATTTTCACAGTATTTTTCTTAACTGCACAAATTAATACAAAAAATATTAATTGTAAAAAAATCCACAAGCATATTTGTATATAATCCAATATGGGAAGGTGGAGAAGCGATTGTTTGGTGCTTTTTTGGAGTTAATTACTATTAATGTTTTTTATGTAGGTAACGTTTTTTCATACATAACCACTCACCCAACCCACATGAACCTGTTTTGCGATAAAGTTCTTATCCATTTAACTTCTAAATTATCAATTAATTTTGCTTTTACAACTCCCAGTCTTTCAATTTTATAAGACTACTTTGTTACTTTATTACACTCGATTGTAACTTTACAAGATACAGCCTACGACATAATAAATTTAATAACTTTTAATTTTAATATTAGTCTCTCATGAAGTCTTAAGATATTTCTGTTAATTATTATTGCCTCGCTAAGGGGTTCCACCCTAACATTAACGATAACAATAACTTAAGGAACAAGATATAATTATTACTAAATGATTTTTCAAAATTAGCAGTTTTCTTCGTCCTTTGCAATAAAAGTATAATTGCTAATAAAAGCCAACCAGTAGAAACAGTCACCCTTCCTTATATTTGCTCCAAAAAGAAGTAAAAACGCAATACTTTTGTAAAGAGACGTACGTGATTTAAATAGGGGAGAGATTCAATTAACTACACAAATTAAACGTCAGCACCATTCAGTTTCCTGATGTAGTCGTTCAGTGAAAGTGAGAAAATGTTAATGTTTGCATACATTGAATTCTAGAGAGGTATAGTCAATTATAACCACGTCCTTATTGCTTGATTGATGATTACATTTTTTTAATTTACCCTTCTAAAAAATAAAAATAAATTTATATTGGCCATACAAATCACAATTTATTTAATTTTTCTTATGCAGAAAGATTTAGGTTTAAAAATACAGAAAAGTTACAATCAAATAATTAGTCGCATCCATTTTTCACTGTCGACCATGTCGTTGGAAACGGCATAACCTAACATGGCACAAGACACAGCAGCTGCTATAAAAATTTTCATGGGTAAGCTAATTGTGATATCGTCATCGTCGTTGGTTTTTTGGTTCGATATATTTGGGGTGCTATCAAATTGTATTGCAAACTTGCGCGTATAAACAACTTCCGGGAAAAATTTTGAATCCATGCGCTGAATGTACTTTTTTAATTCGGGAAAACTGCTTATTATTTTGCTTATACTATCGGACGGAAAAGGAATTTTCATCAGAGGTGCCAAATAAGAATAGACAACGATGTCTAAAGTGGTCGGAGAGTTTCCATAAAAAAAGTCGTATTGACCTAAACGCGAAGCCAAACATGAAAAGCATTCGATAGCTGAACCATTCACAGCATTTTTTATAACTTCATCATCGCGCTTGTACGGGAACATAGTTTCCATGTAAGTGCTAGCCAATTTTCTTTTATAGTGCAAGTAAAAATAACTAAAGGGTATCGACATCACTCTTTTATACCACACGTTTGTGAGTTCTTGATAATTTCGGCTATCAATCCAAAACACGTAATAAAAAATTGGACGGAGATTTGAAATCACTAAATTTAATAACGCGTAAGCTTCGCTGACTTGTTTACCACTTAAACCATAATCGACGACATAATTACGTATTTTTAAATAACTCACGATGTCGTTAAAATCGGTCAATATTATACTTCCATGACGAAAGACTGGAAAATCGTGTTGTAATAAAAAATGCGGATTACGTGAATAAAGAATTTCCACCGGAGCTTTCGCCAATTTGATATATAAAATTGCTTTCAAACAATCAAAACTCATCGATTTTAAACCAAAATCACCTGTCCATACAAATAATTCCATATTGAGTTGCATTTAAAATTTTATTTAAACATACCGAACTGTCAAATGAACGTCACTCGCTATTTTGACAACCCATTTATGGAACACGCTATTAGGTATTTAATTAAAGCCTTAACAATATTAATAAAAATATATATCAAGTTTATCAGTGTTATACAGAAAATATTACTAATATCGTAATTGACGTTTTCATCTTTCCATGGATTAGCTAAAGACTCCTGTTATTAATTATCTTCAATTAGGTTCGTTCGATAAAATCAGAAAGAAAGTTATATACTTCTTTTCCCCCTTTGATAAAGTAGATTTTACTTTTGTCGGCTTCATATCGACTAATTCTTTTCAATTTATTTCATATTAAATTTCTTAAACGAATTAGAAGTTCTTAAGAATACTTTTACGAAATTTTTAATCCAGCCAAATAATTATTAAATTAATTACATTATATTATTATACCCACGTACAACGATGTCACTCAATTATTTTATGCAGATATGCCAGACCACTGTATCAGCATGAGTTAAGTTTTCTCCATCTGGTTTTGCTTTGAAGGATTGGAATTACACACGACTCCTATCTATGATTTTTGTCAGCAATTTCACTTCTTGGCATTTTAGGATTCTTTTGCCTACTATTTCGTTTTGTTTGATATGTAGAGTTCGTCACACTTCAGTTCAGCCCAACTCTACTTGAACTTGGTTGGTACAGTCCGTCATTAATCTTTGTTTGTTAACGTTTATCAAACTACTGATTTGCACCGGAGCAGCGAGTATTAGAGAACAATATTTTATTTTCAGATTAATCAAATCTTGTAGGCATTTGCTGGTTAATTTTCACAAAGAATTGTACATTTGATTCTTTTAGTTTGAATTCTTAAATTTTTTTTGTATTCTTAATATCAAAAATCACCAATATAGGTAACTTTTCTATAACATTTCTCTGCTACCACAGTTAAATTATTGGTCGTTCGCTCCCAATTAAAGAATGGAAGCTGTGGTTATAGCTTGGATTTAATGATATGATTTCAATTTTTGGATTGAACTTCACTTGCTTTTATGGCCTTTTCTAGTTTATTTTACTTCCTTCCACGTGTGGAACAGGTAAACGAAAAGAGATCTTGAGTCGACGATAATTTAACTTTGTTCTACTTACGAATGATAATAAGCCATTGTTTACTTGCTGCAAGAATCCGTTCATCCAATTAATTTTATATGGCATATTAGGAAGCCATTGTTCAATTGTGAATACAATTTTTATTATAATTTATATTTCGTACGACAGATTTGACTGTGATGTTTAATTGTACTAGGAAAATGCTAGTTATTCCATAATCCAAACAAGTAATTTTGAACCGTCTTCTATGGGGCGCAATAAATCTGCATGTCATTGTAAAATAAAACCTCAACTAACGAGTTGCTCTAACCAAACATCGCATTTTTTTCAGATAACAGAATAAATTGAATTGCATGCATGGCTCAGTAATAAACTACAGGGTAATCGTAACTTACGCAAAATCGTAAAAATAATGTATATGCCCTATCTTCTCATCATACTTGTCAAATAAAGTTTGAAATCCAATTATCTGTAGACAGGTAGAGTTGATTGAAAATGCCAATCGCGCCCGTGAGTTACAAACTTAATATTAAAACACATGGTGTGGGGTGGTAGCAAGTTAGCAATGAAATGACTTAAACTACTGAAATTAATTACATGTCCGAAAAACAATTATAATCCAATATTTTGATTGAAAATATTGGGTATTAGTTCTAAAAATTTATAGGCAATACGAAAAATAAAATAAAATCAATAAGACGCATGTTACAAGGGCTATAAAAGGAGTGGATTTAGTACGCATTAACTTTATTGGTTTTTTAATGTTAAGCTGTTGATGTTGGTACTCAATTATGTGGAAATTATTAACATCTTAATTATTGAGCTATTCGAGATCTTGCAATCAAGATAACTTTGCCTTCAAGCCATTTGGAGTGACTTCCAAATCTTCTGCATATTTTATGAGATGATAATTTAAATAACAATGGTGATTTATAATTTAGTTACATTTCAGTTTAAAATAAAAAGTATTTGAAAAAATGTGTAGCAATAATGCGTGAAAGACAAGGTTATCATACGAAATATTTTAAATAGAAATAGCAGTTAGTATTTCCACCGAAATGATTCCGTTCAATTTACAATTTCAATTTTTTCAAAATTTCAAAACTATTATGTGTTTTGTGTTTCTCCCTTTTTAAAAATTTTCAAATATATCACACCAATTTTTTACCTAATTTTTTTGGTGTGATAACAACACATCTTTGTTTCAACATTTTCACCTGGCGCCCATCGAAACCATCATTATTCTTTCTGCAATTAGCTGAATGACTACTAACTGAGCAAAATTGTTATACCTGGTTTTGTTTGAATATCACGCAGCAGTAGCTTTATTTGCCTTTTGGTTACAGGATATCAAATACTAGTTTTCCAATTCCTGATGAAATCTAAAAGAATTTAAATAATTTATTGCAGTAAATTGAGAAGTTTGAGTACGCGTAGGATTTTTTTTCTTGGTCTCACCTAAAACCTCATTTTAGGGATTGCCATCTGAAAGCCCATAGTTCTCTACAGCTGCAGCTGTTCTGTTCTATGGGGTTTTCCGCGGTTAGAGGTTAAAAGCTTTGTTGTTTTTGCTTATAAGTTATCCTAACCATATGTACTTGCATAGCATAATAGTAAATTAATAAACCAGTCATAAATATTTTCAAATTGCTTTATCTAAACTATAAAAAGTTTTTGATTTAGGTAATTTTTGAGATCAATAAATTAGGGAAGCAAGAAAATACAAATTAAGATTTAATATGTTCAAGTCCTATAAGCAAGGGTTTCTGCCACAACATGTAAAATAACCGTTGGGGAAAGAGTGGAAAGAAGGAAACGTTTCTACGCCAATGAGAGACTCTTATTGTTTTATATGGCCAATTGTTGGTTTTCCATCATCATCCATAAGTAAAATAAATTCATTACCTACAGAAATGAATTTTCCTGCAATATCTTCTAGGAAATTCAAAGTGATTTTTGAATTTTTTTAAAACACAATTTTTTTATTCAGAAATAAATTGAAATTGAGTATTACGTCAAAACACCAAAAACAAAAACGCCTATGTCAAAACACCAAAAACAAAAACAAAAAAAGTCAAAAACACCAAGTCAAAAACACCGAAAACAAAATCACCAAAAAACAAAAATACCGAAAAACAAAAGCACCGAAACCAAAACCAAAAACACTGACCTAGTGTTTGAGTGAGGTAGAAATTTTTTTTTGTTAAGTTGATTTGATAAACCTACATTACATATTACATACTAACTTATTGCTTGCAATGTAATATAAAAAGTTTTATTACATTTTTGATTAAATTAATTCATCTTTTTAGTTAGCAATGCTATTTAGAAAATCTTCCAGGTTTTACGCTCACCATACCACTGTAGAACTTACTATGGATTTGATCCCGATTACAATGTAACGGTACTTTTTCTCTCCTTTAGTTGGTTGTCGACCACCAATATACTGTTCTATATAGTTATTATGAATATTCATTCTTGGCTTTTTCTTTCTTCAGAACATCAATAACAGAGTTTCCACGTCATTCAAACAAAATGTCACATTTGGTCTTTTTGTTTTCGGTTGGTATAACTTTCGATTTTTTTGTTTTCGCCGATTTGGACTTTCGGTGTTTTGACTTCGCATTTCTGTTTTTGGTGTTTTGACGTGGAATCTGAGATTGTCTAAATCAAAATACGTTACTTTATAAGAATTTCACTAAATATCAGAAAATATCGTTAATCCATTCATACGCGTGTACGTCAAGAAATTAGGACCGAAAGTCCTAATCTTTTCCGAGTTCCATAAACCTTTTTGTTAAATTTCTCATAGGAAGGTTCACATTAGAGGAATCTAAGATTTATACAGAAAATCTAGACGGTTATGGAACCTCTAATTTCAATGTTTTCAGTACTAAAAATACGGGAAATTTATAAAATTTATTAATCACATTGGCCAAAACCTTCCCGGCGCACACCGGATGAAAAGAATCTATTCCTGTGGATTTAAATTGACTACTTGCAACTTTTTTATCTATGAAGCCCAAATTACACTGCATGTATAAAAACTGTTCTAAGAATAAAAATAATCATTTTTACTTCTACTTTAGATGTTTATAGAGAAACAACGGTATTTGAAGAATGGTCGAACTGCAGGTGAATCTATGGTTTATGGTTAAAGTGCATACAAGTTTATTAACCCTTCTTCGGAGATCAGAGACCATCTAGAGAGCACCAAACATAACAGCAATGCACAGTTAAAATGTTATCAGTTCATGATTACAATCGACGAACGACAGGTATTGTACATACATTTTGATTGAACAATTATATACAGGGTGGGCAAAAAACTAAAATACCGTTTTTCTGATGATTTGATTTTCCTTTTTTGTGAGTTACCACCCACAAAGTTCGCTGCACGACTCTTAAATAAAATGATTTATTTATTTTAGTCTTTCGAAAGAAATAAAACAATAAAAGCAAATAAAATCAATTGAAAGGACGATAATTTAAAACATATCAGCAACGCATTTCACAGCAAATATTAATGAATAAAAATTTTATTTTATTATCATAAAATTGTATGTAGGTATATGAATTTGTTTTGATCAGATATTTCTTTGAATTAATAGCTGCCATATTTAACAGTGTGGAATAAAATAATTAAAAGGCCGAGTCGGGAGCATGAATCGTAAAATTTACAGATAGCATCTGAAAGTTTAATGAAATATTAGACTCCACTGTTAGGGTATATGAGGTTGAACAACGGATCAACTGAAAACAGACTCTAATCATTGAGCCATTGGGAAGATGTTATCGGTTTAACAATACCAGCACCCCATGTATTTTTACCCTTTATAACACAGTTAATCAAGTATAAAGCAGGTTTTATAATACGCAATAAAATTGTTAAAAAGTGTGTTCTTGCTATGCAGCACTTGACAATGGCTAGAAATATATTTACTTTATACAAGGTGCATCATCATGATGTTTCGGTAGCCGGTTTGTTTTTTTCTTAATGTAAGAAATTATAACATACAAACAAAGCCAATTTATAAAGAACAGTTATCGGTTTTAAAATATTTTATCTATTGTAGGAGCTGGTTTATCCAGCCATGAATAAAAAATTACGGTAGCCAAATGTGTTTATGCTAGATGAGTAGATTAAAAATACATTAAGGTGTATTATTTTAAGTGTGTGACTGACTAGTTTTCAACTTTTCTAATGCTTACTTTGACAACCAGATTATTAAGATTCATCACAACTGCCTAATTAGGAATGGATTTTTATTTGTAAATTAATAGTCTAATAACACTGCTTTTCAAAGTCAACGATAGCTGGAGCTAATTTTTACATTTCAATTAAACTTAATGGATTCGAGATTCGAAAATGCTTTTAACGACCTTGAAGAAACGCTAATGACGGTTCAAGAAAAAAAAAACCAAAAGTAAAAGTGCGCAAATTATCCTCCGTTAATTCAATATTTTAATTAAACTGACCAAAATAAATGACCCAGTACCGACCTAATCATAATTTAGATTTCAGATTATACCATTCTTCTCTGCTATTGCTAATTCAATTAAATAACGGAAGCGAGCCCCGAAATTTATTGCTTCTTGGAGAAGTGAAAATTGAAAATCATTCAAGTTTTGCTTTAGGTAGTGGATAGTTGTTTCCAACAGGAAATTTGTATACCAGAATGTACTACTTTAAAGACTGCACGTCGCAACTACCCTTAACGGTCGTCAAAGAGTTCAATCTGCAGTGTCGGCGCACAGGGGTGTTCTAATTCCAGTTCATCCTCGGTAATCCCTAAGCTATCACCGCACCATTATTGTGAGCCGTCTCATTTCTCTTTCTGTTGAAAATGGTATTACATCAACTCGGTATTAATTTTAAAATTAATTATTTTCAGTTTCATTTTCCATACACCCAACGAACGCATAAAACGTTCACCCTTTAATTTTGTTATGTTAATGCTAATAGCAAAATCTTTAGGAAAACTCAAATTCTTCCATTTCAATTTAAAAGTGATCTCAAATTTCAACATTAACACGAGCTAATTCGTTATGCACCCCCTTCGGTGCCTTTGCTCTTGTTTAATCCAGTTTGAGGAAGTTTTTACTCATATTTCAGCCCCACTAATTTTCTTTTCCTTTTAAACTTGTTACAGATGCTATCTTGTAGAGCAGTTTTATTGCCATCAAGTCAGAGTTCTAATTAAAAATTTTACTTTTTATAACTCACATTTGCACCGCCTACAGCTTCACGTGCAAAACTATCGGGTAGTTTTTCATATTTTATCTGGAAAACTAACGTATAGAATGTGATTAAAGTACACGCCGACGACGGTATTAGAATGGTAACTCGATATGTTATTATTACACGAACAATAGAAAAGACTGAGGTGAGTCATGTAACATCAGTAACATGTAATAATATAATGGTCTCCCTTTTTGTTCAAATAAGGTCCCCGGTACAATAGTTGCTGTAGATTTAATCCCATCTTTGTTGGTTCTAGATGAAAATTCGTATGATGCAAAACGAAAGTTAAATTTAGCAATATTAACTAGCTTCCATGTTATTGCTTTATAAAAATTTTGCTGGATTTTATGTAAAACTCGCATTATCTACTTTATATGCTGTAATAGAACTACACATAAATTGAAAATGTAATGCAAACGCAATTTTATTTATTATCTCGAGATTTACTCTCGCAATTTTATATTCTAGAAATTACTTTTCAAATTAAAGAGTAAAATAAAAATTGATACATTGGAAGTCTGAAAATGTACTAAATTGGTTTCGTGATGCATTTTAGTAGTAGGTGGTTTGTCGGCGTATTTTTTTGAGAAACGAACCACCGTAAGAGTTTGGAAATTTTTTTCCGGCACGCAAAGGTTCGAAACTCAAAAACTTCCTATTTAGTCAGGTTTACGGCAAGACGGATATGGCATTGGAAGGAGGATGAAATATATCACTGCGTCACCGTGCTTTCCGTTCTTTCATGTTTGAACATATAAAATCGAGAGATTTGTATGCATATCTAGGGGCCTCTTTAGATTTATTTTGCCGGTTTAATGTATTGGGAGTGGCGACTTACTTCCATCCAATTCCATCTGCAAGATATTTAAATTTCCCTCTTCATTTCGGGTGGCCGAAATAGCAACAAAGAAAGAAGTGTTCGATAATGTTTTGTATTTACGATTCCGATCCACGAATTTTTTTAATCCAAAGTTTGACTATATTTTTTTACGACTGAACAACACGAGACAGTATAAAATTAGTGTGGTAAACGTGACATGATTTACAGCGAATAAGAAGACAAATTTGGTAAAGTTTACACACAAAAAGTATCACTTTCGCACCAAGAAATTTGCTATAAAGATCAAACTAAAAAAAGTAAGGAATATAAAGGTAAAATAAACACATAGACCAAACTTATCGCACCTGCGGGATCCGCCTATACCAATAAAATACAGCAAGGATCAAAAATATAGAGCTTACTTGAGCTATAAACTAAAATGGTAAAGGATATTCACATTTAGAGGTGCCTTGTGATTCCCGGGAGCATGCAAACTTTTCAAATTTGTTAGTCGAAATGCTAACCAATATTCAAATCCGTCCGACACAGCATCCCTTTCCTTATCAATTCAGAGATGAGCATGGGGAGTGACACCGACGTGAGAGACGCTTCTTTAAGGATGGAGAACAGTTATGATGTTGAGTATAAAGTTATGCGTAACCTGTTTTGAATACCAAAAGCCTTTAATGCGACCTAATTTTTGAATTCGCAAGATTTTTTATGAAAAGTGCTTTATCGATTTAATAATATTTACGTTTATGGCAATCCTTAATGCTAAAATACGCGAAAAAGCACTAACAAATCAATTTAACGGCTAGAAAATATTTAGTTGCTTCTGAAATATATCTCTAGTCGTGGTGCAGCTTGAATAGCTAGCTATACCAGAAAAAATATGTTATGACCGAGATATACTACTTTATGGAGGATGCTTTCAAGAATATAAAATTGTACCATACATGGTTTCGGGATACCTATAAACTACCAATAAACAAAGTAATCGCTTTAGTTTAATAAGACATTTTATTATATTATACTATCTCCTTTTTCGAAAATAAATTTCTATTTTCTTATCGGTGTGTTCCATATTCACGTCCAGCGGGATTAGCGGGGTTTTAAAAAACAAAAAATTATTTAAAATAATTTTCTATTATCTTTTTAATTTTTGTTTTAAGCGTAATTGAAAATCCAGCAGCACGTTTTTCGCTGATCGCGTTTGAATGTTCACACATTCTAAACGTTAAGCTCGCATATGCGGGGATTACTGTAGGTCCACGAATTGAGATTTTGTTTGTTAATGAACGCCGTCATTCCCCTTTAGATTATACGCGTGCCAAATTTAGTTTTATAATCGTTTTACGTGTTTAAAACACATGGGTGCGCGCTTTGATATTTTAAATCTCTCAGTTTTAGATGTTCTTTCTACAAGCTGTAAGTGTGTGAAGGGTCATTCTGCTTTTCCATTGAAAGAAAAACGATAATCGCATTATTTCAGCTGAATGGGCAACATATAACCCTGAAATTTATAGGTGACTAAGTTGCAATGCAAAATTTAGTTATAATTTGGCTAATTTTGTTAACAATTACGAACTGCCGAACTAAATCGCTTCGGTGCACCCCAAGGGTCAGGAAACGCTCAAAACGGTTATACCGCTTTCATTTATTGGTTGCTGAGACTCACTTTTAAGTTTTCAGATAACAAAGGACACGGAAATGGCTTCACAACGTTGCAAATATCGGCGAATAAAATTTCCTTACTTCTCTTTTCGATGCTCTTCAAGTATGCAAACAAGTTTGTCAAAACAGGAAACACATCGCATCCATCATTATGCAGTACTGTTCAAACTTCAGAATATACATAGTTTAGAGTCAACCAAAAACAACAAATCTAAACTGTAAGGCCAAATACCGTTCAACAGTGCTAAAACCGCCTATATTGTCCTGACCGACGACGTAAGTTTGGTATTCAATGCTCTGGATAAGAACAGAGTAAGCCTTAAAAGTTTACCCTAAGGAAGAAGTTAACAGCCAATGTTCGGCCACTTCTACATTACCTGCCAAGCTCAAAATATTTGCAAAAACTTGACATAGGCATTTGAGATAAGGAACATTTAAACAGGACGATGAACTATGAGCTGTCGAGCTGTTTAATATAATTTCATTATTATCTATTCAACTAGTTGCCAATACTGTGTGGCATTCAGACTAATTCGAAGATTCTGGAGATCATCATAATTTAGTGGACAATTTTAACTTGCAATCTTATTGTCAAAGTTTATCCTTTTGCCGTTGTGTCTACACTAGAAATAAATGCCAAGGAAACGCTTTTTCTTATTCAGAAGTTCAAAATTTAAAATCAATTGATCCCGATTTTGGACATCTCAAAACTACATCTAATTTTTTTCAACAAATTATATCTTTTACCCACTTCAGGTCTTCATTACAGCATATCAATTTTTACATTTCATTACTACATCATTTTCAGCCCCCTTTAAGTTTACTCTCCATGGAACGGACATTTGCTTTACCGGATGCGGACAAAAATTTTATGAACACAACCACGAATTAAAATACAAAAATAATAATATGACTTTAAATTATGTCAAGCTCAATAGTCAATAGTCAAAAGTCAATATTTAATACTTATGGAATAGTCAGATATGCAGGCAGGTTTGCGATTGTTGATATGAATAAAATAATTTTGATTATTTAATTTACCTCCCATTTGTTGAAAATACACTAATATAATACAAGTATATAATTTGGTTGTTTTGATGTCAACTAAAAAAGGTTAAAGCGAATTTATTATTCTCCTGAAAGGTATTCAAATGATCATGTCGAGGAATAATTTAAACAAATGAAGTTTTCATTAGAAAACGTTGAATTTTAGTATAAATATTTAAATGAATATTTTAGACAAATGAATTTTTTATTACAAAACATTGAATTTTAACACAAATAACAATTTACCAAGTTATTATAAATTTATAGAAATTTATTTTGTGGTATAATGAAATTGACTAAAAAATAATTCAAATTATGTAGGTAAACTATTTTTGGGACTGTCACCTACTCACCATAATTACACTTAAAAATACGATTCATAAACGAAATTATCATTTTGCGATACCAACCCTATAAATAATTGACATAACTTTGACTATTAATGGTATTATGTGTGATAATCTTTAATAACCTGTTATTATCTCTAATAATTCTAAATAATCTCAAGTAATCCTAAATAATGCTACATCATTTTAAATAATTCAAAATATACTCAAAAAATTCACAAAAGTGAATACATTTTGTTCGTTTACAATTTATTATATCAACTGTTCCAACAAGTCAAAAGGTCAAGAGGACTTTCGGTGCAAAGTAAAAAAGATTCTGCTGATTTTCATTTTTAAGTTGACAAAAGAATTCAGCAATTTGAAGTTCAGAGGTAGATTACAAAGATTAGATAGAGTTTTGGGTATAATAATTATGTGTTTAACCAGAGAAGAGAACGCCACTGGAAGGGTTATATTTCTAGCATTCATATATTCATAACTTTTGATAGGGACATAACTGCTTTTTAGGTCCACGAAAAAATATTTAAGCCTTCTTTTAAAAAATTATCGAAAAGGTCAGCACGAAAATTATTCCTTTTTCTAATTAACCTAGTGTAATATCTAATGTTCTAAAACTGTTCATCTATTAATCCATTCTCAAAATTCTAATTGTAAAATTTTAAGTGAAAACTTGTATTTCATTCAAAATATTTTTAAACTTTTATGTTTACCAAAAATCAAAAATTTGTATCGACTGAAGTGTGTACTTGAATAAACAAGTTCCGTAGTCGAGTCGGTTCAGAATCTGATTCGCAATATTAAAATCTGGAATCGCAATTTATTTCAATAGCTACATTATTTTTTAATATTTTATTGTTAATATTATTCATTATTGTAACTTTCGTGCTGTAAGAGTAAAATCGTAAACTCTTCAACTGAAAGGGCAAAGCTATTTTTTTGTGTAATTTTATTAGAAATAAAGAAAACTTATAAAACCAAAATACCAAAATAAAAAAGAAGCCAGGCGAAGCCAAGTACAAAACCTGGCATATAATAAATACATAATAAAAAAATGATTAAGTTAGAAATATTTCCTAACGCCATCATTGATTTTTTATATAAAACATTGACCTGATAAATTGGGGTTTAAAAGTAAACGGAAAAGAATATCACAAATTAAAAAAAAATTACTTTCTGATAAGAGTAGCTTACTGGCAAAATACATTTTCTTTTCTTTTTTTTGAAAAACTCAATCGAAGTTATTTTCACGCGGAGGAAGAGTATTCTCCAACCTTTCAAGCATTATCTCAAGTTGTTTCCACATATTTGAACTTGAAATAATAATTGCAGTTTAAGTAAAATGCATCTTTCCGTGTTTTGGTTCGCCTTCCGCTTTTGCCACTAGCCGAGCATACTTGTAATATATTTTGGACATAAATCCGACAGCTACATGGTTGAGAATCTTGGCTATCCACCAACAACTAAGTTTATTTCCTTGATATGACCCAAATAATTCTGCTATACAAATTATTGTTACCTTCAGATCTGATAGCTGACAGCCATTTCATATTCCAGTTTTTGGCACTCACTTATCGCATTGTCCGATTGATTGGAAATTCAACGTGCATGCTTTTCAATGGGGTTGTTCATTTTGGATAATATATTATATAGAGATAAATTTGAAGTGAACCCGGTAATCATCAAACGACTTCAAAGAGTGGCTCTTAATATGTTTTTCATAAAAAATAATTTAGTGCCCTCGTCAAAATCGTCTAAAACAATTTGTTATCATTAGAGAGTAAACTTCCAAATTCACCGGCCCTAATTTAATGTTGGTGACACCGTCTCCAGGGGTTTAACCCCCTTTTGTGACCAGCCCGTTACCGAAAATATAATCTATTAATCAAAAGGAAAGTATTTACTTGCACAACTAAAGTATTACAAAATTTAAAACAGTTATTTAGAGAACAAAAGTAAGGACGTTTCACGTTTAAACATGTGAAATTTTAAAATTAAAAATAAATTAGCAACTACTTTCATCGATCTCGTTCATTTCCCAAAGGGTTGAATGTTTGTGCGACCACTTTATCCCGAATAATGACTTGAAATATCTCGAACGTTTAAAATATATAGGTAAGTAAAACAAGAGAAATTCAGGAATTCCTGCACCAGAGCATTTAGATCTGGCTGATTTATTTCTCTTGGCTTGTAGGAGTAGCAAATGAATCACTCAAGCTGCTGTCTGATATCTAGAGAATTTGAGTGGCCCCTAAGGTGTTCCATTTCCCTACCAATATCAATTGTTGTCACATTTTCTTTCGTACCCGATACCCAAATTAAGCAGGTAAGTTAAATTTGAATAAAGTGTTTTAATAAAATTTTTGTTGAATAAATTCGTTTTAGAAATCGTTTTGAACGGAACCAATTCCCATATTACATTTTTTGACAAATTGAACGGTAAATCTCGACTGCAAACGAGAGTATAAAATTTTGAATTGTGGACTATTAGGAGAATCAAACCAATTTGCTGGTAATTGGAATGTAATGCATAGGATATTTGTTCTCCAGAGATGTGGCCGAGATGAAACAAAGGCAAAAGTGGCACCAGGATATACGCCTCGGTGTATTACATCGCAACCCACCTTACAAAAAGGACAGCTATAAATATGCAGCTGCATCTATAATTTAGCATCACTGGCAGTTACAAGGGGAAAGTTTGGGCATGGAAATGCGATCTCCAGCACCCACATGAGTAACATCTGGTTTTATAGAGCCTTCATGGCCACACAGCACATCCCCATTACTTTAGCATTGCTACGTTATGTTCACATACGCTTGGGAGACGCGCTTGTTTAATGGTGGCAACTCTGAATGATGCAAGCGCAGCTTTTCTCTACTTGTCTCATATATCCACATTAGTAAATTTTACCGGCAAACTCATTTGCTAGTTCCAACTTTACCCTTTTGCTTTTCAAGTTTTAATTATACGCATTTTTACTGCCGCGTTACAGGTTATAAAGGGGAGTGCTCTGGCACCATGAACCGTTCCGGATTTCGAAATTACTACTAATTTTAATTTTATTTCACTGGATTCGTAATAGAAGCAAATAAAAGTTCTACTTTGCCATGCTTCAAGTTCATAAAATTTCGTATTTATTATTAATGACCATTTCGAGTTATAAATTATTCAAGAAATACACCTAATTCGAAAAACTTGAACAATAAAAGCTTTCATAAGACACTTAAGTTGTTGATTGCTTTCGAATATTTAATAAAAAAAATAATCTTCACTTTAATTTTTTATTGCAAAGTAACGTTTGAAAATTTTATAAAATAAAACGTCGACAAAATTAGCTTTGGTTTTACGACGAGGCATACAATCGTGCGATAATTTTCAGGACTCCTACTAAAAACTTTTTGTTTTCTCGTAATGTACAAAATAAAATAAAAGAAACGAATACCCCATTTTGACAATTTTATGTTGTTCGTATGTATATTTTAAAATACATTTGTAAGGTACTTTTAAATTTTTGAAGCAGAGAGGACATCTAAAGACGCACGAAGTTTCTACATCACGAAAACGTTTGCATATTTTCATGTTACGTCGTCTGCATACAACCGAGATATTTTTCCATAAACAATAACCAGCGCCTTTAGCAAAGAAATATATCCTAGTCCTAAATGCACATACATATGTAATAAAGTTTAGCGAGAAAAACACAAAAAAATTTATTGTTCCGCATTTACAACGCAGTAATCATTTTGGATATGTTTTACGATTTTTTCGATACACATGATAGGCTCTCCACTAGAAGACAACTTTGAGTGCCACAACTGTCTGTAAACAGTTTGCAATGATTTATGTGAATGTGAAAACGGGTAGTTACTTCCGAGGGTTTTGCAGATATTCTCAGACTCGAGAACATAAAATTTTAAGTAGCGTGTTGGGTATACTTCCACAAGGATGACAAGGAACAAAATTGTCTTACAGGATTGACTTAATTTTACAATTCCGATTTTAAAATTCCGCAATCTCTAAATAAATTACATTGTACGAAGATTACCTACAATTCTAAACTCATCTCATAACTTTTTGAAGTCTTCGATTTTTAAAAGAATCAGCGAGGCTTCACTTTGGTATCCGAATCGATCTGGATTATTAATTTTCGTCGCGATATTTACTTTGCGTATGCAGAATGCCGGTTCGCCTTTGCCAATAGTACCAAATTTGACCTAGTAATGATTTTTGTTTATCTTCGCAGCAGTGATTTCAGTCAGCATTCATTTCCCTTTATCTTTTCGACACAAGCGAGAGCATCGAGTTTACAGAACTGCAAGTCCTGTCGAGTCGAATCTATCGAGACTTAAGGAAAAATATTGGTGACGTGAATATTTACTTTTGCATTCACATTTCACCTTATCACAGCTACATTATAGTTTTTATGATGATCTCGTCTTATTTTATTACTAGAAACGGTACCAGGTTCGGCCCGGTTTTAAATCGCAAAATTTATTAATATCCATATTTTTTCATTTAAAACATACCTAAATAAAATATTAACTATATATTATTTTCTTTTTTTAATGGCCGTTATTATGCCATCTCATTAGAACTTTATATTCCTCAAGTTTCATTTCCAAAACTTTAATAAACACCAGTAGATTCAAAAACGTTCTTGCAGGTTGAATCTATTCATCATATAATATGTACATATTTTGTAGTTTAATGGCACATGACGGAATTAATCTCCGATAATTAAAAATTCTTAAAAATGTTAAAATGTATTCTGTCTGAAAACGTTATTGGTTCATTAAACAAGCACTAATAATTAACTAGGAAAACTACTTAATGGAATAGTTAGAAGTTTTAAAATTTGGCATTGAAGAGATAGCATCCAAGATAGCACTTATTAAATTATCAAACTTACTAAAAGACCTTAAAATAGATTCAGATAACAAGTAGGTATTGAACATTATAAATCTGATCAAAATATTATATTACATACTACCATACAGCTACTGGCTTGTGAAACAAAAAGGTACACTTCTTAACATTGGTGATTGAAAATTAAAAATTGAAAATCCAAACTCATATGCAACTCATCTACTACTTATGCGTTTCACAAATTTGCTATCTATTGCCGTTGACAATTGTCAGGTATTCATTTTCCATTACAATATTATTATTGTTTTTTGAAAAGTTAAAAAAACCTAACAAACTAAAATCCTTTAGAGTCATAATATTCATCAAATATGAGGAATTTGGAGAAAACTAATTAATTCGTCAACATTTTAACGTTAAATAATAAATATAAAAATATTAATAAATGTCATACAATTACTACTAAGGAATATTGCGTACCTCCCACACCCCCGATGTATGCAGTAGCCTCATAAATATATTATTTTCTTAAAGAGTGAAAAATTCCTCTCTGAAACCGAGGAGTTTGCGGGGTTTACACCAGCTTTTATATTTGGAAGGAAAATTCTTAGGTCTATAGTATTTTAATTTTGGTTTTAATCCTAAATTAACTAAACGAAATTTCAACTTGCTTTTTAAATCTTTGCGATCGCTTAAATATGTACTATCTTTATTATTTATAATCGCAAAACTTTGTTTAGACTAATCTCCCAGGAATAACTGTTTTGTTATTCAAGCCCTTTTTAAGACGTCAAGTATTAATCGTCGATAATTAAAATCGAAGTTAAAATATTAAATTTCGACTCAGGGAGGTCAGGAATGGTTGTTTTTCTTCTTAGAAACTTCTTTCAAAACAACCATAAACCAATTGTTGTCGACAATACAAATTTAACGTCGCAAGCCTAACCGAAATAAAACACATCCCCACCGCGTAAAAATAAAAATTAAAAAAAAACACCTGATCCAAAGATTTACCTTATTAGCTATTGCTATTAGTATTATATAAAAATTTCTAATTTGTGTGTGTGTCCCGGGTTGATATTCTTAGAAGACATCTAATCGTTTCGATTTTAACGTAAAAAGTTCTTCCTAGATCTCGGACGAATTAAAGGCGTTGTAAAATTTTAGATTTTCCCATGTGAACATATTAGCGCAGGGGTTGAATGGATTAACACGATTCCGATTGGAAAGCGCTCGAATAACGGACTTATAACCAATAGCAGATATTAATATTTACAGTAATGTGAGTTAATGCCATGTTTTCGTTTTACGATTTACGATATTCAAATATCACAATATAAAAAATGCAGTGAAGGTCTGATCAATTTAATTTTATAATGTAAATTAGAAAAAACAAAATTTTGATTAGTGATATAATTTTTGCAACTAATTAGCTTCCAAACAATTAACTTACTTTTATTGGATTTCTTTATGTTATCTTGCAAATAGACCTCTTAATATAATAAGTACTATTGTCGATGTCTTCGTACAGTTTTTTAGCCTGATCTCATTAATACACAAGAACTGTTATTACTTATTCGTGAATCACCAAAGTATTGTTATATCTAAAGATGCTACGTATTGCAATGTTCCAACCTTAAAAATTGAGGTTGCAATTGATATTTTATAAAATGTAATTTTTAAAGTTTTATTTTATAATGTATCGTCGCCAGTGTTAAAGACCAAGACCAAGTTTTCCCCAGAATATATTATAATAAATAAAAATTACTTATACTTTGTTTAAGCTTTGAAATAAGAAAATTTTCAAAAATGTTTATCAAGTGATGCCTAAAACTATATTAGTTCGTTATAGAAACAAAAAGAGTAGTTAAAAGACACTAGCGGCGATACTGGTAGATTTGTTGCAGTATATTATTTTAATTTTTCAAGTTTAGATTGCAATTTTTTTTGCACAAAACATTCTGCAGTGCAAAATTCTCACAATTTCAATTTTTAAATAAAGCAATCAGATATTCTTATAAACTAATTTAAGTTTAATTGATAAAATAAATTTTTAGTGAACTTCAAGTGCAATTTATATTGAACTACATTAAACTTTAAATTAAATTAAGAAGTGATGCGGCATATTGACGGCAGAAAACTTTAGTTCATAGAACTACGTCCACATCATTATATGATTCACGTATAGTCATTTTTAGTCCGAATGCTATTGTATGGAAAAGCTCTGAATTTTCGCCGGAAAATACCAGTTTAACTTTTCCATGTTTTTTAAAACCTGACTAATGTATTGACTAGTAAAGGAAATCGATATTTGAATGCAATTCTCATTACATTTTAGTTCCCCCATTTACGTAGATAATATATGGGGGAACTTGTATTAGAGAGATTCGGGGAATCTTCACGTTTGAAGACCTTGGGAATTGAAAAAAGATGTTTTGGGGATTAGTGTTTTTATATCCGCCACTTCGTATATCTGTCAATTAGAGATAAAAAAAATTAAAGTAAATGGCTAAATATTTTGAAAAACGTGAAAAATACGTTAAGCGTTATTATATTGTGGTGTAAAATTGATGTGAAACACAATAATTTATGAATAATTAATTTTGTATTAGTTATATGGTAACAAATCATTTTAGTATAAATACTTTAGGTTTTAGTATTGCGTACACCCATATAGTTTTACGATGCTATAAAGCAACTATAAGTATAAATAAAAAGTAAAAACCAACTTTTAATAATAAAAAGTAGACGGGTGTTTGCTTATACAGCGCACTAATGCCATAAAATAATATTGTAATATTTAAAGGAACATGCTTTTTGATAATGAGCAGTGATAAATTATCCTATTATCCTAAAAGTATTAAATTTAACTACCGAGGTAGTTCACATGAAAAATGAAAAACGAAAATGCTTTAAAGCTTCATAAATTGCTTCGAATAACAAAGCTCCCTATCGTTGACGGCAGATTATTTTAAAACAAAAATTTCACTATAAATAATAATAATAATACAGATCGTAACGTCTTCCCCTTTCATAATATTTTTTTATTTGAACCTCTCTCGTATTATAATAATATACAATAGCAGAAATACCTTACGAAGTTACGATCTTCCTATTTGTCAGGTTTGTTATAAACCGAAACGATAACTTTTTGTTTTGAACAATAAAATCAAAATTTTATGATTGTGCAAATCTGTGTGTTATTTATTTAGTACTTAACTAATTTTTTTTTATTACATAAAAATATTAACGATTAATCGCTCTTTCCACGATAGCTTTTGCTACTTCATTTAACATTTAAATTTGCGCTACAAAGCCAACGTCCAACAAAACATTTTTTAAATTTTAATATTATTCCTTTACATATTTAAACAGTTGATTTCATATTCAGTTTGGCTTCTGTTTTTAATGTTTGCTTTTTGTATTAAAAACTTGAATTTCAATTACGCTAGTCATTTCATTTGCGTGATTATTCAACATAAAAGTTAATAATTAAAATAAAATTTTAACTTACCTTCATCAATGGGTTCATTCTCTAACTCGGTTGTTGTAGTTAAAACGACAAAGCCAAATAGAAGTAAAAATATTCTTCTGTTGCACAAAGTAGTCATATTTTTATTTTTTGGCTACTCATGCACGCACACTAAAGTCTGAAACAATGGAAATAAATTAATTCACATTATTTGCATACGTAATAGAAGAGAATTAAATTAACTAATTTGTAACAGATTATTCAAGATTTAAAAGAAAACACTTTCGTTCGGCAATAACGCGGCGGCATTAAACTTTTAACGTTACTTAAGGTGAGATGCTTTTTTAACGACTTACGTAAACTATTAACGAAAACTCACTACAAAAATGTTATTTCGATTCCAAAACTACTAGAAACTAAACTTAAGGAATTAATGGAGCCATAAAAAATTTATTACATTTACAGGTTTCGTTCACTGCTAATTAACAAATAAATTTCCCAATTCGGAAATGTTAAGGAAAGCGACAACGCACTAGCAGCTTACGTTTTATGTTACACCAGTTTCTAATTTTTATTTTATTTCTATATGTACAGAGCGCGGCACAAAATGGATGAAGCGAAATTATAACCAAAGCCGCAATAATTAAAACGCATTGTTGTTATTATTGTTTGATAATAAATTTTATTCGTGGACTGAATTTTAAATATTATTTTTGATACCCAACATTAAAGATTCACTCTTTGTACAAGCACTTGTTTTACTTTATCCTGATGCCGACGACGATGGATTAAGCTAAAGTAGTTCTTTGGTGCCGGACGGCGCTGGTATTTAAAGTAATGTTAATTATTAAACTTAATGATTATTTTAGAGAGACGGTCGTTAGCCTGCTATGTTAGCTGAATAACTGCTGACACTAAGGTACCCGGTTCGAATCCGGCAAGAGTCTAAAATTTCTTATGATCGTCTCCGTGCTTCGGAGGGCACGTAAAGCCGGCGGTCCCCCTGGGTTGAAGATTTGCCCTCATCAACAAAAAAAAAAAAAAAAGATGTAAAACAAATAATATGCTCACAGTATTAGTGACAAAAGTCAAGGCAAACAGGAGCTATCCTAGCCTAAAGTGAAAGAAGAAGAAGAAGATTATTTTAGACTTAAATAAAATAACATATGTTGCTCGGAGCAAATATCTACTATCTAAAAACAATTTCTGTGCTATTAAGTTTTATTAAATATAGTATTGTAATGTTCTCTCTCTTAATTTGGGGTGACATTAATTTTGTTTTTTCCAAATTTAAGAATTTATGTAATTTTTCTCTATAAAATCTTTATAGTTTACAATGCAACTTAACGATATGATGATGATTATATTGAGGTTGGATGAAAATCATTTATATTGCTAATAGTTCCCTTGCTAACCGAAGAATTGTGTTTCCCATTAGAGAGTAACACTTTCATGACAGTGACGTGGGTTAATAACATCTTAATGTTAATTTCAAATTTGGATAGGTACACGTGGAAATTATTCATGACGAATCTTAGCAAATACGAGTTTAACGTAACCTTCCATTTTTGTTAGCTTTAGAACAATAACGTATTTCTAAGTAAATAATACAATCTTAAACTATTGTTTTACTGCACAAACCTTGACAACAAAAATTAAGTACCTTCAAATCTACAGTCGGTAGATTGCAGTAAATAAAACTTGGTCAATTTAGCAGGTAAATGCAATAAATAGAATCACTGACAAATATTTCACGTGTTTCAGAATACTGCAGTTCTTTAGCAACTTTTATGACTTCTTGAAGAACAACGTCGAAAGTTTTAAGAAAATTTGTGAACAAAATATGTTTAAACATCCTAAAAGCAAAATGAAAAAGCAAAGTCCAATAAAATAGTTCAAAGAAGTTTGCACATTGCATAATAAAGCACATCATTCCTTCCCAACACGAAAGAAAAACAGAACTAGATAATTAAGATATCTCAGATAAAAGAAAATCTGACATCAAATTAACTAAGAAAATATAATTAAACTTTTTAGTACCTACTTCAAAAGTACAAACCGGTCAAATAGTTATAATTGGATGGAGATCGAATTAAAGCATTTTAATAAAATTAAATATTTCAGGTTAGAACGGTTAGGTTGGACTAAAACTGAAAATCAAAAGTAAACATGGTTTGGGGCTAAGCAGTCAAAAATTAAAGTTTTTCAAAGCTTGCACTTTGCAGGGTAAACCAAGATCAACTAACTTGAAGCGCAGGTACGAGGGATGTTGGGGATGCTGAGCAAGAGTTGGACCGCAGCCAAACCACACCAGATAAGAGCAACTTCAATCAACTATCTCAAATATTCGAAATTACTTTGAAAGGTTTTACATACCTGCACGTAAATTTTAACCGATACCATGAAATAAAAATCCAATTTCCGAAAACGTTAAACCACTACAAACTCGCGCGATCGCACAAATTTTCTAAAGAAAAATAACACCGATGATGTTAAGTTGACGACTACATTGATTCTAAAACAAGAACCCTTAAGAGAACGCAGGTAAAACGTTAACTTCAAAATAAATAAATAAAATTGTGAATATGACGACCAAGTAGGTAGAGGTAAGGTGAACTATTTCACTCCGTATAAATGAAAAAAAAAACAAAATATTTTACATTTTTACTGCGGTTATAAATATTTTAATTTTTTCTATTCACTAATTTATGCAAAAGTTGACTTAAAGTTTATTGTTTATGGCGAAATAAAAAGTGAAGTAAACAAGCTAGGTAAAATATTCCAGGTACAACCAATTATATCTCGATGATATCACCTTCTTGCTTACTCTTTAACCACAGTCTCCACCACATCTGATTTAAACACCGTGAATTAACCTCAAGAGATGCGTGATGTCCGGTATAATGACTTAATATAAGCCAACAATGGAACAACCGACTAGAGGTTTCACTTCACCTGTAATTATGTCTAGGTCGAAATGGATTCTTTCATCTGTCATTGGATGTTCAAACCATACGTAATTTATTTACCGAATCGTAAAAGCAAGTATTTAAATTTTTAGATAATGTTGTTTGTAATCCGTGTTAAATTTTTATAGCAAAATAATTAACTGAACAGCTTCGCGAATTTAATATCTTCCAATCGCGAGACATTAATTTTTACATCGGATCAGATTTTTATAGATAACTCAAAATTTATATTTTACCAAATTATTTAATTCGATCGGCTAAATCAAAGAAATATTATTTAAATATTTATTCGAGCAGCATTCGCTCGGTACATATCCGTCAAAATTTATGGTCAAAAATATGCAGCTGCAAGAGTGCCGTCTGTCCTCTTGTAAAATTAAAATATTTAGAATATAATTCTTTTTCGAGTGGCCCTTCGGAAGAACTTGGCACCGCTGACCAAAATGAAAAGCGCAGAATGTGACCAAATTGAGATTTAAGAATCTTATAGAACCATTAGCCGTTGTAGGTACTAAACGTCCTCATGAAGAGCAGTACAAAGGACCATAATCGCAAGATAATCGCTTTAAGGGGTCAGGATTAGCAAGATTTGGCATTCGATACTGTCATTTATATTCGTTTAGCAGTGCAGAGTTTGTGTAGGGGTTCCTTCGTTGCGTATGTTTCATTGATGGCTTATTTATAACCATGAAAAATTGAGATGCGTCAGATAGTAATGGCCCGTCGTTCGGTTCGTTTAGTTTTTAGTCAAAGTAGAATTGACTCGCAAGCTGTTCTCCGTAAGTATTTTCCTATTCAGCCATTGTAGTTATTAGGTATTTCCTTTTATTTTAGGTGTTCATCACAGTATATAAAACGTCCATCCATCAGTCAGTCTTGTAAATAATTTTGAGTTCGGCTTAATAATTTTATTACCGATCCAAGTTTTATATTAAGTTAGGTACTAATCTCGAGATTAATTTATTTAAGTGTAGATTGTAAGGTAGGAGGTTTCGAACTTTTGTACCAAATTCAATCATGCCACAGACTAAACCGAAAATCCTTTCAAAGTTTCCCCTTGCTTTTGTAGAGCCACCAATTTTCTTAATTCCCTCTATTCTTACGTCTTATACATTTCTGATTAATTTCAGTCTGGTCGTGCAATACAAGAATTTAGTCGGCTGACTCATCTTTTTGTAGCATGCATGTATCTTTCCAGATTGGTCTCATACTTCCTTTGCTTTTTATCAAGCTTCTTCATATTTTAGTTGATGATATCGCGGATACTACCAGGAGACGACGAGACACACGGAAATTGTGAACATAAAATATAGCTCGCTTCTTTTTCAAAACCTTAAAGTCGCATCTTTAACTTGTAAGGGTGCAACGTTAATTGGATTTTAACTTCTAGGACGGAACACTTCCAGTTTTATTGAAAACGTTATCTAGTTCTACAATTTCTAACTTTATATTTAACAGATATTTTAGGAAAACGGGACGTCTAGATTTTCCCTTTGATAGCCATGAAACAAATCTCAAGAGAACCATCCACATTTCATACACCAGAAAAATGCCAAATAGGGTTAAAAGCATCATGACATATAATGTGATTTGACATTTGGCCATTAGGTTATACCGCAGTTCTGTTCATGGGAAACAGATATTACGTAGATTTGTCTTGCTTGTGAGGGCGAGATCGTTTCCGAAGGGAGTAGTCTTTTTGATCTTAGACTGATGGACGAAGGGGGCTGCTAACGCGATGTGATTGATACCAGGTCTTAGAGATTGTCAGAGATAATGGTACAGAACAATAGTTGGGTTAATCGTTTACCATTTCAGACAAATCCTGATCGAGGTGATAAATACAACATTCAAAATAAACTACCACCAAATCAAGTGTTGAGCAAAATAGAAAATTGGAAAATTACATCGAGTTTTAAATTTAATCATTTATGACAGATGAGGGAATCATTGTCAGCTACATGTTCACATTTCAAATTAATAAGATATGTTTTGTCTCCGTTTCGAATCGTAAAAAATGTCAATTTTATAATATATTTTTTTGATGAATTTAGTCTGCCTACGAGTCTAAATCAATTTTTATGGGAGTTCCAAAAATACGTGATCTGAAGATTTAATAATAAGACTGTTGTTGTCATAGGATATTTCATTTTAAAAATATTACATTTTAATACTTGACCGCCCCCATGCATAAGTTTCGTCCACTGTGCAGTAATCTTTTAGCCGATCCTCGATCAACGTATAAAGTGGATTTTCTAGTTTTATTTAATTAAATCTGAAAATCTGACAGGTTGTTCAAATTTTAAGCAAATTTGTTGTGTGTCCTCTGTTTTAGGTGTCAGTCCAGCTTTGTTAGACTGACACAAACGCCACATATTATAATACTTACAAGGAGAACTTGTAAAGTGTAACTCTAGGATAGGGACAAGCTTTGATAGATTCAACGAGCACTAAAATTAAGCAAAAATTAATTTTCAATTTGCAATACTTCAGCTAGTTTATTCAACAATAATTCAAAGGTCTTCTAGCTGATGAGATGGCAAAGCGTCTATCGAGTGTCAGATATGTTACAAAAGGGCTCTCCATTGACTCTGCGACCTCGGACCTCTACAGAGCGTTCATTAAAGTTTTTTAAACCTGATCAGCAACAGTAAAAATTTTTATAAAAATTATATGGTCTAACTACCGGTATATCGTCAAGAAGAAGCTTCCAGGCCAATCCAGAAAGCTCTGCGAACGCTCAACGTTCGCTATCAAAATCAAAAAGAAGATGAGGCAGTTTCACTGCCATTATGTTCCGCATGATCTATTTGATCTATCTACTGAATATAAATATTCACTGCAGGTTAATGTGCACCTGATGATGAGAAATCTTTTCGGAGTGATCCCGAAACCGGTGGCATTATAAAACCTTCTAATCCATGTGTTCACTTGCCATCTGCATGTATTTTCTTAGTCTACCTAGTAGTACCAAGCTTTGGATATGTATTGAGAGAGAAGTAACTATCTTTTGATAGATTACACGATCGAAAATCCGCTTTTGTACATATTTTGATTTGAAATGTTTAATTTCGTGCACAGTGTTTAAACACATTAAAATTTGATCCAAATTAACAATTTTCCGAACTAATCCGCAATAATTTCAGCTTGAAATTAAATGTTAATTATTGTTTGATGACTCACACATTTTTTATAACAAAAATTACTATTTTATGGTTTTTACTTTTAATTATTTACACATGATTAATTGCGCCCCGTAAATTATTTTGCTTTGTCGTACAAAATAGTGCAACCACAGCACTGCTACTGCAATATGATATTAAAATTTGAACCGCTAATAATTGCAGAATCAATAATAACGAGATGAGCACATAACGGTTAGTTCCATGATCAATGAAGCTTTGTTTTAAATTAATAATTATTATAAATCGCCCAAACCACATCGTGGATTTATTTCAATCTGGAATATATTTAAAAACGAACCGCTGTGCGAGATTTCCAATTTGTTGTTAATTCACTGCTTCATTTTGTTCAAATTAAAGTTAACAAAATAAATTCATTTGTAATTATTATTTTATCTCGCAGGTCCGTTATCAACTCTTAATGAGAAAAGTTGCGAAGAAAAAGAAAAGCGGCAAAAGTTGCAAAAAGGAAATATTTCTTTCGTAGCAAATTTATTTTCTTGATTAACTTCTTTAAATAGCATTGTGCTTGATTTGTACTAATAGGAAAAAGCTTTAATAGAAAAACTTGATTGAAATTAAAACAATTATTTTATATTATCTTCATTAGAATCTATGAAATTGGTTCGCGAAATTAAAGAGATTTTAAGCTCCAGATGAAGGTGGTGCTAAATTTTTCCATACCCGGCGGAAAAGTAAAATTGAAAATGTATTAGGAAAAAGTTATTAACAATCGAATTTTTTAAAATCTTGATGCGTTTATAGGAAATTCATTGAGACAAGATTAAATAAATGAAAATAACCAAGAAATGAGAATAAGAAAGATGACGAGGAGTAGTAACGAAAGTAACGAATACACCATCTCCTTTTAACTTCTATCTCAATCATTAAATGACATCGATCGCACGCATTTCCGCCGATATCAAATTACACAGAGGAGCTTTATAAATTTTGGTTCAATATTTGCGGAGATATTTTCGGTTTAAATTGCTGGAAGTGAGTCTAAATTTTGCTATTAAGGTTAAATGACAAGGAGGTTCGTAGTAGTTTTGTAGATATCTTGAACTCTATGTTACGTACTATTAGAAGTTTAATTTAGGAATAACTTTGGGGTTAAACGTTGAGTGGGTAATGGGAAAATCGACCATAAACAATATACAAGTTCACACGCACATCAAAAGTTCCAGATTAACTTTAGAATAGAATGGAGTCGAATATTTGCTAATGCTTATGAAATTTTAGGGTCAAAAACATTATTAATGTACTTAATAGCGATAATATAATAAGCAACTACTAAACCGCTTTTAGGGACTCGTAACTACGTTTTGGCGTCTAAACCAATTTATGTTGCAGTTATGCTTAAGTACGTAAGTCATTTTAGTTACGTTAATGTTATAAACGTCTCATTATATTATATATAACTTTTTGTCTAAAATGACACATTAATAAAACGCCATCTCCTATAAGCACTAAAAATTTTCACTTTCCATCGGCATAGTGTGGTAAAGCTATGTCAATTATTTTAGCTCTAATTTGCTTACTTTTGATCTTCTACTAAGAGCAACTTAATTAAGTTTTCCAACCAGAGCTTCGTGGCTCGTCTATGATTCAAATAGATAATTAAAGGTAGGTATAAGAAAAAACTATTTATATAGGGGAGACTGGGGTAGAGTGGGTCACTGACAATTTAAAACGCATAAAATCCAGTTATAAAATTTATTGTCGAAGTACTTAGCTAATAAAACAAAAAAATTTTCAAATTTTATAAAAATACGTGATCCAAAATACGAATAGAAGAAATTCAATTTTAAACTCTGCAATTTTAAACTCTCAAAAGTAAACAATCGTACAACCTTTGCTGAGATCGCCACTATTCTTCATTATCAACTACATTTATTTCAAATCGATTAACAAACTTTGCTCATTTTTTGTTAAAATCAGCAAATCTCTACAAATAGGTCTCCACCGCCTAGGTCTAACTTCGTAGATCATATTAGACAATACTCTACAGTCCAATTGCCAAAAGCAATTTATGGTATCTGGATGATTATCTTTAAGACGAGTTTAACTGTTAGATGTAATGTTAGTTTAGTTGTCTCTCAGAAGAACGTAATGTTATCTGATTCACTCAAGCTAAGAGATTTTCATAAAGTTGATTGTTATTTGTGGAATTGGGTTCCAAAAGGTGCCGAGGTGACTATTCTTGAATGGTTTAGACAGCGAATTTCATTTGGAGATTATTTTGAAAGCATTGCATTGCATTCAAAATGCAATGTTTTTTTCAACTAAAATCCATGAAGTTATGAAATTTTAGATGAAATCATGGGAACTTAATTTAATTTAATTGCATGCTTTCAGTTCGGATGGGCAATTATGAAGCTGACAAAAAGACAGAATCTTTAAATTCTTGTGGAATGTATCACGAGCCGAACGACGAATCGTGCGAGAGGTTATTATTTTTCGATTGCAGAGGTATGCATTTAAATTGAGAAAGTTACACCACGATTGCTTCATTTATTATCGGTTCTGACTAGAGTTGAACTGACCGTTACAACTAAATTTAGATGTACAAAAAATTTTGAGGTTTTTGAGCTGAGTAATTTCGTTCAAAAAATGCTGGCATGTTTTTTTAAGTGAGCTGCTTTTTGAGTTAAAGCTCGAGTTTTTATTTTGATGCTATGCCAAATGCTCAATAGTTACTTGTGTTGTCCTATATACTAGAATTTTAAAGCAAAACTATGAATGAACTAACATAATTTTAAAATCGAAGAAGACACTGATGCTTTCTCATCTGCAACATTAAACTCTCATCATTAATTCTTCATTAATTATTAATCCACAACAATTATCCTCTCCGTTGACAAGCTAACGTCTCAATCATTCTGCGCATCTATCCTGAAAAATGAATGCATATTTAATGCACTTAAAACCATTTACAACCATCTGCTAACAGCACGAGTATAAGACCTAGCTTGGAGAGTATGCTTATTCAATTAATTGACAACAAACTCCCAGCAGTTGCAGCAAAGGTATAATTACCTAATCGTTACGCTTATTAAATACTGCTCATCTCCTTGACGCACCAAATTTACATTAAAAATTTCAACGCAAAGCAGTCGTAAAAGCTAAGAAGAGACGACACTTTCTCTTTGTTGTACATCTGGATAGATAAATATTTTTGAAGAAACTATTTTGCGAGTGCCGTTGTGATATTCTAGCCATAGTGGAAATTCTATCAAATAAACTGGTGATATTGTTTTGTCATATTTTGCCTCACCATGGGGCACAATGGAACAGATCTCACAAAGTATGATAAATTACACAATTACACAATATTAGCTCATCTAAAGAGTTAACAAAGTACTAAGAAATTGAAGCACTTGAAGTTATAGCGAAAAAATGAAAAAATTCATAAACCACCTAGCCGGCTATTGTAATAATTTCGTTCCATAAATAATAGAAAAACGAAATTCCTGGTCACTTTATTTCAATTCAATCTACGCTTCATTGTAAAGAATTTGATTACTCTTATAAAAAAGTGATGGTGCAAAAAATCGAATCAAAGTTACGTTAAAGTATCAAGTTTTTCAATGGTCATTGTCAATTCAAACAATTTAAACTAGAAAATCGACACTTCGAACAACAATGACAAAGTTGTTATACCTAAAGAAATAACCACTTCGTTAAGTTTTTTTGTCTAAAAAGAACTGAAGAGATCATTGATGTGTATTTATTAATCTTTTTTTGGACATCATTGTTAACATGAAGGCGTCCTTGATTAATTCTTTCTACAGCTTTTGAAATAAAAAAGTAGCTTTACTTAGCTGCTGCGTCTCAAATTTCAACGCCTAGTATCTCTCTGATTGCCAGTCAACTAAATTGAATCTAAACGAAGTAAGAAAAAAGTTTTTGAGAAAATTTACGAATAATTTAAAGCTGCCGAGAAAAAGGACGATGCATTATTTTTGTTGATAAGTTAGAAAAACAAAATTTGCTTTGATAAATATTTGTTCACTTTTTTTTTTAAATTGAATTGAAATTCTAAACAGTTAACATCGGTATTTTAGCGACTGTTTCGTAATCGTTGCAGGACGAAAAGCTTGAAAACACGGTGGTTCCATTAGCGGCGTCAACAATACACAGCTGTTCAGATTCCCATCACCAGGCAGCAATTCCGTCTAACAATCGGTTTATATTAGTACCTTTCAAGTACATCTCTATTAAAACTCGGCTACTTTTTCATTAATCTATCTAGGATTTACGCTGATTCATCCCACCCACGGTGACATGCGTCGTGACGCTCGATAGATATCTCTTTGATTAATTTACTGCGATATTTTTTAGATGTGTGATCTTTATTCAAGTTCAATATTGTAAGTTGACAGAAAAAGATTTTATATAAAATATTCAAGAATACAGTGTGAAGTTGGTACGAAGGTTCTTCCTACGGGAATTCTCTGACACATAACAAGACGAAACGGGCAGCGAGTAGCTCTCTTATCAAATTTTGCCTTACATCGAAATACACTTACCCCACTTCCTTACGTCACCGTCATTGAAAACTACCAAAAAAGCTATTTGGCAAAGTTTCTCGCCTATTCCCAAGCCACCAATTAAATCATCAAATTATATTCTGTACAAAAAATTACTTTACAATTTAAAATATATGTAGTAACCTAAATGATGGGAAGAGTAAAACAAAACTAAAATAGCAATTTAAAGATGTCACAAAGTTACCCTATCGAAATATATCAATTTACTTTAGGGGAGAGCGAGTTGATCAAAAATATTTAAGATAAATCTAACCGCACGCAGCTTAACCAAAAGGAAATTCAAACCAGACTTTACAAGTTTTAAAACTTTGGAAACCCTTTCTAAACTTACTAAATTTATTTTAATAAATATTAAAGTCCCAAATCTCAAACGCTAATAATATGCCCGTTTATAGTAGAGTTTTTTCACTTTACCATCTTGCAGCAATAGATGAAACGCAAATTTTATGTTTTTTAAGTTAAATTTCAAAGTACTTCTCGATTTGTTAACCTAGTTCTGCATTTAACTGTAATATTATTATTCTTTTTAACTTAAGGCAAACTCAATTTGTATGAAATCTTCATTAAAATAACAAATTAGTTGGAAAAATATGAATCCTCTGTAAAAATAATTTTTTCTCTTTTAATCTTTTAATTTTTTTGCTTAAACAACCTGATGACATCTCGCCAAATATTATACAGGGTGACCAACCGTTCATCCGAACATAGAGAAATAACAAATATAATTATTGTTCAAAACTTAATAACAACATGAAAATCAGTCCATTGTAATTGGCTAAAACTTAGGTATAATAATAAAAATTTGTACTAACCTAATATATTGCAAGGTTTAATTTTTATTTGTCAATTAATTACGATTAAGAAATTAAATAAATATTCTATAAAGTTCTTTGGGTTGTAGCATCAGTTTCATTAGCTTCTATGAAGATCTGCTTTGAGGAAGAAATTACAACAAAAAATGTTTTAATTTGTAATAAAATTGGGTCTGCATATCCAAATGTTGCAAAGTTTTTTATTTAACAAAAACTGGAATTTTGTAGCAATGCGGTTTAGATATGTTTCCCAAAAAGGTACATAATTGCTGTTCAATAAAAAATTGATTAGTTTATCACATAATAAATTCTCTTGATTAATTAAACAAACATAAGTAAAATTATGGTGGCCATAATTTAAGATCTGTTAAAAGAAAATTTATAATACTTGGTAGATATTAAAATTAAAGGTTATAAAAAGTTCATAAAATTATTTAGAAGTTAAAATATCTTATAATAAATATTTTGTAGGCGACATTAACTATTTATTAAATAATTTTGGTTCATGTCCTTTATTATATATTTTATTACTTAATTGTACGAATAAAATTTTATTAAGATTAATTCATTATTAATTACGACAAAGTTGAACAGTAAATTCGATCTGGGCGTTTAAATATTTTAAGTCGGGAAAGTACGTTGATTGTTAAAATTCACACAAGTGCTATATTATTTAATTATTACCAAGCCATTTTATTGATTACAACAATAAAATCGTAATGTCATTTTTGTGGCGTAATGTAGCTGTCAAGAAAACATATGAAATATCTACCAAGAGTCAAGTAGGCATGACAAAGAAAACGAAATAAAATTCGCTTAATTAATTACTAACGTCAAGCCTAAGTGAGCGAAGCTAGGAACGCAGTTAGGTCGGGATTCGAACCCACAAGATACTGCGGTAATAAATAATAAAAACTTGGAATTATTGTAAAATAAATTGCTTGAAATTATTGTATTTGTACAAGTTCTTTGTAAATCGGTATTTACATAATAAATCTTCTAAGTTTTATGAAGGAAACTATTTTATCGTATCATTATGTAAATTTCAATCCATTATTCAATTGATAATTGGTAAGTATTATTTTACATAACTACAAAGAAAGTTTTTCTTTAAAAGAAAAACTTTAAAACTAAAAGTTGTATTGTATCGTAAAGTAATTATTATTGGAAATATTAAAGATTTAACGACACACCAGGATATTTTTTTTAATCGTGCTTGTTAGACAATAACATATGATTCTGTTTTAACTGCAAAGGAAATAGAAGGAAGTTATCGTAAAAATGTAAAAATTCTTTTCACTGACTTTACATTGTTAAGTGCAATGTCTGTGTATATTGAGCAATTCCTGTTTTAAGTAATTTATTTTCAAAACATTTTTTTTCTTGGTTGCATAAACAAAAATTCTGGGCGTAAATGTTATAAAATACGAGTTACTCGGTACATAAATTGGACAACTTTGTTAATAGAAAAGTTGTAAAAATACTCGGTTACGAAAACCATTAAACATTTCGGTAAAAAATTTTAATTAACACGAAAATAGCGGCTAGTTTATTGGAATGTAGTATCTAGGGATGTAATTTGTATTGGTAAATTTAATAAAAGTTCATTTCGTTAAATAAAATTGCTTTCACATTTGTCTGAAGGCTTTTTCATTTTGCTTAAGGCCATTCTGATTGATTCGACGTATCATAGGGTTGATACATTTCCCCCTGTCATTTTCCAACTCTCACAACCAGTACATTGCATTGCACTTATGTAATATCCGCCGATTTTTAAAAACCCCCCTTTCTATTTGGAAACCCTGTTACGTCCTTTATTGACCATTGCATTACTTGATGAGTAACTAAATTAATTAGATTGAAATTGCTTGACGGTCGAAGTTGGTGAATGTTTCAACAAGATCATCAATACTTCATGCGAGTTTGTCTCAATTGGATGCGAATATGCAGAGTAGAAGTTGGTTAAAAAAATACAGACTTCTAAACGGTTACAAGTCCTATTTAAAGTTTAGTTAGCACACTCCCGTCTGACAAGAGCAAGATGGCAGGAATGATAGTGGAGTTAAGAGAAAATTAATCCAACGTCAATAGCAGCTACTAGATTCTCATTACACTCGAGGCTTTTCGCTATATAGAGGCCATCACTTTCAGGCACCGACTAATGTAAAAGTTTATGCAAATTTGCGACCATTACCCAAATTTGCAACAAATTTTTGGTATTGAAAAATCAAACAAAGTCCTAAAAGGTTGTTCGATATCTGCAACAAATGCTACAAATTGGTGAAACAATTAACACCACGAGTTGTAACTTTTTATTAGACAATAGAATAGTTTAACTGGACCATTAAGCTGTACTCTCGCTAATTTGAAGAAACTAGCGATAAAAACTACATCAAATAATACAAAATTTCACTTACATCTTTTAATTGCGCCAGTCCAGAGATATGCACTTAAAATTAATTATTTCTTGCAGGCTGGAAAAATAAAAACGTCCGCAAAATACGTCCCATTTAGTGTTTTTCTAAATAAAGTGCAACTTGAAAAGCAAGCGTCGCGTCGGTCGGTCGCATCTGTATATATGTACTTAATTTGCAAATGTAAATTTTACGGGCTGCAATGGAATAACTTATCATACATTGATTACTATCATTGATGTAAAAAGTTAACACAATTCAAATTTAAAATTTTCCCGACACCGAATGGCGGGTAAGTTTCATTTTAACGCGCAGTCATTCGAATAAACAAAAAAGAACCAAAATCGATTTTAATGAAGCATGCAAACAAGGGACTTGTTATTTAAGCAAAGCAAAAGGAAGATTGCCCCAGGTGACACTTTCCAACGCCGGTATTTTCAAATTTTAAACAATTTCTTTCACGCTTGAACGCGAAGTCTCTTTTAAACTATCACGACCATCAAAAGTTCAACTTAAAAGGGTGAGATCTTTTACTTTTACAATAAATTTATTTATTTATTAATTTTAAAACAAATAATTTTATAGATTTTTTTCGAGACAGATTATTTGTAAGTCCGGTTTGCACTTGAATGGGTGACCGCTTCAAGAACACCACTTGTAGGTAAGTGTTTGACCGTGAAAATTAAATTTTCGATCTCTAATATTATGTACGTAAATTTTAAAATTCTCGGAGTAAACTTATAGTTAGAATGCTTTTCAAGCATTAAAAATTAATAGACTTTTGGCAGGAAGGTTCGCAAAGCAGGAGGCTACCGTTTGACATCTGACAGATCCACAACGTTGATTTCGAAGTTACTGTAAAATTTATACTACTGTAGCAGCCAGCACAGATGAGAAAGCCTCAAGACAGTGACAACCCACTTATCCAGTAACTGGGTTAACACATTTTCCAATACAAAATGTAAATTTAATCTATACAGGGTGTCGATTTACCAATGCACTAAGGTATTTCAATATTTCGTATAAAATTTTATGAGTCTTGGCAAAATTGATGTTACGAGATTTTTCTTGGTTATCTTACATTCACTTACTCTATTTTTAAATGAATAGATCCGGGATGCAAAACGTAACGATACCCGATAACGTTATTATAACGATTCAACCGACACGTTTTGTATAATAACGTAAATATATTGTTATAACGTTATAAATGCCATCGTAACAAATACCAATATGCCTTTACGTGTAGATAGTGAGTTCTATACATTTTCCAATTTATTTCCAATTACTTGTTCTCGATTTGGATATGCGCACCGAACCAACTGCGCCACGGAGGAAATTGGTATTATCTTTAGTAGTTAATATCAGAGCACACTAGTCGGTCTTTTTCCCGTTATTCCCCAACTTAGGTTGGCAACTGAAGTATAAATCTATGGACAAAAGTTTGTTTTTCTCTGGATGATGAAATCGTATTTTACACAGCATATTTTAATTTTCTCGAAAACGATTTTGGTATTTCATCAGTACTGTACATATCTCTAAAGTGACGATTAAATATTCCGCCGTGGCAATTTTATCACGCTTATCCCTCTATGCTCTTTATTTTGTGAAGATTATTTACAGATTGTTGAGTTTACTCTTTACTATGGATATGAACCTATTGCTACGAAGCAATCCAGCTTAATTGTAATTGATGACTTATGTATGATAACTCATCGGTGATGACTTATCCACGATTACTCATATATGGAAACCTTGGTAGTTGTTATACAAATCTGCTGACTGTATTTCTGATTACTAGAAGTATGGTGTAAATCCTACATTGACCGACTGTGAAACGAGTAGCCGCGGTTCAACTCCTGGTCCCGCTGAATATCCTGCTGTGATCTAAAAAGTCCAAAATAGATCTGTGGGCTTCCCTTGATACACATTATATGTAATTAGTTTTCACTGTTTGTAGTGTGTCTAAGCCAACTAATTTCAATTTTAATTTTAATTAGTAGATTTGATTGTTCTAAAAGAATCCAAAAGTTTCTAAAATAGCGATGTGGTTCGCTGTAGAAGCAGTTCCAGTTCTGATTTGGAGGTATTAACATAAAAACCATGTAAAGAAATAGTGATGTAATAAATAAATATACTAGATGTTACATAAATACAGTCACTTAGATTAAATAAATGCAGACTTTTTGTTAAGTGATTGTTATTAATGGTATAGTGTTTTAGTTTTAGTTGACTATTTTATTCTTATTAATTTTATATTTATTTAATTTAAGAATTAAATGCACGTGTTAATTTTTGCTACAATATCTTTAAAGAATATGATCGTCAATTTGCGTTTAATAAATTGAAAACAAGTTATTTTAAGATTAATTAATTATCGTAAAGAGAAAAAGAAAATTCTGAAAAGATATCAAATAAGATAAAAATTTAAAAATATAAAAGTATAAGAAAGGAATAAGAAATTGAAATATAATAATAATTGTAATGAAAACAAAATAGTAAACTAATTTTAAATAAAAAAATAAAGTATGTATAATATCAAATTATATATTAGGGGTAGGTCATAGTAATATTTATCTAATATTATGTAATTGTTTACTTAAAAATTAATTAGTTCTAAATTAAAATTCTGATATTTTTCACGAAGACTACTATTCACAAAATTAGCAAGTACATACAGTTAGTTACACAAAAAGAAGAGTAGTAGAAAATACGACGCATTAAAATGAACACGAAATGGTCACTTTCGTTTATAGTCAACCACGTTTATGTTTGGTATTGTAAATTTGCTTTCATGTTTGTTATATTTTCTTTGTTCAATTTTAGTTTCTGGTATGAGTCCTCTTGTTAAATTCTAAATATTTATTTAATTCAGATTATGTTAAATCTTGTTCAGCGAAATTTAGATATTATATTCAATTAGGGAGTTATTCAATACCACATCTTCATGGTATCTAGTCCTTTGGTCGATAGATTATGCTTAATTACATCAATTTTTTGTATTATTTGTATGAACTAACTGAGCACATAGCAGTAATTCTATTTTTGACCAGTGTATGTATTATACGAATACATATTTTGTATGCCCTTCGTGCAAGGGCATTTTAAGTTATCTACTGTAATCTAGCCTAAATCTAAAATCCAAATAGATAAACCTTAATATTATTTGTTGTTACGGTGCAAGAGTGTATGCAATTTTTACTGAAATTATTATTACAAATTTTTATGCAAATTGAACTTTTAAGTTTTAATTTGAACTGAAATGACACATTTACGTATTGAGATTATGTATATAAAATTAATAATTTGGTTCATGTGTTTTAATTTATTGTATTTATTAATAAGAGGTCAAATAAACCAGTGTTTAGACCTCACATTTACCTATATGTATACAAATATGCTCATTGTTTTGCAATTTGATTTTTACCCCTTTACTTGAATTATAAATAATTTAATACAGATGAAAAAGTGAAATGCAACTTACAAACAGCAAGAAAGATATAATTATTGTGAATATTTCAAAAACTTTTCATTATTATTCGAAGTTTCTTGCGGTGCAATAATTGCATAAGCAGATGCGTGTTTTATTTCTACTTTAAACTAATGATAATTTAAATTTTCTAAAGTTTCCCAGGTGTGCCGAGCATAAATCTAACAAAAACTTTAACCTGTGATCAATTCTATTATTTCGTTTTAATAAAAGTTTACCACTTATTAATAAAACAAATATACGGTGTGTTACGTTTCAAGCATCCTAAACTTTATACCGGAATTTGAATGCCAGTAAAGCTATCATTTTATTTTATGAGGTGAAGTACTCCTTATATTCTATTTAAAGTTGCACGAAATATAATAATAATTTAATAATATTCGGTGCCAGGTGTTACGTATATAGAAGACAGAAGGAAAAACAACATTTTTGGGGCGAGATTGGCCAATACTAGTATCTTTACAAAACCAACCACCCAAACTCGTCCTAGTTTTTTTTAAAAATTAATTTATGTATTGTTTTGATAAATGGCAACATTCAAACATGAAATAAAACGCAATAAAAAGAGTAAAATCAACAGAAATCTTGAATTTTATGTTGTGAAGTCCATATAAACCAGCAACCCTTTCCATTAAAAAGTGGATCAGAATATGTTATTGTGCAAAATTGGATTACGTTGATTGAAACATCAATATTATACAATTTTGTTGCCAACTGTTGCAATTACCATCGTTAATCATCGTTTCATCATAATTAAAATTTTAAATTAATTAATGTAAAGTTTTATTTTTATACGCTTGGTTTTTCCGTATAAATATAGCATTTCGACATGAAAGCGGTTGCTTGCGTACAAATATCTTAGTAGCCAATTTGGAATAGCCATCCAACACTAACATGGCTAATACGATGTTAAAGTTTCCCTTTAGCGAGCTTTATTAGACTCACCTCGCCCGAGTTTCTCAGCAGATATTGGCGCCTGTAGGAGGCATAATTTTGAACAGAGTACAATGGAAATGCGTGGAGTCGTTAGACTACAATAACCTGCTAGTAATTCACACTAAAACAATATGATATTACTTTGCAGCTGGTGTGCTATACGTTGTTTAAAGTCAGTTAGCTTCGTTATTACAGCAGGTTATGTCTTTGCACCGTGTTTCCTATTTTGAGTAAACAATTATAATATAAAACAGTATATCAAACCCAATAAATCGTTTTGCTTTTAGAAGGAACATTAGAGAAAATTAGTTTGGTATCCAACTGGTAGAAAGTGATCACTAAACTCCCTTTGGCTTTTGTTGCTTATTATTATTTTCCCCTATTTGTTTCTCTACAATTTCTACTTAAGTAAATATTAAAACTTTAATCAGCAAAATATATTACATAATCTCTAAAGATTACACAGACTCGAATAATTTCGGAAAAGAATATTTTTGTTGCATATTTAATGAAGTTCTTTCAAAGAATTCAAAATTAATTTATTATTTTGTTCAAAATTATTAATCAAATCCCTTTTGTGCTTCAATTAAATACAAAAATAATTGGTATTATTATCAAATTAAAATTAATAATAAAATGCTTAAAAACGAAATGGAAGAGTAGTAGATGAATTAATAACAGCACCAACAGCGGTAGCATGGCAGCAGCGGCAGAAACGAGCTTTATTGATACTTGGTGATTATTCGTTCTACACCACAAGCAAGAGGGAGTAATCAAATGCATTTCTTGCATTCCACAATTCTAATAATTATTCGGCATGTTTTACCAATTAGTTGCGCATCCATTATTTACCATTCGGTTCGTTCTTTGTCTACAAAATTATCGCTTTGACCTCCTAATGCTTGTGCTACGCGTGGCTTTCCAAAAGCAAATTAATAGCTAGTATTAGTTAAATGGAAAGCAAGACATGTTCCCGTGGTACAATCCAAGCAACATATATATGAGTAGGTACAATTCGTCATATTATCGTGTACGTTTCCAATTTAACGCCATATAGATCGTCGTTTCAATCTACATTTCCTAATAGAAAATCTATTTATTGAGCTGGTTACAGCAGACCATTGAAAGTTTTCATTGACTATTAAACCGAGATAATATTTTAGCAACCTTCCTTTGCACCACCTCACGACTAATACGATTTTCGATGATTCTCTTGAGACAGCCACGGAAAATGTATAATTTGGATCATTCGGTTGCGAAATAGAGAACGATGGCTCGTCGTGCGTGGTAAGCCCGATGAATAATCGAAAAAGCACCCGTAAACAAGAACATTCAGATTCAAATAATGCCTTTGGAACTTTCTATCATTCTCTTCTTCCAGTCACTTCGATTATTTATTAGCTAATGAATGCTTTATCACTTGACCTTCTTGCTTGGGTAGTCTCAATCCTGCTATGGTACCTTTCCGATTTTCCAAGAATTTTCATGCTTAGTATTTTTATTGAACGAAATTGGCTACTATGTATAGAATAAAATGCTTAGTGGCTGCTAACATTATCATGGAAAGCTCAAAAATTCATTAAGCGTAAAATTACAAAAATTAGACATTGAAATAATTATACTTAATATCAACATCTTCCAATGACCTAGATTAATTTTGGTCATAATATGATCAAGCAATTTAACGAATATTTCAGTTCGGCAGCTCTAATATTGCGTTTGTAAATGTCAACATTTGATTTAATTGCATTAATTTCCAGTATACTACTTACTATATTACTAAAACTGTTCCTAACTTTCAAGCGTATTTTCTATAAACAGCATTGCTTTTTATCCTTTATTCTTGGTCAGCGATGGCTAATATTTTTGAGAAGTGAGTCAGATTTTCAAAAATTTATGAAGAATTTTAAGCTTTTTATTTATTTTGTTGTCAAAACTGCTTTTGGGGGGGGGGGGCAAATTACAGATTGTTCAGAATCTCGTTAATCCATTCATGCGAGCAAATCACAGCAAGCTTCTGCAGCTGCTCATGCTACAACGTGTCATTCTTTGGTGAAAAAAAAACACTTTGGTTGGTCGATTTTTTTACCAACCGAAAAATATATTAAACTAAGATTAGGACTAAAAATATTTGTCCAATATTAATCCAAACCGGGAAATTTGAATAAAAAAAAAATTAGAGAAGTTTAGACTTTGCCTTCGGCTAGAAAAAATTAAAACTTGGAAAGCATATTTATTTAATTACCTTACTGCTCACGGAGTTTAGCAACAACTTTCTGTGTTACTTTGAAAGTTCATTATAAAAATAATGTAATGTATGTATATAATAATTTAATAATAATGTAAAGTCAAAATTGTAAACCGGGGGGGTCTGGGGAGTGTGGAACACCCTTCAGTACATATCGCAGGATTTTGCCAGGAAAAACCGGGAAATTTGAATTTTTAAGCAAAAATGAGAGAAATTTAAACCTTTGGCTAGAAAATATTACAGCTTGGAAAAACATTTATTGAAGTGGCTTACTGCTGAGAGTTTAGTAGCAACTTTTACGTTACTTTGAAAGTTAACTGGTGGTCTGGGGGTGAACACCCTCCAGTACATTAATAAAATTCCCACTCTTCTAGAATACCTACTGAAGACAGAATAATTATACAAATTTCGTCGGAAAAAGCTGGAAAATCTTTTGTTTTTGATCAAAAATGAAGGAAATTAAAACGTTTGAGAAACTTATTTATTTTTATATTGTAAAAAAAATTTTAATTGTCCCACGGCATCCCAAGTTTAGCAGCAACTTTTTGCGCAACTTTGAAAATATAGAAAAACGGGAATCACCCAGTAGCGGGAAACGAAATTAAATGGATTAAGATTATACCGCTAAAAAAGAGATCCACCGTCTAGCTGCCCGTTCGCGGACGGGCTTTCCAGCTAGTAATTAAATAAACAAATAAATAAAAATAATTTAAAGTTATTTAAATTTTAAAACTTCGTGGTAAACATTATTTTTATCAGGGGGGACTTTAGGGGTACAATCCGAGTCACCCTTGGGGGGGGGGCAATTGTAAATATAAAAGTAAAACTATCAAAATAGCTATAAATGGATTTCGGCCGTGAAGATCTATCCTAGATCTATATGGAGGCAATTGTCCCTTTGCTCCCTTCTAAATACGCCACTGAGCTCAACATATTAGATTCCCCTATTTTTCCTTCATTTTAATAATTAGCTTTAGTTCAAGAAATGTATAACTTAAAAATGAACAATTTTTACAGCGATAATAAATTAACTGTACAATTAACAATTAATTATTTATTGGATGTAGAAAAAAAAAACTAAGAGACCATTTAAATTATTTCTATTTAATCACACATTGGACGTTCTATCTTGGTGTTATGATAACCAGATATCCTTAACTGATCAAATTAATGGACAGTCAGGCATCAGGATGAGAACCGCATATTATAAACTTTGGCTTCCGATATTAGTTTAGCGCTATTTAGGAATGTTGCATCTCACACTTCATGGAATGAATGTCTAGATTTCAACAACAAAAAATGTACATGGTTGCCAAAAATAAATGTAACAAGCACCTGCAAAGAATTAATGGAGCAACAAAGTTATATTAATTTTTTTGTTGCTGTCATTTTGTCTATAACTTTGTTAATAAAGTACGACAGTGTCTCATATGTGTCAAAGATGTTTGCTATAGAGACGTCTAGCATGTCACGGTAAGTTAATTTCTCAACAATATAGTCGAGGAGCAGGTGTAACGGCTGCTACTGGCATTTTTGTTAAAATACTTAAAAATATCATCTTTCTGAAGCATCGCTTCGTAAACAATGTTACTCATTAAGGTGACATTTTTCATTAAAGTTACAACGAGAAAATTAAAAAAGATAATCTGAAATTAGAGTTACAATTTAAATTCAACTTATTCCAAGTCGCAGCGTAAGTTAGGGCGTCTGTAAGGAATTTTGCGATACTGCCTGTCCTAAATTGATTTTCCTTCACTCTATCTCCTTTCACTTTCAAATTTCCCGTTTTGCTAACGAATCCCCTGTTTAAATGTAGAAAATCAAGATAAAGCAAACTTCAATATTTAAAAGTTAGCATAGAGCAGGCAGCATCAAAGGAACGAAAACACGTTGTCATATATTGCAATATTGAAATTGAAATCGCAAACGATAGGTAACTATGTAGCTAAAATAGGAATTTCCAAATTCAATTTCACTTTAAATTGTTTAAAACCGATTATGCTTTGTAAACTTTTCCAAATATATATATGTCGTTCCGACATCCAGCAGAATGGTTCCCATATTATAGTATTAATTATAAGGATGATACGAACAAGGAATTGCACTCTGCCTTCAAGGCAGATTGGGATTTAGAGAACTTAGTTTCCCTAAATTCACTAAGACGTTGTTTTAATATTAACTAAATTAGAATTACACGCATTTCTAGGTGTGACATGTACATAATTTCAACACTTTTCAATTCCTTTCGAATTTTCCAGCTTTACGAATAATTTATTTAACATTTAAACTTCTACCTACATCAAACATAATATTTATCTTATAGAAGACTTCGGCGTGTTCACCTAAAGCTATTTAAATAATAACGAGGTCGTTTCCAAGATTTGATAAATATTAAAATTTATTTTTCGGATGGAAAATTCAGATAGATATGAAGACGTTCCGTCAAACTCTTCACTCTTCAAATTTTTTATGTAAATATATTATACTAAAAAATAAATCGTAGCTAAAGCGAGGTGGACACCACATTCTAAGTTCGATGGGTGACTGTCTATCTCTGCTTCTCTCGATTGTAAAAAGGTAGTTGCTTTTGTAAAACGAACCCATGATGGTTACCTTACAATTTGGTACGAAACTCAATTCTAGAGACATAAACAATTTTTTTAGTGTACTTATACTTTAATTACTGTGATGTAATTTTAAGCTCTTCATTTAAATTATGAACACCAAGTTCAAATTCCAGTTTCGGTATACGAACTGCAGCGATAAAGTATACACCGATTCTTCGCATTCAAACTTTAATTGCGCTAAATTAAAACCGCTTTATATATAACATACCTACTACATACAAAGTAAATCTTAGCCAAGCTCAACGAAAAGTGCTCATAGTCATTTTAACTATGCTGAAACAATTTTTATTAAAAAAAAATAGATTGCCTGGCATAATTAGAAATCCAACCTTTGACCCTACGGTCTCAAGCCCAGTACTAAACGCACTATCCCTACTACATGGACAATGCATTTCAGAAAAATGTCATTTAACATCCAGGCTGAACCGAGTTAAGTGAAAATTTTATAGTCTCTTAGTTTGAATATATCACAAAGTTTTCCACCTTTCCAGTAACGCTTCATTTATTTTTGATAACAAAATGATAAAGTTTAGTAATAAAATGAGAGATAATTTGTGGAGTATTTGTTTAGGGAAGCTATAAACGGGGCCGAAAGTAAATGTTTTGAAGTATTTGATGCATAATACAACAGAATAGTAATATCAAGTCAAACTCTTGCACAAAACATTTGGTCATAAAGTTACCACGTGTTGTATGAGTATACATTATTCCATAGAGATTACCAACGTTTACGAGGGTGTTAACTTGGGATAAGAATGAGAAGTACTCAAGTTGCGCTTTAATAAGATTGTATCAGTAACTCATTACGAACTGAATGTGACGCTAAACTCAAACTCTTAAACTTGCGCTAGGGTAATTTCAGTTTTAATGTCGAGACGCAGGAGTTGTCGAAATGAGTGACTGCTTCTCCATCTCGACGACCAGATAAGAATGGAAAGAAATTTCTCTTTAATTACCAAATTGTGATACACATCTTTGCAATTAAGAAACTTGTGTAAATCGTCATTTCAAAAAAGAGATTTAATTTGTAGTCTGGAATATACGACAGCTTAAATTACGCAATATAAACAGCACGAGCATCATTCAAATCGAGCAAATGGGAAACTACTGGAGCGGAAGATTTAAAAAAATGTGGAATTAACATTAATTTATTCTGAAAATTGAATACACGTAGACTTTAATTAAAATTTTCTTTGTAAGTTTTATGAAAATGTAATTAAAAGACATTATTGTTATCTAAATACAATTTATTTTTTAATAGGTTAACATTTCTCACACTCGAATAACGTTATTGCAGAAAAGCGTTATTAATATTTCATCATTCCAATTCAATTTATTTACCAAAGAGGGTATAAAAGCTCACAAGAATATTCTGACCATTCAGACAGACCTGCAGTTTAGCTTCGTAGCTACCGTGACACCTGACGGCTAAAATTAGAAGTATAAAACTCCCGAGGGATTAGAGGTAATTCAGACTGATTTTCGTTATAACTTTCTCCCTCAATTATATATAAAAACTATTTTATTACTTTTTAATGCTCAGGATTTTCAAGAAAACACCGTTTCCAAATTTTTGGTTATTCCCCCCAATAGGTACCAGCCATGAATTAAAAATTAGTAATCTGCTAATATTTACTTATAATTACAATTTAAATTTTTAATCTCTTATGAAATAGTAACTTAAATTTCACAAAGTAAATGTTAATTTGTAAGTTGTCTGGGAATTGTTTTAATCTGACACCTGACTGATAGGTAAGCTGAAAATTTGGTACTACTTAACTCAATTTGCAAACACTTAATAATTTTCGACTCTACAATAATTACGTAATTAATTGCGCATTAATAATTTGAAGTTGATCCCAATTCGTGTAAATAATTCCGAAATATATAAATACGAGAGTGAGCTTTCGATTGTTTTAAATTATAGCAAAAAAGATTATTTTAACGCCTGATGGGACCTCTATCGCTTAATCTGAGCATCAGAGGTAAAAATTGGAAACCCCCGAATGAAGAAAACGCCACGCAGCGCAGTATTGATTTGCGGAGACGGCAGGAACTAGTTTTCCCGACGCCGCGCAAGTTTTCAGTTTTCCTCGCTAGAGGGTACTCGACTCGCAAAACCACCATTTTTTTGTAAGTGCGGTTTTATCATATTTAATATTAATTTCATTCTTATTTTCTCCTGAAAAGTTGCACGTGTTTTTTACCCCACCGATAATTTCTTCAAGTTGACGAAATTATCGTTAGATTTCGTCTAAATAGCTTTAAGAAATTTCTCTGCACTTTTTAATAAAAATTTATTTATTTATAAAATTCTTGTAAACAAATATAAGATTGAAATAAAATGAAGAAATCGAAAGTTTTCGTTTCATTGTACCTACTCCACCCTTTCGAGTTGCAACCACCTAACTATACTCGGCTCATTGATCGCGACACCCCAGGCGTGAGGCCACGAGAGACCAATAAGGCTCAAAGTCAATAGCGCGCATACTAATGTCACTTTCCCAAGAAATAATCGTACAAGAGCTGTGTTCGAAAATAATTTTTCACGAAATAATTTTACCATTTCGATTCTGAACTCGTAAAAAAATTTTACCTCCTTCGGCTTCGCTTGAAATAATGGCAAAGGTCACAATTTAGTTTAATCCACTCTTGACAGTTAATTGCTCAAACTGCAATATCGCTCTCGCCTGTGGCCTAAGTAACTTGTAGTCAGATTAAACGGCAAACAGTAAATTTTGACAAGTCATTACGACCTAAAGATAAGACGTGACGATCTACATTTCAAAAATGAGCTTTTTAAGTAGCCAAATTAAAATTAAATGTAACCTTGAGTTTTATTATTAGGCTCAGCAGAAATAATTACTTTTCTACAATTTCCGGGCCAAAGTCGAAGGAAATGAATTCCAAGATCAACATTAATTGATAATAGGATTTTCTGTAATAAGCCCGAACCAAATCTGAAATAATATTGACAATAAAATTCATTACAAGAACACAAGAGGAATAAACAAATATGGCGTCCAGCTTCGGGCCAACCGGAATGCAGTGGTCAGATAGCCTGAAGTGCGGGTCCAACAAATCCGGGCAAATTTAATGTTTGATCAAAGAGAAGCTTGTGGAAGCTTCGGGAGCCTCGAGCAACGACTATACCTGTTACTGACAAGATGTCATGAAGATTAGCCTGAACTTTGAATAAAACTTCAAAAGAGTAAACTTAAAAAATTAAATAAAGCTCTCTTACATCAGATTTGGATAAATACACGAAAACTGAAACAGTTAAATTAGGTCTTTACCTACACTTTAATAAGTAATATAAATTCGATCGGTTAAATGATTAACTAAAACTTATAGCTGGTGACTTTAATAAATGAACGTTTTACCTTTAGTGAAGAAAAAAATCATCATTAAATGACTTTTGCTTTTAAAATATAAGTATAAATTACGTTTTGACAATGATGTCCACGTATCATGAAATCGATTAGCTATTACCAACCATTAGTGGTATTAGACTCCGGGATTCCGTAAATGTAGGGGGCCGAGTCCTGTTTCCGCCACACCGTAAACCCTAATGGGAAAATCTATACCTACTGTGCATGAACTACTACGTTTTGTTGCTTTATTTTCTTTCACGTTTAAGTTTTTCACACTTCCAGCTCAGCTGTTTAAAAAAAACTACGCACATTATAAATTTATTCCGTGCAGGCAACTTTCAATTTCTATAATTGCGAGTCAGATTATAGCCATTTGCTCATTTCGCAAAGGAAAAATATAGAGCCAAGAACGATAGGTGTATGGCGAAATCCACACGTAAGAAATATTTGATATGGTAATCCATGCATCTTATTGGCGCATTTTTATTTTATTTATCAACTTAAAATCCTAGTCTTATCATTCATAACTTTGAATTTCCGTTTTTCAGTCATCAAAATTAATTAATGAGCTTAATAGCGTATTTAGAAAAATATCATAATGTCTACTATAAATAGTTATTTGTTATACAAACCGATAACTTAAATTTTATCGATGAGCAACAAAGTCGCAAGAAAATTATTTTTTGTGAATCGGTAATTTAATTTTAACCTCGAGTGAAAGATTCAATTTTTTACTATAGCAGATGTTAAAGAAAAAGGATTTATAGGTAATCTCAATTACAAATTAAATTATTATTTGACAGTTTGGCAACCAAAATTTGATTTAGAACTTTTTTGTTTCTCACCCATTTATTCAAGTCTTCAAAGATCGTTTTTAGTAATTTTATGAAAAAGTAATCATTTTACCAGTGGCAGCTGGTACGAGTAAAGCAATACGGCGCCGCGCCGCGCCGCCCTTCGAAGGAAATATTCAGGCAATGTAGGTAATGGCAAGTTAAACCTTATTTCTTGCTGTATGGACCAATCTTTTAGCGTCATAATTTTGAGTTTAAACTAATTTTTGTATCATACAAAATTGACAAAAATGGTTAACAATTTAATGTTAAAAATGCTTTATATATCTTGCGTTTAAATCATTTCAAATTAAATATAAGAGATGAAATCCAAAAAATACTAAAATAAATATAAATTATTAGTTGTTCAGCAGTGGGTCAACAATTACCCAGTTTTGGTAAATTGAGGATAGATTTAATTTTGGTAATTACTGGGGTACTGGTAGCACCGATTTCAGAAACGGAAGGTTTGCGTGCATGCTCACTGATGAGTTTTATTAAATTAGAACCCTTACAGAAAAAAAAGATATATTTATGGGCTAATGCTGTGAGCACTGTATACGCGGCAATACCCTCCAGTACCTCAGTAATGCATGAACTTTATTATGCATTTAAATTAAGCCTATAATCACATAATACAAACGCTAATTTAATGTCAAAATGTCAAACAACTCCCCCCTTTATATTATTTATACAATTTTAGCAAACCAAATGCTCACTGCAGGATTTTATAAAAAAATTCAAAGATTCAAAATTTTTGGATTTCACCGAATGACAATTATACGAGTACAGTAAATTTTACTCTTGCAGTTTATGATGTACAGTGAAAAGTTATAGCCAAGGTATTTCTTTTAATCAATACTGGAGGGTGTTTCATATCCCCAAAATTCCTAGTTTCCAAAACGGAAGGTTTAGTGCGAGTATTACAGAATAAATACATTATTTATGTAACTAACAAGTATAGTGAGAGTCTACAGTAACGAACCACCATTTCAAATTTGTTTGTAAGTATAATAAATATTGAACTAATGCTCGACTTCTTCACCTTGAGATATCTATCGGATAACAAATCCGCCCGACAACTGAAACAAGTCACCAATCAGACAACCACAATTTAATTTCAAAATACTTGATTAATTTGTCGGATGGATTCATTATCCTATAGATATCTCAAGGTAAGGAAATCGAGCATAACCCAAGTATTATTTCACAGTATAGTTAGGCTATCTTTCATACCAATTCTTATTTGTCAGTTATAACTCATTTCGACTTTTAAATGCTTGAAATTTAAAATATGCCAAATGCCATCCATAAATTTAATTTAACTCTTTTGCAAGCAGGTTTGTATCTATTCTTATTTTTTCGTTTTATTAATTTCACAGGCGCCCAACAAAACTAGCAATAATTATTAAACATTAAACCTAAAATACTATTAAACAAATATGTATATTATTTTGTTGGGGTTTGTTGAGCGACAGATGATAAATCTGCTTATTATTATGATACCAAAATAACAAATAAAAGATTATGCTAACTTGCTTAAATATTAAAATTAGAAACAACACAAGAATATATGTACTATATAATATAAACTGATGCGAAGGTTTTTAGCCCGCATATACATAAATAATTTTAAATTTGGACTACTTTGAAGGAATCGGATGTGGCCATCACATAACTTTCCGAATATTAAAAGTAATTCTCAATTTACCTCGGATAGAAAAAACTAAATTAGTAAATCTCATTATAGCATCAGCAATAATCGTCAACAACATTCAGAAAATCGAAATACAAATAAAAAAATATGTCACAAATAACTAAAATTCTACGTAGAAATTTTTTTGCTTATTTATAGGCAATTTAGAAATTTTCTAATAATTTTTTTTAATTTTTAATTTTTTAAATTTATAAAATTTTTATTTTTTTTTATTTTAGAAAAAATTTTATAGAACAAAAGTTATAGGTAATTGAATACGGATAAATTTTGTCATAATAAACTTTTACCTATTTCATTGCGTTTCGGAGTTATAATGGATTATGTTTTAACGCTTCAAGTAAACCCCCCGTTCCCCCCATATTTAATCCATTTTCAATAGGCTTCATGCCACAATAGATCAAAACTTAAATTTAAAATTTGGATTATTAACCTACAGTTAATTATGAACAGACTTTATTGTCAACTTAATTAAATATAATATGGAAATAGAATATTGGGCTTAGTATAGACTAAAATCAAACTAAATTTTTGCAATGTTGACGTTTCGAAGACTTGATGTTTTCATCTTCAAAACTAGAAGAGAAGCAAAAATTACAATAAACAAAAACATCAAAAAGCCACTAGGCCCAATATTCCATTTTCATATTATATCAAAGTTTGTACAAGAATTTTATTATTATATTTAATTAGATATAGTAATCAATCGATTTCCACAATGTGGAATATCGTTCCAATCGTGTTGCAATAGAATTTCACTGTACTTATAATCAGGAGCAGGTCGTTGAGACCTGCCATGCCTCTCTATCTATCTAAATTAATTATATGATAGTAATGTGACATTCGAGTAAAAATATAAATAGAATATGAGCCGTTCAAACAAAATTGTAAAATATTATTTTCCTGGTTAACTAATAGATTACTTGATTACTAGATCAAAAACTCCTCTATCTTACTAAAGTTTCTGATGCTACCGAAAGAAAGAGAGCTGTAAAATACAAAATTGGTTACACAAGTAACTGTACATTATTGATTTCTATATTTTCAAATTATCTTTAAATAAACAAAAAATTCTGCTATCGCGGGGGTAGACGGGGTTAGTGTGAAGTTGAACTATCTCATGTTATTGCACTATATTCTGATGTTGCAGCGCATAATTGAAGTTATAAATTTTAACAGTGACAAAATCGATAGAATGTTTTCATAAACATAATTTACAATAAAAAATTGACTATTAAAAGCCTGATTGTAATAAAAACTGATATCCACGTATTTGTATCATATTGGAAATATATAAGGTACGGCATCAAGTCTGGCAATAAATTCGTAGCGAATTTAAAAGAATTCGTTCTAAGTCACGTACTAGCACAATACAATTAACGTTTTCATCATTCCGTCACAATTTTCGAAGGCAAACTGAAGACAAGAAGTTTTGGAAGCATTTATTGGATGCGTTGCCGAAAGATTGATTAAATTGAACAAATTAAAGATAGAAATAGTAATTGTAGAAATTTGATAAGAAAAAGTTTCCGAGTCAATCTGATGATTTAATAATCTGGTGATTCATTTCTAAGGCTTTAAGAAGTTTAACTTTTTGTCTTTCGTGCCTTTGATTTGTGACCACTTTTCATTAAATGAATAGGGAAACAAGATTTATTATCTTTTAATCCGAAAGAGTAGTGCGTTCTTCAGATCCTTTTCGGAAGCAGTTATCTGCATCACGAACTACACATGTGGATTGACGTTCACGAATTAATCAAGAACTTCCAATTTTGTTTTCACTCGATCCAGTTAGCTACTGCAGATATATTTTTGAATTTATCTGAAACTGAGAAAACTTTGAAACGACTTATTGCAGTTCTCGTACACCAACGCTTTGAGAAACGACGCTATTGTTGTCCAGCAGGTGTTTCATAGGCATCATAATGTTTAGAAACTTCGATAACATCTTAAATGTTGCAAAATCTAATAACTTAAGCCACATTGTTCCACACCTGCAGCTTTTATCAAATAATATAAGCAAACAAAAATGGCAACACAAATAAAAATATAAAACAATTCAAATAAAGAGAGACAATTTAGATCCGAGGAAAAATTTTTCAGTTCGATGCTTTTTATAACATGTAAGATAAAAAAAACTCGAGTAAAGTGAAACGCAAAAACCATGTTTTTAAACTTTCCCCAGCAGTAAGTGTTTTATTCCATTTAAAGATTTTCTTTTCCATTAGACATAATACTGTCGATAGCCAATATCAGGTGGAAAAAGTAGTGGTTTAATTTACTTTTTTTAGAAGATTATTTAGCGTTCGTTCATCCTTTCGGAAGTATGTTTTACTAATGTAATGAATGCAAATTCAAAATTGAAAGTTTCAAAGCTGGAATTTAAACTATTTTAAAGTTTAAATATAGAATTACTTTTGAATACATAAAAATTTAATTTAAAGGTAGACAAAATAGTTGTCGACTGTTGAAGTTCTCTTTACAAATTTTGCAAAACGAGAAAATGTATAGGTAACGATATGAAGTTTAGTAATTCAATGAGTTAAAACTTTTGTATTATGCAGTAGGCACAGAAAAATTGCACGAAAAGAGAAAATAGAAGTTCTGTAAAATTGTTGCAGTTAATAATTACGTTAAAATTGCTTTAGAATATACATTTCCAGACACGTAAGACCTTTTTGTGTATGCACGATAAATGTTATTGATCTCCAAAGGGCTTGAGAAAATGCACAAAGAAAATACGCTTGGGAAAGTTTGTGTACAAGAGGGGTAGATAAAGAATTGCTGGAGGGCATAAAAGGTGTCCATACAAACAATAGCTGCTCCCTAAAAACAGGCAACACTTTCTGATTTAGTCCATTTTAAATTTCTTGAATGATTATTATTGAAAAATGATTTCAAAATGAAGCAACGCAAGGTGCTTGCTTACAGAAGAAATACAAGAAGTACATCGGCGCGTGGAAAAGCAGAGATTTATCTAGATTCTCTTTAGAGCCATATCAAGAGGTAATATTGGTAGGTCCCCAGTTGACGATATAAATCAGTGCATCTGCAATCTCGACTTTGCGGAATTGGATTATAAATAAAAATTGTCAAACGTAGAGGCCCTGGCGTTAGCAATTAAAAAATCCACAAAACTACAAATCCATCGGAGCATAAGCAAAACGGATTTGAAAAAACAAATAAAAATTGTTAATCCGTGATTTGCAATCGAGCACATCAAAACCTCCAATTTATAAAATAGAGCAACTTGCAGCTTGATAAATTTGTTATGTCTTGTAGAAGATTACAATTTGAAATAGAAAAATGTAGAATTTGCGTTGAATATGGTTAGCCTTATACTTTACGAGTTCTCGAGAACAATTTTATTTTGTGTTATTTGCAATGGGTTTTTAAATCAAAATATACGATACAAATACAGAATGCATAAAATAAAATGAACAAGTTTTTACTCCTTGAATTGTACTTCAACAGCAGACTATTTTCCAGAAACTGTAAATTATAAAGGCTTAACTGCTGGAAAACAGACGATGCAGCTGCATCCACTTCTTACTGAAGCAAAACACAACAAAACTATTTTCAAAATCTCTTTCAACCATTGCATTAATTAAGAGGTTCTTAATAATTCATTTTGTTACATTTACAAGCACCGATTTAGTATGATATTTGCATACATTTTCCTTCGGCATATTTTATTGATGACACGCATTGCAGTAAGGAAATTTCCAATATCTCTCAAAATTGAAGCTATCAGTACCGTGTAAAAGATATTAAATTAAATAAGGCTCTTCCGAGTGACGAGCCCATTACGTCAAAGTACTTTTGATTTATCTTACGATCTCAATAAAGGTCAAAAGTTTTGTCATGTAAACACCATTTGCAAAGTTCAAGTAAAACTTATTAATGCACCCCAGAAAATAAGATTGGTAAATATTTTAGTATTAGGGATATATTAAGATAACAGAAAGTGTAAATCACCCCAACTCTTTTATAACAAAGCCTAATATTGATTTCTGGTTCGGTAAAACTATCCGATTCATGTCTTTTAATAGAAGTCAAGTCGTAAATACGAATGGATGCTTTTAAAGAAATCTCATAGAGGACGTTTATGGTGGTATGGCAGAAAGACAAGAACTGCGGGAGTTGTTTCCTTGATTAAATTTGCTGTGGCTGCTCCTGTCACTGCGTATCCCTAAATACATTAACTGCCATACCCAACGGTCAGATAAGCGAATTTTGAGGTCACTCAATGTCGAACAAACATGAAATAGGAAAATTAACCGGTAATAATTTCTTATATTAATTTTTCCTTTGCGACTTTCTCTTCCAATATGTTCGATGTTCGTTATTAATGGCAGGCAATTAATTTCTTTTCCCAAAACGAGCGGTAGGCATATTCTGGAGTTGAATAAAACAAGAAGTGGGCATCGTTGATATAAGGGTTTCAGCGGGACACCTTCAGTAGCAACAGTCGGCAGCCAAAGTAGATGAATTTATCCTGGTCAGAGATCAATATCCGTTCTAAGAAGTGACCGCCGGGAGTTAGCAAACACGGCCACAAGGCTAAGAGGAATTACTTGCGGAAACAGGGATCTAGAAGGATAAACTTGTAAGCTGGGTGTGTTTTGTGAATGCCGATCAGTGTTTCCGGAGTTCTAAACTGAACGGATCCTTATATCTATCGTAAGCATCGTGTATTGAATGTAATAAGCTCTAAATGGCTTTGGGACAAATATGTATTAGTGTTAGACTTTCACTGTGATCTCTTAACCCAACAGTTATAAAATAATATCAACACGATAGAGAGATCTCAAATATATCCAATACGTGCCGATATAAATTTTCTGAAATTCATTTGTCGAGCTTTAAAATTGCAAAATCGGTTAAGTGCACAAAACTTCCCATTATGTAATAGTATTTCGGATAGCATTCTTTTTGAGACTTAAAATTGATGTATTTTGTGACTCAGCAAATTTGTAATGTCATGATTACGGAAACTACAATAAAACGGAGCGCTACCGCAATAAATATATTTCTTTACTTTACTAATATTTTTTAGAATCATTTCTAAATGGAAACCCTTCAAATCAATATATTGGATATGGTTTTAAGATTTTACCAATGATAATTTAATAAAATGTAGTTACGAGGCGTCGCATCGGTCGTTTTGTATATTCAGCAGTACTCAAAAGTTTACAAGAAAAAGAAACTACTACAGACATATTCAATGGAAGTGAATTATGCAGCAGACCTTAGCTGATTTCTTTCAGAAACCAAATTGACATATCCACTTTCCTTATTTGGTTCTGAGTGACTATCTTTTATAGTTGGATTCATGAATGAAACTGAAAAGAAGGTTTTGGACGGATTCCCATCTCTTCTGCTTACATAAAATGATAATTAGAATATGACTTGTAGCGGTATTGATAATTGAAAAGCTCTCAACATTTTAATTATATTACGAATGCAATTAATTTAGAAGAAAAGGGAAAATCTTTGCTGTGTAGCTGATATAAATTTATCGAAGGGATGAGTTAACGAAAAGAAAACGGAATGTGTCCCTTTACAACCTTAGCAGAGCTTACTGTGGTAGCAAAACAAGTTTGAATGTACAGTGGAAATATCTTGTTAATAAAATCACTTTGATAACAAACACCAAGTCCTCGAATCATCGCAACGAACAGATTGATGGTATTCTCAATTAATTAATTAAGCTTTGGTATAGTTAATTAAAAACGCTCATTTTCAACTTCAAGTCAAAAAATTACAAACCCAGTAGTAAAAACCATAATGCATTTTAAAGTATAACTTACTGTTAAATTAGTTTTTTGTTTCAAAAGCTACTGACTGAAGCTCTTATAATTAGTTCCGAGATTGTTAAGGCATCTGAGGTTAGTTCTTCAATGCAACGATAAAAACAAAACGCAGTTAAAATTACTATAATCGCGCGTATTTACCTTAATGGTTTTAAAACTTATGATCTCTATCAAAAATTGCAACCTTTCCATGCAAAAACGAATTAAATTCAGGTATAATCTTAATGTTCAGAAGCAATCTTCAATTGTTTTTGTTTCTTGTGGGAAATTAAAATTTTTAGTAAAAAAATTTGATTAAAAAAAACTGGAATGGTGTAGTAATTTAAAAATTTAATTTTAAACAATAATTAGTATGTTAGAATTATTATAAATTAATCAATAATTCTATTGATTTTTTAAAATATTCAAAAATCACCATCATTTACCAAATTCATCAAATGGGAGGTTCAAACCCTAATGTGGGATTCGAAACTAATAAGTCGATCGTTTGGGAAGTTTTAAATCTATCTACACGACTGCATCGACGTTCTCCACCATGTGAAAACTTCTTTTGAAGTTTTTTGCATTTTTCTGACAGCAAAAAACTGACCTGATTTGACCTTAGTTATAAAATGTTGCTACCAATACACTAGCGGCACCTTACGCTCCGATTAAATTCTTACAGCTGAGTTTCGTTGCGCATTTCTCGCAGATTTACAAAAAAAAATAAATTCCTCCCCCCCCCCCCTCTTCTCCCGGGGCTTAATTGATATGGCAGAGTTTATTGAAAAGAAATAAATGTAGAAAGCATTTTTCTCAGTAATTTTTTACAACGAAGAAATTGTACCGTTTTCCATCAGGTTTCCATTTTCATCTTTTCTGCAACATGTCGTAATCTGCCCGTTTAAGTCGTTTATATCGAGTCATCTTCTCTTCATTATCTAACCCTTCATTTCAAAATCTGGAATTTCCATTTCCATTTTCCTCATTGACACATACTGATGTGTTATTCTTTATTAGGAGTTTGTCTCTCTATTTGAAATTTTGTGGAAGTATCCGAAAAATCTTATATCATAAGTCAAAAAAATACACCTTCTCGTAATTTCATTTTAAGTATTCAGATCATGTCTCGTTATAAATGTGGTTCATACGCAGAAATTATGAAGACATACGTACATGTTCAAAAGACAATCCACAAAGTTAAAATTAAAGCAAACTTGATTGCTAATTAAATTTTTGGAAACCATATGGTGAAGTCGTCAGTAGCGATTGGATGAATTACTTCTATGTTTATTCGATTCGCTCGGCTTGTTTTGTGTAAACAAAATTTACAATTTAGTATAAAGTGTGCAATTTTTCAGTCGAATAATTAGGAAGCAACTTAAATTAAATTGGCATGTAGATGAACGAATAGGTTAACTTGAACCTGATGCTTTAGATAAGCAAAGCATTCCGGTAGCACACAATAGTCAATTTCCATTTAAAGAGGCTGTTGAAGTTCTTAGCTGCTCAATGTCAGAATTTGTTGATAGTTGGGGAAGTTGGATTCAATTTTAGAAAAAAAAAGAAAGAAAAATGAAGCTAAACTAAACTTGCAAATCCTTAAAAGTAAACTGCATTCCGTAAAACAATTTCAATTTACTGCTCTAAAGGTATGTTGAAAGACGTGTAAACATGCATGCAATTTCACAATGTAAATTCCAGGACATCCTAGAGTTCATTAGGAAGGTCGCACAAACGTCGGAGTGACATTATTGGAGACTGAATAGTTGTGTACTTAGCAGCATCCTCCCAACAAGCAGGACCCATTTATGTATTCCATGTGAATAATAAAGCGGAAAATAACACCACCTCGAATGCTCACACAATAAACTAAATCAGATAAATGTTGGGCCCCCTAGTTATTTGGCGAGCAACAAAATAAACGTCATCTATCGAAAAAGTCATCACTCATCTGTTACGTGGGTTATTCATATAAAAGAAAAAGAGTAATTTAGCCGACTGCTAAAGTAAATATTTCATTTATTTAAATACCGTTTAAAAGTATCCTCATAATGCAAAACGAGAGAAGAAGATTGGTTCACCACTCGTCTATAATACTAGAAAGCAAAAACATGAAAATAAGATGAATGGATATGGAAATGAGATGAGAGGACTGTTAAACAACCCCATCCCAGGAGAGGCTTCATAATTGACTGAAAGCGGCAGCGCGTGTACGTATTTAGTCCCTTGCAGACAATCATACATCAAGTTTTTGCGAACTGTCACCTGATATAAACACATTTTATAGAGAACTTGATAAATTAACTCTAACTCGGTTTAACTTTTTATAGTGGAAAGAATTTCACTTAAGAAGAGCCGTCTAACAACTTCACTCCTGGTCAAGTTAACATTTGATTGAATTTTGAAAACTGACGTCCTTCCAGTTATTTGGACAATGGAGACAAATAATTGCAATTATTTTTACTTCAAGGACGCAATATATTTCTTTCAAAAGAATTGCAAATCATTAACTACACTTTATAAAAGAAACCGAATCAATAAATACAATTTCAATACTTTAATTTTTCTTTTCATGCCCCGAGGGGGAGCGATATAAAAGAAGTAATAAAATAAATTTAAAAAATTTGCTCTTAATCGGTTTTCGTATTTAACGACGTCCAAATTTCGTCCAGAAATTTATTGTATTTCTTGCATTGTTATAACTAAAATTTAATTTAGTGTCTCGAGCTTTACGTTTATCTGATTGAGACATTTTTCATCTCTTGCAAAATGAACAGAGAAATTAGTAAATATTTCACTATCAGTCGTTAATTATTCATATTGTTTCCCCCCGATTATGATTATTTTTCCCAATTATAATCGCTTGAACATTAATAATAAAAGAAATTCTTAAAACCCGCCGAGGGTGGTTTTTATCACTGATGTAATTAATTAATTGATTTGAATGAACTCTTCCAAAATAACTGCTGGGATTCGTCCAGTAAATCGATCGTTTGTTAAGAATAACTTCTTGGTTGAAGTGCTTTTTGCTGACTTGTCCTTTGTTTTTCATTGGTTCATTAGTTAAATGTGTGCAGAAAATAACCAACCGTATTTTATAAATATTGTTATTCGATTAGTTTAATTTGCTGATATTGATGCTCACTTCACTTTACTAAACACTAAACCGCAATGTCGATGATTTTAAATATCAGTCAACAAAAATAATGTTGTCATTACACGTTCTTTCAAAAAAACAGAGTAAATATATTAAGCGCAGTTTTCTACTTTAATGTTTGGTTAATTTTCAAACTCAAAAAAGCAGTCAATCTTAAATAATTTGAAAATAAATAGATTAAAAGTTCATATCCTGTGAGAGGTTAGTTACTTAGAATTTTTTTTAATCAATTAACGTTTTCAAGTTTCAATATTTTAATAATGACAGGATTTTTTCCATATAGATTTCAATATGTATATCCTGGTTAACGAACCGGTTTCGACTTTATGTCATCATCAGGACATACATATATGGAACACGTTCTTTAACCAAAATACCACATGAAGTCCGGCTTCGATTAATCTGACTAAATTATAAGTTTCGGTTTAATAAAAATAAAAAATCGGATGTGGCCATCACATAACTTTTCGAATATTATTTATATATAGAATAGAAAAAATAAATAAAAAATAAAAAAAAATAAAAAAAAATAAAAATAAATAAAAAAAAAAAAAAAAAATTTTAGAAAAAATTTTATAACACAAAAGTTGTAGGTAATTTGATATGGATAATTTTTGTCTTAATAAACTTTTACCTATTTCATTGCGTTTCGGAGTTATAATGGATTATGTTTTATCGCTTCAAGTAAACCCCCCGTTCCCCCCATACGATTTTATCCATTTTCAATAGGCTTCGTGCCACAACAGATAAAAACTTAAATTTAAAATTTGGAGTGATTTTGTTATTTCGTTTGGTTGCTATCGTGTTCACAGACATACATACACACACACACACACCCACACACACATACATACACACATACAGACATTTTTCAAAAATTGTAGAAATGGTTTAAGGGAACCTCAAAACATAAAAATTTTATGAAAAAATTGGGGGTCAATTTTTTTTTTCAATTTCAGATTACAATACTTTCCTTACTAAGGAGTTCGGAAAGTAAAAATTACAAAAAGAAATATTGGTAAAATACAAAGACAATATAAGCCAAAAGCCACAATTAAATGGATATAAAGTTGTAAAATCTTAAGGTTTAGTAATAATAAATTTTTTATTAAAAAACAGAATATTAAGGTAATCACGCAAGTTTTAGTAATACTTATGCTCACTTGCTTTAGCAAACCTCCTGTTTCATGAGCCGTAAATTTGTGTACATGTTCTGTGATTGATTTTATTACTTATTATAAAGCTTTCATTCTTTTGATTACTAAAATAAATTTAAAGATGGCGGCAGTTCGCATTGGATGATCTGGGGCTATGGAATACCCCAGTATACCAGTAATGTATAAAAATTTTAAATATAGACAGTAAACATGATATACGTAATATAAACGATTCCTAAACAAAATGTTGCATTACATTACTGGTTAAATAAATAACTATTATTTAATATCCGAGTATGCAAACAACAAACGTAACTTTAGTGCTTGCATCATTATTATCTTCTTCTTTGTAATAAAGACCATTATCTATTCTTTCTTCCGTAACGCACCTACGATTGGATCATTTGAAGTTACATGGGCAATTTAGTAACTCAGTAAAATTGTACTCCCATTTCTTTGTAAAGATTTACAGCACTTTAATAGGAGCGTACCGCGTGGGTTCAAATGCCTGCCCTAAGGATATGGAAAAAATAATGCCTTTTTATTTATTTTTAAAATATAATATGCATTTCGGTCCTTCTCAACTGCAGATTCATGAAAAGAATAATTACCCCCCTTGTCATTGAATATAGTCATTCACGTAACATGCACTCAATCCTTCTGGAGAATCTTCCAGTTTACCAGTAATGGGTTTAAAATAAATTGTGTTATTGAACTCGTGTTCTGGTTATGGAAGTACCTACCTGTGTAAATTTTATTAAAAATAAATAATAATTTTTCCATGATATTTAATACTGTTCTGGAAAATCTTCTTCATCTCCCCCCCCCCTTTCACTCATATCCAGCCACATCTGACTACAAGTAAAATTTTTTTCTTTTAGTTTGAGAATTCTAATTTTCAAATAAGGTTTATATAGTACTCGTATTTATCAATTACATCTGGGAAATTTTGTGAACAACAATACAACAGTACATGATGCCACGAACTTGGTTCAAAATTTGATACAAAAGTTAATAAAAACTAGTAAAAATTTGCAATTTGTAATTAAAAAAAAGAGTTATACCCTTAAATTAATAGGGAAAAATATACTACAGTATAATATATTACAAAAATAATATATTATGTATTTTTATAGGATATAAAATTTCTTTAAAAATATATTAATTTCGATCCTACCCTCCTACTGCGAAAAATCCTTTGGGCGCTCTTGTTACTGCAGAAAAAGATTAAAAACTTAAGACGTCCTTTTTTGGAATAGATGAAGACTAACCCTACTCGGTGCAATATTGGAATTAAATTTTACTCAAAACCGCGTGTTTGATTTTTTCAAATAGTAACGTTATATTACATAGTTTGTCTGCATTGCTTTGACTTTGCGTTGCATATAAAATTTCTGACAGGAACGAACATATTGGTAGTTTGGAAAGCAATATTAGTTCTGTTGCTCACTTTGTAAATATAGATCACAAACCAAAAGTCGTAAAATGTATGCATATTTTATGAAAATTAGAAATGGCTTGTGTAAAAACTGAAGTTAATAATATCGTTCCAACTGTTTGATACTGCATATTGCAGAATCATCTTAATTAAATTATTTCAAAATGTAATTTTGTGTGAAACTTTTTTAAACAAATTTAATTTACATGCTGATGAAATTGTTTCCAATACAATTAAATCTGATAAATCATTAACGTGCACCATTATCTGCAGTGGAATATTATCAACGATGCATGAACAGAGCTTTGTAAATAAAACAAATTGCAATGTAGTTATAACGCATGGTTTGACTGTAATTTAAAAAAAATATATAATTTACATTTCGTTAGATCACTTTTTCGTTGTTTAGCTCTAAGAAAGTTACTTAAATAATAATCAATAACGGTCAGAACATATAGATAAGCTTGAACAGCGATTGCTTCATTAAATACGTGAGTACTGTTGTGTCCTGAAGCGAAGCTGTAGACGACGTTGTAAATGAAGCAAGAAGAGAATAGGTAAACATAAAGAAGCTACTGTATTATGCACGACGATGGTGTTGAAACTTAAGCCTTGAGACTGGAGAGCTTTTGAAGCGGAAGCGTTAAGTGTGTAGAGGTGACAATTGCGTCTGCACGATTGTTTTTAATGAGAACAAAATTTTAGCCTTGTTTTTAAAAAAATGTTAAAAATAAAATAAAAACGAACAAAGAACAAAGACATTTCGTCTTGCCTAAAATTACATGTGCAAAGTACCGGTGGAAACTCATCCAGTCCAATTCGATGTAGTAATAGTGGTATTTGCAATTCGTGGATGTGATTTTATCTAACAAATTTCCTAAGGTAGGACAACCTTCACAGAATCAGTATGTAAAAGTAAATGAAGTTTATTTTAATTAAATATTTTTTAATTCTTCTCTACCGAAAAAATCAACAATGTTGAATGAGGAAATTAGCGTTAATAAATAACCGAGTTATAGGTTGTAATTGTATTATCAATTTCCTTATTATAAAGAGAGTATCGATTATTGGACGTTATTGATAAATGGACTAATGCAGCGTGTGCTTTCGGTTCATCCCTGTCTGTCACGCCTAACACGTTTTGTTTGCGAACGCACCCCATGTTATATTACACTTAAGATTCAATTATCGAGTGTAATCTGAATACTGATTACGACACCTCTATTAAAATATATTAATTTAGCAGCATCCACAACAACAACAACAAAAAGTATCAAAAGCAAAGTTAAATGCAGATGTTGAAAAAACATGTTAGGTAGAAAATTTTCGTTAATTAAATCTTAAAAATAAATCAAGTACCTACTAACAAAATACCAGTTAACAAAGAATTTCATTAGCAAGTTGTGCACTTTCAAAGAAACTCATCAAAGTTTGCTTTAATTTGATATAATTAAAATATTTAATTATAAGCTCAAAAATTTCTCCAAAAGATATGCAATGCTGAAGCTTTGTTTAGCAGAACTAAATAAAGGCATTGTCGGTAACAAATTAATAGAACGTCGTAATTTTAAGATCCAATACGACTTCATCATAATGCAGTTTTCTTCCATGTTTTCGAATCATTGAACAAATACTTAATAAAGATTTTCTGCGGAATCAAAAACCGTCGACTATAGAATTCCTTTTGTAATCAAACAAAATTAAAAAGCAATATTGAATACACTTTACACAAACAAAAAGGAAATTAAAATATTTATGCTGCAATAAACTTTTTAAGGAATTTATTGACCTAAGAGAGGACATGGGAGCAAAAGAAGGACGTAAAACTGTTCGTACAGAAATCATTTTCCCTTATGGTTTTTCCTATTTTATATATGTAATAAAAAATAAATCTTATTCTCACAAACTAATGAAGAAACCGATTCCGCAGTCATTTCATTTCAGCTGTGCCATTTAACATGGAGAAGCATTGCTCCCAATACAGCTAGGGATATTTTGTGACTCCCTTGACGCCCCTCAGAATTGCGTTCGCAATATGCTCTGATAAATTACCCCCATAACAGTCCAACGTAGTAATATTTGTATCAATAACCAGCTTAGGTTCCATTATATTAATATTGTTTTTCACAAGGAATCATAGCAAATTTCGATATACAGCAATCCCCGTGCGTAATTTATGAAGTTCTATTGAGAGATGAATCCGTCGAAAGGGGAATTTACCCAAATATAATTACAAGTTTGGATAAATTAATTGAGCATTCAGCACCCGTTTGTTCCTGACAACTTTTAACTAACAAAAAGTTCCAAACTGTGAAATTTTTATTTAAAATTTACCACAAAGCTTAAAGCAGTTACACCTGCCACCCCAATTTTAGCTTTTATGAATATAAAAAATTTGGGTTTAAATATTTTTAACTCCCTGCATGATTTCCTTTTCACTTTTAAAAAACAATTTACAAATTTCACGTCACAGACTTATGATCGATGGAATGCTAATGCAGATCATCGATGCATGATGGCTAACATCATCGGTAAGTTGAACAACATTCTTCGTTCGATGACTATCTCTGACAAGTTGAATATTTACTCGAATGTATTAACTCGAAAGATAACTTTATTCTGATTTTTAAGTACAAGGGCTACTCCTTTTACCATTTTTTTGATAAATTACTTTACAGAAAACGATTTGCCTCTTTCGACTGAAAGAATTGTTGTTTTTGCCGGACCCTAAGGCCCCGACGCGTTTTCCTTCCAATACATAATTTATACATTGATGGAGCATAAAAAACTTAATATTCTACTACGTCAAGATTATGTGCTTCTCATAAAATCAATCAGCTATTAATAATATATTATGTTTTGGAATCAATATAGATGAGTTACAAAAACTTAAAATGCGCTTTTCTTCGTCTTTGGAAAATCAATACCTACTCACTTTGATTCGAAAAATTAGCTTAAAGAAAATAGACATAACAATTTGTCTTTTTTGGAAAGTTGACAAATGTGGCCTATTACGTACAATTTTGTAGTTTCAACAAATTTTTTAACTGTAAAAATGATTGCAAGACGAAACAAACAAATTAATATAGGTAAATTGGGTAATAATCAACAATTTCTTATATTCCATTACTATACTTAGTTTAAATTATTTTTGATAATAATACAATAACTAATTGGAACAAATTAATAAATCATACTATGTAGACAATTCGTTGGAGAAAAACCCGGGGTCTGTCTGAGGCACAAATGTATTGCGTGTTCCACAGTTAATTAATTATTAATAATGTAACAAATGAGTTTTAAATAACTAAATTCTTTCTAGCCCTTAAAGAGTAAAAATATAAAATATAGTATGTCCAATTTCATCCATTAACACTAAAAGAAAAAAAATTAAATTAAAAAGAAGCATTCCGCGTAAAATTTTATACTAGCCCCACGCTTTATGTCGATTTGATGATTAAAATGAACTGGTTTTGCTATTTTAAAAATCGATTTTGTACATTTCAGTGCAGTCAACAACTAACTAACAAATTTGGTTTAATAATTTTGCAAATTTTTACCAGGGTGTAAATTATTCGTATGACCACGTAACCACGTGATACACTGAAAAAAAATTCATCGCAGTGATGGAAAAATTATAATCTTTACACTGATGAACAAAATTCATTGTACCAAGAAACAAAGTCATAAATTCAATTATATTTTCTTTAATTCTATTAAATTTTTCATTAATTCAATAAATTTTGTTTTTCATTGCAAACAGTATGATTTCAAAATCCCGGATTGTGAAATTCCCAATAAGAGGTCTAAGGAGAGAGAGGGGGGGTACTTTCCAGAGTACTTTCCAATCAAGGTATATTGATAATACTAAAAACTTCCACCACAATAATGGTGGTTTCTACTTACACCGCTTCTTAGCTATTTCTATTTATCACTTTCCCCCCCCCCCCCAACTCAGCACCGTAAAGCCTTAACTTGTAATATATTACACTGCTGGGGCTTCAAAATATATTCGAAGAAGAGTCTAAAATTTAAAGCTACATCACCGGATGCAGGTGTTTTAGCTTTACAATGTACCAATAAATAAATTAAGAAACAAACAAATATAAAAAACAAAAAAGAACATTAACAAAGGAACATCTTGCTTTTATTCCAAGTGTAATTGATAATAATCTTTCGAGAAGATAAATCAATGATCAGGAAAATAAAAGTATTAACTCGTTATTTCTGTATTTGTTAAGCTTCTCAGGTAAGATCTATGACAGAGTCTGAGAATAAATGGAGTTGAAATTTCAGAGAAATGATAGACTCAGATGTTCAATTTAGATATGCCGTTATCAGACACGCTCCACGCTACTATTCACATGCATCAAGTCAAGAACTTGTACTGTAGATTTGTGTTGAAGGATTACTATTTGCTATTACTGCCAATGAACTCTTATTCCTTCTTATATTGAAAACGTCTTATCTACGCTAATATCTAATTTGGGAAACTAAATTTGTTTTCTTAACTAATAAAATAGCAATTTTCCCAAGCAAAATATATCAAATGGAAATAGTAATAATTTATTCGTTTATCGACGTTACATGCATCGCTCACAGAGTGAAAGTCGTGATGTGCGTTTTTGCATTGAAAGCTTTAGTTGCTGGCTTAACAAAATCATTTTTATGGTTTGAATAATTAATATTTGTTGGAGATACAAGAGCGATTCAAATACAAATAAAGAGAGAGTAAGCTTTCAAAAATTTATTCATATTTCATTCATTCATCGACTTATTGAAAAATAATTACCTACCATTGACAACATAGATTGTGAATACGAAGTTTTATAACGAGGTTACATTTTGCAATCTTAATTGCTAGGATAACATCATATTTACTATTTTAATTTTTATTTCTCATGTTCAGGCGTTACTGTTGTCACATTTTCTAGAACTTAAAATGAAGATTTGATAACACGTCATAGCTGAACTTAACTTAATGTATCATATATCCGAAGGGGAAACACTGATAAATGCAAACTTGCAAACTCAATTGGGCAAAGCCCGCATTGTCCACCCTTACATCCGGCAATAGTTGTATTGTTTCTGTAGAAATACAAATAAAATCGATTGCAAGTACATTATTGTTTCGTGTTAAACAAAACTATAATTCGATAGTTAAAAATTAAAGCCGACACAATTTCACGTGGTATCTGAAATATGCACTGATCAGTTGTTGCAAAACAAGCGGGTTGTATTTTGGTTTAGTTTATTATAGTATGTCTGCTGGAATATTGAGTTTCAAACTTTAAGGCTTGCCTAATACAATTTGATGATTAGCAGGACGGACAAGTCTGTGAAAGGTTTCTTTGACACCTTTAGACCATGTAACGTTACCTCTTGACACCTTCACCGAAGTATGATTAAAAATCGTTTAAATAATTGTGAAATTTGAGAGAAAAGTCGATTAATTATTTGGTTTGAATAAACAATGAAAGTCAATATGTATGTGCCCGTATTCAAAATTCAATCACCATACTTGATTTAGAACAAAACAATGGAATCCTATTTCCCAATGCACACAAAGTACGTGTACAATGTCATTGTATGTGTTGACAACATGTCCTAAATACGGGTATCAAACAATCGCATGCCAAACTCTCATATCTGACCATCGATCAATCTCTACGTCCAAAACCAGGTAAATTATTAGAGCTACTAATATGCATAGATATACTTTACAATGAAATACAGGAGTTGCCATGTCTCATTCATCAATTTAGCATTGCATTGTAAATGGAAGTATTCTAATATCAAACGATCGTTAACGTTAATACATACATAGATAACCGAATTTGTTATAAATTATTTTTCTCATCTTTATTTTCATAATTAAGCTCAACAATTAATGTCGATGCTTTTTACAATAAAATACGACATTTCAACGTTTAGTTTTTACATGCAAAGTAAATAAAATTGAACATTCACCCGAAGCGATTCTCTCAAAAGTTTCCAAATATACATTTTTTTGTGAATTTTCAATATTTCTACTTAAATTTAAGGTTGTCATCCGATTTTTATTGTTGTCAATTTAAAGTGAAAACGTATGTAAAGGAAATATTTGATATTATGTAACATATAAAAAAGTTCTTCTAAAATGTTTCACGATTTTATTCGAAGCTTGAAAATGGAATTAAATTGCTAAAATTTACTGCTTTTTTTGTTATTCCAATTAAACTGGAAATTTAAGAGGTCCTGTTGATATTTCATTAAAAACTAGAAATAATTGAGTTATTTAAGTTATTAAGTAATTGAAGCACAAATTATTTCAGTTTTGGTTAGACTATTTGAGTATTTCTCCACGTCAACATAAATTTTCTTCCAGGGACGTTTTGTGGAATTTTCTAGAACTGCCTACAAGAAAAGCAATTGATTTGCTGACGAGAACTACTCCTTTCGTGTACAGTAAAATTTAGGATTGGGCGATTAAAAGTTTTCTTCTGAGTTGCTGCATTAACTATTTCGTTGCCCGTGTTGGACCACTCTATAAAAAACACTAGTGCCACCACTGACTCGCAAAAAAAAAAGAAAGCAAATGTTAATTTGTGAAATTAATAGTGGTTTCCATTAACGTTGATAAAAGTTTCAAGAGCTGGTAGTTTTACTAAAGTAGAATTAAGTCAAGAGTTGGTAGATATTGCAGACCACTGAAAAAAGTACTGGAGGTACTGGAGCCAATAATCTTCAACATTTATATAGTTCCTATATATATTGTTATGCTCTAAATCTAAATTAGGGTAACCACACATGTTTTAACCGCTGTATTCGTATCTTTAAATTCATCAAATACTTCATATCTTCAACTCTGTACAATTCCTCTTTTTATAAATTATGAAAATCTCAATAAAAACATGAGATATCCACACTATAAGTTGAAAAAAGTCTACCAAGATCGACTACATCAAATTCAACTATTGTAAGTACATACATGCAAAAATATATTGTAGCTGATTACAGATTCAAATGTTAAGTCAAAAGTCTCTGTTGTAGTATAGATAAGAGGAATCCCAAGAGTAACAGATTCTAGACGATCAAAGTAGATGTTCAAAAAAAATTTCCAAATATAGTCTAAAATAATCTTGAACACAAATGTGTTTAACAGCCTTACATGTTTCCTGATATGGTAGATAATAAATCGTTGTAATGATAAAACTTTATGTCAACGAAATGCAGTTTAAGTTTTGTAAAATCAATAATAAAACGACAAACCACTTCTGTTATCAAGATAAATTCGTACCACTACAGATGCACTTGCGACATCAAATTTCAATAGATATCCACTACTAGAAGATTTACATATTACTAAAGTAAACTAAATTTATATTTTGTTTCGTCAAGTCAAAGGAAATCTGTCCACAAACACAACAAAAATAATAATAAATACCTTATTTCTTCCAGTAGGAATTTAATTCAAAAAGGCTTTAGATACCCGAAAACTAACCAAACCAGCTTGTCGATAAACCAAAACACTGTTACAGTACCAATACAAATTTGTGACAAACGCAAATCCAAATTGACTCCAAATTGAAATTAACCTTTCATACTCTTAATACTAACTAATATGTTAATTTAATTTTTTAAACGCAAAACATCAAAAATTTGTTTCAAAAGTCTGATGCTCACACAGTTCTATACCTCTCTATTTTTGGCAGTTCGTAGAAAATATTCTAGTCTCACTTACCTTGGATTGCCAAGTTTTATTGGTTTATTGATTAATTGTTTACCTAACAGGCAGAAGACGACAAAGTCAAATCCAAAACTAGTAGTCGACTTTGACACTCTATTGGTCGAATCATAGTCATCATTCAAGTTGAAGACTATAAATTTCACCCTTAGCTACATCACTCCTGATTTAAATAAATCGTCTACATTCTTTTGGCATGTATTGATTTAAATGGTAAAATTTGATATATATTTTTAATGTCACAAATATTGAGATTTCCAAATGGAGTATCAAATATTTATGTAATAGGATTTTCTATAAATCTGAAATTTGGTAGCGTGTTAAGTAGTTATTAATAGGACGTGCTTTACACGTTCGATTTATTTTTTTTTATTTGACATTTAGGCAATATACGTCCATATAAACCATTTTTATTTTTCGGAGTAACCATGAACTTTTCCATTATCCTGAACATAAAAAAATAATTTGAAGCGATAGTTGACATAGTAAACTGAAGATGAAGCCTATGTTTTATAACAAACTAACAGCGTGTAATCGTAATCCTTAAACCACCTCGTAATTTTCATTTATATCAAACGAACGAATTATTGCAAAATAACTAACATTATCCTTTCTCGCAAGCAATTTATTTCAATCCGCAGAATGTAAGAAAAAACAATCGAACCTGTAAAATTAATAAATCGATAGATAAACATGAAATTTATAGGTTTACGTGATACGATATTAACAAACATAAATTTATATAAACGCTCAACTTTCCAAACAATAGTAAAGTTTTATTTAATGGAAAAGGGTGGAGCAGCAGCAAATACTCGAGAAGTAAGGAATGTTGACTTGTATTGCCCGATGTAATTGCATGTTCTTCCAAGAGGCAATTCAAATTCATTTGTATAGATCACGTTGTACGTACAAACATGCATAAAACGATTTAATGCAACGTTAAAGTAAAATCAACTGCAGCCCCAAAATGAAGATAAACGACTCCAAAAATTTAATGATCTCCGATTATCTAATAAAATTTATTTTTAGATCTCGTGTCGTGTCTTTCCATTTTTGCAATCAATGGTAGTCTTCCAAATGTTCATTTTACGACCCACAATTTGTATTCTAATAACAAGTATAACCAAATGAAATAAAAATAAAAAATGTTTCGTATTTTTAAAAAAGAAAAAAGTTCTAAAATAAAGGTATACATTCAGGATAATAAAGCGAATTTCCCTAACATAAAAAAAGTGTGAAGGACTTGGCTCCTCGACTAATAAAATACCAACTAAAACATACTACTTTACTTTTTATGTGCCTATGAATTTTAAATTTGTTTTTATGATAAGTCATCATTGTCAAGTATTCAAAAATAAAATTCTACGACTCTTTCCTGTTGCAATTTCATGTCCGCTTTTGTATAATTTAATTGTTTTTTGTATAAATACGTTTAGGTTTCAAGTTTTAAATCAAATACTCTAAAGTTAGAAAGTCCTTTGAGTTTGAAAGAGTCGATGCTTGCAAGTATGGTGCTAGTAAGTAATGCACATAACAAAACCTAGCATTTCAAATAGTCATTTCAACTTCTAAAAAAGCTGTTCCCAAATCGTTTTCCGTGGTTACTTCAACAAAACGTTTACTGAATTTTCTCCCTTTGCACATTATTATTTCTCCACGGGTCATTCCCGTTTTGCCAACTTTTTGTCATTTTCTTATAGTCAACGATATAAGTTGCTCGTATTTTATTGAAACGTGTATGGCTAACAGCTCATGTGGGAAATTATTGATATGAATAATTTAGGTAAACAAGAAATACATTTTTTATTTTACCTGACATAAAATATTTATTCGGTAGGTAAAAAACAAGACAAAAAAATGTTCTTTTTCCTTTTAATACCATTAACGATAACTGACTACCTCAAGCGAAAGAAGAAAAAACTGCTATCTTGTGTATAGCAGGAAAAAATAAAAACGATGAGAAATAAAAATTCTAATTTATTTTCAATCATTTTGACGATTTTTCAAAATTTCGTCGATTCCATCTTCTCTTCTTTACAAGTATGTGACTTTCTCGTTTATTTTCTGATTATGTGCAATAATAATGTAAAAGTACTATTATTGCTTGTAACCTCCACCGGACTATGTTTATAATTTTTATAATTATTTCAAACAGTTTTTTATGTAATTTGATTAATGTTGTATATTTATTTGGCACTGACCTGTGTATCGAGATTAATTTTTGTAGGTACAGGTGACGTTAGCGTTGTGATTTCGAAGTATAAATGTCTTCGATTGCTTAGTAAGATATTTTCAGTGATTATTTTTACGGTTTTTGTAAATTGAAACCGGTGCGGTGAAAATTTGTGTATAATTTTGAATAAATTCAAATATGTCATCACATTCTGGATGTCCCCCCCTCCCCAAAGATTGTCCTGTTTCTACATTATTCCTCTAACGTCAATATCGGTGTATTCTAGATGAAGTTTGAGATTATCTTCCAATATCGGTAAGTCAGCTCAAAATTTCTAGGTGCACAATAAAAACTTCCTCATATATATACGGGGTATTCCATACCAAATCGACCACTTTTGACCCTGACCCTTTTCGATTTAGCTGAAAGTTTTTCATCTTTTTCTACCCTATGAAAAACGGTTCTCAGAATTTTTTCCAACTTTTTTACCCAACCCAAAAAAAGTTAGGAATTTTTCAAAAAAATAGCTATTTTATTTTCAAATAGCTATAACTTTTTCAAAAATTGACTTTTCGGAACCGCATTGTTTTGTTTTTAAATGTACTTTTCAGAAAAAAATACAAAAAAATTTTTAGATGATAAATTCCATGAAATTTTCGCCTTTTTTGAGAAAAATCGTTATTTTCTCGAATTTCATCACTTTTAATTTTTTTTTTTTAAACTTCAATTAATTCTACAAATATTCCCGCTAATTTGGCTAATCTGGCTAATGTCAGAGTGGGCCGAATTCTTTTTCTATTTTTTTTATTTCATTGAAAAAAAATTTCGAATTTTCAAAATTTAAAAATTTTTTTTTTTCAAAAACTTTGTTTATACAATAAAATCAATGCAATTAAACGATTAAAACACATTAAAAACGCTTTCGCTGAATCAAAAAAACTATTTTGTTTGAATAACGATTTTTCTCAAAAAAAGCGAAAATTTCATGGAATTTATTATCTAAAAATTTTTTTGTATTTTTTTCTGAAAAGTACATTTAAAAACACAAAAATTTTCAATACAATGCGGTTCCGAAAGGTCAATTTTTGAAAAAGTTATAGCTATTTGAAAATAAAATAGCCATTTTTTTAAAAAATTTATAACTTTTTTTGGGTTGGGTAAAAAAGTTTGAAAAAATTCTGAGAACCGTTTTTCATAGGGTAGAAAAAGATGAAAAATTTTCAGCTAAATCGAAATGGGTCAGGGTCAAAAGTGGTCGATTTGGTATGGAATACCCCATACATTTTCAACTTTTATAAAGAAACTAAATACCTAATTGGAATCACCTGAATTGTATTTGTTAACGAAATAAAATGATAAGAATTAATAAACATAATGGTAAACCACATGTTAGTCATAACTTGGATCTCCAACCAAATGCCTCAGATCCTTCCAAACATGTCTGGCGAAGTCGGTGAACTATTTAATGCCTATATATCTCCTTTGTGATTAAAGTGTATGCACTGCCCGCATTCAACTTTAATTCCTTTGTGTTTATTGACGATATAATATAATACAGTCTACAATGTACTATAACAAATCCCGTCTGTTTATTTAAAAAAACTTTCAGCGGAATCAACCAATGCTTCACCGATTACATCTGGATATCAATAATACAAAACTTTGAAATATTACAATTGTAATTATTGTATCATTGTTATGTAGGTTTATCAAAAACAGGGAAAGTTGGTTTGCTTACGAGCGAGAGCTTCTTGACAAAGTAATATTTATTTCAATTACAATTAATTGGTTTTAGTAACAAGGAAAAGCTGACGAACTGAAATCTGTTTTCCACTTGTTTTTTGTCGTTAATGTTAATCAAATCAATTATGGTGTTGTGTTTTATTTTAAAACTTTGTTTTCTGAACCTTGACTTGTTGATTCACGTTCCTCCTTTACCGCAAGATAGTTGGTTTAGTTTTTAGAAAAGCTTCTGACAATTTTGAAAGAAGTACTGGTTCAGTTAGGCTTCCTGGCCGATCGTGCAGTGGGGCAAATGGGGTTATGAAAAAATAATAAATCAAAAAAGTTAATATTAAGTCCAAATAAAAAATTTTAATTGAAAAAAATAGCTCTAGCTTGAAATAAAATCAAAAATTAATTAAACCATTTTAGAGAATATTCATAGGATTTATTGCGGAAAACGTTCCACGTTATTGCTTGTTACTTGCTTATTTCGGGAAAAACGCAAAATCTATAAATTCGCTTTGTAGAATACACGTTAGGTCACAGATTTGTCAAAAAAATTCGAATAAAACCTGAAAAAATAAAAATTTAAATTAGATTTACATTTTCGGATTTGTGTTTAAAGAAGGAAAACTTAAATTGACATTTACCACGTAACAAACAAATGCTTTTTCACATAGTGTAAACGAAAAGTGACTCAATTTAGAATAACGAAATTTTGTGCGAAATTGTCCAACTGGTTTTTAGACCCTGTTTTTCAAATGAAATCTAAACCCTGACAAGAGCAGCTGAACGAAAAAGCTCACGCAGGCAATCAACTCAAATTGTCCCGAGCAGCTTGTGCAGTATCGCGTTAAAGATATCAAGCTAATAAAATATTCTCTTACTGTAATTTTCAAAATTGTTGAACGACTTGTGCGATAATCCGATTCGACGTACCTAAAACAAAAAAAAATTGTAAATATAAAATATCGATTGCATAAATAATCAATCAACTTGTTATCCTTTTTTTTAACAAAATAAACAATGGAAATGAATCAATTTATTGGAAATTTTAAATTTACACTTCAGACGAACCAGCTTTATTCAAATTCGATAGTCTACATCAAAACGCTAGACAATTTAATCAATAATTAATTGCTTGTTTGCAAAATCAATCAAGTCTATGTTGTTACGTGTGGTTATCATCAATTTCAGTGTCCGATTGAAAACTATCGTACAAAATTTATAAATTCAAGTTTTTAGACAAAAAAATACGCTCCGACGTTTTCTCTAATAGAAATTAAAAATTCAATTAACTTACTTTTTCGTTTTATATTCGCGCTACTTGCTAAACAAGAAAATTAAATCAACATTTTTAAAACTGCACATTTGGATAATTAATCCAATTACATGCTTTGACGTGCATTTCTTACTCTAATTGATTTTTGCATAAAGCGCATGGCAGGTTCTTGAGACAAAAATCTCGACTAATTTGAAATTTACGTTTAATAATTAATATAATTGATAAATTAATAAAGTGATCTGGAGTTTTCTTGTCTAGTAATCGGTGCTCTTTTAGTAGTAAATTAGCTAGATTAATTAAATTTTACTTAACGTTAAGGTTAACGTCATTTTCAGATTTCCAACTTAATTTATATTTTTGCAGATATTTTTAGTGCTCTGTGAATTTTATCTTCATAATGTTATTAACTTCACGTGTGTACTCGTTTCCATTATTGCAAACCCACCCCACGCTCACCGTAATTAAGAGCTAACAAGGTTGGTATCTGCTCTTCACTTCGGTTTAGGGTGGACCATTCTCATAACGTGGATAGGAAAGCATTAGGCAGTCTTTATTTTACCAATAAAATGAAGCTTTTAAAACTTTTTCTGTATATTTTACAATCTTATAGCATCTGCTACACCAATGGATGTACGTCTTCCGAAATAGCTTATCTGATAGGACTTTCTGAATGTGACAGTAAATATTTCCGATTAAACCTTTTAAGAACCCCAAGTCTTTAATTTCCTCTATCATTAAATTAATTTAATGTTTTTTATGCACCCAGCAAAAGAAAATAAAATTTTTTCAGATTAAATTGGTAAATAAGCATTAAAAGCGCCTTTACTACAATTTTATCACCAATTTTATGCACTAAGTTTTTATATTGTAAAAATCTCATTTAAATTACAAACTTTTATAATAATTTTTACAGGTAGATACTCGAAATTTATTTGGCTATAAAATTCTAAAAAAATCCATATTCTCTACAGATGTTACCAAAATATAGATATAAAAACTATACTGTTTAATTTATTTAATTTAATCTAAATTACGGTTTACAACTTGGTTTTCCTAAAAACATTCTAAAAACAGGGGGAATTCTTGGAGGATTCACCTCGAAATGGCAACACTTTTCGTGGTTTGCTGCCCACATTAAACTGTAAGTTCTTTAAGCGTGTCGGAGAGAAGAAGATTATAGGATAGTAATTAGTGACCTAATTTACAATGGCGAAAATATCGGCAGAAAGAAACTTTCATCTAAATTCAAGATATAACGTGAATCAATAGACCTTCTTTTTTCACTTTTTTTGCCTTTTCATTTCAGTCATAATTCTACATAGGCACATGAAAAATTTAAATAATTAATGTTCTGCATACTTTGTTTTGTTTCAAATCTTTCTGTTTCTCGTTTGCTTTGCAAATTATATTCAAGCCACGGCTTTTACACTACCGAGAGTTAACAAAAAACTCAAATTATTCAACACTAAGTGTTTCATTCGCCTGATGAATGTCGTAGTATGCGAACTGTGCTTACCTATATTTTTTAACAATTAATAAAGCTGAATGGTTTGTAGTGTGAAAACTTAAACGTTTGAGAACCACCTAAGCAAAAGTAATTATTTCATTTCTTCTGATATATGTAGTACCTAAAATTAAATGTTTATTAAACGTGGTTGAATTTTAAATTTTATTATACAATATAAAAAAAATGGTTGGTATTAGCTTACTTTTTTTTTAATTGCTAAAAGCCTGGAATACTGAAATACTTCAAGTTCGAGATAATTGATCTAGTAGAATTATACCCCCAACCCAAATTTTGAGATTATTAAACCATTAGTATTAATTGCAAATAATCTAAATACGGGGGTATATTACATATCCCTCAGACCCCCCGATCCGTAACTGTTCAATTTACGTTTTCTTCTTCATTTAGATTCCTTCAAATAAACTCAAAACAAAACTTTACTCAATTTTTATTCAATTTATTCATTGCACGTAGAAGGGCAAAGGGGACTTACATTTAGATATTATACAATACTGTGCAATTAAATCCGATCTTAGTTGTTATAATATCAGAGTAATTAGAATATTGTTTAACATTGGATTTCAGTCTTCTTTGGAAGTTTTCCATTTTATTGTGTAAAAATGTTCAATATTTGTGTTTTATTATAATAAATATTCTCGGGTAAACCACGACTCTCGCTCACCTCGGTCCCAAAGCAAAACTATTGAAGAGCAAGGGTCTGAAACCGTATTAAGTCCACGAATTGTTCCACCCACACTCTAAAGAACTAGGCATCTGCATACAAGGTAAGGTTAGAGATGTAAGAGATTATAGGTTGCTTAGAAGTTATATAAAAGGTTAGACGAGAGGTTAAATAAGAAGTTCAAAGTCGATATCTGCAAGCAACAGAAAGAATTATATTTTAATTTTATAGAAAAAATAACTGGAATTATTGTTTTCCCTTGAACAATGCTGGTACATGTTTAACGGTTTATTAAAACAGTGCCTTCGATGATTTCATGTAAAAATAAAAATTTACACTTTATTACACAGCAGTTGCAAGTGCTAAATATGAACCACCTGCAAAGCAATTATATTTATATATCCTGAAGGTAATATTATAAAGTTGTGTTATTTATTCATATAGAAATTCTTTCTAAGCAGGCTGACCTTTGTATTAACAAGCAAACTGGCGATGTCATAAACACCATTACAGGATAACTCCGGTTCATAATTTTATTAAAAATTTTAAGTGCTTACTTAAATCGAAAATAAATTACGTTTATAATGAAAGAGAAGTCTGAAACATAGAAACGAGCGCTTTCATATATCAAAATGGAATTTTTTAAGGCCGTAGTAATAAAATAAATGATTAGAGTAAAGTGAAATGAAAACTAAGTTCAAATTATGGTAGAATAATGCAAAGTCCGGTATCCGGAGTGGTCACGTTGAATGTAAAGTACTCTCTTATCCCGGAAAGTCCGACTAAACTCCGCTCAACCGGGTGACACGCATAAAGTAGAAGAAAGCTTTTCAAGCTTTTATACTACTCGGTCATTTCACGGCACTTTGTTTGCTAACAGTGGAGGCGTGGATAGTAAATTACAGTTGCTTTTACTACTGTTGTCACTTCAAAGATTTACTTTTCAACTTTTCCTTAATAAGAAACTTATTCGCTGTCGAATTTAAATAATAATTTAAAATTTAAAGAAAACTATACCAACTTGCTGTTCTCTTTGCGAAGAAAACGGAAACGCGCTGCCTCAATAAAAAATAGTCTACTTACGGAATAGCAACATTCACGAGCTTTCCACATATCCCGAAAATATTATTCAGATCGTGTATTTTTATATATGCACGCTGTGAACATCAATCGTATTTAAATTGCATGTGCATCCAATCAATACACACACCACGTATGAATAGAGCCAAAATTTGCAATCGGCTGCATGAATATTTCATTTATATTTATTTGTATTTCAAGTATACGCTACATATTAAATAATGACAAAAAATTATAGCATTCACCATAATGTTGAATATAATATCCTTTGACTTAAAAAAAAAGTTAAAATTATTTAACTGAAAAGTTACATGAATGTATTCTAAACTATATTTTATGCAACAAATAAACAAATAGGATCATTTTATAAATATGAACACCACCTAGGGCCGTTTGTGTTATTCTCTACTATTTGTTGATAAAACAAATTTAATTTGTAAAATGATTACCAAAATTATAAAAGTACAAGGATGATTCAAATAGAACCTCCCTCCCCTGCAAGCATTTAATGTTTTTAAATAAAAATCATTTTAACTTTTTAATTTAACACTTTAAAAAATAATTATCATAAACTTGGTTATTTGATGAAAAATGTTTTAATGGACAGGTATAATTATAAGAAGACTTTAAAGAAAATTAAGAAAACCTATAGATTAGTTTGAAAGTCATGATTGAAAACAGTAGAGCAGTGAAGTTATCAAGTAAAATAAATTAAAAATTGGATTTTAAAAGTAAATGAGCTGCAATTTTGCACCAAGCACCTGGGGTACAATGTGCATCAATCGTTCTATTTCAAATAAAATAAATTGATTTTCATTGAAATTTACAAGTAAAGAAATAAAAATATTAAATATAAAACTCATTCATTTAGACCTCAAAAGAATTCCAAAATACACTAAAATATTATTTTCTCTACCTGGCCCTGGGATGAACTATACTTCTCTTTGGTGTTGGTATTCATTATTCAATTATTTAAATTATAATAAATTGAAATATTTTGCTATTTTGCATAATAATATTATGTTCACCTCCAAGCACCTGTACTATTATAGAAAGATCGTTTAGTACTTAAGGTAGGATTACAGCATGACTTCGATTTACCTTGAGTCTAAATCAATTGGATAGTCTTTACATGGTGGGCATATAGAAATAATTTATTATTAACGATAATAAAGAGAATTTTATAGATCACATAATTATTAATGAGTTTCTGTTTAATGTTTTCCGAATGATTAAAAGATTAAAGAATATAATGTTATTTTATGGATTCCATCTTTTTTACAAGTTCCCAAACATTACATATTATATTGTTGTATTTATTTAGTAACTACTGTAATCTGAGGCAATTTAATGAAGCTATTCGAGCCAGAAACTATAGAAAATCAAGGTTCGCTACGATGGAGTTGTATAGATTTATTGTGGTATAAAATAAGGAATTTAGAGATTCTTGATCGTAAACAGCCCTTCGCCTTAATAACACTAAGTTAATAATAAAAACTTAACCTAACCTAGCAAATTCAAAACATTAGGCCTAGAGCCTAGTGTAAATTATTTGTTTTCCCAGAGCAAAAGATATGAATCCATCATTGAAGATGAATATACATAGGCCAAATTTTATCATTTTCTTCGTACTAGCAATTTAAAACTAATTATATAACTAATCAATTTTTGTTGTTTATTTTTCAAAATTAATTACCTACTTCGAAGTTGTGCAAGTGTTAACAATAATAATGCCCAGAGCTCATTAAAAGTTTTATAAATTTTCCTTTAAACTCTAAAAGTTGGGGCAAGCCAGGAAAGCAGTGGAAACATAGTGGTGAAACTACGTTATTATGTAAACAGATAAAAACTCAAATATTTTATCAAAATAACAATATTAAAGGGCTACCATCACGCCTTGTTTGCTCATTCATACATTACACTAACCGTTCTAAGTAAATGTAAACAAAACTTTTAACGTTTTTGTTAATGTATAATGGTAAGGAACAAAAGCAAACAAGGATTTTATGTAACATTTAATGCTAAATTTTTAGTATGCAGTATTTTATCTAATTTACGTTTATAAAACGACATATTCCTTTCTCAGTTCAAATAAAAAATTTGGTTTATTTTTTAAAGTTGAAAAATATTGCAGATATAAACGTACAAAATATGAATAAAATTATATTCAATAGGTTACAAAACTATCTACACCCAGTCTATATACACCCCAGCTAATAAGACGGCACTATTTATTGGCAAATATAATGGCAAGCAACTGAAAAGTTTATGAAACACAAATATAGAGTAAAAAGTGCACATAAAATGCTAGATGCATAAATAACTTTCACATTGTAACAGGAAAAACTTCAACTTTCAGGTTATAAATAAAAATAATATATCATGATTTTCACAATGTATAAGCTACAAATTATTTAGCCAATGGTAGCAGCTAAATTTGGAATAGTTTACGTAATATTAAACATGAGTTCTTCTTTCATTAGCATAATTTTGTTTCTTCAAAGTCAAAATTGGTAATTTAAACAATTTCTTTCCATTAATATTATTTTATTAACTTCATCTAGCGCCCAGGCATACCATAACATTTCTAACTGTTATTAATTATAAAATCACTGAAAAAGATTTTATTTTTAAATAAAGAAAAAACTTCTGTTTAAATTTTGGGTATTTTACGTCAACATTTTTAGACATAGCAGTTATAAGTTAAGATTAGTTAAATTAACTGTTAGTAATGTTAACTGCGAGCACATTAATTTTTAGCATTATTTATGTTACGTTAATTTGACTTGCCCGTCGTTAACTCAAGTGAGAATTAATGCGTATAAACCACAGTACCACAGTTAACTTTTAGGTTCAATTAGAATAGAAATATATTTTGTTTAAGAGAATTTCAGCTCAAAGAGTAAAAGCGTTTCTAAAAACATGGCTGGTTTAGAAAGGGTTAATTGAAAAACGTGCGTAGATGTTCATCCTTTTACGCATCGGGCATTAATACTCGGCAATGGAAAACTAAAACTCATTGTATTTTTAAAATGGCACATTCAATTGTTTGAAAAACTTAGCGGAAATAATTAACTGTTGTTTTTCTTTTTTAATCGTACATTTTAAATTCGTATGCCACATCTGCTGCAGTACTGAATATGTTTTATAAACATTTAATTTATACAGTTGTTTTAAAAATCATGTAATTTTGATTACATTGTATGCATTCACAGCTGCTTTTTGTGTGGTTGTAGGCTACTGGTTGAATCTATTACGTATTTTATTCTTTCAAGATCGATTTTATCAATTTGAACAAAATTGAAATATTCAAAAGTTACAGGATTAGCAATTAAAGATGTTAGAAGCACAAAGATATAAGTAAATAACACTCATTCTGAATAATCAATTGATACGTGGTTTAGGTAGTGTAACTCGATATTAACCATTTCAATATTTTAGAAACCCCATACTATGGCATCAGCAGGCGATGAATTAATTGAAAAGGTGAAAACGTTTGCGAATGCTTACAGTGTATTTTACATGTGCTAACTTTTAAACATTTTATTTCTGAAAAGTGTTTAGTGAATTTTTTGGGTTTTCTAAAATATTGATATGGTTACTCATTCTGAAGTTAAGTCAAAAGTGAGTTAAATCCTCGTTACCTACACCATTATACCTAATATACTTTCAATTTAGAATTTCCAAATCTAAATTTTATAATTACCAATTATTAATTTTGAACGCTGGTACCTGATTATTAAAATATTACTATTTATACGCCTAGGCTTCTAACCTCATCAAATTGATATTCAGTAATGTAGTTTTATAATTGCACTTGAGCCTGCAGTGACCAGGGAGTGAGAAGAAAATTCTTCTTAAATGAAATAAATAATAAACTTTCCTAAAGCTTCCAAACGATGAATCATCAAATCTATCAATCCATCTATGTATCTATTCGTCTACATATCACTGATTCTAACTGGGCGTTGCAAATTAAACAAACATCTCAACTGATTTGTAGATAATCCCAAGTGTCGGGGATGAAACAGAGCAGACGAAACACCAAAGCATCTGGTGTTAAAGAAAGTTACATTGTTGGAAGCTTCCGGCCGAACTTGACCAAATCCAAATAATTGAGTTTATGCTGCAAGTGGGATGGCTTGAGGAGTGACAGGATGGGGGGGCGTTGCATCAGAGGTAAAAAAATCCAAACTCTATTAACAGCAATTTATAAACTAAACATAAATAATGAAAAAATTACATTTTTGACATAATTTTGGCCTATCAATAACTGGTGACAGAGTCTGTTACGTTGATAATAGTATTAGAAAATTGCCTTTAGATTGTTATCAGATATTTCCGGAATATTATCGTAGCCATAGGGCCGTTACTAATGAAAACAACATTTATTTTTTCATCGACCACTAAACCCTGAAATGGTTAAACAACATTAAAGATCCGATTAAACGAATTGCTAGATGGGTTGTAAGTTATCAAATTGTTTAACTATTCGGAAAATTTAGATGGAATTGTTCAGAAGCATTGTATATAATATGTACTTATATTATTATCTACCCACTATTAATAACAATAAAATTTCTTGATACAATAAAAGTATATAAATCGACTGTCACGACACTGACGTTGGCGTTACCCGAATAATAATGCTTCTCCAATTCGCACTTTTCTAGAATGACATTTGTAGTTTTCACTCGAACACAAATTTACATATGCGGGGTTTGAATACACGTAGAAACAAAAAGAATCATTAAGTACGTAGTCGGATTTTAGCGCAAATATAATATTACAGTTTTCACGCAGCACGAGATGAATTGAGTGGATTTCATACACAAAATTATGTTAGGTATATGTTAATAAAATGTTGATGTTGTTCCTCAACTAGTATTGAAGAAGAAATTATATTACGTTTTTAGGAAACTCTAGTTGAAACTTAAAATAATAATTATTGTATGCAAAAAAAAGTAACCGGGTTCCCTCAATTTAAACAAAACCTGATATTGCTTTATGCAAATTGTGGTCTAAATATTCTCTGTTTGTATTTTTTATTTTTTCCAAGCGATGAAACCGCAACGAAGATAACACCGCATATAAATATCGCATTTCTCAATCGTCTCGCTGAATACCGTTGGGATTAAATTCCGTCTTTAGATGTAATATTTAAACAAAAAACACACACGAATCAATAAGCCGTTTCCTGCTTTTTCAAGAGAGTGTGAATGGAATGCATCAGTATTCCTTATTCGTTCAGTTGGCTCAGCTCTTACTGAAATATACAGTTTCAATGCATTAAGTCCCATTTTGTAACATAAAACATTACTCCCAACTATAATGTCAGTTTTGTCTTTTGCCTTCAATTTTTTTTTATTTTCACACGAAAAACAAAATACAAATAATGCAACTGTTACATTGCAAATCTACCAGGAGATCTGAGTTACGATGTGGTTAATTCTTTGATTCCATTGTGTAATATCTTTCAGGTAGTAATGATTATAAATATTTTTTAAATAAAAAATGCGTTGACAATATAAGATATTATCACGACTTTCCATAAAATATTTCGCATGATTAAATCTGCAAACAGTCTTGAAAAACTTGTAACCTTATTATAAAAATTCTATAGAACTCACGTTCTTCACGATTCGATGCTTCGCACTGCCGTTTGGTTATTCTATTAGGTATTCATATTATTCAGATGTAAGAATACAATTCGAAAAAAATCAAAATCATCTTTAAAAATCGCCAAACAATGGAATTCGTTTAGGAAAACTTAATTGTTTATTGTGTTGCAAATTTAAGAAACCAAATTAAAGAGTCAGTTCGTGCACCTCTGCTGAGTACTTACAAATGTAAGTATCCGTGTGAGAAAAAATATGAGCTAATATTCGACCGATTATTATTATTATTAATATTGCATAAAACCAGCTTTTGTGTACGATCAAAATAATTAAACCGAAAGCTTGGATTAATGTTCAAAATTCGATGTAGAGCGTGTGTTTTAATTTCTGCACCGCGATTGGCATATGGGAATTGATGAAGACTGATTTATTAGCAAGGATAATGCCGAATATCCTGCAAACAAATGGTCAAATATATCACGCATTACAAAAGCTACACAATTTATTGATTTTGAAGTGTTTTGCAAACTTAGATATAAAATTTTCTCTTATTGTTGTTATTTAATCAGGTGATATAAAATATTACGACAGCATTCCTACATGCAAAAATCCTTTATAAAATTTTTTAATAGATTTTAGCATGAAAGAGCTTCTACGAAATATTGCCTCAGAAAAAATACAATGCAAGTATTCAAATTATAAAAAAAAATATTCCGGTATACAAACTAGCTATACATACAGGAACAACGTAAATTGAGCATGTATGGACCTATATACCTCGATTTGTATACATAGAGTAAAATTTAGGTCGGTTTAGTTTGCTCTGCAATCAGGACACAACATATTAAGTATAATATGATTTATGGCAACTATCCAATTCCAATTCAAATTCCAAATACCCAATTGATCATTTGCTAATACCAAAAGTCAAGAGATGTCAGAAAGTTCAGAGGAACGGCATTGAAACAAAAATTCACAAAATGTTAATAATACGAATGTGAGCAAAAAAATAATATACAGAGTGGAGGAAAAATTAGAGTTAAATTGAAAATATAATAAAATAAAAAGAGGTTTAAAGATGTAAAGATTTTTGACTGAAAGATTAAGTAAGAAATGCTTTGATCTTGAATGTAAAAGGAAGATAACTATTAAAAATAAGGATAACGAAGAAAAAAGCAGCAATCGTTGCTGCCAGTTGTTTATTATAAAATGTGACTACAGTAATAAAGAGAAGACTACATAAATTAATTAAGAACTTAATATAGCAATACCAATATGAATTCATGGATATTTGACAATAAATGCAATACAAATTATGAAGAAAATAACGGAAAATGTCTGAGTATGTCATAAATAAGCAGAGTTCTACTTAACCATATCAATATTTTAGAAAACCCAAAAAATGCACTAAACACTTTTCAGAACTAAAATGTTAATTCATCGCCTGATGATGTCATAGTATGGTGAAAACGTTTGCGAATACTTACAGTGTATTTTACATGTGCTAACTTTTAAACATTTTAGTTCTGAAAAGTGTTTAGTGCATTTTTTGGGTTTTCTAAAATATTGATATGGTTAATATCGAGTTACACTACCTAAACCACGTATCAATTGATTAGAGTTCTACTTGTTTATAGATTTTCAGCAAAAATTCGTTGCAGTAAATACATAGAAACTGTAGCCAATAATGGAAAGAATGGGAATATTAGTAAGTTGATTAAACTAATGTAAATAAGAATATGTCAGACACAAAAGCTAGATTGGACTAGGAAACAGGAAGCTTTAGGATTAGATCAAATGTATGACTTGATTGAAAAAAGAAAATTGATTGTCGATAGAGACAATTAATTAGAGTGAACAGATTAATATCACAGAACTTAAAAATTGTAGACATTTTGGTCCGATGTAGACGTATTTAAATACATATAGAAGCATACAACAATAGAAGGAAATAGAACAGCAAACTACCATGTTAATTAGCCATCAAAATCTCTGTAAAACTGAAGTTGATGGATACATTATTATTATATTGTAGAGTTCGATGGACGTACTACTGATGTTCAATGGTGATTTTTAATTTGATAGTTCACTTCCGTTTGGTTTGACAAGATTATTACTATTTGTTTACAGGTCTGTAATTATTAGGGTTCATTACTAGTTTTAACGTAAGAGTTATCTACTATCAGTAGAGTATTTAGAAAATGCTTTGAGGGGGGGGGGCAGATTAAATGATTTTTCGGAATCTCGTTAATTCACTCATGCGCGTCAGTTGTAACTAAACCTATTACATGAAATCCCAGCACGCTTCTGCTGCTTCTGCTACGTGTCATTTTTTGGCGAAAAAAAACACTTTTTTCGGATTCAATTCAAAATCATTTATTAAAGTGGCACTTTACCACATAGAAAAGTCACTTTACTATATAGTAATGTCACTGTCAATAAACAACCTACACAAGTACCTACTATGAAATATTTTGAATTAGCAATAACTCAAAAACGGCACTAGATATTGCACAAAATCCGAAAAAATAGTATAAACAAACCTTGTAAGTAAAGCATTTTTACTAAACTCATTAGCTTTTAAGTTACTCGCTCGCTGCGCTCGCTCGTACTCAAAGGCTAAATTCGTTTAGTAAAACTTTGCTTTACTAAACTTGTTGTTTAATATACTATTGTTGGTCGATTTTTTTTAACAACCATAAAATACATTAAACTAAAATTAGGACTAATAGTTATTTATGAATCTTGTCCTGAAAGTGCATCTTTTTGGCATGAGCGTGGAAAATTATAGACTGAGGCGTAGCCGAAGTCTATAACCACGCAAATGCCAAAAAGGCACTTTAAGGACAAGGTGCATACACTATTTTATGTGTAATTGGAATAAAATGCATACTTTTTACAAAAAATGTACGATAATAATTATGTTATTATAATGATCAAGTTGGTAAGCAACAAAATAATTATTGAACATGATTTAAATTTTTAGGTTTTAGGTTAGGTTTTCATTGTTGTTTATAACCTGCAACACTTTGACAGAACACTACTAAAAAGTAAAATGTGACGTATCCGTACTAAAAATGGCCACTTTCAGTACTGTTTTGTACATTTGAAAATGTACATTTTAGTACAATTGCACATAAAAATATTTATCCAATAGTAATCCAAACAAATGAAGGAACCTTTCTAACCTTCGGCTAGAAAAAATTAAAAGTTGGAAAGCATATTTACTTAATTACCTTATTGCTCACGGAGTTTAGCAGCAACTATGTGTTACTTTGAAAGTTAATTAAAAAAATAATATAAAGTCAAAATGGTAAACCGGGGGGGGTCTGGCGGGTGTGGAACACCCTCCAGTACATATCGCAGGATTTCCACTCTTTTAGAATACTTGGAAAAGACAAGGGATTTATAATTTTACAAATTTCGCCAGGAAAAACCGGGAAATTTGAATTGTTAAACAAAAATAGTACAAAAATAATGGTACCCGGGAGGAAGGAAATTTTTTGATTTTCCGAAAAGTTTCTAATCAGTATAGGCGATTTATTACTGTACAGCATTTGTGTAATTCGCTTTGCATTCTTATACAGATTCATTATTCATAAACGCCGTACATATTTGCTGGTACAGGAGTGGAAACCGGGGGCTGCAACCCTTACGCAAGACCAGTATGGTGCAAGATCATTTGAAAATGTACGGCATCTTGGCTATTGCCAAGATGACGATCTAGAGAATTTAATTAATGGGGTGGTTTCCCGTTGCCTTCCCCATAGCCCACAGATAATTGTTGGGCTTTAGATCGCAGCAGTGTATTCGACGCGACCAGGATTTGAACCACAGTTGCTCGCTTCCCAGTCGACCGGTGTAGGCTTTACGCCATACTGCTGGTATTATAATTGAAAATAAATTAATTCGAGTATTATAAAATAATTACAGTATCTAAATTTTTGTTCCAAAAAATTGTTCTTTAATAATTATTGTCCGGTGTGTACAAATACATAAAAAATGTATTAATAAAATGAATTACAGAACATGTTCATAACTCATAAACCTGCGGTATGTGCAACCGGGGGGGGGGGTCTGAATCATATGAAATACACCTAGTTACCCCGTAATTGTGTTTCTTCACCCTGTATTCGGATAATTGCATTACATTTTTTTTATTGTGGTATACTTTACATGTTCGACTATTTAAACGTTAGATAATTGATTTTTGCTCGGTTTTGCACACTCATAAATCGTTTACTGCGACTCGTTTACGTGACTCAATTAAAGTATGATGCATTTCCTACTTAAGAATTTAGTATCAAGTAAGAGGCACCCGTGACGCAAGTAGCATGGAACTAAAGAACAAGAAGAAGAAAATTAAACCACACCATGTTGTATAAATTGTATCTAACCAGCACAAATAGACGTGTTTTAAACGTAGAAATGCTCCTCAAATTAACGTTTTTTTAACGTGTTTGCAATTAATGTAACTTATATATAACCAAATTATTGTCGTGTACATTTCAACGAATATAACAGATTGTAATGACATAAAATGGTTATGACGTATTATTATAACGTTAGAAACACGTTACTTCAAATGGAACGTGCATACCATTAGTTGGAATTATGTAATTTGTATGTGGGATAATTTCTTCACGATGGTCTAAATAAATTTATTATTACTTGAGCTACCACTTATCACAATACGAGGTGAATCCATCGGTTCTAATCACCGCTTAATTTTTATAAATTTCACCCATACTATGTACTAGTTAGTCGAATGGTAGAGCGATAGACTGCTGAGAAGAAAAATTAACCATGTAGCAGTATTGTGTTCAGCTAATAAGGGATTGCTTTAATTTTCACGTTGCAATTTCCTCTTTCTTTGGCGTTCAAATGTTAACCCACTTTGGCAGTTCAAGTTCGAAATGAGTTTTCCAGAATTTTCCGTTAAATTCTTTCAAGATAATTATCAAGTCAGCTCTAATTATATCTTAAGGCAAACACCTGTTTAGAAATTTTACTTCGATTTACATCAGTAGGTTTTAATCAAATGTGATTACTTCAAAGAAATTCATACCGCAGCTTCAACAAATTGGATTGATTATATTGTTTTTGTCACATTTGATTGGTTTCAGGTTTTGTCTTTACATCTTGGGAGTTTCTAAAGATGTCGGGAGTCGAATGTAATTGAAATAGTTTTTGTAGGATTATTTCACCAACAATTAGAGCAAACTCGCAAAGGAAAAAGCTACCTACCAATGTAGAGATGAATTGAAATTAATTGAATACCGGATAATTACTTTTGAAGTTGATGGATGTTAAAAATGTTTTAATTTATTATTTTTGGTATAGTTTTATTAGATTCACCTAGCGCCCAGCAAAATCAGTATGTTGATTAAAGGGAGATATTTAGGGATGACGTAAATAAGTATAATCCACCTAGCACAATTAATTAATGCTTTGGGGTGACCAGATTCCGGTATGGAATGGATGACTTTCGTTTTTTAAAGTTACTTTTTGATAATAAAATGAAGGCTTTAATTACATTTCAAAACGATGATTGTCAAACAGTTTGTAACATAAATTAACTGCATAAAAAAGCTTTAATAACCATCAAGCAATAATTAACTATTGTTTACTTTGTAAAGAAACAATGGAGCTTTTTATTTTGAATTTCGGTATAATAAATCCATTTCGGATTAACATAAAATTAAACCAACTTGTGTCAAAACTGCCAAACTTATCAAAGCAACGACGCACAATTAATTTATCGATAAACATACGCTACCAATAAAGCACTAAAAACAAATTTTGAAACTTAATTAAACTCCTTTAAAGCCTCAAAGCACGAAAGCATCAATTGAAGACTTAATAATAGAAGAAGAACATACACAAACTTAGCGTTCGCGTAGAAACAAATAATCTAACAAGTTAACGATGTAAACTACATGGTTAAACAAAATTTAGCTATCGCTTTTGTGTTCAAGGTTTTCGATATTGAAGCTCAACATCTGCCACTACAAAATATCACTAATGTTTAAATAAAACTTTAATACTTAAAAACACATTTTCCTCTTTGTTGTGAGCAATCGATTGGAAAAAATAAAACATTTTATTTTAATGCTACTTCTTTCAAACTTGAAGTACTTTTAAGGTAAGTGATATTGACGAAACGGTACACAGTTGAGCCATTGTGAATCGATTTTCTAAAAGTCAGCTTAGTTACCCGTAATTGACACAAGAAAAAAATTACTGTGTCGATTTTCACGTAGTTGTCACAAATTTTAAGCGAAAGTAAACAAAAAATTCCTGACAGAATAAAACTTCGATATTTTCGCCTTCGGAAAATACACAAACATATCATCGTGTATATAATGCAATAAACGTTGTTGGAAGTAAATTGAAAGCGTTAAATAATGGCACTTTTTCTCTCCTTGGAATGAGCTTACAAATTGTACGATAAATTTTCAAATTTTAAATTTTTAATTTAGAAAATAAGATTTAAAGAACATTACCGAGCTCGGTTCATGAAAATATAAGACGCCGATTGTGCTTTTGCCCAACAATAAAAGAAGCTATATAAGTTCGATAGAAAAGGTTTTCAATTGTATACGTAATTTCTAAAATTATAAAGTTTCTATTATCTGCTTAGTTCCAGTACAAACTCAATAGTTTTATCTATACAATTCCATAGTTTTTCTAAGTCACAATGAGAAATTGTGATCTATATATATTCTCAAAATGAACTTAAATTGTTCAAATATCATCCGAGGAAGCTTTCTAGAAAAACACTTAGATTTTAATCTCATTTCAATTTTTGGTTCTATTGCATTCAACAGGTGCTTTGTCAACTTCTTCTCTTCGTGATTTCTTATGCATTTTTTTCCATTATTTTCATATATTATCAGGGTTATTTTAAGAGAAGTAACAACAATATTAGTCGAAAGAGCGATGCAAGATAAATTACAAAATAACGCTACGGAGAAAAGAACTCATAGCAAACAAAGTCAAAAATTATCAACGATTTTATTTCATAAACTAGAAACTATTTTCAAGCTTATTGCGATAAAGGGATGCGAGAAATCGAAAAATTATGTTGTGGTTTTTTATCGTTTGATTATTTCTCCATAAATAAATGGTATTAGAGTATCGGTATTGTTGGTGCAATATTTTGCAATAGTTTCACTTCACTTCCGATGGCCCAGTCATAAGCATAAAGTAGATAAGTTTTTTTTAACTTCAAACTTTTAGGTATGCAACCCCAATGACATTCGTGTATGAAGGTTGCATCGTTTGTTTAAGTCAGGAATTTTCACCTTCTTTGTGAGAGATTACCGTAGTAGAGGACATTTTACCTCTAAGGTCTCCGATTACCTTGTGTGGTTAACAAATCATTTCGATAATTGCAAAATACTATTCACACAAAGCAACCTTGTATCCGAAAAAGAGCCTTTAGGTTTCTTTCAGCGATTTATTTTCGAGAATAGTGCTCTTGGAGAGCTGGTATAATTTTAGTGGTTGAAGGTTTACCAGAAGCAGCCAAGGAGTTTTGCCATTTTTTTGGAATTTTAGGAAACAAATTGAAAGGAGCTAGTTTCGACATTACAATTGATGTTTCAAAATTTTTTGATTTGCCCAATTTTTACATGCCAATTCATTTTAGATATTGCCAAAATGTCGTGGTGCTAGCAAAATATAAAGGGAGTTTAAACTTACGTCAGTGTTGGAAATTTGTGATCGCTCCTGTTTCTGAACCAGCATCGAAAAAGCAATTTATAAATAAATTTCGTCGAGACATGTTAGTAGCAAATTGCAAAAAGGTCGACCAAGTATCGAATACCTACTTTGAAGTAAATAATATATTTCGAATATGGTAATTCCATTAAAAGTTTAAGTACTTTATCCACATATACATTTCCGTGGCAATTGAAAAAGCGAGGGCCGAACTTAAATTTAAAGAAATTGTAAATAGACCTTTACTCGCCGAGGCTTGTATATTTTAAAATATGTATTTGAAAACGACAGAATGTATTTGATATGTAGGTTTCAGATGGTTCAGGTCTGCCGTATACATACATATACATAAAATCGATGCTAAGTCACTAAACCTCTTTTGGCATCGGCCTAGATTCGCCAACTCGCTGCTTCATACATAAATCTCTAAATCTAAAATCTTTATCTGCTTTTTTGAGTTTCTTTTCGTAGTCGTTAGGCCGGACAAAAATTAAACGACTTCCGTCGTCTTAAAATGAATGTGCATCCAGTAAATATTACGACGTACATATATTTACATCACTGTAAGGATGCACAAACCAAAATGTTACATGCAATTTATAGCATTTTTATTATCTGCAATCACATCAAACTTGCAAAAATAATAATATAAAATTTTTAAGACAACCGAGAGGTCGTATATTTATTTGAACGAGTATAAAAGAATTGCATGCATATAATACAATTATTTCAGTTAAGAGACCAAATTTATGTTGAATTAATCCTTAATTAATATTGCTTTTAATTTTGCTAAATGTAGTAAACGGACAAAGTAATTCATAAAAATTTCAAAATGTCGTAATCTTTGGTAAATTCTCGAAAAAGCTCCGAATTAATTATAAATTAATTTAAGACTCTTACATTAAAAACTGTAAAAGATCCCTTAGAAATATATTTTTTGATTGCTTATACTCCTTAATTTTGTTAATAAAAAATTAATTACAAGACAAAGTAAGAAAATGATTTAAGATTTTGTTACATCGTAAAGCTTAAAATAGGGGAAACAAAATGAAGTTGCAAAATATTATATTTTGGAGATAAGATCTTTAACTGTATTTCTCGTCTGTAAGAGAATGTTAAATATGTAGATTTATGTAAATGAATACAAATTGGTAAGGTAACAACCCAATTTAATTTTGATACTTTATAAAAGACTCTAAGACGATTTTCTGCTTGGTCAAATAAGGCTTCATAAAACAATTACTTTAAGATCGATAATTTGATAAACTTGCGTTTTTCTTTTATTTTCCAATTGCATTAAATAAACTTTTTGGTTGGATTAGTATTACAAACAAAATGAAAGATCAAAAAAGCGAACCAAGCTTTTTATTTTGATAAAATTTCGAGAATAGTGGAATTAACTAATATAAACCTAAGTTGGTTTCGTCTTTCTTACAGCAGTATTAACTACATATTAAAAGCTCTTAGCACAAAACTACCTGTATAGTTTTAATTTGGTAAATAGAGATTTCTTTGGATTTCATTTCCATACTTTATCTTATGCTTTTTTTGATCTTGGTACATTGTAAATCGCATGTTGTGTTTTTTGAGCGAACTTGAAGATCTTTTCTGTCTGAAGACAGCACTGACCAATTTTATTATTTTTGTAACATAAAATGAACCAATAATGGTAGGTGTGCTACTTTAATATGAAAGACATATATGCATACATTTTCGTACTTTAATTGTAACATTGATCTTGAATTAATAATAATTAATTATTTGAATTATAATATGAGAGACTCCAATTTACTTAGATGCGAAGTTTAATTATTGATTAGACGATTTTGGCTGAGTTTGTCACCTTGACTTCGCATTTAAATTCTAAACCATTTGCGGAACAGTTGAGAATCAAAATAAGTCGGAAAAAAATCATTGTAAACGATATAAACCAGTCGCTTTAATGATATATTCTTGTATAAGTTTGAATAATTAGTTTTAATTATTAAAAAATATAATTAAAAGTTTTAATAATTAGTTTTCAATAACGTGCTGTAAAAAATACTTACTTGCAACGAGAAGAATTTGTTCGACACACAATTTTTGCGATTTAATTTAATCGTATTAACATTGTAGAAAGCGAAATCTTTAGTGGTGCTAAAATTGAAAAGTCAAGGTATATTGAAATTGGTCGTTTGTGATTAAGCAAAGCAATAATTGGTAACCTTAATATTAGAAGATTTATTTACCTGCAACCAATAAACGAATCAACATTTATTTCAATGAATCGTTTTAGTATTTGTGAAATAAATTTGTATTAATCAATATAATAGCGGTCTTCAACAATTTAAGTAAAATGTAAATTCATAAGCGTACAAATTATAAAAATTTTATTGTAAATTTATTGGATGATTGCAGTGCGAACAAAAATTTAAAAGTCAAAAGTAATTAAAAAAATTAAATTTTAGTTATCATTTGTAAAACGATCTTAGAACGATTTATGAAGAAAACCGCGTGTTTCCTGATTGTCGATTACACTACTTGTATCTTAAATGATAATATTACATTCGTTTAAATTGCAATTGAATTTAATATTTATATTTAATTTAATAACTAGTTTATTTTTTATACAAAATTTGATCTTTATTTTGTCTTATTAGAATCTCATGCAAATAAATTTAACCCACTGAGCTAGATACATTTTATTTAATTTCGTTTTTAAAAGTTTTGTATTGCTTTCAGCCGTAATTCTGCACGCCACTGTATGGCCCCAGAAGCGTCTATTGCTAGAGAGTAGTCATACCCTTCCGAACTATTACGTATATTATATGAACATACTCGTCATTTATATCATCAGAATTCAAATTGTTCTGGTTAGATATTTATTATTTTATTTGATCAAAGTGATTAAAAAGTAGAAGTATTTCAGGCTGCTACACTTTCGGGGATTAATACTGCCTACTCCCATGCAGTAAATCTTCGAGTGACTCTAATTTAATATTTTAACTTATAAAATATTGATGTGGGTATTAAATCTATCATTTTTGATAACGTCGTGCTTATTAAATTACGAATCGTTTCTTGTCTAAATGCTGAATACAACACAAACTATTGGTTCAACACTCATGCTAAATTAAAGTAGTTGATAGAATTTTCTACACAATTGGATCTTACAAATTTTTTGTAGAAAATACTTTCTGGAGATCGAGTTAGTTGTTTGTTTAGTAACTGTGTAAACCTGGTTCCTTCATCCACCTCACGTTTAACGTAAAAAATTACAAAAAATATTTAAATTTAAAAATGTTATAAAAGGAACATACCACTTTTCGTTTCCACTTGGTATTATTTAGAAGTTGATTTTTAACTTTTACTTCGCTTCGCCTAAAATATAGTTGGTTGGTTGGAAGAAAAATTTTAAAGTTTTTAAGGCTAGGGAAACAATGGATTAGCTGACGAAGCCCGGAGGATAAATTACATTTAGCTGTCCCTAACAAGTTTTCAACAAAAGTGGTGACGAATCTTGGTTTAGGTCCGCTCGTTTGAAAACCACTGGTTAAATGATGCACATTCTTGCGACTTAAAAATCGATGAGCAAAACTGGGGGTTATCAAATTTGATTTCAAAGAAGTGAATATTTTATTGTATTTACATTTTATTTGCCACGAAGGGTTTCTAAATAGCATCGAGAAGCGTCGACCAATCATTATATTATTTCTTATTATTGTATGGTTATCCGTTTTGTTTTAGAGTTTGCGTTCATCGATTTGTTGCTGAATCCTATGAACGATTCTAGTTGCCTACGATACTCCGGGGAAATTACTGAAGTCCTGGTGATCGTGGCTGCCACCGGATCTTTCAAACCAATGTTAAGATTTACCGCTGTGCCACTGATAACAGCAACATGGCTCACTCACGCTTATAATAAGAATTCCGTAACGTTTATTAAATGACCTAACGTAGATTTCCTTAGAGGTTTAAAAATAAATACATTGTTAATATATTAAGAAAATTGAAAGTATTTTCAACATATAGTACGCTTATATCGTTTTAATCTGATAGCAATCAAATAGAAAAAGAATTTTAAAGCGATTTTAATATTTAAACAAACGCTGCAATCGTCACGGAAATTTCAAACAGTTTCTCCTTTATCCAGTTGATGTTTACATCGCTGGATTCATTTATCTTTTCCGCAATTATTTCCAAATAAATGGGTTGTAACTTCTCGAAACTTCGCATCAAAAGCAGAGTTAATTTTTAAATATTAAAATTTTACATGTGAATTTTCGGAGAAATTCTGTGCAAATTTTAAATACGAACGTAATCGATTGTCTGTTCTTGAGTGCTTTAGTCCAGTTTCAGATCCCAATAGAATCTGAAATTATAATTTGTATGGGAAGATTTGCATATTGCGAATAGGCTTAGATGATGAAGTTGTCTAAAACTTTAGTCAATCAATGATTTGGTATTGTTCGGTATTCATTATTGTTAGGAGCTGTCGTCATACATTTATTATTATTTCAAATGTTTCTTAAATTAATTTTCATTTTTTGTCCTGTTTTTGCAGCCTCAAAAAAATCAAACGTTGAAACATCACGTACTTACTAAAGCTCGCTGTTATTAAACCAATATTAAACGTCAAGCATCAAATTTGACAATTTTACATTAAACCGTACCGATTTAAAAATCGGTGAGATACTATAATTTTTTCTGGAAAAAATCACTCGTTGAAGAACATATAAATTTTAATTCTGTGTGCCTTCACAAAAAACGGTTGACATTCAATTTCCCTACCAAAGAAATTCCTCTTATCCCTTGTTCGCCTTTGATCCTAGATTAGGGACAACCATAAAAATATTTCATTTAAAAAAATTGTTTAAAAATTCTTATTTTACTTTCAATTTAACAAGAAAAAGTAATCGTCTACTAAATCAATTTTGCGAATAGCATTCCGACCATTGGTAAATTTATATTTACAAAAGTACCACGGAAATTCGAGAAAATCCAATTAAATTTTTTAATTCTTCTTTTGTGCATACTATAAAACATAAATTATTCTTTTTTTATTCCGAATTATATGTATATTTTGTTTTGACAGTTAATTTTGAACTTTACCTTGTTACGTTCGTTAGGTCAGTACCTCCAAAGTAATTTAAATCCTTTACGACAATATAAATTAAAATAATTTCTGCCAGTTCAAAAACAGCAAATTAATTGAGGCAATTTTCCCGCATACGCGAAATTTCTTTATCGGACGATATATGGGCGGGATTAAAATAATAAAAAAATTCCTGGATTGCACAGTTTATGTAACAAACCAAGTCCATTTTCCGTACGTGATATGTTTTAATTAACTGTTATATTCAGTTCCCTTTGAAAATGGTGGCGTTTAGTTAGCAGGATAATAATAAAGAATGAATTCAATCCAAAAGGATCACTTTGTATGCTTATTGTGGAGACGTTTTTAATAAAGCGTGTCCTTTTTCATGTCGAAATTTTAATTGCACTTGATGAATGAAAAAAATTAAACCCTTAATCGAAAGTCATTAAACTTTTAAAATTTGCTCGATTTATCTCGACGGGCACATTTTTATGCTCAATCTTCTTACTAAATGTTCTCGTAATTTAGTTCGAATCACGACTTCATTGTTTCTCTTGTTATACAGTGGTGGTCATTGAAATAGAGCCACCATAAAAAAATTGTAAAAATCAATAAAAAAAGACAAATTTACGAAAAACTAACAAAATTATCGTTAATATATTTTTAAAATTATTAAATTTAACTAAACCTACAAAGTTAACTAACTTGTTTTTAATAATAGTTATAAAATAAAATTTTAAACACTAAATAGGTTGGTTATTAAAATAGAGCCAGTGCAGTTTTAGCGCTTAAGAACAGTTATTTTTTAAGAATGAAGGTTAGAAATATATTATTGAGTCAATATTTAGTTGCATGACCCTTATTCTTTATAATGGCTTGACATCTTCGTGGCATAGACTCCACAAGCTCTTGACACCGTTGCACAGGTATGGATTTCCATTCTTGCTGTACAATTTGCCACAATTCATTTTTATTTTTTATTTTATATTTTCCGACTGCCTTCTTTAGTTCCCCCCAAAGGTTTTCGATGGGGTTTATATCAGGGGATTGAGAAGGCCACGGCAAAACTGATAACTTTTGATCTTCTAGAAACTTCTTTGCTTTTTTAGATGTATGCTTAGGGTCGTTATCGTGTTGGTAAGACCATATCAAAGGCATATTTTCTTCTGCAAATGGCAGCATAACATTTTCTAAAATATTGATATATTCGTGTTGGTCCATGTTTTCTTTTATCCAATAAATAGGACCTACACCATGCCATGAAAATGCTCCCCATAACTTTATATTTCCACCTCCGTGCTTTACTGTTTTTTTTTGTGTATTTAGAGTGGAATTCCTGATTCGGGGGTCTGCGTACATACATCCTGCCATCGGATCCCAACAAATTAATCTTAGTTTCGTCAGACCACAGAATATTTCTCCATTTTTTTACTCCTTCTGGGCCGCTCTATCTAAGTGATCATTCGCAAATTTTATCCTATTTTTAATGTTCTTTAAAGATAGAAGAGGAACATTTCTAGCCACTCTGCCGTTTAAATTATTCTCTGCTAGCCTTCTTCTAATAGTACGTGCACTTATATTGAGATCCAGTTCTAATTTAATGTCCTTAGAAGATTTAAAAGGATCGCTTTTAGAAATATTCACAATTCTGCGATCAGTCTTGGCCGAAGTTTTTCGTGTTGAACCCCGGTTTTCTACAGTCTTTTTTAATTTTAATGCATTTTCAACCATTTTTTTTGAGCACTTAACAATTTTTGCTATTTGACGTTGGGATTTACCTTCTCTATGTAATGTAAGAATTTGTACTCGTTCGAGAGGAGTGCAATGGACACCGCGACCCATTTTAACTAAAAATTACGAAGTAATTCATGAAAATCTCGTGTATTTAGATAAATTACATTCTCACCTAAAAATGCTAACAAAAATCAACACATTTAACCACCTGTTCTTATAAAAAACTACCACTATTCAGGTATGGCTCTATTTTATTGACCAAGCATATATGACATTTTAATAAATTGGGGATTCCCACAACAAATACAAAAATACCCTAACGGAAAATATTTATACTTTTTAACTCTACATACTACATAGTTCAATTATTGTTTAATAGATAGCGTTAGCATGAAGTTAAGTACTACAAATTAGGTACTTTTTACATATGAATGCGGTGGCTCTATTTCAATGACCACCACTGTATATCCGTAATAAAAAGGAAATGCTCTATCGTAAAATAAAATCTGAGCATGTAGATAGGATAGATACGCAAGACCATACTAATAATGCAGATTGTAACTATACGCAAATACACCGTAAAAAATTATAAAGTACCCGTGTGTTGCTATGCGGCATTTATTAAAAAAATTTATTACTAAATAACCGTCTCACTTTGATGCCGTGAGAAATAATCGTTAAAAACGTGGCATTATAAGAATTACAGTTTATAACTTTACACCAAAAAGTTGTGAGTTTGCGGTGAAATATTCAACTGCGCCAAAGTTTCCGTAATTAGGCAGAGAGTATTAATTTTTATGACAAACTTTATATGTTTAGGAAGATTACAAACAAGCAATGATAAACGAAGGCTATAAAACTTTATATTGTCTGCCATACGAATTTTCTAAAAATGAGAAAACTTAAAAAATCGTTTAGGAAATTTATGTAGTTTTTGTTCTCAACAAAACTCGTTAGTAGCAGATTCACTGCTGAAAAGTGTTAATTGCTAATCATATTAAATAAACCACAGCATCTTGTGATATCGGGGTTGTTAAATAAATTCCATATAATATATATTACTTTATAAAAATTACTAATTAGTTATTAAACAAACAAATAAACCGGTTTATGTTTTCCGCAAGTTATTCAGATTTTCCATGCACTCTAGTCATTACTTGACCCACTCTGGAATTAATATTAAGGAATTACCCTGCAAATCTTTTTCAAGCTTAAAACCAATTCATGCAAAACACTTTAAATCCATCCCTTTTAATATTTAATGCGAAATCTGCTTTGCTTCTCAGCGAGGTAAACTCGAGACATGCAGATGCACCTTACTAAAAAAATACGGGATAAAAATTTCGAGCCACGTAAAAGGTGAATAATACATAAATTTATTTCGAAATTATTATAAAAATCTAATTAGCCGAAAATGTCTTTTCCTTTCATTTGGTGCGAAAAAACAATTTTGCTCTCATCTAAAATTCATATGACAAACCTATAAAGGTTAAAAGTAATTGCATTACAAGAGGGTTTTGTTTACTTATGCATTTAAACCGTGTAAGATGTTTCGTTATAACGAAATAGGTAAGACCTTCAAAAGGTCCTCACGACATTGTTAAACAAAACCATAACCAGAGTAGGACATTTAATTGGTTGTTAGGGCTAAACGTTCCATGAATAAAGAGAACGTTAAAATGGTTTATGTGCCACCATCTGAATTTAAATCCTTACGCATAGACGTTAACATACCGCAAGAGTAATTTTGTCATTATTAAATTTTGTTAACTTATTCTTACAAAGAAATGTTGCAAAAAAGTGTGACTCTTTTGTAACCACCGTAGTTCGTGCACGATGGAATGGCATTCAGTTTTATCGGGGTTGCTTCAGACATACTTAAAAACTGCATGGTATCGCACAATTTCCTTCTAGTGCATTACTGCAAGCTCCTGATATCATCTTGTAGCTGAGATCTAATTTTAAAATTAAATTTCCTATGCAAATAAAAGATTTACTGCATCGACACCCTACGATCCTATCTGTACAAGTTTTGCTCAAAAAACAATGTTGATACTAAAATAAATATTCTTTCTTCATGAAAATGTCTAAATTTAAGTTATTAATTAAGTTACTGAGTTAAGTTATTAATTATTATTATTAGACCAGGATTTATACATGCAATTAAAAAATTTTGTGCTTTACGATTGTGTGGTATTTTCAGATTTGCAATTACAATAAAAAATTTGCTTTTGATTCGTCATAATATGCCAGTCTAGCTTCCCGTGCACCAAACAGCAAAATTAAACGCGTTTATCATCAGTATAATAGCTATGCAGAGGACTTGCTAGTAGTTAGAATAGTAGACTACTATGTTGTAGTTGTGGTTGCGATCCCTGACAAAGCACACCTAGGCCTTTACGATTGTGCCTCCATCACAATGTGCTGCCAAAAACGTTGTAACCAAGTTAGTATTTGCTTGGGCCTACAAAGCCTGTATCTCTAGAGTAATAGTTACCTAGTACCTACAATTGACAAATTTTTTCTGATGCAAGTTACCTCAATATTGGTGCAGCCTAAAGCCCGTCTTCCTCTGTAGAAGGGTAATAAAAAGAAATTAGATGAGCAAAACGGAGTAAATAAGTTTTGACTCTCTACTAAGAAAGAGTTTCATAGAAGAGTTGTATTGCCTTCCAATACCAGAGGACTTCGCGGAGTAAGCTAGGCGGGAGAAGAATAGAAAATCAGTTATTGTCAGGGGGTCCGTGGCGAAAAAAGTCGCGGTTGAAGTTTTCAGACTTGGACTACTTTACAAGCATTAGAAATATTAGAAGCAGCCTGACCTGTTTTGCCGCTTTTTTGTCTTTTCAGTCTATCTCGGCGATAATTTCTTAATTTCTTTAACTCAGATTTCACTGTCTTAACTGAAACGCAAAAATTTGAAGGTTGGAGGGGTGGGGAGCTAGCAAGTCTGTTCAAAACAAGCACCCGACATAATGACACGGTAGACTCCTTTTAAGTCACTTCTATATTTTTGAAGAAATAGACTGATGTGATTTTGCTTGAATGTCCCAAATTCGTACAAGTTTTGATTTTCTGGATAATGGGAGATAATTTGGAAAAATAATAGGAATGTTAATTAATATTGATTTGGATGATTTAAAATTTTTATAAAATTGAAATTAAAATTTGAAGCTATATAATATCATGGAATAGAGTTTATTAATTTATTATTAAAGTTTATTAGATAAATTAATTTTTGAATTTGGATTTATTTAAATTGAATTAAGAATTTGGATTGAAAGTTTTAGAATAGTATATTAAACAACAAGTTTAGTAAAGCAAAGTTTTACTAAACGAATTTAGCCTTTGAGTACGAGCGAGCGCAGCGAGCGAGTAACTTAAAAGCTAATGAGTTTAGTAAAAATGCTTTACTTACAAGGTTTGTTTATACTATTTTTTCGGATTTTGTGCAATATCTAGTGCCGTTTTTGAGTTATTGCTAATTCAAAATATTTCATAGTAGGTACTTGTGTAGGTTGTTTATTGACAGTGACATTACTATATAGTAAAGTGACTTTTCTATGTGGTAAAGTGCCACTTTAATAAATGATTTTGAATTGAATCCGAAAATAGTATATTCTGTAACGAGTTAGGAATTGGCACATTCTGCACGAGGGGAAAGTTTGTCATCCGAGCCGATAGGCAAGGTTGACGGTCCACCAGTGCAGAATAGCCATTCCAAACGAGTTCCAGACTATATTTTCTATACATTTTTTAATTTTGTTGCCCCCATTTTGACTGGCAGCGACTTAAAGAAGACTCCGTAAAATACAAAAAATATTAATACCTGTATCTCAAAATCGATGCAACGAAATAGAACTATGGACTATGTATGTACAATTACTATGTACTTAATTGTCCTTTAAATTTCCAAAACGTAGGTGTCAATCCGGGGGGTCTGGGGGGCATGGAATGCCCTCCAGTGCACCCTATACCAAATACCTCATTAGTAAATATTTCTCATCTGAATCTAAGTCAATTCGAGGTATTTGGTAAAGAATGTACTGGAGGGCATTCCATGCCCCCCAGACCCCCCGGATTGACACATACATTTTGAATTTAAAAAGCACCGGGGACATACATAGCAATTGAACAAAATACCAAAGAATATAAAAGTAGGGTATATTTTGATTTTTAACACTACACTGCTAGTTTTTTTATTAATTTATTAAAAACGTCAGGTATGATTTTCTTGTTTTTACCTATAGTAGTAAATCCCTAAAATGATTTTAATAAAACTAAATTACAATATTTATTATTATTAGCAACGAAGACGAATCCGTAGTGTAATTTAGCATAATTAAGCGTGTTCATTGTTTTGGTAGCAGCGGGTAAGTTGTTGTCAAGTGTGCAATACTGACGACGGCCAAGTTGCCAGAAACACATGCGTCTACTGCTCTTCCTTAATTATGCAAACGTGTTTAATATTTATTATATATTTTTCATAAAAATTAATTTATAGAAATTGTTCTGCTTATAAAGAAGTTCCATGTTAATTTAATATTCCATTTGAGGCCCCGCTTGACTCAAAAACACAGGCCCGTAGCTGCCTTGTTACACCACTGATGTCGATACAGCCTTTTCCTTTAAAAAATAAATAAAATACTATGTCAGGATACTAAAACCACATAAAAATACAAAAACCTGATTTTTTGTAGATACCTCCTTTGATTTTAGCACGACAGCATAGCGCTAATGTATTTATTGTAATACGCGAACACCAATTTGACAGTTGGCGTTATAAAATCGGTAAAACAACTTGTCAATAGATGTCACTACCAGATTTTTATATTTCTTAGATGTGGGAATATAGTCATTCTGTAACAGGTGCGAAGAATGTGTATTTTCTGAATTGAAAATTGAGTCAGAATGTTCTTATTCTGTATTAGCCGTATAGAAAAAACATTTTATTTTAAATTTCCGACCAAAATTTATTGCTGTTTATTTTTCCTTCTCGTTATTTCTTATTGGCTAATTATTTTGCCAACGCAAAAACGTAATAAGTAAATAAAAATGTTTAGAATTATCTTAAATTAGAATCATGTACAAAATTCATTCCCACGATAACGGTAACTTTTTGCCAAACGAAAAAAACCGTCTGATTGGTTGACATTTTATACCAACCAAAAATTATATCGAACCACTGACTAAGTAAAAGACTCTGTCTCTCGATCTTCTCAACGAGTTGCAAATTACTCCAGTTCCATATCAATCGAGCTCTAGATCAATCGAGTTCCCAACCGATCGAGCTGCACACTAATTAGTTTTACAATAGAAAATCATAGTGATCGATAGTGTAAATTAATAATGTTTAGATTACATTTCGTACAAAACTTTGTCTCTCTATCTGTCTGTAAGGAGTTGCATATCAGTCTAGTTCCATATCAATGGTGTTGTCCATCAATTGAGTTCTACTGAATTCACTTATTAAGAGGACTATAGCAGGACCTCCTTGTTAAATAATATTAATGGCAAAATAAAAAGTCATGTCTTTCTATAAGTCATATTTATCGTAAAGCACCTCTGATTGGTTCTTATTAAGTCATCAACTTAAAAAAATTAGAAGATTATGATGGGTCAATGCGGTCTTCAGACCGCACAGCCTAGGCAATCAAATTAAGTACCTATAATAATGACATATTATACCAATCGATCAATTCGTAATGAATAGATTGTACCTATATAGTAGATAATTTAAAAAGAAATACAATAGCAGTACATTATTGCTTTGCAACGCTGAAAAACAGGAGTTGCACAAAAATCGAGTTCTACATCATTCAAACATCAAGTCGTGGAAGCAGTTTAACTCTCAAATGCAATTCTATTTAGATGTACCAATCAATTCTGCTTTAGAGAATTCTACCATTGTATTTTTCCCACTTCAACTAGAAGTGAAGTAAAATTTTCCATTATATTTTGATTTTATGTTACTATTGATATGCTGAATACTTTCTTGCTAAACTTTTCTTTAGCTCTTTAGCGTCTAGGGAACTTTCAGGGTAGAGAGTAAAGAGGGTTCAAAACAATATTAATGTTCTGTAATTTCTTATCTAGAATGTATCTTTCCATAAATATCGAAGAAACTTTTTTGATGTCATCTTTATTGTACGATCTACCCCCGGTCTCTCCTACAATACCGAAAATACATAATAAAATACTATAATGAGAATAGTAAGAACAGCACATCAACATAAATTTTGATAATTGAACGAAATGAGGTTTAAAATGATGTTGAATGGCTGTAAGAAAATTATAAATACTTAACTCATCATTTTAAAAATGCACTGAAAGAATTTTTTGGAATATATAAAGCTGCTTTCGCAGCCAATAACTGAAGAAGAGCGATTTTTCAAGAGCTCTTAAAGTTTACATGAAGTTTTATCTGCTTTTCTGGAATCCAAACTGCATATTTTTAAATGCTTTTATTATTTGCATAAAATTGTGCCTTTTCAGAATCTGTTAAAGCGACTTATTCAAATTGACCTTCTATGATTGTAAAAATAATTGCCTGCTATATAAATTGGAGTTTATTATTTCAAGCTTATTCACTAGTAGTCAGAAAAAATAAACAAGTGAAAACCTTTTTCTTTATTTAAAACCGTGAAAAATAAAAACAAAATAAAAATCTTTCAAAATATTGAAGTAAAAGTTCAAAATTTTGAAATAGTTATTTAGCGCTCGATTTCAAAATTTTTGTAAATTATAAAACTGGTTGTAGATTTTAGCCGACTTGTTACGACGTCGTACGAAAATTAACCCGAAGGTTCGTCGTCTGCGCATTTGACTTTTACTTATTTGTTCAATATGGCTAACGTTAGTGGTCGTGGTAAAAATAATGTAAAAGAAGATGAAAAAAATGCACCAGGATGGGGTTATCTACTTGCAGCAGGGGGTGCAGCCGTTTTGGCAGGAGCAGCAGCTTACGCGGTAGGATATTCGAGTGGCAAGGAAGAATGTCATCAGCATCCAAGTTCTTCCAATTCACATAACAAACAGTTTTCTAGTGCTACCGAATGTGCTATTTGTATTAATAAAATAAAACCTGTAAAAGTTTTGCAATGCGGTCACACGTTTCACGAAAATTGTGTCAATCCTTGGTTAAATCAAAAATCGGACTGCCCGATATGTCGAGCTGCGCATAAATAATAAACACGTTGGTGTAATAATTAGTTTAAAATGATTGTTATTTAAAAATGTATATGTGTGAATTGATTTTATATTTTAAATTTAGGTTGTGGTGTTCGCAATAATAAAAATTAAAAATACTTAGTAAACAAACGTTGTTTATTAGTGACTCATTTTCCTATTTTCAGAGGAGGCATCCTTTGTGTTGCATATTTTGTTAAAGAAGGTCTGTGCGGATAATTTGGTCCTATTAAGTTTAATTATTATGCCTGGAAGATATCGTTGATGAACTTTGTGATTATATTGTAAATTATATCGATTACAAAGTGTAAAGGTACAAACTACCTTAATTATTACCAGCTATCATAAAAATCTTGATTACAATCGGGTGATTACAATTTTGAAACCAACAATAGAAGTGTCCGACACATTTGATAATGAACGTGTTTTAGTAATACCGAATAAGTTTTTATATTCACGCATTTAACTGTTATCTACGTTTATTATCTTAAATATCCACGATACTTTGTAAAATTGAGGTAAACACATAATAATTAAGCATTTCATATTATTTGTGATATTATGCTTGTCAGAACATAAACAAGCCATAGCACGAAATTGTGAAATAATGAGTAATCCCAATGTTTCAAAAATCGATGAGGAAATCTAACAGCATACCTACTATACCAGACTGGTTCAAATATATATTATATTAGAAACTGGACCGAATTAAATTTTTTGAAGTGGCCAAAAATCGGATGTCAAATATATGGCCGTGACTGGATGAACCTTTTCTTTTAATTTAGGAAAAAAATTGATTTTTCACATGAAAGTCGATGAATTGCTCATTCTATTGACGGTGCGTGTGCTCAACGTAAAAATGTGCAATGGTGGCGGATCCGGCCGCAGTTCACTTCTAGCTGTGCTACTGCTTAAAAAGAATCGATCTTTCTAGATCCGTAATTTTCGAGTTCTGTCAACTTCGGGGGTGTTTTTAATGAATGGGGATGTTCCAAAGTCACTGTCTAAGTAGATCCGGTTTTTAGTGCAATTTATGTCCAAAAATACTTTTATACATATTATTATAAAATAACGTTTTTTGCTAAACTAATCGAAAATTTTAAGTCAAATTCTACAGATCTTAAACAAAACATCTAGAATTACATAATTAATTACATAACAAGATCCAGAACTATTTTAATCTTTATCATACAATATTTATACTGCACATAGGTGCTAAAGATTATTCCATACTATACCGACGATTCCCCCCTCCCTTCTTCTAGGACATTCTACCAAACATAGAAACCCATTCCAGTTCATAATATTCGAAATGCTCATTATAAACTTTTATTTGAATTTCAAACGCAATACAAAAAACCTGGATTCGGTATTGGCAATGAGCATATGCGAAAATGAACTTAAAAGTAAACAATAAATTTTCCACAGAATTGGATAGTACAGAATTAGGACCAATTGGTTGGCCAGTACCGCATATTTTAAAATTGACTAACAGTAATGGACTTGTCGTCAGAAGATCCCGCTAAAAAAAATTCTCAGTACACCACTGCACTTGACTCTCTCGAACAAAGACCGAAATGTTCAATTTACTCCCGCCAACGCGACTCTATAAATAATCAATATACAAAGCAATAATTAAAATAAAACATAGTTTTCATTAGAAATCCTTTATATGCAAGGTCTGTTTTTCTATTTTATTGCGTGTGCGTGTATGTATGGGTGACGCCAAATGTATTTAAGAATGCATTGTCATCGACATCAGCAAGTCGATGTGCAAAATTTCAGCTCAATTGCATGACAGGAAGTGTGTTAATTTTTACTTCTAAGGTTTGTCCGCAAGCAAGCCGGTGAGGTTAATATAAAGTAAGTAACCTAAGGATATATCAAGATAATGGAATAAGTAGTATATCAAACAAAATTATGATCTGTTGTGTCGACGTTTCGGATTTCCCATTATTACGTGTATTGATTCGGGTTTCACCGTTTATGTTTCGTGACATTGTAGATTCTTTCAATTGAAGTTGGCAGTTGTGAAATCACTTTACTGTTGTTATTTATTATAATATAAAAATAAAAGTTTTTTTTTGTTGGTTTGTTTGTTTGTTTGTTTGTTCGTTCGTCTCTTATGCATTCTTAGATTCCCGGTTCACCAGAACGCACCTCTCAACGAACGGAAAGAAAAAGCTGGAAAACGTTCAAGTACGCACTGCTCTATCCAGATGAACACTGCAAACTGATTTCATAATAAGATGCTTTCGGACAGGACATATGCTTGCTTCTGAGAGCAAGAAACCAGTTAAATAGCGGCGTAAAAGAGTCAAGTTGCTAATTCTAATTAGGGGTCGTCCATAACGACCATGTTGTGACATCACAACATTTGAACCCCCCCCCCCCCGGACCCCATGTCACATTTTTGTTACAAATCTGAGATGAACCCCCTACCCCCTAACGTGTGACGTAATTTATTTAATTTATATTTTTATAATTTATATTTATTTATTTTTTAATTTATATTTTACCAGCAAAGTCATTCTGAAGCTCATACGAGAACTGCAGCTAAATATCATCAGCACTTATCAATTCTGGGATATTTTATAAAATTGAGGAAAATACAGAATAATTGAACATTTCGTATTTTTGATAAGGTTATCAGAGCATGAAGCAAGGTGTAACACGTACCTACTTGATACTTGTAGTTGTAAAAAATGAGTCATGTATTAATAATAATTATATGGTTGTATTTTTTTTTAATATAATACGTAACAATTGATTCATTAAAACTTTCAAATCTCAAAGTTGTGCAAGATGGAACTTCTTGTACGAAGTTTACGTTAAATTGATTTATAACAAATTTGGTTGTATTTGCATTGATTTTAGGTACTAGGTCTTTTACCTAACTAGGCGTCATATTGATTGGTGAACCAATTGAAGATATTTCCAAGCAGTGATTTTGCCAATTAGAGATGATTTTTAAATTTTATAATTTAAATAGAAATGCAATGATGCATGATCTTAGTTTTAAGGACGTTTACTGTAAAGTATCGTTTGATTAACGTTATATTTTTCCCCGAAGGTGTTTGTTGAAGTGAATTCATTGTAGCCATAGGCGATTTTTTGAATATTCACTATTCAGTAATATGAATGTCTTCTTCTTAAGGTGCCGTATCCGCTAACGAACATTGGCTACCATAACTTTATTGACTTTTGTTCCGAAGAGTGTTGTAGAAGTCATTCCGAACCACTGCTTCAGGTTCTTCAGCCACGATGTTCTTCGTCTTTTTGGTCCACGCGATCCTCTGATCTTGACTTGTAGGATAAGACTCAGAATGTTGTATTTTTCTGGGTGCCTCATAACATGTCCAAAATACTCCAACTTTCTCGATTTTACCGTCCTTATAATTTTTGTCCCTTTTATTCATCCTTCCAAGTATGTCGACATTTCGGACTCGGTCCATCCATCTTACTCGTAACATGCGCCTATACGTCCACATTTAGAACGCCTCCAGTCTCTTCAAGGTGTTCTCTGTAAGAGTCCAGGACTTGACGCCGTATAGAAGGACGGAAAACACGTAGCATCTGAGCAGACGAACTCGTAGTTCCAGATTTATGTTATGCCCGCATAGTATGATTTTTAGGCGGAAAATGCTGTTCTTGCATATTCTATTCGACGCTTAACTTCCACTGAGTGGTCCCATTCTTCGTTGCTAGTGCTGCCGAGGTACATGTACAACCATGCATGGTTGTTTGTACTCGCTCTAATCGCTCATTATTCACCCAAAGGGTAGCGTTATTTATTTGTGTCTTACTGACTACCATATATGTATTTAGTTTTTGCGGTGTTTAGTTTCAACTCCTTCCTTGTTCCTTGTTTCCTTGTTCATTTATAATTCTTGTATGTATGTATATTTCTTTTTCTGAGTCCAGCAACTTCTTTCAATATTTTTTCAATATTCTTGTAACACTCCTTCTCAAACCAATCAGCTTTAGCTTCGCGTATCTTTCTTTCTTCTAATTTCTTTTTGTATGTCTTTGTATTTACACTCATCTCGGTTCTTATATCTCCGTCTTGATGTTATTAGGTCTAGAATTTCGTCTGTCATCCAGGATTTGTTCTTTTTTCGTCTATTTGTCTTTAGTTTCGATTTTGCGGAATCATTCATTACTTTTCTGAATCCGTTCCATAGTTGTTCAAAATTTTCTGCAGTTTTCGCAGTTTCCACATCGGGCGCGTCATTCGCCCCAAAGCATTAAGCCATTCCATTTTCAATTCTTTCGGTTACTTCTTTTTGCGTTTCCAAATTGTTTAATTTGTCCGCATCTATCTTATTCGGTATTTCTTTTCTTTTGATATTTTTAAAACGCATCCTTCTTTCTGCAATAAGTAGAGTATGATCTCTTCTTCCTTATTAATTTGCGTTTTTGCAATACACTTTGTAACTACGCCACTTCAGCTTGCCGTTCATTCGCATCTATGCAAAGTTTGAGGTGTAAAGTCATAGTTTCTGACAAAGGTAATATTACGGTTACCAGGTTACGTACTAGGGTAGCTAAAATAGATCTTGTAAATTACATGACAGAAAATCGGCTAATACTTCAAATTTTATTTAGTTAATAAAATAAGATGTCGAAGAAAATGTCGGTATTATATTACAAATTGATCAGTGTCGAGCCTACACAAAGAAAATATGGACGATTTTCGTCAAGTTTGCCCATAACTGCGTGACAAAAGAGGTTTACACAGAAAGGCATTATAGTACCCAACTTGTAACACTTTTATTGAATAGTTAGTTTTTCTGAATTTTAAATAATATTTTTCATTCAAAAACCAAAAAGTGCTCGGATCAATTTTTAAATCCTTAATATAAAATTACATTCGTTAATAAAGCTTTTTTACAAAAAATAATTATTATTTCAACGACAACATAATAAACTAATTTAGAAAAGCTTTTGAAATTTCATCTCCTTAATTTTTGTTTTAATTATATAAAGCTCGTTAACAATTATATTTTCAAGTACATATTTCCAAAGCTTCTAATTACAAAAAATAATTTCAACAAACGAATTTATCAAAACAACTCGTTTTTAAATAAACCTCCTTATATCTAATGAGACTAAATAGACTTTTTTGTTGCAACGAATCGTTACAAATGAAGCAAATAGTTTTATTTTAAGACTTGATGAGCAAAAAAAGAGTCGCATTGTTGTGTTCACGGGAGAGCGGCTTGTTAGGCCCTATTGTTTAGTGGAACGACGGGTTATGTAAAACTATAGCCATAAATAAGGACGATGTGCAGCTCCGAAAAGCCTAATTAGACGAAGTTATTACGGGGAATTCCAAAAAGTGCATCGAGAATATTTTTATCGTCCATTCAGGTTGCTTGTTATAATTCCAAGACGAATTGTCATCAAAACCACAGGTCTGCAGAGAAAATACACGTCCTCCTGGCTAGAGAGGTAAAGCAATTTTTTTGGATTCCTTTGATATGTTTTATATAACTTGAAGTTCAATTCAAATCAAACTTTGATATACATACCTACATAAATTATTATATCACAAGTTGTTCTGAAGTCGACTGAACCGAAAGATATTTCAATGTAAAATACTAAGCCATCGCGTGATCTTGTGATTAAAATTCAGCATTTCAACAAACTCAAAACCCAAACCAATAAATATAAGTCAATGTAATTCGACTTAGATACTTACTACCAGTACAGTTATTTTCGATCCTAATAATTAGTTCCTTAATTTGTAACAAAAAAAAAGCATTAAACATCCAAATCGCGTACAATCACATCAAATTATATTTAAAATTTAAGTACCCATTATTTTAAAATGATCATAAATAATGGAAACCTTCGCTAGATGAATCGAAGCGAGAAATTTCCTAAATTGGAAATTTTAATGCAAACAAAATTTTCTGAAAGTGTGTGTTGTATCAATATTTTAATTGGGTGTGCCTTTATTAGGTAAATAGCTGAGGGGCATTTCACGTTTTCTTTTGGTGTTTTCCTCTTATTATAATTGTAGAGCATCGAAAATCATGTAAATGTACCGGTATAACATAATTGATTTTCATTAATTAAATTTATTTTACAATAAATTTCGGTCGAATTAATTTTTGTCATTACCTACATAAACAATCATGATTTAGGATTTTATAGATAATTTTATATGATTGCCTTCCAATTCTTGAAATGCAAATTAAAGGGTTCAGGTTTCATATTCGCAAAAAGCAGATGCATAAATAATAAACCCCGGGATATGTTTAATTCATTGCACTTTGGGAGATGTGGGTTGCTACTGCTTGACAGACACTTCGCTATAGATTCACAAAACTACAGCATGTGAAAATGAACATCGTTCCAAGTTAAAATTAAATTATTTTGAAATTTCAAATCAAACTCCAGTTTCAGGAAATTTCCTAATCTCCTAATAGACTAAAAGGAATAGTTGAGAGACTACATTTACTGCACTGGTGGCTTTCTATGTGTGGTAGATGTGACAATTGTACACCTGTTGAGTTGAAATAATTATCTAGAAATCGTCATTCTTGACCATAATTACTAAGATAACAAGAAAACCTTAAAAATCGCAAATCGAGAAAAAATTGACTGACATCGTTCTCGACGGCTCAATTGTTAGATCATGCTTAATTTGCACGGACTCAACATGACAATTTCAATCACCCTGTAGATATACGATTTTTAGTTGACCAATTTAACTCAAAGCGTTAAAAAATTTATTTTTGCAATTAAAAAAGTTTATTAAAAATACACAATTTTGTGTAATTTTAATTAATAATTAGAATCTTCAATGTACAACAAGTTTTATATCCGTTAATTATTATTACATGGTTAATTATTAAAAAATATGCAATATACGTCTGTGTTGATATTCAACTTTTAATTTTTATTTCATAAATAAATTTTTAAACATTGCGTGACAGGTGTTACCTAATACATAAGGCATAAGGTAACTGGGTCTATTTGTCTTTTGACAAGAAGAGAAGACAATGTTCGTTTAACTTCTTAATTTTAAGTAAATCTTGTTTAATCATGTGTGAATCATACTGCGAGCCGACTTGAAGAAGTTCTATTTGGTCCTTGAAGTTTAAGTTGTACTTTTGTGAGATCTAATGTCTTAAGACAAATCTAAAAGCAGTACAGAATGCATATTTTCCCCACACAAAGTAGCCTTGGCTTAAATTTATAAAGTGTGGAACTTACCCTGATGTAACAATTATTTAGGTAGATGTAAGGTTGATATCAATGTTAAATACAGTAGAGCGTCAATAATCCGGACGTCAAAAATCCGGACCGTCGATAATCCTGATTCAATTCCGGTAAAAAAAAAAAGTTGAAAAAAATACCTACATATTATATTTGTCAAACAAATGTAAAAAAAACTTACCGCTACAAAAAAATATATGTACTATATTATTCCTTCATTAAAATACATTATAAGTTGTTCATATTAATTAATAGTTTTATTCATCTACTCCAATTACTTATTTAACTACTAAAGTGAATTATTAACGGTTTTACCAGGTTTTCTTTTTTTTGTGAATTAAAACGACCTATTTTGGTTCTTTTCGATAATCCGGACAGGGTCCGGTCACAATTAAACCGGATTATCTACGCTCTACTGTAATGTCAAATTAATATGTGACAATAATGAATCGTAAATAGTTACACGAGATGGTTTAGCTTAGTAGGTTAGCCGAACAACTACTGATTCTAAGGTACTCGGTTCCAATCCGGGGAAAGTCTAAAATTTTCATATGACCGGCTCCGTGCTTCGGAGGGTACGTAAAGCCGGCGGTTCCCTTGTGTTGATGATTGCCGCTATCAACAGTTGATCAATAGTTACTATTGAAAATAGGGTTACAGGCATTCCCAATCCGGAAGAAAAAAATTGATGAAAACGAAACGTTTCACCAAATAGCACTAGGGAAGTTTATTAATCGTCTTATCAATCTCAACTCAAATTGCTCAATTGTATACAAATATTTAATAGAAGAATGATCTACTAAAATTCACGCTGATCGATATCCACCGGACTACTTACTATCTTGGAACTCCAACACGTTTCTATAACCTTTTCTTCTCTCCGATTCACAAACGGAAAGGAAAACTGTTGAAGTTTGTTGTAGAAATTTTAATAACGTTGAAACTTAGTAAACTTTATTCAAATGTGTTGTAATTTGTAAATTGTAAAGTAACTCTTGTGTAAATCGAATGTTTCAAAACTTGATACACCTGTTATCTCCTCAACTAACATAAATGGTAGGTGGCCTAGAAGAGGCGAAGTGTTTTTTTTTAAATAACAGAAAGTGCTTCATAATGTTAAGAGTCGTATCAATAAATTTGTAAAAACAGGTAATAAAATAAAGTACATCAAAATAACTCAACTAATCTTTACTTCTATCAAATATTCAAAATATAATTGGTAAACAAAATCAGCAAAGCAAATATCACAAGTATAACGTCTTTTTTTTACGAAAAGCTAACCATAGTTAACCAAATGGACTTAAAACATCCGAGTGGAATTTTAAACAAAATTTCGTTACGAGTTGAATTTAAAAAATAGTTGATAGTTTTTGGATATAAGAGAAAGCAAAAGCCATAATTTTTTCGTTATCGTTACGTTACGTTACCTTACGATATCTTAGCATACTGGTTGCCTTCTAAATTATTTCAATTATTATTATCAAATAAAACTCGGAAAATAAATTTTCTCAAGTTCACTAAGTAGCACTACAGGGACTGTATAGAAAGATATTTATGTTTATCGATTTAAAATAAATTTTTTTTACATTATTAGTGATTTTTATAAACCCTCTACCGCATGGTGTGACATATGCTTTTTTTTGATAACTTAAATAATTTTTTTCATAAATGCATGATGTGGGCATATTTGGCACATACATAAAAAAAAATCATGCAACAAGGAGTTAACATGAAGTATTTTATATTTTAAATATTTAAAATATACTCTTGATTCATATGGTAGACGGAAAAAAATGCGGGTAAGCTTTCTTTTTAACCTTTGCCCCCTTCAAGCACTAATCCTTCATCAGCCACTTCTAAGTAGCAATCATATACGTACATGGAGACCAGCATAGTATTGTAAGAGATGATATAAACCAATTCAATTAAAGAATTATAAGAAATACTTTAATTTGATTGGTTTTTACAATACAATACAACTAATCTCGATGTGAATCCTACTGTAATATACGACGGTCTTTTGACATTGTATGGTAAATGTTCCATGTAGATGTTGACGTATAAATCACAAAGGGGTTCAAAAATGGAAATAGTATTAATTTTCCATGTATTGTATTTCTTCACTTTACAGTTAACATTCTATTATTTTAACGTTTCGGTTATTTCTGTTAAAATTTCAACTTCAAAAATTTATAATTTGTCTGGTTCATTATAGCACAAAAGCACACCAAAACCGATTAATTTGGTGAGATAGTTTTGAGAGGAAAAACTTAATCGCTGGTTATCAGATTATAAACAAATTAATTCTTTAACGAATCTTCAATATTTCATTTATCTCCAATATTGCAAATTATTTTACTTATGTATTTGTTTCAATTCCCGGTGTACTGCTATAGAAAATCACTTAAAACTTTTTCGAGCCAAATGCTGTTGTCAGATTGCATCTGGTCATTGTCAATATGTCCAACGTCGGGCTTGTTATTAAGAAATGGTGACGCCTTTTTGTACTTTCAGGCTAGGGCTTTCCAAACTTAACCGTACTTGTTTTTCCCCTTACATCTTGACATAAACATTAGGAGCAGAGCAAATCTAACTAATTTCGTATGGTTTTCATAAGTTTCCCTATCTAAAGAAGTCACGGATGACAAAATAGTTCAATAATACAAAGCCACGATCACCCTTTCAGAGATATTTAGTATTTATGAAAGACTTGGAGATTTAATTGAAGTTTTACTCATAATAACTCATTTAAACTTTTACTTTGTTAATTATGAAATGGAGTCGCCGGGTTTACTGAAAACCTGTACCAGTAATAATAACACCGGTCTCTTCAATTAAATGATCTACATATAAGGTTCACCCAAGCAATCCCTCTTCCATATCCTTTAAGCCAGTAAAAATTTGAGTTTTTGCAGTCCGCAGGTGATACCATCTACTTAAAAATATACGAATGACCTCACGTAAGAATAAAATATGCCATCATTAAAATCTTGACAGGCGGACATGAATAAATTATGTTATTAAAACTCATAAAACTCTCGACACGTTATTAAATTCTTAAGAAGAAAATCCTTATATACGGACATTTTAATATTTTATATGTTTAAACCGACCTATAAGTCACCAAAAGCTGATTACTTTAAGCTCTTACCTTACGTTTGGGGTATAAAATACGCTTTTAACCATAATCGAAATCTGTGAATGTGTGCCTTCCGAGATTAAACGAATTGTCCTTTAATTCCAATTTCGTTATCACTTATTTAATCTAATTTTGTAATACCTACCCACTTGGGTTATTAAAAAATATGAAAATTTGTAATCTTCCGCAATCGATGAAGTTTATTCGAGTACAGTGTTATCCTCGTCATATTCTATTCAATAAGCCATATAACTTGGGAAAATTAAAATTTATTATTTACGGAACGGTAATTGGAAACCAGATCTTAAGCTAAAGTTGGTCTTCTGAGAGCACATGTAATCCAGTTACAAAGAGAGTGGATTTTAGAACTGTAATAACGACTATAAATAAGGACAACCAGTCAATGTACGCCCTTACTTGTTACATCGATTTTAATATCAAGTTTAGAAGTTATAAATAAATTACATTTTATTATCATCTACTCCCTGCTGCACCATAAAAGTACACTTGAAATAGTGACCTATTTTGCCGTGGGCAAGGATTCGATTGAGTGGATAGAATTCTCTAGAACCGTAGAATGGATAAAAAAAGCTATCAAAATTGCATTGCCAAAGTAATATTGATAATATTATTTACAGTAGGTACATTATTAAATCAAAATATCGTACCGAGTATAATAATTAAAAATTAAAAGTTTTGAAAACCAGAACTATATTTTTCTGTCTCTTCCTCTATTTCATTTGCAAGCGAACCGTGATTCTATCTCTAGGACATGTTCCTGTACCTATAACCTGTACTATCAGTCTCTCTATATTGTCGGATCTTTGCGCTGTATATTCCTAATATATTTCGCCATTCTTTTCTAAACTAGGTTGTATAATAGTCTTACGACTTTTGTACTTTTTACTGTTGCTTTTACTTTCTACAACTTTCTGCATTTTGTTTTCAAAAGAAATTCAGCTATCTTTCCACCGAGTGCTTCATGATTCCACACGGCAGAATTGGTTTTTTGCTAATTTTGTCAAGTTGCAAATGGGTATTTCCAGCGTTCAATATTGTAATAATATGCTTTTATTGTGAAAGCGTTACCAAGGTTTGATTTCTAATTTTTAAGAATAAATTGTTTATCAGTAACAGTTAATTTTACAGTAAAACTAAATCTGTAATTAAAACTGAAAAATTCTAAATCTTCTACTTAATTCTTTGATTGTGAACAGTTTGATAATTATATCTTTGACATTTGATTTGTAAAAAAGTTTGAGCCCTGCTTGTCAACTTAATGATAAGGTAGAAACAAGCTGATATTTCTTTAAATTTTGTGTTTTAATTTTAAAAAACCGCTGTGTTTCATGTCAGCGTAAATTTTCACTTCTATCGTTTTAATTATTTTAACAACGATAAAGTTGAATTTATGTCATTTATGGTTCTAATGTTTTTCATTTTATAATTATCTCGTTAACTACCTACGTCAAATTTTACTCTATTCAATTTAGTCTAGTTTATATTATTTTTATTAATACCGCACCAAAATAAAGTGAATTTAAAAAAATTAAGAAAGAAAATAAAAGTTCTTTTTTGCTGTTGTTTTGTAATAAAAAATGAGACAACTACAGGTTTTAAAAGTAATGAAACCAAATGACAAAAGAGTAATTGCTGAATTTTGATAGTAACTGTAGTTAAAATTATTTGTTTATTTTTCTTATAGTACCATGACTGAATATCCACCTTCAATCCAAAATCAGTTTAAGTTCGAAATTATTTTTGTTTTAATGTATAACTTTTCAACTCATCACTAGCTGTAATTGTACATTATAATGTATGTGTTGACCCCACCTTGCGACGACGTTCCAAAGCTTTTAGTTTTATTTGCATTTTATTATTATAACCGTGACGGATTTTAATATCAAATTGATAGGTATGACAGGACAGTTACGGAACAGCATTAATAAATCGTGTGTATTATATTATAAAATAAATTTTAATTTATCAGAAAAAAGATTTGCTCGCATGGCACAATTGAGAACCTTATCGAATAGAGGGCCAAATCCATTTGACGAATATCATATTTGTAATTTATATTTTTGATGAGAAAGATTCAAAATGTCAAAATCAAATATTGTTAGCCTTCATTATTTACACATTTCAATTCGCATGGAGTACCAAAAATACAAAACGTTTGCTGATTTTATTTCAGCGGTGGTTTATCGATATTCAACGTGAATTGAAATGTGTAAAATAAGCAGGCTAATCTATACATAAAGTATTTTTCGCAGAGTAGGTATATATAAAAAATTCCATTTTAAAAATACAAAAATGCTCGTTTTGTCTCGTCAGGTTGGCACACGCAAACCTCTTCAATTTTTCTAAAAATTAATATTCGCTGCAACGAAAATTTTTATGATCATGGGAGAATCTCGTCTTGGAAACGACGCATCTGTTGTTTTTACCTTCAACGAAGCTTATTTCCTTCTCGACGCAAGGTATATTAAAAGTTGTGAAAATTCTACCTTCAATGCAAAGGGCTTCTATATGTTACTTCGTCTGTAATATACGCGCATCTCAAATGATAAATTCGAGGGAGTTGTTAGGTTCACCGGTGTTTTATGACAACATTCGGACACGAAACTTGAACAGAAATAATGAGGAAAAAACGTTTTTTGAGTTTGCATGTGCCATTTGCGTTCACGCTATACTAAACGCAAAAATAAGTAGAGCGTGAGCAATTAATTAATAAAAGCAAAGACTTGGAAAATTAAAAGGAAACATTTATTTAAATTTATCGAGTTGCGATAAGGACATAAACCCTCCTTCGGGTTAAAGTTTCGGAAAACTAAATTTTAATTTGAGAAAATCGATAATTAATGTATCTTTTTATTTGCTCATGCTTAATAATAATCATCATATCAACATGGATGGGAATTTTTGCAGGTAGCAGCCAAGTTCCAGTCGCCTACACTTTGAAATTTTTACATGCGATCTTTCGTGACTGTTGCAGAAAGCTGAAACTTAATCACGAACTAAATGAACTAAACAAGTCGTTAAAATTCATGTCTCTTAATGATGTGCATACAACAATTGGTTACAATCGATTATTGTCAGTTTACAATGCTAATGATGTGAATAAAAAATTTTGTTACATGCCATTTGTATCGTTTGAAAGTCTAACACAAATTTTGATTTGGTTTGTCCAACTTGTAAATAATTGAATTTATATTTGGAAAACAAGTTTGAACTGTTTAGCAAAAGCATTATTGTCTCCCACCTATTCATTAAATCAAAGGTTGTAAGGTTTGAGGCTAATGTTTGGTTTGATGTACCTGCACTAATTACAAACTGCTACCTGACCTTTCCGTGTGCTAGTTCTTATTAATTAGTTTAGCTCACTAATTAGTTTAACTGAAAATTCCATTGTTTATTTGAACCTAATTGGGTTACACAAATTACTACCAAATACATATGTACGAATTAAAATATTAATTTAGTATTATAAAAGTACCTTCAATTTTAAGTTGAACAAATTGGATTATTTAAGTAGAAGTTTGGAAAAAATATTTTAAATATGCCGATCGGGCTTAATTAATTTGCACTCATTAAATTTTTTGTCGATTAACTCAATTTGTTTGTAATTAAAATCCTGGGAAAATTGCTCGGTCAGCAATTTTCCTGACCAAGCGGTTGTTATGTAACTTAGTTACGACTGTTTAATAGGCTAATTATTCTAAATTACTGCTAATAAATTATTAAAAAGCTAGAACTGTGGCCAAATTTAAAAAAAATGTATGTTTGTACAGAGTCTACAGTCATATCTACCAATTTATTATAGTTGCCAATATGTTAAATAATATTTTGATCGATTAGCTGAAAAATTTAGGTCTGCATTGTGTAATATTAAGAAATACATTGCAAAAGAATCATTTCTAGATTCTAGATCTATATCTTTGAATTATATATTGCTATGTTATGTTAAGTATAATTAAAATAAATAATGAGTGATATACATAGTTTTATTTAAGAAAGAAATAGCTTAAACTTTAATAACAAAATCAACTAAACAAGAATACTGAAGAAAGAAAAAGACTCGTTAAATCCAAAATTTGGCAAAAACCGCATTAATTATTAGTCGTGACCTATTAGATCTGTATTTAAAATATTATTAAATTCAATCGCATTCAAGTAAGAATAAGATTTTTATGTGTACAATTTGAATATATTTTTATGTTCCCACAATTCCGGATATTAACATTTTTTAAATTTAATTACAGCAAAACTATTCTATAAAATAAATTCTGTATGTTGTTTAGAATCTTGTAATTAGTACAGTACTTTAGAATTGACGCAAGAGTTTACAAGCTACTTACAAGCAACCTATAATGTCCATTTATTGCTAATTTAATATTATGATGTAAAATTTTATGCAAAATACTGGATATTAATGAATAATATTAAACAAAGCATACTTCAATGATAATGTGATCAATGTCAGTGAATAAAAAGAAGACAAAAACATGTGCTATAAAGGAGAAACTATGGAAATTGCGAGAAATATAGAAATTAAAAATTTTAAATGCGAAGAAACATCCATGTTCAAATACTTGAAGGTATATTTGACTGATGACAACGAACGGGAGAACGAAATAAAGAACCCGATTCAAGCTGGGCGTAAAGAATATTTCACCAACAAAGGAATTCTGAAAAATTAGAACATAATTAAAATGACAAAAAGGAAAGACTGGCTATGTCTGATAGTAAAAGTATAAGATAAATTCAGAATAATATTTTAGTGCAAAATACCTACAATTGTACTGGAATCAAACAGAGATCTTCCTTTAATTATTGGCATAGATGGAAAAGAAAAATATAGGGAAGATCATTTATAAACATATATAATACATAAGGTAATTGGGTCACTCTAAGGCAAAAAACCCAAAGAAAACAATAAGACGTTTTATCAAATAGATGTCGGTAAACGGCAGAGCAACAAAAATGCCTTTGCAGAGATGTATGGGAAGCGAAATAGTAGAAAAGAAAGATGAATATGAACATGAATAGTGAAATATGAAAGAAAATACAAAAAGAAGATTGTAAACGCATGTGGTTTCGCCATAAGTCATACATAGTATAAGAGATAGGCTAGCAAGCAATGATTCATTTACGAAATTTCATATTGTAAAAGTACCATTTGATTATATCGATAATGTATGTATTAGTTAAAGCAAAATTTTACCACAACCGAAGCTTTTTTCAAATATTATATTTTCTGATGGTTCGATTTTAACAAATCATTAACAAGGTGACATAATGTAGTATTACTAGATAACAGAAAATGTAAAATCATTATGGAAAGCAGATCATTAGCTGCCACGAAGTGTTAATGTTTGGTATGATGTTATCAATAATAGAATAATTGGAGTCATTTCTTTTATGTGCCCTGAAAAATAATACAGAAATATTTAGCTTTTTGAATATAAAAATATAACCTACCCGAAGATGTAATCAATGAACTGCGATTGGATATAAGTTCTACCAACAGGATGGTTATTATTCCATAAATTATCTTGTATAAACTGGTTCATACAACAAAGATATCTTAATTTGTTTTCTAATATATTTTTCTATATTTACTTTGATTGTTAAAATGATATTACATGTTCTTCATAATTGCTTGTGGTATATAGAAATAAACTCTTTTAAGTGAATACGAGATGACAATGGACTATCAACTTTCTAATTGTGTAACGTGCTAAATGTCATTTTATCAACGTTTTAAATTTTGAACATTTTATTCCACACTTTAATTAATTGTTTAGAGTTGTACTTTTATTTTGCACTGCTCTGTGCATAACAAATTAATTTACTTTAGTTAGTATATATAGTACCTTAGATAGTACTACTAATCAATTTTGTTTTGTGTGTACGCATGGTTACATTGCAATGGGTCGAACAAACCCGCAGGATAAAGGAACCTTTTTGTAATGTAGTTGTAAATCTAGCTTATTTGTTTAACATCTTTGCGCAAGAAAGTAACAATTTGGTTTACAAATTTACTCTCGGCAGGAATCCAATATGTTGTGTCATTTCATGCTTTTGCAATTGAAAATTATTATCCTTTGATCTGTCATTTAAATGCTTCGAAACCATTAAGTTTAATCTAATTTCTAATTTAGTTTTGTATCTCGCTGATTTTGAATTTTGAAAAGAAACTCTCCATCTTCTGATGAAACAATACAAAATATTTCTCTTTTACTTAGTTTTATTAATCTTACTTGGCTCACATAAGCCATAGTAAAAGCATATATACTGGGTAGTCGCCCCATCATCTAGTGCTTCGGTAAAAAAGTGAAAGATTAAGCTGCACAATATTGCTACAACAATTAATTTATAAATATTGCTTCTCGTATTATTCTTCATAATTTAGCAGTCTGTAATCAATTTCTCTTATTTATGCATATATTTAGGTGAGTGGTGTGCGTGCGAATGGTTATCGCGAACAAGGTTTTAGTTTAATAATTAATTCCGTAATTAAGAAATTAGCTGAACAAATACTAGGTACAATAAAGTTTTAAATTTTCATAAGATTTCTTAGCATTAGCAGTGACAGCTGGCACGGGAATGACGATGGAGCCCGTTCTTCTAAAATAGAATATCAAATCCGCTCCTGCCTGCATAAGAATTTATTTAATTCCACTTAAGGTAGGTAAAAGTAATAATTTAATGCATGTCATTTTCACAAGTTATTTTCTAATAAAATGTTATAAATGACAAATCGTCCACAATAGATATTTAAGACAAAAGCATTTTATATTTAATATTCGATTAATTAGCGGATAAATGATAGGTACATTAAATTATAATATTTTTTTAAATTGGATATAATAATTGTTATATATGCTTTTGTTCGACTTCTGAAAGGTCATAATGTAAAGTAAATAGTTACCTACCATGCTCGAGAGCTTCTTTTCTTCAAAGAACAAATATTTGTGAGCATTTTTATTACAAGAAGTAGGTATCTTTCAGAACACAAAATATAACGATACATCGCGGCAGTACGCACCGGAAGCTGAAGTATCAATTATCTGTATCAGATGAAATTTTTGTAATTTCTTTAATGAAATGGGACAACGAGAGCTTTTGCTCTATTCAGAATTTAAATAATTTTGTAAAACTTCATTTTTTTGGTTAAAAATCTACACTTATAAACTTTCCTAATCAATTTTGGTTTGAACCTAGCGGTATCACTAAACAATATAATACAAAAGCAACAATAACAAGGTACAAAGGAATTTTAAAGAATTTCATATCTTCAAAGGTACAATATAATTGCATTTATTCTGTGTAATAATAGAACAGTAACAAACCGACATGATGTAATATTCATTCAACTTTGAATTTAAAATCAATATTTTCAAACATTTCGAAAAATTAAATATTTAGACGTTAATGATAGTAGCCACTTATGTGTCTTACTTACCTATCACTGAAATTAAAGTAGCAAATTTTCTTAAGTTAATTTTACGCTTCCGCCGGCATAAGTACCTACTTTAGTAATTGATCTAGAGCGGTAAAGTAGATAATAATTTATTAGAATTAATTAATGTATTATGGACTCCCCAGTAGCCCATTTTTTTTTTCTGTTATAATTCGTCTACTACAAATACTTGACTTATAAACTACTAACTTCTTATCCCTTTTTAATAAATATTTATCATCTTTTTTTTATTTATCATTCGATGGTACTACAGCAAGGGTGGGCAACTTATTTCGTCAGCAGGCCTAATGAAATTTGTATTAATAGATTAAATGATTAACAAACAGTTTTCTAGTATCGTAATAAATATGGTATGGCTTTTCTCTATTTATGCAGCGGACCGGATTCGACATCGTCGCGGGTCAACAATTGATCACCCCTGTGCTACAGTATAAAGAAACGTTTGCGAAATTTATACTTACAGTGTAATTTATTTGAGAAAACTTCATGTATTTTAATTTTAAAAAGTTGCACCTACCCACAAAAATCACTAACAGGTGAACAGGAGATTTTCCGAAAAATTTCTTGGTAATGTTTGAACGAGAAAAGTTACCTGAAACAAAAACAGAACTTATAGTTACATAATACAATGTGAAACTAAAAAAAAGTAATATAAGTTTGCTGTGTTGGTGTAGAAAATTGTTTTTTTAGTAAAATATGACTTTGTAAGCTATCGCATCAAGGGATATCGATATTTTTAATAAAAAAACGTGATTGCCACCATTGCACACTACAAGGTTCCAATGCAAACTTCAGCGTATTTCAAAGTGAAGTTCACCGATGGGATGTCAACGGCTTAATTTATGTTGACCATCCCGACTGGTATTTTTATATAAATCAAAATTCATATTTTAAAATTTATGTAAGTGAGTTTTTAAAATCTCTTTAATGAACATGAACGATGATTTAATTTTAGCCATTCTCTTTAAATTTATAATAACGAAAGCGATTATTCAATTTTTATAATATAATTTAGATAAAATATGACTTCTAGAGTGAGTTTGGCTTGGAAACGTCTTTTAATATTATTGGATTCGGGCATTCGTAAGAAAAGTTAGAGATCGTTTTCAGGCGGTAAAGTACGACGCCTGGGACCACAAAGTAATCTTTTCACGTGTCTTGAAAGTGGTAATATATGACACTGTGGGGAACTACACTAACACGTGATAAAATAAAGAACTAAAAAACTGTAACCGATTAATATGGACCTTCGTAGAAAGTTTATAACTTTAATGCACCTACATATTACAATAATGCTAATTTTAAAAAATAAACTGCAATAAGAAGGAAACTAATTTATTATGTTCTTGCAGCTTTTTTAAAAAGCTAATTGTGAAAAATTGGGTGATGTTAAGAAAGAATGACTGGTAGAAAAACGTTTTTAGACAAATATGTCGCAAAAGATGAATGATGTCTAAGAGATGACAAACTTGAGATGAGAAGGGCTATGAAGATGGCTGTGAAGAAAAATCGCGACATGGGAAGCCTCGACTCGTTTTGATCGAATGAAAATTGCGCAGCATCCGTGAAATGATACATCCAACATCTTTCGGATTCAGATAAGAGACTATTTTCTTTATTTGTGCGGTAGCAAACGTGACGTTTTTTCACAGTAACAATTTGTCGCAGCAAGAAAATAGTTCGTACTGGGAACGCAGAAAACATTTTTAGTCATTTGGACTTTTCAAAACAACTTGACGGTTGTGTAAATGTCACTTTTATTTTTATTATCTTATAATTTTTTTCTTTACTTTGAATAAAAATAACTAAAATAACTAAAAATAAATGCTTGTAGGTGGGAGGAAAATGAGGAGCGAAGTTCCTCGACGGTGAAGTTGTCCGTAAGCTTCGTAAGCATGGTACAAAGACGTTTATAACCTCTAATATATCCCGAAAAGCAGGTGCAGCTTTAGTGCCAAGTGAAGGATTCCGATCGTGATTGGAATATTTGTCAATCAACACTATATTATAAACCGAAAACCAATATAGTCGAGAGTTAACAATAAACTAAAAATTGTAAAAATTTATGAAAAGCTTCGATATCTTATTGAGATACTTTGAAACAGATCCATTTATTTTAACTTTAAATAACAAGCAAAGGAATAAACTTTTTGCAATAATCCTTGCGAACCAAATAAACCATAAACAATATCGTTTATTTTTTGTATCTATTAACCGCTCTATTTCACATTAATGGTTGAAGTCCAGCAGCGAAACAGAGATATGAGATAATGAAGTATGTCGTAAATACAAACAAATAGCGGAAAAGCATTCACGTGTGAAGGAAGTACAAAAAGAAAAAACGGATATCTAGAATGTTTTCTCGTGGAACAATCATTTATCAACGACTAGATATAAAAATAATAAAGAAGGACGCATTGGTAAGCGAGAGATAAAGATGAAGTCTGTTTGTCAAAATTATCACACAAAATTAGGCGCAAAATTAAGGCGAAATATATCAAAATAAAAAAAAGCTTACAACATAAAGAACATAAAAATATGTATTAAGCAGTCCGTGATCAATAATGCGCCAAAAAGGTATTCATGTAATAATTCTCTCAAAGTTGGAAAATAACTAGCTTTCCTCATGAGAGAGAACTCATAATGTAGAAAAAATATTCTGCAGGCGTATAGAAAAAGATATTATTTTTATCATAAATTTTCAACTAAAGACCCTGCAGTCTTCCAAGACTTAACTCACTTGAAATACTTTATACTACATGGAATTTTAAATTTATGTAATAATTTAAATCATTTAAATTATTAAAAGTGAGAAAACTTCAAACCTAAATTTTCTAGTTAAAAGAAACTCTTCTCGTTCGCTAAACTAAATCACCTGCACGTCACAAGCACCTAAGAGAAAAAGATTTATCAGGCACAACGGAAAAGATTTTATCTTATTGATATTGCAAAAGTAACTCCAACTACGTGATTAAGTAGATTTTCAATATAAAAAGGCAGCACAAAAAATGTGTTTGCTTTTTATTACCCACGTCGATTGTGTTTAAAAATCATAACATACGCCTTCGTATGAAAAAAAAGGTTGTGATGTATTGAAAATTGATGAAATACGCATGTGACACCAATATTGGACGTCGTTCACAGTCGAAGAAATAGCTGGAACACAATATAGAGAAGAGTAGTTGAGGTGTTAGCGAACTCTGGGAAACTTGCAGCCCTGGTTGGGGACAATCAATACGGTTGCTGGGGTTGGCAGAACACGCACCACAGTTTCTTCTTTGTTGTTCACTATAGTGCCGATTCTCTAAGGAGTCGAAATTTCAAATGGTTTACAAGTTAACACGATTTTATCTAACATTTTAATCATTTTCGAGAAAAAAAATCGTCCAAAAGCTGAAATCGTCTTAATTGGGTTTTTTCCCTTATTATAAACAAAGCATCGCCAACGCCGGCTTTAAAATAGCTTGCGAGCAAATCGAATCGATCACTTTGGTAAAGCACAAAATCGGTGTCAATCACTGTCAGCAAATTAACCTGCACCTTAGAATTGAACTTATCGATAACCTTAGCCCCATGCTTTTATACCGAATTTGAGATTTACCGATAGGAAAATTTCTCGCATGCACCCAAACAAAAGTTTGTTATAGGTATAAGAAAGTCGAGGTTTAAAAAAACATAAAAATTATGTCGTACTTTTATTAAAATCAACCAAGCTTGGAAATTTAATATCACGCCCGTTTTTATCCACAAATTGTTAGCATACTCAGCATATTTTTAAGAAAATGGAAAATTAATTATTAAATTGAAATTCGGAGCAATCAAGTTATAAATAGATTCTATTATGGGTGTTTCACACGTACGATATTGGAAATAATGGTATGTGGGTAATTAAGCAATTAATATTATATCAATTAATGCAAATTGTTTCGTTCAGCACTAATTTTATATTGAACTAAAACAATTAAGTAGGATCGTGTTAGTTAATTAGTAATTAAATGAGCTCTATTAATAATGCCGATCGATTTAAGATTGTTTTCATTGAAAAATATTTCTTTTGCATGTTCGAACAACCTCAATTATAAAATCATATCCCATAAACCGCTTCTTTTATTTCGTATTTTTCTGAAATATAATGTACTGCCTATAATATAAATAAATACAAAATTTTTATTAAACAAGTATTGACAGATCATTAGTCAAGTTTCAGAGTATCACGTAATATGGCCTTGCAGATTTTCGTAGCTGCACGGAAAAAAGCCAGATAATGTTAGTATATTAATTTATGAATTTCGAACATGCTTTCCAAGCGACCAACTGGAAAAGCATATTATTGTATTATGTTTCAGAAACAACGTTAATTATTATTATCCAACAATAAAATGTTAGAGAGAAAGATTAAAATGCAAAGTAGTGGAATATGTGCAAGACAGACATAATTTTAAATGCAAAGAAGAGCTTTAAGCAATTAGTTGTTAACTTCTTCAGATATATTTGTAAGCATAAGGTTATCAGTATTTATAATTCTTTACATGTCGAATTGTTTTCAAGAACAAGTGATGTATGTTAGTGATTGTAGTTTGTTCATTTTTATATTTAGTGGAGCAAGAATGGATCTCATGGAGGTAGAGCTTACTTTAACTTTATATTTCCACAGTCGATCACAATTGCACATCTAAGATGTTGATCTTTTTATAAAAATGTGTTTGAATGATCATAATATACAATATTCAGAGTATTCCATACGATTTGTCTGATACCCACCCGGTGCGCACTACAGCAGTATACAGATATATTTGTTCAGAAATAGTGAAAGAATTCATTTGGAACGAAAGTTTGAGGATTTTAAAACCGTGAGGTATGCAATATCTCCTAATATCCATTCTAATGGTAGGTAATTGTTTTAAAAGAACTCTTATTGGGATAAAAGCACCATCTACTTGACATGATGAACTGAAAGAGTAAAGTGGTAACCTAAGCCGTCAAGATGAATTATATAAATAATTGAATTATATCAGTGTTGTAGCCAGGTTTTGCTTTTGAAGAGAAGGCACTTTCATTTTTTAATTAATTTTTTTTTAATCTGTTTTTTAGTTTTTTTGTACTGTAAAATAAATCAACATTGTAATTGGGAACGAGAAGTGCATTAAAAACATAGGTTCTAAAAATTATGCAGTTAAATATAGTATTTTTTTGTAATTGTTTTCGGGAGTTGCGGGAACCTGCAAACCATCCAGAAGAAATTAGATGTGTAGTACATGTTCTTTGTTTTATACTCTCGGCATTGATAACTTAGCTGTTTTAATTGGTTAATAAAGGGATACTACTAAATTTAATAAAATAGATAAGAAAAACTCCAATATAAAATCGGTAAGATTTGCGATTTACGTTAATCCACAAAAATTAAAACAAAAATATTAAATTAATCTCTTACGTATAGTTGGTATAGAAAGTTTTGTTTGCCACATGTAAAAGTTAGTACTTTACCTATGTACATTATTTTATTTAGTTAATGAAATTTACAAATTAATAGTATATTGTTTTATTAGGATGGAAAGATTAACTTTTCTTATCCAGCGAGTTTTTCAGATGCAAGGCGAATGAAACGAGCAGACCGAATGGAAAACTTATTGAAGGATTGTTTAATTCCAATCTAATTCATTTATTTGTTACTTTACGGCGTAAGGTATTTTTCGAAAAACTTAACGGCGACGTGTTTATGTTGATAAGAAAAATCTTGATTTTCGTGTTTAAAATTGGTAAATAAACAGCTTATTATATCGTTTTCAATGTTATCCTGCCGAAGAGACCTATAAAGTTTATACGAAGATTCTAAACTGAAAACCAACCGCCCCCCTCTTCTTCCATGCACATAAACCTCTCAGATACAAAAATTCAAAGTTTATTCTATGACTGATTTTATTAGATAGGTTCCTTTCAATTTTTTCAGAACAAAAATATGTATTTATTCCTAATGTTGTAAACTTGAATTTTTATTTTGTTAATTATTGTTAAGTCTTCAATTTATTACTAGTTTTACTTGATCAGTGATCACTTTATTATTTCTGTGCAGTTTTATTTATTCTAAATTATTTTATCGTAAAACCGCGATGAAATGATAATTCACAAAATAGAACACCAAAAGAATGTAAACGTTTGGTTTTTATAAAGAAAACTTTCTATACCAACTATACGTATTAGATTAACTTAATGTTTCTCCGCGTGGTGGCGTTTGCTTAATGTAAATCGCGAATACTCTCTGTCTATTTCTATAACTTGATATTTCTATATCTCGTGAATGAAAAGAAGTACACCCAAGTTCTTGCTACCAGTTGAAAAAGCATTCAAAATAAAATTAACTCCAGCGATAAAAAAAAGTATGAAACTTTCTGACTAACCCCTTTATATCAAACTGCAAAGACTTGTATTAATTGGCTTTCATAATAACATCTTATCTTTTTCCATTAGGCTGAGATGATAATGAGTTATACGAACGTTTTTCGCTACAGCCGAATCATTTCAATATGTAAAACCATTTTCAGAATAACTTTAATTGGTTAATTTCCGTGGGGGTTAATGCTCGAAATTGCAATTGTTGCCAAATTATTTGTATGTGGTTCATATTGCTGTACGGTTTTGTTTACCTTCAGTCAATAAAAATATTATTTCACCTATACGCTATAAAAATAAATAAAATAAAATAAAAATGTTACTTACGTTCGATGCAGTTTCATGTTTTTAATAGCATTTATATTATTTCAAACTTCCTAATTATTCTTAATATTATTAATTATTATTAATTCTTAATAATCATTATAGAATGAGGTAGGCTCATCTGTTAATTTTAGCTCTTAGACTATTATAATTCTTACCCATGCAAACAAAAACTTACGATAATTCAATGTAATTTTCAGCATTACACCTCGTTTGTTGTGTTCTTTGTTGTTAATAATCATTATGCGAGTGCTTGTAAATAATAAACCATTAAGGCAAAGATCTTGTTAATTAATATTATGCTAATTATCGTTTATGTACTAACACACCTACACGCACTTATTGCCGACCATGTTGAGCATAATTAATATCGATAGCTCATTATAAAAACAGGTATTATTTGTTCAATAATATAATATATAAATTATTATAAGTAATAATAATACTTAAATTATAAATAGTAATGCTTATTTTTCTTCAAAGTTCAACAATAGTTAACTTAATGCCATACAGGAAACAAAGCTCAAGTTTCTATTTTTCCACTTTTTATGTCGCCGATAGAAAAAGTAATGTTTATCACATCGATTTATCATAGATAGCATGTTTTATTCAGAGAAAAGTAACTATTTGTGGCTCGCGTGTAATTATCGGACACAATATTAATTTCACTGGTTAATAATTTATATATTTAAATAATGTACTTGTACATGTGTATAATAATATGTAATCATCAACAATTTGTCTGTTTATGATATTATCGAATTACATTCTAAATCGGTAAGTACAAAATTTCAAAACGCATATTATCATTTCGATAATAAAGAAGGTTAACGACAATTTAACATGAAACTTACAAAAGTGACAGGTAAAGTGAGAGTTGTGGACGTTGGGTTAGGTCGCATTAAAAATATTGCGAGGCTATTAAATAAAAATTCGAATCGATTCAAGTTTAGTCCAGTTTAATTTGATACCTAAGATTTACAGATTGCTTTGTCTAGTTTTTAAAGTTACTTCTAGTTAACACGAGTAGTAAACAGTTTGGTTTATGCACAACATATAAACTTTACACAAACTTGATGTTCCTTAGTAGATGAACAAAGCGGGTTCTAGACAGGAAGTGGCGTTCTAGACAGGAAGTAAGTTCAAACTCGATGGCTATGTTTTGTAAAGCTCGATGACCAAGGGTGTCTTGGCTTGAAGTGTATTAGGGGTTGTTATCGAAGTGTTATTCTTGAAGACGTGAAGTTCGATGGCCAGGGTGTTCTCTTGAAGGATATTAGGGGATGTTAAGCGGTGTTAGACTTGATGACTTGAAGCTCGATGGTTAGGGTGTTCTCTTGAAGGATATTAGGGGTATGTTAAGAGGATGACATTAAGTTCGATGACCAAGGTCATGGCTTGGCGGGTATAAGCTGCGAGGGTCTTGGCTTGAAGGGTGGTGTTAAGAGGAGTGAAGCTCGATGACCGAGGTCTTTGCTTGGCTGGTATAAGCTGCCAGGGTCTTTGCTTGAGGGTTTTCGCTTGGAGGGTACGTTCTTCGCGTGTCGGCGCTTGGAGGATATTATGGACCGGAAGTGCCTCGTTGACGCGGGTCTTTGCTTGAGGGTTTTCGCTTGGAGGGTACGTTCTTCGCGTGTCGGCGCTATGCCTTTTTGTGTCGGCGCTATGCCTTTTTGAAAATGTTAATAATAATACATTGTATTAAAATAATCTCCTATTGAGATATTGCGACCGGAATTAGTGATATGAAAATCACCTTGTGTTTTATTATAGAACAGATAGTGGTAATTTGTATGAGATAGAACGGATATAATACATTGTGTTAATAACCCTACCCTATGATAGCGGTCATTGGAAAAGGAAAAAACACCTTGTTTTAGGTCATATAGAACAGATAGTGGTAATTTATATCATATTGAACGGATATAATGCATTTAACAAGATCATCAGTTCCTGTTTTATGATAAATAAGACTGGAATTAGCAATAGGAAAAAACACCTTGTTTTTTAGGTCATACAGAACAGATAGTTGCAATTTGCTTCCTGTAAATAAAACTTATATAAGTAGGAAAATCAAGTAGAGTGTTATTGTATCTAAGTGAAGTGACTATAAACCATCAACTATACTATCAACTATAAAAAATATTTCAGAGTAAGTTGATTAATTTGAATTATCTACTATACTTCAATTATAATTAATTACATTAAATTTTTTTAATATTATTAATAAATTTACATCTTTTAGATGAATAATATAAAATCAGTCAAGTACATCATAGATTACGATGGTTTTTCATTCGATGGGGAATTTCGTTTGAAAGAACTCGGAATCTATGATGTAGACGCTGGATATGCATCATCAAAGATGTTTAAGGTAAAAATAAAATTATACATTTTGTAAGTTACTAAAAATCGATATTTTAATTTTTAAGGTTGGAAGTACCAGGGATGTGCGAGACATGAGAACTATACGCTTTGTAACTAATAATATCCATGGATTGCTGTGTCGGGATTACCCCAACGAGCTGGATAGAACACAAGTCGATGATATTATACAGCGATTGTGTATGGAAACACAATTGGAGAATCGACTTGTGTGCTATAAAGGCGGTAATTATGAGAAGAATCATATTACCAGGTTGGGGTATTCCAACATAGTTTTCAACTTAGAGGATTTAGGGTGTCCAAAATTTGACACCCTACTACAACAATATTCTCTAAACGTTGAAGACTGTGGCAATCATGGATATTTGAAGAACAAAATCAAAAAAGCGCATTGCCCCAAAGTGGAGGTGAGCTATTTTGCTCAATTTTTAAAAGATTATTTTAAAAATTAAGCAAAATAGTCATCTTCACGGATGTATAAGGTAAAAAAATATATTATAAGATTTGAAAAACTATAAATAACCTAATTACTCTTTATTTGCCATCAGTTCTCATGTTAACATTCAAACATCAAGGTAGTGGTGTATTAAATTCGTTAATTAATAATCTACCTTTCGAATTACATCTACCCGGATATCAATTCTGTGGACCAGGTACTCGCCTAGAAGAACGTTTAAAAAGAGGTGATTCAGGGGTGAATCCGCTCGATAGTGCTTGCAAAATACATGATATTAGCTATTCGAAAAATAAATCTTTAGAAGATAGACATAAAGCTGATTATATTTTGGAAAATAAAGCGTGGGAAAGAGTAAAGTCGAAAGACGTAAAGTTTGGTGAAAAAGCTGCAGCCTGGTTCGTTACATCAGCTATGAAAACGAAACGTAAACTTGGAATGGGGATGAAAGCTAGGAAGAAGATTCCATTTAAACGTGGTATTCTAGATCATGTTAGGAGAAGTTTAAAGAAAAAACATGTTGAAGATTTAGATTTAAATAATACAACTGCATTAAAAAAAGCTTCAATGATAGCACTTAATGCGGCACGTGTAGCTGTTAAAAAAGCAGGAGGTCGTAGAAATATACGTACTCCTAGAATTATACCATTCGAATCTAAAAAGGGGGGAGTTTTACCCGCTTTATTAATGCCAATACTAGCAGCTTTAGGAGCAATAGGATCATTATCAGGTAAATAAGATTCCTAAAAAATTTATTTTTGTTTTACGTTTAATTCTTGTAGGTGGTGCAAGTGCTGTAGCAAAAACAGTGATCGATTCGAGAAATGCTAAAAAGAAACTCGAAGAAGATAAACGACATAATAAGACGATGGAGGAAATTGGTAGAATAGGATCAGGATTATATCTTAGAAAAAATGTTAAAGGAGGATATGGTTTATTTTTAAAGAAGCAGTCAAAAAACTACCAATAACGCTACCCAATAGAGTACTATATGATAAAGATTTAGTTAAATATATAAAAAAATTAAGGATACCACATTTTAGAGGAATTTTTATGCGTGATACGTTACCAAAAAACTATCCACCACACCCTAACGAATGTGGTATACTTAATTTAGATTCTTATAAAAATCCTGGAACTCATTGGGTAGCGTATGTTAAAAGAAACAATACAGTATCATTTTTCGACAGTTTTGGGGGGCTTAAGCCCCCCAGGGAACTTGTAAAATATTTAGGAAATAAGGTTAAAATCTTATATAATAATGATAGTTATCAAAATTATAATGAAATTAACTGTGGTCATTTATGTTTAAAATTCTTGTATCGAACATGTAAAAACAATAAACTATGAAATTATTGTCTATAGGAAGTTATATATAAACATGTAAAATCTTGAAAATCCTTAGTAGTACATAAAACACCTAGCATGTCATATATTTTTACATTAAAAAGTAATAATCACGTATTATCTATCGATTTTACAAATCCACTACCCATCGATCCTGAAGCTGAATACGGATTAGCTCTGATAGGCTTTCATTCATATAATAGCATTCCGAATATTTACGAAGGTGGTGAAAATAAATTTTATTACACTGATTATAATACTGATAAGAAAACGAAAAAACAGGAAACGATTACATTACCAACTGGATCCTATGAAATTTTGGATATAGAAAATTATTTACGACAACAATTAATTCCAAAAACTGTAAAAAAGGAAGACTATGATAAATACTTTTCTCTAAAACCTAATCATAATACGTTAAAGTGTGAAATTTATAGCGAGAAGTACTTAATTAATTTTGCCTACGATCGACATACCATTGGATCAATTTTGGGGTTTTCTAATCGTATATTAGAACCGGATACCATTCACTTATCTGATCTTCCAGTCGATATCATAAAAGTTAGAACAATTCAAATAAATTGTAATATAACCACAGGAGCATTTTATGATAATAAACCGTCTCATACGATCTACGAATTTGCAATTGGAGTGGATCCGGGCTTTGCCATAGACGAAGTACCTCAAAATTTAATATATTTACCTATAATCAATAAGCGGGAAATAACGAATATTACACTAACCATCTTAGATCAGAACTTTAAACCTATAAATTTTCGAGGAGAAACCGTTATAATTCGTTTGGAATTAAAAAAATTAAAATGGGATTAGTGTTTAATAATAATAATAATAATCAAAAAAACTATAAAAACTCATATAAAAAAGTTTGGTCTTCAGTCTCAACTAACCATCCATTGGAGATAAGTTACAAGGCTAGAGGTATAGACCTATCAAAAAGACTAAATACTGAAAATCGTATGTTTCTCGAAGCAATAGGATTACGATGTCGTTAAGTCAAATATTTAACATTTTCCAAAAACCTCAATATGATGAGACAATTCAAAAAGTTGAAACAAGAACATATCAACCTTATGTGAAATCATTCAACAATAATGATGTAATAGAAATATCGATAAATCAATCTGATCAGTGGATTCTAATGAGCGATGCTGCCTTAATTATCGAAGGAAAAATAAAAACCGTAGGAACTGGTGAGGTATCTCTAGTAAATAATGCAGGAGCCTTTCTCTTTGATTCAATAACTTATGATTTAAATGGACAAGAAGTTGAAAGTGTACGTGATCCGGGAATTTTAAGCACGATAAAAGGATACATGTGTTATAATACTACCGATTCTAAGCATTTGGATATAGCAGGATGGAATTTTCCATCTAATCCTATAATAAATAAGAATGATAATTCATTTGTTTTACGTATTCCTTTAAAACATTTATTAGGAATTTTTAATGATTATCAATATGTTTTTTTCGGAAAACAAACGATTCGTCTCGTAAGAGCAAGACATGACGTGGATGCTCTTTTAGTAGAAAAAGCTGACGATACATTCAAGGTTGAAATAAAAATTGAAAATATTATTCTAAGAGTAGACATTATGATACCGAACGATGTATTAAAGTTAAATTTATTGGAATCTATCAAAAAAGATACACCCATCATAATTCCATTTCGAAAATGGGAATATCACGAATTACCTCAATTAACTATAGGTGCAACTAAAGAAATTTGGTCGGTGAAAACCTGTACAGCTCTCGAGAGTCCTCGCTATGTTATTATATCCTTTCAAGAAGCTAGAAGAGGAGATTTAAAGAAAAATGCATCAAATTTTGATAATATCGATATATCTGATATACGTGTTACTTTAAACGGCGATTATTATCCAATAGAACGTATGAGGCTTGATTTTAATAAAAATAATTATGTTGAAGCACATTGTAATTACACAAAATTTTATCAGAGTTTTAAAAATGATTATACATTACCAAAACAACCGTTGTTGGATTATGTAACTTTTAAAACTCATGCTCTATTTGTTATCGATTGTTCTAGAAGAATTGATGCTTTAAAATCGAGTACGATTGATGTCAAAATTGATATTGAAGCTCGAACAAGCTTTCCTACCAATACTAAAGCCTATTGTGTTATTATTCATGATGCAATAATCGAACATCTTCCACTTAGTGAAATAGTACGCAAGTTATCTTAAAGGATTTGAAGAGAGGAATCTAAATAAGTAGAATAATCTAACCACTAAGATTAGTTATACTTTTATCAATAAGGAGTGTTTCCGAACGATGATGATGATGAATTGTAATATTTATATAAAATAAAAATTATTGATAAGAATGTTTTCCTATTATTCATTAAAATAAAAGAACAATCCTTTCATTAAAGTTTATTAGTATCATAAAAGATCATGATGGGGAAGGTGGTATTGTTATTAGTAGTGCTAGAAATTTTATATTTTGTGAAATGTTATGAAGATCGACGTCTCGCTATCGAGTATTTACAGCAAGCAGGTTTTTTAAATTCTACAGCTAATTCATATTCAGGGGTGGATAATGCCTTATTAGCGTTTCAAAAGTTTTATAATCTTGAAACAAACAATATATTTACACCTGAACTTATAAATTTTATGAAAAAACGACGTTGCAATGTTCCCGATAAAGGTGCTTTAAAAAATACTTTCTATAAATGGAACAAAAGAAGATTGAATTGGTACGTTTTTCCATCAAACGATACAGATTACTCTAAACATTCTGATATTTTAATAAAAACAGCGATGGTTGTTAAAAAGGCATTCGGGTTATGGCAGGCTGCTTCAACCATATCATTTCATCATTCATCGTTTAATACTGATATTGCTATTTCATATAGAAAAGGTGTTCATGAAAATAATCCTCATTGTTCGAGAACTAAAATGTGTTCAAATAACCTTGATGGGATTGGAGGAGTTCTAGCTCATGCAGACTTTCCTACTAACATAGGACAATGTGTTGAAATACATTTAGATGTCGAGGAAAATTATTATATTGAGAATACTGATATTCCGTTAGATAATAATAAAATAAGTTTATTTCATGTTTTAGTTCATGAAATAGGTCATAACTTAGGACTAGAGCATACTAGAAATGAAGAAGATATGATGTATGCGTATACTGTCGATAATCATATAGTGAAACTATCAGAAACAGATAAAAAGAATCTTCAAGATTTATATGGGGAACCGTCTTCACATACAATACCGACAGCTATTATTCCTACGTCTACGCAGTATACAGATTTATGTAAAATTATTAAACCTGATAACATATTAATTACTCGAGATCATTATTTATATATATATTATAATGAATTAATGTGGAAGCTTCCTATACATAAGAATTATATCCAAAACGATTTAGTTACATCGTATCAGCATCAATATACATCGTCTTCACATTTCTTTCAAAGTAAATATGATAAAATATGGGTATTTGATAAAAAAAATATTGCTATTATTTCATCTTTAACTAATACACAAATAACTAATTCGAGTTTATTAAAGATGGGGTGGCCTAATACAAATAAAATTAATGCAGCTTTCGAATCATATTCAGGACGAATATTTGTTTTTCACGATGATGAATTATACTTCGAAATTAGCGAGTCCACTCTTAATGTTATAAATCAAGGTTACATTACTAATCTTTTTCCGGGGCTACCACTACCAGTCACGAAAGCCTTTAGATATATAAACGGAAATTTATTTTTTAGTATAAACGAAACGGTTTATGAATATAATGAATTTACAAATAAACTAATTAGTGTATCACCCTTTAGTTGGAGTTTGTTTGAAATTATATGTCCTAGTACTAAAATCATGAGTAAAATCTACTCTTTATTGAAATCATTATCATCTTATCTAGATGGTTAAGTAGTGGTAGAGTATAAAAGACGGTGTATTCTTATTTCTTAGTTAGTTGTTATTCGTAAATTAATATATACGGTATAGTAAAATGGATGATATTTATAATAATAAACCAATTATCTCATCTAATAATGATACCGGAAGCGATATCAACAATACCTCTATAAAATGGTATAATAACAAGGGTGATATTTATAATAGAGCAGATTCTGTAAATCAAGTTCGAAACTCTAAGACTCATTATCCTAATTGTCCTTGGTCGGATCCAAATGCAACAGAAGGTCCTGATACTTGTGGTTGTGTGATGCATCACACAACCACATCTACAACTTATAACAAATACAACCGCATACATAGGATGGAACCAATTACCTCAACTAATAATGATACCGGAAGCGATAGTAGCAATACCTCTGTAAAATGTGTAAATTGTGGTTGTAATGTTATGAATATGGAAAAAATTCTTATATCTGTTTTACGCTTATGCGATATTATGATGTTGTTAATAGATAAATGTAAATAATGTTAAAATAAATTATATCTAAATATTATATCTTTTCATTTTATATTTAGGGTAATACACCTTATAACTTCTTAGTTTGTCATAAGATGCATTGTACTAAACAGCAGGAGCCGCTTCCTATACTAAATTTAGATATTTTTAATGACACGATTGTTAAGTGTAGTAAACATGGTAATCTATTACCAAATTCGTTTAGAGCTATTTTTTGCGGTCCGAGTGGATCGGGCAAGACGAATGCTTTATTAAGTCTACTATTTCATCCCAATGGAGCAAGATTTGAAAATATTTATGTATACTCAAAGTCTCTATATCAAGACAAGTATGAGTTATTAAAATCGGTTTTAAACGGCGTAAAAGATGTGGGATATTTTCCATTCAAAAATAATGATGAAATAATTGCACAAAGCGAAGCTCTTGATAATTCTATTTTTATATTCGATGATATAGCGTGCGATAAGCAGAATAAAATACGTGAATATTATTCTATGGGTAGACATAAAGGTATCGATGTTGCTTATTTATGTCAAACGTACTCGAAAATTCCAAAACAATTAATTCGTGATAACAGTAATTTAATAGTGCTTTTTAAACAGGACGAAACAAATTTAAAACATGTATATAACGAACATGTTTCTCCCGATATATCATACGATGTATTTAAAAATCTATGTGCAGAATGTTGGAAAGAAAATTATGAACCGATAGTGATTGTTAAAGATTTTCCTCTAAATCAAGGTCGTTATCGTAGAGGTTTCGATAGCTATATCAATACAGATATACCGCTAACACCGATAGCAAACACTAATACCGATAGCGGTCGCTAATACCGATCGCTCGCTTACGATCGCTATAGCGGTCGCTAATAGCGGTCACGGTCGCTAATACCGGTCGCTCGCTCGCTTAAGGTCGCTAATACCGGTCGGTCGCTCGCTTATGGTCGCTATAGCGGTCGCCAGCATATTGGAATACTTGTATATAAATAGTGTCTTCCTATACATAAACTCATAGCAAAATGATATCACATCATGATGGAACTGTTAAAAAACAAATTCATGAGCTTTCTAAAAGTATTCGAAAAAAATACCTAGCTCTTAAATTAGGTAAATCTGAAGAAGATAGTGCGTTAAATAAATTATTTAAACCTATAGTGGAACCTCTAAATAGTATTAGTGATGTTGTTGCTAGAAACAAACCTAATATTTTTGAAAAAGACATCTCATCGATAACTACACCGAAGCGAGCTGTTGTCAAACGAAAGCTAGTTTTCGATACATTGGAAAAAGTAAAGCCTTCTTCTTCCCCACAAAAACAAGTAGAATTTCTAAAAAAAGAAACAGCTAATACAAATCTCAATGCTACTACCGACGACGACGATGACGATGATGTTTATGAAGATATAGCCTCTGATGATTACGATGATGATGTTCATGAATCCACTCGAAAAGATTTTCAGCAACTTACAAAATCGCAAGCCTATAGAGACTATCTATCAAACAATTTTACGATACCATTACCTAGAAAGTATCTAGAAGAACAGCTTCATGATACTGAAAATACGTTTGATATGAATTTTGGTGTAAATCAAAATTTGGAAACAAGAAAATTTTCTATTGGAGACTCCGTATTAGATTTTAATGGATCTAATATTATTGTATACGTGTATGATGATATATCTAATACAAAAATACCTCAAACATATACAGGAACATCGGGATTGTATGAACTTTTGTTTAAAAAACAACCCCACGGTTATACGAAACAGGATATAGATCGATATATGGATATCGGGTATAGAACAAATTTATTCAGAAGAAATTATTCTGCTCTCGAACAAATTAATGGTAATAATACTTTAAAGTATAGAAATATAATTAAACCAAATTTGAGTTCATCTAAAAAGAAGAGTAGGAAGACGAAGAATTTGGATTCATCTAAAAAGAAGAAGAAAGGTGGTGGCGGTGGTTTTCGTGTAGAAAATAGCTTACAACTACAACATAACTCTAAACCCATCGAATATGTTTATTTTGATGATGTAAATGAGCTCGTAGACCGATTACGTTTACTCATAGCATCTAAAGATGCTGGAAATACATCGCATGATAATGAAATAATATCAATCATTAATGAATTAAGAGAAGCATCGGTTATATATTAGCTCTTTTCTATATTTTTATATTAGTTATAAGATGCCGCTCGATAAATTCGGTCAATCATTGTCTTCTACTTCACTTCTCTCATCGAGAAGATTACGCTATGATGCCCATAGTGCTAATATTAGACATACTGCCGATGGTGATATTGATGCAGAAAATTTAAGAATTTGTAACGTTAAAGAACCTAAAGTTGCTGGGGATGTCTCGAATAAGCATTATGTGGATGTTGAAATTAATAAGATTAAAAATAGTTATCTACTTCATACATACATTTACTCTACCTCTACCGATAAAGCTGGACGTTTCATAATATTCAATGTTCCTGATAAATTCGAATTTCGAGTAATTAGAGAAGGAACAGTTGTTAATGTTAGTTGTTCAGCTGCGAAAATTCTATTAAATAATAAGGAGTGTAATAGTGCTGGTAAAGAATTAATTGGACGCACTTTAAAAATAGGAGATATTTTCACTTTTACTGCGATAGACGAAAATTATAATAGTCTGATATTTGAGATAATTACTAAAGTATACATCGAGTAATCATCATCATCATCATCATGAATCATCATCTCTTTAGTAAAGAAAAACTTCAGATCGTTAAAGAACTTCACAAACCTATACGCAAAAATTTTCAAAGACGTAGAACCATAATTAAAGGATTGGATGATTTATGGCAGATAGATCTGATGGAGATGAGTCGATTCTCATCATCAAATAAAAAATTTAGATTCATATTGGTTGTTATCGATTGCTTCTCAAAATATGTGTGGTGTAGAGCGCTTAAAACAAAAAGTGCTCTAGATGTTGCAAGAGCATTCGAATCAATATTGGTAGAGGGAGTACGTTGTCCTCGAAACGTGCAAAGCGATCAAGGAAAAGAATTCTTAAATACAACCTTTAATCAACTAATGAAAAAATATGATATAAATCATTATAATACGTTTAGCTCGATGAAGGCATCTATGGCCGAACGAGTTATTCGAACTTTAAAAGAAAAATTATTTAAACATTTTACTCTCAATGGCTCTCATAAATGGATCGATGTATTATCTAAAATTACATCTATATATAATAATACTACACATTCTACAATAAAAATGAAACCTATCGATGTTACTAAGAAAAACGAGGATCAAGTTTTAAAATCATCTTATAATTTTATAAAATTAGCCACTACACCTAGAACATTTAAAATTGGTGATTATGTTAGAATAAGTATAGCCAAACATGTTTTTGAAAAAGGATATATTCCAAATTGGACAACTGAAATATTTAAAATCGTTAGAATACAAATTACACATCCTGTAACATATCTCCTAGAAGATTTAAGAGGAACATCTATAAGCGGCGCTTTTTACAAAGAAGAATTACAAATAGCTAAATATCCGGATGTTTATCTGGTTGAAAAAGTTTTAAAAAGACGTGGTAATAAAAATTATGTAAAGTGGTTAGGATTCGATGATTCACATAATAGCTGGATTGATCGATCAAATGTTCTATAATATATAAAATCAACATTATCTAAAATTCTCTTTAGTCTTCTTAAAATAATGTTAGTGGGTAGTGTTGATGAGGAGGAGGAGGATACGTCGAATTATAATATACATTTTAATAGGATGGTGGAAAATTATAAAGAGAAGATTCAATGTGAAACCTTATTGATACATAATCATAAATATGAATTACAGTTTACCGATTTTTCTATAAATTGTGGTTTGAGTTCAGCTCGAAATTTTCAACCATCAATTCACCTAGTTAATGATGATCATCTAATATTATCTTTTGATGTAGAAGAATGGTTGGAATTAATAGAAACACTTCGTTGTATGTTTGAAGAGAACTTTGGAGAAGTGAACGAATCCTATATCTACACTACTATTTGGGGTACCAAAATTTCTTGTGCTCCTATTTTGGAATACTTTAGAAGCATAACAATATCCAGAAATAACATTGCTTTTGAACTCGAGGATTATGAGACATCAGAAATTCTTCTTTTAAATTCTCGTATTTTAAATGTAATAAAATATCTTTCAAGTTTAAATTTTCATGAATATTATGTTAATGTATTAAAATGTGTAAATGATAAACTAAAATCAGATATTGATATAATAGATATAATCAAAGATCTTTGTAATACTAATTCAATCCAAGATCAATGTATGCTTGAATATATTTCTAATTATAAAAACAATGTTGTAGAAGATTTTAATAATAATTATAAATCGTTAGATGTAAACATTCCTTGAGTAAAATAAAATGTCAAGGTCAATCGTAATCATTTTTCCTGTGCTACTATCCAACAGCCCTCGCATGATATCATTGTTTATTAGCTTATAACGTTATCAAATTTCATTCACTTCAGTTAGCTTATCTCATTTTGAAGGATGTTGAAGGTTTATAGTATTTTTATTTCATATGATAATAATTAATAGTATTTTAATCTTTATTTTATTTTTACATTATAAGTATGTTGAATTAATAATAAGAAAACAGTTTGTAATGAGTTATACATTTTATGTTTGTAAAATTAATGTAAATAATATCACTGAACATTATTATAAAATATATATTGTTTGGTAAAAGAAGTTTTTTTTTTATTCTTCTTTAATTGATTTTGAAGGAGGACTATCTTTTAACGTTTCCTTACATAGTAATAGATCATCATAATCGATAACTGTATGCGTTTCTATAGATGATTTACAGAAACAAAACATCATCCTACATGAACGGCAATATTGTGTCCCCATTATTGGGATCGTTGTAATTCTTTTGCGAACTTCTGATGATGATGGGTGGAAACGATTAGTATTATTGAAAATCAACCTCCTTATCCATTTGCCCTATAAGTAAAAAATAAAAATTAATTAAAGAACTCTAATAAGAAATTGTATAAACATACCAGATTTTTCGATTCTCTTTCATAAAAATATTTTAAAAGTAAATTGGTATTTTTTACGATTCTTTCAATAGATAATGTCCATGAGGTAGTGTATCGGTTGAATTTTTAATTAAATATCTTTTATCATCAAAACCGTTTAAAGCTATTTTATTTTGCTCTATACTATAGACTGTATGTGAAAACGAGCGAATTGTTCTTTGTGATATCATTTTTTCAACATTATTTCGTAAGCATTCTAGATAATCATTAAAATCAATTTTAGTTTTCATAACATTCTTTTTAACCCCCTTAGATTTTTTAACACACCCCTCCTCTCCACTATATTTATATGTATACATCTTTGATCTGAGTCCTATAAAATGTGACATTATTTTACCGTTTAACTCATCCTTCATTAGACCTGGAATCTTTTTATTAACTAGAGGTATATTATAAGAATTATCCTGAGCATAATCGCTTGTATCAAACATATGAATATCTTTTTTTATAATATCTTGATAGGGATCTATATTCTTAAGCTGATAAATCAAACTATCTGTATCGGTATATAGAAGCTTCACATGATTATTTTCAGCACATTTCTTAAGCATATATGAATAGTGAAAATTGTATAAACATACCTTTGAAATATCTAAGATTACCATCCCCACGTATATAGGTTTATTGAAAACATGTTCGCTCTTTGTTAATTCTATAGCCACAAGGTTTTCATTGAAAATAGTACGGTTGTGAAAATTTGGACTTGCAATTAAATTTTTCGCTCCGTATCTTCCCTCCCATCGAGTTACTAACTTTACTACTCTATGTTTTCGTATATTTTCCATTGTTTTACCAAATACAGCGTTAATCATCAGTTTAAATAAATTCTTTTCGAATGTTGTAGTAGCTGCAGATCGTAATTTAGTGTTAAGCTCGACGTATGATTTTAACCATGGAGATTGTTCGAATGATAGCACACGATGAAGTTTTATTAATTTCAAACCATGTTCTAAACACTGTTTCAAATTACGATAATGAATTATATACTTTGATTTATTATATAATGTTGTCATTAATTTAGATATTTTTGATTTTGGGAGTTGTAAAGCTTTATGTTGATATACTGATTGTATATCGGAAGGTTTTAAATGTTCCGCACAAAAAGGTAAATCTTTATGTGTATCATGAAGGTGATTAGGATACTCCAAATCTACCTCTAAAATATATCCGATAGATGCATCATCAGCTATTGTAGTGACATCAAAATTTTCAATATTATCCATCCACTTAAAATTTTTATATGGTAAATTTTGAGACATTGACCATCCGTAAAGGTTGTTTACGTCAAAGTATATGTTATATATAGACTCTCTGGAAGAATCATATTCATCCATATATTTATTATTAGCTTCCGAATATCGATTAGAGCATTGACTTATTCCACCCCTAATCCCTCCTTCAATAAACATAAGCATATCTACATCCTTAATAATATCTAGTTTACATCTCGTATATTTCAACATACAATCCCACGTATATCCAGGTAAAGTATAATACCAAGCCAAATCGAGCTCATAATTTAGGTACATTGTCTCCCGAAATTGTTCAAAGATATCACATAATAAAAAAATATCTATTTTCATATAAAAATCAGAAAAATCTCCTAAATTTTTACATTTAAAAGTATGCCATATATTTTTTGCATGTTCGTAATCTTCTATAGAAATATCTGAACTCTTTAATTTATTATAAAAACATTCGATGGGGGGTAGCGTAGTCTCATTTAATTTATCTAAAGAATCGATATAATCATAGGGAAATATTCCTTTACGGATTAGTAATTTAAATGCTTGACTATCTTCATCTCTAAATTCCGATTTTAAATTTTTAAACATATCCAACTCCATGGAAGAAGCTAATTCATCTAAAGATGTACTCATAAATCTAAAAGAATCTATAAATCGGAATTTAATCTTGCTTCCCCCATCATCAGTTAATGTAAAAGAAATATATTTTTCCATGTTTATTGGTAATAAACTAATTTTTCCTAATTTTGAGATATCTTCAATGAGGAAGTGACTATCATAGCCTGTTAGATTATGAAACACTACAGGTACCATAAATTTCTTTTTAAAGTTTAAATTACAAATAGAATGAGCAAACCCCCGGAAGTCCCCCTCGAAATGTGAATGATCTCTTACGATTTTATTATCATTATAATCATTGAAAGTAAATTTTTTATTACATATGTGACACTTAATTGCTGTTTTAAAATCGGAAGGATGATTTTGCATGGGTATAATGTTAATAATTTTACTTGAAATAAATTGAGCTATACTTTTAAGTTGTTCTGCATACCATGTGATAGCATCTATACCTCTATAAGATGTATAAAAAGATAGGTTATTATCATAGGAACATTTTAAAAAGATACCTGCACTATATGCTTGATGTTTTTGATATTTTACTGTTTTAATGATATCATTATCATCATCAGTTATAGGTTCTAGGATTGATTCTAAATCGCTGTATAAGATAAATGGTACTTTTTGTTGATTTGAAAAATTTTTAAATTCTACAGTATCATAGGGAGGGAACGAAATTTTACAATTATTTAATTTTCTACAATTCTCAGAGTGCATATCTAATTTATCTTTAGTATAAAAATAATTTAAACAACAGTCACATATATGTATAGCTATTTTAGATTTAGTGAGTTGACTCGATAAAAGACGTGATAAATTTTTAAGTAAACAAAAATGATAACGAATTTGAGTATCATCACCATCATCATCATCATCATCATCATCATCATCATCATTTCCTACTGTTATATAATCATTTAATTTAGGGTAATACACATTCTGAATTAATAATAAATTAATATGTTTATCTTTTTTATCTTTTGTTATGTATGCAGGAACAACAGTATACTTTTCTAATCTATTTAACTCTAAAGCATATACGTTAATAGAAATATTATTTAATTTTTCTACTTTAGGTATTTGTGCTAATTTTATTGGAAATTTAATGTTTTCCAGATTTAAAACAGATGAATAATGAGGGTAAGAGGTAATTATATCACAATGTTTATCAACTGGATATAATGCTGCTACCAACGACCATGCAAAACATGCATCATCATCATAATTTTTGATATTAATACACGCTTTTTTAGCAGCAATTGATTCTGGAAGTCTAATAAAGGATGATCCATTACCAATATCACATTTATTAATATTAATTTCCAATGAAATTAATTCCCTAATAGCCCAACCACTTTGAGAAAGTTGAAAAGACTCTAATTTATTTATAATAGGATTACAAATATGTTCTTGAAACCATTTTTTAATATTAACACTCGTATCAATTATTTCATTTTTAGTATTAAAATGTTTATATTCAATAATTTCATTATCGTTTAACCCTCGTTTGATAAATTCTCCACAAAAACAGCTATTAACTTTTATCATAATAAAATTATTTTTAAGAACATTCTTTATTCTAACATTGAAGAGGAAAAATGCATCATTAAAAAATTCTAATATATCGATATGTTTCAAATTGATAATCATGCCTGAACGAATTCTCGAATCGAAAGCGTTTTTTAAATCCACCCATTTTACCCAATCACTACGTTTCTTTTTACCCCCTACTATTCCTAAACCAACAATATTTTTCTTCTTGTTTACACATACACATCTACTAATGAGTAATTGATAACGTTTTAAATTAGAGATATCAGATAATATTTTTTTTTTTTCACCGACATTTAAATTTTTAATTTTTAATATTTTATAACAATATCTTAAACTTTTAGAACAATATTTATACCAAATATCAATTTCTCGTTGTTGAGAATTATTTTTATTTAAAATTTTGTATGATCGCTCAATAATATTAACTGAATTTCTACTTACCTCAAAGACATTATCTAAATTAGTATAACTCATTGCTAATATTTGTTTTCTTATACTATCTCAAACAATTGCGATGGTGAGTACTTTGGGTTGCTCGAAGTCCTCGACCCTCTGTATAACAATTTATATTTTTTTGGCTGGAAGTTGTTCAAATTTTCTTTTATGACTGTAACACATCGGCCTGGTAAAAATACCACACAGTCTTCTAAAGTTAACTTCGGAACTTCTCCAAAAACACTATTAACAATTTCTAAATTGTTAATTATATATGGTCGATCTGGTGTTAGATCCTGCAGCTTTTTTGTCTCTAATGCTGCAAATTTGTTAATAGCACTTAGATCCACTAAAAATTTATTATAACTAATTATTATTAAATATTTAAAATTATACAACTTACTTTTGAAATATTTTCTGGAATAACTCACTCACTTAGATACAATATACTACTACTTGGATATATAGAAGTAACCTATATCTTTAGGATAGATTATTCTACTTTTATATTAGATTTTCTTCTACACCCCACCCCGTTCTTCAAATCGCACAGTATAATGCTTTTATTTACAGGAAACACTTATTTTTCTATCACCACAAATTCCGTTCCATTTTTTATATACTCTAAGTTCAAAGATAAACAACATCAACTATCTCATTCGTGATGACGGAGGTTTGATAAAATGGGATTTATAAACATGTCTAAACCTGCAAGATGAAGCGTTTTTCTTATCATTAATACAGGTCTATTTTACAAAACGTTATCGTAATAGGAACTGATTTATATGACATAAAAACAAGGTGTTTTTTCCTATTGCTAATTCCAGTCTTATTTATCATAAAACAGGAACTGATGATCTTGTTAAATGCATTATATCCGTTCAATATGATATAAATTACCACTATCTGTTCTATATGACCTAAAACAAGGTGTTTTTTCCTTTTCCAATGACCGCTATCATAGGGTAGGGTTATTAACACAATGTATTATATCCGTTCTATCTCATACAAATTACCACTATCTGTTCTATAATAAAACACAAGGTGATTTTCATATCACTAATTCCGGTCGCAATATCTCAATAGGAGATTATTTTAATACAATGTATTATTATTAACATTTTCAAAAAGGCATAGCGCCGACACAAAAAGGCATAGCGCCGACACGCGAAGAACGTACCCTCCAAGCGAAAACCCTCAAGCAAAGACCCGCGTCAACGAGGCACTTCCGGTCCATAATATCCTCCAAGCGCCGACACGCGAAGAACGTACCCTCCAAGCGAAAACCCTCAAGCAAAGACCCTGGCAGCTTATACCAGCCAAGCAAAGACCTCGGTCATCGAGCTTCACTCCTCTTAACACCACCCTTCAAGCCAAGACCCTCGCAGCTTATACCCGCCAAGCCATGACCTTGGTCATCGAACTTAATGTCATCCTCTTAACATACCCCTAATATCCTTCAAGAGAACACCCTAACCATCGAGCTTCAAGTCATCAAGTCTAACACCGCTTAACATCCCCTAATATCCTTCAAGAGAACACCCTGGCCATCGAACTTCACGTCTTCAAGAATAACACTTCGATAACAACCCCTAATACACTTCAAGCCAAGACACCCTTGGTCATCGAGCTTTACAAAACATAGCCATCGAGTTTGAACTTACTTCCTGTCTAGAACGCCACTTCCTGTCTAGAACCCGCTTTGTTCATCTACTTTCCTTACTTCCAATTTTCTAATTAGTCCAACACGAAATTCAAACTCTCCATAGTCAATCGAAATTGTTGAATGTAACATTTACGGTTGGTGTGCATAAAGCAGCCCAAAGTAATTAATAAGTTAGAAGATATGTATGATAACCGAAAAGATGTGTATTCCCAGTACCTTAAATTGTAAGCACTGGTGGACAATTCTTTTCATTACAAAAAAAGATTTTACGGATAGTAGAAAATATAGGAATAATTAAATCCAATTCCAAATTTCATATTCTCATTACTTATGGTGTAAATCAAAAATATCTAAAATTTGTATAACGTGATTATGAGAAAACGATGGATTTTATTGAAAAAAAGTGCAGAAAAAAACTATTTTTCTAGATGCAATTTTGGTGTAGTTAAAACTGTATGTAGGAAGTCCATTTAATCATAAACTTGAAGCTGTTGCTTTATTAGTTTTAATGAAAATCCAAGCCTGATCAGCGAGATTATCTGGTCTCTCGCTTTCTAGCATCGAATGGATGGCCTTAATTTGTTCAATTTGCAGTAACAATTATGATTTTCAAACAAAGCGTTAGGTTAGTTACATACGCAGAAAATAAACAAACTATCGATAATGAAGCATTAAATGATAATTAAATTAGGCATTTGTTATGAATCTAATAGAAAATTAGAAAAAAATTTGACATGTTTCGGCGTTACTAATGATCTATGCGTAACAATAACTAAAAACCGGCAATGACTCGGCAGAACACATTTGATTTATAGCTATCATAATTAAATAGATTGCGAATAAATTCAAACTAGTTTTTGTAAAATTTCTATAAACGCTTTGTGCTTAATTATTTTGCAGATTCGGTATGTAATTCCATTAATTCATTATAATGAATATAAAGTTAACAGTGCAATTTTGATGGCATAAAACAATTGTCCACTCTCGTTGGCGTTTATAAAGGCATTTTAATTAAAGCTTTACTAAATCTATAATTTAATTATTATACCAGCTATAGCGTGTAGGTTATGTATTATCATAATCCAATTACAAATATAATTTTTAAATAAAGTTCAAAATAATAAAGCTCTCTAATATCACTTTATATAATTTGTCTAACGTTTTTCTTAATTTTAGATAGAGTCGAGAGGAAGAAGACTCCTAAATTAATATCCATTATCCCTAAGCACAGCGTTAGTTTAATATATCCTCTTGGGGTTTCATCGTTGGTTTACTTACAGAAAGTCTTGGAAATTGAAATATATTAGTTGGGTAACACTTTAATATTTTATATTTAATTTAATTTTATCTATAAATTGCTAGTTCGTAGCTGCTTTAAAAATACCTACTTGTTGAATTATTGATACAAATCAAACCACAATGAGTTTTCCGATACTAGAGAACTTCTAAGATAAAAGGATCAACACCAAATCTATTATTTCCTGAAACACCAACAAGAGATTACCTTATCTCTCTGCAAATTGATCAGATCCTTAAAAGAGCTTGACCTAAAAAGTGTTGCACTAAAAATTAATAAAAAAGCTCGTTACAAAAATAATTAAGTTACTTCAACACCATTTAGAGTTATTAAGGTTCAAAAAAAGCTATGTGACGTATTATAAACCTAATAGAATATTACGTTCTGGTAACGTATTTCTTTGGGAAAATTACACGTAATTTTAATATTATTTTTTGATTCGGCGATGACATCAAGATTGCGGGAACGATTTCATTTGCTATATAAAGTTAAATAGGAAAGAGGGAAGTCAACTTTAATATGTTACCAATATATCGACAAACAACAAATATGATTAGTTATGGGTAATTAGGAAAATTAAATTGAAAAAAAGTGCTTTCATGGCAAAGCCAAAAGATTTCTTTTATTAGCAATAATGAAAACAGGGAAAAAATATTTTTAGAAAAAATTATTATTTTCTTATGATTATTATTTTATAACATCAAAATAATTTATCAGTCATCCGTAAGAATTAAGACGCAACATACGAATATTAGAAAAATAATTAATTTATTAAATACATTTTTAGTTTACTCAATATAATTTTCAATAGAAATAGAAATTAATTAATTTTGAAAGAGCGAGTGGGGATTCCTACTCACATTTAATAATAACAGTTCATATTTCTAATATAAAATTTTTTTAATTTATAAGACCAGAAGTCACCACAAATGGGCCATCCTCTATGCATGTATGGTTTTATTTCACTTCTAAAAATCTCAACTGTTATCGTAAATTTTACGATAAACGCTGCAATTTTTATTTTAAATTTTTATTCTACTAGCAAACTAGTACTTCAAAATGTAATTAAAATTTTTCTCCACAGTCATTTATCACCTCGAACACGGGTAATTTTGCATAGTAATTTAAACACATTACTTATTCGAAAACTGCATCTTGTGGAAAAATATGTAAATCGCAATTATATATCTTACAGGATATATGTATAACCAAATCGTTGTAAGAGTATAATCAAATACATAGGTTCAAAAAAATATAAGAATAATACAATAAGTAGAAAATCAAAATTCAAAAAATTTAAAAAGGAGACAATTAACACATAACAGGTCTGGATTTACAATGTTTTCTTATTTCTTATTTCACAATGTAATCGATGCGTGCAACTGAAGAATGGCAATAACCATGAAATGACGTTATATTGTACTTCGTATTACGAAATTTTCATTTTTTCAAATTTTCTTAATCCAGACCTGTTATGTGTTAATTGTCTCCTTTTTAAATTTTTTGAATTTTGATTTTCTACGTATTGTATTATTCTTATATTTTTTTGAATTTAACCATAAATACATACTAAAAACCACAAATTTACTTAAAATTTTTTATTTTGAGTTCTTTTTCTAGTTTTACGCCTCACGGTTAAAAAACGTGGTAAATTTTTGAATTTTGAATTTTTTCAAAGTTTTTAGAAATCATATTAAGAGGGCAGTGCCTTCGGATTTCAAACTAGCAGTGCTAGGTAAACGAATTTCTTAGTTCAAATCATTTTTAAATTATTCATACTTCATGTAACAAGTTCAGTTTTGATAATCTTTGGAGGTTATGGTAAGTCAATTTTGTACAATTTAGTCGATATTTTTGTTTAGTTTGATATTTTTTTCTTATTTCACAATGTAATCGATGCGTGCAACTGAAGAATGGCAATAACCATGAAATAACGTTATATTGTACTTCGTATTACGAAATTTTCATTTTTTTCAAATTTTCTTAATCCAGACCTGTTATGTGTTAATTGTCTCCTTTTTAAATTTTTTGAATTTTGATTTTCTACGTATTGTATTATTCTTATATTTTTTTGAATTTAACCATAAATACATACTAAAAACCACAAATTTACTTAAAATTTTTTATTTTGAGTTCTTTTTCAAATACATAGGTTTCAATCTTATCAGATCTCGTCAGTTCAGTAAAATCTAGCTGTAATTGCTGTATGACTTTCAGTTTAGACATAAAATAATATTTCAATGATTTCAATGAAATTGATAAACCTTTTTATAAATTACTACATTCGATCTTTTTGCTGTAGTTTCCATGTTGCCATCACGGAGTAATGCTATTAAACCAAGACACGACTGTCGTGCCAGTAAAGTTATAAACGCTTTCTAAAAAAAATATGTTATTATTAAGTGGTGTACATTACGGGTTGAGGCATAAACTTTTCCTACCCTTTAAGTCATACTTATTATATCAATCAAATTTATTGCTATTATCCAACTGTCAACTGTTTAAGCAATAATATGCTATTGTCGGTCAGAGAAAAAAAATTCTGATGCAATATTGTGATTCAGCAGCTTTTTCATACCATGAAAGCTCATGTAAAAACAGCTAAAAATGGAAAAAATGTTTTTTCTTGATGTTTTGGTGGGAATCTTACAATAAAATATTGTGTGATCTCACACAAAATTAGATGATTTAACAAATATTTTTGTTGGGAGTACAAAAAACGTTGTTATAAAAACAATTTTGTCAAAGCTACAGCTACTAAACCATTTGTTGTTATAACAAAATTTTTGTTATGACTACAAATATTTCGGCGAAAACTTAAATAAAGAAATGATTAGCTCTTCATACGAAATAATATTCTGCTGAAAAACATATCTATATAATAACTTTATTTTTGGACTTCAATAGTTCGATATGTGCTAGAACTATGTAAATCACATTAGTAATAGATTAGTAGAATTGGAATTAGTGTAGTTCGTTTCTCTAGTTTCATAAACTACTACCAAACTGATAATGACGCCAAAATGTTCATAATCAAGGTTCTGGAGTGAGAAGCTCCCGATTACAGTAAGTAAAACTGCTTTTAGAAGAACACTTTCAAGTCTTCTCAGAAGATTAATTAAAATATGTTCAATCTCAACTCTTTTGTACTGTCTATACTACGCTAATGATAACTTTTACGGAAAAACAATTTTTTTTGTTCCCATCAACTTACGTAAATTTAATCTATTATTTATTTAATCTATTTAATCTATTTAAAACTATTACGTAAATTTTTCAGACAAAGCACTGCTGTGGAGATAATATGAACAACACATCTTCAGGGAGGCAGTAGAATGCCTTTTATTTTTATCATATTTATTTAAAAAAAAATTTTTAATGACAAAATAAGTATAATAAGAAAATTGTACACTTGGATGGTTTTTCACCTAAGCAAAAATATCTCTTTTTCTGGCACAGTGAAAAATTATATTCTGTGTAAAACATAAATCTCTGTTACTTACGAGATTTACCAACTTTAAATCACTTAAATTGTCGTTGAAATTCCGTCATTTCCGTTCGGTTCGCTGTTTTGCACGCTAATGTGTACAAAGCATATTAATAAAAAATACATTACATTAATTATAAAAATAATGGAGTTAAAATAAGATCTTCGGATAAGATTTTGAAATATTGGATATTGAGAAATGCATATTAAGCGATTAAGTTACTAAGTCAATTGCATAATTATAATAAAAATATGTTTGTTCGGAAGAAAGTTTATTGAAGTGAGCTTCCCGAATTCCTTATTTATAAAATATTATTACGAAAGGTGGGAATAAAAGGTTTTTAGTAAATAGAACAAATTCCTATGGTAAATATTTAGAAATACGAAACTCTTCACATTTCATTTCAAATTGGTAAATATTAATAGAAAATACAAAATTTAACATTTAGATGAAGGAAATGATACTTTTACTGTAAACTTGCTAAAATTTTCATTTCAGCTTTCCTCATACTAAAAGATGCAAATTCAGCAAACAATAAATTAGACAAAGGCAAAACTTTTGTAATGATTTCTGCCTCACTTAAAATTGTTTATTTATAAAATACCTTTGAGATTAATCTCAGCTATTTTACATATTTTTCTTAGTATAGTTAATTTCAAACTTTGCAATATAATTAGTAAGCAAGCAGAAATGAAATTCAAATTTCCAAATACAAACGTATAAATGATAGATAAAGAGATTAGAAAGTTTTGTCGTTATACTGCTGTAATCCTAAAACTGCACTCGAAACTTTCTAATTTCTGAACACTGTTTTACATACAAATTCGCCTCATTACTAAAATAGGAAATGCATTTACTCAAAATATTTGAGTCCTAAGTTTTGTTAATTACATAAAATACATATCTTTTCGTACCCATTAATTACTGCAAGAGGACTTAGAAACAAGAGAGCAAATTCATAAATTAACTGCCACTGAAAACTTTGTATAATTAAAGTCAAACTGTTTTCTAATGTAACGTGCAAATCGATAAAACAATTTAAATAAATTTAATCGAATAAAATTCAGTTTTGAAATAAAATAAAACACGCAACATTAACGTTTATAAACTTGATAAAACCAGCAGCGAAAGGCTCATTAAATTTAAATTAATTACAAACTGCGTCCAGATTGGGAATTCGCCAACTGGGGTACTAATGTAGAATTTTCGAATTGGATTTGGAAACTTTAGTACTCGTTTAATCGCATTTATTAGAATTGGGTTTAACTAATTACACTCTTAAGCTTAAGCGAGTTTTAATCCGATTTAATTCCTTATTTTATGGTTTCATCTTTTGTTTTCTTAATTTTCAAAAAGTTGTACATATTTCGCAAAAAATTATTAATACATTTACAATAAGCTCGAAAGTTGTTTCAGAAACGATCGTTATGTCTGCTCGAATAATTTTATTGCAGCACAATAATTAAATTGGTACATGTTTGCCAATTTACCTAATATTCAATGTAGGTACTCACTCGCAGTTCACTAATTGTAATTATTGCTAATCCTGATTTAGTCCTCAAAGAAAACTCATATTTAACAGAATATCGTACACGTTTAAATCGCTTAAGTGCAAAAAGTTCTGCGGTTTTTTAAAAACCAATTTGTTTTTAATTACCAATAATTTACATGCAAACGCAATGTTGCTATTCCCTTTAGACCTACCGTGCATCCATACATCCTCGTCAACGTTCACGTAAAAAGTTTAATTCAGTTCCACAAAACTGAATTACGCTCGCGTAATTGCATGATCAGGTTCTGTTCCTGCGGGTTTTTTTACTAACCGAACCTGTGACAATCCCCCGACGAGGTTCAGAAACCCGAATTCTGTAGCTATATGAAGAAGAGTGCAATACAATCCAGGATTCATAAATTTTATTTCATTATCAAAAACTAACCTTTATAATCAATAAAAATAATTAAGAATAGAGATACTGTTGAAGAATTCGAAGGTGCTGACCGCTAGGTGTAGAATTACTGTTTACTTCCATTTGCACATAATTAAATAGTTTTGGCTCACTAAATTTTACTTCAAATATTCAATAATCGTTTTAAATTTCATTAAGCCAAATACTCCGAAAACAATTTATTTTAGATGCTGCAAATGAAATTGTTCCATGCCCACAAGAAAGCTCAATCCGTTATCCGTTTTTGCTTGGTTAATGTAAAACACAATTAGGTAAATAAACCAACCTTCACAAAGCATTAAGTTTTAATTACAACGCACTATTCATCATTTCGTATTTTGAACATTTTGAAAAAATGTTTAAAAAAGTTGTCAGCTTCTGTGTGCAGTAGATTTATGTAGCCATTCAGTGGACTGTTACAATCTATTCAAAGGAGTAGTAATTTGTACAAACACATTACCTGTACCATTAAATGTAACAGACAAACTTACCAGCATAGCTCTTTTGTAAGCAAAACATAAAACACAAGAATGGTTTTGTTGAAAATCCGGCCTTGCACATTTTGCAGGAAAACAGTAAAGAGTAGGTCGTAACTTAGTACAAGGATTTAGTTGTTGGTCGCGAACATAAATTTTTCTTCCAATACCCGCGGTATCAGAAAAGCTCTTTAAGATAAAGATCGCAAAATGTTGGCACGAAAAGCAAGGATGTAAGATTAACTACCTGAATGTTATAGAAGCACTCTTTCGACAAGAAAACTTTCTTGCTTAAGCATTTTACTCTTAAAAGAAAATAAAACCAAATTCTATTATCCAAGTAATTTAAAAAAAAAAACTTCTATTAAGTGTTGCAACTAAAGAAAACTTTAACGCCAATTAATTTAGCTAAAATTGCTCATGAAAATTCAATTTATTGTTCTTCCGTACGAAAATTAGAAAACTTTTTTTCATAAAATTAGCAGAAAATGTTTGCTCAATTTTATGTCCTGGAATTTAAAAATATTTAAATTTTTATAGCTCGGAGCAGCAGCATACTCGAAAACGTAAGCGACTGGAACTAAAGTGGACCAGGTTAGATTTCCACTTACGCTTACTAGGGGTATACAAATTCGATTAAAAGAAAAATTATATTTAGATATTTTGATAGTAACAACAAAAGTAGCTTAATTGGCTACGTAACTATAAATTAGCTATTTTCATTTTTACTTTTCAAAAATTTGCACTAACTTTTGTTATTAAATCTGTGAATGATTTAACAATAATAAAAAAGATATGATTTAAATATATTTTCAGACGTAACAGCTTTGGTAGTAACCAAATTGGGAATTTATGCCAAAAAATACTTTAAACTAACGCTATGGGCGAGACTAACCATACGAAAATAGCCAATCGAATAACCGCATGAGGTTTTTCGTCCTTTTCACCTGAATGATTAGATATTCTATCAATTTTAATGTTTATATTATTATTTGCAATTTACGCAGATCACTATAACAATCCCAATAAAAAAATTATTTATGGCAATGCAAATATGTTTATTATTTGATTTAACGCCTCCTCTGGTCCCAAATTATAAAATCCATCGTAAGACTGATTACAATTTATTGAAACCGATGTGATTATTATGCAATGAAGTTGGTCGAAGTGCAGATGAATTCACCATTTTAGAGGAAGTTTATTCACCGTATTATGGATTTAATTTATTTTTCATCTCAGGATAAAATCACCCCAAATAATAGTAAACATATCATAATTTATAAATTTAAATAAAGCAAATAAAATAGAATTAAATTTTTTCAAATGGGCTACCTCAGAATTGCGGAAGTGCTAATAAGGAGATAAGAAGAGGGTAAGGGCTCATAATGTAGTCATTGAGAAAGGGGAAAAGAATTTAACGTAAAAAATAATTTGTAACCTTGAATTAATATTTTTATTTATGTAGTCAAAAATCGGACAAAGATTTTTTATATTTCCCACTCACCTTTACGTTTATATATTCCCTGTGGCTTTTAACAATTAATTATAATTATTGTTTTGCAATATCGGGGCATCCTGTGATGTTGCACTGAATTACTTTTCATTACATCCGCTGCATCTTTTTCTGACGCAAAAACACATTTGGTTATGAATCTGCACTACCATGATCCTTTGTATTTCTCTACAAAAAGTTACGAGTTTTGTTTCCCTCGTACATATTTGGTGTTTAATTAAATTAAAACTATCTCTCTTAATTTATAAAATGAAACACTTTGAAAGTGATGAATTATTTAGGTGGAAATTTTTACAAAGCGATTTTGTTGTTTTAGTGGTAAACTTAAACATGTTGGTCCCTCAGACTACCACTCTAATTAGAAACATATCACTTTTGACACATTCTCACTAACGAAGAGAAGTAAAATGAAAGGCGGTTTTACTTTGAACTTACGTCTCGTTTTAATAAACACGTATTGGATGAACAATGTTGTGTAAATCTTAAACAAAAATAGTGAAAATAAATTGTGCTTGTCTAAGGTTTGCACGTAAAGGTATAAGCTAATTAATCTTTCATGTCCAATTCGCCACCCAAGTATCGATAAGTCGTCGATTTTGATTAAGAAATACATAATTAATGACTTGTTAAATGCTTGACCAATCCCCAGAAGATATGTCTTGTAAATAGGGAAAACCAGTTTCGAACAGGCAATGAAGATGCATGGCAAACAAGTGGCATAAATTTATTGCTAATTGAAAGAAAAACAAAAGCGAATGTGCTTTCGTTCCAATTTGGCTCCCAGAACAGTTTAAATCTTAATTGAGGTGATCGATCGAACGAAACTTTCGTTAGACCGTTCACCTCAATTAAACCTTAATAAAAATCACTTCCATGGGTATTATCGTTATATTGAACATACAACTGATAACGCAATTCGGTCTTCTTGAGGAATAACTTGATACAACTGGGTTAATTGAATATTCAATGCAAGGTTGATGAACCGACTTAATTGACAATCAAGTTAATAATCAAATACATTAAGAAGCTTACCAAGTAATAAGACTACCTTCCCTGTCAATACCTTGCATGACTTCATTGTAAAAGTGTACATAAAACATTAACGATCTTTAGAAAATTAAGCTTTTGAAAAACTTGTATCGCATGCACATGGTAAAGTACAAAGAATTGCATGTGCCTACCTTAGCACAACTAAATTAAAATATCAGCCTTTCCGTCTAACAACTTAATTCAATCTTCTGTCTTAATTGTAATTATTCAATCTGAAGTTGGTAGTATTGTTTCTTAGAGAAATCGAATAAATTTACTGAATTAAATTAACATTGCAATTGAAACTTCCCCTTTATAACGTTGCAAAGCAAATTTTAAATCCAATCAAGTCAATTCAATCAAACACATCTTATCTGCTACATGTTGGATAATTAGCTGGAGAAGATATTCTCGCTTTCATCTAATACTCAATTCTGTGATTGAGAAACATTGTTTTTAGAATAAAAAAGATAATTCAAATAAAAACAGTAAAAGTGAAAAGAAAAATGTATTATTCATGCTGTCGCCGAAATACTTATTTACTTTTCAACATAATCTTCCCCCTTTTGCAAGTAAGTAAGCCACCTAAGCAATATAAGAAGAAAAATAGAAGGTATCAAATTTTAAAACAATGGGATGTTATTTTATCAAATTAATTACAAAACTTTCACTGCAACCCTAATTTTAGCTCACATGGCGAGAAAAAAGCTGTAAATTTTCGAGCAAGCTTTGTTTATGTTATTTGTTTTTCACATTTGGGTGTTGGGCAAATTTTTCTCTTTTCGATCCCAGTGGTTTTTCAATTACTAAAGCCTTGGCAACTCCCCTTCACTGCTACCAGAAATTTAAGTTTCGAATGGTATCGCATTTCATTATACGTCGTTTGCTTTGTTTGCTAATCCACCTCTTTCGAACCAGCATCGAACAAATTAAAGATTGATTTTGACTTGAAATTGTAAGTAGCTGGAGTTTCGAGTATTTACAGGCATCAGCTTAGCATTCCCGTTTACAAATTTTTTTTGTGAAGTGACTTGAACAAATCAAAGTGATACTTGAACAATCCGACATCTAAATTGTCTTATTTCATAAGCAACTTATTCATTTCTTATTATTTTATTTTTTAATCTCGCAAACTCTTGGGTTTGATTTCAGTTTTGAAATTAAACAAAACGTAATTAAAAATTGCTCGACTACTTCGAGTTTTTGAACGGCCATAGAAGGTTTGATCCTTTGAGAATAATATACTCAAGAACTTGATTGTTATTAACAAAGGACTCAATACGTCTTATAAATAACTGAAGGTAAATGTATTTTATTATAGTAATAAAAGTATTATTAAAGCGGGTATATGGGTATATACAGCATTATTATGCTTCAAATTTTACGAGCTACTTAGATTACGCAAACATTACCAGGTTGCGTACTCACTAACGATATAATATTATATTGAATGAACTGAAGCATAATCAAATTTTTTAGACACAAAAGGACTAAGAAGCATTCCTTAATAACCACGATTGAATTGTACACTAAGGAAAGACACTTTGCTCGACCAGCAAACACGATGTTTGTACAAAAAATTGTTTGCATTTATTGTGAAGAATAATAAAGTTACTGACTTGGATTCTTTTTGTTTTTCTTGCATGTAATTTAAATTTTTTTTAAGTCTGTGTACTATAGTATATATTATGTTATAAAAAAATGTTTACGATGTATTTTGTTCTTTATTTTAATAACTTAGTTTTTAATAACTTTAGTAACTCGCATAAAGAAATTTATATTATATTAATAATTACTTATTTAATAATAACTCGTACATGTATTCGAAGAAAACAGAAAAAATTTTATTCTATTTTATTAATCATAATTAATCCTCTTTCAAAGATCCTTTCTCTATGTATCATCGTAAGAGGTTCAGTTATCGTTGTCGGTTTATTCTATACCTGTTATACAGAAAAAAAACTTTGATTTCATTAGATTCAGCATAGCAATCCTAATACATAAAATCAAATCGTAACTAACCAATACAACATATAAATTATGTATTATATAATTATGTTTCATATTTATTTGCAAGAAAGCGGGAGGTCTGGGGTATGGTATACCTCCCAGTATTGACAACAGAATATGTATTTTCTAAGAAAGGACCCCCAGACTCCCTGGATTTACACCTACGTTTTGTACTTTTAAAAGTCAGTTAAACTACTAAAGGTAGTTGGCTCTACCACTATTGAGCATGGGCAAATGGTCCTGACGACAATAATTAATTTCCGCGACTGTGGGCTTATTTTAGGCTGACAATTAGTAAAGTTAGAACAGTTGGTCTTGATCACGGTACATAATATAGTAAGGTACCTAATCCAACGAGCAACGTTTACGTGGAACAATTTCGTCCACAAGGATGGAGCACAAGGTACCTTACAAGCAAGCGTTGCGTTGTATAGACGCTAGAGCGCTGACTAATTGCGACGCTTGTCGTGGTATAAAGATCTAAAATGTGCACGTATTATTACAGTATAGATACCTTGTTATGCATCTCTCTCGTTGTACATTACGGTTTCATTTCTAATAATGCACGTAAGGAGTGCAGCGCTGGATTACCTTACTATATTATTTACCGTGGTCTTGATATTGGCCTTTGACAACTAGACCATGCATAAATTACGTCACTCGTAGGGGGTAAGGGGGTCATCTCAGATTTGTGACAAAATGTGATAGGGAGTCCGGGGGGGATTTTAAATGTTGTGATGTCACAAAGTCAAATCTTTAGAAAGTATATTTTTTGATCCATGGATCGGTTGTAGCAACATAAGTAACGCTTATATTCGTGTTTACATGCGCCATTTTACAAGTGCATCCTTTGACAATTATCTCGATGGTAAATATCTCGAAACGTTGATTACTGAATAACCTGTGAACAAAGAGCAAATAGTGCACTGGAGGGCATTCCATGCCACCCAGACCCCCCGGATTATTCCTATGATTTGCGTTTTTTAAAGTTTCTGTTACCATATCATACGTTCGGTCAGGTACAACTCGGCGCGGCCGACTCGGCGCAGCCAACTCGGCGCCGCCAACTCGGCGCCAGGCCAACTCGGCGCCAGGCCAACTCGGCGCCAAGACAACTCGGCGCCAGCTAACTCGGCGCCGGCTAACTCGGCGCCGGCTAACTCGGCGCCAGGACAACTCGGCGCCAAGTAAATAATAAAATTTTTTAATAAAATGTTTGTTACGATTTCACATTCAGGGTCATTCGTAGAGACCGGATTTTAAGCATTTTTGCTTATTGTCAATTTTAAAAGCAGCTCTTTGAAATGTGAGATGTGGACGAATTACATAAAAAGATGTATTTTAACGTATAGTTTTTCATGCTTATTTTGCTTTTTTTGCAATTTCTTGCTTGTTTGATTATACCTGAACTTATTTTCTACTTTTGTGCTTATTTTGAACTTATTTTCTAATTTTAAATTGAACTGACTTAAATTAATTTTTAAATTAATCAAAAATAAATTTTTGATACAGAGTTATCCCTAAATTATCAGTCAGTGGCGTAGTGTCAAGTACTCTTTAATGAGGTCGAGATACATCTAACATGTAGATTTCTTTTTAGCAGAACCTCTTAATTAAAAAAAAAATATTAATTAATTAATAATTAATATAAAAAATATTAATTATAAAAATAATGTATCATTATGATGTACATTATTATAATGTAGTATTATAAATAATAATGTAGTTGTCCCATCCCGTCATACGTTGGGGTAATAAAACATTTTAGCATTTAAATTAAAGAACTGGGTTTTTTAAAAATATGGGGCACGGAATGCCCTTCAGAGTTCTAAGAACTGGACCGTTTTATGGGTTTATGTAGGTTGCCCCTTAATACCATAAAATGAAGGTGTCAATCCGGGGGGTTTGGGGGGCGTGGAACGCCCTCCCATGCATCCTCTGTTAATTATTTCGATGGTAAATATTTCGAAACATTAATAACTGAATAACCCGAATATATTCTTATAAAGAATATAAAACACTATAACCTACATAACCGATACATATCTTCGGGCGGATATCTCTTTTACCAGCGATTTTGCTAAAGAAAAATCATAGACTAACACTAACCTACATTCAAAATTATCGCTGACCAAATTACCTTAGGCATAAAATCACCAGAGATGAAATTACCGGGGACGAAATTACCCGGGGTTCAATGAATTTCCGGCTACTAGAAGTGTGACGTCACTTGGCGGGGAAGGGTTCATTGGAAATGTGACTAAATTTGATATAGGGTGAAGGAGGGGTCTAAAAACCTTAAAAATCGTGTGACGTAATTTATGGACGACCCCTTATTGTAAACCCATCTGTCTCAAATATATTTGCGTACTGTTCTATGCGATGGATATGTATTCCCCTTGACGAACAAAGCTAGTTTTAAGCAACAAAGCATAATATTAACTGATAGATAATCATGTTTTCACAAATGACGTAGAGAAGTACACAAACCTTTCTATTCTTTTTTCATCCCTAAAAAAATCTTTTCACAAAACATTTGTTGCGACTAAGCCTAGACCATACAGTAGATATATTTAATTCAGATCTAAAAAAAATTGATCCGCCATTGTTTAGAACAAATAAAAAACAAAAATCAAGTGTTAAGTATTTTTGGGAAAATTTTGGAAAAACTGATTAAAATTATTAAAAACAAAAGTATTTGCTGCAATTATCAATATTAATTATTAATTTTAAGTTTTTCATGAAAATGATGTGTTAAATTTCTACACCTTCGCAAATAGTTTTAATTAAAATAGGATCGCATTTTGAAAATCCTCGAGCGTTTGTATCTGCTATTGCTCCTTTCAAAATGAATAATGACCTTGATTGTCTTGCTTACTCAAGTTAATAGAGTTGTTAAGCCGAAATTACAAGTTTACTTGTAAAAAGCCGCAAGATTAATGTCAAGTCATGCCTCTATACACATGTATTATAAATATATTACACCACATATGCTATAATACTTTTTGCTTGTTGGAAGCAAATAAAAACAGCAAAAGAAATAAATAAATAATAAGTTTGGTTTTATTTAAAAAAAATATTCAAGTACTATATTGTGGAACTCGACGCGTGAATACATAAGAAAATTGAAAAGCAAAAGATTTATCGTTTCGCCAAAAAGTTCAACATAAATCTTGCTCAGGTAAGTCGTGAAAATATTGCCAGCAGATTTATAGCTTTCTAATGGACAGTCGATGTATATTTCGTGCTAAAAGCTCCCCGAGGTTACCATCAAGCTTTCTAGTATTTGAAAGCAGTTTAAAATTTCATACAAAAATGACGAATATGTGGAGACGAAATAAGAATACCAAATTGTTTTCCTAAAACAAAGTCTCTAAAGAGCTTAAATCCGGGAGCTTTTATAATACTTTCGTTGTATCGGCGGAACGCCAGAAATTTTTGTTGGCATACGTACAAACAATATTTTTTTATACAATATACTTATTGGATTTTGTTGGGTTTATATTATATTGTGTCAGTACTAATCACTTAATTATTTTAACGTCAGCTTTGAGCACTAAACTTATTCACCAAAAAAATATTCCAAAATTTGATGGCTCCAATAAACGTACGCGCATTGAATGTAAATAACCTGTTCGTAAACGCTTTGAAAGCACTTGTAACAATTTGCATGTAAATGAAACATTAAAAAAATGTAGTTTACGTTTTTATAATTTTATAGAAAATTAACGGCATTTTACTTGCAGAACAAAAATTTAGAATAACATCTCGGGATAGACTATCATGGATTTGTACACAAACTAAATAAAAACGCCCCTGGTTAGTCTAACATGCGGCCTTGATAATTAAGGTAACAAATGTTTAAACGAAATAATGGAATTTGCGAACCTTAACATGTGCTAATCTCGTTACTGTTGTAAGGGTATTGTGCGTTACAATAAAATAAGTCATTCCGGAATTACACGCATGAGGAAAATCACAACTACGTGAGAACATATAGATGGTCGTCATTCTATTTAGTTAATTTAGTTTGTAGATTACTACATTGTTAACATTTCTAAAATTTTGATTATGAGTAGGTATGTATGCAATATTAAATTACTTCACCAAATTTTGATGATGTTCTAAGGATAATTAAACAAAATATGTCAGCCTCCATTCTTCGGGGACATAGTTTCCTAAATTATTTACGTATAATTAACAAAACTTAAAATTTCTAAAATAGTTTGTCTACCTACGGCTACTCTACATATTATACGAAACAATTTCAATAAGGATGCGAAGTATCGATTGAAATGGTTCTAGCGGTGCGATTTACGTTGGACAGAGCGGCAGACCCCAAAGGATTGTAATGATTTATCGTTATGAAGGCCTACTGCGCTTCACTAATTCCCACTAGATATGGTCAAATAACCAGACCTTGTTTTAGCTCCGTAAATTACACGAAAGGATAGTTCGTCCTCTACCGCATTTTCGTCTTATTACAAGTTTTCAGTTAAACATGTTGGTAGCATGTAGAGGTTTTCTACACTTGATCCTGTAGAATTACTATCATGCAATTCTAATCTCAATTCCGCTTTGTTGCAGTTTGTCTTTCAATTCTCGGCATCTCCCAAATCATTCCACTGTGGTTTAGCTATGGATACGTAAGGTCAGTAACGACTGGTTGGAAATTTGGTTGAGAAAAAGTGTATAATGCGGTTTTTTATTTTGTCACCTCGAAAATGTTGTTTACACCACCTCCAGTTTAATTTTTAACTTGGTCATTTCTGATATTAAGGGAATGTTCGGCGACGACCTATGTACATCTTTGCTGACCACTTCAGATGAAATAACATTGTAGTAGACATTTAAGTTTTTTGTTAGAAAAGTATTCACAAATTTCACATTAGATTTCGGTTCATATCTTTTCATGACAGGAGTAGAGAAAGGAATGGTTGATATATAATTCAGTCACCGGCACAATTAAAATTGAATAATTATATATAAATTGAAATAATATTGAAGAAAGATATGACGACTATTAAGAAGTATGATAGAATAATTCGCTACTAAAACATATCACCACCGGATTTTCTTTACGGCGTAGTGGAGTTAGTGTAATTAAACCAGTTTGCACCACATACACTCAATATTTAAGCATTCCCCAAATCGTTAAGTGCTGCTTATTGTTGGGGGCAAGTTCTATTGAAAACAATCTTTTTTAAATTTTAAAAATTTCAAATTTAAATATAAATTTTCTAAAACTAATAACTCTTAAAATTTATTAAAATTCATTAAAATTAAGATGATAATAGAACTGATTGGTTTTAAAAAAAAAGTTAATTAAACTCAAGTTGCTAGCCCATTAAATTTGTTATCAGAAAAAAATGCGGAATTTTTTTCTACAATATTTCCTTTGAAAAATACAAAGGTATTTAAAAATCACCAGAAAAACTTCAGAGTTTTTCAGCATTTATTTGTAAATAAATGTAGGTAACATTATTTAATTTTTTAATTTAATCCAAAACGTGAAAAACATTAATCTTAAACAGTAAAAGGATAGAATTTATCTCATAGACAATTTTCTTCAAAAATGATTTAATGATCTACCAAAAAATTAATAGTTTCGGTGCTACAGATATTTGGAAGAGAAAGTTTAAAGAGAGTTATCAACCCAAGGTTCACAATTTAGACAAAAGTATTATTTACAAATTTTTTCTATGTAAATTGGAATCTTACGGGATCTCAGGTTGCACAATTTAGGCAATTGAACTCCAAACTATTCACATATTGGAAAGTTCCAAGATAAACGCCTGACCCGGGTCGCATTGTTATCTAAAAATTTGCATTTTGAACAATTATTTTTGTTTTGAATTTTATTTATAGCGGATCAAAGCTTGGTCGCACCGACTACACTGTGATCTAAAACCCAAGTTCGATCTTTGAGCTATGGAGCAGGCAACGGGAAACCACCTAATTAATTAATTAAATTAAATTCCTGTAAGTCATCTTGGCTTAAATAGTCAAGCTGATAGACGATATCCGGAATGGATAAGCATCCAAACAGGAGCTGGTTTTTTTGGACAGAACGACAAAATCAAATTTGAAAGTGCTTTAATGACTGAAATAAAATAATAATATCGATAAAAATAAAATTAATATTTCAGAAACCAACGTATAATTTTAGTAAGATTTCGGGAATGGTAGCGAAATATCCGGTCACTGTATTTTTAAAGTAGTAGATTAATGTAAACAAGTAAATAAATTTTAGAGATTTTACGTTATAGACAGATTAATAACTGTTGATAGAAATTAAAAAATAAATGAGATAAAATTATTGACTTTGATTTAAATTAAAAGGGAAATCGCAATTTATGGTTATTATATTAATAAATATTTAGCAAAGACAATCGTTCGTAAATATCAAGCAAGTGTAGAGGAGCGGAAGGGAGGTTAAAACTTGTAGGTACTACTGATTTGTGACAATGAGGGAAAGCCAAAATAACCTAACCCTAACCTATTGCTACTCAATAGGCCTTTTGCTATGTTTCCCTAGAAAATGCTCGTCTTAAGCACAGCTTGACGGATCAAACTTAAAATTTTAAAAACATATAAAACACATTTGGGAACAAAATATTGTACTTTTTATTCTTCTTACTCTTACATTAGAACTGGATCACGTTATTTCCAACTGTGACCAAGACGTCTACATTTGGCACTTATTCCTTATATTGGGGTGCTAACTTGCCCATAAAATTCAAATATTGATATTGAGCTTTCTTAAACGCCTAGCAAAGCCGAGATTCGAACTTGGAACTTTACATACATACATAACTATATGTACTGCTGACTTGTTGGAGTGCTTTTATCCTATATCCATTTTGAAAGTTTCATCAACAAAATAATAAAGTTAAGCAAAATAATTCGTATATTTTGTAGCTCGGATGTCTCTGACGCCGGAATAGCTCTTACATCTAAAATAGCATTAAAATCTCGTAAACTGTTTAGGTCGACCCCTATAAAATGTCCGTTTTAATTCAATCAGAAAATTATTATTTTATTGAGTCGGTCGTAATTTTTATATTTAAAATATCGTCGCTGCAGTAAATTTCGAATGTGGTTTAATTTGACCTACAATTATTTGATTTCGAGTGCCATCGGAATCCAAAAATCGTTCTAAACTTTAACAATAAGCTTGTAATAAAAAGAAAAAACGAGATCTTAATTACAGTCGATACAATAGTTTATCAAGTTAACGGCCAGTTAGACTGTCAACGATAAACTCTTATAAATCTTCCACCCCAACACTTTACGAACAACGGCTATTAGCACCTCTATGGCATTTTCTTCGTACACTCGACGCGCTCTACTTGTTTTATTTTTCTTTGTTCAAACTGTAATTTTGGCAAGTTTTCTTCGTTATACTCATTATTTATCTTATTAATAAAAAGCAACCATAGATCTCCTTAATTTGACCTCTAATCATCGTTAAAGCGAAGAGAAAGCTTAAAAATAGCAATAAAAACGTTGTGGAATCCAAAATAAAGATCCTTCCTCAACCATATTTTAAGCACTCGAATAAGACATTATACCTCAGTAATAAAGTTTTTGATTTTTATAAAGGCAAACTCATAAATTTGTAATTAAAAATTAAATGAATAAAAATTGACCGTCGTCCAATGTAGTACTGCCTCTTAAAATTATTATGCATAGGAATAAAGTTTCTACATCAAAAAAATTACACGCATAAGCCTTCAGGAAACGATGATAAATGGTCGTTTGAAGTAAATTAAAAAAAAAATTAAACCACCTTTGATATATACACATACATGGCATATTAGTTTGACTTGACTTTATAAAATAGAATTGTTTAAACATGGTTGATTAAAAACTTCCTTCCCTGCACATTGCATGCGATGCATAGTCACGAATCATGCGCTTGGCGTGCCCTATTTCACTCTTGTAAATTGGTGTCCCCTTTGTTTGGTCTAACATAACTAATTTTTTAAATATCAACTCTGCATGTCAGCGATTATAATCACATAATTTATTAAAAAATAAAATATGATGCAAAAAGTTGAAGGAAGCTGCAAACGCTTTAAAAGAATGTAATGCTACTGGATTTTAAGCGGAAGAGTTTCTGGTATTTTGAAAGCTTTTAGGATTACGATTTTGGTTGCAGACGTTATGATTCTCAGTTCGTTATTGATTTAAACCACTTTTTGTATGCACTTAAACCCCACTGATTTTATAAAATGAGATGAAAGTTTTAAAGCCCATCATCTTCATCGAAAAATTACTTACCAAAAAGTGCGTCCAGGGAAATGAGCTTTTCCATAAATTCAGAAATAGAGCTTTAAAATCTGTTAACATAACACTAAACTATCGTGTTACACGTACGTACAACATTTAATTATTATTGTTTAAACGTGTTATTATGGCAAGTTGACATTAACACGGTTTTATTTGAGCTGGTAATTGTAGGGTATATAGGAGAACAGTTTTGTTACTCTTTATGAGACATGAAATTAATATAGAAAAGTTATAAACAGAGTGACCGATTCGATTTTTCTATTTATATTATGCTGGTAGTATGTACTTTTCAAAACGTTTTCATTTATTTGAAATAATATTATATTAAACCCTCCACGTGGGTTTATAGACACATTAAAATATAAAGCTGGGTACTCATTGGGACACAACTTTTCTCATTCATTGCAAATTGCTACCAATATTGAAAAATAACAGTTTTAACTTATTTTCCCATCCAACATCCGAGATAAAAGCTCAAGTAATCCACAAGAAATTAAAGCTTAATAAAACTTTTTTTGTTAGGGGATCTAACTGCTAGGGAACTTTGTTAAGCGTGGCCAGGCCATCTGAATTCTCTGTAATTTGTGAAAAAATTTCCGTGCATTAAGCTCATAATGGCTTGCAGTACACGTTAATAATTGGTGGCTCCCCAATGCGTGTGAAAATGATTAAAATATAGGTAAATAAATTTATTATAGTGAGACATACCGAAAATTTCAAGGGGGGGGGGCAAATTTTTTTAAACGCTATTAAAATTTAATATGTTAAAAAAAACGATTCAATATAAAATAAAAAATATATATTCTATCAAAGAGATATCAAAGAGATATCAAAGAGATTCACATTAACAAAATAAACAAACCTAGTAGCTAATAGAGGCATTACTACGTATGTAACAACGAAAATAAAAGAAAAAAATCATTGCAAAAACATAGCATAAAGTAAAGGCTTGCCTATTTCTTTGGATTTTTATATTGCAATTGTTAAATATTTTATGTTTTGCCAAAAGCCGGGGGGGGGGGGTAAGTGATATTAAATAATAGAATTTTTAACTGGAAAGTCTGGGAGGTATGGAATACTCTCCGGGCGGAACAATTCCATATTATTAAAAAATTCAACCTGCCATTTGGGATAAACCGTGAAAATATTATAATAATTATAATTATTATTATCCCAGTTGCAAAACTTACACCAAAATTTTTTTTATTTAATAGTAATTATTTAAAAATTTATGTACACTAGATTTTCTTTTACGAAATTTTTGAAAGATTTCCACGGATTTCCTCTTAGATTCAAAAAAGTTAAAAAGCAAAACAAATTGGCATTCTTAAGATTTCGTCGAATTTAATTTGATTTCTTCATCATTTTAATTAAAGTAAAAAATTTCAATTTGAATTTAAAATTTTGTAAATTTACCAATAAATATTCTAGTGTGTTTCGTTCTTTTCTTACTTTAATAAATAAATAATTCGAAAATCGTCGATTTTGAACAATAAAATTTAGAAACTAATTTTTAGATATGGGAGAGGCTTGCAGGTTGTCACTGCTTGCAGGTTGCCACCCTTACCGAATTTCGACATGCTAGCATTGTCATCTCCTAAATTTCGACGGACATCGATGTCAAACGAGTAGTTGTCGCTTTTAATTTAATTATGATGCACACGAACACAACAACAGGGTGTTTGCTAAATAAAGTGAGAAATTTTATTTGTTAAAAAATGAAAAATTAAAATTGTGTTTTTGTTTTGTGTCCATAAATTGAATATTTTCTTCGAAAATTTAATGCAAATATTTTTGGTTTTGCTTTTTCATTCAATTTTCATTATTCTTAAAAAATTCTAAACACAAAATCATGAGTTGCCATTTCTTTTCATGTATATTCTAAAGTAGTGTAAAAATGCAGGTTGCCACCTTTTTTGGCTTGCAGGTTGCCACCTCTCTTATTTTACATTATGACGTACACAACTGTATGCACTGTATACGGACAGTGGCTACATGACCCCCTAAATCGGTACAGAACAGGTTCCCGCGCAAAGGGGGGGGGGGTTAACTTCTATTGGATATTTTATGTACCTATTGACGTAAACGCTTTTAATATATTTGAAAAATTAATATAAATATTTATTTATTAATACTTGATAATACTTTTGATTTTAACATTTTTTTTCCTTGTCAACTTACTCTAACTTTTTTTTGTGTTCACAGCCACTAAGTGTAATTAATATCAATCATATGTTTTTACTTGAGCTTTTCTACATTTTCAGCAATTTTTCAAGGGATGGCAACCTGCAAGCCGAAATTTCAAGGTGTCAATTTTAGATACTTTTGAAAATTTGCTGTAAATTGTTAGTTTTTGAGAATTAAAATGATTTTTAGCGCAGGATTGTGTCTATACTTCCCCTTTCCTATGTTTATTATTATATCAACAATACGTTGATTGTATGACGAGTTATGATTAAAAAAGCTATGGAGTGGCAACCTGCAAGACTTTCACGGTTTTTTAAAAATTACTAAACCATTTTTTATGCTAAATATTTAATAGATTTGGTTCTAGGACATTTGGCTACGGGACATTTCCCTCCCAGAAATCTTGCTACTAGGACATTTTTTGAAATATTTAATTAAGCATTTCTAATTGCCAAATAAAAATTACGGTATATTTCTGTAAATTACTTAGATATTTCTAAATCGAACGTATAATTTTAGTAATAATTTAGGAGTGGTTGCGAAATGTCCGATCACAAAATGTCCTAGTAGCCAAGATAGACTGGAGATTTACAATTTTAGATCAATATTTTGCATACCCCTGGACCAAAGTATATCAAAATGATACTGATTTTCGCAAATTTGTACAAACTCTATCTTTTCTATAAATTTGTTAATAATTGCGATTTACTGAAAAACTATTCCTAACTTTTAGGGGTAAATGAGAGAGAAGAGTAGGAGCAGCTTGCCGAACGTATTTGTTATTAATACAATATAATAAATAGATTCGTCTAGACGTGTACTAAATTTCCATTTGTTGACCTGAAATACAATAATTTCTTATTGCTAATGTCACATTAGCTTATTGCTAATGGAGAATATTTAAATTTTTGTTCAAAAGATGCTATTAGAATTAAATTTCTATTTCCTCGAGAACCAGATATTATAGGAAGATAAAATTTAACCCATTTTATATTAAAAAATAATCTCTTTAATGTCTATCCAGCTTACAAAATTTTGTAAAAATTCGTTTTTTAGTAAATAACGGCCAACTTTTCTAAGACTTGGGTAATTTTAAAAGTTCAATTTCAGACTTATCTTTAAGGATTTTATCTATAGGTTTTCTTGCAGTAAAAATTTTTAGTCTCTAATATAATTAGTTGGGATCAAATCACTTCGTTTCTTGAACTATTAATATTTTTGCTATGGTAGTATTTGCGACTTAATTATTTCGTCTGGTTTAGTTGGACTTGATGAATGCCAGGATGAAAATAAATCGCATATTCAAAGACATGCAGTGGGCGTGCGATCAAATGTATACGCACCTTTGTTCAGTTGAGTTTTAAACAAATACCTATTCAAATTTCGAAAGTTTGTTTTTAACACAAAAGTGTGAAATTGTTCTTGAAAGTCAAATTTGCATGTAAATTAAACATTTTTTGCTATTTCAAGCACTGGAACGGGATTCTTAAAGTAAAGGGTAGGCACTCAAAAAATTACGTAAGAAGTTCAAACTTAAACAATAACCAACCCTTTAGTAACTTTTAGGATAAATAAATAAAGAGGAAGTTTCTTCCAAATTGGCTTAATTTCTTGTTAAGTCTACTCTCGATAAGCCTTATTTTAAATAAAAACTCACACAACAAACTTTTTGCTTACAGTACTCGAGGATTAAATAAGTTAAAGAAAGGAATTTTTTTATTAAAATCCTCTATGTAATATAAAGCAAAAAATAATGTAGATATAAAATACGTGTACGAACATGTGTCAAACCTTTAACGCCGTGTGTGTATGATATATTAAACAAGCCGTAAATACAAGAGCAAGTTGCTGATAAAGGCCATACTCCATGACTTGACGCCATTAATCATATCCCATCTGACGAACAGGCAGTCCTTCCTTTTACATTTATAAAACGCAAGCTATATGCCTCACTGAAAGCTTTTAATAAACACTGAAAGGGCTAATATGTAGTGATGATACAAATTTAGGTGCAAAATTGTTTTATCGACTCTTATCTGCTCATTTATTTTTAGGTAATTTTCTTCCCAATTCGCTTTGTATTTTTCTTAAAAACCATACGACCAAATCAAATTATCCTAATGGCTAAAAGTGGAAAAACTCAAACAAAGTTTCAATGATTAATTCTTTGAGCTTCTTGCATCCAAACTCAGCAAGTCTGCGCGAGCCCGGATGTATTATTTAGTTTTCTTACTGAAAACTTGGAGTCGAGAAAGCTAACTTGTAGCATCTATTAATTTTCAGTTAAAATTAATTGTAGTCTCTTTATTTAAGTTTGCAACTGCGGAAGTGTAAAACATCAATTATTTTTAACAACGAAGTACTGAAATATTTTCAACTTCATCTGTTGGATGTAAGTATCTCTATTACTTTTGGAAGAAACGTTTTGGCGTAAGACATCAATCTGGTGTAAAAAAAAAGTTACCACGGCCATAGGATATCCCGCCGCAAGAAACCAAATGAGCCATTTCATCCAACAAGTTGCATCAAGAAACTTTTTTAATTGACCTAAAACTTCTCGGGGTTTGCAACATTTCGTCTCTTAACCCTCTAGCAGACGCGAAACAGCGTTTCGTCATTCAAACTATGAGATCTGGTAATTTTAAAATATCAATTTCACACTTACGCCAAATTAAAAGCAAACCAAGGCGGTTGGTTATAATTAATTTTTGCTAACCACAAACTGCCAAACCTGTTTGAGCATAATAAAAATTAATCAAAAATTATTAAACTCTTTACACACAATAACTTTAAGAACAAGTGGTTATTTAGATTAATGATTTTTAGAAGCAAGATTTTTCTTTATAATCTTGGTGGCTAGTAAACATTACAATGATTAATTAAGATATTTTAAATCGAGCCTGTGTTAACTAATAATGCAATTTATCATCGGGGGAACCTACACAATAATTAAGCAACTTTCAATTTTAACTTTTTTAAATTCAAAAATAAAACACTTTTTTTTATTTCATTTCGCTTCTAACTTTTTGAATTGACGGGTCGTGGTTCATTTTTTAGGCTTCAAAGTTAGACAATTTTTGATGAAACGGGAAAGTTTATATTACTCGAAATATTTAATATTTTGTGACAAAGGCATGTTTTTATGAGAAGTCTGTCATAATGAAAAATATGAATGTGAGCATTTCATATGCAGTAAATACAGTGTTTCGCAAAATATACTCGCAGGTATGTTATAGTGTATCATCGTTGAAACGGAAAATATGTTGAAATCTACGAGGAGATTTTAAAATAAAAAGCTCAAAATTTACGGTCGGGGAACTAAAAATATAATATGTACTTATTAAACTTTAACATTAAGAATAAAAGATTTTAGGAAGAAAACTTTTTAAATTTTCAATGTTCTTTTAAATCTTAAAAAGTTTGTAATAATCAATTTTGTTCTTAGCTGGTCTTGCCGTTACATATTGACAATTTAATTGAAAATTATAGTTTTCCATTCCACATTCCACAATTTCCGTGCTACTAAGAAATTGAATTTCTTTTTCTTAAATAAATCTTAATCTTTCCTTTCGCAACTTTTGAAACGATTTTGGTGTACGGGGACAAAAAACTTTTATTTTATTTAATTTGCACAGAGCTTTAGGTTAAAACAACATATTATTTACATTTTTATGTTATTACTGTGTAAAAGGTAAAAAATTATTCGATAAACTGCTTCTGACTGTGAAAAATTAAGTAGTCGTGCAGGAATGCAACTAAAAACTCATTTCTTTTTATTTACGCCTTTGGGTAATGTTAAATACCGTGGCGGTTCTTTGTATAACACATGAGAAATTTATCTCAATTTTATCTTGTATCATCTAATTCAGATGCTTTTTCATTCGTACATTGCTTATTCTTCTTCTACATCTTTTGCTTTTTTTAAATGCAATGGCTTAAAATTTTTTCTGCTGTAATATCAAGCAAACTTAAAATAAATTCTTTTATACTATGATTTTAAATATTTTGAAATGCAAACAATGCGTTTTATCCAATTTTGTTAATTTTTTTAAAACTTTCGTCTTATTGATTTCTTGTTGTCCTGCCACCTGTTGAGGGCAATTCTTTCTACTAAAATAAATCCCCCTCTTAATGTGTTTCTTTGTAAATTACCATCTTCACAATCAAATACTTAACTGAATTAGATTTTATTAAAATTCAATTTAAATAAGAATATATAAGAACAAATAAGAGGACGGTTACGGTATGATCTTTAAGTAAGAAGCAGAGAACCCTGGTTCGACCCCGAGTGAATCAAGAACTTAAATCTGCCTTGAAAATCTTTCATAAAATAAAGTGATTTGCCAAAACTCATACTGGATTCTAGTGCTACTGTGTGTATATAAATTGAATTTGTTTGTCAAATTTGAAAAGGAGGAGTCTATATGATATATTTTTCTATTTTTCTTACATCATTCCAGAGGTCATCATCATCATCGGCCAGCCATTTCTGTCCACTGCTAAACATAGCCTCTTTCTCTGGGAGGAAGGTTTTTAGCATTTAGATCCCACGGTTGCTAAATCCGGATTGGGGAATGCCTGTAACCCTGTTTTAATAGTTGATGGCGGAAGCACAGAGACGGTTATATGAAAATTTATGACTCTCCCCGGACTCGAACCGAGTACCTTAGAGTCTGCAGTTGTTAGGCTAACCTACTTATTTTATTTAAAATATAAAATGTAAATTGCTTTTCTTTGGCTAAAATGGGGAGGGGGGAAATTATAATCGGTTAACAGGAGAGTTTTGATACTTTCGCTTGAAATTTAATGATGTAAAAATGATTTTGTTTAAATTATTTAATTCGAAAAAGATATTTAAATGATTAGTTGATGGAATTCAATTAATAATAATTATTTATTTAGAAAATAATGAAGATTATTTTATTTTATTTTATTTTATTTTATTTTATTTTAATTTATTTAATTTAATTTAAAAGAAAACAAAACTCCAACCTGGTTTTAGAAGTCGGATATTTGTGTGCTTATATATTCCAAGTTTTTAGTGCAACTTGAACTATCACAGAACAAATACGTTTATGTATCGCAGAAATACGCACCGGGGGGCTGGGGTATGCAATTCTCACCAAGTATTCACCTTATTGTATGGAAAACAATAAGTATTGTATAAGTATATAATAAGTAGGGGGCCACCATATTATACCGAGCTTACTTTTCCAAAAAATTTTAAAACAACTTCATAATTATTGTTAATGCTCAAACGAAGCTCATTGAGATTCCAACCACGCTGAAAAATTGGATCAAAGTATTAATTAATCAATCACAAATTTTTGTGTACAGTCACGCCAAGGATTCCCAGAAATTCTTAAAAATTATTTAGAAGTTGTGTTTTAAAAATCCTTGTGTACACAAAATTGTTGATATATTAACCCTTAGAGTTTGGCACCAGTTTTATACACCAAAATATTTAAATTTTGTTAAATTTTTCCGCGAAAGAAAATTTAAATTTGGGTAAATGATTATTGAAAAAAACGTGGACATTAAAATTTGTTTTTCTATTTATATTTATGCGACTTTTATTACACAAACAGGGAGCTATTAAATTAAGCTTTATTTATGTTGCAGCTCGTAGCGACAAACTTTAGCAGAACAAGAAATGTAATGACCGAAAGCTATAAAGCAATTTAATAAATTTATTTAGATCTTAACTGTAATCTCAAAAACGTTATATTTATTATAGAAAATCTTGTTTTATCAAGCTGGCACCGGTTACGTTTTCTTAACAAAACGTTTACCATTTATCACAAACAAAATATAATTACAGAGAAAACTCGCGCAGTGTATGAGGGAGAAAGGGGTTATTTTGGATACAATTAAAAATGAAGTAAGATTAAAGATAGTAGCTAAATTTACCCTTTTAATAAAATTTTATGCAAATGTGTATGCGCTCCTTGTGAATTTAATACACCTAAGGATTTGGTTGGTGTAACAAACACAAGCGATCTGCGGTTTGTTACCCTAGTAGTCCTGCTAGGTCCTTAAACCACGATAACCAACCCGACCACCATATATCATTGTAAAATAAAGCGGATAAAGGATGCGGTTTGTATTGCTTGGTTTGGTATTATTATTTTTATAATGGGCCCAGCACAGCTCGTGACGTTGGCTTCCAAAATTAATTGCTGCTCTAATGCATAATGCAAAAAAAAATTCAATGGCTTTGTGTATCGCTGATAGTTTCAATAAAGATCTTTCCGATGCTGCACAACTGACTGAAGGATAATTAATAACTCACCTGAAGCAACTTCGCTGTTACTGTTGTAAACAAATTGCCATGTAATTATTTTTGAAGCTATAAGGAACGCGGTAGAAAATTGAGTTAATATTTTCTTGTAATTTTCACATTTAATTATCTTCGGGTAATTACGAACGTCTAAACATTATTACGAGTTTTAACGTAAGAAATGATAATGATGGGTGTGTAAAGTACAACGTCTTAAAGATTTAGTGCCTGAGAGGAACGATGCGATGGTTGGGGTAACGAAGAGTAGTTTCGGTGACATATGGTGATTGAAACTTGTGTTGAGTTCAAATTAATCTAGCGAACACGCATTAAGATTTCAGTAAATCTTGTAATTAACTCGAAAACCTTATTGTGAGGTATGCACTTGGTGTATTTTTTGATTTACAAAGCGCTGACACGAGTAAAATATTTCCAGGGTAAATTCAGATAAAACCGACAAGTTCATATAAAGGTACCTACACATTGCACGTAAATCACCGGTTATCCATTTCACGAGCTTGAAAGTCAACTTCAACCAGAACTTAGTCGTCTCGTCGGAGAGTGGACTCGAAGTTTAACGTGATGGCACGACAGCTATGTCACAAGACCGTGTGTAAGAACCTTAATACTACATACCTTATGAATATAATTTGCAAAAATTTTAAATATATTTTCAAAATACAAGTTTATAAGTGTTTATTCAAAATGTAAAACGAGATAAAGAGGAACGTTAAAATATAGCCTGGCATTACCATATTTGTAACTCTTTAGATAAGAGGACTACCGACATAAAATTGAATAGCATTAGAAAATGCAACAGTTATCTCGCAATTTATTTGCTTTTTATTATTTTGCAGTGCACTTTTTGTTACAAATACCGAATTAAACTCGTTAAATATTTTTACTGATATTTAAACTTTTAGTAGTCGAAGAGTGCTATGCTGCGTTTATTTTTACCATTCCAAATCAAATTGCATATAAAATGGTTCATTAAAATTAGTATATTCTCAGCAATTTACAATAATTTTAATTTATTTTTGCAAAATAGTTTTCTGGGCGTTAACAGCGCAAGGTGGGGAAAATTTTTAATCGAAACGTGGCTCCTTTTTTCCGTAGCAAATAAAATTTAAAAAATTAGAAGATCAAAGTTTGATCGTCAATATTCGTAATGCTTCATATTAATCAATTCCATTAGTCGTTAATACTATTGGAAAAAGTTCGATTTTCAATTTGGACTGGTAAACATATCAAGTGGTAAAATTTATTATCGGGCATTCTTTTGAGGATGCAGCAAAACAACAAAGAGCTCAGGAATTTCTATCAAAGAAATTCTTTGCAATAATGCAGGTGTAACAGTGAAAATATTTTGTTTGTTCAACCGCTTATATATTTTTTATTCATTTTTATTGGATTTTCACTTCGATATGAGAATAATTCCCAACCGCGTTTTATTATGACCTTTTTTTAAGTAACTAACTATTTTTATTTTTAATTGGTAGTTTTTGAACGAACCTTTACCTTTCAAATACAAGACGAAAGAAGACTACTTCTTTTATCATCAAAGAGATACTGTCGTAGTCTTCAAAAGCTATTTCTTATCAAAGAAAATATTATATTTATTTACTGAAGTTTAAAAAACTTTGTTGTATAAAATAACAACGTTTTTAAATAATTTTATGTGGATAAGTTTTTTCTATAAAATGATCGAACGATCTTGGGAGAAGAAAACGTATGCAAAATAGGATGTAATTTTTAAAGATTAGTTTTGTAGACTTAAATCTTTGTCAAATTAACGTCTGACACTTTGTTAATCCTCTAAATGTACAAGACGAACTTGAAAATATTACTTAGTTTTTAAATTGCATTCCTAAGATACTCCAAGTTAAAATCGACGTAGATGTATTTTCATGTAAAACATGGCATAGAATAATTAACATTTAGAATGTCGGCTGCTAAATTATTGTTGTATTCAAAAGACTATTGTGCGTGCATAACAAATATTCTGTACTAACAAATAGAACGGCTTAAGTTATAAATTTTAAGTACAATGAACTTGAAAACAATCCAGATAAGAAATCGAAACATTAACTTAAGATTGATGTGATATCTTAACATCCTAAGATGTTTTCATAATTTTAAAGGATTTAATGCAAATACATCTTGTAACTGGTTTATTAGGCGCTGTTCTTTTGATAAATCTTAATACCGCTTCACCTGAACAAGAACTCCTGGAGGGTCGACATTTTTATTTAAAATAGGTAGCCGGTAGGGACTCTCATCACGATCACATAATAAACCCCATATAGAGTGAATTATAATTGTCCGAATACTTTAAAATTCAAATTTGTGAAAAGCAAAAATGTTTAGAACACCAAAAGTTCTGATCTAATCTTTAAACAGTGCAAAGCAGGGGGTTACAAATCAAAATTAAAATCCTGGTAAAACAAAAGAGTGGTTAATTTTATTTATTTTTAAATTTATTATCTGGTCGTAATAATTAATTTGTTGTTGCCACAAACTATTAGAAATCAATATAATTTCCTAAAAATAAAATGAACACTGTTAATAATTAATATTTGTAGCTTAGATCAAAAATGTCATATCTGTTATGGTTACTGCCATAATCGATATCAAGTGCGTTTGACCAATGACCATTAAGCCACATAGGCCAATGACAAAAAAACATCATAATCATTAGGCACTCATAATTCAAAACTACCATTTGGACATTGTCTCTTTTTGATCCAAGCCACAGATATAATTTATTAATTAAAGTTATGTCTAATCTAACTTGTATAACCTATTATATATTGACGTGTTTGTTGTAATAATTTGAAATTTTCTTTTGTTCAAAAAAATACTGCATATTCAACTAATTTTGGTAAGATAAGCCCATCTCTAGTTATTAATAATTAATAACAGAAAAATTGTTTAATGAAGTAAAATTTTGGAATCGTCAAGTAAAATGCAAAAAGATAAACTTGAAGGTTAAGTTAGAATTATGTTGTGTTATTTGGTGTTAACTTAAGTTTAAGTTGAGTGAAGTTAAGATGAGCTTAAAGCTAAGGTAATTAATTTTATGTTGTTTAATTTTTCGGGGCCTGTAGAGAAAAAACTTTTGCATTTTGACGGTGAATTAAGATTTTTGGGTGTGTTTATTAAGTGAAAAATTCAAAAAAGTGATCGACTGCTCAGATAAAAGTACTACCTATCGTTTGGCTCACATTACGTAGCAGGAAATAAACAAATAATGCTGCAACCAACCGCACACAATCCCTTAATCCGTTTACTGAGACCGAAACGAAAAAAATCGACTGTTGAATCGAATGAACGCCTTAGAATAAAAAAAACAAATTTTAAAAATCACAAAATGTAATAGAAAAGATTGAGAATTCTTCAAAACTATCCAAGTTTTTATAAACTTAATTTGATGTCAGGAAAAAGACTTCTGTAAAACAAAAGAGATTCCATCTAAAATATGTTGCTGGTAGTTTCAAATTAAAAATAAAAATAATTATAGCACTATCGAACGTGGCTTAAAAATTGTGGAATGGTCAACAGTATGTTATATATAAAAAAAAATCATTAAAACAAATATTTTAAAAATTAAAATAAGCTTAAACTAAGCTTCTAATAATTTTTAACAAAACTCTATTCCAAACAAAACAAAAAAATAAAATACTTTTTTTATATCGTTATGTTTCTGCAAGTTATAGGTATTTGTAAAATTAATTTGAGATAAAATTTTGTAAATTTAGTTAAGCTTCTTTTAAAAGATACTTAAAAGTAAAAAATAATCAACCAAATAATAAAATACAAAATGTTTCGACTGTTGATATCCCGATATTCCTGATCATTTCTATTAGCTTGTTAGTACTAACAGATCTTTTCTATTGGTTAGTTAAATTTAGCAGCTCATTAAAAGTTTTATAAAACAGACTGCAATAAGCAATATTCTTTCTAACTTATTTGGATAGAAACATTATTTATCAAATATCTAAAAGTTATCAAATCTTCTAATGCACTGATTATGTACTAATTTAATATACCTGCGCCTTCTATTTTGATTATTGTTACAGGATATACAGGACAAAAGTATTTCCTGAACATAGTCCTGAGTGATTCCATTTTGTGGTCAAAATAATAGAGATCGAATTTTGAACAATATTTGTCGGTTGATTAAATGAATGTAAAATATTAAAAAACTTTATAGATGCACGTAACTTGCTCGGAGCTAGAGAGCAAAATGTGCATAGTGATGCGCAATTTTATATACGCTCTAAGAGTAAATTATTCAAAATATGTAGAAAATTTAACCGAAGATCCTTCCTAAACAAACAAAAATTTGAAACATACCAACCATACATACATAAAAAAACGTAATTAAACTTGCCTGGATAACTAATCCATATACGGTGATGTTGAAAATATGGCTTACCTGTAACAAAACGTAAAAATGTAAATTAATATTTGAATAAGAAAGTGTAACAATTAGAACTTTTTTTTAAATTTATAATGCAAGCATTCGGTATATAAAATCAGGTAGAAAAGTTTAAGACAAATTTTTGCCTGATATAAATTTTAAATTTCCATTTTTGCTTAAGAACACGAGAATAATTAACACTTCTCTTCAACGACGAAACTTTTTAGTAAGTTAGAAATTAGTTTTGAAAGGAAGAAAGAAATTCTGCAGATCTTTGCAATTTAAATGGCGAGACTAATAAAATAATAAAAGCACAGGCGTGTATTTTGGTTCTGATTGAATAATTCAATGCGCGGTGAAGCACGCGCCAGCGTTATTTGAGTTTTAACACATTTAAACCACCCTCGTGTAAGTTGCTTGTAAAAGTTAAACGTACTTACATTTCTGCAAACTGCTCTCATAATTGCCTTCTCCACTATTTCATTACATATGAATTTTATTTCAAACTCAAACACCGCCTAGTTATACTTGATTTGATGGTAATTGAAGCAAATTTTTTCGAGTGTTCAACAAGTCGATGCTAAATTTTAAACTTTATGCTGCATTCGATACACTTTTCTTTGTAAGAGGTTGACAAACATGTTCAAAAATCCCTAGAGTGGATTCTATTGCAAATAGGCCATTGGCGAAAGCTTTACAAAGGAGTTTTCTTAGCGTATTTTAAAATTGTACCAACTCAAATACAAAAATCAGTCATTTGTAAGACTATTCGCTTTCCTATTGATTCAAAAAGTTTAAACAAACTTGAACAATTTTTGCGCTGGATTTACGTAAACTATTACAGATTACCGCTTTGGCCTTTGCACCGCAATAAGTCGAGCTGTAAAAATTATATTAAAACGATTTAATTAAATAAATTTTCGCGTTTATGGTAAAATCGTGTGCGATGCTGACGGAATGCGAATACACATATATCATACGGCTGCATTTGTGCTTTTTTCGAAACTGTAATAATAAATTATGTTTAAATAAATATTTGTACGATGAGAGCTTTTATCAAATTAATTGGATTATTTTATCTCGGGGGCACCGTATTTAAATCATCTCCTACTTTTTTATTTGTTTTATCGACCCTCAGTTAAACAGTGTCATTAATCTGGCACTAATATCTACCGGATGACATTTCCAAATAAATGACCTAAGGGAAAAATGATTTTTCCTAACGTATGATGGGTAAAGGTCAATTTTCATGCAAATCCTTGCTGTCAAGACCTCTATTTGTCCTAAGACCAGGCTTATGCGGACGTTCACAAGAGTTTTATCTTATTTTACGCCCCGTCGACTGCAGTGCCGCTCTTAGAGTGCATATTAATCAATACCGATGAAGACGGAACCGTAGATATCGCGGCGAAAAGTTGAATCGTAAGTTATGATTTATTGTTGATGCATCCTGGGGTGCACCTTTTAAATTTTAATCCAATTCGAATAATTCATTTGCTTAATTTTGCGTTAATAAGTGACAAATTTATTTTGGTTTTTAGCTATAAGCCGATGGAAAACGTAATTTAATACTTCGAGTGTTGTGGGTATACGTAAACAGAAAATTTATTCAATTAGTAAACTTAAAGCTGTCATAATCAGCACTTTATCAAATTATGTTTTTCGGAAAAACGTAAACCTCGAAATCCCATTTACGTAAATAATTAATTTACGAGTTTAACTTTATGCAAAAATGTACTTGCTGTGTGAATTCTGTGACGTAATAAACATGCAAAACATCAATTCTGCATTAGAACATCCATCATATCTAAATGGCTCTCGCATAATACATTTCCTATTATGACCTCTTTTATTTTTTAAATAACACCCTGCAATTTTTATTGCTGCGATATACTGCTAATAACCAAGGGTAAGTATCATCATAAAAGTAAGGGGTTATTGGAACTTGCACAAAATTATCTCCAATTCTATGGAATATTCATATGTAACAAATTCGTGGATTTAAAACTTTTATTACCAATTATCAATAATTTTAGTACTTGCAATGCAATAATCGTTAATTCTCATTCCTTTGCCAACACTTTACATGGTTTTATTTTAATGAAGTTTGCAGTGAAAATCAATTTAGCTCTTAGGCGGTAATCTACAGGACCAGCAGTAGCTAATCTGGTGATATCAGTTACTGCGGTGATAACCTATCGTTATAACTTTAGCACTACGTAGTTTATAAAACTAAGATTAAAATTAATTAAACATAGTAAAGTTACATAAAAACTACGTTTGAAGTACTTTAATAATTTAGTCAAGTGATTACAAAATTTTAACTAAACAGATTAAGAAATAAAGAGCTTTTTATCATAAATCCCTGTTTAAGAGACGGCCAAATTGAGGAACATGGAAAAGAATCTTTTGAGCATAAATTTATTATAAATATTACTTCGTTTATTTTTTGTTTATTTACTTTTATTCATCCCTGCAAGCGAGCCTTGGTGGATGCACGACTTTCGCTCACTGAAAATACCACTTGGTTACACATTTCCACTGTTCGGACAATCCTTATAAATGAGGAATAGGACAAAGATACGTTTTAACCATAAGCGTTAATTTTAACTTATTCTACGAATAAATATGACTACATTAATTAGTAAAGTTTGGTTTTATTATTTTGATAAAGATTTTTCGTTTCAGACAAACAAAACTATCAAGCAACAAAATATAAAACAAAGTCGATGACTTGAGACTCAGCAATAAAGTAATTTTAGCATACCACGCCGGCCATCAGGCACACGTCTACATTAAGTTTCGGTGTAACGATTGTTTGAAATTGCTACTAAATGTTTAATAGGTTGTGTAATAATAATTGTTCATTTTAAATTTATGTTTTCCACAAATACCTACCAGTATCTTTCAATACCCAGCGTTGCGCGTATCGAAGTTCACGTGGACAAAAAAATTTGTAAGTTTAAATAAATCATTTTAGTAAAATTGTGAAAATACTGGAATGTTAATAACAATAAGAAAAAATTTCCCTGTGAATGTCATGGACTAAAAAAAAATCAAATTAGAAAAATTCCTCGAATATATATTTTCTTTTTAAGTATAGAATGATTATTGTTTCATATTGAAATTTTGAAACATCAAAATTTAAATAACTTGATACTTTCTTGCTTCTTTTTACCAAAAATCTAATCAACTTTTAGTGTGATATACGGTTCATGAATAAAACTTTTTCTATATGTATCTGCTCAACTTTATTATTACATTTACAGTTTCACGTGCATGTTTGAACTTCATAACTTTTCAAGGTAAAAGAATTTAATTTTGTTGGTTATTTATAAAAATATTTGTAAATGAACCTAATATTTAATGGCCACTTTTATTGCAATGGTGCTTACCTGAAGAATTTAAGATTTACATTATGAATCATTTACCCGGTTTATCTAGTTTGAGACGACGTTAATTCTACGACGTTTTAACGTTGAATTAACGTTTATTTTATGCGCTTATTCAGTTTGCATTTTGAAACTTGTAATTTTAATCCGTTATCGAGTTCTTACAAATATTTTTCCGTAACTCATATCACAGGGGCTAGACAAATAAAATTAATTATTTTCGTTTTGTTTGATATTTTTAAAATATTATCTGGAACTAAATTAAATCATGAATTTCTAGATAGGTCCAAGTAAACCTTGTTTGCAAAAATGGTATAAAATAAAATGAATTGACGTTGAAGTCAAACCAACTTGTAATAGTACTGTGTGCATTTTCTGTTATAGGTCCATCCAGGATGGCAAACTGTTTTTCGAGAAAGTAATGTTATTAATTTTATCTGTAGGTAAATTCAGATAATTCAATATTTTAGCCACGCCATTATTTATTTAATTTTATAATTTATCAATTCTGTGGTCGGCACTTAAAAGATCATAAGTACATGAATTATTATATTATTTCCTGCAAGATTTGTTTGTTGAGAATTTAAACTTGATATACAATTAATTTTTTTGCATTACATTAAAGCAATTCATCGGTCGTCCACTGAAATGCTGGATTGACAATTGTTGTGAAAAATAGTGCTGTGCAAGAAATTGGCATCAAGTTCAATATCGCAGAATTCAAAAATAAATTGAAAGAAAGCAATAAAACACCGATAATAATGGTTCATCATATTGATAAAAAATTAATAAATTCAATACTTTCTTTCATCAATATGATGAATTTTGTCCATTAAGACAAAAATTATGAATTTTTCATCAAATTTGATCAAAAACGTCACTTTGGTGCTCTAGCACAGTGGTTCCCAAACTGTTTTTGTTTTATAGTCACAGCTTACCCATGGACTCCCAAGTAAAAAAACTTGGGAAAAAAGAGGTATTCGTATTATTGAACCCAGAGGCGGATCAAGTATATAATACTAGAGATAATGTAATTAATACGCATAGTTCTCATCTAATTAACGCGACACAACATACGGCGTATTCACATCATAACATTACATAACAAAAGGGTACCGTTTTAATTGATATAATTAAATTGACTTATTAAATAATAATAAAATAATATAACGCAAATTTAAGGTTGAGTCAAGCATGTTATGCTATGTTAATCAAACTTCGTTATTTATCCTTTTGCACGCACACATAAGTTTCAATGTATTTTAACTTTTTTGTTAGATACCTATGTTATCCTATGCTATGCTGTGTTTTGTCGCTAGAGTAAAGCGTCGTTCTCAGCCAATTAACGTGACACAACATAGCATAGCATAACTTAACACAACAGTTAAAATATATTTAAACTAATAGGTGTGTATTCAAAATGGCATTTGTCATCTGTCATTTTTCATTTTGAACACACACGACACACTTATGTTTCAATGTAATTTAACTGTTGTGTTAAGTTATGCTATGTTGTGTCATGTTAATTGGCTGAGAAGAACGCTTAATGCTTTAACTTACAAGATGTTCACCATAACTGCATTTTCAAGTTAATTTTTGAAAAAATGTAAAAACAACGGGACTCGGACACAGTTAAATACAGGACCCATAGTCAGTAGTCACCCTATGTAGCGTTCCATAATTAATAATCACAATAATGACAAATGAAAGCTAAAAAGTTTTAATTTTACTAATGTAACGGAACAGTGTGCAATTTAATTTTGTTAATATTTAATTTATATTATAATATGTTATAAAATGTATTTAAATGCTAGAAAAGAAATGAATCCCGAAATACCCCAAAACCGGAGTGAAAATAATCTTTAACAAAGCATAAAATGCAAAAAATGACTTCATTTTATTTAAAAGAGTATATTGATAGATCGCCAGTACTGTTTTTAGTTTTAAAAAAATTCATTTTTGTAACATTTTTATGGTGATTCAGATAATGCATAATTACGTCACTCGGTGACATGCATTTTATAAAATAATTCAGTCATAATTTTTGACAAATGTCACTTAGATAAGAAAGATTGCGCACTATAAAATACCACGAATCTTAGTGGAATTTTTTTCAATAGTATATTATACATCGTGGGACTAAGGTGCTACTTTTCATCTCGCGTGCGAAGGTTTTTGAACGAGGTGTTAGCTGAGATTTTTATTTTTATTTTTAGATTTTAATTTTAGATCAATAGCGCGCAATAATGGCGCAAAAAAAGTATTAGTTTACTCCCAGAATTGTGAAAAATCCCTTTTTAAATGAATAGTCAAATAATATTATCTAATTAAATTGTGATTGCAGTCTATAATAGTATTTTTAAATTCAATTCGGGTTCATCGGACCTATTATTAACACAACTTAAAATACTCAAGTCACAGTTTACTCTTTAATTTCTTACACACAAATCGTACCGGCACACAGTGGGACGAAACTCTAAATTCGTTGCCAATAATCAAAAACTCATCTAATTTGGGTGAAAATCTGCACTCGGGGGTTTTTGGGCTCGCTGATTACAAATCCAAAACCAAAAATCTCAAAAACAAAATGACGGAACCAAAACGGTAACAAATTTCTTCAAAAATCCGTCTAATTCCGGTGAAAATCTGTACTAGGGTTTCTGGGGTGGCTGATTGCAAATCCAAAGTCAAAAATCTCAAAAGCAAAATGGCGGATACAAAAGGATAACAAATTTTTTCAAAAATCCGTCCAATTTTGGTGAAAATCTGTACTCGGGGGGTTGTTGGGGTTGCTGATGACAAATCTCAAGTCAAAAATCTCAAAAGCAAAATGGAGAATCCAAAACGGTAACAAATATCTTCAAAAACCTGTCCAATTTGGGTGAAAATCTGTACTTCAGAGTTACTTCCAAAGGATTTTGTGACACCCTGTATTATTACAATACAAGGTATAATAAGGTTACAACCAAATAACTAAATAAGCAAATTATGGTAATACAGGGATTCCATAGTCTGTTGTCCGCTACAACATATTTTTATAATAAAAATTCCATTTAGTAAGGCTTTAATACAGTTAAATTGGGTTGCATTTATATCTTTTATATTTTAAATCAACATTTTCGCTACAATAAATATTGTTATCGACGATTTCTATAGAATTATTGCATCAAATACAAGAAATATGTTTAAAATTTGAAACGCGCATGCGCAGGAGTCGTGTACCTAGCCGCTTGTCATATATACGTTATGACCACTTTGTTACGAACACCCTATATACGCTAAGACAGGTATAAGTATAAGTTTCCTGCATTCTGCCTATTCTGTATTAAGTATTCTGCCTGCCATTTGCCTGCTGTCTACAGCTCAAACTATGCTAAAAGAGCTAAAACTGCAGTTTTCGCAGCTTTCCGCAGGCATTCTAAGTGGTGTTCGATAGCTGATAGACTCATCTAAAGCCCTCAACTTGAATTGTTGTGGAATATGGTGTTATATTATACTTTTTGTTTTTTTGAAAGTAAAAGTCTCGAAAATCTTATAGTTTTCGCGAAGGTATCGAACACGGCCGTATTTCAAGCAGTTAAACATAACTTTTCAATTTAATTCAAACATGAATATTTTCTATATATCTCCGGGAATAGAATCCATTTTGAAGAATTGAAATAAGTTCATTCATTTTCAAGTTAAGGAATTTTAAAGATCACTGTTTTTGTTTTATGTTCTGGCTTGAAACATGAACTCTTAACGAAGGCTGACTTTGAATTACTGTATCGAGCCAGGTATGTAAAGTACGATCCTACCCTTCGAGGTTTGAATGCACCAATCATTTCTCTACCCAACCCGAGGGTTAAAATTCCCCGAATCGACAATTCATTTTTCGTATTTTTGGCGACGAATTCAGGGTTTCGTCCCACCGTGCGGCAGATCTAAAAGTTGTGATCGTGACAATATAAACACCACCTTACGATACTATGTACTTCGTTAATTTAAATAATTTTTACACCAACATTTTTTTTAGTTATCTGTTTTAACAAAGTAAGGTAAAAGTTCCTTATTAAAAAATGCTATAGGTTAGGTTGGGATTAGATTAATTTTTGGGTTAGGTTTTGGTTGGTTTGTGTTGATTTCGTGGATTTTCTTCTATTTTAAACATATGTTACGGTCAATGACGTAAATTGGACATTGATATCAATGGCCGGACAATGACGTCAATGCCCATTTATGCTGGCCATTAACGTCATTGACCGGTCATTGACGTCAACGCCCGTTAATCGTGGGCAATGATGTAAATATTTTCATCTGATTGTAATAATTAGGTCTTTGACTGGTCAATGACGTTAATGGCCAAAATGGATTGGACAATGATAATATTAGAGAATAAATACTATACTAGTTTCACTGGCCGAGTTTTGTCTGACGCTTACTCGCTAAAAGCATCCCCGACATTAATCCACCTCCACTGGGAGGCCAGACCTCTCCAGAGAAGCCCGAACTCGGCGAAATACGAAACGTGTGTGACGGCTATCGTTAAGACTGATAGAATATGGAATCTGTAGAATAGAAGTTTCATCATTTCCCACCCTGTATTGGGCATCAACATCATTGCCAAGACAATGATGTAAAAACCACATATAAAATTATAAATATCAACATCGCACAAAATGCATATAGTCATTGACGTCAGTGCCCGGTCAATGACTTCAATGCCCAACTAAGCTGGGTATTGACGTTATTGTCCGGCCATTGCCTTTAATGGCCGAATTGTCATCATTGACCGTAACATATTGTTATTTTATGTAGTAATAACATTTTCTCTGTTGCTACTGAGTAGGAAAAGCGGTTTGGGTTAGGTTAGGATATTTTGTCGTCATTATCTTTTAGTTGGTGAGTGGTAACAAATGAAAATGTAACGATTATATAATATTTAAAATATATTTGTCAATAATGAGCAATAAGTGATGAATAAATTATTTTTACATTTTTATACACTTTTTTTATGACCAAAACCTAATATGGAACTAAAAACAGAACAAATATAATATGGTACCAACTGAGAATTGAATCTGTGACTGCAAATAATTTAGTTATCCTAGAATTTTGATTTTCACTCACATTTAATTGAAATATACATATATAATTTTTGCAACGTAGACTAGAGAGGATTAAAACAGATGATCAATAACTCTATAATGGTATGATTATTAGGTACTCTTAGATTATCGCAACTCTGTTCTGTTAAATTATTATAAAATTACAAATTCTGCAATATTAATAAGGTTTGAGTTTTCGGATATGGAAAATGTAGAGAAAATGTAACTTTAGAAATTCATACATATTTAACTTTTCCACTTTAAATGTAAGGCAGGAAAGTATAAAGAATCCTGTGTGAACGGAAGTTGAATACTATACGTTTCAGCGAACAATAATAAAAGATGGAATAAAACTATGTGCCAAACAACCCTTACATAGACGTCGGGGAACATTAAGTGGCCGGTAGGTGTGAACAACCATCGCATCACACCACCGACAATAAACCTCTCTAGGATCGCAGACAATCACGGTCTTTATGCCGTACTACACCACCCTAACCCTTCTGTCAGCTACAATCATCTCACTACAGCACTGACAGGTGTACTTATTTTAGAGAGTGTCTGCTATATTAAGTGGTATAAATGACAAAACACTTTCGAAATATAATGGTTGACATTAAAATTTCTGATGATATTATAATCGAATCCTTTAGTATGGAAATCCAAACCGAATCGACTTTCCGAAATCTGCACTAAAATACAGAAGCAATTTTACTAAAAATATTGCCAAAATGCTAATTTAGTTTTCGGCGCAGATCTCACTTGTAATGTAGATTTGTCACAGAGAAACCAACTCACGGATTTCACCCGATAAGAACTTCAGTTGCTTATTCAGCCAGTCGTGAACGGCATTTTAACATCACATTAGAAACGAGAGCACTTCTTGCAATACCTCTTTAAGTGGGTTAAAATAATTCCAAAATTTTCCGACTATCCACTAAATGTAGCCATTAGTGCGGCGGCGTTCGTGTACGTAACAGTGATTGTTTCTGTTTTTGAAATTTTTCAAATAAACTCCAATTAAAATATCTTCTGTTGTTGACACAATAATTATTTCTATATGTTTATGGAAATCAATTCTATTTATTTAAACCGGAACAAAACTAACCCAAACTCGTTTGGGCGTGAAATGTACAAATTTGAAATTTTGTATGAAACTGCCAATCGAGCACATTTTGAGTTAATTAAATCATAATTAAACTTTACAACTACTCCAAATAGGAACAAATTTCCTACTAAATCACAGGTTTAAACAGTCAACTATGTAAACCAAACTATTTGCAAACCTAAAAGTACACATATTTTGGGCATCATTATTCTTGTCTAATGCAGATACCGTCATAAATTCCACATAAAACCACATAACAAACTTAACGTACTTTATGATCGAATACTCTTACATATTTTATAGTAGAACTGCAGCAGAAATTTGTGATACTTAAAATAAATTGTCGTAAAGATTAATGTTCAAAAATAGAATTATAACAAATTGTAGTTAAAACTTTCGAAATAAAAGTCCACAGTTTTTCAACCGTGCGATGAAGCTTTCAAGTTAAAATGTATTTTTTAACCAATTTTTATCCGTGAATAACGCGATAATACCTAACAGTTATCCTCAACTTGTCCAACTTCGTTTTGGCTGTCGTCTTGATAAATAAACTTATAGTTACAAGTGTTCCATTGAATATAAGTGTAATTTATTAATGGTTTCTTGAAAATTTTCGAAAGCAAACCAAATTGTTTGAAACGGGTTTTCTTTTTCTTCCGGCGAATGGAAAATATAAATAAAGATTCGTCTCCTACTGTTTGACAATTTACGTACTTCATGCGTGGAGCTGAAGTAACATTGTCACATAGCTTTCCAAGTTAAGTAACAAACAACTTGGGCATTCATTACACTAAACGAATAAGCAAACATGGTAAATTTTACAATGATCTTAACTTAAGCGTATGGAGTGTTCAACTTAATTAATTGTCAAGTTGTGTAAAGAGACGCCTTCGTCACCTTGACTTCAGACAACAGACAATCGAATGGAATGCAGAAGTGGGTTGCACCCCGATGTAAATTGAATCAAGCAATAAGTTTGGTTCAAGTGTCAGCATTATTTAGTAGTGAAAAGCTATAGCGAGCAAGCTGGTGTTGTCATATGACAACTTCCTGGCTTAAGTTAGATGTTGATAATGTCGACAAAAGGTGTACTACTTACTACTGAAAGGAGACCGTCAATCAGTCAAATCCTAAGGATACGAAACTCGCAAAATTATATAATATTAAATTAATAAATTTGTATCCTACACAATTTTTCAAATAATATAATATTATATTATAATGTACAAATTATTGAGATCAAAAGGGGGGAAAACCAGGCAATTTGAAATTTTTTAAATTTAGTTTTTGATCTATGAAATGCAGCATAGTGGCAAGGGTGTTTTTAAAGCTTTAAATGTATAAACTTAAAAAAAAAGGTTTAATTTATACATTTTGTACTTGTCAGTACCAGAAGAAAGCAATGCCACGTAAAAAAATCTCTTTTTTCTATTTTTCGTTTTTTTGATCTTTGAAACTCAAATCCTTGACTGTTCAAAAAAACTCATATATTTGCTTTACTATATTATTATTATTTTTCACATCCCACCGTTCCCTTTTTTTTCACTTGAAAGTTTTGGCTCAAGGTAATTTTCATATGAAAAATAATTGTTCAACAGTCATCAGTTTTTTTTTGTCGTTAAGTTCATTATTTGATATCACCTACATTATTAGTCCTGGTTTCAAAGATGGCCATCACCAACCTTGATTATTGATTTTTGGTAGGATTACACAGGTTCACCAGTAGGTATACTATATTTATCTGTTAGATTCATCAAAAGCCAGAAAAATTCCATTAAAATATTTTCACAAAAAAAGGTGTAGCAGGGTTTAGCATTTTCTAAAAAATGTACGTCATATATTTTGTGATTCATAGCAATATATTAATAATAGAAATAATATAATCTATTTATTTATAAGTCAGTTTTTAGTATGTGTTAAACGTCTTCGACATCTAACTTCGAAGGGGAAGCAAAGTGTTTCGGTCATTTATCTCAGGCCAGTATAAAGGCGTTTGGGAATGAAGGATGGCACTTCATGAGATTCAAACCCGTGATGCTAGCTGGAATAAAAGTTAGCCCTGTAAGCTCTACTCCATTCGCTCACCTTACAAAATATTACTTAAACTACCTACATAGTATATTGTGTAGATTATTTTACTACATTAATAATAAAAATTAAATAGTATACCCAACTACTACTATTGCTAACCATAAATTTTTATTATAATTTCTGTGAAAAAAAGCAACTTGGGAAAACTAGTTATATAGGCATGCGAAAAATATTAATTCACAAACCACGAAGAGACTGCAGTCTTAAATTTTTTAGCGCCTAACCTTTCAAGTAAAACCCAACTTCTAGTAAGGGGCCATCCATAAATTACGTTACACGTTAGGGGGTAGGAGGGGTCATCTCAGATTTGTGACAAAAATGTGACAGGTGGTCCGGGGGATTTTAAATGTTGTGATGTCACAAAGTCAAATCTTTAGAAAATATATTTTTTGATCCAAGGATCGGTTGTAGCAACATAAGTAGCGCTTATATTCGTTTTTACATGCGGCAGAAAAAAATTTTAAATGTTAATAAAAATAAACTGTTATTTAAGACCTGCAAAAATGATTTAATTTAAATTAGTTGTTAAACAAAAATTTCTGCGAATTATTAAATTTTATAGGATAGAAGTGTGGGCACTAGGTGATTTTGTCTCCGGTAATTTAGTCCCCGGTAATTTTATCTCTTGGTAACTAAATCTCCTTGGTAAATTGATCCCCGGTAATTTCGTCACCGGCAATTTGGTAAATATCTCGAAACGTTGATAACTGAATAACCTGTGAAGAAAGAGCAAATAGTGCACTGGAGGGCATTACCCAGACCCCCCGGATTATTCCTATGATTTGCGTTTTTCAAAGTTTCTGTTAACGTCTCATACGCTGGGGTAATAAAACATTTTAACATTTAAAGTAAAAAACTGGGCTTTTTAAAAATATGGGCCATAGAATGCCGTCCAGTGCAATCTAAAATTTTCTCTAAGAGTTCTAAGAACTGGAACATTCTGTGCGTTTATGTAGGTTGCCTCTTAATACCATAAAATGAAGGTGTCAATCCGGGGGGTCTGGGGGGCGTGGAACGCCCTCCAGTGCATCTTTTCTTAATTATCTCGATGGTAAATATCTCTAAACGTTAATACAGTATACAAGCTCGATTCTGTGAACACAAAAATCCAAAGGTATGTTCAATTTAACGCAAGTTTTCACACTAACGGGGTGTAGAAAAACTATTGTTATGCATACCGGGTGTTCGTTTTAAAACTTCCAGCAATTAATATCTAAAAAAAACAAAAGTCAGATGAAAAAATGTTTCGGACAAAAGTTGTATAATAGCGAGGGGGAAAGAATATGGCATAATTGTTTTTTTAATTTATTGATAATTTCAAGGTCATTTGAAGGTCAACTTTACCTTTTTAAATGGCACCTCATATTTTTTTTAGCCGATTCATATTTTGGATGAATAAATAAACATTTGTTCAAAAAAAATTTATTTTTTTTTATTTATTTTTTTATTTATTTTTTTATTTATTTTTTTATTTATTTTTTTTATTTATTTTTTAAATTTATTTTTGTTATTTATTATTTTTATTAATACCAGCTAATATTGAAGAGTTAAAATTTCGAATCACAGTGGCTTGCAATAATATTTCGAAAGAAACTTTTGAAAAAGTTAGAATCGAGTTTCAACAAAGGCTGTATCATCGTTTAGCTGTAAATGGAGAACATTTTGAAAACTTGTTATGAATGCACTCGTTTACAAACATTTTTTCCACTGTTTATACTAATAAATAGCATTCTAAAACTTGTAAGTATTAAATGTTGATTAACAATGTTGTTTATGTTTTTATCTTGTTTCAACGCATCTTACTCAAAAAGCCTAATGTCGGATAAAAAAAATTTCCAACAAGTTGTTTATTTTATAATGCAAAATATGAATCTGCTAAAAAAAATATAAGGTGCCATTTAAAAAAACAAAGTTGACCTTTAAATGACCTTGAAAAGGTCATTAAATTGAAGAAAAAATTATGCCATATTCTTTCCCACTCGCTATCATACAACTTTTGTCCGAAATATTTCTTCATCTGACGTTTGCTTTTTGAGATATTAATTGCTGGAAGTTTTAAGATGAACACCCGCTATATTTATTCCTTATAAAACGTATAATGCATAATGTTGGTAATTAAGAACATTGATTGACATTGAGAACAAATTGGATGTTCACAAGACCGAGATGTTCATAGTATCGAGTGTACACGTTATCGAGCTTCTACTGTAACTGAATAACCCGAATATATTCCTATAAAGAATAAAAAACACACAAACACATAAAAAACCGCTGCATATCTTCGGGCGGATATCTCTTTTACAAGCGATTTTGCTAATGAAAAATCATAAACTATAACAGTAACCTACATAACCGATGCATATCTGCGCAACGATACATATTGGGGATGAAACTATCGGGGTCAAAATTACCGAAGACCAAATTACCTGGGACATAAAATCACCGGAGATGAAATTACCGGAGACAAAATTACCCGGGGTTCAAATTACCGGCTACTAGAAGTGTGACGTCACTGGGAGAGAGGGGGTTCAATGGAAATGTGACTAAATGTAACATAGGGGGAGGTAGGGGTCTAGAAACCTTAAAAATCGTGTGACGTAATTTATGGACGACCCCTAATCTACATTTTACAGTGTCGTGAGAATATGTTAAGGCAAAGAGAAAATGCAAGATTTTCAAGTTAATCAGCTTCGCAAATGAAGTACAAACTTCAAAAACTTAAATTAAAACTAATTATTCATCTTATCTTAAAGTATTAATTTTTAAGTTTTTTATTTTTATTTTTATAATCAATATTTTATTTTGACTTTGAGCAAAACCGTCGAGCTACTTTCAAAAGTAATATTAAATTTAATTTTTTAAGAGTTTAGAAGTCTTCCTTCACCTCCGTCGAGATTAACCAGGCATTGTGGGGGGTTTAGTAGAACTTGATCGATCTCATTAGATTGAAAGTTAAAATATAAAAAGAGAAAAATACAATAAAAAGTAAACAATAATATTTAACAGTCAAAAGATAAAATTGACATAAAATGTGGGACTATTAAGTGCTAATGAAATCTAATGAATCTAATGAAAAAATGATTGTGGCTTTTGTTCTTTGTTCAACATTTTCGAGTACTCATAATTTTCGGCAAATATACAGGTAAAGCTCGATTTGTAGAAACCACGGTTCTAACTTATGAGCGTTTTGGTCTTAATGAAATTTATTATAGGTACTCTTATACCTATGTAAGCAAAATTTATATAACTCCCAATGAAGATCAGATAAATAAAGCCTGTAAAAGTCATAGTGAATGTCGACCGGTTTCGCTGTATTTGACCATCATCAGAGGATCAGTGTTCTAAGTATTGCAAAATAAAATGTAAAATAATTTCAATTTAAAAGCAATATTCAATACTAAGATGTAAGATTATATTATATTAAGGTATATTAAATTTTTAAAAAAGCTGTGTACAAAATGTGAATAAAAACTTAAAAAGAAAATAATGCAGAAAATTAAGATTTTTCAATTTATTGAATAATTAAAATAAAATCTGATATTTTAATAAATGAAATCCTCGATTTCACAAACATAATATATAGATAGGCAATTTTCGAACAAAAGAAGTATTGCGTTTTATAATAAAGAAAATTGATTTTAAAGGGAAGATCAAAGAAGTTAGTTGTTCAAAAAATATATATGAAACGCTTTAAATTATTAATAACGAAGCAAGTTCGAAACTAAGTTGCACAAGTTACACGATATAATTAAATTCTAAATATGAAAATCATGTGAACCTTGTTGGAACTCAGTTTCAGAAAATTTAGTTATAAAATTAGATTCTACCTTATTAAAACATCATTATTATTATCTGGAACTATTAAGCTACATTATTAGTAAATTATTCTAATGAAGGTGATAACAATATTCATAACGCTGATTGTCGCCAATAAAATCTTAAATTCTCATACGTCACGTATTATGAATGAAGTAGCATTTACTTGACTACTTACTCGACCGACTTGGGTCGTTTTTTTAAATTTATTATGGAGAAAGGAAAATAGAGGTTAACAAAAAAATAGTCAAGTAAATTCAACAATAAAAAAACGGATAGATCTAAAAACTTTACTACTGTATGTTAAAAGTAAATAAAAAAAGTTAGAAAAGTTGTAAACGTAAATATAAATTAAAGTCAAGCAAGTAGAAATTCCAGTACTACCTACTTTATATTTCAGTATTTCGAGATTACACACATCGCTAGTTAAAAAAAGATTTCTGTATTCAAGAAACTTTCAAAGCAATTCAATTTTTAACTTTATCATAATAATGTTTAAAACTGGAAAATATTTAATTAAAATTTAATTAAAAATTTCTAACGCTTTTCAGTAATTTCCAGTCCTTCATGTAACTGATGAGTTGGAGCTACTTCCAAGTTGTTACAGGATTCCAGGGCGAAATACACTTAAAGTAATTATTGTGCAATTACATGTCCGGATGAAGTGATATGGATTTGAAGCACCGTGATTATTTTGATAAGCCTTATCCACTCGCCTTTCAACTCAAGAATCTATATCGTTAAAAGTCCAAAATTTTATCGAGCTACGTTGAGTTTTTAATTAAACATTGAAGTTCTCAAAAATCAAATTAAAACCAATACACCAACTTTTTCACAGTCCTAAACTGGAGTGTCATCCATTTCATCCAATCAATCTAATTAATTCACAGAATTAAATAGTCACTCAACGTAATTGAAATATTAATTCCGTAAATTCGCATTTGATTTTTAAATCAACTGGATAAATTTTCAAACAAACTTTTCACCTAAAACTTCTTAATCTATGGGTTAAAAAAATTCGATACAGATTTTTGATTTAAAATTTGAAACTTTCTTAATACGATCATAAATTTGAAATTAATTACACGTTTCTAAAAATTATTTTGATTTAAACTTTTCCAGTTATTTTTAGTTAAATAAGAAAGTTTTCAAACTCGACGAAGTTATAAACCAGTGAGCTTTACACTTAACTTAAAGCGCTTTTACGTTAGGTTTCACAAAACCCTACTGATAGGTGAGTTCTCTCATACTTAACTCTAAATATCAATAATTCGTACCGATTTGAATGTAATCCACGTAATATGGGAAAACATGTAGAAGATAAATCAACAAATGGAAGGATGCGAGGTAACGAGGATAACGCTTCTCACCTTTTAAGTTTAAGTAAGTGTTTGAAATCAATTTGTAAAATTTTTCCATATCATTAATGCTTCCCTTAAGATTTCGAGTTAGTCTAATATACAATACATCAATAAGTTAACAACCACTTTTGCTAAACTAAATTTGCAGTTACTACGCTAAAAGCGTTGAAGCTTCTGGTGAAGGCCTTAGGGGTTGCTAAGTGGTGGAATATACTTAGCTCCACTTCCAATAACTGCAAACTCAATTCCCTTCTGTGAATAGATGAATCCTATCTCTTCCTCTCACAACCCTCTTCCTACGCTCACAGCATGCTACTAAAAACTAGACGCTTCCGTCGAGTTGAATATCACTGTAATATACTTATACATAAGAAAATTGTTTGACGTTTTTAGTTTATCCGAAAAGCACATTAGTAAAATTAAATATTGTATCTATAAACATTTCGACTTATACCACGTAATAAAGAACCCACATTACGAATGCGGAACTTTTCCGGAGGCTAATAAAAGAAATAATAATAATAAATTGGAATATAACGGCCAATCGCGTTAAAGCTACGTACACAATTAAAATACCAGAAAATCTTAATAAAAACATCGAAAATTAAATCTTTTTCGCGTTCGGATAAATTTTCACAAAGAAATTTTATTAAGTCATTCCACTTCTTAACGAGAGAAATTTAATAAAGTCTCTGTTTAAAATGTTGTGTTGCAATAACCCAGTGTATCTCAAACAATAAACGGACTCGCATAATAATTATTACCTACTAATTTTAATTAAACAAAAAACGAAAGAGTTGTTTGTAATCTTCCGAATGGTTCGGTTATGGGCGAAATTTAGCGACCGAGATAGGGTAATTTTGTTTTACAATTTTAAGAATATTTTCCCTTAGGAAAAATCTAATACAAAAAAAGCACTCTGTAACACAGCACGAAAGCTTGAAAAACATTTTTCTGTGTTATGTTTTGTATTTGATGAACCTAACTTTACCATTACTTTGTTCCGTGTTTAGTTTTACCTCATCTGTCTTCATATACGTCGACAAAGTTTAAGTTCTTAGTTTTCTGTTGAGATCACATCTACTTGTAAATTATTACGTGTCTCTAATGAATAAATCTCTGACAATGCTATATTCAGAGTTACGATATTTACTGAAGTTTCAAATTTAATTTAAAAACCTAATGCTTGAAAATTTGTTATTTTTGGATTTGTCTTAATCTGTCTGAAAATTATAATTTGTAGTTAAGGTGTGCAGGTGCGCCGCGATAATATCTTACAGCCGACGTATAAATAAGCGGTTTGAGTAAACGTTGAAGCAATTCCATATAAATTAGTCGGGGGATGCCCCAGTGGCAAGTGTCATTTGTTTTTGAGCCTACACTGGTGCATTTATATTTACATTGCGTTACCACGTCGCACCAGTTTGTTATAATAAATTTTATCTCTGCTGTTGCCAGTTAAAATTGTTATCTAAATTTAGGGCCCTTAAAATTATTTTCTAAATTATGTGTGCAACCTGTGCACACTAGGGGTAACTTTGTTTAATATTTTATTACAATTTTCTTAATTAAGCAAAATTCGGATGATATATTTTCCTCATTTTCGAACTCGACAAAAGAAAAATGTAAATAGAAAATCCATCAGATTGTAAAAATTGAGTGATGAATTTTAAAAGATCTCGAATGATTTTTAATGGACCGACGCATTTGAAAACACTTGAAAAGGTATATTTTGAAAGAAAAATATATTAGAAATGAACCTGTTGCATTGTCAATATTGAAATTTATGAATATTTATTGGAGTTTATCTCATACAATAGAACGATATATTTATAAGGAATGCCGGAGAAACGAATTTATTTTGTGAAAAATGTCAAATTTATTTGCAAAATTGGAACCGCCGAACTCAATCTCATTTCTTGTGTAAAGGCAGACATGCATTATACAAAAAAAAAACTTAATAAGATGTCTGCATGTGGAAGATGCTTTCCTTACAGCGGGCGTAGTAAGTCTCAACCAACTTATTACTTTTGACGCTTACTTTTGCTTTTAAAATGAAATTTAAAGGAAAAAAATCAAAAAAGCTCATGCAGCAGGGTCCGTGGCTTTATTAGATTCTTTCGATTATTAAGAGAATGAGTAAAATATTACTTTTTGCGATTTATTACTTCCTATATGCTATAAACCATACAGTTGCACTTTGTATGCTTTACAGGTCACAATACAAACATTTATCACGATAGAATTGGGTTAGAGTTGACACGAAAACATGAAATGTTAATTTAACCAAAAAATAAAAATTGGATGTGGGAAGATACAATAATATAATATCAGTGAAGGAAAATGTGCCCATTTCAATCTTTAACGGATATCAGCGTTGGGGATTTTCCGGTTTACTGCATATCTCCGGAAATGCGCCGTGAAAATGCTGGCTATCCAGTAACTTTGCCCACTCTTCCAAAAGCCAGTTTTATTCCGCTTACGTCACTTACAATTAAAACAAATAAAATTTTTATCGATCCCACCCAAGTAACTTTTCCCTTATCTCTTAGCTTCCAAAATTAATTTTCGAAAATGTGCGGTCAAATGTGTGGTAGGTACTTATTATAAAATAAATTGTTTTGTGAAACTAAACATATCCGTACTCGAAAGTACAATAATCTGAAATTATAGCCGTCTGTAAAGGAAGGGTCGACGAGTTGAAGGAGAGGTCCATTTAGAGGCTGCGATGGCTCTTAGTTGGAAGCTGACTCGACAAATTTCAAAGTGAAAAGTGTCTTAAGATAAGGAGTCCATCATACTTAACGATAACTATTCTTCATAGAAAAACTTATCCTTTTTTCCACGTGTGTTCTGCAGATAGAACGGCTTAACTGTTCCATTAATCATTCAAATTTAAGTTCGATTTGTTTGGATTTTCCACATTAAGTTTGGAACCAAATTTTTCTCAAGTTAAAATTTGCAAAAAAATCCGTAACATCAATTTGGCTCAAATTTCAAATTATAAATGCAAATGAGATTCGGTAAATAAAATTTGATCTCGGAGAAAAGATTAATCAGTTTCGGGGTTCTACGACTTAATTTTAAAATATTATTGAATGTCACATCAAAGAAGATTCTTCGCTAATTTACATCAAAACCTTAAAAAAGACTTTTTTAGATTGGAATTAGGTTAAAGCCGAATTCAATTTTGTAAATAATACGTAAATTTTCAACGTAAACCAGTTTTATTTATTCTTTTGTTTAATTTTTTTGAAGTTGTAAATTTGACTTTGTTGAGCTTTTCAAGAAGGAAATAAAGCACGGTTTACAATTTGAGCACAATTCGTAATGTACTTAAAGCTTTACGAACCCACATGAAATGCTTAATGCTAAATTAAAACCCATTGTACAAATAGGATAAATGATTCGAAAAGTAAAAAGGTACAATTTATGCGTCTATTTTGTATTGTAACCGGAACTGCGACCCGGAAAATTCAGGACCTCAAATCTTTTCTAGTGTGAAATTTTGAACGAACTGCGTATAGAGTTTAGGAAAACATATATCTGCAACTAGAGCTAAGCATTATAGTAAAATGACATATTTATCAAAACTAAAGCTTCTGGTATTCATGCAATTCAAATTAGACACAAATGATTTATTGTGAGCGTTTCTACTGCAAAAATAATCGTACAGCATATTTTCGACCATAAAAAGTATAAAATATCATGTAAAGCTCCAAAAGCAATCTTTATAAATGTCGGTTAATTTTGAAATCTAACGATCTGAGAAATTAATTGGTTTAAAATAAGAGCTTGAGCCAATATTTATCCGGACATTTTCATTTTCACGTTAATGAAAGCTGTCGACATAAACCAATGTTAAATAATCCATAACAAAAACCAACCAAAGCTAACTCTATTTGCGGCATATTATGAAATACAGCTGAAAATCACTTACGCTATTTTTAAGCTGCGTTTCTGAGATTTTCACAAGCAACTGCTTCGTTAAATTTTAATATATTGTCAATATTATCGTATCAGTGCACACACTCAAAAAATTTGCACTAATCTACTCTAAACAAAATTTGCAAAGATATCTTTCTAGTTGCACAAATGCAGAATATAAATTGCATTGGAAAATAAGCAACTAAATTTGGTAATTTTAAAGATAGTTGTCATAAGGCAGAGGAGAGTATGATAAAATTCTATTAATATTATCAAAGAAAGAATTAAATTACAGTTTTAAAATGAAAGCACGTAAGTACGCTCTTGTATGACTTATTCCATTTATGTTGTCTATATAAATGTAGTATCTACCTACTACCGAAGGAAAGACAAACATTATGAATTTTACAGGAAAAAAGTCAAGTTCTAGTTTATATATTTTTTTAATCGTAAACCTACTCAAATTATTGTAATATACCAGAGTATAAAATAGCTTTATATTATTTTTTAAATTTAATGTTTATTGTTTTAACTGTGCAAAACAACATTAAAGCAATAAAAATGTACGCAAAGACCTTTCAGAAATGTGAAGAAGTTATGTATTATTAAAATATCATCTTGTGTGTACAAAGAACGGGGTTCTTTGCATCCTATTATACTATTTATTAATTTTAGCAATATTTTTACGATTTTATTTTCACCAACTACAAATAGCACTATTTGTCGAATAAAATGACATTATTACAATGCAAAACAATGCAAAATTTTGTTTTAATTCAACAATCTTTTTATTATTCGTACTAGTGAGTGAACAGTGGAACTTCGTTGATATGCAACGCAAATAGTGCGCAGCTATATTGGTGTGCACCTCGATTGGCGTGAAACTTGATTGGTTGCCATATAAAATAATGCAATCCCCCGGCTTATAAATTATTATATAACCAATTAATATAACCAATATGTTTTAACATTGCAAAAAAAAATTTTATTTTATAACTTAAATAATGAAAATAATATTCTTCTCTACCTTACAGCAGATTTTCATGATTAGAATTTAATTGATGAACCTAAATTGGTCTATTTCTAATTAAATATAGGGTAGCTTTTTTCAATATTAGTTGATCAACTAAATTTCAATGGTAAAAACTCAGTTTTACTCAAAAATCACTTTTGGTTTGCTACCAATTTTTCTTCTTATAACCATCGCATTTATAATTATTACAAATATCTAGGTTTACTTCTACGAAATTTTATGAAGTTCACTTAAAAAGAAATACAATTTCAAAATTATTTAATTATTCATTTCAATATTAGTTATAATGGAAGTACAGTTTTAAAATATCGATCTGATTTTTTTAATTGATATCTTCGCCTGAATTGGGTTTGCAACTATTCACGCACCCGTAAATGTCCTCAATGTCCAATGATTATCTTTGAACTAACCATATTGCATATTTAGATATAATCAAAATTTAACAAAATCTTGATATGGAATATTTATGATATCGGTTCAGCAAGTACAAGACATATTCAGATTCTGTCTGGTGGAGTAACTGATAATGTCACTCACTGCATATACACATGTTAGATTGCTTCCTAATTCATATTTATGACAGGACTAACGAGTACAAATTCAATAATCTAACACCTGCCCAGCTTTGTTCTTCATCGGCAGCAAAACTATGACGATGTCGATTGTGATGTCCTACAATTCCGTATCCTGTTTTATTTTTAATTTAAAATCTCCCCCCTTTTTCGAAGAAGATTAATTTTATGCTCTTTCAATTTTCAATACAGATAAAAATTATATTTGTCAACAGCTTTTAATTTTCAAAATGTACACTCTTATTTTGTTTATTAATTGTTCCAATATTTTTCGTGGAATGATCTGACACATTAACAGTCACAATTAAGAGTATAAGTAAATCAATATGTTTTATACATTTTTACTCGCGTAAAATACATTGAAGGTTGACTTTTTATTGCGATACTACCTAAGCTTAGTTTTAATTATACTCAAGTTTGGTTTCACTTGGTAATAATTCTCAAAGCAGAGACATTAATTTGGCAAAATTGCCAGATTTAAAGCCCTACTTTGGCTTTTCAAATTATTACCGTGACAACCAAATACTCATTTAAAAATAAGCTTATAGGATAAAAATGGAAATCAAAGTTCTTATTTTTCATGTCATATTAATTGTAATTGTGTGGAATTTATTTCTGAATTTTTAAATTTTCCGTAAACCTCTAAAATAATTTATGAATGCTGCTGTTAGCGAATGGTCAAGTGGTTAACGTGTTAGTCTCTTCACTGTCCAGTTATCTATTATGGTTAAATTTTTTGCTCCCCCAAACACATGGCAACGGATTAACCTGTATGTTATTTTGCACCTACAACCGCAAGCTGTATAAACGTGAGATATCCGGAAATTATACCACTATTATAATATTATGATATTGTGTAATACAATCAGTTAAAATTTCAAATCTGGTTGGTTTGTGATAATATTCAATTTTTCGGAAATTTTAGATAGGGAAGTAATTGAAAGAGCTTTTCGAAGCTATAAAATCATATTGGCAATATTTTTTATTAAGTTTTAAATTACCTTAAAATATGCGCTGGATTAAAAATTTTATTGGAACTATAAAAAGCAGTATTACGTATAATACCGTGAAGAAAATATATTGGAAGTTTTTCATATTAATCAAGAAAGTGAAATATCGACATCAAACATAAGCTGACATAGCAAGACAATAATAAAAGAGTGTGCTGCTTGTACGACAGAATAGGAAGTGAAGATAATATTAAGAACACAAAAGGGAAAAAACGACTTGGACTTGTTTTTCAACAAAATTCTTAAAAGAAAATCCATTATTGCTTTTTAATTAATGGGATATAAACAACTACAATAAATAAAAGACACAAATTGAAACTGTTACAAAAAATAAAACATTTTCGCGTTTTCTCTCTGAAAATCAGTTAAAAATAAAAAATTTAACGTCGATTTACAATTTTTCTTTTACTGTGCTATTTGATCAAATTTTATAGGGCTCTAAGATAAAATAGATAAAAAAATGATATTCGGAAACAATAAAAATTACAAAATACACTTTGGAAAGGTTCAATAAAACAAAATAAGAAAGACAAACATAAAAAAAAGAAACAATTTAAAAAATTATCGTTTAGATAAATTATAAAGTTTTTTGTTTGATGAAAATGAATTTATTTTCCGTTCAGCCAGGAAAATTTTAATAATACGATACAAAACAAATTAGCAGCATCCTAAACCACTTGTTTATTGTGAGATGGTTTTAAAGTTAATTAAAGTATTTGTGTTGGCAAAAATACAAAAATATTACTACAGGTTAAAAATTTGAATATGTCAACAACAATAAACAGAAACACAACTAGGATCCTGAAATACAATATCTATAAGACAGTTTTTGGTCTCAACATATAAATCGGCTTAAGATTTAAATAAATAAGATTATAGACTGTCAGACCGTAAACCAAAAAGGATTTATTATGTTGGTGATAAAATCAACTAGGATTTTTTCCAAATAAATAAAAGAGCCTAACTACAAAAAGCTTTCTTCTCTAATGAAACATTCACTCACAATGCTAAAATCATTTTTAATTACTTTCTTACCATTGCGTATTTTAAAAATGTAATTCATCAAAAAATGTAAAAAAGTTTTAATTAGATAACATTTTTCTACCTGTATTTATATTGAAATGAAAAATGTTAATGATTCTTGAAAAAGTTTAGTAATAATTTAAACTTTGTTAGCGCTTAAAACTTTAAAATTATTTTGCAATTCATTTTAAGCAATTAGTTTGTAGGTAATTTGTATATTGAGAATAATGAAAAGAAATTGTGTTTTAATGGAACCTAGTCAGTTTAAAATCCTACTTCTCAAGACGAAATGCGATAACTTAGACTGTAACAGAAGCCATATTAGTTTACTAGTTAAGGAATTCTATAGCCAGAATAGGAAAGCTAATAAAACTGATGAGCAGACGCTTTACACTCCAAAGACAAAGATGTATTTTTTTTCTTTTTTAGATAATTCACTAAATTAGATTTTAAGCTTAAACTTACAAATTGTTGGAGTATAAAATCCACATTATACTTCCAAACAACATAACATGCAAATAAGAACTTCACAATAGCAAAACAATGAAAACGTTGTTAAAACTTTTAACGATTTTTGAAACACCTCGTGCAGTTTTGCTTGGCTTGGTTACTTTGCTCTGCTAGGCATCAGCAAAGTGGTGTTAGATGTAACTCGGTGTGATACTGCAGCTAATTTTTTTTATTGTATGAATATGTACATTCATTTTGATTTCTAGAAAAAAATTGTACCAAATTTAAAATTCCATCGAATTCGAAGCACACATTTTTACCTAAATACTCCCAATAAACTTTCTAATACTAATTTTTCATCTGCAATATATTATTCATTTATCTAATAAAATCTAGATGATAAGCTCGAAACTCAGTGATCTTTGTGGTTTTATAATACAAAGTTGTTCGTGGATGGTAGTTTGTGAAGTTTCAAAAATTCTTTTGATTGCTTAGTGAAACATTATAATAGGTATTTATTATCAAATCTTCGTTGAGAATAGTTCAAGTCTAGTCTGCTTTTCTTTGAGTTTTATAAATTCATGTACCTGGTTATATTTCTATTCCTGGTTGAGTGAAGTGCGCGTGGTACATCTTCCATTCGCACATTATTGTTTGCGAAGTTGGGCATAAGAAACCGATCTCTTCCCTTTTATACAGTAACTATATTTAATAAATAAGATAGTATAATATTATTTAAATAAATTAAATAAAAAAAAGTCCATGCAATGGTGGAAAATAAAAGATAAAGAAAATGGTTGAGAAGATGTTGTTTGGTTGGTTTTACTCCAACAATTTCTTCTTAAACTTACATCTAAGTTCGTCACTTAAGTAATTTAACACCGGAAATTTGGCTGTCGCTGTTTCCCTTCCTGGAAAATTCTCTCCTAGGAATTTTTATTTCTATATTATAATTTAAATAGCGTCATGATCGAAATTATAAATTGTAAGTAGTAAGTTGTTTAATTTGTAGTCCCCAGCACAGGATTAAATTAAATGGTAACATTTAAAGGGTATTCAGAAAGAAGAAAAAATGTCCGATATTATTATATTATTCAATAATTCAAATACGCATGTCCGCATTGCTTCATTTAAGTTTGAGTTAGGTTGCATTACATTTGGTTTGATTTAGGTTAGGTTATGTAATTTTATTTTTATGTAATTTTATGTAATTTTCATTCTTTTACATTTGGCTTAATTGTTTTCTCACCAATACTTGTATTTTAAAACATCGATCACTACACAAAATTTGATCTCAATCTATTTTACAGTTCCGGAGATACGATGACATTATCATTTTTTTTCATTTACTTTATTGTGGTAGCCCTGGCAAAGATTTCTCTGCCAAAACCTTATTTTCACCACTAGAGCCCAACAGCCATATGTTTATTTATTTATTTATTTATTTACATTTACGGTATAACTATACCATTACCAAGCAATACAAAAACAGAAAATACAAAAAAAAAAAAGACTGAACAGCATAAGCTAATATAGGTACAAAAAAAAACAATAGTGAAGTACAGTGTACAAGTACAAGTACAATCAAACAAAAAGTTTGATTGCCATCGACGCAGAAATGTCGAAGAAAATCGAGGGACAACGACTTTTTTCAGGATTTCGCAAAAAAAAGTAATCTTTTTTTTTCATGTTGAATTCCTGATTTTTATCAAATGGTTCCATATGCTGCCAAGTTCTGTGGGGGCAATGTTCCTACATACAAAATTTGATTGAGATCCCTTCAGTACTTGATGAGTTATTCACTCTTGAAATTTCAACTTTGACAGCTTATAATTTTTGACAGATGACAGACAGAAAGTTAATTTTTCTTATTCTGGATAAAACTTTTCAAGGTCTTTAAAATAACCTATCACAAGTAAAATTTGTTTTTAAAAATCTTGTGTTATTTTCTTGTAGCGGTACTTCTGATTGACAGATCGCGACGAAAACCTTATTTTCACCTTTCTACCGCGAACTCTACTACCATACCAAATTTGGTCGTGATTGGTTGAACGGTTTAGGGATAAAGCGAGAGACAAAATTTGACGACCGACAGACAGACCGACACTTTTTATTTTATTTTTGCAAATCTTTACGTTTCTGAACACGGTGATCTCGAAAATGTAAAAAAAAATTACTACCTTACCTCAAAAAAAAAATTTTTTTTTGATTGGAGGTAAAAAGAAAAGTAAAGAGAAAACGTACTGTTCGGATTCAAGATGTACTGTCGTGTTCCAAAATCCGTTTTTTTTTTAATTTTAGATTTTAATTTTATTGCTAAAATTATTTTGATTTTTGATTTTGATTTATTATAATTATGAGATTAAACTTATTTTGTATTTATATATTTTTGAATTCGCTAATCTTTCCTGCCGAAGCGACGTGTAGAGTTGGCAGTGACAGTATGCAGAACGATGTTTTAAATAAAATTTTGATTTTTGAGAATAAAAGTGATTTTATTGACGCAAGTGAATTTATAATAAAATTAATTGAATTGACAAAATTAGAAATATTAAAACTCGAAAATTGGAAGGCATTGTTAAATTTGTGTGGACGTCGACGCACCTGGTCTGGATTCGGTACGTTTGCGTTCCATTCTTTTTTTATTCCATATTTTAAGTGAGATTGTACTGAGATATTTACTCAGTTACTCAGTTAAATGGGTGTTCTTTTTACCGTTTTGAAGCAGGTGCCGTGCCGTGCCGAACTGAGTTTTAACTGAGAAAACTACCTCCCTCCACTGCTCTTGGTGTTTCAAAGTGTTACAACTGACAAGGAGGGGACTCCACGTGCGGGTCACGGAATTTAAAACCCTATTGGGGGAGAAAAGTACTTCGTAATAACAAACTCTAGGCCAAGCGGTAGGACCCACTTCTCAAAAATAAGAAAGTTTTTGAAAAAAATTTTAACTAATTTTCTTCATATAGCTGCTCGGTTGCATCAAATAACAACTACCGGCGATGGATTCGAGGTAGATCGCTCGACCTGGTAGGTCTAGGTTTCAATTCCAGCAAGAGTAAATTTTTTTAAAGTTTTTTTTTGTTGTTTGTTTGATTTGTTAATTTACCTACAAAATGATTGAATTAAGACGCTATTATTTTAAATTATTAAACACTGATTTATATTATTCAGGAGTAATACCTGGCATACTCCATGGTAAGCATGCCTCTGCAGTCATGCAGTTATAAAAACGAAAAATTAAAAAGTAGGTGATAATCAGTGTTTAATAATCTAAAATAATAGCGTCATAATTCAATCATTTTGTAGGTAAATTAACAAATCAAACAAACAACAAAAAAAAACTTTAAAAAAATTTACTCTTGCTGGAATTGAAACCTAGACCTACCGGGTGCTAGTCGAGCGATCTACCTCGAATCCATCGCCGGTACTTGTTAATCGATGCAACCGAGCAGCTATATGAAGAAAATTAGTTAAAAATTTTTTCAAAAACTTTCTTATTTTTGAGAAGTGGGTCCTACTGCTTGGCCTAGAGTTTGTTATTACGAAGTACTTTTCTCCCCCAATAGGGTTTTAAATTCCGTGACCCGCACGTGGAGTCCCCTCCTTGTGAGTTTAATTTGGAAATAGCCCGAATTGGTTGATTTAAAAGGGATAAAGTTATCTGTCGTGTGGTTTTTCGATAATTTTTTGGTTAAATTGTGACACTTCTGTACTTGACATTTAATTTTAATAAAAATTTGGTAATTTATTAATTTAATATAAAAGTGACTTGCAGGTAAAAAACGAAAAAAAGGTGATTTATTCGTTAATATAGAGAGGCTACCAAAAGTAAGTTAACAAGTGTAGAAAAGGTGTATAACAATTAATAATCTCGGAATTTCAACAAATAAAAAAATTTTTTTTTGTCTATTATTGTTATGACATCTTTGAGCATATAATGAAAAAGAGTGATACTGTTTTTGCTAACAACATGAAGGAGTATTCGATGCAATTGCAGGGATGTGCAGTTTTGCATGTTCCATAAATAAGTTAACAAAACTCTTTAATATCATTTTATTTATAATTACACAAATGAATAAAGTGATAAATATTAGAAGTGAGTTGAATCAAGGTTGATGCTCTTCTTTTCGTTAAGAAACTGGAAATTTTTAATATAGAGTGTACCAGTTTCTAACATTTTCACTTTACATATGATAAAAATTGTAATATATACTTTTTCGACAGGAAAATAGTATTAATATGGGAAAATTTAAACATTTAATTCCAGAAGAACGTGCCCTGGTGTTGAAAATGTACGGACGTGAAAAACTAATCGTAAAATCGCAAAATTATTTGGAAAATATTTGATTTGAATATTAAAAGTCATAAAAACATTTAAAATGGAAGGGATAATAAAGCCAACGAAAAGACAAGGGCGCTCCAAAATTACTGCAAAACGGATTGACATAATGCTACAAATCCTCTCTATTCAAATCTTGCCATGTTTGCCTTATTTATTCGAGCACTGCTAGAAAATTAAGGTGAAAATCTACCATCGACATAAACAGTACGACATCGTTTATATGAGGAAAATAAACACGGCCGAATTGCACGTAAAGTACCGTTTGTAAGCAAGGCAAATATCAAAAAAAGGATAAAGCTTTACTTTGATTATGCTTTTAAACCTTTTGAATTTAAAATAAAATCTTATAGACTAACGGATCCATGATTCGCCTTAAATATAGTCATGGCAGGATGTATGTGTAGCTGAAAACAATCGAAGTATACTCATATAAATGTATTAAATCTTTCCTAAAGTCGCTGGAAAAAGGAGTAATGATTTGGGGATGCATGTGTTCAGCGGGAGTTGGAAAAATTATGATTTTAGCAGGAAGCATTAACGCTGCGCTATATCTAAATCTTTTGAAAAAGGTAATTATACCTGAAAGTAAAAGGTTAATTGGGAATAATTTTATTTTACAGAAGGATAACGCCACCATTCATAGGCTAAAATTATCATAGACTATTTCAAGAGAACCAATATTAATGTTATGGAGTAGCCTCCGCAAAGCCCATACCTTTCACCCTTAGAAAACCTATGGGTTCTTCTAAAATTGAGAATTGCAAAAGAGTTACCGCGGAATTTAGCCAGTTTACAATTTTTAATCGAAAAAATACGGCTCAAATTTACTCCAAATAAATGTGGAAAGTATGTCCGCAAATCTTCACGATTTGCTAATATGTCTTTAAGAAAAAGTGGGCATCGTGATTATTAATGTTTAGTTTCGTATTTGTTAACTTATTTTTGGAATGCAAATTTTCATTCGTTTATTATAATTTTGATTTTTTATGACTATTTTTATTATGAATTACAACTAATTATATATTTTTGCTAGTTTATAATATATATTTTCAAGTTTTGCATTTTAGTTTTTGTTTCTGAGTTTAAATAGTACTTAAAATGGCATGGTTTAAAGAAAATACACCTTGTTAACTTACTTTTGGTAGCCTCTGTACGTATATTATATATATATTCGATTAATTATAATATAATTATAAGGTAATTTTTGTATTATGGTTTGGTAGTGTTTTGTGTTGTTCTTTTTACCTTATGTGTTTCTCACTTTGACTCAGTTAATCTCTGTTCGGCTCAGCTGACTTCGTCTCAGTTGCGTAACTGAGATGGAAATAAAATAGGTAAAAAGAATACGCCTAATATTAATGTTTATGTTTTAAAATGAGTGAAATTTGAATTTTTAGATTTAATTGTCTTTATTTTGAACATTAACTTGAATGGAGGAAGATTGATAATTTTGGATAATAATTGAAGATTGGAAAGATAATGAATCGGAATTATTAATTAAATTAATTGAATGAAATAATTAAAACTTTGTAGAGTTGGAGATTGAAAGTTAGAAGTATCGTAATTGAATTTGATAGCGCGACGTATGGTCGAAGTTATCTCGACAATTTTATTTTCCATTTTTGCATTGAAATTTTTTTTTTTTTTTATTTTTTTTTATTTTTGAGATTCATTTTTGTTTCGTTTTTACCCATAAAACTTACACCGCAATATACTGTAATCAGAAAACGAATTTAATTGATATCGGATTGATTGAGTCTGGTTTGAAGATTAACCGATATTTTTTAATTAGTTTATTATAAATTTTACACATTTGGATAATAAATACTTAATTAAACCAATCATTTTCATCAAATTATGGTCAAAGCGTGCCAAAATAAGATAAATATAAACAATTTTTACAAATCCTAATCTAATATAAACACCATATTGCTTCTAAAATAATCACAAAATTAACAATAAAATATTTTAGCAGATAATGATGATAAATTGATGAAAAACCATATGTTCACTTATACGATTCAAGAAGCTTCATTAATTTACATTTGTTGCGCACAGGTAGGTATCTAAAATAGATACAAAAATTATAAAACCATCTCTTTAATAGACCTGAATCTTGATACAACATTGTATTGGTGAACTTTACGAATAAGGAAATTCAATAAAAAAACTTAATTTTCTAGTTTTTTCCTTTTTCGGAATTTTGGACCTTTCTTTTAATAAAACTCTTTGTATATTTTTTTATTTTTCTAGCTTATGTAGAACTATATTATGTTTTCCAAAATATAATCTGTTCCTTCTTAGCTCTAGAAACTGTAGTTTTATGCACCACTAAACTGGGTCTTTCATTATAGCTTGATAGCTTTAATTAAGTCTGTTCTGAGGAATACCACATTCATGGAATCATATATGCATATTAAGAGTTATCGTTGTTAATTTATGTTGGAATGTTAAAACTTCTTGCATCCTTTATTATGATTACTCAAATTATCACTACATAAGCAAATGAAAAAACCTGAACATTTCATTATCCAATATTTTCATGATCTCCAGTTTGAATAGCACCGGCACACAGAGTGTAGACGACTCAGGAAATCTAGCGAGTAAATATACTTTAAAAATAAATCCTTAATTCGAGTTTCCAATTAGTTTTCGCTTTTTTATCCTCTTGAGTTGTGAGTTTTTAAATGTGTATGACTATACTGCCAAAGCTCATTAAAAATTGTCTTCAATAGATTCATTTAATTACTATTATTATGAAGTTGAAACATGAGCTTAGATTGTTGATGGAAATTCTAAGTTAAATAGTACCTACTCCAAATTTGTTTAAGTATTACAACATTTATGAATTATTACAAAATTTGAAATACGTCGAATTAAGACGAACAACATGGTACATAGAAGTTAATTAAGAAGAAGAGTCTTGGCGAGGCGTAATAACATCAATCTTCTGTTGCTAATTACCGTGAGCCGCTAGCGACCTGGCAATATGGCGGTAGACGACGTGCCCTATTACTATGGCGACGTGCTTGCGTATTTGTCAGTGTTATTGCAAGTTATCAGATAAGTTAGTTTCAAAAACGTGCTTCCAGATCATATGTAATCTCATTGGTAACTTCGAATAGTTTCAAAACTTAGAGGTAGGTAAGTCTGAAAAGTTTTACCTAAGTGAATAAACTGAATCTTACAGCGTCACCGCAGTCGTAAGAAAAACTGTACAACTGGTTAAAGTTGAACATGGTTAAGAAATCTAACGTTAAATTGATTGTAAAGGTGAAAAACATTAATCTTGGCGGTGGTTTTGTAAAATTAACAACTGTTGAGAGTAAATTGCAGTTTTTTTTTAAGTCGGTGCATTTTCTTGTTGGAGAAGTTGGATAACGAAATGTAATTTTCATGTTGCAATTACACATTTTTGAGATAATTTCGAAAATTTATTTTCAAGTTGAGAAATAGTTTAGATATATCGAAACACGAACCTTTATTTATAACTTTAAAATAACTACTAATAATAAATTTTAAATGGGATATTCGTGCCGATTACTTCTTTACAAAATTATTTTTCTCGACTACTATACATCGCAGACATATGTTTATGACACTTTTCGTGGTTTTCTTAAGTCTTGCAGTACCACGAGAGCTTTATTAGGTATAAGAAAAATACTTGTAAATATCCGGGTCGTGTACGTTATATAAATGTGTCTTCAACAAATTTACATAGAACTAAGAACTATTTGTTTTTGGAACCGTACTAACCGAGCTAATACGTGTTCCCACTGACAATGACATACGAACTAATTTAAAAGCTTTTGCAGGAGTGTCAGCAAGAGGTGGAAGAATTAACTCTAACCTAATCTGCAAATGCAAAGCTGGATTAATTACATGTTGAGTTTACACAGATTAAATTATGCGACGATATCATTAGTTACCATCCGTTTCTATACCACATACAACCCAAACATACACTAATCAACTATCAAAAGAGGAACTCCACACCCCCCTTCGTCACATTTTGACCAAACCAGTCGATAAAAATAATCCCCCATTAATTCATTAAATTCTGTTCCAAACTCGTTAGTGGTTTCTCAATAATATAGTCTAAAATTTTAACAAACCTGTGTTGTGGTGATGATTAAAACTTTCCGTGCTTACCTGAAATAGATGAGAAGCATTAATTAAACTACTAACTTGTAATTCAAATAATTATTTTGCATACATTATTATTTAAAAATATATTGTTGTTTCGTATGTGCCCGGAGGTTTGTTTTAAAAAAGAAAATTTTTCATTTGCCTGGATGTTATTTTTGTAAGAGCGATTTGCATTAGTCGGACTGACAAAACACTACAATATATATTCTAACAAAAATTCTTCCACAGCTTAGGTTACTTATGGTTTATCCCGGATATAAATAAATGTCTCCGATATAAATTCTGTGTTTCAATAAATAAAACATACAAAGAAGTAAACTGTAAGGAACTTTAATAACGTCATGTTGTCTCTAATAGAAAAATCCTGAAATTCACAATTTGAAAATAGACTGAATTGTACTTGCATCGTGGCATCTCGAACGGTAAAATAGCACCAAGTCTTGATATATAATGCACGTTCCGGTGTGACACGAGATCATTCAAGTAAGAAATGCTCTCAAGTTTAGCTGAATATAAATGAAGACTTTAAAAATATTTCTATATTACCTTTGAGTTAAGAAAATATTTATACAACAAAGTCATTCTTGTAATATTTATTTTATTAAAAAAAATGGAAATGCAATGGAACGGAAAGTATGCGCTATGAGGTATAACTATATGTATATAAGCCAAACTAAAGAACGTCGTACAGGCATAATCCTTAATACAAAACAAATTCTATTTTACGAAAATAAAAGCAACTTTTCCTAAAGAAAACTTAAAAAACGACATTGGAGTATCTTAAAAAGATTTTGTATGTCTAAAAAAAGGAATACAATGTTGGTAAAGTTTTTATTTCTAACATAGAAAAAGTATGAAAGAAAACCATTAAGTGTTGCACAAAAAGTGAAAACAAGCAAATCACAACATTTCTACATGTTGTTAAACTTGCTGAGAAAAGAAATGTTGCGTGATATTCATAATTAATACCTGCCTAAATTTGGACACAATCGTGAACAGTTTTTTTACATTTTTCCAAATTCTTCGTATTATTTAACAAAGAAAAATTTTATATAAAAATGTTTTAAATTACCTTTAAGCTATATACTTAACAATTTACAAGTTGCGAATAAAACTGTAACAACTTTTAAGAAAAGTTCACTTCGTGTCAAGTTTTCAAAAAAAATATTGTGGTTAAATTAAAAATGTTTTTTTAGTTAATTAAATTTTATCTTTATTTTACTAACAGTTTTTTGTCACTTCACCATTAAGTTTCCAAAATTAAGTTTATTTAATGTTAAAACTTATTCTTGAAATTCAGAATATAATGTAGGAGTTTTTGTCGAAAGCCAGAAAGCCGCACTCCCGAATGCAAAATTCGTACATTAACCTTGATTTGAATTTTGAATTTATTAACTTTGATTATACGTTTGAAAATGCATTTGTTGCTAGCAGTTCGAAATCAGTAACCAAATCTAACCTAAGTGGTGTTATTTCTTAATTATTCTTTATAACATATTAAAATTCTGTATAGTCCGATGGATTCTACAAAAAAATCAATCAAACAATAGACTACATTGGTAGTTATGGGGTCCAGATGTAATTATATTTAATAACAAATATTTTAATTCAATAATCGCATTTTTTGCCCCCCCCCCCCCGGGGTACATATTTGGGCAATAACTGTCATCAGAAATTTTAATGTTGAGATTGTAAGGTTTGAAATTGTGTTCCGAAAGTGTTTATGCTTGGATCGCAGAAGTCATCTTGTTGGTAGAATTAAACCAAACAGTTATAGATTGTATTTTTATTCATCAAGCGCTGGCTTTTTATTTATAATTATTGCTAATGAGTGGCACGCGTAACGCGATTAGTAAGTTGGTCATTTATTTAAAATTGGGATACGCGTGCGACACTTTACAAATTTCTGTTTAATTATTTACCTTTAAATTGTTAGTTGCTGACTTGATTGGTTTATCTTAAGTTCGGCTAGTTGAATTGCATGTATTGCATGATAATGTTATTGATGCATGCTTGTCAAATTGTTGAACTTATCTATGTACAGGATGGATTTTAATTATTATTATAATCGTTGTGGTATTTCTAGTTTTATTTCTGGCTTTACTTGATCAATTTAGAAAAGAAATAAATTATTAAACCAGGCACAACAATCTTTCATTTTCTCCTTTTTAAAAAATAATTAAAGTTAAACTGCATTACACAGCTCTATTATACCAAACTACGAGCCACCTCCGCTGGTTAATGTAATCTATAAGTATGTAAGAATTATAGAGCTTGTAGAGTAAGGTGACTATTCGTACTGGTTTTACCAAGACAGTACTGGTTTTGGAACCTTTGTCCTGGTCAGTCAAAACAGTTAACCAGGACACAAAAATTTACTGATGTAACTATTGTCGTTACTACTATTGTTCTATTGTATCTATTGTCCTGTTCCTGTTGTATCGAAGAAACGATGAAAACCTAAAAAAAAGGTCTTCCATTTTTCACGTACTGGTTTTACATTTCATAAAAATGGTTACCTTATTTTAGAGCAACTCACAGCAAAAGTACAGCTTTAAGAAATTGTATAATTGTAGAGAAAGTATTTTAAAAATTTTAAACGAACCAATGTAGAATTAATTTAATAAAAATGAAACAAGATCGACAGATAATTTAAAAATAATCAAAATTTTTATAGCATAAAAGGCTATAAAAATGTTACGGTAGAAGAAAACTTCGTAAAAATATTTTATATTCATTAGGTTACCTGATAGTACTGCTTTGAAGTTTTAATCATTTCAGTTGGTTATTCTATCATGTTATAATATCATGTCTTCATTAGGTATCTACATCATTTTTATAGGTGGAAAATTTTGCAATATTAAATTATTAAATTTTGTAATTTTCAGATTTCATCGTTATTTTATATATTAATTGGGAATTTTTATTTTATTTACTACCAGAATATTTTTCAGTTCTTTCAACTAAGTATTTAATTTAAAACATATTTTAGGACTCACCCACCATTTATATTAAATTAAATCTTTGCATGAACTCACCTTTCGTTCGTTTTTAGTGTTTCTTACAATTTCCATTGTTATCAGTAAAAAACTTCGCACTCTTACCAGAATCTCTTATTAGCCATTCGTATAAATAAATATTCTTCTGAAAGTGCCAAACACTCTGCAGTGCGTAGGTAATCCTTGGCTTAAAACCAAGATTACTTACCAGGGACTATAATAATTAATGCGGTGGTTTTTAAGTTGCTAATGTATTAATGTATTCGTATAGTCTCTGACTTCGTCTGCATGTCAGCTCCCAAGAACCTCGCTGTGGTATTTACTACTTACTACCACGACCCGCACCAACGCCCAATCCTTAAATTTACAATTGCAAATATAAAAATGAAGTAAGTACCACTCTGTTAAAAAAGTTTCTAATAATTTTGGAAAATCATATTTAACGTCGAAGTTAACAAGTTAAATTCTATAACCTCGTTAGCGATATTTATTATTGCATATTTACCAACCGAAATTACTTTTTTTCTTCGGTTTAGTGTGAATGGTTTCCATTAATGTGAATAGAAAATCGTTAGGGAGAGAGAAATTAATAAAATGAAAACCTATAGGAAAAGTGTTGGATGCTGTGAAAATATATTTTATCCACTTATTGAATAAAATTTAATAACCGACACAGATTGTTTACGATTTCTTTCGGGGCAACAGTGCAACCTCAAATCATAAATCTTCAGAAAAGTTAGGGTAAATCCACCATAAGTTACGATTTCATTTTTTGCAGTTTCTTTATTAGAACGAATGTAATTGATAAGAAGAAATAGCCATTTGAATATAAATTATTGTAATCTAGCATAAACAGAAAATATCGTTCGATGCTAAAAAATTGTTTTGAAAGTGGAACGTTCTCTTTATGATTAATAACGTTGCGACCCAATAAGAAAATTTAAATATCTGTAACCGAAAGCAAAACAAAAATTACTGCTAGATACAAAAAGTTGTGATATTGTTTTTTCGAGATTCTCTCAAAACTTCTGCACTTCTAACAACTCTTATGTTGGCAACTTTTAAAAACCTTAACAAGATTTTTTGATTGATTTTTAGAAGTTCGAGAGACGACGTAACACTATCGACAAAAATAGAAAAACCGTTCATTTAAGAAGTTAAATTATTGAAGTCGTGGGAATTTAATATTATAATCAAATTCGTGTATCTCGATGCTATTGTACGTCAAAGGAAACCATATTGTGCAACACCACAATACAATATCCATTAATGAATCAGTCGGCAGCTCAATGGAATAGGAGTCTGGAACGCTTCTTGGCAAGTACCAATCGGGTTTTCGCGCTCCGCTGCATTTTCAAGTCATAAGACCTACAAAAGACAATAGACCAAAACTTGTAGTTCTCTGCACAAGCAAAAACTTAAATTCCATTATTCCCCCTTAAAGGAACGATAGTGATTATTGCTACTAAGCATTTACTCTATGTAATAGATAATTACAAGTTGCAATAATTTAATTAGAAGCTCTCGCATCGTAATAAGCTTAAAACGAAGTTCAATAATTTAATTTAAGAAATTTGTTTAGTTTGAACCAACTTTTTGAAAAACATGTTGATTCAATTTTGACATCAAAGGGATATAAGATACCTACACGCTATTTCAATTGTTTGGATAGTGGAAGGTCCATGATATTATTAAATAAATAACCTCTTAAATATTCATGGTAATTAAATTTAAAGTTCTAACGATGCACTAAAGGCTTTAACACATGAAAACCATTTATGTATCACAATGACCATAACGACCAATGTACTGACTTGACAATGAAGATAAATTATTGTTTGCTTTGTATGTAATAGGAAATTCATGTAACTGGTCAAATTAAATCCAAACATACCTAGTTTGGTTATAAATACCATTACAAGACCCAAGAGCAACCAATTACAAACTATTGAAATACTATTGTCAAAATTCAATAGTATCGCAGTGGCAAATGTGATGGATGACGTATACAGTAAAACATTTATATTTCATATTTTAATAGTCAGATGGTCACATATAATTTGTTTATTCCGGAAAGTTGCTGTTGATCAGGGACGGATTAAGTTAGATTTTGCTCGAAATTATTAATTTTTACAAACATTTTTTGAAAATGTAAATCACAATTGCGTATTACTAGGGAACTACGAGATGTATCATCTTCATCTTTTACAGAAACATTTTTTCTTATGTGTAAAAGGCTTTTAATCATAGTTAACCTTCTATTGAAAAGAAGAGATTACGGTAAACTTTTCTATAACGCGACAACGTGAGGGATGCCTTCCGTGTTATACATGACTCATAGCTCATACAAAATGAAAAGGATTCCTCACAAGAAACTAAAAAAAAACTTTTAATTTGCTTAAGTTATGTGCTGGCATTTTTTGTCTAAGGAAACATTTCAAACAATTCTTTGTTCGTTATGGTTACCTTTAGATATTCAAGTTTAGGTTTACGAAATTGCGATATAAATAATATAAATTGCGTTGGTAACGCTGGTATGCAAGTATTAAGCGTGTTTAAACATCGCGATTATAAAAACTGTTGGTCCCCCTGGATTATTCTTCAAATCAGGCAACTCGATTGGTGTACACCGCGATTGGTGTGGAATTCGATCCGGTTGCAATATTTGTTAATTTAATAAAAAAAAGTTTACCAGCTTTTTATTAATTTGGTGACATGGTTACAGGGAAAGTAACAGAAGAATGGCAAACTTCATAAAAATATTCATCTATTTTTTGACAATAATTATTTATTATAATGTTATTTTTCACATTTTCCACGTGGTCAATCTGCTACAACTCTCGTAAAAGTTTACGTTGTTTCTAAATACTTTGAATTTAAGTAATTAGAAAAAGTTAAAATTACTTTAATATTTCTCTTGAAAATCTTGAAAGAAAAGCGTAGTTAACAGAGCAGCCAATTTGTCGATATATGTCAAGCACGCCGCAATATATCAACGAGTATAGGTATAGATAGCCATCCAGATAAAGAGCTCACTTGATACCAAGAGATGACTGACTATTTTTAATGCTTTTTTTATGTCTTAAATCCTGCTGTATTTCGCGAGCAAATATGTACATTTGTAAGAATATTAACGATTAGGGGTAAATACTACGTAATTTGGAATCGTCGTTTGTGTTCATATTAATATTCAGTATATGTCTTCGCAATTAGTTTTAAGGTAACAGCGGGTTACATTTAAAATAGCAAACATTACAACTTCTACAAATTATTTTCAGATAAGCAAGCCATATGAAAAATTTCAGTGTCGGTACGTGTACGAACTTCGTATGTTGTAAATTTAAATAAAATTACCCCCTTACGTTCGTTACATACTAATGCCAATTTCTATAATTTTTTTCAAAAATGTTTGTTACGACAATATTTCTTCCTAATTACCTAAATCAAAACGAAATAAATTAAAAGATTGAATGAAACTCAAACAAAGTTTTCCGAGCAGAAAAGAAGGATTAAGAAGAATAAATATACATTAGTTCCTTTGGACTGGACGACACAGCTTTAATGTAAAAGAAAAATAATTCCGCTTCGTTAAATTCGTTAAGTTAATGAAAGAAAAATAAACCGGAAGCAGGAAACAATCGTTTGATCTTATTCTTTGGTTAATGAGAAGCAGGCTAGGTTGCATTTCCAACTGGCTAACCGTTGCCACGCTTTTGCAAAATCTTTTACCGATACATTAAACCGCATAATTAAGTTTCTAATTAAATTGCAAAATCGGCAGCAGGATGGCTTGCAAAGCATAGAAAAATTCTTATAGTATTTTAGATTAAACCAAGACAAAGCATTAGTGTGAAAGAAAACATTCAAGTTTTGGATTTAATCCCGTGTTGGTGTAAAGTGCTTACAAATTGTACAAGGCTTCGTAATTTAATTAAAAGTTATTCGGTTATTTATGTGGGTCCGTTACTTTAGCCCCCCCCAGTTAAAATTTTTGGCCAAAAAGCTAGCTCCCGAATCGATATAGCTAGCACCGGCTAGCACCCTAATATTAAAGCTAGCACCATTACAGTTTTTTCACAAATCCACATTGAAACTGGGGGGGGCTAAAGTAACGCTAGCCCCCCCCAGTTAATATTTTGGCTCCAAAAGCTAGCTCCCTAATCTATATAGCTAGCACCAGCTAGCACCCAAATATTAGAGCTAGCACCATTACAGTTTTTTCACAAATCCACATTGAAACCGGGGGGGGCTAAAGTAACGCTAGCCCCCCCCGTTAATATTTTGGCTCCAAAAGCTAGCTCCTTAATCTACATAGCTAGCACCAGCTAGCACCAAAATATTAGAGCTAGCACCATTACAATTTCTTTACAAATTAGTATTTGATAAAAATGATAAAAATGTTTAAATGTTTCATTCCACTGCGCATGATCCGATATATTTCACACGCTCCGCCCATTCTAAACTTGACTAACAATTTTTTAACAGCTATGGCTTATTGTTAATCTATATTATGTCATTTATTTCAGAACAAAACGATAAAGTTAATAAATACAACCTTAATTATCATAATATATCGCTTTGTACATCGACACGGTTTCTCTATATCAAATTGTAATACACTAATATCGTATAATATGAAATAAATAGTAAATACGTAGATATACTATAATAGTGGACAAAGTAAAATAAATTTTATTTAATTTAACCGCCCTGTATGGAAAGGTTCAAATATTCACTTATCAGGTCCGTACTTGGGTGACATCATTTATTTATTATTTATAATTATAAGACTACGTCATAAATAAGATAATTTCGGTCTCGATAATAGCCAGGACTGGCGCTACAAGCAAGATTGAAGATTTACTTCTTATCACCCCCCCCCCCGAGTTATGATTAAAAAGGATAATACGCTTAGGGAATTATCTACTTAACAGATAATGGGATTAGTCTATATAGGAGATTTGGGAAGGAAAAGTAACAAAAATTATACCAAATATAACTTAAAATGGGAAAAAAACGTTCTGAATCTGATATTCACACAATTGTAGAAGGATTGCTGAAGTTTCCATTAGAATCACTGTACGATAGAGAGAAAAAATGTTTTGTTTCAAAACACAATGCAATTTGGCAGAAAATATCGGAAGATTTTATGATACTTTATAATCTGAACATATCAAAACTTGGAATTTACACGGCAGTTTCAAAAAATTATTATGATTTATGGAATGTTCTACAAATTTATCCGGATGATGTTAAAGATGTACAAGCAATATACGAAGAAGTTTCTATCGGTAATATATCATGCAGTAATACTAACAGTAACAGTGATACTAGCACTGATATTGAAGAAGACTGTGTTGACGAACTGGAAACTACTTATCGGTTTAATATTGCTTTGACATGGACTGAATATGTAAGTTTTGATAAAAAACTTGTTACATACAAAAGAAAGGATAAGTCTGTGAGAAAATCAAAGCACACTGGTGAAATTAGAAATACATATGTTTTCGCAAATTCAAATTGGACAAATATAATACACAAGAAATTAATAGAAAATTCGTCACTTACATGTACGTTAACATTTGACAGGCACAGATTGTTTCCGTTTGGTCCACTGTTTTTAAAGATTTGGGCAGTTTGCAAAGAATGCAAATCAAGAATTACATGCGTTTTGATTAACGAACCACAACAAAATGAAATTTCGGAACTGAATTGTACTGTTCAAGGAAATTTTAGCAAGAAGCACACATTAAATTTCAGACGTCCACTTCGGGGTGACCTGCGATCTCACTATGTAAATAAAATGGTGAATGAGAAGTTTTCATCTAGTAGAATTCAAAGTATGATTATTAATAACGAATTAGAAACAGGAAAAATGATGCCTGAACTCAGTACACTTAGAGCTGCAAAATGTAAAGAAAAGAAAAAGAATTACCTTAATGAAAAACCTATTGATTCTCTTTACGAAATGAAAAACGTTCAAGAATTTTCTAATGTTATTCGCAATATTGGCTATTCCCCTTTTTTTGTATTTTGGTGGTCAAATTCTCAGCTTCTTGTGTATCGTCGATATTGTGAAAACAATTATAGTAGAATAGCTATCGATGCCACAGGATCAGTTGTAAAACGTATTATCTACACCGATGGAAGCAAATCAAGGCATATCTTTTTATATGATATTGTAATATTGTATCCAAATCAAAAACAATATTCCGTTGGATCAATGCTTAGTGATTCGCAAAACACAGAAGAAATAACGCATTGGCTATCCGTTTGGTTTAGAAGCGCAGGATGTACTCCGTCAGAAGTAGTAACTGATATGTCTCTTGCTTTAATGCATTCGTGCGCAAACACATTTACTCAGTATAAGAACCTCAACCAATACATTGAACAATGTTACAAGGTACTATTTAGAAATGATGATAAAATTTTTAAATGTTTTCTTCGTTTTGACGTGGCCCATTTTATAAAGCTCGTTACTAGATGGCCTAGTCTTAGAAATCAGCATAAACTAACAAGAACATTTTATCTTCGATGTATGGGACAAGTTGTACAATGTCAAGGAATAGAAGATTTGCAGTTATTATTAGATGCTATGTTTATTGTTGCTTATTCCGATACAGAAGGGCACTACAATGGCAACCCGACAATTTGCGAAATTAATAAAAAGTGGCTTATTGGACGTATATCTACAGGGACAGTTGAGCTCAACAAGATGATGGATGAGGAAAATTTTGCAGAAGAAGACGTTATGGGAAAGCTACATGATAAAGAAAAGGAAGAAATTAAAACCGATAATAATTTTACAAGTTGGTGCAAGAACATATCTGAATTCGCAAAAAATAGAGTCAACACACCAGAAGAAACAGGTGACCGAGGAAATCAACAGGTTCTACCACATTTCGTCGACGATTTTTTAAAGATTTCGAACTTTTTGCCTTTATGGAGCAGTATTATGTGTAAAAATTTTCCATTTTCGCCTAGAATTGCCAGCTCAGCATCGGCTGAAAGTAATTTTAATCAAGTCAAGAACAGAATTTTTGCTCACGAAAAACTTCCCCTACGTGTGGATGAGTTTGTTAGCGAATACATCAGGCACTACGAAGGTGCTATGAAGCTAGCTGTAGAGTATGATATGAACGATAATATTCAAGTTGATAGAATTACTACAAGCCAAGTAGAAAAATCATCCGTAGTTAACAATTTCCAATCTGAAACAGATAATTCACAACCAAAACGTAATCTTCTGTTGCCTGATAATCTGTGTGCTTCTTGTCAGTTAGGAATTGGAAGTGCCAATGTGGTATGTAAATTATGCAATTTGCTGTTGCATAACAATGACAACTGCACTGTCTCATACGAAGATGATATATTTTGTAAAGAATGTTATATTAGAGGTACACAAGATAAAACATTATCCGAAAGAGTCGCTGAAGAATCATGGATGAGAATGAACGTTCCTCCCAAGAAGAGACCCCGAAAGTCATATTTAGAGCCACAGTCAGAAATGGCTGTTGTCGATTGGACGAGAAAAATAAATATAACGACAATTGGACTCCTGCGAAATGGTAATATAGTTCATCAAAAACCACTAAAAATCTTCAAGCAATTGATAACGTTAAGAAACACTTGCGGACTAGATGCACTAATTCAAATATTTTGTATTGGATATTGTGATTCGTTAGTTATCAAAGAATACATAGAATCAATTAAAGACAGCAATAGGTTCGCAAAATTAGTAGTACAAGTTGTGAATAAAGGTGTGAACATTCATACATATAGAACTCGAGCAGAACTATTGTACGAACATTTTCCGAAACATTCATTGCCAGAAAACATTACAGAAATTAACTGTGAAGATAGTATAACCAATATAGCTAATACAACTTTAGAAAGTTTTAAGATAGGAATGCAAACGGATGAATGCAACAATTGCAAAAATATTCAACAAAGTGATCTAAAATGGTTATCGGTAGAACTTAATACTATTCAAGAACTGCCGACGAAATTAGAGGCACATATATCCGAACATGTCATCAGAAAAACTTGCAATGAATGTGGAAACAATGGGTTCTTGCGAAAGAAAATTTTAGACCGAATATATATTGCGATAGAACCAATTGCAACTAGTAATATGATTTTAGAACTCACAACAAATTTGGAAGATATACCTCCACATTTTTCTATAAATGGCGATAAATATGTTCTACGTGGTATAGTTGCATTTCAAGGAACTTCTCAAAGTACTCCAAATTGTATCGGACATTTTTTGACTTATGGGAGACGACACAACGGAAAATGGGAAATTTATAATGACCTATTAAAAAATAAAGAAGATGTTTCGCCAAGTCAAACAGTCAGGTGTCATTATCTTATCTATACCTTATAAGAGATATCGGAAAATTGTGATTTATTTTCACATAAAGTTGTCTTGTTGATATTTTTTTAAATAAATTTATTTTACTTTGTCTACTATATACAAAGCGATATATTATGATAATTAAGGTTGTATTTATTAACTTTATCGTTTTGTTCTTAAATAAATGACATAATATAGATTAACAATAAGCCATAGCTGTTAAAAAATTGTTAGTCAAGTTTAGAATGGGCGGAGCGTGTGAAATATATCGGATCATGCGCAGTGGAATGAAACATTTAAACATTTTTATCATTTTTATCAAATACTAATTTGTAAAGAAATTGTAATGGTGCTAGCTCTAATATTTTGGTGCTAGCTGGTGCTAGCTATGTAGATTAAGGAGCTAGCTTTTGGAGCCAAAATATTAACGGGGGGGGCTAGCGTTACTTTAGCCCCCCCCCGGTTTCAATGTGGATTTGTGAAAAAACTGTAATGGTGCTAGCTCTAATATTTGGGTGCTAGCTGGTGCTAGCTATATAGATTAGGGAGCTAGCTTTTGGAGCCAAAATATTAACTGGGGGGGGCTAGCGTTACTTTAGCCCCCCCCAGTTTCAATGTGGATTTGTGAAAAAACTGTAATGGTGCTAGCTTTAATATTAGGGTGCTAGCCGGTGCTAGCTATATCGATTCGGGAGCTAGCTTTTTGGCCAAAAATTTTAACTGGGGGGGGCCAAAGTAACGGACCCTATTTATGTAAATGTTGAGAATTATTACAACAGTGCAGAAAATATTTAAATTTCACCATTGTCGACCAATCAAATTGGATAATAAATTGCATTTTTGAAGTGATCAAATTGACTAAGAAATGAAATATCTTCGTCGTAATCAACATTTCTTGCTTCGTTTGCAATCATTTAAAGAAATCAATCAATTTATAAATTAATAGTGCCCTACTAGTGAATCCGTCGGCCTCTGAATAAAAAAGACAACATGCGGCGTTATGTTAACGATTTCTATTATTACACGGAATAATAAAAAGAAAACCTTTTTTAGTTGTATCGGTTCATCCATCATAATTTGTTGCGGCTTCTCTTGCTATTTTAATATTGGACATTGATGAAACCAAGTAACATCAAGTTTTAAATATGGCGTGGTTCAAACTAACTTTTGTCATTGTTAAGACTTGAATTTAATTATACCTACGTGAAATTAATTAAAATTTTTGCCGTAGGTACCTACATCAGAAAAAATATAGTTCTAGCATTTTTACGATCAACCCATAATTTATTGTTGCGCTAAAAAGTTGGTTCTGAGAGCCTGGCCAAGAAAAAATCGCACTTGCTGACGGTACTTCTTCATCTAGACACAAAATTAAAAAATTTAGATGAGCTAAAGAGATTTGGTTTTAGAATAGCAGAAATTATTCACAATAGGAATATTAGAAGAGGTTTGTAATAAACTTTTCGATTTCGAAAACATTAACCAGGAAAAGCTGATTTAAATAACATAAAAGGAATCGATTGAACGAATTTCGCATTCTCTTAGAAAACGCACCCAGAGTTTTCAGTATTGTAAATTATTTAAATGCTGATGTTCTTGACGTTTTAGCATTACGAATTAAATAACTTTCATATGAAATCCTTGGTTAAACAAAAAATAATATCTTCGTCAGAAATGGAATTTATGTACCTGTTAAATTAAAATTTACGAGTTCAAATTCAAACTGCGAGAATAGTAACGCTCATAAATTGAAAATATAAAATTACATTGATTGAATTAATTAATATCGAGATTGTTACTTTTCAAAATTGTTCAAAATTTTTATTCGGTTCAAATACATAAAATACCATCAGCATTTGGAGAAGATAACCATGGAGGTTCAGTCAAGAAGTAGTCCAAAGGAAATCTTGGTTCTGCAGGTAGATGAAATAATCTACTTTCTTTGTACTTGCCAACTATTTAATTAAAGTGCAAAAGCAAAGAGAGTGAGTCGATGGTAAAATTGAAATCAACACTTAAGAAAATTGTTACAAATTTATCTAGAAAACAGCTTTAATTAAATGAAGACCTCAACTGAAATAAGAAACTTTCGAGATTTTACTTCAAACGCCATTAGTGAATTCTGTTACCTTCTAAAATTATTCCTCTAATGATAAAAAATGTCTTTTAATTTCGCCTTATTCATTAGCAGAGATTCTTTTAAAGTTTCAAAAATGTGCAAAAAGTAAACATATTATTTGCTATATACATCAGGTTGAATCGCATTCCACCAGGTCAAAATTAATGCTAACATGTAGTTCATTTGAAAGTTAAGTTTGGATGGTCATTGTTAGAGCCTGTCATATTTTTGAAAGCTCAGAAATAAATCTTCAGTCTTGATCTTGAGGTCTAAGACAAGAGTAAAACGTAGTGTATCAAAAACAATATTATACACGAGATTCAGAATTCAAAAGATTTTCAGGAATTTTTAAAAAAATCTAAAAAATTCCAAAATTTTTAAGACTTCAAGAATATTCAATATCAATTATTTTTATTATTCAATTTAATTATTTGCTTTCCGATGAGGTACATAACATTACTTTGTCATGCAATTACAAAACTTAAAGTTGAATTTCTAATTACTTTTAAAATTATATTGCATAATATTGGTTAAATAATAAACAAACGTAGGTTTTTTCTAATCTATAATTCAATTGTTTAATTTAATTTAATACCGTGTGTTATTAAATTCAATAATATACTAATTGGCCAATGAAAAGTGAGTAATTTACTCATTAGTACATCAGTTTTACAACAGTGAAGCAAGTACCAAAAAGCAATTGCTTTATTTTACTGCTGCTCCTCGTTGTTTAACTTAATCTCATTTCAAGATTGTTATGGTTTCAAGATATACTAGGTAATCCGAAGCTTTTAGATTTACCAAAATATTACTATCTACGTAAAAAATTGTTTTTTTTTGCAAACTATTAATATTTAATTAATAAAATTAATTAAATAGCTATACTATAATTTTGTGGGCCGTAATTTACAAATTACTAAATTAATTTCGCATTTTTAAGAAACTAGATTGAATTAAAATTTTGTAATTTTTAACCTACAGTTTATGTAATAGTGTAGAAAGTAAGTCATTTCCGAACGGGCGGCATACTTCCAAAGCGAGGCATCAGCGGAGCTTTACGGTAACTTTTATAACTTTTTAGGTAAATATAAAAAATAATCACGTGTGGTAATTTCAACTTAATTTAAAAGAAATTAAAAATCAAAACATATTTTTGATGCCGTTATAAGAATTTTCCACACGATATTAAATCAAATTCTTCAGACAAGTAAATGGTAGTCAATGTTGCTTAAACTGTCAATGTTAGTTTTCCTGTTCACTCAGTTTTACTCTCTTTATGCATATCAATTCAGAATCCAGATTGGAATATAATCAGTTCTTTTCGTTGTGCCATAACAGTCACGAAATTTTTCAAAACATTAAGTGCATTAATCAGAATTCGGAGATATTGATTTCTTGTGAGTGCATTGCGGCATTTTGCGAGAAGCAATAATTCTGTACCAATTTTAATACATAGTCTTAATCACGAAAAATCAAGCTTGCGCTTTTTTCGATGTGTCAAAACTGAAACAATTACGACACATTCATATAAGTGTGTCTTTGTTGCACCCGTGTTGTTGATTAAAAATTTCAGAGGGCAGTTGTCGATGCTAGATTCACATGGTTGTGACGTATAAGCTTCATTATTCGTGATGACGACTATATCTTAAGTTGTTACAGCTGGAACGCACTTACAATTTTAAGTTTTTTATACAGATTTTGTTAAGTTTTCCAACTTAAATATCTTTATAATGCTACTATAATTTTAATTTTTTTAGTACCAATCGTTTTTCCATTTTGTCAATTTTATGATCTTCATATTGCTTGTACGTACAAACATTTCACTCGCGGTTAACCCCTTGCTTAAGAGCAAATGTTAGCTTTGGATTTAGTAAACAATAGTAGATAAACAATGCAGGTTCCAATTCACGTTTGTCAAATCTGTAAGTCCGAATTTGATTAATAGACATTGTAATCGACTGAATTCTTTTAAACTGAACTGCGATTTTAATTAAATTATCATTTTGATTCTATACAATTATTATTCCTAAATTCCGTTAATATCGTTTAGCACTTCAAGTGATATACACATACAGTATTTAAAGCATTATATGGCTTGGAATAAACAGTTAAAAATAGGTAAATCTGTTAAACCCTACCTAGTTGTGTTACTCGTTAGGACTAAATAAGCATTTACGTTTAAAAAGATAAATGCCGAGTGATATAAGACACTATAATAGCATACATCTCGAGATCATTAAAATCCATAATCTAGTAATTAAGTTAAAATTACATCATTAGAATTCTATACTTAAATGTATTTGACTTAGATTTCAATTAGGTGAAGACAACTTGAGCTTGTAATTTATTTCTTTAAAGCTCACCGGGGAGGCTGCCTATGTAGTTAAGAAAGTTAACACATGTAGATGATCTTATTTTAAAAGACTAAGATGCATGAATTTAAAAAACCCTAAAATTGTAGAATTTAATGCACTTCCGAATCGAAATTAAAGCAGAACTGAATAAAAAAGCTCAACCGAGCTTTTGCGAATATCCCGTTTGCATAATATGTATTTGTGCATTTATTTGCTAATAATAATTTTAATTCTGCAGATATGAACATTCTAGAATACAATAATAAAGGATTACATACACGGGCTAACCAATGTGCAATGGAAAATGATTTATTTAAACCTAATTTAATTTCGACGCTCGTGAGAAGCGACGAACAGGAAAGTTGATTTTGAATAATTACCAACTGGGTGTATTGTTTTCATACACTGCCATCTGTTACCTCATAAATTAATTTAGATGGAAATAGGAAAATCACAAGCTTTACGTTAAATTTAGAAAATTTCCTGCAATTTTCCTTAGCTAGGTGATCGTAATTTTCCCTTTTTCTAGCGAAGTGTAATCAGTATTTTTCACTTTTCGCTACGGTAGCATTTGGAGCGTATGAAAACAACTGGGCGTGCAAACTTGTCTTTCCGCACTGTTATGTAACACATTGTGTTCCGTTTTCCGCAACTTTGCTGTTTTAAGACGTTTATTTTCTCCATAATTAAAAAAATTTTATGATTGTAGTTAAAACGTACCTTTAAAAGGAAAAACTTTAATATTGCGAACATTTCCCAAGCGCAATATTGGGTAAAATATTGTACAAGGCACGTATGCGTTTTAACCACTTTAATAACCACATTTGCATAAAATAGCTCTTTATTTAGCTAATTACATTTCTCATTTTAATAAAACTGTAACATTTAAGTCGTCATTATATTACTGCGTGTGCTAGAACATGGTTAACTAGATTTTTCCAAGATAAAGAACAAATTTAACATGAAATCTTGCAAAATTGCAAACCTTGTTAGCAAAGTCTGTCTTTGTATTTTCTTGTTATACGCTCTTCTCATCGGCCTAACGCTCCCGGCGCTTATCTCTTCTTTTTATTCATGCAGGAAATTATAACATTGCAGTTACAAGTCCGCATATTATTCATAGCTGTGGTTTATTTAATCTTGGGGTGCTGGATTACAAAATTAAATTCTTTCACTTTTTACAGAACGGGTGAACCATGTAATAAAAATGAAAATCCGAGCAAATTTAAACAAAATTAAGATATATGAAAAAGTAAAGGATTTTCATTGCTTTATTTTACCACGACCAACTAAATTAAAAAGTATAAATTTACCGATCTGCGGCGATAGGCCCCAGCGGTTGCTTTGCTGTTTGCAAAAAAAAACAATTTTCTTGTAAAACCGCAGCTACCGAAAAAAAGATATACGGCAAAAGCCGGTATGAGGAAATTTTTGCTTCAAATGACCTCTCTCAATTTCAAATGCGATTTGGGTGTGCAGTCTCTTTGTTATAGTAATCACGAAAGTAAACCAACTTTTATTATCTTTGCTTCGGTAAAACAATTTAGGTGCGAAATGCGAATTAGCATTTCGAGATAAGCAAAATTTTCACTTAAGTCACAAAAGCTAATTTAGATAACCGAAACTATTACAGGGTGTCCTATTATAAACACATACTGTGACTGTGATTTAATTTAATCGCCCTGATGTATAAAGCCTACACTTATTAAGTTGATTACAAAATTTGAAGTGTATTTTAAAGTAAAAAAAAGTTTTTCCTTTATTCTATAACATTCGAGAAGAAAACTTTTTGTTAAGCCTCAAGTCTTTTGAGTATATAAGTTTGAAATTGTCAATGTGTTCTTTGTATCCATCTTCTGTGTTACCTCGTCCCTACTAACTCATTTATAAAGTTTCTAAAATAAAATCATATAGTGTAAGGTAACTTGTATGTACTCGGATAACAATAAATTTTTGTAGAACATCTTGAAAAAATGTTTAATTTGGAAGAAAAAGTTTTTTTAAATTACTGCAAATATTTTACATATTTTTCACAAGTTGTAATCTGGGATTATTGTATGTTTTGCAAAGTTCGTTATAAATCAAAGAATGATAATTTTCAAGTCCGTGTAGTGTTATTTATGACGTTGTCGAGCAAACAAAATTAAAAAGAAATAAAAATGTTTCCAGCATTTTCACCCACCGCCTAAAATAATTTACAAAAAGTACATCGTTGGTGCTTATGTAGACTTTATCGCTAAACAATGAAACATTACGAACTACCTAGATTTACTTGAACGAAATTACTTTCTTAACAGCTTTTCTTTCTTATTTCTTGTTATATGAGAATCTGCAAATTTTATAAGCCTGCGCAAAATTATTATTTAGAAATTTTTAATAAAAGCTCCTACTAAAGCGAAGTTAATCAAATATTAATTAAAATACAAAAAAGTAGAATTACAGTTATTATTATTGCATTCTTTATTCAAGAAGTTCTGATTCATTTCATTTTACAAGTGTTAAACTTTATTCTTTCCTCCTCCTACCACCACCTTCCGCAGATCATCAAAATCGGGTTAGCTGATTGATTTGCTGAAAAATGAAACAAGGGAGGCAATATTACCCTATCCTTGATATATGGATACATAACGTGTTAACACGCGTCTACTAAACACCTACACGTGTTCTTACGTTAAATTTTGGTAATTATCGGACTGAAAAGAGTCAGGTTATTTACCACTATGTACGAATCGTTCATGCTGAGTGAGTATGCATGTAAAGTATTTTGCGAAGAAATTACTTAGCCTGCAGATCGCATAACCGGTGGTTAAGTGATCTGAAATATTGCTGTTATTCTTCCGGATGCCTCAATTTCTTTTCGTGTTGCTACCTGAGAAGCTGTCTTCTAACTATCAACTATTAGACCACTGGACCGGGTATTACGTGTATCTTTCATAAGGGGCCATAGGAAAAAAGATATTATCAAACAGCTTACGAAGAGGAATCCTGATGTCGATAGACCGACAAGAATCCTAGATTTAGACGGCAGGACAAATCCATTGCAAAAGGCATTGGAAATAACTGATTGGAAGAGATAACCACGGATAGACGAAAAGAGACGAAGAAGAAAACAAAATAATTATTATAGAAGCAAGAAAAACATCAGGAATCGAATATACCGGCCATCGTTATCAAGATTAACCAGAGCTCTATTGCACATAAGCCTTAAAACCATCTGAAAGATTAGAAAACAAAACAGAATTGAGAATGTCCTAGTATAAATAGAATAAGGAAGCAACAACGCGAATTTATTTAAAATGCAAATATATCTTAAATAAGAATATTTAGAAAAGGTTGCACGGCATTCAAATTAGAAATATCGACTGTTTAGCATTAAACAGGAATAATATCAAAAACTTAAGTTGTTATATTGAAGTTTTTAATATTATTAATTCTCACAAGTTAAGATTTATAATATTCAAGAAGAAAATACGAGAAGCATCATTCATAGTATCGCATCGTCGGATAGAAAAATAAATTGCAAATGTATCTCTTTAGCCCTCACTTGGAAATATTTTAAATAAAAATAGGTATGACGACTACCTAGAATCTCAAATTTTAGACATCTAATCTCGTTGGCAGTAGAATGCAGATGGAGGTGACAAGTTCTGGATGGAACTGCTGTAATCTTATACATAGGTAAAAGTCCATGGATTACAAATCAAGAGCATACCGACATGAAAAAACCAGATTTGAAGAACAATTCGTAATCAAAAGGCAAGATAGAAAGAAATTGAACATAAAAAAGGACAGAGCTGAAAAAATTTCTGAAAAATCTTCTCGGGCACTGCTCACATGACGATACTGTAAAAAGATGGAAGTTGATCACACGTGACATGTTGGAGAGCACTGGAAATAACGCTTATACTTAATACAAATTTAATGCCAGATTGAGGACGGTTATGGTCGACTGATAAGCAGAGAACCCTGGTTCAAGCCCCAGTAAATCAAGAACTTTATTCTAACCCTTCTCCTTCGGCGGGCAATGGCAAACCACCAAGGTAATCTGCCTTGAAAACTCTCCATGAAATGAAGTGGTTAGCCAAAACTGATCCTAGGTGGTGGCGCTACTGTATAATACCAGATTTATCAAAAGAAGAATTTTGACAACGGAGACATCATCCTATATGAAATACCGATGTAGAGTGAAACCCTGAATGTTTACAGCTACCATGTTTAATTGGAAAAAATACAGAAAAATATGGCAATACTTGCCTGCGGCGCGTACAGAATATTTACCTTACAGTCCGTCATTGATGGGGTTGTTCGACCTTCAACAGGATTTGGAGAATAAAGTTTTCCCTGCCTCCCCAACAGGAATTTTAATCTCGCAACCGTGGATTTATATCCCCCAACATTCCCAACCCAGTACCTCGTCGCCAACTGAAAGATGTTTGCTTTTGTTAAATTGTTTTTAAAGAAATGAAAATCAATATCATTTACGTGGTTTTCGCACTAAACTTTTTGAAGTTTGTTGTTTGTGTTTTTGTTATTTATTTCTCTAAATTATTTGTAATTTCAATAATTGTTGTTTTCGCTTCTGTCTTACAACTAAATTAGTAATAAGTATAAAAACTTTTAAGTGAAAATTGCAATAATAAGAAAATTAAATCCCTCTGTGGCGAAGTTAACCTAATTTCACACTGTTATACAGCAAAAATTGGATTATTAAATTTTGTTGCTGCGCAAATCTTAATAAAACCACAATGTACATTTTAAATAAGTACTAAAAAAATCTACTTGACACGTTAATGATACAACCTATAGGGTACGAACATAATAGAAGATCCCTAATACCACTGTTTTGTTACCATATCAGTCAGCTAATATCACAAAAAGCTAGGATGACGTCTACAAATGATTCTATTTTGGTAGAACAAGGCATTATTATTACACATTGAAAAGTCAATAATATAAAAGGCTTGAAATTCATTAGTAATTTAAAGCATGTACAATTTTTGCTTGTCATGATCTTAAGCAATCTATCCATTCATATTGTACTGTATCATTAAAGAACAAAGTAATAGCAGCAACTGAAGTCAACAATGTAACAATCACGCGGTTTAATAAACCTTTAGAAAAATCTAGCAGAGCGTAAATTAATTTCTTCGATAAATATAAAAAGAAAATTGAACTTTAACACATATAGGAGAACATATTTAACAAATTTCATTCTTAAATAAATAAAAATGTAATTCCTTTTAAAGGAAGCCGCCTTGGTAATAATGTTTTAGTGTTATTTATGGTTAGAGATTTTTAACAAAAAAAAACCGCACTGGAAGAAACGAAACAATTTAGCCGTTTAGTTTTCAAATTGATCATTAAAAGGACTCATTCCATTTGCGAATATTATAGTAAGCGAATGGGAAAAGCGTTATGTTCCATCAAATTTACAAACTCGACTGTTTCGGACGATTAGCAAAATTGTATAACACCAGCGAAGAATAATAATAATAATAGTAATAATAAAGCTTTAATATTTGCAAACAAATATTTTGTTAGCAGAAACATCAATTTAAGTTTATTATTTTGGCCAAATATTGATAGAAAAAAAAAACGGATTTGCCGCGCAATACCTTCAGATAAAGAAACTCGAGCCTCAATATTACAGGAAGACACTTTATAAATAAATATACTATCAAAAGAAGCCATTACTGCTCCATAAAGCAAACAATTTTTAATGACAGCGAGTAACTCCGCCTCATGTAGATTGAGCTCTTGAAGAAACAAAAACTTGTGTTCAGTATTTTTTGTTTAAATCAAACACAAGAAGTTAAGTTGGTACAGATGTAGCGCAAGCCTTAAGATTATGCCGAACAACTTGTAATATGTCAAATTCAATGTTTGTTTATTATTATTATTGAAATACATAACCTTAAAAGCTGCCTCGATACGCACAGTAATTATTTTCGGTTTAAGTAACCATGATGATTTTTTCCTTCATACAATTTTCAAGTACGACGCCATTTTTGCCTAATAGAAGCTCCTGATTGGAGATTTTTTCGTAGGGAACACAACTATATTGTTCCGCATTTCGCACAATACATCTCAAGTACCAAGTAATTTAAAGTTTTCTTTGTGTACATTTAATTACCAATGTTAGAATTTAGAACAAACGCAAAAATATAATATTATTTGCTTCATAATCGAGCGTCTAATTAATTCAAACAATATAAGATTCTTAATTAATATTGCAGGAACAACGGAAACAAAAACCCTACCAAAATGATAATAATTAAAACATAAATAGTCCCTCTACTAAAGACCTTCATTCCGTATTGACATTTCCATTTAACAAAAACAAACATGTAACTTTAAAGAGCTGACCGTTGGCCATTATAACGTCACCTAACACTCAATTTCATAGCTCCATTCTTCGCTTAAAAGTAATCAAGAAAATAATCAAAATTTTCTGTTACATTTCACTTTATTTTTGGTTGATAATTGGAACTTGAATAAAGCCGATAAGGATTTAGTGGTGGAGCTTAAAGCTCTTAACTAACATTGTTGAATATAATTTTCATCTCTCTAATCTTAATTATGCCAATTCAAAATCTGCTCGAGTATAAGTTCACTTCTCTTCACTAACCTCAAAATGTGCAAAATATTTCAGATCAAAAAATTGCCGCGGGCTTTTCTAAATGACCAATATTTTGCTTCATTTGCTCTCAAATCGAATAAGTTTAGTTCGTGATATATTCGTCAAGTATACATTCAACGTAATTTAAAAGTGAAGTGACCTCTTTAAACTTCAAATTTAACAAACGATTTCGATAATAGCATACAAATATTGAGTAGTACCTTATAGGTATAAATAAAATACCTAGTTGAAAACTACCAGTCATCATCGTGAGCCGCCAAATTATAGAGAATCAATCTTGTAACCTGCTAAGATGAAGACATCAAAAAATTACGATTTATATTTATGCTTGATGAATAGCCTCAGGATTATTGCTTCTATGATTATTATAATAGTTCAATTTAAGTATGCAAAATCAGAGCCGGATTTAGAAATTTAGAACATTCTCTGAGAGATATTTACAGATTTTATCGGCGCATACAGTTTTAAAAATATATTTCATCTGATTGAATTATTATTTTAATATAAACAGTAGTATTATATTACTGGTACAATTAAGTTGTAAACAGAATTATCCTCATGATAATCTTCTTTTTCTTTATATAATTTATAAATTTTTAGATCATTATTGGTTAATTACGTGTTTTCCGTGACCTCTGATGTTTCCATTTTGTTCAATTGTTTAATTTTATCGATTAACTTGTTCTTACTATAGAAACAGGTTTAACGCCACGACTTAAAGTATTTCCAAATGGATTATATTAAATTTCAAGTAAGCAGATAAACTTAGAAATAAAGTTGGATTAGGTTATGTTAAATTAGATTGGCTTAGGTTAGGTTTCGGAACAAGAACAAAATATTATCGAATTCTAACAAGATACTATACATCTAAAGACTGCAGATGCCAAGACTTTGCCTAAGCTGAATAAAGACACAGTTTGGCAGAGGAGCTGTACGAGCAATATGCCACTTTAGAGTGGCAGACGTTAGGTTAGGTTTGGGTGGGACTAGGTTAGCTGAATTTATTTTATTTTGCTTTATTTTATTTGACATTGTATTAACAATTACTCAGATTTACGTTTAAGAGAATAAAATTACCAAGCCGGAGTCAAAAAACTTTCTATTTAAAATTCGCCCATAGCCCTCTTCGAACCAATCATCACCGCTAAGCAGTCAAATTTCCAGATATAGATAATCAAATGATAAGAATACATCTAGAATCGGTCCAACATTTTAATTCGAGTTTTTATTTATTAATTTTTATTGATAGTATTTGGATATATCTACAGTTTTGTAAATTTGGTAATTCTGCTACATTCCTTCTTGCATTTTTTCATGTTTAAAAAAATATTATTTACAGTTTAAGTATCGTATCTCTTCTAATATTCCATTTTCATTTTTAATTTCTCTCTCTCTGTTTTTCGCAAAATAAAAATAGTTTGTTCTTCTTTATTCAAGAAAAAAATTAAAGTACAAACTCTAAACTCGAAAACTCTCCCAAGGTTATCTCATGACTAAATATAAAAGTTAGCTGCCACAAGGTCTAAATGGCTCTTAACTGGAGTGCCGACACAACCATTTTTTATAATTAATTTATTTACAATTTATTTCGGCACATTATAGTTGCGTATCTTTTACAAAATTATAATCAATAGTCTAATGGTGCTACAGACCAAAGAAAAAACAATAGATATATCAGAGAACCGACAAAATCAAAAACCTTAAATCAAAAATCACTCTAAAAGGGAATAAAAAGTTCTTCAATTGTTGTTGCTTTGATTTGAATCGTTCCTGTTAGCAGTCTATAATCAGAACCTCACCAAAGAAAATGCGATTTATATAATTTAATCCATCAAAGGCTTTTAATTTTGAAAATTTCTCTATTATATGGAAATAGTTCTTACGCTTATCGTTGTTTTAATTGTAATAATCAAAAATACAATTAAGTAGAAATAAGATAAAAACTTTCATTCCATTTATACAAGAAGCCTTATTAGTCTTTTAGCAATTAGAAAATTAAAAGAAGCTGACAAAACTTTCTTTCAAACATTATTTTTTTATGATCATCTAAGTAATTCCCAAACAGTATATTATGTCCTCGGATCTGCCGATGTATTTTATGAAACAATGACAGGCTACCCGAATCCGTGGGTTTTAATTAAACACCCACTCCGTATAAATGAATAGGAAAAACATAATTCGACACTCAAACCAATAGACCTGATGTAACTGTGAAAAAAAATTGTCTCTCGTATCTTGCCGTCATCACATAAAATTAGGGGAAATTCTTTCCTAACCTTAACGCTTTCATCAATTGAAATCTTTTATACCTTTGAAGCTGTGATAACCTGCTTATGTTGCTTTTTGTGTAAATAACTTCGCGTTTCCTTATTTTTAATCATCCAAAGAGTAAAGTAAATGTAATTAAAGTATGAAGAAATTTTACCCTTGTAATTTAATTACCGTTTCGTGCTATGTTAACAAGCAAATTAATTTTATTAAATGTGTTTATTTATCAATAAGAATTTGAAGTGGTGTTTCCAAAAAAATTCGTGTGGGATGTTTTAATTTAAATATCTTAATCGCGGGTATAAACATTTAAATTCTTGAAACATAATAAATTTATGAAGATGGTTTAAAAAATTAACAGATCTCCCATCGAGAGTGAAATGTGTGGGTAGTTTGGTAATAAGCATTACAATTCACTAAAGCATAATCCGGTAGCAATAATTCAAGTTAACAACAATTAGAAGGATTAGTGGTTTAACTAATCGCAAGTGGTGAATGCGTCACATAAGTTCTAATCGGATTAAGCATACACGTGAAGTAGTTACAACTTAAACGACACTTATTAATGTTCGGATTATATTAAGAAAAAGTCGAATTAATGATGGCGAACAATTTTCTTGATGAGTTGGGCGCTGCTTAAAGAAAAACCTTGCGCTCAGCGAGAGGATTATTGTTAGTATTATTATTATTATTCGAAAACGACATTTTAAATTTATGATTCCTTCGCACTCATATCCATTGCTTCAGGACCTTTTAGGTATTACAGTTGTTTATAAAACCGGTAAAACTTAATAAGCTAGGTAGGTAGGTGGTTATTGTGCACAATTAACATAAACAGTAACTTATGTGGTATTTATAAGTATATAAACTATTTTATAATATTAAGTGGATCCTATGGCTTTATGAGGGTGATTTCGATGACGAATACTGCGGCACCGCTCGCAATGCAAGAAATCAAATCAATTTCTTCATATCGATGGCATCATCAAAAATTTGCATCTCCCAAGACCTCGAAATCCATTACATTTAAAATAAAACATTTCAAATTGCAAAGAAAGAGAAGATAATATCGAATCATAAATAAATAGTGTGGGTTACTTGTATTTCGGAGGCGAATTTATTTTATGTGTTCGTAAGATAATTTCAAGTCAAACATGCAAAAACAATTTATTTTTACACCATTTACACATAACGAATAACAGTACATAAAGATGTCCAGCTGATAAATATACAAGTATTTTTTGGAGCCAAGAGAATGGCCCAGCGTGCTTTAACACTGAACTAAAAATGAAAAAATAAGCAAAAAATAATGAATAATTTATGGAGGAAAAAATGGAATTGTTTTTCAAATTATTTTTGCCTTCCTTGCACAGGGGCACAGCAAGAAAAGGTTAATTATATAAAACTAATTTTGGAGGAAGCAGTTGTTGTCAGGCTAAATTATTGCGAATATTTACTAAGAAGGGTGAAAACTCAAGGGTGCACATCAAAAATCACGTCGACTTCTTTTTATATACTGCAAACAGTACATCCGCTAAGTCTTAATGCATGGGGTGGTGCATTGTAGAGCTGTTATTTTATTAAGTTGTGCACGGGGTGTGCACGTTAAATCCAGTTATGAACTCGAAAGGGAGAATTTAGCTCAGATTTTATTAGCAGTGGCAATTCATGGTTGGAACGAAAAAGTGATTGTCTTAAATCAAATTTTCCTCAATTTAAACACTGTTTGATTTTTTAATAATCAATCAAAGCGCCAGAAAGAAAACGGAAACGTGATAAATATATTTTTCCAAATTTCAACATAGAAAATTAGTTTAAAAATTCAGAAAGTAGTAAAAATTAATTACTTTTACGAAAAAGTGTTGCAAACTTTGTAAATTTAAAGTTTTAGAAATTTAATGATCTTTTCCGTGCCTTACTTGTAGTTACTTTTTAAATGAATTGAAGTTTTTCTTTTTATGACTGAAAATAATTTTAAATTTTGGCAATTTCTCAATGAAGTTGTGCAAAATAAACAAAGTGTATCCGTATAAATAATCACACGGTAATTTCGAACATAATTATTATCCCTTGAGTTGCACCAACATGGACAACTATGAAAAAGCGAAGGTTTCAGATATGTTTCAAGTTGTACTTTAATTTTGCACTTCTCTGCAGTAATGTAAACACCGAAACTAACATTTTAACGGGGAAAATTTTTTACTTAAAAATTAAGTTTTTTTTTGCTTACTAATTGAAAATATAAATGATGTTATTAAAATTATCTACATGGAAAATTGTATACGAAATTGTGTAGTGTAATACGGCCTTAAAATTAATTTTCAAATCACATTAGTTTACATTAAAATTCTTTCATGAATTTATAAAAGAATCTAACAAAAAAGAAATCTTTTATCATTTTTTGCATTTTTTATAAATGAAATTGGACGATTCGAACAGTATTAAATTAATTAGTTTGTATCAACAATGACGTTTTTGTTTTTATTTTATAAAAACATGCTAGAATTTTTGAATTTGTAGAAAAGTATGGTAAAGTTAAACAAGCAAGGCAATAATTAATTTAAAAAATTATACATACTACATATACTATTATGAAAATAAAAACATTTGAATTTAAGCCAAAAACTATAAGATATAGAAATATAAAATAAATCATAGAACAACTTTAAGCAAGACAGAGCCGCAAGCGATTTTCTTGAAATATTACAGAATAGTTACAATATTTTAGGGTAAATGTTGCTTGTTTAGATCAGACCGATAGCTTTGTAATATCTAGATAGTTAGATAATTGCAGAATGGGACTTTTCCACGCAAAAAGTAAATTTAAAAATTTATCTTGAGTGAATGCATTATTCAGGTAAACAGCAGTTTGTTAATTTTGTTTACTAGTTGTTAGTCTTCAACTTAGTACTAAAGTAGTTTGATAATTATTATGAGTAGAGACCGGATTTGTATGAGATTGCAAATGTTTTGAAAGCATCTAAAATACATATAAAGTTTCATTGCGCATCTAATTGAATATTTAAGTTTTATATTTTATTTATAATATAAATAAAAGGGCTGCTTTTACTATTAAAAACCTACAAATTTTAATTATTTATAAAATAAAATTTAGTCATTTGATTTCTAAACCACTATTCCCACGTAATCTAGAATGTTCAAAGTATGTTCTACAATTTTGGAAAAAAGGTTATTAGAATATTGGATCGCCAATAAAAACAAATAATCTGTTTGGTCGATGTTTCGGTTTATTAATTAAACCATTCTCAAGACTGAAAAAAGAGAGGAGTCATGATACACATCAAATGTGTTCAGTCTTGAAAATGGTTTAATTAATAAACCGAAACGTAGAACAAACAGATTATTTGTTTTTATTGGCGACCCAATATTCCGATAACCTTTTTTCCAAATGAATTGCCTTGGATGAGAATTGTTTTCCTTTATCTTCTACAATTTTTTTTATTCACGTCGCTCAGATAGTTTTCTTACAATTGTTTCTTGAAACTGACTGGATAGAATCCACTCTGTGTGACTATCTTGAAATTCTCCGGTAGTGCCTACGGAGGGTTAAAGAGCTACATTGGATGCACAAACAACGATCTTCAAATAACTCTAAACGGTAAAATGGTTCAAGTAGTTGAACGATTTTTAAATATTGAAGTGTGTGGCCAGCGAAAGGCCACTACCAGCTGGAACATACAGCACTACAACTTTGCCCAAAAGATCTACCAGGAAGCAGTAGTCATGAAGATACATGGAGTCTAAAAACGTCACTCCAAGGGTAAGCTTTCGATCTATGGGTATTGCTGTCGTTTTATAGAAAAATTATATAGGACGGATTACTCAGAAGCGCCTGGAGTCATAGCAGGGCTTCCTATACAAGATAGAGAGCTACAAAGACGATCAGTTTGGGGATAAGTTAAAAAAAAGACAATCTGAGGATTGAGAAGAAAGAGAGGATAAAAACATTTTGCAAGAAAGGTGAGGCAACGGTAAGTACGGAAGATTCACACATTCTTTCGTACCGAAAGTGGATCAACCACTAACGGGACCTTTTAAATGGTACAACTCCTGAGAGACTACAGAAACTTCGACAGATATCTGAAGCGTCTCGGAGCAGCCGTGAATATACTGTGTCTCACGTATGAGCTTTTGGATGAACCGCTATATATAGGATCATAGAGTGCGACCTGCGCAGAGGCAAATAGGCAGAAGTCGAAGTCTTTCATAAACAACACCTCCGGGTAAGATTGGATGAGCTGTCAGGAAAACATTTCCAGACCAATTCTAGCCTTTCTTAGCCCAAAAATCAGAATTTCAAAAAAAGAATGATCCAGACAGTTCAAAAGTCTGTATTGACTCGGAAACAAATTAGAAGCAACTCTGCGGCAACTAAGGATTCCTGATCTTCAGGATTTTCTGTGCACAGAAACCCTCAAAGCTGAGGGTATTTTATAAATTAGCCTTCCCACCCAGGCACTTTTCGCATACCAAGCTTTAGATCAATCATGTGAACAGATGTAGCATCTTCCAATTTAACGCTTTATTAATTCAAAAAAAAGTTGGGATAGAGTTGCACTTTTACGCTTTATATGATAAGCCTTCTCAAATAAAAAGCTAGAGGTCACCAAGGAATACTAGAGCACGGAAGGGAGTAGGTATTTTTTTTTAAATTGACAAATCTGTAGGCTACCTACTAAATAATTCAAAATAAATTTTAAAAGATACAGGGTTAATATTTAAAGATTTTGAGTTTGAGTTTTTGGTATGCTATAATCAAATACGTTTTGCAGGTCCACGTAACTCATTTTAATACAGTATTCTTCATTTGTTTTGCTTTTATTGAAATACTTCTTTTATAATTTGTCTTTTGACGGGAGTTTTTATTACATAGTTATATTTACATTTTTTTATTTAAATATTTTACTTGACCAATCGGTTTTAAATTATACTGGGAACATTCTTGAAATAACACCTCGAATAGATTTAATAAAAGATTTCTAATTTAATTTATTGGGTGTTTTTAAAACAACCAAATACAATAATTTTCAAAAATGCTGTTGTATTAAACCTAGTTTGGATAGGTGGATGACCTGCATCCAGACAATAATTCAAAAAACTGCTCATGTTACTACAAGTTCAACAATATAAATCAGTCTATCTAGCATTAACTAAAATTTATTTTACTACACCTAGCTGACCTAGCACCCAAGAGAACAAGAAATTTTATAAACTATTTTTAATAAATTTTTACGACTTTGATGCTACAAAGAGTTAATTTTTGAATTTGTAATTGCAAATAAACACATAAATAATAAAACCATAATTACCAAAGGCTGTAGAATAAACGCATAAATATAAGCACCTACCTAAATTAAATTCCGCGTACGAAAACAATTTTGTTTCAGTACTTCCCATTTTAGTGTAATTGCATTAAACTTTGGACACGTAACGTAGCACATACATTTCAATTAAACAATATAATACTCCGTAGTAGGAGGAATATCACTTTGTGGCCAAAAGAACTTCTACGTCCCTATAATTTAAATTTATAAACCAGTAAAGCAAGCAGAAGTTATAAAATAAGTTACGAGGGGGTGTCAAAAAGTAGGAAAAATGATTCATTCCGCCGAACGGAAAGTAAGCAATCACAATCGATCATTCTTGAGGTAACGCCAATAATTAAAATCAAACAGAAGAGGGCGGTTGAGACACCGATGTAAGTGATGAAAGATGAACCCGTTGATGGTTTTATTTTAAAAGTTGGTATTAGATAACTTCGTGGCAAAATAGTTATTTAAAGAATCTGAGTAATGAGGGACAAGAGCTAAATTGTATAGCCGAGGTATATACTATGTATAGTGGAATATCAAATTTTAATTCGCGCGGTTGAGCAATATAATTAATTCCAGTTGTTGCAGCTATGCGCCACTATATTATTAGTGACACTAATGCCAACTTTGGACTGCAACCCAAGTACAAAAGCAGCAAATTTCAGTAATTTTGGCTTCCAGTAAAAAAAAAACTCATTGCACCCTTTATTATCTCATCTGCTTTGTTAGTACTACAAGTTCCCGTAAGCAATTTTGTAAAATAAAACTTTGTTTGATGTATTAAGGTATCGCATTTCACGACACCTCGCGGTAAATGTTTTTATGTTCTTTATTTAATACCTATTATTATAAAAGTGACGGATGATTGATTGTTTTATTCACGTTTTATATGCAAAGGGCAGTAACCCTTGTCAAGGTTAAGTTCGAGCAAAGTTTACCCAAATATTTTGACAAAACCAAATATTTAACCGGCTTTCTCTAACAACAACAATTACCTCACAGAAAGAGCGCAAGATGTAAAATTGGACCACTTAAGAGAGCAATTTATCTGTGAATCCTATAAGATTGCTTTTTATTTGTTCAAAAATACAACATATTTTACAAGCTATGTTCAATTCGGCTGTAACGATTTTATTGAATGTAACAAAAAAAAACAATAAAATCGTAGTTACGTATCTTTCGAACAAATACAAAAAGGCGAAAGGTTGATTGAAAAACGTGCAAAAAAAATAAAAGTTAAAAAAATATCTTGAAAAATATTGCCATTATAAAAAATCCAAAGATTGATTATGATATTTTACATTTTGTAATAAATTAATTACTTATCTGATTTCGAAGATAATTTTATAAACTATACATGGTCTTTGTAACATTAATTTACATAGCCATTAATTTAATTAGTAGTTTTGTACTATACCTATTTATTAACAACCTTTTTGTTAAAAAATTAACGTAATTAAAAGAAAAACATACAGTTGTTCAGACAAAGCGTGCGTTCTTACGTCTGATAAAAAATTAATTTTAAATTTTCCAAAACAGAAAAGTAATCTAAATTATATTATGTAAAAATTATGTATAAATTAAGATATTTGGATGTAAAAAATTGTTCGGGTAATATACAAGTCACGCAATTTTTAAGACAAGTAGTTTAAGAAAACGTAAAACTAAGATTGGCAGTTTCTTAATAGAATTTCAGCAACTCATTAGCTAATTTTGAATGCAAAATAAGCAAACTTAGTTATAGAAGTTAATTTTAAAAGGTCATTAAACTGTTGAACAGCAAGAATTCTACAACAAAATATTGATGCTCTTTTAATATACAATTAATCAAGCATTTCGCATTTAAAATATTCGTTTAATTATAACATCAAAATACAATTTTAATTTAATTACCAATGTGATAGCTAAAACGTGCTGATAACATCGGCAGATATGAATTATTTAGTTATCAAATGAATACGCCTCTTGTGATCACGCAGAGCGCATCCTGTGTAAAAATTAGGTAATTTATAGTCTCATGGATTAATATTATAGTGCACAATCAGAAATTTTCTCGTTGTCTTGCAAAGTAAAGCTCAGAAAACCAATTTTTTAAAAACGTTTTTCTATTCAAAAATCGTCGTCAATAGTCGTCGAAGGCAGAATTGCAACATGAATTTTTGTATAACAGATTTCTATTTACGAGATTTTCTTGAATTTCCCTTTAGTCCAATTCTGCATGATTAAAAGTTATTTCTGAGGATTTCCTGAATTTTCTAAAAATTTCTTTGAATTTCCGTTTGTTCCATTTTAGTAGCAAACATAGCTAATATACTTATCTTAAAATTTCTCCCGATTTCTTCCACTTGTTCTCCCTGGCGATTCCTTCTCATAGCTGAGGTACTCTTTCAAAGTTTGAACCTTTGATCCTACGATTTTTTCAAAACGATAATCCACATAATATACTAAATGTATTTTTTTTAAATCAGTTTTACCAGTTTTCCTGATTAGTCCAACGGCAAAATTAAAGAAAAAGCAAATTTGTTGTGACTCATCCTTTCCTTTACGACCGTGGATTCGATTTTCACGACTATATTCGACCCAAAACAAGCTACTTAATTATCTACTTAATAAACCTTCAAAACGAAAAAATTAAAAATCTTAATGATTGAACCCTACTTTAAAAAGACATGTAATGGTCTTTATTGTTCTATGATTTTTTGCATATAATTGTAATAAATAAACTAAATATAAAAGTGGTTGATAATTGCGAATTAAAAATATTCTACATTGAAGTTCAAATTGCAGTCGTTGCTGTAAATTTAATTTTACAGTGAGAATCTGCACTTCATATTCAGTATTACAGTCAGGTGTTTGTTACATTGTATGCCACTCGATTGTATTTGTTCTTTTGTTTTAAAATCCGCTATAAAATATTTTTGATTGTTGCAGTTTAGATTTTACAGGTAAATATTTAACACTGAAAATTATATTTGGTTAACAATAATTTTCCGCGGTTATATTTTGGTTTTCTTTTTGTTAATTAATTTGGTTTTGTTTCGTTTCGAAATTGCGTCAAATTTGATCAAGAACTTTGGAAAGTTTTATTCAATACTGCGTTCACCCATATAATCAATTACATATCAAAAATATGTTTGTGATTCACAATTGCGACGTGAAAATATTCCGAGGAATGAATTTGAAACTGTTTTTATTACATCGGTGAAGCCAGAAGGTTTTTTATTCAAAAAGAAATCTTTTCTGATTGAATCATCGATACAAGGTCCAGTGAAGTACTCTAAATTTTTACTGCATCTTTATAAGTTATAAATTTATTTTTACTTGTCCCTTTATAAACTAATACAATTTTATGTTTTTTTGTTGTTATACACTTTAAAGGAAGCCGATAATAATATCGAGAACATAATTGTACTGCATGTGGTGAGTCTATTGGCAAATATTCATAAAGATTAGTTACAAGCACGTTTCCTGTAAATTTAATTTTCCCCTTTATCTGACTAACGACATCTGAGTGGTACAAGAACCTATAATATTATGTATTGTTAAAAATTCACACATACACAAAATTGAGATTGAATTTCAAGCAAGTTTATGATTCGAATCCGAAATAACTACATTTTCGATAAATTACATTTTCGATGAATTACAGGAATACCATACAATAATAAATACAAAAAATTAAATTATTTTTGAAAACATTGTTTATATTTCAACGACAATTTTATGAAAATCCGTGCTTTTATAAGCAATAACGATAAGAAATTCAATCAAAAATATAAATTATTTCTTGCCAGTTTAAATAAGAAATAATTTTTGACGTATTTCGAAGGAAAGTGATTCGGAAGAAAACAGGTCATTTTAGAAATTAGGAATTTCTATCTAAATGTTAATAAGGGCACGTTTTTACGTTTTTGAATATCTGATTTCTATTCTTAAAATGTAAAATAAAATGATTAATATAAATCAACGTAAAGAGTATTTTATACAAAGGAATGGAATTGAACAATAAAAAACCGTTTTTTATTAAACATTAAAATAAAAAAATGTTATCAATAGACAATGTGAAATCTGTTTCTGTGAATGAAAATCTGAAATGAATAAATATGAAAAAATCTGATGAATTTCAAATATTATACTTATTATTTCTACAGGGTGTTGCCGATAAATTCAAATAATTCACTTGTAGCTACTTCAGTTTGAAAATTGTACCAAATTATATCTCGGTAGGATAAAAACCGAAAACATTATTTCTTAAAATTTTTCTACCTAGAACGTTAAATTTATTAATTAAAAGCTGATAATGGTATACAGCCGTGCCTGAATGTGCAACTCATGATGGAATTAAAAAATTAATAATATTGATATTATTGAATGACTTGGTAACTTTATTTATTAGCCTATGGTGTTTAATAGTAAATTAAAATTTGTTAAGTATGATTTATTGGCCCATTTAAACCCACAATTCTAATTAAACTCGATATTTAAATTTTTTCGGCCGTAATATTAATAATACTGTACAACATTCCTGAGAAGTGGCGTTTAAAATATGTACACGGAAAAAAAGTACGAATGCAAAAATTGTAAATATTTATCAGACATGTGAATTTTATTCAACTTAAAAATATATATGAAAAGTTATTTCACTATTTTCTAATATGAACAATCATAATATTTGAATAAGCTATGAAAGGATCGATTTCATTATTTTTTGATAATATGAAATTTTTTTGTGTACATAAAGTTGTTCGTTGTGTATTTCTGTTGTTTAAAACTATTACTAAAATATCGATAATAAATTCTATCATTAAAAGATATCTAAATATAAATAGATATGTGTATAAATAAATAAAAAAGTAAAATTGAAAAGTAATTGGTATCAAATTTATTAAATTACATAGCTAAGTACCGGTACTATGTGGACACAATAAGCTTTGTATAATATTAGACTAAAGCAAATTTATCTAGTATGAATACAATATAAAAATTACATATTAACTTGTATATGGGGGGGTTAGTTAGTTTGTTTAATTTCAATGTATGAAATCAAGAATAAATATGATTTTTCCTGATTATGGACGACTATGATTTATTTCAATATTGCATGTTGATAAATAACAAATTAATCAGATTATACAGTATAAGTACAATACAGTTTAATCTAAAATTATATCATGACGATGTATTAATTGTCTGATTAGCTGTCACTTTGAGCAGAAAAGTAGAAAAAACTCGTGCACTCTAAAGATTTCATTTTCTTTAATATTAAAAAGCTTGCAAAAGTGGTCGGATCTAAAAATAGGTTACAATTTCAAGTTAGATTTCTTGAAGAAAAGGGAAATATGGAGTTAATATATAGAATACTGTTGTAGGCAAAGTTAGGGTGTCTGAAAGTGCCTGTAGGCGAAGTTGCAAATCCAAAGTACATTATACAGTGGTACACAATTTATTCTAGATACTTGAACGATATTTGGTTCACTAAGAGCAATTTAACTGGAACAAATTACCTTTTAAAATAAAAAATTAAACAAATATTGATAAAAACACGAACATACGTGTTTTTGTTTCAAAACGAATATTTGCCATATATACACACTGCTTCTTCAAGTGTTATCATACTTGATGATCGTAAAACACGACAGTTGGAGCAAAAATGTGCAATGGGATAATGACAGATTTTCAGGAAATTGAAAGATACTCGAGATCGCCTTAATAAAATTTCACAATCAGTAAATTTCAACGTTCTTATACTATGTTTTGTTTGTTGCAATAGAAATAGTTCGTTTTAAATGTCAATCAATTATTATAGCTCAACTGTCGGTTTTCGCAAATGTATTTTAATGCGCAGAAAATCAAAATTCAAAAAATTTAAAAAATAGACAATTAACACATAACAGGTTTGAATTAAGAATATTTGACATTAGGAAAAATTCGTAATACGATAGTACAATATAACGTTATTTCATGGTTATTTCCACTCTTCAGTTGCACATAATCGTTTAAATTGAAAAATAAGAAAAAAATTTCGAACTAAACAAAAAGGGCAGTGCCTTCGGATTTCACCCTAGCAGTGCTAGGTAAATGAATTTCTTAGTTCAAATTATTTTTAAATTGTTCATACTTCATGTAACAAGTTCAGTTTTGATAATTTTTTGGAGGTTATGGTAAGTCAATTTTGTACACGTTAATCCATATTTTTGTTTAGTTCGAAATTTTTTTCTTATTTTTCAATTTAAACGATTATGTGCAACTGAAGAGTGGAAATAACCATGAGATAACGTTATATTGTACTATCGTATTACGAATTTTTCATAATTTCAAATATTCTTAATTCAAACCTGTTATGTGTTAATTGTCTCCTTTTTTTAAATTTTTTTGAATTTTGATTTTCTACGTATTGTATTATTCTTATATTTTTTTGAATTTAACCATAAATACATACTAAAAACCACAAATTTACTTAAAATTTTTTATTTTGAGTTTTTTTTCTAGTATTTTAATGCTTCTCGTTACTTAAATTAAAATAATTAAAATCGTTACTACATTCTGATTTCTAACTTTTTGAGCCACCGCAGCGGTATATTCCATATAATAATAGGATACTAGGGGGTATTCTATACTCCCCAAACCTCCCGGAACACACTGTTCCTCTGTTCACAGAGTGAAAGCTTCTTATTTAATATAAATTATTCAAGTATCGCGCATGTACAGAAACCGTCTATAACTGAAAGTGGAGAGTCGGCAGTATTAATAATTTATTATATATTTAAAATTCAATAGTCATATTAAATATCCAGGAACAGCGAGGCCTCATTGCCCTTCCCGCACCAGCCGTCCCTGAATTTCAATAATAAGTTTCCGAATAGATTTGGTAGTGTGTCACGATTTAGTTATTATTCGTAAATATCTCGTGGTAAAGTCGATGGGAAAATGGACAACAGCACTAGAATTTTATTTTGGTTTTAGTTTTGAAGAGTTTTACCGAATTGAACGTTAGTTCCCCGCGACCGTTATTGTAAATCAAGTGCTTCGATGACATTATTGAGATTCAAAGAAGAATTTGGTTATATATTTATTTACCTGCACTTTCTTGTTATTGTCAGATGCATCTGAATAGTTATTGTTCTCAATTTACATCTACGAAACTTATGAATGTTTTGAGTATTTTGTACTAAGAATTTTTTTTCGTTGATTTAAAAAGTTAGTTTTTGTCTACAAGGATAAGTAGAAAATATTTTAAAAACATTTTGTTTTTGAAATATTTATAGCTCTTTTAACACTACCATTTAGCAATTAGTTGTATAAATAACTATTGAAACAATTTTCCTAAGATTATTCTGTTGTGCTTTTTCGATATTATTAACAATTTTTCTTAAATCAGTTGATTTAACTTAAAAAGATTATGTTCGGTTATTTATCATTGCTTAATTTTTGTTTAACCGTATTAGCTTCCGTCCGTAGCTTCAATATCCCGAAAAATATTGCTAATGTTTTGCAGCATCAAGCCTAAATATTCTCCAAAAAAACCCGGTGGGCATCGAAATCAGCCAGTTGTGAATATTTTTTAATATAATTTCTGCTACAATTACTTCAAAATATATGTTATGTCTACCTACAATATGAAAAAAATTAACGTGCATGCTTTTCCATTACATTGTATATTTTTATATCGAATACTGCAATTTTGAAACCGTTAGGAATTTTTCAATTGCATTTGTTTGCTTTGGTAGGCATTCAATCTGAAGTATTTAATTAAGCGTTTAAATTTGTAATATTAAAAATAAACGCAAACAAATGGAATGCACGTGAATATTTTGGCTTTAAGGTCCACTCTCACCAAAATACTTTTAGATCATTCTTTTACGTAATGATCAGTCCATGAAAAATGGGATTAGGGACTAGTCGTTTCAATCCACTACTGTTTTTTGGAAAGAAAAGCATATTGACGAAGTATGATCGTGTGAACTAATGGTATAAAATTTTCAGTTGGATCTATTGTAACAGAAAAACTTGTCGAAAGTAAACAATAACTTTTGAGAGGTTATCATCAGTATCCATGGTAATCAAAATATTTTGAACAGCCATGGTAACCTAACAGTTTTGTGTGAGTATTATCAATATCCATGGCAACATATTAATTTAAATAAAAATTTTAAATTGCATTTACCAAGTTGAAAAAAGTTTGCAAGTGTGATCCTGCTGTAATGTTGAGTCACCTCGTTAATAAAGAAAACATCAGGAAAAAAAACACGTTAAAAAGTTTCCTCGTTCAAATCGTTTATTTGTTTCAATTTTCGTGTTCGATCATAAAGAAAATTATAGGCAATTTAAGGAGGTATATAAGGAAATAATTACCCATTTATTCGAGTTGTAAATTGCACGATTTTTCAAATTGTAATTTATTGTGACGTGATATTCAAAATAACAGGATGACTCAAATTTTCACGCTAGGCTCTCATAAATTCAAGAATTTGCCAAGTTAATTATGTATTCCATTTTATTCTTAAGTGAGTTAATGTAAAACTTTATAAAATATACTATTTGTATGTAAATAAGTGAGAAGTAGCGATGTAAATGTTGCGTTATTGTAATAAAGTAAATTTTAACTTTCCTGTAATTGCTAGTAATTACGGACTTCAAAATTTATTCTTCCTTTCTTTGAAATAAAATTGCACCTAACGCTTACCTTATTATTTAAAAAGCGAATTTTTCTTCCATTTCCAAAATCAACGAGTCGATTCACAAAACACTTTTGCACATGTGACTTTGCATGTCATTACCGATTGTGAGTCAAGTTTTTAAAAATAAACGTTTCCCTAACTTCAAAGTTTTTTTATCAATTTGAGTTTATGTTTAATCGATTACAAAAACTCCACACTTACAACTATTAATTAGCATTACAAAACTCAAGTTAAATTGAAAAATTACACACACACCAATATTACGAGTCTAAACAATTAAGTTTTCGCAACGCCACTTTGGACACAAATTTTTAAAACTTACACCAACTAATTTTTAAATTTAATGAAATAAACTCGCATTTATTTTGCTATTTACCTATAGTCTTATACATGGAATAATCGGCAAGGGTTTGTTTATACGTAAAACGGTAGTGGATAATATAGCGCGATATCGCAAAGATAGCGGCAAAGGACAACGCACCTACTGCGTGCAGTACCTGAATAAGGACTAAAGCAGATGGCGCTAGTAACTGGCACCACGCGTGAGCCTTACTTCGGGAGTTGCGCCGAAGAACTTTACCCCCCGCAAAAACTCGTTCGATCTGTACACTCGACGCTAAAATACCTGCTACTAGGTTAATTAAAATTATCTTCACAAAGTAATAAAATTTAAAACGAACGTATCGATAATAATTAAGGTGACGTTTAATAATAATTTACTAGTTACCGAGTGACAATAATTGCTTTCATTTCTTGACAATAATTGAAATGCAATTTATTATCTTAACACCATTTTAACACTCGCTTACGGGACGACTGCGTTTTGGCAATTTTGCCCGACGATTTTTGTTGCGATTTGATTCAAAAGTGATTTCGTCAGGAAGTGATTAAACACTTGATTTCCTGTTCTGATTTGCAAAGGCTTGGCTTGTCAGGTCCCTCAGTTACTTGGATTTTGTTTTGGTCATTCGTAAATAATTGATTTAGGCAAACGCTTCTTAACCGCCAAGACCTCTAACCGTTAAAATTTTAATCAGTAATTACAAAAAGCGTATTTTATAAAATCACAACCGGGATGCCTCGTGGCTAGTTGAATGGAAACGACGATGTGGGGGAATAATTTGCCAGAATATCCCAGTACATCAGTTAAATCGACATATAATAATAGAGGGAGATTAATAAAGGGATTAAGGCATGATAAGGTGTCACCGAACCCTAAGTTTCTACACCATCCGTCGTAGAAATCTTTGCATATGAATTTATTGAATATCTCACTTTCCATGCATTAAATCCTGCTTTTTTCTTACTTAATCAGGTACAATTCAAAGCCAATACAGAACTTAAAGCATAATTCGATATGTATTGTCCATACCCAATATACAATAAAGAAAATGAAATGAATGATAACTGCTATAGGAAGACAAATCGCAGACAGAAAAACGCAAGACACAGAAGAGAATGAAACGGAGAAATGCTTGCTTGCTGCCACCGTCAATGTTACTGCCAGCAAAATAGATAGAACGATAGAAGTAGGTATCCATAAGTAAGCGATATAAAATTGAAAATTCATAAAATAAGGAAAGTGACCATCTCGTCACTTAAAATTTATAGTTTAGATAAGCAATAAAGATATACCGTGTGGTCGCTTTACACCCGAACGAGTAGTACCATTGTAAATTATAGGTTTTTTTTAAGATTCACATGCTTGAGGCTTCCCGTTTTAATGAATAAAAATGAAAAAATCGTAAAAATACCGAATACTTGATAGTTGGTCTTTAATTACTGTTAAAAATGTGCAAAGCAAATAAATACTTACAAATTATTTTTTACAATCTAAATATCCAAATGTAATTTATAATTTCTAATTTGTAAGTGATTGGTTTCAAAAACAAGTTGTATTTTTATAAAAATCATTCATATTAAAATCAAAGCTTGCGCTTTCAAAAAAAAACAATATCTACGCTAAGTAATTCGAGTTACTAGGTTGTTCAATTGTAGGGTAGCAATTAATTCAAAGCAAATAATGATATGTATATTATTGGGTTAGGTTAAATTGCCATCTGCACCGATGGCAAAATGACGCTAGTGAAATTCTGTAGACTCTAGTTATCTAGACTACACTAGTCTAGACTCAAGGATGTGGAGCTTCCCGCAAGCAAACAAACTGAACTGATGAACGAAGAAGAAAATAACAAGAAAGCACAAAAAATTACAAGGGTGGATGCAAACGCTTCTTCTTGGCCGACGTCCTTGACCTCTTCAAAGTCAGACCTCAAGGAGAAACCAAGAGATGTACACTCCCACCCACACTAACAAGAATCCAGAGATTAGAGAAAGTAAAATAGTTAAAAAAAAGTAACGAAACCAGGTCAAGTGAACCTCCAACTACTAAGAGCAAATTTCAAGAGACACTGGTGAGACCTACAAACGACGCCAGAATTACCTTTTCGAAAAACGCTTAGTAAAATTAAAAGGTGTTTAGCTTGACCCCAATAATGAAGATCAGAAGCACCAGAAAAACTTCTATCAAAATTGACTATAGAAATCAACCAAAGAGAAAAGAGAAAGTCGCTTTTACAAATTCTGAAAAAGAAGCACAAGGAAATAGAAGGTAGGTTCATTTTCACTCTCGATGTTAGTCACCAAGGTGCTGTTGAGCACAAATGAATACTACAGCCTCTAAAATATTCTGATGGTAGATTTATTTATTGATTTGAACTGCTTCTTTCCCGACATCTAAAAATGTTTAAAACTATAACACACTAGAGGTATTGCCCGATGGACAAGAATGGCAGAAAGTCCTTGTGCTTCTTCTGACTGATATCTATTTTTTTTATATTTAAACAGCAGTGCGAAGTAGAAGAGCACAGCATAGTTGAAGAATCTTTTTGCGGAGTTGTACAGATCCTTTTAAGTCTGTTGGCTTATAATCTATAAATCTCATTCACAAAGACGATCGTGTATTTGCAACATATAAACAAAGAAATGGCAGGTCATATTGGACAAACAGATTTTAGTCCGATGTTACCTAAGGCTTATTTTAAAAATATAGTATTGACAAATTTACTAAAAAGTACTTTTAAGACTTCAAGAAAGGCTACAATCAAGACTTCCTACTACCATAGAGAAAACGACAACACCAAATACTCTATATTTTTATCTGAGCAAAATGGAGAAATATAAAGAGTGGCACCATAAACACCATAAATATAGTCTGTGCAGAAAGTAATTGAGAAATTGATATAAGACTGACTTGAATGAAACCAAGAAGACTTACTAGAAAATCTAAGAAAAGGTTGGTTGCCCATAACCTCAAGATTAATCTTGACTGTTGGTCGATTTGTACCTTTAGGTTCTGAAACTTTAGGTTGCATGTTATTCAAAAATCAATATTTATTCAAAAATCGACTGCGGCGTTTTATTATACCGGGTGCTGAATGAGTTGGCCGAACATAGAAAATTAACATGTAAAAACTTATTATTTATGCAAATTCCTGCTTCCCTAATTATTTTAGAGATAAAATGAAAGACACAAAAATAATGCAGAAATATAAACTACAAATGATCAGACCATTAGATTTTTTTACTTAAAGGGTCAAAAAATGCTTTCGAAATTCTTAAAATTTTCATTTATTGCACTGGCCATGTAATAAATTCAATTTAATTTATATTTTCAAAAATAATTACCATGGAAACTTTCATGCCCAGTCCGATAAATAAAACTTTTAACAATTTCAAAAGCATTTTTTGTCTTTTTAAGTAATAGTTAGATGAAATCTAATGCTCTTATCATTCGTAGTTTATATTTTTGCATTATTTTGTATCTTTCATTTTTTCTCTAAAATAATTAGGGAAGCAGGAATTTGCATAAATAAGTTTTTACATGTTAATTTCCTATGTTCGGCTAAGGTCCGCTTTTACAATAGTCGGTTAAGTATGAGTATAACTAACCTATAACTATGAACCAATCAACGATAAACACACTAAACAATAAACCAATAAACATCCGTATAACGTTACAACCCGGATAATTAAAACTTAACCGACTATTGTAAAAGCGGACCTAAGTCATTCAGCACCCTGTACGTATAAAATTATTTTATTTTACACATATATACATTTGAATCCTACATCTATCTATTAAACCAACCTCTTTTTTCCGTAAACATCTCAGAACAATTAAAACAATAAATAATTGTTTTTCAAATATGGAAAATCTACATGTTTATAACCGAAAAATAATTACCACGCAAAAACTCTCGTCTACTGTTAATAAATGAGAGATCACGTCTAGTTAAAAAGAAGTTTTAACGACAATCTTTGTTTATGGAAGAACTTGTCAAGAGAAAGCAATAATAAAGCTGATTTATAGAGCCTAACATTTTTTGTTATAATCTGCACAGAAGTTATTTATGTTTAATGGATTTTTTATTTTATACCTTTACACTCAAGAATTAAAGTTATTGTCCTTATTATAGACATAATTAAGCGTTGTATTTTCGTACATATCTTAAATTTTATAGCGTAATTTGCTCAAAATTAAACTACCCCTGCCACTTGCCTAACCGTAGATGGACTGTACGCGTTAGCTAGCTGTGTTATTTAAAACTCAGTTCTCGAGAGCGTGGGTGTTTCGAAAAACACCGTGGGTTCGTAACAAAAAGTTCTTCAGTACTCAGATTTAATTTCAGCTAAATGAAAAATACGATGTTAAAGTGGACGCCAGCTAATACAAATAAAACTAAAAAAAAAGCAAGAGTCGATTTATTGTATTAACACAGATAGAAAATAAAGAAGTCGACAAGTTTAATTAATTCACTAATCAAAACAAAACATAAAACATACACATAAGGATCAAGTAAAGCTAGTACGTAATTGAGGATTACGAACTAGAAAACAAAATACAAAAATACAAAAGTAAAGAACTGACATCTACCTGAGGGGTAGATTCAGTCAAGTAAAAAAAACACAGTTGAGTACCCCTGAAGAGGATAACTCAACAAAAAGAAGTTATGCCCAGCAAAGATTAATTGCACACCGGATTTTATCATCTCGGGATAATTGAATTACAAAATAGATCCTGGCATACTGCATCATTTAAAACAAGTAAATGCATCTCTATGAGACTTACCCTGAATGCAGTACTACCAACTTCACGACTCGGCAATTGTCTTTCCTTCGTCAGGACCCTTCGAATTCAATAACATTTACTTCATCATTCTATTGGTCTACCATCCAGGAATGAAAGTCTACAAAATAGAGAACACAAAATCCTCATTAAAAAATCAACAGCTTGCCAGTTCTAATTCTCATCAACCGAGAAAGTGTGACTGCAAACTCAATTAATCATTACTGAAACATCTTCATAAAAATCAAATCATCTGCTTGAAGTCGAGGTGTACCATCCCAAATAAAAAACGTAAATCCACGTCCGGGATTGAAAAGGTGTTGAAACATTAAAAAGACAAAACTGGGAAGCTTGGTTCTCCAACTTGAAATTAATTTCGATGCATTAGGTACCATGGATTCACAAGGATACATCATCTTGTGAATAAAAAAAACCATCGGGCATCGAAATCCATAATAAAAAATAACCAATTTCCGCATACTTGATGTTAAAATGATTGAAACCCTAATCCTCAAAACAGATGATAGATAAACTGCGTCATCGCAAAACCAAAGACAAAATGTTGGAACCATGTGTGGATTAGAAAAGATTTCCAACATTGATATGCTCCATTTTACGACGACCAAATAAAATTGTGATAAAACCATAAACGAAATAATGACCAAAACGTTTAACCCATAACCTGGGTGCTAAAAATAATTTGTTAATACAAATTAATTAGAAGGAAAATATCATAATTACCCGCTAAACGGCAAAATTTAATAAAAATTAAAACATGGAAAACTAAAAATTAACGAACACCGATCATACGTCAATCTCGTATGAAATTTAACGCATAATGGCTTCTATCAAAACTAAACGAAAATTATCGCAACCAATAGCGATCCAGTGGCGTAGCTTGAAAAATATATTGTAATGGTCAAAACGTCTTTTGGCACGTTACAATTTTACTAAAAAAGGGTCCTTTTTTAATTTTTGTTTTATTGACCTTGACTTCTTGCCAACTGGCAAGATTTTTGCAATTGCATACAGAGGCGAACCAATAGTATATTACTTACCGAAGTGAATAAAGCTTTATTACAGCAGTGCACTAAAATAGCTGATAGAGGTTTATTAATAGCAGCTTATGTAATCACTGATGTAGAAAGTAAGTCATTATCGAATCCGCATGAAACTCGTGCGTAAAATTACGTGATAATCTCTCAAGTGTGATAATGACAACATGTTTCTACATGTATAACATACAAAAGTTTATCTTCTACTACATTTTTTTGAAGATCGTTGAGTTTTACTTTATTAATTACAAAAATGATGTAATAAAACGGTTTAAATATTAAATATTTATTTTTCTATTGGTTTACATTTGACAAGTAATGTCAACAAATGTCAGTTTCTTCAATTTAAAACAAATTAAAACAAACACCGCTGGGGATCACTTTCCACACTAGTGCGGAAAACTGCTTCATTATGTAACTGAAATCAGTGTAGGGGTAGGTTACTACATAACGGTAGTAAATAAACTTGGTTTTACTCCATTAAAAATTTTGTTTATCAAGTAGGTATCGAGAAATGAGGTTGGTTAGAAAATGAAGCAAAAAAAGCTTTCTGATAGTTGGAAATTAAAAGTAAATTATAAACTATGTCCCAACTTATATTAAATTATTAAATTAAAGTAATCAGACTGATTGTGAATAAACTATACGATTTTGGAAAATTTTTTCCAAACATCTAGTAACCTACTCTTCAATTTACTTATATACTTCTGCAATGGTAAGAGTCAAGAGTGAATATCTAAACTCAATTTTTAAACTAAGGGGCTACTATTAATAATAGTACTATATTAACCTAGCATAAATCGAAAATAGCAGGACGAGCTCACTCTCTTCTAGATGACAGACTCTTTTCGGTCATCTTCAAATTTGAACTGACAACTGTGCCTACTAATATCAACCATATCAATATTTTAGAAAACCCAAAAAATGCACTAAACACTTTTCAGAACTAAAATGTTTAAAAGTTAGCCAATTCATCATGAATTCATCGCCTGATGATGCCATAGTATGGTGAAAACGTTTGCGAATACTTACAGTGTATTTTACATGTGCTAACTTTTAAACATTTTAGTTCTGAAAAGTGTTTAGTGCATTTTTTGGGTTTTCTAAAATATTGATATGGTTAATATCGAGTTACACTACCTAAACCACGTATCAATTGATTACTACTAATATCAATATTATCATCAGTATTTTTTCCTCCAATCCCGTCCCTGTACGTAAAGATATGATTCGAACCTCGTATTACTTATTTTGGCAATTGAACTGTGAGCTGGACAATTGTCAATTGTTTGCGGCATTGAACATTTAAAATAATCAATTGTAGATGAATTCGAGTAGAAAATTGTTTTGCAAGTTATATTTATTTGTTTTCAAAGGTTCAGATTGCAAAAACATTGCTAGACATAATGGTAGTATTTAAAAAATGCTATGAATTTAAAAGCTTCCACTATAACAGAAAGTCGCAATACATGTGAAAGATTCCACTTTGGAGCAAAAACTAATACAATATATTTCACATTTTTGCTATTAGGATCAAACCACCTTGTAAATCATCATTTCCATAACAACTAAAAAGTTTAAACGTAAGATTTGTCATTGTTCAACATGAAAGGTGTGAAAATTTAAAAGGATTTGTTTTCTTTCTTAAAAAGAGAAACTAGAAAAGCTCATTGAAAAACTTTTCCAACGCTTAACATCGTCATATGGAACGATCCAATATGTAAAGGCAAAACTGTTCTTTCCCACGCTTTGGTATTAATTAATTATTCCTGGTCAAAAAACACATTTAAATTGGGTAAAATTGAACATTTTCAGAAACAAATTGTGCAGATTCGGTAACGAAAAGTACTTGAATAAATATTCAAGTTCAGTCAACAACATCCAGCGTAGTTATTTATAGCTCGTCGCTCGTTTATTTTACAGAAACCGCTAAAACAAAGGCACTCCGAATAATCCCAAATACCTCAAACCTGGTATGACCGGCTCGCAGAAAAGGTCATAAATTGTCCGTTATGTGGTAATTATACAAAACACTGTCTCTCAACAATGCGACCCTGGACACAATAAGCATGCGGTTAGTTCCGATGAAGCTTCCCTTAAAATCCTCCAATTTCATAAACAAAAACTCTTAGCCAAACAACCCTTTTAATTTTAAAAATTTTCTATACAACTGCTAAAGTATAATTTGCATGCCAGAGAATTTACACAAAATGCGTATTAATCTAAAACAACACAAAAGGCCTTATCGCTTGCGTTGAATTGAAATTCTGTAAATATTGCCGGAATATGAGTGTTGGTACGAAATAAAACGGAAACCAATTTCCAGAAAATTTTTAATTACGAGAGCTTCAATTCCATACAATAATGTTTGTGTGATTGTAATTGAGCATAAATTTATTTTCAAATCAGTTTCGCCATACAGGATGTTCAAATACGCGTAATCCTTTTCATAATTTTCTGAACAAGCTTCTTCTCGGTGCAAAAATTTTGCTCCATACGTCAAGGATGAATTAAATCTAAACAGCTTTTTTTTTGTAAAACTTGATTAAACTCATTCATCACATGAACTCCGTTGTATCAAGTTGTATTTTAAAATATGGATCTAGCGGAGGAATGCAGTTTTGTGATACCTTTTATTGAAGGGGTAACATTTTGCGGTTCAATTTTTAAAATATTAATCAAAATTGAAAATTATGTTGGTATACAGCAGTTTTAAAATAATGAACTGAAGTATAAAATTCTAGCAGCACGTGCGAGAGACGTATTACGGTTCCATAATAAATGAAATATTGTCTAAAGTACACCCATCAGCAGTATCATGAATCACGCGCCGTTATTACAATATAATACGCATTTATCAAAAGGGCTTTTGGTCTGCAACATCTGAGAGTAACAGGTTGGCATTTCTGTTTGTACAAAACTATTAACCGGATCGAGATTTAAGATATATGTATTTTGATTTTTTGTGGTACCATACAACACAACTTGGTATTGATTCTGTAACGGGTGGTGCCTGTATCAACATTACAATGGGAAAAGAGTTGTTCAAATAATGGAGAAAATTAATAATTTTGCAACAGCGAAAATATTAATCAGATGTTCAGAGTAAATATTTTTATACTAAGCCACACTGCTACGTACATAGTACTACATTACTAAATTCTATAGTAGGTACTTAATTTATTGTGAATAAATATTTGACATGCTTAAAATTGAAAGGGTTGTGCTTAATCCAAATTAATTTGAAAACATAATTAAATTAATGACCTAAAATTAACATCAATAGGAAACATTAGGAGCTGCTAAATTCTTACCTAAAACATAAACCTTGTAAAATTGACAACCAATTAAAATTTCCTTGCTTTCACTTAATCTGTAGTAAACTACAAGTTGCCCTTCTGAAAGATAATAGCAATATATTAGTTTGATTAACGGTGGTGTATAAAATGGGGGTGTAGATCATAAATACGGACTCCCATAACTTGTTTATAATTTGCATAAGAACAAATAAAAAACATTTTTGCATTACAAATATGCAGACATGGGTGGATTGTGTTGTAATATAGCATCGCGAGGTATATTGAATATTCTTATAGGTTTTCGTGATTTATTCTGTAAACAATGGAAAATAAAATACCTACCAATGCGAAAATTTGCATAACCTAATTATGAAGCGCCTAATAACAATGTATTATAACTTCTACAATAAATTTAATCTAAAAATTCTCATTCGTAATGGGCACATACGGGGACACTTCAATAAGGGTAGTTGACGCCAGAGTGTGACGCCAGAATATACATTAACTTCACCGTTACAGTGTACTCCAAAGGCTCTTAGCGAGAAGACAACAAGCGACAAACCACAAAAGATATTGCTCTAAAAAGCTAACCAAAATTATATGCCGACACAAACAAGATACCACGTTACGGTGTTACAGAAAGATGTCCATCGTTTAAATTTACATAAACTTTCACTTCGCAAGCAAATAAAATGTTTTTGAAAACTGCGAAAATAAACATTCACCAAAAGGCTTAAAACTAACTTTAGAACAGACTCGGTTTTTAAGATATTTGCATTTTTGTGAAAACTTATTGCGGAAAAATAAATTGTTTCTTTAGTGCCCAAGGTAGCGTTTTTTAGTTAAAAAATCTTAAGTATGATTTTTCTTTAGTGTGGTTCGATCCCGAGCTGAATAAACAGTTTATTCTGACCTCTTTCCTTCGGCAAGCAATGGTGTTTGCCAAGGGAACCCTTCCGAAGAAAATAAATAAAGTACTTAGTCACGATACTCTTATTAGTACAGTAAAATTAGACTAAAAAACACCCAAAGCAGGAAATCCAAAAAATAAACGGTTTAATTGCCACAAAATGTGCATTACTCGTTCCTCTACAAGTACTAAAAAGTCTTCCGTCCTAGAGCGACGGGTTTGGGTAAGGCGAGGGGGGGAAGGAGTCAAAACCATACATTTCTACAGTTTTTGTCAAATATCTCGATAAATGATGGAAGATACCGAAAATACCATTCTATACAAAATTAAAGACCGTAAAATTTTCTAAACAAATGGTTTTATAAATTTTTTTGGTAAACTCTATAGATTAGGAGATATGGGGGGGGGGGGACAGTTTTAATAATTTTCTTACCTACTTTTTGTTTTCACTGTAATTTTTAATTAATTTTGGAATTTTGTAATTACTGATGGTAGTAATGGAAAAGAGAAGTGATATTAACTCTGTAATGCACATTTCAAATAGAATCTCGTTAACCCCTTCATGCGCGTCACAAACTGTGACCAAAATGTGTACTAAAATCTGTTTCGGATAGAACTTTCGATTTACATAGAAACCTTTTCCTGACAATTACGAACACAACAAAAAAAAGATCAGCCAAATCGGTAGAGTCGTTCTCAAGTGATGAGCGTACATACATTTTTTACGTTTCATTTTTATATATATAGATTTGTATGTCCATATGTAATTTTAATTAAATGTATTAAAATGCTTTTTAGAAATGCCAGTTTGTAACTTACAAAGATTTTTCTCATATAAATATATTAATCCTGGAAAAAAGTATTCAAGAAAGGCAAAAATTTATTAAAACTTTCCTCCTTCATATCTTCTAATCTATGGGGTTTACCAAAAACATGTTTAAGACAATTTTTCTAGAAAATTTAACGGCCTTTTATTTTGTGCAGGACGGGATTTGCTCTATCTAACGTCATTTTCGAGATATTTGTCAAAAACTGTGGAAATGTATGGTTTTGACTCCTTCCCCCCCTCTCCCCACCCAAACCCGTTGCTCTTAAGCGGGAAACTTTTTAGTACTTATAAAGCAACTGATTATAAACATTTTGTGACAATCCAACCTTTTTTTTTGGATTTCGGGGTTTACATCTAATTATACTGTACTATTATGTAGAGAGATGTTTAGGTTGGGTAAAATTAGGTATGGACAGATTAAATTAGGATTAGACCGGCAATGTGAAATAAGGTTTAATTTGACAGTCAAAGAAGCGGGAAACCGCGGTTAAATGGCTGGTATCGCCGACTTCAATGTTGTGATCTAAAGTCTGAGTTAATTCTATAAGGTATGTATCTGATTCTCACAACTATGAACACCAAGTGTAAACTTGATGCATCGTAGTTAAAACATAGTTAAAGGTAATAATAAGAAAGAAAAGTGAGCCGTACCACTAACCATAGGTAGTTCCTAATTTAAGAAGTATTTTAAAATGAAGAAAAATGATCTGAAAAAGTAGAAAAAAGTAAGAATAAAAAATTAGAAAAAATAATTTAAAAAAAACACTATATTCTTAATGATAATGGTGTTATAATTGGAAAGAAGCTTAGAAGTTAGAACTGTATATAAGAGAAGTTTTGGAAGAGAAATCCTGCCGAATTATTTTTCGAAGGCGACAACTGTACTGGGACCTCTTACATTATCATTTTAACACAAGTGATAGACAAAGTGTGAAACAAGAGTAAAACCCGAAAGAGCGCAATAATTTAATAAGAAATACAATATTTTTGAACTGATGCTATATTTAGAAGATTTCTCTCTTTCTGCACAACAAAAGAGACAAATGAAGATTATATAAGTTAGATTTGAGTTAGGAATAAATCATTGAAAATACGAGTATATAATTTATATTCCAATATGACAGACCAACTAATCAGCAACAGTTATTAAAGAAAATTTCTAGATTCTTGGAATAAAGTAAGAATCGATTGAGAAATTTATTTTACAGCAATAACTTTTGTTCATGATCATAGTGTGCCGCACTTGCAGAGAAAGTTGGTTATCAATTTGTTCAAAGGCAAGATGACTTACCAGGGAAGTGTGATTAATGGGGTAGTTTTTCGTTGCATTGCTGCAATCCACAGATCGATAATTGACTTTAGCTTGCCATGTACTATATCCGGTGGATCTAAGAATATGTCAGTGTATGCTTTAAGTTATACTTCCTGTCTTTTATGTCTGTATAAGAATAGCTTGAATTAACAATAGTCTAAAGCAATTAACAGCAATATACATTTTTCTATTACAATTGTTTCTGTTGCAGGCGAGTTTAGTTTTAAAGAGTAAGCTGGGTTTATGAATGCACCTCAACCAACGCGACGTAACGTAATGCACATCACGTTCCTTTCATGATTCGATTGGCTAAACTGTGTTACGATTATGTTTGACCAACCAGAAGCGTGGATCTTAGTGTTGCGCCACGTTACGACGAAAATATAAATTATTCTACCATACTAAGCATAATATTCGAATTGTACTAATAATATATCATTCATTATTTCATCAAAATTATAGAAGTAAAAATCAATTTAATTATCTGAAAAGAACCCGAAGAACAAATAAATGTCAGAAAATAGAATTAAAGTCGATTTACATTTACAATATCAGACCAACTTAGGGAAAAATTGTCGAATGTCACATTATAAGTGGCACAAACTCAGAAACTTTGTTTGACGAATATAAATTAGGTACTTTTTTCTTTAAGGTTTCCTTATTTATAAAATATAATATTCTAAAGAAGTTAAATTTTATCCAATTTCAATCTAACCAAATTAGATTTATTTGAACGACTGAGCAAGAAACAAAAATAATTTTTTGTAAACATCGTTACTCTCGTTTATAGGAAATACATTTTTAATTTTATGTATCAGAATGATTTTTTTTTAGAATAATTTCTCATTTTTAATATCGCAACTTACAACAATAGTGGTCTGGTGATGGTAGAATAGTGGTAATTTCCACTTTTTATAAAAGTATTTTTCCATCAGGGTGTACTATACTTGATCCTATAAAATTAGAAATAAATTATTAATCAAACTGTTGTTTTGATATTTGGTATCGAAGTCCTGTGTATTACCGTTTCATTTTTAATTTAGAAATTTGATTACTTTTTCATTTTATTACAAAACTCAATTTATATTACTGTTTTTCAACATTCATTAAAAATTCGTAAAACGTGCAGTTATTACAAGTCAAATAATAATGTACAAACAAAATGATGATTTATAAAATCTTAATTAAGAAGAATACGTACCGTTCTATATTAAACAATTTCTTCTTTATTTAATGTATTTCGAAAATGATACAAACATTTAAGTAGAAAAATTGTTAGTTTCTGACAATTTTATAACATCTGCTCATACAAACATGAAAAGATAAACTAACTTATATAATGCAAATATATCACGGAAAATGATAACTACGCTATATAAATAATTTGTTTTTCTATTCCGAACTCAAAAATTAGTTCAGAAAGTCAAAATGTAGTAAAAACATTTCCAGAAATTTCCAGAAATCGACTTTATGCAGGCAGAAATGGATAAATTCGGATTTTTGTTTATATCCACAAATTTGGTTGCGAATTCAAGCTACTCCTAAATTAAGTAGGATAATCATGATTTGTTTAATTAAAATTTATATTGAATATAATCTCTAACTCTATATCAACTGTTATTCATAAATGTAACAATAAATTAATCATTTAGTTCGAGTTGGATATAAACCTCCTTCTGTCACATACTTATCATCGGCGATGAGGTTAAATGGGGGACCTACAGTTTAACATCAATTCCAAATGACAATCTTTTGATAATATAATTTAGGCATTTGTTACGCTACTGTTATCACTACATATTATTTTTTTATTTTATAATTTTAAATTTATATAAGATAAACTCCTTGATAAACATTTATGCATTTACAATATTTTAGCCGCGATATTCCGGCTGTTCTTTTTCTTAATTTTTCAAACTCTAGCTCTCTCAATTTAATTAATAAAATGTGATTCTTTAATATTTTCGATATTAACCTAAAACTTCCATCAACTTAAAGATTCCTTTCCGAACTTTACATTAAATGTTCATAAGCGATCAAGCCCGACTTAATTCAAGTTGTTTTTCAATTTTTCCCCCAATTTACAAATATATAGTATTACGTATTATCAGAAAAATGAAAAAACTTCAAATTAAATTTTCAATATAAACTATTGAAGCGAATGTAACAAATTTATAAAATTCGTCATGCATATTATCATACTCCACGCAACTTAGTTAAAATTCAATAGGGATGGGGATTTATTGTAATATTTGATCGCAGCGGTTTATATTTGCATCGCTGCACAATACACATCGATAATTTTAGCTTTTGTTGTTAAATGAAAACTCGAAAGCAAATACTGTGTTAAATGATTTGAATCAAGTTGATGAAATTCACTAATATTTGCAATCACCAAATATTTTTAAATTATAAAAATTTTTTGTTGAAAAACGCAACAAAATTTTCAATTACATAAATCAGTAATCAACGTTTAGTAATAGTTACCTACCTACGTTACGAAAAGTTTAATTTTGAAAATGGCTCGGTATTTTGTAGGTATTGTAAATTGAAATTTAAATAATTAATAAATTTAACGTACATATTATATAATCAACAGAGTGAAGTGTTTTTGTTACCTTTTATGAAAGAATGAAATTAACTTTTAAATCGAGTTAAATTTTTAGTTGTAAAATTATATTTGGCAGATTTTTATTTTATTACCTACCTAAATTATGAATTTTATGTAGAATTAATTTTAATTTAGCGAACAAAATTGCTGGCAGCTGATTCGTGGCTGTTGGACCATGCAATGTAAAAAATTTTAGGTAAATTTAATTTTAACTTCATTGGCTATACAATAAGTTTAATGGGCATACGTGATAACGCCGGAACAGGAATAAAATAATATTAGTAATATATATTATGAAAAATTGAGAGCACACAAAATGAGTTTTCACTGATTGTGAGTAAGACTATGAATTCACCGACGACGGATCAGAACATCAATGCAGAATTGAATGAAAACCGATCTATATAAATTTTAGTCGGGTACATTTACAGCAAAAAAGGTTTTCTACATTTGAATAATGCGAACTGATACTTTTTTATAACATTTTTTTAAAAGTTGTTTACATTTATAAAGTTTAGCAATAAATTGTTATTAGCATACTAATGGATCGATGCTGTTTCTTAAATGATCAAACAAGCATTGTATATTTTTGTTCTAAAATGGTTAATATTTTTCTAAATACTGCATGCTGTATATTTACGGTTTATTACATAAAATAACCTGCTGTGCCCAAAGGTGCTCGTTACGATCAGATTTTACTTTATGAAGACATTAAAAATCTCCTGCAGGTAAACTTGATTTTACGAACTCATTAACGTTCACGCCATAGGTTTTAACATACCTACACTTTTGTTTTTCATTATTTCTTCATAAATAACAACTTATTAAACTAGAAAACTATCTGCTGTAATTAAAAATATTTTAATTTATGTCTTCAAATTTTAATGCCCAATAAAACGCAACAAGTCTTGTAAATCGATTAACAATCCTTGCATAACTTTAATTTACAACTACGGTAATTTCTGATGGCTTGCCATTAAAATGTGCAATGATGTATTTTCAAGCTTAATTTATTTTATTATTCAGTTAAAATTTAAAATAATGTCCTCAAAATTGTAAAATTTTAATTTAAAACACATTATAGCTTTAATGGTCACAGAACTTAAAATATCTTAAGACTGTTCGTACACTTTGTCTATTTTCTTCTTAAATTTGATTTAATGGCATATTTTTACTTAAAAGCATTGTGTTTTCTTCTTTTTTTTACTTCAAACAAACTTATATTTAATAACAGAGTGTAAGCTTTCGCGATATCTTCAACAAAACAAAATGTAAGTCATTCTGAAAAATGTTTTGTTTATCAATCGATTAGAGTAAATCAGTAGTAGTTTCAAGCATTAAAACTTTCTGCCTTACCTTGTATATTTTCAATACAATGCAAGAACAGGAATGAAGAATTAATTATTCTAAAGCTCGTGTCTTTCGATCTTTACTTGTGAATTTGATAAAAGTACTTCGAAGACCTGATGGTTGACATCAGCGGTTCTTAACCTGTGAGTCGAAAGAGAAAAACGACTAATGAATATAAATTTAATTATTGTAATATTTTATTAAACTATTTTAAATTTTATTAGTAAAGGATTGCTTGTAAAAACCAGTAGGGGTTTCACGAAAGAAAATTCACAAAAAAAAATTTTTTGCTTAAAGGGGGCGCAGCTTGCAAGAGGTTGAAAACCATTGATTTAGAATGTACAAAATTAAAGATTTCAATTTAAAACTGAAAACAAAATATCAAAACTAGAAAATCAAAAATACTGCCAATTAGGCAAATCAAACTTATTGTGATTTCAGCAGATATGAAAGTGCAAACAACGAACTTATATCAAATTGCTGATCAATGATGGCTGGAAACCTTATGTAAATTGCAAATTGGTCATTCCATTTAAAACTGCTGTTATCATATTTATATAAATACTAATATATCGCAAGTTTCCAGTCAAGTATGCTTAAAATCGTTGTTGTGGTTATTGAAAATTTCGGTCGCTCCATCATCCATCTTGTATTCTAACTATACGTAACTATAAAATAAAAATGCTATTTTTGTGCTATTAAAACTGGGATCTGGAGCCACTGAGTACAACATTGCATAATTAAGAATTACTAAAGTGTATGCGGAACTCAGGAAGGCTAGTAAGTCGGAAACACAGTTTCTATCGCTCATTCTTTAATTATGCAGAAGTTATTCAAACGACTAATGTTTTTAAATCGGAATTATTGGCTTTTGTTAAATCATTACCAACGTTGAACTAGATATTTTTTATAATGAACAAACCCAAAATATTTAAATACAGTAGATCCTCGATTATCCGGGTCGACTGCGACCGTGCGCAGCACGGATAATTGAAAAACACGGATAATAATAATTGACGTTTTTTTTGTAAATATTACCAAATATACTTATTATTTAGTAGGTTTTAAACAAGGAACATATTAATTAAAAAGTTCTATTTGAAGAAATCAGATAATTTTGCTTGTTTTTGACTTTTACTTAAATTAAGTAAAGTAGGTAAGCAGAAAACTTAGACGAATTGACACTTTAAGTACATTTGTACTTGAAACATTGTACAAAACAATAAATTCAACGAAATTTCATATTATGTATAATGCAGAAAGATATACTAAAACCGCCCGCACGGATAATCCGCGCACGGTAATCGATGTTTAACGTATCCACGGATAAACCGCTTCAGGGATAATCGGGATTTTACTGTATATAAATTTTTAACTTGTGAAATATAATAAATCAAAACTTCAATATAACAAATAAATTTTCTGACGATAGCGATAACCTTTGCTGAAAACTGAGAAATAAAATTTATTTTTATTAATATCTAATTAAAGATAGGTAGTGTATTATACCTTGTGACTTTCCCTAAAAGCAGACTCTTAAGCAAAACCATAGATGTGATTTTCATAAATTGTAACAAAACGTAAGTGTTCAATTATTAAAACCGCGAGAACAATTGAACGGTGCCGGTGTATGTAGTGAATCAATTTAATTTTTTTTTATTACATCACTATGACACTGATGCTAATTTTCAATGATTTCATATACTTTTTTAATTTTATTTTTTGTTTTCTATACATCCTCAACTTGTTTTTGAAGTTTTAATTTATTATCAAATCTAAACTACGATAAAACTTTAACCCACACCGGATTTACCTTTATTTACATAAATTATATAATCAACAACTGCAACAATCAAATAATAAAAAAATTGTGGAACGTTACAAAATAAACTTTCCTACAAAATTAAAATTGTGATATTGGCCTATCATTTACTATTTATTAATTAACTACGTATAAATTGAGTCAAAAAAACAATTGTGTTTGTTAACAACTTTTTAGCTGAAAGCAATTGATGATTATTTTGAAAGGCTTTGAGTGAAGATAAAAAGATAAAAAAATAATGGGTTTACCAGTAGGCCAGTCAAAATCAACACAAAAAATCGCTAAATTCGAAAAACATGATGTATCTGTGACTTTTTAGTATGTTATTTGGACTCATTAGGGTAGTGTATACCCAAGTTTGCAACTCTCTAAAAGTTGTGGAAAATGTGTAGCACACGAAAAACCGCAAAAATTTAAGACTTTTTTCAGTTTTTGCTCTATATCTCCTAAAATATGCATTCTTCGACAAAAGTGATTATATACGTTTTTGAAGAGCATTAAATTTTTAACAATTTAGATCTAACCGGAACTCTGTAGGGCAATTAGTTACCAAATTACGGCACTTTGAAAATAGGTCATTTTTTCCGTTTTTTTCCATTTTTACAAAGCCTACAGACCCCGCTTTGCTCCTAATTTCAAGCTAATTAAATTGCCTACAACTTCTATTTATCATTTTATGGGAAAAATAGCCTATTTTCAAAGTGCCGTAATTCGGTAACTAATTGATATACAGAGCTCTGGTTAGTCTTAAATTGTATAAATTGTAAAATATTGTAAAAACGTAAATGGTGGATTTTGTCAAAAAATGCATAGTTTAGGAGATAGAAAGCAAAAACTGAAAAAACTTCTAAAATTTTGCGGATTTTCGTGTGCTACACTTTTTCCACAACTTTTAGAGAGTTGCAAACTTTGGTATGCACTACCCTAATGGGTCTAAACAACATACTAAAAAATCAGAGATATATCATGTTTTTCCGATTTACTGTCGATTTTGACTGGCCTACAGATAACTAATACCGAGATTAGATTTGATTTGATTAGATTAGAATTGATTAGATTAGATTGGATTTTTTTTTATTCGATTAGATTATCATACAAATTTTTATGAAATCAGAAAGGCAGAAATCTTTTTCTTTTTTTTTTTCAATTATAGTACATACCAGTTCAACAAAATTACATTGTTATGTATAGTATTGTTGATCGAGAATAACAAATATCTCAAAATATCAATAATATTAATTTAAAAATATATATCTTGAGGAAGACGTCTTTTGAGTCTGTGGTGAATTTCCTTCTCTCCCAGTGGGTAGTGTTGAACATTTGAACTTGTGTATGAATTTGCATCATGGAGCATTTGCCGCTATCCTAAGAATCTTGTTTTGGAATATTTGCAGTTTATTTATATTGGCATTGCTTGCACTACCCCAAATTGAACAAGCATTCATCAACGATGATCTGATTGATTATTTATCGAGAAGCATAAAACATTAACATAACTCAAATAATTTTTTCTGAATGTGAATATTCCAATTAAGTTTTGAATCCAATTGCACTCCAAGATATTTTACAGAGCCATCAACAGGGTTCTAAGAGAAAAGTTTCAGTGACAGTTTTTCCAAAAATTGGAAAAAACCAAAACCGAAAATTTTATTTATGAAGAAATTGAAAATGCACTTATTTAACCCTTTGACTTCTAGACAAAATTTTCAATTTTATTTACCAACTAACTTTACTTTCAAGTATACCTGAGAGAGAAAAGAGAGAGTAGCCAAGTGCAAAAATCGAACAGGATAAAAAGTCACTTTAGTTCCAAAGTATGTAATATACTATTTTTCACAATTTTGCTGCAAATGATAAATTACATTGGTCAATAGCTAAATTTGAGATTTTGAATTTGCAATAACTCGAAAACAGCGCTAGATATCGAAAAGCCGAGCAAAAAAAAAGTTTTGTATTGTTTGTATATAGAGACGTGTTTGCATGCTTCATAGACAATACGAAAGCATTTGACAAAATGAAACCCGACAAAACTGTTGAAATGCTTCGAGGGGTCGGTGTAGACGGAAATTATGTTAAAATAATAGAGAACCTATACTGGTACCAGCGTGGAGAGGTCAGAGTTGAACACTTCATAACTGGAGATCCAAAGCGGAGTCAGGCAGGGATGTGTCCTCTTCCCACTGCTGTTTAATTTGTATTTGGATAACATATTTAAGAAGACTCTGAATGAACTCGGTCTGGGGATCAAAATTGGGGGCGCCCGTATTAGCACAATTAAGTTCGCGGACGATACTGTGGTCCTGGCAGAATCTATCGAAGATCTTTAACTATTGCTATGCCGAATAAAACAGGAAGAAGACCAACTAGGACTAAACATCACCAAGACCATATTCATGGTGATTAGCCGACGAAACCATGATGATGCAACAATCTGTCTCGAGGGTAAACATTCTTGAACACATTTAAGTACAGAAGGATAAACATATTGGGAACGGCACTGTTTTTTTAACAACCAAATTATGAATGGTTAAAAATAATATCCACAAGAAAAATTAACATTATAACATACTAACTTCAAAGTTTATTCGCGATTTATTTTACCGTTGGAGGCTCTCATGACATTACTAAATGTCAACAAAATGGCGGCACTATTACATACACTTGATGTTGTTTTGACTTTGATTCTAAATTATTATATTATTGTAAAGCCGCGGTGAAATGATAATTCTCAAAAGAAAACATCAAATGAATGCAAACGCTTGGTTTGCAAACAAAACTTTCTATACCAACTATATACGTATTATATTAAATTTTTTTGCTTAATGTAAATCGTCCTTATTAAAATATACAACGTTTACAAGATATCTACAGATCAATATTATTTAATATTATTAAATCCAAAGCAAATAATTAAATTAAAATCCTTTATACAAAAATTGCTAGAATGCAGGTAAAATAATTGCCCATTAATAATTGTCCAGTGGCGTCGTGTAAAGAAATATGTATGTAATTGTAATGCATCAACTTCAAAAGCCACCTTATAGACTTATACCATCAATAATATTGTCAATACTATTTCAAAATTTGAAAATATTGACAATATTATTAATGGAATGTTGATCGTGCAAATATTGATGGCGAGTATTGATGCAAAGTTTTGACAATATTATTGATGGTGTAAGGTGTTTGCCTAAACCTATATGTATTGGCGTTTACATATGAATTTCTAACTAAATTTGTTAATTAATAATTATCGTATAATTAGCAAAAGTGTTTTACAATTTAAATTAGAGAACAGTTTTCAGTCAGAGTTCTATAAAAATAACAATAAATTAGAAAGCACGTACTCAAGAAATGCAAGAATTAAAAGTTAAAACTTAAAGAATAAATAACAAAAAAAAAAATGTTGCCTGTTGTATATTAGCGACTTCGCATTATGTCTTTTTATTACGGCCAGGTTTAATTAAAGACATTCGAAATAAGTCGTTTGCAATATTTGATGATACATTGCGATTTACACCGCAAAACAACATTAAACCTCTGTTTTATACTGCATAGGGTACAAGATTAAAGAATTTACAACTTATGGCTAGAACAAATTGGCTCATTAAAACGATTATCACCTTACTTATTATCTTTTGGGGGTTTCGTCGAGTTTAATAATATAAAGCCACATAGGTTGGTATTAAATGAATATAATGAAATACGAGTAAATTAAGCTATTAAAGTTGAGGTATAAATTATATGGGGTGTTTGGGAGACGTCGTCTCTTATAAAGGAAAAAAATTTAAAAAGCTGAATTTTTTTCAGAAAATTATGAAGGGAAATGAAAAAATGGCTGACACCAATCCTATACTTTTTTATTAAATTTCTTTGCTTTAATTTGCTGATTTATATCAAATTCTTTTGATTTCGAAGCGTCGTCGCGTCGGTAGTAGGTATCTCATCGCAGAATTTTGCTTTTCAACATTTCATACAATTTCGTTTATTTTATGAAATTGCACACGTGTGTCCGATATTACATGCAGGAAACGCTTTGGCTTTGTAAGAAGCACATATAAAGATACAGCTTTAACAACCGTTCATTAAGGCTGATGGTGCAGATCTCGAACGGCGTGTCCAGTAATGAAGGAATATACGCAGGCTGAATAATGGATTGGTTCGCGCAGTACCGGATTGAAACTAATTAATTGTTCCTAATTTTTATCAACTTTTAATTTAGCTTAGTCCAAACTTTATTTTGTTCGGCACAAATCAAATTTCCACAAACGACCCTACAGTTAAATAAGCGAAAAATCTATTTTGATTTTACCTTTTCCAAGAGGTAAATCAAACCTTAAATAAATTAATTAATTTTTGTTGAAATCCGCAAATCAAGAGGTAAACCTAAACTAAATTCTCTTGTTACTGATCGTCCTAATCAAACTTGCATCCCTTGATCCGTCTCATGCTGATCCACTTTCCCTCAAACATATAACAAGTAATTAGTGTGCACCGAAAACGATCGCTCCGAATTAATTTAGTCTTCATTCCTGCATGCCTTTGGCAAGAGCTTCATTCGTTAGCGCTAACAAGAGAAATGTACAATTAATTACTACAAATTGAATAATTACAAATATTATTAAGCTTTCCTACGTATACGTCATCAGCACGCCTAAAAATATTACCAATTAGCATTATTATACTTCACTCATTGATGTACTCGTAATAATGTTTTGCTCATTACGATTCGAATCCATCGTATTAAACTGAATATTGATGAGAATAACCCTCACCCATCATCATATTATGACCGAGATTGGACAAATAACATTCGCAAAAACAATAAATTGAAAAATAGCAAATCATATTGCAATTGATTGAATATTCGAAAAGTGATTATTTGCCAGAATAATAATTATAGAATATCATCTCGCTACCCGTGGGATAGCAGTAATTATTGAATGGCATATTGTTTTACGAAGAGACCAAAAGTACCACTTTTTATAGCGAGTTTATATTATAGAGGTGAACGAACCGGCGAGCGGAGCAAATTAAAAAAAATTTAAACCGATTCAAAGTTAATACTATAATATTCTTTGAAATAATAATGGTTTCTTTGATCGATTAATTTTTAAATTTCAATAATTAAATAAATAATTAGAGTCAAAATAATCTAAATAAAATATTATGTACTATGTATAACCTATTACTAAATCGAGTTATAAACCTACTAAAAATGTTGCAGCCGCTAATACTGACTTGTATGAAATATTATTATTTTGTAAATATAGTTTGTCCGACTAGAGCTCGTATACCTAAAAACTATCAGAACGACATGAAATATTGTAATAATATCGAAAAAATAGTACTAATCATTACAAACCAAAATGATTTGAACAAAAGTGTTCAGAAGCTTCATAATAACTATCTATAAAAATATGAGTTGAAAAATATTTACTTATGACCGATAGTGTAATAACATATTGAACCTTAAGTTGCAACTCATAATTTTGAATTGTAGTGTCTCAACTTACTAGGTTCTACAATTGAATGCTAAACATGCCTGTCTTTTGGGAAATTAATTATAAAATTTTATTTAACCGTTTGAAACATAGTTTGCTGAAACGTAGTTTATTATATAAAACTGGGTTAGTCTTGTGTTTACATAAATTATTATTTTTATCTCTATAGAAATAAAAAATTAATTGCTTTATAACAATATAATCCGTGTTATACCCTAACATAGCAAAATAACATGGTAAATCTGTTGTTCTAAAATTCCTATTTCCTATTATAACGGATACGAACAAAAGTGAAAAATTTTACATCTAAAGATACCAACTATTTTGTACATAATATTGGATTTTAAAATTACTTAATTAATAAAGAGTTTTGATATCTTGAAACTTTTACATTATTATTTTTGTCTATGACCAACGGCGGAATAATTTTCTGCAAGTTAATTGCTACATCTTGTTTATTATTTTTTTATAAACAGATTATAAACAGAGATTTGGAGATTTATTCGAAGTATTGATGACGTAATCTTATACGGTGATTTAGTTCAACTATGGATTAAACGCAAGTCAGCGTGCATCTAAGGATTGGCGTTGCCATATTGGTTTAGTTGAAAATGCGTACCTAGAATCTTGCGCTTCACAGACGCTTTCAATCCACCATCAGCTTGCAGGTACGGAAAACCACCCACAGGTACAATGACGGAAAACCAAATACAGAAGCGATTTATTCCAAACACACAATTCTCTGCAGTTTGCTATAAATGGCTTAAGTCAGAAATTGAAAAAAATTTTTATTCCTGGAGTTAAATCTATTTTAAATTCTCTTTCGATTGATACCCAAGAACTTAGTTGTACTTCCTTTTATGTAAAGACATAGAAATACACAGCGAGTTTAGGGAAACTATAATTTAAATTGCGTTTTACTCAAAACTATGTTTTCTGACTTAAGCCCTTGACTTAAGAAAAACTTCTGATTTACAAAAAAAAAATTAATCTTTTTTTTACCTTTCCACTTCTAAAATCCTTAGGATTGGAGAAAATCCCTAAACCTGGCAACGCTACTAAAGATATTAATCTTTTAATGTAGGTAACACAGAAACCGGTCATGCAATAAGACTATTGTAATTCATGTTTTTTACAATTGCCAGTATTTAAATTGTATGCAGAGAGCACTGCGTTTAATGGATCACATGACTTTGGATGTAGACGGTAGAGGGAGATGACAGATGTGATGCAAGAAAAACTTAAGATTCTTCTATAGCATTGGTGAACCAATGGATGTATTTCTTGGGTTTGAGAAACAACTGTTCCTGCTATGTTTCACTTCTCGGTAATTCTAGAGCAATATCGCTTTCTCTATCTTTATTAATGCGGTTCCAAACAACTTATTACTTATTGATTAAATTATCGAAAAGGTCGATCAGACATCTTAAGTAAAATACGACTTGTCTTGGAAAATAACCGCCTACATATCACAAATTAAATTTTGATCTGTCAAAGTACTTAATTAGAAATTAACTTCTAAATTAAAAAAGTTAAACCTTTGCATAAATAAATACACCGCTTGCATCACTTTAAACTGCTAAAATATCCTTCCATTAGCTTTCAGCGTCAGTAATGTGTTTATGTACATATGAAACGACAAAATTTGTAAATTGTCAATGTCAGTATCTACTGCCAGCATTTCTGCACTCAAAGGGAACACGGGAATCATTTTATAGGGACACACTAACACTAAAATATTGTACCTGGAAAAACTTTTATATGATCATCGACATCGATAGCTTCCATTATTATTAAAATATAATATACCTCTATATGAGTGATTCTGTTCTATCTGTTAGGTACCTACTTTTTTGTTTAATTTTTTTTTGTTTTTCTATACAAACATATAATTTATATTATTACAATAAAAATATAATAATTAATGAAACTCCCGCTTTTGCGGGACTAAAGTAATACTTTTTTTTCCGCGCCATTATTGCGTGCTATTGATTTGAAATTTTGCATATATGGCTTCTTACGACAAATCGCTGGGGCGTTACAGTAATGGGGGTAAATTTTTTGCTCAGTTTTTCGATATCTAGCACCGTTTTCGAGTTATTGCAATTTCAAAATCTCAAATTTAGTTATTAACCAATGTAATTCAGTATTTGCAGCGAAATTGTGAAAAATAGTATATACACCTTGTGACTAAGGTTTTTTTCATCCCGCGTGCGAAGACCTTCGCACGCGGGATGAAAAGCAGCACCTTAGTCCCATGATGTTATAATATACTATTATTAATAATTAAATATAATATTATTTATACTTTTTACCTCCAATCAAAATAGTTATTTATGTATCAAGGGCATTATAACGATGTTTATGTCGAGGGCAACCAATTTAAAAGGTCGAGGGCCGCTAGCCCCGAGAGTTTTTAAGTTGCTCGAGAGCATAAACATCGAGTAATGCCAGTGGTCCATACAACGTTTTATATTACACTGCATTTGAATTTGAAAAAATTTTAAAAATTTTATAAATTTTGAATTTCTTTTTGCAAATTTTCTAGTTTGCGGTGACTTAATGTATAATTGCGATTGGGAGGGCATAATAAGCGGGCATTATGATTTATACGCCCTAGGTTATTATAGCATACTTAATATATTTCGTTGTCAAGGTATAAAAAACAAATAACGATTCAGTGTAATATAAAAAAAAATTTTTACCTCCAATCAAAAAAAAATTTTCTTTGGAGGTAAGGTAATCGAAAAAAAATTTCAAAAATTTTTTTTTACATTTTCGAGATCACTTTCTTCAGAAACGTAAAAATTTGCAAACCATAAATAAAAAATAATAAATAAATAAAGTCTCTAGCTTTATTCCTAAACCGTTCAACCAATCACCACCAAATTTGGTATGGTAGTAGGGTTCACGGTAGAAAGGTGAAAATAAGGTTTATAATAAATAACACAAGATTTTTAAAAACGATTTTGTCTTGCGATAGGTTATTTTAAATTCCTTGAAAAACTTTATCCAGAATAGGTAAAATTAACTTTCTATCTGTCATTTGTCAAAAATTTCACGAGAGGCTAAATCACCCACGATTCCATATGAACCGCGCATGCGCTAATTTTACAATTTGATAGTTTTATGCTTAGATTTATTTTTAAGCATTTTTAGTGCTTATTTTAGCACATTTTCAATAAATTTTAAAAAAATTTAAGTAGACACATAAATACTTACATTTATTATAGACCGGGAGCTAATGCCGATTTGACCTAACCTATTTTATAAGTCACAAAATTTTGTGAGGTAAATATACGGTGTTTCTTGACTAGGTAATTAAAATTGGCAAACGTTCACCGGTTTATCCCTAAGGATATCTGATTATCTGATTATCATATAAAATTTTTATGTGGGTTAAACACCTATTAACATAACGAAAAACTACTTTTTCAAGTTATTCTGAATTCAAAGTAGTATTGCTGCACGGGTAGTGGTTCAACACGCAAAAAAAAGATATTGTTATATTAACCCTTAATCGCTATCTTGTGGTCACTGAGACCACGGCAAGTTTTAATTTGTGTTTATTTTACGCCTCGTTCAAAATTAGTCATTAAAGGTTTCAGTACCTTGAAGTTACATCACTCCTAGTATGTTGACAAACGGGGGTGGTCGAAAGTTGCCTTGTTTTTGGCAACTTTTTTGGTTTTAGCTTTTTTGGTCATAACTCGTCATACAATCAACGTATTGTTGATATAATAACATACAGCTATACACAAAATTGAACGTACACTTCAAAAAACTATAATTATTTGCCTATAATTTAGTAATATTAAAGTTAATTAAAATTATTTATTATAAATAAGACTTACTAATATTTAGTAAGAGATACTACGTTGAAAAAAATGTATATAAATTGCATTTTCTTTATCAATTTCTAAGAAATTCATGCTTACTGCATAAAATGTGCACACAAAATTGAACGTACACCTACTACAACTATAAAATTTCCACGATGCAAAACTGCGGATTCAGTTTCATTTATTCAATGTGTACGTTTCATAGTGGTTGTTAATCTAACGGATACAATATTTCATCAGAAAAATTTAATTTAGTAGTGTTTTTAATAAAATGGGTCGTCACACAAAAGAAACTACGTTAGCAGAGAGGAAAACCATACTTAAATTAATTTGTGAAGGAAAATCTTTACGTGAAACGGGAAGAATCGTGGGTAGAAGCCATTCTACAATCCAAACAATTATAAACAAATATAAATTTGAGGGCACTTTAATAAATAAACCAGGAAGAGGTAGAAAACCGATATTAACAGAGAAGAATAAAAATTTTATAGTCAGAAAAATTAAAGAAAATCTAAAAACAAAAGTATCAGATATCACTGCAGATGTATCGTCTATCATTAATAAAACTATTTCTCTTGAAACTGCCAAAAGAGTTCTTAGAAAACAAGGATGTAATGGCCGAGTTGCGAGGAAGAAACCGTACATTTCAAAAATAAATATGTAGAATGAAAAGATTGAAATTCGCTGAAGAACATATTAACAAGGGTCCCGAATTCTGGAATAAAGTAATATTTAGCGATGAGAGCAAATTTAACCTATTTGGTCCAGATGGAAGAACTTTTGTGTGGAGAAAACCTAATAAAGAATTGAATAAAGAAAATTTATCCCCGACAATAAAACATAACGGTGGCAATGTAATGTTGTGGGGGTGCATGGCAGCTAGCGGTGTTGGAAATATAAGCTTTATTGATTATAAAATGAATAAGTATAGTTATTTGAATATTTTTCAATCAAATTTGCATCAAAGTGCTGAGAAATTAGGTCTACAGAATAGCTTTTATTTCCAACATGACAACGACCTTAAGCATTCTTCTTATCTTGTCAAGGAATGGTTACTCTATAAAGCACCAAGAATGCTGTAACAATTATTTTTGACTGCTCGGTATATTTTCATGTGACTTTCCAAAAACGCGTTTTGAGCAGGCGCGACGGCTGAGCAATAACGGAAAGGAAATACACTAGACATTCTGTCAAACCTTTAAAGAGTCAACTGACACTTATATTTATGGAAATTCTTTAGTTGTCTTAAATTTTCATTCCAGAGAACCGACCATCAGGTAATTCAGTTTATAGTTTGATGGTTTGTGATTTATTTCCGATTTTCCTTTTCGTAGGTTCTCAGTAGAGTTTCTTGTATGACATCAAATTCGTTTTATCCGAGTCATATGTGGTGGAAAGTCATTACATCGGGTATCTTTTTCAAGGTTTAGTCCGGGATTGGTTTGGATGCTGCAGCAATTGTTTCATCTGGAGTTTTTTTTTGGTTCCATGATTGCTGAGTGCCAATATAAGAGTACCTATCATTCCGTTATTCAACCTGTTACCGACTCAGAGTATTCAAAAGGTCGTATATTTAATTTAATGACTCATAGAAGAGATTTGGTTTTGGCGTACTTGTGTGGTTGTAAAACTTGTCAAATCATTAGTTGGAAGATTAACTGCGAAATTTGTATATTTACGATTGATGATTTAAACAAAAATTGAATTCGTTGCGGCAGAAGAAGATAAATATAGTAGTTAGAGAATTTTGTTGGATTTATTACATCAATTTTTATACATTGTAAGATTAATGAAAACCACAGGTATATAGCTATATACGCGTTAGGTAAATTAAAATCCTATATATTTTGATCTTTGTTTATTCGGCTTTTGAAGACGCCGTATTCTTCTGTTAAGATTAATTTAATTTGTTTATTTATTAAAAGATTAGTCCTTTCTGACTTGAGGGTTTATTCTATTACCTTTTTGTTCGTAAATAGAAAAACGTTTGTTTGTCTAATTGAGTCAGTGGCGCCGTATAAATTTTTAAGACAATCAATTCAGTATAAGATCATAACTTCAATTTCTTTTTGGAACCTGCGACTCGCTCTCCCATTTACCACAGAGCTACCGGCCGGCATTGTGTGAACAGGAGGACTTAGGAAAGTTCATTCCGTTACAATGTTGCAAACACCTCCTCAATCACCCGACTTAAATCCCATTGAACATCTATGGGAAGAATTGGGAAGAAGAATTAGAAAATCATCGATAACCAGCAAGTCAATGTTGAAAAGTGAATTAAGTAAACAATGGGTTAAAATTCCTGCCGAAGTGACTGCAAAATTGATGAATTCTATACCAAATCGCTTGCAAGCAGTTATTAAAGCGCAAAGGTACCCCACTAAATATTAATTTTCATGTTAATCAAACTAAATGATTTATTTTCTTATGTGTACGTTCAATTTTGTGTTGCTATTTTATCTATCTTTTAAGTTTTTCTATTTTTATTTTTGTTTTACCGCAAAATTTTAATATTTTTACTATTAATTATCAAATGTAATGATTTCTGTAAATATTGTAATAAAGAAAAATTTTAATCAAAATAATATTTAAGGATTTAAATGCAAATATATATTATACTCTTCATGAGTGTACGTTCAATTTTGTGTATAGCTGTATACAGGAAAGGGGAAGTATAAAGCCAATCATTTTAATTCTCAAAAACTAAAAATTTACAGCAAATTTTCAAAAGTATCTAAATTCGACACCTTGAAATTTCGGCTTGCAGGTTGCCACCCCTTGAAAAATTGTTGAAAATGTAGAAAAACTCAAGTAAAAGCATATGATTTATTTTAATTACACTTACTGGCTGTGAACAAAAAAAAATGCGAGTAAATTGACAAGAAAAAAAAGTTAAAATTGAAAAAAAAAATTGAATTTTTTTTTCATTTAAATCTAAAAATATAAAAAAAATGCATCAATTATTAGTAAATAATTATTTATATTAATTTTTGAAATATTTAAGAAGCGTTTACGTCAATAGGTACATAAAATATGCAATGGGGGGGGGGTTAAACCTCCCCCCTTTGCGCGGGAACCTGTCCTGGGCCGAATTAGGGGCTTATGTTGCCACTATCCCTAAACAGTCACTGTAGTATACGTCACAATGTAAAATAAGAGGGGTGGCAACCTGCAAGCCAAAAAAGGTGGCAACCAGCATTTTTACACTGAATATACAGGAAAAAAAACTTCCAACTCATGATATATTTAGAATTATTTAAGAATAATAAAAATTAAATGAAAAAGCAACACAGCAAAAATATTTCTCTTAAATTTTCGTTTATGGGCACAGAAGAAAAACACTGTAACATTCTGTAACATCCGTTACAGAATGACTATATTCTCACATCTAAGAAATATTAAAACCTAGTAGTGACATCTATCAACAAGTTATTATTTTTTACTTTTAGCTTTGACGAAAATAAAATTTATTATTTTTATAAAAAAAAAATATCAACAAGTTGTTTTACTAGTTTTATAACGCCAACTGTCAAATTGGTGTTCGCGTATTACAAGAAATACACTAACACTGTGCGTCGGTCAGATAGAAAGTGTAGTCTGGAACTCGTTTGGAATGGCTATTCTCTGACTCTGACTCGTGCAGAATATGCCAATTCCTAACTCGTTACAGAATATACTATTTTGTAATCCTAAGCAAATTCTAAGCATGTCATAGGACGGTTTCCGCCTGAGTGAATATTTAACAAAAAATTACGTTTTCAACAGGTTCTCCGTTATTGGCCAAACAATAGTACAACCTATTTTCAAACTCTTCGCAGACTTGCTAAAATCATTCTGCACTAATCCGCCTACGTTCTTGAATTAACCTCATTTTCAGTTCCTGAAGATTCTCGGGAAAACTTTTATAAACTACCGTTTCCAAATGACTCCCAGAAAAAAAATCCAGTTTAAATTAAATAAATTCCAAATTAAATTATTTTTCTTTCATATTTCAATTTTTACCTCTAGCTCGTCGAGGATGAGCGAGATGAACGAGGATTTTTTCCATCTTTAAAAAGATATATCGCAAGGTAGGGGGTTCCATTTAAAATTTTAAACTAGGGATAGCTGGGGGTTAGGGGGCGGAACTTAAAATTTAAAAGGTATTTGTTTTAAACGCCCCCGTCCTTATCTAAATCGACGTGTTTTTTATTTTTTGCAATTGTTTTCAAAAACGGAAATATTTCGACTGGGTATAGTCTGGAAAAGAACACCCGGATATAAACAAAAATGTAAAAAAATGTAGATTACGCGAAGAAGTAATCTAAATATTATTTTCTGTTAGTTGATAGTTTGAAACGGTGCATTCTCAATTAAAACTTATAAATTTACAACTTGCTAAGCAACTAATTAGCTAAATCGATATAAATTTAGATTATTTTCAAACGAAAGGCTAAACTTTTCTAACATAATTTTAACGTTTCCCTGTTGATGTATTATCAAGTTAATCAATAAATAATGTAAGTCTTATTATTTTAAAGTTTGTATTAATTTAAAGAATTTTTATCGATTTTAATGGCCCTCAAATTTAAAAATAATAACTGCTGTTATACATAGTGAAGGATTTAATAATTCAGATGATGTAAACTTACATCCGATACTTCAAAATAAACCGAAAAGTTACATTTTCTTTGGCAAGATTAAAATGATTTGATTTATTATACATTTGAAATTATTTCATTCGGGGTTAATTAGATCTTCTTGTAATTTATGTCTAGATTTTTTACGTAAACAAGTAAAAATAAATTAATTTACACATTTAAAACTAAATTTCGAACATGCTACAAAATTTTAAATAAATCACGCCTGTACCCCGACGAGTTGCTTTAAAAAATTTTATACTAATATTTTAATTTCCTTGACAAAAATTAAAGGATTTCGATTGCAAAACTATAAAACAAAGATCTGAAAACGAAATCTTTACTGGTGCCAGTACGTTTATGTAAAGTTCCGTGGTGCCACTTAGAAGTGTTATTCGTTTCTGCTAACAGCGCCCTCTGCAGATTATACGGTTTAATTAAAATAGAACTTTTATAGATATACAGTCGAAGAGGCACCTTCGTAATATTGCGTACTTATGATGCCCCTACCTGCTAACACCCAAATATGTGAATTTGGTGCCTAAACGTCACATTATATAAATATCTATATATACACGCGTTTTGCGTTAATTTCTTTTGTACAAAATAAATTTTTTTATTTATTTACTTATGTCCAGTAATATTTTTAATGACCGTTTTTTTGAGGAGAAGTAAGGGGGCGGCAAATTTTAAGATCGCCCTTGACGGCAAAAGCTCTATGTACGGCAGTGTCTTGCACATAGAACATTTATACGCATATAGTATAGCATAATATAGCAGTCAAAAATGAGAATCACATAGTTTCGGTGGATGACCAGTTTCAATTTCAAGTTGATAATATTAAAATCTAATAATTATAATTAACAGAGAAATCTTGAAACTTGAAAAATTATCAGATTAACCCTTTGGTTATTTTTGTGGCATCAACAATCTTTTCTAGGCAGAAAACGAAAGGGGTTTAAAATAGTTACTTTTACTCTAGCAAGAAAGTTTAGCTTTTCATCCTAATAAAACAATATGCTATTTTATTTCGTTTCATAAACCGCTTTGTTATATTGAAATAATTATTGACCATCAATTTATTATAAAGTAGAAGGTTATTTTATATAAGCATTATTATATTGTGGTTTATGACGTAAAGTTAATTTTCTGTGATCTAAATTCTAACTATTACTTTTTATTAATTTGTCGTATAAGCTCAATTTATTTATTACTCACAATAATTCATTTTTGATCGATTTTTATAAAAGTAATAACAAATGATGCGGTAAAATTCTTGACAAAGTAGTAGCTTTTGTATCGAATAGATCGAGTATTTTCAATTGTGTGTGGAAAATGAAATTCCGTTGCAACGAAAAATGAACAAAATGATAAAAGTGTGCTGTGCTTACAGATAAGCTTTGATCAAAAAGGTTTTAGTTTAATTAACCATTGCTAGATACGTATACGCACCCTTATATTTATTTGAAGTAGTGATTTTGATAGCTGATTAATTTTTTTGAACTAACTTTAAGTAATATTGTGATTTAATCGTCATAATACTTTTCCCCCAGATTAATAATATCCAAGTCGATAAATTAAACATTTTTGATGGGAGTTTAGTAAGAACCCTTTGGAGGTATAATATACAGAACAAAAATCAACAATTATTCTAATTTTAGATAATATGTAAATTTAATTAAAAATCAAAAAATAATAATAGATTAAGCAAGAATTATAACGTATTTCGTTTCTAAATCTTTATGACAGTTCGTTTTTCAAACTAATGGGGCTCATAAATGCATGGACGTGATGTTGCACATCGCACGAATATTTTAAGACAATTTTTAAAATTTATGTAGGTTTTCTATCCGCTAAAGTAGTCCCGAAATTGTGTATTAGAAATGTACTCCCACATAATTCTTTTTTGTAATTATTCATTTCGATTTTTATAAAATTGGGTCAAAATATGTATAGAAATGGAAAATGTATTATGATGGTAATCCATACAATACCAATTTAACTTTTAGAATAAAATCGATTATTAAAAAAATTCACATAATATTACATAATATTATGTATAACTAAAACAACATAATGTATTCAAGTTGTTTGTATACCTGGAAACCTGGATAGATACATATAAGTAGCAAATCCCTTCACATTCGAATTTTACAGAGTCGTTGAATCTGCCCTACTGTAATTAACCCCTTTCCAATTAATTCACCTGCTGGGAGTAGAATTATTAAATGCTGAATAAATTACATTTTAACAAAACTGTTTATCTCTTGTTTAATTGAATTTCAGATTTAATGAATGCTTCATAATCAACTTTGTTGTTAATATAATATTTTATGTAGGCTATTTAATTTGCTGTGTAACAAAGCATTCCAATTTTTTGCTTCTTCCCCAAGAGTAAGAACAGGACGACACTGAAAATTAAAAACGTTTTCAATAAACTGCAAAATCGAAGGAAATTAAAGTTTAAAAAAAGTTAAGGAGAATTAAAAGATGGGAAAGCAAAACACGCCATTTCAATTCAGATAATCTGCTAAAATGGAAACTGTCAGTTAAATTCAACGTTTCTCTCTCTCATTTAAATTTAAAACTTTTTTAAAAATTGACGAAGCACTTACTTTTATAATTAAAACATTTAAATATTAAATTTGCAAATTTAATTCCGACTTTTGATTGAATCTTCACAAATATGCTGGATGAACGACTTTTGTAGTTCAGGGTTTTTTAACGAAATTAATTATTTCTGGCTAATTTGCCTTTCAAAATTTCTCAAAAACAACTTGTTGAGATTTCTTGTGGCAATTAAAAGTACGAAACTTTTATGTGTACTTCTAATACCAGCTTTTGCGTAATTTAATATAATGAGTAGAACTGACTCGGAAAATATACACATTTTTCAATTTTTAAAATTTACAAGTTTGGTTAACAGATTTCTTACGATGATTAGCTCGGAGAGTCGCAGACCGCTCAACAAGCCAACTAAAATAAATTTATTTTGATTAAAAACTAAAGCTCTAACGTTAAACAAGCCCCAAATTGAAAGGTAAATCATAGCAATTATTATAGACTGGAGTACCGACAGCTAGAACCGCCTTCTCGTTTCTAGGACATTTTTGCACAATGCCAGGTTTCTCTAAAGGAAAATCTCAACACTAATTAAGTTTTTTCTTGTTTGATTTTGATGCAATATCAGTTAAATTAGCTTGGACTTAAAATATTTAAACTCCAAATTTCTATCATGTAATACAAAATATTGGCATGTTGGCTTTTTTTATAAGCCTGATATTTTTTATAGTAACATAAAAATATGTAAACTTTTTTCTTTCAATTTTTTGGTACTCCCAGGGGATGTAGATAAATAGACAACTTACCTCTGCAGCTAACTAACTCAGATTCGCGCTACCTACTTAATTCTTCTTTATCGAACGCCCCAAAGCAGAGAATAACAAATCTGTCACTAAGAATTAACAAGACATTACCAATTCTGCAAGGAAGGTCGTTGACGTATACCCACAGCTACTCTTCATATTTAATCAATCATGCTTAGCTGCCTCGTTTTCTTTTTAAGGACGAAATTTCCGATTACCTTATGAAAATAAAAGATTATTAAGATAGTAATGTGCAGGAAGACATTTCTCATGATGTAGCTGCTTTTTATGGAATTTGTCACTTTCGCTTATGTATGAAAGAAATTTGTTTTAATAAAACAAAAGCCGGATTGGTGTGACATAATAAAAATAAAGACTGTGATGTACAGTGTAGGTGGTATTAAAGTTAGTCCTGAGAGCTGTACCGTGTAATAGTGGCATGCTATCTTATCTTCTTGATTTAGTCCAGCAGCTCTAGGTAACGTAATGGTGTGGGCGATTGCACTACCACACCTTCCAGCATATGTACAGACTCTTGCAAATGAAAAGAATTTATAATCTTGCTAACCAACTAACAGACAGTAATGTAAATGATAATTTTGGATTTTTTATATTTCAGGTTTATAAATTATAAGAATATTTAACATAAATTGTTATGGCTTACAGTTAAACAAAGATGCTGCTATTAAAACTACATTTATTTAAAGTATCTGAATAATACTATAAATTACACTACAGTTCGCCTATTAAATGCGAGTTTACATGAAAATAAAAAAAGAAATATTAAAACATCAATTTATTAACGTCTTCATTACTATCTGTTTTGTAATCGGGTTTCTTGTGTAATTTAGATTTTATAAGTTTAATTTGCGCAACTAACCGCTTATATTTAATTCAAGAAGCTAACTCGTTTATCGTTTTTAATTCCTTAGCTCTTTAACTTATTCGTAAAGTAATTGAACAATAATGTATTCATAGTTTCTTTGGGATTTTATTTTTCTTGTTGGATTTTCAACGGATGCTATTTCAGTAGGAACCTATTTTTTTTCTCAGTGTAGTTTTGTAGATTATGTATTATTTAGAACACTACTTGCTAGCTACAAATCAATTAGCTCCAAATCGCTTCCTCGTGATTATAACAATTTTTTCCTTTAAAACTTTTAGCACAAAATAAAAAAGTGAAACCGTCCCTTCACAAACACTCTTTTGTTTTTGTGTCGTCAGCCTTTATTCTAATTTGTCTCAATGGTTGAGCAACTTCGTTAAATTGGGACTATTGATGATTCAATTCCAAGTGTTTGCATCAACACATTCCGTTTATCTAAATTTCAAATACCTATTAGTTCAGTCAAAATAAAAATAGCGTGATGATTGTTGAAAGTAGAAAAATGGGAAATATTTCCTAACGAAATTATGGTAGTTTATCGTGTAGATTACCATTTTTTTATGTTTTTATTTTATGCAAAAAATTTTGCGCAAAAATTCCACTCGAAATTGACGAATTTAAAAAACTGGCATCTCTGAGTAGCTCAAAAAAATAAAAATATCCTTGTGGGCTCTACCGAACTCGGAAAGAACGGTTCTAGAAAACCGGGTTCTGTGCGTAGCTCAAAAAAAAATAAAATCATCCCTGAAGAGCATCCAGCTCCAAAAGTACAAATAAATTTATAATATATTTCTATCATCTCATCTGTATCTTTGAAGGGATACGATAGTAATAGCCATACTACCGGTCTTGGATAGTACCCTTTGAAGACGTTTTTTGTACGGGATCGTACCCTAATGTGCCCTAATTTTAACGATTCAAAGTCTTTAGTGCAGATATTATACATTATAGAAACCAGAGAGTCGTCGTCTAGGCAATTCTCTTTTGGCGCGCCGCTGCTGATAAGCCACCCAGTGAACCATGGCTTCAAGACGGGACTTTCAACTTTACGTGGAATCCGAACCATGGCGGGTTGCGGTGGAAAGCGATTGTTTTCCAAAAACTTAAAAGTGCCCTTTAATCCTCGATGCACTTAAATTTTTGTTTGCATCGGGATTCGAACTTTAACTTACCAAGTGCTGGGTTATTCCGAAAAGTAAAATACACTACTACATGTACGTATTTACATTAAGCACACGTACTGTCAACAGATTGACTATTCGCCGACTTTTATGAGGAAAATCGAAACTTTTTATTAAACTAATTATTATTTGGGAAATTACAGACAAAATTTAGGTTAATACATAGTTCAATTCCTTCATTTTCATTTTAATGTCATCTTTCAAATTCTATAAGAATTTTTATCGTAACTTTAACAACCTGTGGTCATACTTTGCGTGCTAGAGCCGACACATACATTGTATTTAATGTGGAATCTAGCACTAACTTGTCTGGGTTTATATGATTTCATTGATATCTTCAAAAATATTGTACAATTTGACAGATGACATTAAAATGATTAAATTTAATTATGAATGAATTTAAATATTGATGACTTTGGGAAATAGCCGATATTCCAGTTTTAATTATTTATACGAAAAATGCCTACTTCTACGAAGTGGGCGGAACTTAAATACATTCTCGTGACAGTACGCGCAATTTATATTGCATACCATGCTATGTGCAATCAATAACATGTTATACAAAGAAAGTTTATTATTATTATTGGACTTCACAAATTAAAGTTTTTTTGTTTTCCTTTTCAGGGTCAACCAAACCAGTCAGATCTAGCCTCACGCTAACCAAAGATGTCACTTCCTCTAAGGGCCGGTTTTTCAATTGTGGTTTAAACTAAGTTCAGAGTTTAAATTCAGTTCGTATTGATATCTGACTAATCAGGAAATCTGGTAGTCATAAACGTAAGTTAATCCTTAAACTTCTTCCTTGAAATCCTTGAAAACTAGACTTTAATCTAAAATCTCAGTACCAGCTGCTAAGGAAGATTTAGGAAATGCTTTGAATCTTTGTAAAATCGAAATGTTTAAAGTAGTTAATTACATGCAAATCAATCTTATTTTCTTAAACACTAAAATTTTGGGATAGAACAAATTGGCCCTGCCAACCAGGTGCCAAGCTAATTTGCTGCTAAATCAACTTGGCGCCAGCTGACTTGACACCAGATAATTCGACGCCACGCCACACAGCGCAATACTTCACATACTGTAGTAGTATACAGGGGCGGAACTACCGGGGTGAGGTAGGTGCGACTCACGCGGGACCCGGCTAAAAGGGCCCCCAGTTGTACTGTTTAATTTTTTTAATTAATTAATTTAAGTTTTAATATTCACAATGGAATATAATAATTTGGCAGTCTTCTCTTATTGAAATAAACAAAGTGGGCATCATTTATCATGAATAATTCAATGTTCCCACTACTAAATTTTAAAATCAAAGCCTGACATTTCCAGGTTTTCCCTGACAAAGTATAAAAATTGTCCATGACATTTTAATAAATTAGAAAATAAAACGGCAAAAAAATCTTAATTTTAAAATTAAATTAAAATCAGTAAATTTAATTTAAAAAAATTAATTTTTAATTAAAGTATTGTTAAATAAAGTAAGTATTTTTAAATAAACATTGTTTGAGTATCGTTGATCTTTCATAATGTTAGTTAATATTTTAGTTGAGTTAGAGGTCAATTAGAAAAAAATTTGTTTATTTTTATAGCCTTGAAAATGTGTCAATGAAAAAACCAGAAACGTTGGACAACATATTCGTATTTCGTTCTAAAGTAGGTAATTTTAAAATTTGAAAACAAATTTATTTTAAAATTACAAAAAAAATTTAAATTAAATTGTTTACCTTAACAATTTCGCACACCATTTTGTGCAAAACTTCTAAAAATTAAAAAGTCATTGCAGTTTAATACAGCCTTGAAATCTAAAACCAAGGGCGGATCTAAGTAAAGTTCATGGATGGGGGAATAAATATATTATGAATTTTGATAAGAATGTGGCAATATTTTTAAACTTTTAACGAAATGTAGTAAATATTTTTGTTTTTTATGGCTCATGTGGGGGGGGGGAGTTGATATCCCGTTGTAACTGCCTTTGCCTGGCAATCTTAGAAATGGGGAAATTTAAAATATTCTAGAAAACCTTAGGATAGCCAATAGCCAAGGCAATTTCAGAAACTTGAAAAAAGAAATAAAAGAATGAATCTATGAATTTTTTCAAGATTTCTTTGGGAAGAAAATTTTTTTATAAAATTTTTTATAAAATTTGCTAGGATTTCTTTTCACTTTTGTATATCACGATTTTCCCTTCTGTTTTGTAGTTAGTACAAAACTAAGGGGAAATTGCCGGAAAAATTGTGTGTACCAGTGAAGGTAAATCTGAAGAAATTCTGGAAAATTCCAATACATCTCAAGAAACAGATTCTTAGAAAATTTGTAGAAATATTTAAAATCTCAAGAAATCCATAGCAATTTCAAGAAAATCTCAGGAAACTCTAGAAAATTTTTGTAAATAGAACATCGAGAGAAATGCAGAGAACTCGAGAAAATCTTAGGATATTTTAGGAAATGGAAAATTCTAAGGTATCTTCAGATACCTCTAAAATCCAGAAAATTTTAAAGCCAATGAAATCTCAGAAAATGGAAAAATTAAAAAGGATAGACTAGAATATTCTAGATTTCCTCAAATTTCCGCTGATTTCTCTTTAGTTTTGCATAAATGACAATTTCTCTATCATTTTTTCACTTTCGTGGAATCATTTTTCCACAAAACAACGAGTGAGAAATTCAAAGAAATCTTGAAAAATTTTAAGAAATCCCAAAAAATTTTAAGAAATCCAAGAAAATCTCATTAATTTTGCAATTTTAGGAAATGTAGAAAATTAGAGGAAATAGAAAATTCTAGAAAATCTTAGAAAAATATCCAAAAAAATCTCCGAAAAATCTAAAAATTTTCAAGATTTTAGGAAATCTTGTGAAGAGAGGAATTACGGAAAATTCTAAGATATTTTAGGAAATCTAGACAATCTTAGAAAAATCAAGGAAATCTCAGAAAATTGAAAAATAAAAAAACTCATCTAAGTATATATTGTTAATAAGAATATTATTTATTTATTTTAATAAAATTAAATAGGAGGGGGGGGGGTAGTTACTCGTTTCTATATCCGCTCTTGTTTGGAAGGAATTTCTTGGGAATCACTGGAATTGCATGGAAATCTTCGAAATTCCGAGACCTGTATACAAAATTGTTTTTATTTGTCTTTTATAAAAGCAGGACTCCTGTTGACAACTTCGCACACGGGTCCTTCACCTGCTTGTTACGGCACTGGCAGTATATAAAAATTTACTTATTTTTACAAATTTTACAGATTACCACCTCAATCGACGACTATAAAGTAAAGGCGTCCCCGGAAGCCTCTTGACTTTTTTAAACCTTTAAAAAAAATTTAAAATTAAGTATTTTTAAGCTCTTTGTTTGTGGATAAAAGCTGAACAAAACCCCCCCAGGTACAGAAATCTCCAGTCGGACTATAAAAAAGTTATTCGTGAACAAAATTATTTTCAGTCGTATCTATTAATTGGAAGTATAGTATTATTGATGCAATCCAGACGCTGAATTTCTTTCTGAAATTTTAAAAGAACATTTCTAAAATGAGTTTCTTTTGATATAGATGTACAATTCAAAACATTAACTTTTTGAAAAATTATAGTGTTTTCGCCCCTTAAAAGGTTCGGAGTAGGTACCGTACGGATCATTACTTTTTTAGTTTTGCTAGTTTTTATAATTTTATACTGAATTAAATGAAAATATCAAATACAAAACTAATATGAAACTCGAAACAATTCAACTTCCGAGTCTTGACAATATCATGATGGTAAAATATCATCGAGATTTGATATCGTTATCATTGCAGCTTTTATCTACTACTGATGGTGCATTTCTTCATGACATTGCATTGGTATGACAGAATCGATTTAGAATCGATTGTTATCAGTTCTGCAGCTCTGTTTGGTAAGACATAAATTTGCTTGAAATTTCATTGCAAAATTATTTTAGTACTTGAATTATATTTTATATTATTTTTCTAGCCCTTGGTTAAAGTAGTATTTTCTTATTTTTAAAACTTTGTAAGCTTGTTCGAGTTGTATTAAACACGAAAAGAAAACAAATCAAGAGATTCCCCAATGTAAAGCTAAAAGTAATGACTGCCGTATTGTAAATTTAGAATCGGAAATTTTTAAATCATTGTTTTTCTTTTTCGATTTAAAGAAAGCACTTCCCAGCGTTTGTGACTGTGCAACTTGTTTTAAATTAACCACTCGATTTAAACAGACATTGCGATAAACACAAAAGCAATTCGTTATAGCTTTCGCTACATTTGCACGATTTTATACAATCAAACATTGTGAAATGTTTTCGATTACCTACCTAACGTTATTTCAATTTGTTATTTTAATGACAAAACTATTTTGAAGATCTGGGCAAAACTTTAAGCCTCATTTTCGAATTTCCGAGTATGTTTTATAATCAATGAAGTTAGTGGGTAAGATAAGTCGAGTGTTTAAAGCTTATCCACTATTAATTGGCAACTAACTAGCGATTGCGCCTAATAGCAATTATAGCCTCTACAAAGCTGTAATAAATATGGGTATATCACGATAAGGTGATTTGCAAAACATGGTAAGCGTGCGTGCCGACTTGATATCATATCACCCCATTTTATATGTCCACTTTTACTTTTGTGAGCTAAAACCTCCTAATTATTTAATTTTCCTAAAAGGTTTAAGTAAAAAAATTAATTTATATGACATATTTGTCTAATTTCTCTAGGATGGATCATCATTCTATAGCTGATAACCAAGTCGTAACTTGAAAAATTATCACGCCAACCAAACTCCGGCACTGCTTAATTAATACTTTACAATCGACGTTGGCATCTCCCTATTTAACAATTTATATACATTTACAGTTTAGAACAATGTAATACATAGTTTGCATTCTACGATGCTAGTAACTTAACATTAACATGTAAGTAGATCTCACTATAAAGGCGATCAGGCTCAAATATTACAATTGTAAATTTTAGAGCTGTTTCGTTAATGAGAATATAAGTTATATCGTTGGAATATATGGAAGAGTATTTACAACACCCGGAATATTTTAAATATATTATAGAAAATCAATATTTGATATGCTATGAATGTAAATAAAACTGAAATGAAGTGCTTTTTACTAAACGAATATTTACCAAAAAAAATGTATCTAAATTTTTCTATAACTAGCATTGAGTTTTATTCATAATTTAAATAATTTTGGTTTCAATTTAAATTAATAAATAATGTATCGATAAATAAATTTAATGTTATGTCACATATTTATTTCCGTACCTCAAAAATATTAAGAAGTTCTATTAAATCAAGGAGTTATACCTCCTGATATTTTTAATAAGTTTTAGTACAATTACTATTGAGATCTTTTAGTATGTCTTAGCGGGAGTGGATAGACCTCCAGGGAAATTGGGACTTTCCCGAGACGAAATTTTTTTTAGATTAAATTAATTTCCTTTTAGAAGATTTTTCAAAGATTTCCACGGAAAATGTAAAAAAGAAACTTTTTCTGTAGTATTCTTACCATTTCTTGATTTCCTAAAATTTTCTAGGATTTCCTCAGATTTTCCTTCACACTTGTACACCAAATTTCGCCAAAATCTTTGAACGAATCTCCCTTTTATTAATAGATAGTTTTTCCCAGGGACAAGCTCATCGACGGCATGTGGGGAACCCTAATAATCTTCGGTACCTGGAAAAAGTTGTAAAATTCACTAAAGAGTTGGTAATTCACTGAACTGTTGACGAAACATACTATTAGTTGTTTTGAAATTAAGTAAATAAAAGCTCATTCGTACACTCGTTAATGCGGAAAGCAAATAGTTGGAAATTTCGACACTGTTCCTCTCTCAAAAGTATCGGTTCGGCGCATCTCTGGTTTTGCAAAAAAATAATTTAAATCAGGATTATTATTACGAGATGACTGCATAAGAAAATAATCGTTGTAGATACCGCTACAACTAACTTTTTTTGTACATTAATAAATTTATTGTTTACATATCAGGGTTGGTCAACAGGGCGACATAAAGATCAAAGGCGTTGTAACCAGAGGCTGCCCTCAGGGAGGGGTACTCTCCCCACTGCTGTGGATTATGGTAGTGGACAGCCTCATACGACGCCTTAACAAAAAAGGTTTTTATACCATAGGATACGCAGATGATATGACCATACTGCTTACTGGCAAATTTGAAAACATGATCTGCATGCTAATGCAGACAGCTTTCAAAATACTGGAGGAATGGTGCATTGAGCACTCTCTGTCGGTCAACCCGACAAAGACGGAGCTTGTTCTGTTTACCAATAAAAGAAAGTTACCTGGCATGACAATGCCTAACTTAATGGGGACTCCTCTAAAACTGGCAGACGAAGTCAAGTATCTGGGAATAATACTTGACAAGAAGCTAAACTGGGGAAAACATTTGAAAACCAAAGTTAGCAAAGCAAGAATGGCTTTCTGGCAGTGCCGAAGGGCGGTCATGGGGCCTTTCCCCTAAGATCACCCTCTGGCTCTACACTGCGGTGGTCAGACCTATGCTCTGTTATGGTGCACTTGTCTGGTGGCCCAGAACCAAACAGGTAACAGCAGCATCCTCTCTACACCAGATTCAGAGACTAATCTGTCTGGCTGTAACGGGAGTGATGCGCACTGCACCCACTACAGCATTGGAGACCCTTTTCTGCCTCCCACCACTTGATCTTCATGTGCAGGAGATGGCGGTTAAGGCTGCTCTTAGGTTGCGTAGCTGGGGGCTATGGAACCATAGGGAAGGAGCTGTGGGTCATATGCGGATTTTAGAGGACTACTCAATTAGAGTACCTCTGCTGCACCTTGAACCTGACAGAATCTCCCCTAAATATATATTTGACAGGAAATACAATATCCTGTTCCAACAGAATCCAACAGAAACCTACGACTATGACATATGTCTATTCTCGGATGATTCCAAAAACAATGTTGGCTCAGGAACAGGCATTTTCTCTGCTGAACTTGACCTAAACATAAGCATACCGCTGGGCAGCCACACATCAGTTTTCCAAACGGAACTTATGGGTATACTGCACTGCGCAAAAATAGTCCAAGATAAATTTATCTGCGACAAAAACATTCAGATATCTACAGATAGTAGAGCGGCACTTGTGGCACTGAGGAGTCACAAGGTCATATCTGGTCTGTTGCTAGAATGCATTCAGACTCTAAATGAGATATCTAACTTAAATGTCATTTCACTTTCGTGGGTGAAAGGGCATCAAGGTAACGAGGGTAACGTAAAAGCGGACGAGCTGGCAAGAAACGGCTCCAACAGCCTTCCCTGCGGTCCGGAGCCGATGATTGTACCAGCTGTCAAAACTATCGATACCCTCCTAAAACAACACATCCTAAAACTGCATTCTTGCAGATGGGCAAAAGAAACTGAATGCTGACAAGTAAGGGTAGCGATCAAAGCACCCTCTAGTAGGCATTCAAAATATTATTTGAAGCTGTCCAGAGTCAATCTACGGACAATTGCAGGGATTTTAACTGGACACTGCAAACTGAACAAACATCTCAACACACTGGGACTTGTAGATAACCCAAGATGTCGGAGATGTAATACAGCAGACGAAACCGCGGAACATGTGCTCTGTCACTGTCCGTCGCTAGCGTCAATTAGAGGTGCCATGCTAGGGGACTTCTGAACTAACATGGCCAGAATCAGCGACACTTCGCCTGCCAAGATACTCGAATTTATCCTGGCGACAGGGTGGCTTGAGGACTGACAGGACGGAGGGCCGCTGCATTCGGAGGCAGTACAATGGGCCCGATTTAGTGGCCTAAGTGCGTGTGGGGATACCTCCCTACCCTCCTACCTAAAATCCAGAATCCAGGTCGATCGCAATGGACCGGTCGATCCCTAAGCAATTTTTAATCGATCATAGCCGCCAAAACTATGTTGTGATTTATAAAAAAAGGAGAAGGAAATCGCTGGGAAAATTTGATGTACAAGTGAAGGGAAATCTGAGAAAATCTAAGGAAATCTAAAGATATCTAAGGAAATCCAAAGATTTTTTTTGAAATTACAGATAATCTTGCTTTTTCAACTTTTTCGAAAGGAAATCATGAAACAATCCAAAAAAAATCTAAGGAAATTTTAGGAAATCTGGAGAAATTTTAGGAAATCCGGGGACCAGCACTATCCTGGTCGGTTCGAATACACTGCTGTGATCTAAAGCCCAAGATAGATTAGTAGGCTATTGGGGAAGGCAACAAAAATCCACCCCATTAATTAAATTCCTTAGTATTAGTCGCAACAATGAAGTCTTCTTCTCGGAAGTCCTCAGAAACAGCTCCGATTTTGATGTTTTTTTTTTAATTTTGGCTTTTTATATTATTTAATATCAGAAACCTTTTGAAGCGGGGATATGACTATTAATATTAATTAAACAACATGTGTGATATTTATATAAAAAAATTAGTTTTGCGTTGCATTTTTTCTAAAAATTTCTTGATATATTAATTTTAGTTTAAAGAATAGCTGTTAAAAAAAGTTTTTAGTCATAATTTAATAATATCGTCATAAAAATTCACCATGTATGCGTTACGTGTATATTAAGTTAATGTATATTAACTAATGACGAACTTCGCCAATATTTTAACTACAATCTGGCACCATATCCTCTTTCGCTTTTTGATAACGTTGAAATAAGGAAAACAACAAAATTAACACTATATGATATTGTTGAACAATGTGAAACGGATGTTAAAGGGCTATCCCAGTGTGAACGCTGAAAATTTGGGTGATTTTCGAGAATTTTTTAAAAGAAAAGTACTCAATTAAATGTTTCGGAAAATTAAGAATATATTTGGCTATATTTGACCTATATTACTTAATTTTTTCATAGAAAAATATTGACATCTAAGCGACTTATGCGGTGCCTTCGGAAGCTGCAAAAAAAGTTCTTCCACTGCTACCATGATTCCGGCCGATTGAATAGCTGAAACCGAAAAAGGAAATAATTGCGTTAAACTGGAAGGTACTTCCTGTACAATGACCTAGGATTTTCAAAAAATATCAAAATCTAACTAAGTGGCGTAGTTACGAAAAACGTCTGTTTTTTGCCTATAAAATGGTCGTTTTTACAATGCCAAATAATCAATTTTCATCTAAACAAAAATATTCTACATCATTGTAGAGTAAATATATTCAATCAATTGAATTCAAGAGTATTTCAAGAGAAAGAGAGAAGAGTAAACAAGAGAATTCAAGAGATTCTAGAGTACTCAGTTCAAATTTCAGGACAATCGGATAATTGCTCTTTGAGTTACAATGGCAGGAAATTTGAAAAATGTCATTTGGAGAAATACGCGTTTAACGATTTAACTATCGATTTTTGCAAGATAAAATGATATTTACCATAAAAACTGCTAATCAGCTATATCTGGCCTACAATGGACCCTCCTCTGCTGAGAAGCTGAAGCTGAACCTGGTTGATCAGCTGTTTTCTTTCTCCATGGCATATTCTTTTGCAATAGAACCGATGGTGACGTCTATTACTTCCAGCAAAAACCATCGTTAAATATTGAAACTGCAAGGAAATTAGCGAGCTTGATTGTTTTCAATCCATTATGGAGGTGCTTTGGAGCATGGTGCTAGAGCAAGCCGTTATAACTTTCATTGAAATTTTTTTTTTTTTTTTTTAATTTCATTGAAATTATGTGCGGTTCCTCCTTTGCATCCTCTAGTTATTATTTTTAATTTTTAATATTACCAAATCAATGTTTGGTGTTGTAAAGATAGCGGTTCTTTTTCGATTTTTCTGTATATAATGTGTCTGTAAATAATGTGTCTGTATATAAAAAATGCATAAAATATATCAAAAATTTTGTTTTAAGTATTTCAAGAGTATATTTTTAAAGTTCGACAAACCTCATATCAATATCTTTATTAATAATCTCATAAAAATTTCACAAAGATTGCTTGTTTTTTGAGCTTCCAAAGTAGAATCCTGCCTTAATGTCAGTTTCTTCGCAAAATTAGAATCAAACATGTGGTATCGCCAATCCATTAATCGATTATGTAAAAACTATTGCATTACTACAACTAATTACCTACAACTATAGTTCGGTGAAAATAGGGTGGTCCAAAACATTATAATATCGTGGAAATTCAAGAATAGAGATGGAGGGAAAATTGATAAAATCATTAAACAGACGATTAATACCATAGGTAAATAACGACAAAATCAGAATAGCCTTAATAAAGGAGCGTCATAAACATTTATCATCAGGTAAAGTTACCTTTTTGCAATAAGGATTCGTATAAGAACCAGCGGGATCTCGTGACTTATCAATAGAATTGACATGATAAAGAATGAAACAAACAAAACTATCAAGTGTCAATTAAATATATTTAATCTACGGTACTAAAATTGGTGCAAAATAACAATAGAATATGAGCAATTTTATCTTGGTACAATTATTTTCTACAACGAAATTCAAATTTCTATTCTGTGCTGATATCATCTGCATATAGAAATATACATATTATTAGCAATATTGAGATAAAAAGAAATAATGTAGAAAAGCGGACTCAAAGTCAATCTGCTTCAGTTGTGTGTAGACCGTCCAGCTCTGAAAAACAAAATTATCCAACAAAAATCTTTTCCGTTTGAGATAACATTGGTCTATGAAGTCCCTTTCCAAAAGAGTTCAAATAGCTTTCGGTAATAGCAGTGGAGACATCGAAAAACCTAAAATATTTGAACATCTTTCATTGACATAAAAAATCAAAACTGCCAAATGGAATCGAGTTGAGAGTCCAAAAATCCGATAGTCTCATCAGAAAGACTTTTATTTACTTTTAAAAGCAATTGTAAGAACTGCTATTTATTTGAAGAAAGTTACCGAGCACTGAATACAGAAAAATTAGTTCTGGATAAACAGCGCGTTTTAATAATGAATAAATAAAAAAAATATTTTTATTTTATAATTTTATGATTATTTACGAGAAAGCTGTTTTAATAAAACAAAAAGTCTTTTTTCTTTGTGTGCGTATCCTTTTAAATTTTGAAATGTTTGCTTTTAATTAATAGTTTTCGTTCTTTTTATGTATAAGCCTATCGGTTTTATTAATAATTGTTTGATTATAAAACACTTCATCACTATATCAACGGGAATCAAAAAAGTGACTTGCGATCAAATTTAACCCCTAAGGTAATGCAATTCAACCCGAAAACATGAATCATTAATTTCCTTTCTTCTATTTCTTTTTGCATCATTTTTTATTCAGAACGTTTTTTGCCAATGTAGGTACATATCTATCATTACCATATTAGAAATTTATACAGCGATGAGCACATTGTAAAATTAAAATTATACTCTTATTTTTAAATTAACTTTGTAAATTCATTAATTTAAACGTCATGTCAAGCATCAGCTTAATAAGCACCGATGCCAGAAGACCATACAGTGTCAAAATTTTTTGTTGATTGATGATAATTTAAAAAATTGTATATTCTCGTGTCCAAATGTTAATTTAAATTAAAAATAAATTAAAAAGATACCGTTGTCTAATTATTATTTGCATAATGGAGCTTTTTTAGAGAACTCGAAAAAAATTTTGATTGCAATATTCCACATTGTAATAAATAGGTTGTTTCCGATAAATTATTTTATGTGAAACAATAAATTTAACTTTTAATCGCAAGTAAAACGACCAGTGGTCTTCGGAAAGTTTGAACATTAATTAAATTTATTAGTTAATTTACTTGGTAAATATGTAAATAGCAAATATGGGGGCGTATACACGTACTCAGCAGTATGAATATGCACGAAACGCTAACTAGACGTGATTTACATGCTAAACTATTTAGATCTGAAATATTTAATAAACAAATTGCATGCAACTTATGAAACTACCCATTTAAAGCCTAAATGGTATCGTGTACCCATTATAAATTTAAATAGCATCTCACTACATCCCATTAGGTGCTACTCCACTTGCTACTCAACAAAGACCATCAAATTTTCTCCATTTCAATTAATTTTCAAACTTTATATTATTATTTTCTTAAACAAACAATAATTTTTTATTATATTTTATTTGCTTTGTTTAAATATGATTTTTAATTTGATATGGTCATCTATACATCATATTCGGCCTCGTCTGTCAGCCCCGAAGCGAGATACTGCTATGCTATAGTCTCAGCTTTTCATGATATTTACGAAAGCTTTTTAGTGCTTCTAATTAACACTAATGAAGTATTCAGTTTGTGTGATGAGGTTTTATATTGTCACCACGAGATGCACGTTCGAATATAAAATAAATCAAAAATATGATAATGATTCCAAAATTTAAAGTCATGCCATGTTTTCGCTATGTTCTCCGTATGTCATAAAGCACGAACGGTTAAATTTAAAATCATTTATGAATTTATCGTGAAAAATAGTACAATTTTTCCTTATTTATGCAGTCTTATCTTACTTAAAAGGTAGAAAATGTTATTATAATGTTCTTACTAGTTTTCGTACCGGGATTTGCCCGGTTTCTAATGTTAAAAGTTTTAATATAAATTTTTAAAATTTTGCAAGGTCTTATTTCGCTAATAGAAAGTTATTTGGATTGCTAGTTAAAAATTTTAATTTTTTGACGATTAAAGAAAAAGTTACTTATCAAAGTGACTGCTCGCGGTTAAAATGAAATAACTCGGTAAGTAGTCGTCACTAGCATCCAGTGCGTTTTAATGATGAGGATACAGACAGATGAAAGATACAATTTATAATAAAAAATGTTTTTTATAGATAAAACTGTATAGGTACCTAACTTTAGAAATTAGAGTAATTCACAGCACCTATAACATTTTGATTGTTATAATTGATTAAACGGAAACGATCATTGGCCTAGTAGTTAGTGTGATTAACTACTTACGCCGAAGTATTCAGTTCAAATTAATACGTACATTTGCTCAGAGAATTAATTGAAACTTCAGTACACTTTCGATGTTTACTGTAAGTTGATAATAACAGGCCGCAGAGCTAACGTCCAAAGAAAAATAAGGTCGAAAGATCTTAAAAAATTTCATATGGTACTGAAGCGTCGCTGAACAAAATGTAGTGCAGGTAAGGAAGAACTGTAATAGTATTTTCTGAAAACAATTACAGCTCTTTATTATCAATCTTGAAGTTTTTAAATTACTCTCGTAAGTTCTGCTTATCAGAGCCGCCACAAGAATTGCAGTAGCTCGTGTGCAAAATCCATATATGCCGCTTTACAGATGCTTATGATAAGCAACTATATGTACTATGAAATAATTGCTGACACTCATATGGCGAGGAATTAGTTTAAAACACGCCATCGAGAAAGACACGCAGAATGTGCAACTTAATTAGCAATTATTGGTTTCTCAATGTCATCGCATCAAACAGAACATGTTTGTTTCTTCTACTTATAATGCAATTTTAAATATTTCTTAAAATAAGTATTTTTTATTATTTATTTCATCAATTCTATGAATTTTTCATTAATATGATGAATTTTGTTCATCGGCGCAAAAATGATGAATTATTGATGTAGCTTTTTTTCTCAGTGTATTAAAAACAAACAATAGGAAAAATTCCTAATCCATTTATAACTATTTATCACGAATCTAAGCACATTTATTTAAACTAGGACTACACTTTTAGCTTTATTTTGTAATATCAGAGCATTAACAAAGCTCGAGTGATTTTATACGTGTGAATAAATTTCCCATCTTACCATGAAATTATGCATCCACACATCATTTACAAAAGTATCCTGAAAACGCTACGTGCTTTTACTATTAATAGAATAAGAAGTCGCTAAGGAAAAATGAAATTTTAAAATACCAGCTATATAGAATTTTTAAGGTTTGAATACTACAATAATTTTATTTAGCGCTCAATTCAAATATCCTCTTTCAAACTCAATTATATAATACAAAAAAAATGAAAAAATTTTGTGTTAGCCAAAATAACTGACAATTATAAATTATTTGAACATACTTTTATATTTCAACAATTTGAAATAAAAATGAAATATATTATGACAGCAGAGACAAAAGGATCTAAATCCATTATTTCCAATTTTGCAGTCTTTGTCGTAACGAGGTGTAAAAAGTTGCTACCCAGTGGTAATAACTCAATTTAAATAAAAATGTCTTCTGTATTAATATTTTTATTCACTTGTCGTAAATTTTTCAACTTCTCTAAATTTAAGAAAATATTTTTTTGTGTATCAAAAATTATTGGCGCTGTCACTGAGCCAACAGAAACTTGATAATTGTTTCTTATAGATTTGGCCATCAGCAAGAGATTGATGAAAATGTATTATCGTTTAGGTGCTGTGGATGGTTTAGAATAATAACAAATTAAATAAACCCAATAACGTAAACATTGGCCTGGGGTATAAATAAGTGAGAGTAATTTTTTTCCAAAATAAGTATTTTATAAAAGCTAAATAAAGGCGTGGACGAAAATAAATAAAATCGAGGGGTTTAAGTGTCTCGGGCCAAATGACTCGATTTCTCACATCACCCTCTTGACTGGATGCAGCCTTTCAATTTTTTACAATTCGCAAAGCTTCACGCTTTAATGCCAACTTCTTGCTGGTTTGAAGACTGAGGAACTTGCGCTTCATTTGCTTTGTCACCTGCGTTTGCAATGTAATAATGCGGAAAATTAAGAATCTCGAATTAATTCTTCAATTTATTTTGTTTAGTTCACCCTCTAATAACTTTTTTTCTGCAACTTCAAGATATTTTTGACACGAAAGTAATGACTAATATTACAGAAATTTTAAAACTTTTTAAATTACCTCCGTTAACTTTATGACACGGCTATACAATTTATGACGATATTTTGTAACAATCACAAAAATTAAATGTAAAATTAGCTCAAAAAACGTAAATTAACTTTTTAATCAAAATAACTTGTAATGCAGTTAAGCTCTGAATTGTTAATTATTTTTGTTCATAATTGTGTGGAAATTTTACATTTTATTTATCATTTATTAAACTGCAATAACATAAAAATTATTAATTCATAAATTTTAGCTTTAAATGTATAATCCATTATTTATTGACGTTATACAATAAAATTTAAATTAAATGTTGCGTGCAAACATTACAGTTTGCTTTTCAAATTTATTATGAATTATTATGGCAATTGCCGCATTTAAACTAGCGCCTTTTTTGCAACTCATGGCTTTTCCAACTCTGCAACGCCCTTTATTCATCAGTTCGTCAGAGTACTGTAACATTTCTTCCAACTTTTCCAATTTCGCTTTCACTATCTTACCGTAATCTTCCGCATAAATAACCTACTTATACACGGCCTTCCGCATTTTTTTTTCAAAGTAACAGATTCCGAATGAATGGAAAGGTAGACCAAACTGGCCAACGTTATAAGTATCAGTGTAGTGTAAACTATAATCTCGGCTGGTTAAACTAACGAAAAACTAAGGTTCTATCCCTGGTTGCACTTCTACTACTGTTGTATGCAGTAATTTGAATGTACAATTTTTCGGTCCCGCTACCTTCAAAAGAGGATTTTTGAAAAAAAAAAAATTTGAAAAATAAGTCAAGAGGTTACGAAGACGGCGATAACTCCGCGAGAGTTGAAACTCAAGCGATACGAATGGAAACTCCACTGATTTTTTTTCCAATTATTGAAGTAAATTGTACGAACAAAGTTTTCCCGTATGATTTAATTCAATCTTTTTGAATTACTTTTGAAAACCGACTTTATGTAAGCATGAAAGGAAGTCATCTTGTGAGCAAATGGGTGTTTTGAATTATTGTGAATAACTGACTAAGCTTTGGTAAGTTTACTGAAAATGTCGAAAAAACAATTCTTATTGTATAACAGCTTGTTCTCCATATTTACTGTTATTATTACAACATTAATAATATATTTTAAAATTTAAGAACCATCAAGATTTGCTAGAGGGATAATTATTTTTAGATCTTAATATTATGCCTTAAACGCTTAAACTATGATTATGACAGTCCAGTGGCAAAAATGATAAATAACACTGGAAAACTCAAATTTCCTTTGAAGACTCAGTTTTTGTCTATCGCGTCAACTTTTTAAGCTAATGCATGATACCCTCTGTTTGTCCCAAAAGTCATACAAAGGAAAATATTACCAGAGAATAATTTTATTCATACAAAGGCCCTTAATATAATTACTGTAAATCAAATTGTGTCCAATCAAGTAGCAAAGTTTTTTTTGCCAAACAGCAAACATACATAATATTATTATGTATACACATTGCTGACCGCACGAAGATTTTTCTTTAGTTATGCAAAAAATTCACCTTGATGTTCATGTTGCAACCAAGCATTTTGAAGCTCTCCAAGGATTGCTGGAGAATTTCGGTATAATTCTGTGTTCGTGTATTTCCAAGAAAGTATTTGACAAGGTTTTTGAAAGCCAACAAGCATGTTTTTGGAGTTCTGTCAGTGTTTTAATGAAATCAACAGCCTAAACGAATGAAAACCTGCCCGTGGTCTCCTATTCGGTGCTCCAAAATCGAGGTAGGTTCATTTCAGTCAATTATTTCAGCGAAAAGTGGTCACATTTAAGATTAGCTCTAAGTTGTAAACAAAAAGCTTTGCGTGATAGAAGAAAACTAACTACAATTTTGAAATCAGCATACCTATTGAACTTTAACACAGCAAAAAAAATCAAACTCAACAGAAATTAATTGTTTCCTTGTATAAATAATCTACTGCCTGAATGAAAATCCATTTTTCGATGTATTTAATAACTCTTTATCCTAGTGAAAAATATTCAGTATACTTTCATTTATTCATTGCGTGATTGTATTATTTTTGTCGCTGTATTGCTCTATCGTATTAACTCTTTTATTGAGCGACGACCATGACTATCAGTCATAGGATAAATTAAAACTGTTGAAGTTATTTTTTTACCATTTTATTGTTATTTGGAGCATTTTATTTTAAATTTTTTTATGCCAAATGCCAGTCCTCCCAGTTTATCTCGGGTAATATTATATATTTTATTTGTAGTTCTCCATTTCTAACAAAAATCAATAACCCATTGCGTAAGATATAATTATTTTAATTTTTTAGGAAATTATGTTTCAAAAAAATATTTAAAAAAATATATCACCTTTTTGTATTGAATTTATGTAATGTAGAAGTTTGAACGTAAATTGAAAAACTAGATTAACTGTCAATGGTGTTGCGTGTCATTCTTTAAACAGGTAATGGAAAAAGTATTGATACTTGATAGTCTTCTTACATGTTTTAACTTTTTTCTCTAAACGACTTGAAATTGATTTACAGTAGCAATACTTCTCTTCAGACACATGTTCACTTGTTTTTGCGAAAATTAATGGAATCTGTTTTTCTTGTTTGAAAAAATAGTCGCTAATTCCGACTTATTTGCAATTGATGGTATCGATAAGTTAAGTTACATGGGAATTCCACAATCAAAAACTATTAATCTAAATTTCACTATTTCACTACGGCAATAATAATTATTAGAAGCTGAAACGACATAATATTAAAACGATTACTATTTAAGCATAAACTATTTGCAATCGAGATGAAATCGCAAGAGAAAAATTTAGGTCGGAATCGTATTTGTTAATATCTATTTTATGACCTACAGCTTAACATGAAATCTAAACCACGGCACTAATAGTTAATTAGCAATCGTAGAAGGTAATCGAACCTATAACTCTACAAGCCAAAGACCAACTCCATATTATTCACTATTACATATATTATTCTTCTTTTTCAGTTGAAGAACAAAAGTACAATATTAAAAATAATTCCGCCCTCCCAAATCAATATTACGTACCTAATTATTATTTCCAATTCAGAACTAATGGAACAGATACAAAATTCTACCCAGCTGTTTTTAAATAAAATTAGTGGAATACTGGGAGAGATTCCGTACGCCCCCTCCCCAGTGACGGCGCCAGAGGTGGGCCAACTTGCCCACCCTGTTGATTGGAGTGCCCACCCAAATTTTGTAAGTGCTTATTTCAATAATGTATTTTTTTTATTTTATTTATAAATTTTGTGTGCTCCTGCTCACCCCAAATATATTGGTCCCATTTAAAAAATGCTGCCGCCGTCGCTGAGATTAACATGTACGTTTCACTGCTGTTGCCACTGCCGTTTCTGAAACTGGTCTGAATGACATAAAACAGTAAGACAAAAGGCATGAAATATCCTTTTACCAGGGCCGGATTGAAAGCAAATTATTTACCGAGATTCACAGACGGTCACCGGCCTCCATCACGTATGAAATATTAAAATACGCCGTATATAGACAAAACAATCAGTCACAGGCCCCCGTTAGGCCTACGGCCTACCGGGAACTTCCCGATTTTCCGGTGGGCCAATCCGGGCCTGACTTTTACTCTTTCAGAACATTTACACCGGAGGATCTGAGGGTATGAAATACCCTCCAATGTACCCTCCCACAGGAACTTAATTATGGAATACAACTTAATACAAATATCCCCCCCTTCCTGTTGGAAAAATAAAAAGTTGGTGAGCATATATTATAAGGATCTTTCGCTTCTTAATTTTTGGTTTAAGAATAAAATACATTTTCAGGTCGCGTCAGGACCCACCAGACGGTCTATGAAATATAAAATGACTTCCTGTAATTGTATGAAGTAATTTAAAATCTTTGTGTTTTTGTAAAACCTGGGGCATGGAATTAATTGTGTTCAGTTATATTCCACAATCAATTACTGAATCAACAAATTACAAGTACCCTAGAGAGCATTCCATGCCCCCCAAACTCCCCGATTTGAAAAACAAGATTTTTTTTTAAATATAGATCTTTCACTCTTTCAGAATCAAATACATTTTCAGATCGCGGCAGTACATACTAGCGGGTCTGTGGATTATACCTAAAATACCTTCCAGTATCCCACTAATTGTAATAAGCGATTGAGAAACTTGGCGTTTTTTAAACCGCGGGGTCTGGGGGGGCATGGAATTCCCTCCAGGACATCATTAATTCTGTTAAATTGTATTTCATAATCAAGTTACTGGGCCAGACTCTCGGCTGTAAAGGTATTTGGCTCTGAAAGAGTAAAAGTGTTTTTTTTTTAAATTAACTCAAAAATATGTGAGAAAACTTTCCGTTTCTGAAACCTGGGGGTTCAGGGTACGTCAGTAATTGGGTTAAATTGTATTCCATTATCAAGTTATTGAGTCAATAAATAACTAATGTACAGGAGGGCATTCTATGCCCCCCCCCCCTCGGTTTCAGTAACAAACAGTTTATGGGCAGATTTTTTTATGAATTTGATTAAATTATGAACTCTCACTCTTTCAGAACCAAATAGTTCAAGGAATATGAAGCACCCTTTAGAAAGAGTGAAAGATGATTAGATATTTATTCAATGAAATTAAACCCTCAGATTCTCAGAAATGTAATTGGTTCTGAAATAGTAAAAGTTCCTTGTTGAAGGAAATGAATCAAAAATTATACCCACAAATTGTTTGATTTTCAAACCGGGGGGTCTGGGGGGCATGGAATGCCCTCCAGTGCACTCGAAATTTGTTGACTCAGTAACTTGATTATGGAATACAACTAAGCAGCAGTGTGGCGTAAAGCGCACAGGTGCAGTGACGGCGCCAGAGGTGGGCCAGGGTGGGCACTTTCCCACCCTGTTGATTGGAGTTCCCACCCAAGTGCCCACCCAAATTTTTTAGGTGATTATTTCAATAATATATTTTTTTAAGTTTATTTATAAATTTTGTGTGTTCCTGCCCACCCATTTTAAAAATTCTGGCGACGTCGCTGCTCCCCCTCCCCCTCACGGGTGCAAAGATCAAAGGTGCTTGATCATTTGCCTCACTGAATTACGAAAATAACACGTAATTCTTGAATTTTTCAAGCTTATCCTCACCCTATCAATTTAAAATTGTAATAGCATCCAATATAACAAACAAAAAATAGCTAATAAAAAATGTTAAGTTTTAGTGAAATACGAGAGTAAAAATGTATATTTTATAAATTCAACCTACTATTTTAGTATATAAATTTTGATATAACCATTTTTTACTTATTTTAAAAAAATACCTTTTATAATAACCCAATAATTCGAGAACGAATCGATCGACTTAGATTTTTTTTTTTCGTTTGGAAGTTTGAAAAAGGTAGAGTGGATATTTTAATCTTGTTAAAATATTATTTTATTATATTTTATAAAATTCAATAGCTCAGGACTTTTGGCATTTGGCCTAGAAAATATATTATAACTTTGAAATTTGGCTTATATGATTCTCAAGCATTATTGAACAACATACTAAAATTCCCAAGATCTCAATGGTAGGCTTCGCTGTTGTTTGATAGTAATACTCGTAAGGTCGTAAAGATTGGTTTTGTCAAACGCACCGCACGTACTACACGCAGACAGATGAAGTTCAAACATTGAATTTCAGTAGCAGCGTTTAGGTACCGCACGAATCGCGCACATGTAAAATTTAATTTTTGAACCATACATAAATAAGAGTAATAAGTACTTTGAATTTCATCCGTCTGCATGCAGTGCGTGCGGTAAAAGTTGGTTTATGCAAAACGTCGACGCATGCACCGCACGAGTCCAAATAAAGTTGAAGCATTGAATTTTTGTAGAAGGGTTTATATGCGTAAGCAGCCAAAAATCACGCGCGTAAACTAAGTGCATAAACCCTCCTACAGAAATTCAATACTTCAACTTTATTTGGACGCGTGCGGTGCGTGCGTCGACATTTTGCATACACCAACCTTAAGTTTGTCATAAACCAATCTTTACAACAAAATAGTAGATAGCAAGAAAAATAATGTAATTCTGTGTAATTTAGTTTTTTCTTTATTTTTTTATGATAAAAATAATTGGTTACGTTATTTTGACTTTTCGTGAATTACCTAATACCAAACACCAAAAACATCAAATATCGGTGGCGCTTATAACGCTACCAAATTTCAACAACATGGCGGTTCTATTACATACACTTGATGTTGTTTTGAAAAGAATGCAAACGTTTGGTTTATTGTTTTTTATTATTATATAATATTATTATTATATGCGCGCTATTGATCTCAAATTTTGCATATGGCTTCTTACGACAAATCGCTGGGAGGTTACTGTACCGGGGGTAAATTTTTTGCTCAGTTTTTCGATATCCAGCGCCGTTTTCGAGTTATTGCAATTTCAAAATCTCAAATTTAGTTATTAACCATTGTAATTCAGCATTTTCAGCGAAATTGTGAAAAATAATAGGTATAAATACACACCTTGGAACTAAGGTTCTTTTCATCCCGTGTGCGATTTTACGATTTGTACGAAAAACCTTCGCACGCGGGATGAAAAAATAGCACCTTAGTACCATGACCCATGATGTATAATATACTATTAATTTTTAATAATGTTAACAAAAAAGGTGAGTTTTCGTGAAAAACAAAATAATTAATTTAGTTATTTTGACAAAAAATAGTAACCATTTTATGTAGGTATCTTTTGGAAAGATAAATAGTTTTTTGTTTTTATTTCAAATTTGTTTTTAAATGTGTATATTAGTTAAGTTAAATAAATTATCAAATTAAGTATATTCAAATATTTTTCAGATGAAACCAACTGTTTTTGTTTATCCAAATTACAGCTTCTGAAATTGCTCCTTGAACCTTGATAAAATTATTATAAAAAAATCTGATGTGGACACCACATAACTTCCTTGTAATTTTTATAATTGGACAGGAATCTCGTTAATCTATTCATGCGCGTCATTAATTACAACTTTTGGCACGGACAATCGCAACCAAAAATAGGAGGTGCACAACTAGATACTATAAGTGTCTCAAATCCAAAATTTCAACTTTCTACGACCTACCGTATTTGAGTTATGCGACATACAGACGTCCGTACATACGTACGTACGTACAGACGTCACAACGAAAATAGTCAAGATGGATTCAGGGCAGGTCAAAACGGATATTTCCGTCAAAATCTGGAAATCGAAAAAAATCGGTATCACAATACTTCCTTGTTTTACAAGGAAGTAAAAATATTGAAATTTTGAATTTACTCCAAAAACATTTATTTATACGAAAGAAAAAGGTTAAAAAAATTAAGTGCAGCTTAGATAAAAGTCACATTTAAGCAGAAGTGGTGCAAACGGGCATATTATGTTGTCTATTTTCAGCCATTCAAATATAATTAATTTTTTTAAAATATTATTAATCTAATATGTTTTATTAAATTTAAGCCTTGCAATTTGTTTAAAATTTGGTTAGTAATAGTAAATTAATTAAACATAATATTAAAATTTAAAATAAATCAAATTAATTCATAAATAAAGGCGCCCGCAAGGAGGTGTAAACGAAGCAAGTGCATTTCCTGGATCCGGATTCCCGGTCAATATAAACATAAATAATATTAAAACCACGGATTTATGAATATCATAAATCCATAATAAATAAATATTAATAATAAAAATTCATAAATCCGTGAATAAAACACGCCAATAATTTCTGTTTCAGGTTCATTTTGTTGTATTTATTAATTAGTCCACAGAAATTAGTCAAAAAATATGTCTTGATTCGGAATAATTATATCCTACAGTTTTTGCGCTTTTTTATATATATTATGGTGTCCCGAATAACGTCTCAAAAGTCCGAAGGGGAGGGAGCTCCGCCAAACATGTGGCAACAATGTAAAGGTGCTGTAAAGTGGTTTTTGACGATTTTCTCGGTTCCTATCAGTTTTACGAACAAAATACTTTTATTCAAAAAAAAAGACACGATAATTCTGTACAAAAAAGGTTCTATAAAATTTTTCAGTCTAAGCAATACTTTTCATAATAAACCACGCTGAAAAATATGTATTATAAATTTTTTTTTATTTTCTCAGATTAAAAAGTAAAATATAATGAAAACATCGGTAATAAAAAATATTAATTCATAGTTTGAATACATGTGGATGAATATCGGAACGTTAAAACTACTATAAAGGCCTCCCGTACTCTGAAAGAGATGTTGGATTAAACATCTGTTCTTTCCCTCATTGTTCTTCCATGCTGAGCAGGCCTATCGGGTTTTGTCGGTTGAGGGTATATATTTGCCTTGGGATTTGGGATGGCTGTCAAAAGACGACATTTTATGGCCAAAAACAACATTCCAACTTCCCGTACCTAATTGTCTTTTAAACATGATTTTTAGCAATTTCGCAAAAGGTGGTGGACCATTGTGCACTTATCGAAGATTAGGACTACATTGCTTATCAGTTTGCGGTAATTGTCATGGCAAATAACAACAAAAAACTACGAACAACACAGAACCTGAAATATCTGATGAAATAAACCCTTCAGATTCTTCTTCCTTCAATAAATAATATTAAACCATAAATTTAAAAACCAAATTATTTTCTTCTTATATTTTACGTTTAAAAAAAAATTTTATACCTATTTTTTCAGTGGAGTTTGTCATGAAAAGTTTTGCTCGGACTGAAAAATTTTATAGAACCTTTTTTGTGTAGAATTATCGTGTCTTTCTTTTTGATAGAGGTATTTTATTCGTAAAACTGATAGGAACCCAGAAAATCGTCAAAAACCGTTTTAGAGCACCTTTACATTGTTGCCACATGTTTGGCGGAGCTCCTCCCCTTTGGGATTTTTGAGACCTTATTCGGGACATATATGAAAACGCGCAAAAACTGTAGGATATAATTTATTATTCCGTATCAAAATTCTAAATGCAGTGGACTAGATGTTTCTGTCACCACATCAAGTTTTTTTTTAATTTTTAAGATAAAATAAATTTTAAGATTGTATCAAATATACTGTAACGCTCTGTACATAAAAACCTTGAAACATCAACTTTTCTAACCTAGCTTTTGTGACATCAAATTCATTGTCAAAATGGCACGTCAGCAACAGGATGTAGACGAGTTATTCGAAATAAGGAATTATTTCTATATCGGAAATTACCAGCAATGCATCAACGAAACTCAGAAGTTGAAAAAGGTATTTAATTTCGTTTTACTTCCAACTTAATGACCAAGTTTTGTTGTAGCCATCAACTGCTGAGGTAGCAAACGAACGCGATTTGTTCACCTACAGAGCCTACATGGCACAAAACAAATTTCTGGTTGTTTTGGACGAAATTAACGCATCTTCACCTCAAAATATACAACCGTTAAAGCTTCTTGCCGAATATTTATCTAATAAACAGAAACGTTCCGATATTCTTAACCAACTTGAACAGAAGCTATCTAATTATGTGGACGATAACGACACTTTAATCTTAGTGGCTGCGACTATCTACATTAACGATGGAAATTATGAATCTGCTTATAAGGTCTTACACAACTCTGAGTCGTTGGAAGCTCAATATATGATATTGGATATTTTATTAAAATTAAACAGGCTTGATTTCGCTAAGAAAAAATTAAAAGAAATGCAGGATAAAGATGACGATGCTACTTTAACGCAGTTAGCCCAAGCTTGGGTTAATATTGCAATCGTAGGAGTTTCGAGTGTTGTGGTGCTTTTGATTTTACTTTCATAATTTCAGGGAGGTGATAAATTACAAGATGCTTATTACATCTACCAGGACTTGATCGACAAATATGGTTCTACTCCAATTTTGTTAAATGGACAAGCTGTCACTTTTATTGGTCAAATGAAGTATGAGGAAGCCGAAGCTGCTCTTAATGAAGCATTAGATAAAGATTCTAATAATCCTGATACACTTATAAATTTAATTGTATTGTCTTACCACACCGGCAAGGGACCAGAGGTATTTTATTTGAATTTACAACCTTCAACTCAAATTTTATTATTTTTTTTTAGATTGCCAACAGGTATATGGCACAATTGAAAGATAAACATGCAGATCATCCATTCCTTACAGAACTTAAACTAAAGGAAACGGAATTTGAAGAAGTTTGCAAACAATTTTGTCCGTCTAACCCAATATAAATATATATTTGCATTTAAGATTTTAAGTGTAAGTTTTCTTATTATTTTTACATGATTACTAAAGTCATTATAGTTTATAACTTGTAAGCGTTGTTTACTTTTAAACCCCCTCAGGTTTGTTTTTTCAATTATATAGAATAAGGAATTTATTTTCTTGCCAGCACAACATGAAAATGCGTACAAAAGTTTGAAATAGTTAAACTGTTTAATTTTGAAAATTGCAGAATTTGTATGTTTTGTCGATTTAAAATCGATAAGTTGATTTTGTAATTGAATAATACAGAAAGTTTTTGGAGCTTTAGAAGAACATTATTTATAGTCCAGTTAATAGATTGTTTTGGGTAAAAACAAATGTAGGTAGTATTTTTTTAAATATTTTATGTAGTTTATATGTTACATTAAGGTAGGATCACGAAAGGGCTAAATTTGTGAAAGAAGGTCACAATGGACAAAATTTTCCATATTAATTATCTATGGATAATTTTTCCTCCGATGAGTAATACTAAACTAAATTTTGTATATGTATAAGATATTAAGATAGGATAAAACAACCTTTTACCTAAGACTTTAGTTGTGAGCTTTCAAGATTGATAGCATTTTCACTATTTGAAATTTTTGCAAATAGCTCTGTTTTAATCAATCTGAGATACTGTGTGATCAACTTGGAAAGCTCGTAGATATTGGCATTTTAGGATTAGAAGGTTATTTTATAAGGGAGTTTACAGATAACCAAGTCTAGTTTTACTCATCTGTGGACCAATCAGTTTTCTGTCAAATAAACAGCAAGAAAACTGCTTAAAGAGACTTTAAACGACTGTATCTCAGAAACTACACAATCGAGAAGAAATTGTTTTATTTTGAAAACGTCAGAAGACTTGACTTGATGGCATTCAATTGTTACTTCAAAATTTCACTTTCAGTGGAATCAATTGAAGGGTCCAATGCAAGAAGTTACTAAGTACCTTTTTCGTGTTATGAGATAATCCATTTTAAAGTTTTCAAAACCAAATTTAAACATGGTGAATTATTATCGTATTGATTTAATTTTTTTTGTAGTGATTCTCTATGACAAAAGCGCAGTTCTACGTACCTAAATTTTTCAATATGGCACGTGGTAAGCTCCATATTTTTTTTCAAAATTTTGACTTAGCAACTTCTAGTGTTGGATTTCCCCTTAAAACTTCTATTCTGCTTCTTTATTTATTTATATCTGTCAAAATATACTGTCAATACATAAAATAAGTGGAAACAAGTTTGAAGATAAAAACGTATTGATTTTCAAAATTCGATGTAATTTTTATTAATAATTCACAGAACCAAGGTGAACAAAATATAATAGCAACTTAACTTAAAATTTTTTTTTCATGGAACCATCATTTTGCTTCAAATTTGCTTGTGATGTTCTTATACAATGCTGATAAGCAAGTTACGACCTTTTAGTTAAAAAGTTAAAAATCGGTTATATTACACTGCTGATCAGCTGATGACTTAGAAACTTTTTCCGTTGAAATTACGTACTGTTCAGACTTGGTAACTTCTTGCGTTAAAATGGTCCAACATTATGACAACCTTATATTTATTTAAGGCACTTAACATTTTTCTATAGTCAAACTGATTCAACCACTTGATAGAGCATGAAACGCTGTATACATAGCGTCACATATCTCCAAACTGCCAAAAAGTGACATAGTAACTTCTTGCATTGGACCCTTCAATTGTTTTACTTGTTGCTGCGCATTTTTTGTCAAAAAAAGTTCAAAATTTTCTTTTTAATAAAATAACATTAGGTTCTTAGGCAGTGTTCGATTTGGAAGCTTACAGCGCTTTTGGTACCAATACTAACTCTTTAGACTAATCGTTACTCAGAAAAGAACAGGCTTTGGTACCAAAAGCGCCGTAAGCTTCCAAATCGAACACGGCCTTAGTAATTAGTCCATAGACAACATTTAATTTAATTTTATTTTACTTATGCCCGTCTTCACCAACTACAAATAGCACTATTTGTCTAATAAAATCACATTATAACAATGCAAAATTTTGTTAAGAGAAGGTTAATCCAAGACTGATTTTTTGAAGAAAAAGAAAAATTTAAAGTTTTTTTCTGATGTGATAATAAAACATAAACTCACTTCTAAGTTTTTCAATTACTATCTAATGTAGAATTTAAAATATTATTAACAAAAGGGAAACTATTCCAATTATGAATTGATAAGTGGATTGTTAATTAAATTAATCCTATTTTCATGCAAAAACTTTTAAAGTGAAACCATACCTTTTGCAAAATAAAACTAGAACTTTTCCTACTTGAACTACTAAAACTTTGAAAAACAATTTGCAATAAGCATCAAATTCTAACTTGAGCTTTAGTTTTATGTATAACTGGTGAATATTAATAAGATAAAACAATACTTCCTTGTTTTACAAGGAAGTAAAAACCATAATACCTTTTTTGTAGTTGAGCACTATGATAAAATAGGCAATTACCTACTAAAAAATGTAAGGTCTAGCAAGTGTATTAACTAATTTTGGGCTTGAAGTTGAAAATTTTTAAATAAAAAACATCATAATGATAGTTTGACAGTTAGTGCCTAAGCTTGGTAACCTTCACACATGCTAACATGTTTTAAAAAAATCTCATAGTTTAAACTTGGAAGCGCTTGGAAGGTTTAGCTAAACATAATAATGTTTACACATACACCGTAGCGCTACAACTCAGGGTGGGTTTTGGCTAACGACTTTATTTTATGACTGGTTTTCAAGGCAGATAGTGCGTAGATGATCACTTGGCCGAATCCAGATGATGTACTAACTAGCTTCTTGTTTGAAATTATCTATAAATTGACATATGAAATAACCGATAGTGTAGTTATGTATGTGAATGTTGACATATAATGCACAGGGAGATACAACAAAATATTTCTTGTTCAGAAAATGTGAAAATTTTTATAGATAAAATCATATTTATAAAAATTTAAATGTATCTACTCATCTTAAACATTTACAATTTTGTATTTTTCACTGTCACAAATAAGTAGTCTTCTTCTTTTAGGTACAATAACTCAGCACAAATTACCTGGAGTCCAATGCTTGAACTCACACAATTTTATTTGAATACATAAATACTTCACTTTTGCATGTAAATTAAGTATTCGCAGTCTTTGATTGGTTGAAACATAAGAAATTCGTATGCGAATCGAGTTGAGTGAACTTGAAAATAGGACTCCTATGTGCAATCTTAATACTTTTGCTATAGCTATATTCTTAATACAAAAAAATTCAAAAAAATATAAGAATTGTGGCGACCCATTATCCGGATTAACATCACTGCTTATAATCCGTTGATCCGAAGGATTATAGGATTATAAGATAAAACACTATAAAGGAGAAAGACCTAGTTGAACTCACCAACCACTCAACCAACAAGACTCAACCAACTAAGATCCACAACCATCCGCCACCTCCTTACTACAAAAGGTAGCATCCAATAAATATTAATCATTCGACAATTGTATTTTGAATATATAGCTAACCAACGCTATAACTGGTGACCCCGACGATTTTTATACAATCAAGAAATTTAACTAAATACGATTAAGAATGACTAATACCACTGGAAACACAGGAATTCAAGAACAAACAATGGCTAACAATGGTAACACAATAAACCACACCCAAATCATGGCTTTAACACTACCACCATTCATGCATGGTAGAACAGAACGATGGTTTAAGATCGTAGAAAGCAAATTCGCACTTCATCATCCGAAAATTACGAGCGAAGAAACAATGCTAACGTAATAAACCACGCCCCATCCATAGGGTCTTCTCACCAAAGCGTTCTCCGGTCTTTGGGAGGTGACCAAGCCGCCTACACTCATGCCGCTCCAGTCGCCACCTGCGCTCAAGCAGCCTACACTCATGCCGCTCCAGTCGCCACCTGCGCCCAAGCAACGTACGCTCAAGCCGCCTACACTCACGCCGCTCCGGTAGCCCACTACGCTCACGCTGCTCTAGTCGCTACCTACGCTCACGCTGCTCTAGTCGCTACCTACGCTCACGCCGCTCCAGTAGCCCACTACGCTCACGCCGCTCCAGTAGCTCACTACGCTCACGCTGCTCTAGTCGCTACCTACGCTCACGCTGCTCTAGTCGCTACCTACGCTCACGCCGCTCCAGTAGCCCACTACGCTCACGCTGCTCTAGTCGCTACCTACGCTTAAGCCGCCTACGCTCATGCCGTTCCAGTAGCCCACTACGCTCACGCTGCTCTAGTCGCTACCTACGCTCACGCTGCTCTAGTCGCTACCTACGCTCACGCTGCTCCAGTCGCTACCTACGCTCAAGCCAACTACGCTCACGCCGCTCCAGTAGCCCACTACGCTCACGCTGCTCTAGTCGCTACCTACGCTCACGCCGCTCCAGTAGCCCACTACGCTCACGCCGCTCCGGTAGCCCACTACGCTCACGCTGCTCTAGTCGCTACCTACGCTCACGCTGCTCTAGTCGCTACCTACGCTCACGCCGCTCCAGTAGCCCACTACGCTCACGCCGCTCCAGTAGCTCACTACGCTCACGCTGCTCTAGTCGCTACCTACGCTCACGCTGCTCTAGTCGCTACCTACGCTCACGCTGCTCTAGTCGCTACCTACGCTCACGCTGCTCCAGTCGCTACCTACGCTCAAGGCAACTACGCTCACGCCGCTCCAGTAGCTCACTACGCTCACATCGCTCATTTTAATATGTAACATTTTTTTTTATCGTTCACCTTTTTCACTAGAAAGGGGGTGGTGTGGCGACCCATTATCCGGATTAACATCACTGCTTATAATCCGTTGATCCGAAGGATTATAGGATTATAAGATAAAACACTATAAAGGAGAAAGACCTAGTTGAACTCACCAACCACTCAACCAACAAGACTCAACCAACTAAGATCCACAACCATCCGCCACCTCCTTACTACAAAAGGTAGCATCCAATAAATATTAATCATTCGACAATTGTATTTTGAATATATAGCTAACCAACGCTATAGAATAATACAATACGTAGAAAATCAAAATTCAAAAAATTTAAAAAGGAGACATTAACACATAACAGGTCTGGATTAAGAAAATTTGAAAAAAATGAAAATTTCGTAATACGAAGTACAATATAACGTTATTTCATGGTTATTGCCATTCTTCAGTTGCACGCATCGATTACGATTACATTGTGAAATAAGAAGAAAAAATTTTCAAACTAAACAAAATTATCGACTAAATTGTACAAAATTGACTTACCATAACCTCCAAAGATTATCAAAACTGAACTTGTTACATGAAGTATGAATAATTTAAAAATGATTTGAACTAAGAAATTCGTTTACCTAGCACTGCTAGTTTGAAATCCGAAGGCACTGCCCTCTTAATATGATTTCTAAAAACTTTGAAAAAATTCAAAATTCAAAAATTTTTACCACGTTTTTTAACCGTGAGGCGTAAAACTAGAAAAAGAACTCAAAATAAAAAATTTTAAGTAAAAATTTTTGAATTTTGAATTTTTTCAAAGTTTTTAGAAATCATATTAAGAGGGCAGTGCCTTCGGATTTCAAACTAGCAGTGCTAGGTAAACGAATTTCTTAGTTCAAATCATTTTTAAATTATTCATACTTCATGTAACAAGTTCAGTTTTGATAATCTTTGGAGGTTATGGTAAGTCAATTTTGTACAATTTAGTCGATAATTTTGTTTAGTTTGAAAATTTTTTCTTCTTATTTCACAATGTAATCGTAATCGATGCGTGCAACTGAAGAATGGCAATAACCATGAAATAACGTTATATTGTACTTCGTATTACGAAATTTTCATTTTTTTCAAATTTTCTTAATCCAGACCTGTTATGTGTTAATGTCTCCTTTTTAAATTTTTTGAATTTTGATTTTCTACGTATTGTATTATTCTTATATTTTTTTTTGAATTTAACCATAAATACATACTAAAAACCACAAATTTACTTAAAATTTTTTATTTTGAGTTCTTTTTCTATATTCTTAATAGTTGGGAAATCATTTTTCTCGTTTTGTTTTCTTTTAATTTTGTTAATCCAGAGTGAATAAACTATATTAGGTGAACTTGAACTCACTCGTTGGCGACGCTGCTTTGTAAGAGTTGATATAGGCTACGTTAGTCAAATATTTGATAGTTTTCTTTATTGTATGAAAGACAATAATATTTCATTTTATTGGAAAATGTTGATGTTAATTCATGAGCAACGAAGTTATGTATCTGTATCGATATACTATTTTAATTTCATCTATAAAATTCAATTTTTTCAATAGCAGATGTTAGAAAAAGAGGATTATAAGAAAACCTAATTACAAATTAAATTATTATTTGACAATATTAATTTATTTTACAATAAATCAAACACACTTTGCAATCTCGATAGTAATTTTAATAAAAATTAAGTATTTTACGATATATTTACTCTTGCTGTTAAGTGCTATTGTATCTTATCTACCCTTGTGATTAAAGTTTCACTTGTTCTACTATTTTGAATTGAGCAAATTTTACTTTAACATCTACTATAGAAGGAACATTTCAATCAATTTATTAATTCACATTGCATACATATGGACAGATAAGTCAAAAGCACATAACAGAATAAGACAAAAAAAATACAGAATGACAACCTCATAAACCCGAGAGAGCCGTCAAAGCCAAACACTAAGCCAGATATTCATTAACCCTATAATAACATTGATCGCTGCTCTAAGAGCATATTCCTTACTTAAAAATTGTTTACTTTTGACTACCAGTAGTACCGCAGCACTTTTAATATCGGCAGGCAGCTTGTTATAAATTCTAATCCCCATGCATCTAGGTCCCAAATCAGAGAGATTTGGGCGATGCTGAGAAATCCACAGCTCCGTGTCCAAACCATGCACATCAAAGAAAGTGGTGTAATGCTAGGTAAATTCTTACGAAACTACATGACAATCTCCTGTATCCATATAATTATAAACATGGCAAAGGCAAAATACTAAGATATCAAAAAATAGGCTTACATGACACCATTTAGTTATTTGAATAGTTTTAATATATGGGAAAATATTCAAATGTTTTTAATTTACTTGAATGCGCTAATACCACGATCATGCATCTATTAATCCTAAACATATTTTGAGTACATAATATTTGAAATGAGTCTAAAATTTCTTATGATCATCTTCGTGCTTCTGAGGGTACGTGAAGCCGGCGGTCCTCCTTTGCCATCATCAACAAAAAATCCAGGATTACAGGCACATCTGAGACGAGCCCGGCAAGCTGCCTCAGATGTAAAGCAATTAATATGCTCATAGACTTGTGACTTTGGCACTGTCTTCGATAGAAGACAGCCCGAGGTCAAGGCAAACAGGTTTTATCATAGCCTAAAGTGGAAGAAGAAGAAAAAGAATATTTGAAATAATACAATTTTTACTTATAAATTTGCTTGAGGAGATGAAAAAACAAAAACTGTAAATTTCTAATTTTAACTTTTTTATTTGGGCCCAAATCTCTGGTTACTTCTAACCAAGTCAGAGACAACCCTGAGACGTGCAACTCAATGCTAAAATTTTGTTCGCTAAAGATAGTTGTCTCTCTCTAGAAAACTAAAGCCCAACGAAGATGGCGCGACAATCACTGATTGCGGGAAATTTGAATAGAATATACTCTTTGATTTAATCAATATAAATTGTAGTAGATTGACCTAAAATCGATCGATTCGTTTTTTTCTTTCTTGATAACCAAAATATGGATATCAAGAAAGTTAAAAACAAAATCTAATCGATTTTAGATCAATCTACTATAGCATGTAGTTGAAAAATCTAAAAAAAATCTGTTTTTAATAAAATGAATAACAACTTCAAATTTTTTCTGTTTTTTATTTAATATTTGAAAATAAAACTTACAAAATAAAATAACAAAAATTGTTAAATGTTGTAGTCCTAATCTGTGTCACAATTTTTTCACATTTTGTGATGTATTATGTAAAAAAAGTTGGTTTTTTGAAGTTTTTTGACATATTAATAAACATTTTGCTTTTTTGACATACAAACAAATATAAACAAATATAATATAACAAATAATATATACAAACAAATATATAAAAACAAATAAACAGTAAAAATATAAACAATTTAATATTTACAAGTGTTTGAATTTTCTTACTTTCTTCCGTTGAGCATTTGAATCTTTCATTTCAATGTTCTTGCGTTTACACCACCAAGGCAATGATATATTAATCACTGCCTTGATGATTTGCTCCACAAGAACAATTGAATGTTGAGTACATTCAACTATTTTATTGTATTAAACTTGCGTTTCATGAATTTTGTTACAACATTAAAAAAATAGTTTACCTTGGATTTCTTGTTGACTTGTGGCAGAAGAACTTGCCTCTGTACAATCCATTTGTTCGGATAATCCTATAAAATATTAAAATTAATGAAGTGGGGAAAAATTTAAACTATTGAATTGCATTAAGTTACGTAAGATATTTTACCTTGCACTTGTTCTCTGCTTATGCCACAACTACTGGGTTCTGCTTGGGTCGATTGATCTGTTGAACATGGAAGTAATGTGGGAGCTGCATCTCGACGAAGTTGCCACTCTATACGATTTAAATAAGACTCCTGCGTAAAATGCCTATTGCAAATTCGGTAGTTACATAAAATCTCTCCGGAAAACACCATTCCCATGTTTTCTTGCCATAATTGAGATCTATAAAAAAAATAATCACTGCTTTGAAAATCTATAAAATTTTTACTTTTTTAGCATAGCAAAGGCTCAAAAATTTCGCCCACTATAATTATTAATATAGAAAATTCTACTTGCAATTCATTCTTATAAAATATAATAGAATAAAAACATAATTAGGTACCTGTGTAAAACCTTCGGAAAGTAATGCATCTTTTCTACTTCATCTTGTTCACATCCACAAACTAAACAAAAGATTTTCGTCATTGTCTTTAATGTATTATTAAAAATTACTTTGCTACACAGAATAATGGATTTCTTGATATTTTGTGGAAACTAAAGAAACTATATTTATTATATACTACGATACTACTTACCTGTGATACCAACTGGAAAATGTTAAAGTCAAATTTAATATTCAAATATCATTTAAATTTGAAATATAGAATAATTTTTAACAAATAAAAATATAACGAATATAACCACAGAAAATATATGAACTTAACCAAACATATCAACAAATACCGCCAAAACTGGAATTAAAATTGACACTCTTGACAGGCGCTGTGAAATTTTTAAATTGCTCCAACAGCGGCATCTACCCAGGGCTTACAATTTTCTGACAAAGAAAGCAAGTATGCGCAAAATATGCATTAGAGAGGGATAGGTAAAGGCGAACAAATTTGCTATATTAGTTGCACGTCTCAGGGTTGTCTCTGAACCAAGTATAATTTTTATATAGGAAACTAGCGAATGACGACAGTGGAACTGTCAACTGGAGAGTTACCACTTTCTTATTGGTTGAGTTTTTTGCTAAGCAAAATTGAACCATTAGGTCTGTTCATTTGCTTTTTGTTAGTTCAAATAAAAGTGTTCGTTGATTAGTTCTTGACTTGCTCGGTTTATGAGAGTTACAACAGAAAAAGAAACCGTTTTTTATACTATGTTTGTCATTTCGCTAGAACTTTATGATTTCGATGAAACGAACATGCATATATTTATAATTATACAGGGTACGTTTATACGCATACAGTCACTCACAGCCAAATTCGTGCACTCCTATGTTAACAATGTAAATTATACCTTTGGAAGACTTTTTTTGATACATAAAAATTGCTTTTACAGCAAAATTTATTAGACGCATTTTGTTGCAAATTTCATCCCCTTAATTTTTGTTAAGATGCATTTTTCCGTTTCGTCGCACCATTTCCGTTTTACAGTGACTTAAAAAGACTCTGTAAAATTTAAAAACTACTCTCATCTGAATCTCAAATACGGTACAACGAAATAGAATAATAAATTAACAATTTTTATTGTAAATTTCATTTCCTAAAATTTTGTTCATATACCTACATTTTTCCATTTTGTAGCACCGTTTTAAGATACAAATGAAAGTAGTTTTTGAATTTTACAGTCTTTTTTTAAGTCACTCTAAAACGGAAATGGTTCGACAAAACGGAAAAATGCATATAAACAAAAATTAAGGAGATGAAATTTTCAACACAAACAAGACCAAAATTGTGCTTCTCAAAACTTGTAATTTCAAATAAAAACCATAACTCAATCAACCATACAGATTGTTGAGATGTACTCGACAAGTCATTAAGCGGTCCCTGCTTGAAAACCATTAGCTCCGGTTAGAATAGAACCAAGTTATGATCAAATGTTTCTTTTAAATTAATTTTTGATTTACACTTTTAAAATTTATGAAAAATTGTTTATGTTAGCAAACCAAAGACCATAGAAGAGCTTAAAGACAATATTCGAGCCGAAATAGCAGTTATATCGTCCGAGACGCTGGCGCTGGTCAATATGATGGAAAATTCCAGAAAAGGAACTCGCTTTTGTGTTATCAATAACGGCTACTACTTATAATAATTTGTGTTTAACCCATTTGACTGCTAAACTATGTCTTCTTTGAGTGACATAACTATGCACTGCATAGGTGATCAACTTGGCCGAAAGTAAGATTACTTACATACTAATAAGGAATTTAATGAATGGGATGTTTCCTGTTGCCTTTCCCATGGTCCAACAGATCGATATTTGATTTTAGATCACAGCAGTATATTCGACGCGACCAGGATTTGAATCGAACCTACGTCAATTCATCGCGCGACAAATCATCGCCGCGAAAATTTATCGCAAGGGACAATTCATCGCGTGCAACAATTCATTAGAATTAAATATAATTAAAATAAAAACAACACATATTTTTATAATTGTAGTTGGAAATTATGAGCTAATCATCTATATACGTATTACATCTTTAAGATAGAACAATTTGTAGCTGGAAATAAAATTCTACAAAAATGAATGTACAGAGACACTGCCAGAAGAATTAAAACAATACTGCAAGATTACGCTAATAGACCTATTTTAGATTTTCTTCGAGGTATAGCTCATAATTTCTAACTACAATAATTATAAAAATATGTCTTGTTTTTATTTTAATTAATTTTTTAATATCAAATTTTTGTTGATTTTATTTTAATTGTATTTAATGCGATGAATTGTCCGCGATGAATTGTCGCGCGATGAATTGACCGCGATGAATTGAAGGTGACGATGAATCGTGGTCTCCCATTTATCAATCTACTGGTGTAGGCTTTACGCTATATACTACTGTTTTTTGGGTAAACTATGTAATGAAACTAAAACTAATGCTACAACCAATCTCAAACAGTTTCCCAATCCAGTGTAAGTAAGCGTGAGGTTTAATTATTTTTTGTAATTGTTTGTTGAAGTTGAAGGTGAAAGTGTCAATTGCAGTGCCGTCTGCGTATGTCTTTTGTCATTTACATCTTTTAAAAATGCCGGTGTTATCATTGATAAATAAATAAAATTTCGGTTCCAATCGTTTTTGTGATTGATGTGGAATTGTTTATTTTCACTGTCCTGACACACAAAAGAAAGGTCTAAATATGTACTTTTGTAATTAGGTGGGTCGGAATATTGTAATGAATTAATTTTTACTCGGTCCGTCAATTCAAACTAGAATCATGGATGTTACCTACTGTGTTTTTTGCTAAAAGGTCATTGGTAATTCTCGTTATTTGTAATATCGTGTTGTGCCCTTTCGTGAATCCGAATTGCTATTTGTAATTTTAGCGTAAAACGAACGCGTGTTTCTATAATTGATTCTTAAAACTATGCAGGTATCTAAATTTGCATCAACACGTACTATCAGTTGTTCAATCTTTCATATTTTCAAATCTTTGTCAAACAGTTCGGTTGGCATGTTATATACTTAATATAGAACAATCTGTCGCTATAATACCAACACTAGAAGTTGCAAAAGCAAAGAACGTCTTTAATGCAATAGTTTTTATTATATTGTTGTTAAATATAATTAAATAGCATTAATTTGCTTAAATATAAAATTCAGATGACAAATATTTAATCAAAGTGGGAATTATTAATTTTTTGTGGCATAAACTAATTTTTATGGCAAATATTAAATCAAAGTGGAATTTGTGTTCTATACAATTGCATGTACGAGTGAGAAAAATAATTTTTTTTAATACTATATAATTTTTTGTTCTAAAATTAAAACTAAAGTTCAGAATAAAAAATCTACAACACGACTGGACAAAAGTTGTTCTTGCATTTGAATGGATTTATTTTATTTTTTAACGTGCTGAATTTTGTATATGCGAGATTATTTTTAGAGCACACCCATGTAATCCCAACTGCAGTTGGGATTCCCATAATAAAATAATCGTTTTCAAGAAGCTTTCATAAATCAATACACCCTTTGTACGGTTAGAAATAATAAGGTAAAAATTTAAAAATCAAAGCGAAAAAATAATTGTGTATAATATAAAAATGTTTACATTACATAATTATTATTATCAAACTTATTTCTTGTGTTTGGCGATAACGCCAAGAATATCTTGTACATCATCCTTTGATCCCAAAAATATTGGACTGCGTTGATGAATAGTTTCTGGCTGGATATCCAAAATTGAAATACTACCATTTGAAGCTAACCCGCCTGCTTTGGCAATCAAGTACGCCATTGGAATACATTCATAAAGTAATCTCAACTAAAAATTACAGTCTTATATTTTCATAATTTAATTAGTATAAAAATGTTACCTTTCCTTTTGGGGACGACGTAGTTGCTGGATATATAAATATTCCCCCGTATTTAATGGTTCTGTGCACATCAGCCACCATAGAACCAACATATCTGGCACCATAAGGTTTACCATTAGCTGGATTTTTCTTAGATTCGACATATTCTCTTACAGCTTCATCCCATTCTGATGCATAGCCTTCATTGATGGAATAAATTTTGCCCCTATTTGGAATTTGCATATTCTTATCACTTAAAATAAATTCACCAATAGATGGATCAAGCATAAATCCGTTCACACCGCCGTTTTTGCCAATCGAAAGTACCATCATTGTTGCACTTCCGTATAAAGCGTAACCTGCTGCAACGACCTTATTTCCAGGTTGCAACGCATCTTTCAATGACGGAACTTCGTTACCTTCCTTTTTAAAAATGGCAAAAATTGATCCTATTGAGACTAAGCAATCAATGTTGGAGGAACCATCCAAAGGATCAAACGCAACAATGTATTTTCCTTGTCTTTCCGTTTCGACTTCAATGAGCTTCTCGTTTTCTTCTGATACTAGAGCACATGTCGTAAAGGATGCTTTTAGCATATTAATGAACAATTCGTTGGCTAAGACATCTAACTTTTTTACTTCTTCGCCTTGGACGTTAGTTTCACCGACAGTTCCAAATCTGAAAATGTAAAAATGTTACTGATAAAAAAAGTAGTAACGGAAATAAAGTTTACGTTACAAAATAACAAGTGAAAACGTAAAAAGCAGTTAGTCGGGTTAACTAGAGAGTGAAATCAAGATCGGCGAGATTATTCGTAGTGTTGACTGCATTCGACTTTCATTAACATAAGGAAATTAAACTGGAGTAGATACGATTCAATAATTTTCGTGTATGAGTTTGATAAATTTTAAATTTAAAATTGACGAAGGAAATTGAAAACATTTATTTCCATGTGGATGACTTGCGGGTTTAGTCCAACAAGCCGGCACGCCACTGACCGAGGGACTTTAAATTAATTTTAAAGTTAATTCATTCATTCAACAAAAATAATTACGAAGTATTTAAAGTTAATTAACAAATTAATATTTATTATGTATTTAATTACATACATACAGCTGCGTTATTCCAGCCTTTCTAACAGCACAGCTTACAACTTTGATGGCTGTTTGCAAAGCTGTTAAAAGTTGCGTAAGGTCTCCTGTGGCTTCTGGATAATTTTTCTGTTCGGCTAACACAAATCTTGTTAAAGTCATGCAATTTGAATCAAATGGTTTACCCTGGGAAGCCATTGTAAAATCACTGTCGAATCGGCTACACAACTACGCGTTTCAAGTGTAACTAAAGATAAATTTAGAAATAGAAAGTTCATGGTTACCATTATCAACTTTTTATTTAAATTTACGACAACTGGTTTGGAGATAACAAATTTTATACGTTTTACATTAAAAACAATATTAAAAATTTATTTAAAGGTCAAGATTGATCAATGGTTTCACAATTTATGTGTAAATGAATTGGTAAATGATAATATCTACAAGTTAAAATTATTCGGACAAACTTCTGAAGTGAGTGTAGTGGTGTCTCTATTCCAGTAGCGGATCTAAATTTTTTCGGAGCCAAGGCTAAATATGTTATGGGGCCCGATATTCTGTAAGTCCGCCGAATCGCTAGTCTCATCCTGATAACTTGAATCAATTATATAATTAAATAAAATGATAATATTTTTGACAATTAATTTTTAAATGTCAAAAGTATGAACTTATAATTTTAATATTTCCGTAATATTTTCTTGGTTTATCTTTTAGTCTTATCAATATTTTAGAATCACCAATAAAATGTACAATCTTCCTCTCTCAGTTCAGTAGAAACACTCACCAACTTGCAGAATTATTTTCTAATCATTTTTTTTTTTTTTGGTGAACGCCACTGCAACACAGCCGTGTTCCGATTATTGTATTTTAAATTTTGACAACTCTTACGTATGTCTTCTTGAGACTGAAGATGGGAATATTATAAAGATTCCCGAAACGCGTCTCGTATAAATAAAGGACTTTGGAAGATAGACTGTTTGTTAAAATAAATTCACTCCAAAAACTGGGAAAATGAGTTTTAATAATCATTTTGTTTTTTCTTTTCATTTTTTAAATAAACCTTGTGGATTACGTAAGTCACAAGAAATTAGAGTCCAATTTTTCAGCATCTCATGTTTACATCAAATTAACATCGCATTAATGTATTTTAATTATAGTAAATATGTTGTAATCAGCACGTATTGAAATACTGAAACTCAAAGGTTTTAAAAAGAGAGAGAAGGATTACATCATTGAATCAATCACAGATCCGAATTTCTGCATGTCAATAATAAAGGATTTCAGACTCAGAGAGTGCTTTAGTATCTGTGCCCTCACAATGATTACTCTCAAAAGTTGATATTTCTGACGGTTTGCTCTCAGATTGCAGCATTATGCAATCAAAGTCAAAACCGGGAAATCCTTGCCCGAACATTATTCTCTCGGTGCTGTTAATACCGAGAACCAAATAAGCAGTTATTTGTCTTTCTGTCTCCATCAAATTCGTTCATCAAAATTTTATTTTTATTTTATTCATTACTAAATTCGAATAGAAAATCCATCCTGTATAATTTTAGAATACATTTGAGTTTTACTCGGTGTTTATTGTAATATTTTTTCAATCTGCTACTTATTTTGTAATTATGCATTCTGTTACTGTTTTTGTGCGTAATTGGTCAATTTTATTAGTAAGCAATTATTGCTTAAAATTAAAATAAGCTTTCTCAGAAAGTATGACAAGCAATTCTTTGCACAAACCGCCCCTAGTATAATTAGCTAACTGGGCTTTAAATTGCCAAAATTCAATCGATGAAGTTAATTGAGGTTAAGGCACTACTAATCATCGGTTAACATTAACTCATCCTTTTTTGGCTGGTAGCGAATATGTAAATTTGCTGTTCTTTGAACTCAAAAGAATGTTGTGATTAGTAAATTTTGATTATGTTCCAAAATATTATGTTTTTAGAAATGGTTGGTGCCAAAAATACGAGAAAGGCTGACAAATAAAAAACAAATAAGCAAAATCAATGTTTCTAATTTAATATTGAATTTACATTACTTTATTATAAATTATTTTATTTGGTAAATTATTATAAAATTTTAATTTAAAAAAAGTTTGCCAATGTGAAAAAACAGTACAGGTATTAAAAATTTTGATGTTGAATTAAAGTTTGTACAATTTCAACATAACTCAAAAGAGTAGACTTTTCAGAAACTGGGTTTGAAATTTAACTCTACTATTAGCATTAACGTTAAAAAAAATTTTAAATTGGCTTTTTTTCGTAAATTATCTACATTATCTTAAATATGTTATTATTGCATTCAAAAGATTTTGTTTTACTGAATTGGTAACTCAAAAATGCAAAAAATAACTCCAAATTTTGAATTATGTTGGTACTGTATTGATTGTGCGATATACAGGGTGACCGGTCAACCATCTGAACATAGGAAATCGATTTTTCTTTAATTCCTGCTTCTCATCACAACGGAAAGAATGAAAATGATATCAATTTAAAGAGATTTTCATTCCGCTTCTAAAGATACCTAACACTTGATAATATTTTGTTTTTTAATTACTGGTAAAAACTCACTAATAAAATGCAAAAAAGAGATTTTAACAATAATTTTAGTTGCTTTGATTGAATTTTATTACAATTGTTTTTGTAATACAACTACCACTGTAACATAATTTTACCATAAAACTTTTTCTTCCACAGAAGAAGTGTTTGCGTTCATTGTTAACCAAATTTATTGTAATCTGTCAAAGTAACTTGTTGGAAATTATTGGTTTTCAAACAAAAACAATTGCAATAAAATTCAATCAAGGCAACTAAAATTATTTTTTAAATCTCTTTTTTGCATGTTATTAGTGAGTTTTCACCAGTAATTGAAAAACAAAATATCAAGTGTTAGGTATCTTTAGAAGCGGAATAAAAATCTCTTTAAATTGATACCACTTTCATTCTTATCCTTTGTGATGGGAATCAGAAATTACAGAAAAATGAATTTCCTAAGTTAATTGCCTATGTTCAGATGGTCGACCGGTCACCCGGTATAGAAAATCAAGTCCATAATAATTACTGAGGGTATTTCAAATCCATCTCCTCCAGGTTTTCATTTAATAATGTCAGTCTCAGAACATGCGCACAAACCTTCTGTATTTGTCCGGATGGTCTTGGGGGCACTGGCGTACCTAGAGCTTTTTCCGCCCGGGGCGGTCTTAAATTTTGCCGCCCCCTACCCCCCCTCATATAAATATTACTACATATAAATATAATATAAAAAAATGTATTTGATAAAAAAAAATTAAAATTTAATAAAAACTTAAATATTTATTTTTCTTGCCTTCTTATTTGCAAAATCTCGAATGATATCGTCAAAATTTATAACATCCGTTAGTTCTTTTTCTATTGAAAGTATTGCTAAATTTCGCAATCTCGAATCACTCATTGTGGAACGAAGATAATTTTTAATTAATTTTAATTTGGAAAAGCTCCGTTCACAACTAGCGACACTGATGGCTATTGTTAAAAAAATTCTTAACAATATTACTATGTTGGGAACACAGTTTTCCAACCTATACTTTTGAATAAAAATTAATAGCTCAAGAGGCCCTTGCTCGTTTTCCCAAAGTTTTGTTTCTTCTTGTAGACCAGGTACAGACATAAAATTCTGAATTCTTTTTCTTTCAATATGGAACTGTTCTTCGTCAATGTCAACAAAGTTATTCATTTGACATTCAAAATTGTCGTTCAAAAGATTTGATGGTATTAAACACGAATACTACTCTGCAAGGACATGGAGTTGCTCAAAACGCACCGTTATTTCCTGGATAACTCGATCCAATGACGAAAACATTTCTCTTCTTATTTCTTCTTCTAGAGATAGTCCCACGTCTCGCGAATTTTCACCACTCATCATTTTTTTCCTTCTAACTCGACGCTCAGTGGATATTCCCAACTCTTCACAAATTTGTTTGCTTGTTGTAACTGCGTTTTGCACTAACGTGTCCCTTTGTCCATTGAAATACAATTTTAAAGAATTCAGTTTTAAAGTACATTGATAGATATTTAACCCCTTGGTTTGCAAGTATTGTTGCGTGTCGTTAATTTCCACAAGGACGGGTTCCCATAAATTGAGGTAGCACAGAAAAGCAAAGGATTCCATTGCTTGGGATAATATTCCAGCGTCTGATCTGGTTTTAATATTTTCTTCTTGAGATGTCAATTGTTCCAAAGTATTTAAAATGTTTAAGAAATGTTTTTTTACAATACTCACCGCTTCTCCTCTTGAACTCCAACGAGTTTCTACACTGCGCTTAATACCTTGACCAGTAACAGATAGTAAAATAGCCCATCGATGAGTAGAAGACGAAAAAAATGAATACAACCGTTTGATGGTCCCAAAAAATGTTATGGAATTTACAGCAGTAGAAGCTGCATGTATACATGCCAAGTTTAAAGAATGATTTGTACACGCTACAAATTCTGCATTTGGATTTTTTTGTTTAATGCGACTTTGAACACCAGACAGCTTTCCTGCCATTACCGCTGCATTATCGTAAGCCTGGCCTCTGCAATTTTGTATATCTAATCCGTCATTTTCTAATTTCGATAGAATCATATTTGTGGTTTCTTCAGCAGTCTTCCCTTTAGTTTCTATAAAATCAATAAACGATTCTACAACTTTCACGTCTCTTCCGTCAATAACGACATATCTAATAATTTGACTGGTTTGATCTTTGTGAGAAACATCTGGAGTGCTGTCAAACATCATACAAAAATATTTAGCCTGCTTTATTTGGTCAACTATTGTTTTTCTCACTTTGTTTCCTAATAGATCTATGAATTCGTTCTGAATCTTTGGTGACAAGTAAGTGGTACTATATTTATTCCCCATCTTAATTTTTAGTACATGCTCACATAATACTGGGTCGTATTTAGCCATCAAGTCAACGAGCTCCAAAAAGTTTCCTCTATTTTCTATTGAATTAATGTCTTCCTGATGAACTCCTTCACGGTGACCTCGGAACGCCAAATTTTGTTTTGCCAAGAATCTAATTATGTCAAGTATTCGTTTTAGAATTTCCCTCCAGTTTGTTGTTTCCTTTTTAATATTTTGTTGTTCTAATCTGTCAATAGTTGCGCCATGTCCAAGTCTGATTTCGAATTCCTTTCATTTGGTAAATGATTGAATATGTTGTTGACTCGATTCGTGTTGAGATATTTTAGGATTCAGTTTCCACCACTTTGTAAATCCATTTTCCGAGTTAAAACTTGATTGACAGTTATTTGAGAAAAGTTTACAGCAAAAGCAGTAAATACTTTTATTCGATGGAGAGTACACCATCCACGATCTTAACATCTTTTCACCATTTGACATAGTTTGAAAAAACCAGTCGCGAGTAAGTTTTCTAATTTCGCCCTTGGCTACCTTACCAGGGCGAACTACTCCTTCACTGAAATCGGAATCTAAATTTTGGATTTCAAACGGGCCTTGACATACTAGAAAGACTCTTGTTTTGTCTTCAATGCTGCTAGGCCATAGTCCAATATCTTTCAAGGAAGTACAGGATGAGGATATAGGTTGCTCAGAACACTCTTCATCAGAACATGATGAAACATCTACTTCTTCGCCAGTACTTGAAGCTGGTATTTCTTCTTTTTCAACATTCGATGAAGTTTCATTACCGAATACAGAGGAGTCTTTCAGTAATCCATCTTCTTCGCCAGTTTTGAGACATGTTCTTCCTCTTCAACAACATTAGAAGAAGTTTTTTCACGAGATACAGAAACGTATTTCAGTAGAGCTCCAGCGTTACTATTCTGGATTTCCTCTCTAGCTTTCTTTTTCTTTCTAAATGAAGCTCCGCTTTCCTTTGTTCGTTTCATGATTTAATTCTATTTAATTTTCGATTAATGCAGTATTTCTATTTTTTTATATAATTATTTTGTTTAAACACCTAATACATTCCTCCTTATATAGTATTGATGCAGTAATATAGTACCAACATTACTAATGTTATAAAATAGCATGTTATCTTTACCTGATTGGTTAAACTAAGTCGATGTATATTATACAGTGTAAATAGGTAACTGGCTTTTTTAATAATTATTATAATCATTGATTCTTATATTATTCAAAAAAAATAAAAATGTTTAAAAAAAAATTATTTTTTTGAAATATTTTTTTCTACATTTTTTTAAATTTTTATAAAAATATTTTTGTACATGCCGCAAAATGCCGCCCCTAAAAATGTGCCGCCCGGGGCGGTCCGCCCCTACCGCCCCCCCCCCTAGGTACGCCAGTGCTTGGGGGTATTTCATAACCCTCCCCCCGTACCCCTTACACTAGTAATTATTGTATTCAAAAGAGACACTTTTTACTATATTGCTTAAAAGTTATATCATGATTACTAGGAAACCAGGCTAACTGATATTTTAATGTTTAACATTCTAGTATTTGAGTGGCGTGAAACTGGAATGTCCAAGTTGTTGCGGCCTTTAGGTCGCATTGTCTTGTCACTCTCCTGTGACCTCCCAAGTTTTTAGAATGCTAACATAAAATGAGCCAATCGGAAATACGTCACAGGAGGAGGGGCAGACAGAATAACATATTTTTATTATAAATTGTAGAAGAGAAAAATGATTTTGGGCCCCTAGACACAGTAAGTGTAGAGATATATATTAGTATGTAAGCCCTATGATCTGGTTCAGTGTCCATCGGTATTTTTCCTGCATATAACATTATATTGTATACCTTGGTGCCATATGTTCTGTAAAATGTATGCAAGGAAATTTAAACAATTTAAACAATAAACAAAAAAATTATTATAATTTTAAAAAGCCTTTTTAATAGGTACATTCCAAATTTGTTTACATTTTAATTCAACCAAAAAGATTACAAAATGAATTTTACTGTGGATGAAGCATTGAACAAGTTGAACCATTGGATATATTAAACTTTCAGCTCTTTAGGGAATTTAGAAAAAATTTCACTGGAGGTAAAGAGCAAATTAAATTTAAAATTATAATTATTACGTTTGCCAAAGTTTAAACTACGGTGACCAACTATTTTTGGGCACAGAGGACGGTTGAAAAAAAATTTGTTTAGCTTATTCACCCTTTTTCAGGCAAAGGGGGTACAGATAAATTATGCAATATATGTTTATTGTTATAAAAAGTAGACTAAAAAGTAAAAAAAATCATAAAATCTGCGACTTTTAGAATTAAGGAGGACGGGGGATTCAAAACGATGAACACTTTTCAAAGGAAGACGATCCACAAAAAGAAGAAGAATCCTCTCTAAAGAAGAACGGATGGTCACCCATAAACAACCCTTAAATTCCACAGGTGTGATTTAAACCAGCAGTACTTTAAATATCGCAGAATCGAATCAATTTCACCTCATTATCCAATCCACGAATCCATTAATTCTGAAAGTACCTTTAGCAGTGTTACCACTTCTCTGGAAAGCTTAGAATATCTGAAAAAATCGGGTAATAACTTTGTTTTTTTAAATTTTATTCAATATAATATTTTTCATTAAGAATTTAAACTATGTTGGTGTATGATTGTAATTGTTATGTACAGTAAGTGAGTAAATTAAAAAATAAAGATTTGGAAATGAAAACAGCTCTTTTATTCCCATCAAACACTATTCAAGTATATTACAAAAGCTGCGGTCACATAAATAGCAGAGGGTAAATCCAAATGATACTTAAGCTTCGAGATACAAAACTACCATAGTTTTATTTCTTTTACGTTATATTCCATTTTTGAGATACAAAGTAGAGCAAAACTGATGAGTTTGATCATTTTTACTTGCACAATTTTTTATTGACTTTTTATTTGAGATATTTTTTAATTTTAAAAAATGAATTGTAATATTTTAAGTTATCTGTTTCGACAACATAACAGGTTTCTTTTGCCAGAATGAGATGTAATATTGATAAGAAAGTGATTCGGGAAATACCCGGTGGATGGCAGAACATGTTTTACAATATAGCATTAACCATTATTATATTGTAAGTTATACTATATTAACGATTTAACAATATTGAAATTATGTACCAACTTCTTTTTTATTTCATTATTCAGGACAAACTATAAACTATTGTTCAAGGTTTATTATGCCTTGCTTATCTAAGATTTAAAAAATAATCAAAATATAAATATATATACTTAAGTACTGCCGGACACCATCATAAATTCGCTACGTGTGTATATTAATATTAAAACATTAAAAATGAGAGAATACTTAAAAAAATTAATTACGGAGAGGATGAAACAACCCTTAGGATACGGTTGACCTGGTTTTCAATTATGAAACAAAATCGAAGAGTACTCAAAGCACACGAAGCATTTTTTTTAATAGCGTGCTTGCATCAACGCGTCTTTGATTTGCAAGTGCAATCTTGAACAATGAAGATGTAAGAGAAATGCATACACCAGAAATCTCGCACAAATATAACGATATAAAAAAAAATAGAAATAGTACTGAGCTGGCAGTATTAACCACCAGCGTATAAATAAATCATAAAACTTGGAAGTGGAACATTTTATTGCAGGTTGGGAGCCAACTTCGTTATAAGGAAAGTTGGGAAATAGAAAATTGCAGATTCCACTTAGAAAAAAGCCATTCAATAATAATAAACAAATATATGGCCAATAAAAATTTCATATAACTTGTAATTGGTTTTAATTAAAATGTCGTTTTGGAGGTGGTTGCTGACCTTACAACTAATAAATTTGTCTAATTTTAATATAATAGTAAATTAGGCAAACCCAACACGGGTATTAATTTTAATTTTATTTTTCTGATTTTTCCACTTTCACAAACTCAAATAAACAAGTAGACAAATTACTGAAACCACAGGCAATTTTTTTGCTTGAAATACGGTTTCCTCGAGACTCTGGATTTCCTTCGGAGAAAGCAAACTTCATATGATGCATGAAAGTCCTTTTACCCAATTTTCTGCCGGAAGAAAATGTATCAGATATATAAAAATATGGTAATGTGTCTTTATGATATCGTGGTATGTGACAGAAACTTCCACTTCGATTGCTTGCTTTCTATGTATACCAAATTGCATTTTCAAAATATTCAAAATGAAGGAATTTTTACAATTATTGCCGATTTAATTGCGAAAATAATAAACCTTTCAGTGGTCACATTGGGATAAAGAATAATTGCACCTTTACATTATGCAAAACCACTGCACGTTGTGTAGGGGAGAAATTCAAAACGTTGATAAAGGTGTGATTATAGATTACATTTTGGGTTTAAAATATTCATTATTTGAATCTCTGGCAACAAGAGATTGAATTAAAATCGATACAAATTTATTTTTCGAGCCAAGTAAATGATTCCAGTTTTTTTTTTTTTAAATTTTTTGATATAACGATTCCTCTGCGACATAGTTCTACAGTGTGGAGTACGGAAACGAGCATGGTAGAAACTAGCAAGTTCATAACCGATAACGAAACCAATTTTAAATTTAATAATAAAACGTCCCGAAAGTTTCACTTCTACAAATGCAAAGCAATTGGATAAATAAATCCAATTATGGAAATGAGTGACATCTACATCTCCATAACGGTCCCTAAAATTACTCGAAGTTTAAAATAAAATATCGGAGGATTGAATATTTTAGAATAAAATTCACATGTTTAAATTTTTAATAACGTTGAAAATCTATGGATAGACCATGGTATTTTAAAATCTTTGCACTGTGTAACCATAAAAATATATTTAAATATTTTATATTGACCATTTGGAGTCGGAAGCCAAAAATAAAATATTTCTCTTGATAAGCAAGGGGTACAAATGAAAAAGCTTGAAACCCTTCGAAAAACTAGCGTCGAGACGCATTGCGCAAGCCGGGTGCAGCGGTAAAGATCGATGCCTGCCGCCGCCCGACGTCGGTCTGGGTCGTCCTAGGTCGTTCACCTGTTTCATCCCCCAACTTACCCTGGCTCTGCACTATAAGGAAATTGAGTATTACCCTAAATAGCGTATACGCGTTGTAACAGGGAAAAGAGGGAATGTGTCCTTCAAACTCCAAAAATATTGCGGAAATTGCGAGCTCGTTTAAATGGTTGATAATATCGATTTAACTCTTTAATGGCCACAAAAAATTTTTAAAGTATCATGCTACTCCTCAAAATTACGCAACTCTCCAGATACGTGCTTCGATAACGGGTGCCATACCCATTCGTTTTATTAATTTTCGAAACTAAAAAGGATAAATTTTAAGTGTAGGTACAAATTGCGCGGGATTCCCCTGAAGCACTAAAATGAATGAATATCAACCATTACACAAATTGCTAATATACAAAATGTCGTATCGCATGATTATAAAAAAGGTAAAAGGGTTAAATTTACTTGAATACATTTAACACGCCCTTAGGATTTTACTATTTTAAATGAAAGATTTAAATAATGTAAAATTGCTGGAACGATAAATTTAACTTGGAGTGTTTCTCTAAATTTAAAATTCACAAAATAATGAAATTAATTTTCAACCTTTCACAATAAATTTATATGGCCAAAGAGGAAATATATTTTTATGGCGTGTGCCGATATAACTCTTTCATTTTTAATTGCTTACTCCGCAATTTTCTAGAGAAAATGCTGCTGTAGGTTAAATAAGAAAACTAATTCAAGGTTGCCTTTAAGAAGATCGATTTTCTAAATTTAATATGCAAATGAAGGAAATATTTCGTAAATGCGCTTAGTTCGTGCACAAACAGGCTTTGAGAAAAACAAAGCCGAACGTTTTTTATTGACCATAAAAGCGAGGCCTCTAAGTACATAAACAGAATTTCGATAAAGCAATCCAAAATTGTACCCCAAACTCTCGAATAAGAATTCCATAATAAAACAGATCCGTGTGTAAAATTTTCCCGACAAAAACTCTTTACTATCTCTAATTTCTGTAAACAACTCCACTGGGTTTTGGCCAACACCAACGGTTGTAAATGATGAGGATCGGATGCGTGTTGAACTGGAAAAGAAAATAACATTAATGCACGCACGGTTCCATATTTTTAACTGTCAGAATCCGAAAAAGCTCATTTATTTGAGAAAGCAAATATTTAAATTAAAGATACGGAATTAATGTTTTAATCAATAAAGACACGAAATTGGAACCGTGAAGGCTTAAAAATGAATAATAAAGGCATATTTCGATAAGCAGATGATACGGTGTTATTTTGAATTTAACGCTCTTGGAGAAGTTCAAAGACCTTGAGCAAATAAATCTATAACGATGAATGGTGTAGCTGTAACTACCCCTAGAACGAGCTACGTAAGCCCGGGCAAGGTGAGGGTAGCAACCTTTCGTGCAGCCACGCGGATATGCGCCTTCTGATTGTTGTATATGTTGTAACCTTCTTAAAGGTGCATTTTCCAAGGTAAATGCAGCTAAATGTCACCATAATGACTCTTTAAAAATCTAAATTGTACTAATGCGTGCTTCTAATTAGCTACAAAGATTACTTAAACTGTAATTTAAAAAAAACATAACTTACTTAATTGCTTTATCGAAAGCATTTCTTTAGGTGCGGGGTCGAATAATACTTAAAACTGCAATCTGCTGCAGCGATTTTCAATCCCATTTTGACTGCCGCAGTCCAACACGAACCCGGAAGCTTTCCCGGCTGTCCGCACAAATTGACTGATCTTTTTAATCGATGACGTATTTGCCAAAAAAATTAAGAAACCCCGATTTACTCTTTATAATTTTGCCTAAACGGTCGGAGTAAGTGATTTTCCTATTAGACTGCACCTCTTTAATTAATTTTACTTTATTCGCGCCCTTACTAAGTACTCCGCACCAAAGTAAATACCCAAATTATGTTATAATGACGTCGAATCATCCAAAAATACATGAATCATCGTCTTTTTCAAAAAACTTTTAATAAATTTAGATAATAATAATAAAAATTTTAACTCGATATTTTTGGAGAATTGAAGATATAATTAACTGGTCCTTGGTCTGTAACCCCTTGGAATTGAATTGCTTTATTTTTAATTAAATCCTTAGGGACTTGGAAAGCTTTTCTTGAGGTTTCTAAAAATAGACGCAACTAGAATTAAAAATTTATTCAATTTTCCTAAAACTACGTACTTGACGACTTACAAAATAATTTTTGTAAATAAATAATCCCAATTTGTGCCCCATCATTGTTACTAAATACAAGGATGTAGTAAACCGATTATTCCGGGATAAATTTGATATCCGATTATCTCGAATATAAGTAGTATAATGTTTAAGCACAGAAGGTTTTTCATATCAAAAAAAACTTTCTTTCAAAATTAAGATCACAATAACACAACACAAAACATACGACAGTTGTGAATGATGGTAAAAATAATTGTTTCCAAATTTGAATACTACAAAAGGAATGCCAAGTTGCTCATCGATTTGAATTCTTTCAACTTTTTCTTTAGCATTTTTAAGCAAATTTAAATTTCATTGTTGCAGTTCTCGTCGTGGTTTTCATTTTATCTCTGAAACAAAAATTCAATAATTCGACTTTTAAGAAGATTTTGTAATTTATAATTTTTTCGTTCAATTAATAGGTGCTCCGACTAAATCTTTCTTTTGAACTCCGCAACTTTGAAAATCATTCATAAACTAATGAAAATATTTTTTAATTTAAATCTATAAATAGTTTTTCATAAAGGAAATTTTGCTTAAATGTTTGGAATTTTTGCTTACATTGTTATAAAACTATAACCATCTAGAATATTAAAACAGACACATGGCGTCGAGTGATTCTCGGAGTAAATTAATTTCTCCTAATGGAGATAAATTAGTTACTTTCATCTTAGAATTTAATGATGCTAGGTTTTCCCAAAGTTGAGTAATATTTAGCAAAACTTAAGTGTTAATATAATCAAAATTTGACTTTGAATTTCTAAACTTTCAATAGAAACCACTTTAAAGTAAGTTCACTAATAATTATTTATTTAGATAATTAACTTGAGAAAATTGGGAATATTTTATAAAGAATTGGCTAGACAAATCGGTTGGCTTTTATAGTCAACTCATAATATTTTTGTAAGTGTATTGAATTTGAAGTAAATCCAGGAATTTCGGTGGAGTCAACGAAGCTTGGTAGAGTAGTAAATGAAAGAGGAAAATTTCAAATTTAATTTAAAATTCAATAATTAAAATGTGGGGTACTTTTTTTAATGAAATTAAATATTTTGTTCCTGTATTTCTTCTTTATTAAAATAATAAATTTACAATAAATATTATTTTATTATGTAGAATTTACTGGTTAAATTTTAATTATAGAGATTTACACTTTTTAAATTACTGTATATTCACGTCTAATTTATATGCAATATTATAAATGAAATATTGTTTTTTATTATCTAGTCAAACACTATAAATGTAAAACAAACATAATTATTATAAAATTAACCATATTTTTAAAGAAATATTTTAATTCGTACAAACATTTTTTTTTAATTTAGTTTTTATTTTATTAACCTGTAGGTATATTATATAAGATGCTTAATATTTTATAAATTAATCAAACTGCCCTCAAAATACAATCTTTTTAAATTTTTTTTGTAATTAATAATATAAACTTTTCTTCTACTAACTACTATGTATTAATGATATTCTCCGGGTTTTAACTTCTTTATATCTTTAATATATATTGCTATGTCTATAATTCTTTAATTAAAGTGAGTATTGAAATGTTTTATAAAATAATGTTTTGCTTATAACCTATTTTATTTTTTAAAAGTTTTTAACGTAATTTAGAAGTGTTTACTTTTAAAAAAAAGAAAAGGAACTCAAAATAAAAAATTTTAAGTAAATTTGTGGTTTTTAGTATGTATTTATGGTTAAATTCAAAAAATATAAGAATAATACAATACGTAGAAAATCAAAATTCAAAAAATTTAAAAAGGAGACAATTAACACATAACAGGTCTGGATTAAGAAAATTTGAAAAAATGAAAATTTCGTAATACGAAGTACAATATAACGTTATTTCATGGTTATTGCCATTCTTCAGTTGTACGCATCGATTACGATTACATTGTAAAATAAGAAGAAAAAATTTTTCAAACTAAACAAAATTATCGACTAAATTGTACAAAATTGACTTACCATAACCTCCAAAGATTATCAAAACTGAACTTGTTACACGAGGTATGAATAATTTAAAAATGATTTGAACTAAGAAATTCGTTTACCTAGCACTGCTAGTTTGAAATCCGAAGGCACTGCCCTCTTAATATGATTTCTAAAAACTTTGAAAAAATTCAAAATTCAAAAATTTACCACGTTTTTTAACCGTGAGGCGTAAAACTTAATCCAGACCTGTTATGTGTTAATTGTCTCCTTTTTAAATTTTTTGAATTTTGATTTTCTACGTATTGTATTATTCTTATATTTTTTGAATGTTTACTTTTAGTTTCAATTTAATAAATGATTTATTAATATCTACCTATGTACCTGTAGATATAACAGAAAAGAACTATCTAAGATCTGTAAAGAGCTATGCACACTTCAATAAATTGATTTTTATCTTATCCGGACACACTTTATTCTGGACACTCCAGTAATCCAGACATTCCGGCTCTTCGGACATTTTATATTTTTTATCTCTGCAATCCGGACGAATTTCTAGTTGCAATTTTAAATTAATGCAATTCATCAGTACTCTTTTATAAGACTAAACTATGACATCACTCAGGGCCGCACCCAGCGCCAAAATTCAGAAGGCTCTAAAATTGAGAGTTTTTAATTTAATTTTCTATAAAATATTAAATTTTGAACAAAAAGAAGAAAACACTAAACGAGAAGTCACGAATTGTGATTTAATTCATATTTTCTTTGATTTAATTGGTAAAGTTAAATAAGTAAGGGGCGGCCATTAATTACGTGAGGCGATTTTTCGACCCCCTCTCCCCCTAGTAAGATATCGTAAAATTTGTTTTTTTTAATTACATGATATTTACCGAAACTCCTTGATCTCTTCCTCCCTTAAACGCCCACGTAATTAACGAACGTCCCCTAATGATAACACAGGTCTGCAAATAAATTTTTTTTTTCGAGTCCTGATACCATTCCTCTTGATTCTTATGTAAATTAACCTCCTGAATTCGAATATGATCTTCGTTTTCCTCCATCATCCACCGCTATCGGGGGATGCTTCCCCCCTATCTATTTTATTTTTTTTAACAATTATTTTAGCCTTTACATTTTTTCTGATAAACTAGAAAGGTGAAAAGTTAAAATTTATAGCAAGAAAGTTGATTTGGGAGTAGATCTGTCCCCCGAAATTGTAAAAACAATCATTAAAGATTATCGAATTTTCCGTTTTTCCACTTAATTTTTTCACTTATTTTTGCTGTTTATTTCAGCAAAAATAAAGCAATCACACGGAACATGTACATATATGTAAGTTTTCAGTTTTTACAACCAGGGGGTCTGGGGGATGTGGAACACCCTCCAGTAAACCTGTAAGTGTGTTAAAAAACACAAATAGCAAACAGATTTCGATTCCAGTTTTAAAGTTGTGATTCCACTGGGCATTACTGAATCCAGGTTACAAAAAACATTTGGAAAAATCTATATAAAGCTAGATTCTGGGACCAATTTTGTTTAGGTGTACTGGAGGGTGTTCCACATCCCCCAGACCCCCCGGTTTCAAAAACTGAAAACTTTTTGAAAGTAAGTGTGCATTTGTAGGTTTAGGCTTTACGCACTGAGTAGTACCGAGTACCCCAGTATCCAAATGATTGTATAAAATTATTGCCACAACATATAAATGTACCTATTGGTTTTTTTTTAAGTTTTATTTTGACTTTTTTATTATTTGTTAATTTTGTTTAGTTTAGTTTTATTAATGTAAACTATATAAAATAAAATAATTGAATAATACATACGTATTAACGGTTTTTAATCAATAAAATAAGTAAAAAAAAATCTCGTTAATCCGGAAAACTCGGTTATCCGAACAAACTCAAAACTATATTTGTCCGGAATAACGACGCTGGCGCTGTACTGTATATATAATTTTTATACTTAATAATTTATTTTCTTCTTTTTATTGTATTTTACAAATTTCTGTTTGAATTGCCTGATAACTTATCTCACTTTTTAATTGTTAAATCTTTTAAGTTTTTCATTAAATTAAAAAAACCAATAATTAATAACATATGTAGATAAAAAGATAAAACCTACTGATATATAAATAAATTTAGTTTAAAATTTTAAATTTGTATTATACGAGAGATTCCCTACCTTTTTTAGTTTGAGCCTTACTGGTCATTATAAAAATGTATTCATGCCCTCTTATTTGTTTTTATAATAATTTTTTTTTATTTACTTTTTTAAACTTTTTATTGTTATAATAAAAAACACATCATTTTCACGATATTTATTTCTCAAATCAAGCATAATCGATCAAATAGATTTTTCTTTAGAATGTACGAATACATTTCGACCCCCTTATGATCTTTTTATGCCCCCCTCTAGGAAGGCACGCCCATTTGGGAAGTTCTGGATTTAAACAATTTCGTTTATAAATTTTGAAAATGCACATCGAAAATCAATTTAAGAAAAAGTCTTTGTCTTTTGTTTTTCTTTTATTTTGTTCTTCTATGTTTAATTCTGACTAGAAGTACTGGCTTTGCGGTAAAAAATCCTGATGGTTGTCAGGAGACACCGTATGATTATTGATTATTTTCTATGATGATACACTTTGTAAAGGACACTAGCGTTGAACTATGATTACTAATGACTAAAGTACGGATTTATAGCAAATTTGCTGTACATAAATATTGATAGCAGATGTGTAATTGATCAAAATGTCCGTTAATTTGATAAAAATAAGGCATTTGGCGCTATTTCTTTTATGTTTATATGCTTATTTTGATACTTTTATGCTTAGATTTATTTTTAAACAGTTTTAGTGCTTATTTTAGCACATTTTCGATCAATTAAAAAAAATTGGAGTAGATCACATAAATACCTACATTTATTTTGGACCGGGAGCTAATGACGATTTGGCCTAACCCATTTTATAAGTCACAAAATTTTGAAAAGTAATTATAAGGTGCTTCTTGACTAGGGAATCGAAATCGGCAGAAGTCTACCCCTAAGCATAAGGGTAATAAATATGTTTGAAATTGACGAATGCCTACTGTGACTAAACTAAGTTATTAAATAAAAGGAGCTATAACTAAAACTGACTTTTATAAAGGCGCATTTTAGCTAAATAATTAGCTTATGTAGTTGAAAAGAATAGATCTTCCTTTAACTGAAGCTATAGGGATTTTACACTACCGATGGTGGCGCTAGCGTCACCATTAATATGTCTGCCATAGCGAGTATACCTCGGTAGAATGTTGACTTAAAAAAGGCTAAAAGACTGGTTGTTTTTTAATTTAAACACTGCATTGAATTAAAAAATCACAGAAAAACTAACTAGAACACTGTTGAAACACTTTCAAGACACTTAGGTATACTTGATGGAGTAGTTATAAATGCTGCCGTATGGTGGCGTTTGGTTAACGTAAAATCTCTATAAATGTAGTAAATATCTTTCAAAATACCATTTCATAACTTCCAGTTTTTTGTAAGAAAAGTATTGTCAAAAAATATTGGATTCAATTAAACTTTAGAGCAAATAGTTCTATATTGCTTAAAAGCAAATTTTGATAATGAAATTAACCTTAACATAACCCAAAACTTTATAGTGAAATTTAAGAACGCCTTAATTACCAGTGTGGAGGTATAGAACGCAGTTTTTCCATTTTCTAACATGTGATCGTCACAATTAATTTTAGAAATGATGTAGAGAAATTATTTTATTATATTACTTTTTTATACTATTTTTTTACTTTATTACATTTTTCTTGTGTTATACCTACTTTTCAAATAAATTTTATTTAAAAAAAAAGATCTTTTAATGCTTATATTTAAGATGAAATCATATTTTTATACATATAATGGCAATTTTTGTGCTATTTTAAGTGCTATTTTCACGATATTTTATGCTTAAAACTCCGAATTCTACGTGATGACTAACCTGATGACTAGTACGTCTTAACTTTTGATTTTATTAATTATAGAATTTGGTCATTGGTTAAATTTCTTGAATTTATTATTTTAATAATTTTTTTTTCTCTGTTTGATCGTTGTCTAAGTTTATACAATTTGCGTTTCTTCTTTTTTTTCTTCTTCTTCTTCTTCTTCTTCGATATTTGTCTGCAGCGAACAAAGTATTTACAGACACAGATTATAGTTTATAGTTAGTTTATAGTTTATTATAGTTTAATGAAGTATTTACACACACAGGTTATAGTTTATAGTTTAATGTATTATCGTCGGCTGAGAATTTGTTTGCGGTAAGCGCCATTTTTCACAATTGCAGAAATTGAATTTTAATGTTAGGATTTTCTAATTTTTTTTTATAAATTAGTGCAATAATTCTAATTATTATCCAAATGTTTCTAAAAGTGGGACAAATTTACTTTTGACCAGGGGTCTCCAAACCAGGGGTCTCCCGTGGGCCAAATCCGGCCCGGCAGCACTACCAATTCGGCCCGCGAGAGCGGGCCTGATGTGGCTGGTATCCGGCCCGCCCTTTAATTTATTTTGATAAATCAAATCAAATCAAGTAATCATACAAAATAATAGTCAGATATTTTATTTACCGACTAAAAATAGTTGTCAAAACACAACAAAAGTTGTCAAAAAGCAATCTTAATCTAATGAGGTATAGCTGTAGAGAAAATATTCGAACCCTTCTATGTTAACAATGTAAATTGTACATTTTGAAACCGTTTTTTGACATATAAAAATCGCATTTACAACAAAACTTTTTAGACATTTTTTGTTAACAATTTTATTGTTTTCAATTTTGTATCTATACATTTTTCAATTTTGCAGCCCCGTTTTTGACTGAGAGCAACTTAAACAAAACTCCTGAAAACACAAAAAATATTGTCATTTATAAATCGGCAACAGTGCGACGAAATGAAAAACTGAATTGGCATTTTTTTCTTGAAAACGTGATTCTGTACATTTATGTTCATAAGCATTTTTGTATTTTGTTACACCGATTCTGAAATATAGATAACGATATTTTTTGTGTTTTGCAGAGTTCTTTTTAAGTCACTGCCAGTCAAAAACGGGGCAATAAAATTGAAAAATGTATAGGTACAAAATTGAAGACAATGAAATTTAAAACAAAAAAAAATGTTTAAAAAGAAGCTTTGCTGTAAATGCGATTTTAATATGCCAAAAAAATGGTTTCAAAATGTGCAATTTACATTGTTAACATAGGGAGGTTCGAATATTTTTGTTAGCCACTGTAGCTAGATATTGGCCCTCGGGGCTTTGTGGAGCAATCAGTCTGGCCCTTAGGCTAAAAAGTTTGGAGACCCCTGCTTTAGACGATATTAACAAATTTGTTCGGAATGAGTTTGCCGTAAACGTCACTAAAATGACAAGTTGAAATTTTATAAGGATATGTGGCAAAGTTTCTTGATATACATACGTTAAACAAATTCTTAAGTAAGCTAAAAGAAAAAACAACAGTTCTGTTTGTGTGTAACTATCGCAAAAGACATCTTTGCAGTTTTATCATAATATTCTGATAAGAACTTTATACTATACAGTAATAAAAAAATATTATACCTACTAAAATTTTTCAAATCATTTAAAATTAGTTTGCAGTATATCCATTCTAATTTTAAACATACTTCAATAATTAGTAACACGTACGGCAAACAAATTTTGACTAATTAAAATGCCAATTTTATATGGAAAATTTGACGTATACGCCATGAATTGGTCTATATTGCAAACAAATTGTTCAAAACCATGGTTCATACAGTAAAAAAATTTTGAGTATCTCAGCAATGAAAAGAGATAGCTTTTTTCTGATTAGTGTAATCGAAAGAGCAGGTCCGAAAACCCCTAAAAGTATGCTTAGGTTAAAAAAGTCTAAATTGTAGTTTATGACAAACAAATTTTCAGCCGACGATATTTTATATTATAATTTTTAATTAGTTTATAGTTTATTATAGATTAATTAGTATTATAATTAGTTTTATTATCATCAACTCTTTAGTCCACACCTCAACCATCGGCCTCTTTTTCTTTCAAAAATAGTTTAAACATTTAAACCTCATGGCTGCTTAAACCGGATAAAGGAATGCTTGTAACCCTGTTTGTAATAGTTGATGGTGATAATCATCAATCCTAGTACAGTCAGTATATACTTTTGAATATTCAATAATTCCGTTGTCGCTAATTCTTGTATTAACCGTTGGGGGGGGGGGGGCTCACTGGTAGTCTTCATTCAAGAAGTCTACCAAATCCTGCATTTGCTTATGTCTGCCATTTTGAATTTTATGAAAAATGTTGTTTTTTTATAACTCCGCCATTTTCATTTTTAACAAAAAATCGGTGACGACAACAGATATTCAATTTTCTATAACTTTAATTCCCACTTTTTTTTTTTCTGAAACCATATTTTTTTCAATTAAGCCTGAAAAGGGCGACGAAGTAAAACTTTTACATTATCTCATTTATTTTTAACTTTAGGGCACAAATGAACATAAATAAACTTGTAGAAAATTAAATTTTGAACAATTTTGGTCTCTACCTTTTTTTCCTACAGTCATATTTAAGGTCCTGCGCCAATGGCAAAGAAAGATAAAAGCGTCAAAATTTGTTAGAAAATTTTCTAGAAAGTTGTAGGAAATTTTTTAACAAATTTGTCGGAAGTTTTCTGACAATTTGGTGGGAAATTATAAAAAAATACGAATTGAATTATTGCCGACACAGTTAATTCCACAGATAAAAGATAAAAATGTTTTTTTTTAGGCAATTTTGAGAGCTACAAATTTTATGTCTTATAGTTTTTCCTACAAATTTGTCGTAAATTTTCTAACAAATTTTTGGGAAATTTTATTTGATGACAAAAACAAAACAAAAACAAAACATACATCATAAAAAACAAACAAAATTTTGACGGTTCTCTTTTTTTTACGATTGGCGTAGGACCTTAAATATTATAATAATAGTAAGAACCAAAATTGTTGAAAATTTAATTCTCTATAAGTTTGTTTATGTTTATTTATGCACTGAAGTTAAAAATAAATGAGATAGGTAATGGAAGAGTTTTACTTCTCCACTTTTTTCAGGTTTAATTTGAAAAATATCGATTTCATAAAACAAATTTAGAAACCAAAATTGTAGGAAGTTGAATTTCCTATAACTTTTATCTTCACAATTTTTAGTTAAAATTGAAAATGGCCGAGTTATTCAAGAAAAACAATTTTTGATAAAATTTAAAATGGCGGGCATAAACAAATGCAGAATTTGATCGACTTTTTGAATGAAGACTACTAGTACCCCCCCCCCCCCCAAACGGCTAAAAAAAAGAGCTACAACGGAATTATTATTATTATTTGGACATAATGACCGTATTGTCCAGGGAAACCGCCGGCGCCTTCCAAATGACGAAGAAAAGTTTGAGACTTTTTCCTGTTTCAACTTCTATAAATATTTAAAAAAATTTCTACAGAAAATCTGTCTCTTACTGCTAGTGGATATATAATGCAAACAAAAATGAACTCTATACAGATGATGTTCTCGGGATGCTATGTAACTAGTATATGTTTAATTATTCTGGAAGTAATTTTTCAAATTCAATAGCAGTTATATTTAAAACACAGGTTAAATGGCATTAGAAAAAATGAAAAATAAAGATTAGATTTAAAAATTAAAGAAATTAAACATCGCAGTTTCAAAAAGAAAATTTGCCTCCGCAGATTGAAATTGCGAAATTTTTTCTATAAAGAAGCTTTATTATAATCACAAAATTTTAAATGTAAATTTTACAAAACTGAAAATTGACGAGAAGTAAAATAATTTTATTCTCATGCAAATATCGTCAAGAAAACTGACCAATATAAATTCGATATTCTGCACAAAAGAGGTTACTGGAACGATCATTGAATTTATTAAGTTATGGTTATTTTCTCATCCCCTATTTGAAAATACTGTTTTACCTTGAATGTAAATTAAAACCATAATGATAAATCATACATAAGAGGGTTACAAAGCACAGCTTTCTTTTGTAAAAGCAAGCAAATTAATGCAAACTCCGGCTATTCAATATTGCATTAAATGGTGTTAAAAATTATGCAAAATTATGCAGCCCGGACCTTTGATTTTGTATGCATTACAATGAAAATGCCAAAATAGAACTCAAAGTTTATTTATTTTACATGTGAAAACTGAAACCACAAACCGTGAACATTTTCCTAGAGTTTATTTCATGTAAAAAGTAGAATTAACCTAATACAGGGTTTGTAGCGAAAATTTGCAAATACATCAAATTACTTAGGGGTCTGTTCGTACATGTGGTTTCCATGTTTAGAAACCAGAGGATGTGATGCTGCACTGTACACTATAGCTGATGTAGCAATTGAATTTTGGGTTCCATACTTAATTCATTTACTGTATTCAAATTTCAAAATTATGTAACAATGACGGTAAATAATAGTTTTGGTAACGGTACAAATATTTTTTAAATTAAAAATGCATTTTTTATGCATTTTATAGCCCAAGTTTCAACTTCTGGCTATATACATTTTATTGTTAATACTTAATATCATTAGAATTGTATGTAAATTTAAAAAAAAAGCTGTGGGTGGCATTAAGTATGTGGCCATGGAAGTGATTAGTCGAATACAATAATAATATTCTATTCTTATCGGAATATCGAACTTCTTTCATCTTCAATGCACCATCATTGTATTTTAAAATTAAAGTAGTTATAAAAAGTTGATAAAAATAATACAACAAATTTTTTTAAAACGTTAACTGATCTGCAATTTAAGTCAACAAGAGAACTATAATTAGCAATTAGTATTTTGGTAAACGATACTTAATAATCAATTAGCGAAGTTTACTTTAACAAGCTTCTAATACAGCTTCATCAAATTCTATAATTAAGCCTATAAGTTTTAATGATTTAAGCTACCTGAGTTTTATTTTGTTTCGTAAATACGAATAGAAACAAAGTAGTATTATCAAATTTCAAATTTCAAAATACAATATTAATATCATGATATCTACTATATATATTGTGTTTCTAACCGACTAAAAGCACAGAAATTGAGTATACAACAAGCGACTTAATAAAATATTAAAAGGATAGTTACTTCTTATTTACTAGTAATGCTTTTATATTTTTTAATTGAAACAAGATTTGATTTGATGTAAAAGAAAAGCTCGAAAAGGAGAGGAGTGGCTTTTCTAACTCAACGCACCTAGTTGACAAGCCAAGCCATTTGATTTGACTTTTATATAATTTAACTAACTCCCTCTCCTTCTTTTTAATTAGTTTTAACATTATAAGTTCTATTTACCATAATTGGGTGGTATTGCATGATTTCGTAATTATAATATTCACTTCATTTCTCTTCCGTAATTTTAAATCTACTTCTTTTCATCAAATTCACTAACTCTTAATTTTTTTAAATTTACCTAATGAAATTAAAATCTCAAAGCAGCTCAAATTTGTGACATTTGCACGTGATCAAAACAAATACAAGAAAATCTAACTCTACCGAAATACAACTTTTTACGTCTTCATCAAGCTATATAACTGATAAAAAACACAGCAATATATTGCGTTACGATGATTGGCGCTCTCGATTTGGAAATATGAATTCAAAAGTTAAAAATATTGTTGGGTTTTAGGATTATCATGATACCTCAAAATGTTAATTATTGGATATCAAGAAACAATTTATATCATGTCAGTGGAATACTTGCACAAAAAAATTTTTTATGCAAAATTGGAAAAAATAGGAATCTTGGGATGCCTTTTACCATCTGACACGGAGCAACTCATTTTCAAGTTATTGAAATTTAAATTGTTTAATACTTTAATGGGTAAAGGTAACTAAATTAATAACATTTAGACAAATCTAGACAAATTTAGTCTATTTAGTTTTGCAACAATTTTCTAATTCGAATTAAGTCAAGCAAATAAATTAAATAAACGTAATTTGAGTTTTGGTAGTGCGAGAGTATTAATGCGATATAAATTCTTTCATAATTGTTGTGATGGCCCATTTTGTCTAAACAACTTAAAGAACATATTTGGCACCATCTGCAGAAGGGTGTACCAGATGTAGAGTAATACCTAATTCACACCCCCATCCTAGAATTAATTACTTTGTACGTTATGCGTATCACTTATAATAGGAATATTAGATATAACTCGTAACGTAATAGTAGCAATTTAACAACTGACTAGGGTACGAAAGATAAATTATTTTCAAAATTATATATTCAAACCGCAATTATTACACCCCCGTTATTGTGCGATTTTCGTATAAAAAATTTTGATTAATACTAACGCAATAAATCAGGAAAAAACTTTTCTATTAGCTGCTTTTTTATTTTATAAGTGTACTTTCTTTAAATCAAGACTTTGAAAGCTTTGCGAAGATAATGCCCGTTGGGACGTTGGGAAATGCTAAATTACAAGAGAATTACGAAGATCCTCACGTTTTCAGTATAATCCTCCAACACTTAGTTTGTGTTCAAGTTAAAAATTTCAACTTGGCGCAGTCATCAACTACGTGTAACTGTAAATATTTTGTTAATTTATTTTTACTTAGTACGTACAACTTTTAATATTTTGTAAAATTATGGAGTACGCAAAAAAGGTTCGTTACTAACTAACAACAAATTTGCATAAGCACTTATTTTCACATAAGTAGGTAGGTACTTCTAACTTATAATATTTTTGAATTGTTAAAACTAAAAACTTTTTGTTAAAATTGATGGATTTACAAATAGGCATAAGCTTGTTTAGAGCAAATTCAAGAGCTTAAGTTCAAGTTCCAAGCTTACGTTTACGAAATGTTATCAGTTTGCTCGTTATAAAATTTTTGATTCGGTATTTTTCAAGAAAAGATTATTTCAGAATAACAAATTACTGTAAATAAATTGATTTAAAATGTAAAAAAAATTAAATTGTTATGAATGCAAGAAGGTCCAAAAATTTCAAAAGTTTATATGATGGGATGCAAACGATTTTGGCTTTCGTTTCCTCTTGCATGATAAATTTTGTTTTAAAATTAGAATAAACGTTTTATCAAAGGCAATGCTTGGTTTTTTAAATTGTGTAGCTGAAAAAGATTCAGAAAATTTACAACCAATTCTGTGATGTAAATATTTTTTAACTAATAAAAGAAAACTGAATAATTGAAAATGGTCGGTATAAAAATGTGGGGTAATTCAACGTCAATAGAATTAAATTGCAAACATTTCGAGCCTAATAACCTCAGACGAGTACCGAATCAGAAATTGCAATTTATGTACTAAGATTTGCAAAGCTGGATTACCCTTAGATGCTAAAAGGGTTCTCAAGTTTCAATAAAGAAGTTGTGGAATGAACTATTGCAATTATTCAAACGAATTAGTAGACCTGAAATCTCTCTTTAGTATGAAATTGGCTAACTCAAAATACTTGTTTTTCTTTTGATTCAACTTACTTCAGTCGAATTTCAGTATTTCAGAATTTACATTGTTAACTAATTTGAAGTACTCTACATTTGGTTTAAGGTAAGCTATTCTGCAATTTTAATTTAGACGCCTTAAAATTATCACAAAGTTTGAAGAAGAGTAATATTGCAGTTCTTGTTCAATTCCTCCAATAATAACTACTTAATTTAAATAAAAATATCTAGTATGGGTCTTTTCTAATTTATAATACAATTTTACTGTTTCTTCTTTATTTTACTTTAATATTTACAGTGTTTTATAGATCTTATTTATTTTAATTTTTTACATGTTTTAATCACAAAATTTAAAATTAAATATTTTGATATTTTGTTTAGAGAAATAAAACATTTTAATAAAAATATTAATTTTCTTTCCGATACATGACATAATCCCCCCCAGAATATCTTAAATTATGTATCCTTATAATGTGCTCTGTTTTATTGACTACTTCTTGCACTCCTTGCGTACTTCAGCAGAGTTTTATGCTTCTTATAGTCGGAACTATCCCCCTAACACATATTGCTTGGATCTTGGATCCTTGGATCATCTTTAGAGCATTTTGGAATATCATAGATCAAGATATATGTGTCTTTTCACAACTACATTGAAAGAAATGAAAGATGAAAAATGTGTTATTATTATTATTATTGCGCATATGAAGAAAATTTATCATATTGATGAAAAATCCACAGTATTCATGAAAAAATCATTAACAGCAAAAAAGGAGCCAACAGACAGACATTTCGTAAGTGAAAAATTGAAAACAGGTAGAAAAAGAAGCACTCGGAACTTTCTAAATTTATAAAACAGCTATAAACAAGAATGTATGCAGACAGGCTGAACAGGTAGGATCTTAAAGATGATCATGTAAGGGGGATTTTTATGTCGTATTTTTATATTTGAAATTTGAAACTCTAAAACTACTTTTAATAGATGGGATTTATTTTTACATTATTCAAGATTGATAAATTTCCTGCGGTGGTTTACTGCACTCTCAGGAGCTAAACCCAAAAAGTTATCCCGATCTCTTTTCTTATAACGATATAATTATCACCCTTTGGTCTTGCTTTATAGATTATGTTACGTTCTCAATCATTCTGTAGTTTTATCTCTAGTCTCTGCTGGTATATTCGTGTATTCCCTAACGGTGTATATTTGTGTAGATTCTCAATTAACGAAGCGTAGGCATCAAGTTAACTCAAGATAAGTTAAAATACTGGCAACTTGGTGTGCTAAACAATGCACAAGAACATTAAGTTTTGCACCCTAAGTTTGAATTCAGTTTTGTCAGATAATTGCAATTTTTAACTTGGGGTGAGTAAATTCCATTTTAGGTAATCAATAAGTATTACTACTCCAATGGGAGTATTATTAATACTCCAATGAGTTTCGACCAACTCCATTTTATAATAAAATTGATCTTTCAAAATGCTTTAGCAGATAAGTACATTACTAACATAATCAATGTAATTCAAAATTTTAAATAAATTATATTTTAAACTAACACTTGGTTCAAAAAAATATTGATTGATCTTCTATGACAGCCTGTCCTTGCGACGTCAGCGATGGTCCCTGAAGAGCACTAACAATTCGCAGGAAGTGATAAATTGCAACTTGACTTTTTTTTAAATATCAATGCGAAATTAATAATAAACTTAGATGGGCCAAAACATTATATAAGTACAAGCAACTTGTATTCAACTTGTATGAAAAAATTATTCAGAATAATTACTACTGTATTCATAGAAAATAAGAAACGGAATCAAAAATTTTAGTTAAATTCAGAATTTATTACTTCCAAATTTTAGAAAACTCCCCTGAGCTACAAACAAACAATTAGAATTAAAAAAAAAACTGAAAATTACCATTAGCTGACCCAAGCGGAACTATCCACATTTTATACTTGGACAGCATGTCCATGTATTACATTCTATGTTTGTATTTCTAATTTATTAAAAAATTTATTTATGCGGAAAATTTCATGGTATCCTCAAGCTTGCATTAAGTGATGGAGTCCTGAGAATCTCCACAGGTGCACTATCGCCTGAGGGTTCCGCATTACCGACCCCTGCTCTAAGGTTTGAATTGTTTATTTCCAGTTTAAAAATTAAAACCAAAAATAGAAAAGTAAATAAAATTGACCTTTTTTAATAGTTATTTACCTAAAAGTCAGAAAAATGATACATTACTGACGATGAGCAATGTTGAAATACGAGGCACTCTGTGCCGAGTATTTTAAAGCTCCGAGTAAAGTGAGACATTTTCCTGACAAGCATGGTATTAAATTTTACCGAAAATCGTAAAAAATCGAAATTTTAAAACATTATTGAACAAAATTTTCAAAATGAGCAAAAATCAAGTTTGTCAGTTTGTTAACTAATGTCAAACAATAATAAGTAATAATGAAAAGAACGACGTCTCCCTGCGCGTATATAAACAGGGAAGTGTTGTTTTGATGACAATTTTCGGTAAAATAATATAACCAGGAATGTCAACTAAGCATCGAACAGCATTGCAAAATGTTTTTCTTATTTTTATTTTCTATTTTTTATTTTTTATTTTAAAGATTTGTTATAAATGGCCACTGCCAACAGTGCTTCCTGAGTAATTCACAATTTCAGTAAGAAGGATTAAAATTAAAGGTATAATACCTGATGCTATTATGTTATTTATATTAACGTGTTTTTTTATTTATTGAATGACACATTTATTAAATTTGTTTATTTGTAAGATTTTGCCTTGTTTATATTATGAATTTGCTAATTTGTTCAGGCACTGCAAGTTTTCGTTGACATACTTATATATAAATATATTTATAGTCAACCATTTTAGGGATTATTGAAATTGATTTGATTGGTTAACGATATGGTTGTTTCACTTTAATAATTAATTTAAATGGAACAAAATAAATACATATACAAAAATTGCTTGTTAATGAAAGTTTATTTGATAGAAAAGTTTAGCTGTAATTGAAAATTTAATAAAAGTTTCGTACAAAAGAAAAATCAAACAGCATGTGACATTCCAGTAAGTGTTTGAATGGAGATTTTAAAATTCCTTTTGTAAAGATGTAAGTAAAGATTTTAACAATATATTGTTAAGTACATTGAAAATACATTTGAGATTTAAAAATTTTAATTTTGTGGACTATAAAAATAATAGTAATGGATTCTATTCTGTATCCCTGTTATCTTTCCAAAAATTATTGTTTAGCAAGTTTTATTTCTAATCTATTCTTAATGTTTTGTTGAAAGCTTCACGGTAATCGAATTACAATAATGACATTTATTGGTAAGTTAGTGCAGTTGTTTGATTGCTTACAAAAATTGCTAATAAATAATTTGTTTTGTAAATTTAATATTATTTTTATGAGAAATTGAAAGCAATAATTTAATAATTTAAAATTGCTATAGATTATTATCTAACTTTGAGATTATGAAACAATTTGTGTATTTTCATTTCGTTTAGTTCCATTTTATTATGATTAGTTTATTAAAATTTTTAATAATTTATGCCGTAGTCCGCTGAAATAATTGTTAGCAAGGTCATAAGTAACAGGGGCGGTCTTATTTTTTATTTTTGGAGGAGGCCATTTCTGAAAAATAACCAAAATGTAAGCTTGAAAAAGACTTACTTATATAATATAGGTAAATATGTTAAAGGGTTGTGAAAGATTGAAATTTGTTTTAAATTTAATTTTATTTATGTAAATCAATATTTTCTGTTGAAATAGCAAAAAAGTGTAAGTAAAGTTATTCAATAGTACTAGTGTAATTTCAGTGATTTAATAAACTAATTATAATAATTGTAACGCAGTCACGAACGAAAGATCACGCATTTTCGTTCATGGAGGGTTACAAGAATTTGCACTCAGCTTTATTTTACGGCATATTTTTTAATATAAAGTAATGTATAGTATATTAGTGTTGAAATGCCCAAAAAATTTAAATGATATAATTAAAACAAAATTTAGTAATTGTCAAGGTAGTGGAAAATTAATGTAAACTTTTTCGTTCCACTTATCCCATCCAGATCCATTTCAACTTTCTCTATAGTGTCGATGACTCTTGTTATTCTTCTTATTTCAATTTTTTTAATTTTAACCATTAGGCTCACTTTCTATCGTAGCTCCTATCCATCTCGTCGTTTTCTGCGTGGTCTGTAGTTTATTGGCACTTGTCACTAGTACAACATATCGATCTCTGCTGAAACGATAAAAAATTGAAAAACCTGCAAAAACTTGCGAACTGAAAAAGTCATTTTTGAAGATCTTTTTGTTGAATGGTTAATTATTTGAAAGTTCGACGTGTTCTGAAAACTACTACAAGTAATAATAATAATAATAATAAAGCAGTCAATTTATAGACTTGGAGTTGGTGCAAAATTTTTGGCAAGAAACTCATCTATCAATGTCATCAGCAGGAACAGAATGAACAACGCTTCCGTGGGAGTGTACAGCTAACACCTTCCGCCTTAGTTAAACTTATTGAAACGATGTGTATCAATGTATGAAAGTTGAACAAACCATGTGGTGTGTAAGTATAAAAAAAGGCAAACAAGGAAAGTTTAAAAAATGTTCAACTCCGTAATAAAATTAATTGCAGAAAAAGCGCAACTAAAAAGTTTTTCTATTTGGATTTGGACGGTGAAAAGTTTGTATTTAAATTTTCTCATCACAAAGAAGCTGTTACGACTTTTCCGTTCTTATCTAAATGCAATCAAAAGTTGCACTGTTAATTAAATTACATTTAACTTGTAACATTGTTACGACATTTCAATTTCGACAGCATCTCTTCAATATTTTACACACATAATAGAGACCTTCTGTATCTAATTATTTTTTAGGAGGTAATCAAATTTTGATGGTGTCGTAGTTTAATGCAATAAAAACAAAAATTGTAGATAGGGTAGCTTTTCCTGGATCTTCAATAATGAATTTAACTTTGAGGGCGTGAATTATTTTAACACGAGACAAGTTTTAGAAGCATTTTTTAAAATTAGTGGTGTTTTATTACCCAAATTAAAATTAATATGAAATTTTACAAAATTACGGCGTCGCGTGGGTTAAATTTGCTTGGAATATTTTTAATAAAAATCAAAGTTCTATTGTAATTTTGAAAACTAGATTAATTTTTGATATATAATGCTTCATGCGAAGAAATATTTTCATATATTTTTTCTTAATATTCCCACGTGTCCCTTTTGGATGTCGGTTGAAGTCTAAACACGAATAAACCGGAAAGGGAAAATAGAATTTAAGAAGGAAACACCGCTATACTTAGACAAGAAATATTTGAAGCTATTTATTTCCCATGCGGATTGGGATGGGTCAATAATGCAAAAAATATTAACGTATTATGGAACATCTTTATAAAATGAAGGATATTTGTAAAAATAAACGAAATGAAGCTTTCAAATTGCCGGTTCAAGTCGCTCAAATTACGAACGCTTAAATATGTTTTTCACTGACTTAAAGTACACTGCTAATTGAAACATAATTATGCAATTATTGTAAATATAGGAAAAATTAATAAGAGCCAATTAAATTCAAGTTTCTACTATAAATAGAATCCATCGATTATTTTGTAAAGTTTATTAATATAATTGAGATATTTCAGTATCTACCTGGTCCCCAGGGTAGGCTCTGATTTATTTTTTTAAGGGAGAAAGTCTAATATTATGCAAACTTTTCTTTGGAAAAACCCCTTGCAGGAAATTTGAACTTTAAACACTTCTTTTATAAAAACAAAATGTAATCTATTAAACTTTTTTCCTTTGTTAATGAACAATAAAACCTTCGAGTTACCGCGAGATTTTTGAAAAATGTTTTAATAAAAATGCACTTCGCAGACTAATCGTAAAAATCATTGTACGAAACAAGTGCTTTAGATTAATTAAAGTTGAGAAATGAGGAGCTGGGTTTAATTATAGTCAAAATAATTGTCCTAAAGATACTGAATGCTAATTTCAAACTGGAATTTTTATTGTTTTCAAGAGGGAAAACAGGGGGAAACTTCAAACGATTGGAAGAATGCAGATGAAATTGTAACGCAAAACATAGGGAGTACGAAGGTATAAGCTATGTATACATTTTAACATTCTTAAAAGTATGTTTACTTTGAAAATAATAAGGTTAATGCGAAATCTTGTAAATGAAAATGTAAGGAACTCAACCTTGAGTAAGCAACCTTAAATTGGTGTCAGTCATAAATAAAAAATTTAAAAAGCTCTTCGTTTTAGGGGTAAAATAATTACCATTAAATAATTATACGTTCTCCATTCCAGGATGGCAGACAACGTTCTTAATTAACTTAAACTTGTACACATTTTATATGTAAATAATTGTTTATGTTAAATTTACAACATTTAAAATAAGATAAAAATTATTCCTAATTAAATCGAGTTATTTTTGTCTTAAATATTTCAATATTATTTAGAATAATCATTATTTCCCCATAATGTCATTTTAATATTTGGTTAATAATTTTTAGCAAAAGAAATTGTAAAAATTACTAATACGAAAATTAAACACGAAATTTAATCTATAAAAAATTAGTCTTCCTGCCTATTTCTAACAGGCAGTTGCAAACTTCAAATTTAATTTGAAGTCTACTTTGCAAAAGGATTACATAGTTTGCTTTTTACTGAAATAAATTATTATTACTTAATATTAAAATAAATTTACATAATAAACTGAATTTTTGGCAATTTACCCATATTTACAGTTCTTTAATCCATAAAATCTATATTGATTTATTACACCGGAAAAATCAATACACTGTTAAAATTTTGACGGATGATGGGGGAATGAGCAAATCAGTGAAGAGCAGAAAATATCCATCAAAAGTCCTAAAAAGGCCACCTCGTGAGCTGAGCTTGTTTTGACTACTAGAATGGCAATAATTCTTTTTAATTAGAATATACTTTTAATTATGACAAAAATTGTACTGCGTTAATTAAAGTCAAACGGCTCATTTTTGCTGAAAATATGTGAATCAAAATTTATTTGACATCAAAGGGTTGTAGCTTATCCCAAAAGGTAAGCATTTTTATAGAAATTCTTGGAAATCTTATAGAAATCCCAGGAATTCATTAAAGTTCCTACCAAAACAAAGTTGAAAAAGCAAAGAAAAAATGAAATCAAATTGATGAGCTATAGTTCTCAAACTTCTGGATAGAGAAACCGAACTGTTTTGCCAACTAATATTTAGAATTTGTTATTACATAATTATTTGATAGTTTTTGTAATTTTAAGTCTTGTGTACTACAAATTCTCAGGGATATTTACCTCTCGGGATTTCCAGAATTCTTCTTATCATCAGCGATGTTATTGTGAATATTTTTCTTATTTTCTTCATTATATACGACTGATCATCGGAAATAACCGTGAAATAAGGGCATTTATATCATATTATGAAAAATACTACATACCACAAATTTACTTAAAATTTTTATTTTGGGTTCATTTCCATTGAGTTTTGTAAATAATTTTTCTATGGGGTTGTGAAGAATTGTGCAACCGAAGTACCATTGAAGTTGAAAGTTTTTGCAACTTATCTGCGTTGATTTGAAGAATGGTGTTGAGCATGTGTCAGGGGCAAGACCTTATCTGGATCGCAATAGAGATGGCAATTATTGTGTAGGCACCGAATTATCTACTTAGAGGTTTATTTTGTAGATTTGTAGTGTGTATTTGAATGATTGAGTTGCTCTTCAGATACCTATCATGAAGCATGAAGAGAAGAACTAATCGTTCGAATTCTTATGAAGTGTACCATCGAATTGTGTACTGACGTAAGGTGCGAGGGTGAGTTAATTATTTTATCTTTGCAGAGCTAATTGTTTTTCAGTTAACTAACACCATCATGATTGCAGTCTTATTGATATTCAGCTTAGGGTAGCGTGAAAAACCCAACGAATGAATGAAACATTCAAATCCAAGTGGAGGTGATTTTGTCTTAATTTTTGGCCAGTTCTGCCTATTAATAAACTATAAAATATAGGATTATTAACAGTTGGATTACAATCGAATACTTTCCACATGAGCAATCTAAATTTTAGAATTTAAATTATAATAATTGCCTACGATAAATGAATTTTGGTAATAATAATAATAATAATAATAATAATAATAATACAATATATCACAAACACACCAAAACAATGAATATTAACCAAATGTAATTAAATATTACAACAATACAAAGAAAAAAATATTGTATCTGTAAATATCATACAAATTGCATACTACTAGAAGTTATCCGTGTTCTTACCTTATAATAAACATTAGGTATACGAAATATTAATATTACGAGTCTATAAAATAAAAGTAAATTGGGCTCTGGCTTCTTAACTAACATTAAGTTAGTATGGTATTTGCATAGCCGTTTAAATTCTATCTAAATTTGAATTTGGATACAATCAATTCCTTGTGATGTAAACCTTTACAAATTGTAGACTAAACAGTGGTCTGCATTGGTGAGGGTATGGATGAGTTTGCCCTATATTTACCTTGTAAATGTTGTCAATAATTCACAAACCGTGAATTCTATTCTTGGTATTGAAAATTAATAGGTTACTTACAGGTAATATATAATATGTACATATATGTTTATATATATAAAATTGTAAAAATGTAAATTTTTGTCGAATTGTAGTAGTAGTTTATGCCTAATATTTTGGAAGTAGATGAACCATATCGATTCTGGGGCACTTTAATTTTAAAAATTTAATTAAACTTTAATAGACGACTTTGAAAGTCTTAAAAATTATTTGGAAATGATAATACTGATAATAGAAATCTAAGTATTTTGTAGCTACACTATCCAAAATTAACACTGGCGGTTATGATGATATAGTAAAAGCAGTTTACATTAATAAACTAACACCCCCAAATGACACTTTGATGATAGCATTATTATACTGTAATAAATATCAAATACATTAAAAGCAAGAATGACTCTTTTAATGTACTATAGCGTACAAGCCTTCAAAAGTTACAGTAAGTATTAAAATAATCGATTTATAGATTATTATTATTATTATTTTACTTAATTAGCAAATAATGCCAAAACATAGAAATTCAAGAAAAAGTATTCTATATAATAACACTTTTTTACCATTTTTTTTATACATAGATGATACATCAATGTCTTTCTGGCATGTTTTTGTAAAATATCACATTACATAATATTATATACCTAATCGCATGTTTACTATTAATCGAAGATTAACAAATCGCTAATTGGTAAGATTGGTACATACTTCCAGAATGTTAGTAGTTATTTCCAACCTATTTAAATTGATGTTTATAAAACCATGAACTAACTCAGAAGGTTGATACCATTAATTATTTTTTTTTATTTAACGCTTTTAAAACAATAGTTATTGTATTAAGACTGATATGTAATGATATGATGACGAAGAAAACAAAAATGAAATATTTTAGATATATAATATGTGAAAAATTTAGTGGTATTAAAATCAAGAAAAAGCTCTGACAATTAAATATTCTTTTACTGACCCAAAACCTCAATAATAACTTCATAAGAATAAACTTAGGGGAATAGCCCGATATAACAAGGTCATTATGAAAATTTTAAACAAACACATAAAATTGTGAATTTTATAAATAATTTAATAACATCGTAGTAGTAGTATAGTAGTAACACTAAATTTAAAAAAATAATAATGAAAAGACGATAAATGGATAAAAATACCGTTAAAATAAAGAACCGGCTTTATGGGTTGTTTTATATTTACGATTGCATTATTTTAAATTTTTAAATATTTTTCCTATTAAAGGAAATACAGTTGAATGTTGTGAGTTTTCAGTAGGACAGACGGTAATTGGGTTTTAAGTTGTTGTTTTTAGGACATTTTTAAATTTATCAATAAGAGAAAGCAACTAAAAAATTGTCACCAACACAAATCAGACCTCTTCCTTTTTCAGTTAAAAATAGGTGGGTTCTGACAGCTCAACAAAGGGTAAAAATAAATTTAAATGTCAAAGAGTGAGAGATTAACATTCTTGTCAAAAAAAATCCACAATTATTGCGTTTAATAGTATCACAGTAAATTAATAGTACCTAGTTTATTATATCAGTTTTGAAAATAAATCATTTTCAAGCACTGCTTGTGCAGCTCGTGTTTCGTACAAAAAATTTGATTTTCTATCGAATGCTTTTGAAATCAAAGAATTTCACTTGAATTGACATTTTCCGAATAAATAAACTTCTTTGTTTTTTAATTTAAATGAAACAAATCGGTAACAGCATTGCATGGAATTGAATTATTTGGATTGTTAATTTAATGTGATGAAGAAAAAAATGCTTTTTTCCGACTTATTAGTCGTCATTGTAATTATGGCTAAAAGAAAGTTGTTTATCATAGAATAATGAATATGAAAATAATAAATAACAGAATATGATAGTATAAGCTTAAAAAATTTTTTTTTAAAGACGGCCGTCTATGGTCCTTCTTGTACCAACCGCCACTGAATTTATTCATTTTGTCCAAAAAGTGATCGATAGAAGCTTGGTATTTTCAACGGGTTTTTGCCTTTTCCAAACAGAGCCAATCGTGCTATTTTCCATATCTTTCGAAATTGGATTTTATTGGCAACAAATTCAAAATTAAAACAAAATCATTAAATAAGATGTATAGAAAAGTTTAGAAGGTTTAATTAGTTTCGAGGTAAATTTGGCAAAAATTAACTTTTGGAAATAAAATTTGTTTGGTAAAACAATGCAAATAGTTTGAGTTAGTTAAAAGTTTGGATTAGTAATTAGTAAATTCTTAATAATTAGTAGATACAATAAGAAAAGCTCAATTAATTTTGTTGTTAAGTTGGTTCATTAAACTTTAGCTGCAAAATGGAGGAATAAGTTCACATTTAAATTTTTCTAAATAAAAATGATGATTGAATAGGGTACCTTATTGTTAATATAACCGTTTCCGTAATTTTTGTTTACGCCACCGTAAGTGTACAAATTGTGAAAAATTAAAAAAGATCTATTGGAGTGAAAAATTCTAAATAAAGAGTTCAACATACATTTTTTTCAAATATTCGAGTAGCAGAATCCAAGAAAATAAATTGTGCATTAGACGGTTCTTGTAAGCAAAGTCGTTGCAGACAACTCGAAAATGTCAAAATTTCTTGTATAGCTTTTTAGAATTCCGTATGTTAAAACTAAAGCAATACGAATATCCTGTAAAACATCAGCTTCAATGTTAAAGTAATCAATACAATAAAATTGTTGTCTCGAGTGGCTTCAAAGCAACAACTTTATCCATTATTAACTACGGTAAAAGTACAAGATGAAAAATGCTGCAAGGATAAAAATATCAAAAGTTAATAAGATGAAATGGCATTTGAATGACAAACGTGTTGTAGTATTTTGAAAAAATGTGAGTGACACTTAAAAAGACTTGAAAATCTCATCATATCGAATGAAAACACTTTGCAGATAATGGAAAAATTATTGAAATGCGAAAAGATCAAAAGTCAAGGTTAGGGTTGACCTAACTGGGAAAATTATTTAAAATTTTGTTTATTAATTTTTTAACACTTCCAAAGTAACCAAACCTCGAAATATGCACAACAAACAATTTTCGAGTTGACATGAATAACTTGGGTCAATTGAATAATATTTGGTCGATAACCACGCGGTCTATTCAGCTCTGCAAAATATCGAAAACCATAAAACGGTTGTATCCCTGGTGAAAACCAACTTTCAGTTGAGTTTCGTTTTTAATTTGCGGCAAGAAAATCGAGTCAATTTATTTTGTACCTTTGATAAAATTTCCAGGCGTGGTTAAATTAACCGATTGATTTTACCTGCTGTGTTATAAGGGACTTAAATTTATTAAAATATCAAACAGTGTAGTATGTGTATAGGTGATTTATGCAAAAAACTCAATTTTTTTTGAATCGGAAAGCTCAACATTTCAATTGTAGAGAAATGAAGTGAAGTATTATATATTATATTGCAGACACGTATTTTACATTTTTCTTTCAACTGCTGGCAAATACTGCGACGTCGGGTAGGTCGACAATGAGTTGATGCTACACCCTTATTCGATTCCATGGCAACCCTGACTTAAACGAGATAACGTCAACCTAAACACTTCCCTGAAAAGTGCTTATAAGAAATGAATTGCCACTTATTATGTTCGCTACATTTAGAATAGATATATGTAACACAAAATGGCCACAATTTCAAATTTTAGTACACAATGTATAAATAAAAATTAGGCTCGTAATATATTTGCCAGCAAGGAATTTCTGCAAGCATTTATCTTTCTTTTCACAACAACCATTTATTATTTTGCAGTTTATTTCAGAATGTTAGCAATCATCAACATTTAGATTGCCTTTTTCAACATTCTTAACTTCACTACGCAACGGCATTTAAGTGTGTCCTCCCCTTTAATTTTAAACCAACGAAAAAGACAAACTGTGACATTGATCATTTACTTTTGGAACTCTGGAAGCAAATCTTAAACATCAACACCGAGTGGGAAAAATCTCGATAGTTCGTAGACTTCCATCCTTTATTGCCAAAGTTTAGGTCTAATTTTTTAAGAGCGCTTTTTGACCTTAGAATTGAAAGCTTATAAATCTATTTTTAACGTTTTAAATTTCATCTCAAAGGATTTTTTTTCTTATTATATTCAATTCTAATCATTAAAAATTTTAAATCTAGAAGAAATATATTACAAAATAAACTCGTTAATTATTTCGTAACTTGACAAATAATAATAAAATATCTACTTACTACGCAGTTCAGCATGTCAAGCTATATTGGCACAAATTTTCCAATGTCACTAAAGGTGAACGATTGATATAAGAAAAAAATTCTGTAATATTTTATCAGTTCCACCCTAATAAATTTCCATTGTTTATTTTTTTGATCCTTTCATAATGACATAAAAAGTGAGCAACAAAAGAAAATAGATTTTCTTTAAAACTCGACCAAAAAAATGTAAGAAAATATATTATATTATAGTGAGCGAAGATGCTGCCTATTAATAAATATCAAAACATTGCCTTATAAAAGAACAATTATTTTTAATTTGTATATCAGTTGCGATGAAGATCATTAAACCTTATAAATTTGGAACGAATAGTTTTTAGTTTTACATTTACCTGTTTAGCTTAAGTTATCTTAAAATTACCTACTAAATTATTTTTAAATGTTTCTACATGCGGAGATTCTCACTTTGCACGCCTCACCTTTTTGTCGAAACAAAGAAAATTCACCAAGCCGGGAAAATTTAGACATCTGGATGTTCTCATGATGATCTCGTGAAGAAGTGCAAGCTTCTTATAAAATTTGTGAGACAACATTTTGTGGTACAGCTGTATTGAATTCTTGAACGCTCTCAAGCTTTGCCCTAAAAATGTTGATTTAATAGTCTGTGGGTGAAAACGAAAACCCACAATGTTCAGGTTTACTGATTTTGATTCGTTAATGTTAGGTACAGCACGAACAACAAAAAATTAATCAATGCCATTGTTACGGGTTGAAACCACCAAGGGTTGTAACATAATCTACATTATTCAGGGGGTTTAAATTTAAGTAATTTTAAATATTAAGCCTAACGGCAAATCAATATGTAGGGTACGCCTTTCTAACCATTAAAAATAAATAAACAGTAAACATGAAACATAACAACAAGAATACGAAGTTGGTGGAAAATTAAATCAAAATAAATGTTAATAATTATAGCAGAAGTTCTCCATGTATTTCAAAAGATGTAGCACTAGTTTACGTGACACTTGATCAAGTGATACGCGAATATCAGTTTTTCAACAAAAGTATTTGAGATGCGGATATAAAATTATGAAAAAATGCACTTATGGTGTTGTCAGCAAGTGCTTTACATTACAACTTTTTACGACAACCATTAGCTCACTAAAATTTTGTTTTAAACAATGCCGATAGTCTACAGTTTCCCTGTAACTTACGGAAAGAGAACGCAAATCTTTAATAAGGGTGTTAAAGTGGTATCTTTTATGTTTTAGTAACAGTTACTGTTAAATTATTTTACAAAATTTAAAACTCTCCAACTTACAATCCTTTTAATAAGAATAAAAAAATTAACAGTTTTTTAAAATTTATTACAACAAAATACATACCTACATATATACGATAAGTTGGTAATAAAACTAAACACATATTTGCGATTTACGTTAAGCAAACGCAACCACGCGGAAATACATTAAGTTAATTTAATAAGAACTTACCTATAGTTGGTAGTATTGTTTATAAACCAAACGTTCGCATTCTTTTTGTGTTCTATTTTGTGAATTGTCGTTTCACAGCGGTTTTAAGATAAAATAACATAGAATCAAACTCAAAACAACATCAAGTATACGTAATGGAGTCGCCATGTTGTTGCCATTTGGTAGCGTCACGAGCGCCACTAACGGTAAGGTATAATTGTATAAGTTTTTATTTTAAATAAAAATTTTTTTTAATTTTTTACATAAAAATTATTATATACTACTGCTTATTTTACTATTTTATATAATAAACTATATAATAAAGAAACATATCTGTTTTTTCTTCCGTAATACATCTTCGATTGGTTCATCTTATGCTACCAACCTACAAAAAATGGGAAGTTGAAAAAGGACGGGTTAGTGTGATCTTCAGGCAACAACATAGCACACCAATCAAGTTCCACACCACTTAAACAATATTTATAGTTTTTTATATCTTTTTTCTATATAATTTTATTAATTAAGTAATTTTTGTTCTGTTCATCATTTTTTTACAATAGGTACATTTCAAAATTCTGAAAATATCTGAAAACTGACAAGATACAAAAGATTTTATCTCAAACGCTGTCCAAATATGCAGTTGCAATCCAATTTTTGGACATAAAGGGATATAGCTTTAATCGTTGAGACTGGAAATAACCTAACTAAAATAATCAAAAGTAAAGAAAGTAGTTGACTTTTAGAAGTCTAATGAAAATAAAATCATTCTGCTAATAAACTTCGACGGACAGTGAAGACCAATCAACATTCAAATGTCGACCAATGATGAAGTTCTTATTTAATAGCATTAACCAAAAAATACCCACGTTCATATGACAAAGTGTTATTGCTCGTTGTTCATGAACAATAAGGTCATAAAAATTTTATTGTTTTTTTTATATTTAATATATTTTTTTATTTTATTAAAATAAAGTGGCAAGAAACCCCATTTTTATGTACTTACATTTTTTTAAATGAATTAAATGTGGTAAAAATTGAGATGAGTTGATAAAAGTGGTCCATGCTTAGCCGAAGTATAAAAATTGGCTATTTGGCACAATGTGAGAACTTTTATAAGAATAAAAGTTGGCAATAAAGTCGAAGTCTACAAAAGAACAGTAGAAATGGTCTACAAGCTGCTTTTCAGCCACAACTACTACAATCAAAATTTGCAATAACCATTCTAAATAACCGCAATATAATAAAATCTGAGATAAAAAAATAATTTCGGTACTATTAGAAAAAAAACCTGTTACCCTTTCAAAATAGCTGACCATATATTACTCTAAAAATAAATCAAAAAAAGGACTTTTACACTTCTGCAAGTGACTCTGATGCGCTAGACAGCATTTGTTGATATTATACGCAAGCATATTCAAACATCCGGAAGTAACTATACATACAAATTAAACTTTTTGATTCAATATGAAACGCAATTTGGTATATTTAGTTAACTCAAAATTGTGAATTTCACACAAATCCGTGTTTGCTTAAGCAAACGCTACTCCGAATTGGAAAATATATTTTCTAATCCAAAATTAATAAATCTCATAATCAATTCTTTAAGTGAATTAAAGGTTTTGATGTTTTGTAAAAATAAGTCAAGCTTATTTATGTTGACGATCGGAGACCTTTTAGGTTTCTTAACCTATGATCCTATTCCTATGAATATGAATATAATGAATATAATATAAAGCGCTTTAAATACTCCAGCATAATCGGTTTAAGTATATATCAAAAATCCAATTATCTTGAACCCAATAAAATAAAACTCGTATTATTTTTTATCCAAATGAATGACCCAAAATAACATTTTCTTATTACTGTTAGCAAAAACGAGAAGAAAGCTGTAGTTGTATCCTTGTATTTACTTTTTCATCAAAATATTCTACATGGGTCCAAAGGATAGTTTGTTGGAAAGGTTGTGTTAAATTTTGCACTTCTTGAAAGAAGCGAAAGCTAAAACATTTATTCTGTTGGCGAATACGGCATTAAGTTTACTCGGTTACTTGATGTCAAGGCTGCGTCCCCGCATGGTATACGTCGAGTTACACGATGATGCGGAATCCACCCCTGCTGGTCGATACGGACTTCCAACCCCGCGCTGTTGCCGTCCATGTTTATCATTCACCAACTCCTACAAAAAACTAACCCTGTCATTTCAATCTTTACAACGATAACGTTACTCTCAAGTATACGAGCTCAGAATAGTAATGTTTTATTTGTTCTCGACACAAAAGGAAATGCTATGTAGTTTTCACACCTCTCAAGTAAAACAAATTAGAACATTTTTATGAGGAAACATATATACCTATTTAGAAAAAAGTTTGATATTTAATTATTATTTATTTTTTAGATGAAATATCTTCGATGGAAAATAGCTTTCGGTCAATACAAGAAAAACTAATAAAACTGCTCCCCCAAATTTCATCTCCACTTTTTCCCACTAAGCAACGCAAGCTAGCTCTTGATTGTGGTAAAGTAAAACTTATGTCGAGCCATTGTCTTGAAAAACCTCAAAGTTAAATGTCGCTCTGACAACTTACATGTCGCTGGCAATGCGCCCACAATTATAAATTTTTGATTAAAACTAATGTCATCTTTTCGGCTTCAACGAACTCAATTTCCATCGTTTAACATACGCCACTTCGTAAAGTATTTGCAACATCTTTAAAAAGTATTTTCTATACATCGGCACTCATGGGTTTAATTTTTAAATGAATTTGGTGAGAAAAGCTTAAGTTTTATTTGAACTTCAATAAGCATTCTATTCCTAGTTTCTTCAGTAATTTGTAAAATACCTATAATCGACAGAGATTAGTTTGAGCATAATGGGATTTCTATTCGCATCCGTTTTGGAGTAAGTTTTAACGGTATTGTATAAAAACAAGTATTTAGAAATTTAGTAATACTTAAATTAGTATACTTAAATTTAAAAATAATTTAATATTTTACTAATTTTCAAATTCTTCTGTATTATCTTCATAATTCTGTTTTGAATATTATTCTAATTTATTTTTCAATATTATAATATATTTTTTATAATTAGAACAAATCCATATTACCTTTCTTTATCATTCACTCTTTTCTAATTAATTTTTTTAATAGTATAAACTTTTAAACTTCAACTTTCTTGAATGTCAGCTTCTTTAAAAAAATTTTCTACAATTATTTACAATTAATTAATCAACATCGACAAACAATTTATTTCTGCAATTTACGTATAGTAAAATTTAAAAATATCAGATCAACTTAATTTTTAAAATACTCCACAGTAATCCACAAATTCCACATCCACTAAAACAAAACTTCTACAAAAAGCTTCCAAACATTTTATTTCTTGCATCTGCGTCAAGTAGATATAGCAATATTAATTACTCTTAAACAATAATAATAGAACAAACAAAATTTAAACAATTAAACTTTAAATAACAAATTAAATAAAATAATATAATCAAATTATATTTTTTTGAGCTTTCGACGATTTTTGTCGTCTGCTTCAGAATTTATTTAATATATTAATATATTTAAAGTTTAATTGTTTATTTTCTCACAAGTTAAGATTTATATATTCAAACAAAATTTATTTAACAGACATACAAATGTATTGTAGGATGAGGGAGTCGTACTGCTTGTTATAAAAGTAACAACTAAGAGCTGAATTAGAAGAAAAGTTTTAGCGGATATGTTAGAAAATATCTGGATGTCCAAACAAGTTCCATGGAACTTGGAGCAGCTAAAAAGACAACATTCAGATCCAGGTCCAGATCCAAATTCTAAACCACATGAAGGAGGTATGGAACTCAGCCTTCTGGGTTTCTAAAACCTTTAAGTTCACTTCTCATAGCAAATTTGTAATATACCGATATTAACAATAAGACAGAAATATATTAAAAACAAACTGGAAGAAGTCAAAAATACTTAAAATATTATTATTGGTTGATGTGTTCGTTTAGGTACTTGTAAGAAAAAGCAATGTCAAATTTTTATAATTAAATTGAAAATTGTTTTATTTTTAAAATGCAATAAACTGTTGGATGTAATCTAATGAAAAATTTCTCAACAAGAATTTTATTTAGCACGTTTACTTTTATTGTGTGGTATGTGGATTTTTTGTCGTTACTTCAAATTTCACTGCATTTCTTGTACCTACATTTTCCAATCTTATTTTGTGCTGTATCTGGAATATTTTGCCGTTTCTTGTAAAAATGTTAAACTCGGCACAAACCAAATATAACGAAAAACCAGAAAATAATTTCAAAATTTTAATTTAATCAGACGATTTTTTTTTAATGACGTTAAGCTGGTAATTTTAAAATTTAATTGAAAACTGTCGACTACAATAAATTGTAACATTTAATAATTTTTTATATGTTAATTTTAACGCAATCTAGGGAATTTGAATAAAAATCAAATTTAAGTTGGTTATGTTTTATATTGCTTTATATTTTTATTTATTATGTATTAAATAATTTAATATACATATATTATAATATATTGTGGTGACCTTTACCTAAACTCCTTTACCCACAAACCTACATCAATCAGAAAAAATATATAGTTGAAAATTCTTCTGGCACTTAAAATAAATTGTTTGTCCCGAAAAGAAAAAGAAATCAATTACGAGGACGTTCGTACGTTGATAAAAATAAAACTGCTTTAAAGTTATAAATTTGGTTTTTATTTTGATGTTAAATAAATAAATGTTTGTAGGTGTATTTTAATTCTAAGTGCTTGTTCACAATGTACATAAGACATAAGAAATACATAAAACGTAAGAATTACAAATACAAATTAGACCTTAATCGAATATTGAATAATACTGGAGTTCTTTTGTTATCTGCAAAAGATCATTCTTAAGTCTTAATTTTTAAGTCTTATGTTCGTCTTACGTTTTACGTACATTGTGAACAAGCATTAATTTTCAAAACTGTTTTGTTTACAAATTTGTTTGTAAATTAATTTCGATGAAGTTAACAATTTAATTTAAATTAATTTATACATCATATCAATATTTTAGAAAACCCAAAAAATGCACTAAACAAATTTCAGAGCTAAAATGTTTTTAAATTAACACATGTAAAATACATTGTAAGTATACACTGGCTCACAGAATTATTGGCACAACCCTATGCTAGCAATGTAATTTGTCCCTTTTCAAGACTATTTTTGACACATAACAATCAATTTTACGGCAAAACTTTTCAGACATTTTTTGTTGCAAATTTCATGGCCTTCAATTTTATTTATATACATTTTTCCATTTTCTCGCTCCATTTCTAACTGACAGCGACTTAGACAAAACTCTGTAAAATCCAAAAAATAATTTCAGCTTTATCTTAAAAGCGGTGCTACAAAATAGAAAACTGAATAGGAAGTTTTGGTTGTAAATTTCATTTACAACATTTTTATTTATATACATTTTTCTATTTTCTGGCACTGTTTTCGAGATACACCTGAAATTAATTTTTGCATTTTACGGAGTTTCGTTTAAATCGCTGTCAGTTAGAAATGGAGTGACAAAATGAAAAAATGAATAGAAACAAAATTGAAGGCCATGAAATTTTCAACAAAAAATGTTTGAAAAGTTTTGCCGTAAAATTGATTGTTATGTGTCAAAAATAGTCTTGAAAAGGCACAAATTACATTGCTAGCATAGGGCTATGCGAATAATTCTGTGAGCCAGTGTAGAAGGTACTGTTAAGGAATTTATACCGCAAATTTCACTTTTTCTATATACCATTGGAAAGAGGACAATTTCTTAAGCATATTTAAAAAAAAATTTGTTGGATTATCTATTAGTTTTTGAAAAAAACGAGATTTAAAAATCGAAAATTTTACATAATATACAATCGCATGCATAACATAGAGGGAGGAGCTTAACTGCTAATAATTAATTTATAGTCGTCTCGAAAACTAATTCATAATCCAAAAAATCCTAAATACAAATTTGCGTCCATCTTCATACTACACTGACGTATCAAAAATCAGTGTAACCACTTCACTCGTACGAAAAATAACGTACGAGCACGCACGTCTAAAATATCGCACGGATATGCATCCAATGTAACCTCAGCTTAAGTTTTAATCTTCTGTTGGAGCGGTTCTCAACCTTCTCTTTGTACCCCTTATAAAAATTATGAAGTTTTGCTTGTGCAATCAATAACAAATAAAAAAAAAATTTTACATTTTTTACATTCCATTAGAAAAAAGCAGTCAATGAGAGAGTTGAGATAGCTTATTTGTTAAAATTTTTTTATATTTGGTTGCATTTTAGTTAATTTTTAATGCAAGTTAGGTTTAAGGTTTAGTCGGTTAATCCTTAATCGTAAGTAGGATATTTGTGTCACTCTGTATTCTTAGGCATAATAAGTAACAAATAGTAACATAAATAATAATCAACAATACATTTTTGTTCGCATTTCACACGAATTGCGATCGATGAGAGTATTTCTAACATGTACCCTCAAAAAGTATCCCCAGGGGTTACTTATGCATAGGTTGAGAAATGTATGTTGTTACTCAGGTCGACAACTTCTTAACGTTTGATTTATTATTAATATTAAGTTGACCGTTGATTGATTTTTTTTATTCGGACGTTGCATTTTTTATTATACTTCTGTTGACGATAGAAATATTAAACTTTTGCTATCATAACTAAACAAAAAAGAAACTTAAATTACTTTAAATCTTAACTTGTCAAATTATTATAAATATTATAATCGAATTATTTACTTTAATGAAGGACAATTATTGACTTTATCACACAATACACATTCTAAAAAAAATGTATACTTCCTTGAGGCGGCGGTGTGTTAATTTTAATGCTAAACAACCCAATTATCGTCAAATATATTGCTATGATATTTTCAACTTAATTAATTTTTCAACAATCCAAATGAAATATTTATTTATTTTCTTCTCCAATTAACCAAATTTATACATCTTTCTACAAAATTACCTACCGATTTCTTTGAAAATCTCCAAAATTAAAAATTAGCCGGGAACTGCTCGCGCATTCCAAATTTACAAATAAAAAATAATGGCCACTTTATATAACATGACAGTATAATATAAATAGTAACAATCAAAAATATCACATGTAAATTTAAAGCATACTTATTAATTAATGTAAAAATTAAGTTGTAAATTTGATATTTAAGGAAAACAATCTCAAACAATAAGTGTTAATCAGTGCCACTCAATAATGTTGTTCAAAAGTTTAATCTGCTTTCAAAGTTTCAAACGCTATATCCTTCTTTCTACCCACTGGAGCGAGACCGACGTTTGTTTAGGGAAACGCGCCATTTTCTGAAAACTCAATAGTTTCATTAGAAATGTAGAATGTCGAAATAAAAGTTGTTATATTGCTACATTCTATACAAGTTTCTGTAATAACTTTGTAAAAATTAACGTAAAAATTAAAAATTCAGCATTGAAAGAATAAAAATATTAAAGCTTTGTGGTTAATTTTAGACCGAATAGTTTGAAAGCAATTAAAACAAAATATTTAATTAACTTTATGCACCAATGCACTTTTATATTTAATTTATTGTCCATTAGATGAGAACGAGTAACGCTGTTTAAAGCTAAAAAAAAAGTTAATTTACTGCAACGATTCACCTCTATATTAATAAGCAGCATTAAAGAACACCTCAGTTGAAAACTATATATAGTTAACGAATTTACCCTAATCATGGATTTTAAGCGAATGGAATGTAATTAGGACGGGCTAATGAAATTCCGTTATGTAAAGCTTAACAAAACTCCTTTCTATTCCATAGAGAAAACCACACACGAAATAAGAGTGCATAACCGTTTCCTAGGCGATACACCTTATGAAAACCAATTTGTTCAATTTTTAATGTACCCTTCGTAAATTTAAATTTTGTAAAATAGTATAATACGAAATTGACTTCGGGAAATACTTTAGTTTGCATTTTTCACCTAGTGAAAATTTGATACCACACGTAGTTGGAACTAAATGCACTGAAACATTGCGAAGTGTATCTACAAAATGTATTTTTTATTGGTGGAAACTGGAGCGGAATAGCGCTCTCCACTTACTGTATATTGTTCCTTATTTTAATAAAAGAAAGTGAAAACATTGGGAAAATTTCAGGTTTCACTTTAGGTGGGATAATAGAGAACGTTTCATTTAATATCAAAGCGGAAAAATCATAAATTCAAATTCGAATCATTTCGTAAGCCAGCGCTTTAACCAATATGGCCCTAAAATATAATTCTCAGTTTAGGTTTTGCTTTAGTTGGTAACCACAGCATGTTCGCATTAAAATAATAAAAACTTTGAAACAATAACCGCATAATTTTGTATACTTTGGTGTAATTGGACACAAAGTTCGCTTTGAATCCTAATTAACTTATTAAATTATGTGTACAAAGTTAAGACTTAAATCATTAATCACTTGAGCGTGTAGTACAGCAAGCAAATAGAAACAAAATCAAAATAGAATACATTAATCAATGTGGATTCCCATATAATTTATAAAACATTAGCAAAATTAATTACTTTTTTTTAAATAAATGGGTTAATAATGGTTCTCGTTTTAAGCTATCTTATTGTTGATGCTCATCCAGATTTGCCAAAACTGTTCCAGAAGCAGACTAACGCTTCAATTTTAAACTATTCTTCTCTCTGCGTTGATAAGAAGAAATATAAACAAAATAAAAAAATTCCTGTTTTATCAAAATTTTATAATAATAGGTACCTACTATTTATTTTTGACTCCAAACTTAAAAATTTTAAAGAGAAAATATTGTTGCTGTTTTAATAACGAAGTCAGATCTCAATAATGCAAATATGAAATGTTTTCCACCTCCCCGACACTTGAAGAATAAGTTTAAATTTTACTGTTAGATTAAAAGGTGATTTTAATTTCATAATTTAGATTATTATTATGATTAAATCAAAACTATTTAATTGAATGATTATAGTTTGTTACACACTGCTCGAACATAGTGTTTCGAATTTCGTATTCTCATTAGAATAGTTTTGATCTAATAATAATATAAGTTATGAAATTAATAGTATATTGTTTACTGAAGAAGCAAATGAATTATTTTCTCTCCGACGTGGGTAAAATGCACTTTACTCTTGATGTAAACATATACTATTTTTCCTGTGATGGAGAGCAAAATAGACCTACTAAAAAACATAAATTAATTTAATTTTAATTTAAATTTTGGAAAAAAATATAGAAAACGACTTTTGATTTTTAGTCCACGAAATCAGGACGTAAAGACGAATTTTGCTTCCCATCGGAAAAAAAATAATTTTTTAATCTAATATATAAAATTTGAAACTTATTATAAATATTATCATATATCAAAAACAATAATTTATTATTATGTAGTAGTTTTATTATGCACTAATATGTACGTTCAAATCATAAACTGAACCCTCCAGTGCGCTAGCAATTTTATTGACTTGATTTAAAAATTGAAATTAAAAATACATATTCAATAAGCCACCTAATGTAACGTCGTGACAACGTCGACTTTTGTTGAATTAACATCACTATCCCATATTCAAATAAACTACTAAAAAAACTGAAAAGATTACACTGAATAATATTATGCAATAAAACAAAATTTCGTACAATTTTCCGGCTACTTTTATTTTATAAAAAAGTTTGTCGCAGGCCCATTTTAATAGGATTCAGTAACGGCTTATACTAGAAGTTTCAATTTATGGATAAACCCAACCTCTCTGTTACAGCCGCTATAATAGTAGATTATATTGTCGCTTTCCAAAATCTTCAATTAATAATTGAATATTTTTATTTTTTTAAACTTAATATTTTGTTTAGAACAGTTTTTGTTTTATTGTAAAATGTTATAATAATGTAAATATTAAACTTTCTGGTTTTCCCGCTGGAAAATATTTTGAATTTTATATTTTGACAAATAAAAGTGTTCCATTTTTTTTGCATTGGAAGTTATCCAGTACAGCTTAGGAAAAATCAAATATAATGTGGGTGAACTGAATATTTTATATGATTAATTTTGGATTTGGAATTTTGAAATCAAAAAATAAAGTTGGTAGGAAAATTAGAGATAAATGATACAATTATAATATTATAATTTATGGAAAAGATTACAAATTTGATACGGCCACATATAGGCGAATTATCAGTAAAAGTTTACTTTCTCATTGATACATAAAAATGTTAATAAAATTAATTTAAAATTTTAGTTTTGGATATCAAAGAAAATAAATGCAATTTAATTTTTTAATTAACCATTTATATTAAGTTGATATTGGAATAGAATTTTTAAAATTAATCGAAAAAATACATCTCCAATATATACAGAGCTGGATAAACTATGGGTGCAATGGAGCCGCCGCACCCAGCGTCAAAGTTCAGAAGGCGCCATCAATTGAGTCATATGATATCAACCAAAAATAAATAGTCTTCAAATTGACCATCACAGATTTCTTTAAAACTTTTTAACATACTTACTGAGTTCAAACATAATTTTTGAAAAAAATTTTAATTCATAGTTTTTGGGTTATTTAATTTTAAAACTCTCAAAAACGACACTTTTGGATCGCACTCAACGATATAAAATGTTATTATAACTTCAGTTTTATAAGTCATACAGAGTTCTGCGATAGCTCAGTTTAAAGAGTAAGTATAAGTACTAATCTTGACCACTTTCTAATAAAATGAATTTTTTTGAAAATTTTTTTGAGTTATAGTCCATTTCTTTTAAGAACCAAGTAAGAAAAAATAAACCGATGACCCCGAAATATGAACCAATTTCATTGGTTTGAAATTAGGTGGTTTCACGCTAGCAAAATTTACGTGGTGTTGACAGATAACATTTATAATTTTTTGTATTATATTAAATAGTTCCTATGCAGCATTTCTTTATTTATTTTATCTAAACTACATTAAAATTGAAATAAATTTGTAAAAATGCGAATTGTAAACTTATGATGTAACATTCTAGATTAGTCAACACACGTAACACAATATATTAATGACGTTTCCTTTTGTAAATGTGGTTTTGCATTCGATCTGCCAGCTACATTTTTAGTATCGTGAATCGACTATAGTGTTTTTTGAAAATTATAAAAATAAGGTATATTTATATTAGTAACTTGGTAAATATGTCATAAAAATTTCAGAGTGGGGCCATGATGGGATCAGCAGTTATGGTAAAAAATGCACCTTTATCGTTGAGTGCGAATCAAAAAAGTGTCGTTTTTAAGATTTTTAAAATTAAATAACTCAAAAACTATTTTAAACCTGGAATGTCACGAGCGCCACCAACGATAAGATAAAACCATTTTACCTAATCTGCACCCAGCGCTGAAAAATCTTGATCCGACACTGAATATAAATATATTGTAGTAGAACTTTACAAAAATTTTAATTTTTCCAACTTCTGTTTCTACCTTTGGGTTGCCAACTATACTTGGGCCAGTATCGGAGTTGTCGGTCCATCTTCGATTTTATTGTCCAAATTTTTCTTTTCTTTTCTATTTTTGTAATTTTACTTTCCAATAATTTTGTATTATTTTCTTTACTTTTTGTACTGTCTTCCTGTGTTTTTGTAATTTTATCTTCTATAATAACTATCATATACTATTTTCAATTATTTCAAATTTTATTATTAATTGTTTCTTGCATCCTAAGCGATCCTAAGCAATATTTTTACTATCCACATGGCCTTTGTTTTCGCCATTTTAATAAATTTCTTTGTCTCACGTTAAATCGATAAATGATTGAAAAAATTGCCGGGAATGCCCCACGTTTCACCGCTAAATGTACACAAAAGGTACCCCATGTTGGACACCAATAAAAGATGTAGTGGAACGTCGAAAAAAAAAAAATTCTTAACTTCCTTTTGTATCTTTGGATTGCCAGCTAGCTTCTCTAGTCGATGAGGAGAAACCTCTCAGGAGTGGGTTGCTTTTTAAAAAAAACTATTTACCAGTTTATGTACGACGACAATTCAAATTTTAAATTTAATAATTCAAAATAATGATCTATAAAATTGCTCCAAATTCAAATAAATTTCGTATCCAAAAATGCAATTGGAATCGCAAGTGCGCTCTATCAGTCCATGTTCCGCACCATCCATACAACATTTTACGAGGCATTACGAGGGCAATCATCCAATTTTATTTTTATAATTAATTAAAGTATCCAATTTTATTTCAATTCTCGCCAAATCCAAATTTTCAAAAATCCAAAACAACAATCAAAACTTCGGACCACCTCAATACTAAAATAAAACGAAAAATACTACTTACTTAAATAGCAATTTTATTCTCAAAATTAAATCAAAAATCTCAAACTGACGTAAATCAAAAACATCAAGACCTTCTCACCAAAATACGTCTGTTCACCTCGGCGGACACTCTTGGAAAGGGCGAGTACATCTCGTCTTTCCGTACTAACATAACTTGTTGATAACAAAAAGGCTCACAAAATTCAAAATTTTAAAATTCATTTACAAAATTATTTTCAAACATTTTCAAAATATAAAAATAATGAAAATATCATTAGGAAACATTAAGACCTTTTGTGATTTTTTCTGCAAAATAAAATAATTTTATTTTAAAGAAAAATGGTCACCAAATCAAAATGAAACTTACAATTTATATTATATTAGGTATGATGTAGATTAAATCAAGACAGCAGAAAGAAAATAGTTATTGAAGAAGTGGGATGGAAATATACTTTGCTTCGTAAATTGTTCTACTTATAGTAGGAAAACCGAGGAAAGCTCAACGACAGGAAGCCGTAGTAATAAACTGCAATTAATCTCGATCTAATCCAAAAGATTGCAATCATCGAGAACTTACATCAAACGCAAAACCGTTAATTTGTGGTTATTCGCACTGAAAATATGAATGTAAAATTATCGACTGCAAGTTTGGCTGATAAAATAGCTGTTCAATCCTTTATATCAAGAATTATTCTTAGTTAAAAAAGCTGAAATTTTATAGTTTTAGCTTTTGAAACATTTATTCCAAATTAAAATTTGAAAAATAGTAGATTTATGGCATATTTACAATTTATATGTGTCAGTGTTTGGCACTCTAAGAACCAACTGCTGTAATTTGATATATGTACATTATGTACATAGTTCTTTAACTGTAGGGTACCTTAGACAGGAGAATCGGCACAGCAGAAATTGTCGAGTTTTCCAAATTTATCAAAGAGCCCCTGTATGTACAAACGTATGTATGGAAGTTGGAAATAATTACAAAAATAATACACTAGCTTGGCATAATATCATACCGATCGTGCATAGTTAATTAAATTTAAATTAAATCATTCCAACCTGGATAAATTTAGGAAATATGGCACCTTCATCATTGTTAATATAAATCCAATGTTATTGGTTAAAGTGCCACTTATGGATAATTAATTCCTATCAGTGTCCTCAATTAATTGTTATATCGCTTAAACTAAGTAGTCCTAGACAATTCGATAAGTATAAAACCAATATCGAATCAATGAGTTCCAATAAAACCAGATTTAAGAAAATAATTCAGTTGGTATAACTTTTTATGTTTGATTCAGAATAAAAACAATTGAGTTTTCTTATATTTTATTAAAACAGATACCGAGTCGATTTTCCTTCTCGCTGCTTTTTATTTCACTTTTGAAAACTTGACAGTGATACGTATTATTGCTAATAGTAAAAATAACATTCACCATCTTTAACTTTTTAATATCTTTCGGGAGAAAACTTTTACAAAGTTATAATTTCGTTGTTTAAAAAAGTTTAATTGATAATTAAAAAGTACATAATTATGTTTATATTAATTTTTAATTGACTAATATAGACTTTTTACTTGTTTACACAAAACTTGAATATTTTCCATTAAGAATTTATTATTTCTTTAATTTTGCTAAATGGTATTACGCCATTCAAATAAAGTTGGAAGAAATAATAATTGAAATTATTCATAAAATAAAGCAGCCATTTCGTCAATAAATGAAGGTCAAAAAAGCTCTTCCTGGCAATAATGGTGTTCTGAAGCCATTTACCATAATTTTATTGAAACGTCATTATTGATAAGTACTACACATTTAGCATAAACCTGAATCTATTTCGGAGATAAGCAGTGCTCAACAAACCTAGGATTTCAGTCGGGCAAAAAGAGAACTGGTGTCTTTATAAAATATTTAACTAGCTGGAAAATTATATGAACCTCATCGGCACCTAGTTTTATAGCAACAGACAGATCCGGGGCTCTAAAGCGAAGAACTTTTTTGAAATCCATCTACTCGTATTCGCAGGAGGTAATTTCCGTCCACGTGCAATCTAACGTATGTCACCCTATACCTACTTACGATAAAATGAGATCTGTTACCAACTCCCCTCACAAAATAAATGTCTGATTTGAAGCACTCTGTACTTCCCGCCTACGGTTGACCCTATCAAAAAATACGAATACAAGTACTTTTTATTTCGTAGCAGAAAAAGTCGGGATATCAATAGGTATGCATTACGAAAGGACCTTATTTAGGTTAATATGTTGTTGACTTGTTGAACGGATTTTTGTACACCATTCGTAAGTTGTATCGGCAAAAAGATCTAATTAGAGTTGTTCTTGGTTGATTATTTACGAGTTTCCAAACCCAAGTTTTGTACAAATTTCTAGTCTTACAAAATAAATCAACTCGAGATAATTTGAAATAGTATCTTTTCAAAAATGTGCCATTTATCACAATAATAATGTCCTCATCTTTTTTTCATAAGTAGATATTTTCTACAAAAATATTGAAATTTAATATTTTGTGTCCCTAATTATGAAGATCAGAGACCTTTTTTTACCCTTAATGTTTCAATTTTTGAAAATTTGTTTTTAATTTACAGTTTTAGAAAATGCAAGTTAATTCAAGGGTAATTTTAATGCTTCTGCGTGTTGTTAATTATATGCGGTCATTATATTATTAGTGCAGTACATTTTTATAATTATTAAGTCACAACTGTCTGTAATTACCCAGTAATATGAACTACACATTTATTTAAATTTTATTTCGCATTTGTGAATGATTGTTGCTGAATAACTTGGATAAAAAATGATATTTTTAATTCAATACTAAAGGTCGGCTTATGAAAGCGTAAACTTATTCTTTCTTACAATGTTAAACGCATAGAAGACTGTTGGGTCCTCTAACTAGGCAGAATTACGAGTAGTATCTCGAATAATCATTAGATGTAAATTTTTTTAATTTGGCAACAAAAAAATAATAAACAAAATTAATCAAATTTTGAAACCGGGACTAAACCAATACCATATAACGAGTTTACCTCAGTACTCATATAATGGCACAATGTTGCATTGAAAATTTGAATTACAAAATAACGAGATTGAAAATATAAAGAAAATAGGTAATGTTTAATTTAGCGGCAAATAGGTATATTCAGTCAAATTAAAATATTGATTACAATGTTTGGCAAATTTTGATATTCAGCTGTAAATATTTGATGAGTTGGCTATTGGTGTATACGTTGAACATTTTAAATTTATGACTGCAAAATGCAATATTCAAAATGTTTGTTATACAAAAACAGTAAATATTTAATGCTTTTAATGCGAAATTTTGCAATCTTTTCTGTTCACTTTAGGTTTACTTTAGTTAACAGAACTGAATTTTCCGGAAGAACATAAAGTGTATTGCTCAGAATGATTCCAATAAATTTTTACACACAGAACCCCTGCAAACAGTAGGTACAACATAAAGCAAAAAGGCGAATAAAAGGTATGAGCTTCACTGCAAATCTTTTTTATACAAATATCTAAATTTTTTTTATTGTTTTAGCATTTAAAAATCGCAAAGAGATTTTCGTAGGAGCTCCCCGACTATATAGCAATATAACTAATGTTTACATCAGCTTTTATTTATATTGTGTAAGTATGATCCAGTAGGTAACGTTGTTCAACTCATATTGTTGTAAATTTTTGTTTATATTTTTTGTTATCGATGGTTTGTTCAGTAAAAATTTTTGATAAAAAACGCTATGGGGCTAGCTTTCTATTCTACTTATGTATCATAAACAAAGCTATAATTAATAATTATTAACATTATTTCTAATTAATTTTATATTATTTGACCTTCAAAGCCTACAGAGCTTTTATTACAAATTAAATTTTTACTTATAATAAACACAATTGTGTTTATTATCACTTTTTAATTCTACTTATAAACTTCTTATTGTTACTTCTATTACATTTTCAATAAATTGTTTGTGTTTGAGAAGCTTGTCTACGTCTTTAACGCTGAATGAAATTTCAACATTTTTGAAATAAATTATATATTTAAAATCAAACTCTCGAATGAAAAAATTATATAGGTTCTGACTTGCATTTTGCTGATCAAAAAGTTGACTAATATAAAAGACAGCTAGGCAAAGTGCAACTAAACTCTAACAGTTATGTATGCAACCACATTAACACGCGATTATGGTAGTTGCCTTTTTATTTTAGTTTAAATTTCACCATTCTACTACAATCATTTTAAATTGGTATTTGCTTTCGCTAGTATTTCAAGGTGGTTTACAAGCTACTTTGACAACTTCCAGAATTAACATCATAATAAGATATGCATATCGTTTGTATCCAATGTGATTAGAAACATACTTTATTCTTTTTTTTTAACCATCGCAGGACATCCAGTCTCTTTCTTTGAGAGTAAAATTGCGGAATTAAGACTCGCCGCTACTTAAACCAAATTGGAGAACATACTAACTTGTGACCGTGTTTATCATGCCGTTGTCAGAGGGTAAGTCGAGTGCATCATAGTTCACCTAAAATTTATTTATTTTGCCCTGCGGTTTATTCTGGATTAATAATAATATTAATTTTATTTTATTTGTACATAAAGGGGCATTCAAAGCATGCAGCTTAATCGTGCGCCTTCTGTAGGAAGCGCATAACGTCTGATGAAAAAATTATGAAAGAACTAATAAAAAAATTACAATGCCATTACGAATTACGCCCTTACTTTGACAGCCGGTGACGTTTCAAATAGCAAACTGGCAGACATGAGGAATGGCCTGGGGCCTGCTGCTGTGATGCTAATAATAATTGGTAAAAAATTAAATGAAAGCAATAATATCATTGTTTTACAGAGCGATTTCAATAATCCAAACTAATTTAGGCTATTTAGATTACTGAAGTTTATTTTATTAAAAAAAAAACTTAAAATGGTTATTGCAAAAGAAATCGAAATCTATTATAGTAAACTATTCTAATAATTCTTGCAGTCAATTTAATTTTAAAATAAACTTGAAACTGATGTTTTCATTTGCTTGTTTGAACTAATCAATCAAAGAGAGGTTTACTTTAACTAAAGCTACTTTAAAATAGATATTATAAAATTGGCCGTAACACCATAATCAATACTATTCACGATGGTCTTGTTATAATTCTAACAATGTTTAAATATGACGTATAAATGACATTCAGCAGGTTTATCAAGATTCGTTGTCAGGTTTCGCTATCAAACTTGAGTAAACCTGATAAAAATGCAAGGTAATCTTGATAACAGTCAAGATGTACAAATTTTACTATGCAGGCAGAATAACAGTTTGATAAGAAAAACTTGCTGGTTTGCAATTGACAGTCAGCAAGTAGGTACAGTCTAGTATATTTAGATTGCTGACAAAAGTTGTGGTATAGTTTCACTTTAGGAAGTTATTTATTTTTCCAATATTTCCAACCCTAAATTCTAATTTAGGGTTTTTGGTCTTTGATTACTGATTAATAGTGCTGTGCGTGCTTAAATTTGATTAAATTTAAGGTTTTTTAATTAATTATTAAATTTCTAATGTTTGAACAACTCGCGGAACTCGAGTGTTCAAGCTGTGCGGCCTAAAGACCGCACTTATTTGTCACGCTAACCGACAACCTATCATTATGATAGGTAGATAACTTAAAATTAATCAATCGGAAGTGTTTTGCGAAAGGTATAACCAGAATAATTGGCTCTTCCTAATATATTAATTTTGATTATATAATCAAATTGTTAAATAATTTGGATGATAAAAAAGATAAATACTCGTAAATTAGATTTAGATTTTGGAATAATAATTGAAAATATTAAAATAATACCACTCGAAATTATAGAACTTATAATTTATGGAATAGTAAAATTTAATTTGATACGAGCACAGATGGATATGCTTATCTTTAATTCAGCGTTTTCTGGTTCTCGCTGATTTCTACAGTGAGACTGCGACCTTATAGCGCCTATTCCATATTGAGGAGGGGTATTCCGGTATTCCATAACTTCCAGTCTCTACTGCAGCAACATAATATAGATTTATTTGTTATGAAAAAGTAAAAGATTCCTATTTAATAAAATCAATCGTAGAACATGCTAATAACCTTTGGGTTGTAGCCCGGGGAGTTTGGGAGGTAGATAATGGGTTGTAGGTTAGTAAATTTAAAAAAAATTTCTATGTTGCGGTCGTGGGTTTGATCTGGCGATCAAGAGTTACATTCGTTGGTTTCTACACTTACCACATACGGAAATAAACAAATGAAATAATGTTTAAACTAACATTTTGTGAAAATCTGAAATCTAACAAAAACTCTATAAACGCAATAATGCTCATTGGTTATTCGCATTACTTATTCGTAAACTAACCCAGAATGGAACTTGAAATAAATTTCTGTAAAAAATTAAATGAAAAAAAATTGGTGAATTACCTGGACTAATTAAAATAACAAATCTGCAAACAGAAATTCAAAGTAAACTAACATAGTCAACAGTATGCTCTAGAATATGGGAACATGACAGATGGATCTAAAAAAATGATCATTATTTTCTCCAAAATTTACATAATGTCCTGGGGGAAATTTTGATTTGAATTATTTGGTTTTTATACAGAAGTTTTACAATTACATAGTGTTTATTCAACTTCTTATGACAGAGATAATTTTACATATTTTTATTTTATTTCTTGTTTTTTGTTATTAGTCAAACATTTTTTTCTAGCGTAGGCAAGGTATATTTAATACAAAAAACTTAATTCAAAGTCAAATTTGAAAATAAAATCAATATTGAAGACTGGAAGAACAAACGTTACAAGGGTAGTCAACTATATATTCTGAATAGGTAAACTAACATTAATTAAATTAATGTATTGCTTTGTTTAACCTGAAAACAACAACGATTAACTGTTTTAATTTTTTATTTGAAGCTCTTTTCACCTTTGCAAAACGTGCAAACGAGATATTATTACAATAATAGAAATCCTGTACCGTTAAATTAATATTACACAATGCGGCACCTCAAAATAGCCCTTAAGGGACACCTCAACTTAATGCTAGATTATTACGATGGTATTCAAAATTGTAGAAATTTTTACTTAATTTTACAAAATTTGGTTAATTTAGAGTTACGTTAGTTTTAAATTCTTCTCAAAATGTATGTATTACGAAACAATTTAAAATTTTTTTAGGTAAATTTTATTTGATATTATCGTACTTCTTTAATGATTACCATTATTCTAATTGCGCTTCACCTTGAAATAATCTAAACTTTAAATTTTTACCTTATTAATGAATGATAATTAAAAGTTCAAAGTACTGCGAAATTCAAATTTGTAACAATAAACAAAACAAAAATTGTAAAAAACTACAATAACGTGCGACAGCTGACTGTAACAAGTTGTGGTAATGACGTCAGAAGCAGATGTTTGAAAAGGGTTGAAGAACGTTGGGTCGACAACCAACCCTGAAAGAAACAAAACCTGCTGTACAAAACTTTTTTTAAATTAAGGTTATTAGAAATATTTAATTTCGAGTTGTCGACCTCTTGCTTGGCCGAAAAAAGTTCCCAATGATATTTGCAAGTTAAATTTTATATACCAGTCTTCGAATAAAAATATTGACATATTGAATAAACACAACTAAAATAAAACAATAAAATATTGTAATTATAGCTATCTATTTATATTTGCATTACTGTTTTTTTTAGAAAGTTAACCCTTATTTAAATACGTAAATAATAAAATATGTATTGCAAGAGGTAATAACAGTTTATTGCATGCAAGTATCGAGTTTTTGTTAATAATTCAAGCTTTTTGGGTAATTGAATGTTCTTTATTAGAATTCGTGAGGGTTTTAACAAAAAACAGATTAGTAAACGAATTCGTTTCTAGAATAATCAACCAAAATTTGGTTATTTTCTTTTTGATAAATATTTTATTGGTGAGACGTGATGGGGTGAATTTTTTTTTTTGTTTGGGAAAAGTTCATACGAAACACAAAAAATATTTTTTGTGCGACGCCAACAGGGTGGGAATATTTTTTAACAGTTACGGTTTTATAAAGTGAGGTACCTAGGATGACCTAAATAAAAGCAATCAATATTAAATCTCAAATTTCAATGAGAGATGATTCTACTAAAATTTGTAAAATATATCGGTTTTTTGACCACGATTCAAAAAAAATGGTTAAAAACAAAGGAGAGCTCGTTTAATGTCCATAAATAAAAAACAACTTTAACCACTTTGGATTTTATAATTCATGGTGGTAAAGCCAGGTGGGTATTGCATGTTGTTTCTTCTTGTGTGCGGGTTTGCAGCTGTCGTGGCACATGCCCATGTCTCAAGGTGTAACAGCTTCTTAAGAAATCTCTTGCAGTCTCTTCATCTTTTTACTTAAAACTAGCGGGTGCAATAATTTTTTCAATCTCCTTGGAAAATTGGGTTAAGTAAGTCTCGTAATCAAGCAGGTGAATATGATTACTTAATCTCGATTCGTACCTTTAAAATATATTTAATTATCAGATTTGTAATTGTTAAAATATTGACACACTTGGCATGCAATTTAAACATCGTTAAACCAAACCGCTTCCTGCTTCATTTTTTGCTTCTTCATATTGTTTGGAAGAGGTCGCAATTTTTTATCTCTGAGGGTGCTTTGTACCAATCTAAAGGTAATTTCACTGTTCCATATTAGAGGTAGGTGTTGCAAACCTTACTGAAAAATTCTCATCGATACAATGCAAAAAAGGTTTCTAAGCCATGAGAAACTTATCCGGATCCATTGTTATGTTTGAAAAATCTGATTGCTTTGTATCAAAATTTGATACCCTCTCTAGTCCCGAAAATTAGCTATTACTACCAAGAAACTATAGAAAAGTGTTGATTGTTGAAAGCTTAAAATAATTTATGAGAACTACGAATTTTCCTGACGGTTGACTGCAGTTTGGATTTTAGATGATAGGAACAACATAAAGTACTTCCACCTATCAATTTAATCATTCGATTTAATGAAATTTCTATTCCACCTAGAATATTTTACTGGCCATTTCTGTCATTGCGTCCAGCATTACTTATGGATGAGCACTAACGAAATCTGATCAGTAATTCTCGTAATTAATTCGATTAAATTTGTGTTATAACACGGTAATGGATAATGTTTAATATAATGAAATATCAGAAGTGTGGGAATGGCAATCCTCTCTATTTAGTGAAATTACTAATTTCTCTGGGTCCTTCATACGTGAAAATTATGATATAAATTTAATACTTTTCATATACTATGTTTTATGGGATCGTTTATAAAGCAGTAGAGCTAAATGGCGTTATATTTTTATTATGCGATTTTAAATCTACTTATATTACATTAAATTTGTTGCAAGTCTTTTATGTTTTCAGTACGTGTGGAATAACCTACATTTCGCATGTAAACGGTTCCCATATGGTAGTTATGTTGAGAAACAGCCCACAATTTAATTTTTACAATAGCGTTTTTTTATGTTTATGTACCATAAAGTTTGGCATATGGAATTCGATCACGTACAACAGTGATAATGCGTTCGCATCCGGTATCTCTTCTTAATTTTATTTCAAAATGTTGTTCCAAAAATCAAATTTATATTTCATCTCGGCTTTATAAAATTACGGTAAATAATGATTTTGCTAGGTAAAAATTTTCTTTGTGGATAATTTAATAGAAATCTGAATTTGGAGTACTTATTTCGTGTAATTCGTTAAAATGATTAAGGTAATTTCATTATTTGACACTTGAAATTAACAAGAACGACGCTTTTGAGTGCCCCAAAGAGGTCTGGATGAAGAATCATATTTTTAACTGAAATTATATTCTTGAAATATTTAAAACGCCTGCCGGTTAGGACTCGGCTTTTCAGTTTTCTCATCAGTACCGTACAGTAGACATCTGAAAATGATGATATTTTTGCCTCGAGATCTTATTTGGCTTCGCGGTAAACCACTTTAATTACTTACAAAGTTTGTGTATTTAATTTTAAATTATGTGTACTTTGTATAAGAATTATGTATTTTCAGGCTTCTTGTCCTTTTGTTAATAATAAATATCAGTTGCATAAGATCAAACTTAATGCTTCAGTTGAACAAATATACTTTCTTGGTTTCATGCTGAGATGTATCCGTAGGCAAAGCTAAGTAAACAAAGTAAATACTCGGAGAACAATACTATTTGAATAATATTCCCTATGGATATCAGTAGGGTGCTTTAGCAATTAGTGCAGTACTTCGAATTTGTTGATAATCTACCCTTTAAAAGTTTAAATCCTTTATAGCTTCATACGTTAACACACTTCGTTACTAATTAACTAAATACAAACATTCTCAACAGAAGCGCTGATGTTTTAAGAAAAACAAATAATATGCTTTACAAATACGGAATATTATAGCTAAATAAATGTTAACAAATGTTTCCTGTTATTATAAAAGTCAAAAATTCTCTCTATCAATCTTTATCAATCAATAACCAAGTAAAGTTTATCTGATATGTAAGTTAAATGTAGTAAATGGGAGACCAAAGCAGCCCACACAGCTACCCCGTTCCATTACTATACGAATCTCCTATAAGCACTGCTGTCCGGACTTTTTTTGGATTGTTTTCAAAACAATTTTGAACACACATTTTTGTGTGCACTGAATCCGAATTTTATGTTGAAAACGACCACCCGAACTCCTGGTACGCCCTAACCTGGCCCTGAACGTCATCCCCGAGGGTGTTCCAGACATAATTGAAAAAAAATTGTGTCTGGAAACCCCTCGGGGATGACGTTCAGAGCCAGGGTAGGGCGCACCAGGTGTCCGTGGGGTGTTCGTCGGTGCCATATTTGAATCCAGCGACCCGAAAAACCTCCAGTAAAGATTGTTGGTTGGTCTTTTTCAATTGTGTCTGGAAAACCCTCGGGGATGACGTTCAGGGCCAGGTTAGGGCGCACCAGGTGTTCGGGTGGTCGTTTTCAACATAAAATTCGGATTCAGCCCACACAAAAAGCCCACAAAACGATTTTCGGTTCGTTATTGTCGATATTTCCAGAAAAATTCCAGGTTGGGGCCCACCGGGTGTCCGTGGGGTGTTGGCCGATGGTATATTCGAATTCAGCGACCCAAAAAAAAAAACCGGGTGCCCAGTTTCTCTCCTCTCTCGCATAAAGTTCGGGATAGTCTCCGGAGATGACGTTCGTCGGCGTTCTTGAGCTGCAGGTATTCGGGGGGTCAATTTGAACATCATAATCGTGAGCAGCGACCTCGAAAACCCCCGAATACCCGACTTGAGCCAATTCTAATTCTTATTTACGACATTATTAAATTTTCCATGCATTTTTAACTGCAGCAATGCAACTTCCGGTTTGTAATAGGTACAAAGTAGGTACGAATGATATAAATAATTTTTGCAAGCGAATGCAAAAAACCGCATTCCGATACGTTCTATCCTAAAAGATTTCCTATCTTTGGTCTTTTTAGTGCTTCATTGCCTCGACTAGTGTGATTTGTAGTCACAATAATAATGCTTGGGTAGCACAGACTTGGCACTTATGAACTAGCCGACGGACACGCCGCCGTGCCGGTGGTATCAATGTATTAAAAATATTATAGGCACTCTGTAACACTATACTACGTAAAGTATCAATTATTAATTTTTCTAACATGTAAATAATTAAAATTTTTACACTAAAATACAAAATGTTATCTGTTATAATAATGTATATTCTCTGAATTCAAAAAGTTGACGTGAGATTTTCATTGACCCCCCTCCCCTTAAATGAGATTTGGTAAGATTTTGCAGGACCCCTCCCCCCATTTTGACCTCACGTAATTAATGGACGTCCCCTAACCGGGTATACTGGGTATTAGGTAGTATAATATAGAATATAGAATTTTTAAGACGAATCTGCACACTTGGCAGACTTGTTTATGCTGAATATAGGGCCGAAATTCAAATAAAAATCTTCTATGTGAGATTCAAAACTAACTTACCTGCCAATGTCAACGTAATAATTCAGAAAATAAAACACCAAAAGATTATAAACAAAACTTTCTATACCAACTTTATACGTATTAGATTAACTTAATATTTTTCCGTGTGATGGCGTTCATTTAATGTAAATCTCGAATGCCTTTAAAATCAAAATTCATTTAATATTAATTTTATGATGTTAATATCTCAGTTAGTAAATTAAAATAGTTCAACTTTTTATTCATACTCCCCCCCCCCCCCAGTTATTAAATGTAAAGTTTGAGTTTTACTTTAGTCTAAAAATAAATAAGTGAAATAATCTACAGATATTTCAGTTCAAATTTTCTAGATTATCTTAAATCGAGTAATTCTTTGCATCTTAGCAAATTAGCTAGCTTCGTGAGTGAAAGTTTAGAAAGGGGGATGCATACAATATCCAAGAAGGCAAAATACAACTAAAAAATTTACAAACCCGAGGGGGGAGATCTTTCTTATAATCTTTTGTACCTTTTACTTGAAATCACTTGATAGTGACCAGATTACTGTAATACCAGTAATCTAAAGTAATTCTTGTAATCATCAGTATTCAGCTGTAATCCCTCGAAGGATCAACCACTTATTTAATCTTTTGTACCTTTCACTTGTAATCAGCTACAAAATCTTTGTGAGATTTTCAATAATATTTGTAACCAGAAATCCATAGTATTGTTACGAAACAGCAACGGCTGTTTTTATTTGATGATTCATTTATGATGACTCATCTGTAATGAAGCATGCATGATAATTCACATATGATAACCTGTTTAAATACTGATGAGTATGCATTCTAGAATGTTCCAGGATGCTATAGAACTTGATAGAATTACCTGGAAGGTTGTGGAATACTCTAAAATTATGCATTTGAATATAAATAGCAGCCCGATTTGCTGCGAAGGAAGTCCGAGTTCGGACTCGGAAGTGTGAACATAAATAATAAATAGTAGTATAAATAAATATACCGGGTGTTACTTAGATATAGTGACTTGGTTGAAATAAATATAGACTTATGTAGTGTTAATTATTTATATTAATTAAAATTATTAGCTCTTGAAAATACAATAAATATGATTATCAATAACGAGCTACAAGTTACAAATAAATTTAGATAAATTTATTTATTTTTTTATTTTAATTATTTATAGTGTAGTTTAGAAGTAAGTGTAAATATTAGTATAGTAATAATTCTTCTATTGTTGTTAACTTTAAATTGTTTAAGTAACTTTATATTTTAGTCCTTAAGCAATTAAATAAACGTTTAATATTCGTTACATTGATGTCAGGTGTGGGGTTTAACGCGTAAAGAGGTAAAGGACAATAGTGCAAACGGTTTAAGTAGTTAGTTTGTGTTTGTGAGTGAATGCTGGTTACCGGGTCGTAAAGCGTTAAAATGGAACGTGGAAGCTATGGAAGCTACAATTTGTAGCAAAAGTGCGATGATATGGGAAAACATCACCTGTAGCGATGAGTTTTCAAACAGCAACTGGAAAAGAAATCCCTACGTATGGAAAGATTTCTGATGTGGACCTTGGAATACGAAGCAAGATATTCAAACATCAAGTAATTGACATCATTGAGGAAGTTATTCTGGGAATGGACGTTGTAAGGAAATATGGGTTCTATTTGGATATGAAAAATGATGTAGTGATGATTGATGATAAAGAAATCCCATTTCGGGAGACGTAACTGTACAAATTTTGTTAACCGAAGATGTCATCCTACCAGGAGGAACAGAGAGCATCGTGATGGGAAGCCTGGATGGAGATCTCCAAAAAAGCTGGTAGTCGCGCCATCAAACCAACTAATAATGAAGCACTTGGTAAAGGATTGTTGGTTGGTAAAGCTCTAGTGAAGGTTATGGATGTAGTCTCGGTAAAAATCCTTAACATCAATCCTGACTCGGTAACCTTGAAGAAAAACACTGTGGTGGGACAGTGTTCGCAGGTATCCCATATTGTGAGGTGTTAGTACTAGTAATAAGTACTACCAAAGAAGGCTTAAAAATAAATTCCTCCAAGGATAAGGAGACGGCCATTCTCAGCAGGTTTACCGCGCGCAAGTGAAGAACTGTTATCAGAAATCTGCTGAGAGTCTTCAAGAGTTTGGAGCCGACATCGCACGATTGGTGAAATTAACATATCCAGGAAAACTTACTGGAGCAATGGGCAGTATAAATTTCCATAGCTGGCATCAGAGAAAGTGAAACGCAGCAGGTTGGAAATTGAGACGGCAAAGCAGACGTCCCAACGATGAAACCATCGAGAACGATGTGCCACGAAAGAGCCTGAAGAAAGCCAAGTTAGTTGGTGGAATTCGGAAGAACTTTGGAAGAAAGTCGGCGTTTCTTTGTGATGATCCATCACAAGGAAGGGGACCTAAGTGTTGGAACTGCGAGAAATAGGTCATATTCATCGCCGCTGCCTAAAGCCTAGAAGGCATCCAGAAAAGCAGCCGGGAAACCTAGAGTGGGTCGGCTAGAAGGGGCTAAAGTCGACCTTCACAAATCGTGTTTCGAAGATAACAATTTGTACTGCATCATCGACTATGTCAAGAGCAGCATTTACATCGATGTTAAAAATGAACAAAGTCCCCACCGGCTGGAAATAAAAGTTAATGTTCTTCCTAGATCCATTGTTACCGATGACAATAGGTAACCTGGGCAGTTACTTTGAGAGCAAGAAAACAACCCAGACTTGAAACTCAATTGGATTTTGGACTGGAAAGTTGAAAGAGAACGGCCAAATTGGGAAGAAGTAAGCGTCATGAATAGTGAAGCCAAAGCTTATTAGACCCAGTGGGACTCCTTGAAATTGTCTTCTGAAACGATCCCCGGAGTACAACGATGGCACTAGATGTAAACTTCAGTTGGTAGTGCCGAGAAGAGTGTCAGAAGTGTTGCAGCAATTTCATGGTGAAACTTCAGGAGGACATTTTGGCATAAATAAACCCTATGGAGAGTTAGGGTAAAGTTGTATTGGGTGAACTGCATAGAAGACATCAAGGAGATGTGCCGTGAGTGCACGTAATGTGTATCAAAAATCAGACCCTTGGGAAGGCACAAGGCACCCATGAGACATTTGTCCATTTGAGATAATTGAAAGTCCATTTGAGAGAGTGGCAATTGACATCTCGGGTCAATTTTTTGAAGCAGGCGTTGGTAACAAGTACATTTTGGTGACAATGGATTATTTCATATCAACGAGAATGGGACCAAAATTTGTATCTGTTCTTGATGAGTTACTGATCATCCGTTCACGAAACAAACGGACTAACGACACTTTGTATAATGTTTGGATGTGAAGTACGCTTGCCATGCGATCTTCAGTTTGGAAGCAAACTTGGAGAAGTAGTTGCTGGAGATGACTATGTTGGCAAGTTGAAGAAAAAGATGTACATCCAGAAAAAGTAAAAAAAAAATTTTTAACTGGCCAGTGAAAGATGAAGAGTCAGTACTATGATGTAAAAACAAGAGCAAGTGGATTTCATCTTGGTTACTCCATAATCCACAGAACAACGTGGATAAACGCCAAAATTGCAAAGACAGTAGGAAGGCTCATATATAACATCGTGAAAAGAATCGACCCACATATAAGGACCTATGGAGAATGTTTTTGGATTTTCGGAAAAATTTGAGAAGCTGTGACATCAAGAAGCTAGCGGTGACAAAGCTTGGCTGCGGTTTAGACCAAATGGATTGGAGGACTATCCGCAACATGTGAGAAGCGGTGTTCCGGGAAACGGAAGTTCAAGTGTTGGTCTGCAGTTACAATCGAAGCGATACACCAAGGAAGCACAAGAAATTCCGTCTGTTATTTCTGCGGTAAAGGAAGATGTAAAAATGATGATCATTGTCGCTACCGCCACGATCGATTCTATAGATGTCAAGTTTCGGCTGTTCTGGGACAGAACAGATTCAAGGAGGGGGCAGTGCACGATACACTTACAACGGTATGCTCACTCGCATATATGATGACGTCACTGCGAAGGATACCATAGGAATACCGTGGTATTACTTCAAAAAATTACATTACAATTTCCCTCGAACTGACGTCATGCACAAGAAAAACACGTTTTGAAGCTTCAATGATCATACCGGTATAAGTGTATCGTGGGGCAGTGTTACGAAACAGCAACTGCTATTTATATTTGATGATTCATTTATGATGACTCATCTGTAATGACGCATGCATGATGATTCACATATGATAACCTGTTTAAATACTGGTGAGTATGCATTCTAGAATGTTCCAGGAAGCTATAGAACTTTATAGAATTACCTGGAAGGTTGTGGAATTTTCTAGAATTATGCATTTGAATATAAATAGCAGCCTGATTTGCTGCGAAGGAAGTCCAAGTTCGGACTCGGAAGTGTGAACATAAATAACATGAAAATAAATAGTAGTGTAAATAAATATACCGAGTGTTACTTAAATATAGTGACTTGGTTGAAATAAATATAGACTTATGTACTATAGGAATTACAAAGACTACTAGGGATTACAAAGATTAGTATACCAAAATAAGTCATCCTTAAAATTAAAATAGAGGTGTCAGACTGGTTTCCTGTCACTCATAAAACACCAAATATCCTAAACTTATTAAAGCTCTAAACTATTTGTCGATAAAGTTGGAATGAGCACAATACACACGAAATGGTATTACTAACTGGGGGATCTAGGGGTTTAGAATACCCCCAGCAGTAGAAAAGATTTACCGGATCATACAGATATGGTTTAAGAATATTTTTAAATTTCAAAGTCTTTAAACATCAAGAAAAAGTTGATGCTATTGACTGATTTCTGATTAATTGGTTTTCAACTTTATTTCCTTCAGTAAAATTAGTTGAGTAAGAGGTCAGTAAGAACAAAAATTAAGTTGTCCGACGTTTCGGGTCGACCCATTTTCAAGGCTAAATAGAAAATGGGTCGACCCGAAACGTCGGACAACTTAATTTTTGTTCTTACTGACCTCTTATTTAACTAATTTTCAAGGCTAAATAGAAAATGGGTCGACCGAAAACGTCGGACAACTTAATTTTTGTTCTTACTGACCTCTTACTCAACTAATTTCACTGATTACAATGAAAGGTCAACTATACTTAAACTATTTTATTTCCTTCTATTATATTATGTTGTTTTGAGACGTGTTACTCGGTATACAGGGTACTTTATATAGAACTTATATATAACTATTTCAAACAAAACGAAAGCAATATTAGTGGAAAGCACAGTGGCGTAACAAGCAGGTGAGGTACCCGTGTGCGCAGTTGTTAACGCAGGCACTGATTGTATCAGAGACAAAAATAAAAGAAATTAATAAATAACTTATATACCTAACCATAATTTTGGAATTTCGACGGTTTCCATGCAATTCCAGTGATTTCCAAAGAATTCTTTCCAAACAAGAGCGTATATAGAGACCCCCTATTTCATTCTATTAAAATTTGAAAATTATATCGTAATTCTTATCAAGAATATATAAATGAGTTTTTTATTTTTCAATTTTCTGAGATTTCCTTGATTTTTCTAAGATTGTCTAGATTTCCTAAAATTATCCTAGAATTTTCTGTGATTCCCCACTTTACAGGATTTCCAAAGATCCTGAAATTTTTTGGATTTTGGATATTTTTTAAAAATTTTCTAGAATTTTCTACTTCCTAAGATTTTCTTTAATTTTCTGCATTTCCTAAGATTGTAAAATTAATGAGATTAATGACTCATAAAAAGAATTTACTACATTTTGTTAAAATTTTAAAAATATGATATCAAAATACATAATATTTATTCCTCCATTAATAAATTAATAATAAAAATAAAAAAATTTATAAAAATAATTTTTCATAAAAATAGTTTTTGTTTTTTTTATTAATTTAATTACAATAATTAATTTTTTGACCTAAATTAAATTATTAAATATTAAAATTAAATAATAAATTATTAAAATCGCTCATGACTTTTGAAAATTTAAATTATAAATAATTGTATGTTATTTAATATATTGATTAGTTACAGAGGGGGCCCAAACTCCTTATCCCCCACCCCTTAAATACGCCACTGGTTATTCGCGATATAACAATTACAGGGTTCCCACTTTTTTGAAAAATTTGGAAAAGTCGTGGAAAATTTAAGATTTCTCTAATTTTGTCAGGAATATAATTTCTCATTTTTAGGGCCAAGTTAAGGAAATTAAATGTTCAGTTTAGGAAAACAATTTAATTTAATTTTTTTTCATTAATTAAACTTTTAAATTTTTTAATTTTAAAATAATTTAATTTTTTAATTAGGTTTTAATTTTAATTTAAATTACTTAATTTTAAAATTAAGATTTATTTGCCTTTTTATTTTGTGATTTATCGAAATACTAGATTATCTCATTATATTTTTAATGGTTTTAAATTTTTTTTTAAAGATTGAAATGGTCACAGTACAACTGGGGGCCCTTTTAGCCTTTTTTAGCTATTTTTTTGAAATTTAAAATTTAAAAGTATAATTCGAGATATCATAGAATCAATAAATACAAAATGACTATATTGGTAACCTATGACTATAGGATGAAAAATGATAAGTTTTAAAAAGCTAGAGGACACGTACTGTCTATCTACGGTGCAAAATTGATTTAAGTGAAATAATAGAACTGAATCTGGATATAAATTTTTTAACAATTTTCTAGATGACATGTTAGTCGTTTATTTCTCGAATATTATCGAAAAGTAATTGGAAATTGGAAATCTATATTCGCGATCCAATCAATATCCAATAAACAAAATGATGAAATGGGAGAATTTCTGCTTCCGATATTGAAATTGAAATTATTTATCGAATATTACTCATGACGTCATACTCTATCCAAACAAATCGGGTATCCAATCGCATTGTGATGTGTGGAAATATTACGACGTCACACTAATTATGCGTATTCGAAGGAACCTTGGTTTGATTTCTACCTTCTGACAAAGTCAGCAGGAAACGAAGTTTTGCACATTATCAAAATTAATTTTAAAATCGACCGCAGTGGTCTACCCATGGACTATTGTTAGAAGGAAAGATAATTTATTTTAAAATAGTTTTTTCTTTCAAAACAAACGCCTACGGGCCGGCGCGGCGCTTTCAATATTATAAGATAGCATCATATTTCAATTTTTAGTGGATCAAAAACTTTTCTTTTAAAAGATTCGATGGTGAAATATGACTTTTAAGTTGTAGCACGAAATTTATTGTTTAAAATTCAGTGGTACTGAAAAAGATTCAGTACCACTGTCAGAAAATAAAAATATAATGTGATAGCACTGCGTGAAATCGGTAAAATCGTGAAAAATATTTTGGTTATCAATTTTATATTTCTTGTTACCATAAAAAGTATATTTTATACATAAGGGACATTTAAAGTGATTATCCTAATTTTTAAAATCTTCCAGCACGCGTGTCTTCTTTATGATAAAAGTTTTATCGTTCTAGCGATATCAAATATTTTACGTTATGTGGCCCATAAATAAATAATGCCTGTCTTTATTTAGTGCCCGAAGAAAAACAAACTTTCATGTTTTCTTGTTTTTATTATTTTTTATATCAGTGTTATCTTCTTTTAAAATTCTGTAAATTTGCAAGATAAAATATTATTCGAAGGGTACCTTATTTTTCCACGTTATTTCAGATTTATCTAATATACAGTTTTTGAGACTGTCAGGATAACTAGGACTTTTAAGGATTCTAATCTTTTTAAACATAGTATTAACAATTTAATTTCAACGTAACTGCCTGATCATTTATTTCAATTTATTTAAATTAATGTTTTTGTAATTATTTGAATCACGCAATTATGGAAATATTTAAATATGAATAAAAAAACTCCGACATTTTCAAGATTACGAGAGAAAAGATGAATCCTTTAAGGTGTTGCAATAAATTGTTTTAAGCTGAAATATTTTCTTCTTTAGTTTATTATAGATCGATAGGTTATTTTTTACAATGATTCTTTACATCTTTTCCGGAACCTCCCCAATAATCTTTCCTTTGGGCAACATATCCTCGACTTCTTTTATCGGTCGCAATTTTTATAAAATTCAAAACTGATGCCGACGAAAAATTTCTGAAATTCCAATAAAGATAAATCAGATGAGATAATTCAAAAGCTTCTATTAGAAAACTATTGCATTACAAAAGTTGCCCCTTAACAATGGGGTCGCATAATATTTCTTTAGAATACAAAACATTTTTGAACTTGATGAATTAAAATAACAAATTGCAGTAGTCTCAACAAACAACACTTTTAAGGGATTTGATTTATTCCTTTTTCGCTCAGTCAACCTACTAACTAGTTGCATGATTACTTAACCTAAAAAGCACAAACATGATAGCGTGTTGATAATGTAAAGTCAATTAAGTAAACTTTATTTAGGTGTAAATAAAACTTTTGTTTGTATTATTCTTAATTTCACCATATTATCGTTTTCTTCAAATTTATTACTTTTATGATTGCCATTACCAATAGTCGATACCTGATTGTAATAATATTAAAGAAAATTTTATGGATTGATAACAATGGAATAGACCCTTGACGCTTTTATGGTTAGTGCGTCCTTGCCCTTATTATCCCATGTTGTAAATGTTAAGATTTATTGTACAGAAAATTTGGATTTGCGTTGCGTTTATTTGTATGAAATACAGTTTAGGTTTAACCGTGAATACAAAGAAGAATAGGAGAAATTATTACAAAACAAAATTGAAAATTTAAATGTCGGTTTTTACAATTATTCATGCTTGAGCAACGCAGGATATTTTAATACATAGCGTAAACCAACTTTGTTAAATTATTTTTGCTAAAATACCATTTCACAAAATTATCATCAAAGGACAAGCAGGTGTAAAAACTTCCTTTATGTTATGTTTCAATATTTTCTCTTGTATATTAATTATAGAATATTTAATAACGAATTTACTGTTATGTATGGTAATTATGGTTCCTAATTAATTATTTTGTAAGTTTCCAAATAATTGTACAAACGAGCAGTTGATTTAAAGTTTGACCGACTTATTTTACAATAGCGACACCTTTAAATGACAAAAATGATATATTATAAATTTTACAGATTAAGAACGAAACCGGAAATCTTTTAAGCAAATAAAGGTGTTTTGAGCTAGGAGTGTGTGACATTTTTAAGACTGATTTGCAATTTATTTTATATTTTTAATATTTTTTGTCAAGCGGACAAACGATGAAAGCCCCCGTATCTTAAGAGGGATGTTGACAAAACTGTTCAAGACACACCATTCAAAAGCGTTTGTGAATGAAGCTTAAGATGGTCACACTTCCTTTATTCCTCTGAGCTATTTTTTATTATTTTATCTTCCGCGTTTTTCTTTTGTATTGTTTTATTTTATTCTTTCACTGAATCTCAAATAAAAGCAATATCAAACAGAAGAGTCAGAGATTCTAAACTGTTAAAAGAAACATTTTGTGTTATAATTTCTAAATAAAATATCTTTGATATTCAAAGAGCAGGTTCTTACGATTTACACGTCCTTTTCCTTTCAATCAACCATTCTGTTTGAATGTAATGCCTTTGATTATAACATCAAAAATACATTATCGTGTTTAATTTATACGTTTAGAAGCATTAAACTAAAATTTTGCAGTGTCATAATAAACAATGCCGGATAGAATAATAGTTAATAAATATTTTTTCTCAAATCTAAATATATAGGGGTGCAATAAATCAACCTTGTTATTCCCACGGTAATGGATGAGCATTTTAATCTAGGAAATAACTTGAAACAGCTGGCTTTTACCATATTTTTTGTATTGGCCAATTCGTTTTCTTATTTATCACAATATATGCAGTTTTTATATAATAAAATTTTTTCCATTGTTTTAATAAACATAGAGAAAATTAGAAAACTGGAAATTCTATCTTATATATCAGTTCATGCATAAATGTAATAAATTTTCAGTTATAGTTTTATTGCAACTACCATTATTTATAGTTTGTTTCATATAGATTTGCGGATTTTACTCTTTCAAACATACAAGACAAAATTTATTCTTTTAAAAGTTTCAAGTTTAAAAGTTTTGACTTTAGAAATTCTGAAAAGTCTTTAAAAATTTACAAATTGAAGTATTATGTTTTGATATCAAAGTTCGAGTATATCTTTTCATTGCGCATTTTTATTTTTTAACCCTGCTCTTTCTGTGAATGTGTTTTTCTTTTATTTCAGTATCAAGAAAAATATCTGCTCTAAATATAGCCATTGAAAAGAACTTGAATTACTTAGTTTTACTTTTATGTTTGCTGCTTGTTAATATTTTTACAAAATGTTTCTTATTTCATGAAATACTTGACAATAAAATGTTTTGCGTGAGGTTAACTGAGAAGAGGCTCACTTTTATATCAAGCAATAAAAGATGTCTGTTGTAAGTTCTCTTGCTCAGGTTGTATTGTAGTCAAAAATTCTAATTAATTTTAATTAATAAACAGGTAAAACTATTAAAACAAACTATCTTACCAAGAGAAATAGAACAAAATCGTCAGAGGGGCATGAAAAAAAGTAAGTTAACAATAGAAATGTATGCTTAACTGAAGATTTAGCTCCACAAAGAAATAACAATCTAAGTTGAGACTATTTTACAAAATAATAGCTACTTGAAATTTTACAAAATGGTGGACAATGTTAAAAATGCCCAGTTTAAATTGTTATAGACCGGGGGAACTGGGGGTATGGATTACTCCCCAGTCCAATGTAAAGCTGCAGTAGAATATAATTTGAATTTGAAAAAAACTGTTAATGAATTTTTGAAGATAACAAAAAAAAATAGAAATATAGATATGCCTTTATTTTTAAACAAATTACTTACAATCAACGGTCAACTAGTTTAAAAATTTTGGCAAGAGGGCTAAATCAATTTTTTATATCGGACTGGGAGTATTCGTACCTTAAGATTACTTTCAATTTTATACTAACTAAATACAGACATTACTTTGACTTCTCTTTGTGGGACTCATCTCAGTGGAGTATTTAGAGGGGGGCAAAGGGGCAAAGCCCCCCCAAAGATGACTCGGATTGTACCCCTAAAGCCCCCCTTGATAAAAATGAAGTTTTCCACAAAGTTTTAAAATAAAAGCTGGAAAGCCCGTCCACTGACGGGCAGCTAAACGGTAGATCTGTTTTTTAGCGGTATATCATTTAAACATTTAATTTCGTTTTCCGATACTGAGTGATTCCCGTTTTTCTATATTTTCAAAGTAACGCAAAAAGTTGCTGCTAAACGTGATGTGCCGTAGGGCAATAAAAAAATTTTTTTATAATATAAAAATAAATAAGTTTCACTAATTCTAATTTTTTTGAAGAAGAGAAGAGTGGGAATTTTATTATATGTACTGGACGGTGTACCTCCCCCAGACCACCCGGTTTACACTTTTGACTATAATTTTGACAGTTAACTTCAAAGTAACGCAAAAGTTGCTACTAAGCTCTGAGCAGTAGAGTACTTAAATAAATGTTTTTTCAAGCTTTAATATTCTCTAAGCCAAAGGTTTTAATTTCCCTCATTTTTGCTTAAAAATTCAAAAATTTTTTTTTTTTCCCCGAAACTTGTAAAATTATAAATCCCCTATCTTCTCCAAGTATTCTAAAAGAGTGGAAATCCTGCGATATGTACTGGAGGGTGTTCCACACCCCCAGACCCCCCGGTTTACAATTTTGACTTTATAACACATAAAGTTACTGCTAAACTCCGTGAGCAATAAGGTAATTAAATAAATATGCTTTCCAAGTTTTAATTTTTTCTAGCCGAAGAAAGGTTAAACTTTCCTCATTTTTGATTAAAAATTTAAATTTCCCGGTTTGGATTAATATTGGACAAATATTTTTAGTCCTAATCTTGGTTTATGTATTTTTTTATTGGTAAAAAAAATGAACCAATCAGTGTTTTTTGTCCACCAAAAAATTAAAAGTTGTAGCAGGAACAGCAGAAGCGTGCTGGGATTTTATGTAATAGGATTAGTTACAATCGACGCGCACGAATGGATTAACGAAATTCTAAAAATATTGTATATTTTTCAAAGCATTTTCTAAATACGCCACTGACTCGTCTATAGTGTAGAGTGTAGACTTTGGATAGTAAAATGTCAGTGCATACTTCTGTATCTCTTTCTCCAGACTTATTTTTATATCTGTAAAGTTGGCATTGATAAATTTAGAACATAGCAATTCTCTATTGTGATGCAACTAATGCAGATTGGATAAAACCTCGATATTAACATGTTGTCTAAACCACGACACCATAATTACATCGGGATAGTCAATTATTGCTCTCTGAGCACAAGAGCTGCGGTTTTATTTCATGCCCATATAACCTTAGTAAGGTATAAACCAATGGCGGCTCGTAGCTCTTTCATGTGAGGAGGCTAATATTTTACCATTACTAAGCTTATTAGTAAGTATCCGAAGGACCTAGTGGTTCTAAATTCACTAATACCAACGTTACAGGAAATGATCAGCCCGTACTGAAATTACATTTTGAATTTTGCACATTTTTGAAGGTGCAAAATAAAAGTGCGACACTAAACAAATATTGATTTATTTTGCACGCCACTAAAAGTGTTGCTACCAATCACATACAATTCGCCAAATTATCATTAAAATGTATTTAAATGAATGTACCTATGTAATGTATGTATGTAAATGTAAATGAATAATACTAAAAACGACGAAGAAACAATTAGATTTTTGCTATTTATTCGTTCCATAAAAAAATGTTGTTCTTCTGGACATAAGATAATGAACCAACCTGTATGTTATGTTAAGAGTTGTGAAAATCCTTCGTCAGGAGTTGCCTTTTTTGTAATTAAATTAAATATTTTATGTGGAGCGTTACTATTAAGTTAATCCATATTGAATTTCACTCACCGTAAAAATTCTATTTTTAGGATTCAAATTCTATCAGATGTAATAATAAAATTAAATTAATTATTTATTGATGGCCATTTAATATTTTATTTGTTTTTCGACTTCACATATTTTTTGTGACATTCATTATTCATCATTCATAGCGAAGATGGGATCATAGGTTCTGCTTTAAAATTAAAAATCTAAAATTTGATTAATTAATTAAATTACTTAGTTTGCCCTCAAGTTTCAATATTTTTTAAATTTAACAAGGAATAAAAAAGCTTTTAATTATAATTTAGAAATACATAAGCCGGTTATGTAGAAAATACGAATAATTTTGCGACAGTCAATTTTTTTTCAATTGGCAGATAAATAAAATTAAATAATTTGATTTATGAGGTGATTTCCAACGATTGAGCAATCCCGCAACCGGTCATGCCCTGAGGCTACGTGATTCATGTTTTTAACTACTATCTGTGTGCCAAAAGCGGTGTTTTTATTATATCTACCTTTCAAGATATTATTTATTTTTATTGAAGTTGTAATAAAATATTTGTGGTAATATGTCTTGGAAGGGCAGCACCCCATCGTCTTCCCTAAACGAGTCGCTACTGAATATGTATATTTCTTCTTACCGTAATAACTTTTCAATCCGACCAACAGGATTTTTAAACACATAATTATGAATATTTTATAAATTTTAATTGATCTACAACGAAGCTCTCAAATCCACAGCCCGTCAGTATATTTGGTTTGGTCCAGGGTTTATTTATGTTATTCAAATGAAATTTATGTATCTTTTAGTTGTTGTACAGGTGCTGGGTATGTAAATCCCAAACTTAACTTAAATATTCATACCATCGATTATATTATATTATCTCAATATACATAACTATTCAGATTCTATACTAGTATATTAGTTATAAATCATTATATTAAAATAATGTTATCTAATGGAAAATTCATATTATGTAATTAAAATCTCCCTTTCGATTTCAATATTGCAGATGAATTCTGGATGGCGTAGGTGTATTTGCATATGGCATGAAATTAAGTTTTTGCGATTATTGACCTTGTCCTTGTACATCTAAACCTAGTATAACTAACTAGTGCAGGTGTCTTAGATGATTGCCCCCAAAAGTAAAATCATTTCCGGTTCTTTAAATGCTTAAAACTGGAGGTTATTGCTTCAAAAGGATGAAGGTCAATCATGTCCTTATTGTTAATCGTTTTTGCGGTCTTACATATGTCGGACATATTTTGTCAGTTAAACGTAGAAGAACATGGCCCTACTATTTGCCAATGTACCTACTTAGATATTTCGTCACCTGCGCGTCATGGTTCATAGCCTACAAGTAAAATAATATTAAGTTTCTTCAAACTTTGTTATTTCTACGCTTAACGCTTGGTGGTTAATGAAATTTATAAAGGTTTTAACCTTCAAGCAATAACATTAGTTTAGCATTTGATAAAAACCTTATCAATACCACTTACCGCTGTTTTGCAAACACTTTTGCCAATTTATTACCAGGTATTGCGTGCATTTTCATAATTTCGTATCACCTTTTAAATTTTAATTTTTTGTTGCGTTAAACAAGCAAAAAGTTGCTAGCCGTTCCAAGCAGGAAATAGAGGAAGCACTACTTCCTTTTGCAAATAGCAGGGGGCGCCATAATAATAATGGCAAGATACATTATGGTCAAAAAAATAAAATTTAAAGGAGAATGAAACGGCAATTTAAATCCGATGGATAATTACATCCCTCTTTGCACACTCTCGTGAATGCACTTAAGATGAAGTAATCAGTTGAAACATTTTCAGACGAAGGAGGGTAAAATGGTAAATCATATACTCGTAAGTTTAATTCAATTTATGTGAATATAATTCTTTTGTGCTTCTTATTTACATAATTTTTCTTCATAATCCAAAAACTTAAGATAAAACACCTCCTTTAAAAGTTTTATGACCCTCTTTAGATTATCATTTCAAAAATATGCGGAATAACTTTATTATTTTTGTTATTTTCACTACAATGAACTTTTATTATAAGATTTATTTGATCCAAAAGTTTTATAATGTATGAATTTTGGTTATAAAGTTTGAACGTTTTTAAATATTGTTGTGGTTTTTCTAGTTTTGTTATCATAATCACTTCTTTATTTCTTCACTTTTCAAATTTTCAAAATATCAAATTTTCCCAATATTAATTTCAAATGAAAAATTGCCTGTATGATGAAAAACTGAGAGTATATATAGGTTTCAATTTTTAAACATAAAATTCGCTCGAATGATATCGAAACTGAATGCAAAAATGAAATTTGTTACTCATAAAAATTTTCTTTTCGTTTGTTTGTCTGTTATGCAACACCTGGTGGCTTGTGAATTTAGGCTAATAAATATTAGGTGATTAGCTCCGTATAATTCGGTAAAAGTGAAATTACTGTAAAAAATCTAACGGTTTTTTATGATGTAAAACGGGCGCCAATTTTGCAGAATTGTTTCAGGTGTTAAACTACAGACCTAGAAATTCTTACTTCACATCTGCTTACTTTCTTCCCAACCTACAAATTTTTTATAATCTTTTGTGTTCTAAAATTTATTTCTTTTTATCAAATTTGGTAATTCCTATAATTTCATTTTGTAAAATTACATTAAACATTTAACCAGCTGAAATTTAGACTGTTTTGTCATTTTTAATTTTTAATTCAATTTCCCACACTAAAGTTTTTATGTTCGATAATATGGGTAAATAAACAATAATTGAATTCTGCTTTGCTATTAATTACGATAATACTTGGTATTATTTATATTGATATTTAATTCAAAAATAGTATATTGTTTTATGAGGAACAAATTGCGATTTTACACTTTTTCGGAGAGAGAGAGAGCATCTTCATTCTTCTTGATGATTTTCATTGTGTCACAGTTTATTCTTCTCATTTCTCACAACTTTTTTAATTTCCAAAATTAATCTAAGTAGGTACATATTTTTCATTAAAAGATTCTGAGTTTACTACTAATTTATTTTTGTTATTATTGACGTTGGATATACCGGGTGCTGAATGAGTTAGCCGAACATAGGAAATTAACATGTAAAAATTTATTTATGCAAATTCCTGCTTCCCTAATTATTTTAGAGAAAAAATGAAAGAAACAAAAATAATGCAAAAATATAGACCACAAATAATAAAACCATTAGATTTCATCTAACTTTTACTTAAAAGGTCAAAAAATGCTTCCGAAATTGTTAAAATTTTCATTTATCGCACTGGCCATGTAATAAATTCAATGTAATTTATATTTCCCAAAATAATTACCATGGAAATTTTCATGGCCAGTCCGATAAATGAAACTTTTAACAATTTCAAAAGCATTTTTTGGCATTTTAAGTAAAAGTTAGATGAAATCTAATGCTCTTATCATTGGTAGTTTATATTTCTGCATTATTTTTGTGTCTTTCATTTTTTCTCTAAAATAAATAGGGAAGCAGGAATTTGCATAAATAAGTTTTTACATGTTAATTTCCTATGTTCGGCTAACTCATTCAGCACCCGGTATACGAATATACCAAGCGATTAAAAAGGTAACTTAACTTAACGATAAAACTAGGCGTAACACATTTTGTGCGAAGCATGTTGAGATAAAACCAAAACAAATAAAATTGATATTATCAAGATTCCTCTTGAATATCGGCTAATAAACTCGCGCTATAGATATTTATTAAAAATACAATTACAATTGTTTCGAAGGGATAAACCACTTCTTTATCAAGCACGACCACTTACTTCATTGGAAAGTGTCTCATTTTCTTATAATATATGAGCAGGTTTTCTGTTTTTAATACCAATAGTGTTAATTTGAGATACAGAGGTCTCGAAAAAAAAAAAAAGAAAGGTCATGGACGGCCAAAACCTCAACAACTGCTAAGGACTCCAGAATAACAGTGGTGAGCTGATATCTTAGAGTTCTAATTGCGAGTTAGTTAAATTTTATCCGCTCATTAACGCTTTCTTGATTTCGAGACCTTCTAATAACGTTTACATTCTCCCTTTTCTTGCCGAGTGTAATAACATAATGTTGTTGGTGTCTAGATCATGGCTATTTTCAAGACAATGTGTTGAGAAACCTGTGTTCGACTTATTGTTGGCTATGCCAGCCTGATGTTCCTTCACCCTGGTATGTATCGATCTTCCACTTTGTCCTATATAGATGCCGTCCCATGTGCTGCAATTCAATTGAGAGATTCCATTATTCGTAAGATGATCGTTAATTGCTTCTTTATTGTGCAATAGGAACCTAAGTTTATTTTGTTCACTTCCGTAGATGTTTCCTAACTTTTGAACTGGTTCCCGGGACATAATTAATAACCCCCCAATTAGAAGCCAGCTCCTCAATTTGAGAAGCTAGTGAAGCGGTAACCAGACCTCTCTCAATTAGCTTCTCTTTTTTTCCTTATGAGGTTATCAACTACGTCCGTCGTGTACCCGTTATTAACGGCTAATAGGCGAATAATGTTTGTTTAAGTGAGGAAATTTTCTTTCGTCATCGGGACTTTGAAAAGTCGATCAATAAAACTGTGAAAAGCGTCCATTTTGATTTTCCACGATTGATTGGAAGAAAATGGTATAACAGTGTCGGTCGTGGTAGGCTTCCTATAGATTTTTATATCTAGGTTTTCATTCATCCCAGTTATCGTTAAGTCCAGGAAATTCAAGCTGTTATCTTCTTCTTCTTCCATAGTGACTTGTATTTTTTCATTTAAAGAAACAATTGTAGTATATATTTTTAATAAATATCTATAGCGCGAGTTTATTAGCCGATATTCAAGAGGAATCTTGATAATATCAAGAAAGTACAAGCAAATTATCACACTTCTTGTAGGTAGTTGGTGGAAAACCTGGAAGATTTTTTAATTTAACGAAGCTTAATAAACTCCCGTTCAATTCTTTTGCCATAACTTAAAAGTTATCTTGATTATTTTAGTAATAAGGTGATGCATTTCGAAAAATGGGCCCCATTTGTCATAAAATTCTAAATATTTCTTAAATTCCAAAAAATTTTCAAAATTTATAAATTAATTTTAAAATTAGTGCAAGAAATATAGATAATTAATTCCTAATTTTTATTTTCAAATTATTATATTTTAAAATAATAGAAATATTTAGAAATATTTCAAATAGAAAAGGGTTAAAAATATAGAGTGTACAAACGAGCTACAAATAATTTAGTCTCTTTCCAATAAAAAAATCAAAATGAGGGGGAGAAATTTCAAAATCAAAAATTAGTGGATTTTCTAAAATTTTCTGGGATTTCTTAAAATTTACCGTTCTTATGATTTATTTTTATAATAAAAAATTTTCACTCTGTCAGAACAAATACATTCATACGTCATTTGATTACAAATCATACCCCTAGTTTTATAAACAAAAAATTTTAGTGCATATTCACATATCATGTACCGTAAAAATTCGCACCGGGGGGTCTCAGAACATAGTAATTGTAAGATCTTTTAGAAAGTTAAATTCCTGAAACGGAAAATCCTTTAACTATAATTGCTAGTGCACTGAAGGGTATTCCATACCCCCCAGAGCCCCCGGTTGGAAAACCCAAAGGTGTGGGTGTGTGGGCGTTGTATGATTTACCTTCATATAAAAACTTTTTATTCTCTTAGAACAAATACATCTACATATCGTTTGTATATAAACAAAAAGTTTTAATGCATATTTATACAGCATATATATATGCGCCGTGAAAACTCTCACCGGGGGGTCTGGGGGGTGTGGAACACCCCACAGAATATAGTAAAATTCCTGGTACGGATATCACAAGTTTAACAGCATGGAAATCATTTGAACATAATTGCTGTTGAACTGGGGGTCCGCAGACCTCAAATAGCATTTAGTTGTGCACTTCCTATTTTTGAGATTTTTATTAAAATTGAAAAAGGGTCTTTTTAGTAAGAGGCCCGCGTGTATCGCACCCACCGCACCCCGGTAGTTCCGGCCCTGAATATTATGAATTCATCAAATGAAATTCACCTTTATGAATATTTTGAATTCAATTAAGTTTTACCTTTTGCTTTATATAAAAAAATTTAAAAATAAATAAACCAACAATCTTTTACGTTTTATATATAAAATAAAAGAACAACTAAAGAAGATGTTCAAGTGCTATGAAAAGTTTATTAATTAAAACTACTTTAATTATGTTTACTTGATCTTTACATTTTTAAAACTTGTGTAAAAGTGCTTAAATCTGAATATTTTTAATTTAGTACTTTCCTTGGGAAGAAACAAAAAAAAGGAATTAATTCAGCAATTTAATTTTCATCATAAAATATGTATTTATAAACTGTGTTAAAAATTTGCTGTTATACAAAATATGTTTTCGAAAAAAAGAAAAATCTTGAGTCTCATGATGCATGATATACTATTTATGCTTTATCTAGAATTTATAGCTTAAATTTTAATTATTAAATTTACGCTGGTTTATCACTATCATATTTGCGTCGAATTTATTACTGTTATGATTGAAATTATGGTTTTTTTATAATCTCCTTGAACGTTTTAATACCTAAAATTTAACAATTTTGAAAGTGAATAAACAATTTCGAGAATATATTAGTTTGCTTTTAGTTAAGTTAGACATTTCAAGCAACTACAGCATGGTAGCCTCTGTATTCTGTATTCTCTATTCTACACCCACACAGGACATTAAATTGGTTCATATGAAAATCAAAAATCTATATTGTGTATAGAATATTCCTTATCTATTTTCTTTATAAACTGTTAAGTATAACTTACACCAGCTTCAACTTTATTTGTTCTCAGTTATTCTAGTTTAATTTTAGTAAACCTATTTTAATGTAAAGCTTACCTATTAAAACGCTTAGAATACTGTTAAATAAAGACAAAGGCTGAAGTACTTGATTAAGTATTTTTTTAAATAAAAATACATTTTTCGGAAGCGTAGAAAACAGTATACACTACTCACGAGCAAATGACACTAGCCATTTCCGCCTTTACGTCCTTGTAATGTAACATACTATTATGCTTGTTAAAATGAAGAAGGAAAATATGAATAATTGATTAAGATATAATACAGTACACATATAAAAAAAATGTGTTGGTATTTGAACCAGTGCTAGTTTTCTTTTTGGCAAGGTGTAAATCAAGATACGCAATCATTAATATATTTGAAGTGATCAGTATTTAAATGAATCTGTCTGAAGTGTGGTGGCTATCACATTAGCGGTGGATGTCTGCTCCGAATTCGACGGCGACCATAAAAAATAGCAGGTGTTGGCGTTCAGTCTCACCTGGCGGTTTGGGCATCAGACTGCAGCTTGGTCGTTCCAGAATTGTTACGAAGCATTAAGGCCGATGATTTATTTTACATGTGATTTAATTTAAAAATAAAAAATTATTACAGATTTATTTAATTCTTAAATTATGAAAAACAAACAAAACAATAAAAAATAAATTAAGTGATAACAAATAAATTCTGGTCATTATTGTTTGGAATAAAAATGATCTTCCATATCCCTGATATCTATTTTACCCTTTTCTGGTGTAGCACTTATTAAACAAATTATATAAATAACATAAGCAGCTGCGTCTGGCAATTTTCGTCTTAATTAATTGGTTTTCTTACGCACCTGAGACTTTCTTCACGCAAACTAAGTTATTTCGTTCATTTTCACGAAATACAACATTTTCACAGCCACCGTTTAAAGCATACAAGATTTTCCAGTATTATTGATGAAATTCGCCCTGGCTAATTTTGAGGTTCGTCGACCTCGAGGCCAGTTGTTGTTACTACCATTATTATATTCGCCGTACATTTGAAAAACAACCCTAAGTGAACTTAAATTATTTTCAAATGAGTTTTTCTTGTTAATGATATTTTTATATTATTCGGTTGTTATAATTGCATTTACGAATCATAAACGGTTAAAATGTAACTTTTTGATGTACACAGTTTATCTATTAAATTAATAATAGTAATTTGACTTTAATAATATGCAGTGTACATAAATATACAGTACGTCGCTTACAGTTTTGCTTCCAATTTGTTTCTTTTTTTTTAATACCGCCATCATTTTTTGTTATTATTCCTTTTCAACTTTTGCAATCTGTGAAACGTAGATATGCTGCCACATTTTCCATACATTTTCACTGCCAACAGCTTCCCACCCTTCATCTATACAAATCTTCCTCTTTCTATTTATATTGTCCCTATATAACTTATTCCCAGGGTTACAATAAATTAATACCGATTGTTTTCATTTTCAACAGCTACTACATATTTTTGTATTCGTATCTTCTCATTTTCTTTTCAACCGAGCCACAGCCGCCATGAAAAGAGCGCAAGGGACATTTTCCCTGGTTCAAAATAAAATTTAAATTCAAAAAGTTTTAAACTTATACAGCAATTTTTTCGTAAAACTTATTTGTAATTTGTATGTTTTTAGACTCGCCTGTGGCACCGGCGCCTTGTAGTAATTTCAATGTGTAAAACATAATGTTCAAAGCCCCAAAAAAAAAATTTTAATTTGTCAACTGGGGTTATCTACTCAATCCCCAGAGGGCACAAAAACATTTAATATCTCAAAAATGTTGCCAGCACCTTATGAAATTAACACTGTCGGAAGCCTACAGCTTAACGCAGAATCGAAACCACATAAACAGTATTTTTTGCGGCTACTGTAAATATACTATTTAATAGGTATACTTTGATGTATTACACGTTTTATATACTGCCAAGTTGATTAAACAAAGGTTTTAAACTTCTATCGTTTCATCCTGTCATTTACATAACAAAAAATGATGAAAATATACATACAAATTACTTATAATTAAATAGCCACAAATATGTATGTACAATAAAAAATTTTTATTCTGAATTTAACCTAACTAACCTAACCTTTGTTAGATAGACTTTTGTTTCATTTTTTTATTAGTTTATTTTGTTATTTTTCTGTTTTACTAAAATGAATTATTATGTAATTTAATTTTTAAATATTTATCATATACTTTTTAAATATTCTTTGTGTGTCGTATATGTGTATGCATGTATAGTCAAATTTTATAACCGCCTCGACCTCAAAAAGTAATAGAAATTTTCTAACTAAATTTCGTATTTATTTCCTGTACCTTAATATTGAAAATTAAAACTTTGGTTAAAATCAGTTAACGGAAACTTGAACAAAATATTTTTAACCTTTTTATTTTTCTTAAGTGCATTGATATTATTTTAAATTTTGAAATGCATTGTATGTTGTTACGACAAACCAAATAAACTTCGTCTTTTTGTTTGAAGACTTTCCATTTGTATTATTATATAATACAACTAGTTGGGTAAAGTAATCAATAAACCCAATAAGAATTAATTTGTCTAATGTTTTAGTTTTTCTATATGTTGAAGGTTTTTAAGATAAATGCATGCAAGTTGCAGTAATTTATGTTCATTAGTTGGTGACCGCACTGAGAAGATAATAATAATAATGTTTGGTAGATTTTTTTAAATTCCAGAATGTAAAACAAAAAGTATACAAAGCAAATGGAAAGCTTCAATGGAAGATTTGCCTAGGACCCTCTGAAGAAGAAATCTCGACTCAAATGTTTAGTAAATCTAAACGAGGTTTATCAATCACGATGTGACTATTATATGTAATTATAATTACCATACTCGTATATACTTGAGTACATACTCCAGTAATGATAAAATAACAACTTTTTTTGTTGCATTACACAATAATTCACATACTTTGTCTTTTCGTCAAAAAAAACTTACAATTAAATCAAATTCATTACCATGGCTAAATCCTCTCAATTCCTAATTTAATTTATAAGAATAAACTTTATAACCAGAACTAAAGAGCTAAAAACAAATCAAACGTTAAAATTTCAGAACAAAATAATTTAAAAATATTTACTTGCGTGACATCGCAACCGAGTAATTTATATCTTAACTAAAACTTTTCGAAACCACTCAACTCAATCAATCGAGAAATCAATAATTTCTTAACAAAAATCGGGAAAAAGATCGAAATTCTAGAATTATGAATAATTGATTTTCTCACTAAACTAAACGAAAGTGAGCTGTTCCATTACCGATTTTAAACATGAAAGTCAAAGTGTTACTTACCAACATAAATACAAACACGTGTTGTAACATTTTTCAAAAGTAAAACTGCCAAGGCAGGTAAAAATTTAACTAGAAATTACAATATTTTAATAAAACTGACTAATTTTGGTATCTACCTTTTCTAAAAATTATTTTAAGTTATTTGTCACTTCAAATATGAATTTTTAGACAGTAATTTAAAAATAATTAGATATGACCGTTGACTTTGACATTTACATTACCTAAAATCCGAAAATATTACCAACTTAAAATTTTATATTTAACCAAATAAAAAAAATTTTGAAATGTAATTAATGTCATAATTGAAGTTAATGGTTTTGAATTAAACTAAAATTTTACTAATTTGTTTATTTTTATAAAATATTGTTCGATTAAATTAAAATTTTGAAATAAATTTTTGGATTTTGATCGTTTTGAGAAAAAATAACATGTTTTATTCTTGCTATAAGTTTTCCATTCGTTCGTTCCACTCTTTTCGCATCTGTAAAACTAGGTGTATAAAAGAAGTTAATTTTTCAAATTTTCCCCACATTTTTCGTTGTGGCCCTTCACTTATAGCAAACTACGACCCGCTACTGGTAGATCCCTTTATGGACCATTTTCGCGAAAAACTCGCTCGAGACATTATTAACTTGAAGAAGTTAGGTATGAGCTGTAATTATTCAAATTCACAACGATTATTTTAGCTCTGTTAAGTAATTTGGACAAACTCTCTTTGTTTGCATGATAATAATGTTATTAGCTGGGTTTTTCTTCAGAAAAGTTCTAATTTTCAAAAAAAAATTTAATAAAAGCAAGCTACTTCTGTTAAGTATTTTGTTTTGCATTTCTCAACGTCACTTTTCATGTTTTATTACTTTCACCTAAGCGTTTATTATTTTTCCATAGTTATGAGTTACCAATCAAACTCCTTCAATCGACTAGTACCTGATTAATTTGTTTTGTCAAAACTTAGTGCCTGATTCTCTACATTTCAATATAAATATAATATTTTAATATAAATTTATAATGAAAGTTTCAGTTCTACAACTTTTGTATGATATTAAAACATTGCCCATTGATTGAGTGACAAATGTTTACTTTAATAGAAACTTTTAAAAATTACAAAAAATTAATGAAGCAAATAAAAAATATTAAAAATTTTTTTTAAATAAAAGAACGTGAAATAATCACAAAACTAACTGAAAGAATTATTAGCCTATATGCAAAGATTATAATTATTATTGTAGTCGGGGAGCTGTGTTAAAATTATAAAATTTAATTCATCTGCCTCGATTCAAGTTTATAAATTTTGCAGATAGTAGACAAGCTGAAAGTGAAAATGGGCTTCTAATATTACAAGCTTTTCATAAAATTAAACTAGTTTGTGATGTTTTCCTGTCAATTAGGTATCTCGTTAAGTAGTACATAATTGTCAGAATTTAGAAGTTATGATTTAATCGTAATTAAATTCAACAGTGTTGCCTGAACTTTAGAATGACAATGTCTTGATGATTTTCATGTTTGTTTAAGATTATAGGCTTTAATTGTGCAGTTAATTTAATCCTGCATAATAGCGGTAATTTTTAAGTGTTCATTCAACCGTGCAATTGGAACCGTTTCAGGTGTCGTCGTTTTCAAAATTCGCGAGACTTCAATTCGAAAAACACAAAATAAGTGAAATCGGTTTCTCTTGGAAGCATCACCGATAATTTTGTTATCATATATAAAAACGCTCGACAAAGAAGTATCTCGCATTTATATCAACTTATTTTCTATATCATACTTTTATAAGAATAAATAAATAGTTCTCACTTTTAAATGACATCAACGAGTCAAATAAATAACTTTTTCGCATCAAGGCAAAACGTTATGAATAACATTCTTAAAAGTTATTCGAGTATACTGGAAATTGATATATAGAAGCATTCCGAGACATTCTCCCATCCAATATAAAAATTGTTTTCGTCTAATATCTAATATGAATCAATCAAGAAATCGTTTGACTTTTCAAATCTTCCCGTAAATTTAAATATCAAAGGTCTTAACAATTGTGTACTGCGGAACCCTGTCGAATGACCGACTCAAATTTGAAGATACCAACAACTAAGGTGATACTAATCCAATTTATTCAACCTCTCAAAAATTCATAAAAATATGCTCGCGTGATGAAAATAGGTCTGCATTTATGCATTATTTTTCATAAATCCATGTCAACTCGTTCGGTAATGATATAAGCGATTTATGAAATAACATGACACCATTGTATATGGTTTCATTTTGAATTAATTTTTACGTAGCGCATACGTTAAAGCCTTCTTACGAAGGAAATAGAAATATCCTTTTAATAGTAAGCAAAGCACTCTAAATGCACAAATACAATAATTGGAAGATATTTTTATCCTTGGAGAGTGTTACAAAAATTACAGTGCGTATCCACAAGAAGATAAATAATAAGATGTTACATAAGAAATGACAACGTAATGGAATATATTCAACCCAATTAGTGTTTATTATTGTAATTAATTCACTTATAAAACAAATGAAATCGTTCAAGCCATAAATAAAAAAATTAGTTATCTGAAGTTTTAAAATTATCGTAGCACTCCTCATTAACTGCTAGAAACTTATTATTTAAAGAAGAGTCTGGCGGTGGAAAAGTTTCCCTTGTGTATTATTAAAAGTACTTAAAAACACTTATTAAATATTTTATACTTTAGCGATGTTAAGAGAAGTTATTAATTAAGACAATCCGTTGGTTAGCATATTTTAATGAACTTTACAAAATGTTCTACACAGGTAAATTATTTTACATAAAGTGTTTGTTAATTACTTTTTGTAATAAAAATTAAAAAAAAAAAAAGTGTCGCCGCGTAGTACAATCATAATATCTTCCCTTAAAAAAAGCTTCACATACATAAAAGGGGTCAAATAACCCTGGTACTATAGTTATGGGTGACTCAGTTAGGGTGAAAAATTAGTGCGTGCTACCTTGCTTATGTCAAGTAAATAAGGATATGGAAATTAGGTCCTCGATATCATCCATTAGCAAAATATAACTTTTCACGATGGTGCATTTGATATAAAACACGAAAGTTGGTAATGATTTTCAAATGACAATTCAAAGATTTACTTTCTGAAAGGTCGTCACGTAATGCGAAATTTTACAACCAAAAAAGTTATAATAGGTCCTTTATGCTAATTATTATATGCAGCAATTAAAAGTTTCTAAGAGTTTACAAGTTGATTTAAATAATGGAAAAGGCGATCATAAAAATATTTTCCCTCTTGAAAAAAAATGTTTTACACTTCATATAAAGTCCAACATTTCAGTATCATTATTCTTCCTTTCTTATAGTTACTCCTTCACAATTTTTTTCTACTTCACCGACATTTTGAGAGAAGGCATAAAACCCTAAAATTATAAAACTTTGTAAATGATTAATGGATATTTTCCTGTTTTTCTTACCACTGTTTATTTAAATCTTATGGAATTGTTTAGAAAAGCCCTTTTTAAAATATCGTCTTTTAAATAATTAATTAAAATACGTAACCTTTAATTTTTTTAATTTTCTAATTAAAAGTATCTTGTTACAATTCGGTATTTTTATTAATTTTTTTTAAATTTTAATTAAAAAGGTTTTATGAAAATACACTGGCTTTAGTTTTTGCATTTTTTTGCGTAGCAGAGGCTTTAATATTAGGTATCTTTGAAATTTGAAAATTACAAATTGTAATTATTCTAAATTATTCTATTATTATTATTATAAATTATTCTACAAATTATTCTAAAAAATTGTAAATTTCTAGTTATTAGCAATTTTATTTTAAACATACTAATTAGAATTTAATTGTATTGTGTGAACTTGCATAAACCAATCAAATTAAAGTATCTAATACATTCATTTTGATTGGTTCTTACAAACTCTCTCAATACAATCAAACAAGAAAACAATTTCTATAAGAATTGAAGAACGAGAATTTTGGATTGTAACGTTTGACATGTGAATTTGCTTACGTTGCATATTCAGGCATTGGGTGGAACAGTCTTGAAATTGCCAACTATATTGTTTTTATTTAGCTGTTTTGCCCTTTTTTCAAGGGAATGCTACAATTTGGGCTATCTGTGACAACCTACTTAGTAGTTCAGTGGATTACCAACTTTTTACAACTTTTACCAATTACAGAAGATTATTAGAGGGCTCTCCCATCCCCCATTTGGGAACGTCCCTATGTATATTTGTTTTACTATCGTGTCCTTGCTAATGTTTAATTTTAAATTCATGAAGTAAATTAGTAGTTCAATATTGTAGAATGCAATAACTTCACTAAAATCTCTTTGAGAGACGCTACTGATTGCGGTCGATCCGTAAACAACTTTTGATGATCAGTTGGTAAAATTTCGTTTTTCGTGTCGATCTTGTTTAAGGGTCAACATGCAAAACCAATGTTCGTGTCAATTCTTGTAGTAACTATATAGTTACATTGCCATTTGTAAATGAATAATAATTATTATTATGTTTAAAACTTTGATTTCTCTCTATCAAATACATTTTCAGCGATTAGTATATTTTTTCGTTGTGGAAATGGTTAAATCACTGTTCATATCTTGTGAACATTAAATATTTTGCAAAGGATTAAATTGATATATTTTAAGATGATTATGAAATATATGGAAAACCTCTAGTTATTCAAGGTTTTGGAGATTTGAGAGAATCAATGCTTTGGTTGCTTCTACATATTATATATTATGTTCATCACTTTCTTTTGTCTTAGAACGGTTTATTGATGCATTATAGATTATATACCTGATTGACATTTTGACGTTGAATAAAAAATTGTAATTTTAATTTTTATACACAATTAGTCAAGTACTGAAGAGTATTGCATACCCCCAAATCCCCCAGTCTACTCAGACATGATATATAGGTACAGCTATTTGTTATAAACATAGATGTTAATATAGAAGGCTAGATACGCAACTCCCAATACATGCAATGTAAAGCGCGGGTCACATTAGGCTTCTTACCAGCGCTGGTAAGACGCGGCTGGTAAGAAGCCTAATGTGATCACACAATTCGCCGCTGGCGTTTAGAAGCCGGCGAGTATTTATCAGCGCTGGCGAAGTTCGGCATGTTCAACTTTGGTAGCTAGAAGCGGCGACTAAAGATCACGTGACCGCTGGCACCAGCCGGCAGCGCAATCTGACCACTATCACTTCTAATCAGCAGCGAGTAATTCTAATAATTACATTCTACAGGTAGTTTTTTGTAAAAAGGTTATTACAAATTTTTTTAAATTAGTATTAATGTCCGAGGTAAAGTGGACTGCGAAGGAAATTATTTCTTTTTTAGACATTTTTCAAAATTATCCGTGTTTGTGGGACGTTAGTTCTAAAGATTATTTAAACCGAAATTTAAAAGATGTGTCAATTAAAAAATTATTACGACAGTTAAAAATTTCAGAAATACCCAGTTCCTTTAATTCAATTAAAAAAAATAAAAGTTTACGGGATACCTACCGCAAAGAACTACAAAAGGTACAAAAAAACAAACTGGCGAGTGGGGAATAACAGCATAGCCAGCGGCCACGTGATCTTTAGACGCCGCTTCTAGCTACCAAAGTTGAACATGTCCAACTTCGCCAGCGCTGATAAATACTCGCCGGCTTCTAAACGCCAGCGGCGAATTGTGTGGTGACATTGACCTGATCGACGGCTTCTTACCAGCCGCTGGTAAGAAGCTGCTGGTAAGAAGCCTAATGTGACCCGCATTTTGTTTGACCGAGTTGGCCGCCGCTGCTTGCTGGTGCTTCTTACCAGCCGCTTCTTACCAGCGCTGGTAAGAAGCCTAATGTGACCCGCGCTTAATAGAACTGAAGCTTGGCGGCCATTTGTAGTAAAGGCAAATCAGTAATACAATTCACTAATATGACAGATGTCTGACAGGCTTCACATTTGCACACGAGTTAGTTCTCTGAAGACTAGATATAATCAGATACTCAACTCCTAATACATGCAATATAACAGAAGTAAAGCGCAGAGCCGTATATAAGAGGGGATATGCCAACCTTTTTCTAATTCCATAACCCCCCCCCTTGACCAATGTCTAACTACGGCCCTGGTAAAGCGTCAATATCAACTGGCGGCCATTTGTAGTTTGCTTCACATCTCCGCACAAGTTAGTTATCTAGCCTTCTCTATTAACATCTATGGTTCTAAACGAACGAAAGGTTCCTATTTCATAAAAGCAATCAGTGGCGTATTTAGAGGGGGCAAAGGGGTATCTGCTCCCCCCAAGGATGACTCGGATTGTACCCCTAAAGTCCCCCCCCCCGCTTGATAAAAATAATGTTTACTACAAAGTTTTAAAATTTAAATAGCTTTAAATTAATTTTGTTTATTTATTTACTAGCTAGAAAGCCTGTCAGCCGACGGGCAGCTAGACGGTGGATCTCTTTTTTAGCGGTATAATATTTAAACATTTAATTTCGTTTCCTGCTACTGGGTGATTCCCGTTTTTCTATATTTTAAAAGTAACGCAAAAAGTTGCAGCTAAACTTGATATGCCGTGGGGCTATTAAAATTTTTTTTATAATATAAAAATAAATAAATTTCTCAAATTCTAATTTCCTTTAGTCGAACGTTTAATTTCCTTCACTTTTGTTCAAAAACAAAAAATTTCTTAGCTTTTTTCGACGAAATTTGTATAATCATTTTGTCTTCTGTAGGTATTCTAGAAGAGTGGGAATTTTATTATAATATGTACTATAGGGTGTTCACCCCCAAACCACCCGGTTTATACTTTTGACTATAATTTTGACAGTTAACTTTTAAAGTAACGTCAAAATTGCTACTAAACTCTGAGCAGTAAGGCACTAAATAAATGTTTTTCCAAGCTTTAATATTCTCTAGCCAAAGGTTTAAATTTCCCTCACTTTTGCTTAAAAATTCAAATTTCCCGGTTTTTTCTGGCAAAATTTGTACAATTATAAATCCCTATCTTCTCCAAGTATTCTAAAAGAGTGGAAATCCTGCGATATGTACTGGAAGGTGTTCCACATCCCCCAGACCCCCAGTTTACAATTTTCACTTTATATTTTTGTATTATTTTTATAATTAACTTTCCAAGTAACACAGGAAGTTGCTGCTAAACTCCGTGAACAGTAAGGTAATTAAATAAATATACTTTCCAAGTTTTAATTTTTTCTAGCCGAAGGTTAAACTTCCCTCATTTTTGCTTAAAAATTCAAATTTCCCGGTTTTGATTAATATTTTACAAATATTTTTAGTCCTAATCTTAATTTAATATATTTTTTGGTTGGTAAAAAAAATCGACCAACCAGAGTATTTTTTATTTCACCAAAAAATGACACACTGTAGCAGCAGGAGCAGTAGCGTGCTGGGATTTTATGTATTAGGATTAGTCACAACTGCATAAATGGATTAACGAGATTCTGAATATATTTAATCACCTCACCTCCCCAAAAGCATTTTCTAAATACGCCACTGAAAGCAACTACAAAACATATTATACAAAGCAAATAAAAAAATATGATATGGCCACTTAGGCAGAATGGGAGCAGAAAAATTGGCTAAGATAGTTAATTGGATAAACATTATTGAGTTTGGATTGTTTGAAATTTATTAAAAAGAGACGCATGCTCACAAAAATGGATTGCCGGTGTAAAATCATAATAAAGTCGTTCCAATGTATCCTGGATCCAAAATCCTGGATTCTTCTTTGATGCTGTTGTGCAGTCCAACTTAAAGGAGTCAAATGCATATACTTTCTGGAATGCCTAATGATCGTTTTTATACAATACCATAGAATTAATCCAACCATACTAAGCAATGCTCCAGCTCAATTGCCACACCTAAAAATGGAGGTTAATGACAACTCCATTATAATTTCTGACATTTTGGGAAAATTTTTATAAAATCCGCATATCGTTATTCATTTATGCGCAGAACTTTTTTCATAAGTAATATCTATAATACCATTATTGAAACTGCTTGATAATTAGTTTCAATACGATTTTTTAATCACATTAATAATTAAAATGTAGATTAAAATATGCAAGCAATACATTTGGACTGAATTTATAATTTTTCTAAAAAGTCCCTATTATTACGAACGTACGATGCTTTTAGATCAGTGATTCTCAAATAGGGTGCCGCGGCATTTTTACTACCTAAAAAAGTTGAAAGGGAATCATAGGGGTGCCGTGAATTTTTTTTTAATGACTGTAGGGTGCTGCCAGACAAATGAATTTGAGAACCACTGCTTTAGATTCTATCGTGAATACACTGCTCCTGGCTCTTATATTCCATATTGAGACGAGATATTAGTGGCTTAAATTTCCAAATTATTCATTTGTGTTTCTTGTTCTCTTTCTTGAAAAAGAACTTTTGCAATGTCTGATCAGAAAGTTGACAATAATATCGCAACAGGCTTCTGTAGAGACTCAATTTCTTACTTCTACAATTGAAAAATTTCGAGTGTGATTGTAAATTTTTAACCGACGAAAACAAAAAGGAGTAGGTTATTGATTATCGAGATAGGAAGCGGACAACTAGATGTGCATGGTTTTGATTATTTTACTTGTCTTCATTACGTTATGAAATTATGTATTACTAAACGTTTAATATAGCCATAATATTATCACAAACATATTCTGTAGCAATAGTTCTTCCTATACATTAAATATTGTGTATGTATCTGTAATATTATGTTAATTTTGTGATGAATAAGTTAAGATAATAATGTAACCATGGTTTAATTAAAAATATTCTACAGTTTTATACGTAAGTATGTACAAAAAAATCTGTCGTAATAATACAGAACAATTAATTAAGAAAGGTGCTCAAAGTAAATAATCCTTAACTGTTTCATCTCGACACTGAAATGATGGCGTTGTATTTTATGTTTAGAATTCTAATAAAGTTTTAAAATATTATTATTTAATATTAGTAGTGGTAAGCTCTCACAATAAAACCGACAACCTCTTTGTGGATCTCAATTATTATTGTTATTTTAACATTTTTTTATAGTGGAAGCAACCATAAAAATGATAATTATAACATTAACGATAATGCTAAGGAAATCTGGAAAGGGTACAATTTTTTTTATGAGTTATGACAGTCTCGGTGCTTCGGAAGGCACGTGAAGCTAGGGTAAGTCTTTTTTAATTGAGTAATAATAAAACTACTAAAATAGAACAAAAGCCACATTTGCCAATCCAGATCTATCATTTTATTTATATAATCAGTCCTTATCCAAATTGAATTGAATTTTGACTTGAATATAATAGTTTTCGTACATCGACCTAACTTACCTATATTACCTACTATATTTACATTGCTGTTTTTTTTTATGAAAGTGTTTATTGATACTTTGATACTTCAATAAATAATATTTAAACTTGGTAAACATTTGATAATAGAAAAAGCCATGAAAGTCGTTAAGATCGTATCTATCGTCATATGGTTTTAGAAATAGGTGAATGTATGATGAACTAATGGTACAGGTCATTCCATGTAATTACATTGTTGCTCTGCTTGTACCAACCTTCATAAACAGCCCATCGTAAAATAAAATCATAAATTATATTACAAATTAAATTCTTCAATTTAATAAACAACCTCTAGAGGTTAGTGGCATATCGATTTTTCCAGTGATGAAAAACTTGGGTCATCAAGGACTTTTTAGAATTTGACAAATGATGCACCATATTACGACTAAGCTCTCCTTTGTTGTGAAAACAAACCGCGAGTAGCTAGAAACGTTAATTAAAGTTAGGTTCATAAGATAAATTACTAAATAAACAGAAGGCAGATTTAACCATCAGCTTTCCCTTTTCAAAATATTAAAAAAAATTGCTACAGAGTTGCTGTTTTTCCTGAAACTACGCAAAATTTTACATTTTTTACTAAAAGCAATTTTTTTATATTCTAGATCACGCGTGGGGATAATTTTCAGTTTGGTGAGTCATTACACTGCTAATGGATTCATTGTCAGAAAATCATTTCTTTAGATTTAATGGAAAATATCGATCCTACAAATTACAAATAAGTGGGATCAAAAAATTGGAGTAATGTTTGCTTTCAATTATTCGAATTATTACTCTTGTAGTAAGTATTTCTGTAGAAGTTGATAACAAAGTCCGTCTGTATGTGAAGTTGCAATTTTTAATTTAATTCAGAAGTTTGTATATTCCACAGTTAATTAAGCTATTACAATGAACAAGAAAAAAGTTAATGTTTAATATAACATAAACATCACTTAAACTTAAAATTATCATTGTTTAAGATTTAATTATAGATAGTTGTGGTTGCATTAACTGACATTAAACTTAAACACTTATATGAAACCAAGTTCGTAATTAACCTTAAAACGCTGTTGGACTTTGACTAAGCTTCTAATTTGAAGCTTTGTTTATGGATTTTATAATCTACAACAAAAGAAAACGTTAACGCACAATATTAGATAATTAGGCAATGAGGAATTTTGGAAATGTTAAGGAAATGGAAAATGGAAATGATAAATATCTCTCTTTCTGTCGTTATTGCTTTTTGGGTTTTAACGCTCTGAACTTTGTTTATCGATGAACAAAAATGTAACTTTTGAAGTAGGTACTAAAGTCGTTACCTTGGCAAAGTTTACCCTGTTCCTCGATGAAGCTGTTGACTGGGGTATAATTTTTAAGTGCATATTAATTACAAGTATAATTTAAAATTTATCCAAGTTGCCTCTTATAGAGGGTTTTAAATTTTTGAAATTCGAGTAGGTACACAAACAATTTCGTAAGGTACAACTTTCTAAAAATTTAAAATAAGTAAATACATAAAAGCCTGAAATTCTATAACACATCCTTTCTACAATTAACAAAGAAATTTTGTTGATGGTATATTTTTAAAATTTACCTGAAGAAGCCACAGATTCGGTTTACATCTGTCGTATGACCAGATCGTTCAGGTATTTTTACTTCACCTTTAGAAAACCTTTCATTATAGTGCACTTTAAGATATTTTTTTGTAAGTTTGCAATTTAATGTTGGCAAGAATTTGTTTTGTTCGAAATGCGATTCCGTTTACTTAAATGCATTTCCATCCAGCAAATAAAGATTTTCTTGTTTGCAATTCTTCCCGGTTATTAAGCTTTTCAAAAATATTTTTATGCGGCTAAATTAAATTTTACGCCATATAAACCAAATTTATAAAAATAATATGAAAATACAAAATAAAACAAAAGAGAGTCTGTTATTACAAAGCGAAAAGGTTGTTCGAAATAAATAAAAACGGGAGTTTTGAACAATTGTTTCGATCTTATAATAGCAATTTACGAGTTAAATATCAAAAACATTTTTGAGAATAAAATTAAAAAGAATTATTTGTTGACAATAAAATAAAATTAACAGAAATCAAAATAACAATTGAAATAAAAGTTAGGATATCGCTAATATAATCGTTTTCTAGTTTTAAATTTTAACAATTTTTTTTTTAAATCTAATTTTGCACGAATGAAAAAAGTTTCGAACCTATCCTCGGTGTGGTTACTTACCATAAATTATGGAAAGATGAATTTTAGACTTACAAATACACCCACTTAGGGAGCGTTCATAAATTACGTAAGGACAATTTTTGTAATTTTCCCCCTTCCTACCATGTAAGGGTAAGCAAGATTTTTAATTTTCTCTATATAATTTATAATTTAGAAGAAAAATATGTCATGTTTGGTATAAAAGAAAGTAAGAAACAGATTGAAAAAATTAAAAAGTAAATAATAAGAAAGAAAATGTAAAATAACAGTTTTTCTTCAAGTTTTGGTATAAATACAATTATATAATAAAGAGTTTTTTCATCAAAATCAGTTCAGTTTAACTTAGAAACAGAAAATTTAAGTATAAATTCGAGAGTCAGAAATAGTCGCCAGTGCTGGGAATTTCATACCCCCTAGATTCTCGGTTTACAAAAAAATTAAGAAATAAATTAAGCCCATTTCTTAGAGGGTTGGGTTCCGGAGCTGAGAAACCCGGGGTCGAGAGCCTAAATTTTTTTCAGGTAGAAAAGCACTTCTACTATAGTTATTCACGATAATGGGGTCTCTGTAAAATCAAGGGCCTGATACTTTTGTTTTATTAATTTCAATGTGGATTTGCAGCTGATATCAACGCACTGCCTGACAATGTTAAGAATTCATTGTCATTAATTCAAACTTATTCTACTACAATAGAAACATGAGAACAGGTTTTTTGGACAACTCGCTTGTTTAAGAAATGAAAAATTTATAATTATCACAAGATTTGAAGCGAGCGGGTCTTTATTAAGACCACTCATTTGAAACAACCGAAAAATAAAAAACTGAAGACTAGAATTCTTTGTTTTTAAGTAAAATTCGGCTATACTTATAATAAAAATAAATAAAATATAAAATAAAATCATCAATCTGCGATTGAAGTCAAAAAAGTGAAAATATTATAGTGATTGAGTTATTGTCATGATGAGATGTATGGTGTAGATTCCGATTTAAGCATTAATTATTGGATCTTCCCCCATGTCACGGAACTTTGACTGTTATTGACTAATATTTTAAGCCGCTACATTGCTTCCAAAGATACACAACATTTAATATTTGCTCTTTAATAATAATCAAAACAAGCACAAACAATTTCCGAGTTTAAAAAAACGTTAATTGCTTTATTTAAATTAATAATCTGTTTGAAATCCCTCTTTACGAGTAACCGACTTAATTTTGAATCTCTTATGGAAAATTTCAATAACTTTCACATACCGGATGGAAAGTGCCACTTTACACCCCTAAGTGTATAATACACTATTTCGTATAAAATCGTGTGTATGCCTTTATATCACAATACAAATTTAATTAAGCAATTATTATAAATTTATATTTGAAAATGCATACTAATTACCACCCTCTTTAAAAAAGCGTTTCTTTTGAATAATTTGAAAAATTTGTTAAAATTTAAACTGTTGGATCATTTATTTTATTTTCGTGGCGATTAAAATTTTTAGGTTGCCTTTATCTTAAAAAACAATTCATCACCGAATTGATCGTATCTCAACTTCTGCAGTGGTGATTTATTTTCGATAGCTGTAATCTATAAAGAATGAGTTGGCTTGATATATTTCCAACAAAAGTGTGACTTTAGCCAACTTCACAATGTATTCCCCTTTGAACCTCCTAAACATGATGCGTAGGGTGCAATTTTAATAATTACACGAGCAATATCACTGCGCACTACATAAACTACAAATTAGCTATCCAGACTACCTTGAATAAAAATAAAGGGTAGGGCCGTTCCTCTTTTAAAATAAAAAAGCGGGATAACAATCATATTCTGACGACGTCGTCGAAGAACTAGACCGACTTGTAAATCTTTTGTGCCATTCATTACGAACCGGTATTTAATATTTTGAATATGAATCAAAATGAAGAACAGCGGGCCTTTTCAAACAATGCTCCAGACTCGTCTGGGTTTGATGATGACTGAAATTTTAAGTCACACAAAATTTAATTTTTTCCCACAGAACATTGAGTTTATGATTAATGAGAAGAACCTGATTTTTTAAATTTCCATTTTTACTACATAATCGCACGTCATTTATATTCTTAATCCCATGTTTTCGTGTATTTACATTTCACAACATAAAAATTAGTGCTTTACAAATTCAAAAGTTAATAATAATAAAATTTGTGCTCTTTAATATTAAAAGATGAAAGAAAATGAAGTAGAAATAAATAAAAATTTTAATAAAAGCCCTTTGAACGTCAAGCATAATTAGAATTGTTAACATTTGGTGGGCGTCCTTATTAAATATTTTTTATCGATTTAAATTATTTTATTTTTCTGAAGCAAATACAGAGAATACAAGGATTATCAAGAACGAAAGCTGACTCCACAATTACAAAACCCACTGTCGTCCTGATCAAAGTAAAGCCTTCAAATGCAGAGCCAAGCTAGCCGAAAATACACAGGGGATATACCGGTCACCCTCTTGCACATTACGCCAAAAAATAACAAATCATTTATTAAAGTAGGGGTGTAAAAGAAAAAAACTGCAGGTTAAATTTTAGGGGAACATTTTCTTGTTTAAGAGTTTTTGTTTTATTATTTAATATTTGCTTTTAATATTTGCATCAGTTTATTTAGGTATCTAATTTGCTGGAATGTTTTAATTGGGCGTTTATTAAACCATTTTGGGGTTTGCCGATACGTGGTAATCCGAAAAACCATGACTACCAGTTCTACACTATCCGAAGTTCACTTAATTATGTAGTTTGGAAAGAGGGAAAACTGACAAGCGAAAAAATATGCTGTTTACACGTACTTACTTAGTAAATGTGGCAGATGCAATTTATGAAGAAGAATTTGGTGCACTATTAACACGCAAAAGATGGAGATTCTGTATAGCACGTTTAGATAAATCAAGGACCAAGCAGGGATACATTATCCCCTAGGTATTTAATATTATTTATGTGGATGAAAAATGGCAAAACAAAGGAGATTCAGCTTAGGCAAGCTGATGAATGATAGTACATCAAAATACGAGAAAAAAGGTCATAAATGGATGGGTCGGTGACAAAAGGATGTTTTTATTATTAAATGGTAAATTGAGTTAAAGGTACAGCTAAATCCTTGAAACTGTGAAAGAAATCATCCAAAATTGTGAAAACCATAAAAAGAACATAGCGTCAAATAAAATATAAGATATGTTAAAAGCAAAAGAGAGGAAGCTTCAAATTTGCAAATATAAACGACTATTTGAAAATTTTATACCTCACTCTCAACTCGGTAAGGGTGTAAGTAATAGCACTACTACCAAGAAAAAGAATTTAATATTATATTATCAATTATTCAACGACAAAGAAAAATTTAACAAATTTTAATCTGGAAACTCACTTCAATTAAGATGGTCGTCTGAATTGGTGTTCTGGCAATTATATTTTCTATTTTCACACAAGCAAGCATTTTGCCAAGACGAACAACTGTGATGAGCACATGGGGATAAATCTGACTCACTGTTTTGATACTTAAGGCGAAACATTATATTGTTAATCTCGAGCATGGCAAAATCTCGCGTTTTTTCATCTAACGTTCTCAATTTTTTGGCAAGCAATTCGGAGTATAAGGTGCATTGGTCTTTTTCCGGCTCTTTGTACGTCCGTTTGAAAATAGTGTATGGTTCGCTCGTACCACCAACTTTTCCCATCTTCCACGCTTTTCGTTTTCTATTAACTGCACCTACCGAAGGCTTGATAGTTTCGTCCAAATTTATAGTTGGGGAAGCTATTTCCGGGGTTTCGTTGGCCTGATTATCCTCTTCGTCATAGTCGTCATCGTCTTCTTCCTTATGGCATTTATTTGTTTTATATTGCAAAGTCTGAAAATTACAAAATAGATAATTTCAATTTGTTCGATGCCAAGTAGTCTGCACTAACCTTATAAGTTGTTGATTGTCTGGGTGTATAAATTCCGTTGAGAAAACTATCCATGAATTCGTACGCAAACCAGGGCGGTCTATAATCTTCGTCTGATGCTTTCACCTTATTCGAAACCTTTCGAAAAGTTGCCATGAGAGATTCTTTCTTTCCTTTCAACTCCATGACGGATGTTTCTACGCTTATACTTTGTTTAATCCTCTTCCAAGCTTCGTTTATTAAATTTCGATCCTTATACGAACTATGTTGTGGATTCCATATTACGGGTTCGTTTTTATACAATTCTAAAAATTCTAGACTTACTGCGTTCGGCCAATCCATTTTAAATTATTCACGAAGTAACGCAACCTAACACAAGCACACAAGCTACTCGTCTGGCGATCGATATCGTGCAGCGACCGAGACGAGTCACGACGAGTTTGTATTTGTACGAAAACGACCAGGCTCGTAATACGAAGTTTACCGTATCAGAACAATACGGTACGGTTCATTGTTACTCCGATAATTGAAAGCATGTAAAAGCTTGCTATTTAACAAATTTAAAAACTCTTATCGAAAATATAAATGTGACGTTCAACGTAATTTAAAACCTTTTAAACAATTATCACAGGAAAATGCGGATAAAATATTTTAATGTTTCAGTGAAGAAACACAAAATGTAAATACAATTTTATTTAGATGTCATATACCAAGATTGAAATGTTTGTGTAAGTATAAGCACCCCAATATAGAAGAAAGCATTAAGCATATCATAAAAGAAGAAACTTTAATTCTGCTGTTTTCATTACTTAATGAATTAATTTGGAAAGGATTTTCGTACAAATAGAAATTGTAAACAGATTAAATATTCAATTACTTTGTATAAATTAAATTATTTTAATGGTATTGCTCTATTGGTACAAACGGTTTGCTTTGCTTTGGTACTATGTTGTACTTTCACGAATTAAATCTTGAAAGCTTGGTACTTACAAAACTATGAGATAATTCAAAAAAAGAAAGAAAACGAGAAGAACGTCGTTCACCAACGATTTTTCTAATAATTTTAGCTGAAACGCGCTGGAACCTTAACAGGTCCTAGGTAATGGCATATTACTTTTCAAAAAAGTATTTTTGAAGTATCAAGAAAGTTTTTGGTTCGACTTGGATCACAGGCTTCACAAACTAATTAAAATATGCAAATTGGAAGGTATCCTTGTACCTAACAAAAAGCAACCCAATAAATTTGTCGTTAAATTTGTGCGAGAGGTTAATATGATGAAATCACCTCAAGAAAATAAAAATTATTTGTTATAGTAATAAAAATTTATTAAAACGCAATTAAGTTTATCATTAATAATCAAGGTCAAACTACCCTTTAATAATACATTTAATGGTTATCAGTTATCGCCAACCTTGAAGATAGTGCCGATAAGGATACAAAACTGAAATATCCAAATATCCCATGTAGTATGTATATTATAAAATTTAGATCAGGGTCATTTTGATACAATAAATTCGCTGATATCAAGTTTTCAACAAGCGGATATTGAATTCTCATGTCAATGAAACCAGTCAAAAGTCTTGTGTAAAGGAAACACGAATACTTATCCAATCCTTGATGTCGACTTGATAGGTTACCATTATTACATAATTTGATTCAAATGCGCTACTATTCAAATTTTTTTCTAGATAAGAAGTAGGTAACGATTTATGGGAAATTAAGTCATTTGTAGTAATAAAGTTTTGACGTGACTTAACAAAAATTAAAGAAAAACGTCAACCAAACTTATCGATTCCCATTTTTCGTGTTGATTCCGAATTATTTTGTGCCAGGAACGAAAAACAAACCAAGTTTTGTATAAAACGAGTTGAACGACCCCTTTCAGCTCGGTCCAGTTTTCTCTCAAACTTTTTCTGTTAAGCCATAATCCTGAATGTATCTTAAAGGTTAAAACAGAATTCCATAATTGCAAAACATGAAATGAGAGAAATTAACCATTAAAATGGTTAATGTTAAACGTGTAAAACAAGAATGCTATAAAAAGAAATCTGTGAGTTCGTGCGTCCAGCAACGAAAGCTCATTGGGAAGAATGATAAAGCGAACCAGGATACACCAGATGACGGTAAGCTTAGCTGGGAGGGTTTCCATGGACACGCTTACAGATGTAGTCGCCCGGAAAAAGTCTCGACGCTGCTGTAATCTAAGTTGTAGCAAAAATTGATTGTGTAGAAATAGGGAACGCAGACATTTTCAGGAAGTAACAAAGGATTGTTTCACTGACAGTTTTTGTTCCACACGAATTTGGATATATTTTTATTAACAAAATTAATTATCGTTGATGTATTATGTTTTGTAGTAAATGTTGCGAATTTATACCACCCACTGGTTTTATATGGTGGCAAACAAACATCTCATAAAGCATTCAATAAATTACACTCTACAAGAACGAACAGACACACCCATATAAAACCTAGAAGATTTCTATTTTCAAAACATGCGATAATTCTATTATCCAATTTTGTTTTAAGCCGCAAATTGCAAAATTCAAAAGGCTCAACTTTTTTAAAAGAAAAAATTAAATTTTTTATGATGAAGTACCTATCTTTCCTTATTTTCAATTCGAAATGTATAAGCGTCGAATTTTTACGGATAGTCGTAAAAGTTTATCAGGAAATTCTCTTATCTCTCTTAGCTTGATACGCTCGGAAGGTATTTTGCCAAAAGTAATTTCTAAAGAAAATAATTTTTAAAAATTTATATTAAAGTTTGATACTTCGAAGCTAATGTTTATTTTTGAAAAATTGTGATCGGTAAAGTACTATCGCGGAATACAGGGGTCGATGATTCGTCTAACAAAAGAAACAGGGCCGATTTCTCGGCAAGGATTATTCAAGTTTTAGTAATCTGACACAAAATTAATTACGGCGCAAAGTAGACGGCAATAGCTTTAACAGCTCTATTGACATCAAACGAAATGCAATCTTTTATTTGAGTTTCTCGGTTTGTAGTCGGATAGTCCACTTTTGACAATGCCAGAAATTATATCAGATTTTCATCGACTTTAATACCAATTTTTTCTCATTTTGAGCAATAAAAATAAGCAGTTGATAAATAAACCATATGAATGTTACTTTACAAAAGAAAATGGATATAAAGAAAACATAAAAGCTACACAAAGCATATATAAATTTAACGATTAATTTGGAAACCCAATCTTCATTGTAAGTAGAAAATAATGCAGAAACCAATCTTGTCTGTACAGACTGGAGATCAATAAAATTGAGCAAGATATGAGCACCGTACATACACAAGTAAATTCGAATTTTCTTACATCAACAAACGTAAATGATTATTGCATCTTTATGTTTTCTTACAAGTCTAGGAAAGGTTTATCTACTATCAATCACATTAGGAGATCCATCAGCACCAGTAAACTTTCAGTAACTGCCAAAAGATCGTTGCATTGTTTCCAAAATGAAAAAGTAGGTCATTCTTGGAGGTTTTATGTAGACTTTATTTTGCATAAAATAAATCTATTTCTCTAAATTGTCAATGAGCTTTCAACCACGTTTATGCTATAATTGGCGCTTTAAATGTTTCACCCTTGTCGGGAAGCAAAATGAGATTTCTTAACAATAATACTTAATTTTAGTGCAAGCCCCGAAGACATAGCTACTTGAGATTAAATGTAGCTTGAAATTTCGCTTTCCAGTTATGTTGTAAAGGGTGCCCGACCGCGCCACATTTTTTTAAACCTATCCGAAATGTTTTTATTATTTTTAAGAATATTGAAATTTCTTAATTAAATGTCTCAAGCAAATTTATTTGCATTCGAATCGTTCCTACTGAATAAATATTTGCTATGATTTATATCTTTCCGTTTGCTAGACTAGTTAATGAAATTAGAATTCTTAATCTTGACGAACGGAAAGGTATCAGACAAAACACCCCCTTGCACAAAAGCATCCCCCAATACATCTGCCCCAAACCTAGCAATTCTAGATGCAACGTCGTCATGGGAACCGTTCCCCTGCTGCAACATGTCGAGACTTTTCATTAAGCTATTGTCTGAGGTCTACGTTAGAAAAATTACATTCAAATATTGCATTCTGACATAAACTAATACCATCAAAGCTTCTTAAAACTTTAGGTAGAATATTAATTGATGTATGGCTGCTGGAGATGTTCAAATAACCGCTAACAAACAAAAGACAAAAAGCATTTTCATATTGGTGGAAATTTACCTAAAATGCAATTATCGAGTAAAATTAGAAATTAAACTTTTTTAATACATTTATGTATTTACCTTCTCTGTCAAGTCTGAACCAAAACATTTCCTTGAAAAGGTGAACAAATAAAATCATCTGCGACGAGACAACTCATCATGACTTTTCCATTTACTAGGTTCAAGCACCTAACCAATTTTGAAAAGAAGGATCGCCTAGCATGTCAATGTGAATAATATCAATTAAATGGATATTTAATGGTCTATGCTTCTAAACTGCATCTGCATATCCTCATAAAAAATAATTATCAACATTTTCGTACATTTTCATTTTTATAATATAATATGCCATTTTATGCCAACAGATTCGTTTTGAAATCTGGAAAAATTAGGTAAAAACGAATACGAAAAACCGAAGTTCAATATCCTTATTTTGCAAATTTTCAACATTTTATACATTTTTTTAACTTTTAGTGCAACTTTTAGTGTATTTTAGAGAATTTTAGTAAAGAAAATAAAAAATGATTATTAATTTTGCCAATTTAAGCAATTGTTTTGTTTAATGTTAAGCAATTCTAGGCAATTTAAGATGAAAATATTTACCATATTATTAAAAATAAAAATGAATGAAAATAGTAGCTTTGTATATTATTTTAAATTATTAATTTGCAATGAAAACGTATTATTAAAATTATATTAATTTTTATGAATTTGGATAGTGCCCATTTAAAATAAATTTGCCTATAAAAATTCTAAGAAAAATATTTTTTAGTTTGCATATTTTATCTTCTCTTTTTTATCAATTTTAGTATATATTTTAGAGAAATTCGTGCATACATGCACACATATTTTTAAATATTTTGGTGCATAGAAATTCGAGCTCTATTCATAAATATCCACTAAACGTGCAAGTTATTGTCCAATGAAAATCGGACAGTAATAAAAAAAAATTTTATAAATTATTTGATCAAAATTAACTGAATAATTTTTTGGAAGAAAAATTAAATGAAAAAAATTATGAAGAAAAAATTATTTTATTTAAATCAATTTTTTTTGCATCACTTTGGCTGATTTTTTTTTTCAGAATTTTAATTTAATACCTACTATTTAATACGAAACTAACTTTTGATATTTCATGTTTCTTTGAAAGGATTTTCTAAAAAATAAATCAGCCAAATCTATGCAAAGGACATTTCCCCATGCTTACCCAGCTACTTATAGCCTTTATTTATATTTAAAGTGAAATGAATTAATATGAAATCTTTCATTAGCTGTAATTTAGCGAATTCAAATTAATTTGTTTAAATTTTTATTTCAGTTTTGAATTAAATTTATTTTCAATGTGATAACTGATAAGCTTTACTTACAAATTCGTAAAATCAAAACATTGCTGTCGATAAAAATGTAAAATATTTGTTGAACCAATTTTATTTCTAAAGAAAATCTTAAGATAAAGGTAAGTTTTGAAAATGATATTACATAAATTTATCCGACTCATATTTATTATTAAAACATTCTTATAATTCATTAAATTAAGAGTTTAGATTATGAAGTTCAAGATTTTAGACATTATGTTTATTTAACACCAACACATTCGAAAGTTGAAATTCAGGATGGATGTGAGCTTCCCCATCCGTCAGATATTAGAGAACCTGTAAACTCCCATGAGCAAAAACTTCAACACTAATATCACATGTAAACTGCTTTAAAATTTTGCTGAAAATTTTAATAAACTAAAATGTTTAATAAAAGAAAATAAGATATTTTCACTCTACCCGTACACATGTTTTAATTTTTGTGACGCGTTTCGACTACATACAGTCATCTTCGGACAGACTACACAGCGAATAAAATAAATTATATTATAATAATAACCAAGTAAATTAAAATATCTTACATGTTATTTAAAAATTATCAATATCAAATAAAAACTTCAAAAGTTCACTTTTATAAGTGCACCAAACTCATACTAAAATCATTATAAAAGTGGTTAATGAGTTGGGGCTGTATGTGATCAGCAGAAGTAGGAAAAATTGTGATATTAGAAGAACGAGTCAATGCTTAGGTATATTTAAACCTCTTAAAAGAGGTAATAATACTTCAAGATAAGCGATTAATGGGTGCTGATTTTATGGTAAAGCAGAACAATAATTGTCATCAATTATCTTACTGATGCTGATATTAACGTTATAGACTGTCCACTCAAACTCCAGATCTTTTTCCTTTAAGAAAATTAAAACATTTGAATTCTTAATTTTTTTAAATTTGACTATAATCTTTTAAGTTTAATCGAAGATACTTGGTATTCTATTAATCCAGTTGAATGTAATAACTAATAAGTAATAATAATTTTGGCTACTAACATGGAATTTTGTATTTGTTAACTTATACTTTTGGGACATAACTTCTTGCAAGTGTATTCTAAAATTGATCCCTATTAGGATTGAAGAATTGTGAAATGCAATATTTTTTTCCTTCTTTCTGTCTGTCATCTGTAAATACTCTTTAATTTGTTAACTCTTTTTAATCAACCTAAAGAAGGATCTTTTAAAAAAATGTAAAAAATGATATGGCTCCTTTTAACAATTAATAAGCCACAGATTTTTAGTAGATCCTTGCATCTTATTTTCTTGACATTAGTTTATTGTATCCATAACCATATCTGCGTTTTGGAAATTTATAACATTCCAATCATCCAGGTATTCTATAACTCCCAGATTCTCCGATGCGTACCGCAACAATGCATAAATGCATTTCTTCTAAAAGTGTGACTGGTACCTATTTCACAAAATCAACCACACAACATGTACACAAACTTTTAGTCTCTGAAACCAAACCGGGAGGTCTGGGAGGTATGAAATAAAATAAGTATGTAACTTATGTCTTCATAAGTGTATAAAAATATTATTCCAAGTTAATAATAACAATAATTATTATAAAGCATTAATTTAAGTATTAATTATTTATGGTAGAGCGGACATCACGCTTCTTGTACCATACTAGCTCACTAGTAAAGTCGGATTTATAACAAACACCAAAATAACATTATTTATTCAACGAACTTATTAAGCAACAAACTTAAAAAGTGAAGAAATTATTTTTAAAATAAATTATTCTTAAGAGACACCTACGGTTTACAGTATACCACTGATAATAGCAATATAGAAAAAAAAAAAGCAATAATTAAGTGCATTGTAAATTAATATTTATTTTATTTATTTATAATGTGAGCTCTTGAATTTTATAAACTTTATTTATGAGCTGTTGCCTATAAGGACTTTTTTTGAAAAAACTTTGTTTTAAAACATAATATCGTAAACTACCTCCAAAGCTTTTTAAAACTTACACGTCAGACAACGATTTGTGCAGTGGTAAGTCAGTAGATGTTTATATTTTAGTTCATACAAGCGAAAACGCCGAAATAAAACAAGAATTTATTTTTACATCAAATTTTTTAAATTATATTTTATATTCTTTCTCGTGATGCGCAAAATTTAGTTCGGTTATATGAAAACCCTAGCTATTTTCAAACCAAATATAAATTGGTTTTCATGATATTCTATACATCTAGGTATGTAAATAAGAGTCGTAATTTTATTTTGAAATTTGGAAAAAAGTTTTTTGGAAAGGTCCTACCAACCATTAAATAATGTCTCTTGGATACGCTTGACGTTATCACAATTACCTAATTTAAAACGAATTTGTTCCTCATAATATGACAAAAGCCTAAACGAATAATTATATTTTATTTAAGATATTAAGATATTCCTAAGAAAATAATTTGCTTTTCAATTTAATTTTTGAGCGATTCTAATTTTGATATCTGGTAGGTATTTACTTAAAAAGTTTAATTGTGCTTTTGTTTAGAACTTTTGCAAAACACCATTAATTTTGAATAATTTCTTTGCCTGTCTGATTAAATTCAATGTTACCATTTGGTTTCTTCCTTCGATTTTTGAATATAACTTGTACATAATAGTGTTTTTCATCACAAGGTAGTAAAGAAGGTTATTGATCGCAAATGTGAATAATAGCAATAAAGAGAAGTATTTGTCTTTAAAACCGAAGCAATTTATACTTATTTTGATTTCAAATACCGTCAATTTGATATTATATTAAAATTTAAATTGTTTCCAATTTACATGCAAAATAAGTAAGTATATATTGTTAAGATACATTTTATGGAAGTTTTGAAAAGCTCCTTTTTATTACGAGGATTCCACAATCGCAGATTTCTGTTTAGAACAAATCTTGATTACAAAACTGCGATAAAATTTATTTTGCGATTTAGTAATCAAAATTATGTATAAAAAAGGATTCAAAAGACACTTAATTAAGTTAAATTCTGCAATAAATTGCACCAGAGCATTTCAGCAAGTAAAATTGAATATTACCTAACCCAAACTTCTATAGGGAAAATAATTTAGACAGTAGTTAAAGGATTATCTAAATCATAATAATCCCAGGATTGCATTTTCTACTACCAACTTAGCTTCTCCTTGGCGTTATGAAATGCTACAGAGACAGAGAATGCTGCACGATGAGAACAAGAACAATATAAGTAAAACGAACCGAAAGTATTTTATTAAATAGTTTAGCAAATAAGTTAATTGATCAAATATATCTTGTTAAAATACTTGTTAGACAAGAATGCTATTATTCAAACAAAAATGGTTGAAATTAAAGAAAAGCATGTAAGAGTACTTACTATTTTATTTTTCCAGCTCCTGTTTAGTCGGAGAGAGCTTTTCTGCATTTAGAAGCAATTGCATCATGAAAATACGCTCTTGTCATTTGAGATCACATTTCTTAAGTAATATTTAGTATTATGCAGATATTTATTATTTTTCTTTTCTATATTAACTTTTTTATATTCAAATATAAGTAGCTTTTGTTGTTCTTTTTTTAAAATTGAGGACCCCGAGTTTATAATATTTATTGTGAAATATCTATAGCTCTAAAAATAAATTTAAAAAAATATTTGTTTGTGTTTTGGGGGCGGCGCCCCACCGCTCTCAACATTAAACTCATATTCAATTGTAAAGGAGACTTTTAGTATCAGCTTAAGTACTATCAATGTTTTAAATTAGTACAACACAACTTACAACTTTTTTTAACCCTCAGCTACATTAATAAGTGTCTTTTCCACCAGAAATTTGTCTGGTGTTAACGTTGCCAGAAATCCAATTATGCCTAGTTTTTCAGTTACAGGTTAAACCAAAAAATTTGGGTTAAACTTTCTAAAAATTTCATTGGTTAACCCAAATTGTCAAAACCCAAAATGTCACAAACCACAAACCATAGACTGTTGTTATGACCGGAAAGATGAGTAAAAATCTATGAGTTCACTTCCATTTGCAGATTTTTTTATTTTGAAGATCGTAGGTTTAGAGGTAAAACTCACTAAGTAAAAATTGGTTTTGGACATTTTGTGCAACAACGTGTAAGATTTTACGTAGAAAACAGTCTGCTTGAAAAGTATTTGTGAAATTTTTGATTAAAAAACTAAATTTTAATGTAAAAAAATGTGTTTAAACGTCTTAAAATATAGGATTTTATTTATGCTACTTATATTGAGTTTTACTTCTAAACCTACGATATGTTTAATTTTGTTTATATAACCTTTTTGTTCAATATCTTATTTGGAAAATAATACAATTGTTTAAATTTTTGTAGAGATATTATTCTATTTTGTAAGCGTATATATTTTGAAAGTAAGAAAAAAGCATATTTTCTTTTATTGGTTATTTCTAAAAGTTTGTTTTGCAAAAATATGTGTTTTTTCTTTACTAAATACTTAGAAAATATGTTGAGTCTAATTTAGAAGCAATAAATATTTACATATCAGATCTAAAAAGGTAAAGAAGTCCTGAAGATCCTGATGTACAGCTGGTCCGTTTCGTATCTTAGCATCAAATCAATCGATTATGAAAATGTCTCTAATACAGACAACTACCAAGTAAAGCTTTTAAATAATTTCTCCTCTTTTCTTCCCCCAGTGTAACAGTATATTTATTATACAATTTTATTAAATTTGCTTCAAAACTTTAATGAAATGTAGCTTATTATCTCAATATTTCTTTTACTTTTTTTGCGCCAAATATTTGTTTCGATTCTTAAAGTATACTACCCTTTCATAACTAGTATTGTTCCTTTCTGGGCCCATAACCTGCTAATTTTAGTTTATTTGTTTAACCTTTAATTAGGGAGGTTGAATTTTGTAATGTAAGTAGGTAGGTGGTGCTCATATCACCCCAACAAAAACTTACATTTACAGTAGCAATTTACACTCATTTTTTTATATTGTAGGTAAATTCACATTATTTTGGATATTTGAAACCTTGATGGTAGGTTCTGATTATTGTTTTTATTTATTATTTGGCATTCTCGTACTTATGTTACATGCTTTTATTGACAGATTTAATTTCAATTATTCTACCTCTGTAGATTAGGTAAACGACGGCAGGCGTTGTTTAATTTTTGCAAAGGACGAAACAAAAATTCCTATCGCCACCACTGTTTGTAAGTTATAACAAAAACTTCAAAAATTGGCTGTTGTTTTGTAACATAATACGCTTTTTGAAGACTTTTAGAGTATTGATTCTTAAGCGTTTACCTACATTTCCCATTCTGTTATTGATATTGTAATTTATAAATGACAAAATGAATAAGTGGAAAGTTTAAATCTCTGATCTGTTTCCGAATGTGAAAAGCCAACCGATAAGAAAGAAAAATTTTAAAAGGAAATAGCAAAAAAGTATAAACCAGCGGAAGGACACCGAAGTAAAAACCAAACAACAAGAACGAATATGAAGAAGAAAATAAACAAAAATAAAAACACGAATAGAAACAGGATATAATGGAATATACAAAAGCTAGTGTTAAAAGAGAAAAACGTGAAAAAGTTCTAAATAACTTTTTTCTTAACAATCGGATTAATTGGCGGTTTAACCATAAAGCTATATTGTTGCTTATAATTTTAAATAAGACCTATAATTTACATTATGATAACCGCCATAATATGAAAATTTATGAAACCCGAATAACCTTTTTAACTGTAATTTTTAGGATAAGCATTATAAAAGAATAAATTGGTTCGATATCGTTCGTGTAATTAAGGGATGTTCAGGTAAAAAATTATTTTGTCATTAAAATCCATTAGGGAACTGTACGATTACAACATCCTGTATAAAGTGTAAGTTGAAAAGTTTTTGAAACTGATCTTTACGTGTTCCTAAAAAAATTATACATTAAAAGGTGATTTAACTCTAAATTCTAAATATAAACAAACTAAAATAAAATTAAAAAAATTTACGTTAAATGAAAGTAGTAGTCACACCCTATTCTGATTCCACCCAACTACCCAACCACCCTCCGAGAGAACATTGACCTGGCGTCTGATATAATTTATTCAGGAGTAGTAGAAATTTGTCGTTAAATATTACCAATATCAAATAATCCAACAAATATATTTATTTATGCTTGTAAATAATAGACAAAAGGTAATTAAAATAATAAATTATATAATAAAGTGATCACGAAAGAATAGCATTGTCACGTGGGCAATCGAAAAATAATTTACAACCAATTTGTTTTTTATCTACTCCAAAAATTATGAGGAGATACATCATGTTTAATGCTACCAAATAATTTTTTGCAAGACGTGCGAAAAATTGAAAGTTACATCACGAAGGGCGATGCCTCCTCGAAAGGTAACTCATAAAGGGAATAATAACGAACACCCGATCTTCCGGGTCTCACGACCACCATTCGGAAATCTAGATGAGAATTTCGTACTCGTATTTGTCTCATAACTTGACAACCTGGGAAATTTAAAATTGACGGATGTATCGGTATAGGTTCAAGGACGAAGGGTAAAAACTTTCACGTTAAGTCCGTTTTGGATTGCAGAAGCTTGACAAAGGTCGGTGACCCAACGCGAAGCTGCGAAAATCAACAAAATTTCCAGGATTTGGGGTGTAGCTCGTTAAGCAAAAACGATTCGTACCCTACAAGGCCCGGGAATAAATTTTGAATGTTACTTTCATGTTTGTACAATAATGTGTATTTAATAAATTGTGTAATCTCCTATTATTGATTAACGAGAAAAGTTTTGAGAAAAAATTGCGATCCATTCGTTTAGCGCTTTATAACACATTAAACATTTTTTCTTTCGCCAGCATGAAAATACAATTTGCATAATTATAAATATGACATTTTTATACAATATCGTTTTCAAACTAATTACCTACAAACTGAGATTTCACAAAAAATTTTAAATTCGTTTGTAACTGTTACGGTTATTGCGCTCTATCGCAAAATGAACCGCAGCTAGCAAAAGCGTCGAGTTCGTCGGCCGCCCTTTTGTATCGCCGCCCCACGCTGGGCCATTGTCAATTTATTTGAAGATCGGTTATATTGGTTGTAACTGAAATCTAAAAAAAACTAAATGTTTCAATTTTTCGAGTATCTCTAAAGCCGTTAGACCGATTAAGGGTAAAATTAATAACTTCGGGTTATTAAAACTGTTAAAAAACATGAACTCTTTGGTACTTTGTACTTTTTCTACATTACTTTTTTTTCAAATTTAAATTTAGAAAATTTGTTAAAATTCGCAGCATAAGGAGCTTGTCGGAATACTTGAGAACTTTCAAGAGTTATAAGAAAAGCTAAGAGGTTCCTTATTTAAATCTACATTTTATTTTCATAATTTGATTCTGCAAACACGGTCCTTGTTTTCTTTTACTTTTCATCGTTCATTTTAGTAATTAACTTAATATTTGGTTAACTTTGTGGGAAAGGCTAACTTAAAAGATTTAAATAAATATTGGTTTTTATTTACGCTTTATTTATTACTTCTGCTTTTTTTATTCAAGAGCAACTGATATATGGTTAACAGTGGAAATTAATGTACTGTATTAAGAATACCCCTCAGCAAAGAAAACTAATTGAAGAGTAACATATTACAACGTAACAGCCGAAATGATTTAATTAGTACGCATTTACAAATTAATATAAATTTACACAAATTATTTCAAATAAATTAATTTTAACTGGCAGCTAAAATTCTGTAATGTAAATTTTCGTCTGGATTCTTATATTATCAATGGCGTAATTATTAGGTGTAAAAAAAAGAAGCAGTTGAGCTAGGCAGATAATAATTATTAAGCGATGTACCTCCCCCCCCCCACCCCAATAATTTCAGCGCTATAATAATATATCATCTTTTGTTTTCCATTATTTTGAGCTGTATGTAATTTTGTTTTAGCTGAAATTTAAATGCATTTAAACATGCAGTTAAAATTAATCTATATTTTAATTAATATAGGACGTTGAATGTTGACTAATATTTTATAATCAATGTACTGTTTAAAATAACTCATACTTTTACAAGCATCATATTTCATATTTGTCTATACGGTATGATATAGTCCAACATTACAATATTTTATACATATTGTAAATTCTGTATACCACAATAGTTTGAAACTAATATGTCATTCTATCTGTTACGAATTTCTGATATTTTTGTTATTCTCAATCTAAACCCTGTGACAGTAACGATCCCTTTGCTGTAAGATCAAAATCGCAAAAAAAAGGATTAGAAGACTTTCTATCTATTGCAGTGTTTTCTTGTCTTGCCTTGATATTTATAAAATTTAATAAAAATAATAAAAAAATAAAATTTAATTTTTTATTTATTAATTTATTACAATTAATTACATTTTTAATATTAAAATGCTCGTTTAGGGTGTTTAACTGTAAGCACAGCAATGGTTTGGTGTTAGTCGAGTTACATAGCGGAGATTCTGAGTTTGAACTGGAATTCTTGCTCAAGTGATAATATTTTTAAATACTTTAAGATAGCAACCAATCTAGTTCCAACCAATCACTAAAAGATATTTTTTTGTCGATATAGGAAATATAATGCAAGAAAATATTAAAATTAAAATTAAATTAGCTAATATTGAATACAAACTGATTATTTAATTTAATTTTTGTAAATATACGAATGGTAATACACAAACGCAAAACCAAAGGCTAACTACAAGAATAAATATGTTTTGTTACAAAAATTCCTTGTTAAGCTTCGTACAAAACAGATTTTTTCTGATAATTTCTTGTTTGCGCAAAATATAGTTTAATCTATTCGTCATGTAAGCGCACCTATCCGTAAATTTGGTAAGAATAGGTGACAATACTTTTCTTGGCCAGCTGGGGATACATTAAGAAATTTTAGGATCGCATGCGAAGAAACCTTTTTGCTATTCTCTTCCTGAATGGTTCCTTTCATACTTCAGCACACGTTATTGTTATATAATCTCCTTTGAATTGTTGAATGAAATTTCGTTTGCTTTTGTATATTTCGAAACATTTGGATCCTGTAATCTCTATGTACGCTTTGCTTTCGCAGAACGATCTATTAGATTATTTAACCATCCACCTAATTCAACATTTGATTTTCTAGAGTAAATATATTTTTAAACCCAATGATGTGGCTTATATCACATATCTATTTGTTAAATGTGAACAAAATATAAAATGCTTGAATAATATGAGTATTAAAACTGTTATTTAAAAAAAAGATGGAAGGAAATGTGGTGATAGCGAAACAACCCTCATAAACTTGAAGAAGTTCGACGCGTGTTCCTTTTCTTCTCAATAACTTAATTTATTATGATTTAATATAACATCACGGAATCATATTATACAGTTTATGCTTAGGCCATTCCAACAAAGTTTTAGTAACATCAAAGATTTCTCTGATTAATAAAATAAGCTCCTAAGATATGTCACGCACTGTTACAATAAGCAATTTGATTTATCGCTGAGATAATTTATTGTAGCGAAATCAGACATTCGTGATTATTCAAATTTATTATCAGTTAACAGCTTCCACAATTTCTTACACTATGGATAATATTATATTGCAAATGAATTTCTAGCTATTAAATTTTAATCATAACCGTTAAAGGCATAGTAGGTTGAAAATATGTAATTGAGCGAAAGAGTTAAGTTTCTGAATATGGCAATCCAATTTTAAGGCTATAAGTAATTCAGAATTTTAATAAAAAAATGCGAAAAGAATTAAACAGCAATCGCCAGTTTTATACGAAATAAAACAGTTCTTCTATCGTAGCGTCATCTAATTCTAATGAAAAACAATTAGTGGCATTATTCCAAAATACTTTCAACGCAAAATTAGAATAAACAAACTAAACATATAAGCATGGAGCACATTACCCTTTTGCAATATTTATAGTGAAAAGAGAAAAACTTACAAAACAATTTTATAACATTTTAGATTAACTATTAACACCTTGGGTGCCGATGATGCAGAGTTCGCCCAAAGTTGGACAGTATCAATCACAATAATATTAATCAGTTTGATTTCCAACAGGCAAATGCAATTAGAGAAAATACTAACCCGGAAATCCCTTTTTTATTTTGTATACATTTTTAGCAGTCATGGCGCTTTCCCTTTTGATGAAATACTCAGATAATTATCCTACTGTTATTTCTATATTTCTTATTTCGTTGATTAACTGCATCTAAGCTTTATAACATAAAGTTGATGGTAAGAGGTCACGAGTGTACCTCTGCTCTCGGCGCTGTGTCTGCATTTTAATTGTTAGAACAGTTTTCACTAAGGAAAATTGGGAAATATCTCATATTATTACAAAATTGATATCGAAAGAAGTGCAAATCAAACTATTCCACTAACTTAAAATTTGCCTTATCATGTCTATATTTCGCAGAATAGTTTTACTTAAAAATATCCACTTAATTAAAGTTTGAATTGAATTATAGCTATCAACAGTTTTATTTTAATAAATAGTTCTTTAAATAAGCACGCAATATAATATTATCAACTTTTATTTAAATTTATATTATTTGTCTGAAAGATTGCTTCAATATGGTACGAATGGCACAGGAACGATTCGCGCCAATAGAATATTTACTGATCGAAATCACTCAGGTAAAACTAAAAACTGATGAATCAGTATGTCCATTAATGGCACAGGAATCGGAAAATGGCGTGACAAGCAGAAGGTGTTTTCGTTTGAACAAAACATGAAAACGAACAAGTAGAGACCACAAGCAAATGAAGTAAACACAAAATTATACCTCCATCATTTTCAGAATACAACAAATGCATTCCGTGTTTTATGACTAAAGAATACAAATTACACCGAATTATCTAAGTTCAAAAAGATTTAAACAATGTTGTTTGTTTGTTTGTTTGTTTCGTTTGTTTTAAATTTGACAGATACTGTGAATTGAGTAAATTGATTAAATGTGAAGAAAGTCCGTTGAACTGTTGCTTTTGCACCTAGAAAAATTATTTGTCGATGTAGCAAAGATTTAGCTATGGTAACAAATGTGTTAGTTAATATCTTTAGACTGCTAGAAACGAGCAAAATATTTTTTTTAATATGCTTTTGTTAAAAGAACAAATACTATATATTATACTAGTTTTTTTAATTAAGAGAAGAAGCTCTAAATGCATACTTGCAAGAAACAAGAAAACACACGAAAACTAATTTTAAAAAATTAAACTAATGAAAATAAAAAGTTTTCAGTTTTCATATATGTAGATATACGTAGATATTATAGTGCAGTGTTTATAAAAATAATATTATAATAAACCTTTTAAGCAATTTTAAAATGTATCCCTATTTTATGTTGTATTCAAACTTGTGCACGTTATTGTTTATATGTACTTCGTAGAGCTATTCTTTTGTATTTTTTCTTATATGCATTTTAGACTTTAATTTGTCTTATTAAACTTATAATCGTTCTATTAATTGTTGCATTCAGTTAATTAGTTTAAATTTTGTTTTTTTACATAATTTTAGCTTAATTTATATCACTGCCATTTTCAATTTGCTACCACTTTAATTCATATTTCCATAATGAAACAATCACATTATTTTTACATTTTATTTTTGTTAATTTATACAAATTTTTCAAGATTTTTAACTCACAACTATGGCATTTACATTTTCACGCAAGCAAATATAAAATGACTATTGGAAGCTCACACTACCGCAACCACCAGATAGAAAACGCACAAATAAAAATAAATACAAAAAATACAATTTTTTACTTATCAATTAAGCTATTGTATGCTCGCTAAACAAATATAACAATATTGAGTGAGAAGTGGGGAGAAATGAATATCAGTAAATTGATTAATAACAGTTCAACAGTTTCAATATGGTTTCGATAATGCAATATGGTGCCATTTCATACTTAATATCAATTGTCAGTTGCATTTTAGCACGATAACAAAAAATTAACAAAAACTCTAACAAATAACTTTTTTTTTCTCTTTATAACTGAACCAACGATCGCACTAATGCACAAAAATTTAAAAAGTTGATTAATAAAATTTTCTGGATATAATATCATAATGAATTATGGATAAAAATTAGTTATAAATAAATAAGCAAATGTGTAAAAACTTACCATGAAAATAAATATAAAGTTGAATCAATGCCATGCGAGCTTGAAGTGAATTTTAAAGGTTAAATAAATAAAATTTATTTTGCGCGTGACCAGATTTCGGTATATCATCATCATGTCTAGTATCAGTAAATTTGCATTTGTTTTTATATCTAAAAAATATTCCATATTTGTTTCAAAGTTGGGTAAATCCCTTTGAATCGAAGCAATTCATGTTTTAACAAAACGAATTTGATTTAAATCAAAATTATTAATTTGATTTTTTACTTGACTAGATACCATCTTTCTGGACGAAATTATTATAGGTGTTTAATGGTTCGATAAATAATTTAATGTTTTAAATAAATAAAATTGTTTATTTTTATTGGCATAAATATTTCGGTGCAAACCTATTCGGTGCGAGAATTTTCTAGAAGCGAAAAATATAGAAGTCCTTCCCCAAAAGCAAACCTACGTTAGGCACTGATAGCTACTATTAATTATTGTATTTTAATACTTACTTTAAGGATGTATAGAAGACCAAAAATAAAACTAAAAAATTTCAAATTGATTCACTCGTTCAATAGTTCTTGCAGTTTTAATTTGATGTTTACTTTTTGTTAAAATTGATGTAATAAATATATCGAGTGTTACATAAATACAGTGACTTCGTTTAAATAAATACAGACTTATTCTGGACTTAATTGTTAAGGGGGCGTCCATTAATTACGTGAGGTGATTTTGGCGATTTTTAGACCCCCCCGCCCCCCTTGGTGAGATGTCGTGAGATTTGGCTTGACCCCCCCCCCCCTTCTAATCTCACGTGAGATTTTTTAAAATGCGTATTTTTAGTGTAAATAGTTAATCTGTCGTGCTTGATTGGGTTGGATTTATTAAAAAGCATAATTTGCTTCATTATTTTTATTTAAGAATAGTTAACACAAAAAAATTACGTGATATTTGCCGAGCCCCACCTTACCCCCACGTGAGATTTGGTGAGATTCAGCTCGACCCCCTCCCCCCCCTAAACGCCTCACGTAATTAATGGACGCCCCCTAAGTGGTTGTTGTTAACTTGTAATGTAATTTAGAATTAGTGTTAAGCTTAGGGTAGTAATTGTTCTATTGTTATTAATTTTAAGTGTTATTGAGTAACTTTATATTTTAGCCCTTGAGCAATTAAATAAACATTTTAATTTTCGTTACAATATTATGTATATCTCGATTTTTACCAGTTTTAATAAAAAAAATCAATTTTTACTAATAAAAATTATTACATTTTTTATTTTGTTAGTACTAGGTTGGATTACAGGCAGGCGCGGATCTAGGACGTATCTATGGGGGGGGGGGCTTAACTGAAGTCTAATGGGGGGTCTGGAGGCACCCTCAGCTTATAGCGCCGCAAACAAATTTTTTTCAAATGTTCAAGGTCAAGTGCTCTAATAAAAAGTTAAAAAATAGAAAATTGCACACAGTAAAGTAAATTGTGCCTTTTGAAGACATGTTCTCTCATATAAAAATCGCTTCTGCAGCAAAACTTATTAAACATTTTTTGTTGAAAACTTCATTCTTTTCATTTTTGTTTATATACATTTTTCTATTTTATCGCACCCTTTCCGAGATACAGTGACTTAAAAAAAACTATGTAAAAATTTTAATAAAATTAACATTGCTCTTGTGGCATAGAAATGGGTATTATATTAAAATTTTTACAGAGATTCTTTCAAGTCACTGTATCTCGAAAACGGTGATTCAAAATAGAAAAATGTATATACACAAAAATGAAGAGAATGAAATTTTTAACAAAAAATGTTTAATAAGTTTTGTTGTAGAAGCGATTTTTATATAAAAAAAACATGTCTTCAAAAGGCACAATTTACATTGCTAGCGTTTATGATATTTAAAAAGTATTTTACTACACACATAAGACCAATATTCGTGAAATTCAAATTAACCCTACTTTTGTTTCCGGTTGTATGCATTAGGTCATATTCGTTGATTTAAGGGGGTATTCTAGTCTAGAGGCATGAATTTCGGGCGGTTTTTGAAGCTCTGTACAACCGAAACAAAAAATATTTTTACTATCCATTTTTGTATCATTTGTTTATTGATATTTTAAGATTACATAAAAAATTAATCGAAAAATAAGAACTCAAAATTCACAAAGTTTGGTGCTGGCAAAGTGGGAGGTCCAAAAAAAAGGGGTGTGCTGGCTTGCACGATATCTCAAGTTGTAATGAACCGATTTAATCGAAATTTGGTGTGAATGTTCTTTAAAAAAGTAAAACAAAAATGTTTTCACAAAATGGCGGCAGTTTAAAAAAAATATTTGTTTTTGGCATGCTTAAATTAACAATTCCGAATTTTTTAAAAATAGTAAAATTAAAAATTTTGAACTGAGCGTGGTTCATGCGATAGAGGAATGTATAAAGAACATTTACAACAAATTTCAAATAAATCGGTTCATTAGAACTTGAGATATCGTGCACGCCAGCCCATAAGTTTGTGAATTTTGAGTTTTTTTTTCGGCTAATTTTTTATGTAATCTTAAAATATCAATAAACAAATGGATAATGAAAATATTTTTTGTTTTGTTTGTACAGAGCTTCACGAACTTCCCGAAAATTCATACCTGTAGACTAGAATACCCCCTTAAATCCACCAGATATTTTGTAGTTAGATATTACTAGCCGATCTAAACTCAACTCCTTTGATAAGTTTTTCAGATTTTGTTTAAGTCAAACTCATACATGTACATTCTTTGTAAATAATAGTTGTATAGTTGTACCTTTTTGTTGTACCTATATATAAGTAGGTACAATAAATTATAAATTACTAATACAATTACCAATAAATAAATGAAATTCAAGTTAATTTTTTAAATATTAAAGGTTAGAATTATTTGCTAACCGGCTTGCTGCAAACCGAGTTGCGCCGAAACAGTTTCGTCCCATATCGACCGAACCGAAACGGTTCATCCCGAATATCGGTATATTATTCAAAATTGGTTATCAAGAAAAATTTTCAGAAAGTAGTAGCTGTTATAATATACTTTAATAAAAAATATATTAGCGTTTTTTCTAACGTGCATAAAATACTACCTATATTGTATTGTTTCGCTGGCGCTCTGCGCAGTTTTAAGCCAAATAATATATATCATTTTTTCTCCTACTAAGAATAAAAAATATTAATTATTAATAATATGAAATATTTTAAAATTTAAATTATTTCGTACATTTTGTGTAAATATTTGTATAATAGATATCCAATAGCTTTAATTTTAATTTTGTTGTTTAACTCTTATGCTCTTATGGGCAAATAACATACAAATTTGAAATATTAAATAATTTATCCACTTCTTTATTCAATAATATAATTATTTTACTTCTTTTATATAAGTCTAGCACTAAAAGTGCTGTATTTTAACGCACGTACTAAAGGAATTGCTTAGCAATGTTCGTATTTTTATATTATTAACAAAAGCATTACCTTTAATTTTAGGTAATGATATTAAAACGTACTGCTTTTAGGTATACGGTTTGAAGAAAATAAATTTTTGTATTGCTTTCAAAACTTTGATCTATTTTTCATAATTTTACCAAGATAACTCACTGTTATGGCCTTGTCACACTATCAATATTTTTACCAATATTTTGATAAAATCCGTTTTGACCATAGGAAATATTTTGATTGTGTTTCTATTGTTATGATATTACTTAAGTATACTAATAGTTGATGCTTGTGACTTACGCCCTTATTACTATAAAATGACAAAGATGCCGATGTTGCGGGTTTATTAGTTTGTTGTTCAGTGATTGCTTGCAAATCATTTAAACCAATAATTTTAGTTTATCAAAAAACGAGAAGCACTTGAAATTTGCGAATTTACGATCGTACACCTCAAGAACTAAAACATACCTCAAGAATAAGTAGAGATATGCGTGTAGTAAATTTTATCAGCTTCAATTTTATACAAAACAACTTTTTGGCTACGCCCAAACATTTCGATATAAATATATACCACCGCCAAGGTTCAAGGACTTTTAGTATGTTTACCTCCTATCCTAACATAGCCCTGAAGTAAAAATTGGGATCTCGACATTTCCCTCTAGACCTCTGTTCAGAGCGTTCATTGCCTGGACTATTATACCCTGAAAAATTAAAATAGAATGTACGTCAACCAATAGTTACAGAAAAAAAAAGAATGGTTGCTGCAAGATATAAAAAAACACTTACGTACTTCTTACTTCTTCATCAAATTCAGGTATGCCCATGAGCATCTATAGAATTGTTACGAAACAGTAATGGTTATTTATATTTGATGATTCATGTATGATGACTCTTACTTCACTTATGCTTACTGCTTCACTTATGATAACCTGTTGTTATTGTTTAAATACTGCTGATTTTGCAGTCTAGAATGTTCCAGAAAGCTATAGAACTTTATGGAAATTCCTGGAAGATTGTGAAAGATTTAAAAATTTGCATTTGGATATAAATAGCAGAGCGATTTGCTGTGAAGTCCGAGTTCTTCCTTGATGTATTTATGCTATCAAGATGTATTTCTGCTAAAACAAAATATTTCTCTTTGATAAAGTAAATCAGAGAAAATGCACCAAACCAGAAACCGCGGTGGTCTAGGAAAATATAGAATACCCACCAATACCTGTTGAATTCTAGCCCACTCAAGCCAAAACATTTGGTGACTCCGCTGAAAGTTAGGTGCTATATATTTGAAAAGAAAAGTTATGAAAAATGCAGAAGAAGAGAAATACTTCCAATTTCCTTCTAAAAGATTGCATATTTGCTATAAACGTCCCTAATAAATAGGGGTAATCCATTCTACTACCCTAAAATATTTTAATTGCAGATTAACAAATTCGTAGGTAAATCACACTTGATACAGTGGTATATGAAAATAATGCTAACTCTTGCCTCTATATAATATGGTGAATTTAAAAGAAAAGACAACATATGGGGTCTTTTTTAAGAAATAAAAATATAAGAATAAGATTTTCTGAGAAACGTAAAATAAATTATCAATAATAATATAATAGCGAGCTGCATGTCTTATTGAAAATTTAAGATTGTAAATAACGTATTCTTACTTAGCAACACGCGAGAGCTTTAGCTCAAGTTCACTTGCTTCAAAGTAATAATAAATGCTTGACAATTTTTGTTTATTAACTAAAATTATCAGAAAATAACATAAAGTTATGTTATATTTGCTAAGATAATTGCATCAATAATTAATGACCACGTCACTGTGTTGAAAGCGTTGCTGTGCAACAAACAGGATAGTCTCCTCTTTTTAAAAGCTGGAGCTCCTTTTTCAACGCAAGTATTACGTACTAACAATGATCATCATATATGTATATTTAGAATTTCTCTAAAAACTAAAAGTAAAAAAAATCTGGATCCACGCTTGGAGATAATTACCGGCATTACAGTCTGTACATCCGGGTCTGACAATAGTATTGCCTTTGGCCTTACATCATACTTTTGTTTTGTCTAGACACAAAGAGACACAGACTAGTTCAGTTCATTGTCTCATAGCAGGTCAACCTGCGCGAAGCTATATATATAATATACCTATCTTTTTACGCCCTTATCTAAATAAACTGTTTTAAATATTGTTGAACAATACCAGAGGTTTCCTTACTCGTCGGTTAAGTTTTTTCAGTGCAATGAAACTGTGATCTTTTCGTTTACCTTTTTTGAAGTGGAAGGGATCAATGTGAGTCACAATGCGATAAAAACTGAGTTTTCAGTGCAAAATTTACAAGCAAAAGGGCAAAATAACGCTTCATATTGGGGATTAAAAGTAGCACTTTAGTTTTTAGGTGTAGGTATAATATACTATTTCCCAAAATAAATTTTTTGTTTTAGTTTTTACTGCAAGGTTTTACACTTAAGTGTGTCCATAATATCCGATTATTATTAATAAATATTACTGATATTTGCCCTCTCAATTCGGGTTTTATTTCAATTTTTATAAAAAAATTTAATTTTGTGAAAAGAAACTTTTACTTTTAACTTTTATTACTTTTTAGATTCCTGTATGCTAGTAAAAAGTTAGTCACGTTTTTAATAGAAATTTTCTGTTCCATCTTTTTTCTCCGATTCTATTTTTCAAACTATTATATTTCTACAAAATTATAACACACATTTTTTATGATATATTTCTTTATTCTTATTAATTTATTACAATAATACTCAACAAAAGTATTGAAGCGGGTTTACATGGGACTCACCGTTTTCGACCAAGCATGATCAATTTTAGTATCTCTACTTCACCAATTTTCTATTTTAAAAACAAAATTTAATCAACAATAATTTTCTATATTAAAAATTTTCTCAACAACTAACACAGCCCAGAGCCAGCTTACAAAATGAAACACGTCAACATAATTATAATATTATGCTAATAGCAAAATTGGATTAACTATTTTATTTTATTCTACAATTTACATGGATATAATTTGCATTTATCATTGAATTTCCATTATTCTTTTTTTAAGATTTCTATATTTTTCTAGATTCTTATAATATAGAACGTTCATAGTGTAGACGTTTCTTCATGGTAATTACTATCATAACAACTTCCAAGTTACCAGATTCGCAATTAGGGTAGGTATTTCTAATATTAAAAATGAAGATACACTAGATATCAACTTTTAAATATAAAAAGCAAACAAAATTGTATGCAAGTCTTCAAAGCATTCAAATGTGTCTTACTTTTGAAAATATTTGTAACGCTGTACGTAATTAGAAAAATGGATTTTGAATTACTTCCATCATTAATTGACTTTCGTGATCCGATCTTTTCTTAAATCTGTTATTTAAATTTTAATGCAACGGGGTAGGTACATAAGATATCAAGTGTTCAAAGGGAAGCCTCGAGTCTCCTTTATTTTTCGCTCAAGTGCTATAAGAGCTCTAGGGTAGCACGCTAGATATCTTAATGATTTTATAGTATAGTATAATAACTCCCCCCCCTCACTTTAATTGTAAAAGTAAAAGAAACGTTAGCTCTTTTTCTCTGTTGTTCTTTTCATCTTCACCAACTTCAGAATTCAATTAAAAGTCTATCAACATGATAATGTTATCAAATGATAAAACGAGGGGCTAGGGTACGTCACAAATAATGATAGACAACAAACGTAATGCATAGGGTGCGACATAACACAAATATGAAATAGGTATACTTTGTGTACTTTACCTAATATACAGTTAATTGGAACTAGGCACACTAAACCCGAGAATTTTGTGAAATAATAATAGAAAGTTTTCAAATTTTGCTAATAGAATTGGCAGCTTTACCACAGATTTCCAGTTTGTTTGTCCAATAATGGGGAACGAAACTATAATAATCGCATTACTTGAGTAGTTTTGTATCAATTTAATCTGTTGCCCGACCTAGGTTTAATAATTTTTGGACCAAAGTCTGTCGTAATCCATTAGACTCCGAAAAAGGTTAACACGAAAAATATTTTCTTTAACTTATCGATTAAGAAAGAAAATTACAGAAACTTTTCAGCATTGAAAACTTTTATATTAATAATTATTTCAAGTTGTTCGAAAGTATACACTTCAGATTTTTAATAACTTTTTTTTCTCCTCAGTTGGTAGGTACTTAACCGTGCTTTTACGTGTATATACCTTCGATGTAACTTGGTCAAAGTTAAATGAGAAGTTGGAATAGACGACACAATTGCTAAATGCTCGATGTAGAGGTTTTTGTTTTTAGTGCAATTTTTTGTTAAGCCTTTAGGGGTTGAAAAGTTTTTCTGCGTATACTTGAAAGCGTATAGGGTGTGGTTTGAGTAAATTAGTGCATTGAAAGGGTTGAAGTAATTTTTCAAATTTCCTGCGATACAATCACAACTTGGCCGTTGATCGTTCATTGTCGGTGGGGGTAGGTAGGTACTCCTACTCTACAAAATTTTTTGTCGAAATGAAGAAAATCGTTGATGTGGAAACTAATTTAATGTTCTCTTTTGATATTTTCTGTCGAACTGTCATGAAATGATTCGAATTTAAATGTTAAAGTGTATATTCGATACGCCTTTAGAAATGCTCGCATGAAATTTGAAGATATTGGGGATTGAAAAAAGTAAACAAGATCCAATACAAATACGTTTTTATTTATATTAATATATTTCACTAGATATATAGAATATTACTATAATATATAATTTATACGGGTGTATGATAAAATAAATTAAGTAATAATATGGTATAGCAACATTTATTATATGTATTTTAATAAGTAGAAAGATAATAATATCAAGTAGAGAATATATATTTTCCAAAAACGTGTACTCGTACAAAATACTGCTACATAAACATATGTACGCTACGTATATGAATCGATCAATATTAAAATATTATATGGGGAGGTTAACTCGATTAAAGATACCAATGCATTTTTTTATATAGCATTTAAACTTTTTTTTCTTAAATAAAACATATCGACATCCTCAGTATTAACAATCAATAAATGTGAGCCGAGAATTTCGAAACCATTTCGATTTTAAAATAAAATTTACAATCACCATCAGTTCCTGTGACGGTGTGTGAATATGTTAAAACCATTTTCGAAATCCTTGATCACTGTTCAATTTCTGATAAGAATATACACACCATGAACACTCATATAAATATTTCACATCGAGAACACGTTCAGTGGAACTCTGAATATCGTACGAAAATAAGTATATCGAATAATAAAAATATCTTCTGTAAAAATATTGATTTTGAGTAGGTATACATTAAGCAAAATCCTTTATAAATCCGTAATACATTAGCTCTATAAAAGACCAATATTTCAGATTACAAAAGGTGGCAATAAATAATTTTTTATATTATTAATATTTTTTTAATTTTAACTATCACTAAACACAAAACTTAATAATATTAATTAATAATAAAAATAAAACATAAAACACAATAACTTTTTTTGTTACAATTTCTAGTACCTGTAGAAAGATTATCGTGACGCACATTAAAACACTGAATAATACGAAAATATACGAATTTGTTTTCAAAAATTCTATTCGGACACTAAAAATTTTACGAAATTGGTGTGATAACATGGTGCGCATTAATTTTAAAATTATTGATCGAAACCTAAACTGGATTTATCCTTATCACTTAACTATATTGCAAAATGTTCCGAGTTGTATTAAAAAATGTAACAAATCATACATAACATTTTTTTTTATTATTTTTGATAAGTTTGATCGATATCAAATTTTTTGTTACATAATCAATGCTACATTTGCCCAAACAACGCATCCGTCCGGATGAAATAAGAATAAAAGTACAAATATTGGTCACCAAAATTATTACTTATGTTATTGTTAAAAATACACGCTCACAAGAGCTTTAATTTTATTCGACATTAACGACAAATTGGCGTGACATAGTCAAATTTTTGAAATTGTCCTTATCCCTTTAGCTCGTTCTTCAATTTTCTTTAACATACAATAAAATTAAATCTCACACGTGTCACAATTTTTTTAGTAACTATATAGTTTTTGGCACCTGAATATTAGTAAAAATGTAACTTTTTAGAATGACTAATTTTATCGATGTACGATGAGAATGATCCCCAATATTACTACTTATTTCTTAAATATTTTGGTTAAAAACTGGATTTGCACTAGCAGTCTGTTTCTCCAATACAGAATATTTAGCTTAACACATTAAAAGAAAACAATAACAATCTTGTTCAAAATTTTCATTCGCAAAACCAACAAAAATATGACGCCTACACTGATATGCATAACTCATTTTCGATTTTCGCCGTTTACGTCCAACCAATTATTTTTAATATCTTAATAATATAAAATTTAGTGCTGGAAGCGGTAATTCAAAACAGTAAACAAAGGATGTTTAAACCAATATTGTCGGACACTAAAAATTGAATCATCTGGATGAATTATAATTTGTATCGCAAAAACCCTCGTGTGTGTTTGATCCTTTCTACCCCATCGCAGCATAAATATTAATTGGACGAAAGGGTAAATTTAGGTATGTTACGTTTTTTTGATGAGGTAGGGTCGATCATCGATATTTAATTCATACCCTCATTATTCGCTGGGTTTATAAAAATTTGGTGATGTGATTGTTTATTAATTTTTTGCGCGACATCAGTTCTAATCAACTTAGCACTATGGATTGTTATTACCGTTTCATTTTTATTCGACGATAAAAGTAATCCGGAAGGTACATTTATTAGGGTCCACCTAATTAAGCAATAAAAAAATATTAGGAAATGAATTTTAAATTGGTTTGGTGTGAAGTCGTACAAAAAATGTATCGTCAAGCAGTAACTGCGATTAGTACAAATTTAATATCAGACCTGGTAGGTACTACTTAATATAAATTGAAAAAAAAAAAAGGTTAAGGAAAATTTATATTCGTGCAGATGTTTGTTTATTCAAAGGAACAAAATTACTTTTGTGAATGAAAACCTTGAACAAGAGTCTTAAAATACGCGACAGTTTATAAAGATGGTGGTTATTTTCTGTAAGGATGCTAACAAACTGGTCGTGTATAAATTATTTTCAGTCGTCAATGTGCGACTCATATGTAAACTAATGTAATATTTTTAAAAATTCAAATTTTTCTAAAAAAAGCAACAAGATCAACGCAACTTTTAGAAAGCATAGAGAGTTAGTAGCTTTGGCTTCTTTTTTGTCTACAAATATATTTAATTAGTATACGTATTATTCATTATATTGATTCATTCTTCATTTCTTGAAAAATTGTAAAAATATGCACACTTAAATAGTTTTTTTATAATTATTTTTTTTTTAATTTTTTAATCGACTTTAAAGCTGTTGGTACATCGAGTGAAGAACAAATTTTAAAATTCGGTAAAATTTATAAATAAACAACTCTTATTATTTATAAAAAGGGAAATTTGTGTTAACTTTTCCTTTTCCAAAATAACACTTAAGTCAGTCTTACGAATCACAGTGAAAATTTGATATGATCAATTATTGTGCTAAGTTTCTATTTTTCACTTTTCCGCCAAGAGATGGAGAATGCGGTTTTTAGTTATTTTTTTTTGTAATATGGAATGTGGGATTATTAATTAGTAATAACACAATTAATTATATAAAACGAATAAATATTATATACATCAATTCCTTGTAAACACTCAAAAGGGGGGAAGGGGAGGGGTAAATAATAATTTATAGTATCATTCGATGATGAAATATAATTGCTCGATGTTTCCAACAGCTATAAAGTTGCATTTTTTTAACACAATTCTTACAAAATGACAAATTCTAACCATAATATATATTATATAGTACGTCCAGACATCTCGCATACATTTAATAGTAATAATATAGAAATACTTTCAACATTTTCCAGCTAATTATTTAATTTATAAATGCTGAGCGGGTGACAGCTTTTGGATCAAAAGTGACCTGTTACGCATATTTTTAAGTCCTACTCTACCATAATCGGTAGATAAAATAAATAACATTAAAATAGTATTGAACGTTATTCGTTATTTTATTGCTTTAGGTTACGTTTAGAAGACAAAACGCGTAAAATCGTTTAAAATTCAAAGGGCTGTCTTGTACATGCATTCCTTCTTCGACGAATCCTTTTCATCATCAATATTATTACTTATGTACATTTATAGGTTCGCGAATAAAAATTACTTAGGTATGGCAAGGGCAACCCATTGAAACCATCACGTAACAGTGAAACTTGCGACCCTAAGCGAATGTCTTTTTTATATAGGATGCTACAAAAAGATATATATTCGAATATTTTACAATATATATCTTGTTATATATACTTTCATTTACATCATAATATACAGTGCTTTTCCTAGTAACATCTATATTTATGTATTTTGTTATAACTATTTTCAAAAATTACTTTTGTATATATTAAATATGAAATATAGATTATTAGTTATTACTTAAGTATCATAGTTAGGCCTGTATATTACGTGTTAAAAATATAATAATATACAGAGTGATTTGCAATGTGTGTCGCAGTCGATTTGTGAATGATGAAGCCGCAATCATATCGCAGCGTGAATATTGCGGTGAAATGATTATATTATTGCAGCGTTCAAGTATTTTGTTTGGAATCGTCAATGGCCGTGGTATATAACACCACTATCGTCTTAACATTTTCTTTCATTTTTTTTTTCCTAATACCAAACAAAATGCTTAAAATTTTAAATAGACACAATACACATCAAAAAACACACATTAAGAAAATGCCAATTATACTACCTAATTTAGATTATTAAAATTCACTTATATCATTGTTATATAACGTTCTTTTATTAAAGTTTTATATAAAATGTTGCGTGATTTCCGGGCGGGAAGACTTTTATTAATATCTCGATTGCAATAACACCTTCTCAAAGTCGTACCATCATTCCTGACGAAGAACCCCGCAACGACCACACAATTAACCGTAAAACGACAATTTTTTTTCGTTAAAAAACTATATCAATTATATTCAATTTAGTCCACAACTTTTCCCAATTTAAGTTATTTAAAATACTATTATCACATCCTTAATAAGAAAAATTGCAAAATTTCGCTTACTTAGTGGTACTTAATCCGATAATTATAATATTAAAAAGGTACGCTAATTTATTAAGTTGTACCACTTTCGTCACTCACTCGTTGATTTTATTTTTTTTTAATAATTATTATTCCCTGTATTATAATTACCAAGGAATAATCCGTTACATACTAAGTAAATAATTTTATTTTTATTAGAAAATTTATATCATTCCCTAGACCTAAATTAGTAAACAAAATAAAGGTTAATTCTGCGTGATCGTTGCCGAATTCGACCTCACCGATTATTTAAAAAATTCTTACTAGTTTCAAAAACACCGTTCGAGATCCCCGCAAAATTTCAAATCGTCCCATTTTGAGCATTTTTTTTATTAAAAACCACGCTACACAATTCACCCGAATTTAATTTATTAGTAGCTACAACTACATCACGCGTACTAAATTATTATGATTATAAGTTTATTATTATTATTATTTAAATATTAAAATATAAAACGCGATTTTTCTACAAATACACATGAAGTTTAAGTGCTTTGTGCGCTACAGAGTCTACAGTAGCCATCAAACATATAGTAGATGAAGATGCGTCTACACCAAAACGACACACAAATGAACACAGCTCATGCGGGGAACACAACAAAGGCGGTATGTTACAAACTAAAAAAAATAAATAAAAACGAAAATAAAAAAAAAGAAAAACTTAAATCAAGAAAATTTATTCGCATATTTGGTAAATTAATTTATAAAAGTCAAGTAATATCTTAATTATTTATTATTTACTACGTAATTCGCGTATGCCGAGGCTCGAGGTGCGGTTAAGTCTTATATTTGTGTTACAGAATATTAATATACCACACCACCGCCTCGACAGACGCAGACGTCGGCCACATGATCAAATAAGCGTCGGTCGACCGCTGCTAAATAATTTTTTAGGCTAATTTTTAAAATTTCTAATTCAAAACGTACTTATATATTTAATCGTCAAAAACGAATAAAAAAATACAAAATTACAAAAAAGAAATCACCACAGGATTTGTTTATAATTAAAATATCAATATAAATATATAATAAGTAATCAAAACTCTAATTAAACTATTTCAAACAGTCATGCACACACAAACTTGTGAACACATACTGACTGCACGCATTGTACTAACATTCATTATTAAATATCTTCACAAAAATAGGTAAAAAAATAAAATAATAATAATAATTCATATGTTATTAATAGCTATATAAAACAACAACCTATATACAACGTACGTATTATAATAATAAACAAACTAAGTCAGCGGAGCAGACCCGCAATATATGGCCGACACGGTCCGTCTGTAAAAAATTTTTCAATTTTTTTTTTATAAATTAAGTATAAGATATACACATCATAAAATATATAATTTAATAACACTCTCCAAAATTATAATATAAAAAATAAATTAAATAAACTTCCTTAAATAAGAAAACTATTATACACTGGGGGTTCCTGAGCTCATTCAAAAATATATCGATCAAGATCGAGGAACAGTAAATTTATTCACTTAAAAAAAAGTTCCATAGGAACTGGCACACACGCTCTCCCTCGAACCGTCTCGAAGTGTACTTAAGAGACGCCCAGTATAACAGTAAATATAGTAATAATAATAATAATAATATTAATAATACAATCTCTAAATAATCGATAACAAACGGTCAGTGTCAGCCGGAAGTACTACAATGTACTTAATGTGCATGTTAATGAGAAAATGCAGCAAACTAACGAGCGAGCGAACGAACGAACGATGCGTCTATAATAGGAAGTGTAGACCGATTGCTCCGATTTTACTTCAATTTGAATACTGACAAGCAAAATAAACACACGGTTTTTTAATCATCGGGGTTCGGGGGGTGGGGTGGGGGAGGATTGCTTAATTTTAGCTACAGGGTATACATAAAAAAATAGGTATTACTCGAACATGCGAATGTAGCTGTGAACGTGGAAAAGTTCGAGGAAGCGACTCGCTGCCGACCGCGAGGGTGCACGTTGCATATAAATAATTTTCATTTACTCTTAAACTTATAAGCTATAAGAAATATAATATTATATATTATCACATCACACGACACAACAGAACAATAGCAACAATGAGTGGTCTCGCGAGCGATTAACTAACAATAAGGGATATGTATATTATTATTACGCGAACCCCGGTCGGCAATGACGCAATTGTGTGGCAGTTGGAATCACAGCCAAAATGCCCCCATACCAAGAAATCGCACAAACCACGGACTTTGCCCAAAAAATTTTGACTAAAAATAATTTACCAAAAAAACGTCTATATCGAACTAATACTAACAAATGCAAAATAAAATTTTAAGATCGATGTAAAGAAATTTATAATAATTCTATAACGCTTACAACTCAAAAAAATTTTCAAGTAATAAAAAAACTATAACAAAAAATATAAACCCACTGGCCAATTCTATAGGTGCAGAATTTCCGACCTTTTTTTTAAAGTAAAAATATTTGTCATAATTAATTAATGTTTTCAAGCATCGAAACGAGTCGATTGCTTAAAAGGCTTAGCTGCTGTAAAATGCAATTTTACACAAACTGCAAAATTATATTATATTTTTTTTTTATAACAAATAAAAAAGGAAACTCTTAAAAACATACATAACATTTAGCACAAAATACTTTTCGATATATTAAAAAGTGTTGTTCTCGGATAATACTTAAATATAAAGAGACTCAGACTTGTAAAATCGGTGACACATCAATGAGATAAATATTACAAAAATATAAAAATAAAAAACATTTATCGATATAAATTTATAAAAAGAAAATTAAACATTAAAACCTACCGTGTGTCACGTCATGTCTTTTATGATTTTGAGAAGATCGATCTTCTAACGAAAAGTGCATACACATAAAAATACAGAGTATAACTTGATTGCGAATCTAATACTATTCAATTTTAATAAAAATGAAAATAAGTTGCATTTAAAAACAATGCAAACTGGCATTATGACTACGCTGTTGTAGGTACGTATCGTGTCGTTCGGATCCCATACGTAACATTAAAAAACAAAACAATTTAAACAATCATGAGAACAACAAAAATATATTATAAATCTAGTGTTCGTTGTAGATCATGAGACCAAAACGTTACGATATCTACCCGAGGGACGCGGGTTCCGGGGAATGTGGATGGCGGCGAAATGAGGATATTCGAGGGAGATCGATTGTTCAACGTAGACAACAACAAACTTCTTAGGGGTTGAGCGAAAAGATGCGAAGATTTTGATGCACACGAATTGAACAAACAGGACAATGGTTATCACTGCCTTCTCCACAGATGCGATTAGCACAATCCATACAAAAGAAGTTATGGCCGCACGGTATGAGAGCGTGGGTTACCTTTGCCTCGGTACACACCAAACACTTGGCAGAACTTAAAAGCGAATCTGCAGGACTAGTGCTATTTGGTGGACTCGGGCGTGTAGGAGCTGCAGGATACGACCAAATATTAGAAATGGCGGTGGGTGTATCGAAACTGGGAGAATCTCCTAAACCTTCGTCGCGATCGTTGGAAGACCAGATTGCTCCTAAATCGGGACGACCGGAACTTGAAGAACTACTGGAACAAGACCTCGAACTAGAAAACGCTCCCGAACTGCCAGTAGAAGATGCCATATTACTAAAAGGATCGTTCGTCGCAGGTTCCATAAACGAATTAAAAATTGCGTTCAATCCATTCTTACAAATTGTGGTTAGATAATCGGTGTTGTCTTCTCCAAATGCAGACAACGCATTCAAAGAGGTGTTGCCGGTACGGAGTGCAATGTGAGCTTCGATTTCTCTGCGAGCAGTTTCGACATTATCGGGCATTCCGGTTACTTCGAACACTGGCTCTTTATCCCGACTAGGTGTAACGATGTAAGTGTGAGTTTGATGTTGTATGCGTTTAATTGTTGCACCTTTTGGGCCGACCACTAAACCGACCACTCGATATGGAACGCGAACTTGAATGGTAACTTGTCCCGGAACGTTAGCTGGAGGACCGGGAGGAGCACCGTTCAGACCACCGATCAAGTTACTTTTACGCGATGCCCTAATTTGGGAAAAGTGTTCGGCGGCAGATAAAATTTCGCGTTTGGCTTTAGCTACGTCTTCCTTACGTCCCGTCACCACAAACACGGGCTCCTCTCCTCGAACCGGCGTCTTGATGTAGGTATTCGTTTTCGCCCTCAACGCTTTGATTTTGCAACCTGTAACAAAGGAACGACAATTAAAAATTTAAAATAAAAAAAAAAGTGGAGTTTGATTAAATTTTACTGGCAACTTTAACGATTATATCATGAAGTTGTAAGAGGAAATTTTTTGTTGCTGCTGCTGCTACTACTAATTCTTATGTCAACTAAAAAAACACGTTAATTACTTCCGTAAAGCGTGTGATCGTATAATAATAATTGCTATTAGGTAAAGTTCATCCACATGCTGGATGCAGTAAATATACTTGAAGAGTGTCCGTCTGTCTACATACGTGTGGTCGGAACCTTTTCGCACGAGTTTTTGTTAACACGAAACATTTGCATTTTAGTTGTGGGCCAATTTTTATTAATGGAAGCGGTTGTACTAGACCTAAATGGTAATAACCATAAATTGGAGTGTTCGGCAGACAAAAGTTGTGCCTATGGCTACGCCCTTCAACCTGCCGACAGGTCAGTTGCATTCACCTTGTGCGCGGGCGATCAACTGCCCAGTAGACTGCGTGCGAATGCATGCTGCACTTGCATCCAGTCATCCTTCGACGGCTAAAGTTTTTACTTACAATAATCTCACGGCTATTTTTCAATCCTCATTACTAATTCTTAATCGTAACCGATCGATTAACGGCCAACAATGGTAATTACGGCATTTTTTATGAAGACCACGTCTTCGGGTCGTATAAATCAGGATCCCTCGAAGGAAAGCTATGACAAAAGGATGCCCATCGGTCATGGTACACTCTGATAAGAACAAAAACTTAAGAGATAGGTAAAACCCAATTAGGTGGGAGCTAATTTAGTTGGATTGTCAATTTGACGGAAGATTTAAAGGCAGCATAATAACTTTTACCTACATGGCGCCGTGAATTAACAATATGAAACGAGTTCGAATGTTTCTAATTTCTTTATTTGTGTACAAGTTGCAGAAAGTTGTGTTGGTCTTATAAATAAAGAGACGGGCGGGTGCGATGGCCAGGTATAAGCTAACCTTGGCTTTCAAGAACGGAATAGCAACAACTCAGGTAAGGTCGGGATTTATTACAAACATTTTTGATGCCCGTGAACGTATTTATAAGTAGGGTTGCCGATGCCGGTATAAATTCATAATTTCGACTAAAGCCTGGCTTTGAGTCTTTAATTAGAAGACCTTCACTGCGATATTTTCTCAAAATGTAATAAAATCGACCAGACACATTGGCTATACATGCAGACGACACAGCTGGCGGACAAAGTAAAGTGTCGTGGATTTAATATTAATGCGCTAATAAACTAGCGGTAATAAACGAGTGTCGCGATCAATTCCTCTCCCACACCTACTATGTGTATCCAGGATATCAGACATATCCTGTGTACAACACTTGCAATAATCGTTAGCGATCCAAGTCGGTTCGTCCACATTAAAATTTCATAACAGTGCAGGAAACGAATTTCCATCCAACGAACGGTTAGCATAGGTAAGGTAACGATTGGCGTAAAATAAAGGTTGTTATAGCGAAAACGCTATATATATAATATTCTTCCTTATTGCGGTGCCAAGATTCCGCTATATTAAAAAAAAGTCAGACTGAGAAAGGCGCCAAAGAAAACATTCGGTTTAAAAAAACCTCTTTCCAATGAGATAGATGCCCATTGCCGCGAGCAAATCAGCAATTCCAAATAATCCGATCGCTAATTAATGTGTTTACGATTGAAAAAAAATGTCACACGAAATGTCGTAACTAGCTCAGTTCAGATAAGAGGGCACCGAGCTCGACGGTATGTGTATTCCTGGGGTTCGCAGCCAATGACACAAGCTGCGTGAAGAATGTAACTCCGAGAGCTTAAATATAGTCTTCGACCTCCGCAGTAGTGTTCGTCTGCCACTCTTGGCTTCTCATACCGAAAAGAAGGTTACGAATGCAAGCCTCGGTAATTAAAATTTTCCAATTCAAAACCAATTCTAAAAATGGTCAAGGTAAAGAAAAACTGGTCTCGTAAGCATTCCTTCTTCGATCCGAGTCGACACAAAAAGTTACCAAAAAAAACGCAGCGATTTTCTCTTCAGTAAAAATAGTAAACTGTAGTAGTAATGGTGCAACGTTCTATAATAAGTCAAATACTTTTAGCCACACTAACGCGTTCGGTTTAATTTAGTTAAACAGCGTCTTCCTGCCAATAGTGATGACTCTTATAAAACAACAATCTTTTCAAATTGTGCTAAAATATTTTCGTGTAGGTAGCAGTGAATAATTTTCAAAGATCGATTTTCTAATTTAGTTCAAAGGTGTCCAAGACTTGGGGAACGATTAATTTAATAACGCACAACATTAACTTATCAATCTAAAGTAATTAGCATGACTTTTCATGCTGCATTTACCAAGGGCTTCCAATAATAACTCCATGTTATTACCCAAATACCACACAACAAATTGACCATAATTAGTATATTATCGTACCCGTAGAGACCCTGTATATTATTATAATTGTCTCGAAGAAGGTTAAGGACAAAAAGAAAACTGGAAAGCCTTCTTATCTGAAGTTGTGACATATGGAAGAGAAGACGTAACGTGGGTTCTATTTTTGGCCGAATTGCAGTTACTAGATAACAAGATGGCATTTATCGTATAGATATTTTTAGATTGATTATTCTACGATTTCGTCATGAACAAAACGACTAGGCGCTACTGTAATAATCCTACCTCTCCTGGAGAAGAGCCAGATAAGTGACATTTTCAAGCGGGTGCATTTAGTGAGCTCTCATGCTGAGCTTACATGTAATGCTGGTGGCGCTTCATCTTTTCGTTTTTAACAAACTGGTATTTTATTTTTTTCACATTTTTTACAATACATGCGGGCTGTTTAAGTCGCCACTTGCGTATTAAGATACCACAAGATTTTCTTTTTTCAACACGAGTATTAAAGAACAAGAACATTTTTATGCCGCTATAAACTCTTAATAAGACTTTAATAAAATTTATTAGCTATTTTCGCTTCCGCGGTTAATAAAAATTAATTTTGATAGTCGAAACATAAAATTTATTCCCGATCCCGACTAATTTGACACATTCTTTGTAATAAAAACAAAAACAACAGAGTAAAAGGCCAACTTTATCGACTGGAAAATAAGCACATAACCTAAAAATATTTAAAACTCGTCCTAATCAGTGTCAAGTTAAAAGTTAAAAAAATTCAATCCACTTAAAGTTTCAAGTACTTTTTCGGAGAGTTCAAAAAGCTTTACCTACTTTAAAAGACTTTTACGACCCTTTTATATTGTTGTTATTTTTATGATCTATTGGATTTCTCTTTTTTTTTTGGAGCTCAATAATTGAAATTTTCATACTTCACGACAACGTTTTATTATTAAAATAATTCGGGATTACGTGCGCCGCCGTCGTAAAAATAAAAATTTTCTTTAGAAACAAGTCGAAAATAATAAAATCGTTAAACCTACAAGGACGAGCTTGAAACCTCGATCATGCCATGTTAGGCTCGAAAAAAATGGCAAAAAAGTTTAAACAATTGCATAAATTAAAATAAATTGGAAAAAAGATTCGCAGTGTTACACCAAGGCTTCAAAACACATATAAATTGCATACTACAGAAATTGTTGTTCGACTGCCCACTCGCCGATATTCTGCAAGCTTTAAAATGTTACGATCAACATTCAACTTAATTTAAATTGTTTTAAGGACACCGAACTTATGAATGATTATAAAAATGCACAATTGAATTAAACTGCAGTTCATTAAGTACTTATATATTAATTTATGACCGAAAACAACGCTATAAATAAGTCTGAAGTTTATTTTTAGAAAATAATTTTATATTCTAGGAAAGGCAGGCCAAAAAGTCCTTCCTTAAGTCGGGTTTATGCATACACCGTAACGTGACGTAACGGCACTGGATGTCTGCATAAACCAAACTTAATCCTTTCCAATAAAAATTAACAAATGCTTTTTTCCTACAGGGTGCTTCATTTTAAATGACTCAACATTAGGATTTCGCTCATAACAGGGATTCGCTTAAGTGTGACCAATTTTTGCAAACTAGTTAAAAATCCATCTGCTTCCGGAACTAACTATAACTTTTTTAATGAACATCTCATCATAGTTCTGAAAACAAATTATTTCCTTCTCATTTTTTGCTTTGTTTTATTCGAGGAACGATCGATAGATATTGATATGGCGCCTATCCTATATGAAAGGAACCCCCAAAATACACACTGACCCTAAACGAGACTTTTAAAAGCAGCGACAACTCGTAAGTGGTTGAAATCGATATATTCAAAAACCGCAAAATATTGAAATCGATATTTCTAATCAATTATTAACATACTTATAGCAAAAAAAACCCAACTTATCGTAAATTCAACCAAATAAATTATTTCGTTCAATCTATATCACAACAATAGTAAGTGGTATTTCCCAGATTGTCCATCAAAGAATTTCCCACTAGAATCAATACCAGGGAAACAGTCTACGTGGTGCCCGAAGTTTTTACTCGCCTCTACGACTGATAACGTTTCGATAATCCCATTTTAGAACATCCTGTGATTACAATCAATTCTTTAATGTCCAATAATTAACATTTCCTGCCCGCACTTGAAAATGATCAAATTAAATTTTGAGAGCTTGAAGATTTAAAAATAATTATCACACTTCGTGGTCATTAAAATGGTTTCGATTTATTTTGAAACTCGATTTTTTACAACTTAATTAGTAGATATATCTATTAATATCAACAGAGAAGAACAACATCCCGGTTGCATAACGGCTGAAATTATAGAAAAAGAAGTGAAATATAAATTGGAAAATCTAGGTATACGTGACATATTTATTAGAGCCAACAACCTTTTAGATTCAATTGCAGACCATTTATTTAAAATTACAGCAGGTGCAATAAAAGTGTTAGAAAATTTCCGGCCATTGCATCGTTTCAGTTTTCCATAACAAATTTTGATGCGGTTCGCTGTGCGAGATTAACGATATCTAAATCGGTTTTGAAAAATAATAAAAAGACGTCAATGTTCTAAGCTTCCAAAAATACAGCTGAAAAGTGTTCGCTGGTCATGTTTTCTGAATCAGTTGAAGTTCGTTTTCATGCAATGACCGCATAAATTTAAATTAAAAATAAATATCACTCCATATTTCCAGTGAAAAACTATTTGTTTAGGAAAATTTAAATTCGGTTTCGTGTAAAATAGCACTTGAGGACAAAAAACATTTCGAGTTGTATTTTTTAAGGAAAACGGGGTAATTAGCATTTTCTAAGTGTGCCACCTAAATTTGAAAGATTTTAATCTAGATTTAAAAATATCGGCCAAAGAATTTACAACTACAGGGATTTGAGCTGTTAAAACGAAAGAAAAAGCTGTATTTTTTAATGAAAGTTTAATCCGGCATAAAAGTTCAATCGTGCCGATATAAAGCTGTTAATTAATTCTTATTGCAGGATGACCTAACTTATATTGGTTTAATTTGTTAAACTGTTAGTTGGTTAAACAAATTTGCTTCGGAATAAATTCAATTAGCGAGCAATATTAAATTTGCATCAACATAATTCATTGAGAAAGGATAAAATGATTTAGGGTCAAAATGTTAGCTGCATTTATAAAAAATGCAATCGTGTTAATTATTTGCATCAATTATGACAAAACCTAAGGATTATATCAAATAATGTCAAGAATATTCTTGTTACGACATTGCAAAAGTTGACAGGATGATGTTGAAATTTTAGTCAACACCAGTTCAACGAGGTCGATATAAAATATCGAAATCGAATAAATCAATTTTTAGAAAAAGCGTCGTGAAACAATTAGCTTTAGGTGTACGCACACAGAGCGTGGATCGGATCGAAAATAGATTCCGGAAGACAACACAATTGTGTCAAAAAAGTTAGCTCAAAGCATGAGGTAGATGGCCGCGTGTGTGGGTGCACATGTTAAATATTTTAATTTGTTATAGCGCAATGCTCCTCCGAACAATCCGGCCACTCTAGGGGAGGTTTTTATTTCGAACCGCACTCGTTTCTTCCTATACATCGCACGAGATTAATTTAAAACACATCGTCAAAACGCAATTCAACAACAAAGAACAAAAAACCGAGGACTACCCTTCCCTAGTTTCATTATCCCAAGTACATTAAAACTCCCCCTATTTATCAAAGTAAAAATTCAATCTAAAAAAGTACGTAAAATTATTGGAAAAACGTGCCAAGTATTAAAATGAGAAAAACTTCTCCAGGAAAATCGTAGAAGAGACGCTGGAAATCTACAATCGAGTTAACGGAAAATAAGGGTGCCATTTTAACCTTCGATTTATAGTTCCATTGCTTCCATTAATTTGATTAATAATTATCGAGGATCCGTGAAAACTATCTGCAACATTTCTGGTCAATTTTATCTTCTTTTTCCAGCGGAATATAAGAAAACGTGACTTCCTTGCTATTCACAAATTGGCCAAACGGGTAATTGAAAATCGTATTTTAATTAATAACAGATAATCGAAACTGTTAGTTAAACGTTACAACAAAATCTAACCGCATGAACTATAATGAGGAATGGAACTAAGTAAGCTACCCATGTATTAAAAACTAGTATTTTCTACGTGCCCAGATAAATAATGCAACTCTATTATAAATAAATGTATATTAAGCTTTAAAAGATCAATCAAAGTCGACTCGGTAAATCTGAAATAATAAAGGTTTCATGTCCATTTTAGGTCGCATTCTTCATACTTTGACATATGAGTCAGGGCCGGATCAATGGGCGAGCCAGTATCGTACGGGCTCGAAACCCCAATTTATTATTTATTAATAATCCTGCGTACAAGAAAAAACCTCGAAACGTCATTAAAGTTTCACCAACACTTCAAACACTTGTTTGATGTTGTACTTTTATAATGCACTACTCTACATTTCCATTCAAAACTGAGTTGGTATTCCTTACATTTCTGTATCCACTTCACTTCCTTTGACAATTATGAATAAATCGCTTTTGTTGTCAGAAGTTGCAAATTAAAATTTAAATGTTCACGATTTAATTCGCCTTAATTCACAGGGAGCCTATTCAAAAATAAATCTTCTTAAATCTATTTTGATTTATTTTATTATTTCGAAAAATTGCAAGGTTTCGAAATAGAGTCGATTCAGTGCGGCCTTCAGGCCGCACAACATAGGCAATCTAGTAATAAGATATTTTGTTGCAGTCATCATAACTATGATCACGATGTAGTATTCATTGAACCAAACCAGTTTCTCGAATTATTTTATAAGCAATGCTGTCTCAATGGTTCAACAAAATAAACATTTATTATTTGTCAAATGTCAATAATTCATATAACTTCAATGTTTTCTAATGCAAACTCGAGTTGTTTAAAATACTATGTACTTGCGTAGGTTCCAGGAAGATATCCGCTTTAATTTGTTTAATTGACTTTGAAATTTCCAAATTTGTTGTCCTCCAAACAAGGAGGTCAAAGTTGTATTCTTTATATTTATTATAAAAACCTCGATGTATGCTGGTACAGAATAAATGCAATGTAGAGAAGAAAATAAAAAAAAATACACGTGTAATGCCAGCTTAAGATTTGTCACTCCATTAGTGCAAATTATAAATCCTGCGTAATATTAATGATGTTGTCGTGGAATGAAAAAATATAATTTCTTGACACCGAGCGACAACACCGTTAAACCCGTCCCTGATTAACCCGATTTTGGCGCTTGCAGAATGGAAATTATTGCACCCCATACTGTACAACATTAACGATCAGCTTGCAGCAAATTTTAGGTATCTTAAATATTTGCAAAACTAGATCAAGTTCTAATTTTCATTTATAAACGTCTCCAATATTCATTACCTTAGCTCTATTAGCGGTGTTTCACCTACTCATCATAATTACAATAATTAATAGCCCAACTTTTAATAGTCTAATTATATAAAGTAGAGAAATCAAAATATAAAGTAATTAACAAGTACGTTATTAATAAAGCCAATCAATTTCCTAATTGACGTGCTAATGAAATATTAGAAACTTGAATAAATTGTTAAAAACGACCAGCCGTTTAAAAATAATTCCCTATTTTTACAAATATGCATTAATTAAATGTTTAATCAAAATGTTGGAGAATCGCTCGTGCACAATAACGAGGGTGTGTTAAAGTACGTATAATAAAAAATGCCACGTGCATTTAAACAGTACATTTATGCAAATTTTCCATGATTAACAATTCACCCCTAAAATTCGATACTATCGATTTAACTTTCAAAGTAAGGGTTGAAATAATAACGAAAATTAATTTAGTGGCGTTCCTAAAAAAAATCCATATCCGATTTTTAATGAAAGTCTTTCAGAGGCAAACAGGAAAAACTTATAATTTGAAATATCAAAGCTGACTTGACAATCGATTTTGGTATTTGAATTAATTTTAAATTGGAAGACTTGTATACAAAAATTACCAATTTAAAAAATGTATAATAAGAAAAAAGTTGCTGCGTTTATTGCTACTACTAAATTTTAATTAAAAATTTGTATTCGGCCAACTGTCGCCGTCACCCTCATGAAAAGGGCAAATCAAAAATTTTTCAAAGTGTTATTCTTGCATTCAAATCCGACATAACATAAAAATGCGTGCGTATAACAAAACAAAGAATTTCAGACGAAATTGGAATTTGTATTAAAGTTTTAACTTCAAAGCTGAGCTGCTACAGTTTTTCCATTACGCCGAACAGGCGTATTTATTCTTCAAGAAAAATAATAATAAGTATATCAATTTATTTTAGTTTGACTTTTTAAGTAATTTTAATTCCCTTTGTAACGTCAACATTTTCCAGTCAGAAACAGGTATCGATAGAATACTACTAAAATTTCGTGTTTCTTTATATGAATTTCGTTTAAATGAGATAACAGGTCGCATACAGCAGCAATGCAGATAGAGGCTGTGAACATCACGAAATATCGCAAGGGAGGAGTTATAAAACACCGCAATTTTACAATTTAAAGGAAAAGGCTTTACAAAATTTGCTTTGTAGTTAATTTTGCCAATAATTGTGCTGCGAGTTCTAGTGTGGCTAAAAAGTGCTCGTCATCGATGACGGTGTCAACTGTGGTCGAGCGGAAAAATTAAATCTAGATACAAAAATAGGTGAGAAAGTGAAACATAAATAGATGGAAATTCGATTAACGTTATGGTGGGGAGTCACGTTTGTGTAACTACTAGAAGGGTTTACAAATAGGAAAACGACAGGGATCGATCAATCCTACCGCATAAACAAAAGTTATCTCAACAACTCCAATACTGTTAATATCAAGTCAATACAAACAGCAATTTGTTGTTAGTCAACAAATTGCCCAAACGCTATTAGAATATTCAATTTATGGCCCAACACATTTCAACACCCATTGTGCAGATCTATTTGATCGGTTCGTGAGAGCGCACATCAATCCCGAACGAGTTATAAAAGTGAAAATCTTGAGGGTCGAGAAACTTTTTTTTAAAAATAATGGCAAACTTCTAAGTTGTCAAAGCTCAAGCTCGAAACGGTTTTCCCGTTGGTAAAAACTTTTTTCCAACAAAAAGAACCCTCTTCGAATGCGACACCCCGATATGCGATATTAAAATGGACATTTTGAGAAGAATTAATTTAATTGATGATAAATAGGATGTCTGAATATCGTTCGTTGCTATAGAAACTGGTGCAACGCGGTGGGGGTTGCAGACGTCACGTGATCGGGTGCAGGGTGCCTCACCCCGCAATAACCGCAAGTGAGATCCTGGACGAACGCCGCGACGCAGCCGTCGACCCCGGTAGTTCACGTTCAATAGAAGTCATTGCCATCGTCCTGCGCCACTTCCGATATACAGATATTCACCCTCGACGTGCGTACCGCAATGACGGTAAAAAGGATTAAAGATACACGGGTGCGGTTTTCGTTTTCTCTAAAAAAGAATAAAATTATTATTGCACCGAGTGATCCTGCTAAGCGCACGTAAGGAATAATAGGAGTATTTTATGATTAATTAGTGGTCGGTTTTATGCCAAAATAAATTAAATGACAAAAGATATCGTTTTCGGTACATCTGATACTACTGCAAAGCAAACTTCCGCAAAAGATAAGACATAATCCAAAAACTTTCCTCGAGGATTACCAAATTGCGTTTTCGTATCAATCACCTTCTTCCGTTTCCAAACAACACGTTTACCAATTTGGCCATATAAAAATAATGATTGAAGAACAAGAAAATGCTGTAATGAAAATGTAAAAAAACTTTCGTGTAGTATACCACCCACATCCGATAAATCGTTTCGTGATAAAGAACAATCCCAAATCGTGACCTATAACATGCTACCGTAACATTAAGAAGCAGACGAAATTTTCTTTCCAAAATCATATTAGTACGTTCGTTCACTTTTCCCCCCCAAAATAGGTAAGAGTTAATACACTGTGCCACTTAAAAAATATTTGCTTTTGGATACTGAATCGAAACTTGGTGAGAACAATAAGATGTGTCATTTACATGTGGAACGATACGCAAATACGTTTCTGATACACCAAGTTCAAAGACCTTATGCCACCGTGAGCAGGTAAATAGCGATAAGAGAGAAATGTAATATTCAAATACGGAACACATTTCTACCTTATTGAATTATTGAAATGAGCATTTCCAATTTTCTTTTTTTTTTGTGCCAAAAAAACTACCACTTACCGCTCCTCATCATGAGACGTTAGAAAAACTCAGAATGCTTACCTGTAACAAAAAAAAAAGAGTATTAATTAAATGATAAACAAGAAGAGATTGATTTTAGCGTGACAAGAGAGGAGGGAACAATTTCGACGCGGATGAACCGACCTTTATGGACGAAATTGAATAATCACTTCATTACTGGAATTATTTTTGGAATACAAAAATATGGGTCGTTCGTTGCTTTCATTGATAGAAAATGCATTGTCTAAAAATGGAATTCATTGAATTTGAATTGACAAAGATCGTAATATCATATGCAAATCTCATCTAAAGGATGGGACAAAGGATGTATACTAATTACGTCTATAACCTTTAAAATTTTCCATAAATTTGCTCGCAGGAAACTTTAATATTCATTCCAACTTCTTGCTTAAAAAAATTACATTAGTAAGAGATGAAGTCGCAATAATGGAGGGAAAAACTTTTTTAATATAAAATTTGCTAGATAATTTTATTGCCGACAGTTGGTCCTTCGATAAAAGCACATCGTATAACGGGGTAACCTTTTTGGGATGTAAGAAGTGTGACCCAATTTCTAGAGAAACGTCTGAAATTAAATCAGTGCGTTTTTCGACACTTTGTATCCATTGTTTTAGACACACCTTGCATGCATGTAGGTAGTAATCTCCCCTGACCGCCTTTAACAAATCATACAAGACAGAAGTCGAGTACATTAGTGTATAGAGTGGGCTCCAAACATTTATAAAAATAGTAATGGCTTGGAAGTCATGCGTTCAGCCTCGGATGTTAAAATATAGAACTGCTGCTCAACAAATGTTATCCACTAAATTAGAAGCGACTAAAATTATAATTGAAGATTAGAAGTGCTCAGTGAGTAATAAACAAATTCGACATTTTTTCCCTAGATTTCTCCAAATTTTATTACTCACGATCGGTTTGCTTCCCAATTAATATGGACGGACACGAAAAAAAATGACCAGCATTATTCATTTTTCCCCGAAAGCATCCCGAACCACTTTTGTTGCAACGAATGCAAATTTTGCAGAGGTCAAAAACCAAGAGAAATGAACAAATTGAGACATTTAAACTTAGGATTAACAAATTCCAAAATTAACCGTCTAAATATAATTCCGGCTTAATTACCTCACTATAGATTTCATCGAATGGAACGACTAATTCCAACTTTTTCCTCTTAATTTGTTTTTAATTTAATTCAAGAGCAATTAAAAAGGTAAGGCTCTCGAAGGTGAAGAAGAAGAGAATTTATGTGATTTTGAGTCGATTAAACGTGTAATTTGAATGTTGTGGCTGCAGGTTCTTTGTTCGCGGGAAAGCATTCCAGCGACTAAGTCGATCTTTGTCGTACTTCCTGCCGTCTCAAACTTGAGGCCTTGAGACAAACCTAGTTCAACATCCGAACGCACGGTGTTAGCCTGAAGGCCTGAAGGAGTCCGTGGCCGCGAACACGCCGGCTACTTTTCGCTAATTTCACTTTCATTCATTCTCCCACGACTCGATTTCGGGTACGGTGTTACTATCAACTTAAAACAGACGATTACAAGAAGCTAGAAGAATGCCAAGCATTTCCAATATCACGTGGGCGAACCCCCCCACTGATCGTCTTCCTATGAGAAAATAATTAAATCGCGTCGAAGCTCGCAGGTTATTAAATTAATAACAACAAAAACAAGAAACTCTACTCCATTAATTTTTTTGTGCCGTACCAAAATTTTGTTGACAAAACTTCAAACTTGTGGTAGTACACATTTTTGTAATTTCCCATGAGTTGCTGTGGTGTAAATTTATACTTGCGTTCCCCTAAAATTAGAACGTAAATAAAAGTTCAAGGTAAAACGTTTCAACCCTCCTTCAGAAGCAGTTTTCAGCGTTGTTTTAGAAGTGGGTATTTTAAATCTTAAATTGCCTCCCATTCTTGTTTTACCATTCAACCCATGGTTCTTGAAGCATGAAACAGACAAAACCATGTACAAGTGCTGCATTCCGCGCGAGCACTCGTCACTCTCTAACGCACGATCCACTCTCACAACTTCGCTCGCGTATATCTTATACCAACAAACATTGACCCACAATCTCCAGCAAGTGCACCTAACATGTTATTCTAATGCGTTACTTAACACTCGAGACGTACTTCTTAGCTAATACCATCGGGCAACCATGACCTACGCCACTGTTCAATGATTATCCTTACACAACACCCACATGGTGGCTTCGATAGTGTACAATTTTTTCAAATAATATAACAGGATGCTGTCTCGAAAAGGCAGGTAATCTGTTGGAGATTAATATCTAAATTTATACCACCGAGCGGATAAACGAGGTGATGTTATGAAGATAAGAACAAAAAACGCTTAATTAAATCATATCCCAACAGCCCCCGAGTTATATGTTACCACCCTGCCTAATTTCAACATAAAATTTGTTCCAGATGAAGAAGAAATTTTTTTTTAAGATCCGAATTGTAAAAATTTATCTTCACGGTTTGTAAATAAATCACAGAGAACACACCTCGAAAGCTGCAGGTAGATTATAAAAAAAATTCCTGGAAAAGCACTTTTAGCGCCCTTACTGTTCATACTGTCAAGTACAAATACTCTTAAGATAACAGTGCCCAGCGGAACGTTTGAAAGAAATTTTGGTTTATGACGTTATGGCTTAACGACAGCCGTAAGGCTAAAATTCTTTTATATTGCGGTGCTTAGTGCAATTGCAAAGCCAACTGTTGTCGATAAGGGTTACTTTCAGAACAAGTACCTACGACTAACTGGAACATCAATTTTATTACTTATTGTAAAATCGATTAACAACTGAAAATTGGAAGAAAATAAAATCCTTCGGCAACGTTTTCGAACGAGCAATAAAGAAGTTTTAATTTGGCCCTTTTGGTCATAAAAACGAATAAAATTAATTTCTCAGATTGTTACAAAATCATATATTTGGCGTGTTTATATAACAAAACGATAATCTTATCGTTATTCACACATTCAAACAAACTCAACTTCCATTTTTATATTTATCCTAGTCAACCAAGGTTAAAAGATATTTTGGTAAATTCTCGTCACGTAGTTTGCAAGAAAAAGTAAAGCAGTCGTCTACGAGATTTGGTAGAGAAGCTTCGCGAGTATTTTTGTAGGTAGATGCAATCGGGGGCCTATTTAAAAAAGGACCGCAAACGCCCAGGGCAAAAAGGATCAGCGACCAGCAAGCCTAAAATTTTAGTCTGCACACCAAAAACGCGACAACATAACATTAGGACTGCTTTTTCTTCTCAGAACTGCGCTACAATGCAAAATCAGAATTGCAAATCGAGAAATGTAGTCGCGGTCCAAATTGCCAAGAGATTAATACAAATCTTCAAAATTACCATTAACTACAACCATACCAATTAAAATAACTTCTTTTAACATCTCTCACTAACAACACATTAATTTTACTGCCAATAAAAACGGCATCTTAATTTCATATTTTTTATCAGACAAAAAACAAAAATGTGAGAACCTACAACGACATATTCTTTGAAAAAAAAAAGAGAAGAGAAGTTGATGGAATGTTTACAATCGGTAGACTTGAGCAAATATTTATGTTACATAATTTTAAGTTGACTTGGGCCCAAAAACCTTACTCAAATATCAGCTTGTTTTAATTTGAACGCATGGATTTACACTACCAGAACGCTTAAACAGGAAGATGCGACATTTCATCTGAGGTTAATGGTAATTTCTCGGAAGAATTGATGTATGTTAAACAGATGTCGAAACAAGAATTTTGCACATGAAATTGGAGAAAAACAATCGACGGGGGGGGGACGATTTTGGATTTGGAGCACGGTAAGTAGGCTACGATAAACCTTAACCTGAAAACAATTGAAAATGAGTTTTATGTCAAATTGAGTAATTAAAACAAGTTTAAAGGTGGAACTAGATTCAAAAATGGTAAGCTAAAGCAATACACGCACACCAAAGGTATAGGTTATTGGAAATATTATATAATCGATTTAAGCCTTGAACATTAAATACGAACACGTAGCATTAGTAAATATTGAAAGTAAGATGACAAAACAATGATGTTGCGAAAGTTACTTTAAATTGTAAGCATGGGTCATACATACATTATTAAGAGTGCAGTAATTTTTTCCTATCAACGGTGATAATTTAGTTTCAAATCAGCACGGCATAAAAGTGCAAGTCCGCCAGACACTTCGCCCACACTTATGAAAAAAATGAATGATACAGACCGAGATAAAGAGAGTTGTTTTGTCTACTACCATATTTTTAAAATGTGGGTTAAGTTTTTCTGGTAAGGGTGCAAATTCCAGAAAGTTTCCGTTCATCGAAAATATACTCTCGAACGATATAGCCAGATGGTGGACAAAAAATTTGAATTTTTAAAATTGATAGCGAACGAAATGAGTTGCGATAAAAAATGTAGTACAGAGACGAGACGCGTGCTTCTTACAAACATTACATCAACCATGTGGCCTTATAAAATGAAGAAAGTTAATTCAAGTTGTTAACTGTATACATTATTATGACATATACAACGACACTTAACGCATTCCCGCCTCACAAAACGAATTAATCCCCTTTGCGCCATCATCCAAATTCGCTTAAACGTTTTCCCGCCTTTTAGTAACCTTCATTATTAACGCATACTCTATCTAATATTATATCACGAAAATAGTTTCAATGTTTCCTGTAAAATATTATCGATATAAAGTGCGAACGTGTTAGGGCCGATACGTTATCGAATGATTTTCAATGTCACTTGATAGAGAAGTAAGCACGTTTTATGTATTTAACTCAAGGTTTCCTAGTAAAGTTCGAACTTTTGGCAAGTGGTGATTACAAAATAAAATTTGGTTACCATGAAATATTAGTAACCGGTGGTTGATGGTCGCTGGTCTGGTCGTCGACCAGACGGCATCGGGGTGGCAGCTGCAAAACAGACCTCGGGCAAGGGCCTCTCTTTGTGCGGCTTCATATGGCAGCCTTCCGGCCAGCTGCCGTCGACAGCCCCAGCCAGGCAACTCTGACCCCAATAACCCTGGTACTACAACGCCATTTCCCACCGAAATTTTTTTTAGGTCATTAACTCAAGAAACTCTTGGTTACCTAAAGACCTATTAAGAAACACTTATTTTCAAATTCATTGTCCTCTCCGAGCGATCCTAATTATTTTCGCAACCGCACCAAATCAATTCCAAATCGACAAAGAAAAATATCAAATTTCCCTCCACAAAATTGGCCTCATCATTCCGAAATTAAAAGTTTGCTCAAAAAACATAGAATTCGTTAATGATCTCATTCTGTGGAACCTGTTTTGCATGATCATCATCAAGTACGTTAGAATTAATTGCCAAAATTATAATCGCTACAATAATCTAAATTAGATTTTCGGACAATGGTTTAATTGTTTAAATATTTTTTGCCCGAACAAAAATTATTGAATTTGATATTGGAACGATCTCCAACAAAATTTGAATATTACATGGAAGCAACAGAAGGTTAAAGTAATGTAAATGCGGTGTATATGCCTTTGATATTTCTTAACAAACTCAGGTACGACGTGTAGATGTAATAACAAAACATTATTAATTTTTGTGTTATGAAGAAGCACTAAATTTATACAATTATTGAAAAAATTGTGAAATCTTGAATCGTTCTACCTTGAACCAAATTAACTTATAATAAGCTAACTCATTTATTTATTTTTCAAATAAAATGCTTACATTACTCATAAATTTAAATAATAAAATGGTTTTGAATTATCGCAGTTTTATAAACAAAAATAGAAATTTTCCCTACCAGTGGGAGGTACCATGTACTTGTAGAGCTAAAGGAAAAATTCTATTTGATAAGATTTCGCAGAATTCAAACTAGCTTGTTTGCTTTATGATTCGGTGAGTGAAATTCCTTTGTAACGATTTTTCGAGTTGGTTGTTTTTAGAGAAAAAACGAGACAAAGCCTTGGAAAAAGTCATACAACTATTAAAATTAATACGTAATAAGAATAATAAGCGGTACTCAGTGACACATAACGACGAAGAGTGTAACGACTAGCGTGTCCGGTGGTCAATGCCTGAGCCAATCTAAGCGTTAACAGGAAGAAACGATAACTCGAAGAACGTACCATGAAGAATGACACTGAACAAAAAAAATCAATGCTCTTGGGCTTTAATAATTGGGCCACGCTTCCGAACCGGGAAGACCAATTTTGGGTCCAAACGCATCCGGGGTGCAAGCACAGGTGATAGGGGTCGCTTCCTGTAATTAACGCTCTACAAAGATTATTAACCTAACCTTGACAATATGAACGAACATTTTTTGCCAATGATTGTAGGGGTCACTGTATTCTCTAACCTTGTAAGTGTTGGTTAATAAAGTTATTTCTCTTATATTCTACACTTTTCAACAAGGACAACTTGGCAAATTAAATAGTTTCCATATCGTGCTCATGAAGTGTTCGACACGAGTGTGTTCATTAAGCATTACATTTTTTGTTACGGGTGAATTCAATTACATGAATATTTTACATAAAACTTCTGTTTAACTTTTGAGGACGTTACTCTCATTATTTAAATGACTCATTAAACTCGCCGAATCAACCAGACCACTGATAACGAAACGGTCCGAAAAAATTCTTGAATATCAAATTTAATATAAACGATATTCATAATCATTTAAAAATGTCCAACCATGTGATCGTAATCTGAATGGAATGCATCATCGGTGAAGAAAAACGAGCAAGCAAAGATAAATAATGCGAACGCTTCGAATGAAAACAATGGAGAAGAGAGCGGAGGTAAGAATCTTGGCGTTTGCAGAAGAATCGAACCTCGGATTTTAAGTTAATCACACAAATTTATATGTCTTTGTTAAAAGCCAGTTGATGCAATAAAAATTAACAATGATAGATAATGGGATGTAAAGTAGCTTGTTATACAAGTATTTAAAGCAGGAGTGGAAAGAAATGAGATTGAAAATAATTTCAATGTCGTTACCCTTGGCCTAAATCTTTAAATTATCCTTTAGCCCTATCGTAGTCAAAATACATAAAAATCTAAAAATAAAAGCAAACAGACTTGTGTAAGGTCGCGAAGGAGGCATGGAGCAACTTCCGCAGCAGATTCTCGAGAGGTTCTCATCTATGGATTTTACATATGAATAGTTCGGGGTCCGGAAACTGACACAGGTACTAACTAGGTACCTGATATCGTGCGAAGAGGTTCAAAAGTGGTGGCAACCTTGATTTGGTTTCGATTTAATTTCAATATTCAGCCTCGACGGTATTGTTTAAATATTATACAAAAAATTGAAGGTAAACGGTCTGAAAAACTGTGAGACCAAAAGCAATGTGCACAATAACCCTCGTGCAAAAAGATGAAATATAAGCCTACAATGGTAAAAATAAACACCTACCGCAGACTGGATCTTGCAGGTCATAAGTGGCATTTACGAGCATTTCACGGTTATTGGTTAACGAATATTGTACCACCTAAATGATTAACAGAACAAAATTTTAATATTTTGAGATAAAGGAATCGAGAAATAAAGGCAACGGAGCGGATAGAAACTTGACTAATATACGGTAGGCCGATAACAATTAATAAATTTAATATCAATAACAAAATCAACACAATACAAAAACACCTACTCGTAAATGAATACAACTTTCCCTCATTAATTTAATGCACACCAAGTCATTTAAATTGCATAAGAGATTTGATATTTTTACTTGGACCTAATACTTACACGGTAGGTATGTATTTGGATCGGCCGTAAATTTTTCTTTTAAATCGGTGAAGGTGAAAAAGTTATAATTGTTTTAGACTAATTTTACTCGTCGTGTAGGTCACCGATTTCGCTCCAACGCCAAACAAAGGTCATTAAAATTATATATCGAATAATCATATAATTTTGCAACAGCGTCCGCCACAATGAGAGAACAATAGCCCGAGCAAACCAGATCCAGTAGCCTCAATATCAATAATTGAAATAAACTTGAACTCCACCCCCCCTCTGACTAATTTAATCCAAAATAGACCTTTGCCGTTTCTTCATTTTTAGCTTAGGAGGAAGAATTTTATGCGACTCCTGGCACTAGAAAGTGATGTTTTTAAGAAAAATTTCAATGCCAAACAAACTTGTTTCTTTAAGCCAATGTGGAGGTCCCGATTTGTTTCTCTACAGGTTTTATATCGGCGACCGACATAGAAAACAAAAGTTTTAAACAAATCTAGTTTGTTGACCTTTTACTTCCCATTTTGATGAAGTTTGATCAGACTTAATTCTCTCATCTGTTGGTAAATATTCTTCACGTAACCTATTTCATGTGACGCCCACGACACCAAGTATTAGTGGCTTACCACAGACTGGAAAATACATCTGCCAAATTTTGGGATGGAAAAACAAATTTGAATCGCAGATATGATTAATTCGACTTTTAGTAACTCGACTTACTAGGTTCTTCAATCATAGCTCTAGTTAAGCCTGTATTAGACTATACAATTTTGGGCAGAACAAAAGCAATTTGGCCAAACTTTAATATTTAATTTTACAGAATATCTAATTTTAGTTTGCGAAAAAAATTGTGGACGTTTTTCTTGAATCTTGAAAATATAAAATTACATATTTTGCATATTATTTCATCCAATCAGGAATTTTCATTTTCAATTTTTAAACTTAAAAAACACAAAAACAGTACTTTCTACGAATATTACAAGAAAAACTCCTGATTGGTTTATTTTAAGGCACCAACCTAAAAAAATTGGGAGGTTACAGGCCGCACAAACTGGTCAACAGAGAAAGATAATCATGGAAAGATAATTTCTTAAATTATATGAACAGTAAGATTTCCATTGAAAAGAGTTTTTTCTCTTTTATTACATGAGAACGTGTTCGTAGCGATGGCATGCACCAATGTCATATTGATATCTAACTCAAATATTTAATTATATACCGGGTAAGGGAATGGCGCGACATGATTTGGTTTGTTTGCATGTAAATATATCCCGACATTGAAATTAATTTTTTACATAATTATCTGTGCACATACATTGAAATGAGAGAAGAGAGATCAGTCTGTTCTTCAAACACAAATTGATTATAGGAATCTCGTTAATCCATTCATGTCAAGAGCTAGTTCTTTAACCGTGTAAGTAATTAAAAATTTCAAAATAGCTACAATATACATCCGAGATCCAGAATCAACTTTCCGCGATGGGATTACCGGGGTCAGATACCTCCGAAGACCGATCTAAAGCTATGGTTCGTTGCTTATTTTTATTATTTCATGCCTGCTCATCCGGCTGCACTAATGTTACTAAAAGCGAAAGGAAAATAATTCTTCCAATGAAGAATTCTGGAAGAAAGAAATTATTATTGCAGTTGTATTGTTCGACATCCTCAATAGTTTATACATCAAATCTTATACATTATTGATGCAGGTTGAACTTCTTATTGGTTGGCCTGTTTCAATAATACAATAACGGCAAGAGAGCTATGCACATATTGGATTTTGCGTGACTATTATTGCAAAAGTAAAATCGAAAGTGTCTACTCTCTATGCCTATTGATAGAAGATGATATCTTAAATTTGTACGCTTTTCGGGTAAGCAATTAAAACAAATTTTTGCTAAAATGTTCACACTTGAAACTTGACACATCTGTCTACTAATCTTGTGCAGATCATAAAATTGAAACTTATAATTAATTGTTAATTAAGATGGTGGAAAATTAGCATAGTTTGAAGGTAACGTTCATGGTGGCCTGCTGAAGTGAAACAAGTTATTCACCTTATTCCTAAATATTTATAAAGCATATCGATAAAATGTTTGGAAAAAAAAAAAGCAAATGCCATCTCAAAAGAAAAAGAATATTTAAATGTCAACTAGAGAAAAATAGTGCAGTAGCATTAGGTTGGGCAATTATAACCATTACGATAATATTTGCTTAGCCCTACCCTAAAATGTGGTGTTGAAATCAAGAACAATAATTCAATCATTTTTTTATCAGGCAGTAGCAAAAATTGAAAGCTGTACCTACACTTTGTTTGATTAGAATTATCTTGTAAGTTAATTGTGACACATTTTCCTTCGTGTATTTCTTGTTTACCTACATACACTGTGTACCAAGAATTATTAGTTGCATAAAATTTCATAATAAAGTATGTATTGTTTCTAATCATGTTTAAAAAAAAAAAAAAAAAAATAAATAAGGAACAGACAACTTTCTACGAGTTGATAAGAAAGTAGTTCATAAGTTAAAAAAAATTGCCAATATCTCGAGATTAAAGCAAATTTGTCGAATCCGACTACAATATTATTGTTTACTTGACGAGCCAATCGAAAAATTTTGGAATATGACAATATTACATTAACACAAAAAGACCTTTGTGCGATATTCACAATATGACTAAGGTTGAGCACCAAATTTGAACATACAACATCCCACCAACTTTTTGTTTGAAATTCTTTGAATAGTGCAGGCCAGTGGCATTCTTCCTTTTTTCGGCGTCTGGGCACATTTAGATTAAAGAAAATAATAAAAGAGCACCAAGATCTCGAGTTGCCCTTGTCGACGGTCGAGTTTCATCTCGTGTGGGGTCAGACGAGCTTTTGTTACAGCAATTTTGCCAGACGATTGATTCGTTTAGCACAAAAGAACTGGGATTATTTGCCTATAATGATCATAACGAACTACCAGTTTGGTTAAAAATTGCAAACAAACGAAAATTATTTTAAACAAGGAAAACTAGTTAAAAGGTTACAAGCCTTTGTCGGGATCGAAGAATAACAAACAGCTGGTAGTTTGGTCCACGATGATCTAGCCTAGCCTACAGACCAAGTGTAGCGACCCTGAAGCTTCCTAGGAAGGTCAAGGCATTTATATGCTTTGGTTCACATCGTTTCATCATATCTTTAAGCACCGTGAATAATAAAGGAAATTAAGCGAACAATGAGATTTTCATCGAATTGAAAATTGAGAATTTTTCAGACGTTTCAAGTTCAAGCATCTCGAGTTAAAATCGTAATTAGCTTTACGGCAAAAATTGGATTTGTTGCATGATATTTTAATTAAAGTAACGGATATTTAGTAATAAAACAGACATGTAATCCAGGGAAAACTCGAGTCTCCCTACCATTTATCGACAAAGGAAAAATCTCCCTCTCCTATGACGTTATGTAAAATCAATACATTTTAGTTCTGTTTCGAATAAAATTTGCTCTAAGCTTTGTATGTGATCGGTTTCTTACACTGCAAGCTATTTGCAAGGATGTGACATACCGAAATTACAACTACGGACTTTGCAAAAGGATGCCCGATAAAATGATGTAATGGCAATGTAAGCACCACTATTTATAGTGTGACAAATTAGTATCCCAAGTATATTAACCTTCAATATCACGAATCAAAAAGTTGAACACACTACTATGACTTTTTTTATAGAATGGCAAAAAACCACATAATGCTATTGCACTAAGTAGGAGAGTTCACGGTCACTCGCCCGCCATACTACGATATTCCTTTCATTTCATTCATTTTAATTTGCAAATAAAACATTAGGTAGTTAGTTGGTTAACTGCCTATGTTGCAATTAATACCTGAGCACATAAAACAATACCAATTTAAATTCAATTAAAAACCGTAAAAATGTAAATAATAAAGAGAACAAACAAATCTCGTCGTCTCGGTTTTGTCGAGAGATGGCGTTAACTTTAATCTTCAAAGTTTACGCATCAGATCTCAAAAAACTAGCGATATAATCAAAAAAAGAGAAGAACACGTGCGAAAAAAATGAAATGGAGGATTAAATCTTCATTTACCACCCTAACCACACGAGCACACAAGATAAGCTTGCCTCATAAAATCCACAAAGAAACCAAGCTTAGTGACCGCAGTAAATAAAGTTGGAGGATTTTTGTCCGCAGTTCTCTCGAGCACGGTTTTACGTAATAAAACTTTTGAGCACATGCCAAATTACAAAACCTGCATAATTTGGTGAGGTAGTTTTTAATAAATCAAAATTTACAAGGTTCAATCCTACTTTGATGATAAAACATCGCAATTTAATTTCAAGGTAAAAAATAGAAAATCGCCAACAAACTTGTATTATATCGAAAAAAGATTGACGTCCTCTGCATTACCACATTTTGTAGTAACAAAATGGAAAAAAAGGTGAAGGTGAATCGAATCACATAAAGGAAGTGGTTTATTTAATCGCATTAGATCTGTCAATTTTACAGGATGATCGTTCTAATTGAAGGATGTTTGCGGTTACCAAAGAGTTAACTCTTCCTCGTATGCGTTCCTCGGCGAAAACGCAAGTGAATCGAGGAACGTAAAAGGTTGCCCAAATTTTACCAGTTTTGAATAAATGGGGTCAGCAGCTGGCATTAACTGATTACTTAACGAATTGTACCCGCCAACAAATTCGGTTACCAGTTGGCAATACAGGTATGACATGTAAAGGGAGCCGATGGAACGGAAGTAACGAACCACGTTTGGATCAAAACAAAAATATTAGTTTTTTGTACGTTCTATGTCTGAACGTTGATGGCAAACACACGCATCCTGGCGCCCACCGTGACACTTTTTTTTTTACAAGGTAATTAATAGGTTCGTCCTTCGAGAGTTAATAGAATTCAAAATAAATGAATTTCTTGGAAGAACGCTCCAGAGTGGTGTTTGGAAAAATCATCCCCTGAAGTATCTACCACCACATCCTGCGGATACGAAATATCGAATATCGATCGATGAGAGCCCATATGTAATTGAATATCCCTGGTACACACAAGTTTCCCCATCCGATTGAAATAATAAGAGCATTAAAAATATGTATAATGTGTAACCACATACTCTACGTTAAACAAAGCCACATTAAGTTCATTAAGTTTATGAAACAATCAAAACGACTTCCTGTGCCCGGCAGATAAAGAAAAAAATGTTAGTCATATGAATTAAAAACAAGTGATATTCAAAGATGCCAAATAATTATGATGGAAAAAAGGCTCCTCCGTTTTTCTTATCTCTAAAAAATTACGAATGCAGGAGTCTGAGTCGGGTAAAATGATAAGCAACTACGTAGGTGTTTAATAATTCCAGACAAGGCTTTCAAACTTCCTCATCTTAATACTAGAATCTATTATTACTCGCAAGGTGATTGGTATGCCATAAATAGGAAACAAGTCGATGAAATCGTCCCGATAATAAGTGACAAAAATAACTTCCAATATTTTAGTATCACCAAGAGGTCAAAATGATTTAGCAAAAAAATGTATGTATGAATAACCAAAATCTTACCTTGTCTGCCAACGATTTCGGCCACGTGTTCCGAGCTCGGTACCGGCACACATTCGGTCATATTTTGCGATTTCTTGGACCTGGTTTCTTCGAGACCGATACTACTCATAGGATTGAGAAGCTGGCCAAAATCAGATGGACTTTCTGGTTCCGAAACTGATGTGGCTGTATCTGGAAATCTGAGCATAGACAGTTCATATGCCAACTGAAATGCGCGACTTTCGATGTTATCTTCTCCGGTACGATCCATTTCGTTAAATAAACAAGATGATGCAGGCATCACTGCAATTCACAAGACGACACGATAGTCCACAAATTTTTTTACAATATAAACCAACTCTTGATTGTCGTTGATTTTAATAAATTTATTACACTATGGCTCTAAGCCTATTAAGTTCAAATAGCAACAACGTTCTTAAGACATAAAAAACGACGAAGTATTAAAATGGTTTGCCGGTATAAAAATATAAACATCTAGTATTTGGGTGAAGCTTTATTGTAATGAAGCAGATGCAACCCAACTGCTTGTTTGTAATCAACTGAATATTTGTGTGCGGCATGGCTTGGATGACTCCATGTGCGCAGGTTTTCGCTCCAATGCGCACGCGTACCCTTAAATGCCGGCTTCCACAACTTTAAACCGACCGCTCAAGAAACTCAAAAACTCCCGTTTTCTTTGTTTCTCAATTTTACATTAAACATTCCGAAATTATTTCACTTATACCTCGCACCAATTAATCGTTATTATTATTTGTTACCTCCTCTTTTTATTTATCGTCCTTCACGAATACCTTAAATGACTAATTAAAAAACATAAATAAAGTCAGCTATATTAACCGTCGAATATTTCAATTAAACTGCGATAATAATTTATTCACAACAATACATAACTAGATTATACTATTTTATGTGTATGTAATCATAATATTAAATAGTTAAAACCAGCACCGTACTAGACCATTTTACCAATCCAACTTTGAATTTTTTCGTAAAATAACGGCATACGGTATCGAAAACTCTCAGGTAAACCCAACGTATTTTTTCTAATTTTAAATCTTTGCAAACAATTTATTCTTCGGGGGGTTTATGACTTACGAGTCGAAAGGTACCGTTACGCAACATAGACAATCCCTTAGGATTGTATTTTACCAACATCTACCTCAATTATAAAAAAATCAACATGGAATTAAAAAGGGTTCTGATTGAAAGTACCACTTAGTGATACATTTTTGGACATAATTCAAAACATTACCTAAGATGCCCGAGGCAGAAACCAGAAATATTATTAAATTATTACATATTTTGGGCGACCATGCAAAACCAGCAATTAAGTCATAGACCTACACGTGTTTCCATTTACAGTCTATTCCGTTAGAAAAAGCTCGCGAACAGAATTTATAGAAGTGCTACACTGTAATGCAAAAATAGCTGACAATATTTACTTACCCCCCCCCCCCCCAAACGGTTTTGTTTTCAACATGTTTTAAACACAATCTATTCTGAAAAAAAAACACAAATCCCTAATAAGAATAAAAATTAGAAAGATACAAAATATATTTAATAATTAATAAAATACATAAAATTATATTATCATTAATTTTGCAATGTAATCTTCTTATAAAGAAAAGATACAAATGCACAAGATACAGTACAAGAGGATTCAAAGCCAAAGTTAACTCTGGATTAACTCTGACCTGAGGTTGATCTTCTGTTATACAACTGGCTCTAGTGATTTTCTTTTCTAAAACGAGTACCTGATTTTTTAAAATTTTTAACAAACCTTTAAAGTTAACTGATAATTTCCATTGGTTAGTTAAAATAAGGATGATCGCCCCCTCCCTTTTAGTGCTCAAAGAACAACAATTTTTACACACAAAATGTTTTAATCTATTTTTGATATTAGTAGTACTACTTTTTAGTTTTCATATTTATAAATATTTATTTTGTCGCGTTTCTTTGGTAATTGTTTGGATCTGCCACTGACACGTCAAGAGCATTGACGTCGTCAATGAGATCAGCGTTGTCAAAATTTTAAACACCATGTGATTATAAAGTGAAATATATACCGAACTGTCTCACAACACACAATACTGTATACATAAACTTATAAAAATAAAAATCACTATAGAGTCGTAATTCGCATATTTTATGTGGTAAATTGGAATTTCATTTTCATGTGATGGTGACACGTCACACCTCTGACGGTTACGGTTCAAAAATGTTGAACACCATAGTAATTGTTATGTGAACTTCCAACAAACGAATGTTCTCGGAATTCCAGGGATTTCCTGATAATTCCAGGGATTTCCAGAGGATTCCAGGGAATTCCAAGGATTTCCTAAAAAATTCCAAATAAGTGTACACAAAATTTTTGAGATATTTACCCCTTGTGTAACTCAATCAATTCACTATCACAATCGATTCGCGATTTACCTTACCAAATGTCAACAACATGGCGGCTGTATTAGGTACACTTCATGTTGTTTTGAATTTGATTCTGAATTATTTTATAGTAAAACCGCGGTAAAATGATAATTCACAAAATAGAACACACAAATAATGCAAACAATTGGTTTATCAACAAAACCTACCATACCAAATATACGTACTAGATTAACTTAATATTTTTCCGCGTGGTGGCGTTCACTTAATATAAATCGCAAATAGTTATAGATTACTATGGCGCAGTCGTTAGGTCGATCGTTCCCCAAGTGAATCAAGGTGCTGGCAACACCTTTGAGGTATTGATAATGGTTATCATAATACATACTTTCTTTGTAAATTGTAATTAAACTGTAGATATCGTGTGTCTGTAAATATCATAACAAGCAGTGGTATACCGTGGTCTGAAAGACGGGTAGATGCAGGATGATTTTTTTAATGCCAATTTAGAAAAGTTGCACAGGAAGAGGGGCAAAAAACAGTCAAAATTGAAGTGGGATGGGGATTTTCCTCTTTGGTCCCAGTGATCCAGGTCCCGCCAAAAAACTTTTAAATCATGCATATACTATGTAGTTTCAATATTTGAGTTTTCATCAGGTTCAAAATTAATTTTACAAATATTTGGAATTTAATCGGAATTAACAAAATTCCGAGAATTTTTCCGATTATGTTCTGTATGATCTTGTGTTTTTCCTAAGGAAGGGACGCACTTTCATGATTTAATGCAGCCATACTAATTTAAATGACTTTTTAAGTGATTTAGCGCAGTCGCAGACACAGGGTTTCGTTTTGAAAGGGGGGGGGGGTTATGTGGTTATGTATTAGAAAATTTGTTTTTCGTTTTGAAAATATTGAAATTCGTCAAAATAAAGTGCTTCAGTCGTGAGTCAGAAGAAGGGGGGAATTGCACCCATTGCCCCCTTCTGTATCTTCCACCATGGGCGCTAGCAGAATTATTTCCAGGGAGGTGCATCTGCACACTATTCTAGGTATTAGCAATTCCGAATTTTTTAAAAATAGTAAAATTAAAAATTTTTATTTTAGCGTGGTTGAAGCGATAGAAGAATGTATAAAGAGCAATCACATCAAATTTCAAATAAATTGGTTCATAAGACCTAGAGATATTTGAGAGTTTCTTTTTGGACCTCCCACTTTATTGCCTTTCACTTTGTGCATTTTCAGTTTTTTTTCGGTTAATTTTTTACGTAATCTTAAAATATTAATTAACAAATGATATAAAAATGATAGTAAAAATATTTTTTGTTTCGTTTGTACAGATCTTCAAAAACCGCCCGAAATGCATGCTTCTATACTAGAATACCCCTTAAATTAACAAAATATGCAAAATTATGTGACAAAAACTTTTATATTTGACATGTAGGTAATATAAAACGAATTTGTGGCAAACCAGCATCGAAGGCCCAATTTTTGGGTGTACGGTACACTCTCTATTCATGAACCAATAGTATTAGTTCTTCAGTACTGAAAAGTAGCCAATGCTGGGATCTTTGATTGTGAGCGCCGTATTTGAAAGTCGCAGTTTTGAGAAGAGGGAAGGATGTGGAAAGGAAAAAATTCGAATTTCTGTATGTTTTCTTTCATGACAGGGGGGTGCAAATGCACCCCCTTGCACCCTGCTGCCGGCGCCCATGTCTTCCACACCTACTTTTAGAGGTAAAAAGGTAAAAGAATCGTAAGGCACAGGAAATTGTGTAGTTTTATACAGGTGTAGGTTTACAGCAAAACTATTTATTATTTTTGTTAAACAAATGGGTTATGGCTCCAGGGCGCCAACCGTTCGAAGAAGCAATTTTGCTTGCACTCAAATTAAATTGAGATATAAAAAATTCCTAAATATCTTAGGACGGCCCTTCATAGTATACTTTTAAAAATTTCACAAGTGGCAATATTCTGCGAAGATGCCAATGAACAATAAAATAGTGAAAACTAAAATTTATTGCTTAAAAAAATTTGGCTTCTTGCCCAAAGAAAATATTGAAAATGACATGCTAACGCGTTTACATGGGTGGTCACCGTTTATATAAGATTTTTTCGATGTGGGGGGGGGGTCATTTTTTTAGCCTTGAAATAGTTTCGAATATCCATAATATAAAACCAGCTTGAAGAAAACTAACTTTTCTTTTTACAGCAATCGTAAGGTGTGGTCATTAGGTGGTGATTTTTGTTGTTTGATAGTCAAAATTGCATAATGCTCATCAAAATTTGAAAAGACAAGTCACTCTTACAAATTTTTGGAAAATTTTTAACTAAAATTTTGTTAATATTGTATTCTAACCTGTATTCAATTAATATGCATTATTTGTATTTTATTTTAACAGTGTACATTTCTATTAACTGTCAAAATTATGAATTAAGTCTTATAATGTTCAGCTTTGTAATATGCTTGATAATTATAATTATTGTGTTGTTGGACATCTAAACTCCATCCACCACCATCTATAATACTGATCCGTAAAGTAATTAAAAACTATTAAATTATAGGGGCAATCTATGTTTTCAAAATTATTCAAATTTCGACTTCCAAACGTCAAAAGCGAATTAGCAAACATTGCTTAACAACCTCCAAATGAAACGTCAAAAAGTTGTTTAAAAGCTAACTTTAAAAATTAAAAATTAATTACCTATTATGAAATTTATGGAAAACACATCAAACCATACAATCAACTTTTCTATATCTATTTGTCATTCCTTCCGTAATGTATCTCCGACTGGTTAAAAAAATTGTGAGGTTACGAGAGAATAGAGTGAAAGATCAGTGCGGCCTTTAGGTCGCACAAACTTGGCAAATAGGTAATTTAATAGTTTTTTAAAGCGTAAAGTAAATTAAGAATTTGAAAATTCAATAGTATCTTTTACAAATTTAACCATCAAAGAACAGTCATCACTTTATGTCCTTACAAATTCCAAAAGAATTTCTCAAAAATATGAAAACTCTACAATTTTGATAATGCAATAACTTTTTAAATTAAATTTTTATTATCTATTAATTTGTAAGAAAATACATAAAAAATAAAAGTTATAAACTCTCATAAGATTAAGAATGAAATGTATTAAAATGTTTCATAACCAGGAGATAACTGCCCCCTCCTTTTATAAACTTTCACGTGTGGCTATGAAGTCAGCATGTTAAAACAAAAAAATCTAGAAAATTCCTAGACCATAAAATGCATAAATATTATTATGCTTCCTTTTAATATATTTTAAAAATTTAATTCATTTAATTATTACAAAATTAACACTTACCTATCTAAGTATTTACGTCACAGAACAACATATTATACTTAATAAAATATATTAAAATATTATATAGTATAACCGTTGGAATTCAAATATTTATAATAGTTAATTTTTGTTAATTATTATTTATAATTTTAAAAACACATTGTCGTCAATGGAAAGTACATAAATAGGCCAAATTCGAAAATATAGGATGTACTACTCAACTGTGCAGTTTTTAATATTCAAAAAATTTAATTCAAAAAATAGAAAGAAATATTATAGTTTGAATAAAAAAATTAAGAATTCTTGCACAAATTTTAGGATTATTTTAGGAAATCAGGAAATCCACTACCCTAACTACTAGCCTACGACTACGCTCTTCATTTTTTTATAACAGCGGCCAAGTTTCTCTCCTCAAATCTTCAAGGTTTACATTTTATGTGATATTCAAATGCGTAAATTAATTTTTCTTGCATTTGCATATAGAGATGTTCTAAAATTCTGGAATGCCAGCGGTTATTTAAATTTCCCTAGAATTTTTGAAGTATATAATATGATAAAAAAGCATGAATTTGTAAATTCATTATCATTTCAAAAGTATTGAAACTAATTTCTTCACATCAGTTTTACTAATTTTATATTTCAGTAAAACATTTTTTAAATTTTGAAATGCATTTTTCAAATTTTGTTTCTCCACTCTGTACAAAAGAATAATTGAATCGAAACTAGACATCACAGTAGCTTATTTTAAACCGCATAAATCTAAATCTATAGTTTCAGTTCCAGCACTGATAGAAATAGTTCACTCGTTACAAAATTTTAATTAATACGTGACACGATTAACGTAACGCAAGAGACGTAACCACGTAAATTTAAACCTACAAAGATTTTAAAAATACTAAATTATCAAAGAAAATACACATTCTGCACTTGAATTTAACGAATTAATCATTGCAGACGAAAATTTCTTAAGGCGATGTTTTTCAATTATAAATAACTTTTAGTGTTTATTATGGCCGAGTCGGTAATCTTTGTTGTTACCTTCAGAAGCAAAAATTCGGTATGCACTTTTTGGTTTTATTTTTGGTAATAAATTCAAATTTAACTGCCAGTCAGCCGAATAATCAAAGATTTAATTAATTAAACCTTGGTTAGTCTTTCTCAGTTTTTACAAAATTTGTCATCGGGGAATAATTTTGAGATATTTTTTGCAATTACAAAGTGTTTAAATATTAAAAACTTCTACCTACGTTTTCGGACGATTAACCACAATTTTTAAAAAGCAACATTTCCAGGTAAACCTTCTTATTAGTTTTGTTGGGCCAAATTCTAAAGTCAAAACGGACCGCTTATTAAGTTACTTAATTATAATAAACAAAGAAAATTAAATACAAATTTTAACACGCAAAACAAACCTAACGAGATAATAACAAATTAAGAGAATTATTTATGACAAATAAGTCGATAAACTCGGTAGTCAGTGGCGTAGCGATTGGAGGGAGCGTCGCCCACCCACACTATTTTTTATCTGCCCCCCTCCCCCCCGTGAAAAATAAGCGTATATCGGAGTGAACAAAAAACATTCTTACGTCTAACATTGAACAGTTTTTCTAGATCCACTTTCAAGTACCTCCCAATAAATTAAATTAACAAATAAAGCGTATAACATCAAGTTCACACAAGTTTATTGAATGTGCAAAAAGTTAATGGCCATTAAAAACGTGACCTTAACTAAAAGACAAGTCGGTAAAATACAAAGTATTATTTAAATTAATACCTTTATTTTCTTCTACAACATTCAAAATAAATTTCATTATTTTTATGTTTTATTTTAAGTTTTGATTTTGATACCTGATATTATTACAAAAAATAAAACAAAACTTAACAAAGGCTGGGAAGCATTTTATTTTAGAAAAAATTTCAAAATCGAACCATTAACATAATTCACAATAATCGACTTGTAATTATTAACCTTGACATAAATTTTTAATAAAAACAGATTTAAATATTATGTTTTTGCAATTGTCTAATATTTTTTGTTAATTTTGCCAAATTTTATTAAAATATTCTAATAAAAACATCAATAAACGTTATGTTAAACAATGGATCGTTAGATTCCTTTCATTTTTATTTTAAATGAAATCATACTATAATAAATTAATTAACACTAAATTGTAAAATTCGTCCGGTTCATCTTTTAATTTAATGGTTGCTCCGAGCAAGACACGTTTTCAAAAAAAGCATCCAAGGCAAAGCATTATTATTATTATTACTAACATGACAAAAAATTAAATTTTTGAGAATTGACCAATTACTATTAAAAATTACTAAAAGTTAAGTAGCAACATAATAGAACACTAAATACTAAATCCTTCTAAATTATAATTCTTTCGAATTATTCGAGTTACTGTACAGTAAGTATAGTACACCTTCAAAACTGCAATCCAACAAATCCCTCGGTAAAGTACACACCAAACAATACAAAATGCATTAATTTTTCCCTCACTTAACAAAAAGTGCAAGGTTTATCTACCTACCCTCTCATTAGAGCAGGTAAAGGAATTTGCTTACAAGTCCCAACAAGAACCTTAAGATCTTTCAACCAGAAAAATTAAAGATGCACCAAACCGATACAGAATTTTAAGTATCAATTTTTAAATATTTTAAAAGTTGTTGTGTTTCGAAGACCCTGTAGCATGGAATGATGAATGCCTGTTTTACATTAATCATTATTTTTGGAACTTATACTGAGTCATTTATAAAATAATTATTAAGTTAATAGTCATACTTTTGGAATCATTACAAAAAATTTTTCACTAATTTTCTCATCCGAAAATTTACTAAAATGTAAAATTGATGATTCTAGCGCTATCTATGCTGCTATGACACGACTCAAGGAAACTCAATGTGTATAATGATGAAAACCATACAGATTTACGCCTGATGCAACGGCAACACACATTACAGGTTTATAGATTTTCCTTTTGAAAATGTGTTAAGGTGGCAAAAAGTATGAATTAGTTTTAAGCGCTAGTGGTAGAGGACCAACGTCTATATTAGTTTGTACTTTTTTTGCCGCTTACATATTTAGAAAGTAATTACATTCACAATCGGTGCAGGTGCAATAATGTTAATCTTCAGATGTGTATTTTAATCATTTTAAGTTTAAAAACTTGCAATAATTAATATATTATTGCACTGGTTGATAATGTATATACTTTGATTAAGATTTTAATTAAAAATTTTAATAAAAAAGAACGGCGCGATCTAGAGATTTTTAAATTTTTATAAATAGTAGATAATAGAATACAAAATTTACCGACGGTGGCGGCTAGTTATTTGTTATTTATTATATTATATATACTATACTTACCAGTAAACAACCCAAGGTAATAAACACATTACATTTTATTGGTATGTGATAAGTTTTGTCGTAGCCCCTATAGTCCAGGGTAGATATTTTTTTTAAAGTAAAAAAATTATAGTAGGATGAAACTCATTGGAAAAGGAAGAGAATATAACAAAAATAAAAGAAAAAATAATTTACTGGCGATCTGAGTTCGGGAAAGGGTAGGGGGTGAGATTTTAAGGGTAAAAAACGGTTTATCTCGATTTTCGGCAAAACTACAAGTCCTATGGAAAAAAGTTAAATAGCAAAGTTGTAGGTATTAAAAAGATCTACAACTTTTGCATTTACAATTTTTTCACATAACCTTAAAATTTATGTGAAAAATTTAAATAACCAAGTTTTTGGTTTTTAATTTTTATCTTTTACAAAAATTTTTTTTTTCACGTTTGGTGAGAACTTACTTTTTTGATTTAAAATATTCATTTTTTCACCTTATTTTGACTTAATATTGAAAAAGCACCCTAATTTTCTATCAAAAATTCTGGTGTCCAAATATCAGCTTTTTTAAAAAAGTTGATGAGCTTTTTGTTCTTTGAAATATCTACTTTCCGATGGTGTAAGAAAAAATATACATTACTCTGGAAAATGTTCTCATAAAATGCAAAGAAACGAAATCCAACAAATTTTTTTTAATCATTATGTACAATTTTGAACTATTTATTAAAATTTACACTTTAATTACGATTATAACTTATCGAAAAGAGATAAAAATAGATGGGGGGGGGGAATCCTCAAAAAATGGTGGGTGGTGAGGGAAAAAGAGGGCATATTCGCATTCGGTAGGTCCTTTTACACAAGAATCAACGGGAATAGTATCCGGGCTCGAAAGTAAATTTTTGTTTGCTAATTAAATTACAATTCGTGACTTCTGGCTAGCGTTCTGTGAGTTATTGATTTCATATGTCGCTCACCGTTCAGATATTTCTTATATTCAAAATTTAATTTGTTACCCATAAACCCATGGGTTTATCAGGCCCTACCGGAGACTAATAAATTTTCTTTTTTTATTTGTTATTTTTTTAAATCTTCCGTTTAGTACGAAGGCGTTCTGAGGCCACAAAGTAAAAAAATAAATTTTAAGTGTAAATTGCGACTTGCAACTGTCAATTTACACTTCGAAGTCACAATTGACACGTTGAAGCCGCAATTTACACTTAGAAGTCGCAATTGACACTTCGAAGTCGAAGATTAAATTATTAAAGTATCAGATAAGTCCGATTGCGTAGGCGTTACTTGCGACTTCGAAGAATAAATTGCGAGATTGCGACTTACTGTATCTAAGCTCTAACTATATGTTTATTAATAAAGAATATTTCATAATAATATAAACAATATGTTATAAGTGTACACGAATTTATATTTAATTTATACAAACTCATTTTAGGGTGAATCCGCGATTTGTCTCGGTTGCGTCAGCCAAAACTGATCCTACGCACTCTTCGCTTCGCTACGGAGCCGGCGCTTGCTCGCTAAAAACATCCCTGAAATTAATCCCACGTCAACTTAAGTACAATTACGTTTTACATAAACATACATTTTTGTTACATTTTTTACAAAATTATTCAATTATCTCAAAAAAATGGTTATAGTTTTAGAATTGAGAACCGTTTTTTCAAAACTCGCTTTGTCCTAAAAGTAAAATTTTCAGGAAACGGTTTTTAGTGTAAAATATTTTTAAAATAAGTTTCCAAAAAAAGATTTCAAATTAGAAGCCTTTAAAAGACACTAGCAGAAAAATTATCTTAAGTTATTTTAAACTATAATATTTTGTTATATCAATATTTTAGAAAATCCAAAAAATGCACTAAGTAACACTTTTCAGAACTAAAATGTTTTTAAGTTAACACATGTAAAAACATTTTAGTTCTGAAAAGTGTTAGTGCATTTTTTGGGTTTTCTAAAATATTGATATGATTAATATCGAGTTACACTACTTAAACCACGTATCAACGATTAATATTTTAAATTCAAAAAAATATAAGAATAATACAATACGTAGAAAATCAAAATTCAAAAAATTTAAAAAAGAGACAATTAACACATAACAGGTCTGAATTAAGAAAATTTGAAAAAATGAAAAATTCGTAATACGATAGTACAATATAACGTTATTTCATGGTTATTTCCATTCTTTAGTTGCACATAATCAATTACATTGTGAAATAACAAAAAAATTTCAAACTAAACAAAAATATAGACTAAATTGTACAAAATTGACTTACCATACCCTCAAAAGATTATCAAAACTGAACTTGTTATATGAAGTATGAACAATTTAAAAATGATTTGAACTAAGAAATTCGTTTACCTAGCACTGCTAGTTTGAAATCCGAAGGCACTGCCCTCTTAATATGATTTCTAAAAACTTTGAAAAAATTCAAAATATTGATAAATATTTTGTTTATATCAAATTCACTAAACAATAAAAACCATTTTATGAAAATTTTACTTTGTAATTTACACCATAAACTACCATAATTTCAATAAAATTATATTATATTTTGTTATTGTTATAATCTTATAATTGTTATTGTAGTAATAGTACAATAGGGAATTCTACAGTAGTATTCCCGGGCGATTGTAATTTCCACCGATGGTCAAAGGGTCCCGTATTCCCTAGCCTTTGATTTTTATTTTTCCTCCTCTTTCTGGGTACCATTCGAGGAGAAACACCTCGAGGAAGCTACAGTTCGAATCAAAAAGTTGAAAAATTTGAAAACCAGTTTAATTAAAGGTGCAGATTTACTTCTTTCGCCACCTTTTCGTTCGCCAATTTTCGCCTCGCTAATTTTCGTTCGCCACCTTCTTGAAATGTACCGTTCGATGTGCAAGACCTCGAGGAAACGACAGGTCGCATCTGCGGGGCTCAAAAATCGCGCTACGCGGGAAACGGGGTGTAAAATCCGAAAACATCAAAATTTCATAAACGTCAAACTTGAATTAATTGGTTTAACCTGTGCAATTGATACTATTTTATTTCATGATCCCGTAACCACATACAGACAGACATACAGACAGACAGACATACAGATGAACATCCAACTAAAATTCATCAAAAACTTATCAGGACATGATAAGGAACATTTTGATGCAAAAATTTCGATTTTTGAGTGGATTGCAATACTTTCCCTTATACATACGTATACGTATGGGGAAAGTATGGGGTTGTTCCTTTCGCCTTGCATTGTATACATTTCTAGCAATCAATGTAGCATCATTGTGAGTAATATCCACTCCAACAACTTTCGTCTGAACGATTGCGCTTTTAAGAATCTGAGAAGGTCTTTGCGAAGGATCTTCTACAGCTTTTCGTTTGGCAACACCGCTAACAATTTGCCGCTTTAATTTTGTTTGATCTTCTTCGTGATTATGGTCCAAATTTTCTCTTGTAACTGTTCTGTGATCTCCGCTTCCCACAGTATAAATATTTGCAGAACATTTTTTGTTGCAACATCGCCACTTAACTTCTCCGTTTTGCAATACATTCTGTTGATAAAATTTGAATCCACCACACACCAACAAAGTTTTTCCGCGAGAACTAAGAATTTCTTGATACATTGCTATAACGATTTAATTACGTTTAAAGAATTTAATTAATTTTTTTTAACAAAATAAGAAGTATTTATGTAGTGATATATACAAATACAATACAAATAATATACCAATATGAAAAAGTTGATAGTCTGTTAATTGAATTTGAAAAAATAAAAATTTGTTAAAAAAATTTTCAAGGGGGGGCCTCAGTTAATTAAATGCAAAGTCAACAAATAACTTCGACAGATAACTAACCTACTTCAAAATTGCTACATTTTCTAAGGTTATATATATTTTATATAAATTATATCAATAAACAATATAAATTAATTCAATACTTTTTTCATTCATATAAATTAATGCCTTATTTCATAAAACTTTTAACAAGCCGTTAAAGTTAACAGATGATTTCTATTGGTTTGATAGCTCTAAGGAATAATTTCTATTGGTTAGTTAAATTTAAAGGCCCATTAAAATTTTTATGAAATCAGACATAAGTAACCTCATACAACTTGTGCCAGTGTATGAAAAAACGCAATGTAACATTTACATAATTTATTGGGCGATTGTAAGTTCCACCGGTCGGTCAAATCTTTTTTAATCCGACATGTAAGTTCCACCGGTCCCTTTTGGGTCACTATTTTCTGACATGTAAGTTCCACCGGTCGGTCAATTAAGTCGAGGTGGTCAAGGTTAATGTTAATCTTTTGAGCCTTTTTAAGCTTTTGTTGTGTTGTGGGAGTTGAGTTTTATTCAAGTTATACAAAAATATTTAGATTTATGACGCAATTTGACTTGGTTTCGATAAACTATATAAAGGGGCAATAAGTATTCTGATTTTACAAAATAAAACGCTGCGCAAGCACATCTAGCAAATAAACCACATTTTTATTTAATTTTGTAGGTACAGCGGGGTCTTAAAGGTAGGTTTGTAGTCTTGTGCAGGGCCGTATATAAGGAGGTGTTTTTGGGTTTTCAACCCCCCCCCCAATAACTTAAGTAATTCGAAATAATTACTACATTACAAGAATTAATTTAAAATTGGTCTTGTGCTTTACATTTACTTATTTATAATATTTTTACTAGTCGGGGGTGGGAGGCGGGGAAGCTTTAATTTGGTAATTGATTATCGGATTACACAACAATTAATTACTATATAAGGAAAATAATAATGAATAATAATATATAAATACAAACAGAAAACGAGAACATTAAAAACTTCTAGAAATCCCACACTAATTGTCTGTAATATGGAAACACTTTCAGAAATATTGAGTGTTCGTGGTAATATATTGTTAGTTTACAAAGGATTCAAATTCTACAAACAAACTGTTTTATTGAATGGAACAATTAATGTGGCGATGTACCAATAAAAATTGTTCAGCAAATTTATACACCATGAGAGAAGGAGAACTGCGTGTTATTACCAAAGAAAATGATCAACATCAACACGGCAGATCAAGAAAAACTTCTACGTGAAGAGGTAAGTGGGGTTGTCAAGAAAAAAGCAGTTGAAGATATTTCGGAAAAACCATCAAAGGTTTTCCATGCTGCTTTAAGAAGTCTTTCTGCTGTTAATATTACAGAACCTGACGTGGTGCGTATTAAAAGGAATGCATATAATGCGAGGCGACAAATACAACCGCCTTTACCATCGTCAATGTTAGATGTGCATTCCGCTTTAGATGCCATCAATGTTTTGACATGGTCTGACGAAGAATTTTTAATGCTAAATGATAGTAACAATAATTTGATCATATTTTCATGCTTAACTAACCTACGGTTTTTGACTTCAACTGAAAATATCTTTATGGATGGTACTTTCAATTACTGTACCAAATTTTTTACTCAGTTATTTACTCTAAATGGGTACAGTAACGGCTATTATATACCTTTGGTGTTCTGTCTTTTGAAAAACAAGACACAAGATACGTACCGTCACTGTTTTCTAAAGTTAGTAGAAATTTGTGACAAACACGATTTACAGTTCCAACCAAAATTTGCCACTGTAGATTTTGAACTTACAATACACGCTAGCTTAAAATACGTTTGGGAAAATATTACACTCATTGGCTGTAGATTCCATTTAGGCCAATCTTGGTATAGGAATATTAAGAAATTTGGATTATCTGGAGAATATAACGATATCCTTCTTCGCAAATTGGTAATTGGTGGCGATACAGTTTTGCTTTGCAATATTTAAGTCCGAATGAAGTCGATCCAGTCTACAGCGAAGACCTAATATCCATTATATCGGACGATCCACGGTTGCAAAAATATTCGGATTATTTATTTCGCACGTATATAGATGCAAATTCTACATATCCTCCAGAGCTTTGGGCTGCAAATTCAGCTAGTATGTGCCGAACCACCAACGCGTGTGAGTCGTTTCATAATATGTTTAATTCACAATTTTATACTGCCCACCTACCATTATATACGTTTCTAGAGAAATTGAAAGAAGTACAAGCAGAAACGTATATCAAACTTAACAGCCTTCACATAAGAAAAATCAGTAACTCTGATACTGTAAAAAAACATAAACTGTTGGAGCATTTACCTTTTTATTTACAATTATTTGTTGCATTTACAATTATATTCTACTAAACGATTAGCAGATTTCAATTTGTGCAAAGTATCTCTAACCGCTTCTGCGAGATAAATGTTGATGAATCTTGAAGAAGGGGGAGTTTAGTAAATCATTTTTAAGTTTAATTTTACATTTATGTTACTTGTATACTTTTATTTCAAAAAAAAATTAATAAAGACATCAGAGTTGAATTTGTAAAAAAAGTATGTTTTTTTACGTTTTTCAAAAAAAAATAATTTTTGTCAGTTTGAATTATCGTTGCAGTATTGCGATAAGTATTATAAGAAACTTTCGGGTCTTAATCCATTAATTCTTTAAGTTGCCATAGGTGGAACTTACATGTTTTGCCCGGGTACCTTTTTGGCCATCGGTGGAACTTACATGTTTACCTTCGGCAGCTTAGCAAAAAAAAGGCTTTAAACCTGACCATCGGTGGAAGTTACTACTGTCCAATTTATTAATCAATAACCTATTAATTTAATAACCTACCTACTTAACGACGAATTATAAACTTAACAATTAAAAGATTAAATGTCTGACCGCTCTACCTGCCTAGTACGCCGGTGGAATATACATATGGGATTATGGGACCCTTTGACCATCGGTGGAAATTACAATCGCCAAAAGAAAAGGTTGACCTTTTTTTTAATCCGATTTGGGATTAACCGCGCCGCAGTTCGGATCTGCCCTTTGAAACACGTTAGCCTTTTTTCCGAAGACAAATTTTACATGGGCCAGGGCCGACCCGGTACATTTCCAGACAATGACACGTCGTTGGCTCAAGTGACTTTATCTAATATTTGTTTTCATTTTATAAAAATCATATTAAAAGAAAAAATAATTTACTAATAAAAATAGACGAACTTCTTAATATTTAAATATATTAATAATTAAATATATTAATATTTAAATATATTAATATTTAAATATATTATGATTTAAATATATTAATATTTGTTTCTCTTCGGAACCAAAATATGTTATTATTTGCGTTCCCGATTGATGAAATCATGTAATGTAATCAAAAGAAATCATGTACCTATATTATTTATCAGTAGATATAATATCAGAATATAACAAAAATTTCGAAAGTATTTGCTGATAATAATTTATTTAAACAAAACTTAACAAAAGATTGTACAGGATTTCCAAAAAGTTTTTTAGCTCCAAGAAGCTAAGCAAACATGATTTCTCTAGTCGTTTCATAGTGGATTTAGTGAATAAAGCAACAAACATTTTCAGTGCTTCCGAGGTCTACTTCTAATAATTGCAAAGCAATTTTGGATTTTGTAGTAATTATTGCCCTAAAGAATAATAGTTTATCAAGAATAATAAAGATTATAAAAGTATTCAAGATGATAACACTGGTCAACAGCAAAAAAATACCGGAAATAAAAACAACTGAAACTTATTAATTTTGATGTGCTGAACACGAAAATAATTTTTTAAATTTTTTATTAGTTAACGTTTCGAAGATATACGGACTAGAAGTCATCCGCACATTAATATAATCGTAATGGATAATCCCCGATATATGAAGGCGTTCTCCCGATCCTTAAGTTTTTTATTTAAATAAATATATATAAAATAATAAACTTTTAAATTTTATGACCGGATATTTTATACCGGATATAAACGAAGACGTACATAATTTTAGAAAAGTATTTTCAAATTAAATTAAAATTAAAATCTGTGTTAAAAATGTATTTAAAAAATTATAAATAAATAAAAAACCGTAACTAATTTTTAAATTTCTTTATCGTTTTCATATTTAGCACCATAATATCTATCTAAAAACGAATTTTCATCAAAGAAGTCGCCAAAAAGTTCAAATTTGTTGTCCAGTGTAATCGAGCCAAACTGCTACAATTTTTGCTAGGAGCCTGGCGCGCGTCACATTACAATTTTGGAGCTATCATTAAGGAGTGCTGTAAAAGAGATACGGTTGTTTTTAAAATCTTGCCTACTGTTTATCTCAAAACTATATTTTTTCTAGTGGCAGGAAACTGAACTTCAATAAATCTTAACAGATATACTTGAAATTTGGACTTTAGCTGTAAAATTAAATTGTCTATTGGACTACTTAGGGATTTTAGGTCATATGTCATATGGTATACTTTTCTTGTTATAAACAATTTTTCAAGTAATGTTTCGAAGATAAGTATATAGAGCTTCATTAACTTTTATCTTGCACTATATTATACCTACAGGGTGTCCCCGGATCACGGATTTATGAATATAAACTGGATAGCCAATTACTGATGTATATCCCTACCACAATTTATGTCCAATCCTCCTTGGCCGCCATACTGTGATAATTTTTAGTAACTTTCAATAACTTTCATGCCTTAGGCCCACATTACACGAGACGATTTTTTCATGCGATCGATCGCTGCGATAAGTTGCAGGCGCTTAGCGCCTCGTGTAATACAAAATCGCCCATGCGATTTGTTGCTGCAACTTTGCGCACGTGCGATTTTTTAAATTAGAACTTGTTCTAATTTTATGCGATTGTTTCGTGCGATTTCTTACTACCAACTTAAAAATGTTTGGAAAATGTAAACATTATTAAATTGTCATTTCATAGTTTGTTTACATACCACTGCCTCTAACCTATCTAACTGTTTTAAATTCAGTTTTATTTGTGAGTATTTGCGAGTATTATTTTAACAAAATTTCAATAGTGTTATATTATTTATAATGCCGAAAAATATTGAAGAATTTGTGTGGAGCAAACCTGCATTGGAAACGTTTATCCGATGCTACGAATGCTTTCCAGAATTGTACGTAGTTTCTTCACAAGACTATAAAAATAAAACAATGCGGGAATTAGCCTATAAAAAAATATGTGAACAATTCGAAGAAAATACAGAATTTAAAATTTCAGTACCTATAGTGAAAAACAAAATTCATAATCTGAAAACACAATATCTGCGAGAAAGCAATAAAATCAAATCGTCAAAAACAAGTGGTGCTGGAACAGAAGAAGTATACATAACGAAGCTATGGTACTATAATTTATTGCAATTTCTCGATGGATGTAGTAACCCTGTTAGGGATAGTACATCGAATCTTAATATAGTAAGTAAGCATATATTTTTAATTCCTACATTAGTAAACAATTTCTCTATTTAGATCGGCGAAGAAAATGATTTGGAAGAAATGGCGGAGAACGAAAATGATATTTCAATTAATAGTACGGTCGATGAGGATAGGAACGTTACAAATTTACAAATTCAGGAAAGCTCACAAAATGAAGAGAAGGTAAAAAATGACAAAAAACGAAAACGTTCAACTATCGGTGAAAGTGAGCTTTCAAATCAAATAGCTGCATACAGTGTGGTTTTGCGGAAAACACCACCATCAGATATTCTTCCGTTTGTGCCAACGTCAACATTATATAAAATTATATTGCGAATCCACCATAGCCAGCAAAACAATACTGTTTTCCCCTTTATAATTGTAAAATGTTGATCCTGCTGACGCTGGAGCTCTAAATAGAATGTGTTTTCCGTCTATTGCACCAATACAGTTTGGAAAATTCCAAGTTTCGTTGAAACCCTGTACTATATTGTGCCATTCCGATGTAGTTGTTGGACACTAAAATAAAATAATTACTTAAAAATAGTTTAATATGCTAACCATCATGGGATTTATCCTACTAGTCGTAGCGGTCCAATGCATATATAAAAACAACTATGGAGCAGTCCATATGATCTGACGGTCAACGTGTTAATTTATTATAACATTTACCTTTAGATAATTAATTTTCAAATTATTGTAAATAGCTTTACAAACTTTTGGAATAAATAACGAAATTGTCGATTCTGAAATTCTGAATTCAAACATTAGGCTACGGTAAGAATTTCCAGTAGCTAAAAATCTCAACGTTACAATCAGCTGATGTTTTGCAGAAATGCTTTGACGCATGTTGGTATTTTCTTTAGTAATATTATTTTCTACTAATTTCAGAAGTTTGTTAAACGTAGGTTCGTCCATTCGTAAGTAATTTAGATATATTCTTGGATCGTTGAATTCCTCGACAAGATTCATGTTACCTTTATTATAATTACTATTGGCTAACCATAGGCCTGCCAGACGTCCGGTTTTTCCCGGACAAGTCCTCTTTTTGGCGGCTGACATTTTGTCCGATATAATATATTTCCATGTTTGAAGGAAGATGTTCTCTATTTTAACCAACCCGCGGCCCTCTCGATAATTTTTTCCGATTTTCACGCAAAATTGAAGCGTTTCCATTTTTTATTATTCCTTTTCCTATTTTTTAAGGGGAAAAAGCCAAAAAAAAAGGTCATTTTCTTTTAGCTCAGAAGAATTCTGGTAACCCTAGCTAAGCATGGTCTAACCTAGTAACGTCTATTTGGTGTACTCTTCACAATCTTCTTATTTAATAGCCAAGCAGATGCACCAATTATTAAACCACAGGAACCCAAAATGAATTTTGCTTGATTATTCATTTCAATCTATAATCTATAAAATAACGTATACATTAAAACAAACATATTAATAACAGATTAACAACGTACCTGATATTATACCTTACACTTGACGAATTATTAATTATTATTATATAAATATAAATTATTAAATAATTTAAACCTGAAAGAAACAATTAGGTTATTATTTACTCAACTGACTTATATAGTAATTTTAGTAATAAAACCAATAGGTTGGTATTGCAGCAAATACGCCATGTATTTATGATTTTTTTTCTAGTTGTCAAAAATAAAAATCGCACATGCGAAAACGCGCAGCAATTTTGCGCACGCCAAGAAATCGCTGCAACTTATCGCAGCGATCTATCGCATGAACAAATCGCCCCGTGTAATAAGGCCTTTACAGTTGTCGGAGCTACGAAAAATTGTCACCCTGAGTCTCCAGTCTGTCATTTGGTTGTCAATTTCACAGTAAAGTGAGGTTATAAGTTATAACCCTTGTTGGGGTAGGTAGGTAGCATTTTAGCACAGTATGGCGGCCGTACTGTTATGTTAATATTGGCAGGGTGCAAACATCAGCGCCACCACATAACGCCACCGGTAGTTCCACATTTTCCATTGTATTTTTGCAGTAAAATGTTATTTTCTGATTTAAAAAAAATTTTTTTTTTAATTTAAAAATGTAAATAAACAAAATCAAAGACCATGAAATTTGCAACAAAAATTCTCTAAAAAGTTTTGCTGTAAAATCGATTTTTATAAGAAAAAAAGCGGTTTTAAAATGTTCAATTCACACTGGTAACATAGGACAACTTAAAAATTTGCCACTTTTTTTGCACAATTTGTCCACAGCGCAGCGTACGCTGCGGTCGGTTTTTAACCGACGAAAACAAAAAAAAGAAGAAGGTTATCAATTCGACACGTATACCGGGTGCTGAATGAGTTAGCCGAACATAGGAAATTATCATGTAAAAATTTATTTATGCAAATTCCTGCTTCCCTAATTATTTTAGAGAAAAAATGAAAGACATAAAAATAATGCAGAAATATAAACTACAAATGATAAGACTATTAGATTTCATCTAACTTTTACTTAAAAGGTCAAAAAATGCTTTCGAAATTGTTAAAATTTTCATTTATCGCACTGGCCATGTAATAAATTCAATTTAATTTATATTTTCCAAAATAATAACCATGGAAACTTTCATGGCAAGTCCGATAAATGAAACTTTTAACAATTTCAAAAGTATTTTTTGGCTTTTTAAGTAAAAGTTAGATGAAATCTAATGCTCTTATCGTTCGTAGTTTATATTTCTGCATTATTTTTGTGTCTTTCATTTTTTCTCTGAAATAATTAGGGAAGCAGGAATTTGCATAAATAAGTTTTTACATGTTAATTTCCTATGTTCGGCTAACTCATTCAGCACCCGGTATATTTTTTTTTAAATGGATTACCACGCATAAATTTTTCCAGAATAGTCCGATTTTGATGATTATTTTTTTATTAGATGAGGTATACCTCCAAGGTAGTCCCATTTAAATTTCAAAGAAAAATTCCAACCCTAAGGGTAGAAAAATTGGGGATGATTGAATATTATCCATTGAATTTTCACCTGTGAGCCGATTTTTTTTTTTTTTTAGAAATTTGGCATGTATGACAACTTTAGACTGCTCGACATGGTTATGACTACCATTGAGCGTCTAAAACCCGCGACTCACGTTCCAACGCTGCAGTAAGATTCTGCTGGATGTGACGAAATCAAACAATTACAATTTGTGTATTTGTGTAATTATTAATGATGGATAAAAATTTTAAATTAAATAATATAAAAAATTAATAATATAATATAAAATTATGCATAAATAAATATTTAATAATAATAAAACAAATAAATTATGTTTTGCAAAACATAAATCCGACAAAAACAAAACTGAGAAACGCAAAAAAAACAAAAAATAAAAAAATTATTTAAAGCAAAAACTAAAAAGTTAAAAATTAATAAAAAGAAATTAAAAACACTGAAAAGCAAAAAATAAAAAAAAATGGCTTTCATTTTTTTGAAGTCGGTGCCCAGTAGTATTTTTTTTCTTATTATATATATATTTGTACAACTTGGCACCGACTTCAAAAAAATGAAAGCCATTTTTTTTATTTTTTGCTTTTCAATGTTTTTAATTTTTTTTTTTATTAATTTTTAACTTTTTAGTTTTTGTTTTAAATAATTTTTTATTTTTTTGTTTTTTTTGCGTTTCTCAGTTTTGTTTTTGTCGGTTTTATTTTGAATACCCCCATTATGCACTTCGCCCCATAGAAGTTTATATTCATAAATCCGTGCCCCAGATACACTTTATCAAATATTATGTATATATTACGGTCAATGATGTAAATTGGGCAATGACGTCAATGGCAGGACAATGACGTCAATGACTGGACAATGACGTCAATGCCTATTTAAGCTGACCATTAACGTCATTGACGTCAACGCCCGTTAACTGTGGACAATGATGTAAATATTTTCATATGATTGTAATATTTACGTCGTTGTCCGGTCAACGACGTTAATGGCCAAAATGGATTGGACAATGTTGACGTGGACAATTTTTTGAAGTGCACCTGTTTTTCCGTATAAATGATAGCAACTCGACCCTTTTCACGTCTTCATAAATGTGCAAGGATTTTTATTTAATTTAGACAACGCAAACTCATTTTAAGATGGATCTGTGATTCGTCGTGGTTACATCAGTCAAAACGGTCCAGAGCACCCGGAGCTCTCTAAAAAGCTGTCTTAAAAAAAGCTTTCTTCAAACACATCCTAAAACATCTTCAAACATCCCTAAAATCAATTCACCTCGACTGGGAGGCCCGACCTCGGCAAAAAACGAAACGTGTGTGACGACTATCACTAAGAGGATTAAGAGTGATAGAATATGCAATCTATAGAATAGTAGTTTCATCATTGCCCACCCTGTATTGGGCATTAACGTCATTGCCCGGACAACGATGTAAAAACGACATATGAAATTTTAAATGTCAACATCTCCCAAAATACATGGCCATTAACGTCATCGACTGGCCAAAGACGTAAATATTACAACCATATGAAAATATTTACATCATTGCCCACCGTTAACGGGCATTGACGTCAATGGCCGGTCGATGACGTTAATGGCCAGAGTAATTGAGCATTGACGTCATTGGACGGCCATTGACGTCAATACCCAATTTAAGTCATTGACCGTAACATATACATAAATATCCATACTCTTTGACTTGACATAATTTCAGTGGTGATAAAAGACTTTTTTCTATACGACTAATACAGAATACGAACATTCTGGCTCAATTTTCAATACAGAAAATACACATTCTTCGCACCTGTTACAGAATGACTAGACTAAGAAATATTAAAACCTGGTAGTGACATCTATCAACAAGTTATTATTTTTTTTTGCTTTGACGAAAATAAAATTTATTATTTTTATAAAAAAAATATCAACAAGTTGTTTTACTGGTTTTATAACGCCAACTGTCAAATTGGTGTTCACGTATTACAAGAAATACACTAGCACTGTGCGTCTGTCCTATAGAAAGTACAGTCTGGAACTCGTTTGGAATGGCTATTCTGCACTCGGGGACGGTCACGCTCGCCTAAACGGCTCGGGTGACAAACTTTCCCCTCGTGCAGAATATGTCAATTCCTAAGTCGTTACAGAATATACTATTCTAAAAAAAAAATATTTAACAAATTTTTTTTTCTAAATTCAAACCCTCGAAAAACTTCAAACCTTCACATGGCCATAGCTCGAAAAATATTGATTTTTCAGTAAAAATTTTTAAAGTGCTTTTTTAAAGAGCTTGTAATAATGTACAAACTAGATTTAAATTTAAACCTTTTATTGTCTAAAATCAACGGCTTTCGAGTTATGAATTAAAGTTAGTATGTATAAAAAATGTTGAAAATTTCGAACTTTTTTTTTCTTGTTATTTTTTCAAATCTCTATCTTTTAAACGAAACATTTTACAAAATACCTGACGCCCCATTCCGAATAGGAAGCTTAACGGAGTATAACTTTGGTCTAGTAAAATTTTTTCAAAATCCAATCTATTTCACAGAAAATCAGAAAATAATAAAAAAGCAGCTACTTATAAAACAAAAAATTAAATTCACAAAATTTTAATTTTTATTGAAAATTTATTTTATTAATTAAGTAGTACATTATTGAAGTAAATGCTCAAAATGACCACCCTCATTTTTAACACGCACATTTTGTGCTTCCAAGTAAAAATTTTTTTAAATGAAGCAATCCTGAAAAATTCATTGTAAGAGGAGGAACTATTAATTGGTCAGCAAGATCTCCAGGTTTAACTCCTTTTGATAATTTTTTATGGTGTGCTGTTAAAGCGTTGGTGCACAGCTACAGAAGAAAGCCCGACATCAGAAAAGAATTAATGGAGAGACTAACGAATGCTTTAGTAGCTCTTGACGAAAGAGGAAATGTTATAAATAATACTATACAAAATCTTTTAAAACGATCACGACTGTGTATTAAAAATGAGGGTATGATTTTGAACATTTAAATAATGAAATGGTTATATATTTATTTATTTATAATATTTCGTTTAAAAAACCAAAAAAAAAGTTCAAAATTTTCAAAAATTTTTACTTAATTTAATTCATAACTCAAAAGCCTTTGATTTTAGACAATAAAAGGTTTAAATCTAGTTTATAGATTATTTCACGCTATTAAAAAAGGATTTAACCAGTTTCATTGAAAAATCAAAATTTTCCGAGCAATGACCATGTGAAGGTGGAAATTAAAAAAAAAATGCTTTAAAGAGACCTAACTCTGGAAGGTTCGAATTTAGAAAAAAATTTTTGTTGAATCTTTTTCTTAGAAAAATGTGAAAAATGTCCTCTATCACCTCTGAAATAATCTTAAATAGAACCGAGAAATTTTTGTTATTTTCTTGAAGGTCAAAAATTAATAGAGAAATCCTCAGGCCTTGGAACCACTACTCGTAAAAGGTTCATTGCTTTATCAGAAATATATTTCTTGTAACTATTCAGTCCAACTTAATATTAGAAGTTTCTACGTTTTCATCTTTAGAAAATACAAAATTTGAGTAAATTTTAATTTTTCGAACGTTTTCAGAGAGATAACTGTCGAGGTTAGAATATTTTTAAATGTATTGATAATCGAAGTATTTAGTTATCCCGTATCTCTGAAAATGTCTCTTGTCCAAGCTCGAATGCTAGTCCGCCCTTGATAGTTATTCTGTGATAATAAAACAATAAATAAAAATACGGGCATCGAATAGGCATAGGTTTATTTGTCTATGCAGGAGTGAAAGAAAATTCTTGTCACCCAAAATAAAAACAATGATATCAAAACAATAATATAAAAGTTTAATATATTTACACATAATTAACATAAAACTGTAAACTTCTACTATAGCTATATCATTTAATAATAGAACACATATTTTTACAAAGGTACTAGCACTTGAAAATGCATATTCTCTCATTAAAATAGTATAGGCAACACTGAGATATACCAAATTTGAAAAATTACAGTAACGATGCATCGAGACATACAAAATATTACAGAATCTTGAAGAAAATAAAAAAATACTAAATCGTGATTATGTATACAAATATCTACATAGGTAGTACCTAATATAACAAAAATTCAATTCTCTCAATTATAATACAAAATAAAACAAACATCATCACGTACCATCGATAATTACAAATATTTCTACAAAGCAATTTATGTCATGGAGATCACTGAAAAAGTATAAATTTCTTATAATCTTAACAGGCTCATTTAAGTCTGCCATTTCAATTTTATTCAATATTATCACATTTTTCTAAATTTACTGAGACAAAAGTTTATTTACATGGCCTTTAGGGAGTATTGCAAGTGTGGATAACCCAAAAAAACACAAAGACTTTTAACTAAATAATATTCTTCTCCCAAAATCCCTTTTTTTGGGTTACCCAATAAAAAGCAAACATTAACTCGTCAATAACAATAAAACACAAATGTCTTTTTACGTCATGTTTTTTCAAAAATAACAGAAACTGCTTTTTTAAAACTTTCTTACAATTAATTAATAAATTACTTCGTACACCGTAGCTTTTTTATCCCCTGAACCTGTCACTATGTACTTATCGTCCGCAGAAATGTCACAACTCAGCACACTTGAAGATTCTTTTGACTGCAAAATAAAATTATATTAAAATCAAGTCCAAACTTCAAAAATTACAAAAATTCTTACTTGGAATATGCTTGCGCCGTACGGCGTCCTCCACGCATTTAATAAATTATCTTTTCCAGTTGAAACAAACCATTTACCACATGCAGCAAACCGTAAACTCAACACACAACTTTCATGTAAATGCAATTGGTATTTGTCTGGTTTTGATGCATGCAGAACTTCCACATTCGAATTTTCCATACCAACTGCAAGCCACTCCCCAGTGGGACAGTAACCCAGCGAAAATATTTGCGAACTAAAGTCGTGTTGCTGGAGCTGCCTGCCTTCCCTCAAATCCCAACTCCTAACTGTATTATCTAAACCGCCAGTCCATAACTTCGTTCCATCAGCCGAAATGTCTATACAAGATGCACCATCCGTATGTCCTTGGAATTGTCGCACGAGTGTCTGATTGTGTAAGTCCCAAACTGCTATGTTACCATCAGAACAACAACTAAAGCAAACTTTTGAATCCGGACTAATAGCTAACGCGTAACAAGCAGGAGCACTAGAAGTAAGTTCCGCTTTTATTCTGGGCGTTGGACTCGCCAAATCCCAAATAGATAAGTTGCTAGCCTCTCCTCCAACAATTAAAGTTCTTCCGTCTGGAAGCAACTTAACAGATCGAATGTAGTTGTCCCTTTGCTGAAAAAAGAAATAAGGTAATTTTGGTAAACGCAGAAAACACAAGAAAGTTATTAGTACCAAGCAATCCAACTGAGATACGGGACTTTTTGAACCAGGCTGACTAATGTCCCACACTTTAACACATCCTTTACCTCCAGTGTAAACATATTTGGTAGGATTAGAAATTGTTACGGCGCAAACCACTTCCCCATGACTTAGCGTGTTAATTTGACGCGCATGACGAGGAATCCCAGGCCCTATCAGCGCATCGGGAGGAAATGGAACCGGTTGCATTTGTCCTTCTGCACTCACATGAAACGAATAAGCCCTGTAAAAATGAATGGTGATAATCCGGAAGTATAATAATAATAAAATAATAGAACTTACGGTTTTCCTCCAGGAATACCTGCGAGACCAGGCACTACAGGAGCTCTCATTTGAGAGTGATGGTCGTATCCAACTTGTAAGGGGGGTCTTGGATAATTATTTAAAGCTTGTGGTAAATTATTGTGTAATGGCCCGTATGCGCCAGCTGCTGCAGCAGCTTGTAAATCGTGCGCCGCACCATTCGCCATACCGGCTAAATATGGAGGATATTGCCCTAAAGACGGAGGTTTAACAACAGGCTTTAGACCACCATTATTTGACGATGACCCGGAAGGTCCACCCGACGTCGGAGTAACTGGCTTAGAAATTGGCGTTGTAGGTTTATCTCCATCTAATTTTTTAGTGGAAGGTGTCGACGCGTTGCTTGAAGTACCCGATCTTGGACTGTGTGGTCCAAGATGTTCCTTCTTCACATTCAATTTATCTATTCCATTTTCCCTAGGCGATGCAGTTCCGTTCGGAGGTGAAACTGGATCTTCTGAAGCATCGTCCACGACCAAGTCTTGATCACTTTTTTCGCCATCGCTATGCTATAACAATAAAATAAAATTGTAAGTTCGGCCAGAAAATACATTTAATGTGCGTAAAGCAACTTTTGTTTCCAATTTAAAAAAAATTCTTGATAACAAATAATACTTAGTTAAAATTCGCGAGCTTTTACAACTTTCCCAAACTGGAATTAAATTTAATAAAAGGAAATAACACGATTAATAGAATAAAAAGCAACAAACTAACTGAATTCAATTAGTAAAATTTATTTAACTCACTTGGCATAATTTAAGGCCCGGAAGGCATTCAAAACAGAACAACTCCGCATTACAGCAAAATTTCATAATTTTATTTCAGCGAAAAATACTAAAACCTTAATTTAACGAATACAACACTAAACTAATCACCGATTAAAAATGTAAGCACAGTTTGTGAAAGTTTTAATAAATCAATGAAAATTAAAACGATAAACCTGACTTATGCAATTTTCAAGTAGTAAAAATATCGAACTAACCAAATTATAACTTTTCGGTAGCAATACAAAACCCGTTTTATAAAATTTTAGAATGCGACCTTTCTCGTGAGAAGATATCATACAGTGCAATCTGAATAATCCGAACTAATTAATGTAACACGCAGTAGCGTAACTAAATCTCACTTTGGAGAAATTACATGTATTTCCGTACTGGGGAGTAGACCGAAAAGCTCCCAAAAATTTAGTTACTTTCTAGTCTTTGTGGGTTCCAACCCCCACAGCTAAATTATGTTCTTCGAGTTAGTATTACTGGGCAGTTGGATTATCCAAGTTACACTGTACATAATATAAAAAGCTTTATACTCTTTTTAGTGTATCTAATAATTATATTATCGGCCACTTCCGTGTGAAATTGAGTAATAAATATAAAAAATTGTGAAATGATATGTACATACATAATTATATTAGAAATTTTGTTGCCACGTAAGTGGAAGAAGAACAAGTTTTAACATGAAATGTCTTTATCCAATCAATAAAATTATTAACTAACTACTTCATTAGTTAGATGAAAGATATTTATTACTGTATGCAAATAAATAATAAATTGAAGTCCAATGCCGAAATTCCAGCATAATAAGATAAATTTCAACTGCTCCTTAGTTTCAATCAATTAACATTATTTTATTAATATTAATTTTAAATTAAAACCATAAAAAGAGCGTAAAAAATAAAATATGTACACTTTGTTTCGCCAAATTGGTGACTCCGGCATCATACCCAAGGTTAATTATCCACGCAATTTAAGAGCATTTGAAATAATCAGAAATATTTTAGGGTTTCCAACTATGAAACTATACTCCTTTAAAAAAATAGGTCTACACTCTGCACCATTAAAAAATAATCTCCCTTGGATTGATGGTGTAGATTTACGTAACATATCAACGTTAATTAGACGTCACTTTGACGTTGAATAAACGTTTACATTATGTGCATATTGAGTATGCATTTAAAACTTGCAATTTTAATCCATTACTTTATTCTCGCTGATGCAACTGCTTCAATCCATAAATATGCTTTGTATTGAACCTTGCGTCTCTGTCAACAGAGGGGGGGGGGGTCTAATACCCCTCGTAAGGGGGTCACACAAGAAACCTCTGAAGATACCATTTTACTTGTTATTTTTTTAAATTACAAGATATAATATCTATTAATTTTCAAAAAAAATAGTGAAATTCTTTCTATAGTAATAAAGGAGGTAAAAAAGGGAAAATCTATTGTTCTTACATTGATCGACGTTAGAGAACGTAAAGAAAAAGCTTAATCTCTACCTATAGAAGTTTCCTTGACGGTAAAAATTCAAATTCCAAATTGCAAAATCCCAAAATATTTAATTATTTTTAAGTAGATATAAGAGTTGAAATTTAACAATCTGCTACGAACATAACGAAGATTATGTAGCTTATCAAAAACAAACAATAAAACGAAAAATGTTTTAGAACAAAAATAAAACATAAAAGTTTCGCATTCCGATATGATATGGAGCTATCTTTCCTCACACTTATAAATTTGGGTCATAGAAAAATTTGCAATTTAAATTGCATTTCTCGAGATGTTCATGAAAGTAAAGTACTGACTGTCACATTTTGAAAGAAGTTTTATATTACAAGCAAAGCACTGTTGCTATTTACTACAAACATTTTACGACTACTCTTTAGGTTTATAGTTTAGCTATGAAAAAGCACAATTGTCGTAAAAGCATGGAAACGGCAATTCTTTTCAAGTTTCAACGAACTTACTTTAATATGTAAGTAATACAATTAAATTTTTGGAAAAAGCAAAATTTTACGACTATTTGGATAAAGTAAAGGTTTAGGTTTTTCCTTTATATTAATTAATATTTATTTCCCATAAATTATATTGCTTTCAAGTAAGCCTGTATTAATTTAATGGTGTAGAAAATTGATCCTATTATTGGTTATATGAACAACAAAGCAAAAACATAATGATTGAACTTTAATTGCTAATCAACTGGACTGTAAAAGCACGATGTAAAATAGATTTGCTAAAGGTCGTCGTCATTCTTGACGGCACTGCGCTTTTTTTTTATCCTATCGTAAATATTATTTTGATTTTTAATTTCTCACTTTGTTATGGCACGGTTAAAGAAACCTGGTTAAAGTAATTTGCTTTTTACTGCCGACAAATAAACCAGAAGTCAATTTATAAACCACATTTCGTTTATGTAACGTCGACCATTACTCGCGAGAAAATGACTACGACAATTTCCTCCATTAAAAATGCAAATTTTTAATCTTTCCATCCACTATTTTAGAGTGCAATTTTTACGATACGTTTTGGCCCACACAGGTTCAAGAACCGTTAATTTAAGGTAGAATTCATAGTCGTCGCAGTTTGCAAATGTGCAAGAACTAAATAGAAATTAATTTCCGATTAATATCTTCATATTTCAATTTTAATTGAGAGAAACTTAAAAAAGTACTTTTCGATTCAATTTTAAAATTGTTCTACTTTAAACTTTTAAGTACCTTTTCGACGTTAATGCAACGAGAAACGCGGTACCCCTTACAAAATGTCGTAAAATTGCCATTTAAATGCGGTGCAATTTAATAGCCTACAAATATGCAATATTAAATTAAACGTTTTAAAAGTTTGATTATGTTGAAATTACACGAAGGCCGTTAATTATTAATAAACTATAAAAAATTTTCCAGTGGAAATTGCTGTGTAAGAAATTAAAAGTATGCAGAATCTACTCAACAGTTGGTTAATCAGCAATTACTGGAGAAAATGAACTTGAGAGTGTTTCTGCCGCATTGAAAGCTTAATCTTATTATAATTAGAAATTAGTCTGATAAACGCTTCATTAGGTACACGATATAATTCCAATTTATTTTAAATCGTCGTCAAATCCTAGGTGGTACGGTGCGCAAAGAAGAAAAACAAAAACCGAAATTTTTCGATTCCGGAAATGTTAATTGAATTCAGTTAGGTTTTATAAAGCAGCAGCTAACATCAAATTGGAATAAAAAATAATACGCACTTTAATACTTACGTGACCCAAATCTTTATCTTCCTTTTTTATTTTCTTGTGTTCAGGTTCTGGAGATGTTCTCGGTCTATATTTCTCTCGTTCGGCAGGAGATATCGAACTTCTCTGCAAGAAAACAATTTTGTTATTTAAATTATCGAATCCAAAATTACCGTTTGTCGGCGTTCAGTTCAATAATAATTGCATTTTACCGCCAAACGATAAGCAATAATTTTCCACGTTTATTTTAGTCATTAAAAGAAAAGTTGAAAATAATACGAGTTACGATTCAACATTTTATTGCATTAATAAAACCAACATAATAAATAAAATGATTAACTTGATTAATGAAGGAGTAGCCATAAAAAGTGTAAATAAATGCAGGGTGGGAAGTGGAAGCAAATTTAAATAATAATAATCGTACAGCTAGAACAATAACCATAAATAAATTAAATTGAACGGGCAATCAATCTTATAATTTATATCACAACAATTAATTTACTTTTCAAACCCAGCGAGCATTTCTTTATTCTCATTCAAAAAGATGTTAATGCTCTTATACAAATCAAATTTTTGGCGCATTCGAAAAAGCGTCCATTGTCGGAACTAATTGATCAGGTTCAAGTGGCCGTGGCCGGATCATCTGCTTTTTAAATCAGTGCATCTTTTGAAACACTCTGTATAGCTTTAAATAGAATAGAAGTTTTGGTAACTCTTCAGGATAAATTAACGATGTAGTTGGAAAAGGAACAAATAAATTTTAGTTTCCGAATGTTAGAAATTCCAGACACTAAATGTCATTAAAACAAAGGGAATAGAAGTAGGGAATGCAGTGTTAATAATCCAGTAAATGAGACGGCCGTCGCGATCAAATAGGTCATAGAAGCTTCGAAGTTTTACGATCTCTCCGCATGTTCCGGGCAATTTCTCCGCAACGTCACGACTCGATGAAGCTTTTATTTCCCCGAGAGAATTTGTCCATGTCGGGAATGAAACCATTTAGAATCAGGACACGTTTAGCATCATCCAAACCATCCAATCGTTTTTCTTAATAAGTAACAAGGTGATGTCGATCCCGTTGAACTAACAACTAGAAGTGGTTCGAGTTATAAATTCTAACAACGAAATAGCGTTATACCAGGAAAACTAATCAAGTTTACCAACATATCAATAAAGTAGGAACTACGATCTATAAAACTTCAAGTAAGTACTTTTCTGTCGCTACCTCCTACAGTTTAAATTTGTGCTCAAACATATTTCCAACATTTTTAATTAATTTGCTATAAATTTATACGATTTTATCAGTCATTCATCATAATCGAAAAGTTTAAATTGTCATTGAAAACCTCTGGCCAAGTGCACTTGTGGAACTAAATAATCCTTTCCATTGCTTTTTTACTTCCCATCGCATCGTTGAGTTATTGACCAGATTAAACATCAATTCTTATTTATTCGTGTGGACTTCGACACGTAATTCAAAGGCGAGCGGAATAGGTTGCTCGGTGAGCCATGGTTGTTCTTGAATAATATCAAAAGTTTTTTATTATAGGATTTTCACTGAATCTTCAGCTATGAGGCACTGTCCTCCCGAACAGAATATTAAACCGGGAGTAGTAGGTAGTACGATAACCTGATGGCCACGAATTTAGAATAAGAATTTTCTAATGAAATTATGGTATACTTGAGAGCATAAATTTCAAATATAACATTACATTTTATAGATCATTCCAAAAATCGGAAAAAACCTAATGTGATTACTCGATTGGCTGTTTCCATAAGGTTAGCAGCGCCCATGATGTATTTTGGCAATGTTACGGATGCCAATATTTACATGATGATGAATCTCTGATCCGTTTTACTCAACAAAAATATCCCTGAAGCCACTACAACTCGGAAATTTTTGGAACGGATTCGAACAATGTAGGTGGCACATCGAATGCAAAACCACATTTACAAAAGGAAACGTCATTAAAATATTTTGTTACGTGTGTTGCTTAATCTAGAATGTTTATAAGTTTACAAAAAGGAAATTTTCACAAATTTATTTCAATTTTAATGCGATTTTGATAAAATAAATAAAGAAATACTGCATAGGAACTATTTAAAATAATACGAAAAATTAAATATTATCTGTCAACAACACGTAAATTTCGCTAGTGTGAAACCACCTAATTTCGGGGATTCATGTGACGTTGTACTTTTGTCGTAAATGTCGTAAGATCTTGATTTTTGTAAATTTTGTAGAATTTTTAATACTGATCTAGTTTACGAAATCTACGCAGTCGTACTTTATGTAGATGTCGTAGTTTCGTTACATTTAAGTATACGTTGGCGATACAGTAACCAAGAAATATTTGACAATAAATAATGTCAGTAAATGTGAATAGAATAATTAAATTAGTTAAAATCTACCTCGAAACGTCAAAATAATCTAAAAATACAAATACGAAAAAATTTACGAAACATTGAACGGTGAGTGTGTTCATGTCACATAAGTCACATAACTCGAAATGTACGAAGTGACATGAATACCCTTATTATGTTAACAGTTGAACGATTAGAGGATCCATTATAGGTCCCACAATATGTTTAGAGATTTGGCCCTTTTTTCCACGACCTGATGTTAAACATTAAATTTAATATTAAAATTTCAAATATTGGTGGAGTTTCAATGTAGTTATTGGCAAACCGGTCTGGGGGGTATGGAATACCATCCAGTACACTCGATTTGAAAGCTTACAGCGCTTTTGGTACCAATACTAACTAAGAACAGACGTTGGTACCAAAAGCGCAGTAAGCTTCCAAATCGAACACTGCCTCGGTAGTTAATGCTGGGGGCCATTCCATATTCCAAGTCCCCCCGACACAAAAACTATCGGGAAAAAACTGAATGCAATTTTCCTCGTTAGAGAAAGCAAGAGAGGCTTAAGCCTTCTCTGATATTCTAAACTATTAAAATTTTTCAAAACAGTAGAAAGTAGACTTAGGCTGTTACAAAAGTAGCACCCCCAAATAGGCCGCAAGGTCTGCATAAATCGCAACCTCTGCATAAATCGTTAGAAATTTCCGAAATTCTTTGGAAATCATTGAATTTCTTTAGAATGAAACTTGTTTGGAAATCCTTGGAATTTTGAGAAATTCTCTGAAAATCGTTGAAATTCCGAGTCCTGTGTATAAATTTTTTTAGAGAAATTTAACCTTTGGATTAGCCTCATCAAATGAAAAAGCCACGAGCCGCCACTGACTAAGTATTCCATACTATTTCCGAATAACGAATACATTATTATATAAATAAAGCAATGTGGACCGAGAGATCTGAGTATCTCAATAATTAGGATTATACTCAACGACCGATTTGATAGCAAAATCGGTTATGATTGTTTGATCTTTGTTTGACGAACCAAAGCGAAACTTTTTTAGGGGAGAGGGGAAAGAAGTTTTCAATTTGCCAACTTATGAGCTTTTTTGGCTTTGATTTGATTTTGGGTATTGATTTGTAACAATAAGTGATTTGTGAAAACTGACGGTTTTACCAACTATTCGGTGGATTTACCAACTGTCGAAGATATTGAAGGTAAAAGTTCTCGCCCCTCGTAATAATAGCATTTCATTTCTCAATATATTAGACTATTTATATTGGTAATTTCATAATTACTAATTAAATAATTAAAGTTTTGCTTGTATTGGGGCTCAATATTTGCGTCAAAGTAACAATTGATTGACTATAATAATAAATCAAATAAAAAAAATAGGGTCGGTCATGTGCCCTATCCAAGATAGATTTATCCCTTCATCAACTATGGCAGATGTAGCTGCATTAGAGCCGTTTTACATTATAATAAAATTTGTAGCAAATCTATGACAAAAAATTGCATTCAATTTTACAAGAGTGTCATACATGAAAATTACTTCACAAATTTGCATCCTAAATTTGATACCAAATATTTAGGATCTGTTCTATTCTTGTAACAAATATAGAACAATATTTGTGTAATATTTCTGTCAAATATGACACTTGAAATTTTATACAATAATTGCTAGCAAATTTGTGATAAGATTTAATTGCAAATTTGCTATAATGTAAAACGGCTCTTATATGCGGATTTTGGAGTATATCAGATATACATCATAGAATGTACATAGAATGGACAACCATCTCAATCGCAGGCTGCAATATCTACATTACAGTATTTGCTACTGATTATATAAAGCAGAAGGTCTGTGTATTTATTATATAAATCTACTATGTACATTATAATATATCAAGTTATAGTGATTCGAAATTATGCAAAGCGTATTCCTTTTTTAGGATACGGATATAGACCAAATTTTTAAGAAGATAATATGATATCGGCAAAGAGTATGAATCGCAACATAAATTTTTAACACAAGCTCCATTTTCGGATTTCTTCATAATTTGCCCCTTTGAAAATTGCCGAAATAAACAAAAAAAACTCATCGATAGTATTCCTAAGATTTTCCTTCCCTTGTACACCAGATTTTTCCCTAGCAAGTAGAGCTCACGGAACTGCCAGTTAAGTCTCAAAGTTATAGCTGCTTGAACATATAAGTAATCAATTTACAGCAAAACTTGAGCAGTTTTCATCAAAGCACTGCAAAAATGGGAAATTAGATGAATTGCAAAGAAGTTGTCAGACATTATTTATTGAATTATTGTTGTAGAGAGTGGCAAAAAATGATTAACGCAAATAAGCACACATTGTAGATTGTAATAATTTCTATCAGAAGATCAATCTCTTGTGAAAATAGCTCTCGGCGGTGTATTTACATCATCGACGACGCGGCGTATTAATTAAGAGATAAATTGTAGTAAATATTTAACTAATCGATTGTACACGATATGTTATTAGAATAGCAAAACAGTTCTCACTCAAAATCTATTTGCCCGATTGTATAGCACTAATAATATTTGAATGAAGTACCGAAGTGGAACGATAGAGTGACAGAGTAAACTTGGAAACAATATAAATTTCATGCGATATAAACCGATGTTATATGTGAGGAATTTATATAAATGCATTTAAGTTGGTTGGTTTTATTACTACAATTCTTGCGGTTTAAAAGTGGTAGGAGTTATTTTATTGAATTCGTCCTGAAAACGCCATTTTATACGCTTGTTAATAGTCGGTACTAACATTTTATGTGGATCTTCCAACATCCAAGTTTAATGTGTGAAAATATTAAGACGTGACATGACATTAGAATAAAAAAGTACGAATAGAGGTCGGTGTAAAACATGGAGCTCATTGTATGTACGTACTTCATCACGAAGAGAATATTTAATAGATAAAGATAACCAACATAAAGCCTGGAGGGTGGAAGTGTATTATACTTTACTGCATCATGAGGGTATAAAACACATGCTGGGTTTGGATGCGATAAAACTCTGGAAACACGAACGATACACGTTTAATGCGACAGTTTACGATTTTATACCTATTTATTGCAGCTTCATGAGAATGTGACCTACATACTGATGGAGCCACTGATGGTAAGAACTCGTGCAATAAAGTCGAAAGTGGATTAGAAAAGATAAGTTCATCTCGAGTGCAAATTGCATTTTCAAAAAATGAAAAAGAAAGAAATTTGCCAAACGACTGACAAATAAGTACCTACTAAATAAGTGGAGAGAGAAGAAAACATTTTCCCTATTGAAATCGTGCCAAGATAAGTTTTTAAAGCACAATGCCAAAAGTAATTTTGTGAACACGAAAGTGCGCTCCGAAATAACAATGGTGAAATAATGATAGAAGTTGGAGAACAGGTAGATAAATAATGTATGTAGTGTCATCCTGTAAGCCATTCCATGAAAATAACGCCACGATAAATCTTTTGACAGCTCCAAGTTTCCACCCTTCCTTGTTGGTTTTCAATTTCATTTCCTTTGCGATATTGCACCTACATATATTTTCATTTATCCCTTATGTCAATTTTCTTGACGTACAAATTATATTGTTGCAGGAAAGGGTAAAAACAAACACGGCAAAATAAAATGCAAATGGAGACCGCTCCCTGAATTGAAAAGGCGTTTAACTACAATAGAATGTCGGATATAACATGATAGAAAACGGTTGGAACTGACTAGGAATACGATTTAACGATAGATTAGGGCTTATCAGTCTCCAAGTAGACTAGCAATAAAAATCAAATAAGACGGAACATTTTTCATGAATCCCGGATTGATTACATCCACACAAAATGGAAAAAAACTTTTACGAATAAAAAAGCGATTTACCAAATGAAATATTTATTTCAATTAGCATAATGGATCGAGAAGAAAAATTAAAAATTTTGATTTTTCTTCAAGAGATATTTACAATCGTTAAAATGGGGGTTGCGAAATGAAAATAAAGCGATGCATTAAGAGCGACCGGCAGGCAGCAAGTAGATAGGGACACTAAATGGATTAAGCACAGACAAGGGGAATGAAAAAATATTACACAACTAACAAAGATAAAAAGGTGCCATTTTAATTCTTCACTAGTGTGGAACCGAACAGATTTAGATCCTCGGCATTCCTTCTTCTCTTTATAATATAAGGAGGGGGATTCACCTAAATTTTTACGTGACGTTTCGTCGAGGGATCCTAATATATTACCGCATGCACTTAATAGATTAGTTTATCGATAAACCATTAAGTATTTTACAAATTGTTCCCTCGTCATTTCCAAATCGATATCGGGCAGAAAGACGTGGCTCGAAAAATTAAACCCAAATTAATGTTACAATTTAGATGTAAGAGATTGTTAGGTGACGTTTTCTTTAACGTAGTCGACAGCATAAGGCAAATACAACGAGGAAACATCCCCTGGGGTAAAACATCCATTCGTGCTTTATAATCGTTATAACCCACATGAACATGTTGCCTAATAGCACAACTTGTCCCCTTGTCATAACTAATAATGCACCGAGCTACCCTATTCTGCCGACACTTGTGTTCTATTGTTAATTTTGTAGCTTTTGTAGTATCGGGTCATTGTTTTGCTCTCGTCGATGTTTATGTTTCGAGACTTACGTCTACTTAATTACATAAACGTAATGAAGATGTGTTTTATATTTAAAAAAAAATTGGGTAATTAAATTAAATTATTTTTTTGCAACTTCTCGACAAGAGAACGAAAGGATTGGGCGATTAACGCAAATCAAATATATAGGGTTCGATTTAAAAAAAAAAATTTGTAACCGAAATTTTAGTTGGTAGATAATAAATTTTGGCAGTATAACATGAAACAGAAATCGACAACAAAGACCGTAATCAATTTAACCATTCTGTGTTCACATGTTATTTGATGTTATCGGGATATAAATGCATAATTATTTTGTAGCACGAATGTAAAACTGATCGTATCGTTAATTTAGTCGGTGATGTTTGAATTGTTGATTGTGTAATAACCGCGTTTGCGAAAGCATATTAAATTGAAATCTGTAATAAAAAATAAATCGGTAAAATCTGTTACGCAATTATAATTTGGGATTTTGTATTTTTCGAAATTATCGGATTAACGAATCGAAATGTCACGCACGGCCGACTAAAGAAAGAAAGTTTTCGGTATGGGTATATGGGTATTAGGGGGTTTAATAAATACACATTTAGTATGATTTAAGAAAATCTCGGTAGTTAGATTTACGACTCGAGTTCTCTGTAATTGCTTGAAAAGCCCTCGCAAACTAGGGAAAGCAAGAGTCAGACACCGACATACATTAACAACTCCGCAAGAGCGATAGCGCACACTTTACCCACTTTGTGAGCTGAAATTAAGGGCAAGAACCCGACATAACATGGCGCCTTCCATAAACTACACAATTAGGGTGTGAACATCCAAAAGAGGGAGTGAAACGACACCCTCGAGGTGCAATTACGTTTCAGATCCTTCAAACAACCCTTACAAAGTCATTCAGCTTCTTTAAATATAAGTAAGACAAAGGGGGTCGTTAAGTGCAAAAATTATTTTACCCCGGTTTCCAACTGGAAGACGTAGCGTTCTTAATTTAATTTAGATCGAGTTTAAAGTTATACTTATACGCGCCACCAGACTTGGGGTAAATTTAATTTGAAGAGTTAGCATTGCCGCAAGTTTATTTGAGCTTCCGCGAGAAGTGGCTCATACTATTTACTTTAGTCTCTATTACTTTCTTATTCCATTTAATTATTCATCTCTTCCGCCCACGCCATGCCACGGCACAAAATAAATAATTAATAAAAACCATCGAAAATTGTTTGGTCACATTTTGAGCACTCAATTAAAATTTTTCCGCCGGTAAAGCAACGTGAAATTTCATTATAAAATACTTCCACTTACGATCAATTTGATTACACGCCGGGTGATGATCAAAGAACATGAAAAAGTTGCGGCATTTCCATTTTTACGCGCTTTTCACAAAGATTGAATGAACGTGACGACAGCACACAAAAATAAAATAATGCACTCCAGCTAAATGAAGGTTTCAGTCACAGTCTGTGCGTTGAACGAGCGTCGGAAAAATATGCTCGACTTTTCGGTCTTTTACATAAAAGCCCCCATTCTTCTTTATTTTCGTATCCCTTTTTCTTTTAGTAGTCGCGTTACGTGAATTTATTTTCTGCTTTGATGAAGCACTTTATGCTATAATTTAAAACTGCTAACAGCGACTGTCGACAAGTATATTCATTGAAAGACTTAAATTTACCTGAATTACATTTCTCATAAGAAACTTTTCCTTTCATATATTTTGTTTATGCTACAATCAACAGAATATTACATTTTAAATACCAACAACGAATAAGAAAATTCATTTTTATGATTAATGCGTCCCTACTTTTTACCTTTATGGAAAACCAAAATTATTTATTTTATTTACAGTTAATTTTTTCATATACGAGCAGGCCCGGACCTGTCCCAAAACCTAAACTCATTCAATTTTGTCATTCAATTATCAAACTAAAGGATTCGATTTTTTTAAAAAGCAATTGTTTTACTTTACAAGTATTTAAGTGGCGCCCGCTATCTTTTTGCTTAATATAGTTTTGACAGCTAATTTCACTAAAATGCACACCCTAGAAATGTATGGTTTTATGTTTGTAAAGAACTTAACGAATTTATGTCTATACTTCTAGCGGGGTAATCTCCAGGGGGAATCTAATGCTCGATTCACATGCTAAATTCACATGCATGTGAACATGATTTCGGCGAATGTTCACCATTTGTCGGAGTTATATTTATTTTTTATGGTTTGGCGTGAAAGGTATTCGCGTAAAAGCACGACTCCCATAAATGAAGAACATTTTGTAGATCTAACAACAGAACCAAAATTTAAAATTAAATTACTATTTATTATATTAACAGAAAAGAATATGATCGAAATTATCCACACTAGTGATCTATACCAGGGGTGGCCAACAGGTCGATCGCGCAGTAATTTTTAGTCGATCATAGCCGCCGATACTAATCGTGATTCATAAAAAGCCGAGAAGGAAACCGCTGGTGAAATTTTATGTAAAAGTGAAGGGAAATTTGAAGAAATCTAAGGAAATTTTAGGCAATCTAGGAAATCTTAGGAAATCCAAGGATATCTTAGAAACTACAGATAATCATGATTTCCTTTCGAAAAAATTGAAAAAGCATGATTATCTGTAGTTTCTAAGATATCCTTGGATTTCTAAGATTTCCTAGATTGCCTAAGATTTCCTTAGATTTCTTCAAATTTCCCTAACAATCTAAAGGAAAATCCAAGGAAATTTTAGCAAATTTGATGTACAAGTGAAGGGAAATTTGAGAAAATCTAAGGAAATCTTAGGCAATCTAGGAAATCTTAGGCAATCTAGGAAATCTAAGGAAATCCAAGGATATCTTAGAAATTACAGATAATCAAACCCTAGGAAATTTGATTTACAAGTGAAGGGAAGTTTGAGAAAATGTAAGGAAATCTTAGTCAATCTAGGAAATCCAAGGATATCTTAGAAATTACAGATAATCTTGCATTTTCAACTTTTTCAAAAGGAAATCATGAGACAATCCAAAAGAAAACCCAATGAAATTTTAGGAAATATAGAGAAATTCAAGAAAATCTCCTGAAAGGAAATCTGGTGGATTTGTGGTTTCCTTCTCGTTTCTCGTAACAAGCTAAGAAAATATGGGTTTTTTTTGGCCTACATTTACCTTATATTGCATTAAGATTTTAATAGGTAGACCGAGAAAAAATAGTTTTTAATTTGCAAAAAATCTTTCGATCTGATTAAAATTGACTGAAGTAAACTCAACGGATTGGGACGTATCAATTCAAAATAAATACCATAATAGGTGAGTATGCATCAAGAGAATAAGAAACACTGGGGGTATTCCATACCCCCCGGTTTTAAAAACTGATCATTTTCGTTTATAATCTGTGATCCATACATTTTTGTACACCGAATTTTCATTATTTCTTGTGAAATTTTCTCAGGTTTCTCTGCACTTGAAGCCGAGAAGAGATTTGCTGCGAAGAAAAACCTAAGCAATTTCGAAAAAATCCAATGAAATGGAACATTCGAAATCCTAGGAAATACGAGTAAAAAATTCAAAAAAATCTTTGGAAGTCTATGAAAATCTTAGGAAATTTAAGGAAGTCTTGAGAAATTAAGAAATACCTTAAGAACACAAGTTTTTTGCTTTTTCAACTTTTTCGAAAAAAAAATCTTGAGGCCATCTAAGAGGAAATCCTTGTAAATCTTTTAAAAATCTCAAAAAAGAAAATCTTGTGTAAAAAATTTGTCTTGTGAGACATTGGTAGCTTACACTCTCAAAAACAGATGTGAAAAATTGCAAATTTACTTTCAGTGCGGGCTGATTATTACCTGTAACGTTAGCATTAGTAAAATTACAACTATTCCATTGGAATATCAAGTATGAAATGGTGTGCAATTACCACATCTACCACATATGGAAAGCCTTCTCAAATGAAAAAGTCACGATCCTCCACCGAATAGGAGCTGATCGTCCAGGAATAATCTTTTTAATAGAAAAAGCAATTGAAGATTATTAAAGTTAAATTCTATTTATTTATAATTTTATATAGGGAAATAAATATTAGTTATTTTAACTTTATAAACTTTAAACTCTGCAATTGGGCTTTAGCTGTAAAGGTAGTCACACATTGCGAATTTGTTCGACGAACAAGTAGTTTGTCCGAATAAGAATGCGTTGGACACAGGCTGCAGTCTTCTTCAAAGGTGTTAGTTATCAAGAAGAAGACTAAGCACCACTTGCACAAGTGGCAAAACGACTAGGGAGGCATTAGTAATCATATAATTTTATATTTTATCAGACTAAAAAAATGTGAAAATTTGTTAAGTGTGACCGAGACGACTCTGTGTACAAATCTCGAGCTGCAAAATAGTAAATTATTCAAATACACTAAAATGTAACTGAGAGACACAAGTTTCCTTAATAAAATTAAATGTGGTTACATTTAATACAAGGCGCGGTGATATTTAGCTTATGCTTATAAAATTTACATGCGGATTTCTAAAGCCAAAGCTTTTATGAGGTACGTTTTATGTAAGCGTTTAGTACAAGTCGTTTATATTATGACTTCATTTTACTTAATAGCCCTTTAATGCATTCACGTTGCAAACCCCGACGACTTAATTTGCATATTGAACGTTTGAACGGACAATATCTCTTATCGAACCCAAATATTATTAAGTCCAACCAGCCGTTTTACAAAATCATATTACGAATTATACTTTCAAACACATTCGGGTGTCTTGGAGTTTAACATTTCGCATTTTGGTCCTTCTTCCATCGTGCATATGTTTTCGAGTCACAAATAAATTCCAATTACCAACTCAATAAGGGTCGCTAATCGTTAACGACACTAGGAGTCAATATTAATTATCCGATAGCCTCAATTGAAAATCCGCCGTGCTAGCGAGGGTTGTGTTTATGCGGTGCTCCCGATCCCTTAATCTCTCTCAATTACCCCAAGCGAACTTCTCAAGCGACCCCGTTTCCTCATCCCACTAAGCTTCCCTTCTTAGCAAGAAAACGACGGTCAAAATCTATTCCGCCAAGTTTGACGTTACACGCCCAGAATATAAAACTATATAGAATGACTTCCATTTATAAATTAAACTTCGTCTATCGTTTTTTCAATAATACACATCGTTGCACATTCGATTTCTTGTAATTTACGTTGATTTATTCCATCTCTTAAGATATTCTACATTTATTGGGAAATGAAAGATTTAATATAAAAGAAGTAATACCTTACCCCGAGGAGATTACTTCTATGTCAATTTCAGTCATAAATACACCAACTCATCAAAAGATCAAAGATAAGCATTTAGGAGATGGTTTAATAAAGGAAAGCTGTCAATCAAAATGCCGCAGCTTGACGGCAAAAATTCTACCAAACAAATCGTGAAATTCTGCTCAGAAAAATATATCGACCGAATCCGAAAAGTAAATATCAAATGCGATAACGATACTTGTTTATTAATTTAAACTGACAGTACACTTAAGAATAACCAGTATCCGCAGATCTTTGCCCACCAATATTCAAAATTATAACGAAAATATTCGCTTCTTCAACATATTGATAATTTTCAGTTTGCGAGATACATACATCTACCAAACTTTAATATACTTATGAGAAAAATATGAAGAAATCCTTCACTTGATGAACCGATTTATTGATACATTATTATTTATTAATAAAAAGTAAGTTTGCTTGTGATTCAATATATAGTTTCTCTCATCGCAGGAAATATTCAGTTGCAGTTTAAGTTTGCTGTCGAGCATACATCCATTTATTTGTGCAAAAGTGATAAATTAACAATTATTAATTCCGATCGATTTATTATCTTCTATTCCACATCTATCAAATGGAAAACTTTCATTATTTCTTCTTAATATTTAAAAGGTTTTCGTTAAAGCTAAGCAAAGTTAACCGAGTTGCTAAAAAGTCAAATTATTCAAAAACTTCAAAAGCCAGTTTTCAGATATTCACAAATCAAGAAATTGTTAATATTAAATAAAAAAGCAAAAATCTGGTTTGCTACTATTATTTATATCAAGTTAGTTTTCTAAAGAACATATCATTGGAGATCAAACTTGAAGTAAGAAACATAAAAGTACAAAATATGAACATAACCGTATATAAAATTGAACTTATACTATATCGAAGTTTCATGAGGATATAATTTCGTGTTTCTTGAAAATTTAAAACCCCAAAAGCGTCTCTTTCGAAATATGCATTGGGGTATAATACGTAGAATTCGAGACATTTTTAACTGCTTAGAGTCTAAAGAAAGTGCATCATCATAAAATTAACTTCGTTAATCGTGGACTTATCGATTAACCTGCCATAAACATCGATCTAGTATGATTGATAATAATCCTACATAATAAAAACTTTGGATACTGCAGCCCTTAGCCTTGCATTTAGATCGTAAGAATTTAACGCTAAAACCAAAATTTAAACCGCCCATCCATACAGTTATAGGAACCCATCTAACAACATCTTAAGTTGACAACTTCATTGGAATTAAAAAACCGCATCGGGAAAATAAAAAACATGAGAAAGATCGAGATTGAAAAACATTCCATTACTTTTCTTCCCTCATTTTTTTAATATTATCGAATCATCCCGAGCGGGGATTCTATTCTATACCCAAAAAGAGCCATTTAGAATCACATGGTTCACTTTCTTCTGTAATAAGCCCCTCAGAAGTGATGGTGATAGAAAAGCGAAACATCAGTTTACAAGTCGAAATTAAAGGTCCGCAGTGCTGTTTTTTTTATTTAATTCATAACTTGAAAACCGTTGATTTTAGACAATAAAGCACTTAACCATGTACCTACACCAAAAAATGAAAAGCTTTTAAAAATTATTTCTATTCCGATTTCAAATTGAAAAAAAAATCGTTCTTCACGTTTTTTCTCAATTACTTAGGTTTAATTTTTTTAAATTATGAAATTACCTTGCACGGACCTCCCAGACTTTGTATTAAGCCCATCGGAGAAACTATGAAGCTTGTACTACGCGTTTACACCATGGTGCAGTTTTTAAGTGCAAATTAAAGGTCAAACTTATTTTTTTACTTAAATTAATTTCAGAACTGGTATGCTGTTGGTTTTAACAATAAATACAAAATATACAATTTGGTTTGTAGATAATTTCACGCTTTTTAAAAAAGCACTTAACCATTTCAACTAAAAAATTTCTAGTTTCGCTGTTGTGGTCATTTGAAGAAAGAATTAAAAACGTTTCCCCGTTATAAAATTCATAGTCTTGTGGACCTTTAATTTAGACTTGGAATCTGAACCACAATGTGAATCTTCCATAGGTATATGAAAAAACGAGATTTGTTTATCAAGAAATTCTTAATTTTGCGCCGATGAACTAATTTCATTGTATCGATGAACAAATTCATGAATTCAATGATTGTTTTTCGTTTCGTCAATATGATAATAGCATAGTATTATGCAATCGTACTTAAACCTACGATTGGAGAAAAGAGCAAAAAACCATGGAACCATAGCTCTCCCATAAGAAAATTTAAGCTACGCCACTGGTGTCGGCTAGAGGTGTTAGTTGATTAATTTCAAACAAACACAATTACGATTAAATATAATCGAGCCTCCCCATGTTTAAAATCCAAAATGACACATCGTTAAGGAAAAGAGATAAGCTTAATGAAAAAATCAACTTTCAATTCTAAGCATAACGATTGTAATAAAACCAGGCAATAAATCAAAAAATATTACGAAAAGATAAGGGGTGCATTAATGGAAGTAAACAAAAAAACGTGCAATTACGTATTCGAAACCATTAGCATCGCGATCATTGTCAGTTCCTGTTTATTAACTGTGTGACTTCCCGAAGAAAATGAGAAGACGTTTAATTGCATTTTATTATGTAAGCAGTTGTTTAGCGCCATCTTTAACCTTACTAAAGAATCCCTATCTAGTTTGGCTACCGTATTACTTCTATAATGTTGAAATCGTAAACGTAGACAAAAGAAAAACTGCCAATACAAGATTAAATGAAGCAGCAGACAATTTGAGATAGCAGGGTGTGTGGATCGTAGAAGACGACGTTTAATGTTATGTTATAATATCGAGAGATAATGTTATGGTTTGGGGAGAAGGAAGGGTGATTATAGGTTCTCACATTGATTTTTTCAACATGAAAATAAGCTTAAAAGTAAAATAATAATTAAATACCGAAAAAAGAAGGGTATTAACTTCTACCCTAAGTCGATTTCCTTATTCAAACACAATTTAACCAGATATTGGAAAATTCTCTTTGGCTTTTAAAACTAATTAGAGAAGACGATCGCCAAACATCATTTAAACTAAAATTACTGTGCATACAAAAACTTTGAATTTACTGCTAAACCGCAGCACACAATACAGGCTGCGGTTTTGATAGAAATTTACGAAACCTTGTGGTTTGGTTGCGGTTTAAGGGCGAAACAAGACACCATTCAGTATAAACTACCTCAACTATAGCAGACACGAGAATGTCAATTAAGTTTAACAATGATCGAGAAGAATGATTATAAAATAATTAGTTACACAATCAAGACTTTTAATAGAAAAAGATGGAAAGACGAACTGATTGAATGGGAAGACGATTCGAAACAGTGAAGGAAAACACGGTTCTAACGCTAATGTTGTAATCGAGATCCCAGGGTGCGATTCCACGTGTAAGGGCGCCGCCCCAGGATAAGCGCAGAAAGAGAACATTACGATCTGTCACTCCACTAAACCCCACCGGATTAATTTGATTTGAAAGCCTGTTCTTGTACGAGATTACGTTGCGTTATTTTGGTTTTATGTAGAAACAGAAACCCATATACGAAACGAACGTTGCATACGAAAACCGCAACTCGGTGATTGCTCTTTGTGAATTAATTCATTAACTCCGACGCCGAATTTATCCACTAAATTAAGATTAATTTACATTGTGGTTAAAATAAACGCTTTAATTTTAACAAACAATTATTTTTTCAAACTACAATATTGATTACTATCATAACCCGCAATACGACCATTAAGACCATTAAATTCAACATAACCAATTGGAATTTTAAAAATAATTTAAGTAATAAATTTACTAACTTATCATTTATAATTATCGAAGCGTGAGCCATTTACTAGTCAGCTACTGTAAATTAGTTAATTTATGCAGTGGGCGTTTTAATTACATACCAGCCATGCATTCTCAATGAATTACTAGAACATAATAAACCATACAAAAAATATTTTACACTCCATTACGTTACGAATACAGATATATTAAAAAAAACAAACCTGCGATAGTAAACAGTGCCAGAAAGGCAACTCGATGCCCCCTATCCATCCAAAACTCAAAAATTTCTAATGTTTTAGCACATATCGCAAGAAAGTTGAAATTTTGGTTTCCTTTCTTTTTCATTTCTTGGCAATTTAGTGGAACTATATCAAATATAGTAGAAAACTAAATGGCTTCAAAATTACAGGTTTTTGGAGATTTTTCAACTAGTATGTTCAGTCAAAAATTCTCTGAAATTTGGTTTAATGGGGTTGTTATAATTCCCTGTTATAATTCTCTCTGTATTTCTATATCTTTATCTAACCGGGTGCTGAATGAGTAATGTCCGATTTCTTCACTTAGAGATATCCGCCCGCCAAGTATAAACATACCGATAATCAATCAAATTAATCAAGTGACTAAACAGACAACCGTTTTGATTGGTTATCGGTATGTTTATACTTGTCGAGTGGATATCTCTAAGTGAAGAAATCGGACATTAGCCGAACATAGGAAATTAACATGTAAAAACTAATTTATGCAAATTTTTGCTTCCCTAATTATTTTAGAGAAAAAATTCAAGACACAAAAATAATGCAGAATTATAAACTACAAATGATAAGAGCATTAGATTTCATTTAACTTTTACTTAAATAGTCAAAAAATGCTTTTGAAATTGTTAAAAGTTTCAATTATCAGACTGGCCATGAAAGTTTCCATGGTAATTATTTTTGAAAACATAAATTAAATTGAATTTATTACATGGCCAGTGCGATAAATGAAAATTTTAACAATTTCGAAAGCATTTTTTGACCTTTTAAGTAAACGTTAGATGAAATCTAATAGTCTTATTATTTGTAGTTTATAGTTCTGCATTATTTTTGCGTCTTTCATTTTTTTTCTAAAATAATTAGGGAAGCAGGAATTTGCGTAAATACGTTTTTATATGTTAATTTCCTGTTCGGCTAACTGATCGAAAGTCGATCGAATCTTACAAAATAGATTTAACTCCAGCGATAAATAAATGTTTGTAAATTTCTGACTTATCCCCCTTTATGCCAAACTGCAAAGAATTGCATTTTCAATTTTTCTTCCCAATCCCAGTTAAATTTTTTAATATTACTGAACCTCTTTTGCCGGAGGGGGGTAATATATCCCCCCAGACCCCCAGGTCAGAAATCCAATGATTAAAGAAACAAAGTACACAGTTCCATGGTGGATCTTAGAACCTAAAAAACATTTTTATTTTCTAGAGAATTTGTTTTATTTCCTGATTTTTCAAAAATCTATTCATGCAGTTGAGAGACTCGAAACAATTCAAAATTTTCGCTTCTCATTCCCATTAATTTACAATTTTTTGCCGGTAAACAAATACCGATTCGATCGATTAAAGAACGGATATCACACCAAAACTGTATAATTATCTTCAAAAGTAATTTAATTATAAAATTTCAATAGCGCCTCTGGCGCCCCTGTTCATTGGCTCTCGAGGAGGTTGCCCCTCTCGGTTTACTTTGCTAGTAAATTGGACGCGTGCAATTAACTCAACCAAATCGATCAGGTAAAAACTAACAAAAAATCTGAAAATTTTAATCAGTAAAAAAAGTAACAAAAAATGTTTGTAATTCCCAAATGTCATCAAATTATAATTAAGGATATTGTCGATCGGAATCACGATTAATGGATAAACCACATTAAAACCTCAATTTTTATTTCTTTTACCACAAACTTTTAATTATTAATCACACACAACCGCAAGCTCAAAATAAAAATGTTGTTCATTGTTCCAGGAAATGATGATGAATAAAATTGGAAAACAAAGTTACACGGTAAAGTAATCAATCGGAGGAGGAATGTATTGAGAAGTTGTAGATATACAATGCAGATAAAAATAAAGTGTGCGCGGAAAATCTTGAAAACTCCATAATAAGTTCTTCAAATTTTCATTATAAGTTTGGATGATAAATCCATTTCCCAAGTTGCTCATCCTAAATTTCGCCAAAAACAAATTCGGTATTTAGGAAAAACACTTCTAATTATTAAGCAACTTATTAAGGAAAATTAAGAAAGTTTGTATCTTATTTAAGCGTTATTATTATCCCAGGTGGAGAAACTTCTTCCCAAGGCAATTCAAAATTTTAATTTATTGTTAGTTTTGAAGTTGGAAAACTCGAATAACGTCGAGGTGATCAAATTATGTTTTGAGGAAAATTGGGCTAATTGGTCATGCACAAAACACTCATTTATTCATTAAGAATTAAAAAGTTTGGGAATATGTGTTTTCTACAATTAGCCAAGTTCACAGACGTGGGTTAGACTTGATGTATTGTTTGTGTCTAGTTTTAGATCAGAAATCTCGACATTAAAACGTCATTTGTATGAACCATTGGTAAATGACACAGCTGGCGACTATTTTGAGACGCCCATCTTGAAATAGACGTAGCTGAGACAATGCTGTCGCTGTCACCAAGATCAAAGCATCAAACTGAACTGGATGCTATATTTTGCGTTCTTTGCTGTTGAATACTGTCAGACTCGCTGAACATTGCCAAAATGGAAAGCTTGCAAAAGCTGCTGACGGAAAAACTATTATGACAGCTGCTAGCAGGCATATCATATAAATGATTTATTCCTTCTTGTTCGCGATCTGTACACATGTATCATTATTCTTCTTGGTCATTCATTATGGGTTAATTTGAGTTTCTGGAACCCCTAAACCTACCTGTAATCCCGTAAAAGCGACCCAAATATAATTCTAAAATCAGTCACATCAACTCACAGATAAAAGTAACATTAGACGTTCGTATAATAAAAGAATAGGAGTTCGAAAGTTGGAAAATTTTAAAAAAATGTGTATTCCTTTTGAATCATAAAATCTAAACTTTGCAAAGGCATATAAACGTAAAACTGCAATCTGAAACTTATAAAATACAAAAACATGAAATTTACGTTCTCTCAAATAAATTAAAAATGCTATCGTTGTGGTTATCAAAAGATATATTATGTCGAAATATTTCAAGAAATAATTCCAAATTGCTAAAAACCAAAGATACCGTTTCATCCGCTCTACGGAAAAATTAATTGTAATTTTATTCCAGATTAATATCTAAAAATTATTACCCGGCATTTTCCATATTAAATAAAATTTTAATTAAAACAAGTTTGCTCAGTCCACGAGTTAATAATTATCAAACATCTAAAAAATCTAAAATTTCAATTTAAAATCATCACAAGTTCTATTAACAAAGACAAAATCTCTTTTGCCCTGCAGCTATGGCTAAGTGATAAGAAAATAAAACACGCTCATCCCTTAAGGCGAACAAGGGAAAGCTTGAAAAGTTACATGAAATTTTAAAAAGCCTTCGACTTCGTAAAAAGAATGTTGACAAAAAAGTAAAAAGATTTTAAAAAACCTGATTGTTATTCCTGTAGTTACAGTCGGTTTTCAAATGCACGAATTAGTGTTTTTTTTGCAAATAATAATATCACAGCGTACAACTAGCTGTGTCAAGTATAAAATGAAGAAGAAAATAAAAAGTTAAAAACATGATAATTCCAATATAAAATGCAGACATGTAGAAAGTTCGGAAACAAAAATAAAACAAATTTACATATGCAAATAGTACTCACGTGGCGCTCTTCAGCCGAGTTGATACCTGCAGAATCCATGGAAACGCCATCAAACAGCATCACCAAAGCATTGAAGAGCCAATCAGGAACAACATGAAACAATCGAGACGAAATACAATTGAGATAAAATGCACAGAACGTGTCGCTGTTTTGCAACAATGCATCTGCGAGCTTGTCGGATCAATGTGGTCATGATTGGAATAAAAAAGCGCGACACGGAAACTGGATGCTTTTTATCTTTTTATGTCACAGTTCATACACAAATATGCATGAATTTTAACGATAAAATAAATTCAAAGCTAGAACGATGTATAATTAAATACTACAATTCATTCTACCATAACTAACTTATTTGTTTATGCATGAAATAATTCAAACCCCAAATTATTTACTAATAGGAAAATTATCATTAATTATAATTGCTATGAGTAATGTCAGTTGGAACGGAGAAAATTCTTAAACGTAATTACATAGTATGTTTACACCGTAAATTGACTGTCGACTGACCTAAAAACTGACCATATATACTCCACCAATGGAAAAGCTTGAAAGTTAAGGTGCCTTTTTGAAGGAATCGTCGCGACGATCGCGACCAGTTAGCGGTCGTGACACGTGTGAACGAACCGCAATGTGAAAAGCCACAATTTTCACCACTTTTCACTTCTGACACAATTCCATTTCCCACGTAGGATAAAGCTTTTCTCGATTTTTATTTAAAAAAAAAAAATTACGCTAAATATTTTGATGTAGCCGAGCACCACATTAAAAAGCGATAATTTCCTTGTTCCATTTTTCAATGGCGTGCAAAAATATGATGACGAGTAACAATGAATACTTGGTTTTGTCAGTCGCGTTATTAATGGATTGCTCACGCGAACGAAAGTTTAGCCATCATTCCAATGTATGTTTGTCCAATAACTCAAATGGACGAGCAATTAGAAACTTAAATTCGTTTGAAAACAAATTCTGTCACATTAAAATAAAATTTGCCCTATCATTAACGGATCACTTTATCAAACAAGAGAAGTTCGAAATTATTTAAAAAAATTTTATCTCCAGGGGAATTTGCATGTCACTCCAAATCAGACAGAATATATTAAAGGATAAGAATTGATAGTGGAGTTTTAGAACCGGAAAATAAAATTGGATTTCCAGGTTGCTTGAAGCGTTCATAATATTCCTGATGTTTAATGGGGTGTTTGCACACTTTAACACCCTTTGCATATATCTCTAATATGCGGACTCTTTTCTCCAAAGGAAGTTAATTATCCACGCGATATTTCAATCGAAATATTCTGAGAAAGCTTTTAAATCTTCAGAAACGTCGCTACTGGCAGAGTATAAAATAAAATCTATTTCCAATAAAAGAAACCGCCCTTACGTTTTTTAAAAAGGTTGCTTGCATTCAACTTCACTCGACATATCGGGCTCGTTTTCTTTTGAAAGGCGTCGTATAATAAACGTTGTTATGATTGATCAACAAGGACGCAAGGAGGATAAAAAGAGCAATTTGATTTTGCTATTTAAACTGATGGAGAGGTTTTAATGTTGGAATTTCTTCTTTTTTTTTAATACCAGGTAGACTAAAACTTCTTGTGCAACCTGAACATCAAAGCACCCTCTTAAACTGCGCTCTGGCTGCACTCTAGAGGGTGGCTTAAAGATCTCTTCGGGTTGTCATGCCGACGAGATATTGTAAAGAGCGTCTCATTCCACCCCAATGCACAGCTTTCCAGGAATAATAATGAAATGCGAGAGTGAAGACGTAAAATTTATTTTGATTCGTTCTGGCGTAAAAAGGGTTCATTTTCTAGCAGATTTCTTAACAGTACGTCGTGCGATATTTTGCATGCTTATTCTAGTCGAAAATTAAGTTGTTTTACTTCTCCAGTCGTGTCAAAAGTCGTTCATTAAAACTTTTTTAACTAAAAATTGTATTAACGTTCCCAAATGTCAAAGAACTTTCTTGATTTACATAAAAATGCTAAATCATTTTCGAAAGTCAATATATGTGTACAGTTGAGAGCGCAGGCATAAGTTTTGAATAAATCAAACTTATTAATTCAGCAAATTTAAAATAATTTTAATCATAAGGAGTGCTTAATTGACCCCTTTCATCTCATACGAAACGTTCACTGAACGAAGTGTACACGTGCCATACCTCTATAATACTCATAAGAATGTAGCTTTAAGAATTTTTTAATTAAAAAAAATGTTTTTCTTATTTTAAAGCTTCAACAAACCTCGAGTACTATTTATTTCATACGATAAGGCCATAGAACAACTATAATATGGAGTCCAATCATGCGTTATATGTAATTAAGTAAAGGTGACCATGCCTGTAATTCTAGCACCACTAATGTACCATCCCACGAGCCGCCACTGAAGAGTCTGTCCGAATCACAAGAAGCGTAATCGATGATCTCGATGCTCTTACTTCAATTGAGTTTGAACAGGATATAATATGTTCTGTGAACAGGATGTTCTGGTATTAGCATTTCATCGCTGAGATAGTCTTCTAGTCTTCTTTCCTGTGCCTTATATGCATTAGCGGCTCATAGTTTGCTTAGTTTTACATTTTTGGGCTTTAAAACTCTACTGTTGTTGACTGTTGACCACAACCAGACCACTTCGATTAGAATAGATAACACAGGTCTACACCACATCCAGTTTGACACTTGCGACTATTATAAAAATAGATGAATTTTGCTACTTCAACTCAACATCGAGCAAATCTGTGATACGTTAATTAATGGTAACAAATAACTGTTCACTTTACACCATGAAATGAAAGAGGAAAGGTTTTTCAGAGATTGAAAAAATAATGTTTTTAATCGAATCTAACAAATTTGGTCATGGTTCAAACAAGACATCGATGAACAAGGTTAAATTGTAATTAAATATTTAAAAGTGAAGGATAATAATTAAAAATACGTGCGACAATGCAATTTGTATTAGTTAGCGAAGCGAGTAACGTAATTTTTATCGCTTGATAAATTGCATTTAGTTTGCATTATTGCATCGATAAATCGGAACCGGAGAATTTGAAAAGAAAACGAGGGTTGGTGTTTCCGTATTCAGAAACCCTCCAACCTCTCTCTTTATTTTTAAAGAATATTATCCAATTCCTAGTCCTCCAATTCCTCTTTATTTCCCTACAAAGCACACTACAAATCACACTCGCAGTAGCAGATGGTTTTTATTATTCGCGTAAGCTTTTGAAAGAGAAAAATGAATCAAAAGGTGTTTGCTTAACAAAATTTTAAAACCCATCGATCCGACAAAATCTCGTTAAGGTACATCAATTATTTAAGAGTTTAAATTTACCGCTGTTGGATTTAACATCGTCTGATCGATGCAAGTCGGGTTTGGCAGCTAACATCGAGAGTGGATGTTGGCCATGGGCTCCTAAAGCTCCCGAGAGTCCCAAAAGACTGGCAGCCGAACTTGGAGGAGCCCCTGCTAAACTAGGATGAGGCATCATGGGGATTGGTGGCGCAGCGTGAGCTGGAAGTTGCTGAGCGTGCATTTGCTGCAGAAGTCGTGGTAAATCTGGTCTTTGTTGCTGCAAAAAAAAAAGAAACTTGTTAATCACAATATATTTAATTAGTAAATTATTACACATCAACGTGTTTGTTTGTTAAGTCATAATGATTGAATGGAACTTTGAGAATTCGAGCGTAAACTATGAAAGCACAGATTAGATATATTACAAAAGACATTTCATCGTATCAGTATTAGAAGGGTGCCAAAAGCCAATGTTCAAGTCGGTGCGTGCACGGATTACCGCTAGAAATCGGATTAGAAGTTTGAGCGACTTGACTGGAGGGTTGTTTTCAAGTGCGAAAACACGGACCCTTATTTTCGATATTCGATAATAATAATTTTAGAATAAGAAATCGAAAATATTACGTGGGATTTGAAAATATTTCATAAACGAAGCTTTGTGAATAAATTTTACCGACAATCCAAAACTGTTAAGCAAGCACTTTTACGTTTAGAAACAAAGCAGCGAATTGACGCTTAGGGAAGTAAAGCGGTGAGAGAGATGAGGATTTTGGAAGCACGAAAGATGAGAGCCGCCCCGGATTGAGGTAAGCGAGGCGATACTTTCCTTCGCTTTTTTACACCAAATCCAATGCCGCATGAATAACTCAAGATTTTAAAAGGTGGCAAAATCCGCCTCACGGTTTTCCGTTAACATAAAAAAGTGAAAATATAAAAATAACATTCTTTTAACTTTCGTTGCAACCTTGTCCACATATTTCGCTAGGCAGGAGATTGTTTACACGAGAAAGATCTGTAAGTTGAAATAAATCTAAAATGTTACCCCGAAATCCTCGTTTGAGCGAACGCTACTCCCACAATGCCCTCGGGGAAGTGCTGTATCAAAAGAAAGCACTCTATTAAGATGACAAGCGCGTACAAAATAAAGATGTGCGGTTTATATAAAACAATCTTGTTACCCAAGCTCGAGGCATCTCTATTCAACCCGTTTTTAATATTGCGAAAAAATACAGAGAAGAAAGATGAGATTATCTTTTTGAAAAGTTATAATCTGAAATTCATATGAAACAGTAGACCTTTGCCAAGACAGACGTTAACGTATCATTAGCAACGTGATTTGGATTGCCAACGAACGACACGAAGACAAGCACAGCAATATACGGTTTTCAAAATGAAAGAGTGAAGGAAAAAACAGGGGGTGAAAATTGCAATCGCTCGACAATATTAAAGTTGGATTAACCAGTTTGGAATTAAATTACTCAATAATTAATACTTTGTTAATTAAAAATCTCAACTTTAGAAAAATTGTTTTCACAACACGAAAAAGATGAAAATAAATTTTAAATGTCGAACAAAATTTCATTAGCATCCAGTCGTTTCGACCCTTCTCATAGAATAAAGGACTTTTAATCTAAAAAGTTTGCTGTAGTTGGTGGTGCGTCGCTAGCGTTGAATGCTAATTAGATTATAATGCTCCCCCTTGTTGAAGCTTTTTGTAATAGCATTATCTGGCTTATCTTTTTGTCATTCTAATGCTGCAGTCAGACTAGGGTTTACGGTATAGTAGTTCTCGACTCGTATTTACATCGCAGAACTTACAAATTTGTACAATTTTTTTGCAAGTTAAGTCTAACCAATTTAACGATTTATAACTTATACGAAGTAATTTAAATGATAAAGGAGACGATCTTAAAATTAAAAGAAGAAATAAAGATGGAAGTATCAAGTTTACGGTTTTATTGATGATAATGAGAAAATTTAGGATTAATAACGGCATCTTGCTCATATTTAATTGGGGATGTTATTCTGTTTCCCATCGCATCCATTAATTATTTAGCCGTAATTAGTGAGGCATCTCGAGATTGTCGCCTGGTGTCGTAATCTGTTTCCCACCACCTTCCAGAGGGATGAAAACTAGGGTACTGCAAATGTAGTGTAAACACAAGTTCAACTTGAAATTGAGCGGAATAGATCCGAGACACGTGACAAGAAGTTATATTTTTATCCAAGTGTGAACGCACCCGACCTGCAATATACTCTCTCGCTTCCTTTACCAACTTCCATTCCAAAACTTTTCTGGCCAACACCAGCGACCATTATTTAAGATACGAGCTTGCAAATTGATTTCTTCCAACACCATAACCAAGAGAGTTTTATATTCGGTCCGAGTCTGTTTCGCTATAATTACATTTTTCTTTTATTACTATTATTATCTAAAACAACGCAAACTACTAATGGAATACTAAATAACCGTCCAGTGCGGAACACTCGAAGAGCGATATGGAATATTAAAAGGTCGTGTGTGTTTATAACCATGACATCTTGCACGACCATTAACAAACCCATTTGAAAAACTAATAAATGATCACATGTAGTCAAGGAACGATAAGTAGTTTTATAGGCGCCTCGAGACGTATCCCTCTTCCTCCAATTTTATGAAACGATAAATTCACCTGGGTTGTAAAATATTAATATACGTTCCAGCTCGAGCTTTGCAAATGCATCAAACCCACCAGCCGACTTTATTTTCACCTAATCAACATTCCGACCACCTTTAAACTTTAAATAGCTCGAAGAATGCTTTTCCCAGAAGTACAATTAAATAAGGTTAGCGAATTCTTTCTTAAATGCAAAACTCTTCACATAACTTTTATATTCTCTACAATAAATAAAAAAAGTTGGAAAAAGATATATGAAAGTACAAACGTCGTTACAAAATTCAGGAAACGAATAAAATAATCCCCTATCCGGTTTTTCCACAAATATTTTTGTCTGTCCAGCAATCTCCATCGAAGGGAGGTTAAAACAATTTGAAATATGCGCTCTGAATACGAAATCTGGGATAAAACGTATTGAGCAGTCCAATTCCCAAGGGATGTTTCACCGAGAGAATGCGGCCACACAATCTTATCCGACTCGAAATTCTTGTAATTGTATTCTTGCCGGACATTTGAATAAACAAAAAGTTATAGCTAAATATCACAAATTTTCACGACAATAAAATTTGTAACTCTGAACTTGATAAACGCCTTTCAAGCAAAATATCAATCTTGGTTGGAAAACGTAGAATAAGAAAACGAAAGGAAATCGAACAGTTGTTAAATTCGTCTTATACCGTTAGGGATTGTAAAATGAGCATGGAAAAAGCATCAAATACGAAAAAGTCGGTATTGAAAATTGAACTTTTCTTCACACCCAATGGAATTCGAAAATCGACAAGGCGATTCTCAAGCAATTCTTGACATATCAATTTACGATAAAAATGTAAAATAGGAAAAAAATTGTTATTTGCTATAGCTGCATTATTAACATTTAAACTAGAAACTTTTTTTTAATTCAAAAATTATGTTTCGAGACGTATGAACATTTTTTGGAATAATTTTCGAGTTAAATGATGGATGGTGGGTTCTTCGCTTTAAAGACTTTTCCAAAAAAAAAGAAAGTAAAATGTTTCCTAATGCCCTGGGATTTATCCAGCAGTCAATCAGTTGTACCGTTGCCACGACAACCAATCATCGAGTGAAGGTGGAAAAAATGAAGGCTTAATTTGGACGAAAAAGAATGTCGACGTGTATGATTTTATCGCAACTGAATTATCGAAGCCCAATTCCTTTAATTTACAAAATTTTCCTTATAATGCGGCGTGGTTAGCCAAACAGATTTGAAACAGGAACGTGATTTCCTCTAAACTTCTGCTTTTATCACGATGTTATCTAATAGCATACAATAATAACTGTATTCAATTTTCCTTTAGAAAGCAAATTGCACTTCAGAAGAAAAATGCATCCATTGCGTTATACTGGGAAAGCGTAAAATTTTTTTAATGACTTCAATGATTATTTGCGATTTGTTCTAATACAACAATAAGTAGGTAAATGTAATTACTTTGAAAATATAATGTTATATGCGCAAGCGAAAAGAATTTTGTAATATCATAAAAACAGATTCCATTTTACTACTTCTACGTACTTCAATGCCTATAAAAATTATGGTGAAGTTGAGGAACGCAAGCAGAATTTGTAAAAAAGCTGTGAATAAAATACAAAGATTTTATAGCTCTCTAAACAATAAGTTTAGGAATAACCCAGCAAGAGGATATATTTAAATAACCCAGGTGATTTCCACCTCAACTCTAATATGAATTTGGAATTTTCAACGTCGTTCTTAGAAATGGAAGCCTCGCATTTAATCGTTTTTGACCGGCATCTGGGATCTTTAACACTGTTTATTATAATATCGTGTAGATTAGTCTAGATACCAGGTTCTAAGATTGCAGAAGAAATAACAAATTTGATTATGGACTTCTCCAATCGGAAAAATGAGCAATAAATAATTTCAAGAAACGAAAAAGCATATTGAATTGATGAGAGATGAAATGCATAAAAATAGTAATATAAAATAAAAAAGAATAATAATAATGTAGGGAAGAGTCAAAATATCTGGTTCGATTCTAAACAAAGTATATGAACTTCATGTTGACTGAATGTTAAACAAACCTTTTCAAAATGGGTTTTGTGTTTTTGCACTCGAAATAATACGTCTTCATTGGATAGGGTCAACTTCAGATAGAAAATAATATACACTCGATTTGCAAAATAGAATAAAATAATTCAGAGATTCCATATTGAAAAACTCAATTTGCAGACATTGTAGACTTGTTGTTGGTTTAAACACAAGTTTCATAAACTACTATTTTGATTGTCGTTTTAATTTCGAAATGATCTTCTGTTATGCACTAGTGTAAAAGTAAATATTTGCACCCGCGCAAAAGACGGTTTTAAAAGTTAGTCATACAAATATTTGTTTTAATTTAGATAGAAGAAGAAGATAACATTTTTTATAATATTATTATAATCAATAACACTTATTTGAATATAGACACGGTCTCATTCTCAGTTTTAAATTAAGCAAATATTTTGATGATCAAACTTGAATATTAACTAAACAATAAAAACGAAATAAGGAACAATCGAAATGTAAAATAAATTATTATTATGTTCAGTACAAAACCATTCTTAGCTACCGGTGGTAGCTACAGCGGAAATGACTTGGCACCTGCCTGTAGGCAAATCGAGAATCAACTCGATTTTCGTTAATTAACCGATTCGATTTCAATCCAATAATCGACTTACTTGCCCAAGTAAGTTAACATGTACGACTCGATTCTAATTCTTCCAAACAATTCTTTTTGCAAATCGATGCGTTACTGGATCTATTTTTTTTTTTAATTTCAAAATCCACCGACATCCTTAGGATTATTCGTAAACCGCAGCTGTCCTTCAGACCGCTACAATTAGAAATAAACTGCGCATAGGTGAATAATCCACTTCGTATAGCAATATTTCAAAAGAAACAGATAGTTTTTAATCGATTTATATGTTTATGCTGGCGTAGTTCGGTTATTTATCTTTGATAATGTCAATTCTGTATACCAAAAAATAGATACTGGATATACAGTAGAATCCGTTTAATGTGATCTCGGATAATGTTATCAGTCGGTTATTGTGATCATTTTTTTTGGAAACCGGCCACTTTTTCTTTCTTTTTTTTCTTCTATTTTGTTCTAATCCAAGTCTTTTAAAATTCACCTTTTTCTAAATTTCGCTAATTGTTATCAATTATCAGTTAATATTATTAAAATGTCCTTGGCCCGAAGTGATCACATTAAGTGGATTCTACTGTAATATATTTTATGTATTGATATTTAAGCAGTTAATAACATTGTGGTTCTGTTGTAGGTGATATACACTGAATGGCTTATTAGTCGTTCATAAGCCAACAGTCGATTATTGATAAGTATATGTTCATATATTTTGCAACTATTTCGAACAACCCCAACATAATCTCTACACTCAATCGAACGGAAATCCGTTCATCGTGATTTTGACGTTTTACGTATTTCGTTTGTTGTGGTTAATTATTGCTTATTATGTTAACCAGAAGTTACACCTTAGGGATTTGCAAAATTAATGTTGAAAATTTCCTAATGCGTTTCTAACTGTACGGATCACGTTTTTCAGCATACCAAGTGACGATTGAAACAAATCTATAATCTTTTGATACCGCCATATTTGCATTCCCACAAGAGGAGAGTCTAGTTTATCGCGGGTACCTGCATCATTAGTGTAAAAGAAATTTGTCTTATGTCAATTCCGGTAATAAATTGTATTTACATACGTAAAATTGTTGTAAGACAAACTCCCGTCTTCTCTTGAAGAAAAAATTTTGATTACAAAACAAATATTTAATCAGGTGCTTGATATTCAGCACGGCATCTTCAAGTCATATTTTGACAAACAAATGTGCAAAAGTGAGAAGAGCCGTCAATTCAAATATACACACAGAAAATATCTCGACAACAAGGAACAGTTTGCTCAACATTGCACGATATGCAGAGAAGATTTCTAAATGAGAGTTTGCTGAACAAATAAGCGCCTCTTAATGAGCGATGTGCTAAACAACCATTTTAACGCCAACGTGCTATTTAAACAGTGTTTACCGACTTGCCCTACTTCAAGAAATCCACTGTGAGTACAACGAATTAAAACAATTAGCGGTAAACCTGTCGAGCATTTACTTTTCACTTCAGCCTGTTCCACCACCAAACGCCAGGAGATTAAAAAACAAAACGCATTAAAAAAGTTTAATGGTGGCTGGAGAAAGAAAATTCGTTACGTTTAGCTCGGTTCCATAGGTGGTTGTTTGTGGAAAATGTAAAAGTTGCATGCATTAAAGAAGATAAAACCACTTACCCCTATAATGGCATTAAGCTCAGTCATGGTTACTTGCTTCGCTCGTTCGACTGCAGTGGCGACTTGCTGCTGATGTTCTTGCGATAAGAAAGGAAGAATTTGAGCTATTATTGCGTTAAGTCGCTTTGCTATTTCAGTCTGAAAAAAAAAGAAGACAAAAATTAAGTTGATGATATCCAATATTATCAAGTAGTAGTGTTTGAATATTATAACTCTTGAGAAAAAGACAAATATACACAAAACATCTTTTATAGTCCCAAATCGCAAGGTTTGGCTTGTTAAACATTTTACCTTCTTTTTTTGCTGACGAGTGCTCTGCTCTCTGTGTAAACATTGTGTTCGCACTGTTGATTCTTCCAGTTGAATTAAAGTTTTAACTTACTATACCAACATTTTTCTCCACTTTTCAACGCTTAAATGACTACTTTACGGAACAATCACATCGAATTCTCACGTTTCCGAATTTATAGCACTCTTTGAAGTCGACATTATCCAATTTTACAAAAAAAATATCTACTTAAGCCGAAGTAGGCGCAGAAAATCTAAAGAGAAAGAAGACGTGGAGAAAGAAAATCTTGATATGTTTGTCAGGTTTTATCGGATCATGAGGTCTGTTTATGTGATGAGAAATGTGAGAAATACGCTTCGGTTTGCCCAGAAGTCATTCAAAAGGTTTGAGAAGTCGATACGAGATAGGCAAGGTAATAACACTAAAACAAAGTTGACAGAAAATCTAATGAAAAAAATTACAATAAGTCGTCGCTTAATTCGAGATAAAGTTTGATTTATAATTCAAAAAAAAAATATATATATATCGATCGGGAATGTGTTCGTTCGTCTTGTATTACGGTAATACGAGGTCGACTTTCCGCATATGCCAATATTGACACAACTCCCTGTGCAAACAATTTGTTTTGTCTGTCCGCATCCCTAGCTGGACGGCCAAAACCTTACGTAAACTTCGTTGCTCGTAATTGTAAATTGGGTTAATTTAATTTGTTGTACTAATAACTCTTGGAATTTAAAAAATTCAACTGGGTGTGGATTTATTTTAACAAATGAGATTGGAAGTTGGAACAAAAATGGGATTACCGCAAAACAGCGGTAACTAGAGAGAAAACCACTCCGGAAATGAATGCAAGTAATTAGATAAAGTTCTCGAATGTGGTCGAAATAATCTAACCCAGCTCTGACGTTGAACATTTGGTCCTTTTACATGTGGTTCGTAATATGATATCACTTTACGACACATTAATTGAATCGTCTCCGCAAACGAACAAAATCGCCGAAATTGCACGGACTATAGTTAAACCGATCAAAAAGTCGAAGCGATCGATAGCTCCGGCAACTTAAATTACCATAAAACCTTTAAGTGTGTTTAGCAGTCTGTGAAGCTTTTTTGGTTAATGGTGGTTTGAAATGAGAATAAAAGAACAGAAGCTCGAAAATCATTAATCAAGACGACATCGTGTTGTTCACATTCCCACAAGTGATTAGGACTTGGACAACAGAAAAGTGCGAATAAGCGAAGCAATAAATTCACCCCATTGTGCCCTAAACACAGTCACGCTCGCTGCATCCCATGCCACCCACAATGCGGGGTAAATAGTTACGTACGAAAAACAGAACCGACATGCTTCCGGTTGTAAATAAATCTCTGTAAAAGTGAACAAATACACCCAACATAAAAAAAATTCAACACAATTTGATCGTGCAGGAAAAAATAAACCTCTGAAGTGTAATAAATTTTTGCTCGGGACAGTCAAAATATTTACGATTAGAATTTTTTTTAATTACAAAGCAGCAAATATAGTGCAAACATTCCTTTGATCGATAAGGTAAATAAGGAAATGAATTTCTAAAGCTTTCCCAATATATTTCGTTTTCAATTCAACCTGCCAATAAAGTTCACGAATATCAATTTATATTTACGTCGAGATGAAGTGCCACTAAAAATGATACAAACGTGTTTTACCCCAGGCGTCGTTGGGGTGGATGCAACTGCAGACATGACGATTGTTCCCTCAATATATTATTAAGGAAGATAGATTTTTCCTGTCGGGATAAAATTTCACATCGTCCGAATTAAACTCTGCGTATACGTAACGATCGTTCATTAACTAACTTGTATAATAATTAACAGGAGAGTACTTCAAATAACCGCTCTGAAAATTTACTCATAAACTGTCAACAATTAATAACGCAATGGTCGGTCAAAAGGGCATATTACAAGCGGTTAGTTGTAACAATAATTAGCCCTGGCGTAGTAGTTTATATCCGGTCGTTATACGCCACTGGTTACCCTCACATATTGGAAAATGGGCGAGTTGGGGTGAGATGCCCTTTATGTAATTCTACCCTCAAGTTCGAAGCGAGTGGCTACTGACGTGATCAGAAACCGTGCAAATCGATGTTCGTTTCAACCCATGCCATCCGTGAGTTGAGTGATTCCGATAAAACCGTTAACAATAAAGGGAAGTCTTTAAAAATATTAACAATTTAAAGTCGACGTCGTGTTTTTATTTTCTTTTCTTTTCCCATTATTTCATAACAATTTTATCTTAACAGCACAGATTCCCAATACGATTCATTAATTATTGTGCTCGAACACCGTTCTCTGCACTTCCGTTAATAGTTTATTAAATTAATGGCAAATACAAGTAATCGCGGTTTTGATGGTTTTTGTAGCAAATCGATCTTCACATCCCTAATCGACTCGTAAAAAAAATAAAAATAAAACAACAGTTGGAGGCGATAAAAACAATACACTAAGAGGTATATAACGTTCTGGGCTTCCCCCAATATCGTGAATGAATATTATTAACCGCATTTGACCGTGTGTATGTTTACTATACAAAATTGGTTTGAACGAAGCACACTCAACAGGGGACGCACCCTCTGACAGCTTATCGGACGTGACCTATTATTATTTCCCCCTATAAAGTGACCCAACACTTATTTGGACAGACCGGGATTTCTTGTCTGTTTCTATGCGAAAATGAATGGCAGGATCTTGAACCGAAAAGGTTATACTGTTAGGGTTGACTAAGAGGATATCGATATATCAATTCCTTTTAAATTTTAAAACGCTTTACGAAAAGGTACACTTGAACTTTTATTGACATTGTCAAATAAAAAGGAAGCAAAAAGTGATGTTCGTTGAACAATAAAAAAAATATAGCAATGAATGTCCGGAAATCACGCAGTTTCCGAATGCTGTAAGAAAAGTCTGCAGTGCGGTTACTTGGAAATAGCCGCTTGAATTGCGATTTCAAATGCCTTACATAAAGAACCCTTTAGAAGTGTTGCCTTTGAACGTAATTGCAGCCTTTTCAAAAGAAATAGCGGTAACAGTTTTGCACAGAATAGAAATGGCTTATTAGCCTTTATATTCGGGGGCTTAAAAAAAACCGAGACAAGCATATGAAAAACGTTTACAACAAGGAAAATGTGAATTTAATATAAAATTATAAAAAGCTCAATTTAAAAGTAAAATATGTGATAATAAAATTCCCCGTCTAAATCAAGTGGCCATCTCGACATATATGAAATACCTTCCAAATGCCACTCTATCCCTAACAATAAAGCTAGCAGGGTGAAATACCACAAACTGACACGTGCACGCAATTCTGCCGATGCTTAAACCCAATCCACCCCAATAAAAGGTCTCCAAAAAATGCTACCTCCAGTAACAACGAAACCCTTTCATTGTCGTTGACGAAAATTGTTGGTTTTGGGCTGTTCATTATACTTCCCACACATAACGGTTATTTTATTTAATTTTTAAACGAAAATTTAAAAACACGCTTTGACACCGACAGGCAATTAAGTAAATGAACCAAGCCGACGAACAACGTATTCTCACCCTTGCAAGTTTTACCCTCGCATAATCTCCCTAAGTCTTACTTTTTAATTATGAACTTTTTCCGATCCGATTCCAACGATAAAATGAATCGGGCGACAACTTGCGCTAACCCTCCGTTCTAAAAATAATCAAAATTTGCAACGATGTGGCGCCGCTAGAACACGCTCTTCGTATGAAGTAAATAGAGGGTGTACTATTTGATTAAGGGCGATATGAAACAGGGTTCGTTAATTGCCACTACGTGACCACTGTACATGATGTGTATGTTTAAGCGAGGGCTTGTGTTTACGAGTCCAATATTCGTGACCACTTAAACTAGGAAAGTGTGATTTAATTAGGTACCAAACGTTTAGTTTTTCATAACCGGATCTTAAATTACGGCCAAAATGTTGATAAAGTTAATTTTACCGATTACTGTCAAATCTAATTTCTTTAGAAAAATTTTGCTTCCAGCTATAAACCATCTTCGATGTCGAAATTTTGAAACACATTCATGTTTTAATCAAAATACGAAGAAAACATAATATCCAAAATTCAATAATTGAATTTTAAACAACAAAAATATTTTGCAATTGACGCCCATAAATAGATTAACGAGAATCTTCCAATTACCAAATTTAAGTTTTTACATTTTGTGAAAAAAATTTTGATTTAAATGTTCTTGCACTTTATTATTAATTGCCATGGCACACTAATGTTTAACCGGAAACTGAAAGCGTTTTGATTGAAATTGACAATCACATGTTATCAAGAGTATGCGTGATGTAATAACAAATTTTTCTTTGGCGAAACTTTTCATTATTGTAGTTTCTATGATGTATCGATTTACGATACGTACTTGTAATCGCGTACCATTACCAAGTTTCGACGCAAATACTCCTGGATAGTTTATTGCGACACGAACCTATGGATACAATGTCGACACAGTCGTGGTCTGATGGCTATTGAGAATTCTGTTATTAATAAATTGGATGACACTGCGGAAATTAGTTTACCAGTTCGAAAAACATGTCTTATCCAGGCGAGGAAGGATAAGGGGGAGGGGGAGCAATTTTTGTGTGATTTTACATATCTTCCAAAATATTCGTTATTCGATTTCAAAATGTTGAAATTGGTCAAAATAAAGCGTTTCGGTCGTAAGTCAGGGGGGCATGCCACCCTCCACCCTCTGTATCCACACCTCCACATCTCCAATTCTCAACAGCAGAGTAATGGCTATCGACAGTTATAATAGATATGATAAGAGTACTTTTTCGAGGCCTTTGTAGTTCTTCCAATTTTTTAGTTGCCATCATGTATTTAACACACTGTTTTGCTGCTTTCAAATTTTTCAGTTAATACATTTAGGTTTAACTTTACTTTTACCTTAATCGTCACGACGTCGACGTCGTCAGAAAAGTTGTTTTATGTTCTATAATGCTGTTTTATCCCTACCAAGTTCTTTTCCCATGAAAATTCCACGAATAAAATTGATGAAAAAAGACTGGAAGATTCAATTCTGTGCAATTTACAATTTTTCCCCAAAAATAATTTATTACTGCAGCTGCAAGATGCTCATCGCTTCCCAGGAAACACCCAAGACTTCAGGCGATAATATTGAGCACAGTGGCGGTGCAAGAGTAGCTAAGGCCCGTAAGCAAATATACAAAACGGGTCCATAAAAATGAGTTATTTTATTAATTTTGAATTGCGTATATTAGGTATTTAAAAATCTCTTTATTGGGATTTACTAGCCTTTATGTGGCCTCATGTGGATTTAGTGACCTAAGTGCCCGTAGGAATATCTCCCTGCCCCCTTACCTAAAATCCAAATCTAGAACCCCCGGAAGTCTAAAAGTAATTTTATTTTTGCACATCAGGGAGTAAAAGTCAAAATATATTATTTAAGTCACAAAATAATTGGTGTAATCCGGGGAGTCTGGGGAGTATGGAATACCCCCCAGTGCACTCTTCTGGATTCTGGATTTTAGCTAGGAGGACAGGGAGATATCCCTACGTGCATTCGATCAAGACAGCTGTATCGGAGGTAGTACAATGGGCCAATGGCGGTGCAAGAGTAGCTAGGGGCCCGTAAGCAAATATACAAATCGGTCCCCTAAAAAAACAATGTATTAATTTTGAATTGCGTATATTATTTAAAAATCTCTTTTTGGGATTGACTACCCTTTATGGTCTCGGGCCCCTAAGCATTTCTTACATTCGCTTATTGATATCACCGCCACTGATTGAGCAATATGTGAAGATCGCAAGGATTCCACCATGTTAGGTTTTCATAACAAGGAAGTTAATTCCAGGAACTTTTGCTGTTCAAGTGCTAACCTTTGCAGATCGAATTGTATTGCCCACAAGTAGATCGACTATCACAGTCAAGTCTATTTCAATTAGGTTCACACTGAGAATTTGGATGTGTAAGCCTGCAACTGTTGGACTCTTCAATTTCTATTCCCCACTAAAAAATCGATTTCGTAACCTAAACTCTGTGTGTATTTTTCGTGCAAACTGCTCATGATTAAGGTTCATTAAATTTTCTTGATTAAAAATAAGAAAGTGACTACTTGAGTCTTTGGAATATATCACCTCTAGCTCTCAGTTGGTTTTATTGATTTAGAAGCTTGAATCCTTTCAAAACCCCAATAATTGTCTGCGACTTTATAATAGATTAAAATTGCAAGTTTTAGTTATAGTACACTAATAAACACACAATATAAATAAAACGTTAATTCGACGTCAAAATATCGTATAATTAACGTCCTCCTTTCCATTTACGTTTACGTTTAGATGTTCAGGTGTTTTAAATTGAATTTTTAGTTTTATGCATATTTAACTTTTCTCTATAAAATAAATTTGACAAATTTTGCGAATTTCCTTACCTGTTTGTGCATTTCAACGTTTAATCCGTAGGACATTTCGTAATACTGAAACAAAAACAAAATTTAGTTTAAGCAATAAATTGTAAAATAATAAAAATTTATTAAAAAGCAAAGCAAAATAATAATCTTCTAAGAAAATTTAATTTCTGCATATCTTAATAACCATAAAGTTTGTAAATATTAAAATGTCAAAAGTCAGATAAAAAGTAATAATTTAAACATTCCAATAAGTATGTAAATAAAACCTAATTAAATATTTATATCTAATCAGATTTGACCCCCATGACCAAGCCTAAGCCGAGTTAAATTAAAACTTCAGGTTTGAAGGCATGTCAAGAATGTTATGAGCAATTAACAATTTTAAAAATTCAACGTTGGTAATAATGACGAGAGTAACAACCTCTTAATAGTTAACGTGATTAATTGTATGTTAAACTAATTATTTGTGTTAATAATTTTGTGCTTTATAGATTGCAAGATAAGCGAAACGAGAATCAACCTTATTACGCTCCTGCCTCATCGAAGCTCGACAAAATAATCAATGTTTCTTTAGAATTCAAGTTAAAAATTAATTTACTTGCATTAGAAACCACTGGAAAATGTAAATGATATCCACCAACCTACATCAAAGCTTTCATAAACTATTCAACCGTTAAAACAAAAATATGGGTGGGTATGGCTAATTAACACCTCATAAATGTTTAATTGAATTTTATATATGTAAAGTATCCCTAATAAATTGTTAACAATGCTAATACACGTCATTATGAAACTTTTCTTACAAAACTTTCAGCATAAGAAAAAGGTCGTAAATAATTGAGTGGATTCGATCAACTAATGGAACATCAAATTAAATTATTAAATGAAGACCTCTAAAATTGACATAATTATTTTATAAAGGAATACTTACTGCCAATGCAATAAAAATTTAATGTACAACCTATCGATCCAAACTTGAAAATTAAACGCAAAATTAATTTAATTCTATCTATTTGACTCCTGCCCTAAGTGGACCGACAATAAAATAGCGATGAGCCTCTATTTGGATCCAAAACCTTTTCAGGTTCGATTACTTCTAATAAAACGCCACGAAAAATGTTCCATGTAAGGGTGTAAGCACCCGTTCATGTTCTTTCATTTCTAGGGGTAAAATGTTAATTAACACCTCCAGAAAAAGCAATTTACCTTAACGTTTCCTTCCAGATTTTATCAGTTTTACCTAAATATGGAATGTTTATCAAGAAAAGTGAAAATTGTATCTCAATTGCGTGACTCCTTTTGTATTTAGGGGTGATAAGGAAACCTGTGGTTTTTATATTAACGAAACAACCCTTCAAATTAAAAGTAAAATGATTTCTTTTCTCATTTTATTTCACATTCGCAACAGGAACGGTTCCAATAATAGCACTTGGAAGGTCCGACCCCCTTTTTATTCTTTAATACTAATTTTTTACTTTGTTCTAAAAAATTTTTTTCCCAAACAACGTTTTTGGTAATTTGTATAGTGATTATTCCAGATAGAATGGGATCCAATTAGCCGATACCCGATATACTGGCACCTGTAACTGTTTAACTGGTTACATAGACTAAACCAAATAAAGCCAGGCGGAAAAATAGTATGTCCTCTTGCCAAAATGGATTCGATACCCCCACAATTGTTTATCCAAACAAACAACCGAAAGAAGCGCGATTGCGTGTTCTTTGTTTCAAAATGATTAAGAAAAAGAATTTTGTTTAGATATTATCTTAATGATATATATTTCTTGGGCTACCGGTTTAACTACTCTATTTACTCACAAAATAGCTGTTAGTCACGCTTATTTGCGTTTAACCACTGAAATGGTATTTAAAATAGCAAGGTTCTAGAAATGCATAACAGGAACAGGTGGAAAAATTAAATTTATGTACGTCGAAGGCTCGCCATTTCGACCTCGCGCAAGACTTCCCCCATAAAAGGACACAGGATTGGATATGCAAAAAATTTAAAATCTTTTGGCACATTTGTAATCAAGAGCTTTCGCCACGTCTTTCTGAGAAGAACCAGCAGGAATTTAAACTAGGAAAAAACGACGAGTACAAAACGAGACGGTTTTGTTAATGCTAATCGACTTACTTTTCAAGTCGATAAAGCTTTACAAAAACTAATATCCGTTGATAGACCACCTATTTTGGAATGTCAGTCATGCAATAAAGGACGTTTTTTCGTGTTAATATCACATTCATTCAAAGTTGCTTCTATATTATGGTATTTTTATATCTTCCTAACGACTCTCCAATGAGATTTTTCAAACAAAAAATAATCCTTTTTAAATGGCATTAGTCTGAGTAAATTAATTTAATTTTTATTATACTGCTTTCAAAATTAGTGCGCATCATTTTCTTTATTAATAGAAATAATGTGCAGCAATTGAAAGTCTACTCTTATTAATGCGATAATAACCTTTTTAATTAGGTCAAATTTAATTGGATGATAAGTACCATTTATCATATCAATTCAATAGCACTCTTAAATGAAAAGGAATAATTTTAGTAGCGAAATCTCTATTTACCATCAAGATGGATTATTTTTTTTATAATTTAATTATATTAATAACAGTGCTTCTAATTTATCTAAAAAAATCAAAATAATTACTTACCATTACGTAATGCCTTTGAATTTCTATTTTTTCACTGGCTAATTTCTCGCATTCCAATTTCAGGCTAGAACACGATCAATAACAAATTATTAGTTACATTATTATAAAAAAATTAAAACAAGTGTTAAAAATGTTTGGCAAAGTTTCTCTAGCAATCATCAATTTCAAATTTAACATGCTAACTTAACTACCGATGAAGCTTTCTCACACGGTTCAAGAAAACATTCCAACTACGTACACGCCCCTTTTAAAGCTCACCAGAAAAGCTATTATAAGTAGATTGAAATAGTGAGAGTTTAACTGGGTTTATGCACAAATCGTAACGTGACGTCACGAGCCTCACAGAAAGGACTAAGAAAAGCCCATTATCCGTCCAATCAAAGTCAAGAACAATTAGCTGAAATTCATATGGGAGACGTGTTCGGATCACCTGGTTCGTCTTTCCTTGACAGGCAATGAGAAACCACCGATGTAATCGGAAAAATTGTGTGTGGTTTAGATTGATCTATTACTGATCTAAAACTGTATTTTTGTATCTAGATCAAATTTACACTTCAAACAGATATCAGTTCTTTAATATTTTTATTACTAGTGCTGAAGTCTTCAACTTAGTACTAGCATTACTTGATCGTTATGTGTGTGCTTTATGTTTCTTTTTCTCCAATCGAACGGATAGAGGGCTCCTATTAATTAGTCGTATTATTTTTATTATTACAATGTACACTTCCAGATAGCTTACACAATTATAAAAAAAGAACTGTTGAACTACGAATGCCAAACTTTAAAAACAACTTTTGAAAATGGGAAACTGTTGGTCAAATTATAACTAAGTTATACTAACTTGTTGGATTAAAATTTTAATGGAGTTTCAAAATTATGAAGTGTTAAATTTTGACGGAACAAACAAGAACACCTTTTATATATAATCTGCTTGGAGAGCACGATAAAAAGGGTATGTCGTAACAACCATGCATAAAAGAAAATCTCCCACATTGTTAGCAAAATAATGGTAATTCGGATGCATTATTAACGTCACATTCCTTTTCAGGAACATGTGACAGACGACAGGTTTCAAAAGAACAAGTACGGATATCACGAACGGACAATCGCTACCGGTTATTTATTGTAAGGATTCGACATAATAAACGTATGATGCAGACAGTCTTATTTGAAATACCACGGAAAAAATCCAAAAACCGACATAAATGGTTGTAAATAATGATACCTTGTGTAAATCAGGCCACAGTGAACTTAATGGTAATTTTTGCAGAGAGTGTACAGTACGGACTCTATGAAAACAAAATACTTACTTATGATATTGAGCTTGAAGAAAATTAAATTCTTCCTTTATCCTGTCGCAGGATTCGCCTACGGTGAACTTAAATGGTTGCCCTGGTTGCGGTGGACCCTGGAATAAAAGTAAACAATTAAAAATACAATTTGTAAGTTAAGTAATAACGAAAACCACGTCAGCAATAAAGCAACTACATACATTTTTTTCAATAACCTGTTTGTCATTATTATTTATTTAGTTACATATGTATGGGTAATCGATTATAAAGACGCACATAATCCTATATAATTAAATTTCATTTAAAAATGCAGTTTATTACAACACTTTGCATACTACGTAGATAATAAAAACATCAGAATTGCTAACGAATGCAAAAATTATAATTAGTTCGACCGTGGAATAAAATTTCGCAAAAATGTTGCATTCGTTAAGAGGCGGTTCGACTTCGAGGAAGCAGAGACGCGCGCCACGTAAAAATAATTATATTTTAAATGTAAGTAATTCGGTAACCACTATTTATGCGGAGGAATCTCAAGAGACATGGCTTTGTTTATTAGAAGTAGGTTGAAATACATCATGAACTGCCACCGAATGAATTTATGTAGTGTTGGTATAGCAGATTCGGTGCATCATGATTTCCTAACACCTCGTATAGGAATAAATGCAAGAGGCGTGCAATTTTATTTACAATTCAATTTCGTGTTTCGTAAATACATGTTTATATTACTAAACATGGAAGAAAGTAATAGAAAAAGGAAACGTCATTGTCTTTCATAAACGTGAGTTGAAGCTACCGTCGTCGTGACTGGATTTGTGACACGGGTCATGTCTTCCCAGGAAAGCAGCTGTCACCACAACGGATTTTACTACAATGGTGTCTTGTATGTTGGATAAATCTTACATAGGTATCCGAACAAGCTTTGCACAGGAAATGTAAATAGACGATCGACCCTACCGACAATTTTCAGCTTTAGGTTATTACAAAATAATAATTGTTTTACAAGAAAACGTCGAAAATAGTTGGAGGATTTTCGTTCCAGTAATTTGGGTGTAAGTGCATGACGATGAAATTTAACTTCACGCGTAATTTGCAATTACAAAAGTATTTTAGTCACGGTGTACCTTGTTAATTAAGTTGAATGAGCTATTTTCGGTGTGGTCTTACCATCTTGAGTTTCGACTGAAAGAACTAATTTGGTGTCGTCTGTGTTGTTGTACGATGACTTATTTCAAACCAAAAAATAAACACGGCAGTTGCCAAAAACCGTAAAATTTTATAGCAGCTTTCTCAAATTACTCAATTTTAAATATACAACCCACACGTCGTTCGGTTCGTGTGGATGTGGAATGCAAAAGCAATCAATCGATTCCATTAGCTTTACAAGAAGTGTCCAAACAATCCATGAATAATAAATAGTACGCGATTGCGTTATTTATTAATGATTAACAACTTGACGTTTATGTTAAACAGTTTCTTTATCATCGGGACAAAACCTTCAAACAGGAAGTATCGATCCAGCTCTCAGCTTTAAGGATAAAATGTTGTAAACCGCGGCAGCATAGGGGATCTTTCGGATATTGCCGGGCGTATATTTATTTGCTTTTGGGCAGTGTAAATATTAGCATGCGCCCATTCAGGTGTGTACACAAGCTGCATATCATTTCCTTATAAATATTACGGCTTTTAGTGCCAAATATTGATTTTGCCAACAGTTTGCCTATGGACAGCCGTTTTGATTGAGATTTATGTGTGTTTGTTTTCATATTTCAATTTATACTCTCTGCAATTATGGGATTAACTTCAATACTTATCGACATTATTTTATCTATCCGATTTAATTTTCGCTTCTCACTTGTTCCATTAATTTGGACAGATTGCGGAAACTAAATTGGAAAACGATCCAAAGTCAAAACACTATTCGAGAAAGTTGTAAATAAACAAACTTGGCGAGACAACTGAAGAAGGTTCACAAGATTTGTTAGTTCAAATCGAAAAGTAGCAATCACATCGAGATTATTTTTGCCAGGAGAAGTTATCCATTTCTTTTTGACACTGGAATACGAACTTGGTGACAAAATACAAAACGTGAAGTGCTTATTTGTAAAATTATGACGTTATTGCATCATTATAGCATATTGTAACGATAAGGTCACTAATCTCGATATTAATAGCTCGATATTGTTTTGGTGCAATTGATTTCGAGAAAGAATGTTGATGACCACTTAGAGTAGCCAAATGACGAAATATTTCAAGTTTTAAAAATAATATTGTTTGGAAAGCTCTTACAAAAATAATCAACACAGTTTAAAAATTCAATACATTGGAAACTTTTTATCAGCATCGAACCTTATTTTTTATTAACATAAAAAGCTTTTCAAATCGATATCTGGTGTATTGTTTTGAACTCATTAAAGCTCAAGTGATTATTTTTCCTGCTACTTAAATCGTGAAAAATTAAAAACCCGACGTTCGGATTGGATGCGATTGGTAACAAAAGAGAATCGTCGAATTAGCTAGGAAAGTTTGGCAGGTCTAGCACGAAAAAGAAATTGGAAGAGGTCAAGTGCGTGCTCGAGAAACATCAATTATTTCGACCAAAGTTCTATTAGATAAAGTAATAACAAAATTTTTAATGAATAAATTTATTAATTTAGCAAGATAAACACACAAACATGTCGGTGGTTATGAGCGCGTGGAGGCGGAACTAAATTAGCATACAATAGTAGCCAGCACGAACATGAAGTTTCCATGCCAAGAATTTTGTTTGTTCCTTAAACGTCTGTGCCACTGCTACATGCTCACTATTGTAACGATCTATATGCGGTAAATACCACCTACATATTCAACACACTAAATTTGTTCGTACTTGTTTATCTTTATCTGCAAAGTTCTGTTACAGCCTTCCATTATCTCTTATATGGGAAAAGCGGCTGTATCATGGTTTACTAGGGAGTCGGAGCAAATCAAAAATGAAAACTTTCAGAAACTAATTTGAAATGTACCCAATCTAAATAATTTTGAGATATGTCTCTCTACCTACCAACACTTTTCGAGCGACATACCAACTCACTTTATCCATTAACAGTTTCACCAAAATTTAATCAACCGCATTTAGCTATAAATTTATGATCGAAATCCAAGTTAGTTTTCATCCCAAATTACTACTACTCGAAACTTGCTTTAAATTTTCAATTTGGAAAAGTAAAGGCGTTTTTGCTTTGATCATTCGACATCGTTAATAAATTAAACCAAATAACACTTAAAAAAATGTAACAATTAAGATTAGAATGCCAGAAAATAAATCTTTCAATTGTACGATTAGTCAAACTCAAGTGGCCAATAAATAAGCACTTAAATTAATTCGAGAAAAATTTTACGTTCTTGGTCCAATTCGCGAAATTTATATTTGTTTAAGTATTCGGATGGAATTGGAAAGTGAGGCGTTTCGACGCGAGAGCATTTTTAAATTACAAAGTTTACAATATTTTCCCACCGGCTCTCAGCCGCATGACCGAAAAACTTCCTTGTGAAGTTACGAACAAATAATATCAGTGTTTGGGTAGAAAAAACTTCACGATTGACCTAAAGGTACTAAAAAACGCGGGTATTAACATATACTTTGCAGAAATAATTGCCATTTAATTAAGTTTCACAATTATGGGTTCTGTTGACTTGTGTATAAGGATCTACTTACAAATTAAATGGTTCATTTACCCATGCAAATTATGGAAAAGCGCTTTAGCAGGTGATGCTTATGTATATGTGGCTTTTGAAATAACATATGTAGGTATTATTAAGTAAAACTAGTCACTGTAATTTTATTGTCGACAACTAACATTAAAATAGAGTTGCCTTAATAGCTCAGTCTCGATTAACTTGAGGCCTAATATAGAGTTAAATTATGGAAATTAAAAATCGACTTTTATGTGACAGCTGTTAGCCAATAATTGCCCGCATTTGTAGTAATACGTAAGTATTATTTAAAAAAATACTTCAATTACTTTCTTTAATGGTGAATCGTAATGCGTCTCATTTAACGCTACGTTTTGATTAAAATACAGTAAAACCTTGATAACCCGAAAAATTTCTCTTGTCCTCACACTGGACTGTTTGGATCACAAGCATCACAAGATACTTTTGAACTAATTGACGATTCCTACACTGTCATAAAATATATCAATATGTGTATTTTAATAATTCTCAAATATTCGGAAGGTAGGTACCTGAAATGCGGTCTAATTAGAAGGTTTCAACACGCTAACACGCAATTTTTCTGCCCAGCTTCAGTTCACAGCTAATTAATATTTTTACCTGAAAGGGCAAAAGGGCAATCGGACGCCATCCTCTCAAGACAGAATTTAACTAAACATTAAATACACATAATAATTATTATTTTTGTTCTTCAGATCAACCAGAAAATCTCGTGGTCTCCGCGTTGAATAAATTCCACATTGATGAACTGACATAGCGTAACAAAAAGAGTCCGACAATTCTCCATTTACCTTAACCGTTGGTGGCGCTCGTGATGCTACCAAATGCCAAGAACATGGCGGTTCTATTACGTACACTTGATGTTTGGAGTTTGATTCTGAATTATTTTACCATGAAACCGCGGTGAAATATTAATTTACAAAATAAATCATAAAAACAAAATAAGTAAAACTTTCTATACCAACTATTATACTACGTATTAAATTAACTCAATATTTTTCAGCGTGGTGGCGTTTGCTTAATGTAAATTGCGATTACAAAAGAGTCACAAAATGTACATTCGCTCCGAATAAAATATTATGCTATTTCTTAAAATGTAAAAAAAAAGAATATTAAAATTATCTATGGTACTTTTAATTGTGATAGCGCTCAAGGACGACTTTAATGGACCCGTTATGTTAATAAAATAATAATTATTATTATATATTATGTATTGATATCATTATTTACGTTTGTTAACCCGTTCGCGCACTGCGTCCATAATTATGGATATTACTTATAAATGCGTGAAATTCGGTGTTACTTGAGCGGATGACCTTGAGTGCCCGATGTCCACAAATATGGATATACTATAAATGTACCCGAGAGGTGCTGGCATGTTGCGATCAACTTGAGAAGATTTTAAGCTGTGAATACTTTAATAATTATGGTGTCGGTTTTTCTGAAAGAATTCTGAAAGTTCTAAAATATGAACTCACTTTTTACGTAATAAAACTCAAAATTTTCGGGTTAGCATAGAAGATATGGCACCTCCATAATTATTTTGGACGTGCTATATTTCCTATGCTATAAGTCGGATCACAACTTTCTTTTTTTAAAAATGTTCAGAAAAATGAGCTTGAAAAGAAAGCATCATGAAAGAATTTTTGTGGTCAATATTAAAAATGCGTGCGTGAACGGGTTAAAGCGCATAAAATTATCGTCAGTCGCACATACTGTCTATTATCTCACACGTTGAAGTGGTTCAAGTTTTCTGAATTCACCCTGTATTTTTAAATTTTTCACGGATTTAAACGGGAAAGCAAATTTATGAAACACTAACCAGAAGTGAAATGCAATATTCAATATAAAAACTAAAATTAATTGACCATAAATTGATCGTATCTACATCGAATTGACGTTAAGCTGCTACAATGGCATCGCGAATCTAAGCAAAAATTCCTACTCGAGATAAAATATCAAATAACAATTATTTCTGTTCAAAATAATAATTTATTAAACTCGTAAACGATTGATGTATCAGATTTGATGATGTCACAACAAAGCAAAAAAAATATTATTGAAATTTAACATTCGGAAGGGAATTATTCATGCGTTCCGGACCTGTGCACTGCACCCTGAATGTCAGTTAAATTTGATTGAAATTATTATTTAGTAACATCAAGTGCTGGTTCTTGTTATAATGTGGATGGTAGAATTAAATGAGACACTTACTAATCTCTTCTGTGCTTGTTTGATTACACAATGCTATGAATGTGAAATGCGCTTAGGGAATTAGCAGTTGTATTTGCATTTTAGGTATTAATTCAGTTCTTGTATTGCACTACATGCACCTGAAACTTGGTAGTAGTACTGGTGTGTTTAGGAATTACACGTTAGTTTTGCATTATTAAAATTGCTACAAACACCGACAGTAAATTTGTGCAAACGCTTTTCCTTCTAATTCCAATGCACAATATAAATTAATATTTCAATTGATAAATATTTATGCATACCTAATGTTCTCTATCTAATGATTCGAATTTACTCACGTTGTATAAACATAACTAATAACGTTACAATATTATATCGGTAAACTCTCGTTTATTCAATAGGAACAATAAATTCTAATTCGATAAAATGGTGACGCCGGCGACGAAAATTGATAGCGGCCGGTCTGAGCGCACGCTAACTTTTAGCCAGTCGATATATAAATAGCACCGTTCGGAGTTGAATATTTTAGATAGAGTAGTATCAATATTTAATATTTTGTTATCAAACAACAGTCTGTGGTTTGAAAATAAAGAACAAACACTTTAAATTGTTAAAAAGGGTCCAGTTTGAAAACTGTTTACCCTGAATTTGTAACGACTTTCGAGAACCTTTTCAGGGAAACGCGTTTGATATAAACAGCGTCCCTTGCGGGCAACCAACGACGCCTAGCCACCTGGTTTGAGACCCTAAATTACACGAGGAAATAGCTGTTCACTATTACTTCGCCTCTAAGCAATTCCATACGGACCGCCTCGTCGTTTGTAGAGGTTGTATTTACGATCTCCTCCACCAAATGTCGCCCGATATTACCTTTTCATGCTGCTTCGGATCACTAGACCCAATCCCTTTAAACCTAATACCATTTCCGAGTATACACGTCGAGCACCACTACTCGGTTGAAAAGTAATTAAGCCGAAACGTTTGAAAATCGGTTAAAAGGTGTTAGTGTCTTACAACACAAAACAACTGCGTTTAATCCTTTGATCAAATTAATTATACACCACATGAATTTGCAACACCTAGATTATATCGCTACTATACCTAATTGACTAGAACTTTTTCTTACTTGACTTAATTAAGTTGGAAAAACTACGACTAAACAGTTTTTTCACAACACTAATTTCCTTTGTCTCGTTAATATTGCTGCTTTACATTATTAATCAAAAAACATACGTTTTCTTAATTATGGCCCATTACGTGCACGCACAAAACGTATTATACCGACTTGTTTAAAAAAACAAATTAGCAATGACAAAAAATAAAGAGAAAAGTTTGTTTTTAATAATCCAAATGAGCCAAGTACCAGCTCAATCATAATCATTTTATATATACTCTCCCTCTACGTTACAAATTCAATTATAATGCACACCCTAAGATTTTAATGGTAATCTGATACCACCCAAAGTATTCAAAGCACGTGCGCCCATGTGAAGAATGCGGAACAGTTAGTAGCCTTACGGGATGAAGGGGTTAGTGGTGGACCCTGGACCGTAACCGCAAACCACGCTCTCAGCTCTTGGCAGCGTGGTATCGGCCAGCAACGTCTGTTACCGCAGCTTTTAATACCCTCGGGATACCCTTCAGTTTGCCATCGAAGCTAATTTCGGTTTGGTTCTCTAATAACAGATTATTTGCTTATAGAAACCAAATATAAACCACAAATTATGAAATTCGATTGTCATTTCATTATCGGCTCGGACATTTTTCACATCGCCCAACCCACCGTGGCAAAAGTAAATTTCGACGAGAGAGAAATAAATTGCAATTTAAAACACCAAGTATTCCAAGTTGCCGCTCTCTCGATCGTGGCGTTTATTGCCTTTTATATTATATGCTGGCGAAATAAATAAAAATGATGAAAAGGAATATTTTTGTTGCAAATCTAGGCCACTAAACAATTCCAAATTAAAGCACCGACTGTCACGAATTCAAATTGAGTCCTAAACTACCACTTCAAGACACAGCATTCACATACCGGTCTTTTATTGATCTATTCGTAACTCCCTTTGGGCACGTGATGGATAGATATATAAGGGCTCCCACCCATAATAAACCAGCAAAACTTGAACTCCTATAACAACATTTATTCAGTTTAGCCTTGTTTCAGTTGCACGATGCACACCCTTCCAGATTGAAAAATAACTCACTCGTCAGTCATCATCACGGAAGTCGAAGGGTGTCGAAGGAATAAATTATGGAGAAGACGAACAGAGTATTTTTAAAAATTTAAAACAAAGTTACAATGTCTTATTCGGTCTTTTAGCCATTCCTGGTAGGTAATAAATATTTTGATTAGTTGGGATTAAACATTTAAAATATTTTCAGACTTCAAGCAGATTACAAACTGAACTTTTAACTATTTAATCCCACAATATATTTTGCTGCCAATAATTCATTTGGTAATAGCGTTCATCACATTCTCCACTAATAGTCCAATAAAAATATTGTGGCTACCCTTGTGTCTAACGAAAAATAACCATTTGGCATTAATCCAGTTGGCAGGATTTTAAGAAACCTCTTGCATGTAGCAAATGTCCTGGCACATTACCGAAACAATTTTATGTTTTGAGATTAAAACAACAAACAAATTGCAAATTATAGGTGATATATTATTAAACGAGTATCTCCCATATTTTTATAAATCTCACTTCAAAAATTAGAAACTTATTTCGCCCTACTAGATACATTTGGAACTTCTGATTTGACTGCAATTTTGTCAGCACTGGAATCTGTTATATGGAGAACAAAAAATATGATAATTTTGCTTCTCGCTCGAGATATGCATTATGAGAGGAGTATTATACAATAACCAAAACAACAAGAATCTTGTTATAATCTCTTCATGCGCGTCACTAATTAATTCCCATAATATAATATACTAGTCAACATTTACCTCGCCACTTCAGTATCTACACGACAGATCTTAAACACTACAGAATTAAGTCAAAAAAATAAATATTATCTTTGACAATTTTATGAATTTAATTCGTACGTTTTTTACGGTTTTCGGTGCAATAGATTGATTTTTCATAAAAGTTAAAAAAAGAGAAATGTTAGCTTATTAAATTTTCTACTCCATTATATGAAAGGGGCATCAATTATTTTGCATTTGGGGTTTTTATAAAAAAATATTAAACCATTGAATTTTTCAACATTTGATTGCAATTTAAAAAAAAAATTTAAGTAAGCTACGTTTAGCTTCGCCGACAGGCTCCTCAAAATAAAAAAATAGTAATTTCAAACAAATTGAAAAAACATAAATAGCACAAAATAGGTTACAAATTAATTTTTTAAACCTAAGGAATCTTGTTAAACCCATTTTAAAGGAAAGGATTGCTTCGACGAATTCGTAGAAACGAAGAATGTAATATATTTTCTTTTGTAAAAAATGATTTAGCACCAACGGGCACACCATGTGATATACTATTTTGAGTAATATAAAATGCGGCAGGTGGTCTTGTACCTCGTCTACATTAAATCCACGTTAAAACCAATTTAGCTCTAAGTTGTTTTACTAATCGTACCACTTCCACTGTTTAATTGGCACTTAATTACAAGTTACACTTTCCTGATCGCCTAGTTTCTAGCTAAAAGATTATTTCAAATTTTCATAAATAACAACATAGTTTATGCGAGCAAGTTATCGATAAAACAGCGAGGAAAGAAATGCAATGAAGCATGACAGATAAAACTTGAACCATTCCTTAGAGAATTTCTAAGTATTCGATTTTATCGTCCAATTAAATCAAATGGAAGCACTTCACCAGCAAGCACGCCATTTATACCAAAGATCGAAGATAAATGAATAGCCATAACAATACGATGAACATTAAGTTAGTTCTAACTGTCTCGACTTAAAAGCCCAAAATCACTAGTTTGAATTTTAATGAAATACATTTAAATGGCTAAAATCGATAATTGGGGTGCACTTTCGAAAATGAAAAACAAATCCGAAAGTTTTAATTGAAAGCCTTACACCGTAATTTTAGGAGCAGGAATTAATAGTTCGAGCAGGTACCAGAGACACAAAATTTGATAACATCGCTGCACACCAACGCACGAACATTCTAAAATTAAATTATGCATTCGTGAGGTGTTATTTGAATTTTAATAAACATTTACTGTGAGGGCAAGTCATTACTCTTGCGTTACTGGGTTTGGAATCCGGTCGATGATCGTAACACAGTAGTCACTCTTCTGAAACTAGGAATTTTACTCCACAATTGGCGACACACCATAAATACATGATAATTAAAATCGACTTTGCGTTCGGACAAAATAAAAAAATAAAAAGAAATAAATAAATTACTCGAATGTAAACTAAGCTTTCCCATAATTAGGAGACTACATAATTTACGTCATCACAAGTGTATCGCTTTCATATTTTCATTTAATAATTTACGTTGTCGGTAGATAATATATTCGGTTCGCCTGTAATTAAGTTACAAAAAAGAAAAAAAAATAACAAGGTTTTCGGAACAGAAAAAGAAGAAAGAAAAGTAGAATTATAAAAACAAATAAAATTAAAAAAAACAACCTAATCTATTTGTTGTGTATCACAATATTTAAATTAATTAAGTATGAATAAACAAAATAAATTTATCAATGTATCTTGCTTGGGACGAATGCAAGTTAAAATAAAACTACCAAGAAATTCTGTTTTAAACGAGTTCGACCAGTCCTTCCACAGTTCAACGATACAGTGCCGATCTACAAGAAAACAACTTTGTAGAATTATATTTTATTCGTCACTTTATCTCGCCCATATATCGCTTCTTCACGGCGACATCGTTGTAAAACTGAGACACAAACAGTAAAAAAAGTAATGCCACCGCATTTGGTTTTAAGATATTAGCCTGATGTTAGTTTTTAAGTGGGCCCAAAATGTCAAAGGATCAAATTAACATTCTGCTCGACGAAAAAAGACTAGTAAAAGTTTCAAATTACCTTAGCAAATTTTTTGCAAGCAAAATTTTGCACAATTTTAATGGCGAAGTGAAATTTTATATTTGTACCGTCCCGCATTATTCGTTCCACCTCAGGTAACCACGTAAAATGATACACTAACCATAAAGAAAAACGAGTATCAAATTAGTTATGGTTTGGTGGAGCGAGGAAGCGCACCTCATTTCACACTCTCACTAACTACACATTACCGCTAGTGTTTGTGATAATTATTTTACTGATTACAACAGTTGTTACTCGCTCATACATAATTTTTTATAATATGAAAAAAAATAGCTTTGATCGGTTAATCGTTTCGGTTTAGATTGTTCCGCAATCGAACGCAGGTATTGTTTCCCAAATATTGAGAGTGAGGTACCGCAAGCTATCAAGTTCCTTAATTATTCAAGGCCGAATGTTAAAAATGATCAAAATGCAAATTGAACCAACCTTCAGTTTAAATGTGCTAATTACCAAGTAAGTAATTATGCCCAAATGATACGAAGGGTGTCTAAGCATCAGATGCCACGGGGCCAAGGCTAAAATATGAGATTGTTCCGGACATTTGGACCGACGGACCACATGGAGATGAGAAAATATGTTGGTAAAAAATTGACACCACGAACCATGTTCTATTGTAGAAATTACAGGTTGTCAGCGAATTTCGTACTATTCGCATAAATTTCTGGGTGTGTCGGATAAAAATATTCACATATGATTGAATTACACCTGGCGATTTAACCTACCTAATAAATTAAAATATGTATGATATATAATAATATCAATAATTTAATACACCATTTTAGGAGAGCATCGATAAAAAAAACACGAACACGATAATATAAAATTTCCCAACAATTTATTGGATATAACTCCTACTTTGATTGCAAAATTATATTCATATTTTGAAAATATTATATCGGCAATATAATTTATTTTGGGCAAAAGTTAATTACCAGAAAGTGATCGATGAATGAAGCAGTAATTTTTTGAAAGCTCTAAATAATCAATTAATGATAGTCGTTGAATTTGAATGTGTTTTTCCTACACACTCTTATATCAAAAACCTATTAATATTTAATAAAGGTTTGTTTTACAAGCGGAGGTATTAAACTGCTGTCATTAATTTAACACTCTACCATTAACAATAACAATAACCTCTTGATTAATTCGAACATAATCGAGTTAAAAAAATATCAACTTAAACAAAAAATAATTAAGAATTCAATTTTCTCGTTAAAATTAACAATAAATTCACAAAATCGATTAAGAGATTTAAGAGTCACTTTTATTATAAGGCAGGTAATTAATGGGTACCCACATACCTAATCGGATTCGGAACAAATCAAATGAATTAAATTGAGGCAAAGATCAATGCAAAAGCCAGTGAAATAGTATTAAAGTAGTTACATGCCTAATTATTGGTACATATATCAAAGTGGACAAAATGCACAACACGATACGTAACCGACCATTCAATTGGCCACCAAACTACTCAAGTTACATCCAATAACTTCCTCTGTTCGACAATAAAAATAATTGTGCTGTTATTAACCGTTTACAATAACCTTAATTATAAAGTCAATTAGATTTCTTTACACTTCATCGTAAATTACCAGTGTTTGCGGGATCGAAAGAGCAATTTTATTGTTCTTGAAACAAAACGATTTGGTTGGTTATACTTGCTGTGGAATGTCGATTACTTTAACACGCAGATCCGTTACGTATATTCAACTTTAGTTACGGATAAATAATAATAATTTGAGAAATAATTAATATCAGTACATAGGTAGGTAAGTATTTCCGATCTAATAAAAGTCTTATCGTAAAAAAAATGTCTAATACGACTTCAATCGAAAGGTCAATGACAAATCGGTACCATGTTATCATATCTTGCTTCTCGCAAATTCCACCACGAATAAGACATTCGCTTTCATTTACGGATGATTAACTTCTCACAAACTCAGATGAAATGATGCGAAAAAGATCTTCGCAAGTGATGTAACCGATATAGAAACATAGAAAGAAAATAGAGGAAAGTCATTTTTGGTTTTGAATTTTAAGCAAAAAAGGAAGAGTTTAAATTTACCAGAAGTAGTAATTTGAAGCGAACGAAGAAGAAAAACCAAAACCTTGGTTTTGCAATAATTTCTTCAAAAAAAAAAAATAAATAAAAAAGTAAATTAAGATCTGTATTTGGTAGCCATATCACGTGGGGGGGGGGGGATTTCTCCTATATGTACATTTTTTTACATTTGGTTAGCAGTGTCCATAAGTTCGCCGTAACAATTACAAATTTTGTAAAATTTCATTATTTCAATTAATTATTAATTTATTATAGCGCCAAAATTAAATTGTACGCCATTACCTTCTGTTTGTATTATTGTTTGCATTACAAGTCTAGAGCGAGGCATTTCTACATGCCGTTTGTGGGATCTTGATGCCGGTTAATTGAATGCCGGATAAACGCACATTTACTGTAATAGAAATTAATCAAGTTCAAGTTTCCTCAAATATAACGAAATACGAACCGAGAGCGGATTTAATGCACCAGCAACAACACAATTAAACAAAAACACTGAAAGGCGTCACTAAAGTGCTTCAGTGCAATAAAGTAAAGCAATTGAATGATATAAAGTCACGTTTTCTTAAGTTAGGAGGAAAAGTATTTTTTATACTTTGTTCCTGTTGATCCCTTCTGTACACTGTAATATCGCGACTTTCAAAAATTCTAGCAGTGCCTAATGGCATATTTTTTAAGAATTGTGTGCAAGTATTGCATTGTCCTTCGCGCCGCAGTTCATTTTGATGATTTTATTGCCCATCAAGTCAAGTCGAGACGAATGCAATCGAGTGGTTTAATGCCAATAGCGTTGGTGTTTTGCGAGAACTACTTTATATTTTTGTTTTTATGGATTATTTAAGACCCAAATGTAACTGCTGGTTTTTGAAGATTACTTCCACTCTCTTGATATTAAAATACCTAGGTCTTTTTATATTGCAAACTTTGGAATTTGCGTAAATTTATTTTGAATCTCTGTCTTTTTCATAAAGTTATGATGATAATGTAATATAAAAACTTAACAAGTTTCATCGTCATCGATAACAATTATATTGTTTGGCTTTTACTTTTAGGTATTAGATATTACGTTGACTTTAAACAGTAGGTCCCTTCTTTCTGAAGTCTTAACAATAAGAAAATTGCAAAGCACTCTGCATTCCGTCAAAAGGCGCCCCATATCAACATACTCAGTTGAAAACCAATTGATTTGTGATTATCCGATTATCGTCTCGCACGCAACAGATCTGATATTATCTTGCAAGGGGCAATGGCACAATCAAACTTTTATTTTGACCAGGATCGAATCCGGCATCATGAGCAGCCAACAGCACGTCACAACTAAACTATGACCTCATCCATCACCACAAATTTCACCTTATTCGTGCTCGACTATATTTTGAAACAATTTGGCAAGCATTTGATGTCAAAAAAAAACGATCAAGTTGACAAATTATATATTATTTATATTTATATAAAAACAATTTTTTAAACAAATTCTACTTTTGTAGAAACAACTTTTGGTGTAAAACTTATTCTGCAAATAATTCATAAAGTAACATTTCGTTCAAACGGATGAGTAAGCAAAATTAATTGATAATGATGCTGAAAATGCGGTCGCAGGGTAGAGAAATTTCTGGAGAAAACCTCAAATGAATTAGTTACACTACTTCAAAATGGATTTTAAAGCATCCGAGATTAATGTGCAAGTACCAGAAATAAACTATCTGCATATTTACATGTAATAATATCATTATTTTATCTTTTACGAATTTCAAACTCAACCGCAAAACTGATTCATCGCTGAAGCTGCTCTTTGTAGATAGTAATACATGAATTTTGCAAGTAGTTTGCACGATGATTTAACGAAGTTGAAATTTGATTAGAACTGAATTTTGTTTGCAAAATTTCCTCAGCGTTATTATTGGCAAAATTATGATAGACATGTATCAGGTTTCTCGTTTGCTTTTTCACCAAAAGCAACGTTTTGTTGCATTATGATCCCATTGGATCGAGCTTAAATATTAGGATTGCCGGTTTCTTACATTCGATTCGTCCTTCTATTGAAATACTTTCTGGCACAGAACTACGGAACGCAATAAAACTGCAAAGCTCTGGTGCACTTGATCGATTAATCTCTTGAACTGCATTTTGAAAAATGTTGGAATGCTCAACCGTAATCCCCATAACCAATGCATTCCTTGCTTCGTCACTCTGAGCTCCGCATATTTTTTATGGTCCAGATTATGCAAAATTATATAATTTTCAATATTGAAACAATGAAATTTAATGTGCGTGGGTTCGGAATAAATTGCATCGACTATGTTGCGGGCGGTTTATTAGTAGAGGAAATGAGCGAAATGGCTCTCGAACAAGTTATAAATATATATCCGCCTAACGATCGAATATTTCGTTTTAAAGTGGTGTCACTTGGATGGTTTTCAAGACTTGAGAGGCTCTCTAAAGTGTTGCATCACGTATTTTATCCATGACATACGAGAACCACTCAGGCATGTCAGGTGTGCACAGAGGCGTGCAAAATAAACGAGATTATTTTGTGTTCATAATCGAGAAATTTAATTTACGAATTGCTCGTGTTATACAATCATCACATACACACGCAAACCGTTATTGCTTCAAAAACAAGCAGGTCTTATTTTTCGAGCTTTTGGGTTTCTATTCTATTTATACAAAAATTACACAATTATTATTTTAAATAAAACGTAAATAATTGTAACTGCTCTTTTGTAATATAACTAACCGTACCAGGAAATTTATGCTTTATGCCATGTTAACCACATCCCATTTTGATTATAATATGAATACCGCAATTATTTATATTTTGCAATGAGTAAGATCCATTAAATATTACGAGTGCACCCCAAAACCGCAAATGCGGTATTGTTTTAGCAAATTAAAGTCACCAAATTAACATAACTTCTACTTCATACTAGAAAAAATGTGTAGAACTGTTCCAGTTCAAGTTCCAAAATGTGGAAGTGATGATTCTCCATTTATGTATATACCAAAAAAAAACCGATGAAAAAGTTAATTGAATCTCCGACACGTTTAGCATTAGAAAAAGCGATAATTACATACAAAAATAATAATTAATTTGTTTAGAAAAACCCAGCCACATGACCAATAAATTAGCACACTATCGCTAAAAGAATTATATTGATGGGGAGCATTAGTTCTCGGATCGGTAAATTGGTTTACCATTGTGATCTCAATTCCATGTCGGTCGTGATTTTTCCACAATCTCATCTTTTATGTAACCGTGTAAACACACCAACAGGAAGAAATGACGATAGATCTACAGAAATACTCGACAACTCGGCATCCACTGCATTTTGCAACGAAACTAAGGAATGTTAGTAATTCGCATAATTTTTTACACAATCACACCATTGTTTATTTACCCGTAATCCAACTTAGCAAAAATGAAAATGCTAACAAACTGTGCATACCTAATAATAATTATCGCGAGTGTCACTTTGCCAGGATTAGGTATAATTACAAGACGCGAGAAGGGAAAGAGATTCATTGTATTCCTGCGGTTAGAAAGAATCCAATACAATCGGAAATTTCAAAGAACGCCGACGCAGCACAAATACAGATAATTATACATTTGAATAATGATTGTTTCCTCTGGTTTGTCGATCCATGAGAAAGCAATATCACGCGTGGGCCGCACGATAACTCATGATTAACTTACCGTTTAATTGAACGATTGCAAAATTAATTATAACAAATAAATACCGACTCTCATTCCAAAAACAATTTAATTAATACAACAATAACAATAATAATTACTTCGCACGCAATTTTCATAAAGTGGCTCGACCCGTTTTCAAAAGTGCCTTTCCTTTGGCACTTGCATTGCCATTACAAATTTAGAAACAAGAAATTTATTGTCATTGCAGCTGTGTGTGAACGCTTTGATGCAGAATAATCTGGTCTGTTGATCTTGATGTTATGACAGTAATCCAACATTACCTAAATCTTCCTGTGTCTTGTGTAATTCACATGCATTACGAACAAATTAACCCAATCGTATATTTAATTTTCTCCGGGAAATAAATTATGTTCCCAAGAACAAAGCCTGTTTGAATAAGCTCATGATGGCCCACGCTTAGCTTTCCAACTTTTAATTTTAACAAGTTTTACCCTACGCATATTACTTAAAATTCGTTGTCATTTCCTTTACCTTGATTGGGAATCTCATCAGTAGTTCGATAGAATAGCGGAGCAGAGGATTTCTGCAGTCTCATGATGTGGCTACCTCTTCAAAAAACTTATGGTATAAATTTGTAGAACAAACAAACGCAGACATTCTACTTTATATGATTACTATGTCAGGCAGGCTGTGGCCGCCCTGACCTTGCAGTTTTCGATTTAGGAATTTTAGAGATAGGAAAAAAATTCATTCAATTTTAAGATTTAGAAAAGTAAGAAGTAAAATTTGGAAAACTTAAAAAGAGGTCATAGGAATTTAACTTGAAATTTACAGAGAAATAAACAGAATTTCTGAGGTATTTTAAAGAATTTTTGTGGGATTTTAAGTATTTTGTGAGGTAATATCAGATATGCATAATATGGAATTTTTATGGAAAAGAATTTTTTGTCATCCAAATTAGATCGTGACCAACTCCCCGAGATAAAGTTATTATATATATAGGGGAGACCGAAGCAAAAGGATGTTCGGGGCAGGACGGGAAATCTGTAACTGCGCGCGACTCATACGTGCAAATGTGCCGGTAACAGCGCTGTTCGGACGAACTTAAATCGCCTTATATCAGTCAGTCTGAGAGGATCGTGTTGATACTTGTTTTGCCTACGCAGTAAACAAAAACTAAATTTGTATATAATTTTAAAAAGTTTCGTGATAATCATCTGTGTGCTATGAGAGCTGAGTAAACAAGTTTTTGCAATATTTTGAACCAAATACCGTAGCAGTAGTATCAGATTTCGATGTTAGGTACTTTGTATAACCGTCACTGTATTAGGTTAGAAATGCTTGGTTTCATCAGAAATTTTGTTCGTTGGAGCAAGATGATCGGGGCATAATGGGACATAAGAAGACTGATGAACAAAGAATTTTAAAAATGAAACTTGAAAAGAAATTTGGAAGAAATAAAATTAAAAAGCTCAAGAAAGAAAGTGAGACGGATATCGATTCCTCCCAAGGGGAAGATGATGATGATTGTGCTTGCATTCACTGTGGGTACTTATATTCCAAGTCAACCAAAGGATGGGTGATTTGTAGCGTGTGTTACGGTTGGGCCCATAATTCTTGCGCTGGAGTTGATGACGAGGACAATGAAACACATATTTGTAAACGCGGCCAGGGTGATTAAAATATGTATTTGCCATTTTGCCCCAACCCTTAAAACAATTTAAGGGATTTAGAATTATAAATGATGTTATTTTAGTAAAATTTATTCCAATAAACAATTTAATTTTCTTTGTATGATGGTTTTTTTTCTTAAGTATCCCATTTTGCCCCGGTCTCCCTACTGTAAGATCGACCCGTGAGTTCTCAATTTTGCAATAAATAAGAATTTTTAGAGAAGAATTCTTATTAACTTAACTCTTAAGCCTGTATTAGACTAAGGTACCTGCGGGTAATAAGGACTAGCTAAAAGAGAGACACAATGGAAAATATCCAATTTAATGAACTTGCTTTAATAATAATCATATCTTTGGAACAGTTTCTATAAAATATAAACGAAAAATGGCTTTAACATACTTAAATAATTAAATTATACGTAATTTTATTTGGTATTTGAAATCAATAAACACTTAAATGGAACAACTAAACATACTTTAAAAAAAATTATTAATTACATCGCTTCGGAGCACTCAAAATCATCGATTTCTGACCACGTAGCTCGTATAGGAGGCATCGGGCTCGAAGCACTAAAAATAACGCTTAACCATTTTGTAATAAATATGCGTACTAATTACTTGTATTCGTAATATCTCAAAAGTACTGTAAAATACATTATAAAGCAAACAAACTTTGATACAAGAAGTAAGACTGGTTAAAAGTAGGCCTTGATACCCGTCGACCACGTTATGTAAGATATTTGGACCACGATACAATATTCAAATTTTTAAGATCATCGAAGCACGTATTTATAAAGATAAAAAATTTAGTTTTATATAGCTAACCGTAATACTTATTACAAAAAATATTTACGATTTATTTCAACCGAATTTTGTTATTTGAGCCTAGAAACTATAGAAAGAAATTATATTGAAAAAATGGCCCTTAAAGCAAGCAATGAGAGTATCACTAAAACTCGCGTGATTGATTTGGTATTGCCTGCATAGCCTTAATATTGTTGATAAACAATGAAAAAGTAGTTTTTTTATTTTAATTTCATTTTCCTGTAAATATCAATGAATTCCAATATTATCAGATTATTTAGATTTAGATTATTTAGATTGGAAGTCCTTCGATATAATTTTTTTTTCGATGTAATCAAAACCACTAGGCAATTGAAGGAATTACTGTTCCACGACAGTGATGAGCGCAATGTCGTGTAATTTCAAGTTTTTTGTTGTAACAAAATTTACTATTTCAATACCACGTGTGCAAGCAGACATGAAAACTAAATTATAAAATTTATTGGAGAAAATTTTCCAGATGCGTTCCGACTTTTATGTGATATCACAACTTGGCGGCATACACGACCGCTTTTTGCCACCGAAAAAAAGCCTCCGGTACAAAGCTGTTGCACGTGAATAACAGCCGAAAAACTTATCAAAAACGTAATTTATTATTGCCTACCAGCATACGACGGAACATATTGGTGCCGATGATTTGGTTTATGAATGAAGTAATTTTATCTTTGTGTAATTTGATATTAAATCATTCGGGCGTATATAATCGGAGATTTTTATTGAACGAAACACCATAGGTGGTGACAATTGGAGTATTTAACTGGAGACGAAATTTTAATGAAAGAACTTTTATTACGACCTCTTCACGGTTATTAAAGAAAAAGTTGCTACTTAGGTAATTAATAAATTGTCGAGCCATAATTTGACACTATTTTGATAGCGCATCTAACAACGGTTGATGTTGCGCTTGGTTGGCTCTTGCTATATCCAACGCGAAACTCGAGTCACGAATCCAGAAGTGACAACATTAGTTTTACTTCATGTTTATCGTGCTAAGTGTAACTCATCTGGGATTAAGGCAGCAACCCCATTTTCAACGAAATGTAAATGGTATTATAAAATAATTATAAAAATTCCCTTGCAGATATTTAGAAAGTGGTTATTTAATATTGGAACGAAACTTGATATAAAAATCGCCTGCTCAAAACAAATAAAGCACCGTCTATGGAGGGTCGAATAAAGGGGTGCATTGATAATAAGCATAGTTAGAAGCGATCTGCTGAAAGCCAAATACCCTTATGCTTTGTAGGGGTGTTACACTTATTTGTAAATTTTGTGGAGGGTTATATGTGCTCGATTATGTTTCCCCCACATTAAGCCAGCCATAGGATGTTCTCTCATAATTTATATATGTTGTGTGTATGCACGCACTATTTTACGTAACGAAAAGTGTCGGCGATAATCTCAAAAATATTAAACTTTACCGTAACTTTGCAGCACAACTTGCCGTTGGCGAAAGGATGCAATAAATAAAAAAAAAGGTTGTGGGGGATTTTGTGTTTCGCACATATTTCATTGTTTTGTTTATTTAAATTTTTTTGGCACTGTGAATTTATTTAAGAGGCGGAAATTTTAAGGTGCCAAATTCCGAATGAATAAACAACATTAAAAAAATAATAAGTGGAATGATCCCCCGTAACAGCAAAAATGCCACAATTAATCACTGGGGTTCGTTTCCCATGACATCAAGTAGGTATTCATATCAGCTGCTATTTACGCAAGGGTCGGGTCTATAATCCGCCCCTTGCTGTGCTTAGCTTTAATACAAGGGTGGTAAACCTACCTTCGCCCCTTACAATTAGGCACCCCACATTCTTACGTTGAAATTAGGGAACTGAGAGTGCTTTTCATGCATGAATGAAGCTTTTAATAAATATAGAAAGCTTCGTTTGGGGTTAATATCTGGTTTACGATTTAAGGGTACGAAAGGAACTGTTATATTATTAAATAGAAAAACGGACCTTCGAATTTGATTATGCCAAAATAAATTAAGCAACTATAATAAATATTCCAATGAATTTCAAACTAAGGGTGAAACAAATCTCTTATTAATGTACTTCAGTTACAGGCTAGTAACAGATGGGTAAAATTACGTTAGTTAAATTAGAAGGATGGACGAAGAAATTTGAGAATATTGCTCATAGTCAAGATTTCCGGTTGGAAATAGGTAACTGCTGCAGGCAAAAAATTAGGTGTATAAAAGATCTTCAATTTTTGGATGAAACGATCATGCGGAAAAATTATTCAATTGCAAACCAAGCGAATGATTTCTAGATGATTTAATCTTTAGATATCACAACAATAAATTGAAAAGAAGTGTAGCATTTGGTGTACGGGGAGGGTGGATAGCATTAGTAGATTACCAAAGGCATTTCATAGCAGTTGCTGTGTGGGTTGTAACAATTGTACCAACACAATTTATGAGAGAACATTATCGAATTAAGATGTCGTTCCCATATTTTTACACAATGGTTTCTTGTGCCATTTCTTCTACTTTAATAGAGCAAAAGTAATTAAACAAACTGAATCGTATGGCCCATAGCGCCAGCAACGTGATAATAAAAATTAACATATGCCCCCGTAGGGGGCTGGCAAACAAGTCAGGCTTAGAAAGATTCACAGTTCGCTAAAGAGTATTCAAAAAGATTTCTACTTCATAAATTCTTTTTTCGTTGTAAATAACCGTGCACTTTACACCACAAATTGAAAGAGTAAAGCAGTAACTTATTCAGCGTTAGCAAGCAGAGCTACGTATTTAAAATTTAATGGTAATTTAATATTCTGTTTTGGGAGAACGGAAGGAGTCCCATCGCTCTCCTCGTACCAGCTGCCACTGCAAACCTACTGATGGAAGTTAATTGGCCGATTTCGTCAACAGATGTCCCGGTTGATCTTGAATACATATCTTATTTTCTATATTATTGTTTCATTGCAAACTAAAGTGATATCAGCAACAAAAATTTTAAATGCAGATTTAGTATCTCCAGCTCTGAATAATATTGACGGCATAAGTCACGACTTCGCTCATTCAGTTCGAGGAGTAAAGTAGACGATTATATATATATATCTACTATTGTAATAGTTGTTTTTGTAAATCGCAATAACTGGAATACTGGGACGGGGGAGAATATTAAATAGAAGTCTGGAATACTTAAGAAAAAATCGATACTCCCTATCAGTTGGACTTTAGGATGACAAAAAAATAGCATTTGTTTGATCTAGTGAGAGGGGAGGGTGAAGTAATCTTAAAATTTCAAATTAAACTATATTTTGCCCCCTTCCACCCCCTATGAAGTAGTCTACCGTATGTTTTTTTTTTGTTAGAAAATATTTGGGGTAATAATAAACAGTAAATATTCTAAACTACTGGCCTACTTGGCCGCAAAATTGCACTGCACTCTTTCGGAATCACATTGTAGGCATACCATGGGGTCTGCTCCGTATAGTATTTGAGACCATACAACTACCATTTTTTTGATATACTAATTCATATTATGAAGAACATTCGGTGTTCTCTTTCACACAAAATCGATCTAACTCCAATGTACAAACGTGCTAGATAAACAAACTTTTATTCGAGTTTACCCTTCACTTTTCATTTTCCTGTCTGATATCTGGAAACTTCACACTTGAGAGAATAAACAAACAAATGAATTGTTAAATTAATACAAAGGGGAAGGCCTCCAAGATAATCTTGGCAATCGCGCCGTCGCGTCGTTTTCCTTATCGGTATATAGCATATACCCTACGAAACGAATCAAATCTACGAGAGTCTCTTTACTAGACGATGCCATCGTTCAATCAAGAGCAACGTTGGGCAGGCAAAGTTACGCAATTTATTTATTTGCCCTTCTAGTCATAATAAACAATAACACTTAAAAATCGCTACTAACTGATGGTGAAAACTGGTTACCGCTGAATGAGAAAAAAGGTGTGCGGGAAAAAATGTACACAAAATCACGTTGTGTTTATATTTTTGTACGTAGTTATAATTAGCTTGTGCAAATATTTTTATATTAATGGTTAACCACGAGACGGTCCATTTTTAATGTGCGATACTATTACGGTTTTGGAATAATTGAAATTTCTCAATTTGCTACCGAAATTAAACAATTGAGTAAGTTCTGATGACATCTTTATTATGTTGGCAAGGTGTCGTTGACAAAAGCATTAAGCATCTTAATTGCAATAAGAAGGTCGATGACTTCTTTTGCCAAGTTGTGGGTATTTATAACGTACGAGAGTATGGAATTATGTGTAGATCCATTGTTGACTAACTTTCTAAATTATTTGGCGTGAGATAGAGGATTCCCTCGTAATTGATGTGTTTCGTGGCATTACAACGTAATAATTTGACCTCACGAACATAGTTGGCTAGGATAACCGGTGAGCGCGGCGTGGGCATGTTGAGCAAATTTCAAAATACCTATTTCTAGACAAAACACACCTCACCTGTGGGTCAAAATATGATTTCTAATATCGCACTCTTTTCCAACAGACATCCATTTGTATTTTTAATTGCACCGTCTAGACAACAAACTAGCAGAATTTGGCCACTTTCGTTATCGCAAATATGTACTCGAAAAGTTAATAACAAATATATTGAGTGCTGGTTGATGATTAAGCTCGAGAGCTGTATCACAGATTGCTGCAATTGTTTGAAAGGTTAACAATTAGGCGCGATAGGGAGCGTGAGAAAATATTATGGCAAACTAAGGAATTGGGACTTGTTATGTTAATCAACATAAATAACCAATTAGCTGTGGAACAGGTGTAATGAAGGCGAAGAAAAAACGGAAACCAAAACTTACCGGATGGCGCGCGGCTGCTACCGCTGCTGCTGCCGCCGCGTTCATTCCTGCGCTTGGGTACATTTTACGTCAAAAATCATTCATCGTATTCCTTTAAATTATCGAAAGATGTTAATCCTTAAAATTGCACAAATCACAAAAAAAAGTTTCGATGCACAAATTTTCACTAAACTGTTTTTTTTTGTTGTATAAAAACAAAGGAGCAATGTAAAAAGTGTATATGACAATTAATATTTAATTGGTTGTCAAAATGTTGTATGCAATAAGCACATACGTATGTAGATACAACTCAATAAACGCGCTGGTTGCCGGTGAACGAACGTTTACACGTCTACTTCTCGCCGTAGTTCACAAAGGACTGCCGACACGTTCTCCCCCTCCCTGCATGCGAATCGCGCTCTTCGACCCGCGCCTCCTCAGACCGCTAACATACACCCCAATCTCCCTTACAAAAAGGCTACAATCCCCTAAAAATATTGGCAGCTGGTACATTCCCAAAAGAAAACACTCGAACGGAAACTCGGAAAATTGCTTGCATTTAAAACCTAATTAGCGCAAGCTTGGAATAAATTTCTTATTAGACGTGAGCAACGCGAGTAAATGACTCGGTAACCGCTCTGCAATATTATAACTTTAATTCTCTTGTAAAGAAGCAAATTAATATTCTTACACATTATAAAATGCCGCACTTGTGCTGTAAAGTAAGTCGGTCCGAAACGTTACTTACCGCCAACCCCGACACATTTTCGTTACCCACTCAAGAAGTGACTCCTCATAACTGGCCGTAATAATACTGGCATTCAAAGTGGACGAACAAATTATAATCAATTAGGTGTATTCATGACGACCACCACGATCGCCGGTGGTTTAAACTTAACCCGCTGGTCGCTTTTACATTTGCTTGTACTTGCACCCCAAGAGTGATCCGCACATGTTCGCAACAGAAAAAAATATAAGAAATAAAAAACAAAAAACCCAAAATGGCTGCCTAGTAGAAAGCATCTCATTTTAGCTGAAACAGGGGTCGAATCTGTCCTTGTTCTATCCGCGTGATTTCACTTCATCCCCTTTCAGCCCTATAAACATGGCGCCCTGATTGCCAGTATACAATACTGTCCTTGGGTCCACGTGGACTCAAAATTTTCAAATACCATCATCCAATTACCTCGCGTTTCGGAGTCGCCTAATCCAATTGCGAAGCAAGATTTTTAAATCACACCTACTTTAAACGAGAAATACAGTTTTCAATATTTGCGACCAATGATATTCCGCCGTCGTCCAATAGCGTCGGCGTTCGTGTCCCCTCTAAACAGTATCCAACGTTGACGTTCGCTTCAACTCCACGTGGAGTCGAGGTGACGGCGTACAACCTCACTCACTACAATTCGAATAGAGCGGACTAAAAATGAGTGAATCCCTTCTAAGTTCTAACCATCGAATACATACATAAAAGAAGAGTCTGATAAAATCTAAGGGTCAGTTTTCCAGGGGTGTTGTGATCTAGGGAAAATAAACGACGCACTTTCTTGGTTTACTAGTTAATAGGCAGGCATCCGAGTTGGAAGTTGACTTGATAAAAAAGTTCAAAAAATACATTTTTCTCCGACTGACCGCTGTTCAAACATCTTCGATCGAAACTATTTGTTCAGAAAAACTAATACCTACATTGTTTACTTACACATAAAACTGTAGGCGCTATTAATAATAGTTTATGTTTATTATTCCGATTACATCGATCGAAAAAAAATAATTTGTATAATGTATATAACTCTCTCTCCTCTTCCTATAAATAAAACGTAACTCGTTTTTTTCACAACCAATATGCATGAATCTTAGGGTGTTTGCAAATTGAAAGGAAGCTCTATTTTCGACATCAAATCACTAGTTCACACCCTCGGGTAAAAATAAACTAGTACTTTGCATGAAGGGTTAATTGAAAAAAATGTTACGCTTCTACAAGTAAAAACCAAATAAAGAAGACAATTTGATAACAATTTCGGAATATAAATAATTTTGAAGACGAAATAGCTTTTATCGTGAAGCAGATAGCAAATAAACCACGGAATTTTTTTATAGATTATTTACATACCCATATATTAGCTCCAGTGGCGTAACTAAAAGGCGTTCTAACTTCGATTTACTCGGTTCTGCAGTTGACGTGCTCTTTGATAGACTGCGCGTTTCTGTATCCTTTTTTAATCTAATTTCCTATAGGCAACACACAATACAAATTGCGAGTATTACGTGTTATAAAAACAGATGAGGGGTCGTCCATTAATTTCGTCACAAAATTTTAAGCACTATCATATTCCTTCCCCTTTCCTTCTCTTCTAACACCAGTAATTTCCAAAGTGTAAAAAATATACATCTAAAATCAAAATCAAAATAATTAAAGATTAATTTTTTTAGTAGGATAGTCGCCCCCCCCCCCCAGATGGCGCTAATTAAATTGTGTTTCAATCAAAGGTCTAGTGAAAATTATTTTATAATTATGCAAAGTAAGTAAGCAAATTAATAAAATAAAAAATAATAAAAAAAGAATAAACCATTTTTTTCGTTTATTTGCATATACCGGATGACCGACTTCACGTCCGACCACAAACCATAGACCAACCTGGGACATTGATTTTTTTAAATTCATGCTTTCTCATTATAACGATTATTAATGAAAAAGCTATGAATTTAAAGCAGTCCCATCCGCAAGGGGGAAAGGTTTTAGGGGTTCACCCCCCTCTCCCCAATTGAATATTTTTTATTTTTATTATTGACGTAAACGCTTTTTATATAATATTTGAAATACTGATATAAACTTAATACCATTTTTTAACAATTCTTCTAACAAAGAGAACAATATAGCGAATAATTTTATTATTAAGTTTTTAAGGACCAAATTTTATTAATTTTTTAACGACTAAATATCAAGTGTTGGGTAAGCTGAAATTTAAAAAAATCAATTTTCTATGTTATTTCTATATGATCGGATCAGGGTCGTATATAGGGGGGTGTTTTTGGGGGTTCAAACCTCCCATGGGTTAAGTAATTCTAAATAATTACTACACTATAAGAATTAATTTAAAATATCGGCATATGCCAACCTTTTTTTTAACGCCATAACCCCCCATGGCCAATGTCTAACTACGGCCCTGGATCGGATTTAAGGTCGGTCATCCGGTTCATACGCTTCAGGCATTTTATAGTCTACATTGGATATTTCTCATGGGTAAATTCCAAAAAATTTTTATACTAGTGTATTTGTGTAGGTATATATTTTTTGGCTAATGGAGAATCACTGAAGAAATCTGGTGTACAAGTGAAGGGAAATCTGAGGAAATCCAAAAATATCAGAAAAAAATCGAAAGAAATTTTAGGAAATCTTAGAAAATCTAGTAAATATTAAAAATTCTTCTTTCTTAAAAGGAAATTCTTAAAAGGATATCTACTGTAGAAAAATTTGCGTTGTGATTCGCTTCTCGATTTGTTATTTTCTAGAAATGGGTTCTCTTAGAAAGTACAAAAATGATTACTCCTCTGACTTGTTCAACTAATCGCAACAATTTAATTTTATTATCCTTTTAAGAGAAACACAATAGCGGATCTAGACAATTACCAAAGGGGGGGGGGTTAATAATAAATAAAGCTGTATAAAAATTGATTAAATATTAAAAATAAAAGTAGTATAGTCGTCGTCTTCATCTTCTTCACGGTGTATGGATTAGGCCTGTTCCGGTTTATAATCAGCTCATCTCTTCCTTGGACGTCCAACGTCTCTTCTCCCACTTGGGTCATAATTCATGGCACTTCTTGGCAAACGTTGATCATCCCTCCTTAGCGCATGTTCCTTCCATTGTTGTTTTGTGGTCATAGATCCTGCTTTTCACCGAAAATATCTGCAGTTCATCTCTGATATCCTCTTTTGTATTCATATCCAACAATTTACAACCTTTTATTGATCGCAAAAACTTCATCTCTGCTGCTGTTATTTTAGCTTCTTGCCTGGTAATTGTCATCCAAGTCTCGCTTCCCTATGCAAGGTAGCAGAGTCTTCTTTAACCTATTAGAGGCCCTGGGCACTTTTTGATAATGGGGCCCCTATGACTATATGATATATGACAGACAACTATTTTTGTGACTTTCATTTTTCTCTAAAATAATTAGGAAAGCAGGAATTTGCATAAATAAGTTTTTACATGTTAATTTCCTATATTCGGCTCAATCAACACCCGGTGTACTAAATAGCAACAAACGTAATAACACAAAACAAAACAAAACAAATCCTAATTTATTTATACAGAAAAATCTAATTTTCTTGCCTTTTGATTGGCAAACAACGAAATTGTTTTATTAAGATATAAAGTTTTGGCTGGCTCATTAGTAAGTAGTTTTTGCTACTTATCTCTCAAATGTTTGCACTGGTTCATATTGTTTTAAATTTTAAATTAAAGTTTCACAAGATATAATCAATACTAGTAATAATAGTTGAATATTCTGGATTTAGATTATACAAGCTCCCAAACATATATTTTCTTTTTTAATTTTTGTATTCTTTGTTTTTTTTGTTTTTTTTTCAATTTTTACTCTATAGATTGGATAAACTTTAAATAGTGTTGAAAGGGCCACCGGGCCCCTTTTGGGCCTAGGCCCTGGTTCTAGGCACCACTAGCACCACCTGCTGCTACGTCCCTGCTTACAGCAGTCATTCCCATAGTTTTTCTATAGAAAATTTGTAAGTGTGGTGGTTTCTTGCTAACTTTACTCCATATCTTTTGGTGGTATTCGAAGGTGGTTGACTTCAAGAACTGCCAAAAATAATCACATGGCAACACGTTTTTAGGGTAAGCCAATTTTAAGACTTTTATTAGGTATATCTAGAGTTTTCTGAAGTTTGTTCTGCAAGTTATTTTGAAACCAAATTTATTTTTTCTTTTCCAAAAATAGAATATTTCAATTCCAAGATGTGGTTTGTAGGATCCAAATTAGTCAGTTTGCATTTTTTAATCAGGGTCTACGTACTTTGTTGGATTTATTTAATCAATTATATAATAATAATATTATACATTAAGAAATAAGTTTGGTGAAAGTTTTGATATTTGATTAGCGTTTTGTTTATTATTCTTTTATAATTAAAAATAAGTTAAATATGTTATATGTTATATTAATGTAAATAAAGCAATAAATTATGAACAACGAATCATAACTGATTATATGCGAACACAAAGACCAAAAATTTCATTTAATTTTTTAAGAAACGAAAGAAAATTATAAAATTCCATAATTTTTAATAAAGAAAAACTTTTAGCTTATACCATGCATCAATAGAATTTTTCCAATAGCGAGAATAATAATTTATTTGCATTATTTGGAATATATTTAATTTTTTTTGCATAAGGTGTCAAGCTTTATTAATTTATTATTTGAATTTTGATTACAAATCTTTACTATAATTGCCATTAAAAAAAAAATTAATAGAAATTCAAAAATCTAGAATTTAATAATGGAAGCTAAAAATTTGTAAGGAATTTATGTAAGAAGTTATGAAGTATGTGTGGCATGTCCATATATATAATTATACAAATGCTAATGCCATCCTTAATAATATTTAATCATTTAACATGCAAATTTTAAGCAATTTAGTTTTGATATAATATGCAAAAATAAATAACATTGTTAACAGCACAAGAGTGATTTAGCGCGGGCAGAACTGTAAAAGAGAAGTAGGCAGATTTTTTGGGAAAGTTAAGCGTCGATGTAAATTCTCTCAGAAAGATGATGTTTAGCGAACGAAAGGGCGGTCTAAGCGGAGAGCCAAGGGGTCACGGCACCATCACCTTTCAAGTTATTAAGTACTTAATAATAATATATTTCATTACTTTATTTATCCCCCCCCCCCTTCAAAAAACAAATAAAGGTTATAGATTTTTTAGATTGGTTCTCCCGGGCTTAAGGACGCTCTGCGGTTGGTCAAAATTATATTTATATTTATCTCGATGTAGTTGAGCAAGCAGTTACTTGCAGAGGAAATTTAAAAAAATCAATGTACTTTGCTTTCTATTTTAACAAATTCTTTTATTACCTCACTAATAAAAGTGTGCATTCCCCTCCTTTTTGGAGGTCTGTTCGCTTTCTTTCAATTCATATTCACAGGTAGCGTAACGACCCTCTTATCTATTTTGTATTAAATTTATTAAATTAATTCGTAAAAAGAAAACCTTATTATGTGCGGGTTCCATGATAAAATGTCGTAAAGATAATTAGAAAGCATGAAAAGGAATTTTAAAATATTATCGAAAAGTACTTTAATTTAAAAAAGTACTTGAGTAATTGATAAAAAGCATTTTTTATAATTTTTACGACCATCCCTAAACGTCTCGACTTAGTAGACGTTTCTAATCACAAATTACCGCAAAATTATTAGTACCGGCTCTATAATTTCCGCAGAAATTACAAGGTAACTATCGATGATTAGAAAATTATTCATTCAAGCATCGTTGTTAATAATATGTTATTTTACGAGTCGACACAATGAACGTACAAAAATTATAACGTTATAAAGTAACAATTATGTACACAACTAATAATCGTCTCGATCGGCGTATATTAACAAATGTTTGTTAGATTTCAATGTTGAAGGCTTTAAACGCACTCGTTTTAATTGTTTTATAATTAATAATAAGTAACTTTTATTTAATTAATGAATTAATTACGGGCAGTTGTAATTATTTAACATTTTCTTATGCTTCAGTAATTTTATCTACAGGGTGGTCGTCACGAAATACTCGATCCTTTTGAGCGTCCGCCAGTCAACGGTCTGACTGAAGGCTGCCGGTAGAAATTGAACGATCCGAAGGACAGAGAAAACACCCTGTATCTTATATTTGCCTTAATGGACTCACGTACCACGGTATAAAAAAAACCTTTCCGATTAATAAAATAATCATTTTGTGCAATCATTTTTGAATTATTAAGTACTTATCTATTATATTGGGTATAAATTACTTTCATAAACTATAAATTGTTTTTTTATTTAGACGAAAAAATTATATGGTGTTGAATATACACTAAGCATTCGTTTGGAATGCTTTATAATAATGAGAAGTAATAATTTCTAACATTTTTTCAATTCAAAATGCATAATGGATAATCGAACAGATAGCAATTATTATAATGGCTGCACCGATATCATCTATAGCAATAAATTGTAAAAAAATTATAATTATTGTTGTTATGAATTAATTTTCTCTTTTTTGAACAAGAGTTGAAAATCAATTGTAATTTTGAGGCCCAAGAGTATCATACCTAAGGGTTGATCAACTACTTAACAATAAGTAGTCATGGTTTGGCGCTAAGCAAGATTCGGTCGAAATATCCGCCCGCATTCCCAAGTGACCAAAGTATCTCCAACCCACACACAATTTCTAAGCAATTAGCAGGTTATTAATATTGATATCGTAACCAAAAGGTAGGATATTTAAAACCAATTATAAAGTACATGCTTAATCTGGCGTAGCTTTTGATGGTAATGCGTCAAAATCAAAGATAAAAAATTGATTAGCATTTTGAATAATTAAAACCTACAACCGTTACAAATTTTTATTAATACACCGTGTAATAATATTAAGTGATAATGTTCACCAAATCATCTTGCTCAATGCAACGTAGCAGCAAAGTTAATTATATTATGCACGAGGTGTTTCAAAAGTTATTTTAGAAGTTGCATGATTCTCGATTCTTGGGTGTTTTTTATGTAAAGGTAGAAATTTAATTTTTCCCACTGTTTACAGTTGGTTTGAGAAACTAATCCACAAGTTAATAGTTTATTATGTACCACAACAAAAAGTTTTCCGAGTTCTGAAAGATTAATCTGAAAACCAGTTAAACGCCAGTTTATTAATTTATTACATTATTAAGCGATAAACTTTATGTAATTAATAAAAAATAAAAATATAACACCAATTTATAGCTTTATAACACATAAGTGTCTCACCATAAAAACTCTCCTCTTGACAATTTAAACAAAAAATTTGCAAAAGGAAAATTAAAATTGACTCGGTAAGTAGTAAATACCATATTGCCATATTAAAACATCCAATCTCACGAGAGGCAATCGTAAAATAATATATAACATTAAATGAAGCACTTAATAAAATTTAAAAAACCTAACCTTAAATTGATGTCGTTACAAACGACCATTTAAGCATAACTGCTGAAGTAATTATAAAACAAAGCCTAATTAATTATTTACGGAAAATTCTAAGTGATTAGGTATAAAAAATGTCATCATAATTTTCATATTATCGATAATTTAACAGCAATTTACTAATAGCACTCGACGTGAAAATTTACGTCACGGATTTTTTTACTTACCTTATCGCATAGAAGCATTGAGTCGGACGGACACCATTTTGTATTAGTTGATAACTATCTTTCATTCTATTGTTTTTGAAACTATCATGCAAATCGACTTTAACTTTCTCGTTTGCTTGTTTTTTTCTATAAGTTTAATATTCCTCTTGGCGCCCATCTAAAAACAAGATTTACAAGAATCTTCTCTAGCCACGCTATCCTGATTGATTCCAGAGTATCAACTTGTTTATCACAGTTTATACAATTTCAGATTTAAAAAAAAAAAACGAGGATACGCGAATTAAAAATAAAATGGAAAATTTGTAGTTTTAATAAATTTTTAAACTTAAAGATTGTTTTCTATAAAAGCAATAATGCGAGAGTTTTTGTATAATTATATATTGTTTTCTACAATAATCAAAAAGGACAAACGATATCAAATATATTTTTAATTTTATATAATATTTTTATTTGGCAGTACGGATTTGAAAATATGCACCGAATTTTTCTTAAATATTTTCTGTTTGTTTAACCGTTCACTTTTAAATAAATAAACCAGATGTAGTCAAAATTTTTACTGATAGAATCATTTGAAATATGCACTAAAATTGATTTAAAAAGAGATAAAATATGCTAACTAAAAAATATCATTTTAATAATGTAAAAGTTTTTTGAAATAAGTACTACCTAGATTCAGAAAAATAATTTTACCCAGTAGTATATTTTAATTACAAATTAATACTTAAAAAAAATATGCAAAGTTACCTTGTTATTTTTATTTTTAATAATATGGTAAATATTTACATCTTAAATTGCTTAAATCTAAATTTAAGAAATATTAAGTTGCTTAAAATTAAATAAAACAATAGCTTACATTTTTATTTCCTCTATTAAATTTCTTCAAAAATCACCAAAAGTAGCCCTAATATGCACAAATATGCACTAAATGTTGAAAATATGCAAAATATGCATTTTGACAAGCGGTTTTTCGGATTCGTTTTTATCTAATTTGTCCAGATTTTAAAACGAATCTGTTGGCATATCAATATCAAAGAACATGCAAAATCGTAAAATCTGAATTTTACTGATGAATGATGAAATCAGTTTCATGTGTAAAACCAAAGAGTCAATTTGAATCCCAAAAAAATGTTGTGCACAGAACTAGGAGTTCCGATGTTCAAAGCTTTCTAAAAATTTCCACATAAGTTCAATTCTATACAATTTCTATGATTCCTAAGGAATTCCAGTGATTTCTAAAAATTCCAATGATTTCATGAATTTAATTAATTTTAAAGAAATTCTAGTTATTTCCAAGGGATTTCCAAAGATATGTGCGCAAAACAAACTTTCGAGATATTTACCTCTTGTGTAAAACCGTGAATCAGATCGAAACATGTTATTCCTTAAAGTTTTCTTGAATTGAATAATTTTTTTTCTAAAAACGATCTTGGCCTTATCTACTATGAATCTACTATGCAATATTATCAATCCAGGGGGATCATCGGCATCACGAGGTCTTTAGAGCACTGATACCGTGGTGAGAAAGATAGGGATGGATGGAACCCAAGGGCGGAACTACCGGGGTGCGGTGGGTGAGATGCACGCGGGCCCCCTGCTAAAAGGGCCCCCAGTTGTACTGTGACCTATTCAATCTTAATAAAATATATTATTAATAAAAATCTTAATAAAAATAGGAGGTGCACAACTAGATGCTATTTGAAATCTGGGGAGGTATAGAATACCCCCAGGTCACCAGCAATTATGTTGAAATGATTGCCATGCTATTAAACTTGAGACTTCCTTACCAGAAATTTTACTATATTCTGTGGGGTGTTCCACAAACTTTTCGTTGGTATACAAACGATACTTAAATGTATTTGTTCTAAGAGAATAAAAAGTTTTTATATGAAGGTAAATCATACAACGTACACACACACACCTTTGGGTTTTCAAACCGGGGGGGTCTGGTGTGTATGGAATACCTTCTAGTGCACCAGCGATTATATTTGTTGAAAAAACCAATTAAAGTTAAAATACCTCAATTTTTTATTTTATTTTGTCAAAATCATATTTTTTATTTTACTTTTTGATCCCAGGCTTAGTACCTTTTTACAAGGAATGAAAAAATTTTAATTAAAAAAAATTAATATTTAAATAAAATAAATTTAATATTAAAATTTAAAAACAAATTTAAAAAACTTTTAAATTAAATTGTTTACCTCGACAGAAAATTTAAACCTTGACTGGGCACTAAAAATGAGAAATTCGCTGACAAAATTAGGGAAATCTTAAATTTTCCATGACTTTTCCGGATTTTCCAAAGAAGTGGGAAACCTGTAATTATTATAGAGGGAATAATCAGTGACGTATTTACATGGGAGGGGAGCTACGAGGCCCGCACCCGCTTTGTAATTAATCAATATATTAAATAACATACAATTATTATTTGTTATTTAAATATTTAAAAGTCTTGGGCGATTTTTAGATCCTGATTTATTTATTTAATAAATTATAATTTAGGTCAAAAAATTAATTAGTAGGGGAGAGGCTTGCAGGTTGCCACTCCTTGCAGGTTGCCACCCCTGCCGGATTTTGACATTCTAACATTGTCATCCCCTAAATTTCGACGGACATCGAATACAAACGAGTAGTTGTCGCTTTTAATGTAATTGTGATGCACTCAAACACAATAACAGGGTGTTTGGTAAACAAAATGTGAAATTTTATTTGTAAAAAAATGAAAAATTAAAATTGTGTTTTTCTTCTGTACCCATAAATTGAACATTTTCAACGAAAATTTAAGGGAAATATTTTTGCTGTGTTGCTTTTTCATTCAATTTTTATTATTCTTAAATTATTCTAAACATATCATGAGTTGGAAGTTTTTTTCCTGTATATTCTAAAGTGGTGTAAAAATGCAGGTTGCCACCTTTTTTGGCTTGCAGGTTGCCACCCCTTTTATTTTACATTGTGACGTATACTACAGTGACTGTTTAGGGACAGTGGCAACATAAGCCCCTAAATCGGCCAGGACAGGTTCCCGCGCATATTTTATTTTATGCATATTTTATGTACCTATTGACGTAAACGCTTCTTAAATATTTCAAAAATTAATACAAATAATTATTTATTAATAATTGATGCATTTTTTATATATTTTTCGATTTAAATGAAAAAAAAAATTAAATTTTTACCAGGGATAGACAATTTCGCACACAATTTTGTGCAAAGATCTCAAAATTATGAAGTCATTGCAGTCTAATACGGCCTTGAAATCTAAAACCAGGGGCGGATCTAGACAAAGTTCATGGATGGGGAATTTTAATAAGAATATTTTATTTTAATATTTATATTTTTAATATTTTAACATTTTTAAAATTTCAACATAATGACAATTTCTCCATCATTTCCCAGAAATCTCAGAAAATTTCCATAAATAGGTTACTAATTTTACAATTAGGAAATATAGAAAATTAGAAGAAATAGAAAATTCTAGAAAATCTTAGGAGAATATCCAAAAAAATCGTGTGAAGTGGGGAATCACAGAAAATTCTTGGGATATTTTATGAAATTTAGACAATCTCAAAAAATTGAAAAACAAAAAAAATCACTGGAATTAGGTACATGGAAATCGGCGGAATTTCGTGTCCTGTGTACAAATTTGTTTTTGTTTTTTATAAAATCAGGGCACCCATTAACAATTTCGCACATGGGTGCCTCACCTGCTTGTTACGCCACTGATACAACCTTTCGATAGTCATTGGCCTAAAAGTTATCATATTGAACTACTCTAATACTTAGGTATCCGGTTTAAATCCGGGGAGAGACTAAATTTTTTATGATTCTCTCTGTGCTTCAGAGTTCAGAGGGCATGTAAAACCGTACTACTGAGTTGCTGTTTGCCTCCAGGAACAATAAAAATCAGAGTCACAGGCTCAGACACATTCACCCATTTAGTCTAAGCAGCCGTGGGAGGTCTTCAGTCCAAGTTTAACGATTCTGTTTAGCAATGGGTAGAAAAGCAAAAAAGGAAGAAAACCTCTCAATGTTTTGAAACAAATTTATTTATAGATAGGACCGAAAAAAACTTATTTTTCAGTGAAATGCACCCCGTATACTTTTAATGCAATTTCTACCTATAAATACTATGTATGTAACTTGACAGTAAAAATTTAAATATTAAAAAAAGTTTAAATTAATTATTGTTAGTTAGATTGGCTTTTAATTCAGTGTTGGTTTGATTCCCACTTGATTGTTACCTTTATAATTTCAAAAAATCTTTAAAAAAAAAGTTATAATGTAATGTTATAATAGTTATAATGACGTTAATAGAATATTTTCTGATAGTCATTTTTTGCTATAAATAAATTATTATTAGCAAATTCCAAAAGAATAATCCAATTTGATTCTTAAATAAATTTGATGCCTTTTTGTCCATTAATAACAAAATAGTAGAAACAGCTGTAAAATTCTAATTCAACACGAAGAAGTTAATAAGAACGTGAGAACACTCTTATTAGGATAATTTCTTCTCAATATTTTTACATTACTTCGTGAGTTTCAGTTCATTATGGTCATCACTGAAATTCAATTACTCAAACTCGTTTACCAGGAAGATGTGAGAAAATATAATGTACAAAATTTAAAAATTTGTTTCACGTAACTCCAAGTTATTGTAAAAATGCAAAATGCATTGCAGGGATCAGAACCGTATTCAGTAAAAAAATTAACACGTGTTTCACCAATCTCTTTAAATCCCGAAAGTCAAATTCTGCTTTTATTTTGCTTTAAAGTAGAACATTGTAATAGTAGAAAATATGATGAAGCATCCAATTAAGCTATAACTTTCGATTGCGAGAAAATCTCAACTATCAAGAGCCAAGAAGTTATGCAACTACAAGTAGACCTGCCACGAAGCAAATTTTTTTATTTTTTAAAGTAAAATGCTCTAATTTGACTAGTTGACGCTTCATCATGCAAAATTAAATTACTTAAATAAATATTAACAAAACAATTTTTGGTGGAATTACGAATTATTACTTTCTTATGAGAAAACCTAATTTTGTATGCCACTGCTTTATGTTCGTTCATTCTCGAAATTTCCTGAGACTTGGCCAAAATTTTGTCGAGTTAAAAATTATTAACGGTTGGTTGTCATTGTAAAATAATATTTTCACAATATAAGGTTGCATTGCAGCTTTCTATAATTATTAATTTAATCTTCTCGCCCCAATTGCTAAATTGCACTTAAAGGCCGTGCATCTCTCTCGGAGATCCTATCAGGGGCGTCAGTTCGGGTGAGCCGAACTTGACCTACTTTGACCAAACTAAGTTGACCCAAAAATTGGTTTAAATTGGTTTCAAATTATTTAAATTGATATCGACACAAAAAATCGTTAACCATTTCTTATAATTAAGTTTATCAAAAATAATTTATAACCGAAAATAGAATAAAATTAAAATATAATTTGATTTTATTTTCTGTGACCAAGTTAACTGAAACTGTCATTTCTTTGTATACTGATGTAAGTTGATCGTAAATATAGTATATAATCAATTAAAGCTTAAATCATCAATAAAGCTACTTGGTAGTCTGTTATGTAACAAAAAAACTATACCTGTCGTTGTCGAAAGCGAAAACCTAGTATACCAAATAATTTAATTATTACACAAATTCTCTATCGAAAAAGTTTGCTCTGTTTGGCCATGCATAGGTATATAATAATATAATAATTTTTGGGAACCAAGAAAAATCTATGGTTTTGTATCCATTGGTGCCAAAGATGCGCTAGGTTTTTTTTATTAATATGTTTCTGTCTGATGCTTTTTTTATTCTAATTAATTAAATTTGAAATGCTTAAAGTATTAAAGATATCCAAAAGAATTTTTGGAGATCCAGCTGGCACATTTTAAAAGTAATAAATATTAAAATTTTCATTGTTATAACTTTTTCGCTTATGTTCATTATAATTCTTTTTATCCTTAATTTTGTTTTCCTGTTTCTTATCAAACAGATTTATCTCACATATTTTAAATTATTATCAAACGATCTGAAATTTTAATAATAATCATGTTTATTATTCATATAAATTTATTTCATATTGACCTCGTAACTGTAAGTAATACAAAAGGCAGAAATTCCATTTTATTCTTGTGTTCGATCAGTAAATACCTGCGTTTTAATATTTAAAATTATCAATACGGTTTAAAACGCGTACTTTATATTTCAATATCACGATGATTACTACTTATAAATTGTATAATCCGTCCGTGTATAGAACGGTACATTTTATAAACGAGCAGCTATACATATTTAATAAATGTATAATAAAATATAACATTATGTGCCAAGATTAAGACGTTAATGTTGTGTGTTATATGTAGGAATAACTTTATTATTTGGCTTAATGAGTTAGGTATAGATAAAAAATTGTGTTTACATTCTTTATTATATTTGTTTACAATCTTGTACTTATTTCTTCTTCATCTTTAAATTCAGAAATCCCCTTCTTTAGGATCGACTACAAAACCAAAAGGAAAACAACAATGAAATCCATTTTTGGTACCATAATGACCAACAAAAATGAAAAAAAATTGTGTTTGCATGGTACCGTATTAGGTATATTATATTATTAAGCATCTTTTTATGGATCTACCTACACTCAAAATCATGTTACTGCAAATACATTTCTTGTTTCTTCATTATCTTCATGATAGTGTTTCATATTGTGAAAGCACCTATGTAAAACTATAAAACTAAATTTATATTTATGGTTTGCAGTAAATGTTACTTATTTTGCATGTTAAAGCGCATCTACTAAAATTAAAAAGTCTATTAAACTTTTCACCATTTATTGTTTTATCTTTTCTCTAATATATTTTTATTCGTTCCAAAATAATATATTGTTTATCACAAGTCATAATCGAAGTATACCTACAAATTTCATTGTGTATGTAGATTATTATATATAAAATTCCAAATTCCATTATTCTACAACTTATACAACACATATATTGCTATGACCGCTCAATTAATTTTATATAGAATTATCAGTTAAACGTGATATACCTGACCGTTAATTGAACTGAAATAATAGTTTCGATCGGTCTTTAATAAGCTTATTCTGAACTTATTGTAACTTTTGATTTTACTTTGTATATTCATACAAACTTGTACAGCAATGTTTATAATAAACTACACTATACTGTACTTGGTGCACTACTTTATGAATTAATGATTACTTTGAAACAACACAAATGAAGCAAACTAATAAATTGATGAATCATTATTAAAATTTAATTTATTTGCAAAACAATCAGCCTCGTTCTCAAAAATACAAAAAAAACAAAGCTCATCAAATGCTGGAATTTATAAAATTCGGTGACTATAAGATGAGGGTTTTGCCTTCCCCTAAGAGTTCTTAGGGGGAGGCAAAAAATATTTTAGATGGGGGAGGGGGGTCTAAAGAGTTTCTTATATACGTAAGTTTATAAGTTTAAATAGAAAGTAAATTCAGTTTGGGGGAGCGGAAAAGTTTTTTTGCTTCCCCAAGCTTAAAAGGGGCAGCTTAAAAGGAAAATAGGAGTCTGTGACTCGGAATGACTCGACTGTGCTTCCAAAAGTTTTTAACTATTAAAATTCCAGCAGGATACATAGCGCCACAATGTTCTGTTCTGTAGAGAAGGCTTATAAATCTGTAACTATACAGTAATCTTTATTTTTATATTTATTTACTGTACATTTCTGTATAACGTAATATATACCTTTGCATATAATTGTTTGTTACAAAAAATATTTGTTCATTTGTACCAAATCTAACTTTGTGTGTACCAAATTTGATTTCGTTTGCACCAAATCTGATTTCGTGTGTACCAAATCTGATTTCGTATGTACCAAAAATCAAATCATACTGTTGTCTTTCAGAAGTCAGTATTTTGTGCATAGGAGGCTTGCAGTTTAAGTTTGATTATACTATAATAATATGTAGATTACCTCTTTGCATATAATTGTTTGTTGCAAATTTGTTTTCGTTTGTATCAAATCTTAGTTGGTGTGTACAAAAAACTAAATCGTACTGCAAAAGGTATAGAAATTGTTGTGTTGGGGATCCATAGAGGGCTTACAGTTTAAGCTTGATTATTTTATAATATGTAGATCTGCTGATGGTCGTGCTTATCAAAAAGAAGGAGTAGACCAAGTATGGACTTGGTTCAAACTTTGAAACTTGGAAAGATCATCATAAAATAAAACTAATATAAATATGTAACTAGTTTAGAAGGCTGCACCACGTGTTTCGATTTAATTTAAACCTTCATATTAATAATTTTAAATGAACTATGCTTAATATTTCCTGATTCAATCGAAGTTATTATTGCAGTTAAAAGTTCAAGGTCAAAATGCTTCGATATTGATAAAAAGAAGTCAATTATAGTAAATTATAGTGTGAGGGATTTTCAATTGACGATTGCATCCTAAGTAATGTTTTTTATATCATTCTAAATTTAGTTCAACAAACTGAAACTGTCGATAGTTTATCACTTTTGGGTGATTCGCAAAAAATGGCAATTGCTTGCTTACTTGCAAAAATTTGAAACGACTAGGGTTGGTACCGTGGTCGATAAATCTATAACGACTTTGTGATTGTTTTTCTTGTTTAGAAGTAGTAAAACCGAGGGTAATATTTTTATTGTCTAAGGAAGAAAAATACCGCACTTACAACTTTTTTTTATTTCGAAGCCAGCATTCGTTTTAATCAAAGTGTTAGGTGATCTATTAATCCTTATTATTTTGTAAAGCAAAATATATGAAGTAACAAACTCTCAGCTCTAATTATAAAACTTTGAAATTATTCTTATGATGCAAATTTCTACCAATCAATCAAAAGTTAGTGGTGTGAGCATCTCAAATTTGAAAGTCCGGATTAAAGAAATAATATGACTTATGCATCGGAGTATACCCTTAGAAAACACATAATATTCCTCAACCTCCACATAGTCTTCTTTATTAGTATACGCTTGGGTTGTCTTGAAAAGATGAGAATTCCACGAGGAATTTCAATTCGTTAAGATTGTATTTCGTTCCTTCTCTTTGGAGGTAAGAAGCATACATTTTGTCCTTGTTTCACTAATCTACCTTACAATAGAGATAGAATCAGGCATGTTATAGTTGTAAAAGTGAAAAAGTGTCGAATTTGTAGGACCCAAACACGAGAGCGAAAGAGGCATGCGAGATTTTAAGGCTAGAAGGAGAAAAACTAGAGGCAACGTGGACTTGAAGAGTTTATGTCAAAGTTTGTAACCAATGGAAGAGAACATAACGCCCACTTACTTAGAGGATAAAGAGCCTTGTAGTACATTTCTGTGTGGAATAAAAGTACCTACTCGTATCATCTTTGTTACCCAAATCGTTTGTAAGATAACTTGTCTTTGTCGGTAGGTAGCTGATAATGGCATCGGTTGATGGTGTGTGCATGAAGGTATACACAGTCGGGACTTAACCTTACCTTACTGCTTACATACCTAGCATATGTAATGTACAGTGTCAACACACATGTAGAAAACTAAGCACTGAGTGTGTGAGGTACAGTCGAATTCATAAACTTCACCTATTTCTCTATTTTAAAACATTAGTAAATGCACAACATAGACGAGGAAGGTTAATTGCGCCGAAGGGGTCTCGGAAAGTTCAAACTTATTTAGATATAGGATGATGAAGTCGTAATAAAGTATTACCCAGAAGATCAATTAAGATTAATAAAAGAATACGCTCTTTAATCACTCCACGTTTTGTGGTTAAAGGTTAAAATCAAACTCAATTAATGCTTCCATTAATGATTAATCTAATGACGTACACAAAAAATTCCTAATCGCGTTATTTTTTAATATTGGAAAATCACTTTATTAAAATATACTACTACAACTATTTTTGAACCGTAATTGTTTCAGACTTATCGGAGATTGCTACATTTTATTTATTTGCAAAAGTGTATTGATTGATAGTTGAAATTGAGTTGTCGATAACAGCCAAATAACAGAATAAAAACAATTTCTCAATTAATCGCGCATTTGTTCTCAATTTTACTTGCGTTTAGACTTTTTCTATATCCCACCATATACTAAATTATACACAAACCATAGTAATATTCTGTTTTAATTCAATTTAACAAGCCGAACCTCATTTTTTTATATTTTTTCTTCTTTTTCGTTTTCAACCGACGACGTTCTTTGGTTTGCAAATTGCTTGGTCTATTTCTACACTTCTGATTCACTTTCTAATTTGTTTTAATTATGCATGCCATACATGGACAAGTACTACAAGCATCATTAATTATTCAGAGAGTTTCTCGTTGAAATTATTTTGGTGGTGTGAACACACAATTGATTAGTCATATGTTTCGGCTTTAAAATTGTCGACATAAAGTTAACGCTTATAAATATTTAATGGAGTTCCGCAGGGCACTACAAAATTGGTTTCGAGTATAGATAGATAGTTACGATTAAAAATCTTTGGGTTCCATTATCTGGTCTGTGAATACATCAGGTGGATCTCTTGGTCGATTTACCTTTGTAGTGAGCACCTTGAGGTAGCACCAAAAAGCTAGACTAAAACGAGGAATTAAATTAATTAATTAATTTCAATTTAAAAATCAAAAATAATTCAATTTACCATTATGTTTTCAACGCCCTGTATATTGATTATACTGGAATGCAATTCAAAATTCAACTTGAAAATTAGATATATCTGGAGGTCGATTGGTGATATCATGAGTTTTGTGCAATAATTATTGAAAGTAATAGTAGAATACCTGAGTACTTGTAATTTTTAAGAGTCTGATTGTTAGATATTAGCTTCCATTACATCTAATCAGTTTAGTAGAACTTCACACCCTATCAATGACTACATAGGTAAATCATTCACTTAAGTTATTTAAGTCAAAATATCCTTTAATCATAACCATTCTATTAGTAGTTGATCTTCAGAATTAATTTAAGAATTTTATTGAAATTCAAACTATAATAATTATTCTATTACACAGGTTATATCGGTTTGGGAGGTATTCCACACCCCCAGACCCCCCGGTTTGTAACAGTTTAAACTGAGTGCTTCTTTTAACTTTTCTTCTGTGCATTTAAATTCTACCAAATAAATTTCTCAGAACGAAACTTTCACAGTTTAAACTGACCGGCTCATTGGGCATTTACTCTGTGCCCGATAGTCTAAGTCTAAGGTAGGGTACTTTCTTCTATAAGAAAGATTGCAGAGAGAAGGACTACAAAATTTGTTTAAAAACCGAATATAACCTCAATTCAATCCAACTCTTTAAAATCTTTTGGAAGACACTAGCAGTCTATACTATCTAGGATTGTATTCTTCTAACACTGTATCCGTTGGGACAGGGCCGTTTTAAGGCATGAGTTTATGGACTTTTTCTTTTAATTATAACAATAAGTTGTTCCATATTTTCTCGTTATTATTCATTTTATACTCTGTTTGGCAATACCCACTGCCCATTTTGTTCCTCCTTCTTCCTCATCTCTCTCTCTTCAAACCTTACTCTTAAAGTATGTAGTGACACTTCTCCTTCCATCGCCATGAATCGCCATCGGCTAAATATGCCAATTAATAGTTCGAGGTTCCCCCTCCTTTTGTTTATTTTCAACATTACTATTGGAATTTTTTTTATATTCTAGTTTTAAAATTAGAAAAGGTTATAAGCTCCTTGAATCGATGAACTTTAAATTACTAATTTCTATATCGTATTTTCTTGTATTCGGACGGTCACTCGTTTTATCAGAGTTTTTATAAACTTTTTAAATTTTGTATTTTCTTCTGGGTTTTACGATGTTCCATATTTATTCATCTAATACTCTTCCTTATCCTTCTGATGGCTTCTAATGCCTTCTCCTCAGTAATCCGTTTTATTTCAAGATATCTTTTTCCTGTTACCACTGGTTTGTTCACCTTCTGTTGTACTGGAAATGAGTCTCGTGGTCTTGCCTTTTTGCTACCTTTCGACCACCAGTAGATCCATTGGTTTACTTAAAAAGAAATTTCAGGGTCGAGATATCTCAATTATTGATACTTGAACGAAATCCTACTAAAACGTTTATTTTTTTGGTATGAGATTTTGGATTTTTGTAGATGATTCTTAATTATTTTTGGATTTACATTGTTCCACTTTGGATATAGTTGGATAATTTTGGATGTAATCTGATGAGTTACTTGAACAATTACTTTTGGAGAGATCTTGAAATTGGAGAAGACTCAATTTGGAGTGTAAAAACCATCATTATCATTAATAGGATATTACAAACTCAAATTAAAAATTGAAAGCAAAATAAAAAAATTTGATTGCGTCCACCCGTTCACGTTTAGTCGACTTAATATTGGAAAAAATTTTCAAATTTTAAATGTCAAATTTAGATGTGGATTCGTGTAATTCCAGATTTAAGAGTCTCATGGTTCAAACGTGCGGAAATTTGGATTGATTATTTGATTTCAAAATCACAAAATCCAAATGGGAAAACCAATGTGTGCAACACCACACTAGATGCCACGCTATCGACACACTTTACAACGCCTTGATTTCAGAGCCGGATTAAGGCCCCAAGCTAACTCTTTTTGGAGGCCCCTTGGTCTTGCACATTTTAATAAAATGCGCCGCAGGCAAAAATATTTGAAGGTCAACCGCGCTTAAATCAAATACATTTTTTTGTAAATGTAAACTTTGGTGATTTAAATTTTGTTGCTTTAATTTGTTTGAGGCCCCTAGAAAAGTGTAGAACCGGGGCTGAAGCCTTTTTAACCCCCCCCCTTTAATCCGGCTCTGGTTGATTTAACTTGCAACTTTATAAAATTAACCATACAATCCCAATAATGCTGCCATTATTATTATCATTCCGCTTTGTGGAATCTGGCTAAAAGCAAAACCGTTGTTCAATTTCGTACCAACTTAAATTGTTGGCGCGAATAGACGCACAAATTCAAATTTCTACAACACACAAAATTATTTAATACAAAATTAATTTTCCCAAACGAATTCCAATATAAAATAAAATCAAATTTTCAAAATAGTCACATAACAAAACTCAAAAACATAATCTATTCATAATAAAATTTTAGATCAAAATTGCTAATAATAAAATTCAATTTCAAAAACTCAATATTCGTAAAAAACGAATTTAGGAACATAGCAATATATTATTGTCATATACCTATAATATAATATTATATTTTAATCATTATTAAATTAATTTCGCCTGACGTAAAAATATCATTACTATTAAATATTTTATTTCTATACTCTGTTTTCACATTTTCAAAAATTTATTGAGATAAAGTGTATGGCGCACATAATATTATTTGTTTTTCGAACAGATATTCAAGTATTCACTCCAGATTAGGTAATTCAAAATTTTAATCTCACAATTTATTTATACAACTGTTTTTAACCTAGGTCTGACGAGCTGCAATTTTAAAGTCAAGATTAAATTGAATGGCAAACTTTGGTGGTTTTTGGTTAATTTTTTTCCGGATTGTATCTGTGGTAACAGGAAGCAAAATAATTGTAGACACAATATTTAGAAAACTTTACGATCATCGTAGCATTTGGAAATTTATAGTTTGGAACCGATAAGACGCGCTTTAAAAGTAACACATTAAACCGATAAAGATATAAAACATTCAATATATGAATAAATAAAAATATTAGTAGAAATATTATATAATGGATATAAATTTAGTATGTGTGTATAGTAAACTATAAAAGTATGATAAAACTGATAAATAATATAATGGAACATTTAAATGTGCACTTAATATGCTGTCATATTTGCTATTAAAATTTAAATATCGATAAGTAAATAAATTATTTAAGGTAAATAAATTTTTATTGAAGTATTGATACATAAATCAATACATATAAAATTTTAAATAATTTACAAGGTTTTATGTAGATACAGTTAACTCTACGAATTCTGTATAAAAAATTTATAATAGAACTGTGATGTCCACACCAAAAAAATGCTTGTGCTTGTATAAGTTATTCATAATCAATTCGAATAATGTAATTTTAAATAGAAAAACTTTATTGTTTTTCAAAAGACCTTGACTTTTTGTCTGGCTTGTAGTTCATGTAAATCCAATTTTTGGACGGAAAAGTTCCACTTGGTACTCGACCACCAATCGGACCAAGCTGCAGTCTGTGCGGTAACACAGAAAAACTTGTTGATGAAATCAGATTATGTAACAATCTAGACAAACTGATGAGGTATTGAAATTATAACTAAATGTTATTTTCCGCTTAAAATTTTATTGTTATTTCCATTTTAATGTCTTCGCATTCAGACAGTCATCGATCACACTAAATTGACAGCAATATTCGGCTACAAGGTTTTCCTTTAGGAAGAATTATAATTTTTATGAAACATAGCGGATTGTCCTGTATATAGTGATTTTGCTTTTATTTATTGGAGTTGATTATCTAAAATCTAACATAATTTTGAAATTATGATACTTCTAAATTTGCAGCTGTAGCAAATTACATGAAAAATGACAAGAAAAACTAAATAAAAACTGTATAAAATTAAAATTTTATTTTAGTTTGGAGCTAATTCAATAAAAAATGTTAGAAATATGTAATGACAAAACCTTGGAATTAATATTTTTGATCGTGTTTCGTTTTTGAGTTGCGAAGTTATCGAGTATTTTTTTAAATGGCAACCCTTATTTTTTTTTGGCGAGTTTCAATAGAATGTGTAAAAAAAGAACCCCGAAGAAATAAATTTATTTCAATAGATCAACTACTATTGTCGAACTAAAGAACACAATTTTTCTTTTCAATTTTTATTTGTTGAAGTTGTGGATTTGAATCAATTTTGTCAACTGTTATTTCAGAAAAATGTGGTTTATCCAAATCCGTAAAAAAATAAAGGTTGCCATTTAAAAAATTTCCTTTTACGTAAAAACAATAAAAAATGTCAATGGCAAAAAAGTAATATTTATAAAAATAAAGTTGACGTGGCCGGGATTTTTTTAGAAAATTTCTCGAAAAATTTGTATCAAAGTTGTTTGAAACTTTACGAGCTCACTGTATTATAAGAATCCCAAGTCGTCTAACTTGCATAAATTGGATTAATCAACTCAAATAAATGAAAGAAAACTAAAAGTTCCTTTCAAACATTTTTAATTTTAATAGAAGATATTGAATTCCAGTTTTATACAACTTTGCTGCAAGTTTATCTAAAGTTTCTTGGTCAATTTGTCTATTAAATTGTTGGAAGCTAAATTATTGTAAAATTATTTAATACATTTAGGAGTACAGATGACGGTACAGCAAAATAAGAAATACATACCTACGCATTCAGGGCCGTTTTAAGCGCATGGAGCAACTGGGCCCGGGCTTCGAGAGGGCCTCGTTTCGTTTTCGACTCGGCCTCAATAAGATCATGATACAAATAACTTTAATCGTCAAAACTCAAATTGGTCAAGAAAGTAATTTTGCGAATTCATTTGTTTATTGTGCGTTGATTTCTATTCATCATAGACTCGTTGCCCTTGTTTTGGTATTTTAACAGCTATTCGGTAATTTTTTGGCCTCGCGTTAAAGTTCAAACTCAATAACTTATTTGAAATGTTACTAAAACGATTATTGTTTAATTTTAGCAATTTAATTTTTTTTTCTTCTTTTGTGTAAGAATGCACGAGCTATTAATTAACGGTTTCACGATTTTAGACAATTTAACACTTAGAGATGAGGGGTGTGAAAATCGTGTGGCGCCCTGGCTTGGTATTAAACGCATAATTTTAAATTTTACAACTGATCGAAGGTGCACCGTCACACAAATCCGTTAATTTATTAGGTCAAAATCTTTTTGGACAAAGTTTTTATTCACACTTAGTTACATTTCAAGTCTTAAATTTTCGTTTTGTAATAATGTAATTTCACTTCGAGTGCTTGAACACGTGCCAATAAAATAATTAGGCCAAGCGAGCATATTAGCGTTAATTAGCAGATTAATTTAATCTTCTTATGAAAATATTAAATAAAGGCTCATAGGAATGCGGACGACAAACCCTGCCCTTATACGATTTTTAAGTTACCGGTAAAAAAATAAGATGACGTTTTAAGGGCTTGCCACTTGCATCCCAGTAGAAAACACCAGGTTCGACTCCTAAAAAAGACTATGTGGCAAAATTGAAAACTAATATTTTAACTAATAGCACATGGTATATATATACCATTCCGGTATAAGTACCCGTGCTATTTAAACTTCGATATTTTGCTTCCGAACAATTCGCTCCCGGATATTTCGCTAGCGGATATTTCGCTACCACTTCTAAATTGTTATTAAAAAATTTATACGTTAGATTTTAAAATATATAAGTTATGTTCATATAATTATACCATTATTTTTTTTTCGTTTTAAAACTTTTTTAGTAACAAAGAAAAATGGTAGAAATATTCTAGAACCAAATAAACAGTATGGAGCTTATTGAAACTCAATGGAGTTCAAACGATTGACTTTGTCTTAGATAAAAAATAACTTTTGCTTATATACGAGTACAACGCTTGATATCTAAAGCATTTCCATCTATTTCTTAGTCGAGATTTTACTACGATTAATGGTGTGTTCGGAGGCGTTCAAAATATATTATCTAAATTATCAAATTTGATATTGTTTTCCAATCAGCGCTACTTACTGCTTCGGCTCTAAATTTATGGCCTTATTTATTCGCCATACGTACTCTGGAACCAAACAACCGGTTTAATTAGCAGTTAACACATGTAATGTTGCAAAACATTTAGACAGAATTAGAATACCGATAGGATTGATAGGATAAGCACTAACGATTTTAGTGGAGAGCGTTCTATCATCATATATCTTCCGCAAATTGATTACCTCCTCAATCCGAGATCAAACTTATTGAAAAAACTGCTAATATAATTTAAAACTTGGTTGGAAGCAAATAGGAAAAGTCTATCGAGATGAAGTACGGCCTCTTTTCATTTTCTCGAGATAATTCACATCAATTGAAAAATAATAATTTTATATCTTCTGCCGATCTATTGATCACCTGATGGTAGTGTACAGATATTATTGGTTATTACGAGAGTAAATAAATTTATCAAGTTTATACTAACTAGCTGGTGCTTGGCACCTATGCGTACGATGGCGTGCCAGTGGGTTATGCATCTCTAGGTCGATTCTTACGTATTCATCCATAGGAGTCCGGTATCACCACAACTCCAGCAATAACGATCGCGTGCGAAAGCGTGTCGTGAGCGAATTAAATAACGCTGCCGCTTTAGAAGATTTACCGTCGACGCGCGAGGAGTCCATTACTTAGAGAACAATGGTCACGAATCCCTATGATTCACGATACTCGAGTATGCGGTGTAGGTGGTGTACTTAATGGTTATTTGATGCGGATCGGTGGTCTGTCTTTCGAGGAATGGATTTTCTTTTCTAACTGCAATTTTTTTTGTAACATCGATTTATTGATACTACTTTTTTTTCATAAGTTTATTTTAATAACCTTTTCATTCAAGTATGACATACAGATTCGGCCTACACATGCACGGCAAAAGTAGGTATATAAATAGATCGAGTCACGCTAACTTCTTTTGTGGCTTTCGGACAAATTACTTTATTATTTTTTACATCATCGCATTACACAATTATTCCCATCTAAATGTAATGTATTATGCAGTATTGAAATGTTGTTCGGTTTGTTCAATGTATGTCGGGCCGCAATTACAACTCATCTGGTACATACCTTTTTTAGTATAATGTTTAGTTTCACTTCCATATAAAACAGCGTTTTATAGTCGCAAAGTGGCTTATAGTGGAATTTATCGAAAAGTTAGTGTTCAATATAAATGACCAATGTCACGGTGCACGACAATTTATAATGTATTTAACTGCAACAATTTTATTTGTGTAATAATAAGTGGGGCATTAATAAATGTGATTAATTTAAATTATATGAAGCGTAGAGTGAAAATGCGACATAATAATAGAACTACAGTTGTGTGTATTCCACAATAGCCACTAAAACTACTCATCCAACGGCATCAGGTTGTTTTATACATAGCTTATACGATATCGCAGGATTCCCTATTAATTTAAAACAATAGGCAATTCGATATTTTATTTACACCATTATTGGATAACAAATTTAAATTATTCAATATATATAGTAACAATTTAACAAATTTTATTTGGCAACGCAACCGCAACGTTGCATCTACGTCGCTAGGAGACGTTACAGTTACGTGCAAGATTAAAAACGCGTATTGTCTGCGATAAACATTAAATGTATGAAAAAACGGAAAGTTGATTGTTGCGTTTAACAGTACATCTAAGTTTAATTACTTATTGTTCTATGTAATTATATTCATTGTAAGTAAATTATATTTATTTATGTTATGTATAAGTTGTAAAATTGTTTATAATTACCTCAGCCGAACAAACAAACAAACAGGAGTGGCTTAGAAAAAAGTAACGTTAACAATGGTACTTAGCATGTTTCGATTAAACTTTTTCTTGTAATTAATAATATTAACGACTTGGGAACATCGACAAGGTTAAGTTGTTACCCACTATTAATTCGAAAGAATGCACAATAGCTTTCGATTTTTTAAAATTTGCAAAAGAAAAAATATTTGGATGTTGAATTACTTTACACCTTAATAAAAAAGGATTAGTTCCAGTGACGCTTCCATTATGAAAAGGGGAAGACGTAACAAACTTTCCACTTTTAAGTTTAATGCAATACAATCGTTAAGTATTTTAAGATTTTACTTTCGAAAATAACTTGAAAATTATTAAAAGATCCATAAAGTTGAAGCAAAAGCAATTAAAGTAACTTTTCATCAGTGGATAAACTTGTAAATCCATAATCAACAGTTTTGAAATAGACGGTTAATACTAAAATTATTTAAGTAATCGTAGCAGGTTTTACGATCTATAAAATTTAATATTTTTTGATATAAGTATTAAAAGAAACAGTTTTTCCAGGTCGTAAACATAGAAGGAATCGATGAAGCAAAATTAATTTAATTAATTAAAATTTCCATAATTAATTTGAATGAAATGCTTACAAAAGCAATTTATAGTTTAAAAACGAATCATAAATTTAATAATAAATAATAATCAGTTGTATTTTGTAACCAACCCATAAAAGCAATGGCAGGTGAAATAATTAAATAGTTTCGGTGTTAAATTTAATTTGATAATTCTCACGTAAGCTATATCATTTGCAAACGATCCAAAATGTTCTTTTTTATAAAGCCAGAATGGAATTTAAAATATTACATTCTCGAGTTAAGATGAGCTGAGTTTATGAGCCATAAAATTTAAATAGATTTATTTATTGTTCTCTATATATTCACCATAAACCGGCAATGCATGTTATTGTTAGTTGTTCAAGGCAATTACACGCAACTAATTAATTTTATACCTGTTGTAAAATCCATACGAGAACATCAATTCAACATTACGCCTCACCGTAAAAATCTTCATGTAATAAAGTTTAAAGTTTATCTTTCACGAACGTAGAGAAAGGTGTAACGGTTCTGTACAAACTTCCTGATTAATGCGATATTGTTGCTGTCGAGGTGCATCGTTATTTAAAAAAAACAAAATGAAAGTGGTAAAATAATTGAAAAGAAAACTTGGCTATGCACAATTGCAATTTACGAACCTCCAACTATCCAGAGGAGGGCTCGCAAGGTAACATAACGCAAAAGCGATTTATTGCTCTTGATGCAGTACTTAATCAATTAACCATTAAGTAGTGATTGTATCTGTATGTATATAAATATCATTATGTATATTAGCCCAATAAGCATAATGTTGAATTTCTATTTGAAATAACGCAAATGGACAATAAAATATATATTGCTATGACCTACTATGAAAATGAAAATTCCAATTAACGTAGATTTTATTGTGTTTTATATTATTGTAAAAGTTTATTTTTATTGTATACTGACAAAATGGTTCATCATATTGATATATTTTCACGAAGAATTTATAATTACTGCGTTGATGAACCAAAGTTACAAGCTTCTCATCGACATATTATAAAAATTTTTTTTAAATTAATTTTAAGTTTTTTAATAACTTAAAAAATTTTGCAAAGTGGCAAATATGTTTCTCTTTTTCTCGGAGCAAAGATAGTTTCACTACTGCTATTTTCAATTGCATATAAATAATGTTTAGGTTTTTAAACAATCTTTAGGGTTTTTTTTTATATTAATTTGTGAAAACTATTAATGCTGTCATATGTACATCAAAATAAGAATAAGCTACAGTATTTGGAATAAAATAAAAAAAAAACTAGAATTTTGATTATGACATAAATTTTGTAAACTAAAAAGAAACAAGAAACAAAGTTATTTTGCGCTCGCAGTTAAAATTGGTTTTTGAATGGTAGAAAACAATTATGTAAAAGCGCCAAAACAAATGTAAATTATAGTTCGTTTCATAACTTTGAAATTCATTTTCAATTTAGTTATGGCACTGCATTACTAATTACAAGCATTTAATAATATTGGAATTTATTTGAAAAAATTAGCTTCTTTATTTTCATAATTTTTCTGCAATGTTTGTGTCGTCAATATACTAGAATTTAAATATCAACATAGCTGTTGAAGGCAGGGGAATACATTTTTCTGCAAAACTAGAACTAAGAATGGTTTGTGAATTGAAACTTCAAATCAACAAATGCTTTATTAATTTAATTTGAAATAATGTTGTGTTGATTTTAAAATTAATATTATTTCCGCACGATATACTGTTTTAATTTAAAAGTAAACAAAAATTAATCGATATTTATAATAGCAAACAATACAAATAATATCACAATTTATTTGATAATAATAAGCATAAAAACTAATTTATACAACATTTTTTACGTTTCGGTTTATCACCATCAGCAGGACACATGCAGCTTATATTTATAAATGAGTTTTAAAAAAATGGTACCTATAGTTAAGATTCAGAGTGTGATTTCGATTCAGAGTATGTTACTAGTTTTCTACAATCAGTGGTGGGCTCGTAGTTTGCCATAATAAAAGGGCTTACGTTTAGAAATCTGAGGTCAGAGTGTAATTGTACCTTCATTAAAAAATATTCATGTAAAGCCAATTAGTAATAATAATATTGCATTCAAATTTAAATAATGTTCTAACCGTCTGCCATACATGATTTGCATCATAATAAGATGTTGTTAGATAGAAATCTAATTGTCCGAACGTGAATAGTGTAGATTCCGATTCCAGTTTTTTTGAACCCCAAAAATTTCTAGGACCCCGTGCAATGTAGAATCTGCGGAGCAGTATTGAATAAGTATATATATTTAAATATTTGAATTCAAATTTTCACGCCCTAAAGGGTACTGGAGAGTAATTCGTAACCCACGGAGCGTACTAACACGAAATAATTACAGTTGTATTTGTTCTGAACAAGTGAACGATTCCTATTTAATAAAACCTCCGTACCCCAGTCATCGTGATCATAATGTTTTTTAACTTCAATATTATTTTAGTTTTTAGATAATAAATATGTATTTATTGGTAGTTATGGGAGTTATGCTACGACTTAATCCTTACGGCTGACTCTGTTAGCCGTTTTAAAAAATTAAAAAATGCGCACTTTACTCATACATTATATTTGTACTGTACTTTTTTAAAGAAATAAATTTGTAAATATGTATCACGCAATAAATGTGGACCCTCTTCGGGAACGATAAAGACTTTATTGTTATCAAATAGTATAGTTTATTGCTATTAAATATAAAATTTTTTATTGTGTTTCAAAAGTTATTTGTAGTACCACCCTCTTCGTTCTCGTGAGGAAATAAAATTGCCGCAAATCTCCTGCGGCGATGGCAGATGGTTTCTACGTTTTCCCTTGTTCTAGTTCAATCCATGTGCGTTATCACTATATAAAACATAACAAACGTTTGATATTTACATAAAAAAATTGAAATGTTTATGTACAAAAGCAAACATTTTATTTTTAGTAAGATACTTTCATTAGAGAAAAATTCAAAGTATGAGAAAATGGAAAATGGGTCATCATTTAAATAAGAAACAAAAATTTGCGCAAATTAGTAACAGTCGAAAAACATTACAACAAAAAGACATTTCGCCGATGAATGTCTGGATTGATTCTTCGTTTTTCTTTCTTTGACGGCTCTTGAAAAATTGATATCAAAGTAAAATGCTTTTTATTCCTTTTGGATTTAAAATTAAAACAATTTTATGTTTTTACTACAAACTTCTACTTCCTTTTGTTGAATAAATTATATAAAGTACTACTACTAGGGGTAACGTCTTGTCTACTTTATTGAATTTCTTTCAAAGCTAACAATTTTCATTTAATTTTACTTTGTAATAAAAGTTTTGATTCGATAATAAAAAGCTTAAAAATATAATTTTTTAAATTGCCATTTATGATGACGGAAACAAAGGAGAGCAATTTTTCTGATGATGGTAGAGATGTTACAAACATCTTTCGGTGACACAAAACTTACTCGATATCGAATGGCTCGGTTTTCCAAGTGGGAGTAAATTCCTCAGGGGAAATAAAAGCTTCGTCGAGTACTGACACACAAGAGAAATTACCCGGAACACATAAAAGAGCGTTGTAAAGTTACGATACTTGTTTGACCTATTTGATTGAAGAAGAAAACCCTTTTCACAAATTGTTTAATGTGAAGAATAATACAATACACTCATTATTTTTATAGAAAAATATAAAAACTTTAAAACACTTTTATATTATTAGGGTTTTTTTTAATTTAGTTAACATGAGAAGGGTGCAAAGATGTGATTTTATTGAACGAAGGGAAGCACTGCCACGACTAATTGAGAAATTAACATGGCTCGAAGGGTTATCGGAAGGTCCTTGAACGATTTTCCTTTTTATAACTCTTGCGCGATAACAACTCAGCTGTATTGAAAAGATATAAATTTCTTTGCACATTTTCCATATATTTTCAAAATTTTAAATTGAAGCAACCGAACCCAATAAAACTTTTTATAGTTTTCGCCTTTGCTGAAATGTGCTCCGCTGACAATAAAAAATAGTAAAAGTAATAAAAATAGTAATTTTAAACCCCACGAGGACTTTTAAGCCAAAGAGATCAAGTTTTGTGAAAAATATTTGGGGTGGTTATAAAATATCACCCTATTTAATGGAGAAGCTATCAAAGCAGGTAGTCAAAGGGAAGCTCCTCTGATCTATGAGTGCTAAAACTTATCATTACTAGTTTCATAAGCGAAGTTGTTTTCGTTTTCATTTCCCTTTCGGTTTAATGTCATTGACGGGGATGTTCAAAAAATTTATAGACCAACTTCAAAAATATATTGTGGTATATTGTGGGATATATAATTTTGGTCGTAGAATGCATATGTTTTCCTAATTGCTTTACATCAAGTTTGGCCCTGATGGTAATAATTCAAAGATTGAGCTGTTCTAGCTCTTAAGCAATTTTTTACAACAAATAAAATAAGTAACCCTAAATACAAAAATAATACTGCTATATTTTCCAAACAAAAACTTGACTTGGTATTACTTTACTGCCGGTGAGGGTTGCGATATTAATGAACTTTACCTCCGCCGACACTAAAGTACAACTTTTTTTTAGGTTTAAAGAAAAATAAACATTGATTTTATTCGGAGCAAATCTACTTTTTGTGGCTCTCCTGCAATTTTTAGACTTAAACGTTAAACATACAAACTCATCAAGTAAAGCTCAATATTTGCCCATAATGAAGCAGTCTAAAGATTACTATGTATTTGTTTCTCAAACGTCAAAAATCTGATTTTGTCATTCAAACTTTAAAATTCGCTCTTTTATGAAAGCAATTGTTTTCTTTTCTGCCTGTGATAGGTGGCTATAAAGTACTTTAGTTCCGCCTGTATTAAAAGCTAAAATATTGTTAATTAAATAATATAATATTTAATTATTTTTTTTGTAGTTTGGACCGAAATTTTCAGACTCGTCCTTTAACCAAAACATCAAAAGAGGCACTTCGGTAAAGTTAAAAAAAATGTAATTAAAAATTTACCAAATTTAAGCATTTACAACACTGCTAATTGATGAGCCTAGATCTTTCAAAAAATGAATCTGATGATCAAATCAATCGGTCTCTCGAAGATTGTTGTAACCGGACGCCACTGGATCTCACTTTAATGTTTTTTTTAAATATATGTATAATCTTTTTTTAATTCTCATTTCTCTTCTTTGACTAAAGCTCTAAAGTCTCAGCCTAATTGCTCTCTACCGCCGCCACGTAGGGAGTTTTCACAGAAACATTATTATTCGGGTTATTGCTCAAGTTGGAAATTTTGGCAAGAGTTCACTGCAGTTCTCTATTCATAAACTTAGCAGAGGGTGGGTCAGAGATGACCCCTAGTATTTACGTAAGATGAAACAAGATTAATCCATAATAATATTTTTCCACGAGTGGTGTACAACGTTTTATTCAATTTCAAGAGAAATCAAGCAAGTCGGAATTTATTTAGTAACAACAGATAAATAATAGATTTTAGTTTTGTCTTTTGTGCAGTTAACACGTTTTTTATAAGGATGGATAATATATTATGTAATAACTAATAACAATAATATCGATAACAATTTTGTTTTGTAACAATTACACAATGACGGTAAACATTTCTAAATAAGAGTATAATATCTTAAGCGAGAGAAAAGCAGAATTATATTCAAAACATCAGAAGATGTAATAGAGTCTACAAATTTACTGAGGAAATAATGATGTTTTCTAAGGCAACGAATATACATTTTTAGAAAATATAGTTACACATTTCAGTAATAAACACGTTTTGTAGCTACAATAATTTTAATACTCTGATATGTAAAATTTGATTGTGCTAACGTAATTTTAAATTTTAATTGGCATTTAAAACCTTATTTTGATGCTTTTACAGTTACAGGATGTGCTTCAGAGTTATAGTAGAAGTGGAAGAAATAAATAACTATATACTAAATAAATTAATACCACTCCACCACTGTTCTGTCAACTTGTCAGATGCTAATTTACTATCCCGCCTTTAATAGTTTAATAGTTTAAAAAAAAATAGAATAATAAAATAAAATCAGTTTGTGTATTTAATTGTGCAGTGTAAGTTAGGTTAGTTTATGTATATTTAAGTTAGGTTAGATTTAGGTTACGCAGTAGCGGCTCGTAGGTTGCCAAAATATAAAAATGAACACTACTGTTACATGGAACAACTTCAAGGTTGCGCAAAGATTTTGTTACTAAAAAATTAAAATAGGAAATGTGCAATTAAATCAAATTCAATACCAATGATTGCTCCCATTTCATAGCCTTTAATATTAATATTGTCCTTTACGTTTCCACTAAATTTAATTTCCACTAAATTATCCATATCTTAATTTAAAGAATTAAAAAAAAAAATCACTAGTTGTAATGTAACAAAATATTTACTAACTGCATAATGGACAAATCTGACAAGTTAACCAAAAACTATTTTCTTAAACATTGGCCAACTAATATCAACTTTGATATTTATTGACATCCTTAAATTGTTCCTGCAGTCGAAAACTTTTTATCACAATAAAATATTCACAAGCAAGCGACTAAAAATTGTAGGTATAATGCGCAAAAAGTTGATGCAAAAAGTGTCTTCCATGGTTCCATGAGGAATAAAAACGAGCGTTTACGGTATTAGCTTATTACAAGGGGACAAGTTGATCCATTAGGCAACATATTGTTCATTATAGGTTATAACGCTTACATTATAAGCATAGAGAGTCACTTAGGTATGATTCACATCCAGAGATAGATGTTCCCTCTATATTGTTATAGCAACCCTATTCGATTTCGGATGATATTAAACGTTTCATAGCTGTGTGTATGAGGGCGAGGGGATTTGCCAAACAAGCTTACTCAAATGTAATTACATTTAATTCGCAGAAAAAAAAAAGAAAAACGCCCACCACGTAAATCTTCACAAAGTTTACGTTGGTACTAAATATTAATTTAGAAAACGTCGATTTTTAGATAAAGCTCCGCTGCGTCCAAAATAATAAATAAAGATTTTAAAAAGTAACTTTGAAAAAGTTTTGTGCAAAGTTCGAATAAATCTATCCCAGAACTGTTCTCAGTTTATAATAAACTTCTTCATAAATAAAATTTATGCAAATAAAATTGCAGTATTAAATTTACTACATAAATTTGATTACAGTTTCGGTTGTACAAGGATGGTTCAAAGGAAAACAAATCAAGGGTGCCGGTAAGAAAATATTTCGACTTTTGTTTTCTTGAGAATTTCAAAGCTACTTTAATAATCAAATGAATAATTTTGGTTCAGAATTAATTCAAACATTGTGGCGAAGTTTACAGCATAGGAGATTTTATGGCGATGTTATATCCGTCAATTATCGAATTTAAGTTTTCGTTTGTTTAATAACTAAATTATTATTTATGTCAATGTTAATTTAATTTGAATTGTTACAACAGTGGCTACTTTGCGAACACTGATGAACATGTTTTTGCCATTAGCCACAATTTATTACAAGTGCTTCATCAAATTATTTATTTTAAATCAGTCATTTCTGCTATGCTATCTACCATTGGGTCACTACAACATTTCAGTAGATTCAGACAGTTTTGAAATTCAAGTGCCGAATTTTTTTTTATAATATGAATATTGAAAGAGTTGGAACCCATTTTAAATTTGATCGTCAAAAAATCGTCCTATGCTGGACGGTTGATGGAGGTAAATTGTAAAAATAAGTTCGACTGCGAAATTGTTTTCTAAAAGTTTTGTCGAAATTTAAACCCATGGGCCCCAAAACAAGCATACTTTGAATGTTTATCTTGCAATGACCATATAGCACCGAAACAGGATTTTTATTTGTTAATATTTTAGTTTGTTATTCTTCTTCTTCTTCTTAGACCGCGAAGTTGTCTACAAACTACGTTACAACTCTCTACCAATTCTTAAAATCAAAGGTTTTTGAGTTATGGATTGGCGATTGAATTAAGTAAAAAAATGTTAAGAAAGTTAAAACTTTTCTTTTTTTCTTGCAAACCCTGTATCTTTTAAACAAAAAGTTTTACAAACACATCGACTCTTGTTTCCTGATAGTAAATTAAACTGGCTACAACTTTGGTTTCATAAAATCTTACGAAAAAGTAATCCATTTCAAATAAAAACTGCAACTGTGGTTTGTTCGCAATTTCTAATGCGTGTTAATTAAGAATCTATAAATAAGAATTTAAATAATTTGATTTAAATTTTTGATTAATTGATTTAATTATATATTTTTAATTTCAGTTTATTAAATTTGAGGTTTAATCTTTGTTCATCGGTGTTTAAGTCTTCAGCTTAATACTAGCTTTAATTTATAGTTATGTGTGTGTTCAATATTTATTTCTTGGCTTAAGTAATTCATTATATTGTCAAATCTCAAATCTCATCTGTTGTTCTATTCGTGGATTTGTGTTAGTACATTACAGTAATTCTTTGATTCTATATTTATTTTATTTATATATCATTAACTGGCATCCACAAAAGTATAATTTATTTTCCTATTTAGTTAAAACTAGGTCTGAACAACAATAATTAAGAAATCAAATTTTGTATTTCGAATGCTTGCTTTTTTGTTGTTTCTTAGCCTATTAATTTTTAAATTTAAATTTTTTACTTTATAAGCTTTACAATTTCTCGATGGAAATGCTGAAAATCACCAGAGCTTACAGTTTCTTGGTTATTAGATTTAGATTTATAAGTAGTCTGGAATGTTTTCTTAAATTTGAAAAATTTTAAGCATAACTTTTTTTTGGGATTATAAATATAATAAGATGGATGTTTGTACTTAAAAGTTCGTTGTATAATTTAAAATAAAACAAAGTCGTTTAACTGACTGAATTAATTAAAAAGTCGATTATTAAAAATTTAAAATAAATTGTTAATTAAATTTAGTAATTTATAAGTGACATTGCAAGTTATTACTAGCTGGAAACGGTCTTTAACAATGAAGTTCACTCAGTAAAATTGTGTTTTTTGATATTACGCCAAAGAAAATTTGATAAATTTATCTCAATGACAAAACGTTTAAGAATTGTGCCAACACGTAATCGTAAAGTAAAAATTTTTGAATTTACCGATAATTGATTTAGTAACGCTTTTGAATTACATTAACTGAAGATTAGTTACCGTCGAATAAATAATATTTTATAGGATTTCTGCTAAAAATACTCAACACTTGAAAGGAAGTAATAAAATGAAAAACACTACTGCTTTTAATTGGGTGTGAAAATGTTGAAAATAAGAAACCGATAAAGTGTAAATTCCAGCAGTTATTTAATTCTGGAAAAGATTTCGCTCAATCCTTACATTTTCTCTCGGTCCAAATGATTTCTAATTAGCACCACATTAAAAGCCGTTAATAGTCAATGGTTTTGAAAGTCAATATTAATTATTCTATGGTCTCAATTCAAAACCAGTCTGTGTTAGAGAGGGACCGTGTTTATGCGGTACGCCCGATCTCATAATCTCTCTCAATTACCCCAAGCGAACTTTCCCGCTTCTAAGCATCCCTTCATTTCTCATCCCCTTAATCCTCCTACTCACCTTAAAAACCCTCTGCTTGTGGCTGTTCTTACACAGTTTACGGCTTCGTTTAGAAACTTACATCTAACTTATGATGACCACAATTTTTTACACTACCGAAATTATTTTATATAAAAAACTCCAATATTTATCAAAAAATTTAATACCTCTTCGATATAAAATTCAACTTTTTTGTTTGACGCCAAATATATTTTCCCTTTTATATTTTCCATTCAACCACCTTTTGTGTCATTGATCAAAAATCCTTTGAAAAGTTTTGCTGCCAGTTCAGACATTTCCTGCAAAAGAGGATTCCGCTTTCATATTAATGCTAAACGAATTTATGCATAGGGAAATGCGACATCATAAGAATTTGTGTCTAAATTGGAAATATGTAAGTCAAGTATTAACTTTTTCGAGAAACGGTCAAACCAAGTGCTTATTTATCTATCTCTTTATTTACAATATTATCCCAATTCGAAACTTATTAATCGGGCGATTTTCTTCAAAAAAAAAAACATTACATTGTGCTAGCAGTCGAGAGAATATTGGAAGAAGAAGACAGAATTATTTATAGAGAGCTTCGCTGTGACTTCTTGAACACTTATTTACACGACGGAAGTAATCCATGTTAGCTCTGGCGATATTTTGTCTGAAGCTTCTTGAACTCGGCTACAAAGATTTTTAAGTTGCTTTCGTGAATTTGATAAATTATTAAGTCTGACGTCTAACACATTCCAGACAGGGTCAAAAATTACATTGTTCCGCAAGGAAGTTATATAGTACTTCAGCCCCCAATGTGATAACTGAACTGGATCACGACTACAGTTATCTATTGCTTTATGCAAGTTTGAAGGGGAGATTCGTACAAGGGATCTGCTTTCAAAGCGTATTGCACCCTAACCACAATTTTGCAAATAAGGGCAGTTTGATCCTTGGATGGTTTCTTATTACTTAACGAAACACTTTCTCTTCCTATTCTTACGATAAGTGAACGAATTGCCGGATTATAATCAGAATTCAATTGAAATAAAATACTTGGCATTTTTGCAAAAATTAAAATTTTTCAATATTAGTAAAAGGAATATATTTTTTTCTAAATTGTATGAAATATGGAAATTTTACTCTAAATAATTAATTAAACGGATGAGTGTTATTCCCTTTGCGTGAGGACTTAATCGAAGATAAACGATATTACGCACGATTATTATTTATGGGTGAGTATCCACTAGGGAACAGAAAAAATGGTGCTTAATTTGTTTTTTCTTTTTGAATTTTTGAAAGTATTCGGGTAAAGACTTCTAAAAACGGACACTCTAGCCGCTAAGATTTTGTATACTAAAGGATTGTTTTAAATTTGAACAGCTAAAAAAAACTATTTTATTTATGACTGTAAATTGAAAATTATAATTTTTTCCACTTTATAAAAGTGTCGCCTTTTTTTCTAGCCTTCCTTGGACACAATTAAATATTAAATTAATATTTTCAAACTTGCAAACCTTCAGAGCTTTGTTATGTTTTCGTATAAAAAGAGTTGTTATTATATTGTATAAAATAAAAATTAAAGCTTTTTGTGATTGCGAATATTTTAAATAGAAATTTTAATATTGTAGCAAATTAGACTAAATAAAAAGTTTTGGTTTATTATTTTTTATGGGTAAGTTTCCACCAGGGAATTGGAAAAATGTTGCTTAATAATTATAATTTGTTTTCAGAAAATGTCGATTTCTGAAACGTGATTTTATTGTAAATAATATCTAAAATAAAAGTATTATCCTATAAAATTAATATTAAAGTGTCACCATATATTTTACACTTTCCAAAGTCAATGAATAACGATTACCAAAAAACTGCCCATCGTCATTTTTAAATTTATAACGTTCTAAATTTACTTCGGAAAACTTCAGAATTGTTATTATTGAATTGTTGCAACTGCGTTATTTGCATTTTTTTTATAAATAACTTTAAAATTTACATTTGTTTCGATTACCGGACGTTTCTGATTTAGAATTCACAGGAGAATATTTTCTTAATAAAAATGTAAAGCTATTGATCGGGAATAACAATGTAAAACGATAAGACAATAAATAATTTTCAATTCAATTTAATGTGAATACTGCGAAAAATTTATAAATAATGATACTTTTATACAAAACTTAATCAAAAATGGTTCTTAACAAGCAAAGTTTTTAATATTTTGCTAAACCCTTACGTCTTTCTCTAGAGAATTTAATTCTGAAGATATACTTAAAATTTTAAATGAATCGGACAACATTGTTTGAATTATTTTGTACCTAAGCCAAATTGAAAAACAATGTTTTAAAAAAACGTGTTCAGTCTCAATAATTTATATTTAAAGGTAGGGTCATTGGCTCCCCTTATTTTTAAGAATTAATTCCTTAATTTATAAGTTAAAATAATAAAATAAAATAAAATTAATTAATCGGTAACTTAACATATACCTAACATAACAGTTATTCGGCAATTTGAAAATGTTTCTGCTGTTTTCAATAGGTCTACTCCAACGGTGGGCGAGAGTTGTGAGTTTTTTCAGTTTATTATGGTAAAATTCTATAATGTCAAACTAGAAAATCATTGAACATAAAATATGTAAGCAAAAGAAAATGGAAAACTCTACTTAACCACTTAAGTGGCAATTAGTAAACTAAAAACAGAGAACAGTTAAGAAAGGTTTAATTTTAAAATTACAACATGGCGGCTCTATTACGTACACTTGATGTTGTCTTGAGTTTCATTCTAAATTATTCTATTGTAAAACCACTGTGAAATGATAATTCACAAAATAGAACACCAAATAAATGCAAACGTTTGGGTTATAAATAAACTTATTTCTATATCAACTATATGTATTAGATTAACTAAATATTCTTCCGCGTGATGGCGTTCGCTTAATGTAAATCACAAATCTCTTAGCTAGTGATAGAATTATCTATTCTAAACAAAATGTTAAACAAATTTCAACTATTTTTTTTATTTTGCATTGAAATTATTGATTTTTTAATTTTAATAGGTAATTTACAGAAAGTAAAATTTTTTGAAAACCTGACTTTAATCCTAATCATTTATTGTCTTAAATGAACGGTTTTTAAGTTATGAATTAAAAAGGAAAGATATAGTTCAATGGACCTTTAATTCTGACTGAACCACGTAGCCAATTCTATGGATGCTCATTCTTTGCTTGTGGTTTTCAAGGTTTTAAGGTATTAAAAAATTGGTATTTCACTTATTCTACCTTAGATTTATGTGAATTCAGTGAGGTCTGGCAGAAGTTGACCAGTGCCAGTTATTTTTATAAAAAGGTCTATTTTGTAGTTTTAGCGTGCACCGGTATATTGATTTCCATAACATTTTTTTAAGTCATACCAGAAGTGCGTGCAATAAGAGTAATGTAATGTAATCAATTTAGAATACTTTAGCATAATTAAGAATGGACGATGAAACGATGATAGCAAGCTATGCTCGCTAGTACGTTATTGTGGATTGTTTATTGTGATAACGTAGTTTGAGTTTTATTTTACTTACATGAAGAGTGTAGCTGTTGGTGCAATATTGCATAATTAAGAGTTGCTTAACTTATGTATACGGTACTGAGGATACTAATGAGTTAGAATGATGCAAAAGTATTTTGATTTTTTTTATGTCCATGTAGATACCAAAATTTCTACATTGACATTAAAAATAGATTTATTGGATTCGCAAGTACCTCAACAAGTATTCTGAATTATCCCGGTGCCCCCTTGGGGTTCGTAGGCACCACTTTGAGAACCACTATGTTAAGTTGTCCAAATAATACGAAAATTAACAATTTACCTATTAAATATCGCAACCGAGCAATAATTGTAAATTAACCATCACATTTTGAAATTCATCAGATTAAAGTTTAACAAAAATTATCCGTATAAGTTAGGTATAAGTTAGTTGTGGTATGCTAGGATATATCTAGGATATATGCTAGGATGTATATCCTATAGGATTAGACTAGGTTTGCTTTGTCTAGGTTTAAACTGAGTTTATGCTTCGCTGGCTTTGTTTTGATTTGTGTTAGGTTAATTTCTTTTATTTCTCTTTATTTTATTTTACTTTACTTTACTTATTTATATAGTAACAATTGGGTAATGATTTCCGCCATCAACAATTAACATCAGAGTTACAGGCATCTCCCCAAACCGTTTTAAGCAGCTGTGGACTCTTATGTCTGATTTCATAAAAAATTTAACGGTCCGTTAAATTTAACTAACCAATGGAAATTATTCCTTAGAGCTAACAAACCAATAGAAATCATCAGTTAACTTTAACGGCTTGTTAAAAGTTTTATGAAATCAGGCATTAATGCCTAAACTTTTCTTAGCAGAAAAAGGGGACAATAGTCTAGGAGTAGACTAAAGGCCTGATGATGATGATGATGATGGGTTTCGATTTGATTTTGCTTCTGCCACTAAAACAACACTAATATGCCTGAAGGAATCTACGAGGATTAAGCTAGAAAATCAAACTTGTTTTGTTTGTGAGGTGAGTTGTATTGCAATTATTGTTTACATTATTGATTTGGAAACGTTATCTGTGGCAGATGCTACCACTTAGAATCGCAATGGTTAAATCATCTTTATGCGAAAACTTTTTTCACTTTTTCAAGATCGAAGATCTGTTAGCTTTAAAACCGGTGTCCGCCTGGCTTTAAGCCGAAAGACTGACCCAAACTCAGTGTCTACTTGTTTTTGGAAAAGTGTAAGTGACATTTAAACGCGACCTTGGTGGGATAATTAGATTGTAAAGAAAAAATGTAGAATTTGTTAATTATTAAGTTTGATAATTTAATGAACAAACAAAAAATGTCAAATACATATAACTGGCAGCTGTTGTAGTTTACATTTCGTGTTTGTAAGAGACTGGTTGCGCTCTTGGCAAGAGCACAGCTAGTTCTAAGTGTTAATTGGACTAATTAGGGTGTTAATTACTCTGGCAGTGGCGGTAAAGCGCGCGGGCAAGAGCGAACTTGTTGAATTATCTCAGGCAGAACAGGGTAAGTAAGAGACGAGAGAACCCCACTTAATTTAAACTAAACAATACAAGCAGTTAATGTGGATGACGTTTTATATTTTACGTTTAATTAAAATTATTTTATAAAAGGAAAATGTTTGCTTTTAATTTTTGTTTTTTGATATTATTTAATTTTCGAGTAGGCATAGTACAAAGTAAATCGGGTAAAATTGCGAGGAGTATTTTAAATGTTGCAGATCGTTAACAAACAAGGGAGGAAAACAGTCAGAAGTTAATGTTAAAGGGTGCGAGTCTATGGAAGCAAAACAGCTGTAGGGAAGTGTGTGGTAGGAGTCCCAGGGGTAGTTAATGTTGTAATCAGGATCCGAGGGCGCGAATCCACGTGTGCGAACTACGCCTCGGTTCCATTGCACGGAAAGAGAACATTACGAGCTGTCACCCGCTTAAGCCTCACCGGATTAATTTGATTTGAAGCTTGTTCTAAATTAGTTTTGTTCCAAGACGGTTTAGTTTTTTTTGTGTTATTAATACATCTTCTCTAAAGACGATATTCCATGTAATCTTTTTCTGCGGTACATTACACAACCCATTTTTTTTAAACAACCATTCAGCTTAATTTAAACTAATTCCGTCTCAGTATAAAGCAATTTCGAATTCTCTTATTTTTATTTCTAAAAGCTTAAGATTAAAATAAATAGTGGCTTGGATTGTTTTAAATTGCTCAGCGTGTGACTTGCACAGATTGAAATCAAATGCACCCAAGCAATCACATTAAAAAGGGCTAAAAATATTCCGGATTGGAGGGAACCGAAATAGATGTGGATCGTATACGATGTGTCAAAACAAACAGAAATGACAGCGAAATATCCCACCCCACGATTATTTTAAGATGTAAATTAGTACAAATTATTGCTCTCGTAAAATGTTCCTCCATATTTTTAAATATTTTTCGATTCCTTTATAACATTCTTTTCACATCATCGCTTTTCTAATTTTAAACCTAATATTATCGCGACATTGATTTTACCACAGAAACGGTGTTAATGGAAATTCCTAGTCGAAAATATCACAAATGTCAAGCTAAATTAGGTGGCAAAAACATTAATCTTAACAAATTTAAATTTAGTCGTAACGCATGTCTTCATTTTAATTATCGGCATTCCCGATTGCAAGTCGAAATCTCGTTACGCGCCTCGTTGATTAAATAAAATACATTTAATTCTTTCCCTTAAAATTTTATTTGTCAAATAAAGAAAGTTACATTTTAAAATTTGTTATCGGCTTATATTGTAAGCTTCCAACAAAAACGTTACAAAACACAACGTTGAGTAGCAATTCGTTTAAAAGCATCGCTACATAAAAGAGCGAGTTCTTTAAATTTAAAACATAAAGCTTGGCGATGTAATGACAGCTTCTTTGTACAGGAAAAATACGGTCATTAACAAAAGGTAATAAAAATTTTAATTCCAGCATGAATCGCTATAAGCTTGTTTATTAAAAGGTTGAAAGATCAAAACGCAATATCATAAAAGATTTTCTTCTTACTTGCAAAATTTTATTGAAAATTATTTATTATTTGCTTATGGTTCATGAAAACGACTACTTTAATAGTGTCTTCCGTCACAAAAGTCAACCTCTTTGTCGAGGTCCTGTATATCCTATCCTTTATATTAGCAACTCATGCACCAAAAAATTTAGTCAAACTAATTTTATTTCTATATATGTTAAATCGCACGTTTGGCGCATATTGAAGTACAAGAATGTACTACATGTACAGTCTCTTTTCACGCTACCGCTCCCAACCAGTGGCGGTGCAAGAGTAGCTAGGGCCCGTAAGCAAATATACAAAACGGGCCCCTAAAAAATCAATGAATTAATTTTGAATTGCGAATATTGTTTATTTTTTGAGATTTACTACTCTTTATGGCTAATCGTTGCAATGAGCCCGATTTAGAGGCCTAAGTGCGCGTAAGGATATCTCGCTGCCCTCCTACCTAACATCCAGAATTCAGAAGAGTGCACTGGGGGGTATTTCATACCCCCCAGACCCCCCCGATTACACCAATTGTTTTGTGACTAAAATAATATCTTTAGAACTTTGGAATCGGAAAAAACTAGTTTCGCTGCTAATTCAAAACGTAATTTTATTTTTGCTCATCAGGGAGTTAAAGTCTAAATATATTATTTACTTAAGTCACAAAATAATTGATGTAATCGGGGGGTCTGGGGGGTATAGAATACCCCCCAGTGCACTCTTTTAGATTCTGAATTTTAGGTAGAAAGACAGGGAGATATCACTACGCGCACTTAGGCTACTAAATGAGGCCCATTGTACTACCTCCGATGCAGCGTCACTCCTCAAGCTATCTTGCCTCCAGAATGAATACGATCGAGACAGATGCATCGGAGGTAGTAAAATGGGCCACTGGCGGTGCAAGATTAGCTAGTACTCGTAAAAAAACAATGTATTAATTGTGAATTGCGTAGGTACATTATTTAAAAATCTCTATTTTGGGATTTACTCCTCTTAATGGTCCCGGGCCTTTTATGGTCATTGGCCCCTAAGCATTGCTTACATTCGCTTATTGATATCACCGCCACTGCTCTCAAACTGGCAAGCTAGCATCCCTTCCTCCAGGAGCTCTGAACTGTTGACCACCTCCATTGAGCAGTTTTTTTTTTAAATTCCGTGTTTTCCAAATATTCTTAAAGTTTGGAAATTGAAAAAATGCCAATTTTCAACCATAAATATCAATGGTAAAACTATAAAATTTAAATAATGATTAATTTGAACTACCAACAACTTAGGTAAATTGCATTAAAATGAATATTTTTAAATAGTGGAAGAACCCAGCTGGCCTATTTAAAATGAAAGGACATTTTATCTATACTACTTATTTGAAACAGTTGTACTTTTATATTGCACTACTCTGCATGCTCGTATTCGAAGCTAAAATTGGAACTTTAGAAATTATCGGAAATTTTTGTAAATCACTTTCTACTGAAAATTACAAACGAACTTCGAGCTACAGTGGCAATTAGTTTTAAATAGTCAAAGTGTCATTTTTTGTGTTACTTTACCGCGAACAATAAATACACTTTAATAATTATAGAGAAGGTAAGTATTGAATAATTCAAAGATGATACTAGAGCTATAGGGACCTCGTGAGAAAAACACTGTCGGAAAAACTCAATAATTTAACAATGGGATAGTGTAGGGGTATTATGGATTCCTGTTATAGGTGTTGAAATTCTAACAAAGACCTTCAACATGAAAAAAACGTAAAAAATTATCAACACTAAAGTAGTACTTTAATGCCGGCGGAGCTAAAAGTATTTTAGCGTTTTCACAAAAAGTACAATATTCAGTTTGATAAATTGAATGATTTAAAGTGAAGTTGATAATAATGTACTATGTATATTATTGTTTTAGGAAAAATATATTTATTGGATTATTGGTTTCTAATTTTACCTCTAGCTCTACAGAAAAAGATTTGACCTTTAATTCATATAATCGTCGTACTTTTTTGATTCCCGAAAAACTGGATAATTTATTTAATCGTTCAAAAAAAGATTGCTCATTTATCATTTATGCATACTATTATATAAATACTAGTTTCAATACTTGAAAATCTTATAATGTACTTTTTTAATAAAATGTTTTATTCTACCTATAAACGAAGCCAAATAAATTATTTCAAGATTTAAGTGAGCACAAAATTTTACCGTTTAATTGTTTTGGTTTTCAAGTTAATATTAAACCGTGGGTGAATTCTTTGTTTGCTTTTCACATAATGTAATTTTTATAATAATAAAAATTTAATGAATCTGATTGTTGAGTAATAGAATAATTTTGTCTTTAAATTAAGTTGTTCGCATGTTGCTTTAATTAAACTAAATCTGTGAATAATTATAAATCTTTTAGGTAATTGAATGTTCTCATTTATATTTTGATATTCTCTTTTAGGATAAAGTAAAGGTGTGCGCATACTAAATACTTTAAATATTTATAATAGTTTAATTTTATAAATTAAAATTATAAATTTTTGTAACAGTTTAGTGGGGGACTGTGGGGACTGTCAAGGAATGTATACCACGAATTTCACTCTTTCCTATTATACCATTCGAAAGAGGACACTTTTTTAAGAATATTTAAACAAAATTTTTGTTAGATTATCCAGTAGTTTTCGAAAAAACGGCATTTAAAAATCGAAAATTTTACATATAAAATCGCATGCATAACATAGTGGGAGGAGCCTAACTGCTAATAGTAATTTAATTTAATTTAGTCGTTCTGGGGTGGATTTGTGATTTGTCGTGGTTGCGCCAGCCAATTTACAAAATTTTTACCTTAATATACTACCATTCGAAATACACATGCACATGGCGCTCAACGTGGGGTTAAAATAATACGGACAGTAGTTCCGAGTTATCATGTTGCGCATGTCCGAAAGAAAAATAGACAAATTCAGAAAACCTATAGTTTCATTCAATTTAGAGCCTTAATGTCATGGGTTGTATACAATAAATTTTTTTATATTTATTTAACAGGGTGTTTGCTGGGGAAGCAAAATCATTGGGTGAAATGTACTAGGTGCCACTAAAAAAAGTCAAGTTTTTCATTTTTATTTCATCCACGAGCGTTAATGTCAACGCAATATTGGATAACATAACCTAGTTTGAGTTGCGGTCGTAATGAGTTTTGGTCAGAAAGACGTTATATCTCCATTGATTTACTTTCATGATGTAACCACCAACATCACGAGCTTTATGACCGGTCTGTTCCCGATAAGAGATACATTAATAATGCGATAGGAATCAAAATATATGTTATTGACGTTTCGGCTAATTGCTGTTAATAGTTTTTGTAATAAATAAAAACTGCACTATAGTGACGTATTAAAAATTGAAACGTTTTAAAAAAGCTTTTAAATGTAAAATAAAAGAAAAACAATAATTTAATGTAGCGAGCGAACGATGATGTTTTCAGTTGAGTGGATTACGAAACAGTAACAATTTCACAAAATGTATCCAGATAAATTAAAAAAGTTTAGCTTGCTTCAACTGCAGTTAAGTAATCAGAGAATTATTTTAACTTTTAATTACTCCAGTCGACGAGCATACGCTCTTCCAATTTAAAAGAAGTGAAAATAATGTGTTCGCGCTTTGGCGCATATAAATACAACAAACAGTCGCACCCTCATATTTCATGATTATTTCTGAAAAACAACTCACTGACGTGTAAAGAGATGCTTCCAACAATACTCGTCGGCATGACAACCGCGAACAACAGATACCATTTCCTCCACTTGAAAGGCTAAGGGCGTCTATTAAGACTACTTCTGAGAGGTACTTGAGTTTTTAATATAAAATTTACTCTCTCTCCACTTGAACAACTTTTTGAAATAACACAAGATTTGCAAACCTGATTTATGTTAAAACTTTTAATTACGAAAAATTTACAATATTACACCGTGTTGTTGACAGAAAGCGATATTAGTTTTTCCCAATATTGAAAACAGTCGTAAGAATTTTCCTGCATAATATCAACAAATTTTAGAATCGATCTCGGTGCCACTCGTCAAAACACGAATATGAAAAGCCCAAAAAGAATTGTATGAAATATTTCTTATCCTTTTTCGCTACAACTTAAATTGCTTTCCGTATAATGCAACTTGGTGTGCAGTGACATTTTATTTTCAAAATTGAACTCTTGTCGAAATACATATTTGATAGCTAACCTTTTCATCTTCTTTTCAACCTAATCCTGATCGCTCCTTATTATTAATATGTACCAAAGTAGTAAGTAACAGAAGTTCGTCAACTCGTCATGCTCAGGAAAATAGTGGCGATCCAATTAAAAGATTTTCTCATAAATTTGTTAACCGAAAACTTTTAACACCAGGGATGACAAGAAAGAGGAGGGTTAATCGAAAAAGCTGAACTTAATAATGGACCGATAATATATCGGATTCCTCACTCACGTTAAGTAAATGAACACTCGTGCTGGATTGTAGGCTGCAGACAGATAAAAACATACAAAAATAGTTTTCCAAATTTAGCTAAAAGAAAGTTAATTTTTTAAGAGCTTTCCAGAATCTTGATTACGAATATTTTGAAATTATTAATTATTTTTAGCTGCTACTTCTATTAAGCCATTACCTAAATAACAGTGATGTCAAATGAAAGCTTAGTTTATTTTGTACCACTCGAAAGCTTTCTTGGTTATTGCTGACATCATTAACAATTTGACAGTTTAATTCTCGGCCCTCTCGGGCAGCTATCTAAACGCTTCGTGCACAAAGTGTAACTTTCTGTTCTAATGACGCAAACTACTATTAATTGTTAGGTGAAAATGAAAAGAGATTGTTGTAGGTTGACTTTACATATATCAAAAAGTGAAAATCTCGAAAATGTTGCGTACGCATGGTTGAATTTCCCGCAAAAATTTTTTGAAATCTCTGGAATTCATCATATTGATGAACAAAATTTATCAATATACTATGAATTTTTCGTCAATACTATGAATTTTGTTCATGGGCGCAAAAATGATGTACCTTTTTATTTATTTGTTATGTTACCTATGATTATTACACTACACGTAAATAATCAATTTTCTAACTCTGTATAAGCAACCTTTATCAAAATCTGTCGATCGTAATCTGTACGTTGAACTGTAGGCCATTCATAATCAACCTTAGCCTGAAGGAAAATATGTGACAGAGAAATCCAAATAAAAGATAAACTGATTTAAGAAAACTGACAAGCTCACGTTAAACACTGGGGGTGAGTCATTGATAACGAAACGCCCAAGCTGGGGAAACATTAATACCCTATGGGAACTGGACAAATGTCCGAGGTATGATGAGATAGATATAAATGCTCCTCGTAGAATATCACGAAGAGCACCCTAATACAAATAATGATCACATTTTAAATGGCACCTCCGGCTAAGATACTGTCATACAGTGAAAAAGGGTTGCCTCGCGTACATGAAAAATAGCTGGTCAGGCTTGTTCGGGCATTAAATGGTTCACGATGAAGGGTCAAACTATTGTCGAATCACGGAAGACTTTACTTTTACAAAGTTAATGATGCAGTTGGACGCTGGAGACAATTGCAGTTAGGAGTTTACATGTTCCGTATTAAATAATGCTAAAAGACCATTTCGTATATTATTTTCTCGAGTTGAAAGAACAAATATGTACAAAAACTTCGTAGAAAGTTGAAAATGAGTAGTGCTTAAAAAATAGCCTCGAGAGGTTTCCAGAAACTTATTACGTGCCTTGATCGCAAGATTAATTCCTTTTAAAAAGCTATTTATTTGAAAGCTTTTTTCTATATTTCTTTAATCGTCTGCAATATTTTTAATTTCTGCTAAACGTGAAAAAACAGATTACCACAATGCTGTGTTTAGAAAAAAGTGTTTCAGTCCAAACTTTGCAATTGTATTATGAAGGATTCGTTCCTCCATTTAAGCTGTTCAATTTAAGTCGATAATTTGTTGACCACTTTTTGTTCGTTTTCTTCATTGTAAGCGTAGTGGAAGTGCATTAGATCCGGCGCTTTCGTAATGAAAAAGCGATAAAAGTATTTAATTTTAGTTTTAATAATCACGCTGTATATGTATAAGCTGTAATCCCCTACAGAATTAGTTGAACGAAACTGCAATGTTATTACTCCTTTATTGACACTCGCTAGTCGCACTCGTCTCTATTGAGGGTAGAAAATAAGGGAAGCCTTAATATTGTAGGGTGACAAATCTCGTCCTGACTCATAATGATTTTTGACATTTATTTTGCAAGAGTATGGAATTAAACCACAATTCGCAGAGGTAATTTTCGACTTCAAAATATCGAAAACTTTTCGAAAAATTAATAAAAAAATAGTTGATTAATAGGTTTTTCGACAATGCAATAGTACACTCGATAAACCTGCAGAACTGCATTCAAAACTTTACCGCACTATCTATTTCAAGTGCATTAAGTGGACCACTCTTGTCAACTATGGCGTCTGAAAGTGACAGATAAAGCATTTGGTTGTAAGATATCTCTTCTCTCTAGAGCATAAAACGTTTGCTATTTTGAAGAACTTGTGATATCGTTTGAGGGTGAAACGAAACAATAAACTCTAGCATCGTATAGAGAGAACGACGAGAACGGTGAATTGATAAGTGGCACTTTATTTCCTCTTGTATTAACTAATAGAAAAAAATCGGGTGTGGCCAGTCCGTGACTGTATCACACGTTAACGAAGAGCATTTTCATATAAGAGTAAAAAAATGTAGGTCACAGTTGCAGGGAATACTGTATTAATTAGTTTTTTGTGTCGTACAATCGATGTGTATGCCCCCGGCGCGGTGGGGTCATACTGAAAAACGTGAACTACTGCAATCAAGTGGTCGTGTGTTCGAATCTCACATCGGCATCGGTTCGATCTGATATTTTTGTTTGTTAGGGCCAACTTAATAAAAAAAATTAAGCAGAGAAACTTTCAATTTTAATTTAATTCTACGCTTAAACTGAGCGAAAAATTTTTGGTATAAGCAGTCAGTGAGATTGAGTCTTCAAAAGGTAAGTAATTCCATAAAAATATTAAAATAAACCCTCAGAAGAAAAATATGTTCGCGTATTAAGTACGATAAAGCAAGAAAAATGGTTTAATGAACTCTTAAACTTATAAAAACATTTTTTAATAATTTTATATTCTTTCGGGAATTTAAACTGAGCGAACGGTTTTAAATTTTGTAAAATACTTTAGAATATGCAAGAGATTTGCTTTCAAAACTTTGCCAAGAAACTTCTGTATACACAGGAAGTATTTGCCTTCAAAGTTACTCATAAATAATTTGTTCTTTCTAAAAAACAGGAAATAAATATGTTGGTTTAATTTTTAAAAATGCAATAAAGCGTTTCTCGTAAGTGCGCGATTTATGAAGAATACCGTGGCCGAAAAGCTTGAAGGAAAAAATTAATTTTCCTCCATAATTTATGCCGCTGTAAATTAGACCCTCCAAAATTGCTTAGCACAAACATAAATTTTCTTTCCAATTGATATTTTTTCCTATTTATTTTCAATTCGACGCGGCACAATCGAGCTTAACGTCGGAATGGTAATATCGAGATTTAAAGAAAAATTATTTTTCGAAAACCGCAATTGGAATTATGTGATAGGTAATTTATTCAAAACATTTTGAGAAGAAAACAGCAAGTAAACTGAAAGCCATGTTGGGATAGAGTAATGTAAAGCGGCAAGAGAAACTGGAATTATGTGGGATGAGTGCTCTTCTAGGGATTGAAGTAAGCGAGTCGATGCTTTCTTTCGCCTTTTTATAAACCCAACGGCAGCGCTGCATGAATAACAAAAGATCTCCATGGGGAACCGACAATCCGCTCTCTAAGTTTTATGTAAATTTTAACAGTAAGTACATTCTAAGAAAATTTTATCTGCACTGCGTTTTTAGAACAAATAATGCATTTTATTTTTGGCTATTTATTATTAATGGCAAAGCTTTTCATGTTCAAATTTAAAAATGGGAAAATTGCACCATGCAGATGACAATGTTCCCACATTAAAAAGAAAATAAAACACCCAATGCACGATTTCACGAATGAAGCCTACAGAAATAACATGTGTTCATTTCAATTAGCAAAACAGAATGCGCCATATTGAAAGACCCCACAAGTCGCAAACTAAACGTCAATAATAAACCAATCGAGCAAGCACGGTCATTAGTTTGCTATAAGGCGTTAATACAAGTTATGAACATTTGCATAAACAACCACTCATCAAACCAATATAGCTTATGGTGGTCTAAACTTGCAAAAGACAATGAATGACTCATCAGAATGGAGAGAGATCTTGTGAATTACAAGAAATAAAAGTAATGAAACGAGTAATCATAAAGCAAGGTAACCGCCTGCCAATTCCTATTAAAAACAACTAAGAAAATTAAAAGCTACCAATTTTAGTAAGACGCGCTAAAACTCAAGATAAATCTTTGAATTTTGACGTGCTCATCGTTCAGCGTCTTTTTTTTTTCTTGTGTTTGCTTATTGTTTATTTTACCCATCTCTATATGTTTGGACGTAACGGTTGGGTTCCTTATCTGCAAGTTACAATGTCAGTGTAGTGGAATGTGAATTGCTTTGAGTGTTGCAAATATTGAATGGAATTGAAGTGTCTACAAAGTGAAATCTTACTTGGTCTAATAAGATGGAATTGCTTCCATGATGAGAATAGAAGTATAGTGTTCACATGGCAGACATAGCGTTTTTGGGGTTTAAAGCTAAATATATTTTGGACTGAAACTTATACGAGTACATCAGCTGTGATGAATAATCTAAACAAAACTTTCAAAATATCATTCAGTATTTATTAAATGTGGTTAAAATAATGTTAAATTATAATAAAAATTAACAGTTAGTTTCTGTCAACACAATGAACAAACAAATGTTGCTTTTCTGCTAAAGGGGACATCATGAATACAAATGCCGAAGGTCTCTTCATTAAATAGCAATTGCGACTTTTTTAAATTAAATTAAAAGCAAAAATTGTGTCAGCACTCACCGTTCCATCAGTTGTTAAAAACAAAATGAGCAGATCTTGGTCAAACAATCTATAGATTCAAAAAATATCCTTAAAAGTTTCTCTCTGTGATCAAGGAAAACCAAATTAACAGCAGAAAATGTAGGTATGTAAGCTATTTAAGTGTCGTCCAAGCTACTTTTTTTAAAAGCTTTTGCTCCTTGGCTTCGCCTCGTGCAAAAATTCTCCACTTTTGGGATAAGAAGTCCTTCTTTAGTGTCTTGATACATAATTACTATTTATAATATATTTTTTACATTAAAATTACAAACAAAACTCTCGCACTTACTCAGTAACCTTTTACTAACCGAAAGAAACACTCATATTGGTTTACTTTTTTTAACAATCAAAAAATATATAATGTATTATCTGTAAATATGTTTGTATTTTCTCGCTTTTTTACCATCAAGTTGACATTTTGCCAGTGGTGGAGGAAAAACGAGGTTTTTGGCAAAAATGGTCTCCTGAATTTATAAGAGATTTTAATTTTGAAAATCGATTTTTGCGAATAAACTGATTTTTAAGTTTTTCGAGTAAATGATCTTTAATTATTTTTTAATTTTTGATCGTCTCAATTTTTGACAAAAATTGGCCATAAGACTGAATATTTTGGAAAATACAAATTTTTGCATAGCTGTATTTGGAGATCTGAAAATATTAATTAATTTGGATGTGTAAATTATAATTGTTTTAATTAGAAAAGTTTATGGTGGAAATTATAATTTTGAAAGCAGCATAGGATAATTTCGATAACGATAACGTATGGTTGAATTATTTTTCGATTTGCTGTTTCACTTGTATTTCAAATTTTTCATTTTAAATTAAATTAAATAATTTGGATATAAATTTAGACGATGATTTGGAACAAAGATTTCTTAATTTTGGATTTGGATTTACATTGGAGTTTGAATTTTATCAACTAGCTTGTGTGTGTTTCCTTAGCCCCCTCCCAAATCACAAATAGTTCCATCAAACATGGGTGTCCATAGATGAAATTTCACGGGGAAGGGGCGGGATTATAAAAAAAATTCTCAAAATTTTAATTAAAAGTTTAATGTCATTTTAACATATTGATTTAATTAACTAATATTTATTAGTTCATTTTTATACTTATTTCATATAAGTTTTTTTATTTATTTTTTATTTTATTATTTTTATGTTATTAAAATCTTCTTTTTCTTTCTCGTAATTTAGGGCTAGGTACGTCCTGTTATTACCATGGGATGTACCAAATTTACACTTGGCATTCATGGTCGTTACAGCACTTTGCATATATTGTAGAAGAGTGTTAACCTTGCTAGATGCATAGTCCATAGGTGAAACTTAGGTTTTTAAATCACCACAGTGTACATTGAACCACGGTTTCTGCTCGCTTGGTAGCATATCGATTTAAACCTTGTACCACACTGATGGTTATAATTATTAAATTAAATTTCAATTTATAAAAATTATTAGTTCATATTAATTTTTCATGAAGGAGCAAGTGCTCCCTCTTGCCCCACCCCATAGGCGCCCATGCCCTCAAAATAAATTTACTAAAGCCAGTGCCGGTGGTGAAAACCTTGTAAAAGAACACCTACTAACTCCTTAGGGGCGTCCATTAATTACGTGAGGCAATTAGGGGGGGAGGTCGAGCCGAATCTCACCCAATCTCACCGGGGGGAGAGGGGGGTTTCGACAAATATCACTTAATTTTTTTGTATTAACTATTCTTAAATAAAAATAATTCAGCAAATTATGCTTTCTTAATAAATCCAACGCAATCAATCACAGATTAACTTATTTACATTAAAAATACGCAATTTAAAAAAATTTCCCGTGAGGTTAAGAGGGCGGGGGAGGGGGTTGAGCCAAATCTCACGACATCTCACCAAGGGGGGCGGGGGGGGGTCTAAAAATCGCCAAAATCACCAATTAATAATTAAATTAATATACAAAATCGTTGAGTAATAATCATCACTAGAGCTCGGATTTATATGCACGAAAATACTTGAAAATATGCGCATATATATGTAAAGCCGGCTGACCTTTGAAGGAAGATATGAACGGCGGTGATAACGCGGAGATTAATTTTGAATTTGTATATGTGATTGTCAGTTGTATTCAATTTTAAAATGTTGTAAATAATTGCTTTAAATGTCGTTGCTCTTTTTTTTATAGGTATAAGATTGTAATATTATGTACTGTTGTGTATGTTAATAATAAAAAAGAATCTCTTTTCTTTATAGAGAAACTCAGTTAGGTTTTTAATTAAGAAAAAACCTTATGGGTCAGTGTTTGTTGAACACATTATATATACGCACCTAATTTCCTTAAAATATGCCCTAAAATTGATAAAAATAGATAAAATATGCATTGATATGCAAACTAAAAAATATGTACCTAATCTGCAAATTTTTCATTTTTTCTTCAAATTTTCAATAAATACTCTAGATTTATAAAACTTAATAATTTTAATAATAAATCTGGACGAATTACGTAAAATTTGCAAAATTTTTCATATTTTTAACCTTTGTTGAATATTTGAGTAAATAATACATATTTGTGTCACTTTTGGTGTCCAGCCCCAGGTTCATATCTTTCATGCTTTCATATTAATCATGCTTTTTTATGGGAGTGTTTCCTATAGATTGATTGATTAACTAGCCCTTAGTGGTTGTGCAGATAATTTCGCCCAGCTAAAGATATGTTTACAAAGCTGCGACTGGGTTTTTACTTTATATTGTTATATGTCTTTTGAAACATATTTTAATCTTTTTGATTTAGTTGAAGTCATTGTTTGTGAGCTATTGGTCCATCCTCTGTTTTACGCCAAGAATTATGCTGAAACATTTTCCATCCGAATTATGAGGTGAGTGTGAGAGTGGGTCGCTATTTTTGTCGATTGTAACCATGTCTTCCCCTTTTTTATGTAGTCCTGAAGATGGTTTTAAATAATTAACCGAAACGTTGACAAACAATTCATTTGTGTTTTACTGGCGTCTCCACCATCCCGATATCCTTTCTGATCTATAGTTGCCGCGGACAAGAATTTAAATATATATAATTTAATTTTTATAATTTTTTAAATAAATAAAAAATATATTTTAAATCAAAATTTAAATTGCTTAAAATTAAATAAAACAATTGCTTCAATTAGTAAAATTTAATAATAATCTTTTATTTTCTCTATTAAAATTCCTCAAAAATCACCAAATGTGGCCCAAATATGCATTATTTACTCAAATATGCACCAAATGTTAGAAATATGCAAAATATGCATTTTGACAAGCAGTTTTTCGGTTTCGTTTTTAACTAATTTGTCCAGATTTCATAACGAATCTGTTGGCATATCAATATTAAGGAACATGCAAAAGTATAAACTCCGAGTTCTAATCATTTACACAATGATTTCTGAAACTGCTTTGACGATCACTCGGAATATGATTTTTGATGTTCAAAATAGGTTTCTCTACGAAATGGTTTTAAAATTAATATTTAGTATCAAATTTCAGATAAATAATTTTATTCTAACTTTCTTCAACTTTTTCAACTTGGAACCGCGTGCATGTGTAAGCATTTAGTTTAATTTTGCCATAAACTTTAATAAGTACTTTTAATTAAACTAAGAATTGTATGATGTAACTCCCAGATAAGGATGGATGAAAGTCAGTACCGGGCTAGATAATTTTGTTTAGTATTTAAGTGTGTGTTTCTTAAGTTTTTTTGCAGAATAAATAAAGTTTTATTTCTGATTAATAAAGGATTATATCGTTCGCACTCCGTTGGAGCTTAACCATCGAGGGGCAATGCACTGATAAAAAAAAACTTTTAAACAAGTAATGGTAAACTTTTGAATTCCTGGACGACAGCAAGGTAGGGAAAGAATGACTAATGGAAGAAAAGTTAGAATTTGCGCCAAAAAGGCCCACTTGATGTTTGATTATTTGATGCTATTTTTATCAACCTTAATATAATATGTATACTTTAAAAAAAGTTTGGGCTATTAACGCGGAAGATTGCTTTATATATTTTGTTACAATTTAACGTATTTAACGTATATTTAACGTAAAAAAAAATGCTAAATATTGTTGTTGTAGAAATAACATATCTAAGATTCCCCCGTATCTAAGATTCTAAAAACATGGTCCTGAATACTCCCCTGTACGTGCAATACTGCCTTTTTTAGGTCGTTCGAAATATTTCCAGCCCCCCCCCCCCCCCGTTGCTCAACATTTCTAACAATTGTAATCGGATTTTGAATTTCTTGCACAAAAATTAAATCACATTTAGTTAGTAAAACATTAAACATGAAAAACTTAATCATTATTAGTGAAATAATCCCTGCCAAACTGTAATAAACCAATGTTGATTCAACTCGGAATACATTTATTTGTCTATTTGTCAATAGTACATTTTCTTTAATAAATAAATAAAATTCTACGGAACGAAATAAAAATTAAACAATGAAACGGTTTGAATAAATAGGAAGCCCGGTATTTATACAAAGCTAAATAAACACCCAACATTTGTATTATGCTATGAAAATGTTGGCAAAAACTATAACAGAATAGGTAACCAATCAGCTATATTTATTTTTGAAATAGAAATCCACTCCATTATTAATCTCGGCAAATATAATGCAACATAAAATGTTCAATGAATGCTTTTTACCTGTGTCGTTTCCATTGTATTCTTATTAATTCCATTCTACGCATAATCGAATTGCTAATTCTTGTTTATTTATACTGTGTGTTTGTATTTATCTCTTCTTTGTGTTTCTGCATTGAGTGGTTTTATTGTGCAGTCCAGCACTGATGGGAGACTCGAATAAGAATCCGTGCAAGATTTTTCCGCATGTCGTTGGCCCAATTTTAATTCGTTTCGCTCCTGACGCGAAGGAAGCTAAATGTATATTATAGAAATTTGAAATTCCATAATTTTTTGGTGAAAATTATAATTTGTGCAATGCAGTGGTTTGGTATATAATTTTAAGCAACGCTGCATTTTCATGTCATACATAAATCAATAGCTGTTCAAACATGAACAAAAATCACATTAAACGTGGTCGACTGGATCCGCTTGTGCAGTCGACAAACTTTTAATTTGAAAACTTCGCTGTATTTGGTGGTGCGTTGCTCGCATTGAATACTAATTGGATTATGATGGTCCCCCCTAGTTGGCGCTTTTTATAATAGCATCATCTGCAAACTCGCTTTGTAATTTAAATTATTCCGTCCAGCGGTACGAGTGGATTAAAAACGAAGCTTTTATTGGATGCAAGTTGGATTTATATTGAAATCAGCTAAATTAGTTCGTCACAATGCTTTACACCGCGCCATTACATTGTATATTAATTGATTGCTATATTAACTAAATAGGTGTTTGAAAGTTTGTTAATTCGCTAACCGAATTATCAATAATTTGTTTTTGAAATTTCGTTCGAACCCTTTTAAGCCGCCCCCAAGTTACAGTTTAGTGTTTATAAACACGTAAAACAGTTTCCGAATAAACAGGGCATTTGTAAAATACAACGCGTGCATACACAATAGTAAATTGCAACCACAACTCCATCGAGGCGGTTGACCGTGATATGGGGTTGTTGCTAATGCGGTTCACCGCCAAAACCTCCAACATGTTCGGTTATAATGCATAATTTGAATTTAAGTGTGTCTAGCTTTTAATTGTTGACAACCCTAAACTGTTCAAACACCAACCAAAAGCCATATAATACAAAGACAAACGATCTCTCAAATACAGCCGATAGTTCGTTATCTATTCCAACTCTCTAACTTCGCCATCAAATTCCTGTAAACAGCTGGCTTCGCAAACGATATATTCGATATATTGCAGGATAAAATAAGATTACACAAACCTTTACGTGCCTTGGGAGAAAATTTCTAGACTCCACTTAATTTTCCAGAAGGGAATTGCCAGACCTCCGCCCGATAAAGTCTGAAGGTGATTGGAATGTTGATTAGGCGTAGAAAAAAAAATCGAATGGTTTTCCTTGGAGATTTGAACCCTTCGCGAACAACACTGGAAAAGTGTATTAATATTTTACGACTCTCGCGAGTTTATGAACTTGCAAATTTTTTATCCAACAAGAAAGCGTAAAAATAAACGTAACGACGTATTAAATTATATCTATCATTTAATCGTACGTTTCTTTTTATTTTTTTGCAAATTTTATATTCTACATTTCAATTTCATTATGTGCAATATACTATACTATATACCTACTTACTCCGAGCACAGATCAGTTTCTATATTATGGTTATATTGTAAGTCATGCAGAATGAACAATTTCTAGCTTTGATCCGGTGAATTCTCAAGGGTCGTGAATAGCTACAACTTTGAGCAAAGCTGCAGATATGCTGTCAACTTCGATTTTATGTGTTTGAACATTTTCCTTCACTAGAATTCCCAAGATACCGAAATTTGCTTTGAAATAATAAGACCAAAGTCGTCTAAACCGCAACTTTTATTAAATTAAATGTTGGTATTGTATACTTAAAATATTCCCGATTTACGTCTTCAAAATTTGGAGACAAATTAAACCAAGATTTATTTGACTTCATCTCGCGCAATCTATATTCCACCCCACCCATTCGCCCATTGTCGAACTTTCGAGTTTGCATAAATTAATTTCGATAATAAAAATGCCATTTAAAAAATAACTAATAACCAACATATTTTATCCAATTTAATAAAAAGGATGGAAAATCAGATTTTGAATTGATAAAAGTATGTACTGTAAATCAGGATTCCCTAACGTCGCCGAGCAAAAGGAAGCTTAGGTTGAGTAGAAAATCTTGATATGTTTGTCAGGTTTTATCGGATCAAGTGGGTTGCCTGAGGCTTTACATCTCGTGGTGTGAGAAGCTCATTGGGGGATAGATGAAGAATATTTTGACGATGTTTGAGATAAAAAATCAAAGAAAAAATGTTGTTTATATTGCCTATCCTACCTCACTAAAATATTATATTCGATGCTCGAAAAATTTGTTTTGACTTTAAATTAAAATTTGACATGTTAACCAGATATAATGATATGCAAATTGATTTTTTATTGACCAACTAAAAAATTACATAATAGCTTTTATTATTAGTTAAACGTTTTCGAATACGATAATTATTATTAACATAAATTTCATTAAATATTGTTATTAATAAAAATAACCAATGAAAAATGACTCGATTGAAATTGAAACAAATGTTGGCAGTCGTCAATAAAAAGCAAGATATCATGAAACTGATAACATCTTGACATTTTGAGATCTGTTGGGACAAAGATAAAAAGGACAAGAATCGATTTATTGCAAGGTACAAAAACGTGGCTCGAAGCAATTTCTCTCAGACGAGAATTGCGTTTTTTCACAAGCACTCTTCGTGAGACGCAGCAACAAAAATTATTTCACCTTCCCATAATTTATTTGATTGTATTACTTTTAATAGTGGAGTGTTTGTAAAAATTATATTGCCGATGATAAAAATGACAATAAAGGATTCTTTCTAATAACATCAGTCATTATATAACATCAAATATTGACATTACGTGGTTAGTCTGTTGGGTCTGTCCGCATCCCTTCGATAAGAAAGTAAACCCCTGAGTAAACTACTGTTGTAGTTCCATTGAGTAAATTATTTGAGTTACTGAACCAACAAAACTAACGGCTTTCTGTTTACCTTCAACATTACGCGTTGAGTAAATTCAGCCATTTTTGATTAGGCTATGAAACATTGAGTTATCTTTCATTAATAAAAGCAAATAAATACAAAGAAAGAAACAAACAGAAAGTAACACCGTAATAAAATATTTTACTCAAAATTTAAGTTTTTAATTAACACTTAAGCGCGACTTTCGTAGAATTTTTAAATTTACGAGTATTATTTAACAACACCTAATTAAGTTTAATTACAAACCATTTTTATAAAACTCACATTCTCTTAATACTGCTATATGCTGGCTTGTAAAACGGTCCTTTTACCTATCAAGAACCAAGTGTGAACTATAAAACTGTTTGATTGCTTCGTGTAAGAAGCCATGCTTTGTCCGCCATCGAGATTGAGTAATAAAACTACGTAATCTTCGCGTAATTTTTGTATATCTCGTCCATAGTTGGATTGACGAATAAACATGAAAAATCTACTTAGGCTTTATTTGCTTATACCCGGCTAACTGGTATGTGAATGATTCCATGAAGAAAATCAATAGTTTTTATTAACGTTTATGAGGTCAAAGCTCGAGGTGAACTTTAACACCCAGTCCCTCAACTATGGTGTTGCAATTTTTGTAACTCCCTAATAAATTTTTGAAATTTGCAATACAGCATAATATGAAATAATGCGAACTATATATTTCTTTGTTTTATGATTAAGAGATTTTTTAACTCGAATTTTACACGCGAATCATTCGTCTGTCGATTATGAATTATTCGCAACTTAGAATAAAAGCCAGATTAAGCCCTCAGTCTGTAACAGTTCAAAAGGTTTAAAAATTTTACCTTTTAACTGACGTTTTTAGTCATTACTGAACCGGGGAGGAACCAATACTGAATTACAGATTGGGACAAACTCCCCCAGACCGCCCAGACCCCCAGACCTTGTAATTACTTGTTCTATTAGAATATAAGTTGCAAACAAGTTTCAATTTCATTAGAAAAATTGTAGTGTCTCAAATATTATCAACGGCTCTTGTCAGCTAGACAATGAACAGGTATTCCACGAAATCATTCAAGGTACTTTGATTTCATATCATAAGCAATTAATAGTAGAGGTGGATTTTACCTTTTTATGTTTTGCAAGCACTTTACTTAAACTCTTCAATGCGCTTACTTGTCTGCAACGAATAACATGAGATCAATTTAAATTTAAGTCTGACGTCGAAAGCCAATTAATATTCATTGAAAATCTCAAAACCATCGTTTCTGTGGTAAATTAAAAATCATACAATTATCATTGATTTTTGCAATTAAAAAGCTAACAATTACCAAGATTAACTTTATAAAAAATATAGTTTTGGGTTATCATAGCAATATATTACTTAAAATTTAGTAATATGCCATCTGTATACTGTCGTGTACATGCATAGCCATTTATATTGGATAATTTAATTAATTTTTTGTATTTTTCTAATTTATTGAAAATATTTTAGTTTATTTGCATACATTTTTTTTTAAATATGGCTGAGTGAGAGAACGGACAACATTTCTATGTCTGTGAATTTTGATTATTTTGGAAAATAAAAATAATTTTTATTTGAAAGGTTTATTTCATTGATTATTCAACTGAATTTTTATGGTTTTAAAAATAGTTTGGTTTGATTTGAAAGAATTAAAATAAGTGAAAGCAGATATTCGGATAATTTGGCAAGAGAAGATAAGATTTTGATAGAAAATTCGAAACATAATTAAAACTGATTTGGAAGGTAAATATTTCGTAATATTAAAAATTATAATTTAGGGAAACGAAAAATTAAGTATGAAATGAAAGCCGATGGGATGATTATCTCTTTACTTAATATTTCATTTATAAAATTTAAATGTATAGAAAATTTTAAAATTAGCTGAACAAATCAAATTATTTGAAGATTTGTTTTTTTTTTGAAGAAGTCAATTTGGAAATTTTAAACCCTATAAAAATACAATTCAATTTGGTTGCTTTTGTGTGTCCGGTGACTTTTTCACTTAACGAACTGAACATAATTTACCTTTTGATCTTGAGATAAAAAATTTTTTCAAAGAAGAAGGAAAAGAACCAGCAAAGATATTGGAACAGAAAGAAACAATAGAAAAACAGGAATAAAAAATAACAACAAAAATAAATGATATGTTGGAAAATATCAAACGCACAATTGGCGATCAGAAAAGTTCTTGGAAAAAAATGAAGAACTAAGAAGAAAACAAAGAAGGTTTAAATAATAACACAAAACAGCATCGAAATAATGAAAAATTTCAATAAAACCAAAAAGATTAAATGATTGGAACGAGACCGAAGACGTGGATCCTAAAAGGAAAATTTATTGTATGGAAGTACGTCAGGTGGAAATTGGTTTGATTCCGATATTTTGGATCACCACATGATTGAGTAGGTTTAATTTGATCCAGAGGGAGCACATTTCGTGTTCCACAGTACAGTAATGTACATAATGCTAGATTTGCATAGCGTAGTCGCAGGTTTGATTTTCGATCAAATATGAAAATTGATCCAAATTTATTAATAAATTGAAAATTTTGTATTTTCTCGCTGTCCTGATCAAGTTGGTATTGTGACAACAGTCGCAATTGGAAAGCGTAGCTTTTTGACCGCCAAAAGCAAGAGAAAAAATTTTGTCTTCTGAAAATGTATTTGAAATTTTGTAGAAAGTTTATATTTTGACAATACATTGGCGCTTTATGATTTAAGTATCTGATTTTTTATGATTTGGTTATTTAATTATTAAAAAATTTGAACGGAATTGGATTTTTGATGAGATTAAGTTTTGGAAGATTAATAGTAGTTATAAATTGGATGATATAATTGAAGAATGATAAGAAGATAAGTTTAAACACATATTGGAAATTTAATTTTAACGACAATTTTGTAATAATTAGGAGAAAGTGGTCCAAAGCCGACCGTTGTCCAAATCCGACCTCCATGCATATTTTGAAAACGTAAACACAAATTGAGATTATAATGATTTCATTATAGTCGCCATTAATTGGTCATAGGTTGGTTGAAGATTACTGATATTGCTAGTAGCATTTAGATATGTTACAGCCAACTTTGTTTTCATAGTGTGGCTAATTCATTTTTAACTAATTTTTGATTTGTGATCATTTTGTTTATTTCGCAAATCGCCAAAAAATAGTAAATGATTTCTAATAATATTGACGTACTGTTTTTGAAAATAATATTTATTCAGTGATTGATTGTTTGATTTTATACGTAAATGCTGTTTAATTGTTAAAAAGCAAGTAATGGTTCCAAATCCGACCCCCATTTTTCTTGTTGTTTTTAGAATTGATACATTCATATAATCCTACAAAGTTACTTTTTTTGTATTTTTATATATTCGTGAATTTTACATACTTATTTTTTGTGATTTATAAAAGATATTCTCAATGAATCTATAATTCCAACTGCAGCAAATGAAGAAATCGGTGCTGATAAATCGATAGATATACAGATTTTTATTTAGAAACATTCAATCGACCAGTCAACACATCAGCACCACAAAAATCTAGTTTGAGAATTAATAAAACACTTCAAGTAATTCGGGCGTATGCACAAGCTCCACAACAAAAAACTACAATACGCCGAAGGTGAAAACAAGGTTGAACAAGAATATTAACTGATGATGATCTCATGAAGGAAACTGAAACGGAACTAAAAAATATAGAACGCCTAGCAAAGAAAAACACACCAGGAAAAATCCTCTTCAATCAAAACTAAATGAAATTGAGCAACAACCAAGTACCAGCAGATTAGCACTACAGCAAGACGCTCATAAGGAACCAAAAGTATTTTCTCTTTTTTTTTAAATATCTTTTATTACTAAGATAATTTTCGATTATTAATACTAATTTTGTTTAAAATTTACGTTGAAAATTGATGAAAATCAGGTGGGGGTCGGATTTACCTCCAGATGGTTGGATTTGGAACCAATATTATACTATTTTTATTTTGGCTGTAGCTCAGAAGTGGTAGGAGATACATCAAAAGTTTGTTCAACAAAAAGTTGAGGAATTGAATGAACTTTACAACGATACTAAAATTAAAGTAATAAGTCTCGATTTAAAAGTTATATGTAAAAAAAACCAAAAGGGGGTCGCTTTTAGACCCCTTTCCCCTAAAGTGAATTTAAAGGTATCACTAAAAAGGTGGATAATGTTTCCATATGGTCAATTTGTCTTTGATATTTGCCATTCGTATTTGTATTGAAAATTTTATTATCAAGTTTAATTTGAATTTCGATTTGGTTAATTTTTGGGTTTAGACTTGAGTTAATAGGAATTTTTATTTTATATTCCGGGAGTCCCCCCGATTTTACATCAATATATTGCTATGTTTTTTTTATTATATTGCTATGTTTTACAAAATTAGAATTATATTCAAAATTAGATGATCACAATTACATTTTTTATTATTTTTGTTTTGACAACTCCACATTAATTATTCTTCGACTACTTTTTTTTACATCTTTGATTTATTTTATTACAATTTTGTTTCCCTTCCCTTCTTTTCCCAAATTTCAACTTTTACCATTGTTCTTGTCTAAAAGACCCACCCTATATATCATTGCAATATATTTAGATATTTAATACTATTCTCGTATAGTACAATCATTACAGTCACTATCAAAATGTAATGTAGACCTTGAAATGTGTCAATTATATCTAATTGATATTTAACAGACATATTTCAAGAAATGCTGATATTCCGAAGTTGCAAATATTTTTTAGCTTGATCCCAATTCGAAGTTTGCAAATGACCACGAAAAACGTCAAAGTTCTTTTGAATTGGATGTTGTTAATGCATTTTAATTGACTTGTTAATCGAAACTTAGCAAGTACTTTATGAACTTGCTGCACTTGAATGTAAAATATTACTACTGTTACATTATTTAGAATTATTATCCGTTCTAAATTTGTATAATAATGTAATCCTGATTGACAGCCAACGGGATTCTTATATTCCAAAACAAATAAAAACATTAAGTTTATTATTAACCTAAGAAAATGAGGTGTTAATAAGTAGATATTAAAAAAAATAACAAAATAATTAAGTTCTGGTTTGAATTTAAATTATGTTTTAGTTTGTTCATTTTTTTAAAATATAAATTAAAATTAAAATCTGTATGATTTACCTATAATGGATAGACTAAACTCTAAATTTTTGTATAATAAATTAAATGCAGTGGAGACAGCTGTAAGAATTAAGTCGTGACATTAACTTCTGTTTTAAAGCTTTCATTATTAAGCGTTGTTCTCAGCCAATTAACTCTACGTAATTTCAATACGATATTGAAATTGTTATTGATATTGATATTTCAAAATATCTCAAAAACAAAATGGGTATAAACGAAAATAAAGAAGGTACAAACAGGTACAAACCAAAATTCAAAATGGGGGGGGACAAAATGCACCATGAAAAATGGGGTTATAAAGATGAAATGCCATATGTTTTCATTATATTTTATTAATTTACGTAGCGTTAATTGGATAAGAACGACGCTTAAACCATTTTTTACATAAATATTAATTTTAAACTAAGAGTTACATTGATTAAGGAATTAATGGCACCAAATCACCAAATGAATACAAAGCTTAATAATTGTGAACAGATTATGTACCTATGGTACAAGCTCTCTATAATAAGAAGCTAGCTTTTATAGTTTAAATTTAATTACGTAGTTTTAGTAAACCCATTTCAACCAATTAAGAAATCATCCACATAAATTAATTAATAAATTAAATAACTAATTGAATAATAATTCGAATATTAGAAATCGAAAGTGAAAAACTAATAAAAATAAATGCCTGACTGAGTACAGACACAATGTTAGTTACAAGACTATATAGGTATGTATATGCTTCTACTTCTGTGTTTTACATATACCAGGAAGAATTAAAACTTGAAACTTACAATAACTACATTCAGTTAAAATTTATAGTAACAAAATAGTAAATATTCATGTTTGCATACAACATTATGTAATACAAAACGGTATTTTATTATTTTATTGATTGAAAACTACATTGGTTTTTCTTTTAAATGAATCATAAAATAATAATGACTTTGTGTTTGATTGATGTGTTTTAAGTAAATTTGGTTTCTTTCTCCTTGTTGGACAAATGGGATAATTTCAACTTTACATTTTTGCCTGTCCAAAAAACTGCATAAATGGTTCTAAGCAATAACAATCTTCAATTAATTACAATCATCATCTGCATTAGCCAACTTTAAGCAATTGATTATTTCTAACGAAATCATCTTGCGTGCAATTTTCAGTCAGCATAAAAGGTACATTTGATGAGCGGAAAATTCAAATATTTATGGAGAATTTCAAAGAAAATGTGATATTTTGTTCGTTATTATAGCTGCAGACAACGCCATCTCTATCACACACCATGCTCAACAACTAGGCCTCTCAACAACTTTAACCTTAGATCTGCATCTTTATGCTTACAAGATCCAATTGACTCGAGAATTGAAGCTAATATATCATTTACGGCGTCGTGCATTCAGTAATTGGCTGTTAGAGAACATGCAAGTTGACGGTGAATTTTGCTAGAAAATTTTACACCACCTCAGTCTGTTAGGCTCTGATTATTTACAAAATTTATAAAACCATTTGTCCTGTTCACTTGTCCTTTTTGATTACATTTTTACAAACTAAAACCTTCCGTCTCGTACATCCGAGTAATTAGCAAACTAGTACGTGTCGATTCGTTTTTGGATTGATCGATTCCGGTTTAATCCAGAAATTTTAAAATTTGCTTATTTCCTAAAATACCATTTTAAAATCTTATGTTGTGATGTACAACAACGAAATCTATATATCTAACCTGTCTAAAACATAAATCGAGAAAATGTTTATATTTTATGATCAATATTTCCGGAATAAAATAAAAAACAATGAAATAAAAGATATTATTAAATCAGCTGGTGTTGAACGAGAAGAAAACGTAAAAAGACTTGACAGCTATTTTGTTAAATTTTGTAGAGCAGCCAAGTAACAGACATCAATTTGCATTGAGATGCACATCGCCATCTAAAGAGAACCCTAAGGCCAAAAACTCGTTAAATAAAAATATTCTTCGCGTCGCTTTTTTGCTCCCCAGTAAATAAATTTGATATAAAACGACTTGCAATGCTAAATAATTTAAATATTTTTGTATAAAAAAAAGCTGTGGTATTTCGTTAGAATAATAATTAAAATGCCAAACAATTAATATTTCCAACTTTCAACTGAAGAATATTTTATTGATAATATAATATTCTGAACTGGTTTAGTTATTTATAATTTTTTAAGGTAGTCATTTACGTAATTACACAATTTAGAATGCCTAAATATTTTTATTACATTTTAATAAGTGTTCAATAAAAAAATAATTATAGCGACACGTGATTAATTTAAAATTATTATAAAAATGTTATCGAAGGCCCACGTTAATTAAAATAAATTGCCTGATTTGCAAGAACAAGTTGAAAAATTCTGTTTCTTTTTAAATTAAGTTTTGTGCTACTTGAGAACAAGAAAATTAGCGGCTGTTTTGCTTAAATAAAAAGTTAAAGAGATTAATTTGTAATTAAAACATATTTTGTAAAATGAAATTTCGAACGTTCTTATTATTAATCTTGCAGCAGTCACGATCCGGTACGCGAATTAACATCCTTACAGATCTGGAACGTAATACCAAAACGGGAGCATCCCACTGATATATCAATACGCCCGGTATAACTAAGAAAGTTTTCTTTTGTGAAAACTCGAAAATATTATAATAGTATAATTTATAATTACGGAAGCGTTAACGAAATAATTAAAAAAATATTTCTTTGAAATTAATATTCCCTAAAAACATTTGAAAGTTGATGGGAAAACTGTGAAAGGGGACGTATCTACTGAGATGTTTAAATTTATCCCAACTAAACGAGAAGGGAGCGAGCGTTGATTAAGATTTTAATTACTACTACCCGAGCTTACACCGCGAGTCGGTTTGTAATTGCCTGGTAATTGCCATGCACTTCTCACAGAGACGATTAGATCAGTCCTCTGTGTATTACTTGGCTTTTTCTAATCATAATTAAACATTTTATTAAACACTGCTATAGCCACTCAATTATTATCAATAATTAAGAAATCTACTCGGTTTGATACTTCACCCGAGTGCTGATTGCCTAAAAAAACCTACAGCTTGGCTACGGTATTACATAATTAAAACTACAAAAAATCTGTAGTTATTTTAAATTCATCAGCAATTTATATGAAAAGCGCAATGCTGTTGATGTAAGTAAATGAATTTTTTTGTAGCTCTGTTAATTACCTTTTTCTACTTAAACGTATTTTATTATTTAAAAGTCAGATGTACGTTTAAAATTTTTGTAAAACCATTGCTGATTTATTTTTCATGCCATGCTTTTCCAACATAAAATTTTATAAATAATATATTCAACAGCAAAATCTTTTAGATGACTTCTCGTCTCTTGTTATTCAGTTATAAATTCTAGATTACATCCAACTTTTGTTTTTCATTTTTGTTCATAGATTATTCACAACAATTCTGTTCAGTTTCGTTTAGATATAAACATTAGTTGAGAAATATTTACGATGTTAACCTTTTTTTTTTAAAGTTCAAGTCTCTCTACCAAACACCTGCTAAGTTATCCTTTGATATTTGTCTTTCTCCTGCTAAGCAGTTAACAAGGTTCGCAGACAGAGAACTTCGTAACATTCATTTAAGACCCGAAAATTCCATTTTATACGACTATTTTATTTTCGTAACAAAGTGAACAATACAGAAAGACAAAAAAATATTAAGCTAAGAAAGACAAATCGTAGGAAGAAGCCCCTTGGTAAAAGATTTATCAAACTTAAATCTTCTTAAAGGGTAGATTCAATTAAAAAAAAAGGAATAATAAAAGGGACGTTGATTCGAAAAATAATTCTCACAGATAGCATCATCAATTTTTTTTTCGATTCTGCAATTACCCTTGATTCGTTAGGTTCTTTTCAAAATCAGTTATTTCATTCTGTGATTATTACAGTAGTGGATAGCCATTCGGGAAATGGAATCTAAGATACAGAGAAAAATACTTATGGTACACAATCAAAAGTCAAATAATTGATTTCAATTTTCTCTACATTCTTAAATTTTCACTTATACTCTGAATTTTTACTTACGAGCAAAAGGGGGATCTAAAACGAGGTCTATTGCGTTTATAGGACAAAGGAAGAACTGACAAGATACTGGCGTTCTCCTTAAGATATTAAATGCTACCAATCTTCTCTCTAATTGAAACTTAATCTGTGAAGTTCCCTCCATTCCCTTCAAAATGAAGCGATTAAACTATAAATGAACTTTTAATTTAGTAAAATCTCGTTCGAAGTAGGTTGCACATTGCACTTACTACATTCTGTTGACAGTCCGTACAATTCACACGACTACTTCGATTCTATTTTTTTAAACCCAGCACTTGGGAGTTGCGATTCGAACAGTTAACATCGTAGCGCAATTTTATTTTAAAGTTTTTTATATTTAAATTGAATTAGAATAAATTGAATTATTTTGAAATTTTAACCAAATTTTACTTAAAAACAGAGATTCCTGCTTTTTTAAAATCGTGTTTTAATATTTTTTAACAAGTGGGTTGGTTTCTTTATTACCTCAATATTTGTTATTTTGTTAAAACTCGTTGTTTAGGGGGAATGGTTTTACTGAAAGTAATAAAAATTCTAATTTACATAAATATTTAGTTCTAATAACTACAGTAGGAGTACTTTTCTTTTTTATAAATCGTATATGTTGGCATATACCGCCTAGTATATTCACAGTTTGAACTACATTTTTGAGATTTTTGTTGTTGAATTATTCATAATATTTTATATTTATATTTGTAATTTACACCCTCAATTACTATAATTTTATTAAGAAATTTTTTAAATTTTAGTCCAGCCAATAAAATAAAAGCGCAAAGGTGGTCATATTTGTAATTTCTGGAAGAGCCATTATTGAAAAATAAATATATTGGTATTATTTAGTAAAGTCGCTTTTACCTCTATATGTTTTCACACAGGACTTCTCATAAGCGAAAACATACGATTTTTCTCGAGGTTGGCCAAACTGTATGTTTTTCAAGGTTTGCGTTCAAATCGTTATGAGTGATAAAGAGGAGTTTACATAAGAGTTTGTTTTGGTTTTGAGTGAAGTTAACCCATACATACAAAAAACATAACATAAAACATACAGTGTAAACACCGAAATATTTTTCATATGAGAAGTCCTGTGTGAAAACATATAGATGTAAAAGCGGCTTAAGAATATTGGTATAAAGCACTAATACGTTAGTTTAAAAGGGGACATGGCCCCCAGGGCCTTCACTTTATAGCCGTCATATACAAAGGGTGGTCTATACTCTATATTATCTCGTTGTCTCAATTTTGCAGTCACCAATTCTTTTTATTTCTTAATTATTTATTAATAAAAAAATAAAATAAATCAAATTTTATTGTTTAATAAAAATAATATGTTTGTTTTTGAATTTTAATATAATATTAAATAAATAAAAAGCTTTAAGTTTGTTTTCACCTCTTAAAAACATCATGCGCACGTTTAAATTAAAAAATGAAATAAGTAATTACCATATTTAGCGGTGGCAAAGTGGCGACGGCGAAATGTTCCATTGCGTAATCTAGGTATCCGATAAACAAATCAAGATTAGTAAATAAAAAAAAATAGATAAAGAAACACTTCCCGAAATTAGTTTTCTTATAGAATTGAAGAAATTCTTTTCGCACCCCCCCCCCCTCACTCCTGAAAAATGTTGAACTTCCTTGGATTTAAACACTGTTATAATTAATTTTTTCTCGACAAAAGTGTTTTGACATTTGCATACAGTAGGGTCATTCCACGTCAAACCAACTAGTCACTCAAATTGACCATCACAGATTTCTTTGAAACTTTGGTTAATTATGCTCTTTAACATCCCGAATTCAAATATAATTTTTAAAAAATTCTAACTCTTATAGTTTTTGAGTTATTTAATTCTAAAAATCGCAAAAACGATACTTTTTAGGCTCACGCTCAATCATATAAAATGTTATAACTTCAGTTCTATAAGTCGTACAGAGCTGTGCTATAGCTCATTTTAAAGAGGATTTAAAGGGCTTTCATTTGATAGTAATCTTGATTATTTTTTTAACAAAAATAATTTTTTTTTGAAACCTCAAAAAGTGTTTTTGAAAAAATGTTTGAGTTAGTGTTTTTTGAAAATTATAAAAATAATTTATATTTATAATGGTGACTTGGTGAACACTTCATAAAAATTTCAGAGTGGGACCATGATGGGATCAGCAGTTATGATAAACAATTCACCTCTATGTTTTAGCTCAAGTATTTTAATTACAATACTAAGCCTATACATACAAGGTGTCCACACAGTGGCGTAACTACCAGTGTTCGATCGAACACGGGCCCGGACACTAAAAGGGCCCGGTCGCTATCACGACCAAAAAAATAAATTATTTGAATGATTTAATGCGAATTCAAATTTTTGTGATTTGTAGCACTAAATATTGAAAGCACCAATAAAACCAGAAAACATGAGGCACTTTTTCAAAATAACTTGTCTGCCACATTTTTCATGTACCTAAGTATTTAAAATATAAAATAATTTACTGTCTGTTTCGTCTTTTGTTGAATTGAAGTTGAAGCGGCATCAAGAAAGATTAAACGCACCCGCCAAAGCAAAACTTCCCATCTGGTAGCGATTACAGTAATAAACAAATAAACTGTCACCCTTATATAGCAATTTAACAAAATACCGAAAAAAATAAGGGTAGGGTAAATTTTGATTTTTAACACTACACTGCTAGTTTGTTGTTTGTTAAGAAGTGTTTTGTTTTTATAAATTTTTTTAAGTTTGAAATAGTGGAGTTTTTAAGTTTATAATTGTTTATTTTGGAGTATAATTTATTAAAACCGTCAGGTATGTTATAATAGGTATTTCTTTAAATGTAAAAAAGCTTTAATAAAACTATTTTAGAATGAGTATATTTAATATTCCATGTGGGGTCCAGCTTCAGTCAGAAACACAGGCCCGTAGCTGCCTTGTTACGCCACTGTGTCCACAGATAGACTTTACACAATTTCGGTGGTGTTAAAGGACACTTTGCTAAGAAAAATATTTAATAAATTTTTTTGATAAATTCAAACCGTCGAGATTCAACGCCTCTTTAAAGCAATTCTTTTATTTTTTCAAAATAACAATTTCAAAAATTCAAGCTTTCTTTTTTTTGATTTTTTTTCAAAACTCTGGCCATTTTGAATAATTACTCAAATAATTTAATAGTTTAAGTTTAGTTAATAATATAATTTTTCAATAAATATAAAAATTTTGTGATTTTAATGTTTTGTTGTGTATTAGCTGTCTTTTTTATTATTTTCTGATTTTCTGTAAAATGCATTGGTTTTAAAAAAATTTTATTGAACGAAAATTGAAGTCCATTAAATTTCCTATCTGGAAGGGTACTTCAGATTTTTTGTAAAATGTTTTATTTAAAAGATACAGGGTTTTGAAAGAAAACAAAATTAAAAAACACTCAAATTTTTTAACATCTTTGAACTTACTTTAATTCATAACTCAAAAGCCATTGATTTTAGACAATAAAAAATGTAAATCTTCTTTATAGATTATTTCACGCTTTTTAAAAAACTACAAAACCATTTTTACTAAAAAATCAATATTTTGGAATATTTTCGGAGCTGTCATGTAAAGGTAAAAATAAAAAAAAAATTTTTAAGAGGCCTAACTCTTGAAGGTTTGAATTTAGAAAAAAAATTTTATTAAATATTTTCCTTAAAAAGGTGACATGTACACCACTGAAATTGTATAAAATCTATCCGGGGACACCTGTATGTATATTCTCAGTAGTGTTGTAATTAAAGTACTTGAGCTAAAACATTGAGTTGAATTGTTTATCATAACTGCTGATTCCATCATGGTCCCACTCTGAAATTTTTATGAAGTGTTCACCAAGTCGCCATTATAAATATAAATTATTTTTATAATTAAGATTAGTATCAAATTAAAGCCCTTTAAATCCTCTTTAAAATGAGCTATAGCGCAGCTCTGTACGACTTATAGAACTGAAGTTATAACATTTTGTATGATTGAGATTGAGCTTAAAAAGTATCGTTTTTGCGATTTTTAGAATTAAATAACTCAAAAACTATAAGTTAGAATTTTTTAAAAATCACATTTGAATTCAGGACGTTGAAGAGTATAATTTACCCAAGTTTCAAAAAAATCTGTGATGGTCAATTTGAAAACTATCTATTTTTGGTTGCTTTCATATGGAATGACCCAGTAACAAAAACAAATGCACTGGTGTGCTTCCATGCATAGAAAATATAAAATTTTCTCTAAAGCTGCATGATAAATAAGACGCCAAAATTAGTTTTTATTGGATTTGTTGGCGTAAAACGCTTTATTTACCTTTTTTCCGATAATATTGTCCATCTCCATTATCACAATATCCCCCAGATCGAACTAATTTCCTATATTCATTTTTCATCTCGTTTCAATTTCCGTTTTTCCTTTTAAAAAACCGTGCGCATTTATGTAATGTATGTTCAAACATACAAATATAGCAAACCTCGTTTTAAGCTAATGTACACACCAATTGCATGTATTTAACGTACATACGTTGTTTACTAAGCCACATTTTACACGCGATATTTGTTTTTAGAGGGAGCACGCCGAACGAACAATTCAAAATAGGGGACACACACAAGTAGAGGTAGATGGGATCAGTTCCGATCATTTATCGAATCGTTTATTGTACTAAATTTGCTTTTTTATTGCTTTTTTGTAAAAGCAAATTGACAATACTAAAGCGACGTTTCGTCATTATTCAAACTAATTTGAATTTTTACAACTTTAAACATTTTAATGATGAAGCAAATTTAAAAGCATTTTTCACTTGGCAACAATTTAAAAGCTTATTGTAGTGCGGAACGAATTTATAGAACAAACAGAAGATTTTTAATGAAAAAGGGAAAGGAAAATTTTGCTAAGAGAAGCGTTTCAAAGCCCTAATATGGTTAGAAAAATTACACCAGGTGGGTGTTGATCCTTTAGTGAAAGAGAAGCCCAAACGTTACATTTTTATATGTAGCAATTTAATTTTATTGTGGAAAGCTTCTGTTCATAAAGATCGTCCAGTCTCCCAGTCTGTTTATTTGAAAAAAGAATAAAATGAGAAAATCACGGAAAAATAAAGAAAACGCAATACGAAACTTGTTTAAATAAAAATAAAAGCAAATACTCGAGACTGAAGAGCCAAAAACCGTAAATTTAACAAAATAAACACCCTAAAGCTGAACATACAACAGCAAAAATCTAAATTGGTGTTTCTCAAACGGTTTCATCATCGCTAGTTTACTTAAATATACTTCAATGATTTAAACTGGCCTATATGCTCTTTGGTCATACAAAAATAAATTTTTATTTAATTTTTTTTTTTTCTAGAACACTAAAAGAAATTCGCCTTTTATGTTTTCAATTTACGAAACTTTTGATAAGCTCTGCTTTAGAATTGCTACTAGCGAAATCGATAATGGGAGAAATTTTATTTTTCCAAATAGAAAATTATGAAATCGGAAAGTAGAAAAGCGTTTAACCCACAAGTTTTAAAAGTTTACTAATAAATTGTTCGTCTCCGCTTGTAAACGATATTATTATTCGTTGTAAATTTCAAAACAAAAACTTAAACAACTAAAATTAACTGAGCGAAAAAGTTTCTACATTACAAACAATAAACAATCCCGACGAACAGATAAACGCGATGGGGTATAAAAGTTCCGGTGACGGCCCGAGTCCGGAACTAGACTCGTTTCCTGGAACCGCTAGAAAGTTTACGGTGCGGTTACTTACAATGGTTTGCTAAGATTTACAACTTCAATTATTATAGTTCGTAAGTTGGGTAATTTAACCTCAATTAGGTTCGCGATAAAACGCATTTTTGTGTTTAACAGGGAGACGCGCTGTTATACAGCAACAAAATGGCGGGAATTGCGTAAATTTACAAGGGGCATTTAAATTATTGATAAAATGTTAATGTGAGCACGATAATAAACAAAATGCTAATTTGTCAATTACTTTTATAAATTCGATTCTCACATTATGGAGCAATTTATTCTTTTGTGCGAGGATATTACCGCTGCGTGGAAATGGATCATTTGGGATTTATTTTGGTTTAGAGGTCGTTATTAACATACGCGATATAACTGATGGAACGATCTGTAAATTTTATTGGCCAATAAAGCCGCTCACAAAAAATACCACAGTCTCAAAATATATTCAGAATTTTTTTCTACAAATAAAGTAAATCTCGAAAAAATATTTAGCTACGCTAACAAAAAATAGTAATTTATTCTGTTAATTACTTTTTTAATATTCAATGTTGGCAATGGCTTAATTAAAATTTAATTTTCGCAAAAATTATGCCCACACAAAGTTATTACGTGGGTAGGTATGTTGGGCTTTAAATTTATTAATATTAATTTTTTTATTTGAAACAAAACAGATAAACAGATACCATTCAAATTGGTACAAAACCTCAAACAAATTACTTCAATAAGTACATATACATACATTGTATAATAAACCTTTTAATGACAATATGTATTATTCAATTTATTATACTATATTTAAACTATGTATATAGACCGATAGTATATAATAAATATAATTTTATAAAAAAAATATAGTATACTATACAATGAATGTATGTACTACATAATATAAGTATAAGTACTACTATATTGTGGAATAAGGTATAGTGGCGGAACTCCAAAATTTTGACCCCCCCGCAAAAATAATTTCAGGCCCCTAATAAAATTGTATTTTTTATAAAAAGAAAGTTTATAACTATCTTTTTTAAATAAATAAATTTTTTTTTTTAATTAATATAATCGACGATTATTATTAATCGCATTATTTTTAATAAATTGTGAAGTTTTTTCTTTCTGTAAGGTGACAAATTATTATTTTTCGACAACCTTTTTTTAAGCTAAATTTAGACTAACAAGTAACAAAATATTTATTTCCATAAAAGTTTTGTTTTATTTAATATTTATTTTAATACATTTTTTGTTTTAAAAACTTTTTTTTAGACATTTTAGTCAATCAGCTCGGGCCCTAGGCTAACCAGCCTTACAGTTAATCTGGCCCTGCCGACAACCGATAGATAAGCACATAAATAGACGTTCACTAGAACGCTACAATTTGTCTCCAAAATATATTTTATCAGTTCACGGCCTTCCTGTATATTTGCAATTATCGTATGAAAACTATAATCATATAAAAATAAAGATTAGGAAAGAAAAATGTTTTGTTGCGTTATTTTGGGCATTTTACGGCCACGGGTCCCCCCGCAATGCGGGGTTATGCACACGCTAGTTTCGTCACTGGTATAATTATACCCAGTGGCCGATAGTAGGGTGATTTTGTTCTGTTTCTTTTTTGATTAAAAATTTTTCAATTTTATAATTAAACATTTTTTTTACAATATTTTCAAGAAATTTTCTTCTACGTCTCATTGGAGCCATCCGCAATGAAAATAAAATTAATGATGAAAATAATTTTATTAATAATTAAATAATATATTATTTTTACTTTTTTTACATGGTATTAACAGCCACGGTACTAATATTTCAAATTTAAATAGCAACTATAATAATTATTTGGTTGTGAATTTGATAATATCCAATTGCAGAGTAATTTAGGTTAGTAATAAGTACAAAATTTCATAATATATAAGAAAAAAAATCAATAGATAATTATTAAGTTTACCACTACCACGGTACTGACAAGAAAATTCATGACATACCATTTTGAAAATTTACTTTTAAAATTACACAAACTTGTTGCACTATTCCATCAACTTAATGTTCATTGTAAAGATCATATAGATAAAGGAATATATAGTAGTTTCCTTTATTTCTTTATCTAAAGGAAAGATTACTCACGTGACGTACTTTCAATATGGCTAACGAGTTGTTTCATTAATCTCTAGGTACATGGCGCACGAGCTAGACAGATTCAAATTAAAAATTTGCTTAAATCTAAGAACAAAAGTTACTAAAGTAAGCTAAAATTCAATGTATAAGTATATTGCAAAAAAATTGTCAATTTTTTGCTTAATTATATGTATTAGGATTTATATGTAAAAACGCTTGAATCAATTTTTGCGACAAAATAAATAAATAAATTGATAGATAAATTTATTCTAAGAATGGACAGACACGGTAATGACATTTGAGCGGTCCAGAGACCAGAGAGTACCAGAGAGAACCAGTGAGAGCAAGTAGTACAGGACATTAATAATCAGTAATCACAGTTAGAATAGAATCACCCAGTAACTTCTTAGGGCCAAATGCTAATTGCATTTTAGAAGCCCCTAATGGAATATTATTGGTAGGGGGAATTGTCTAAGAATGAGGACGAATTATAAAAATAATGGTATGTACCTAAAAAAAAACAATGTTTGTCTTAGAAACAAACATCATGAATAAATTTTAAAAGTATAAAAAATATATTGTTACGAAACAATACAGGTTAATTGTATTTGGTGACTTATGTATGATGACTCATACATGAGGACTCATATAAATATCCTGGGTAGTTGTTATCAGGCGTGGATCCAAGGGGGGGGCTATCTCAATGACCATTTTTATTTTTTTAATAAAGTTAAGCAAAAAGCTGGAAGATGAGCAAAAATTTGTTGTTTTTTTTTGCATTGAAATTTAGTGTTACAAAAATGGGCCTAGAAAAGATTTTCAAAAAATATAAACCAACGAAATTGAGCATAAATCGCGTTTACCTTAAACACAAAAAAAAATCTATGAGATGAATTGTATCGAACAGTAATAAAATAACTCCTAATCAGTAAGAAAGAATTAATTTTCTCCTTGCAAGAAGAATGAGCCCTTATTGATAAAGCCTTTTTGAAAAAATTCATTAAAACATGTCCAATCGTTTGGGTGTGGTTCTCAGACGTAAAGAGTACCAAAAAATCTTTTTTTTTAAATACAATTTTTCGTGAAATTGACAAAACTGAAGTTACGAGTGTATCTTGTCCGAGTTCGTTTTTGACATAATTTCTAGTATTAAATTGTTTAAACGTTAAAAATTTTTGTTGTTGTTAATTTTTTTAAAACTTTTTTTGTGTTTTTGATGACCTGAAGGATGACTTTATAAAATGGTAATTTGACACCGCTGTTTTTTGTTTAATTAATGGAATTACAAGAAAATTAATGCAATATGTATGCTTGTCCGAGTTCTTATTCGAGTCACTGTATATGAAGTTAAAGTTCTAAATTACTCAGCCGCTGAACAAAGCTGAGTGTTCCTGAATGCAGCCATTGTTTATTTGCATGTTTATTAAAAACAAATGTATTGCAAACACTTTGCAATTATTATTTATAAAAGGTGGTTACGTTAGTTTAAAGATCATTAAATCTCAAAAAATATACATAAATATCTTAAAGTTATACCAATTGTGGAGTACATAATAGGTCTGTTCTAACAAGCAGTTATCTCCAGTTCTCTGACTATACGCATGCTCTTTAGTTAAAATTTTAATGAAAATGATCTTTAATACTCAAAAAAAGTTAAAGAGCATGCGTATAGTCCTTAGAACTGGAGGTAACTGTTTGTTGGAACAGACCTAATGTATCGCCCAACTTGCGAACTGACTTTAGCAAGTTCACTGTACCAGACTTGATGACTGTCAATTGCTAACCCAGACAACACTTAATATCTACTGGATATCCAGATGCAGTCCAGACAATGTATGTACGTCCATGACTTTGTCTGGATATCTATTAGATATAAGTTGCACAACATTTACACAGTAAAACAATTTTTGTCAATTTAACAACAGTTGTTGGATTATACGGGCCACTATATCTCGAAAGTGAAACTACTACAACTTTTATTAGATAAACAATAATAGTTGATGAAATTTGATCTTAACTGCAGGTGTTTCATAATATTGACTATATGACTTTGTTAAATCAAATTAAATTCTATTAATTTAACTAAAATGCACAACCATTGTAACTACTAGATGAAGTGGCCCGTATAATCCAACAACTTGACTAAATCTACAAAAAATTTTTTACTGTGTAGTGAATGTATGTAGCCAACATTTAGTAGACATCTATTTTATGAACGTCACCAGACCGGACTTTGTCTGGATATCCACAAGATATATTTGGAACAATATCTAGTAGATGTAATAGAAAAATATATTTTAGACATCGGTCAGTATACTCACAAGAGAAACTAGGTGCAACATCCAATAGACGTAGGCAGTGGGCATCCAGTTGATGGCTAAAACAAGTATGTATAGCCTAGACTTTATCTGGATATCTATGAGATATACTTTGGACAACATCTAGTAAATGTGCATAGTTGACATTTAGTAGACATCTAGTCATCACCGGACTTTGTCTGGATATCCACGAGATATAATTGGAACAATATTTAGTAGATGTAATAGAAAAATATATTGTAGATATCAAAATTCAAATACCAAAATTAATGGGGGGGGGGGGGTTAAAATATCAGATTAATAATTATGTTTTTATTTCAAACAATCATATAAAAAATATTCTAATTTAATTATTTTAGGAATATTTTTCTGTTCTACAGAAAAATAAATTATTTTATCGGATTATGCCGAGATAAAGATATTAAAAATTTATTATTATTGTTAATTACCAATTTAAAAAAAAATTATGTGATTAATATCATAGAAGTTTTCAATTTTTTCAACCCCAAGTAATGATAACGAATCACCAATAATCAAAGTTTTTACCAACAAGCGCGGTGGGTCAGTGGTTAGTGTACAGGATTGCGAAATACTACGAAGGTTAGGTCCGGGTTTGATCCCCAGTGAAGGTAAGATTTTAAAAAGTTATATTTTCAGACTCCATCATATAGGCACGCCCCAACGAGTTACAAGAAGACAACCATATCGAACAAATAGTAAAAAAATCCTAAAATATTGTGAATAACTTAATAGAGAATTAATAATAATATTAATAACAAAGAATACCAACCAAAAATGATCAGAAAAAAAAGTTAGAAAGAAAAAGAAGGAAATTAAATTTTTTCATTTAATGAAAGTTATTTAGAATATATTTTATTTTGTTTATTATTTAAAATTTAATTATTTAAATTATCAATAAATAAATTTTTTCACACGTGGAAATCAAAACCCTTGCAGGCTCAGACAGCACCTGTAGTAGCCTGCAACCGGCTGGTGGAGGGCTTGGTGCAGGTTTGTGTCAGCACCAGCTTGCTTTCAAGAGAGTTTGTCACAGCGTTGTAGAAGGTAAATTCATGCGCCATTTCGCTCAGACAACACCTGTGACAGACTCGCCACAACCCAGCCACATAAACAGGTCCTGGCTGAGTTTTCACTGAGAGGCGAATGGCAGGTATTTCCCAGGTACAAAGGTTGCTTAGGAATTCAAACTGTGATTGTTGTTTTTTGAGATTGCTTGTATATCTCCCTGTGTATAAAGATTGGTAACTATTAGAAGTTGTATAAATAATACTATACAAAGATACAACCAGTGATTTTATTAGATTTAATAATAATAATTTAAAATTTTAAAAATAATAAAATGCCAAGTTGGACAATCGTTTCGTTTGTGGAAGATAACAGCGTAGAAGCTGTATTCTCAACGTGGTTACACGAAAGAATGAATCTGTTTCTTGCTATTGGCCACGTTCTAGTGTCTTTTTTTGGGTATGTAATAATTTAATTATTACATACCCAAAAAAAGACACTTAAAAAAGACAATTAATTTTATCATAAAAATATTTAAATATAATAGTTATTAATTGTTAAAATTTAATATCTTCAGATTCGAAGACAGATTAGAAAATAACTACCTAACTGTTTTTAATTTTTTAGTGGCACAGAAAATTTCTCAAAATTTTGAAGACCAAAAAGGTGGAAAAAAGTTAATAAAAAACTATTTAAAAAATGCAACTGAGAGGATCAAACAAAAACAACAGAAAGAAGCAACTATAAACAATTGATTGGGTGAGAGAAAATTAATAAAAAAAAATAATAAAACTGAATATATTTTTATTATAATATCTAATCTTAATATTATAATATCTGATTGTTTTGGTAATAAAATTGTTTTCACATATTTCACAGTACATTAGAGATCCTTACTAATCAAAATTAATGAGTGAAAAATGGAACTAAACGCCGGAATTAGTTCGTTTTCTGTAATTCCAAAATATTTTATTTTTATGGATTTAGTTCCCTGTAACTCTCACCCATTCAATTGTTAACTCTTGTCATATTTATTAGTTTTTTTGATATTTATTCTTTAAATAAAATGTAATAAAATCCTACTTGTATAACGATGAAATCTACTTTTTTTTAAATCTCTTAAATTGGATATCGATACAATACATCCACTAGATAATTAAATTTGTAACACCTGGATCTCCACTATAGATATCCACTGTATTAAGCAGTCTACATAAGATATCCTCTGGTTACCGAATTATCTCTTAAAAACATCTAGTAGATATCCAGAAGATAGGTTTGTGTTGTCTGGGAAAATATGTTCTAACTGGCAAAATTTGTCAAGCTTAACTATTTTCGAGATTACTTGACAAAGTTGTCAACTTGACAATAATTTGAAAGAGGAAAGAGTAGCAAATATTCCATTATGTACGATAAATGTCATTTATATAATATAATACACCAAGTTAACAACATTGTTACCTAACAAGTCTGTAGCGTATATCACTTATCATATTATTATTACAAGCAATTTTATAATATTAATTTTAAATACATATATTAATTTAATAATAAATGCATCATTATTATTTTTAAAGTTACTTTAGTTAAAATAAACTTCCATTGATTAATTAAAATAAACTAATATTTTATTAAGATATCATTTTTGGTTATTGCCTGGTTGTTTGTATTTATGTATGTTCTTAAAGTTTTCTCTTACGTTTAATATTTTTATTTCAATATCTTTCAACTCGGACAAAAAAGGTACACAGCATTACAGCATTTGCGGTTTCATTTAGCATGTCAGGACTGCTAAGCTTAACCCACCAAGTCACGTTTGGAAAAAAAATATTTGCAAATCTGAATATACCAAGTGCAAATACCAGAAAATCAGAATTTTTCTTCTTCTTTCTCCATTATCTAAGCCAATATGATTTATCGCATTGCAAATTACGTAAACTATTTTTTTCGATGTTTACAACGTCGCTCTAAAGAAAGAGGTCGAGTATACAACAATCTGTAGAAAAATATAAAGGAAAAAAGAAGAAAAAATGGCCATGAAAGTACATAAACTGACATTCACATACACAATAATCGGGAAATGGTCAAAGAAAGTGGAACTGCATCGATCTATTTATTTCTCATTTAATTAAATTACAATAAATTCAAAAATTTAATTTCTTAGAGCAACTTCATAAACATGGCTTCCATTTTTCTCTCCTCTATGGGAAGCGAGGGTTATCTATTTCCATTAACATTAACAATTCTTATAAGAATTATTTTTATAAAAATAAAGCTTTTGGCTAAAGTAGTTGGAGATAGGAAAACTGGGCGTAAATCTGTTAATTTTTAAAATTTCAATACAAGATTGCTCTATATAATTACAAACCATTTTGAAACTGTCAGACGCAAATGTTATTTTAGCTGCGAATTTTATATTACCAACTTAAAAATTAAAATCGGTGCGCGGTGATGCACTGTGATCCATGCTTTTGACCGCTAATGCCGAAGGCACTGCTTGTTTGAATTGTTTCAAATTATATATGTATGTATGGTATATATATACTATGTTTTTGTCTAAAAAAGAGCTAAAATCCCAATTTTGCTAAGAGTGGCAAATACAAAATTTTACTCAAAAGTAAACGCGCAATCGTAAATAATGTTTTTTATCTATGTATAGTACGTACAGCTTTCATTCGCTATTCACGGGAGATCTCTGGATCATCTATGTTCTTGAACTACATTTAAGAACCACCAACTGCAAAATAAATTACCTGTAAACTTTCTGAAATAAAAACTTGCAAATGATCATAAACTGTAACTACATAAGCGCAATATGTTATTTAAATTATTTGAACTAATGTGGATGTGGAAATGTGAAAAAAAGCAAAAGATTATTTTGAAAAGATAAGTTTACCAAATTAAATACCTATTTGTTTTGTAATTACGATACCTACAAATTTCAGGTTATTGTCATTACAGAAGCCATACCCAATATAAATCGAAAATATCCAGCTTTTCCATTCGCAGCTCTATACCATACTCTTGACAACCCAACGACGCTTAGTGCTTTCAAATTGTAATCATGTCACAAGTTTGCTTATAGATATACTGAGTGTTGCAAAATTCAAGTAACAAACATATTGTTAAAAAAAATCCAAAAAATTGGGTTTGAAATTTTGAAAATATCATTTACTGATCTTATTGACATAAATCGGTGCCATGCTATACAATATCTACATAATGATAAAAAAGCAAATGTGGTGTAAAAATTAGTTTTATGATACCAATACCAATATCAATTTACCTATCAATCTGCATATTAAATATGTATTACTAATTTTATCTATTAGCTTATTATTTTATTTATGATATAATAATATATAATATACAAGTATAATAGTATAATATACAAGCTAATTTAGTAAAATCAATATTTTACAAGTTGATATATAATTGGAAATTTGTTGGTACCGATAGCTACCCATTAGTGAAGTGTGCTGATGAGCGAAATACTAATTACTGTCAGCAATTGCGGTAAACTCACATGGTCAGTTTGCACCCACAATTACTATCCACTCACTCACTCATTAACATCTATACAATCCATGCAGACCCTAATATTAACGCTAAATTAACAAAATAAAATGATATTGACTATATCAACATCAAATTCTTGGAATATACTATGATATAATATATCACACCTAAATATTAAAATAAAAGGTATGACATTATTGGTAAATATAAACTTATCAAAATCAATAAATTTTGTTTTAGCAACTACAATATTTGCTTAGATAATTGTTCGGTAAAATCCAAATAAAGATGGTGAGTGCTTTTTATGTATAGTTCGATGACATTAAGTTTACATAAGCTGTTGAAAACTGAAGTTCTGTTGAATGAGGATTACAAGAAAAAAATACTAAAACAAAATATAAAAAATAAAAAATAAAAAACATATTTATGAATACCTTTTGTTTTTTGTAATCTTCACCAGTAGCGTAAATACCGGGGAAAATAGCTTCAGAGCCCGCAAAACTTATGGGTTCCTACGGGTCCTGAAAAGTTTTATAATAATTTCTATTTGAGTGAATACTCTACTTTACGGCACTTCCTACTTTAAGCTACCTACAATTTATTTACTGACCACAAAAGACTTTGCAAAAATTGTTGATGTTACGCCACTGCTTTTCACGTCTCATCGATCAACCAAACTTAAATAAAGCACACGGTATTTTAATCGAAAATTTAAACCCAGTATTACGCTCTATTAGTCACACCAGTAATTGAGTTACAATAAATTGATAATTTGTTGATAATAAAAAATTATTATTAAATTAAAATTTAAAAATGAACAAGTTTATTGAACAATAAAAATCAAATTAATATTTTTGGAAGCTATCGGCGGGGATAATTTGTAAGTAATTTAATTTTTATTGAACTAACCAACTAACATCATGTTAATTTTTAAATTTACTTCTTTACTGATTTAACCTACTGATGTAAAGAGTAAGAAATAATTCTTGTCTATTTTGCATTGACTATTTGCGAACTATGAGATATTATCATCAAAGTTTACTTGAGTTGTAACACTCTCTTCAGCAAATAAAAAAAAGAAAGAAAAAGTCACAGAAAAAATTATTTTAACTGTCTACCAAAATCCTATACCTACTGAGAGTCGCGGTATCATTCAGTATATGGTATACTTAAAAAGATATAAAAAAAGAATACAAAATAAACAAGTAAAAATGGCAATTTTGATTATTGTGACCACCCTCGAATACTACATTATCGTTAGCCGAGCAAGTTCGTCGATAATTTTATTTCAACAGCAGCTGATGAAAAAGTACAATTAAGGAAAGTAAGTTTCAAGATCAAAAGCTTGAGGCCGTTCATGACTTGGCAGCTATTGTCGCCCTAATACTTTTATAGCAAAGTAATTTTTATTGTCACCACACCACTAATCAGTTTAGTTTTTTTGTGCATCCGAAAATTTTTTCTAATGGTCAATAACCCGTAACAAATTAAGTTTTATTGCTTCGTTTCTTTTCCGTTATTTTTTGACGTATATGTAACCGCCAAAAGTGGTAAAAAAGATTTTATTAACTTCGAAGCAAAACTTGAAAATAACATCGAATACAGATCGTGTGGAATCACTCACGCATGCCATCTGAGTAACCGCAACTTCGGCAAGACCTAATCGTATTTTCAGCCATGAAACTAAATAAATTTATTATTATCTGAAGCTGCCTGAAGCGCTAACAAAGGAAAAGAGTCTTATAATTTTATATTCTCTGGCGGTTTGTTCCCACTGCCATTCTCTCTACAGGATGCGGTTCGGGCGCTCGTGTCGTGAATGATTAAGCGGAACCCCGCGAATTTGCAGCCCAACCACGTCCTGATCCCATTACCATCGAGCTGCAGCTACCGCTTGATTATCGCATTATCAAAATGTATTCTAACCTTCTTAATGCAATACAACTGACTTGTTTCTTCAAAGCGAGAAAGTTTGCTTCCACACTAAACTCATTTTCCGAATAAATAATCTACTTCGATGCAATTTATATTTTATAACACGAAAATTTATTTTACTTTAGCATGCACGACATGGCAAATTTTCATTTCATTTCTAACTAAAAGTCAATACTAAACTTGCAAAATTCTAAAAATACTTTTTGTTTTTATTAGGTATCTACAACCAACTTGTGATAGCTGTTTGTGTAGCAGTAAGAATCAATAATATCAAAGTACAATTTGATCTCACACTTACATAGGTGCTCAATGCATCATTTTTTTCTTTACTATATTATTAATATCAACTTTATAATATCAATTTCAGTTAGGTAAAGTACTCTTTTTTCGCACTGAGTGCGGTAAAGTTTACTGTACGTACTGTAGAACTTAACCGTACCGTCCGGATGGTTCTCTTTCCTGATATTATAATTTCACGCATAGAACAGAAAAATGTTGCTTTGCCGCACTAGTTGCACAAATAGCCGATTTTAACTAAAACGGGAGGTTCGGATTTTAAGTTTCGAGGTTGAACTGCTGAAGTTCAGATGGAAGTACGATTGCCTACTACATCAAAGTTCGGGAGTGGAACGAAAATTGAGAAATTGGTTTCAAGTAGTGAGCTGCTGGCTTCGTTTAGTTGGTATATCCTGTACACTGAAAAAAATGAACGTCGTAGTATTTACGAATGACGTTCATTAAACTAAAATTCGTTGTATTAACGAAAGTTTCGTAACTATAACTAATAACAAAGCCAGTAGGGAACTAAAAGAAATGATCACTGAAAATAAAAACCAAGGAATCCAAGAATACTTGAAAACCCTCAGTGCAACAGAAGCGACTGAGTACTCACTGTGGAAAGCCACCAGAAAAATAAAAAGACCACAACAACATATTCTTCCTATTAAGGATGAAAACAATAGATGGGCGAGAAGCGACGGAGAAAAAGCAAATACATTTGCTAAACACCTAGAGAACGCATTCCAACCAAATCCTTCACTAATAGTAGCTAATGATAACGAAATACGAGAATACTTAGAGACACCGTTTCAAATGGATTTACCAATTGAAAAGTTCAGAAAGGGCGAAGTGATCAGAGTTATTATCAAAGAAATAAACCCAAATAAAGCACCAGGCTTTGATCTTATCACTGATCGAATCCTACAAGAGGTAAGCAGTAAGTGCATCAAAGCTCTCACTCAAATTTTTAATTCCGTTATCAGAATCAATCATTTCCCTAGGCAATGGAAGGTCGCCCAAATAGTTATGATTCTCAAACCGGGTAAAAAAGTTGATGATGTTAAATCATACAGGCCAATAAGCTTGCTACCTGTGCTGGCTAAAGTTCTCGAGAAGATCCTACTGCAAAGATTACGACCCATAATAGAAGAACGAAAACTGATTCCTAACCATCAATTTGGATTCCAAAACAAGCACGGAACCATCGAGCAAGTGCATAGATTGGTCAGAAAAATTAACCGCGATCTTGGAACAAAACGATTTTGCTCAGCAGCTTTTCTTGACATCAGCTAGGCCTTCGACAAGGTATGGCACAACGGATTGTTTTACAAACTGAAGAAAAATTTTCCTTACCACCATTATCTAATCCTTAAATCATATCTAACCAATAGACATTTCTTCGTTAAACATGAATCTGAACTAACTGATCTTCATCCTATCCAGTCAGGAGTGCCACAAGGAAGTATTCTGGGTCCCATCATCTACTTGCTGTACACACTTGACCTACCAACATCAAGCTCAACTACAGTAGCGACATTTGCAGATGATACTGCAATACTATCATCTCACGAAGATTCGGCAACAGCATCTAAAAATCTGCAAGCAAATTTAGACTTGATCCAGAAGTGACTTGAAAAGTGGCGTATTAAAGCTAACGAAACTAAATCGGTGCATGTGACCTTCACCATGAAAAGAGATACTTGTCCCCCTGTCAAACTGAATAATTGCATATTACCACAAGCGACGGATGCTAAGTATCTCGGCATTCACCTTGACAGAAGACTCACTTGGCGGAAACACATATTTAGTAAACGCAAACAGCTTGGAATAAAGTTCAGCCAGATGTATTGGATCATGGGCCGAAAGTCGCAACTCTCCCTTGAAAAACAAACTACTGCTCTACAAGGCAATAATCAAACCGATCTGTACTTACGGCATCCAACTATGGGGCTCGGCAGCTGAATCAAATCTAGAAATTCTCCAACGATTTCAAAATAAGGTGTTAAGGACCATCGTTGATGCACCTCGGTACATACCGAATAATGTTATACAACGCGATATTCCTATTGCTTCGGTTAGGGAAGAAGTCAAGAGGTTTAGTGTAAATTACCGCGAGAGACTTACAGTGCACCCGAACATTCTTGCCAACAAACTAATAGCGCCTAGTGATGAAGTGCGCAGACTAAAAAGGTTTAGACCCACAGACCTCATGAACAGATTTTGACTTTTAATCTAAAGGTACTTTAAGTTTTAATTAATTATTGTAACTCGGTGCCTATTCATATATTTATAGTACACGCATAACTATAATTAGTTAATTTAGAATATGCAGTGTCACTGGAACACTTCATACGTGTCTTTCTTTTCTTTCATTAAAATAAGCTTGTTATCTTGTGATAGATTGCTGTATCAAGGAGTTAAATAAAAAAAAACAAAAAAAAATTACTAATTGAGACTGTTGTAGTAAAATTGTACTTCGTTAATATTACTACTCTCTATTCGTTAATATTACAACTCAAAGTTTACTAAATTAGGTCGTAATATTAACGAAAATCATTCGTTAAACGCAAATTCGTTATATTAACGACACATTCGTAACTATTATTAATTTTAGATTGTTGTCGTATTTCTTAATGTTACTGCTATTTGTTCGTTAATAGTACAACTCAAAGTTTACTAAATTTTGTCGTAATATTCGTTAAACACAAATTCGTTATATTACCGATGCTTTCGTAACTATTACAAATTTTGAACTTTGCATTTGTTAATATTATTTACATGTAAAATTTTACCAAACTACGTCGTAATATTCACGACAAACATTCAACAAATGGATTATCATAAAAGTTTTGCGCGTTATAATATTTTTAATATTTTACAAAATGAGATTTTTATGGGGACGTCACATTTTTTATTACAGCTTATTATTTATTCATATTTTTTAAATATTTTTAATCCTGACCTGTTAAGTGATAATATCTTTTTTGATTTTTTGAATAATTGATTTACTATTGTGATTTTCTTAATTTGAACTTAAGGGGAGCAATCCATTTAGACGCCCGGAAATAAGAGACATTTTTGGTAACTTTTTTACAGATGAAAAAATAATCACATCATTTTAAAGTTTCAACATCATTTTATAATAGTATTAAAGTATATAAAAAAAAATTTTTATAAATATTTTTTATCAAAATTACAGCTCTGTCAAGTATTGTTTCAAAAACTGCTCGTGCTGTAACACAAAAAGTTATTGATCGATCTGGCTCAAAATTTAGAAGGCTTCAGTCAAAATTATTATCGGAAGGATAAACCTAAATTTTTAAAGATATCCAGTAAATAAATAGTGTTTTTGGGGTAAAAACTCTCAAAAATTTGAATATTTAATTAAACAGCCTAATTGGTTTTTGATTGTATACTTATTTATAATTTTTTAGGTTCATCCTTCCCTTGAACATGTCCATAATCGAAAAAAACTTTGTTTCTTTATTTCAGATCAATAGAAAAGAAATGGTAGATGCAGCACTTTTCGTTGCCATGCACAAGATGCCTGAAAAAACACTTCACAGAACCGCCATTTTATTAAAAAATATTAAAAAAAATTTTTTTTCTACACTTTAATAGTGAATAGTTTAATAGTGACTAAAGTGATGTTGAAACTTTAAAATGATCTGATTATTTTTCTGGGCATCTAAATGGATTGCTCCCCTTAAAAAGTATTGAAAAAATGCGAATTTAAAATTTTTTTTACTTGACTACGTAAATGAGAAAGTAAAATTGTATACTACAAAACAGGTTTTAGTAATTGTTGTCGTAATACAACATTAAAACCAACTTTTAACTGAATTTTAACTGAAGACAGCCAAAATTCAGTTAAAATTCCAGTTTCCAATAATCTAAAAATATTTAGTAATCCATTTGCTTAAGTCTTTAAGTAGGTTTTTCAGTTTCATTATGAGCTAAAATAATATGAGCGCCCCTTTGCTACTTGGCGCCCCTAGGCAGTTGCCTAGTTTGCCTATTGGATAATCCGGCCCTGACTACCTAAGTAATATTAACGAACTACCTGTAGTAATATTAACGAAGCTTACATCGGATCAAACCTGTAGTAAAATTAACGACAAACTTCGTTAAATACACACCGCTTTTCTTTTCAGTGTAAAAATAGATTACAGTAGAAACTCCATCATTCGACACTCCCATATTGGACAATTCCGAGAATTTCTCGTGCTAATGGACATGTAATTATGAGCTTATGACGCACAAGTTGTGAGCTTATCTAAATCAACGACTGGATTTCAGCACGTAGGCAGACAGATTGATTACCTACATTATAATGCTTACATGATAATAGCAATGTAACGTAAAATAAAGGGTAATTTAAATTTGAAAAAGATGTTATTCGAAATATATAAAAATAAAATATTAACATGCTAATCGTATAATAGTTATGTTATTTTCGTAATGCGTATCATCACAATTTTGTCATTTAATTTATACAATTTATTCGTAAAATATAAAATTATTTTAAAGTTTATATTACCTATGCAAGTATCTAATAAAATTTTTGCAAAATAATTCTTTTTACAAAATTTGTATATTTAAATTACACTTTCAAGTTTGCTGGGTAAGGCATAGTGGAAATAAATTCTTATCGTAATTAAGAATAACATGATATGTTTATATCATATAAAGATATTAATTTCAATTCCCTATTCGACAAATTCTATGTTTGGACAGGAAATGGGTCCCGTTTATGTCGAATTATGGAGTTTCTACTGTATATAAATTTACTAGTAGCTACCTGGGTAAGTATAGTTTTTCGGGCCCCACGTTGGGCGGCAGTGTAATAAAAATTCTTTCTTCCCTTTAGGAGAAAAAGAATTCCTCTACACGCTGATAGGAACCAGCTTATTCTTAGTCTAGAAGCACACGATGTTATAACTAGCTGATAATAGACGGAAGCGCGAGCGTGGCAGCGTTTATGTGCGTATTTACATATGCATTCGCGCGGTTTGTGTGATGACATAAACCAACCTAAACGCTGCAACAGAAAATCAATGTTTAAACTTCATCCGTCTGCGTGCGGTGCGTTTGACATAACGTCGCCTCAGAATCAGAGTATTTTATCTGCAATTTTTTGATAAATTGAATTATTTGTACCACTTTATTTTATGTTATTTCTTTACAACAATATGCAAATAATTTCTAAAATTTACTTTTTAAATTGAAATTGTATATAAAAATATTCCAATGAAGAGTAATGCTTAATGCAATACAGAGTATTTAAACTGGTGTACTGCAAATTTTAGAAAAATGGAGATAGAATACTCTGATTCTGAGTCGACGACGATAAACCAACCTTTACTGTTACCAACTCTTGCTATAGGTGTCAAGATGGTGTAACGGTAGAGGTTGGGATTAGTAATTTGTATAAGTCTGGTTTAGATTTCGATATGGTCCCAGTCTCACTGCAGCTACCGGTTGGTCTTCAACCGTAATTCAACTGATTTAATTTGTGCAAATAATAAATAATACTCCGCAGTTCAATATAAGCGATATCTGTAGTAGCATAAGAATAAAATGTTTATAGTTTGAATTTAAATAAAATTTTGAATTACATTTTAAGGACGACTACAAATATTCGACAGTTCATTACGACAATATGAAATTTGATTTCATTTCTATATTTCATATTGAACCAATCAGGTAACAGTTATAATCTGACAATTATGTATAAAGTCAGTTCTAGAAAGACTAGGTAATTAATTGACAAAATTATGAGTCTTTATTTTTTCAAAATCTATGAAATTATAGGAAATGTATGAACTGGTTTTATGTACTCCCGTTCCGAAAAGTGCACTTTCAATGTTGATTTATTTTACAACATCAATCAGAGTGAAATAAAAGACTACAACCTAAAAGGTGTAATATAGTACCTATATTTGTCAAATTAAAATCTGACAATATGACAAACCAGAGGAGTTTGTCTCAATTGTCTTATTTAAATTTAACAAAAAATTCAATTGAAATAAAATTCTTGATTTGGAAAAAGATTCGGTAGAAGATAAAAAAAATGTTGTATAAAGCACGTGTTCGATAATGAATTATACTTTCAAAAGTTATATCGTAAACCACTATTATGCTCTGTTTCGAAATAAATGGCTTTTCTATATCGCAATTTTTTGAATTTATAAAAATGATAGGTTCCACTTCCAATATTGCTTGCTCGAATTAAATCATCAAAATTCAAAAGGCTGTATTAATGGAACGCCCATTATAACAAAATTGTCTCTTGATAATTTATTTTTCAAATTTGCAGTAAGTAAATGCCAGCTGTTGTAATCACTAATCATCTTCTTATTATCTTTTCACTTGACATTCCTTATTAATAAGCATAAAATATAGAAATGTGTGAGGTATAATTATTCTGTGTCAGAAAGAATCTCAAAAGAAAAACATTAACTAAAATTATTTTACTTAAATATCCGTTAAATACACGTAAAAACGTCAAAACATGTAACTCAAATTGCCATTTCAAATTATGCATGTGCGTGAGAAAATATGCAATGATGATCAAAAACTAAATTGACACAGGAATGAAAAATTTACGGTTACGTGTACTAATAACGTGTTACGAAGTGCTTTTTAAGATCAAGGTAAAATAAGTTAACGAGCAAAAAATGTAGCATACTCATTATTGTTTATAGAGGTTTGATTACCTCGGATCTTGATTTCTTGATAATTGAGAAAACTTAATAACGGATAAAGTGTTAAACAAAAAGTTGCAATTTAAATCAAGCGTTTATAGAAAGGAAATGGAATTTTGAGAGGAGAAATACGTACTACGTATAAATAGTTGAGAATGTTATCCAAAAATTGTTCCACTTATTGAATTGGGTGTTGGGGGATTGTGTTCTCACCTAGTATATATTGAACAGATAAAGAATCCAATGGCAGAATCAGATAACGTGCTGAGTACGTCAGCCTCGGTTCCAATTTGACCATAGAGGTGTCACTATTTTCGCTGTTCCAAGATCAATCTGCACAAAAAGATCGACGGATGAAAAAGGACGTACATTTCATGCCAAGCTCTACCGGATATATAAAAAGGGAAAAAGAAACATGTTAAATTTTCCGGAGATTACAATGTGCACAGTTCATCTTCTAGAAATTCCACTCAGGTGTTTATTTCTACGTGGTGTTTAAGTTAGATTTACAGTTGCAACAAACGCAATTTGATTATTAAACATTTGTGTAAAGTTCTCACATGATCTTTCAGTTACAATGGTCTCTTGTTTCAATTTGCATCGTCTTCTAAATTATTCCCAGCATTCCGATGTTGGTTTGATTGCAGAGAATGCTTTTGAAAGTAATTTTGATAATTCCACCATACTTTTTTCTTGCATTGCACTCCGTATCGAGCCGGAATCTTGATTTTGCAGCTGCTCCAAAAAACTGCCCCTCCAATGGTCAAATAATAAAATTTACTTTTGATTTAAAAAAATCCTAATTAGTCAAATTAAAAACTGATGGAATGTATTTTGTTAACTACTATAAATGGGCCATTGCATTTAATTATGGCAAATCTTTTTATTGTTGTTTGTTGTTTTGCATTCCAATTAATTTTCATCTATCGTTTGGTGTATTTTAAATATTCCTGTGCTTTCATTTGCCTTTAAAAATCCCAATTTAATTTTTCATCTACCTGATATCGAATTTTTTGTGCCAGAAACAGGAATCGTGCACAAATATTTAACTTGCTTTAAATTAACTTTATTAAAAAAAAATAACACAGGTATTTGAAATGTTACGCCGAGTATGGGGTTTTTTACCATCAAATAGTATGCATACATAGTATATTATAATATGCCCGTTCGAATTTGGTTCGAACGAAGTTAGCAATAAATTATTATTTACGTTTGAGAAAATCACGTTCGGAAGCGTTAAGTTTTGGATAAAATTTTAGATTTTGGATCAATAGACTTTAGATTATAATTTGAAACCAAATTCGACATTTAACTTAGGTTGTATCTAATTAACCTCAACATTCTAGTTAGCAAATAGATGTATACAATTAACCGAATGGAATGATGAAGCAAGGAAAAGGAACGAGTATTCACTGTGAGTGTACGTTCACACACCTTTGCTCCACGGTATGCACACATGTGTCGACACTGCTCCTTACACATGCTAGTGTATGTAAGTAGTTGGTTAAGGTGAGGGTCCATGGTAAGGTATACATTAAGCCGCTTCCATTATTCTAGCTACTTCGCCGACAAAGACGTGGCTACATGTGGATGATCGGTTCAACGAAGAGAGATCCGGTTCTCCTTGTTTAACTTGCTCCGTGCATTGCTCTAAAATCTACAGAGGAAGTACTTTACGATGGGATTGGTTAAATACATTCTGACAGCCGCTGATCAAACCCACGTGCACGGAAATGTGTTCTCTTTATCTTTAATGGAAGCCATAACGTTGTCTCTTTTATTTAAACGGAGACGCACATACAAGAGCATAGCAGATAAGATAGAGACGAGTTTCTCGTTGAAATATCATACACAGAAAGAGCCCCTTCTTAAGACATCTCGAGCGTGCATTCTTGGCGCTTAATGTAGAGAGCTAGAAGGGCAAATCGTTATCTAAAAAGAAAACTACGTACAGACGCACACCCCAACTATTTTTGCCCCAGATAGTTTAGTTATGAATTAATTATTTATTAAAAAAAACTATTTTTCTTGCGATCGATAGCTCCGACCTTCGAGAATGAAAAATCATTGGAATTGTAATAAATATTTCGTTTCTTGCAAAATCGATACCGGTGGTGATTGTGGTTCAAATAAAAAATCTGCACGTGAATGAAAAACGTGAAAACGTAGAAACGATAAGGTTGCCACCACATAATGGATTTCCTATTGTTACGTCAGGTTGATGCAAATTCTCAAGAGACGCTTATTTTAATGATTTCATCGAATTCGTTTCGTCTTGCATTTAGATTAAATCTGTCTTGAAAGTAGGAACAAAGAAATTACGCAAACGGAAAACTGGTATATATAGGTATATCTCCAAGACGGAGTGGTTTATTATACAAATATTTCCATATTTAGTCTCACTTTTCATAAAAAATTCCATTTTATTGTTTTTACATTACAAATTTCTTATTTTTCCCCACTAACACTTTTTGAAATCACATCAATTTATAGAAATTGACTTTGTTGTTCAAATTGGAAACGAATTAAGCCGATTACACAGATTTAAAATTCCGTAAGTACTTCCCCGCAGTTACAATACGTTTTCATATTATTACTTAAAAAATCGATTTTTCTGAAAAACTATGAGGGAATCCTTTCATTTAATCACATCAGGAGTAAATTCGATATTTTATTTCGTCCAATAGAATCTTCTCAAATTAATACTTAAATTTGATTTCGCCAATTAATCAAATAGCACAAAATACAATACATAATGAAATAACAATATGAAAAATAAAAAATAAAATGACATTTTTTGAAGAGTTAATAAAAATAAAATTATTAAAACAGTGGGGTTGCTTCCTCGAGCGAAGTTACATTTATTATTCTATATTATCTTTTCCAGCATCGTGCATCCTATCAATGCCAGACAAAAGGAACCCTTCTTCTAATGAGCAAATTGCTTGCCAGGTTGCAACTTTTACAAAATATTTTCATAATTTGATTGTCAATTTGCAAAACTCACCAACTACTTTCTTTTCGGCTTGGATTATTACTTTACATATAACATGCAGAAATAGCGCTTGAATAATTAAAGCAATGTGTTTTGGACTATGAAATTAAGCTCCTTCCACGTGGTTCCAAATTCAACTACATTGTACATTTAACCGTTTACACAATGCAAAATTTTGTTTTGCATTTAAACAAAATAGTTAGAAACAATCAAAATTATTTCATAATCAGCAATAGAAAATGTTAATTTTAAATCGGTAAAGTTAATTTACTCGGGTGTTAGGGGTGCATATTAAAATAATTAGAGAAGAGACGCATTTAGCCATAACTGATGAGCATCACACGGAACTATCTTTCTGTGGCGTATTCAAACATGGAACAAATGTACCGTAACGCGGATCCGTTGCGTGATGCCTTTAAGCAGAAGCTTCAGAAAAGGTTTATGTATCTTTTACCTCCTAAAAATGGAGAAGCAGAAAAAAGAGGCATATATTACAATCACATGAAGGGTTGTGTTTTGGGCAGAAGATTAAGTTAAGAAGATCTGGAAGGAAAAACTGCTGAAATTTTCGACGAACCTACCAAGGTAAAATGTGCAAAGGTGACACACAACGGAGCGCCAATGTTCAAATCCATAAAATGGAATGCAGTAAAAGATTGAGTCGATAATCGCATCTTTCGCATTGGAAATCTCTCCTACAATTAATAGCTTGGGTTAAGTACGAGTTAGATTGAGTTTGGTTTTATTTGAATTTGCAGGATGGCTCGATCGCGTCGAATACACTCCTGTGAACTAAAAAGCTCCAGATAGATTTGTGGGCTTCCCTCGGAAGACAATGGCAAACCACTGAGGTAATTTGACAAGAGAGCCTATAATAGGTCACGACGTTTCTGTGAAGAAGCATGCAACGGCTAGAGAGAGAAGGCGTTACCAGGAGGGAAACGTATGTATCAGAAAAATAAATAAAACTCACCCCCACAGAAAAACTTAAAAAAAGGGAAGGGTTAGCCCATTGTACTATTTCCGATGCAGCTGTCTCCATCGAATTCATCCTGGAGATAGGATGGCTTGAGAAATGACAGGACGGAGAGCCCCTGCATCGGAGGTAGTACAATGGGCCTCATTTAGTTGCCTAAGTGCGCGTAGGGATATCTCGCTGTCCTCCTACCTAAAATCCAGAATCCAGAAAAGTGCACTGAGGGGTATTCCAGACACACCGGATTACACCAATTATTTTGTGACTTAAATAATAATATGTTTAGACTTTTACTCCCTGATGTGCAAAAATAAAATTATTTTTAGACTTAGCAGCGAAACCAGTTTTTTCCGATACCAAAGCACTAAACATATTATTTAAGTTATAAAACAATTGGTGTAATCCGGGGGGTTTCTTCTGGATTCCCTACGCGCACTTAGGCCAGTAAATCGGCCCATTGCAGTGGCGGTGATATCAATAAGCGAATGCTTAGGGGCCCGGGACCATAAAGGGTAGTAAATCCCAAAAAAGAAATTTTTAAATAATATACGCAATTCAAAATTAATACATTATTTTTTAGGGGCCCGTTTTGTATATTTGCTTACGGGCCCTAGCTACTCTTGCACCGCCACTGGGCTGGATCGAATGTAAAAAAGATTGTTTGCAGTGTGACCTCCCAATTAAAAATAGATAAGCCTGACAATAGCAAAAAGAGACAGTAAAGTTACGTGATCTTGTCAAACGCCCTTCCTGAAGGTTGAAGACAGATAGAGAGGTGAGGAGAATCATCAATTCAACAAAAGATAGAACTAAAGATATCTGATATTAATTCAATATCACATAGGTAAAGCATCAAACTATATTTTCAAAACTATAAACTACACCAAACTGAAAGGTTTTCGTCGAGCTCTTGGGAAGTTTGGTAGAGAAGGGAGATAGCGGGGTTAAGATGGAGATTTGGGAGATAAAAATAAATAATAATAAATAGAAAAAAATAAAAACACAAATAAATATTCGCCTGTGCGGGCACTCTCATAGGTCAAGAACCTTAGATCACAAAGTTATTTTACCTAATTGATTTTAACAGTACATCTGAAAGCAGGAAGGAATTAATAGAGATCACAACAAAATTTATATACGTGCTTGGTTATAGAGCTTAGGTGGTCATTCAATGATTGGTCGATTGTTGGAGCTTCTTAATTCTTCTGTTGGTAATACTTGATGATTTCATCCATTTCAGTCTGGTTCATGTCTTGGTTTTCGCGGCTGGCGGGGTGGCTGTTATTTGCTGACTTGGCAGGGATTCTTTGCGTATATAGGTTTCTGTAGTGCAGGTCTTGTGGATCTCTGGTGTTTAGTTCCAACCTCTTCTTAGTCGAATTCCCTGAACCTCTTGTTTTTTGGGAATCTTTGGCATCTTTGGTAGCTGGCGAAATGTGGGCTGCCGCAGTTTGCACATCGGGGAGAGCCAGAACTGAGAGAGTTAGGGAATTGTGACGTCGAGTGTTTTCTGCTACACTTGACGTATCTGGGTTTGGATCTACAGCTTCCCTATGTGCGGTCAAATTCTTGACAACTGTGACTTTATCCGATCCGTGTGTTTCGATATTCTTGTTACCATGGTGATTTCGAACTCTATGGCTATTAGGTCTGTGTGTACAGATTCGAATCTCTTAGCGGGCGACTTTTTATATTATATTTAATGCTATAAAAAGTCCATATAATATCTATAAAAAAAAATCGAAATCTTTTTCTCTGTGTGAAATTACTATTGAGTTTTCCTTTAGGTTTTAGGTGATTTCTGTTTAACTTCCTTTGCAGACACTTTAATTATTTACGATTACTCTACTGGTCACGTAGCTAACTAGTTTGGCTGTCTAGGCTAAACAGTGATAAAAAGCAAACTCTCTGAGAGCTCTGATTGTAGAATATTTTAGGGAATGGCTTTATCGGCTAACGAACAAAAATTATGATTAAATTAAGTTCCGAGCAACATCTGCCAATATACATATAATATATATTTTTGGCTAATCACATTATAAGAAGAAACATGAAACCTTGTTCTCGTACTGTGTAATTGAAAATTTAATGAAGATCGAAAAAAGTCATTCCATGTTAGCATTTCAATTTTCAACCTTAACGTAATGATTTAATTTTAAATTTTTAAAATTCCTAAATAAGTGTAGTGCTTGTATTTTATTATTCCATTTGAATAAAAAAAAAATCGAAGTTTGGGTGTTTCAACTGAATATTTAATTTATAGGTTTATGCACGATAGCCTGCGTTTCTAATATGCATTTTACTTGATTTACCATTACACGCTAAAAGCTGATGAGCTTCAATTTATTCATCTCATGTAATTTTCAACCATTATGAAAATTTAATATCAAATGCAATTTCGAAATTAATTTACTAAAAAATTTATGTTTCTTGCCATTTGCATCGGAATGAAGTATTGTAAAAAAATATGGGGTGGGTAGTTAAATTGAGAAATAATTAATCAACTAAGTTTATTTGAAGCATCCTCGTATAAAATATTATTCAAACCAAATACACAAAGTCAATATTACATTTCCATAATCTATATAGGAAAATTGACATATTGACAAGCAGGTATAAGTAAATACATAAAAATAATATAGTTATGATCAACTAAATTTGTAAATAGAACATTTTGGATAATTATACTAAAAGCATTTATTGATTATGAATTTATTTATAAAGCCACCTCTAATTTCTATTATTATTGCTATCGATGGCTGAAACATCGCTTTGTAATATAAATGAAAGTTGACAATATTTTACCGAAAAGCACTCACTCAATTCATAATGCCTTCTGTATTATTTGTCCATTTAGTTTCGTTTCAAAATTTATAAAAAAAAATACATTAAAAAATGGTTCATCAACCTTGAATTGGCACACCTTTATGTAGCATGTTTAAGTGGGTATACGAACAAATAATGTTTATTTGTTTTGCATAATTGATTGTTCAAGATATTTATAACTTATTGATTATTTTTGTTTGACCAACAAACTCGTCACATTTTTAGATTGCACAAACACCAACCAAAATTATGTTATATTTGTTTGGCACTAACCATATTCTTCCTTAATATTAAAGCACACAGCCATATCTTGATTATATTTAAACTATTAGCTTATCTATGTTTTTCTATTAAACATCAATGTAGATTATTTGCGTGGAACGTCTTTGTCTGGCAGTTTTTATATGTGCAATAAATTTCCATTTATGTTACATCGCTAGAGCTTCATCGCCAAATCACTCTTACTTGGACATCTGTTTCAAAAATTCGATAAACCACATACCACCCACTGTCAAAATGGCTTTCCAACGGTCGTCTATTTTCTAGAGGTAAAGTTAATGTAACAAATATTTGCATGCTATTTCACAGTAAAAGCTTCTTTGTGTAAATACGTAAAACGATATGGCTAAGACGGCATCACAGCTTTTACAAATTTCCAGAAAAGAATGGATTATGGCCGTTCGTGACCCTCTCCGAAGTGTTATTGTTATCGAAGTTACAACTGATTGTGAGTGGCAAATTTTCGAAATCAAATAAGAAAACAACCATCCGAACCGGTTATTTCCCACACTTATGGGAAACTCTACGTGGATTCACGAGTGTTTGCTAAAAACATTTTTTTTTAAACAAATTGGAGTATTAAAATGCAAATATTTTTCGTCGTCGTGGAATTCCATCACGTAAGGTGTTCATGCTGGTGTGCTATAGCAAATGATTATCTCTATTGATCTGAGATAAACAGCCACGAACATTCAAGAGGAGATAATGAAAAAGAAGAGTTCAGCCCACTTAACAACCTCTTAGAAAAACTTCCATTTTAACTTGGTTTTCGAAATACAAATGATTCATGATGTTAATGGCAGAGATGGGGAAGAGTGATTAGCTGCATTTTGGGAAGTTTTAAATCCCCCAAGGTTTATTTAAAAATTGAAAATAGTAGATTTTGATTTTTCAGATCACATTGAATGTCGATGATTGAAACATGATACAATGTTAAATTATGTTCGCACCTGTTAGCCCGTTAATTAAAAACATTTCAAATTAAAATTAATTTGTTTTTCAACAAAACATAAAAATAAATTTGTTTAGCTGCAGGTATAGTTTGGTCTTGGAAAACCTTCTTTTCATTTCACCAGCGGTTGTTTAAACTTTATTGCATCCCTTGTATTCAAGTGCAAGTTGATGAACAACATTTTAAAAACCTGTTAGCCGGAGAGCCCATGAAAAATATGGCATCCTAATTCTAAGTATTTGCTAAAGAAAAGATATACACGTTTCAGGCTGATCTTTGCCTCTAATCGTTTTTGACGATGTTTCTACTCAGATTACATCCAAAAGGTCTATACGGTTATCCAATTTGTTGTAGGACTTTGCTTTATCCTGTTACTGACAATGTGTTACAACACACAAAAAAGGAAGATTAAATTTCGTTTAACCGCTCCAAAGTAAAATAGATTTATGTTGTCTTTTCACTTTTCGCCATAAATTTTAATAAAATTGATTTGATGTGCTCGAAGCGTTAAAATTTTTGATCTCTCATACATGCGTGGTGATCACATCAAATAAATCATTTTCTGAATTTTGGATTAGTCCAATCGTCTTCGTGGTGCGCGTGTCCATTAAAATATAGCGTGGAAATGTTTGATTAGTAAAGCAAATAGACATAAAAATTAATTTTGACGAGTGGATATACTACGGGTTCGGTGTTATCTATGTATTTCGTTATTGAATGGTAAAATAAATATTAGATTATAATATGAAAGTTAAAAAAAGTCCTACCTGGCCGATATAAATTTTACCGGCAGTAGTGCAATAATAAAAACTGTTAACACAAACGAAACCTCGAGCAGGTAAAAATAATAAACCAAAACGTCAAAACTACAAGAACGTCCAACAAAAAGTAAGTCGCTGATCTAACATGAACATCAAAGGCCGTTTAAAACGGATGATTTATGTAGAAATATAGACGAGGGATTTGTTATGGTTCTTTGACCAAACTTGCGGATTGACCGTTTCCGAGTATATCGCGCGCTTTAAGATTTTGCGGTTACTCAAAAAGCTCTATTGCCTAAAGCCCTAAAGCATCTAATAACCCAAATAAACTGTTATAGTATTTTATCAACTTAACTAAATTAATTTACCCGACTTAAATGGATTGTAATTATTTTAAGCTTTACTTGAAATTTTGATTAAATTTTGGGGTAACCGTTTTTTCTTTTTTCTTCGGGATTGTTATCTTTTGTTTTTCTGGCGGAATAACTTAAGCAGAGGCTTTAATGTTTCTCGACCATTACTTTTTATGGACTCTGATGCCGGCAGAAGGCAACATCTGCTTTTGGATTTTTATTGAACCCAACTTGAATTTTTGGCAATTTTCACTCTTTGTGCACCTCGACAATCGGCTTCGAGAGGGCATTTGAAAATCGGAAATATCCAGATTTGAGTGCACAAACAGAATAGACCCTTAATCATTTTAAACATTCGATATCGAGTGGTAATTTTGTGATACAATATTTATGAAGTCCCATAATCGCAATTTAAAAAGTAAAACCAATTGATCAAAGATTACAAATGTAACGACACACACAACACTTAAAAATCAATTAAATGTAGCACATTTTTAATTCTTATTTGGAATATGACTAATGGTTTACCTATCATGTGATTTAGTGCAAATAAGTCAATATTTACTTAAAAATTAATATTACGTTGTTGATAATTGCTGTTTTTAAATTACAGTCATGGTATTGAAATAACGATACAACGATTTGTATCTACATACTTTTAATTACTTATTAGTACTTACCTTTTTTTCAGTAATTTTCCGAATATTTAAAAAAGCAAACAGTCGTTTTTAATTGAAACTGCTGATGCAGATCTCTCTGAAATCGGCAAATCAATATCCCGCTTCGATTACGTACAAAGGGCAAGTGATTTTAATTGGGTGACTATCAAAAATTAATAAGTCAAAGTCAAATTTATAAAATCCAGTATAACACCTATTTGATGGAATTGTTTGTTTTGGCAGCTTCAAAAATTGAGACGAAACTGATAAAGCTGGGTAAGTTTGTTCAAAAAGTATTCATTATGAAGAATTATTTTCAGATCGATTCACTCTATTTAGAGTGTTTGAAAAACAACGTCGACGCTAAAAATATTCATCGTACCTTATCAGTCAAATAATGAGAACTTGAAGCACTTGATGATCAACCGTGTTCCATATTTTGCAAGCCTACAAACATGTCGCCTATATTAAATCTTAAATAAATTAACTTTCTAACGAGCAAACATGTTAACTTAATAATCGTATTCCAAACATTGTACTAAATTATCCCGAGTGCAATGACATAAAAAATTAAGTCACGTTCCAATTTATTGGTGTTGTGCTTTTTTACAAAAAATGGTATTTTTAAATTTTAGGATTTAGTTATGTCGCTCATTGCACGCTTGAGTTCCGCCTGTGGAAAATGTAATAATAGATGAGCAGACATGGTGGAAGCTAAAGATAAACATTGGGAACAAAGTTGTACTTGCAATAATGCAACGCGTGTGTTAGCTTAAGATACGTCGAATCCCAATCGAAACCTTTATATACCCAGATAGTTCGTGCTTGTAAAGTAACTGCATGTTAAATAGGTCAATATCATCCCTTATTCCGTTTTTGGTACAAGCGTTTTTATGACGTATCTACGAGGGTGGATCAAACTTTCAAATGCATAACCCTTCGCCCGAAGCTCCTCTTCCAAATCAACATTTCAAAACAAACACTCGAAGAAGTCTTCTGGACCAAAAAAATTTGTTTAATCTTCCGCAAGATTATAATCCGCTCGGAGACCTCTTTTGTTCCCTCCAGCACACGCCGCATTCCATCACTTAATTCTCAATATGAATCGCACTTGGCATCTTCCAAAATAGATCTTATTGCTATATGATGGTTGCAGTTGTGAAAATCTCACAATGACGCTCAAAAATAAATTATCCGTTATTCCCAAGCTTTGCTTATAATCAAAGTGACATTTACTTAACAATATAATAAAAATTTAAATCAAATTTCGATCAATATTCAATACTTATCTTGTCAACTTCTCTTCGTGACGCGCATATTGAAGAGTGAATACAAAATCGTATAATAAAAAAATAATAATTCAGATACTAAAACTTACAACAATCAAATTATATTTATTGTTTATATTGTTTGTTTAGATCAAATTATTTGTATAACCTGATTTTTGTCTTTATGTACATCGGGCAAATATTTGCACGCCTCCGAGCTTTATCTGACTATAATTTTATTATTTATTTTCGAGTACTGTTAAAAAGGTTGTTTAAACAATCAAAATTAAGATTAACTATTTCGCGCCCATTTATTTTACAATAATAATTATTTTCATAATTATAAATTGTTCAAATATATTCTAATACATTTTAATTAACCCTACAGCTCAGATTAAGATAAAAGGACTCCTAATTTAAATTAAAATCTCATTTAGGTTGTAATTGGTCGGAACTAAATGTGTTGAAGTAACTAAAAATCAACAAGAAGAATTTTTTATTAGCATTTTAACGATGGAAATCAGGTGTTTACAGCCATGTAGACAGTGTCGTTGTCAAACTTTATTCATTAAGATGAGCAAAAGGTTGACCATATTTATCTGTTGGGCAGAGGAAGATTTAAAATTTTGTAATATTGGTCTGATCGCTCATCTATCTAATATCAAAAAATACTTTGGATTTTTACATTATTAAATGATCTGCTGATGCACTTTCTAAACTTCGGTAGATTGCTGGAAAACTAACATCAGGCTTAAAACATGAATAAATTATAAAGACATTATCTGATATTTCTACTAGTCACCTTTATTAGTACCTATACAAGTACATAAAAGTATTTTTGAGGAATACTTAGGTACTTTATCAAAGTTAAAATAAAGGTTTTGACGATCTTATGGAAAAAAACAATAATATAATCATAACAGTATACATAAATTAGAATTAGACCTTAGTACGGTCGTAATAAACAACTGTAAATTTCTATATTTGAAATTTAACCATTACATTCTACTTGCGATATAAATAATTTAGTATAACAAATAAAAATCTGAATAAACGTGTTTATTTCTCATAAAATATTAAAATAGCTGGAAGAATAAATTCACTTTTCGACCTTGTTATATAAATAACTATTAAAAAAAAATCATATAATTGCACAAAAAATTAGTTTTATCATTCCATACACACAAATTTATCCCACTTTCTGGCAACCGTTCTACATGAGAAAAATTTAAGGAGTTGAACTTGGAAGTATAAGGTTATAAACAAGAAGGAAATTGCAATATTAACTTCTGTACACCAAATCCATGAATTCCTTTCTAGGATTTCTAAAATTTTCCAAAATTTTCTTAAACCTCTTTGGAATTGCCTTTACTTTACAGCAGACTTTTGTCACCGTAACTCACCGACTTCTGAAATAAATGAATAGCATTTCTCTAGTTTTCCTCAAATTTCTCATTGCTTTTTGCTTACCCTCTCGACCTGTAACAAATTTTAGTAATTTGTTTTATTTTTCTGAGTACGCCCCTGCCTAGTTCCTATATTAGTCGTGCGCAAGCGAAAGTCTGATTTGGGGAAGGGTTGCGGTTTCGGACGCCAGGGGATCAAGTTTTTGGCACGTAGGTTTGAACTACGATATATTTTTGGGTAAGCTTTACTTACTCGACTTGACTTTTAACGTTTTGGGAAACACTTTCAATTTTAAACCTTTTAACTTTTTAACTTTAATCTTAATTTTTATTTAATTTTTACTTGATTTAACATCTTATTTGTACCTTGGTAATCGTGTTTACCACGGATCTGTTTTTTCTTTGAAAATCGTCGCAGCCATCTGAAAAATATTTTTGATATTTTTTTGCATCTGTTTTGAAAAGCTGTCAGTCTATTGACAGCAAACTATTTAAAATTATTTTTTTCTTTTCACAGAAGCCACCATATCGCTTCCGACACATTTACAGCTGGTCGTAACATCTTGGCATCGACACAAATTTAAAACTATGGTTCTTATTTTTCAGCATGTAGAGAAAATTCTGTTTCCCCACAAGAGAAAAAAGAATTTTGTTTTACAGACCACAGTTTAATTCTAAGTGGTTCCGTTGTATTAATCAGTGGGGGAACTACCGGGGTGCAGTGGGTGCGATGAAAAGGACCCCCAGTTCTACTGTGACCTCCCTCAATTTTTTAAAAAAAATATTAAATCATTAAAAATATAATGAAATAATTAGTGCTGGGCGATGTTCATCGATGTTATCGAAAATCGATGGCACACGTATCGATATATCGAAACTATCGATGTTTGCTTTGCGATGTTACAGAGAATTTATAAAATAAAATAAATTCACGTCAAATACACGACGGTTGGTATTATACCAATTTTTTTTATCGGCATTGATAAAAAAATTTAGGACTTGTAATGGTAATTTTGTAAAAATTACTATGTATTATAACTTATTTGCAGTTTATTTCTAAATAAAATAACAGTTTTAACAGACATCGAACATCGATGTTCTTTTATCGATGTCCCAGCTCTAGAAATAATCTAGTATTAGTACTTAATTTCTAATATTCACAATGAAATATTATACTTTGGGAGTCTTCTCTTATCGAGGTAAACAAAGTGGGCATCATTTATCTTTATTTTAAATTGCCGACAGTACATCATACAAATGAATATGCAATGATTTCCCATTTTAGCAGCACCAAAGTACAATTTTTTGTTTAGTGATTTGTGACTTCAGCTTTGCCAGAAAGATAATTTTCAAAATTAAAGTTATTCCTAAGCCACTTAAATAGTAGAAAAGTAGACTTAAGAAGCCTCATAAAGGGCTAAGTAGTTTGGAAATGCTCTGTATTAAAAATCAAGTTACCTGAAATTTAGATATTGGAAAAATAATTGATGTATTTGCCGATGCAAAAAACAATAAAAGACTTTTGCTCATAATTTTTCTAAAATGGCAATTACTGTATTTTTTATTCTATACAGGCCGGTTTTTCAATAGTCGGATAAACCTGGTATACTTAACGTTAGACTATTACCATTACCATTATTACCAATAATAATTTAGTATTCCCACTAAATTTTTCAAATGAAATCCTGACATTTAAAGGCTTTCCCCGACAAAGAATAAAAATTTTCTATGACATTTCGATAAATCAGAAAATAAAAAGGTAAAAAAGATCTTAATTTTAAAATTAAATTAAAATTAAAAAAAAAATTTTATTTTTGATATTTTATGTACAAAAAATTTATTTTTAAATAAAATAAAATTAATTTTAAAATTTAAAGCAAATTTATTTTAAAATTAAAAAGAAAATTTAATTAAATTGTTTACATCGACTGAAAATTTAATTTGCTTGACTTGGCACTAAAAATTAAAAATTCCCTGACTTTTCTTTAACAAAATGAGGGAAATCTTAAATTCCCTGATTTTTCAGATTTTCCAGGTTTTCCAAACAAGTGGGAACTTGTTTCCCCCCACCAAAATTGACCCCCAAAATTAGACCATAGTATCAAGGGACCCCCAGAAACAGTTTCGTTACAAAAATAAACCCATGGTATATGTATGTGTCTATGTGTTAGCACCGTTGCCAGATTTGTTTGTTTGTTATACTAAGTTTATCCGATTATTCTAAAATTGGCCCTTAAGACAGAATTCTACTTTGAAACAAAGTAATTTTTATGAATTTTTCTTTTATTAATAGAGATATTGATATACGGTTTGTAAGGCTTAATAAATAGTATATACTTTTGAAATGCTTAAAAAAAATTTTTTTAGTATATTTTATGCATATATACAGAAGCTTTACTTGAAGGAAAAGTAGCGCTGGTGTTAAAATCTTGAAAATGGGCCATCTAAAACAAAACAAATCAGAAGTTTTAGGTTCCATATAACACTAGCAACCGACCGAACTAAAATTATCTTAAAACTTTAATTTTAACTATATTTTTTTGCAAAAAAACAGCAAAAAAATTACAATTTTTCTGTTTTCTTTATCGCCATTTTATTATTTTTGCTTGTATATTAAAAATTTTAGTTCAGTCGGTTGCTAGTGTTATATTGAACCCATGGATTGAACCTAAAGCTTTTGATTTTTTTGTTTTAGATTGCCCAATTTCAAGATTTTAACACCAGCGCAGCCCCACCTACTAATCGAAGCATGACATTTAAATAATGTTTCTGTATATAAAAAATGCATAAAATATTTCAAAAACAAATTTTTTAATTATTTCAAGGGTGTATTTTTACGGTACGTGACATTTGGGCGCCGCCTTTTGGGCGCCGCCATTTGGGCGCCGGACTTTTAGGCGCCGGATTTTTGGGCGCCGCCGTTTGGGCGCTGGGATTTTTGGGCGCCGGATTTTTAGGCGCTGGACTTTTGGGCGCCGCCATTTGGGCGCCGGAATTTTTAAGTGCAGGATATCATATTTGAGCCCCCCAAAAAGTCTTAAACGTTATTTACGGTATATATTACCATAAATGGCCCTTAAGACTTTTTGCCTTTCCACCGTCGATTTGCTGTAAATATTTGTAATAATAAATTCTGTAATAAATCAGTGTTATAATAAATTAATAATGAAAAAAAAAGTTATAATTCAATCATTTTGTAAGTAAATTGACAAAATTGTTTGCTAGATTAACATGCGACGTTGACGGGTAACAAAAAAAATTATAAAAAAATTTTTGCTTTTGGAGGAATTGAACCCTGGACCGAGCGGTTTACAATTCGGCGCTTGCTTTGCTTTGAACAGTATTTATTAATTATCTTAAATTACAATTTGTTGGCTCATGAGATTGTAATTTAAGATTCATTTCTATTTTATTTTTTGATTAAATGCTTGTTTTATTTGCTCTTCCACCCCACCATGCGGTGGTTGGATATATTTTTCGGTTGGTAAAAAAATTGACTAATCAGATTGTTTCTTTTTTCATCAAAAAATGACACGCTGAAGCAGCAGTAGTAAGCGTGCTGGGATTTTATGTATTAGATTTTATGGGATTTTATTAGGATTAGATAAATAAATCTTAAAATATAAAAAATATCTTAAGAAATTTACGTAAATACGTCAGTCGTGGACCCCACTTAAAGGTTTGTAAGATTTCCCCCCCCCCCTAACCCCCAAATCCTTACGAACTTAATAGGCGGTCCCTAATGTGATATAAATAACTTTTGAACCGCTAATTGGTCATGGATTGTTGATACAGAAACAAATAATAAATAAATACAATAAAATAGGTGTCTTTTCAAAGTTACAAATATATAATTTTTATTAATTCATTAAAACATTATGTGCAATTCCTCTAAGATATTCCAATAATGTTCTATCTTGATATGTTTCGACGATTCGTTGTATTTTGGTATCGACAGCTTGATATTTTTGTCTTTTGTGAGGAGGAGCTTCACCACGTGTAAATTGCTCGTGTAATGCGTCTTTTCCTTTTTGGACACTTCGTAGGCCATCAATAAATTTCCATATGGATGGATGATCCACATCTAGTTGGCATTGCAAGCTACGATGAGCTGCTTCGGCAATATTATTGGTCCGATTTTGATGATTCAGCACCCGATTGTAAACATTCCATATGTGCGGAGAAAACAATGGCCTTCGTCTTGTTTGGTTTCGGTTTGGCCTACCAATGTAGTTATCTTCTAACCAGTTTAAAATTGGTATTAACTCATCTGGAAGATGCTGTACTAGTTCCTCAAGTGCAAAATCAATATTATCAATCGGAACGAATGCGATAGCGACTACCATACGAGCTAGGAGGCCAAATTCGGGATCGTTTATATACTGACGGTACAGTCCATTATCAGAAATTTGTTTTTTAAAATTCTTTACAAGGTGAAATAAACAACCATGTAATTGAGCATCCGGAAAAGCATCAGTAACTGAATTGATTACAGCTAGTTCATAATCTAATGAAATGGTTTGAGGTTCAAATCGCGGCCACATTTCTTTGATTAGGTTGAACAACCTATCATAAGTTTCACGACGCTTATTTGGTAAAAGAGCATATAATATTGGCAGAACAAATCCACCTCTGTTAGCCAAAACAACAAAAATTTGATGAAATAATGGAGGAGCTTGCCGAAATGTTCCATCTATAAAAATGTTTTTCATTTGCTCGTTCCATTCTACGTTGCGTTCCCTTCCAAAAATTATTATTCTCTGTGAGTCGGGCTGTTCTGATCCAGTATCCGCTAACAGAAAGTTTTCAGTTTGTCCAGGAGCAAATTCATAGAGCTTATAACTCTCTGGAATTATTAAACTTTCCAAATTTATTGGAGCTGGCGGAGCGCCAGCGACAATGTTGCGTACACGTTGACAAGATTTTCTTGTCGCATCCGTATTAGGCATTCGTCCTTGGACTGCTACTCCAGTATTTTGTAAAACCTCGTTCCTGATTTGAGCAGGAGTTTCTACGGTTTCTTCCGCACGTCTTTTAATGGCTACCTTTACTTTGGTAACTTCTATTCCTGCCCCATCAGGTTCGTGATTGTGATTGCCTTTCGAGCACACGTATTCATTTTCCAATGTCGTATGGATACGACCACAGCACTTATCCGCTTTTCGATCACATCTCCAAAATTTTTTGGTTTCATCTTTGCTCATTTTATCAAAAACGTACATATATCCCTCCATTATCAACTTCGTTTGGTTTCGACTTGTTTCGGTATTCTGCATGGTTAATTATTAAATAAATTGAATAAATTAAATAAATAAATAGATACTATATTATACCACTTCGAGTACCTATATACCGTTAGATATCGGATTTAGAGTTGCCAACTAATGAGTACAAAAAAAGAGAAAATTTTTTTCAATTTTGATTTCTTTATAAACTTATTGTATCATTTTAAAATGAATTTCCGCAATTTCCAACAAAATAGATTTTTCTTTTAGAAAAATGTTGTCATTACTTCCAACATACCAGGCACGTAACTACGGTGGGGATGATAAAATTCTGTTGTACAGGTATTATTACCTGTAATCCGATTAGGGTTCGGGACGCAATATACCCGTACCTTTTTTTAACCACTTCAAAAGTAGTGACCGTGGGACGCAATCTACTTGCTTCTCCTAAAATTATGTTGGCCCATCCTTGTGCCCTCTCTGAAAAATGAAGAATTTGGAATTCTTAATGGAGAATTCGCCCCCTTGGCCCCTCTAAGTATGCGAAGACCAGCTTTGGCTCACTCTATAAAACAGGGCTAGTTTCGTGCCTGCAACACAGAATTGTGCTCGGATTCTATTATTCAATTTCATTTTCATGAAAAATGTACAGAGGATTGTCCATGATTATCCACTTTCACATGATTTTTTTTTACAGACGATAAAAATAGTGTTGTTAATTTATTACATTTCAAATTTTGAGCGGACCTTTTAAATAATTATTAATTAGCAAAATTTAAAAAAGAGGACATTTATACAGGGTTCCCACTTGTATGGAAAACCTGAAATCCTGGAAAAGTCAGGGAATTTGAAACTTGTCAGGGAAAGTCAGAGAATTTAAAACTTTTAGCGCCAATGTCAGGGAAAACAAAAATTTTGTCAAGGAAATATTTTCAAATAAAATATTTTTAAATTTGAAATACAAAAATTGGAAAAGTCCTCGGGCTGTTGATCGTGGGACATCAGCGCATTTTTGACGCGGAGATCAGTAGTTTTTATTTTGTTTATTTATTTTAAACTATTAAACTATTCTATGCCGGAATAACTCGATAGCACCGACCTAACGCAAAAATTCCAGCTTTCTACGATGTCTGGATCAAAAGTTTTTAACGTGCCCAAGTGCATTTTTTAAATGCGCTAAAAATTACTGTATTATGTACTAGAATGTCAGGGAAAATTAAAATTTTTGTCAGGAAAAACCTGGAAAAGTCAGGGAATTTACTTTCAAAAATTTAGTGGGAACCCTGTTATATAAATAATAAAAAAGAAAGAAAACAAAAATATTTTGTAAAATAAGAGAACATGTTCTCTTTAAAAGAGACCTGTTGGTAACCCTAATCAGATTAAAGAATTAAGTAGGTACTACTTAAAGAATAATGTACCTATTATTTGAATTATATAATACAACAGCACCCACCACCACTTTTTTACCTCCCCCCCCCCCAAAAAAAAGACCAGCGCCCAAACGGCGGCGCCCAAAAGTCCAGCGCCCAAACGGCGAGCGCCCAAATGTCCGGGCGCCCAAAAATCTTGGCGTCCAACAGTCCGGTGCCCAAAAGTCCGGCGCCCAAACGGCAGCGCCCAAACAGCGGCGCCCAAACGACGGCGCCCAAACGGCGGCGCCCAAATGTCCTGTCCCGGTATTTTTAAAGCTTGATAAACCTCATATCAATATCGTTATTAATAATCTCAAAAAAAAATTCAAAAAGATCGCTTCTTTTTTGAGCTTCCAAAGTAGAATACTGCCTTAATGTAGTTTTGTTAATTATATCGTATAAGTTATTTATTATCTTCTTTTATTTTTCTCTTTTATAAAACAGGGCCCCCCTTAACAACTTCGCACACGGGTCTTTCAACTGCTTTAACTGTTACAAACATATCAATCAGCAGCATGGGCGCCCGAAAGGGGGGGCTACTAGGGGCGTTTGCCCCCCTCCCCTAGAAAATTGAATAGAAAAATAAAAAACAATTTTTACAGACGAAGAAACAACATAATGAAATTTGGAAACTGTAAATATAATGTAGTTGCCCCCACTGAGATTTATTCCTGCGGGCACCCATGGTCAGCAGGTTGTATTCTGTGGGAAAACTTAAGCCTTCTAGGTGTCTTTTTCCAGTTCCACCAAAGATAATATATTTTAGATCCAAAATTCAAAATGCAGAAGGGTATTATTTAATACAGTGGCGGATCTATGGGAGAACGATGGGGTCGATCGCTCCCCCCTTAGAGCTCAAAAAACACCAATTCTTATACCAAAAATTTTTAATAAATTTACTTTTGTTTTTACTACCTATTACTTTTAATTTTGACAATGACATTAACATAATTGTTAGGATCCTCTACTGATTTAATATAGAAATTTTAAAGATCGGTTTTCTTAAACTTTGGGGCACAGTTCACCCTTGATTATAGAATTAGCCTTAATTAATTTCTTTGTCTAAATTTTTTATATTGTAAAACAAAGAATCTCTTTTACTTTTTTATGCTATTACAGTTGCTCCTACCATTGAATTGAGCTTACACTATCCAGTGCTTAGCCGATAAACTTGGCCAAAGCCAAGATGACTTACTAGGGAATATAATTAATGGGGTGATTTCTTATTGCCTTTCCTGTTATAGCCCACAAATCGATATTAGCCTTTAGATCACATCAATGAATCCGACGATACGATCAAGATTTAAACTGCGGGTTCCCTTCTTCCCAATCGATCGGTGTAGGTTTTACTTCATACTGATGCCAGTATTTAACTAATTTCTAAAATTTACTACTTCTTCGAAGATAACTAAAATCTGCTCGCAGACCACTAGTCCTGAGCACCAAGGAGCCAGAAATTAGCTTAATTGATCATATGTGGAATGAGCGAAACAGCTTACTGTGTCAAAACTATCAACTAGGAATCATTTTGCACCTCTTCGTGTGTTTACCCAGCAAGAGAGCCAATGACACCATAGGCTTCCTTATCCGGAAATGGAAGAAATAGCAAATGCACCTATTGACTGTGTTTACTGTATATTATACTTATGCAAATAATGTACGTATATTGATGATACGGGAAACAAGAAATAAATGCCACAGTGAATAGACCACAATAAGCTTCAAGCTTCAGTGTAGTGGGTTTTCTGTACCACACCTCGTAGTAATCATGATAATAGCACATGAAGGTAGCAATTATCGGTAACCTGCGTCATAAAACGTTTAGCTTGGGAAATTTTTCAAAACATCGTCTGGCTTGCACTTTATTTTTTACTTTTTCTGAAAATTGTGATTTTTATTTATTCCATATTAAGATATTGGTGAACCTGAAAAAATGTATGTCCAGTTATGAAAGAAAATTAGCTGGCACGGTATACCTACTCGTATATAACATTAAAAGTGAAATTTTTAAATTCTAGCATTCACATTACACAAGAAAATTTTTTAATAATTAGGTACTAAAAGATTAAATTAATCCAATTTTGACGAAATAACATTAGGAGGTTATGTTTTGTGAAGATGAAGAAATTGGTTATTATTATTTTTAAGATTGTAACACGCAGTCACAAAATTAAAATTGAATAGAGAATTAGCGTTTTATTTAATAATATGTTATGATGGGTGTAATTTAACGCCTATATAATTAAACGGCATTGTCTGGTAGAAAAAATATTTAAATAAGAAAAAGAACCAACAACCAACTATGCATAAAATTTATATAAGAATGACGAGTTTCTTCTTAATACATAAGTTCACACAAGACAAGTCTTTCCTTCAATTACCGAGACTATCATTATCTTAAGTATATGTTTACAACGCCCCATTTATTTCTACACGTGAATACGTAATTGTTACTTTTCAGGATTGTATAATTTTTTCAAACTCTTGCGTGATTAGACGCTTGGTTCGCTTCTAGTGTTATAAAAGTGCCTAAAGAAATATTAAAATAATTTCAAATGAAATTATTCTCCTTCGTTTAAAATGATGTGTTATTTGATAATATCGTTTTGCCCGCCGGCCCTCCAGACAAAATTTAAAGAAATATTTATTATAATTACACTCTTTCCAAAACCGAAGGAGTGCAAGGTCGGTACTGTGACTTTCGGTAATGAAAGGGTTGGTCGCCGGATTTGTTTGAGTTTTTTCCAAACCTTATCTTTGGTTGGAAGTGTAGGGAACACCCTTGAGGGACCCAACAAATTAGCTACTAGTAAAAAAAGGTCTTCGGCAAAATCAAATTGCAGCCCACGTAAACAAACAACAGTAATTACTTCAACGTCGGCTGTTTCCTACAAACATTTTTTTTAACTACCCGACTATCGTTGACATCTTGGTTCACACTAGTTATTACATATAGGTACATTTTATATTATAATAATTATGGTCGAAACTGTTTTACCTGGTTCTGGAAAGCATGTGTTCATTTTATACCAGCACTCAAGATCCACAAACAAGGTCTCGGTTATTTAACATTTGTTCAAGTTTTGATATGGATCATATGCTTCCGGCAATTTTTTCTAGTTTGTTTATTTAGATTGCAAATTTACTTTTCTTACATTTACTCCAATTTTGCGACATAGCAATTAAAATAAACAAAATTGCTTCAGATTTTACTTTTCGATAGGTTTATCAAAGATTTAGACAAGAACGAATTGAGCAGCTAAAAAGTCATCATCAGACTCTCAGTTTAGTTCTTAATAATTCCAAAAACCTTCAAATTCTTCCTATAGAACTTCACTCGAAACGGTTTCTCAGAATGCCAAAATTTCAAATATTTAATTTCTATTTATTTTTCTTCCAAATCAAAATATAGGTTTCCTAAAATTGTAAAGATAAATCGACCATATGCACCGGTATCAGTTATATTCTGCGATACCTTTAATTTCCAAGTTTTCATTATTTCAACTAATTAATATTTCTATATCTAAATTTATCTCTAATTACTAATCATCTAAAAATTAATTATCCAAATAATTTTAATCTCATCCAAAAATTATATAAATTTTTATTCAAAATTATATTTGAAATTATTTTCAAAATTATTTTAAATCAAAATAGCAAATACAAATTTTTTCTAACCACTTGGAAGGAGGATTATCTCGGCGTGGAAGTCAATTTTTTCTCCTAATAGTTGGCGCAACGTCAATTAGTTAGCAAAAAATCAGAAATTTTTCAAGTTTAGAAAAATTCAGTTCAACAAAATATCAAATTTACAAAATAAAATTCCGAGTTAATAATAAAAAATTTTGGTAGCTGATAGATAGCTGGCACCTTTATCCTTGGTTCTGAGAGTTTCAAAGAATGAATTTAAAAATGAGTTTAAAATTGAATTAAGTAAACTACTAAATAAAGGCTTTAATTTTTCAAAAGATGTCGCTTTTAAGGCAACTGTTTTAACTAAAAGCCTCCCATAGGTTTCAGAACACAAATTGATTCTGAATTCTGATTCTAAGATTCAATAGTTTTGGTCAGGTAATTTGAAATTTCTTTTCTCAGTAATCTGTTAAGAGTCAGTCCGCTTTGGATTTGGGAAAATTTTAAATATGATGGGTCTGCTAGAAACGATGAAAGGTACCTTTCAGGAGGGTAAAAAATAGAAAATTTGATAATATTCTACCTACTGAAACATTTTGTATACTGTCCTAATTATGTCTCTTTTGCTTTTCTATGAAAACCGTTAAAAGAAGTGACATTTTGTGACACCATATTTCATCGTTTACTAATAAGCTCATTAAAAATGTAAAGTTGATCTTTTTGGGTTTAAGTCACGCTCGATACCTACCTGCGTTTAACTTATTTTTCAACAAACTTTTTCTTTGTTGTATAGATATTATAAAAAAAACTAACATAAATATTTTGAGAGTTTTCGAAGCATCGCTTTTCCAAGATGCAATAGTAAAGGATAGCATTAAATATTTAAGAGACACGAGGACCCTGCTTTGCTACTACTTATATTTTGTCTTTGTCGTCTTATTTTGTAATTTAAAAGTTTGCCCTCAAGACATTGCTCGAGACGGCGGGACTAATGTTGTTGACGACTTTTATTTTTCGTAAATAACTAGCCTGAAGTTCTCGTTTAAGCGTGTTAAATATTTTGTTAGGGGAGATTAAAAGTTATATTTTCCTTCGCGTGACAACTACAATGAAGATTCGGCTTAGTACAATTCTGCTAGAAAAAGATAATGACAAAGTGTCGATTAAGAACAGATAAACCTTCAAATACTCGACTTAAGAGTTCTTATCGAAAATATCTATACCAATTTTTGTGGTCGTTTAATGTAAACCGTTTCCTTTCTTTAATCGAAGCTTTTATTATTTCTTATTTTTCATTTTCTCTCCAAATGCGATGCAACGCCGGAAATTTCAATTTGTGAAAACCTGGCGTTGGTTGTGCAAAATGTGCTCCAAGCTACAATAAGATTCATCCCAAAATAAAATACCTGGCGCCTTCAAATTTTAAACGAGACAAATCGGAAATTTAATATCTCTAATTAGGGCCTATCCCGAATCCAATTTCGTTAATTTTATACTAAGAGATGGCATGTAATTATAGTAATTTTTTCAACAGAGATAATTGGTAGCTGTTTGCATTTTCAAAACAATTTCAGAATGCCCTTCTTCAAATAAACACATTTAAATGGACACCTAGGAAACTGCGCCGAGTTAAATGCTAATGATTAGTTTCTTTAAAAGCGATAAACTAATCACTTTAAAAAAAATGCAATTTCGATAAAATGTATTAAGTAAGGTAACTTCACGTAATAAGGCCTATACCCTAATAAGGCCTAAGCAACAAAAATCGTACTTAATATAACCTCCCTTGCTCGATATCACACTTACAGACACCTATTGCATGTAGAAGTTGCTAAAATTTTGCGGGAGCTGAATATCCCATTTGTAGCCCCCACTGTTACATCATTTATCATAAAGTGAGACCGTTCAGCCCCAAATAATAAAAATCGATTCAAATAAATCATAAATATTTTTTGGAATATCACAGTTAGCCATATAAAATTAAATTTTTATCTTTATAAGTACAGTAGAATCCGCTTAATGTGATCACTTCGGGCCAAGGTCATTTTAATAATATTCACTGATAACTGATAACAATTAGCAAAATTTAGAAAAAGGCGAATTTTAGAAGACTTGGATTAGAACAAGATAGAAGAAAAAAAAGAAAGAAAAAGTGGCCGGTTTCCAAAAAAAATGATCACAATAACCGACTGATAACATTATCCGAGATCACATTAAGCGGATTCTACTGTACATGCTTCGATGATCTTAAAAATTTGAATATCGTATCGCGGTTCAAATATTTTTTATTGTGTTTTTTTTACATAAAGTGGTGTGCGCTTATTAAGGCCTACTAAATTTACCATAGTCTTTACTATGGTATCAAAGTTAATTTGCTTTATAATGTATTTTACTGTATTTTTGAGATATTACGAATGTAAATAATCAGTAGGCACATTTATTACTAAATTATTATTTTTAGTGATTTGGACCGATGCCTCCTAAACGAGCCACGTGGTCAGAAATCGATGATTTTGAGTGCCCAAGGCGTTGTAATTAATACTCTTTTTTAAAGAGTGTTTAGTTGTTGCATTTATGTGTTGATTGATTTCAAATACCAAATAATATTACGTATAATTTTATTATTTAAATATGTTAAAGCCATAGGCCTTATTATGGTACCATATTAAAATAAAGTTTACCATTTTTCGTTTATATTTTGTAGAAAATGTACCAAAATTATGATTATTATTAAAACTTGTTGATTAAATTGGATATTTTTCATTTTATTGCAAATCTCCCTTAGCTAAGCCTTATTTGGGTCAGGTACCTTATTTTTTGTTGAAACATTGCAAATCAAATATAGGAGGCAGGGACGTTTTTAGGCTTGAAGGCGCCTTAGGCTAAAAATCAGTCGGCGCCCCTCTCCACCTCGGCTGTGGAGAAATTTCCGAACATGTGGCTTTTTAAATTAATAGGAATTTTAAACATTTTGGGCTTCTCGGGATAACAGATCACGGCGGCGCGGCATCTAAAATTCGCGGAATGTTTTAAATTTCTGAATTTGGCGCTTTAGGCTTCAGCCTTTTTAGCCTATGGGGTAAAACGTCCCTGATAGGAGGTCTAAACGCACTCAAAAAATATTAGTAACCGCAGCAAACATTTTTAGTTGAATTGGCATGAATAAATAAAATCAGTTTCTGTTATTTATATTTTCAAAACATTTTTTTATGTTAATAAACAAATCTGCAAAATAAATTAATTTTATTTGTTATTGTAAATTACACAAAAAATTTAGTTATTAATAGTAATAAATATTTGTTTCGCCGGGTAACTTACTTTGCTATTTCAAATCTAGTTTTTTATTATATTACATATTAAAGAAAAACATAAAAACGTTTTGGAAGCAAAAAATAAATTATTTGTTTTCAAAAACTTCTATCAATTTTAGAAATATAAAAAATAATTGTAAAAAACAATAAACAATTTTGTAAATACGAAATTGCAGACACGTAACAAAAAATTTAAAATGACATTGAATTGTTGTATAATATGGGAATATAATAATAATTTAATATTATAACATTACAATTTTAAACATTAATGAGCATAATACAATAATTATATTCAAACAATTTATTTAAATTTCTTTTAAAAGTATTTTCCTATGTCTTAGGGAAAACCTAATATTGTTATCCTTTCAAAAAATCCACAAATTAATTTTGAACGTTAAGATATTTGGTGAATGTAAAATCACCTAAATTCAAATCAGCAAATCACTGTAATCAATAACGTAAAGAAAATTGAAATGATATCAAAAACCACACAAGCGTTCCCAAATACATATATGTTTTTGAATACTTTAAGAATATGTTTGGATGCAACATATTTTCGAAATAACTGTAAATTATATCAACAATTTCAGCAACGAATGTTCTTCCGCATTTCAACTACACTCTCCACAAATTCCAAGATTTCTGGTTTAAACCTAGACAGAGTAAGAATGCTGTTATAAACGTTCTCCCTCAACAGGTAATGGCAAACCACCGAGATAATCTGTCATTATAATAATTATACAAAGAAAAAATTAAAAAGTAAAATAAATTATATTTTTTACCCCAGATTTTAGACTTAGATCCTATCTCCTATAAAATTGAAACTATTTACTTGTACGGAACTTCCTAAGATCCTGGAGGTTCTTTGGGTTTCCAAACCTTAGTGAATGTAAACTTTGATCAAATAAATGCAATAAATAAACAAGGCCCCTAAACTCTAACCCTTGTGAAGTTGAAAGAGTCTGAAGGTTCCTGAGCAATATAGAGCAAAAATATTGTTCGGAAAGGTTTTGCAGAAGTTTCGGACTCTAATTCTAAGATATGAAAGCCCTTTGGAGTCCCTAGATCGTAGCTGCTATCAAGTTACAAATACATGGAGTTCAAAAGGCTCTGCTCGGGAGTCAATCCGGGAAGTCTGGGGGGGTATGAAATACCTCCCAGTACACACCTTTATTACTCACGCGGTATATCTAAAGATTTATTCATGCTGGGTATATTCAGTTACTCAGACAATAAAAAGTTGAATACCATTGCACTGAGAACATTCTATAGTTCTTTGAGAATTTCATTAAAACGCTTCACAAAATGAATCTGTCAAATTAAAAATTCTGATATTCACTGCTTTTTTATCCTATAGTTTTTTAAACTACTAATCCAATAAGCTTACATTATATTATTATAAGCTAAATAATTGTTTAAAATATAAGTGAACCCAACAACCAACTTATTGATTTGGAAGATATTTTTATTGTAATTTCTATCGCCATAAAAGTTAAATAATAGGCACGACCGTAAAATTCGCAGATAGATTTTAAAATTAAGTTAAAATTAACTAAAAGAAAACTCTTAAAACTATAAAAGAAACTTCAATCAAGAATGGACACTCTGAATCAATAATTAAGAAGATTATAAAAAGTCCTGTCAATGAAGTTCTCAATAGTAACACACGTCTCACAAACAATCACCCAATAATCCCACTGTTATGCCATATGTTAAAGAATTAAGTGATAAAAAAAACAAGATTGAAATGCCTTTCAAATCTTCCAATAATATTGAACAAGGAATAGCGTATTCTGTTTCATTGAATTGATACACTTTTCTCCTTTGTTATACAAATAACTATTTCCGCTTTTTGGCAGATGTTGTATCACCTTTAATTATTTAAATTTTTAAAATAAATTTGTTGTAAGACCTCAAGTCATTAATTTTATTTTTTTCCTCAAAACAAATATTGCTGTAACCATGAAATCTTTAAAAAACACGGTGTTTAGTAGGGGAGACCGGGGTAAGTTGCCACAGGGGTAAGTTGCCACAGGGGTAAGTTGCAACAGTGTAGATGACTTTTTCACTGATAAGATAATAGATACCGCCATTGGTACAAAATATGTGTAACTTAATGGTTCTTAGGTGTGTCAGGTAGAATCACGCCAAATAGCTGCAGTATGTGAGTAATCGTTACATCTGTGTTCTCGACAGAATAAGTAATTTTGCCATTATTGTCAATGAAGTTGCATTATTAAAGTATCAAGTGTCATAGTGTTTTATTTAAACTTTGCGATATAAAGTAAACATTTGTCTTTCGTTTTGCGTAAAAAAATCATCAAAAAAGTTTTCAAGGTAAAAGTTATACAACTTATAAAACTAAAAAGTGTGGCCGGGGCACGTTGCAACAAACTGTTACAATGTAACCCGTTCACATATTTGGCGGTTTAAAAAAAACAAAAACAGATATAAAAAATCTGATGTGTACACCACATGACTTTGTAAACATCTTGCAAGAATCTCGTTAATCCATTCATGCGCGTCACGAATAAATGCGCTTTTGAATGAATGAAAAATGGGTGCACTGTAGACTTTCCAAAATGTGGGCACACTGGACCTGTGCAAAAAGAGACCGGTTGTATATATGTGTAAATTGTACCTAATATTGATGATAGCGCTTTTGAATAAGTGTTGCAATTTACCCCAGGATGTGTTGCAACGTGCCCCAAACACGGGGTACATTGCAACACGATCACCTTTTTTATTAACTTTATGTAATTTGTCCATTATTGTTTTTAAGTTCATTAATTTTATAATACATATGTCGACCAATATTTTCCATAATTTTTTTTCTATAGTCTTTAAAAAAAATAAAGATTAAAAAGTGTTGCAACTTACCCCGGTCTCCCCTAACAGTAAATAGTAAATATAGTAAATTAATTATTCTCTGTGTATTAATTAGTGTATTATTAGAACGATTTTACCGCAAAACTCCAAGCATAAGTTGGTATGGTCAAAAGCACTCAATATATTTTCATTGTTTGCAATATACATTAATTTTATAAACTTAAACTTAATTAATTTTATTAACAATATTGTAAATAAGGTTTCTTATTCTAAAAAGTTGACAATATGCGAGAATTTGATTTATAGGTAACATCGGAAATATGCACGTGTAGTGTTTCTCTTGAAAAGTTGAATCGATTTTTGATCTTCAATTTTTCTTTCAACAGAATCTAAGATATATTATACATGTGAAGAATGTGAAATTGCATTTCCGCAATTTGTTTAAAAATTTTGAAAATTGATCAGTTGTATATGTATATGAAAAGAAGTGATATTGGCGTATTCTTTGATGTTATGATTTTAGCATAACAAAGGTTAACCTATACAATCAATGTAATACACGTGAGTGACTCAGAAACAAATTTAATATTAACACCCCCTCTTATTAACAGCGTTTAAAGGATACATGGGTTCTTTGTTGTCGTTTGTGGATGACTGTACAAGGGGGTCCTTTTTTAAAAATATAAAAAAGTGAATTTTAAATTGCTATTTTATAGTTATCCATCAATGATACGATTCAGTGATAAAAAGTGAAAATCACTTTACCAATTTTTTGTAAATATTTGTGCAATTCCATTTTGCCGAGTTTTTGTGTGTGTTTGGTTTGTTCGTTGTGCTTTACACCGAATTGACTGTGGCGAATCACTTGCGCCTAATCGACCTAAACTCTGATACTATGAATATTCCTCCAACTCTCCTCTCTACGCATGTACTACCACGAAAAAGTTCCTATTCAATACAATCAATTATGGGTATAAATATAATGAACACAAACCTTGAGTCTCTGAAACTCGGGAGCCTGCCTGCGGTTATATCCCCATTCCAAATACCTACTTGTGTTCATATTATGTAGCTGGGCGGCATTTTATACACATTTATGCTGTTTAGAGTTGGCAATAATAATAATTTTGAAATTTTGTACTAGAATTTAATGATGAAGTGTAATTTCAACAATAACGTTTCACGTTTCAGTAACGAACAAGTGAAACGTAACGTTTCAGTGATAAAAGTTTGAAATCAACCCATTCAAAGTTTAATACTGAAATCTTTCCAAACAAAGTCTTCAGTTCCTTACACTATTTTTTTGTTTTGGGGTCTTGGGTCTAGGGATCTCCCAATTTTTACCGTCAGGAGTCTCTAATAGGCTTAATCTACCTTTGGCAGTATTATTTATAATGACGCTTCAATATTAAGAATATTAACCTGTGAGACAGATTAAAAACGGAGAAGAGCAGGATTTGGCCTGTGAACCGTAGTTTACTGACTCAGCAAAATTAAAGCATCTCCATAAAAAATCAAGAGAAGTTGAATTGGGAGATCGTGCCGACCAACTGATAATTCCTTCTTTTACTATCTATTTTCTGATAGGTTTTCAATACAAATTAAATCTGAATTACAGTTAACGATTTTTGAATTACAGTTAACAATTCTGTATTACAGTTGACGATTTCTGAATAACATTTGACAAATCTGAATTACTGTTGACGATTTCTGAATATCAGTTGACAACTCTGAATTACAGTTGACAATTTTAGAATATCAGTTGGCAGATCTGAATTATAGTTTACGATATCTCAATATCATTTGACAAATTTGAATTACACTTGACAATTTCAGAATATATAACAATTGCCAATTCTGAATTACAGCTGACAATTCCTGAATAACATTTGATAAATCTGAAAGTTGACGATTTCTAAATTACAATTGACAATTCTGAATTACAGTTGACAATTTCTCAATATCATTTGACAAATTTGAATTACATTTGATTATTTCTGAATATCAGTTAACAATTCTGAATTGCAGTTGACAATTTCACAATATCAATTAACAATTCTGAATTATAATTAATGATTTCTGAATATTATTTAACAAATCTGAATATCATTTGACAGATCTAAATTACTGTTGACGATATTTGAATATCAGTTGACAATTCTGAATTATAGTTTACCATTACTCAATATCATTTGACAAACTTGAATAACATTTGAAAAATCTGAATTACAGTTGACAACTTCTGAATATCAGTTGACAATTCTGAATTACAATTGACGATATTTGAATATTAGTTGACAATTCTGAATTATATTTGACAATTTCTCACTATCATTTAACAAATTTGAATTACACTTGACAATTTCTGAATAACAATTGACAATTCTGAATTACAATTGACGATTTCTGAATATTATTTGACAAATCTGAATATCATATTTGACAGATCTAAATTACCTTTGTGGATATTTGAAGATCAGTTGACAATTCTGAATTACACTTGACAATTTCTGAATATGAATTGATAATTCTGAATTACAGTTAAGGATTTCTGAATAACATTTGACAAATCTGAATTACAATTGACGATTTCTCAGTATCATTTGACAAATTTGAATATCAGTTGACAATTATTGTGAATTATAAGGTTGACAATTTCTCAATATCATTTGACAATTTTGAATTACAATTGACGATTTCTGAATATTATTTGACAAATATGAATATCAGTTGACAATTCTGAATTATAGTTTTCGATTTCTTAATATCATTTGACAAATTTGAATTACACTTGACAATTTCAGAATATCAATTGACAATTCTGAATTATAGTTGGCAAATCTGAATTACAGTTGACAATTTTTCAATATCATTTGACAAATTTGAATTACAGTTGACGATTTCTGAATTACAGTTGACAATTCTGAATTCCAGTTGACAATTTCTCAATATCATTTAACAAATCTGAATTACTGTTGACGATTTCTGAATAAAAAAGTTACCTACTTTTCTTTTTCATTTGAGTTGCGAGGTGAACAGTGGCACTTGACTCCCTCAAAACCCAACCGAAAGTGGTCACTTCACTCACAAAAGTGCGAAAATGATATTTTTCTAATTTATTACGTTATTACACTCTAAAACCTGTAATATACATTATTTAACTTATTTAATCTAATTATATTTAAATTTATAACCCCACTCATACAATAATTAGCCAAATTTATTTTTGGGTAGAGTGAGTTGTTTTTTGTTCTTCAACTTTTCAAAAGTTTTATACGCCCGCCGTTACAAAAAAAGTCGATCGATTGAGTCTTTTTTAGATATACAACATAAGTAATTCGATAACAATAAATCTAAAACACCCCAGTGCTTAAATTAATGTAAGCGTATTATTAACGAAGTATTTTTTATTAAAAAATTATAGGGTTCCTTTTAAGATTTTTTCAAAATGAAAAGGCACCCTCGGAAGGCACCAATAATTGGATTGGTATCTGTGAAGGAGCGTGATTGAGGGTTAAATTGTAAGCATTCTAAAAGACAAAAAGAATTTCGTTTACCATTTGGCAAGAATATATTATCTAGAATATAATATAATAAACAAATTAGACAATAATCTTTAAGAGTGTTAGTATTACACCAAAACGGTTTATTTATTTTTTTTTCTCCTATTTCAATAACCTAGTTGATATTTTAGTAAGTATTTTGAATCATTAATGTCGTTCTAATTGGTTTATCCACCTATAAATTCAATTAGCGTTAGAAGTTTCTAAAATATTTTATACAAATATAATTCACGATAGGTTTATTAAATTGGTGACGTTTTGTTTTTTCGTGTAAATTACGTTAATTAACGGTGCAGTTTATAAAAGAAAAAAAAAGCATTAATAAATTAATTGCATTCTACCAGCGTACACAAAACTGAAGCTTTGCCAACCTGTCGAACTTTAATATCTAGTAGGCCAGCAAACCTTTTGTTCTGCTAGAATGGAGCCGCGCCCCGACGCACTAGATTTTTATCTTTTCTTCTATATATACTTTTGGTGGGGTCTTTATTTTGCTGGTTCTTCCGTTGCTTCAAACAACTTGCAGGCAACGTTATGGCGTTACAGTTACTCCACGTGGACTCGACATGTATGTCAGTTTGTTCGAAAGTTTTTCGCTTCTCTCATTGGACGACGGAGCGCACCGATTGGTCGAAATCGTTTAGAATTGTGACGTCAGGAAGATATGGGTTCGTTTTGGTGAAATCGACGTTCGGATTTGTCGACGCGGAAAATGCCGCGTCGTGATTGGGTTTAAAATGAAATTGCACTTGAGTCCACGTGGAGTGAAACTAGTAGGGTATACTGGCAATCAGGGCGCCATATTTATAAGGGCGAAATAGGATGAAGTGGAATCTCACGGATGGAACAAAGACAGATGCAACCCCGTTTCGACTAAAATGAGATGCTTTCTGCCAGGCAGCCATTTTGAGGGTAGTTTTTTATCTTTTATATTTTTTGTTGCGAACATGCAGAAATCGTTTTGGAGGCGAGGGCTGCCAACTGATCTAAAAGTGCGGCGGTTCAGGTCGAATGACCAACGTATTCCGCAGTGATTTCAAATACGAACTTTCAACATAAAACTTTAAGATCGCTTATCGATGTTGGGGTGTTGTGTTTGTTATCGTTTCGTCATTTTTCACCCTAATGCATGGTTTACATTTTTTAAACCTCTTCTTAAAATTAATTTTTGAATTTTGAAAACAAATTCATCTCACCTATTATTGAAGTTTATCGAGGTCATTATTTTGGCACTTAAGCTTCTTGAAAACATTAAAACAGTCTCGGAGATTTTTAGGGGTAGTAAACCTTTTTGTTAATATATTAGGTGGATGTTAGTGGTTTTCAGAAGTTACCGTTGTATAAGTAGTAGGGAACTATCTAGGTGGGGGAAACATCGAACGGCAGTTGTTTGACGTTGCCTAACAAGTGCGGACGTATATTGACGTTGCTCATAAGAACGTGTTTTACATAAACGTAACTTATTTACACGCTTCATCCAATTTATTTCTTGTGACTAGAGTGTTGTTTCTGACTTTGTGTGCTTCCGAACAAAAGATATTGCAGTAATAGGATTAGTTAGTGTGGATTGCAGTGCATTTCTTTTATTAGGATATTATGAATGTTGATTTTTGATGAACATGTATCCAAGTGCAGGAATGAACGCCGCTGTTGCGGCCGCCGCTGCAAGGCATCCGGTAAGTACCACCAATTTCCGTTAAACTTTTTCCGGCACGTTTTAATAGCTTGCCTAATCGTTACTATTCAATTGTAAATTTCCCATATAATCCGTGGATTTATCACATTATCACGTACGGCTTGTACCACTTTTTTCGCCATCTAAAGATTATGGAGAGACCCACTTTTCTATCCATCCATCTATCATCATTATCTTTCGCCTCGTCTATTGTTCCCTATATTGATAAAATATTGGTAAGGAATTTTAGAAGCTGCAGTTTAGGGTGGTCAAAGTTTTTCTACCTGTGTGCAATACAAATGCGCATCTGGGTTGGGGTTGCTGCGGAGCGATTTTATCTGGGTGCGAAACTGAAATTTGGCGCCCAAACACAGTCGGTGGAATCAAAAACAGGGAACCCCCATCTGTTTACTACCAAATTGTAGTATTCCAGGGACGACTCGTATTCTAGGGGCGAATTCGGCAACTAGACGCATTCTTTGGAGAAGTGCAGTGCACTGGATATCCGCACAGGGGCTCCCAAATGAACTGAATTAAAAATTTAATTAACGACTGTGTAAAAAAAAACTAGTCTCCAGACAAGTTTTTATGTATGTTTTTATTTATAATACTTATTTGGTTGTAACGATAACATTATCATTATATGTACTACAATAATTAAAACATGGGGGGGGGCTGAGAAGCAGAAATATATTATTGCCTATATCTTTGGTATTCAATCAAATGCAATAGTTTTTTCTACATTGCCCGGACCCGGCCGTAGAGCATGTGACCTGCTTCCTCCCAAATGCGAAAACCACAGAAAAATTAGATTTTTAACCCAATCTGTGGTCACGTTTGTTTTTCTCACCGAAGAACAACACGTCGGACTTGATTGGACGCTTTTGGCACAATTTTAGTAACCACATAATTATGGTACCTCCGAATATTTGTTATTTTTTTATCATTCGACTTCGTAATTATAGCGTTATGAAATCTACTTGACTTGACCTCTTCTCATTTAAAAGATCGTGCGGTTAAGCAAGGTTAGGTTGGGTTATCAGCGGATAAGTTTTTTTTTTCAAATTGCCATTAATCAAAATACACTTTATCCAATATAATAGTGGTAATACAAAAAATCAATAATAGGTTTTTGTCGTAATAAATATTTGCTCTTGGATTTCTGAGCACTAAACATTTTAATTATTGAGCCGATGTTAATTTTAGCCCAAATTATTTTGATTATCCATTACAAATCAACATCATCATTAGAACGATTTATTTGGCAACGGTGACAAATTATAAAATTAAGACGAAACGAAAAGGTGAACATTTTCGTTTTTAATTTTACACCTGTAAAACCGCTGGATTCTTTATAGTACTGACGTTTTAATTAAATTAATTATAGGTAAAAGTTAATTTATTATTTTTTTATTAATAATTGCTTATAAAATAATCTTAATTATGAATTTATAAATTTTTTTGCGTTGATTAATCTTGCAACACAGCTATAATTATAATAACGATTTTCCAAGTTTTGCTTTTGGAGAATTTCTTCCGAATCGTGCGAATGATATCATAAAGGTGTGGCCTTTATTTCACTTGAAAAATTTCACAGTTAACTTTGCTTTTTGAATGCTTGATTTTATGATCATGTTTTGCATAATTTAATATTATGTCGAACAATTAATATATCGCGAAAATGGTTGTCGGACGTGTGAATCTAATTATAGGAAGAGTTCTTTATTAGGCAGAACGTCCACGATTTCGAACGCTCCCAAATTCATTTGAAAATGGATGCCTGGATGCTAACGATAAGATACGCAGGGAAATGTAACAAAAGGGCCGTTGATAGAATACTAATGAACCTGGTATTACCAGCAAAATTGTTGATGAAGCTCCGAGATGAACTGTAACGATAATGGAGAGGAGAAATATTGTATGACATACAATGCGACCCAGTGGTCATCAAACAGTATAATTTCTGCCCTTCACGAGGAAGCAATTAAGACGGGCAACGTGATGCTCGTTAATATTAGGGTGAACAGCTTCCTATTTGTATGGTCTGCAGGAAGACTCAACTTTATTTCGTTTATTATAGACCATTGCGAGAAATAATGACTGGAAATGGCTCTCCCTAACTCATCTCCTTCTAAGATACAGCTTCTATAATTGTAGTACACAGAATTACGTGTGCCATGGTTTGGATTCCACGTTAAGTTGTAGATGGAACCAAAAAAGCCTGCAGTGACTTAATTGAAGATCTATGGATCTTAACCCAACGTCTTTTTGGTCAGCCCCAGGCTTGAAAATTTGAGAGGTACTGACTTGATGTCATTCGAAGTGAAAGCAATTATTTTATTTTTAGGCCGACAGCGATGTACCTAGTTTAGTGGCACCATTTTTTCTTTAATAACAGCAGAGGACTAAAATCTTGAATATTTCTAAAATTAGTGCAAAAAGAACTCAATTCCTAATTTTTTGTTCAAATTTAAACCAAAAAACTTTTTTCATATTTTGAAGCTAAATTTTTTAAGTATAAGCAAAATGAGAGCGTATAACCTGTGCACTCGCAAGGATAACATAATTTTTATCAGAAGTATGTACTAACATTTGGTAAAACTTAACCTCCTGGCTGAAAAATTATGGCTACGCCAATGATATCATCGGATAGTAAACATCAAAGTGCACCGATTTCCTAGTTACAGATACTTTTGCAAATAATATTAGTATTTATTCAGATGTGATTTTGAGGGGTGGAGCAAAACATAATTAGAGTACTATAACATAAAAATATCATCAGCTGAATTATGCATGTTTTTGTCATTGTTTTATATTTTTCATAAATTGCTAAAGTTTTAATATACAAATTATTAAATACAAGCAAAATTAAAACTAAAACCATAGACGTTTATATTATGCATTTATTTTGTGTATATTTAAAACTTAAAATTAAATACTGGGGGGGGGCAGGGCCGTATTTCGGATTTTTGTTGGGGGGGGGGGGGTTAACGATAAATAGATAATGTGTTTATCCCCAGGATTAACCCCCTCCTCAGATACGGCCCTGCTGGGGGGGGGTTGCCCCAAGTGAATTGTGCTTATTGAATAAAATCAGTCGCGGAACATATACACAAATTTTCAGTTTTTGAATTCTGGGGGTATGGAGAATATGTAATACCCCCCAGTATATAGGTACACAAATAATAATGTTATTATTTTGTGCTATAGTAAACTTAAGCAATGACAGCATTTTACCTCGAAATTTTTGATATTACTTCAGTGCCCATCATTAAAAATCTTATAATTTGATGATCAAGAAAAAACTATTTAAAAAAGAAATACTTATATGTCGGGTAACAAAAGTGCCAATCATGGAGTACCCCGAGATGTAAAAAATGCTGCCATCCCAATGGTCATCAACCAGTATAATTTTTTACCCTTCGGAAGGAAATACATAATTAAGACAGGCAAACGCGCGATGCTCGTTAATGTTATAGGGTGAGCGCCAGGAAAGCTCGACTTTATTTCGCTTATTAGACCATTGCGAGAACTAATGACTTACAACAGATTCCCCAATGCACTTGATTTTGGGAATAGCACGCCGAAGATGTAGCAACATCAAAGATACGGATCCCTGGAAGAAAATTAAATCGAATAGGGGACATGGTGGCTTCAAAAGTCATCCAATTTGATGAGGGTGATTCTATTAGAGGCAGGATTGTTTCAACCCATAATCGATTTGGGAAAAACAGCATTGGAGAAACCACTCGCCCAGATGATCTGCAATTTTTAATTTAATTCAATTGCGTTGTCATGTTAGCTTCGCCCAGTATGCGATACACTTCCACCTCCATACTTGGTTGTATTATCTAGAGTTGTTTACAATAATTTTAATGGTTTTTTCACCATTTTATCTGTTATGGCGGTTTTGACGTTTAATAATGGCTCCCACTTGTGAATTGTACTCTTGCGAGATCGTTTTCGCCATTTGGATTATCTCGAGTCTTACAAAGTTTAAGTGCATGTAGGTAGGCTGTTTTATGTAAGTAGATTCATGTCTCGCGTGCAGGTATACACGTTAACTGCAAATTTATTCTCAGTTTTAGTTGGAGTCGTTGTTGGCGATAATTTTAGAATTCTAATATTCTTGCAACAACTTAGTAGGTCGATGACTTGTCGCGCACTACACGTATTAATTGCATTGTAGGCATTTTTAAATTGTTTGCGTGTATTTGTTTTGTACAATTTATATGGGTGCCGTTATAATTGGAGTTTTTCAACACTTTAAATTTTTTAAACCGTAATGACTCGATGATGCTAAATTGTTTCCTTTCAGAAAGGGAGACCATTTAAATAATGAATCGGTTTCTCGTGCATTTGACTGCAGAGCCTCAATAAATAATAAGTTAACAATTTAATTAGCATTATTACAGCCATAATTTTTTGGTCGCCTGTGCTTTTTGTACTTTTGCCCGACACCAAACAGGAAATGGAAATTTAAATACGTTTCGCTAAATTATTCCATTTTTAAGTTTGTTTTGTCACCTTGAATTGGGTTTTTGGATCGAGTTTTCGTAAACGTGCAAGGCCGACCCCAAAGCTGTCCCTAGGGGAAGGACCATTATATTTTTAAGCTTCAGGTAATTTACAGCTGTTACTTTTCTAACTGACTTTTTTTATTGGTAGATTATTTTTAATTTTACAAACCCCTTATAATCCTACCCTGCCAGGAAAACACCGAAATTTTATAGCTAGACAAAGGTATTGTTTTACCATTTGGATTACCCAAATTCGTCGGCCAGTACGGATTATTTTTTCAATCTAGCATTTTTTGAAATCGGTGATGGACATTTCGATTCCCCCAATTCGACACGAACATGTGGATCTCCTAATTGTTAAGGGTTAGACTGTATTTGCCACCCTGAAATTGAAGCTGGACACAGTACGGGGCGGATTAGACCCGACCTTTGTAGTAAATAGCAGCTGATATGAATACGTACTTGAGCCGAAGGGCAAAGAACCCCTGTTGATAGGTGTGAGGATTGATTTACATTTAGTAGGTACAAGGGGATGGATGTGTCGTAAATCAAAAACCTTAATTTAAAATTGTAAAATGTTTTCTCCCTATTTAATGATTTGTCGTTTCTGCTGCTTATCAGGGGTAACTTTATGTTTACTTTATTTTTGAAATTAATAGGTAATAAAAGTTTATAACCGCCTTTCAAAATCGAATTAAACATGGGGTAGCTTTTTCTATCAACTATTTACATTTTATGTTTTTCGAACACGACACCAAAATTCTCCTGACCTAATTCGACGTCGCCAAATTTGGAAGGGAATTTACTTTCCCACAACTTCAAGAAACCTGTTAAAAAATTACCACCCTAATGCATACAACGGTGACAGACATCTGTCAATTTTCTATGGCTAAATCAAAATTGGGCAACCATGCCCGTACTCCCGTACACATCAATCGATAATTTTCCCATTTTTTATACCTTTCGTTCGGATTGCATGTCTAAATTTAAAAGGTCTGGAGGGTCAACAAGTTTGTCACACAACGTTAGTTGGTTCAGTTGTCTCTTACAATTTACGTCAACTACATAATTTACAATCATTTCAGACAAAAATAAACTGAACACGTCCCCTAATTACATATTAACACGAAAATTTCACGCTGTAGTAAGCAAACGAACATTATTTTGTTATTTTATTTTATTTAATGATGTTTTTAATACATCCCAACAACATTAAAATTTTTACACGCCCTCCACCAGCACACGGAAAAATAATATGACAAATTGGCCTTCCCGCTTCTTTTTTGTAATTTGTAGTCGGTTGTTTTCCAGGACAAGTCTTGGGCATTTTCGGCAAACAAAATTAACATAGCGAAAATATTGATTGTCCAAAGGCAAACTTTTTTTTACGATCTGTTTGTGTATCATCAATTGAATATAGGTAAACAGGAAAATAATTAACTAATCTTTACATTTTGATAAGGAACGCAATTAGTGTAAGTAATCCGTTACGAGGTGTAATCGGAAAGTCGAGAGCTTGCGACACATATTTTTAGCGTCATTTTTGGAATCATTAATGAGCTCTTAATGCTGGTATAATTTTGCAATTCAAGAATAAGTAGTTTAATAGGTGATGATTTAATCTTGTCGAAACTTGGCAATTATTTAATGTTGTCTTTATTACAAATGCCACATAATTTTCTAAATTTAGCGTACGTAATGCGTGACCAATTATCATTTTAACATTTTGCAATTAGAATGCGATGAAATTACGTAATGGATTTGGAAGTCGTCTGGAAGGAAAACGATGTTGGTGTGGGTGATTATTTTTTTGACACCAATATTTACCATTACAATGCCAAAGTTTAAACTTGCACAGCTTGTTCGTGTGTTTACAAATGCCAAACTTGATGGAACGAACTTAAATAATGTGGGAGATTGCAGTTTATCATTGAATAAATATTGGCATTGTTAGATTTTTAAGTTGTCTGATAGTTTCGATCTGAAGGTAAACAATAGATACTAAACTCAGTCTGAGTATTTCATCCGGCTGGAATGACGAGAAAATTATTAATTACGGAATGTTTTCAATTTATTTAGAAAAGCTTCTAAACGAACTGACGTTGGAAGTAATTACCTAGGTTTATTTATTAAATTAGAGTTAAGCGTATTAGTTAAAATCAATAAATAATAATATGGAACGGTATGATAAGTAAATATTGATTTTGTTAGTTTTTTTTAACAAAGGAACGATACAATGGAATCCTTGAGAGTTGTTAAGTTTTAAAGTGGCGGCGTCTCAGGAAAATAGAATGGAGGTAACATCAGAAAGTCGTTAGGTAAATCATTATTTGGACTTGTTTTTGGATACCTTTGAGCATTACATCACGTCGTATTACTTTGAAATATCTTAGGTGTTAACAATGGCTTGTGCAATTAGCAAGTTCTTCATCCTACACGTTTATTTAATGCTTAGCATTTTTTACCGGTTATCTTTGTGGAATGGACAATTAGTTGAGCTCTGTTCGTAAAGAATAACATTTAAGTTTCTATTTTAACATTATTGTTAGCTCGAATACATAATTGATAGTATTTTCTATTGTGAAAAAGTTGTTGTATTAGAATGGGTTTTGGTTAAATAATAAATAATATTTTTTATGGACAGGCGAGCCATTGTGATAACTTATAAGTACCTATCGGTTTATAAATTTTTAAATAATTGAATTTCCATTAACTAATAACTTCCTCTATAATTAGTGAAAATGGGTCATCACGAGAGTTGATAGAATACTTATTGATACTTTTATTTTTAATGACAGTAAATTTTATATACCACTGGTATGATAACTGTAATTATGAACCATCCGATGAAAGTGGGTAATGATCCATAGTATTTTATTCTAAGAAAGACGTCAGATGTTAAATTAATAATGAAAAGTGATCTTAATTATCTATAAATGCTAATGAAGAATTTTTTACATGTTCATTTCCTTCACTTATTGATTTATAAACTTTCCGCCTCACTTTTAATACGTGGGAAATTATAAAAATCAATTTCAAGTTTCACGCATAATTAGAGCAGTAAATTTCGATTCCTTAATAAATCTTGCAATACTTCTTTAATTACTTTTATGTTCGACATAACAATTTTAGTTAATAATGTCGAGTAAAATAAATTATTTAAACAGAACTTAATAAAAAGGCGACCGAAATGCCCAAAACAAATTTTAATTTCTATTTAGGCTTATAATATTTTTCTATCTAGGTCTCACAACCCCTCTATTTATTTATAGATTTTTGAATTTGATTTTGTTATTTCGGACAACGACATAAGAGGATTTGCTTCGAGTCACTCGATTACTCTTGTTTTCCAATGTTTTGCTTCTTTTGTGCTAAAATACTTATGAATCTTTGTATGGATCTAAAAGGAGAACTTAAAAACTGACGGTTGTCAAGGAAACGTTGAAATGAACAAAAAAAAAGTGTTCTAATTTTTCTTTGCAGAACATTAACGGTTTCGAAGTAATCGCGATATATAAAATTATTCAAACAAAAAGGGGGATGGGTGACAAAAAGACAAAACTGACTAAAAACTCATTTATAGCTATCAGAAGATATCGGAAACGTTATGAAACGTTATTATTAATATGTATGTATGTGCAAACCCCTCTTCCCCCGGGATTTCAAAACCCGAAGATTTGTGTAGTTAATCCGTGGTTGCAACAAATCCTGGGAAGTATAGACAACCTCCCGGTGTGTTTTTTTTGTTTTTTTTTTGTTTTTTGTTTGTTTTTCAAATATAAAGATTAATATTCCAATTTAGATAGAATTGACTGTAACTGACATATTATATTAACGCGTTTTTTATTTTGAGTCAAATTTTGTCTTATTTGTTTAAGGATTTAGTAATTTGCTTGGGTATTACAGGTTTTCGTTGACGTACGCTGGTTTGATGGGTAGATACAGTAGTTTTATTCGGTTGGTATCAGTGACACGTTAAGTTGATATGTTTTATTACTAGTAATGTGGTTCCCACAAGGAAAAAGTCAGGGTATTTAAGATTTCTCTAATCTAGTCAGGGAGAATTTTTTATTTTCAGCGCCAAATCAGGGAAATTAACTTTTTGGTAAGGGAAAACTATTTAATTAAAATAAAATATTTTTTCAAGTTTTTATGCATTAAGTTTCTTCTTTGTTACCTTTTTATCTTCCGATTTATTGAAATGGCAGGGAAAATTGTGATTCTTTGTCAGGGAAAACCTGGAAAAGTCAAGATATTTGTTTTAAAAAATATTAGTGAATTTATTTATCAGAGTGAAACAGTGAAAATACAGTTATAATTAAAATTTTAATAAGAGTAACATATTCTATTTAGGTGAGCTTGTTTTTTACGCGGGAAATATTTTTTAAATAAAAATGAATTTATGTGACAACCGCGATATCTTATTTATATAAATACTAGATTTACAAAGTTGTGCGGCCTAAAGGCCGCACTGTTTCCTCACCCTATTATTTTTTCTATATCTCCTAACACCTCACTCCATTTCAATTTTTCTATCACTGACCTATCATCTTGTCAGTTGTCAATTAGACGGATACCCAGTCATTTGACCAACAATCAATTAGTACCTAAATAACAATTGGGAATACATATAATTCAGTGCCGTAGCCGAGTTTTGTTTGCAGGGACAGGAACTCTTTCAACAATTAATAGATTTTTAATTGTGTATTGGTATTTATCAATTTTTGTTCATAATATTATGAATGTTTCATAAATAATAAAGCAATAAATTGTAGTCTACAGCTTAAGTGATAACTAGAGCTTGGATTTATATGCACCAAAGTACCTGAAAATATACGCATATATATGCACCGAATTTCCTTAAAATATGCACTAAAATTGATACAAATAGATAAAATATGCATTCATATGCAAACAGAAAAATATCTAATCTTCGAATTTTTTAATTTTTTTTTCAAATTTTCAATAACCTAAGATTATTTTTATAAAATTTAATGATTTTAATAAAATAAATCTGGACGAATTATAAAAATTTTGCATATTTTCAACATTTGGTGCATATTTGAGTAAATAATGCATATTTGGCTCACTTATGGTGATTTAAAAAAAAATTTAATAGATAAAATAAAAAATTATTATTAAATTTTGCTAATTTAAGCAATAAATTATTTTATTTCATTTTAAGCAATTTAATTTTTTATTTAAAAAATTTTATTTTTTATTTATTTCTTTATTTAAAAAATTATAAAAATTAATAAAAATAATTGCTTAAATTGGCAAATTTATTAATAATTTATAATTTTCTCTATTAAAACTCTTCAAAAAACATCAATATGCACCCAAATATGCACTATTTGCTCGAATATGCACCAAATGTTGAAAATATGCAAAATATGCATTTTGACAAGCAGTCTTTCGGATTCAATTTTAAATCCGACCTCTAATCATATAACATAAATTAAAATCACAAATTAAACCCTGGCTAGAGAAAGTCGCTCCTGACGGATCTCACCTCTTGTTCGCTCCTCTTATGTCTTTGTGAGAGCACTTATGTTATCTAACTCAGTGTTTCTCAAACTGTTTGGTCCGCGACCCCCCCCCTTTTTGAGAATCACAGGTGCAAATGCTTCTAGATAAAAATGTAATGTAGGGACCAAGAAAAAAATAATTTCTATATTCTTTCTTGACGCATCTGCGTCTGTATTTAACGGGGCGGACTTCAAGAAACTTTTTAATTAGACAAGCGTGGTTTTTTCAATTTTCGATTCTGTAATATTTATGTAGATACTTCGAACAAGGGCATTGTGTTAACTGGGCGGAGCAGGGCTTACTTCTTTATGATCTTGTACCTCCTCGGGACAAACCACATGTATCTACTTTATATTATTGTTAAAGATGGAACTTGCGGGAGTATAAGAACGCTCCTTTGAACAGGATACAGAACATGAACGGCGAGGGGAGGGGCTCTTTCTTGCGTGATGAATTAAGGGATGCAGTTTTTGAGAAGACTTGCTACAGTTCCCGGAAGGCTTCACCGGGTTGCTTATTTTGAGGATGCTATTTTCTTTGTAGAAGCAAAAATTCAAAATATATTCTAACCGATGTGCTCGAACATTTAAGAAGCGTAAAGCAATTTAACTGGAGTTCAACCGTGTACGTTTTTGGCAGCTTTTCCCCTGAAACGTTTTTAAAAATAGTCGCCGGAATCTACATGGTGTCTCATTAAATTTTCTACGTTGGAGCGGTCCCATGATACTTCTATAATTGATGATCGTTTTAATAGATAAAAGATTTTGGAATGTGGACGAGATGGTAAAAAACGAGTAAACATGACACATATCGAAAAGTTCAGTGGCATTTTTTTATAATTTGGTACTGTTTTTATATCGATGTTAATTTAGGAAACTGATGTGTACTAAACGATAAGATGTCGAATAAATTATAATGATACAAACTTGTATTATTGTATATCTCTGTTGTGTGGGGCTAAGTGAAACCTGTTTGAACGCGCCCGGTGGCTTTAATGGATAAACGAATTCCGGATCACTTATCTAAATATGTTAAAGAGTACCGGAATTTTTATCTGTTTGTGCTCGATTATAGCAATTTAAATTGCAAATGTTTGGAAGGTCCGAAACATCGTAAAGTTTTATTTGTTAATTTAGCGAGCTTGTTTAAACGATCATTTAACGACTTATTGGTGTTTCCTATCTTTATAGAAATTTTATGATTCTCAAGCTTAATTCAACTCGAGTCGTAAAAACTTTTTAATGTGTTTATGATTCAAACTTAATGTGTTTTGATTGAAGATATTTTAAAAATTTCTATTTTAATTGTTCGCCATTAAACCAACATTTTTATTTCGTTTATACATTTCGTAAATTACGAAATTTAAGTGATAAAAATGGCCTCCTACTTGGGGGGGCCCGCCGTCACTTTTCTGCGAGTAAAACGGAAAAGTGCTTCGTATTATATTATTAAATAAATTTTATCGTTTTTACTGTAAATATTTAACTTAATTGGTATAATTTGTCGCGGAGAAATTTTGATGGGTTTTTTGATAATGTCCCCCAGACGTTATTGGGCGCCAGTTAATTTAACGGTTGAAAATGAACAACATCAAAGTATTTAATTCCAATTAACCAGACAAATATTTGCATTCTTTTCGAATCGGTAAATAGAACGTGACTGAAGGAGGCCGTTGCCACGAAACGTGCACAAAAAATTTTTGTTTTGGAAATTATCAAGGTAGGCAAAATTGTATCCGAGGTTAAGTGTTTTTTCACCATAACAAAGCGTAACTAATTTGACTCTGCTTTTTATTTCAACGCTATTCCACTTCTATTTGATCCTTGGAAGCGGAACGGTAACACTCGGATGATTGTCATTTAAACAATCAGTAAACATGTCTATTACATTGAGTACTTTGTTATTTGCAGCGTAACAATAATAATGTTCATTTAAGTAAACACGCAGATTTCTAATGGAAAACTCTCTTTTATTTGCCAAAAATTGGCTCTTTATAATTAAAATTATATCCTGTTAGTTTTGGTCGTTTATCAGGATTATTTACCTGGCCGCTACTCAAAGAAAAATGTTCAGGTAAACTACATCAGCAGGTGTTGGCCTAAAAATGACACGAAATGCACGTCACTTTATTTTTCGAGCAAGCAGGTGGAATTTTTAATTGTATTCACACTTAAAGCAGGCTAATTAAATTTAAATTTTTTCTCAGCATTTAGCCGAGACAATGAGTACTTTGTTATGGCCAAATTAAGACAAAATATAATAAAAAAAAAGAAGTAGTTACGTGTTTTTAATGGTAAAAAATCACGAAACGTTAATTTAGCTACTACCGGTTTTTGGATGACTAGGATGAGACTTTCATCTACAGTGCAACTTATAGCTGGGTACCACGTAACGACCTAACCTAACCTCAAATTAAGTTGAAAAGAGCAACAAAAACGAGTCGTCTCGTTCTGCACGAGGAGTGATATTTATGGTCCAAGTAGGAAAACAGCTAACCTAAACACATGCTTCATGTGATGTTTTCTCCCACGCGACCTGCCGCAGATCTGACATAAAAGGCTCTAAAAATAAAAAGTACCAGCGTGAAGGAGAATGTAAGTAAGATAAAATAAACACCAAACAACTTTTAAATTGTAACACGAAAACTTGGAAGAGAACCTTGAATTGAAAAAAGGAGAATGTAGTTTTCGTTTAAAATTTATTAACAACTCTGTTAAGTGCTTGTTTCTTTATAATTACATTCCTCAATTACAGAAACAGGTATGCAAAATGTTTTCGTGATTAACACCCATGAGAGAACAGCAAACTTATTAATTAAAAATTGATTTCATTAAATTAACTCCGACGGTCGATTAGATCTGTGCATTAATTGTTAATTTTATTTCATTAGAGCTGGATGGATTTTTTATGGTTATCTCTTAATAAATAATACGTTTTATACCTAATGCGACGTTTATTTTTTGGGCCGCAAATTCGAGTTCGCCAAAATATGCCAGGTAACAACCCCCCCGGGGTATGTGGCGAATAACTTGCATCGTCAGACGTCATTTTAATATGTCCAAGTTTGGTCGTTGAAAAATAATAACAGTCTAGCCGACATTCTTCAAGGTAATTAAAGAAATTATAGGGAATTATAAAGTTAATGATGATGGAATTTCCTAATATTTGCTTTTATTCTGCCATCGAAAAAAATGTAGAAATAATTTTCTATTTAATTTGTAATTCTTTTAATGTATGTTTTTATTGCTTTAATACAAAGTCAATATTTTTTTAACTAATGGCGATTTTATTACAAAACCATTAAGTTGCATTAATGCAAGTGTGTGGTATGCAAGCACCTCCTGGCTATCCAAGACTATGTTTCCGGTTAAGCTCCAACCACCGAACTTCTAACCGCACCACCGCAACGCCGTATTGCAATTCCAAACTTTAACCGTATTTTCCTAGCTTTAGCTTTCAAAATAAAACGGATTTAGGGTTTCTGTTACTATTGATTTCGATGATTTGCTATGCCTAGGAACTCAAGTTGGCATTTCGGAAGCTCTTTTGCCTAAACAGTTTACTTTCGTAGCTTGCAATATAATAGTTATAGCTGGCGCTAATGTAGAAAATGCATTATTTAGTTGAATAAATTGGCTCTGTCATCTGTCACATGGCTGTGCATCGTCGCAAATAACATAATATACATAACGTGAAATTATAGGTTATGGTGCGTTACACTGATTCAAAATGCCAAAATCGAGGCGACCAAGAGTAAGCAAAGATTTAAGTATTTTTTATCGGGCCAAATCAATTCGATATCTTTGGCAGTATTGAAATTTTTTATTTCAGCACGACGGTGTTCCGTTGGAACGCTTTCAACGATACCATTGTTTTAACATAATCAATTATTCGTAAATAAATCAAAAAGCCAATTAACTAATCAATATGTAATTTTAAAATTAAAGCAAGGACAACAATCGATTTATTGTTTCATATTAAAAGGTTTTGTATAAATATTTATCTGTGGTGAGTGTTATCATTTAAATTTTTGCAAATAGGAACATAAATTTAAATATTAACATAAATATTTCTTGGGTAATAAATTTCCGTATTTTAATGACATTCAAAATATTTTTAAACTTTTTTTTGTTTTTGAATAAATAATTAATTAAGCACCTCGACGATGTTAATTGCCCGTTTGGTTCAACTGAATCAATGGGAAATCTGTTGATTAAATCAAAATTCTAGGCAGTTGACTAATGATAATAGGAATTTTATAAAATGCGATGAGATACTTGAAAATTAAACATCCTGACGTAAGATTTGTTTTTCGAAACAAATTACCGAAGAATGAAGCGGTTTCACTTGTGGTCGAGAGATAAACCTTGTATTTACATTGGTTGTTGTATAATTGCTTCTTCAATGCTTGAGAAAAATGTCGAATTAGGAGCGGCGTATTTGTCTTTTTTGGTCGAAGGTATTCGGAATAATATTTTAAGTATCCACACGGCATTGTAATCACTATTCGGGGTATTCCAAAAAGTCTTCCACAAGACTTGCTGGTATACTGGATCGGTTAAGCCGGAATGTGGAAATTTTAGCTTAAAATATTTACGAGCAACTCGTTACAAATGTGTTACATTGTTGAGTTGTCGCTCAACATTTTTAGAATTTGTCTTCCGTTTGCACCTTGGTCATTCCATATGTATCTACCGTTTTTTGCCCGGTCTACAAATTTGTCTTAGACTCTTGGGCATTTGAACCGTACCTTTTTATGTCGCCATTAATTCGTTAGTCAATATTGCAAATTGTACAAACAATGATGATCGATTAATGCGCATTTGCTGTTCATTGACAACCCTATAAATAATGGATTATGTGGTTTCTATATGACAGCTGAAATGTCGATTGGCTTTGCACGATGTAGTACAGTGGGTTATATGTATATAATTGCTTTCTGTTGATTGTCATCTCTACCCATTGTTAGTTTACTATTATAAACTTGCGTTTAGTATTGACAAGCCAATTAGGTTGATGATTTCCATATATTATGAGTCTCGGCAGGACCTTGCAGCGCGGATTGTGATGCGAACCGGTAATGAAACTTCCACCTTTTCATAATTTTATCGAGTTTTTGAAAAATGAAAAGCGGCATTGTTAATTTCCAACAAAGGCAACCTGCATAAAACGTTTAAAATGAAGTAATAAATCTTCATTAACTAATAGCTGAACTGATGATGACTTGGTACTGAACGAGTGCGTGACTGCTAATGGAAATTTATGCGTGTCTGTTCGTTGTTTTGAGATTGAAAACAATGAGGGAAGTTGGCGGAGGATAACGTGCCCGACTTGCTAATATTGATAGTAGGAAGATAACGTGATAACGCACCCGCATGCTACCGTTTCACGAAATGCACAAAGTACGGACGGTGATAGATGTCATTAAATTTAATTTTCAGAACCGCGCGATAATTTCGTGACTTACTTTGCTCGAATTAAAAAATTACCCTAATCGATGATGATATGGATAATGTAGATTGGAACGCTAATCAAACAAATGTCAAGTGTTTTTCGTACTTTCGTGTTGATTAATTGCTGAACAATGTTAAACATCGAAATTGAAATTGATGACTGTATGGGCTGTTAATGTTTATTCGACTCTCGAATTTAGGTCGACGTTTCGAACGTTTTCATCGGTTGTTGCATTGGGGTGCCAGCGTTCGATTCAATTGATTTTTTTTTAATTTGTCGACGAGGCGATTTTAAGATGGAAGATAAAAGAGTCGAGTGCACTTCGATTCAAGTGGGATGAAATAGCAACTTCATCATGTTGTATTAGCTCCTGGCAATGTCGTATTAAGACGACTCATTAAACAATGTTAAGTTTGCACCTGATGTAACAGCTGCAAGAGATTAATTCGTTGCCTGTGTTAATTTGCGCCAAGTTAATCAATTCATCATACCACCAAAGCCGTTCGTTAGTGAATATTATTAGTTTTTTTAAATCTGCCAATTGTTCAATTCGAATATGATATGGTCCGTTCGTTTGTTCGTCCTCGCCACGGTTGTCCAAAATAAAACTTTCCAATTTAAAAATTATAATTTTATCTCAAATTATTTGATTGACCAAAGTGTGGTCGTCGTAATTGGAAAAATTACTTCTCGGATCATTGAGCAAATTGTTAAGTGGCATTCGGGTGTGGAACGCACAAAAGTTGGTCAAAATAAAGGATCTCGGCAATCATTCTCTTTAAATTAAAAGCAGAGGCGTGGTTAATTATATTCAGCTAAAGCATTTCATTAAAAATTTATGATCGCGTTTTCTTGCTGATAATGTAAATCGAATCCATTATGAAGGGCATATTTGCTGAATAATTATTACTTTGCCCACTGTAAGTTACTTATTAACAATAAATATTTATTTTTGCTCATTTAGATGTGTACAATGTGCATAAACTGCTTATCATTTTCTTATAAATAAATATTACGTTATTTTTGTATAAATATTGATTCTCAACAAAGTTTGTTTTATTTAAATATTTGACCCTCATTATTAACTTGTTTATTCAAAATGCTGCCATTATCAATAATACTACCAAGCGTTTTTATCCATTTATCATAGGAAACGGGTGACCGTGGATGGTTTTTCCAGCATTAAATAATTTTTTCCTTATTTTTAATTCATCGACCACGGTGTAAATAATGAAAATTACGGCTTCGAAATTGCTTTTTAAAATAAACACCAAGTTGAGACCACACAACGTTTAACGTACAAGCTAATGGAGCGTATCATTTTGATATAACAAAAACTGTATTATGTCCCGGCTATAAAAATGAACGAAAATGTACGCATTAATCTTCCGTGGAACTCACTCACAGCTTGCGGTTTGCAAGATCTCGAGTTATTCAAAAGAACTTTAATTATAGTTTTGGTATGCTGGATGGGTGACCCCTTCAAAACTCGCTTGATTTACTTCTTTTAACTTTCACTTTAATTTTCGATGGAGAAACGTTTGAGAAGCTCTGTCGTATCTCGTCTACCATGGAATCGGCAATTATGATAATTTTACTATTGATACAACCATCTGGTAATTAATAACAGCGATAGTAATAAAATGCAAATTTAACCCATTTACATTTTATGTAATTACTGTTTATTAATTACATTTGAAATATTGTAACTGTCTGAACAATTAACTTAATTATCTATGAATTATGATTTTTTCATAATTGTATAAACTGCATAAGATTACTTTTATTACTACTATATACATTTTTTTTATTAAATATTTATAATTTAATATATAAGGACGTCGACCTTATAAATATTGCGTGAGTATATCACGCATACAATGTAGATAAAACCGAAGCTTGAATTATCCATGAGCTTGAAATTATCGAAAGCTTTGAATTATCAACGAACTTCGAATTAGAACATTTTTGACATGGATAAAATAAACCCTCCAGTTTTAAATTTTAATTTTTTTGAATCCTTGCTTTGTGTATATTAATCTTGTATTTGCTGTTGTTTTATTGTTTATTAAAATCGCGAATAAACGGTGCCGTGTAACGCTGATGATGATTGACGTATCGTTTTTCCCTCCATTTCCATTATCATTTTGTTTTTTTTTTTAATTTAAATATAAATTTTGTGTACTCTATCATGCGGAAAGAGCGTTTTTATAACTTTTTTTTTCTCGCCAGGGTCCGCCACAAGCTGGTCAGCCGTTCAAATTTACCGTTGGCGATTCATGTGACAGAATAAAAGAAGAGTTTAATTTCCTCCAAGCACAATACCACAAGTAAGTACACCATACAATTTTTATTATTTAAATTACATATTATATACCAAGAGAAAGTAAAGTACGCCAAGTGTAACGGCAGTAAATTTTAAAAGGAGACAATTAATGTAATTGTTCTAAAAATACGTCATTTCCGTAAGTAACATGCAAACAAAAAAGAAGTAAATATTTAAATAACGGATTATTAAATAATTAGCTCACGAAACAATATTTAAAATATGCATAATTTAACACTTTGTTAGTCGCTTTGTAACTTAGGGCAAAAAGCGACCAAATTATCATATCAATTATGTAAAATAAATAGATACTTTCACATTAATTACTATATAATTTAATGTATCGTTACCTAAAGCTACTATCGCTTTCCGTATTGATCTAATGAGAAGATGCGAGGATGAACACAACATTTTTGTTTTCCAAACCTTCGGGGCATTGAATTTTTGCATAAAGGGAAGGATCTCGCCTAATTGATTGTGAAGCTTTCCATTTTGGGGTGCAGTTTCAAATTTTTATTCGTGGGGGAATTGAATCACTTCAGTTAGATTTTGGCTCCGGGGTAAATTTTTCCCTCATCATTTGGCCCCTTTATTTTGTTGCTAAATCCAATTTACCGAGATTATGATGCAAAATCGCCGGGCAAAGTATGGCGAAAATTTTAATCGTTTATTTTTGTTGCAGTTTAAAAATAGAATGCGAAAAATTGGCCAGTGAAAAAATCGAAATACAAAGGCACTATGTTATGGTGAGTATTATTTATTAAATTTCTATTATACATGTAGACAAATTATCATTACCATTAATCTTTTACTAAATTCTCTTGATATGTAAACATTACAGAAGCCACTTATGTTTAGAGTAGGTGGCTCGTAGGTTGTGCTCGAGGTGCTCACTAAAAATTCAATATTAATGCGAATGTTTATCTTACTTTGTAAGTTACATAAAACACTAAAATTTTATGCAAAATTGTTTATTTCATGAAAAGCTACGATTCTTTTCAAATTACAGCAGTTATGGAGAGTTCCCATTCGAGGATTCTAGTTCATCGTTGTGATGAATCTTTAATTAGAAAATTTAATGTGGAACTAGACTGAAAATTGTCTGTTTTTGAGCGAATTAACGTTTATTATATAACTTGTAACTTCCATGATGACGAAAGTGAACAATTTAGTATTGCATTATTCGGGGTTTCCCCTTGATTATTTGTGTCTTAGGCAGGTGTGCCAAATCAAGCATGGATCGACCGGAGAATATTTTTGATTCCGATATTTATCATTCAGTTAACTAATAGGAAAACATTTATTTTTGGATGCCTACCATAACAAAGGAAGGACTAGAAAACTTTCAATACCAACTTATAATATTTTTTTAATTAAAGTAAATGCTAATCTAAACTTTTTAACTTTTTTACAAAATTGAAAATATCCATGTATTATCATTGTATTATCACTTCCGCTTTCTCTTGCCTTTCATAACCATAAAGGTTATATAATGAAAATAAAAAAATAATAATTAAGATAACGCCAAATATAAACATTGAAAATACATTTACTGATACATTTTTTACTAGATTCGGAGGTCTATTTCGTTGACCTGCATTGATTTGATTTCATTTTAAAATCAAAAAATATAAGAATAATACAATACGTAGAAAATCAAAATTCAAAAAATTTAAAAAGGAGACAATTAACACATAACAGGTCTGGATTAAGAAAATTTGAAAAAATGAAAATTTCGTAATACGATGTACAATATAACGTTATTTCATGGTTATTGCCATTCTTCAGTTGCACGCATCGATTACATTGTGAAATAAGAAAAAAATATCAAACTAAACAAAAATATCGACTAAATTGTACAAAATTGACTTACCATAACCTCCAAAGATTATCAAAACTGAACCTGTTACATGAAGTATGAATAATTTAAAAATGATTTGAACTAAGAAATTCGTTTACCTAGCACTGCTTTTTTTTTAATTTAACCATAAATACATCCTAAAAACCACAAATTTACTTAAAAAATTTTTTATTTTGAGTTCTTTTTCATTTTAAAATATTTTAATGGTCGATTCCATCAACTTCATTTAAGGTTCAAGTAGAACAAGAAAAAATCTATTTTACCCCCCTAAAAGCACTAATCTGGGGTTGATATTAGTGAATTTTGCATTATTATTTTGTGTTTTTATTGGAATTTATCGTGAATCGATTCTTCGCGATAACTAATGTATACTTTTTTGTACGTGCTTTTTCACTGTGGTGGAAACTGACAGGGAGAGAAGGATCCGGTTAGTAGAGAAAAAAAGGTTGGGGAAAGAATTTCAGGCTCTCATACAAAAACGTAAGAAGCTCGAAAAAAATAACCATTATTTGGGCAATGTCAAGGATTTAATCAGAAAAAAACCTGTTGCCATCCAGAAGAATCCAGAAAGGGGCGATCCCTGGAAACAAAACGCAGAAGAGAAATGTGAAAGATCTCAAACAAGCTACCTCTCCCATGGTGGAGCAGAAACCGGCCTACAGACTGAATCCTTCCAGGACGCAACAGAATCCAGTTAACTTCGACGAATTTTTTATTTGAAAAGTAATGGCTGCCTATTTGGGGGGGGGGGTTCTTTCATCTAAATAGCACGAGCTGACGCTTTGCTTCGACTATGTCAACAAGGTATCGGCAACATCTTTGATGTATCAAATTTTGTTTAAAAAAATTCGTTTGAAAGTGCATTTACAGACGATGCATTTTATATGTGATAAGCATGCTTGTTTGTAGTTTCCTCTACATTAAACAAAATACATTTTCAATATAAATAACCTTCCACTTCGTTTAACCAATACCGTAGGGCAAGATAAATTGTTTACATTTTTACAGCATTTCGCTGGGAAATAGTGCGATGTAAATAATGTGGAAAGAATATGTTGAAAATTAATTTTGTCACTTGAGAGAATGTTTTGGTTGAAAAGGAGAAGAAGCTATAATTATATTATTGGAATAGAGGATCCATTCGAGCGCGAGCGTCGAGAATTTCACAATAATTATCGTAATAATAATTTTGTAACAAATCAATTAAACGATATTTACTTAGAATGAGGCTGACTCGAACTAATTAAAGTAATTATTCGATGTACAGACAATTTAGCAAACGTGCGTGTAAACCAGACGTTATTACGAACCATCAGCGTAGCATGAGTTATTCAATGGAATCCCAAGCACCTTTTGAAGCACGAGATGATAGAACACTTATTAAATCTCACGAAGAAATGAATGGGTGTAATGGCCTCGAAAGTAATTATAACACAATATGTAATTAAATTACACGGAACCGATCGACTCTTGGTTGTTGTGGTAATGCACATCTTCGTTCCAAATTTTCTGGTCTGATTCCATTCGGGCAAAATGTTGGAAAACACAAGCAAATTTGATTAGCGCGTTAATACTGTCTCGGGTGCAGAAAATAAATGTAATTTTCTAATTCATAATCACGATCGCTGATCCATATCAGATGTACGTCATGTAGTATATTCGGTCGTTATTATTAATGTATCAGCAGTACCTACAAAGCATGACATGGTTTGATATTATCTTGCACCTTTTATACCTGGGTACCACAGAACATTTAGTGCTCGCCAGCCTTAATAATACATAATATTTAATGGATGCATATCACGATTATTAAAATAATATTTCAACACACTAATGATCATCGATAAACCACTTGACTAACTTCAATATTGTTGAAGATTTTATTTTATTACAGCATAATTGGGTATACACTTTTTTAATTATTCTTTTTTGTTTCAGTATTACGAAATGGCATATGGATTGAACGTGGAAATGCATAAGCAGGTAATTTCATTTAAATATTTTTCCTTTGTGCGCGGCACCGACCGGGTCGCTTCGGAAAGAAAACCAAAATTGAAGTGATCAGAATCACTTCCGTTTTATTTTGCAGAACTTCCGCCTGACGTTTATTTTGTAAACAAGCAAAACTCTTATTTTGTAAACATAAATCACGAACCAACCTGGAAGTTTAAAAATAATTACGTAACGTAATCAATTTTTGTTTATTGCGTAATTTTAAAAATTAATTATAATTTATTTTTCTTGCAAAAAATACAATTTAAAGCTGTTACATTGTTCTCAGTTTTTTTACATTTACACAATCGCGAGACACGAAAATGCACTTTTTTAACTCAATTTTTGCGTGTACAATAAACGAGGCCAGCACGAATTTACTGACTCGCCTTTTTAAATATTCACCCTCGTTACTTTCGCTAAAAAAGGTTCGTGTTGGCGTATATTAATTGCGAACCAAGAATTTTAACGCCGGTTCTGTCTAACATTAATAACTTAATATTTACAAAAAAAAGTGTAGAGGCAATTAATATCAGATTTATTATAATTCATTTAAATATAGCAATTAACTGCCAAGGCAGAAAATTATTATGTCATTTTTTTTGAATTAACGAATTAATTTCAAACTCAATTTGAGTAAATTGTTATAATCAGCTTGTTTGGCAAACTCAATTGCTGCTTAGATCGGAGAATTTGACTTTTTGAAATACTTCGCAGATCTAGCCCGAGGAGCGGCTGTAAAGTAGTCCTGCACTGGCTAATGTATTCCAAAATAAACATCGCATTTCGCAAAACTTGGGTAATATGGAAACTACCACGATCTGATTGTCAGTATCGCTCACACGATCCTTTTCAGGACCACGACACGTAATACAGAAAGGATTTGCATAATTATTTCCTTCTTAGTAAATAATGCTTAAAAATTATCCGAGATTAAATAAGAAATACCTATATCTAGAAATAAAAATCTAGCCATTTTTTCTGTAGGTACTTACTTTGTTTATAAGAAAAAGATTTACATAAAGATAAAATCTGTAAAAATAGGATTGCTAAGTTTGTGCGGCCTGAAGGCCGCACTGAGATTTACCATATTATTGTTTAACTATTTTTCAGTCGCCTTGTTAAATCTTTTGTGCATTCTTATATTATAGATACTAAAATAATATAAATATAATTTATGATTTTCTACATCTAGTGAAATAAGAATATAAATTAAAAGCTCTGTGAACCGCTTAGGAATGATCATTTAATTTAAATTACTTTGCGTAAAAATATTTTTTTTAATTTTTAACAACCCCCCCCCCCTCCGATCAATATTCTCGAAATAAATGGTGTAATTAAATAAATTAATCATGAAACTTCATATCTTGGATTGAAACAAATTATGTTCTATTCAATTTTATTTAAAAAATAAAACTTACTAGATGAACTCTCTCCTCCCACCTTAGAACACCTAAGTTTATTCAGGCCTTTCACCCTTAAATACCTACACATAATTAATAGACATAATTAATAATAATTTAACTTATTATTTTGCTGTTCTGCCACTGTACTAAATTAATTAATGCTGTTCTGTCACTTTCCTGTCACTTTGACATTTATTGCTTATCAATTTTGGGTCTTATAAGTCAAAAATAACTCTGATAACTATTACAGTAGAACCCCTCTATAACGAGAGCTCAAGGGACCAGCCTACTTACTCGTTATAAGCATATTTTCGCTATAAACAGTCAGTTTTAGCGTGTAAACAAAAGTCAAGGGACTAAACTTTTACTCGTTATACCCGATAAATCGTTATAACCGGACTCGTTATAGAAGGGTTCTACTGTATATAAATTTTTGTAAAAAAAATTTAAAACTGGTAGCTCAAATAGGGGGGGGGGGAATGATAGCTCGAGTCACTGCTTGTAAACATGAAAGTCCCAAGAAACTTACGTAATAGTTTGTAACATTCTGCTATTTATTTATCATTATTTTGCCATTATTTATTGCCAATCTAAATACCAGTTGCGGTTCCATGTGGGGGGGCGGTAAGGAGAAGTTGGGATGGGATCGAAGGGGAAATCAGTGAAGAAATTTAATGTACAAGTGAAAAGAAATCTATAGGAATTTGAGGAAATCTTGAGAAATCTACACTTTACCATTAGCCTAGTCAAATTATATAACTTAGCGCCACTATAACGAGCCGCCACTGCTATAATCTAACAAGAAACTCTTTTTATTTCTTCTGTCATGTTTTAACACACCACTGATTGGTCTGATATTAAAAAGTTTTTTATTTCGTCCGGGCTCGAACCGGAAATCTCAGGATCCGGCTTGACTTATTTATTATTTTTGTCATTTAAGCTGGTTGCTTGGCCCGACCTCATTTTGGAAATTTTAACCTAAATCCATAGACAAGCTGCCGTGATTTTAATCTCAAATTATACCTTTTTTAAATTATCTGAAAAATCAAAATTCTTGTAGCGAAGAAAATCCAAATCAAAAACCTGTTTTATCTTATGCCTTATGGAAGTTTTGAATTTTTTAATCCAGATTTAACAAAATATAAGCGACAGGACAGTGGCGGAACAACCTTGGCAATTTAGTTGTTACAGATTCTAGCGTGCGGGAAGTGGATCATAATTGAAAAAACCGTAACCGGTTGGAATTTTAGATCTGGAGTAGTAAGCGAGCATTTAAGTAAAGACGAATCTTTTTGGGTGATTTCAAATGTTTTCGACTTGCTAGCGCCATCTTTGTTTGGCAACTTATCACTCGAGGTTTCAGCAGGGAAGCAAAATTAATTTTGAATGTCATTTATTTGTAGAAATATAAACTACCTACCTTTCATTATATTTCTTCATTTAACTTGAAAGCTCCCTAAAATATTGTCGGAAAGTAAACATTATTAAGGTAAATAAGAGATATTGCAACATTTTATATTTTAAAATTTATACTATGTACTTGAGGTAGATACGGTAACATTGGTACGTCATAAATTAAAATCATGAGACATATGGAGCACTCGTAGGGGTTGAAAGCGATCACGTATAAGCGTTTCGTTCTGACAATTTTTCACCATTTTTTAAAAAGGAAGCGTCTCGATCGTAAAGTAGGGGAAACTTTAAAAGTGACAATCGCAAAACAGCCTAAAAGTGCTTTCTATTTAAATATTAAAAAGGAGGAATTAGTCAGCCCCAGCTGCAAGAAAAAATGTAGAAGAAGAAGAAAAAAAATTGGAGGTTAATTAATTTTGACATATTGCGGTTTTCTTTAAATAGCATTTTGTTTTAATTATTTTTTGAAAACCAATAAATTAGTAATGAAAGTTCCGTTGTGCAATTTGGTTCAGTTATTAAATACAATTTCCTGCCAAGTTAGTTTATTATTAACTCACAGAATGGGGAACAAATTTGGTTCATTATTTTAACTGTTAAAAGCTTTAATTATAAGTTGTGGTCAACTCAAAGCGTTCTTAACTTTGTGGATCTTAAATTTTACAAATAATAAGCTTTTGGGTCACAACACGACACGAGTAGGAAAATAATTGGTCAACAGTTGTAGTTCACGTTCGTTCGTTACACGCCACTGGCCACCCTCGTTCGCATTTCGGTAAATTGGAGGGTTGAGGGTAAGATACACCCTTTGTGTAACGCCGCATTCAGCTTCAGGGCGAGTGGCTACTGACGTGATCACGAGCCGTGCAAATCGATGTTCGTTTCACCCCTCAACTTGAGTGAGTAATTTCAGCGGATCTGCTGACAATAGCTCACCCCTTAAAGGATTAAGAAGTTCTAGCACCGCATCTTCGGCCGTACCACATAGTTGTTTAGTTGTAGAGATTGACTGATTACGTCGGCAGAATTTTAAATGAATTTCTTGTTTGGCAATTTTGTGCACTCAACCGAATAAAGACAAAGGAAACATCTGCTTTTCATCCCCAAACTTCCATTTCAAGTTATTTCGTGCACGATTTTTTCCAAAAATTCGTTTTCTCCAAATAATTTTGCTCCTTCTTCGTGATTTGAATTGGTTATTCGATCTAATAAGAATGATAACAAAAACCAACCGCCCTTCTTTTGCAATATGCCGTGTTTTTGATAACATAATGAATAACATGGATTAAGCGTTATGAATACAATGATTGCGCTAAATCCTTAGGGGTTGCGGTTATGAAGGGTCCAAATAAATGTCTGATTATATAATGATTTGATCTGAAGGGTGTCCGGAACGACGTATTCCATTTGGAACGTTGCTCTGCTCGCCAGGTGGTGTCGTATTTCGATAGGGCCTCCTCCGACGCTTCCTTTTTATTGTCCATACGTAATTATCTATTATCAATTTTTCTCGACTCACGAAAAGAAATGGATCGCGGGTTATTTGTACGTAAATTGAAAGTAAATTACAGTAAACCGTGAACAATGCTACTTTTTGCGATAGTATTTTGTTGGAGCTTTTGTTATTTACTTCGAGTTCGTTTTTCCCATGCCTTCAAGAACGGAAAATCGTGTATCGGCATTGCTATTTACTCTACGTTATGGTAGCTCAGAGAGCGTGACTGAACTCACTGAGCTACACAAAAGGGAGAATTTATTGCCGCTGTTATTAGCACTTTTCTGTTGTTCACGTGCTGGTCATTGTTAGAAAACTCAAGTTTATATTTTGTTTTTTCTACATTTCTGCTTTTAATTTTTTTTTTACATCTTTATTCGCTCACGAACGCCATTAGGTATACCGACACCTACTTACGATCAAATAAAATTAGTTCATTAGCCCACTGGCCAATTTAAATACAAAATCAATCGTAGGATTCTCAGCGGGAGTTAACTACGAACAAGCTCGTGCTGAGTTTCATTTATTTTTTTTTCCTTAGGACAAATACGTATTAGGTTTATTAATAATTGAACGTTACTTTTACAATTGTGTGAGCGTAAATTTCTTCGTAATTGACAGGTTACGTGTTACGTTATACTTATTTGTACACAACTGTGATCATATTTCATTCAAATTAATTTTGGTAAATGGCAATTCCTAATTCCACTCATGCAGAGGTATATGTAGTTAACGTGCAATTGAATCACGCGGGTATGTGCCGCGTAACGATTTTAGTTGCCGTCGGCGCCACCTAACGAATTTCAATAAAAGTTTGATAATTATTTTAAATTAATTAAAATTAAATAAAAACTCGTGGTGTTTGTTATATCGTTAGAGTCTATAACAAAGTCTGAGTGAGTTTCTCTGCTACATCCAATGCTTTATATATCAAATATTGACACTTCGTGGTCTGTACACATTATGTTCCGTTCCTCACACCACCAATATAGGGGTAAAACCTAAAACAAACTGTCGGCTGTAGTTTTATTGGGTAAATTATTTGAGTTGCTGAACTAACAAAACTAACGGCCCAGTATATTTACACTTCATATTATCGGGCTTAAAAATGTTCTCCATATAGATACCATTTGTTATGTAAAACACCCATCAAATATAAATGCTATTACGAAAAACTCCGTATACATATATTTTTTAAATTTAAATTGTTTTGTATGTTAATGTCCCATTGTTGGTTCGTAATTGCATTTTTAAGCAACTAATTATAAAGTTAAAATTTTAATTTACATAAGAAATGCATTTAAATCATATAAAAATTTTATGCCGTGTTTAAGTAAGTAAAATGTAGCAATAAAACATAAAAATTTCTAAATTTAACGTGAAAATAAATTTTTACGCTCAGAGGAATACTGAAATGAAACTCGGCTAATTAACACTTATTATTTTTTAGTTCATGCAAAATGCCAAATGAAAATTCAAATTTTTATAGATTCCAATCTGGCAACTTTTTTTGGAAATCAATTACGCTAATGACGTCTTCGGTGGTAGGAAATTGCCCACCATTTGTCCAGCTCCCCAAACAATTAGTCAATTTCACCACTCCCGACTCCTATCAATATCAGATCTTAGAATCAGATCAATAGGATATTTTGGAAATGATTATTTATTTTCGATTAGAACACCGAAGTCAAGAAAAGTGTAGGTTTTGGCGTTTGGATAGATAATACTCCCGAGTTTGCTGTAATTTATTAGCGAGCAGCGGCAGCGGCGCGTTAGCGAGTAATTTGAGGTCCAAGCGTAATAAAATCCCAGTTAAAAAATATTTTAATTTGTGTTTTTTACACAAAAACATTTCGCCGTCGATCCATTTTGCTGTCGGAAATTTAGCATTTAAATTTCTGACGGCGAATGAGTCGACGGCGAAATGTGCCATCTCCCGTTTATTTGAAATATCTTCATAGAACATCGGATAGTTACAGATTTGTATCTTCCCAGAAAGTACTGGAAGGGGTAACGCTTTTATCAGTCTTCATTTTCACCCAAAATGGCTTTTCTTTGGAACATATGCAAATTCATCCATTCGTGTATACTTCAGTGGTCGGTACCGAATAAATAATTAAAGGGCGAAGTCATATAAAAGCTCCGTGCCGGAAGCGATTTGCTATCAGTTGTCATAAATGTCATTTATATGTTGAATTAATAATATTGTTTGTTTATTGACCAGACAGGGTCAATTTTATAATATCAATTTACAAGTCGCCCGAAGTTAAAGGTAATCATTCCAATCAAACTATGTATTACGTATTATCAACATCAATCATCAAATCATGTACTACGGCAATTTTTCTTATTTTATCGATTTTGTTCATAATTTATTGCATTGTATTTGTTTTTAAATATTTTCCGATAAGTCTATTGGGCGCCGATCTGCGTGTAGTAAATACATAAAGATTGTCTGTACCAATAACTTCTAGAGAAGTTCTTCGCCATACATATGGGAACCTCGTTGATCCTTTCCTGCGCGTCGCAACCCCAGTTGCGACACTTTGAAAATCTTCCTGAAAAGTTAAGAACGAATGATGGGATATTATTTGTTTTTTATCACGAATGAAATTGAGTTTTGTAAGTGCAATTTTAATGAACCCAAAATAAATATTATACGTACAGTGAGTGTAGAAAGTATTCGTCACCTCCTATATTACCAATGTAAATTGAACATTTTGAAACCGTTTTTTGACATATAAAAATCGCTTTTACAGCAAAACTTTTTAGACATTTTTTGTTAAAACTTTCATTGTCTTCAATTTTATATCTATACATTTTTCTATTTTGTCGCCCCGTTTTTGACTGGCAACGACTTAAACAAGACTCTGAAAAATACAAAAAATATTATCATCTGTATCTCAGAAACTGTGTGACAAAATAGGAAAATGTATATAAACAAAAATGTAGGGAATAAAATTTTCCATAAAAACTACTTATACATTTTTCCATTTTGTTGCACCAATTTTGAGATACAGAAGACTATATTTTTTGTAATTTTCAGAGTCTTGTTTAAGTCGCTGCCAGTCAAAAACGGGGCGACAAAATAGAAAAATGTATAGATACAAAATTAAAGATAATGAAATTTTTAATAAAAGATGTCTAAAAAGTTTTGCTGTAAAAGTGATTTTTATATGTCAAAAAACGGTTTCAAAATGAGCAATTTACATTGGTAATATAGGAGGTGACGAATACTTTCTACACTCACTGTATGTAATTTATCCCACCTCAGCCGTGTTGTAATGGTCAGTAAACTACATGCATTTGGTAAGCCACTACAAAGCATCACTACTGTTGAGGTTGACCACAAAACCGCCGACATATGCTATGACTAATTACAATACATTCATCATGGCACAATATGCAACTGCTTGATCTATTGCATTAATTAGTGCAACACTTTTTGCAAAGGAATGCGCCCATTTTTGGCAGACACCTATAAATAATGCGTGCAGTTTTTCTTTTTCTTACTTAATTTAACTTAATGTACTTCCAGTGTAATTCTCATTTTGTAATAAGAGCTCTAAATAACATCAATTTATTTAATGGTCATTTTAATAAATGAGCGGTGTGAGAACACCCGAAGGGTTTTAACAGCGCACAACGTAAGATACGTAATTACGTTGCCGGAGTTTGTAAGAACGGAAACAAATGAAACGATATCAATCAGGAACGCCTTGATGATAATAGGCTTTGCAGAATGGCGTAAAAAGTCTTGGAAGTTATCGATTTGCTGACGAACTTCGCTACATCCTTTTGGGAGTTGATTTTATGTTTTTTCTTCTTCCGGAACTGATATCTCTTTGGTAGACGCTATATTTTTGCCTTAAATATTATTTGCAACATTTAATTCGTCTTAATTCTCGAGTGCCCATAAAAAAGTCTCTCTCTCGCTAGTATTAATTTAAACTAATTTGGTTTTAATGGAACGTTAATGTTTTTTTTTGTTTCAGACTGAAATTGCCAAGAGACTGAGTGCGATAATAGCACAAATATTACCATTTTTAAGTCAAGAACATCAACAGCAAGTGGCCACCGCCGTGGAGAGGGCAAAGTCAGTGACCATGACGGAACTTAATTCAATAATTGGGGTAAATAAGACTTTTATTGTTGCGATGTTGGTGAAAGTTTGGGAGAGCGCATTTTGATGTATTCTGTCCGTTAAAAATACGATTAGGGCCAAGTGGCATCTCGTCTCGGTACCTACCCTATACCCTACTCTATATTATGTGGGTCGATATAATATTGGATAATATAGTCACGTTGCTTATGTTACCGTGACAATCCATCCCGCCTAATCAAGCAACGAAGTGTATTAGCCATTAGCCGTAATTGGCTGAAAATTGAAATTCGTATCGCGTCACGTCATGATGATGGGGTTTGTAATTCGTATGCGGGGTGTATATAGCATTTGGGGTAGCGCGGTAATGGAGAGAACAAGCAGGGGATGTACGAGCACGTGTTTTCCTATTGTTTGTTTCCCGTGCTTGTCGGTTCACACTCCATCCATAACAACTCCCGTTTTGATGCAATTAAATCCTTTGATACTGTGATAATCCGCGCTACAACTACTACTGCTGATTAATATTACTTTCTAAAACGCATTCGTCCCCTTATGCCTGTAGGGTAAAGCGTACAGGCATCCCATCGACATCATTAGTCATAATCTTACTTCGGCAAGAAACTCTGGGTAGCTCAGATATTATCGTAACTACACCATTAAAACTGAGCAAAAAGAGCGTTTTTCAATTAATTAAACAAACAACTCCGGAGCTGGAAAAATGTAATTATAATGAAATCCATCATCTACAGCGAGAAAGGCTTCCTCTGCTAGCGAAGCAAGGGACGCTAAAAAAATCAATTTGCAAGCTCTCAGCAGCGCGCATTTTAAATAATGGCTGGTGCAGTTAACCAGTTAACTCGCCGAAATGTTAGCAAAGAGAAATTGAGACAAAATTATTGGTCCGACGCATTTCCACCCCGATAAAAATATAACTTCTTGTCACGTGCCTCTCAGATCCATTCCGCTCAATTTAAAGTTGAACTTGTGTTTACACTACATTTGCAACTCTCAAGTCTCGGTCGCGTTCATATTTGGCGACTGTACTTTCCAACGTTCCAACTTTTTAGGCTACTACCTTATTATTTTATTAATTTTAATTAATTATGCTCAACACCTCTCCCTTCCTCCAGATTAACTGCTTTTTCGCGATAAAAACTTTCTCCCTTCGTAATGAAGCTTTACAAAATTGATGTACTTACACAACGTTTTGTGGTTGTCAAAAGAGTTTATTTGTCGTTCTTTAGAAAATATGTCGGGTGTTTGTTTTTCTCAAGTGTTTTAGATAAAGCGATACTAAAATAGCGACATCGTAAATGGAAGGAATTAATCAAAACAAAAGCTCCATTCTTTACAACATATTTTGCGCAATTTTTTGCTTCCCTTTCGAATAAGACAATTTATCAGATTGACCACTGTTATTTTTGTAATTTTTTTGTAATTTTTTAACCAGCAGAGGCCTGATCTTCCACGATTATTGCAGCAAATGCATGCTCAACAACTTCCACCACACGCTGCTGCACCTCCGTTACCTATGATGCCACACCCCAATTTGGCAGGTGCTCCACCAAGTTCGGCGGCAAGTCTTTTAGGACTGTCGGGAGCTTTGGGTGCCCCCGGTCAACACCCGCTTTCTATGTTGGCAGGAAAACCAGATTTACATCGACCCGACGATGTCAAATCGAACAGCGGTGAGTATCTTTTTTTTTTAAATTTTTCATTATTTTTTTAATTTTTTTTTTATTATCGCGCCAGTCGGTCGTGTCTTTCTCGCTTATCGATTAAAAATTTCGATGCTTACAAGAGCACGAAATGCAAATTAAGGATGACGAAGTTCCATTAAGTGGTTTTCCTATGCTCTCCGAGAATTTCCTGTCGTAATTTAGGATATATTTTCTTGTTTTTCTTTGGCAGCTTCTTCACGTTTAATTGCGTTAGTCGAATAAATCTTTTAAGATAATTAGAAACGACGAATGAACGAATAGCTTCTCATGTTATTAGGCAATATTTCTGCATGGACGTGCTAATCCTTTTAATTTTTCTGTTCCGAAAATTTCAAATGTCGACGTTGTTATTTGTTCCGGTCTCCGCCGGTCACGTTCACTTGTTTTGTGCTCGAAACCTTCTCCATACCATACGTATAAACGACTTCTTACGCGATCCATTTTGGGTTGGTTTTTCATTTTTTTAAAACTTACAGAACGGAAGGAAGTATCGATTTTGTGCTTGTCAGCCGCTAGCATCTTTCATTTGGAAGATGAGTGCGGAAAGCTCGGTTTTAGACGAATTTCAGCAATTCAACAGAACCGGCTTAAGGGATTGCGGTTCTATAAGCTTACTCTGCTTTGACGTTCTTATAATAAATTTCACGAAATGTTAAATTCTAAAGCCAATATTTATTTATTAACTCGGGCGTGCTTTGCGCGAAAGATATTTATTTAAAATTAAGCCGGTCCTGTATGGAGCATTTTTAAATTTGTTAATTTTTTGTTTCATGTTGTGTTCCTTGTTGTGTCGACAACATTTTTGGATACCTATCGTGCCTTTATTAATGTGTGAATTAATTCAGCCGAGGAACGTCACGTAAGTACTTACCATTTATTATAAATTTACACATTTCAAGGTGTTTATTACATTTCGGGTATAATTTATCATACTAATCATCATTGTATTATAATAAATACATTTTCTAAAACAATTAAGGAGAGAACATAAAAAGTAAATTATTAATTTAAACAGCATGTGTTAAAATAGTAGATATTGGAATATTTTGGAAAGTTTTTTGGGGCGAATTTAAAAACAATGCAACATAGCAAGTTAGTGTCCAACTTTTTTCTCCGTCCGAGTATAATAGTAAAATTTTAAATGCGATTGTATTTTTGGTTGGATCGTTTTTATTATCTCACAATAAATCTGTTACAACAATGCAAAACTAATAAAAATGCATGTTGCATGTAGCACTTTGTATTTTATTGTCATAACTTTTACGTGATTAAACCAAACATAAAATTCTCATCCGTGCTGCTTTTAACGTAATACATTTTCAAAGCTCAAATCGCGTGCATCTAAGGAATTTAAAAATTTGCATGCATTCACGATGTGTTCATTTCAATTTATATGTTAAAACCGTTCGTAAAAATCATTTTCGATTGTCGGGGATGTAATAGTGCATCAAAATGGTGTCCAATTTATGTTAAGTCTAAAAATCCAATATCTTTATTCAATTAAGTCTAACCCTCGAGCAACGTCTGCAGTTCAGTTGAAACGGTTCACGTCAGTCGACATACACATCCCGAGGGTGCAAAACAGGGGATGTTTCCTTAATAAGGGGTGACAAATCACGGCTGTAGCGTCGGATTCACAAGGGAATGCTTCTCTAAGATTAGATTCCTCGAATCCTATCAAAGCAAATGTACCCACATTGGCTTTTGCTATCGGTTTCTAAAATAAGGGTTCAAGTAAAATTACGTGAAGAAACTAACATTTACTATTTAATTTTCCATTTTCCATCGAAGCCAAAAGCTTACCGTTTTTCTATCACAGTTTCTATTTTTATTATTTTTATTTACCGACCTGCACGTTATAAATACCACCACATTTCGATATTATTGACTACCATCTAAGGGTTGTTTGAGTAACTTTCACTTACTTCACAACAGCTGTTAAGCACCCGCTTGTTACAGTAGCAGTTTACCCTAACGCTTTATTATATTCCATTATAATAATAATAGTCAGATGTAACTTCCCTATTTTATTGTTCAATTTTTGGGGTTGCCCTTTATATCAACAATGCTCACCGAACATGTGGGTTAACTCGATACCTTAATGCGTTTCTAATATTTACATACATTTTTAATCTATTCTCAAATCTGGGCACCAATCTGGCGCGGTTTGTCTATGAAGACGTCCGGGCGCGCGCCCTCCGTGGGAACTATAAAAATAAAGTTCTACGTTAGATCTTTTGCTATTTTGGGCCAGTTGAAATATCTTCTTGAATTCAAATTCAAAGGAGTCAAATGACCACCTTAATTCGTGTTTTGAGGGGAAGAAAAATATTATAAAAAAGGGAAGTATTAGCGTTAAGTAGTGTATCGCCCGTACTCAACTTCAGTGATGAAAAAAAGTTTATAGCAAAAGAAGAGGGCTTATGTTCAATAGAGGGCAGAAAAGGCTGTAATGCAGAAATTACATAATAAGTATGTACCTATATTATCTTTATCGTTCTCTCAATTTTTCCCTTTTTTAAGTTACTAGAGATTAACATAAATACTTATGAAGGTCACAGAGCGCATCGAAGTTATTTTGTTATACAATAAATATAATAAAATATGTAGGTACTTAACATATTTTAATATGTCGTCTAGTATTGAAACATTTAACTTTTCTCACTAATGACATAAATAGCTATTATAGCATATAACCTGTTCTTATATTAGACAGAATAATCGACGTGTAACTTTGACAATTATTTCACATCATAATAATATTTTCATATACAATTAAAAGAAGAAAATATTTAATTTTAGTGTTTTTTATATTTCAATAACACTCAAATAAATCGAATTAATTTATGAATACAAATAAAATTTTACATTTTACCCTAAAAAATATTATATTATGTCAAATTAAAATCTGATTTAAATTACTAAATTGACTATTTTCGCCATTCAAATGGCGATCGAAAAATAAGACTTTTCCCACCGCAATAAATATCGTCATTTAGTAAGATTTAGGAACTTAGTTGGTTGTAGTATAGCCTGGCGCTAGCTAAGTAAATAAAATTACATTTATGTAGTTATTTAACATAAAGTAAAAATTGTAAGTAAGTAGGTATGCTAGTATGCTATACATATTAAATTATTGCAGTAAAGCGATGTATGTAAATTTGCGTTGCAAAATCGTTAACTTGAAACTGAATCGTGTTTCTGTTCTCTTGCATGCAAATGCTACCCCTAAATATATCCGCAGAACATGCACATATTACGTACACCTCTGTGTCTAAACAAAATAATTTGGAGTCGACAAGCTGCTTTGCTCGTAGAAATCGCGGCATTTTGGTAATTGCCCCTTCATTTGCATGCTACTTCTTGTGTACGTTATGGTTCGAGGGTAGAACAGCCGACGGGGTTGTTTACGAATTGCTTTATTAACAATTTCTACTGTTAGGGTGGATTTACTCGAGCTCAATCGTTAGTGTCTTGCTTTGCAAGAGAACCACAACCAAAACCACACGGCTTCATGAGTTTACATGAAAACCACAGCCAGTGTTGTGTTTGTATCCTGTGGTTTGGGTGAATTTGCTTTTCAGTACTGCATATAAAATCTTATTTGGTTTTGTGCAAATATATGCGCACATTTAAAAACGAAATAACATTTTTCTAATATTAAAGAAATTTCATTTATAAACGAATCGTCGCAAATCGAATATTTTTTCTATCCGTTAATTTCAAAATCGTTCGTCTATAAAACCGACACACCTTTTCCGCTTCAATTTTTTCTTCCGCACTTTACCCACTCGTTCGTCCCAAAAAGGAAATTTTCTGGCACCGATTTTATTTTCCGATATCGAACGATTTAATGATATGTAATAATTTTAAATTAAATTTATTTTAAAAACCAAAATAAATAAAGTTGTAAAGCTTTTTCGTGTTTAGTACGAAAGCGTCGAGTTACGGGTTGGTTTCACACCCGGGAGTTACAACAAACTAATTAACGTGTTAATTACTTTAATGGTACAGCAGCTTTGGCGTATTAGGGTCACTTGTTGAATTATCTAAATTAACATATTATACAAGTCGCCCTTGACAACGTTTGGGTAATTACTTGTAAGCTATATCTTATTAAATGTTATCGACGGGGGTTGTTTATCAAAAATGGATTGCTGCAATATATAGCCAGTTTGAATTTCTATCTCTCGACTTTATCATAGTTTTATTTGTTACCTGTTCCGCGTGAAAGAAATCCATACGGAATGGATGCTTTTTCGATATTCCCTTTCCACCGATTGCTAAAACAATTACACATTTTACGTGACTTGTTATTCCAAAATAATTTTCCATTTGCACCATCATAAAAAGTGCTGTCAATGGCAAGAAAATTTCTGCTTTCGTAATCCCTACAGACGCGCAGTTTTCTGTATTTAATTAAAGCTTAGTTATGAAGCAAGTAGAAGAAGCGGGTGAAATTTAATCTGGTTTACTTAGCATTGTCACAAGTTTAAATTGTGTTTCCCCGTTGGAAACTCGGGTTAATTTGCTAATTTAGTATATGAATTTAGGGAGTTAAAAGTTTTAACGACGCCTAAGCAATTTGCGGAATGGCAGTCAACACAAAAAACGTGAATAAATTTTTAATGTCGCATTTTATGTTAATAATTAGTGTTATTTAAATTTTACTAGCGGAATATTTACAAACAAACATGTGTTTGAGCTTTCCTAGGTATTCGGAAAACGAATAGATACTGTCGAGCCGTTTGAAATTGCAATCAAATACGAATATCCTACGAGTATTTTTAACTTTCGAGAAATTTAAATTCAAGACGTCCGTTTCCTATTGGTGATTTACCGTTGTTCGATCTAAATTTTTATTTTGTAATTTTGCTAGTCGGTTTTCCTTCGGAATACTGTCAATTTTTTTAAGTTAATATTAAATTAATACGATTAACGTTAATCCCATCGTGCGCATCCCTAATTAATTTTTTGTTCCTGGAACAAAATATAGATGGCGCCAATTGACTAATTGTATTTTGTGTTTTTCTGCTTCATAAACATTCACCAGTTGTGTGTGAATTTCTATGGACAAAGTTCTACACGAATATTGACGCATAATTTTTACCATTCATCGTTAAAAATATTTCGTTCCTTGGAAATTACTCTAGGACGAATAAATAAATCTACTTGGTGTTTGAAACTCATAATTGTCTCGTTTTCAAAAATATACTGCTCGTATTTTGAAATTACAACAGAAATTGCAAAATTAATTTAATTAGTTGGAAGACAAACCAATTTGTCATTCATAGTTCCACCGTTAGTAATCTGCGAAATTAAACGTTCGTCGCGTCGTAGATTCTACTCGGGAATTTCGTTTCACATTATGTGATATAATGGACGCAGGGGGAGGGTTGATTCAATCAGAGAGAAAACACTCGAATCTAATGAAGCTAAACAGCATCCAGCATCATTTTTACTACCCGTCAAAATATTTCTTCTCCCCCCCCTTTTCTGTCTAACAGCTTGAGATAATAATGGAAAGTAAACTGTGCTTTAGCTGCAATTGTTCTCAAAACCATTCGAAACTAATCCCACGACGACAATGCAGTCTTTTACCACAATTTGAAAGTTTAAATCCGACTGTAAGTTAAATAGCAACAGAAAATTAAACTCCCATGTAAAGTGCTCGTTTGTCGACCAGGCAATTAATCATCAAAATGATTAGTGAAGATTAAACGTGCGCTCCCATCGCGACGCTTTAATTGAACCGGATGTGTATCTTGAGATTTTTTGAAAAATGTGGCCAAGGCAAAAAACATGTTGCATCGAAATGTGATACTCGATTTTGCATAAAAGCAGAGATTAAAATAAAATTAATGGAAATCCCGATGCCAATGCGAACCATGCGACTGTGAAAGACTACATAATTTAATTGTGAGATGATCGTTTATCAAGCCAGTTGGTTGTAATATATTTTCATAAAGTAGCACCGTTAAAAATGTTGAACAAGTAGTAAAATTGTTGATTCATTAATTAATTTGTGTTTCGAATGCCCCTAAAACTTGTTTTCGATAAAAAAAAATAAATTGCATTATGTTGCGAGGAAATAACACTAATTTACATGTTTGAAATGGAATACCAAGTTCAAATGGACAAATTGATTACAGCTTTTGTACTCGATCACCGTTTCCCGTCGCATACAATTTATGATATGGTAAATTACCTAAGGTAGGATTTACCTCCTAATGTTATTAACATTACTGGCTTGCGTGAAATTTCGACATCGGCATCGTCTCGATAAACTGGTTAGGCAAATGGATTGGTAATAAAATTTTTCATTACTATTTCCATTATGCAAAAGTAAAAAATTTTGTCTGGGTTTATTACTATACGATAATTAAATTCTTGTAAACCATGCGTGTAATTTAAGTCGATAAACCTTATATTATCTATTTAGTATACATAATCATTAAATGCGTCCCCGATCTCAAATTTCATCGTCAAAATCCAACAGTGTGGAAATGATGTTATTCAAAATTATTCAACCCTTGCAAAAGTAAAATATCATCTCGTCGTCTATATTTGACGGTAGAGAGCGACAATATAATGTCAGGAGACTCGGTTTACACCCTCGTAACGTGTGCGAATTTGCAACCACCCCCTAGCGGTTTTACACTTCCAACAAGTTTATGTATGCCCACAACAGAGCAGCTTTTATATACGTTGCACGACTATTATCCCCTTGACATCGTAAATCCTCTACAATATTTTATCCAGGATTGTGGAAGAATAACAGTCGTTTGGTGTTTATGATAGAAGGGATGTATAATGTAATGCGCTGGTGTAACTCGAAAGAAATAAATACGTTAATACTTAAATCCGGAAAATTTATTAAAGAAACCGAATTAACTTATTTGCTATGCATTTTATTTATGGGTACACAAATATTCAATCACATCCCCCATCAGAATGAATCACTAATTAATAATTTATAATTTTAAAACCTTCGACGTTAATTTTGTAATTTATTGTTTTTCAAACGATAAACGAGTTAAATTGATATCCCGGGGTTGTTATTTTTAAAATTGTTTATAAAAACTGAAAATTATAAATTGAGTGCTTTTAGATACACAAAATAATCGCGAAATTTATTGGGCTTGGATAAATAACAGATGAATAATTTCACAAGATTTGTTTTCCGATGGAAATACACAATTGAATTAATTTGTTTTCTATGTTAACAATTTTTGTAATTTAAACATTTTGTTTACTGTAATTAAAAACATAAATGTTTGTAAATCAATTTATTATTCAAAACGCCTAAACGTTAATCAAAAATAAAACTTTTTTTTTATCTTATTCCTCCGGAAATATTGTTTTCCTTCTCGAAATTATCATCGATTATATAATTATTTTGAAAAAATACGCTACCAAGTTTTTTATAAAAAGGCTGCATTTTGTAGTCGCCACCTATTTTGACTTATAGTAAAAAAGAACCGGAGAAATTATTGCTCGAGTTAGCTAGCTTTCGAGATCTAACTAACAGTTCTTGAGAGCGTAGTCCTGCGATCCAGAATACTAAAACTCGGGGTTGAAAAGACAACAAAAGCTTAAAAATGATAAAATATTATTATAAATTTGTGATCTAGATTCTAGAGTAATCATTTCTTTAATATTATCTTTTAAATTTAATTTAAATAAATATCGAAGAAAATTTTAATTATTATTAGAGAAATAATTGCTTTAATCCTAAAACAACAAACATGATTGATGTTGTGGACGCCAATTAATGCAAATAATAAAATCAATAAGAATTAAAGAGATGCTTTAGTGCTGAGTACTCTAGTCACAAAATGAACATTAAATTGCACATCGAATTGTGCGAAACCAATAATATGACATAAAACTCCAGACACTATGCTGACTTACCTCAAGTATAGATAGCTTCAATATTTTTGGAATCCTGCAACTATCTTTCATTTGTTCGAGTCCTTCCAAGATCAATGGCATTACGTTGTTTCTACAACAGATACAAGAAATGTAATCTAAAACACAATTCCCTCTTCCGGAGGTTTGTAAGTGCACCTTCTCTCTTCTGATTGCATAGCATATTTTTCAGGAATCTTTGATCTTCTTTGATCTACGGAGTGCCGGGGTTAGCCCATATCTCCTTCATCTGAATGATGTAGCTGATGGTGATTTTTCCAATTTTTGCAAGCTACGAGCTGCCGCGCCGATGCTAGAAACAAATTAAAATTTCAAATAAATGAATTACCTACTAATAAATGGCAATGTTCAGAATAAACCATAAAAAGTAACCAGAACATTAGTTTTCCTTTTGCTTCACGTTTTTAATCAGCTGAAAATGCAGATTCACAAACACAATGTAAAAATTACTTCTGAAAATGACCGCAACGGTAAGGTAATAATAATAATAATAAGTAATGCTGAATAATTGGCATTTGAAACGTTACAAGCTTTAGAGCTACAAGGGATATTATGTAAAAATTTTATATTTTAATTTATCAACAGAAATTATTAACAAAAACACAATAACAAATAGTCGATGCAATGAAGCACTAAAAAGGCCAAAGATAGGAAATCTTTTAGGATAGGACGTATCGGAATGCGGTTTTTTGCATTCGCTTGCAAAAATTATTTATATCATTCGTACCTACTTTGTACCTATTACAAACCGGAAGTTGCATTGCTGCAGCCAAAAATGCATCTTTTGAGACAACTCAGAATTGCCTCAAGTCGGGTACCCGGGGGTTTTCGAGGTCGCTGATCACGATCTCCGGGGACTATTCCGAACTTTATGCGAGAGAGGAGAGAAACTGGGCACCCGGCTTTTTTTGGGTCGCTGAATTCGAATATACCATCGGCGAACACCCACGGACACCCGGTGAGCCCCAACCTGGACGCGGACGTCATCTTCAAGAATTTTTCTGGAAATATCGACAATAACGAACCGAAAATCGTTATGGGGGCTTTTTGTATGCGCTGAATCCGAATTTTATGTTGAAAACGACCACCCGAACACCTGGTGCGCCCTAACCTGGCCCTGAACGTCATTCCCGAAGGTGTTCCAGACATAATTGAACAAAACCACCCGAAAATCGTTACGGGGTGACCCGAAAAACCCCCAGTAACGATTTTTTGTTGGTCTTTTTCAATTGTGTCTGGAAAACCCTCGAGGAAGACGTTCAGGGCCAGGTTAGGGCGCACCAGGTGTTCGGGTGGTCGTTTTCAACATAAAATTCGGATTCAGCGCACACAAAAATCCCCCATAACGATTTTCAGTTCGTTATTGTCGATATTTCCAGAAAAATTCTCGAAGATGACGTCCGCGTACAGGTTGGGGCCCACCGGGTGTCCGTGGGGTGTTCGCCGATGGTATATTCGAATTCAGCGACACAAAAAAAAACCGGGTGCCCAGTTTCTCTCCTCTCTCGCATGAAGTTTGGGATAGTCCCCGGAGATAACGTTCGTCGGCGTTCCTGAGCTCCAGATATTCGGGGGGTCAATTTGAACATCATAATCGTGATCAGCGACCTCGAAAACCCGACTTGAGCCAATTCTGACTCTTATTTACGAAGTTGTCTCAAAAGATGCATTTTTGGCTGCAGCAATGCAACTTCCGGTTTGTAATAGGTACAAAGTAGGTACGAATGATATAAATAATTTTTGCAAGCGAATGCAAAAAACCGTATTCCGATACGTCCTATCCTAAAAGATTTCCTATCATAATGCTTCATTGCCTCGACTAAAAATAAATTTTATAGTTTTGTTTTTACAAGAGTTTGAAACGTTTGCAAACTGTCAGACCTTATTCAAATTTTTATTATAAAATTTCGAGAAAACTAATATTTTAGTTAAGTAACAAAAAATCAAGTAAAATTTAGAATATCTTAGCCAAGGAATAATCCATGACAATGGTAACTTTGGTAAAAGAAAAAGAGGGAGTTAGAAATTTAGACAATTATGAAATTATTGTAAATTGTCTATTCTGTGTTTGCGGGTGCTAGCTCGTGGGGAAGGGTAAAACCGGAAGTTTTTATTGTTAACTTAGGTTTTTCCCGAAAGCTCTATTTTTCTACTTTTTAAATTTAAATTAAAAAATTAAATTTTACTATTGATACGAAATTTAGTTGTATAAAATTTAAATTATTGAAAACAATATAATGTAAAAAAATATAATTATTGAGAGATTCGATTATGAAATTTTAAACAGAATGTATAATAAATATTATTATAAATATAATTATATAAATTTCCAACTTGACTTGGAGAGCAAATATGTATGTATCTATCTATCAATCTATCTATTATTGTTTTGTGCTCTTAATACACAAATAGTTATTTTCCACGAATTCAGGAATACTAAATAATAATCAATAATTCTCTGATAAAATCAGCATAATTCGAATATTAGATAATACACAATTAAGATTTTAAATAATGATAAGTAGGTATTTATTAGTGGAAATTTTTGCTGTATGTATAATCTTTGGTATAATAAATCCTAATTCTGTGGTCGGCACTTAAAAGGTCATAAGTCAATTTTTGACTTATGATTATATAATGAAAATTTCACTTAAAAAGACATAAGTCGACATACCAATTTTGTACTGAAAAATACATACAAATACATACATTCCTACAAAAATTTAAATTAAAGAAAGAAACTCTTCAAAGGAATTATGTTTAGTTATTAGTTTTAATGTGTACTCTTTTTAAGCACTTGAAAGGACATAAGTCTAGTTATTATTTTATAGCAGATATTAAATAAACTAAATTAATGCATACAGTCACTCCCGGTCGTATTCGTACGCTCGTATGTTAACAATGTAAATTCAAGCTTTTGAAGACCTTTTTTGACACCTAAAAATTACTTTTACAGCAAAACCTATGAGACACTTTTTGTTGCAAATTTCATCCTCTTCATTTTTGTTTATATGCATTTTTTCGATTTGTTGCACAGTTTTCGTTTTGCAGCTATTTAAAAAAGACTCTGTAAAATTCAAAACATATTTTCATCTGTATTTCAAAATTGGTGAAACGAAATAAAAAAATTATTAAACATTTATTATTGTAAATTTCATTTCCTATAATTTTGTTCATATACATTTTCCCATTTTGTAGCACCGTTTCTAAGATACAGATCAAAATATTTTTTGTATTTTACCGAGTCTTTTTTAAGTCACTACAAAACGGTAACGGTGCGACAAATCGAAAAAATGTATATAAACAAAAATTAAGTGCATGAAATTTGCAACAAAAATTGTCTTATAAGTTTTGCTGTAAAAGTAATTTTTATGTCTGAAAAAAGGTCTTGAAAAAAGCTGGAATTTACATTGTTAACATAGGAGCGTACGAATACGACCTGGAGTGACTGTATGTTATTTTTCAAGTTTTCAATTCAGAATATTATTATATGTATATTTATTCTCTTTTAACAAGCATAGAACTAGTAAAATTTTGAAATGGTAATTTTTAAATTTCTTATTTTGGCATCACAAACAGTATATAAAGTTATATCCTTTTGGCACAATGAACATTTGATTATTATTAAAGTGTATGTGCAAAAAAACTCATTTCTCAAAAAATGCACTTATGACCTTTTAAGTGCCGACCACAGAATTATAAAAGTATACCTACCTGCAATATTTTCAAAACAGCAGCCTTGTTCAAAATACATACAGTGAGTGTAGAAAGTATTCGTCACCTCCTATATTACCAATGTAAATTGCTCATTTTGAAACCGTTTTTTGACATATAAAAATCACTTTTACAGCAAAACTTTTTAGACATCTTTTATTAAAAATTTCTTTATCTTTAATTTTGTATTTATACATTTTTCTATTTTGTCGCCCCGTTTTTGACTGGCAGCGACTTAAACAAGACTCTGAAAAGTACAAAAAATATCGTCTCCTGTATCTCAAAATCGGTGCAACAAAATGGAAAAATGTATAAGTAGTTTTTATGGAAAAATTTATTCCCTACATTTTTGTTTATATACATTTTTCTATTTTGTCACACCGTTTTTGAGATACAGATGATAATATTTTTTGTATTTTTCAGAGTCTTGTTTAAGTCGTTGCCAGTCAAAAACGGGGCGACAAAATAGAAAAATGTATAGATATAAAATTGAAGACAATGAATGTTTTAACAGAAAATGTCTAAAAAGTTTTGCTGTAAAAGCGATTTTTATATGTCAAAAAACGGTTTCAAAATGTTCAATTTGCATTGGTAATATAGGAGGTGACGAATACTTTCTACACTCACTGTATTTGATATTATAATACCAGGTTAAGGTTAAATACATAGAATAAAGTTTCTTCTTCTCTAAATATATAACCAATTGAAAACTGCGAGATTTATAAGAAACAGCCTTTTCAATAATTTGTAATCAAAACTTTCCGACAATAGGAAATGGAAAGTGCCTTTTTTTAATGCCACATGAAATGACTACATTAATATGGTGGAACTTGCTCATTGTGCGCGACTTCCCTTAAATACACAGACGCCTTTGTATTCCGGTAGAATCTCCCGTAATATAATTCTGTAAGCGGGAAACACGTCCAACTAAATTACACTTAGCTCTATTACGGACGACGAAACCACTAAACGAACTTTGTGGGTGACCCACCCTGAACGCTATTTGTTTCAGCAGCTTAGTTTATTTCGATAGAAATTTAATATGTCGACTTGACCAAACTGACTGAAAAAATTACAGTTTTAATCGTCGTTTTACATCCTTTTGGATTGTGTTATCGCGTAATAAAAAAATCATAATTTTGATCCTTAACGTGATATAAAATTTTATAGCTTTCGTAATTATCCAGCCTTTACAAAATAAAACCATCACAATAAGTTTATTACCTCGTTTGAAAAGCTTCTCTTTATAATATTATGCTGGCTAAGCAGATGTTATTTTTTGGCACCCCTCGAACGATCAAATAGCAATAACGATTTGTTTTCTTTTTACAGAGAAGCTCGATATCGCCTGTAGAGCGAGAAAAATATAGACCATCGAGACCCTCTCCAGAACCGGAACTAAAAAAGGTGAAAAAGGAAGAAAAAGATATGGGACATGTAAGTAGTCACTAAGGCTAGTGTTTTGCAGACACTTCCACTAAAATATTTTCAGAGTAAAAGACTTCCGATGGTTTTTCAGCATAGCGACGGCGAGAAAAGCGATCAAGATTTAGTAGTCGATGACGCTTCGGAAGATCCCATCTCGCCTCCAAACGGAACCACATCTCCGCGAGAAAACGGCATCGATAAACTCTCCGCGTCCAAGAAAGATCACCAAGGTGCACACAGCCCTCGTTCGGGCACATCGAGTAATGCGTCGACACCATCAGCAAAAAAAATCGAACTCGAAAAACCTACAACCCCCATTTCAAAATCGGTAACCCCCACGTCAGTGCATGCTTCCGGATCGTCCGGTAGTGGCAGTAGTAACAGTGCAATGAAATCGGTTAAACAACAACCCCCATTAGCGCAATATCCACCATATTTAGGAATGGCCAATGGTAAATAATTTCGCTTTACTTTTGAATCTGTTTTATGTTTTTGATAAATTTTAGGCGGACCTCACGATCTTCACGCTGCCGCGGCAGCTGCAGGGTACGGTGGTTTACATAATAATATGCCACCAGCACTTAACAATTATGGACCCAGACCACCTCTAGAAGTACGATACGATCCTCATTCGCAAATGCGCGCTCCCGTTGTACCCAGCATTGCAGGAATTCCAGGTGGAAAACCGTAAGTATCTTGCAAAATAATTTACTCAGTTACAATTATCATTGGAGCAATATCGATACTGCAGAAAATATACAAGGAGACCTTCTCGATACCTCCTACGTAAACTACTGTATGTTCAAAATCGTAATTTTACAGGAGAGCATTTTAAAGTTTGTGTTTATCAATGTATTTTATTGAAATTTAAAAAAGAATCTGTATAATTTTTGCAACTTTCGCTTTTGTGACATTGAGATTAGGTATAATACAGTCAATTTCTACAAAAAAGTAAAAATTGGGATTTCGTGTCGTTCTTACGGCGTTTTAAATAGAATTGCGGTAGTATCGTTGTTATTTGAATACGGCCTATAATGCCTGTCGAGCTGGTCTAAATACATATAGACTCAATTTGCTATAAGCTGATAATTCTGTATATTAAATTACACAATTTATTTTAAATTAAATATCCATATTACAATGAACTTAAATTTCAGGGCATATTCTTTTCACGTAAACCCTGATGGACACATGAATCCGGTGCCCTTTCCTGCGGATGCACTTATAGGACCAGGAATTCCACGACATGCTCGCCAAATTAATACATTAAGTCACGGTGAAGTAGTTTGTGCCGTCACAATATCTAACCCCACAAAATATGTATATACCGGAGGCAAAGGATGCGTGAAAGTTTGGGATATAAGTCAACCCGGATCAAAAAGTCCAGTATCTCAGTTAGATTGCTTGGTAAATATTTTTAACTGAAACTTTTTCACCGACTAAACATTTTTCTATTATTTTAGCAACGAGACAATTACATTCGATCGGTCAAGTTGCTCCCCGATGGCAGAACCTTAATAGTTGGAGGTGAAGCCAGCAATTTATCCATTTGGGATTTAGCTAGTCCAACTCCTAGAATTAAAGCAGAACTCACTTCTAGTGCTCCTGCTTGTTACGCGTTAGCCATCAGTCCAGATTCTAAAGTTTGTTTTAGTTGTTGTTCTGATGGTAACATAGCAGTTTGGGACTTGCACAACCAAACACTTGTTAGACAATTCCAAGGTCATACAGATGGCGCATCTTGTATCGATATTTCTGCAGAAGGAACAAAGTTATGGACAGGTGGTTTGGATAATACCGTAAGAAGTTGGGATTTAAGAGAAGGCAGGCAGCTACAACAGCACGACTTCACCTCTCAAATTTTCTCATTGGGGTATTGTCCAACGGGAGAGTGGCTTGCTGTGGGAATGGAGAACTCGAATGTGGAAGTACTTCACGCATCAAAACCGGACAAATACCAATTACATTTACACGAAAGTTGTGTGTTGAGTTTACGGTTTGCTGCTTGTGGAAAGTGGTTTGTTTCAACTGGCAAAGATAATTTATTGAATGCATGGCGAACGCCGTACGGTGCAAGCATATTCCAGGTAAGAATATTTTATTTTGTTGTTTCAAATTAATTTTGATTTAATTTTATTTTTTGCAGTCCAAAGAATCCTCAAGCGTACTCAGTTGCGACATTTCTGCCGATGACAAATATATTGTGACAGGTTCGGGAGACAAGAAAGCTACTGTATATGAAGTTATTTATTAAAATGCAACTCAAGTAGATGCTAATGTGTAATTGTATGATGTTAATAGTTAAGATAATACGTTCAGTAAATATGTAAATACATAAGCAAAAAGCTGTGATCCCGTTGACACTAACATTTGTCTCTTTTTTTTATTAGGTCTGTAAAAATTAAATTGTAAAATAAATAAATATTTAAGCACAAAAACGTTTTCTTTTCAACGGGCAAAAAATACCATAACGTATAACACATTATTTAATTGTTTACTTTTTCTACAATTGACCGAATTAACCATCAGTCTGTCTGTCTATAATAAATATAATAAATTTTATAAATTGGAGACAATTAAATTTCATTTTCTTCGTATTTAACAATTTTGTCTTTTCATTGCATCAACGACATTATACATTTAAGTAAAAACAGTTTCATAAATTAATTAATTAATTATATAAAAATAAATCACAAGACTTATACCCTGATTACTTTAACAACTAAAGATGAACAGATAAATTTTATCTGTCACAGCCACCGAGACATAAAAACTAAAATTGTACACTTACATGGTTTTCTTAAAAATAAAAACTGGTAACATCGTTAACATTGGAGAAGCACTTCAAATTTTATTAATAAGTACATAACAAATATGTAAGTTTTATTGTTTCTACTATAAAATTTGGGGCTTTGATAAAAATATAGGCTAAAATTTTATGACTTGGTATAATTATTAGGAACAGGAGAGGAAATGATTAAATAAAACATACAAGCTTATTACAAAACTTGATTTGTGTTAAATTTCCCCGGAGATAAATCTATGCTACATTTATGCCCATACTAATAGTCGCGGATCAATTCGAGATTCAAGATTAACTCTCGAAATAGTAGCTGTTGCTACGATACGGACTAAATTCCAGTAATCTCATTGGTAAATCCTAGGATCATCTTGAATCTCGGATTGATCCGTGACTATTAGTACGGGCATAAGAGGCTAAAAGAAACCATAGAAACCACAAAAATTTATAAAAAAAGCGCTGAGCTCAAGTTTGATATTTCCTAAATCAAAAATTTAAATAATTGATAGGTTCTTTCTTGACTTAACCCATTAACGCCTGCTGTACTCGTTCGAGTACAGGTAAATTTGGTGCTCTAATTTTTGTACCAACTTGAAATTAGCCAATCAATGCTTGTAGCACTACTCAATAGGGTACAGTGCATGAGTTCTAGAGAATTCTGCGTGATTGGTTTGATTTTATACAACCATAAGTACTCTTCAAGTTAGTAAAATTTTTCTACCGCATATCGGTTTATATTTTTATTCTGTGCTGGTTACTTTGAAATATTTTCATAAATATTTCTGGTGATTTGTTACAAGAATACCTATTTGGAGTTTAGTAAGTGTTATTACTAAAGTATTTTTAAGAAGAATTCCATACTTTAAATCATTAATATCTAACCTAGATTGACCCGGTGTACTCATATGAGTACGGCCTTCTAACTCTTCACCTAATAAAAAAAATTTTGATATTACTTTATAAATTTGTTATTTATGCACCTTTTAACCAATGTTCAAAATTTCAACAAATTCTGTTCAGCAGCTGAGTTTTGGGCGTTAATGGGTTAAGTAGCAAACTCAAATTAATAGAACTGAACAAAACCAATATTAAATAATTATTGTTTTATCTCGTAACTCGAATTGTAGGCAGGTTCAACATGAAATTTCAAATAGTCGGAAGCTTTTTTTAAATAAATTTTGGGTATCAATTGCATAAATTTTTTTTAAATAAAAATGTGAAAACCATCATTTGACATCAAACTTCTATAAAATACTAATGCTATGTATACAATACAGGCCTAGGCACCTAGGCATGTTCAGCTATGAACTGAACGTACGGACAGAGAGGCAGATACCATCAAGCTCCTTGGTAATATTAGCTTTTGTTTCAAGAAAGAAATATTAAGAATTGAGTACCTAGTTCCCATTTTCTCACGACACTTTTTATTGGTAAAAAGTTTAGTCAAAATATTCAATAAACAAGATCAATTTTCGAAAATATAAGCTATATCGGAAGGAAATCTTTACTTTTTCTTTAACATAATATCCATGGACGGTAATTTTTTAAAATTCATTGTATCTGTTGCTATACAAATTAAAGCCATTTACAACAGCATTTAAAGATTTCGCAAACATTTAAACTAAATGGAACTTAAAAATTGTTGTTAAATAAAGTTGATGCAATGGATTTTTAATAAAATGACATTTTTCAAGTTCCATGTAATTAATATTATGTCTGTTAATTCTTTAAATGAAGTTGGTGGAATCGCTTCTTGGGTAAAACAATTTATCAAATCCCCATATTTTATAGAATATCTTAAAAAAGCATCTAAGCAAATTTTTCTGGTCATACACTAACATTCCTAAATATACTTTTGCGCACATTCGACGGCATAAATTTCTTAATTTCATAAGTGCAATAATTATATACTTTCTCTATACAACCTTAAGTGAAATATTTATCTTTTAGATATTACAACAATAAAATTATACAGTTTTTATAAATAATCAAAGTTTTAATAAAAATGGCACATCGAGAACAAGAACAAGACACGTCATCGTCACTCAATTATATCACTTACGTAATGTCCAGCAAACAGAATGTAATTACTTTAAATGATATAAATAAAAGTATATTATTAATGTGATAATAAAAATGACCACACACAATATTATATTGACTAGAAAACATCTATCACAACGATTGGAATTTTCAACATTTTGTATAAATGAAGTGTCGATGTTCCATAACCCTATCTAATAAAATCATTACCTAGCAAAAATTAACTTAATCTTCAGAAGACATAAGCCTCACGTTATCTTCGTCGGACGATCTTATCACGTTTGATGTTAATAAAGAAAACCTATCTGCATGTAAGACGTGCGGCCTAGGTAAAGATTTTAATGGCGACGTGCACTCAGACCCATCCCAACTTCCTTGATGTGGTTTCATCTCCGATCTAGGCGACTTTAGTTTGGCCTGAATAATCACAGAAAATATTACATCCAAATATTACAGCACTACTTAGGCCAGTTAAATTAGACTGGTTTTAGCTCTGAAATGAAACTAATTTACTGTTTCAAATTAAATATATAAGTTACATTAAAATCAGGCCCTGACAAAATGCAAATAAATTTTTAAATAAATATACATATCCTGAAAAACAATTAAATTGACAAGACTATTGAATTTGTATGAAATTAGTATAGCCCCATGCGTTTTGTCAATTTGTGGTTTTCAAAAAGAAGTATTATTTACTTTATAGTGCACTTCTGAAATTTTTATATACAGTAGAATCCGCTTAATGTGATCTCGGATAATGTTATCAGTCGGTTATTGTGATCATTTTTGTTGGAAACCGGCCACTTTTTCTTTCTTTTTTTTCTTCTATCTTGTTCTAATCCAAGTCTTCTAAAATTCCCCTTTTTCTAAATTTCGCTAATTGTTATCAGTTAATATTATTAAAATGACCTTGGCCCAAAGTGATCACATTAAGAGGATTCTACTGTAATTAATTACGGAAAGATAATTCTAAATCTTCTTTAAATTTGTTAATCAATTAATCTTCTAGATAATACCCTTGATTTGAATGAAAAAAAAAAAAGAAAAAAAACAGCAAACTTTGAAAAGTAGATTTTCTTGGCCAATATTAATGTGGCTGTATATTGAAAACTATCAAGATGAGAACAATATCAGTTTTACATAATTTAATTTTGCTAATGCTTATTTTTGGCATAGAACAAATTTGATTCATCTTCTGGTTCAATCCTGACATAAAAAAAACTTGGGCCTTTTCTGATGCCAAATTAAAGAATTTAAGCAAAACAATTGCTTAACAAGGTCCATAATTGAAGAACTTCCATGTATATATGGTACTGAGACATCCAATAAATTAGAAAGTTATGCAGAATCAGTTTTACTTTGTTTTTACAAAATTTATATTATGTTCCTTTTGGGTCTGATTTTTATATAATATAACTTTTATATATTTCACTGTTGTTTATATTACTAATTTGATTGGCCTAAGAGTAAAACGAAAGCGTTTATTAGTAAGCCTGTACATACTTCGACATGCAATGGGTTATCTTCTCCGTTAGGAAATTGAAATACTCTAAAGTTGGGAGAATTGGGCCACGTCGTAGGTGGAGGACTACGTATCATGTGCTCGTGCATTTCTGGTAAAGTAAATGGATCTACATCTGCGTCCGTTGGAAATTCCTACAAGCAATTCCATCACCGAAGTTTTTACCAACACCAATAAAATATAATTTAAAAAGTACTTTTAGTTTGTTAGTAAAGCAAAAGTAAATCACAAAAACTCACGTGTGTCATTAGGTTCATATGATCCGATTCTGTGTCTTCCAGAGATTCTACGAGACTTTCACGACTTGCAATAACTTGCTAAAATAATAACACAATTTAATAACATTGCAAAATTATTTCAAGTTGCTCACTTGTAAAAATGGATTGTCTTGTCTCGACATACGTAAAGCTTCCATATCTTGATCTATATTTCTTATTCGTCCCGGTGTAAGAGTAACTGTCGAGATTGCTGGGGAAGGTCCATTAACTGGTAAGTTCATATAATAATCTATGCCTGAAACACTTAAAGTGGAGTGTGCTCGACCCACGGAATTATAATTGCACGGTCGACAAGCTGTAATTAACAAACTTTTGTAATTTTTATCCATTATTGCAACACTTCCTCGTCGAGAATATTTACCCTCCTTGGATTTATTCGGATTCATATTCTCCGTATAAGCAACTTATCAATTCCTCGATCTTTATGATGTCAGACCCATTGCGTATTACTATATCGCGTAAAGATAACCCAAACTTAGTTTATTCAAGTGTCAAATTAAGATTATTGACGTTTATATGCACGATTTATTTGTTTGTTTTTGTGTTGTCAAATGATATGCGAGAGCATGCGCACTTTTTTCAAATTCAAATAATATTTTAATAGGTATTTATAATAAATTCGATAGTAAATTTTTATATTCGTATTATCTATTAATTAATACGTATCTATAATCTAGCTATAAGTATTAATATGTATAAAATAATTATAACAAAACATTTTTCACGGGAAAAGACATGGGCGTCCGTGAAATTTCTTCCAGTGTCAGCGGGGCAAATTAAAAAAAATTTTAATAGGTCTGTTCGTTTCTTCTGCTTTAACTTCTGTTCTGAAAATGTCTGTATGACGTCATCAGTTCAATAACGTTTAACTTCGAACAGCAATTCACCCAACAGTTGCCAAAACCAGAAGTTTTTGCTTATATTGTTTGAAATGAATAGGTATAGCATATATCATCTATATTCCTTTCAAAAGAAGCTAAATAAACTTTAAAAAAATCTCATCTGTGTAATGTGAATAGTAAAAGAGCAAAATAGTTGGCAAATTTTAAACTGTTCCCCTCTCAAAAGTATCGGTTTGACCACTACTAGACCGAGAGCTGGGGTAAAAACAACAGCCTCATAAGATACCAAAGGTTAGCAATTTCAGGTACATTTCAATACCGTCTTATTAATACCAAGTTTATTTCAAGGACAAGATGAGTGAAAATACGAACTACATCAAAAATTATTCGTCTGCCACTTTTATGTGGTCGCATTCTCGAAGCAGACGAGCTCAAAGTTTAAAAATAATACGTTGAGATTTTGATACTAACCGACTGCCTCATCAATACCCAGCTGGTTTACGCACAAAATAAATGAAAATATGATTAATTTTTAATCACACGGCCTTGAAGCAAAATTGCGGAGAACTTTGTTTATTTAGAACACCGCTAAATATCAATTGACATATCTGAACTACAATTGACGATTTCTGAATATAAATTGACAATTTCAGAATATCAATTGACAAACCTAAATTACAATTGACGTTTTCTGAATGCCAGTTGACCTTTTCTAAATTACTACTGAAAAGGTGTAGTGGTCCTCAGACGAGTAGTTTAGTGACCGCTGATATAAACATATTTTTTCTCAAAATACTTTACATCCTCAGTTTTAAGCTTTTTCTATTTACATAATATGCTCTGCAGCCTGCCTCGTGACATGAAGCAGTTGTGAAAATGCCAACAATTTTGTTCCTCGCAGTATACCAATGGGTATGCCCCAAGGGAATGGGGAATGAATTTCAAGAGAATGCCATAATTTATGCGATTTCTACCAATTTACCAAAAAAAAAATATTTTTTATTATTTTTCCCAGTAATTATTAATATACATAAATATTACCAATTTTGGGTTATTAATAGTACAAATATTATCGTTAATATTACCACTTTTGTGTTGTTAATAGTACAAATATATTCGTTAATATTACAGATATATTCGTAAATATTACCACTTTTGGTTTATTAATAGAACAAATATATTCGTAAATATTACTACGTTTTGGTTATTAATAGTATAAAATATATTTGTTAATATTACGAATCTATTCGTAAATATTACCACTTTTGGTTTATTATTAGGACAAATATATTCTTAAATATTACAGATAATTCTACTCGTGTATAAAACAATGCATAAGAAACGTCAAACGTCAAAGTTTGCTAGCGGATAAAAATTGTACTAAAGAAGGAAGGAACAGAAATGCAAGTGGATAAATTTAGCGGATATTTTTTTGTTTACCTCTTTTGACATGACAACCGAAGTGAATTTTTAAGTTTAAATTGTTTTATGCGTATTTATTCACCATTCGCTGAATTATCTTATCAAATACCACACTAGCTTTGATTTCTATCCTGATAATTTTTAATTTCTGAACACTCATGCGTGCTTTTAAAATTTGGCTCGAGAAAACTTTTGGTTAGACAAAATCACTCGAGCAATCTCGCTGACGTTTTCTCTCGCTAAATTGCTAATCACGTATTCGTTGAAATTAAAAATTATCCGGATAAATCAAAGCTCTTGTGGTATTGCTTGCGAATATTCGTAAATGTTACGAATACTACCTAAGTAATATTAACGAACTACCTGTAGTAATATTAACGAATCTTACATCGGATCAAACCTGCAGTAAAATTAACGACAAAATTCGTTAAATACACACCGCTTTTTTGTCGTGTACGTGAAACAGGAAGTTTCCTGCTTCGTAGCAAGTCGATTTAAGCCTTATACCAAACTGCTTACTGGTTTATTGTTTTTTCTTTGTTTTTTACAAATTATAGTTTATTGTTATTAAAAAAAAGGTTTATCTACAAAAATAAATTTTAGACCAACAAGTATAAACCACTAACATAATTGGGGCTGTCTACATGATAAGATCCTACGTAACCATAGCCATACAAATATTTGGGATTGGGAACTGCGCTCTATTAGGTATGGTGACCATAATATTTTCACGAAAAAAAAGTACAGAGCGTGAATACCTAAAAAAAAAAGAAGGTCAACAGCACCTAAAACTATGACCCTTACCAGGAATATATCCTCCTAACCTCTGACCTTTTCTTGCCGTTGACTTTTTTTTAGATATTCAACTTTTCTTTTCGTAATAATATAGTCACCAGAAGTAAAGAAGCCTTTTTCAATGTTTTTGAGTCAATCGAAAAAATAAGTACATTTGTATGTACTTCGAGAAGTTTTAAAGTACATAGGACATCGTTCCAAAAAAGAGTACTGTCCTACTAAAATAAGTACATATGGTCACCATAACTATAGGAGCTGGAAGAGCAGCAGCATAATATGGCAAAATGGCTAATACTAAAACAATCTATAAAAATATTTCATTATTACTATTAATTGTAATATACCTGGAATTTTAACTAAGAAATTATCACTGGTGGCTTTCCACGTGTGGTAGGTGTGACTATTGCACACCTGTTGCAATGTGAAGTTGTTACAAAGTGTAAATTTACCAACGCCGACATTATAGGTGAAAAAAGCAGTACTAAAAATAAATTTGCAATTTTGTACATTAATTTTTGGTGTCTTTCATTTTTGCTCTAAAATAATTAAGGAAGCAGGATTTTGCATAAATAAGTTTTTACATGTTAATTTCCTATGTTCGGCTAACTCATTCAGCACCCGGTATAAAATCATTTATTTAAAGTAAAAGTATTTAATTACAAGTATTTAAAGGCAATGGTTCAAAATTTTACTCTTGCATTTAAAAATTATGCGCTAGTCCACGCAAATAAACAATAAGATCTCTATTTTGAAAGTCTCTAAGTATTGTGAGAATTCGGGCGTCAGCATCTCTAATTGAATAATTTTAAATTGCAGTCTATTTTACTTGTTTATATTGGTGAAAATTTATCAAATAAAAAGTTTTGTTTATATACAGATAAATTTGGTTTCAATATACATAACTCAAAGGATTTAGACATTATGAGATTACGGAAATTAGATATAGTCTTTGCCCTGAATAGTCTTCGCACCGAAACGGGATTCGCCAAATCGTTCCTGCGCCGAATCGTTCCTGTACCGAATAGTTTCTGCGCCAAAAAGGCGGCGTGATATCGGGTGTGCGCCGAAAAGTGACAGATGGCTGTCAAATGTATTTTTGTTTTTGAATTTTTGACATCTAGGACTGAAGTTCCGTGACAGTTACTATAAATAAAGTCATTTTGTGTGCTGATTATTGGAGGTATTACGGTGACTATATTGTTTTTCTTAAATTTTGAAATATTGAAAAAAAAATAGAAACAAACCTTGTAATCACTGCTTGCAATGCATTTTCTCAACAAGAGACGGCATGGGCGTCGACAAGGGGGGGGGGCAATGGGCTCGCACCCTCCCTGGCTTTGGTCAAAAAATATAATAATTAAAAATTGCAATATAAAAATTCAAAGAAATAAGTAAATCTTTATTTTATGCTGTGTTTTTGCAGTACTTCTTTGAGTTTTTATTTTCATTACTACCTTATTAGTTATTACAGAACTATAGAAGGCAGTAGGTATGTACATACCTACAAGGAAAAAAATTACTTGGTTCAAATAAGTACCATTTGAATAAAGAAATTCTCTGTTTTCAATAGCCGCACGAAAATAATTACTTTTTGTAAGAAAAAAATATTCTTAATTAAGTTTTCTTGGATCATACAAGTATATTCTTAAATAAAGTAGTTAAAAATTTATTTGATTTAAAAAAAATCTTTTTGAATTAAGAAGTTCTGTTCTCTTTACTAAATTATTCCGAAATATTTGGGTTTTTGTATATTATGTTGTAACCGAAGAGTGAGTGTCGAAGGATCGTCATCTTTTGTTAAGAATTCGCAGGACTTCTGCCGGGATATTATATTTTATTTTATATGTTACGTTAAGTTTCGTCTGGTGTGGGGTTCGATCTTACGTTTTCCAGCTGCGAAATCGTGGGAAGAGTAGTTTAGTTTTAGTTTAGTTTAAAATATTTATTTAAAAATTAATCGTTACAAATATTTGCCAGTCCAATGAGCATTTACATAAGTGCCAAATGGCCAAACATTACTAATTTCTTATACAAATAGGAGCCCCTCGTGATACCACATATCTCCAGATTTCTTTGGGGTAACCTGATAGGTTTTACAATAATTAATTTGTTGATATAAAAAATTTAACATAGTCGTTTACAAATTTGGCGTAAAATTTTGTTGGAAAAGCGTGAAAAACCAACTTACAATAATTTTGATTCCTGATGGGATTGTGAATATGTACAATAAAATAACAATAACAATAACAATAAAATAAAATATACAGAGTGATAACAGAACAAAGTAACAAATAACAGATAACAGATAACAGAGGATAGAATATATGAAAAACTTAACAATGATAGATTAATTGATTTTCTATACGACTATCATAGAATGTGGGCATTCTGATTCTATTTTTAAATACAGAATATCTACATTCTTTCTTTTTTTTATTCTCAACCGATATCGGTGCGAGAATAATTATTCTCGCACAGATTAGACCAATTAGAGCAAAGAATAATTATTCTCGCACAGATTAGACCAATTACAGCAAAGAATAGACTACTATTTGAAGTGACATCTATTACCAAATTTTTGAACTCAATTTATTTACACATCTGTCAAATTAATAACAAAAATTATATTTAAGTGCCTGGATTACAATTTATAAAAGACAGTTAAAAATTTACTCGCGTATTATAAAAGACGGATAAATTTAAATTTATCATTTAATTTAACCTCTTGATTTACTATTGATTTAACCTATGTCAATTTGTCTTTGTTTTTAATTCACAAATTTTATAAACAAAAATCAAGTTTGTCAAATGAGTAAACTTTTTTGCGTGCGATCGATCTGAATTTTTGCACATATTTTCCTACCAATAATTCACAAAGGGTGTGTACGAGGGGGGACAATTTTTTGCTCAGTTTCTCGATATCTAGCGCCGTTCTTGAGTTATTGCTGCGTTTCCGCCACTCAAACTTGAATTAGCAATAACTCGAAAACGGCGTTAGATATCGAAAAACTGAGCAAAAACTTCTCCCCCCCTCGCTGCAACTCCTCCCCTGTGAATTATCGGTAGGAAAGCATGTGCAAAAATTCAGATCGATCGCGCACAAAAAAATTTTCTCAGTTTTACAAGTTCTAATTACGGTCAAAACTTATACAGCTTATTATTTTAATAGTCGTATAGAAAGTATACTCTGAAACACGTTTGGAATGGCTATTCCGCACTCGTGAACCGTCACCCTCGCCTGAAACTTTTCCCTCGTGCGGAATATGCCTAATTCCAAACTTGTTTCAGAATATACTATTCTAATTGATCAATCAATCCGTACGTTGGCGTAAATAAATTTCTGGAAAGCTAAGTGCTTGTTCACAATGTACGTAAAACGTAAGACGAACATAAGATTTAAAAATATGAATTCAAATAAAAGCATAATGTAGTATCGAATAATATTAAAATCTTCAAGTAGACGACGTAGAATGTTTTTTAGCATATACCAAAATGACTCCAGTATTTTTCAATATTCGATTAAGGTCTTATTTCTATTTGTAATTCTTACGTTTTATGTATTTCTTATGTCTTACGTACATTGTGAACATGCACTAACGGATTGCAATTCGCGTTCTTCGCAAGGTTCATGGATACTCCTTCCTGAGGGTAGCAGCTGGTGGTGGTGTCATATGTCGTTTGTAGGATGTGAAAGTTGAGTTTGGAAGGATGGTAGGGTTTGGAATGGGAGCTTATATTTGTGTATAGTGTGGTTGGTGGTGATGTTTTGTGTAAGTGGACTGTTGTGTATTTGGTAGTTGTAGAATTTCTCGGATAACCTCCCGATGTGGTCTCCGAGAAATTCTACTTGTGCGTCTTCGTGTATAGTCGTAAGTCGAGTATATCTGTCTGCCCCCGTGACGAGGCGTAAGCAGCGATTCTGAAAGACCTGCAAGGGCCTCAGGCGTGTTTTGGAAACACCCACCCAAGCAGGACTGGCATACGTTAGGATCGGTCTTAGTACGGTTTTGTATAACGTACGCTTGTTTTCAGAACTCATCTGCCCGTCTTTCAAGAGGGCATAGATTTTGCGCTGGGCGCCGTAAGCCAATTGTCTTCGTAGTTTTAAGTGCGTATCAAAATTTAACCGGGATTCCATCGTGACTCCCAGGTATTTTACGTTCGTTTGGGGAATTATCGGTTGTCCGTCTAGCATCAGGTTTTGAAATACGCGATGATTTGTACGTTTTCTGGAGAAGACAATTGTTTCGGTTTTACCAGCGTTGAGTTTGATTTTCCATTTCTGGAAGTGTTTCTGAATGAGGTCTAAGTGTATTTGTGTCTGTTTTGTTGCGACCTGTGCGCTGAACGAGTGCGCGTAGATTGCAGTGTCGTCAGCGTACAGGGCGATGTGGGTTTTCGCGAATGTGGCTATGTCGTTGATGTATAGTATAAAAAGTTTCGGTGCCAGTACGGAGCTTTGGAGTACTCCAACTTCGATATTTTTGGATTGGGAAATGGTAGCATTAACTTTGACCGCGATCGATCTGCCGGTGAGGTAGGAGAGGACAAGTTTGATAAGATGGTTGCTGAAACCATACTGTATCATTTTGAAAATTAAACCGTCGGTCCAGGTTCTGTCGAAGGCTTTTTCGATGTCTAAAAGTGTCATGACCGTGACTTTATCGTTATTGAACTGACCTATTACATCGTTAACAATTCGGGTCACTTGCAGGGTCGTATTAAGGCCCGCAGTAAACCCGAATTGAAAAGGATTGGTAATTTCTAGTCGCGCTTGTTCATTGGTTAATCTGTTTAGAATAATTTTTTCTGTCAGTTTTGTCATTGTGTTGAGTAGTGTGATTGGTCGGTAGCTGAGAGGAAGGGTGGGGTCTTTATTGGGTTTGCGGATCGGGATGGTGAGGCCTTTTTTTCCAGGCCGACGGGAAGTATTGTAGGATTAGGATGGCATTTATGATGTTGGACAGTTGGGTTATAGCTTTCCCGGACAGGTTTTGAGAACCTTGTTTTCAATTTTGTCCGGCCCGGGTGCTTTTTTGTTGGGTAGGGATTTTAGGATTGGGATGATTTCGTTGGGATTGGTTAGTAGGGTTTTGTGTTGTCGTGTGGGAATTTCGTATGATCGATTTGAAAAGTCAAGCACAGTTTGTTTAATCTCCCTTTGTTCCGGGGTGTCGGTGTCGTCTAGTGTGTGTATTTTTTGAAAAGTGTTGGCCAAGAGTTCCGCCTTTTGGGCATCCGTCATGGCCGCGTCGGTGGTGTCCTGAAGGGTCGGAATGGGTTCGTAAGATTTCCGTAATAATTTAGTTATTTTCCAAAGGGAATTGTCTGAAGGACGCAGGGAAGACAGAAGGTCTTCCCATGTTTTGTTTCTGTGTCGCGTAATTTTAAACTGTACTTGCCTGTTCAAATCGATCATTGCGTCTTTGTATCGTCTGTCCGCGGTTTGTTGCCAAAGCTTTCGATTCCGGTTCCTCTCCCCGATTAACAACTGAATGTCTTCAGGGAAGACGTCCCTGTTATTCTTCGGGGTAAAAGTCTTGGAATTTTCGGTTTTGGCTTGTGTTATATGTTGTGTGAGTAAATGAATTTCGTTGTCTAGTGTGTCTTTGTCTGTAATATTATTATTGAGTGTGATAAGTTCGTCAAGTCTTCGACGGAATCTGGACCAATCGGTGTCCTTGAAACTAGTGATTTTGATGGATGAGCGGTTAAGAGGAGCGGATTTTAGGAAGAATTGAACTATGTTGTGATCGGAGTTTAGGTTGGGTTTAACGGTGGGTGTCGAAATATTGGTGAGGTTTTTGTTGAGAAGCAGATCGATCGTGGTCGCGGTCATGTTGTTCATAGGATGATGGGTGTGGGAAGCGGTGTGGAGGATTTCGATATGTTTGGAAAGGCAGAAGTTTAGGAGAGAGTTACCGTTCGGATTGGATTGGTGGCAATTCCAGGAAGAGTACAATTACCATTTGACTATACTAGTCGAACTGATAAGTGTGTACAAGTTCGTAATATAAGTTTCACAATTATACATTTTTTTTAAGATCTTAAGTTACTTAGATTAAGAATATATTAATACTTATGTATTTAGAAAATAGTGTTCTTCGTTAAAATGAAATTTTCTTGAATCTTAATAATATTTCAAGTAAAAAATATTCTTTCTGGGAGAAATCTGATATTTTTAAAACAAGCATATTTTATATATTATTATTATTAAAATATAAAATATTTATTCTTCATTTAAGAAATCCTTTTTTTCCGTGTACCAATTAGCTACTAGGTTTGTTTATTTTATTAATGTGAACCGTTTTTCTCTTTGATAGAATATTTTTTTTATTTTATACTTAATTGTTTTTTTTTACATAAATAAATTTTAATAGCGTTTATAAAAATTCGCCTCCCTGCAATTTTTGGAAGCGACCCCCTAGAGAGAAAGCAATGTTAAAGTAATTTCATTATTAAATTTTTAAAATTTTTATAAGTCACCAAATTTATTGTCAAATCATTAAATCTTGCGACATTTTATTGACTTGGCAACACTGTAGCAAATTGTGAAACCGAACGAATCACTGACGAAATTGCACGAAACAGTCGCGACATCTGCTAACTTGTGTAGTTACTTAACCTAGACTTTGACATGCGTATAAAAATTTGGAATACAAAATAAAAGCAAATTTTCAGCACATAGAACCATAGATAATAGAACTTTGTAAACGTACACATAAAACCATTTTTAGACTTTTCATACGCTCGTAACATAGAACCTTATAATTTTAAGCCAGCGATATGTCAAAAAACGATTTCAAAATGTGCAATTTACATTGGTAACATAGGAGTGGACGAATGCTTTGTAGACTCACTTTATATGTTTTATATAATAATTGTGAAAATTTGAAGTTAAAAATTATGTTAAAAAATCTGTTTGAATATATTTGGTATTATCGGTATTTTATACCATGGTGCAAATGTCGACATTTAATTATTGTGATGTCATCTAAAACTGGGGGAGAAATCGGGAGACTTATTATACTACAGATATTTATATTGTTTATATTATAAATTCGTTATTAGAATTAGTTTATTTCTATGTATATGAAATACGATTTAATATAAAAGCACGAAGCGCTAAATTGGAAAAATCAATAAAACAAATTATTTGGTGAGTTTAGGCTACTTAAGTTTATTAACAAATCTTGACAGTTCGATTTAAGTTGGTAGTGCGATCGTAGTATGTTTATCTTTTTAAAATACTATTTTAACGTTTTTATGCATATAATCATTGAAAAATGTGTTCAAAACGAAATTTCTCATAAAATTAAGATGCGAAATGTAAATAATACACTATATACTAACTTTTAATATAAAATTTAAATTTAGATTAAGTTTAAAATTAGAAAAAAAAAGTCGTTCTTTTCGGTTCCTATTCGCGTTTTAGTTAATTTTATAATGGCTCTTCCAGGATCAGCAATTAAAACATATTCCAGAAGAAATACTTCTTCTCACGCACTTAATTCATTGTTGATGTCAAATTTGGTGAAAAGGAAGCAATCGCAGAGAGGTCGAAAAAGGAAAGGTCGGGTCTTAATTAAAGATCTACCACTCGCAGATGAGAACCATCATTTGCTCGACGATTCTTTCATTCCACATGTAAATACCGACGATCCCTTTGATTTAGTTTGTCGTTTATCTGATAACAATGTCGAGAAAGTACAAGTTAAATCTAGCGATAGTTTGTCGATGTCAAAACGTTTGTCAACTAGTAACATAGAAAGTGTAAAAAAAAGATTACGGAATAGTAAAAGGAATACATCAAGTAATATGGATGATAGCAAAAAGTTACTAAATACGACCGATACACCACGTTTACATATCGAAAAAGTTGTCAGTAATTATCAACCCCAAGTTTCGTACTATTCATCTTTAAGTAGTTTATCCTGTTCACAAATCGATTCTTGCAAGTTACCTCACAATAGCACAGTAGATATAAGTTATGACCACATATTCAATCAGGCTCTTGACGGTAATGGCACAAACAAGTTATTAGTGGCAAGTACACCTTCTCTTATATCAAGTACACCAATTCGAACTGCCGATTTGTTGAAGGAAACTTATCACGAAATTTGTTCTTGGAACGTATGCCCCAATATAACACCAAAGGACTTCGAAACAACCCCCGTGCGTAAATTAACAAAAAATAGACCTAACAGAACATTTGGATCGACATCGAACTCTTTAGAACAAAAGAATTTAAAGGCTACAGTGCAGTTAATATGTTCAAACGATCCCCTCAAAGGTGACGACGTTAAATTAAGAGCTAAACCAAAAGTGTTATTATGTGATATGATGGATATGATGGACGTTATTGGTATATCGAATACTGTCACTTGTCCACATAAGTTTAAGGGTTTTTCGAAGGTAGACCAAAGCTTTTCCAACCAACGTGTTCAACTTTTTAACAAAATTGAAAATGGTTTCGTTTCTTCCCTTCGTTACCACGATAGAATTCAAAAAAAGAGTAATTTAAGAATTAATATTTTGAAAAAGACATTTAGAATAAATTCAATGGCTATTGGTATTAATAGATTAAATAGAAGTGACACCAGTTTAGAAAAAAGTCGAGTTAGGAAAAAAATTAGTTCTAGGTTACGTTCAAGTCAAGTTCTGGATAATAGTTTACAAGAAGAAGGTGACAGTTTTAGTTTACATGATCACAATTATTCGTTACCCGCATACAAAGTTGGTTCGATTAATTCAAAGAGAAATTTACTACACAATTTATTAGATGCAGACATTTCAAATTCTGAAATTTTTAACATTGATGATGATATTTCTAGCGAAGAAGGTGAGATCAGTTTGGAGGAAGCAAACTTACCAAATAAATCTAACGATTTAGAACGGACTGTGGATGTAAGTTTATATGATGATTTACCGAATAATTTGACCGAAAGAAGTTCTCAAGAAGGTAGTGATGGAATTTGCAATAAAGAATGTGAGATAGGTCTGCAGGAAGAAATTGAAAATGGAAAGACTGCTGACGAATGTAACACAGTTAGTAAAACCCTGTTTAATGATGACACGGAAGACTTGAATCGAGAAGAATTTTCTTCATTTGTTGAAAAAGATTTTAATAAATTTGAAGCAATTCATTTGAATAATTTGATGCAGAGCACTTTGAATGACAAAAATATTAACAAAAATTCTATTAGCGACGATTTTGAGCCTTCCCTTTTTGAGAAAGAACACAGTCAAGTTGAGAGGGATGATAGTATTGACATAATCGATTGTACACCTAGTTCGGTCTACGAAGATCACAGTTACTTTGCCAAAATTGGCGTCGATCAATCGAATTGCCCCATCATTCATTATTATTCTAGTCGAGATGAAGATAATAATAACATTATTGAAAATAGATACAGTGAGGAAGATTTTATGCGCAACTTGGAGGTATGTTTATTATATTTTTATAAATTTTTTTTGTTATACGGGTGTTTGTTTTCAAATTCCTACATAAAAATTTAACGTTGTTTTTAAAAATGCTATGAATTCCTATTTGCTTAGTTAACTACTAACACATGGAAAATATTTTGATGTTAATGTGCATCTTAATGATATCAAAATTCAAAATTCTTTTTGTCAATTTTTATTGATAAGCATTAATATAATTTCCATGTTTTTAAAAAAGAGTTGCCATGACTTCAAAAAAGTTGATAGTTCTTGTAAGTCTGTAAGTTTTAAACTGAAATTTTAACATTAACCAACTGCCTGTCGTTTATCAATTTTTTAACTGGTATCCAGATTTAAACAATTTTCTAATGAAATTATTTTAGCTGAGCGCTTAAATTACAAATAATAATATAAACAAAATTTTATTAACAAATAGAATAGAAAGGGGTAAACCATAAAAATGTAATTCATATGCTGAATTGGCCAATTTCATGTGGTTGCACTCAATAGTTTGTACATTCTTAAGGTAGTTGTGAGGTCTAAAAATATATTTAAATTAGAATTTTTATCATATTTAGTAAAAGCATTCATCCTAAACGGCAGATATGAGTATAAGAAAATAACAAAAAAGTTTAGTTAAATAGATAAAGGAACCATTCCACATTAAAAAATATTTCTATTGTACGAGGTTTATCAAAATATTAACAGTTTTAATCAACCGAAGGATAGAAAAACCGTATTCAGGATATCTGAAGAGAATTATCCCCAAAGATATTACAAAATTTGGATTTTTCAATGGCTGACCGCTTATTTGTTGTTATTCATAAGAATCTTGATCATTACTAATCATTAAAATTATTTAAAACTACTTAATTTCTTGAGATATCTTAAAAAACATAAGTGAGGCTATTCCTATTTCCTGCACTGTAGATCCAATGGCGCCGGTTAATACCAGTCGTTATTAGCTGTCGTCAGCTACCTACCCATTGAAGATCGGATCCCTTTAATAAATGTACCTACGATATCTCGAAAACTATTTGTTTTCACACTATTCATTGCATCAACTTAAAATTTTCAAATAATATTTTCAAGACATTATACTTCAAAACAATGCAAAACTAAAAAAATCGATTTTTTGAAATACCTGACTACCTCTAATCCCTTAAAAGATTTTGGATTCCTGTTGGACGGAAAAAAATTGTTTATTAAATGCAATTATTTCAAATTGTAATAATTTTAGGTAATCTTAATATACATTTAAAATGTTGAAATTGCTTGCTTAGTTTACCAATAAAATAAATTAATTTTAGCGCACTGTCAACCTTTTTGAAATTCATGAAAGAACACAAAGAACACATTCATTTTTAAGAACACGTTAAAAATTAATGTTTTTTAATAAAATCGACGAAAAAAATTTAATTTTTGATATTATAATATTATGCACAACAATTTTCTGATTCCATTGAGACTCGTACCAAAACAAGTTTTACAAGATTTAAAACGTACACTCCGTGTATCAGTATAGTTCCTATTTTTTTATTAAAATTTCCCATACTGGTTTAGTGCTTAGAGCTTAGGACTGATGCTAGGGGTGAAAGACACTCAAGTTGCGCATAAAAGCTACAAACTAAAAAAAATGCGTTTTTGACTACCTCGCACCAATCACAAGTATCCATATTAGTTTCTCTTTCTATAAACTAATATGTTTCTACAGTTTTTCATTTTGGTTTTGCTTGGTCTGATCTTTCCTATTTCTAAAGAATCGGTTTCCAAATACACACACCACCTAAAATTCCAATTGCTGTAATCAACCCTAATTCAAATCTGTTTAAACCAAGTGGTCTCTTAAATCACATGTTATCATAAAACTTAAATTTTTTTTCAATACTTCAAATTTTAAACATAATGAGGAATTCTCATGCATTTAAAATTTTTTTTTTAAAGTTTGTGTTAAAAGAATGAGATTGGTGTTTTTAATTTTTTTGTGCCATTAAAATTAAGCCCAAAATAAATTTTTAAAAACCCAGTTAAATCACTAGGTGGTTTTGCAAAATGTGACAACGCTATAAACAAAATAATGAGTATATCCGTATATTGTGGTAAGACAAAGACAAAAAAACTTAGAAACTTGCAATTTTTTAACATTTGTTCTAGTGTATAACATACTTTATTCACAATCGGTTAGTAATCGATACATTCCTGACTTTTAATAAGTTGGGAAGCAGTTTATTATTTAGTTTCACTGCCAACCAATCAAAAAGCTATTTTGTTTTACTTTCCAACCTACCCCAGGTTGGGAAGTGGCCACTTCCCGACCTGCAATGTCGCATGGATGGCAAGAAAAGAAACTAACAAAAAAAATATGCGTCAAATTATTTAGTTAAGGTTATGTCAAGTATCAAGTACAATTTATATACAAATTTAGTGCAAGCTAAATTATAATCTAATTTTATTTTAGTTACTTTATACGTTTAAATTTAGCCAGAATAATTAAAAATTATTTAAGCAGTAATATTAAAAACACGAAACAAATCTGTAAATTTGTTACTAATATAATATTTGCAAAATTCAAAAAATATAAGAATAATACAATACGTAGAAAATCAAAATTCAAAAAATTTAAAAAGGAGACAATTAACACATAACAGGTCTGGATTAAGAAAATTTGAAAAAATGAAAATTTCGTAATACGAAGTACAATATAACGTTATTTCATGGTTATTGCCATTCTTCAGTTGCACGCATCGATTACGATTACATTGTAAAATAAGAAGAAAAAATTTTTCAAACTAAACAAAATTATCGACTAAATTGTACAAAATTGACTTACCATAACCTCCAAAGATTATCAAAACTGAACTTGTTACACGAGGTATGAATAATTTAAAAATGATTTGAACTAAGAAATTCGTTTACCTAGCACTGCTAGTTTGAAATCCGAAGGCACTGCCCTCTTAATATGATTTCTAAAAACTTTGAAAAAATTCAAAATTCAAAAATTTACCACGTTTTTTAACCGTGAGGCGTAAAACTAGAAAAAGAACTCAAAATAAAAAATTTTAAGTAAATTTGTGGTTTTTAGTATGTATTTATGGTTAAATTCAAAAAATATAAGAATAATACAATACGTAGAAAATCAAAATTCAAAAAATTTAAAAAGGAGACAATTAACACATAACAGGTCTGGATTAAGAAAATTTGAAAAAATGAAAATTTCGTAATACGAAGTACAATATAACGTTATTTCATGGTTATTGCCATTCTTCAGTTGCACGCATCGATTACGATTACATTGTAAAATAAGAAGAAAAAATTTTTCAAACTAAACAAAATTATCGACTAAATTGTACAAAATTGACTTACCATAACCTCCAAAGATTATCAAAACTGAACTTGTTACACGAGGTATGAATAATTTAAAAATGATTTGAACTAAGAAATTCGTTTACCTAGCACTGCTAGTTTGAAATCCGAAGGCACTGCCCTCTTAATATGATTTCTAAAAACTTTGAAAAAATTCAAAATTCAAAAATTTACCACGTTTTTTAACCGTGAGGCGTAAAACTAGAAAAAGAACTCAAAATAAAAAATTTTAAGTAAATTTGTGGTTTTTAGTATGTATTTATGGTTAAATTCAAAAAATATAAGAATAATACAATACGTAGAAAATCAAAATTCAAAAAATTTAAAAAGGAGACAATTAACACATAACAGGTCTGGATTAAGAAAATTTGAAAAAATGAAAATTTCGTAATACGAAGTACAATATAACGTTATTTCATGGTTATTGCCATTCTTCAGTTGCACAGTTGCAGTTGGTAAATTTTTGAATTTTGAATTTTTTCAAAGTTTTTAGAAATCATATTAAGAGGGCAGTGCCTTCGGATTTCAAACTAGCAGTGCTAGGTAAACGAATTTCTTAGTTCAAATCATTTTTAAATTATTCATACCTCGTGTAACAAGTTCAGTTTTGATAATCTTTGGAGGTTATGGTAAGTCAATTTTGTACAATTTAGTCGATAATTTTGTTTAGTTTGAAAAATTTTTTCTTCTTATTTTACAATGTAATCGTAATCGATGCGTGCAACTGAAGAATGGCAATAACCATGAAATAACGTTATATTGTACTTCGTATTACGAAATTTTCATTTTTTCAAATTTTCTTAATCCAGACCTGTTATGTGTTAATTGTCTCCTTTTTAAATTTTTTGAATTTTGATTTTCTACGTATTGTATTATTCTTATATTTTTTGAATTTAACCATAAATACATACTAAAAACCACAAATTTACTTAAAATAATATTTGCAAATTGTCAACACAAATTTTTTGTTTGACATAAACAGCAATTTGTTTTTAATATTTCATACTAACTTGATAAACAATTTTTATTTTCAAAAGTGAAATCAAATGAAAAGCAGTGTATAATTTAATTCAATTTTTAATTATTTCTTGTTTACAAACTGATTGTGAATAAAATAGTATACATACCTCGGTGTCAAGCTTCATTCCAGCGTCGCGCTTATAGTTGACTTCGGCGCTTCGCGCCTCAGTCAACTAACTTAGCGCTCGGCTGTAATGAAGCATTTTCCACCTCGGCACGTAATATACTATTTAAACGTCAGATTATACTTCAATATGGCCGCAAACATATGTTTTGTATATTATTATATTAATTTAATTTATTTATTTATTTTTGTAGACTATAATTTATTTATTATTATTATTAACTTACATAATATATTAACTTATAATAATTATAATCTACAAAAATAAAGAAATAATAGTTATTTATGTATCAAGGGCATTATGACGATGTTTATGTCGAGGGCAACCAATTTAAAAGGTTGAGGGCCGCTAGGCCCGAGAGTTCTTAAGTTGCCCAATTTACATTGATTTTCGGGATTATTGGACAGGGGTTATAAATAAAACAATTTGTTCAAAAGGTCGACGTTTCGCCCAACTTTATTGTGGGCCTCTTCAGGCACATCCAAATATTCAGTTTGATTGGGTAAGATTGTTTTTTATTTCACATGTCCACCATTAATTGGCATATTTTTAGTCCTGAAGAGGCTTACAATAAAGTAGGGCGAAACGTCGACCTTTTGAACAAGTTGTTTTATTTATAACCCCTGTCCAATAATCCCGAAAATCATTTTATTTATTAAGAAATATGGACGAAAACAAATAATTTATAATTTATCTCCTATTTTATTTATTCGTGAAATAGTCTAAATAAATATCCTCGTAAATTTCAAATTAGTCCACAATTTTTTTTCGCTTTTCACTTATGCGTTTGTTGCTTTGTGGCAATTTTCCCTCCGCTAAATAAATAATAATACGCAATGCCATAAATAGTTCTGACGGTTGTAAAATCCAATCTTTACTTTAAAGAATTTTAGTCATATAACCCCAATTGGTCGCTTGCCGCTTTACACCACTTCTTAGCGCACCGGTTACACCAGCAAAAAGACGGTGTTGGTTGGTGTGACACTTTCGGTGTCGGTGTGCCCGCCACCGGACAAACGAACACGATTGGCATTCTTACACCGTGACAAACAAACGCTATTTTCTACACTAATTTCTTGGTGTTGCTTAGTGCAGGATAAACGAACAAACCTATATAGTATACACTAGAACAAATTTTAAAAAATTTCAAGTTTCTAAGTTTTTTGTCTTTGTCCTACCACAATATACGGATATTTAGTCGTCATCACGAATAATGAAGCTTACTAATTTTATTTACAGGGTTGTCACGTTTTGCAAAACCTCCTAGTGACGTAGTTGGGTTTTTAAAAATTCAATTTTAGGTTTAATATTAATCGAAAACAAAAATTAAAAACATATAATAAATTGTATTAATAAACTTTATAGATTGATATTATTCAAAAGTACTAATTCCAACTGTAGCAAATTTCTCATTGTTTAGGAACATGTAATTTTTTCTGTTTCTTGCTACAAGTGAAAATTAGGATTAATGTGCGAGAAATCAGTACTCAAAGATTGTCCTCTGGCAACTCTTGTTTTAGATTTATCATTCACATTTCCATTTTTACTAAATAAGTGCAGCTATTGATAATAATTGGTTCTTGTTTTTTTTTAAGTCTGGCGATAGCGGAGACGACCTCCAAGTTGTAGACACATCCGATAATGTTAGCTGCTTCGAAACTTCCATTGCGCTGTGTGGAAAAAACATAAAAAAGTACAAACAAAACATGAATATAGGCATTTTCACAAAAAGTAAAGAAGTGAGCCTGCTCGAGACTACTTTGGCTTTATGTGGGAAAAGTATAAATAAATTAGAATATAGCACGAACATAAATGAAAGCGTTTCCACACCTCAACTTTCTGGAAATGATTTAGAATCCAACAGTGATTCAATTACTCTTGCGGTTTTGAGTATTAACCACACAGATATAGCCGAAGAAATCATTGACGAAAGCGTTCCTACATTAAAAGATGTCACAAATAATGCAGATTCTTGTTCCATAATAACCAATGTTGACGCTTCCACGGCAACGATTACCAGCAATGTTAGTAAATCTAGTGAAAATAATGAAAGTGTTCTAGAACAGCCAGATATCATAAATTATTCATCAATGGAGAGCGAACGCATCGCCGTTAATACAAGTAACGCTTCTGATTGTATTTTTTCTGATTCTTCTAGTGAAGCAGAAATAGTTGTTACTGATGATATAGATCCTAGTATAATTCAAACAACGTGTGATGAAGAGATGTTCCTTAGCGCAATATATGTAAGCAGTGCAAGTGAATATGAATCAAGTGAAGAATCGGATGAAGATCAAAGCAGTGTTACTAACAAATCTTTGGAAACGACGGATCACCAGCCTAGTTGTTTTGATACTCCCTCTTCTAACGATGATGCTTCCATGGACAGTTCAAGAAATTCTAAAATTAGTGAAATTAGTGAAACAGTAAATTCACCTGACGAAGGTATATAAAAATTTTTTTTTTAAATATTAAGTTTTAACATTTTAATTTCTTCCAGATGTTATTGAAGTTCTTTCTTCTGATGAAGAAGAAACTTCTACAACCAGGGTTGCATTTATAGAAGCAATAAACAAACTTGAAGAATTGATTACCGAAAATTCAAATTTGGCGCTAACAACGTCGGAAAGCCTTCCAAGTAAACCAAAAAAAAGCTTAGTTTTAAAATCTGGAAAATCTTGGCGTCGTACTCTAATTAACCAAAGACGATCATTGTTATCTGAAAATTGCACATCGAATCCTAATGATAGTAAGTAGGTTGTCTTAGTTACCCAGTCATTTGTGTCAAAATTCCTGTCAAATATTTACATGGCTAGTTATTTTAATCCAAATTTCTGTATTAATGTTTAATGCGTTGCATTATTTCCTTTCCGAATTTTAACCATGGAGTTCCTTTTCATGTCCAAATGGGTAAATTAGTTTTAACAAAATTGGTAAAATGTAAATATTTGATCGTTATTAATTTTTGGTTAAATTTTTAGGTTGCATATGCGCTTGTTCGAAGTGTCAAAACAAAGATTTACGCTCATCGCACATGTCAATTTATAACCGACGTTTGTCAGTTCGAGTTATACCCGAATCACCAATTTATAAAATTCGAGGCAAAAGCAATTTAACTGTTTTGGAAAGTTATGCGTCCAATAATGCTGTAGATCAACTGGGTAAGTACCGATTTTTTGTATTGCATAAATTGTACATTGGCCTATCTGATGCATTTATATAAATAGAATTATGAGATCTCCACTGTTGCCAGCATAGATTTTCTTAAGATTTTTTGCTATTGGAAATACCTGCAATGTTATTTATACCTATTAATTCTTTTCTAAAATTAATATTAAATATCGTCCAATGTAATATTATAGATAGAAATCTTGGGAAATTGTTAACGCAAAAACATTTTCCATCTTACTATTAGGTGAGTGTGAAATTAAAATTATTATGTTTTACATTTGTATTTACCAATATGTTTCTAAATTAAAGTCTTTGAAGATGGCTTCAGTTAATGGGCCGAAACGTCGACAGATAGTCAATTAATTTTTATTTTGCGTTCCTAATTTCTCAAGATTTCTATCTAATTCTCTAAAATAATCCAACCCACCAACGAAAACTACTAGATTTTGTTGAAAAAACTCAAAAGAAGATTATTCACAGGACTAATTTATTTATTATCTGAAGCTTGACAAGATTTGTGTTAAAATAATAAAAGAAACTTAACTTGCTGATGGTTTATCAGAATTATATTAAAATTATAGAAGATGCATTTGTTGTAAATCCAATTTTTCTGATGTTATATTGACGATTGGAAGAAAGTTAGAGGTTATCCTGCTTGCATATTTTTAGGTGATGAAGTTTGCTTCTCTTTATTTGCTAAGCAATTTTTTAATGTGTACTTGAGATGTTGCAATTGATAGTTACGTTTCAAATAAGATTATTAACTGCAACTTGTTCAAAATCATATTGAGTGAAGTTTTTGATGCAATCTCTGAATTACTCGGCAGTTTAAATTGTGGTTGCAGTTGTAACTTTTTTTTTCTTAGTTTGATCTCGACTAGAGTATGCCTCCTGTATATCATCTTTCTACTATGAAATGTACATTTTGAGGTTGGACAAAGTGGAACAGAAGTTCCTAAAATACCAGTACTATCAGTTCAAGTGTGGTGGAACTGGAAGAGTTTTCCCAGCAGAATATTTGTATTCTTAATCTTATTCTTATTCCAAATCATTGCAGTGTAAAAAAATTACCGGAAATTTATGCTAAATTGGTTTTCCTGTATACAGGGTGACCGGTCGACCATCGATTTTATAGATTTCGACATGCTACTTTCGAATTTCTACTTTGCCACCTCGTATTTTTTCTGCTTGCGCCGCTATATTGAAAAAATGGAGCCTAAAAACAGTTTTTGATAATATCTGCTTTCCGACTCATTTTACGATGACTATTGCATGCGTATGTACAGAAACACACATGAACCAATAGAAAAATTCGGAGAAACTTTGTCAAATTTAGAACCAATCTCATGTCGTTTTGCACTTATCGATTTCTTATTAAAAAATTATAATTTTTTGGATTTTTGTATTTACTTTTACTTTCCCCTTTTGCACAGAATATTATTTTGTTCTCTTAATCGTACAAAATGATCGATAATATTCTATGCACATGGGAAGTTATATATGAAAATAGTTACGTAATAAATTAAACTAGAGAAAATTTTCTATAATTTAACCAACATACATGTCGTATATTAACGAAAAATATTGTATTGTTAAGAAGCCCCTCGAGGTATAAAATAAAAGACACTTTAATCGAAAATATACATACCTATATATTTTAATGTGGACTAGTTTCGACAGTTGTCTACGTCACATTTGTTTGATCAAACTATACATCCAATGCCATTATTGTATTTGACGGATATCCAGAAGATGTAGTACTAAACCGTAGTATCAAATCTGTGGTCACATGCTAGAAGGGAATAAGTTTGTATAGATCCCTATATACTTATTTCCTTCTAGCATGTGATCACAGAAATATACGGAGCAATCCCGACGATCACGGAAAACTGCTTCAGTAGACATACTTTTTGACGAAACAAGTATCCTAACTTTCTCACCAGATAAATTCCTGGCCAACGATGCAAACAAACCCTTCATTGAAATGTTGAAAACAAAATTTAAAGCTGCGAACTTCATGGTCGAACAAGCCACGGAAGATGCGGATACGCTAATAAATAATCAATACCGCAATCAGCCTTTCATCAACATTCGATTCTGTAATAGTTGTCGGCGAAGATGTGGATTTTCTTATTCTTTTGACGAATCTATCTACGCGTTCAAACATATTATATATTCCCAAACCAGGAAAAGGTAAAATTTCGCAACAAATATATTCAACAAAACGTATCATAGATAAAATAGCCGAAGATCACATATTATTATTCTTGTACGCCTTAGTGACTCTGATACAACATCAGTACTCTTTGCTAGAGGAAAAATAAAAAATGTTAATGTACTACGAGAAAATCCAGAATTAAATGAGGTTGTACGGGTATTCAAAAACGCAAATGCTGATCCAGAGATCATTGCTAAAGCTGGAGAACGCTTCCTCTTGCATTGTACAGTTACAGTGCCGTCAAAAGTATGTCGTTTGTGTCGTGGCACTAGTAGGGGAACCTGCCCTACAGTGAGACATGTGTTCTCAAATTTCTCTCACTTTTTAACAGGAAAGGGAAGTATCGTGCCATGGATTTGAATGATTATTTGCCGCGGTTATTGGTCGAGTTTGTACATATTGGAAATAAGTGTATTTCTGACAAGTAAAAGTAAGTTTTACCAAGTACACTATTCTATCTTGAAAAGAAATTTAAAAAGATTTTTGTAAAACATGTTTCCTCTCTAAGTATGTGTGAATTATGTAGTCTTTATTAATGATTTTATAATTTATTAAACTACTGTTTTTCACTAGTTATAAACCAATATGGTTTTTGCGACAGTGTCTCCAACAGTGAGACATTTACTGTTTTCCAACAGTGAGACACTGTCTTACTATTGGACTGTTACTATTGGAACAGTGAGACACTATCTTACTATTGGACTTACTGTTAGGCTTAACAACCATCATAATTTAAGCATCATAATTCTATGCGGACATATAAGTCGCCAAAAATCTACATTTTCTCTTATAATAGACTTCAGGTTCATTAATATCTGGTATAAATCATCCAATATATTTGTTTTTATTTTAAATAAACATTTTAAACGTTAAAACGTGACATATTTAATTTTTACGCGAACAAAAATTGGGTGTCTCACTGCTAGGCACTAGTGTCCAACAGTGAGAAAAATGCAACTATAGTTTCTTCTTACAAAAAAAGTAGGAAACTTTAAGAATATATCCATATATTGTTCACATATATGTAGGTAAAGATAGTTTTGTATAGTGGTAAGTAAATCAGTACTCTAGGTCAAATGGTTTATGAATTATATGGGTTTTAAAAAAAAGTGTCCCACTGTTGGGCAAGGTCCCCTACGCTGAAACTATTTATTTTACAAAAAAAAGATTATTACATAAATTATATCCCTAAAGAAAAATTTCTGATCTCAAATCTGGTAATGGAAATTCTGGAAGAAGACCGGATATCCAAACTTCCATATAAACTTAAATTAAAATTAAATTTCTGAAGAAGACGATAAAAGTCGTCGAAAGCTTATAAATATAATTTCATTATATTATTGAATTTAACTTGTTATTTAAAGTTTTATTGTTCACATAAATTATAGGAAATTTTCTCTAGTTTAATTTATTTTCATCGTAGAATGATTCGTAAAGGAGATATTATCAAAAACCGTTTTTAGGCTCCATTTTTTCAATATGACAGCGCGAGCTGCAAAAATACGAGGTGGCATAGTAGAAATTCGGAAAGAGCATGTAGAAATCTATAAAATTCCCAAATTTTCAAACTCCCGGAAAACTTTCAAGGTAGGTAACCTCTTCTTTGAGCACCAAATGACTGTACTAAATGGCTCAAGCTTAAATCTATCTACTCGTTCAGTAATTTATGTATATGTTACGGTCAATGATGACAATTCGGGCATTAACGTCAATGCCCAGCTTTATAGTAGTTATTCCATAATATCATCATTGTCTAATCCATTTTGACCATTAACGTCATTGACCGGCCAAAGATGTAAATATTACAATCAGATGAAAATATTTACATCATTGCCCACCGTTAACGGGCGTTAACGTCAATGCCGGTCAATGACGTTAATGGCCAGCGCAAATGGGCATTAACGTCATTGCCCGGCCATTGACGTCTATGCCCAATTTACGTCATTGACCGTAACATATATATCTTATCACTGATGGTGTTGAGTTCTATTATTTAAAAAATTTAAATATATTTATATTTTAAGGTGTAATAATTAAGCAAAATTTAAAATATAAAAAGTAAATATTATTTGCTCATGTAATCGGCGCTTATCTAATCACTGTTGGTTTTATGTCTGTGTTTTCTTATCCAAGAGGTTTTTCTAATAATTTTTTTAATTATCTACTTATTGATAATTTTTATTACGTAAAAGGATTTTGTTTTTGTATTTCACATGGTTTTGCAGGTAAAATTCAATATTGCTAGAATATTGAAAACAAAATAAATAATTAGTCGGGAAATGTTTTCATAAAATGGAAAATTTTTAAATTAATGTTACTTGTTTAGCATAATCGCATTTCAACAACTAAAATTATTGAAGCAAAACATCACTAGAACAAAGTTCTAGACCTTGAATGATCTAGCTTGAAAATCAGCTGAGAACAAAAGGGTTTATGGACGTCGAAAGTCGCAAGGTTGCATGTTATTGCCTAATGTTATTAAATATAAAATAAAATATGAATGAGGAATCGATCACGTTTATTTACACAGTAAAGAAATGGGGTTTCGTGGAGCATCAGTATTAAAAAGCACTGATCATCCATGAGCCATGACCGTATCCAAAATCAATGTTAATTGAAAATCGAACCAGAAAATTTATGAAATGCATGATTTATTTCTCACTAGTTTAAAACTCTTGACAATTTTATCAAGTTAATTCTTTATATTTGTCAGTTCTTCGATGATATTAGATAACCATGTATTCTTTCATTCCATCATTGAACAGAAGGTAAGAACCTTACATTTTAGCATCTAAAATAGATGTGCTAGAGGACGGCAAGTGGTATTATTGGACTTGGAATATTTATGCAAATTCCTGCTTCTCTAATTATTTTAGAGAGAAAGTGAAAGACATAGAAATAATGTAGAAATATAAACTATGAATGATAAAGAGTATTAGATTTCATTTAGTGTTTATTTAAAAAGTCAAAAAATTCTTTTGAAATTGTTAAAAGTTTTATTTATCAGACTGGCCATGTATGTATCGGGGGTATCGACCCCCGATTATAAAATCAAATTATAAGCTGTCCTACGATGCACTTTCCGAAGGGGAAGAACTTTCCGAAGGACACCCTAGCATATAATAAAGGTAAACAATCAAATCAATATTTTCAAGAATCCAACTGTGATACTGATGAAACCTAATAAGGTCGAAACATGTCTATCATTGTTGGGTTCTTGATTATATTGATTTAACTTTGAATTAGTACTACTATGTATTTTACAATGGGAATCGCCTATACTTATTCAGTTACAATCTTAATTTGCTTTTTTACTTTATTTTTACATCTGAATTTGACTTTTTCAAAATAATTTCAAGAATTTATTTTAAATTAAATAATAATTAAAAAATGAGCATAGGCAACGTCTTACTCACGGGAAAAATTTCAAAATTATAAAAAATTTGTTGCTCTGTTCTGAATCAAAATTAAATGAGCGAGGTGTCAAGAATAACCCCCTGAGGCAGTACTCCATGGAGAACCAGAAACCATGGAGAAGGGCTAGACCCCTTCTAAGTACATGCCAGAAACAATAAAAACTGAAAGCCCGTTGATAAAATAATATTCTAACACACCACTGGGAATATCCATCATGATTCAAGAATGAAATCTTGAACTCTCCAGTACTAACATATTTTTTTATAACACGAGTACTAACATCGGTTTGTGAGACCCATTCTAGTTTTTAATTTATTTAACGCCGTTTTTACATTTTATTTACCACAAATGCAATAATATCAAATGTTTAGGTATTTTTCTTTATAATAATGTTAATTCTAGTAAGAAAGTCTTTTTGTTTTATAAAATTTCATTGCTGTAAAAGTATTAAAAATTAAATTTACAGTTAAAACTAGAAGTTGTTTGTCTGTGAGACCGATTGTTAGTACTGGAGGGTTAAAGATTCAATTCAAAATCGCTATTAAGTTTATTTAAAACATTCTTATGTAAATTATTATCTTATGTTTATTTTATTCAGACTTTTTACGCAATAATGATAATATAGTATGTTTTGTCTAGTTCACTGGTACTACATGGGCCCCTTACCCACTTGAAATTTTGATTTTATACCGAAATTATGAAATTTTACATTTTTATCTTTCGCAAATCGATTTCGGAGAAATTGTTTTAAATGTTATATTTTTTCTTATTATTTAATTTTCTGACTGTAAATTTTAAAAATGCGCTACATCATGGCCGTCTGTAATTTTGTATAAATTCAAAATTATAAACAAAATCCGCCATTTTAAATTATTTGATTAGTTTTTTGTGAATAAAAGGTAAAATTAGTCATCGCAGGAAAAATAAAAATCGATTCAATAAAATTTCTTTATAAAATACAAATTTCTAATGAATTGTGTATCACGATTATTTGAAAACGTCAGCACTTCCTAGTTATAGTGGGGAAAGTTACAAGGTCGTTGCACGAAAATTCGAGGTTATAAATAACGGTGACGGCAAAGTAGTGATCTCATTGTTCGTATTGCGGTCGGTGTTTGCTGAACGTAAAAAAAGAAAGTTTATGTGTGGTATTTTGCAAGAGTGTATTTACGATTTTAAATGCCTGAGTTTAACGAATTCTGCATTACTAGATTGTACGTCGAAGGTTGTTCAAAGTTTGGATTATCGAGAGGACATTGGAGAACCTTTAATAAACGTAAAAGCCAACAACGCACTTATACATGATTCGCTTCACTATCGTAGTCCTCCACCTGTAACAGCCCGCGAGATTGTTTTACGTCGATGTGGACAAGTTGAACCCAAGTCGTTTTCAGAATGTTACTCAGATTTGTAAGTAATTGTCAATTTGATGTATTTTGTGTGCTTAACTAGGAAGGTCATTATTTTAGGACGCTACTAAATTGCTTCAAGATAGGAGAGGGCGTTTATGGAGAAGTTTTCCTCTTCAGAAATGCCCGCAATTTGGGATCCGTCATGAAGGTCATTCCGATCGAAGGAAACCAAATGGTTAACGGCGAGAGACAAAAAAAATTTGAAGAAATTCTCTCAGAAATCATCATCGCTGGGTAGGTCACTTTGACATTTTACTTTGTTTACTTTATTTTTTAACATTGCACAATGTTACGATATTTTGTTTTTATTTGACAGTGAATTGAGCAATTTGCGAACCGACACTAATAACAATACCTGCTCGTTTTCCGAAGTTCAAAATATACGATGTGTCCGTGGGTGTTATCCGAACCGTCTTCTCGAGTTGTGGGAACTGTACGACGAAACACATGGCTCTGAAAACGATTCACCCGACATGTTCAAAGAAGATCAGCTCTACATAGTTCTCGAGTTGGCTAACGGCGGTAAAGACATGGAAGCTTTTGTGTTCAATAATGCCGTACAAGCCTTTTCATTATTCAAACAGGTTAGTACTTTAGGCTTTTTATAATTTTCTCTAAGCAGTACTAGGAAAATGTCCTTTTCTGTTTGCACCCTAAATAATGTCGTAACTGCAAAAATATAATTCTTATGCCAGGTTTCACCAACCTTCATCAAGGTATTTGATCAACGTCAAATGATTTGACGTTTGTTAACTCGTGAAAATCTGTTTCATAATTGGTTAAAACAGATTTGACGTTGATCAAATGCCTTGACAACCTTGACGAAGGTTGATCAAATGCCTTGACAACCTTGACTCACGGGCATTAATTTTTTAAATCCTAAACCCTCCAACTTGAAAATAATCAATTGTACCTATATTTTTTTCAATATGTTAAACGAGAGCTTATCGAAAAACATATGTGTGACGAAGAAAATATCAAAATTGAAACGTCTAGTATCAAAGATAACAATATTAATTTTTTACAATTTCGAGTAATTGATGAAAAACTGTTTTTCACAATTTTGGGGAGTAAAGTACATGATGTATAATATACTATTGTGTACCTGCTTAGTTGGTAACTAAGGTAACTTTTACGACTCAAAACAAATGGGTTATTACCAACTAAGTTTCCAGTAACTTATACCATACGATCAAGTGCATCAAACACTACCATGTAGCATAAAAACTCCACTTTTGCTAAAAATGGAGATTGCCATCTTTGATACTAGACGTTTCAATTGTTAGATTTGTTCTTGAGTTATTAATAATATTTGAAAATCAAATCGTAAGATAGAATTTTTTTCTTCTAATATTTACTTGTCATGAAAGAGTAAAATATGAATCCGTTCCTAAACTTGGTTGGTTTAAGAAATATTTTTCATGATTATACTCGAGCGCGCTTTTTGATTACTGTATCTTTTATAATTTATAGTAGTTAATGGTTAAAAATAGTTTAGCACTACAGATCGAGAAAGTCCCTGACCTGAAAGCATAGGTACAGCTGCTTGTACTTCAACTGTTTGATGTTTTGTGACGGCAATGGGCATTTACAAAACAATTTGCTTAGCTTTAAGCATGGACGTCTAAAGGGTGGGGGGCACACTCAAAATTTATATAATTATTTTTTCAAACCAGACATGCAAGGGGATTTCATAAATTGAAATGTGGTGGTGGTCTAGTTTATTATGCATTTTTAACTCGTGAGACACAGTCAGAAATAAATTCAATAATTATTGTGGATTATAGAATGGAGCAGGGCAGCTATCTGAGTCGAGATTCAAACGTAGAAATTTACATTCATAGCTCTAGCTTGTATGATTTATTTATTAAATAGTAAAATGTTATTGCACAATCAAGGATGAACACAGTAGATACGCGTTTTTGACTTATTAGTTGTCATCAGTACTGCATACATAATATGGAAAATTCTTAAACCCTTTGTGTTGGAAATCCACCAATCCTTAGCTACATTAATTCATTACACTGATTGTAGATTATTTATTTTGATTACATAAAAAAGACAATTTGACAATTTTGGCCTAATGCAACTTATATTATTTTTAACACTTTGCCCTAATGCAACTTATATTATTTTTAACACTTTGCCCTACATAAAGGCATAGTGACCATTTTTTTTTTTTTTTAAGGGTTCTTTTGGCAGATACCCTCGATGGTTTGCTATTACTTGCTGAGAGAAGACTCTGAGAATATAATTCTTCTTTCTATTTAAAGAAGATTTTTATTGAAATCTTCTATTAGCAATCGAAAATCCATTAATTAAATTTTAAACAAGTTCCAACCTAAATTATTTCAATGATTTCCAATGAATACCGGTGATTTCCAAGAAATTTTAGTGATTTTGTCGAAATTCCTGTTACTTTCAATCAAGTGTATACAAAATTTTCGAGATATTTACCCCTTACTTATTTCAAGCCGTTTTACCCCCATTCAAGAATCGACATTTTTCTCTGCTAGTTAACAAATCACACCCTTGCAACAAAAGTAACATAAGTCAAAGGAACTTATAGAAAATACGCAACCTAATTGTCAAAAAAAGAATGATACCTTAAACCTTAAAGTTCCATAATCTTGATGTTTTATTGAAAAGGATATTTTTTACGTTTGATCGAATGATGTTCATTACCTGGGGAAATGAGACGTTATAATACCGTTGATAACATAGGATATTGAAAAAAATGTGTTGCCAATTTTTAGGAGTTTATAGAACTCACCATCACAAAACAAACAAAAAATCTCTAAATATAGTTTAAAAAACATTAAATTTTGAGTTTATTTATTTATAAGACTGTTCTGTTGAACGTGGAACTTGGCATATTTATACCGTGTAGGAAGTAATTTGATTTTATTTGGTGTGATGAGAAGCAAGGTGAAAGGTTACATTGTTTAAAATTTCATTGCTTAACCTGTGCTTCTGGTAATTGTCTTCAATTTAAAGTTGTCGCAATGAAATTCAATATGCTTCCTTGTTGCAACATTAATCTAAATTTATGATACGATTTTAATGCACCAATTTAAGAGGGAAGTCTACCTCATAACTTTTCTAAACTTGCTGTCACTAATTTTAGTACAAAAATGAATCAAAAATATTAATTTTACACATATTTGTTTTTAACAATTTTAATTAGTTTTTCTCAAAATGTGTCTAATGATTAACATATAAACTGGAAATAAAGTTTGCAAATTTCAATTAAAATGCTTTCCGTGTTGGATTTTTCTATTTCTGTTGTTGGCCCAACTTCCTTCTCAGTGCGAGTTTGTATTATTTTTAATTCAACAGATTTTACAAATTTAAGTTGGGATTTTTTGTAAATAAAAATAGGCGGCTGAAGAACCTATTGCAATGTTAGTAAAAATGTTTTTTTGCAGAAAACAAATATTCTATTTTTATGTCTGCATAAAAACATTTATTATCATTGCCTCATGTCAGTCAGATGCTGCTAAGAAAACTTACCTTTATTAGTTTGCCTCATCATCAAAACGTTTAACATAATATCTACCTGTAATGCAATCTAAACATTGTAACTTTGAATCTATTTTATTTATGAGAGAATGTTGCTTGTTTTTATCCAACATTGTAGTCCACTCTGAACAAATTTAGGAATTAATTAAGTATTAATAGTTTGGATCAATAGAGAAAATTGCGTTTTTTGTATAATATTTTATTTAAAGTAAACATTTTTATAAATCGACTAAACTAAATAATTCAGGTCGGTGTAGGTCGACACTTAAAAGATTTAAAAAATATAAACTGGCTTTTGAGCAAAAGTTTCAGTAGAAAAATTACGTACTGCAACTATTACTTAATAATAATTATGTATTTATATAAATTTTTTCTTATTCATTATTTACACAAAATTAATTATGATAAATTATTCTTTACAGACCGCCTGTGCCTTAGCAATAGCAGAAGCTTCTCTACAATTTGAGCACAGAGATTTACATTGGGGAAATCTTCTAATTACCCAAACAGAAAAAGACAAAACGCTCAGTTATCGTCTAAATGGGACCGACTTTACAATTCCGACTTGTGGAATACAGGTGTCGATCATCGACTTCACTTTATCGAGAATTACATTTGATGGCGTGTGCATTTTTAACGATCTTAGTTTGGATCCTGATTTGTTCACTGCTAGTGGCGATTACCAATTTGAAGTTTATAAGTTGATGCAGAAACAAAATGGGTAAGTTATAAAGAAGTTTAAATTGTTTTTGTTTCTAACTTTTGATTCTTTGTTTTAGAAATGAATGGCAGCATTTTGAGCCGTACACTAATGTTTTATGGCTGCATTACATTTTAGATAAAATAATACATCTCCTTCATTACAAATACTCAAAAACAAGAATTCATCGTGAGACGATCAAGCAATTGAAAGCCATGAAGGATCGCATTCTAAGCTTCGACAGCGCAGTTAATTTTGTAAATGATGAATTTTTATCGTGAGAAGTTGTTCCGGATTGATTTATAAATAAATTTTAATATAATATAAAATTATTTAATTTGATTTTAATTAAAAATGAAGAATCCATTTCATACATAAATGTTTTCCCAAGGTAATACAAGAAACAAGGTATATACAAAAAAATATACAAATTTTCTAATTCAACGGATGCGAATATTTAGAATTCCAGTCTCTTTCAAACACAGCTTGTAGTTGACTTCGAATGGTTACATGAGAGCCATTTCTGTCAAAAATTGGGTCATGAATTACCAATCCAATACCAGCAGTATCGATGAAATAATCGCCAGACCAATTTGAAGTTCCAATGTATGCAGTATTATCAGTAACCATGTACTTGTTATGATTGACCCTTGCAAACGGAATTTTTGATTGATTCGCATTTGCAGGCACCACAAAACGGCGCTAAAATTTAAATTATAAGTAAATTACTATTAATTGCAGTTGAAACATACCACTTGAATTGACGTTTTTGGATAAGAATTTGTGATGTCTGCTAGTGACTTCAAAAAGTGATCTTCGGAAGCACGACTATGATTCCATTTACTTATCAACATTCGTACTTGAATTTTGTGTTCCAGTGTGGCCGCCCTTAAAGCGTCATCGATTTCAGGCCAAAACTTCATTTTGGGCGTGTAAATCGTGAGGGGGAAGTAATCCATAACAGCAATGTAGATAAATCTTTCGGCCAGTTTGATTACATTTGTTATTGCTTTTATATCATCTGACCTTCCAACTGGAGAGAAGGGTGGTGGTGAGCTCTAAAGCATAAATATAGAAAGTGTTGCACTGGATGGAAAGGACGAACTTACCGACAAATAAACCTGAAATGTGTCGTTATGGAGGCTAAGGTTCATGGGGGTTTCGATGTTAAATTTTGTGTCCAGGTTTGAAGGCCACTTGTCTGGTACTTTTGCATCTTTTTCACCCAAACTCCAGTAAACCTACAAAAGCACAATTTACATTCATATTTCAATAGTTGACTTGCGACTTACATCGAAAATCTTGGCTATATCTTCAGCAAGACAACTACAATTGTAAACAACCACCCCCATTTCTTTAACCTAAAACAAAATTTTGTTATTTCACAATTTGGGATTCACTCGTAGAAAACCTAAACAAAAATTTGCATCCAAGTGCAGTGAATTGTTTAATTTAAGAAATGTTACCTGTGTCAACGCTCGCCAATCCATGTTAGCGCTGCCCACATAAAAGTGAGTTCTATCTATAATCCACACTTTTGTATGCAAAACTCCTCCTCCTAATAATTTGGCAAAATTGAGACTTCTAACTTCGGCCGCTTTTCTTTTTACTAAAAATTCTGTATCAACGTTAGGCTGATATTGCGTTGGGGCATTTTGAGCTATTTTGATCTTGATATTTCTGTTTATACCGGCATCCAAAAGTGCCTGGAAAATTTCTTCACCCTAATAATTCAATTTATAAGTAGTTGGAATACGAGAATGTGTGAGAAATACTTTTTGTGAGGAAGGATCCGGATAGACTTCAGACTGCCTCAGTGTCCAATAAAAAGAACCAATTTCTATTGTGTGCTGAGACGCGTTGATCAGATCTATCCAAGTTTGGTACGTGGAAGGATTCTGAATTGTATTGCTTGGATAAACTAAGCCAATTGGAATGCTTTCTACTAACGATATGCTGAAAAAAAACTTGTAAATTTTGGTCAGTGATGCTATTGTATTTGTTTACCTGCATGAATTTTGACATACGTTTGGTAGTAGCGACTTGGGAGTGTGTTCCGGTTTTTCCATTGCATGGTCTAATAATGGTAAGAGAACTACTAGGAAGATCAAAATAAGAATAACGCTGATTGGAATACATGAAGGTTTGCACCATTTCTGTTTTTGGCCCCATCTAAAATTATTTTACAAAAACATTCCATTAGCTTAGTTTGAAATTAGATTCATTTTAACTGAAAAATAAAAATTGAAACATTTGGTCAGGCGAAAAGTTACATTTTGGGAGTAATTAATTTGTTCCAGGATTAGAATAAACTTTTATTTTACTTGTGATTGTTTAAAAATATGTTGTGAAACTTCTCTTGAAGATCAAAGAATAAAGCTATTCTCCTTTCACATTGTCAATATTTTGATGATAATTTTGATAGAAACCCGTTTTGACCGTGGGACAGGTATCAACAAATTTTTATTGTGTTTCTATTGTTATTACGTAACATCAAAAAGTTGATTAAAAATTTATGAAAATATTGACTGTGGGATTTTTTTATATTTATTTAAATATAATCTATTCTAGTGATTATAAAATTAATTTAGAAATTTAAAAAATTCATATAAATAGAAGAAAATAACACTGCAATATACTAATGCAGTAAATAGTGAAAAGTGTGACCTTATCTTATCAGTTGTCTGCCACCACTGACGCGCATGAATAGATTAACGAGAAATATTTTTATCATTTACTTTTTTTTATTTATTTCTATATAATATGATTATTCTATTTTTTAATATCCAAAATTTGCGAAATGGAAATCTTATGGTTTGATCGAGTCTGATTTGAAAACTCGAATTTTATTTGCCAGTTTCAGAATTTACGGCGGACCATCATTTGACTGATTAGTATCAATAAGTGTGAAACACGTGCTCTGGTTTCTTTTAAAAATGAAATATTGACATGGGGGTGTTTCATTTTTGGGAGTAGGTGTACTTAGCTGCATCAATGCAGTCATCCAAGACCGAAATCAATAATAATTTTTTAAATGGAAAATGCTAATCTGAAATGTAAATTCTAAACAATTTTTTTACTAGAAATGCATTTTTCAAATTCCACTCTGGTTAATGATTAACAATTCTATATTAATAAAATACTTAAATTTACCTTAGCATCAAAATTTGTATTTACCGATGTGAAATGTTACGTCATCTAAAGAAACTAACCGCGAAAGTTAATTTTGAAGTTTAAGGTGGCCATATGCGTAAAAGAGAGAAGGGATACGTTTGTTATTGAGTTTTTGAAACAAGCTTCTAGAGGAAAGTAAAGGTGCGTACTACAATATTTATATCTCACGATTTACATCTCTCTGGAAAAATAAAAAAATTTAATTTTAGTACTTTGTTTCTTTTAGACATCATTTTCTTGCAGAAAATTAGAGTTTACAACCGGCTCGAAGTCAGTTTTTCTAATTAACATTTTAATTTGTTTATTTATCTTTATACATGCAAATTCCGTTGGTTGTGAAATAATTTGTTCTGTACTGAAGGCCCGAACAGGAGAAAAAAGCTATAGGGATTAAGGAATAAATTAGAATAGATTCCAGATTTTAATCTGAAAGTGTATACAGAATAACAGAAATCATAACTTGATGAACGGTGAACTCGACTATTAATTTATTGTAAATGCAAACTTTTTTTCATAATAGCGGTCATAAGGGAAAGGGGTAAAAGAAGCATCTCCCTGCACGAGGCATTTCGGTATAACTAACAAGCCGAATTATCTTAAAATATTAAAGCTCATTGATTGGTCTGAGAAATAAAGAAATCCTTGATCTACTACTGTTACATAATAACTCATTTTCTACATTAATTTGAGTTACGTAATGATAATGAGTCACACTTACGCACTAGTGCAGAAAGTGATTTACTTTTAACACCGGTGTTGAAATCAAGTTCACCTGACGTTTACGATAATATCTTCGTCACAAAATGCATCCTTGAAGTATTAAATCCCTAAATTCTAATCGGTCTTGGACCTACAAAGCCTGTAGCGCTTCTCTACATATGGGAAACGTCAATTTGAACAAAATCATTGATTTAAAATACGTCTCGTTATCTCAGTTGTGTGATTGTAAAACTCGGTTAACGCCTCGGTATGCAAGTATCACGTGCGTTCGATAACGGATTGCTTTCTACACCGTTCACTATACTATTCTACATAGTATTTACCCCAGAACGATGGTAATTTTTGTCATTCTTTAAATATATAATATTTCTCTCAGATTCCTTCGCTCTACGTAAGAGCATAGTGACCACTTCTTTTTTTTTTTAGAAGGGTTCTCTAGGCAGATACATCGGTGGTTTGCCATTGCCTGCCGAGGGAAGACGGTCAGAATAAAGTTTTTACTCCGCCCGGGATCGAACCGGTGATTTCGGTTTAGCAATCGGCGCACACAAGCGCCAGGCCGTGACCGTCTAATAATATTTAGGTAGGTAATAATTACGGATCTTACGAAATTGAAGCTCACTGATTGCCCTATGTTTTGTGATTGCCCTATTAGGTGCCTTTAGACACACAATCCTGGCACGCGGGTAGGATCGAACGCCAGCACGCGTGCCAGGCGGAGCCAAATTCAGCGGCGCCTATTTGTCCTAGACAGAAGAAAACTTTCGAACATAGGAAATTAACATGTAAAAACTTATTTATGTAAACTCCTGCTTCCCTAATTATTTTAGAGAAAAAATGAAAGACATAAAATTAATGCATAAATATAAACTACAAATGATAAGACCATTAGATTTCATCTAACTTTTACTTAAAAGGTCAAAAAATGCTTTCGAAATTGTTAAAATTTTCATTTATCGCACTGGCCATGTAATAAATTCAATTTAATTTATATTTTCCAAAATAATTGCCATAGAAACTTTCATGGCAAGTCCGATAAATGAAAATTTTAACAATTTCAAAAGCATTTTTTGGCTTTTTAAGTAAAAGTTAGATGAAATCTAATGCTCTTATCATTCGTAGTTTATATTTCTGCATTATTTTTGTGTCTTTCATTTTTTCTTTAAAATAATTAGAGAAGCAGGAATTTGCATAAATAAGTTTTTACATGTTAATTTCCTATGTTCGGCTAACTCATTCAGCACCCGGTATATTATATTAAAATTAATAATAATAATTATACTTAATATGTTTTGTAATAATATGATGATTGATAAGTATTCAACAGTGCTGCTGTTTCTTATTAGATTTCCTGTCAGACACTAATACGAAGTAAATAATCTAATACATTTGATAACCAACATGTTATCACTCTTATACATACACGTGATATCTATATGATATAGCAGTGTTTCCCAAATGTCTCAAAATTGCGGACCCCCAAAATTAGAAACTAAGTATCATGGGAACCCCCGCACAGTTTTGTTACAAAAATAAAAAATAAAGCAGCTATTACGTTTTTTAAATATATACTACCTACCTAATCATGGTAATTAATAATTATTAAAAGACATGAATAATGAAAATTAAAAATAAAATACAATGAATACATTATCATTACATATCATTATCAAGAAAAGCTTTATTGTTAACGTATTTTTGCCTATTCGCCTATTATTTTTTATTTTTATGTTGTGGGTTTGCACTTTACAGGCCACCAAAAAACATGCCGCGGACCCCTGGGGGTTCTCAGCAATCATGGAAGTAGCTAATTTTTGAGTTCACAAAATTGAAGCTTTTGATTGGTTGGTTACAATTCTCTTTGTCTGATTTTTAAGGGTTGCTTGGGATTTTTTCAATTGATTCAAAATATTATCTGCGAAAATAATATAATTGATATTATTATTTATAGATTACTATATTTCGAAGTTTATATAACTCATCTTATACCGAATATTATAATTTTTATTATAAAAATAATAATAAATAATATTATATTATATGTGCCGGTCTATCGGGATTAGCCTGGTAACTTTTAAGGCCAGTCCGTCCCTAGTGTTTTTGTAAATAGTAAAATCTAGAGTAATGAGTAATATACATATATAATATTAATATTATATTGCTGTACTTATATTGATTGTTAGATTACTTGTTTAGAATCACTGTTTGGCGAAAAAGGATAAAATAAATCATAATAATAGAAATTCTACATAATTTAATTCACCTTTTAAGTGCACCTGGATCTCCTTCTCCCTGCAACATATACGTTTGACTCCAAATATCTTCTTCTTCATGTCCAACACTTGGTGATTCCAAAACAGTCTAAAATAAAAAAGAATAATAATAAAAGCAAAATAAGTTATATAAAAACTAAAAGTATTATGTTGCTTGTTCACAATAAGTTAACCAAAAATAATTTAAAAAATTCATAAATAAATAAACTCACAGGGCTGTTTGCCATTTTATTTTGCGGAAGTAACTTTACTTTCATTATTTTTAAATTTCTGTTGTTAAAATAAACTTCACCTTTGTATGCCGGTTATCTTGCAGAATAGTATCTCTTTTCAACTTTAGTTCTACTCTACTGTGCACCTTTTTTATGTACAAGCGTGGTCATCTGTGGTTCAGTAACTTTTCAAAATTAGCACAGGGGAGTATTGGCACAAGTTTAAAATTAATTAAATATTTTTAAAAGTTGTCGGAAAGAATTTTGCAAAAAATTCTATTATTCAGACATTGCAATACTAAATAAAGTCAAAAATTTAAAAATTAATAAAGTGGTTCTCAAACTGTTACTACTTATTGTTGTACTATATTATTTTTCTTCATAAATGAATAATTGTTTTTGTCTGTCTGGATATTTTTTATTTTTTTAAAAATATTTTTGTATACAATGATAATTACTAATACGATATTTTTTTTTATATTAAATGAAAGTCAAGAAAGATAAAATTTATGACTGTTCAAATCTTCAAACTTTTTATATTAAAATCGATAATTACTATTACTATTAGTTCAAGGATAAAGACAACAATGTCGTGCTAATATAAGGAAAACATAACTTTTTCAAATTAACTATTAAACCTCCCTCGCTATACATTTATGAACGAACAACCACCCCTGTTATCACTAATGGTTTCCTAATAAATTATTAAAACTCCAAGTTGAATAGTCACGACGACATTAATTTATTTTACTATTATAATTTTATAGAATAATCGATAATAATAATAATTAGTATAAAGGCATCGCAGGTACGAAATCACTTTCTATGAAAATCGAATTTTACGATAAGGTCAAGTTTACGTGAGTAAGAAAATTAATTTTAAAATATCGCCTACACACAATGGCGGTGGTCGAAAGGTAAATGTTATCCACCCAAAAATTATTTTTATTTTACCTTTCAACATAAAGCGATAAGAAAGAAAACTTATTTTGTAGTTTCTATTTTCAGTATCTTAGTTAGCATCTTTTGATCTGTCGTATTAATCCACTCACGCGCGTCGATCTTACATTAGGTTGTTTTTTAACATAAAGGTACTCGTAATATTGTTATTGAAAACAAACAGTACCTAGTATTTATAGTATACGTCTGAATCTAATAATATGATTGGATAAGAGATGACTTCACACGTATAAAAGGCTTTCTAATCAAAACTCAAATGTTACATACCAAAAGAAAAATTTGGGTATAATTATACCGGCATTTGCGACTTTATGAGCATAGATTAGAATACCCACAATTCTTAAAAATAGCAGAAATTTATTTTTCAACTTTAATTTAACAGTTGAGTTCAACGTAGAGAGCGATACTTAGCAATTGTTCCGCTTTCAAATTGTTGAACGTTAATATTATTGCTTTTGTAAATTAATTTTTTATTTTTAAAAATTTATCTTTATATTTAAATTTAACTTTGTTAAAAAATTTCCGACAAACTTGTTAAAAAATGTCCTATAAATTTAACGGCAACAAATACACGTAAAAAAATAAACACCAATGTCCTCAGTGCTGACTGCGAATTATTTATGGTTTTTTATAAATTTATAAATTATATTATAACTTTTATATAAATTGCCAAAAGGCAATCCCAGAAGCCATGCCAAAAGCCAAAAAAAAATTTCCTTCAATTTGTTAATAAATTTTCTACAAATTTGTTAAAAAATTTCTTACAAACTTGTGGGAAGTTTTGTAACAAGAAAGGATAAAGAGGATACTAAACAAACTGGGTGATGGGAATATCGGCTGTAAACTCACGCTATTTATATTTATTAAAAAATATACAAATAAAACGACAATGTTTCGAAGGGATAATCCACTTCTTCTTCAAGTTCCAAACAAGATACCTTATTGAATACGTCTAATTTTCTTATGTAGAAAACTAGCAACCTTGATAAAACATATAGAAGGGCTCGAAAAAACAAAAGGTTGTAAACAGACAATCAATCAACCAATCTTATGGAATCTGGAGCAACAGTGGTGAGCTGATGTCCTGGAGTTCTAATTGTGAATTGGTTTTTTTGATTTCGAGATCTTCTAGTAATGTCAACATGCGATCCTTACATGCTGCATGCAATAACACGATGTTCTTGATGTCTAAACCATGATTTGCTTCAAGACAATGCGACGAAAAACCTGTACTTGTTCTATTATTGGCTATATCTGTCAGATGTTCTTTAACGCGTCTAAATATCGACCTTTCGATATAAATGGCATCACACGTGTTACAACTAAGTTTATAAATCCCGCTCTTGGTGAGGCTATCATTCTTTGTTTTATTATTGGATAACAAGAAACCGATATTTAATCAATTTATTTCTGTAATTCTAAGGCGCAATTTCTGTAAATGTATTTTGATCTGTTTGCTGGTTCCTGCCACATAGTTGACAACTCCCCAATTGGGAGCCGGCTTTTCAATTCGAGAAACGAGGGAAGCGGTAACCAGACATCTTTCAATCGATTTTTCTTTTTTCTTAATTAACTTATCAACTAAGTCTATAGTATAACCGTTGTTGATCACAACAACAACATTTAACCAATTCACAATTGGAACTCCAGGACATCAGCTTACCACTGTTGCTCCAGATTCCATAAGATTGGTTGATTGATTGTCGGTTTACAACCTTTTGTTTTTTAGAGCCCCCCTATATGTTTTATCAAGGTTGGTATTCGGCTAGTTTTCTACATAAGAAATTAGACGTATTCAAATAGGTATCTTGTTTGGAACTTGAAGAAGTTCACTTTGACTTCATATTTCAAGTCATCATAAAATCTTATTTCTATGACTTATGCAATTCTTCATACATTTGGCTAAGCGGAAATTTATCCATATATAAATTCCTCAGTGCGGCCTTGAAGCCGTACAATATGGGCATTTTAGATTTTAGTAATAATTAAACTAAACTTAATAGGATTATTCTTTTTAGAATTTTTGTGTCGGCATAAATAAGACAGACCTTTTAAGATTCTGCGCGTAAGACGTAAACTAGTTCAAGAGGCTATTTCGTAATTGCTATTGAATGACCAGCGGAAATATATTATGTACCTACTTAAGATTATATTGTTTAACGTTGTTTAATGATTTTTCAAGTCAAATAAATAATTAATCACTTAAAATTCAGTTCTACATGCACAATTAAAGGTATTAATTGAGATATTTGTCACAAACTGTAATTCGCATTTGTCACGCATAGTTCGACATAATACTATGGATTCTCTAAACTCAAAATTTTTTGATAATTTATTTTGCTGTTGTTTACGGCACCAACCAATACCAACGCCATGCCATTTTCAAAAATTTTTAAAAAATTCCAAGAATTCCAGTGATTTCCAAACAAGTTCCAATCTAAAGAATTCCAGGGATTTCCAAAGAATCGCAGGAATTTCCAATGAATTTCAATGATTTTTAAGGGAATTCCAAACGAGTAGGTATACATAAAATTTTCGAGATATTTACCCCTTGTTTTATATATTCAAATATTCTAACAATATTACAATCATATATTATGTCGATATAGCAAAAATGTGTTCAATTAGGATTGTTGTGTCTGGTGATGAGAGGGCTTGAACATAATCTTTATATGTTGGTGAGAGTAACACAAAAAGGTACAAAAAAGTAAAAAGAGGGGCCCTCGCATGTTGTTTGCAAAAATCAAGTCATTAAAATCATAATCTAAAAGTCGTCAAAATCGCTCTCTTAAAAAGTGTAAAAAATAGTATGTTCATCGCAGGATAAAAGTGACTTTATTTTTTGCGGCTGCGACTTGTGCAAAACCTTTTTGCTTTTAGAATAAAAGCTTTGAATTTAGCTTTACTGAACTTAATTAAAGGATTAAGCTTTTGAGTCGTCTGACCTACATCGATGGAATTAAAATGATATAGTAAGGGGGTATTCTAGTCTAGAGGCATGAATTTTCGGGCGGTTTTTGAAGCTCTGTACAAACAAAACAAAAAATATTTTTACTATTCACTTTTTTACCATTTGTTTATTGATATTTTAAGATTATATAAAAAATTAACCAAAAAAAAACTCAAAATTCACAAAGTTATGAGGTGGCAAAGTGGGAGGTCTAAAAAAAACTGGCGTGAACGATATCTCAAGTTCTAATAACCCGATTTATTTGAAATTTGGTGTGAAGGTTCTTTATACATTCCTCTATCGCATGAACTACGATCAAGTCAAAATTTTGAATTTTACTATTTTTAAAATATTCGGATTTGTTAAAAAAACATGCAAAAAATTTTTGTTTTACTTTTTCATGGTTCATACTATAGCGGCATCTACAAAAAACATTCACACCAAATTTCAAATAAATCGGTTCATTAGAACTTGAGATATCGTGCACGCCAGGACACCCTTTTTTTTGGACCTCCCACTTTGCCAGCTAATAACTTTGTAAATTTAGAGTTTTTTTCTTTGGTTAATTTTTTATGTAATCTTAAAATATGAATAAACAAATGATAAAAAAATGGATAGTAGAAATATGGTTTGTTTTATTTGTACAGAGTTTCAAAAACAGCCCGAAAATCATGCCCCTAGACCAGAATATCTCCTTAAAGTAAACCCAGTGGCGTATCCAGCGGAGGGCGCTCAAAAAATATAAATTTTGACACCAAATATTTTAAAATTAAAAAACAAAATATAAATTATTTTTGTTATTACTACCTACTGCTTCTTATTTTTCATATTTAATAAATTTTTATTTTATCCCCCTCCCCAATGGTAATTGTCTGGATGCTCTACTGAGTAAACCTTAACAATTGGGATAAATTCCGTCCGCCCTTTATATTTGTTCATTACTAGGTTTCGTACCCGGTTTCGCCCATGTTTCGTTTCCAAGATTTCTAAACTTTCCACCGAATGTTCGGATATATGTATATTCACACAAATAGAAAGACGAACTTTTATAATTACAGTATAGATTATTTAAATGATTTACAAATACCTTGAAAGTATCGAATCCATAATATCCTGTACTATTAAGCAATATTATTTTATCGATAACTTACAATACCATTTACGGAATACATGTCTATAGAAATTGACGAATCAATTCCATTAATATAATGTCATATTATTAGAAAAATTTGAAGCTCTAGAAATTGGTTCCTCGAATTTATTGGAGATATTGATTTTAGAATTCATGTTACGCAGTTTTCTCAAGCCTTAGGTTTTATGAATGTACTTAAAGCGAGATTTTAGCATCTGAAAATATGTTGAAATCGATGCTATTATTAAACCAAATTTTAAAGTTATTGCTGAAATTATCAGTTTTATTTTTGTACTAGACATTGAAAAGATGTTATTGTAAAGTTCTACGAAGAGATATTTGCATTTTTTTCGTTAGAAAACAGTTAAAAAAATTAACAATGTTTAAAATGTTACTGTGCAAGCATAAGTAAAAAATTGAAAAATCTGACTTTGTAGTGCACTAAACACAACCTTTAACTATTCGGAAAAAAATTTTCATTGTTATCCGTGCTTTAATAATTGCGTATTTTATGTTAGAAAATGTCTTGTTTTAAAAATTCCTTGCGTTATTCTTAATATTTCTCCGTAGTGGTTAACAATAACATCTTTTTGATGTCGAATAAACAAATGAAAATGATAATTTCAGCAATAACTTTAAAATTTGGTATCGTAATAGCATAGATTTCAATTTTCTTTCGACTGCTAAAATCCCGTCTTAAGATTACACTTTCTTTTGAACTTCTATTCGCTGCATTTCTATACCTATATATTTAGGTAATGTAAAAAATGGTTGTTCCAATATTGTTTCCTTAGTTAATGGAAAAAAAGATACGAACGTCAACAATGTAACCCACAAATCATCGAGATAAAACTTTGAACCTCGAGAGACTTTTAGAATACAGAATGTGGAAGTTTTCCAACAAATATGTATTGCATTAAAGCCTGGAAGAGTTCTTGAAAACGGGATTTTGACAGTACGAGTAGTATGATCGAAAAACATTTTTGCTCAATTTTATTTTAAGTACAGTAGAATCCGCTTAATGTGATCACGGATAATGTTATCAGTCGGTTATTGTGATCATTTTGACTGGAAACCGGCCGCTTAAATTAGTTTACCTACAAAAACCACCGGATAATCTGATCAAAAAGCCGCTTATTATTATCACTTTCTAAGAATTTCCTACACAATAATCTCTTTTTCTAAGTATCTTTTCCTGATTTATCATTGAAATTGTATATATCATTACAAAAAACGTCACTCGTTTTAATTTCTATACAAAAACTAATGAAGTTTCCCGTTTCATGGCGTGTTTATATTTTTATTTTGCTAAATGTGTACTTTGCTTTATGTATTTTAATTTAAGTTTAGTTGCTAAAAGCTATTCTTCTAAAATTTGCTTATTGTTATCAGTCGGTTATCAAAATGTTCTTGGTCCAAAGTGATCACATTAAGCGGATTCTACTGTATTTTGTAATTCCAAACTCAATTAAAGCTATTATTCACATATTGTGCATATTTACATAATATTATCGTAACGTTTATATCGGATGGAAAATTCGAGTAAGCGAAAACCATTATCTTTTCCGAAAATACACCTACTGAATTATCGAACGGAATGATCTGGAGGTTTTAGCTTTTTTTAGTATTACAAATTGGGAGTGCATTATTAAATATTTCGTGTTATACAACATTTTGCATTGAAACGTTCCACGAACCTGTCCGACAGGAAGAATAACATGCAGTATCATGCAATTTATGGCTAAGTGAGTTCAATTATTACAATGAGAACTAGGTAAACGGAACAAGGCAAAAAAATAGATTTATGAAGGTCACAATAATGATATTCAAAAATTATTTATATCTTTTATGATAAAATATGCTGATTTGATTGGTGGAGTTCTGGACTCGCGTGTAGATATTCCAAACATACACAAAGTTTATAATTATTCCTGTGTGTACCTAGGCGTAAAAAAGCTTTATCGTTGTCGTGTATTATACATTTTCATAAGGGGAAATATTCAATCGATTTTTAATTATTCATTTGTGTTTATTGTTTCTACAGGGTGTTCAAAATAATCAGGGAATTTATTTTTTTTACTTACTAGCGTACAATCGAAGAACCTAGTAAGTCGAATTGTTAAAGATCGGTTTAGTGCAAATCATTTTAAAATTCGATATATTTAGAAATTCGGCTTAATTTCTTACGGATTTCATCGTGCAAAAAGAAAACTGTGTTTTTGGAAATCCCCAAATGGAAATTCAAAGTGTGAACTTTGACCCTAAAAAGCAATTATTTAAAATTTTGCAGTACTTTGAAAATAAACATAATATTACTATATAAAACGTAAATACCAGAGAATATTATTTTAATGAACCCTTATAACTTTACTACTGCGAGCACTTCTACCCCACAGCAAAAACATCAAAGGTTGCTCTTCAAATGTTGACTCAAAGTCACCTGGGGAAACTTCCAACATGTGTTGTAATATTTTATTTTATATTAAATTTTTTTGTAAAAAATTGTAATTGTTTATTACAATTAATTTTATTACCGTTAATTGTTATCACACTTGTTATCAACTTAAATGAAAAAAGAAAATAATTAATTTTAATAGTTTACCGAAAGTCTGGGTTTCCTTAAAGCTCCTGCTGATTTGTATTTTGCAATTTTTCCTGCTGCAGGCGGAAGGAGCACCAGGAGTTGTTCTTGTTCTTGGACGACACTACAAGAAGGTTGCGTTTGTTCCAAAGTATTGCAATGGATATTTGTCGAATTATTACCGAAACTAATATTATTTGTATTATTAACTTGCACTAATAAATTGCAAGTGTGGGATGCGATTTGAAATAAGCCATCTTTGAGATTGCGTTGTGGCGGAGGACTTTTTCCAAATTGTTCCCAAAAATGCGGCATTATTTTTAAATCGTCTCGCTTAGCCGCTACATTTCCACTTTTTGATTATACAAACTTGCACGACACTAATGAAAGAAAAACATCGATCTACTGAAATTGGCGGTATGTTTCTAAGCTTGCGCCTCCTGAACCAAACTGAAAATAAATTGATCGTGTTGTAACGTATTAAACGGAGAGCTCTAATGATTTTAACATAGGTAAACGTGCGGCTCGGCTTGGGAAATTTTGGTATGTTTGACGAATATTGAATGTACTAGACAGTTATTAATGTAAAATTTCATTAAAAATTTATCCTTTGAAGATTTAACGTTACGTTCTACTTTTCGCCTATTATTAAACTAAAACGAGGTTCTAAAATGTTATGAATTTTTGAATAGTTTCGAAATAAAAAAATTACAAAGAAAATACGAGGGTTGTTCAAAAATTAAAGCTTTATTTCCATATAATATTATTCAATGGCCAATAAGAGATAATTGGGCTCTAAACAGAGGTTCAATTGTAATATTATTGTTAAGTCTTCAGCCTCTCCTGTCTACTTCTTTTAAAATATTTTAAATTAATTTTAAAATAAATGACTTTTCATTTGACCGATCGTCAGAGCAGTTTAAGAAGTGGTTCTGAAATTATGTATGCTTTTGAACTGCACATTCAGTTTTACGTGTCCCCCGAAGCACAAAGATGACACAATAGCAAGTGCACTTCAAAATAATATTAAAAATATAACCGACAAATTTAAAAGCGATATCTCAAGAGATTTTCATGTTACGATGTCTAAAATTAATGGATGTGCTTTTTCATTTTTTTCAAGTTCTATGAGAAATCCTTAGAGATATCATTTTGGATTCCTACCTCTATAACTTTCAGCTTTATTGCCACTACCTATGTAATATTGATATATATTTATGTAGAGGAAAGCAGAGCTAAACATTTTTTTAAATTTACCACCAAAACACAAAAATCTATAAAGATTAATAAAATATGATTTTAGAAATAAAAAACGGCACTGACTATGTCTTAACCCATATTCAAATGAATACGTGGTATATATTAGATAATAACCTAATGTACTCATACAATAGTGTAGTCATTTGAGTACAGTGGGACATTATGGGTTAAATGGTGGTTTTCTACAACTATACTAAAGCAGCTAGATTTACTTTGTTGGTCATTGAAATATATTTTATTAACACGTAATATTGTTATGATAATTTAGAGGGGGGGGGGGTGAAAGAAACAGGGTTGATGATACATATCTCACTACATATTATACAATATTGCAGGATAATAGATAGGATGGATAAAGGTTTCGACTCGTACTATTTTTCGCCCCGCTCTATCCTATTCTAGTTCATGAAATATATTATTTATGTGACACGTGAGGTGGACAAACGAAATGACTTTAGAATTTTAAAGTTACATAACAATAAAGCTGTCTAAATTGTCATTTGGAATGTGAAATAGTACAATAAATAATTAAAAATTACAATTCTTCCGATGCCTTTCGATTTGATGATATAGTTATTCGTCTGGTTTACAAAACATATTATCGACCTGCTCGTACAAAATTCCAAAAAAGTGGAAATGGAAAATTTGCATGAGATTCAAATACATCTCAAAATCGCATTTATTGATAGTTTAATAATATACTATAGTATATTGCGATGATTCTCTGTATGCTTAAAACCTTAGAATCAATTACTGGTCGGATGGATGATCTAAAGTTGGGGGTAAAAATTGGTAAAACCTAGATTTCTTATAACTCTACGAGCTTCTCTTTTTAACGTGGATATGTAGCACATAAAATAAAATTGAAACATAAATAAGTAAAATTTCAAAACCTTTGGTTGCTCTGGTTGCTGCTGAATGCCGCTGTAAACTACGACGCACTCGCGAGCTCAACCTCAAATTATTTAAAAAAGTAGAAAATTAAAACCTAAAATTTACACATAAATTGCTGTAACTAAATTTTATATAAAAATGTTTCTCTTTTGGAAGCTTGTTACGGCTTTCAATGATTTTCTGCACAAATTGCAGGACTATGGAAGTCCTTTTGCCTTCGTCCCAAACTTTCCTGTCCTTCAGGTAGCGTTTCATCGCAATATCTACATATGATAATATTTCGGTAATCAATCATGTTTAAAACAAAATTCTTTTAAAACAACATTTTGTTTAAAACATGTTTTAAATGCGTTTAAAACGACTGACTGTTTAATTCTGTGTAAGTTTAAAACATGTTTTTTTTTACATTTTTTAATGTTTTTTTAAGATTATAAATAATAATTTATTTCAAATTTATTTAAAAAAATAGTGTCTTTTTCAATCCTCTTCAAAACTTGAGGAATTATTATTTTGGGATCTCGTAATGGACACAATAAGCTTCAATGCTTTTTCTGTTCCTAATCTATTACGGAGTTCTAAATCTCTCAATGAGGAATTCTCATGCAATTTTTAAAATTTTTTTTCTAAAAGTTTGTATTGAAAGAATGAGATTGGTGTTTTTAGTTTTTTTGTGCCATTAATATTAAGCCTAAAATAAATTTTTAAAAACTTAGTGACGTCACTAGGAGGTTTTGCAAAACCTGACAACCCTGTAAACAAAATGAGTAAGATCAATATCCGTATATTCTATATTGTGGTAAGACAAAAACAAAAAACTTAGAAACTTGAAATTTTTTAAAATTTGTTCTACTATATAACATACTTTTAAATGTCAGATTGTATTTCAATATGGCCGCAACCATATGTTTTGTATAATTATTATTATAATAATTTAATTTCTTTATTTTTGTCGACTATAATTATTACTATTAACTTTTATTAACTTATTATTAACTTATAATAATTATTAATAGTAGTATAGAGCTTAAAGATAAATGAGAGCACAAATTTTTTAGTTTTAAACATTGTTTTTAACATGTTTTCCTGTTTAAACATGTTTTTTTCTAAAGTAATAAAAACTGTTTTAAACATAAAAAAAACGGTTGTTTTGTTTTATTTAAAAAAAAACATGTTTTTTTTACAACCCTGTTTGGAGCCAAAATATCAACGTTACTTTAGCTCTCCCCAGTTTCAATATGGATTTGTGAAAAAACTGTAACGGTGATGCTAGCTCTAATATTTGGGTGCTAGCTGGTGCTAGCTATATAGATGGGGGGCTAGCTTTTTGACCAAAAATTTTAACTGGGGGCAGGGGGGGCGGCAAAGTAACGGACCCTACTCGCCACGTGGTATATACGTATATACCTATACATGCACATCAATTCTAAATTATCATGTTATTGGTTTAAAATATCTGGTGCGCATCAAGTTATCACTCACATCAAGTACCACTGGCAAGTACTAAGTATAGTACCTACTCCTCATAAGGTTACATAACTTCACTTTTAGGATATCCAGAAGTTACTTTTATAAATCAAAGTTAACCAAAATCAAACCTACGTATCGGTGCTTCCAGTTCATAAATTCATGGTAAGTTTTAAGTTTTTTTATTTTGAAACATTCTTAAGACTGAATTACATTACACAATTTTACGAACAATTTTTATTGTTAGTTTCAAACAGAAGCTTGTGTAAAAAATTAGAACGTAGAAACGTGTTATATTTTGTTGACAAAGCGTGCGCTTTAAAGGGAGATGTGCTTTAACCCTTAATTAGGCGCATTAAAAAAAATCACACAATTAGTCGAATGGGGTCAAAATTGAGTGTTAGAATTAAATTAAATCAAAGTAAAGAATCTCACACTTTTCTTTTCAATTTGAAATTGTTTTGACCCCATGCGCCTAATTAAGGGTTAAATAGTTATTTATAAAATAACTATTAAAATAAATAAAGTAAAATAAATAAAGTAAAATAAATAAAGTAAAATAAATAAAGTAAAATAAATAAAAATTTATTTTGGTGATTTTAACCCTTCGTAGGACGGCTAAGGCCTGTCAGTTCTGTATACCTGTTGTGTTATTTTATGTTGTATTAAAATCCAATTTTAACGGATTATATTTTAAAAAGCGTACACAAACCATGTGTCTTGGTCAAGGGGGGATTTGGCACAATGAAAACCATTTGCAAAATAAAGTGACAATATTATAGATGAAAGCTACGAAAAGCTACGTTAGGCTCAGAGTTGAAAGTATTTCAAGTAAAGGACTTGAAAAAAGTAATTCAAGTACTTGAAGTACTTTAATTAAAGACTTGTTAGGTACTTGAGTATTTGGTAATTGGATTTAACAAAATTTGAATAATTGAAGTACTTTTAAAGTAGTTAAAGTACCTTTAAAGTAATAAAGTATTTTATAGTACTGTATTACTTTATTTGAAGTATTTTAACCCTTTGGTGGGCATATTTTTCTGGCTTCTTTTTTAAATTCTTTTTGTTAAAAATATAAGATGTGAAGCCTTTTGAATTGATGTGTCATTTGTAGTTTTGAAATATTGAAAAAAAAATTTTAATTTGTAATTTTCGTTTTTATTTTTTTAAGCGATAATGTTATAGAAGTTGTTTCTGTTTATTGATAAAAAAGTTTTAATATAATGTTTGACAAACAAAAAATATCAAAAAAATAAACTTATGAAAAACATCTAATGCAAAAAATTTCACTAAAACTGAAATTCACTTATTAATAATTCACAGTGTTACAAAATTAAACTTTTGCCAGCTTCTAGAATGGATGGGGGTGATTCTCATAGATTTTTTTGCGCTGAAAACGAATCTGACTTTGAAATTGCTCCATCACGTCAGATTTTTTTGAAATTGTAGCTTAAATAGTCAAAAAATGGCTATTTTAACCATTTTCATAATTTTTTTCAGGGAACCTCAATTTTTTTTTCAATTTCCCATAAGTGTATCGCGTAGTACTACTACTTAGCTTTAAAATTCTTTTTTCAAAATCGTTCTATGATTTTTTAAAGTGAAGATATACCATTTTTAAGTCAAGAGGTTTAGTCATGCAAAATCACCCGCTTTACCGCACTGAACTTACTTTATGACAAGTTCTTTAGTATTCTGCCTACACAGATACAATTAAATATTACTTCGTAGATATTTTCTCATAGGTGGTAAAATGTCGTCGCAAGAACTCGTTTTTAGGCAATTTTGGTGGTGTGAATACGTTTTCCCACCGCCCACCAAAGGGTTAAAGTACTTCAAATAAAGTAATACAATTACTTTAAGTAATTGCAGTACTTTGGGTAATTTGGTGGTACTTGAATTACTTTTTGGTTAATTTTGAAATATTTGAATTACTTTTGATAAGTAAAGTACTTGGTAATTGAAATACTTTTTCTTGGTAAAGTAGTTGATGCAATAAGTACTTTTAAGAAAATATAGTATTTTATTTGATACTTGAAGCACTTTTGCATTAACAAAGTACTTGGTAATTGGTACTTTCGTTTTCCTTTAGAAGGGTTCACTTGGCAGATATTTGGGTGGTTTGCCATTGCCCGCCAGGGAATGGGAAGACGGTCAGAATAAAGTTTTTACTTTGCCTAGGCTGGAACGTGGCTGGAATCGAGAATTTTGGCTTAGCAGTAGACGCACCACGCTAAGCCATGACCGTCTTCGGGTGAATCAACATGGGTACCTAAATAATTTGGAATGTTATTACAACGGGTGTAATTTGGACGCATTATTTTGAATGGGACATATATTGCGATGAAACACGTAGGGCGTATAAAGCCCTAGTGGGAGACTTGGAGAAGTCTGTGGGAGACTTCCACGGTCCTAAAATCGAATTTGAGCTGTTAAATAAAAATAAATAAATCAAAGTAAAATTTGTAAAACTTTAATTCAAGAAAAACTTTACAATCCGAAATATATAAAAATATAACAAACCAAATTTTATAGTTAAACAAACAAGCGAAAATTAGAAACCAAAAATGTGTATAAAACAAAAATATTGCCAACAGTGCGCGCGTGCGGACGAACTTTTGATAAAAAATCGCGTTATCAAATATCATGCATAAATTTGAAAAATTGAAAAAGAAAAAATTGAATTGTCTGGGCAACAGATGATAAAAGATAACAAAATAAATAATTTAGTTTGCGACGGAATCCCAACGAGGAAGGTCGTTTTTTTTGAGTTCGTGATTGAACCCCAACAAGGGAAAATCGTGTGAAGTTAATCATAGCTCTTTGAAAGAGATTGTGTGCATGTGTGTGCTTTGAAACAACCATAGCAAACACCAATAGATCAAAATTAAAATATTTCGATCCAAGAAAAATAAATTTAATTTTTGGACGAGAACCAGCGGCCCATAATCTGGAACAACAATTTGGAACTGGAATAGAAAATTATTTTGGAACTGAAAAGCACAGTTCTTCTTTAACGTGGGAGACAGAAGAGATACCCAAAACCCATTTAAAATCACCACAAGGACAGAAGTTCAGGTTTGCATAAAAATAACTTTTAAAGTGCTCGCGATTTAAGCGGAATCTTATTCGGTTCGGAATAATGATGCGTCACTGCCAATATTTGTAAATCCAAGATAAATTTTTGTAATTCAATTGTTTTGTTTAATAAAAATAAAATTTCCATTCATTCAATAAGTGGGAGATTTTTTTTGAATTAAAGAGATTTAAAGAGTCACATCCATCAGATATTTTACTACCTTACCTCAAAAAGTTTAAAGTAAAAAATAATAATTAGTTAGTGGGTCGAATGGAGAAAAATTGGTTTAGACATTAGACATTACTATAATACTTAAATAATATTTAATATGTTTGTCAACTTTTTTTTTGTATTTGTTGCTAATGCTGTCCGAGTTAACCTTCTAGAATTAGATCTCCGCTACAAGAACAATAAAATAGGCAGAAGATAAGAAGTTAAGAATTTAAATCTTCGATCATAGAAAAAATTTATATGGCATCCAGTGAACACCAATCTAGTTCGTTTGAAGAAATTGATGACTTCGAATTTGGTTAATTGTTTGGACTAGTAGCAGCCTATCCAATTTGCTGCCGTACAACTGATACATTTTTTGGAATGGATGGTAATGTATAATATATCTAATGACTAATGATAGACGACGCCACTAACATAGCCAATACCAGAAGTAATATGGAAGGAAGTTAAGAAGTGAGCTTAATGTAAGTTTATATGGGTACAGTAGGTATTTCTTTGAATTTACGATTAAGAAAACTAACTGAAATGGAAAGGTCTATCTTAAACAGAATTCGATTAAAACTATAGCTAATTAACCGATAATATATATGGGCTAACTTAGACCAAAATAATATTAAATTTGGGGGGAAGGGGAATGGCTAATTTTAAGTAAGTAACGTAGGTTCCGAGATCTTATTAGATTTGTAATTTCGGTTCGGTTGTCCTTCAGGGAGGTTTTTACCAAGTGCGTGTGGGCTCAGAAACTCCATATTTAAGCCTTTATACAATTACCACGTTTACATGCAGCCGTTAGGTCGACCTAAAGTTAGATCGATCTAATAAGGAGGGGACTTGACGTGCGGGTCACGGATTTTAAAGCACTATTGGGGGAGAAAAGTACTTCGTAATAGCAAACTCTAGGTCAAGCGGCAGGACCCACTTCTCAAAAATAAAAATGTTTTTGAAAAAATTTTAAGTTAATTTTATACATATAGCTGCTCGGTTGCATTAATCAACAAGTAACAGCGATAGTTGCGAGGTAGACCGCACGACTAGCACCCGGTAGGTCCAGGTTTCAATTCCTGTAACAGTAACCCACCCAGATCGTTGTGGTCCGTCCACATCAAGCGTAATAACTTATTCTCAATGCCAAAACTTCAATCGTCAGATGAAGAAGATTAAAGTGCCTCCGGCACTCCATGCTTCGCAAGCCATCACGCTACGCTACGCTACTCCTGTAACAGTATATTTTTTAAAGTTTTTTTAAATTTTTTTCTCAACTAATTTGTTAATTTACCTACAAAATGATTGAACGCTATTATTTTAAATTATTAAACACAGATTTATAATATTATTCACGAGTAATACCTGGCATGCTCCATGGTAAGCATAACTCTGAATTCATGCAGTTATAAAAACGAAAAATTTAACGAGTAGGTGATAATCAGTGATTGTTACACTGTGCTTAAGAATACAGAGTGACACAAACATCATACCTGAATTATAATATCCAGTAAATAATACAGGTAATACTAATTGCATGCCAGGTATTACTCGTGAATAATATAAACCTGTGTTTAATAATTTAAAATAATAGCGTTCAATCATTTTGTAGGTGAATTAACAAATTAGTTGAGAAAAAAATTAAAAAAAACCTAAAAAAATTAACTTTTGCAAGAATTGAAACCTGGACCTACCGGATGCTGGTCGTGCGGTCTACCTCTATCTATCGCTGTTCGTTGTTAATTAATGCAACCGAGCAGCTATATGAATAAAATTAACTTAAAATTTTTTCAAAAACTTTTTTATTTTCGAGAAGTGGGTCCTGCGGCTTGGCTTAGAGTTTGTTATTACAAAGTACTTTTCTCCGTAACCCGCACGTCGAGTCCCCTCCTTGTAAGCTAGCTCGCTTCTAAATTTTACAAACCGGTGTATATGTTACGGTCAATGATGTCAATTCGGTCATTAACGTCAATGGCCGGCCAATAACGTCAATGCCCAGCTTAGTTGGGCATTGATGTCATTGACCGGCCATTGACGTTAATGACCATGCATTTTGGGCGATGTTGACATTTAAATTTTCATGTGTGGTTTTTACATTATTGTCCGGGCAATGACGTTAATGCCCAATACGGGGTGGGCAATGATGAAACTATTATTCTATAGATTCCATCTGAAAGTAATATATTAAATGTACCCTTGCAATTAATATTAGTTATTAAGGGATACTGAAAAGTTAATTTTGTTAGAAAATATTAGTGATACGACCAAAGAAAATGAAATTACTCTTAGACAAGCAGCAGCTCAAAGCAGTGTTTTAGGAGGCCAGGGTTACAAGCGTTGTCTTTGCGAGGGTGAATGTAAAAATAATAAATGTGCGTGACGCGCAACAACAAATTCGCAATTTACTCTCGTACCAGAATAAAAATGATTAATTTAAAAATTTTTATTTTATTATTTTTTAATTTATATTATTTTTGTTAATAAATAATGATTAAGTTTGATTTGATAAGTTTGAATGATTAAGATTTCATACAATGAATACAACATATGTACGTAAATATCACTTGGGGGCCGTCCATTAATTACGTAAGGATTTAGGGGGAGGGGGGAGGTATCGTAAATTTTACGGACCCTTACGTGGGGGGAGGGGAGGGTCCGATGTATTCCTTACGTAAGTATCGTAAAATACTGTTTTTAAATTAAATTTTTAAAATACCCCGTTGACCTTTTTTTCGCTCTTCGCTGTTTTTCGGGACCTTTCTTTTTCCGGTTTTCACTGTTCTTTAGGTACGCCGTCGACCTTTCTTTTTTGTGTGCACTAGTTTGTCATGAAAATAATTTTAATAATCCTTACGTAAGATGTAACGGGGGGGGGGGGGGGGGGGTTTCCAAAATTACAAAAATCGTCCTTACGTAATTAATAGACAGTCCCTTGACAGTTAACTGTCAAATTTAAATCGCCATTTTGCTGTTCTTTATAGTGGTTATTCCATAATATCATCATTGCCCAATCTATTTTGGCCATTAACGTTATTGACCGGCCAAAGACGTAAATATTACAATCAGATGAAAATATTTACATCATTGCCCACCGTTAACGGGCGTTGACCTCAATGGCCGGGCAATGACGTCAATGCCCATTTAAGCTGGCCATTAACGTCATTGACCGGCCATTGACGTTAATGCCCAATTTACGTCATTGACCGTAATCTTGGAGTTAACCTAAAATTTGTATTTACAAGTACCACTGACTTAGTTCGGCTTATCGGATTAGGTCGCCCTACCTGAGTGTATACTGGTGTATACATAAAAGGACTTACTAGCTCGAGGCGACTTAGGTCGATCTAACGTGGTAAATGTAAAGTGGAATCAGAGGTGGTCATATTCCTAACTTTTGGAGGGGGGCGGGGATAATCAAAATATTGAAAAATATGTAGGTATAATAATTGGTTTAAAACATTATAATACGTTAGTTTGGTAGGGGACCCATGACTACCCCCTTATGTAGATTATATTAATTATGTAGAATAACTAGTTATTTTTCACATTTTCTAAAAATCAGAAAATGTATTACTTCTTTATGCCCAATTCTTTACTTTCGCTAATTTAATCAGTGAATGTGTAAAATCAGTGGTACACTACTGAATTTTTAGTAAAATATCGAAATGATTATTTACATGAAAAATATTTGCAGTAATAATATCTTTTTCAACCTTTTTGGTTTACTGCAAATAATTATTTTTCTGAGATCCCAAGCAGCAAGCACAGCTGAGATGGTCACTTAAAAAAAAAAATTGGTCTTCTCACTCCGTATTCTAGTTGTTTATATTAGTCCACGATGAAAATTTAAACAGAAACGTCAAATTATTTTCACCGCCGAACTAAGTATTTATAGAATGTCATCAAAAATTGATTTAATTTTAAAATAATTACAAGCTTCCGAGTCCATGGTCGAATCCCACACAATCCCAAATGGTAACATTTTGACATTTTTGTAAATAAAATCAATTTTGAGGTTACAAAATATAACCTCGAAATTAAGGTACCTACAAAACCTAAGTACAAAACCAAAGCAACTTTTTGTGAAAAATGTTTAGATTTGTTGAAATGGGAATTTCGCTTAAGAGGAAGAGCTGTTTTAAAATTTGTGTAAACAGTATTAAAAATCTTTCAATTTTTAATCGAAAACCACCGAGCAACAAATTATTGTGGCTCCCAGTTTATCTAACAAGTAATTTAAGGTAAAATTCTTTTAATTTAGTAACATGAATTATTGCTTCCATTTACGCGCTAGATGTTTCAATCAATCAAGTCTTGGGGTACTCGGCAATGATATAAAATCGAAACGACCGGCTGCGACTCAACAGCAAACCATACAAAATATATTGAACGCTACGGATACTTTAAATTCAGGTACGAAATAATTTATTGTGTTCTGTTTTAATTATTAAGACTTTTCAGAATCCCCTAATAAAAGTGATTTGTTACTTTTGCGAAGTTGCGGGCGAATTCTAGTGAATCAGAATTTTTTGGCACGTTCGAAATTGTGTGATCAGGTATGGAAAAAATTAGAAGAACAAAAAGTTGATTTCAGTATTGACCATTACAATATTTACCTGCAAAATTGTGTCGATAATAGGAAGGAAGTTAACTTTAGGAGATTTCTGAGTAATATGAAATGCAAGCCAAACCAAGATACGTTTAGACTTTTATTAGAATGTTCTTGTGAACACGGTGATATTGGTCAGGCATCTGAAATTTTGCAGGAAATGAAAAGCAGAATGTATACTGCCGATAGTAAAATTTTTAACACTTTATTGATGGGATATGCTGCCAATGGGTAAGTTGCTTTTATTGATATCAGTTTATTAAAAAAAAGTTAAATTGTATGATAGGTTATCTGCATATTGTGTCAATTAACTCTCCAGTACTAACATATTTTTTTATAACACGAGTACCAACGTCGGAGTATGAGACCGATTCTAGTTTTTAATTTTTTTAACGCATTGTTTACATTTTTTTTCACAATAAATGAAATAATATCAAATGTTTAGGTATTTTTCTTTATAATAATGTTAATTCTAGTGGGAAAAACTCATTTGTTTTATAAAATTTTAATGCTGTAAAAATATTAAAAATTAAATTTACAGTTAAAAATAGAAGTCGTCTGTCTGTGAGACCGATTGTTAGTACTGGAGGGTTAATAACAATTCAGGAGATACATTATATCATTAAATTTTAGAGGCCTCGTTAAAGCCAAAGAAGTTCTTGAAACGATGAGAGGGGCTCACATGGAAATTAAATCTGAAACTCATTTCAAGTTACTGAAAGGATTGGCTTTGTACAACAATAAAAATGAGTTTTTCAAATGTGTGGAGGCATATTACTTGAAATTACAAGATCATAACTATTTCGATTTATTTCTGACGCTGGCATTAAAAGGAAATCATTTGTGGTTAGAAAAGGTATAAAAGGTCACCGTACCGTATTCAAAATTTAATTTTTTTAAATCTCAGGTGCTCAACAATTTTGGACCGATAGACATGTCGAATCAAGATATTCAACAGTTAACTTTGTTATGCAAGCAACTTATTTATTTAAATCAATCTGATGCCGCAATATTTTATTGTAAACTATTTGTTAAGCCAACTGAATATGACGAAGGAGAATATGGATTTTTCTTACTGGAAGAAATGCTTTTTAGTGAAACGGTAGGTCAGCATTGCTCAATTTGCTCAAGTGTTATAATCTACTTAATTTGTTTAGCCAGTGGAAAAGATTGTCACCTTAATAGATGATTTGAAGACTTCTAATTTAAATGTTTTGGCTTTAGAAAAGTTAACTTACTTGGCACTACTGGGGAATTACACGGACACAGCTTGGTCACTTTTAGAAAAATTTACTGTACTAAAACCGCATTACTTTTGGCCAATTCTTATCCAATCTGGACAAAATCAAGGAGAAATTGGTAATATTTTGTGTACTTAGTTGCAAATTTGTATTAAAATTATTTTAGGAATTTTTTCGACTCTAAAGAAAATGCTCAATTGGGGAGTGAGACCAGATTGTGAAACCTTGGAAGCTTACTGTATTCCATTTTGTGATTTGAATAATTACCAAGATTTTTACACTCGCATTCAAAGTTTAGGTTTTACTAGTCGTGAGCTGTTTCCTCCTTTTTTGAAATTTTTTCTTAAACAAAAGGATGTAATTACTTGTTTGGAAATATGTAAAAATAATGACATCAGCAATGTATCAGTGGAACAATTTTTACAACCTCTTGTTAAAACTTGGATATACACTAAAAATAATGAAAATATTTCGGGGATTTTGCAATACCTAAGTAAAATGTCCAACAAACAATTGGATTACCCTGGGATTTTTCTTAGCAAAACTTTGAGATCATGTCAAACCTTATTAAATCATCAACATTTTCTGCATCTTCTTAAGGTTAGTAATGGGTATATTTGATATTATATTTTCGAAATTTTTTAGATTGTCTCGAGTTAATTTTATAATTTTAAATATTTTAGGTTTTAGAAGGCAAGAACATGTTCATATCTTCTATAAGTGCGGAGTCTTTGTTGAACATATTGAAGAACTCAAAACATCAATATCCAATAACTGCTGACATAAAAACTTCTGTTGCTGCAATAACACATGCATCCATGGACGAAGTTTACACTACTATTCCTCATCCAGTTAGTTGAATATTATTTATTTAGTTAACTGTAAAATTAAAACATCAAATTTTAGCGAGACATGAGTTTGCAGGAATTGGAATCACATTTAATAGAACTACGACACAAGAACATGGAAACCAGAGGAGTTTTGCGCCGACTGATACCATTGCATTGTAATTTGGGTAACGAAGAAAGAGTTAAAATACTAAGAGAAGAGTTCATTGAGGCAGGTTACGATGAAACACCAGGAATGAAGTCTTCTTTGATGTATCTTTATATTCTAAAAGAAAATCATGTGGATTCCTTAAACATCTATAAAAAAATGCAAGATTCGAATTCAAAATTTTTGTTAGATGAATTTAAAGTTATCGATTTAGTCGCTTTGCTGGTTAAAAATAATCAGTTTGATGTTGGTTTGAAAATTCTCGAAAATGAAACAAGGAAAAGGTTTTTATATTCTTAATGTCTGTATTAGTTTTTTTAATTTATTTTTTGTTAGGAAGGTAAAAGGAGGCCCACCATTAGTGAGAAATTGTTGGCAACTTCTTGAATCGACTGATAATGACTTGCAAGTGGAAAAATTATTTCAGTTTTTGACCACAAATGGTTATTGCCAGGTCTCTAATGTTGTACTGGGACCATTGGTAAAACTTTATATTAAGAGAGACAATTTACCGAAAGCAGTAGAAGTTTTCAAAGATTGTGTAAACAAATACAATTGTACACCCCAACAACTGGAACTGCTATGCCAAGTTGTAAAAGTACAAGATAAGAAACTCACTGAGGAAGTTCACAATTGTTTAGTGAAAGTCCATGGAACTGAAAGTGCTTCTCTTTCGTTAATGGCTGCTTTAGCACAAAATGGATATATCAAATCGTTAAGAAAGGTCTTGTTGGTATGTAAATTCGACTCTGAAGATAATTTTAAATGATTTAATTGTTTTAAATATTTTAGGAAAGCAAATCAAATTTAAACCATTTAATAAAAATCAGGTGTGACCGATGGGTGGAAGAAAACAAACTGCAACCTTTGGAAATTTTATCTGAAGCTGCTTATCAACTACCTTCGACTGTAGTGGACACAGGAATTATTTATAATAGCATAATAAAATTGCATAGTAAAAATAACGACTGTGAATCTGCAGTTAAGTTTTATAGAAGTTTAGTAGAAAAGGATGAAGTTGTGCCTCAAAATCTGTTAGATCAACTTTTACAATTGACTAGTCGTTGTAAATATAAAATGCCAGATTATTCAGTAAAAACAGTTTCGTAAATTTCTAGTTGTTTTAATAGAAAATATTTCTAATTATGTTATATAGTTAAATTAGCCAAATATTTGATAAATAGCAAATACCAGACCGTAAGTTCTGAAATTTAGTATTTAATATCATTGAAACCTCAAAACATACCTGTTGAGCTAACTTGGCTACCTTCGAAAATAGCTACGATTTTTCAGTTCTTTACATATTATATCATGATAACAGTGTACTTGACCAATATAAACAAGTTAGACAAAAGGAAGATAATTGTTGCACCCCAGTTTATCTCAAAGAAAGTAATGTCATCAAAAATATTATTGTCTTCTACATAATCACAATAACTTCAGCTCAGTAAGCTTTAATTAAGGGGAACATTTTTATGAAATGTAAAACCAGTACCTACATGGAAAAACAGAAGACTTTTTTTTTAAGTTTTAGGAAAACAATAAATTGCATATTTACTTACCGCTAATATTGTATAGTTTTATTAATACTTATCCTGAGTATAATTTTGCTAAGTCTTGTCCTAAACTTGGTTAGCATTTGCTTGTGTGTAAATTTTATAATTAATAGACTTTATGTTTTTGATGTGGGAGAGTTTCACAACAAGTATGAAATATGGTTTAGTACCTATAATTCTTTAATGCCATAATTTATATAAAAAATCTTTTAGTAGATTATTTTTAAACTAAAACTTAAATCTTTAGTTCGTGTCTGGAACCATATTAGCTTATGAATGTTTTTGTGAGTGAGTTTTGGAATGTTAAAATGAAATGTTTGTGACTTTCAACAAAATTTCAAATGAATTTGTTATCTAAAGAAGGAAAATAAATAAATCATAGCTCTGAGTCTGGTCATGAATTAAGCACATCTGGTTTTTTCAATCGTGTCTCCTTCACAAGGTACTGGCAAAGATACATACAGATGTGGAGGATGGAACATTTCGCAGTCGTCACATTGTTGTAGGCCGTTTTGTCGAAAATTTAATATTTAATTTTTTTTATGTCAAAATGAGCATCAGAGTATTTTTTCAAGAGGTGAGAAGCCAACTACATGTTTTTAATATACAATATAATATATTAATATACAGGGTTTTCCATTAAAGACTCCTAAATTTTAACAAATCAAGGCGGCTATGTTTTTCAAGGTACATATGTCAAATTTGGTGTTTTTATTCAATGATAGTTGACAAATCATCATGCCAAGTTACGGCGTCGAGGAACGCATGCAAATTATAAAATTTTATTATCAAAATAGATGTTCTATTCTGGCAACGATACGCGCGTTGCGTCCACTTTACGGTGTACACGGTCGTCCTCCCCAGTCGGCTATTCAACGTTTGGTGGCGAAATTTGAGTCGAGCGGTTCAGTAATCAATCAGCTAACACCCTTACGTCGACGAAAGGCAAGATCTGCCGAAAACATCACCGCTGTCTGTGAGAGTGTGCAGGAGAACCCTAGGCACTCAATTCCGCGTCGCTCACAAGAACTCGGCCTTTCACAGACATCAACTTGGCGAATTTTGCATCAGAACTTGGTTCTACACCCGTACAAAATTCAACTGCCGCAAGAACTTTAGGAAACCGACCATGGACAACGCCGTGTGTTCGCTGACTGGGCTCTGGAGCAGTTTGAAGTGGACCCCGATTTCGGTAAAAAAATCATCTTTAGCGACGAGGCCCATTTTTGGATGAACGGGTACGTCAATAAGCAAAATTGCCGGATTTGGGGCCATGCCAATCCACACGAGGTTCACCAAATGGCAATGCATCCGCAGAAAGTCACTGTCTGGTGTGGATTTTGGGCAGGCGGCATCATCTGTCCGTACTTCTTTGAAAAAGACGATGGCGTTGCCATCACTATCAACGGAGAGCGCTACCGATCGATGTTAACCGATTTCTTTTGGTGCAAATTGGAAGATATGGATGTGCACGATATGTGGTTCCAACAGGACGGTGCTACATGCCACACTGCTAATGCCACAATAGAATTTCTGCACCAGCGGTTTAGTGACAAGGTTATCTCACGCAGAGGCGACGTGAATCGGCCACCGAGATCGTGCGATTTGACCCCGTTAGACTTTTTCTTGTGGGGTTTTATTAAGTCCCAGGTCTATGCCAATAAGCCGCAAACCACCAATGCCCTAAAAACCAACATCAGCCATGCCATCGCCCAAATTCAGCCTGATTTGTTCGCAAGAGTAATCGAAAATTGGACCTCTCGGGTGCGCGCCACCAAGCGGAGCCGCGGCGCCCATATCGTCGCGTATTCTCCGTCGTATTGAAAACCATACGTTTAAATGGAGCAAACTACACGAGCGTAATTTCCAACGTTGAAAACTCTCTTCCTTCCGTCGGCGTCAGCGAGTTGTACGCTATCGGGAGCGTTGTTTCCGTTCCCGTCGAGACTCGCCGGCGTATTATTATATACAAAAGAACTAGACGTCTAGGTTTTCGCTTGAAAAAATATAGACGAAAATGACATATTTCAGTTTTTTCCAATAATTCTAAAACTAATAGTCTGGGTGCCCGCCGACATTTTTATTTTTACATATTTCTGTTGGTAGACACTCTTAAGGTTTAAAAAATTTATTGATAACCAGTTGATTTTTTCAGGGTTGTTTAATAAAAATGTGTGGAATCCAATTATTGAATTGTCTGACAAAATACATTTTCCAGTCCGACTCGCGGAAATCTTTCGGAAAAATTGCAGAGGAAACACAGCGATTGCGAAAATTTTCAAAGGTGAAAAAGATGGTAGACTAGACCAAAGAGTATGTATATATAGAGGGACAGCCATTAACAAATATTTGTCACAAGTTTTTGTTAATGGCTCTGCTACGCCATCTAGTGGACGGTGTGATCCCTACGTTTTAATTTTTAATTTATGGCTGATCCTTTATATACAGGGAGGTATTTTTGCAAAAATAAGTTTTTACATGTTAATTCCCCATGTTCAGCTAACTCATTCAGCACCCTGTATATAGAGGACCAAAAATTAAGACGTAGAGATAACCCCCTCCACTAGATGGCGTAGCAGAGCCATCAAGAAATACTTGTGACAAGTATTCCCATAAGAGCTGTCCCTCTATATATACATACTCTTTGACTAGACGCAATTAACTCACACAAGAAATTATAAGCGGTTATGTATGAATTGAACCATATGTCGGCGGGCACCCAGACTATAAAAGTGACACATCAAATTTTCTTTCAGATAATTGTTTAGCATAAAAATGCACAACTTTGTCCTAATTTAACCGACTTCGTATCTCTTATATCTCTTGAGATCCCCATGGTGGAGCTTGAAAAACTGGCACCCTCTATATCAGGGTGCTGAAGCTTGGTGGGAGAAAGTGAAATAGTATAATTTATTCGACGACCACACGGATAGATGGCGTTATTCTGAAATCTACTTTAAAACACGCCTACTGGAAATCAAAATAACCTATAAATTTATAAGTTGTTTTTTTTCTGTCCATAGGCGGTTGTGTTGAAGGTGTTTAAGTAAATAATTATAATTAGTGGACGTAAGAAAATCATGAAAAATTTTATCGTCGTTTCTTTAACAAAAATGTTATTATTTTTGAACATTAAATACTTCAAATCATTTTGTCTTGGGAAAAACAATACAATGTAAAAGTTAAATTAATGTAAACAATAAAATTAAATTAAATGTTTATAAATTTTTTAAAGATTTTTATTAACTATTGTTGGTTTGTAATTATTAATGTTTTGTGGATTCATTATTGTATGAATTCGTAAAACATTGGTGGTTATAAAATAATAACTTGAAATTAAATTAATTTATTAAGCGATTTTGGTATTCAATGCTATCTGTTATTGGTTTCTGAACTATTTTACTTGGCGACCATGCGGTGTGGCGGCGCTGAAAGCTGATTTTCAATTTTAACATGGGAGTTTCCCTTCTATTGTAAATAATATGTTCTGTGCTCTATATTTATATAATACAGTAGAACCCCTCTATAACGAGAGCTCAAGGGACCAGCCTACTTACTCGTTATAAGCAGATTGGCAGGGTGCGAACATCACCGCCACCACACGGAAAAAAAAAATTACTTGGTTCAAATAAGTACCACGAAAATATTTTCTTTTTGTAAGAAAAAAATATTTCAACTAAAAAAATATTCTTTCTGGAAGAAATCTGATATTTTTAATACAAGCATATTTTATTGCGCGAAGAAATTATATTTTTAAATGAAATAAATAATTTCAAGAAAATATTTATTCTTCATTTAAGAAATCCTTTTTTTCCGTGCACATCACGCCACCGGTAGTTTTAAATTTTCCATTGTATTTTTGCAGTAAACTGTTATTTTTTTATTAAAAAATTTTTTTTTTTATTTAAAAATGTAAATAAACAAAATTAAAGACCATGAAATTTGCAACAAAAATTCTCTAAAAAGTTTTGCTGTAAAATCGATTTTTATAAAAAAAAAGCTGTTTTAAAATGTTCAATTTACACTGGTAACATAGGACAACTTAAAAAGTTGCCATTTTTATTGCACAATTTGTCCACCGAATCGAATCGTGAACATTCTCAGGATACCACGGCTGTGCCGTATACTCCTAATCGAGTGTGTTATCATTTGAGACGTTATTTAAATGGGATCGTACCCTTTTTGCCGTATAGGCTTATCATAGAGAGCGACCGCATTGCCAGTGTATTCCGTGGGTCGCTGCGCCGCGCTAATTGTCCGAGCTAAGTTCGGGTATTTTCCTCAGCGAGCGGCCTCTAGAAACACTTGGCGTCAACGGCTCCTTTTTAGGCATTCGGGATAGGAGCCTTGGCCCTATCGTGTAGGCCGAATTTGGAAGTCGCGGGATGCGTGCTGAAAAAAATTTTATGCTGAATTCGATTTTAACCTCTCCATGAGGCATTTGAGAAGTTCGATACGAAGAAGATGGTCGTAACTAATTATTTATGTATGTACCTTAGATATAGAATAAGCATGAAATGAAAACTTTCATTCCGGAATTAAAACGAGACAATCGAGAACTAAAACAGGAAAATCAAGATTTAAAAAAGAAATAAATAAATATTAGATAAAAAGATAACAGAATGGAGAGATGAATGTAATCGAGAATCGAGAAAAGAATACATATGTTCGTGAATAGACATGAATTGGAGCAAGAGAGCAAAGAAAGGAAAATGTTGAAAAATGTGAGTTGGGTAAACGAAATGATAATAGGAAATGAGTTTAAATGTGAAGAAAGTAATGAAATTCCAACATTAATGGAAAAGGTGACCCAATTGGAAGTGGTAACGACCGTGTAAGAAAGTTTGTTGACGCCAAGAAAATTGGGAAGTAAATTTCAAAGAAAAAAATCGTCAGCACATAGTTGTAAAAGAACATGTAAAATGTACATGGGTACCAAAATTTATTCGAAATTCAAAAATTAGAAATAGAAAAATTGAAGTTGGAGTTATTATCTCGTAATTTACCCAAAATTAATGATGAACTAAAAATGAAAATTCTTTACTCAAAATTCAAAACAAATCGTTGTGTGAAGAAATTCAAAAGGTAAACAGCATCAAATGAATAGATGATATAATTGCACTAAAGACAATATAAAAATAGAAAATTCAAAAGATTAAATGAAAATATGTAAAATTTCATTACATGCGCATATCGGGAATAAAAAAACACAAAATTATAAAACGTTTACAGTATTTAAAACAAAATTTAAATTTAATTCATTAAGAAAGATAAAATATGAAAAGAAGAAAATAAAAACAACAACTTCGGTACCGTCAAACGGGGTGAAACGGATCAAAATTTTAGATTTGTTGTATTTTTTCATGCTTTTGATGACAGAAAAAATTCTGGATAAAATATATGTTAAAGATACATATCTGAGGCACAAATTACTGCAACATTTTTTAAAAATCACCTATTAGATTTTATTAGATTTTTTTATATTTGTTTTTAAAAGGTGATCCGTTTCACCCCGTGTGTCGGGTGTTTAAATGCCGTTATTTTGCTTTTTAACATCCTCAGAGGTGAAATAGATCACAAAACATTTTTTTTTCATATCTTGCAAGCGGTTTTTATTGGATAGGTTGATAAATAAAATACGTTTTTGGTTTTATTCTTATTGAAAAAATATAAAAAAACTTAAACTAAGTAATAAAACAAAAGCTATAAAATATATTACATAATAGGTAGGACATGTTCTTAAAAGTAAATGTTCCCCTTCTTACGGGGATTATGCTTGAATTTTTTTTATAATTTGTTCTTGCTTGACCACTACGGTATCATCAATTTCGGGATAGGCAAAAGTTATTTGTATTTTTGACGACTTCTTCCTTAAACATTTTACTGTAGTCTCTTCGCCTAAAATTTCTTCAATTTTAGCAGCAAAAATCAAACTCTTTTGTCCGTGACATATTTCACGATAACAAATTCTCCAAACTGAAAATTTTCATCAATCCCCTCAGGTAAGTCGTCTGAAACGTTGTCGTCAATTTTCAATGCTGAAAAATTCATATCGGTGCCTTTTTCCTCCTGCTCTTGCAAACTTTTATTTTTTTTCAAGATCTTTCTTAGAAACACTTTTTCCTGTTTTTCATTCACTTTTTTAACCCTTTTTGGATTTTCGCTTGAGCCCGTTCTTAGTTGTAATAGATGATCAGCTTCACCCTATAAATTTGAAATTTTTTACTTACAAATTCTCAAACTTCAACCAAAAAAGATTTAAAAAATATTTTTATTTCCTGATGTACTCGATTAATTGGGTAACTCATAAAAACTTTTTTTCATTTATTAGCAGCAGCATATTTACCATTACATTCATTCAATCAAAAAAAAAACAAAAATATATATCGTTTCACAAATAAATTATAGTACATAATATTAGTAACATTATATGTATGAACAAGTAGAGCTACTAGGTTTTTTTTAAATAAAAACCTGTGGTAGCCATTAATTACAGGCAATAAAAAAACAAGAAAATAAAATGAGCATACAAAGATAATATCGCAAGTACAGCAGACTATTTAAAAAAATAACAATTCTGAAATGCAATGATATTTATCCAACACAACAAGGAGAAAAACAAAACCGAAAAGGAAAAAAAAAATCCACACAATCGCTACTCATTTCGAAACACTACCGAAGTTACGTCACGGGGCAATTCCAATACAAATCTCTTCACTCTTGAACAAAATGTATGGTAACCACGATGTGCCAAATCCGCGAAGTCCATTGAGCAACACAAGAAGTTATATACTCCTGGGGCATGAAAAACAAAGCTTCGTTGGCCAATTGACCGGCGCGTCTCTATGCCATAAGACAAACCACGCAGAGCCATTCTGGTATCATAACCATGCGTAGGAAATCGAAATATCAAACCACCCATATGGTTTTTATAAATGTACTTAGCAATGCTCAGAAAATACATCTGTTTTATATCCAAAACCTTTGCTTCCATAAACAACCTGTCAGATGGGTACAGAAAAGGCCTGCTGTACATAACTCTAATTATAGCCTTCTGAGCCACTTCTAGCTGTCTAAGATGCTTATCCAATGCACCTCCCCACATCAATATTCCATACTGCAGTGTAGACTGTACAAAAGCATAATAAATCATTTTCATGGAATTAACATTAAAAACATTTCTCAACTGAACAAATATGTATAAAAACCTTCTAATTTTGCTAGCCGTAACCTGGATATGTCGGTCCCACCTTAAATGACAATCCAAATTAACACCCAAATAACAAACAGTATTGCTTCTATGTATCAAATATTGGCAACCACTACAAGAACCAGCATCACAACCATGCTCATGTACCATTAAAACTTGGCAATCGGGTAGTGAATTTGAGTAACAAGAAAAAGGCATGAAGAGGGTTTTACTATAATTAATACACAGCATGTTGTTATCAAACCAATGCTTCAATTTAGACATCTCTTGTGAAGCCATATGCAGCACCTCTTCCCAGGCACCGCCAGACACAAAAAGTACGGTGTCATCAGCATAAGACAATAATATGGAATTATTAAAACCTAGATTTAGCATATCGTTTATGTATATAATAAAAAGCAATGGACCCAGGACGGTACCCTGGGGTACCCCACATCTAAGCACCAGAGAGTCACTCAGCACTCCATCGATCGATACAAATTGCTCTCTGCCAGACAAGTAACTTTCAAACAAAGCCGCGGGCAGCCCTCTAATACCATACTTATCCAACTTTTTTAGAAGTATGTGGTGACTAACAGTATCAAAGGCTTTCGCGAGATCCAAAAATATACCTAGGCAAGGCCTACCTCCATCCAAACTAGTACTCACTTTCGAAATCAAAAAGGAAAGTGCATCCTCAGTACTTCTGCCCAGGAGTTTCCAACTTATATCGCTTATTCTGTGGATGTTAATCTTTTAACGCTTTGTAAAAACTATGCAAGTATCACCTTTTGTTTTTTCGCCAATATCAATCATACGCAACGCGAGCCAGCTCTCTCTTCAGACTCTTTCCAATGACTGATCTTCCCAACTACATATTTTAACGTTCATTTGCCACAAATCGTACGCATACTACCAATCTTAAAAAGATTCTTTTCACACAGTTTGACTGTACCGAAAACAAAATTAGAAAAATACGAATTTGGATAAAACAAAATAACACTTCAATATATTGGTACAACATTTGGAAGTATATGTTTCTGTAGTTGTAATTATCAAATAAACAAATAAACATCGTTACACATGGAGACAAGAAACATGAGCACTACGAGGTCTATAATCGATTATATACAATAATAAGACAACAGACCAATATTAGATGTAAGAGCATGATGAGGTGATGAGGACCAATATGCGAAACTGATCACTACCTATTAAAAACTAAATGCGGTTTTTCATATTATACATCACCACAAAAGCTATACAAAAAACAAAGGACACTGAAAGAAAAAAAACTTCAAACGCAATCGATCCAAGAAATTACATGTTATATAACATCACAGGTTTTGAAGATTATAGTACAATGTGTTTCTATACAAAGCGCGACTAGATTAAAAACTCCAAGAATATAGAAGAATAAAAGACATACCTATAGAAAAATTAAGAAAATATGAAAATTGCTAAAGACACTCTAGGAATTATGGAAACAAAAAAAAACAGAAAAATACCTTACTGGGCGGAATGATCAAATAGAAAAAGAAATAAATTGAGGACAAGGGCAACAAATATTATAATCGTATGATTACGAAAAATAAAGCTTGCAATGTGTCAAAAATGAAACAATTAAGACACATTCATATAAGTGTGTCTTTGTTGCACCTCTGTTGTTCATTAAAAATTTAGAAGGGCAGTTGTCGATGCTTGATTCAGATGGTTCTGACGTAAGCTTCATTATTCGTGATCACGACTATATGAAATATCTAAATACAAGAAGCGCGGAAGATCAAATTAGATTTAAAGAGAAGTAACCTGGACTTCGGGATTGGAAAGTAGGAAACTTAGATTTATTAAAAGTAAAGTAAAAATATATAGATTATTCAATACAAAAAAAAAAGAGAAAAAGAACTCAAAATAAAAAAATTTAAGTAAATTTGTAGAGGTTAGTATGTATTTATGGTTAAATTCAAAAAAATATAAGAATAATACAATACGTAGAAAATCAAAATTCAAAAAATTAAAAAAGAGACAATTAACACATAACAGGTTTGAATTAAGAATATTTGAAATTATGAAAAATTCGTAATACGATAGTACAATATAACGTTATTTCATGGTTATTTCTAATCTTCAGTTGTACATAATCGATTAAATTGAAAAATAAGAAAGAATTTCGAACTAAACAAAAATATAGATTAACGTGTACAAAATTTATTTACCATAACCTCCAAAAATTATCAAAACTGAGCTTGTTACATGAAGTATGAACAATTTAAAAATAATTTGAACTAAGAAAAAAAAAAGAACTAATTTTTCATAATTTCAAATATTCTTAATTCAAACCTGTTATGTGCTAATTGTCTCTTTTTTAATTTTTTGAATTTTAATTTTCTACGTATTGTATTATTCTTATATTTTTTTGAATTAAAAAAAAAAGAATCTTAAATTTATGTTTAACTAGGGGGCGGCCCAATTTTTCAGAACGATTTAAAATTTCGGCCGATCGTAATTACATGTACTATGTGAAAAATCCTTCTTGTTACAAAATTTCTTTCCATACAACATTTTTTATGTCGCTTTCACTTTGAATTTTTATTCCATAGCCATAGATCATATATTCTCCAAGATGATGATCTGATGAGAGGTCAACATCTCATCGGATCAACAGATCCTAGTTCTTAGTTGGTAATTAACCAATTAAATAATTAAGGGGTTAATAATCTTAATCTGAATAAAAAGCCTTATCTTTTTATATTAGAGGTTTTTTTTTCAAACTTTTAATCCTTTAAACTTTTATTTTGAGTTGACAAATAAGCAGAATTTGAATAAAAAGCTTTATCATTTTGTATTATAGGGTAGATTAATATTGGTTACAAAGGGGTATTATGAGCCCCCCCCCTGTAAATACGCCGCTGGACAGACCAAAAATAATACAATCCGAGTCATCTTTGAGGGGAGGGAGGGGCAATTGCCCCACGCCACTGAGAGTTGCACTTTAGCGTTGCATAAAAAGCCTTATCTTTTTATATTATAGAGTAGATATCAGGGAGCCCTTCAGGGATACAATCCGAGTCATGCTTGGGTGGGCAATTGCCCTTTTGCCACACGGCACTGAACGTTGCATTTTAGCGTTGCATTTGAGCGTTGCATAAAAAACCTTATCTTTTTATATTATAGAGTAGATTAAAGAGGGTAAAAAAAGGGCGCAACAATTAAATTAATTTAAAAAATATAGATTTCATAAATAGATTCCGTACTTGTGTACTTGCACCTCTTCTTGTGAGGATTTGAGAAATGTCATCATGATTAATTAATTTAACAAATTGATTTTATGTTTAAAATATAAATATGATGAAATTGAAGAAAAATACTACATGAAACTGATTTTAAACACTTAATTTAAATTAATTTGAAATGACGATTTAAGGCAGAATTCTACTTTGAAACAAAGTAATTTTTGTGAATTTTTTATGAGATTATTAATAAAGGGATTGGAAGGCATAATAAATATACTCTTGAAATGCTTTTTAAATATATTTTATGCATTCTTTATATTTAATTTATACTTACAGTGTATTTTACATGTGTTAATTTAAAAGCATTTTACTTCTGAAAAGTGTTTAGTGCATTTTTTGGATTTTCAAAAATATTTATATGATTAATATCGAGTTACACTGTAACGTGCCAAAAGACGTTTTGACCGTTACAATATATTTTTCAAGCTACGCCACTGGATCGCTATTGGTTGCGATAATTTTCGTTCATTTTTGATAAGCGGCATTACTCGTTAAATTTCGAAAGAAGTTAACGTTTAATCGCTGTGTGTCCTTTTTTAGTTTATTAATGTTTTAATTTGATTTAATTTTGCCGTATAACGGGTAATTATTATATTTTACTTCTATTTAATTTGTTTAACAAATTATTTTTAGCACCCAGGTTATGGGTTAAACGTATTTGTAATTATTCGTTATTGGTTTTTATCACAATTTTATTTGGTCGTCGTAAAATGGAGTTTATCAGTATTGGAAATCTGTTCTTATCCGAATATGGTTCTAATATTTTGTTTCTGGTTTTGCGATGACGCTGCTTTATCTGTCATCTGTTTCGAAGATTTGGGGTATGAAACATTATTATCATTTAACATCAATAGTCCGAAGAATGGTTATTTTTTGTTATGGATTTCGATGCCCAATGGTTGATTTTTATTCACAAGAGGATGTATCCTTGTGAATGTGTAGTACCAAGTGGATCGAGATTAACTTAATTTGGAGAACCAAACTTCGTGGATTTATCGTTTTGTTGTTTCAAAAACTTTTCAATCCCGGACATGGATTTACAATTTTTATATTTGGGATGGTACACCTCAACTTCAAGCGGATGATTTGATTTTTATGAAGATGTTTTAGTAGAGATTAAGTGAGTTTGCAGTCACACTCGCTCGGTTGATGAGTATTGGGAACTGGCAAGCGGTTGATTTTTTAATGAGTATTTTGTGTTCTCTATTTTGTAGACTTTCATTCCTGGATGGTAGACCAATAGAATGATGAAGTAAATGTTATTGAATTCGAAGGGTCCTGACGAAGGAAAGACAATTGCCGAGTCGTGAAGTTGGTAGTACTGCATTCAGGGTAAGTCTCATAGAGATGCATTTACTTGTTTTAAATGATGCAGTATGCCAGGATCTATTTTGTAAGTCAATTATCCCGAGATGATGAAATCCGGTGTGCAGTTAATCTTTACTGGGCATAACTTCTTTTTGTTGAGTTATCCTCTTCAAGGGTACTCAACTGTGTTTTTTTTTACTTGACTGAATCTACCCCTCAGGTGGATGTCAGTTCTTTACTTTTGTATTTTTTTTATTTTTTTTTTCTAGTTCGTAATCCTCAATTACGTACTAGCTTTACTTGATCCTTATGTGTATGTTTTATGTTTTGTTTTGATTAGTGAATTAATTAAACTTGTCGACATCTTTATTTTCTATCTGTGCTAATACAATAAATCGACTCTTGCTTTCTTTTTAGTTTTATTTGTATTAGCTGGCGTCCACTTTAACATCGTATTTTTCATTTAGCTGAAATCAAATCTGAGTACTGAAGAACTTTTTGTTACGAACCCACGATGTTTTTCGAAACACCCACGCTCTCGGGAACTGAGTTTTAAATAACACAGCTAGCTAACGCGTACAGTCCATCTACGGTTAGGCAAGTGGCAGGGGTAGTTTAATTTTGAGCAAATTACGCTACAACACTACTTGAACCACGTATCAATCGATTACAGAAACATTATTTGAATGAAAAATAGCGCTGGTGTTAATTTGTTAATAAACAAATCAGAAGTTCTAGGTTCCATATAACACTAGCAACCGCCTAAACTAAAATTATCTTAAAATTTTAATTTTAACTATATTTTTTTGCAAAAAAGAACAGAAAAAAAAAATTACAATTTCTCTGTTTTTTTCTTTTTTTTATCGCCATTTTATTATTTTTACATGTATATATTAAAAAATTTTGGTCAGTCGGTTGCTAAACCTAGTGTTATATTGAACCGAAACCTTTTGATTTTTTTTGTGTTAGATTACCCAATTTCAAGATTTTAACACCAGCGCAGCCCCACCTACTAATCGATGCATGACATTTAAATAATATTTCTGTGTATAAAAAATGCATAAAATATTTAAAAAAAAATTTTTTTTTTAGTAAAATATTAAAAAAAAAAATTTTTTTTAGTATTTCAAGAGTGTATTTTTAAAGCCTGACAAACCTAATATCAATATTTTTCTCAATAATCTTTAAAAAAATTCACAAAGATTACTTTACACTGGATTTCATATATGAAACTATAGCAACTATAGTAGCGACCGTTTCATGAAATCTTCTTACAAAGACTGTCTTTTGACGACTGCCTTTCGATGACTGCTTTTTGAAAACTTCCTAAAAATATAAAATTTAAATTTTCTCACAAGTTTCGTTTCTATTACTTTTAATATTAATTATTTTCAATAAGGAGTCGTCGAGTCGTGTGAATGTCTTACGTGATTAATTATTTCCATTTATGAGCAATTCTTTTAGGGATTTATAACTAAAAAAGCATTTAGGCCTAGAAATAATTGCACACTTGAGATGGTATCATCTTACGCTAAGGATTGAACTTAAAATTTAAAGGCTTAAAATTAAAAGTAACAAATATTTCTTATTAAATTATTGCAGTTCTTCGGCAATTCTTATATTAGGAATAATTATTATTTAAAATATTTGATTAATTAATTGAAATTATCTATTGCAACGAATTGTAAGAGTTAATTTATATTTTGAATAGCAAATTTAACTAAGGAATAAAATAATGTAAATTAAAAATACCTATACATATCCGCAATTGTTAAGGGGCGAGTACTACAAAAGTAGCACAGGCATTAGTAAGAAAACGTATTTGTCAGAGAAGAAATGCGAGAGCTGGGAAAAGAATTGTAGATATCCTTGTATGTCCCTCACAAGCTTCGGTTCCAAATTCTTGATCACGCGAAACCAAAGTTAATCAGAAGAGAAGTCAGCCCCATTATCTGTTTTTGTACGATAATTTTTTAATAAACATAAAAACTTAATTATAATTACACTAACGGAGAATACGAGCTTAATATATGTAAAGTCTATACTAGGGTGATTAGATATTATGTAAAATTTAAAAACGGTACAAAAGTCAATAGGAGGGGGTTTAACAATAGCGCCAGCATTTTTGGAATGGGTGGGCACAAATCGGGCCCACTACGTATATTTAGGATGAGCAGGGGAACAAAAATTTTTAAATAAACTCATTATTGTAATAAGCACATAAAAAATGAAACGTAGATTCTAAAACATTTGGGCGGGCACTCCAATCAACAGGATAGGCACGTGCCCCCCCCCCGCGGTCACTGTTTAACTATCTTTGTTCTTCACTTCATATAAATAACCTTTTTTTATAAAAGTTTTTTCACTTTTTTTTCCGGATAAATTTTTGCGTGTTTTTCACACGTATGTTCAAAAAAAGGGACAGAAACGGAACGTATGATGGTCACCCTAGTCTATACGCAATTATTAACTTCACTTACCTGCACATTGGATTATTAGGTTTTAATAATTAAAAATCGACATCTAACTAATTAGATAATAATATACAATATATTTAATAATGATAAATAAACGATAAACAAACATGCAATGAAAACAAACTAATAAATTTCGACATAACAATATTATTGTTAAGTTCAAAACGTTATTATTTGAAAAATAATTAGGTAAACATACTTTTACAAACAAATTGATTAAATTAAAATTTCATATTATTAAATTTACTATAAGAACATAATATAATATTTTAGTTGACCCAATTTGAATTTTGACCATCAAACAACAAAAATCATCAGCTTTTGTCAAAAATATTTTCAAAAATTCGAAAGTTGGGCGCTCAATTTTTTGTTTCAAATTTAATTAGTATTGCAATTTAGCCACCTGATCTGATGGGTGGTTCCAGAATGATTTTGGATTTTGACTGCTTGGTGAAATAAATAAAACAGTGTTTAAAAGTTTTTTCTGAATAATCTGAAGTTTATCGATGGGCTAATTTTGTTGCATTTCTTAAATCATCAAGTAGAGCTTATCTATATGATTTGCTACGTTTGCCATTTATCTGAATATAAAAAATCTGATGTGGCTATCTCATAACTTTCCGAATTATTAAAAATAACTCCCAGTTTACCTAGAATAGAAAAAACTAAAATATTAAATCTAAAAAATACTAAAACTAAAACAAGAGCATCAAAAATCAAAAATTTATAAAATCGAAATAATAAGCAAAAACCCTAAAAATTCAAATAAAAAAATATACAGTAGAATCCGCTTAATGTGATCACTTCGAGCCAAGGACATTTTAATAATATTAACTGATAACTGATAACAATTAGCGAAATTTAGAAAAAGGCGAATTTTAGAAGACTTGGATTAGAACAAAATAGAAGAAAAAAAAGAAAGAAAAAGTGGCTGGTTTCCAAAAAAAATGATCACAATAACCGACCGATAACATTATCCCGTTTATCCGAGATCGCATTAAGCGGATTCTACTGTATCACAAATAACTGAAATTCAATGTACAAATAAATTTAGATATTTTTTAGAAAATTTATTTAAAAAATTTTTTTAAATTTTTTTGAGACGGTCATTAGCCTAGTATGTTAGCTGAATATCTGCTAACACTAAGGTACCCGGTTCGAATCCGGCAAGAGTCTAAAATTTCTTATGATCGTCTCCATGCTTCGGAGGGCACGTAAAGCCGGTGGTCCCGCTGGGTTGATGATTTGCCCCCATTAACAAAAAAAAACAGAGTTACGGGCACATCTAAGACGATTCCAGCAAGTTACCTCAGATGTAAAACTACTAATATGCTCACAATAATAGTGACTTCTGCTGCTCTTCGATAGAAGACAGCCAAAGGTCAAGGCAAACAGGAGCTTATCCTAGCCCAAAGTAGAAGAAGAAGAAGAAAATTTTTCGATTTTCCTTCTGGATTGCCTTAAGATTTCCTTTTGAAAAAGTTGAAAAAGAAAAAAAAGGAGATTGTTTATAAGCATTATAGTATTATTAAAATTTCTTAGTTTTCCTAAGGTTTTCTGGGATTTCTTAGGATTAACTTGGATATTCTCAGATTTCTTTTCATATTTGTACACCAAATTTCCCCAGTGATTCCCCCTCATTCTGGAGTTTAATTGTAAAGTTACGGTTTTTGAAGAAAAAGAAGCAATTATTTTTATTGGAGATTTTGCAGAGTAAATCCTTGTGACAGACTGCATGGAATTCAAACTGTTCGTCTGTGTTGATCAAAAATGGCTTGTTTAATATGAGTGCGAACGATATTTTTCAGCAAGTTTATGGTACAGCAGGTATCTATGATAATAGAGAGGAAGCCGAAGAATATTTTGCTCCAGTTAATTTGTTATAGCAATTTTCATTTTATGATGTAACATAACAAATGCATAAAATACGAAGTCCACTAAGTCTTAAAAGCAAAAAGGTGATTGGTTTCTATCACAAAAATAGTTCAACCAAAGCAAGTCAATCTTCTTGTTTGCTCGATGGATTTTATTTTATGTAAATTAATTTAATCTTGCACGAAAACGTAAACGATCGATTTTCTGATAAACGGAAAATGAAGATTTCCAAAATAATGTTTTTGATTTCTCACGTTTAGCGAAGTTTTTGTAAAAAATAAAATTTAATGCAAAAATATATTTTTTTTTCCGGGCTTTTGGCATGCTAATAATGACTAAGAATATTATTCACGTAGAATTTACCTGACCTATATGATTTAACAAAAGATTAAGGAATACATTAAATACTACGCATTCGTCTTTAGAAATTGTCAAAAAAATCAAGATAATTCCAAAAAAATTGCCTATTTCCGTAGAGAAAAAATATACTTTGGCAATTTTGAATGGAAATCTATGTCAATAATTTCACTTTAATAAGTTTAATCTAAAAATTCTATTTTGGGTTGTTATGGCCATTATGCACGAGAAATTAATTACATATTTGCTCTAGATTTTAAAATTTTTGACCTTAGACGTATAATTTTGCATAACACTCTATTAACTATTACATATAAATTTATTATTCATTAAGGTCTTATATTATATGGATTTAAAATGAATTAATTTATACACTTAAATCCAAACACGAAAGGCGCTTTCCAAAATTTATGGCATCTCCCAAAAAAATAAAACTCATTGAACAAACACCATCAACACCTTTTCATGACACTTAATCGTATTGGTTGTAAGAAATCAACAATAAATTATAAAGTCCGAGTAAGACTGACGTCGATATTACTGGAAATTTATTTTTTCATAGAATTTATGGAAATACAGTAAGTCATTATTCACTCGAATGAAATACTTGAATTTGCATGTCCAGTTTACGTTTAACTAAATGTCCAGCGACGCCATCGATTGAATGAGGTTTGTATATGCGTATGTTTCCTGGCGACCGGCCACGAACTATGACCAGATGACCAAGATTTGGTTTAGCCACTCAGTAATCATTTGAATTTGTTTCAGGTAACAGTGCATTTAATTTTCAGTTCGACTCGTAAATTATTTTATATTTATATGTAAGCAGTAAAAGCGTGAGAGTTAAGCGAAGGTGGTTCTCGCGATGAAAACGTATTATAATAAAACGGTTATTTAAAATTAAATCAACGCGGGTCAACATCATTGACACGGGATGGTCTTTAGACACGAAACCAATTTGATATAATAAAATATAAAGGGTAAGGGCAATTGATTGGTTTTCGAGACACGTGAACGTTTCCTTCAGTCTTTTGTAATGAATTGGCTATTGTTAATACTTCTTCCATCGGCCGTTGTTACAATTCCACGTTTCGATCCCAGTGCAACAATGCAAAATGTGTTGGTGCCCGCCGATGCGGCTATTAATTCGGTTATTTACCGGCTTCGTGCAACCGACACGACGTTTGATTTTCCATTGGAATTTATATTGGAAGGAGATAATACGGTAGTTTCGTTACAAACCCTTAATTGTAGTCGTTTTAATTCGGTTTGTCAGGCAAACGTATTATTAGAGAAGAAACTTATTCCCGGAAGATTTTATGATTTCATAGTGGCTACACGCAATACCAAAGGTGCGACAATTAGAATGGGATGTTCGTTTCGTGCAACGAACTCGACGACACCATACGGCGATATATTCCCAGGAGCACCGTCCTTATTAAAAATTTCCGAAAGTGCTAAACGAAATACCGAACTGGGAACTGTGATTGCCCGAGGAAATCCCAATCGCGATCGAGCGGTTTTGATAGAACTGTGGGGATCGCCATATTTTGGATTGCGACAGCGATTAATCACCGAGAAATCTTCAGAAGCCACCGTCGTATTGCTCTCGTCTTTGGATTACGAAACCCAGAGTTCTTTCCATCTCACCGTTTTGGCCAACGTACGTAGTTACCTTTAACAACCGATGGGCGGAATTGTGATATCTTTTTTCAGGATGCCTGGACCGAACCTGGAAACGACTCGCGTAATATCGCAAGTTGGCCTCTCTTAATTGCAGTTCTGGACGAACAGGATACTCCCCCCGTTTTTACTCTTGCACCTCCCGTAACGACGCTGGATCCAAAATTGAGACCTGGCGATGTTGTGCTGCAAATTCGAGCGGAAGATGGAGATCGTGGAAATCCAAGGGACTTGCGTTACGGTCTCGTCTCCGAAGGCAATCCTTTCACACCTTTCTTTAACATATCGGACGACACAGGTACAGAATTTTAGTATTGATCCATAAAGTGTTTCGTGTTAGATCGAACGATATGCAGCTTCCGGTACTCGTGTGGCCTCCTTCACTTCAGAATTTTATTTAAATGAGACCATTTATTTTTACATGTTACCTCACGAAATGAATTATTAGTCAGATAGGTATTTTGCTAAAAATATTATAAGTTAGCGCTATTAGCATTAAATGCAGTTTCTGAAAACTTGCCGTACTTCCAAAACATTTTTAATTACTTTAGTTTTAGCGCTATAAAACTGTTTTAATTTAACGTTTTTAGGCACGAAAGCAAACTTTACATAATTTATAATATTGCCCCTGCTAAAGATGTTTTAATTGTAAATATCTATGTGCTCGTGCGTGTCGAAGGGAGCATTTTTTTAACCTTATTACAATTTTTTATCATAATTACATCTAGTACAATAAATTTGTTGGCGATTATTTTGTCTTATTTGCTTTGTGTAACACACATTCCTGCTTCAGTCACTCAACTTTCAATTTTCATAATTTATTTAAATTTTTCCCTTGTGTTTGTATTCTCCACTCGACTGCACCGTTTAATCAATTAGTCAAATATTTACTTTCCAATCAGCATTACTTCCGTTGTGACTGACGCTTTCATTAATTTTTAGGTGAATTACGACTGGCTCGTCCCTTAAACGAAATTCAGGCGATCTCTCACGCGGGAAGTCCCGTCCTCCTAACAGTGGTCGCCGAAGAAATCCGTGCACGTGCAGACGAACCGCCAGCTTTATCAAGCTCCGTTCAAATTGCCTTAATTTTACCTGGTCCAACATGGACGTCACCACACTTTAGTACTTCAATATTCAACACCTCTTTAGATGAAAATTCTCCACCTGGCACAGTGCTGAACCTACCAGACGCCGAAGTGATTGGCGATCCCGGCGAAGTCATAACTTTGGAATTGAGCAACAACAACGGAACGTTCGATATTTTTCCAACGGTTGTCGAAGGCAACGGGAAATTTACGATAACCGTCAGGGATTCCCAACTTTTGGATTACGAAGCTCGACAATCGGTCCAATGCAAAATTTTAGCCAAACAACTGGGAAGCGACAACAATACAATGTCGTCTCTTCTCGTCGTAACATTAAACGACGTCAACGACAATCCTCCGATATTTTTACAACCGAGCTGGCACGCGTCCATTTTCGAAGGTTCCGAAGCTGGAATGAGCATTTTGAAAGTTGAAGCTATTGATCCCGACACCAAATCTAGCGAAAGTATAAGATACATAAGTTTAATCGGAAAAGGAAGCAATTTCTTTAATCTCGATCGTATTTCCGGTTTGATTTTGGTAAAAAATTCGGACGAATTGGATGCAGAACGTGTGACGAAGTTTGAATTTATTGTCGTAGCTGCTGACGAGAATGGAAAAGGTCTCAAATCCAACTCTTCCGTTCTAATTGAATTGATCGACGTTAACGACGAAACACCACAGTTTGAAAAACCGGTATACGAATTTATTTTGTCTCGCGACCGAAAAAGCTTCACCACTCCAGCATTCATCAAAGCTATCGATTTAGACATTACTGCACCCAATAACGTCGTCCATTATGAGTTTGTAACGCAAGCCAAAAACCTCACCCTTAACAAAAACACAGGAGAATTACTAATAAAACCAATTTGGAAAGAAACGGAAATGACCATGATAATGGCCCGTGCTTGGGACGAAGGCGTTCCTCGTTTGTGGAGTGAATGCGAAATTCGACTGTATCCACCCGAAAGTCGAATCGGAGTTATAAAATTTGTGGTACCTGGCCTGCAACCCGACCAAAAAGCAATAGAAAACGAACTACGAGCTTTAACGGGTGCCCAAGTAATTGTAATGGAAATCCATCCATACACTGAAGAAAAAAATGGAATCGTTCATAGGTAAGTTAAAATTAATATTTCTATCGATTCTCATTAAATTTTCAAGCCCTTTTGTTGTCTTAGCTAAATAAATAATAGAAACTCGTTCAATTCAAACGTTTCCAAGTTTTAATCGCTTCCTACATAAAATATGATTCTCCGCATTAAAGCTTACTTTTTTTTAGAAGTGAAGTGGTTGCAAGCGTTACTTATGGGCCAGGTACGATAATCGATGTCGAACGAATACAACGGATTTACGATCAAAAAAGCAGCGAGCGAATCGAATCTGCAAGTTTAATGTGGCCTTGGTGGTTATTGATAATTTTTGTGATTATTGCACTCATAATAATTATTATATTAATCATTTGCTGCATTTGCGCACCTTGTCCGTTATATATTCCACCACGTAAACGCCGAGTGGGTTCTGCCGAAGTTTCCAAGCTAATAGTCGAAGGATCTGGTCAAGGAATGAACAGCAAGTCGGTCCAAGTCGCAGAATGGTTTGGAAGAAGAGAAGCATGGACTCCAGATGTTGGTTTAGCCGAAACCGAAGTAGAATCGTTGCGACGGCACGAATTTGACCGTGGTTCCGATCGTGATTTATCCAGACGATTGAACCAAAAAGTACTAGCCACCAAAGATGATTCACGCGATCAGCTGTATATAAGAGAAGGCAACGCAGACATTTTACGTTTAATAACTCGAGGAGGAGAACAGCAAAGACCGATTACTTTAGTGGAACAACCAATGGCAGTCGATAGCGGTAAAGAAATTTTAATGCAGAGATTTATGGATCAACAAACCACCTCCAGAGTCGCTGCCGTTAGTTTACCAAACGAACTAAATAGGATTTCAACTGAACACGAACAACTAGAAGCGACTCTACGAGAACAGAACAATTTGCTAAGACAAATTTTATTGGAACGCGAAAGAGAGCTACGCTTGGAGACTCAATCTTTACCAGCTGGAACTCAAACCGACCGCGACGCATTTACCCAAACCGATCCGTACTACCTTCGTCCACCTCAACGGTTAACTAGATCGGATAACGATGCTAGTGATCCAAGCGACGAAGACGTAGCGGTTACAAAAAAATACACAAGACAGTGGTCAGATCGTAAAAAACATTCCATGCCACTGCGACGGAGAATCCGAACTCCAATACAAGAAGAATCTGAAAGCAACTTGGAAAATTCTGAAAGGCAAAACACGGGAACATCCGCCAATATGGATATGGATCACTTACGGGCTAAGGTTTTAAAAGAACTTTTGCACACGAAATCTTCCAAATCGCGATCTACCAGATCGGCGATCAGAAAAGAAGTGTTGAGAGAAATAGCAGACTCTCTAATACAATCGGACGAAAGTAATAGCGACGTGGAAGTATATCCGGGCAAACACAAAAAATATAACCGGTATTCGGACGACAGTTTAGAAGATATTTCGTTGGAACCCGAAAGAGGAAAGGAGCAAACAAGAGCCTTGGGCAAATCGCATAAATTTCACTCGGAAAGCGATCTCAGAATGATGCCGAATGAAAATTCACGTCTCGATGCGAAATCAATTAGCCAAGCGGATATTAGAAATAGAAAATCTTATAAGAAAAAGAAAAATTCTAAGAAAGGTGGATCGAGGTATATGGAGTGGTATGATAAGTCGTCGGTTAGAAATGAAAAAGAGAGTAGTAGAAGTGGATCTCCCGAAAAGCCAAAAACTTCCGGCGTTGCTGCTAGACAGGTTGCTGCAGAAGCTAAAGCCCTTAAGAGAACTTCTTCGCGTGTTTCTCAATCCGCGAGTCAGGAGAAAAATGGTCCAGAGCATCCTTTAATTCAGCATTCGGAACATAGATTCGAAACGCCTGCTGTTATTCGTCGGGGAGAAGATGATGCGGATTCGGGAATTGCTCTTGCTCGACCTCTGATAGCGGAAAAGAAGAGCGTTTTTTCTATAGCGTATGAGGATATTCAACGACAAACTCGACAGCTTCGACCTGAAAGTGGTACGCCGACGTAATTTTGTCGATAAAGTTGTTATCTAAATGTGATATTGTTCAAGTTGTAATAATTTTAAGAAGATGTACTTAACGAAATGATGATACTAATATGACGTATTTTAAAAATGCTGCCATTTTAAAATTAAATAAGTAAAATGCAAATTTAGTGTGAGCACACGCGAACTTTCTTTATTGTTGTTATTAAAAGAGTTTTGTGATGTTGAAATAAGTGCAGGAATGAAACTCTTGTTGGTGCTAGTAAGATTTATGGGTCAGTAAAAATTCAGTATATTTTATTTTGTATCCAGGATAATAGATTTTTATAATACGAAAATTTTTTTACAATAAATATGCGGTTATTTTAAAATGTTTTTAATTTATTAACTGGTTTGGTAAAATTCAAAAATTAGTTTCAATTACGTACCATTTTGAAATGGCATTAGCGGAATCGGTTATTTACCAACATCCTCAGCAAAATTTAATATATTTTTTTTTTAGTTACATCCAAAGAAGTAAACGTATGCGATTTATCAGGGTTGCCCCATCCGTGGGGGCAATATTGTTCAAACAAACGTTTCATAATTTAATTATTCCATTTTTCTTCTCTTTGTTTAGTTGATATACCAGCTAATTAGTTTATTCGGTTTTTGTTATCTTTTACGATGCATTATTTAGAAAAATAAATTTAAAAATAAAACTCAACACGCAAACAATAATAAATTAGCATTTAATAAGGGCAATTCTCTAAAAAAAAACGTTGGATTTAATGGTTGTTAAAATTAAAAGTCAGACTGCTTTGTATTATTTTGTTATTCTGTATTGCCACGCATTGGTTAAATTTAAACAAAGATTAATCTATATTATAATAGGGATCGGGGGGTAAGAAATTTATTGAATGATTACAGAATTTCAAATTGATAGTTAAAATTTTTTAAAAGATTATTAAAAACAAAATTATAACGAACGCTTTCTAGGTTTTTCTGCTGATTGCTTTTTACAATATCCTCAAGATATTCTTCAACACACAGTAGCGGTCATAAAAATGTACTCAGCTAAAAAATCATAAAATTTGCAGAAACTTTTAGTAGTGGGTATAATAATTTTAACATTATTTTTAAATTATTTATTACACTAATTAATTAATACAAGAAAAAACAATATTGACAAAGGTACACGAGAGGAAAAGAGAAGTAACAAATTTTAATTTCTTGCTATCTTTTTCCGCTCCACACTGTAGGTTTTATGATATTTTTGTAAAAAATTTCTGAAAAATAGCCAAAATAGTGAAAATTGTGTAGGTATTTTACAGATCTCATTTGTTATCCGTGTACCACTGACGCGTGTGAATGGATTAATGAGATTTCGGCTACCATATTCTAGATTTTATAGTTTTTTTAAACGCACGAGCAGTAGCGGACCACCAACATTTCTTCGCAAACTACTCATGGTCACATATAAACAGTTTATCGTATCTTTAGACACCTATCTTGTGATATAACATTTTAAAGGTGGAGAAAATCCTCGTTCGTCCATATCAAAAGAATTGGATTTGGCAGATCCCTCCATGAGCTAGAGAAAAAAATTAAAAGATGAAATAAATACTAATTTTATATGGAAATGATTTAATTTTTAAAAAGTTTATGAAATTACGTTTTCAAAATGTGCTCCATTATTCGATTAATTTTAATAAAATTAAACTGTCGTTTTCAAATGACCTCAGAGAAAAAATCTAGTTTAAATTAAATAATTTCCGAATAAATTTTTTTTTTTTATTAATCTTTAAATTTTTACCTCTTACCCATCGAAGGATCCGTCAAATCCAGTTTTTTTATGTGGATGAACGAGGATTTTTTCCACCTTTAAAATGATATATCACAAGATAGGGGAACCATATAAAATTTTAAAGTAGGGGAATCTAGGGGTTAGGGGGTGAAACTTAAAATTTAAACAGCACTAGTTTTGAACGTCCCTCTCCTTATCTAAATCTATGTGTTTTTTTAAGGAAGTAATTTTGACTGGATAATCTGGATATGAACACCCGGTAGCTTATTTCTACTTATATTTTTTAAAATAATAAATAAACCTAATCTCGTCCAATGCGATAAATGTAATTTAAAAAGATATCGGGATATATGGAACGCAATCAAACTCATAAAGTTGTCAGGTCGACGTTTCGGAGGACTTTATTCGCTCCATCTTCGGGACTAAACAACCAGGATGTATATTGTTTGGTACATGACGCGAGGAGTAAAAAACATGGTGCAATACTATATAAGGAAAACGAAAAATATTAACACTATGGGTTAATATATGCGTTTATATATAACTTTGACGATTAGTAAAAAGACCTTAAGTCACAAATTGCCATTTTTGAGTTAAATACACCATCTGATAGCTAATTTTCTACTTTACGATTCGTATTAAGACCTTAAGTCTAATTATTTATGATGAGTGGAATAAAGATAAAATACAATAAACTTAAAACAATATTGCAACTTTTGGTCATCCAAAGACCTTAAGTCAACTTAAGGTTCTTATATCAAACTCCTAGGAGTTATGAATGGCAATCTTAAAACCTTAAGTCCAGTTAAGGTTGTTATACGAAACATTTACGAGGTGTTATTGGTAATTTTACAGAAAAAGAAAATTATTTTTGATTAGTATAACTTCAAGGTTGTGTAAAAAAAAGCGTGTAAAACAAATTTAATATTGGATATATTATTAATATATGTCTAATTTTCCTAATGGTCGTTAGTTCAAAAATTTTTTCCGTATTGATTATTTTATAAATAATTTTAAATTATCCTAAATATGATTGGATTATGTTGTATTTATTGTCTTACGTATAAATTAGTTCTGCTGCTTTAAATATTAATTTAAATATGTTTATATACTTAAAATACGTAAATAATTTTCTTAAATTCCAATTAAATCATATCTATTAACATTACAATCAAAAAGAATAACAAACAAATTACAAATAATTATTGTTTATATTCACCTGCCTTTTATCACTTTTCTTAGCTGCTAACATTATCTATGCAACAACCGAATCACTTCTGTTTACAAGAAATTGCAAATAATATAAACAGAAGTGATTGCTTTTTGGCGGTATAGATAATAACTAACAACTAGCAACTAACAAAAGTGATAAAAGGCAGGTGAATATAATATAAACAAAATAATATGTTATCAATGTTAAGTTATTATATCCAACAGAGCTCAGTTGTATTTTGTATTCTCGTGTGTAAACTGCAAATATCTAAACTTCAATAGTGATAGTGTGTGATTAGTTAAAATTGTTATAATAATGAACAGATCAAGAAAGATTCTTGCGATGACTGAAAAATTGAATGAGAAAGGTTAGTAAGTACAGCAAATTTTAACAAAATTGTAACGATAACTTATGTAGTTTTCAACCCCAAGATAATAGTTGGTATTATTTTAGATGAAGCATCATGTTCGAAAGATTTATCTCATCCTCCGAGGTCTTCTACGTCTGAAGTAGCTGAAATTCCACCATCGTTTTCTCGGGAATCATCACCTCCTTCATTGAGCATTCTACGAATGTAGAAAAAGCATTCAGCTCCGATGACAGTATTTTCGATCAAGATTATGTACCGCCAACAAATCAGGAAAGCATTTCGGAAGATGACAAAGAATTTCCTTCTAATACAAAGGAAACTTTGGCATCTTCTTCCAATTGCCAAACTTCTACAACACCAAAAAAGTGGTCCACAAAGGTTCGCAAACAGAGAACTGCTTTAATGAATACCGGAAAATCATATGAAACCGTCAGTGGAAAACAAATTCCAGCTAGAAAGCTCAAGCCTCTAAAGGAGTGCAGAAAAAAATGTTCTATACAACTAACAGATGAAGTTAGACAGCAAATTTTTGAAGAATATTGGCAGCTCGGAAGTCACGATAAACGAGCAAACTATGTTGCTAATTCAGTATCAAAAAATGAAATAAAACGTCCACGATCAGTTGCAGAAAATGCGAGAAGACGAAATGTTACATACGAATATTCTTTCCATTTATATGGAAAACATGTTAGTGTGTGCAAAAGTTGTTTTTGTGCAACTATTGATGAAAATGAAACTTTTATTCGAAATTCGGTTTCAAAAAAGGTTGACAGTGCATCGGGTATTATTTTAGAAGACAATCGTGGAAAAAAGTCAACCGTAAATAAAAAAAGTAACGAAGAAATCGCAGCAGTTCTTGAGCATATTAATTCGTTTCCAGCTTACGAAAGCCATTATACTCGTCGAACCAATGACAAAAAATATTTACCATCTCATTTAAACTTAAGTAAAATGTACGCTTTGTACAAAGAAAAGTGTGATAAACCCGTTTCAAGAATGATCTACGAGCGCGAGTTTCATAAATGCAAATTAAAATTCAAAAAACCTTCAGTTGATACGTGTCACAAATGTGACACGTTACATATAAAAATTACAGTAAGTTCAAATGAAGAGGAAAAACTTAGCACCACAAACGAACTAACAGCACATCAAGAAAAGGCAGATTTTGCATATTCATCAAAAAAGCAAGACAAAGTGGAATCACAAGCAAATCTTAAAAAGAAATGCTTTTCGTTTGACTTGCAACAATGTTTACCAACTCCTCTTCTAACGTCGTCAGTGGCATTTTATAAACGCCAGTTATGGACATTCAATTTAACAATCCATGACAATGCAAATGGCAATTCTACAAACTACATGTGGCATGAAGCTATCGCAGGAAGAGGTGCCAATGAAGTTGCTTCCTGTTTATATCTTCATTTGAAAAATTTGGATCCCAACATTGAGGAAGTAACTTTCTATTCCGACACTTGCCAAGGCCAAAATAAAAATAGTCATGTGAGTGCCATGTTTTTAAGTTTTTTTATGACCGAGTCCACAAATTTAAAGATTATTAATCATAAATTTTTGGAACCCGGTCATACTCACATGGAGTGCGATGTGGATCACTCCATGATAGAGAAGCAAAAAAAGAGTACCGCAACTTCCATATACCATCCACATGACTGGTTTCAGTTAGTTAGAAGAACTGGCAAAAAAAATAAATTCGAGGTGGTAGAAATGAATATAAACAACTTTTATAATTTTTCCCGTCTTCTAACCAACACTCTAGTGTATAGAAAAAAAAATACCAACAAAAAACAATTTAAACTGCATGACGTGACTTGGCTGCAGTACAGATGTGATGAAGTTGGCATAATTAACTACAAAAATGTTTTGCATAAAGAAGCCGATTTTGAACGTGTTAATTTTTTACGTAGAAGAGATCGGTTGGATATACATATTGAAAAGCGCTATTTAACATCGGTGCCAATTTCAGTAGAGAAAAAAAAAGATCTTGTCGATCTTCTTCATCTAATACCACCCGTATTCCATCCATTTTATAACAGTTTGGTGACCACAGATGATTTAACCGAAGAAGATCCAGATTTAATTGAATATAGTGATAATTAATAAGCATTAGCTATGTAAATTTCTAAAATATAAAAATATTTAATTTCAAATTATAATCTTTTATCCTATCTTTTACCTATCTGTTAATAATATCTAAATTTCTAAAATATAAAAATTATGTATTTTCAAATTTTCAAAGCACGATTGTAATGTTTTTAACTTAAAACTGCAGTTATAAGGTTATAGTATTAAAAAAATATTGGCGCTTTTCAATAGTACTAAAGCCTTAAGTTGACTTAAGGTTTTAAGATTATAAATTTTTTACTATAAGAAATCCTAAAGCCTTAAGTCACATCAAAAACTAATAAGGAATACACCTAGAAGATTAAAATTAAGGAATTAGTTATGTCTCATAAACACTTAAATACTGGTAAAAGCACAATTCTGTAATATAAGAAACTTCAGCACAAAATAAGAGTAAACGTTTTTTCATTCTCCTCAACATTCGACTTTTGTGACTTAAGGTCTTTTTACTAATCGTCAAAGTATGCGTTCCATATATTCCGATATCTTTTTAAATTATATTTTTAAAATAACTTTACAAGCCGGTAAAACCGGTAATATGTAATTCTGATTAATATGATCAGAAGTCACATAAATTAATTTCAAAATTTTTCTCTACGTTTTCAGTTTATACCTTCTTCCTAATACTTTTTAATAGCTCTTGAGTCTCGGAAGGTCGGGTATAAGTATGGAATACCCCCAGCATTGGCTACTAAGAAATTTTTCAGTTTCTCAGTATTGGTGCATTTATAAAGAGCGAGCGGTGCACTGGAGGGTATTCCATACCATTTCATAGTGTGATGAAAGAAGGTGGGTAAGATTTCTGTATTGGGGGGGGGGGGAATACAAATATTTTTTAATATTACATAATAATAATTGATGTATTATGTTTTATATCAATTTTTCAAATATATAAAAAGTGTTTACTTTAATAGGTAAAAATAGTACATTATGCACCAAGGGAATAGACCATTTTTGGCCTGAGGGTAAAGGATTGTTTGCACGAAGCGTTAGCCGAGAGCAAAAATTACCCGTGCATATACTCTTTTGTGCCTAGCAGATGTGAATTAAAGCCCGTTGCCCTCGAAGGTAAAGGCTCGCCGGATTTAGAAAAATTGTTTGCATTACAAATTACGGTCAGATTCACATAAATGTAAATATTATAAAAAATGATAATTAAAAAAATCTTTAGTTGCTTTTTTTCTTCTAGTGACTTTTATCAGTCATCTGGTGACTTCTTTATATGCCTAGGACAAAAAACCTCTTTATTGCCCTAGGGCAAAAAAGTGCCACTTTACATCCGCAAATCGGGGAGTAAAGTGAGTACTTTACCCCTGGAATTGCAAAAAATATGTAACGGGAGGGGTTTGAACCCCCAAAACCCCATCCTTGTGCACGGGCCTATCTCCCAGATAAGAGCGATCATATCCCTAATTATTTATAATAGTTTTTGATTTCAAACTTTAGGCCAAAAAATTTCTTCAAAAGTTGAATAAAACCTCAGAACTTCGCTTAAATGAAGAGGAGCATCTGGATGTGCTGAAATCTTTTAAATATTAATTTTTAATAATTCTTAATTTTTTTAATAATTAAATTACAATCTGAATGAAAAAGTTCGCAGTTGATCAGGATATGGGTAAACATTTTGCAGAGGGATTGTAAAGTAATGCATAAATAGGTAAAAATCAAAAGTTAGCAAATTTAAGCAAATTGATTTTTACATAAAAATTTACGCGGGTCCCGATTTCCTCATTTTCAGTGCGATTTTATAATAATAACAGAGCCACCTGTCCGCGATTATTCGCACCGGTCACTAGGCAAACTACTCGCACCTGTTTGTTTTGTTTGCCAAAACAGCAGCACTTGTTGTGCTGGCAAAACGCCGATAAACTTGAATAAAAACACAACCATGATTAGATAAAATTATTGTTTACCGTTATTAATAAATTAAAACAACCGTAAAAATTGTAATACATGTTTGTTCGATAATTTTTCTACACAACAATGGACCAATTCGTGAAGGTAAAACAACGTTAAGGTAAAACTTGTGACAAAACTAAATTTTCTCTTTGTAGACTTTGGATGGCTTATTTCTGACACCTTACTTGGCCCTATTTGTTATTTTGATTTTAACTTTAATTATAATCGATTTCAAGTCAGTTTGGTATAGTCATAAGAAAGGTGTCAATGGAAAGAGCACCAAACACATACCCGGTCCGTTCTCTCTACCCTTATTTGGTACTCGATGGATTTTTGGTTGGTTTGGTTGTTACAATGTTACTAAGGTTCACGAAGTCTACGCGGATTTATTTAAACGATATGGGCCTATTGTTAAAGAGGAGGCGTTTTTTAATTTCCCTATAATCAATATCGTTGATAAGCAAGACATCGAAAAGGTAACCAACTTTTTTAGTCCAACCACAGCTATATAAATTATTGAACCTTCATCTTTTTATTTATCTAAAATTATATTTTTAGAGTTTGCTAAATGATAAGACGAGGGTTAATAAGTCGACGCTTTTTAAAAAATTAAACAGACAAAAAAATTGCGTGTGATATCTCTAATTTATCACAGAAATTAATTTTAATTAAAAGAGTTCATAAGTTCATTTGCTTGTTAGTGTTTTTCAAAGTTATAATTTATACTTACCCATAAATTTGAAATAATCAATATTATTCAATTCAAAAATTATTCTACAGAGTGGCTCAACTTAAACGATCCACCTATATATTTTTTGTAATTGCTTTGCTCCAAATCTTGAAGACTATCTACCCCTAGATGTATAATTATCTTACGATAAGTTAAGTAGTTCTGTTTTTACAGGTATGCAAATCAATGGGTAAATTTCCCATCAGGCCACCAACAGAAGTTATTTCTTATTATCGAAAATCACGACCCGATCGATATTCCAGCACAGGTATGGTCAACGAACAAGGTACGGTTTGGCATAATCTACGAGTTGGGCTAACTACTGAACTCACCAACTCTCTTTCAATCTTGAGCACCCAACCTGAAATTGAGAAAATTTCGCAAGATTTATGCTACTTGCTTAAGTTGAAACGTTCACCTGACGGGTGCATTTCGGATCTACAATCATTTTCGGAGAGGTTGGGTCTTGAAGCTTCGTGTTGTTTAGTTTTAGGTCGCCGTATGGGCTTTCTTTTACCAGATATTGTGTCGCCCACGGCTCTGCGTTTGATTAAAGCCGTCCGTGACTCTTTTGTTGCATGCCGTGACACTTTCTTCCCCTTACCTTTCTGGAAAGTTTTACCCACAAAGTCGTACAAATTATTAGCAGAAAGCGAAGAAGCAATTTACGCTTTGGCAACCGAACTCATTAAAAGTGCGGATGAAGAGGCTCGAGAGAGCGCGGTATTTCAGTCAATTTTGAACGCAAATATAGACGAATTTGAAAAAAGGGCAGCCATTGTAGATTTCATGGTAGCTGGAATAAAAACATTAGGTAACAGTCTAATTTTTCTGTTGTATCTCTTGGGGAAAAATCCGGAATGTCAGGAAAAGTTGCTGCAAGATCTTGATTTAGGTTCAAAAAGTTACCTAAAAGCTTGCATTGCGGAATCGTTTCGTATAATTCCAACTGCTTATTGCTACTCGCGTATACTTGAACAAGATCTTGAATTGGCTGGTTATCATGTTCAAGCTGGATCCGCAGTGATCTGTCACACGGGCGTTGCGTGTAAAGATGAGAAAAATTTTCCAGATCCGCTTACATTTAAGCCGGAACGTTGGTTAGGCGAAGCAAGGAACGACACCTTATCAGCTGGTACTTACATTTTTTCTCCGTTTGGGTTTGGGCGACGCATTTGCCCTGGGAAACGTTTTTCTGAGTTGTGTTTGAGTTGCGTTTTAACCGAAGTTGTTAAAACTTTTCGTATCACTAGTCCTCAAGACATTGACTTACAATGCGAGTTTATCTTGGCCGCTAAAGGCCCTTTGCCTATTAAACTGGAAGACAGGTGTTAGTTTTACATATTTTCGTTTTAGAAATTTGCTCTTGTTTTTTAACTTTTACATATATTACTTAGTTTATAGCTTTCAACTTTGGTTGCTACAAAATTAAAGTTTGAAATTTTGGTATCTCATTTTAACTGTACTGTGGAAGACTGATTTAAATTGCCACTTCATAATTTTAGGAAAACTTTTGATCCCTTTAGTGGAAAGAATTGAGCATATGTGTCACTATTAATCTTGGGCAATATTCTTTTTCTTCTTTCTTTCGAAATTCTAAATTACAAAAATTTTGGATAACTATTTATTTATTAAACAACTTCAGATTAAGATAACTATTAAAAAAAGAACTAAGGAAATTTCGTCATTTGAAAGGCTTAAATTTAGCAAAGCTTGATATTGTAATATTTCATTTTATTTATATTCGTTATTATTGATATTTTATATATTATTATGATATTGATAATATGCAATCACAAATCTGATATTTTGTTTAATATCATCAAGCCCTAGTCATGATTATATCACTCAGAGAAAACAAACTTCTCATATTAAACAAACAATGAATAACTCCATTTGATTTTAATTCTATTTTTTTAGTTTGTATAGTTCTTTATCCAATATCTCAAGATTCACAAGCAATATTCTTTTCAATTATCTCACACCTATTTGGTATTATATAGGAATTTTCTTTTTAATATTCCTCGAAAATTTGATTTTTCATAATATGAAAATTAACACTGTTGCAATAAATACAAATTTTAGGGGATGCAGCTTTACCAATATCAATAACCTATTGCTCAAGGTGACTGAAAGAATTAATTTGTAATTTTATTGTATTGTTAATATTGTCACATGCTCACAATGAATTATTGCACATTTTTTATCCAAATGGTTTTTTTTCTTACAGAATTTAAAAGATATCTCAATTTAATAAGAATTCGTTATATTTAAATTTTGCCAAATCAATAGAAAACCCATTGTGGGCATGACAAAAAATTTAAGATTAGATAGTGGCGTTTGGTACAGGGTATGGGCGACGATGAGGCTTCATCCTTTCGAAACAAAATACAAAATCATTATTACTATTACTCCCAAAATTGAAATAATAGTTTTTAATGTATTTCGACCCCCTCGCAAATTATTTGTAGTCGTTGCCACCCTATTGTAGCAGACCACGAGCGCCACTAAAATTAGGATTGTTAACGAACGATACGAGAATAAGACATAAATCTGATTTGGTATTACACTTTTCATGCTAAAAGTTACGATCAAAGTGTAATAACCTAATAACAATTAATAAAAAAGCCAATGATACCTGATACAGATTAAGTACAAATAAAATTAATACTTTACCTCTTATAACCTACTAACCATTTTTATTTTATTAAGTACAAATTTTTTGTTTAAGTGATTAATTACCAAATTAAAATGACATTTAATTATAAGCAATAATGAAGTTATTTAAGCATTTCAATAAGTGTAGGGGTGGGGGCAGATTTTAAATCGGAACAATAAAACCCCCTTGTTACGGTGAAGTAGTTGCTTGTGTATATTAATTAAAACAACTATTAGTCGCTAAATGTATTAGTAATACTGATCATAGGAATTCTTATCAAACCGTCCTAAATGTACTTGTATTTTCGTAAAATTTAACCTGTGGTAATCACACTAGTGCAAATTCGCACTACCAAATAAACCAAGAAACATTGGTTATTGAATACTTTTATACTAAAGACTGTCCCAGAAAAAAACGGGTCACTTAATAATTTAAATTTAACGAAATTGAATTAATATTGTTTCAAAATAATATTTTTATTTACATTTGATATTATCATATTACATGTAAAAAACATAGATGTTAATATAGAAGGCCTTCTATGGTAAAAAATTTAAAAATAAGATTTTTTAAAACGGGCCATTAAATTTTTGAACCTTTCGTTTAATTCCATTTATGAATTTTTTGCAGTAGTAAATAATATTGAATCGGCTGTTTTTCTATATTTTGTTTGAAACTATTAACTTAAACCGTATCCGTGGTTTGTTTTCGTGTTTTTTTAAGTTTTAATTTAATTTGTGACCAATATTTTTCAATTGGCGAAGTGCCGGACAGTTTGGAAGATTTGCATATTACGGTATAATTTTGATAGAATTTTGATCATAAAATTCTAGATTTCTTACTTTAATGGCAGGTAGCCAGATCAGACCAGAACAATGGTGAGGTGTTGTGTAATGTCAGAAAAGGTAGTAGTCGATTTTTGAGGCATTCATTCGAATAAATTTTGGTGTTTATAGGCCCCCGGCATAAATATGCATTAAAGTTCAACTTAAACGCCAGCTGAAAATGGTGAAAATTCGTTGAAAATTGCAGAAATGCTAAAGAAAATAAAAAAACTTCCAGTGTGAATTACTTTTGAACCACCATTTTTTACACCCAAATTAAATTTGGAAAGTTATGCGATGTTTACATAGCCAATTTTTGCTAATTGTCTTTGCGACAATTCAGGATTTTTAACATGTTCGCAAAAAATTCGCTTACACTTGGTTACTTGTTGGCACTCTATAACTAACACCGATGAACATTCAAAGACAAATGAAATTGTGTAGTAATGACATTTCAAAAAATTTTATTGAATTTTACCTAAAATCATATACCTGAAAGTGACCCATTTTTTTCTGCGACAGTCTTTATTTATACCAGAGCTATGTTTATAGTACTTTGAAAATGCAAAATCCTAAATCGCATTGGTGTGGTTTATTTATCCTAAACCTAGGTGTGGTTACTACTGGTTAAAACACTAAAGTGCTTTCTTTTTAAAATTTTTAAAAATATAAAATAGAGGGGTGAATATTTTACAACAAATTTTTTTTTTAGAATAGAAAATTACTGATTTTTCGCTTTCATTTTGGTTTCTTACTTGAACATTTTTATGTTTTTTTTGTAAACTTGCTTTTTTTAGAAATTTAGGAATCTCGATCGCGAGGGAAACCAAAATCAAGTCGATTTTTCAAGATGCCAAAAATATTTTAGTACTTACCCTGAATTTTGCTCACTAAAATTTTGACTGTTCGTTTTAAAATTTTTAAAAATAGTTGTTGTTTTTACTGCCTTTTAAAACTGTGGTTGTGCTTTTTTAAGACTGGTTTTTTCAGGTAGCCTTTAGGAATTAAGAATTTTTATAATAATCTTTTTTTTGTACTTTTATAACTTTTGTATACATTTCGGATAATATAATAAAAAAAAAAACCGATTGTATGGTTTTAATTAATAACCTTCCAATATATTACTGGGTGAATCAACGCTTTACCTTAAAATTGGATTAAATGCACATCGAAGCTATGACTTACAACCTTGCATTGTGTTTTCACTCCTTCTAGGGCTTTTAGAGTTCCCTGATCCGCTTATTTGTATAAGCTCCTCTATCTAATTTTCTCTGCACAAGCTGTTATTGCAGTTACTTTCTGCCTGGAACACGGTAGCGTGACAGCTCAGGTTTGTGATGAACGCATTTCCTGTTCTACGTCCACTGCTCCAGTGCTGATTTCCGTTTTGGATCTATTATCTGTGTACCTGAAACCTGATGGTATCATATCGAATCATCAGCTCCTGCTTGGTACTTTCCACTTCCCTCTCAGGTTTGTGAAGCCTAAAAGACTTTTGGAAGTTCCTTATACTCGTAGTGCTGGTTTTGTCAGATTGCATGCATATCATGTTGTTACTCTTGATGGAGTTGAAGATATCATGGTATGATGGCACTCTCTGGGGATTACTCCTCCACGATCATTAATAGTTAGTTTGTATGTCGCTATTTTTTTTGTGAAGCTAAATAGAGTGGCATATATTTTTTTTATTAAAAATAATTTATGATCTAACAAAATCTTTTTTTTTTATGAAAACAAGTAATTTTTTGAATTTGTTATAAGCAACGACCTTTAAAGAAATAAAATGTATATGATTAGGTTGTGAAATATATAAGTATTATAAAATAATTATCTTTCAAATGAGACGAATTGCGCTAATTTATCTTAATTGCAGGTTTTGAAATAGCCTTTTAAATCCTGATTAATTTTTAACAAAATTATGTAAGTCTGCATGATTTTTTTTCTATATACACCAAAAAAAATGTATACCATATTTTTTTGAAGTATAGGTACTTATTATAGCTGTTCTCCTTCTTCAAGTGCCATACACTTCCCATAGCCTACAGATCTATTTTGCCCGCTTCCCAGTCGGCCGGTGTAGAACTGTTAAATAAATAATGTGTTTACTTCCAGGATTAAGCGCCGCAGGCAAATTTTTTTGAAATTTTTAAGGTCAAGCGCTCTAATGCAAAGTTAGAAAATCGCGATACTAAAATATTTTTTTAAATATTTTATTGTTTAAAAATTCTTTGTTTTGTCAAAAAAATTGTTTAAAAGTCTTTTATTATATTTTGTATTCTAGGATTTTATCTCGCGCTTTATTTCGGGGGGGTTTGAACCCCCAAAACCCCCCCTCAGATACGGCCCTGCTGTAATAAACGACCTTTCTCTTGCTTTTTCAACTTTCTCAAAAGAAAATCTTGAAGCCATTAAAGAAATCCGAAGCAATCTTTTAAAAATCTCGTAAAATAAAATCTACTGTACAAACATTTGCCTTGTGATTCGCCCGTCGAGTGAGACATTGGCAGTTTTCACCATCCAAAACAGATGTGACAATTTGCAAATTCAATTTCACTCTGTGCTGATTATCACCCAACATTGACATTTAAAATTATAATTTATTATGTCCTTTGGACTCTTTGCCTTTGGATAATTACGAACCAGCTAAAATAATCGCATGTGCAAGTATCACATGTGGTATACCACATATGGAAAGCCGCCAGTGGGATGGGATGACATTTGTACACTAGACTTCATGATTTGCCTCCTTAAATGAAAAAGTCACGAGCCGCCACTGGATGGGGTAATACTAAAAGTTTTGCATGCAATGTTTTATCTCAAACCCACCTTTTCTTGAGGTTATATATAATATATATGATCTAAGAGGTTACTAATAATCAATATAACTTATAAAATCAACATCATACAAAAAAATTTGTAGGTAGGTATATGTGCTGAGTGCTGATGAAGAGAGTTTCTTGGATTCCAGATTTTCTACATTTCCTCCTTCTTCGGGTATCCCATTTCTTAAGATTTTTTGGTTTCGGTTTTTTGGAATTATCTATTACCCTTGGATTTCCTATAAGATTTCTTAGATTATCCTAGGAATTTTTAGATTTACTCGAATTTCTCAATATTTCCTCTGATTCTCGCCCGAGAATTTATCAACTTTCAAAAAATCACAACCAAATTTTCTAAAACCGATATAATATTATGTAGGTATGTATGTTGCAATCTTATTAAATCTCATTAGTTGGTGCTTTATCGCCGCCACTGGTATATTATTTTATTTTATCTATTATCATTCATCTAAAACCAAAAAAACGTTTTCAATCGTTTCACGGAAAATTGATATGAAATACATATGTTGTACAGATCGAAAAACAAGATAAGCGCGTTAATCTTTAAAAAAGTTTATCTTTTTTAACTTTCGACGAAAATATTTTATAAATTTCAAGTAGCTAAGTAGGTCATGAAACGAAATTAATGTAGTACTGTGTTGAATATCCGTTATACTTATGCATTTAAAACAAAATAGCAAATTATAAAACCGCTGAACATTCTTGAAATTTTTGCAAGATAGCCCTTAAAATATTGTGCGCAATTCGTTGAACTTGCGCTATAAAAATGTACAAGCCACGACGTACGTTCTTTCTCATTTCGTTTGTTTACGTGCAGCAAATGTAATCACGTACTGCAAATCAGTTTCAGACGTCTCAGATTTGTAAGCGCCATATTGCTCAAAATTTGGTTGTGTTTACTATTAAAAAATATAAAGAAAAATCGGGTTAAATTAAAAAGATAGGCAGTGAAAGAGGAAACCGTGTGACAAGTTTAAGTTTATTTAACAAATTGTGTGATAATTAATCCGAAAACAAGTTTAAAAATTAGCGAGTGACCCTGAAATCTGTGTCGTATGATATTAAGCCAAGATTTTTGTTTGTTTACGCGTTATCAAGTGAAATTTATGCAATATTCGATTTGATCGCAATCGTAACCGCGAAAATAGCGGTGTGTTATGTAAAAATATGTGTTTTGGTCCAGACGTTCGCACGTATCTAAATATTTGCTTCGAGGTTGGCAGTATGTGAATAAAAAAAACAAATGTGAGTTATGTGCCAAAAGGCTTTTGTTTTTTAGTTGCTATCTGGGCACGTTCCACAATTATTTTGGACGCTCAAGTGCGTTAATTTTGTTCGTTTTGGTGCGAAGTGCTGAAGATGTGGACGTTATTTTTCTTATGAAGTAGTTAACCTTTAATAATCAAGAATCTTGACCTGGGTTAAAGTGGTTGTGTTGGGGAATTAAAAAAAAAGTTTGTTTTTTTTTAAATTTTTTGTTATCGAATTTTTAAGTTTCGGCATAATGCAATTTTATAGTGGAGTTTTGCAACCCACGTTAGTTTTCACTCTTCTGTTATTTCTCGGTAAGCTTAATTGAGTTTATTGCTGTGTTGTGGTTAGTTTCATTATGATAATTATGTTTTTCAGACAACGGAATTGCGATTAATTCTTTAAACGTACCTAGCGAAAGAACAACTCTTTGTGCTTTTTACAATCAAACCCAGTGTCTGGAGTCGAGAGAACATGGACAGGGACAGGGTTGTTTTGATAAGGAAGAATGTGTATCGCAAGGAGACGGTAAAAGAAGTCACTGCTATGTAGTCTGGAGGAAAGACCAAAATGGAAACATGAATATTACATTAAAGGTGAACAAGTTTTGTCAATTAACAATATTCATTTCCTTACAGTTTATGATACCTAACTACGTTCTTCTTTAAGAGCTCTTTTAATTGAATTAAATTGATAAATTATTTTGTTTTGTACTACACAAAATAATGTGGGTCATTAAAAGAATAATTTTTTAGGGATGCTTTTTGGACAACGAGAGCTGTTACAATAAGACCCAATGTATCGACAGAGCGCACAAACCCAAAAAGGATTATTTGTTTTGCTGTTGCGAAGGAAATATGTGTAATCAAAATTTTACTTGGGATCCAATGCCTACCGAATCGACCCCAGTTAAAGGTAAAAAAAAATTAGTTCATAAAGAGCTAGACCACGTTAAATCAATCAAGGTCTCATCGTCTCAGATTTCAATATGTTTCGTGTGTAGTAGTGCTCTTGATTATTATTAGTGGGAGTTTTGTAAATGTCGGGTTAAATTGACAAAATTCTAACAGATCGTACTATTAAATTTGAATTTAATGAATTGTTTAATCACATCAACTAACTTATTAATTATATCATATCTCTTGGAGTTTTTACTTATGAGTTTGCCTCATTCTTATAGTTAAGGAACGGATTTATATGTATTTTTGTATATTTTGATGGCGATAGTTCAATACCTGTACCTTTTAAAGACTCATTATTTTTTTATTTTGAATATGACGATAATTTATTTTTACGAAAAATCTTATGGAAAGCCTAGAAGGCGACAGATTGCAAAATTACAAATATGGAAAAATGCAAAAATACATATAAATCCGTTCCTTACTTATAATATACAGTGGCTCACAATATTATTCATACAGTCCTATGTTAGTAATGTAAATTATACGTTTTGATGGCGTGTTTTGTCATAGAAAAATTATTTTTACATCAATACTTAGAAATTTGTTGTTGCAAATTTCATTCCCTTCATTTTGGTTTATATAAATTTTTCTATTTTGTCACACCATTTCAGAGTTACAGTGACTTAAAAAGACTGTAAAATACATAAAAAAGTTTTATCTGTATCTCAAAAACGGTGCAACGAAATAGAAAAATGTAGGGAATCAAATTCACAAAAAAAACTACAGTCAAACTTCTCTAACTCGAATCTCAAGGGACCACCAAAACCGTTCAAATTAGAGCAACTTCGAGTTATGGAGATAAAATTACACGTCAATTCGAGTTAGAGCAGTTTGAGTTAGGGAAGTTCCACTGTACTTATACATTTTTCTATTACATTGCACCGTTCTTGAGATACAGACGAATCAAAACGTAGAATCTACATTACTAACATAGGACTGTATGAATAATATTGTGAGCCACTGTATCTCTTCACATAAACAACAAACATTTTTGATATACTCAATTGCATATTTTACGTAATTCCCCGAATCTACCAACGTTTATTGGGAATAATATTACTTCTAGTAATGTTCAAAATGGGGTCTAGAGGGAAATGCCAAGATCCCAATTTTCGATTTCAGGACTGTTTTTGTGGCTTCTATGTTGCTATTTTTTTGGTTAAGCTTGAAAAATATAGATTAGAATGTAGATACAGAAAAATTCCAAATAAAATCTTCATTAAAATATCGGATAATTGAATATTTTGTAGGTTGGTAATATAATTTACGAAGAATATTAATTACAATTTTTCTTAAAATATTAGCTTTCAACAATGGTATTTTTCTATCTTCAGGTGTTCATTAATTGTTTTAAGTTTTCTAAAAACTTATAATTAATACTATATTATTGCACAAGTTACAGTGTGTATACTTTAAAGTTATTTGAGCAGTTTATCTATTATTTTTTTAATCGGATTATCTTCTTATCCTACTGATATCCGACTCAATCACTAAAAAGAGCAAAAGGATTATTTAAAAAATTGATAAAAATCTATGTTAATTATAACGTACTTATGTTTTTTTATACAATTTGAGTGTTTTATAATAATTTCATTATAAGTAAATCAAACAATTGTGTTTTTTGTGGTTGGTAAATCATAAATTTTATATAAAACAGGAACTTGAATTATTATCAGCATAACGAATTAGAATTTGAAACTACTACTTACTATATTTCGCAAAGAAGTCATATAATTGATATAATCAAGCCATATTTTTTCAATTAAAAATTTTGAACTGGCTAAATTCCTATTTTTAGAAGGTTCCATAGGTTTTCTAAGGGTGAAAGGTATGGACTTTGTGGTTGCCACTCCATATCATTAATATTGGTTCTCTTGAAATAGTCTGTGACAATTTTAGCCTGTGATTGGGTGCGTTATCCTGCTGTAGAATAAAGTCTTTCCCAATTCTCTGCAGTTGGTATAAAGGGCTTAACCCTTTCGGCCCTCCTGGTGGCAATTGCCACCGCTGTATTTTTAGCATTTTAGAGTAAATATCTGTAAATAATTTGGATATTGGCTACTAGAGGTCAAAAGTTTGGAACTTAGGGACTGTGAAAACATAAATAATATTACCTTTATTCTTAGTTTTGAGTGCCTTAATGATAGTTATTTGCAGTGTTATAAAAATTGAGTCTAAGTTGGAGTCTAAAATTAAACAATATGTTTGGTAAATTAGAAAATTTTAGTGTATCCAATTATTTTTTGACTTTATCGTGAATTATGGGCATATATGTCTAATCAGTTGCTTTGTTAACTTGGTTCGATATTTTTTATACAAGTACCCTTGCCATAGACGCTTGAAATTTGTCGGCGTATTTTCCGAACTCCTAAACCCAAGGTGCGATTTTGTTGAAATTTAGTGAATACCATATTTCATAATATATCAGTCCAGATAAAGAATTTATAAAAAAAAATGTTTATTTCGACTACAAAAAACTCTAGGTTGAAAGGGTTAAGTCAGAAATTGACAAATTTTTTTTATTGTTGATTCAAAATCTATTTTGAATGCTCTTTCGATTGATGCCCAAGAACTTAGTTGTACTTCTTTTCATTCACGAGAAATAGAGGTATAAAGATATAGTAATATATTAATACATAATATAGAATATGTGCGGCAGACATGGCAGGATTTGAATCGGAAAGGGTTTGCATCATTATATCATCCCATTTTGTGGTAATTTTGGTGCGCCCTTGTCTTTTGGTTGGCGTTATTCTCCCTTCCATTTTAAATGCTTTTATGACTTTACATATTGAAGTCGAAGATATTCCAAATAATTTTGGAATTTCACGAATAGTTTTTCTACATCCGTACATTTTCAACACCGACCGGGGCAAGTTGTTCTTAAATTAAATGTTTAAATTTATCCATATTAATACCGTTTTTCTCTAAAAAAAAGTATATCGTCGGTGTCGCAGCAATACCACGTAAGTCGAAATTGTAAGAAAATCACATTGTAGTTGAAATTGATAGACTGTAGACGATATAGACTGTAGAAGATATGTGTACTGTTTATCAATTTCAACAACAATCTGATTTTCGTACAATTTCGACTTACGTGGTATTGCTGCGACACCATATATTACAGTTTTTATCATATGTAAAGTGAAAATGTTAGAAAATGGCGCACTCTGTATTAAAAATTTCCAGTTTCTAAATGAAAATAAGAGTATCAAGCTTGATTCAACTCACTTCTATTATTTATCACTGTATTCATTTGTGTAATCATAAATGAATTGATATTAAAAAGTCTTGTTAACTTATTTATGTTACATGTAAAACTGCATATTCCTGCAATTGCATTGAATACTTCATTTCGTCAGCAAAAACAGTGTCCCTCTTTTTTGTTGTGCTCAAATATGTCATAAGAATTATAGACAAAAAAAATTTGTTATTCGTTGAAATTCCGAGATTATTAATATTATTATACACCATTTCTTCACTTGTTAACTTATTTTTGGTAGCCTCTGTAGGTATAAAGTTATTTAAATAAGTAACAAAGGTTACAGATTTATGTGCAGTTTTATCTAACAAGTTGCATCAATAAATATCCTAAATATGTAAAGACTTGGATTATTCATATACCTACTCTCTCCGTAGAATTATTTTACCGAAAATCATTGAAATCTGAGACACGAAGGTTCAAAATTAATTGAACCTGCTTGACTTGACATGGAATTATTCAATTTGTCAAAAATATTTGTTAAAATGTGGAATTGTAGCTGTGGAACCTGTACCGGATCATTCCAATATGTACATCCACGTGTGGGTTACAATGGGGTCATTAGGAATGTTCATTATTGTGGGATTCATCATCTTCTACCTTTATAAACGCAACAAACCTATGTTTAATGAGGTAATTACAGTTTTTTTCTTCAAAACTTGCAATTTTAAAAATGTTTACTTTTTTTGCTGCATTTTTATAGTGGGGTGTAAGTATAATAATTATACAAACATTTATATTTCAATATTTTATTTAAATTTTTTGTTAGATTCCTACAATGGATTCGAGCCTCAATCCACCTCCCTCGCCATACATGGACAAACGTCCAATTCAACTTATAGATATTAAAGCGAGAGGTCGCTTTGGATCTGTTTGGAAAGCTTTATACAAGGGAGAAGAGATTGCCGTAAAAATTTTTCCTTTACAAGTAAGATATTTACTTTTTTATTACCGAAATTTCCTTATTCAAATGCTCGATTTACTTAGGACAAACAATCTTGGTGTTCTGAATCAGAAATTTACAAGTTACCCTACATGGAACATCCTAATATTTTAGAATATATCGGCGCGGAAAAAAGAGATAATCTGTCAGCCGAATTTTGGCTCATCACTGCATATCACGAAAGAGGTTCACTATGTGACTTTTTGAAAGCTCATATAATTACGTGGAGCGAACTGTGTCGTATTGCTGAAACTATGACTTCAGGTAATTTACTTTTGGATTTTAATTTTTTGCAAATAAATAATTTTCTTTATTATTTAAAGGTCTAATGCATCTGCACGAAGACATTCACAGCAAATCACCAGATCAGGTGGTTAAACCGGCAGTTGCACATCGGGACTTTAAGAGCAAAAATGTTTTACTTAAGAATGATATGACTGCATGCATTGCCGATTTTGGTCTTGCTCAAATATTTTATTCTGGGAAATCGTGCGGCGATACCCACGGACAAGTGGGTACGAGACGATATATGGCGCCCGAAGTTTTGGAAGGAGCTATCAATTTTACTCCTGACGCTTTTCTTAGAATTGATATGTATGCTTGCGGTTTAGTTCTTTGGGAAATTGTGTCACGATGTACTGCTCAAGATGGACCAATTCCGGAGTACAGGTTACCTTTTGAAGATGAGGTCGGTCAGCATCCCACTTTGGAAGATATGCAAGAATCTGTAGTGCAGAGAAAAGTGCGACCTACCATACCACAAAGTTGGAGGAATCACCCTGTAAGAAATTGTTTGTTATGATATCAAAATTGAAATCTGTTTCATTTTGTGTGTTTTTTTGAAGGGTCTTTCAATAATTTGTGACACGATGGAAGATTGTTGGGATCACGATGCAGAAGCTCGTCTGTCGGCGTCGTGTGTTAAAGAAAGGATAATGAGGTTAAGGAAGTTTCAACAGTCATCGTTTGGAATGCGAATTGAGAATGACAGTCCGGTGAAAGATAATAGCATCTTCATAGATGGGTGAGTCACACTTTTGTTTTTATATACAATTTTTAAGTTCATCTATTGAATGATTTGATATAAAATTGAACTGATGCAAATGGGGATTCAATTTTCGATACACAATGAGTCGTAGAGGTGCCTACTGCAAGAGATTGGTTGTAGTAAACAAAAATAAACATCTTTTATTTTACAGCAAATTTATGTAAATTTAATTTTTTTCAGTTTCTAACGAGACGTCACGCCCGCATTATCTCTGTACCTGACTCAGCAACAGTCTGCGTCGTGTCTTAGTTACCATACTTGCCTACCTATGTAATGAATGCACCATTATTAATTTTTATCACAACTTGCAGTTACCTCCTCGCTGAATTACTTTCACAAAATATTTTGAAAGTGGTTTCATTTTGGAGAGTACTTTTAACCAATGTGCCAAAACAATAGAAGACAGATTTTTTTATGACGTATTTTACACTTTTTATAGAAGTACAATTTATGTTAAAACTATCGCTAATAGATTAGTATAAATTTACTACCGCGTCGACATTATGTAGGTAGAAAAATTGTTAACTTAAGGTCACCACTATTTGATCAAAGGATCGCACCGAGCACCTGTGATTATACAGGCACATTATTCAATAAATCCTCTCTCCTCACCGCCGCTGCCCCTCTAACGAAACCACTACTAACTACATCACCGGTATTATTAATCATATTGACAAGGTCAAATGATGGTAACAAAATTTAGTAAAAATCCCAGTTTTATAAAAAATAAATTGTGCCATAATAGTGACAAATATGAAGTGATCCAGAACATACGTTTTGATATTAAATGTAACATAATTATTATTATAAATTAAATATTTTAATATAAATATTTATAAATTGTTATAACAAAATATGCGTCGCTTTGTTTAAAATGAACTAAAATGGTGGATGCACAAAATAACTTTTCAAGAAGTGTGCTAATTTTTTAAGTTTTTACTAGTTGAGAATAAAAAATTATATTTTTCATACAGTTTTTGAAATATAAGAAATTGTAAACGTTTTTAGGATGTAATCCATGATATTGGCACGTTGGTGTTGAAAAATTGTAAATCAATATTTATTTTATAATCAACTTATCAAAACATTTTGTAATTTTAGTATTTTTTTATATAATTTAATGTTAACTAAACGTTTTAACTAGAAGACTGATGAAATAATGAATTGGGCTTAGTAACCAACCGTTATCATTTTACATTTTATTAAAAGTGTTCATAGTCATTTTTAATAGTTTTTGCTGTTACTGTGTAACTTTAAAAGTTTTATTGTATGTTTATTTATTTTTAAGGTCTGCTTGTTCAGTGGGCCCGAATATAAAAAACAATTATTAAAGTTTTTGATATTAAAATGCATCTATTGCGGGCGTTTCAAACTTCTTCCATTGTAATATTATTAAAATTATTTTCACAACAACTCGTTAAGCGAAACACCTTATATAACAAATTAGCTTAAGAAGAAAAAAAAAATGAGAGTTACTAAAACTTTTTATACATCGTTGAAGTGATTATTTTGTCCTCCACTATTCTATATTTACCATGTTCCTGTTTTCCAACATCAACTTTCGTCTGTGATATCATTTTTTTATCGTTTGTTTTTAGACAAACGCAAACTACCTACTGTGTTTTGTAAATGAACAATAAATTAAATCCACTTAAAAAATAATTACTTCAATTATTGTAGTAATATTATTATTATTATTTATAATGTTAACGAGTATTGTTTTATCGAGTAAGTTAATTTTTTATCCTATTTATCTACCTCCGTATTTTTAGTGTATTATCGTTGGCTTTAGGTAAAATAATTATTATAATAATTTTAACAGTTGTGTTGAGTTGAAAGTGTTTATAACATAGTTTTAATGTTTTATTTTTTTGCTCTCGGATTTAAAAACTAATGAAATAACTTTACGTATCTTCTTATTGTTAGACACACATATCAAGTATTTTTAGATAAATTATCAAATTGTACATCATTTTTGTAAGGGCTTCTCAATTGTAAATATTTTGGTGAACAAATTTATTCATTATTGTTTTAATTTAATGTCACTCTCGGTACAACATAAAAGAAGTGCAATATCATTCCGAAATCAATTTCTTTTTTTATGTTATATCTTACTAGATTCATTATTTTATAGGAAATTGAATGTTAGATTGTTATAAATGCCCTTGTACAGCTGTTTGTTGTATTAAATAGTAATGTTGCATTGTATAAATCATAATGTAGTTGTACTTGTTGTATTTTTATCATAAATCATTAGAAAAAAATTATTTGATTTTTGTTTTGTAATTTCAGTTGGTGCATCTGGTATACATTGCTGTATCTGGACAATAGTAGGATAACTTACTGTTTCAAATGTTTTATTTATATTTGATTCTGTATTTCTGGAGGATATTCTATGCAATACATCAATCAGGTTACTCAAAATTGTACTAGAAATAAGTATTCAAAGAATGTCTTCCACTGTTTAATCTTAATCTTCAAACTGTTTTTTCTCAAAACTATGTTTTTAAGTTATCCTACTAGAGCGATATTCTACAACAAAGGAGTCAAGTTTCACTTTTCATCATGAGGGCAAAGTTTAAAGAATTACCAATGTAAAGAAATTTGACATCCTGAGTTAAATATAATAAGCTTTTTTTTCCAATATATTTGATTAGGTATTGTTTTAAAGTAACTCTGCATATTTTGGTTATAAATTTTACACAAACGATCATTTAAACATCCGATGCCTGATATTAAGGTAATAGTTATTTACCTAAAAGTCATGAAAATGATACATTACTGACGAGGAGCAATGTTTTTTAAAGCTCCGAGTAAAGTGAGACATTTTCCTGACAAGTATATTAAATTTTACCGAAAATCGTAAAAAATCGAAATTTTAAAACATTATTGAACAACATTTTTAAAATGAGCAAAAATCAAGTTTGTCAATTTGTTGACTACGTAGTTATCATAGACAATTACTGTCAAACAATAATAAGTAATAACGAAAAGAACGACGTCTCTTTAATTTTGTTACAATTACTAATTATTACCGGACTAGTCATTAAAATTCAATTTCCCTGTGCGTATATAAGCAGAGAAGTGTTGTTTTGATGACGATTTTCGGTAAAGTAATTTTTCACAATTCACAAAAATAAAAATAGTAAAGTGAGCACTTTACTCCCGCTTTTGCGGGACTAAAGTAATACTTTTTTTCCCGCGCCATTATTGCGCGCTATTGATCTGAAATTTTGCATATAGCTTCTTATGACAAATCGCTGGAGGGTTACTGTAACAGGGGTAAATTTTTTGCTTAGTTTTTCGATATCTAGCGCCGTTTTCGAGTTATTGCAATTTCAAAATCTCGAATTTAGTTATTAACCAATGTAATTCAGCATTTTCAGCGAAATTGTGAAAAATAGTATATACACCTTGGGACTAAGGTTCTTTTCAACCCGTGTGCGATTTTTGCACTTGGCTAACACCTCGTGCAAAAACCTTTGCACGCGGGAGGAAAAGCAGCACCTTAGTCCCATGATGTATAATATACTATTATTTTTCGCAAAACAAAACATAGGTAACAAAGTTATAACAGATGCTCGAATACTTCACTTTCCATTTCTAGAATAGCTCCCTTATACGAACCTATACGAAATACGAAAAGAATACGACTCTTAGTCCTAAAAGTGATGATTATGGTTCTTCTCAGCTCATCGACAATTACAATTACCTAGTATTCGAATCTTTTCTTTAGGTTCAAGATAATTGAACGAGTTTGTTTTTCAGTTCATAACTTTGGTTTGTTTTATTTTTAAATAAAATTTGTTAAACAAAATTGTCGGCGTTTTTTTCCAAAATACTCTTCGCGAAAACGATTTTTTCCCAATTTTGATCAGCAAATAAGATTCGATCATATTGTGTGATAAGAAAAACTAAAGTTAAGTATTGTAACTCTGATATCAAGAACACCTTAGAAAATACGATGAAAGATTTAGATTCATTATGAAAAAGTGCCTTAAGAACGTCCTAGTTAAAAACGTCTAATTCTTTTGGTTTTTGCTTGAAAAAATAAAAACGAAAATTGTAAGTTGACGTTTTTCTCCAATAATTCAAAAACTAAAAATGACACATCAAATTTTCTTTCAGATAATTGTTCAGCATAAAAATGCACTACTTTGCCCTAATTTAACCGATCTTGTATCTCTTATAATAACTGAGATCTCTATGGTGGAGCTCAAGGGGTAAATATCCAGTAAAATTTTTCTACACAAGACTCGGAATTCCAAAGAATTCCAACGATTTCCAAAGAATTCCAGGGATTTCCAAAGATTTCCATGGGAATTCCAAACATGTGTACACAAAATTTTCTGGATATTTACCTCTTGGTAGAGCTCGAAAAACGGGCACCCTATTTTTTTTATTTGAGTTTTTAGTTTTTGCTTATTATTTCCATTTTCTGAATGCTTTTCACCATTATTGCTGATGCTTTGATAAAATTTAGTATTTTAGTTTTTTCTATCCGAGGTAAATTGGGAGTTAGGAATTACTTTTAATAATTCGGAAAGTTATGTGATGGCCACATCAGATTTTTTATTTACAAATGAGCCAGGTACATCTCGCTGTTTCGACCGTGTCTCCCTCACAAGATGCTGGCAACATCTTTGTTGTATGAAATACCTAAATAAACAAACCATAGATAAATTATATAATTATATACCTAATAATTAATCTATGAAACAAACCAAAGGTTCAGAATATTTTCGTTTTCTCATAATCGAGAATCCTCTATTATTTTGTTTTTGTTTCCATGGAGCAAAATTATTTTGAATCAACAAATTGCATAAAAATTTTATATTTACCAAATTACAATAATTTTAATTGAATAACTGAAAAATCATGGAAGAGTACTATATATACCATAAAAATAATTTTTGTATTATTATATGAAATCAAACACTTCTTGCAATCATATTTTTCCAAAAATCATCGAGAAAGGAAAAGTAAGTCAGTAATTATATTTTTATTCTGTCAGAATTGTCACGATGCTTTTCATTGTGTGTAAAAATTAATACAATATATTATTCAGTTTTTATAGCAACTGGACAGCAGTCTAATTTATTCATCAAAATTTAAATTCATTATCATTGGCGATTCCAAAATGAAATCAAGAAAACTACTTTGCACCTGTTAGTTTACAATCAGCAAGCCGACCTGGAATGGCTTTAGTAAAACTTCTTAAAACAACTTTTTTTTTGTTTTAATTCTTAAATTATATAAATCTTAAATTTTAAAATGAAAGTCAAATGTTTTTTTTTAATAACAATATAATAAGAGCTCTTCATTGACAAAATTTTAGGTATTTGAAAACAACAAATTAAAGTGGTAATTATTTTAAAACTAATTTAACAATCATGTGCTTTCAGGTAAATTTCTATCGAAAATTTTTCTGTTTTGGTTACTTCTGCTGTTTTAGTACTAAGTAATTTGCAAATTGTTTTTAGTTCTACGGACTAATGCGCACTTTTGAGGGATATTGACAGAAATTGGGATGTCGAAATTGACGTATATCCGTTTAAATGATGCTCGGGATCTCTACGTACAGAAGAGGAATTTACCAATTGGTAGAATTCGTGTTAGGTAGCTAAAATTGGGCACAGCTTTTAACTTGTTGCGGTAGGTAGTTAAAAGAAAATAAAACGAAGATGTCATCCAAATTCTTAAAATTTTAATTAACTTCTTATTTAATTGACGGTTTAAGCGCAGAAGAGCAAATACAAAGATATAACAAAAAACGTAAATTAAATGATTCTTTTAATTTCTATCAGGATTATTAAAATATCGAACTTATCGAAATTCAGTAATATATTTTTGCATTTTGCTAGTTCTTTGTAGAACTGTTGCCACACAAAATGTGGATTAAAAATTACATTTTGGTTAGTAATATGTTGGGTATGGATTTCGATGTTTTCAGCACCTATACTTAAATTGAAAATTGTCGAGTCTCGGGAAAAATACTCGAAAATCTTCAATTTGAGTTCCGGATAAAAACATAATACCTACCAACTTTCCAAGATGATGCGTGGCATAAAAACTTCGACGCTAGAAAACCAAAATAAGAAGAGCCGAATAAAACTGTTATATAATAAAACTTTTGAATTATTCTGATGAATATGTAATTATGAAACGTTTGTCAAACGAGGTTAGTAAATTTTTAGTGACATGGTATCATAGTAAAAATAATTATATCTACCAATCAAATGAATTTGAAATTTTTCAAATCAAATTGTTATGTCTTAATGTGCAATATGGAAGATGTAATATAAATTCAAAATAAATTGAAAATGCGAATAGTATTTTCAAAATTTATACAACTGGCCTGCAGTAGATATGCGATACTGCATCAGAATGTATTATTTATGCAATAGTGTAGAAAATAGAGCCTTTTCTGCCAATTGCATAGGATATATTTTTTTAAAGATATTTTGTTGGAGCTCAAAAGAAATTTTTCGAGAAGGAGAGGGTGGTCGAAATTTTGAAGTTCCGTCATTGTATGAACGAATCAAATTATCACATGAAAATGGCTATAAAATCAAATTCTAAAATGATATCAGCCATGTGGTTTTTTATATTATTATATTAATGATAATGAAATTAAAAAAAGAAAAAAAATCAGATCATTTTTTGATAACATTGATTAGAAAATTAATGTCATTCTAAGTATGTTATCCATTAAAAATTGAAAGTGTACTTTTTGTGTGTTGCTTCTTTATTATCTTTATCATAGTCGTTCAGGATCATTCAAGTGTTTGATACAATGTATCATTTACGTCAACTTCAAACTTAAATATTATTTCATTATGTTAAACTAGGCGAAACCATTTAAATTTATCATTTTCATTCTTAAATAATCACATACTTGTACTTGCACGTATTTTGGAAGCAATGTTACAGGGCATAGTGAACCGAGAAACTTTCTTTGATGGTAGCAATCAGGGGGTTTATACTTTCTGCCAGTTTTTATTTTTAAACTGTTGACCATTTTCGAATAATCACATCAAGATGCAATCAATGCATTCCTTGTAAATGCAAACAAATTTAGAGAAAATAATAACTTTGGATTGCTACCGTAATTATTACCATAACCAATCATGTAAATCGCGGAAGCGGAAAAATTTAAAAATACCTTCGACTAAAACGGTTACGACCCTCCAATTGAAATTTTATTTGTTCCAAGTCCAAAACATATTTTTCATTTCCCATAATAGCACACAAGGATTTATGATTTAACCAGGGAGTTTGAAGACTTTACATTGGCTATCGTAAACTAAAAACAATTTTAAATTTTTTAAGGAATCCAAATTTCAGTAAAAATAATTTTTGCATTGATAATCACAATAATAAGCTCACGTTTCAATCACGTTTTTGTTTAGAATCATTTTCGATTAATCATCTCGAGACCGATAGAACATTTACATTTTGAATAATATACAACGTCTTTAGTCCGCACAAAAGCACAAATTTTACTAAAACATTAATTACAAAATTAAAATTATTATATACTTGAATGTAAATAATCGATAGGATTAAAAAATTTATTAATTTTAAATTTGTTTTTCCAATACCTTTCCAACTAAGTTTTCAGCGAAATTTGTTCAGCGATAAAAATAAACGAAATTTAAAAAATAAAGTTTTTAACAAAACGATTTACTGAAAGCACATGATACGTATGGATGTTCATTTATCTTCTAATGATAAATGAAAAATTTTACTATTCTACAACAGAAAATTTTAAATATAAATTATAAGTTTAACTTCTAGAGAAACTATAACAACCAACACATTTAATACTATTTTGTTGCCGTTATTTTTTGAATTGGTAATTAATTCAGTTATCTCATAAATCTGGAATCCATATTATTTCATGTGCGCCTGTAAAAGAACATTAATTGTATTAATTTTTTCAAGTCCCAACATTTTACTTTTCGTTTTTAAGTTTAGATAATTCTTATGTATTTGTATTATTTTACTTATGTATTATGTATTATTTTATAAAATTGATTATTAAATAGTATTGTAACATTGTAATGCATTTAATTTTATTTTACTAAACAAAATTTTAATTTTGTAAGAAATTTAAAAAAATTAGAAACTATATCGACTTTGATGATAGATTAGTTTTGTTAAATGATGTCTCCTTTCTATTTACTGATGTCCCTGTATTGATTAACTGTATAGAAAAAAAAGGGTAAGTATATCAGTTACATGATCAATATCAAGAAAATCAAAATCATAGTACAAATAAACAGTGCCCCCGCTATCATATGTGCATAGTGTGCAATGCACACGGGCGCCAAAACCCAGGGTCCAAAAAAAAATTGCAAAACAATTTGCAAATGAAAACAAAAATTAATTTTAAAATAAAAGTTGAGAAATTAAATAGGATTAGGTATAAATACACACGAAATTTTGATCCACGGATTTTGATTTGGAAACATGATCCAAAATGACTTAAGGGGCGCCAAAATCCTTTTTTGCACACAGGCGCCAGTAGCCTTTACGGGAGCCCTGCTAATAAATGAAAATATAAGCTGAATAAGCAGGCATACACATACTACTCCCCCCTCGCCCTCCGGACCCGTTTGAGCTGTGGGCTTTAGCAGAATGTATCTGTACATTATGGTTGCTTTCGTTCTAGCACTTTTCAAGATTTGAAAACTTGAAGAAGAAAACTTGAAATTTGCATTTCTTTTTGCAAAAGGTGTTTCTGATCATTCGTAACACCCCGTTATTACGCCGATGGAAAAAAAATTTTTTATTCGAAAAGATAATTATTACAATCACCGTGCTCGTAACAATACTTTGCATTTTTTTTGTCTATTTTCTTTTACTTACTTACTAAGCGAGGGGGGAGAAGTTTTTGCTAAGTTTTTTGATATCTAGCGCCGTTCCCGAGTTATTGCTAATTTTGAAATTTATTTTTGAATTTTGTTCGTTTGGAGAAAAAGTAACATGTTTTATTCGGATGGAAAGGTAACTTTTCCTGTTCCACTCACCTCGCAAATGAAAAAACTCGCTGGGCAGGAAAAGTTAATCTTTCCGTCCTAATAAAATAATATACTATTCCCTTATACATACGTATACGTATGGGGAAAGTAAAAAAGTTGTACCTTCACCAATTTTTAGTCAAATCCGGCAAAGTTTTTTATTCAGCAAGCCTCGGGTGTACTTGGCTAATTTTCAATTTACAATATATTCGGATGGATTTTATCAAAATTTTGTTTACTAAAAAAATTTATGATGACAAAAGGAAGGTTTTGGGAGTTGAAGTATCAAATCAAATTTAATCCCATTTATAGGTATGCACTAATTCATAAAAATTTTACACAAGTCAAAAATACCAGTACAAAACACAAATACATTTCGAAATACAAAAAATTGTACATTCATCTTCAGCACCTCAATTGAATAACATGAAAGCATTGATATGATTAAAATGCCACTCGTCAATCAGAGATCCTTGTCCTTGAATAAATTTCTAAATTTGTTAGTAAATATTTTGTTAAAATTGTAAAATTGACTTGGTAGTTTTTTTCAAGTTTTAAACTAAGTTTCTTAAAGTGGTTACGGTAATCATCGCGGCAAGCAATTTTGCTGAACGGCAAAAGTCCTGAGAAGACCCCGAAGAATAACCCCCACATCAGAGTACGCCAGTAACGGCGCCAGCATTTTTGAAATGGGTGGGCATAAATTGGGCTCAATATATTTGAGGTGGGCAGGGACAGATAAATTTTATATCTAAATAAAATCAACAAAATACATTATTGAAATAAACACCTAAAAATTTTGGGTGGGCGCTTGACTGGGCACTTCAATCAACAGGGTGGGCACTTGACCCCCCTTCCTGGCGCCGTTACTGGAGTACGCAAAGCAAATACACCACTAACAAGAGCATACAAACCCCATCAATATGAGAATTACAGTCCGAGAAATCGCGTCTCGCCCACAAATTCGTTACCATGTGTTTCGAAACGCAACAGAATAAATTATGGTTGGTTTTGTCTTTGTTAAGTTTAAGCTGATTACCGAAGAACCACTGGTTCGCTAGGTTCTCGTTGGTATAATATTACTAAGGATCATTTAAGCCAATTTTCATATTTACGATATTTTTTCCTAGGTTTGGTCAAAATTTTATCTAAAATTCCCGGGCTATTATTTTGTCTCTCGATGGAGCAAACTTTGATGAGCTAATTTATAAAAAGTTTATAAAGAGAAAAGGAACTATACAAAACTTACGTGTTCTTTTAAAGTACCAATAAATGTAGGTAATCCATCTATTTATTTTTAAATTTCAAGCTATTTTTCATCTATAAATTAAAGAACCATTTGGAATGTTATACCCATGTACATATATGCAATAAATCCATTTCTTACCATCATATGCGAAGTTAAAACAAAATATCGTTTTTAATTATAACATTTTTCTTTAATTTATGCAGCAAATTTTCGACGAATTTCTGATAATTAAATAACTTCATTTGTTAATTTGTTTTAGCATTGGATTCCTGGATTATTTTAAATTTAAGCAAAAAATTTAAAAGCGAAAAGAGTGGAACAGATATTTACGCAGAATTTATGTTGCCATCAATCAGATGATTACATGAAGAAACTTAAACAGGTAAGCAATTTTATCTATAATACTATCTTGTTTTTTTAATTCACCCAAAAATTGATAATGCATTGATATTTATGTTACCGTCCATGATGTAAAAAAGATAAACTTTTCAAACAAAGCATAAAAAAATTATAAAGTAGGCTAGGCTAACAACATCTACTTCTGTTTTAGTTTTCAATTTAGAACATTTTTTATCTCAATGGACCACCGCATACATATCTTTTATAAGCGATCACAAAGTTCTCGCCCAAAAAATTAGATAATAAATAAAATATCGGGTTAGTGGAACGTGTTAAATTAAACAACAAGTTTTATCGTCGACGTTTCGAGTTTTTAAAGAGTGTGAATGTCATACATTTTATATTTTTGACAAGTTGAATTTGTTGGATTCTCTATTTATTTTATTTTGATTTAACTGATTTATTAATTTTTATACACTTTTGGTTCAAACGTATCTTACTGTACAGGGTGGTTCAAATTGGAATGTTCTTATGGGGAATTCGGTAACCATAAGAGATATGGAAAAATGGATTGCGCATCCTCGATCTCTTTTTTTAAGAAAAGCTTAATGGTGAAAACCGGAATTCGATATCTTTTTTCGTTTTCGAGTTATGGCCAAATGTTCGCTTTTTCGACTTTTCGTTAAATTTCGATATCTCGGTTGTTTGTAAAGTTATAGAAAAAATATTTACACCTTTTTCAGACACTTTTTCAAAGAGAATAAACTGGGCTAAAGGAATTTTAAATACCTTCATGTTTTTCCGAGTTATAATATAAACTTGTGTATTTTTAAATAGAAACCATAGTTGGCTATGACATATTTAAGTAGAGTTTTTTATGCTATTTTCAATTATATATAACATGTGGGGTCTATTATTTCAGTTTCTACCCTTTATATCAAAAAATGTTAAATAAAAACAAAAGAAGATTGGAAAATTAAATGTTGGCTGTGTAAAAACAAAACACTATACAAAATCATTATTGACATCTAAAACAATTGTCTCCAATTGTTTTTATGGTGTATTTTTTAGTAGCTACTCCTAGGCCTACTTTTATTTAGTACCTATTTACCGGTTATTTCAAAACGGTGTGAAATGGCTTATGAAAACTATGAAAAATGTGATATGTTAAAAAAATAAAAAGAGATTAAAAATTTAATGTAGTAATATTAAACAATAATATAAATTAAACTAAGTATTCAAACTGATGTCCATTGTTTTCAATGCATAAATTGCATCTCTCCCTAATGGCTCGTACACACACAGTGGATTTTGGCGAGTAATTAGTAGTAAGTAGTAAGTAATTTAGTCGATTGACCTACTTACCCGTGTGTGAACAGTAAAAAATTAGTCGAGTAGGTAAGTAGTTAAGTATAGTAGTTTAGTAAAATGAATTAGTACGTAGTAGACACGACAAGTGATCGTGGTAAGTAGTAAACTTACCCGTTGTGTGAACAATAAAATTTAGGCGAGTAGTCTAGTAATTAGTAAAATACATTAGTAAAACCATTTAGCCGAGCGAATAGAAAATGTTCTATTTTTTTTGGCGAGTAGCGTTCGCTTATCAAAATCGGTGTATAAATACATGAGATAAATATTTTGCTTTTCTCGGGAAAAATTATAATGCATATGTACCTACCCAGATTTGAAATTAAATTTTCTTGTATATCATAAAAATATAGTTTCCAATAAAAAAACAAAATATTGATGTAATTTTATTATGGTACTGAATATTCTTCCACCTACAAAACATTTCACACAAGAACTGTCAGAAACAATTTAGGGGTACTTGAATAAAATGGGGTACTTGTACAAACAAAATATGTGCAAAATTTGTAAAACTACGATCCCTGTGATCTCATCAAATATCTGAATTTTTTTCTTAATTTTTACTAAACTATACTTATCCAGTAAAAAATTTGTAAAATTAATTATTGAATGTCTAATTATATTATTGTAATATTAAAAAAAAATTTTAATTGTTACCCATTAACAAATAATTAACTTGAAATTCTAATTGTATTAATCTAATATTAAATACTATCTGGTGAAGCGGCCTATCTGCCGCGCTGACCTAGTGTTTGAATGATAGGGAACAGGGTTTATTTTTAACTGAGTTGGGACCTAGGCTATAGGAAATTTTCGGGTCCCTTTTATTTAAGTGTAAAAAATAGCATCGAAGGCCTAATTTTTGGGTTATTTTATCAGTATTTGATAAATAATCATAATAGTAGTAGGTACATACATAAATATTGTCGTGTTCCAAAATCCTTTTTTTTTTTCATTTTCATTTTTTAAAATTTTATTTTATTTTGACTGTTTTATTATGAATTAATATGAAATGATTTTGTTTTTGAATTTTATTGTGTGAGTGTTTTTAAAGTTGATTTTATTTTATATTTGAATTTGTTTGTAAAAATTTATTTGTAAATAATTTTGTGCAAATATCGTAAATTTGAATTTGATTTTTAATCGTTTTGAGGCCGCAGAGTACGGACGTTTATCGGAGTTGATCTCCGGTAAAATTTTGATATTTTTGAAGTTCAAGTTTACGTAGAATTTTATGCTTATAAGGTGTATGTACTCCAGCGAGGTGTTTTTCCGTGGTAGATCAATTTTCTAAATTGAACCGCTGGGGTCATAGCAATATATATCATAATATAATAATATACTCTATTATTATTATATTTAGGCCCAACCAGAGGGGGAGCGCTCGGAGATTTGTCCCCGGGGTCCGGGATCCCTCAAGGGCCCGGACGAATTAGTTACTAAATAATTCTTTGTTTTAGTTAGTTTTTGATAGGTATTTTAGATAATTTGTGAGTAATTTTTGTTAATAAAATTACGAAGTTTTATATTTTGCTTTTTTTTATTTTTTTGTTTACGAAATTGTTTAGAAGAGCAGGGGGCCCGCGAAGTCTTGCCACGGAGCCCGATGGGGCTCTCGACGGCCCTGATTATACTATAATACTTATAATAATTTTTATATATAATACTTAAAAACAAGGATTTGTTTCAAACTGTACAACGTTGCACAATAAAAAAATTTTGAATAAATAATTAATTTTTTTCTTAAAATTTCAAATCTGTACTTTATAATGGACCACCTCAAGAATAATATAATAAATTGTTAGCTTATATTATAATAAAGAGCTCAGTTTTTAAATTAAACATGACAATTCAAAAATTGACATTGAAGTAAAAAATTGCAAAAAAATATTGTGCATATTTCTCCAATCTCCATTCTTCCACATTTTATTGATAGGCGCAATAATGTCATTACATATAGTCTCTTTGTTTCAGAAATTTCTTTTGCCAAAAGTTTCAAAATATTTACTAAAGCACTATTAATTGACATCTGACGTTTATACTTATCCATTTCAAACTGTACTAAATACTAAACTACAATATCATTGTAGTAAGTAATTAGTAGTAAGTAATTAGTAGTAAGTAGTAAGTAGGTCACTAACTACTTACTACTAATTACTGGCCAAAATCCACTGTGTGTGTACGAGCCATAACACTCTGAGTTGCATTGCGTATATGAACATTCGATACTGAACTAACACAATCTATAAAATTTTGTCTGAGTTCGTTAATGTTCTCACTTTCTTTTTATATAAATTGTCTTTAATATAACCCCAAAAGAAGAAATCCAGTGGCGTTAAATCTGGAGAACGTGGTGGCCACCTCACTGGACCATTAGTTCCTAACCAGTTATTTCCAAAATTGCTATTTAACAATTCCTTAACAATTCTTGCATTGTGAGGTGGTGCACCATCTTGTTGGAAGAATATATGTCTTCTTTCCAACAAGGGTAAATTATTTAAATAACCGTTAACAATATTTTCAATTAGTATTTCACGATATCTTTGACCATTTGGGGTTTCTTCATACATATAATAACATAAAATACGATTGCCAAGTAGGGCACAAAAAATACTAAAACCAAATCGTCCTTGCGTTTGGACGGTGACGGTACTGTGAGGATTTACATCGGACCAATGGTGTTCATTGTGTCTATTAAAAATTCCGGCACTACTAATATAAGATTCGTCTGTCCAAATCACACGCATGAAAAACGATGGATCTTCTTGGAGTTGTTGACAATACCAATTGCAAAATTCTAATCGTCTCTGAGCATCTGTTGGTTCAAATCACACGCATGAAAAACGATGGATCTTCTTGAAGTTGTTGACAATACCAATTGCAAAATTCTAATCGTCTCTGAGCATCTGTTGGTTGTAGTAGATGGTGTATTTTTCGAATCACGTAAGGCCTGAATTTATATTTTTTTAAAGTACGCATAACTTTACATCTCGAAATACCCGATTCAGCTTCAATTTGACGGGTTGAAATTGAAGGATCAACAGCTACAGCTCCTAATATGTTAATGGTTGTTTCTTCAGCATCTTGCATAACATAATTTTCCGTTTTAGGTTTGTTAAAAGATCCATGATTAATAAGATTTGCTTTTAATTTATTAAAAATTCGATTATCGGGTTGTCTTCTTTCAGGATAACAATTGAAATAAGTTTCAGATGCAAGAACAGCACTATTGTTACTTTGAATGAAACATTGTAACATATCATATTTTTCATAGTTTTCATAAGCCATTTTACACTTTTAAGAAATAACAGATACTAAAAAACACTACTCAAAACAACTGGAAACAAATGTTTTAGATGTCAATAATGATTTTGTATAGTGTTTTGTTTTTACACAGCCAACATTTTATTTAACATTTTTTGATATAAATGGTAGAAACTAAAATAATAGACCCCACATGTTATATATAATTGAAAAGAGCATAAAAAACTCTACTTAAATATGTCATAGCCAACTATGGTTTCTATTTAAAAAAACATAAGTTTATATTATAACTCGGAAAAACATGAAGGTATTTAAAATTCCTTTAGCCCAGTTTATTCTCCTTGAAAAAGTGTCTGAAAAAGGTGTAAATATTTTTTCTATAACTTTAAAAACAACCGAGATATCGACATTTAACGAAAAGTCGAAAAAGCGAACATTTGGCCATAACTCGAAAACGAAAAAAGATATCGAATTCCGGTTTTTACCATTAAGCTTTTCTTAGAAAAAGCGATCGAGGATGCGCCATCCATTTTTCCATATCTCTTATGGTTACCGAATTCCCCATAAGAACATTCCAATTTGAACCACCCTGTACATCGGTTTATGTAAAGCCAACAACATCAGCTGTTTTGAGGTATATGTTAATTGTTCACTCACAAAATGTATTCTTACCCCGTTCATCCAATTATAGTCCTGAAGATGGTGTACCTTGCGTCACCGAAACGTCGACGATAAAATTTGTTGTTTAATTTAACACGTTCCACTAACCCGATATTTTATTTATTATAACTTTTATAATAAATAATAAATAATTTTTTTGGATTTTGTATCCTTTCTGAAAGAGATCTTATGGACGCCCATGAAATGTTGAAAAGTTTCAGAATAAAGTTTTCTACTCATGCGTACAAGGTAACGAATGATGCCCATGCGGCTCGTGCGTAAAACGGACGATGCTCATGTAAATTATAAGTTTCAAGATGGACGTTTGTGTTGATGTGGTTGTTTTTGTGTTCAGAAATATGGAATATGGATAAGTATTTTGGTATTATAAATAGTTGTCTACGGTAAATGTATTGTTTCAATACATCGGATAGTACAATAGAAGTTCATGTGCAGGTGCAGTTTGTGATGGACTTATTTTTGAAAACCAACCGTCAAACGGTGCAAGATAAGCCACCATTTTAAAACTGTAAGTTGTATTTTATCATTTTAATTATCTTAATATTATTTATTATGCAAAACTTAATTAGTTATTTTATCAAAATCTCTTGAAAAATTGAACTTGACGACTATTAAAATTTGCAATTCTGGACAGTTGTATTTTAGGTTAAAGGAAAATGTTGGTTTTGAAGGTTTTGAATATAGTAATTTTGTTTTGGAATTGCAGCGAGGTAGAAATTTGAAAATGAATTCAACAAAAGATGAATATCAGTTACAAGCAAAAATCTTGAAACTATTTTATTCTGAGTAGACTACCAAAGTACTCTCGAAGCAATTTATTTAAAGGCACTAAAAATTTAAAAAGTTCCTTGAAGAATAATTGTTGCATGGTATGCTCAATTAGACAATAAATAAAAATCGGAAATTTAGGTTGTAATGAGTCGCTAATAAAAATTGATGAAATATTTACAAAAGAGATATAATGAATAAAAATTATAAAGTATTTTAACACGAAAGAAATTATGAATTGTACCTATATTTAATCTTACCGTCATGTCAAAAAGTCACAGTCAAATATCTACAATTTAAAATCAAGAAAACATCTAAAATTAACCACTAAACCAAGGATGTTAAAGTAACCCTTTTTATATGTGATGTTTATTTGTATTGGAACGAAGGTGGTAACTCGACTAATATCCACTGGTTTTAACACTTTCTTAAATTTAAATAAACTAAAGGTCTGTTTGTATGCTTGCACTAACTTGAACCGAGCAGGCAAAAAACCAATCAACGAACGCCTTTATTTGTTAGTGCAAGCAAACGAACATACCTTAAGGACTGATATATTCAAATCCTCCTAAATTGTCTTGTAGTTATCTGTGCGATAAGTTTACAAGTCATTTGTAAAAAATTTGAGTATAATTATTCATATAAGGTCTGTTCCAACTATTATACTTGGAAATGTATTTATTTATGTTATGTCAATGATACATAATAATAAGCGCCTACTTAAAAGACTATTCAGTTCACATGTCATCTGTCAAAAGTGGACCAATAAAAATGTTTGATGTGAGATTACATGGCCAATCAAAATGAACTGCAGCGAATATTCCACTATTCGCTGTGTGCGTGGGTTAAGAGGGGATACGCAAACCTATGGAAGTGCTCGGAGTGGCCGGTAACAGAACTTTTTGCGGACTTTTTCAGATTTGCCTTACGTAATTTAAAGCGGCGTTCAGATAGAGATTCTTGCTTAGGTAGAAGCTTGCTCTATATAAAATTTATGGTTTTTAAAAATTAGTTTGTAGAATGTTGGTAATCAGCTGATTCTGTTTACTAGTATATAATAAAGAATGACTGACACACAGTTTTATAAATCTAGAATAGAATCTTTATCTGAACGCGGCGTAAGGCTGTTCAGTAGGTTGAGATTTTGTCAAAAAAAACTGAAATACGGTGTATTTATAATAATATTCTTGCAGAACTACATATTTTAGGCAATATTTGTTTATAAAAATAAATTCTAAAAAAATTAGTTTAGTCGCAATTTGTACTTAAAATATGAATTTAATTATGAAGCTTTTGGCCGATCCTGAAAAGATATCACAATGAAACTTTTACTAAACGCAAGAATATTTAATTTACTTTGATATGAAATAATTTTTATTTTGATTTTTACTTAGAAAAGCAAAAAAATTTTAGAACGAAAAATGTATAATTTGCTTATTAACGTACCATTTTGAATAAGTATTTAACAATTCATATTATTTAAATCTGGGACTTTATATTATATTGAAATTTATATTAGAGCATAGATTGCAGTTTCAACTTTAATAATTTCATTGGTTTTAATTTTGTTTATATGAATTTTTTTATTTTGTCGCGTCGTTTTTGACTGACAGCAACAAGACTCTGTAAAATTCAAAAAATATTTTCATCTATATCTCGGAAACGGTGCAAAATAATGAAAATATTAATAAGAATTTTTTCTTCTCAGTTTTGTTCTCTACATTTTTGTTCTTATACATTTTTCTATTTTATCGCATCGTTTTCGAGATATAGATGACAATAGTTTTTGTGTTTTACAGAGTCTTCTTTAACTCGCTGTCAGTCAAAAACGGCGCGACAAAATAAAAAAATTCTAATAAACAAAATTAAAGCCAATGAAATTTGCAACAAAAAATGTCTAAAAAGTTTTGCTATAAAATCGATTTTTATATGAAAAACAGCGGCTTGAAAATGTCCAATTTACATTGTTAACATAGGAGTGTCCGGATATTTTCGTTACTCACTGTACATGCAGAGTGTCCCCGGATAGATTTTACAAAATTTCCGTAGTGCAGAGGACACTTTTTAAAAAATAAACATTAAAATAATATATCGTGATTAATTTTTTCGAACCCAGTTCTTATTATAATATCCATAATAGGAAAGTTCCGCTTTTATTTTATTTTTAGTTATATAGTACCTACCCATTTTATTTATATAATAAAATTTTTTAGTTGGTAAATTATTTATCAGATTATTCCGAAATTTATTTTTAATAACCTGTTTTATTGGTGAATTTTTTTCAAAAAAGAGAAGAGAAGTGTCACACAAAGCTAAAATATTCAAATTTCCCATAGCGTACTCGCCCATTTTTTGCACATAATGTTGCCTCAGTTATTGCAGATGTACATTACATCAACACATAACTGAACGAACATAAAAAATATATTAAAACTAAAAAATTGTGCGCTATTAGTGTATTTTTATATGGCAACAGTCCGCATTTATTTACTCTATTGAGCCACCAGAGGGCAGCAGGAGAAATGCACATAGCGAATAGTCCATCCCAGATACTAAAAATGTAGGTGGCAGGTCAAATGCAAAACCACATTCACATAGGGAAACGTCATTTTAAAAATTCAAATTGAATGCGTTATATGTGTTGCCTAACCAAGAATATTTAAAAGTTACGACATAATTTTACAAAACTTATTTTCACAAATTTACTTCAAGGTTAATGCGATTTTGATGAAATAAATAAAGAAATACTGCATAGGAACTATTTAATATAATACAAAAAATTAAATGTTATCTTTCATCAACACGTAAATTTCGCTAGTGTGAAGCCGCCTAATTTCTAACCAATTTCATTGGTTAACATTTCGAGGTCATCGTTTTAGTACAAATTCTTACTATTTTCTTAAATGAAATGGACTATAGTGGTGAATTGCAGCGACTATTCCATAGTAGGACAAGCGAATATTTTAAATAAATAAAAAATTTTATTGCTATTATTATCTGATTATTATTTCAAATTATTTTTAGATTTTATTTTTCACTACAAATAAAATTTTAAAAACTACATGCAGATTTACAATACAAATAAGTGTACAATGCGCAAATGAAACACTTTTTACTAATATTTCAATTAAATATTGTACACTTTTTTTAATTAGGTTAAGAAGTTATTTTAAAACATAATTGATGGTACAATTTGAAAAGCTTACGTTGCTACAATTGGATAAAAATCCCGTTTTACTTGAAGAAGGCATTGCCAAAGTTTTGTTCTCGATTGTATGGTTGGAACGCATCTTTTCAATTATTGTTTGGTGATGTTCACCGTCCAATTGTAAATAAGATTTTATTGAATCAGTATTTCTGTGTCCTGTTATTTTCATCAGCTGCTGCTCTCCAACCCCAACTTTTGCTAACGTTGATACAGCACTAGACCTAATCAAGTGGTTCGATATTTTACGTTTTTTAATGTCTAAACCTAATTCTTCGGCCGCAATTTTAACCCACTTTGCGATTTCATTAACACCAACGGGCGAATTTTTGTACCATTTACTGGATTCATTTAATTTCCAAAATTTATTAGACGTCAGGAACATTCGATCAGTCTTCACATTGTCACCTCTCTTAGAAATAAATTTATGGTAAAGCCTGCAAAAGAAATAATACAATTACAAATTAAAATTACTGGATCAAATATAAGATAGCTTACCTTACAGGACACAGATCAACGTTTTTATTTTCAATGAGCCATTTGCTTTCGGCTAATTTCTTTCCACCTCTTTGTGCCGTTTTGGAAAAAATTGGATTGTATTCTATACGATTTGTAGGCAAGCCTTTATTGTTAATTTCTATCTTGAAATAATAAATTCGGCATTGATACCCTTCGCCACCTCGCCAAGCAAGTTCATAAGAGACCACGAAAAAAAACTTTTTTTTGAAGGCCATCGGGATTATTTTCGTCTAAACCTTGTAGAATGTTTAAATACTCGTCTTTTGTTAATGCCGCTGAGCTTATGGTTCGTTTTTCTGGAAGCGTTTGTAATTTTTTTCTTTTGGCGTCTCTAGCCTCCCTTGCAGTTTTAAATACCACGTCACTAAAGGGTTTAATTTCAATATTCCAGGTATTATAATACATGTCTTGAAGCATTTTTGCCGTGGTGTTAAACATATGCTTAACTACACCTTCTTTGTAATCCGTTCCATCTTGTTTTTTCATATTAGAAGCCCAACTTTTTAAGATAATGTTTAATTCCATACATGATGTGGATTTCTTTAATTCGAAATGCTTTTCTTTCAAAAAATCCGAAATGCTTTTCTTTCAAAAAATCCGAAAATTGTCGCCATACCGATGAATACGATTTTCTTGTATTTTCGGGCACATTGTGAACAATATCAGCGTTAATTTCTTCATCTGACTTACCACCAAATCTCTCCGAAGCATTTTTCATTATAGCGTTTACAAAATTCACAACAAGAAAACGCGTTCAATATAAATTATTATGAATTTCAAGAATAACAAAAGTTTGTTCACTATAGTTCTGTGGCAATTAGTTAAAAGGCAATAAGTATTATTTACAAGTTTGTGGGAAAACGCACTTGAAGTTTCTAATAGCATTCACATTCAGAAAACCATTATTTTAATGTAAAACATCATGTTTATAGATTATTTTAGTTTAGACTTTGAATTATAATAATCAAAATAATCAAATTTTCTTATTTTCACCAAAAAAATAATAGTTATATCTCTTTCATTAAAAAAAGTTGCTTCGTATCATTAATAAATAGAACATAAGTTTACTTATGTTCCTGTCGTTCCAGTCTTTTGAGCAATAAAAATGTCATAAGTGTATATAGTTCTAAATGTTGATATCAAAAGCGATAATAAAAAGGGAATAACTGCACTTAATCTAACTATTATACGTCATTGAAATTGATAAAAACAACATATTTAAACTTATTGAAGATGTATTTACAGCTTTTAAAATTAAAAAGCCATAACACTACATACCGCTTAGTACTGTTATGTTAAATTTTTTGTTTACTGGATAGAAATACAAAATTATCGCAATAATATTTAAGTAAGTTTTATTTTAATTTTAGAAAATACATAATTAAAAAATATAAACAAAAAGAAACAAAAGAAAACACAAATTTAGCCAAAGTAGATTAAAAATAAATTATTGATTTTATAGTCAAATTCACCTCTAATCATCTTCAACTTCTGAAAAATTTCGATCAATATCTGGATCTGTGTCGTCGCCTTTCTCAGTTTTCAAATTTATGTAAAATTCTTGAACGTCTTTATCAAGAAGATTAATTATTTCTAGCAGATTTTTTTTTTTGATTGTGTTATTGCACGGGGACCATTATAAAGCTCAAGTAATTTAATACTTTTTAAATTAGACAAAGTCTGGCCTTTTCTAAAAAAATTCATTTCTTGGAAATCTTCTTCTAAACTTAAGCTGTGCTTATACTTCACTGTATGTGATTCATCAAATCGTAACCACGCCACTTGTTTAAGTTTAAAAATTTTAGGTTTCTTTTGTAATGGTCCTTTATTTGAAGCTAGATTTGAAAAATTAAACAAATGATCTTGTTCCATTACAAAAACCTTAAATTTTCCCTTTTTGCTAGCATTTCTAACTAGCTGATACCAATCCCTCGGGACGTGAATTTGTACAGCCGATTTCTTTTTAGTCCTTTCAATCACTGAATGATCCACATCGCATTCTAGATGGGTATGGCCAGGGATTAGAAATTTATGGTCTATAATTTTAATGGTAGGATGATGATGAATAGCCCACTGAAACATTGAACTGACCATCATGTTCTTATTTTGCCCACCGCATGTGTCGGAGTAAAATACTACATTTTCTACTCCATGCGGAATTTCCTTCAAAAATCTAAATAGGCAAGAGGCTATTTCATTTGCTCCCCTGCTTGCAACGCTTTCTGGCCACATAAAATGCCCAGATTCTCCATTAGTACAATCGTGTATAGTTAAGTTGTACGTTGAAAGTTGTCTTAAATAAAACATTTTATTAGTGCTTAAATGGGGGGTGGGAAGCACCTGCTGTAGATCAAATGCATATGTCTTGTGGGTAGGATCTGCAATTGATCTATTCTTGTCGGCAGATTTGGCGTTATATGCTCTTTCAGCAGCACTTTGATGTTCCTGCAATTCTTTTTCGTATTTTATCTTTTCTTCCGCATTTGTTGCATGCTTTTTTTGCGCTACCAAAGTATCACATTTTGAACAAGTGTCATTTTTTGGTTGTTTAAATTTCAGTCCTAATTTATTAAACTCTCTTGAGTATATAGTAATGGAAACAGGATGTTTTGGATATTTTAGTAGCTATAATTGAAACATTTTTGTTATCGAAAGATTAGACATTAAGTATTTTTTACTTGAATGCCTTCTGGAATAGTGACTTTTGTAGGCCGGAAAAGAGTTAATATGTGATATAACCTCATCAATATTTGCTTGTGGTATTTTATGTGGCGGTGGAATTTTACCTCGCAAATCCCCGTGGGTGATTCCGCTGCTTGAAGAAAGTTTATTTAATACAGAACAAGATATAAATTTTTCAGTTTCTCCTAAAGTGTTCAAAAAGCAAGTTTTGCATACAGTTTTATCTGCATCTCCAACTCTGAATCTATATATATAGGTATTTATACGGTTTCTGGTTGATTTCCCGTTGTCAATTATTTTCTTTCTTGTCAATTTAGTTTCTTGAACCGTTACTGAACTAGCTACAAAGGCTACTCTTCTATCATGATCTCCCAGTGACCAGTACTCATTAAAGATTTTTTTCTTATATCTTCTAATAAAAAAGACTTACATTTCATTCTGCAATTATCCCTCAATGGTTTCATAATTCTTTGCTTCTTTGTTACTCCTTTGGCACTTTGATATTCAGTACCCAAATTTCTTTTTCTTTTCCGTTCAATAACATTTTGGACAGCATATGGTTTTTCACTTTTCCTGTTATTTTCTTTGCTTACTTCTTGATCATTTAAACTACTACTTGTATTATTCTTGTTGGATTCCGGTTCATAACTTTTATCATCTTCATTCTCATCACTAAATAGGTTACTGCTCACAGTCATACAAATTTCATGTTTTCCATTTTCCATTACTTCAAGAGCTTTTTCTGTAACTTCAAGTGCACTGCTGCTACTTATAAGATTGTTTTCTGATATTATTCCTTGAACCATAATAGGTTCAATAATTATTATGTTGTCATTTTTTGTTTGTGTATTTGCATCAACATTTTCTTGTGTTATGACATAATTATTTTTTAAATTTTTATATGATGTATTGATTATATTGTCATGATTAATAATTTTATCTGGAGTTACATTAAAATCTGCCTGCTCAATACTACTTCTTGTAGGCATATTTTCAAAAGTTGTTAAAAATAAAAGTTCATCTTGTGTACTATTTTCTAATGATGTACATTCATGATTATTAGCTGTAACTTTAAATTGAGCATTTTTATTGTGTGCTTCAATATTCATTTCAATTTCAGACAAAACATTATGAGTAGAGAAAGTAGCATTTTCAGTTACAGCATTATTTGATTCGTGTTGAGAAATACTCGATTGTGACACATTAATGTTACCTGAAAATTTAATTCCTGTATATTATTGTTTTTCAACCTTCTAAATCCGTAAAAAATTACTTACCAAGTGCATTTAAATCTATACACTTTGCTATAATTCGCTGTGTTCGCGACAAGTAGCCTCCCCGTGTTCTCGGCATAATAAATCACAACAATTTAGTCTATTAATTATTATTATCAATACACTTTGGTATATTATTGTCTTATTAACATAAAATTCTTTATTAACGCACAGTTCACTTCAGTTATTTCATTATAAAGTTGGTCATCAAATACTGCAGTTTAATATAAAAGTGCACACTATGTGCGTTTGCTATAAAAAAATCATTCCTAAAATAGACATATGATGACATACGGACATATAATTCCGTATTTTGAGTGATAAGACAGGTATATAAGAACTTAAGTCCACATTTACAAGACTTATATTTACTTATGTCTGTTTAATTTTTATTAATCATATTATTTTTAACTGATGTGAAATAGTAAAAAGGATATAAATTCACTTAATTTGTTTGTAGTACACGATTTCATTCAAGTTGAAGCTGTAAGTCAATTTATATCTTTTTTATTGAAAACAAATATCAAAAATGAAAAAAATTAAAGTTTATTTATGACTTTTTAACGAAATAAGAAAGAAGGGTAGTAAACAAGTCAAATTTCAAATCAATTTTTATATACTTTTCAAGTCATATATGCACTTGTATCCTTTTTATAAATAAAGATTGATATATTAGAAATGTGAATATGCAATTATCTCAAAATCAGTAAAAAAAAAGACTTATGCCCTTTTAACTGTTTGCCACAGAGTTGTCACAGAAATAAAATCATGTGTAACTCAATTTTTTTGTCAATTTTATTTTAAAAGTAAAATTTGTTCAGTGAATAGTCTCTTAAATACGACTCGTAATCATAGATGATGTAGAATATTTTGTGGTGATATCACTCATATTCTTTGCGCTTGCGAATAGCATTCGTGCTGGCGCACTCATGCTATTCATTTTGCAAGCGCAACGAATATTCGTGATATCAGCACAAAATATTCGACATATCTATGACTACTCGTGGTATTACAAGTGATTATCATAGATTATATGATACATCTCCCTTTTAAACTAACTCAACATGCTATAGATTAACAGCTGTATTCATAAAAATTTAAAATGGACTTAAAGAACTCTTTAAACCTATTTTAGCGAAAACGACAAAAAACTCTATTCATAAACGCATTTTAGCTTAACAAACCTTCTGTAACAGTATTGTAACTTGACAATATTTAAAATTGGGAGGAGCCTTAAACCTCTTTTAAACCTATTTTAAGGAAATTTTTGCTTAAAATACAGATTACCTGTATATAAATAACCATACTTTATGCTTTTTGTGTCAAAAATTTTTCTTACTTATTTAAACTTTTAAAAATTGATGGAATATGTGATATTAATGCTCTTCATGTTATAAATAATATGATTGATGACCGCTTACCGGGCTTACCGCATAGAAGAAAAACTTATAAAGTTCGTTTTAATCCGTTCACACTTTGTGATATCGAATTTAAAAAAAAATACAGATTTAATAAAGAAACTGTTCGATACATAGTAGGGCTAGTGACAGAGGAGTTGACTCTTGATAGGAGAGGATGTGGAACATCACCTCAACTTCAAGTTTTAATTGCTATACGTTGTTGGGGTCGGCGAGAAGTAAGTAACTTTCAATTTTACACACATATACATTAGTGAAACAATTTACTCATAAATATTTATTATAATAATTTAGGTTCAAGATGATGCTGGCGATCTTCATGGCCTTAGTCAAGCGACAGTGAGTCGCATTTGTGCAAGGGTAGCTACTGCTCTAGCTCGCCATGCACAAACGAAGATCAGAATGCCAACAACAATATTTGAACAACGCCAGACGATGCAAGGATTTCGAGGAATTCGAAATTTTCCAGGTGTGTTAGGAGCTATCGACTGTTGTCACATTCGAATTAAAAAAAGTGGAGGTGATCTTGCACAATATTATATAAATAGAAAAGGATATTATTCCTTAAACGTTCAGGTAATATTATATTAATATAAATAAAGTAATGCTATGAATATACATTATTTTAATATTCAACATTTTACAGGCCGTTTGTGATGCTCAGCTTCGGATTCTAGATGTGGTTGCAAGATGGAGAGGGAGCACACATGATTCAAGGATTTTCAATGAATCCATCCTTAAAGAAAGATTTGAAGCTAAACACTTTCGAGGACGTTTGCTTGGGGACTCGGGATATGAACTGCTGCCCTATCTATTTACTCCTTTGCTACGACCACAAACCGAGCAACAGGAAAGATATAATGTAGCACATATTGCCACAAGAAACTCCATCGAGAGGTGTTTTGGTGTTTGGAAGCAAAGATTTCGATGCTTACTACATGGTCTTCCTGTTTCTTTACAGAACGCCAAAACCGTCATCATAGCTTTAGCAGTTCTTCACAACATCAGTATAGATAGAAATGATCAACTTGAAGGTAATTCTATTTTCAATAATAAAACATTCAATAAAAGTAAATTGGTCAATAAATTTTCTTTATTAAAAAATAATTATTATGTTACACTATTTATTTTGTCTTGAACCTGTAAAATGTAATGCATTTTAATTTTAGATATAGAAGAATTCATGGATAATGAAGAAGAAGAAGGTTTAGAAAGACAAGAACTGGAAAATCAGCAACGTGGAAGAAGACTGAATCAAAACATTTTGCAAAATTTCATAGCAAATAATTTTTAATTATAAACTTACCTAATAGTGCCAACTTGTTTTTATAATAATCATACTTAGCTTTTGTAGCTTTTTCCTTTAGTTCCATTGCCCTCGATTTTACTTCCAGTATGTATCCTTTTTTAATTTCATTGTCCTTCCTTAAGTTCTCCACTTCCATTTGAACCGCATGTAAAGCTAATCTGCATTCTACCTGAGTGGAAGATATTGCTGAAATTTCTTTGCTTACAGCAGCATCCCTTCTTGTAGTCGAGGTCTAGAAAAGGTTAATTTCACATTACGATAGACAAAACTTTAAAAATTATTTTTGTTACCTTGTTCTTTTTTGTTTTGGTTCTACGAGAATTGTCAAACTGTAATTCTCGTCCAACACCACCAACAACTTTGGTTTTAATTTCGTCAGTAACATCAGGGGCAAATTCCATATCTGCTACTAAAACAGCCATATTTTCGTCAACTTCCACCAATTCACTTTTCTGTTTTTCTACAATCTAAAATAAAATTAATTCTCAACATTTATAAGAACCTTAAAAAAATGTACGAACCGTATTGATGTTCATTGTATCCGAGTCGAATGCGTTCTCGTTTATTATGAACTCGTCAGGAAGCCAAGCACTTATATGTATCATCTTGCGATGTTGTGGCAATCGGTGCTTCAGGTCCTCCACCAGTTTTAATTAACTCCCGACGTTCTGATGCCAATTTCTTTTTTTCGTGTAATTTTAAAGTGCCCCATTGCGTTTTCAGTTGGGCAATGGTTCGCAATTTTCCAGAGCACAATGAATTGAAACTAGAACAGAAAAATTTCAGTTAATAATTAAAAATATATCTGATACCAAAATTACTTGGTCAACAGCCCATCCCAGCAAGTTTTCTTCTGCTGGTTGGTGTTGGTATCGGTATTTTTGTTTTCTACTATTCTAACCCTCTCCTTGACTAATTCTTGTAGTAATTGCTAAAAATGACGAAATACTGTAAATAAATACATTCAAATGATATAAACAGCGTACAAACCTTATCTTCCTCAAGCCAATTTTCGCTTCTTACTTTCCTTTTAATTATAGCGCTCATTGTTGATAAATTAATTTTACACGATTTTATAACAAACACAATAAACGTTGATTCACAATAAAACAACTTATAGGTTATAGTTTAGTTCACTTTTATATGTAGTAGTTCATATATTTCGAAGTTACCAACTCAATTACACTAAATTCACTTGAATCAGTATTGTAAAGCAATTTTAGTTAGGGAAGGTTTATCAACCGTTTATGAATGAACCAAAGTTAAACAGCTCTGTAAGTCTTAAAACACATTTTAACTAAAATAGGTTTAAAGAGTGTTTTACAATATTTTTATGAATACAGCTGTTAATCGTTTAGGTTTAACTTAACTATTAATCTTCCAAATCATGATCTTTGTTGACAATCTTCCTTATAGGTTTCACTTGTTATTTTATTTTCAAGTTCTCTTGTTACATTTGGTTGCCCGTGATCGTTGTTGTTATCCTCGTTATCTTCTTTTTTCTCATTCGTTTTTAGTATGCGTTCTCTATTTCTTCTGAATATCTGTCCTTCAGGTGTTTCTATGTTGAATGACCTTGGATTGATTTCTTCTTTTATTTTACCTTCAATCCATACATCCGTAGGGTTTTTCTTGAACCTTATTATTTCTTCTTTTTCCACGTTTTGTAGTGGTCGCGTCCCTTGATCGTAATAATGTTTCATTTTGTTAATTCTGGCTTTCTTGATATTTTTATATCTATTTGGATTAATTAATTTAGAGTATAAATTGTCTTCTATACTTGGTATTTTTGAACGTAGCTTTCTTGACATTAACAATTCTGCTGGAGATTCAAGTTCTCCTTTTCTTGTTGTTCTGTAATGTAACAAGGCAATATGTTTATCCGTATTCGTCTCGTCACATTTTGCGAATAATTTTTTAATTGTACCAATGCTGCGTTCAACCAGTCCATTTGATTTGGGGTAGTTTGGGCTTGATGTCACTATATCAATGCCTCATTCTGTGCAAAAGTTTCAATATTCTATCGAATTAAACGGCGGCCCATTGTCGGACATTATTCTTCATGGAATTCCATGTCTGGCAAATATGCCTTTTAAATGCATTATTATGGTTTTTGCCGTATAATTTCTTAAAGTGGCTATTTCTACAAATTGTAAATAATAGTCTACCACTATCAAATACTCCTGTTTGTTATATTGAAATAAATCAATACCAACCTTTTCTCATGGTAACAATGCACTGTAAAAAATTTTTGGGTAAAATTACACCTAAAATTGGTGGCCACTAGGTTGCCACCAATTTTAGGTGTAAATTAATTATTAAATTATGTAATTTTCAAGAAAGATGTACAATTACTATCTGTTGTGTAATTTCACAACATTGTTGTGAAATTACTAGATAAAAGTACATTTTGTTCTGGAAAATTAACCGGCGATTTTAAATCACGAAGTAATTTTACTTGGCACTTTTACATTACCTGAGGAAAATTAACCGGCGATTTTAAATCACAAAGTAATTTTACTTGGCACTTTTACACTAGTAGCAGAGTAAAATTGACAAGAAATTTTAAATCACAAAAAATTTTACTTATCAGTTTTACATTTACCTATGGAAAATTAACCTTGAATTTTAAAGCATTTTATTTTTTTATAGATATATAATTTTGCCACAAAAAACTTCTTGATGATGATGTATTCTGAATATGTGAGTTTTAAAACTTACATATTTTCCGTATTCTAAAAAACAACTTGGATATTTACACACAAATCTTGTATTATGGAGTAATCGATGAAAATATTGATGGCAATTAACTGCCTTAAACTTTTGAATTTCTTTAGAGGTGCCTTTAAACACAGTCGCTTTCTTCAAATGCTCACTCAAAGTTGAATCTAGTTCAGCAGCAAAATTTATTAAACCACGAAATATTCCCGGATTTTGCGAGGTATCAGATTCATCATGACCTCGCAATGCCAGTTCAAATGCTCCGCAAAATTTGATACAATTTATAATTTTTGATAACACGTATCTGTTTTTAGTTACATTCTCGTTGTGTTCCTGTAAATTTTTCCAATATGCTGAACTTAATTGTGATCTAATGTCAGTTGTCCCAAGTAAAGCCAATTCTATCATATTATGAAGATGAGTTTTGGAGTTACTATGTTTTTTTATTTTTTCACTTAGATGCACTAAATCGGTCACCCCTACCTCCGTCCATGCTTTATCACCGTTAAAGAGTAAGCAAGGAAAACAATACAACGCATTTTTTTTATTGCAGCCACAAATCCAAATATTTTTTGTATAAATTTCTTTAGAAAATTTACGTGTGTACGTTTTCCCTCGACTAACACCAGCTGTATCTATAGAAAGATCGGGCAAAGGCCGACCCCTTTCCTTTAGTTCAATTTTTTCTTCATAACTATATTTACAAAATCTTTTCACGTTAATTAAATTAAAAACAACATCCATGGTGATAAATGATAAAGTAACAGCTAATTCAAACACTCACGATCACGATTCTTATTATTAGTCAAGTTAAAAATTCAATGCAATTCTAAGTCAATCCTCAAGTGCATACTGCAACAAGTGCAGCTCTAACGTCTGTTTAAAAATGTGATTGTAAAGTTTCAGAGGGGTATGCGGGAGTGATGCGGGTGTCCAAGGTAGATCTGCAGTATAGTGCAGCTCCTAACCTAGCTGTCCAGATAATTACTGCGTATATTTGCCGTGATTTTTATAAAGCCAGCGAACGATAGTACATAATTCCACTGGTATTTTATTTTATTTGTTTTTTTGGTTTCATTTAATTTTTTAATTTTTTATTCAATTTAAATTTAAAACTATTCATGTGAACATGATTGTTGGTCACTTTACTTGAGCCTATCTAATTGATCAAAAACCCAAGACAGTTTTTGGTCATCAGGTCTTAAGGCCGTGACAGCAGTTCTTATATTTCTGGTTTCATGCAATAGTTTGTTACAGAAACCATTTCCAGCAGTATTTGCTAAACCTAGTTTGATGCAAAACTTTTGCCTTGCTATTTCTGGAGTGGCTGCTGACTGGAAGGCTGCAGCATAATATGAATAAATATTCTCTAAAGGAGTCAGTTTCTGATCTACCTTGTGAATCACATTATCTGTCAGCACATGAACCCCAAAGAAGAAGTAGTGCTCTGTTGCAATCTTGCCTAAATATTTCCTAGGAATTAAAGAAACAAAATACGGAGACAAGATGCATCTAGACAATCCAGTGGATTCCTCTATACCCATGTCAGAAAATGTATACAAGGTCTTTCCATAGTTTGAGTCTATGTACTCACATGCTTTTGTTGGAAAGCAAGCTGACATCCTAGGTATTGTAACCACCTTGGGTCCTAGTGCTGTCATGGTTGATCTTTCCTGCACATCTATGTCATACTTATCTTTGAGCATGTTCAGAAGATCTGCCAATTTCTCTTCTGACTTACTGATTATTTTCTTCCACACAGACCCTCTACCAGCAAACAAGAAGATGAGGAAAGTGACATCTTTCAGGAGATTTGAATGAGATGAGTACAGTATTATATATACTGTATAATAGAAATAGATACTACGAGTACTTGACAATTATTGCATTATTGTATTTTATATTATATAGATTTATTACATTATATTTTAGTCGTTGAGGTCAGAATTTTTGGCAGTTCTGTAGCTCTGCAGTTCTGCAGCACATAGGGAATTACCGCCACTGGATAATGAGCTCTTTTTAGGGCTTCATTTAATTTTCTTGTATCTAAACATACTCGAAGTTCACCTGACGGTTTGTTCACTAATACCAGGGAGTTTACCCATTCGGTTGGTTCGGTAACTTTTGTTATTACGTTTTGTTTTTCCATGTTCTCCAGTTCTTGCTTTAATTTATCCATTAGTTTAAGGCGTAGCACGTGACTTTTTAAAATCAAAAGAAACATCCCCCTTACATCTGTCTTTGTGACATCTTCTCAATGATTGACAGCGCCACCTTACGTAATCATTATGTACTATAAAATAAGAAATTAATGCAGATTTCTTTTTGCATCCAAAATAAAAACTGTATCAGAGAACATTGTTTCTTGTTACATTTTTGAAACGTCATATTTCAGAGATAAGATAAGAGCGGAATGCCATAAGAATCACGTGAACATTACGTGCATTTGTTATTTCAAATTGCATCACAAATTACAAGTGGCAAAACAATTCTTTGACGATTAGTAAAAAGACCTTAAGTCACAAAAGTCGAATGTTGAGGAGAATGAAAAAACGTTTACTCTTATTTTGTGCTGAAGTTTCTTATATTACAGAATTGTGCTTTTACCAGTATTTAAGTGTTTATGAGACATAACTAATTCCTTAATTTTAATCTTCTAGGTGTATTCCTTATTAGTTTTTGATGTGACTTAAGGCTTTAGGATTTCTTATAGTAAAAAATTTATAATCTTAAAACCTTAAGTCAACTTAAGGCTTTAGTACTATTGAAAAGCGCCAATATTTTTTTAATACTATAACCTTATAACTGCAGTTTTAAGTTAAAAACATTACAATCGTGCTTTGAAAATTTGAAAATACATAATTTTTATATTTTAGAAATTTAGATATTATTAACAGATAGGTAAAAGATAGGATAAAAGATTATAATTTGAAATTAAATATTTTTATATTTTAGAAATTTACATAGCTAATGCTTATTAATTATCACTATATTCAATTAAATCTGGATCTTCTTCGGTTAAATCATCTGTGGTCACCAAACTGTTATAAAATGGATGGAATACGGGTGGTATTAGATGAAGAAGATCGACAAGATCTTTTTTTTTCTCTACTGAAATTGGCACCGATGTTAAATAGCGCTTTTCAATATGTATATCCAACCGATCTCTTCTACGTAAAAAATTAACACGTTCAAAATCGGCTTCTTTATGCAAAACATTTTTGTAGTTAATTATGCCAACTTCATCACATCTGTACTGCAGCCAAGTCACGTCATGCAGTTTAAATTGTTTTTTGTTGGTATTTTTTTTTCTATACACTAGAGTGTTGGTTAGAAGACGGGAAAAATTATAAAAGTTGTTTATATTCATTTCTACCACCTCGAATTTATTTTTTTTGCCAGTTCTTCTAACTAACTGAAACCAGTCATGTGGATGGTATATGGAAGTTGCGGTACTCTTTTTTTGCTTCTCTATCATGGAGTGATCCACATCGCACTCCATGTGAGTATGACCGGGTTCCAAAAATTTATGATTAATAATCTTTAAATTTGTGGACTCGGTCATAAAAAAACTTAAAAACATGGCACTCACATGACTATTTTTATTTTGGCCTTGGCAAGTGTCGGAATAGAAAGTTACTTCCTCAATGTTGGGATCCAAATTTTTCAAATGAAGATATAAACAGGAAGCAACTTCATTGGCACCTCTTCCTGCGATAGCTTCATGCCACATGTAGTTTGTAGAATTGCCATTTGCATTGTCATGGATTGTTAAATTGAATGTCCATAACTGGCGTTTATAAAATGCCACTGACGACGTTAGAAGAGGAGTTGGTAAACATTGTTGCAAGTCAAACGAAAAGCATTTCTTTTTAAGATTTGCTTGTGATTCCACTTTGTCTTGCTTTTTTGATGAATATGCAAAATCTGCCTTTTCTTGATGTGCTGTTAGTTCGTTTGTGGTGCTAAGTTTTTCCTCTTCATTTGAACTTACTGTAATTTTTATATGTAACGTGTCACATTTGTGACACGTATCAACTGAAGGTTTTTTGAATTTTAATTTGCATTTATGAAACTCGCGCTCGTAGATCATTCTTGAAACGGGTTTATCACACTTTTCTTTGTACAAAGCGTACATTTTACTTAAGTTTAAATGAGATGGTAAATATTTTTTGTCATTGGTTCGACGAGTATAATGGCTTTCGTAAGCTGGAAACGAATTAATATGCTCAAGAACTGCTGCGATTTCTTCGTTACTTTTTTTATTTACGGTTGACTTTTTTCCACGATTGTCTTCTAAAATAATACCCGATGCACTGTCAACCTTTTTTGAAACCGAATTTCGAATAAAAGTTTCATTTTCATCAATAGTTGCACAAAAACAACTTTTGCACACACTAACATGTTTTCCATATAAATGGAAAGAATATTCGTATGTAACATTTCGTCTTCTCGCATTTTCTGCAACTGATCGTGGACGTTTTATTTCATTTTTTGATACTGAATTAGCAACATAGTTTGCTCGTTTATCGTGACTTCCGAGCTGCCAATATTCTTCAAAAATTTGCTGTCTAACTTCATCTGTTAGTTGTATAGAACATTTTTTTCTGCACTCCTTTAGAGGCTTGAGCTTTCTAGCTGGAATTTGTTTTCCACTGACGGTTTCATATGATTTTCCGGTATTCATTAAAGCAGTTCTCTGTTTGCGAACCTTTGTGGACCACTTTTTTGGTGTTGTAGAAGTTTGGCAATTGGAAGAAGATGCCAAAGTTTCCTTTGTATTAGAAGGAAATTCTTTGTCATCTTCCGAAATGCTTTCCTGATTTGTTGGCGGTACATAATCTTGATCGAAAATACTGTCATCGGAGCTGAATGCTTTTTCTACATCTGAGCTCAATGAAGGAGGTGATGATTCCCGAGAAAACGATGGTGGAATTTCAGCTACTTCAGACGTAGAAGACCTCGGAGGATGAGATAAATCTTTCGAACATGATGCTTCATCTAAAATAATACCAACTATTATCTTGGGGTTGAAAACTACATAAGTTATCGTTACAATTTTGTTAAAATTTGCTGTACTTACTAACCTTTCTCATTCAATTTTTCAGTCATCGCAAGAATCTTTCTTGATCTGTTCATTATTATAACAATTTTAACTAATCACACACTATCACTATTGAAGTTTAGATATTTGCAGTTTACACACGAGAATACAAAATACAACTGAGCTCTGTTGGATATAATAACTTAACATTGATAACATATTATTTTGTTTATATTATATTCACCTGCCTTTTATCACTTTTGTTAGTTGCTAGTTGTTAGTTATTATCTATACCGCCAAAAAGCAATCACTTCTGTTTATATTATTTGCAATTTCTTGTAAACAGAAGTGATTCGGTTGTTGCATAGATAATGTTAGCAGCTAAGAAAAGTGATAAAAGGCAGGTGAATATAAACAATAATTATTTGTAATTTGTTTGTTATTCTTTTTGATTGTAATGTTAATAGATATGATTTAATTGGAATTTAAGAAAATTATTTACGTATTTTAAGTATATAAACATATTTAAATTAATATTTAAAGCAGCAGAACTAATTTATACGTAAGACAATAAATACAACATAATCCAATCATATTTAGGATAATTTAAAATTATTTATAAAATAATCAATACGGAAAAAATTTTTGAACTAACGACCATTAGGAAAATTAGACATATATTAATAATATATCCAATATTAAATTTGTTTTACACGCTTTTTTTTACACAACCTTGAAGTTATACTAATCAAAAATAATTTTCTTTTTCTGTAAAATTACCAATAACACCTCGTAAATGTTTCGTATAACAACCTTAACTGGACTTAAGGTTTTAAGATTGCCATTCATAACTCCTGGGAGTTTGATATAAGAACCTTAAGTTGACTTAAGGTCTTTGGATGACCAAAAGTTGCAATATTGTTTTAAGTTTATTGTATTTTATCTTTATTCCACTCATCATAAATAATTAGACTTAAGGTCTTAATACGAATCGTAAAGTAGAAAATTAGCTATCAGATGGTGTATTTAACTCAAAAATGGCAATTTGTGACTTAAGGTCTTTTTACTAATCGTCAAAGTTATATATAAACGCATATATTAACCCATAGTGTTAATATTTTTCGTTTTCCTTATATAGTATTGCACCATGTTTTTTACTCCTCGCGTCATGTACCAAACAATATACATCCTGGTTGTTTAGTCCCGAAGATGGAGCGAATAAAGTCCTCCGAAACGTCGACCTGACAACTTTATGAGTTTGATTGCGTTCCATATATCCCGATATCTTTTTAAATTACATTTATCGCATTGGACGAGATTAGGTTTATTTATTATTTTAAAAAATATAAGTAGAAATAAGCTACCGGGTGTTCATATCCAGATTATCCAGTCAAAATTACTTCCTTAAAAAAACACATAGATTTAGATAAGGAGAGGGACGTTCAAAACTAGTGCTGTTTAAATTTTAAGTTTCACCCCCTAACCCCTAGATTCCCCTACTTTAAAATTTTATATGGTTCCCCTATCTTGTGATATATCATTTTAAAGGTGGAAAAAATCCTCGTTCATCCACATAAAAAAACTGGATTTGACGGATCCTTCGATGGGTAAGAGGTAAAAATTTAAAGATTAATAAAAAAAATAAATTTATTCGGAAATTATTTAATTTAAACTAGATTTTTTCTCTGAGGTCATTTGAAAACGACAGTTTAATTTTATTAAAATTAATCGAATAATGGAGCACATTTTGAAAACGTAATTTCATAAACTTTTTAAAAATTAAATCATTTCCATATAAAATTAGTATTTATTTCATCTTTTAATTTTTTTCTCTAGCTCATGGAGGGATCTGCCAAATCCAATTCTTTTGATATGGACGAACGAGGATTTTCTCCACCTTTAAAATGTTATATCACAAGATAGGTGTCTAAAGATACGATAAACTGTTTATATGTGACCATGAGTAGTTTGCGAAGAAATGTTGGTGGTCCGCTACTGCTCGTGCGTTTAAAAAAACTATAAAATCTAGAATATGGTAGCCGAAATCTCATTAATCCATTCACACGCGTCAGTGGTACACGGATAACAAATGAGATCTGTAAAATACCTACACAATTTTCACTATTTTGGCTATTTTTCAGAAATTTTTTACAAAAATATCATAAAACCTACAGTGTGGAGCGGAAAAAGATAGCAAGAAATTAAAATTTGTTACTTCTCTTTTCCTCTCGTGTACCTTTGTCAATATTGTTTTTTCTTGTATTAATTAATTAGTGTAATAAATAATTTAAAAATAATGTTAAAATTATTATACCCACTACTAAAAGTTTCTGCAAATTTTATGATTTTTTAGCTGAGTACATTTTTATGACCGCTACTGTGTGTTGAAGAATATCTCGAGGATATTGTAAAAAGCAATCAGCAGAGAAACCGAGAAAGCGTTCGTTATAATTTTGTTGTTAATAATCTTTTAAAAACTTTTAACTATCAATTTGAAATTCTGTAATCATTCAATAAATTTCGTACCCACGACCCCTATTATAATATAGATTAATCTTTGTTTAAATTTAACCAATGCGTGGCAATACAGAATAACAAAATAATACAAAGCAGTCTGACTTTTAATTTTAACAACCATTAAATCCAACGTTTTTTTTTAGAGAATTGCCCTTATTAAATGCTAATTTATTATTGTTTGCGTGTTGAGTTTTATTTTTAAATTTATTTTTCTAAATAATGCATCGTAAAAGATAACAAAAACCGAATAAACTAATTAGCTGGTATATCAACTAATTCAACTAATCAACTAATTGGGTATTTCTGAAATTTTTAACTGTCGTAATAATTTGTTAATTGACACATCTTTTAAATTTCGGTTTAAGTAATCTTTAGAACTAACGTCCCACAAACACGGATAATTTTGAAAAATGTCTAAAAAAGAAATAATTTCCTTCGCAGTCCACTTTACCTCGGACATTAATACTAATTTAAAAAAAAAATTAATAACCTTTTTACAAAAAACTACCTGTAGAATGTAATTATTAGAATTACTCGCTGCTGATTAAAAGTGATAGTGGTCAGATTGCGCTGCCGGCTGGTGCCAGCGGTCACGTGATCTTTAGTCGCCGCTTCTAGCTACCAAAGTTGAACATGCCTAACTTCGCCAGAGCTGATAAATACTCGCCGGCTTCTAAACGCCAGCTGCTTCTTACCAGCCGCGTCTTACCAGCGCTGGTAAGAAGCCTAATGTGACCCGTGCTTATGTTGCGCGCGACAATACTAGGTATGCTAAAAATAGAGGATGTTGATTGATAAGGGAAAATGTTATGGTAAGCTATCAACTTCGACGACGTGTACAAAATTTACACGTAATAGAAAACTTATATTGTGTTTGTGTATAAAACATAATTGGAGATGCATAGTTTTACAAATATTCGCTACAAATCTAATGGCAGCACTATACAGTTATAAATTTAAATCAAAAATTTTAAATTTAAATTACAACGTGTGTTGTTAATATACATTAATTTTTATTATAAAAATTATGGGTGATGTATAAAGTCATGACGTTTAAGTATGCAGCGTTATAAATTGCAAATTCAAAAATATAAATTTTCAAAATTAATTTTTTAAAAAGGACCTTGCCCCTGAATAGTGTTTATTGTTTTATACTTCCATACGAAATTTGAAAGCATAAAAATTAAAATTGTAGAAATTATTTGTTATTTCAAACCAATGTCGCGAACAGCTGATCATGATTCCCCTTAAAGCATTATTTCCATCATAAGATATGTACTTAGGGAATTTATCTGCAATATTATTGTTTTATGCAATTTTTCTATTTTTGTATGTTGCCATGCTTCGAAACTTTTTTTTGTTTTATTGGATGTCATATCTTTCAACATATTTTTAACATATTTACACACACCTACTGCCCCGCGCACACTCAACCTCTAACATTTAATACACCGTTTCAAAAGGCCGCATTTACATCCACATGATGAACAAAAGGACCGAATTGATAGGCTAAAGCTAAAAGAATTTTATATGTAGAAATTCGTTCTAAGGGTTAGAAGGTTTCATCATAATCTTTCGATGTATTTTTGAATTATAAAAAGTTTTTGTTCTTAACTTTGCATTTTGCACCGGAACAGCTTTTTGCACTAAAATAAAAAAAAATTAGTAAGAATTTATATACAATAACGTAACTATAATCATTAACATATCATATAATAATTCTTAACTATAATCTTCTACTAATAGCAGATGTTTCCACACTAATGGACTCGATATCTTCCAAAAAGCATTCCTCGAAAGTTACTGAAATTGTCGACAAGTAAATTATAATATTTTGAATTAGTTAAATACATACTACTTAATTCATTAGTGTTGAAACCAATTCCTTCCTGATGTATTGAATCTACAAAATATAACAAGTTTAAATAAATTTATTCGAAACCTATTCACACTACACATGTGTAATTTGGAACAATGAAAATTGTGTGTGGTATTTGATTATATAATTACATAATTATATGTATTATATGTAATTATATTTATAATTATAAATTATAGATTTTATATTTGATTATAAATATAGTGTATTTAATTATTATACTTTGATGGATACTTAAGTTGTAGCGTGTTTGGCGATTGTTCTCTTATCAAGAGTAAAGAGAAGACGCCGAATCGTAAAAAAGAAACGCATTTGGGTTAGAGAGTGAATAAGAAGCCGTGAACATTCCGAAACTTTCTGCAAATGTCAGCAGCGGATTTTGATTATCTTTTAGCATTAGCTCTTTTAAATGTTGAGCCCGAAGAGTGATTTTTTTTTATTTCCTCGACTGCAATACTCATTGCAGATGCTATTTCTGTGAAACAATTTCGCCGCTTTATCTGATTGTGGTAATCTGGGCTCGCGACATTCCAAAGACATATTCGTTTCTCCATCATTTCGATTAATTTAAAAACGTCTTCACGCTTCCACTTCTTACAGGGTTGCATTATATTCAAGTTTTCAAATTTAAATTGAAAAAATATAACTGACAGTAACAAAGTTTTATATAAACTGCAACCGCATCAAAAGTTGCGTGCACATTAAAAATGTTGCAGGTGGCACTATTGCACTCGTTGTTTTTTAGGTTGTAGCAGGGCAGCAAAAGTAGCTGTGTCTGACCTAACCTTGAGCTAAAAATGGGAGCAGATTTTTCTTGCTTATGTACCTATAGCCATTTTCCACTTCAAGTGGACATGAATAACGATTCAAAAACTGGGGCTTCGTTAATAATGAAGCGAACGTTTTAAAATCTTCGTCGCTAAAAGCATTTTCATCTTCAAACTTTGATTTGATATCCTTTGTAGCTGCATTAACAAGTTCTTGTAGAAACAAAAAAGATATTAAAGATTCGTTGTGTAATACTTCTTGTGGTAACTAATATAGGATTTCTTAGGGATGCTGCAATATAGTTTCTGCATTCGTACCCCGAATCACCAGTTGATATGTTACCAAATTCTCCAGCTTCGAACCTGTGCCTTATTCTCGAAACATTGAAGATAGTTTGGTAATGAGAAGAGCCTGGCCAACGAGTTACGATGTCTAATATTTGTAAATCTTCTGCCATTGGACCTCCTAGTGACTGCATCTTTAAATGAGTGCAGTCTATTGCTCAGATTTTTCGAGGAAAACGATTCATCTGAAAAAACTGTTTAGTTCTTCCTTTGTATCGGGCATTTTTTTAAAACGCTTTCTTAGCGAAACAATTGCAAGGCTAACTTTTAGCACAATTTGGCATGCCGTGGCTTTACTGATTCCGACAAAGTCAAAGTTAACGAAGTTAAAATGTTTTAAGAGTTGTCATTTAAAATATGTTTTTTTGAGTTCTTTTATTCTAATTTGTAGTTGTCTTCCAGTTTTTTCAATGTAAGAGTATTCGCAATTTTTGCAGTATAATCTATAGGCACCATTGAAGTTGATGTTTAATATTATTTTGTTGTTTATAATTGCAGAGTAAATTAGCAGGGTTTCTTGAAGTTTTTTCTGCTAAAGTTATGTTGTGGTTTTTAAAAAGTTTATTCATTTTTGAATTTATCTAATCTTGGTATGTATAAAAAAAACAAAATTTTGAACATATGTATTTATAAATGTGTAACATTTTATAGGAAACATGAAAGGATTATTACATTTTGTTAAAGCATTATTTCCATCATAAGATATGTACTTAGGGAATTTATCTGTAATATTATTGTTTTATGCAATTTTTCTATTTTTGTATGTTGCCATGCTTCGAAACTTTTTTTTGTTTTATTGGATGTCATATCTTTCAACATATTTTTAGATTTAAATATATGAGGGAGTCTTCCAAGTTGCTGGACTCTTGTGTATTAACATGAATATTAAAAAATGGGTTTAACTATAATAATGATGTAAACTTCAACATTTCTTGATCTAGTTTATTTAGGAGACAATTATTATAAAATCTCCGAAGCATCTTGTTACAAATGAAAGAATCTTGACTCACTGATTCCGATTTATAAAATTTTGAAAATGTCTTGGAATTCTTAGACCATCTTGCAGATTGTTTCCACATTTACACATGGGCCATTTGCTGACGATGTAGCGTGTCTGGTACTGTGAGCTTTAAAAATATTTGTATCGACACCTTTCTTTTTTTAAATTAACTTGATCCATTTTCCTCAAGTTTGAGAAGGTTCAAATGGTTTTTTGAAAGATAAAGATAATAAGCCTGAAAGATATGTAGTTTTTCTTAAATAATGTTCCATTGCATAAGCTGGATATACTTACAGATTTAAGACTACATTTTGAATAAGGCTTCATCAATTTCTATCACTTTGGTGTATTCGGACCAACACATCTCTTGTGGAATATTTTCTAATACATCTTTTCCTAATACATATTCATCAATATTTGTAGCATACAAAATATCTTTTTTAAATTTTCATCAAGTTTTCATAGAGGCTTTTATTACTAAGGTATTGTCGTTTCTCAGTTACAATGTTTTTATAAATTTAAAATTTACTGTTTATACAATTTATTTATAAATTTCTATTTATTAACTGCTTCAGCAGTAGAAATATTTGGTAAAATTACATTTTAACCGTTGCCAGTAAAAATATCAAACAAATTTCAATTGTTTAACTGTTTCATAACCTGGATTGCGATCCAATACTTTCTTTAATTTTTCTACCACTGAAGAACGTCGCGATATTTCCTCTATTTGTATTTGCACTATTTTTCTTAATTGTGCGCTAACTTGTAGAATAACAATCTGGACTGTATGTCTTTGGTGTTTATTTGCTATACAAACTGATGGAGAAAACGCTCAATTGATTTGCTTTTCCTACAAAGGTTGAAATGTGAATCCGTAAAATGTGTGATAACTGCAGAGAGGAAGACCTCATGTGAATTTTGGGAAAGTTAACATCTTAATACATTCGATGGTTATTCGCCTTTCTGGAAACATAACACAGGGACGTAACGAATTCGTCAAGGACCTAAAATAGCAACTAAACCCTTTGGTCGACCATCTGCAGTTCTAAACTTAACCTAACCCATTGTGTGTTCTAATATTTACAACTTTCAATAACTAAATCTGAACCCTATTGGACATGTACAAAAAATTACAAAGATTACCTAAAACTAATCAAGTGAAACCGAACAACCACTTATTTTGCAATTAACCATTACACAGTGTCAATTCGTTTTTCAGTTTTAAAAATTGAATGATATTACTATCCCATGGTTTTCAATTTTCTTACAACAGTTTTTAAAATTAATTTTAATATAAGTCTGGTCAGATTTTAAGGTAGGATTTTTAAAGCTTTGACTTTGCTTTTATGATTGATTTGACCGATTCGTTATCCAATTCCATAATAACCTAAAGAAAGATAAATAAATACTGAAATTTAATATATTTCTATAATTACAGTTTTAATACCATCAACATTGTCCTAGTAAAAATGTTCTGCATTTAACCATGTGCCCCAAGGTGTTATAATTGGCTCTGGGGATAGTGGAATATTTGGTAGTATTTTCTTGTATCTCTCAATTTTATTAAGTATTAGGTGCTTTCAGATAAACTTTTATCTGCTTTCGTTGGTGCTATCATGGTTAGCTCCATGGATTAACCACATATCAATCGATTACATATGCAAAAAAACTTTTGCAAACTCGAAATTTATTTAAGTCAAAATTTAGATAAAATATCTTAGAAATTCATCTAGTTTATTTTGAGCTACTACTACGTACTCTTCTGCTTGCCAGTAATACACTTTCAATGGTGCTTAGCATAAATTCTTTTTTGTTTTTTGTTTTTGTAGTCAAAAATTTCCAGCAAATTGCTTTCCTAGTATCTTCATTAATATTCTTGCTACAATTGTACGACACTTATCACAGTCGATAGGTTTCGGAGCTCTAATTCAATTTTTTGTCTTTTCTCATATTTTTCTTCAGAGATGCAGGATCACTTTTTTTTCTACGACTCCTTTGTTTTTCTGTTTTCTAATTCAGCTTCCGGCAAACTGACTTCTAAAGTATTCTCGTTGTCGAATTCAGGCATATAATCGGGATCTTTGACAGCATTCCGAATCAAATCTAAGTCTTCTCACCTTGAACATTCGCCAACACTCTGTCCGCTTTTTGGTTGCGAACCTTGAACTTCTCTTGTGAAAAGTTCTTGCAACGTTCTCCACCTATTTTTGACTTCGTCCACTAAAATTATAAGAAATTTAGGATATACGAAATGCTGAATAATAATAATATTTATTTAAATGTACAACTGTACATATAAGTACAACAAATTTAAAAACATAAACATACATAAATAAAATTCAATGTATATACTATTTAAGAATTCCGGATGGAAACAATTTAAATTATTCATTTTGCTTTTACAACTTCCAGTGCGCTCTGTTTGAAACGGCGTAGGTTATCTCGTCTCATTGATATTGGTAGGCTGTTATATAACGCAAGACCATCATGATATATGGAGCGCTTTGTACATTCTTTTCTAACTGTTTTCACGTACACATTGTCACGGTTGCGTGTTAGGTGGTCGTGTATGTCACGTCCGTAGGTCAGATCATGACTAAGATAATCTGGCCTCAAGCCATTACATAATTTGTAGATAAAACAAAGTGTTTGGTACATCAAAAACTGATGTACCGACAAAAAACCTAAAACCTCTAACATTGTTGCAATTGGTGTAAATTTGTCGCATTTCAACAATTTAGAATAAACTTACCTTCACTGTTTAGCGTGTTGTAATGACAAAATATTATTCCTTTATAAAATTGGTTCGATCCTGGTTGATTTTACCGATATATTTGACACCATAAGTGATTTCTTATTTTTAAAAGTTTGTTTTTCCAAGAATACCACAAAGTTGTTTGATGCCTTCCAACAGGAACCGACGGATCAGACATTTGTCTGTACACGGATGGTTCCAAAAGCAATACCGGCTCAGGGGCGGGGATTTTCTCCTCTGAACTTCAGCTGGATATAGCTATAGATAAGCTAATGGGTATACTACACTGTGCGGAAATAGTCCAGGAAAGGAATATCCAGGACAAAACAATTCAAATAATCACAGACAGCAGAGCTGCTTTTATGGCATTTGGTCGTCATAAGATCATCTCGGGCCTGGTGCTACAATGTATCCGGACACTGAATGTGATATCACGTAATGCTCTAACTCTTAGTTGGGTGAAAGGGCGCAAAGGTAATGAAGGCAACGAGATGGCTGATAGGTTGGCGAGGCTAGGATCAGGTTATCCACCTTGTGGTCCCGAGCTTTTCATCACGCCGGCCGTTAAAACATTAGATGCCATCATAAAGAAAGAAACACATAAACGGCATGCGGAAAGATGGGCGAATGTGATTGGATGCTGGCAGGCGCGGACGACAATACGCTGTCCCTCTAAAAAACATGCAAAATACTACCTACAGTTGTCACGGGATAGCCTGAGTACTATTGCTGGCTTTCTGACGGGACACTGCAAGCTAAATAAAAACCTGCACACAATGGGGCTAGTTGATAGCCCAATTTGTCGGGGATGTAATGAAGCAGACGAAACAATGGAGCATGTGCTTGTAACTGCCTATTGCTAGCGTCGAAAAGAGGATCCATGTTGGGGGACTTCTGGCCTAGCATGGCCAGTATTAGCGGCACACTGCCCTCTAAAACCCTCAAGTTTATCTTAAGTGTGGGATGGCTCGACGAATAGATGGGAAGGTCGGCTGCTACAACAATCGGAGGTAGCATAATGGGCCCGTTTTGTGGCCTGAGTGCATGCGAACTTCGGTTTGCCACCATAAGTGATTTCGTATTTTTAAAAGTTTGTTTTTCCAAGAATACCACCAAGTTGTTTGATACCTTACACTTAAGGTAATGCAAATATTTTTTGTTGTTAAATTTAACTGCAAGGTTTTTAAAATACCCATGATTCCTCTCAAATCTCATTCCATATAAAAAAAATAATAGGACCCTTTAATTTCATTATTCTAGGATAATAATTTTTGTAGTTCTTACAGCATAATTTTCAGGTTGAAATCAGCTGATTTTTAAGCACCTACGCACCAGTAATTATGCATATGCTTACTAGAAAAAGTGAAAAGCTCCCCAACTCCTTAAGGCGTCGAGGAGGTGTTATTCCGGATATGTTTATTCCACTTCCCTGAATTTTTTTGCTTATCACTTTTTGAGGTTTCTTCCTGTTTTCCTAGCAAATATCTCTGATTTCACGCTCCTCTCGTTCCGTTGTAATTGGTTTCTTGCCACATATTTGTAAACGTTGTGGTTCCAAATCAACATTGCTATCAATTTTTCTTTTAATTCGGTCCACTGATGCACGCGAAACATTAACCAGGGACGCACTTTTCCTATTCGATTGTGACGTGTGTTTTATACAATAACAAATTAAATAACATAAAAATAAATTACTTACCCTTTACAATATTATAAAAATACTATTTTAAATGTAAAAGCATATTTATTTCATAAAAACACCTTAGGAAAATAGTGGTTTCTGTTTTTGTACAGTTATATCTACGTAAAATGTAAAATTGTAAAAAAATGTGAGTAGCTCTAATAATATGATCACCCACTCATGAGGTGATGCTTTGGATGTAGATGAACGTTAAATTCAGACATTAATAATAATAATCGATAGTGTTCTTTTATAAGGTTTTTTAAACGAATGATCATAATATTATGTTACTTTTAGAGAAAATATTATGTTCATTATTTGAAGTAATACAAGAATTACTTTCATTTTTGGTTTAAATTTGTTAATCATGTCTCCAATTAAAAATGACCAGAACCTAATTAGACACCAACATTGGCCCCCCTCTTTCACCAATATTATGTTCTAGCTTGTCAATGATAATAGGGCTTGTGTGGTTCACTCAATTTAAACTTCTCGTTAAATAATACACTATAAGTCGATGTTAATCGTTGCGATCTTAGTATTTCAAAAATTTTCAGTGGGTACTTTCATATCTTCAGAGTACTATTAATTCTTGATTTTCCAATTGCATTTGATTGGGTTCTTCTATATTATACAATTCTTCCGATGTAAAATTACTTGGACCAGATTTTTGAAAATGATTATGAGACGCGTTTGGTTGATTTTGAGAAGGGTTAAACGTATTTCTCGTAGATATTGACATAGGAGTAGGTTTTGGTTTGCGTTTTCTTTCGAATACTTGAGAATTTGTGAAAATTTTGTTTTGAACAGTGTTACGTAACTAATACTTACTTTTCTTTTATTAAACTATCTTATTCCAAAAGAGCTGAGATCGGGTGTGAGTGGCTTTTAATTAATAGCTTCCAAAAGATTTAAAAAAAAACACTTATGCAAAACATGAGGATATAATTGAGTTCAAGTAAAATTATACAGCTTCGGTATACAGCACCTAACATGAAATTCAAATAAAAAATTATCAAAAATCATCGGAATCCAATTGGTCACCACGGCCATGGCTGGATCAAACTAAACTTATTCTAAATACAAATTATAGTTGGCCCTGGCTGGAACATTATTAATTATTACAAATAAGTCTGACCTTAAGTTACTATCCTTAATCCTATCTAAATGGCCCATATTCCTTTGGAAGCTTGATCAATCCACAATAACATAATTCACAAACGAATTTGGTTGAATCCCGATACCGTAATTAACGAATTTAACCAAGCACTTGCTTAAACAATTTCAAATTATAAATTGGATTACGCGAAGGCTTGTTACCATTTTGATGGTTTAGCTGGGACTGCCGTTCCCCTCACGTGTGAGTTACTTATATTGCATCTTATCACACCCCCTGCGACACTCTGGTTCTGCTGTCTGCAACCAGGACGCTGAATTGTAAATTGTCACACGGTTTCAACGGAACTTATTAAGCATAATAATATTTATCGAGTGCTGAAAAGTTGAATTCCACACGGTCTCGACGGAAAATAACACCGCTCTTTTCCACACCACCATTGAGGTAGAGCATCTGGCGCATTTTTTTTACGTGGTATCCCCAAGTAGGCCTCTACAAAATCAATGATTCTGAATTTTTAATAGCACATTCATTAAATAATAATTGTAAAATGAATCATTTTTCTAATAAAACAAATTATTTATGTATTACAAAAAATAAAAAGGTTGACGTTATAAAAATCAAAATTAAAGTTTTTTCATTTCAATTCCAAATTAATAATCAAAGATTTTAAGTCACAATCGGATTTAAAATGTCAAAATCTTGTATTTTTAACGACTCATCATACATGGCCGATTCTACTTCTACAGTATATAAATTAATACTCGCGTAAAAAACAAATTTTTGAAAAAATTACGATTTGATAAAAATGAAAGTTGTCGAAACTTGGTACCACTCGAATGTCACGTAAGTAATTGTCGATAGACGATATTGGAAGTATGTGCCACATTATTAATAATTCTTTCCGAAGGCACCAAAACTTTAATCGCATTGTTGTGACGCACTCTCCCTAGAGCCACGTAGAGCTGACCGTGACTAAACACATCGTTTCTCAAGTCGACACCAACGCGAGAAAGAGTTTGGCCCTGGGACTTGTTAATCGTAATTCCGTAAGCGAGCTTTAAAGGAAATTGTCTTCGCATCATTTCCATTCCGTTATGGCCTATCGTAAATTTAAACTATCGCACGCGAATCTCATGAGCAACATTCTTAAAAAAAACAATTCGCCCAAAGTGGGCGATATCAAATAAACTCGCGCATACATTCTCCGCGGACTCTCTTAGTTATATAGTGCCTACCAGACGGATGTTCTAAAATTGGAACTGTTGCGCTTTCACGTCTTTTACTCTCTACATTATATCTTTCGAAAAATTCTAAATAAGTTAAATTACGTAATTCAGGTAAGTCGGGTCGGTTGAGGTAAACTGCGAGTTTCGAGTAAGCGCTCGCTTGAGCTTCTTGCTCCTGACCTGGTCTAAAAATGATAGCGTCTTCGTTCGGAAGATGTACGGGTAAAGCTATGACGTTCGGCTGCCGGCAGCACAAATCAAATTCGAAAACTCGCCACGCTGCCTCAGACGCACTAACGTACTTAAAATTTACTTAATTCTCAATTTCGTCATCATGTTCAGAGGAGTTTTCACTTATAATGGCCGCTTTAGCATGATCGGGCCCTTTATAAATATATTTATACAAATACTTGATAATTTTAACTCCCGTGGAAACTTCCAAATTACAATGCGATTCCATCAAAAGAAGAACTGCGGCGTTGTATGGTACGACCCACTGGTTGTTAATTACTCTGCCGGACGGAAGCGTCACTGAATCGGAAGGCGGTCGCTTGTAAGGAACGTAACCCTTATCATCCGTATGCGTAATCAGTTCGAACGCTTTAGGGTAACGCTTGCTCCATTTCTTGGTGGCTGAGTCCATGCAGGGCAACGTCGGTCGATCTAAGCCGCAAGGACCGTGTGCTGTAATACCAGTTTTCTCAGCCTACCGTTCGCTTCATCTACTGGAGGGATCATACATCTGACAAACGCATCGATATCTGTGCTGTTGACGGGCCCACCGCCCTCGACTCTAAAGGCAAGATGTGCGTGCGGCAGTCCTCTCTTCTGAAACTCGATGACATACAGCATCGAAACCAAGTTCCCAAATAATATTCCAGAGTTAATTAGTGCCACGAGTTTTTCCATTTTAATTTGGAAAATGTTGTCGCAAAGATCGAGCCTCCTATCGATCGACGATTGACCGGGCAGTAAACTGGAGGTGATTTCGGTCCAATGGGGATTGCAAGTGACGGTAAGGAAAAAGCTTGGTCTACCTAAACGCGATACAATAGCCATAGCGTCGTGATGCTTGACTCTCATGTACCGGGGACCGTGCCTAAATGAAGAAGGCAGGTACACCTTGCCGGGTACTATACCTCCTTCACCAGCAATGGTCTCGTCAATCTCACTACGTGTGGCTATTGTAGTAACCGATGTTTGATTAAATCGTATGAATTGCAAGCGTTCTTCTTCCGTCCTATACCACATGTCTATTAAATATTCTTGCAATAAGCGCCTAAGTAAAATGAATCTCTGTTCGGAAAGAAACTTGTGACGATAATATTGAACTTGTGAAATTTTTTTATTGCCTGATTTGTTCATCAAATTGATATGCCATCCGTTAGATTCGTGAGGAAAAATTAAAGGATATTGAAATGCTTCGTAAGCCGGATGTAAATAAGAAACTTTATGGGGTTTGCTTTCCCCTATTTTCCAAATTGTGACCTGTCTAGGTGCGCTGTCACAACTGGTAGAAATTAAAGCAGAAATTTCTGAAGCTGATGGGACGTCACCTAATACTGGACCTTGAGTACTTCGGGACGTATTTTCAAAAATTAAATGCGCATCGTCAGAAGGATGATCGGAAAGTAGTCTTAGCAATTTTATGAGCGGATTGTGGCATTTTAGGAAATTTAAAATTGACTGAATTAAGGCTTTGTCCAAAATCCTCCCCCAGTTTAAAGCGCGCGGCTTCGTCGTTAATATAGAGCGCCGTATTGTTTGAACTTTTATTATATGACAGATCGAATAATCTATGATAAATCCTCCCCTGAACTTTGACGAATGAGACACCTGTTTGAAATTGACCCGTTGTTCCTAATGCAGAAAATGCACATAAATTATTATACTCTCTAGAATTAGCTTACAGAAAAGCACCGTTAGTATTTTATTACAAATATTTAACATCACAACTTATTCAAGAAACAAATAAAGATAATATAGAAAGATAAAATTATACGTAATATAGCAAAGTAAAAATTAAAAAAATTAGGAACCTTCTGTGAGTAATAAATCTAAATGAGAAATAAATATGTACAATAAATAACAAAAATATATAAAAAAAAGTTGTACTACGAATTCCTCGACTAGTATAGGTAACTTAATCCAATTCAACATTGCACAGATCCTCGACATACTTATTTTTATAACATAAAAAGATATTAAATTATAATTACAAAATAAAAATTCAAAAAATTATGGATTATTATCTAAATAAGAAATAAATATGTACAATAAATAACAAAAATATATAAAAAAAAGTTGTACTAGAAATTCCTCGACTAGTATAGGTAACTTCATCCAGTTCAACATTGCACAGATCCTCGATATACATATTTGGCAACGATAACATGAAAAAAAAAGAGAAAAAAATTGGTTAGCAATGTTTTAAAATTTTTAATTTTTTTGAACTAATACTATTAGAAGAAATATGGCTTCGTCTAATATCTTCATAATATTTACTAATTATTAATAAACTTGATTCTGAAATTATTTTCAAGCGAATATCCTGAAAATGATCTTGACAAGATATAAAATCAAAATTGACATGCTGTGTTAAAATTTCAATTATTTTACTTTTAATTAGATGAATGTAACCATAATCTTTTAAGCAAAGTACAATTATATCGTGCATATGAACTAGACAAATTAAAAATGGATAGGTTACATAATTTAAACGTTTCTGGTCATCGCTAACTTCTTTAAAGGAGGTGAAAGTGTGATGGGGTTGCAAATCGTCAGAAAGAAAGTTGTGCATCTGGTACATGATGATGACAATTGGAGTTTTTTTAACTATGAAACCACATACATATGCAACAGCTTGACTACTAAAATGTTCAATATGATTTAGAGCAGGTGGTAATGTTAAAGAGTGAAGCTCATTAATTTCAAAAGTTTTGTCTATAATTTCTACAGGATTTGTCAAAAAGTGCTCTAAATTATCTAAAGCTACAATGGAGTCAGCTTCGCAATTTGTGCCTCTGGTTTTTAAACCAATTAAATTATTTAAAATACAAGATTTTAAAGTAGAAATGAATTGATAACAAGATGGATCTGTATTAGCTGCTCCACATTTCCGAACGGCACTAAATAAATTTTCTAAGGGATCCTGATTTAAAGTACGGGTTCTTAAATATACGAAACTAGATTCATGACAAATCTTTCACACTTCTAATACACCCTTGATAGTTGTAATCCAGCCTTGTTTACATGCTGGTGCTCGATGAATTTTATTGATATCCGTTTTGCTAACGAAGGTCCAGGTATCAATTTTTTTTAACATTTCGTCCCAAAACTTGATATGACCAGATTTTTCCCTAACAGTGCAACGAAGTTTTCTTACCCATTTCAGGTTTTACCGTTCTACTATTCAAACTATCAAAAAGTGTATCAATATCCTGTACAAATTCTGCCGTATGAACAGCACTGGAAAGCAAATGATTAGATGAAATAGCAGTCATTATAGCGGCTGCAACAGTTAAACTTAAAGTACGGGCAGCAATCGATACTATCATTTTAATTGAGCTATTTTTTAAATTGAAATAATGAGAGCTCATTCTTCTGATACACTGAAATTTTCTTCGGCAATCAAACTCATATCTTTCTCTGATGTGGTTCCATTGTGCTACTTTAAATTTTTCATACTTAATGTGGTAATTTGATAATGCAGTTCGGATGTTCTTTAGAAGGTGTGGTGGATCGTGTAAAGTGACAATTCTCTGATCATTCATATGAAAAAAAGGGCCAGGGTTTTGTTTATTAGAAAGGTCTTCTGCAACTAATTGAGAAAGAGCTGCAGCATTCGTCGTTCCTTGATCGCATACAACAGCAACAACCCTAATTGAAATTTTTTGCAATTCTGAAATAATGTCCTTTATTATTACCTTTAAATCTACGGTCTTTATCTGGTCTCTTGTAAAATAATAAGCTATTGGCTGTTTCCACGCCTTTCTAAGACCACTAATCATGAAAACTAAAGCGTGATTCGCTTGTTGATTTCTACGGCCAAGTGCCCCTAAGTCAACATAACCTACAACCCTATCTTCATGTATATCGTAGGTGAAGTTATTTGATAATGAAACTTCGTCAAACATTAAAACACAAAAGTTATCTAAATTGTCCATTTTATCTACACGTACTGATAATTTTTCGAACAAACTTGAGTTTATACCGGTGCCAAAAGGTATTGATCTCGTCATGGTATTTAACGTGCTTTTTGATGGTAATTTTATATAATTGCTAAGAAATTTATAACAACGTGGACCTTTTTTATACAAAGCTAAAGCAAAAATTTTATTTTTAATGTTCCAATTAGGACGTTTACTGGAAGCATTTTGAAATTGAGATTTTAAAAATTCTAAACCTGCAGGGTTCATAGTCTGTTCTAAATCTGAGAATGCTTTCTTATGACTGAAAGCCATGGGCCATGGTGGATTTTAATTTATTTTTGGAATTATCTAAGCGTGACTTAAATTTTGAAATTTTGACTTGAAGTGATCTATTAATTGTATACAACTTTTTCTTTCGTGGAGTTAACTCTAAAATGCTACGAACCTTTAGTTGCTGTGGTATAGTCAATTTTCGACGTTTAGGAGAAAGTAATTCACTGGTAGAACCTACATGAGATGTACTAGCAACGGGAGAAATATTATCGATAAAAGAACTCGAATGATTTGAACGTGATGTACTAGCAACGGGAGAAATTAATTGAAAGGTAGGACTTGGACAGTGATTATTTGATTGAGGACTTAAATGCAATATACTATCAATGGATGGAGATAAACTTGAGGATAAATTAAAAAATATTGTAGGGAAAATGGCGGGACCTTTCTGTAAAGTGTTTTTCAGTGTACTTGTAAAGCATTTGTCTGAAAAATGATCCTCACAAACACGTGAGAGAGTATTTATAGGTTTAGAAATACCACTTGCCTCGTTTATAGCTTCTAACCACTTAGAACGGTAAATAATGTTTTTCGGAAATTTAAACACATGTTCAACGGATGTTTTTCCTTCAGTAAAGTTTGGGTAACCAGAAACAATGCAGTTATTAGAGTTAACCATATTTGAATTAATAATGAAAGTTAAGCAATAAAATAGAAAGTTTTATACTAAACCTGTATAATAATAATTAAGTAATTATTTTACGCCTTGAAACAATGGATGTCACGACCACTCAAATAGCAATTGAACGCGCAAACTCAAACACAAATATTCAAGAAGCATTGCCGCACGCAGTGTTAAGAACTAAATTTGTAGAAACATTAATTATTCGGTATTGAACTTTGCTAAATAGTTCACTAAACCACTGTTCGGGTCGCATGTCTCTTATAATTTATCTATGGTTCTACCTCTTTCTTCTTCGAACAAAGGAGCCGAACAAAATGTACACCTATATATATATCGTTAGAGAGTAGAGATTGCGTTTTTAATTTCAAAGGTTGAACGGCTATCAAATCATCACCGAATTTGTCACCAACGCATGTGAATTTCCGGAGGTTAATGGGTGCAGTCCTCCGGATTTTCCTAATTACAGGTAAAATATCGCTATTTGTTTCATTGTACCGCGTCACAGCATTTCTGTTAACATCCGGATGTGTCTTGCTATAACGCGCTACGGAATTTCTATTCACTTCCGGGTTGGTTTTGGTGTACCGCGCTACGACATTTCTATTCACTTCCGGGTTGGTTTTGGTGTAACGCGCTACGGCAGATCTGTTAACTTCTGGGTTAGTTTTGCTATAGCGCGCCACGGCTTTTTGATTAACTTCGGGGTGGGCTTTGTTGTAGCGAGCCACGGCACTCTGATGAACTTCAGGATGCGATACCTGGTATCTGGCAGCTGCAACGCGAAGCTGGTCATCTCTCGACAGAGATGGTGTTAGGCGCCCGCGCTTTACTTTCGAAAGCTCACCCTGTTGTTCCGGGCTACTCAATAAAGTTAACTTTGGCCTTCCCCGTTTTACTTTGACTGGCCGCCCACGTTTTTTATTCCCAACACTATTTGAAATACTGACAACACTGGGGGCGAACGTATTCAAAGAGGTATCGACTTCGACAATGGACTCGTACACATCATAATGACCCTCGCCAAGTTCCCCGCTAAAACGCAAACGTTTAACGGCATCCGCAGTTCCAAATACTCCCATCAACTCGGCATTAAGGTAAACTTCGAATTTAAATGGGTACAGTTCTGAGGCGGCTTGGATTTCGCAAGATGAGCCGTAGCTTGTTGTCATACATATTTCTGCAAAGTAGTTATCACTGGATTCGTACGGCATGCCATTCGAGTCATTAGACCAGGGTTGAAACGTTCCCCAATGCTTTACTACATAATTAATGCAGGCAGACCGGACTACAGTGGAATAGCGATCATTCCCAAAAATACAATATGATAGGGAATAAAATAAGCAGGAGCCGTCACCTTTCATACAAACTACTCTCTGGTTGGTTGGCACTCCCGAAATATTGATAATTTCAAACATATTGATAGAATTCAAAAAAATACTAATTCTAAATAAATTAATTTACCAAATAGTAATTTATTATAAATAAATAAAGAAATAAACTAAAAATTCACCCTATGTGTAACGCAAAATTAAAATTTTATCCCTCAATAAAACGATAAAAAACTCTAAAAACTAATATTATTTGAAAAATTATCTAAGAATTCTTTAATGAAAATTTAAACTGAATTGAATAAATAAAACAGGTACACTTTCCTCAAGTATTTATTGAATCTTACGTACTAGTTTCGGCTACCAAGCCATCATCAGCGTATTCTACAAAAATATAAATTATTAGTAATACAATGAGGCATGCTACCAATTCAATATTCATACCGTCAGTTTTTTTACAAAAGTTCAAACAACATTTAATTAAAATCAATATTAAAATCCCAAAACACAGACTATATAAAACTGTCAAATGCTAAAATTTTCAAAAACAAACACCAATCTAACTTGAATAAGCTGATATCCCTATCGACCACGTTAAAATCCAATCAGAAGACATCAAATACAGGGGTGTAACATAAATTTTCTTGTTCGTTTAAGATTTCAAACTCCTTTCTTTTCTGTGCTTTTCTTATTTCGAAGCTTTCTAACAGGTCCAGCTTCTTTCCTTTTTTGATGTTATGTATTAAGTGGATGTTTCTTTCGCTGATCGTGTGCCCGGTGTTTAATAAATGCTGTGACACTGCTGAAAACTTGTTTTTGTTTTTATGTTCTGCAAGTCTGGTTTTCAATTTTCTACCGGTTTGTCCAATGTATTTCACGTTGCAATCTTCACATTCTATAGTGTACACTCCGCTCTTATCTAGTGTATCAATTTTGTCTTTGTTGTTTAGGATTGCCTGTTTTATTGTGTTTACGCTTTTCATGGTGGTTTGCAGTCCAAATTTGTGCAGCAATCGAGCAATTTTCTGTGTCACTGGTCCGATATAGGAAATCTTATTGTATCCCGTCAGCGATTCAGGTTTAGCTTTTTTCCCTCTGTTTCTGTTTTTTATGATGTCCTCTATCAACCCCTCATCGTATCCGTTATTTCTAGCGATTACCTTTATGGTGTTGACTTCTTTCTTCATTTTTTCTATGCTTATCGGTGTGTCGAGCGCCCTATTAACGTAAGCTCGAATTGCTGCGATTTTGTGTTGTTCGCAATGGTTGGATGATTTATGTATTACTATGTCCGTGGCTGTGGGTTTTCGGAAAATCCCGAATTCGAATTTATTTCCTATTATTTTTATTGATAGGTCTAAGTAATTTAGGATACCGTCCTTATTTTGTGTTTCGAGTGTGAATTTTATGTTTTTATTTCTTTGATTTAGAAATTTTCGGAATTTTCGGGCATCTTCTTCCGTACCGTTCCAAACATAAATGACGTCGTCCACGTATCTACCCCAGAGTTTAATTTTGTCGCTGAATTCGTTAGTTTCGCTCTGAAGCTTGCATTCATAATGTTCATATAAAATTCAGCTATGAGCGCCGCAATTGGGGAACCCATTGCTAGGCCAACACCTTCGTAGAATTCACCATTAAAGGCAAAGAAGTTCTGCTCTATCGCTACTTTCAGGGGTTTCATGGTGTCCTCCTTTAAGATTCCCGTAAGATTCAATAAATACTTGAGGAAAGTGTACCTGTTTTATTTAAATATTGGCCTCAAGGGGTTCTCCATTTATGATGAATTGAATAAATTGCAAAAGTTGAAAAAGATTTAATTTCGAAAAATTTCTTGAAAATCTTTTTAATAAAATTAATTAAATTCAAATATACTATGCAGGTATTTACCAAATATTAATTATAAATAAATAAAGAAATAAGTTAAAAATTCACCCTATGTGTAACACAAAATTAAAATTAATTTCTCAAGAAAGCTATGAAATAGTCGGAAAACAATTATTATTCGAAAAATTCCCAGAATTCTTCAATAAAAATGGAGATCAAAAAACTGCAAATAAATTAATATTAAACTTTTTCCTAATGACGTTCAAGTAAATAAAAATAAATTGCGAAACAACTATTCGAAAGTTGAAAAAAAAATTATTTGAAAAAGTTTCTGGAATTCTTTGTAATATAATGAATTAAATTCGATTTAAACTGCTAAGCAGATATTACCATTAATGAAGCACTCAAATAAACACTTTTTAAATTGCAAAGCACTAAACTTAACTAAATATCGGCTAATAATTAATTTTAATTAATAAACAGCACGTCTGCACTAAAGAAATCTACAAACACTAAAATGGCGTCGTCACTTGTAACGGTTTTATTTGTAACGCCCATGCCTTGGATGTTGCGTGTAGGTTTACCACGCACAGTTCAAACTTATGTGCATTAATTCTAAAATGAATATCCCAATAAAATCTAAACCTGGAATCTAACGAAAAAAACCGAAGAGATCATTTTTGTAGGTTTAATTTTTACCTCGGTGTTGGTTCAATTAATTTTGAAATTAATTAACTTTTAATATTAAAAAAAAATTGCTTAGACCAGGAACCGAACTTGGATTGGTTGACTTGCCAGAGTAAACGCTTGCATTTAGTTGGTTCGGCCATGCTATCTTATTCATAAAAATGCTTTTCGAATGATATAAGGTTCATGTTTTTCAAACTATATATTTTAATTATTATATTGTGTAAATTTGGTGCTTCACAAAGATATAAATATTTCAAAATAATTACTTTTATAATAAACGTGTTTACTTGAAAATCATTATTCGTTCTATTTATAAAATATCCCAAATCAAATAATTTTAAATGTTGTATCGCGACCAATTTGGCCCTTTTAAAGGAAGATATTGGAAACATATTATGTACAGAAAATAATTTATAAATTCCGGTTACCCTATAACTTCGCACGGCACTGTTGTTAACAAACGAAAATAAGATTGTAATCTTTTGACACTAAATTTGACAGTTTTGTGTGTCGTTGATTCGTTCCCAGTGAAGCTAATGGTAACTATTTTCAAATTACTTTAATAAACAGGTAGGTAAGCAACTAAGATTCTATTTTCCCGATTTCGAGCTGAGATAATCACCCTTATTGGTTAGCAAATACTACTAACGGTTTACGAAGTTGGATGGTTTCTCACCGGAGTGATTTTGAATTTTTCTGGAACTTGAACTACTAATGAACAGGTAACCAACTAAGATTATATTTTCCTGGTTTCAAGCTGAGATAACTACTGCTGGTTGTAAAATGAAAAAAAAAAACTATTCGAGTACTATCATTTTTTACAAAAGAAGCATAATGGAGAAAATCTAATGTATGCCTAGTGAAATTGGTCTACATAGTTACCTGGGAGCCACGATAAAATTACATCCGCGTCAGAATTACCCTTATTACTGGTTTAGCAAATACTAATAACGGTTTGTGAAGTTGGATGGTTTCTCATCGGTGTAAATTTGAATTATTTTTATTTTATTGATGAATTATATGGATTTGGGGGAATAAATTTTGTCTTGCTAAGCTATAAACACCATTCTGCAGACTGCATGATATGAAGCTGTCACGTTAAGTTTTGATAAATAAATCGACTTGCGAAGCTGAATCGACAATCTATCTACGGCTTATACTTGAAGTACAATACATCTTTGAAACGATCGCTAAACAGACACGTTCCTGAAGTATTGACAAAACAACATTTGGGTTTGCAAAGGAAAATTCAGCATCGTAACAATTCTTCGGGTGAAAACTTGGATGTGGAATCTTTATTACGTTGACCAATAGTAAGATTAAATCAATTTGTAATTCAAAGCCGGTATGTTTTTAAATGAAATCAAATGTGGATAAGATACCACCAAGTAGATATATTATGATTATGATGTGTATACATGTTGTATATCAGGGGTGGCCAACTTTATTGTATATATGATCGACCATGTTTCTTAAAATTTTTTCGTGATCTACCTATTAAAATCTTAATATAATAATTTAATATTAATATTATATGGACATATCAGGGTTCCCACTAAATTTTCCAAATCAAATTCTCTGTCTTTTCCACGTTTTCCCTAACAAAGAATAAAACATTTCTCTGACATTTCGATAAATCGGAAGATTTATAAATTCGCCGACTTTTCCCTGTCAAAATTAGGAAAATCTTAAATTGCCGTACTTTTCCAGTTTTCCAGGTTTTCAAGGCGAGTGGGAACCCTTCATATAAATCATACTTGAATTGTATTTATTAAGGTAAAAGTAACTAGACAAAGAAACATTTTTTCTTAGCTTATTACGAGGAGGAAAGCACACAGACCCATAATACACCAGATTTCTTTTTTTGACATTTTCTTGGATTTCTGTAGATTTACCCGGATTTCCTAAAATTTGCTGGGATTTTCTATTGAATTGTTGCATGATTTCCTTTCAAAAAAGTCAAAAAGTAAGATTATCTGTAATTTCTAAGATTTCCTTAAATTTTCGTAGATTTTTTCAGATTTCCCTTCACTTGTACAACAAATTTCCCCAATTTCCCCAATCACGACTAGTGTTGGCAGCTATGATCTACTAAAAATTGCTTCGCGATCGACCTGTTGGCCACCCCTGTTGTATATGATGTACAATGTGAATAATTGAAATTAAATTTTTAAAGCAAAAATGACAGTTTTGTTACAATGTGAATTTTAAATTGAGGGGGTCCATTGCAAAACTCGTTAAGTCCACTTTAGTCAATTTTACAGGAGAAGCAAAAAACTATTTGGCGCAGTTAGCCCAATATTTTAGAGCATGTAGATAATTATTTATGTTGCGACATACTTAATATAAGTAAAATTCCTTGTTTTTTTAAAGTTGGATATTGCCATGGTTTTCATATTATTCAAGTTTTAATTTGGCACTTAACTAGTTTTGCTGCGATGCTGTGGATTTGATAAGTTTTGCAGTGACAGATTGTAAATTTTAAAAGGATAGCCAAGAAACCAGAAATGAGAACTAATTACAACTAATAATGTAACAAAATTTATTAATACTATTGGTTACATTATAATGAACAATATTGTATAGATACATAATAATATAATAGCAGTTAAACGTACATTACAGTACTGAGATCGCTTGAAAAATCTATGTTTACTTCGCAATATGGTTCAGGATCATCATCTTCGGTATTGATTGAGCTGTTGGTTAGGTCATTATCTTCTAATAAGATTTTATAAAATCTGCATTCTTCGAAGGTTCGCCAGTCTTCTCCGAAATGTTTTCTTAGTCATTTTTTTATATCTGCCAATTTTTCGGGCTTTAGAGGAGTGCCTTTTGGAATTCTTTTCGGTTCCGTGAATATTGATGTTTTTTTCTTTAAAATTGACTTCTTGTTGCAAAAGTCGCTGTTGTAAAATTTTTCACCCCTCAATGTTATAACGCCGTTTGAATTTTTTTCTAACACGAACCGTTTTGCTTCGTTAAATTTGAAGTGCCATGATGACACCGCCTTTAACATATTCTTGGACAATTGCTTCCAATCTTTTACTTCAAAATCTTTTAATTTGATTACTGTGCCTCGTTCCTTAAAGATTGTAACGTATTCTTCCGGATCAATCATCACTGGATTCTTTTTCAATTTCTTCTCTATTTGTCAAAATATCCTGTCAGATGGCAGAAAACTGTGACCTGTCACGGGAAACACTAATTCGATTTCTTTTATATTTTTCGGAGATATGTTATTTAGAAAATACTGACACATAACCATCACAATCGAATTACTGTTTTGACCACCGCAGCCATCAGCGCATAGCCTTATTTTGGAAAAATAAGTTATATCTGTCGATGACAAACGATGGTAGACAGCGGATGCGATTTGATTGGCACCTTTCTGGTATTCATTTTCTGTCCCAAGTATAAATAAACGTACTGTTTTTGTTTAGTTCCGAATGGGAAGAGCCTTGCACAACAGCAAAGTTGTATGTGTACAACTGCCTACTGTAATAGGCAATTTGATCCTGTACTTTAGGATTTACCAAATTTTTTTGACAGTCATAAGAAAGGCAAAGTATTTCTGGATTTTCTTCTTTTAGAATATCAAAAAATGCGTTACTCCTAACTTTATGAATTTGTCTCTGGGTGGTCAACTTATCTTTTTCTTCGCCATCTGCATGTTTAATGCGTTCTTTTAACTCGACGCACGTTGAACATTCATCAGTTACAGGACTTCCAAATCCAATGTTATATTCTCTGCAAAATATATTTCTAAAGAATGTTTTTTTTACACGTACATCTGGAAGGTTTTGTTCATTGTAAGTTCTGTGCAAAAGAGCGATGCTCATTCCACACTCAAGATATTGACGAGAGCTAGTACTCCGGCAATAATGCGATTCTATGCATTTAAGGCTTTCAATAAATTTTGTAACTGTTGTCTTTTTTTCTTTGTAACATTCAACGGTGTAGTTGCCTCCTCTTCGTTTCCTATGGCATTTCACCTTGAGTATAGAACTTTCTGGCAATAAGTTGTACTCTGGCTTTCGAAACTTGTAAAATACCTAGAAAAGTTTGTTGGCAGACCTGCAGCTTAAACTCTTGCACACTTTTTGGTTTAATAAAGTAGTTGATAGAAAAAAGTCTTTCCTTCTTTTTTTCGGTGCTCCTATGCCGTAATTTTGTTTTCACTTTAATATGTTTTAGTATGAAGCCATCTTGATCTAATTTTGTTTGCAATTTGTAGAAAGTAGAATGCATACTATGAATGTCACACATTTTCAGATGATTACAGCGGTAAGTCTTAGACGTGTTATGGTTGCACTTAGGAGAATTAGGCAGTTCTTTGGCAATATGTCTGAAAATAATAAAATTTCACTACTACTACTACTAATCTACCTTATTCTAATTTAAAATCAACGATAAGCTACACGAAGAAGTTAAAATTTGAAATGTTTATTTTTTTTACAAAAGGTATAAAAACACCTAGCATAATACTAAATACATATGTTAGAGATGCTGTTAAGCTGCAGGGAGGGCGGGAATATTTCGAACACGTTCAGTAATTATTTTATTAATGAAACGAAGGTTGAAAATTTCTACAAGTAATAATAATACTAATTAACAATAATTATAATAGTAAAACAACAACAATGTGCTTACAATTTCTGCCCTTTGCGCACTTGCACTTCTAAATCTTCTTTACCAAATAATTTGACGCCTTAAAAGCCGTTATTCGGTATGTTATCTTTCCGTTGCTAGGAGCAGTATTGCAAGCACAGGGACGTATTCAACGCACACTAAAACCTAAATTTAATCAAGTGTTACTTCTTCAACAGGGAATGGGCCAGTTCGTCGCGAGCGTTTCGTCGCGAGCGTTTCGACGCAGCCAGTTTGCCGCAGCCAGTTTGCCGCAGCCTGTTCGTCGCAAAGCCATTTTGACGCAAAATTTTTTGGTCGCATGGACTATTTGCCGCGGGACTGTTTGTCGCAAAATCAATTCGCCGCAGGACTATTTGCCGCAAAATCAATTCGTCGCAGGACTGTTAGTCGCAAAATCAATTCGCCGCAAGGCCGTTGCCACAAAATTGTAAAAATAGTAGTATATAATATATTATTTATAATTTTAAAAACATTTATTTTTTTATTTTATTATTTAAATTTTAAATTTAAAACTTTAACAACAAAACTTTACAAAAGCAGGATTTTAATTACGCATTTCAAAGTTATGCGCAAGTCCTCGTAAATAATCAATAATATTTCTATTATGAAAATCTTCCACAATTTTTAGGATTCTCTTATCAGCATCCCTGTATTTTTTTAATTTTCGAGGTGGAGATCTTCCAGCAACAAGACTTTCATAATAAATATCACGACTCTTTTGGACTTTTCTTAACCCATCTATAAACTTCCAAATCGTCGGATGGAGCATACCAAGTTCACACTGGATTCTTTTATTAGCAGCTTCCGCATGATTGTTGGTGCGCTCAAAATTTTGTCTGGTACGATCGTAAACATTCCATATATCGTACCCAAATAGTGGAGGTCTACGATTACCACTTCTAGTGAGTACGCCTATATAATTTGTTTCAAACCATTGCAACATTGGTTGTAGTGCAGCTGTTAAATACCCTCGCAAACTAGTCAACGCAGTTTCCAAATGCAACTGAGGAACAAATGCTAACGAAATAATCATTCGACACTGTACAGCAAAATCGGTATCGTTATTGTATGCTTGTCGAAGTCCGATGGTTGATAAATGTCTCTGCATGTTTTGCGATAAATGGAAAAAACACCCATGAATATGAGCATTTGTGAAAACATCTTTTATGGCTTGAATTGCAGCCAATTCAAAATCACAAGAAACGCTTTCTGGGTTTGCATCAGGTGCTAACTGTTTCACCATACGAAATAGTTTGCAATATGTTTCTCTTCGTTTATTAGGCAGCAAATAATACAGAACCGGGTGAACTCCTTCATATTTTTCCGCCATAAAAATATAAATTTGTTGGAACAACAAAGGAGCTATTTTAAAAGTTCCGTCTATAAACCAATGTGGTGATTCCTGTAAAATGGCCAATCCTTGTTGCCTTCCAAAAATTATAATTCGATCATTACCATCTTCCGAATCTGCCAATAGGAAGTTTTCTAAAACACCATTTACGTTGTACAATCGAAATGCTTCTGGTATTACGAGTTCCTGTAACGTCGCTGGATTAGGCTTGTGCCGTTTCTTCCATCGTATCTGCAGCTCGTCTTTTGATTTGTGTAATCGTTTGCGCAACCACAACGCTAGCAGCTGAAGCATCATGGGTATGATCTTGCAACTGTTTAACGATGTTACCATTTTGTACATGTATACGCACTTTACAAGTATTTCTTCTTTCACAGCGATAGAATTGCGTATTTCCGTCACTACTTAATCGATCAAACGTATAAACATATCCATCATTATGAAATTTTTCTTTGCCGCGTTTACTTAATATTAACTGATCCATTCTCTTCTGCTGCTTCTTCTTATTTTCATTTTTTAAAGTAACATTATCTACTTATATATGAAAATATTATACCAATCAATATTGGTACAATTTTAAAGTAACATTATCTACTTATACAGGGTGGCGCAAAATGAACGAATGGGTTTGAATTCTTTATAACTTTCATAATTATTAATTTTTTTAATTATTTTTTTGTATTTTGTAAAGAAGACTTGGGGAATTTATAAATGGAACAGTACACAATAAATTGAACAACTTACCCAAATCGTTGAAGTTTATTGTTTTTTACCCCCCTGTATATGAAAATATTGTACTAATCAATATTGGTACAATTTATTACCAACTAAAAAAAACCAAACCGGTCATATTAACCGCGGCTAATAGGTCATGCGTCGAAAAAGATCGCGGCTAATAGGTCCTGCGTCGAAAAAGATCGCGGCTAATAGGTCTTGCGTCAAATAATACTTGCGTCGAAACGCTTGCGTCCGAACGGGTGCGCGTCGAAACGGCTGCGGCGAAACGGCCGCGACGAAACGGCCGCGACGAAAAGTCCTAGACCCTCTTCAACAACATAGGTACTTTGATTACAGTCTTACCTTTGCTGTTTATTCACATTACGTATCCACTGGCTTGGGTTCCCGAATTTCTTGCGCCCTTTTCCTGACACACAAGGGGTTATTGTATCCATTTTATTAAAATATTACCACTTTAAATTTTTAATTATTGTAAAAAAATGTGACGAAACAATGCAAGTTTTAATTAAATTGCGATGCACCACTGTAAAGTTATTACTATTATGAAAGATGAGACAATGCATTAGTGCATCACGCGGCATAATACCTTATTTCCATTGGCTTCCATGGAAATGACTAGTTTTGCAGTGATAACGCATGTGGATTAAAATAGTTTTGCAGTGATACCTATTTTTCAACAACGATTTTCTATGCATTAGAGCAAGTTTAGCAGCGAGAAATTTTAACCATTAATAGAGCTAAATAAATGCAATCTGAAAACATGTCGAACTCATTTTTCAATAAAATTGGATTTAATGAGTTTTGCAATAGACCCCCTCAATTATTCGAATGTCAAATTTATTTTACGTTTTACATTTTTAGGAAGGGGAAACGTGGGAAATCACAATGAAATACAAAGAAAAACAAAAAGCAATTGAAATGGATGCATTACGAAGAAGCTGTCGAGTATCAAAATTAGAGCACATAAGAAATGAGGAGATTAGAAACAGAATTACTGCACATGAAACAATAATAGACGATATAGAAAAGAATAGGTTAAGATGGTATGGGCATTTAAGACGTATACAACCTCACAGGTGGCCTTTAAAGATTTGGGAATGGACTCCACCACAGAGAAGAAAAAGAGGGCGACCTGTGCGAAATTGGATTCAAGAAGTGCAAGAAGCCATGAGTAGGAGAAAACTTAACGAGAACGATTGGCAAAATAAAAAAGAATGGCGTTTAGGATGCGAGAAACGGCCTGAGCTGTAAAAAAATTGCATATACTATATACAGTGAGTCGCAAAAGAAGTGGGGAACTCCTATGTTAACAATGTTAATTTTACCTTTTCAAGACCATTTTTGACACTTAAAAATTAATTTTTTCTATTTTGTCGCCTGGTTTCTGACTGACAGCGACTTAAACAAAACTCTGTAAAATACGAAAAATATTTTCATCTCTATCTCGGAAACGGTGCGACAAAATAGAAAAATGTATATAAACAAACATGTAGAGAATAGAATTTTCAAGAAAAAATGCCTATTCATTATTTTATTTTGTCGCACCGTAATAATAAAAACAAAATTTTTTTTACTGTGTGTGACCGGAGTGGAATAACCTAATGTATGCGACGTCGCATCGGCGTCACTGTGAAAATGTGTAATATTATTTATAATTAAAAGTATTAAAAATGAATAAATTGTTGTCTAGTATTTTTCTAGAACATAATGGAGAAATAAAGAGGTTCTCTTTGGTTTGTGACCATCAGACGTTCCTGGGCGAGGAGGGTCCGATCAACAACTTATAAAAAACTGCGGACGTTCTTTATGGTTGACTCCTTCTTATTATTAATAAGAATATCACTGCAGGATACGGATCAGCAGAATAACTAAAAGTGGATTTTTGGTCCTGAAGATCCATGGTGTAACAGATACTACTCTCACAACACATGTTTTAATTAGTAACTTGAGGCTACTGAAAAAGCAGCACCCTCAGTCAACAGCATACAGGCAGATGGTCTAGTCATCACATGGACCCCAAGGTTTTATCGCAATACCGACGGTTTAGAGATTATTCCGGAAATATTTCCAAGAGAGCTTATGGTACATCTAGTTTCGGAAGATTAACGCCAATGTCAAAATTTCAGTCCAACAATGTCTTTTGCGGTTAATTCGTACCTGATGAAAAGAAATATCGTCGGAGTAAAACCTTGCAGTCTATTATTTAATGGCTACACCACTTTCGTGTACCAATGCTTTGGATGACGGTGCAGCTTCTGCAGTAACCCCACATTACTCATTAGAAAATGTATTGTGAGAAAATGTATTACTTATATGATAGATCTTCACGATCAAAATCCACTGTTTACATACTTATTTGACTTATTAAATTCAATTGTTCTGATATGTTAAGGTTTGCATATTTATTAACAAAATACTGACAGTTACCTTTATTTTGTTGCTGAACAATTTGCTGCATTTCCATTTCTTCTTTTTCATCTTCAGTAAATGGTGATTCCAATCTTGTTTTTTTTTCTATATTTTCTTCAATTCTTTCTAGGAGTACAGTTGCAGAACTCAAAAGTGTGTTACTATGTGAAGATTTATTTATAGACGAATCGGTTAATGATTGAACTGTAGTAGTACGTTCAATACGATTTACAGCACTTTCTGCCACAGGTGCTAAATCTTCATTTTCAGATTCTGAACTGTAGTAAATTTCATTTTCTAGTTGAATGTCATTTAAAGTTTTTCCTCTGAATTCCTATCCCTTTCCTTTTTCCAATAACATCAGTACCTTTGATGTCTGATAAATATCGTGAGATAGTCTAAAAAAACTGCGTGAAATTCAAGCTTTTAGTTGCAATTGATAGCAATATTTACCTATAAAATTCTGTATGTGTTTTTTTCGTATGTCCCATGAAGGTCGCTATTTGCTCCATTTCATTGTCCTCCATACTCATTAATTGCAGAGTAGTTGCAATTTGTTTACGAAATTTTGTTGACGTTAAAAGTGATGGATTTTTGGCGCAGCAATTTTTTGCAATTTTTCGGATAATATTAACGCCAGACATCCACTTATTTTCAGAACAGAGATTGGCAAACATGTACAGATTTGTTTTCGGTACTAAATTGTTAGATTCTCTGATATTTAACAGTAAAGCAATAAATTTTTGTATTCTTTTAGAAAATAATATCGGAACTGGTCTGGAACCTTTACCGCCTGCCACAACTCTTTTAAAACTTTTGCTTAACATTTTTTCTACTTCAGTTAATGAATCCATGAAGGCCTCTCGGTTCTTTCCGTCCCTAGTATTGTCGATCTTATATGTCTCGATTTTTAAATATTGAACATCTCCCACACGTTTACGATTGAACATAGTGGTTACACTAACACACGTTCAGTTAAAATTTTGTAGTTTCTTTTAATATCAATATCATTAGTTAATTTTTGAAATGCATCATCTGCAAGTTCGTTGACATGTTTTTGAAAACATTGTATGTCACTTGTCAAGGGTAACGCTACTGGTTTTTGCCATTGCTAAACTTGATATTTCATTGCACCAATGTCCCTTAATTAATTTTTTAAAATCTTTTATATCGGTTTTTTCTCTCGATCACTCCATGTTATTATATTCGCAATTTTTTTTTCTTTTTCGATTACTATGTATTTTCATAGCTACGTCACATATGATTTTTAAATTGGTTCCCATATGTAACGCTAAGGATGGAGCCTTAAACCCTTTAGTACTTGAATCGTAGCCACTAATTACTTTTGTTGCTGACAAGAGATGCAAACAGAAGTTTAAACTTGAAAAAGAAAAAGTCATTTTTCGAAAGCTCGTTTAAACTTGTGTTTTATTTCGTTTCTAATAGATCATATAATTATAACTATATAACTTTAATAATAGTTATACTGGATTTTTCTATTTTCTTTATTTGTTTTTCGAATAAAAACGATCGACTGTAAAAATAGAAAGTAAATTTGCGATAACGGGTAGTTAAAGAAATCAACTATCGCTTTGGGGGTCTGGCTTCTGCCAAATAAAAATTCTCAAGGGTTCCCACAGTTTCAGAATACGTTCAATCGCCTGCAACAATAATAGCCACCTAGTTCTTGGGTGAGTTAGTAAATTAGCATAAATTACATCAGCTGGCTCACAAAAACATTTAAAACGTTCATTGCGTACTGTAAATATGGAGAAATATTTGTATATCTTACGTACAATTGACTCCACATCAATAGAAGACACGTCAGCAGATGTGGAAGCTGTATTATGTAGAATGTGAGCTGGACAACCAATGCCTTTGATGTCTTGATGGTTTGGATTTCAGTTTGAAGTGAACGTTGTTCATACCACGCCTGTCTCGCCTCTCAAAATTTGTGTTGATATTATCAGCGCTGTACGCGACTAGCTTTCCCAATGATATATTTAAATTATTCAGTGTATTTATGCAGAAAGTAACAATGGTGTCTGATGTTTCGTTTTCCAAAGAGTCTAATTTTATCAACTTCACCTGCATACCTTCGGTTTCTGTAAAGTATACAGAATAAGAAGTAGAAACAACTTTTCAGCGTTATGGCTACTTGCATCTGTTAAAATTTCGTAAAAAGGATTTTCTCGATTTCTTCTTTAATCTTTTGCACAAAGTATGGTGCCTATTCCCTTTGCTCAGGTACGCACATGTATAAATAAATTTCACATAATTGATCAAAATTGAAAGTTTTAGCAATCAAATAGGTGTAACAACTAATAATTTCAATTTGAAAGCAGAACTACTTTTGATTGTAGAAATCAAAATAAAGCACTTTTAAAAATCATGTGTTGTCATTTTATCACCATAAAATTCAAAAACGTCAGGTTTTACTTTCGAAAAATTTCTTTCATATTTATTTTTAAATAAAACTACTATCAACTTAAAAGTAAATACTTTTATTATTAGTCGCAAATTTAAAAACCTTAGCTTTTACTTTCGAAAATTGAAATAGATGCCATTGAATAATGTTGTTGGGGTTGTGTCTCAGTTCTTTTCTTAATAACACTCTTAAACCAAAATTCGTCTTCGGGATTAATTCATTGATGTCCAAATTGGTGATATATCTCACCGTCTCAAACTGCAATTTATTTTCCTAAAATTAAAATTCTAATTTTACTGCGTAAAGAAATTACGAATATTGTACAATTAACAAGTAACAAACCTAAAAAATCAAAAAATCTTTGTAGTTTCAAAAGTGAAATAATCTGCAGTTAATTTGGCCACGCAATCCCAAACATGAGAATTTATCTCAGATGACGCGACTAATAGCTTACGTCGTTCTGGTAATTAATCAAAGTAAAACCAAGAAAAATAGTAGTCGGATGTTCGAACTACGAGCATATAGGTAACAGCGCAAAAGCCTATATTTAATAATCTGATCGAAGATATAAATTGACCAGGATGTTACAACATAACTCATCCTCTACCCTTGTATTGATCTTATCTAGACGTTCAACGATCAAGAAGTGACAACAATAACCCATTCTCCACAGATCGAAATAAAATAAATGCCTAAGGATGTCTCCCTACAAGTTATTCAGCAAAAAGCAAAAACTTACTCAATCTTTGAACGAGAAACACAATTTCACTACACTAACTTTCAAACACACATTCAAAAGTTCTTCTTGCGTTTAAAACCTCCAACTCAATCCCCGCCAAATCAAACTCTATGCAGGGCGTACTCAGAAAATAAAACAAGTTACTAAAATTATATAATAGAGCTGCTTAACGAAGAATATGCTGCAGTCTGCAATGAATTACAGGTTGTTAAGAACGAAGTGAAAAGCTTGCATGATGAATTAGCTGATAATTAAAAAAAAAAATGAAGAACTGGAACGAATTACAAATAAGGAAAGGTTCCAATTAATTCATAATTTAATCTGTGAGAAGAAAAAACATAAAAAACTCAAAAAATGCAAGTCAAAAGATAAAAGAGAGAAAAAAACGAAGAAACATTAAAAGTTGGATAAGGGTGGAGGATGGGTTACCGTTGTCACTTCTTCATCTTTGAACATCTAGATAAGATCAATACGAGGGTAGAGTTTTATTGTTTTTTTCGTATTCAGTGTTTCAAATTACGTAGAAAAACACTCTAAAAATTTGTTTTTATATATTGAATTTTCCGTTCTGGACGGGCTGGGACATGTACACGATAGGACAGGTATGTCTCAACATGGAATGTTGGTAATGCTACGCGAGAAATAAATTGATTCATGCCTAAATTTTGGTTAATTTCAATGTAAATTTCCCGTCTTTAAAAGGTTAATTAGTAGAACAACATAAGCTATTAATCGCGTCATCTGAGGTAAATTCTCATGCTTTGTGCTTGGATGTTCGAACTACGGGCATATACAAAAGCCTATATTTCATAATCTCATCGAAGATGTAAATTGACCAGGATGTTACAACATAACCCATCACTCTAGCCTCAAAGATCAAGAAGTGACAACGGTAACCTTATCCAACTTTTAATGTTTCTTCGTTTTTTTCTCTTCTTTAAAACGATTATCTTTCGACTTGCATTTTTTGTGTTTTTTATGTTTTTTCTTCTCACAGATTAAATTATGAATTAATCGGAACCTTTCCTTATTTGTTATTCGTTCCAGTTCTTCAATTTTTTTTGATTTATCAGCTAATTCAGCATGCAAGCTTTTCACTTCGTTCTTAACAACCTGTGATTCATTGCAGACTGCAGCATATTTTTCGTTAAGCAGCTCTATTATATAATTTTAGTAACTTGTTTTATTTTGTGAGTACGCCCTGGCTAAAGTTTGATTTGGGGCGGATTGAGTTTGAGGTTTTAAACGCAAGAGGGACTTTTGAATGTGAGTTTGAAAGTTAGTGTAGTGAAATTGTGTTTCTCGTTCAAAGATTGAATAAGTTTTTGCTTTTTTGCTGAAAAACTTGTAGGGAGACATTTAGTCATTTACTTTATTTCGATCTGCTGTTTTTTTGGTACTTGAATAGGTAATTATGATATTTTTACTTCTAAATCATTTGCTTTAACAAATTATTTTTAGCACTCAGGTGGGTTGAACGTTTTATGTAGTTATTCGATTTTGGTTCTTATCGTATTTAAATTTGAGGTCGTAAAATGGAAATGGATATCAATGTTGGAAATCTTTTCTTATCTACATATGGTTCCAGTATAGGTTAATGGTTTTACGATGGAAGATTTGGGTTGGACAATATTATTGTATAGCATCAGTTTTCCGAAGAATGGTTTATTTTACCCTTTTTGTGTTTCGATTTGTTATAGTTGTTTTTTTCTCACAAGAGGTGTTACCTTGTGAATGTGTTAGCACCTGGTAAATTGGAATTGATTTCGAATTGGAGAACCAAATTTCGTGGGATTTGTCTTTTTGATGTTTCACCACCTTTTCAATTCCGGACATGGATTTACGTTTTTTTATTGGGATGGTACACCTCAACTTTCAAGCGGATGATTTCATTTTATAAAGATGTTTCAGTGGAAATTAATTGATTTTGTAGTCGCACTTACTCGGTTGACCAGTCTTGGAACTGGCAGGCATGTTGATTTTTTAATGAGTATTTTGTGTTCTTTATTTTGTAGACTTTCATTCCTGGATGGTAGACCAATAGAATAATGAAGTAAATGTTATTGAATTCGAAATGTCCTGACGAAGGAAAGACACTTGCAAAGTCTTGAAGTTGGTAGTACTGCATTCAGGGTAAATTTTATAGAGATGCATATACTTGTTTTTAAAGATGCTGTATGCCAGGTTCTATTTTGTAAGTCAATAATTCCGAGATAATGAAATCCGGTGTGTAATTAATCTTTGCTGGGCATAACTTCTGTTGTTGTGTTATCCTCTTCAAGGATACTCAACTGTATTTTTTTACATACCCCTCTGGTGGATATCAGTTCTTTATTTTTGTATTTTTTATTTTATTTTCTAGTTCGTAATCCTCAATTACGTACTAGCTTTACTTGATCCTTATGTGTATGTTTTGTTTTGATTAGCGAATTAATTAAACTTGTCAACATCTAGTTTTTCTATCTGTGTTATTACAATAAATCGACTCTTGGTTTTTTTCTAGTTTGATTTGTATTATCCCAGGTCTAAATGTTACCATGTGTGCCCATGGTCACATTGGTCATATCCCCAAATTTTTTGGGTATATGCCCAGGCACTTAATGTGACCATGGGTAGATTCTTATCTATGGGGTAGATGCAATGTGACCATGGGCAGATGCTCTGTGATCATGAACATATGTGATGTGCTTGGGCTCATGCGATTTTAATTTTATGTTTAAATTTAATAAAATGAGAAATATGTTTTTTGAAATTATTTATTTATTATTAAATATTATAAAAAAACAAAAAAAATAGCAAATCCTATGTACTTGCTGACTTTGACTTCTAAACCGACGATTTGTCTTACAGTTACTGGCGAATTATGCTTTACTTGGCGCCGACCTCTTAATTATAAAGTAATTAATAATTATATTAAAAAGAAATATTTCTTAATTACATTAAACGGAACAATAACAATAACGTTTATGTCTATTGCGTCGTCATCCAATAACTCCAATATGTCTTCGCCATTGTCGTAGTCTGAGTTTAAGCTTTCCATTTCCATGTCTGAGTCGGACGTTTCTTCTTCAATTATTTTCTTCTTCGTTTTGGTATCTGATTTTCCTCTTTCATTAGTTACCAAATTTTTTATTACTTTGCTTGCTAATTTTTTTAATTTTTCTTGTTTGGCATTTTGAAGTTCAACAAGCCGATCTTTTTCCGCTGTAGAGGTGTAAATTCGCGACTTTCCTTTCCTACATTTCTGGTTTGGCAACGTTTTTCTAGATTTCGCTTTAGGGTAAGGTCGAATATCTAATAGTGTTTGTTTTATTTTGAAAGAGTTGCTGTTGAAACTGGAGTCGTTGGGTCTTTCGAATTCTGCAATATCGGAATTGGTTTCATTAATTTGCTCCTCTGAATTGTTCGTCATAGTTGCAGCATAGTATAAGAAGTTATACAATAGGGACACTCGGTGTCGGCGTCTTTGATATTCGTGTTCCAGATTTTCAAGTCTGGGTTAAGTTCATGTGAGATACGTAGAGATGGCGCTGTTATATTAATTTAAATTTAAAATAAACCGCGTGAAATGGGATTATTTTCGCATTAATAATTTAGCATAGAACAATAATTATTATTTCAACTAAATGTTATATATTATTTGCAGATTTCAAAAGAAATTTAAATAAACACATGGGTTCATTATTTCAAAATCTTGTTTATAATTTACAAGCTTTATAATTTTGTTATAATACAATAAAAATATTGTTTTCCCAACGTTTAAGAGGTTTTCGAGAGGCAGTTGTATAATTGTGAGTTAAATTAAGTTCAAAGATTAACATACGTTGAAGACCATTCCATAACATAAGTATCATAATAAAAGAATCAAACTATATTCAAAATTTATACAAATTTATTTGCTACTAAAAACTTATATAATTCAACATCTTTAATAATTTTTACAAACAATTTAATATCTTTTTCCAAGTTCTGGTAATAAATGTCTTACCTTTCCTACATGTTAAAAAATTTAATAAATGAAAAACTTATCGTTTTAATAATGCAAATATTAAGACAAAACAATAAGTTTGTTAAATATTAATTTTTCTAACATGTAAAAAATTGAAACTTTTACATTATTTTTATGTTAATAACTATATAAACCATATAAACTTCTTGCCAGCAGTTTTCTTCATCGTGATTGTTAATCCTTTGTTTAATATTCCTTATGATCCTCACCTTATATTCTATCATTATTTTGAATAAAAATAAACAAAATAAATATAAAATAGAGACAGTTACTAATATAACTTTTAAAGGTTTATATTTGCTAAAACAAAGACACATTAAATACTAAAAACATAACACGTAATAGAACATAAAACAAAAATATGAGAGCCAACTTGGTATATTAGTAGTAATAATAGTACTACATCAAAAGTAATAATAAAATAATATTAATTTAAGAAGAAATACTTAGATAAGTATGAAAAATGTTAATTAATTATTGGAAACCTTTTTTCGAAAGAATAAAACTGCCAAATCTATCAGTCATGCCCCCAAATTACATTTTTCCGGTGTTTTCTTTCACCCTTTTCATTAGTTACTTTAAAATTTCGATTAGCAAATTTAAGAGTATAAAAAATTTTCATTCGTATAAATAAATTAAGTAAGTAATTTTTTGGAAACATTTCGCAAGGGTGGTTGAAATTGTGAAGTTCTAAAATTGAATAAAATAGTGAAGCTATGTTTTTTTGTAAGGCATACTCTTCAAAATGATTTTTAAACACTTTATCTAACTCACAGATATAAAAAAAGAAGCTATCGGAGGGCATATATAAATTTCCAAATGTATCCATTTTTTTTTTTCGTATGCTTTAAAATGGGAATACATGGATGTGTCATCTAATTCTTTATGTTCTTTGGCAAACTTTTCACAATCGGGACAATTATGAACTGATAAACATTTTCTAATTAAATACCCACAAATATAACGAATAGAATTTTGTTCCAAAGTGTGAAAATGATAATCGCAATCCTTAAGTGATAAAATAGAAACAGTATTATGTGGTTCACCATCAAGATCAGGTAAAGCAGCTAAAGGTTGCACAAATGATGTATTAGGAATATCCTGCATACTTGTTAAAATAACATCTAAATCACCCAAACAATTTTCGCCTCCGCAATTCAAAAGATTTAAAGAAAATAATTTTTTAAAAGCATTCTGAAATTGAATAGAAGTGGGATTTACGCAATTACCCCCTTGCTGTCTAATGGCTCCAAAAAAATTTTCCAATGCATCTTGATTTAATCTTCGCGTTAACAAAAATTTGAATCCATTTGAATTTAAAAAAGGCCATAAATTTAAAAGCGCGTTAATACTAATTTGCCAGCATCTGATAGATTTTATTTTACGACTAACATCTTTTCCATCCTTGCTAAAAACCTTTACTTCCTTCAGAAAATTTAGAGTATCATTTAAAAATTCAACTTGAAAGTCATCACCTCTATAAGGTCTATTAAATTTTTTGGAATTGGATAATGTTGATGAATTCATAATATCAAAAAGCTTGTCAAAGCTTTCAATAAATTCAATAGTACCTATACTATCTGCTGGAAGAAATCCTCGACTCATATAAGTGGTCATTGCAGCACAAACAGAAGAACTTAAAATTTGAGTTGCTAAACGAACCTTCATTTTCTCGAATGCACTTGGATGAATGTGCGAATCTTGTAATCTGGGGCATAATCTACTAGAAAATTTTTGGTTCTGACTGTACATGGATTCAATATACTTCCAAGAAGTGTGTTTACCTTGAAAATGATAACTATGGATTAATAAATTATTTCTTGTAGCTTTGATGAGATGAGGAACATCGAACATAAAGAAGACCTGTTCATTATCAACAAAGAAATTTCGGAGAGAAATGTTCAGAAGTCCTGCTACCCCAATATTAGAAGCACCCATGTCACAAATCAAAACTTTAGGAACTAATCCAATTTCTCTTAATCCCTGAATACATTCAACAATCATACTCTTTAAATTAACATCTGCACATGTATTATAAACATAATAATAAGCTAGGGGTTGTTTCCAATTATTATAAATCCCTTTCACCATAATAACTAAAACGTGTAAAGCTGGACGAAACGCTTTCTTTCTGCCATTATCTTCAAATCCAACAATTTCCTGAGACCCAATTTTATAAAACAAATGAGATTTAATGGACATTTCATCCAAACAAATACAACAAAACTTATCCTCTGGACGAAACTGATCAATTTTTATTTTAATTGCCTGAAAAACAGAAGAATTGATACTGAATTGATACTGAAGAATTGATGTTAACCTGGAAAGCGACCGTTTTGAAGGAAAAATAAACATACTAGACATATACCTATACCCAGCTGGACTTACAAAATAAAATTTTAAACATACCTGGTAAAATTCCTTTGTATAGCGTCGACCTTGTGGTTTCATCTGAAATAAATATCCCTGCAATTTAACAAACCTTGCAATATTTGGAGGAAACACTCGGTCACACCAGTCTGAATCTTCTTGAGTTAAACTCGTTACAGGCATTTTGGCTATTCTTAAATTGGAACGTTGAACCATTTTTATTTTAGTTCTCAGCTTTTCCTTCCTCTGTGTATGAGCAGTCATCTTCAAAGGAGTTTGGGTTGTAGCCGAGTTCAACGGAGATCTTGATCTCTCGCTTCCTAAAATATTAATAATAATTAATATTTGTAAACGATTACAAATATTCTAAATTAAAATAAAATTAAAGCTTGTGTTACTTGGTATGGGAAATTCCTCTTGAATTTCTTCAGAAAACCTTCTCGGTGTTGAAAAAATCTGCACTAGAAATTCCTGCTGAAGTAGATGGAATTGCTAAATTATCTTCTCTTAGGCTCATTGGTGGGGTCAAAACTACATTCAAGGTTGGAACTGCATGTTCGTGAAGATTTCTTTGTACCACAGTTTTGTACATGTTAGCTTCGAAGTGTACAGCACACACTCTGTGATACGAATTGTATAGATCCACTTTCCTGAACAATAAATCGTTGTGACAAAATTCCACCCACTGCTTACCTTGCTCGATACTTTTCGGAAATTTATGGAGTACAATACCCATTCCAGATCGGTTTTTACAAAAACGTACTGCACATGCATTATTACTCATCGTTTCTTTCTAATTTGATAAAATTCACTTTTAAAAATCACTTGTGAAATCGCTTGTCAACAAATTGAGCGCTAAATGTAATGGGAAGTGTTATGTTGCCAGTTCTAATATAATTGGTTCAGAGCTTGAGAATTTTATTAAATTTTTAAATATAGCAGAAAATTTAGAAATAAACCTTGTAATGCATTCTCTTATTTTAAAGTGCCTTCTATTACATTTCTGTTAAAGTAGTTTTATTATTGCATTCATAAATTATTAGTAAATCGTCAAAATTTAAATAAAAATCATTTATTTTAGCGAAATTTCAGTAAATTTGACATCACTGTAACAAACGCTGAAACAGCCGCGGCATCTGTTAACTCGCTAAGATACTCAACCTAGACTTTGACATGCGCATAAAAATTTGGAACACAAAAAAATTGCGAGTGTCCCTACTGTATAACTTCTTATACTATGGTTGCAGTATAATCTTGAAGCTCAACTAAGTTCTCGGCAATTTCAGTTGAAGAGCCCGGGCGATCTGTGACGTAGGAACTATAAAAATCATCTTCGCCAAAGGCCAATCTATTCAATGGCCATAAACCTGGCGTTATAAACGACTTAGTAATATTCTTTGGGGTAAAAGACAGCAAATATGGTTCAGATGTTAGAGCTGCAATATTGTGAATGGAAATTGTTTTTCCAGGATTTTCAGTCATGAAATCGTTAAAAGTAACTTTACACCGGGATTTAAATGGACCGTATATTCCAATATCCAGTGGTTGCATGCGGTGAGAGCAATGGGGTTGGAAAGACAACATGACAATTCCATGTTCTCTTGAATAATTGATTGCTTCTAATGACACATGAGTCTCGTGGTTGTCCATCAATAATAATATTAGGTTTGCAGTGCATCTGCTTTTGTATGTATATGTTTAAGGACATTCACAAATATTTCCGTTGTCATCCAACCCGACTTGGACGCAAAACCAATAGCTCCTTTTAGTGCCCCGTTGATGTATTCTTCTCTCATACGAACTCTTGGAATAATATATACTGGAGCAATTGACCTTCCTGAAGCCGAAACGATACCACAAAATGTCACCAATGACCCGCGTTCTGCAGAGACACACTATCCCACTTGCTTTTTTCCCTTAGCTGCTATTAACTTGGGAGCTTGAAGCACTGTAGTTATAACCGTTTCGTCTACATTTAAGATATGTTCACCATCAAATTTATATTTTTGTAAAACTGTAACGTAGTTTTCAAAAAATTGTTCTACATTTGTTTTATTAAAAGATGTTGCTCTAGACAAACTAGTATTTTCCGGTTTTCTTAATGAAAAATTTGGGTGCCGTTTCATATAAAATTTCATCCAGTCGATTCCAGTCATACCATGTTCCTTCCAGTTTGGCGGATATTTTATATTTAATTTATTTGCGAACTCATATGCAAAAATTCTAACATTTTTGTAAGTTAGTCCGAAGTGCATTTCTGAACAATTCAGCAAATACTGTTCTAGCTCATTCTCTTCTGCTTCCGTGAACACTTGCCTAACCGAATATTTTGGTTTCTTTTTAACATTCTCTTCATCGAAATCTTCTTGACCAGAGTCAGAATTTTGCCCAGACTGTTTTGCAGCTGCGACCCGATCATACAATGTAGATTTTTTCAAATTAAAATTTAATGCTGCCCTTCTTAATAATACTTTTTTTTTAATCGCCTGGTTAACGGCTAGCTTAATGGACTCCTCTGATATATTACATCGATCCGTTTTCTTCTTGTACGTGCGAACCATTTTTTTTCTAAAGCAATGATTCATCATTAATTAATTATATGATCATCGAAATCATCAAAAATTAATTAAAAAACTTAAGTTTAAAGCAAAATAATATGTGACCCGTTTATTTTGCACCTAAGTGTATAATAAATTATACTGTAATAAATTATACTGTAATAAATTATACTGTAATGACCTCTTAATATTTGAATGACCTGATGGAAACTCCTTTTTGCACAGGATTATTTATTATAATAATTAACTTCTTATTTTATTATTATAAAATCACAAAATTGGTCATATTTTTTTTACTTTTGTTTTCAAAAAATTGAAAATCGACTTAGAAAGCTGGGAATAGTGGCGTTAACCTTAGAACTCTTAGCTGAATAACCAGTTAAAATTTCAATTCAATCGTGCTTTCCGTTGAGGATATTTTGATGGGACGGACATACATGCAAACTTTGAGTTTTATATATTAAGAAGATTATTTAGTCACCTCCGGAAAGAAAATGCGGGGTACATTCGGACAGTCCTAAAGTGCGCCGTTGTTACTGTCCGAATCTGCCTCAGCACAAGAAAATTTACAGGTATGCTGATAACTTTTTTCTAAGGTTATGTTTCCTAACAAAACTTTCATGCACTTGTAGTCACAACAGATACGTATCAGTAAAAAATTAGATGCTTACCTAGTGTTATCAGGCAAATCTGGATTAGCTTATGAATAACTGCCAGTAAACTATAACAAAACACTCATATACAGTAAGTTTTTCATTACAACCGAAGCGCTGCAATAACGGTCACCAAACTTTATGTGGTAAATAGGATCGATTATGCCATCTGTTGAGAATTTTTTCAGATTTTTAAATATATTATAAAGCGCCAATTTGAATATGTCCGAATGTGCCCCTTGTCCGAACTATCCCCCTCTCCCCTAAGTATTAAATTGTAAATAAAAAATATTTATTTTTTGCTTTTTATTGAATTTTTTTGAAGTCGGGTTTGTTTTCATTAAAAAATTATTTATTGTATAATTTCAAGTGATGGGTAGACCTAGTAGGATGCTTCTCTAATGAGAAAACAATGACTAGCTAAAACGGGAGATGAAAGACGGGAGTAGTTAAGGTAGGCGACTTCTAGCTCACATAAACTGCGCATGTGTTAAACTATTGATCGGTTTGGGAAAATCTCGTATTCAATAAGTATTGATTATATTTTATATATGAGGGGTTAGGGTTAGTAGGGTTCACATTAAAATCAATTATCATAAAAATGTATTGACCATTACACCTTTTATCTTAACGTTTTTTTTTTTAATTAGATAATTTACTCTGTGGGAAAAAATCTCCCCTATAACGAGGGGTGAGAACCCTCCTTACATTAAAAAACACATATCAAAAAAAATTTATTGATCAATTAATTACTTTAAGTATGAGATAAATATCACTTGTTCAATAAAGTATTGATTATATTTTATCTATTACCTATTATCACCCCATTATTATATAATTTAATATTATGGTTTTAGTAATAAAATAGTTTTAGGATAATTTATTTGCACTTAAAATGGACCCAATTTTAATTTAATTACCTTCTTTCAATTACCAAAACATTTTTATTAACCGATACATATTTTATCAATTAGGGTTAAATACAACAATACAATTTTTTAGGGATGTTTTGACACTTCTCTCCCTAAAATATAATTATTATACAGAAAGTTGTAATACCCTCCAGATTCGTAACTATATAAATATAAGGGGGCAGACATATCAAGCGAGTGTAGTATTTTTATATCTCTTGCATCAAGTACAAGTGTAAAAAAATGTCACCAATCACCGAAACCTCCAGTGAAATTGTGCGAATTATGAAAGATGTTTACATACAGTTATTGAAAAATCCTGAAGGTGTAGAAAAATGGATAAAATTATGCTACAAAAATATACGTTTACGAATAATTTAGTGCAAAATGGCAAGCAAAGTGGGCATCCAAACTTTGAAACGGACTGTAGTTCAACCAAGTAAGTTTAATTAAAACAAATTACTTTTTTCTTAAATAAACCGGATTAGGGTTAGGTTAACATTCCTAGGAATTGATCTAGGGATGCTAACCTAACCCTCAACCGGTATCTATTTTTTATGTTGTAATTTACCATTTGTATTAATTTTTTTACGTTATTTTATTATTATTATTATTATTATTCTTTTTTCAGATAGCACTAAAAGAGTAAAACCTACAATGCCATCCGCAAAGATTATTTATGAAACCGAGTATGCCTTAAATAAATCTGAAACAAAGTTCATAGCTATAGGAATTGATATCGAAGAGTGGAAGCCGATGCTGAGGATCATCGGATCGAATGGAATCTGCATTCTATTATGTAGTGAAGATTGGGAAACCTTAACAAATGATATCAATACTGCAAAGATTGATACATTTTTTAAAAATGGGGATATGGAACCGATTGTAATGAACAACAGTAGGCTTAAAATAACGGGTGGAGAATTTAATGAGGCAAAAATTATAACTTATAAAAACATAAAAAATTTCTAGCTATCAATGGCCGAAATTTCAATAAAAAAATTATTCGAAATTTCCACCTTAATAAACTTGAGAAAAACCGACATCGAAGGGCTGGAATTAAAGGATCACTATATAGAAGTGTTATTCGCATGCATTCAATTAGGTGGTGATCCTTTTAACAATTTTAAAGAGGTCTCCAGCTCTATGGGTCATTACCGAGGCGTGAACTTATATTGCATGACCGAACTTATACATAAGTACCCAGACATAATCAAACAAAATTTGTCTGATTTAGTCAATGATAGATTGTAGTAATATATGTATGCAACATGTGTATTTATTATTAATAAATAAATATCTATTATAATGATGACTTATCGATAAAAAAAATGTCTTTTCTTTTTCTCTTTTAATTAAGATATAAATCGACTAATTCATAACCCCATCCCCCAACCTCATTACTAACTAGATATTATTTGGTATGCAAGTCAAAAAATGAATTCTACTATATACATTTTTTTTTACGTTAGCTCAAGTGTTTAACAACACTTTATATACCCCAGATAAAAAATGGACTACTTTCAGGTATACGATCCCCATTACTAACTAGATATTATTTGGTATGCAAGTCAAAAAATGAATTCTACTATATGCATTTTTTTACGTTAGCTCAAGTGTTTAACAACACTTTATATGCCCCAGATAAAAAACCCTTTCTGACATCACAAAACACCTCACCATTGTTCTCATCTGATTTAGCGGCCTGCTATCACCCTATTATGGTTTTAGTAATAAAATAGTTTTAGGATAATTTATTTGCTCTGATAAGGGGTCAAATTTTGCATACTTTTATTTGATAAAATGTGATATTCTTATACATAATATAAAACTCTGTAAGTTTCGATAAAGTGATTATTTGAAATTTCAACCTTAATCAGCATGAGAATAAACACATCGTTCATAATAACTAGAGTATTCCATTTTTGACCTCATTGCAGATAATACTTGAATAATTTTTTGTAATCTCATTTGCTTATAAGGGTTTTCGATTTTGATGTCAAAATATGAGTGAAAAAATTTGTAAATGGTTGGTACGCAGGTAATTGGTATATATGCCTATTCATTGCTAAACAGCTCCATTATGGACTTCATGAATTACCTTGAAAAATTCCACGTTAAACTTTTGATTGAACCCACACTAGTTTGAACCATTTCTTTGGGATAACTTGCAGTAAAAAGAGATATCATAAATATGGGGCAGGAACTTATCTTAATTCTATAATTTAAAAAGTTATCGGGTTATATGGAACGCAATCAAACTCATAAAGTTGTCAGGTCAATGTTTAATTCTTTAATTCTTAATTCGTTCAAATTCTGATACCGATTGCTATAAGAGTGAAAGCGCTGTAACAATAAAATTTCAAAAGTTACCTGGTGTGTTCCTCATATTACGCCTGGCGATATGGCTAAATTGGAGATATATAATCGTTTAAAAACAGCAGAAAACAGTTAAAATCGGGTTTTATGGAAGAAGTTTATATCAATACCTGTCTTTACCTACTACATCCGACTCGGTAATTTGACCCGTTCAAAATTCGGTAGGATTACGAAGACCTCGATGGATTTTTGCTACATTTCAAAGAAATAAGCGAAACAACATACAAAAACGATGTACTTTATAATTAAAATTTATTGAAATCGAATTAATATTTTTTGAAAACAATATTTTTACTTACATTTACAATATCATATTACAAATAAGAAAATTTAAAAATAAAAATTTTTTTAAAACGGGTCATACAATTTTCGAACCTTTCTTAAAATTCCTTAGGTTTTGTGCAGTAGGAGAAATGTCGTGATGGTTCTGAAAAAATAAGAAAACAAATATTTAAAAAAAAATTTTTTTCCCTTAACTTTATGAAATACTAATAACAATAATTTATTATTTATATTTATAATAATATCTACTGTAGGTGAGAACTGAAATAAAATAATAATAATAATAATAATAATGTTGTCAATACCGTTATCTAAAAATTTTTTTTTTTAACCATCGAGAAAAATTGTAAAAAAATGCGATTCAAAGCTATTATTTTAAAACATGGTATAATCATTCGAAAATTTTTATAATGAACTCGGTCTTGTGCTTAATAGCAATGTACACTCCTAGAAATTTCGATGTGTAATTTTAGCTGAGTAACTTCGCATTAAATATCTCCGGCATCCACAGTAGAATAAAAACGATAAATACTGTTTTAAATATGTAATAAGTAATTTGTATATGTTACAAATAAGTAGGCATTATATTGTTTAATAAAATGATATAAAATATGTACCCTATTCCTATTGGTAAACATGTGTTTAAAATTTAGATTTAAATCAAATTATTAATTTTAAACAATGTTGATATGGTGTTCTGTTTAAACATAGTATGGTCGATTATATCCACTCAAGTAAAATTCAACTTTTAACAAAGAAAAGTACAATTTGGGTAAAAGTAAACGTAATCAGTTTTCAATACGAGGATTACGTAGAATTAGGTAAGTTTCATAAAGATTGCCTTTGCATATTAGGTGATTTTTTAAAAATTATTTTACAGTGTAACTGCAGTCGATGAAAAATGAAACCTAGACATGATGCGTTCGGATGATGACATTAGAAACGTTGACGTTAAAACTTTGCAGATCAAACAAATTTAAAATTTTAAATGAATAATAAATTGTGGTTCTACCAATATTTGGAGTTAAATTCATTTCAATACCGCATTTGTATCAAGAAACGAGTTTACTGTATTTTTGTAATTAATAACTTATGTACATAAATTCGTGTAAAATTTACAATAGAAATAAAGAAATATTAAAAATTTAAATTATAAATGTTTTATCAATAAATACAAAAATTGGTTGTAATTATTTTACATTTTTGTATCAAGATTTCACATGCTGAAAAAATTGAACTTGCAAAATCATTTGTATCAAGAAACGAGTTTACTGTATTTTTGTAATTAATAACTTATGTACATAAATTCGTGTAAAATTTACAATAGAAATAAAGAAATATTAAAAATTTAAATTATAAATGTTTTATCAATAAATACAAAAATTGGTTGTAATTATTTTACATTTTTGTATCAAGATTTCACATGCTGAAAAAATTGAACTTGCAAAATCATTTGTATCAAGAAACGAGTTTACTGTATTTTTGTAATTAATAACTTATGTACATAAATTCGTGTAAAATTTACAATAGAAATAAAGAAATATTAAAAATTTAAATTATAAATGTTTTTTTTTATACCCTAACTTATATGAACAGACCCTAATTAGGATACCCTAACTTTCAGTTCATAGTTACCCTAATAGTCAAATCTCGTATTCAATAAGTATTGATTATATTTTATATATGAGGGGATTAAAAGCAATTATCATAAAAATTTATTACCCATTACGTCTTTTATTTTAACGTTTTTTTAATTAGATAATTTACTCTGTGGGAAAAAATCTTCCCTATAATGAGGGGGTGAGAACCTACCCTTTTAATATTATAACAACCCTAAATTCTATCAATATTGGACCACAATATGTAAATCTTCCAAACTGTTCAGCACTTCGTTAATTGAAAAATTAAAAAAATAATTAAATTAAAAATGCAACCGATTCAATAACGCTTATTATTTTTTACTACTGTACAAAACCTCAAGTAAGAAATTTTAAGAAAGGTTCGAAAATTGTATGTACCTGTTTTAAAAAAATTTATTTTTAAATTTTTATATATAATATGATATTGTTAAATGTAAATAAAAATATTGTTTTCAAAAATATTAAACCGATTTCAATAAATTTAAATTATAAAGTACCCCGTTTTTTATCTGAAACAATCTTTATGTATCCGCCGTAAATGTGTTAATATCTTTTTCCAATCTAGAAATAAGGGTCGCATCAATATCCCTGGACAGAATTTTCAGCTGCTTGCTGCACATATGTATATATATACACCAAATTTTTTTAAATTTTAACATAGTAATATGTATATAGTAATAATGATCTGCTCTGTATGTATCGGTGAAATAACGCCAGATATGGTAAATCTTCAATGTAATCATAAATTTTGCAAAAACTGCATTATCACTTGGTTAGAAGCGTGTGTTAATAAAAAAACTTGTCCTATATGTAGACATGTGATTGTTCGTTACAAAATATTAAATCACAATGGTGAATTGATAAAAGTGAACCTCCGTAAACCTCGCAGCAAAATAATACATCCAAGAACAGGACGATTTCTAGACGTACTATATAATCTCGGTATATTCGATGATGACTTGGAAGAAGTTGACTACGGAGGTTTTTTACCGTTTGAAGATTCCGACTTCGAGGATTAGTGAGAGGTAAATAATAAATTTTTTATAAGTAATTTAATATATGGTAGAAATATAATATTATATTAAATTCTTACTTATTGAGGCGAGAATAATAGTATTATTATTTATTTTCCTTTTTTTTTTTTTTTTTTTCTCTCAAACTACACTGTAAAATATTTACTGATAATTATACAAAATAACAAAAATTAACACATTCCTGTAGTAATCCAGGCCCACAAGGAATTCTGTTAAATTTTACGCGGAAATATTTTGCAAGTTCAATTTTTTCAGCATGTGAAATCTTGATACAAAAATGTAAAATAATTACAACCAATTTTTGTATTTATTGATAAAATTTAGTAAAAATTAAAACATTTATAATTTAAATTTTTAATATTTCTTTATTTCTATTGTAAATTTTACACGAATTTATGTACATAAGTTATTAATTACAAAAATACAGTAAACTCGTTTCTTGATACAAATGCGGTATTGAAATGAATTTAACTCCAAATATTGGTAGAACCACAATTTATTATTCATTTAAAATTTTAAATTTGTTTGATCTGCAAAGTTTTAACGTCAACGTTTCTAATGTCATCATCCGAACGCATCATGTCTAGGTTTCATTTTTCATCGACTGCAGTTACACTGTAAAATAATTTTTTAAAAATCACCTAATATGCAAAGGCAATCTTTATGAAACTTACCTAATTCTACGTAATCCTCGTATTGAAAACTGATTACGTTTACTTTTACCCAAATTGTACTTTTCTTTGTTAAAAGTTGAATTTTACTTGAGTGGATATAATCGACCATACTATGTTTAAACAGAACACCATATCAACATTGTTTAAAATTAATAATTTGATTTAAATCTAAATTTTAAACACATGTTTACCAATAGGAATAGGGTACATATTTTATATCATTTTATTAAACAATATAATGCCTACTTATTTGTAACATATACAAATCGACACCTCCTACGTAAACTATCGTATCTTCAAAATCTTAATTTTACAGGAGAGCATTTTAAAGTTTGTAATGTGTATGCTCTTAAGTGGAATGTCAATGTATTTTGTTGCAATTTAAAAAATAATCGGTATAATTTTTGCAACTTTCGCTTTGGTAACATTAAGATTAGATATAGTACAGTCAATTTCTGCAAAAAAGTAAAAATTGGGATTTTGTGGGTTACGATAGTTTACGTAGGAGGTGTCGAAATTACTTATTACATATTTAAAACAGTATTTATCGTTTTTATTCTACTGTGGATGCCGGAGATATTTAATGCGAAGTTACTCAGCTAAAATTACACATCGAAATTTCTAGGAGTGTACATTGCTATTAAGCACAAGACCGAGTTCATTATAAAAATTTTCGAATGATTATACCATGTTTTAAAATAATAGCTTTGAATCGCATTTTTTTACAATTTTTCTCGATGGTTAAAAAAAAAAATTTTTAGATAACGGTATTGACAACATTATTATTATTATTATTATTATTTTATTTCAGTTCTCACCTACAGTAGATATTATTATAAATATAAATAATAAATTATTGTTATTAGTATTTCATAAAGTTAAGGGAAAAAAATTTTTTTTAAATATTTGTTTTCTTATTTTTTCAGAACCATCACGACATTTCTCCTACTGCACAAAACCTAAGGAATTTTAAGAAAGGTTCGAAAATTGTATGACCCGTTTTAAAAAAATTTTTATTTTTAAATTTTCTTATTTGTAATATGATATTGTAAATGTAAGTAAAAATATTGTTTTCAAAAAATATTAATTCGATTTCAATAAATTTTAATTATAAAGTACATCGTTTTTGTATGTTGTTTCGCTTATTTCTTTGAAATGTAGCAAAAATCCATCGAGGTCTTCGTAATCCTACCGAATTTTGAACGGGTCAAATTACCGAGTCGGATGTAGTAGGTAAAGACAGGTATTGATATAAACTTCTTCCATAAAACCCGATTTTAACTGTTTTCTGCTGTTTTTAAACGATTATATATCTCCAATTTAGCCATATCGCCAGGCGTAATATGAGGAACACACCAGGTAACTTTTGAAATTTTATTGTTACAGCGCTTTCACTCTTATAGCAATCGGTATCAGAATTTGAACGAATTAAGAATTAAAGAATTAAACATTGACCTGACAACTTTATGAGTTTGATTGCGTTCCATATAACCCGATAACTTTTTAAATTATAGAATTAAGATAAGTTCCTGCCCCATATTTATGATATCTCTTTTTACTCCAAGTTATCCCAAAGAAATGGTTCAAACTAGTGTGGGTTCAATCAAAAGTTTAACGTGGAATTTTTCAAGGTAATTCATGAAGTCCATAATGGAGCTGTTTAGCAATGAATAGGCATATATACCAATTACCTGCGTACCAACCATTTACAAATTTTTTCACTCATATTTTGACATCAAAATCGAAAACCCTTATAAGCAAATGAGATTACAAAAAATTATTCAAGTATTATCTGCAATGAGGTCAAAAATGGAATACTCTAGTTATTATGAACGATGTGTTTATTCTCATGCTGATTAAGGTTGAAATTTCAAATAATCACTTTATCGAAACTTACAGAGTTTTATATTATGTATAAGAATATCACATTTTATCAAATAAAAGTATGCAAAATTTGACCCCTTATCAGAGCAAATAAATTATCCTAAAACTATTTTATTACTAAAACCATAATAGGGTGATAGCAGGCCGCTAAATCAGATGAGAACAATGGTGAGGTGTTTTGTGATGTCAGAAAGGGTTTTTTATCTGGGGCATATAAAGTGTTGTTAAACACTTGAGCTAACGTAAAAAAATGCATATAGTAGAATTCATTTTTTGACTTGCATACCAAATAATATCTAGTTAGTAATGGGGATCGTATACCTGAAAGTAGTCCATTTTTTATCTGGGGTATATAAAGTGTTGTTAAACACTTGAGCTAACGTAAAAAAAAATGTATATAGTAGAATTCATTTTTTGACTTGCATACCAAATAATATCTAGTTAGTAATGAGGTTGGGGGATGGGGTTATGAATTAGTCGATTTATATCTTAATTAAAAGAGAAAAAGAAAAGACATTTTTTTTATCGATAAGTCATCATTATAATAGATATTTATTTATTAATAATAAATACACATGTTGCATACATATATTACTACAATCTATCATTGACTAAATCAGACAAATTTTGTTTGATTATGTCTGGGTACTTATGTATAAGTTCGGTCATGCAATATAAGTTCACGCCTCGGTAATGACCCATAGAGCTGGAGACCTCTTTAAAATTGTTAAAAGGATCACCACCTAATTGAATGCATGCGAATAACACTTCTATATAGTGATCCTTTAATTCCAGCCCTTCGATGTCGGTTTTTCTCAAGTTTATTAAGGTGGAAATTTCGAATAATTTTTTTATTGAAATTTCGGCCATTGATAGCTAGAAATTTTTTATGTTTTTATAAGTTATAATTTTTGCCTCATTAAATTCTCCACCCGTTATTTTAAGCCTACTGTTGTTCATTACAATCGGTTCCATATCCCCATTTTTAAAAAATGTATCAATCTTTGCAGTATTGATATCATTTGTTAAGGTTTCCCAATCTTCACTACATAATAGAATGCAGATTCCATTCGATCCGATGATCCTCAGCATCGGCTTCCACTCTTCGATATCAATTCCTATAGCTATGAACTTTGTTTCAGATTTATTTAAGGCATACTCGGTTTCATAAATAATCTTTGCGGATGGCATTGTAGGTTTTACTCTTTTAGTGCTATCTGAAAAAAGAATAATAATAATAATAATAATAAAATAACGTAAAAAAATTAATACAAATGGTAAATTACAACATAAAAAATAGATACCGGTTGAGGGTTAGGTTAGCATCCCTAGATCAATTCCTAGGAATGTTAACCTAACCCTAATCCGGTTTATTTAAGAAAAAAGTAATTTGTTTTAATTAAACTTACTTGGTTGAACTACAGTCCGTTTCAAAGTTTGGATGCCCACTTTGCTTGCCATTTTGCACTAAATTATTCGTAAACGTATATTTTTGTAGCATAATTTTATCCATTTTTCTACACCTTCAGGATTTTTCAATAACTGTATGTAAACATCTTTCATAATTCGCACAATTTCACTGGAGGTTTCGGTGATTGGTGACATTTTTTTACACTTGTACTTGATGCAAGAGATATAAAAATACTACACTCGCTTGATATGTCTGCCCCCTTATATTTATATAGTTACGAATCTGGAGGGTATTACAACTTTCTGTATAATAATTATATTTTAGGGAGAGAAGTGTCAAAACATCCCTAAAAAATTGTATTGTTGTATTTAACCCTAATTGATAAAATATGTATCGGTTAATAAAAATGTTTTGGTAATTGAAAGAAGGTAATTAAATTAAAATTGGGTCCATTTTAAGTGCAAATAAATTATCCTAAAACTATTTTATTACTAAAACCATAATATTAAATTATATAATAATGGGGTGATAATAGGTAATAGATAAAATATAATCAATACTTTATTGAACAAGTGATATTTATCTCATACTTAAAGTAATTAATTGATCAATAAATTTTTTTTGATATGTGTTTTTTAATGTAAGGAGGGTTCTCACCCCTCGTTATAGGGGAGATTTTTTCCCACAGAGTAAATTATCTAATTAAAAAAAAAAACGTTAAGATAAAAGGTGTAATGGTCAATACATTTTTATGATAATTGATTTTAATGTGAACCCTACTAACCCTAACCCCTCATATATAAAATATAATCAATACTTATTGAATACGAGATTTTCCCAAACCGATCAATAGTTTAACACATGCGCAGTTTATGTGAGCTAGAAGTCGCCTACCTTAACTACTGACGGGAACACTAGGTACCTAGTAGCCCTTATTCTAGGATTCTGGGAAAATATTTTTTCTTTGTTAGAACTAAACTTGTAAAATTCTAACTATAACAAACATTGTTTTTAATTTTATTTTCATTTTTAACTTATTAATGTTTATAGACAGGTCAGACCGAGGGGGGGGGGATAATTTCATCCGTACCCGGAGTTTCTGATGGGGGCCGGAAACAATTTTGTTGGTACCGGTTGGTAATTGTGATATTAAATTATAATTTACAGTGATCGTTTATTGTTTATAATTACAAACGGGTTAGCTATTTATACCACATAATACCGCAACTAGCATAATAATACCGAAATTGTTTCATTATTTATATTTAACCCGGCGTAGGTTTGGTGGACTTTAGTTACATTAGTGGTTTGATGGGGTATGGGTTAAAATAGACAAAAGAATTAGGATTTTGTGTTGATTTTCGAAGAATATATAGTTATATAAGTGATAGTGAAATGACTTTAAACTTTGTTAGTAACGTTATCAGACGATAACGTTAATTTATCTTATTATATTAAACATTGGACTTATTGTAATCATAAACCAATTATTGTAAAATTATTAATAGGGGTACAACAGAAGCAATCGTCAGTTTAGATTTCTTTATGTTGTAATTAACTTGTAAGTGTAAACTCAAAATAAAATCTTTTTTAAAACACCAACAATTGTGTTTGGTACATTATTGGCGCTACGAACAGGATAGTTTCACGCATTCTGGCATTACTTATTTGGCAATTTCAAGACGATCAAGAAAATACGACTTCTACATCACCTACTTGTGACGACCAAGAGTGAATCAGAATTCGGAGTGTCTCAACACCTTAGAAATTATCCACGAACCTGAAAAAAAAAAAAGAAAATTTATTCCACACCGAGCAAGGAGTCGCCTGGAACGAAAAAGTGAACTAAGAATGACAACAATCCTTCTACTATCACTGTAAGTCTTTGAATCCTTCTCATTTTACTTTGTTTTATTATTTTTATTATTGCTACTAATGTCCGATAGTGACATCGAATTTGAATACGAGGATACAAAAAATTCCTTACTAAAAGATAAAGCGTATACATCTTCTCAAAATAATCGTTTTAAAACTTATAATATTAACAACGATACAATGCCTTTGTCTAATACAACAAGTACACTAGGTCAATCATCAATTACGTTTGAAGTCAAAGAATTGACCGCTTTAACAAATTCACTACCTGAATTTTATCCAGGTAATAATCTATCTACGTTCATAACGAGCGTTGATAATTTAGTTAAATTTGTAAATCATAAATTAACGGAAACACAATTTTATCTATTTAATGTATCGGTATTAGCGAAAATTAAAAACGAAGCAAGAGACTATCTCAATTTTCATAACCTAACTGAATGGACCGGTATTCGCGCGGCACTTTTAAGAAAATATGGCGATCAACGTAACGAGGAACTATTAATTTCTGCTTTACGAAATACCATTCAAATTAGAAACGAAAACTTTAACGAATATTATGATAAAATCTTATTAGCTCAAAATGACTTGTTGCAATACATTCAATTACATGAAAACGATCAAAATATTTTTGCATTTAAAAAATCATTATATCAAAAACAAACTTTACAAATATTTTGTTCGGGTTTATTAGAACCTTACCGTTCATATTTGATGAATTTTGAATTTAATACTCTCGAAGAAGCCTTAAACAAATGTCGAATGTATGATAATAAAATTCAAGAAAATAATTACACCGACTACGTGCGAAGAATGCAAAACGACCGGCAATTCAAACCTACTGTGCAACCGACAAAATTTCCACAAACAACAATGAAACCTGCACATCCAAACCAAAGTGTTCTATGGACAAATAATCATCAACAACGAACACAGTTACCTCAATTTCAACCCAAACCGTTTACTGAACCCATCAACAAACCCTTCCAACAACAATCTAGGTTTCCCACAAATAAACAAGTTTTTGGAACAAAACCTGGACCACCCTTGCAGAAAACTTATTACAAACCGACACCAATGTCAGTACAAACTACTGCATACTCGAGAAAACCAAATCAACATCAAACAACGAATCGACCCACATTTATTTCTGAAGAACTATTTAATAACGAAATAACTTTCGAAGAAAATTTAAATGACGATAATTGCGAAAATTACTACGAAGAATGTCCTCAAGAAGTAGAAAATTTTCAATCACCAGACTGGGTGTACGAAAATCCACAAGAAGAAAATTTTCGCGTACTAGCCTCGAAAACTCCATCACCGTAGATTTAAATTCAATCTGTTCTCGAGCTAAATTACCATTTTTCTATTTACCAAATTTAAATTTAAAAGTTTTAATCGACTCCGGCGCTACCGATTCTATCATTAACTTTGATGTTGCTCAAAATTTTAAAAATTATTTCTATTCGGAACCTTTTACCGTTTCAAGTTTAAATAACGTAATTAAGTCAAACCAAAATTTAAAATATCCGCTTTTATCAGAATTAGGTATCAATGACCCTATGAAAATTAGAATTGTTAATTGGCATAAAAGATTTGACGTTCTTATCGGAACCAAAGATTTGGAAAAATTCGAAGCAAAGTTAGATTACAAAAATAAAACCCTTACATTACGAAATATTCAAATACCTTTTTTTCTCGAATTCAACAATAATCAAGTCAATGAAAAACATATTAATAAAAAATATTTGAATATTCCCGTCTCGGTTGACGAAGGTGAAGTTTTTATACCGCGACTAAAATTAGAAAATAATCTCGAAATTCCGGAATGTCTTGCAATAGCGACTAAAGGTATATGTAAAATCCCAAACCCGATCGAAGGGATCGAAATCAATTTTAAAGAACGGATTAACGTATTACCCACTGAGTACTTAGACATAGATCAAAAAATTAACACCCCTTCATCTAACAACAAAAATATTCATAAATTAATTCGAACGACACATTTAAACGAAGAAGAAAAACGAGAAATTTCAAATTTATGTTCAAAATTTCACGAAGTATTTTATCACGAAGATACCGACCTCACCTTTACTAGCCATGTAAAACATAAAATAAGAAGCACCGAAGAAAACCCGATCTACGTCAAATCCTTCAGACACCCACAATCGATGCAATCCGAAATCCAAAAACAAATACAAAAACTTCTGGACAATAAAATTATACGACCGTCAATATCACCCTACAGCGCACCTGTATGGATCGTGCCAAAGAAAATGGACGCAAGCGGTAGAAAAAAATACAGAATGGCTATTGACTATAGAAAAATAAACGAGAAGACAATCGAAGATAAATATCCCATTCTGCGAATCGAGGAAACGCTGGATAATCTCGGCAAATGCGTTTACTTTACAACATTAGATCTAGCTCAAGGATTTCATCAAATTGAGATGGATCCCGAATCAATAGAAAAAACAGCTTTCACTGTTAATAATGGACACTATGAATACCTACGAATGCCATTCGGCCTAAAAAACGCACCTGCAAGTTTCCAAAGATTGATGGAAGACATCCTCAAGGAATACTTGTACAAGTTCTGCCTTGTTTACATGGATTACGTGATCATCTTCTCGAAATCTTTACACGAACACTTAATCCACATTAGGAAAATATTCCAACTTTTTAAAGAGGTGAACTTAAAAATTCAGCTAGATAAGTCCGAATTCTTGTCCAAAGAAGTAACATTCCTTGGACATGTCATCACACCTGACGGAATAAAACCTAATCCAATGAAGATTAAAGCAATACAGGAATACCCGATACCGAAAACAATCAAAGAAGTTCGATCCTTTTTAGGTTTAATAGGATACTACAGACGTTTCATTTCTAACTTTGCCAAAGTTGTGTCACCAATAACGAAATGCCTCAAAAAGGATTCTAAAATAGATGTTAAAAATGAAGATTACGTAGAAAGCTTCAATTTGTGCAAAGAATTGTTAACAAACGCACCAATTCTAGCCTACCCTGACTTTGATAAACCCTTCATTTTAACTACAGATGCGTCGAACGTTGCCATAGGCTCGGTTCTTAGTCAAAACAATAAACCTACCGCGTATTATTCTCGAACACTTAATTCAGCCGAAAAAAATTACAGCACTATTGAAAAAGAACTTTTAGCAATCATAGACGGTACAAAGCATTTCAGACCATACCTATATGGAAGAAAATTTACTGTCGAAACTGATCACAATCCATTAGTGTGGCTGCACAAAATCCGCGAACCAAATTCGCGATTAATACGTTGGAAATTAAAGTTAGGAGAATTCGATTTTGACGTTGTTTACCGAAAGGGGAAAGAAAATGCAGTAGCAGACGCCCTATCAAGAATCGAAATAAATAACAAAGAACTTGATGAAATATCGATGGTACCACAAATACAAGAATTACCAGATATTGAAGAATTAGATCGAATAATAAATGATCCGTCGCAAGAAAACGCACAAAAATTAGAAGAAATTTGTCAAAACCTAGAAAACACGGTACACTCAGTAAGTAATGAAAATGATGGAAAAGTAATTCCAATATCTGAGCAACCTGTGAACAACTTCAACAATCGATTAATTATAATCGCTGGAGACAATTATGAAGTTCGCCTGAAAAAACCGTTTAAGAAAAACCACTACACTATTGTCATAAAAAAGGAAAATAAACAAGAAGAACTACCGAAGATGATTAAAGAAGTTATTAGACCACACCTAACTTACGGAATCTACTGCAAAGATCCAGACTTGAGAGATGATCTAATTAAACTATGTAAAACGTATTTCAACAATTCTGTAAAATTCGTTTTTTCAAACTCATACCATATTGACGTTTTAAAGGACGAAGAACAAAAAGACATAATAGCGAAATACCACGACGAGACTCATACCGGTATCGTGGAAACGTACAACCAATTAAGACTCAAATACTTTTGGCCAAACATGAGACCAATGATAACCAATGAAATAAATAAATGCGAGTTGTGTCTACAATCAAAATACGAGAGACATCCGTATAATATAAAATTTCAAGGACCTTTATTGGCACGTAAACCGTTCGACACCCTTTTTATTGATACATTTTCATTTCAAAACTGTAAATTCTTAACGATAATTGACTCATTTTCTAGATACGCCCAAGCTTACTTCATAAAAGACGGAACCAGTCTTACAGTATTAAACAAAATTCGCCATTACTTCACCCATCATAATTATCCAAAACGAATAGTTTGCGATCAAGGTAAAGAATTCTTTAACAAAACTCTCCGCGAATACTGTCAACTTTTTAAAATTGAATTACATTTCACCACAGTCAACAACCCAAATTCAAATTCACCTGTAGAAAGGTTACACTCAACTTTAATTGAAAAATTAAGGATTTTAAAATTAAAAGAACCCAACGAAACCCCGCAAAATCAAATGATTACCGCAATTTTAATTTACAATCAATCAATTCACTCAGCAACCGGTTTATCGCCTTTTTCTATTTTATACGGGCCTTACGAAAATGAAATTGATATCGAACTCGACATGACAATTTACGAATCTTACAACAATAAACGAAAAAACGAAGTATTGCCATTTATTGAAAAAATTTATCATAAATGCCTCGAGAAAGAAAAATCAATTTTAGAAAAGAAAAATCAAAATAAACAAGATCCCCCAAACATAAACACAGACACGGTTTTTATTCAAAAAAACAAGCCGGGTAAAACGGACCCTCTATACGACAAAATTCAAATTACAAAAAAATCGGATAATACAATCGAAGGAAAATCGGGAAAAGGAAAATTAACAAGTTCACATATTAGGAAAGTTAAAAGAATAAGAAAACACATTTCTTTGCAGGACCTTAATGAACCTGGGACTAGTACAGTTCACGATTCCAATGAAAGTGACACCGATTCAAACTAATGGATATTTTGGAGAAAATCTGGGAATCGCGAAAATTCATTCACATTATCATAAATTTTACTTTTTTCATAATCTCACTCAACTAGAAATCGCCCTTAGACAATTAACTGCTAATACTATCATCCTTGAACATAAAATTCCACAAAACAGTTTTTTATCGAGACGTTACTCTCAATTAAAATCAGAATTAATATCAACAGAAAATACATTAGAAAAACTTTTACACCTTAAACAAAAACGCGGATTAGTAAATTTCTTAGGGAATACGATAAAATTTATTACCGGTAATCTAGATGACGACGATCTACAGAACATCAATAAAAATTTAAATTTAATTTTTTCTAATCAAAAACACTTAACAGATAAAATTTCAGAAATTACTTCATTTGCTGAACATATTACTGCTCGTTATGAACAAGATTTAAAAGAAATAACCAATTTTCAAAACGAGACAGCAAAAGCATTCAAATCTTTGACAGATCAAACAAACATTAATCAGTTAGTAGACTTACAATTTTTCAATATTCAAAATTTTCAAAGTAGACTTAAAATAATAGAGAGAACCATTAATTTAGCTAAATTAGAAACCCCAAATATTGAACTCATAACTCTTGCAGAATTACAGCAAATCTACCAACTTTTAATAAGAACTTATTCAAATGATCGGCTCTTATTTTTTGAAGATGCACACCTTTTTGAAATTTTAAATATGTCAAAATTCACTTTAATGATTACCGATAATGCAATAATAATGATATTAAAAATTCCCATATTGAACCCAATTTCATTCACTCTCATGAAAATTTATCCGATACCAAATCCGAAATCCCAAATTCTTATTCCACCAACATCTTATCACTTACAAAAAGATGAAGATGAGAAATGGCTAAGACAGTGCTCACAAGGAATAAATCAAACCATTTGCTACGAGGAAATTATTTCAACATGCAAATTGAATAACTTACAAAATTGTTCGATGGCTCAAACAAATGGAAAAATCAACATTTATGCCGTGCTAAATACAGGTATAATTACAACTTTTGAACCACCAGAAGAAGTCATCGAAAATTGCAATCACAATATCAACAAATATAATCTCCGTGGAATTAACTTTTTACAATCCGAATGCGAAGTCATAATTCACGAACAAATGATTAGCATGGAATATTTCAACTTTACGGTTCCACCACCAACCATTTATCAAGAAAATCAAGATAGTATGTACGAAATTACCCTCAAGATGGAACACATGGATGGCCTGGAAGATCTTAAACAAGACCTCAGAAGAATCAAAGAAAAACCCATCGTGACACCACTGATTGTTAATTATGTGCATTATTCAATTACCTGTGTCATAACTATTATTATTGTTACTTGTTTGTGTATTTTAATAAATTTCAGGAAAATACTTTATGATAGGATATTCAAAAAGAAAACGATAATAAAAATTTCAAAAGAAAATGCTATGGAGTTGAACTTGGTACCTAAAGTGAACGAGGACGTTCCAAATTCTTAAGGATGGAGGAGTTATATAAGTGATAGTGAAATGACTTTAAACTTTGTTAGTAACGTTATCAGACGATAACGTTAATTTATCTTATTATATTAAACATTGGACTTATTGTAATCATAAACCAATTATTGTAAAATTATTAATAGGGGTACAACAGAAGCAATCGTCAGTTTAGATTTCTTTATGTTGTAATTAACTTGTAAGTGTAAACTCAAAATAAAATCTTTTTTAAAACACCAACAATTGTGTTTGGTACATTATTATATGTTTAATATTATTTAAAATCAATATAAAAGTAAATATAATATATAAGGTAAAATAAAAAATATAAACATGAATAAAATAAAAATGTATAAATATATAAATCTTAACTTGTGAAAAAATAAACAATTAAACTATAAATAACAAGTTAAATTCAATAATATAATCAAATACGAAGCTTTCATCGTTAACCATTTCAACGGATTTCATCCACGTCTTCAGTTCACTGTTGAAAAAGAAGAAGACAAGAAGATAACCTTTCTTGACATACAACTTATCCACGAAACGAATCACTTAAAGTATAAATGGACACAAAAAACAACGTGGTCAGGAAGATACCTAAACTATAGCTCACACCACCACAAAAGTCAAGCAATTGGCACAGCTATAGGACTTGTTGATAAAGCCTTAAAACTAACCCATGGCGACTACAGGAAAGAAACCTTAAAAATTGCCCAAAAAACTTTATTCAAGAATGGTTACCCCGGACCCCTGGTGAAGAGAATTATCAAGGATCGTGTTAACAAATTGTATAATGGTAACACAATGAAGAAAGAAGTTTCCAACTTTGCAGTTATGCCATATGTAAAAGGTTTAAGTGAAAAAATCAAGAGAATATTAAAACCTTACAAGACCAATGTAAAAACTCGTCTAGTTCGCCCTACACACATTGGAGTTAAGTTTTTCCTATTTAAAGGAAACTCATCATAGGTTGTTCCTAACTCACGATCTTTTTGGATCTTAGGTCGTATCAAATGACAATGTGTTGTGTTCCCGGTTTCCATGTATTTTATTTTGTTTATATTAAATAAAATTCTGAAGAAGACGACAAAAATCGTCGAAAGCTTAAGATATATTTGATTATATTATTGAATTTAACTTGTTATTTATACATAGTTTAATTGTTTAAAATAAAAATGAAATAAACATTTTTATAAACTAGAAACAAAAATAAATATAATTGTTAAAGAACCGTAGGAAATTGAATTTGTAAGATTTCGTTTAGTCACTATCACTATCCGATTTTTTATTGAAACATGAATCACAAGTGATCATAGAGTGTTCTAAACAAACATACCGACTACACAAAGCACAATTGTAAAATGATTTGCGGTCTTTCTTGCGCTCACAGTGGTAACACCTTGCCGATGTTTTTTGTTTTGATGATGCATAATTTTCTGAATTGGAAGATATGCCTGTAAATTCGCTTAATTTTCTTTTTAAATTTAAAGGGAGCCTGGAATTTGTTTGGCGATTTTTCAAATGTTGTGATATTAAATCCAAACTTAACTGTTTTAGATATTGACGACGTGTCATACGGCTAGTATTATTATTGGAATTATATATCACAAATGCATTTATTGCTGCTGTATTTAGAAGAGAATAAAATATTGTTAATGGCCATCTACGGCTATTTCTTGATACATTATAGTTGGCAGATAGTTCATCAACTACATCAACGCCTCCTTTTGTTAAATTGTAGAACGTTACTATTTCTGGTTTACGTTCTTCTTTTGTGGTTTCGTCAATTGCATCTGAATGATGTAACGTTGATAGCAATAACACATTTTTTACCTTCTTAGGTACATACGATACCAAAGTTACATCTTTTTGAAATCCAAATATAGAGCTTTTTACCTGTCGCTGTTTAGTTTGTAAAATTGGCGTCGGAATTTCTCTTTTGTTTTTTCGCAAAGTACCTACTGAAGTTAGTTTGTACTCGTGCAGTAATCGTGTTACAAGCGGGTAACTTGAAAACCAGTTATCAAAGGTTATATTACGTCCCGAATTTTTGAGAAACTTGCACATTCTCATGACAATATCTTCAGGTCTGTTGCTTATATTAAACGCACCATCTGGCTGTTTACCAACGTAAATTTCTTGATTCAGAACATAGTACGTTCTTGCATCTACAACAGCGAATATTTTTAACCCATACTTTGCTGGTTTGCTGGAAATGAATTGCCGAAAGCTGCATCGGCCTCTAAATGCTTCTAACTTATCATCTATAGTGACGTATTCACTAGGTGTATATACAGCTAAGCAGTTTTCAACAAAAACATCAAAAATTTCTCCAATAGCAGCAAGCTTATCTAATTTTCGCTGTTATCAAAACGTAGACATTGTAACAACACGCTGAATATATTTTGACTCATTGTTGTTCTAAAGATGTTGTGGCGGTAGATACCACATCACTAAATTTTACCTTTTAGTTTTAAGTTCATTTTATTGTTTCGATTTTTAATAATCTAGTTGTACATAAGTTAAGTTTTAATTGTAAATAATTTAAAAATATTAATCAAGTGATATAAAAAATAACAAAAAAAAATAAAATTGTCAAAATATTGTTTTCGATAATAACGTATATAGAATTAATAAAAGATGTTATTTAAACAACTGTGGATTTAATTAAATTGGCAAACCACAACGAAGAAAACACATCTTAATCCACAATTGGTGACCCACGACAAAGAACAAAGAATATAATTAAATTTATTTTAGATAAAAAATTTAAAAATTATGCATAACAATATCTATAATGTCGAAGCAAGAACAACAAATACAGAAGATAAAGAACCGCAGATTAATGCAGTGCAAGTACGAGTACAACCTTTTTGGCGTGAAAACCCAGCACTATGGTTCAAACAGTTACAAGCACAATTTGAGTTAAGTCGTATTACTGCCGATAGAACAAAATACAATACTCTGGTAGCTAATATCGAAAGTAGTGTTCTTAATCAGGTTAGTGACATAATTGCAAATCCACCTTTAATCGACATGTATGAAACGTTAAAAGCGCGTTTATTGGAATGTTATTCGGACTCGGAACAAAGTCGTTTAAACAAACTTTTAGATAATTTATCAATCGGGAATCGCAAACCATCACATCTGCTGAGAGAAATGCGAGAACTGGCAGGTAATGATTTTGGCAACTCCGCCATCAAATCGCTGTGGTTACAACGACTTCCACCACACAAGCTATACTTTCGATCAGTGATGATAATCTCGAAAAATTAGCCAGCATGGCAGACAAGATATCCGACGTGTCAACTAATGATATATTTTCGGTGACATCAACATCTAACAATACTAAAAATAATGATTTCTTTGTAAAACAATCACAAGATAATATAATTGAGCAAATAGGAGCTCTAACTAAACGTGTGGACAATTTGTGTCACTTGAGATCGCGTTCACGTTCACTAAGCAACAGTAAATACAGGTACAGATCAAAATCAAATCAAAATGATAAAGATATGTGTTGGTATCATGCAAATTATAAAGATAAAGCTAAGAAATGTATTCTACCATGCACATTTAAAAGCAATTCGGAAAACTAGTTGGCCACTTGGTTTCGGCGGCTACTGAAGTGAGCCAACATACCCGCCGTCTTTTTGTTACTGACAAAAATACAAATGTTTCATTTTTAGTTGATTCAGGAGCTGACGTTTCTGTCATACCTAAATCAATTAGCGGAATAGACTTATTTAATACACCTTTTAAATTATATGCCGCAAACGGCACAACAATTTCTACTTACGGAAAAAAACTTTTAAATTTAAATTTAGGCTTACGAAGAAAATTTAGTTATCCTTTTATTATAGCAGACGTAAATAGAGCCATATTAGGGGCAGATTTTCTTCATGAATTTAACTTAGGGGTAGACCTTCGTCGAAAACGTTTAATTGATAACAGCACTACATTAAGTGTTTCTGGAAAGATAAGCCACGATTATTTTCCTAAGCTTTCAACAATTTCATATAATGACAATTCTGTATTCCAAGAATTGCTGAAAGAATTTAAAAATTTAACGAAAACAACCGATGAACATACATCAGTCCCTCATAACATTGAACATACTATTATTACAAACGGTCCACCAGTTTTTGCTAAAGCTAGACGACTAGCGCCAGAAAAACTTAAAGTAGCTAAAGCTGAATTCGAATACATGTTATCGAAAGGTATATGTCGGCCATCGAAAAGTTCATATGCAAGCCCACTACATCTGGTTCAAAGAAAGAATGGAGATTGGAGACCTTGCGGGGATTACCGGAGGCTAAATGCGATTACGGTACCCGATAGGTACCCCATTCCTCACATACAGGATTTTACACAAAACATTCACGGATCAAATTTTTTTACCACATTAGATTTAGTCAGAGCTTATCATCACATTCCAGTATCGTCTTTAGACATAGAAAAAACAGCAATTATAACACCATTTGGCCTATTTGAATTTCCACGTATGAGTTTTGGTTTAAGAAACGCCGCTCAAAGTTTTCAAAGATTTATGCATCGCGTTTTGCAAGGATTAGATTTTTGTTACGTTTATATAGACGATTTATTAATAACTTCAAAATCATTAGAACAACATTTAGAACATCTCAGAATAATTTTCGAACGCTTGTCCGAATATGGCATTAACATTAATGTTGATAAATGCGTATTTGGTCAAAGCAGGGTTAATTTTTTGGGACACAGCTTATCTGAAAATGGTATCGAACCACTACAACATAAAATTGACGCAATAATAAATTACCCAAAACCGGACACGATTAAAAGTCTCCGAAGATTTTTAGGCATTATAAATTTTTACCGTCGTTTCTTACCCAAAGCAGCAACTACAAAATCTAAATTAAATGCTTTAATAGGTAAAGGTAAAAAGAATGACAAAACAAAAATTATTTGGACAGAAGAATTAGATGAAGCTTTTCAAAATTCAAAAAATCTTCTTACCAGCACTTCTCTTCTAGCACACCCTGACTCAACAGCAGAATGGTCTATCATGACAGATGCATCTGATATTGCAGTCGGTGCAGTGTTGCAACAAATGTCCGAAAAAGGTTGGAAACCACTCGCTTACTTTTCAAACAAATTTAATCCAGCACAACAAAAGTACAGTGTGTACGATCGAGAATTACTAGCGATTTATTCCGCGATTAAGTATTTTAGACAAATGATAGAAGGACGAAACTTCGTCATATACACCGATCACAAACCACTTACAACAGCATTTCTTCAGAATCCAGAAAAAGCATCACCTCGACAACTTCGACACCTTGACTTAATTGGTCAATTTTCTACAAACATCAAGTACATTTCGGGTGTTGACAACACTGTTGCCGATGCATTATCAAGAGTAGAAGCTATTTCATTTCCTAACGTTTTTGATTTTAACAAAATGTCTGAAGAACAAGAATCCGACAAAGACTTTCAACGCTTTAAAGATTCTAAATCAATGCAAATTGAAAAATGTCAGATTCTTGGCTCTACAAACACAATTTTTTGTGACACATCAACAGGTGTCAGCAGACCATTTGTACCTTCATCTTTCAGAAACCAAATTTTTAAGCACTTTCACAACATTTCTCATCCAGGTATCAAGGCCACAACAAAACTCATCCGCACACGATTTATTTGGCCAGCAATAAACAAAGACTGTCGACATTGGGCACAAACTTGTTTAAGTTGTCAACGGTCGAAAATTACAAAACACACAACTAGTCCAATAGGATCATTTTTAATACCTAACGAAAGATTTTCACATGTACACATTGATTTGATAGGTCCAATGCCAAATAGTAACGGTTATTCTTACTGCCTAACATGTATTGACAGATACACTAGGTGGATGGAGGTGATACCATTAACAAATATTACGGCTGAAACGGTAGCATCTGAATTTTACTCAAATTGGATTGCTCGTTTTGGAGTTCCAACACAAATTGTAACGGATCAAGGCAGACAGTTTGAATCTTTTCTATTTCAAGATTTTACCAAAATTCTCGGAATAAAAAAGCTAAGAACATCACCATATCATCCCGAATCAAACAGTATTATCGAACGTTTACATAGGACTTTAAAAGCAGCAATAAAAGCATACGAAAATACAAACTGGGTTAGCATTTTACCAACAATTTTATTAGGAATGCGAACAACAGTAAAAGAAGATTTGGGCGCATCAGTAGCTGAACTAGTGTATGGATGCACATTAAAGTTGCCAGGTGAATTTTTGCAAGAACAAAATTCGAAATATTTAAAGAACCAAAGCGAATTTATTCAAAATTTAAAAAACCATTTTCAAAACATTCAACCTGTATCTACAAAATGTCACACTCAAAAAAAAATATTTATCTTTAAAGAGTTAACCGATTGTTCACATGTTTTAGTTAGAGTTGATTCTGTAAAACAACCACTACAGCAACCGTATATTGGTCCATACCGCGTATTAAAACGTTTGGAAAAAACTTTCTTACTCGATGTTGGTGGAACCAAAAAAATCATATCCATCGATCGGTTAAAACCATGTTTTATTGAAGCAGAGAAAACAACAATTCCACCCAAAACAACCAATAATTGTAACAATGTTAATAACAGTTTGCTTCAAGATAACACTTCAAACATTATCACTACACGTTCCGGAAGAAAAATTACTTTTGCAAACAATGTCGTGCAAGGCATTTATCGGTAACGTTGTCACTGGTGATGGGGTACTGTGGCGGTAGATACCACATCACTAAATTTTACCTTTTAGTTTTAAGTTCATTTTATTGTTTCGATTTTTAATAATCTAGTTGTACATAAGTTAAGTTTTAATTGTAAATAATTTAAAAATATTAATCAAGTGATATAAAAAATAACAACAAAAAATAAAATTGTCAAAATATTGTTTTCGATAATAACGTATATAGAATTAATAAAAGATGTTATTTAAACAACTGTGGATTTAATTAAATTGGCAAACCACAACGAAGAAAACACATCCATAATCCACAATGTCAACACCTAGACCGGTTTTGCCCCACAAGTCAGATAAGTTAAGCCTTGCCGACTTCAAAATTCCAGCTATATATAACAGTCCTAATAACGCTTGAATTTCGTCTACAGTTGTAGCTTTGGTTATATACTGCGATTTTGAGTGAAGATTTTGTGATTTTTCCTGCAATTTGCAATTTGTGTATTTCACAATGTCGGAGAGCATAGCATCGGTGATAAAAAGTTTCTAGCATGCAAGAGGTTCTTTCACGTTGACATATGGTTTCTTTACCCCTGGTAGGTGAGTTATAATATTTTCACGTCTTGTTTTTATTGCTAAATTTCCATGATCTTTCAACCATTTAGTCACACCATCTTTGCCGATGTATTCATTGTTTGTTGTGGGTTGATTATCATCCAAATCAGCATCTTCTATTTCCTGTTCTGATTCAGAATCCACAGATCTTACCCTGACTACGTCATCTTCAACTTCTGAACCGGAATTTAACTCTTGAACAGGCACATTCTCTTCTTCCACCTCTTTCCAAAGTTGTAACAACCGTTCTTGCTCTTTCTCATATGTTGACATGCTGGATACATATTTATAATATTTAATATAAAACTAATAAATGTAAAAAATGACTTACTTTAGAATAAATGTAATTAAATCTTAAATTAAAAAAATCTGTCGCATAAGCAGCTTGGTGGGGTATGACGATTATTAATCTTGTAAGGAGATAGGTCTGGTGGGGTATGAGCACCTCCGTACAAAATTAAATTAAATACTGCATGCACAATAGCTGACTTACTACTGACGTTTCAATGCATTTATGCTTAGCAAGGTTCAACTTGAAGATACACAAAGTTTGGCGTAAATATTAATTATTTTAAATGACGATAACACGTTTTAAAGTGCGTTGGGGTATATTATACCCCACCAAACCTATGCCGGGTTAAATAAACGAAGGTAAGATAATTCCATAATTTTTTGCAAAACATAACCTTAAAATTGCCATGTGTTAAATGTCTTCCAAATCAAGCTTTTATTAATACGGTAGAGCGTCGATAATCTGGATTCAATTCCGGTGTTCATCACATTAAGTGTGCACAAATTCACATGTTCTCGTAGTACACGCAGCATGTATATGGCTCCACTCAACTTTCCCAACAGATGCTCCACGTGCGGCAACCAACTCAAAGTAGAATCTAAATAAAAACCAAGGCACTTCGCCTCCGAAGTCATCACAATTTCTCCACCACCAAAGGTTCATCACATCTGGCCTCTTCACACTGGAGCGAATCGTATTGTAAACCACAGCATGGCTTTTTCTGCATTCATAAGCAGTCCATTTGCGGAAACCCATTGCTGTATCGATCGGAAACAATAGTCTCCTTCCGCACTCAGTTCCGCTATATCGCCACTCTCCAGCATCACTGTAGTGTCGTCGGCATAACCAATCAGTCTGAGGTGAGTATTCTGCATCCATTGTAAAAATTATAAATAGGAGCGGGCCAAATATACTGCCCTGTGGAACAGCCAAAAAAAAACACTCTTCAACTCGGACCAAAAACGCAATCCATCCTTCTCGACAACCACACACTGCTTTCGCTCAGTTAGGTAAGATTCGAACCACCCATAGGCAACTCCTCTGACACCATAATTGTACAACTTCCTCAGCAGCAACCGATGATCCACGCAATCAAAGGCTCTGGACAGGTCCAAAAATATACCACACGAAGCACCCCCAGACTCCAGCGTCTCCATGATAGAATTCACCAACTCATAAATAGCTGATGATGTACTACGACCCTCTACAAAGCCGTGCTGTGACCCCATGAAGCAGATTATTCTTCTCAAAGAAACCATAAGCCGACTGGACATCAACTTCTTAAATAACTTACTGAAAGATGTCAAAACACTTATTGGGCGATAGTTTTCCATGGAATTCTGATTATTCTTCTTAAACAAAGGCTTGACCACAGCTGTCTTTAGCAAATCAGGAAAAATTCCTCGTTCAAACAAACTGTTTATAACATGTAATAAAGGAGCAGCCACAACACAAATCGACCGCTTCATCACCCGGACGGGGATGCCATCACATCCAGAACTAATTTTATTCTTCAGCAGCCTACACGTATTTATCAGTTCCAGGTAAGCTTGAAAACCCAAGCGCAGGAGACACAGACAGCCCCAACTCCAACTGCTGCGCTGCGGAGACAAAATACAAATTAAAATCATCAGCCAACCTCGATTTATCTTCAACATCTGGCAATTAAACCCTTGACAATAGACCAAGTCGTCTTACTTTTATTATCAGACCTCGATAGCAACTTTTGAATGTGGTTACTTTTTTTTACTCGATTTCAACCTCTTGTTATAATTCTGTTTAGCTTGTCTATATAGTGGCTTATATTCAGATCAATACCGCGATACAACCAGAAAATAACCTAGCATGCGCTTAGCACGCCTAAACGATTCATCGTAGTTTACGCCGCGTCTCGCATAACAAAAAGTCGTCGTCAAGGGAAAACAAGCTCAAACACACCAGAGTACAGGTCAATGAACGCGGACAACTTCTTATTAACACCACCGACCTCCACGACAGACCGCCAAGATACCCCGGACAACGCACACAAAAACTCGTTCATTTATCCAACACATTTATTCGCGAGTTAGCATTGGTACGTATTGGATGTGTTTTCTGAGTGCCGAGTGCTAGTGCGATAAATATCCAAGCGTATGTATGCAAATGGTAATCTAATAACTGTCCGAACATTACAGATTTCAATAAAAATAAGCGTATTACATATAAATATTACAAATTAGCCGCACCTCGGGCGGTTAATCTTCATAAATATGTATGCAGATGATGGTCCATTAGAACCAACAAACCAAAATCCGATAATTAACATCAACTTCGAGAATAAAAACCATACCTGGCAAGAAGTAGGAAAAAATAAAAGAAAACGGGTACATTCCCCCGTAACTGAATCACCACCATTATTACAAAACAATAGATTCCTTCCGCTCACAACAATTACTAATAATGAAGAAATCGTCACTAATCCCAGCCAATCTAATAAGATTGATAGACCACCTCCTATTTTTATACACGGGGTATTAAATTACCAAGAAATGCTTAAAACTTTAAATGGAATAGTTGAACAAGAGCAAATTTTCACAAAAACTCTAGCAAATTACGTAGTGAAGATAAATGCAATCACCACTGACACTTATCGGAAATTGATTAAATACTTGAAAGAACAAAATATTATCCATCATACATATCAACTAAAAGAGGATAAGCCATATCGCGTAGTAATCAAGCATCTACATCAATCAACTCCCACAAAAGAAATTAAGGAAGAATTGCACACACAAGGATTTCAAGTAAGAAATATAATCAATGTCAAACACCGAATAACAAAAGAACCACTACCTTTATTCTATGTCGATTTGGAACCAGCTGAAAACAATAAAGCAATATATGAATTAAGATATCTTCAAAACAGGACCATTCGGGTTGAACCACCTCTAAGAAATACAGAGATAGTACAATGCACAAGGTGCCAAATGTACAATCACACGAAAGCTTATTGTAATCGCCCGTTTGCTTGCGTAAAATGTGGAGAACAGCATGACACAAAGAGTTGCCAAAAATCTAAAGATACCCCAGCTACATGTTTCCTGTGTGACGGACCACATCCAGCAAACTATAAAGGCTGTGTAATATACAGAGAATTACAAAATAAATATCAAAATAACTCGTACCAACAAGACCAGAAGCATATGCAGCCATCAATAAACGCCAATAATATACCACCTCAATTCTCAAGACCAACCCTAAATAAGCCATCGCGAACATTCTATAACCAAAACTACAGGCCGTCATATGCAGAAATACTAAACAATAATTCACGCGATGAAAGCCACAAGGAAGATATATCACTATCAAAATTTCTTAATGAATTCAAAAATATGTTCAATCAGCTTATGCAACAGAATTCCCAAATGATAATGTTATTAAACACTGTCATTGGAAAATTGATACCCTAATGGCTAACTACATAAGAATTGCCCTTTGGAATGCCAATGGCCTCCAATCAAAAATTAATGAAACTAAATTATTCATAACAAATAATAATATAGATATACTCCTTGTTTCGGAAACGCACTTGACTTCCCGATCACACATAAAAATATCAAATTATAAAATATACCACACCAACCATCCTGATGGAAGAGCTCATGGGGGGACTGCTATCATTATTAGAGAAACAATGATACATCATGAGGAAAATAAATATGAGAAAGATTTCCTTCAAGCCACTACAATCCAAATTAATCAACTACATAGTCAAATCAAAATATCTGCAATTTACTGTCCTCCCAGACACAATATTAAAAAAGAACAATTAGAACCTTTCTTTACAACGCTTGGCCAGAAATTCATAGCAGGTGGCGACTTCAACGCGAAGCATACTGCATGGGGCTCTAGACTGATAACTACGAAGGGAAAAGAACTTCTACAAGTAATTGACAACAACAACTACAACATCTTTTCATCAGGTGAACCATCTTATTGGCCTGCTGATCCTAATAAGTTGCCTGACTTGTTAGATTTCTATATAACCAATGGAATTTCAACAAACTTTACTGAAGTGCAATCAAGCTTAGATTTAACATCGGACCACACCCCAGTTATTCTCACTGTTGGTACAACTATTATTAAAAAGCAATCAAGGCCTACTCTCTATAACAAACATACTAATTGGGATCATTTCAGAGAGTACATAAATCAAAATTTAAACTTCACGTTAAGCATTAAGACCAACGCTGAATTAGAGCATGCAACAGAGCACTTTGTAACGACAGTTCAAAATGCTGGCTGGACTTCAACTCACACGCCAGAATATAAAACAAATAATAAATGCAACATCCCTATGGAAATCAGAGAAATAATAAAAGAAAAGAGAAGAGCTAGAGCAAGATGGCAGCGAAGTTCAAATCCTATGGATAAAACTGTATATAACCGCCTATCAAATCTACTTAAAAGAAAACTGAAGGAAGTGAAGAACGAAACTTTCGAGTACTTCTTAAAAAACTTATCAAACAAGGACCACTCTCTATGGAAAGCTACAAAAGGATTTAAAAGACCTCAAATGACCATCCCGCCTCTTCGCAACCCAAATAATTCCTGGGCACGATCGAACTCTGAAAAGGCCGAACTTTTTGCACATCATCTTTCAGAGGTCTTCAAACCTTATTCTGATGAACCTGATGTAGAAGTTACGGAATTCTTAGAAGCTCCGCTACAGATGTCACCACCGATAAGAAAAATCAACAAAAATGAAGTCAAACAACAAATAAGTAGGTTAAAAAAGACTAAGGCTCCAGGCTATGACTTAATTAATGGTAAAGTACTATCTGAATTACCTATGTTGGGAATAAAATTCTTGACAATATTGTTTAATTCTATTCTAAGATTGTCATACTGGCCAATGCAACTAAAATTCGCCAGAATCATTCTAATTTTAAAACCAGGCAAACCTCCCACGGATGCCTCTTCATACCCACCAATAAGCTTGTTGCCAGTCATTTCCAAACTACTGGAAAAAATTATCCTTAAACGTTTACATGATAGCAATCTCCTGGACGGAATAATACCAACGCACCAGTTCGGGTTTCGACAGCACCATTCAACCATCCAACAATGCCACCGAATAGTGGATACCATCTATAGCACTCTAGAAGAAAAACAATTCTGCTCGGCAGCCTTCTTGGACATAAAACAGGCGTTTGACAAGGTCTGGCATACGGGACTTTTATACAAGATTAAAAAAACCTTGCCACATCATTACTACCTAGTCTTGAAGTCTTACTTGCAAAATTGTTATTTCCAAGTTCAACAAGACGATGAAGTGTCCGATATCTATCCCATAACATCAGGAGTACCACAAGGAAGTGTTCTTGGTCCAATGGTATATCTTCTGTACATCGCTGACCTGCCTGTCACTACAAACACAGAAATTGCGACATTTGCAGATGATACTGCTATCCTGGCAAGACATAATAATGCACAACAAGCAACCGAAAGGTTGCAAACACATCTACTCCTCTTTCAAGATTGGATATCTAGGTGGAGAATGAGGGTGAACGAGTTAAAATCTATACACGTCACATTTACCTTAAATCGGCTGCAGTGCCCACCTATCTACATTAATGGTATACAAATACCGCAGAGAGAAGAAGTAAAATATCTCGGATTATACCTCGATAAAAGACTAACGTGGCAGACGCACATTAAGAAGAAAAAGAAGCAAATGAACTTAAAAATCAAAAACATGTATTGGCTTCTTGGAAGAAAATCAATGCTTTCCATTGAAAATAAAGTCCTCATATACAAGATTATCATTAAACCAATCTGGACCTACGGCATAGAGCTATGGGGTTGTGCAAGTATGTCCAATATAAAATTAATACAGACATTTCAGTCCAAGACCCTCCGAATGATGGTTGATGCGCCATGGTACGTAACAAATGAAACCCTCCATAACGACCTAAACATCAACTTCATAATAAAGGAAATTAGAGAACGTGCCGAGAAACACAATCTAAGATTACAAGATCACCCCAATCCTAGTACCGATCATCTTCTCCGGGAAAATATATATAGACGACTGAAGAGAAAATGGCCTCACGATCTTCTTACATAAGCGAATAAAATTCGAAAGCGGATATCGCTGATGGGCGTATTCCCTGTACGACATGGACATCAAATCAGCTTATAGAGCTTAATTTTGTATTATTGTTCTGATTGTTGATATTAAATTATTAAAAAAAAAAAAAAAAAAATTTATCCAACTAAAAATTCTTCTAGTTCTTGCTTTCGGTGAGCTGTCACCGAGATTACAAAATGTATACTTTTGACATGTGGGATCAGAAATATGATATTCCATCACCTCTCCTATTCCCTCCGTCATATTAGTCAGTATATTATATCAAGACACGTTCGCGAACTCTCGGTAATTCTAGTTGCTTGGTAAATCGTTATTCTAAGATTGTGCGACTTTATCAAAGCAACAAAATTGTTTCTATTCTGACTATTCACCAGCAAGTCCACATTAAAATCTCCAGCCACCACAAAGTCTCGATCACACCGACAAAGTTTACTCACCAATTCGTCAAACTTCGACAAAAGCAAGTCAACACTACCATTTGGCGGCCTATAAACAACAGCCATCAACAGTTTATAGTTATTTACATTTATTTCGACCTCATGCGACACCGACATTCAACCACATCAATGCGTTCCATAAAACCGTAATCCCTCCCAACATAAATAGCAACACCTCCATGTGCTGCACTCTTTCTCTGCAATAGCTAGATGCCACACTAAAGCCACGTATTGATTGCATCTCGAGCTCTGATTTAGTTTTCCAGTGTTCAGTCAATGCTATCGCGACACAATCCTCGTTGTCACTCAAGAGAAATTCCAAACCATCTACACTGTTGCCTACAGACCGCACATTTTGGTAAATACTACTAATTGTTTCTGGTCTCCGCTGTTTTTTTTACTCTGAGTGCGTCGATTGTGAAAAAAACCGAAACTTTCTCACTATCAAACCCTCGGGCCAGAATTCAGGAATTGTCAAATCCTCCCAACAGTTAAAATCTCAAACCCACATTAAAAGACTTATTGTTACTTTTATTTTCTTGATGTTTACTTATTTATTCAATATGGAAAATATGATCCGGGTACTTCCGCAGAAGATAATAACCGCAAATCACCCACCGAAACACTCCAGCCCGTACGCCCCACATATAGCCACGCAAGTCTATCTGCAGCTTTCAAACCACCCGAAACTTCTTCCACTCTTGCAGAACCCTTGACAATGCTCTGCTGCTGTGTGTGCTGATGGAGCTTTTAAAATATAAGCATTGGTGAGGAAACAATTGATCTCTTATTTTTTGTTTAGTATCTTCTTATTTTTTATGGTATTAATTAAAATGTTTTCCCCTGTCGTGTAGTACAGTAACAATTTATTTTAAAAGATGCGTTGAAAATATAATGAATACGATAATACGATTACCTTCAGATCAACAACATAGGAGACGATATCAAAAGTTTGCAAATTAATGGAGACGACGGCGACTAGGAACGGGAACCAATAAGTTCCGTCGCCGGCGATCCCGCTCTCCCTGCATCAACAGCAAACTTTCCTGCCTTCCCTGCACCGCATGCAAACTTTCACGCCCCCATTTTTGAGGACCCACTGCCACCGCTGGTTTGGCATCCAACCATGTCTAATTGGACACAACCTGCGGGGTCGCAGGCAAGAACCACCACCACACCAACTTGGCCTGCACTCGCAGCTGTTGCAAGAAGAGGTTGGAGACAAACGTACGTTGTATTTTGTTATTGCATTGTGTTATTATATTGACGTTTATTTTACCTTTACAGCAGACGATCACGAAGATACCGCCACCGTTCACTAAATAATACAATCAATTTCGAAGCGATCTCGGCTGTTACGGCCGAAGCAATAAACGTATTGCATCAAGTTTTGAACGTGAGCAGTAGGCGCGGCCGTAGGGGCAGAGGTCAAAGAAGACCTCTTACCTCAAAATTTTCGTTTGTTTATGTTATTTTATTATTTTTGTAGTCTTATTAGTGTGTTTTTATTAGTTTATTAGTTTTTTGTTAGTTCTTATAATTCTTGTGTCAAGTTTGCAAGTCAAACCAAGAAAGATAATCTTACTTTTTTTTTGATAGATTAGTATGGTAGTTATATTTCACTATAACAATAATGTAGTTTAGATAAAGATTATTCATAAAGATCAGCTTCCAAGTGCATTCACCAGATGTTATTGAACGAAGAAAAGTAACGTGTGAACTGCTGAATGGAAGATTTCAGAAATATTAAAAACAGGAATTGTAGCTTATAGAAAAGTTTAGTTTTCAGTAGTTCAATTAGCAGTCTTTAAGTTAACTTTGTAGGAATTAGAAGTAGATTAGTGCAAAACTTGTAACTTTACATAAATAATTTTTGATTTAAAAAAAATTAAGTTTAAATTTAATAAATATAATTGGCGCAGTCGTACAGATCGAATTTCCCAAAAAGAGAATAAAAATCGTCTGTTTTTTGGGAAGTCACAGCTGCAAAAGTGGATAAAAATCGCCACAAAACACAGTCGCGAAGTGAAAAGTGAAAAACTTCACATCATTTCAACATCGCCTCTCAAAATCGAGGAACCATAATTTAAGAAAATTCGGTGCAACAGTCGAAATCCTGGGAGCCGACCGATCGACGAATACAACGTGGTAGATAGGAATCGCTACCAACGAAGTACAACTCGTTCGAAAACCTTAGCTTAAGAAAATCAACAAATGAATTCGATACAGAAAATAATTATTATTAGGGTCCGGATTTGTAGGCATTTGCATGTTTTTTTTGCGTACAGGCTCGTGAAAAATTTTAAAAGGAGAGCATGTTTTACACCTTTCTGGATCGTTTTATGAGTTTTTATTTTGCTTATAAATGCATATTTTGAGTTTAAGTGCATATTTGGTGATTTGTTGCCTATAAATACATATTTGCTTATGTTAGCTTATATTTTGCTACCAAAAGCTAGGTAAATCTGTTGATAATTCCTTTGAAAACTATATCCTGTAAGATTAAAATAAAATTTAATGCTTGTGCTGACGATAGATGAATATTATGTACATTTTTGCAACTCGTAATTTAACACTGTTTTCTTATCGCGGTATTTGCAATTTGCATTTGCAACTTGTTACTTGTTCTAAGTTGACGCGCTCTTGGTAACCAATTTAAGTATTCGGTGGCTTAAAACAGTTTCTACTGTACCTTAATTTTATATATTTAACTATATTAATTTGTGTATTAAAAATGCCCAAAGCTAAAGAAAGTTTGGGTGCAATTTTACAACGTTTAATTAAGGGACATGATTGTTTCACAACGGACGGAAAAGTTCTCTACTGTCAAACTTGTAGTAAAACGGTAAGAATTATTGCGTTAATATTTTTTAATGTTTGTAATGTACATTTTTAATAGGTTAATTGTACGAAAAAATTTCATGTAGATCAGCATTTAAGAACGGCACTGCACATTTCCAACAGTAAAATTGTAGGAAAAAGGACTTCGGTTCAAACTTTTCTAACTCAGCCTCCTCGAAATGATAGCGCCGATGAATTTTCGTTTGAATTATGTGAAGCTATGTTAGCTGCTAATATTGCATGGAACAAAGTTCAAATCCCAAAATTTCCTGAGTTTTTAGAGAAATATTGTAAACGAACTATTCCGAACGAATCAACACTCAGAAAAAACTACTTGCCAAGATGTTACGATTTAAAACTTCAATACATTCGCGATGCAATTGGCGATCATGATATTTGGGCTACCGTGGACGAAACCACAGATGCCAATGGGCGTTCAATAGCAAATATGATTGTTGGAATACTATCGTCGGACAAACCTGGTATTGGGCATTTAATTGCGTGTAAAGAGCTGGATAAAACAAACAATGCAACTATATCCCGCTTTGTAAACGATTCCTTAAAGTTACTTTGGCCAGATGGTGGAAAAGATGACAAATTTCGTATACTTTATACTGATGCTGCCGCATATATGTTAAAGGCTGGAAGAAATCTCAAGGTGTTCTATGAAAACCTAATTCATTTTACTTGCCTTGCCCATGGAGTTAATTTGATAGCTGAAACATTACGCAATCAATTTCCAAATATCAATAAGTTGGTATCAACCACTAAAAAAGTATTTTTAAAAGCACCTCTGAGAAGAGATGCGTATCGGGAAAAATTACCCAACATTGCTTTACCACCAGAACCGATTTTAACTCGATGGGGCACATGGATAGAAGCAGTAATTTTTTATAATGAACATTTTTCTGCAGTGAAATCTCTCATAGAGAGTTTCGACCGGAATGAGGCACAAAGCATTTCTGCAGCTCAAGATGCATTTAAAAACTCATCTGTTGCAGCTGATTTAGCATATATAGCTTGCAATTTTAAAATTATAGTTCAGACAATAAAAGCTCTAGAAAATTCTGGCGAAACAGTGTTTACAAGTTTTGAAAGAATAACACGACTTTTAAATCAGTTAAAAGATGCACCAGGAAACGCAGCTAATGCAGTTGTTTTAAAACTAGAATCTGTGCTATCAAAAAATCCCGGATATGATTTATTGCATGGAATCAGTAAAGTGTTGTCTGGTCAGTCAACCATTATTCCATTGGAAGTATGTGGTACTGACATTTCAATATTTAAATATGCTCCAGTGACATCTTGTGATGTTGAACGTTCTTTTTCAGTATACAAGCAAATTTTAACTGACAACAGGCTCCAATTGACACCCGAAAATTTAGAAAAAATTCTTGTTTGTAACATTGGTGGGAATTGTAAAGAATAAAAAATAAAGCAATATTTTATTATTATCAATATATTATTTCATTAATAATTGAATTTATCTAACAAAAGTAGTTCATCCATTATTTGGACCAATTGCAATCGAGCATTTTGCAGCACAATAAAATTTTTTAGCGCATATTTGGGTGCTTATTTTGAAGTTTTTAGAGCATATTTGCCTGCATATTTTCAAGTTTTTTAGTGCCTACAAATCCGGACCCTAATTATTATATCGTAAGTGCTAGAAATTAATTCATAAATCAAATTTTACTAACATAATCCTAATAAATAGTTATAACTTTTAAATTTAATTAAAATACGCGAAGTTTTTAAATTAATAAAAATAGAATATTATCTTGAAAGGATAACGTTAAACGTAATATTAGTATTTTAAAACGATTTAATTTCAAAACATTAAACTCAAAAAACAATTTAAAAAAAATCTAAATTTAATTGAAACAAACATGACTCCTCCCGCTCGATCAATTAACTATCAATTTATTAAATTATATTTGGATACCATAACACCTTATGATGGAAATCCGTATACGCTTAACATTTTTCTAAATTCGTGTACACAATTTTTAATTAACTTTTTCAATACTGAAACTTTAAATGATCCCATAAATCAATTTTTGTTGAGAGCAATTTTAGGTAAACTCACCGGCAGAGCATTAATGTTAATTGGCAACAGATCCGAAATTAACGATTGGGAATCTTTAAAAAACGCATTAAAATTAAATTTCAGTGATCAGCGCGATATTGATTGCTTAGTACAGGATTTAATTTTATTAAGACCATTCAAAACAGAAAGTGCATATAATTTTTGTACCCGTTGTCAAGACGCTAGAAGTCTTATTTTAACGAAAATTGATTGTAGCGATTTAAGCGAACCGGAAAAACGTTTGCAGATTAAAAATTATGATGATTTAGCATTAAAAACTTTTATTATGGGACTTAACGGTTATATTCAAAATAACGTAAGATTGAGAAACCCAGACACACTAGAAAAGGCAATGACTTTAGTAACAGAAGAAATGAACTTCTTGTATTATACGCAACAAAATAACAATTTGCAACCCCATAATTTGAATAGTAACTTAGCACAAAATTACAAATCATCCAAACCAAATTTTCAATTTAAACCAAATTTTCCAAATTTAAACCTAAATTATCAACTTAGACAAAATTTTAACCCAAATTATCAACCAAAAAACAATTTCCAACCTAAATTTGAAAATACTAATAATTATCAGAATTTTAACCCACACTTGAACAACAAATTTAATTACCAAAATACTAACTCTAATTTTCAACCCAGAGATAATTCTCAAAATTGTAGTCCGAATTTTCAAACGAGGACATCGACTTTTAAACCTACACCGATGGATGTAGATAGTAATAGGACTACAATCAATAAAACAATGACACAGCCTAACTTCCAAGCATTATACCATTTAAATGTTAACCCACAGAATTTTGAAAATAATTATGAACAAAATTATTATGAATCGAATTATAAACAATATTTTCAAAATTCGGAATCACCAGGAAATCTCACGCTAAGAAACTTTGAGCAACCAACAGTAGACATTTTTATTCCCGAAACTCATAAAAATTTCAAAGAACAACCAAGCCAAAATTTTCAATTGAAAGAAGACCAAAGCCAAATAACATAGTGAGGCATTTTTCTTACAGTAATTTAAATTTAACTAAAATAGAAAAGCCAAATTTAATTTCCGAAAGTGTTATTGAATTAAATTTATTAGAAACCAAAATTTCAAAATGTAAACAAAGTATGAAACCTCAATTAATAATCAATTTAAAATCAACGAAATCACTAAATCTTAATTTAAACCATATTAATATTAAAAATCAGAATACAGTTCATAAATTTAAAAAATATCTAAACACAACAAGAAATTTAAAATCAAAATTAAATAAATCCATAAGTCACATAGAAATCTTAATTGCCGAAAATAATACAAAATTAAATTTATTACAGAACAAAATTTCAAAAAACAAACAGAATCGTCATTTCAACACAAGAAAGTTATTAACCTTAAATTCAAACACTTATTTCAAAAATCAAAATTCAAACCAAAATTTCCAATGCAAAATAAAGAATCCGACCATCACCAAAAGAAAGAAATTTATAAACTTTCGCATTTTCGAAATTAAATTATCTAAAATCATTAAAATTAAAAACCGAAAACAAAAGAAAAGAAGCAATCGCTTCATAGATGAATATTCAATTTTATTGCCACCCCTTAGTCATTTCAAAATTTTAAACCGGACTATAAAATAATGTTTCTAATAATTAAAAACAAATTTCTTCAAAAATTTAATTATAACATTTTAGAAACTAAATTTTAATATTTTACAAAATCAATTCAAATTAATAACTAGAAACATTTTAGTAAACTTAAAACAATAAATCAACGCAATGCCCAAGGTAACGAACAAGACACTTTCAAAATCAGACAAGAAATATTCAAAATTAACAGTAGAACGCAAAACAAAAAAGAAAACAAATTCATTGGCTCATACACAATCACCCTTTTATTACCTAATAATAAAACAGAAATAATTAGTCACAAAACCCAAAAAAGCGAAATTATCCATTTAAAAGAATTAAAGAAACCTAATCTCATTTCAGATGCTTCTGGCTTGTTACCGCAGATAAACCAACTTACACAAGACTGACGGACAATCTTGGCGTTTTATCAATCAAATTAGGTACCGCTCAGAACAAAATTTCGCAATGGACCTTTGTGCACATCTTTGACATTACACAAATCGTAACTGAATTTGATAAATTACAAAATCAATACAAAATTTTAATTTTAACATTCAATAACGTTCATATTAACGAGGAACACCGAAAAGATTTTTATAACTCTTACCAACTAATAGATCAATTGTCGAATCAAATTAACAAACAAATTTTGCAAATCAACCCTTTGACAGACTCAAAAAGACAAAGATGAGGACTTATAGATGGTTTGGGTTCCTTAATAAAAATAGTAACGGGCAATTTGGACTATAAAGATGCTATTCGATACGATCAAAAAATTCAAAATTTATAATAAAATCAAATGGAAATCAGGACCGTTGTAAAAAACCAAATAACTTTAATGCAAAATGCGATTACCAAATTTAATAGTACATCAGCCACACTTGTACAAAATCAAATGATTCTAAATTCAAAAATTACTCAATTCCAAAAGTTTATCAACGAAACGCAAACTCAAAATTTAAATTCTCGCCATTTTGAATTAATACAGAAAGTAATTCTAGAACTAATTAATACATTCCAAGTCATTAATAATGTTTTGAATAATTTAGAAATTGCTATTAGTTTTGCGAAAACCAACACCTTCCATAATTATATTATTGAACCAGTTGAACTTTTAAAGGAAATCAAATTTGTTAGTAGTCAAATCAAAAACACGAAACTACCATTTGAACCAATATTAGATAATATTCTGTCTTTTGAAAATATTTTGGAAATTAAGAGTTACACAAAAATGAATCAAATCATATTTTTAATTGATATCCCGATAGTGGAGAAAGGAAGTTATGACTATTTTGAATTCCATCCTTTACCTATACCTTCAAATAACCATCATAAAATTATCATTCCTAATTCCAAATTCCTTATCCAAAATGAGCACTTTTATTCGACATTTCAAGAAAAATGCAAAGAAGCGAATCAAAACGAACACTTATGCGAAGAAAACGTATTAGAAATCAAAAACGAATACAAGATTCCATGCGAATTACAACTTCTACGTTTCTCTGAAAAACCTTCGAATTGCAAACAAGAAACAGTAAAAATCAAAAATCTAAAAATCCAAAAAATAGGAACTGGGAAGTGGATAGTCGTAACTCCAAAATCAATAATAGGTCATCAAAAATGCAACGACGAATCGGAAAGTGTTCCACTAAATGGTAGTTATGTGATTGAAGTTCCGAATTGTTGTGAATTATTAATCCAAAATTATAGACTGAAAAGTTTTCAGAACAGCAACAACGTACTGAAACTCGTTCCAATACTGAACTTTGATGCACCAACAATCGGAGAAGAAAGTGCTAATAATCTTGAAGTTAGTGAACCCTTGGAACTGTCGAATTTAGACTTGAGTGAATTAAAATTAATACAAAGCGGACTAAGTGTTTTAAAAAGGAAAGTGCAAAATAAAACAAGTTTCTGGACCATCTTGATTTATTTTTTTATTCTTATTATAATTGCTTTTAAAATGTTTAAATTTGTAAGGAAATGTAAAACCCCAAAAGTTAAAAAAGAGGATGATGAAATAATAGAACATCCAAAACCTTCTAATAGAAAATTCGAAAATGTTAAAATTCCAATTTTCTAACTTACGGGGGAAGAGTTATATTTCACTATAACAATAATGTAGTTTAGATAAAGATTATTCATAAGGATCAGCTTCCAAGTGCATTCACCAGATGTTATTGAACGAAGAAAAGTAACGTGTGAACTGCTGAATGGAAGATTTCAGAAATATTAAAAACAGGAATTGTAGCTTATAGAAAAGTTTAGTTTTCAGTAGTTCATTAGCAGTCTTTAAGTTAACTTTGTAGGAATTAGAAGTACATAGATTAGTGCAAAACTTGTAACTTTACATAAATAAATAATTTTTGATTTTAAAAAAATTAAGTTTAAATTTAATAAATATAATTTGGTAGGTATTACTTTACATAATATATTTTATATTTATAACCAATGTGTATTTTATTTAAAACTAAAAAAAAAAATTTATTAACTGTTTTAGAATAAAAAATAGCTTATGTTAAGGGGTATGTTAAGGTTATTGATCTAGCACCTTTGCAGGTATGCATCTTGAATAAAATGAAATATCATAAACAACTGCTTGATTTTATGATCTATCTCTATTGATCTAGCACCTTATTATTATTATTGTTGCTGAACGGGTTGTGGTTCCATGCCCACTTGCACTGAAGCTCGAAGTTTATTGTACCCGTTCCAAGTTTTACTCCATCAGCTTTGTTTCCTCAATAAAGTTGAGCATACAGCTGATGGGTGTTTGAGTTATTTCCTCGGTTGTCGGATATGACCAACTGAGGTGTCGTAGCCTCAGCGGGACTAGAACTGGACACACACACACACACAGCAAGTAGTGTGGAGTCTCTTCCTCCTCACCGCACTTCCTGCATCTGGGGTCTTCTACAACCCCAATTATGTTGAGGTGTCTGTTCAGACAGCAGTGTCCTTTAAGTGGACCTATTGTCTTCCTAAGCTGTGGTCTACTCAGCTTGAGGATTTCAGTTTTCTTTTGCCACTGGAGGGCCCTCCAACGAACATCCGCGATTGATTCAATCCCCGGAAGGTCCCTCCAGTCCTCGAAGTGCGTTCTCTATTGAGTTGAAGGACGTGTTGTCAAACGTCCCCTATATATCAAGGAATGCTCCCAGGGCAATTTCTTGTCCCAATAGTGCTTTCTCCATCCTTAGAGTTAATTCGTGAATGCTTAATTCACACGATTTTCCTGACTGATATGCATACTGGTGTCGATGCAGAGGCGATCTCGCCGAGACATCGTCCCTGATGTGCCTATCAATCAGCTTCTCAAGAGTTTTGAGAAGAAAAGATGTTGAGCTGATGGGACGAAAAGATTTCGCCTGGGCATAATGTATCACACCCCGGCTTGGGTATGAATACCACTTTAACCTTTCGCCATCCATAAGCCACATAATTAAGGGCAATACTTGCTCTGAAAATAGTGCCCAAGGGAGTTGATAACTCCACTACCCCTTGTTGAAGAAGGGCGGGAAAATCCCGTCTGGACCCGAAGACTTGTATGGTTTGAAAGATTTGAGCGCACAATCAAGCATTGTCTTGTTTATAAGTTACTTTTCAGCTCTCCACCCCCCCCCCCCTTCTCCCTGACCGAGGTTGGGTGACTGGGTGCGTCTGGACGGCTTCAGAGTTTCATATTCGTTTACATTCTGAGATATAAACCTTCCTTGGGTATTTCTAAGGAACTAACGTTGCCATGGTTGTCCCTCATCAGAGTCGAGCACATTCTGGAGTTATTTCGACTTTCGACCTCTTCACAATACTTCCTCCATGAGTTCTATTTTGCCTTGATTCAACCAAGTGGTCTCACTTTTTGCTACCCTCTTCCTCATTGGACTGTTTGCCTCGTAGGCTTTTAATATAGTTGATGTGACTATGTCATTTATCAGTTCTAATTCTGCTGGAGTTTTCGGCTTCCGTGGACAGTTTGCCAGTTCCTGCTTTAGGTGCTCCCTGAAGAACCCCCATTTGCAGTTCCTTGGATTCCTTGGATTTGCCTCCTCCTCAAGCAGTGTTTCTATATCAAATTTTATGTATTTGTGGTCCGAGAGCGACTCCTTACAGGAGACATGCCACTCTCTCTCCACACTACATACAAACGGTGTCCCGATTGTTATATCGATAACTTCCTCCCACGTTATTATGACGAAGGTAGGATCATTACCTGTATTCATAATTTCCAGGTTTTCCCTGGAAATATATTCTAATAAGAAATCTCCTCTGCTGTTCGAGTCCGAGATTCCTTCAAACACTGTGGTCCGACTTTGCATCACAACAGAGCTCTAACTGTGTTTTGCTGCTTTCGCAGTACCTTACTAGGTCTTTTACTTCCTGGGTAGGTGGAGGTCCAAATTCGTCGTACGGAAGGTACGCTGATGAAACCACTAGGTTTATCGTATCCCTTTCCATCATAATTTTTGTACTTACCGCTATTAGATCTCTACTGCTTAGTCCCCAAAGCGGAAGCACAATAAGGGTATTCATGTCACTTCGTACTTTTCGTAGTTATCGTAATTTTAAATTTTGTAGACTTATGTGACATGAACACACTCACCGTTCAATGTTTCGTCAATTCTTTCGTATTTGTATTTGTAGATTATTTTGACGTTTTGAGGTAGATTTTAAGTAATTTAATTATTCTATTCACATTTACTGACATTATTTATTGTCAAATATTTCTTGGTTACTATGTATCGCCAACGTATACTTAAATGTAACAAAACTACGACATCTACATAAAGTACGACTGCGTAGATTTCGTAAACTAGATCTGTATTAAAAATTCTACAAAATTTACAAAAATCAAGATCTACGACATTTACGACAAAAGTACAACGTGACATGAATCCCCTTATTATGTTTTTTTTTGCTATAATGCATAATCTAGGTTCTTTATTTACCGGGCTTATTAATTTCTAGTCCCCTGCAATCTTGAGACCTCTGATTTGTCCCCTGTTTATTTAGGGTTCTTGTATCAGAGCAATATTAATATTTTTGTTTATTATGTACCTTTGCAGGGCAACTGAAGATTCCCTGCAATGGTGCAGATTTATTTGTAGGGGAACCTGCCCAACAGTGAGACACTATTTTTTAAAATCGATATAATTCATAAACAATTTGAGCTAGAGTACTGATTTACTTACCACTATACAAAACTATCTTTACCTACATATATGTGAGCAATGTATGGATATATTCTTCAAGTTTCCTACTTTTTTTGTAAAAGAAACTATAGTTGCATTTGTCTCATTGTTGGACACTAGTGCCCAACAGTGAGGCACCCAATTTTTGTTCGCGTAAAAATTAAAATATGTCACGTTTTAACATTTAAAATGTTTATTAAAATAAAAACAAATACATTGGATGATTTATATCAGATATTAATTAAGGCGCTACTATTCCTATTCTGTAAAATATTGTTGGTGAAAGCCGCAAAGTTCAAGAAAAGATGACGTTATATAAAGGACCCGATATTTTTTATTCTTGGTTCATTTTCTAAATATAATTACATTTTTTTAAATATTACTAAACTTAAAATCTTGGCTGTTACATATTGATTAGTATTGCTACTTAATTTTTGGTTACATTGTGCCGCTTTAATCACTAAGACTTATGTCTTGGCTTGCATCATTGCAGTCCCCAGTCACATTTTGATTAATAGTCAATATGTTTCGCTTATATCTACCTCCACTTTGTGTTTTGATTGCACGTGATAGACAGAAATGAAATTGATTGAAGACTACGGTAGGAATTCCATCCAAATTGCAATCCTAAGGTAAAAAATTGGAAGGTAGAAAATTGAACACTTTCAATATAATAATTTATTATTTCTTACCATTGCTCCAAATAGTTTGGTATAACTTTTGATTGTGTTTAAAATGCAGTTCTTGTTTTCTTCAGTTGAGGTATTTCTCCAATAAGCAAGTGTTATCAATTGATTACCACATAGGTTGTAATCCCAGCTTCCAGTTTTTGCGTGGCACATACAATTTATGCATTGTTCTATTGTCATTCCTGGTAAACCATCCAATTCTGAAAAAAATCAAACATTTGATCAGGTGTTTGCAACAATCGAGTTTCCGGACAATGAATTGATCAACAAGTTTAGTATAAAATTCCTGTTTACTATAATGCAGTATCAATTGTTACGGATAGTAAAAATAAGAAGAGGAATGCCAAGTAATGTTGAAAACAAAAATATCAAATAGAAATAATTTCGAAAACCTACTTTCTATACGAGTATCATCAAATGAAACAGCACAGACCGTTATAACGAATAACAAAAAAATGCATTTATTAATAAATAAAAAATACATTATACTATATTATAAACAAATATCTAGATATACCGAAATATAGTTTTCTTTTGAACTTACAGTTTCCAACACGAAGCTTTTTATACTAAACATTATCGATAGATAAGAATTTTATTAACAGGTCAAGTGATATTTTTTTTTCAATTTAATTAGGGATTTCCATAACACTGCATGTATTTATAGTAATTTAAAATCAACATTGATGCGTTGAGATTGCAATTTACTCTTTTCTAATTTAAATTAACAGCTACAGTTCCTGCCATGTAGATGTAACTAGAGTATAGGATTGGGATATGATGTGGAAAATCAGTGTAAAACCACTTTAAATACAGAGATTATTCACTAAAAACAATAATACCGTTTAAAATAACAATTTTTGCTATCAATTTTTCGTTAAAAATGACTTTGAAAATCGATAAATTCTCGAGCCGCTTGGAATGGCAATAGCATCGTGACGTCATGATAATAGTGGGACCACGTTTATTGTAGTGGAGCGGAGGATCTTTAAAATCGTTTACTAACCCAATCATGACATAGAACTAAGAGAATTATATATCAAAATTTTTGTATTGACCTATTGGACCTAAATTCAATGTTTAGGACTTCTGCCATTGTGAGGGGCAAAAGTTATAAGTCAAAAACTAAAAATAAAATTAGTTTTATTTAACCAATTGGGGGAACTATTGAAATCGTTCGTACTTGAAAATTGCTATAGGTACCAAGATGATTTTAACGCTATTATTTAGCTTGAAATGCTAAATGATAATAATGCCATACTGTTGTAATCGCTTAAATGATTGACGAAGGTGTTTAATATGTTCTTCTTTTGATATGGATGAAATCAGTAGGTTGTCAACGTATGCGTCGCAAAATTCTAAGTCTCGTTATTTTGTGAATACAACGTTGGAATGTGTTGTGCCGAATTTCTTAAACCAAAGGGGCATGTAAATGAAGTCAAATATGCGAAACGGAGTCGTAACAGCGGTTTTATGGATATCATCAGGATGGACAGGAATCTGATAAAATGATTTGACCAAGTCAAAGGTGGAAAACATTTTCTTACTTGAAAGTGATTGAGCCAAATCCTGAATATGCGGTATTGGATAGCAGTCGTGAACTGTTCTTCCGTTAAGCATGCGATAATCTCTACATGGTTTGAATTTCTTATTTTTCTTTTCAACAAGATGTAGGGGAGAACACCAATTGCTTTTCTAGGGTCGAATTATACCCATACGCATCATAATTTGGAATTCTTTCTACGAAATTTCTACGAAAACAGGTTGGCCAGGTATTGTATCAATCCGGTGCATTGTATTGTGTAGATACGTTTTTCTTGTTCTATTGGGATTTGTAATAGAATATTCGTCAATTAGGAAGTGATATTCATTGTTTGTGTCTATTGTACGTTTTGTGGATTGTTGATTTTGATCTAAACGGCCTACTAATTCCATATAGGTAATGTTATCCACTAATTTTCCATTTTGAATATCGACCAACAAGTTGAAATGATTGAGAAAGTCGTTTACACCGTACTCTCCACCATAAAAGTATGGCATTTGTTAACGCAGGCTTTATTATTTATTGACAACCGGAAAATGCAAAAATGTTTGTGTAACAAAGCGTTTCAAACCAGTCATTTTTCCAACAAGTTTTATTAATTACCCTGCGATGACGCCCCGACGACCAGCGCTACGACCATTATTACTTTCCCATTTACGTAGTAAAGGAAAGTATTGTAATCAAGTAAAAAAAAAATTTTGAACTAACATTTTTTCCGTACAAATCGTTTGAGACAAATTTTGCAATAATGTCCGGATCTGTGTGCGTGTGTGTGTGGCCCTTTTTTTCGTCCACGATTTTTTCAAAACGCGTGAACCGATTTTATTCAAATTTCATATACTGGATTGTAACAGCAATCTAGAGAGCTGATTAGATTTTGGTGGAAATCCATACGTTATTTTTTTATTTATTAAATTTTATTAAAAATTTTTTTTTTAATTTTAATTTTAATTATTATTAATAATTTAGTAATAAATGGGAAAGTTATGTGTTGTCACATCAGATTTTTTTTGTTTATTACTTACCTAATTTGATCACTGAACGGTTGCCATACTTATTGTTTATTGTAAATTATAAATAAGTCCTAAAAGTACATAACTTATAACTATAAAATAGTTAGGACTAACTTAGAAACTAAACATAATAAAACGAACTTATAACTTGTATCAAATGACTTCGAATTTTGTGTCAGTATCTCCCGGTCTATTACGTCGAATAAAATTTTTTTTTTATTTTACAAAACCACCAAAATTTTCAAACTTAACTGAAATTTTATTCTTTATCCGACGCTTGGCTATTGCACACCCATCCATCGAAAGATGCGGCAATAACCAACGTTATTATCAAAATTTTCTGCGAATTTAAAAATTATTGAAAAGAAGGAAAAAATTCAAATTTTTTCAATAGTCACACAAAAATTATTTACAAGAAAATCAAATTTAAATTTCACAACAAATTCAAATACAAAATAAAATCAAATTTTCAAAATGGTTACATAATAAAATTCAAGAACAAAATCTTTTCATAATTAAATTTTAAATCAAAAAATAGTTAATCATAAAATTTAAATTTAAAACCTCACAATTCAAATTGATCTATTTGCCCTATATATTCGCATAAGTCGATAAGTAAGGATAAGAAGATGATCGAATTAAGAAAATAACGGATAAACTGCTAAAATGATTGAGAACTGCGGTCATCGGAGTTTTCACCCTGTTTTAACTTTACAATTAATTTTTTGTTCTAAAATTGCTTTTTATTTTGACAAACTGACAAATTGGATATTAGTCATTAGAATATATCCTATAAAACACTGTAATATGTAAACGAAAGCTTTCCTTCTATTGACGAGTTATCACTACAAAAGAATTGGAAAAACCCTGACTCTTTTTCCATATTTTTAAAGATAATATTTTCGATAAAATGTTTTTCATAAAATCTTTTCTACATTATAAGATTTTTTTAAATTTTGCTTTAGATTTTTATTGCGACTAGTATTTTATTGTTTTAAATCTTGTGATTTTCACTAAAAACAGATTCCTAAGCAAAATTATAGATTTGATTTTCATGAATTTTAACAAAATGTAAGCCAAATTAAAACCGCAAGATCTATTTAAGGGTGTATTGAATCAATTTAATTACATTGATTGTAAACGATAATATTCCATCGCAAAGTCTCAATCTATTTTAGTTTTATATTTACAGAAATATAAGAATAATACAATACGTAGAAAATCAAAATTCAAAAAATTTAAAAGGGAGACAATTAACACATAACAGGTCTGGATTAAGAAAATTTGAAAAAATGAAAATTTCGTAATACGAAGTACAATATAACGTTATTTCATGGTTATTGCCATTCTTCAGTTGCACGCATCGATTACATTGTGAAATAAGAAGAAAAAAATTCAAACTAAACAAAAATATCGACTAAATTGTACAAAATTGACTTACCATAACCTCCAAAGATTATCAAAACTGAACTTGTTACATGAAGTATGAATAATTTAAAAATGATTTGAACTAAGAAATTCGTTTACCTAGCACTGCTAGTTTGAAATCCGAAGGCACTGCCCTCTTAATATGATTTCTAAAAACTTTGAAAAAATTCAAAATTCAAAAATTTACCACGTGTTTTAACCGTGAGGCGTAAAACTAGAAAAAGAACTCAAAATAAAAAATTTCAAGTAAATTTGTGGTTTTTAGTATGTATTTATGGTTAAATTCAAACAAATATAAGAATAATACAATACGTAGAAAATCAAAATTCAAAAAATTTAAAAAGGAGACAATTAACACATAACAGGTCTGGATTAAGAAAATTTGAAAAAATGAAAATTTCGTAATACGAAGTACAATATAACGTTATTTCATGGTTATTGCCATTCTTCAGTTGCACGCATTCTTCTATTTCTATTCTATTTCATTCTTATATTTCTTTGAATTTAACCATAAATACATACTAAAAACCACAAATTTACTTGAAATTTTTTATTTTGAGTTCTTTTTCTAGTTTTACGCCTCACGGTTAAAACACGTGGTAAATTTTTGAATTTTGAATTTTTTCAAAGTTTTTAGAAATCATATTAAGAGGGCAGTGCCTTCGGATTTCATTTAATTTCTTAGTTCAAATCATTTTTAAATTATTCATACTTCATGTAACAAGTTCAGTTTTGATAATCTTTGGAAGTTATGGTAAGTCAATTTTGTACAATTTAGTCGATATTTTTGTTTAGTTTGAATTTTTTTCTTCTTATTTCACAATGTAATCGATGCGTGCAACTGAAGAATGGCAATAACCATGAAATAACGTTATATTGTACTTCGTATTACGAAATTTTCATTTTTGTTTCTATTTTTGTTTTGTTTTATTTTGTTTATTTTTGTTTTTTTTTTTTTACGTATTGTACGATTTTCTACGTATTGTATTATTCTTATATTTCTTTGAATTTAACCATAAATACATACTAAAAACCACAAATTTACTTTTTATTTTAAATAATGAAATTTTTTATTTTGAGTTCTTTTTCTCTTTTATATTTACACCTACATATATGCACCTAAAGAGCAAGAAGAAGAATAACATAATACTCAAGTTACATCTACATGGCAGGAACTGCAGCTGTTAATTTAAATTACAAAAGACCTAATTGTAATCTCAACGCAGCTATGTTGATTTTAAATTAATATAAATAAATGCAATGTTATGGAAATCCCTAATTAAATTGAAAAAAATATCGCTTGACCTGTTAATCAAATTCTTATCTATCTATATTGTTTACTATAAAAAGCTTCGTGTTGGAATCTGCAAGTTCAAAAAAAAATTAAATATAGATATATCTAATTATTTATTTATATATTTATAGTATAATGTTTTTATAAAAAATTTTGAAATTATCTTTATTTGATATTTTTGTTCTCAACATTTCTTGACATACCTTTTCTTATTTTTACTATCCGTAAAAATTAATAATGCACTATAGTAAACAGGAAATTTAAACTGACTTGTTGATCAATACTTTGTCCGGTAACTCTATTGCTGTAAACACCTGATCAAGTACAGTAGAATCCGCTTAATGTGATCTCGGTTAATGTTATCAGTCGGTAATTGTGATCATTTTTACTGGGAACCGGCCGCTTTAATCAGTTTACATACAAAAACCACCAGATAATCTGATCAAAAAGCCGCTTACTATTATCACTTTCAAGGAATTTTCAATGAATTTCCAACACAATAATCTCTTTTTCTAAGTATCTTTTTCTGATTTGTCATTGAAATTTTATATCTAGACAAAACACGTCACTCGTTTAAATTTCTATACTGTACAAAATGAGGTTTCCCGTTTCATGCCGCGTATCTATTTTCATTTTGCAAATGTGCACTTTGCTTTATACATTTTAATTTAAGTTTAGTTTATTCTTGCTTTTCTTACGATGCCGACAAAAAAACGAAACGATCTCTCGGTGAAACAGAAGGTAGAAATTATCGAAAAGTATACCATAAACTGCCAAAAATGGGATAAAGAAATGCCACCGCGCAATTGAAAATCTCTCAATCTCTCAATTTGCTAATTATGAAAATTTTATTAACAAATTTCTCACTTGTTTTCTCACAATCAGCGTTGGACTATTTTCTTTTATGAATGTAAAGTAATGTAATCTACAACTAATGTGTAATAATTATGTACATAATGTATAATAATTAACTATGTTAATAAAATCACTGTAAATTAAGATTCTCTAATTTTTCGTTTCTAAAATTTGTTTTTTTCTAAATTTCTCTTATTGTTATCAGTCGGTTAATGTTATCGAAATGTTCTGGTCCCAAAGTGATCACATTAAGCGGATTCTACTGTATATGTGAATGTTTTCAGAACTTGATGGTTTACCAGGGACGACAATAGAACAATGCATAAATTGTATGTGCCACGCAAAAACTGGAAGCTGGGATGACCTGTGTGGTCATCAATTAACCCTCCAGTACTAACATATTTGTTTATAATACGAGTACTAACGTCGGAGTATGAGACCGATTCTAGTTTTTAATTTTTTCAACGCATTGTTTACATTTTTTTTCACCATAAATGGAATATTATCAAATGTCTAGGTATTTTTCTTTATAATAATGTTAATTTTAGTAGGAAAAAGTCATTTTATTTTACAAAATTTTACTGTTGTAAAAATATTAAAAATTATAAACAAGAACAAATTAAAAGTTATATTTTCGAAATAGAAAATAACATTTGACGACAACTGATATTATTATCCGTAAAGAAAATACTGTTATTAAGAATTAAAAAAAAAAATTGTTGTAAGTTAGCCCCAACAATAACCGAAATATTTCGGGGACAATTTACTTCGTTATTTGCACATTGCAGTTATTGTAAATTATCACCGCATGTTCTAAACAGAGGTATTTTTACCTCTGATTTTTTTAAAAACATTATTCTTACTGTGCGCAACGGTAAACGTAGTTTATTTACACAAATATACGTATAGTAATCGGGTAAATTTTCCAATTGCAAACAATCACATTATTAGTGCTTGTTCACAATGTACGTAAAACGTAAGACGAACATAAGACTTAAAAATATAAATACAAATAAAAGCTTAATGTAGTATCGAGTAATATTAAAATCCTAAAGTACATGACGTAGAATGTTCTTTTGCATATAACAAAATAACTCCAGTATTATACAATATTCCATTAAAGTCTTATTTGTATTTATAATTCTTACGTTTTATGTATTTCTTACGTCTTATGTACATTGTGAACAAGCACTTAGAAATTATAATATTTTTGTAACGTTAGTACTAACGTCGGTCTGTTAGACCGTTATTGCCTATAAATAAGAAACAAAAAAAATCATTTTCACTTGCTGGATGTCATGAGACGTACTAAACTAGATGATTTGACACCCACAGCCATTCAGCTGTTATCGTATTAAATTGATAGATAAAAATATAAGTCGTTTGTCTGTGAGACCGATTGTTAGTACTGGAGGGTTAATATCACAAAAAGTTATACCAAACTATTTGCAGAAATGGTAAGAAATAATAAATTAAATGCAGTTACGTTATGCGATTTTGCTTACGATTTTACATACGATTTCTCTTGTATGACGGGTTTTGGTGGTTTTCTGTTCACGACTTTGTTTGCGAGTTTATCTTCTGGTCGAATTGTATAACGTGAACTTCGAAAACATTGCTTACGGCAACTTAGAAGCAAAATCGTAAGCAAAATCGCATAACGTAAACTGCACTTTATTATATTGAAAGTGTTTGTTTGCAATCATTCCTTAATTTAATAAAACATGCATGCAATAGAAAAATATCAAGTTATCAAAAAAAAACAAGATTGTTATGACAGTAGAAAAATACACGGTACGCGACAACTCGGCGACGTCAACTCGGCGACGGTCAACTCGGCGACGGTCAACTCGGCGATCAGTCAACTCGGCGACGGTCACCTCGGCGATCGGTCAACTGGGCGACAGTCATCTCGGCGCCGGTCAACTCGGCGACGTCAACTCGGCGACGGTCGACTCGGCGATCGGTCAACTCGGCGACCGGTTAACTCGGCGACGGTCAACTCGGCGACGGTCAGCTCGGCGACGGTCACCTCGGCGATCGGTCAACTCGGCGACAGTCATCTCGGCGATCGGTTAACTGGTCGACGGTCATCTCGGCGATCGATCAACTCGGCGACGGCCAACTCGGCGACCGGTCAACTCAGCGGTGATTCCAAGAGAAAATCATTTTTCATATATAGGTCGTCTTAGAAATAACGGAACAAGAGCTATAGCAACATTTCCTTCGGATGTTTGGTCTGTGTACCATCGAACATTAAGTGGTAGCGACCGAACAAATTTGCAGAGGCTTGTCACCGGAAGCTACAATTAGCTTTTGGTAGTGGAATTTCGCACCCTACTATATGGAATTTCATCAACAAATTGAGAACTGTTCAAAAAGATTATGATGTGGAGTATGAACGAAATATTGCTGGCCATGCAGCCACCTTTTTTTACTTTTTATTATTATTCCAACACATGTACAATTTCAAGTTAATAAAAGTATTTACAATAAATATCTACGCATTGAACTGGCATCAACAATATTCATTGTTGGATGATTAAGAAGTCTCCAGACCGATTGCAATCAACACACAACAGTGTTCAATTTTCTACTTTCCAATTTTTTACCTTAGGATTGCAATTTGGATGGAATTCCTACCGTACACTGAAAAAAAATTTATGTAAAATTACGGTATCTATCATGGGTTATTTAATGCCAATCTCCAACATAGCAAAATTACATGCAGGTTGTAATTTTACAAACGCATTGTAAATGTACAAATTGTTTTGTAAAACTTAGATAAAATAAAAATTGTAAATTTCAAGCATCGTTGCGATAATTTTACCTCGTTCTATATTTGAATTTTACAAGTACTGTTTTGTGATATTACTTTTTTATTGTAATATTTTTTAGTAAAATTACAAGAATCTTTCGTAAATTTACTGAAATCTTGTAAAAAGTTATATTGTAAAATTACAAAATTTATGTAATTTTATAATTTCTTTGTAAATATGTATTTAGATATATAAATAAAATTTCGGTAAATATTACGGTTTAAATATTAAACATCGCACCATATAAGGAAAATTAAATGTTCCATAAAATATGTAATAAATATTTCAAACATTTGTAATTTTCCTGTTGGCGTGGCGTTTTGCAAATAACCCATTATAAGTACCTCTATTTTACATAATTATTTATCAGTAATAAAAGAAACAAATGAACATTATTATTTATTGAATACAAAATAGATTTAAATGTAAAAGTTATTATAAAAATAATATAAAAAAATAAATTATTAATATTGTACATAATAAAATCGTGGTAGGTACCTACTTCCTATTAAAACTAAATTACAAATAACTCTAAATCTAAATAAAACATACGTACATTATTATATAAAACTAAATTTAAAATAACTCTAAATCTAAATAAAACAAAGCCGCAAATGGCCGGCCCAACTAATATTTTTGTGGTACAAAGGAAAAACACAAGTAAAATTTTGTATCGCACAGCTTTTCAAATCCACTTTTGGTATTATAATTTGGTTATTAAATTAAAAACTTTTTTTTTTGATACCGTCATTTTTTTCGATTTACTTTCCGAATCGGGGTGAATTTTGAAAAAATATCGTTGAATCATTTCTAAAGTGGTGCAGATACTTTTTGGGTACATTATATTTAGTACAAAATAAAGCGAAAAGCAAACTTTAAAGGCTTCCAAAAAGGACTGGTGCGATTTTTGTGATATCATATGTTTTTCGTAGGTCACGAAATACTCCTCATGATTCTCGGTTTCTGTAATCATAAATAGGCACTTAAAAATATAAAACTTGATAATATAAATCTTAACTTACCAATCTCAATTATGGAGGGCACAGGCAACTGCAATTGCTGCAAAATTTCGAAATCTTTGCCATGAATATCCTATAAGTTATTAAAATACAGCTTTATTATCCTCAAATTAATTTTAGTTACTTACAATATTCCTGTAAAGAATATCAGAAAAATTTTCCTTAAAATGGCTGGCCAGGATTTCAAAACTTTGTATAATCTCATCATTTCTGTTGTCAAATTTAATATTTTTCTTTTTAGCAAATTCAATTATATTTCTTGATTTTTCTAGAAACAATGTCTTTTCTACATCTACATTTGTTAATTTTTTAAAATGCCATAATATGCCAGATTTTGACTTTCAACTTTGTCGAAGCTAAAAATATTCAAAAAATAAATTATTTGTAATTAATTACCTACATGAGATTTCACTATACCTTCAGCAATTAAATGTAGAAGTACATCTTCTTGTGCTTCTATAGGGACAAAAATTTTGATATCCCTATTTCTTGACCAAACTTTAAAAATTTTCATGTTGAAAATCTACAAAAACAAAAACTTTATCATTTCAATAATTTATTATTAATTTAAACGCATAATATTAGCTGGTTAAGAAATAGTTTACATTTAAATCGTTTAAAAACAAAATTAATTTAACAAAAATCTATAGGGGCCGATTTAAAATAAAATAAATCTTCACCAACTATCTTTGTATGAATTAGAGGTTCTAAGCAAATAATATCCTTAAAACATACACCAATGTGTATATCATTATCCTTTTTTAAATTATTGTTTTGAATTAACTCATATAAGCCCGTCTCCGAGTTGTATGTTATTTTTAACTGCAATCCTATAAAGTAAATATCATCTAAATTGTGGTTTACAATTACGTTTTAAATTTTACGATATGAAACGAATTATATTCTTGCCTAGATGTACATAGAAACATACCCGTTGAGTAGGTTATGTTTCTAAAGTTAACAGATGAAGACACGTATTTTGGTTCCACAAATAAACAATTCTTTTCAAGAATTTCCTCAAAATAGTTGGGAAAATCTTCAGATATATAAATCACTGGGTTATCAGCTGTAAAATTTTCATTAAAATGTAAATTTTGAAAAAAATTCAAACCTTGAAGAAGTTGATGTTTGTTTGCAAAAGACAGTTATTATCATCATTTCGTTTGAAATTACCATCGGCATTATTGCTGCATTGTAAGTTGGGAACAAGATTTAAATAATTATCATCAGCCAGCATTTCTTGTTGAAAATGTTCCATCGGAGCCGATTTAGTAAAATGCCTCCTTAAAAAATGGTTACTAATAGAAGCAACAATTTTAAAAAAAGGTATTACTTTGACAATCATTTTTGAAAGGACCTTGTACATTTGTTTTTTGTCTTATATGGCGAAAAATGTGGCTATTAAAACTCCTGCGATTACAACTTGTAAAAGTACAATTGATTAATTTACATTTATGTATTTCCCCGGGTTTCCTTAGTTGTTTATCGACATGAAAACGTTGAATGTGGGAAGCGAAACCGTTATAACTTTTAAACTGCATTGTGCAATTTACGTTTTTGCATTTAAATAAACCACGTGTTGTACTACGATGTAAATATTGATGCAATTCATATTTTCTTATCGAAGACAAATTATATCCGCAAAAATTACATCTATACATATTAGAAATTAAGGTTCCTACTTACCTTAAAATAACACAATCACAATATTACACAATAAAGTATTCTGTAAATGATGTGTACTGAATGGGATGATGATTTAAAATGCAATCTGCACATACACTAAACCCACATAGAAAATTAATGCTGATATCCCAGTAACTATTTTTTATATGACGCATATAATAATATCTCTTACGAAGCAAACATTTTATATTATACCTGTAATTTTCATTTTCTTTTGTATAAAAGCAAAAGTTCTATTTAAATTTACATAACGAATTAATTTCGTTTTGTAAATATACAAATTAGATTGAATATTTGCAATTTATTTTGTAATTTTACAATTTTTTTTTGTTATTACAAACTTCATTTTCATTCCTTAATTTTACTAAAAGTTTATGTAAAATTCAGTATGTTATTATAGTAAACATTATGTAAAATTCATCCTAATTTTTTCAGTGTAGTCTTCAATCAATTTCATTTCTTTCTATCACGTGCAATTAAAACACAAAGTGGAGATAGATATAAGCGAAACGTATTGACTATTAATCAAAACGTGACTGGGAACGGCAATGATGTAAATCAAGAAGCAAATCACTTAAGCATTGAAACTGCACATGATAACCAAAAATTAAGTAGCAATGCTAATTAATATACTATGTAACAACCAAGCATTTAAGTTTAGTAATATTTAAAAACATTTTTGTAATTACATTTAGAAAATGAACCCAAAATAAAAAATTCCAAGTATGTAGATTTGTGGTATGTAGTGTGTATATTTGAAAACTTGAAGTAAATAACGGACTAAGGTCCAGTATTTCAGATGCTATAGTTAAACTAAATTCAAAGATTAACCTACGTTTATGGCTACCTGATTGGTCAGATACTGAGTTTAAACTCTGAACTTAGTTTAAACCACAACCGAAATACCGGTCTTAGGGCCGCTAACGGCGCTAACATGAATAACATTACCAACGTCAATCGTATAAATAATGTTGAATTAATCTGATACTCTTAGGGCCGGTATTTCAGTTGTGGTTTAAACTACGATCAGAGTTTAAACTCAATATCTGACCAATCAGGTAGCCATAAACGTAGTTTAAACTTTGGATTTAGTTTAACTAGCAACTGAAATACTGGACCTTAACACCTTCAATTGACTGTCTACAAATATTGACAAAAATAATGTAAATGCTGCTAAATGGTTAATATTTTATTGAACGATAAAGTTACATTTATATTAAATGTCATAAACTTCATAAAAAAACAGAAACTACTAGATTAAACTTGACTCTTCAAGTCTTCATTCCAACACCCCCACTAGAGTTGAAGTCCTTTAATCCTAGTTTCTCTCTGCAATCGACAAACTTCTTTCTTGGTAGAGGTTTAGTTAAAGCATCTGCCACCATCTCAGTTGTACCAACATGCTTGATTTTCATACAGTTTTCTTGAACCAGATCCCTGATGAAATGATGTCTGATGTCTATATGTTTAGATCGTCCATGGTACATACTATTATGAGCCAGATCTATTGCACTCCTGTTATCGGAAAACAATGTTATTGGCTCCCCATTTTCACGAAGAAGCTCAGAGTACAATCCTTTTAGCCAAATGATTTCTTGGCAGGCCGCCGACATCGCCATGTATTCAGCCTCCGTAGTTGAGAGTGCTACAGTTGCTTGTCGCTTTGAACTCCAAGTAACACATCCACCTTGAAACATAAAGGCGTATCCAGTCGTAGAACGCCGTTTGTCCAGGTCATTTGCCCAGTCTGCATCAGTGAAACCAGTTATACCACCCTTTTGATTTGTGAACTCTAGTTTGTAGTTCAGAGTTCCTTTTAGGTACCTCATAACTCGTTTGACTGCAGTTCAATGTACTCGTCCAGGATTGTTATTAAACTTTGATAAAGCCCCCACTGCATACGCAATATCTGGTCTGCTTATTTGGGCAGCGTAGAGTAAGCTACCTATGGCTTCTTGATAGGGTATGTCTTTCATTTCAACTTTTTCATCAGCCGTAGTAGGAGAAAATGCATTCGAAAGCTTTTGATTGACGTCAACTGGTACATCCACGCGGTTACAATCTTCCAAGTTAAACCTTTTTAGAATGTCTTGCAAATACCTCTCTTGATCAATCCACAACTTTCCATTCGTCCTATCTCTTGTGATTTTCATTCCCAAAATGAAAGCAGCTTCCCCTAAGTCTTTCATCTTGAACGTCTTATTCAAATGAACTTTCAGCTTTTCCGTGAATTTACCATCATTTGAAAAATTCAAAATGTCATCTACGTATATTGCGATGTATGTTCTTCTTTCCCCTTCTACATTGTAATATATGCACGGATCAATTTTTGATTGTTGAAGTCCAAAATTCACCAAAGTGTTGCTTAACTTTTGATTCCAACAACGGCTGGCTTGCTTTAAGCCGTACAATGACTTTTTTAACTTGCATACCTTATTAGGATCACCACCAAAACCCTCAGGATATTCCATGTAGATATCTTCTTTCAACTCACTTTGAAGGAACGCCGTAACCACATCCATTTGGTCAATATCCAAGTCGTACTTTACTGCCGTAGCCAAAAGTAAGCGAATTGACGAATATCGCACCATCGCCTTCACAAGTTTCTTCTCGTCCTTTTCTGTACCATCAATACATGACCATAAACCTTCCATCTGTAGATATGCTTCAACGACAAATTTCCACTGATCCCAATTTTCACGTCCTTGAGACGTTCAATTTGTGGTATATTTGAAGACGACATTTTTAGTGTTCAACAAATTACTTGTAATTACTCAGCGATAGAGGCACAAGGGGCCCATAACCTAATGTAAATGCTGCTAAATGGTTAATATTTTATTGAACGATAAAGTTACATTTATATTAAATGTCATAAACTTCATAAAAAAACAGAAACTACTAGATTAAACTTGACTCTTCAAGTCTTCATTCCAACAAAAAATAAATTATAGCACTATTTGTCATTCCCGCAAAATTATCGTCTTACAAAGTTGACAACTCCGAAAAAATCAGCGTCGCGCTAACCGCGTTATATTTTTTATCACCGTCGGTCGTACGTACTCCTGTATCAATTTTTTCAGTTCTTCATGGCTAATAAATTAATTTTGTAGTTGGAAGAGACTGAAGAACAATTTTTGGGAGTCTGATCGTGAGATTTCTGAACCCACACCTAAGCATTAGTACACAAAAATCAAATATTCCGCAAACATTAGTGATGGACACGAGACGAGACTTGAACTGGTCTCGTCTCGAAGGTGTCAAGTTGGGTCTCGTCTCGAAGTCTCGTCTCGTCTCGTTTGAGAAAGTCTCGTCTCGTCTCGAAAAGTCTCGTTGGTCTCGTCTGATTAAAATTGATTAAGGACTAAACAAATTTTAACAATATAAACATATAGATATTTTGAAATTTATTTTTATTTTCAGTTCAAGCCATTTTAAATCATTTTGGAATATGAATAAATAATAACGAACCCTCGGTGATACTAAAAACATTTATTAAAATAAAATTAAGAATATTCCACACAGGCCCGTAGCCAGTATTTCATTTCAACAATGATTTTTATTATTACAAATTTTCAATTTTTTAAAATTTTTTTTGTAAAATTAACTCATAAATTTATTATTTAATTTATTTTTATTTAAAACAAACATTAAATTTTTTCTTTTCTTTTAATTACATAAAAAAAGTTATTCGTTCTCTACATTTTTTTATCATTTAAACTGTAAGCGCCTTTCTTTCCTTTTCGCAAAATTATTATAAGGTCGGTATCAATATTTATATGCCTATTAATATTGAATATTCATGAGCGCTTTTAGCCAAATAATTATTACAAAAATTGTGGGAAATTCCATAAATAAATTATAAATAAAGTTTAAGCCTTATTCTTAACAGCTGTTATGTTTACCGTTACATGGTTTCTATATTACATCAATTCCATGGCTTCCAAGTAAAAAGGGATAAGTAGGGTCGACATATAAGCCGACAAGGTAAATAACAATAAATTAGGGAAAATAAATTTGGAAAAAATATTTTCTCACTTTAAAACAAATTTATTTACCTTTTTATTTTCGAAATTCATTTTTTTTTTTGAAAATTTCCACATAAATCTTTATAAATAAATAATAAAATTAGTAATAATAAATAATTATGAAGAATTAGTATACAATTTTCGTTAGAGATTAGTTACCCAACCATTTCGGCATATTAAACTACTGCTGATTCGTTGTTTAAACGATTTCGATGTTTTGTAATTGTTAGGGCTGCTTTAGAAAATAATCTTTCAAAAGAAACAGAAATTGCCGGTGTACTGCACAGATCTCCAACGATTTTTGGTAAAATTGGGAACTTCTGTTCATTGTCTTACTCCCATGATAATTTAAATTAATTATTTCTTTATTTTTTAAATTTTTTTATAATAACGAAATTTTGAGGTCCTCAGCGGCCGAGTCTCGTCTCGAAATTCGAGACGAGACTCGAGACGAGACGAGACTTTTCTCGTCTCGTGTCCATCACTAGCAAACATCTCGTTGGAGAATAGCACAAAATTATTTAGAGTACATACAAAATATAATTACATTTTTAATTAAGGGTAAAAATATACATACTCTTATTTCTATATACGATTTGACCTTAGTTGAACGATCAATTAATAATGATATAAAAATAACGTGTGAGCGCCGCGATGTCGTACCAACGGCGGTTTAAACCGATTTTTAATATAAAAAATCACACTCAAACGTTGTCCTCAAATGTTTGTCAAATGTCTCTTGGCTCAATTTAAAAATCGCGTCAAATTCATATTTTGTATAGTAATGATTGTTTATTTAGTTAAACAATATGCAAATGGTGTAAAGTTTGTCCGGAGATCAAGAAATTCTGACAGGCCGCTTGTTCAACAGTCCCCTGGCGGGTAGTTTTTCTGTTATTTTGAGTGATTTAATTTCAATAATTTAATATTTCATTCACGCAATGAGTACTTTATCACGTGTTACTTTTCAGTCAATAAATATTTCCAATTATTTAGTTCTAGATAAATTTCTTTGCAAAAATAACAATCCCCTGTCTCTTAAAATGGCAAGGGATTGATTTATCTTCCAAGGGACTGATATTATGTTGTTTCTTTTAGGTTATACTGAACAATATCCAATTTCATGTGGTTGATATTAGTACTAATTCAGGTGAATCATCTAATGGCAATTAGATGAATTTTCTAAAAAAAAATTTTCTGTGTAGTATTGCATTGATGGTACAATATGTACGATGTAATATGTATTTTTAGGAACTCCGATTAGTAAATTTGGTACTTTGTCTATATCTATAGCACGTAAAGTTTGTTTTAAATATTTGGGATTTTAATTTAAGACACTGTAAGAAAAAATTTACCAAAAATTACACAAAATAACACATTCCTGTGTTAATCCAGGAATCCAATCCAATATTTCCAATCCAATCCAAATCCAATATGTTGTTAGTTCAATTTTTTAGCGTGTAAAATCTTGACACAAAAAAATGTAAAATACTTACACCAATTTTTGTACTTCTTGATAAAATTTAGTAAAAAATTAACACATTTATAATCAAAATTTTTAATATTATTTTAAAAACAGTGCTTTATTGAAATATGAAATAAGAATGCACTAACAAGTAGAAAATAAATTTTGGACTGAAATTCACAATGAGAATTAGTCATCTAGTTGATCATAATGACTATAAGCACTAGTTGCTTAGCTGCGGCTTATAGTTAAATCCTTATACAACTAGTGCTTATAGACATTATGATCAACTAGATGACCAATTCTCATTGTGAATTTCAATCCAAAACTTATTTTCTCCTTTTTAGTGCATTTTTATTTCATATTTCAATAAAGCACTGTTTTTAAAAAGTATTTTTTCTATAATTACTACATAATACCACAAATCTTTTTTTTTATTTTTTTTTTACAAATTTTTATTTTGGGTTCATTTTCTAAATGTAATTACAAATTTAAAGGACAAAATTCACATCCAAAGCAGTAATCAAATAAAAAGATTATCGAGATATTGGATCGCTTAATAAAACAAATAATCTGTTTTTGTCGACGTTTCGGTTTTACTAATCAAACCATTCTCAAGACTAAAAAAGAGAGGAATCATGGTACACAAAAACAACAAACTAAGGGTTGTAACACATACCTCACAAAAACGGTGGAAGTTTTTAGCGAAATAAAAATAAAAACTATAACGGATTCCCGTTTGGATGTTTCCACCTCTGGTAACAAATATTTTAAAATCTCTTTCCATCCTTGGTTGGCCAGGAGAATTAATAGTATTCTCAAAGAAGCACTCACCAGTAGTAAAATATGTTTAGATTTCCATAGTCGCTTCTCTTTGGATAATTTGTTATTTTCAAGTACTAAAGATATGATCCCCAAATTAGAGAGAAATAATTTAATCTACGCAATAAAATGTAGTTGTGATGCCAAATATATAGGCCAAACTAAGCAACATCTTCTGAACAGAATCAAACAACACCAGTATGACGTCAGATCGAGATAAAAAAAACTGGTTATCATCTTATCCAAGAGTCTCACACTTTTTCAGCGGATGATGTGAGTATCATTAATTATGAGTCTAATTATCAAAAAAGAACCTTCTTGGAAGCCGCTTATATATCCGTTGCTGAGGACAACGTTAACAAACAGACCGACTACGGATATATTAACAACGGTTATAAAAATCTGATTAGGAGTTATCTGAGGAAGGTTGAAAGAACATCCACCTTGAAGCGCAGAGTTGGTGGTTACATCTGGTCCGTGTTGTGATTGTGACTTTTTCACCCACCTGTATTTATGTGTTTTATATCACTTTGTACTCTGTTTTTGATATTAAATTATTACTTGGTTGGTTGTGAGCATGGGGGTTGTAACGCTTTGTTGTGGTTCTCACTATTTTCTGTTCTTTTCGGAGGGAGTACGTTTTGTTTTTTTGAAGTTTTTTTGAAATTTTGGGTCACTCTGTAAATTGGTTGTAAAGTGTCGATTCGAATTGTACCTGTACTTATCTGTCAGGTGCGATTTTATATTTGTCATTCGTTTAATTTTATACCCAAATGTATGTAGTTTTTAATTTCCAAATACCTATTTATTATTCTTGTTTTATATTGTTTGACCTGGTTAATGTACCACCCGACTGGACTTTGGTTTTCCCTCCGATAGAATTTTTTATTTCGCTAAAAACATCCTCTACCTTTTTCTGTGAGGTATGTGTTACAACCCTTAGTTTGTTGTTTTTGTGTACCATGATTCCTCTCTTTTTTAGTCTTGCGAATGGTGTAATTAGTAAAACCGAAACGTCGACAAAAACAGTTTATTTGTTTTATTAAGCGATCCAATATCCGGATAATCTTTTTATTTAATTACAAATTTTTTTAAATATTACTAAACTTAAATGCTCGGCTGTTACATAAATATTGATTAGCATTGCTACTTGATTTTTGGTTAATCACTAAGACTTATGTCTTGGCTTACATCATTGCAGTCTCCAGTCACGTTTTGATTAATAGTCAATACGTTTCGCTTATATCTACCTCCACTTTGTGTTTTGATTGCACGTGATAGACAGAAATGAAATTGATTGAAGACTACGGTAGGAATTCCATCCAAATTGCAATCCTAAGGTAAAAAATTGGAAAGTAGAAAATTGAACACTTTCAATATAATAATTTATTATTTCTTACCATTGCTCCAAATAGTTTGGTATAACTTTTGATTGTGTTTAAAATGCAGTTCTTGTTTTCTTCAGTTGAGGTATTTCTCCAATAAGCAAGTGTTATCAATTGATTACCACATAGGTTGTAATCCCAGCTTCCAGTTTTTGCGTGGCACATACAATTTATGCATTGTTCTATTGTCATTCCTGGTAAACCATCGAGTTCTAAAATCACATATTTGATCAGGTTTCCGGCAAGAAATTGATCAACTAGTTACAATAAAATTTCTGTTTAGTATTATTATAATGCAGTATCAATATTATTACAGATAGTAAACATAAGAAAAGGTATGCCAAGAAATAGAGATAATTTCAAAATTTTCAAATCTTAAACCTACTTTTTATACGAGTATCATCAGATGAAACAGCACAGATCGTTATAACGAACAACAATAAAATGCATTTATTAATAAATAAAAAATACATTTTTTATACTATGTATAGGTAAATATCTAGATATAGACAGTTTTCGTTTGAACTTGCACTAGGTATATTTTTCCAACACAAGGCTTTTTATACTAAACATTATCGATAGATAAAAATTTGATTAACAGGTCAAGAGATATTCTTTTTCAATTTAATTAGGGATTTCCATAGCAGTAAATGTATTTGTAAATAGTAATTTAAAATCAACATATCCGCATTGATATTGCAATTAGGTCCTTTGTGATTTAAATCAACAGCTACAGTTCTTGCTATGTAATACTCTAGTTATTCTTCTTCTTGATCTTAAGAGTATATAGGAGACAAACAAATAAAATTAAAATAGGTTTAAACCTTTCGATGTAATATCATCGTTTACAATCAATATAATCAAATCACTTTTATACTATATAGTTCTTGAGGTTTTACTTTTACACCTACTTTTTGTTAAAATTTTTTAACGCGCAAAATTATCCGCTAAGAAATTAGATCGGAAATATTATGGAATCCAATATATAAGTCATAAATAAGATTTTCTGAAAGTTACGTAAAATTCTGAAATCAAATATTCTTTTTTTTTTAATATTTAATTTTTAATGGACACTAGACACATTTTATTAGCCTAGCTTACTTACTTTTAAATATATTTGAGTTTTCACAAAAAACAGAATTTCAAACTAAACACGTTTACGAAGTGCAATAGTATGAAATATATTTAGGCGTGAATGCGCTCTGGTATACCTGTTATACCATTAAGAAATATCTGTCTTTCAGATTCTAGGTACACGATTGAAACTTGATCTCTTTATCACGAGTAGTAAACGACAACATCTATCATCCCTATTATACATTCAAAAGGTCTTTAAAAATAATTTTATACCTGAAAAAAGTAAGATTTCTCCGTCATTCCGAACTGGTAAACCTCTTTACCAGAGAGCGATAACGGGTTAAAAAAAATCTTATAATTCAGGAATCATTTTATGAAAAACAACATTTTGTCGAAAATATTATCTTATACTTAAAATATCTTATAATAGGGTTTTTCCAATTTTTTTTGTTATTGATAACTAATTTGTAAATAGAAGAAAATTTTCTTTTACATATTATAGTATTCGTTGTATTCTATTCAGTGCCCATGAAGCTCGGGCTTGTGGCGCAAAATTTCCGGAGATCCAAAATTTAATTTCAGGAGTTGTAATTGCCTAATCAACTGGAAAATCGACGATAGGGGTGCAAAATATTAAATAGTTGTGGTGTCAAATTTAAATCTTACTTATGCAGTTTACAAACATTAATTTAAATACAATTATTACAACTATCTTTTTAAAGAACTGCATGTAATTTAATAGCTTGAAGTTTCTAGTTTCGAAATATAGGTATACTTGAAATCTTAATCATAATATAATTTAATTACCTATGCTACCTATAATTAGCGAAAAGCCTATTAATAGGCTTCCGGACGTCAAGGTGTTAATATGCTTCTGATTCTATTATACCTACTATGTACTACATTTTAAAGTGCACATCAGAAAAAAAAAGATGTCACATAACATGAACAAAAATTCAATGACATAGCCAAAATTACAAAAATCACCTATCATAAGGGTTCCTTTTCAATTAAAAATTTATGCACATCAGCCTTTTTATAATCTTTAAAAATATTGATTGTGTAATATTCACAATAGACATTTGAATTTACCGGGTTATTAAATATTCATGATACGACACTGTATATTTGAAAGCACCATCTGTGGGAGGGTAACAGAAGTTTGATAAGCAAGAGAGGGGTTGGTTACAACTGAAGAGCTTGAGAAGCCTTCTTATGCTGGCAATGGTCAAAGTGATCGGACGTACATTTAAAGTGTGAATAAAAGATTTGTAATTTCAAAATTAAATTAATTTAAATTTATACTAAATTTAAATCCTACAAACCAGGTATTTCTATAAAATTGAAATTCTCAAGTAAGTGTATTTATTATTATAATTATTAACTAAAGTTGATTTAACCACGAGGTGACTTATTGTGAAGCGTTAAATTAAAATGGTGGCTTGATCTAATGCATTTAAATCTTCATTTATTTAAATAATCAGGGATGAAGGGTTTTGCTTATTGGTAATTATAAATTAGTTTGGTTTTTTTATACTTCGTGAATATTATATTTTGGTGTTTGGTTTTCTGTATTTATTTGAGGAGGTGATGATGGGATATTATTTTATTCATGTGTGGTAATTAATGTGTTTAATTTATTGGTATTGGTAGCTTATTTAGTGAAACGTCGATTATTGTTGGAAAGGTTGGTTATATTAAAATTTGGTTTGGTTTACAAAATGGCGGGTTGGTTAGGTTTTACAAGATGGCGTAGGTAACGCTTGCATACAATGATGCGACTTATTTGATAATGTAACCGTTTCGAACCAGGAGTTTGTATGTTATTTAGAATTAACAATAATATGAGGTTTTTACCGATTTGTTGCACGTAACCGAGTCCAAATCATATGGTATAGCTGCTTAATCAGGAGATGAGGCAATCATATTAGTTAGGGCATTGAGTGCTTGAATCGATGGTTTTATCCCCCCCCCCCCATTTGACCTATGTTAATCTTGGTATGTGGTTTCTCAAATCGTTACATTATTTGAGTGAGTTGGTTTCGTTGTTTGACAAGCAACAGTGGGTTTTGCGTTATTACTATTTATTTTATGTGTTATCTTTGTATTTTAGATTCTTATACAAAAACGTCGATGACTAAAAAGTCCAAACAAAATGATATAAAATTCTCAAAGAGAACAAGAATCTCATACAAATATAATTAATTATTATAAATATGAAGTTAATTATGACTAAAAAGTCAAGCTAGGAAATTCTATGTTAATGATAAATGGAGAGTTTGAAGTTAAAGATTATCAAGAAAATAATAACAATTATTTCAATTTAGGGACAAGAAAGTGGAGTTTAGAAAATTAATTTTTTATAGCAATGAAATAATACAGAAAACTACCAATATGTAATATAAAATATAAAGTATTGTATTTAATTGTTAATGATATTAATGAATAATGACTAGAGTTGCCGATTTGGCTGTTGTTCGAATTTTCCGTGCAAGTTTTTTTTTCTTTTTTTTTATCTACTAATAAATACCAAAATATACCTCATTCTGTGTTTTATTATTTCTATTTGGTTAAAAGGGGATATTAAGCTATGTAAATATATTAAGTTGGGATGTTTGCTCTTGATTGAATCAACTTTTGAGATTTAATTGTTACTAACCTTACATCAAATAACTTTGAGTACGTCACTGGTTCAGACCAACTAGGAAACTGTAAGTTGGGTTGCATCTTGTTTATGTCAACAACTAAATATTTAGCAAAGGTTATGTCGATCTCACAAACTGCTTGTCCGTTCTTTAAAAGAATCTGAAGATTGGGTTACTACAAACTGGAGGTTCCTAACGACGTATGGATGTTGGCTTTGACGATCACGAGCGTGCGGCTAGGTATTTGTGCTGGGGATTTGAGGTTTGAAAATGTGGGGGCGCGAGATTCAAACTCAAGTCTCGACATTACAATTGTTTTGATTTAATTTGGTAACTTATTGTAACATTTAATGCAAGAATAATAGCAATTTTTCTCCGTTGTTGTTAATCAAACATTAAAGTGATGCAAAAACAAATTCCGATTTTTATCTACTATGAATAAAACACACTTCTATATATACGAGGGTCGTTTAATTACCAAGTTTAACGCTCGTATTACACTACCAAAAAGAAGTCAAAACACAAAAACAAGGTGATGTTTGAAATCTACAGACAATTTTACTACTTTTCCACTTAGTCTCCAAATTTTTCGAGACATTTGTCGTAAATCAACTTATCAATGCCGAATCGAATCGGCGCCTTCGATTTCCTCTGTTGAAAAATAAGCTCTTTGACGAGTTCAACGTTTTCGTCGGTGCTTGCATGCACAGATCGCTCTTCATTGTGCAACTGATCTGGACCATTTCCAAATTACATCGCGCTACCATTTCAAGACTCAACACTGTTAACCGTATACACTACATAGTTCTTGATGAATTTTTTTTTATTTTTATTTTTTCCAGCCAAAAAACGAACTACATCACGAAGTTCAGATTTGGACGCAACTTTCAAAGGCCGTTCCATGGTAAAACGTTATAAAACAGTTAAACTTCAATCGATTTGATTTCTTCTTCTTTAAGTGCATTCTCCTTTCAGGAGGTTGGCGATCATTATGGCTAAAGCCAAGATGACGTACTAGGGAATTTAATTAATGGGGTGGTTTCCCGTTGCCTTCCCCATAGCCCACAGATATATTTTGGGCTTTAGATCACAGCAGTTTATTCGACACAACCAGGATTTGAACTGCGGTTGCCCGCTTCCCAGTCGGCCGGTATAGGCTTTACGCCATACTGCTGGTTGGTACCCCTGGTAGGACACGAACCCACAGTCCCCGGCTTAGGATTTCTACCCAAACGAATCGATGAGAGACTAACCTATAAAAATTTCATCGCTCTACCGTTTCACTAAGCGGAGAGCTAGGATCGTTAAACTTTGTAATTAAACAACCCTCGTAGATTTTTTTTCTTTACATGTTTCTCTAAATTTTGGCTTTAGTATTGTTCATAATGCTTGCGTTTATATCTTAAATATCGTATCAATTTGTCCACTTCCATAGAAGATTATTCCATAATAATCGTAAACGTAAACCGACTTTAGTATCCCATAACTTACATAACTCGATATTAATCTCAATCTCTAGAATCCATAGACAATCGCATTCAACCTTGTTGCCATAACTCTGATGTGCTCCTTGCATATCAGATCTGATCCTTTTCGGGTGTTTCAAGCCCTGAATGTTGAGTTTTAAATAATATTAAGTTTAAATTCAAAAAATATAAGAATAATACAATACGTAGAAAATCAAAATTCAAAAAATTTTAAAAAGGAGACAATTAACACATAACAGGTCTGGATTAAGAAAATTTGAAAAAATGAAAATTTCGTAATACGAAGTACAATATAACGTTATTTCATGGTTATTGCCATTCATCAGTTGTACGCATCGATTACGATTACATTGTAAAATAAGAAGAAAAAATTTTTCAAACTAAACAAAATTATCGACTAAATTGTACAAAATTGACTTACCATAACCTCCAAAAATTATCAAAACTGAACTTGTTACACGAGGTATGAATAATTTAAAAATGATTTGAACTAAGAAATTCGTTTACCTAGCACTGCTAGTTTGAAATCCGAAGGCACTGCCCTCTTAATATGATTTCTAAAAACTTTGAAAAAATTCAAAATTCAAAAATTTTTACCACGTTTTTTAACCGTGAAAAAAAAAAAAAAAAAATTTTTGAATTTTGAATTTTTTCAAAGTTTTTAGAAATCATATTAAGAGGGCAGTGCCTTCGGATTTCAAACTAGCAGTGCTAGGTAAACGAATTTCTTAGTTCAAATCATTTTTAAATTATTCATACCTCGTGTAACAAGTTCAGTTTTGATAATTTTTGGAGGTTATGGTAAGTCAATTTTGTACAATTTAGTCGATAATTTTGTTTAGTTTGAAAAATTTTTTCTTCTTATTTTACAATGTAATCGTAATCGATGCGTACAACTGATGAATGGCAATAACCATGAAATAACGTTATATTGTACTTCGTATTACGAAATTTTCATTTTTTCAAATTTTCTTAATCCAGACCTGTTATGTGTTAATTGTCTCCTTTTTAAAATTTTTTGAATTTTGATTTTCTACGTATTGTATTATTCTTATATTTTTTGAATTTAACCATAAATACATACTAAAAACCACAAATTTACTTAAAATTTTTTATTTTGAGTTCTTTTTCTAATATTAAGTTTGTTTTCTGCTTGTTCAATATCATTCCATTTGCACCAAACCATTGTTCTACCCTTTCAAAAAATTCAGTTGAGGAAGTGGTTGGTAAGCTACTGTAATTTAACTGTGTTTATTGTACGTGCGGTAATTCGTTTAGATATTATAAAATATAATGATGCTGCAATACTACCCTGCGGTGCACCCGTAGTTATAATTTTGCTTTTTTATTTATATTCCACTCCATTGCTGATTATGGAAACAATTTATGCCGCATTGGCACAGTTGGTTAATTCGTACCTGATGAAGAGAAATCTCTACAGAGTAATCTCGATACCGTCGGTATGTATGTTTTTGGTTGGGGATTCTGATTTTACAGTAACCCCACGTTACTCATTGGTAACATTTTGTGAAAGGAGTATCTATCATTTCATAGATCTTCACGACCAAAAATCCACTTACAGCTACTTTTGTATGTAGTTTTTTTTTTAATTATTATATTATTACCTACAGTCGTATTGATATGTTAAAGTATGACTGTTCTTAATATATATTGTACTTTAACATACTATTTTTTACATAAGTGAATATTGTTTTATTACCTATCTGGTTTTTGAAAGTTAATTTTATGAAGTTTTAAAGATGTTTAATTAGTTAATTAATCCACGCTCCACACAATTATATAATTATTTGAAAGTGTTGTGGTCACGCTCAGATCATCGGATTACCAGATTAATATACCTAGATACTAATTATAGTAACACCAAAATATTATAACTTTTGAATATAACATTGTAAATACAATTTTAACCGAAGAGATGTCAACCAATGAAGAAGTTGTCTAAATACAGAAATGAAGTATTAGATAATGAAGTGCGGCTAAATTCAGAGCAGAGGCAAATATATGACGAAATTATCAATTCTGTTATCAATAAGGAGAGCAAAGCTGTTTTCGTTGGCGAACCTGGGAGAACGGGCAAAACCTTCCTTTACAACACAATTTTGGCTAAAATACGCTCAAAACCGAAAATTTCTTTAGCTGTTGCGTCTTCCGGAATCGCATCGATTCTTTTGTCTAAAAGAAGGACAGCTCACAGCAGGTTTGTAATACCACTGAATATAAAAGACATTAGTGTTTGCAACATCAAGAAACAGCTTAACTTTTAATCCAATCTGAGTTATTGTCGTATGGGGTGAGCTTCCGATGATGCATTAGTTCACTATCGAAACAGTCGAACGAACGCTTAGAGATCTTATGGATAGTCTTAATACTCCATTTGGTGGCAAGACAGTTGTATTTGGAGGCGATTTTGGAGACCCCTCATTAATAGGGGGATAAAATCCCTACAAACAACGTCAAAAAAATACAAAACGATAATCTCCGCTTTAAAACAAATCGCACTAATTGAAACAAAATTGTTACTTTACGAATCTTGTCGGTACGTCCCTGTTTTTCCTGCTTCAAAAAGTGACTCCTATCGTTTGCGTATCTATGGCTTCTGACTATTTTTTACACAAAAAATAGAAATTTGTCATCTGAGAAAGCAAATTTGTGGTGGCAAATAAATTTTTATTTGAATAGCCTCACAAAGTTTTCTTTGATGCTACAAGAAAGTTGAGTACAAGTTGAGTATTATAGTTATTAATAATTTAGTTTGCTTTCAAATTTTTATTTAAATGTACTATTTTTATTTGTCGATTTCTAAGGACTGTTCACGAAATAAAGTAGCCACAGAAAATTTCAAAAATAATATATGTACTTAAATTTTTTTAATAATTTTTCGCGTAATTACAACGCCTTACTACATATTAATACGCCTACAAATTTATTTAGTTTCATAATTTATTTTGAATTAACAAAGTCTCGCACTTTTTTCGGAACACTTGCAATTAGGGCTCGAACAGATGTTTTTGAGACTCTTTAAAATGCTGCATTCCAAATCTTCTTAAACTTGTTCATGTTTTTAGAAACTGCGTCTTTTTTCAACAAATCGCACTTGATATTAGCCCAATAACTTTCAAAATGGCGGAGCTCCGGGGAATTTCGTGAATTCATTTCCTTTGAAAAATCCCATGTTAGGTACCTCATTTATTTTGAATGATTCATTTCTAGGAACATACAGTGCCTTACTATAATTCCTTTTGGAAATATTATGCACTCTTTACAAAATTATTCTTTATTGGCAGTAGTTGGTTAGCCTTTGCTTTGGTTAGAACTATGGTAAATTTTTGTTATTAAGTAAATAATTGTGCAACCAACAAGGACTTTGAGGTCCACTTGGACTCAAAACTATCCAGAATTATATCAAAAATCAACGATAAGGTGTTTTGTCGGCGGTGTTCGAAAGAAGTAATAAGTTAAAAGCAGCTTCTAGTTACTATATTTATTATAAATTATAATTTATTTACCACTAACAAAAAAAAAGCACAATTGTTTGATTTATTCATAATGAAATGAAATTATTATAAAAGACATAACCACTCCAATAGAATTAAAAACAAAAGTACATGTATGTCCTTTCGTGCGCTCGCATATTTCAAATTTAAGAACCACTATTAGTAGCTTAACAAACTAGAAATTCAAATTCTAGTTTTCGTTAAGCTGATAATAGTTCTTAAATTTGAAACATAAGGACGGACACTGGATCAGAACATAAGGCTTCTTACTATGCTTCGTATAGAAGCCTAAAATGATTTATTATTATGGTGGCAATCATCGACTCAGAAGGGACACTTAGAAATTTAATTTCTCTTTAAATCCAAACAGTGTATGTCAGGTTTTAGCTGTGTTTTTAAAAACTTTTTTTTATTGGTTACTCCAACTTGATAGTGTTACAAACTTAGCAGAAGACTAATTAATTCGTAAACATAATTACATTTTTTTGAATATTGCTAAATTTAAATGCTGCTTTTGATTAGCTGATTAGATGATATTGATTAGCATTGCCACCTGATTTTTGGTTAACATGAGCAGCTACAATCTTCAAGATTTAAGTTTTGGTGTAATTCATTGTTGTCCCCATTCACATCTTGTTTAATGTTGAAATTTACATTTTGATTAATAGTCAATTTATTTCGCTTATATCTACCTCCGCTTTCTTTTGTGATTACATGTGATAGACATAAATGAAATCGACTGAAGATTACGTTAGGAATTCCATCCAAATTGCAATTCTAAGATAAAAAATTGGAAAGTAGAAACACTTTCAATATAATAATTTATTATTTCTTACCATTACACCAAATTGTTCGGTATAACTTTTGATGGTATTTAAAATGCAGTTCTTGTTTTCTTCAGTTGAGGCATTTCTCCAATAAGCAAGTGTTATCAATTGATGACCACACAGGTTGTAATCCCAGCTTCCAGTTTTTGCGTAGCACATACAATTTATGCATTGTTCTATTGTCGTTCCTGGTAAAACATCCAGTTCTGAAAAAAGCACATATTTGATTAGGTGTTTACAACAACAGAGTTTCCGGACAAAGTACTGATCAACAAGTTAGTTTAAAATTACTGTTTACTAGAGTGCAGTATCAATTATTGTTACGGATAGTAAAAATAAGAAAAGGTATGTCAAGAAATGTTGAGAACAAATATAATTATCAAATAGAGATCATTTCAAAATTTTCAATCTTATACCTACTTTTTATACGTGTATCATCACATGAAACAGCACAGACTGTTATAATCAATAACAAACATATGCATTTATTAATAAATAAAAAATACATTATAATATAATATATAAATAAATATCTGAATACTTATAAGTTTTCTTTTGAGCTTACATTATAATTTTCCGACACAAGGCGTTTTATACTAAACATTATCGATAGATAAGAATTTGATTAACAGGTCAAGTGATATTTTTTTAAAAATTTAATTAGGGATTTCCATACTAGTGCATGTTTTTATAATAATTTAAAATCAACATAGCTGAGTTGAGATTGCAATTTGGTCTTTCGTAATTCAAACTAATAGCTACAGTTCTTGCCATGTAACTGGAGTACCTAATTATGTTATTCTTCTTCTTGCTCTCAAGGGTATATAGGTATAAAAATAAAATTAAAATAGTTTGAGACTTTGCGATGTAATACCATCGTTTACAATACAAATCAATGTAATCAAATTGATTCAGTACCATTTAATAGATCTTGTGGTTTTAATTTGACACTTTTTGTTAAAATTCACAAAAATCACATTTATGATTTTGCTTAAGAGTCTGCTTTTAATGAAAATCACAAAATTTAAAACAGTAAAATACTAGTCCCAATAAAATTCTAAGACAAAATTTAAAAAAAATCAATCTGAGGCACTACAATACAAGAAACACAATAACTGGCTAAAAACAGAAAAAAGTGGGCACACCATGTGAACTACGTGGGTAATATTGGAAGTTAAAACTTCACACCCTACAACTTATAGCAAAGATAATAAAACTTAAAGATGCCCAACGCTATACAAATTTATGTGTATCCCAATCGACTCCCAAAAGTAGATGGCGACACTAATTATATTTTTTTAGGTTATATTTTAATTTGGTTTTTTTTAGTTTGTCATGTTTTTTGTTGGCTGTAACCATGGACTTCCATAGACTTCCATGGTTACAACCTACAAAAAAACATGACAAACTAAAAAAAACCAAATTAAATATAACCTCAAAAAATATAATTAGTGTCGCCATCTACTTTTGGGAGTCGATTGGGATACACATAAATTTGTATAGCGTTGGACATCTTTAAGTTTTATTATCTTTGCTTATAGGTAAAAATGGTTTATGATTATATATCGTCTGCTTACTGCGACAACCAAGTACATACTAAGCCAAACTATCAAAAATGAGTTAAATATACCACAATGTTTAGTTTTCTACTACTACTCTTTCTACTGATAAAACTAGTTAATGCATTCAAATTGTCGACATTTTTTTTAAGCTCACGAATGCGTTTGTTGCTTTTCCCGACTCGAAAAGGAGGCAAAATTGCCGCCAAGCAACAAACGTATTGTTTGAATTTGAAATGCATGAGATGATATTTATTTAGACTATTTCATGAATAAAATAGGAGGTTAAATATAAATAATTAATTAAAAGTAAAACTCAATGTATGTACCTATCGTTAATTATGTTTTTTTGTCAATTTGGTTTAAAATAAACTTTAAAAAATATCGCTGCAATTCGATGGCTATTGGTTGAATGTTTTGTTGTGTTTTCATTCCATTGAAAAATGACAATGATGTAAAATGACAGCTGAGTAAAATAGTCAATCAAATACCACACGAGAATTCGATAAATTAGAAAATAATTTGGCATATTATTTTTTCCAAGTTGTCGCCGTTTGGCAATAGCTACTCGATCCCTTCGGGCTCTCGTATCTATTGCCTGGCAACAACATTTTGAAATTATGTGAAATTATTTTTACCGAAAATCGTCATCAAAACAACACTTCCCTGCTTATATACGCGCTGGTAAATTGAATTTTAATGACTAAGTAGTCAGGTAATAATTAGTAATTGTAACAAAATTAAACAGACGTCGTTCTTTTCGTTATTACTTATTATTGTTTGACAGTAACTATCTATGGTAACTATATGTAGTCAACAAATTGACAAACTTGATTTTTTTTTTATTAAAAATTTATTAAAACTTTCCTCCTCCATATCTTCTAATCTGTGGGGTTTACCAAAAACATGTTTAAGACAATTTTTCTAGAAAATTTAACGGTCTTTAATTTTATACAGGGAAAGATTTGCTCTATCTAACGTCATTTTCGAGATATTTGACAAAAACTGTTTAAATGTATGGTTTTGACTCCTTCCCCCCCTCGCCCCACCCAAACCCGTTGCTCTTAAGCGGGAGACTTTTTAGTACTTATAAAGCAACTGATTATAAACATTTTGTGACAATCCAATCTCTTATTTTTTGGATTTCTGGGTTCACATCTAATTTACTGTACTAATAATGTTTTAAAATTTCGATTTTTTCCCATTTTCGGTAAAATTTAATACCATACTTGTCAGGAAAATGTCTCACTTTACTCGGAGCTTTAAAATACTCGGCACAGAGTGCCTCGTATTTCAATATTGCTCCTCGTCAGTAATGTATCATTTTCATGACTTTTAGGTGAATAACTATTAATTTATTCTCACTCTTTTGTGATATTACAAGTAAAAACATTTTATAAACAACATTTTATCGAAAATATTATCTTAAAAAATATGGAAAGAAGTCTGGGTTTTTCCAATGTTTTTTATAGTGATAACTCGTAAATACAAAAAATCTTTTATTATAGCAATAGTATGTTGACTAATATCCAATTCGTCAAAATAAAAAATAATTTGAAAACAAAAAATTAATTGTAAAAGTTAAAACAAGGTGAAATTCGGATGACCATAATTCTCAATCATTTTAGCATTTTATCCGTTATTTTCTTAACTTATCGATTTATTATGCGATTATAAAGGGCAAAGTGATTATAAACAAAATATAATATTGACATGTCTCAAAATCGATTTGAATTTAAAATTTTTAAATTTCAATTTTATTATTAACTATTTTTTGATTTAAAATTTTATTATGAAAGATTTTGTTTTATTATGTGACCACTTTGAAAATTTTATTTTATTTTGTATTTGAATTTGTTGTGAAATTTAAATTTGATTTTCTTGTACATAATTTTTGTGTGAATATTGTAAAAATTTGAATTTGTCCTTTTTTTTCATGCACCTCAATCATTTTTAAATTAGCAGAAAGATCGGTTAATAACTTTGCTTATGCCCGTAGTCTTCGATGTGGATGGGTGTGCAAATGCCAAGTGTCCCGTGAAAAATAAAATTTGAGTTCAAAGTTTGAAAATTTTGAAAGTTTTTGTAAAATAAAATAAAGTTGATTAAAGTTAATGAATATTGTTTGATTATTTGGATCAATTTGTTTGGTTTTTGAAGTTAATTTAATGAAGTTTTGATGGTTAATAATTGGAAAATAAACCTACATTGAAGAAAATAATAAAAAGGCAAAAAATTTTAAAAAATTCATGCAGGTAACGCAAGGCTTGCGGTGTTATCGGACATATGTACATTGAAGTACACATTTGTTCCATATTAGCTTAAAATATATGACCAAAATATAAGAATTTTTTCAAATTTTCTGTAGTTAGATATACTTAGCTTGTAAATCAAAGAAGGTTATAGCAAAATTACATCCTTAAGAACCAAGTAAGCATTTGTACTAAACCAATGACTTCTAAATATTAAACAATGAAATTGGTTTGAAATCAGGTGGTTTCACGCTAGCAAAATTTGTGTTGGTGACAGATAACATTTAATTGTTTGTATTATATTAACCCTTTAATGCATACCGTTGCAGAACTGCAACATACCGTTTTCGACGTTGTAGTTATAATAGGGCAATCTTTTAAAGGTATACAATGACAGCGGGACATTTCTACAACATTGCCCTTTTATTTGTTTCCATTTTGTGAAAAATTTGGTTTGAAATAAAAACAACTGCCTCAAAAAATTTCACTCTGAAACATAACTGAAATTACCTTCCCACTGCATATAATTTGCATATACACAACATATTTCGTTGGCTATTTTCATAGCCACAGACATGAAAAAAAATATTTTTGATATTTTTTATGAATAAATGAATGAGTTAGCCGAACATAGAAAATTAACATGTAAAAACTTATTTATGCAAATTCCTGTTTCCCTAATTATTTTAGTGAAAAAATGAAAGACACAAAAATAATGCTGAAATATAAACTACGAATGATAACACCATTAGATTTCATCTAGCTTATAGTTAAAAGGTCAAAAAATGGTTTCTAAATTGTTAAAATTTGTATTTATCGCACTGGCCATGTAATAAATTCAATTCAATTTCTATTTTCAAAAAAAAATTACTATGGAAACTTGCATGGCCAGTCTGATAAATGAAACTTTTATCAATTTCAAAAGCATTTTTGGGCTTTTTAAGTAAAAGTTACATGAAGCTTAATCATTCGTAGTTTATATTAGTGCCCATGTACGTATTTCAGACGGGCTCGGTATTGGCACTGTACTGTTGCCGGAGCTGCCAATATTGGCAGACTACGTAGTGCTTAGCCTTGCTCATGTCATGTCCCAATATTGGGTTGTTAACACTGGTCCAAGTCATGGTGCCATGAATCGGGCCGACACTGTTTACATGTATTGGCCCGACACTGTTTACGGGTATTGGCTCGATACTGCTTACGAGTTATGGCCCAATATTGGGTTGTTAACACCGGTCCAAGTCATGGTGCCATGAATCGGGTCAAAACTGTTTACATGTATTGGCCCGACACTGTTTACGAGTTTTGGCTCGATACTGCTTACGAGTATTGGCCCGACACTGTTTACGGGTATTGGCTCGATAATGCTTACGAGTCATGGCCCAATATTGGGTTGTTAACACAAGTCCAACTCATGGTGCCATGAATCGGGCCAACTGTTTATGAGTATTGGCTCGATACTGCTTACGAGTATTGGCCTGACGCTGTTTTCGGGTTTTGGCTCGACACTGCTTATGGGTATTGGCTCGATACTATTTTAATAATAATAATATATATATATTTACGGTTAAAGCATTTTACAAAAATTACAAGCTTACAATAGTATAATTGCACATAAATGTAATAACAAATTCACAAATTATAGCCGATATTCAGCAAAATCAATGTATCGTAGGTTTCGCTTGAACACAGCTAATGACTCGATTGCCAAATCGAACGACACATCACATAAACGATTGGCAGAACGTATCATTCTCGTTATCGGACTGTTGAATCCGTAATTTGTCCGGTGGTGGTCTTCTACAAAAATCTTCTGAAGGCCACATTACACGAGGCGATTTTTGCATACGATTGATCGCTGCGATAAATTGCAGGCGCTTAGCGCCTCGTGTAATACAAAATCGCTCAGGCGATTTGTTGCTGCAACTTTGCGCACGTGCGATTTTTTAAATTAGAACTTGTTCTAATTTTATGCGATCTTTTCGTGCGATTTCTTACTACCAACTTAAAAATGTTTGGAAAATGTTTCTAAATGATTTTCTATATACATAAATTTACTGAATAAAACCAATAGGTTGGTGTTGTAGTAAATATGTAAATATTTATAATATTTTTTCTAGTTGTCAAAAATAAACATCGCACATGCGAAAATGCGCAGCAGTTATGCGCAATACAAAAAATCGCTACAACTTTTCGCAGCGATCGATCGCATGAAAAAATCGCCTCGTTTAATATGGCCTTTAGATCTAGTCCATCTATTTACGGGTATTGGCTCGACACTGTTTACATGAATTGGCCTAACAATCAATCAAAAAACTTTCTTGAAAAGAGTTCACAGATGACATATTTAACGATTTACCTATTTTGAAATTTTGAAATCCATCGGGATGTCACACCCCAACCGCGTTAGTAACGACCTGGAGGAAATTTACATACGAATTGGTCACGTGAACCAATTATAGGAAGTAAATCACTATCGCAGACGTCCAAAACGGGACACATTTTCAACTTGGCTCGCATCACGTGACATCAATGGACAGGGTGTCATGGCCGTTTTAAATTAATTATTTTGGCTTCTAACTTGATTTAATTGATAAATAACACTTAACAAATATTTACATTAATTGTATACAAAATTGGAGCTCTTGCAGTGTGAAACTCCGAGTTCTTATTATGTTGAAACAAAATGTGAAACTGAGGAGCAAAGAAACCCTTTGGTCCGAAGTTAACAATAAAAATATGAGCTGGTACCTGTTGGGGAAAATCCCAACAGGTTAAACAATAATACATAAAAGAAAATATAGTCTATTGTCTAGTTAACTGCGCCAGCGAGGCGTCGCACTAGATCTAGATTTGAAAAAAGTGGGACATTATCAATTTATTGAAACTTCGAATATTGCAATATGAATATTGAAGAAGCAGAAAAGAAGGTTTCGAGTAACAGAAATTTACATTTTTACTCCTTTTTATAATAAATGACGGCAGGTTTTGGCTATATGAACCAAGCGTACTTTGATTGTCACTTAGTAAGGAAAGCAATACAACAAAATATATTAATGTAATGACTTTTCCTTTTGTAAATGTGGTTTTGCATTCGATATGCCACCTATATTTTTAGTATCGTGAATCGACTGTAGTTTAGATTAGTAAGTACCGTATAACAATTAAAAACTTTCTACATCCCCTGAATTACAAGTCAATATATTGTCGTGTTCCAAAGTCTTCATTTGATTTTATATTTTATTTTGTAAATTTTTGTAAGATTTTATTTTTTCTTTAGTTGGGCTTGTAAATATTTGAAAATTTGTCCTTTTGCCGCCCATGTACTTTATTGAATTCGGATCAGCTAGGCGGCTGAACGAGGTCTTTTGCTTCCAAAATGATTTCGTCTCCTTTAATTTTGTATAATTTTACGATAAGTTTGAGATTTTTGGTTTTGCGAATAAATTGGTTTATATGTGCGCTTCATAAACCTAAAATACTAAGACACTGCTATAACGTATCATTTTCTTGTAACCTTTTACCAAACGAAAAATTATCAAACTAAATATACTAATAAAAACAAATTTCAAAATAGTATATTAAGAAACTAGTTTCATAAGACACGTTTTTATCGCAAGTAACCCGTCTAGAAAACGACCCATGTAGCGGAGAGTTTTCTATAGAATAAGTGTGATAAAACGTCTTATGAAACCAGTTTTTTATACTATTTTTTCTATTTTGCGCTTTTACGTTCCAAAAATATCCAAATATGCATTCTATTAAATAATAGCAAATTGTAATTTTTTGTTCATCTTTGCGACGCGACGATTGGTAACAACTATAGTGTTGCGTTTTTCATAAATTGACCGGTTAGAATACCGCACAAAAGTTTATTAATTTGACATAGACAATATTAATTTGACAATTAAAATGACATTAATTTGCTTTAATTTATAAATAAGCAACCTCTTAAAACAAAAATTTACGTTTCGAAATATTGTCCATTTCGATACGCAATTGGGTTTCAAAATGATTTTGTTTTATGCCCGATTTCTTCACCTTGAGATATCTATCCGATAAGTATAACTATAGGTTTATAAGTTCTTCTTATATAGTTATTCTTATATTCTTATACGGAAAAAAAATTACTTGGTTCAAATGAGTACCTTTTGAATCAAGAAATTCTCTGTTTTCAAAAGCCGCACGCAAATATTTTCTTTTTGTAAGAAAAAAATATTCTTAATTAAGTTTTCTTGGATCATACCAGTATATTCTTAAATAAAGTAGTTAAACATTTATTTGATTTAAAAAAAATCTTTTTGAATAAGAAGTTCTGTTCTCTTCACTACAAGTACAAGTACAAGTTCGTAATATAAGTTTCACAATGGGGGAGTTTCCTTAGAAATAATTTTTTGAAATAATATATAAACATGAAACTGTAATAAAAATGCCGCATGTTGATGTAATTGGTTGGTCTTAAAACTCAGCGTACAATTTAAAAAAAAATTTTGAATTTAAAAAAAATATTTAATCTGCCCGCCATAGCTAACCAATAAGATTTAAACATGGCCGTCCGATGTTGTCAGTTCTTAATTGGGTGATTATTGACATATGTTAATTAAAATTCTTAATTTTTTCATTTAATGCTATTGATTATTTCGTCACATCAATGCTGATCAATGCTTTAACTGACAAAATTGGTACACTCTTTTTAAGAACTCTATAAGCTGGATGGTAGCTTCTGGTAAGCTTCTGGCGAGAAGCCATATACGTGTGGCATTTCAAATCTCTTAAACTGTGAATGCAAATCTCTTGTAAAAGTATTATTGATGTTTTAAGTGGTGCATATAATATATTTTTCCACTACTAGTCATATAGGCTATCATTATAACTTAGTCAAGTCGCACGTGAAATGATGCATTTTAGACAAGTGGTAAATAATTTTTTCAATTAATAATTAAATCAATATATTCATTATTTACCACTGGTAAATATTATTTACCAGTGGTAAATAATGAATATATTGATATTTTTCTACAGTTTAGCGACTATTTATAAGGCAAATTTTGTTAAAAAACGATTTTGTATAACCGAGAGATGCTATTTAATTACATTTAAACTATTCAAAACGGTTTTTTAATTGATTAATTTCATTTTAAACATTTCTAAAAAAAGTCGAATTAATTATGACAGGAGCGCTAGCGCCACCTCTTATTAATTTGAGAAACCAAAAAATTACAAGTTTATTGAATAATTTCAATATTTTAAGACGAATAAATGCAAAACAATGCTTTTGAATAACTTCGGTGATTTCTATCCATTATTTAAAACAGTAAAAACTCGGTGAACGACTTTGGAAAACTAAATTTGTCAACAACTGTCAAATCGACAAAACAAAACTGTCATTGGAAATAAATATTTTAAATTTGAAATTTTTTTTATTAATAAGAATTTTTAAAAAATGGCAATAAATCTAGTAGTGGAAAAAATCGTATATAAACCACGGTTGTGAAGACCATTATAGCCTACGCGCCTTATATTCCTCGGCGCTTCGCACCTTGGAATATAATCTTGGCGCTAGGGCTATAATGGCTGTCTTCACAACCTTGGCCTATAATATACTATTATGTAAAATATACAAAGAATTATCTTGTTTGTAAATAAATAATGAAACATTGTCGACAATCTTACCGAAGCATAACCGATCAACAAATTATAACCCAACAGAATAACCACATGTAACGAACTTCTAATATTACATTAAGAATGCATGTTAAACCAATTCACTAACAAAATCTGTTCTATTTTTGAAAAACTCTACAAACTGGGTTAATTTGATGAAAATCGCCAGAAGACGAAAAGCCGTTTACGTGTGGCATTTAAAATATCTTAAACTGTGGATGCTAAGCTCTTTTAAGTTGTCGAGATTTTTGTAAAACTAAAGTATTTGTTTTCATTAAATAAAAATTGTGAATCTAAGTAATGCATAATCACTCGTATAAAATAAAAAAGTAACCACGAAATACACAGTTGTCTAAAATCCTATATGTTTATCCATTTCCACTCAAAGAAGGGTTTTGACGTCATAACCCTAACAATTTCAAATTTCATTAATTTTTTTCTAATACTTAACGCACTCAAAAAAATCAGAAAAAAAAAACTGATGGCTCCGTTTGATCTCTACTTTCAAATAAAAAATAAAAAAAAGTAGGAAACTCCTCCATTATAAATTTTTTTTAAAGAAATTAAGTTACTTAGATTAAGAATATATTAATATTGATGTATTTAGAAAATAGTGTTCTTCATTAAAATGAAATTTTCTTGAATCTAAATAATTTTTCAAGTAAAAAATATTCTTGCTGGAAGAAATCTGATATTTTTAATAAAAGCATATTTTATTGCACGAAGAAATTATATTTTTAAATGAAATAAATAATTTCAAGAAAATATTTATGCTTCATTTAAGAAATCCTTTTTTTCCGTGTATAATTACACTTATCCGATAGATATCTCAAAGTGAAGAAATCGAGCATTAGACGCAAAATAGACAAAACATATTTTTTGAGAATAATAAACACAAAAACATGTTCCATGTTAAAACTTTGTGTCTCTATCTCCCTCTAACGAGTTGCTCATTAATCGAGTTCCACGAGGTCATATAATTGAATCGGTCATTTCAAAAATAGCATAAGTCATAGAATTAAAATATTACAGGAATCAAATAAAACCGTTTTACACTAAAACATCAACATTTAAAAAAAATTTTTTTTTGTTAATTTGTGTTTTTATACTTTTAATTTGTTAATTACTTAAAAATTACTACTTTAAAAATAAATTATCATATAAAAATTAACAAATTACATTTTGTGACTTATGCTGTTTTTGCAGGGAATGGAATTCATTGCTCAATAAGTTGATTAGAAAGTCGGTTGTTTTACGATAGGAAAACGATAGGTAATACCAATTTGCCGAAAACCTTTAATGTAAAGTCATAACTGTCACCTTTATAATAACGTTTGAGATACATAATAGACCTGAATGTGTGACTACCCTCAAGGATCAAATTTCGACAAAAAAACAATTTTGAAAAAATACGGACTTATGCTGTTTTTGCAATGACCGATTCATATTCTAGATGTTGTCGTGTTCTAAAATTCTCATTTGATTCTTAATTGGTTTCTAATATTATTTCTGAACTGTTTTTTAATTTTTTACCTCCTATTAATGGTGAAAAACAACGAAATTCTGTCGAATCCTTCAATCACTCGATAAAATATCTAATGGGAAGCCCACTCTTGGTCCAAGCCAGCCTTGAACCCCAAAAATAGCTATACTGTGTATATCAAACAAATGAACAAAGATATAACAAAAGAGTTCCTCACCCAAGACATATAACACAACTTTTTCCAAACCATTCAAAAATCAGGGCTTGATTGACTAAAATAAAAAATTCGACGAGATCAAAAGACCGGCCTTCAAACAACTGGGTGGCTTGTGTCCATCCTGTTGTGGCCGAAGAAAGAAAATGATAAAATTTCCCAGCCTCAGTAGAGACGAGTACGAATAAAATAAATATGTGTTAATTCTAAAAAACTAAAATATTCGATTGTACCAACCTTAAGTACTTACTTCATTCTAATCAAGTTTAATGAAGATTCACAACTACTTTATGGTCGCAGAACCAGGAGTATGATATCCACTTGTTGATTATTATTGTTTATTGGTCAGTTACAAAGTATGTAACGCTCATATTTTTTTATTCATTTATTTTTCAAGTCGAATGTAGTATTTACTCCTGATTTTATTCATCAGTAGTCGTTATTGGAAGCTAGAAGCACGGTTGGGTTGAGAAACATTTAATTAAGCTACTTTTCTTCCATAAACTCAGCATAAAATGTTCTCTGTACAGTCGTTAAAATGGTGTTGATTGGTTAACGAAATAGTGAAATAGAACTTAATAAGTTACTTACCTATATAAGTTGGATAAACGTTAATTAGTAATTACTAATTACATTTCTTTTTATTATTACTGAAGCATATTAAAACAACCAAACTTAATATTTTTAATTATTTTGTACTTTAATTTTGATAGAAACATTTTTAACATAAAAAATTTAATAGAAAACAACAATTTTGCTTCAAGGCGGCGTTCGAAGTATTCTTGGTCGCGACAGGAAGACGTCATCGTAGCAGTGATAATTTACTTTCGAGTTTGGACACACATGAAAAATAGTTTCTAAAATACAATACTTTTATTATTAAAATTATGGTAACTTGGAATAATTTAACTACCTGGACATAAATTACATAACAATTCGTTATACGAAAAATCAACACCACTTGAACTATTTTGTTGAGTACGTTGAGTCGTTGGTGTAATTGGTGAACCAGATCTAAAATTATTTCTTTTTAATTTTTCATCAAGCCGAATTTGAGAAAAATATTTTCAGGGTGTTAGGACCAGAACTAAAAAAATTTTGTATAGATAAATAATATATTTGGATAACTAATAGGAAAATAAAGCATTTGACTTAATTTTTTGGACTCGCATGACCAAGGAGTCCGTGCCGAAGCATGTGGCGAGTCATTCAACAATATAAAAATACAAGGGGTAAATATCCCGAAAATTTTGTGTACACTTGTTTGGAATTCCCTTGGAATTCCTTGGAAATCTCTGGAATTCTTGGAAATCCCTGGAATTCTTTGGAAATCACTGGAATTCTTGGAAATCCCAGGCATTCTTTGGAAATCCCTGGAATTCTTGGAAATCACTGGAATTCTTTGGAAATCCCTTGAATTCTTTGGAAATCGTTGGAATTCTTGGAAATCTCTGGAATTCCGAGTCTTGTGTACAGAAATTTTACTGGATATTTACCCCTTGTAAAAATATAAACAACAAAGCAGTTTGAGAGAAATCCTTTTAACATTGTCATCTTGCATGTCTGTGTGACGAACAACATTAAGAATGGCCCTGGACGACGGTTAAAAGAGTGTATTTCCATCTCTATATTTGGACAGCTTGTAGAAACGCTTTGGATACTGTCAGGAACGTGCCGAACCAACTTTTATGAAGGGGAAGTAGTCGTGAAATTGCCAACGATTTTGTTCCTCAATGAGCTTTTTATTTCCTTGTAAAACAATTACTGTCAGGACATTAGAATGTACTGTGTACGGAGCTCAACACGCGACACAGGCGCAGATGCCATGGGAGGCGTGGCGAATCGATCAGCTGACGTTTTGTCAAATAAATGTTTACAAACTACTTTAAAACATTATAATACATTAATGGTGCATTTCTCACAAAGTTTTCCAATTAAATATGATAGTAAATTTTCCGTTCTATAAATTGGTAATTTTATTTTTTGGGTTGGGTGAGTAATTTTGAAGAAATGAAGGATGAAAGTCGATTAGTCGTAAATCTTGGATTATTTTTTATTAATTATAAATGACTCCCTAAAAATTGAGATGATACATTTTAATATGTTCATAAGGGAACCTTTAGCTATCGATTGGTGTAACTTTCATCCCCTAGAACGCAACTTTTGGGTTGAAGTCTAAATCTATTGGACTATAGTTCTAGCTCTTTTTTACAAATTCACCCTCGTCGAACAATATGTCGCATTACATAATTGGTTACATAAATTTCTATTATCGGTAAAGTTCATGACAAAAGTGTTTTCAAATTTTTGTAAATTGTGAGGAACCCGTAGGGTTAAAATATCTGATAATAAGAATTTTTAAACAAAAACATCTTAAATCAGATCGCTACAAACTGAAATACAATCAACCGAAGAAACAAAAATGGCAGCCGCTAATTTAAATGGTTGCCATTTTGTTCTTCTACGGATATTTAAGAAACTTCCTATACGAAAAATTTTTTTTTAACTTAACTATGACTTCAGAAAATAGCACATTTCCAATCAAAAAATGCCGATTTTGGATTTATTTGCTATTTGTAGCAAATATGGTTTTTGTCTAGAATTTCATAATTTTGCAAATTAGAAGTATCTGCAGCAGATACTGTATTAAAAAAATTGCTACAGCTACATTTTAAAACGAATTTATTGTTTGGCGAGCATATTACATACAGAACATTGCTGCACACATATAAATAAATATACAGTACCGAACAAAAAAACATTCAGTAAAATACATTATTTCTCATGATCTGGAATTCCGTATACTTTTTTGAAATTTTTCTGAATTTTGAATCCGCAATTCCGGACCATGAGAACGAGTTTTTAAGTGGACTAATATCTGTAACATTTTAGTAGAAGACGTCAATTACTTGTATGTAGATCGACACCCGCAAGGAATAACGCCGTAACTCGAGTTACTAGCATTTTGAGTTATGAATACTGATGTAATCCTGAGAAAGAAACCTTTTTTTTATAAAGAAATGTTACCTTACGACCAATAATTCCGGAGATAATCAGTAGGGAAAAGTTGTATTTCCTCTGTATATACTATGTATACTTTTCAAAATTTGAAAATCGCTCATGAAAAATGAGTTACGGCTTTGTTCCTTGGGAGTGTCGATATTATCTATTTTTTTTTTTTAATTATAAATTAAACATTTAAAAAAAAACCTTCTATTTAAAATAAAAATATGTGCACTAAAAAGTAAAAAATAAAATAATTTTTTAAATAAAATCAAACAAAGCTCCTTGAAAACATCTATAGTATAAAAGCGTGGGGCTATGAATTTCATACACAAACAGTATCATAAACAGTATCAGAAAAGCCCAACTGCAACTACCGGTAGGTACATACAGAAATGGATACAACATTTTTAATGACATATTTGCTATGTAAGTGTATTACAATGTACCCAATTTTATGAAATTATTGTTGTTTAATAGCCCCACGCGTTTATATAGATGTTTTCAAGGAGCTTTGTTTGATTTTATTTAAAAATTAATTTTATTTTTTACTTTTTAGTCCACATATTTTTATTTTAAATAAAAGGTTTTTTTTTAAATTTTTAATTTTTTATACAATTTTTTATTTTTGAATTTTTTAGTCTATCCGATTTTTCTTTGATATAATGCCCGTACTAATAGTCACGGATCAATCCGAGATTCAAGATGATCCTAGGATTTACCAATAAGATTACTGGAATTTAGACCGTATCGTAGCGACAGCTACTATTTCGTGAATTAATCTTGAGTGGCTTCTTAGAAATACTTTGCCAAATGGTCCAACTGAATGTAGTCGACGTTTCACTGTCGAAACATGTATCCTATCTTCGCGATTTTTGTTAAAATTTTTAACAATTTGGACGAGGATGTTTTAATGCTTCACAACGATCATTTTACCATCTCTTTTGGTTGTTTTTCGTGGTTGTACTGTTGTTGGTCGGGTCGCTGCTGATTCACACTTATCATTTTTTCGACACCAGAGACTTTTTGTTTGATTTGGAATATTAAACTGACGTTCTGCTGCCCTTAATGATTTTCCACCTTTTAACCATTCCAAAACCGTGATTTTTAAATCTTTGGAATACTCTTTGCTTCTGAGCATGTCAATTTATTATCAAAAACGATATATTTCAACCAAATTAACTTTAGTTTCACTTCTATGTACGATTAAAATTTAAATCACTTTTATACTTTTCGCGATAATACTAATAATAAGTTTTATACGTCAAAATCCGTATTAACCTACATACTTGAAAAAAAAAAGGTATAAATCCCGCGAAAAAGGTGATATTTGAGACTGGAAGCACGCTGCAATTTATTTTCTATTTTAGTTATTCTAAATTCAATAAATTCTCTTGAAAATCTTGATGTTTTACTTCAATGTTAATTGATGGTAAGCATAATGTTGTATTTAACTCTTATATCGTCATGCAAGTGCAGATCTAACCTAACTGACATTTACAAAATTTTAGAAGAGAGCACTGATAGATTTAATTTTCTCATAACTCAAAAATTATTTTGAAAACTTACAATCGAATGTCACTTGAAAAATGATAGCATACAAACTTTTAACTGACATTTACAAAATTTTACAGGAGACAGGAGAGCACTTGATAGATTTCATTTTTAATTTTTTTTTCGATTTTTGGCTTATTTGACGGAATTTTTGAAAAACAAAATTAAAATATAAACATTTGATGCAAGTGAAAGCTGTGTACCAAATTTCAGCTCTCTAGGACGTAAAGAAGTTGGTTAAAAAATGTCTTTAAGAAAGTCCATGCACACGGACGACGGACAACGGTCACACCAAGTTAAATAAAAGCTTTTAAAAGAATTATAATAAGGATATAATTGGCAGTTTTTTTTTAAGTTATAACGAGAAAATTGCAAAATATTAACTAATGGAATAAAATTTTAAAGCAACATAAAGGCGGGTTCACAACTGGTCTGTAACAGTAACGAGAACCAAAACGGGAACAGTACAAAGTTAAAATGCATATTTTCAAATAGCGCCATGCACAATTAACTTTTAAAAATTTAATTTAGATCATAGCTCTCGTTACCACAGTCGTTACTCTAGGGTTTCTGTTCTCGTTAGTGTTGCAAACCAATAATTGTGAACCCCCCTTAATAAATAGCAGTTTTTGAATTAAAAGATTTTTAAGTTAATACTTACTCTTTCGGAGTACTAACTAAAACTTTCATTGGTGCATGTGAATGTGGTGTATTGCACGTACAATGACAATCACTTGGAGCGGATTTTGTTAAATCCGGCTTAATGTTTTTCTTCAAATGCGTATCGTCAATGTTTATTGATTTTCTAATTGCGTTATAACAATTGCATGAATATTTTTTTCGGGTATTGCAGCAAACACAATCAGGTTTACACTGGTGTGCGTTGCTGGGAATAAAGTTTTCCACCATAGAGTTATCGTAACTTTCTCTATAACACGTAAGGTTACGATTGCCGTCTTGACCTGTTCGCGACATCCTTTGTTTATAACAATACGTAAGACACGGATCTACGCATTTCATTAACGGTTTTAACTGCATAGGTATAGTTCTGGTAAAAGATGGCGGTGGATTGTAAAGATTTTGGTATCTTTTAGTATTTAACATTCTGGTTTGGAGAGATGGAACTTTAGAAAATATTTCTTGTCTTGAATTTTGTTTTTGTGATATATCGGGAATTGTTTGTTTACTTTGATCTTGTTTACATTCAACAATTTCAGTTTTGGGAGGTGGTACTGGATCAAGATCTTCATGTTCTTCGTTAAAATACATTTCTAGAGAAGTAAGATTAGATGTTTTATTATCATTATTCTGCAATGTGGGTTGTGTGTGTAATTTCATTTGTTTATTTTCTGTGACGTACTTGGTTGTAGATACATTATCCAAATTTTGAGAATCGCTCTGGTCATTTTTAACACCGCTAGATTTACTTATGGTTTCCTTCGATCGAAAATCGTTCTGGTCATTTTTAACACCGCTAGATTTATTTAGGGTTTCCTTCGATCGAAAATCGTTCTGTTCATTTTTAACACCGCTAGATTTACTTAGGGTTTCCATCGATCGAAAATCTTTCTGATTATTTCTAACACCATTAGATTTATTTAAAGTTTCCATCATTGGAGAATCTTTCTGATTATTTTTAGCACTATCACTTTTATCTTTCTTTTGTAATGGTTGTGAACGAGGTCGGCATGAGCCTGTCGCAAGACACATGCACTTAAGGCGAACAGCATATACTTGAGATCCTAAAATTAAAAATTTATTAAATATTTCTTTCATTTATCACCTTTTGTTAGTACCAAAAACAGAGAATAGAATTTTATATTTTTCTAAAAATTCGTCACCAGATGGTTGTAATTTAAGTGTGTCTTCGCTATCCAATTCGGGTTCTAAATAATCGCCTTCTTCTTCGGGTTCTACACTAGGGTCACAATCACAATCGTCTTCTGCCTTTTCATTTTTATGTAATTTTAAGATAACTTGTAATTGTCTATGCATTTCACCTTCCGTATGCTAAAAATTTACGTTCAATTAATAACATTTTTATGACAACAAACACAAATTATCTCGTCTCGCCGTCAAAACAACATTTTGAAAAAAAATTAGGTTTCCAGTCAAAGCAATAATAGTTCGGTATGTCAGAAGTGACGATAAATTCAAGATTTATTTATCTAAAAGTTGAGGTGACTGGGCAAAACCTTTACTTCTTTCTCTCAGCATATCATAAACATCATACAACAAATAGTTCTTTTTGAAGTCTATTTTTGACACATAAAAATGGCTTTTATAGAAAAACTTATGAAAGATTTTATGTTGAAAATTTCATTCTTTTTATTTTTGGATATATAGATTTCTCTACTTTGTCGCACCGTTTTTGAGTTACAGTGACTTAAAGAAGACTCTGCATGTGGCAAAACATGTGGCAACAATGTAAAGATGCTCTAAAACGGTTTTTGACGATTTTCTCGGTTCCTATCAGTTTTACGAACAAAGTACTTCCATTCAAAAAGAAAGACACGATAATGCTATACAAAAAAGGTTCTATAAAATTTTTCAGTCCGAGCAATACTTTTCATGATAAACCCCGCTGAAAAAATACGTATAACATTTTTTTTTAAACGTAAAATATAAGAAAAAAATAATTTTGTTTTTAAATTTATGGTTTAATATTATTTATTGAAGGAAGAAGAATTTGAAGGGTTTATATTATCAGATATTTCAGGTTCTGCGTTGCTCGTAGTTTTTTGTTGTGATAAATCGTCTTCGATTGGTTCAGCATTTGAGCAAGATTGGCTATGGCAATTACAGCAAACTAATGAGCAATGTAGTCCTAATCTTCGACAAGTGCACAATAGTCCACAACCTTTTGCGCAATTGCTAAAAATCATGTTTAAAAGACAATTATAGGTACGGGAAGTTGGAATGTTGTTTTTGCCCACAAAATGTCGTCTTTTGACAGCCATCCCCAATCCCAAGGCAAGTATATGTCCTCAACCGACAAAACCCGATGGGTCTGCTCTTAATGGAAGAACAATGAGGGAAAGAACAGATGTTTAATCCAACATCTCTTTTAGAGTACGGCGGCCTTTATATAGTTTTAACGTTCCGACATCCATCCACATGTACTCAAACTTTGAATTAATATTTTTTATTACCGATTTTTTCATTATATTTTACATTTTAATCTGATGTATACTACATATTTTTCAGCGGGGTTTATCATGAAAAGTATTGCTCGGATTGAAAAATTTTATAGAACCTTTTTTGTATAGAATTATCGTGTCTTTGTTTTTGAATAGAGGTATTTTGTTCCTAAAACTGATTGGAACCGATAAAATCGTCAAAAACCACTTTACAGCACCTTTACATTGTTGCCACATGTTTGGCGGAGCTCCCTCCCCTTCGGACTTTTGAGACGTTATTCAGGACACCATAATATATATGAAAACGCGCAAAAACTGTAGGATATAATTATTCCGTATCAAGGCATATTTTTTGATTAATTTCTGTGGACTAAAATGGGGGGTGCTGGCGAAATGCACCTACCTGTAAGGTCATGTTGGGAATTAAACCAAGAGTAGGGTTGACAACAACAACAGCATTGCCATCGGATATTCTTACAAATATTCTTGAAGAAGATGTCTTTCATGAAATCATTGAGCAAATCAATGCAAGGTAAGACGAAGCTGAAGACAATAAGCAAGCGCTGCTAGTTGATACATCGTCAAATTTTTCTTCAATCAAGAAATTCACGGAAAAAAATTTGAAAAAACAGGCCGAAAACATGAAAAAGATTTCAGATGCAACCCATTCTGCAGTTGATATCAGAGGTAATATAATTTATTATTATTCTTATTCCTAATGTCGACAGAGCTAATGCAGAATATGAAATTATAGGGGTCATAATAAATCTTATTTTATTTAAACGGATCTTCTCCAAAGTTTCAGTCTACTTCTCCACTTGATAATGAACTTTGCAACAATTATTTGGGACAATTTTTGTAAGCAGCTACTGCACAAAGGAAAACCACTTTAGAAGTGGAGAATAAGCTTACTGAAGTGTTGGAGGATCTGCTAACCCACTATAATTGTAACCTAGGTCTATTTTAAACCATAAATATAATAAGAAACAAAGAAGCCAAAACAAAAATTAATGTATCCTAAAGAAGTCAACAACTGCAGCATAATAACTCTTCAAGAGAAAATCGATCATTTTTTTTGTTTAATCGGCATTGCATAGACATAAAACAAAAAGTTTTGAGTTACTTCTATATAAAGGGTTTTTCAATAGGGGCGATAGATCTTTGCTCGCCGATCGTAGGCATTGGTGGGAGATTTTGCAGTAAATTAAACAATATATAGCTGCAACACATCACAACGCATTGAAATTTTTAAAATTTGGATGAACGCAAAAAGTGCAAATGTTACGGTTACTGGTTTGCGCACAGAGAGATGAGAAACGAATTTTTGTGCCTCATTTGGCTCAACCTGACTTGCACGAGATATGAAGAGTTGTAATTCGGAAAATACTAGAGCTAGAAAACTCTTTTTAGTCTCAAATGGTAACAACTTTAATGTGCTTATCTGCCTAGTCAGAATCGTGTTAATGTTAACGTAATGTTAACGACCGGGAGCTTTGGATTGGTAGATCAGCAGAAATATGGCTTTTGATTGGTGCATTTGTTAACATTACGTTAACGTAAACATGATTCCGATAGAGCAGTTAAAAAGGTATAAAAGTTAATTTTCTAGCAGATGCTTTCTTTGACCGCTATTTGGCAAAATCTGAAAAAGAGTAAGAAAATCTTGCTGTTTTTTGAAGATGGCGGCCTTAAATCAACTTGGTAGGTATTAATAAGACGGTAGTAGACAAATTTAGTAGGAAATGGCGGCATTTGTTTCTACTCCCAGCTCTCGGTCTATATGAAAGGAGATTGGAATAAATTAAAATACCTACATCAAGTGGTAATTTCTCAAAAAATAAAAAAGGATCATATTACAATGAAATGGGGAATTTTAGAAACCCAGATCTTTTGGTAGTATGCCCAAATCTAAAGGAACTATGTGCAATGGATGTCCTTTTGGATAAGCCGTACAAGGGGAAATGAAACCTTTTTTTTAACACGGAAGTGTAATGTAATAGTTAATTTATTTAATAGTTTATATAATACAAGTAAACCAGCAAAAGCAAAAGTTTTGGACTTATGTTACACAAAACAATTTGTCGGCAATGTATTTATTTATAACTTCAAGTAACTTAAATTCTCAGTAGACAAAAAATCTCACCCAAAATTTAGATAATATTGAAAGGAATTACAGGTTGATTGGGATTTTTCAAATCAAACACAAAATTTCAATTAGTCGACGTTTCGGATCATTTATTGATCCATTCTCAAGACTAGGAGAAAAAACAAATGTTATCGACAAGGTACACAAAAACTCTTAGGCTAACTCACCAAGAAATTGAAAGATGGTAATTGGTTCGATGTAATACATTAATGTATTTTCTTACATCGAATACATTAATGTATTTTCTTACATCGAATACATTATTTAATATATAATATATAATTTCTTGGTGAGTTAGCCTAAGAGATTTGTGTACCTTGTCGATAACATTTGTTCTTTCTCCTAGTCTTGAGAATGGATCAATAAATGATCCGAAACGTCGACAAATTGAAATTTTGTGTTTGATTTGAAAAATCCCAATCAACCTGCAATTCCTTTCAATATTAACTTAAATTCTTTACATTTACAAAATTGATTCTGCTTTAGACCGACTCGACTGGATAAAGTTAAATAAAATTAGCATACTTGGTGAATATTTAAAATCAAGTTTTATTGATTTTACTTGGCGCTCATTAACAAATTTAGCATTACCTGAACAAAAAATATATGATATCCTCGCTGCTATACTACCAAAAGAAGTTATTTCACTACAACTACAGTAAACAAATGGAAAATTAATTAAGAATTATTAATTATAGGAGTAACATAATGGTATAATTATGTAAATAACTTAAATATTTTAGAAGCTAAGGTATAATATTTTAGTAACAATTTAGAGTTGTAAGAAAATGTTCAGTAGCGGAATGTCTAGTCACCCCAATAAACAGGATAGTCACCTCTTATCGAAGGATAGAACTCTCGTTTCAACTTAAATACTACTTTACAAAAATTGCAGCTAATTATCGGTACTTGACTACAATATAAAAAAACAATTTTGATTTTTAAAATAATATTGTAATTTTGAAAATTATTTAAAAAGAAATTCCTAATAAGATTAATGCTCGGTTTCACCAACCTTCGTCAAGGCATTTGATCAACGTCAAATGGTTCGACGTTCGTCAACTCATGAAAATCTTGACGAAAGTTGGTGAAACCGGCCATAAATCTTAAAAATAAATTTTAGTTTTAAGAAAAAAAAATCTCTTTCAAGAAAACCACAAATGTGCAGAATAATTAAATGTCATTCCGGTAACCGTCCGGTTAATACTCCCCGAGGTTCATGTATTTTTTTGCAAGAGAAAAAATGCATTTGCCGAACAAAAAAAAATATCAATCTAGTATTCCACTAACCTGTATATGATAATCGATTAGTTTATCCAATTTTAGTCTTTGGGCTTCTTTGTTGATGTGAGCATTCAATAATAAACTATAAATGGCTCCATTGACATAGGGCATACAATAGTCGTATTTGTTATCCAGAAGATCGGAAAGAAGGGTAATAACTTCTTTTGCACGCGGTACGAGACGATCTCTAGCTTGCTTATGCAGACACAAATTCATAAACAAAGCAGTAGAATATTCCATGCAATATTTTGAAAGACTGCTATGGTTCGCTTTAAGCTGCGACACGAGATACTCGAGAAGACCTAAAACATATTTATTGATAAGTTAAATTGTAAAGAAAGTATTTCGGTCAATTATTATTACCTGACGATATCATCAGCATGCGCTGTTGATTGCGAAGACTTAATTTTTGAAGTGTTGCTATAAGCATATCGCGTGTTTTAGAATCGATTTTAACTTTTAATGTCTGATTATCAATAATTAAAGAAACCAATAAAGACACTACGCCGTCATGACACAAATAGTCTCTACCAAATGTTAGGGACGCAAACGTATTTAACAAACGAGCCATCTGCTCCTAAAAAATAATTTATTTCTTTTCAATTTTCATTATATTAATAATAATTGCATTATTTCGCGGATTCATTTTTTTGCATCAATTTTTTTAATATTCTCAGAATATTATTGGAATTGTTTTTTTGGAACTCCCTTAAAGATCCAATTAAATTTCAAAACATCGCGTGATAGTGCAGGAAATATAAAATTTTGAAATGTTCTTTAAAATATAATATATAAAAAAAATTCCAATCTGGTGCGAGAGAAAATTGCCTATTTTCGATCGGTACAAGGCAGAGCAAGCCTCGGCAAATAGATGTAGAGCACTGGAGCAAAACCCTCGTACGAGGCCCCCCCTCGTACCAGATTTTTAGAGATAGTATTATTTAATGTTTTAACGATTTTTGTCTTAACTTGATTTTTAAATAAAAAAACACCTTGTTATCTGTAGATATTAAAATATAATTTATCGAGAACCCCCCGCCCTTTCAGTAAGAAGTAATACCTGTTAGGATTTGTTAGAAATCCGTTCTATGTATAACTCTTGTAAGGCCAAGGACTATTGCAATAGTTTATAAAATCATGGAACAAAACAATTATTATTAAATCTAAGGCAAAAATATAATTTTTATTTAAGCCCTTAATTTTAATCTAAATTGGAGTACAGATTTATTATTGTCAAGTGAAATAAAGAAAACATGTAAATTTTTTAAATGGTGCGAAATTAAATACGGATAAGAACAACAAATGTGTTTAATGCAAATTTAATCTTCAGGGTAAAAACCGCATTGCCCCATTCTTGCTTTGAAAAATAAAAAAAATTTAATATTTAAAGCCAAAAGCTATTATTAATTTGTTAGTTAAAAATATTACTGTGTAACGAGGCTAAGAAACTAGCAGCGATAATTATTTTATTAGAGTAGAGCACGCTATCAAATGCCAAGATTGATAGTCGGACCTTTATTTGTTTCAATTTACAATTTAATAGACAATATGCACGCACACTGTTCATCAAATACTTTATATTTTTTGTTTCGTCATAATAAAACGTTATTTTTAGATTTACGGATTTAAATTTAAATATTAATTAAATAAATAATAATACTTGTGGAAAAATGCACTTTTATTTCGCGAGATTATAATTAGTTCTGTCAATGAAGAATATCCCAATTTTTGACTTTAGGGCTTTACTTCGACTAGCATGAGATTTTCTTACCAAAGGTTATCAAATCTAGAAGGTGCAAGGGGGCAGGGTTTTTTGTAAAGTTTTCCTCTTAACTTCTTGACCCCTTATTAGAGAAGAAATTCTTTACAGAAAAATTTTAGAGCATTAAATCTCCTTTTTTCTCCACATTTTTGTTTCCTCTGAAATTGAGTTTTTGAATTTATGTTTTACAATACTCGATTTTGTATCATAACATAAAGTACAACCCAAATAAATTTGCCGGTGCGTCATTGCTTAAAATGGTATGAATCAAGCTGGAAATCACTAGTCTAATAAGTGCTTTAAGCTGAGAACACACACAGCTACTTTTGCTGCGCAGTTTTTGCATAAGCTGAATGTCAGGTTGACAGTAATCAAGTTTTCATCTGTAGCCGCTTCAAAAGTTTACCCAAGTTAATAGTTTTTACTGCTCTCGCAACTCACAAATGTGTCGATTCACATTAAGCTACTTTGAAACGATTTGCGCGTTAAAAATGTTGCAGGTAGCACTACTGCACGCGCTGCTTTTTAGGTTGTAGCAGTGTTTACACGACAAAAAGCTAAAGTTGCGCAGCTTTTTAATTGGCAGCGCAGCAAAAGTAGCTGTAATATCACCTTTAAAGTGCATTTTTATTTTTATTTTAATATAGTTTCTCTTTTTACCACAATTTGAAACAATGTAAATGTCGCTGTCAAAGGGTTGCAGGTTATAAACAACAATAAAAACCTAACCTAACTGCATAAAATATAGCACTACGCGATTCAAAAATATATATTAAAAATTTATAAATTCAGACATACTAATTTTTTGTTGTTATGTTTTTATAATGTACAATATTAGTAACGTACGTCTTTTATTGGTTTCGATTAGTTACACCAAAGATAATAAAACTTAAAGATGCCCAACGCTATACAAATTTATGTGCATCCCTGCTGCTCTTCCATGGTTGGTTGTAACCATGGACTTCCATGGTTACAACCTACAAAAAACATGACAAACTAAAAAAAAACAAATTAAAATATAACCTAAAAAAATATAATTAGTGTCGCCATCTACTTTTGGGAGTCGATTGAGATACACATCAATTTGTATAGCGTTGGGCATCTTTAAGTTTTATTATCTTTGGTTAGACATACAAATATTTTTGCACTCGTTTAACATAAATCAAATACTTTACAATTGGCGACAGGTGTTTACAGCGCCTCTACTGGCGTGAAATGCGATTTACGCGGCATTAATAAATTCTATTGGACGGAGACGTTTTGAGACACGACTGCATTTAGGCATACGCACGATACACTTACAACGGTATGCTCACGCGCATATATGATGACGTCACTGCGAGGGATACCATAGGAATACCGTGGTATCACGTGGTATTACTTCAAAAAATTGCATTACAATTTCCCTCGAACTGACGTCATGCGTAAGAAAAACACGTTTTGAAGCTTCAATGATCATACCGGTATAAGTGTATCGTGGGCATACGTATATTATCATTCGGTAGTGCACATTTCCAAGCAACAGATGGCGCAGTAAACAGTGTCGCCGGTTTTTACTATGTAAGGTATTACAAGTTTCCCGTATTGACAATTATAAAGTATTTGTTTAAATGAAGATGAACGACGTACAAAATTATATTCAGTATGTCATTTCTTAATCAGAATTTTGTGACGTAGCGGCACAGATATTTGAATCGTAGTATACATACTATATCTCAAAATTTTGTCCGCTTCAATTTTGTACATAATCACTTTTTGGCTAGAACTCACCATTTTTGAGATATAAGCCAAAATGTTTCTCGTGTTTTTCCTCACGCCCTAGATCCAGAAACTTTTGTTCTAGGTCAAGCTCAGCCATGAAGTCAAAAATTGGAATCTTGTGTTTCCTTCTAGATTCCCGTTTTGAACGTTTATTGACAGGACTAAATAGTCAAAATAATTGCTTTTATAATACAACGTCGCTCGTTGATATTTAATTCAGATCGAAGAGTATTATTACAATTGATAACAGCGTTTAACTAAATTGGTGACCCCGATAAAATGTCAAACACCTTTTGTTTCGAAAAGCTACTTTCCCCTTTACGAAAGTTTAAACTAGTGGAAACTTTGTTTCAAAACAAGAACGACTCGTGGAAGTATTAATATTATTTTATTTTACTATATACTTATTCACTTTCGACCCAATTGTAAAATATAAATCGATGGAGCTCCTATTATTTTCAAAACATTGTAACTTACCTGCGCTCATGGAATCAATCGCCTAAAGAATTTAGCTCATTTAAATTCATAAAAATTGTAACTATCGCGGTTCCGCAGAATCTGAGCGCGTAACTGAAACGGGCCGCCTAAATATTTAGACTATTTAATATTTCAATTATAATGCTCTGGTCACACGGTCAATACTTTTATCACTATTTTGATAAAAACCATTTTGACCTGTTTGACGACCTGTCAAAAATATTTTATGTTGAGCAAAATTTTGATAAAAAAAATGGTGGAAATTTTGATCTTGGTACAGAGGCATAATATATTGAATTATCAAATCAAATTGAATCTCATTCGTCTAGCCGTTTTCTATCCTTTTTATCACGCATGATGTAAAATACTAAATAATTATTTCGCATAAAAAAGTAATAAAATAAAATAAATTAACAAATAAAATAATAATTATTATATGTAAATAAATAATACCTGCAACGGATTGGGTGTTTTTGAGTCTGGACATAAATATAACTCGGGCAGTGATTTTTCTTCAGGTGTGCAACGGGCAGACAATCCTAACAAATCGTGTCGTGTATAAGAACCCATAACTTGATAACGAGCTGTACTGTCATTTTGAGTAATTCTCTGCAAAAAAATTTAACAACTTATACTAGAAAAATACTTGAAGCGGTCATAAAAATTGCAGACATTTTCAGTACATTAATTTTAACATTTTTAAATTAATATTATTAATGTAACTAATTCAAAATAAAAAACAATATTATAGTGAGTACATGTTAGAAATTACTAAAACAAAAGGGGGTGATAGGAATATTCCGATATTCCCATTACCTCCTTTTGTTTTAGTGAGTACATTGCTATGACCGCTACTGTACATGTTATACCCTACATGCTTTTTTGTTCACAATCCTTGTTATATTTTTTTTTAATGATTTTCACTGTTTAAATTAACTGGGTTTATAATTTAGAAATTTAGATTATACTATAAGTTCGTGTTCATTATAAGCAGCAGCGCAAAATAGTTTGATATAATACGGGGGTGGGGGGGGGGGGCGAAACGGTTAATATTATAAAAAATATTATTCTCAGTTGGCAAAAATAATAATTTATTTAAAGTATAATATTATTCTCTTCGGGAAGCCGTCATTTCAGTGACCTCCCCGTATCAGCCGCCATTGTGCATATACGTTATTGTCATCGTGAAATGTTGTTAGAAGGAGTTCTAATTGTTTGGATTTGAATAGTGTTCCAATTTTACTTTAAAACTCTTTATTTCTAATATTGTTCGACCCTTTTAAACTGCAATTTTCATCTGCGTGCGCTAAAAAAGTATTCTATACAATAGTAGGATACTAGAATCAGTTACAAAACATACACGAAAACTTTCGGTTTTTAATATCTCGGAGAATAGAATTTCTTTAACAAGAAAAGTAGTAACTTATACAGTGAAGATCATATAAAAAATATTATTTAGAATTGAATTGAAGTGTAATTCTCCTGCCCCAATAATTTTAAAAAGGAAATTGAAAAAAATTACTTATTACTACACAACTTTTTTACTTAGCCCACTAAGATAAAATAAAGCTCAAATTTTATATTTACGAATCATTTATTTATTGAATCAACTATAAACGTTGAATTAACAAATGAATGAAAAATGAAAAACACAGTTGTCGTCTCTATTGGACGCTTTAAGATAGCTTTACAAATAATGAGAGTAAAATTTAAATATGCAATTCTTTCAAAACTATCATTTACAGCAGTGTTTCTCAAACTTTCTGGTCCGCGATCTCCTTTTGCACATAAAAATTTTAAAAGGATTTCCAAAGAATGGGTGTGTGTAGAAAAACATCCAAATTAATTGAAAAACAAAAAAAATAGATTTGTCAGCAATTGTTTTTGCAATCCCCACTTTGAAAATCACTGATTTACAAAAAAAATCTTATTAATATGATTTTTGTACTTTAAATAAAAAAATTTTAAATTCACTGAAATTATTAGTTGAAAATGTCAACAATATGGTTGCTCGATTACGTAAGTAGCAACACTTGATAATAAGGGTGTTCATGTCACTTCGTACTTTTGTCGTAAATGTCGTAGATCTTGTTTTTTGTAAAGGGTATAGCCGGGTTTATATTGGAAATCTGCCCTTACGGCTTTTTGACTCATACTTGGGGGACCGTTTTGGTATCAAATAAAAGTAATTCAGCCAAAATTTCAGCTCTTTATCTTAAACGGTTTTCGAGTTTTTCAAAAAAACCTCTTTTTTCGATTTTTTTTTATATAGTAAAATTCAAAATTAATGAATGGTGATTTTTTTCATAATTCTTAATTATGAAACCTCAAAACGTCAAAATAATCTACAAATACAAGTACGAAAGAATTTACGAAACATTGAACGGTGAGTGTGTTCATGTCACATAAGTCTACAAAATTTAAAAGTACGATAACTACGAAAAGTACGAAGTGACATGAATACCCTTGTTGTTTTGAGTTTGATTGCCGTATTCACAAACGTTCGTAAAAGTTTTAACGAGCCGTTTATTTAAACAAACCAATGGAAATTATTTGCTTGTACTACTAGACGATTTTCATTGGTTTATTAAATTAAACGGCTCGTTAAATGTTTTACGCACGTTTGTGAATATGGACATGATACTGAATTATTTTATAATTGATCATTTATAAAATAGAACACTAAAAGAATGCAAACGTTTGGTTTATAAATAAAACTTTCTATATCAATTAGATTAACTAAATATTTTTCCGCGGTGGCGTTCGCTTAATGTAAATCGCGAATAATTTTGAAGAATTTCACTTATACTACTTTTCTTCTAAGTCCGACAAGGTGAATAATGGCAAACTTATTTAACTTTGAAATTATTATGCTGTTAAAACAAACTCGAGAGCGTATTTGAAAAAATGGTGCCTCCAAGGAGGTAATCATTAAATAAAGTCTGGAACAAGAAAAACTACTTCGACATGAAATCTTTATGGGTTTTTATGAAATACGTATGTAGAATTATGAAGTTAAATATGAAGATTTGCTCTTCATTGTTATCACCGGACTTTATTCTCTCTAACTCTCTTGTTTTCTTTGTCTATGTACGCACTCACAAGTCTTTCCTTATCAAAGTCGTCATTAATTTCACCAAATTTTCTTGTTGCAAGTAAGTAAAATATATTATCTCACTTTAATTTAAACTATTTTTGGTTTTAAAAAGTTTCATGTTAAATAATTAATAATTATTTAAATTAAAAATATTATAAAAAATAATTATTAAAATTAAAAATATTATAAAAAATAATTATTAAAATAATTTTATTTCATAAAATGATAGTTTTGAAATAATTCCCTATTTAAATTTAATTATCATTTGTAAGGCCATCTTAAACCAACTAAACAAAGAAGAAACCTACGTTTTTCTAGGAATGTGGTAACATTTGTTTTATGAACGATAAAATTTTTACCAAATCGTTTTTAATTTACTGCAACTTGGAAACGGTGCAACGAAATAGAAAAATGTATTATATAATCAAAAATAAAGTCAATGAAATTTGCTTCAGGAGATGTCAGATAAGTATTGCTTATAGCGATTTTTATGTGACAAATACAGTTTTCAAAAAGTTCAATTTGCATTGCTAACATAGGATTATGCGAAAACTTTCGTTATTCAGTGTAAATTAAAGCAATTTTTGATTCTTAAAAAAGTAGCGACGTCTGTGATATAAACGGATACGTGTAACCGAGGGTTGTTCGAATCTGTCTGGAAAAATCTGACTATTCCCTCCGCGGTTTGGATTCTACGTTAATTATGATAGGGACTAACTACTGTTTATGTTCCACTGATAACATGAACCCAAACAGCCAAAACTTACGATTCTAATAACTAAACATAATAGGTTTAACGAAAAATAATTTTAAGATAATTACCCATCGTAGAGCTTGAACCAGTTGAAGTTTCAAATTGTCATCTCCAGTGCACAAATCTTTCTTAATTTTTTTAAAATTCAAATCTGTAGATGTATTTTTAATATTACTTTGGTTTACCATACTATCTTCGTCTTCATGAATAAAAATATTGGGCAGTTCATTACATGTTACACATTTGTGAACTGTTGTTTCTTTTTCTTTCTTAGAATTTTCATCGTAGATACTGGTAGCACTTTTGGGAGGTCCACAAGAAATTTCGGTAACGATTTTAGTAAATGAAGGATTAATTTGATCATTGAATACTACACTTTTATTGTCTTTCGAAAAATTATTATCGCCATCATAAATATTTGAATTTGGATTTTTTATTATACTTGTAGTTGATATGATATGTTTAGTATTTTTGTCAGTAGTGCATATAGAATGAATTACCAGCGGGTGATTAGTTTCTGCGTCGTTTGTAAATGAAGTTTCACTTGTTTGTGTTACTGTGCCTGAGAAAAAATAAGAATGGGAAAACACCGACTAATACTTCTCAAGGAATTATATTATAGTACATACCTAGTAATTTTTCAGAATTATTTTGTAATTGCCGATATGTTTTATTTTTTTCTAAATTCTCTTGAGTTTCTTCATCTGCTACTGATATCACAAAACTATCGTAAGTGGTTATGCTTGGGGTGGACTGTGATTTGTACACCAATTTGTTCTCATTTTCAAAATTTTTATTAATTTTATTTAAATTGCCTTTCGATAATATTTTTGTTGGTTGTTCTGATTCCATTGTTGCAGGTGGGATATAATCATCGTTGTATAAATTTTGACAATAATTGGAGCTTTCTAAATTGTTTGAGCTGGATAATGTTTGAGAGTATTTACACTTTTTAGAAGCTGAATTTTTTAGATTTCTCTGGTTTGAAATTGGAGATGTACATGTACATTTGTCGGTTTTTCCTGAAAACAATTTTTTCATTATTTGTGGTTCTAGGGCAGTGTTAAGTTCTAAAAATAAGACAAAACTCGGAATCGGCATCTGCACTATTACATGCCTAATGAGAGGTTTCAGTTTCAGTGTTGCACTGTTTCTATATTTATATTTTTGAAATTGTTTTGATATGTTTGGTTCGGATCATAACTCGAGTTCTTATCGTGTACGTAGTGCAGGCATGTTTTTTACGGACTGCGGTAATGAATGTAACCTGACAGTTTTAAAATGAAATTCAAAAATCAAAACCACGTTTTGATATTTCTTTTGGTCTTTAAAAGAATTCACAAAATTCAAGAGGCGTATATTTTAGCTATAAAAATCGAAACCTCTCCTTAAGAAATCTATCTTTTTTTTTTCTGAACAAACATACGCACATAACATACTTAATTTATACTTACCAAGTTTGCAAGAATCGATACAATCCTTTTTCTGTCCAACATCTGGAGAACTGATCATAACTAATTTAGCTGGATCAGATTTTCCTATGTCATAGCCTTGACGTAAACATTCATTTTGAAGTGCGTCGCAGGTATTTTTAAAACCCAAATTTTCTAAAAACTATTCTTATTTTGAAATAAATTTAATATTACATTAATAATTAACAAATTTATCTATATTATATAATTCAGAAAGCGTCAATTGTAATTCGTATTAGACAATTGTTCACATTTTTACATGCCTGTTAAAACTAATCTTTTAGCTTAGTATTAAGAATTTAGCTTATAGGTTACTCTCTGCTACAGAAACTGTAATACACTAACGTAGCAGCCGGAATATACGTGGAAAACTCTTTGTAATTTGAACATGCGAAGTTTGAATCTCTTCCGGAACATTTTTCAAATTTCGTTTTTCATGTTTTGTTTTTTACATGTTTGTTGTCAATTAAACGATTAAGATAAAATCACAAGCTCAACAAGTGAAATATATTCACGAAGGTGATAAACACGCTTGTTAAAGTAAACTTAACGTAAATAGATAATTTTCATGACTAAATTCACTTTCGTTGATTTATTAAAAAAAGTTGCAAGTTGTAGTAATGTCTGTAATTTCTCTTTTCATCGTGAAAATGATCATTAATTTTATTTGTTTATTAAATAGAAATTTCCATTGTTATATTCCAAATTTTTTTCCATCAGCTTAATGTAAGTTTTTCGTGTCGTTATTCTATTAATTAATTTTCTCTTTATTTCGTATCGGTCGCACGGTCTTAAAAAATTTTAACTAGCACTACTAATAAAATTTGATAACTTTATCAGGATTACAAGTACTTTAAAAAAATTTAATAAAACTAAGGAATATCACGAATTCCATTTTTAGAACGTACAAATTAATAGAAATATGGGTAAGTTTTAACTAAGTCACGTTATGTAAAATGTCTTGCCAGATTAAAAAAATTATATCGATAAAACCAATCACAATTTAGCAAGGATTTTAGTTCTGAGACTTTGCAGCAAATTTTAATTTTAAAACCTGCAAGAAATTTATAATTGTGACCGCTAACCAAGATTAGAGACCTTAGCGGCCATTTATTGATTATGAGATAAAAGGCTTTCAAGTTTTCATGTGGTTTATCCTTGTTGCGTTTTTTGTTCTTTTCTTTCCAGTGCAGTATGTTGTTGTTGACCTTATGCAATGCAGCAAAAAAATGTGAAAAGTGGCCTTTAGGGACAAAGATTTCTTTCTTCATTTCTTGATGAGCGATCACAAAAATAATAATAAAGCGGAAAATATGATCACCAAATAGCAAAGACAATTGGTAATAACAATTTTATGCAAAGAGTGTGAAGTGATATAGCAATCTGATGATGCGGTAAGCGAAACTATACAATAGAGAATTTTTTGGAAACTTACCAACAAAATGGTTCTTAAGACACCAAGCAAATCTTCATTGCTAAAGTTAAATAATTTGTTTAAATAATTTTGAAAAAGTTAGATACTTACGAGATGGTATATTTTATATTAGCATCCATTATAATGCAGGTGATGCGCACATATGAAATTTTAATGAAATGTCCGAAATCAATGTTTTTAAGCTTGAAGCACTTACTACTTACTACATGATTTGCAGATAAGTGAAGATTATTTAAAAGTGAAATAACAGACCAGAATTTGACAGTTTGAATCAATACTAAAGTCACATTTTGCATGTTACTATAGCGTGCAGAACGTGGCCCACTTATACAAGTTTCATGTTTATGCAAAAGCTTCCCTGTACCTTCTTCTCCTTAAGGTCATAAAACGCTAATTTAAAAATGTCTTGAGAATATTACTAACCGTAAATCATTAATTTCGGCTATAACATTATTCGTATTAAAAATTTATTAGGTCATTTATATTTAAATATACATTTTTATCAAAATTAAATATATAGAACGAAATGTAAAGTACCCACCTGTAACTCCAACAAACTTGCACTTATAAATTATGCCCCAGTCTTGTTAATCCATTAAAAACACCTTAACGAATATAAATTTGCCGTGTCAAAAATTGATCATTGTAGTCTTCAATAAGTAGTAGAAGAAATAACGAAAGTTGAAGATAATAACCAGATCAAATTTTGTAATCAATCTTGCTTTATTTTACACCAACGGAATGTTCAAAGTGTTTCCAATTCTCAGAGTCTCTTGCCTTATATAAAGGCATAGTTACTACTTTAATGTGAGAAAGGATTTTAATGATAGATTGTTTCGGTGGTTTGCCATTGCTGGCCGATGAAAAATAACCAAAATCCTTTTTTGTAGTGCCGCTCAACATTTTTTTGCTTTTAAAAAACTTGCGTTCACGAGAATTAACACTTTAACTGTTTTGATAATTAGTTTATCCAAGTGAACTTTGTGAAAAACGAAAAACTATCCAAAAAGTGTGAAAAAATTTTGGCAAGGTATTATCATACTTAAATAACTACGTCGATGTACAAAAATCAATATAGTATTGCTGTATAATTTGGGAAGATAAATAATAAAAAGAAATTACTCCTGAAGCCCCGAATCCAAATAACCGTAATCAAATAATGAGACTCCTCTTATTACTCTTCTAGGATTCCAAATTTTCGATATCCTTTTAAAATTCCAATTAATGAGCTCAACTAATTTTTTAAAAATCTTAATTCAAATGGTCAAATTAAAACGAAAATAATTTCTTCTCTAGCTAATTTTAATTCCAATATAAATTTTCAATAATAAATTTTATTGGGAAAGCCGATTTTAAAAAATCATACTTTTATTTATTTTTCTTGCCAAAATATCTAAATCTAAATTAAAAATGGAAATTTCTAAATAAAAAATAGCAAATCAAAAGATAAGTGCATACCCATATATGCACTTGCATCGAACTTATCTCAATTTTGCCTTTAAAATTTTCAACTTGACGAATTTTACCAATTAATATTAATTACAATCAATAATCCAAATTTTGTAATCTATCCAATCTTTATAAATTAATCAATCCAAAATTTAATAAAATGTATCCAAATATTCGCTTTCCAAATATATCCAAGCTATAGTCAATTTTTATTAAGAACCAAGTAAAAATTTATACTAAAGCGATCTCTCGAAATATTAACCAATGACATTGGTTTGAAATTAGGCGGTTTCCTACTAGCGAAATTTACGTGTTGTTGACAGATAGCATTGAATTTTTTCTTTTATTTTAAATAGTTCCTATGCAGAATTTTTGTATCAAAATTGCATTAAAATTGAAATTTTGTGAAAATATAGTTTGTAAATTTATAATGTAAACTTATAAAGATTCTAGATTAGGCAACACATCTAACACATTCGATTTAAGTATTTTAATAACGTTTCTTTTTATAAATGCGGTTTTGCATTCGATATGCCACCTACATTGTTCGTATCGCGGATCCACTATAGTCCACAATTTAGGACAAATTTAAATCCAAATCAATCAAAATTACTTTATTCTAAATCGCAAAATCAAAAATTAAAGAAAGAAAATCTGTTGCAACCGCTCACGCGGCCATCTTGCGATCTTACTATTTAGCGGGAAAAAATGTTTACAAACACTTACAAATTAGAAATATAAAATCTTAAACGAGACATCGAAGAGAAAACGTGAGAAAAATTATATGGTATTCATGAAAATATCATTGAATTTATGAATTTGTTCGTCAATATAATGAATTTTGTTTATCGGTATCAATATTATGAATGTTCCTTCAATATGATGAACCATCTTTTTCATAATTGTTGTATTTCTATAAGTTCTAATTATGTTTTACTCAAAGTATAAATAATTTTTTTTTATTCTTATTAAACTATAATAATTAATTTAATGCTCAATTGGATTCAAATGCAAATGCTATCTATTTGGATATTATAAGCAAGATTTCAAAATTTGTCTTTCTCAGAAATAGGTATCTAGTAAAGTACCCATACCCGCCAAAGTAAATATTATTGGACATTTCAAAAAATGCAACAAAATTTAATACACCCACATGAAGCGATTAAACTATGGAGGAACTTGAAATATTGGTTAATTTAGAAAATAATCGATATTAAGGTTTACATTATTTTTCATATAAAAAACATCTACTTGATCGAAGTGGGTGGGACTTAGCTCCACTCTATTAACAGTACGTGTAACCTACATAAATAGTTTCAATTTATTCATGGTTTTTTAAAGGAGCAAAAAAAATTTAGGATTACAAAATCGTAGTATAATTTTATTTTAAATTGAATTCTGTTAATTATAAATTATAACCAAATTTCACCTACACATAAGTTCTTCCATGCCTTTCTAGATACATGCTTTTTTAACTATTATTATTATTATTATTATTATTATATTATATAACTGAAGTTTCGGTTATTTCTTACAATAAATTTATATTTTTCGTTTTATTTCCTTTTATTGTAATAAACAATTACTTTTTATCTTTGTTTTAATTCTGTTCCGCTTGACGTGTAATGTGACCTATATTGCATTACTCGAGAACTACTAGTATCATACGAGAAAAACTTGAATCTAAAAATTCACGTGGTTTGCAATTTTTTCCGGGTGAACTAATGTATACTACAAATAGAAAAATGATTTCTAGTCACGACAAAAATTTGGTAACAGTAACGTTAACAACAAATTGTTTAGTTAATATTAAAAGATTAAAAAGCTTTTGCTAATACAAAAACATAATCGATAAAGTAACTTACTTTAACGATAAAAAGTTAACTTTTTAAATCAACTAATGCTTTTCAGAATAATATGATGATGATATTCACACACTGGTTTGCTGCAAAATGTCGAAGAACTTCAAATTTTTGAATAATATATAATAGTTATTTACATAAAAGTCAAGAAAATGCCAAATTACTGATAAGAAGCAATGTTGAAATACGAGATACTTTGTGCCGAATATTTTAGAGTTCCGACTAAAGTGAGATATTTTCCTGACATGTTTTCTATTAAATTTTTCAGAAAATCATAAAAGATAGAAATTTTAAAACACTTTGAACAACATTTTTAAAATTAGCAAAAATTTTTAGAACGTACAAATTAATAGAAATATGGGTAAGTTTTAACTAAGTCACGTTATGTGAAATGTCTTGCCAGATTAAAAAAATTATATCGATAAAACCAATCACAATTTAGCAAGGATTTTAGTTCTGAGACTTTGCAGCAAATTTTAATTTTAAAACCTGCAAGAAATTTATAATTGTGACCGCTAACCAAGATTAGAGACCTTAGCGGCCATTTATTGATTATGAGATAAAAGGCTTTCAAGTTTTCATGCGGTTTATTTTTGTTGCGTTTTATGTTCTTTTCTTTCCAGTGCAGTCTGTTGTTGTTGACCTTATGCAATGCAGCAAAAAAATGTGAAAAGTGACCTTTAGGGACAAAGATTCCTTTCTTCATTTCTTGATGAGCGATCACAAAAATAATAATAAAGCGGAAAATATGATCAATTTGAAAATATGAAAATAAAATAGGAAAATATGATCAAAAGCAATTTTGAAATACGAGATACTTTGTGCCGAATATTTTAGAGCTCCGACTAAAGTGAGATATTTTCCTGACATGTTTTCTATTAAATTTTTCAGAAAATCATAAAAGATAGAAATTTTAAAACACTTTGAACAACATTTTTAAAATTAGCAAAAATTAAGTTTATCAATTTGTTGACTTAATTACAATTACTAATAATTTATTATCACCGGACTAGTCAGGGAAATTCCATTTTCCTGCGCGTTTTTCGGAAAAAGTTTTTTAAAAAACAAAACAATAAAATATTAGAGTTTTAACTGTAAAACTGGAATACAACTGAATGGAGAACAAATCAAAACAACATCAGATTCGCAGACTACACCATAATAATAGCAGAAAGCTTGGAAGACCTGCAAGAAATGATGAATAGAGTGTCAAATAAGAGCGAAGAATTCGGTATCGACAAAAATATACAAAAAACAAAATATATGACAATATGTAAAAATGCCAAGCCGTAAGGGCATCTAAAATTTTTCAACAAAAAAACAAAAAAAAATCAACCGGAAAGCAATCGGCAAGGCGGAGAAATACACCTATCTCGGCAGCACAATTAATGATCAGTGGGACCACGGATTAGAAATCAGATGCCGGATTGAAAAGGCAAGAAACGCTTTTATAAAAATGTCCAAACTGTTAAAGAGTCGAGAATTAAATTTAAAAACAAGAATCAGACTTCTCCGCTGTTATGTCTTTTCAGTGCTCCTCTATCTATGGCTTGGAATCCTGGACAGTAACAGAGGCATCCAGTAAGAAATTGTACGCATTCGAAATGTGGCTGTACAGCCGCATGTTAAGAATCCCGTGGACTGCACACATGACGAACAGTGAAGTGCTAGAACGAATGGACAAGGATAAAGAAATAATGAACAATGTCAAAAGAAGAAAATTAGAGTATTTGGGCCATATCATGAGGAATGAGAAACGTTATGGATTACTTTAAAAAAAAAATACAAATTAATCAAAGTCGAAATTTTTGGTCACTAAAACTACCTCTAACTTTAGGATGGCCCTTCTTTGTAATAATTACGCAGACAATTATTACCTTCGTATAAAATTGCAAACTCTACAGGTTAACACAATTAATGAAAATAAAACAACTTACAACAATTTGTATTTTCGAAAATAATTCCAAAAAATGTCCTCCCTGGTTATAAAGCCACACAAAATAAAAAAAAATTCAAATTCACAAACTTCAAAATTATCAAATTATAATTTGCAATTATACTAAATCTGCAAATTTATAATTTAACACAAAATCAAAGTTGATTTCCAAAATCCAACTTTTCCCAACACAAAACTTTTCCACACCCTGGAACCGACCGAATAAATTCTGACTGTCCAATCGGGCTGCCCAAATCGACCGTCCAAATCTGACTGCTCAAATCTGACTCTCCTCTTCAGAAAATGTACCCTCTTTTATAAGAAATCTCTCCCAACTTTTCGTGTGCAAAAGATTATAAAAAAATCAGAGTCCAAGAATCGAATGGAAAACTATTGACATTGCCACTAAGGCATCATATTCACACCGTGTGCAAAAGAAATACGTCATTTTGGTCTTTTGTACCTGAACGCGACACTGCTTTTCATTGATTTGCTCTTATCAACATGAAATAGAATAATACAATTCCGATTAGTTCATCCTGTTCGACTCGTTTTCAAATATTATAATAATCAGCACAACTAGTTTAATATTTCTATAAATTATTGTTATCAGAATAATAACTTCCTCTTTTGGATTTATTCTATATTTTTAAATTAGGGCCCACCAAATTAGCTAATATTAACGATAGTATATAGAATTTAATTTGCTAACCAACAAACTAAATTCAGTTTAAAATAATAATGGAAACCAATAACAAAAACATTGAACTTCAAATAGTTCCCATTTTTGTTACATTAATTCCTACATCTTCCGAGCTCGCTACGTTTTACCATCAGTTTTGCAAATTTTTCTTACCTAAAAAATTTTCTGGTGGCAGCGTACCAAAGAGGAATCCCGAAAGAGAATAAAATTGGACAGTTTCGACATCCAAATCTATCGACTTCGAACGTTTTGCAGCAGTAACATTGGTCTTTCCCTTATCAAACGATCCAGGGTAGTTTAATCGCTGGCTGCGGTGTTACAATTGGCGGCAGCGTGGTACAATTGGTGGCACAGGTCGTACAATTGAAATTTGGGTGTTACATAAGTAACGATGCCACCCAAGGTGGCTTTTTAGCTAACCCCTTCATCTTATTAAGAGTTTTCAAGACAGATTAGAGGGAGGACGGTTAGAATAAAGTTTTTGATCCACTCGAGATGGAATTAGGAATTAGGGATACCACGGCTCGGACATATACTCCTAATCTTGAAGGATCGTATGTATATACCCTAATGTGCCTGAACCTCGATCTTCGATGTATCTTGTAAGACAAATCTTTAGATGGACGCAGTGCTCTGTTGACGCATAGCTGCTAGTAAGCCACCTAGTCGACCATAGCTTAAAGATGGGACCTACTGCTTTACGTGGAATCTGAACCACGGAGAGGCTGTGTGCAGACTAGCGCGCCATATGCAAGGTTAAAATTATATAACTGAAGCTTCGATATTTTCTTATAATAAATTTGTATTTTTTGTTTTATTTCCTTTTATTATAATAAAAAATTATTTTTTCGTACACATATAAATTTTCGACATGGCTCGCTGTTCAAACCTGGGTTCCCCAAACACCAGTCGAGCGAGCTAACTAGTTCATAGCCTGATGATGCCATAGTATGGTGAAAACGTTTGCGATAATTTATACTTACAGTGTATTTTACGTGTGATAACTAGGGATCGGATTTTTAGGCATTTGCATGTTTTTTCTGCGTGCAGGCACGTGAGAAATATTAGTAGGGAAACATGTTTTACACCTTTCTGAATCGTTTTATGTAGTTTTTACCCGACTTTAATGATTTTTTTTCAATCGATTCGTCTTAAACCTGTGAGTGTCACTAAAGACATGACAATAATTAAAATTATATATGGCGCCCACCAGACGCCTTTTCGTCGCCAAAACGACACGTATCGGTGTGTATTGTTTTTTGGTGGTATGAAAAAATCATACACAAATGGATAAATTCTTTAATTCACACCATTGTAGTGTAAAAATTTTGGTTGGTAACGGTTTTTAGTGAGTTCACGTATTTTTGCGAAAGGTCAAGCCTATGTGTTGCAAAAGTTTTGCTGGCTGGTGGTACAGCGAATATTTCTAACCCACAATAAACTCGCTACTTGGTGGTACTTATACTTATTTATTGTAAAATTGGTTGAAAATTACTACAACATAACAGGTAAAAAATATATATACAGATTATAAAATGTACTTACAATTCCTGCCCGCGTGCCGTTTGAGGTTAGACTTCTTATAGTGCTCAATTCACAATGTTTTCTGTTCCGAGCCACAGGTAGGCACCTACTTATAGCAGTCCTCGTAGGGTTGGTAATAGTCCCCCAAGACGACTTGTAGTTTAAATTTAAACCGCCAAACTAAATTCTGGATCCTCAGAACAGGACCGTCATCGGATGAATTAAAACCCTAGAAATCCAACCTCAAACTAGATGGCGCACGGGCAGAAATTTCAAAGTAACGTGACTAGCTTGCTGATGCTATTTCAGCAACACTATGTGTAGCCTTGAGCCGTGTCAGGTCTTTAGACGGACTAATCATCTGTAGCAAAGATCACCGCAAGTTACTTAATAATACTAAAAAAGGTAAAAAAAAGGGTAAAATAAAATAAATTATTAAATAACAAAAAACCCGACTGCGTTAAAAAAGAAAGAGCTAAAATAACAAAATAGTAATTGTAAGAGGTATTGCAGGAGAGGGGACAAGCAAAGAATTACAAAACATAAGTGTTGTAAAAATTTAAGCTTAGCTTGTCCCCGTCTGCAATACCTCTTACAACTACTATTTTGTTATTTTAGCTCTTTTTTTAACGCAGTCGGGTTTTTTGTTATTTAATAATTTTTATTTTGCCTATAAATGCATATTTTGAGTTTTAGTACATATTTGTCGGTTTAAATTAAAATTATTAGCTCTTGAAAATATTGCAAAACTATATAATAAGATTTATTTGTATCTTTTAGCTCATTATTGATAATCATATTTATTATTTGTCGGTTTATTGCCTATAAATGCTTATTTGCTTATGTTGGCATAATATACCGTAGTGGTCAGATAAAAGTTAACACTTGGAAAATACCATATATTTGATAAAAATGTTTGGATATTTAACTTACTATTTAATAAAATGGTATTATTTTGATGTTATTATTTACCAATAATGGGTATCATGCATAAAGTGGTGATTATTACGTCATTTTGCATTTGTATTGGTTTGAGAGTAATGCAGTCAAATATGGGTCATCAACTTGCAAAGAAAGAAAACTGTGTAATTTTAAGTACAAGCAAAGAAGAACTATCTATAGATACAAAGGTTATAGCGGTTATAGATAATAGAATATGACTTAGTCATGTTACAGTAATTAAAATTTTAAAAAAATATCGAGCAATTAGTTTTTTAAATAGACAAAAATGGACTGGTTTTCAAAACAGACACACTAACCATAGAGATGACCAAATTTTGGAAAGACGCTGCTTTAAAAATTGGAAAAATCATTCACAAAAATAAAATTGGAATTCCAGTATATGATAAAAACAGAATTGAGTAATAAATTTGTACGACGTAGGTTGCAAACCTTTAGATTATCGACAAGAAGAAGTCATAAAAACCCTACTTTAACAACACGAATGAAGATAAAGGATGTATAGGAGACAAAAAATAAAACTCAGAAATATAAGATATCGATAAAAATTGGTACACATGTCATCATTGACTTTGCGATGAAATAAAAAAAATTTCAAATCGATTCACTACACCGTTCAATAGTTCTTGCAGTTTTAATTTGATGTTGACTTTTTGTTGAAATTCAAGAAAATCACATCTATGGTTTTACTTAAGAGTCTGATTTTAGGGAAAATTACAAGGTGTTAAACAGTAAAATACTTGTCTAAATAAAAATCTAAAGCTAAATCTTAAGAAATCCTAAAAAAATTATATAATGTAAAAGTCATTTTATGAAAAGCAACATTTTATTGAATATATTAGCTTAAAATATATGATCAAAATATAAGAATTTTTTCAAATTTTCTGTAGTTATAGCTTGTAAATAGAAGAAGGTTTTAGCAAAATTTCATCAAGGTTTACTACCCCGTTCTCGAGATATTAATTACTAATTTAACAGCCGATATAGAGTTGTCACGTTCAATTCTCTAAAAATAATATAAATTTCGACGTAAAAAGAACCCTAAACATATTTAACACTTGTTGGTATTATAAATAGTATGTATATCTCGGTTTCAAAGAAAAACTAAAAGCAATTGAAATGGATGCATTACGAAGAAGCTGTCGAGTATCAAAATTAGAGCACATAAGAAATGAGGAGATTAGAAACAGAATTAATGCACATGAAACAATAATAGACGATATAGAAAAGAATCGGTTAAGATGATATGGGCATTTAAGACGTATGCAACCTCACAGGTGGCCTTTAAAGATTTGGGAATGGACTCCACCACAGAGAAGAAAAAGAGGGCGACCTGTGCGAAATTGGATTCAAGAAGTGCAAGAAGCCATGAGTAGGAGAAAACTTAACGAGAACGATTGGCAAAATAGAAAAGAATGGCGTTTAGGATGCGAGAAACGGCCTGAGCTGTAAAAAAAAATCGCATATATATCTATATTGTCATGGAACGACGGACCAATAATTGTTTTTTGTACCGCGGTTATTAGATTTGTTCATAGCCTGCAAATCGGTTTTTATTATTTAAGAACAAAAATAAAGACTTAAAATTGTTACAAATCCACACGCTGTCAACACGATAATTTTGTTTTATTGCTAATTTATCCGGGTGCGAGTGACTGTAGTTCGACATAAAATCTAAAACAAAGAGTGTTTAATACGTTTGGTTCACCTTGTACATTTTTGAAAAAGATTACCAGAAAAGTTGGAGTGGGGAGATAAGCGTGGAAACACGTGAGGCCGGTGGACGATTTTTGAGCGTTCCACGTTTTTAAGCGTAATTTTTGGTAGCGATTTGCCTGAGTATTACAGGTGAAGTCATCAGAGTGGTTTTTAAGAGTGCCATAAGGTGTGATTGAGAGAAGAATGCGCTAACGCTTCGTTTATTTGCTAAAATTAGAGCAAAGTTAGAATTGATAAGAGGATTAAAAGGACGCGAGTGGTCCGACATTTTGGAATTTGGAAAGTATTAAAAATTTTACCTACCTGTAAAATTTAATGAGTGCCTTTATGGAGAATAAAATTGGATAAAACGTATGAGTTTATTATTTTTACGACAACACCACAAATTTCGCTGGAGCCGAACTTCAATAACAAAACAGAAGGAAAACACCGGTTACAACTTACGTGGATCGAGATAACTACACGGAAGTTAAGAACTACCTGCGTGAACTGAGCGTCACCTATCATCGGTATCAGGTACTTAATACAATTATAAAATTTAAACACAGTGGAACTATTTTTTTTATTCAATTTTAAAATTTCATTTGACACAAAGACAATATTATTTTTAGTTAATCATTTTTTTGTACAAATTCCTCACATATTCGACACAAAAGTAGTCAATAGTCACTGAACTTAGATTCCTTATTAAAACCGTAAATGTAGTTCAGGGACCACGGACTACACACCAAAACACTAACGAGTCAAAAAGCGATATTAACCGCTAAATTAATTTGTTTTTAAATAAACCTAGCTATCGTTGGTCAATTTCAATTTTATTACCCCACACAATTATTGGTTTGAGACAGAAGCAATCCATGCCCTGGGACGTCTCTGTTCTGAGATTGAGTAAGCTAGTCGGCAAATTTGAAGAAAAGGAGGCTATCGAGATTGATAAAAAAATTTTTGTTAGTAAAATTTTAGGGGGGCAAAATCTCGGTAGCATTCCACTACAATATATATCTCGGTTATTATTAGTTTTAACAACAAATATCAATTTTTACTCATAAAAATTATTACATTTTTTATTTAGATAGTAGGTTGGATTACAGGGATAGTCAGTAATAAAAATTTTGTAATGTCAAATTTAATATTTGTAATTTCAAAAAATAAACCGATTTAAACGAAAAAAACCTTTTTTGGTGCATTTTTATAACTTTGTTTATCGTTTATGATATTTAAAAAGTATTTTACTATTCAAATTAACTATACTTTTGTCTCCGATTGTATCTCCTATACATCCTTAAGAAGGTAAACTTTGCAAAATCCCACAGACATTGGACTGAAAATGATTGGAGAGAGGTTCATCTTTACATATTGTTGTGGTCTCTTTCTCTCTTATTAAAATGGTCGTTGGTTCTCGAAAAATGGTTACATGTAAGACAATAAAAAAACTGACAAATAACAGAACAATTTATTTTGCAACCTGTACACAAAGAAACAAATTTTTATAAAAAAGCAGGACTCACACAAAATTCGCCGAGCAGCACGTAATTCGGCTTCTTTCTTCCACACTCTATCCACAAATTTCTTCGTTAAATTCAACACCAACTCTTGGACTCTCAATTACAACTCCACTAGGGTTGTAAATTTGCGACTGCTTCTATTACTATTACTAGCCTCTCGGGCTCTCCAATAACGACTCTTATCACGACTTGCCTCTCGGCCTCTCAAATAACGACTCTTATAGAACTAGCTTCTCTGGCTGTAATTTTTCGACTCACTGTTCTTCTATTTATTTATATTCAAAATTATTTCCTTGATTTTTTATATTCTTCTTTTTTTTTAAATAAAATCAAGATTCTTGCTTGGGTACCGCTCAGCTGCATTCGTGTGAGTCGCTAAACAACGAAAATTAAAAATACAAACATTAAAATTTAGAAAAAACAAACGAAATTACTGCAACAACAAACTTAAACTAAACAATACAACTTAACTAACGAACAAACTTAACACTAATAAAAACAATTTTGAAAAACGAACACCGAGTCCTGCCTTTATTGTTCCTCAGGTTGCAAAGTCAGTTCTTTATTTCTAAATTACGCAACTGACTTTTCATTACTTTATCAGAACACAACAATATGTATCAAAATGTAACCTCAATCCATTACATGGAATTTGGTACGTTCGCCCAAAGATTGAGGAAGAATATCACAAATATTTAATTTTCATCAGGAACAAGTTTCCACTCAGTTTATGGTTTGGGGGTGCATTTACTACTTTGGAATGGGAGATTTAACCTTCTTCAATGGATTCACGAATGGAAACTCTTATATTAAAATCAGTGAAGCCCATTTAATCCCATCAATTGAGAGACTATTTCTAGTAATTTATGATCCCACATTTCAGGACAATTCTGCGCCTTGTCAACGTCTTTGGAAAGGAATTTTTGATAGTTTTGTATTCCTTACTACCATCATATATATTCAAAAATATGAATTGAAGTTAAGCTTTTCCCGTTTTTAATCTAAGAGATCAAGAATTACTTGATATTATTACAATTAAAATGCTGTTGTTTTTATTATAATGTAGGTAAGCATGATAACGTAGGTAATCAATCCGTCTACCCACACGACGTGTTCTCTTTCGCGGCGAGTCGCGGCGTGATAAAGCTCACAAGCATCTTTCGGTTGACGCGATAAATTCTAAGAATTTTCGGATACGAGGGATTAGGATACGAGAGCTTTTACTGTACTTCTAAATGCTATCTATTGAATTTATTTTATTTTACATTTTTGTATTAAAAATCTCCGAAGCTAAAGTGGGCGCAATTTTCAAATATCAAAAGAATAGGAAATAGAAGAATTATTTTGTTATTATTACCCAACTGCGCGACGCAAAGAAGAGCTATGTGTTTATCAGTCTATATAATTATGTATGTAGAGTTCGTTCAGAAGCTTAAGTCTCATACAATGCGCGAAACGGGCAAAATACATAAGAATAAATGTTAAATGAAAACATCAGCTTGGCGCGAAAATTTAAAAAATCTGACTTGAACATTATTTTCATTATAATTATAGAAAAGAAAAACTAATTATAGAAAAAATAAAATGATTACTATAGGAATGTAATTTATTGTAAAACTTTATTATTATAGTACAAGCAAATACTATTGTACAAGTAAAACAAATTATTTTTATTATAATAAAATAATAACGAACAAGAAAGTGAGTAATCGCACATCGAAGTAAATTTTATTAGCCGAGTAATTGATTTTTTTTATTTTTATCTTTACAAGATGGGCTCACATTCTAAATTGAACTCTTCATCATCTTCTTCATCTTCCGAAGACAGATAATCTGAACTGTCACTTTCATCTTCGTAATTTACTCTAATAATGAGTTCATCTACATCATCCATAATATATTCCTTTTCTATATATTCTTTTTCTGTGGCTTCTACATGGCGACAAATATTTTGCCAATCTTCTATTGTGACTTTATTAAATTCTTCTTCAGTCAATCTTCGGACATCGTCCATTTTAAATGTGGTATTTCGTGCGGCAACACGATTCTTTTACCAACGCCCAAATTTTCTCAATAGGGTTCAATTCTGGGTGATATGGTGGTAACCGTAATACAACGTGGCCATGTTCGGCTAAAAGTTTATCGGCTACATAATTTTTATTACGTGGCTTGTGTAATTTAATTATATTATACAGATCCATTTTTGTATCTCTGATTTGCCATATTATACTTCTTTCTGATAACCATTGCTGCATAGCACCTTTTCTCCATGAAGACGTAGGGCATTTTAAAATACTAACGTTATGATACGAAGCGTTGTCAATAACCAAAACGCTATTTTTTTCTAGATTTGGAATTAATTTTTCATTTAACCATTTCAAATAATTTTTGTGATTCATGTCATCGTGATAATCTCCAGTTTTAAAGCCAGATTTAAATATTAATAAGGCCCTCGTAACAAAACCTCTTGCACCGCCAGCGTGAACAATAATTAATCGTTGTCCTTTAGACACTGGGGTCTTTAAACCGTTAGTACTTCCATCGTCCCAACATTTAGGAACGGTATGTGAACTATGGATGTAAGTTTCATCCGTATAAACAATATTTCTTCCTTCTTCTTTATATTTTATAAGGTTTCTTAAGAACATAACTCGTTTACCTCGAATATCACTTTTTTCAACAAGTATTTGCTTATTACATGGGGATTTTCTCCACCTAAAACCAATCCTATGTACTACAATTCGAAATGATGAAAGCGATCCAGAAAAGCCATGATCTTTTTTCATCGCTTCATACACAGTTTTCATTGTAGGTCGCCTTTTATGTATAGTCGCATAAGAATGAATTATACGCCTAATAACATCTTCTTCAAATTGGCTTGTTGTAGTTTTTGGGGATGGCATTTTAATAGTTTTCCTGGGAGTAGAAAACTTGGCTTGTTGAGGATTTTCAGCTCCTTCCTTCATTATTCTTATAACAGTTTTATAAGAAACTCCAGTTGCAGATGACACTTTTGCATACAAAATATTTCCTTTGCATTTTTCTTTATTCATAATATATTGAATGACATTATAAATTATTTGTCGTCCTTGACTATGAACTACTTTACGGTTATTCATATTAGTAATGAATTTTAACTGTAAAAAATATTGTTTGTTTAAAAAACGATGTTAAATTAATTTGTTTATGCATTACCTACCACAATAAAATAATAAACGTTTTCGTCAAATAGATGTAAAAAAAGATTTAGTGATGCACACAGTAGTTTAACCTAAAAATAAAATTTTCGTTTAAAAACGATTTTAAATTAAAATGTTGTTTGTACTAACCTCAGTATAATAAAAATACTCAAATTGCGTTAAAAAAGGCTGATTGTTATTTAAATTATCAAATAATGTTAATATCATTTAATAATCAAAAGCACGAAAATAGCGAATCTGTCAAAGCAAAACGTCAACAAAGAACGATATTTTCAGGACTGTATTTATTTTGTTAAAACGAATTTTATCATTTCTGCGCACTATTGTATGGGACATGACCTCCTGAATGATCTCTATGTATGTTTGTTCCTTTGTGGCGGCACTCTAGAGTAGGGTTGCCTACTCTAAAAAAAAAGAAGCTCCCACAATACTAAACCTAAAAAAAAAATTGTCAGGCAGTATACCATCTTTTTGTTTTTCGGTGAGTGTTGTTTTTTGTAACTTTTGCTTGCAATTTTGTAATCACTCAGGACTGATAGTTTCTCTATTTCGGTCTTGATAATGGATAAATAAATTGTCCGAAACGTCGCCGTCGCGTCGACAGACAAAATTTAATGTTTGATTTGCTACCCAGCCAACCTGAAAATTTCCTGTTTTATATTTTCATTGGGTGAGAACTTTGTTATACAATCCTAAATTTACTTCATTTATCACTTGAATAAAATTTGCAATTTTTTTGCCCCTATCGCACTTACGCTTCAAGTTAATTATAAATTTAAAATGCAAAAACAAAAATAAATTTAAGAATGCAAAAAAAAAATTTTTAACTGAAAAATACTTCGATACCGGTACATTTTGTAGATCAACCGGGACCACCGGGACAGGAGGTTCCAAAAGGGAACATGTCCCGGTGTACCGGGACGGATAGCAACCCTTCTGTAGAGCCGAAACGCGTGGACCGATTTTGATATTTAATAATTTATTTTATTTTGCCTTTTTTAGTTATGGTATGATTGCAAATTTTGCAATCTTGTCAATTCATTAAGGGAGTTAATATCGTGTGGATTATTAAGTAATTTGAGGTGATCTAAGCTACTAATAATTAATAAGTCTAAATATCTGACCCTGCTCAAGGCTACATAGGCTTGACCTTTCGCAAAAATACGTGAACTCACTAAAAACCGTTACCAACCAAAATGTTTACACTACAATGGTGTGAATTAAAGAATTTATCTTTAATTGACCAGAAGATGGCGCGGCGTACGCTTTTTGGGATATCCAACTAGCTTATAGTGCAGCATTTTGAGGTAAAATAAAAAATTTTAGCGCATATTTAAGTGCTTATTTTGAAGTTTTTAGCGCATATTTGCCTGCATATTCTTAAGTGCCTATAAATCCGGACCCTAGTCATCACGTTTTACGGTACCACAGAATTATTAAGGGGGTATTCTAGTCTAGAGGCATGAATTTCGGGCGGTTTTTGAAGCTCTGTACAACCGAAACAAAAAATATTTTTATTATCCATTTTTTAACACGCTTTTATTAGCTTCACTTGTAACTAACTAACTAACTATGTAAGAAAATCTTGGAAGCTTAATTTGACTCAATTCCCGTTTTCCGATTGAGCTGAAATTTTGCATACACGTATAGTTTGCATGGTTAAATATGTAACGATCTCCTATTGACACTACTATTCAAGGTAATTTTTAAATTGAATACGCAACTGTCAACTTCAATTGTGACATTTATTAAAATTTTTAGGTTAACCCTTTCAGCCCTGACTTTTTTGTAGTCGAAATAAAAAAAAAATTTTATAAATTCTTTATCTAGACCCATATAATATGGTATTCACCAAATTTCAACAAAATCGTGCCATGGGTTTAGGAGTTAGAAAAACACGCCCACAAATTACTTGTATAAAAAATATCAAACTACGTTAACAAAGCAACTGATTAGACATATATGTATGCCCATAATTCACGATAAAGTCAAAATATAATTGGATACACTAAAATTTTGTAATTTACCAAACGTAGTGTTTAATTTTATACTCTAACTTAGACTCAATTTTTATTACACTGCAAATAACTATCATTAACTATCATCAAAACTAAGAATAAGGGTAATACTATTTATGTTTTCACAGTCCCTAAGGTCCAAGCTTTTGACCTATAGTAGCCAATATCCAAATTATTTACAGAACTTTACGCTAAAATGCTAAAAATACAGCGGTGGCAATTGCCACCGGGAGGGCCGAAAGGGTTAAGATAAAAAAATATTACGTATAGTTTTAAAAAACCAAAAAACACGCTTTTATGGCGTACTAAAACTTAAAAAATAATTAAATTTAACCCTTTCGGCCACCTTGTAGTCAATTGACAATTGGTGACTGAAAGGGTTAATAAACTAATTCAAAAAGCGTGGAGCGCATGATTAATAAAATGTGGTGAAAATTTGAAAAAGATGTTTTGTATAGTTTCCTTACAAAAAATTTATAAATTAATTCATATTTTGTATGTCTCTTAATAAAAATTTATTAAATTAATAATAAAAGAAAAACTAAAGTAACATGACAAAAATTATGAAGTTTTTTCAAAATGTTGAAGTGTACAAACAAATAAAAAACTGAAAATTCGCCATCTAGGTATTTGTCTTGAACATCGAGTAAGTACATCAAGTCCTTAAAAAATTGATGGAAACGGCAATTAATTATAAATTAATTGAATCGGTGAGAATAAGGACAGCACAAGTCCAAAATATGAAATTTGCATCTGTCATTGCAGTTTTGTTTTAAGCCTCACACGACGCTTGTTTTGCTGATGGATTGCTTGCTTGCTTCGCTGCTGGCTACGGTGCTGGCTGCCCTGCTGGAAAATGACGTCACTGCTGGCTTGCTTGCTTGTTTTCGTGCTGAATTTCTGTGATAGAACTTGTGCTATTTTTGCTGCTGGTTTTCGTGATGGATTTCAGCGCTAACCAATGAAAATGTCGCGTCATATTCGTAAACACGAGTGGTATCGAGAAATGTCGAGTTTCACCATACCTACTCTACTACCTGTCACCAAATACTATAGATAAGTTATAATCCTTTCTATAGTATTTGCAATCACTACCTGCGTGCGGATTGAAACCACGAAGTGCGTGTGAAGCCAATCAAGCACAGAAACCATCACACCACCCAGCTGCTAGAAACCCAGCAGCCGAACAAGCAAGCAATCCATCAGCAAAACAAGCGTCGTGTGAGGTGGGCTTTAAATACGAAGCTGCATCAAATGATTTTAAAAAAACATTAAAATCATCATCTTAAAGCACTTGCCAGAGTGTATAGTGCATTATTGCGAGAGTAAGAACAGTACAAGTCCAGGATTTGTATTGTTCTTATTATTGAAATAATCCAGTGACGTTTGGACTTGAACGCCTAATCTACTATGCTGATGCACAAATTTGGACCAATGAACACATACTTATACATTTTTCAACTGTTGCAGAAAGTAAAATATTGGGATTCAAAAAAATATATATAATTTATAATGTAGGAATTACATTCAACAAAATATTGGTAAAAATGAATGAAATACGTACTTTTTACGTATTAAATTTATTATAAACTTTATTTTTTCAAATCAAATTTTCATTCAAAACTGTTAGATAAATAAAATTTAGGAGCTTTAAAACAATTATGTGCATGCATACTCAACAATCCTGTAAAAACCTTAATTCAATTAGTTTCAATAAAATTCAATTTTGGTAAATTTGTATTTATTTTATATAAAGTTTACAACACAACTTATCTAGCCTTGTTTCTGGGCTAATTCTTTAGCCTTAGCTTTCTCGATCTTAGCAATACGGGCAGCCGATTTTGACCCCAAAATACCACCACCCCAGTGACGTCTAATTTCATCACCACGGTCGTTGAAGTTAGTCTTAACCACCTCAAGTAACTTGCTGAAGTTAGCTCTATCGCCAGAGTCAACTTGTGTTAAAGCTAACGAAGTGCAAGTCTTTCTCCTCACAAGTAATCCCAAACGAGCTTTACCTTTAACAATACAATATGGAACACCCATCTTCCTGCACAAAGCTGGCAAGAACAATACAAGCTGAAAGTAAAAATAAAACTTAGTATTTGTCCTATTATTAAGCAAACAAAAATTTCAAAAGTTTTTCGATCAGAGTCAATCTTCTACATTTTTTATAACTATCTAAATATATTATAATTCAGGTGAAGAAATTCAATTGCATCATGTGAAGTTTCATTTAACCAAGACTATACTGAAAAATCTTACCTCAATTGGATCGACATCATGAGCAATGACTACTAATTGTGCTTTTTTTTGTTCAACCAATTTGGTGACGGTGTTTGTTCCAGCACGAATTGTGTTGGGACGCTTGGTGGGCTTATCTTCTTTTGTTGCTACTTTAGCTTCGGCACGTGCCTTCAAGCGTTGTTTCTTTTGTAACGAGGATTCTGGACGATATTTTTCCAACAATTTAAACAATTGAGTGGCTAAAAAATTATCACAGATTAAAATAACTTCTACAATTTTTGTTCAACAATAATTATTTATGAATAAAAAAAATCAGTTCAATCTTTATGTGGTAGAAAAGTATGTCGCTCACATTATATCCGATAGCAAATAAATCATCATATACATGAATACCTATTGATTACTTAAAAGATACACATACCAGTTTGTTTGTCCAAAGTCTGGCTAAATTGATTGATTGGAGGTGGCACCTTCAATCTCTTCTGTAAAATAGCCTTTTGCCGTTGAATACGAATGTATTTGGGCCATCTCACAAAACGAGAAAGGTCACGGGATGGTTGAATATCTTGACCTATTGAACAAAACTATTGATTACTATTCGTTCAGCTACTATCAAAATTAAATAATTAAAAAAGCAAAATCAGAATTAAAAAGCTCGTAAAATTGAAGTCAACACAATTTTAATCTGTTTATAAAATATGTTCATCATTCCAAAAATTAGTTAAAACAAAAATTGAGTCCGATTTACTTACCGATGCCAAAGTTTCTTGGTCGCTTTTCAAAGAGAGGGTTAACGACTTTCTTGACTTCAACTTTTTTTACTGCCAAAGGAGCTGCAGCTACCTTTTTGCCGGTCTTCTTCTTAGGCTACAAATTACACAATAAGTTACCACGCCGTTATCGACATAACCATAAAATTACCATTAAATAAGTAAAATAGATCAAGTGATTTAGTTCACATTTTAGTGGCTTTACCACAAAAGCCACGTTTTAACAAGTTACAATATTCAATGTTGTGAAAAAACGTGGCTTTATAAATATCAAATTTGTGTTCGAATCGATGCATGTCGAACAAAATTTAATATCAATAAACACGTAAAACTAATCACTAATTATTAAATAAAATCACATTTACCTTCTTTTGAACCATGATTAAATGGTTCACGTCAAGGGATGACTAAAATATAAATAAATTCTAATTACAATTTCTTGAACACTGTCCACGACAGTTTCTAAAAGAAGTTCGCACGTAGAAGCGCTGTTGGCGTGTGTTTCAAAAAACGACCGCCTACCAATAATGGTGGCAAATTTAAAATTCAGGTTTTCATTTTCTTTAAATTGTAACGAAAGTGGTTTTGTATTTTATTTTTATTTTCATTAATCAATAACATTTTCATTTTTTAATTTTTAAAGTACCTATTTATGAAATGCAAAAAATTCAGTTTTAATATTTATATTATTCACGCCTGGATCCTAGTTGGTTTGGCAAAAATTTAAATTGGTACCACCAGAGACAAAACAACTTAACGTGAACTTAACCTATATTTTTTATTCGAGTTGTTTACAAACTTGTTGTTTTATTTTGCAGAATTTTGTTAAAATGTCTTACCCATTTTTTCCGACATTAACGGCCAAGTTAACAGACCCTTCGTGGTTTAATGTCGATCAGCCTTGTGATGAAGAGGCTGAATTAACTGCCATGGAAGAAGATTTAGCAAATTGGGTAGGTAAACTAAACTAAATAATGCATTAACTAGTAAAATAATGAAATTGATTTTGTTTAGTATCACCAATTAACTACCTTAAACGAAAATCTGATTCCTATAGGAAAAACCGCAGCAGAAGTAAGTTGTAATTTATTATGGTTGTCAGTTTGAAATTTACATGAATGATACAGCTACAGGTTATGGAGGATGAAGATGACGATGATGATGAAGATGATAACGACGATGATGAAGAATCTGAAACCCACGATGAGGAAGATGAGGATGAAATTGAAATAGATGCTCCGTACGATCCAAATTCCACTATCGGTGTTAATGCCAATAATATATCGGCAGGAGAAGAAGTACAAGAATAGTTTTATCTGTGATATTCAGTATTTTTTAATTTATTATAGTTATATTTCTGTAATATTATACTTTTCATTAGGAACAGAAATCGCCAAATATTCATTTTTTGTTTTACCACAAAACTGGGTGTATCTTACCTTCTCTAGGCAGTTAACTATTTTTTTTGTAAATATCAAGATATAAAGAAGCAAACATTATAGTGCAACTGAAATTGCAAGTTGCTTATGAAACACAAAATCATTATACGTTTTGCTTTACAGAGGTATCCATAGGAATATTTCATTAATCTCCACATAAAAAGTTTGAACACCTGACTGAAAAACTAAGATTGAAAACATTTGGAAGACATAATAATGTGATATCTATATATTAATAACCAATATTCACAAAAATGTGCAAAACAATTCTGTTTTTAGTATTCTCATTAGAAAAAACTTGGATTTAAATTGAGGATTTTAGCAAATTTTGCCATAAACCTCTTTTGGTTTGTTATTAAAAATAACTTTTTTTTTATTAATTGCAGAAAAAATTATATAAATACAATGATTTATTTTCAATAATGAATTATGAAAAATTGAAATAAAATTTGAAACTTTTGAAAATTTTTTGAAAAAAAAAAAATTGAAAAAATTTCAAAAAATGAAATCAGGCTCCGTGACAAAACTTCGCGGGCCCCCTCTTCAAAATTTCATAAAGAAAAAATATGAAACTTCGTATTAAACATCTAAAATAGGTCAAGTTAGTTTTAAAAAAACAGTAATTTTTTGCAATGCTTTAAACCTTTTTTATTTATCAAATTTTAAAAATTACCTTTTGTTGCGCAAAATCTTCAATTACTTCACCGCAATTGATTGTTTTTGCCATCTTACTTTCTCGTACCTAAAATAACTAGACTGTTTAATTTTTTCTGTCCCTATAGTGATTTTTTATTCGCCCTTCCGGGCCCCTGGGACAAATCCCCCGAGCGCCCCCCCTCTCTGGTTGGGCCTGATTGTTACAGCATATATTTATTAACAATAAAAATATTAATTCTGAGAGTTCAGAACTTATTTGAATTTTTACTTACTATGTACATTTTTTATTAGAATTAATTAGAATTTTTATACCACAGTGGTAGCTTGATGTGATCGCTAGCTGAGTTATGAGCGGAAATTCTGGGTTCGAATCCCGGACTCGGCAGAATTTCTTAGCTCATCCCTCTTTCGAACATGAAACTGTGGATCGAAATACTAATAACTTTCCTTAACATCTTAATGGAAAAACTGGGTACAATAAGCCGTACAAAGTGAGCATTGAACCACTACCCGTGCAGCTAATACGAATATTCACACATATTTCGAATTGCCCTTGGATATCAAAAATTCTTAAATCGAAGGAGGATTCAGAAAATTCATAGAGAAGGTAAACGAAGTGTAATGAGGACAGGGAAAATAAATATATTTTGATAAGAATTAAGAAATCGAAAAAAAACTTAGTAAAGCCAAGGAAATCTCAGAAAATTGAAAAATCTAAAAAATTAAACTTATCTCGTAGGGTTTCTGGACTCGACTCGCCGAGTCTTTATTTATTCTAACATGAATAATAAAAGTTGAATTTAATAAATTGATTATACGTTCAGATAATTTAAACAAATTAATTTGCTTAATTTTAAAGACTCGGACTCGTCGAGAATTAGAGCCAAGTCCCGAATCCGAGTAACTACCCAAATACTCAGCGAGTCCGAGTCGAGTCCAGAAACCCTATTATCTCGATCATTCTTAAGATTTTCCTTCACTTTTGTATTTCACGATTTCCCCTCGGTTTTCCATCAACAAACTACGGAGAAATCATCAAAAGACTCTGGTGTACTAGTGAAGAGAAATCTGAAGAAATTCCAAAAATTCTCAAGGAGTTTTAAAATGTTGGAAAATTTCAAAAAATTATGGAAATTATAAGAATTTCAAGATAATCTCAGGAAATTCTAGGACATTTTAGTAAATAGAAAATTCAAAGAAATGTAAAAAAATCCTAGGAAATATTTAGAAATTAAAGAAATCCTTGAAAAAGAGGAATTCAAGAAATTCTAGTTAATCCAAAGAAATCTCAGAAAAATCTAGAAAGCTTCAGGATCTTAGGACATCTTGTAAAATGGAAAATCCCAAAAAATGTATTAAATAGGGGAGTTTCCTTAGAAATAATTTTTTGAAATAATATATAAACCTGAAACTGTAATAAAAATGCCGCATGGTTGGTCTTAACACTCAGCGTACAATTTAAAAAAAATTTTTGAATTTCAAAAAAATATTTAATCTGCCCGCCATAGCTAACCAATAAGATTTAAGCATGGCCGTCCGATGTTGTCAGTTCCAAATTGATGGTAGTTTCTCTGGTAAGCTTCTGGCGAAAAGCCATATACGTGTGGTATTTAAAGCGCTTGTAAGTTGTCGAGATCTTTGTAAAACTAAAGTATTTGTTTTCATTAAATAAAAATTATGAATTTAAGTAATCCATAATCACTCATATAAAATAAAAAAGTAACCACGAAATACACGGCGGCTATTACTTGTCATCAGGTAAGCATCTACATTTTAACATTTTAATAGAAGAAAGTACGGCAACATAGTACAGTTGTCTAAAATCCTATAGGTTTATCCATTCGCACTCAAAGAAGGGTTATGACGTCATAACCCTAACAATTTTAAATTTCATTAATTTTTTTTCTAATACTTAACGCACTCAAAAAAATTTGAAAAAAAAACTGATGGCTCCGTTTGATCTCTACTTTCAAATAAAAAAAGAAAAAAAAGGAGGAAACTCCTCCATTGTAAGATATTTTAAGAAATCTCGAATATCCTAGAAAATATCACAAAATTGAAAAAATAAAAAAGATTTTCTAATTTTCTTGCATTTTCTATTTTTTAAGATTTCCTCAAATTTACCTTCAGTTGTACACAAGAGTAAATTCAGGAGAAACTCGTCGGTGACAGGTGAAGTAAATGAGACTGAGGAGAGTAAATACATACTTTTTTTGATAAGAATTTAAATATAATTTTTAAGTTTAAACAAAATTTAGTAATTGAATTGGTTTTGATGGGTCATAAGAGGGGGGTACAGTTACCCCATTTCCTCCCCCTTGTTGGAAATCATTGGAATTCTTTGAGAATCTTTGGAATTCCGAGTCCTGTGTACAAAATTATTTTCAGATATTTAGCTCTTGTTAAAATTTATTACACTATTAAATTTAAATACAATAATGTAAATGATATTTAAAATATTTATTCACATACACAAATTTAGCGACAGCTAGTCGGATCAGGCAAGGGAGGGAAATTCTGAACTATATTAAAGTTTTCAAAAAAGGAAAAAGTGGATTTTTGATTGAAAGATCTATCTTACAATACTTATATCTATCGCAAAGATACATACATACTTCTTCCACAATATATATCCAGAAAGTAACACGGAGTTTTCCGCAAGAGCAGCACAATTGGAGGGTGAAATATTTAAGTCGTTTACGGAGAATCGCTGCGACGAACCTCAGTCCAGGTACCGAGAGCCATTAGATTTAGACAGATTTAGAATGGAAATCGGTACCTACTGAGTAAAATATAAACGGTAGACACGTGTGTTTCTGGCTTATTGGCGATCATCGATTCTACATACATAGTGTTATCCCTAAAGGACAGTCCATTTTTAGAACAAATTGTCCTTTCGACTTTTTCTCTTCTCGGTGATATTTCATCATCATCGAGGGGTTTTATTTACTAAAGCTAAAATTGAAGAGGAAAAAGCTATTATAAATACGTTTTTTCAAAATAAATTGTTTTCAGAACAGTTTCAAATTAAACACATTTAAAATAAAACCGTTTTAAACATGATTATAAGACCCTTTTTACAACAAAATGTTATAAACATTTTAATCCTGATTAAAATACGATATCGATTCAAATATCATATAGCACTTTGACGAAATACAACGTTAAAAATGCGTTGTGCTTTAATTAATCAACCAGCTGCTAACAAGCCGCCATGTTGAATTCAACTTACGTTTTATTGCAATACCAATCCCAATTGCCATATTATTTCCCTACGGTTTCTATATTAGCAGTGTATGGGTTTCAGGTAAGGTTTAATGTAGAACAAATTAACGTGATTTGTAATGCTAATTCCGGGTTTCTTACACTGAAAAAAAGGTACATCAAAAGTTCGTCGGCGCAAACATGATGAACCATTTTTTTCAGTGTATACTGCGTATATATACAGTGTATAACTGTATACGATTTCAGGTATAGGGTATAGGTAATTATTGTTTACTTTCACATTAACGACTCTCACGGTAACAATACTGAAGAAAAATATAACCGATGTTACACCACTGGTGATTTAAATTAAATTAAAAAAAACACCGATAGATCGAATGCACTCGGTTAGTACCCGTACACACTCGATCATTGTTCTTTTTTTTATGTATCTTGGTGTTTACTGATTTCACCTTGCTATTCTCAATTAGTTTTTATGTAACATATGAAGTCTTTTGCTTAACTTTAAAGTAAGACGGATAAAACGATATATATTTTTTAGTTACGTTTACTACAAATTTTTTTATTTATACAGTAGTAATAGGTCCGTTTTACAAGTGAAAGGTGAAAAATTGCTAATAAATATTTTTTATATTACTTCAACAATGAAAGTTGCAACTGATAGAACTAGATCATTTTAAGAACCTTTCTAAATATTTAGTGAAAAACTTACCTACTTGTGGAATAAATTGTACTTGTGTCTTCTCTTCGATAATTTTTAAGGTTAGTTCTTATTACACAAACGTCATAATTTTTAAATTTCAGTCACCAAAATATGTGGAACTTAAACGAAAAGATTGCAATTGTTATTGTTGTGTTAATATTTTAGGGTTCATTGTTTATTAGTAATCAAGTATATTAAGTTACGTCATTCATATTAAACTGCTGGTACATTTACAATATTCCACTTTGGGTCTCTTTAGGAATTCCCGAAACGGAAAGTTATTACATTAAATTAATTTTGATAAATCCGAGAGTACTCTTAGGTAGTTTCTTTTGGTTACAATATGTTAATTTAATTCAAATTAGGAAAGTTTTAACTCAAACCTCCCAATGTGTCAGTAACAAATTGCAATAATTTCTAATGAACCTGCTTTCAAAATGATTCATTTCATTTTACCTATAAATTATCATCAAAGTCAGTTATTACCTATTCTAATGCTTAACTAGGTGAGTGGTTTGCTGATAACGTAAACAATGGTACTACTTTAAAATATAAGTTTCTTTTGCAATCGATATAAAAATTTCTGATTTTATTTACGTACAATATATTATTTTTAAGTACTAACTAGGTACTTTTTGCTTGCAAGCAAAAGTTTAAGTTACAGCTTCTTTCGTAGGTTATTTGACTAACATTTGAAATTTGTATTTCGATTACCAAATTTTATAATGCTAAAAGCAATTACAAGAAATTATAAAACTAGACAACAATTTTGTCTGAGATTCTAACTTTTCGATTATAGTATTTGCTTTCAAACCTTCTTCGTATATTTAAAATACCAAGTCGACTAGGGGTAATTGATTCTTGACCCATGGGAATTTTCCTAGGTTAGGGAAATTTTGGTGGGTTACAGAAGTATTACTGCTTGTAATTTCAAAGATCAATATAAGATTAAAATTTCCATCTTTTATTGTTTTCTGCTTTTTTAAAATATAATTAGTGCGTTAATATAATTGCTTGCTATACATAAATATTGTCACGTACACAAATACTAGACGTGTGAAATAACACTTGCTTATCTATATGAACGAATACTAAACATAACTTTTAAACATATCACTCAACTACCGAAATTTGCAAAAGATTTAATTAGAAATGCAAATAATTCAATAACTTAATACAAAGCATATTTTCACAGAATTAGGTCAAATATCTTAATAATAATCGGTACAGTTAAACAGTAATTAGGTTCTCTCGTAGACCTACTCAGAAAATATACTGCATCTCGAAGAGTTCTCTTCGTGTAATATTTATTTCTAAACTTAGTAATATTTTCAGATTTTAGCTTAAAATAAAAATAGTTTTTGATAAAAATAAAAAATTGAAAAGATGTACATACAAGGAGATATACCTAAGAGATTGTCATTCACTTAATAGTTTGATCGACTACTCTCACTGAGGTATCCAGGGAGAGATTGTGCTTCACAAAATATTCAAAACTGTCGGTCTTTCTAGATTGATGATTGCAATTGTCAATAATAAACTAACTTCAAATGCACGGAACCTAATTCGGTTAAACGCTGAAACCAGATTTTAGCAATTACTTATGAAACTATAGCTTACACCGGCTCACTAAGAAACAAAACACCATGGTTCAAATCAAAAGTGCAATATTGATCTTATGAAGGCTTCAGCCGAATTGCGTTTTAGGCATCTAACCAAGTAAAGTGAAATAAAGAGATATATCTTCAAGAAAAAGATATTTTAATGTTGACTTGAAAATATATATTTCTATCTTTTATTTCAATTTTAAGAGACCACAGTGGTGGCTTGATGTGATCACTAGTTGAGTTATAAGCGGAAATTCTGGGTTCAAATCCCGGACTCGGCAGAATTTCTTAGCTCAGCCCTCTGGTGAACATCAAACTGTGGATCGAAATACTAATAACTTTCCTTAACATCTTAATGGAAAACGGGGTACAATAAGTCTAGGGCTTCAGTACAAAGTGGAAATTGAACCACTACCCGTGCAGCTAATTTGGAATTTCAATTTTAAGATTGCCACTTCCTCCTGCTATAAAATTCACATAAAAATTTTGTTTCCTAGATTATTTCCTAAATTATCGGTCATAAAAAATATACATAGTTAACTACCTATTGCTATTTACAACTAATTATTTGCTTTTTGTTTATTTTGTTAAAAAATGTTCAAGTTTTAAAAATTAATGAACATGAAAATTCATACATAAAAAAATTACTTTATACATTTGCATAATACTGATAATTTTACAATTACATTATACATAATTGAAGAATGGGTCATTGTAGTCTACAAAGGAAATTTTATTTTGTATAGGAAAAATTTTGTTTCAAATAAAACATGATTAATAAATCCATCTAAGACTTAAGGTAGTAGTCTGGTAACTTGCACGTTTTTTACGTCTTTATTGGAAATTTTTTTTTTTCTATGAGAAAGTAAAACTGAATAGTTTTGGTTTTTTAATATGGTATTATTGACATCTAAAAGATACAAAAAAATTTTTTTTTCGCTTAATTATCAACGTTTTATTATTATTATTGGTCAAAGCAGGCGTCTCAAGAAAAGGGTACGTAACTAGCCCGGGTGATTTCGGCTCATGAGGACATCGGAAATAAAAAACAGATTAGTCTATAGACTTGTCGTTATCGCTGGAACTAGAATTATTAAATTTTATCAGAAAATAACAAAATGGCCGACTTCTAAAATAAAATTGATTCTTTTCAGACACAAATAGGGCTGTAAAGTGGAAAGTTAGACATGGAAAAAAAAGATTCTAGTTCCAGGAATAACGACAAATCTATAGATCAGGCCCGTAGCCAGGATTTAATTTGGGGGGGGGGGACTCTTAAAAAATAATTTTTTTGGGGGTGCTCCTTTCGAGAATTTTTCCGGGAAAAAAATTTTTTTTGCACTTTAAAATATATCATCTATTTAGTACCTATTTTATTTTTGAAATTCAAATTTTCTTTCAAAATTTTTTTTTTGAACATTTCGGGGGGCCTCTGTGCCATGTCAATAATAACATACTAAAAAACCAAAATGATTGAATTTTATTTTCCCATAGAAAAAAAGCTTCCCAAGAAAGACGTAGAAAAACGTGCAAGTTAACAGACTACTACCTTAATAGTCCAGTCACCAGAGACGAATTTGAGCTAAAACCCAGAGAAACTTGCAAACCAAGTGAATTTTTGGATTTAAATACGAAAAAATAAAAAAAGTTTGCATGGATACTCCCCCTGCAAGTTCCAAAAAAATGGGGGAAATAAAAAAAAAAATTTTTTGTAAATATATCTGTAATCAACCAATATACAACAAATTACAGAACAAAACTTAGAGCGGAAAATTTTGCAAAACAAAAGTCAGAACAATTTTTTCCTTATTGCACTGGTTTTCGAGTGAAACGCAATAAATAAATAAAGAGAAAGGACCCAGGTACAAGGAAACGGGGAAAATTTAACCAATCAGAACGTTGAAATAAAGTTTCCCTGATTTTGCAAGAATAAGTTACGTGGAATACCCAGTTAAAATTTTATTTCTATTGAGCTTACCGTGCGGGAGATTTTGATGAGACAGACATAGGTACAAACAGGGCTGGACAGTATTTCAATTACATGTATTTCAAATACGTATTTGAAATACAAATGTATTTCGTTACATGTATTTTCGATACTTTTCTAAATGTATTTTTGTAATTGTATTTGAAATACAATAAAAATGTATTTTGTATTTTTGAAATACTTGACTCAATTACATTTTGCGGCCATTAATTTAATTAAATTTTTTAAATTCTAAAATAAAATGTTTTAAATTTACCGCCGAATCTGCACGTTTTTGTTCTCCAACAAAAAGTTCGCTTTCCAATTTACAATTCGATAGATTTTTTTTTAAAGAGAACAACCATTATGTTAAATAATGTGCATAATGTATTTTAATAAATTATTTTAAATCCAAATGAATTTCAAATTCAAAAAATGTATTTCGAATACCAAAAATGTATTTCAACGACAAAAAATGTATTTCAAATACAAATGTATTTCAAATACAAATGTATTTCAAATACAAATGTATTTCAAATACAAATGTATTTCAAATACAAATGTATTTCAAATACAAATGTATTTTAATACAATTTTTCAAATGTATTTTGTATTTGTATTTCAAATACTTGACTTTCGAGTATTTTGTATTTGTATTTCAAATACAAAAAAAAATGTATTTTGCCCAGCCCTGGGTACAAACTTTGTGTTTTATGTAATATCAAGATTTAATAATTATTATATTACTTTTTTTAAATACCAACATGTTTTTAAGCAAAAATGCCGCCACGCCCCGGGCAAACCTTCCCCATTTCTCTAGCTACGCCACTGCATTAAAGTATTTAAGTTTTTTTTCATCTGTGATTGCTAATTTATTATTTATTAATTCTCATAATGAAACTAGCACATTTCAGGATATTAATTTCAGAAGGCCACAAATTATATGCTATAATTTATATTTTCTAGGTTCGTTTAACTTGAATTTTATTGCAATTGTTATTTATTTTTATATCGCAGTAATTAGTAACAGAAATATTTACTGTCATTTTATTTTATTTTTATTACAAAAGTAATATCTTTTATTGATTTATCTTTATAATATTAGCGTTGAAAATTTTTTTAAGTGGCAGTTATGATTTAGGATTGTTGCAGTTTTTATTAATTTTTATAGCATTTACATAAATGCATAACTCATTTTCGAATAAGTTTCGCTTTAATTTCCAACAAATTAATTAAAAGGATAATTGTATTACATTATTTAATTTTGGTATTCCAGCATTAAGGTAAATCTGCGCAACACAGTTACGAACAATTTATTGGCAAAAAGAGGTAATAGTGAATTTACCCTAATTGTAAGGGCTAACACCATCATTTTTCAAAAACAATGAATCTGGTTGCTCTTGATCGGTGGTTCCCTACCGTCAAGGTATGGAAAGATCAACAGAACTTCATTTAAAAAAATACAATAATAATATATGCAGTATTAATAATTTTAATTTAAAAATGAATAAACTGAAAAAAAAGTTGGAAACCACTGTTCTCGCAGATAAGCTTATCTATCAACTCTATAATATTGATTTACCATAATTAAAAATTTACGTTACAGTCGAACTTGTTTTTTTCTTAATATTATATTTTGTGGTAATACTTATCATTTTCTTCTTTAACCCATCAAAGCCACAATGTCGTGATAATAATAATCCAGGAAATCCGGTATCATATTATGATGTGATGGATTTGTTAAATAATAATGTAGTTGTTATCAAGTTCTATTTATTTTGATATATTTTTAATTTAACTGGCTAAATATTTTTAATTGTCGACAGTAATATAATTTTGACGTTCAAATATTAACTTAAAAAATTAAAAGAATGAAAACAATTCCATTGCAGCTCTCCGACTAATAATATTTTTACTTTCCCAAGTATTGTTATCTGAAATTGAAAAAAATTGACCCCCCCCCCCATTTTTTTAAAGTAAAAATGAAATTGAGGTTTGGAATGGTTAGGCTGAATAGGTCAATTGCAAATATATTGAAGTCGAAAAAGATAAATGGTGTTCACTGTAGATAATTATTATCAATACGTTGATATTCAACTAAAGTTTATATGAGATAAAATTTTATAAGTGAATTATATTCTATTTCATTTAAGTTTAAAAACAATTATTTTAAGATAATACTTTATACTAATAAGATACGAGTAGACTTACGATAAAATACCTTTTAAAATTAATTAATTGGTAACGATAGATCAAGAACCTTACAAATATGTTGAGATACAGAAAATCTCAATATCAAACATATAAATATCGTTCCATGTTGAATAAACTAAATCAAGCAGAGTACAAACCAAACTTACCCATTTGCATTATTTAAAATTCTTCAGAAGATACGTAACCTTATGGGAAATTTTGTGACGTGTTTATTGAAAAAAAAAGTTGTTATGGTTACCTAAAAACAATTTGGGAAATAAAATTAATTGATAAGAGAGTTCAGACTTTAGATCATTTGTGACTTTGAGGGGAGATGATTCTTTTTAAAATGCCACACTTTTATTTTTCAATTTTGTGTTTTTTTTATTAAGAATCATTTGAATGATCAAACTAATTTTTCTGCTAATTTAAAATACTTTTTAAGGGGGGAGCAAGACTATGCTATGTAGAAATTAGAGACCAGACGTTTATATGACATGGGGGGGGGGTGCAAAAATGTAATTTATAAACTACCCTCTAAGAGAAATATTAAGGTCATTCTTTTTTCAAAGAAGTAAAAGTAGAAAAATTTTTATAAAATTAATATTTAAATATATAAATCTGAACTTGTGAGAAAATAAACAATAAAACTTTAAATAACAAGTTAAATTCAATAATATAATGAAATTATATTTTTAAACTTTCGGCGACTTTTATCGCCTTCGTCAGAAATATATTTGTGTAAAATTAATGGAGTAAAAATATAAAATTCTCTCGCTTTCAATATTTTTTCACATAATCAGATTGTTGCTATCTAAATTGTATGATATTTATAATATATTGTTTCGTTGTTACCTTATTAAATGGCAATTTATGATAAGTGCATCTTTTGTAGTTTATGTTATGGCTACTTCAATTGATTCATACGTTATCGCAGTATTAATTTGACGAACATTGAGTTAGTAATAATCATGATTTCTTCTTGAACAATCAGCTCTACCGGCAATTAAAATTAATTATCTTAAATTTAGTGCAATCTATTTAAAATAATAAGTAAGTCGTTTTCTTATATTGAACTTTCATGGTTTAAAAATAAAGATAATTATTGTTCAAGTTGCTATATTAAAATTATAATTTGAACTTTGTTATAATGATTTAATTTTAAATAATCTAATACTATCAATATGCTTCTTTCTGTATAACTTGAAAATTAGCACAGATGCCCTATATTGTAGAAAACTGGCCAAGTGTACACAAGTGTTTTCGGCATTATAATATATTAGATGAATTTTTAATTTAAAAATGATTTTTCATTTAGGTAAAAAAAACATTTAATTTATTATTATTTTAATTAATAAATAAATATTAAATTTTAATTCGAACCTAATCTAATTAATTTAATGTATAAACTGAGGATTTACCCTTACATTACAAATTATATTAAAAATGTTTTGTTTAAAGTCTGTATTAGACTACACAATTTTGCACAGAAATTGTGTCGTCTAATACAGCCTTTAGATAACTTTTAAAGTCCTTTAGAAAAGACTTTCACTTTGTGTATTTAAAGGTCTTGATTTTTCTCATAGATAAGAAAGAGTAATTTTTCTGTAACCTTCAATGGACAGTTTACCCTTGTCCAGTTTGTAAGTTTTTGTTAGTTATCGGTGATATTAGATAAATTATCATTCAGACGTTATTGATCGAGATATTTATTTACTCCGCTTATCCTTATCAATAGTATTTAAATATTTCATTTTGATATTATGATAATATAGTAATAATTGTAACCTATTTTTTACTTGGGGTAATTTTTGGATAGATAGATAGGTAGGTAATTATGTATTTTAAAGAAATTATTTTTTTAATTAAGTATCTTGGCAACAAATGAATAAAGTGTATGACATTATACATTTTATTCTAACTTTGGCATTGCTTTCGCGTGCAAATTGTCAATACAAAATTTTAGTAAAACAAAAATTTCCAAACACAAAAATGCTCCTAACACAAAACGACGCTAGCAGTTTTGCAAAAACAAATCAATTTTGCAATTATCTCTATTTTTAACTAGAAAACAATCGAAAACCGATTGAGGTGACTATTTCAAATCTCAAAAATTGTCTTCGTTGCAAAAGTTTTTGTATTTAACTTTATTGTAGAATTTTTTTGCAGAAATGGATCACGGGGATCATGCACATCACGGTCATATGGATCACAGCATGGGGGTTACATCTATGCCAATAATGCCAATGGAACATGGAGGAGGTGATGGAGGCCATGGAGAACACGGCACTGGAGAAGGTGATATGGGACATATGATGGTGGTACGTATAATTTTCAAATTTTCATACTTTTTAATTTTAATTAGCAAGAACAATGTGCAATTAAAATTATATTGCTTTATACTCAACTTTTATTGAAAATAAAAAGTTAAATTCAATGGATCTTTCAAAATTAGCATAACATATAGGTAATGTTATAAAAATGTCTTTAGTTAGGTTATTAAAAAAGTAGTTGATTACAACAATCACTATTATTCCTATACATATTCAAACTATGCACCAAGACTATTTACATTCATGAAAACATTTTTGGACTATGAGTTATTGGATTACCAATAAGTAGAGATACCTACTTATGATTTCACTCATTGACGTGACTGCATTAATTATCGATAACTGATAAAAAATTATCAAATCATTAACTTCCTGTTGAATAAGTCACGAAAAATATTTCAAGCTGCCTTAAAAGGGATCACAGAAAGTTGTTTCAATCTGATTTGGAAAAACAACAATTCTTTCCAAATCAGATAAAACGTTAAATGGCAGCTAAACCACATTCGAAATAATATTAACGAGTGGCAATGGTTATCGATGATACCTTAGCATTCCCAAAATAATTTAATAACTTTAATTAAATATTCATTTTTTTTGTTTAATTATATCTCGAATTGCACAAAAAACTATGCATACCAAAATAACTTAAGTTATAACTTTGATCTTTAAAATGTTTTATTTTTAGTTCCATTTTGGTATTAAGTCGACTGTTTTATTCGAAACTTGGAGCTTCGATTCTGTTGGAGGTCTAATTGGGTCTATGGTTGGAATATTTTTTATGGCCGCGTTATATGAAGGTCTTAAATATTACAGGTAACATAATTTGATGTTAACATAATATATCAAACTTGAGTTTAACTCTCGCTTAATTGTTCTAGGGAATATTTGTTTTGGAAAACATATAATGCCCTTCAATATCGTGCTGTAAGTTTGCCTGCAGAAAAAGGAGTAGTGAATGATGATAATCAAGTTGTGCAGTAAGTATTATTACACCGTCTTGGTTTTGATTTAAAATTGTTTGGTATTTATGACAAGCTTAAATTTTTAAAGTGATTTGTACATGAAAGCATTCTATAACATTGTTAGATTTTCAATAATATTAACTTTGTTTTTATTTTTTTATCATAGTATGGTGGGTGAAGTCATCCATAAACAACCGTAAGTGTTGTATCCTAGAAGTTTTTATATTTGCACTAATAATTTTTGCACGTTCACGTTGTTAAGTGTTGGGAGTAATAATTGTAATTTGCTATAACTTTTAGGTCGTAGTTTGTGGTGGTTTTGATTTTTACTCCCGACACATTTTTATGTCACTAACAATTTATTTCCTTATTGTTGATTTAGATTTAACAAGGTAGTCTAAGCAACACGTTAGTAAACTGGTCGAAAACTTTTAAATTATATTTAATTTTGTTATGTTTACTTAACTTGTTAATTTTTAAATATTAAATATTTAGTTGTAAATTTCAAAAAAGTTATTGAGTTATTTTTGATTTACATAAAAATTGTTTGTTCCTTAGCAGAGCAGAGGTGTAATGGAACAATTGTCTAATTTAAATTATGACTAGTTGGACACTAAATTACTATATATAGCTTTAAAAACTGATTTGGTAGAATAACATATTTAATTTTACAGAAAATAATCGTGGTCTCTCTAAACTCAAGTTGCTTGAATTAAAACAATGTAGTTGCTTTTTTGAATTGGAATTTTTAATTATTTTGCAACTAAAGTGATGTTTATTTTAGGCCCACCATGATGAGTATTATGCATTTCTTCCAAACATTGCTGCATATCCTACAAATTACGTTGTCTTACTTCTTAATGCTTATATTTATGACATTTAATGGCTGGCTGTGCATCGCTGTAGTGCTGGGAGCTGCAGTGGGATACTTTCTATTTGGTTGGAAAAAATCAGTTATAGTAGATGTTACGGAACACTGTCACTAGCATATACTCAAAAATTAGTATGTTTCTAAGATAATCGTACTTGATAGTTTTATATTTACTGTTTTTGCTTTAATTACATAATATGATTTTGTAACAATAATTAAGACACTTATAGGACAAAAAAAAGATATATTTTTAAAATTTAAAAATAGTTTTATTGTTGATTGGCTAGGTATATTTTTTTCAAAAATGTTATGCCTAAAAGGATTTTATTCGTGGCGGCGAAACAGTGCACATATTCGAAATGAGAGGCAAGTGAAAATGTAGCACCTCTAGTGGAACTTATATTGATTATAAAACTAATTTATTTAAGTGAATATTTTTAGTTACTTTTTAATCAATTTTAGAAATTACATATCGGGAATCAGACAGCCATATTCCTTTAATGTAATATTAATTGTTCTCTTAGGTTACACATTGAGATTATTATTTTTAGTGAAATCAATATTTTATTTAGATAACAATAAGTTGTTTTGTAATAAGTCTATTTATGAAGATGAATTAGTTCTAATTTTACTATTTTAATAAAATGATTTTATGAAGATTAATTGATATAACTATCAATATTTTTTTACTTTATTATTTTATTTTCACCTAGTACTCTATCAAACTTATGCTATAATCTATTTGAATAGGATAAAGAACTGAAATATTGCAAGTTGGTTTTTTTATTCAATCCGAATAATATAATAAATCTAATTCACTTTTGTCTGTTTATAACCTATTTTATTTAAAAGACCGATTTATTTGTTTTATGAAAACGGAGAATTCTATATAAACATGTTCGTAGTTTTTAAACCAAAGAAATTCGCTAAGCTCTTACTGTTAGACTGGATAATTTAAAAATGCTGTGTTCAGAGATGATGGCATTGTTGATGAGTTTAAACAGGTTTAAATCAAAAAAATTATTTTCTATTTCTTTGTATCGTTTCTGAGGTACAGATGGCTAAATTTTTTTGTAATTAAACGGGTTTGTTTTACGAAGTTGAATATATTTTTTATTTCCAAGTACTTCTTCGATAAATTTATTATTTTAAATAATTTTCGATAAATTTATCGAAGAAGTACTTAAAAATAAAAAAAAATTTATATTTTACAGTCTTTTTCAATCACTGTAACTCGGCAATGGTGTGACGAAATACAAAAATGTTATAAACAAAAATGAAGGGAATGAATTCTTAACAATCAATGTCTAAAAAGTGTTACTGTAAAAACGATTTTTATGTCAAAAAAAGTCTTCAAAAGATAGAATTGCAAAACCTTTTGAGTTTCTGTATACGGTAGCTCTCGAGGATAAAATATCCGTCGTTTTAGAGAAATCCAGAATGAAATTTAAATGTATTACTAAAGCGATGCGCATGAATAGCTTAACGAGATCACGGGTTAAAAAAATATTAAATGAAAGATGGGAACACAGTAAAAGCCCTCTTATCCGAAATGAATGGGACCCATTTCTATTCGGATAGCGAATGTTTCGGATAAATGGTTGGTTGAAATAAATACCACAACATGAAACCGAAGTCTGTCCACACGTTGACCTCGCAAGCATCTTTCGGTTGACGCGATAAATTCTAAAAATTTTCGGATACGAGGGCTTTTACTGTATATGCAAAAGTACAAGCCTAGTAACGAGGTAAAATATCTGACGTGGTTATCCACATGACTTGATTACACCTTTACAAAAAAAATTAAAAGTACGATATGATTTAAAATATACCTAATAATTTTTTTTTAAGTTTCCATAAATTGGTTTTAACCAATATTTAATCCACTTTAAGTTTCGATATTTAAAAATAAATATCAAGTTGGGCATACATTGAAAATGAAACAAATCAAGCTGTTAGTTGTATTTCTTAGGTTTCATATATTCTCAAATTCATTGTGAAAGAGCATTTAGCAAAAGATCTATGGTAAAAGGTTTGTTTAGGTAAAACTACTATGCTATATTATTTTAGTTTATTAATTTCCTTAATTTTTTTCAATTCTCACTACAAAATACAGTTAGGCAACGTTTATTCAACAAGTGGTGTCCCTAAAAATCTCAATTTGTAAACAATTGGTTTCAAGTAAGGGATGTCATTTCCACCCACCATTTTATTATTTCACCCGACTACTTTTATGATTAATATAATTATTATTGAAAATATAAAATTGTATATGAAGTTAAGATGTACAAAAAATATGATTTATAGTAAAAAGATCACAAGAAGAAAGTGTAAATTAACTTGGATAAATTTTTATTCTTTTAGAATATTACAAAAAAAACTAACATACTTTAGTAAATATTTATATGCACATAGTGCTAATAGTACTTTATGAAATGAAAGAAAGCAAATGCCTAACAACAAATGGCCATAAAAAAAATTAAATCAAACGCTCAACGGTTTATGATATTTTGTGGGTTTTAATGAATTGCTGATCTCCTTCGGAGACAAATCGCTTTCTTCCTCTTGAAGGTAATTTCGAAACTATGGCTTCAGTTAAAAACTTTTCTTTATAACAACGATCGAAGAATCGATCCAAAATTATATAAGCCAAAGGTACGTCCATGCAAATGTCGGGCAGATCGTCAAAAACTCTTAAAAATCCCCTCTCCATTTGATCTTGAGTTACCAAAACGCTCGCGTCAAATGCCTTCAATAGTTTACAAATGGCTTCTTCTTTAGTTGCGCTGTTAGCTTCTAGAGCCATCACGATAGCTTCGTACACCAATTCGTGATGGAAATGAGGAACTTCTAGCAAACGTAAGCATTGACTAGCTTCTTCGATATCTCCCGAAGAAATATATTCTTGCAAAAGAAGAGTCATCTGCCGGGTTAAGTACTTAACTGGCCGTAACGCTCCACCCACACCCCATACGTTATGTAAACGTACCAAGCCGTGCTTAATAGAGAGCAAGAGATCTGCACGACTTACGGCTTCCTGAAATTCTTTATTATTACTTTTCACTTTCATGGTCTGAATAAAGATTGGCGGAATACAATCGTCGGCAATCGCACGTGCAATAAAATTGCCGATAATAGTCGGGGCGTCGGGTATGTCTATAATTAAATCAGGTAAATTAAACAGAAGACTTTCAAATGCCTTCGATATGTCCTTCTCGTTGATCACGTGACCGTACAAATCTGAAATCAGCACAGACGTCATCTCCCTATGAGAAGGCTTATGATCCATAGAAATTTCAACCGTCAATCGAACAAAGCCATCCCTCAACTTAATAGGTATTGTATCTTCCACCGACAACGCCGCTTCGTGAGTGTCGCCGTTCTCAAAATATTCGAGTACAATTGGTTCCACTTTTTTCTTCAATTCTTCGTCGGTCAATTCGGGTATCACAACTTTCAATTCTATATCACCGTTACTTAAATTCTCCCAATCGTAGTTGGGATCGTTGACATCCTCGTAGGCTTCTAACAACTCGGAGCCTGGCAGACCCCACACACCTTTACCACCAGCTCCGCCTTTTTTAGGTAATCCACGTCCAAATCCATTTCGCGAACGTCTACTATTTTTCCAGCTTCGGGGTCCATGAATGAAACTTGTCGTTACAGCAGCAGCAGCCTCTTTACTGTTTTGTCGTCCCAATCTCCTGCCCTTCCGTTTGACCACATTATCTGTAGTACTCGGTTCTAGTACTCCCGCCTGACCCTCGTCTTTAGAGGTTCCCATATCTTCGTCATTATTATCGATATCGATGGCGTTGCTCTCGTTTGCCATATTCAATATTGCAGAAAAACTGAAAAGAAAAAAATGTTTGTAATAATAGTAAACAAACCCGACTTTTTTTCATAAAAAATTGTCATCACGTCACTCTCGATAACGTGGTGTACGTGACAAAACACAAACAAGCCAAAAAATTATTGCAAAAATTAACCCCGACAAATCGCTCGTGGTAGCAGTATCAATTTGTTGTCAAAACAAAAGACGGTCGTACGTGACGGATCCACGCCAAGATAAAGAAGATAAACAAATGCCATCTGGGGCGGATAAGCCGGCAAAACGTAGTTATGAAATAAACAAATAACGCGACATAAAATTTAGCAAAATACCAACCTCTCGTATATACAATTCAATTTAAATTGCCAAGTTTTAATTAAAAACAATATTTTTGAGTTAGCTAAGCTTTTGCGTAATACACCACACACCGACAGCCATAAACAAATGTATCTCGATTGAAATATTTCACGACAACTCGCGATTATAAACAGCTTTCCGTCTTTTATTCACTTATCTGGCAAATAACGCGTGCGAGAGGGACGGATATATAACAAAGGATAGGTAAATTTTAATGTAGATTTAAAAAAAACTATTTCTAACCACTCTAGGTACGACAGACAGATAAATATTGCAGCCGATTGTTGATATTACGTCGTAAAAAATATTATTCAAACCTGTTATACAATATTTGTTAATTAGTTTTTTTATCGGCGCTAGTTGGCAATTTATTGCATTATTTTGAGTAGATTAGTACGCATCAAATCTGTTTACTTTTATTGAAACATTGTGGGAATATTATTTCTTATCGAATATTAATTATGTTTGTGGCTTGTTTTTGCTAATATTGGCGCGGCGGTGAAAGTGACCTTGAAACTTTATCGATTAAATTATAACAAATTGAAACAGTTTCTCGCGTTGTTGATGTCGATTTAACAATTTTCGTGGAGTTTAATCTAATTTGTAATAAATTATTACTTTAAAATGCAGTAATCGAGTAGTTTTTAAATTTCAAGGTCAACACATAGAATCAGCTTTGCACCAGAGGCGCAACGCGACAAAGATAACCAAGGAGCGGAATAATACTGCTGATCATCTCTATTTAAGAAAACTAAGTTTTTATTAAAATTACTCTTAAAAACTAAGAGTTTATTAAAAAAAATTGAAATTTGTTTATCTTCGGATTATTAAAAATAAAAATGAACTAATTTTATTTAATAAAAAAAAATTTAGCTTATTTAATTTATTTATTACCCGTTTTCGCAAATATCTTCCGTTCCACTTTTTATTTTACAAATCTGGTCACCCAACCTTACCTATATCCAGACCCCAACCAGGGGGGGGGGGCTTCTCGGGGATTTGTCCTCGGGGCCCGGGATCCCTCAATGGCCTTGAGGGATGGAAAGAAATTGATAATAATATTGTGATATAAGGCTATGCCGGAAAATTAGTTGATTACTGTGTTTTTTCTTAAATTAATTTTACCTATTTTAGATGTTTTTGTGTGTAGTGTTTCTTAATAAAAATACGAAGATTTTTCATTTTTATTTATGAAATTTTTAAGAGCAGGGGACCCGGAAGTCTTGCCACGAAGCCCGACGTGGCTCTCTACGGCCCTGCCTATATCCCTTAAACTTGCTATTTACATTTACTGAAACTAAAGTGTATGCTGTAATACAATGTTTCCTAAATAGGGGTCCGCGGCATATATTTTTGCGGTTAGCAAACCCACGACATAAAAAAAATAGACGAATAGACAGAAATACGTTAACAATGAAACTGTTCCCGGGGGTTTCGAGATATTTGGGAAACACTGCTATAAATATAATATATAGATCAGTGGTTCCCAAACTATTCCTACGGATCTCAACGGGTCCTCGAGTTCATTCAGAGGGTCCGTAGAAAATTAAAATTGATTTGGAGGTTCCTGAACAATGACAGGGGGTCCGCGCTAAGTTTAACAAATTAAACTAACTTATAAAAAAAATAGCATTTTTTCTAATTTTTGACAAAAAGAAGTATAATTTTTTGCATTGTTACGCAGATAGCGTTTTTTGTTACTTAAGTGTATTTGAATAAAATTGATATTCCAAATGAATTAGTACAAAATGAGTACCTAAGTACCTTCTTTTTTCAAGTTTGTTCACAAGTTTGAGAACCACTGATATAAACGAATAGAAAAATTATTATCTACATAAGGTTTTTATGTTTGTATATGGTAGGGTAGGTAGTATAATGTCTAATTAACAAAAAAATAACGAACAGCATTCTTCTATAAATAAACAGTATCTCTTCCAATACCCGAGTCCTTCGCCCTACTGAAAGCCTATTTCTTCATTTTCCTCTAAAAGGGTTCACTTGGTAAATAGCTAGGTCAGAATAGAGATTTGGACTTTTTTATATAACCGTAGAAGCGTAGAACGAATAAATAAATAAATAAAATGAAAATATAAATAAATATATTAAAAATAAATATTATTTTTAGATTTTTGTTTCCATATAGCAAATATTAGTTCGCTATATAGCAAAAACTATTGATTTTGATTTTTCTATGTGCATACATAGAATAAATATTAGATTATAACATAATTAACTGTTTTACTTCGAAAGTAAAAAATATTGTAAGCACAAATACAAGATTTGGCCAATGCCCCGGGGGGATTCGAACCCCCGATCTCCTGTTTACTAGACAGGCGCTTTAACCAACTAAGCCACGGCGCCCACATGTAAGATTTTGGATGTCAATAGTTAATGATAAATTTTATTAATATCTCACGTCAAGATAACATTTCAACTCTTGGAATGCATGCAGTTTTATACAGTGAAAAATGTGATACAATAAACTTATGCTGAAAAACTAAAAAGAAATCGCATTTTGGCACTATTTATTTTAACATTTTATAAAATAATGATTACTCTGCTGCGTTGTGTGAAAAATTAAAATTCTCTCCGCCCGCCCCCAAAATGAATTGACTAATATAAAAACTGAACGAAAACAATAAATTATTTTTATGAAAAATAAATTATAATTGCATCAGCTCTAATTTTGTTACTTCGCTCTCAATAATTTTTATACACCCCCCCCCCTCCTTTCTCAAAATATTAGACCTACACTGAAAGAAGTAATTTATAAATTTAACTATGTTATCAATGACCATGGATAACTAAGTACTATTAAATTACATTCAATGACGGATCCAAAGGAGTTGATAGCCGCGATCGCCTCTTCTTGGAGCTCAAAAACATCAGTTTTTACACCAAAAATATCTAATGCGCCCATCGCATAACTTTCCGAATTGTTAAAAGTAACTCCCAATTTACTTCGGATAGAAAAAACTAAAATACTAAATCTCATCAGAATATTAGCAATAATCGTGAAAAACATTCAAAAAATCGAAATAAAATAACAAAAATCAAAAATAAAAATAAAATTTAAAAAATTATATAGGTAAATAACTAAAATTTTATGTACAAAAAAATTTGCCCATCTATAGGTTATTTAGATTTTTTCTAGAAATTTTATTAAAAACATTTTTTTATTTTTTTAGAAAAACATTTTATAGAACAAAAGTTGTATGTAGGTAATTTGATACTGATAATTTTTTGTCATAGTTAACTTATACCTATTTCATTACGATTCGAAGTTATGATGGATTATGTTTTTTGTGAATCATGAATTTGATAAAAAAATGGAGGGGGTCAACTTTTTTTCAATTTCAGATAACAAAAGATACTACTTTCCTTACTAAGGAGTTCGGAAAGTAACAAATGTAACTTATTAGAAAACAAAAACTAAATTATTTTTAATATTATTACTATATTAATTTTTCATATTTAATAAAATAATTTAAATAATACGGTTTAAAATTATTTATATAATTTATTTAAATTATAATTAATTTAATAAAAATAAAAAATAAAATTAATTAAATTAAAGAAAATTAAAAATTAATTTTTTAAATTAATTGGTAATTTTAAAATTATGTATTAACCTGATTGTAGTAACAAGCAAGAGAATAAGATACAAAAGAGGGGAGTAACGGGGTATCCATCCTCCGCTTGACTCATTAAAAAACCATAAAATCTATTACGTTTTATTAAAATTTAACTAATATACCTAAATTCTTATCAAAATATATCTATTTTCCTTTCCCTCCAGTCTCAGAGAGAATAAATAAGATGGGAAGGGGTATGTGGATATTTTCTCATAAGAATTAGGTATAATATTGCTCAAATTTTAACAATAAATTAATATTTAGTAGATTTTTTCTTCAGTAATTAATTAAATTTCTTACATGGAAACTAACGTAAATTACGCGATCATATTTTATGCTTACACCAAATAGTAAGTTACAGGTAAATTTTTGTAAAAAAGTTTAAAAAGTAAAAAACACGATTTTGTTTTGTTTTTTCTAATTCCTAAAAATTTCCTTGAATTCCTAAGATTTATCTTCACTTTTATTTACCAAATTTCCCCAACGATTCTCTCCTCGGCCCATACATACTAAAAATTGTTTTATTCGTGACCACCATGAAGATACACCACTGCAGTGGCGTATTTACAAAATGCTTTTGGAGGGGGCAGATCAATTTTTCAGAATCTTGTTAATCCATTCGTGGGCGTCAGTAGTAACCGAACCAATGAATAAATAAATAAATAAATAAGAAAAAATTAGAGTTATTCAAATTTTAAACCTCGTAATAAACATTATTTTTATCAGGGAGAGTTTCGGAGATACAGTCCGAGTCCTCTTTGGGGGGGGGGCAATTGCCCCTTTGCCCACCTCGAAATACGCCACTGCACCCGTGTATACTAGAATACAGTTGTATACAAAATATAAAAGTTGGTTAAATATTTTGAGTAAAATTAAAAATTTGGTTATAAACTGTTATAAAATAAAAATTTATTATGTATTTAGTACTTGAAATAAATTGCATATAAATTATTTGATTATCCTTGTACCTACCTTGTTTTAATAAATAGGAAATATTTTAACATTAACAAGTTATTCATAAAGGTTACTTTATTTAAAACTTAAAATATTTAATATTTATTTTATATTTGTAATTAAAAAAAAAGGTTTACTATTATTAGCATGTTTTTTCTTCTTTTCTTTTTTATAATTTATTGAAATGAGTCGAACTAATAAAACTGAGGTTATTAAACCTTTGCGTATTCTTATTTAACATTCTCAAGGGTTTTCCAACCCAGTTTTTTATTAAAATGAATAAAAGTAGTAATTTTCAAATTTTCCGCTTACACTTAAAGTACGGTCCTGACCTTAATATTTTTGAAACTCCGTCCATCTGTCAACGGTACGTCACAAAATCGAAGTCGTATACGTACCGACAGACATTTTTGTTATTTTTATATTTTTGTATAATTTTATGAAATTTCATAAATGGAAACTAGGTGTTCGATAATAGGATGCACTAATTCAACTGCCAATTCACAGTCACTTCAATTTTTCTCATTTCCTCTTGATTTTGATTTGTAAGTAAATTTTATGGCCGCGTATAATTTATTATAAAAATCCTTTTTAGGTGTATGTTATGGGTGCAAAAGTGCGCTAGACCAGAACTTTTAGAAGAATTTACTTATGGCGGTGCACAACCTTTTATAAACAAATTAGTTTGTAGCATTCATTTTAGTAGGTCATGTTTTGTCAACGAAGATACCACCACTGGAGAGTGAGTTAACCGTCAACCCAACATCGTCAGTTGATGTTTTACAATATAATTATTTTAGATTAAAACAACATGCCATACCTACCTTGAATATCAGTACTGATAATGTAGTTTTTGTTAAATCGGAAGTCGAAACAGGTTTGTAATGATGCGTTGCACAGTTTCCAAGTAGTTATAATTTTTTATTTTAAATAAGACGATTCTCTAATGTTTAATACATCAATAGAATCGGAGGAAGCTAAAAATTCGTATGTGGAAGATAGCGAAGGAATAATAAGTTTTATCGAAGTAGATTCAATCAAGCAAGAAATACCCAGCGAAGAAGAACATGGATTTGATCAACACGATGGTAATTCTAATTTTATCTTATCGCTTTAAATGTTTTATTATTTTGTTCTTAATTTTAGAAGAATCAACAAAAACTAAATCCGACGATGAAGAAGATTTGCCATTGTTACTTATAGCACGAGAAGAGTTATATTTTAATGAAACTGATCTCAAGTATTCCGCTAGTGCTAAATCGACACAAGCATACAAAAAAGCATTGCAGAGGGCTCTAGAAAATTCAAATCAAAGATTGTCTCGAAATCAAGTGAATGCATTACGGAATGCCCAGAAACGAGCTCATGAAAGTAAACAGGAACGGGAATTAAGGTAAGTTCAAAATTTCTAAACTAAAACTAATTTTTAGAAAATTAAACTTCTTTATTTTTAAATGTTTGGGAATTCCCAGTGAGATTTGGTGTAGATTTTGAGTGAGATGGGGGGTTTATACAGTTACACTTACACACAAAAGTATTCCTTTTACAGCAATACTTTTTAGATATTTTTTTGCAAATTTCATTCCCTTCATTTTTGTTCATATTCATTTTCAACTATCATACTTTTGAATAACAAAAAAGAAAAAGAAATAGGATATTGACACGATTATTGATTAATACTTTTTTTATTATTATTATGGAACAGAATAAAATAAAATTTAAAAAATAAGACATTTTTTTTTTATTTACAAAATTTGTGTTTTTGCGTTTCCGTGTACCGATTTTCGGTACACTAAATCTAATCAGCTTTAAGTCCCAATATTTATGTACTAAATACGAAATTTTGTTAAAAAATTCCTACTACTTTTTGAAGTAGAGCACACACAAAATTTGACCACATACAGAAATTTTTTGGAAATGATGATTTTCCGCTTGTGGGAACCCAAAATGTCTAAATAAAACACTGATTGCTTGGTTTCTTAAATGTGAAACGCCTTTATTATGAAATAATAGTTTGACTATTATAATACTACATAGTTAAAATTTTTTTCATTATTCATTATTCTATCTAATAAAAAATTATATTGTAGGTTGTACAAGAATGCAGTGCGAGCTGCTTTTAGAAGGAAAATGGAATCGGAAGAAGAACAAAACGATAGAAGAAAAAAAAATGCGTTACGAGCAGCTCATAGAAGAAGTAATGAAACAGAAGAACAACGTGAAGAACGAAGATTGAAGGATCGAGTTCGCTCTGCTCAACGTCGACAACACGAAACTGAAGCGCAATCGCAAATTAGAAAATATAATGATGCAGTTCGTGCTGCGTTTCGACGACGTAATGAAACCGAAGAACAAAAGGAACGAAGGCGAATGTTCGATATTATGCGTGCTGCTCGTAAAAGAAGCAATGAGAATGATGAGCAACGAAAGCGTCGCTTGGAAGCCGATAGAAAGAGAGCTGCGAAACGTCGCATGTTGAAAAAAATATGTAATGGTGTATCGGAATTTAAAGATATATTTAATCCCGAAATGGCTATTAATGATTCGTCTGGGTTAAATGGTAGTAACGACAATAGTTACATGAATTTAATTGGTCAATTGGTGGAAAAGAAGACAAGTTGTAGTGAAAGCAGTTTTGATAGCTTTAATGATAGATCAAATTTGAATGATGATGTATCGACTAGCAGTGATAATTTTACAAATTATCATTTAAAAACTCAATGAGCAATCCTGTTTTCAAATCTACATGGATCAATTTTTCTGGTAAAGATTACAGGAAAGTGTCTGAAGAATTTCCTTTAGAAATAATAGTACCTGAAATTTATGCAACAATGATGCAAAGTAAATTAATAATGTAGTTTTAGATGAATTAGTCAAGATTTATGCAGGGCGGCCCACTTACACAGAATTCTTAATGGTAAAATTAAAAACAAAATTATAACAATAATTTAGTTGAACTGTTTTATTTTTTAATTTCTTTTTATACATTTACTTTTTATTATTTGAATAATCGAAGGTTATTTAAATAATCGTGAGAATTACTTAAAAAATTTTATTTAGAGATTTCTTTCTCATCTTTGCATTGAATTCGCTTGTTTTAAATTTGATTACTTTTATTTCACTCATAATTTAGAAACGCTATGGAAATATTCATTGTAAGTGGGGGGACACCTGGTAAAAAAATTTATGTATTATAATATGAATATGTACAGTTTATCACCTACAAGCACATTTTTTACATTACATAAATGTAATTATTTTTAAAAATGTTAATTTACTTATTATTTGCATAGAAAGTTTTATTAAACAATGTTATATGCAACAAGTAGCCACCGCATGTTGTCAGCATTGGAATGGAGACTGCTGTCTCCAACAACATAATATATTATTTACAAAACTTAATTTAAATAAAAGATTATTAACAATCACGAGTTATTTATTAGTTTCCGATAATAACATACTCATTAAATCAGGCGAAACATCGGTATAACCAAAATTGCTTGGTTGTGTAAAACTTCCAGATATATTATTTACACCGAAAGGTTCTATTTCTAAATTGTTTACTGAACTAGATGTCGAAAATTCATTTTGCAAATTGTTCGATTTATTCACCTCACTTCCCGAATTGTAGTCTGCATCATTACAAAATTTATTGAAGACATCGAGGAGAAAATCGTCCAGATCTTCGTCTTGTTTGTTGGTAGGAGCAGCTTCCTTTTTGTTCGGTTTGGCTATACTTGAGTAATGTCGATTTATCACAATAATATTGGATCGTTTGTTGTACTCACAATCAACAGTACAAATACACACTGCTTTTGTTTTATTTATTTGCACTATTTGAAATTCTTTATTACAATCCGAACAAATCATTTTTGTTGCGAAAACGAAATAATGAAGGTTATGTATGCCGGTCATAAAATGAGGTTATGTACGTCAGATTAACTTTTTGTTTATTTCTTTTATGACCTTGAAAACGTCAAAGTGGATGACGTTTGAATACCTATGTTTAAACATCACCTTTGATCAAAACTTTTACATCATCCACTATCCAATAGAAAACCCAAAATGTTGGGGAATATAGAAATGTAGACGGAAATCCAAAAAATAGTGAGCTATGTCAAATCACAATACTTCTGGTGCTTCTTCGGACAGCGAAGCAAACCTAAACGACAAAAAGGAAAAGAGCCTCCAATCGTACATTAAGAAATTACTTCAGGGACGTGTGTTTGTAGGCGACTTTAAAGAAACGCTGCTGGTTGATAGCATCAAACGCTATCGAAACGTGGTTGTCGTTAACGGTGAAGAAACTAAGTTAATTCGTGACTTGGCAGAAGCTCAAACTCGTACAAAAATATTTTATGGTTACGATCATTGGGTGGGCATCTCGAATGGAAATATACCAGGTGGTCCTAAGGGTATGTGTTTATGGGTTCAATTATCCGAAGAAATATTGGGCAGCTTTTTTTATCAAATACGAAGAGTTAAATTTCGTTCAAATGAAGTTTTGTTGTGTTTAGATGCCTTAAGACCGATTAATCTTGAAACTTCAACCTTACAATCTTCTAATTCATCGGTTACTACTGTAAAAAGTAATAACGATAAGTCTTCGATACTGGAAACCAGTTTCGAGGATTTACTTCAATCGTTTAAAGTAAATGTTTTTAATTTTCGCGTGTTTTTAATTACAGTAGTAACCAGACATAATATTAAGGAAAGTATCAAGTTTGCTTTTTTCCTATTGGTAGCTTTATTTGCTGCAAGCGTCAAATTTGTTGAATATTTAGGCGATTATTCTATTAAATTGTTGCGCGAGTTATCAAATATTATTAGAGCTAGTACGCCAATTATGTTGGCCACTATTGATCTGATTTCGAGAATTGTTGGTGGGTTTTATTTGCTAGTTTTAGGGATGTGGAGGGGTTCGAATGGACCACCTATTCGTAATCCTAGAATTGGCTATAATAATAAGCAACAAAAAATGCTTATGTGACGATGCAACTTTTTTAAGATTTATTTTGCATTTATTTGTAATATTAAAAGGTGATTATTTTATACAGCCAAAGCTTTTTGTAGTAAATATTTTATTTAAATAATAAACCGAATAAATAAATTACTTTGATTTTCACATTTGATCAAAAATAAGCAGAAGAACTTGTAAACCGTAGAATATGTGTAAAAGAGCAAATTAATATGGATTACTTCTGCAATATTTTTAGCTACAATTTTTCAAGTAAGGGTCAGGAGAGTTGAATCAGTCAATATCAATGTAACTATGCATACCTATCTAATTAATTTTTGTCACTTACACAGGTAAGATGTTATAATTCCTTGTCAAATCAAATGGTAATGTGTTTATTTTATATTTTTGTGTTGACATAAACAGGATATCTTAAAATGTAAAATTTTTCTTCGGTTTTAGAAAGTTTTTTAAATTTCAATGCCTAATATTAATTTAAAAACCTCAATTACCCAAGAAACCTTCCCGCAACTAAACATTCTGCATAGAAAAACTATTTTGATGTCGCAATAAATTTAAGAATATAAAATATTTGATTAATTTGGTCATAGTTAATTTAGAAGTTTTTCCCTTATCAGAACTAACTCAAAACTAAAGCCTTGAAACTACAATAATTATCATTTATATTATGCACATTTATTCAAAAGTTCAATTATGCATCATTATTTTCCATTTTATATGAGCCCCTTTTACTATCCTCATTTTTTAATCAAACAAATTACCTTGGTTACTGTTGAAATATTAATAATAACGTTTCTCATGAATTTTAATGTAACGTAACAATATAAAATTTTAATTACTGTAGGAATTTTAAAAAATCAAGCAAATTTGTTCTGATTTATAGGATTTATTCACCCTTATTATACATTTCAAAAATGATGAAACCAATTGGTACTTTATTGAACCAAGTTACAAAATAAGTATAGTATCCATATGTCTTTTTAGGTTCAATAAAATAACCTTGAACTATGTACTATTTATCTGAAAATAAAAATATTACATAAAAACCAAGTGAAATGCTATGACAACATTTCTACATTTTAGCAATTCCAATAACACCACAGGCAAGACGAGCTCCAGCATTTCCAGTGGTTTTGCTAAGTTCGTGTCCGCCAATTCCCATATCGTCAGGATCAGCATGAACAACTACGGTGCGTCCAATTATGCTGTTTTCTCCTTCGAGAGAAATCAAATTGTCGCTTATATTAATAACGGCAATGCCATTATCTCCGGCTTCCACATTTCCCAAATCACCTACGTGACGTTCATCGGCTGTGGGTGCGCCATGATCTTTACCTAACGGATTAAAATGGGGGCCTGCAGAAATGCAACCATTCGTGTTGTCTCCAAATTCATGAACATGAAATCCGTGGAGCCCTTTGCCCAAACCGGTGACTTCACCAGTAACGCAGACCGGAGCTTTACATCCCTATCGTCAAAAACATTAAAATAATAAAACATCTCTTACAAAATCATCCCATTACCTCTTGGGTAAAGTACAGAGTTCCGCGAACAACTTCGCCGTTTACAACACAAACTGCTTTGGTGGGCATGATTTACTGTAACAAAAATTATTAACGTTATGACTTGACACAATTCAGTATGAAACAAGCCGGTACCGATTAATAACTTGAAGTGGTTATTCAAGGTGACAACGAACGGGTATTGCAGGATTAATTATTATCAAGCGCTTAATTACGTATTAAAAATTCGAACTAAAATTTCAACCGCTGTCAAATTTCGAAAAACAAATTCTTGGCCGGGCAATTTTGATCGCAGTAGCAACGTGGTAGGTTCTTAGTTCTTTCGACCAATGGTAAAGTTGTTTGCAGTTTTCCGTGGGTAGTTTTGTTCTATTTGAAAGATGGTAACAACTAAAATTGCCTAAATTGACAACCTCGGTTTACAACGTGCAGCAACAGTGCGCGACAGCAATTTGACAGTTTTCATTGTTTATGTAAAAAGTTATTAACCAAACAATTAACAGGTTTAAATACATTTAACATGAATGAACAAATAATTCGGGAGTTAGAAACAGCCTCCACTTTTCTTACGGTACGTATTTTAATGAAATGTTGCTAACCTTTTTGTTATTTTTCATTTCTATATTTAGGCGCCCTATAGCAACGTATCGGATGAACAAAGACGTTCTGTAGAGAGTGTATTTTTAAATTTTCGTAAATCTAAATCGCCATACAACCTGTGCAGACAAATCTTAGAAAACTCGCGAGTCGAGTATGTCTTATTCGAAGCAGCCGAAGTTCTTAAAAGTGCACTTATTAGAGAGTGGACTTTACTTTCAGAAACGGACGTGCTCTCTCTTCGTCAATATTTGATGCAATACATTTTCACGAGAAACGATCTTCCATTTTTTGTACAAGAAAGAGTTCTGCAAGTTATTGCCATAATGGTAAAAAGACAGAGTGTCGAGGATTTTGGTCAAGGAAGAACCGTTTTTATACGAGAACTACAAAATTTAATTATCAATGGGGAACATTTTAAGGTGAACATTTTATTTTATTTTTATTACATGCAATTTAAATTTTTTGTTTTAGAAAAACTTAGGACTGAGTTTGATCGGAAAAATAATGCAAGAATATGCCAGTACAGTTAAGTCAACCGATGTAGGTCTTCCATGGGAGGCACATTTTAAATCAAAGAAACAATTTGAAGTTACCGATTTAAGGGAAATATTTAAGTTTTGCATTCAATTATTGATGCAGATGTTGGAGAAAGATCCTCCCTACGAGACTAACACTATCACTTTAGTAGAACATTTGCTTACCTTAAGTTCCAATACGCTTATTTGGGGCTTTTTATCCTTCATGTTGCCAAAGCAACTAATTGCAGTGTACGAATCTGTGCACGAATCCGATCAACCACCGGCACTAAGATTAACTTCCAGTTGGAACGAAGTCATGCTTTCACCAATGTTTCTTCCTTTTATGTTCAAAATTTATTTAAAAGTGAGGCAATATGAAAATTTATTGCATCACGTTCTTTTATGTTTGATGCAATTAGCTTCGCTGAGTGGATTCATACTGGAAGCTGATGGAGTGAAAGCAAAATACATACAATTTTACATGGAAAATCTATTGAAGTTATTTGAAGTTTTACGGTGAGTACTTTGTTTTAATTTTATACTATAAATTTATTGATTGGAATTTAAAAAATAATTTTTCTTATACGTAAAGTAAAACACATTAATTTTTTCGGTGGATACAAGGAGGTAATTACCCCTTGGAAAGTTATACATCTCATCGAATTATTATTTTTAAAATTTGTTTTTCAGATTTTACTATTCTAAATTTGCTATAAGGCAGCCATCCTGTAAAATGTTAATTTTATAAATTTGTTACTATTTCAGTACATCTTATGATGGCAGGGAAGCATTAGGTATTTCAAACATAATTAGGAAGTTACAATTATTTTTTGGGCATGACATTGCAGCTTTACCCGTAAATGATCGACTCACATATTTAGAGTATGTCACGAGCATAACTTGTTATTTTATCGATTGCGCCAAATTAGAGGAAGGACAACTTTATGAAGATAGTTATTACATGGAAGCATGCGACAACATGCTGGAAGCATGGCTGAACATATTGAATGAATTTCCTTTGAATGACGAACACATTAAAAAATCCTCCGCCCAAATTTTTAAAGTTTACTTGAATTGTCACCTCGCACCACCTTACGGGAGTAGAATTCGTAACGAAAACAACGACGACATTGAAGACAATGAAGACAACGATCGAATTAAGTTTAAAGAACAGTTACAAGTAATTGGATCGTTTGGAAGGGTCGTGCCTTCCTATTCGATACCGTTATTGTTTGGGTAATAAGTTATTTTTCATTTGAAAAATAGAACATAAAAATATTAAAAATTGTAATTTGTTTTTAGATTACTAGAAGAAAAAAGTAATTCACTGAAATTACATTTGCAAACAATGAAATCTCAAACAATGACCATCAACGATTCAATTAAACTTGAAGAATTATTTGAAGATATACATTGGATCATTTTGATTTGCGGTCACGTTATGTGTATGGAGAGTGAAGGTGAGACGCCCATTATTCCTTCCGAAATTATGAAGTATTCCATTGATCAACTTGCCAAATCTGAAAGTGATGTGAATGTGACGTTGAAAGTTTTGGCTGAAATTCCGCGGGTAGAATTTGAGTGTGACAGCAAGTGTGATCATGCAATTAGATTTTTTGCCGATGTATTGAAACTGTGTGCTATGGAATCGTCGGCTGCTGAAGTAAGACTTGGTCATTTTATGAGTCCCGAAGTGGGATGTACTCTTATGTGGTTTTTAAAGCGATGGTGCCTTTCTTATTTGTATCCAAACGAAAGTTATTATCAAGAGGTGAATTTTAAATGCAATTGGAAAATTTTATTTATTAGTAATTTATTTTATTTCAGATAAGTAATACGTTAATTAGTGCCTTAGGAAAAGATACTGAATGTGCAACTTTTATAACAAACTTTATTCTTCAAAAAATTTTAGGAAATATTTGCCACTTTACTTCAGAACCTATTTTATTACAAGATACAGTTAACATTTTCACCGATATTGCCGCCGTAAAACAAAAGTAAGTATATTTTTTGTATCTTATTATTCATACTTTTGCAATAATATTCAAATAGTTACTTCAAAAAGTCAGAAAATATGTTTATAAACATAATAGGAAACCCTGCAGAATTTTGCTACTAGTAAATCCTAAGGCATTAGAAATAAAAAATCACAATTATTTCTCTCTTATAAATTTTTGTTAGTTACCATTTAAAAATTCTTTATTTTGTGCTAGAAAATCCAAAGAAATTTCAGGATCTTAGGAAATCTTGTGAAATGAGAAATCCCAGAAAATGTAGAAAATTCTAAGATATTTTAGGAAATCTAGAAAATCTTAGAAAAGCTAAGGAAATTTCAGATAATTGAAAAGTTTAAATAAATCTTCGTTACAGTATTCTTAAGATTTTGTAATTTCCTTTTGTAAAATTCATGGAGAGGGTAAATTAGTTTATTTATTTATAACTTGATACATTCATTGTGAATATTGCTATCCCAGTCTGGGATTTACAAATCCGTTTGAAGAGGAGGAGGAAGAGAGACTCTCTCATAACATCAAATGTTTGGTCATGTTTATATTTTGGGGCTTGTTTCTCATAGCCTTTCATGTGTCGCTGCATCTATGACAATATTTCTCGATATCTACCTGTCTTGGGTTTTAAGTAGCCATTCACCAACTTCCATTGTTTTCAAGTGGTTTGTCACCTGGTTCCACGATCTCACCTTCAGTCTTCGTCTTGTTCTTCTCTCACTGGGTTTCCATGTAGTTGTTTTCTTTACTTTATTGCCCTCATTTATTTTCAATTCTCATATGTCCTAACCATCTTATTCTTTGTGACTTAATACACTTTGCTATATTTTCACCCTATATCTCGTTTTCTATTTCGTGGTTCGTTAAAAGTGTACTTTCACCGTTATTATCTTTTTTGCCACTGTTGATCCCAAAGCTTTACGTTGCACCTGTGTTAGTTCTAACACATGCCATGATATTGTTTAGCTTAATTTTTATTAATCTTACTGGTTTAGTTTGAAGTTTAATTTACTCCATCGCTTTATATAATTTGTTTCTATTGATCTTGTTAAATGCCTGTTGAAAATCTACAAACAGCAAGTATACTCATAATATGTTATGTTCATGTGTCTTTTCCATTATTCTTTTCACTATATGTATCGCGTCCATTTAACCTCAGTGAATCTATACTGGTATTCTTCTATTAGTTGATTTGTGTACTCTTTTTTAGTCTTCTGTAAATAATTGCGGAGAGCACTTTGTAGGTTGAGTTAAGTAAGGTTATGCCTCTGTAATTTCCGCATTTATTGACGGCTCCTTTTTTTTAGTGCTACTATTACACCCTATCTCCACCCCACGGGCATCTTATTTTCTTTCCATACTTGCTATACTAGATTGCTTAGTCTGTCGCATATTTCTTCTCTTTCGTACTTAATACCTCCAAATACCTCTTCCAGAGCTTTTTCATTTTCATGATCTTTGACATTATTTCGTCGGTTGTAGGAAATGGTATTTCTTTGTTGTTATGGTTAGTTATTTTGATAGGCACTTGTTCGTCGTCTTGTTGTATATTCAGTAATTCTTGAAAATGCTTCTTCCATATTTGTTTCTCTTTCTCTGTATCATGTTGCAGTTTTCCTTCATTGTCTGTTAACCCTTTTAGACACAGCATCCTATGGAGAGAACTTCGGTTTAAGGCAAAATTATATGTAGTATCTTCAAAAAAGAAACAAACAAGTTCACATGCTGAATTTAAAAGTTTTTTTCGTTTTTTTCATAATTTTTTTTTTGGGTTGGATATTTTTTTTTGGGGCAAAAACTAAAAATTCATGGGGCGGCAGCAAAGGAAAAACCAAGTTGGGAAATAACGGACACCCTAATGCGTAAGCCACTCCTTGTCTCTTGTTTTTTCTGTAGCCTATTATTTCTCCTGCGCTTGTGCGACCACTTGTTATGATTTTATTTATTTTCTGTTTGACATTAGGTCTGTTCCAACAAGCAGTTATCTCCAGTTCTAAGGACTATACGCATGCTCTTTAACTAAATTTTTGAGTATTAAAGATCATTTTTGTTAAAATTTTAACTAAAGAGCATGCGCATAATCAGAGAACTGGAGATAACTACTTGTTGGAACAGACCTATCATTGACCTTATCTCTTTTATTTATTTTTTCTCTAACTCGTTCTTTGTACCATTTTCTTAGTTCAATATTGCTAAGTTTCTCCGCCGCTATTCTTCTGTTTTTGTTTTTTGCTTTTTCATACATTATTGCTTTTTGTCTTATTTTCGTTACTACCAGGTAATAGTCAGAGTCGGCTGTTAGCACCCAGTACCAGATTACCCATAGGGCAGAAAAAGCGGTTGCCTAGGGGCTCCGCTTATTTTAGGGGTACCGTGAAAACGGTAAAATTTTTTTTTATTATAAATTTCATTTTTTTGTTTTTATCTTTTTATACTGATTCATCATCTAGAAAATATAAAAATATTAATTAATTAATTTTTTGTGTAAATGAATAAGTTTTAGTGAATTAATTTAATTCGCTGTTTTATTTTTTAAAATTAGTTGGTTATTATTGAAACTGTTTATTTTAATTATTGAGTGGTAAAATTAAAGACATACATACAGTCTTGGCCAAAAATATTAGGTCATCTTTAAAATGTCGTTATTTCGGAAGCAGTTAAATATTTTCTGAAAACAACCATGGTACTGTCTTCCTAGTAAAAAACTGCCTTATTTTAATGTTTTAGTAAATCCAAAAATACGAAAAATAATAGCAATACGGCCTCGATTAAAACAATCTATATTTTCGGCAACCTTTATGAGCTAAAATAGGTAGTAAATTTTACCTAGATTATGTTCTACTAATCTACTAAAAATTTTAGAAACGTACGGTTTTTGAGTTAGGGGTTGTCCTTTAATTACGTGAGGTTCTAACAGGGGGGAGGGGGTTAGAATAACATCACGATGGGGGGAGAGGGGATGCTGTGAAAATCACGTGTATATTTTCTTGCAACCACATAAAATCCCGAGCGAGCAAATTTATGCCTAAAAAGCAACATAACAACAATATTTAGCTCTCGAATAGCTTCCGGAACTGGACCTTGTGACGTTACTTGTCGCCCCGCTGCCTTCTGTCTCGCCGTTTCTACTTGAAGAAATTTTTCAATACAAATACACGTGATATTGAGTAGGGAGGTTAGGGGTAGCCTAAAACCTCACGATGTATCACCAAAGGGGGGAGGGTTAAAAAAATGGCATAAAAAACCTCACGTGATTAAAGGACGGCCCCTATAATGAAATCAAAATTTTTCGGTTTAAAAAAAACTGCTGACTTAATTATTTTAGATGTTGAATTGAATTTCAATGTAATTTATCAATTTTTTGAAGAAATTTGATAATTTTGAATTTTTTATTTTGCGTATTTTATTTTTTTTATTTTGCAAATTTGAAAATCTCGTATGATTTAAAAACCTATTACTAATTAGAAAAACTTCTAATTTTGTGAAAAATCCAAGTGGATTAATGTTTATTACAATTTACCATAAAAGACAATATAATTGAATATTCATATTGCATTAGAAATTAATTGAATCAAGAAATATTACTCGTAGTTGAAAAAAAAACAGTTTTTGTAGCTCCTGTAAAAACAGCTTTTGTACTTATAAGGTTTTCAACGAGGGGTAAACCACGCTCAACAATTGTGTACACCAGACTTCCTCCCATTTCGGACTTCCCAAACTTCCCCGGACTTCCTCGGACTTCCCCGGACTTCCTCGGACTTCCCCGGACTTCCGCGGACTTCCCCAGACTTCCTCGGACTTCTCGGACTACCTCAGACTTCCCCAGACTACCTCACACTTCCCCAGACTACCCCGGACTTCCTCAGACATTGTGACAAATATTATTGCGTTGCTTTAAGAAGTAAATGATTCATTGTAATTATGACATTTGAGATTTTGAATTTACAATAACTCGAAAACGGCGCTAGATATCGAAAAACCGCGAAAAAAATTAGTGCCTTAGAATCCTAGTACTTGGTCATAGGAAGCTATATACAAAATTTCAGATCAATAGCGCGCAAGAATGGCGCGGCAAGAATTATAATATCATTTTATATATCAGACTTCCCAGACTTCCCCGGACTACCTCAGACTTCCCCAGACTTCCTCAGACTTCCCGGACTACCTCAGACTTCCCCAGACTTCCTCAGACTTCCCCGGACTTCCCAGACTTCCCCGGACTTCCTCAGACTTCCCCGGACTTCCCGGGACTTCCTACAAGCTGTACACCAGACTTCCCGGGAGATTTACCCCTCGGTTTTCAAAGTAAGGTATCGATATGTTACCATATAGGGGGCGGGAGTAAATACATACTTTTTTCTAAGAATTTATTTGAAATATTACCTGGTTACCTCCTAGTATGCGTCCTGTTGGGAAACATTAGAATTTCTTGAAATTCTTTGGAAATTTCTGGAATTCCATGGAGATTGTTGGAATACAGGGTCTTATGCAGGGCCCCCGCTACCATATGTGCAAAGTATGCAATGCACATGGGCGCCATCCTTTAGGGGCGCCAAAACCCAGGGTCAAAAAAAAAATTGCAAAAGAAAACAAAAAACAAAAATTAATTTTAAAATAAAAGTTGAGAAATTAAATAGGATTAGGTAAAAATACATTCGAAATTTTGATCCACGGATTTTGATTTGGAAACATGATCCAAAATTCCTTAAGGGGCGCCAAAATCCTTTTTAGCACACAGGCGCCAGTAGCCCTTACGGGGGCACTGGTCTTATGTACAATATTTTTTTGAGTATTTAGCTTGTGTATTTGAAAATAGATCATGCACACCCTAGTAATTGGAAAATTTCTAATACCTTACAGATGTGTGTTAGTGGTTTATATTTTTTCTCACAAAAATTAATTTTTATTGCAGATCAACATACATTATAAATAGTGAAGGTTTATGGAGTCTAATTAATTTACAAAATAGAATAAAAACCGACACTTTACCTCCAAATATACGACGTTGTCTGTACACGGGATTTGCCTTATGCGGAGCAGCGATAACTAATACCAGTAATTTAAAAGAATATTACGAGCAAGTTTTAAAACCTCTACAAGTACGTTTCAAAAATCTCGTATGTCAAGAAAATTACACTCGGGTTTATCAACACGAAGATGTACGAAACGAAATGGTTGATATATTGGAATGCTTTACTGGTGCTTCAATGGGTTCTCAAATTTCAACATCGTCAATAATATTCGAATATATCGTTCCTGTCCTCTCGGAACTTCCTTCCGTTTTGAAGTTATACGAAAATGATCAAATTATCATAGAACTTGTGTTAGATTTATTAGGTCAATGTTCACGTTACATGTTGTGTTATTTAAATTCGACCAACTCGTTACGGCTTTATGAAAATTCTTTAGCAATAATCGAGGTTTATAGTAAATACAACGTTAACAAACTTAGCTTTGAAGCGTCTGCAGAAGAGAGTAGCTTTAAGGATCTGTTGTTGGTTTTAAAATTTATGACAAACATTTTGTCCAAAGATTGCATCGATTTCGGCAGTTTAACGGAGGAAGAATGTAGTGGTAATAGTATTAGTGCTTCGGATGTAACTTTATTTGGTCTTAGTTTTATTTTACCGTTGATGAAAATGGAGTTGCTCAGATATCCAACACTATGTGGTCAATACTATAAATTAATAACGTTAATTAATGATGTTCATCCTGACAAAATAGAAAATTTACCTGATTACATGTTAGATCAATTATTAAAATCTATTGAAATTGGATTCACGTCAGGTTTTGGTTCAAATGTTGTCCAGTCATGTTTAGATTTTGTTCACGTACTAGCCATGTACATTTATCGTAATTCTCAAAAAGAATCAAAGGCGTATCGGCGTTTGTTGCCGTTTTTAAAGTTGGTGTTTAATATGGTATTGTCTCACGAAATTAGTTCAGATTTGATGAGTTGTGCTAGCGTAACCGTGTACGCGTTAATTTGTTGCTATCAAGAAGAGTATCAAGAACTTGTGCGGAACTTGATCGATGCTCAATCGGATCCGAATGTTGCCAATAGATTGGTTGGCGAATTCACGTCTTTAACCGAAAATGTGGTTTTAAATTGCCAACGCGTACATAAGCTTATGTTCCGTGATAATTTTGATAAATTTATAGCCAACGTACACGGATTTTTGTTAGTAAAGTAGTAATTTTTTTTAAATATTGAAAAACTGACTGATAATATGAAAGTATAGAAATATTGGAGTGTTCATAATTTTACAGAATGAAATATATATTTTTTAAAATATAAATATGGAACTGTGAGGTATTATATTAATATTCCAAAGTTCTAATTACGATAGTTTTTTTTTTGTTATATGAACGGTAACCTTTTGATATTCTTTTGCCTACAAGTTTCCAAAGTATACCAACAGGATGTTTTTCTGACGAATGTATTGCGTCCGAATTTCAATTCGCTCAAATATAGGGTTCTCCAAGCTCAAATTAATTCAAAACTTATTAATAAAAGGTAAGAAGTATAAATAATAATTACCTCCTATAATGATTTTTTATTTTCCAACCAAAATCTGTGATAATAAAATTCACATAGGGCATTGTCTAAAACTAGATTGAATTTTTCATATTTTATTTCATTTTTGTCTAGAATATTACAAAAATTATTTTTAAAAAACATATCTTATATTCAAATACGAAAAAATAAGTTAATTTAGTCTTTTTAATGTTCCTTACAATGAAAACTAAATTTTAGGAATTCCCCAATATTGGCTTTTATTTTATGGGATATTCAAATAAGTAAATCAACTTTAATATTTCGTGGAAAACTATTATTAATTGTTTAAAACAAATTTTTTTTAAATGGCATATAATAATTATAAGCCATGAATTACTTAGATTAGACTGGACTTGCTCTTAAACAGGCGCGCGTATATTGCGGGACTATTGTAGATTTTATTTTATTAATTTATTATGTTTTTGCTATTTTTTTTTCATTTTATAAACATAATTTATTTTGTGATAAATCATGCTTTTAGTATCGAAATATCTTTTAACTGAATTTTGTTTGTATATTTGCCAATATTTATTATTATGCAATGTTTTATATCTTGACTTGGCAGTTATTTAAACGATTTGCAAGAATATTGGCTAAATACAAAAATGTTTTTTATGTCGCTAAATAACTTGTCGAATAATTTTTGACAAACAAATTTTGGATTTTTAAAAAGAAGATTTTTATGCCGCAGGCTGCTCTTATGAAAAGTAAGGAGGTACCTAAACTATAATTAAAATAGTAGTTTACGTGATGAGTTGGGAAAGAAATAGTTTTCTCTAAAAGCTCAAGTCGATGAGTTTAGTAATCTTTTCCAATACATTACGTATAACATTTTATCTAATATCATGATGTTAATTGTTAAATATTGACTGATAACAAACACACAAATAAAATTGTGTATTGTATTTTACAATTAATTTTTTTTTGTATTGTATACTACCATGATATTAGATGCCGTTATTAGAATTTTCCACATGATATTAGATAAAGAGGTTTTTAATATAAAATAATTTATACTTTTTGATATCAATATTCTTTCATATCTTTATAATTAAAATTTGTTAATTTATTAACTGTTTAGTTTAATATGTTACTATAGTATTAATTTATTTTGATTTGTTTATTAAAATTTAAATTTTTTGACTTACGCATTGTGATAATTGATATATTAAAATAAAGTTACTTATAAGAATATTTTTACATTATTTTACGATACCTTAAATTGAAAAAAAAATCATGCTCAATGTACTAATTGCAAAGATATAAATACTTTTTAAATCTAACGGGTAGGAGTTTATAAATTCTTTTTTTTAATAATAAGAAATTGTGTTGATCATAGTCAAGTTAAATGTAAAATAATGCAATCAAAATGTAGAGAAATATATCTTGATTTTATCTTTTATATCTGAATTGTAAAGGAAAATATACATTTAGTCGATAATCTACACTAAGGGCCGGTATTTCAGTTGTGGTTTAAACTACGATCAGAGTTTAAACTCAATATCTGATCAATCAGGTAGCCATAAACGTAGTTTAAACCTTGGATTTAGTTTAACTAGCAACTGAAATACTGGACCTAAGATTATAAATAATTATGATTTTAAAATAGTGTCGATACAGCAGGAACTACACTTGGACTGTTGATGCTTGATGTTACGTATACTTTGTTGCAATTTGACTTTGATGGTTTTTACATGCATGTCGCTAATAACTACATGGTTTTTAGGGCAGAGTAAACTTTTGAAATACAAATTTAATTATAAAACAATCAAGTTCTCACGTTTGGGTATTTTGAAAACTTTTGCATTGGTAACTGAAAAACTCAAAAGGTTTTTTAGTAAATATGGGTTCTCTAGAGAGTATTTTATACTCCCAGACCCTCTGGATTTATATGTTTTGTATCTTTACCAATTTTATAAGAACAGCTTGTATTTTATTACAAAACAGGCTCACGAGTTCTCAATTTTGTAATGAAAAATTTTATTTACTCCAAAATTTTGGATTTAAAATAGATATCCTAATTTTTCTCTTCAAATGTATGTTTATTTGTTATTGTTTTAATAATAACTTTTATAATATAAAAATAATAAAATGTAGAGGTACGCCCCTTATTATAGTAACCTGTCACAAATATTTTGCATTCTGTTCAATGTGATTGATGACTTTTGTGATCCCCATGGTGGACGGTCATCTTAGAGATGACCACGTTTATCAGGGACGTAGAACAGCATTTACCGTATTGAAACGTACGCAAACTATTGTTTTTAATTTTTATTGTATTTTTGACATGGGCCCACAACCAGCTTTTATATAAGCTTCTGTTTAAATAGATTATAGATGAATTAGTATCATTTTTGTTTGAATGCAAAACAGTTCTTGATAACTTTATTATCGTAATTAAATCATTTTTAAAGTAGGTAGGTAGGTAAAGTAAAGGTATCTTCAAAGTGTAAAAAAAGAATTACAAATAAAATTATTTTATTTACATTTCTACAATGCAGATGCACTTGCTCCATTACAAATCTTGTCTGATCTATTTGTTATTCCATCTGATCTATTCTTTATCACGTGGTTGCTATTATCCATCAGTATGATATTATATTTCGACATGGACTTATAAGAATTCTTCCGATGGTGGAATCGCTGGGGAAATTTGGTATATAAGTGAAGGGAAATGCGAGAAAAGCCGTGGAAACTAGAAGAAATCGTAGAAAATTCTACAGATTGATTTTCGAGAAGTGATTAACCTTTTTGGCGAAGAGTAATTCTAGAAAATTTCAGGAAATGCAAGGTAATTTTAGGGATACTATTTCGAAAGGAAATTTTAAGGATTCCTCACTCGGTTTCTTCCAAGTCCAAGATCGAGAATGAAAGGTAGTTACATGCACTTGCGGAATGCGATTTTTATTTTGATTGGTAAAATTTCAACGCAAATTTGGAGATTTGGAAAAAAAAATCGCAAGTGCATGTAACTATAGTTTGTATCTATCTTGAAAATTTATATTGGAGATCAGGTAGTAAATTGGGTATATTTAATTGAGAAAATTGAGTGCAACTGAGACTTATCTATTGCAAAATATTTACCTATAGGATGTTGGTAAAAATTGTATCACATTTTGAAAAAGTACATAGAACTCATTAAATCAAGTAAAAATGCCCGGATAAACATAGGTCTAAAAACCATTTATTTATTTATTTATGTCTGTGAGGGCAGTAAAGGTAAATTTTTTTGCCGCTCTTGTTTTTTGATTTTGCCGTTTTTGTTTTAGGAGGTGTAGGTACTACTTTTAAAATTTGATATCATCGTTTTTCAACATCCTGTAAATGTAGATATTGTATAGCGAAATTTCTTACCTAACATTTTAGTTGGCTCTTGACTTATATATTACAATTAAATAATATACACGAGGTGTTATAATAAGCAGTCAATAATTTTTCCATAGCTTAGCTAATTGTTTGTCAAGTTGACTTAGATTTTAGATAAATGTTAAAAGTATCAAATAGGTATTCTAAAAAATGTAAAAATTTAAGATACACAAACTTGTCCACTGACATAACTGACAAACTACGAAACGAGAACATCCTCTGTTGATAGTAGTTCTACCAGAATAAACTTGAAAATGTTTTATATTCCAAGTTTTTCATATTGCGATGGCGCACGGGTGCGGAGCAAAAGCACTTTTATTTCTCGATGATGCGATGGTTATTAAAACGACAAATTCACGTGGCCGATTTTTTAACACTTCAATGTTTCTTTTGCGCTTTTTGAAATTGTTCTATCCACCATTTCGTTAAATTAAGATAAAATAGCGAACCATCCGGCTCGTAATCGAGATAAGTGTAACCGGGAATACTTTTAGAAATTGCGGGTTCAATTTGGGTTCCTTCGTGCCATTCGTTAAAACTTGTAATTGAAACGTAATTGGTATTACTGCTTATTGCAGTTCTCCAAGCAACATCGTAATATTGCCCGTGTCTTCTGTGCCTTATGTTTTTTGAATTCCACGGACGTACTTGTGTATCTATGTATCCTGGACCGGTCGACGGTATGAATATTAATCCATTTTGAACAGCGAATTTGGCCAAATTTTTCCAATTTTTCCACGTACTTCCATAACTAAAACTATTTGCAGCAAAGTATGTGTAGAAGCCATCAAAGTGGGACTTTTTTATGTGGTATCTATGTTGAATGTCAACCAATAAACCAATAAAAACTGCATCGACGTCGGTACCACGAACGCTTAAATTTCCTTTCGGACTTAGCAACTCCTTCCACGCAATTGCCGGCGTTAAATAGGAATCGTAAACATAAAACATAGGTACTTCTTTTTCGCTCAAGGGTTTTTTAATTTTGTACAACGCAGGATGATTTCCGTATTTTTGCAAAAATTCCCGAAGATATTGAAACATATTTATTGGATTTCTTTCGGTATAAGGTTCTATATGTAACGTCACTTTTACTTTGTTATGATAGGCTTTTTCAAATATCGTCGGAAGTAAATCGTTGGGCGAATCTTGATAATTTGGAGGAGACCACGAAACTGCTATTACTCCAATTCCGGCCTCTTTTATTTGCTTCATGTGTGTATTTATTACCGAAGAATCTTTTGAACTGTAACATCCTAATGACGGATAAAAATTTGATCCGATATCGTTGACGGGTTCGTGCGAGCCCGTGGGATATTCTTTGTGCTGTTCTCTTTTCCAGTTGGGCAAAAAATTATGATTCCAATGTTTGAAATGTCCGTCGAATTCTTTATTAGCGTACCAAGCGTAATAAAAAATGTGAACGTTATAATTCGGTTTGGATACTGGTTTACTGTTTAAAATTATCGATCGCGATTTTTTCACTTTTTGCGAGAGTCTCTGAATTTTTTCTTGCATTAGTTTTATGTGTATTTCGTTATTGTTGAAAATGTCTCGGGCGGATATTATTTCGTTATCATTAATATACGTCCCCCGAATTATTTCGGTCGCTATAAATCCTCTACTATTTACACTGACATTGTTAAAATTTAAATATCGCTTAATTATTTCGTAACTAACAATTAAACACATAATCACGGTTATTTGTATAAAAATTATTCTTCTGTTAAATTTTAATAAAGCCATTGCTTAAGTATAAAAATTTTGTGTTTGTTAATAAATTACTGCGAAGATTTAAATTTCACACCCGGAAAACATCCGGATTTTCGACTCCGGTTATAAACAACATGAAGGAAGGATATTGCATTTGTTCTAATGTTCATCGCTCCAATATCATAGGCGCCGCGACGTCAATTTTCAAATAAAAATATATTCATGATAGCAAGAAATAAAATTATTGTAATCAAGATTTTTGGACTTCGAATAATATAATAAATAAAAAATCAAATTATAGCTCCCTGATGTAAACCAGCATTATTATAGAATTTTAACCAATATTATTAGCAAAATATCGCTAACAGGTAGCGTGACAATTAGGCCGGGAGCTAGCGTTAAAAAATGGCCGAGTATAATATGCCGGCAGAATTTTTTATTGCTTGTTAATCTCGGTTCACCTATCAGTGAATCGACCGTCAGCTGCTCAAGTGGCGGTGGGTGTGGGTGTGGGAGACAAAGAACGTGGTAAAAAAAGAAAAAAAATTGTGATAGTATGCCGACTGAAACTTATTTTACTAATAGTTCACATCATAATAATTCTAAAAAAAATAGTCAGCTGCATCGCGGAGGAGGAGTTATGCGTCAGCTGCATTGCGGAGGAGGGGTTATGCGTCAGCTGCAAATTTGTAAAAAATTTAAAAAAAAATAAAAACGTAAAAAAATTACTTTGACAATTGAAAATAATTACTTTGACATTTGAAAAAATGTTATATTTTCAATATAACCTTAAAATTTAATTTTTTTGACAATGAATTGACATTTGAAAAATGACAAGTTAATTTTTTTTGACGTTTTTATTTTAAATTTAAATTTTTTTACAAATTTACGAGCGCAGCTGACGCATAACCCCTCCTCCTCGATGGAGTTGACTATTTATTTTAGAATAATTATGATGTGGACTATTAGTAAAATAAGTTTCAGTCGGCATACTATCACAAATCTTTTTCTTTTTTTTATCACTTTCTTTATCTCTCACACCCACACCCATCGCAGGTGCGTCAGCTGACGCGCAGTTTACTTATTAGAAATACTAAATCTATCAAAATGGGCAACAATTAATCGGCCTAAAATGACTGCCCAAAATATAACGCTGCCTCCCGGACTAAATAGAAAAATTACAAGAAAATATTGTCACTTCTGCCGCAATACTTCCAATCATCAGCACACCAAATTTTATCTGAATCGATTAAACATTTCCGGAGATACGAGAACACATTATATTCATATTTTTTAAAAATTCATTTGTATTATTTACGTGTAAAAGTGATCAAATCGAGATCACCGTGTTCAGAAACGTAAAGATTTGCAAAATATAAAAAAAAATTTTTGTATCGGGCTGTCTGTCGCCAGATTTTGCCCTCGCTTTATTCCTGAACCATCCAACCAATCATGACCAAATTAATTTTGTATGGTATACGAGAGGTAGAAAGGTAAAAATAAAGTTTTCGTCACGATCTGTCAATCAGAAGTGCTACTACAAGAAAATCACACAAGATTTTTAAAAACCATTTTGTCTTGTGATAGGTTATTTGAAAGGCATTGAAAAGCTTTATCCAGAATAGGTAAAATTAACTTTGTAGCTGTCATATTATGTCAAAAATTAAAAAAAAATTGAATTTTTTTTTTGATTGGAGGTAAAAAGGTATTTCATAAATTTATGTAACTTTTTAATAACTTTAATACTTTTTGCTTACATAAAACATAAGACACAGTGTGGGTGTTCGTATAGGGGCGGTCGTATCTATAATTTCCAAAAATGTGGGAGACATTACTGAAAAATAACCATAATATTGAAAAATATAAGTTATTGCATAACAACATTGCTTTAAATATTGCTCACAAATATTGATAATGAATATTGCACCAATAGCAAAAGTGAATGTTTTTCAATATTAATGCAATATTTATGTGCGATATTGAGAAAATATAGAAAATCAATTATTGATCGATGAAAATTAACAATGAATGTCGATAGGCAATATTGGTTATCAATAGCTTTCTAGCAATTACATCAGCGAGCGAACGATAGTGCATCAGATTTAACCATGTAGCTTTTTATTTTGTGATAACAGTTAATCACTGTTTAATTATTTATTTGCTTCTTTCATTGCATAAAACTGCTTGAGTGTAATCATATATGACATGCTCATCCTCAACAGCTGAAAAAAATTTAAAAAATTAGTGATTTTATTTTCTTTCATTTTCCGATTTGTTACGCTACCATAACCATCGTTTCCAACGACATGTTGTAAGAAAATCCTACAGATAGTCTCATAGGTTTCTTAAATTGGATCATTATCATCAATATGATTTTCTTATTTTTAATACTGCAGTTGTACCAGTCGCTTTCCCAGATGGCATTCAACACGTTGGCATGCTAAAATAGTTTAATTATTATTTTTATTTTTTATAATTAATTTATTAATTAAATAATAAAATCAGTTTAATGTTATGTATATTATGTCTAATATAATATCATAGTAGAGGTGTAGCAAAGTGACACCACAGATATTTATAAATACAATTAAATATGTTTTAGAATTTTATAGATGACAATAAAATGAAGCGATTCAACTGTGGATCATCCTAAATTTTTCTTCTAATTCAAAAAGTAATCGATTTTAAAGTTTTGATTTTTCACATAAAGATCGGTGTTTTGCCCATTTCGTTAACGGTATCTGTGCTTGCCATAAATGTAGGGTCACGACTGTGTTTTTGTAGGTGTAGAATTATTGGCCCAACAGCTTTTAATAAATTTATTTTAAATTAAATTAAATTTATTGGATAAATAGTTGAATTTAACTAAAAAACAAAGATCCCGTGTCCACATCTGCAGTTTTTGAGTTGTAGCAACTTCGGGGATGTTTTTAAGAAGTGGATCAACTCAAATATTGACTGTCGAACTAGATTCGTCATTTTCGAATGCGTTCTGAATTTACCTCTACAGTAATGAGGTTTCCAAACGAATACCAAGTTAGAAGGTCTGCCATTAAACTCCCAAACAAGTACCAAACATTTTTGATAAGTTGAAAAGAGAAGTCGTCCTAAAATGTTAAAAGTATTAAAATTTAAATTTTACTTACAGCTATAGCTTTAAGATCCAAAGCTGTCATTATGAAGTTATGAACAACTGGTTTTCAAGTTAATACCTTAATTTTTAAAACACCCCTTTAAGACCCGGAGTTGTTACTTTGAAATTGTAATTAACAAGAGATTGTTAAAAGTTTACTTACGGTAACAATTTCAAAACCAATCATCGAGGTATGTCCAATGCATATTAAAAAGTAAAGAAAGTTGAGAAATTTCATGACTTTATCAAAGTCTTTTACAAATCTGGAAAATATATAATAAAATAAATCAAATTTCATCAGTTATATACTCTTCTGCAATTTTTTACTTGGAAATATTTTGATAATATATCGTAATTTTACGCAAATTTTGGTGGATTTCTTCATCTGTAAACCTGGTCGCATTGATTCCCTCTGCTATTTCGTGTTTTAAAATTACTAATGGGGGAGTTCTGTAAAGTGTGCCAACTTCGAAAATGCTCGGACTTTTTTGAGAAGCTTTTTTTAAAAAAGTTTTATGCCAACATAATCTAATTTTAAATCTGAAGATGTTAAACATTACACGAAAGTAAAATAATTTCCTTTTTAAGAGAAAATTGAAATTAAAATAAGTTACCAGATATCCCTATACAAAATGTATGGTGGCAACCTGGAAAAGTTAAAATAATGTAAATATAACCTAACTTTAATTATGTTAATCCTATTTATCATCCAGGATTATTTGATAATTATGTCTTTATTTACTATATAGGAGTTTATTTTAGTATTTTAACAACGATTTGAAACATTGATATTAAATATGACTATCTTAGAACCCAGAGATGTACCAGGTGCAGTTTTAAAAGATTTTGTTGCTTTAGAAGACCATTCCGTGCTAGAATTAAAAAGATGATTAGAATGCCGAGGATTGAAACAAAATGGAAAGAAAAACGATTTAATTATCAGAATAAATAACTTCATCGATTCCGGCAATGCAAATAAAATATTTGATGGTGTTGTACAAGGAAAGTGGTACGATTTGAAATTAAATATTCGAAATAATCAACAAGTTAGTGGATTATCATCGCATTTAAATTCAATAGAGTGGCATCCGTTTCCCTTTCATCCTATACCCGAATATTTCAATAAAGGGCATATTTATACTTCTATTGTTGGAGCAGATGTGGAGAATGAAGATTCAGTTGTTAATTTAGCAGACGTTAATACCACAACAACTGTGAGACCATTTAGGAGGGCCGATCAATACTGGAGGTCTTTTTACTTTTATCACTGCATCTAATGCAAAAATTGTAGCACATCAACTCAACTCCTATAGTGCAAAAAAGAACTTCTTGCTAAAAAATTTATGGAGAGCAACGCCAAATGTAGAAACACAAGCAATGAGGTATGGTAAAAATAACGAATCCAAGGCCAGGCCAGAATATAGTAAATGTTTCAAGATGGTTTCTGGATTCTAACTGCCGGTTTGATGGTGAATAAAAATCATCCATTTTTTGGAGCAAGCTTTGATGGAATAATAATGAAAGGTAATAAAATAGAACATATTGAAATTAAATGCCCCCAAGTGTTAGAACGATGTCCTAATATAACCAACTTTGATTCGTTTCTTAGCAAGAGTCAACTAAGTAATTTTTTTTTAGAAAAGAAAAATAATGAAATTTCTATCAAGAAGAACCATCCATACTTATATCAAAGAATTATGTCTTTAATTATTTTGATATAGAAATGTACGTTCTTGTTGTTTGGACCCCTAGGCAAATCCTTACCATGCCGATTTTTCAGCGTGATTATGAAGATATTGTTGAAGAAATCAAAATTGCTATTCCTCGTTTCTATTGTAACATTTACGTACCAGAAATGTTTGCAATGAGAACAGTACGAAATTTAAATCCCATTAAATTAGATATTTTGTAATCGGCAATCTTTTTTACATAATTTTATAACTTACTTTTTAAATTTTAAATAATACAATAAAAATAACTACAAGTTTTAAATATAATTTCTTTAATTGTTCGCTTGTTGATATAATGGTATTTTATAATATTTATTATAATAATGTTAAAAATTTTAAATGTATATTTAACAGTTTACTAAACAGTCTTCAAAGTTGACTAAAAAACAAACTACTGTAAACATGTTGGATAAAAATCTGATGTGGACACCACATAATTTCCTTGTAATTTTTATAATAATTGGACAGGAATCTCGTTAATCTGTTCATGCGCGTCATTAATTACAACTTTTGGCACGGACAATCGCAACCAAAAATAGGAGGTGCACAACTAGATGCTATAAGTGTCTCAAATCCAAAATTTCAACTTTCTACGACCTACCGTATTTGAGTTATGCGACATACAGACGTCCATACATACGTACGTACCGACGTCACAACGAAAATAGTCAAAATGGATTCAGGGAAGGTCAAAACGGATATTTCCGTCAAAATCTGGAAATCGAAAAACATCGGTATCACAATACTTCCTTGTTTTACAAGGAAGTAATATTGGCAATAATAAGATTTGGCATTGTTTTTTTAAAATCCTATAACATTTAATGCGACTTATAGCTCTTTCAACGTGAACTCGTCATCTTGCAATTTTTTTTGTAAGTAATTCTTCTTCTGCAGTCAACCTTGATCTTCCCATAAGGAGATGAGGTGTATAAAGCTTGATATGTAATTCGTTAGCTAAATCGTGTATTAGAAATCCTCGATCGGCCATTACTGTATCATTTTCTTTTAAAAAAGTTTTCAAATCACAGTCTTCAAATAATTGTCGATCAGATATAGCACCTTCGAATCCTTCACTTACATAAGTTATTGCTCCACTCGGGCAGATATCTATCAAAAACTTCACTGTGTTGGCACGTTTACAACACTGTTCTTATTTACAACACTGTCGTCACGAACAACTTCAAAGTTTTCATTATTTAATTCTATAACGCTTGTATTCAAAGATTCTTCTTGTAAGACTTCAGTATCACTCTGGGAAGCTTCGAGTTTGGCAAATGGCAATGGATCTGAATCACTGGTAAACTTTCCTGTAAAATGTTTATGACATATGTAAGTCCATCGACTAATATTCTCTATATTTAACTTATTATTACCACATAGTTTCAACCATTTTTCACATTTCTTACGTTGTCTCTTGGGTTTTGGAAATGGGTGAAATGCAAGTCTTTTTTGGATATTCGAGTTGCTTTTACAATCTTTATAATAACATTGTTTACCCATTTTGATGATTTTAAACTACTCTAATAACCTTTTATATATTAATTTGTTCTAAATAAACTCTTATATAGTAAATAAAGACATAATTATCAAATAATCCTGGATGATAAATAGGATTAACATAATTAAAGTTAGGTTATATTTACATTATTTTAACTTTTCCAGGTTGCCACCATACATTTTGTATAGGGATATCTGGTAACTTATTTTAATTTCAATTTTCTCTTAAAAAGGAAATTATTTTACTTTCGTGTAATGTTTAACATCTTCAGATTTAAAATTAGATTATGTTGGCATAAAACTTTTTAAAAAAAAGCTTTTCAAAAAAGTCCGAGCATTTTCGAAGTTGGCACACTTTACAGAACTCCCCCATTGACTTAGTATAAAAACCATCACACCAACATAAACCATGTTGCCAGCCATAATGTACATAGAAACCACCAGTCCCTCGAATGTGACAAAAGCATATGTGAGCTTGTAATAGTTGTGGTAATCGAAAGGAAAGTAGGAGTCTAGTGGCAAGGTAAGTTCTTCGCTAGGATCTGTCAACGTCGTTATCCAAGGACAAATAATAAATATGGTACCGTTCACCGCAACCACTATGATCCAAATCAGGTCCAGTGTATTGTTCAGATTGCAGTTCTTCATGTAGATAGCTTTTAAGTTGGCATTTTTACTTTTAAGAATATTTTTTTCTGTTGCATTTATTTTCTGGAACAGACTTCTCATAATAGGCAATGAGAAAGAGAACAATTTAATCAAGCCATGAGTAAATTGAGCGCTAATCGATATGCTGTTTACGAACTTCTGCAGGCCCTGCTTGGCAGTAGTTGGAACCCCCAAAATCATACCACAAGTTAGCGAGATAAACAACGACAGCGTTAGGTAATAATATATTTTGTACAAAAATAATGCCTTCTGGTTCTTTGTTTCCAACGGCCAATAGCCGAGCAGCTCGAACACAGTCGCAGTATGCTTCATCAGGACTTTCATGACTGTAAACTCAATCCTCTTCTCCAATATTCCACTACTCAAATTGAAGAATATGTGACTCTCAAATTACAGCTTAGTGTGGGAATGCAGTACCTATACACAGAATAATAATTCGATATTTAATTTTAGTTCTAGTTACGGAGTTAATTTTATGAAAAAAAATCAAACAATTTAATAAAGGTTTAATTAATATCTTTTCAATATTTATATATTATTATTGAAAACAATTTGAAAATTAGTTTGGGGAGTCGAAGGGTTAAAAATTCAACCAACAGGTGAACTTCATGTCTGATTTCGTATGGATTCAGTCAACTGATGGCCGGGATTATAATAGTTATTTATGAATCTTGTCCTGAAAGTGCATCTTTTTGGTATGAGCGTGGAAAATTATAGACTATAAATTATAAATTATATCGTTTTGTTTCGTCCCTAGCAAAACAATATACTATTGCTTTATATCCCCAAAATTTACTCAGTAGATTTTACTCAACAAGTACAGTGGCGGTCATATGAAAAGCGCATGGTTAATTTCCAACAAATTTCCGATCTATTAGGTCTTGTTATTAGGAGTAAGAAATTTTTTCAGAAGTAGATGAAAGCTATAGGTAATTTAGTGTAAATTTCGTGTAGACAAGTGATGGCTTTCAGTTTTAAATATGAAAAAAATCAAAAAATTTTATTAAGAAAAGAAATTCGCGATTTTTGAATAATGATTATAGCTCAATGATAATTAAAATTTATACATAATTAAGCAGTAAAAATGTTATTAAAATAAAAATTAATATACATAATGTGTTTTTAAAGTATTTTTATTTTTAATATTTGGTATGACCACCATTGGCCTTTATGACTGCCTGTAACCGGCGTGGCATCGAGTCTGTTAAGCTCTTCAGGTATTGCTCACTTAAATTGTTGTCCCATACAAATTGTAAAGCTTGTTTAAGCTCTGGGATACTTTTAGGTGATGTTGCGACCACGTGCCTCTTCATAATTGCCCATAAATTTTCAATGGGGTTAAGGTCAGGGCTGTTTCCAGACCAATCAATAATATAAATCCCATTATTCAAAAAATATTGTGTTACCTGAAACACAAAATAGAGGCGAATTATTTTATATTTCTCATTAATTTATTTTAAAAATGTATAAGGAATGTGATATGATTAATGATTTTCAAAAAAAAAAATTTTTTATAAAAATATTGCATACCTTCTTGGCCGTGTGACATGGTGCATTATCTTGCTGGAAATACCAATCCTCATTTTCAGCAAATAATTCTGATACCGATGGCATTAAACTTTCTTCTAATATTTCGATATAGGCATTAGCATTCACGGTACCTGTTATGATGTTCAGGTAACCTAATCCACGTTGGGAGAAACAACCCCACACCATTAATCCCATTTTATTTTTGGTTGTTTTTATCGTGCATTGTTGTGACAATCTTTCATTCTTAAATCGCCCCACGTATCGCTTTCCATCCGAACCGTATAACAAAAATTTAGATTCATCGGAGAAAATCACTCGACTCCAATCTTCTTCGGACCAATTGGCATACTTTTTTGCGAATTTCAACCGCTTTTTCATCATGACTTTCGTCAACATCGGCTTCTTAACGGCCTAATATTCATTTAATCCGAATTCACGGAGCCTCCTACCAATGGTCTCGACACTTATTTCAATTCCCATTTCTTTCTTTAATTCAGCCTTTAACTGTCGACGAGATTTGAAACGGTCTTTGAGCGCCATTCGACGAAGAACTCGATCAACGGCTTTTGTCGTCTTTCTTGGCGGTCTTCCCTTTGGTAGCGGCCTGCTACTGCCACTTTCGTCAAATTTTTTTGAAAACCGACTTACCGTTCGTCTGTGGCAACCCACCTTTTTGCTAATGTAATTCTGGGATTTGTTTTCGTCACGTAGAACTAAAATGGTGTGCTTCTCCAATTCTGTTAAATTTCCTGTTCTTGGCATTTTGGCACGATTATGGTTACTTTTAAATAAATTGCACACTCTAAGGGCACTAGGTAACAACTGAAGTACTTAAAATTTACAACTGATTTTGAAAAAAATCCCTACCCCTAAAATTTATACCTGTACGGCTTGATATTCTTTGGAAATTCACCATGCGCTTTTCATGTGACCGCCACTAAATTTACTTCGAGAATAACTAACTAACGATTTAACTGGTCCTTTATAATCCCGGACCGAAATAATTAAAAAATTTCAATAATTAATATTTTCGAAGCTTTTTGTGAAAATGTAAAAAATGTAAAACGCAAATTAGTACTGGTGCTACTGTTCATATTTTTACACTACTGTAGTAGAACTGCAAAATAGAAAATAATAGGAAAAAAAATCCAGCTCCAGGATGGACAATAAGATTTTAAAAATTAATTAATTTAATTCATATTCCGAAAGTTGTTGATTTTAGGCAATAAAATTTTATAATTTATTTTGTACATCAATTCGCGCTTTTGACGAATTCACATAGCTATTTATACTAAAAAGCAATAGTTCTGTCCTTGTAGCCAGTCGAAGGAAAATATTAGAACCATTTGATTTGGAAGAAAAATTAATTAAACTTTTTTTCTAGGAAAGTGTCCGTTATTTTTTATTATTATTTTTATTATTTTATTTTATTATTGCGGATATTAAAGATGTATGTAGTGGCGGTGCAAGAGTAGGCAGGGCCCGTAAGCAAATATACAAAATTGGCCCCTAAAAAAATACCGTATTAATTTTGATTTGCGTTATATTATTTAAAAATCTCGTTTTTGGGATTAACTAGCCTTTATGGTTCTGGGCCCCTAAACATTGCTTACATTCGCTTATTGATATTACCGCCACTGCAATGGGACCGATTTAGTGGCCTAAGTACGCGTAGGGATATCTCCTTGCCCTCCTACCTAAAATCCAAAATCCATAAGAGTACACTGGAGGGTATTCCATACCCCCCAGACCCCCCGGATTACACCAATTCTTTTGTGAATTAAATAATATGTTTAGAGCTTTGGAATCGGAAAAAAACTGGTTTCGCTGATAAGTCCAAAAGTGATTATATTTTGTCACAAAAGAATTCTTGTAATCTGGAGGGTATAGATATCCATACGCGTACTTAGGTCACTAAATCGGGCTTATTGTACTAAGTATCTCCGATGCAGCGGGTCTCCGTCCTGTCACTCCTTAAGCCATCCTGTCTCCAGAATGAATTCGATTGAGACAGCTGCATCAGAGGTCGTACAATGGGCCAGTGGCGGTGTAAGAGTAGCTAGGGCCAGTAAGCAAAAAAGAAAAAGTAAGCAAAAGAAAGCAATGTATTAATTTATTTTGAATTGTATATATTATTTAAAAATCTCTTTTTTGGGATTTACTACCCTTTATAGTGCCGGGCTCTTTATGGTCCCGGGCCCCTAAGCATTGCTTACATTCGCTTATTGATATCACCGCCGTTTAAATCGGTTCATTTTCTGAAATTACAAATATTAAATTTGACATAACAAAATTTTTATTAGTGACTTTTTTTTTGTTGTTAAAACTGATAAAAACCGATATGTACATAGTAGTTATACCAAAAAGTTTTAAACATGTATAGGATTCTTTTAACGTCGAAATCCATATTATTTTTATTAATTAAAATTATTAGCTCTTGAAAATAATATAAATTAGAATTATCAATATTGAGGTACAGGACACAAATAAAACACATTTTTTAAACGAGCTTTCGATAGATGTCTTTTTCTTTTTCAAGTTTAATATGAATTCATATGTTTTTTCAAGTTTAATATGAATTCATATTAAACTAGAGAAAGAAAAAGACATTTTTCGAAAGCTCGTTTAAAAAATGTGTTTTATTTGTGTCCTGTAGCTCAATATTGATAATTCTAATTTATATATTATTTTTAGAGAATTGAAGGTGACAACTCTATATATCGGTTGTTCAATTACTAATTAATTTCTCGAGAACGGGGTAGTAAACCGTGATGAAACTTGGCTAAAACCTTTTTCTATTTAGAAGCTATAACTACAGAAAATTTGAAAAACTTTCTTTTTTTTTTTTTAAATTGAAAAATTGAAAAAAAGACAAGTATTTTACTGTTTAACACCTTGTGATTTTCCCACACAGCAGACTCTTAGGCAAAACCATAGATGTCATTTTCAGGAATTTTAGCAAAAAGTGAACATCAAATTAAAACTGCAAGAACTATCGATTTGAAATTTTTTTTATTACATCGAAAAATCAATGACGACATGTGTACCAATTTTCATCGATATCTTATATTTTTTAGTTGTATTTTTTGTCTCTTATACATCCTTAAACTTTTGAAAAATACTCACAGCAGTCACACAATTTTCCGTTTGTTAAACCTTTTTAATACAAATTAACTTTTTTGTGAATAGAAATTTTGATAAAAAATGCACTTCATTATAATATTAATAATATTAACTGTGTAGAGCAGACTTCACCGTCTCTTTATATAGCTAATACACGTTTATGGTCAATTTCAATCTAGTTCAACAGGACTCTCGTCATGACTGCTAATGAAATCCTTTTCTCGAATGTTATATTATTGAAACTATAGAATATAGTGTGCGATTCAAATAACAGTTTAGTGTAGGAGACAGATAAGTACCTACCTATTATACAGTAAAATTCAATACGTATATAATTTTATGGAAAAATCGAACAAGCAATAGGTCACTAATGTCTTGTTGTAATATTTAAATTTTAGTCCATTTATAGACTTTTCTAGATCATTTTTTGGTCGAATATACTTCAAAACATAATTAATTAGCTAATAAAAAATGTAATTAACCAGTATGTTTACGCAATTAAGAGAAACAAATTCCTTTCAAATGTACTTTCCACCGCCTCAAATCAAACGGCTGTACCATCTTCTATTAGGGAGACGTCAAGACGAGCTCTTAGGTAAGGACGAAGTGTACGAACACTCTGTCTTTCCACGAGCTATATCCTAGCGCCTCTTGCGGCACTTGTGGATGTAAACAAAGAACAAACCAGAGTAATCTGAGGAAGACGGCTAAAATGTCGGGACCTAAACCAACGATTGCAACGGGTACAGTCACTTACAAGGATGCTGCTACCAAACACCTCCGCGTAGTATTGATTGACCGTTTTAATTCTCTGAGAGAAGTCAGTGGGGCCCAGAATGATATTGTAGAGACACATCTCAACCAAACCCTTGAGAGAACTATTCTAGTGGCTCAGGAAAGGGTGATAGTACGATAGCAGTACCTCGTTACTCGGGGCAAATTTTTCGGATTACCTGAGATGACGACAACTCCCTGAATTGGTTACAAACTACTGTGACTAGACTCCCGCAACTGTAGGAAGAAGCAAGGCTAGATGTGCTCAGGTGGATTAACTGCTGTTTTTCTTGCTTTGGAAGGGGGAAAGTCTTCGAAAAGACACCACCAGCCCGCAATGGGTAGTAGTGGTGGGATATCTACCCACTAAAAACCCAATCCAAATATTCATTTAATCCTTTCAGACCCGTCTTTTTTTGGCTAAAGGAAATCATTATTTTTTTAAAATTTCGTATTATTGTGCCCTAAAAAGTGTTTTTGGCGAGTTTCATAATTTTCTGAATTATGCATTTATAATAATATTTGGCTGAGTTATTTTTAACTAAAGTTATACTCAAGTTTAAGCTATTCTGCAACGGAATGTTTTTTTACAATTTTTATTTAAATTAATTCATTAGGTATCATAGTTTATGTTACTCATAGAACATTTTTTTATATTTTTATTGAATTCCTCGGGGTTCTTTCCTAAACAAATGATTGCTATCCTGCATATAAGTTTGTCATCAACTTCAAAATAAATTAATAAACGTAGGTACACTATATAGTGTACCCGGGGTCTGAAAGGGTTAAACTAGTATTTTTGAGGATTTACGGAAATATTTTAAGTGGATATACTAAAATAAAACAGATTCATGCCTATAATAAAAGAAGAAGAAGACACTAAAAAAGTATTTCATGAGCATAACTAAACGTTTTTCAAAGTACTTGTTATATTGCATATAAAATTTTGTATTGATTGATTTATGATATTGGATATTCCTAGTAAAAGTTTTGTAAACCTTTATGTATTTATAGTTGTTTAATGCTGTAATTGTGTAATTGAACGATTTACCTAATTGTTTATTGTGCTTGATGCATTTTACCATTTAAATTAATTATTAGGTAAAATAAAAACAAATTGAATACAAATATAGTAGATTTTTTAAACAAGTTTAATTATTTTCTTATGGGGTAATCCCTAGTAGTCGAAAATTTGGTTTTTGCCTATGAAAATCGATGGCCGGCAATAAAAGACATAGAATAATTTAAAAAAATGTATTTAAAAATACTTGATTAATTATATAAATTGATTATTTTAAAAGTATACATTTGAAAAGTCGCCATTTGGTGACGTAGAACAAATCCTCCAATGGAAACGTTCCATTTACAGTTCAAATAATTTCATTTCACACGTTACGAACGTTACATGTACAAGACAGAGACAAAATATCACTTGTACGTCTGATATTAAGTCTTCATAAAATTTTTCAAACGTCAAATAAAAATAACCTCAAATAAAATTGTTTCTTGAATTTAAAATTGAGTAGTAGATGAAGTTAAATTATGATTTAAAAAAAAGCAATAAAAATATAATTTCAAAAGTGCTTTTTTAAAAAGTCCACCTACAAAAAAGTTGTGGTTAAAACAATGCAACATAGTTAAATATTTGATATCAAGTTTATCAATCGGTTTCATAAATATCATACGAAATGGTCAGTATGATAGAGTAAGAAATTCTTTTACTTATTTGTTGACAGAGGTTTTAAGCCTAAAAGTTTGAGTGTAAATTGTTGAGTTCAAATTATCGGATTAAATTTGGTTTGTAGTAAAATTTACTATATAAGGAAATTAAACAACTTAAAATTAAATTAAATCCAATTGAAAACCTAACAAGGAAGTTATTACAGTTTGTTATGTTTTGCAAAATGCCTACTAAGAAATGTTTATTCCTAGATGTGACAATACCACAAATAATTCTGAAAAAGTATTTTTTTTCGTTCCGATGGATCTAGCTAAAAGAAAGTTATGGTATGAAGCAGCAAGAATATCATTACCATTTTATCCAAAATCATTATGGCATTGTTGTGAAGATCATTTTGATGTTGAGCACAATTTTGAAAACTGGATGTACTTTAAAACTATGGGAAGTAAGTTAAAAATTAAACATGGTGTGGTACCACATAAGTTTATTGATAATTCTCCATTAGAAACCCTCTCGAAAAGCTTAACGGATTCTGCCAAAAAAAGAAAGTTGGAAAATATTACAAGTTTTGAAGCAAAAAAATTCAAAAATTAGCAATAAGCCATCAAAATCGAAAGTTGTGAGGAATCTTTTTTCTATACCACAGAATGTCGAAGAATGTAGTTTGATGCCATGTGCTTCGGGTGTTATATCGGTGTCACCTGAAATAGATTCGTTATTTCCATCGACAAAATTAGTTGGAATACAAACAGTTTTGAAAAATTCAGTACGTAGTGTTCAAACAAATACTGCAAAAATTATAGTTTGTGGTCTTATAAATTTACAGGACCCTTTAATTGCTCTTTAAAGTGAATTTAATTACCTTTGTGTAAATTTATTTTTAAAATAAAATATAAAATTTGTAAAAGTATATTTGTTATTAATTATTACATTTTAATCTTAAAAATTAACAATAAGACGTTTGCAGTTTAGGATATATGGCACTTTTCCAAAATTCTTCACAAATATTTAAAATGTCAATTACTTCTTCTTCTTGTAAATCCATGTTTACATCCACCTTCAGAAGCAGAACAACTTGTACATTTACAACTTACCACTTCCTCTTCTTTTTCGTTTATTACAGCACACACGTCATAGCCTTTTATTCTTATTTTGTATTCTGGAGTGATTTTTCCTTGCACCGTACAGAGATCTCCACTTCGCTGAAGTTGTACATATGCAACAGCATTGTCTCCATACATTTCTTTACCTGATCTTTTGGTTTTTACGTTGCGTACTTCGGCACTAACAAAATCCATGTTGGAAGTATAAAAGTCGTTCAACATATCATTGTCCACCGATGGTAAATTGTCCGATAATGCTTGTTCAAAATTAACTTCTAACTTATTAGTCATTTTGAGACACTAAAAAAAGCACTGCAAACTGTAATAATATTGGCGTCCATTCATTTAATTTAAAATGATGGATATACCTATATATAGGTACTCAAGACAAAACTTACAAATAATAACAAAATTTTATAACTTAATTTCAAATTTTAAATAACAAAATAACCTCAAATTTCGAATTGACATTTCAAATTAACTTCAAGTGTCGCTAAGGGGAGTGGCCTAAAGCTATCATTTCTGTCATTGGACGATTTGTTACTACGTCACGATTTACCGCGTTTTAGATTTTTAAAAAATTTTCAATTTTTAAATTTGAATTTGATGACTAAAAATTAATCAAAAAATTTTTTTTTATAACGAGGGGACCTTATTTACGTCTAAATATTTGATTTTAATAATAAAAAAAATTTATGGGATTAGCCCATGGGCGCTGGCGATCAAACTTGGCTAAAATCAAGATGACATACTATAGGGAATTTAATTAATGGGGTGGTTTTCCGTTGCCTTCCCCATAGCCCACAGATCTATCTTGGGATATAGATCATAGCAGTCTCTTCGACGCGACTAGGATTTGAACCGTGGTTACTTTACTTCCCACAGTCGGTCGGTGTAGGCTTTACTCCATACTGCTGGTATTTTATTTATTTTATATTATTTATAATTATTTTACTGAAAATAAACGAGCATTAGTAAAACAGGAATAAAGTGGCATTAATCGAAATTATCAGGAATTACATTAGTTTTGTAAACCTATAGTTAATTCTATTTTTTATTTTTATTTCTCAGGACGTAATGACGGAAACATGGAGATCTTGAATTCATCAGATTACTTCAGCAATCAGAATACCGAGTTAATCTAGGTTCTTCGAACTAGAACCACGAGGATGATCAATTTAATTTTATTAATATTCTTCACTTCTCATATAAGTATTTTATTTCAGATATTAGATTTTCATAAAGAGAAATGGCTTTTACCTATAGGTAAAATTTGGATAAAAAATCACATGTAAATAATACAAATGACTTAAAAAACCGTTGGCTGCAGGCAGGCCCAACCAGAGGGGGGGGGGGCGCTCGGGGATTTGTCCCCGGGGCCCGGAAGGGCTAATTACCAAATAAATTTTATAAATGCATCTTGAAAGTGTAAATAAAACTCTATAATATTGTATTAAACCAAAAATTAATTGATTACTTTTTTTTAAGTTAATTTTACATATTTTAGATGTTTAGTGCGTAGTTTTTTTTTGATAAAAATACGAAGTTTCATACTATTTTACTTTTTTTTCTTTTTTTATTTGTGAAATTGTTAAGAAAAGCAGGGGGCCCGCGAAGTCTTGCCACGGGGCCTGACGTGGCTGTCGACGGCCCTGGCTGCAGGTACTTCGTTCTTATGCTGACAAAAAAGGTTCAAAGTACCGACCGATAAAATTAAATACTTCTTTAATATGTTGAAAAAAGCTACTATCAAACTTGTGAAATGAATGTGACGTACATGATACAGAGGCTTCCAAAAGTAAGTTAACAAGTGTAGAAATAGTGTATAACAATTAATATTATCGGAATTTCAAAGAACAAAAAAAATTTTTTTTGTCTACAATTCTTATGACATCTTTGAGCATAACAAAAAGGAGTGAAAGGAGTTTTTGCTGACGAAATGAAGGAGTATTCGATGCAATTGCGGGGATCTGCAGTTTTGCATGTTACATAAATAAAGCCCACCTCACACGACGCTTGTTTTGCTGATGGATTGATTGCTTGTTCGGCTGCTGGGTTTCTAGCAGCTGGGTGGTGTGATGGTTTCTGTGCTTGATTGGCTTCACACGCACTTCGTGGTTTCAATCCGCACGCAGGTAGTGATTGCAAATACTATAGAAAGGATTATAACTTATCTATAGTATTTGGTGACAGGTAGTAGAGTAGGTATCCCAAAACTCGACATATCTCGATACCACTCGTGTTTACGAATATGACGCGACTTTTTCATTGGTTAGCGCTGAAATCCATCACGAAAACCAGCAGCAAAAATAGCACGAGTTCTATCACAGAAATCCAGCACGAAAACAAGCAAGCAAGCCAGCAGTGACGTCATTTTCCAACAGGGCAGCCAGCACCGTAGCCAGCAGCGAAGCAAGCAAGCAATCCATCAGCAAAACAAGCGTCGTGTGAGGCGGGCTTTATCTATAGTATTTGGTGACAGGTAGTAGAGTAGGTATCCCGAAACTCGACATATCTCGATACCACTCGTGTTTACGAATATGACGCGACTTTTTCATTGGTTAGCGCTGAAATCCATCACGAAAACCAGCAGCAAAAATAGCATGAGTTCTATCAAGAAATCCAGCACGAAAACAAGCAAGCAAGCCAGCAGTGACGTCATTTTCCAGCAGGGCAGCCAGCACCGTAGCCAGCAGCAAAGCAAGCAAGCAATCCATCAGCAAAACAAGCGTCGTGTGAGGCGGGCTTAAGTTAACATAGCTTTTCAATATCATTTCATTTATGATTACACAAACGAATACAGTGATAATTAATGGAAGTGAATTAAATCAAGGTCGATACTCTTACTTTCGTTAAGAAATTGGGAATTTTTAATATAGAGTGCGCCATTTTCTAACATTTTTACTTTACATATGATAAAAATTGTAATATATGCTTTTTCTAGAGGGAAGCAGTATTAATAGGGAACGGTACGATTTGCCGCGCACGATTCGACGCGACACGACTCGCCGCGGCACGATTCGCCGCGGCACGATTCGCCGTGAGTTTTTTATTTTTATCCGTTCAGTAACCCCACATATGATAGATTTGAATCTTTGATAGATTTTTAACCCATAAAAATAGATTAAATAAACTAAACAAATTAAATAAATAAATTCCTCAAAAGTTAGAATAAACAACAGTAGTTCTTTATATTTTCGTTTATTTTCAAATTTTCAATTTTATTTAGATTAAGCCTCCAACATTTCGAAATTGTGGGCCAAACCATAAAGGTATTCTAATATATCCCGATTCTCAAAATCATGGGCTAATGTCAAGATTCTTTGATCTGCAAAGATAAACTTTTTATGCTTTTTTGCAGTATGGTTCCCGGCAACTAGGCTTTTATAATACACGCCTCTGTTTTTTTGAACTTTTTTTAATTCGTTTATAAAATGCCAAATAGTCGGTCTTTCGATGCTCAACTGCGAAATTGATAACGGTAAATTTTAATCCTAACTTACAAAAACGTGGAAGGTAAAGAGGTACTGAAGATAAACTTTGAACCATATTAATTGACCTGTGTATTCATGTAAAAATACAAAATGTCAACAAATCGAATAATTTTCTTCTTGTTTAATTTCGAAGATTATTGATATGTGACGCTAGAAACTCTCGACGAATCGTGCCACGGCGAATCGTGCTTGGCCGCGAATCGTGCTTGGCCGCGAATCGTGCGCGGCGAGTTGTACCCAACCCGTATTAATACGAGAAAATTTAAACATTTAATTCAAAAAGTATGTGCCCTGGTGTTGAAAATGCACGTATTTGGAAAAACTAATCGCGAAATCGCAAAATTATTTGGAAAATCTTCGGCTTCAATATTAAAAGTCATAAAACCATTTTAAATGGAAGGGAGAATAACGCCAAACAAAAGACAAGGGCGCCCCAAAATTACTACAAAACCAGGTTGATATAATGATACAAACCCTCTCTATTCAAATCTTTCCATGACTGCCCCGCGTATTCGAGCACTGCTTAAAATTTATTGTCAAAATATATCATCGACACAAACAGTACGACGTCGTTTATATGTGGAATATAAACACGGCCGAATTGGACGTAAAGTACCGTTCGTAAGCAAGGCAAATATCAAAAAAAAAGATGAAGCTGTACTCTGATCACGCTTTTAAACCTTTAGAATTTAAAATAAAACCTTATAGACTGATGGATCCATGATTCGTCTTAAATATAATCATGGCAGGATGTATGTGTGGCTGAAAACAAACGAAGTATACTCATATAAATGCCTTAAATCTTCCCTAAAGTCGCTGGAAAAAGGAATAATGATTTGGGGATGTATGTGCTCAGCGGGAGTTGGAAAAATTGCAATTTTAGAAAGAAGCATTATCACCGCGCTATATTTAAATCTTTTGAGAAACGTAATTATACCTGAAAGTAAAAGATTAATTAGGAAATATTTTATTCTAAAGATTGGAAATGCACCCATTCACAGGCTAAAATTGTCACAGACTATTTCATGGAAACCAATATTAATGTTATGGAGTGGCCACCGCAAACCCTACACGGAAAAAAAGGATTTCTTTAATGAAGAATAAATATTTTCTTGAAATTATTTATTTCATTTAAAAATATAATTTCTTCGCGCAATAAAATATGCTTATATTAAAAATATCAGATTTCTTCCAGAAAGAATATTTTTTTAGTTGAAAAACACATATAACGCATTCAATTTGAATTTTTAAAATGACGTTTCCCTGTGTGAACGTGGTTTTGCATTTGACCTGCCACCTACATTTTTAGTATCTGGGATCGACTATAGTAACAGATTGTTGAAAATATAAACATACCGCTGAAAATTTTTCTGCACAAAGAGTCAATTACAAGCTTTTTCGAGTATTAACGCAATTTTTGTATGTGGTAGAAAAAGGATAATGTTAATAAAAAATATAATAAATCCAATAAAAATGCTGTTTGTAATTAAATTTAGAATATGTATAGTTATGCCATCTACTCAGATAATCCATTGTCTAATCATAATTCATAACCTTAATAATTTGATATAAATTATGACAGCTCGAACCACAAATGTATGTTTCGTTTTCAAATTCAGAAAACGCGGGGATTATTTTATTAGCGATTTCTCAATAATTGTACGGTAAACCTCGAGGGGTAAATCACGGTCAAAAATTGTGTACACCAGACTTCCTGCTACTTTGGACTTCCCAAACTTCCCCGAACTTCCCGGACTACCCCAGACTTCCCCGGACTTCCTCAGACTTCCCCGGACTCCCCCAGACTTCCGCGGACTTCCTCAAACTTTCCGGGACTTCCTACAAGCTGTACACCAGACTTTCCGGGAGATTTACCCCTCGGTAAACCTAATTCAATATTTCCTAGAATATACTTCTTACATCGTAGATTACAGTAGTAAGTTTTTTTTCATGGGTTGCACGTGAAAGTTTTGAATATATTCAAAATCAACATTCTAATCTGTGCTATCGCGTGCGTTTTCCTATGTTTGCAATGTATTTTTTTTAAATTTTAAATGATGATTTCTTAAAAACTACACCGTAAAGAGGGTTGAAAATTGACTAACACATAAAAGAAAGATGATTTCTTAAAAACTACACCGTAAAGAGGGTTGAAAATAGACTAACACACAAAAGAAACTATATTCTTTTGATTTCATCTAAAAAAACCTTGGGTCACATTTGAACGAAAACTCTACCCAACCACCTTAAAATAACATGGTTTAATGAAAATACACCTTGTTAACTTACTTTTGGTGCCTCTGTATCCTCAATATCTACTGGATATCCAGTACCAGTCCAGAGAATGTATGTATATCCAGGACTTTATCTGGATATCTATTAGATATACGCTGCACAACATCTAGTGAATATATTTAGCCGATATTTAATAGACATTTATTTTATGAACGTCACTATCCATTGGATATCCACCGGATATCCATACAATACATCCACTGGATAATCAAGTTTGTGACACTTGGATATCCACTATATTTAGCAGTCTAACATAGATATCCAGAAGATAGGTTTGTGTTGTCTGGGAAATTACTAAAATTTTCGAATGTATTGTTTTATTTTTATAAGCCATCTAACGAATTCTCACAAAAAATAGATAAATTTATTAAGATTTCTGTTAATATATTCTGCAATTTTCTGGCTTTTACATTTGGCTCAATTGTTTCCTCGCCAATATTTTAAAAGCTCCGTCAGCACACAAAATTTTATCTGAATTGGTTGAACATTTCCGGAGATACGTTGACATTTTCATTTTTTTTATTGTGGTAGCCCTAGATTTTTTTTCAAAATCTTATTTTTACCACTAGAGTCTACCAAACTGCTAGTTTGGGCACGAGTCCAAAAAGTTTGATTGCCATCAGCGCAGAAATGCCGAAGAAAATCGAGCAACTTTTCTCAAATTTTCGCAAAAAAAATTTATCTTTTTTTTACATGTTGCATTTCCTGATTTTTTATCGAAGGGTTTATATGCTGTCAACTCCATTAGGGGCAATGATCCTACATACCAAATTTGGTTGAGATCCCTTCAGTATTTCATGAGTTATTCACTCTTAAAGTTTCAACTTTGACTACTTGTAATTTCAGACAGATGACAAATCGAAAGTTACTTTTACTTATGCTGGATAAAGCTTTTCAAGGGCTTTAAAATAATCTACCACAAACTATGATCTAACCTAGAAGGTTAGCCCTAGTCCTAGGAAGGACTCTATAGGAAGCCGCGGGCGACTTCTTAAACGCAGTAGTCCGACAACTATTACGGCTACAAGAAGCGCAAGGTAATTCTGTAGGGCTATCCCCCCCCCCCGAATTTGACGAAACATAACTCTTCATTACAGAGAAAGAGAAATTCAATCAAGGAACAACAACACTGATGACGGACAAAGAGGATTCAGTATTAAATTGGAATAAATAACCAAATCTGAAGGACGGAACAAAGAAACCTGGCCAAATGATACCCCGATGTGTGAACTGATCTTTGCTTAAAATCGCTTCTTTCCTGACCCAAACTTAAGACGTCACGGTATCTGTCGAGACGCGGAAATCCTAAAAGACGAAATTTCATCATTTTTCTCTTTCATTTTTTATTTGAAAACCTTTCCAAACAAATTCCCATAAGAGAATTTGTTATTGATTTTAAGCGTCTTGATACTCTAACAATTACTATAATCTAGAAAAACTCACTCTTTGATATCTCTTGTTCATGACTATATATGCTAGAACCCTTATTTCGGTAATTCTAGTATAAAAAAAAGCAATAACAAATCCTCTTATGCTTATGGGAATTTGTATGTAGAAAGGTTTTTGAAATGCGCGCGCGACTTGTGACGTCAGGACTTACGTGTTCTATAAAGGCTGTTCAAAAGCGCGACGCGATGGGAACCTCTTTCTTTCTATTGTTTCAAGATTTTCTTTCAAAAATTTAAAAGATGGTAAAAAAAAGGTTGTCCATAATATTCCTAAGATTTCCCAAGATTAACTGATACTTGAGATTTCTATTAAGATTTCCTAAGAATTTTCAACACTTCTTCGGATTTCTTATTTTCTAAGATATTCTTGGATTTCCTTTCACTTGTACTTTTTCCACCAGATTTCTTAAGCGATTCCCCCTACCGCCTTGCTAGCGACTTAAATGAAAATAATGCGATCAACTTAATGCACACCACCCTATACAAAAATTTGCAAATTAGAATAAGGTTGGTATTGGTGCGCACGCAATATATTGGTGTCAAAATCGAACAAGCCGATAGAGAAAAAATGGTGGTGTATTATATTAAGCTACGTAAAGCGACGCTTGAAATTATGTAACCAATTTAGTTAGTACACTAATAAATTAATTTTAAAAGTGCACCCATAAAATTACATCGACAATGGATGCTGTTAAATCTTTTAACAATGAGGTAATTATAGTACTAGAATGGCAATGCAATGCATGCATTTGTAGTCTATAGATTTGTGTGATTCCTAATTCCCATGAAAAGTTTTGCCATTAAAACCCTTCGCCCAAATGATTTCTATAAGATTTAATTAAATGTAAACTTTGTTTTAGCTTTCGAGCCTCTATGAAGTTAAACCGCCCATATCCAAGGCTAAAATGACATCACTAACAAGGGGTGCTATAAAGGCCATAAAGTTTTACAAACACGTTGTACAGAGTGTGGAGAAGTTTATTTTAAAATGTAAACCGGAATACAAAGTTCCTGGACTGTATGTCATAGATTCGATAGTTAGACAATCCAGGCATCAATTTGGGCCTGAACGTGATGTTTTTGCTTCAAGATTTTCTAAAAATATGCAACAGACTTTTATTAATTTATTTAAATGCCCAGCGGAAGATAAGGTAACTATTTTTTATAATTTTAAAATATGTGTATTCCCATTTTGAAAAGACCCCTAATTATAGTCTACACTTTGCTCGAGTACGATCCTAGTACAAAATCGACTATTTTGTTTGATTAATTGATTTTGTACTAGAGTCGTTTTCCAGGATGAGATCAAGTACAATATTGACTATAAGTTTCTTATTGTTTTGACTGGTAATTTTATATTTGTTTTTTATTTAAAAATATATTTTCATAATATTTTGGAAATCGAGAGATTATCAGAAAAAGCACGTCAATTGATTAAGGAGGGGGAGATAAGCATTTGTAAATTATCAAGTTTTACCTTTTGCAATATTGGAAATCAAAGCTACAAGAAATCATTATCTGTAGACTTAAAGAAACTAAAAATTAGTGCCAAGTTTTAAGGGAAAATTAAATATCAATGGGATAAAAATTCACTCTTCATATAACCAAAAATCTAGCATTCCAAATAGCTTTTGCCTTGATCTCATGGCATTGTACACTGGCAAGAGAGTATCATTAATCATTACATAGTCTTTAAATACTACAGGGTTTCTCAAACTTTTTGGTCCACGACCCCCTTTTGCACTTAAAAACTTCAAAGGACCCCCCGAAGAATGGCTATGTGTAGAAAAACATTCTGGAGTGGGGTTTTTTAAAACATAAATGATCTATTATCAATTTTTCTCCACTTTGAGAATGGTTTTTACTTGGAATGGCAGCAATTTGGGGTTGTATCTCTTGTGATTCAGTTGAGTAAATGTCCCCTACTACAAATTTTTTATTTTTTTTCAGTAATTCAGGTTAGGCAATTGTTTAGCTTCTCACACAGAAGGAAATAAATTGCAGGATCAGAAAATATTTTATCGGAAAACATAGTCAAAACGATGCTTTCAGAATCTCCCCTCGGGTGAGAAAGTGAAGCATTCTCTAGCCACTTAACAAATCGACTAGTAATGTAAAATCGACTAGTAATGGTTTTCATTTTTGGTCGCTTATGTCACTTCAACATGTCGAATCATTTTTATTATAAAATGCTATTAAAAAAATTTGAGCAACGTGAGGACCAAACTCACGATTTCCAAGCGATATAATAAATTATGATCCAAGCACACTACCTAGTTTGCCATACTGGGTTGACCTAATTACATTGTTTTAATTCGTCTTATTTGTTTCGGATTTAATTTTTTCGCATTTTAAGCAAATCTAACCTAAAATACGAACTTTTTTTTGCGCGCGATCGATCTGAGATCTGAATTTTTGCATATGCTTTCCTACTGATAATTCGAGTACGAGTACATAAATTGAGTACGAGTCGAGGGGGGAGAATTTTTTGCTCAGTTATTTGATATCTAGCACTGTTCTTGAGTTATTGCTAATTCAAAATATTTCATAATAGGTACTTGTGTAGGATTTTTATTTTTGTTATAATAGCTAATATTTTTGTTTTCCGATAAAATAGTATACTCACCTCGACTCGAAAAATGATTCGTTACTGGGCTTGCAACTTTAAAAAGCTGCAGTAACGGATCATTTTCGAGACTCGACCAGTATTCTACTATTATTTAATAACAATAATATTTGGTGGTAGTGCAAATGATTTACTTAGATATGAGGTAGGCTAGCTCTATCTAAATTACAATTGATGTTTTATGAATTACAACTGGAAAAGCTGTAAATCATGGGATATGTTCTTTTTTGTGTGAAGAAGGATTGCACCTTTAGGTCTTGTGTCTAGGCTCTTCTATTTTGTCAATTAAAAACTTTATTAATATTGAGGGATAAATTACAGGGGAGATGTGGATTTCTGGAAATGTTTAGGAAGAGGAGGTGGGGGTGTACATATTTTTGCCTCGTGATATTCCCCTCGATTAATATTAACCCATTTAAACCGACGCACCCATATAATAATAACACAGTTAATAGTTTCTAAAAACAACAAACTAATTCTTATATTTTCTATCTCGACTGCTCTTCCTGGAGACATTTAAAAATTAAAAAAAAGCTTCGGTCATAATAGGTTAATAACCAGCGTGCAACTCGAAACATTCTGTTTGGACTTTAAGGGTAGGATATATGCATCCTTTTATTTTTTCTTTTAAATAATAATTAATAATTTAAATTAATAATTTAAAGAAAATAGCAGCAAGAAATTTGACATGACTTTATCACAGATTGGAATATCTAGGAGCCAGGTATTTTTTATATTAAGGGGCGAATCACAAGGCAAATTTTGTACACTAGATTTCTACGAGATTTTCCTTTGAAAATGAAATTTCCTTTTTATTTATAAATTTTCATGGTGGAAACGCCTGAAAACTGAAATTATAAAAAGTAAATGGCTTCTAGAGATAGGTTCTCGATCTAGGCGTTTCCATTGAGTGATATTTAAATAAGATAATGTTCTCTACATTTTTAGAATTTTTCAGGAAAAATTAGAAATTCTAAGTTTCCCCTAAAAACAATACCTGACTACGACACTGTTAACCTTTATTACTTGAAAAACCACAAATCTATTAATAATTATTTTAACTAGAGAGGCTTATGTGAGCCAGTTCCTTATAATTCCAATGCTTATATTAGTGTTTTATGTAAACGTCACCTTCTCTGCGTTTATGGATGCTTACATGGAAAATTGATCAAATTAAATTATTTAGAATATTTTCATTACTCCTCGCTTGTGAATGTTGTCTAAAGGAAGATTTATGAAAATAGATTTATCCGGCAAGTATTTCACAAATACCCGAATTGCAAATAAAGACTCCAAATTTAACAATTTCTTAAACGATTCAATATTTTAAATATTAACATTAATTCTTCATCTATTTTTAATTGTAGACTAGCTCATATTCTTATGATTTACATTGAATAAAAGGAGTGTGGTCTACATTAGAGCACTGCGCGCCTAACAAAGGCTTAATTGGAAGATAATTCTTCTTGCCAACAACGACTTCATACCTAAGTAGTACAATAATCCACCGTAAATTTCTGCATTAGAATGAATTACTTTTTCAAAACATACCATTCTGACAAATCTCCTCTGGATTCTCTCAATTCTATCAATGCGAGTGCCACCAATGCCAGCTTGCAGTGCAATATTTTCGAATAGATCTTACAAAAGGAAAATCTAATAGAATCAATATTTTGCTAATTTAATGTTTTCATTTATAATCATTATGTAGTATACGCATAAAGAAAAATTAAATAATTAGATCTTGTCAGATTAGTATTCTACTGAACATTAGACATTAGAATATCAATTTTTGTAATTGGCTTAATGAGCATTAAATAATTATTCTAACTAGTAGGGTGCTAAATCTGACTAGAAAACTCGAAAATGGATATTGGGCTTTAGAATGTCTGTACTTGACAGTTGTTAGTTAACTCGATTTCATATTTGACCGTAACCCAAGTAAGAAATCGAAATAACCGACCTATTACACTTGGACTAATTCCAAATAAATTATTTATGAAATTTTGTTTACATTATTCTAATGTTCTGTTTTTTAATATTTTAGAGCAAAGTAATAAGGGTGTTAAACTTATGGCAAAAGAATCAAGTATTTCCACCTGAAGTGATTCAACCATTATTTGATTTAACCGATCCAAATCACCCTATGTATAAAGAACAAATGCTTGGTGCACAAAGTAATGGATTATCTATGCAAAACTTAAGTGGAAACAACAAAGGTTGGTTGAAGGATTTTTTACATTTATTCAATTTCTACACAGTGTGCCATTGCTATTTATTGCAAAATTAATAATTAGTTCATTATTAATGCTAACTTAAAGGTTGGTTTTAAATTTATGGCTAAACTTGATTTACAATGAATGTGTGTGTGCGTTAAAAGTACAATTTTTCTTCACGTTCGTAGCGTAATTATTGTGCCAGTATAAAGTATTGGTTGATAATTCTATTTTTGGTCAATATACATAATTTGCCTGCACAATAGTTTATTTTAATTATTGCAATTAAAGTTTTAATACGTTTACTTCCCCATTAATTTTAATTATACTAATAGAAAAGTGTATGGTTTCTCTCACTTAATTTAGTAAACTAAAAAGTGATAGTGTATTTTTTTAAAGTTTTTCAAATTGAAATTTACAAGAATCTCAAAATAATTGTTTTCTAACTGTGTATTAAGTGGAGAAGATTTAGTCCGCGAGCTAGCGTTAAAAAATGGCCGAGTATAATATGCCGGTAGAATTTATTATTGCTTGTTGATCTCGGTTCACCAATCAGTGAATCGACCGTCAGCTGCTCAAGTAGCGGTGGGTGTGGTAGACAAAGAAAGTAGTAAAAAAAAAGAAAAAAATTTGTGATAGTATGCTGACTGAAACTTATTTTACTAATAGTTCACATCATAATGATTCTAAAAAAAATAGTCAACTGCATCGCGGAGGAGGGGTTATGCGTCAGCTGCGCTCGTGAATTTGTAAAAAAATTTAAAAAAGTAAAAATGTCAAAAAAAATTACTTTGGCAATTGAAAAAAAATAATTTGACATTTGAAAAAATGTTATATTTTCAATATAACCATAAAAATTTAATTTTTTTTGACAATGACTTGACATTTGAAAAATGACAAGTTATTTTTTTTGACGTTTTTATTTTTTAAAATTTTTTTACAAATTCAAGAGCGCAGCTGACGCATAACCCCTCCTTCGCGATGCAGCTGACTATTTATTTTAGAATCATTATGATGTGAACTATTAGTAAAATGAGTTTCAGTCGGCATACTATCACAAATTTTTTTCTTTATTTTGACCACTTTCTTGGCACCGACACCCATCGCGGGTGCGTCAGCTGACGCGCAGTTTACTTATTAGAAATACTAAATCTATCGAAATGGACAACAATTAATCGGCCTAAAATGACTGCCGAAAATATAACTCTGCCTCCCGGACTAATTCGAATTTTAAAAGTAATCAATAATATTTAAAACAGTCACTTAATGCTATCTGGAATGCAAACTTGGCTATTCATTAGACTTGAAACTTGCTATAAGTAAAACTTTTTAATCTGCAAGCTTTTGGTATTAATTTATTTAAAATTTATAATTAAAATACATCAGAAAGTGCGTATTTTGCTTGTAAAAAATTATAAATATTTTAAATTAAAATCGGTTTTCGAAATTCGTAAATTTTATTTAAATTTAATTTTTGAACAATTTATTCGTAAATAAATAAATTTTTGTAAAAAGAATTTGTACCAATATTTCAACATTCATAAACATTCGTTTGACTTCAAATCTTCGTTATAAAACAATGGTAAGTTAACTTATTTTTTAAATTTACTTTTTAAATTTGGCACACTGTGTAAGTTTAGGTACATGTCTTAATTGGTGATTCATATTAGGTTCACCGGCATTGCAGAGGACACCTAAGGGCGCTTCGCAAGTCGCACATCAAACAGATGCACACCTTAGTGGAGTTACTAATAATCCGGTACTAAGAGTTTTAATGGAGAATCCGAAAACTGCACTTCAAAACAAGATTGAATGATAGGTTTACAACAAAACTTGAGAGCCATATAAATATTACATTAATAATGCTGCTCAATAATTAACGATTGGCTAATACATGTAGCCACATATCGATAAACTTCATACATGGTTGTTATTGTCAGTGTTGTTACAAAATAATGATTTGGATAAACATTGCACAGAAAGAATCTAACTACATGGTTTAAAACAATTGCTAATCAACATTGAAAAATTGAACAGAATTTGTTGATAGTTTGATTTACGAAAAGCTAAAACAAATAATTTTACTTTTGATCCTCGAATGACTAACAATCTATGAGTCTTACATTTTTTGCCAATATCATTTTCATTATTATCATTTCATTTTTTCCGTGGTTATAATTCCATCATTTCATTTAACAAGTAAGTTGTGAAGGGGCCCATAGATTATCAAACAAATTGCGCAACACAATTGTTCAAGACATGCTGTTGCGCAACTATTTGCTAATATATGGCAGTGTTTGATGCGTTGCGCAATTGTTTGATAAGTTTCAAGAATGTTTGAAATCTTTTGTACAACGTGAATGTTTGCGCAACGCGTTGTGTTGTGTATGTGCATGTCGCGCTTCGTTGTGTAATATTTTTCAGTTGTCGGCCGGTTTTCTATATGCAATTGCACTTGAGGGTATGATCGTTTCTATACAATGCACAACTTCATCAACTAAAGTTTTATCAAAATTTTACCAAGTGTATGGGTGATACAATTGTGCAACGCAACGTTGCGCATCGCTTTGTTGCGCAATTTGTTTGATAATGTACAGGCCCCTTGAATCAATTTACTTGTTCATAATTATTAACACAATTGGTGGGCGTGGCTCATTCCTAAGTATACATTCAAAACCATGGTCATAGATTTTAAAATTAGAATATTAACAACTTTTTCCTTATTGTAGTCCTTCTCATTTTACAATTTACAAATATTGCATCTTTTTATTGAAATTCTAACTTCCTTTTTCACGGCTGTATTACTTTTTATGTTGCAAAATATTTTGTGGTTTGTCTAATCGGATCTTTTTAAAGAAGTTAAAATCAAAGTTGAGTAAAGATTTATAAGCAGATTTCTTACTAATTTTGCATTTTGAGGGATTGTTTTAAGAAGTAAAATGATCTTAAAAATGTTAAATTACCAAACAAAAGATCTCGAAACTGCATATAAATCTGGGTTCTATCATTTTCCAGATATAAATGAGTTTATTAATGAAAGCTGTTATCTTGAATTTTAGATAATTTGGAAAGAAGTACATGGTAAATAATGTAGTTTAGTGCTATGACCGAACTGGACAAAACAGTATCCATATACTTTTATGACATTTTTGTTGAAAGTAGTAGATATTATTTTGGGCAGCTTAAATCGAATAAAATATGAACTTATTTTTGCTTATGCAAACACCAAAAATGATTATTGATTCACACATTTGGTTATTGTGTAAAAAAAATTAAATTTTGGGAATCCCCGAATCTTGCTTTTTATTTTATGCTATATTACTTAAATTTTGTAATATTAGTCCAGGCGATTTAGACTTTTGCTGCCAAATTCATGCCCTACGAAAAAAGTTTTTTTTGTTGTGCTTATTTGAACGTTTTGAATAACACTTGGTAGTTATAGTCGTAACCATTTTAACTCGCGCATGACTAATCGTTTTATGCAATGAGAACCAACGAATTTGGTTATCTTTGTCATGCGCATACAATAAGTAACTATTAGAAAAGAGATAGAAAATAAAAATACTTCGAATGTTGCTCTTTTTTACGTTGAGTCATGCGCGACTTAAAATGGTTACGACTATATACCACAATACACCTAGAGGATTTTGTGAAAACCGCGTTTGAAACCGCTGATTTGCGATTAACTCAGTTTTTATGGCCCAAACAGGAACAACACCTATGATAAAAGTTGTACATCTGTAAATTCTCTAACCCCATACATTTTTTTCGTACGTCTAACCGTTTTGAAGATACGATACAGACTAAGTGCATTTAATGCATTTAGTTCCGCCAAACCTCTTTCGCCCCACATAGTTCGCAATTATATTGCTTTCTCTTTCTTTCTTTCTTTATTCTCTACCAAAATGTCTTAAACATTTTATTTACATTTATTTACTGCGAATAAGTCAAAAAATGCATTCATTTCTGTACCATCTTAGAGGTAGAATGCTCGGCGCATTTTTTTTACATGGTTTTTCCTGGAGGCTTAATCCATGCCGGAGCTTAAATTAGACAATATTTCCAACTCCTTCTGTATCTGAAACGTTATCATCCAATGACAAATCTTTGTCATTACTTTCATTCTGATAAGATTGCAATAGCAATTATAGGTGTGGCATTCAAACACAAGTGGTCGTGGCCACAAGCTGTTGAACAATTCAGTCCTACTTTACTACAGTTACATTTTTCTAAACTTTTATAATAGATTAACAGGTGTTGTTCTCGTTTGGGCCATAAAATCTGAGTTAATTATAAATTTACGGTTTCCACGACCTTCTTACGAAATCCTCCAGAGGGTATCGTGGCGTAACTTCCAAGTACAGAGAACCCCGATTATCCGTGCGAGCATTATCTGTGAAGCTGTTTATTCGTGGGCGCGTTACAATTTAGTAAAACAATTTGGTAGCACTATCTATTGTAATTTTTTAAACTACATTAAGTTTTTTCACATTCAAAAGCTTTTCTTTTACCAAAACTTAAATTTTGATTTGGGATTCCATTTAACCTTTCTGCAGGTGTGCATGCACAATTTTTACGACAATTTTATTTTTGTTATAAATATAAATAATAAAAACGTCTAAATAAATATAAGGGGTTTCAAGATTATGATCTATACCTTTTATTATTACTATTAATTTATAGTAAAATACTTGTAAAAATACCATTGTATCGTGCAAAATACAACTCGCGCCTGCTCATGTTATAAATAATGGCGCATCTGCTGAAAGGTTAATAAAATTTAATTTTTTTATATCAAAACCATTCGGCTTTTAACAAAATATTCTGTTATATTTTTAACACAAAAAGTGGTCACTGCACAAACACAACTAATTGTCTCTCCTTGAAAGTCTTTAATGTATTTGAACGATTGTATTAAAAATTAAAAGACATTGTCGAAGTATAGTGAAAGCGACGTGAGATCAAAGTATATGGATGACTATCAAAGCATTTACATTTAATCAACATCTTGCTCAGTGATAGTACTCCATGTACATTGGTTGAGGGATTCGTCAAGTTTCTTACCTACCAAAGCGAATTATTTACACAATTAGCTTTTATGGGTTGGAGAGTTGACTCAATATAACTAGAGACCGGATTATATGCATCAAGGAACCCGATATTTAGTATGTGGGATGTAATTTATAATATGTACAATATCTTGTGTTTATGCATAAATTGCATGCCGCATACCACATATCGGGTTCCCTATTGCATATAATCCGGACTCTAAATATAACACTGGAGAGTGATATTAATACTTTCAATTAATGTAAAAATTTGGTAAATGCAATTTTTGTAGGTAGTGACAATGGGTACTTGCACAAAAAGCTTCTTTATTTTGAAGTAATTAATTATTTGAATTTAAAAATGTTTTCAAAAACTTGCCTTCCAATAGCTAAAATAAAAACAAAAATGTACTGCATATTATTTTTCGTTTAACTGAAAAGTTATTTGTATAAACAAAAAATGTGAATGTAAAGATATTTATTTCAAGTCTGTGTTATTTAGATTGTGTCATAACATTTTTTAATTTTATTTTAAATTTAAATTACTTCAAAATAAATTGAGCTAGAAAAACTATGAGCATTGCAAATGGCATTCTAAAAATTGAATTTTCCATAATTTACCACAAAAACAATACGTACCTTATTATTTAATAACTTTGAAGTTATCGTCACTCTTTTTACTAAAATATATATGTACAATTAAAACGCGTTTTGGTCTATTAGAAAATTAAGAAAAGGTCTAAGAAAATTTAAATTAGATGTTGTGTCACACAACATTACGCGTTTTAATTGTACATATATATTTTAGTAAAAAGAGAAAAAGACGATATTGAACAGTTAAGTGCAGTTTACGTTACGCGATTTTGCTTACGATTTTGCTCACGATTTTGCTTCCAAGTTGCCGTAAGCAAATTTTTCGAAGTTCACGTTATACAATTCGACCCGAAGATGAACTCGCAAACGAAGTCGTGAACAGAAAACCACCAAAACCAGTCATACAAGAGAAATCGTAAGCAAAATCGCATAATGTAAACTGCACTTTAGTTTTATTTTATGATGAACACTTTTTACGATATCTCGGTCGATCAAAGTAAACTTTGAAGTTGGTTGTTTTGTGAATGAAACTAAATAAAACTTTGGTGTCTGATGGAAGACATCAAGATTTTTTAAATAACCAATTGTATCTTTTATAGATGGGTTTTGAGTTTATAATCTCCTTTCCAATTGCATAAATTTTATTTTAAATAACTGTTATTTCATGAGGAAAACTTGATTCTTGTCTCACATTGTATGGTTATAGCCATGAGAGTTTGTGTATGAATCAATCCAGCTTTTCATTAATAGCTCTAAAACAGTGAAAGATATCAAAAATGTTGAAAAACCTAAAAAAAGATTTTATTACAAGATCTGGCATCTTTTTTAATTTATTAGAACAAAAATTGAATGAGTTATGTCCAAGTTCAGAGGTTTTTAGTAGTTGTTTTTTGCGATTTAAATTTATTTTTCTTCCTGTTTGGTAAGCCAAAGATTGTATTTTATATTTTTTACTTACCGAAGGCCGGAAAAACCAACTGTGAAAATAAATTTGAATTGCAAATATTTTGTTAAGTCATTTTAATTTAAAGCTTTTGGTTCTTAAAAGTTTACTTCTTCTTCAAGTGCCTTATCCGATTCCAAATGTATGGCTATCATTTCGACGTATTTAAGTCGAGATGACGTACTAGAGAATTTTATTAATGGGGTGGTTTCTCGTTGCCTTCCCCATAAGCCCAAAGATCTAACATAGAATTTATATCACAGCAGTGTAGTGTAGTCGGCGCGGTTTACCGCTTTGTAGCCCATTGATTTAAGCTTTACACCACAATGTGGTCTGATAAAAGTTCACTTAGGGCCAGTTTAACAATTGCAACTTAAGTTCAACTGAAACACAAAAAAATTTTAAAGTGAATTTTAAAAGTTTCTGCAATGAATCAAAATATATACTACAAAGACATCAATGATATTAATTTCATTGCTAAAATTTCTGAAATTTGTTGTAGAAATTGGAATGTCAGTTCAGTCTAGCTCAGCTTAAGCTTTTATTGTAAAATTGATCATATTCAATTTTAATGCTTATAATTGCAGGTTTGCTTCTGTATATTCTTTTATTTCGTAATTTTCGTTCAGTTTCAATTTCTCTACTCCTATTTGAATTTTTTCTTTTGATCCTACTTAAAATTGCATTTAAATTAGATATATGTTTTGTTTTAGTACTTAATTCATAATGACTTTCATGTGTCTATATACAGTCTACTCTCTTGTAAAAAGATGTTATTTGTTCTTTCAACTAAATGTTGAAAAATCACATAGTGCATCAGCTTTTGAAAGATCTCATTCTTTAAAATAATGTTAAATCAATAGAATTTTTTGCACTTTTAAGAGTAAATTGATTACACAAGTCTTTGTCTTAGTACCACTTGTCACCTTGAAACTAAAAAGAATGGGTAGTCACTCAAATGAAACAAAAAAATAGCCTTTTGATCCCTTGACCTGTTATTATTTATGTAACAGCACTAATGCCCGATTTCTTCATCTTGAGATATCTATAGAATAACGAATCCGCCTGACAAATTAATCAAGTGCCATTCAAATTTAAAATAACAAATCAAAAAATTGATTGGTTACTTGATTTACTGACAATTTGCCAGACGGATTTATTATCCGATAGATATCACAAGGTGAAGAAGAATAAAGAATTGCCAGAGAAAATTTTTTTGATTATAAAATGCGCAAATTCAAAACCTGAGGACATTTCCACAAAAGCATTTTAAGGGCAATCTTCGATGACCATCATTCTTAGAGTGATGTTTGGGTGAATATAGCGCGATGAATTGCAAGCATTGTACCTATTTATTAAAAAGTCGAATCGAATTCCAAGTTGGATCATTTTTTTAAAACAATTTCTCATTTCTTACATGCATACATAATCAAATTTAACCATTTACCTTTCGGTGTAGGTTTTATTGGAGTTAGTTTTACATTTGCTCTGGTGGTGTTCTTTTCCATAGCATTTTCCATGTTTTTCTGTCTTGCGTTAATTTTTCAATGTCTTTCCATTTTATTTCTCGTAACTCTGCTGCCACCCTTATCTCATTATTCCATGTTTTTCTTGGTCTTCCTCTTATTTTTGGTCCTTCTGGTTTAGCTCAAATATTCTTCTAGTGATTCGATTTGTCTCCATTCTACTGATATGTTCTAGCCATCTCAGTTGTCCTTTCTATACTGTAGCATCTATCGATTTCGTATGTAGTTCTTCTCGGTATTTCACATTTGGGATTTTATCCATCTTTGTTTTGCCTTCAATTTTTTTAAGGAATCTCATTTCTGTAGCTTGTATTGTACTTCTTTGTCTTCTAGTTGTAACCCAAGACTCGCATCCATATGTCAGAACTGATATTACCACTTTCTTGTAAATGTCAATTTTGGTGCTCTTAGGTATCTCTTTTTTATCTAAAAATGTTGTCTTCATTGTATTAAATAGTCTTCGTGTTGCGCTTATTCTTTGGTGTATTTCTTCTTCCATTTTCCGCCTTATTGGTTTACAATACCTAGATATTTGTAGCTATCCACCTGTTATAACACATTGTTGTCGATTTTTATGCTATGCTTAATATTCTGTCTACTAATTATCATAGTTTTTGTTTTTTACTGGTTTAAATTGTTTTATAATTGTTAATTACAATCTATATTTGTATACTTATTCCGGTTGGATCCTAACTATTAATGGAAAACATTACATTCTGCTAATACATTGCTGCTTTTTACCTTGGATATACTATATTATACAAATCGTCTTATTATGTTTTATAATGTGAAGTGATTCGAATTCACTTGATACTGTTACTGTTGTGACTTAATAGGGATAAACCTTTTTAATGTATCGAAACGTTAAGGCGCGATATACTCAGACTTTGAAAAGTAAATGTACCGAGTTACACCACTTCCGGATTTTGTCTGAGTATTTTATTCTGTCAATACTTGATCGAGGATTGCAATCTGTCCATTCTATGATATAAGCACTCCCTGCTACTCCAGCTGTCGATAGTTTTACAACTGAGATGCTATCTCATTGTTTAGTTTTTGCTGATCGTTAGGGGAGGGGGCAAGGGTCATACTTATTCTTTTTGATGAAATATGAAGAATTAATTGACTTAAGTTTTTTCATTCGTTTGGGGCCGTTTGCGCATTTTAGTTATTTTATTCTCAAACATTTATTAATCAAAGAACATCTGTTTTTGAATTTTAAACCTAGTTTACTTTTTCTTATATAAATGTATATTCTTCTACATCTTCAAAAAATTTAACTACTTTTATGTTATTAGAGAAAAATTAGGCTGAGCCACAGTGGCTATGAGAGTATGTATATTTTTTCTCTCTGGTAAGAGTGGAACTATATTATTCACTATCAGTTAGGCATGAGGCTTTGCACCTCAGTCAACTACCTTAGCACATGGCTGTAATAAAACATTTTTTACCTCGATATGTAATTATACTATTTTAGATGTTAAGTTCTGCTTCTCACGAAAGTAAAGATATTATAGATGCAAGTTGTATTTTGGTGATCGGTGCACATAAATAATACGTAGAGATTGTTTAGTCTGCACTGTATATTTTTTTATATCATGGTACAAATTTAACCAATTTTATAAAAATTAATTTTTTATTCAGTTGGAAAGAAGACGATTTTTTACTATTCATGAAAATTAACTGTTGAAATACACAGTCCTTTTTCATATTACAGTAGAACCCCTCTATAAGGAGAACTCAAGGGACCAGCCTAATTACTCGTTATAAGCAGATTTTCATTATAAACAGTTTAGCATGTAAACAAAAGTCAAGGGACTAAACTTTTATTCGTTATAGCCGATTTTTCGTTATAACCAGGAATCGTTACAGAGGGGTTCTACTGTATTAGAATTACATATAAATTACAATTTTTATTTCATTATAATTCGAAAACGGTGCGTTTCTGAAAGATTTTATTCAACTTTTTGTTTGTTTGTAATGATCAGTACCTCATAATTTCGGTAAAATTTACTTTTAGCTATTTAGCTATTTTTTAGTATAAAATAAATGAAAAAATGTAGAATTTAATCATGGCCGTAATGTCCTTGATATTTGGTATTTTTGTTTTACCTACTAAAGCATTAAAACAAATCAGTTGATTGTTTTGACCAAAAAGGCTGTGCCATGGTTGTTTTCAGAAAATACTTCTGGCTACTTATATTCATACTTATGCCCGTATTCACAAACGTCTGTAAAACTTGTAACGAGCCGTTTAATTTAACAAACCAATGGAAACTCTTTATTTGTACTATGAAATAATTTCCATTGGTTTATTAAATTAAACAGTTCATTAAAAATTTTACGGACGTCTGTGAATACGGACATTAGAGTGATTGTCCGACGTTTTGGGTTGTTAAATGGTCTATTTTCAAGACGTACTGATATTTTGCGGAGTAACTAGTAACTTTAATCAATTTAACAAAAACTATTTTTTAAATTTTTTGCTATATTGAAAAATGGGATCTACAGCATCTGAACTCGTAAGAGAAAATATACAATGTGAACTGGGTTTTAGAAAATTGATTATCTTGAACTGACTAACTTGGATTGGTTAATGTTGAGCAAAATATGAAGCTTAAACACAAAACTAACTCGAAATGAAATTACACAATTTGAACACATGAACCGAAGTTCTTTTAAATTAATATGCTTGCAATTAAAATAAAAATAAAAAAACAGAGCACTTGAGTTTCCAATTATCTTGAAAAATATTATTGTTTAATTTTTTAAATAATAATATTTATAGATTTAACTACCATTTAGTTCTGCATTCTTTAAAATAAAGACGACATGATGGATGCACTTAAATTTTAAGAATACTTATATAAAATACATTATAGTCATTATAGTCTGGTATAAGGAACATCTATCCTCATCTGTTATTTATTTGTGATAAGAAATAAATGATAGATAATATACAAATTGACACATTGCCCATAGGTTGCCTAGTTAAATTATTTAATTTAAATTTAAATTTAAAAATTATTTTAAATTATTATTTAAAACGCGAACGGTGAGAGTGACAGAGATGCGTTGCGTGCGCATTTCCATGCAACAGACAAGGATGAAGGAAGTTCCCATATTTCCCATTGTCCGTACGCAATTTAACTAGGCAACCTACGAGCAATGTATCAATCTGTATATTATCTATCATTTATTTCTTATCACAAATAAATTACAGATGAGGGTAGATGTTTCTTATACCGGATCTCGTACTATTAGAGAACACAATATTAAGCTTATTCGTATTTTTTTATCTAAAAATTCATATTTTGTGTCACAATATTAAGTTGTTAATAACATTTTAACTAGATATTTTGACATAAAATACACGTTTTAAAAAATGCTGAAGAGACTTGATAAAGATAAAATATTTTGTGAGACTTTGCAAAGATTGCACGATAGACTGCAATCTATCATATACAGGCTCTTTTTTTTTCCGTTCTACAGGCTTCAATTTAGTGGTTACCCCTTTTGGATTTAATACTGAATACTCCATACATACATTCAATAATAATAAAATTAGTGTTTTCATAAAAATATGTAGATATGTCAAGATCGGTGTAAATTATAATTTCCAGATAGATAATTTATGTAGCATCTTATTTTTATTAATATTTTATTTTACAGAATTATTTTTGTTTACTACAAATATGGCTCTCTTGGTTAATTTGTTTGAAGTGCAGAATTATAATTACGCTCTTAGATTTAATTTTTATTATTAAGAATTCGTGGTTGTGGTTTTAAAGCAAATCTAATGGATTACTTGTTTTCAGGGATCCATCACAGATCAGAACACTTTAGCGCAATTGCAGCAACTTCAAAAGTTGTTACAAAAACAAGGTGTTGATGGTGGCAAAGGGGAAGGTCAGCCAGTTCGTTTTGATAGAAAATTATTGGACTTTGATTACGATGATGAGGAAGATGATGATCACGTCAATCCATCACCTAAACTCCCATCAAATAACAATAATTCTGCTATTGAAACTGTTGGGAGGTAATAATTTTATAGATTTGAAAGTAATTTTATCTTCAATATTTTTTTCTTTAGTTTATTATCTAATCCAGAAGTTCTGAGGCAACTTCAAACTTTACAACAAACCATGACCCAAGCTCAAGCACAGCAACATCAAGAAATGGACATCGACACTCTCAGAAAATTACAAGAAATGAAACAGCAAGAAGAAGAATTTGATAAACATTTAGCTCAAACTGTACCGGTATGTTGATTGATAATATGAAATACTCAAATATCAAAACATTTATTCACTTTCAGAAATTACCATTTGCATCAGAGTGCGATTTTAAGGCACCGATAATAAATAATTCGCCGGCAGTATTATCAAACTATTATAATATGACCGGTGTTCAAGATATGACCATCCCTCCACCAGGATACAAGCAACCCTATGACATGCCATCACAACAGGATGAAGCAACTGTTGATTCAGAAATTCAATTTGTTGGTGGCAATGACAGTTTGGATTTGGAAGTTATTAACTTGGATCACGTTGATTCTATAAGTCAGTCTCCACAAGATGAAAGATATTCCAATCGACGCAGAAGAAGTAGGTCTGGAGATAGATCTCGAGACAGAGTGCGTGAGAGAGACAGAAGGTCTAGGAGATCACGTACCAGATCAAGATCCAGAGAAAGAAGACGTCGTTCGCGTAGTAGAGGAAGAGATAGGGAAAGAGAACGTGAAAAGCAAAGAGAGAGAGAAAAGGAGAAGGAACGACTTAAGCGTGGATTACCACCTGTAAAAAAAGATAATTTAAGTGGTAAGTATTTTATACCCACTTGCAAACGGGCATTAAAGAAATATTTTGTGAATCTTGACTTATTATTTATTATCTTTGTTTTACAGTTTGCAGTACAACTTTGTGGGTTGGGCATCTATCAAAACTTGTGCATCAGGAAGAACTATCTGATACTTTTGGTGAATTTGGAGATGTGGTTAGCATTGACTTGATACCTCCTCGAGGTTGTGCATTTATTTGTATGCATCGACGACAAGATGCATTGCGATGCCTTGAAAAGCTAAAAAGTCACAAAATGCAAGGCAAAGCAATCACGGTAAGTTTTTAGCCATTTATTGCTACCTTTATTTACCTTCTAACAAAGTAGTGTAATTTTTAAAAACATTTCTCTTAACAGCTTGCCTGGGCACCAGGTAAAGGTGTAAAAGGAAAAGATTTGAAAGATTATTGGGAAGTCGACTTGGGCGTTTCTTATATTCCTTGGACAAAGCTCAAACCAGATATCGATATGGAATTGTTAGAAGAAGGTGGAATGATAGACGAAGAAACTATGCCATCATGGTTGAAAACCAAACAACAGCAGCTGATTACACCCCAACTTATACCACCTCCACAACCACCAATGATTCCGCCCGAAATAGTTCAAGTTGTTTCATCAATAACAGCACCTACGATGACGACAAGCATAGACACCAGTCAACCCCCTCCAATGCCGAGTGGTTTACTTCAACCTCCACCTTTGACACTACCTCTGGTTTCTTCTTTTCAATTAGGCAACAGGTTGTTAGGAGCCGTTGGTATGAATTTACCACATGGCATGATGTCAAATGTACCTATAGGTGTACCGCCGCCTAGTATGTCGGGAGCTATGCTTTCAAATCAGTTGTTAGGAATGGGATCGCCGTTTGGCCATCAAGGCCCGCCTGGTCTTTTACCGCCGCCTTTGCCTATGCAAACGCCAGATAAAATTCCTACCACCATTCAAGATAATATTGGTTCACGTCCTGATTCTCTTTTGGGATTGCCGTTTGGTCTGATTTCTCAGCCTCAAATATCGATGTCGCTTTCTCACGAAGACAACATGGATGTAGAAATGGAAGATGCTAGCGATAGAATGGATAAGCAACCTCCACTTAGCGATCAACTGTTGGCAGCTTTGGGTCAACAAAATAATGAAACAAGTTTGAGCGCTGCCGTTAGTAGATTGCATGCAGTAACAAATCAAAGATCTAACTCAATTATGGATAGCAGTAGCGAAGGTGGTGATAGAAGAAGTGACAGAGTTGACAGAAGTCGAGATAAAGATCGAGATCACAGAAGTATGAGACGAAATAGTCGTGAGAGAAACAAAGACAGAGATAGAGATCGCGATTCCAGAGACAGAAGAGACGATCGACGTGATAGAACTAATAGGTGGGGCGATAGAGATAGAGATGATCATGGTGACAGGAAGGAACGCAACGAAAAAAGTTTAAATGACAGATTGCGCGAAATGGCACATCAAGGTTCATACAAAGACAGAAGAAGTGTCGATAATGACTTCAACAGCCGAGATAGTTTACCTCCGCCTTTCCATCCTCCATATAATGACCGAGACGATTCTCAAGATTTGAGAATTAATCACGAAGACCGATTTAGACATGGTCCACCACACGATGATTCTCGAGTGAGAAGAAGATCGGACAATTGGGAAGAACCCGAATTTGAACCTCCTCCACCGTTTATTAATCGAAACGATAATGGACCACCAAGACCACATATGAATCGCGATGATCGGCCGCCTATGAGACATCATTTTAACCGCTCCGAAGGTGGACCTCATCGTCCGCCACTTTTAGATCACGAAGATATTTTCATGGAAGACAACAGATATAGAAGAAATGAAGATTTTATGGATGAACCTATCCATGATAGTTATGAGCCTCCCATGAGGGAAGGTCCTCCTATGCGAGATGGCCCAGGATTTGGTGGACCTGGAATGGCAGGTCCGGGTCCTAGTATGGGATTCCGCCCAGGAATGGGACCAAGACCTCCCATTATGGGACCACGACCGATGATGGGACCTGGTCCAAGAATGGGTCCTTCGGGACCACGACTCGGGCCAAGGCCTGACTTTTGGGGACCTCCTAGGCCAATGCGGCTTCACGGACCTCCCGATGGGTTTCATCCTCGAGGTCGTATGCCTAACCCACATAAGTTTCTTCCCAGAGGAGGTCCTCCTATGCGCGGTCTGCGTCCTCCAGGTAAGATCATATTATTGTTAATTTATTGATTTATACTATAAAATTTTATTTAACAAAGAAAAAATTGTAATTTGGTGTTATTGTGATTGTAGGGCCTCCAATGCGTCATAATTTTCAACCACGTTTTGATGGACCTCCTGATCATTTTCAAGGTCACAGTGGACCTCCCGGACCACCTGGAATTTTTGATGACATTCCACCTCCTCGTGAAAGACGCGATAACAGAAGACAGTTTTCGCAACAGGATTATAATGGCGACGAAGAGCACAACGGACGTGACAGGCGTAGTACTCGCTGGGGAAATTCGGCACCAATGGACAATGAAGGTGAAGCTATTGAAAGTGAACAAAATGAAACAACAGATAATGCACCTGGTGATGATATTGTTGCAAATGAGGATTCTGGCATAGTGTCTCAGGAGTCTGAGAATGTTGCTATGGAACAAGGAGGTGATGGAAATTCAACTCCTCTGCATGATGAACCACAAGATCATGTTGTTGAAAAAGATGAACCTCAGCAAGTGACTGAAACGGAAGGTACAACCGATTCTGCTGAGGTGATTGCCGAATAATGGTTCTTGTTTAGAAAAAAAATTGCTAAATAGGTACCGTTTACATTTTATACATGTCTCTTATCTTAGTTTTAATATGAAGTTCAACACTTGAAACGAGTTAGAATATTGCAAATATGTTGAATTGTGGTGAAACTTGGCTGTGATTGTGTGGTGAACACAGGGGACCCCCTCAGGTATAAATTATTATTGTTTAATAGGCAATAACTTTTATTAAACGTTTTTAGTATAATTTTAAAATTGAAGACAGATTTAAAATTTATTTATTTTAAATGTAAGAATTAGATTTTTATAAAACAAAATTTTATAATGCTAAAGTGATTGTTCGTTATGTATATTATGTTGACATTATTAATTTTATTAAATTCTGTAAAGGAAATAATTTTCAATTTTCATTTTTAAAAATATTGGTTTTTGCTTAAAATGTTAAGTGTTTGAGAATGAGGCATCGAAAGGTAGGTCGATCTGTGTTCACAATATCAACTTCACGGAGAGGAACCAGCGTTGGCACTCAAATAGAGTGACTAATGCAAGGTACGGTCTTAATTGATTTAAACATGTTTGCATAATTAATTTTTGTACATAATTAAAAATATTGTAATAATAATTAAATTATTTAGATTTAAATAAATTCAAAATGCTAGTTATTTGTGTGTAAAAAGTTGACGACTTTCAAAAAATATAATAAAAAAAAGGGTTTACTGTTATAGTGAATTTGCTTTATTTAATGTGCATACGAAGAAATTTTAAAATGTAATAATTCTAGGCAAGTCTTGTAATATAATTACTTTTGAATTGATTTTGCTTTATAATTATTTGTCTTTAAAGACTATAATTATTAAATATAATTGTATTTGTTGCTATTTATGTTTTGATAATTTTATTCACTGACGACGGTTTCTTTTAAATTACATTTTATTGTTCTAATGTATTTTTTAGTTTTAAATTAATAAATCATAATTTTTGCCATACCTATTATGTATTTATGTTAAAATATCTCAATTTGATTAATTTTACTTTTTGCGTTCCAGTCACCTGGAACTTTTTAGGACGCCCATATTTCTTTTGTTTGTAGGGAAAGTGGGAGGACACTGGCATTTAACAAAGTTTCGTAACATTTATTTGCCGTTAGTTAACTTTATTCAACCGTAGACTAACTAATTTTGATAAACAGTGTAATTTGTTGTTCCAATATCAAAATCACGAATGTGTCAATTTATGTTATTAAAAACTTGAAATTGATATTTATGTTTAATTAATAAAATTAAATTGTGTTTTCTAGCTATTCCAATTTTTACTCATTTGTGGTTTTGATATTGGATTGATTAAAGGATGGTATTTTTTAAAAGTTTTTGGTTTCTAAACTAATTTTAGTTTAAAACTAACGGAATCTTACATAAAAATAGTAAAATATAATTATTAATTTCTTTCATAACAGCTACACATTGACTAGCTTCTGAGGTTTCACCATAATTAAATTATTAACTTGAAAGCATAAGCTTAAATTTAAAATATTAGCAGAAAACAAGAACCTATTGCTGAAAGCTTGCAAAATAATTTAATTTTTATTGTGTTACAGAGTTAATTCTGGTTTTGTCATATAAACATAATACCATAAAAACTTTGATCTAGTTTAGGAATAAAAGAATCTAATTTCAGAGAGCAATTCAGATTCATGATCTGCAAAGTCTTGATTTATATTCAAAATAAATTGTGATAGGCGTTTGTCTTATCACAAAAACTCTGAAAATTTATTTTAAGCTAAATAGCAACAGTTGAATATCAAAAATATTATTTAACAAATTAAAACTGTTAAAAAGAGAAATTATAAATTAATTTGAAATAAAGAAAACATGTCGGTCACTGTATGAATGCAAATACATTTTAAGTTTGTGAGTGCTAATAATATGTTAGTAACTATGCTTCGTTTATTAATAATTTATTACTCTAACCAAGTTTTTTTAATAAATTATTTATATTGATTAACTATTTACACTAAAAAATTAATAGTTTCAGTAATATGGTCAGTAGAAATTAAAAAATAATCTTGTAGTAATCATTCGGTTTATACTTTTTGCAATGCAAGGTTATAGATTAAATTTATTTTTACAAGTAGATGCCCTCATATCGTCCCCCTAAAAGCAGAAGGTCGTATGTAACAATTTGTAAATTTTTCGTTGGTTGGTATCAAAATTTTCGTAAATTTTTGCTCTATTTTATTGGCAAAAAGTCTTATGTGTATTCATGTTTGACATTTAAATATAACTGTTTTTAAATTACGTATGTTTATTTCATTCAATTATGGAATAGGTAAAAGGACTTATGTGAATCATACATAATATTATTTTAAATGCGCCTGTTAAGTTATACGCAGAACGTCCTATGTCAATACATACCACCTTATGCCTCTGAAATTAATTTAATGTATTGAATATTCTGCAGACATAAGACATTTTTGCTGTAACTCCATTGCATTCCGTCAAATACTGTGGTCGTATGTTATACATAAGATGTTTTTGCATGCAAAATCTGAAGAAACTCATGCAATTTTAAGACAGTACGCTGTAGTCGGCTACACTTCGCTTGTGCTTGCAATGTGAAGAACACGTTAAAGAGGTTAATTTGTGTTAGTTTGTAATTTGTGTGCTGTTGATACACTAACTGAGGTAAGAGGCTCATTACTAAAATATTACAAGTTTTGAACACTTCTTGTAGGAATAAAATTCTACCTTTTGCAGTTACTAAAAAAAGTTAGTAAATTATTTTCTTGTTACAGATAATTTATTATTACAAAACAATTAATATGTTATCGGGAAGAACCCAACGCTTAATGCGGATGTTAAAGCGCTCGCCTAGTTGTGAATTACCAGAATTAGAAGCTAAACCAATAGATGCAATAATTATGAATGTAGAACCTGAAGTAGATTTAACTAGAAATAAAGAAAAGACTGATGATAATTTAACTACTAGTATTAGTATACAATGCCAAAACGAATTACCAGTATTAGAAACAAATAATAATATAGAATATGAAGCTATTTTTAATATTGACCAAGTACCTGCAGTAGAATTAACGTATAGTATTAACAACGCCGATGATATTTCAACTACTATTACCTGTGAAAATAAATTACTAGATTTAGTTACTATAAATAATATAAATGTAAGCGAACTACCAGAAATAGAATTGTACGGTAGCATAACAACTGATAAGACTGATACAAATTTAACTACTACAGATTTTGAGCACGAGGTACTAGAATTGTCAGATACTAATAATAAAGATCCAACAGCTATGAATATTGTAGAGGCAGATTTCTTGGAGCTGGAAAATTACTTTGTAGACAATGAGGATCAAGGAACAATTAATTTTATAGTAGCCAATGATGGTGTTTTAGTAAACTCGAATACCATGGTTGGTGAAGAAGCTGAAATTCAAGATGATACTGTAATTGAAAGGACAACAAGAAAACGAAAAAGAAAACATCAATCATGGAGCAGAAATATTGCAAAATTAAATAGAAATTCCGGCAAAGAATATTGCAACACAAAAAAAACCATTGTTAATGCAAAAGGAGTGCAACCTGTAAATTGTGCTGTAAAGTGCAGATTGAAATGTCATCTCAAGTTCAGCAATAATGAAAGAGAAGCGATATTTAAAACATACTGGGGCAGCAAAAGTTACGAACGTCAACGTGACTTTATTTCAAGAAATGTAATAGAAAAACCAGTTCTGAGACGACGAAAAGAAAATGATGCAAGAACAGATAACAGGCGAAATTTTACTAAACGTTACTATTTTAAAGAACTAGAGATATGTAAACACTTTTTCCTACAAACATTAAATATTGGAGAAAAAACTATTTCGTATTCTAAAAATAAAGAGATCCTTGAGAATGGCATAATTCAAAGTGATTTACGTGGTAAAAGAGAGCCTATCAATAAAACCAGTAAGGAAACTATAAAACATGTACACGATCATATAAAAATGTTTCCGACAATGGAAAGCCACTATTGCCGCAAGAAAACCACAAGAAAATATTTGCAAAGTGGCCTAAACATAACCAAAATGTATCATTTGTATAAAGATTACTGTTCTGAAAATGTACTTCCGAAAGTGACTCTCCCAGTTTATCGATCCACTTTTAATAGTTCCTATAATCTTGGTTTCCATCGACCAAAAAAAGATGCTTGTAGCATCTGCGAGCGTTATCATAACTTAAATGACGAAACAAAAACTTGCAAGGAAAAAGATATACATGAAATACATTTACTGAACAAAGTTTTATCGCGCGAAGAAAAGCAGATAGATAAACAGAAGGCTACTGAGAACGAAGAATTTGTAAGCATTACGTTTGACTTACAATCAGTACTAACAACACCATGTTCGGAAGTATCTACATTATACTATGTGAGAAAATTTAGTTCATATAACCTAACAATTTATAACCAAGCGACTAAAGACGGACAGTGCTTCCTTTGGAACGAAAATGACGGAAATCGTGGCTCTTCCCAGATTGGATCTATAATTTTGAAATATATAGCGGCCTTACCAGAATCAGTCAAACATATCACTATGTTTTCTGATTCTTGTGGAGGCCAAAATAGAAACAGATACTTAACATCTTTATTACTATGGATAGTAAATTCCGAAAAATTTCATATTGATACAATCGAACAAAAGTTTCTGGAGACTGGTCATACAGATATGGAATGCGATAGTATGCATAGTACCATCGAACATGCCAAGAAGGGAGTTCCAATCTATTCACCAATTGAATGGCCAACCATTATAAGAAGAGCAAGACGAAAGAATCCATATACTGTTGTATCATTAAACTTTAACGACTTTTACGATTTAAAGCATTTAAAAACTAATACCGTTTCTTCCGATTTAACCTTAACTATAGAAAACAAGAAAATATCATGGATGAAAATAAAACAAATTAAAGTGGAAAGAGGAAGCTTCTCTATCTTTGTTAAAACTAGTTATGCAGATACAGAATTTAAAGAAATTCCAAGTTGTGAAGAATCAAAAAGAACAAAATGTGGAAAATTGAAGAAGAAACAGAAAAGTAAACTTGTTGGGGCAAAAAGTGTGGAATTAGCAAAATTATATAATGGGAAGCTTCCAATTTCTATATTAAAATACAATGATTTATTAAAGTTATGCAGTAGTGGAGTCATTCCAGAGGATTACCAAGATTTTTATAAATCATTAACAACTTTAAATAAAAAAGATCGATTGGATGAAGAAGATATTGAGGATCAAACAAGTGAAGATGAAGATGAAGATTAAGTTTTTATGGTTACTAATTTTTACTATTACTGAAGAAAATATTTTATTTGTTTGTTATTTCATTAATAAATGTTTATTTTTTATATTAATAATAAATTACTACTTCATCAAGTCAGTAATAATAGTATATTAATTTGTAATAACAATAACGTCGTATGTTACGACATAATTAACTTCTTTTTCTATATTTTACAATAAATACATTCAAAACAGTCGTATGTTACGAACGTATAAAAAAAGTTTTTTACGGTATAGTTTTATTATCTGCAAAATAGTCTTATGTGTGCACTACACATATGCATGGATAAACTCATCTTAATTTTAACTGCAATAAAGATGTAAGTACTGCATTACCCATTTTAAATCAATGTGCGTTTATTTCCTAATGCTATTCTTATTGACAATTAAAATAAATAATTTTATACATAGTTGAACAATAGATTGCAATTTTAAGTTTATATGATTAATAAAAGCGTGCAACACCAGAACTTAAAAACTTTTGCGTCCATTTACTCAATACTATACATTTGTTACATACGACCTTCTGCTTTTAGGGGGACGATATATAATAATTCAGAATCTTAACGTTCTGGCGGGCATGTTTAAAGATTAAATTGAAAAACTAGGGCAGCCTACCGGAATATAAAATTAAGTGAATTTAGTGTTTGAGTGACTAGTACCTGTTCCTTAATGTTTGAAGAGTTACGTTGATGGACACCTGGATTTTTTTAGACCTCAGTTTTGACGGCGTATTATACCTACAGTAGAGGAAATTAAAAGCCTTATATCATGTATTTTTTATAATTAAGAACGAGTGAATTAAATAATAACAGTTATCCTATTTGAGATTTCTTTAATTTTAGATTTTTTTTCCAAATTACAAGTGGTTTCCGTATATTCAAAAAAGATATTTCAAAATCTTAGTGTAAAATTTGTGATCTGAAAAGACTCCACGTGCCCATTCGAAGTTGTAACTTGGGTAATCTTTTTCATATTTTCAGTGGTTATAGATCAAAAATCAAATCTTTCAGGTAAAAGTTATGTGCAAAATATCACTCAGGGGTTTGAAAAAATTCCGCAGGTGCCCACCGATAAGGTGAAAGAGTTATCTTCCAAGCAATGGATCATGGCTTTTTCAGTATAGTGCAAGAGTAACCCACCCCAGCTTTTATTAAATAAAAAATGCTAACTCGAATGATTCTATTTAGAGATATAATACGAAGGCGCACGATTTACAAAGGAGGCTGACGCTCGACCATATCATTCAAAAGCTGCTTTATGTACTCAATTTATTGCAATTCCTCGTTTAATTGATAGCAGCTTATATTTATGCGGAGGTTTCAGTTGATGCATAGTAAACCGTGGATTGAATGAAATTCATTCATTCATTGAATGAGTCGTCTCGAAACCATCAGTTAAAACCCTATGGCTTACAGTGTGGCTAAACCATCTGCATATATTATGTCTTGGCTAGGGTTATACTGCTTCTGCGGTAGCCTTACGTAACTTTTTGGATATGTATTTGTAACCTTTAAGTAGTGTTAGCGATATGACATACCGCCCACTAATAGTACAGTACAATTAGATGTGAACCCCGAAATCCAAAGAATAAGAGCTTGGATTGTCACAAAATGTTTATTATCAGTTGCTCTATAAGTACTAAAAAGTCTCCCGATAAGAGAGACGGGTTTTGTGTGCGACGAGGGGGGGGGGAAGGAGTCAAAACTAGACATTTCCACAGTTTTTGTCAAATATCTCGAAAATGACATTAGATAGAGCAAATCCCACTCTGTACGAAATTAAAGGCCGTTAAATTTTCTAGAAAAATTGTTTTAAACATGTTTTTGGTAAACCCCACAGATTAGAAGATATGGAGGAGGAAAGTTTTAAGGGGTTATGCCTACTTAAAAGATGCAACTATTTGTTATTTTTTTCTGGAGAAGTGCCTATATTATATTATTGCACAATAATTTTAGAAATAAATGTAACTTTTTCGTACAAAAATATTGAAATAATCCATTCACAGGCGATCTTCTACAGCCCTTTTTTACAAATCTTCATTTTCAAACTCGGTGGACAAGGTATTTCAAAAAGTAGTGCACCAATCCATTTCAAATTTGGTGTAGGTACTTGTTTTAAACATCAAAATCTTGTCCTTAACGGAGGGATTTTTTATTTTAATGTGTATTTTGTATTTTATGGTTAAGGTTGTTAAGAAGGAAAATGAAAATAATGAGAAGTTGTTGAAATTTTTACAGTACATTATTTGCGTAATAAAAAAATTTCTGGCAAAGTTTGAACTTAATCTTGTTTTTAGTTATCGAGATAAAAAATGTTAAAGTTACATTACGCTCGCATTGAATTAAAGATCATTATTTCAACAATCAGAAATGTCAGCATTACCAAAAATTGCCAAAATATTTATGAAAGTCTTATAAATAAGTATACCAAATTTCAAAGAAGTCCTGTTTTCAGTTTCTGAGAAAATTAAATTATTATTCCGAAAAGTGTACAAAAGCTATCAAGATTTAGTAAATCATGGCAACATCTGATTTCGTAACCCATTCATTTTCCCACCAATATTTTTGTTTTTAATGTATATTTATCGAAAATCTTGATAGCTTTTGAACTACTTTTTAGAATAATAATTTAATTTTCTCAGAAACTAAAAACTGAAAACATGACTTTTTTGAAATTTGGTTACTTATTTATAAGACTTTCATAAATATTTTGGCAATTTTTGGAAATGCTGGCATTTCTGATTGTCGATTTAATGACCTTTAGATTAATGTGAACTTTAACATTTTTTATCTCGATAACTAAGAACAAGATTAAGTTCAAATTTTGCCAGAATTTTTTTTATTACGCAAATAATGTACTGTAAAAATTTCAAGAACTTCTCATTATTTTCATTTTCCTTCTTAACAACCTTAATGGGTGAAAAACATTGTATTTATTTTTTACGAAAATCGATATTTGAACTTTGAACATCTGCCATTTTGTCAAAATTCAATTTTTAGGAAAATGGCTTCGTTAAGGACTAGATAAACTTATGTGTTTACTATATCTTTTTGAATTTTTGATTTTGAATAAACTGATTCCGCGTAGAATTGTCCACCGCAAAATGCTTTTTAAAAATAGGGTTGTAGAACATTGACTGTAAATTGGTTATTTCTCAATATTTTTCTACAAAAAAAATTACTATTTCTAAAATAAAGCTGTTTTCAATATAAAAAATTGTTGTGCAATAATATATATACACTTTTCCAGAAAAAAATATCAAAAAGTCGCATTTTCTTGACCTCCTAAGTAGGCATAACCCCTTAATGTATTTTTGCCTTTTTCTCTTGAATACTTTTTTCCAGGATTAATATATTTATATGAAAAAAAACCTTTGTTAGTTACAGACTGGAGACTGGCATTTGTAAAAAGCATATTAATATACCTAATTAAAATTACAAATGGACATACAAATATATAATAAAAGAAAGAAAATAGAAAAGTGGTGCATAAAGAATATCCTAAGAAATGAAAGATTATTAATATCACTTCTCTTCTCCATCACTTTCATCAGTAATTACAAAATTAATTAAAAATTACACTAAACACAAAAAGCAAGTAAGGACTTTATCAAAACTGTCCCCCTCCATATCTCCTAATCTATAGAGTTTACAAAAAAAAATTATAGAACCATTTTTGTAGAAAATTTTTTAATTTTGTATAGAATGGTATTTTCTGTATTTTCCATCATTTTCGAGATATTTGACAAAAACTGTGAAAACGTATGGTTTTGACTCCTTTCCCCCTCGCCCCACCCAAACCCGTCGCTCTATAACGGGAGACTTTTTAGTACTTATAGAGCAGGGGTCTCCAAACTATTTAGCCTAAGGACCAGCCTGATTACTCCACAATGCCCCGAGAGTCAAGATCTAGCTCATCACATTAAGATTACTTTTTGACAACTATTTTTAGTCGATAAATAACATATCTGATTATTATTTTGTATGATTACTTTGTTTGATTTGATTTATTAATTGATTGAAAATAAGTTAAACCAAATAGTTAAACCTAGCACGCCAGGTCCGCTATTGCGGGCCGAATTGGTGGTGCTCGCGGACTGTAGTTTGATGATCCATGTGATAGAGGAACGAGTAACGAAGATTTTGTGGCAATTAAATCTTTTATTTTTTAGATTTCCCAGTTTGGGTGTTTTTTTAGTCTAATTGTACTGTACTCACGGAATTATGAATATATATTTATATTCATTTTTTTTATATTCATAAATCCGTGACTGTACTATAAGGGAAACATTTGAGCAATCTGCGCTTTTCAGTACCTTCCTAACATTTCTTAGTATAACTATCGGCGGTAACAGTTTTGTTAAATTTTAATTTATATTTCAAGTTTTTGAAAGCGAGCGGCGCAAACACCATTTACGTGATTAATTTTAATTAAATAATTTTATTCAAGTTTTCATGTAAGTACTGTTGTAATATTTACATAAATTTTACATAAAATAAAAGCAATCCTCACCCTGGTCTGAAATCGTTTTGTTTCATCCCTAGCCAAACAATATACTATTTCTATTTTGCAAAACAAATAACAGCAGCGATTTTTTTTGCACCGGATTTACAGAATAATCTCTCTGGCTATAATGGGAGTAAATCGAATAGATCTCACTGCGGTGTTGGAGGTCTTTCTCTGTTTCCCACTAGGGAAAAATATTACTTTTGGGGTTTTGGGGAAGCTGCCCTTAGACTGCGTAGCTGAGGCTGTGGAACTACAGGCGAGGTACTTAGCTGAAATACTTCTGATGGTTCATCTTGAACCTGACGGGCACGAACCTGAAGCACCTGGGGGCACGGGTTCAAAAAAAAACTGAAAGTAAATTTGAATTTTGAAAATAAAAAGGTAAATAGATTTATTTTGAAGTGGGAAAAATTTTTTTTCCAAATTTATTTTCCGTAATTTATTGTTATTTATCTTGTCGGCTTATACTTCGACCCTACTTATCCCTTTTTACTTCCTTGTAAAACAAGGAAGTATTGTGATACCGATTTTTTTCGATTTCCAGATTTTGACGGAAATATCCGTTTAGACCTTCCCTGAATCCATTTTGACTATTTTCGTTGTGACGTCTGTACGTACGTACGTACGGACGTCTGTATGCCGCATAACTCAAATACGGTAGGTCGTAGAAAGTTGAAATTTTGGATTTGAGACACTTATAGCATCTAGTTGTGCACCTCCTATTTTTGGTTGCGATTGTCCGTGCAAAAAGTTGTAATTAATGACGCGCATAAATAGATTAACGAGATTCCTGTCCAATTATTATAAAAATTACAAGGAAGTTATGTGGTGTCCACATCAGATTTTTATTTGGAAGCCATGGAATTGATGTAATATAAAAACCATGTAACGGTAAACATAATAGCTGTTAACAATAAAGCTTAAACCATTCTTAAAAACTTTATTTATAATTTATTTATGGAATTTCCCACAATATTTGTAATAATTATTTGGCTAAGCGGTCTAACGCGTTAGTTTAAATTATAAAACAAAATTAGCGAACGAAGAACTTTTTTATGTAATGAAAAGAAAAGAAAAAAAATATAATGTTTGTTTAAAAAAAAATAAATTAAATAATAAAATGAGTTAATTTTACAAAAAAATTTTCAAAAATTGAAAATTTGTAATAATAAAAATTATTGTTGAAATGAAATCCAGGCTACGGGCCTGTGTGGAATATTCTTAAATTTATTTTAATAAATGTTTTTAGTATCACCAAAGGTTCGTTATTATTTATTTATATTCCAAAATGATTTAAAATGGCTTGAACTGAAATTAAAAATAAATCTCAAAATTTCTATATGTAATGATAATACGTTTAGTCCTTAATCAATTTTAATCAGACGAGACCAACGAGACTTTTCGAGACGAGTAGAGACTTTCTCAAACGAGACTTTTCGAGACGAGACGAGACTTCGAGACGAGACCCAACTTGACACCTTCGAGACGAGACGAGACCAGTTCAAGTCTCGTCTCGTCTCGTCTCGTGTCCATCACTACACATTTATGCCAAATTTCCTGACAGTTGCTTGGTACCTCAAAAAGTAACGGGAATTTTGTAATAAAATTTCGTATTTAGAACTTAGAACTGATTAGATTTTGGCTAAAATCGGTACACGAAAACGAAGAAAAATATAATATTTGGTAAATTAAAAAAATAATGTTTTTCTTATTTTAAAAATTTGTTTTAAATTATTTTCTGCTATACTATATTAAAAGAGTATTAATCAATAATAGTGTAAATATTGTATTTTTTTAATATTATTTTTACTAATTTCTATTTTAATTTCTCTTCTAAATTTTTAAAATTTATTGTTATTTAAAAGTAAGATAAAGTTATGAGCATGGCCACATCCGACTTTTTATTATTTAAGTAGTAATCGTAATTAAAATGAATATAATTTAAAAATGATTTTAAATAACTGCATTTCTAGCACTTCGACCATTATATTATATCTGCAATTCCTACTTTCTTGTCATGGTCATTCATTTTCTTCTACTATAACATTCATAAATCTAAAAATCAAATTATTTTTATTTGTATACTGACTTCGTGTTTTGCGTTTACCACGGTTATTCTTGTATTTTTTCTTCCACTATGACATCCATCTCTTCAATGTATGACTTAAATTTTTTTTAATTAAAAATTTGGATACTTAAAGTAGTTAATTAATATTACTACCTAACACCAATTTCTCGATGCTTATCCTAAATTTATTTCTGTTGTCAAGTGCTATCAATCTTCAGCAAGTAATAGTATACCCCACTTGCTTGCTGTCAATTAATAACTGTCAAGTTTTGCTTAAAAATTGTTGTCCTGAATAAGAACTTCTGTCAAGCTTGACCATTTTCAAGGTTTAACATGGCGGAATTTAAAATTTAGGCTTTTCCCAAAAAAAATACTATTTTTTTATACAAAAAATCAAAAAAAAAAGTTTATAATTTTTTTAAGCAACCAAATTATTTGTTTTAAAGACTTACCACTTAATTTATTATTTTTTATCTAATTAAAAAAATTTGTTTTTTAATTTAAAAAATGTTTTGTTTTAATATTTTATTTAAATTAAACAAAACTTTTTTTGTTTTAAAAGAAATTATCTAAACAGAATGTTTTTTTTGATTAGGAAAAAATTTTTTTACTGTGTAACCTTTATTATGTTTCACTTTTTAAAATTTGATGCAGTCGATGTTATTTAATTACAAAAATTAATAACCATGAACGGTTCAGGTTGATGTTCTCCAAAAATTATTTTGTTTAAAGAAATTACTCAATTGAAGAATATGAAATATCGTCACTAACGACTACTGTAAAATTTAATTATTTTATCCAACAACTCTGTCTCATGAAGGCATAATAATGCCGATTTTACATATCTTATGGGGTCTATAAAACACTAGTGGACTTATGAATTTATAATTACACACTAATGACTTATATGTAAATTATGAGTACACCTACTACTTAATAGTTTTCATAATTTCAATTTGATATTTTAAAACGTCAAATGTCAAAACTTTTAATTACATTTTAAACTATTATTACGAGATATTGGATAAAACTTTGTATTACACACGTGTCTTATTGGCATCCAAAACACTCAAGAAATTAAACACTCGACCTGCGGTCTCGTGTTTAAACTTTTCTTTCGTGTTTTAGGGGCCTAATAATACACTTGTATAATAAATAACTATTTTTTGTTATTAAATTATAATAATTTTAAATGAAATTATATAATTACAAAAATTATACTACCTAATTATTGACAGAAAGTAAAAATAATAAATAAACATTAAGGATCAAATTGCTTTGCCACCTGTTAAATTACACAAAAAACTAAAATTAAATATATGCACTTTAATTAGGTTTAATTAGGTTTTCAAGTGGGCATTAAGCGCGTTTAAACTAAATATCATCTGTTGGTCAGATCTTTATCGAATGTAAACTCTTAATCTGGCTATTATACGTCTCACTATTGATAAGGTAAAAAATAGTAATTAAAAAAGAAAAAATAATTTTATATGCTAGCTTTCTATGAAGAAGAAAGAAAGAAATTCAAAATTTTGAGCTTTTCAAAATATTCTTCATAGTGGTTCTTGTGTGTTTTAAATCAAATATGTATTTCATTGGGGGATGAAAAATCCTTTACCCGAATTTAAAAAATTTTATAATAAAATTATTGTAGTCCGCACAGCTTAAATTACAAATATGAAGATTAAATTGTGTGGATCATTATCATTAGTGTTTTCGAACAACTTTTAAAAATATCCCTGAAGCCATCTGAACTCGAAAATGACGAGTCTAGAATGGCAGGAACTGTTTTTAAGTTAATCAACATAGTCAACTGAGGGGCGATCGACGGGTTTATGTCTTATGTGTTTTCCGAAGCACGGAAGTGGAAGTTAATTTCTTCCCGGATTTCTTAAGCTTTTTCTGTCCACTCATGAACACCAGCTTTTTTTTTTAGATAAAGATTAAAGAAACAACATTATTTTTTAAAACATATAGAATCCTTAATAATTTAAAACAGACCCTGACTTGCTTAAAAGTATTGTTAATAACAAAATTTTAATTGTTTAAATTATCAAAATATTATTTACGCTTCTTAATTTTGTACAGTAATTAAACTTTAAATCGAAGCTTACTTAATAAGTTAATAGGTCAATTAGAATAAGTAATATCCTATTTATTTGTAGTTTTTATAAAAAAAAAATTAGTTTTAACTTGAATCCAGTAAAAGAACCATCATGGCAGCTACTAAATGTATTTTCGTATTAATGTTAGTATTGTTGACAATGCAAGTAAGTATAATACAATTTTTTGTTTATAAACCTTTTATAATAATATATTTTATAGTTAGTGTTGTCTGCAAGTATTGTACGTAAAGTACGCGGAATTCCAACCGTGGAAGAAGTTGGAAGAACAGTAGATCAATTAGAAGCTTTTCTTGAAAACACGTTGGCTGGTATAGTGAGCCCATAAAAACAGGTATGTTCGTGAAGATTTGGAATATTGCTTGTTGGTTGGTTATATTATATTTTCTCTTAAATTCCTTTGATAATTGCGACAATTGCGTACAAGTTTAATACTGTAGTACTTACGTTGAAAACAAAGCTCCATCTTTTGAAAAGAGGAGACCATCCTGTTTGTTGCACAGTAACGTAACTACCTCAGGAAATATAACATAACCTCATGCTTTTCTTTTGGTAATTTTAGTTTTTAAACAAGAAATAAGTTATTGCTTTTAAGCAAATGCACTCAAGCTAAATCTCTCATTCGTTACTAAGCAAGAATTTATTTTTGTTTATACTAATATAATCTAAAATTTCCAAAAAAACATCAAGTCTTGTTAAGTATATTATTATAAGTATTGGCAATGATATATTATATCTTTCCTCTTAAATTTTAAAAGACAATTAAACTAAACTGTCACCATTCTATTAAAATTTTTAAATTAACAAATCCTCCAATTACTTTCAAACTGTGTTTTCTATACAGGACTATTGATAAAACGATGTCGCAAAATAGTTTCCTTCCAGCTTGTGAGTATATTAGTTTGGTTGATATGTGGAATCCATCATACAATTTTTAATTATAAATACCATTCATACTGGAGTTTTGGAAAATATATTAAAATAAACTTCAATTATTGTTTAATTTTTTTATTATTATTTATTACTATATAATATGTATATTAAAGCAGTTCTCCCTCTTATTTCAAATTTAGGGGTTGCCCAGAAAGTCGAAAAAAGTGGTGGTATAATGGGATAAACCCCCTCCCTATGATCCATTAAAATTTACTGAATTTTGTTAAAATTTATTGAAATTCTTATAAAAAAATAGCTATTTACATCTCTCCCCTCAGGCTTCATTTATCCCCTTCATGAACTTTGCCTGGATTCGCTCTTGTAATCAAGTGATGTTCAACTTGTTTAAAAATATGTCAAAACTGTTCCTAGATCTTAGAAGCAACACATTCCTTTGCGGTGAGCAAGGGACCGTAAAGTTTACTACACAAAGTACTGAAAAAAATATTCAAAATCAAATACTGCACTGAAATAAAAAATTTATAATAAAATTAATAAGTACATTTTGAACTATAACATCATATTTCAACTTAAAAAGGGGAAGTACAAAATAATTTCTTCAGATTTCTCAAAAATAATGAATGAAATTTTACTATTTCAACTATAAAAGGTAAAGCTAGCAAATTCTAACATTTTCGTTAGTAATTTATTAATAAAGACTTTAATAATATTTATATTCTGTGTTGGTAAGCACGCCTGCTCCATGATCTGTGCACGCCACTGTAAAATGTGACAAGGGTCGAAATGTGTGTGAACGTCAACAATATAACCTATAAATTACATTACTTATTTTTTTTATAAAATGTGGTTTGATCATCCAATTATATACAATTCGGTGCTTATCGCCTGTATGTTGGCGATTACAATATATTGGGATAAAAATTATCCACTTCTTAAGGAACCTATTCAACGAGCAATTGCCGATAATTCTACTCACGGCGCAATTGGGGCCCTTTCTTGGGCTTTAGTTGCCTTAAATATAATGACCTTCCCAATTACATTACAACAGATAGCAATTGAAACTATTTTGTGCGGTTCTATAGCATCCCTTATCGATTTGGACCACTTCGTTGCTGCTGGCTCATTTTATTTAAAAGTAAGTCAAACTATCGAACACAAGAAATCAAATTTTAATCGATAATAATTTTAGGATCTAAATCGTTTAAAAAGCAGGCCCCCTCTACATTGTTCTACATTTCCTCTTGTGACTGCAATACTTTTAGTTTCCGTTGCTTACGTACTACAAAAGCAATGGTTATTTAAGCTTGCATGTATTATTTTTACAGCATTTGCAAGTCATCATGTAAGAGATGCAATTAGAAGAGGACTTTGGTTTTATCCCTTTGGTTCAACTCCACCGATACCCTATTATTTATATCTTACAATTTTAGTTGCAATTCCATATTTTGTTCTAATATTAATGAAGTTTTTACATATTAGGCAAAGAACCGACTTGAATCAATCTAAGATTTTAATTTACTGAAATACATACAAATATGTATATTAGATTTTTAATGAATATTTTATCAGATTTTGCTGCCAAAAGTGATTGTCCATCTCCAAAGTGCTAGTCAATTTCCATATAACTTGGGTACCATGAAAATTTTTAACACTTTTAAAATATGATGTAACGAGTAGGTACCTACTTAAGTCAAAAAAGATAATGACTTTAACAACAAAATAAAAACAAATGTATGAAAATCCTGTGGTCGATTGACTTATCTTGTCAGTTGAAATTTTACAAACTACATCATTTCTTTGTATTGTTTTCCCTTAATGTAAGTATTTCTGAGTATCATTTGTATATTGTAATTATGAAAATTATGAAAAAGAGTTACCGTTAAATAAAAAAATAAATCAAGATTTTTATTATTTATTAGGGATCACACATTGAAGTCCTGAAATATTGATCGGAAGAAGTGGAACTATTAATTTTATTGGTCAGCAAGATCTATACAGATTGAACTACTGTTGATATATTTTTTTGGTGTGCTGTTAAAGCGTTGGTGTACAGCAACAGATGAAAGCCCGATACCAGAAAGGAATTAATGAACATATAATAGTAAAGAATGCTATAGTAGCTCTTAACGAAAGAGGAAATGTTATAAATAATAATATACATCTTTTAAAACGATCACGACTGTGTACTGAAAATGAGGGTGGTCATTTTGAACATTTACTGAAATAATGTAATGGTTAAATCTTCATTAATAAAATAATTTTTCAATAAAATTTAAATTCTGTGAATTTAATTTTTTGTTTTGTAGCTACTTTTTTTTATTATATTTTGATTTTTCTGTGAAATAGATTAGTTTTTCAAAAATTTTTACTAGACAAAAGTTATAGTCCGTTAAATTTCCTATCCGGAATGGGGCGTCAGATTTTTTGTACAATGTTTGGTTTAAAAGATACAGCGATTTGAAAAATACCAAGAAAAAAAAAGTTCAAAATTTTCAACATTTTTGTACTTACTTTAATTCATAACTCGAAAACCGTTGCTTTTAGACAATAAAAGATTAAAATGTAGTTTGTAGATTATTTCACCATTTTTACTGAAAAATCAATATTTTCCGAACTATGGCCATGTGTAGGTGGGAATTAAAAAAAATCAAAAAAAATTTTTTTTAGAGGTAAGGTAATCAAAAAACGTTCAGAAACGTCAAGATTTGCAAAAAATAAAAGAAAAATTTCTGTATTGGTCTGTCGGTCGTCAAATTTTGACTCTCGCTTTATTCCTGAACAATCCAACGGATCACGACCAAATTTGGTATGGTAAGTAGCTAACCTAGAGTTTACGGTAGAAATGTGAAAATAAGGTTTTCGTCACGATCTGTCAATCAAGGGTGCTACTACAAGAAAATAACACAAGATTTTTAAAAACCATTTTTTCTTGTGATAGGTTACTTTAAAGACCTTGAAAAGCTTTTTCCAGAATAGGTAAAATTTTCTTTCTATCTGTCATCTGTCAAAAATTACAAGCTGTCAAAGTTGAAATTTGAAGAATGAATAACTCATGACCCAGTGAACACATGACCTACAATTGACGTCACACGTAGATCATATTTATGTAATACAATTTTACATAAAACTGACATAAAACTGACTCTTTTCATGATCTCAATGTGATGTCATGGAGTTAGATGTCATTGTGACATCATATGGACATAGCATCTGACTGTCATGTGATGTCATTAAATGACTTACACGTTACGTACATCATATGTAATATTTATATCATATCATGACGTAACATTAAAGTCATTATATTACATACAGTTAACATAACAAATCTGTCATACTGTTACATAAGTTATAAGTCTTTTTCTTACGTAAAACTGACATAACACATCTGTCATGCTGTTACATAAGTTATAAGTCTTTTTCTTACGTAAAACTGACATAACACATCTGTCATACTGTTACATAAGTTATAAGTTATAAAGGTATGACAATTGAGTTATTACATTTTGGGGTCGAAAAATTTTATTTAATTTTTTGTATTTTGTTTTTAAAAATAAATGTTACTTCTGTTTGTTTTCTAACGTTTTTAAAAAAACTTTTTATGCTTTTTTGTAGAAGTTTATGCTTTTTAGGGGCAAATTTCGTGCTTTTTAAAGCGCTTTTTTCCGGATTTTTTGTGCTTATTTATCCGGAGCCTAATAATATCTATATAGGTAGGTAATAGTTTATTATCTTTGGTATTAGCCACCAAAAATATTTAGTTTTTTAAAATTATTTTCAGTAGCGTTTATAATAACGCGATGTAAGTAGTAAAAAAATAAGAATGTGGGATGCTCTTGCGTTGCAGTTTTTTTATCCGCTCTTACCGGTAGCTGATGCCAATGTGAGTCGCGGTTCTTTTCTGCTGGTAATAATATTTTGTTGTTCAGCTAATATGAAGTGATATGAAGTAATAGAGAGTTTTTACTTTGGTAGCGTATGTGTGATTCTGTAAATGTAAATAATTTCTTGCAAAAGTTGGTGAAAATTATAGTGGGTGAATTTATTATTAAAAAAAATTTTTGACTTGCCGTACCTACATTGTAAGTAAATATTTTTATTATTTTAAAGTTATTAATAATTTATTTAGTTCATTAATAATAAAATTACAACCTAACTCAGTATTTCTAAACCTTGCGACCCAATTCTCATTAAAAATTTTCTTTGCGCCTACCATTCATACAATATTATGTTTTTGAAATTTTCTAATATTTTTGTCTCGATATGATCGTGTCCCCATTTAGTGTTTTCGCGCCCCACAGTTTTAGAAGGTTGTAGTAATGTAAATTTTTTATTTTCTCGATTTTTTAGTTGGAATAATGAAGAAAGAATACGTCGCTGTGCGTTTTGTGGAAACGAATGATTTTTCAGAAATACCAAGTAAGTGGCTAAACAATACTGACGAATCCAAAGGAAAAATTACATGTAGATGGCCACCTCCGATTTTCAAAAATACATATAGTAATTTAATAAAGAACAAATGCTCCCCTAATGAAGATTGGCCAATCTTCGAGGTTGAAATTCTGCGATACTGTGGTGAGTACAAAATGATTCTTTTTAACACGCTTTTATTAGCTTCTTTAAAAATTTTTGGACCTGTCGGGGAAGTACAGCCACGAATTTCAAAATTTCAAAAACACTATAAGAAAGCGAACAATTTTCTAAGCATTTTAAAAAAGATTTAATGAGGATTATCCAGTATTTTTTTTAATCGAAAATTTTAAATTGCTTTCTGAAGGTTTAGATACGCTGAAGAAAGCGAGAAAAACAGCAGAAGATTCAAATTATACATCATCATGTGATGAAAAATTATTAGGTCGTTTCTCAATTTTGATTAACACGACAACTAAAAATTTATGATTTAATATATGTAATTTTTTAATTAGATGCAAATTGTTCACCAAGTTGGTGGAACGAATGGTGAACATTATACCAAGAGAGTATTAGAGTTGCTTTTCTCACCCTCATTCGCTCGAACCAACACCTGGGAAGGAAAAAAAAACAAATACAGCATTAAATCACTTGCTGTAATAGCAATTGTTGAAGGTATGCAATATTTGTCTTGTATACAATTCATTTATTTCATTTTTTTTCATTATTATTTCAGAGATGATGTTGAAAAAATTTCCAAATTGGAATAGCGCCAAATTTGGAAAAACCGGGATAAATTGGTTTAGGCTGGGCAACCAACGGTCTGGAAACCAACCGGGCCAGTTGCAAAAACAAACTAACTCGCAAACTAATGTTAGAAGCCGCAACCAATAGAAATAAGTTATTTTATTCTAATTTTTGGATTATATTCTAATTATAATTAAACATTTTTCATGTCGTTGTAGGCAATGTTTTAATTTCTTTTTATTTTTCTTTCTTAAAATATGTTTTAATTATTTTGTTTATTTTATTTATAATTATTTTTAATAATTTATTTGTTTAATTACATATTTAATAAAGTTCAATTTTTTAAACCATTTATTAAGTGGCTAATATTTATTTAAGTATTTTCCGTAACTTTTCAGCACTTGAAAAATGACTAATAAATAAGTAACTAATAAGTTCTCATACTTTTGACGTAAATTTAAAATTAACAGAGAATAGATAGTTTAAACTCGAATAATAGTTTGATATAATGTAATATTTATTATGGTGTAGTTATTAACATGTGAAATTATTTTAATATTTTAAATTATTTTTTACATGCTAGAAAAACTGAAAACTTACTGTCTTAATAATTGGATAAAATCATTGCAAAATCAATTAAATTAGTTGGCTAGTTCATATGAATTTTCAGAATCTCATCGGGCAAACATGGAAAAATTTTATAATAAAAACTAAGGCAAACAGATAAAATTCAATTACTAAGAATTCAAAAATATAGCAGAATAATAATTAATTGATTTGCTTTAGATTTTATGGAATCTTTAAGACTGAGTTTTCAATTTTTCTAGCATGTAAAAAACAATTTAAACTATTGATATATTATTTACATCACAAGAATTACAATTCCGTTATATCAATCTATCATATTCATTTGATGTAAAAATTATATAACTACTTGGTCATATTCACGTAACATTGACGTAAATAACTTTACGTCATTATTACACCATTATTATGTCACATTAATATCAGTAAGCAAGGTCCAGATGATGTCAAATAGACGTCATATTATTGTCATGTTTATTACATCAGATCTGACGCAAGAAAGTGTGAAATAATGATTCTTCTATGACTTACATTTTACGTAAATGTGATCTAGCATGACGTCATTCTGATGTAAGTTGTACGTAAAAGTGTTCAGTGATATATCAATCTATGATATTCATTTGATGTAAAAATTATATAACTACTCGGTCATATTCACGTAATATTGACAAATACAACTTGACGTCATTATTACACCATTATTATGTCACATTGACATCAGTAAAGAAGGTCCAGATGATGTCAAATGGACGTCATATTATTGTCATGTTTATTACATCAGATCTGACGCAAGAAAGTGTGAAATAATGATTCTCCTATGACTTACATTTTACGTAAATGTGATCTAGCATGACGTCATTCTGATGTAAGTTGTATGTAAAAGTGTTCACTGGGGAAGCACTGAAGGGATCTCAACCAAATTTGGTAGGTAGGAACATTGCCCCCACAGGACTTCACAGCATATGAAACCATTTGATAAAAATCAGGAATTCAACATGAAAAAAAAATATTACGTTTTTTTGCAAAATCTTGAAAGAAATCATTGTCCATCGATTTTCTTCGGCATTTCTGCTTCGATGGCAATCAAACTTTTTGGACGTATGTCTGGTGGGCTCTAGTGGTGAAAATAAGGTTTTGGCAGATAAATCACGAGAGGATAAATCACCCACGATTCCAGACGAATGATAATATGCAAGATCAAACAAAAGATCTTAACCCATTCAGGACGAGCACTGGAAGGAGCCGCGCGCTACTGCCGGCCGAGCGCGGGAAAACAGGTTTCGCGGCTATGCATCGTGCAGCACGTTGTTAGTCATAGATAACCCAAGTAACATTTTATGCTGAAAAAAAATGTCAGCAAATTATTTGCTGCCACTGCGGTCTGTCAGCTTAAGATTCAGCTGCTTTTCAGCGTCAGCATAGTTCAGACTGACGCTTCGCTGCGTCAGCTTAAAATTCAGCTGTTTTTCAGCCTCAGCAAATTAGCTGAATTTTGAGCTGACGCTTCGCTGCTTCAGCTTAAAATTCAGCTGTTTTTCAGCGTCAGCAAATTAGCTGAATTTTGAGCTGACGCTTCGCTACGTCAGTTTAAAATTCAGCTGTTTGTCAACGTCAGCAAATTAGCTGCATTTTAAGTGGCGTTCAGATAAAAACAAATATTTCAAAACAAATAAAATTTGGTTAAATTCATTTTAACAACACTAATGGATAATAAATTCAGTATTATTCAGTATTGCATAAAATGCAATAGTACGGCGCCAGGCCTGCAAAATGGGGAATGCAAAGTCGTACATGTACGGCAGCCGTCCTGAATGGGTTAAAGACAGTATTGAAAAATTGAGGGGTGACATGAATCAGAAATTTCAAGGCTTGCGTGAGGAAATGAAAAAAACAAATCATGTTGGTAATAATTTAAATTTGGAAAATGAAGATTTAGTAATTGGAAATAAAATGGAAAATTTTGATGTTATTTTGGAAAATTTAAATTTTAAGAAAAAAAAATTAGATGATGCCAGCCTGAAAAATGAAGATTTAATAATTGAAAATAAAATGCAAAATTTGGACAATTTGATTATTTTGAAAACTTTAAGTTTTGAAGAAGAAAATTTTGGTATTATTTTGGAAAACAAAGATTTGGATTATGAAGACGAAAATGAAAGTTTTGAAAATTTAAACAATGAAAAATTAAATGATTTGGAGGAGAATAATTTTAAATTTAAAAATAAAAACTTACCTGAAATGTTTACAAATGAAAATAAAATTTTGGAAATGGACTTTGGAAGTGGGGATTTGAATTATGAAATGGAAAAAGAAATTGGTTCCGGAATTGAAGATGACTTGAAGATGGAAGGATGGGAGGAGACAAGGAAGTGGAAGTTTAAAATTTTTATTTTAGTTAAATTTTAAGGAAGGAAGCATCCGTTTTCGCCAAGGATTGTCGTATGGAAGTCCATTCGATGGAAGAGAATGCAGAAACCAGAAACACGACTTGAGACGATTTTTTTTTATCACCTTTTTTATGTCGTGTTTCAAAATGCAAAATTGGAATATTTTGGAATTATTTTATTTATTTTAAAATGAATTTGTTTGCTTTTGTTAATCTTTAATATTTTCGCAATTTTCGCAATTATGCGCGAAATTGTAAAGGTTTGGAAGAGTGGGGGCTTTTTGCCTGCGTAGTGGTCAAGAGGGCGGACGTATTCCGTTACGCTCTTGTTAATTTTGAGATTTGTGCCTAGTTTTTGGCGTTTTATAATTTGATTTTGAAATTGTGCGATTTGATTTGTTAATTTAACAAATAAAGAAGTTGTTTTGGTGAGGATTTTTGATTATTTGGGATTCTGCGTTTATTAGCAAAGTTGATAATAATTTGGACGTTAGTTCTTAGTTGGATTTGATGATTTTGATGCTGATTAGTAAGATTAAAACTTGGTTTGGTTAAATTAAATTGAGTAGAAATTAAAAATTGGAAAGGAAAGGCAAAATTTGTATACGCTCGTCGCACCTGGTGATAAGCGGCACTCACAATCGCCGTTCCATTTTACAACATTGAAATTTTGTTTGAACGTTATTTTTCATTAAATTTGAATTGGAAATTATTGTTGGATTGATTTTTGGATTTTTGAAAATAAAATTCGTGCGGTTCAAAGCACACGGGAACCGATAGATAGTCTCATGAGCGTCTCATGTTTACCGGCATATTGAGTTAGTTGGGAAAATTTAAAGTGTGGCAAAGGTTTTGTTGTGGTTAGATTTTCCCCAATTGAAAATACCACTACAATATATTGAGTACAAAAATTATTTTAATAGGAAAAGTTGAAATTTTCAAAAATCGTCCTTACGTAATTAATGGATGCTCCCTAATGATTGAAAATCATTGAAGCCAATTTTCAGACTTATCTACAATATTTTTTCTCGATTTGGACAATATTTAACCTAACATTCCTGGGGTAAAAATATTTATTTTTTATTTTTTTAGTGTACTACCTCTGAGAAATTTTAAAAACTCAAATAACAATTTTTTTATTATTTTTTACTTTTTTATTTTTTGGATAATATTGTTAACTTCCTCCCCCCCCCCTACCCGTCATAAGCAATTTCTAAATACACCACTCATGGTGATAATGGTTAGTTTTGATTATACTAATCAATAGAACATAGAAAATGGTTCTAATCAAATTAAATTTTCTGTCAAGAGCAGAGTCGGTCGTTATTTTTTTCTAAACGTTTAATAATTTATTAATAAGTTAAAGCAACGTGTTGACGTGGAGCCTTAGTTGTAGTTGTTTATACGAAATCGTATACGACTGAAGTATCAGTAGAAATTAAATCAAATTCGAGCTTGGATAATTTCGCAACGAGAAGTGTGTAGGTTTAGCCCCACTTCTAAATTAGTTGGACAAATAAAAATAATAAATAATAATAAAAAAAGTTTTTTCAAAACTAGTCGTCTTTTTAATTTTTTATTTTAACCACAATTCACAACAAGAAATCATGTCAAATAATATTCAAATGCGGAAAATATCTCTTTCGACTCGTATCATTCCCAATTTTTTCCGTTATAATGTGAAACAGGAATTTATATAAAAAACTGATTCGCTATGTCTGTTAATTTTTCTATGAATGTTTGGCTGTAAGGCTTGCCACCCGGAGTATTATTATGTACATCGTAAATTTTATTAAAATGTAAGATAATAAATTTTATAGTCCGTAGCATGCAATTTTCTCAGTATTGTTAATCAAATCTTGGAAAGTTGGAATCAACTTTTGTAATAAAATTTCAATGTAGAACAAAATCACGCTCTACAATTTTTTCACACTATTTTTTAAATTAAAAGTTCAATGGTGTACCTTATTGTTCATCAATATTGAATTAACGACCAGCATTAATTTAAATCCAAAACAATAATTGTAACAGATTAGTCTGGTATAGGTATTTGAATAGAAACAATAACAATAACACAAAATGAAAATTAAATGAAATGGTTTTGTTGAATAGTGATGGTTTTGTTAGCGGGTGCAATTGTTCCCATCGTCCTCGAAAGGGATGCGCGCCCCATAATGTCGTAACCAAGACAACGGCACACTCTCGCTTTAGTTTTACACGCTCAATCTGATATGTTTGTATAAAGATTTGATACCAATTATACTTCGGTTTACCAAAGCATTCTTTTTTACTCGAGAGCTCTTTAGTATAAGAGAGTGACTGTATTTAACGAAAAATGTTGGATAAATGACGAAAAATAAAAAGGGAACAAAAATGAGTTTAAGTTCATACTTGTTCAATTATAAACCAAGTATTATAAGTTCGCGAGTGAATAATACATTTTTGTAATTGCACTGTACTGAAAAATTACAGAATATAACTTTGAAAAATTAAAATAATGAATAATTATTAAAAATTATTTTTTTTAAATTTCAAATTATAAGATTAATTTTTAAAAAAATAGGGGGGTATCGGATACCCTGCCCTTAACAAACAAAACATGAGTTAAAATTTACCTCATTGACGTTTTTAAAAAATTATTCGTTTGTTCAAACGGTACTAATTCTCACTTGTTTGTAAGTTTACAAGACAATTAGACAACAATATGAACTTGGTATAAAGTTAACGGGACACACGTCGAGATCCCATTAATTTTACTTCCTGCTGTGAGACGTAGGGTGGTTCACAAATGAACCTACAATTATCACGTCAAGTGGCACGTGAACATCATTTACCCTGATGAGCTTATAAAATCAAAAGCCTCCTTTTAAACAAAATCGTATTTATTTTTAGGGATTTAACAAGACGTATACCTATTAAATGAAACGTTCTTTCTTGGTGGATGGGATACCAAATAATAACTTAAACGATTAAAAATAACAGTAACTTTTATTTTATATTTTTGGTCTGACATACGTAAATAGGATAATTAATATATAAATTATTTTTACATGTACTTATTAATATTTACATATACACTTTTCACAGTCTCAAAATTATTGTCGCAAAACATCTACAAGTTATATCTAAATTTTATTTACAATGGAAGAAATTAATTTCTTTTATTTATACAATCACTGGAACTTATCAAAATATTACAATAAATTGATATTATTTCTAACTCTCGTTGAATGCAATATATGCTAACTTTTCATAGCTTCTTGTTCAGTAATAACGTGCAGCTAAATAAATAAATAATTAAATATTATTAGTGACACAGAGAGTTTATTAATTTAGCGTTGATTAAACAGATACTGCACACAATATAAATTTGATAAAAACCTAAATTTAATATTTAAACAATAAAGGGGGAAGCACCCATTAGAAAATTTCAAATTCCCGAAAAGATTCGATAATATTCTAGTTTTTTTTTATTTACCCTGCTTAATCTACTTTTTTCCAAGGCGTAATTATCATGTTATGTTCTCATAACAACTTCTTTCCCAAACAAATATAATATAATAAATTTCAATTATCCATTCAATAAATTCGTTATAACGACACAAAACGATACCTGCTATTATACAAAGTTATACGATATAATTTTGAAGTAACTTAGACGCTATGGATACTATATCGTTCAATAACCAATGCCGTTATAACCTGCCTCACATTTTGGTCGTTGTATCAGATAGATATTTATAGTTCTCGATATTGACAACTACTTATTTGGTGAACAATACCCAGATAAATTAAAAAGCTACTATTAAAAAATAAAACTAAGTAACAAAAATGTATGTTCTGGGTAAAGAAAGGAAAATCGCCAGAGAGCTGATGTCGTTACAGAGACTGCATGATATAATGCTGTATAAATTTCAAACTTTCGCGTAATACCTAACTATAAAATTCGATTAGTGTCAGTGAACATATTCGTGAGTTAAGTGATATTGTTGTGTGTCTACTATAACACTCGTGTAACCTGCCGAAGATTGGGGATGTTTAAAATCGTGTTCGTATAAGGTCGAATGCGACTGATGTGTTATTTGATTATTGTTAAAACAATTCATAAAATGTTGACCTGGTATTGTATCGGAGCAGTACGCGTTTGCTATTGTAGATAGATGTAAATTTTGATTTTGAGGATGATCGCTCTCCGTGCTGCTACAACTGCTAGACGAAGCACTAAATGGTCTTTGTTGAGGTTGACCGACAGAACTTAACGAATGATGTGTTACATCAGATTCGTATTGATAATACACTTCTTGGTGCTGCTGATGGTGGTGGTGATGGTGATGATGATGGTAGTAAGAATCTTCAGCAAAAAAGACCGACGATGAATAATCGGGCGGATAAGCGATTGCGCCATTCGAGTCGCTGTAATCGTCATCGGGAAGAGATGACGTTGGAGTGGTCAAGACAGATTGTAAAGTTCTAGGTAATTGATACTTGTGTTGTATTGGAAAAGATCGTGAAGAAGAATGTAACGGCGAGTGCTTTTCCGGAGATACGTTTTGGATTTCATCTCGGGCCGATCCTTGGATTGTATTTAAAATTAATTCCTTTGCTTCTAAATCGCTGCAATGAAAATCGTCATCAGGATATTGAATTTTATTGCTTATTTCATCTTGGGTAATTAGTAGATAATAAATAATTATGTTACCTGAGAACATAATTGACTGAAACAATACATTGGGGCCTGGAAGAACGAGAATTTTGAACTATGGTAGCGTAACTTTGCATCCAAACCCATCCGCCGCCTTTACTGAGAAACCTATAGTATTTTGTTGTTACTTGTCCTTTTACTAACACTGTAAGCAAATTAGAAAAAAAAATATTAGTCAAACATTTTTGAAAACTGTATGTTACGTCTAAACACAATTTAATTTAATAAATGCGCCTGTCTGCTGATAATGAAATCGATATTGTAATGGCTTGTTCACGGCAATAAACAATTGAGATTATGAGCACACTTTCGCCCTAAAATCTGGAAAGGATTTATGGAGTTCCCCGTTAATTTGTATGGAGTGAGAGCAAACAGGGCTGAACAAACACGGATAACAGGGGCACTTACGTATAATATAACTTGTAGTATATTATTAAAGCTAAACGTACAAGTTACTAATCATGAAAATCGATAAACTGTAACAATTTCATATAATTTATTAAGATTATATTGCTGCCACTCCAGGACTCTTTTTATCAAAATTATACTTTCCATACTAGGAGAAGTCGTAAAATTTTGTCAATAAGTAATAATCAAGTTGCTAGGAAACTTATATTCTAAAAATGTACTTACAATGCTGATGAGAAACCCTCATGGGCATAATATCACTTGCGTGGATGTATTGGTATAAAGTTTTTTCTATTAGTTCTTGTGGTTCGTATCCTGTTAGTTGAGCCACCCTACAAAAAATAGAAAAAAAGCTTGGTACTTATTGTTTTCTCTTTATTTGTTATTTGCGTGGTATGGTATACCTAATATTCAAAGTGATTGCTTTTTATGAGGGCGGTGTTAAATTACTATGAGAACTATAACACTATTAGATAGTATCAAATTATAGAATAAATTGGGCGTAATAAAATCAGATGAATTTACATCATAAAAGCAAAGGTGTGAAAAAGCAAACTGCCATGCATTTTTAAAAAAAATTAGATCAAACTCAAAAATAAAGCGCAATTCATATTTACATACCTGGCATCCAAGAATATAAGCTTTAGATCACAGCTAGCTCGAAACATAAACATATTGGTGTGCAATTTAATTTCTGTTATGGCACTTGGTGGTAATGAGTGGCCAACTGCCACAAGCCCCATATTTTGAAAACATCGTTCGTGAGGTGGAGCATTCGGTGGAAACTGTTTAATTTTCAGATATCCCGAACAATGAATAACCTGTAACAAAAGGATAGACCAATAAATTACAACTGTAGCATTATTGCAGTCATCATATAAAATTCGCGAATTTAGCTCAATATTTTTATCGGAGGCTACAGTAAGCAGGCCTGACTACGTATCTTTATTTAAATTATTATGACTGCAAAGTAACCTGCCCGATGTATATCTAGACTGACAACAGTTATTTTTTGGTTCGAACTCAAAATATTAGCACAATAGTAGAAGAGCAAATAACAAAAAACTTTTTAAAATATTATAAAAAATAAGATTATACTTCTTTACAGTATTGCAAACAGCTCGAGTAACAGCAGCTGTATCTGCTCCAAACCTTCTTAGTTTGTCTACAAATGTAGAATAAAATTGAAAAAATAACATTTTAGTAAAAATTGTTCAAATTCCTTGGTAATACATATTTTTTGTATATTATACCGACTATATCGCATGTCCAAGATAAATATTTACCGGATATAACAAACCAAATTAGTCAATCCCTTAAAATTCATTATCGCCAAACGTCGAATATACAGAACAACGGCACAACTCAAAAAAGCACTTTTTTCAGATTTTCAGTATTTAAAACTTTTAGATAAGTAGTAACTTTACATTACCATCATCGCATAAAAAAAACTTTGCATCCAGACATTATTCACGATCAAATTTAGTCGATTTTTATACTTAACTCAATTTCGCCAAATTTTGAGTTGTGTCGTTATTCTTGCCAGACAGCGATTTGATGAGCAACTACCACAATTGCTTTCATTTAAGATGATTATATAAGAACAGTGGCAGCTTGCTTCCAAATGCGAACCTGCCATATAACCCTTCCTATTCCAGCTTCAAAATTTTGTTATTTAGTTTTAATAATTTTTTCATTTTCAAAGTTTAAATCATAAATAATTTTTATACTATAAATAATGTACTCCATACGATAAGTACGATAGAAACTATCGAACCTAAGCGACCGGCCAGTTTGGCGGTTGCACAGAGCTTTTTGACAGGATATTCACCGCAAAGTTATATGTACATTTTAAAGGTTTGGTGATGGTGAGATGATAAACAGTGTGTTCACAAATTTTATTTTTATTTTTATATTTTATATTATAATGTTTATTTAAAACACTTCTTTCGTCCTTCCTTTAACAACAGCCTTAAACTTTAATAGAGATTTCAGTGTCAGCTTCTGATTTCCCGGTCTCCAATGCTATTACGTATGCTCTTATCAATCTCACTTCAATAACAATAAATTAAAATTCAGGTGCTTCTGGATATAGTAGAGACCTTGTATAAATTGAAACTACATTGGTATTTATTTAGGACACGCGTGAGGAAGTTTCAATATTTTAGTGTTAGACTATAAAATTTAAACCGACATACTGACTACTTTACGCCTTTTCTCTTCTGAATTTCAGCAACTTGAACTTCAATTAATACACCAGATGCGTTGACCTAAAAGTAACAATGTAGTGATCGAGAAGTCTAATGACCTCCCGATCACTACATGAGTATTAACCCACCGTAATAAGATCAATAATTATGTATTTAAATTCACTAAGCTGATAAAATTAGTAGGTAATAATAACATTTTACGTATTGACATCCAGTATCCAATTAACTACAACTATATAGTCCAGTCAGTATGTACATTTGAAATTGCATTAATTATAAGAAGCAATTTTTTTTCTCCAACCGATAGGGGAGGGGGGGTCATTGGTAGTCTAAAACAAAAAACTCGGGAAAATCGCCATGTTGCTTTTTCCGCCATCTTGAATTTAAGGGTCGATTTTTGTTTATTAAATAACTCGATTATTTTCAACTTTATAATTCTATGGTTGGCACTTAAAAGGTCATAAGTAGATAGGGAAACAATGTATACTTATGACCTTTTAAGTGCCGACCACAGAATTGCATTATTCCTTTGTTGTCAACTGGGAAATGAAACAAAAAGGTATAAAAATCAAGGATGTAAAAAAAGAGCAGTTGAAAATAATCGAGTTATTTAATAAACAAAAATCAACCCTTAAAATCAAGATGGCGGAAGAAGCAACATGGCGATTTTCCCGAGTGTTTTAGACTACCAATGACCCCCCCCCCCCCTATCGATTGGCGAAAGAAAATTGCTTCTTATAATTAATGCAATTTCAGCGTTTTTTTTGTACATACTGACTGGACTACTAGCCTAGTTACTAGGACTTTAATATATCCATTAGTTAGGTAGTAAAAAGCAAAAAAACTATTAGTGCTTGTGAGCATATTAATTGTTTTACATCTGATCTACATACATATGTAGCTTGCTAGGGTTGTCTCAGATGTGCTCTCCGAAGCACGAAGACGATCATAAGAAATTTTAGATTCTTTTCTGATTTGAACCGAGTTATCAGCTAACATACCAGGCGAATTTATAAAATATAAATTTTATTTTTATCTTAATTTTGTAAATATTTTTGATTTTTTCTGATTTTCCCGGCGGTTATTTGAGTTTGGTTCATCTAGGGAGGCAGCAATGGGTGCAATTGCTCTTCCCTGAGTCAAGCAAAACCAAAAAAAAGCAATTCAACAATTTTTGTTTTTATGACTGCCCTTGTCTGGAAGATGTGGACTATCATCCACTATTGGCTACTGAGTAATTCGGGAATAAAAAGAAAGAATCACTGGAAGAGTATTCCATACCCATGATACCCACCAGATCCCCCGGTTTTCACTTACTGTTTTGTGTTTTTAAAACTTAAAAAATGCGCAAAGATTTTTAATATTTTAACAGTAGAAGTTTGTTAATCTATCGCAGAAATCAAAACAGAAATAGCTAACTTCATTTTGGTTAGTTCATATTTAGCTTTAAACTTCTCAAATTTGTTCTTCAAAGCCCACGGTTAAACATATTTTTTTATTGAAGAAAATAATCTCGCATCACGTGCAAAGTGTAGTTTAAAAACCAAAAATTAAATACAATTAAGGAAAAGAGCGATAGACACATGTATACTGCTTCTTCGACTTCCTAGCCATCACACTATGACATATGTGTTTTTGACTCATTAGTCTTCATCAGCATTGCATACTTGTTAGTTAAAGATATGCAGTTCAAGAAGCAGTACATGTGTCTATTGCTCTTTTCCTTAATTGTGTTTAATTTTTAATATTTATTTATTGTTATAACTTCAAATATTAATTGAGCTACAGTGTAGCTATTGCCTATCCGGGTCATCTGCGGGGTATGGAATACCTTCCAGTGCACCGTTTGCTCTTTATTCATACACTAATACTGAGAAGTTACTCAGTAACCAATGCTGGGAGTATTCCATATACTTAACCTACTTCACTGTACCCAAGAACTGTTGAAAAAATATTAGGAAGAAGCTAAAAACTGAGAAAGTATAGAAAAAAAAAGATAGGTAGATAATTTTAATCGGTCAACCAGTTTTATAATTTAATCAAATTGTAATAAAAATAAACAAAAGTAAGGTGACATTTTGATTTAATCTGATATCAACTACTTTCAATTTATGTTGGTAATTTTACCTCCAATCAAAAAAGAAAAATTTTTTTTGGAGGTAAAGTAATCAAAAAAAAATTTCAAATTTTTTTTTACATTTTCGAGATCACCGTGTTCAGAAACGTAAAGATGTGCAAAAAATAAAAAAAAAGTTTCTGTGTCGGTCTGTCTGTCATCAAATTTTGTCTCTCGCTTTATTCCTAAACCGTTCAACCAAGCACGACCAAATTTGGTATGGTAGTAGGGTTACCGGTAGAAAGGTGAAAATAAGGTTTTCGTCGCGATCTGTCAATGAGGAGTACCACTACAAGAAAATAACACAAGATTTTTAAAAACAAATTTTACTTGTGATAGGTTATTTTAAAGACCTTGAAAAGTTTTATTCAGAATAGGTAAAATTAACTTTCTGTCTGTCATCTGTCAAAAATTATAAGCTGTCAAAGTTGAAACTTCAAGACTGAATAACTCATCAAGTACTGAAGCGATCTCAATCAAATTTTGTATGTAGGAACATTGCTCCCACAGAACATGGCAGCATATGGAACCATTTGATAAAAATCAGGAATTCAACATGAAACAAAAAGATTACTTTTTTTTCGAAATCTTGAAAAAAGTCCTTGTCCCTCGATTTTCTTCGGCATTTCTGCTTCGATGGCAATCAAACTTTTTGGACATATGGCCGGTGGGCTCTAGTGGTGAAAATAAGGTTTTGGCAGAGAAATCTTTGCCAGGGCTACTACAATAAAATAAATGAAAAAAAATGAAAATGTCATCGTATCTCCGGAACTGTATAACAGATTGGGATCAAATTTTGTGTGGTGATCGAGGTTTTAAAAAACAAGTATTGGTGAGAAAACAATTAAGCAAAATGTAAAAGAAATAAAATTACATAAAATATTAACTGAAATCTTAATTTATCTATTTTTTGCGAAAATTTGTTAGATGGCTTGTAAAATATGTCATAATTCGAACATTTTAATAATTTATTATTATATGACGTGACATTCACTTCGCAAGTTTAACAGTAGCTTTGTTTAACATAGTACATTAAAGAAGAATTTACTTTTGTCGGGCGGTACTTAGAACCTTTTTTGTGAAGATAAGAACGAAGAACTCTTCTTTAAAACAAAAAAATTGTGTGGTATTGATGAAAAACCTTAAGTACGGTGACATTGGGCATTGTGTGAAAAAAAAATTTGGTGTACCGATGATTGGAGGTATTGCGGCGTATTTAAATTGAATTCGCAACTGTTAACTTCAATTGTGACATTTATTAAAACTTTTAGGTTAAAAGATCAAAAATTTTATTTATTTTGTTAAAAATAAAATTTTAAGTTGGTATATTTAAAGATTTAAATATGTCAAAACAAATTGTCAAAATTACTCAATTTTATTAAAATAATGTCACATTTCTAGTTATTTTTTTACCTGCCTAGGCAGTTTTACTTTCGAAAAAAACTCTACGCCACATGGTTTTACGTATGTCGGTAAGGAAAAGTTTGACTTTCGTGTTAAAATCGATAATGAAACAGCTGACTTTCGTGTCGTTTGGAGAAAAAATTATTTGTCGTTGCTAGACATCCACTACAGCTTGAGCATTTAAAAAAATTTTTAGTAAAATTCGTGGACCGTCATAAATAAAGGACCTACATATTTTTCACTATTTTGGTTATCTTTCAGAAAAGACCCTGTATATAAACAGCCTTTGTTAGAGATAAATATTTATGTTTCCATCGCATTGAAAAGTGCGCAAATGATTGTTTTAATTATTCAATATTATAACCTAACCTAATCTATTAATAAGAAAGATTCGTGAAAAAATTATTTGCTGTTTCGTCCTGCTTTATTTCACTATTTGTGAGATTAGTAAAACTTTTAGCCTGTAGTGGTCTGTATTATTCAATTGCATGACAATTAATTTGTAATCTAATTATTAATAAAAAACATAAATAAACATTAAGTTAGTTATGCTAAAATTTCCCCGGAAACAAAATAGTACCTATAGGTAGTATAATATTTTGTTACATACAGTAAGCATAGTTAAAGCATGGAACTAATTTATTAAAATTGTTTTTAGGAAATAATTCTCAGGCATGTAGATTTAATTTTTATTTATATCAATCTCAATTTTTCACCGTCATTTGTTTTACGAATAATGACGCAATTAATTTTTATATAAATGGCACCCAGTATTTTTACTTCCTTGTAAAACAAGAAAGTATTGTTTCTCTTAATTTTGAAAAGACCTTTATGATTGCATAAAAATTTTAAATTTTTGTATAAGAAAATCTTCCGAGTAGAAAACAAAATTAAAAATTCGAAAACCTGAAATCCAGAAAAATCAGAAACTGTTAATAAAGCAAATAAAATTATAATTAAATTAAGTGGTCAAACTCACATCTAACAATTTGTTGGCAATAGGCAAGGCTTCAAATACTACAAAAAGCTGTCGATAGTTTTAACTTTTTTTTTTAAATTATGTTCCATCTCATAAAATTTTTTGTATGATTAATTTAAAGAAGAGGCAATTGAAAAGGAATTGGTTGCGAAGGAATAAACCGTAATTACAAATTAATTTTTTTAAAAATAATTTTATTTTTTCTAAGCATAGTAGAATATGTATGTATGTAGTATTTATTTTGAGGTTTGTTTATTTCTAAAATAAAAATTGTTCTAAAAATTTCGTTTTTTAACTTGATCCACTAATCCGAACTTCTCTGTAATCTGAAGGAGGCCAGGTTTCTATTAGTTTGGATTACCGAGACTGTACTGTATTTTCATTTGTTTTCTGCTCGAAAAATTTTCTTATGTAATAATTAAAAAAATTATCAAAAAAAAACAATATTGATATAATTTTTATAAAATAATTTTTTGGTAGCTCACTGTATTATATCTACGTGATGTATCATCGTTTGACTCAATTTATTTAAAATCCAAGTCTGATTTATGCTTCGCATTATTAGACACTACATGAAATTGAATAATTTATTACGAAATATACACACTTAAAAAGCCAATATACTCGTCAGATTAACTTGAATAATTAACTAACAACTAATGAAGGAAAATTTGAATTACATATGAAACTTATGTGGTACGGTGCATAAAGCACGATGCATGCACGCGCATATGTAACACTGATTAGTTTCCCTTTGACCTATACTACTCATGGAAGTATCTCGAATTTTTAAACAAAGGATTGACATCGCGAGATGGTTGTTTAAGATAACGACTTTTGAGCTTTCATAAAACTGGAATGCAAAACTCAATTAGTATGGCGACTTTAGTTATTTTAAATTTTATGCAATATAAGAGGTAGTCGCTCTGCAAAACTGAATTACAGTGATCTTGTTAAGTGATATTCGTGATATCACAAACGCTTGATGATTATATTAAAAATATTAATAAAATAAAATTTTGCAAAAAAATAATACAGTTGTCGGAGCTGAACAACTCAGTTTGCTACATCGGGGCAGTGATCGTATTTACATGTATTATGTAAATTATGATGACTAAAATCATCAATGGAAATTGGCCAGTTTCAATTTGGAACAAGAAATATTAAAGATGACAGTAATACCTGCCTCTAGATAGTAAGTATTTATAGTATACTATACTCATTGAGAGTAAAATAAATTGTATTGTAACTGGATGGTTATAGTATTCTTAAAGGAAATTTTTCCATTGTAAACATTATTGACTTACCTACCTAAAACGTGAGAACGAAATGTTCAAAGTCGTAAATACTTCAAGTTATCGGGTAATTGTATTTTAAATTTTATCATACTGAAAATTCTAATATTTTTTAGGTTGATTATATTTTCACCGAGAGTTGTAGGTATTGGCAGTGCATTATAAGGTGTGAAAAAACGTGACAAAACTTACATTTTTGTGGGTTATAAACGTATAGAATTGTTCAGGTGCGATGGGGTAATTTGTGTATATCTGGATAATGTATGCGGGGGCGAAAACTAACAACGCGTGACACAACAAAGAGCTTAAACTCTATTAAGATCATGGATCATACTTGACTGTCAAAGTTTGTTATTTATTGGAATTCTTTTTCTTCTACGTTTTAGTTAATTTATAATGTTGTTTGTTTTTCTAATGCATTATCTTGTACTACCATACTATCCATCTTCACTTTACTTATTTTAATTTATATATTTTCTTTAAAACATTAAATGTCTCTGTTATACAATATTAGTATGTATGATATCATACTATATATAGTGTTATGTATGTACATATATTATATTATATTATATTATAATACAATAGTATACTAATTATTTTTATAGAAAATCAATATGATTAGAAAGAAAAACTAAGAAATATGATTGATGCGATTACTGCTTTCTTTTTGATCTTATTGTCTATTGCTAATTATATTCCTATTCTGATGGTCCAGATATAGCCTCAATATGACCTAGGTAATGGATTTTATACTATCAAAATATTGTTAGAGATCATTCAGGAGGTCATGTCCCATACAATAGTGCGCAGAAATGATAAAATTCGTTTTAACAAAATAAATACAGTCCTGAAAATATCGTTCTTTGTTGACGTTTTGCTTTGACAGATTCGCTATTTTCGTGCTTTTGATTATTAAATGATATTAACATTATTTGATAATTTAAATAACAATCAGCCTTTTTTAACGCAATTTGAGTATTTTTATTATACTGAGGTTAGTACAAACAACATTTTAATTTAAAATCGTTTTTAAACGAAAATTTTATTTTTAGGTTAAACTGCTGTGTGTACCACAAAATCTTTTTTTACATCTATTTGACGAAAACGTTTATTATTTTATTGTGGTAGGTAATGCATAAACAAATTAATTTAACATCGTTTTTTAAACAAACAATATTTTTTACAGTTAAAATTCATTACTAATATGAATAACCGTAAAGTAGTTCATAGTCAAGGACGACAAATAATTTATAATGTCATTCAATATATTATGAATAAAGAAAAATGCAAAGGAAATATTTTGTATGCAAAAGTGTCATCTGCAACTGGAGTTTCTTATAAAACTGTTATAAGAATAATGAAGGAAGGAGCTGAAAATCCTCAACAAGCCAAGTTTTCTACTCCCAGGAAAACTATTAAAATGCCATCCCCAAAAACTACAACAAGCCAATTTGAAGAAGATGTTATTAGGCGTATAATTCATTCTTATGCGACTATACATAAAAGGCGACCTACAATGAAAACTGTGTATGAAGCGATGAAAAAAGATCATGGCTTTTCTGGATCGCTTTCATCATTTCGAATTGTAGTACATAGGATTGGTTTTAGGTGGAGAAAATCCCCATGTAATAAGCAAATACTTGTTGAAAAAAGTGATATTCGAGGTAAACGAGTTATGTTCTTAAGAAACCTTATAAAATATAAAGAAGAAGGAAGAAATATTGTTTATACGGATGAAACTTACATCCATAGTTCACATACCGTTCCTAAATGTTGGGACGATGGAAGTACTAACGGTTTAAAGACCCCAGTGTCTAAAGGACAACGATTAATTATTGTTCACGCTGGCGGTGCAAGAGGTTTTGTTACGAGGGCCTTATTAATATTTAAATCTGGCCTTAAAACTGGAGATTATCACGATGACATGAATCACAAAAATTATTTGAAATGGTTAAATGAAAAATTAATTCCAAATCTAGAAAAAAATAGCGTTTTGGTTATTGACAACGCTTCGTATCATAACGTTAGTATTTTAAAATGCCCTACGTCTTCATGGAGAAAAGGTGCTATGCAGCAATGGTTATCAGAAAGAAATATAATATGGCAAATCAGAGATACAAAAATGGATCTGTATAATATAATTAAATTACACAAGCCACGTAATAAAAATTATGTAGCCGATAAACTTTTAGCCGAACATGGCCACGTTGTATTACGGTTACCACCATATCACCCAGAATTGAACCCTATTGAGAAAATTTGGGCGTTGGTAAAGAATCGTGTTGCCGCACGAAATACCACATTTAAAATGGACGATGTCCGAAGATTGACTGAAGAAGAATTTAATAAAGTCACAATAGAAGATTGGCAAAATATTTGTCGCCATGTAGAAGCCACAGAAAAAGAATATATAGAAAAGGAATATATTATGGATGATGTAGATGAACTCATTATTAGAGTAAATTACGAAGATGAAAGTGACAGTTCAGATTATCTGTCTTCGGAAGATGAAGAAGATGATGAAGAGTTCAATTTAGAATGTGAGCCCATCTTGTAAAGATAAAAATAAAAAAAATCAATTACTCGGCTAATAAAATTTACTTCAATGTGCGATTACTCACTTTCTTGTTCGTTATTATTTTATTATAATAAAAATAATTTGTTTTACTTGTACAATAGTATTTGCTTGTACTATAATAATAAAGTTTTACAATAAATTACATTCCTATAGTAATCATTTTATTTTTTCTATAATTAGTTTTTCTTTTCTATAATTATAATGAAAATAATGTTCAAGTCAGATTTTTTAAATTTTCGCGCCAAGCTGATGTTTTCATTTAACATTTATTCTTATGTATTTTGCCCGTTTCGCGCATTGTATGAGACTTAAGCTTCTGAACGAACTCTACCATCTACTATACTATATTTTATATATTAGGTCCTTTTAATTTATATTTATACCAACGATGGTTTCAATGGATAGCAGTATAATCTATTATAATATTTAACATTTGCCATTATGATGTTGTATTTTACATGAACAGCTGCTGATCGCCCATCCATAGTTAGGCAATATGGATTTACCTATACAACTAAGCTCACCTTATATCCTCCATTCGTGAGTCCGGCGTTACGTTTAGCTAGAACGCACTTCATGCGCAGGAAGAAGATTCTCTCGCTCTCGTAATCCTGGTTGGGCGGTGCCCCAGGGGGCGGCATCGTTAGCATCAGAACCGATGACATTTCATCATGATCAGAAGGGTGGATGTACTCGTATATACTGTTTCCTGTCAGCTCTACCTAGAAAATCAGTATTTTTCAGGTTATTTTTTATCGATACTAAAATATACTTTTTTACAATCTTTTTTTTAAAAAATAATGGTTAAAAATATATACTTTTTATTAAAAATGCAGTGATTGCATGTTGAAACATAACGAGACAGCAATTTTTATTTTTACGAGGGCAGTCTTTTGAGAATTCATTTCCCGAAGCCAGAGCCTGAGGTAAATCAGCAAAAGATTATGCAAGGGCAATTCCAACATCTAACATCAAACTACTATGCGTGATGTCTAATAGTTTAATTGGTAGTTTAATTTCTACTTTAATTCCTTAATTTAATTTTAATTTAATTCTTAATAAAACTTTGTATAATTAATTCATTATCGGAAAAGAGTATTTAATTAGACATAATATTTTCTTTGGTGAAAATCCCTAAAATTACTCTAATTTGCCAAAGAGCCAAAAATACCTTTCTGAAAGCGATAGAAAATGATAGTTTGACAGTTTTTGAGAGTTTTTAGTAATTTTTATAAAATATTTTGTATACTAGATGGGTTTATTGGGTTATCCACAAAAGTAGTGGATGTCAAATTAACATCTGACAAGATCACAGAGCAGTGGCGTAACAGCAATAATTAATTAATTAATTATTTCTTTCTTTCTTTCATTCTTTAAGGTTTACTCCAAAGGACCTAAAAAATTATATACGCAGTGTGGGAGAAACCCATTGAATAATGATGATTTTTAAGCCAATATTTTTATATAAAAAAAACTTTAAAAAAAACAAATTTACAACATTTATGCAGTTTATGGTCTACATATAGGTACATATTTTTTGATGTTATTTGTTTCATGATAACCTTTTTTACATGTTTCACATTTTAATGTGTTCAATTTTAGTTTTTATTGTTGCTTATTTTTGTTTATCGGTAAAACAAACTTTTTTTAAATATTAATATGCATTTCCCTAGCCTCAAAATTTTAAATTACTAAAATCGCCAGAAAAATGTAAATCTTCTAACTTGCCCGGCTAACTTTTTAGTTAAAACGGTTTTGAGAAAACCTAATTGTAAGTTCAAAAATTGATCTCAATTTACTGTCCTCGAAATTCCAAATTCAAACCAAATAACTTCGAAAATAAATTTGATGCAAAAATGGGAAAGTAAACTGAACTGATCACTCGACTCAGAAGCGTCGATATATTAACTTTAATTTTACAATATTGTCTTCAAATGTCTAATTTCAAATTTTATAAATTTATCATTTAATTTATTATAATTTTTCATTCAATTTAAACTTTCATACTTATCTTCTAAATTTCCAATTATAATTATTAATGCTCAAAAACTCACTTCAAAAATGATCAATTTCGACCAAAATTGGAACAATTTTCAAAATTCAACTTCAATCAAAATACTTTGCTCACTCAAAAATCAAACTTACTTTATCTTCTCAAAATTTACACAATCTAAAACAAATCGCTAAATAGTCAAGAGATAAATTTTTTGTCTCGGCCGCTACGGCGCCGGCGGCTGTCTTGATGGTAAAAGCCTGGTTTCCCTCCCTTGCTGACGCAATCTCAATTAATTAGCGGGAATACCAGAAATTTACAATTAAAATAAAAATCTTTCAAACAAAAATATAAAACTTATTAGATAAAATTCTAATCATTAATACAACATTTGATACATGACAATATATTGCCATGTAACCTATTGGGGGAGGGGATTTGAAAATTACAAAAAATGCATTCTTCACCCCTGACCAAATTACCGCACTGCGAGCGATGTAATTCAAAATAGAGAAATAATCCAAAATTATTTCAAAAAAATTTATTTAATATTTGGTCTCAATCTCCCATGCGGCCATCTTTGCGGAGAGACTTCGTTCAACCGCCTAGCTGATCCAAGCTCAATTAGATGATGGAAAAATAACAAAATTTTAAATATTTACAAAATCAGAAAAACAAAATATTTACAGAATATGTAAAATATAAAAATCCAATGGGGATTTTGGAACACGACAATATACAGGGTGCTGAATGAGTTAGCCGAACATAGGAAATTAACATGTAGAAACTTATTTATGGAAATTCTTGCTTCCCTAATTATTTTAGAGAAAAAATTAAAAATACAAAAACAATGCAGAAATATAAACTACGAATGATAAGAGCATTAGATTTTTGAAAAATCAAAAAATGCTTTTGAAATTGTTAAAATTGTCATATATCAGACTGGCCATGTAATAAATTCAAATAATTATATACCTTGGAAACTTCCATTATTTTTACATTCTTGAGAGTTAGTAGAAGACCGTTAGTCGATTGCAGAAATTATAATTAGTAGAGGTCTGAGTTAAACTTATTATTACCAACGTATTATTATTACAACTTCAAATATTGATTGAGCTTTACTGTAGCTATTGGCAAACCGAGGGAGGGATTCCATTAGAAAACAGAAAACCCCGGTTTAAATCCTGGTCGCGCTGAATACTGCGATCTCAAGTCCAATATTAATTTGTGGGATATGTGAAAAGTGAAAGGCAACGTGAAACCACTCCATTAATTATCATTCCTAGAAAGTCATTTTGGCTTCAGCTACGCTAGTGGCATTACTTAAATAATTTTTAAAAAATTATTAATAATTAAAAAATAATTTTTGGGGGAAAATGAGAAGAACGAGCATAGAATTTATGAGAAAAAGAAGTCAGGGCAGCATGCAAGGAATTCATTAAACATTAGTTTGAATTTTTGATTTCTATTATATACGATTGATCGTGATTCAATGATAAAATGCGCTATGTTGCAAAGAACAACTGAATACATATTTAAAAATTTCCAAATTCTTCAAATTATTTTCTCTCCACAGATGTTTCAAAATGATTTTCATCTTTTAATAATAACTTTCTACTTTATCGCACAGTTCGGAAAAAGGTTACTTTCTGCATCGAAGAAGTAAAATTTCAAACTGACACTTTACTGTTGTAATTTAATCCCGAAATTATTGTACAAAATTTAACTAGTAAAATATAATAAAAATAGGCGCATAAATAATAAAAAATGTGAACATTTTTAAAATTAAAAATTGGAAAAAAAGTAACTCCTGCTGAAATCGTCACATGTTTCAAACGTGTTAACATGATATTATTATGTTAGCACTTTCAAGCTCATTCTTAATACAATCGGAAATTCCACTTTATATTATTCAATCACAATTTGTTTATTAAAACTTGGCGTAATAATTTTCTGTGTGAAAAGTCGAAGCCACAATTTAAGCAGTGAGAAAATAGACCAAGTCGACTGAATTTGAAAATAATTGCAAATTTTTTTAAAAAATACGTGTTTTCAGTTTGTTATTTAATTTTCATTTCCTTTTTGTGTATTAATATTTTGAAAATAATTTATTTGAGACATTGAGACTTTTCAGCAAACCCGGAAGTGACAAAGGAATCAAGTTATGGTCAAGAGCCTTATTCAGGTATGAAATATTAATATATTCTACTAGTACAATAATTTATGTATATTATTATTGATAAGTATACTTTTCATTTTTATTTGAAATAAAACAAGAACCAAAACTTGTGACTTTCATGGTAGTATTTGCCCTTTAACCTTCTCAATTCTGAATTAAGTAACTTTCGATTGAGATAGCATTCTGAAATTTTAAACATTTTTCCGTAATTCCCACATAAGATTGTAATATACTGAATTCATCTCTGAGAGAAAGAAGTAAAACTAGAATCATAAATCATAAAAGTATTTCAAGTCTTTAAAAAATTCGCAATGGTTGAAGAAAACATAAAAAAAGTAAGAAACAAACCTGCGACAATCCTAAATGAACAGAAGCAGTTTCTGATATGTACATAATTTTTCCATCATGAGCTACTACAAAAATAAAACCATCTAATGTTTGAAGGAGGTACGAACCCAATTCTTTGATAGGATTTTCTCTCGATGTCGGCACCGGTGCTGCGCCCCATGCGTCACCAAGACCTGAAACAATTAACCGCTTGAAAAATCGATCATCAAAATCTTGTAATAAAATTTGTTTTGTCTCCATTTAAATATTAAAGTGGAACAAATCGTAAAATTTCGATTATATTGCCTACGAACTTATTATTTTAAATTATATTGCGAAATTGGCCAATCAGTAAGCTTGTATTTTTATTAAGTTCCACAAAATCATTGTGTGCTTATAGAAAGTTAATCAAGCTTCAGAAATTGAAAAGAAAAATCAAGATAGAGTAAGTTGTTTAAAATTCCAATATTTAAATTAGTTGTGTATTTTGTATACCATGCAAGCACTAAAAATAAATGAAAAAAACCTATTGGTATTCGGTTCACGTTCAGACGGTTATTTACTCGTTGAAAAAAATTTTAGTAGGCCATAGCCCATATTACTTGAGCACAATGAAATTATCTTAAGATGCTGTTTCAAAATCTTTTTTGTTCCATTCTTTTGCCGAGACGTGCTTTAACCACAATAATTGAAATGATGAAGTGTTTCAATTTTTTTATATTTTAATATCAACCGAAATAAATTACTACGTACCATCTGGAAAAACTTGTCTCATTTTGAGATAAGATGTAGTAAGTCGTATTACAGATGCTTTATCTAATTGTGAGGTAATGGCAGCTGGTAGAGGTAAAAGTTTTGCAAGCTCCAAAAATTCGGCGTTCTCCTTTTCCCTACGAGAACGTGCTGCATTTTTGCTTTTCTCCTTCATGGCAATTCGATTCTGAAGAGAATCACCTGCAACAAAAATATTGTGCTATAATTTATTAGGATAACATTATAACATTAAATATAAGACGAAAATACTGCTACCAATTGATGCTATTTTTTAAATTGTATGTAGATAAGTAAAATGCTAATATTTTCTATGAAGTACTCTTGCGGATGCAAAACGCAAGTGCATTTCCGTATTACAAATGAGACACTCGAAAATTTCCTCCCGTCATTTTGTTCTTATTTCTGTATATATTAAACTTTAAATAACTTGAGTTATTCATATAAAAATACCGGAGACAATGTTAGTATTGTTTTTTAATGAATAACAAGGAATATTTGAATATCCACCGAGGACCCTCTCAAATTCTCACCAATGACAAAATCTTGTATAATTAAATGAACAATCGATGCACACAATACTTTACAGTAAGAAAACGAAAATAGTCGGAATATGCACATTTCACACCGTTAATTCCTATTGTAAAAATGTCGACAAGAACAAACAAAGTTGACCACAAACATAAGTGATGGATTTGGTTAATCTTTTATGCTGTCAAGATCATTAGTTAAAAGCTTCGTGAGAAGCTTCACCCACATTTTGCTTCACCAAAATCATCAAAATAAAAAAAACTTACTTTTGTGTGATTTGTTATTAAAAAAATCACTAAACTTTTCACACTTCATAAGTAACTTAACCGTTTAATCTTGACCGAAAAAAAATTGCAAATGAGAAAAGTAGCTTGAAAGTTTTCTTATATATCTTTAAAAGTTCAATTGTAACAACCAGCATCAGTGCAAGGAACAATCTAAATCATTGTGTTACATATTTTGAAAAAAGACCAGGAGGACCAATGACGTGTAGTGCAAAATTCGTACGAGTTTCAGTGATCTGTCAATATTAGGTAGTTAAGGTGCATTTTAGTTCACAGGTGTTTTACTATGGGCTTAAGGTACCGCCTGCTATTTTACCTTTATTAGAGGATCCATATTTTATTATTATATGACTGACAACAGCATTGATAAGTGTGAGAAAGTTAAAGATGTGGCAGTCTAAAATTTTAGATTTTGCAGGTTCTCATAGTAATAATTTCCAGATGTTCACTTACAGTGTAACACAGGTACTTTCCTGCATTAAGCAAAATATAATGTGTTTTATTAACCCATCATAATATTCATAAATAGAAAACCAGCATACAGTTAGCTATTTTGTTACAATTATTAAATAGACCGAAAATTGAATTCTACGTAAAATAGTGAAGAAAGCAAGCAGAAATAAAAAATAAATGAAGAAAAAATTATTAAATTTTTTAATGACTATAATACGAATACCAACATTATTTTTATAACTATACTTATGACGTCACAGTTAGTCACAGCTATGACTCAGTGATTAGGTTTTTAATGTGGAGTATGCTTTAATTTTGTATTTTGTTTAATTTTGAAAATTTGGTTTAAAATGCGCAGTGTTTTTGAAGTAAATTTTTGATAAGAAGGTCGAACAGAGAAAGTATTGCCGTCAACCGCTCCGATGTAAAATTATAATTTAAATAAGAATAAAGTGCAGATATTATTTAAAAATTGGTTTTATTATATTAATTACAACACAAAAGATGAAATTGAAGAAAACTTTTATACAATTAATTTTTATGTTTACCACCTCAAATTAGAGGAGATGATAACATTTCGAACATAGAGATATGAAATTGAATAAAATTTTATTAATTTTATTAGAATTTGGTTTTAAATAAAATTAAATAATTTGGAAAATTTTTGTGATTATGGTCCCGGAGATTTTTTTATTAAATACCACAGTAATACGTACATAATATAATATTATATAGATATTTTTATAATTATATTTAGTATTATATATATAATTAAGTAGTAAAATTTTTCTTAGTTTAAATTTAGATTTTTATTGTTTATTTCGTCACCTAATTTTATAGTTATAAAATATATTATAGCTACTATTTATAGTACTTATACATACAACAGTTAACAATCTTGATTATTCAATGTTCATAATATATTTCATATATATTTTTTTAATTTTTTTAATAAATTTAATTAAATTACTACTTTAATTTCTCAATCTTAATTATATTTTCTGTTTATTAAACTTTTTCAATCAAATCAAATAAATAATCTTCGATATATTTGCAAACATACATACGAGTTCTTAATTATATTATTGAATTTTCGCAATTTACATTAAGCAAACGCCACCACGCGGAAAAATATTAAATTAATCTAATACGTATGGTTGTTGGTTGGTATAGAAAGTATTGTTTATAAACTAAACGTATGCATTCTTTTTTGTGAATTATTATGTATTTCATCACGGTTTTACGATAAAATAATTCAGAATCATACACAAAACAATACAATGGTGTATTTAGAGGGGGGCAAAAGGGGCAATGTACCGTGGGGAAATTAAAAAAAAAATTTTACAGTATAAAAATAAATATAAATTTCTCAAATTCTAATTTTCTTTAGCCGAACGTTTTAATTTCCCTTACCTTTGGTTAAAAATTTGTAAAATTATAAATCCTCTATCTTCTTCAAGCATTCTAATAGAGTGCAAATCCTGCGATATGTACTGGAGGGTGTTCCACACCCCCCAGACCCCCCGGTTTACAATTTTGACTTTATATTTTTAGAAAATGAACCCAAAATAAAAATTTTATGTAAATTTGTGGTATGTGGTATGAATTTAAAGATAAATTTAAATAAAGTTAAGAATAATACAATATGTAGAAAATCAAAAATTCCAAAAATCAAAAAAAACATAATTGTCACATAACAGGTCTGGATGAAAAATATTTGATAATATGAAAAAATTCATAATACGATATAAAGGCTCATATTTCACTGAAATATTATAATATATTTTTATTATTAATTTTTCCACATTTTCAAATATTTTTAATCCAGACCTGTTATGTGATACTTAATTATGTCTTTTTTGATTTTTTTGAATTTTTGAATTTCTACGTAATGTATTATTCTTAACTTTATTTATATTTTTTATAATTAACTTTCAAAGTAACACAGAAAGTTTCTGCTAAACTCTATGCGCAGTAAGGTAATTAAATAAATATGCTTTCCAAGTTTTAATTTTTTTTAGCCGAACGTTAAACTTTCTTCATTTTTGCTTAAAAATTCAAATTGCCCGGTTTGGATTAATATTGGAAAAATATTTTTAGTCCTAATCTTAGTTTAATATATTTTTTGGTTGGTAAAACAAATCTACCAACCAGAGTGCTTTTTTTCACGAAAAATTGACAAGTAGTAGCAGGAGGTTTATGATTAGGTTTATGAATTAAGATTATGATTCTGAAAAAATCTGTAATCTGCCCCTCAAAGGCATTTTTTAAATACGCCACTAAAACAACATCAAGTGTACGTACTAGAGCCGCCATTTTGTTATCATTTAGTAGTGTCACAAGCGTCACTAACAGTAAGGTAAAACGCGAATTGCAATAAGCCAATGGTGGGCAAAATTTTTATCTGAAGAGCCACACATAAATCAATTCTTTTTTCATAATTTATTCAAAACAAAAAAATGATTTCTCCGAAATCTAATTAATGTTTATAGTAATTTATTTATAAGTGATAGCCGCATTCATTCAAATTTACTGCATGAAGTAAAAATAAAATTTATTTGTGAACAGAATTACAAGAATACAACCCCTAGATGAAACTCAACAGTATAGCATATTCGAGTTTTTAAACAGCTTACGTCAGAGTTTCGTCCCGATCTCCTAACTATATCTGTAATTGTTCTAGAACATCTCGCCACTAGGATTTTTCTTTACCGCTTTTGATAATTTTTTTTCAACAAAACTTGAGTAATTAAATGGGGATGAATGAATTAATACATTTTGATAAAAATTTAGGTAATTTTTCAAATTTTAACCAAGTTTAGTGGATTTTGTTGGGTTTTGATGAGTCATGCAGAGAGAGATCTTTAAAATTAATTTCGAGAGATCCAAAGTTCATCCTTTAAGCCAGTCAAAATTGCTAAATTCGAAAAACATGATGTATCTCTGATTTTTTAGTATGTTGTTTGGACTCATTAGGGTAGTGTATACCCAAGTTTGCAACTCTCTAAAAGTTGTGGAAAAAGTGTAGCACACGAAAAACTGCAAAAATTTAGGACTTTTTTCAGTTTTTGCTTTATATCTCTAAACTATGGATTCTTCGACGAAAGTGACTATATACGTTTTTGAAGAGAATTAAATTTGTGACTATTTAGGTCTAACCGGAGCTCTGTAGGTCAATTAGTTACCAAATTACGGTACTTTGAAAATAGGCCATTTTTTTCATTTTTACGAGGCCTACAGACCCCATTTTGCGCTTAATTTCAAGCTAATTAAATTGCCTACAACTTCTATTTATGAGTTCTACTCGTAGGATCAATGGTTTAGCCGTGATTTCGGTTTAAAGAAGGTCTAAATCTAAGATTATCACTTTATGGAAAAAATGGCCTATTTTCTGGTTAGGCCTAAATTCTCACAAATTTAATGCCCTTCAAAAACGTATATAGTGGATTTTGTCGAAAAATGCATAGTTTAGGAGATATAAAGCAAAAACTGAAAAAACTCCTAAAATTTTGCGGTTTTTCGTGTGCTACACTTTTTCCACAACTATTAGAGAGTTGCAAAGTTGGGTATGCACTACCCTAATGGGTCTAAATAACATACTAAAAAATCAGAGATACACCATGTTTTTCCAATTTATTGTCGATTTTGACTGGCCTACTTCTTTGAAGTGGAAATATGTAATGTCAAATTTGGTAACTATAGTCAACAGTAAAATTTTGTTTCATTTTTATATTTGTTACTTTTTTATTCGATTTTTGTATCCTACATTTTCTCTGGTTATTTCATATTATTCTTTTTTTTTAATTTTGCTTTTCACTATATCGCGGGCGTACAACCAGAACCATGTAAGTCCACTTTTTTTGAATGGCGAAATTCATCACCTAAAAGTTTATATTAGGGTAACGCTGCAATTAAAGAAACATTTAAGTCCATTTACTTGTTTAGTTAAGTCCATTTAATGAACTTAAATGTTTCTTTAACTGAAGCGTTACCCTAATATTAACTTTTAGATGAATTTCTCATTTCATAAAAAGTGGACTTACATGGTTCTGGTTGTACGCCCACGATATCATTAATGACATAATTTTGCGAAAACGTTATTACAAATTTTCCAAAAATAAATTATTATGTTTAAATTAAAATAAATAAATTAAAAATTCTACTTATAGATAATATATTCAAATAATTTGTAGATCATCAGGTCGAAGGGAGGATAAAATTAATCTGCTTAGTGCGTGCACACCCGAGTATTTTGCTTGTATATTTCCTTTTCAGTGGTACACGTTTCTGAATACATTACTTTCATAATAATAGTATTTCATTCAAACAAATTTGTCGTCGAACAATTTGAACGAATTTGTTAAGGTGAGTCGTTATTTATTGCAAAAGGCTATCGTAAATTTCTCTTTCCATTTATTTCATTAATACCTAAACCAGGAAACTAATTTTGATTCAAAAGTTTTGTTTTGAATAAATATGAATTTGTGCCGACTATCAAATGTATACCTAGCAATTTATTGTTTTTGTTCATTGGTATTATTAAGAATGATGGAACTTCAAGATCACGAACATAAAATCGACAAAGAAGATTGTACAGCTAGCTTATGGGATTCATCACACATATTTTTGTACCTCCAGTAACCTATACAATGTTGCATTATTGAACAATATAGTTTATTTAATCTAAATAACTCATTTTGTTTAACTCAAAGTCACGTATGGAAAGCATACCAATATCTAAATTACATCGAACATTGTAAGGTAGGTTGTTGTATAAAGTACACCAACCGAATCAGATCTGATACCCAACTATTATTTGTAAAGTTCATTAATACAGCACCTGCGCATTTTACAAACAATATACTTGGCAGAATTTCAGTTGAAAGTAATTAAACGCTAGTTCCAAGGAAACAAAAGAAAACACATTTTCATCTACATATTATAAGTATTATTAGAATTAAAAAAAAAGATCGATCTCTACAAAAATCGTCCAGACCAAATACAATCGATTCATAAATGGCATAACATTTCAAGTGGCAATAAAAAAATAAAGGTATATATACTTGGCACAATAAAAAATACCTATAGATTTTATATTGGAAATTAAATGAAGTCGATAATAATGTGCAATTGAGTTTATAATTATGATGAACGTTATTAATTAATTTTCGCATAACACATGGTCAATAAAGCACTAATTTATTAATATAAATAACGTTCTTAACATATAAGGAAAGTATTTCTTTCAATAAGCGATTAGACGAGGTTCATAAAGTGTTTTGTTATTAGTAATTTACTTGCATTTAATCGCTGCAGTGACGGATTTGCACTACGTCGGGGCGGTTGCATCAAGTCAAAGCCATATGGTTTTCGAAGAATCCTACAAAACAATACAACACAATTTCAAGCTCGATCAATTTATGGGGGAGAAAGCAACTTTAAATTGCGTCCAGTGTCCCTTAAGAATTTTTAATGAAGTATAATAAATGAAGAGTTATTTCTAATCTGAGCTTTATTATACTGAAAAAACTTCTAAACAATATCAGTAATTATTACCTATACTCCTTCCCCATTATCCCATTGATTTAGTATATATCAATACATAGGTATACACATAACATAGACAATATACAATCCCATCAATAGTCACGTAACTGAAATACAAACAAATTGTGTGAAAAAGTGTAGAAAATGTAACATTTAATAATATTTAATTATCCGAGATTTATCCTGTACAAACGCCGAAACTCTCTATAGACTTCAACGATCAGCTTACAATTTGAATTTCTTACAATGCGCGCTGATTGAACCAGATTCGGCCTGCGAACAACTTCTTTCTAATCCCTAAAATAACACTAGTTCGGCAATTTATAATGTTTCTAAGAATTAAGAACTCGTACTAGCTATTTATACAACTAGTTGCGAAATGGTAGTGTTTTACACACAAAGCGTGAAATTTACACGCTACGTGTGTAAAACATCGCTTTCCAACATGTTTTATGAATTAAAACTAAAAATAAATTATAAAAAAATATATAGTTATTTAAAAAATAGCGTTAAAGTTGCAAAAAGTTAATAGGTATAACATTTTTGAAGTGCTTCAGATAAAATTGCTTGCAATAGTTTTACCAGATTTTTTCACTATCATTAAACAATATCTACAAGGTTGATAGTACGATGTATTAAAAATTTTAATTTAAATGTTTTTTAAATATCTCACTTTTTATATTAATTTATATTTTATAATAAGTCGAAAGATTTTGCTTGTATTTATTATTAGCCGGTTTCGCTTTATAGCATCATAAAATGTATAAGTTAAAATGTATATAGGTAATCAAGAATTTAAAAAAATTCTTTTGAAAGACGTTTTTAATGCGTTGAATATTTTATATACATTATATGTATCTACTCCGTAGTCTTTCACTTGCCGAGGTGAAAATGATATCTAAAATCGCAAAATTGTAATTATTATGCAAATTTCTATGTTCTTCGGTGGCGGAACTACCGGGGTGCGGTGGGTACGATGCACGCGGGCCCCCTGCTAAAAGGGCCCAAGTTGTACTGTGACCTTTTCAATCTTAATAAAAATCTCAAAAATAGGAGGTGCACAATTAGATGTTATTTGAAGTCTGGGGAGGTATAAAATACCCCCAGGTCACCAGCAATTATGTTGAAATGATTGCCATGCTATTAAACTTGTGACTTCCGTATCAGGAATTTTACTATATTCCCCCCAGCCCCCGGTGAGAGTTTTCAGGACGCATAGATATATGCTGTATAAATATGCACTAAAACTTTTTGTTTGTATACAAATGATATGTAGATGGATTGTTCTAAGAGAATAAAAAGTTTTACACACACACACACACTTAGGGGTTTCAATCCGGGGGGTCTGGGGGGTATGGAATACCCTCCAGTACACAAGCAATTATAGTTAAAGGATTTTCCGTACCTGGAATTTAACATTCTAAAAGGTCTTACAACTACTATGTTCTGAGGGGTGTTCCACACTCCCCAGACCCCCTGCTGCGAATTTTTACAGTACATGACGTATGAATATATTTATTCTGCCAGAGTAAAACATTACTACAATATCTAGTGCACCAGCAATTATATTTGTTGAAAAAACAAATTAAAGTTAGATCCTCTCAGTTTTTTATTTTTTTTTGTGAAAATCAAATTTTTGATTTTACTTGTCGATCTCAGGCTTAAATCCTTTTTACAAGGAATTATTAAAATTAAAAAAAATTAATATATAAATTAAACAAATTTATTTTAAAATTAAAAAAAACTTTTAAATTAAATTGTTTAACTCGATTGAAAATTTAATTTGCTTGACTTGGCACTAAAAATGAGAAATTCCTTGACAAAATTAGGGAATTCTTAAATTTTCCACGATTTCTCCAGATTTCCCAAGAAGTGGGAACCCTGTAATTGTTCTAAAGGGAAGGGAATTTACGTGGGGAGGGGGGCTAGGAGACCCGGGCCCTTTGTGTAACTAATCAATATATTAAATAACATACAATTATTATTTTTTGTTATTTAAATATTTAAAGGTCTTCAGCGATTTTTAAACTCTGATTAATAAATTACAATTTAGGTCAAAAAATTAATTATTAATTAAATTAATAAAAAAAAGAACGAAAACTAACATATTTTATATATATATTTAGCAAATTGTTTACAATTTGTTTTAAAAAACAACGAAAATTATTTTTAGGAAAAATTATATTTGTATTTCATATTTTACATTTCCATTTTAAATGTTATTTTACTTTTCTCTCTAAAATTCTTTGGGATGATAATCTCGTTAATCCCTTCATGCGCACCAGAAATAGACAATTTCGCAAATTTTGTGCAAAAATCTCAAAATTATGAAGTCATTGCAGTCTAATACAAAGTTTCTGGATGAGGGAATAAATATATTATGTATTTTAACAAGAATATTTTATTTTAATATTTTTAAAATTTCAACGAAACAAAACGTAGTAAATTTTATTGTTTTTTAAGGCTCAAAGGTGGGGTTTGATATCCTGTTGTATTTGCCTTTGCCAGGCAATCTTAGAAAAGGGGAAATTTAGAATATTCTAGAAAATCTTAGGAGAGCCAATTGCCTAGGAAATCTCAGAAAACTAAAATAATAAATAATAATAAAAGAATTTCTGAATTTCCCAAGATTTCCTTGAGAAGAAAATAGCATTCTTAAGTTTTAGTAATATAATATTATTGAGAATATTAATAGAATTTCCCTAAAATTCGCTTGGATTTCTTTTTATTTTTGTATATCACGATTTTCCCTTCGGTTTTCCAGTTAGTACAAAACTAAGGGGAAATCGCTGGAAAAATTGTGTGTAGTGAAATCTGAAGAAATTCTGAAAAAATTCCAAGACATCTAAAGAAACAGATTCTTAGAAAATTTGTAGAAATATAGAAAATCTCAAGAAATCCATAGAAATTTAAAGAAAATTTTAGAAAACTCGAAAAAAATTTGGTAAATAGGAAATCGAGAGAACTGCAGAAACTCGAGAAAATCTAGAAAATTTTAAAGCCAATGAAATCTCAGAAAATGGAAAAAGCAAAAAAAAAAGATATAATTTTACAATAAATTAGAAAATTAGAGAAAATAGAAAATTTTAGAAAAATATCCAAAATCTTGTGTAGTGGGGAATCACAGAAAATTCTAGGATATTTTAGGAAATTTTAGGAAATCTATATATTTTTTTAATTATTTAATAAAATTAAATAGGGGGGGGGGGGTAGTTACTAGTCTCTATATCCGCTCTTGTTTGGAAAGAATTCTTTGGAAACAACTGGAAACAATTCCAGTGGTTTCCAAATGGAAATCATCGGGATTTCGAGTCCTGTATCCAATTTGTTTTGTCTTTTATAAAAGCATTTATTTACATTTTGCATACATTTTTCCATTTTGTCGCTCCATTTCTAACTGACAGCGACGTAGACAAAACTCTGTAAAATCCAAAAAATAATTTCAGCTGTATCTTAAAAACGGTGCGACAAAATAGAAAACTGAATAGGAAGTTTTTCTTGTAAACTTCATTTCCAAAATTTTTATTCATATACATTTTTCTATTTTCTCGCACTGTTTTCGAGATACAGCTGAAATTAATTTTTGCATTTTACGGAGTTTCGTTTAAATCGCTGTCAGTTAGAAATGGAGCGACAAAATGAAAAAATGTATAGAAACACAATTGAAGGCCATGAAATTTGCAACAAAAAATGTCTGAAAAGTTTTGCCGTAAAATTGATTGTTATGTGTCAAAAATAGTCTTGAAAAGGCACAAATTACATTGCTAGCATAGGGCTGTGCCAATAATTCTGTGAACCAGTGTATATAGGAGTGGACGAATATTTTCTGGAGCCACCGTACACTTACAGACAAAAGTACTACATATTACCCTGGACATCAAGAGTATTTGGCTGTCTCAATTCCAATTAAAAATTAATAAAAAATTAATTTTAACAAAAATGTAATTACTATACATTTATTATTTTAAGATTTGATACAATTAAACTAATAAATTTTATTTTAAATTTAATCATGTTAAAGATAATTCAACAGTTTGTTTTCTTACCTCGTAAAAAATGCACGACAAAAGTCTACATACACAACCACCCACTTACAAGCTAATAATGCATTTTTCTGAGTTTGCGGTTTCATATTTTGAATAAATTATACATTTGTAGCAATAAAGACGTTGCAGGGTTTATTTTTATAAATTTATTTTGTATTTTAATTAACATGAAAACGTTTACGCAAATAAGTAGAGGAATCCGTGCGTCAATTGATCATAAAGCATCATATCGAAGGAATGTCCTTAAAATAAATTGGTAAATTAGCTGATAAAACCCATGTTCAGATAAAAATTAAAAATTACAAATCGAGAAGATAATTCAATTGTGAAGTGCTAGAAAACAACCCTTTATTAGTGAAATAAATCGCAAGAAAGGGCCTAGTATTCGCTAAATTGCAATGAAATCGTGAAAAAGAGTTCTGGTTTACAATCATTTTCAGTGATGGAAGTAAATTTAACGTTTATCAGAACGAGGGATCTCTAAACATTTGGTGAGAGCCAAATGCAGCAGACAAAACACAATATTGTGAGCTCTGTAAAATTTGGAGGCCCAAGCGTCTTAATATGGGGGTGCATGTCGGCTGATGGGATAGGAAATCTTGCATTTATCTACGGGACAAAATATTTGGAAGGCTTCAAGAAAAGCACATTAACCCTTAATTAGGCTAATTAAGAAAATCACACAATTAGTCGCATGGGGTCAAAATTGAATGTTAGAAATAATAATTTTTATCGTTGATCTTTTTTTATTAATTAGATAAAGAGAATAGTTGAGATTTAGTAAAATTTCTCACACTCTTTTTTGTGTGAAATTGTCTTGACCCCATGCGCCTAATTAAGGTTTAAGAATAAAAAAATCTAAAACAATTTTAACAATTTAACCCTCTATTGAATTTTTTTTTATTCCATTCGGGAAGACCGTGGAAAGTAGAAAATTGTAATGCACATAGGAAATCTCACAAGAAAAAAGTTTATGTTCCTATTTGCGAACACTTTGGAATAGAGGAATAAACAATAGAAGATTAATTTTATATTGACAGCCTTGAAAATGGGTCAATTACAAATGACCCGCGAAACATCGGACAATAAATTTGTTTTAAAAAGACCTCTTTATCTAAGTAAGAAGTTAAATTATAGCTACATAAAACATAATGCATGGGTACACTCGTATAAAGATTAACTTTCGAATAGTTAACAGATTTTATAATTAAAAACTGATTTTCAGAAACTGATTCCTCTAAATTATTGAACTTTGAATCGCCCATTTATTCCTTTCCAAATTAATAAAAATATGTCAATTGTAAGATGCTGCAATTTTTGTATACAATTAATAAAAAAATAATAGTTGTACAAATCACCACGACTAATAATAATTAATTATCAATAATGTTTTAATAACTTATGCATTCAAATTTAATTATTCAAGAATTTCAATTTTTTTTACAATTATAAATGTTGACGTGATGCCAATAAGAAAAATGCATAGTAAAGGAATGTGTCGTTTTTCATTTTTGAATAATTAAATTTTTTGAAAATTTTGAAAATCGCATCAAGTCAGAATTTAATTTTCATCAAGTTTCATAAAAAAAGAAATTAAAATTTGAGTAAATTAATAACTAACCATCGGTACCTGGAAGGGTTATCGTCTCCTGCATCTTGCTTTGTTATTCGATTGAAAAACACATTAACCTTTTGACACCGTACACCCGAGAAACTTCACCGTAGTAAGTTCTAACGAAGAAGTCAGTACATTGCTGACAAAGCTCGATTATGATACTAGCCTTGTTACAAATTGTTATTGTTTGTCAAACATAAGACTCGTGCTGACCTAGGTTACTCTTTCAGAAGGTTTCAATACGTCAACCTTGATTAATTATAAACTGTTGATTAATTTTTTCTATTGCAATTTATTAGTAATCGATAATTTCTAGTGGTTATCCAAAATAACGACAACGTACAAATTTGATGTTATTAACATTTTCGCATTCTTAGACCATCATTGCCTTTTTTGGATTTCTGACTCATCTGAATACTATGGGATAAGAAGACCTGAAATTTTTTCTAAAACTCGAAATACTATAGGTATTTTACCTATATACGTGATAAAAATTAAATTAAAATTGTTATAAAAAATTGTGTACCATAATAATAGCACGTACGGTTAGTTTAAATGGTAAGTAAAATTAAACAAAGTGTATTTTAATAAATAGCAATTTTATCTATCAATATTTTTAATTGTTACATCAATATTTTGAAAACTATTGTAGGAGAGCAGTATCGCTATATCATCAAGAATAGAAAAATAAGAAAATAAAGATTGAACAATCACAAAAAAATGTACGAAAATTTCCAAAAAGAAAAGAGTTTTCTTTGGTAATTTCGGAACTAATTTGCAGTATTCGGTTTTTCCAAATATTCGCACGATTGTATATTCTTTTAGAATGTTTTGGTTCAAGATTGAAAATTTTCTATTGTGTAAAAAAGATCAATATAGTCGAAAACTTGCAAAAAAGCAGTTTTCAGGAATCCGGGTGCAGTTTAGCTTTACGCCACGTTGCTGAAAATATTTTGTTCGATCAGCATCTCTTATTTGTGAAAAATAAGAAGTAAAACTCCAACTAGGGATTATACGAGGGAATTCTTAGTTATTGTTAGTCAGCATTATTAAAGAGAATTTTAATTAGTCATTTTAAAGAAATTTAAAATTTTAAAAATTAAGAATAATAAATCGCGCTCTTCACTTTTGTAATATTTAAGGGTATTAACAAATTCAATAGAACGTTGAATTGGTACACGGTTTATAATAAAAGTAATAAATGTAAGTGCCCTTGTGCAACGAATGAACGTCGATAATCCGCGGAAACGACCACTTGGGGTAGCACTAGACAGCTTTCAATAGCATTACAACGCTTTCCCTTGCATCCTTTTGCTGCTTTTACATACATCAACCCTCGTTTCCAAATACGCAACTGTTTATATATGTAAGCCAGTATATCCTGCCTAAAATAAATAGGAAAATGTTGGCTATGCAAATACTAATAGACGAGTTCCTAAATAAACACGAAATATTTTCAACATTTTTCACGAGTCCTTCAGCAACTTACAGTTTTAGGATATTTTAAATTTTATTTCATTTTTATGAATTTAACTTACTTTTGTTTTGGAAACACAGAAGCACAGTAAAGGTGGTATAATTAAATGTAAAATTGATGAGAAAAAACAGAATAAATAATAAAGCGAGTAATGCAAAGAACAAAAGCTCCAGTCAAAACACCTTTGTAATGGCCGTAACATTTTCAAATTTACAGCCAGACAAAGCTTTGTCTGTGCCGTTCCCACACTGACCAAAGCACTTCTAATAGTATACGACCCCGACACAGTCAGCGACACTTAAATTATAGTGCCATAAACCACCGAAGGATTACTTTAAAACCCATTGATGAATTTAAAGCTAGCAAAATTTTAACTTCATTCAAGAATTAAAGGTTTGTTAATTGGAAATAAAAAATATTCTATAGGTAAGTACGTCAATCAGTTAGGTAGGGAAAATACGATGAATGAATTATAATATGGGCAATATGGATAATGAAAAATACTAAATAGTTAATTATATTGCATGCAATGTATGTACTCTGTAACTTACTATAACACAAATATCTCACTGCAAGTTATATGATTGCCATAAAGTTTAAGAATCTACTGAAAACTGTAGGTCTTTTGATCTTTCATTTAACCAAGTTCATGGTACTTTGAATAGAAGTATTAAAATATGTATGTACTATATAAATCTATCATTTTATGTGAATGTTCAAAATGAATCAAGAACGATCGATACTCGTAACACTTGGTTATTCAAAGTTAATCGGATTTTGTTTTTTTTTTTCTATCTGAAAATAACCGCATCAGCTTTTAACCATCATTTCTATATCGTAAAAATGTTATAAACAACTAAAATAACCCTATGGCTTCCTTTTTGACAAAATCCAATGAATTTTCGAAGCCATACAAACCAGTTCCAAATGCAGTGAGAAAATACTTTTATCTTTCACGCTGGATAATAAAAATTTAAACAAAATTATACGACTATTATACCATAAATCTTGTAAAACAAAATGCAACAAAAATATTCAATATTAATTATAATATAATAATATGTACTGTGTACATTGTACACAATAGCTAGTATATGACTTATAAATTAATTACAAATTGATGGAAACCGAATTACCAACCTAAGCTGTCCTAATTAAAGTGGAATTAAGATGATAAAAGTCATCAATTTTATTAAAATCTATTTTAAATAATTTCCAAAACAAAAAATCACCATTAGTTACTCACTTAAAAACAAGGTTTCCACTGAATTCCAAATCAAATTCCCTGACTTTTCCAGGTTTTCCCCGACAAACAATAAAAATTTTTCCGTAACATTTCGATAAATCAAAAGATAAAAAGGTAAAAAAATCTTAATTTTAAAATTAAATTAAAATTGACAATTTTTTTTAAATTTTACAATTAAAAAGATTTAATTTTTAACCCTATATTGCACCTTGTTCCCATTTGGGAACTCAAAGAAATAAATTTTTTTAAATACTTTTTACGCAACAAATAAACATTCTATGCACAATGTTCCTATCCAGGAACATCATTCTTCAAGTTAGGTAAGTTACCAACATATTATAGGACATAACATATCAATAATTAAGGTAATCAGCTACTAATGTTACAAATTATGGAAGTTATGTTTTTTCACGTTTTTAATGAAGTGTGTGTAATATTATTACAAAGCCTAATTTTTGAGTTAAAAAAATTTCGGTGGCTCAATTGCAGCTTATTGAAGGAATGTCTACCTTTTTTACTGTTACTTTTCATTTACTTACTTGTATACTTTGACGAAGATGTCAGATAAAACAGACATAACTTTATGAATATTTTTGAAAATAAACGCAAATTATTTTTTTTAAATATTTTTTACGTGATGCAGACGATAAAATACACCACATATTTTTTTTTTTATTCAAAAATAAAATTATGTGCAATATAGGGTTAATTAAAAAGAACTAATTTATAAATAAAAAAATTTTATTTTAAAATTTAAACACAAATTTATTTTAAAATTATATTATATGAACGTCAATCGATTTGCGATTCGTTTTCTTTCGCGTTGACAGTGTCACCAAATAAATTTTTTATGCTGTTTCTTCGTTCTTAAATTCCTTACACAATTTTCCCCTCGATTCGATCCAACTTTCCAATAGCTTCCCGTTTGCTCGTATTTAATTTTTTCAATCATTGATTCTTTATACACCTTTTAGAGTCTAGACTATTTCCACATATCTTTCAACTCTAACACAGTAGAATCCGCTTAATGTGATCTCGAATAATGTTATCAGTCGGTTATTGTGATCATTTATTTTGGAAACCGGCCACTTTTTCTTTCTTTTTTTTCTTCTATTTTGTTCTAATCCAAGTCTTTTAAAATTCACCTTTTTCTAAATTTCGCTAATTGTTATCAATTATCAGTTATCAGTTAATATTATTAAAATGTCCTTGGCCCGAAGTGATCACATTAAGCGGATTCTACTGTATAAGTACCTACATCATAACTGCCACCCCTCATGTACAGTAACTTTTTGTAAATTCTTATCGTATAGTCAGGGTCAAAAAGTAGGTGCAAATTAGTGTGGGAATTAAATATACAGTGGAATCCGCTTTTATGATCACATCGGGACTTAGGGTTTTTGATAACAATAACCGATTGATAACAAAAAAAGAAAAAAATTATAATTAGTTATTTATTAGTACAATAATGAATTAATAAGAAAAAAAAATTAAAAAACTCAACTAGAGTTGTTTGTCTATGCTGTACGAGAAGTAAATTGTTTATAAAGAGTTCATACTGGTAATGCATTTAAAAATCTGACGACCTCATCTGCACACAGTGGCGTAATTTCAGCTGTTAAGCTGGGGTGACAAGGCGTACCAGAGATCCTCCCCCGGAAAATTTAAAAAACTAGCATTCAATTATTAGTTTTTTAAGCATTTTTAGACTATTTTCACCACAAAATAATTGCTAACATTGTGTATTTACCTTGAAAGATACTTTTACTTCAAAATTCTGGGGTGGAAAATATACGGGTTGGTCAATTCTGGGGTGGCAACTGCCACCCCTTGCCACCCCCGAACTACGCCTATGTGCGCACCCGACATCGCAAAACTTCAAGCACTCAAATCACGAAGCTTTTTTAAGTCATTCATTCCGAAATTTCGAAGTAGGACTGAATTACATCACACATACAGCAATTAGACAGATTTTCTTGCCAACACCTGACTTAAAAGTTGCGTAATGAATATATGGTACATATAATATGTGGTTGGGTTATGCATAACGTGACCATACGTCCCGTTTTGAACGGGACTGTCCCGTTTTTTGGTACTCCGTCCCGGTGTCGCTGGGGAAAGCTTCGGGACACAGAATTGTCCCATTTTCAATTAAAGGTCAACGATAGACTATTTTTACTTGAATTTAATTCACTGATAAATTTATTTTGAAGATTACATAGAAGAAGTTGAAGTTGGTGCTTCTTGAGAGTAAATCTGATTGATCGTTGACGCTTTTTCCTCTCAAAAAGTATCAACTTCAACTACTTCGTAATCATCAGAACTATATTTTTACCATTTTGATGACTTAAATAAAAATAAGAATTCATTGATATAAAAGAAATTATGAATTCTCGATTTTCAAAAAATAACTCGAAAACTATTAACTTTAGCTAAATTTCATAACATTAATTTTCGTTTTAAAATTGCCCAAAATATTTTTAAAAAATATTGACCCCCGAAAAAATATTTTTTAAATAATGTGTTCGAATTGACCCCAGTCTCCCTAATTTTTACAATGTCCCGTTTTGAGTAAAACTAAAAATGGTCACGTTAGTTATGCACAAAACAGAAAAAAATGCTTGTAACTGAAAACCAACTCCTTTGCTCTTGGGAGAAAATAATCTTAAGAATAACTTGATAATGTAAACCGAATTTTGATTACTATAAGCGATGTTTTTGGTGTGTAATCATATACGTCCGGGCCGTTTCTCGCAAAAGTGATAACAATACCCGAATGATAACATTAACCGTGATTCCAATAAGCGGACTCCACTGTAATAATTTACTTATAAATTCCGAATCCAAATTACCGAAATCCAAAAAAATCACTTTTTAAAAATATAATTCAATTTTGTTTAAAATTATGTTGGACAACTTCTAAATCAAAATAAACAAAATAACTCACTAAAAACTCGCTTTATTTCGCAAAAATATAAAACTCAAAATAAATCGCAATCAAAATTCACACCTGGTTTTCCCGCACCTAGCTGTTGCAATCTCAACTAACTGACGGGATCAGAAAATTTTAAATTTAAAACGGAAGATTTGGTTCCGTAATTTGATCATATTACAAATAATGCCCGTTGTAGTAATAATTCAAGTATATACTTTAGTGCCGCGCCACTTGCTTCGCCGGCACTAAAGTAGAACAATTAATTTCACAATAATTGTTTGTGTGCACGTGTATTTATTTATATAAAATTTATTTATCTGTAGTAATTTCAATATTAACCTAAATTTTAATAATAAAACCATTTAAGTAAGCTCCTTACTTTTCCTTATGCAAAACCAAACATTTGTTTTAAAGCCAAAAATAAGAAGATATTGTTAATAATAATTTGTTACAAACAGTAATTTGACTATATCAATATTTTAGAAAACCCAAAAAATGCACTAAACACTTTTCAGAACTAAAATGTTTAAAAGTTAGCACATGTAAAATACACTGTAAGTATTCGCAAACGTTTTCACCATACTATGGCATCATCAGGCGATGAATTAGAAAGAAAATTAAGAGAGAATTTCTTTCTAATTCATCGCCTGATGATGCCATAGTATGGTGAAAACGTTTGCGAATACTTACAGTGTATTTTACATGTGCTAACTTTTAAACATTTTAGTTCTGAAAAGTGTTTAGTGCATTTTTTGGGTTTTCTAAAATATTGATATGGTTAATATCGAGTTACACTACCTAAACCACGTATCAATTGATTATAGTAATTTGACTGCAGTATAAACACCATAACAGCCTTATTCTTTGTTTTAAATTATTAAAAAAATATTAACCCTTAATCGCTATCGTGCGGTCACTGAGACCGCACAGTAGTTATAGTGTGACAATTACTTGACGTTAGTTATTAAGGGTTAACAAACTTAAAACTGCATTTTCGAGAATTATAACATGAAGTTCGTTTAAATCTGACTCAGCTGGTGTTATACCTAAAGTCAAACGTCTATCGTCAAGTAAGTAAGTGTCAATTTGCACGAAATGTTTAAATATGTACAGTGAACTCTCTGGTTGCTATTCTGAAGTAATCGACTGCAGATTAGCGCGGAAGTGAATCTTTAATGAAAGAACAAACAAATTAAATAGAGGACTGGTGGTTACCCCAAGAAAAGGTGTAGTATGAAACTGTTCCTTTTCTTAAGATGGCTATGGTTAAAAAAAATTTAAACAAAAAACATCGATGCTGTGGAATTGAATCAAGCGTAAAATTTCCGCAACTATTTTGTTGTTGTTGTAATCAGGTTTCCCGCGCGAAGCCGAGTACGAAAGTTTGTAAAAGTTAAAGTTGTATAATAAAAAGTGTAATAATTAGATTTATTGTTTTAGTATAATTCTTGTTGAGTAACTGCTATTGCAGTTTTTATAATAATCATTTGTTAAATATCCGTATAGAAATTAATAAACTAATTATATTATACAATTAAGATGTTGATAATTTTTTCGCTCAAACATTTAATAAATTACCATTTTTAATTAATTAATAAACAATATTTTTAATTAATTGCTTTCTTTATTATCTAATTTAATACTCTATAATGCATTAAAAGTATATTAATGCGGAAAAGGCATAAATCGACAAATGAAATCATTAACCAGGTAAGTGTTTGATAAACTATAATGTAATTAACAATATCTTGACTATGTTCGATTTAACTGGAAAGGTGGTAACGTTGATAATGAATATGATTTGCCAATTTAACGATTCCTTATATCGATTTGTTTCTCTACACTTACATATTAAATGAGTGCGATTGTGTTGCTCATTATTAGTGCAATTTCAGAATTGTTCAAAATCCCGACAAACAATAATATTAATTTAAAAACTAATTAAACCTAACTCATGCTATTAATAATTTTTTTAAATTATGCTGATCTATATCAGGAGAGAGAGTATTGATGATTTTTGATTTACGTGCGAAAGTGTTTTTTTTTCGAAAAAACACAAAATAAAGACAAATGCTGCCAATTGAATAAGAATATGGGGAGAAATATGCCAAATTTATTTAGTCTAGAAAATTGTAAATTTTTACTGATGCTACATTCTTTCACGCTCGTCGTTTCTGGTTTGCATCATTAGCACCCTTCCAACGGTGTGCTTTAACAACTGCACAACCCTCTATAAAACCAGCCATTAAAACGACCCCAAATTTAGAAATCAAAGAGCATAAAATTTCAAGTTTAAAAAATATTATTACACTCATAAATGCCTCCCACAAAACTAAATGTTTAATTAAAAAAAGGTACATAAAAATTGCAATTACGCCAAAAACAAAAATCGCAATAGAAACAATAATAAAGCAAAAATCAGTGCAAAAAATTAGTGGGAGGATGGAGATTCGATCGATGTTACCCACTCCGCCACGCTTCACGAAGCATGTAACTGTTCGAGTTGCCCGAAGTTAATGACACCCTGGAATCCGTCACCCTGTGAAAATGACCGACACACCACCTACTAATCGATTCAGCACAACTTTTGTGTGTATTTAACTTGACATTCTTTTTCGCCAATTAGCGGCATCTTTATAATCTTCTTTCACTTCGGCCAACGTGTAAAAACAATAAATTTTTGTTCCAGTTTCTGTAAGTATACGAGAAATCTCGACTGAATTTCAAAATAATCTCAAAGGGTGACATATCGTATGGAAGTTAATAAAAATTGAAAACTAATATTATTTGGATTGTATCCATGTCGCTATAAAAATATTAATTAAAAAATCATAAGCGAGGAAATGCTCGCAGTCGTTAAGTTGATGATGGATGATAAAGGCAGGGTTGTGTCGATAACTAACGGCCATTAGATCAAAAAGAAGTGCAAAAAACGTGCACAACGAGTCTTTGTTCTTTGCTCCAATTTATTGTCGCAAGTTTTATGACTGGTGTCGGGTGACTTGGTTAAGTTTGGTACTGTTTTTGAAACGCCCTGATATATTGGAATTCAATGCAGAATGTTTTGTCTGGAGCAGCTGAGCAGCTTTTAAGTGCCTACTACTACTTATACATCATGTTTTCAAGAATCGATTCTTTGTACTTATAGTAAACCATAAATAAACCGACTTTAAAAATAATTGAAATATTGATTTTACTTTAATTAGTTAGTACGTGTGTGGGTACTTCGAATTGCGAACGGTAGGTTCAAATTCAAATTGAGGGTGAAATCAGTAGGGAGTATGTGGATTAGCTTAATTCCTAGTTCCGTTTCTATGATGGGCGTTTAATATTCACCATGTGTCATTTTTGCTCACTAGTGACTTCAAACCCCAGAGTTCGATATTTTTGTAATTAAATTAGGTGACAAATAAGACTTGAAAATGGAAAAATAGAGCAACAAACTAACTGAAGCCAACATGAAATGGAAAAAAAACTATTCAGGGATATAATGTATTTTGACAATAAAGTTACAAATTTGTGTGTCTGAGAAAATAAGATCACACATGAGCTCATATTTCTACCGGTGGGACCACCATAAAATATACGGGCTATCGATGCCGCCTTGCTGTCTGGCAAAATTTAAGGGAGGAACAAGGGATTAAAAATAAATCACGGGAACTTGAAAATTGGATCATCTTACTTACAAGACCACCCAAGATTTAATCGAAATTTCCTATGTTATTCATATTTTATTAATAAATAAAAAAACAACCTTTTCCCATTCCAATAAACGGTATGTTTATTAAACTTCCTGTGTAATATTAGTCCCTATGTATATATTTGCTAGGAATCTTATTTTTAGGAAATTTGGAATAATAAGTTTAATTGCATTCGTTTCCTCTCCGATGTATTACTTTATTTTTACGAGTTTGTTATTTTTATAGGCTCTCAAACACTTCACGTCCACAAGCAACCTACATAATACCTATAATAATAAAAAGTATTATTCACATCAAGAATTAAAAAATATATATATTTAATAACCATACCTAAAATTCATAACCTGATTTGAACTAAGAAAAATCATAAAATATAACACATTCAACAGATTACCTTTTCTTGTGTTTTATTTTTTGTTAAAAATATTTTTTTGATGTTACGCTTCGCTTCGCCTCGGAAATATAAAAATTACTTGTCGAGAAACAGGCTAATATATTACTATTTTTTAAATATTTAAAATTAAAAGTTTTTATTATGGAAAAAATACTAGAAGTTCAGAGACATTGAAGTCATTGATAGTATTCAAGGAATGAACTAATCAAAAGTGCAGATATTCGCTACTCATAATATTATAAATATTATTATTTTGAATTATTAAATTTTTAGGTTGTTACAAATATTGACCAATCAGATGTGCGTTACGGACAAATAGATATTGTACTGCTTCTTTATTAAGTCCAAAAATTTAAAAATCAACTTGCCAGAAAACTCAAAACTTTTTTATTTTTCTACAAGGTTAGCTTTTAATTCTTATAACAAATTTCCAAAATAATTGGTTTCGATAAGAAAAAAAATCCAAATAAAATCTCAAACTAAATCTTCACACAAATTCAAGTTTTAAATTTTATAATTTTACCAATTAATTAATTACGATTTTTCAAACCCAAATTCCAATCTCATCAATTTTTAATTTCAATTATTATCAACTATACAAAACTAATCCAATGGCATCGAAATATAATTACAATCCTGTCCAATTTTAAGACAAATTTTCAATCGGAACAAATCAAAATCACTCACTCAAACTGAATCACTTTATTCTCAGAAAAATATAACTCAAAGTAATATCATAAAATTAAAAATTACAAAGACAAAATCGGTCTCGATAATGTGGAATTTGCAACAGTTGGAATTAGTTTGAATAATATCAATCTATAAAGTTTACTAACTAATAGAATTTATTATGTTTTTAATTTTTGATTTTGTTTAATATTAAGCCCAAAATTGAATTTTTAAAAACCCACTAGGAGGTTTTGCAAATCGTGACAACCCTGTAAACAAAATGAGTAAGATATTTATATCCGTATATTGTGGTAACGCAAAGACAAAAAACTTAGAAACTTGAAATTTTTTTAAATTTGTTTTAGTAAGTATACTTTCAAACGTCAGGTTATACTTTAATATGGCCGCAAACATACAGTAGCTCACAGAATTGATGGCGCAGTCCTATGTTTAGCAATATAATTTGTACATTTCAAGACAATTTTTGACACATAACAATCGATTATACAGCAAAACTTGTTAAGACATTTTTTGTTGAAAATTTCATTGCCTTCAATTTTGTTTATATACATTTTTCCATTTTGTCACACCATTTCTGAGTTACAATGATTTAAAAAATGCTCTGTAAAATACAAAAACTATTGTCATCTGTATTTCAGAAACTGCGATAAAATAGAAAAATGTATATGAATAATAAAAGAGGACGGTTACGGTCTGATGCTTAAGTGCGTTGACTACTAAGCGGAGAACTCTGGTTTGAGCCCGAATGGAGCAAGAACTCGATTCTAATCTCTAATTCTCGAAAAAAAACCACTGGGTTTTTAAAAATTCATTTTAGGCTTAATATTAACCATCCGGCAGTCGCGTCGGGGAACAGAGGTCCGCACTGTTGATAAAATTTGGAGTTGTTTACATAATTCATTATTATATCGATTGATGTGCATAGGTATGCTTTCCTGACACAAGTGTGGTTCTCACAAGATCAAAAAAAGACAATTATTTGCGGTTCCTGTGAGAAATTTATTTGTCTAGAGCAGGGGTCTCCAAACTTTTTAGCCTAAGGGCAAAACTGATTGCTCCACAAACCCCCAAGGGCCAAGATCTAGCTAGCTCATCAAATTAATATTACTTTTTGACAACTTTTTGTTGTGTTTTGACAACTATTTTTAGTCGGTAAATAAAATATCTGATTATTATTTTGTATTATTTGATTTATTAAAATAAATTAAAGGGCGTGCTGGATACCAGCAACGTCAGGCCCCTTATCGCGGCCCTGATTGGTGATACTCGCGGACCGGATTTGGCCCGCGGGCCGTAGTTTGAAAACCCCTGGTCTAGAGCATTACCAAAGAAAAGTTACATGTTCTACCTGCCTCGAAACCGAAACGGATGCAGATTAACAAATTATAAATACTATAGAAGAATTTCGTTTTTATTTTTTAAATTGTTGAATCAATACATTTTATTTAGTAAAATTTTAATTTTGAATAAAATTTGTTTTATTTTATAGTTTTTGTGTGACATCTCATTCTTTTAACACAAACTTTCAGAAAAACAATTTTAAAAAATCCATAAGAATTCCTCATTCACGTAGCCATGTTGCCAGCAGAAACCCCGAATTCCCTACCTAGCTCTTGCAACGTCAACTAGTTGGTAGGAAAACCATAAAATTCAAAAATATAAAATAAATATTAAATTTACAAAATTAATCCAACTATTCAATAGAGGGAGGATTTTGGATCACGACAATTTACGATTTCTGTTAAGGCAGTATTCTACTTTGGAAGCTCAAAAAAGAAACAATCTTTGTGAATTTTTTTTGAGATTATATATAAAGATATTGATATGAGATTTATCAAGCTTTAAAAATACACTCTCAAAATACACAAAAAAATGTTTTTATAAATATTTCATGCATTTTTTATATACAGAAACATAATTTAAATGTCATGCCTCGATTAGTAGATGGGACTACGCTGGTGTTAATCTTGAAATTGGGTAATCTAAAACAAAAAAAATCAAAAGCTTTAGGTTCAATACAAGACTTAGCAACCGACTGAACTAAAATTTTTAATATACATGCAAAAATAATAAAATGGCGATTAAAAAAACACAGAAAAATTGTAATTTTTTTTCGCTGTTTTCTTTGAAAAAAAATATAGTTAAAATTAAAATTTGAAGATAATTTTAGTTCAGTCGAGTCGGTTGCTAGTGTTATATGGAACCTAAAACTTCTGATTTGTTTTGGTTTAGATGGCCCATTTTCACGATTTTAACACCAGCACTACTTTTTATTCAATTGAAGTTTCTGTATTTTAAAGAATGCATAAAATATATTAAAAAATTATTTTTAAGCATTTCAAGAGTATATTTATTAAGCCTTACAAACCTTATATCAATATCTTTATTAATATTCTCACAAAAAATTCACAAAAATTACCTTGTTTCAAAGTAGAATTCTGCCTTAAGTGAAGCGCCACCACGCAGAAAATTGTCGAGTTAATTTAATATCTATATAGTTGGTATAAAAAGTAGTAGTTCTCATGGTCCAAATATAGATATAATAAATAAGTAGGTTAAAATTTTTATGATGGATATATAAAAACTATCCGTAACTATTTTATCTAACAAAAATGCCTCAATATAAAAAATAGCAATGTTTTCTTTTTTTTACAGAATAAATTATAAAATTAAACTTTTCTAAACTGTTCCTTCATTGATCACACTTCAAAACAGAAAGACAACTTAGAAATATCAATATTCTAATGATCGTCAAGTCATTGGTCTCCTGGATTGGTGACAAAATAAGGTTGATGGGTCCGAGAATATTATGTAAAAACCCATATAAACGTTTTAATAAAATGTATTTCTAACTTCAGTCGTGAATATGCCTACTTAATACTTATTTATTTATTTATATACCGGGTGTTTATTTTAAAACTTCCAGCAATTAATCAATTAATATCTCAAAAACAAAAAGTCAGATGAAGAAATGTTTCGAACAAAAGTTGTATGATAGCGAGAAGGAAAGAATATGGCATGATTACTTTTTTAAATTTCATGACCTTTTCAAGGTCATTTAAAGGTCAACTTTGTTTTTTTAATGGAACCTTACATTTAAAAATATATAGTTGACCTTCAAATGACCTTGAAAATATCAATAAATTAAAAAAACAATTATGTCATGTTCTTTCCCCCTCGCTATCATACAACTTTTGTCCGAAACATTTTTTCATCTGACTTTTGGTTTTTGAGATATTAATTGCTGGAAGCTTTAAAATGAACACCCGGTATATTAGGTGCCAAGTCTGAAATCAGAACAAGAGAAAATAATATGGTAAATCAGGTTTTTTAAGATTATTGCTTCCCATTGTAACAGACAAGTGCGTATGAAAATTGTATCAATCAAAAGATATGTTATTTCTATATCTTAAGATTACTTGATATTTTCTCTTTAATTATTAATTGTTAAAAACGCATTAATAAAATAAGAGATATTTGTCTTGTTCTAACGGCTATATATTCGCTTATTATGTTCCTATACAATAATAAAAAAATTAAAGAATAAATGTCAAGCACCGATTATTTTCGGACACGGAAAACTTTTTTTCGATGAAACTATTTCGGCTACTGTCATAATACCTTACTAATCCGTTAAAATGGGAAATAGGAATCTTAAAAACTTTGGGTATAAAAATTATCGTTCAACCTCCTCTTTCCGGGTACCATTCGAAGAGAAAGACCGCGAGGAAGCTATACAGTTCGTATCAAAGTCAAAAAATTGAAAAATTTAACCAGTTAAATTAAAGGTGCAGATTTACTTCATTGCAGCTATAATTAGAGAGTAAATTTTCGTTCACCACCCTCTTGCAGTGTACCGTTCGATGTGGAAGATCTCAAGGAAGCGACAGGTCGCATCTGCGGGGCTCAAAAATCGCGCTACGCGGGACACGGGGCGTAAAACCCGTAAACATGCCAAAATTTCATAAACGTCAAACTTGAATTAATCGAGTTGCGACGCGACTCGTATTCCGTCTAACTCGATATACGTGCTCTAGAAAGAGATGCGACACAGTATACGATTAAATAATTAGGGTATAACAAATGGTGGTCCAAAAGTATTTGACACTTGAACTTTTTTTATTTTCTTTATCATTTCCGCAATTTTCAACGAATTTTCACTATTTGGGGGCGTCCATTAATTACGTGTTTACGTGAAGTGATTTTGACGATTTTTAGACCCCCCCCGCCTCCTTTGGTGAGATGTGAGATTTGACTTGACCCCCCCCCCCTTGCTAATTTCATGTGAGATTTTTTTAAATGCGTATTTTTAGTGTAAATAACGTTAATCTGTGCTTGATTGTGTTGAATTTATTAAAAAAGCATAATTTGCTTAATTATTTTTATTTAAGAATAGTTAACACAAAAAAATTACGTGATATTTGGTGAGATTCGGCTTAACCCCCCCCCCCCCCAAATTCCTCACGTAATTAATGGACGCCCCCTTTTCAGCTGGCCTCTATGTTTAACTATGATGTACATTTATGCCAAATTTTTTGACATTTGGTTGCGTGGTTTAACCTGCGCAATTGATACTATTTCTTTTCATGATGTCGTAACCACACACAGACATACATACAGACGGACATCAAACTAAAATTCATCAAAAACTTATCAGGGCATGATAAGAAACATTTTAATACCAAAATTTCGATTTTTGAGTGGATTACAATACTTTCCCTTATACCGGGTGCTAAATGAGTTAGCCGAACATAGGAAATTAACATGTAAAAACTTATTTATGCAAATTCCTGCTTCTCTGATTATTTTAGAGAAAAAATGAAAGACATAAAAATAATGCAGAAATATAAACTACAAATGATGAGACCATTAGATTTCATTTTACTTAAAAGGTAAAAAAATGCTTTCGAAATTGTTAAAATTTTCATTTATCGCACTGGCCATGTAATAAATTCAATTTAATTTGTATTTTCCAAAATAATTACCATGGAAACTTTCACGGCTAGTCCGATAAACGAAACTTTTAACAACTTCAAAAGCACTTTTTGGCTTTTTAAGTAAAAGTTAGATGAAATCTAATGCTCTTATCATTCGTAGTTTATATTTCTGCATTATTTTTGTGTCTTTCATTTTTTCTCTAAAATAATTAGGGAAGCAGGAATTTGCATAAATAAGTTTTTACATGTTAATTTCCTATGTTCGGCTAACTCATTCAGCACCCGGTATGTGCATACGTATACGTATGGGGAAAGTAAAAATTGATTTACTATATTATTTTCTCATATACGAAAGATAGCCTTATAGGCTCAAAGCTGAGTGTTTAAAATCATTGCTAGCAGAAAGAAATGGTCCTATGGTCAGAGATCGAACCCACAGACTGTGACAATGTAGTATGTACTAATCAAATCTTCTAACTGCTAGCATAAAACCCATCGACCACGCTCACCACTTATTTACTTAATAATAGTAGTTTGCTTATTTTTAAACCGGTCCTGTGGATGAAAAATATAATATAAAAATATCACAATGTAAATTAAATTCTTTCGAATATTAAATTTGATTTTATGATTTTCTCGTTAACCATAAATTTAATGCCAAAAATCAATCGAGTTGTAGCTGCAAGAATTATAAAACTGCACGCATTATAGGAGTTCTCCTTCTATATTTTGATATTTACGTAATATACTTAAAAATTTTAATACAAAAATGTAATTAATCAATTTTTTTAATAAACCTGAATGTTTTAAAGTAAATTTTTTAAACAAATATTATTTGTAAATACTGATTTTCTTGATATTATGACAACAGAAAATCTAAGTTGAGTCATAGAGATCATACTCAAGAGTATAATAATTAATGGTGTGTAATTATTGAAACGAAAAAGTAGACCGTATTTTTTGATTTTTGATTCCTGACACTTTCTTATAAATTTTTATTTTGTTTTTCAATAAAATAATACAGGTAGTACTTACCTGGGATCGTAAAATCCTTAATTTCTATTCTTAGTTCTTACAGCTTTAAATTTATATGTAGCTGTTTGACCAGTAACATAAGATATTTTAATCCTTAGTAAGTAACAAACTATTATTAGACTACCAAACTGTTACACAATCATAATATTGAAAGATTCTAAAAAATCAGTTCTCAAAGTTTTAATTCGGCTAAACTATCAACTACCACTTTACATTTTTACGTTTTTGGCATAAGAAAAGTTAAGAAAAACAGATAGAAGCTAATTTGATTTTAAGTAATTATTGCTGCATGCACATAAAAGTTTCTAGTTCATTAATTAATTACTGATAAACAATAAACTACCAACACTTTTTATTAGACTAACAAACCTCTAATAGGTTAACCTGACGTTAAATTATGATTGAATAACAAACTTAATACAAAAATTTATGTAATCACCACCAAACAATAAATTACCATCAATTTCGAAATTCGATTGCAGGAGAGTTAATTTTATGGAGTGAATACCACGATTTAGATATTAGACCCCAAAAATACAGTTTTCATCCAGAAACTTGTTCTATTATGTTATACTGATGAGATGCATAATAAGATCGAAAAACATAAATATAGCATATGCCGGTATTATTAGGTTTGGTTGAAAATTTTTTTAATTTTAAAATCAATAAAAAGTTTTTCTGCAATTTATTTACCTACGTTTTTTTGTATATTATCTAACTGCAATTTCTTAATAAATAGTTCGAGATAGAAGTATTATTAGTAAACATAAATAGAAATGCGTTTTTATACTGAAAGTCGTGGTTTATTAAAATATACTTGCAAGGGGTGTAAGAATGAAGTAATTGGCTTTTATGAACAAAAATTATAATAAGGATTGTGTTTGTGACGCACGTAGATGTATGGATCTACTAATGAACCAATTTATTTAAACTCAAAACTAATTTATGTTGAAGCAAAAGTAGTAATTTTAATAATAATTAAAAATAATAAGTAAATTATTAAGTATTAAGCCCAAGTATTAATTTATTTGGGCCTGACTATGTAGAAAAGTAAATTATATCAAAATAATTGTAAGTAAAAATAATACAAATCTTTTCGTAATATGGGTTCTATTGTTCAGAAATCAATAGTTATTTAAATGATAATGTTAAATTCAGGTAGTCATTTCTTCATCGATAAATGATCAATTGGGGACGATTTAACATAATAACCACATCATCAAGACAAAACGCGTTTATGTGATTGAATTTATGCAGGAACACGATTAATATTATGTGGGCACAACAAAAACATAAAAATCTCTCCTAGCATGAGAAAATTAACGCCAAGTTAGTACAGATATGATAGAACCTCTTTATTTCAATATAAAAAGTTTTAGAAAAGAAATTAGTAAATTTGGCGAAGGCTGGGAAATCTTTGAAACATTTTTTCAAATATTGACAATAATAATCTCAAAATAAGATCTCAAAACAGGTAGATAGGGAATACCTATCCTTTGTACAAAAGAATACTTTTATAACTGTAAGTATACAACAATTGCATTGTGTAGGATAAATAGTGTTTCCCAAAAATAAATTTTTTAAATTTGGAAAACCCCAACAATTTAAATTTTTATATAATTTATAGCTTTAGTGCTGATGTAGTTAGTGGTAGTTGTTTAAGAATAGGTACATCTTAAAACTCTATTTTTTGTGGAGAGATTATTTACGAGTTGGAGTTTTATTCTTTTAATGTGAATTTAAATTTTGACTATGTAATAATACCCATCTCGGTAAATTTGCTTTTAAAGAATAAAAACATTAACAGTACAAGAATTATCTTGAAAGTCGGTTGGGGTGTCAGTTTATTATAGAAAAAAATAATATTCCCGAAGGTATATCATAATTTTACTGCTCCAGATAACTTACGTATATAATTAGGTAATTTTTGAATTTAGATCAGACTATTGAAATAAATTTGAGTTTTAAGTTAACGTTTTCGTTATCCAACCCGTTGCCTATACTATAATAATAATTGTATTATTAACTATTTTACACATTTAAATGCTTGATTTTTTAGCCTAAACATTAATTTCTAGACATTATTAAAACAATGCTGCCCCCCCCCCCCATCCCCGCTTTCCTGTAAACCTTTTCAATAACCATTGGAAAGCAGAAACATTCAACATTTAAAATTTTCATAAATCTCAATATCGGCGTACAACTTGTTTACTTTTCAAGTTTTTTTATTAATAATTAATAATTGAACGTTACTTTGACGTACGCCAAAGCAATTTAATTTTCTCTAATTTTTCCCTAAACAAAGTCTCTAATTTTCAGAGACGAACTTGTCATTTTTAAATCTCATCAGCATCTTTCTGTAATTATATTATAATTAAAACTATCCTTTTTGTTTGTTTTGATGGTAATATAAAAAATGATATATGATATAGTACCTATTATTATAAGTTTGACAGTTCAGCCAATATTGTTCTACTTGCTTTCTTAATCATTATTTATTTTATTGCTGAGTTATAAAACCTTGACGAGTCTTGTTTTTTCTTATTTCATATTAAGAATTGCTGAGCATAGGAGCTTTTAAAGCGCTTGTCTTGAGAATTAAATACTATGGAAGTCCGTTTTGAAAATATTTTTCGCAACACTCATACATTTTTTAAAACTCAAAGAATTACTTTTTTGAAATTGATCGATCTGTGGAACGATAAAGTACGTTTATGCTGTTCAAAATTATAAATATAATAAGTCTTCAGGATATCTGCACATTCATCAAAAGAAAAAACGTTTATTCCAAATGCCCCCTTTTTAATTTTTAAACTGCACAGATACCACAAAATGTTTTTTTCAATCACGACGTGAAGCGTCGGCCGTCGTCCATCCATACAATACTAGGCTTGGTTGGTATAAAAACAATTAAAAAATAACGCCAAGTTGATTGAATTAATGAAAATATTCAATATCAAATTCCAGTATGTTTAACATTATTATTATCAAGAATTTTATGTAGTAGGTACAATCAACTTACGCAGTGATACAGAGAAAATTGGATATATTTCTGCCCCAAAACGCACAGATTGTTTAACAAATCACTAGGAAACGCACTGAAGGAATAAATTCGAATGAAACAATATATTAATTAAAAATACTAAAACTAAAATGTTTACAAAATAATGTATAGTCAACCCATTCCAACTTTACATCACCAACTACTTATAATTTGGTACTATTTATAGCGAATTCGCGGATACGAGCTTATTGTATGAAGTCGCGACTAAAACTAGTTACTTTTGTCAAACTATGTCCACAGATCGTGCCAAATCACTTATTTACCAAAGAAATTCTGAACTTACCTTATACGTGACCGTAGGGTAGCTGGAGCGCCGCGCTGAATTAAGCGGCTCCAATTAAGAGCTGTGTCAAAGTGAAGTTTCAGTATGTGCGGATAGGAAAGTAAACGAACGACAAATACACAACAATGAAAACTAAAGACGGTAAGCTCAAATCTCAACCTGCGACAGTTAAACATGCACTGGAAGGTTTCCAAGGTTCCATGCCCACAGCGCAGAAAAGCCGGGGGCGGGATTTGCTCCTGCTTCAGCTACCGAAATGCATTGCCTGCGGGCTTCTACAAAATATTCGATTTTGTTCTTTGTGCAATTATATTTTTGGTTTGTATTATATAAATATTTTATTTGCATAATATATTACTTAAACTAATGGCAACAGTCAGTTTAAATAAACAATATTGTTGTAATTGTTTGTCAAGAGATTATTTAACCGAAAGAGGAATACAGTGCATGGCCAAATCAAATATTTTGATTTGTTAAAAAATATTAAAATAAATAAGGCAGACCAATATTAATTTTTTATTTATTTTTTAGTTGCAATTTTCTCGTGTAAACGGATACTATATAGACTATTATGAGATTATGACTATAGTATGTTATTGAAATTGTATATTATAGTCGTAACTCATAATATTAACCTATTGTGGATATGGATTTCAAGTAGACTCAAATTTCAGGAGGTAGGTATTATGTATTATTGTGCTGCAGTAGCCAAATTGTTGCACGTAGTATATTCTGATTAATTTATGGGTCAATCATAATTTTCAAGCAAGATATAATATCGAAAAAGCAATTTAATTAAATGAGGTACATCAAAATGAGTGATGCAGATGCATTAAAAATAAAATCGTACTTCTATTTAGAGATAATTATGAGGAACCCCTAGTAGGTAGTTCCTGAAACGCATTATTGGACCCTAGTCATTTGAAGCTACCAATAATATCACCGTTAAAAGCTTAACATGGCCCCCACAAGCAACCAATCGACAAAACTCTCGTTCTACGTGGCGTGTTTCACTCTGCACAAATTTCTCCCACTGAATTGCTAACAATTTGTTCAACTTGTACTTTTTGATGCATTTGTGATTTATTTTTATCTATTTTGTGTTTGGCTTTACCATAAATTTAAACTTACCGTGATTCGTATACGTAGTATGTTTAAACTTTCTCTAATCCTATAGAATTCGTAACTCGCATCTTATTTTAATAGGGAAGATGCATAATTTTTTTTTATAGCGTAATTGGATCAAAAATACCTAAATATACTGATTAATACTATTCAATTTTTTTATTTTTGTTTCGATAATAATTAAAAAAATATTTAAAACTCCATCAATTTGAATTGAAAGAAACGACCGCGTAAGTCGCCATTTGCTTGTTACGTCACACGGCACGATTGAACTTTCATAGCTTGTTCAAAAGTTGAAATTTGTTAGTGTTAAAAGCTGTTATTATCATGGAAACCAACAAGAAGACGAGCTACAAGTATTGTATTGTTCCGAAATGTAAGAACACTACAATAAAAACACCAAATAAGCTGTTTTTTAATGTTCCGCGAGAAGCAAAAGCCAGGCAACAGTGGTGTAATGTAATGAAAATGGACCAAAAATAAAAAATTAGCTGTTGACTCACAACTTTATTGCGGGGAGGATCATTTTAACGTAAGTAGTTCACCATATTAGTTCAGCGTCAGATTGTAATTCCAAATAAAACGAAGCGACATAACCTCATTTATGTAATATAATATTTCTTTCAATTTTAGATACAAGAAGACATGGAAAATTATTGTCAATACCAAATAATGGGTCACGTGAACATCGCCAAATTAAAGTCTGGCGTTACGCCACATTTATGTGAATGCCAAAGACTTGAGCCAAGTACCTCTATTATCAGAAGAGGTGCACTGAAAAGAAGAAGAATAGAGCTAGTGGAAGAAGCGTTACAGGAAACAACAAAAGATGTGGAAATTCCAGGTACGTCTTCGCAAGAAGAACCATCGATTAAACCAGTAGGGGCCCCAGAAGTTACGAAACCTAGAATAGACAAATGTGTGCAGACAAATTTAAAGCTTCGGAAGCCTTTTGTATGAACAAAGCTACACAGGTACACAACAGCGAGTAGGGAAATGGGATCATCTCCAATAATTCCAATAATTCCTCCAAACATGCTTCTACCTCGCCATTTAAAATGGAAATAGTAAAAAGAGCATTATTTATTATGGAACAACGAGTTGACGAACAAAGTAGTACGACGTCTGTTTCTAGCGACTCGGATTATGTGGTTGAAGAAAATTCGAGTGCTTTTGAAAGTTTAGAAGAGGCGTTGTCGGAGGAAATGTTGCAAACTAATATGCTTAAATGTTGTTTACTGTCGATCGAAAAACAGCCTAAAATATTTTTAGGACTGCCAATTGAAAGTTACTATTTAATTAAGATGTTAGTTTCGAATGCTCCTGCTCCGTTGATAGACATCCTGATAACTATTAGAAAAATTCGATTAAACGAACCATTTGTTATTGCAGGCATCAACTTTGGCATGTCTGAAAGCAATGCTAGCAAAATTTTTTAAAAACTTTGTTAGTCATTGCTAGATTACTGCAACAACTAATAGTGTGGCCTGACAAAAAGCTAACAAAACTACATTTACCGATCCCTTTCAGAGCTCGTTACGGTAATGTAGTGTCTATTATAGACTGCCTAGAGATTCAAATTGAAAAACCCAGTTCATCAGTCCTTAACTTGGTCCCAGTATAAGAGTTGCAACACATTGAAATATCTTATTTCGTGTACTCCAGATGGATTAGTTAACTTCATTTCGACGGGATTTGGAGGACGTACAACGGATGTAACAATTGTAGAAAACTGTGGTTACCTCGACAAATTAACTCCTGGAGTATCGATAATGACTGATAGAGGTTTTAAAAACATTGCTCATCTTCTGGAGGAAAAATCATGCATTCTTGTTCGCCCACCATCGGTGTTGACAGGAAAAGCTAGTACAAAACAAGAAATGAAGGAGTCAAAGAGGATTGCAGCTCTCCGAATCCATGTTCAGAGAGTAATTGGAAGATTGAGGGAGTTCAACATGTTGCTGCCTCATGCTTGTGTGGACAATCATCAAATTCAATTTCTTGATTATGTAATTATTGTTGCTTGTGGAATTATTAATTTACAAGATGTTATAATTAAAACTTAAAAACCAAATTTAAAAATTTTCGTTTAATAGTTACTTATAATAATTACAGGAAAAATAAAAAATTAAAATTTATTACAATTTTTATTTTAAGTCTTTCAATAAAATTGGAAATAGTGCTTTACACCAAAATTCTGTGCACGTATCTAATAAATTTTTACAATAATTTAAATCATAATCAATAGTTAAAATATTTACATTCTTAGAAATTTCGAAATCCGGACTGGCTACACAAAATAACGCTTGATTTTTCTTTGAAAAATGCATTTTTAATTGGACTTGTGCATGATACTTTTGGACGATTTTGTTCTGTTTTGTGACATAGTTTGCTACTGTTCTTTCTGACGATGGACACTTGACCTCGATTGAAAACTGTTGACTTTCTCCATCGGGAGAAACTCCAATAACGGGGTATTCTGGGCTCAATAATAGACCACATCTTTTTATTGTGATCTTCATCTGCTTCTCTACTTTCTTTTAACTGCTTCCTCTAATGATCGACAACGTTTTTCTCACTTTCACTTTCAATTTCACTTACCGGGTTGCTTTTGTGCCTCTAACTTCGGCGCTAACGAAATCGGGATTGTTCGCAAAAAAAGCGCTCATCGTAAACAAGTCTATTTTGGGTAAATTATCAGACTGAGCTTGTAGAAAACCACTTTCAGTCATGATCGAAATAACGTACACTCAAACAAACTAATAAAGCAATCAAAAATAATATTAATTAAACCCGATTTCGCCGTTATTTCTACGCATAAACTACTTGCAGCACGAGATACGAGTGAACTATTGTGCCGTGTGACATCAAACGAATAGCGCATGCGTTCATGGTCACGTGATTTATTTAAAATTATTATTGAATTTTAAAATTGATTTTATCATAATAAAAAACAACAAATAGAAGTTTTTTTGCAGATTTCATATTTAATATATTGTATTTATCGGAAAATACTGTTTTAACTGAATTTTTTCATTCATGCATGTTCCCTATTAAGGTATAATTAGATTTTTGACCATCAGTGCCAGTGGTTGCGGGTAATATTTTGTATAAATTAAGAGATTGATCTTTAAAACCAAAATCATTATAATTATTATGAGATAAGATGATATATACATACATATATGTAAGAACTTTTAATCGTCTAATATTTAAACATGCGAGATAAGGAATAAAAATAATATGTATAAAAATTAATCAATTAAGGTAAACTAAAACAGTCAAAATGACTAAAAGAGCACAAAAATATAAACCAAAAAAGTTCTAAAGCTTCTTTAAAAAATTTAAAAATCCGAAACTAGGGTGGAAACAATTTTTTTTTCCAAACTAACCGAAAGTGAGTTGTTTATTCATTACCGATTTTAAACACGAAAGTTTTTCTTTGCAATATAAATATGTATAGAAGTGCGTGGGGTAATGTAACATTTTTTAGAAAAAAATATCTTTACTTCTGCAACAATACCTCCATTCATTAGTAGGGGAGAGTGAGGGAATATCAACTACTTAAGCGCTATTAAAGATTTCAAGTAGTAATCTTTGGAATTAGATGCTCAAAATGGTAAAATTGCTTGGTAACTTTATCTACTATACAAGATTCTTATATTGATTCATGAAATGACTTTATTTATACTGTATATTTTTCAAAATAGAAAAAAAGTCGGGTAATTTCGACCGGTAGGATAATATCGATCATGGTGGAGGGAAAAATCGACCATCAGTAATATTTTGAAATACATTTTATTTTAATATGGTAATGTTGATTTACCCTCACATAGGTCATGGTCACGGCCTGGCGCTTGTGTGCGTCGACTGCTAAGCCGAAATAATAAGTTCGATCCCGGTCGGAGTAAAAACTTTATTTTGTTCGTCTTCCCTCGGTAGGCAATGGCAAACCATCGAGGTATTGGCTTAGAGAATCCTTCTAAAGAAGAACAAGTGATCGCTATGCTCTTACGTAAAGCGAAGGAATCTGAGAGAGAAAGAGGTCACAAATATACACTAGGGTAATATCGACCACCGTGATCGATTTTACCCGAACCAGTATACTTATCCTTAAAAATTATGTTAACCAAAAATATAGATTAAAACTGCACCAAATCATATTCAAATTATGGAAATATATCCTTCGTATCCTAACAATGTAAAATTCAATACACTTAGAAAATATAAAACTACCCCAGCCTTAATAAAAGCAGCACAATTTTAATAAAAAAGTCTCAAAACGAGCAAAACTGACTAACCGTATAAATTAGGCACATACAAAACTATCTATCGGCTGGTAGGTAAAGTTCACTCGTATGGCGCTAAGTTTCTGAGATTTGGAGCTGATCGATTTTTCCCGACAGTCGATATTCCCCCACTCTCCTCTATAGGTACATCAAATTTTATCGGAATCTGTTAAACATTTCCGGAAATTTGTTTGATGTGTATGTGTAGGGGTCGTCCATAAATTACGTCACATGATTTTTAAGGTTTTTAGACCCCTCCCTCCCCCTGTGTCACATTTAGGGTCGTATTCACTAAATTATCCCTTATTTAAGGATCTCTTAGTTAAGGACAGGGTACTTCAAGGGATCCATTAAAAAACCCATTCTCTAATTCATCTTTCAGGTAAATTTTTGTACCTGGCAGTTGTCGTTAACTAATGACGAGGCTAATGTTTTTAATCGTAATAGTACACGTGGTGTATAAGAGTAATGTGTTCTCATTGGTTGATTTAAAAAAATAACCTGTAAAATAATTGACGTTTAACGTCAAGAAACAATAAACGACAATTTATAATTGAACAAAATTTGAAGTACGGAAATTTAAAATAAAAATTTATTTAACAAAATAAATTATAATTTTATAGTCAAAATTTAAATTACGGTAATTTAAAATATTTAACAAAATTTTAAAAAATTAATAATTGGAAAAACCACTGTTTTTAGGATAACAATATGCAAATTAGTTGAATAATTTATAAATTTATCTAACATGTAAATAATAATAATTTGTTAAATATTTTCTCATGCTATTTAACAAAAACCATAGTTAGTTGAAATAAAAATTCATTAAACAAAAGAATAATATTATTACGAGCGCGTCTTCCTAATAATCCTAATAAATTATTATTTATTTCTTCGTTATTCAATTCTTCTTCAATTTCTTTCAAATCATCATCTAAAATTTTACAATTTATAGTAATTATTATTTTACAACAATTATCAAATTTTTAACAATAACTACTTCCAAATTATACAATTGCTTGATGTTATGCAGTATTCTGCAGGCATAAATAATTTTAGTTATAAATGTGGGGTGGTAATTCATTGCTAAATAATTATAATCAATTTATTAATTTTTAATTTAAAAAAAGACATGTTAGGAAATCGTTTCATAAGAACGTTTCTATAATTTTTGCGTAGGTATATTATGCGTTTAAAATATACCTTTTGCGTAATTTATCAAGAATATTATTTAATTGAATATTTATTTTGAAAATAAATTCACTTTTCAAGATTCAAGTTCACATTCACTAATAGAAATAATCCTTCAATTTTCTTAATGACACCTACTGACCATCTCTCAGTTAAGGGATCAACTTGGTGTATTTTGACGCTGATTATGGATCCCTTCGAGTTACAGAATGCGCAAATCCTTATACCTGAAGAGATCCCTCACCACTCTGCCAGGTAAAGATCGATCTTGAAGAGAGGTATCTAACTAAAGAATCTTTTATTATTACAGAATAGGTTTTGTCATTAGTTAAGAGATCCTCTCCGTTAAGATCCCTTAAAAGTTAGAGAATACGACCCTTAGTCACATTTTCATTGAACGCACGTAAGTGCTACTTACAGTGAGTGTAACTACAAAGTATTCGTCACCTATGTTACCCATGTAAATTTCACATTTTGAAACCGTTTTTGACATATAAAACTCGCTTTTACAGCAAAACTTTTTAGACATTTTTTGTTAAAAATTTAATTGTCTTCAATTTTGTATCTATACATTTTTCAATTTTGTTGCCCCGTTTTTGACTGGCAACGACTTAGGGTCGTATTCACTAAATTATCCCTTAGTTAAGGATCTCTTAGTTAAGGACAGGGTACTTGAAGGGATCCATTAAAAAACCCATTCTCTAATTCATCCTTCAGGTAAATTTTTGTACCTAGCAGTTGTCGTTAACTAATGACGAGGATAATGTTTTTAATCGTGGTAGTACACGTGGTGTATAAGAGTAATGTGTTCTCATTGGTTGATTTAAAAAAATAACCTATAAAATATTTTACGTTTAACGTCAAGAAACGATAAACGACAATTTATAATTGAACAAAATTTGAAGTACGGAAATTTAAAATAAAAATTTATTTAATAAAATAAATTATAGTTTTATAGTCAAAATTTAAATTACGGTAATTTAAAATATTTAACAAAATTTTTAAAAATTAATAATTGAAAAAACTATTGTTTTTAGGGTAACAATATGCAAATTAGTTGAATAATTTATAAATTTATGTAACATGTAAATAATAATAATTTGTTAAATATTTTCACATGCTATTTAACAAAAACCATAGTTAGTTGAAATAAAAATTCATTAAACAAAAGAATATAATATTATTACGAGCGCGTCTTCCTAATAATCCTAATAAATTATTATTTATTTCTTCGTTATTCAATTCTTCTTCAATTTCTTTCAAATCATCATCTAAAATTTTACAATTTATAGTAATTATTATTTTACAACAATTATCAAATTTTTAACAATAACTACTTCCAGATTATACAATTGCTTGATGTTATGCAGTATTCTGCAGGCATAAATAATTTTAGTTATAAATGTGGGGTGGTAATTCATTGCTAAATAATTATAATCAATTTATTAATTTTTAATTTAAAAAAAGACATGTTAGGAAATTGTTTCATAAGAACGTTTCTATAATTTTTGCGTAGGTATATTATGCGTTTAAAATATACCTTTTGTGTAATTTATCAAGAATATTATTTAATTGAATATTTATTTTGAAAATAAATTCACTTTTCAAGATTCAAGTTCACATTCACTAATAGAAATAACCCTTCAATTTTCTTAATGACACCTACTGACCATCTCTCAGTTAAGGGATCAACTTGGTGTATTTTGACGCTGATTATGGATCCCTTCGAGTTACAGAATGCGCAAATCCTTATACCTGAAGAGACCGCTCACCACTCGGCCAGGTAAAGATCGATCTTGAAGAGCGGTATCTAACTAAAGAATCTTTTATTATTACAGAATAGGTTTTGTCATTAGTTAAGAGATCCTCTCCGTTAAGATCCCTTAAAAGTTAGAGAATACGACCCTTAAACAAGCCTCTGTGAAATAAAAAAAATATTATCATCTGTATCTCAGAAACGGTGCATCAAAATAGAAAAATGTATAAGTAGTTTTTGTTGACAATTTTATTTACTACATTTTTGTTTATTTGGTTTTCTATTTGGTCCCACCGTTTCTGAGATACAGATGATAATATTTTTTGTATTTTACAGAGTCTTATTCACTCTTGAATTTTCAACTTTGACAGCTTTGACAGAGTTAATTTAACCTATTCTGGATAAAGCTTTTCAAGGTATTTAAAATAACCTATCACAAGACAAAATTGTTTTTAAAAATCTTGTGTTATTTTCTTGTAGTGGCATTCCTGATTGACAGGTCGCAACAAAAACCTTATTTTCACCTTTCTACCATAAACCCTACTACCATACCAAATTTGGTCGTGATTGGTTGGACGATTCAGAAATAAAGCGAGAGACAAAATTTGACGACCGACAGACAGACCGACTCAGACATTTTTTTTTATTGTTGGCAAATCTTTACGTTTCTGAACACGGTTATCTCGAAAAAGGAAAAAACATTTTAATCTTTTTTCGATTACCATACCTCTAAAAAAAATTATTTATTTTGATTGGAGGTAAAAATTTAAAAAAAATGAATATGTTATCGTATCTCCGGAAATGTTTAACCGATTGAGATAAAATTTTGTGTGCTGATAGAGCTGGAAACAAACGTAAAAGCAAGAAAATTACATAAAATATTAACTGAAATTATCGACTAAGATGAGGAGTCAAGTTGACAAGGAAAATGAAAGTGGCGTAGTCTACAGGGTACAATGCGAATACGGCCTCAGTTATGTTGGACAAACCAAGCAATACCTAAAGGTATATCAACATAAATATGATGTCAAAATAATAAGAGCAATACAGGTTTGTCCACACCGGTGATTGAATCTGGTCATGGGATGCTATATGATGAAATAAACATCGTGGCCGAGAAAAAAACTACAACAAAAGATTAGTGTTGGAAATGCTGCATATTACTGACAATAAAAATAATAATGAATCATTAAACTTTCAAACCGATAGGATAAGTTTAAGTAACTTTTACGCCGGTTCAAATTTTGTAATACGGAAATGTACTCAAGGGCGTCGCTTTTAAAAATTGCAGAGGGGGGCGAATTTTTTTAAACGCTAATAAAATTAATTAAAAAATTTTATATTTTTATATTGCAATTGTAAATTTATATGTTTTGCCAAAAGCCAGGGGGGAGGCTGTAGCCCCCCTCTGCCCCCCCTTGGCGACGCCCATGTCGGTACTGTGTCGAGGCTTGATATCCTTGCTTGTAGTCTCGTAGATATAAACTTCTGTAGAGATTGTACTTGTGTTTTCTGTCATATCTGATTTTATATTTGATTTTTACAATTTGACTAATCAGTAGCGTATTTAGAAAATTCTTTTGGGGGGGGGGCAGACCCAGTGCCGTATTTAGCAATTACGTGCAGGGGGGCTTCGGATCGAAAAGTAACATTACTACATTTAAAACTAAAGCGAAGCGAGTCATTTGGCATACAGCGCCACAAGCAATTTTTTTTTTAATTTTTAAAGTCACGAACTCTTAAGGAAATATAAAATATGAAATTCAAAAATAATTTTCTGCTAGTTTTATGTTAAATGTATAAATCTTAAATTGTGAGAATAAATAATCATATAAAATAAAACTTCAATACCAGCTGGAATACTTTAAAAGTTTTGGCCCCTTAAACTTTAGCCCTTTTCGCCTATAGGGTAAAATGTCCCTGTCCATACTAGGCCCTTCAATTTATTATTATTCATCCTAAGCGATAATCTATGAAGTTTGTAAGTAACCTAGCCCTAAAAAAAAATTAAATATAAATTTACAATACAATTCCACATAATTTTAAGGAAGCAAATAAGTACGTTTATCTAAATAGTTTTTTTATTTTAACATGTTTTAATCACATTGCATTAATTTTTATAAAATAAACTTAGAGCGGATATTTCAGTTGTAGTTTAAACTACGATCTGAGTTTAAACTCAATATCTGACCAATCAGGTAGCCATAAACGTAGTTTAAACCTTGGATTTAGTTTAACTAGCAACTGAAATACTGGATCTTAGTCATGTAATCTTATTTAATTTTACTAATTACTAATAATAAAAGAAAATAAGCGTTACGTAAATGATGCACTTAAGAAATAGTAAAAGTGCAATTTCGTATAATTGAATTTCATTCCTGAAGTATACCACCAGTCGTACGGTACTGCTTTTTATTTGCATTTTTACAAAATAAAGTATAATACCGACAGAGGCGTACTTGAACAATTTATATATAAAAAATTCAAGTTGGAATACACTTTTTAAAATGCTATTCACCATTTTTATTGCAGACTACAATAAAATATTACACTTTTTTTACACTGGCCTATCAAAATTTAGGGTTCCTAGTAAGTGTAGTACATGAAAACGATAGTTACGCCACTGCTTTATAATACTATCCCTGCCATATCCCTTCCCTATTATTATTTGACGTAAGTTTTTAACCTCTTTCGAAATGAATTTGGATGGGGATTTGACATTAACGGTAGTAGAATATTTTTTTACTAGTTTACGATTATACAATCTTGAGTGTAATTTGTGTGGTAAACGATTTATATAATTCGTTCGTATCAGTAACTCGGCATACCTACTATGCCAATTTGTTTTTAAGTGTGAAAGAACGTGCGTAAATAACTTATACCTACCTCTTCAATAAAACGATGGCTTATCGTCGGCTCTTAAAAAATAGTTTATCTATCACGAGTAATTTGTTGAAAAACAATGTAAAGATTAGTAACAATTATGGTGAAAGTTTGAATTTTAGAATTGTGTCCACCGCTGCACCCCTATTAAATAAGAAACAGTAAGATTTATTCATTTGTTTGTCTTGCTCTCAAGTTTAAATTTTAAATTTATTTTAATATCGCTAATGTAATTATGTAAATTATCGTACGTTGGGTAGTGAAAGTTTAAATATTATTTAACATGCAAAATTTGTCTTATTTGAAAAAATTGTAATTGCAAATAATATTCAATTATGAGGTTTACTTCTTTATTTCTACAAGGCGTGATATTTGTTTTGCAATATGCATTCTTTTTTTCAAAAATGTTACATAATTTATAATACATATTTGTATTATTTAATCGATTAAATAATAAATGCTTTCACTCTTCATTTTAAATTTCAGAATCGAAGTTACATTTGTAAAAGCAAATGGTGAAAGAATTAAAACAAAGGCCAACATTGGTGATTCTTTGCTGGATGTTGTCGTTAACAATAGTATAGATTTGGATGGTTTCGGAGCATGCGAAGGTACCCTGACATGTTCGACTTGTCATTTGATATTTTCTAAAGATGACTTTAATACGTTACCAAATAAACCATCGGAAGAGGAATTGGATATGCTAGATTTGGCTTACGAGTTAACTGATACATCTAGATTGGGCTGCCAAATTATTTTAGACGAAAAAATGGATGGATTACTTGTTAAAGTTCCAAGCACTATAAATGATGTTAGAAGTTGATTCTCACAATTATTTGGTAATTCTTCAAATACTTTTAGTTTTAATTTGTAGATACTGGAATTACTTTGTAAATTTTAGCTCCCATTGAATTGTAATTTTTGTCAAAAGTTATTGTATACTACTTAGTTTTTATGAAATACATATTTTTTTATACATCTATTCTTCCATTTATAATCAACTGAAATTATGAACATGGTTTTTAATTTTTGCTCTAATTACTGCGTTCTATTTACAATTAAACTTAGTTTGACTTTAAACTAGGTAAGATAAAAATGTTGGATAATTTGAATTCAATTTGACAAATTTCAAATTAATTCTTTAATTTATTTTATAAAATTTAAAACTTAGTAATCAAAGTTAGGGATTAAGGTTAATCCCGAAGTTACTTCAGGTAATGCACGAAATAAGCATAAAATTTAACTTTACTTCAACTTCGGTTTTAGTAAATAGAACACGGCAATAATTAATCATTATTGTTCAAGTGGAGATTGATATGAAAATTTAAAAAATCATTATGCTGCCTTAAAGCATAAGTATAATATGCATGGTGCATATTTTTGAAAAAGGTATGGTCTGCTGAAGAAACGCATTATCTCACAAAAGAAAACTTTGAAAAATTATATCACTAAATTGAAATTCAAATTAATGAAATACATTAGTCGGTTATGCAATGGTTTACAATTTACATAACCAAGCGCCTACAGTATAACGTTTTAATATTAAAATTTTCGCTCATCAATATTATTATGGTTATTGAAATTCATTGATCAGCCATTTTTACAAAATTTGAATTATAATAATTATAGCTAATCAATAAATAAAAGCTTCTTCTTTTAGTTTAATAGGCATAATACATGTTTTTGTGTTGTTAATAGTGATGACTATAAACCCAAGGGAACCGCCGCACATTGGGGCATTTGACCCTAAAAATCTACCAAAATTGAAATTTTCAAAAACGGTTGTTAAGGGTTGCAATTTTTACCTAGGGTATATGAATAGACGCGACGTCTTTTACCAAGAATTTCTCCTATTGGCGATTTTCTTTGCTTTGATGTGAAATTCTAAATTTGGCTTTGGACCTCCTATAAGCCTGAGGCGGCTACTCAAGTACTTACACCTTTCACGACGACATATGAAATCTTTTATTTTTGCACGGGCGGGGGGGGGGGTTAAATAAATATATTCTTTTGTGAATTTAGCTATATTTTTCAAATTTTAGTTGATTTTGTTTGGTCAAGGAGGATAGCTATCCCCCCACTCCATACTAAACACATAAAAATATTTTTTTCAAATAAAATTTGAATATAAAGCCACCAACAAAAATTTATGTTTGAAGTTCAACAAAAATATTTGCTGCACTTGAAATCCGGTCAAGTAGTTTAACACATAAAAGTAAATAGTGAAACTTTTAACTCAAATTATTTTATAAATCGATTTTTTTTTGCAAAATTATATAAATTTGTGAGATATTTTCGTGTAATTTTAACTCCATAACTCGAAGTTTCTCTAATTCAAACTTTTTTGGTGGTCCCTTGAGATTCGAGTTAGGGAAGTTTGACTGTATTTATCTAGATTTATATTTACTGCCGAATCCATCAAATCTCTATTAAATTACTAGAGAACAGATAGTGTGCGATGTTTTTCACGAAGTCTAAATCAACAAAAATTTCAGCAGATCAGAGCAATGTGAAACCGACTTAAAACGCTGAAATTCATCTTAAATGAATTAATTTTTTGTTGTTTTAATTTTTGGGCCACCTTAATCCTGAGAGGTTGCACCTGTCTAGTTGGGTAACTGAACTTTGACATTCTCCTCAAATCATTACTCATATCTCACCCTCTTTTGCGAAAATTCCTTATATCTCCTAGACATTTCTGATCACATAATTTATTTCATGAGTTAAAACCTGAATCATGTATCAAAAGTCTCAACAATACGAAAGTGTCTATTTTGTGGTACCACCACAATTTGTTTACAGCAAAAAACAAAATTCGATACAGTGTACCTATACAAAAATATAACTGTAAATAAATTAATTCACATTATTTACATAAGTTTTTTATTAATATTAGAATAACCCACGCCCATACAAGTCATTTGCACCTTGTCACTACCACGAATTGTGTCATTGTCTTCTTCATCATTCACATATTCTAGTTTAAAAGTGATGCCGAAAAATTCGCGTAAATGTTGTAAAAATGACTTTGTGTACTCACTCAAAGGTCCAACTATCATCGTAGAGACATTATTTTGAGACAGTGCCATACATAAAACTGCAGTAGATTGGGCTGCAGTATCTGCACATCCACCAAAATAAATGGACTTCAATAATTTATTGGCTGCTAATTTACCCATATCTTCGGGAATTGAAACCTCTTGACCTTCTGACACTACATTACATACTTGTTCGGCAACATAAAAAACACCATTTGTTGTTTCTGCCACTAAATAAATTCCAAATCCCGGACTTTTACCAGATTGCTTTCCTTTTTTTTGATCAGTATTAATGTACACATCTGGTATGAAGTTCGTTAACACACCTTTTGCAGTATCCACCATACGATTTGCCATATTTGGAGACACACGCAAAGCATATGCAATTCCTCTTACTCGTTTCACTAATCCGGCATCCAACATTTTTATAGGACGTAGTGTTCTTCTAATTGGACACTGAAAATTAACTTCGCCACCACCTAACGGTAACATTCCTAAATTGTTTTGGTTTAGTCTTTTGTCTATATAAATTATTGTTTCAATTCCTACTCACCTCTTTTTAGAATTTTAATTTGTAAGTCTTCATCTTCTAATATAAACTTTTTAAGAACGGGCAAAAACGCATCTGAAATGTGATCAACAGAAGGATCGATATTATTGTTGGTAACTCCTCTCAATGTTACATTTAATGGAACTTTACAAAACACTCCAAGCATCAATAAAACTTCCAAGTAGTACCCTTAACAAAATTAAGTTAATTATGCTGACAGTCATTTAGTAATAATGCTTACCTAAACCACGCTGCATGTGACAATCGTGTTCAAATGTTCCGCCATAAAGTAAACCGGGTTGAAATCTAAAAGACGTATTGTCTCTATCAACTTGCACAACAGTACCATTTGTTATTTTATCCAAGAGACGTATAAGACTAAGCTCGTATGCCTGTAAACCTGGATCGTCATCTTCTGCACGTATATCGACAATTCTAATGGGCCTTTGACTAAGAACAGATAAAACTAGTCGTTGATTCATACATCGACTACCTTTATATAGTAACACATTATTTTTTTGTAAAATTGCAGTCATTTGGATTTATTAAAAAACAACGTCAGATAATATAAAATTTGAGGTTATGATACTTTTGCACGTTGTTTTAAACTTCAAACGAATATGAACATGGGCGTCCACACTTCCACACAGTACTTCAAAATATTGTAATCTCTAATATAATTTTTTATTTAATTGGTACTGCGAACAAGAACTAAATCTACAACTATTTAATTTTGATTGTTTTTAAATGCTTGAAAATGTTTTCTAAAAATTTAAATCTTAAAATAAGCCACTAAAAATATATAATTTATTTTGGCTTTACTTAAAATTTTTATTTTAATCCGGGGGGGGGGGTTGATAATTGTATCAGACAATTAAATTTTTTTTTATTTCTTGAAAAATTCCTCTGAACGTCTATGGTTTAAATGTATATGACATTTGTCCTCAGTTGGTCAGCTTGTTGTTTCTTTTTATGACAGTTTACTAGTTTTGAAAAATTTGAATTTGACGGTTATAGTACCATGTGTTGATAATTGTATCAGAAGTAGAGCTCTCAATAACAAATAATCAAATTAAGTTATAATTTAGTGTAGGAATGGCGACTTATAAAACACAGGGAAAAAGATCATCGTTTGTTCGTGCACGGTATTCGAGTATTATTGCACATGGATCCCCTTACATTACGAACAACTCTGAATTAGGAGTTCACATTTCAGATTTAGAATCAAGTAACGATAACGAGAAAAACTCGCAAGAATCTCAGGAAGATGTAAGTTAATTGCAAAAAAATCAGTTATACAATTTTAAGGCTTGTCCTGATTATTTTAGAAGGTCCGTTTACATGTTTACTTACGCATGAAAAAAGTCTCAAATTGGGATCACTATAATTTGCTGGATGACAAAACTTTGGTGTGTAAAGTACCTAATAGTACAAAATTACGTCAAGGGCTTGCTTATAAAAAAATGTACACCTTTTCAAAAATATTTGGGCCCGATGCAGTTCAGTCGGATTTATTCGATTATGTGAAATTAAAAGTTGCACATTTTCTTAATGGTTATAATTGCAGTTTGTTAACCTATGGTGCTTCTGGTTCTGGTAAATATTATTGATTTGTCCTTTTTTAATTTTTTACACAACCAACATTTTTAGGAAAAACTTACACGATTGTGGGTACGGCAAGTGAACCTGGTATAATACCAAGGGCATTGGAGCATATTTTTCGAAGTCTACCTCCTCTACCCAAGGAACCACACATTAAACCACTATTAGCAGGTGGAATTACACAATTAAATGATTTGAACAAGAAAACGGAAAGACTGACTACTCAATCTTTACTGGACAAGTTTAATAATGTTGATCAATATCAACATTCTCGAACTTATAAGTAAGTTTTTAAGATTTGACCGGGTTTCTACTTTTATAATGGAATTTAAAATTTTTCCAAGTGGTCGTGGAAAATTGAAAAAAACTTTGCATGGAAATAAATTTGAAATCCAATGTTCCCACTTGCTTGGAAAAGTCAGGGAATTTAAATTTGTACAAATTTTGTCTGGGAATTTATAAATTTTAAGTGAAAGTTAGGGAAATATAGACGCATTGAGAAAAGTAGTTTTTCTCTTTAAAGAGCTTTCTTTATTATTAATTATTTTTTTAGTTGGGGGGTTTGTTAAAATTCTTAACTTTTTATTGTTTCTTTTTTAACATTTAAAAATATATTTTAGGGCGATGCAACAACACCTTGTACAAGATCTCCTCCCCGAAATAACATACACTGCAACTGATGTAACATTAGGAGTGTGGGTATCTTTTGCAGAAATATACAACGAGTGCATCTATGATCTTCTTAAACCAGAACTAATTCGAGGTCAAACAAGAAAAAAATTACGTTTAGGGCACTCAAATGGAAATACATACATAAAAGATTTAACTTGTGTGAGCGTGTCATCGGGATTGGAAGCTTATCAAATTTTACAGTATGGCCTACATAACTTAAAATATGCGGCGACGTCCGTTAATTCTCATTCCAGTCGTTCTCACGCAATATTCACTATTAAACTAGCACAAACGTCCAATGTAGATAAGGGTATTTATGTTAGTTCTTTTAATTTTTGCGATTTAGCCGGATCTGAAAGAGCAAAAAAAACGAACAATATTGGTGAACGGTTAAAGGAGTCAAATAACATCAACACGTCTTTGTTAGTATTGGGAAGATGTATCCAGCTAATTCGAGAATCTCAAAAATATAAAGAGGCACGTTTAATTCCTTTTAGGGAATCAAAACTAACCCAATTATTTCAAAGGGCGTTATCAGGTCAAGAGGCAATTTCAATGATTGTCAATGTAAATCCTGTTTTGGAAACGTACTCTGAAACTCAGCAGGCGTTAAACTTTTCCGCAATTATAAAAGATGTCGCATTGGAAGAACAGGAGCTAATAATACAAGAGCTACAAAATAAATTTGTGCAACACCTGAATAACTCAAATGCAACTTTGATGGATATAGCAGAAGAAGAAGATAATTATGAAATGGAAGAATTGCAAAACGAAGCTATGGAATTGTATGATTATTTTACACAACTGCAATCAGATTCCACAGAATATCAGACTGAATTAAAAAATCGTTATAAAAAACTTGTCCAGGATACAGAAAATTATTGGGAAAAACGATACCAAGATTTGAAAGAAAAAATTGAAGCCGAACGTGTTAAAAAGCGTAACTCTTCTATTATTGTTTTAGATAGTTCTTCAGATGAGGAGGAAAATTGTGAAGATGAAAGCAGCAAGTTGATTAAACAAAATGAAGAGTACGAACGGAAGATTAATGAAGCAAATGATGAATTGAAAGTGTTACAAGAACAAAATATGGAGCTCAAGGAAACGTTGCAAGATGCTCAAGATTCATATTTACAGTTGAAAGAACAGTATTGCTTGGAAACTTCTAGCTTACAAAAAGAAATATTTTTGGAAACTGAAAAGATTAAGGAAGCCGAAATGATTTATGAAGATTTACTAAGACAATTAAACGAAAAGTTGGAAAATCAAGAAGAAAGTAAAAATTCTACTGAAGAAAGTAAATTTTCTACTGAAGAAAGTAAATATTCTACGGAAGAGTGTAAAAAATTTAATAAAGAAAGTAAAAGTGTTATCGAAGAAAATGTAAGTTTATCTGAAAAGGAACCCGGTACTGAAGTATAGTTAATATTTAGTTTAGGTTAGGAAAAACATTTACCTACTTAATTAACATTAATTTTATAATTGTATTATCTACAACTACAAATTAAATAATAAGTATTTAGGTACATCTACAGATTTAATTTATAAGAGTTTATTTAGTGTATTTATAAGAGTTATTTTTGATTATTTTTTAACTATTTGTTTATTTAAAATATTATATAATATATAAGAATATCTCAAGAAGTGCATTATTGTTATTGGGTATAAATTAAAACTTCAATATAACAAGTTAATTAAACTTGAAACAAAAAACTTTGTTAAAAAAAAAGAATAAATAAAAAAAAATCGATTTTTATTAATCTTTAATTAACTTGTTATATTAAAGTTTGAACTGATTAATTAATTAATTATATAAATCTTAACTTGTGAGAAAATAAACAATAAAACTTTAAGAAGTTAAATTCAATAATATAATGAAAATTATATTTTTAAGCTTTCGGCGACTGTTATCGTCTTTGTCAGAAATTTATATTATATTATTGAATTTAACTTGTTTAATTAGAGTTATATTGATTAATTAATTAATTGAATAATGAATAATTAATTAATTAATCAATATTGTTTTGGCAGATTGTGGCTTTATCATTTAACCCTAGAAGAGTACACTGTATTTTCGACCTTATTGAAGTACAAGTTTCAAAAATTGCTGGCGCCTCTTGTATTGCAGTTACAAAAAAATTACTTTAACAGTTTTTATCCGTTATTGTGTGTAGAAAAAGAAAAAAAATAATTTGAAAAGAAATTAATAAGGTTTTGTTACTTAACATAGGTAAATGTGAATAAGAAGTGCGGTTGTCTGGGGTTCGCTCATACCCCCTGTACTCCTCTAGGGTTGAGGAAGTTAATCATAAAATATAGATTTCTTCAGCGATTCCGCCTTCGGTTCCATTTTAACTTCCTTAAATTAAAAAAAAATTAACTAATAATGCTGTTAATAGAAATACTGCAGATGGTGACTTTTTGGGCCCTGATGTTAATTAGATTTTAGAGGCCCCTGGTAAGATATTATTGGGGGGGGGGGGCGTTGTCGGTTGTCTAAGGACATGGGCGTCCATAGGATCTTTTTCAGGGAGGGGCAAAATTCAAAAAAAAGAAGAAAAACTAAAAAAAAAGCACTAAAAAATTTTAATTTTCTTTATTCAGCCAGGGGGGGCAGCTGCCCTCTTTGTCCCCCCCCCCAATGGACGCCCATGTCTAAGGATGAAGACAAATATAAAAATAATATGTAATAGGTAAGAAAAAATGTAAGCTCACTTACGAATGCTTTCAAAAATACATCGGTCATACAGATAAATCTTTTCAAACACGATTTAATGAACACACGCGATCCCACAGACTTGCAGACGGAAAATCAATTAGACATACTAAACGCAAACTTGTTTACTTGAAGGGAAACAATGCGCTATTGTGCCCCTTGTAATAAATAAAAGAAAATAATTAAATGAATAAAAAATTTAAACGTCCGGCATTTTGCCACTTAAAATTTTAGTACAAACTAATCATTCATGGCGCGCTAATAGGGTTTTGTTTGTAGGTTAGAAAATAACGAATCAACTTGCACGTGGTTATAGGTAGAGTGCGGTTTCTTATGTTTCAATGTTGCGAAGTTTTGCAAGGATTGTTTGAAGGTAATAGATGTTTTTTATGTGTTATCATTAATGAAGTATTGAGGAGATGAACCTTTAGTTATGGTAAGAGCACGTTCTATTAACATTAAATTAGTATTTTAAAAAAATTCAAGTGATGATTTACATTTTGTACAGATTTAATTTGTTGATCTTAAATTTCGAGCTTTTTAATACTGAATTTGTTTTTGTTTCTTTTTTGTGTTTAAACGAAGAAAATGTGTTTAATAAATATTTTATTTTGTAGGTTATATAAACTTTCCATGTTCTACGAGATGTACGAGATTAAATGTGGGTCTTTCTAGGCTGTGTAGATTTAGAAATACGGGGGCTCTTTGAAATAACATGTAAGTGTGACTTTTTTACATATAATAGAAATCTTTTCAAGTGATGAGTAAATTCTACACAGATTAAATTTGTTGACTATAATTACGAGCTTTTTAATACTGATAACTAGCAAGAATGTTTAATTAAAAAATTGAGAAAATTACATACTTTATGTCTTTTTCTTTTTTAGCACAAGATTTTCATTCAACCGATGCGATGTAAAATGGTAAGTTGTAAATTTTTAAATTATCAAGAAGTAGATTTTATTGAGATGGTAATATCATTATTTAATGTCAGTGATAAACTTTGGGTTGTTAAACACAAATTGCAATACTTTCGACGCAACAAAAATTTTATTCTTGGTAAATTAACAATGAATAACAAAATAACAACTAATAAACTTTGCACACAAAGGTTGCCATGGCATGATATGTACATTTGAACTTTTGTTAAAACTGAACGACTGATCAAAGTTTCGCTGGTAGTTTAGTCGTTGCATGCAGGAAGGGTTGCCAACCTGCCAAGACAGAAAAGTTGTAAATTTAAATAATTCTTGTAAAGACGACACAATATAATAGGTTGTTTAAAATTCAGGGGAAATTTTAGAGATGACGATTACCTGTTTTGACGAGATATTGACGGTTTTGATAACATGAAAAAAAAAAACAAATGGCATGTTATAACTACTAATATCATGTTTTTTTTATGGAATATGTTGATTTTTTAAATTAATTTTAGAGAAACAGTTATAACAGTATTCCAAGGCACTTCTAAAATCATTAGTTCAAATTATAATGTCGTAGGCAATATTCATTTTAATTATTATTCAACGGGTTTATTGAATTTTGGTAATTTATTAAAAAAAAGTAATTTGGCATTTGAATAGTTGATTATAAGAATTACAAACTAAAACTAATTATTTTTTTAGAGTTTATTATCTTTTAAATAAATTTGAATTCTTCCTTTAATTGTTTATGGGTATGATTTAACGGTCCAACAGAAAAGGGTAAACTAATGACAAAAAAGGTGTTTGAAATGACAATAAAATGTACAGAACGACAAAAAGGTTATTCTCTGATAAAAATGATATTGCACGGCAAAAAAAGCCGTGAAAAAACTTCACGACAGAAGTTAATATTGAACAGTGAGAAAATATTTGAAAAATTGATATATGTAGTACAATAAACCCTTTAGCGGGCAGATTACGAAAAAAACGAGTATTTTTTAAAAAGAACATGCGATCGATAAATAATTGATTTGGTATAAATTACATTAAATAAATGTTCATAACTGGTAGAAATATCGACCAGTATTATATACAGTTAGTCGCAAAAGAAGTGGGGCAGCTAACAAAATTGCAATCATTTGCATGTAATTTAATTATTTGTAAAAAAAATAGCAGTTTTAACTTACCATTTGATAAAGCACTTCTTAAGATCACCGAAAACACAAAAAATATTTAAAAATTGTAACTACGAATAAAAAAAATAGAATTTTAGTAAAACAACACCGAAAATAATAGTTGCAAAAGAAGTGGGGCACCGCGTATTATAATAGTTAATTTTGAGAATTTAAACAATTTGGCACAAAATTTAATATTTTGTGGGGTACCCCTTTCTTTTTAAAACGTCACTCAAGCGTTTGGGCATGTTAGAAATTATTTTTTTTAAATAGTCTTTATCAATTGCAGCCCATTCCTCTTGCAATCTTTTAATTAACATCTCCTTGGTGGTAATAGGGGTAGTTCTGATCCTGCGGTCTAATTCATCCCATAGATTTTCTATGGGATTAAGGTCAGGGGATTGGGGGGGCGGATGTAAAATGTTGGGACATTTATATAATAAATATTCTTGTACTATATGGGATTTATGCTTTGGATCATTGTCCTCGTAATACTTAAAATTGTTTTCAATACCCATACGGGTAGCACTTTGTATTAAATTGTTTTGCAACAACTCCAAATATTTATATTTGTTCATAATTCCCTCTATTACAACTAAATTACCCACACCTTGGGTCGAAATGCACCCCCAAACAAGCACATTTCCACCACCGTGTTTCACCGTTCCACGTAAGTTTTGCGAATCCAGCTCTGTATTTGGTTTTCGCCACACCATGGTTCGACCATCCGAGCCAAAAATGTTGTATTTGCTCTCGTCCGCAAATATAACATTGTTCCACCATGTCATGTCCTTGTTTTGGAAGTCTTTGGCGTAACGAATTCGTTTTAATCTATTCGCTTCACTAATGAAGGGCTTTTTCCTAGCCACTCGGCCGTTATAACCCTCTCTTTTTAAAATTCGCCTGATTGTGGCAGGATGCACATTCTTTCCTAGTTCATGTTGCACTTCAGTTTTTAATTTTGGCGCACTAAATCTAGGATTATTTTTTACTTTTCTTACTATATAACTTGCTTCTCGATCATTAAATTTGCGTGGACGGCCTGTTTTTTCTTTAAAATCAATTCGGTCTTCTATCTTGAAACGTTTTATAATGCGCCCCACGGTACTCTTGCTTACATTTAACAATTTTCCAATGTCACGTTGCGATTTTCCTTTGGCGTCATGAAATATTACGAGTTGCCTTAAATCAAAACTAGTATGTTTATAATTTTTGCGCTCCATCGTAATTGATTAAAGTCACAATACAAACTGATGTTAATACTAATTATTGCGACTTTAAAAAAGTGCAATAACTGCATTATATTGTATTACGATAATTTAATGTCAATGTAAGAAGGCATAAACTTATCATATTTCGCTGTGTCCCACTTCTTTTGCAACTATTATTTTCAGGGTTGACTTATTAATACGCAATTTTTTGCATTGGTAGTTACAATTTTTAGACATTTTTTGTGATGTCAGTGATCTTAAGAAGTACTTTATCAAAGGGTAAGTTAAAACTGCTATTTTTTTTTTAAATAGTTAAATTACATGCAAATTATTACAATTTTATTAGCTGCCCCACTTCTTTTGCGACTAACTGTATGTAGGTATTATAACCATATTTCCTTGTCAAAATTTTTCTCAGAAAATCGACACACCTCAAAATTTTGTAAAAGATCACTTACACTGAGTAAGTAATATAAGAAAAATGTTATAACAGTTGTTGTGTTTGAATAGGGTATAACCACTACACAGTATAAATAATACCACTACAAACTGATAAACCGAAAATATTATCACCAATCATGTTTGTAGTGTTAGAAAATAACACTACAAAGCGTCCTATAGACAAATACTACGAAGTTGTAAATGCAATAACTGCATGGTTGTGTATATGTCAAAACTATATTGTTGTAAATTGGACCATTTCTTATTATTTGTAATAACATTACAATTTTAGGTTAATACTACTGTACGCTTTTTTGACAAGACAATATTAAGTATTTTGTAATAATAATATGTAACGTTATTGCATATTGAATTTAGGCATTAAGCAATAATATGTCACTATATTTATTAAATAGTGGACTGTGGTGGTAGTAATAAAACATTTTTGTTTTGTAATAATATCATATAATGTTATTTCAAAAAACAATAATATAACAAAAAAAAATTATTAATTATAAAAATATAATAATAAATTAAATAATAATTACAAGTACAAAAAGATTATAACTAACTATATACAGTAGAATCCGCTTAATGTGATTACTTTGGGCCAAGGACATTTTTATAATACGAGTATTAACTGATAACAATTAGCAAAATTTAGAAAAAGGAGACTTGGATTAGAACAAAATAGAAAAAAAAAAGTGGCCGGTTTCCAAAAAAACTGATCACAATAACCGACTGATAATATTATCCGTGATCACATTAAGCTGATTCTACTGTCTATTTAAGTATGATATGGGGTGACAATAATTTTTTGATGATATTTTTCTGTGATTACACATGGTACACAATACAAATTTACATAATTTATAAAATTAAAAGCTTGACTATTTTCAACCACATATCCGTGAAAATGTGAATCAAAGTACAAAATGTTTAATGTTTCATAAATTATATGACAATTTTTTTTTTCGTCCTGAAATACATCTTGAATAATACCAAAATTAAAATTATACTTACAGTACCGTGCAATTGAATTAGGGCCACTCATTAAAAATTGATTTTTTTAAATTTACTGGTAGTTTAATGCAAAAATACAACTATATTTACAATAAATCTTTAATTTTATTATTTTAACATATTTTTCATCAATATTTTGTGACACCACCCCTAGCTTTAATTACTGCAGCCACCCTTTTTGGCATACTCCTTATACAAGCTAATGCTACTTCCTTTAAATGTTCATCGGTTTCCCATACCAAACGAATGTTTTCTTTTAAAGCCGCTATTGTGGGGTTGTTTCGTTTGTATACCAACGACTTCAATGTTTTCCAAACGTTTTCTATTGGATTTTGGTCGGGCGAATTACCTGGCCAAGGCAACACTTTGATTCGCAACCGTTTGAATGTGTCCATGATTGTTTTGGCTCTATGACACGGTGCTCCATCTTGCATAAAAGTGTAGCTTTTACGGCTACTACCTAAAGTATCCATATAAGGTACCAAAACCGTTTCAACCACTTCTTTATATTGAACTTGGTTCATGGTTTTGGTAACAAAATAAAGTGGTCCAAGCCCTTCAGCAGTAATAGACGACCAAATCATCACTGCCGGTGGGTGCTTTATTGTTTTCACAAGACAGCACTCTTTTAAACGTTCCGAAGATCTTCTCTTTACATATTGTAACATTTCCGTCACACATTCAATTCGTGTTTCGTCGCTGAAAATGACCTATAAAAAAATAATAAAAAGGAATAAATTTCAATTTTACATAATTATGAATTTTATGGCTACATACCTTTGACCAATCTGCTTCAGTAAAATTTTTGTGCTCTTTGGCCCATTTAAGTCGAGCACTTTTCATTTTCAAAGTCAATTTAGGCTTTTTTGCTGGTCGTCGACTCTTTATTCCAGCTTCGTACATACGCGACTTGAGCGTGCGTTCAGAAATTGAAATCCCATCTTCATTTAAGACTCAATTGATTTCTCTCGCGGTCGATTTTCGATTTTCTAATATTCGTCTAACTATTAACCTATCTTCCCGAGTGGTAGTTTTCCTTCTACCCCTACAATTTGATCGCCCTGTCGACGTCGTAGGAATATTTTCCTTAATGGATTTTGCGATTCGATCGACCGATTGACGCGAAATCCTTTCCATTTTGGCAATTTCACGATTGCTATAATTTCCAGATCTTAAAAGACCCTGAATCTTAACTTTCTTATCCCATTTAAGGTCCTTATTTTTACCCATTTCGTGAAAATAATTTTTAAAACTTGAAAATTTAAATTAACACGTGGTCGAATAAAAATAACACTAACAATCAAAATACACAATAACCAACTTGTTTACAACTCTTGTCGGGTGGACTGAACCATAATAGAGCACAGTTATATTCGCAAGTCCCTTAAACAATGACCAACAACGGACAAAACTACCCCACGTTAAATACCCATATACCTGGATTTTAGAAATTCAAATCATGGTATGTCCTTTAGGGTGAAATTTAATACCTGCTTTTACAAAGCGTGTTTTTAATTGTTTTTGAATAGATATTGGGCGTGTTTTTAAACTGTACCGGTTGCTCGAGCAATAATTGCTCGAACCAGTGTTGCCAACTTATTGAGATCAAATTTCCCTCGTTCCAAACTAAAAATTCCCTTTTTACACCTAAAATTCCCTTTTCATTACTTTTCGGGGTTAAAAAAAATATGTAATATTATATAAATATTTTTATTAATTTAATCGTTTAATATAACTTATTTACATATTTTTAAAACTATACATACTACTACTATGCAGTTTTACATGATCGTCGGAAACATTAAAATCAAAACAATTTTTGTTTTTATTTTTTAAAGCAGTTCTTAAAATGCACATTGCGTTTAAAGTTAATTCACTCATGCGGTTACGTTTTTTTGTTTTGATATCAGTGACAATTGAAAAAATACGTTCAGCTTCTGCGTTTGAATGAGGCAGTGACAAAATTAAACGCGCTAATTTTCCTAAATTTGGACACATAAATTCATCGTTAAAATTTTTTAATTCGTCTATCTTGAACCAGACTTCTTCCACTGGCTTTTTGTGAAATTCTTCGATTTCATTTACATTAAAATAAGTAGGCAAATTTTGCCATTCTACACTTAGGTTCGTTAAGTCAATATTATGATTCTTAAAATGTAATGCAATTTCATTTATGTTAATTTCTGCCTTTAAACGAGCATTCAGATCAAAAGCAATTTGAGTATCTAGAAATTGTATGTTTTTAAAAAAATCATTTTTAAGTGGAAGTCTGGCTTGAATTTCTTGCGCAGCAGTTGAATAAAAGGATAAACATTTTTTTAGAAAATCATTCCTATCAAGTTCCGGCATTTTTTTAATAAATTGTTCGCACTCAATACCTAAATGTAGTTGACTTATGGGTAAAAAATAATCTGGATGTTTAACATTAATGTTTGATAAATTTTTAGTTATGCAAATTTCAGGTTTCAAAAAATTTTGACAAATTTGGGTTAGTATTTTATTTGAACTTTCATGTAATTTGTGTATTAATATACTTCTAGATTGAAATAAAGCGTTAAATGAATTTAAAAAATTTAATGCATATTTTAGAAAAAGTAGATACGATTTTGTATGAATATTTTGCATTTCTGTTAAAATACCTTCTGCGGATTTTAGCTTGTCTTCAAATGCCGCTGCTTTAAAAAACAATTCTAGAGCATCCCATTGTTGTAATATTCTCGCAATACATGCATGGCGACTTAGCCATCTAGTAGTAGAAATATTTAAAATTTTCAGTTTTTCCAAATTGACAAACTCTTGAAATTCTTGCAAAACCGAACATCGCTTGGCACTTCCCGAAATATAACTTGCTATATTGCGAATTAAATCTTCGGGAGACCGGGGCAATTCTTCGCATGCTTTATTGGCAACCAATGCAGCAGAATGGCAGATACATTTTATTAATATAACATCCGGTACATCAGTTTTTAAACAACTGAAAAAGGAGTTATATTTGCCAACCATTACGTTTGCACCGTCAGAAGCAACTCCGATTATATTCGTGACCGGAACATTATATTTATTGAGACAATTTTTAAATTGCTCATAGAGGCCTTTAGCACCACAATGTTTTGCATCTAGTTCGATAAGCTCCAAAAGCTGTGTGACGATTTGGGTATTTGTGGTATATCGAACTAAAAGGCACATAATTTTTTTATCACTTATGTCGGTGGTTTCATCAACAAGAATCGAAAACTTGGTCTTTTGCAGATCAGCTACTATTTGATCTAATTCTCGCTTGCACAATACATGTTTTATAATTTCACTGCATTTTGTACGGCTTAAATTTATGTCTTTACAAATTTTTGAATCGCTGAATGTGTCCTTTAACAGAGGCACAAGATGATCGACGATGTGCGTAGCCACATTATGTTCAGCAAAAAACAAACTCAGCTTAATTTCTGCTTTCTTGACTTCATTATCATGCTTTATTTTTGAATTATCCAGAAACATAGATGTCACACTCGGGGTCTTTCTCACGGCATTCATATTTTTTAAATGTTTTATTCCAGCCGCGTGTTTATTAAGTTCACTTTTACCGCACATAATTTCTTTATTACACACTTTGCATATGCATTTTCTAGGATCTTCTTGGGAAGGTTTAAGCCAATGCTTGAATTTTACATTTTCTAACCATTTACTATTAAATGATTTCACTTTTGGTTTTTTTGATTTTGGTTCATAATCATAATTATCCGATTCCGAGTCACTCATTTTTTGAATATTGAACGAGAACAACAACAACACTAAAAACGACTATAAAAATCCACGTTAAAAATGCAACAAGAACGTTAAGAAGTCTTACAGCTTGCGAGACAAGATCACTTATCAGCTTATCACAAGACAATAATAATAGATATGAAATATGCAATTGTGCTAAAAGCAAGAAATGTTGCAAAAAAAAACACATTTAGTACTTCAAAGAATTCAAATCCTAAGTTCCGGGAGCCGTCTATTCTTCGGTTTCAATAAAAACAGGTAAAATACCAGATGGTTGCAATTTTGGAAAATCCAGAATCTTTCGTAATCCCCAAAAGGGTGTTTTTAGGTATCTATACATTCTATATTGTATCGAAAAGTAAAGTTCTTTTATCATCAAGTTATTTTAAAAATCTTTAATCTAATTTTGTTAATAACCGAATTTCCCTTTTTTCTGCCGTTTTTCCCTTTTTACCTCCAAAGCTTAAAATTTTCCGCAAAACGGTAAATTTACCTCCAGTTGGCAACACTGGCTCGAACCAAAGCCGAGCAGGTTAGAACTGCTTAGAACAGGTGTAGTTAAAAAACGCTCAAGTGCACAATTTTGTTGCACTGGTTATTTGTCAAGCTAACAAATTATATTTTGATAATAATAAAAAACGAAAATTAAATGAAAGTTTAATGGACTTAATTGCTGTTTATAAAGGAAGAGAACGGCATAAACGAGCAAGAGTATTGGGATATGTAGATTTGGTTGACAATTACTTGGAAGATGATTTCAAATCGCATTTTAGGATGACTCGTGTTACTATGGAATTACTTATTACGCAAATTGGTAATGAAATGGTAAAAACGAGAGCTTCTACAGGAAGACCACAAGAAAACATCAAGTTGCAGTGTTTAATTTGTATATGGGTTCTTGCAAATCAAGAAAGTTATAGGTAGGTAAATAACCAGAAAATTTACAGCAATAGTTTATTAACATACCTATTTAAATTAACTGTATTTATTTAGATCAATTGGTGATCGGTTTAATGTGGCAAAAAGTACCGTATTCCATTGCATAAGCAGAATAAGTACCGCTTTAAATAAATTAGCAAATAATATTATTAAATGGCCCGAAGGAAATGAAGCTCTTGCAATTATTGATGGATTTCAAGTAGGGGAGGGTGGGCCACCATAAGACTGTTTTGGTTTTTTATTTTTAAAATTTTTATAACGCAATATATAAGGCCAAATAAAATTTTGTCATATCTTTATGTTAAAGTACTACTTTTCCCAATTAAATTTTTTGATAAATCTTGTTCTGTGTAGAAAAAAAAAAATAAAATATAATTTCGCTATTTGTCTCAAGGTGGCCGGTAACGTGGGCTACTATGAGACAGGAGAAAATATACATAAATACTACAAATTTTCAAGAAACGGCAATTTATTTAATACATGCTATTTTCAAAAAAATGCTTATAAGCAAAGGAACAAATTAAAAATTGCTCTTCTAACGTATGTTCAGTTGGTTGAAGTTAACTTCAAATTTATAATAAGATTGTAGTCTTTTTGTTTTTCCCAGAAGCGATGGTGCGGGTAAAATCATTTTAATGTCCTTGAGTGCAATTATTGAAATATCCGGAACAGATGGAAATATAAAATGACCATCGAATTTTGTAGCTTTTCTTAAAAAGTTTACTTCAATGTCATTTGATGTTTTTTTTAGTTCCACTACTTTTGCAATATAAAATAGCACATCATTTTTTGATTTGAACTGCACCAAAACAAAGTCATCTGGTCCCGGATCTCTATCAAGTTCTTCAAAACCTGAAGGTTCAACTTCAGGCATCCAGTCATCAGCTTCTTCATCGTCGGAATTGTCAATTAGTGAAATTTCTTCATCTTCTTCCTCAGAAGATATTATATCCTTGGCGATAGCTTTAATTTTCTTAGAAAACAAATTCTTCTTACAAGTTTGTCTTTTTCTCTTCTGGTTCTCTTTTTCTTTCTTCTCCATATGTTTCATTTCGATTTTCTTTTTTTCAGGGGTGTCTGTGGGAATACAACTGGTGGCCCTTTTACGCTTGCTGCTTTGTAATTTTCTTTTCCCTGCTTTAGGATATCCCATAAATACTTGAGGACTAATAAAAACTTTATCAGGGGGATTTTCTACAAAGTTAGATACTTCAAACGATGTTGATGCAACTTCAGAAATTTCATCAGGGAGATTTTCTACAAAACCTGGTGTTTCACTCGATGTTGATGCAATTTGCTTATCACTGTTGGATAAAACTGACGAAGTATTTAAAATGTCTCTATTAGTGACCGAACTACTTAAAAAATCATCAGCCGTGAATACATCTCGGTCGAACGGAAAAATTCCGGTTTTTCTAAACCCTGACTTTATGTTTGATGGAGTCATGGCACGTTCAAATGCCACACCTACACAAGCAGCAACGTCATAAATGGATAGTGGTGTTCCAGGATGATGCAAAAGCCATGAATCAATAGCAGCATTATAATTTGCCTTGAACGAGGCGAATATTGATGTATCCAATGGTTGCAGCTTATGGCTGCAATGTGGAGGTAGTGTGACAATTGTAACCCCGTTTTCTTTTGCTAAATTAAGAACCTCTATGGTGAGATGGCTCTCGTGATTATCAAATATTAGAAGTGTAGGGGTTTCTTTAGAGGATCCACTATATTGTATGAAGTGTTTCATCACGAATGGAAAGAGTTCACCATTCATCCAACCGGAAGGAGATGCGAGACCTAATGTACCGGGTGGTGCCCCATTTAACATGTGATGCTTGAATTTTTTTCGGGGAAACACCATGACAGGTGGCAGAGCACTTCCAGCAGCACTGATTATGCAACAAGTAGTTATTAATACTCCCCGTTCGCCACTGGTACATTGACTGACTTGCTTAGTTCCTTTGGAAGACAAAACCTTTTTCGGTTTTTGCACAGTAGTCGTGCCCGTTTCGTCAAGGTTGTATATACGAGTGCCGTCAGAGAATTTTTCGGAACGTTCATATGCTTTTTGGAGATTGTCAAAAAACAATTTCACATTATATTCGTTGAACGAGGTTGCTCTTGAAAGACTACATCCTTCGGGCTGCCGAATACTTAAATCTTTATTGTGCCTTTTTAGGAACCCTTGTAGCCAGTCAATACCTGCGGATTGATTTTTTTCCCAACTTGATGGTATACTTTTAGAGTTAATTTTGGCCATCTCGTACGCCAATTTACGAGTGTCCTTCGTTGTTCTTCCATAGCACATTTTAGAGCACGTAATAACATACTTTACTAGCTCTTTCTCCTCCTCTTCACTGAAAACTAAACGGTGTTTATAGTTAGTTTTCATTAATATTTGCTCATCGGGATTTGTCTTTTCAAGCTCTTTTTTAACATATCTCTGTAATGTTTGAAACGCCACACCATTTCTTGCTGCAGCTTTTCGGAGAGATAATTTTACGCCACCTTCTCCTATTATCACTTGCCGCACAGCGCTTCTCATATTTTCTTCTAAAAATGTACCTTTTTGACTTTTTCTCTTGCGACCTCTGGACATCTGAAAAATATGTAAACCCTAATATAAAATAAGTATTGAATACCGACACTATGGGCCACCATGAGACAGTGTCTCAACGTGGCCCTAAAACTTTGTTTCAAGGTAGCCCATTTACACGTGTTTAAAAAGTGTTTACTTATACCTAGTGCTTTTTAATATTTTATAAATTTAAGAGGCATGCAAGAAAGCTTATTAGTGGTCTTTAATAATGGCGTAAAAATTTTACCTTTATCTTTATTGTGCGTCTCTGGACGAAGGATTGTAAATGTACGCGCAAGAAAGTTCGACACTATCAACACACACTAGCGACAACAACTCCACTGAAAATGGTGCAATGGGTGCGCGTAATGAAATTATTAAATAAACATACGGAGTTTAGTTATTTGATTAACCACGAGATGCCTGCATCATATCTAGACAAAAATATGTAAAAGTCTTATCGTGGCCCATGTCTCATGGTGGCCCACCCTACCCTAAGATATTTATTTAAAATTAGTGATAATTTATAAGGATATTATTTCAGAGAAAGAAGAATGTTCCAGGTGTTTTGGGAGCTGTCGACGGTTCACATATTGATATAAAAGCTCCGAAACATAATTCTTCTTCATATTTAAATAGAAAGGGTAGTACGTCAATGATACTACAAGGTGTTTGTGATAACAGCTGCATGTTTATTGATGTTTTTGTGGGATTTCCAGGATCTGTACATGATGCACGTGTTTTTATGAAATCTGGATTGCTGAGACGTTGTTCAGAAGATCAGCATTTCCCACATAATTCTCACTTGCTTGGAGATTCTGCGTATCCATTGGGAAAACATATTCTAGTTCCTTTTAAAGACAATGGTCATCTGTCAAGAAATCAAATAAAATTTAATATTGCACATGCTACCACAAGAGTTGTTATAGAAAGAGCTTATGGGATACTAAAAGGACGATGGAGACGTTTAAGGTATCTAGAACTGCACGATACAGATTTATTACCAGATGTCATAATGGCCACATGTGTTCTACATAACTTTTGTATTAAGCACAGTGATGAATTACCTGATGCAGAAATTGAACAAAATAACATAGTGCAAAATGAATATCTCATTAATAATGTTAATATTGAAAACAGAAATGATGGTGTTCGAAAACGAGATTTTATTATGAATTCTTTGTAACACTGTACTTGTTATATTTAAAAATAAACTAGGTATATAGTTTTATTAAATTGTGTTTATTTACTAGTATTTTTTATTAAAATTTCCAACAAGTCATTAAATCTTTTTTTTTCTTGAAGATCTTCTTCGTGCTGTTTTTGGCTTTGCTCCATGGCTTTATGCAATAAGTCATGCAATTCGTTAGAGCGTTTTCTTTTGCAGGTTTTGCTTCTTGGTGAAGCAGAAGCATCTGAGTTTGTAAACTCTTCGCCAGTTAAATCTGACAACGAACCTGTAGGGGAATTTTGGGATCCGATAAGATTCGTATCATTAGAGGTACCTTGCATTTCAATCGCATTTCGCACAATGCGTTGTCCATTATGAATAACAACAGGTGGATCGACTATTGGATTATTTGCCAATAGTCGATCCATGTGTTCAAAATAGGGCCAACTTCTTCTGTTTCTCCCAGTTTCGTTATTGTGATCTTTTACACTTTTATATGTACGAACCAAGCTCTTCCACTTGTTCTGTAGTTGATCCCATGTAAATTTATAAGATAGAAAATTCATATCTTCAGCAATTCTAAAAAATAAAACAAGTATAATAATAGTGTTCAATAAATATTTGTTTTCACTTACTTTCTCCATATATGTTTCTTCATGCTGTTTTTCCTTTCCAGCTCGTCTTTGTGTTCCTTGTACTTATTAATTAAAAAGAGTACTGCCTCGTGTTTCCATTCTCTACGTTCCTGTTGATTTTCGATTGGTCCTGTAATAAGTCTTTATTATTTATACAAGTGTTATAAATAATTATAATATTTTAAACGATAAATTATTTTTTATATGTTAAAAGAAATCGATATTATCAGTTTTTAATTTTTCTATTAACATAAAAAATAATTTATATTTTAAAATAATTTTCAAATGTTAATAACTAATCCATTTTAATAATTAAATATGTAAAAAAACTTACCTAGAGATGTATTGCTCTCATTTAATTCGGAAGAATCCATTTTTAACACGTTGGACTAATTTACTTGACAAAGTTGTAGGTTATAACAGTTATAAACAAGTGCAACCCAAGTTTTGCTCAAATGCACCACCTTACGATCCGGTGCATGAAAACTTGCTCGAGTAATGCGCTCGAGCAGAGTGGGGGAGTTTTAAAACGACCAATGACAGGAGATGGAGTAGTTTAAAAACGCACTTTTTTTGTTCGAGTACTCGAACAGCTGCTCGAGTAGTTTAAAAACATGCCCATTACTTGGCAGAAATTGAAAATTTACTAAATTTAAACAATTACATTTAAAAAAATAAAAAATTGTGAGTGGCCCTAATTCGATTGCACGGTACTGTACTTATATCATTAATTTCACTTTTATAAACAATGATGGAATTTTTTTTTCAATTTAAAGCCATTTATTTGTACCCAATTATAAAATGTCTTTGTTGAGAAAGATTCCAGTCAATTTTTAAGGGTTATATGTGATCGATACGTTTCATATTCAACATTATAATATTTTCTACGTTTAATATCATAGTTTTTATGAATAGATAACAAATTACTGACAAAACTGATTTTTAATCTGATTTTGAATACAAAGAGATTTTGTTATATTTACTCTGGAATTTATCACGGCAGAATTAGTTTTAAATTTCCTATGATTTGCCTCGAACCGCATACATGATAACAAACTAATAGGTCCAGATATTTTAAATATCATTGGATAATGATTAAAAGTAAGGTGTGTTTTTGTTAAGTTTAAGTATATTTTGTGATGTTCAATTACTAGATCACTAATCAATTGATGGTATTCATTTTGAAGTTCCTTTGACAATAACATATCTAGAAGGTTTCTTAGAGCCAAATAAAGTTTCCAAACTGGTGATTCCCTGAGAACTAAATCACCTACTAATATACTAAAATATTTAGTCAAAAATAACATTTCTGAAGCTGAACGTTTAATTTTACCGCGCCACAAGTCTTCTAATTTGAATTCGGGAAGTATATTAATATCATCAATATTAGTTGTAAAGGTTTTAATTCTGAGGTTAAATGTTTTTATTGAAAAAAGCTTTTGATCAACAATAAATGATTTTTTCTAATTCTGTTACAAAATGACTACTTTTGGAATGTCATTTGAGTTTCCAAATGTCATTCTTTTTATCACTAGTGATAAAATGAGATAATTTTATCACTAGTTATAAAATGAAAATAATATCACAATATAAGTTAACTGAATTTTTAATTATAAATATTTACAACACAATTTACAAATTTCATATTTCCATAATTATTTTCCAGCGCAGATATCGATGGCGAGGGTGATATTCTGGAATTCGCCGGTGGCATCGAAGTGTTAGTAATATTTGTTTCATTATTTTCCATCGCAGATATCAATGGCGAGGGTGATATTCTTCTGGAATTCGCCGGTTGCATCGAAGTGTTATAAAATATTGTAATTTAGTTTTCCATAAATCACGTTGGACAAAATTTGATATTATTTTATCGTCGCTCATTAACAAATTAGCTTAATTTTTAACGCAAGTAAAAAAAGTAGGAACCTCAAATATTTTTTTTAATGTTTCTCTTAGTGCTTGTTCACAATGTACGTAAAACGTAAGACTAACATAAGATTTAAAAATATAAATTCAAATAAAAGCATAATGGAGTATCGAATAATATTAAAATCTTCAAGTACAAGACGTAGAATGTTCTTTTGCATATACCAAAATAACTCCAGTATTTTTCAATATTCGATTAAGGTCTTATTTCTATTTGTAATTCTTACGTTTTATGTATTTCTTATGTCTTACGTACATTATGAACAAGCACTTAATGGCACCACGGTCATCGTTACATTTCGACGTTCAAAACTTTTGCGAAACTTACGTCGTATCATTTTATGTTGTAATCCAATTACAATTTCTATTGGTTTTACATATAAATTCCGCTCTTTTAAATGTTTCACAGTTTTGTGTTCAGAAGTGAAGTTATCAAATATTTTTGCATGCTTCATAAATAATTCTTCTAATAATCCTTCTGACACAGTTGAATCTTTTACCATATCTATAGCAGAATTTTTTAACAAAACCATATTTTCAAGGAACAAATCTTGAATACTATTAAGTATTGAAAAGGTTAATTTTCTGTTCGCCGTATTATTTTTAAATAAATTAATAACAAAATTTAAAACTTTTTGGTTAAAAATATCGAAGGAATTTTCTTTTTGAAGAGGTGGTTCAATTGCATCAAAGAGTAAAGTGTAACTGTTGGGTGCAGTCGGAGTAATATTTTCTACTGGTAAAATTATTTGATTGGTAAATGGAATGGCTTCCGAATGAGTATTTAAATGAGTTTTGGTATGACTTCTTAACGATCTAATATTTAGTACTAAAATACCTAACACATTGTACAGGGTGGTTCGGTAACCATAAGAGATATGGAAAAATGGATGGCGCAACCTCGATCTCTTTTTTTAAGAAAAGCTTAATGGTGAAAACCGGAATTCGATATATTTTTTCGTTTTCGAGTTATGGCCAAATGTTCGCTTTTTCGACTTTTCGTTAAATGTCGATATCTCGGTTGTTTGTAAAGTTATAGAAAAAATATTTACACCTTTTTCAGACACTTTTTCAAGGAGAATAAACTGGGCTAAAAGAATTTTAAATACCTTCATGTTTTTCCGAGTTATAATATAAACTTGTGTTTTTTTAAATAGAAACCATAGTTGGCTATGACATATATAAGTAGAGTTTTTTATGCTCTTTTCAATTATATATAACATGTGGGGTCTATTATTTCAGTTTATATAACTCGAAAACGAAAAAATATATCGAATTCCGGTTTTCACCATTAAGCTTTTCTTAAAAAAAGAGATCGAGGTTGCGCCATCCATTTTTCCATATCTCTTATGGTTACCGAATTCCCCATAAGAACATTCCAATTTGAACCACCCTGTACATATCCACAAGGATATAAATTTGTATTAAAGTGGAAAATATTAAAATGCAAAAAATATGCTTTTGTGTTTAAAAACGACTTATCACATATCTATATATACCTAACAATAAATTAATCAATCTAATTTAATATTATACCAAAATCGAATTCATCAAATCACTTAAAATTTCACTAAAAACTCACGATTAATGTACCTATACCTTAATGTTTTTGGTCCAACAATATGTCCGACTTCAGGGCAGTTGTCGACGAGAATGTTGGGTCATGTTTGGTTTTGATTTTATATATTTCTTGTTGAATACTGTTATATACTGAATACTGAACCCAAACATGTACACTTTCGATCGGATATTTCGCATTTAGCGCGAAAAAGGACTTGAAACAAATGTCCACACATTTAGTTAATGATTCTATACCATCGTATAAAACCTCATTAATTTTTAAAATGGTCTTTGGATTTACCAAATTTCCCGTCGTGTATACACTCGGTTGCTCTTTAGCCTTATTGGCCCTCAAATTGATTTCACCTTGCTCAAGTTGACCATGAAAGTTTTCCTCTGCCTAAAATAATTAAAATTAATTAAATAAATTTCAGTTCAATATATCTATTTAAATATTATTTACTATATACCTCAATATAATTTATAAATGAGTTTTTCATTTCCTGTCGTGAATACTTAGAATTTTTTTGGCGACTTCTTCGTAATATATTTGGAAAAAGCAAGGGAAATATTATAAAAGCAACATTTTCCTCGATATCTAAAACATATAATTATGAGTAATATTGAATGTAATAAATATCATTGTGGAATTGACACTACATAATTATATCATTATCATTACATTTTTGGTCTTCATTGTCATCGACAGTTAAATATTTTTTAAGAATTCCTTCTATAATGGGACATTTTTTCTTTCTCGCTAAATTGATGTACATTTTTGTACATTAATGGCCATTCGGTAAACAGCGCGTTACTTTAATTCGGGTACACGTGTTCGAAATCTAGTAATATCTGTAAAGTAATTTAGCGAGATTAGACGTACTGTAATCAATATCAATAAATTCAAATACCAATGAATATCCCAAAGGCTGAATAATGCACGGATATAATTTGAAGTAATCGTGTATATCTGTTTCTTCTTCCCTATAGCGTTTTAGTTTACTGAAAGAAGTAGCTACTGAAAGCTCTTCAATCTTTGGCCAGGGATAAATGTTTTTTTGTAGCCAATGAATGTTTTTCATTGTTGTGTTGCAATATTTATTCCATAACTGACCATGTGCGGAAATATTCTTTCCATTGCAATTTCGGTATCCACGAATAAAATATGTAAGTGGTGACTCCAAAGCAGGGTTGTAATGTTTAAAACATTTTGTTTTAAACAAGGTGTTTTAAACATGTTTAAAACAAAATTCTTTTAAAACAACATTTTGTTTAAAACATGTTTTAAATGCGTTTAAAACGAGTGTTTAATTCTGTGTAAGTTTAAAACATGTTTTTTTTAAATTTTTCTATTTTTTTAAGATTATAAGTAATAATTTATTCAAAATTTAATAAAAAAATTTTGAGGACGCAAGCTTCGATGCTTTTTCTGTTCCTAATCTACAGGCTCGTAGCCAGGGGGGGGCACGTGTCCCCCCCCACCCCCCGAAATGTTCAAAAGCAAAAAAAAAATTTTGAAAATAAATTTGAATTTTGAAAATAAAATAGGTAAATAGATATATTTTTAAAGTGGGAACAAAAATTTTTTTTTCTCGGAAAAATTCTCGGAAGGGAAACTTTCAAAAAAATTTCTTTTTATGAGTGCCCCCTCGAAATGAAATCCGGTCTACGGGCCTGCTAATCTATTACGGAGTTTACAGTTTACTGTGTACATATCCAAATGATAAAAATAATCACTCAATTCTGGCATCTCAGAAGCTACTGCAGAATGCGGAACAATTGCTAAATTACACATTTTTGGATTTACACTCCTTTGTAAAGAATTGCACCAAGCCAATGAGGGGTTACATTAACGACAGTATCTTCCATCGGATTATCCAATAATTATCCGATTATCCTTACCTTAAGATAGATATTCTTTAGTTTTAAACATTGTTTTAAACATGTTTTTCTGTTTAAAACATGTTTTTTTTCTAAGGTAATAAAAAACCGTTTTAAACATAAAACACTGTTTTAAACATAAAAAAAAACGTTTGTTTTGTTTTATTTAAAAAAAACATGTTTTTTTACAACCCTGCTCCAAAGGAAATATTTTACAAATGGAATTAGCAATGGATGTAAAGCGTTCCCTAGAAATCCTAAAATGTTGAATTTAAAAGGTACTGAAAAATTCACCTTCAAAAATTTTTACCTTTTATCTGGATCATTTCGTAATTCATCGTTAATTATTAAATTGACGAGTAATTTTCGTTTTAACTCATTATGAATTTCATAATGCTTTAAAATTTTTCTACCTTCGTTACAATTCTTTAATAAATCCATTAGCTCACAATCTCTTTCTTCAATTTTAGCTGTAGTTATTATAGGACTATTGTCATTCGTTGTTTCATTTGCTTCCTCATTAGAAACATAGTCAACAACGTCATCGGTATCGTTTATAATGATTTCTTGCAACAAAATATTATCACAAGGAGTATTCTAAAATATTGAAATGATAAAATGATTACTAATATTGTAGTAAAATTTCTAAATAAATTAAAATTTTTTAAATTTTTCTAAACGTGTATTACTAAATTTATGACCACAGATTATATACGTATCTATATAAAGAGATTAATGTAATACTCAGTTGATAATGAATTAATAATGTAATACTCGGTTGATAATTAGAATTAAAAACAATAACTACCTTTTTTAACATTTCCTCTTGCCATTTTCTTTTTAGTTTAACTTGTAGACCAATTGATGGTACTAGCTCTTGAATATTAGATTCGGTTAATAAAAGGATCGATAAATATTTAGTTTATAATAAAATAAATCTTTTATTTCATCTTTCATTTTGTAAAATCATATTAAAATAATTAGTCGGGTGCCAGTTACCTCCTACAAGTAATTTACTTCTTACTTTGACCGCCAAGTAAAAATCTTACAGGTAAGTAAATTTATTCTACAAGTAAATACTAACTAAACATTGATCAACCGAAATTCATACTTGTCAGATAAATTTACTTGCGATACTAACTAGAGATTGATAAACTGGCCCTAAATCAGCTAATGGAACACTATTTTTTGTTTCTTCCAATATGTGAAGTAAACATGTTTTGCTATTTTCGACAGTGTTTCTGTTTTCCTTAAAAATAGCCACCGAATGTTTCCCAAAAATGAACCATCTCAAACGGTACTTAAAATCAAGTGAAGACGGATGATCATTAGCACCACCCATTCCTCTAATATAATATGCGAAAAAATCCTCCAATAAATCCTGATTCAATCTTGCAGTGAATATTATGTGTTATACATTATACCCTTTTTCTTATCATGTTTTATCATGTTTCATAATTTATTGGTATGTTGACGATATTATTATTTTTTCAATGGCTCCCTCAGACAATTAGATAAACTTTTTAATTTTATTAATAAACAACACGCGAATATTAAATTCACTAAAGAAATTGAAGTCAATAATATAACTTTTAACTAAAGATTAACTACCTCGACCTCACAATTTCTAATGCCCGGTTTCTGAAGCTCGAGTTATACAAAGGTTTTGAGTTTGAGTTTCTATAGCGAAAGTTATCCTTAGATCTCTGGTCAAAGTTGACCTGCGGATGGGCTCGGGTTATCCACTGGTTAACTTTGTAGAACATGCGCAATCGAATTTATTATGACAGTTGAATTGAATTCAGTGCTTATTTCGATCCATGCATCGTTTTTAAATTTCATATTAGTTCCGTCTCTTTTTTTATTCTTTTATTTGTGATTAAACTCTTGTTTGATATCAAATAAGACATCTTTGTCCAAGTCGGTGAAATTTTTACTTCTTTTATTCAAATCTATTTTATTTTTACGCACAAAATAATTTATTTTCATATATTTTTATTAATAATAATAAAAATAATATTATATTTAAACTTTTCAGCAAAACATTTAAATAACAGATTTTTGCCAACATAAAATAATAAAATTACAAAAAAAACTGGTTAATTTGAAGTAACTACTGCATCCCCATCTACCGGCAATTCAATCAAGCTTAAGAGGTTAGTTATCCTCTAGTAGTTGGTGGTTTCAGAAACCCATCTTACTTTAACCAAAGGATAACTTCCTTTGATTAGCTGACCAGAGGATAACCAGAGATCTTCAGAAACCGGGCATTAATTCAACAACACTCATTCATTTGATATTTTTTATAAACCAACAGAGGCAGGATCGGTAATACATAGCACATCTGAGCATGCTTTTCTGAATCGCTTAACCAAAATTCCCCTCAGTAAAGAAAATTTTAAAAAAGAATTGGATAGAATTAAATATATCGCGATTTCTAATGGTTACCACATCAAATTAATCGATAACTTAGTCAAATCAAACTTAAACAACTAGTCAATTCAATATACCCCACTACTCCTCAGGTAGGAAATGACGACGGGCCCAGCCTTGGCACAAGCTTGGCACTACTCTGTGTTACATTGGTCCATGCTTGTACGCCAGCCTTGGGCCATCTCCGGTATAACTAGGGAATGATAACTGGGGGCCAAGTCTGGCTATCAGGACCGGGCCAAGCTTGAAATACAAGATTGGGTCGAGCTTCGAATACAAGCTTGGCCCAGTTGTGTCTGCCAGGCTTGGCCCCCCAGTTATCACTCCCTAGTTCTACCAGAGACGGCCCAAGGCTGCCGTACAAGACTGGGTCTAGTTTTAAATACAAGCTTGGCCCAGTTGTGTCTGCCGGGCTAGGCCCCCAGTTATCATTCCCTAGTTCTACCAGAGACGGCCCAAGGCTGACGTACAAGAGTGGGCCAAGCTTGGGATACAAGATTGGGTCCAGCTTCAAATACAAGCTTGGCCCAGTTGTGTCTACCAGGCTTGGCTCCCAGTTATCGCTCCCTAGTTCTACCAGAGACGGCCCAAGGCTGGCGTACAAGACTGGGCCAAGCTTGGGATACAAGCTTGGCCCAGCTGTGTCTGCCGGGCTTGGCCCCCAGTTATCATTTCCTAGTTCTACCAGAGACTGCCCAAGGCTGACGTACGGCCAAGCTTGGAATACAAGATTGGGACAAGCTTAGAATACAAGATTAGACCAAGCTTGAAATATAAGCATAGCCCAACGCTGGTTTACGACATTTGGCCAAGCTTGGAATACAAGATCGGGCCAAGGTTGAATCAAGCTTGAGTGTCAGATTGGACCGTGCTAATAAGGATAAATGATAGGACCAAACATAGAAATATGTTTAAAGTTAGTTATTTTATTATAAATTTCAAAATAGGTACATATAAGTTCAATTTGAATATTTATGTTTTTTATTTTTGTTTAATTTATGTTTTAGGTTGATTAATTCGTGACTTTTCTTTCGCGCTGTGCCCGACCACCTTCTCTGTCTTTTGCGCCAGATAAAAAATTACTTACAGCAGTAAGTATTTTTAATTTCTCCCCACTTTTCTCGTATTTCAGAATCAGAAAGTCTGAAATTATAACGATAATTCAATTAGAAGAATTTACAATAGTACAATTTAAAGTAAAAAATTCCTCTTTTCAATAATATCAACTTACCACTCATGAATTTAAATACTTGAGTATCTTTGAAGCTCCGTTTTCTCGTCCCCAGAACCTTCTTCCACACCACTGTATTCCAGTTGAACAGCTTTGGTGATTATTTTTTTAATGATTGAGGCAACGTCGTTTATATAATTATTTGATCCAACGGTAGCCAATCGAAAAACATCTTTCTATTAATTATACAATAAATTAATATTTAAATAAAAAATAAAATGGAATAAATTAAGAGTGTGTGCTTATTCTGCAAGTAATAATATAGTACATACCAATGCATTTTGTTTGGAATGATCAGATATCAAACTTATTTAAAATTCTAAAAATTTATGAATATCTTTAAATGGTAAGTCTGTGCCAAAAACTTGGCAATATTCATCAGAACGTTGGGTAGCAGCGATTGCCTTTATTTCATCAAGACTCTGTTTGAGTTCATACATGATGCTTCTCTTCATCTTGTACATCTCAGATTGGAAAAATTTTTTTAAATCCGTGACGACTTCCGATAAATCTGCTGAATCTATAATAGTGTTGAATGAATTTGTTAAATAAAATTAATTTTATATAAATTATATTTAAAAATTTTTGTTTAATTGCATCAATGAATAACTTTTTTTCTTTAGAATCGTTTTACATTATAATAAATTTGCAATTAAATTTTGTCACAAATTTGGTAGCAATTATTGTATAAAATTTCAAGTGTCATATTTGACACAAATACTGTTCTATATTTGTTACAAGAATGTAAAACGGCTCTTATATAAATAAATTTGTTGAATAAAATTAACTTCAATCAATTAGATAAATTAATAGATAAAATTTATATTATATTATATTAAATAAATAAATATTAAATAAAACAATTAAAATCACTTACTTAAAACGCAATTTATTTCACAGAATCAAAATTTCAAAACTAGAAACGTAAAATCAGAAAATCTTTGGATCTTCATAAAATCATGCTCGTGCGTCTCAACGGACACGGCTGGAAGCCCTTATCTCGTCTTTTGGTGCCAACATAAAAATTACCAACACCAAAAAACCTACCAAATTCAAAATTTACAATAAATTTACAAAATCATTTAACAAATCAAAACCATAAAAAAACTGAAACTTTCATTTGGTAACACGACAGTATATAAGGTCTCCCGCCATACAAATTTTTTTTTGATTAATTTTTAGTAATCAAATGTAAATTCAAAACATTTTTTTAAAAAATCTAATAAATCTAAAAAAACGCGGTAAATCGTGACGTAGTAACAACTTGTCCAATGACAAAAATGATAGCTTTAGGCCACTCCCCTTAGTGACATTGAAGTTATTTTGAAATGTCAATTCAAAATTTGGTTAAATAATGAGGTTATTTTGTTATTTAAAATTTGAAATTAAGTTACAAAATGTTGTTATTTGTAAGTTGGAAAAGTATTTTGGGTCTTTCTCCAATACTGCTATTGTGGTTTTTCTTCTTTCGGTTCTTTGAAATTTATAACTTAATTCATTCGAGTTTGTAGATGGTACATACGCAGAACATCAATCGTTGCTACCGGTCGACGAGAAGAACTGTTTTTGCTTTTTTTTAAAGTTGGCTACAATTTTCTTTCTTATATGTTACGAATAGGAAATAGGAGATGTTTTCACATCCTTGTTTTTTATGTGTACAATTAATAGCTCCAATAACATCTTCGAAATTTACTAATTTTGTAAAATCCCTACCGAGTGCTATAAATTTCATCTTCCGTAGTAGGCATTTTTATGTAAGGATTTTACCAATCGATCTTACCACTTTGTGTACTGCACAAGTTGCAAATACCATTTCTTCAGGTGACCGAGCATGATGTTTAAAATTTAAATAATGTTACGTGATATATAAAAACTTTTTGTTTACTAACCTGGTTGCGAGAGAGACTATTGAATCAAAAATTTCGTGTATTAGATGGTGTACTATTTCTTTAGAAAACCTAAATTATCCATTCTTATTCTAAATCTTTGAGGTTGTCTAGGAAATACCACTAAACGAATTAATTCCATAAAATCTTCGCCATCGACACATTTATGTGTAATTTTATCTCGAACTTTTTTGGTGGTCCCTTGAGATTCGAGTTAGGGCAGTTGGACTGTACTTGCATACTTCAATCTTGGGATGTTAAAAATCCTTGACGCATTTCATTTACTTAACTTCCGTTTGCGGAAATTTTTATTCCGTGAACGGAGTTGTGCTATTGATACTTTGGGTACTACTTTACTCGCTGTAGTTTTATGTACTTCTGCAAAGTCTCCAATGGCAATCAAAAAGGAGTCTGTTGCATAAATGCGCAGTGTTATTAGTACCATCATAGAAGGTGTAAGGGCATAATTTTTTAAAGCAATACAAAATGGTTACGTATACATAAAAAAAAATTTCTGTTTCTTGTTGAATACATTTTGTTACTATCGAGGCAACTTACATTCGAACACGAACTTTATGTTATCTACGGTGGGTACCTATCGGTTGGCGCATGCTATCGCTTCTTCGGTTTCGTTTACCAATCTTTGTACAGCTTGCTTGGACAGTCGAAACCTTGAAATTCTTGGTCATTCCATCCCATGTAAAGTGATCGGGTCTTTCTCTAACAAATCTAGGTCGTATAGATCTATTTAACATTTGTTTATACTCCAAAATATCTTCGTCATCATCACTTACTATGAAGTAATCTGCCCCTACCATTATACTTGAAATTCATTATTGACTTACTTAGTATGTTCTATATTTACTGTGCATGAACTTTAAGCAGTATTTAAGATTTTTTGTGACTCATTTGTTGGAGTTAATTTGTTAAATAATTGTTAAACACGTGCATTATGCGTTGAACCAGGAAAACCTATAAATATGTCGATCAATTTCAATTCTTCACTACCTTGCAAGTACCTTGCAACGCTATAGAATAAAAACTCTTTCGATTTAATAATCAATTGCTCTTTCGCTTGGAGTATCAATTTTAATATGACATCCATCAACAGAACCAAAATAGTCTTTAACCATCTTACATTTTTTCTTTCCGCTCACATTCAATTTTTTGGACTCAAACCCAAATTGGGGAGCACCAAGGTGAAACTGAATTTTGAATACATTTTTGATTAGGTACCATTTTTTTAATTTGAGTTTGAACTTAATTTTTATGAAAATTTAAAATTTTCATTGAGCGAGTACGAAGACATTTATTTATTATTCCAGCTAATACATCATTTGTAACAAGTGATATCTTTTTTTTTTATTTGGTTTAGCCTACTTGTCTTTTTATGTTAATCCATTTGCGATAGTATTGAGACAAGTTAGGTTATAAGTCTAGCTGCTACATCTTCTTGGGTCCTTTCCCACCTGAGCTGGTAGCTGTTGGTCGACCGACAGCAAGTTGCTTGCGAGATTTTGTTTTTGTTGAAGCCACGCCATCGCTTCCGCACTATATCCGCTAGTCTTCACATTGTGGGTTTCTACACAAAGAGAAAGCTGGTTACTACCAGCGTGTAGAGGATATTCTATTTCCCTGTACGGGTAGGGAGAATTTTCTATTACAGTTAATCTGTACTGTAGTGAAACAGCCTCATTTCGTAATCCTGAATTTTGGGAGTGGCTAATCTAAAATAACAACAGATGAGTACAAGAGCAAAAATACACAATTAATAACCAACTACATACGCCATAATTAACCGTAAACCGATTAATAATAATAATGATAATAATGTTCATCAAATTAAATACTGGATCGTTTGTGAACCCTACGCGTGGCTCACCGCTGAGACGGGCAGAGCGCGCTGACGGTATCAACTTCAAGCGCGTTTAAAATAAAAGTCTCCCTTAAGTATTTTTATTTTTTAATATTTGGTATGGCCACCCTTAGCCTTTATAACATCTTGAAGCCGGCCGGCGTGGCATCGAGTCCGTTAGGCTTGTCAAGTATTCTTCATTCAGGTTATTCTCCCATACAAATTGTAGAGCACGTTTAATATCCGCAATACTCTTAGGTGACATGCTTCTTCATAATTGCCAATAAATTCTCAATAGGATTTAGGTCAGGGCTGTTTCCAGGGCAAACGATAATAGTATTTTACCATTATCTTCAAAATATTTTGCTACCTGTAAGAAGAAAAAGGGACAAATTATTTTATATTTCACAATAATTTGTTTTAAAAATGTAAAAAGAATTTCATGTGATCAATTATTAAAAAATAAACAAATTATTTATAAAAATATTGCATACCTTCTTGGCCGTGTGACATGGCGCATTGTCCTGTTGAAAGAACCAATCCTCATTTTCTGCAAATAATTCGTTTAAAAAAAGGAACCGATGGCGTTAAACTTTCTTTTAATATTTTAATATAGGCATTAGCATTCGCGGTACCTGTTATAATGTTCAGGTGCCCTCAACCTCGTTGAGAAAAACAACCCCACACCATTAATCCCATTTTATTCTTAGTAGTTTTAATGGTGCATTTTTGCGATAATTGCTAGGTTGTAAAACGCCTCGCGTATTGTTTTCTATCCGAACCGTGAAGTAGAAATTTTGACTCGTCCGAGAAGATGACTCTACTCCAATCTTCTTTCGACTAATTGTCATATTTTTTTGCAAATTTTAGCCGTTTTTTCATCATCGGTTTTGTTAAAATCGGTTTCTTAACAACCTTACAAGTTGTTCCTAAAAATCCCTAAAAGTTGGATTTCATTTATCCTGAGGGTACATTTCGATTCGATCATTATCACTAGAGTACGGACTTTTAAGCATAAAAAATCGTGAAAATAGCGCTTAAAATAGCACAAAAACTTGCCATTATATGCATAAAAATATGACTTCATCTTAAATATAAGCATTAAAAATTTTTTTTTTTAAATTTATTTGAAAAGGAACACAAGAAAAAAGTAATAAAGTAAACAAAAATCTTAGCGGCATTGGTGTAGCTGGATTGGCCGCCTGCATCACGTAGTTTCGTAAGTTGCTAATCCTTATGAACTTCGGATCAATAAAATCTACTCTAGCTGGACGATACTTTGTATTTCCAACTTTCACTTCTCCAACAGAATTTATTAATCCAGAAATTGGTGCTAGATTAACACTGCAGCTTTCAACTGCTTGGATGACATCATACGATAAACGTGGGATGTTGTCACTCCCCGGAACGGACTGCGTTTCTTCTGTCCTTCCAACAAACGTCTTCTCAATTTTTGCTTCGAATTGGACGAGGCTAGTACGGTACAGCGATGGAGTTGGGATTTGCTCATTTGGTAATTGTGCTTCGATTCGATTTGTAACTTCAATCTGAGTTAATCCGATACCTCTTGTTGTGTGGTATAGGTCTATCGCGAGTACTTTTTCCGTACATGTCATCGGCTTGATGTAGTCTTCAAGTCCTTCGTATTCGGAAAAGAGGGATGTCTGTAGTCGAGCAAGAACTTTGTTATTATAATCGTTCATTGTCTCGTTTCCTTTATTACGACGGAAGGTCTGAGCGCGGTCAGTGCGCTTTTCCTGTCGTGTGGGCTTACTCTGTGGTGTTGGTAGTTTAGCTTTATCAGATACATTGTTGTCAGTCATTTTCATTTGAAAAGTAACACAAGAAAAAAGTAATAAAGTAAACAAAAATAGTATTAAAATGTAAAATAATAAAATAATTACTCTACATCACTTTTTTTTTCTAAAAAATAAAATTATTAAATTTGTTTTTAAATTTTTCATTAAAAATTAATAATTGTTAATTGAGGTGTTCTTAAATTTCACTAAGACTTGCGTTTCAATATCGTCGCAAAGGAAACGGAGACCAAGGAAGACCTCGAAAGCGACGGCAATGAAAAAGCGTAAAGGCCTAATCCCTGATGTGAAGAAGAAGACTTAACCTATTTTTGCTAAAAAACTGGAACTTTTCAAATGGTATTTTGAAAGATATTTACCACATCTATAGCTTTTGTTAAAGGAAGATCTATTGTTTCCAGCTACTTAATAGATGAGCTAATTTAGCTATAATGTGCTTTTATAAAAGTGAGTTTTAGTTACATCTCCTTTTATTTAATAATTTAGTTTAGTCGACGAATTTCAAACCTATTTATTGCTCTTATCCTTAGGGGTAAACCGGTAAACGTTTGCCAATTTGAATTCCCTAGTCAAGAAATACCCCATATTTACCTCACAAAATTTTGTGACTTATAAAATGGGTTAGGTCAAATCGTCATTAGCTCCCGGACTAAAATAAATGTAGATATTTATGTATCTACTTCAATTTTTTCTAATTTATCGAAAATATGCTAAAATAAGCACTAAAAATGCTTAAAAATCAATCTAAGCAAAAAACTATCAAAATAAGCATATAAGCATAAAAAAATTAGCGCCAAATGCCTTATTTTTATCAAATTCATGGTCATTTATAACAATTACATTTCTACTATCAATATTTATGTATAGCAAATTTGCTAGAAATCCGTACTCTAATTATCACTATTGATTCTGTTATTTCGTGATGAGCTTTCGGTTGGTTTGGACAAGTTTCTGTTATTATTATAGGTTCTGCAATAAATAGTAACCATTTTCCTCCTTGCAATTTTTGTAACTTATTTCGATTAATTTTCACCACTGCTTGAATCGATGTACAAGCGTCGTATTGGTTTGTTCTTAATATCTGTTGTAATTCGCAGGGCGCCTCTTGATTTACTGTATGGACCGCCTGAGCCTCACATGACTTAAAATTTCATTTGATGCTAACACAGTTTATCGGTATGAAGAATTGTGAATTGTCTTCTGAGATAGCGATATAAGGGTGGACATGATTGATGAAAATCAGAATCAAAAAGATCAGCAAAAAGACATGAGGACATCAACACAACCCTGTTCATTTTCGGTTAATGGTTTACCACGTGCCGTAATGTTTTAAAATAAAGTTTCATGAGAAAGTGTTTTAAAAAAATTAATGGAACGGCACTTTCTTTGGATTTTTCGTTTGACTTGATCAGGGTATGCTATCTTCTTAACAAACTTTAGTATCGTATTTTAACGCCATCTATCCGTCAGGGTGCGCATATAAAGAGGTGGGGGAGACAGCGGCAATTTTAAAATGTTTATTATTTCATTTAGAATTTATAATTTCTAACTTTATAATCAATAAAATTTCATTAATTCTTATAGTAATGTATTAAATAGCACTAATAAAGTGTATACATATACACTACCATGACAGAATAAAATAGACACCATAAATTACAAATATTTATTTTTATTTAGAACAATTAATAAATGTAAACAAATTTTTTTTTACAGTTTTAATATTTAGTGGCCCCTCCTTTGTTTTGAATAAGACTTTTGATCCTACGCGGCATACTTGATATTAAATTATCAATGGTGTCCTGCGGAATTTTACCCCATTCTTCTACTAAAACTGCAAACAGGTCATCTTTACTGGTCGGTTTTCGGGGTCTTTTGTATAAATTCATTTGAAGAATGTGCCAGACATTCTCTATAGGATTCATATCCGGAGATTGACTTGGCAACGGTAAAATATTAATCCTTTTCTTGGCTTTAAATTCTTCGACTAATCTTGATTTATGACATGGCGCCCCATCTTCCATAAAATAGAAATCTTTCTTTTTTAAATTTTTGGTGAACAGGGGTAATAGACCGTCTTTCAATATACCGATGTATTTTTCCCCATTTATTATGCCATCACAAAATATTAAATTTGAACGACCACCTTTCCAAATAGCACCCCACACCATAACACTAATTCCGCCGTATTTCACCGTATGCTGTAAAAATTTTTCTTCAAGTTGTTGAGAAGAACGCCGCCATACCCATAATCTTCCACTATCATTAAATTGGCAATATCTACTCTCGTCGGAAAAAATTATTTTATTCCAAAAATTTTCCGAACGAGATTCCATATCTTTTGCCCACGTTAATCGTCGTTTTTTTTGGAATATAGTCAATAGAGGTTTCTTTTTCGCTACTCTTTTGTATAGCCCCATACTATGAAGATAACGTTGTACGGTTCTTTTTGATAATTGTGCCGTTTCAGCAACTTCTTCTACCGTCCGCTTTGGATTTTTAATTACTTCACGCACTAAAGACCGTTTTAATCTTTCCGTTGGCCCAGATCGCCCAGATCGATAATTTACAACTTCTTTACCCTTACGTTTAAATTCAACAATTATTCTGTTAACAGTAGACAGCGGTATATTTAAAAAATTTGAAATATCACGTTGACTTGCACCTCGATCAAATTGTCCAATTATTCGTCCTCGCGTAAACTCACTAACATCACTTGCTCCTTTTGTTCGTGGCATTTCTAAAACTAAACTTGTCCCTTTACAATACAACAGTAAACACTTGCTTTTGCCTACTGACAAAATTTCAATTTAAAATTTGTCACACTAAACCGGTTTGAGTAATAAAAGTACCCATAAGAAATATAATTTATGGTGTCTATTTTAATCTGTCATGGTAGTGTACATTACTATAAGAATTAATAAAATTTTATGATTATAAAGTTACATTGTAATTTTGATGTAATTTTAAAATAAGACATTTCGATTTATTATTAAATTGATTTTATTACTACCTAAATAAACCTAATATAACAATAAATAAGATATAGTATAGTTATTTAACATGCGAAATATTATAGTAAAAGTAAAATTATTATTTACATGTTAGAAAATTAAATTAAAATTGAAAACTTTCTGTTTTTTAAAAATTTCGATAAAACTTGGCAAATAGTTGAAATATGAAAATTACATCGACATAGCCAAGGCAAAACGGCATATAAGCGCCATATAGTAAATTGTTCAGGGCAGACAAAAAACCGGTTAATTTCCTCAATGCACATTTTGATTTCTTAATTAGGGGCTTAAATAAAAGTTTTATTTTTTTTACAATTTTTGATGATAATTTAAAAATTATATGTGATATACCGCTCTTTAAAACAAGTTAAATATGAAAATATGGCGTTTGTGCCAAATCATGTTATATCAAAGGCGAATATGCCAATAGCGCTATGGCGTTTGTGTCATCCGACTCTCACAAGTAGTAAGTAATGGTCAATTTGGCGGTTGTTGTGTAGAAATGCCAATTGAAAATAAAATAGGTTTTAAAAATTTGGAGTTTATGCTAAACGTAAAATATTTTTTAAAAGTTCTTTATTTCGATTGATACAATTAAAAAAAAAACAGATAAAAATAAAAAAGTATTCTTTTAGTAAAACAAGATAGTTAAGTTAACGTTAATACTCTCGGGTATAGGTAACAAAAATAAAAAAATTTACAAAAATAAAAAATACATTAAATACAAAAATAAAATAATTTACTTGGCTTCGGCTAAATCTAAATGGTCATTCAAATTATCAGTAGTTGTAGTATTTACAACACACGTCGGCTAAACAGTAATTTGTTTAGTTGAAATAAGTAAGGTATCGTAAAACGGAATCTCTACTTCTAAAACGTTTTGCTGTAATACAATACTCTCTTCTACTAAACCAACGTTTTCATAATTTGGTTCTTTGTTAATGTCTTCAAATATAATATTATTTCGAAAAGCTTCGGCTATGGGGTCATTAAAATTATCAGACACTGACGATGAAATATCTGAATCAGTTTGAGGTAGATCGACAAAGGCACACTCGGTATTGGAACTATATTTACTTTTATTTGCATCTAATAACAAAAATATTTTCTTGCTTCTGCTGTTCATCTATAAAGAAAATAAATGGCATAAGCGCCAAAAAACGATCGTCGTTTTAAGCAATTTAAAAGAACAATCTATGATGTACCTTAAGACAAATGGGTATAGAAAACAACAGTGCATGATGCAACATAGAAATAATTAAACTACCCTTTTTTTTGTCTGTAACGTTTGCATAAGATTGTTCATATAGGGATGGCGTTTGTGCCAAATATGTTTTAAATTATTGTTTTGGCACAAATGCCATAGAGTTTTTAAAGTCAAAACGCCGTAGTTATATCATGCAATTTAATTTAGAAGTCAAATATACATAAGCAATGTTCGATTGAATTGTAATATGTATAAACCGAAATAATAATAGAATATTTACTTTGACGAAAAATAAGAACAAATTTTAACAAATTAAAAACGACCGATTGTGTTTCAAATGGCGCTTGCGTAAACTTTAAACTAAGATTGAAGCAAATACACATTTTCGGCGGTTATGCCGCCTAGATAGTTCGATGTAGAATAAAAATTCCTATCCAACGGCACCTATAACTAAAATTTGACCATTTGGAGCTTATGCCGTTTTGCCTTGACTACGTCGACATATTAAATAATTAAATCATAAATTATAAATTATAGCTTAAATAACCTATATGAGGAATAAACTTAAAAATCTAAAATCAAGTTAAATAAACTCATTAAAATTAGTTTTAAATACTGAACTTTCAGACAAGTGATCGTCCTTTTACAAAGTGTTTATGAATAAACAGTATATTTAACCTGATTTTAACTTTTTAAGTTTATTCCACATACAATTTTCACAAGTTAATAATAATATTTATACTTAAATAATCTACAAGATTCCCAAGTTAACAATTTATATATTTAAATAAAGAATGAGTGATAAACACCGTGTTTCTGGCTTATTAGCCTTCTTCAGTACCGCATACACGTTATTAACGTAATAGTTCTCGCTTTTACATTAATAAATTTTACATAATTAAAGAATGAGAGATAGACATGATTCCACTCATGTCGTTAAGTAGCATTTCCTCTACATTTAATGTTATAAATACGGTTATTTCGCCAATCCTCGGACGTCAGAGCCTCATTTGTATTATACAGGTGAGGTTGGCATTTGAGTAGGAGAGGCTATAAATTGCGCTTCACTACCCCTTTACTAACAATCAACATTAATAGAACTATTTCTTTCTATTAGACTTTTTATATATATCTGCTGCATTCTTATATATAGCATCAGCTTCATCGACATTTCTTTTGTCTTTTCCTAGCATAATATTATTTAAAGTCTTAGTTTTGTTTAATATTAACATTTTTGTAAAAGATTCAATTACAAAATCTTTTATATCTTTACTATGTCCGCAGTCATCAGTAAACAGGAATTTCACATTTTCTCTGATATTTATAGAAATTCTTTGTATTACATTCCCTAAATGACAAATAATAGGAAATATGTGTTTAAAAATATTGTGAACGTTGGTTAAATAATTGATAAACATGAAACTAAAATTTCAGTAATCTTGTCATCAGTAAACAGGAATTTCACATTTTCTCTGATATTTATAGAAATTCTTTGTATTACATTCCCTAAATGACAAATAATAGGAAATATGTGTTTAAAAATATTGTGAACGTTGGTTAAATAATTGATAAACATGCTACTACAATTTTTCAATCTTCGATTTTCTACACCTTTACCACCTAGAATGTTTGTTTTACAACATTGACATTTTTTTACTTTTGGTAAAACTGTTTTTGAAACAAATTGACTAATGTCCGGCAATACGGCTGCTTCAAAATCATTTAGATTTTCTAAAATTTCAGTAATCTTGTCGTCTTCATTACTGTGGAGTACTGGCTGAACTTCAACTACATCCTAAAATAATAATTAGTAAATTAATATTTCTATAACATATATAAGTAATTACCTGCTGCACAAATTTCTTCAATGAAACTAAAATATCTCCTTCGTCATTTTCGCAATTACTGCCTTCTGAATGACCCTTGCTGTAGTTATTTACCAACAAACTTTTGTAAAATGGAGTAAATGCAGCTACTGTTGGATTTGTAAATCTTACTCCTCTCTGTCTTACTTGTCCAAAGAAATTTTCCAAAGGATCCTGGTTGAACGTCCTAGGAAACATGTTCTTGAAACCAAAAACTTTCATATTTGAATAGATGTCAATAAAGCCCTGAAATTTGCAAGATATGAAACATTAATTATTTATATTAGAATTTTTTTATAAATTACTTCTAACGTAGTAATCCAATTTTTTAGGGATGGTAGCGTGTACTTCTTTCTGCTCTCCTCATTCCTGCTTGTATCATCTGTATCGCTAGTACTGTCGTTATCTTTATCAATAAATACCATCGTCTTAAAAATTTTAATAGCTCTTTTCCAAAATTCAATGTGATCAGATTTGTCGGTGACGCAGGTTCGTAAATTCTTGCCTTCAACTTCGACATGACCATTAACGCTGTCGAACAATTTGTCAAAGAAGTCGATCACTTTTGCAGTTTGTTTTGCTCTTGGTTTCAACTGTAACATTTCACCATTACACTCGTGGGTCGTTCCTAAATAAAATAATAAATTAGGTAAAATAATTATTATTATTATAATATATTATTATTCCCAAAAAATAAGCTCGATTAATATACATACCTGATGTAGCCATGACATGAATAGCAAGAGAAACCGCATGGCTGAAGACCTGGGTGCAAGAAGAGACTTTAATTTTTTTTACCAGGTTTGGAACAACGTGATAATCAGTTAGTTTAGGCATCATCCTAACTTCGCCAAACGCAGGATCTATTAAATACGCTTTGTGAATATCATCCTACTTGGCAATTAAATTAACTCCATCTATAGTGCATTTTAAATCTTTTGTAAGAAGGTTGTTTCGAATACCCTTCAATAAATGGGGAGGGTCAAACAGAGGTACTACAACTGTATCTTCAATTTCAAAAAATGTACCTCTCATCTCCTTCTGTTGTCTGAGATAGTTTGCTTTAGTATCTTTAACTAATGCCCGGTTTCTTCATAATAGAAAACCTGCCGACAACTTGATCTTGCGGATAAGTTTATCTCATAGTCAAAACAAAATTGGTTTTCTTCACTGTAGTAAAAGTAGCCGACAAATATCCTATAGATATCTATGAGATACATTTGGCAGCATTGCTTTGTTCGTGTATGATAGTATCACGTGGTTGTTTTATGTCAGTTCATTTATAACCTAAGTGTTACTACGTTTTGGATTTAAATTGTGATTCTAATATTTTTCTTGTTTTATAATAGTTTTTGTTCATTTCGATTTAATTTTTGTGTTTCTTTTATATAATAAGTGTGTTAGTAATAGTTTAGTTCAGTTTTTTTTGTATAATTTATAGTTTAGTGTAATATATTATAAAGAAGTGTTATAAAGATGGAAGGTAAGCTTATTAGTTTATTATAATTTACTAACAATAAAACAACGATTGCGCTTTTATTTACAGCAATCAGTGAGAATAAACGTACCCGTAATTTTAGCCGACTTGAAATTAACCAATTGGTTGACATTATAGTCAAATATAAAGGGGTAATCGAAAATAAGCGTACGGATGGTACAACCTGGAGGGAGAAAGGCGATGCTTGGGAAAAGGTAGCGGAAGAATTTAACGCGGTATGTGGGAGCTTTCCGAGATCTGGCAAAATGCTGAGATCAAAATATGACACCATAAAGAAGAAAATGAGGAAGACATGTGCTATAATAAAACACGAAAGATCTAAAACTGGTGGAGGCCCAGCAAATTGCCCCAAGTTGGAAGATTATGAGGAACAAATCTTAACTTTGACCGAAGTGACGATGCTGGGTCTTCCACCTTTATATGAGGCCGAAAATGTAGTGGTTCAACAGGAAGGTTAGTATATAGTTTTATCAGAAACTGTATTTGAATTGATAGTGGATCAACAGTTCATGTAATAAGTAAATACATGCAGGATGTATCTACTCATCGATTCATTTTATGCTTGATATTTGAAAACTAATTTATTATTATTTCAGAACCACAATGTAGTTGGCAAACGATTGTAAGTTTTGAGTTTATACAAAACTTTAGAATAATTATTAAAATGTTCTTAATTTGTAGGAAATACCTTTACACGAGCAGGTAATGTGTCATATGCCAGATTTCGGAGAGGTGCCTGCGCTTGTCGAGAACGAGCTATTATTTACCGATGAGCCAGCACCACCCACAGAAGACCTCACAGAGCACCCCACAGTTCCCAAAAGAGGTATATAATTTAGAATACTTTGAAACCAAAGCATAATTAATTTTTTTTTTATGGTTTTAGGAGTCAAAAGGCATGGATTCAGAATAAAAAAAACTAATCCGAAAGTGCAGAAGCATCCAGATTTGGATATGGTCGAATTAAAGCGATCGGTGCTGAAACTACAAAAGAGTCTCTTGGAGGAGGAGACGATTCAAAAAAAAAGAAATTAATCGATTAACAATTGAGGAGAAGATTCAAAAAATAGAAATGAATCGATTAACAACTGAAAGTTTAAAATTAGACATCGAGTTGAAAAAAGCTGGATTGAAAACTTTGCAGCAAAGCGGAAATTGGTATCTTATAGTTTTTAACCTGTTTATTTTTTTTTTATTTAAGCATAATGTCACCTCAACATTAGGTCTGTTTGTTTGCTTGTACTAACTTGACGAGTAAGCAACGAACCAATCAACAAAACGCTTTTACTTGCACTAACTAGCTTGGATTAAGTTAGTGCAAGCAAACAAACAGACCCATTAATTGCCCAGAAAGTTATTTTTAGGAATATTATGGTGATACTCTTACCAAAGGTTGAGACTCATATGCCAATAGTAGGTATTATTATTAATATTATACCATTTTATTATTATAGAGAATTAGAAGATGAACTTGGACTTCTACCAGGAAAAAAATAATTTTAATTTTTTTTTTTATAATTTTTAGTTTACTTTCAAATCATAATCCATTAAAATAAATTCATCATTAAAAAATCATTTTATTTAATCAAAATAAAAACAATTCTTACATTTTTTTTTGTTTTGCGTAGGAAGGGGGAAATCTTCCAAAGACACCATGAGCCCGTGCTGCAAGGTAGTGTAGGATTCTTACCCACTAAAACCCCCTCCCGTAGTATTGCTCGAGTGCATTACATCCAGTGCCTGTTAGTTCTGTAGCATTACAGTATTTTATAATCTAAAAAATAACACCTAAAAGTAAAGCAACACTAACAATATCTTCGTTATAAATACATACCTTGACAAGAATTCTATGATTTCACGTCTGACAGCATTATCCCTTCTCATGTTGGGGTTGTTCCCCTCGTTGGGTTCGTTGTCAGTATTTGGTACTTCTACTAATTCTGGTGGTTCATCTTCGTTTTGATCTCTGCACATGTTCTGTAAAACTGCCGTTGCCAAGATGACAGCTTGAACAGATTCTAATTTCAAGTTCATTCCAATGCTCAAAACAGGGAAACGACGCTTCCATACTCCAAAGTACCGTTCTATAATGTTCCTTGTGAGTATGTGGATTTCATTATAACGCATTTCATCCTCGTCAATAGGATTTGACAATGGAGTAAGAAGGTAGTCTTTGACCGCATAACCACCATCACCAAGTAACAACCCGTTCTCAAATCGATGTTCTTCCAGCCTGGCTTGCAAAGTACTGTGGGCAAGTATTGTTGAATCATGAGAGGAGCCCGGCCATCTTGCAACAATATCTCGAGCCTTCATATTATGATCGCAAACCACTTGTACGTTAAGGGAAAAATATCCTTTACGATTTCTAAATGCTTCGGCATCATCACCACCTGTAAATAATGATTGTTGGCAAATGTGCCAATACTGTATATGAAGTAAACTACAACACAAAACTACTAAAATTTTCTAGTACCCACCTGGAGAGCGAATTTTAATATGTGTACAATCTATACACCCGATGACCCGTGGAAATCTATGCATAGCATAAAATCCCTGCTGTACCTCACGTATTTCTTCATTAGTTCTCGGCATGGTAATTGTGTCAGGACGAAGCGAAGCAATAATCATTGATACTTTTTGGATCACTCGAGAGGCGGTACTTACGCATACTCCAACAAAGTCTCCACACACACGTAAAAAACTTCCGGTGGCATAATATCTTAAGGACAATAAGAGTTGGTCCTTAGGAGATAATGCTCTAGAGCTGAAATTGATTTTGTAAATTACAGAAAAAACATCATTAGAACAGTTCGGACATATAATAATTTATAAGAGGTACTTACCGATTCCAACATACCAATAAACGATCATCTATTTTATTAAAAAGTATCATAAAGGTAGCTTTTTTTAAACGAAACCTTGCAAAAAAATCGGTTTCGTCCCATCTTTCTAAATGGTTAACCCTATCACGCAAAATATATGGTCTTCGCGGTCTTTGTACAACTTCGTCTTCTTCGTCATCGTCAGAGAAAACATTAATATCGAGCATTAATAAATCCATATTTGTTGGTTAGAAATTATTCACTGACACATTAACATTGACATTTATAGGTATCCGCTCGATAACTGCTACTTCATGCACGGTCTAAAGTTGTCCGATAGATATCCCAAAAGTACTAGATATCTCACATGAAGAAAACCAAAATTTGTTTTGTCCGCTAGATATCTCACGGATCAAGTTGTCCGCAGGATATCTATGAGTGAAGAAACCGGGCATAAGTGATTAATTGCAGATTCATTATTGCGTCTCTGATCACATACTGTTGCACAGACAATCAAACCAATTTCAGCTTCTTAATTAATAATTTCAAAATACGTTCAATTTCAGAGTGTTGGGTAGCACCGTTTACAAAGTTATAATAAATGGGCTGCTTCCATGTTGCGCACTATAAATACCTAACAAAAATATATAAAATTTAATTATAATGTAATTTAAAAAAACAAAAAGTATAATTGTACATGATTTGCAATTTTTGGAGTTCTCCTATCTCCAAAATCTTCGAAGCTTAGAACAATATCTCGCTTTTGGTCATACGTAAAATTTGGACAAATAGACATTTCGTCAAACATTAAAATATAATATTTTCCAGTACTCTTCTTCAACGATTCAACTTGACTTGCTAAAACTTCAAATATGTGTTTGTTAATTCCAGGTTGCATTGGTATTCTGTTCAGATAATTCGTCAATGTATGTCTAGATGGTAAACTAAAGATATCTGATAAAAACCTATAAGCAGGACCACTCTGCTTATACAGTGCAAGAGCTAACACTTCAGTCTTCACTGAATCTTTTACCCTTAGGTTTATTCGAAGCATTTTCCAACTGAGATTTAAAAAATCTCGAAACAACCTTCTGCATTATTGCTGTTTTTGTACAAAAATATCATTTTTACTAAAATCTTCTGCATATTGCAATATTTTCTTACAAGCAGCATGTCTAAATTTTGAAGTTCTCAATTGACGTTTTAATTTAGCTGCTTCTTTATACATCAATTTAGCTTTAGGGGTAAGTTGGCCTGCTCTTCTTACATTAACTTTGCGAAGAAGTGATTCTAAAATTATTTTAAAATAAATTTTCAAGAATTATGAGTTAAGATTGCTTATTTGAACCTTTTGAACTTTTAGTAGCCAATAATTTTGAAGCCTGTTCACTCTGCTCTTGACCAAAACTACTTGTTTTGGGACCATAAAATGCTTCAGGTATTGCTAAAAATAGTTCAAATTTAATTTTCCATAAAGTTACATTATTAAATCTCATATACACACCATCCGATTGTGGTGGACTACTACATTCCATCATCTTCTCATCTTTTTCTTCTCCAAAAGGACCATAGGATTCTCCTTCAGGTGATGCTAAAAGATTTTTAAAATTTCATTTTCCATAAAGTCATATTTAGACAATGTAAAAAGTTAATTTTTTATAAATTGGCATTTTCATTGTATTTAATACAAACCTTGTGATTCTGGTAAAATATTATGTTCAGTTTCATCCTCTTCTTGACCCATATCGATATCTTCTTCCTCTTCGATACTTCGAACTAAAATTAAACATTATTTTACAATCAAATAACAGTAAAATAAAACATAATATTTACTTGACAAAAGTTCAGTTGGAAAAGCATCAGATTGTAACATGTTATTTGTTAAGATGAAACATTCTTTAAAATGATGATGGCATATTCTTCTCCAATTATGTACTTGATGAGATTCCAACGTTTTGATTTCTTCATTTCCTGACAATGCGACCCATACCTGAAACCTTTGCTTATCATTATCAGGATTCGGGAAACGATGGAAAATTCTTGAAGACCTGAAACATGTGGGAACACAACAACTATGGCGACCCATTATGATTAATAAAATTGATCCTTAAAATTTTAAGGATAGCGTGAAAAACAGCTTTTAATAAAATAAAGTTAAATACAACACCTTTTATACCTGATACAATATCAGTACAAATCACAATATACACAAGTTTGCAATAAAAATCGCAATTTAAAAAGCTTAATGCTTTGGAAAATTTGAAATTGTTTTTAAGCACGTGTTAAGTTCGCAAAAAATTGAAACAAAATGGACGGTTGCTTATGAAGTGGTTAATAGTTAGGCAATCTTCATGCATTCATGAACAGAGAAAGAGACAAAAGAAAAGGACAAAAACTGGTAGAAGCCATCTATCCGTCAGGATGCGCATCTTTCAAGGACATTAACAATGTATCAGGAAGCTTCATTTGAGTTAAACCACCATGGACTTGATACTTTTGAAACGATTTAAACACAATTCACAATTTAAATGACGTTTATTTATAAATATTTACAGCAAACTGCGAATCTGGGTGTATTTATTTATAACAATAGACATCTTATCTTACCATGACAACAATAGCTGAATTCGCGGATTAATCCATGCGATGTCATGGAGTTTGTCTATCTTGTCTTGTTTTTCTATAGTACTTCCTGCGTAAAACGCATTAAACTATTAGGAACTTTTTGATTAATTAATTTCGAGTTAAACATCTCGTTGACAGTGGATACGAGTCAGTATGTGTTGCTTGCTTCTTGGCTTATATTAATAATTTAGATTATTTTGGCTTCTATTTGATTTACTTGATAAATAACACAACAAATATTTACATTAATTATATATACAAAATTTAGAGTTCTTGTAGTGTGAACTCCGAGTTCTTATTATGTCGAAACAAAATTTGAGACTCAACACCAAAGGGTTTCTTTGGTCCGACGTTAACAATAAAAATATGTGCTGATACCTGCTGGGGAAAATCCCAACAGGTTAAACAATAATACATAAAAGAAAAAAGTCTATTGTCCAGTAAGTTAACGGCGCCGGCGAGGCGTCGGGTGCAAATATTCAAAATGCACTTAACAGTATGTGTAATGGAACAAGATATGGAACACATATCTTCAGAGTCAATGGCTGCTGCGGCATCAATAATTCGTAGGCTTTTTTGCTTTCATACCATGCGTTCGACAAAATACTTAGTGCCCTGAGCCTTGCGAAAACTTATAATTGTCACTGCCTTTGGCTTCATTGTAATTGTCACTTTTTTGTCATAGCTTCCAGCCAATTTGGATAATATAGTTGCATCAGATGGAATGTAGCTTTTAATTCTTGCAAAGTAAATTGCAAATCGTCGTTGCTCTTCATATAAGCAAATATTTCGTCCATTGATGAGTTAATTAGATCTTACAATCGTGTATTGGACGTGCCGGGCCCGCTAACCGTGTGCCGCAAATTAGCCCAACATTGTTTGTTATATTTAGCTTCCAATTGCTGCTAAATCTACGTCAACGATGCGACTAAATACTAGCCCTAATGACTCCGATTTCTCTGCTTGAATCTTCAAAGCTTCAATCCGTTGTTTAAATTCTGCATGTCATACGCAGGAAACTTTGCGTTTTCTGTGCTGTGCTTTTTTTTGACTCGGCTTTCTCATCCGGTTCTGCACCACAAATAAAACAACGTGTTGTAAAATCGAAAGCTGCCGCCTGTAATTTTTTTTAGGCGATTCGACCAAATGAACAGTTTTTTCTTCTAAATCGCGCTCAACTTGTATTTTTTCACCATCCGATAGCGGTTTATCGCAAATAAAACAATCGCCATCCATCACAAATATTTTTTTCTAACACTATAATATTTTATACTGTTTCTATGATGCATTTAGGCTCACTTGTTATGTTCCCTTTAAAATAAGCTTTTCTCTATAAAATATGTTGCTGCATAATTATTCAACAATTATTTTATAATTTTTATAATAATAATTATCTCAAAAGTTGGAAGTACAATTATTGAACTGCAAAATATGATCACTGCTTGAGCTAGTACTTCCACAATCTACCTTAGTAGATTTAGTAGAACTTTTCTGGCAATCTTGACGTTTTCTTCAGACGATTCCTGTATATAAGATTCTGCCAGATTTGATTATTCCCACCCTCCATGTCTCTTCAAAGTAGTAATTTATCCACCTAATGCAAATTAAATTACTTCGTATAATATAACAGTACTATACAGTACCTGCGTTAACCAAGAGAGTTGCCGAACTGCGTATGCCCAGTGTAACAGGTTGGGTTTTCTAGCTTAAGAAAAGTTGCAACAGTTTTAGGAATTGCTCCAAAAACGTTGACGTTTGCATCGACCTTTGAAAGTGGATGGTGTATGCATCAACCTTGAAATGTAGGTGTGGCTTGCTACTAATTATTATCTCAATTGACCTTGTATAATGGGCGTGGCTTACAACCAATAGGACGCTTGACATTGTAAAAGTGGGCGTGGCTTACAAGCAATAAGTCATCTGACCTTGTAAAGCGGGCGTTGCCTACGTGACGTATACATAGACCTTGAAAATTTTACCTTGGGCTGGGATTGACCTTGCACAATCCAAGATGGCGGAACCCCTAGTTATTCACTACTTATAGTAATTAACTTACAGTTGAATTAGTGCTACTACATTTTGCCCAAAATTAATGTGATGGTCAATCAATGTATATAGGTCAGGGGTGGCCAACTTCATTTTATATATGATCGACCATTTTTCTTAAAAATTGTGGCGATCTACCTGCTAAAATTTTGACTTTTAACATATTCAAGAAGACAATTCAGAAGGACCAACACAATATTTTATTAATAATATAGTAATATTTGTACTATATACAAAAACACTTATTTTTCTGGACCTATTTATGAGAAGTCTGCGTCTGCATTTCTGCAACCAAGCGTTCGAAATTTGGGGTGTACCCCGACAAAGATAATGCTAAAGAATCTTGAGTGTGAGAATCAGTCAGCACGGAACGATGTTTAGTCTTAGTGAATTTCAAATATGAAAACGCTGATTCACATAAATAAGTAGATCCAAAACAAGAATAAACGTATTCGCTACATTTTGTGATATTTAGATAATTTCCAAAAATCTTCTTCATGTTGTCTGGCTTGTAAAATTAGATCAGTTTGTAGAGTTATCATTTCATTTTCTAATGCGATTTTATCAGTATTAAATGTTTCTGACATTTTTTCGGCAATATGCTTTATATTTAAATCCTTTTTAAAAGGAAAATACAAATACTGCACAATATCTTTAACTTTTTCAAAATCATGAAATCTGACCTCGAATTCTTCAACCACCTTTTGAATTTCTGCAACGTATTTTTCAATGTTATAATTACAATTTTGGTGTTTTTGTAGGTGATTGGACATATTTGGAAACTGATTGAAATTGTTTTGTTGAAGATCTTCTATTAGCATAATAAATTTTGCTTTGTATGCATTAATGCTACTGATCATTTCAATTATTTTCTTGTTTTTTCCTTGCAGTTCTAAATTTAATTCACTTAATTTCGATGTAAAATCTGTAAGAAACGCTAAATCACTGAGCCAAGTTTCATCATTTAAATTTGCACATTCTTGATCTTGCTCTTCCAAAAAATGTTTAATCTCAGTTAATAAATCACGAAATCGTTGCAGAAATTTACTTCTACTTAGCCACCTCACATCAGTATGTAATAATAATTCTGGCTGTTCTTCATCAAGTTGCAATTGAAAGAGACGCCGTTTGAGAGAACTTCCTCGAATGGAATTAACAATTTTGAATGCTATGTCCATTATTTCCTTTGTATTTAATCTTTTGCTGGCTAACACTTGTTGGTGAATTATACAGTGGTAGCTCAAAAAACTTGGGAATTTGTCATCATTTTGGCATAGAGTTATAAACCCATTTATGCGGCCTATCATTGCTCCTGCTTCATCTGTTGTCATTGAAACTAATTTGAAAAGTGGTAGTTTAAAATTAGTGATGAAATTTTTAAAAGAGTTGAATATATCTACACCTCTAGTTCTTCCTTTCAAAGAAATCATGGCCAAGAATTCTGCCTTAGATGTATAATCTTTGAAAACCATACTAATAAAAATAATCAATTGTGCTGTGTCACTTATATCTGTCGATTCGTCAAATTGAAGTGAAAAACAAGAACATCTCTTATGCCCGGTTTCTGAAGATCTCTGGTTATCCTCTGGTCAGCTAATCATAGGTTAAAGTTAACCATAGGTTAACCTAAGATGGGTTTCTGAAACCACAAACCACCAAAGGATAACTAACCTCTTGTCAACTCGCTTGATGAAACTGCCGGTAGATGGGGATATAGTAGTTAGTTCAAATTATTTTGTAATATAAATTTTTTTGTATGTATGTTGTAAAATTTTAAAATTTTATTATTTTAATATTTTTTTATTTATTTTTTTATTTTGTTGGCAAAAATCTGCCATGTATTGAAATGTTTTGCCAAAAAGTTTAAATATATTATTTTTATTAAAAATATTTGAAAAAAAATTATTTTGTGTGTAAAAATAAAATGGATCTAAGCAAAAGAAGTAAGAATTTCACGGACTTCGACAAAGATGTTCTATTTGGAATCGTACAACAGTATAATCACGTAATAGAGAACAAAAAAACAGACGCAACAAATGTTAAATTAAAAAACGACGCATGGATCGAAATAACCAAGATATACAGTGCCAGTTTAAACAGTGGTCCTCGGAGTACCAAACAGCTGCATAATTTATATCTTGGTATGAAAAAAAAAGCCAGAAAAAATATAAATCAAGATAAGGTAAACTCACTTTATTACATATTATTTTTTATTTTTTATAATAATTAACAACTAATCATACGTATTACATTTTAGAAAGAATTGTATAAAACTGGTGGCGGTGCATATACCCCAAAGAGTGACGAATTGGACAAAAAAATTGTCGGAGCATTAGCACCACAATTTCATCCACTCGTAAATGAACACGATTCTTCATTTCTTGAGATAGATGAGGAAGAAATGGATGCCAATGACGATCTGTTGTATATGAATAATTTTCAGTCTCCTGTAAAAAGGAGTCCCGTAACAAGAATAGTTCAGGAACCATCACTACCTGGCCCAAGTTCAGCTTCAACACAAGTCCACAACACACAAGAACCCACGAACTCAAGTGTTAGAGTTGGCATACACAATAATGACCAGGAAACATTTGTGTCGACGCCACAAACTGGAACTTCTGCAAAAACTGGAACTTCTGCAAAAACAAAAAGACCATTGAACATTAATAATATTGCCGAGAAGTTTACCGAAAGAAAAAATTTAAAAAATAATTGGGATGAGGAGATCTTTAAAAAAAAGAAGAAAATTTTAGATTTAGAAGAAGCGATGAAACAAAAAGTGCTGGAGAAAACAGAAATAGAATGTAATACTTCAAAATTACAGCAAAAGATGGTTCAACGTCAATTGGAAAAAAGTGGAGTTGAACTCGAAGTGGCTGAAATTGACCTAAAAATAAAAAAACAACAATTGGAAAAATTGAACTTTTGATATTGTGAGCAATAAAGAAAATGATTATATGTTATTTATTTTCTTTAATAGTTTCTGCAGTGGTATATGAAAGTCACCGAAACTATATAGTTAATAAAAAAATATTTATATAAAAGTTTTTTAAAAGTAATAATTGTTATTTATTTATTATTTACCTAAGTAAAATAAGTATTTATTATATATTTCCTTAAGGCATTTCCTGCAACAGAATTTTCAGCATTTCTAATAACATTTGGTTGTTCTACTACTGCAACAGGTTCTTCATTGTATCGATCTCTATTCTGTATAGCAATATTATTGAGAACCGCAGTTGCAACAATCACTGTTAATGTTGTATTTATATTGCTTCTAAGTCCCATTGAGAGACAAGCAAATCGTCTCTTCCAAACTCCAAATGCACGTTCAATACTATTTCTGGTTTGAATGTGTGCAGCATTGTAATTCAATTCAGGTTGTGAATTGGCATTTAGTAGAGGTGTAAGAAGATGCGTTTGGCAACTGTAGGCACTATCCCCTAACAAATAACTGTTCGGAAACATATTTTCTTCAAATGAGCCACAAATTCTTGATGCATTAAATATTGTGCTATCGTGCGTCGATCCGCGCCAACGTGCATCTATATCCCGAATCATTAGATTATGATCACAGATGCACTGAACATTAATTGAAAAGTAACCTTTTCTGTTCCGAAATAACTCTGCGTGTTCTCCTCCTGGAGATATTATTGGAATATGACAGCCATCTATGCACCCCACCACATTGGGAAATCCTCTAATAGCATGGAAACCAGATTTAACTTCATTAATTTCCTGTTCGGTAGCAGGCATTTTTATAAAATGTGGCCGAAGTGTTGCTATCTCTTTGGAAACTTTTTGAACGATTCTACAAACAGTAGTCTTATGGACATTGCTGTCATCGCCAATGAGAATTTGAAATGATCCTATAAAAAAATAAAAATATTAATAAATTTTACTGCAGCTGACAGCAATTTTTGTAATACGTACCTGTTGCATAAAAACGAAGCGCTATAAGAATTTCTTCTCCCACTGTCAATGTACTTATTCTAGTATCTTTTTTTTCAAGCTTCTGATAAAGTACATCTACCAACACATTTACTGTTTCTTTGCTCAAACGAAACCTGTCCCTAAATTCAGCATCATTGTATTTCTCAAATTGGTTTTCTCGCTGACGGAAATTTCTAGGCCGTTCTATTTCTGAAATTAAATCAAAAATTTCTTCATCTGAAGATGTTGAAGAACTTGAAAACTCCATTCTAAAATAACATCAAGTTATAATAACAATAATAAGATTACTTTTTCTAGTTCCTATAAACTACTTACATTGTATGAGTCAAACAAAATCAGTTATTAACCAGCAAACCACGTTATCGTAATAATATTATTTCTTTCTTGTTTATATAGCACAAATAATTATTATTTATTACCAACCAACTACAACAAACTTTTGCACAATTTTTAAATATCTTGTAAATACCATCTCGAGTCGACAACTGTCATAATGAAATTCGATTGCGCATGGTCCACAAAGTTAACTAGTGGATAACCCGAGCCCCTCCGCAGGTCAACTTTGACCAGAGATCTACGGTCAACTTTCGCTATAGAAACTCAAAATCTGCAGGTATATTACGGTTAAGCTTAACCTCTGTATAACTCGAGCTTCAGAAACCGGGCATTAATGTCGTCATATAACTGTTCTCTTATATTTTCACTCATTTTCTCGATCCGCCGCATCACAGTATTTCGAGACAATTGTAGATCTTTAATTGCAGCAATAATTTCAATCTTGTTCTTAAAATCATTAAAAAGTGAATCTGACATTTCCAAGAAAGTTTCTTTTATAAATTCCCCGTCAGAAAATGGTTTACATTTTTTTGCTAAAATATGACTAGCTTTGAATGATGCAGTAGTCACGGCATGTGATTTTATCATGAGCTTTTTAAAAATATTTTGTTGGGCTCTTAATTGAGCCTTAAGATCTCTAATTTTGTTTTTCCTCAAATCACTATTTTGTGGATAATCTGTTTGATATTTGTTATGTAAAGAAAAAAAAATGCCGTTCTAAATTACCTTTTTTAGTAACCGCTACGGTGGTATTGCATATTAAGCAACAACATTTATCATTTACCATGATAAAAAAGTTCCCATTCTTCATGAAAATGATAAGTCTTTGATTTTTTTGGTTTACTACTCATTTTAAAGGGTAGATACTAGATACTAAAATGTAAAAGTAGAATATATAAGTAAACAATTTTAATTCAAAATATAAAGAGATAGTACTTGCATTTTTGCACACCAGTATATTATGGTCTTGAAAAATTTGCACTTTATCCAGAAATGCTAAAAATATTGTTCCTAGTATGATGAATATAGCAAACATATAACAGGACTCATAAGGACCTACACTAAGAATGTTAAGACTCGACTGTCCAACTTTCTCATGGGAAGATATCGTTAATATTTTTTTCTTTTTTCACATTTTTTTACAAACGGTTAGCTTACTGTGTTAAAACAACACAGGATTAATTACCGTCGAGATGCAGGAACTGCAATTTGTGTCAAGGTTTTAGAACTTAATGCCGCGTCGGCGGAATATATATTTTTATTTTTCTGAGTCCACAACTTGTGTCGACGGCTATGATCGACTCAAAATTGCTTCGCGATCGACCTGTTGGCCACCCCTGGTATATGTCGTATCGATTTGGGTCGCATCTACTATCTATTGGATGAAAAAACTGTGCTAATAGCCTTTATAAAATATCGATCACTTAATATATCCTTGAAAACTAATCCTCCACCAGAGTCACTTCTACATGTAGAGGTTCCTAAAAAATATGTTGTATTGGGAACTTTTAATAATAATAATAAAATAATTATTGATACTTGCCATTATTTATATTACTACCACAAATGCTATCTTCTGTTAAAAATCCTTTGAAATCCGATGGTAGTTCATTAAAGCATTTGTTAAACGGAATATGTTGTGTTACCAGTTCTTTTAGTATCTTCCCTAACTCGCCTTCTGGGGTGTATATCCCCCCCATAAATATTTTATTTATCAGATTAGTTCAGTGATATTATTATACTTGCTACTCCGTTAATATTCGATAATAAATGAAAATATTAGATTCTTCATTTAATTCAATGCATACCGGCTGAACCGCTTTAGATAGCGTGAGCGGATGCGATAATTTTAAAACTGTTAGATCAAGAACATAATTTCATCCCAATCAATAGCTTCCATCTTCTCCCTATGCACTGCAAGCAGACATAGGTCGTTGAGATGCTTCGACGTTAGCGTTGATCGTAGAAACGTCTTCGTTCTTCGGAGCGATGAGAACGAAAGTTCAGCTTTACAAGATATCACTGGTATTGTACGGTTGGAATCTTACTTTGATTGTTATTTTTCTTAAAGTGGACTGTAATTCTTCTTTTGATATAATTTCAATAATAAATCAACTTATTACACAAATAAAGTTTTATGTTATTAAGTTGCGATACAACTATTATGATCACTGTCATATCAATGCTACCTCGCTCCCTTTTTCATCATCAACTCGTGGAGCCGTCTTTCCAAGTTCGTACAAACTATATTCCAAACTATGATAACAAAGGAACCTACATGGGTACGCTCAAACAGGTATGGTTAACAACACATGACAGAACTTCAAAAATTCATGCAAAATAGTTGTGAGGTGTGCATTTTCTTGCCGTTTTATTTGGTTTTAAGCGTCCGTAAAGGTGGCCACGACTTCATTTTGACTTTTCATGGCTTCCAGAAACATCTCTGTGCAAGAAAAGACGATCTCGATCAAAATCTTCTCCGTAAAAGGATATGAATTTCTCGTCTTCTTCTCTAGTTCCTGTTGCGGTTACGAATTTTTCAATTAATTGAAGATGATTGGACACTTTGCTTGTGAAGGGTGATTTTAGGCCACTAAGGGCAGTGTCCATCACTTCGTAGAAAAGCTGTAGGTACGCTTCTTCTACTGACGCATACACATGCTGTTTTGCTCCATCGTCATATCTTTTTGGTAATGTCCTCACTCAAGGCAACACTGGCTCCTCGATCTCCATAGAGTTCGATAATTCCAAGCATTTAGCCCAGATGGTCGAGAACCTCGTTTCTTTCTTCATTTCCAAGACTCTTAAAACTGTGCTTATGCCTTGCATGGCAACCTGGAAGCTCAATGTAGATTTCTGAAGTGTTTTCAGTGTGTTTAAAATTTCAACTCGCTCAAAAATAGAAATTATTGCTTGATTAATAAACAATGTCATAAAGCTATTCAGCTGTATGAAACTTCCACTGGACTTCACCCAAATGTCTACGGGTTTTTTCCCGAATCGAATTAGATACTTCAAGAACGTTTCGTTATTTGCTAAAATGGATTTCAGGGAAACAACTCACACACACCAACGTGTTGAGCAGAAGGAACTAAGTCGAATATGTGATGATTCAGCTTCGATGTCGTTTTTCACCGACTCAAAGCAAGCTAATCTTTTAGGCGAGTTTTTTTGACTTTATTTATTACATCTCTGATTAACGTAAAGCAGTCTCGAACTTTAGGATTAACCTTCATTGCATCTTGTACCACAAGATTAAGTGAATGAGCCAAACAGTGAACAAATACTGCCCTGGGCTCATCGTTGCTTACTTTAGCTTGAACACCATTTTTGTGCCTACTGACGTTGGCTACACTATCGTAGCACTGTCCGTGATAATTTGTAATTTTTAAATCAAGCTGGCACAAGGTATCCTTCAGTATATCGTACAAAGCGTCAGTAGTGGTTGACGACGTTTCGTAAAAGCCAATGAAGTATTCGTGGAATTCAAGTTTTTGGCGAACCACTCTGAAACAGATCGACATTTGTTCACGAACACTGATGTCTGAAGTATCGTCCATAATAATTGCGTAATACTGGCAATCCTTGATAATTTTAAGAATATCATTTTGAACTGACCTAGCAATAAGGTCGACGATCTCAAAAACATATATCATGCGATAACCACTTATAGGCTGTTCTAGCTAACCACTCTTTCAGTTCCGGTACATCTTCAGAGTGCAATTTCAGGAGTCTAATAAAGTTAGACTTTTCGTCGTCCTGACGAAATCATTTTCAGTAAAGCTATTCTTCTTCTCTTCATGTCGTTCTTGTGACACTGGTATCAGAGAGCGAATGTTATTGCCCTTCTTCACTGTATTCAACAACAAAAACGATGTTCGGTGCAAATCAGTTTTTTCATGTTTTTTGAACTGAGCGATAGTATTGTTTCACGACGAAAACCCAAGCGTCACGTACGCTTTGTATGAGTTTTCTTCATTGATGTACCTCGAAATTAATCTCTTACAGATGCAGATTAACACTATAAAATTTTGAAAAAATTATTGTTTGCCATATCGATTTATCTAAAGAATAAAATAAATAATATTAGTGTAAATATGTGCAATGTGATTTTATAACAATTCCTTTCAAGTATAACATTAATAGGTATTATAATAATATATTAAATTACAAATATGTACAATGCGAAAGATATTGATTTAGGTGGTACAGGTGGATCATTGGCGGTAAAGGTGTACTTGAAAGTTTAACAATTTCGGGGTGCCCTGACTTCCGGGGACACCCGTAGTCGTTGATACCACAAACTGAAAGTAATATTTAAATGATTTCATTTGTTTTACACTATACTCACTAGTATGTATAACAATGTGTTATAGGCACCTGTTTTCTCTACATACACGTACTGGATTTCTTTGTATATTAGGTTCTTCATACAATGGATTGCATGATAGCAATGCTGGCGTTCCATTTACTGGATTGATACAATTCACTAAGGGTATGTTTTTATAACTGCATTTAACTACTGTCGTTTTTGACGAAAGTGTACGGGCTAGGTATAACGATATTAAGTTGCCATTACCTAGTTGTAACTTGGTTTTTGCTTGTGACTAGAACTTCGTTGAGAATTCACTTGTAAATTATAAATAATAATTTAGTTTAATGTTGTTTGCGAAAGATTGTTACATGAAATAATTGGATACAAATTGATAAAATAATATTAATGTAGAGCCGACGTAAATACGTGTGGTCTCATAACAAGCAACTTATGTTGCCAAGGTATCATTCCTGAGTGTGCGCACTCTCATCGTTATCTAGATTGATATCAGTAAATATATACTGATAAGCAAAATGCTGTCGCAACCGCTACACACTCCCGTTTTTAGAAGAGTGGTTAAACGAAGAACATTAATAAGGAATGAAAATAAAAACTTGAATGTAAATTAAAAATGCCGTAGTTTTGCCTAAAATTAAGATAATAAAATTTAAATATCTTCTAAAAAAAAGCGGGTTTTATTCTATCAATTGAAATTGTTTTTTCAACATTGTTAACTTCAACAGAAAAGTGTTTATCCTGTCGGCTAACAATTGAAATTGTTTTTTCAACATTGTTAACTTCAACAGAAAAGTGTTTATCCTGTCGGCTAACGACTAAGTCTTTTTCTTTTTTAAGTGCCTTCTCCTTTCAGGAGGTTGGCGATCATCATGACTAAAGCCAAGATGACCTACTAGGGAATTTAATTAATGGTGTGGTTTCCCGATGCATTCCCCATAGCCCACAGATATATTTTGGGCTTTTAGATCACAGCAGTTTATTCGACACTACCAGGATTTGAACAGCGGTTGCCCGCTTCCCAGTCGGCCGGTGTAGGTTTTACGCCACACTGCTGGTGACCTTACAACTAAGTAAGGTCCGTTATATTTTGGTTTCAAAATTGTGTTAACTGTGTTATTACGTATGTAACCAAATACGTAAACAAATATGTTTTCTTTGTAAACAAATATAGTGCGGTTTGTACGATTCTTTATTTGAACGGGTTCGATTTTTTCAAAAGTTGCTTGAAGCGATCTCACAAATTCATCAGTAGGGACGGATATTTCCGTTGTGAAAAATTCCGTTGGTAAACGAAGTGTTGTACATATACTAACTCTGAAATTGTGCATTGTAGATCGTCTCTGTAGATGGTTCTAAAACCTAATAAAATTAGTGGCACAATGTTAACTCAATTGGCCTTTCGGTAACAAATTATTTCACTTTTCAGTGATCTGTGTATGCGTTCGATCATGCCGTTACATTGAGGGTGCTATGGTGAAGTACGAATGCGCTTGATCCCAAGTAAAAGTGAGAATTTGCAAGATGACAAATTGCACAAAAAGACAGGAGTTTGGGTTGATAATTGATTTAATGGAAGAGCCCACAGTGTACAGCGTGCAATATATAATGGCAAATTACGGAATATGTGAGGTATGTTCTTACATATTCGACGAGTTGTATGATTGGCTGGATACAGGAAGTATAACACACATATTCAACATAAGAACAATATGGCAGCACTACATGTTGTAATGTAAGTAGAAATGAATTTTATATAGTTTATGTAATTGCTAAAAGTTTTTGTTTTTAATTATAGCAATGGAACATCCACATGTTATGTTAATGTTTATAGCGGTAGTGATAGGTTTTAGTTTTATCTATGTAAATAAATTAATATAAATATATTTAATAAACATGTAACTAACTGTTTAAATTTCTTTGTTGTTTTCATATTTAGCCCCATAATTTCCATATAAAAACGTATTTTCATCAAGGAAGCAGACAAAAAAATTCAAATTTGTTGTCCTGGTGATAATATGAATTCCTTTGACGATATTATCAAACCATTAAAATGGAACATTCTCCATAGCAAGCCCCCAAAAAAGTTTAATAACTAACCTTGACTGATTAAATCACATAAATATGTTAATTACTTCATTAACCCTTTTATGCATTGGATCGACTGTAGTGTAGTATAGACTGATAGACTGTAGCGGACTTTAAGGCCGTGTTCGACTTGGACACTTTTGGTACCAATTGGCGCCAACGCTAACGCTTTAGCATTCGATTTGGAAATGTTGGCGCTTACAGACACAACTGTGACGTCACAGATGATGGACGTGACGTCACGCATTTACAAATTTTTCACGCTCACAACGCAAATTTCATTTTGGTAGGGCAGCGTAAGCGTGGCGCTGTGGTGTCAAAATTTAAAAGTATTTATAGCGCGAAACAGTAGAAAACCTACATTTTTAAATTTAAATTACTGTGTGTATTTGTCATTTAAGTTTTAAAATTCATGATATTTATGTTTTTATACCTGCAAGTTACGAAATAATAAATTAATCTAAATAAATTTAAAAAAAAATAATCTTATTAGTAATAATAATAATAAGGTACTTAAATTAATTTAATCTTAACTATTACCAGTTACTTGGCTAGGTTTAATCAACACTTTTAATTCGTTTTCTGCAAGTTGTAAGAGCACTTATGTAGTATTTTCTGTTTTAGTAATAGGACTTACTAGCGAAAACATTATTTTCTTAGTAATTTGAATATTGTTTAATTAAAATATTATGGAATATAATATTAAAGTACTTAGGTTAACTAACCTCAAATGTCATTTCAAAATTTTGTATTTACCCCAAGTATGCACAAGTGATAAAACTTCGTTCGATTTGGAAGCGCGTGTAAGCGGCAATTGTCCAAGTTGAACGGCAAAATATGCACGCTATTAGCGTTGGCACTAATTGGTACGAAAAGCGTGTAAGCGTCCAAGTCGAACACGGCCTAAAGCTATATAATTATATTTTATATTAAAAAATTTTATCAAAATTTCATAGAAGCCACTACAATGGACACTAATCAAGTATAAATTTTATATATATATTGCACTGTTAAAGATGGGAGTCCATACTTTTTTATAAATGCAATGAATGCAAAGTTTAACGAACCTCTGCTTCCAGATAATGGTGGAACGAATGAATATTATTTGCAACTTTTTTAATTTAAAAGAATCTTCAGAAATTTTAAATGAATGTTTGGATTTATTTTTGAAAAATTAAATAAACAATTGAATTACAAATATTTAAATTAAAGAACATTAATTGCCGTATAGCGCTGCGTTTTTCTCTATCCGTTTTGAATTGCCGCAAGAACCGCTTTAACACTTGGGAATGGTATTTGTGCAAACCGGTCCGTATATTTTCTTTCTTCGACCCAATGCACTATGGTTTCTGAAACCTGTTTTGTTGGCCAAAATTAATAATTAAATTACTTTAATAAGAACAATAATTACAAAAGAACATTTTTGGATAAAATTGGACTAATCAAGGTCATTTAATGTAAAAATGTCAACAATAAACACATATTTAGTAAAATTTAATTTTATTGCAGGCAAATTGCAGGTAATTTTACATTTCATAATCCAACTCTATTGTATCTAATTCATCATTAGGGATTATTTCAGCTAGACCGATTTCTTCTTTATCCCCAGATTCATTTTCGTCTAATTGTGGAGCATTTAATGGGTTTAATTCTGCCAGCATATGAATTAATTCCGGGGGAAAGTTTAGTTTACGTTGACGATTTATCCTTGTTTGTAAATTTATTGTTGAAATTACAGGATCAGAGGTGTCCATAGCCCTATTAAAAACAACGGTTAGGTTGTTTTGCCTACTGCTCTTTCTAGCGTGAAATTGTCGGTCATGTTTATAAAGCTTGTTTCTTGCTTCAGATGCCTCTTCCCCGAAATAACCAACTGGTAACAGAGAGTTTTCAAAAATTTGTTTGCCATGTGCTAGAACTTTATGCACTGTTGCAGGCATTGGGTACCAGGAATACTTTGACATATACAATCGAACAGTTTCGTGACAGTACTCTTCAAATTTTTGTGTATCTATTTGGTACTGACAAGATAGAGCAAACAAAATTATTTTAAATTGTTTAATTAACGTCAATATCAGTAATTTCTGAAAACTTCTTTGGATCATTAAATGCTCGTCGTGCAGTATTGCCATCATTGGTACTACTAAATCCATTGGCTTTTGGTTTATCAACATGCAGATGAAGTTGTGTTAAAAAACGTTCTTGTATAATTTTGTTTCTTTCATTATATATTCTTTTATTTTCGGCGTCTCTAACTTGCCATTTACAAATATCAACACGATAAGATATATGGACTATACATTCAAAAAAACGTATCCATGCATGTAACGGGCTTATGCCATATTGTAATGTATTTGGTTTTGGATCAAATAGTTTTGTCGTTTTAAAATCCACAACTTTTAAAAACATTTTTGGTGTTGCACCACATATCGGACAAGCTTGACTTGATTTGATTCCAGTTAAAGTATTTAGGACTTTGCCATCAATTAAAGTCATAAAAAGTTTATATTTTATTGTGATGACTTTATCTTCGCCTAAAGATATTTTTATCTCGTTGAGTACCTCAATTTGATTATCAATATTTTGTTTCTCCTTCAATATATTATAGTGGTTTTTTGTAAAAAACCCCTTACCTACTTTCCTCGGGTCGCTCTGATTTTGCGGAAGCTGAAAAACTTTCTCAGGGTTCGCGAGTTCAATAATTTTGCTTGCCGGTTTAGTTTTAAAGTTTATAAGAAAACTACGCATGTACGTAAAATAAAAGAATCTTTTATATTTAAAATAAAAAAAAATTGCCAAAACTTAATTTTTTGTTTCTTAACGAAACTGGAGGTTTGTGTATTGTGTTTTACCCTTTTACAACAGCGCGCCTCTGTTAATTGATAAAGACAACTTGCATTTACTAATAAGCACTCGCCGTTGTAAAGGTAAGTGGTGTGATATGTATCCAAAGTTGTTAATATAAAAAATTTTATAATCGTAGAAATACAAAAGTTCAAATGGTGCGCCAATGTTTAAATAGCAAAAAATTTTATACACAATAAAAAAGTTTACACATATTCTTTTTTACCTGCCGGTTTAACACTCGGATGCGGTAGATCAGTAGGCCGTGTTGGTAGCTGTGTTGTTGGAACCAATTTAACTTCAACCAGTAAGTAAATCGCTAGTTGCTTAGAACCAGACATGTGCTGTTTGATAGAAAAAATTTCAAAATGGACGCCGTTTTTAATCACTATCTATCTTCAGGTGTAGATAAACCAAAATCTGCTGAAATAACCTCGACGGCTGCAGATAACTTCTGTTTTAATAGGCAAATACAAAAAGGATCATCCAATTTAGCACTTAAATCACCACCCTTTTACTTAAGGCAGGTAAAATCACGTCCGTCTTGCTCGTTTCAAACGGCTCAAGCCTCTCCCCTCTTTCCAAAAATTTTTAATCTACCTCGTTATCTTCCAATGCGCGAAATACCAGTTTAAACTATCACCAACTTTAAATTTTAAATTTCATCAACACCACACCATTTAAATTTTAATTTATCAATTTGTATTTGTTTTTGTTTTTTGTGTTGTAAGTAACAATTTACCTCTCTTATCAAAGTTCTGGCAATCTCTCATGAGAGTAAATCTCTCCAATGAATCAAAATTATAGTTTTCTTATATTTTCTAAAACACTCGGTAGCCTTTATTTAAACTCACTCACCCTGATGAAAGTCCCACAAAACTACCGACAACCCTATCTCTAACTTAATTTGAACAGAACACGACAATATGTTCTGCTGACTCTTTAACATACTCGAGCTTAAGAGGTCTACAAAATAGCACAGATTGTGGGGTTCGATTGTTCCGTGTCTCATATTTAAATATTGCTGCTTGCTTAAATTGTTATCTAAAATAAATTCCAATGCTTCTTCGGCAGTATAATTAGAAATACTTTCTGCTGGCGAAAAAAGAATTTTTCTGATTTTGGAGGGTCGAGATGGAGTTCTAATCACTTCTTTTAAAACTGCCGCCAAATCATGCTGCCCTTGTTTTCGTGCAGCCACATTCGCAGCTTGTACCATTAACGACGATTCATGTTCTTTTTCGTGCGATAATTGTGAAGCTTCTCGTCTTTTTGATCTGATTGATTTTTCATAAAATGAAAGACTTGACCGACCAGTAGATGTTGATGGTGTAGGTTCGCTTGTCTCAACAAGAACCAAGTCACCTTTAAGCCAAGCAGCGTTTTTATTTTTTAAATAATTCTTACGCCGAGCAGCTTTACTCCATCTTTCGTCAAAATTGCGACACAAACGACGAATTTTTTCCTCGATGATTTTTTCATTTGATAAATTAATATCATCTCCAATTTTTCTCGTTATATGATCATAAAGTATTGAGAATTTTTCGTCTTTACTTCTTCTTTCTTGAAATGCTTCATATCTAAGGAAAAAAATCATTTTGTGAGAAGTTGCAACTAGTAGCAGCTAAAAGAAATTTACAGCTGTATTCATAAAAATATTGTAAAACACTCTTTAAACCTATTTTAGTTAAAACGTGTTTTAAGGTTTACAGAGCTGTTAAACTTTCGTTCATTCATAAACGGTTGATAAACCTTCGGTAACTATAATTTCGTTACAATACGGATTCAAGCGAATTTTGAGTAGTTGAGTTGGTATCTTCGAAATAAATGAACTACTACGTATATAAATGAACTAAACCATAACCTAAAAGTTGTTTAATTGTGTTGTAATTATAAAAACAATCAATTTGACAGCTGACAGTTGACACTACGATGCATACCAAGTGCATTCACCGGGAAGATGTTATTTGAATGTAACGTGTGAATTGCTGAATGCAACTTTTTGGAAATATTATATAAAAATTGTAGTTTATGCATAAAGTAGTTGTCTAGTAGCAGTCTTAAGGTTAATCTTGTAGCAATTAGAAGTAGATTTAGTGCATGGACTTCTAAGTCCATGGTTTAGTGTAAAAATTTTAATTTCAATAAATAAATAATTTTGAGTTGTTTCAAAACTTAAATTTAAGTTCAATAAATATAATTGGCGGTCATCAATCATATTATTTATAACATGAATAGCATTAATATCACATTCCATCCATATTTTTTTTAAATAAGCAATTTGAAATATTAAAATTTTTTGACACAAAAAGCATAAAGTAGGGTTATTTACATACGGTGCTATTCAAAAAAAATGTTTTAAAACACTCTTTAAACCTATTTTAGTTAAAACGTGTTTTAAAGCTTACATGCATTTTAACTTTTGTTCATTCATAAACAGTCGATAAACCTTCTGTAACTAAAATGGTGTTACAATACCGATTCAAGTAAATTTGGTGTAGTTGAGTTGGTATCTTCGAAATAAATGAACTACTACGTATATAAATGAACTAAACCATAACCTAAAAGTTGTTTAATTGTGTTGTAATTATAAAAACAATCAATTTGACAGCTGACAGTTGGCACTACGATGCATAATCGACGTACGTTTACACAGTTTACATTGGCATATTTGCTCTCTTTTGAATGAATGAATTATTATGAATTATTCGGAAGTATGACAAAGACAACCGAATAGTATGCGTCAATTCACACAACAATAAAAAGCATAAAGTATGGTTTACACAGTGTAAACTGTATTTTAAGTAAAAAATTTCCTTAAAATTGGTTTAAAGGTGGTTTAAAGAAGGCTCCACCCTATTTTAAATATTGCCAAGTTACAATACTGTTATAGAAGGTTTGTTAGGTTAAAATGCGTTTATGAATAGAGTTTTTTGACACATGCCTTAAAATGGCTTTATAAAGCTGTTGTGAAATGTTTAAAACAAGTTTACAATACTGTTACAGCCGGTTTGTTAAGCTAAAATGCGTTTATGAATAGTGTTTTTTGACGTTTTTGCTAAAATAGGTTTAAAGAGTTCTTTAAGTCGATTTTAAATTTTTATGAATACAGCTGTTAATCTCTAGTACAGGGCTTCTTAAACTTTTTTCATTTACGACCCCATTTATGATTGCGAGTTTCCTAGCGACCCCATATAAATATAACAGAAAGATAAATAAGTATTTTTTGATGATTTATTTATTATGTAACAATACACATGAAAAAATATAGTTTTAGAACTCGTTTTGAAACATACAAAAATTTAAAATTAAAAATTGCACAAAAAGTTGTAAAATTGTATTTATTATAGTTACAAAAATTATATGCCCTATTTTTCATCAAAATTGCATTTTTTGCTATAACATAAATAAAAGGAAATTCTGACCGTCTTAGTTCGCTCGAATATATTCGAACGCAGTCATTGAGTGGTAAGTATTAAATTAAAATTAAAGGAAAAAATTTAATGAGATGGATGTGCCTGTTTTTTATTGCATAACAAATTAAATCTTGGTGGAATGTTTGACACTGCTGGACGTAAGACCTCTTCAACATTTATTAGCGATGAACGATATTGGGATTTATATGTGTTAAAGCTGAGAAAGTAACTTCACATAAATATGTGGTGTTGAATGGCAGAAGCACATTTAACGCCATATCAGCGATTGTGGGAAATTCAGTTCTAGTTCCGATCCAGAATTCAGTCAAGGGCTTTTTTGGAAAATGTAGTTTTAAGTTTGAGTCACTCGAAAGCTCAGCAAATTCCTCTTGTGCTTTAAGTGGCAGGTGATCAATCTCACTCAAGTCAGTCTAAAACGGTTTTTCTATCCAAGCTACCTTTTTGAAATCAATATTTAATATAAAATATGTGCGGAACTGTGTTTCTAGCGTTTTTAAGTGATCTACAATAATTATTGCGATAAAAGTTTTAAAATGATTTTTCTCGATTATAAAATTGTCGACACTGGAAAACATTTCGAACGAATTCTTTTCTACCCTACTTTTCCAAATGTTGATCTTTTTTATAAAACTTTTAATTTTATCATTAGAAGTAAATATATCGCAATTTTTTCCTTGAAGAGACAAGTTGAGATCGTTTAATTTCTCAAAGATATCTGACAAATAACACAGCTTGGATAGCCATAAGTCATTTTGAAAAAAGCAGCAAGTTCACATTTTCGTCCGGTTAAAAATATTTCGATTTCATCCTTTAATAACAATAATCTTCTTAAACTTTGACTTCTTGACAACCATCTTACTTCTGCATGTAATAATAAAGTTGTGTAGTTGGAATCCGTATCCTTGCAGAGATTTGAAAATAAGCGGCTGATAAAGGCATGGCTCTTAATAAAATTTATAAGCTTAACAGCATTCTGAAGCACATTGTTCAATTCTGGTGCTAATTTTTTTGCTGCAAGGGCCTCTCGGTGAATAAGACAGTGAGTAAAAGTTATATAAAAAGTCATAAGGAGCAGCTTGAAAAAATGATTTAAAACCAATATTTTTGCCCGTCATCGCTCTTGCACCATCTGTGCATATTCCACAGCAACTTTTCCATTCTAAACCTTCAGTTTTTAAAAATTCGTCAACTTTACAATATATGTCTTTCCCTGTAGTATGGTCTTTCATAGGACGACAAAATAACAATTCTTCCTCCACGTTTTCTTTATAAACGTACCTGACATATACTAACAACTGAGCCAATTTAGTAATATCCGTTGTTTCGTCCAACTAAATTGAAAATTTTGGGCTTTCTTTAATTCTTGCTATAAGTTGCACTAATTGGTCCTTGTTAATATCAGAAATTCTATTCGCGACAGTGTCGTTCGACAAAGGAATTTTTCGAATATCATCGCCATATTTACTTCCATGTAGTATTTCTACCATTTTAATAGCAGCAGGTAATATAAGATCTTCTCCAATGGTGAACGGCTTTTTCTTTTTAGCAATACAGTATGAAACTTCATATGACGCAAATAAATATTTTTCATTAACGGTCATAAATTTTTGAAAGGATTTTTTTTCTTTATTTAAAGATTTATACAATCTTTCAAAATATTCTTTTGGTTTATTGACATACGAAACATGCTTTGATTCAAGATGTCTTTTTAATTTTGATGGTTTCATACTCTCCGCAGCCAATAATTCATTGCAGATCAAACAACGAGGTTGTTCATTACCCTTACAAATTTGAAATGTAAAGCCAAATTGAAGAAAAGACTCATCATATTTTCTTTTTCGCACATTAAATGCCTGTTTTTCAATACTTTGTCCTGCCTGAGGAGAGTTTGTAGCATTATCATCTGCGTCATTATCATTCTTATTTAAGTTCAGCCATTTATCCATGGCCAAAAATTATTTTGATTCTAAAATCCAATAAATATATAAAAATAACATATTGCATATAATAATTGATTAATTAATTACCGAATAAATAAAATGAAACTAAAATCTCGTTACGGTGGAACACTGACAATTGACTACACTAGAAGAGCGTCAATACTACACTAGTTCACATTATAGTCAGTGTTTTTGAATCATTGTCTCGCTGCACTGTGCGCGCACATTCCAAACTTTGTTTGTAGGTAGGTGTGTGGTGTGATTCTGTCACAAATACACTGCGTCCGCCTTTCTATACGGAATGCAAATATATTCATTTTTGCTTGCTATTCTATAAACACTGTAAGCTTATCGTGAACGCACTTTAGATTTTATAAAATCGTGTATTTAAATATTTGGCATTAAAAATCTCTCACGACCCCAGAATTATGCTAAGCGACCCCATTTGGGGTCGCGACTCATAGTTTAAGAAGGCCTGCCCTAGTAAATACTGAATGTATTCAAGCAAAAATTGTCACCGCCAAATGCAGCCAATTTTTTATAAGTCAATTCAAAATTTCTGATTTATATTTCTCAAAACAAATATACATAATAGACTTTAAATTAAATGTATTAAAAATACATACCTATAGCATATATTAAAACAATGTCCAACACATAAAAAGTCTATAAAACACAATAAAGGCACACTTTTACACTTCAAATTCGAACAAAAATCTACTTGCGACAACTAGCACTACTAACACTGGTATAAATAACGATGCCTATATTGGGTGGCGGGGACGCGGCATAACAAAAACTGGTTCGAACCCTTGTCCGTTGGGGTGTTTTGCTTTAAGATTAACGCATAAAGATGTTTTTTCTAAGAATCTGTAAATTTGATTTATGGCCAATAAATTGCTTCCTAGAAACCATAGTGCAAAGGTCAACTTTAAAATTGGTTGTGAATTCTCTCCTGCCTGCTCACGTGAAATGGCACTGTTTCCAGTTGGTTCCAAAATAAAATCTCTGCCACTCGTTCCAAATATTCTTTCCAAAATTTCCACCTCGCGCGATTTACAAATTGCATTTATTATTAATTAGGGTATTCACACTCCCTTGTATATTTCGTTGTATTTCTACACTCTAGTAAATATACACAAGTTTACTAAGGTGTATTTGGCTGTATAGTAATTACCCATAAGAGCAAATACACCTAGGTGTTGTATTTCTAAGTAGCCCTCGAACGTGTTTTTTTACCTGAGTATTTGAATACCAATATGGCGGACTACTGTTGATCACTCACTTGAATCTGTAAGGGTTAAATCTACTGCAGGTAGCATGAATTAAATTTTCTTTTTCTGAATTTCTAGGTATTTTAATAATTAAATCATTATTACTGTGTTAAACGGATTGTGCCGATAGTAAAATAATAGTTGTGAGGTTATTGTATAATTTCAATTGCTATAATACAAAACTAATATCATAGGTGTGTTCACAGCTATGGTATTTTGATGTTGTAAATATACAACTATGGTAAATATACAAGGGAGTGTGAATACCCTAATTGTTTCGAAAGATTTGTTTTTGGGCAATTGTAATTTCTACCGATGGTCAAAGGGTCCCATAATCCCATATGTATATTCCACCGGCGTACTAGGCAGGTAGACTGGTCAGACATTTAATCTTTTAATTGTTAAGTTTATAATTCGTCGTTAAGTAGGTAAGACTTTGACTAGGTTATTAAGTTAGTTAATTTATATTTTTGATTAATAAATGATGTAAATGTTACATCGCGTTTTTTCATACACTGCATAAAAATTGTATTAGGTTACTTATATGTCTGATTTCATATAAATTTTAACGGGCCGTTAAATTTAACTAACCAATGGAAATTATTCCTTAAAGCTAACAAACCAATAGAAATCATCCGTTAACTTTAACGGCTTGTTAAAAGTTTTATGAAATCAGGCATTAATTTATATTGTTTATTGATATATAGCAATTTTGAAGTAGGTTAGTTATCTGTCGAAGTTATTTGTTGACTTTGCATTTAATTAACTGAGCCCCCCCCTTGAAAATTTCTTTAACAAATTTTTATTTTTTCGGCGTTTGATTCCATACTAGTTGAAATGAATAAAAATGAAAACTTTTTAATGTTGAATGACAGCGAAAATCATTTAATTATATTTTCTAAATTAACCCTTTCCAGCTTAGGGGCTATCCATAAATTTCGTCCTACGTTAGGGGGTTGGGGGGTCATCTCAGATTTGTGACAAAAATGTGACAGGGGGTTTGGGGGGTTTCAAATATTGCGATGTCACAAAGTAAAATTTTTAAAAATAGATTTTTTTGATCCATGGATCGGTTGTAGCAACATAAGTAGCGCTTGCGTGCGTTTTTCATGCGGCAAAAAAAAATTAAATATTAATAAAAATAAAATGTTATGTCAGACCTGTAAAATTGATTTAATTTAAGTTGGTTGTTAAAAAAAAATTTAGTTAAAAAAGCAGGAAAGTGTTGTTTTGATGACGATTTTCGGTAAAATATTTTGATAGTTTCATGGTCGATAAAAAACCTCTTCCAAAAGGATTTTAATTTTATTAATCTGGCTATTGTACACCTACTAATACGTTATAATCCCTAATTACGGTTAGCGGTGGAATTTACAGGTGACCGACGGACGCTGACCATTTTGGAAGGACGGATTAATTATTGACCGTCGGTGGAGTTTACATACGTCCTTGTTTTTTATTCACTATTATGGTTGACCTCGGTTTCTGGAGGTCCACCACTTAACAACCTGCCTGGTCCAGGTTCTATCGTCAACTAACTATTTTCAGTTATTGTTTTTCAGTCTGTTGTCTAGGCAATTCAATTTTTTTTTCAGATTCAATTTTTTTAATTCAATGCTCGTTAATGATACTGCGATTTGTTATTTTTATTTGCATTCGTATGCACGCACGCGCACTGTCGACAAACCGATGCTACCACGTGGCACGTCCTTCATTTTCGATTGTTTAGTTAACCAATAAATTCTTTTGACATTTTCATAACTTTAAATGTTAAGCTTCTTTGAAATATTATTTTCATTTATAAATAAATCTTTTAATTGATAAATTTAACAATTGCCTTCAGTTCGTTCGCTTGCATTTTTAGACACTGCAATATATTTATATGTATGTATATATATGCAAATGGTACTAATACGCCTCCGAGAAGTACACCAGCGTATCTTGTTAGACTCCGATTTTACCACTTCGACTCCGAAACCGGAGTCGAAAACGTTTCCCAATTAAAAATTGAAATTATGGTTCTCCACATCGCCTGGATTACCGTGACCAATTTTACACCGGAGTCCAAATGGTCCAAATACACATATACAATTATACAACGTAGTGTATGAAAAATCCGCTAGGTTCGCTACCGTTTCAAACGATTATAAGGGAATATATCCGCCGGTTGCTGGTGCCTCCACACGTCTATAGATCTCTTAGGCCTCCGATTTTATTAATACTTTGGCAACAGCGCTTTATACTATTCTTAGTTGTAGGCGACTTACACAAACAAAATCGTTGATTTGCATTTATGCATTTTATATCATTGCAAAAAAACTGTGCCAATGCATTGGCACGGTTTTTTTTTATATCTTGGTTTTTATAATTTATTAACAGGAAAAGTTTAATATTATAAAACTTATTTAATTAAAAATGTAAACAATGTTAAAATTTTAACCAAATATTTCGAAAATTATTTTATAATTGATAAAAAATATTATCTACATACCTAGTAGCTTTCGAGAATGAAATGTAAAATAAAGACTGATTTTTATCAAATTTATTAGAAATACAATAGGGTGTTTTCACATTTTTTTTTAAATATGCAGGGAGGTAGCTAAGTGGCCATATAAGCAAAGTATCAGCAAAAAAAATTTTTTTCAAGTCTCACGTCCGAGTAATTTTATAATGAAGTTTAAAATTATAATTTGCCGCGTAAAACGGTTAAACGCGGTTATGGCGATTATGACGTCAATGTTCGTAATTCGTATTTCGTGAACTGTCAAACGTTTCCTTTTCAATCAGGTTTAATTCGTAGTTTTTGTATTTGTATGTGTATTTTTGTTTTTATATATTTATAAAAATGCCAAGAGTACAAAATAAATCGTGTTTTGTGCCATGTTGTAAAAGTAGAACTGCGAATACACCCGATAAAATATTTATCTCTGTGCCAACTGAACCTTGTCAAAAGAAATGGTTTAAAGCAGCCAGACGAGATACGCCAATATCAAAAACAGTATATTTTTGCTGCGAAGATCATTTTGTTGTAGGTATTTCATTATTATGTCAAATTTGTGATTTTTTATAGTTATTTAGTTTGCTCTTGGCCGATGTAGTAGAATTTATTAATCATTTTGACAGAAAAAACTATTTATTCGTCTAATTCTACGAGTTATTTTATTGTTGTGAAAAAACACTACATGTTTCGGGTTAGCCCCATTTTCAAGTGTTACTTATATTACAAAAAAGGCTGTTAGCCACTTACATTCTAAAATATTTAGAACCAGTCACGTTCACATTTAAAATTAATATTGCAAATTTTTGTAATATAAGTAACACTTGAAAATGGGGCTAACCCGAAACATGTAGTGTTTTTTCACAACAATAAAATAACTCGTAGAATTAGACGAATAAATAGTTTTTTCTGTCATAATGATTTTTTATAGTTGTTTTTATTGTAGCTAGAAAAAGATATGGAGAACTTTGTACGATATAAATTAGTTGGGGGGATACATTACTATGAAGGCAACGGTGGTTCCTCATATATTTGACTGTCAAAGCGACAGAAGAACAGCATTTAATGTTTCTCATAGAGCATTACCTATGAAGTTGAAGAGGAAACGACTTGTCGATGAAGCCATAGCAGATAGTAGCAAGAAACATCAGCTCAACGTGGCATCGATAACCAATGTTGACGAACCAAGTACCAGCGCAGTTGTACAAGAAACAGAAGGTTATAACAAATTTTGCAGTACCACCTCAAACTAGAAGTGTTGCAGTGCAAGCAAAACCATTATTTCGTAGCAAGTACACAACGTGTAATATTAAAAATAGTATACAACATATTGCTACTTCACCACATAAATCTATATTGAACAAAAGCATATCGTTTTCCAGAATGAGTACCAGTAGCGACATAGAAGTAGAATCTCTACCATCTAGTTCATTTGTTTGAAGCTCAACCGACAGTGATTTTACTGAATTTCCACAAGACAAAAAAGATGAACAATTTGAAATGTTGAAAGGTACTCGTTTGTTGATCAAAAACAGACCAAAGTTTTATACAGGTATCCCGGATAATTGGTTTCCATGTATGATCAATTTGTTAAAGACAAAATTAAAAATAAGTGAGGATAATTTAATGTTAACGTTAATGAAAATTAAACAAAATGATCCGTTTGTTCGATTAGGTGACATATTTGGTATGTCTACCTCTAACGCATCTAAAATTTTTAAAAAAACTTTGGTACAAATTAAACCACATTTAAAGGAATTTATATTTTGGCCATCTAAAGAGAAGATTAAATATTACTTGCCGATTCCATTTAGGGCCCATTATAGCAGTGTTCAGTCCATCATCGATTGTTTCAAAATTCAAATCCAAAAACCTACAGATCCTGTCAAACAAGCACTTACTTGGTCAGAATATAAAAAATGCAACACTTTGAAATATTTAATTTCATCGACACCCGATGGCTTTATTAACTTTATATCGAAGGGGTATGGAGGAAGAATAAGTGATTCTCTGTTGGTGCAAGATAGTGGCTATTTAGAAATATTACCCAGTGGATGCAGTGTGATGGCCGACAGGGGATTTAAGGAATTAGCAAAACAATTACATGACAAAAATTGTCAGTTAATTAGGCCACCCAGTGTCTCAAGTGCAGCGATACCTACAAAAATGGAAGTGTTAGAAACTAAGCGTATAGCTAGTTTACGTATTCACATCGAAAGAATTATTCGTAGATTAAGGGAATTTAATTATTTAAAACCGCACTCTGTTATAGTAGATCATAATTTAATACCAAATACAGACTTAGTGATAATAATTGCATGTGCATTAATAAATTTACAAAGTTGTATTATAAAGCAAGTATAATAATTGTATAAAAAATAAACTGTTAAAAATATAGTTTACTAATTTTTGTTACACGACCCTTAATATTATATACGAAGTGAGTGTAATTAAAACAAATTTGAATTTATGAAACAGATTTATATAGTTTTGGAAATATGAATTTCATCCAATTTTTTGTAGCTTTTTCTATTAAAGATTTTAAATTTTTTCATCGTAGTCTACATATAAAATTTGCACATTTTTGGTTTCTTCGTAATCTGGCTGAGCTACACAAAATATTCCCCGTTTTTTTGCGCGCACAACATTTGTAAGTGCATTTGTACTTTAAACTTTGCACTAATTTGGCCGTCCTTGATATAATTTTTCAATGTTTTTTCACTTATTGGACACTTCACTTCGACCACAAATTCTGATGAAAGTGCATCTGGTGATGCACCGTATAATGAATATGCAGACGACATAAATAAGCCACAATCTCTAAATTTGATCTTTAACTGCTTGCTAGCAGTTCTTATCACGTCTTTTTCTAGCTGCCTTCCTCTCTTCATATGCTTCGTGTCTGTTAATTTATAAGCGCCGATCACTGCTTCCACCAATGTACCTTCGGCAAAAGTACAGTGTGCAAATTCATGTAATTTTGAAGCAGTGATACGTCCAAACCTAAACTCGTGCCATCGTGGTGAATCTGACTGTTCTTGTGTTAGGTTTTCGGCTTCTTCACACAACTGCCGACTCATATGCCCGCTGGCAAACGACAAGAAGTCCTCAAATTCTACTCCACCTTCTGCATGAAAGTTGAATAATAACTTATAAATGGATAATTTATAAAATTTATCCTGATCTTCCTCGGAAGCGTACTTCAAAATCTGCCCATCTAACTTTTGTGTTAATCCTATATTGAAAATTTCTTCTTTAAGTGTGCTATCACTAATAGAAGTAGCTGGAGCATCTTTATTCTTTACAGCACAAAAATCAGTAGCCTTAATAAACTTTAAGGAAGTGCCCACAGCAGATAATCGCGGTTTCGCCCAATAACAGGTCACATCGGTTGGTGAAGGATCCTCACTTCTTCGGTGCACCCACATTAAAAACGCAAGTGCGTGCTTGCAATAACAAAACTTATTAAATAGCTATTCATAATATAATTTTAAGTACAAGTTACCTAATGCAGCAGCACAATCGTTGCAAATGACATTTACAATCTTTTCTTCCGTCTCATCGACAATAAGACAAACGGTATAATTTTTAGAACGAATTTTATGTTCCGGACATATTTTGCATTGTAAAGTGCACAAAGAACCCTCTCTCGACAGCTCCACATATCCTATCGCATTGTCACCGTATGTCTCACGAGTAGCCCTATAAATGTTATCGATGGCATTAAGATTATTTCAAATTATAAGAAAGTGTTATTCTGACAAATATGAACTAAGATTCTTAGTTAAAAGTGGTAAAAAGAATACAACTATTGAATCATAGTAAAATGCATTATTTAACCTCAAATTAACTCGAAATGAATTTAGAAATATATTTGGATATTAATTACAACACTATGTACTATATACACATATACTTATGCAGTAGCCTTCGCATTTCTAAACTCAGCTGCATTGAAACGGTCGTCGGTTTTAATAAATTCCATTACCATGAACATATCTACTGCTGGTAAATTATTCGAAGAGGCCTTCACAAAACCTTCTGACGGCATTCTTATGGTAGATATACAAATATTTCAATATACACAAATACTTCAATATATTATTATAAATTTCGCTATCATTTTGACTTCCTTTTAAAGAGCTTACAATTTGGCATCCACGAGAAAGAACAAAGATAGATGATAAATACAATATGACGTGTTCTTTGTTTAAGTTATTCATATATATTCACACTTAATCATAAAGAATAATGTACTTTTAAGCCGATCTATATTTTTCTTACAAATCACTAACATTTGTAGCTCCTTTCAAAGTGTGATCATTTGACGTCTCCATGTATATTACTTCAGCTACTTTCATACAGCGTATATTTTGGCATCCACGAGTATATTTTTATTCAATTCGCTATCTAAATTACGTCCGACAGTGTTGCCGTCGATTTGTATAACACAAATTGTACGGCTTTGTTAATTATGCATGAAATTTAAAATTAATTATAAATCCAGTCTAATTTATAACTAAAATTTTCGTTAGTATTTATAGATTAATGTTGTGAAAAAAATGATAAATTTGATAAAAACTTAAGTGCTACGGAAATCATCTCGTTAGTTATAGAGTGTACCAATAACTACACCTATACCCTATACTCGAGTAAGTTGTACTTATTATAAATCTCAAAAAATTATAATACCCTTTATTGAAAAAAAAGCCTGATCCGCTGCTAAGATAACCAGATGAAGAACTGACCCTACTATTCATTCATTACACTATGTAGAAGTATCGTTTTCACAATTGACTACCATTAACAATTAACAAATAATGATAGTAGAAAAACGAAGTAAATTCTTACATAGATCAGGGTGTACCAATGCAAATACCAAAAAAATTAGAAACGATAATACACATTATAAGGGACCGTTCCTTCCAAAAACAACGTAAGCCATTGAAAGGTAAACTTTACAGGAAGCATAAAAGAATTTTTTAACAGGAACCTTGAAATTTTCAAGTATAATTTTTGTGTAAAAATCTCGTTAATTAATACATCATTACACTAGGAAAAATACTAAAAGATTAAATGCAATAGGTTTTCTATTATTTATTGTTTTTTTCGGTTTCCTGTAAAATTTACATTTCATGGCTTATCGTTGTTTAAAAGAAAAATTTGGTTGCTATAACTAACGACTTCGCTTAGAAAATTGCAGCAAAAATAAAATTATGTTTTAACTTTATATGACAAAATTAAAAAAAAAATGTTCATTGTAGATCAAGTTCTGTAAAATTATTCTGTTAATCGAAATAAAAAAACTTGTTCAATTCAAAAGAAAACTTTATTATTACACTTTAAACTCATTTAAAAAACAATCCTTAATATTTAAAAAAAAACGAATTAAAACTAAAACTTCTTTAAAACTTACAAAATAAAAATCAAATAAAAATGAGAATATTAAAATTATTTTGATGATAGATGACTTCGATCTCCAAGGGTATTTTTCTGAAACAAGTATTAATTTCAAAATAATAATAAAATAGATTATATGACAACATACCTGCATTATTTATATTTCTTTGTGTACTTATTTTGAATGTAGACCTTAATTTTTAACCAAGACTTATTTTTTAGAACTTCGGGATATTTCTTTAACAATTCTTCACATTCCGATCTCTTCGGTGGCTTTTTATTGTCAATGTGTTTCTTAAAGTGACTCTGTACTATATTACTTTGCTCAGCTGACCATGGAATTAGTTGTCTTGTTTTTGCCTTTTTTATTTTTTTTTAAATATTTTCTACAGAGCAAGCGGGCGTTAATTTAGCACTGTTTCCATTATCATGTACTACATCCAAATGAAAAGTTTCCATGGAGACCTCATTCATTGAATTTTCTGTCAAATTTAATAAATTTTCTTCCAAATCTAGGTCAATTTCATCAAGTGCCTTTCCTTTGTATTCGGCTGCTGCACCTTTTTCCATTAATAATAATAGTTTCGAAATTTTAGCAGTTTGATACACATCATCAGGTAATCTGTAGGATTGTCTGTGTACGCCAGTTGTATGCCCCATGAAGGTAGCTAATTGTTCTATGTCGTTTTCAGACATATTAAATATTTGAGTTAATGTGGCCAAATGTTTTCTCAATCTGCTAGCAGTTAAAAAATTTGGATTTTTTGCTCCACATAAACGTGCATACTTTTCTAAAATTTTATATCCTACTATTGATGATTTAGATTTAGGTTTTCCAAATAAATATCAATTATCAGTATCTATCAAGTTTGGCCTTACCTTAATTAAAATTTCTATGTGTCTTTGCACATCGTCAGAAAATAGTATTGGAACACCTCTTCCCCTTTTCCCTCGAGTAACTACACGTTTAAATTTTTTCAATAAAATCTTTTCAGTTGGACCTATTGCGTTGTCAAATTCCTCGTAATTACTTTGATTACTAACTTCACTCTTTATGTAAGTTTCTAATAACAATTTCTGCAATTCTCCCGGTCTTTTCCTATTAAGTAACATAATTCTACAAAATACGGTTTCCATCAGTTCATTATAAGCAGCTTCATTACCGTTTTCTGCTAATAGCTTTACAGCAGCTGCCTCGGCTGTCAATATTAAATATTCTTTTAATAATTTTAAATCGCTTGCAAGTGGAACAAGTGTAACCTTGTTCCACTTCTGCATATTTAAATCATTGGAAGCCTGACTTGAAATTTCAAATTTCCAGTTGGTTTCCAAAAGTTCCTTTGTGGTTTTTAAATTCGTTTCGGCTTCCCCGTTATTTACACTATTGCACAAATCATTTTTCTTAATTGCATAACAAATTGCAATATCACAACATTGTTTTTCGAATTTTGACTGATAATGTGCTATTTTATTAAATTCAAAATCATTTATTAAAGTGGCACTTTACCACATAGAAAAGTCACTTTACTATATAGTAATGTCACTGTCAATAAAACACAGTTTGACAGTAATTGTTTATTTAAATATTGGAAACATTGTTATAAATATTAAAAGTACAATTATTCAAATTTGAAAACTTAACAACACCAAATTTGTTCGATTCTATTTGTTCTTCCTGAAAACTCTTTTGATTTTCCATCTGCATTCCGGAATGATCTTGAGGTGCCGCTAGTTCTTGCTGATGAAATATACTTTTGGAAATTTTCAACTTATTGGTGATGCTTTCCTCGATATACCCTTCAGCTACAGTAGTTGAACGCCATCCTCCATGCCTTTTAAGCGTTTGAATATCAGCTCCACTATCAGCGAGGAAGGTGGCAGACGTTCTCCTTAAGCAATGGCCAGTGTAACTAGATGCATCAGGAAGTTTCAAGTACTCGGCAACTTTTTGGGGAATTTTTGCAAAACTGTTGATGCCAACTGGTTGTATTGTGCACTTACCGTGATTATAGTAAATGAAAAATCTATTGTGTTTGACTTGTTTGGGTCTTAGTCGTGAATATTTATGATAAATTTCATATCCATCGCAGTCTGATCCTACGGTAAATACACGTTTCCTTTTGGTTTTGGTATCGTGTAAGGTTATAACCAAAATTTTTCCCGTGTCTTCTATATTTTCTACAGTTAAGCTGCACAATTCTGCACGCCGACATGCCTCATTTAAACCAAATATTAGTACCACTTTCATTAATAAGAACTTATCGTCTGGAGCCTCTTTAAAAAACGTAGTAACGTTTTCCATACTCAAAACTTTTGATTTCTTTGCTTCATATGTGTCATTTTGGCGTTTTAAAAAAGCAAGTAACTTTTTGTATTGTGATATATCCACATTTTCGTTTATTTGTATAGTGCTTTTCAACATGGAATATGTAGACCATAAACTAGATGCCTTAAGCGCTTTTGCCTAAAATAATGAAAGATATTGTAAGAAAAACACAAAAATATTATGTAAAAACATAAAATAGCTTACCTTCTCAAAAAAATACGCTAGCATTACACTTTCGTCAGTTCTTAGTGCGTTTTTTATCATCCTCCAATTACAAAATATTTCATATACCTTCTGGTATTTTTCCTTGGATTTAAAAGGAAGGAAGCTTGAAGACGCTTCTCGAGCGGCATTTAAAATGTCTTCAGAACAATTTTCTAAATTGTTTTCAGTAGCAATACTCATTTTTATAATAAATTAATAGTGTGTAACTTAAGCAAAATTCGAATAGAAAATAAAAATTGTTAACTGTTGTTATGTAAATAAACAAATTCGTGTCAAGTTACTAGATTACCGAAATCCTACACAAGTACCTACTATGAAATATTTTGAATTAGCAATAACTCAAAAACGGCACTAGATATTGAAAAACTGATCAAAAAATCCCCCCCCCTCGCCTCGCACTCACCCCCCGTAAATTATCAGTAGGAAAGCATATGCAAAAATTCAGATCGATCGCGAGCAAAAAAATCTACTCTTGAACCTAGATTTCTTGGGTTAGAATTGCACAAAATCCGAAAAAATAGTATAAACAAACCTTGTAAGTAAAGCATTTTTACTAAACTCATTAGCTTTTAAGTTACTCGCTCGCTGCGCTCGCTCGTACTCAAAGGCTAAATTCGTTTAGTAAAACTTTGCTTTACTAAACTTGTTGTTTAATATACTATTTAAAGCAGTTGCTATATTCAATGCGTACGTAGGCGATTCAAATACGTCCCTTTCGGAATCGTATTTACCTACAATTTTTGCAGCCTGAACAATGGTATCAAAATATTGGGGCTGCAATGCTTCGAACAAATTTTTTACTGAAGGTTGTAGCCTGGTAATTTCAATTAATAACTTCGATAATTCCCTCATTTTCCGCGAAGTGACACTGACGAAATGTTTTTCCCGGTGCACTTTCATGTACCTTGTTCCAAAAGCACAAATAAGGGTGTCTTTTTTAGCGACAAGTGAAATCCTATTTGCTCGCATATGAGGAAATATTCTATCCCTTAGTTGTTGATCAACTCTTAAATTCTTTAAGAGAAATTTTGTGCATCACTTTTCGAGTTGCTTTCATTACATCCGGGACTATCAGGACAGCGCTTTCTATGCCGAAATAATTGTTTCGTGGCATAAAAACCAAGGCAGTATGTACACGGCAAAAATTCAGAGTCCTTTAAGTTAGGTTTCTTCACTGGTTTAACGCATTTTAATGTATTCTGAATGTAGTTACCCCTTTTTCTTAAAGAAGTCAATAAATTTTTTCTTTCTTTACTTTTTAAAGGCAACGAAAAAATTTTTTGGACGTCTACTTCCAAGAAATGATTCCTTCTGATATGTCGTGCAAAGTTTAATACTGCTGATTCGCAATAATAACAAAAATTTTTATTACGATTTCGTCTGTTAGAAGATGTAGATGGAAGATTCAAAATTTCTTCATCATCCTTAGATGTCGACAAAAATTCTAAAATGTCCGTGGATTCATTCAAGCAGGGTTTTTCAGAAAGAATGAATGTTGAATCATTATAATTCTTTGATGGATTTTCGTTTCTTGCAGATGGTTGTGATTTATTTTGTTTTTCCATGGTTGAGCCATGATGATAGTTAATCATTATTCTAGATACTGGCGAAATTTCTTCAGAAATGTCCGGATTAACATCTGGAGTAATATCAAGTGATGATCCCTATTGAAAACAATTAGTAAATTATATAAATATTTTATCCAATCTGTCAAATGGTACGCTTTTGAGGAACTAGGCACTCTGTTATTGGCATCTTATCTTGTTTTTTTTAATACAATTTTATTTTAAACAATCATAAAAGATACAACAGAAAGTTATGCGATAAAATCAATCAAAAACAAACCATCTGATAGGCCTGAATACAAATTTAAATTTTCAAACAAATTTTTATAAAAATATTATGCCTCTTTGAATGGTATTCTATAGCAGGAAATACTGTTTTATGCATTATTTACATAGTTAAGAACCATACAAGATTAGTTTGAGTATTTTAATTCCAAGTGAATAATATTTTTAAATTAAGCATGGTAGCAATTTTATTTTGATAATACTTATGTCAACAAAATAGTCGATTATGGAATTACGCAAGAAAAGTTTGAAAACGTATGTGGTTTGAAACAATGGAAATCGGATAAATCATTTATCTAATATTCATAGTTTCCATTGATTCAAACTTCAAACCACATACATTTTCAAAACACAAATTTTTAATAACCTAGACCCCCTGATCTTTTCCGAAATCGAAAATTATTTGATATTTTATTTTGCAACAAACTTAATTTTTGTTTACTTTAAATTTAACAAATAAGAAACATATCTAATTGAATGGAATAATAATTATTATTTGAATTCATAATTTACTTTGATTTATTTGAGTTACCGCCACTATTTTGTCAGATTGTTAGATTTTAATTTAACATACTTATACTACTTTTGAAGTAATATTGCATCTATGAACTTCAAATTGTATTTTTATTTGCCATTTAATTTGTTTGAGTGATTGTTACACCAATGACCTGTCCTCTTTTCAATGTTTAATTAATAATTAGACATAATAATTTTTCCAATAGGTAGGACAATTTTTGCCCTATTTTTTTTCAGGTATTGAAAGTAAATAATTTTCGACGCCGGTACATTACTTTCATCATTAGTTAAATCATTTAACTCAAATGAATATTGCAAGTACATTTTTTAGAACTGTAGAAGATAAATTATATTACCTCAGTGTTACTGCCATTAGGTAAAAATTCTGGATCTTTGTCCGAATCATACACCGGAGATTCTATGTTTACATCCAACTCATGCACTGGAGACGGAGTTCTCTAAAAAACAAAAGAATTTTAATTTATTAGTACTAAAACACAACAAACTGTTAAAAATCTCTACTGTTAAAAATTTTTTAATTCTTTCGATCATTTTTAAACTTAAATCAAAACCCCTAGTTTTACAAAAAAAAAGAATAAAAACTCTTAAAAAAACTACTTACTTCCCATGGATTCAATAACGTGTCGTCATCGTTAAACACCTGAATTATTTCTGCTTCCTTACTGCTTAAGTCTAATGATATTTCATTGAGTTGAACATTTCGTGATAAATGTTTTTCTCTGGAAATCTACAACAAATTTTTTAGGTGTTTTATGGTACCACAAATTTGAAATTTGTAGTATTAGATGAACTAAAACACCTGAAGAAGAACTAAAAGACTACTATGTAATTGTAGAGACCGTTCAAAAATTGCGTACAATAGCTTTGGGAGAAAGAGAATGGAAAGGATACTTTTATGTAAAAATACACCTAATTTTTAATAGAGGGGAGCGGGGCGCTTTGTAATTTTATAGAAATTTCTTGTATGAGGGAAGGGAGAGTAGAAAATTCTGTGAGAAAACTACAGATGAGGAAAAATGGGTTCAAGATTGGTAAAAGTTCATTACGTAATGTTTAAATGGTTCGTGTGTAATAAGATTTAGTTGGTACATTTTCAGGTTTAATAGTTCATCCATATTTAGTATTTGCATAAGAAACGTTAAACTTACAGTATTGTCCGAATTTTCAACTTGTACAATTTTGTTATTATCTAATGGAGACAATAATTTCTCTCGATTTGACTTTTTTTTCACAAATTTCACTTGATACTAAAATACAATATGTCATTAATGTGTTTGTATTAAAAATTAAAAAAAAATTTAACTTACAGAAACATTACTCATGGTATAAAGATTACAAGGTATGATCTGACGCATCTAGTGACGTTTAATAATTCAATATGGTGGACTCTTAGAGATATGTACACTGAAGGTTTAAATTACGAATTGAAATAAATTATGAAATTTAAATATTTTTTCGATTTTAATTTAAAAATTAGACATTTTTACACTTCATATTTGAATAATTATTTTTAAACATTTAGTTTGTGCAAAGTTTTCTAAGTAGGAATTTAATTATTTATATAGGTTTTTGATATAAAAACAAGGTGATAAGAACGCATTTATATTTATTTGAATATATAAAAATAAAATAAACATTTTAAGAAGTAATCTTTATTGCTTTTCGTTTTCTGGTATTACTTAAATCAAGAAGTACTTTATTAAGCTTCTTCATTCTAAAATACAGTCTAGATCTGAAAAACAAAGTTTTCACTTTTTCATCACAATCAATGTATAAAGAACTTTCCAAATGAAGCTGCAGAAACCCTTTCATAAATATAAGAGCATCTTTACCATTTCAGGTTTTAAAATTCCTGGGCAAATCTTGATTTTACCACACCACTTTCGAAGAGTCGATACAGCAGGCAGTGGGTATTCCTTTTTTAACAGTAATCGATAAGCACGTGCACCTGCACTAGTATGTATTGCTATTCCGTTTGCAATGTCATCAGGAGACCACCAGGTATTTATACCAGGATTGGCTAACCTATTCATTTGACCCGATGTGAAAATAGCAGCAACAGATTTTAGAATTGCTGTTTTTTCATGGCTCTCTGCTTCAAGTAACTTGATTTTAGCTTCAAGCCCTTCAATATAATTTTTTAATAAGCAAATTTCTTGCCTTAATTCACTGTAAAGTAAATGTAAATTAAGCAATAATATAAACATAATACAATATAAATTATTTACCTTTCATTTTCTGGTGGAGGTACTAATACGGTTTCATTATTTTCCAAAATATTATTATTATGGATTAACAATGGCTCAATTCTGTAAGAAATGCATTATTAATATAATTAAATTATTTAATTTAAATTATTTATCTTTCATTTTCCATTAAAGAGGTAGAAGATGATGGTTGATGTATTTCGATGTCGTTAGTTTCAAAAGTGTTCATTAAAGAGATCTCGGGCGACTGAATTCTGTAATAATAATTTATAGTAATAATTAACATAAAAAATAATAATTGTCTAAAACTAACTCTGTTGTGGTTTTGTGCTCATTCCTCCTTCTTTTTTTTTTTTTTTTTTTTTTGGTGCGTTGGGGAGGGGGAAATCCTCATGGACACCACCCGAAGGGGTGGTAGTGTCGGACTCTTACCGACTAAAACCCCCTCCCTAATTAGCTGACTGCAGGAGCGTGGTATCCGTCGTGAGACATTACTTCGCCGCTCCTGCAGATTTAACGCGCAAGAGTTGTTCCATTCTGTTGTGCTTCACCCTTTCGGGTCTTTGCTCTTCTTTCGATATTCACCCTTTTTTTCAGTCTTCATTGCTTGGACTACCAAGTTTATTCCGCGTTTTGATCTTTCCGCTCGTCTTCTTCTTTTCGCCTCATTACTTGCCGCATGAAGTTGCCGATGAGGTTCCAATCGTCATCGGATCTTAGCATTTCCTCTATCATATTTACTGGTGCCAGAGCCTTACCCAGCTTCTCTTCCACAATTTGCCTGAGATCTAGCCATTTCTCGCACTCGAACAGTGTGTGGTGCGGGGTATCTTCCAACTCACAGTACCGGCATGTTGGTGTAGGTCTTAGTTTCATTCGATGTAAGAAACTATTAAAACATCCGTGGCCTGTTAGGCATTGTGTGATATGGAAGTCAACTTCTCCATGCTTTCTTTCGATCCACGATTTTATGTCCGGTATCAAGTTGTAAGTCCATCTTCCTTTTGCGTCGGTGTTCCATCTCGTCTGCCAAGTTTCAAGCGCCTCTTCTCTGATCTCTTGTCCATCGTCTGGGTTTTTGTAGCACTCGGCCCTGATTTGCGCCTGCAGATCTATGGGCATGAGTCGGGCTACCAGCAGCACGGCATTTTCTGATACGGTGCGGTATGCGCATACCATCCGTAGCGCAGTCCTGCGTTGGACTCTTGCTATTGTAGTCCGGTATGCCTCGACTTCCATTGCGTTATACCACACTGGCGCCCCGTACAAAATCACCGAGTGCACTACTGCTCCCAGTAGTCTTCTCTTGCTGCACTTGGGTCCCTTCAGATTCGGCATCAGCTTGGAAAGCGCCGTAGATATTTTTCCTGCCTTGGCTGCAACCTTTTTCAGATGTTCGAAAAAGGTCAGTCCCTTGTCGAAAGTTACGCCCAAAGAGACAAGCGTTCGCTGCGGCAGGATTTCTTTGTCCCGGGCGATAAACCGCATAGGTTTTATCTTCCGTCTTCCAGTTGGAAGCATAGCCTCTGTCTTTTCGGGAACCATTTGAAGGCCGTGCGCTTCCATCCAACTGTCAAGAGTGCCCAGTACCTCGTTGACTTTTATCTGCAGGCTCGCTTCGTCTTTCGCGGTCACCACTGCTGTTATATCGTCCGCGAAACCGACCAACGAGACTCCTTCTGGCATTAGCAGCCTCAGTACTTCGTCATAGGCAATGTTCCACAGCGTTGGTCCCAGCACTGACCCCTGTGGGACTCCACTCGTGACTTCCACCGTTTCGTTCAGCAAGTCTTCTTCTATCAGGAGGGTTCTGTTTGTCAGATAATCAACAATTATGTTATACAGATAACCCTGGATCTTTCTACTCGCAAGGGCTTCCAAAATGTCCTGCCATCTGACGGAATTGAAGGCATTTTTCACGTCTACCGTGACTATTGCACAGAGTTTTCTTGTGCGCCACGTGCCTTTCCTTGCTTCATCGGCTTTGTTCTTAATTTGCTCGAGCGCATCTTGAGTGGAAAAGCCTTTCCTAAACCCATACTGGTTTTGGGCCAGTCCACCAGTTCTTTCTATCTCGCTTTGAAGCCTCCGCAGCAATAGTCGCTCGAACAGCTTTCCCACCTCGTCTAGTAAACATATCGGTCGATATGAACTCGGCTGGTCGAGTGGTTTTTGACCCTTTTTGACCCCATCTCGGTGGATGCGGAGATTCCATCATCCCCTTCTAACTCAGCAAGGAAGGGATGGGTAATCAAGAAGCTAGACAGTCACGAACTCCAGCGTTCAATCAAAGAACATATAGCTGGACAAAGCATTGAAACAGCCGAAGAGCTTGCACGTAAGCTGTCCATGGTCTGCGACGACTGCATGCCCAGGAAACGCCCGAATCGTGGGAGAAGAGGGGCGTATTGGTGGACACCTGAAATAGCAGAATGTAGGAAAAAATGCTTACATGCGCGTAGAGTCCTTCAGAGGAAGATTGCCAGAAGAGGTTACGACCAAACCAGGAAAGAAGAAGCTGATGCAAAAGCGGCAAGGAAGGAATTAGCAAAAGCTATAAAAGACAGCAAAAAACGTCACTGGGAGACCCTAATCAAGGAAGTTGACAACGACACCTGGGGTCTTGGATACAAGATCGTTAGGAAAAAACTTGGGAAGCCAAAGATCCCAGGTTTGACGGCCGAGAGGTTGAGGAGCATCGTCGATGCCCTTTTTCCAAAACATCCTCCACCAAACAGAGATCTTTGCGATACGGATCCCATGACTCCTCTCCGAAACGTGAAGGAGTCGCCCTCATTGCATACATCCAGATCCAACTCGGCTATGAATTCACTGACGATTTCACCTCGGCGATCCGTTCGACCAGAGCCCCACTCTGTCGACTTGGCATTCATGTCTCCGGCCACGATAGTTGGCAGAGTCTGTGCTCTGATGCTTCTTGCCAGTTCGTTGAGACTTTGTTCGAGTTCTCTTGTAGAGGAATTTGGGGAATAATAGCAGCTGTAGTATATCATCCCCCTGGCCTCCACCCAAACAAATTCCCTTCCACAGTTCCAATTCTCTACTGCTGTTGTCCTGGGTACAAAAACAGCCGCCATACCCGAATCGTCCTTTAACCAATCTTCTCCCTCGGTCTTATGGGGTTCACTCACCAGTGCTAAATCAATCCTCCAGTTTTTGATGTTATGTAGGAGGAGATCGCTTGCCGCCCTGGCCCTATGCAGATTTATTTGGATGATCTTGTTCGGCATTATCGTTTATTTGTTGGGAGGGTCCTACTGTGCTATCTGTTCTACCTCTACTTTCCGTTTCGGCCGAGTTTTTTAGTTTCTTTGGACACCATTTGACTCGATGTCCCTTTTCTTTGCAGTGGTGACACTCGATTTCATCATCTCTTTTTGTGGAGTTTCGATGGGTGGGGCATGCCGTTGTTCGGTGGCCATTTCCACAGATAGCGCATCCTGCAGCCATCTTGCACTCCGCAACCTGGTGGCCCTCGGCCCCGCAGTTGAGGCACTTCGTCTCGTACAAACCGTCACACCCGGCCGCTATATGGCCTCTACGCCAGAATTTCCTGCAGAATTCCAGCGAGAACTCCCTGACTCTGCAGCCCGAAATCATGCCGACCGTCACCCTTCCCGAGACGGGAACACGTCCCGTCCCGAGACACCCACCCTAAGACGATCAAACCGCACTGAATTTTCATCTTCCGGTTGCTGTCGAGGCAAATATTGCGTTGGTACCGCACCATTGTTTAACTTTTTAAATCTTCTATTGATACCATAAGATGCTAAAAGAGTATCTACTTGGTAATCTTCTTCAACAGAATGAACTGAACATATTCGAGCAGTGTTCGGATTATCACTGCGTCCACATAAATGTAGCCACCGTTTCATTACTGTTGAATCTTTAGGAAAAGTGTGGTAATATATCGACGTGGTAGCATTTCCACCTTGATTGCTATTATTGCAACCGAAAACAGAACACCTCATTCTTGTAATACAATATTCACACACTTGTTTACTTCACTTGACACTTACCTACTTGCTTTTATTTAACACAAACAATTCACTTTGATTTCACTATTATTATAGTAATTATATTGTTTACCAACCGCAATAAAAAATAGGCATGACCAACTTTAAAATAAGATACGTTTTAGTTTAAAATACATTTTAAATTATTTAAAATAATAAGAATTCTAAAATAAACAATAGGAAACGTCAAAAGACGTCTCCTCGGTCCGCCATTTTTGAATGCGCAGTACCCGACGAGTTTTCGTTCACGGATAGATCATACCTTGTAATCTTTATACCATGAACATTACTAGTAGAAATATCATGCTGCTTCACTACAAAAAATAATAATTCTAGATTACAAACAGATAAACTATAAATTATTGTTAATAATCTAAATAAAAACACCCTTCTACAGTTATTTAGATTAATTGTAATTCCCTACAGTGACAAGTAGTAAACAAATATAAATTATTGTATTATTAGGTCTAGGTATTTTATTTCTTTTCAAAATTGAACAAATATATTAGAAAAGCAAACTTTTTTTTTGTAAGTTTATTTTGTGACTTCAATACCTGATCATTTAGAAATAAATAAATTGAAGGAAGAACTTTAATTTAATTAACCAATATTTAAAATAAAATGGAAAATTTTCAATTTTGTAAATTTGTGTATCCTAAAATTTTAATAATTTTTCACATCCGTCACAAAAAATACGATGTTTTCCAAGAATGAATTTTTAAAATTCAATTTAGTTGTCGAAAACAAAACGGCATTTTTGGTAGAGAATCACAGACATGGACGATTAGCGAATAAGGTTTTATAAACCGTTGCTGCGCATAAATACTGTTAAAGAGTTGGAAGAAAAACGATAAGGGACCATTTAAAAATGAAATTTTTTAATTATGTTTTAAGCAGACAATACGGAAAGTTTCGAATAGGCTAACATAATACATACAGTGAGTGTAGAAAGTATTCGTCACCTATATTACCAATGTAAATTGCTAATTTTAAAACCGTTTTTTGACATATAAAAATCACTTTTACAGCAAAACTTTTTAGACATCTTTTATTAAAAATTTCATTATCTTTAATTTTGTATCTATACATTTTTCTATTTTGTCGCCCCGTTTTTGACTGGCAGCGACTTAAACAAGACTCTGAAAATTACAAATTTCGCGAAAAATAAACTTTCTATGCACAATGTTCCTGTCCAGGAACATCCTTCTTCAAGTTAGACAGGCTACGAATAGATTGTAACACATAACATCTCGATAATGAAGATAATCAGCTTCTGATGTTAAAAATGGTTGAAGTTATGTTTTTCTCGTTTTTAATGAAGTGTGTGTCATATTGTTAGAAAGCCTAATTTTTAAGTTAAAAGAATTTCAGTGGCTCGATTACATCATATTGATGGTATGTTTACCTTGTTTTCTCCTACTTTTCGTTTACTTACTTTTATATTTTGACTTTGAGTTCAGACAAAACAGGCAAAACTTTATGAATATTTTTGAAAATAAAGACGAATAACTTTTTTTAAATATTTTTTACGTGTTACAAACGATTTCAAAAATAAAATTATGTGCAATATAGGGTTAAATTATTACCTTTCTCAATCTTATCCGTTATAATAGGGAAGCAGGAATTTCAAAAATTCAATTTCCCATGCTATTTCGCTATGTTCAGATGAACGGTCGGTCAACCGGTATAAAAAGTTCAAAATTCACGAAAATGTAATTATTTTTATACATGTTATACACGTAAGTTTTTATTTTCACCCAATCTAAATTTTCAAGCAGTTCTCCATATTTATTTTTCAATTCGTTGCATTTTGTTTTCTTGGGGGCTACTTTAGATTTTATATTTTTTATGAAATAATTTTCAACAATTTTCTTCTGTTCTTTTGTCCATCGCACTCTATTTTGCTTTTTTTTAAGGCTCATCATTTCATTTTCTTCAGAGGCGGCATCTAATAAATATACAATTAATTATTATTTCAAAATATAGTATTTAGTATTGTTTTTTTACCTTCAGATTTCCTTCTACTAGGTCCAGGTTGCTCCATAATTTCTAATTCATCTTCTACTACTGCATTTGTTACGTCAATATCTTCAAAATTTTTCCCATCTATGTCTTTTGTGTGTCCCTTATCCATTAAATTTAGGACTTGACTGATTTTGGCAGTCTGATACACGTCTTGTGTAATCCTGAAAAATACATAAAATTAACCTATACTATAAAGCTTTTTGGTAAAGGTAGATTCTCAGTATAAGTAAATAGTAATAACACTAGAGAATTACAATAACGAGAAAATAATGCGGCCGGTTTTCTACAAATTTTACACTTAATTTGACATTAAAAATTACAAAATCACAAACTGATGTTTCAAATTTTTTATTATCGAATATCAGTGCCAGTGTAAAAAATAAACCGCTTACTTTTATTCCAAGCAAAATCGGAATTAAAAATTGCACTTACTCGTAAAATTCTTCGTGTGTTTTTTCGGTGTGTCCCATGAACTTGGAAAATTGTTTCGATTCTGATTTTGATAAATTTAATAATTGCATAATTGTGGCTATTTGCTTTCTTAGTCGATATGAAGTCATTAAATCTGGATTGGAAATTTTACTGCATCGAGCCATTTTTCGAATGACCGTATCAGCTCTTATCCAACTGTTAGTAACGTTTGGATAGGCAAACAAGTATTGTTTACTACTGGGTACGATTCTTGTTTTTAACCTAATTTCCAACAGCAAATTAATGTACTCTTGAATATTTTGTTAGAAATAAAATTACAATTTGTCTGCTACGTTTTCCCCTCGCAACCACTCTTTTATACTCTTTTGTTAGAAGTTTTTCAGATTCTGCTAGGCTATCTAAACATTCATCTAAATTGTTACTTGTTTGATTGGTTTGATATGATTCAATACTAGTGTATTGCACGTCACCAATCCGGCGTCGATTATATAATATTGTTGAAACCAGTGACGTCTCGGCCAAAGCTTTGAAAGCAGCGGCATCATTGGCATTTTCCTTCAATTTCGAGTAACTTATTTCTGCTGTTTGATTAATATAATCCCGGAATTTCTTTATATCCTCTGTTAATGACAACAAAGTCGGTTTATTCCACTTATTTTCTGCCAAATTTTTTAAAGCCAATGAAGAAATTTCAGTAATCTATTGACCTTCTATTAGAAAAGCGATTTTGAGAAAAAAGTCATGGAAAGATACGATTTACATTTCCAACCTAGGGAGTGTATTAATAATTTCTGGAATTACTGTATGTGCCCTAGGTGTCAGATACTTTTGGAACCCACTAGACGGTTAAAATCGCAACATAAAATTATATCTGTTTATATTTCTATAAACTGGTAAATAATTTATTAGGAATGCTATTAAAAGAAAATTTAGGAAAATATGCAAAAAAAATTGAAAGAGATAAATTATGTAATGCAATACTTTTACGAAATGATTCAGGTTCCTATAATAATAATTTATTATTATTCCAAAAATAATTGACTTACCTTGGCCAAAGACTAGACATTATAATTAATTCAGTACTAAATTGCACAAAACTTTCAAAAATTAACACAAAATTTCAGGCACAGACCAACTTAAACGACACGTTGAACAATAATAACTAAGAAGGAATAATTTGTATTCTAGCACTTTATATGTATTTAATGCGGGCTACAGACGTTCAACTTGGTTGTCAACTTGAGTTGAACGTTTCACTACACACTTTTCAACTTGGTTGACAACCTAGTCATCAACATCACTTTTTACTATCTCGCGTTGCTTACGATTGTATAGTATACGTTACTTTAATTTAACATATAGGCAACAGGGCCGGATTGGAAACAAATTATTTACCGGGATTCGCAGCCGGCCCCCATCACGTATGAAATATTAAAATGCGCCGCAGGCAAAAATTTAAAACATTTCGAGGTCAACAAAGTTTAAATGAAAAGTATTTTTACAGGAAATCTACAATTAATTTACAGGAAACTTAGACCATGCAGCGGCAAGCTGTTCATTCCGATTTTTTACCATATTATGTTGGACATTTTTCTATCTTTGAATTTTAATTACCTAACAATTTTAGTAAAAAATTTTAAGGAATCAGTCACAGGCCCCCGTTAGGCCTACGGCCTACCCGGGAACTTCCCGATTTCCCGGTGGGCCAATCCGGGCCTGATAGGCAACATACCTACACACGTTTCAAGTTGGTTGCTAACATCAGGCTCCACCCACAAGAAATCTAAAATCATCAACCTGGACTTGAACTTGGCTTTCAACCTTCAACTAGCCTACACACGGCCAACTTGGTCGTCAACATGGCAAGTTGACAACTTGGTTGACAACCAAGTTGAACGTCTATAGACCCCTTAACGAACTTCTTTAGAAAACTGCAGTTTAACCCTTATGTTAATACCCGGGTGCCCACCTTGTTGTATTTGCATGAAAAAAACTATAAAAAAATGTAAATTTTATTTTGAGCTCCAGGATCGTCGTTATTTAGCTCAAAAGCAAGCAAATCGTAAATTCAAATTATTATTATTTTTCTTATTTATTTTGTAACGGTTCAGAATTGGTGGATCAATTAATGGGGCAAATGTGATGCGGGGGTGCATTTTCGCAACTCCCGAGTCCGTTGCTTTGTTATTGGTTTACCATGATTTTGCTTTCCTTAAACAAAAATAATATTTCGTTGTTTTGTTTATTGTTGGTGGATTTTCAGACGTATAAAAATTATGTTGGAGATCCTGTTTTCCTGATATCATTATCATACATATTTTTCGTGTTAAAATTTTCAAGTTGACAAATTTTTAATTTTGGTCTTTTGAAAAGAGATTTTTGAATTAGCAAAGTGCTACGAAAGTGGGTTTATGTTTTTTTGTATTAGCCCTTCCGATTTATTGGGATTTATTCGCTGCACTTAGCATTGAAGATTGTTATCGATTCGAAGATATTTAATCTTATCTCCTTTGGAGGATTTAGTATTCAGATTTCTTTTGCAAGTACAAATTTTTAATTTCGAAATGTTGTTTGTAATTACTTCCTTGTTTTACAAGGAAGTATTGTGATACCGATTTTTTTCGATTTCCAGATTTTGACGGAAATATCCGTTTTGACCTTCCCTGAATCCATTTTGACTATTTTCGTTGTGACGTCTGACGGTACGTACGTACGTATGTACGGACGTCTGTATGTCGCATAACTCAAATACGGTAGGTCGTAGAAAGTTGAAATTTTGGATTTGAGACACTTATAGCATCTAGTTGTGCACCTCCTATTTTTGGTTGCGATTGTCCGTGCCAAAAGTTGTAATTAATGACGCGCATGAATAGATTAACGAGATTCCTGTCCAATTATTATAAAAATTACAAGAAGTTATGTGGTGTCCACATCAGATTTTTTTTATTTTAGCCATCTTTACAACTTCTTGAAAGTACGAAAATTACTATAGGGAAAATTGACCCTCAACAACATCTGCGAAGTAATTTTGGGAATCCTCTAATGTTTTTTTTCTTCTCTACGTCAATAATTGTTCTAGGGCAGCGGTTCTTAAACTTTTTTATGCGCGGAGCCCTTGCGAAATTAAAACTAATTTGACGGAGTCCCACCATATTTTTTCAACTAAATTACATAAACGTTATCAAAATTTTAATTTTAGGTACAAATTAATAAAAAAACAATTTTTAAACGATCTTTATTGCCAAATGTTACATAAGTATTGCTATGTTAGTGTGATCTGTGATATTGAGACTTATTTGAACAAATTTTTTTAATGTTGGGCTTTATAGAAGAGAGTTGGAGTCTCATATCAGGTTCTGCATCCAAGCGATTTCGATACTTCGTTTTAGTGGAAACGTACGAGGAAAACCCAGTTTCGCAAAGATATGTGCTGACAAATGGAAGAAGAACTGAAATAGCTTTTCTTGACAGCTCTGGATATTCATGTTTAAGGCTACACCAAAATTGTGATAGTGGTCGGTTTTCAAATACCGCTTTTAGTGTCGAGTCTGAAATCAAATCTATAAATATTTCATAATCCTGCGATGAAAGAGCTTGGGGTTTTTCTCTGACAGCAAATGGATTTTTTACCCAAGAATTATTTTTCAGAGTATTACTCCATTCATTTGGAAAGTACTGTGTAACAGAACTACATAGATGTGTAAGATGCTCAATAATCTCATCTGATAGTTCTTTTGGTAGTTCATCTGTTTCATGATCTTCAATAAATTCTTTTAATGTTAGAAAGCAGTCCAAGTTTCCACTTTTTACGCTATTAAGCCAAAATTCTAGTTTTCTTTTAAAACTAATAATTTTGTCATTAGCTTTAAATACAGTGATATCTTTTCCTTGTAGAGACAGATTAATTTCATTCAATTTCGAAAATATTTCCGTTAAATAGGCAAGTCTAAATAACCACATTTTATCACTTAACCTTGTTTCCAAATTGAAGGGATGCTCCAGGAAAAAAGAACGCACTTCATCTCGTAACTCGAATAACCTAAGTAGTATTTTACCCCGAGATAACCATCGAACTTCTGTGTGAAGTAGTAAAGATGTATGCAGGCTACCCATATCATTACACAATATCTTAAACAACCTCATATTTAAAGGTCGAGACTTTATAAAGTTTATTATTTTCACCGACTCCTCAAGAACAGTTTTAAAAGAAAATGGTAAGTTTTTGACAGCTAATGCTTGGCGGTGAATTATACAGTGACTACTGCTACAATTTTTAGCAATCTCTTTGATCCTTGCAACAGCGCCTGCAGTTTTTCCCACCATTGCTTTCGCTCCATCCGTGCAAACATCGATGCAATTGTCCCATGGCAATCCATTTTCGCGAAAATAGTTGTTAACAACATTAAAAATTTCAGCCCCTGTGGTATTACTTTCTAACGGCTTACAAATAAGTAGATCCTCTTCTATAGCGTCTTCGTATTGGTACCGTACAAACACTAGCAATACTGCTAGTCCTGCTACATCAGTCGATTCGTCCATTTGTAGAGAAAACTTAGAAGACTTGAGACGAGACGATAGCTCAAATTTTATATTATCTGAGAGATCTTTTATGCGGTGAGCTACTGTATCATTTGAAAGTGGTATCATGGACAGTTGTTTAGCCGACTTTTCGTCCAACATACATTTTACCATGTCAATTGCACATGGCTTGATAAGCTTTTCCGCTATTGTGTGAGCTTCTCCAGCCATTGCAATTTTATACGAAACAATATAGGAAGCTTCGGTAGCATTTTCGTTAACAGTCTTTGATGCTTGGCGCATAAACGTTTTTGTATTTAAAAGCCCTTCGCGTTTTCGCGCAAAATATTCTGCGGTCTTATTTTTATATTCCGGATGCAAAGATTGGAAATGACGAAGCAATTTTGCAGGAAACATAGAACTATTTGGTAAAACTTTGTTGCACAAAACACACTGAGGACAATTATCGGCATTCATAAATCCAAAAGCTATATAACTTTCGTCATACTTTCTCTTTTTATGTGCCTGATGTGATGTATTTGTAACTGATTGGTGCGAGGATTGGCATTCTAAAGAACGCTTATTATTCTTTTTTGGCAAAACTAAGTTGTCTACTTTTAAACACTCTGAAAAAAGGAAAATCTAATAATATTACATACCTAATAAAGAAAATGATAAATATTGTACCTGAACTAGAAGGCTCAGGCATTGATTCTGCATCTTCTGAACTCCCTGATGTACATGGTTTTTTTAAAGGTTCCTGTCTTCAGCCAACGCTCCATTGAAAACAATTTATAACACACACCGCTTAAAAACATAAACAACTATGACGCACTAGCACTTACTAAGGCCGACAGTGTTGACTGAAAATCAGGGTTGCTAGCTTTGCCTGAGTGAAGCAATAAATTAATAAATTAGAAAGTTGTAGGAGGGGGTGAAGGTTAAACTTGGTAATGTGGTAAGATGCTTTTTCTTTTACTTTTTTATAAATTTTAGCTACGGAGCCCCTAGAATGGTTACGCGGAGCCCTAGGGCTCCGCGGAGCACACTTTAAGAAACGCTGTTCTAGGGTCTTTGTTTTACGTCTTACCTTCCGTTAGTAAACTGCTGTCCGAGTTTAACCATCCATTGTGTCGTCATTATTACATCGGTAATCGTCATTTCACGGGAAGAATAATTGACTGCATACATTTCAATTTTGGGAAACTTCAATCCGTTTCAACCCTAATTTCACAAGTGGAAACATCTACCATCTAAGTTGTACCGTTAACTACCATCTGCCAGGACTTCGTATCAGCTCAAAAGATAAGTGTTTCGTGCCGTTATAACAAGTGAGTATGTTCACTGGTTGAATACTAGAAGGTTACTGCTTTACAGAGCGCATCCCTTCTTACATTTTAATGCGCACACAATAGGCGCGCTCGCCATAAGAAGATTAAATAGAGACCAGTATAGTAAAATACAAAATTGCTTGAACATACTCCCAGCGTTGAAGTCTTCCAGCTTCAACAATAAAAATGAAAGCTAATGAATGCAAATAAATGCTATCCAGCGTGATAAAGTACATAAATTTTATAAATGAGGAGCGATCGAGCAAAAGCGAATAAATCCATCTTTAGTAGTTCTCGGGAAATCGTCATTTTGTTGCACAGGGTAAACGATGAAATATTAAAGAAAACTTTTGGGTGGAAGTTGTTGATTTTCTGGTGAGAATAAAATACACCAAGTCTTATTATAAAGTACGAAGTCATTTAGGAGTTATTCCAGAAAACAATGTGGATTTATCTGGTTTTTCTCAATTTTGCGATTTTGATATACGAAATTGATATTATTTTATAACAATTTATTGAAAAAAAGCCTAAAATTACAATAATAATTATTTAAAAATAAAAATTTTTAAATTAAAAAAACATAATTTTTAAAAAATAATTTTTTATTAAGAAAAAAAAAATACAAATTCTAAATGTTATTAAGAAAAAACAAACAAATAAATACAAATTCTAAACGTTATTAAGAAAAAACAAACAAATTTAAAGAAAAAATGTAAATTTTAAATGTGTAGAGCGACGTCCTCTTCTAAACAGTCGCATGCATCGTTATCTTTGTCCTGGTTCTGATCCCCATCTTGTTCGGTATTAGAAGATGTCCCCAAAATATCTTTATACCACTTTAAATTTTCTTGGCTTTCCCAGCTTTGTCCAAATTGCTCGGCCATAAGTTTTCGTAAGTTTTTTTTTGTCTGGGATATTGCGCTGTAGTGTGATATTTTTAAGCTGAAAGACATCAGTTGATGTAAACTAACTAATATGAAAGAAGTAGCTGTATCTAAAAAACTAGAGCTTCTGGAAGGGAATTGTGGGTAGATTCGAGCTTAGCCACCTCGAATTAGTAAACAACCGTTAAAATATTTCATGCAACAGAAAAAAAGTTTGATTTTGTTGTGCTGTGTTATCGGTTAAGTAGAGCTCGTCGAACAATAGAAAATGCTTTTGGAATTTTGGTGGCTCGGTGGAGAATATTTCTAACACCTATTAAAACAACAGTGGACAACGTTGGTAGCATTATACAGGCTACAGTAGTTCTACATAATTTTTTAAAAATACGCAATTCTCCACGTTATTGCCCAACCAATTTTGTTGATGGTGCAGACGAACCTGGGCAGTGGAGAAATGAAGTAAATTTAAATGAATCAGCATTACGGTCAATTGGTCCAATGGGCTCAAACAATAGGAGTTTTAATGCAACAGAAATACGAAATAAATTCAAAGACTATTTTTGCTCTGAGCGTGGATCCGTTCCTTGGCAGATGAGGACAGTACTAAGGGGCTTCAACAATATGTAAATAAAAATATTGGTGTATACAAAATTTTATTTAATAAAGATCTTGTATATCATGTTCTATGTGTTTGTATTCAAATATAAGCCGACAAATTTTCGCTTTAATTTTATCAGCATTACGACTATTTTTAAATTTGCTTAATTCGTTTGCAATAAAATCACCAAAATGTGCTTCAGAACTTCTTTCGTTTTTTTGTTTAATTCCATCTTGCCAACTTGCTATAGCTTCCTGTACAGCAGTAATGCTGTTATCCACAGAATCTTCTCGTTTTCTTTTTGAAGCTCCTGTTGAAAATGTGGTTTTTCCTGTTGGCAAATTTGTAATTGGTGGACCAACAGGAAGGTCCCTTGTTGACGGCAGAGGTGACGACCGAGATGTGGTCGATTTACTGTCACGTGAAGACGTCGAGGTACCACTATCTAAGGGTGGTAAAATTTTAGGTATAGATACCACAGATATAATTTTGGGAGGTGGGTAAATCGGTAGAGTATCTTCTAGCAACCCTTCATATTGAGAATGGTCATTGTACCCAAACGTTTCATCGTCGATTTCATCATTTTCTAACATATCACTATTATTCATATTATTAATAGTTCTGAAAAATATTGGATATTTAATAAATTACCATCGGATATAGGAGTACGATTTAAAATTACCTTCGACTTGAAACATGATTTTCTAAAAATGACAAAAGCTCATATAATGGCCATCGTGGTTTGTAACCTCCAATGGCTCCACTTCTCGACTCTTGGTTTATTGCAGCCTTTTCTCTAGAAAACCTCTGTCGTATGGTGGTCCAACGACTTTTAACTTGTTCTTCTAAAAGGTAATATAATTTCATTAAAAGGGTTTCATAACGAGAGTACTAACTGTACTGAAAACTAAGTTTTGTGTTATTTACTAGTGAAATTGTACAAAAATTACAACCACTATTATTTAAAAAAAAATTCAACCTTAAAAATGGTTAAACAGAAATTAATTTTTTACTTACTTGTAGCAGATAACGACGAAGCAATAAATTGCCAAACATTCTCTTTTTTATAGATGTCTCTATAATCTTTGTCGCCTTTATTATGCAGACACGGATGCGATTGTATAAAATTTATAAGCTGTTCATCTTCGAACAAATTTCTCGACATTTTTGTATTAATTAAAACTCCAAAATAATTATAAAATTTTTATAATAATAAATTATGTTGTTGTTTTTAACCTCAAAATCAATCCACTATACATTAAAGTAGAAACAAGTTCAACTTCTGTGCTATGCCGTGCTATGTCGCTATGCTAGCATAGCCAACATAAAACATTTGACATACAAGTCAAACAATTTCATGGTTATGCAAAACATAGCATGGCAACCCGCATAGCAATGTGGACATCACCATTAAAACCGTATGCTTCTACTTCTGTGTTTTACATTGGCATAGCATAGCACAAGCTATGTGGCGAGCCCTTAACTTTGTTCATATTTTTAGTTTGTGTTTTTTTAAAAACAATTCTTTTAATGTCAGCAATACCATCCACTTTTTTATAAAAATTTTGTAGTTCTTTAATATCCTTAAGCAACCAGTCTTTCCCGAGTAATTTAATGGTGCCTACTTCTGAATATAGCTTATACTGCCGTCCTAAGCTAAAACGCAGTATCTCCAAAATTGTAGTTTTGAGAAAACACGCATTTAGATATTTATGGTTGGACCACCAAGAAATAATTTATTAATTTTGAAATTAGCTAGGCATATAAAATGCTTAGGTTTCAGACTTCAATATCGATATATTATAACAATTTTTATTTGTTTAAATATTAGTAAAATGGCGCTTATTGCTTTTTAGTCGAGCATATTGTTCTTGGTTGACTCTAGAAGAAAATGCAAAATAGCAGTAAAGACCAATATTATTAACTTGAAACGTCAGAAATCTAAAATTTATTTTTCAAAATACGTAATAAACAAAATTACAAAATTTAAAAATATATAGGTATATAAAATATAAAAAAAATAAAACTCTACACGTCATCAATATCTTTTAACCGGGTAGGCATAGAATTAACCAGATGTTTTAAAGTTTCGTATGTAACGACTTCCTGCATTACAATTTTCAACAAATTTTGTAAATGTATTAAAGATTTTGGTTTTCTTTCGGTAATTCTTCGTTTCATAATGCCCCAAAGATTTTCAATTGGATTTAAATCCGGGCTGTTACCTAGCCATTCTAAGGTATTAACACCTTTATTTTGGAGAAAACGTTTAACCTATCAAATTAAAATTTTAAAAATTAAATTTTTGCACATTATACTATTCCTTCATTATGTAAAGATACAAATAAATATGATACTTACAATTTTTGCTCGATGGCATGGTGCAGAATCGTCCTGGAATATGGAGGAAGATGCCTGGGAATTGTGAATTTCTATATATGGCAGAAGATAATCTGTTAGAGTGCTTATATTTTTATGAACACCAATTCTCCAATTCCATAATGGGAAAAGCATCCCCAAACCATTTGTCCGGCCCGGCCGGGTGCTTCACTGTTGGCGTGACACACTCTTCATTAAGTCGTTCTCCAGGTCTGCGTCGAACATACTGCTTACCTTCCGACCCTAATAAACAAAATTTACTCTCATCGGAGAAAATCATATTCTTCCAGTCATCTTCACTCCAATTCTCATACTTTTTTGCCCATTTTAGCCGGTTTGATCGCATTTTATTTGTTAACAGAGGCTTTTTTGCTGGCGATCGCGCTGTTAAATTTGATTCTCGTAATCTGCGCCTTACGGTTTCGACACTTATTTGTGTTCCAGAAGCTTCTCCTATCTCGGTACGAATGTCCACTGCGGTTTTGAAGCGATCTTTCAACGAAATTCGGAAGATTCAAATTCTTTAAAATTCTATAATTTGAATTTATGTTATTTGTAAACTATTTTTTCTTTGACTTCGGAATAACTGGTCAGGTGGTCAGACATAGTGAAAATTTTAGCGCTCTCTGTTAACAAATTTAGTGAAGTTTCATTCGAAGAAATCGTAAATATATCTAACATTTAGCAAAAACAAAAATATGTATAATTACATATGCAATAGCAAATCCTCTCGGCTTGAAAAAACTAGTTTGTTCCTCTGGTCTGATTTAATTGGTAAATAAACCAAAAATTTAATTTTAGATTTGTCATTACTTCATTTTGAGAAATGACGTGTTACAAATTTTTGTTAATATTACAGTTACCTAATTAACTTGAGCAACTCGGTGCTTTTAAACAAATTGATTATTTCGTTGTATTGATGACACTTTTGAACAAAAAAAGGGACAATCAATAATTGATTGTTCAAATTGGTTGTTGCTTGAAACCCTGTCGTGTGCAACGGTTGCACACGTTTTCCAGAATTTCCATTAAATTTGTCGAGTTCCAGTTTTTATCTGATTAAAATTTAAAGATTTTGCCTGCTTTGTTGTCATAAAAAAACACATGATACTCATTAATGATAAACACAATAAATTTAAAGAAAGAAATAAATTTCGAGTTGAAAAAAACACACATGTAGTAGACCCATCGTAATATAAAATAAATATAAACGTAACTTCTTTTCGTTCCACCGTTGAAAAATTTTAAATGTTTCAAATCATGAAGATAAAAATAATTATTCCAATTCTTAATTTGATACGCAATGTTGAAGGAATATGTATGTTCAAATTTCAATGCATTCCGTTACCTCGGTTAACAAGTCTCGGAAAACTATATTATAACCAAGTTGGCAAAATCAGCTTGCGGCACAATATAAGTTTGTTAATATAAAAATTTAGAATTTAAAAATAGAAACGGGAAATTTCTACGTCTTCACGTCGTGATGTCTTTCGTTGTCGACCGCTACCTTGTTTTCGCTCTACAGTCCCAGTTTTCCGATATTTTTTTAAAAATTTTGTTACCGCGGATTGGCTACATCCTACTTTAGCAGCAATTTTACGTGTTGACCATTTTGCACTATTTAAAGCAATAATAACTGATTTTTTTGCAACTGTTAATTTACTTAGTTTTGCCATTATTTTTAATTTCACGTCTTTACACTTACAAGAAATATTAAAACTGCAACAATTTGTACTTGAAAGTGACAGTAAGGTAGTCTCTAAGCCTTTTGGTGCATAATTGCCTCAAAATTTTATAACCGGATATCATTATAACAATTTTTGTTTAAATTTTATTGTGAGTACATTTCATTGACCGCTACTGTAATTTGTTTCGTCACTCACGGAAGGTGTCAAAATTTTTAAAAATATTTTTAAATAAAATTTTATATTTTATAAATTAACTTCACTTACTGAGTAAAGTTAACTCGTCATATTGCAACATGCGTTGATTTGTTTCTTCATTGAAAATACTGTCATTTTCGCTAAATAAATTTTCTAACTCAGAAGATATTGATTTTGGAGGTGACGATTCTATCGAGCGCGTGGATTCTATGTATATTATAATATAAAATAAATAAATTGATGTTTTAAAAATTGATCTATTTTTATTAACCCTACAATGCATGACATTTTATTTTGTAAAATAAAATTTAGAAACTAGGAAAAAATAATGATTAGATTACAGGAAAAATAAAATAAAAAATCTTTTTTTAAATTTTCATATCCTTTTATTAAAAATATTGGATGGTGCATATTTGCATCGCTATGCATATAGGACATGCATTAATAGTAGTATTTAAATTTATTGAAAACTTTTGAAACAGTTCTTATTTTTATTAAAACATAATGCGGTCTTACATTTCTCGCATAGCACGGAAGTTTGTCCTTTACAAGATGGAAATTTGCACCTTAAACGTGTTTCTCCCCAAATTGGAATGTGGTTTCGATTATCTTTTCGAACATCAGCTGTAGGTAAAGTTGCTGCATTAGGTTTTTTTCTCTTGATCTCGATTTCTTGTTGTAAACCGGAAGGTCTTCCTCTCTTTATCGGTGTGGACGTCGTCCCAATCGTACACAATGTACGAGCCAGATCCAGCCTAAAATCCACTAATTTCATTGATTTTTTACTATTATTGGTTTTTCGCATTAAAAGCCAAGCATTTATGATGGTTATATCTAACAAGTGGTAAAACAACCGCATATACCACTTTCTAGAACGCATTTTAATTTTGTAGCGCCCAATAATGCTATCCAGCAAATCTACACCTCCCATGTGTCTGTTGTATTGCTTAACAACGGCAAGGCAAGGAACTCGAATTTTTTTTTTTAATTTCCGATCATATCTATCCACCATATGAATAGGGTCTATACCCACAAAAGAAGATAAAAATACCACCATTTTATTATCTTTCCAATAAACATTACTTATTTTTACTCGTTCAAAGTTGGTTAAATACTCTTCTGATTTTCCTCTTACAACTTTTTTACACTCGGAATCATTTTGAATTTTACAAGATGGAATTCGATTCCGCCTCACGGTCCCGAGAGAGTGAATCCCATGTTTTGCTAAATGACTTATTATTGACATTGACGTATAATAATTATCAAAATAGAAGAGGGTAATTTATAATTACAGTTTCTCGGAATCTCTCTTGACAATCGCACAACGACATTGCTACTTGCTCCAAGATTGATTTCATCTGCAAGCCGCTTTGATGGATCATTTTCAGTTCCAGTATAAATTTCAAATTTGTAACAGAAACCAGAGACTCCGGAAAGTACAAAAAGTTTATAACCCCATTTATGTGGCTTTAGGGGTAAATATTGCTTCATATGATGCCTGGCCTTGGTGGCACATATTTGTTCATCAATAGATAGCATTTCCTCCATTGGAAGAGATAAAAATTTCGTAGAAAGGGAGTCTATAACTGGCCGTAACTTTTGTAACTTATCGGTTGTATTTATCAAATTGTCGTTGAAATGTAAATTTGCACGAATTTTTTCAAACGCATTTACAGTAAGTGTATTTCTGACAATTTCGAAACCAATTGCGTCATTCCAGTACATTCTTGTGTTGGATATGGAAGCAACAGATGTTAGGATGCAAATTCCTAAGTATTTCATTAGATCTCTTTTTGTAAATTCGAAAGGTTTTGAAGGGTCTTTCTGGACACTATACCTTACGGTCTCTACTACAATGTTGTCCATTAGTTCGTCATCAAAGAAATAATTGAAACATTGAAAAGGTGTTTGTAATTTTTTTAGTGCATCTGGCAACTCAGAGTTACCCGTAAATTCAGTTTGAACATTTGAAATTTTATCCATTTTCCACAACAATTGCCTATTTTTAGAAGAAAGTGCACTATTTTTTGATGAAGAGGGTAAAATAGCTTCAACTGAGGATATTTCTTCATTGGCTTCTTCAAATTCTAAATTATTATCAACTGGGGACACAATAATTGTTAACTCATTTGTATTTTGATTGTCTAAATATTCGTGAATCATTGCTTCAGAAACAATAACATTCTCCTCATCGTCATTATCACTCTGGTTTTCTAATTCATCGTCGCTGCCATCGGGTATAGTATCAATTAGATCGAATAAGGCATCATTATCCAATTTATCCAAATTTATTTGTTCTGCACCATTTTTATAAATAAAAGGCATCTGAGAAGAAACGAAAGTTGAAAAAATATATTCTTAAATACTATAGTTATAATTATCAATATTGAGCTATTGGAAACGAAATAAAACACAAGTTTAAACGAGCTTTCGAAAAATGACTTATTCTTTTTCAAGTTTAATATTTTTCATTCATATTAAACTTGAAAAAGAATAAGTCATTTTTCGAAAGCTCGTTTAAACTTGTGTTTTATTTCGTTTCCAATAGCTCAATATTGATAATTATAACTATATTATTTTCAAGAGCTAATAATTTAATTAATTATATATTTTTTTTTTATTTGAAATTTTGAGTGCATCAACAGCTCGGTTATTAGCACTTACAATACATTGTGAAGTATACATTTTTATTTTATATTTGGTAGATGATTTTTATTTTTTGCAAGTAATTGATTGTGTTGTATATATGGTCTTTTTCTGGATTGAGAGCTTCTCCAAGGTGTTTGTGGATTCCACTTTCTTCTCGTTCTTGGTTATATATTGGGCAATCTTTTATTATGTGTTTTACAGTTTGTTCTGTTTTACATATTATACATTGGGGTGGTATTTCTTTTTTTATTTTATGGAGGTGAGTGATTGCAGTGTGTCCAAGTCTGAGTCTGGTGAGGATAGTTTCCAGTGTTCTGTTTAATTTTTGTGTGTTTGTCAAAGGCTTGATGTTCTTTTTTGTTTGGTATAATTTTTGATTGGTTTCTTTCCAATGTTCTTGCCATTTATTGAGTATTTTTGTTTTTATTATATTGAATATGTCATTGCTATATATAGTTGTTTTGATTGTAGCGTTATTATTGTTGATTGCTTCTTTGGCTATGGTATCTATTTTTTCATTTCCCGGTATACCTATATGTGATGGTACCCACATGAAAACTATGTCTTTTTGATTTTGTTTTATTAGATTATATATGTTAGATATTTTTGTTGCTAATGGGTTGTTGTTTTTGTTGTTTTGTATGGATTCTAGTACACTATATGAATCAGTTATTATTAAGAAGCGTTTTTCTTTTTGGTTGATTATATATTTAAGAGCTTGATGGATAGCTGTTGCTTCTGCTGTATATATTGAGCTTTCATTTGGCAAGCGATACTGTTTGGTTGTGTTTCTATGCATAAATGCACATCCCACAAGCTCATTTTGTTTCGAGGCATCCGTGTACAGATGTTCGAATCCCTGGTGTAATTCTAGTAACGTGTTGTATTCGTGGCGGTATGTAAGTTGGTTGGTGTTACATTTCTTGTGTTTTTTTAGTTCTGAATTGATTTTTATTTCTGTTGTAGTTCATGGTTCTATTTTTTCTTTTTTTATTTGTTTTATTTTTGGTAGTTGATAGTGATTGTTTTTAAGGATATCATTGAATCTTATGTGGAATGGTCTAGAGAATTTACAGGATTGGTTGTATCTGAGTGTGTTTTTGTGGGATAATACATTGGAAAAGGAGGTGTGGGATGGATTTGTTATTATCTTTAGTGCATATTTTGTTGTTAAGATATTTCTGCGTGTTTTTAGGGAAGGTACTGATGATTCGCATCGTAGGCTTTCTATTCGTGTTGTTCGGAATGCTCCTAGTACCATACGTAATGATGCATTTTGTATTGGTTCAATTTTGTTTAATAATTTTTCGTGTGCTGATGAATAGATAATGGATCCATAATCTAGTTTTGATCTAATGGTGGATTTGTAGACTGTCATTAATGTATCACGCATTGCTCCCCATTTGTTATTAGATATGATTTTAAGAATGTTGAGTGGTTGGGTTGTTCTTGTTTTGAGGTAATTTATGTGATCTTTCCAATTTAATTTGTTATCAAATATTATTCCTAGATATTTAATTGACCTGATGTATTCTATATTATTTCCATTAATTTTGATTTGAGGATGTTGGTTATTGTATTTTTTTACTTCTTGTGAAATGTACAGCTTTTGTTTTTTCATGTGATATTTTGAATCCTGTTAATTTGGACCAATTTTCTATTTTGTTGATAGCATGTTGCATTATTTCTTGAATGGTATTGAGATTTTGGTTTCTATAATATATGGCAATGTCATCTGCAAATAGAGAGATTTTGATAGGGGCTTTGATTTGTTGTATGGTATTTATTGCTATTATAAAGAGTGTCGCACTTATTGGTGATCCTTGTGGAATGCCGTTTTCCATTTCAGTTATATTTGAGTATATATCTTGTATTTTGACTCTAAAAACTCTTTTGATTAGTATGTTTTTGATAAAGTTTAGTATATTGCCCGTTATCTTCCAATCTATGATTTGTCTTATTATAAGATGTCTCCATGTTTTATCAAAAGCTTTTTCTATGTCTAGAAAAATTGCTATCATGTGTTCTTTGTTTAAGATTGTTTCATGGATCTCAGATTCTATGTTCAGAATTTTATCTGTTGTGGTATGGCGTTTTCTAAATCCTGATTGATTTTTCGTGAGCATGTCATTTGTTTCTAATTTCCACATTAGTCTGTTGTTAACTATTTTTTCTAATAGTTTGGCGAGGCATGATGCTAGTGCAATGGGTCTATAGTTGAGTGGATTTGTTGAGATTTTTTCGGGTTTTAGTATTGGTATAACCGTTACTTCCCTCCACATGTCAGGGTATTCATTTTCTTTCCATATGTAGTTATATATATTTAGGAGTGATTGTTTTGCAGATTGGGATAAATGTTTAATCAATTCATATGGAATGTTGTCTGGACCTGGGCTAGTGTTTTTGCTTTTATTCATGTTTTCTTCCATTTCTTTTATGGTGATTAGATTGTTTATTGGGTCTTGTGTTTCGGGGTAGTTGGTTTTAAAATTGTCTTCAGTATTTTTCTTATATTTTATAAATTCTTTATCATATGTTTCATTTGAATAGGTTTTTTCTAAACATTTTGCAATTATGTTAGCAATGTCTTGTTTTTTTGTAATGATATCATTGTTGATTTTTAGTGCAGGGATATTGAATTGTTTGTTATTTCCTTTAATCGCTTTTATTTTATTCCACATTTCTTGACTTGTGGTGTTTGTATTAATTGATTGTACAAACTGTTTCCATGATTCAGTTTTGCGTGTTTTAATTGTTTTTCTTGCAATTGCTCTTCTTTTTTTAAATTCTATTAGATCGTTAATTGTTCCTGTTTTTTTTTTATATCTATTGAAAGCATGATGACTGTTTTTTAAGGTTTCTTTGCATTGATCATTCCACCAGGTAACTATTCGTTTTTTAGAACAGCTTTTTTTAATTTTTGTTATTGTTTCGTTTGCTGCTGTATTTATAATTGTAACTAATTTCGAGACTGTGTTATTAATATTTTTATCTTCATATGGATCTAGGGGTGTTTGTAGTGTAGTGAGTTCAGTATATTTTGTCCAGTCTGCAGTTTCCAGTTTCCATTTATTTATTGTTGTAGCTGGGCTGGATTCCATTTTTTGTGTGATGTTAATCGATATTGGATAGTGATCACTGTCGTAGAGTTGTTCTAATGTGTTCCATGTTACGATAGGTGCTAAATGCGATGTTGTGAGAGTAAGATCGATGTTACTGAATGTGTTGTTTGAACAATTGAAGTGAGTAGGTTGTTTTTGATTCAGTATTATTAATGTGTCTGATTGTAGTAGTAGGTCTTCAATGATTTTCCCTCGTTTATCAGTGTATTTTGATCCCCATATCTTATTGTGTGCGTTAAAATCTCCTGCTATTAAATGTGGTTTTGGAAGTTGTTCTATTAAAGTTTGCATCTCATTTAATGTTACTGGTTTGTTCGGTGGTAGGTATATGTTACAAATATGTATTTTTTGGGGTAGATAGACTGTGACAGCAACAGCTTCAAGTTCTGTTGTCAAGTTGATTTTTTCTGAGTAGATGCTGTTGGATATAAATGTGCAAACTCCTCCACTGGTATGATCTCGATTTTGTCTGTGTTTGGAATATTCTTGATAATCTTTCAATGAAATTTGTTTGTTTTCTTTTATATGCGTTTCTTGAAGGCATAGTATTTGCGGTTTTATGTTATTTATTTATATTTGCAGTTGGGGCATTCTGGTGTAATATCCATTTAAGTTCCATTGTATTATAGATATTTTGTTATTTTCTATATGTTTATTTTTTATCATATTTATTATTTTGTGCTTTGATTTTTTTTTTTAGTTTGTTTAGGTTTTTTTTATTTTATTTATTTAGTTTGATTTGTTAGTAACAAATCTTGGCTTGATGATGAGAAAAAAGTATCACTAAGTTCTTTTCTCTGAGCCTTTTCTAGTTTTGTTACTATGCGTGTGAATCTGTTTTTCATTTTGCTGCCTTGGAGAAGGATTTTGAGATCTTTTAGTGTGGTTTTAGTTTTTTCAATATCTGAGTTAAATTGTATTACTGTTTCGAGAGGGTTAGTGGATTTGTTGATTTCTTTGTAAAATTTTTCAAATTGTTCATAGGTAAATTCGTAGTGGGTGGGGTTCTTTGTAATTTCTTCTTTTATTGGATGGAGCAGTTCTGATGTTGTTAGATTTGTTTCTTTTTCGTTAGTTTTTAGCTTTTTTATTTTTTCTTATTTTTATAATGTTTCCGTCTTTATCTTTATTTGGGCTTTGTTCTTTGAGAGATTGAGTGGGTGGTGTCAGAGGGTGTTTAAATGATTCTTCTGTTGTTGTATTTTTGATTTCTGGCGAAAGTTCACTCGAGCTTGATGGCATGGTTCGTTTATTGATTATTTTGTTTTGATTTTCTGAATATTGGGTTTTGTTATGTTTTTGATTGGTTTCTGGGTTGTTTTGTGGTCTAGTTATTGTTATTTCTTCTGTTGTTTCTGGAATTTCTATTGTCATATTTTCAGCTAATTGGGTGTTTAATTGGTTGTTATTTGATTGTTCTGTTTGAGATGTTTTTTTTTGTTGACTAATTATTGAGTTTAGGTTAGTGTATTTTTCTATTAGGGGATCTTTTGTAGTATCTCTACAACTATCCTTGTTGTGGCCGTAACGTTTACATATTTCACATTGTTCGGAAGTGAGGAATATTCTGCATTGTTCATTATTGTAATCAATGATTAAACTATCTGGGATTTTTTCTTCATCTTTAGGTAGTATGTAAACTTGTCTGCGTCCACTGTTTATATGTGAGATGAGGGGATTATTACTGATTTTTATGTGTGTTATTGCTGATAGGGTTTCGATTTTATTTATTTTGAGTATTTCGCTAATTTTTTCATGTGGAATGTAAGCTGGTACATGTATGATCATTCGTTTTGCGTTTGATATTAATTTTCTTATTGGTATCTCCAGATTGCCAATTTTTATAGATTTATGATCATTTGTTATTTGTGTTGCAATTTCTTCTGTTTTAAAATATATAACTATAAAAATAATAACAATAAAATGATAATTGATTTATTGACTAAAATATGCAAATTTTATGAACGTTAATTATTACGCTTGCTAATGACCGTTACTCGTTACTCGCTCCGCTGACGGATCGCAACTAACTCCACTTCTATCGCGCAGACGGTCGCGCACTTCGCGTTCGCCATAGCTCGTGGTTTCCTCGGTCGTAGGGGTCGTTGGTATATTTTCTACATCCTCCCGGGGGCCAATGGGAACTTCTAGAGGGTACAATAATTGTGTTATTTTCTGATTCTTTCTTTCTTAAGTAATCCCTTAATTCTGGATGATTGGTGTTCCACTTACGTAGATTCATTCCCGCGTTAATCAGAATATTTTTGGATTCGTTATATAACTTTATCGCATTGTTTACAGAATTTTCAGTCAGAATTAAATCGTCAACATAAAATCCATTTAGCAGTCGTTGTGCAGTTTCAGCAAATTGATTTGATTCAGTAAATAATTTTTTCAAAGTTGCTGACAGTAAAAACGGACTGCTTCTTACGCCAAATGTGACTCTTGTCGTTCTGTATTTTTGCATTTCCGGTAAACTGCTCGTATCGTTAATTGCATATTTATACCATAAAAATCTATGATAATCGCGGTCGCGTTCACTTATCATTATTTGCAAAAATGCCTTTTCTATATCTGCTATCATTGCAATTTTGCCTACACGAAAGTTTATTAAAATGTTCAACAAGTCTTTTATTAAATTTTCACCCGCATACAGCAAATCGTTTAATGAAGGTAAATTTGGAGCATGAGATGAAGCATCAAAAACCACACGTAATTGTGAAGTTGTCTTATCTTCGCGATACACTGCTCTATGCGGAATGTAATATGTTTTTATCGATGAACAATCACTGGGCACTTCTTCTGCAAATCCACTTTCGATGAGTTCACGCACTGCTTTGTCATATTCCAATAATTTGGAATTCTTTGAAAGATTATATGTTAGATTTTTCATTCTTGCCGATGCACCTTGAAAATTATCATCCAAATGACATTCATTTTTCCAGGGTAACATCACTTCATATCTATTTTCTTTAATTGCAATTTTATTCTTAATGAATTCGTTGGTGTAATCTTTTTGGGTTTCTTTATCGTTAATACCTATTGTTTCTAATTCCCAAAATTTTTTTATATCCAATTCTTCCTCTTCGATGACTTGAACATGTAATGTTCCTACCATATTGGTATTCACATTCGAATTATCGTCAATAGTTGGACCTTGCAGAGTCCACCCTAATTTTGTGTTGAGAGCTGTCAAATCTTCTGATAGTCGAATAAATTCGCCCGTTGCCAATTTCCAATAATTGTCAGCACCTACTAGTAAACCGATTCCTTCTTCTAGTTTCACATTTCCAATAGATATGTCCGCCATATTCATCGTGATAATTAATGGGTGTTTAATATTTGGCGTTTGGAAAGAATCATAACAGATTTCAGGTACTTCTATTGCTGTTATTGAAATTGGATTATTATCGTATTGCGACATTAATTTTAATTCTACTTTATTATATAATTTTGGAACTCTCTTTTGTTCACTTCCAAAGGGCAACACTGCTAGTTTACGTGTTCCTAAAATTTGTAATCCTAGTTTTCTGGACACTTCTTGTTTTATGTAGGTTAATTGTGAACCTCCATCAATAATTAATCTGATGAAAACACTGTCTTTATCGTTGTCCTTTGAAACGTAACCCTTTGCTGTTTGTAGGAAGATTAATTCGTTATTCTCGTGATTCTTTGTAAATAAACTCGATGTTTCATTTGTCCCTTTTGTTCGTTTAGCATAATTGGGATCACACATTATCGTTTCGTGCTTATATTTGCAATTGTTGCAATTCACCTTCGACCTACAAAATCTTGAGTTATGGCTTGGCTTCGTGCAACGAAAACAACGCCTATTTTCTTTTAAAATATCCCTTTTTTGTTCGATCGTTAAATTTAATTTATCGCATTTGGTCGTTACATGTTCTTTAAGGGTACTATTCACACGCGAGCATGCTCGGCGGATCTGTCCGGCGGACAGATCCGTCATTACGTACACACATGCGGACATATCTATTGTTTTACTATTCACACGCGGATATGCTCGGCGGATTTGCTCGGCGGACAGATCCATCATTACACAGTCACAGTCGATCATATCTGTCGTCTGGTACAGTCGCTTTTTACTAGCCGCGAGTGAATATGGATTCAATTATAAGAAAACGAAATATTGCATTAGTCGGGAGTTATTTGGCATTGTTTGAAAATAATAAAAAAAAAAAACAAGTTTGGTGTAAGCGTTGGTATTTGGAAAGACAGAAATATTCTCATATGAGTTTACTTAAAGAACTGGAAACCAACGAGCCTAGTGATTTATATAATTATTTGCGTATGGACTGTGAATCCTTTGAAACATTGTTGGAGTATATCCGGCCCATGATTGAACGACAAAATACACATATTAGAGAAGCAGTGAGTGCCAGAGAGCGATTAGTAGCCACTTTACGTTATTTAGCCACCGGAAGATGTGCTGCCGATCTGAAGTTCACTTGTGCTATATCACCACAGCTATTGGGAAACATTATACCTGAAACTTGTTCGGCATTGTTTAAGGCGTTAAAAAAAATACATGAAGGTATGTTATTTCTATATTCATTAATTTTTTAAGTAGGTGCGTCACTATTATTATATGAAAGAAATTCAGGAAGGTCATTTGTTGTAGAGGTATTGAGGTATTCAGGTTGTTGGTGGTGACGAGAATATGGGTCGTATCTGCCAGGATGGTATAACGGTACAGTGTGTGAAATGTTAGCAGGAATATTAAAAGAACAATTTTCTGTAAGCCGCCCTAGTTTTCCGTAATACAGAATATCAGAAATGAGCTTCTGTGCAATAGTCCGTTGGTGTGTTTGCATGGATTCCAGGTCACAGGCAACACTCTTTCCGAACGGTTCATAAGGAGAACTTGCTGGTGGAGCAGCTACAAGGGCGATACTTGCTGCATCCAAAAAATTTGCTTTTTTTTGTGCCAATGTAGTAGCCTTGATTCCTCCTTTTTTATTATTCTTCCCGCTACGTCGGGACTGTTGAGAGGAGCAGCTGCTTGTAGGAGTTAATGGAGATGATACTGAATGTTTCTAAAATAAAATAATATTAGGTAGAATTTTAGAAACACATAGATCTCACAAAATATTTTTTTCCAGTTCCCATCAAGTGAAGAAGAATGGTTAAATATTTCCAATGGGTTCAATAAATTATGGAACTTTGAACATTGCTTAGGAGCGATGGATGGAAAACACATCGCCATAAAAAATCAACCAAACAGTGGATCATATTATTATAATTATAAAGGCTTCTATAGCACCGTTTTATTTGCAATCGTCAATGCTAATTATGAATTTATTTATGTGTATACTGGAATTAACGGCAGAATTTCAGATGGGGGTGTTCTGCAAGAGACTGACTTTTACGACAAACTTGAAAACCACACTTTAAATATACCTTCTGCGAGCAGTCTTGATAAAGCGGATGTTAATTTACCTTACGTTTTTATTGGCGACGATGCATTCGGTTTAACCGAAAATGTAATGAAACCTTATTCGTTGTCTGGTATTACTCAAGAAGAAAAAATTTTTAATTATCGTTTATGCAGAGCCAGAAGAGTAGTAGAAAATGTGTTTGGCATATTGGCATCTCGCTTCAGAATATTACTGAGCACAATTACTTTAGTTAATTTACAAAGCGTTGATGCGGTAGTATTGGCATGTTGCTTTCTTCACAACTTTTTAAGAAAAAAAAATGCTAATTATATGAATACTACTAATAATGACAAGCAAAATAGTGATGGTGACTGGCGCGAAGATCTTTATCAATTGCAAGGTTTGCAAAACAGAAGATCTTATTACAACGAAACTGCAAAACATGTCAGAAATGCATTTAAAAATTATTACAACCACGAAGGTCGAATAGAATTTCAAGAAAATATGATTCGTTAATAAAATTATTATCATTATCAGTTTTGGAAAATGTTTTTTTAATTATGTTTTATTTAACCCATTTTTCTTCAGCTTTGTACCATTGCCATTAAAATAGAAAATAAAATTAATAAAATTGAAACTTGTTCTTACCAATTCAATTATGTCAATACCATCCTCGTCGTCGCTAGCTGTTTCTTCAACCTCCATAGAAGATGTTCCAGGCCGAACCTCTTCTTGGTCTTGCGTAAATAAAAGTAAATCGTAATACCATAAGGTAGGTTCGTATACACTATCTGCAGATGAACCAGTTCTTTTACTTTTTCTGACTTCCCTTAATTCTCGCCGAAACCCAGCACGCAAGGAATCTATTTTTTTTCTCACAAATTTCACATCAGCGTCTAAATGAATTTCTTTGATATTGGTTACTAATGCCTGATATGCATCATCACGTTTATGTTTATTGGAGTACTCTTTGCTCTTTATATTCCACAAGCAAGGATACGATTTATATAACAAAAAAAAACTTTCCCAAAATTGTTTGTTGTCACGAAAAGCCATATTTGATATAGTATAATATTATAATTACAAAATATTTAAAATTGCACAAAAAAATTGCCACATAAAAAACGCTGTTGACTTTTAAAAGTGCCGGACAAATCTGCTGTTGACTATTCACATGCGGATATGTTCGGCTCGCTGTCCATGCTCGTCGTCCTGCACTACGAGCGGCGAGCAGGATCTATCCGGCGAGAACTTGAGTACTCACATGCAGATTTGTACGGCGATCTGTCCGACGGACAGATCCGCCGAGCATATCTGCATGTGAGTAGTTAACTTACGAGCGGCGAGCAGGACATATCCGGCGAGCAAGACCTATACGGCGAGCATTTGAGTACTCACAGGGGGATTTGTACGGCGGATCCGTCCGGCGGACAGATCCGTCGAGCATGCTCGCGTGTGAATAGTACCCTTTAGATTTACAAAACAAACATTCTTCAACTGTTGATAACAAAGCAGCTGCAGTATTAAATTCCTTTGACTTGAAGGTCCTTTTTTCGTTATTTGCTCGAGTCTTATCACTGCTTTTATAAACATGTTGTTGCAATGTAACATGAGTAGACGGTATCGCTATTTCAATGGACTCGACCTCCAACTTTAAATAATTTAATAGAATTTTTATTTGCTCAACAATAGTTTTCTTGTCTTGTTCGTTATTGGGATATTTTTTGTAATATTCTATTTTCATTCCGCTTGGTATGCAATTTATTAATACAGATTTAACCATCATGCCGTATTCGTTTTCATTCACACCAAGTGACGTTAAACTTCTCGAAATTGCTGATGTTGTATTATATAGCGTTATCAGACCTACTACATCCATTCTGTTCTTTACAGGTGTTAGCGCTAATAGTTTCTGTACATGACTATCGATGATTCTTTGCTGATTACCATATTCATGCTTGGGTAACTCTATCGCATCGTTATAAGATGCTTCGGAAGGCGTTAATCCGCTAATTGTTTGCGCAGCTTTACCCTGTAGCGATTGTTCCAAGTAATTGAATTTTGCAATCACATCCAGGCTTTTATTTTCATGTACAGCCGTACGGTACTGTTCCCAGAATAACGTCCATTCCGCGAGTTCGCCTTTGAACTTTCTTAATTCTAGTTTATGTAATTTTACATTACCCTTATTATCGCTATCTGTCATATCGACCGATCTGATGGTTGGAACTATGTCGACATTTTGTGCTTGATTTTGTTGTTCGATTTCGATTTTTAATCTTGACAGCACTTCACAAACATTGTCTTGATATTCCAGCATTTTTTCGCACTGACTTTCTAATTCATTCACTTCTAATACCGACACGACTTTATCATTTGCGATCACCAGGCTATCGTTGGCACTTATGATCCTGTCGCGTGCTACTATTAGTTCGTTAACGTTTTCACTTTTCTTTAGAAGTTCTTTCGCGACGTTTATTAATTTCGTTACTTGAGTTCTATTACTTTTTATAGCTACACGTTCCATTTTCACTAAATTTATTTCAATATTACAATTCACTTTAAAGATTCGTTATTCGTTTAAAGGTCCCTGGTTTCGGCACCATAAAAATAATAACAATAAAATGATAATTGATTTATTGACTAAAATATACAAATTTAATGAACGTTAATTATTACGCTTGCTAATGACCGTTACTCGTTACTCGCTCCGCTGACGGATCGCAACTAACTCCACTTCTATCGCGCAGACGGTCGCGCACTTCGCGTTCGCCATAGCTCGTGGTTTCCTCGGTCGTAGGGGTCGTTGGTATATTTTCTACAAACTATTCTGTTAAAGCTCATAGGGTAGGCATCAACTATATTTTTGAGATCTGTTACAGTTTGTAATGCTAGAATATATTCAGTTAGTTCTAAGTTTTGTTGTTTTTGCATGACTATGGCATTTTCTTTTTTCGGGAAGAAGTCGTTCATTAGGATGTTTGAGTAGGATTTGGTTTGTGATTGGTTATTTGGGTTGGTCATATTTGTATAAATTTTGTTGTTAATTTTATTTATTTAATGTCTATTCAGTTTTGTTAGTATTTTTATCTACTCACCGCGGTGAGCAGATTGTCAAATTTGTGCAGCTGTCGCACATGCACTTCCGATAATATGCACTATCACTTGCACTTATAATTAAGGTTATTAGTTTAATTAGCCTTGAATATATGGTAATTAACATTAGTTAATATCCGTAAGCAGTCTCACGTCTGTCTTCGTTGACGAATTCAGGTTGACTGAATTAATTATATTCTTAAATACTTCATTGCGGTATGTAGGTATGTACCTACATTTGCATAGTGATGCACATTTGAATCATCTAGTATTTATCGCGTTAGAAATTCAAATATGCATAAAATCAAAATCTAATACCACAATATCATGCATTACAACATTATGCAATGCCGTGAAAAAAATATATACATACCTACCTTTAATACACAACTGGCGTTATTATTTTACAAAATAGCACAAAATAGCGGGAATCACTAGGTAACGTTTCTCGCACTTGGAATGGTCATAAATAGGTTGCAATTTCATTAGTTATGTGTTTTCATGTTTTCATTAGGTGGCTACTGATTAATATTAGCTATAGCAAGCATTTCCGATATAAAATGTTTTCAAAACAAATTTATATAAGCAAAAATTCACAGTGATTCATATATGCATCACTATGCACTGCAGGGTTAATTACCTTCATCGCCTTCTTTATTTAAAGCCATTTGCAATATTTTCGTAGATGTACTCGATTTACTCAATTTTCACACACTAATTTAACAATAATTCACGAACCGAATGATACTAATCACAAACTGAGACTGAATAATATGAAATAATCAAAAACTAAAGACGTTTTATAAATTGAGATTAAATTCCACTTACTGGTAGTAAACCTTCACGAATAGTTGGGTTTACAATTTATTATTGATAACATAGAGTTAGATAATTAATACCTTAGTCAGTAACTATTTCTGATAAGCTCTTGGAAACAAATTCTTGCTGTGATTTAAAGAAAAATTATGGTAAGTCGACTAATATTTTCGACCTAGTATATTTTCTGATTTTACCAGACTAAATAGCAGTAACTCCAATATTTCTGGGAGATACTGCTTTTAAGGCATGTACATGGTGTTTACTGCTTTTTAGCGTAGGACCTGTTGATATTACGTGGAGATACTGCAATATCTAAGGCTATTATTGCATATAACTAGTAGTCTTACTACTTTTTGGTTTTGCAGGATCACAGATATTGTTGTAATAATCCTAAAAAGCGATATAACTAAAATTTGTAAAAAGTGGAGTTACTGCGTTTTAGCTTAGGACGGCAGTATAGTAGCCATATTTTGATTCAATAGTTGGATTTTTCCTTAGGAGCTTTTCTATTCTACCAAATGCACGATCGGCAGGCATAAAACTATGTCCCCTAACAGGAAAGGTAAGACTCACTTGAGTTATATTTTTCAGAATGCATATAAACTTATTTGATGGGAATAAAAAGCATCGCTAATAGGTGTCCGGGGCAGAGGTTGAAACAAAAGCTGAAACTACCTTCTGGCTTCTCTTTCATCAATTCAAAAAAAGCCTGTGCCCTTTTGTTATGAACGCGATATTGTACTATAAGCTCAGTCTTCTTATTTGCATCTTGTTCAATTTTTATTAGATGCTTTAGTCTTGTGCATTGACCGCAGGTATCTAATGCAGGAGATGAAAACCCTATATTAAAATGTGTTATAAAAACTTTCTTAAACAGTAGATGAAGAAGGGGGACTCTACCTCAAAAATCCCATAAGAATAACCAAGACCAAAATTCTGAGACCTCTACATCCGGTCTGGCTAATGATTCGGATCAACCTTGTGAATCGCGGGGCCTCCCCCATGACGTAAGCGCGTAATTGCGTAAACCGGATGCATGAGGTAAGCGCGTGATCGGTTATCGAGGTCAAATATGCGTGGGTAACATAAAAGTGCGTAGGTTTTATCATGTAATTAAAAACAGGAAGTTATCGAGGTCATAATAGAAAGTTCGTTAAATTTTATTGGGAAAACTTATAAACAGGAAGTTATCGAGATCAAATATGCGTGGGTAATTAAAAACAGGATGTCTTCGAGGTCATAATAGAAAGTTCGTTAAATTTTATTGAGAAAACTTATAAACACGAAGTTATCGAAGATAAATGAAAAGACATAACAATTAATATGGATATAATAATTTATTTATCATTTATTTACATTTATCTATTAGTATATCGCATAAACGTAAAACTGAATTAAGAACTTTTTCTAATATATTTATAACAACATGATATCTGCAATTTACACATTTTATAGAGGTATTGCTGTTATCGCTTCCGGTATCACTGGTTCCGGAAAAAGATTGGCGATGTGAACTTGTTAAATTGATCGATCGTTGACGACGTCTTCCACATCCGCAATTATCAGGATAATGATAATGGATAAGGATAATGATTCCAGTTTCGAACTTGTTTTACAGAGTCCTTACTATTCATTTTAAGGCCTTCGTGATTGATACTGGTAGCTCCGGAAAAAGATTGGCAACTTTGTTAATTCGGCCGATCGTTGTATTCAACTTCAATATCAAGTACAATCTAAAATTTATATGAATTCCCCTCCCCCCTACCCAAAAGTTAAAAATTAATATAAAGATGTAATTTCGCGGCAACCAGCTCATAAGTGAAAAAAATTAGAGTCGACGTTGAATATATTTTAGTAATAATGGAAGGCATACCAAGTTCAAGTAAGAGGCGTCGAGTTGATGAATTAGATATTATTGAAAGCAATGTTAAAAGTTGTGAATTGGTGAATAAAACTACTTACTTCATCAATAAATCGAAAACTAAATCAATAGATATCGGGTTGGAGTCAGAAGAATTTGATGTTGGAATCAAATTGAGCAGTTCTCAAGGATTGGAAATTTTTTTAACTGAATCAGAATGGGATATTATCGTTAACACCAGGGAGGCTATAGAAAAATATTTTGTATCAAATTCGGATCAATACAAGTTTCTTCCTGTATATACAAGTTATGGCATGGCAATCGAGGCTTCAAGTATAAATGAAACTTTACTAATAAAAATTTCTAAAGAAGATCGATGGTTAAATTTTGGAAAATCAACTTTTACATGTTTATTTCGACTATTGGATTTAATTCGGATGCGAATACAAAATTTGAAAAATTTAAAATTTAAAAATTATTGGTTAGAAACTATATATTCTGCCGTTCATATGGGAGGGGATGTTCGCGATAATTTATCTTATTTATCGAAGGCAACTGAAATGAACTCCAGTACAACAAATTTGTGCACCCTGAAGGAAGTATTATTGTTTAGAGAATTATTGACATTAGATAAATGGCTGAACTAGATCATAAAGTATTTACTATTGATATGCAGGGGTTCAATACGCTTAAAAATATACATAATTTCATGCCTAAAGAATTAGCGATTTGTGATGGTGTAAATATAAAACATTTTCATTTTAAATCAAAGCATCGTTTTAATGAACTTAGTGATGATTGTCAACATCAAACACGCTGGCTAGAATCAAATCATCATGGGAAATTGTATAATTCTGGTTCAACAGATTTAAAATATTTTAATGAAATTGTTATTCGGGAAACTGAAAAAGAAAAATAGATTTTCTAAAACCTATTTTGGGTGAAAAAATTCATCAAGAACTTGGAGACGGAGATGAAATTGATTGTATTTTTTATCCGGATCTTCCATTATGTAATAATCATAAAATAAAAATATGTATTTGCGCCATTAACAACTCGATAAAATTGTATCGAACTATTATGGGTATTAATAATTTAGTAAAATATAATATTTGTAATATGTAAATCTAGTTTTTAAATAACATGAAATTATGATTTGTGTTTTATATAAAAAAATATAATATTTGTAATATGTAAGTTTAGTTTTAAATAATATGTAATTATGTTTTATATAAAATAAAAATTTTTTAAAATACTATTTTTTATTAAGTCTATATAAATAAGCCAAAAAAAATATTATGCTGAGTAAGTATACTATAAAATGTGTAAATTGGTTATTATAATTAAATAAAAGCCTATCATTGTAAGAAAAAAAACTATTAGTATTTAATTCAATAATAAATTAGCACCTCGAAATAATTATGGGCTAAAACTAAAACCATGAAAATTATGTAGACATTAGAAAATTATTATGTGCCTATCATTTTAAGAAAAAACTGTTAGTATTTAATTCAATAATAAATTAGCACTTCGAAATAATTATGGGCTAAAACTAAAACCATGAAAATTATGTAGACATTAGAAAATTATTATGTGCCTATCATTGTAAGAAAAAAATTATTAGTATTTAATTCAATAATAAATTGTTATTATATATTTTTATAATTAAAATCCAATTATCATTTTTTAAGTGATTAACAGAACTGCGTTATCATAAATTGTTATCAATCTAATTATTGCATAATAAAAATAGTATAATCGTGCGGAAGGCATACTAGATTTAAATCTCATTATTAGTAATATACACGCGTAAAAAAGATTGAATTTTAAGAATACGGGAAATTGTTATCAATCTAATTATTGCATAATAAAAATAGTATAATCGTGCGGAAGGCTTAGATTTAAATCTCATTATTAGTAATATACACGCGTAAAAAAGATTGAATTTTAAGAATACGGGAAATTGTTATCAATCTAATTATTGCGTAATAAAAGAGAGACTTGGGGATATGTGTCCGGTATCAACTATCAGTAATATGCATGCATAAAAAAGATTGAATTTTAAGAATACGGGAAATTGTTATCAATCTAATTTTGCGTAATAAAAATAGTATCTACGCATATAAAAGAGATATATTGTATGAATTTTTTTATTCAACGTAAGCACTATGATCTGTTCCATATGTCTAGATACTGTGAAAGGTTCGATGGCAAATTTGCCTTGTCATCACAAGTTTTGTCTTAGATGTGTCCAGGCCTGGTTAAGTGCATGTGAATTAAAAACTTGTGCGGTATGTCGTACCAGGACAAAAAGATATTTAGTGATTACCAACGAGGGTGTGTTAAGTAAGATAAAACTCCCCAAGCTTAAGGTACCGCAGACCACCCAACAAATTCCAACAGCAACCCACAGCCGTAATGTGCCCACCCAGTCCAATCAGCCTGAATTAACCGGGTTCGATGACGTCCTGCAGGCCCTGGGGGAATTGGATGAAGATGATATCGATGAAGTTGTTGAGTATTGCGATGGATTTCTGAGTAGTGAATACGACAGCGACTGATATATCAAAATCATAAGTAAAAAATGCGTTTAGTGAAGCAACATCATCAACTAATACATTTTTTTATTAGAACTGGATTCGAGATTTTTGGCGTGGGTCAAATTTGTGATCGACGATATAGAGGGAGCCCCCCCCCCCCCCCCAGTCGATCCAGAATGGTCATTTTCCGACATCGAGGACTTCTTCAATGAAGAGGAAGCAGCTGAATTTTATTATGAAAAATAAAAAGGTTACTATTATTTTTTTTATTTACAAAAAATAAATAAACATGGTAGTACCGGACGTCGGATTATGAAAGAATTACAATTACCGATGTGACATTCGACACGAGGACCCGAATTTTAGCAATACAGTTCATAATTAACAATTTTATCGTTAAAAAACAATTACTGCACGTTTATGAATGGGAGGCGGGTGAAACGATGCAAATAAAATTTTTCTCCAATAGTGATACTATTTTTGCTAGTGCGGTTGAAGTGACTTCGAATAAGATTATGTTATTAGAAGCATGTGAGTGGTGTAATTATGAAGGATGTTTAAACAATTTTAATATTTCTGTCTGCCATATCGCCTGTAACGCAAACTTTATCAAAATATTCGATATTCATACTTAAATGGATCGCTAATGAAATGACAACGTTTCAACCTTTAAGTTTACAATATATTAGTAGAAAAACAATAAATACACAAATTAGGCGGTTACCTGATATATTTAAACTTCATACTTTACTGCCCATACCTTTAATACGAGATTTATTAGGGAATTGGCATACTATGTGCGATGTGTGCGATTCATTAATGGACGAGTTTTTCGAATATTTAATTACTGGGGGTCAAGAAAATATAAATAATGCTCGCAATATATGCATGATGCAAATGCATTAAACGTAAGTGAATTAATTTATATTTATTATGAAAATTCTTAAGTATTTTTTATAGATCGTACACCACACACACATTAAACAAAGTAAGTTTTATTTTCCATGAGAAATGGAAATTTCAAGTTGGGTCTAAATGTCACATTTGCGAAAAACAATTTACCGAAAAAGACAAAAAGGTCAGAGACCACAATCATTTAACGGGGGGCGTGAAAATTCTTAAGTATTTTTTATAGATCGTACACCACACACACATTAAACAAAGTAAGTTTTATTTTCGGAAGTAAAAATTTATATTAATTGTACAATTTTATATTAGATCCCAACACACCACCACCAAAACACCAGGTCAACATGAAGATGGGAATTGTTAAAATTTCTTTTGTAGATTTGTGTAAAAATATTTTTTGTAAAATTGAAATAAAACTTGGGAATTGTGTGAGTAATTTGTTTTATTTTTCTTACAAATTGGGAAAAGTTGGTAGTTTGTTGTTTTTGAATTGGAAGGTCAAACCAAACCACAAGGTTGATCCGAATCGTTAGCCAGACCGGAAGTAGAGGTCTCAGAATTTTGGTCTTGGTTATTCTTATGGGATTTTTGAGGTAGAGTCCCCCTTCTTCATCTACTGTAAACATCTGATAGTTAACTTTATACTGAGCACCAACTTCCTTATTATACATTTTGTGCAGTTCCGCTATGTCAAAATTAGCAGGTAAATAAATTCTTTTAGATTTGGCTCTGTTGTAATGACTTTCTTGTCCTCTTAGTTGTTCAATAAATTTCTTAACTTTTTCTCGTTTATCAACACTCTTCATAGACATATGGTCACCACCACGTGTTTCTTTTGGTGCCTCCCCTTGGTTAATAAATTTTGCGACATGATTGATTCTATGCACTGATATCCCAAGTGCATACCGAAAAAAGCTCTGGCACACTCTAATACCTACGTCGTTTCTTTTTAAAAAATAAACTATGTTAAGTAATCGTGATTTTGGTTCAATATTGCGAGATCTTTTTCTTTGTGATGGAAGAACAAAGATCATATGGCACATTTCATGTCTTGCTCAGTTTTGTTCGATTATAATCTAATAATTAATTTTGAGTGAAATACTCTTATTATTGACGAATTTAAGTAAATGGTAGAAGCACTAATCCAATACACAAGATATGGAAATATAAAACAGGATATTTTCTTACCAAACATTTTTTTCTTACCAAAAAAGTTGCTGCAATCGTCCAATTGTATCTTCCAGCTAAATTTGATGTTTTGTAATTGGCATCAACGTTGTGTCGACTGCTTCGCTGGTCGACTGGAATAGATTTTCACATATGTTTTACTTCTTGCATTTACCAATTCTGAATTGTTGAATCTTGATCGACTGACCAAAATAATAAATTGAAATCCGGCTCTAAGGACCAAATGTTACGTTGATTTCGTTCGAAACCTCAAGGTATGCCCTTGACCTTAGACTATTAGTGGACTGTATGTTTTCCCTTTATTATAGTTCATAATAACTATGATTGAATTAATCCACATTAATGCAAATGAGTATTATATTTATTTATTTTGATTGAATGAATACATATTATAACAAGTGAGTATGTTCACTGGTTGAGTACTAGAAGGTTACTGCTTTACAGAGCGCATCCCTTCTTACATTTCAATACGCGCACAATAGGCGCGCTCGCCATAAGAAGATTAAATAGAGACCAGTATAGTAAAATACAAAATTGCTTGAACACTGTCAATAAAACACAGTTTGACAGTAGATTGTTTATTTAAATATTGGAAACATTGTTATAAATATACAATTATTCAAATTTGAAAACTTACCAACACCAAATTTGTTCAATTCCATTTGTTCTTCCTGAAAACTATTTTGATTTTCCATCTGCATTCCGAAATGATCTTGAGGTGCCGCTAGTTCTTGCTGTTGAAATATACTTTTGGAAATTTTCAACTTCTTAGTGATGCTTTCCTCGATATACCCTTCAGCCACAGTACTTGAACGCCATCCTCCATGCCTTTTAAGTGTTTTAATGTCAGCTCCACTATCAGCGAGGAAGGTGGCAGACGTTCTCCTTAAGCAATGACCGGTGTAACTAGATGCATCAGGAAGTTTCAAGTACTCGGCGACTTTTTGGGAATTTTTGCAAAACTGTTGATGCCAACTGGTTGTATTGTGCACTTACCGTGATTATAGTAAAAGAAAAATCTATTGTGTTTGACTTGTTTGGGTCTCAGTCGTGAATACTTATGATAAATTTCATATCCATCGCAGTCTGATCCTACGGTAATACATGTTTCCTATTGGTTTTGGTATCGTGTAAAGTTATAACCAAAATTTTTCCCGTGTTTTCTATATTTTCTACGGTTAAGTTGCACAATTTTGTACGCCGACATGCCCCATTTAAGCCAAATATTAGTAGTTAGCACTTTAATTAAGGTTGTTAAGAAGGAAAATGAAATTAATGAGAATGAAGAAAATTCGCGATATTCCGCTATTTGTGATTTTGGAATTAATCACTACTATTTATTATTGTGAACTGTGCGCTTTGTTTATAAATAAAATTATGGACTGTGCGTCTTTTATTATTTATTGTATAAACTGGTTGAGAGGTCGCTCTGTTGAGGTTCCTCTTGTGTGAAAGATTGAAACTGTAATGACAAAAATGTGTGATAACTGCAGACAAGAAGACCTCATGTGAATTTAGGGAAAGCTGACATCTAAACTGGTCCTGTCGTTATTCGCCTTCTTGGAACATGATAAAAAGCGTAACGAATGTGTCAGGGATCCAGAATGCCAGCTAAACCCTCTGGTCCCTCATCTGCAGCTCTAAACTTAAACTACCCATTGTGTGTAATATTTACAACTTCTTATTCTATTGAATATGTACAAATCTTAAAACTACCTAAAACTAATATCGTTCGTGTACCGAACAGAGAAGTTCTTGAAATTTTTACAGTACATTATTTGTGTAATAAAAAAAATTCTGGCAAAGTTTGAACATAATCTTGTTCTTAGTTATCGAGATAAAAAATGTACAAGTTTACATTGATTTAAAGGTCATTAAATCGACAATCAGAAATGTCAGCATTTCCAAAAATTACCAAAACATTTATGAAAGTCTTATAAATGAGTATACCAAACTTTAAAAAAGTCATGTTTTTAGTTTTTTTTTCTTCCACTGTTTGTAGTGTCTTTCTTTTTTTTCCTTTCATTAGAACTGGAGTATCATTTGCTTCTTCATCTTCTGTCTCATTGTTGCTACTTGGTGCATCCAAGTCTTTCTCATCAGGTGTATAACTAGATTCATCCTCACTTTCATTCATAATTATTGAGTCAGTGGAATTTATTATGAAGTTTGATTCTACATTGTTATTTGTCGTGTAGCTGATTGAGGTATTTGAACAGAGAACATTAGCGGAAGTATTCCCTAAAATCACACCGTCTGTCGTTACTATTGGTATCTCATAGGCTTCGTCTTCGATTTCACTGGAATTATTATCATTGAGTGAAGTTTTGGTAATTATAAAGCCCACAATAGACTGATTCTCCTGATTTTCTCCTTAATTTTTATTGATATAAACCAATTCGTATAGGTTTCCATATTCAACTGGCACTTCAAAGTTTAATAAAGTAACAAAATGAGAAATTAGTTTGAGTCACATAATTTAATAGTAATTAAAACTCACCTAATTCCACGAGGTTGGATTCGTTGGTAGTTGAGGTTATGTTGCTTAAAGCCGGAGTATTTTCTTCGTGTGTAGACGAATTTTGGCTTTCATCTCCGCTCTTCTTTACAGCTTTATAGAAGGGACTTAATACTTTACACCATTGGAAAGCGTGGGAAAAATTAAATAAGAATTACAAATAAAACAAAAATATAAAAAAGTGGACTTAATACTGTATGGTTCTGAGGTGCAAAATATAGTCTATATCGTGTTTTACATGTTTTAAACAAAAAAAATGTTGGGCCAGCTCAACAGACTTGGCACTTTGCTAAAGTGTTCAGAATAAAAAGAAACAGCATCGATCCACGTACCCCAACGCGTTAGCACTGGTTCAGGTGGAAGTGGTATTTCTGGCAAATTTTCTTTATAGGTTTCTACACGTAGCGGTGCTTTTAAAAATATTTTTTTAACGTTTGCTATTAATCCATTAACTTTATCGACTGATTCCGAATAAATTCACAAACTCGATTTAACCCATGAGCAAAGCAAGTTATATGAATAAGATTTTTATAAAATATTTTTAAATTCTTTCCGCATTTTAACATATAAGGGGCACCGTCCGTTAAAAGTTTCACATTTTCATATTGTATGCCATTTGGCAATGGGCATGGATTTTGTATATTTAAGTCGCCTTTTTGAATTAGTTTGAATTAGAATTTTGTGTAAAATAGCACACCGCCATCAGACACACGACCATTAGCACCAACATCTATCATTATAAATTCTTTACTCAAATTCGAATCCGGAGTGTTTTGGTTTTTGAACTGCAACATGCTTGCCGTCTAAAGCTCCTAAGCAATTCCAGAACTGATATTTGCTCAAATTGTGAAGCGATCTTTTTCCATTCTTCCTCTGCTAACGGCATCTTAAATAAAAAACGAAATATTAATTGTAAAATATTTTTACAGCCTTTAGATATGGATCATGAAAATTCAGATAATTCAGACGAAAATAATTTAGATCGATCACAAGAACTGGAAACAGAATCTCAAGAAAGCTCACTGCAAGTAAGTTGTTCTTCAAGAAGTAGTGGATCCATTTCTTCTATCACTCATGCCGTTGCCACCATTTTCGAAGAAAATTAAGAACGACGTGCTTGCCAAGCAGAAGGAATTATTGGATAGGGCTGTTGATCCACTATCAATTCAAATACAGTTTCTGATAAAACAATATACTAACCTTCCTATTGAACCACTGCATTTTCGGCCTCTTATAAAGGTGGAAGACCCAGCACTTCACTTAAAGTTAAACTTTAAACCACTTCAGTTAAACTTAAGATCCGTTCCTCATAATCTTCCAACTTGGGGCAATTTGCTGGGCCTCCACCAGTTTTAGTTCTCTCATGTTTGATGAGAGCACATGTCTTTCTCATTTTCTTCTTTATAGTATCGTATTTTGATCTCAGCATTTTGCCAGATCTCTGAAAGCTCCCACATACCGCGTTAAATTCCTCCGCTACCTTTTCCCAAGCATCACCTTTTTCCCTCCAGGTTGTACCATCCGTACGCTTATTTTCTATTATACCTTTATACTTGACTATAATGTCAATTAATTGGTTGACTTCAAGTAGGCTGAAATTTCGGGTGCGTTTATTCTTACCGATTCCTGTAAATAAAAAATCGTTGTTTTATTGTTAGAAAATTATAATGAACTAATAAGCTTACCTTCCATCTTTATATCACTTTATAATATATTAAACTATAAACTATAAATTCCGGTGTTTCAAAGGATGGGAGATTTTCAATCCACACTACCATATGTAAGTGTAGACTTCCTCTATTTTGAAACTCTACTCTCCACCAGTAGTCTGCGACTCTTTCGACTGACAATTGTTGGATATTTTTCGACTAGTTGTGCTGCATTAATATCAAGATTCTGTGGATCTTCATCTGGTCTTCCATCAGCAATCAAAGGGGCCTTTCTCATGTCTAGTCAGTTTAAATCATTATAACTAAATGTGACAAAGTACTTTGGCGGTCCTATGCATCTGAAGAATGAAAGAAGAGATAGTCTGTACCCCGATAAATCCTACCTTAAAAAAAAAGATTTAAAACGTACCTGGGATCACAGGGCTCATGGGATTTTTGTAACCAAAAAAAAAGGGTACAAAAATCTTTCCTGGTCTAGCTCAGTGGCTCACCTGTCGAAAATGATGAAAATGAGGGCGCCAAGTAATTATAGAATAAGTCACCAGGTGAGATTAGGTAATTACTAACCTTGGTACTTTAAAACAAATAAAAAGGTAGGAAAATTAAAGTAACATACAGGAGCGAGAACAGAGTTTAATGTGAATAATTCAAATTTACAAATAAAGAAATTAAATCAATCCAAAATTTATCAAAATTAATCAAAATTAGATCAAAAAAATTATAGTAACCGAACGTAAACTGAATAGAGATAAAAATTCAGTCGGTACGCAAAATGTTAATAAATACTGTATTGCACATAAATAACCATTTACTTCGGTAGTTATATTTAAATAAAAAATAAAAAAATAATTGTCGTACCTACCACGAAGAATTGCAATTCCTTTATGATAAGATCATCACACCTCGACAGGGTGTGCCCGGGTAACTTTAATTTTAGGAAGGCCATCTAAATTTCCGGAAGTTTCTTCGCCGGTTAGAATTTTTGATATTTTTATGAAAGCCGAAAAACCACAATTTTTTTCCAGTACCTTATTGAACTTCATTTGAACAACTTTTCCATTTGGATCACGTAGAGTTGCAAAAGATTTCTGAATATCTTGCACTATTTTAATGGAATCCGATAACGGCACATATTGCTGTTGTAACTTTTTAATGGCCAAGGTTAATTTTGAAAAGTTAGATTTAATGTACGTTAAGTTATTTTCTAATCCAGGTTTTATTATGTAGTCTTGAGCATCTTTAATACTAACTGCTTCATTTCTATCTAACTTGAAAACAACACGGTGTATTATCTCAAAATTCGCGCAATAATAAATTGCCGCATAAATCCAACTTCCCCAACGAGTAAGAATAGGTTCCGGAGGTAAGTTTGGAGCTTCCGTTTTAAATACACGTAAACGATTAGGGGCTTTTCTAAAAAAAAATTTACACTCGAAATGACTTTATCTACTGCATGAAATTGGCTTCTTACTTCTTCTGCGACACTATGAAGTCCATGTACACATGTTACATGGATCATTTTTGAGTAAAGACTTTTTAGAATTTTTTCTGATTTAACCATGTAAGGTGCGGCATCAGATAAGAATAGAAGTACATTATCATGTTGGATACCAGCTGGCCACAATATACTCATCGATCTATCAAAAAGTTTGCTAATTGTGGAGTGGTTAGCTTTTTCTAGTTCATCCGAATTGAGTAAAAAAATGTTCCCTGCACAATTTTCTTCAAGAGTCCCAACAATTACATTTGCTATGTATCGACCCTCTGCATCGGTGGTCTCATCGATACTGACCCAAATTTTTTATTTGAAATTTTTTCCCTAATTTTATCCATGGTTTCATTGTAAATATCATTTACATATCCTTTTCGCAAAATGGACTCGCTCGGAATTTCATTTTTTGTATATATTTCCAAAAATGTTTTAAATTTTGGGTTTTCTAATTAGTTAGAAATAAGGGCTTCACACAAATCTTTATTAAATGACAATTTCTTACTAATATTGCTCGTCAATAACTGTTGTTTTTTATTTATTTGATATTCGTATCGGTCGAGGGCTTTGATATGTTTGGCACTTTTTATATGTTGCGACACATTAAACTTTTTGTCCAAATTAACTTTAATTTCGCAAATTTTGCAAAATAATACACTTGTATCATTTGAAAAAATATTAGAACCAAATTCATTAACGTAATTATGGAGTCGATTCGACAAACTTTGTTTAATTTTAGGCATTTTTAATTCAGTATGAAAAAACTAGAGAGTTGGTACAACACGGCGGAACACTAACTAAGATATAATCATTGTTCACTTTCATAATTAATTAACGCTGACGGTGTGTCTCACGTATAGACAACAAATCCGATAAATTGCAATAATATGATACGTCTATAAAACGATTCTAAAAATACATATGTAGTTGTATTTTTTCGCTTATTCGTATGCGACCATGTGATACAAAAAATTTTTTTTTTTCAATAATATTTTGTTTATTTCTGTTATTATATAAAAATATGTCTGTAAATAGCACTTAAAGCTCTAAAATAGCAGTAAAAACAGTAAATATGCAAAAATTAGCATTATAAAATTTCGTATACGACATCCGGAACGTGTGAAACAAATTTGTATCTTACTTTCAATGTTCTAGGACTTTCCAAAAAATATATGCATTTGCTAGAACTTCCGAGCCCTGGTAATGATACAATATCGTCAACACAATGCAAGACTGGCAAATCTAAAAATTTTCTCTTTCCAATTTCCCCCAATACAATGTCGATTTTCCACTTAAAATAAATTTATTTTTATTTTTATGGTTACTTGTACCAGTTAAGAAATTCATTATGCATCATGTTTGAGGGTAATTTTGATTTCTGTGGTTTCATTAATATTTCACAATGAAATATATAATCTGAATCCAGAGCTGGCCTTATTTCACTTTCGTTAGTTTTGCATTGTGTTGACGATATGCAATCTGTACAATAGTAGTTTCATCATTGCCCATTCTGTATTGGGCATTAACATCGTTGCCCGGACAATGATGTAAAAACCACATATGAAATTTTAAATGTCAACATCGCCCAAAATGCATGGTCATTAACGTCAATGCCTGGCCAATGCCCAACAAAGCTAGATTGACGTTATCGTCCGGCCATTGACGTTAAAGGCCGAATTGTCATCATTGACCGTAACATATTCAAAACAGTGGAACTTTACGTTTTGATTAAAAATTCTTTTCGAAGTTTTGACTTTATTCGAAATGCTGTCTTCCACATATCTCTCAGCAAAGGTACTAGAGCGCCATCCACCATGCCTTTTCAGCGTTTGAATATTGGCTCCACTGCACTGTCTGCTAGTAAGGTAGCAGATGTTTTGCGTAGACAATGCCCGTATAGCTGCTAGCATTTGGTAGCTGTAAGTATTCCGAAATTCTTCTAGGCATATTGGCGAAACTATTAATTCCTATTGGTTGCCCTGTGCATTTACCAGTCGTGTAGTATACAAAGAATTTTCGATGATTAACGTGTTTTGGTTGTAAACCAAAATATTTTCTATACAGTTCAATTCCATCAATACCATTCAGCTCAGAACTGACTGTAAAAATACGTTTCTTCTTGGTTTTTGTATCATGCAACGTTATAGTAACTAAAATTGATCCGGTATCTTCAATGTCTTTAACATTTAGTTTATACAGTTCTCAGCGACGACATGCACCATTAAGGGCAAATATCAAGGCAAAAAAGTATCATCGGGAGCATCACTGAAAAATTTAATTACGTTGTCCATTGTCAAAATCTTTGATTTTTTGGCCTTATATCCATCATTTTTCCGTTTCAAAAATGCAATAAGCTTTGTATATTTTGAGATATCCACATTTTCATTTATTTGTATTGTACTATTGGTAGTATTAATCATGGAATAAAGAGCCCACAATGTAGAATTTTTTAGTGACTTGGACTGTGAACATATAAGTGTGGAACAAATGCAATAACTTATTTTAAGCCAAACCTTTTCAAAAAAGTAAGCTAGTAACATTTTCATCAACTCCATGTGTTTGCTTATTTATGCTCCATTCGCAAAATATCGCATAGCACTTCTCGTAGCTTTCCCTTGATTTTGCAGGGAACAAATTTGAAGATGCCTCTAAAGCTGCTTTTAAAATATCAGATTATTCTTCATTTACATTAACTGTATTCATGTTTGTAAAATAAATAATAGGTAAGTTTGGGTGTTCCTCGTGGGTTTTTTGGGTCAAATTAAATAAAACTCTTACCGACTAGTTTCGATTTTTTAATGTAAATCCTCATCAAAGTCTACAAAAAACAAAATACTTCAAAAAACCCTCGAATATCAGTATAAACATGCAACGCATTAATCTCCCTACACACAAACAGTCAAAGAAACTTACCAAAAAAGAAAAACAACTTTTACAATTTAAAATTACAAGTAAAAATTTCCTTACAATTTGTAACAACCTAAAAGCCATATCACACCTGTGGGAATAAATGTGTGTGAGAAAACTAATGTTATCTTTTGTCAGGACCGTGTTTCGGAATTGAGCGAAGTTTCTTTGTTTTCATTGATGTATATGATCTCCAATATCAATCTTTTATGAAGGTCTCTTTCACTATCCAAAATCCTCACACTGTCCTTACATATTTTGTGGCCTGTATCTGTGGTGTGTATAGATAGTCCCGTATTTATTTTTTCCTTCTTTATGTCGTATTCGTGTTGATATATTCGTTTTGTTTTTAATATTGACCCGTTTGACCCACATATGTTGAACTACATTTACAATTTACTTGGTACACGATGTTGTTTCTTAGTTCTTTTTCCAACCTATCCTTCCCGTATGTGAATAGTGCGCCTACTTTTTTGGTACTATAGCAAACCATTTTTTGCTCGTCGGTGTTCAATAACTTAACCAAACGGTTAGACAGGCCTGGAATAAATGGAATTTTATCATATACCGATTTTTTCTTCTGTTCAGATGCTGTTGGTATTAGCTGCTTTTTATTGTTTGTACTTTTAAAGATATTATTAATGAACTGTCTGGGGTAACCATTTTTCAACAATATGTTCGTTGCGATTTCTTAGTTTTTTTCCTTAAGGTGATTACTGCAAAACATTTCTATTTTGTCTTTAAAGATTTTAACTATGTTAGTTTTGAACGAAATCGCATTGGACGATTCAAAATTCGTCCCGAACTACCTGCTTTTCTGAACCAATCCGTAGTAATAGCGCCATCATCCGATCCTATAATTAGAATAATTGGTGACTGAAAGGATTAATAAACTAATTCGAAAAGCGTGGAGCGCTTTGTTTAAATTAATTAAAAGACACGTAACCAAAACGCGCTACAATGAATTGACTACAAGGTGTCCGAAAGGGTTAAATTTAATTATTTTTTAATTTTTAGTGCGTCATAAAAGCGTGTTTTTTGGTTTTTTTAAAACTATATTTTATTTTATACTTTTCAGTCTTAATCGTCAACAATAGAACGACCTCTGTCAGAAAGCATTTTACTAAGGAATCAACGTGCAGTGTACGTATACGGGGGGCGTTGTCACGCCACCTGTCGACGACACATTTGTGTTTAATTTGATAAAAATTTAATTTTTTCACTTTTGTTTTCGGAAAATCTGAAATTTTTTTTTGCAAAGTGTATTGTCATCGGGGACGAATCTATGTGCAAAATTTCAGCTCAATCAGGAAACGGAAAGTGGGTCAAATTAAGCTTCCAAGATTTTCTTACATAGTTAGTTACAAGTGAAGCTAATAAAAGCGTTTTAATAAAAAAAAGGGATAAGTAGGGTTGACTTATAAGCCGACAAGGTAAATAACAATAAATTACGGAAACTAAGTAAATTTGGAAAAAAAATTTTTCCCACTTTAAAATAAATGTATTTACCTTTTTATTTTCGAAATTCAAATTTACTTTCAATTTTTTTTCTTTTGGACACGTGCCCCTAGGTGCTCCCCTCCTGACTACGGGCCTGATTCCACATAAATCTTCATAAACAAATAATAAAATTAGTAATTTTAAGTAATTATGAATAATTAAACAATTTTCGGTAGGGATTAGTTACCCAACCATTTAGGCATATTAAACTATACGTGCTGATTCGTTGTTTAAACAATTTCGATGTTTTCTAATTGTTAGGGCTGCTTTAGAAAATAATTTTTCAAAAGGAACAGAAATTGCCGATGTACTGCACATATCTCGAACCATTTTTGATCAAATTGGGAACTTCGGTTCATTTTCTTTCCCCCATGATAATTTAAATTAATTATTTCTTTATTTTTTAAATTTTTTTATGATAACGAAATTTTGAGGCCCTCCGCAGTTGAGTACTACGCGCACCAGTAAATCCGCTACTAATAAAGAAGTAGGTATTTAGTTAAAATTAATATTTTTGTTAGTTTTTAGTAAAACAACGTCCCATTCTTCCATTATGCAAAATTAAAATAATAATGTCACATTATTCGAGACGAGACGAGACTGATAAAAAAGTCTCAGACTTTTCATGGTCTCGTCTCGAGTCTCGTTTTTAAAAAGTGGTCTCGTCTCGAGTCTCTTTTTTTTCGAGTCTCTTTTCTCGTCTCGTGTCCATCACTACAGCCCTATGTTAGCAACGTAATTTGTGCCTTTTCAAGACTGTTTTTGACACATAACAATCAATTTTACGGCAAAACTTTTCAGACATTTATTGTTTCAAATTTCATTGCCTTCTATTTTGATACATTTTTCTATTTTGTCGCACCGTTTTTGAGATACAGCTGAAATTATTTTTTGCATTTTACAGAGTTTTGTTTAAGTCGCTGTTGGTTAGAAATGGTGCTACAAAATGGAAAAATGTATATAAACAAAATTGAAGGCGATGAAATTTGAAACATAAAATGTCTGAAAAGTTTTGCTGTAAAATTGATTGTTATGTGTCAAAAATAGTCCTGAAAAGGCACACATTACATTGCTAGGGCTGTTCCAATAATTCTGTGAGCCAGTGTATAAAGTAAGATATTTTCAGATACATGGCAACTGGAGAATCCTTGCCTTCATTAGCATTTGCGTTCATTAGCATTTGCGTTCCGAGTGTCACCTAGCTATATTAGCAAAATTTTACAAAAAACGCTGCCAGCATTAAGTAAAAAATTAATGCCTATATTTCTGCCATCATTGTCAGATGAAGAAAAAAAAAAGAAAGCTAAGGAGAAAAATGGAAATTTCCAAATTGTATTGGTGCTGTAGACGGCAAACACGTGAGAATTGTTTGTCCTGCGAAAACAGGTTCGCTGTACCATAACTACAAGGATTTCTTTTCAATTGTGTTGCTTGCCGTCGTCGATGCCAATTATAAATTTATATTCATCGATGTTGGGTCATACGGAAAAAAAGGAGACAGTGGAATCTTTGACAAATCCAAATTGGAAAGGCTGTTAGAAGTGGAAATATACTTCCACCTCCAAATAAGTTGCCGAATTCCGATAAAGTTTTGCCTTACAGGTACCTTGAATGAAAAATTGAACGATTTTGAAGTGTAATAAATGTTAATTCTTTTTATTTATTTAAAACAATTTTATTTAATATGTTGTCCTTTATTCTTGTACACTTGTAGACAACGTTTTGGCCAAGATTTTAGCGATCGTTGTATCATTTCCAGAGGAATTCTTATTATCTCATGTTTTATTAACTTTTTAAGCTGATCTATAGTTTCAACTTTTGATTTATTTAGCTGAGATTTTAAATAGCCCCACAAAAAATAATCACAAGGTGAAAGGTCCGGCGATGATGGTGTCCACATATCATGATGAATATAAGATATGCCGTTCTCTTCAAGAAAATTCAAGGTCTTCTTAGAAGCGTGCGCTGGTGCAGAGTCTTGGTGAAATATCCAATCATCAGCAGGATATAATTTCTTTGCATCGTTCAAAAGTGGCTTTAAACAATTCTTAATGTAATATTCTGAATTAATTTTGTGCCCCAGGGTCAACAAAAATTGGCGTTGTGGATCCATAATTTGATATTCCCATGAACACCATAACTCCCTTCGGATGGGACTGTTTTGAGAATACATCCAATTCTCTTGCCGACTGCTCGCGACTCAAGTACTGAATTTTTCGTTGGCCATCAGCATTTGATAGATGGAACCATGCTTCATCGACAGTAATGAATTTTTGCCATTTGTTGACGAACGAGTTGACGAAAGAAAAGCAATTTTCAATTACCGTCTTTCTTTGGCCCGAAGAGTTTCCGAAAATTCATTTGCGTTACCGAGTCAAATTTTTCGCATATTTTACACTCCCATATGCTTTGCCTTCCAAAAACCGTTGACCATTTAGTTATATCGCCGCATGTTGTTTGCATAACCTCCTGCGAGACGCATTCTTTGAGGACACCAACAAACCATACCACGAATTAGATGGTTCTGCGCCAGTGGCATTCTCAAATTTTAATCCATTTGTACCAGTTGGCGGTTTTGCAAATGCAGATGGATTTGATGTTAGAAACGCATTTATGGAATATTTCAAAAGTCCTGAAGGCAGCATTCCATGGCAGAACAACGTTGTTAGAAGAACTGACCAGTAATATTATAATGCAAATCTAAATCTAAAAGAATGTTTCTCTGCAGGCACTAATAATTTTTAATTATTACAATTTTAAGGGTTTTGTTTAATCGTATGTGCTAGTTTTAATTACTTTTAATTTTTTTCTTTTTTTATTATTTTGTTTTGTTTATAAATTTAATGTAATTAAAAAAAACAACCAAAACCTTTTAACTATAAAGGCTGTATAAATGTCGAGAATTCGACTTCATATAAAATCTTTTAAATTGTTTTCAAAGTTTACATGCAGGAGGCATTCAAAAAGGTATAACTAAACTATTTTAATTTTAGCTTTCTTTCTTTTTTAAAATCACTAAAATCATTTTATTTCTTAATTATTGACACTTTTTCAATAGTTTTTATTTTAGATTATTGTTTTAGAAATATATTTATTGATTATTTATATAGCATACTTTTCATAAAGAAAATAAGTAATACAAAAAATTTTTTTTATATTTTTCACAAATAAACATTAAATAAATTCGATAAATTTTATTCAGTACCTTCGTGGTCACTTTTTTCTAGCAAAACTGAATTTTTAAACCGATTTAATATGTGGATGTTTATGCATCTTGTAGAAAATTTTCTTGGGTGTCGGAATTCCCCCACTAATTTGAAAATATTCACAAAGTAAAATTTTTTTCAAGGAGAAATATTTGTATGAAAACTTTTAAATAAAAGACGCTTTAATATTTTAATAGACAATTTATTTTTATTATTATGACATTTATTGTAACAATAGTTAAATTTACAGTATTTACATTGAAATAATAGTTAAAAAGGGTAAAAATCCAAAAATAGATAATTATTATACACAGGGTGCTGAATGGGTTAGCCGAACACGAAATTAACATGCAAAAACTTATTTATGCAAATTCCTGCTTCCCTAATTATTTAAGAGAAAAAATGAAAGACACAAAAATAATGCTGAATTATAAACTACGAATGATAAGAGCATTACATTTCATCTAGCTTTTATTTAAAAAGTAAAAAAATACTTTTGAAATGCTTAAAACTTTCATTTATCCGACTGCTCATGCAAGTTTCTAGGGTAATTATTTTTGAAAATAGAAATTAAATCGAATTTATTACATGGCCAATCCAATAAATGAAAATTTTAACAATTTCAAAAGCACTTTTTGACTTGAAGTAAAAGGTAGATGAAATCTAATGGGTTTATCATTCGTAGTTTGTATTTCTAAATTATTTTTTCAATTTTTCTCTAAAATAATTAAGGAAGCAGGAATTTCCATAAATAAGTTTTTAAAATTTAATTTCCTGTTTGGCTAACTTTTTCAGCAACCGGTAAGTAGTATATGATAACAATTTACAAATTTGTCAAATTTGCATCATACGGAATATCATCATAATGATACGACGGATGATCATAATTGCAAGATGCTTTGCTATTTTTATTCCGCCGTTCCATGTTGGCGACAAGTTGCAACGTTTTAATTTTTACCTCGTTGATTTGTTCCGGTTTTAACTTTTTTACGGATAAACCTACACTGCGAAAAAATAAATCGACGTCATCTTGCCGATTTTCAATAATTTCTTTTAAAATTTTTTCTCTCTCTTCACGCCTTTCCTCCAATAGCGTCAAAATTTTATCGGTGTGCTTTACTCGCTTTTTAGGACGAGATGTACTGCTTAGAGGAGAAGCTGAAGTATTGTTTAGATTTGGAGTAACAATATTCAATTCATTGCCTGCATCGTTGGAATCAACAGAAACATTCATAATATCAATTTCTTCTTCCTGAATGTCATCAATGCTATCATTGGCGGAACAACTCGAAATATTTGCAATACTTCTGAAAGTTACAGAAAAAACGTTAGTGACCCGCGTTGTTTTGCAAAAACTCACATTAGCCTGAAAAATTCAGTGCATGAAAAATACTTACGGTCGCAAGTGTTCCACTTTATTTAGAAATGATAGCATATCAGCTAGAGGCCATTTGTTCTTATTATACGCAGCTGAGCCCGTACTTTTACCTTTCTTTTTGCGTCTGTTATAAGTATCTTTAATATTCCTCCATCTCTTTTTGCAGTCTTCTCCTAAAACAACAAGGGAATTTTAAAAATGATTAAACTTATTCAATTTTCTTTTTCCATGATGTCTTCTCTCATGTTGGAATTTGGTTAATTGTGAATGGTATATTTAAAATGGTAAAAATAACGGGAAAAATGTGGTGGATTTATTTGAGAACACCTTAATTCTTGTGATATTGTTATTAATTTTGTTAATAATAAGTACCTTATAATATTATCGTCGGTCGGTTTAAAAGTAAAACTCACGTAGTAGCACAAATAAATTCATACATTTTAAGCCTTTTTAAATCATTATTTCCTTAAAAAGTTCTTCAATCAAAAATTTAAAAATACTTTTCAAGCATACTTTCAATATTGTATTGTGACTATTTTCGCTGGTAAAACTTGAAACGTAGCTAAACATAATGTCCAAACCTAATTTTTGTAAGAAATTTAACTTGGTCAGTTTTACCTCTAAATCGACGATATTAACGTGTTACAAAATTAAATAAGAATTTTACTTACCAGATCTGTTTATATATTCTCCAATCTCCTTCCACGCATTATCTTTAATACTTTGATCTTTATAAAAGGGGTTTTGAAGATCAAATAAGGAGAGGTGTTTTGATACACCCTCCACTAGTTTTTCATGGTGATCCGTTTTTCATCTTGGGATATCGTAAAAATTAACTTTGCCTCCATTTTCTACCTACGTTTTGCGACTACACTGCTTTATAGTTTATATTTTTTATTTGCAATGAAATACGTCTCGTCCGTGCAACAGAATGTAAACGATTGTTATGAACATTTTAGTTTTGTTATTTCAAAATTTTTCCCTCAACATCCAATTAAAAAAAATTATTTCAGGAAACATACATTAGAACTAAATTTCAAGTAATAAATAAACTTTCATAAACAGCCCAAGTCATAAACAACCCCAAGTGTCACTTGTCTAGTGCCTGATCGAAGCATGGTTTGGTATCAATGCACAACTTAAAAATTGGTTCCAGTTTTTAATTTTTAATGAGAAAAAAGTTCCAAGTCCAGATTGATCAAGAAAATTAATTATTATTAAAGTGAACTGAAATTTATCTTTTAGATATTAAAACATAATTAAAACATGTATACAAAATCAGTGTTATACCTACCTACCTACTACCTAATTATGATTCATAATTTAATATAAAAAAAAATTTATTGTTGGAAGAAATACATATGTAGGTAAATTCATTTTATATTAATTATTGAATACATACATTTGCGGCCGATGCGACTCTACTGCTCTTGGAGCAGTGGAGCCGCAAGAGTAGCAAGGGCCGCAAGCGACAATCGCAGATAAGGAAACAGTCGCATAAAAATACATGGAGAGCAGTCATTAAAATTGATCTTGCGACTCTGGCCGCAATAGCAGGTGGCAGCTTAGGAAACACTTGGGCCGCAGCCGCAAGCAAGTGTCGCTTGCGACGGTCGCAATTCCATAAGAAAGCATGGAGAGCAGTCATTAAAATCCGGTGCGGCTGTAGTCGCACGGCCCGAGCCGCAGCTAAGGAATTCCACCTTAAGCCAGCTAATCTCTTATCGATTACTGATGACCTCATCGCAGGTTCCCCATCAACAAGTTGCTTAAGTAGCTCCTGCAGCTCTTCTTTCCAGAACTGCTCTGGAGTTTTTGAATCTAATTTTTGTATTTTTTCTTCCAACATGTTTTTTTCACTTTGAAGTTCTTCTAAGTCGCTTGCAGTTGTTGATGTTTCAATTGTTTTTCCAACAATTTTATTTCATCAATTAACATGTTTTTCAAATGAATCATTCTTTTTGAATACATTTCTAAACGAAACCTAAAAAGTTCGTTTAAAATTTCTTCAACTGAAGAGTACCTATAAGTAGAAAAATGTAGAAAACCGCAATCATTAATGAAATCGACTTACTGTTTTAAGATACCCCTTTTGTCAAATGCACACATCGTTAGAGTACTTATTTTAATTTGAATTTTGAAGAATTTATACAAATTTACTTTTTCTAATATTTTAAGACCACCTGGCACAAATGTTATAACAAAGGCTATAGCCGGGTAAGCATGGGGAAATGGCCCTTACACCGATTAGGCTAATTTGTTTTTTAGAGGTTCCTCTCTAAGCAACATTACATTTTCCAAAATATTAGATCCTAAATGTTGATAGTTTCTTAGAAAAAATATTTTTTCGAAATTTAGTAAAGAATTTTTTTCTCAGGAAGTATTATTGAAAATTGAATGATATTGGAATGTTATAGAGGTACTAAAGACCTATAGGTGGAAATTTTTTGGTGATTTTAGCTCCACATAAAATGTGGAAAAAACGGAAAAAAAGTTTTCAAAAATTAAAAAAATTAAATTTTGGCCGTACAACAATCACCAAATTTTTGTCAAATATTCCTTATAAGGTATATGTCTATATAACATATATTAATTTTAAATTTTTACGAAGGGTATAACATATTCATATTTATAAAAGTTGTTGCCTAGATGCACCGACCAGCATCGAGCGTAACGGGACATCCATTAATTACGAGAGGCGTTTAGGGGGAATATCACCCAATCTCACGTGGGGAAGAGGGGGAGTCTTGGAAAATATCACGTAATTTTTTTATATCCACAAGAAACTGTAAAATTGTGAGAGAACTGGGTTGAATTAAGTAAAACAAACAATCTCACGTGAGATTAGAGGGGGGTCGTTCTAATTCTCACGACATCTTTTACCAGAGATAATTATTTAATAAACAAATAGAAAACACCATTTAAATACTAATGTAAATGCTGGTAAATGGTTAATATTTTATTGAACGATAAAGTTACATTTATATTAAATGTCATAAACTTCATAAAAAACAGAAACTACTAGATTAAACTTGACTCTTCAAGTCTTCATTCCAACACCCCCACTAAAGTTGAAGTCCTTTAATCCTAGTTTCTCTCTGCAATCGACAAACTTCTTTCTTGATAGAGGTTTAGTTAAAGCATCTGCCACCATCGCAGTTGTACCAACATGCTTGATTTTCATACAGTTTTTTTGAACCAGATCCCTGATGAAATGATGTCTGATGTCTATATGTTTAGACCGTCCATGGTACATACTATTATGAGCCAGATCTATTGCACTCCTGTTATCGGAAAACAATGTTATTGGCTCCCCATTTTCACGAAGAAGCTCAGAGTACAATCCTTTTAGCCAAATGATTTCTTGGCAGGCCGCCGACATCGCCATGTATTCAGCCTCCGTAGTTGAGAGTGCTACAGTTGCTTGTCGCTTTGAACTCCAAGTAACACATCCACCTTGAAACATAAAGGCGTATCCAGTCGTAGAACGCCGTTTGTCCAGGTCATTTGCCCAGTCTGCATCAGTGAAACCAGTTATACCACCCTTTTGATTTGTGAACTCTAGTTTGTCGTTCAGAGTTCCTTTTAGGTACCTCATAACTCGTTTGACTGCAGTCCAATGCACTCGTCCAGGATTGTTATTAAACTTTGATAAAGCCCCCACTGCATACGCAATATCTGGTCTGCTTATTTGGGCAGCGTAGAGTAAGCTACCTATGGCTTCTTGATAGGGTATGTCTTTCATTTCAACTTTTTCATCAGCCGTAGTAGGAGAAAATGCATTCGAAAGCTTTTGATTGACGTCAACTGGTACATCCACGCGGTTACAATCTTCCAAGTTAAACCTTTTTAGAATGTCTTGCAAATACCTCTCTTGATCAATCCACAACTTTCCATTCGTCCTATCTCTTGTGATTTTCATTCCCAAAATGAAAGCAGCTTCCCCTAAGTCTTTCATCTTGAACGTCTTATTCAAATGAACTTTCAGCTTTTCCGTGAATTTACCATCATTTGAAAAAATCAAAATGTCATCTACGTATATTGCGATGTATGTTCTTCTTTCCCCTTCTACATTGTGATATATGCACGGATCAATTTTTGATTGTTGAAGTCCAAAATTCACCAAAGTGTTGCTTAACTTCTGATTCCAACAACGGCTGGCTTGCTTTAAGCCGTACAATGACTTTTTTAACTTGCATACCTTATTAGGATCACCACCAAAACCCTCAGGATATTCCATGTAGATATCTTCTTTCAACTCACTTTGAAGGAACGCCGTAACCACGTCCATTTGGTCAATATCCAAATCGTACTTTACTGCCGTAGCCAAAAGTAAGCGAATTGACGAATATCGCACCACCGGCGAAAACGTTTCTTCATAGTCGATACCCTTCCTCTGCGAATAACCTTTGATGACAAGACGTGCTTTGAATCGTTCGATGTCACCCTTCGAATCTCTTTTCAACTTGAAACACCATTTATTTTTTATGGCCTTTTTCCCTTTAGGTAAAACACAATCAACCCAAGTTTCATTCTCAACCAACGAATCAAACTCTTCTTGCATCGCTTTCTTCCAAAGATGAGATTGTTCTGAGTTTAAGGCTTCATGGACAGTATCTGGTTCTGACAACTCTAAAGGATTACAAATTTCATAACTAATCGCAGCATATTTTTCTACAGCTCTCTTAGTTCTTGATGATCTTCGTAGGCCTGTATTATCAGAATCTTCAACTTTCACCGAAACTGTACCGGGATCCCCTTCTATTTCTTCATCAGGTGTAGCGTAATCTTCTTCAAATAAAACCCTATCATCAGCTAGTTCAACTACATCTTCATCAATAGAAGCATTCAAAGGCAAAGGGTTCTCATTCAGTAACTCAACTTGTGGTTCAGGGAAGACATAAAACATATTTTCATTCACTTCGTCTCCAATGCTACCAAACTGGGTTTCAAGAAATACTACATCTCTACTAGCAGTTACCTTCTTAGTTTTGGGGTCGATGAATCTATATGCTTTCGTTTCCACACAATACCCAATAAAAATTACTTCCTTACCTTTCGGATCAAGTTTCAACCTCTTCTGTTTTGGCACATGAATTACAGCCCTACATCCAAAAACTTTTAGATGCTTCAACGAAGGTTTACGACTTGACCAAACTTGTTCCGGAGTACTTTTCTTCAAGCTTTTGCACGGTAATCTGTTGATAAGATTTTTTGTTAACCGCTTTGTTAACCGCTTCTGCCCAGTACTTCTTTTCCAAGTTTGAACCAATTAGTAAACATCTGGCTTTCTCGATGATCGTTCTATTCATCCTTTCCACTAAACCATTTTGTTCGGGCGTATATGGATTGGGGTCTGATGAATAATGCCGTTGGGCTTTGTGAACTGTTCTACTTTTTGATTACAAAATTCTGTTCCGTTGTCTGTTCTTAAGACCTTGATAGTTTTGCCTGTTTGATTTTCGGCAAGCTTCCTGAACTCTTCCAACTTGTCAACAACTAAATTCTTTGTTTTCAAAAAGTAACCAAAGACCTTCCTGGAAAAATCATCAACAATAACCAAAACATACCTGGAACCACTAATCGATGACACTTCCATAGGTCCACACACGTCAGCATGTATGATTTCTAGTAAGTCCTTAGCTCTCCATCCGATGTTTTTGAAAGTCAATCGAGGAATCTTAGCCATCAAACAAACTTCACAATCACTTTTCTTGATGTCAACCTTTTCCAATCCTTTAGTGATGTATTTCAATTTCTTGAAGTTTTCAAAACAAGGATGCCCAAGCCGTTTGTGCCACAAGTAGTCCGAATTTTCCTCCGCTTTAGCAACACCAACAAAATTTGAACTCTTCGGTACCCTAGGACTTGATTTTTCTGGCTGATTCATCACAAACAACCCATCAACTAAACTACCAGTTGCAACAACATCTTCTTCTGGATTAACCACTTTGCACCCCGACGAAGTAAATGTGATAGTGTGACCATACTTGACAATGCTCGGAACCGACAAAAGGTTAATGTGTACTTCAGGTAGATACAAGACGTCCTTCAATTTAATGTCCTGAGTTTTATCCTCGTTGAACTTGACTGTCATTTCAATATCACCTTGGCAATCACCCTTCATCACCGAATTGTTGGCAGCACCAATGGAAAATTCAGGAACTTTCTTTAAGCAATTGAACATGGATTTGTCCTTACACAAGTGTGACGTAGCTCCTGAATCAAATATCCATTCATTCCCTGACTGTACCTTCACCGACAATGCCGCCGAATACATGGTCATCTGTTTCATCTTTTCACTGGCTGGTTTATGTCTGTTGTTTTCTTTCTTCTCATTGCGATTCTTCTTCTTAGGGCAATTACTTTTGATGTGCCCATACTCCTGACACCCATAGCATTTTGGTCCCAATGATTTATGACTTGATTGAGATCTTCCAACAAAAGCCGTTTCTTTACATGATGAATTAGCTCCTACATGCAACAACATAGTCTTCACGTAGTCGCCACTGATAGCCACACCTGAGCTCTCGATTCCCATTATCATTGGCAAAAATCTATCAGGTAATCCTGCTAACATAAGAGTTCCAATCCAAACATCCGAAACCTCCAATCCCACAGAAGTCAATTTGTTTGCTGTCACCATGATGATATTTACAAATTCTTCCATTGAAGCACAATCATCCAAGCGTGTTGATATCAGCTTCCGCAGCAAATTAACCCTTCTCGTCAAACCTGAATCTTGAAATGCCTTTTCTAGATTACTCCACATATCTTTCGCAGTCTTTGAAGTCTGGATATGTACGTACAGCATTGGTTCCACGAGCAATATCAACTTAGATCTCGCCTTCACAAGTTTCTTCTCGTCCTTTTCTGTACCATCAATACATGACCATAAACCTTCCATCTGTAGATATGCTTCAACGACAAATTTCCACTGATCCCAATTTTCACGTCCCTTGAGACGTTCAATTTGTGGTATATTTGAAGACGACATTTTTAGTGTTCAACAAATTACTTGTAATTACTCAGCGATAGAGGCACAAGGGCCCATAACCTAATGTAAATGATGGTAAATGGTTAATATTTTATTGAACGATAAAGTTACATTTATATTAAATGTCATAAACTTCATAAAAAACAGAAACTACTAGATTAAACTTGACTCTTCAAGTCTTCATTCCAACAAATACTTATAATCTTATAGCTAATGGTTATCGTAAGTATTAGTCACTGGAATGCTGTATTTTTAAATAAGTTCGTTAGGATTCTGGATTCTGGATTTTAGGTAGAAGGGTAGGAAGGTAACCCCACACGCACTTAGGCCACTAAATCGGGCCCATTGTACTGCCTCCGAATGCAGCGGCCCTCCGTCCTGTCAGTCCTCAAGCCACCCTGTCGCCAGGATAAATTCGAGTATCTTGGCAGGCGGAGTGTCGCTGATTCTGGCCATGTTAGGCCAGAAGTCCCCTAGCATGGCACCTCTGATTGACGCTAGCGACGGACAGTGACAGAGCACATGTTCCGCGGTTTCGTCTGCTGTATTACATCCCCGACATCTTGGGTTATCTACAAGTCCCATTGTGTTGAGATGTTTGTTTAGTTTGCAGTGTCCAGTTAAAATCCCTGCAATTGTCCGTAGATTGACTCTGGACAGTTTCAAATAATATTTTGAATGCCTACTAGAGGGTGCTTTGATCGCTGCCCTTGCTTGTCTGCATTCAATTTCTTTTGCCCATCTGCAAGAATGCAGTTTTAGGATGTGTTGTTTTAGGAGGGAATCGATAGTTTTGACAGCTGGTACAATCATCGGCTCCGGACCGCAGGGAAGGCTGTTGGAGCCGTTTCTTGCCAGCACGTCCGCTTTTACGTTACCCTCGTTACCTTGATGCCCTTTCACCCACGAAAGTGAAATGACATTTGAGTTAGATATCTCATTTAGTGTCTGAATGCATTCTAGCAACAGACCAGATGTGACCTTGTGACTCCTGAGTGCAACAAGTGCCGATCTACTATCTGTAGATATCTGAATGTTTTTGTCGCAGATAAGTTTATCTTGGACTATTTTTGCGCAGTGCAGTATACCCATAAGTTCCGTTTGGAAAACTGATGTGTGCCTGCCCAGCGGTATGCTTATGTTTAGGTCAAGTTCAGCAGAGAAAATGCCTGTTCCTGAGCCAACATTGTTTTTGGAACCGTCCGAGAATAGACATATGTCATAGTCGTAGGTTTCTGTTGGATTCAACAGGATATTGTATTTCTTGTCAAATATATTTTTAGGGGAGATTCTGTCAGGTTCAAGGTGCAGCAGAGGTACTCTAATTGAGTAGTCCTCTAAAATCCGCATATGACCCACAGCTCCTCGCCTATGGTTCCATAGCCCCCAGCTACGCTGCCTAAGAGCAGCCTTAACCGCCATCTCCTGCACATGAAGATCAAGTGGTGGGAGGCAGAGAAGGGTCTGCAATGCTGTAGTGGGTGCAGTGCGCATCACTCCCGTTACAGCCAGACAGATTATCTCTGAATCTGGTGTAGAGAGGATGCTGCTGTTACCTGTTTGGTTCTGGGCCACCAGACAAGTGCACCATAACAGAGCATAGGTCTGACCACCGCAGTGTAGAGCCAGAGGGTGATCTTAGGGGAAAGGCCCCATGACCGTCCCATCGCCCTTCGGCACTGCCAGAAAGCCATTCTTGCTCTGCTAACTTTGGTTTTCAAATGTTTTCCCCAGTTTAGCTTCTTGTCAAGTATTATTCCCAGATACTTGACTTCGTCTGCCAGTTTTAGAGGAGTCCCCATTAAGTTAGGCATTGTCATGCCAGGTAACTTTCTTTTATTGGTAAACAGAACAAGCTCCGTCTTTGTTGGGTTGACCGACAGAGAGTGCTCAATGCACCATTCCTCCAGTATTTTGAAAGCTGTCTGCATTAGCATGCAGATCATGTTTTCAAATTTGCCAGTAAGCAGTATGGTCATATCATCTGCGTATCCTATGGTATAAAAACCTTTTTCGTTAAGGCGTCGTATGAGGCTGTCCACTACCATAATCCACAGCAGTGGGGAGAGTACCCCTCCCTGAGGGCAGCCTCTGGTTACAACGCCTTTGATCTTTATGTCGCCGACACATACCTCCACGGCTCGCCACTTCAGTATAAAACTGATCCAGTTGGAAATGGTTGTGGGAACACCGTATTGGCCTAGCGCTGCATTTATACTTTCAAAGGTGGTTTTATCAAAAGCCCCTTCGATGTCAATAAACGCTCCTAGGATGGACTCTTTTTGGCCCAGTGATCTTTCGACGCGCTCCACCACCTTGTGTAGAGCTGTCTCAGTAGATTTCCCAGGGATATACGCATGCTGGTTTACGTGTAACGGTCTGTGTATCTATGTGTGATCTGTGTATCTATGTAGAACCGTATCACGTATCTCTCTGTCGCACAGTTTTTCTAACGTTTTCAGGAAAAACGAAGTCAAACTGATTGGTCTATACGATTTTGGCAGGGAGTAGTCGCCCCTGCCTGGTTTGGGTATAAAGATAACTTTAACCTTACACCATTCCTTCGGTGTGTATCCGTGTGCGATGCACGCTTTGAACACTCGCACCAGATGACTGAGTAGGTAATCCAGACCCCACTGAAGTAGGGCTGGGAGTACCCCGTCAGGTCCGGGCGATTTGAAGGGGCTAAAGGATTTAATGGCCCATGCCGTTTTGGTCTTATTCACAACCTTCTTTGCAATTTCCCAGTCAGCCTCTGTCGGTGATTGGCTTTTGGTGTCAGTCCAATCGAAATCAGAAACTCTTTGGCTATCGGAAAAGTGTGTATGTAGCAGTATTTCGGCAGATTGTGAGAGGGTATCTGTGTATGACCCATCCTCTCGACATAAGCTGCCGGGCTGCTGATATGGATCTTTTGCGATGATCTTGTTTAGCCTAGCCGCAGCGGTGGTTGTCTCAACCTCGCTGCAGAAGGCTCTCCACGACTCGCGTTGTTTCTTGCGGATTGCTCTCTTGAACTCTGACCGGTGCGCCTTAAACGCTGTCCAGTCATCGTCCTTCTTGGAGTTTTGCGCTTTATTATAGAGCTTTCTTGTCTCTCGCCTTAGCTGGTCGGGTTCTTCGCACCACCAGGGCGTTGCTCGAACCCACAGTCCAGCCGTTCTTAGCGGACATGACAGCTCATATGCGTTTATGAGGTAGTTTTGCAGCTCAGTAGCATACATCTCAATTTCCTCAGTAGTTGTTAACTCTTCTTTGTTGGAAAGTCCCTTCAACACTTCAGAATCCATGGATGTTGACAGGTGATCTAGAAAGACCTGTTTGCATTCCTAGGATTCCTATATTGCTTGGGTTCCATTGCTTTAGCCTTTAATTTAAAGGAAATCCATCTGTGATCTGAAATTGTCAGTTGGTCGGACACTTGCCATTCACATAAGTAATTAGAAATGCTTAATGACGCCACGGTAATATCAATTACCGAGTTGCGGTGGGGTGACACGTAAAAAGTAGGGACATCCCCGCGATTAAGTATTACTAAATTTGTATCAATAAGATAGTCAAATAGAGACTTACCTCGATTGTTGCAATCTCTACTGCCCCATGCCTGATGATGGGAGTTGGAGTCGCACCCAATGATGAGGTGTTTCTTTCCTTGCTCGCAATAGTTCACCAGATCCAACATCCTTTAGATGGAGGTAGATGGACGCTAAAACGACATCTTTTAGGCCATGTCCTAAGTCGCAGCTCGTCCGAACTGCTGTCAGGTCGCAGTCGCTGTACTGCGGCAAAAGGTTGGTTTGGATATTGCTAGGTATGTAGATACAACATGTCCTGCTTTTATTTGTGGAACTACCTGTGAACATAGTCCCGTTTAGTTTTGTAAAACCTCGTATAGAAGATTTTACTAACCAGGGCTCTTGTATTAGAGCTATAGTGTCTATTGATCTTAAACTTTCACTTTATTCAATAATTTGAGGGCAATTTGTATAAATTAATAAAGTAGTTTATTAAACACCAAAAAATATATATATAAATTCAAAAATAATTCAATTACCATTACATACAGAAAAATTCATTACAGAGATTTTTCACTAAATAGAAAAATTCAATAAAACGAAATTAAGCAAATTACAACTCTACTCTAATAAACACACAAAATATGATTTAATTTAATAAATCTCGTTAATTAACTTGCTCTAAGATAAAGAATTTGTTTTACAAATTCAAATTATCACTAATAATTTTATCCTCTCTCTTATTTATTTGCTTGTAGCAAATCAACACAAATTAAAATGCACCAAAATCCAACCCTTTAGATGAGGAAAAAAAACCTAATGAAATTTTCTCATAAAGAAAAATTAATACGACCACATAATAGAACACTCTACTATAAAATCACCCAAAATTGGTAACTGTACCCAAAAATACAATATAATTCCAATTCAAACTAACTTCATAAGATTTACAACTCTTACCTTTCAAAATAAAATTATCCTTACAATGAACTTGATTATTTTTAACCGTATAACCGTTTTACTGACTTATGTTTCTTAAAATCATTAATTATTACTTGGACTGTTCAAAAATCCAATTTAGCAATAATGTTTTGATTCACTTTTCTGGCTTCCCTTGTTACCTTCTCTTAGAATTTTCGTTTTAAAATCTTATTAAAAGGAACGAACACGATTTCGATTTTTAAAGCGTCTAAAGGTTGGTTTATGCAAAACGTCGACGCACGCAACGCACGCACCGCACGCGTCCAAATAAAGTTGAAGCATAGTAGAAGCGTTTATGCAGTTAGTTTACACTCTTGATTTTTGGCGGCGTGTGCACCATAAACCCTCCTACTGAAATTCTATGCTTCAACTTTATTTTGACGCGTGCGGTGCGTGCGTCGACGTTTTGCATAAACCAACCTTAACACACCAGAGCGATCGCGGTGGCGGTAGCGATTGCGGTGGCGATTAAGTGACTGCAAATACCGCGATTTCTATCACGATTACAATCAAATTCTGATACATTAAGGAAAGAAAATTTTTTTTAATATTAAAGGTAAAAAATGTTTGCGGACAACGAGGAGCAATTTGAGGAGGAGGTACTTTTATTGGCAGCACTCCTGGAAGAGGATAACAGTAATAAAAAAGCCAAGTAATCATTACAAAAATAATATGCATACAAATAGAATAACTTTTGGTCTAAATATTTCGAAAGAAATATTTGGATTCATGATATAAATCTAAAGAGAAAAGAAGAAGGTGAATTCCACACATTATATGCCCAACTTCGAATGAATGAAGACAGATTTTTTATATATTTCAGAATGAATATTGAATGTTTTGATGAGATATTGAATTTAATTATAGATGATATAACAAAAAATCATACACATTATAGGGAACCGATTGGAGTAGAAGAAAGATTGGTAGTAACTTTAAGGTACCGTAAAACGGGGTGATAAGAAACACTCGCGTGTTAAGAAACAGAAAGTGCGGAAAAGTTATTTAATTACTGTATTCAAAATGTGGCGATTTTTTTTGCTTGAAATTATTGTTTGGAATAGTAAACATATGAATAGCATTTTTAAGTTGATACTAATAAAATTAATTATGTCTAATAACTTTGAGTTAAGTTGACTTAAATGATATTTAAAATACCTCCCCAAAACTTTGTTTGTGCAGTGAAGTAGAAGAGTTGCATTAAGTTTATTTTTTGATGATCTGCTGTTTGTTAGTGTTCTGCATCACATCCTGTTTATTTAAATTTTTTATGTCATATAAATCCTATAATTTTGCTAGGTTACATTATAAGTGGAAAATTAAGAACAAAATTGGGGTGGCAAGAAACATGCCGCAAAAGTATGTTCCTGACCTCCCCCGATGAAGTTATTACCCCCCAATCGTGAACCTTCTGATGATGACACTAATAAGCCCAATGACAATGATATTTTTGATCAAGAAGACCAAATCAATGAAGCAACTGATAACGAGGACGATTCTTCTTCTGAGCACATTGATTCTAGGCTTGTCAAATTCAATAAAACATTTCCAGATCTGCACTCTGTAAAGGCAGGTGATATTAGGTCTGATGACTGGTTAATAGTGGGTTTTCAAGTTTTTCACTGTTTTTAATTACCCCAGAAGTGATACAGTAAGACATTTAAGCCGAAATCACTGCTAGTTTCCTTTCACCCCAATTCCTGGGTGATAAGAAACAATGTCATTTTATTTTATTTATTATGTTACGTGATATTTTCTATTTATATAATTGTGTATTCTTAAACTAGAGATCCAGACCAACATTTTACATTTTTTTCAAATCAATTTGAGCACGATTAATAAGTTTTCTAAAGCGTCAAAGTTGAAAATTGTTTCTTATCACCCCATTTTACGGTATATTTTATTATTATTATTTATCTTTTCTTATAAAACAAATACAACACAATATTTCAAATAATTTAATTATTTTCTTCGCTTGTACTGTCTTCATACCAGGAACAAGTAGAAGTTTGTTCATTTTGTTGGTTTATTTCTTCTTCCATAATCATTTGGGCAACTTTAAATTTTAACATTGTTTGACGCCTAGCTGATAATTTTTTTAAACTGGCTGCATAACCCAAAAATGTAAGATCGATGTCGTCATGTGGTAATTTTGTGTTTGAATTTCTTCTGTCTAAATAGGATAGCACCTGATCTACTGACGACTTTTGATGTAATATTTCAGAAGCCTTTCTTTTTTTATGCAAAATAGGTGTAGCACTACATGATGCTTGAGATTCCAATCTAGATTGGGATTCATTATTATCAGTATTGTCTTCTATTATTGCAATTTCTGATTCATCAGATATTAAAGTGGATACATTAGATTCTGTTACTGCAAATTTTAAAAATGTTTTGAAATACTCCATATGTTCAGCCCAAGGCCAAGTTTTGTAACGTGCAATACGTTTAGCTGCTTGCCCTGTATGTGTACTTTCAGATCGTAGATGTTTAGCGTAACAATCTCGCAGGTTCTTCCACTTCTTTTTTAGTTCATCGCCTAGAAAACAAAACGATATTTATCATTCTTATTATAGGTTTTTGGCAACCGGCGATTCGTACAAAACTATTGGTCACAGTTTTAGAATGGGATTTAGCACGGTATCTATTATTGTTGAAGAAGTGTGTACTGATTTATGGGATAAGCTTAAGCCCATCTATATGCCAGAGCCGACAAAGGAATTATGGGAAAAATCAATGTCTGGTTTTAAAGATCTTTGGCAATTCCCTAACTGCCTCGGGAGTATAGATGGCAAACATGTCACAATTAAATGCCCACAAAAGAGCGGATCAAACTATTTTTGCTATTTAAAAAAATTTTCAATTGTATTAATGGCCATTGTGGATCCAAATTATAAGTTTATCTGCATAGATGTGGGGGGCTACGGAAAAAATAGTGATGGTGGCATCTTTGAGGCATCAAATATGGGTCAGAGATTTGCTACAGGAAGTTTAAGTGTTCCTCCAGACAGACCATTACCAGGTGGAAATGAAAATGTTCCGTGTGTTTTAGTTGGAGATGAAGCCTTTGCACTTTCTCCATATTTAATGAGACCTTTTCCGTATAGACAATCCCGGTATGACAATACAAAAGAAAAATTTAATTATCATTTGTGCGTTAGTAGACGTGTGGTCGAAAACGCATTTGGACATTTAGCACACAAATTTCGAGTTTTGTTTCGACCTCTAGAAGTAACAATTTTTTGTCAATTGTTGCGCGATCCCTTGATGACGATTTTTAGTACGCCTATGCTTAGCAAGGCATGTGCAAGGGATCGTTGAGAGCGCGTACTTGAGCTGGGATTAGGATTCTAAAAGCGCACTCGAGGAGTGAAGACGTGTTTTAGTTTCGTGGGCTGAAGATTTATTCAGATAGGGCCGAATATTTGTAAAGAGTAAGCCTGAGAAGAAATCGTTTAGCGAAGTTTGATTTACGAAACCGTAAAACCTCGTAATTAGTTAATAACGGAAACCTTAATTGTGGGATTTGTGCCGTGGCGCTGAAAACTCAAACTGTCACCAATCTGCAAGCAACATTGAATGTTCGATTTGGAAAACGGTGTGTGGCCGTATGTTGCATCTTTCTGATTTTTTATTTACCATCAACGACTACTGGAAGGAGTCAGTATACGATCGAGTGTTTAGTAGTGAAATTCTTGTTTGTGCGACGCAACGAATTCTGCAAGCAGCTTCGCAATTCGAGCCGAGTTTTTTTTTTATCAGTAGCCAGGGAAGTCATCGAGTCAATAGCTCTTGTGGGTTGTGGTTGCAGTACACTACTGGTAAACAAGCTTCTGTCGAATTACCACTTTGTAAACGAACCAGGCCTTGGTAAGTGTTTTTTTGATTTACCTAGTTTTTTACTGCAATTGCGGAAACGTGTAGTTTTACATCGGCTGGCGACGTGGATGTTTCCCTATTTGTGGCGAACGATTTATTTTATATTAAAATTGGAAATTGTTGTATCAAATTTAATCTTCATTATACGGTTAATTGTTGATAGAGTTTTATTGTATGCAAAGGAAGCAAATTCTTATTTTCAGAACCGACGATCCTGCCTCCGCATTAAAGAGTTGGTTTTCCATCTTGGGTCCACCACAATTATTAAATACTGGGGGAGATCTATCCCAGGTGTGGTGAGCAAGGTATTTTTTCAAAATACCGAAATTGCTACAAAGTACCTACGGCCAAATCAATCGTAAAAGCTACCTGCATATTTCATAACATGATACGCACTAAAAAAATTGACCCAACATTCGTACATATCCAAGAACCTAACATTTCTATACAAGCACTAAATAATATGCCAGTCGATCCAAGAAGAGCACCTAATTATGCCTTTAATGTTAGAGAGAAATTTGTTCACTATTTTAGTACTTTACATACTATGTAAAAATAATTCTTTAGGAAGCATCGATATCTTATTTATAATGAAAGTTAAAATAAATCCCCTAAAAATTTTTTTCTTCTTTTTCTTCGAATGCCACACACCATGCAGTACGTATAGGTGATCACTCGGCCGAAGCCAAGATCTCGTACTATGAATGGATTAACGAGATTCCACCCTGAGAACGGCTTTGATGACAGGCACGAATGGCCGAAAAAGTGGAATAAACGGTAAAAATGTTGAAAAATTTTCCGGAAAAGAATGAATTTTTTGGCAAATAAATTAGTTTTTTCAGCGTCCCTTGTCCTTCTTATGCTGTTCAGAGATTTTTCCCTCCCGCCCGGGGCTGTTACCTATGAATATAATTTGTCTCGTTGCCTTCCTCATAGCCCACAGATCTATCTATATTTACTGCTGGTTATGTACTTACCTTAGTTTTAATTTGGATATAATTTTAAATTCAATGTAAACGTTCAATAAAGAAAGATGTTCTATACAAAATTTAAGAAAATACCAACAAAAAAAATTTACAAAATGACCACAAAATATCCTTCAGCACAACACTAAAAAGAAAACGCCAAGATACTTACCAGTTGTTTTTGTTGGCATAATTTCTGCAAGGAAATTTCATACATTATTTTTTTGCGTATGTCTTTGTATCCTGGTTCAGATAAATCATACAAAATTTTATGATTTTTAATATTTTCAATTAAAATTTCGACAAAGCTATCGTTGCTTTCCATTCCTTTTTCTAATATCGCACGACCAAACGCAGCACGCAGCGTTCTACCGCTATCGCAACAAAACAGCAGAAACAAACGTGAGCAAAAATTTTGACGTTTTTAGTCAATATGCAAAAGTGCATGCGATTTTAATTTGCATTGTAATAGCTATTGCGATCGCTACGATATCGCACGGGCAAACGCAAGCAAAAATTCAGCTGATCGCCGTTGGTGTGCAAAGGTACATAAGCTTACATAGGTTACATTTAATCAATTGATACGTGGTTTAGGTAGTGTAACTCGATATTAACCATATCAATATTTTAGAAAACCCAAAAAATGCACTAAACACTTTTCAGAACTAAAATGTTTAAAAGTTAGCACATGTAAAATAGAAAAAGAACTCAAAATAAAAAATTTTAAGTAAATTTGTGGTTTTTAGTATGTATTTATGGTTAAATTCAAAAAATATAAGAATAATACAATACGTAGAAAATCAAAATTCAAAAAATTTAAAAAGGAGACAATTAACACATAACAGGTCTGGATTAAGAAAATTTGAAAAAATGAAAATTTCGTAATACGAAGTACAATATAACGTTATTTCATGGTTATTGCCATTCTTCAGTTGCACGCATCGATTACGATTACATTGTAAAATAAGAAGAAAAAAATTTTTCAAACTAAACAAAATTATCGACTAAATTGTACAAAATTGACTTACCATAACCTCCAAAGATTATCAAAACTGAACTTGTTACACGAGGTATGAATAATTTAAAAATGATTTGAACTAAGAAATTCGTTTACCTAGCACTGCTAGTTTGAAATCCGAAGGCACTGCCCTCTTAATATGATTTCTAAAAACTTTGAAAAAATTCAAAATTCAAAAATTTACCACGTTTTTTAACCGTGAGGCGTAAAACTAGAAAAAGAACTCAAAATAAAAAATTTTAAGTAAATTTGTGGTTTTTAGTATGTATTTATGGTTAAATTCAAAAAATATAAGAAAATAATAATAAAAAAAGAATAATTTTCTTAATCCAGACCTGTTATGTGTTAATTGTCTCCTTTTTAAATTTTTTGAATTTTGATTTTCTACGTATTGTATTATTCTTATATTTTTTGAATTTAACCATAAATACATACTAAAAACCACAAATTTACTTAAAATTTTTTATTTTGAGTTCTTTTTCTAGTTTTACGCCTCACGGTTAAAAAACGTGGTAAATTTTTGAATTTTGAATTTTTTCAAAGTTTTTAGAAATCATATTAAGAGGGCAGTGCCTTCGGATTTCAAACTAGCAGTGCTAGGTAAACGAATTTCTTAGTTCAAATCATTTTTAAATTATTCATACCTCGTGTAACAAGTTCAGTTTTGATAATCTTTGGAGGTTATGGTAAGTCAATTTTGTACAATTTAGTCGATAATTTTGTTTAGTTTGAAAAATTTTTTTCTTCTTATTTTACAATGTAATCGTAATCGATGCGTGCAACTGAAGAATGGCAATAACCATGAAATAACGTTATATTGTACTTCGTATTACGAAATTTTCATTTTTTCAAATTTTCTTAATCCAGACCTGTTATGTGTTAATTGTCTCCTTTTTAAATTTTTTGAATTTTGATTTTCTACGTATTGTATTATTCTTATATTTTTTGAATTTAACATGTAAAATACACTGTAAGTATTCGCAAACGTTTTCACCATACTATGGCATCATCAGGCGATGAATTAGGATTAATTCATGGTGGCTACCGCCACCGCGATCGCTGTGGTGTGTTCGACGCTTAAATGACTTTTTAAAATCGAACAACAAAATTCAAATTTAATTAAATTGCCAACAATTCGTTTGTTGCTTATTGCAATTTTAAATTAATTGAATTTATTTAAAACTCCCAAATAATCTTACAGAGAATTTTCAAAATTCTCTTGCAAGATGAATTAAAACAAAAGATCACTAGGCGCTCGGACAGCGCTTCACCCTTGGACCATAAAAATGACAGTCCTCCCTCCAAAATTGAGTTTTCCTTTTTATGAAATTCATCTCCCTACTTAAGTTTTGGAAAGATGCGCGACAAATTAAACAAAGATGTTACATTTTTACGACAAAGAACTTCCCTTGCACGTACAGTCGGATTTGACTTTCGATTGCCCTTCTTTTCGATTCCCAGACGAAAAACTGTTTCTCTTTCATGGGAAGTGCAGAGCTTTTGGTTTCCTTATGAATGAAAACCCTGTGCCACCTGTCTACGTTAGATTATAAAATTTATAATTAGTTTTTATCTTCCAAAAGCTAAATGTAATACCACTAATTTGTATTTTTCATCAATAAATAAAGTCGATAACCTACTTTGGACCATAGACAAAGCTTCTCGGGTAATGGGGAGGACTAAATAAAACACAATTGCTTCGAATCAACTAGTTTCGGTCAAAACTTGACCATCTTCAGGCTATAATAGGGAAAAATATACAATTAGTTACAAATTCGAAAGGGTAAAAGAGTTTACTGCGTCAGCTCTCGATGCAGATGTAATTAGTGAAATGATGTGTCGTAAACTGATCCAACAATAGGGTAAAAAACGGACATTATGCAGCGTCCAATGTGCCGGTAGTAGTCTTGAGTTAACACGATTAAACAATCAATTATAAAAGCGGGTAAAAACGCTGAAAACTATATAAACACGTACAAAAATACAATAGATAAAAACATGTAAAACACAAACTAGTAACAAACCAAAAACACTATAAATTAAACGTGATAAAGCAAAATAATATCAAATACCAATTTGAATTGCCGCAAATGACGTGCACGCGCCATCTAATGACGGAATGAGAGACGCAGTATGTAAACAAAATACAAAATACAAGAGAAAACAATACACAAATGTCAAAGCGAAGAACTATGTTAACTTTTTTTGGTCTTTCTGTGGAAGATAGTAAGCAGGGATTTGAACGCTGTATTCATTTGCTCAAAATCAGTGATTTTGTTGACATTGTTGTCGGTGGTGATCACGTAGGGGGACTCTAAAAACAATCTTTTCGGGTAGCACTGTTCTTCTGCCAATACCTTCACATCGCTCATGCCAAATTCGTGTTTGCTGTCGGTGAGATGTTCCGACAATCCAGTTTTCCTCAACGCCACCCTTGTATCGTACTTGTGTTGTTTTAATCTTTCTGATAGGAGCTGTTTGGTCTGTCCGATGTAGGTAACTCCACATTCGCAAACTATTTTGTAGACCACGTTACTTTTATATTTAAGGGCAATGGGATCCTTCACGTTGGAATAAATAAGATTACCAAGGTTAAAGTTATTGTAGAAGGCCAAACAGATCTTTCCACGGTGTATAAAATCTTTCAAAGTGTGTTTGATCCTCTCAGATAGTGACGGGTGGAAAGTTATCTTATGGTAACGTGGTTTCAGCTCAACACATTCGTCGATATCCTTGATCGGGGTCACTCTTTTTCTCTCAGGGCGGAACAATGCCAAATGTACAAGTCGATGTGGATACGAATTTTTTATCAGTTGCTCTTTGAGTTGTAACAGGCGAGAGGTCCTCATATCGGGACTGACAATAGTTTTTATACGTAGGGCCAAGGTGTTTATGACACCCATCTTTTGGTTGAGGGGATGTGCAGAATTGTAATTTAATAGTCTGTCACTTGAAGATGGTTTTTTATCTAGGTCAGTGTATAGTGAACCATCAAGTCTCTTGCACACTAGCATATCTAGGAAAGGAATAGTCCCCTCAACTTCTAACTCGTGTGTAAACTTCAATCCGTTATCAAACTCATTGAGAATCTCCAAACATCGTTGGACTTTGTTGCGAGGGACAGCAGAACAAATTATCGACTTATAACACCAAAAATGGGATCCGGAAGTCGATAGTATTAACTCAAGACTACTACCTGCACATTGGACGCTGCATAATGTCATTTTTTTACCCTATTGTTGGATCAGTTTCCGACATCATTTCACTAATTACATCTGCATCGAGAGGTGACGTAGTAAACTCTTTTACCCTTTCGAATTTGTAACTAATTGTATATTTTTCTCTATTATAGCCTGAAGATGGTCAAGTTTTGACCGAAACTAGTCGATTCGAAGCAATTGTGTTTTATTTAGTCCTCCCCATTGCCCGAGAAGCTTTGTCTATTGTTATTGTTGGGGTGAGAAGAAGTTTTCGTTTTACTTTGATAAACCCAAAATCGAAATAATTTTTGATTATTCGACATTTCTCACGCTTAGCTTATTTAAAACGTTTATCTACAGAGTGTTCTTTTATGAGTGCCAACTTATAATTAACAATTTTACATTTATTTTCAAATATAACTCACTGGAAATTTAACTTAAAATTCCGGGGTGTTACAACGTCGCACAACTTCACCAAACTAAGGGCACACTATAATGATCCAGTTCAATACATTTTTAGTAATATTAGGGTGCCGGAGGAGCCGTATTTGTAGTTAATATAGGCGTCCTATGTATAGGACATTAGGCATATCTGGGTTAAGAACGACTGAGGATTTTTATAGAATTAGCAAATCTACTACAAGTAACTGCGAGGCGAGTCAGTTTAATTCTTGCAGGTTTACGACTGCGTTATATATAAAATTACTTTAAAATGAAGAAGTGCTTCAAATTCGACAATATTTCTACAATATTGTAAAATTTCCCAGATGCATAAATGTGCATTGGATTGTTCACAAGGGATAATACAGTCACCTGGAGGTGATGATGCTGCTATTTTTTTTAATAGAAAACAATATTTTTCACCAAATGTTGAAATTCTGGTTAGTCCAGAATAGTTGGTGATAGTGGTTATCCAATTAAACCGTACTCGCGAAACAAGAAACAAACACGAGGCTTTATTCAACAAATTTCAAATTCGTACACGAAATATTATTGACAGACAATGTTTGGAAAAGAAGATTTCCAGCTCTTGCTATGGGGTTAAGGGTTCGATTAGGTACTGCACAACCAATTACTGTATAACCAACACAACACAACATTTCCATAGAATGAAAAAGACCCCCAATTACCAACAAATAGCTGCAATTAAATATAGATAGCGTTATAATTATTTATTTTGTAGGTATTTGTTTATAACAAAAATTTAATAAATTGTATAACTATTAATAAATCTAAAATTATCATTGCTTATCGATTCATAACAGATTCTAATAAAAATGACAGACAATTTTGTCGGCCGGCAGGACTATTTTGTTTTTTAAAATATTGTTACCAAACCCAGACTCTCTAAATACAATCGAATCATGGTTACTCCCTGCAGCCCCAATATCTACAAGTGTAAACCTGTAGAAAGCATCGCATGCTGCCATAAGAACTATGCTATGGCTTTTTTTATAGTTGAAAAACAATGATCCTCCAAATTTAGGGGCTTGTATATGAATATGCTTTCCGTCTACTGTCCCTAAATTATTTGGCATGTTCCATTTTTTTAAAAAACCATTTGATATATTTTCCCACTTTTCTAAAGTAGGAGGTTTTAAATAAATGGGATTCAGAACTTCCCATATTATTTTAGTTGTTTCCTTAATTATTTTGGATACAGTTGCATGTCCAATTCTGTGTCCCATCGCAATTTCCAGCATTGAACATCCTTCCGATAGGTAACTATAATAATAAAAAATAGATAAAATATTTATATTTTAAAAATAGTAATATTGGTAATATGCATTTAAACTGATACTTACTGTAATGTAATAAGCAATCTATGGGCTGGTTCAAGGGTTTTCACTGTCGATCTTCTGCATAAATACGGTTTGACCAGTTCTAATAACGGGTCAAATTGGAATCGCGTCATTCTGGTATATTTAAAAAACCTCTCTGGGTCATTTTAATAAACAAATCTTATAAAATTGTTAAAAGGACCTTGCTCTTTTCTTAATCTGTTAACTGGCGCTACAGAATAACGCCTGCGTCGTCTTTTATTTTTCATACTTTGAAGATATGCAGTTGTTTGTAGTAACAAATAGTAGTAATTTGTTACCACAGTAATATCTTTTACTTTTCCCATTGCACAAAACAAATTGAGATTCACCACAAACAAAAAATTTGACTAATACTGTCAAATGTCAAAAAAACTGTCAACACATTTAAATTAAATGAGTTCAGTATGTATCCGTCCTCTTAAATGTTAAATGGAAATGATAAATGTTAAATGATAAATGTTGAGTATAAATCGACCATTACACACAAATATTTAATTATAGTAGGTATTTAATCATACGTAATAGTTCAGATGTACCGTAAACTAGAAGTTACTTGACCAACACCTGAATGTGAATTGAAAAACGCAAACAAATTCTAACTATAGGTTAACTTGAAAGTGAAGGTAACCAAATTAAAAAGTTAACTAACGATTGAAAAACCGGGCGTTTTTGTTCGCGCGATATATGCGGCAATTTAGTACGGATCGGAACGAACGGTGTGTTAACTGGCAATAACTGTAAAATTAAATAATAATTGTAATTCAATTGTTTGCTTAACTAAAAATAAAATTTCGAATTCATTCAGAACTTAGTAGGATTTCTTGAAAATAAACGATTGCAATTTCACATTCATTCGACGATAAGGCGGAAGGCTGAGGTTCGATTTTAGCTGTGCATTTATTGTAAAAAAGTTTAAAAAGTAAGTATACACTATTAAAGGTTTCTTGACCAAGTCAGTGCAACCAAATACATTAAACTAATAATACGTACAACTTCGCCAAATTGAGGGAATATTCATAAGTGACGCAACCTACAAGCCGAGTTGGTACTGATATTACTTAAATGCGCTCAAATGCATGCTCATGACATAATATTATGTCACTGTCACTGTTTATAACTTAATTGAATAACTTAATTTTATTCGAATTAAATTTTATGAAATGTCAAATAAAGTTGGTGCAATATGTGCTGTGTCCAGCTGTAATAATTACAAAGTATAATTACAAAACAACAAAGTGGATGTAGCAAGTCATTTTTAGAAACAAATTTTTTAAATTCGTACTAAAAACATTAATTTACAAAAACTTTCTCACGGTAATTAAAACTGCACTTTTAATTTTTCTTAGCATTGACGACATTTACAACGGAAAATTGAAGTTTTAATGAAAACAAATATACAGTTACTAGATCGTGGTCACTAGATATTTACCCCAAACCTATAGGCCAATGAGTTAGAGAGAGAACGTTAAGTTCCAACCTTCCAACTCGCTTGGTAGGTGGCGCGAAAGAGCCTGATACCCAAATAATGCTTGAAAACCCGCGAAGTTGTACGTATTATTAGTTTAATGTATTTGGTGCAACATACATATTATATAGGTATAAAATAATCAAATATTACTAAAATCAGAAACATCAACAATTTTTACCTGTTCGCTTCACGTGGAATGCCCCATTTACTGATGTTTAAATTTAAATTATTATCATTACACCATTTAGAAATTAAATTTTAAAACACTAGCAATTCATTGGATACACCCATATTATTTGTCAGTTTTCAATAATAAAGAGATTCAAATTAATTCTGTCAAATGCCTTCTGAAACTCGCGTAATCCACCTGGTTGCTCTTATATATACAATACCGTGAAAAGCATTTTTTAAACTGAAATACTATTGAAATACATGCCAAGTCGATAATGGTAAACAGCTACCTACATTAGTTAATAATAATAATAATAAGTTTATTTTTCTAAGAGAATATACATTATAAATTGCACATCAGAAAAAGAAAAAATGTCACATAACTTGAACAAAAATGAAATTCTCCAGCAAAATTTACAAAAAATTTTTTACATCATAGGGTTCTTTTTCAATTAAAAATTTGTGTACAGCTTTTTTGTAGTCTTTAAGAGTATTTATTGTTTTAATTTCGTTTGGCAGCCCATTGAAACATTTTATGCAAGAATAGTAACAGTTCTTCTCTGTTGTTGTTAGACGATGTTGTGGAATTTTGTAATCTCTGCCTCTTGTGGGATAGTGACTCTTTTCATTAAAGTGTTGCGAAAACAAATGCTTATTTTTATATATGAATAAAACGCACTCCTGTATATAAATTGCCCACACTGTTAGTAATCCATTTTGTTTAAATTTTTCTCTGCATGTTTCTCTAAATTTTAGTTTTAGTATCTTTCTTAATGCTTGTTTTTGTATCTTGAACATTTTATAAATTTGTCCACTTCCATAGAAGATTATTCCGTATCTTACTTTTGATTCAAATGTTGCCTGATAAACCGTTTTTAGTGTTCCATAACTTACATAATTAGAAATTACTCTCAATCCATACACTATCGCCGTTAAGCTTGTTGCTACTGCTCGGATGTGTTCTTTCCATGTCAGCTCACCGTCTATATGTAATCCCAAAAATTTGGTACTGCTACACAATTCGTATTCTTCTCCATTTATCTGTAACTTCTCAGGTGTTTCAAGCCTAGAATGTAAAGTTTTAAATAATATTAAATTTGTTTTCTGCTTGTTTAATATCATTCCATTTGCAGCAAACCATTGTTCTACTTTTCCAAAAAATTCGTTTGAAGAACTTACCACCTCGGGCCTGTTGGAAATCCACCAATCCTTAGCTACATTAATTCATTACACTGATTGTATTATTTTATTTTGACAACATAAAAACAATTTGACAATTTTGGCCTAATGCAACTTATAATATTTTTAACACTCCTCCTCATTGGACAAATTGCATAATTTTCTTAATTTTATAATTCTATGGGCTGACAATGGTTTAGTTAACATATCAGCCACCATTTCTTCCGTTGGACAATATACGAATTTGATTGTTCCTTTATCGACATGATCTTTTACAAAATAGACATGTACATCAATGTGCTTTGAACGGTTTGATATTTTTTCTTCCTTAATAAATTTCAAACAACTTTGATTATCTTCAAAAATTAAAGTTGCCTCTTTTTCTGGTTGTTTGAAATCCTTTAGTAAACGTCGAATCCATATAGCTTCACTACTTGCTTCTGAGAGGGCCATATATTCGGCTTCCATGCTTGATTTAGCAACACACGTCTGTCTTTTACTGCACCAACTAATTATTCCGCCAAAGTATTTAAATATATAGCCTGATGTTGATTTGCGTTTTTTCAGTGCAATGTCTTCTGCCCAATTGGCATCTGCAAAACCCATAAGACCGTTTTTGCTGTCCGTAACTCCAAGAACCAAAGATAAATCAATAGTTCCTTTAAGATATCTTAAAATTCTTTTTAATTCAACCCAATCTTCTTGGGTAGGAGCGGTAACCTTTTGTGCCATTATTGCTACACTAGCTGAAATATCAGGTCTAGTATTGACTGATATGTAAAGTAAAGCATCCTACCAATCGCCTATATATTCATTATTGTCGATTAACATATCAGAAATTTCACCTTTCCCATATGATAAATTAATTGGCACGTTTGATTTCTTGGCTTCTAACATTCCAAAATCATTCAGAACTTTTAATATGTACTCCTTTTGATTTATTTCAAAATTACCATTCAAATCTTGTTTAAATTTTATACCAAGATAATTTTCTATTTTTCCAAGATTTTTAATTTTAAATTTGGAATTCAATACCTTTTCACAATTTTCTAGCAATTCATTGCTATTGCTTGCTAAAATAATATCAACATATATTAAAACATAGCATAGTGCATTTTTTATATTCAGTATATACAAACATGGATCATTCTCGCTCTGAATGTATTTGTTCGCTATAAGAACTTCATGAAGTTCTTTATTCCAAATCCTAGCAGATTGTTTTAATCCGTATATACTCCTCCTCAAGAGACAAACGTGATTCTCTTTCCCATCTTCAATAAAACCAGGAGGTTGTTTCATAAATATTGTTTCGTTTAATTTTCCATATAGAAATGCTGTTCTGACATCCAAATGAATAACATTCATTTTGTGTTTAGCAGCTATAGTGAGTAAAATCCTATAAGTTGTATGTTTTACCACTGGAGCAAAAACTTCATCGCAATCAATTCCATACTTTTGTGAAAAACCTTGTGCTACCAATCGTGCCTTGAATATTTCATTTTCTCCATTGTTTTTAACTTTGTAAATCCATTTACAACCAATAGCATGACGATTATTTGGTAGTTCTACCAGTTCCCATGTTTCATTTTCATTGATATATTTCATTTCATTTTTCATTGCTTTAATCCATTCATCCTTTTGCTCAGAATGAATAGCCTGGCTGTATGTTTTTGGTTCAATTCTTCCTTTAATAATATTGATTTCCTCAATATATCGATAAGGTGATTTACCAAAATTTGATCTAGATGATTTACGAATTGCTGTTTCTATGCCATTTTTTTCATTATCTGAATCCTCTTCATCATTGTCAGTGACTGGTGCTAACTGAATAACTTCATGCATTCCATCACTTTCTGTAACTTCATTCTCCTGAATCTGTTGAATGTCATTTGGTTTCAAATCAGTATCTTTATGAACAAATTTTACATCACGACTAATGATAATTCTTTGAGTATCCAGTGCATAGCATCTGTATGCCTTTGAAATTCCATCATATCCAACAAAAATTGCCTCAATTGCTTTCGAATCGAGTTTCCTTCGTTTTTCATCAGGTACATGTACATAACATTTCGATCCAAAACGCCTAAAATATTTTATGTTAGGTCTACATCCATACCAATTTTGAAATGGTGTTTGTATGATATCCTTGGCTGGTAGTCGATTTTGTATATAATTTGACATTACTACTGCTTCGCCCCAAAAGTTATTATCAAGTTTAGCCTCTATGATCATACACCGTGCCATTTCAACAAGAGTTCTATTCTTTCGCTCAGCAACACCATTCTGTTGCGGAGTATATGTTGCTGTGCGCTGGTACTGAATGCCTTCATTATTCACAAACTTTATGAATTCAGTGCCCATATATTCTCCTCCTCTATCTAAGCGAATCATTTTTGGTTTACGATTGAACATTGTTTTGCACATTTCAACAAATTCTTTAAATTTTCCAAACACTTCTGATTTTTCTTTAAGTAGATAAATAGTAGAAAATTTGGAAAAATCATCAATAAAGGTTAATATATATCCTTTTCCAGATGGCGTTTTCGTTTGCATTGGTCCGCAAACGTCAGAATGAATCAAATCCAGTCTTTCTTTTGCACGATTATTAGAATTTGGAAATTTTATTCTAGTCATTTTTCCTTGAAGACATACCTCACAGTTTAAAATATTTTTACATTCTATATTACAATCATCAATTTGAACCCCATCTACAAGATTACTCGAAGGCAATGTTTTTACCACATTTATATCTCTATGACCGAGAACTTTATGCCATTTGTGGACACAATTTTGAACTGGTTTCGAATTCTCAGTTGAACATACCATATTTAATGTCTTTAATTGATACAAATTACCATATGCTTGACCCATAGCAACTTGCATACCATCATGCGCACGAACTATATTACATTCGTCTTTATTGAAAATCACTGTGTATCCTCGTATGGTCAAACGTCGTACAGAAATAAAGTTTCCTTTTAGGTTTGGTACATATAGAACATTTTCAATCTTTACAATACAGCTGTCTCCAAATTTATTTACAAAATTTACAATAACTGTTCCAATACCAATTGCATTTACTTTATTACCATTTGCCACGTAGACACTTTCAAAATGTTTCTTCATATGAGTGAACATTTCTTGTTTATTTGCCATATGACTAGTTGCTCCACTATCAATCAACCAACCATCATTGTTTGACTTTAAAGATGCAAACAAACATTGAAAATTTTTATTGTTGTCATTATCCTCAACCAAATTTACTTGATTCTGCTTTTTCTCTTTATGCGCTTTAAACTTTAAACAATCCTTTTTCCAGTGACCACTGCGCTTGCAGAAATGACATTTTAATTTATTTATATCAAATTCACCTTGGACATACAAATTCCTTGATTCTTTCAATGATGAACCAACTCGTAATACAGATTCAGAATTATTGTCACGATTTCGTTCAATACGTTTCCTGTATTCACCAATTACAGCTGAACAAACAACACTCGATGTTAATTCATCCTTGCGATTCTCTAACGTAGTGACTAACACATCATAGCTTTCTGGTAATGAACTTAGTATTGTAACACACAAAATAAGCTCTGGTTTTAAATCATCACCATAAGCCAAAAAACGTTGAAATAATTCCGTCATTTTTGTTACATGAGCTTCAACATCACCATCTTCTTTAACACGTGTTGTCATTAACTGTCGCAAGATACTAACTTTGTTATTTGGGGTATCTTTCTCATGGAAATCTTTTAAACAATTCCATGCTTCCTTCGCTGTTTTACAATTTCTGATATGTTGGATCTGGTCATCTTCCACATTTAATGCAATTGTCGTGTGTGCTCTGTCATCTTTGGTTTTCCAATCATTTGTAATTGGATCCGGTGCATGATCAGCAGTTGCTGACCACACGCCTTTTTCAATTAGCCACATTTTTATCTTGTATCTCCAATTGAAATAATTACTTTTGTTTAGTTTCATGATGCTGTATTTCGAATCCACAGCCATTCTAAACAAACTTTATACCAATATCAAATGAATTAATAGCTAAATAAACCCATAACCTGTTGGAAATCCACCAATCCTTAGCTACATTAATTCATTACACTAATTGTATTATTTTATTTTGACAACATAAAAACAATTTGACAATTTTGGCCTAATGCAACTTATATTATTTTTAACAGGGCCATGTCTCGCCTCTTATTAATAGGTTTGAATCATCAGCATAGTTGGTTAGGTACTGTAATTTATCTGCATTTATCGTACGTGGTAATTCGTTGATGTATATTATGAAATACAATGGCGCTGCAATACTACCCTGCGGTGCACCGATAGTTATACTTTTGCTTTCTGATCTATATTCTACCCCATCGCTCACTATAGAGACAATTTGTTTTCTTCCTGTAAAATAAGACTTGATCAACTCTAATGCCATTGCAGTTACTCCGTAATCTTCCAATTTTTTAAAAAGTATTTCGGGATCTAGGCAATCATACGCCTTTGTTAGGTCTAAAAACATTCAAAGTGCCAGTTCTCCATTTTCATACGCCTGTAGTACGTTTTTAACGAATTGAAATATTGCCGTTTGTGTGGATCGCCCTTTTTGGTATCCGTGCTGCATTTCCGTAATTATTTTGTTTTCTTCTAAAAATTCCACGACTTGCCTACACATAACCATTTCGAAAATCTTTGAGAAAGCTGTTAGCAAACTGATTGGTCTATAATTATCGTAATTTGACGGGTCGCCTTTCTTGTATATGGGCTTTACTATTGCTATTTTTAGTTGATCCGGAAATTTCCCATACTTGATCGAGCCATTTATAAGCAAATTGGATCCAGTACTTCAATTATGCTGTATTTGACAATACTAGTTGGTATTTCATCTATCCCACTGCTGTTTTTGTTCTTCATTCCTTTAACAATGTCTAAAATTTCATTTTTTGTTACTTGTCGCATTTCTAGTTGTTTTTCACATTTATTTTTGTTTACTTTACACTTTTCCTTAAAATTCTTTTGCTTTGCCTGTTCAATGTTTTGAGACACTGCCTTTATCATATGTTGATTTAATTCATTTGCAATCACTGATAAATTCCCTTGTATTTGGAAGTTTTTATTTTCTTTATTATTTTTAATCGAGTTTACCGTAGTCCATAAGGTTTTATTTTTGTTATCGGAATTTTTAATTATCTCGTCATAATGTTTCACCTTACACTGTGCTAAATAGTTGTTGTATTCTCGCTTAGTGCCATTATAGATTTCTTTGTAATCACTATTTACTGTACTGACTACCATAAGTATGTCTAATTTTTTCTTGTATTCTGCCAATTTTGGGTCATTCATATTCACTGCAAATTTTGGTTTGTATTTTTTAACTTTTCTTACAGGAAAATTTTCTCTGAAACACGTTTGGTAGATGTTTAGGAAGCATTCAAATTGTTCATTAATATCCTGTTTTTTCATGGAGTAAACTGACTTCCATGACGTTGTTTTTAAACATTTTAAAAACCTTTCTTTATTTTTTGCCGAAAAATTTCTTCTCATGAATGTATTATTAATCTTATTGTTATTATTTATGGTAATAGATAATTTCTGTGCGTAATGATCAGAAATATGTGTTTTTATAACTTTTGCTTCATAGGGACCTTTCAGATTTATAAATATGTTGTCTATGCATGTTGATGTGGTATCAGTTTCTCAAGTTACTTCAAATATCGTTCGGTGCATATTGAATGAATTCAGCAAAGCCATTATCTCTTCAGTTTCGTTACTATCTCTCAACATGTTTACATTGAAGTCTCCTGCAATTATAATCGTTTTGTTTTCTTTTGTTACATTGTTCAATATTTTGTTCATTTTCTCCAAAAACGCGCTTAAGTTTCCATTTCTGTATACTGACATACATATCAACTTCGCGCCATTCACCTCACATTCCATTCCTGAACACTCAAATTCTTTTATTTTTGAACAATTTGTAATATCCTTTCTATCTTTACATACGATACCTTTTTTCGCATACACTGCAGTTCCTCCATGCTGATTTTCCCCCCTGCAATAATACGCTATTAAGTTAAAACCATGTATTCCATAATTCTTTGTTGAAGTTGATTGCAGCGAATTGTAATTTAGACAGGTGTTATGAAGAAAAGAAGACGAACATATAATACAAACGTTTATTAATTAAAAGAAAATATAAATGTGTAAATTAAACTATGCTCTAGGCTCTACTAACATTACGTAGATGCACTAGCTTGATGAATATTAGAATACGTCTTTACTTAATGACTGTAGACTTAATACTACTATCAACTACCCTAAATTTAAAAAAATTCACATGTGGTTGCGACTCTGATGTTTAGACTCGCCCCCAACTCCAGTGGACCAAACAGGTAATGACCATTTCAATTCATATTCTTTAACACTTCCACTAATTGTTTATGTTCATTACTGCCTATAATATTATAATTCAAAATCTAAACAAAAATTTATAAGTAAACTAAGAACAAAACTCGAAACAAAGATTAAACATAAGAGATTAACGCAAATTAACGGTTTTAATGCTTTTCATCCCTAACTTTGACCTTAAAGTGCAAAATTGGTTTTTACTTAAGGCCTTTGTAAAAATATCGGCGTACTGTTGTTTTGTTTCTACATAATCAACACTTATTTCCTTATTTTCTAATTTTTCGCGTATATAGTGATACCTTACATCAATGTGTTTTGTTCGTTTATGAAATTCACTATTCTTAATCAGTTTGATAGCACTTTGATTATCAACTTTTAGAGGTGTTGGCAATTCTTGCACTTCGCCAATGTCGTGTAACAATTGGCGTAGCCAAACAATTTCCCTCGTTGCCTGACTCGCACTTACATATTCACTTTCGGTGCTGGACAGCGTTACGATTTGTTGACGTTGACTAGACCATGTCACTGCACCTTGGTTAATTTTGAAAATATAACCTGAGGTTGATTTTCGCGTATCTACATCACCTGCGAAATCTGAGTCTGAGAAACCGATTACGACGTTCGCGTCATCTATTTTACCATCGTACTCGATGCCGAAATCGTTGGTATTTTTCAAGTAACGTATTATTTGTTTTCGATTCCTTTCGATTAATTCCCATGTCGAATTTTGTTTTAATGCCCTCAGCTCGTCTTCCACCGCGTCTTGCCACTTTTCCGAGTCTTTGCATGACATTGCCTCTTTGTAGGTTTGAGGTTCTTCGACAACAAAGTTTATTTCAAAATCGTCATACCTTTGAGGTGCCGAAATACATTCTCTTGGGCGTAATTCATATCTTGGTTGCTCTACCATAGATTCTTCTTCGTGTGCTTCAACTTCTTCGATTGCTGGTACTTCTGGTTCCTGAGATATGTCTTCGTGGATTTCGTGGTTTTCTTCTTCATACTCTTCGAGATCGATTTTCGTTGTGTTCTTTCTGTCGATTGGTCCTACCAACTCTTCATTGAAAATCACATCTCGGGAAATTATAATTTTCCTAGTTTCGATGTCGAATAACCGATAATTGGTAGAATTGCCATCATATCCTACTAATAATGTTTTTATACTTTTTGGTTCCAACTTCGTCCGTTTTTGTTTTGGTACGTGTGCGTACGCTACACTCCCAAATGTTCTTATGTGCGACAGATTTGTTTTCTTACCTGTCCACAATTCATACGGAGTCGTTTCAGGTGTGTTTGCATTTGGTGTTCTGTTTAATATGTAAACCGCAGTATTAACAGCTTCACCCCAAAATTCCGCTTTTAAGTCTTTTTCGTACAGCATTGATCTTGCACTTTCCACTATTGTTCTCATCTCACGTTCCGCGCGTCCGTTTTGCTCAGGTGTGTACGGCGCTGTTCTCTCTATATCGATACCCTGATCGCGTAAAAAGTCTTTAAAATTTCTATTAATAAATTCAGTTCCATTATCGACATGTAATGATTGCACTTGATGCCCGAATTTATTTTTGCACAATTTAACAAATGATTTAAATGATTCTAAAGCGTCACTTTTGTGTTTTAGGAATGATACTACGCGGTAACCCGTCGCTTCGTCTTTGAATAAAAGGAAGTAATTTGAGCCCCCGATGCTAGTTTCGGTAAATGGCCCGCACACGTCACTGAATATGTTTTCGCCCGGGTTCACTTTGTGGTTTACCCGACCGAACTTTAATTTATGTTGTTTTGCGTAGATGCAACTTTCACACTTTAAATCATTAATTTTCGTTAAATTTATATCCGTTATTTCGCCCTTGTTAACGATACTTTTCAATCTTTTGAGGTTTATGTGGCCGAGCCTTTTGTGCCACAAATTTAACTTCTCCGCGTCAGTTGCAGCATAATTTGCTTCATAATTTATCACCGTTCTAAATTGTAATAGGTATAAATTATTGGTTTTTCTTTCTGTTGCAGCTGTAAGTTCTCCATTTAAATAAACAAAGGCGAACTTGTTTTCTTTTACAATTTTGTAACCATTTTTAGTTAAGACTCCTTCAGAAAATAAATTTCGTCGCAGTTCTGGTACATAAAGCACGTTTTTAATTATACCATCGCACCACTTTTCATTTATTTTCTTCTGTATTTTTATCGTTCCTTTTCCGTGTACCTTAAGAATTTTGTCGTTGCCTAACTTTACGGTGTTATTCTCGATGAGTTCTTCATACGTAGAAAAGTTTCCCTTCTTGTACGTCATGTGTGCGGACGCCCCGCTGTCCATCACCCATTCTTCACTTTCTGTTGTTGTTAGGGCTTCAGCAGTTCGATTTTCTTCGTCCGTCACAAATGCTGACAAGTTTCCTTCTTGTTTTGCACTTTCGGTCTTTCGAACTTTCCTCGGTGCCTTGCAATTTCTTGCGAAATGTCCTCTCTTTTGACAATTGAAACACGTAATTGTCGTCTTTGCACTCCGTTTTTCCTTTGTGTGAGCTGTGAATGCATTATCACTTTGCTCCATCGTCGTTAGACTGGCTTCTTCATCTAACAGTCTTGCTGTTAAATTTTTTAGAGTTTGCTTGCTTTCGTCAACCGACAGCCATGCTTGTCTAAAATTTCTAAATTTTTCAGGTAACCCTAGCAAGATTTTTGTCATTATTGACGCATCACTTATCTCGTCGCCCGAATTCCTCACTTCTTTAGCTAAGTTTTCGATTTTAGCTATGTGGATGGCCATCGCGTCATTTTTATCCATTTTGTAACTGTGGTAACGTTCCTGATTGATCATTTTGTTGGTTTCCGATTTTTGATCGTAAACTAGATCCAGTTTTTCTAAAACTTCCTTTGCTGTTACGCAGTTTTCCACCAGAGTTATCAAGGATAAGTCGATTGCTGAAGTTATTGTAAACATTGCTACAGCATCATTTTTATCCCAAGTTTCATTAGGGCTAATATTTGAGGGTCTCGGGGTTACACCGGTCGCTATTTCCAGTACCCCTTTGGCCCTTAATGCACACATTATCTGGAACTTCCATTGTTTGAAGTTCTTCCCATTGAATTTCGAGATGACACTGATATCAATTCTGTCTGCCATTTTCACTGTGTTACTGACAAAATCCCAAAAACTACTTTACGCTTCACCCTTATTGTTTTACACTTGCAAAACCGTTTATATTGAAACTACTTTACGTTTCACACTTATACTGTTTTACACTCAGATAATCTATTATTATGAAACTACTTTACGTTTCACCTTTATTGTTTTATTGTCCACCTCTTTTTCGAAGCACTTGCACTGAACCCGGTTCGCGCACGTTCCTGATGTCTTAATTACTCGCGTTACTGGGCGACATAACCTGTTGAAGTTGATTGCAGCGAATTGTAATTTAGACAGGTGTTATGAAGAAAAGAAGACGAACATATAATACAAACGTTTATTAATTAAAAGAAAATATAAATGTGTAAATTAAACTATGCTCTAGGCTCTACTAACATTACGTAGATGCACTAGCTTGATGAATATTAGAATACGTCTTTACTTAATGACTGTAGACTTAATACTACTATCAACTACCCAAAATTTAAAAAAATTCACATGTGGTTGCGACTTTGATGTTTAGACTCGCCCCCAACTCCAGTGGACCAAACAGGTAATGACCATTTCAATTCATATTCTTTAACATTCTTCAATTGCTGAGCGGTTTTCCAATGTTCCGTGATGTTAAATCTAACCTTTCCAGTATCTTTAATAAATCCAAATTAACTTTTGTGAAAATTAATAATAAATTATAACAACTAATGTTTATTATTTTTATAGCCACTAAATCAAGAGCAAGTTGCCGAGCTTATAGCTCAGTATGAAAAATGTACCAAAGAAACCGGATTGGACGTACAATTAATATTGAAAGGAAATAAAATGTGGTCTTCGTAGTACTTTTATTTTTTAGTGTAATGTTTGTTTTCGACATTATACAAAATTTTCATCAAAAAATGAGGTAGGCGACATAAATGAATGTTTCGCGCCATTTGATGTAGTGGCTCTCGAGGATATTATCTCCCGTGTTCTAAATGTACATCTTAATACTTTCCGAGAGGAAATGTTGTCATTAGTGGGGACTGCCTCTGGACGGGTGGTGACGGATGAGGTCACTGCGCTGAGGAGTGAAAATGCATTTCTGAGGACCCAGATAAAGTCGCTAAATGGGAAAATTGAGCGACTTGTTTCTTCTTCTGCACCGAACGTGGTAGTTGGTGATGAGGTGGGAGTTGTTGGAGATTTGAATGCTGATGCAGAGTCGTTTGTTGCCGATGTGGATGGGTCGGGGTCTGGCGTCAGGTCTGCCTCTACATACGCCTCGGTTTTGAATGCGACTCAGGGTTCTCAGCCTTTGACCCGTTCTGGGAATGGTGGTAATGTGGGTGTTTCTGCGTCTCTGGTTGGGGCGGCTGGTTCAAATCATCGGCTGCATGCCGAGGATGCGAATTCGGATCGCCCGGGGCGGGGTGGTCGCCGCCCCCCCCCCCCGCATTCGTGGTTCGGGTGGCGATTTTTCCATTTCGGGAACTGCTCGTCGGAAGTGGTTCCATGTAAATAATCTTGCGCCTAACACCTCAGTCGAGGCGGTCGTTGGGCACGTAAAGAGTGTGGTGGGCATATCGGATGTTGTTTGTGAGAGCCTCACCTCGAATTCAAAATATTGCTCTTTTAAAATATGTATCCGGGAATGCGACGTTGCAAAATTGTTAAATGATAAAGTCTGGCCCAAGGAGACTACTATTCGGGATTTCTACTTTCGAAGACCGGCTGATAGTGATCACGCTGCCCACGATTTTTTAGAGAATCGTCAGACCGCGATGAGGTAGTGTGTGTTTCTTCTTCTCCATCTGATGTTCCGTCTGACCATCGTAAGAGTGAGTTTTCTTGCTCGATTAGTGCTACTGGTTTCTCTGTAGCACACATTAACATACGATCTCTGCTGTCTGATTTCCACATTTTTTCCGATTTTGTGACTAGAAACAATTTTAGTATTATCGCAGTATCTGAGTCATGGCTCACACCTGATTTTCCTTCTCACCTGGTTAGTTTGGATAACTACGCGATCGTTAGGTCGGATAGAGCGTCTCGTGGGGGAGGGGTTGCTTTCTATGTTCGAAATTCGTTTTCATTTAAGACCCTACATGAGGGACATCGCTTTGCATGTGGCCTGGAGCACCTATGGATTCGCATTAAAGTCCACGGTATTGGGTTCGGAGTTGGGGTGGTGTATAGACCTCCTACGGTTGCCCTTTCTTGCCTAAGCGAGTTTGAGGAGTTTCTCTCTTTGCTTGGTAGTGACTGCAGTGAGCTGATCATTTTAGGTGACATGAATATTAATTACCTCATCCCATCGCCTTCTTTGAGGCGCTTGCGGGGGATCCTTGATGTTTTCGATCTTCATCAGATAATAACTGATCCCACTCGTGTTACCGCAACATCCAGCACTCTGTTGGATGTGATCTGTATTGATAAGCATCGAATTCCTCTTCAGTGTGGCATTGTTGATCTTTTGGCAGCAACTGATCACTATTTGGTTTATTGTCGCCTGGACCTGTCTGTGCCGGTACAGGAGCCTCGCAAAATCACTTATCGTGATTTCGGTAATTTTGATCAAGCTAGTTTTTCGGCTGACGCGGCTTGCCTGCCTTGGACCATCATTGATGAGTTACACTCTTGCGATTCTAAGGTCGAATTTTTGAATAATATGATCCTGTCTTTATTTAATGTTCACGCTCCTGTACGAACTGTTGTTTTCAGGGGGAGGGATAGACCTTGGATTACGTGGACAATCAGAGAGATGGCTAAGTTGAAGAGGCGGGCTTACAACAAGTATAGACGCACTCGTGCTGTTGTGGACTTCGAATGTTATTGCGATCTGAAGAGGTACTTATCTGGGGCTGTCAGGAGGGAGAAGGCGAGCTATATAAATTATCAGCTTTCGCTGCATCGCTCTAACCCTAAAAAAGTTTGGCAATGTCTGTCTTCTTGGGGCGTGCATTCTCGTCCTTCCAACCAAATAGCTGCTCATTTGTGTGATGACCCTGATTTCATCAATGCGTATTTTCTCGACTCTGTTCCGGGAGGTTCCACCGGGATTGATTTGGCATGGGAGGGTTCGTTTTTGCCGGGAATACAGCCACTCTCTATTCCCGAAGTCACTCCTGAGGGGTTAAGTGCCATTGTTGGCGCTTTGCGTTCTAATGCTCTTGGTCCGGATGGTATTAGTCTTCGCATGCTTAGACTTGTTCTTCCTTTTTGTAGTGAGGTGATTTGTAATTTGTTCAATCACTCTTTTGGGACCGGGGAGGTGCCTTTTGTTTGGAAGGCATCCCGTGTGAGACCTCTTTCTAAGGTTCCACTGGCTTCGGAGCCTTCTCATCTCCGTCCAATCAGCATCCTGTCGCCATTTGCAAAAATAGCGGAGCTCCTTGTTAAAGATGCTCTATGTGAGCACCTGGCACTCTACAAGGTTTTGTCGCCTGCCCAGTCTGGTTTCAGGCCCCACCATAGCACTGCGACTTCTCTGTTGCAGCTCACGTCTGACGTGGCTTCATCAGTCGATCGGGCTGAAGTCACCATATTGGCACTTCTCGACTATTCCAGAGCATTTGACTCCGTTGTTCATGATCGTCTTTTGGCCAAGTTACGTTACTATGGCTGTGATGATTTGCTGTGTAGATGGTTGGCGGGTTATTTGCGGGATAGATCCCAGATGGTTGAGTTAGCGGGAAACTTATCTCAGTCGTTGACGGTTTCTCGTGGCGTTCCGCAGGGAAGCATCCTTGCTCCATTGCTTTTCATACTGTATACAACTGATTTAGTAGGAGTGGTTGATTCTGATTGCCATCTTGATCTCTATGCCGATGATTCTCGGATACGTGTATCGTGTTTGCCCTCGGACATTGATGCTGCAATTGATGTGCTAAACCGCAATCTTGAACAAGTGCGTATGTGGTCGTTGATTAATGGTCTGACTTTAAATCCGACTAAGTCGGAACTCATAATTTTGGGTAAACCGTGGCTTGTACGGAAGGCTTTGAGTGTTGCAAGGTCAGCTGTAACGATTGGCGATGAGGTCGTCAGGGTGGTCGATTCCGCTCGGAGTCTGGGGCTTATCTTGGACAGTGAGCTCAAGTTTTGTCAACATGTGGACCGAAAGCTTAAACTGTGCTATTTTAAACTAAGATCTCTTTATCAATTCAAAACAATATTACCTCCCCACGTAAAGTGGTCGATCGTTAGTAGTACGATTTTATCAAACATCGAATATTGTTCTACAGTGTATTACGGTTTTCTCACACAAGAATATAGACGCAAGCTCCAGCTCTTGCAGAATTCATGTTTGCGTTTTGCATTTGACTTACGAAGGTATGATCACGTCACCCGTTTTTATCGAGATTTAGGTATTCTAAAGGTAGCCCAGCGCTTCTCTTTGCTTTTTGGAGTTCTGCTTTTCAAAATCTGGAAAAGTGGAGAACCGGTTTGTCTACGAAGCATGATTAGGCCCCGTTCGACATGCCACGATCGGGTTTTGCGTGATTTGGGAAACTTCGATCTACCCTCTCATTCCACAGCAAAGTTTGAACAGTGTTTCGCGTGCTCGGCGCCCAGATTTATAGAAGTGCATCGAGGACTCTTTGTAAACTCAGCGAGTGTGGTGTCTTTCCGACGTAATCTAACAGATGAACTTCGCTTACAAATAATGTAATCTGTCAATAAATATTATATTTATAGCCTGCTTTTATGTTGCTTTTATTTTTATGTATGGGTGGTTTGAAAATCTAATCTTATTAGAAATCATCCAATTAAGAAATTGTACTTTTTTTTTCTTAATAAATGTGTATTATTATTATTATTATTATTATAAAAAATTGTTTGGGGTACATTAGCTTCAGGTGGAACTTTTGGACACACACAGGAAATTTTGCGATTGCAAATGTACCATTTATGTCCAAGCCCAAATTTCAGAAAATTGAAGCGTCATTAGGAAAGGTTGTAATATAACTTACAAGTAGTATGTTTTTAGTATGTAATTGTTTTGATTTGAAGGCTTGGAAAGATTATTTATGGGAAAGTATGGAGAAAGCCGGAAAGGAAGAACGGAAAGAAGCAATAAGGAAGAATGATATTGATAATAACAACGTTCCGTTTATTACTGTAATGGTCGACGGTGGATGGAGTAAAAGAAGTTATGGTCACAACTTTAATGCAAAATCTGGCGTAGTAATAAAAACCTTAATATTTGTAAGTCACATTATTTGATACTTACCATATCTGATTTTTTAGGCAGTTATTATTGGATATCATACAAAAAAAATTTATTTCTTGGAGTTCGCAATAAATACTGCAGCGTGTGTTCCCGGGCGACAAACAAGTCATCTGATCCTCCTAATCATGTGTGTTTTAAAAATTGGTCTGGAAGTCAACTGGAATGGAAACGTCTATTCTAGGGGACGGTTTTAGATTAAGCGAAGAAATGCATCAAGTTCATTATAAAAAATACATCGGTGATCGAGACTCAAGTTTCTTTGCTAAAGTAACCGAGTCAGTTTTGTATGGGAGAGACATTAAAAAGGTGGAATGCACAAATCATGTTGTTAAATGCTACGAAAAAGCTCTTTACAACATAGCAAAAAATGACAAGAAATATTAGACGTAAAAATTAGGAAATTAATAAGTAACGAATATATAAAACGATTAGAAAAAGCTATCAAAGGTGCAATAGTTTACAATAGCACTGAAGGAAGTATTGAAGAATTACCGGAAGATTTAGCAAACGGGCCTAATTATGTCTACGGGAATCATTCACAATGTAAACCATACTTTTCCACAAAAGAAAATGACTTCGACAACACCGAGTATTTAAAGGCAGTAGGAGTGTGGCATAAAATCTATGATGTATTGGACCAAGTCATACGAAAGGTTCCTAGATTAATTTACAACGAGACCAACAATTGTTCCTAAAGCTATATGAACATTGTGTCACGTTGTAATGCCGGAAAAAGATTAAATTTAATATCTAGAGGTTCTTTTCAATATAGATGTTATTTAGCAGGCCTTCGTTATAATTATGGTATAAAGTGGCATCTTGGTGCTTGGATAAAACGATATGGTTTGTATAATTTATTTGCTAATTTATTTTTTAACGAGTTTTATGTAGGTTGCACTATAGGAAAGACTGCAAATGGTTATATTAATAAATACGAAAATCAAGGGAAATGTCGGAATCTGCGTCGAAAAAACAATCTCGATTGCGATAGAGGACGAAAGGTACCTATTGTACCTCCTGATAAACATTATGGACCTTCTGCAGATGATGTAGAATTGGAAGGAGATGAACTAGATAAGGAATGCGCTAGAAAATTGCAAAGCTTACAGGTAATGATAAATCAAAATTACGTATGTAGATAATTATTTTTATATTTGATGTAATTTAAGGTTTCAGAAGAAGATGTTAAAAGGATTGCTGAGAGTAGTGTTGGTCAATTTGGAAATCCTCTGTATGAAATGGAGAGAAAGGACCTATTAACAGCTTCCATGTTTGGTCGGATTATTTGTAAAAGACCGTCGACAAGTTGTTACAACATTGTTAAAGATGTGTTGTATTGTAAAATAGCGATATGGAGTAAGGAAAAGTATACATGAGCAAGTAGCTCTTGATCAGTTTGTTGCCGACAAAAAAGTGGAAGGTATACATTTAGAAGTTAAGCCAAGTGGTTTGTTTGTCCATCCAAAATATGGATTTCTTGGAGCCAGTCCTGATGGTGAGCAGACTTGCACTTATTATATTTACACTTTATTTTATTTTTAGATTACGCTTATGTATAATTATTTCTTGCTTTTAGGATTAATTGGAGATGATTCGATAGCGGAAGTAAAATGTGTTCCTTCATTTATAAGGAAGAAACTGACATTGGAGGAAGCTGCAACCAAACAAAAAAGTTTCTTTTTGGAAAAGAAGGGTATACATTTAAAATTGAAAGAATCCCATAAATACTTTTACCAGGTTCGGAAATGTTTGACAAAATTAATAATCTATGAAAAGAATTTACTTTCTTGTTTTTCTAGGTACAAGGTCAATTAAATATTTGTAACCGAGAATATTGCTACTTTACAGTATTTAATGGAAGAGGAAATAAATTATTTGTTGAATTTATTAATCGAAATATGGACTTTTGAAAGAATAAAATGCTGCCGACACTAAACGATTTTTACAAGAATTGTATACTCCCAGAATTAGTCCTAAATAGAATTCCAAGAGGACTTAAATGTAAAGAACCTCTTTCAATTCTGAAAGCTCTGGAAGACAAACAGAATTCGAACAAAAGAAAAAGAAAATAATTTGTTCGTTTTTCTCTAAACATTGTTTTTATTTTATTAAAAAATATTGTAATCGTGCAGAAAAAAAATCGAGATTTTGATGAACTTAGACATTTTGGGGAAGGCAACGGAAAACCACCCCATTAATTAAATTCCCTAGTACATCATCTCGGCTTCAGTCAAGTGATCGCCTACGCACTGCATAGTATATGGCACTCGAAAAAGAAGAAGGCATTTTGGGGTCCCAGAAGTGGAAAAATCATCATTTCCAAAAAATGTCTGTACGAGTGTGTGTATGTAGTCAAATTTTGTGTGCGCTCTACCTTAAAAAGTAGTAGGAATTAAAAAAAAAATTCATTCGCCATTATTGCGCGCTATTGATCTGAAATTTTGCATACGGCTTCTTACAACAAATCCCTGGGGGGGGGGGGGGAATTGTAACGGGGGTAAATTTTTTGCTAAGTTTTTCGATATCTAGCGCCATTTTCGAGTTATTGCAATTTCAAAATCTCAAATTTAGTTATTAACCAATGTAATTCAGAATTTTCAGCGAAATTGTGAAAAATAGTATATACACCTTGGGACTAAGGTTCTTTTTATCCCGTGTGCGATTTTTGCACTCGGCTAACACCTCGTGCAAAAACCTTCGCACGCGAGATGAAAAGCAGCACCTTAGTCCCATGATGTATAATATACTATTGAAATTGTTAAAAGTTTCATTTATTGGACTTGCCATGAAAGTTTCCATGGTAATTATTTTGGAAAATATAAATTAAATTGAATTTATTACATGGCCAGTGCGATAAATGAAAATTTTAACAATTTCGAAAGCATTTTTTCACCTTTTAAGTAAAAGTTAGATGAAATCTAATGGTCTCATCATTTGCAGTTTATATTTCTGCATTATTTTCATGTCTTTCATTTTTTCTCTAAAATAATTAGGAAAGCAGGAATTTCTTGAGGAATTTGCATAAATAAGTTTTTACATGTTAATTTCCTATGTTCGGCTAACTCATTCAGCAACCGGTATACATTGTTTGTATTTGTTAATGCAAATAATCAGTTGTCCGAGCTACATTCAGCATATGACGAGACTTGAAGTTTCGTGACAACTACTATATTATAAACACAGGCAATGTTACTCATGGTGCGAATAAAATATTTTACGCCCCCACTTTTTTTGGTTATAGCGTTTTTGACTGAAAAAAGATGAAGTGATCGAATTTGGGCGACTACCCTTCCCTAGTTATGGAACTGTACCTACTTAAGGAATAAGTCATTGTGATTTATAAGCATCTATCGATCTATCATTGTACAAGTAAAAGTGACCAACTGCAAAAATGCTGAAATTAAGAAAATTGTCCTAAGCTATTAAATTTGCATTGCGGTTAGTGCAAAAAGTGTTTATCTTTATCTCAAATTGTATGAATATGTTACACAAATGGAAAAATGACTATTACATAAACAAGGATCCTAATATAGACAAAAAAACCAGTAAGATGTATAATAAGAAATTTTTATTGTTTTCAGAAATACTTATCTTTGACATATTTTGCAATTTTTATTTTGAATAAAATCTTTTAAATTAAAATAAATTTTTTTATTTCTGATTTTCACTTGCAAGTTTTTCTAAATCCGAGACAGTTTTTGGGCATCCTTTAGTTAAAACTACTGGTCCATTTTCAGTTATCAAAATATCATCTTCAATACGGATTCCCAGTCCTTTAAATTCTGCAGGAACTTGATGTGTGCGCCGAATATAAACACCTGGAAAGAGAAACACAAAACTAATTTAGATCACATTAATATAGAACGTTAATCGAGGCAAATAATCTGTAAATAAATTACCTGGTTCAACAGTAATCACCATACCAGGTTGAATTTTAATATTTCTAGGAATTGATGAAGTATCATGTACATCCATTCCCAAGTAATGAGAAACATGGTGAGGACAAAATGCAAAAGCAGCCTACAACAGTTTCATCAAAATAAAAAAGAGACATTAAAAAGTATAGATAAATTTATACTTTCATAGTTTCTTCCCTTGATGCAGTCTTAGGTATCAATCCAATTAATTGAAGTTGTTTGCCCAACAATAAACACATAGAATTAAATAAATCATCTAAAGTGGGAAAAGTTTTTAACAATTGAATCAGGTCACTTTGAGTGTGTAAAACTGCTTCATATAAAGCATCCTGTTGCAAATTAAACTTTCCATTGATTGGCCATGTTCTAGTTATATCACTACTGTATCCATAATTTTCACAACCTTAAAATAAAAAATGGTGGTTAAAATTACCTAAGAACTAATTAAAAGCAACGTTCTCACCAGCGTCCATCAAAACCATTTCACCACTTTTTAATTGTTGATTATTACTAATATAGTGAATAATATTTGCACGATTACCTCCTGCTACAACAGGTGGATAAGAGAGGTAATCTGCACCTCTCATCTTGCATTGATATTCAACGTTAGCAAAAATTTGATGTTCGGATAAACCTAAAAGGTAAGTCATTCAAATGATATATTCTTACAGTATTATAGACTCACCAGGTCTCGAAAATTTAATAGTATTGATGATAGCATCTGATGCAATTTCACATGACTTTTGCATTAACAAAATTTCAGCAGGAGATTTAATTAAACGCAACTGATGAATATACTTAGTAGGAGATTCCCATTTTTTATTAAACTTTTTAGTTCCTATATCATGCATGATTGTGTGAATATTTTTTTGGATTGGATTTAAGTAGTCATACCTTCAAATGACAATAACTTAAATATATTTTTATTCGTTTAATATCAGAATCTTACCAAAATACAGATCCCGATAGTGAAAACTGTTGTATATAGGAAATAATATATTTTTCGAATTCGGTGATTGGCAATGCTTGATCTACACCAAATAAATGAATTGCTTCTTGTACACCAGTTCGAGGACCATCCCACAATTCGGCATCACTATCTTTATCTCGCAAGAATAACGTTGATTGATGATGATGAATTGGATTTGTCATCAAAACTAAGCAACTATCAGGTTCCAAACATCCACTTAAGTATAAAAAGTCTGTGTTTTGCCGAAAGAAGTATGGAATTTTATCGGACATGTACTGTTTGGTTGCTGAAGGTATAACAATCTACATCAAAACGATCGATTTTTGCATTTAAATATCGTGACTAAATTGCTACAGTTCAACATAAATAATTTAACTTTTAAGTGGTGAGTGATTTCTGTATCTTTCGATTGCTAGAACCCGAGTTGAAGGAACATTTTTATTAATTTTGAAATACACTTATCAAAATAAAGTGAACCCATCACCTATACAAGAAAAGACGTGTCTCACCACTTAAGGGTTAAACTTTTCATGTTGTAAAACATTTTGAGTGATTAAAGTCAACCCAATTTAACATACAAATATATCCACTCAAATGGTTTACTATTGTGGTGGCTATAAATCGACTTACAATATGTTGTTTTCCTTGTGTCTTGTTATCCTTTGTATAATTTGTATCGATTAAGTCTATAAGCTTTTGCCTGCGTTTCTGAAATTCATTTTTTTGAATATAAGGTACAATTTCTCCTGCCCTTAATAAATGAGGATGAGTTTCGCAGGTAGGTTGTCCGTAACATCTGGGGCTATTGCTAGATGATGTAACATTTGACCTCTTATTTATCACATTAACACTATAACGGTGGAAGACATCTGCAAATGAAAAAAGTAAATATTTGACAAATTGCAACAGATTTTGAAGTGAAGTACCTGATTTTGGAAATATACTACTTATAAGTTTTGAATATGACTTGAAACTACGTTGCGAATTTCTAAACGAAAACATTGTTAAATCATAGCACCGACATTTAAAATGGGATAGAAAAAAATTATAAAAATTAACTACTTTTGAAAATTTGTATGGGATTTTAGGTTAAAACTGACATAACATATTTATAAACATGCTATATAACCATTGATATAGTATACTACGGAGTAGGGACCGATGTCAGATATGATCATAAATAAGTACTCATAGTTGTCGATCGAGATTTTTCAAGAAATTTTCAACAGTAGCATAAAAATAACGGATTAACTTGAGACCTTTTTGGTCAAAATATTGCATACATGGCGTACTTTAAAGTGCCACCAACATTAATGCCCGATTTCTTCACTTTGAGATATCTATCGGATAAGTATAACTATAAGAATAACCAATCAAACAACCGTAATTCAAATTTTAACGTTGTTTGATTGGTTATACTTATAATTATACATAATAATATTAAATATCGTCCAATGTTATTATATTAGATAGAAATCTTGGGATTAGGAACGCAAAATAAAAACAAATTAACTATATGTCAACGTTTCGGCTCATTTACTGAAGCCATCTTAAAAGACTTTAATATAAGAAACATATTGGTAAATACAAATGATAACATAATAGTTTTGATTTCACATTCACCTAATAGTAGGATGGAAAATGTTTTGCGTAAATAAATAAAATATGGGGAAACAATACAGAAACAGTTAACGTAAATAATATTAAATAGATATAAATTTATAAAATGAAATAATAAAATCAATTTTAAAATAAAATGACGATTAATAAATAAATTTTAAGTTAAAAACGCTTTAATATCTTAAAAAAAAAAAATTTTTTTGAATTGTGACAAATGACAAAATCAAATAACAAAAAACTTTTTGAAATAAATCAAATCAAAATACAGTAACTAGTCTTAAATCATCCCCTAAAACCAAAAGAGTTAAATATAAATAGAATATACTATAGAATATAAAACATAAACTATAAGTGTGCGAGACCAAAAATTGTAAAATTTAACAAAGACTGCAATTAAACATATAAACAAGTTAAAAAATCCAAACAATAATCTAAAAGCAGGAGCGTAATTATTATAACATGGTGAGGATTAATATAAAACACTAAAAAACAAAGTTGAGTACTAAAAGGTACAATAAAAACAAAATTAAGGTGCTTTAATTTTGTTAATGAAATTTCTTAATAGGTTTTTGTATCTTGTAATGTGTTTTTATTTTGCATTCCTAATCCCAAGATTTCTATCCAATATTATAGTTATACTTATCCGCTAGATATCTCAAGGTGAAGAAATCGGGCATAAGTAGGATTAGCTTTTACCAAATTACTAGTGCTTAGCTTAGAGTCTGAGTTTACCTATAACGATTAAGGTAAAAAATTTCTACCAGGCTGAGTTTACCAACGAGATTAGTACCTAATTCTACTAAGATGCTGAGTTTACCATCGCCCGGAAAATTTACGAAAAATATTTTGACAAAAAATCGTCAAAATTTAATCCGGCTATTTTTATAATCGTCAAGATTATTTCCTGAACGAATAGATCTTTGAAAGATTAAATTATTTGTTGATATTATTTACATTTTGACATTTTATAAAAAAATTGCAAATTTGAAAAATATTTGAAAATCAAATGATTTCAAATTATAGTTGAAACTCTACCATTGGTAGATATTATTATGAAGAAAATAATCTAATTAAAATTTGACCTTTCATTTTTCATAAACTTATTTCTTATTCAAAGTATGTATTGTAATGAGGAAATTTTGTCCAAAGTAGCGTTTTTAATGTTTAATGTATTTTTGTTTATATTGCTTTCTGTTTTTTATTTTCATCCGAGTTTCATCATAATAGATTCAAACTTAAAAATGTCCGATTTCAAATAAATTACAGCAAAAGCCATTTTACTAATTAAATACAAAAACAAGGTGATTTTTAAAATCTACAAACAATTTTATTTCTTTTTCACATAAACGCTAAACTTTCGAGACATTTGTCGTAGCAAAAATCAACTTATCAATGCCGAGTCGGTAGTGCGATGCGTCCAATTTTTTGAATAATCAGTTACGGTGCTATCGATTTCTTCCATTGAATTGAATTGTTCGAATTTCAGTCAGGGTTAATTCGTCGATTGTGTACCACGGATTTTAATAAATCAGCTCTTTGAAGAGCGCAACGTTTTCGTCGGTGCTTGTATGCGCAGGTCGCTCTTCATCGTGCCACGATCTGGACCGTTTACGAATTACATCGCGCTACCATTTTATGGCTCATACACTGTGAACCGTATACAGTATACCCTACACAATTCTTGATGAATTTCCGTCGCCGTTTTATTTTTTCCAGCTAAAAAAAGAATCACATCACGAAGTTCACCTTTGGACGCAACTTTCAATGGAAGTTCCGTGGTAAAACGTTACAAAACAGTTAAACTTCAATCGATTTGATTGAAACCCAAACGAACATGTTGACAATCGATGAGAGATTAAGCTATATAAATTTCGTCGCTCTACCGTGTCACTCAGCGGAGAGCTTGGATCGTTAAACTTAGTAATTAATCAACGAAGGAAAATATAAGTAGTACGCAGATTAAATTTGTATTTGGAGCTCTGATATTAACAACTGAAATTTGAAGTCTCCATGTTAAACTTTAATCCAAAAGTACTTTTATTATTATTTTTGTCAGTCTTATATTTTAAAGATATTTAAAACATCTGTGTGCGTCAGAAGGTATTGTCAAAAAAGGTAAAAATAAAAGAAGCGAAACAATTACTAAAAATGTAGTTTAGCTTAATATGTTGGATTAATAGTTCAAAATTGGTGAGGGGGGGGGGACACAAATATTGTTTTATATTTGTTACAAGAATACAAAAGCTATCAAGATTTAGTAAATCATGGCAACATCTGATTTCGTAACCAATTCATTTTCCCACCAATATTTTTGTTTTTAAGAGCCGTTTTACATTATAATAAAATTTGTAGTAAATCTATGACAAAAAATTGCATTCAATTCTACAAGAGTGTCAAACTAACATAACAACCAAAATTCGGATCATGTTCTTATACTTTTACATGCAAACTAAGTTAGTAAAATTTATTAAACTCCAAGTGTTTGTTTACCAAAACAGAGAGCGATAAACCAATAATAATTGAAATACAAAAATTTTATGAGAGACAAGAAATCAACAAGACAAGAAAGTTTTTCAAAGACAACCAATTTTTTTTTCTTGCGTCGGGAGTGGGGAAATCTTTCTCGGACTTCAAGTCGTCACAAGACACCACCAAAATGGTGGTAGTGTGGGGTTGGAATCCGCTCTCAAGCGTTCCGACCCACTAAAACCCTACTCCATTTGGACTGGAAGGCGTGGTATTGCAAGCATATCTTCATCGCCTCCTAGATTTCACGCAGAAGATGGAATGCGACCTCAACTTGTCGCCTTTGAAGTTGGATGACGTTGTCTATGGCGTTCTGCCTCTTTCTTGGTCTTTATTATCCGAGTGACAAACTCTGTGATGGCGTTCCAGTTGGACTCTCTTTCCAACATGATGGGGACTAAGTTTTCCGGTGAAAGCCGTCTGCCAACCACCCTGGTCGTAGATGATCTCAGCTCCTCCCACTCACAGCAGTCAAACAGGGTGTGCGCCGCATCGTCCTCCTCTTCGCAGTGAAAACATATCTTGCTGGCGGCCTTACCAATTTTATTCAAATAAGAGGAGAAACACCCATGTCCAGACAGCACTTGCGTGAAGTGGAAGGTTAGCTCACCGTGCTTCCTGTTTACCCACTGGTCTATTTCAGGTATCAATCTTTTGGTCCATGCACCTTTCTGCGATGCGGACCATCTCGTCTGCCATGCTGCCATCAGTTTCCTTTTGTTTTGAGTTCTCCCCGCCTGGTCGGTCTTGTAGTTTGCGGAGTGCTTTTCTGCCATTAAATCTATGGGTGGCAGGTTGGCCAGGACCAGTACAGCACTCTTTGAGATCGTTTTGTACGCGCAGCAGACCCGTATTGCCGCCCTTCTCTGAACCTTTGCAATCTTCTGCCGGTATTTTTGGGTGCGCATCGCCTGCACCTACACCGGTGCCCCGTACAGTATATAATGGATTGAAACACCGATGCTATTACCCGTCTCTTGGTGGTGTGGGGGCCGTCCACATTTGGTATGAGTCGTGCTAGCGCCGTGCAGCATCTATCCGCTCTATCCGCCACTATAGTAAGGTGCGGGGAGAAACACAGTCTGTGGTCAATCGTAATTCCAAGGACCTTTACTTCTTTCTTTGGTTCAACACGGTAGTTACCCATCTCAAAGGAGATCTTCTTTATTTTCCTTCTTCCCGTCAGTAGAACCGCTTTGGTCTTGCGGGGGACCATTTCCAGGTCCATCTCACCGATCCATCTCAGGATTTGTTCGATGGCCCTGTTCACTGCCCGAACGAGCTCCTCTTCAGTCCTCGCCGCTGCCAGCATGAAGACATCATCAGCAAACCCTACTAATTCCACTCCATCCGGGAGAACAAGCTTGAGAATACCGTTGTATAAGATGTTCGACAGTAGTGGTCCAAGCACCGATTCCTGTGGAACGCCGCTGGTCAGGTTTTTGCGGCCGGTGTATAGCTCCTCCGTGATTATGAGCTCTCGCTTGCTAAGGTAGCTTTGAATGATAGATACCAGAGATGGATTCACTCCCATTTTCATTAGTTCGCTTACTATTAATCTCCAGCTCGCCGAATTGAAAGCATTTTTGACGTCGAAGGTGATCAGGGCCACGATTTTCCTGGTTCTCCAGGTTCCGTCCCTGGCTTTGGCTGCTCTTTCCACTATTCGTTTTACAGCGTCTATTGTGGATCGCTGTTTTCGGAATCCATATTGGCGGTCGCTGAGATCCCCCAGCCTTTTGAGTTCTTCAGCCAGTCTTTGCTGTATCAGACGTTCGTACAGCTTGTCCATGTTATCTAGCAGGCAGATGGGTTTATAGGAACTGTGTACGTCTAGGGGTTTGTCGCCCTTCCCCAGCAACACCAACATCGCTCGCTTGCAAATCTTCGGAAACTCACCGCGAGCTGCATGGGAGTTGATTATTCTCAGCAGAGTGTCAGGTTGATGTTCTGCCATCGCTCTGATCACCTCGTTGGGTATGCAGTCTGGTCCGGGTGCCTTGCCGGTAGGCGCCTTCTACGCGGCCATCTGCAGCTCTTCTATAGTGAACGGTTGCATCGGCTCCGTCACTCCCGTCCTATCCCAGACGATCTTTTCGTGGACCGAGAACAGTGTGTCCAATATGTGAGTTATCCTCTCTGGAGTTAGATCTGGGATTTGGCCGGAGGGTAGCTTCTTCGCGGCTATTCTGTAGCTCAGGCCCCATGCATCGGACTCTATTTCTATAAAGACGCCCCGCCAGCTTGTGGTTTCTGTTTATTGCTATTTTTGTTGGCTTCATCCCACTGATTTCTGCCTCGGCGTCGCTTGAGTAATCTATTGAGGGAGATGCATATTTTTTCTTGCTTCGGCTACCGCATGGAGGCTTCGCATATCAAGGTCATTTTTTCGGTGAGTTCTTCGGCAGTTGCTATAGTATGCCAGCGAATATCTTGGATGGCCTGTTTTGCTCTTTCTATGTTAAATTTTTTGGTGTTCCAACCTCTAGGTTCTTTCGGTGCAGTTCTTTGGACCTTGATCACAAACGAGATATATTTGTGATCGCTGCCAGTTTCTTCTTCAAGAACTTTTCACTCCGATATTTTGTTTTGTAGTCCAGCTGTCGCGAAGGTAATGTTTATTACCGACTCTTGTTGTTTGGAATGTAGGTGTTTGTCCGACGTTACACTCTGACAGATCCAAAGGCGCGATGGCCTTCGATAGAATATCGCCTCTAGAGTCTCTTTTGGATGAGCACCGCGACGGGTATAAAAGTTGAACCGCCCCAATCGGGCGAACAAAACAAGCTAAGCCAAACGCCAATTAAACGCCGCTAGCGGTGAACCGACGGCGCGGGACTACCAATTTAGCAACATACAAACAAACTATATCAAGAAATTCACAGAATACACTGTGAAAATTATTCTGACAGAAACAAAAACCTGAGTATTTTGAATAAACTGATTATAGGGAAATTGGGTTTTAAAGCAAAGTATTCTGTTAAAAATTCACAAGCAAAACTTTTTAGACATTTTTTGTTGCAAATTTCATTGCCTTCAATTTTGTTTATGTGAATTTTTTTATTTTGTAGCGCCGTTTTTGACTGACAGTGACTTAAACAAGACTCTGTAAAACACAAAAATTATTGTCATTTATATCTCAGAAACGGTGCAAAATAATTAAAATATTAATAAACATTATTTTTTTGTAAGTTTTATTCTCTACATTTTTGTTCCTACACATTTTTCTATTTTATGGCACCGTTTCTGAGATATACTATGTAGATGACAATAGTTTTTGTGTTTTACAGAGTCTTGTTTAAATCGGTGTCAGTCAAAAACGGCACAACAAAATAAAAAAATTCATACAAACAAAATTAAAGGCAATGAAATTTGCAACAAAAAATGTCTAAAAACTTTTGCTGTAAAGTCGATTTTTATATGAAAAAAAACGGCTTCAAAATGTCCAATTTACATTGTTAACATAGGAGTGTCCGGATATTTTCGTTACTCACTGTACATCATGTTACTACTACTGGATGAATGAAAATCATGGAGGAATATCTATATTTTGTTGAAGAAGGGTTCTGTGCTTATCCGAAAATTCCGAAAAGAAAAGCAAGCAAATAATCGTCATTTGACTAATCGGTGTTATCACTTATCACCGTGATCTATTGTGATAAAAATGTAATTTTTTAAATAAATATCTAAAATGACTTCTTAAATTGAAGAAAATCTGTCTTTCATTCAAAAATCGAAATTTTGGCATTAAAATTTTCCTGATCATGCCCTGATTTTGATGAATTTCAGTTGGATGTTTGTCTGTATCTTAGTGTTTGTGGTTGGATCAAGAAAAGAAATAGTATCAATCGCACAGGTTGAACCGCTGAACAAATTTCTTGAATTTTGGCATAAACATGCATAATAACTAAACTTAACTAAACCAGCTGAAAATAGTAAAAAAAAAGTTCAAGTGACAATTACTTTTGGACCACAAGTTTTTTACTGGTTTATTAACTATTTGTTAAGTTTTCAAATTTTATTTTTTGTTATGTTATGTTATGTTATTTAATTTGTTTATGTTTATATCTTTGTTACTTTCTTCCCGAATTATTACAAGTTGTTTTTTTTGAAATTTTTCCAACAAAATCTATGCCAAAATCGAAATACGACAATGCCAAATGTTTCCAAGAAAAATTGGTATTCTTATACCAGTTTGGTAAACCGAAAGAAATCTGAAGATATGTACTACCACGAGGGGCTTCTATTTGTTTACGAAATTTATAATGTAAGACCAATAATTGGCACTTTGTCAGCGCTCATTGGTGCAACAAATTGGTCACGGAAGTCAAGCAATGTTGGTTAGTACTTGGATGGGTTACCGCTTGAGAACACCGCGTGCCGTTGTTAAATTTTGTTATTTGTTTTGATCCTTATGATGGGAAGAAAGCTTCCCGATAACTTTTATAAAACAAAATTATATTATCGCTTATGAGTTATGACGTCTTGTTTTCGTAGTTTTCTGAATTCTTATTGATTGTACCAAAAAATTACACTTTTAAAAATTAATTGTTAACCTAAACTAAATGGGGAAAGTTATGCTAAGTTCAATTAGCCGATTTTCATAATTAAGTAAAGTTGAAGACTCCAGCACTAACAAACAAAACTAACAAACTGACATCTATCTACAGAGTATTATTATTAATAATAATGCCACTGAAGCTCTAGGCTTATTGTACCTTGTTTTCCATTGAGTTGTTATGTAAATATTGAGTAATGTGCGATAATGCAAAATCCGAAGTTGGGTAATTTAGTTGAAATAAAAGACACAATGAAGAATATAACAATAAAGTATATTGTATAGATTTTGCAATATATGCTTTACATACATCTTTTATATTTTCAATTTTATAAAAAAATAAGCCATCATAATGTATATTAAATTAAAAAATAACTGCATTTATTATTTAACAACATTTTGTAAGACATTAATGCATACTATTTGGTATTTATTATTTTAAGTACCTATTTATACTAATAGGTATCTGCATTTTTTTTTATGTAGGTAATACATATACTTACTGATATGTTACATTTTTAAATTTATATTATGACAATATAATAGTACAGATACCTACAAATATATTGTACCTATGTATTTACTTTTTTTTTAAAACGTATTAACTCACACTTGTTTATGTACCACTTATGTGATTTTATCGGCATTATAAAAATTAAAAAAATGTTTATCGACTTTTCCGAAGTCTGTGTATAACTGGAACAAGCTTACAAAATTTCGAAAATTTTGTGTGCTCGATCGAGCTATACATATCATTTAAGAATGAAACATTTTAAAATTTGAAATTTTCATACAAAATTTAAAAAAAAAATAAGCAAGCTATTGTAATAATTCAAAAATTTTCTTTCAATATTAAAATTTATAAATCCATATAAAATATTACTCTTGTAGTTAACAACATGTACCTAAGCAAGGAATGATAAGTTTCTAAATATGCTAGGTATAAGTACATCTTCTAATAACTATGTATTTTCAATACTATCTATAAGTCATGGTTACAAAAACTTTGGCAATTATATTTTTAAATTCGATTTCGTTAGTTAATTAAGTTTTGAATAATATACGTTAATTTGCAATTTTTCATAAACTTTTAATTCTACAATCACAATTCAATCACAATACCTACTACTTACCAGTGACAGTTTCAGTCTTGATCGTTAAGCTTTATTCAGATAGATTGAGTTAATACTACTAAAAATGTTCAGTGGTGTAACTATTGATCCATCTACATTGCCATGTAGCCAAGTCCATTATTGGGATCAGGAGAGTAAAATTTATTTAAAATATAAACTTTGAATTATAATTAGCTAATACTTAGTTACGCCACTGTTATTAATTTTTCATTATAAAAGTAAGAATTTTGAAATATTACAGAAACATCAATCTCAAATAAAGCTTAACAGTTTATTGTTAAAAAATGTGTTTAATAAGCAATATTGTTTGTGCATTAAACAATACAGTAATGCAAACATTTTTGAATCGTCACCGATATTTAAGTATTTATTTTTAATAAAATTATATTTTTCAATAATCAGCAGAAAAATCAGCAATAAGCCAAAGTAAAATACCTCCACGCAGCATACATAGAGAAGTTCAATTTTTTTATTGCTTTACTTTTTATTTTTTTTTATCGAACCTCTCTAAAAATCATATTTAATCGCTTAATGCAGTGTGCATTTTTTTTTGCAAAAAGCAAAACTTTTTCTTAAGATGCAGTTGGTGCAGAAGCAAGGCAAAGTAGAAAAGAAGAAAGCTGTGATTAAAGAAAATAAATTATGTGTAAGATACAAACTGCGATGTGAATTGCATTAAGAAAAACTTAAATAAATAGTTCGTGTAGATTTGCTATTATCTAATATTTGTAACCACGAGTTTTAGATTTTTTGTTGAGCTAATTTTCAACTAATATATTTTAGGTACTACTCGTTTCGTGTACGTACTACCGACTTCTGCGTTTTATTCAATCATGTGCTGGGTTGGAGCAACTTCCAATATCATTTGTAAGAAGACCGTGACTCCATCTGTAATTAAAAACCATCGATAATTAAATGGGTGTAGATTTGTTGGTAAACCCATGATTTCTTACGTAATACGGCATTAGGTGATAAAGATAAGGTGATAAGCATTGATAAGAAATAATATTAGATTTGTACACCTATTGGGAAGTTAATAAGAGATGAAAGTAGTACAATGGGAGTTCTAAGAATTCCCATCGTCTTACCTAGCTCCATCTTCGTTCCAACAACAATTGCTGACAAAATTATGAATATTTTCTTAAGAATGTGATTCCATTCAACTCATGAATGAAGTGATAATATTGATGCCTGGAAGCAGTTTTTTAAGGCGAGCGAATGGCAATAAAATATCTTACCCATAAACGGAATGCGCACTTTGTAGTGCACAAATGGAATATAGAAAATCATTCCACTCAGTATGAAAATGGCTGCGTATAGGTATTCTATGGTTGGCTTATCAACGATCGGACCAATAATTAAGTAGACGGATACCACCAAAACCACAATTGGAATGATGACAGGTACCTACAAAATATAGTTATGAGGTTTCGATCGCCAATAACAATTTAATTGATTGATTCTTGGCAGAGTACCTTATACGGCCTCGGATAATTGGGTTTTGTGTATCTCATGACGATTAGAGCGACCATAGATCCTCCATAAAATATCCAAGCAGTAAAACTAAAGAAGTCGATTAACGAGTCTATTGTTCCGTATAAAACCATCGCACCGGCTATTATGGACTAAATAAAATATATTATATTAGTGATTTAGTTGATATAAAAAGTTGACATCGGCTTTGCTTACATGAAAGATTAGTCCTGGTGCAGGAGTGTAACGACGAACGTGCACGTAAGATAAAATATCTAGCATGTGTCCTTCGCGACTAGCAGCAAAACATAAACGTCCTGCAGCGAACAATGTACCGTTTGCGGAGCCAAACGTGGAAATTGTAACAGATAAAGGCATGAGCCACGCCATAACGCCCAATAATCTGTTACCGAAAGTCACAGCCACTGCTTCCGAAGTGCTCATTTCCATTGCCGACATTACAGTTAAATAGGAAACGTTGATCAAAGCGTAACATATTGTTACCAACGGGATTCCTATAACTATACTTCGTGGTAAGTTTCTGAAACATAAAAAATTAGTATTAAAAAAACTAACCAAAAACATGTAAATCAATGATTTCCTTATTGTATACTCAACCATATTGCGATGTACTGCTTATAGTTCTTTTTGATTTACGTTTATTACTACTTCAAAAGGATTCGTTACACACAAATATTATATACTGAAAAAATTAGTATACATACTTCGATGGATTTTTTATTTCTTCTGTAACGTAATTTAAATTATTCCATCCATCGTACGCCCATAAGCCGGTATAAAACGCTGTGGCAATGTTTCCAATGGAAAACTTTGTGTTTTTGAAAGGATTTTGTAAATGTTGAACATTTCCTAAAATATTTAAACCGTGAAAGTTTACTTGCGGTAAATAATTTAACAATTTTGTTACCTTCGCATATTTTGTATATACCTCCAATAATAATTATTAATACTGCAACTAACTTCGCAGCGGTAAAAATATTTTGAACGCTGGTAGCAAGGTTAACACTGTAGCAGTTTATGTATAGGATAACCACTGTAAAAGAAATAATGCCATTATTGTATAATGCAGTATATTGTTAAATCAATTGTTTTAGTTTACCACCGGTGACGGCCGATATAAAGTACTTTAGTGCCGCCCGCCGTAAAAGTACAGTAAATTAAACATAATAATAATTATTTTTACGTTTAAGCATTCGAAGCAGAAGTGAATTTTTGCCTTTCGCCACTAATTCCCAACATCAATAAAACAATAGATATTATTTATTAATTTACTGTTTTTCCAAACGCTAGAAAAATTATAATATTGTAACGAACCTTGACCGTTTCTTTAATGTTTAAATATTTAAAACAATACTCGACAGTTTAAAATAGGAGAAAGATTGCGGTTCATTTATTATAATTTATTGATGCTATATTATTTAGTATTATTTTAAATATTAAATTGAGCTTTTCATTTTTTTATATTATTTTCGTTCCTATAATGTAAAGAAACAAAAATAAATAAGAATAAATAATTCAAGTAAGTATCTATGTATATCGAGGATTGACATTAAAAGTACTGGACAGTTCAATTATAAATTTTTAAGTTAAGTTCTAAATTAAGCTACCAAATAATATTAAAGCTTTAGTGTTTTGTTAATAAAATATTCTCGTTTACGAAATCAAAATTCAATTGACGCAAATTTTAACATTCTTAGTAGTAGAATGACGACAGGGGGTCTGACTTAAGTTCACATGTCAAAATTGGCAAGAGTTTTAAGTTATTTTAAATGTCAAAAGAGCAATTTATCACTACATTTAGTTTTGGAAATTTAATCTAAATATAGTAACAATTAAAAAATTAAAATTATTTATAAAATTTTTTTTCCTTCAAGAAGGCGAAATAACGAATACGTGGAGGAAGTTTACATCCGAATTGTAACTTTATCCTAAATATTATTATTATTTTTTTAAATTTATGTAATAATTTAAGAAGATATTAAATTTTAGAACATTAATGAATAATAATGATGCTTCTATTTAATGTCACGGTCGGTTTTTAAAGCTGTTTTTACATCGTAAACAAAAGAAAATTAAAGTCATTGCTACCTACTTACCTAAAGCTAACAGTGCTACCATTTTGACGACAATTTCGGGAGGTTCGCATTCACTTACGAACGCTTCTACAGCATATTTGCCAAAACTTAAACAAATTATTGCCATTTGAGAGGGTTTCAAGACTAACGTGCTTGCCCAAGAAAATAAAAAGGCAGGTGGTGCTCCAAATGCATCCATAAAATAGGCGTACTCTGCGCCGGACGACGTATTCATGGTACCTAGCTCTGCATATGAAAGAGCACCTAAGAAAAAAAAAATTCAAAATTATATTATTTCAAATGTTTTTATTTTTCGATAAAATAATTTTTAATAAAACTTGGTAAATCATATAATTTACCTAATAGGGAAACAAATCCACATGCCATCCATATAACGAAGCTCATTCCAATTGATCCGGTTCTATCTAAGAGACCGGATGGAGAAACGAAAATTCCAGACCCTAAAATTCACAAACAGTTGAGTTACTTTGCAATTTTGCATTGCCATTTTGTTAAATTAAGTTTGTTTCCAATAACGTCGACAGAGCTTTAAAGTATTAGGCGCAATATTATTCTTTAATTTTAAAGGAAATTTAATTCGATTTCCAATAACAAAAGTGTTTTGGTTGTGAAAGTTGCAAAAATATGTTGGAAATTATCAAACTTAAAATATTATTGTGTTACAAATGAAATAAACAAAATCAACTCTCTTTTGATGTTCATTTTTTTGGTACAATAATAATTGTAAAAAAATTGAATGTCTACCTATACAAATCTATATATCGATAGTCTTTTGTTTGATCCGATCAAGATTAGCTGTTAGTCATCTAATTATTTTAAAGTCGGATACTTGATTTTCAAACAATGAGCATAAAAATGCAATTGTTTATACTGGAAATAAACACGCTAGCTTTGATTATCGATTGAAAGTGTTTAGCACCTAGTATATTAACATTAAAAGTATAAAAGCTCTATTATTGAAGGTTTCTATTATTACCACTAATTCACAATGTCTAAAGGTAATATTTTTAGAATATGTTTGAGATTGCAACAGTTGAAATCGTTAAAAATAGAGGTTAAAGCGATTTCAAGTTCAGTAAAAATAATTGAAGATTAACCGACAAACTTGATTTAAATTTCGCGAAAATTTCTGAAATAAGTAAACAGCTATAATTCGTTTGAACAGAATAGCGTGTAGATAATATAACGACAAATTTATTTCATTTACGCATACAAATTGCGTGGGGTCCCGACACTTGTTGGATATTTAATGTTTGACGTCAAAATGAACTTTTTTAATTTAAAATAAATAATTTTAGAAACGTTTCGTCCACAAATGAAGATCGAGTGTTTTTAACCTTTATTACACTTCGTGGCGCTTATTTGAGCTTACTAAGGTACCGGTATTCTTGCATTTTTAATTTCGTCATATTTCAACTTCAAATTGCTTCTTCGATTTGTTGTTTGTCAATAAATTAATTTTTTATTTAAGAAATTTGAGCAGTGTCGACATAAATTGCCCCAGATTTAAGAAATAGCTAACCACGGAGCTTTAGTATAGTGTAAATTTTAATTTTTCAGATTGAAATTAGAAAAAACTGATGTATAGAACAACGCTTTTCCATTTATTACCTGCATATCCCACAACTCATAAAAATTTAATTTACTTTTGCGAGGCACTGATGAAATATCAAGTCTTCAGTATCATGTGGAAAAAGTCTCTTTTGATTGGTAACTATTTAATGATTAATATGGGGCAATAACTAGAAGGTTTTCAATGTCTGCTTAAAATCAGTTTTAACTTAAAACTGATGTGTGATCATTCAGGTCCATTGGTGCACGCGTGTGTACGTAATCGAGTGTGATATCGTTCCTAAAATGGTGTCCATATCCAAACCATTGGAAGCACTTAAATATAACTTTTTCTAAAGTCACATTTAGATTGATACGCAATATTATACATTATTTGAGTAATGCAACATACTTGCAAAGATTATAAATTTCTTTCCGCATTATAAATAATAATTTTCCCACTTTCTTCCAAATGACGTTTAGGAAACCCTGCCATTGCATTGGTATAGGAATGCACTATTTCATTTAGAGCGAGTAATTTGTTATAAGATGACTAAAAGATAAAAAAATGTGAAATGTGCAATCTTTGGCGCCATCGATTTTGAAAATAAATAATTTCATCTAATATATTTTGGAGTTACAAATGTAAATTTAGAAAAATTACATTGTTTACCTTCTTACAAATACTATGCCATGTTATTTATAAGTAGTAAAATTTAAGACAACAGGAGCCAAGTACACTCAAGGTTTCTAATTTATGCGTTGAGACAACAGACAACATTACGTTTTTTTAAATTCAACGGCCTGGATTTTGAGATATTGTTGTCTTTACAACGTAATTTTTCTTTACGTGATATTAAAATAGATATTGTAACTTGGCAAAGGTATGCATTAATCTAGAAAATTGTACAATCATCCCAAGAGTTGATTTTGCTATTTTAAAATTTAAGATACTTACCTATCATCGTTCCCACAATTAAAGCCACCCCACTGATGAGTCCCACCCGTCTCTTGAGGTGAAGAGTGTCATTCTCAATTGAGCCGGATCTCTCCAACTTGTCTGCCCCTGTTGGGGTTGCCTCTTCAAGGCAACCCCCTTCGGACTCACCAAAACCATCTCCGTTGCACAAGGTGCTCCTACCGCGAAACTGTAAACCTTCTTTTGGATACCCATTATTATTTCCTGAAAAGAAAAGAATTATTAAATTGATGATTTGGTTTTCAGTAATCTAATATTATAATCTCTCTTAATTAATTACCAATCATTGGATACTAGCTTTCTTTACTGGCTTGACCTCAGCGTAGAGGTTGAGTATGGAGAACCAACAGTTTAACGTCCGTTTAGAACGGTAATTTTTCAGAAGTATATTTAAGCATACAGATTGCTCACACCGCACCGGCTTGGGGAAGTGTACATGTTAGTTGGTAGCATTAGTTTTTAAATTTTGCTACATAGTTTGACCAGTAGTTGAACCTGGTTTACCAGATAGTCTAGCGCCTACAATATTTTATTTACAAGCAGCTATCTTACTCGACTTCTGTCGAAGAAATGTCGATAACTACATAAATCGTCGATAACATAAATAATATAAAAATACTTGAGTTGATGCGCATGGGGTTAATTCAAAAGTATACTAGGAAAAATATATTGCAGTGTTTTCTCTTCAATCTTAGAGGTTGATTTAAAAATCGACTTTCTGTTATAAAAATTTATTAAACAATTTAATTTAACATGTAAACTTTTGTAATTCAGAAATGAGCAGTTTGTTATCCACCCACAAGCACGTCTAGACTGATTTGAAATTTGCGAGTCCTTTAAGTTTTATATAAATGGAAAGTTTCCATTCAAAATGACGTAGGTAAAATATCAATTTCCTTTGAAATGACTAATGACCAATATTAATTATTGTTACGTTAATTTACGTATGCCCAAATTACCCATATCAATATTATTAGAACACTAAATTATTTCTATAGAAATTATACTATTTGGTTAAACATTTGGTACAGCTTATTTATCTCCAACTATAACGATAATTGAATAATTGTCAATATATGTATATAAAATTTTAAATTCAAAAATTCGTTGCATAAAACAATATACTTACAAAATTTGTTAAGCCCAGGGATGACTTACAAAAAACATAACAGTATATGTACATATAAGTTGTTAATTTGAAATATATTGCTAAAACCAATAAATTTCTAAAACTAAGCAGTTTTGAGTATCTTCAAATTTTTAAGCTGTCGTACATCCGAGTGCGGTTATTCCTCAAACCAATTAATCAATTATTAATAAATTTATATGTTAAGTGTTTGTAATTTGTTACATTAAACAAACATGCAACATTTATTGATCCCATTTCTTAATTATCAATTCTTGTCAATTACAATAGTACAGCTTCGGTCACTTGACGCATATTACACACGATTCAATTAATTTATAATTTGAATACAAGCTGATAATACCGACGAACTTTCGTTCACAAAGGAATACATTATTCCTAGTTCAGTCTTCTTTTGAAAAGTTTCAAGTTTAACTTGAAAGTAATAATATAAAAAAAAAATTTTCTCTAATGTCTCTAGTGAATAAAATATTATTTTTTATTTACTAAGGTGTAAATTGCGCAGTTATATGCAACTATTTACATACATGAAAATCTGTATTGCGTATCTACAATTTGTTAATTTAATTTAAATATTTTTATTTGAAAAAAATAAGAATATAAATTTGTTTCGTACAAATTTAATATAATATTTAAAATATCATGTTAGTTGGCAACTATTAAAAAGTTAGATCATAATTCAATCGAAAAGAAATTTTTAAAGCGTTGTTTTAAAATTTTATACAATAAACTTTGTTTTAGAAGACATTACACTTTTTTTATGTTTAATAAATTTAACGATCTTGTTTATATAGAAATTTCTAATTGTCACTTAAATATTTGAAATGTTTTGAAAACAGTTTAGTAAATGTATTATTATAATAATATTATTGTGTGTGAAAATGTACAATACCGTTAATCTGTGCCAACTTGGAAAAAACTAGTCGATCAGTGATTCCCAAAAAGCATTTTTAAAATTGGATCAGATAAAACTTTACCAAGTTAATTTAAATTTTTGGCAACAGAAATAAAGTGCAACTAATTTCTTTCAATTACTCACGATTATAAAATGCGTTTTATTGCGAATCATTTACAACAGCTGTATATAAAAGTTAAACCCCTACAACTTTTTAAAACTTTTTATAGAAGTAACTTGACAAACTACAAAATTATTTGTTTACGATGTACTCGGTTTTTATATCGGATTTTAAAATTATACAAGTTCACAAAATTCTATTCGTCAGAGGTGCGAATTTAAAAAGTTTTTTTTAATAATTCTGTAACCGACTTCTCGATCGATTTCAGGATTTCGTTCTCAGCCACTTTTGAACAGTTACTAAAACTCGGCGTTAATTTTTCAAATTACATTTTTTTCGAATTCAGGATTTCTTAATTTTTTGTATATTCTGATAATTATTCTTTTTAATTTTTTTTTAAATAAATAAAACAATAAAGTGGTGGCAACGGTGGATTTAAACCCATTCCACCGATGAGACTGTTTACTCTGAAGTTATAACTTATGTAGCTAAAACTTTGTGCATTTATTTCTAAGGACGCGTCGATAAATTGCGCAATTAAATTAGATAAAAGTAATATTCTATAATTTGAACTAGAAATATACGCAGTACTACGTATAAAGACTAAGTATATAATTTTTAAATAAAAAACAACTTCAACAAAAGATAGAATGAAACCATTTCAATCCGGATTTAATAGAATTTCAATTGATCGAATAAAGCAAATAAAATTTTTATTACAAAAAATTGGGAAAGATTTGAGATGAGGGCAGCATAATATTTTGCACTGAATTGGCAAGAAACTTTAACATGAATTTACTGAAATCCAATCAATAGTTCACATTTAGTTTGAAAAAAATTTATTTTCTGTTTATGTAGGTAAGACCGGAAAGTGGGCTTTACTGGTAACCACGAAAAAGAAACGTTGATTGCGTTTTTTTGGGATTTCTATAGCCCAAAATTAACTTGAGCAATAACTTTGATGTTTACTTTTTATTGATCGATAATTTTTATTTCCTTTCGTTTCCAAGAAAATAAAAGTGAAAGAAAAACAGCAATGGATAATCTGAATTTAATTTTATTTACTCAAAAATGTACTATTTTCATTTTTTATATTAAATTAGAACGGTCTGGAAATTTAAAGTGGCATTTACTTAGAAAGGTAGGCTCATGTAATATGTGATGTTAGTGTGACATAAAATTTTGATAAATGTAGTTTTAAATCCTAACGGAAAAGTACGGTTTTTCCATACGCTATTTCTTAAGTTGAAAAATTATACTGATATCGATTTAATGTTTGTACAGAAATATTTAGTAATATTCTGGAAGTATTCAGAAATATTAAAATACAATGCTATAATTTTAATGTTTGATTTGATTAAAAAAAGCTTAAATTGTAATGAATATTTTATGCTTTCACTGCTTTTTACAATATTGGTAGAATTAGATGCCATCCCAGTCGATTCAAAGCTTTTTAAAAATTCTTTTTCGATATTAATATTTTCTTTTCGATTTTAGAGAGGATACTTTTTGATATGGAACTTTTAAAACTTAAGTATCTCAATAGTTAAGATTAACGACATTTTTCGTTTTCATTCGATATCCTACTGATAACCTTTTTGGGAATAGCGCCATCTCTTCATTTGATCTTGTACTAAAGATTTTTTTAAAATGCAACAAAACGCTAATGCCGTCGTGCATAAACCTAATCTTTTTGTCCCGTCATGTCCTCGTTTCTCGAGATCAGTATTTCAAGTAGATTGACGTTATGAACAAATAAGGACATTTGAGGCAACAGCGCTGCCGATTTACAAGAATTTGTTGTGCATCTCGCTATGAAGTTTAGAAATGATAAACAAGTAAGAGCTATCATGTGAACTTCGAAGCCTTAAGTTTGAAGCCTCAAACTACAACTCTATTTAATATTCTACAAGCTCTCCATAACTTTGGAGTAATGTTGCCATATTCGGTTTACACTGCTTTTTGTAAAAGAAACTTAAGCAAATTAAAGTTAATTTAGAACTATGTATGTAGGATCAACTATTAGGCAAAATTGTTCTATGAATTCTATAAAATATATAAGCGCCAAATTATTATCTTAATTATAAAGAGCCTTTATAATCCACCAAAAGAAAATTTAAATTTTGAGCGAAAATAGAAGCTATATTCATTTACGTCCAGGTAAAGTTTCATATTACTTTTTAAAAATAATGAAGTAAATTTTAAAGTTAGAGAGTCCATAATAAACACTCTAAATTGGCTTTTTGTTTAGATTAACTCGAGGTTTCTTTAACTCAAGCTTAGTTACTCCTTAGAAACCCCTCAAATCAAGGGAAATAAACATCACTTTACCCTTGGTGTTATAATTTTTTCATTACTTTCATTTTCTAGAAAGTTTGCAACAACCAAAATTTTGTCAAATTCATCGAAGTTCGACAAAAAATAAATCTCTTATATAATCTGTTAATTTTCTGTTATATTTTTTAATATTAATTATTTGAAACAAAAAATACAAATTTTCTTGCTAATTTCGACAAACTAAAACTAAAAATAGTTATGCACAGTTTCAGATCAATTATGCATTAGAAGTACTAAATGTTTGCATGTTTTAATTTTAGTATTATTTCAAATTATTTGAACTTTGATCAGCAATTTCCGAAAAAGTTCCATTAAAAAAAATTCCATAATACATATTTAAATTTTGAATTATAATTTGAGCAGTGTCTAGTGTTTCTCGAGGTTTAATGAAAATATTATCCAGAATAATAATTTATTATTGGAGCAGTAACCTAGAAAGTACTTCTTACTGAGAGGCTTTGTGTCCTATAGGAATACAATTTGAAGTATCGCCAATTAAATCGAATATTACTTGTCGATATATTCAACAACTCAGGTTTATAATTTTGATATAACAACAAGGACATTTTAATTGGAATTGTCTGAGCTTATTAGGTTCGATTAAACACACATAAATTGTCTAGCTAGTTTAAACATTCATTTATTGTAATATTACACCAAGCTCACTAATTAATTAGTACAATAAATTAAGGAAATTACCACAGCAAAAAAAGTTTTATGTCGTAATAAAGTTGTGATTTAATAAACATAAAAATAAATATAATATTTAGCTAATTACCTACCTATTAAATTTTTATTTACTTTAAAACTAATATATATGTTTTTATTGCTCAATAATTAGCTAAAAATAAATTTTCACAAGATATACTATTTTAGCGAGTTTGATAATTACGTTACTCAATCTGGAATCACACCAGAGTTTACTAACTGTGAAATATCAGAGCTGACACCTGATCTACTGTAATTACCAATTTTATAATTTGGAGTTTTATTAGAATATGTCGTACTAAATCCAGGATTACGATTTGACATCAGTCTCAGCACATTAAATAAAAGTATACGTAAATTTGTTTTAGAAAAAGATTTTTTTTTACCCTAAGAGATGATCCTATCCTATCCTAGTGCCTACTTTCTAAAATAAAAGTTTATCAAAGTACTCCCTTAAATATTTACTTACCCTTGCAATCAATTACGTTTACTTTATAAAGTACGCCACAAGTTTAAACTGAAAATGGTTTAAGAACAAGAACAAATATAACGAAATTAAAAATTCATGATATATTTAGATAACTTTTTGGAAACTAAACTTCTTACAAAAAAGTCCGACAACCAACCTTCAACAGTTTATTTCTTAAAATTCATATTAATTTTTTTATATTATTCCTTCGAACAGTTCATTTTTTACTCGGTTTATCTTCAGTCAACTTTCATAAACAACTTTTCAAGTTAAAGTAATGAATTAGCCTTACCACCTATTTTTAATAAATTAAAGTTTACAAATTGGGTTAAATTTTTCTACTTCACTTAATTCTGTTTTTTCTTGTCAGTTTCGGGCCTGTCTGATAATATTCAACTGATTTACTGCAACGTTATAAAGTCAAAGAGTAATCCGTTGACTGTGAGGAGGGCAATGAGAAATCACCCTTTAATTATATTACCTAGTAAATCTTCTTGGCTTAAGCCAACTTGTTCGCCCAGGCATTGACTAGTCTTTGCCCCCGCAAGAAAATGTAAATTTCTCGTTATATATTTTTTTCATAAACTGTTTAAAAAAATTTGAGTATAGTAAATATAAGATTTTCTGCACTAGTGCGGAAAAGTAATTTTTATTACGCACACGTGCAGATTACCTCTCCACACATGTGCATTCATGCGTAAACCCCAGAAAAGATTCCAAAAGATATTCTCGACACCTACATACCTATTACAGGAAGGATGGTTATGTACCTTAGTAATGTTTTTAGGTTTTTTGATTTTGAGTAGAGTATTTTTTTGAATAATCAGTTAGCATTTTAGATTTCCTCTGTTGAATTGAATTGTTTGAATTGTAAACGACTACATTTCTCTCTACTTGGTAATCGTAGTAGGGTTAATTTGTCGTTTGTGTACCACGGAACTTCATAAATCAGCTCTTTGAAGAGTGCAACGTTTTCGTCGGTGCCTGCATGCTCAGGTCGCTCTTCATTGTACAACTGATCTGGACCATTTACGAATTACATCGCGCTACCATTTCAAGGCTCATACACTGTTAACCGTATACACTACACAGTTGTTGTAGAATTTTTTTTATTTTTATTTTTTCCAGCCAAAAAACGAATTACATCACGAAGTTCAGATTTAGACCCAACTTTTAATGGTAGTTCCATGGTAAAACGTTAAAAACAGTTAAACTTTAATTGATTTGATTTCTACCCAAACGAACATGTTCACAATCGATGAGAGACTAACCTATAAAAATTTCATCGCTCTAGTGTTTCACTGTTTCACATCGTTAAACTTTGAGATTAAACGACTCTGATACATTAAAACAACTTTTCCATTCTTCTGTAGTTTTATTTGTATTAACTGGCGCTTATAACAACATATGTTTCCATTCAACTAAGTCGAAGCCTGACACTGCTAGCTTTTACCCATATTTCAAGTTCCGTCACCGACCATCGGATAAATCTTATCAAATAAATCCTTTCAAACATAGCCCGGTTTATTTACTCATTTGAACATAATATTGAAGCCGATACCGGAATCGGCCCCCGTTTTGTCTGTTAGTGTGAAAACGCTCTGAGTGTTAGAAATAGCAGTTAAAACTTGTACTTGGAGAACTTCTTCTTCGAGTGCCTAGCTGGTTTGAATGTTGACTTTTTCCTGTTTCCTTCCCCACGGCACAAATATCTAACTTCACAGCAGTGATCACATTTAAGCTTTATACCCTACTAAAGAACTATTCGATGTTAAATTGACTGAATGACAGAACAGTAACAGCAGTGAAATAATCAAAGACAAAATGGTAAGTCGACATCTAACAAGATGATTTGAGAGTCGTAAAATAGCATTCATTTACATAGCACGGTGAGGAGACGGTAAATAAGTTACGAACTTAGCTTAGTACCTACCTATTGCAATAGAGCAGTGAGGCTTTAGGGCCGGACAACCTTGACAATCTAATCTATAAGATATTTCTCTAATTTTGTTAAAAGAAATTTTTTTATTAGTACTGCCGTTCATTATAGAAATTTACTAAATCTTAAGATTAAAGATGATTTTTGCATTAATATTTGTAACATTGTATATTAAACTATCATTTAAATATAATAAAAATCGATGTTTAATAGAATTGACGTTCGCATAAATTAAATTGCTAACTTTTTTCCCAACAAACTTTGAGTTGAATAAATTGTGCAATCAGTTAAAATTAGAAAATTGTGTAAGTTAAATATTTCATTCACAATCCAACTATAAATTATTATTGTTGATTTACATTTCTATAATAATAATTAATGTAGGATAGTTTAATAACCTAGAATTCAATTATGTTTTAATTGATTTTTACTGAATATACGAGTAAGTAGTACATAAGACTACAACGTAATTATTTAATATTTGAAATTCCTAAGAAACACCTAAGTAAATTTTTCTAAAAGAAAAATAAAATTTACCTTGATTACTTGTTTGCTTAATTGCATGAATGAAATTGCAACCCAAAAAATCTTTTATCGCATCTAACATTATCTAATACTAACTACTAATCACAGACACTACTTGACTGAACATACTTGAGGCCGTTTCAAGTTATTTCAGAGACGTGAGATTTTCACCCCACTTTTTTATTACAACAGAGTTTTCAAAACTATTTTTTAAAAATTTTAATTTTGCCAGTATTAACATTTTTCTTAATAGATTTATTTCGCAGGGAGACAAAATATTGTTTGCTGAAAATTAGGATATTAATGTAACAATATAGGTACATACCATAAATTTTCTATTTTTTGATTTTTGTATGTATAAAATGTATTTTTACTCGAGGGTTATTTTTGCATTTAGGTTTTGTAGGCGGATAATTTTTTGTGTCGACAATCATATTTGCAGTTTGTTGTAAAACGTGATATTTAATTTCTTTCAGGAGATTATGATTTTACATTTTAAAAACTTAGGTTTAAAATAAAAAATATTATATTATTAGAACTGATTTTTCTGTTGAAGATATTGATGTGCATTAATATATATTTGGAAAATGCTGAACCTTTAAAACTGATTTCTGTTTAATACACAATCCAATTATTACGGAATCAAAACGGAATTATTTGCTGAGGTTTATTACTTAGCCTTTGTGGATAATAACAATTGGTAAACCTTAATAACGTATTATTGTGATTGAGGCCTAACAGAATTGAGTTTAGTTGGGAAATAAGGCATTATTCACTATCAAAGACATTCATTTATGTTATCCTCATCTGGGTTTGAAATGTATGGGCATAAAAAGTTTTTCTCTTTTATCAGTCCAATATGCCAAGTGTCATGAGTTATTTATCGGCTTTAAATAGCATAAAATGCAAATATTACAAACTTTCAAAAACGACGTTTCCATTACCCACTATAAGTTGAAATTTCTGCAAGTGAAACGAAGAAAAATATGATGAACAGTCGCAATTTGTAAAACTCCGAGTGTTAAAAAATAAATAAAATAATAATTTAATTTTCTTGAAATCTCGATATTTTAAAAGTTAATTTATTTCGTAGTTGCTACGAGTATTTTCAGACATAAACATAAAGTAGCTGCTTTAAAAATTCCAAAACAAGAAAAGATGACATTATCGCTAAGGCTTGAATGGAAAATTTATAACATTATGATACATCTTTCAAAAGAAAGAGGAAATAAATTGAAAACTTTTGCTTATAACGTAGGTATCTAGGCAGTATGTCAACACTAGAAGCTTCAAATTGTGTATTAAATTTGGCGCTCGTCAATATGCCGGTGACATTTTTTGTTCAGTGCCAATAAAAATATAAATACTGATCAGGACTCCAATGATCCGACGATAAGTATGTTGACAGTTCGATGATATATTTTACTTTCCGTATTAATTCAAATACTCAATTAAAGTTTTTCATTTTATTTTGCCAATTTCTTCTTCATTTAATATTCAAAACGTTACTGCAACATTGAAAAGTTAAATATAGATTATTGGTATTTGATTTTGTCTACATAAAAAATTTAATAGCATGACACAACTTTTTCGACAACTCTTGAGGTGTGGAACCGCTGACAATTTAGGCGCCTTCAAAATAAATATAGAATAAGCTGCTCATAACACGTGAAACTGTTAAAAATATAATTGTCTACATTTGTCTCGGACTATGGATGCAATAAAGTTCAAGAGGAATTTATTTAATACAGAGTAGCCAATTACAGTTTTACCCATAAGCCATAACCTAGTATTCTCAAAATCTTCTCACATATTTTTTTAAGTTTAGGAAACATCGTGAGGACTTAATGAATTTTCCATTAGTTTTCAGGATAAGTAATTTAAAAATATAAATACATTATTTAAAAAAAAAGTAAGTGGCGGGATAAAAGTGACAGTACAGACTACAGACGATATATAATATAACGTGGGATTTGGATTTAAAACTTTTATAAGCTTTTAAAATTATTTTTAAAGGGATCTTTACAGAGGCTTTTGAATTTATGAGATTACAAACCACAAAACAGCTTTTGTGTTTACAATCTCAGAATTATTATTGTAATGGGTTAGTTATGTTACGAATATGGAATGGGTGGATGTAAGGGCACAGGCAGAATGAATCTTTGCATATATGCAGATATCTAGCTAATAGAAAATATTCTTTTGATATACAAATTGCATAATTGTCAGAAGTATATTATACCTTAGTATACAAAAAGCAAGATCAAAGTTAAGATATTTTAAAATTATTTCAGAAAAAAAAACATTAAAAATAAATTTCTTTTTAAAATGAAATTTTCTGTTCATTTTCATCTTATGTGCGCTAGTGCGAAGTTTTTCTAAAGCTCTGTAATGATGCATGTTCTTCAAAAATTGCTGGTGTGCGTATCTATAGATTCGATAGAAAATCAGAAACTTCCGTTTCATTATTAGGAAAGTGCTCTTAATATGGAAACTGTCATTCACAACGTTTTTGTAATTTTGATATCAATCTTTAAATATAAAGCGTATACTATCTAACATACATATACTTAAGGCATTCTTATGCTTTATGTTTCGTACCTTTCATGTTTAGAACAAACGTTGCAGGAATTTCAATTTTCAGGCAAAGCTTTGTACACGAAATATATTTATCCATAGATTGAAAAATGCGGTATTAAGATAAATTTGCAGATGTTATTTATTAAAATAGCACTTATAATATTTCTAGCACACGCACAGCGTCATAGGTCTTTTTGCTGCAGAATCTTATTTAAAGAAATATGGTTTCTTCATAATTTATGTTTTGAATATGACATTTTCACGTTTCTTACCATAAATACTAAAATATAATCCCGCAGGGTATTCGTAAAGTACAACTTGACACAAGATAAAATAAGTTCAGTTATTTAATATTTAACCTATAATTTCACCCTTGGAATTTTCTTTCATTTCATTTGTGGGTAAGTCACATATGTTTAAGCAATATAAAATATGTACTAGAAGGCATCAAAAATAATAGGTTCTCAAAGGTTAATAATAAATGGCTGTGAGAATATTTTTACACCCACATTCACTATTTTAAAAATAAGAAAACAGTTTTTTGAGGTAAAAAGTAGAAAATAAAAAACGTCAATATTACTCTGAGTCCCACCAGAAATATAAAAACCAAATAAAATGAAGACTAAGAATGCTGTATTGTATAGCATATTGCATAATAGCATTTTAATTGAAATAATATTCAAGTTATTGGAATAAACATTTTAAGAATGTTTTTTGATAAATTTGAATTAATAGATTCTTAAAAATGTTTATAAGTAAAATTGGTTCCGGTGGTCCTGCGAAGATTTTTGATAGGTCTGTTACTCGGATCTGAATAGATTAAGGGTTTGGTGTTCTAGAAACAAGCTGGCACTTATACAAAGTGCAGGCACATTCGATTTAGCCGTCAATCAGGTGCTGCACATGTCACGTATGGAATTAATAATGAATCTTTGCAAATAATTGAAAAGGTTAGAAGCTAAACAATCTAAGTGCATTTTTGAAAAGATCGACTAAATGTCCCGAAGTTTCTTTCTGCCGAGTGTAAACATTATTGAACATTTACTTATATTATTTTTATATTACTATAGAATAGAACCTTCAACTATCTTAAAAGTAAGAGAATCCAAGTGATTTTTGTTTAAAAAAGATATAGTAACAATAAATTATTTGAAATGTTTATAAATTAGTGTAATCTAGTGTAATCTAATTAACTAAACTTTAGACTTGATTATCTCAGATCAAAATTTTAAACTTGTTTATCTCGAAACTAACATTTTGCTACTTGCTAAAATAATTTTTTTCAAATTAACAATTTCTACTCATCTTTTCAAATACAATTTATCATGCTACAGATAATATAATAAAACTGTTTCTTAAATTAATTTTTCTATTTAATCATGGCAATTTAAATAAAAATTGTTCAATATCAAACGTAAAAATTTATTGTATAAAATTTAAGTTTAAAGCTAAAATTAAAATAAAAGTTTTAAGCAGATTCTAAAAAGCAATATTTTATTCATAATAGCACATAAATTAGACTCGATTACGGTCTTGTTCGATAGATGCAAATTTTTCATAAATTCTGCATAGTTAAACGAAAACTATTTTTAAAGCATGTGTATTGTTAAAAAAATAAACTACGAAACAAACAAAATGAATCTAGGATGCACTAAAGAGTAAACCAGGCAATTTAAGATGCCCCCCCCCCCGCCCCCCTCCTGGTAATGCCAATCGATTAAGACTAAATTATTATTCTTTATAATATGCAATACAGGAATAAGCCTTATAATCTGTATCCGAATTATTATTCTAATTTGTATGTATGTTATAATACAATGATTTACCAAATAAAATATAAAATCTGGGTTATCCTATTTAAATCCTAAAATTTTTAAAGTGAATGTAGTATCTCATTATTATTCGTTAATCCAGAAGGGTAACTGAACAAACCTAGGAACTACGGTCATTATATATATAATTATGTTTTATTTTAAATTTATATCTAATATTATCTGTTTTTCTTGCATCTTCACTAACTCAGTGTTTAAATTTTAATATTTTAGCGTTTTGCCAAGTTTTCATTAAGTTTTAAAATAGTATGTGATATACTACGTGCGTAAATAATATTTTTTACAACAATGCTAACTTGAATTCACACAGAAACACTGGTCGGAAGTGGCGGAAAACTTTGTCACAGTTTGTCCGATTGTCTATTCCAGGGATGCACAAGCGTGCAAATACAAATAGCAAAAAACAAAAAACAAATGGAGGTAATTTTAAATGTGCTGTTGAATACTTAGCCGTGGAGCGATTTCTGAATTTAATGTAAGAAATCGAAATATTTCTGCGGAAAAGAACTCAAAAATCCTGAATGGTTGAATTAAGCAACTTAAGGGCAAAGATTAACTGATTTCCCAGGTATACGTTCATATTTATATCAATTATACAAATTGTTAATATATGAATAAATTTTACGACTTAATAAATTCTAAACAAACAGAATTTCATATTTTATCTTTTCAATCAAGTGGACTCTTTTCAGATCGCAAATAAATTCATGTAATTACGTTCAATTTTCCAAGTTGAAAAATTTAACAAAACTGATGTTAATCTCGCTTATGTAGGAAAATTAGATATAAAAGCTTTTGAAAAACGATTTTCAGATTTACAAAAAGGTAAACCGCTATTGGACATATTTAGTAATCCTTTCCCCACTATGCCTGAAAATGCACCAGCATAATTTACCCAACTTTAATGCAGGTAATTTAACTTGTACTGCTGTATTGATAAAAACGCATATAAAATATTTCGAACAAATGCATTGATATGGGTAAGCCTATTTGGATCATAATCTTCCCGCGTGACCCCTAAGTCATAAGTCTGTGCATCCCTGGTCTATTCTAAAGGGTTTTTAATGTTTGGGTCCCAAAACTTCTTCGACCTCTGTCGGAAAGATGTGTACTACTCAATATTATGGTGCGAAATATAAAATAAATTGTTTTATATTATATCGGTACTACTTAATTCTGACGGTTGGCCTACAAAGTCTCTCACGTATCCCTAGCATCTTATTCTGATTTCAGAGACGGCTTTGGTTTCAAAATAAAAAAAAATGAAATTATTTATTACACGGACGTTTTATAAATTAACATTTTTTGTAGATTAAATATGCCCAAAATTCAAATTTTTACATTTCAAAGAAGTTTTATGTAAACAATCCAATAAAAAAAGATTAAAATTTTACACTGAAAATTGGTTCTACTCGACGTCGGCGACGTGTAAATCGTGTAGGCGTTTAAAGCAAGCATCGATTGACTACAGCATACCAAAAGTACTTATGCGCATCTTTGAGATTTAATTTTTTTTAAATTTAATGTTTCTTAAGTACCTATTCCTGCTATTATAATATTACTTTTCAAAAAAGATTTGAATTTACTTCCTTGCTATTTCTACTTGAACGAAACCGAATGCGATCACATGTGTAGCGAGAACTTGAACAAATTTTAATTCAGCATTTTCCTTGTAGCTTCGTTTCAGTTCTGATTAGTTTCGGTAAATCAAATCAGTTGGGTGATTTGAAATTGGAATAAAATCTAAATAAAATATATAAGAGATGTAAAAAAATAACGAAGCGTTTAATTAAATGCTTATGTAATGCTTCACATGTTTTTCCATCTGAAATTAAAACAGCCTATTAAAGGTTTTCATCAAGCCCTGCTTATCAAGAGCTTCTTTTTCATTGTTTTTGTTTCACCATGCATAAATACAGGAAACAATGCTATTCTTATAACTTCCAATATAAAAAATGCATTTATTTTTATCTGGATGTCCAAATAATAGTATATTGTCTTATTCGGATTAAAAGTGAAACTTTGCTTGATAAGCAATTTTTGTATTTGCGAGGCGGAGCGCTAGCGGAGCCGAGCGAATGCAATAATTGCACTTCAAACAAAGACACTTTTAATCCAAATGAGACATATTACTTTTTCTCCAACCAAAAATTTAAATTACTTCAAACATTTTGTTTGTATATTCGTGTAGTGAAAATTCAGTAACTTGATATTTTGTTTTTTTATATTACGTTGTCATAATTTTTAGGTCACTTTTAGGTCTAGCACAAAAAAAGTTCTTTTAATGCACGTAAAAAAAGTGTTGCTTAGTAATGTACGCATTTTTATATTAGTAACAAAAACGTCAACTTTCATTTGAGGTAATGCTAATAAAAATGTACTGCTTTTAATACGGTTGGAGAAAAAATAATTTTTTATAATCTATAACTTTTAGTATATATTCTTGGATTTATGGAAACTGAAAAATGTATAATATCTATTTATCTGTAAGATGTTGGCACTGAATAATAATTGCTTGTTTCTAGTGTGCTTAGACTTAGAGCGTATGTCATTGCATTCTAAGTACGTCACTCACGAATTTCACAAGTAAGTTTTATGATGAATAAAACTTAAAATGCTTTTTGTTAAAATACTTCTTGTTTATTTTATAACTTCACACTAGCTCAGTGGAGTGGCTGCCAGGGCCCTCAGGAAATAATAATAGTATTTTTTCAATTGTTTTACAATCGAATCTCGATATTCCTCAACATTTCATTCCATAAATAAATCTATTTATTTGAGTAAATTTTTTGTTTTATTTTTGAAATTTACGAGCTCGTTGCATGGGAATAAAAATTTATTCTAAACAAAGACTCTTTTTGACCTTATTTTCATGAATTTTCAAAGAAAAAATGTATTTACAGTGATAGAATTTTGTTTGACCAATTTAATCTCATTTTGTATCATTTTGCTATATTGATTTCATCTCAGTTATCTGAAATGAAAGGTAAAGTTAATGTTATAAGAGATATTTCAAGTTTTTTTGAAATGTCAGGATTTATTCCTAAATTGATAATTTTGGCCAAATTATAATCATTTTGAATTCGTTTTTGAATTTTGAGTTATTCAGTTTAATCAGTAGAGGTTCTTAATAGTAGGAATAAGTCTTAACTATAAAATAAAGTATAATTATGTACCTGCATGATGCATTGGTTATTAAAACTTAAGTTGTAGACATTTTGTAAATGCTGATTATATCTATGCTTAAAAAAGCTTAAAATTTTTGAATGCATAAAAACAGTTTTATCCTTTCAGACCCAGGGTACACTATAGTGTACCTACTCTTATTAATTTATTTTAAAGTTGGTGGCAAACTTATATCCTAGATAGCAATCATTTCTTAATGAAAGAACCCCGAGGAATTAGACAAAAATATAAAAAATGTTCTATGAGTAACATAAACAATGATAATAAATTAATTAAAATAAAAATTGTAAAAAAACATTCCGTTGCAGAATAGCTTAAACTTGAGTATAACTTCAGTTAAGAATAACTCAGCCAAATATCATTATAAATGCATAAATTTTTTTTTGCAAGTTGTTATCATACTAAACTTGGTCTACGAATAATAGTCACCTGTTTAAATCTGTTATCATACGTTTTATAATGGTTTATATATTAGGTCAACTAAAGTTTACTTTGCTGGATTTTCTTATTTAATTATCAGAAAATTATGAAACTCGCCAAAAACACTTTTTAGAGCACAGTAATACGAAATTAAAAAAAAAATATAATGATTTCCTTCAGCCAAAAAGTCGGGTCTGAAAGGGTTAAATGAAAGTGAGGAAAATTTTACTTACTTGCAATGAGTTGCTTTGGTCAATTTAGAATTTACAATAGGAAACAGCAATTATGATATTAAAAATTTTGCGAATGCATAAATGGCAACAAAATACTCTTTTTTAAGAAAGAATAAAAAACTATAATTTCTATTATCGAATTAATAAAAATAATAGTTCAAATGAAAATTTCTATGTTATAGAAATAATTAGATAGAGAATTTTTTTAAGTATCTACAATACTCGATGGATGATCGTTTGGTTAGAAATTTATTTGAAGTTATGGAGTTGCAGTTCAACATCTGGTCACCTGTTGCAATCTATCAATGATTTTATCAACACAACTGTTTAAGAATATAAGATTCATAGGCAAGCATATAAATTTACAATATGTCGATTTTCAATGATTAAATAGAAGTCTGAAAAATTCACAATTTAAATTTGTAAATCAGAAAATGATCTATAAATAAGAAAACTATTTGATTTTGATATCAATTGACTTTTACACTATATTAATTTTGAATTGGAATTTAAGATTGTAATTAATTCAATAAAGAAAATAATTTGTAAACGCAAAATTTGATTTTTATTACTATTTCAAACGGAGTCTCATGCATATTCTATTTCGCCGATTGAGCTAAACAAACTATATAATTTTTATAAACTTTACACTTGATCACAAGAAAAATAAAATCATTACTATAATTTTATAAAAAATTTACATTTAATTATTCCGACAATAAAAATGTACTTCCATACGTACAGTCATACAAAAAAGTCTACGTACGATCTCATATTTTTCTATATTATCAATGTAAATTGCATCGTACGGAGACTTTTTCCGCCATATAAAGACCGATTTTTCAGCAATATTTTTTAGACATTTTTTGTTGTAAATTAAATTCCCTTCATTTTTGTTTATATACATTTTTGTATTTCGTCGGGCCGTTTCCGAGATATATTGACTTGAAAAAGTTTCTGTAAAAATTTTATTAAAACTCCCATAAGAGCAATGTTAAATTTTCTGAAATTTTTACCGAGTTTTTTTAAAGTCAATATATCTCGGAAACGGCCCGACGAAATACAAAAATGTATATAAACAAAAATGAAGGGAATTTAATTTACAACAAAAAATGTCTAAGAAATATTGCTGAGAAATCGGTCTTTATATGGCGGAAAAAAGTCTCCGTACGATGCAATTTACATTGATAATATACGAAAATATGAGATCGTACGTAGACTTTCTTGGGACACTGTATGTAATTGGAATGGTTTGTTCGCAATTATTCGAATTATTATTATGATACATCTATTGTAGATTAGATAATTCACATTAAAACTCACATAAAATTGTCTACTTATATTATGTTTTCGCTTACAGAAATGTTTTATTTTTCATTTATGCAAAATTGCTGCATATTATAAACTACGAGTACATTCTTGGATAACAAAATATAAAATGTGAATGTTGAATAGAAATTTTTGTATTAATTTCGCAATATCAAATCAATATTAGCTTAGGACTTTAAGTGTAAACATATTCATGTGCGCTTTGATTGATACGCTTTTAAAAAAATATTAACTTGAAGTTAAATATTTTGATGTTGAAATGAGATACTTTTATGAAGATGCAAATAGAGTATTCATATTATAATGATAATAGTTATAGCATATTGCTACAAGTGTACAAGTTATTTATTTGAATTAAAATTTTTGTTTTTACGTAATTATTTTCATGAAACTTAAAATAAATTAATTCGCTTAAATAAAACTTAGATAGGTACATTTAATTTTAAACTCTTTAGCATTTTAAATTATTTTAATTTTAACACAATATCGACCGACCAAAGCTAGTTTATAGCGCAATTTGTGAGAAATTACACATAAAATTATTCTATAATATTGCACAATAGCAATAAAGGAAAATAATATTTTCTTTGTGCGTTATGTTTATAAATATACATTTTAGTTTTTAAACATTATCGGACTTGAACATACATAATAAATCATAATATGTTATGTACATCATAATATTATAGTTTTTATGAGCACATAAACCAAAAAACTAGAAAATGCGTTAAGGCTGTGGTTTTACAGTCGTTCAGAAGAAACAGTTGTTAAAAATATGATTTTTTTAAAACTAAGTATATATTTCCTTATAAAATTAGTAGGGGAGAGGCTTGCAGGTTGCCACTGCTTGCAGGTTGCCACCTCTGCCGGATTTTGACATTCTAACATTGTCATCCCCTAAATTTCGAAGGACATCGAACACAAACGAGTAGTTGTCGCTTTTAATGTAATTGTGATGCACTCAAACACAATAACAGGGTGTTTGGTAAACAAAATGTGAAATTTTATTTGTAAAAAAATGAAAAATTAAAATTGTGTTTTTCTTCTGTGCCCATAAATTGAACATTTTCAACGAAAATTTAAGGAAAATATTTTTGCTGTGTTGCTTTTTCATTCAATTTTTATTATTCTTAAATAATTCTAAACATATCATGAGTTAAAAGTTTTTTTTCCTGTATATTCTAAAGTGGTGTAAAAATGCAGGTTGCCACCTTTTTTGGCTTGCAGGTTGCCACCCCTCTTATTTTACATTGTGACGTATACTACAGTGACTGTTTAGGGACAGTGGCAACATAAGCCCCTAAATCGGCCCAGGACAGGTTCCTGCGCAAAGGGGGGGAGGTTTAACCCCCCCATTGCATATTTTATATACCTATCGACGTTAACGCTTCTTAAATATTTCAAAAATTAATATAAATAATTATTTACTAATAATTGATTATTGATTATTATATTTATTTATAATTGATTATTATTAATAATTGATTTTTTAATTATTTTTAGATTTAAATGAAAAAAAAATTTAATTTTTTTTTCAATTGTAACTTTTTTTTCTTGTCAATTTACTCCCATTTTTTTTTTGTTCACTGCCACTAAGTGTAATTAATATAAATCATATGTTTTTACTTGAGTTTTTCTACATTTTCAACAATTTTTCAAGGGGTGGCAACCTGCAAGCCGAAATTTCAAGGTGTCGATTTTAGATACTTTTGAAAATTTGCTGTAAATTTTTAGTTTTTAAGAATTAAAATGATTTTTTGCGCAGGATCGTGGCTTTATACTTCTCCTTTCCTGTATATGCTATTATATCAACAATACGTTGATTGTATGACGAGTTATGACCAAAAAAGCTATGGGGTGGCAACCTGCAAGCCTTTCCCCTATATATATGTTTTTAATATGATATAAAATATATTCTATGCTAATGTATTGTATATAGTTGTACGTACGAGTTCAAAATTTTAAGATAATCCATCAAGCTCTTTTTTTTTGTGAAACTTGTCATAAATAAAAATAAAAATTTTTAAACAAAGCAGTAAGCTTTCGGTTGAACGTTCTATGATTTATTTTAGATAGTTCTCTATATCTATCTATTTGATAGATCATATCTTGGATTGTTGATTAATTCTTATTATTATTATTAAAGATGTTTATATAACATATAAAATATACATTGTATATTATGAAGATAAAGTAATAAGCAGTAATAAGTTACTTATTAGTACCTGTAAATACTACATTACCTACCTCTAATTATTATTATTACCGCAATGTTAAACTTTGTATAATAAACGGACATAATAATTAAAATTATTATATTATGTATAAATAAATAAATTTCTGACGAAGGCGATAACCGTCGATGATAACTCAAATATAATTTCCATTATATTATTTGATTTAACTTATGTTATTTATTCTCACAAGTTAATTGAGCAATTTTCATTTTTCAAGTAATTATGCAAGTATGCTGAAAATTTCCCATTTAATTTAAGTGAGTCCAATAATATCAAAACGCGGTTATAATATTTCTAATGGAATCTATTATTAGAGTAACATTTAAAGCTCATAGGTATAATATTATTGATTAAATTACACGCTATTTGAAAGATGAAATCGTGAGTATTCAGAATTGCTACTTTATTTGCTTGAACAGCTTTTGTTACATAATAATCTACTCTCAATGTAAATTGGAAAAAAATTCAAACCTAAGCGACGATTAAAAAAATTGTTAGTAAGTACTTCTACTCTCTTTGCGGTTTAATAAATAGATGTACATACATACTACATAATAAATATATGATGTATAAGTGGTATTAATCGATGCCATTTTACGTAATATTTGCTATTAGGACTTCTAAGTCACTATGTTTTGCAATAACTTGAACCTTCAATTTAAAACATTTAAAATACGTATACTCATAGACCAGTAAAATTAGACTGTTAGGATTCTATAGCTTCTAAATGGGAGCAATTCCAGATTTGTTCAAATCTGAGTCATTCGACTGAACTTTCAGTTTATTGCTTTTCTAGATCAAATGCCACTTTTATTACGAATCAATTTTTTTCCTCAATATAAAAACTAATTAATAAACATTTTTACTGCCGGTGACAGTAAAGTAAAAATTTCTCCCTGTAATAAATTAGTACTTTCGTATTAAAAGCTGATCTCTATGAATAAAAAAATTGCTACCGTAGAAATTTTTTTGTGGAAAATAACATTGCTGCTATCAACTCTCTTTCACTAGAGGCAATTTTGCGCTCTTTATATATAAAATAAACAAATTAATGCTACATGAAAATCGATTCTGGACTACTCGAACAAAAAACAAAACAGCAGAACTGTAAAAATGTACGCGGTGACCTTTCACTTCAAACTCGACTAGGATAAGAAAATAATACAAAGAAATTTTGTAGAAACTTTAATTTCAGTACTATAATGCATACAAAAAAGATCCCCACGGCATAAAATTATATTTAACTTTAATAGTTTAGCCGTATGAAAGACGTTCAAAGTCGCAACTTTATAAAATAGTTTTAAATTATTTAGCCCAATTGAGTTGTCTAGGAGTATTATAAAATTACGGAAAACGCAAAAGTTTATATATTGAATTTAACAAATAAAAATTCCATTGGAAAAAGTAGTTAAATAGTAGTTTACGTGATCAGTGTAGAAAGTATATCATTATCAAAAACGCACATGATACAAAACACTGCAATATATAATCTGTAAACTATTATGCCCATATTCACAAACCATTGGAAATTATTTGCTTGTACTACGAGACGATTTTCATTGGTTTATTAAATTAAACGGCTCGTTAAATGTTTTACGAACGTTTGTGAATATGGGCATCAATATTTTATTTGACAAGTAACGTCAACAATGTTAATTCCTTAAATTTAAAGAAAAAGCGCAACTAATGTACTTTCAACACTGGTCCTGAAAGTATATAATTTCTGATACTAGTGCGTGAAAGTGACTCGTTATGCAACTTAAGTCAGTATAGAAAGTTAGTTATTACTTAACCATGGTAGATAACATTCGTTAGTAGCTTTGAAATATCTCATTGGAAATTCAGACATATTTGTTTATACACTTTTGTTTTTAAATTTTAGCGGTTTTTTTTTAAATTTCAATAAATACAAAATTGTTTATTAACTAATTTCAGTTTTAATAAGATTCTTAAGTAAGATTAAATTACTTAACAAGTACATACTGAAAAAGAAGTTAGTACTAAATTTGTTACAGAAATTTTGTTTTGATAGTAGTTCATCAAAGTTAATTAATTTTGTAAATTTTAAAGTGATTCGGTTATTATTACAAGAAAGCGGAGTTCTAAGCATAACATATCTAGTATTATATTATTTAAATTAAGCAAACTAAGAAAATACTATCTTACAACCCGAATGGGAAAAGAGATATTGGACGTCCGAGAAAGCGTTGGCGAGACTTGTGAAGTCGGAACAGGCAACAGAGCCTAAACCATGAAAGGAAGAAGAAGAAGAAGAAATTAAGCAAACAAAATTTGATCAATTGTCTAAAATCAATGGGGGAGTTTCCTTAGAAATAATTATTTGAAATAATATTTTTTATATTATTGATTGAAATAATAATATTTGAAAAATAATAAATAATAAAAATAAAAATGCTGCATTTTGATGTAATTGGTTGGTCTTAAAATTCAGCGTACAATTTAAAAATAATATTTGAATTTAAAATTTTTAAAAGGTTTAAAAACCTGCGTGTTTTAAAGAACTCTACAAACTGAATTTATTAAAAGGCGAAAAGCCATTTACGTGGGAAGTAAAATGCCCTTTACTGTGGATGGCAAGTTATAAAAATTATGTATCATATCATAATCGATGGTAGGTAAGTTATCAGAGTCACCTTTCACGTAAATAATGCGATGTTAAGTTTGTTGATAAAATAAATGTACTTATATTATAATTTTCTGCATTACCAACAAAAACAGCAGCAACAGGGTTGAGTTGTCTAAAATCTTATTCGTTTAGCAACTCCCGCTCAGACAGGGGTTACGACGTCATAGTTCTTCCAATTTAAATTTTTTTCTTATACTAAACGAACTCAAAAAATTCTGGAAAAAAAACTGAAAGCTACGTTTTATCTATACTTTCAAATGAAAAAATAAAAAAACTAGGAAACTCCTCCATTAGTTTACTGAAATTTAGGATTGTGATTCAAATTTTTAAATCTCTAAAAGATGGTCAAAACTTAAAAATTCAATATGGCAACTCTAATATGGGGGGGAGGGAGTCTAAAGTTGTGTTTAAAACGTTTGTTTAACCTATATTAAAAACTCTTCAAAAACGGTAGGAAAAAAGTCTGGAGAAGTATATATTAATTTTTAATATTTTATTGTTATTCAAAGTCATAAATAACAACTATTAAGTCAAAATGTAATCATTTGAATGCCTCCGGCATCCGCAAACTTTGCAAGACTAACATACTATATCATCTCAAATATTTTTATAGAAAATATAATTTCTTATCGTTTTTGTAGCGTTAGTATTTTAAGGTTGCCAAGTATTGTTTTACTGTATTTTATTTATTTCATTATTTAAATCATAAATAATAATAAAAGTATATGCTACCCTCACAAAGCACTACAAGGGTATTTGTAGCGTTTTATGTTTTATAGAAATTTGCTTGCTTTAGTAGGTAAATAAAAGACGAGTGGATAGATGATAGACCATTTGCAATGTTAATTAGGTTGCAATAAAATGCTAGAGCTGTAATGTGATCGCGTATATATTGTATTGCTGTGATATCTTCCCTAATAGGGCACTTCTACTCCCCCACTCCAACAATTATTGTAACTTTTAATATTTCAGGTTAATAATTTTGAAAAATTTAATAACACACAATTTATTCAATTATTTGCAAGTATAGTGGATTTTAGTAGCCCAATTTATTATAAAACAATCACCACCGTTTCATAAAAGCTAAAAATGCTAAAAGAACTGGTCAGAATTCTATAAAAAATACATTTTTATAACGAAAACACTTGTATCCTTAACAAATCTTATGGCGAATATCACCAACCATACCACCAAGCTGCTGTTCGGCAGCCATGTTGGAGTGGGGGAGTGGAAGTGCCCTATTACCTAATTTTTATCTTTTTATTTTATCTTCAATAAATTTTAAATAAATGTGATACCCTTATCATCCAACAATTTCGTCCTCCTCAGCACCAAAGTTTTACTTTCAAAGTAAATAATTTAATTTTGCAATGGTTTTCGAAAATTTATTCAATACATAAACAATTATCTTCAAGTTCATAAATATAAAAATATTTATTACAAATTTAAATATCAAAATTACTTTACTATCACAAAAATGCGGCGGACCGGCATTCTCTCCTCAGTCCTCTGTCTACTTCAAACCTTGATACTGCGCATTTGAATAAAATTTTTAAAATAAATCTACAAAGTTAATGCCGAGCTTTCCATATGCTACCAGAATACATGGCAATATAATATTGCTGTAATCAATTTTTCCAGTAAAAATGTAATAAAACATGAAAACCAGTAACGCGTCGTGTTTTTATCATCAACACTTTCGACCTTGCAAATATTAAATTTTCAATCCAATTAATTAAAGTATTAGTATTACGAAATTTTCATTTTTTCAAATTTTCTTAATCCAGATCTGTTATGTGTTAATTGTCTCCTTTTTAAATGTTTTGAATTTTGATTTTCTACGTATTGTATTATTCTTATATTTTTTTGAATTTAACCATAAATACATACTAAAAACCACAAATTTACTTAAAATTTTTTATTTTGAGTTCTTTTTCCAATTAATTAAACCTTCCATAATAATAAATTTCACTTTAACTTTTCTTAAAATTGATTACCAATTATTTGCTGATATAATAAAACTAACTATAATAAAATAATACTCTATTTTTTTTATAGATATCACAAATCCTCGGTTCGACATTTTATCAAAATTCTCAACTTCAAATCACGAGAATTTTAAATTTACAAAATAAATAAAAATACAAAATTAAATTTATTATGCTTGTTATTTTGTTGAAAATATGTATTTAGTGGATGCGAATTGGGTAAATAACAAAGATAAAAATTACGAGGTCAAACAATTCACTTTGTAAGCGGTTACAAACAATTAATTAGAATAATTGCAAAAATTAAGAAATAAAGTGTAATTTTGATTAAATAAGTGTTTTATTTTTTAATAAATTTACAAAAAGTAAGTAAAAATATATATCAACATTAATAAAGTACACTCATAAGAAGAAAATAACTGAATACTAAATGATTCAAGAAACACTAATTAAAATCTTAAGTTTTAAGATGTAAAAAAGTAATAAAAACTGCAGTTGCCCCTTTGTGCTTTGTGGGGCAGCTGTTTCTTAACTAAAAATGATTAAAAAATATATTATAAAATTTGACGACAAAAAAATTCCGTGCGAATATAGTAAGTTTTAACTATACATAAATCGAATAAATTATAATATTGCCAAACAACGACGTCAAGAACTGCTAGGAGAACGGGGGCGGCCTGAAAGCCGCTTGACCTGTTAATTTCTTTGTAAAATTAATTGTTATATTGACGTAAATTGTTATAGTCTTATAATATTGATGTAAAAGTCGGACGAATTCCGGATTCCTCGAAATATAATTTATTACTGTTAAAGACTTTTATACGCAATTGTATAAATTAGATTAACCACCGACGCATATTGGTGTAACCGTCATTAATGTCAACTGAAAACAAATTCATTAACTCGCTAGCGGAGAGATTCGGTTAGCTTCATGACAGATGAAAAATGATAGTTAAATGTTAAGTAAAACAGCGAAGATGTACTAATATACATAGAATATTTCCTAAACATCGAAGTCTCTAACAACTGTCGACTAGTTTTCTATTTAATTAATAGAATACTCGAATGAGGCAAGGAGAGAAGGATTTCAGAAATTTGGAAAGATACTGAATTCGTCATAAGTAAAATGGAAATATAACCAAGAATTAGGATTAACCAGAACTCTTCGTCAGAATTACCGCAAACTGTTTTGCGCCGAAATATATGTTACATCTAAAAATTAATTAAGCTGAATAGTTTTGCGCTATTCCGGCTGGGTCTGCTCCAAATAAGCTAAGTCGGATTGTTTGAACGAAAATGTATCTAACTTTGATAAACAACGTTGTCACACAATCAACTTTTACAAATTGTAGGAACAAAATAGCTTCAGAAGCATAACTAGCATAATGCTTTATTGCATAATGGCGGCATATGTACGTATTTCTAAATCCAATTTTACAATAATCGGATGCAGTAACCATTATTTACTGTTTATCCGACTATTGTAAAATAACAACAATAATTAAGCTAAGAACTGTTTATTTCTTCACCTATTCAAGCACATAAAAGTTTATTATAAAAATTAAGCGAGGTTAAAGTCAGAGCATCGCCACTTTATGATATGATATTATGTACATCAAGAGAGAAACATTAATTGCCCTTTTGATGAGCCTACTTCACTATTAGCCTTGCTACTCTACTGCCACTCCATGTTTCGCGTACTTAAAAGGATTGCAATAAATTATTTGTAAATTATTTGAAATAAATTATTTGTACATCAACTCGGACTTTTATTCGCTGTTTATTGTTTTGTAACTCATTGTTTGTTTGTAGTAGTCAATTCTCCAAGGATCATTAAATTTTGAAACCATAACGCGTGTTTTAATTAATTTTTAATTTTTGAACCTTTTCCGTATTATTTATTGAACTGGTACATGTAATTTAGTTTAAACGAAGTTTCTTGTAGTTAGCATTTTTAAATTGCGGTTTATTCTCGAAGCCAATGTGCAAATATGAGGATTTATGTAAATATCCATTTTTTTAATGTTAAAACTTAATCTCTGTAGTGCTTCAGGAATATAAATTAGTATAGATTATTTCTACGTGGTAATTTAATTTGTACATTAAATTGAGATACGTGGCTTGACATGTACAGTCGTTAGATACGATTGAAAATTTTCGAGTTCGTCTATACATCAAACGGATTTTTTCCAGAGATTATAAGGTCTCCAGATCGAATTAATCTTGTAGTTAGCATCCTAGGGTAATAATAGGCGGTAGAAGCGCAGTCCTGACCACATTGCTTTAAGAGTAGTACTTCAAACGGTTTCAGTCAAAGCAGTTGTCAACGTTTCAAAGCCATGTGTACATACTAAGTATATAATTAAAAAAGTAACAAAGTGCAATAATTGTGAAGTTTATATTGTATAATTTTTAAAATAATAAAAATGTAATTGTGGATACACAAAAAAAAGTTGATTAAATATTAGCCTGGGTCAGCATTGGAAGTAATTCGTAGTATATTATAACCACACTACAAATATTTTCCGAAAACATCCCTGCAAGCTACTGCTTTCGGTTACTTTTTGTTGTAAAAATTATGAAAATTTCGATATTTCTGAATACTAATATGAAACAATAAATTGACAATTTGGTATTAATAGCAGTCCGTATGGATATAACCTGTATGCATATAAAATACCTTCTGCTGTATACGCATTTCTACCTTTTTCTAGTCCTTGAATAAATACAATAAATAAATTAATTTTTGATATTCACCGAATAATTCCGGTAGCCAAGATAAGATTAGTTTTATTAAATAATTAAATTCAGTTTTTATTCCACCAGATATATACTATATTAATTTGGAAACCAGACAAACTCCCTACAGACACCTCTTTGTGGCGACCAATAAGTTTGTTGCTGATCGGATCTAAACTACTAGAATTATTCTCAAACGGGTGATAACGACTTATTAGATAATTTAATACCAACCAAAGCACCAATTGGAATTTTTAACATTTAACCTACGATAATGCCATTGAACAGTAAATTTCACCTGGGGAGGTTAAAAACACTCTGCTTAAATACAAATTAGTATTAAATTATATTATATCAAGTTCAATAAGATGAAACTATATCTAAAATTTAACCCATGGATCAGATACAGAATAGCTCCACTCGCTATTTATAGTTAATTTAACTGTCACTCCATTCAGAAAAACGGTTACATTTGCGGATGACACTTTAATTTTAACAAAACATAGTCATGTTTAACATGTCTCTAAATTACTGTAAGTACACCTGTTCCACTTAAAGATTTGGATGTCTAAGTAGAGTAAGCAAAACCAAATTAAATCGTCGATCAAATTCAATCGTGTTATATTTGAATATTGAATATTTGAACCCTGAATCTTTTCTGTATAGAAATAAAAATTCCAAAAACATGATAAGTCAAAATTAAGAAAAAGAAAATGGATATAAACTAATTAGGACTGGTTAATGGAAATTTCATTTTTGACATCTTGTAAAATATTAATTTTTTACATTGTATTTGTAAAATTTATACTGGATATATACATACGTCAGAATGTCTATTGTTGCAGCATAACTTTATTATTTTTGTTCTACTATTTCAATGTTTCGACGAAAAATGCTAAAAGTACACTATTAGGAATATTTATTTGTCAACCGCAATGTCTAGTCAACGGTCTAGCCCCATGTCGGTCGCATAGTTCTTTACACTATAATAGTGTGATAATAGTGTGGAAAATAGGCATATGATTTTTTTAAACTTTGGTTTTACAGTTTTATTATTATGTAATTTTATATTTTTATATCGTTTCATGTACGACAGCGGGCGTAGTACGGCAACAGGCGAATTCACCCTATATTATGATATAAAATGAATAAAAATCAAGTAGATACACGGTCGTAAACTGGCAGTTAGATTGACAATACTAACACGTATGAATTAAAGCTGTGAAGATGCACTGGTATGTCCAATATCAAAATCAAGATATTTAACCGATCAAACTTATAATATTTATAAAAATTTTCTGCTTTGCGAATAACTGCTAAAATCCGCATATTATATACATTATACCGGGTGCTGAATGAGTTGGCCGAACATAGAAAATTAAGATGTAAAAACTTATTTATGCAAATTCTTGCTTCCCCAATTATTTTAGAGAAAAAATGAAAGATACAAATATAATGCATAAATATAAACTACGATTGATGAGAGCATTAGATTTCATCTAACTTTTACTTAAAAAGCCAAAAAATGCTTTTGAAATTGTTAAAAGTTTCATTTGTCGGAATGGCCATGAAAGTTTCCATGGTAATTATTTTTGAAAATATAAATTAAATTGAATTTATTACATGGCCAGTGCGATAAATGAAAATTTTAACAATTTCGAAAGCATTTTTTGACCTTTCAAATAAAAGTTAGATAAAATCTAATGGTCTTATCATTTGTACTTTATATTTCTGCATTATTTTTGTGTCTTTCATTTTTTTCTAAAATAATTAGGAAAGCAGGAATTTGTATAAATAAGTTTTTACATGTTAATTTCCTATGTACGGCTAACTCATTCAGCACCCTGTATAAAAAAAATAATTTTATCCAACACCTCTGTCTTATGAAGGCATAATAATGCCGATTTTACATATCTTATGGGGTCTATAAAACACTAGTGGACTTATGAATTCATAATTACACACTAATGACATATGTAAATTATGAGTACACCTACTACTTACTAGTTTCCATAATTTAAATTTGATATTTTAAAACGTCAAATGTCAAAACTTTTAATTACATTTTAAACTATTATTACGAGATATTGGATAAAGCTTTGTATTACACACGTGTCTTAACAGCAAATAAGTTACTCATGAAAAATTAGCCACTCGAGCAAGCTCTCGTGGCTAAGCATTTTTTTTGTAACTTATTTGCCTTATAAGCCACTTGTATAATAAATAGCTATAATCTGAAAAAATTGCTATAATTTTTCAAATATAATTTTATAAAAAAAATAATTTTTATTTGTTGTTGTTTAAAATGGACTATAATTTCTGTATGGTAAATGTGCGCGCTGCGCTCCGCTTCCAATACAAATTTTGCAGACTTTTTCATCTTTTTCATTGAATAATATTTCAAATTCGACTTTGATTTACGTATTATTTAATATTGATTTGCAATTTCAACATTTGCAATTTTTTTGTTATAATTAAATTTTCGTTAGCTTATTTTTTATTTTAATTATTACAGCTCCTACTTCTTTTTCAAATTTTTGACTTCTTATCTTCACTACTTCCAATCACACAACTTTCTTTTATACTTTGTAGCGTAATTTGCTCCAAATTAAACTACCCCTGCCACTTGCCTAACCGTAGATGGACTGTACGCGTTAGCTAGCTGTGTTATTTAAAACTCAGTTCCCGAGAGCGTGGGTGTTTCGAAAAACATCGTGGGTTCGTAACAAAAAGTTCTTCAGTACTCAGATTTGATTTCAGCTAAATGAAAAATACGATGTTAAAGTGGACGCCAGCTAATACAAATAAAACTAAAAAGAAAGCAAGAGTCGATTTATTGTATTAGCACAGATAGTAAATAAAGATGTCGACAAGTTTAATTAATTCACTAATCAAAACAAAACATAAAACATACACAAGTAATCAAGTAAATCAAGTAGATCAAGTAAAGCTAGTACGTAATTGAGGATTACGAACTAGAAAACAAAATAAAAAAATACAAAAGTAAAGAACTGACATCCACCTGAGGGGTAGATTCAGTCAAGTAAAAAAAACACAGTTGAGTACCCCTGAAGAGGATAACTCAACAAAAAGAAGTTATGCCCAGCAAAGATTAATTGCACACCGGATTTCATCATCTCGGGATAATTGACTTACAAAATAGATCCTGGCATACTGCATCATTTAAAACAAGTAAATGCATCTCTATGAGACTTACCCTGAATGCAGTACTACCAACTTCACGACTCGGCAATTGTCTTTCCTTCGTCAGGACCCTTCGAATTCAATAACATTTACTTCATCATTCTATTGGTCTACCATCCAGGAATGAAAGTCTACAAAATAGAGAACACAAAATACTCATTAAAAAATCAACAGCTTGCCAGTTCTAATTCTCATCAACCGAGAAAGTGTGACTGCAAACTCAATTAATCTCTGCTAAAACATCTTCATAAAAATCAAATCATCCGCTTGAAGTCGAGGTGTATCATCCCAAATATAAAAATTGTAAATCCATGTCCGGGACTGAAAAGTTGGTGAAACATCAAAAAGACAAAATCATGAAGTTTGGTTCTCCAACTTGAAATCAATTCCGATCTACCAGGTGCAAACACATTCACAAGAAAACTCCTCTTGTGAGAAAAATCAACCATGGCAAATCGAAACACAAACGGGTAAAAAAACCATTCTTCGGATAACTGATGTTTAAAAATATATTCCGACCCAAATCTTCCAAACAGATGACAGATAAATAAACAGCGTCATCGTAAAACCACAGACAAAATCTTGAAACCATATGCGGATGAGAAAAGATTTCCAACACTGATGTACTCCATTTTACGACGATCAAAAATTAAATTGTGATAACAACCAAATACGAATAATTATAAATAAACGTTTAACCCATAACCTGGGTGCTAAAAATAATTTGTTAAACAAATTAAATAGAAGTAAAATATAATAATTACCCGTTATACGGCAAAATTAAATCAAATTAAAACATTAATAAACTAAAAAAGGACACACAGCGATTAAACGTTAACTTCTTTCGAAATTTAACGAGTAATGCCGCTTATCAAAAATGAACGAAAATTATCGCAACCAATAGCGATCCAGTGGCGTAGCTAGAAAAATATATTGTAACGGTCAAAACGTCTTTTGGCACGTTACACATCCCCCCCGCTAAACTCTAAACCACTATCGGTTTTGAAAAATAAAATTAAGAAAAGAAAATCAGACAGATGTCAAGTCTTATCGTATTCATGGTCGAAATTCCTAGCTAGACAGATACTGCATCATAAGTACTATCTTCTCGTTTCAAAGAACTAAAGACGAAGCATAGCCTTTGATCAGTCTGTTATGTATGGACATAAGCCAAACAGAAAATCAACTCCAAACATGACAGTGTCTAGACAAGACAAACATACAAAATACAAGACCTTGAATAATGTTTTCATCTCACAAATTTCATTTTCTCTGAAAATAACAAAATCGTGTATCCAATAAAATCACTGACGCGCCTCTCTCTGATTTAACAGATAATCTCTCGGCAATCGCCAAACCAATCAAATCAAATCCATGATAGTGTTGACATTGAAAAATCCCAATGCAAAATAAAATCATAAGACAATATTAACCTCAGTAATCCCATTAATTCTCACAAACCAAATTCCGATTGGATAACCATTCATTGTTCAATTCGCTCGAACCCACATCAAATCTACATGCATGGACTTTCCACTTATCCAGAAATTCGATTCAGGGTGCATATTTTCCGGTATATCACAAGCAACTATGCTAAATTGTGAACCTAAATTGAAAATAGCTAACTAAAATCGTGTGTTGATTGATAAACATGAAACATGAAATCTCAAAGCCGCATAAAGCGTTCAACTACACTAAAAATTACCAAGGCAAAACCAGGCCTATCAGAGAGGTGTATTCGTAGATCGCAAAACCACGATCGAATTTCACTGACTGTAAAGTCTACAAGTCAGTCATAGTGGATTTGGCTAAACGCATTGGACTCCGGTGCCTCGGCAACGTGAGAGGGCAGGACCTAGTTAACCTCCCAAGGGTCACTCACACTCCTCAACACCACTATTTACAACTTAAACCTAACTATATACATGGGAATCCAACACTGGCGGCGCCAAACTCCACTACAAAAAAAAATAAACATAGAAAAGACAAAATCTGTGACAAATCTTCAGCAGATCAGATACTTAGGAGGGAAGGACCAAGTTAACCTAACCAAGGGTCGCCCAAATCCATCAATGCCATTTATCCACAAATCATTTACACAAATGGTGGGAGCTGGTACTCTACTATAATAATTGACTCGAAAAATATTACAGCATTAAAAAAATTTAACCACACCGAGGGTTGAATCGAAAACTTTCAAAAATAGTTTACCCAAACACACAGACCCATCATGGACAGGACCACAAAAGTGTATTCTGATTAGTGATTAATAAACCTGTCTAGAAAAGAAGAAAATTTAGCTGATAGATGTAAAAAGAGCAACGTTGTCTGAGTGTGAACTAAGTCTCTACGTCGGTTTCCAGGTAGGTGCAACGGATACCTTCGCAAAAACTAAGCCCAAACTGAACATTCCCAAAATGGACCCATAAACACAAAGTGAAATAGCCCCACTTCTGGGCGTCAAATTAGTGTATTCTATTTACTAGAAAACAAAAATAAAAAAATACAAAAGTAAAGAACTGACATCCACCTGAGGGGTAGATTCAGTCAAGTAAAAAAAACACAGTTGAGTACCCCTGAAGAGGATAACTCAACAAAAAGAAGTTATGCCCAGCAAAGATTAATTGCACACCGGATTTCATCATCTCGGGATAATTGACTTACAAAATAGATCCTGGCATACTGCATCATTTAAAACAAGTAAATGCATCTCTATGAGACTTACCCTGAATGCAGTACTACCAACTTCACGACTCGGCAATTGTCTTTCCTTCGTCAGGACCCTTCGAATTCAATAACATTTACTTCATCATTCTATTGGTCTACCATCCAGGAATGAAAGTCTACAAAATAGAGAACACAAAATACTCATTAAAAAATCAACAGCTTGCCAGTTCTAATTCTCATCAACCGAGAAAGTGTGACTGCAAACTCAATTAATCTCTGCTAAAACATCTTCATAAAAATCAAATCATCCGCTTGAAGTCGAGGTGTATCATCCCAAATATAAAAATTGTAAATCCATGTCCGGGACTGAAAAGTTGGTGAAACATCAAAAAGACAAAATCATGAAGTTTGGTTCTCCAACTTGAAATCAATTCCGATCTACCAGGTGCAAACACATTCACAAGAAAACTCCTCTTGTGAGAAAAATCAACCATGGCAAATCGAAACACAAACGGGTAAAAAAACCATTCTTCGGATAACTGATGTTTAAAAATATATTCCGACCCAAATCTTCCAAACAGATGACAGATAAATAAACAGCGTCATCGTAAAACCCCAGACAAAATCTTGAAACCATATGCGGATGAGAAAAGATTTCCAACACTGATGTACTCCATTTTACGACGATCAAAAATTAAATTGTGATAACAACCAAATACGAATAATTATAAATAAACGTTTAACCCATAACCTGGGTGCTAAAAATAATTTGTTAAACAAATTAAATAGAAGTAAAATATAATAATTACCCGTTATACGGCAAAATTAAATCAAATTAAAACATTAATAAACTAAAAAAGGACACACAGCGATTAAACGTTAACTTCTTTCGAAATTTAACGAGTAATGCCGCTTATCAAAAATGAACGAAAATTATCGCAACCAATAGCGATCCAGTGGCGTAGCTAGAAAAATATATTGTAACGGTCAAAACGTCTTTTGGCACGTTACAACTTTTAGCAAAATCTACTTTTTATTTCCTTATAATTTATTTATTAGAGTGGTTGTAACGGTTGATTTCGTGGCTAAACCATTCCACGCGAAACTCTCATTCCCCTGCCCAACTAATGTTTCAGGCGCGCAAATACAAATTATAAAAATTAAATAAAATACCATCCAGATTTGACTTAATAATACTTCCTTGTTTTACAAGGAAGTAAAAATCAGGACAATTTATTTTGAAACTAACAAAGAGTAAACACGAGGATCTAATCCATAATAATACTTCTAGGATAAAGTATAAAATTGCACTTAAAAGCTTTATATTTAAAATTTAATTTTAAAAGTTAATGTTTTAAACCAGAAAATATTACGTTCTAAATGGGCACCTAGGTTTAAAACGATTTACTTCAAAGCAAATTGAATTGCAACATTTTATTATTTATGCAGTTTGTATTTATATCGAAGTGGCCAATAAATTATAATCTATGGATTTTGTAGACCATGATTTCTGCTACATGATGATGAATTTTAAAGACGCAATAGAATATTATTATTTAACTATTATTATATTGCTTAAGCCATCATAACCTGTCGTGCTTGTGATACTCCTGAGCCATAAATATTTTAGAAAAAGTTTGTTGTAAAATATTTTGTGGTAATATTTTGTTGACGGTTTCGATAAGAATAAAATAAAATATAATTTATAATATAAAAAAATGTATTTAAGTACTAAAGTCGTCAGATGGAAATGTGATTTTAAGAAATTTAATTATTTTAAAAAAAGATTGGATGGACAGAAGCTGAAAGAACAGAAAGGTAAGAGAAAGTAAAGAAAAAGAAGTCAGATTATATTGGTAAAATACGAAATTAAGAAAACTAACAATTATTATTTATATTATAATTTTCAATATTATGGACGCATGCGAGGCGATAAACATATGCCTTCGAATTCAATCGCATGGTAGAAAATAAATATTTCAGAAAATTAAAATGTAATTTGATATTTTTCAATTATTTCAATATGTAAGTTAAAGAACGATCGCCTCACTTAATTTACAGAATTAGTCATTGCAATATATATAATTTATTATAAATCCAATTTTTAAATTTTAAACAATACATTAATACACTTATTATATCAATATTATAACAAGAGTGTACTACAGAGGCTTACAATCGCCGATTGTATCTCGAAGTTGTTTAATTGTCAATTGATACGAGCGGCGTTGTTTAAAAGCAAGATTTAAATTAACAATAAAAAGTTGGCATGTCATGATTATTTTGTTAAAACAACTAATATACACTACTTCTCGTATATAAATAATACAATTGATTATAAACTTGGTAGGAATGTTAGTATTATAGTGAAAGTACACAAAGCAATGTTGTTTATAGAAAAAGCGCTTGAAACTTAGAAATAGCTTTAATAATGTTAGTGATATTAATGCAATAAACTCAAATTATGACATTTACAGATAATGCAATATTACAAAACGTACAAAAAGTGAATTCTTAAGAAAAGTAAATAAGTAAATAATGGGATATTAATTCTTCCAAAATCTTATATAATACATTTTTTGACTTTGTGTGTTGTCTAAATTTTGCCATTATCTATCACATAGCGTACGATTTGAAAATAATCTGTTGTTAAGTTGGGATTAGAAAGTTTGATACTAAGGATACTGAATAGGTGTTTCAAATCGTAGGATTAACCCAAAATTAACCATTAGAAGTTCACCCAACTTCTAGTACGAGTATAAGAAAAACTTTGCGTTAAATGGGGCAATAAATCCTTCCACGCATTAGATATTGAGAAGAGATTAATCAATCTAAAGCTGTTAATCTTATATGGTTTTTGTTAACTTTTTTTTTTATTTATTTATTGGTTAACAGTTCAACTATGAAAAAAATCATTATAACTGAGAAGAAGCTAAATATTGTGGAAATAATTCCAAGTTAGTAAATCTAAAAGCTCATTAATGAATTAGGATTAGAGAACGCTTCTGGAACTTATTACATTGGTGGCGCTTTTATTCTCGCTCCGCTTAACTAAATGGTGTTTTGGTGGGTAAATTAGGCAAAGAATCAATTGACCTTGAACTTTTGAAAAGCATCAACCATGTTTTATCAACATGAACATATTAGGATTAATTAATTGTTGCAGAGTACTGGACTTGATTAAATTCATCAAAAATAGGTTATGTAAATGTTTTCCCGACCAATGAAGTGTTATAAATGAAAATTAACAATTTATGTAAAAGGATAACGATTCTATAAATTAAATTTCATTTAAATTTTGATTATGCACAAGTGAAATTAACACTCATCAGTCAGAGTTTACGCTATTCGAGGATATCAATAATATTTATATAGATACTCTTCAATGCTGCATTTGAATAATAATGAATGAATTGATATTTTTGAATTAAAATTTGCCAAAAATGAATTGAATACTTCATGTGCATTATTTTTTGAACTGTACAGACGCCGAGTCGCCGCCCAAGTACCGGTGCATTTTCTACCACGACTTAGAGTAAGTATAATATTTTTAATGAAATTAGTATTTACTGATTTTATTCCATATTGAGAAAAAGCTTACCGTAAAAGTTATGCTTTCCATGTCCATGTTCATCTTGATGCATGTCTCTCCGTACCGATGGTGTTGAATATGTGGACGTGCTGGTGCTATCATGTCACTCACTGACTGACCCGGGTTTCCACGCTGCGCCGAAGACTTGCGCCACGATATTTTGTAACTACGACGTCATGTGCGTCGTCGCGACGTTAAACCAATTTCTATCAATGGTTTCAAATTATTACACTGCTTGTCGTTGTAATATATAATTAACAATACAAGTCCTTTAACTTTTATACAATTAGAGTTATTAACGAACAACAATAATAATACACATTTTGACGTAGCTAAAGCGTCGGTATGTTCGATACTACAGTGCAGCGGGAAAAAGTATTGAATTATTAATGATATCAACTTTGGTACACGTGTACTTGAAACGACCTAGACGCTTACTAGACGGTCAACATTCCTTCTTATTGAATGAACCACATGTTAGTTTGCTATTATGATGGATTAGCATTTAATTTTTAATTATATACATAATTATTAAAATATCTACCAGTATTCATATAAATAAACAATAAGATTCCTGTACATAGCATAGCAAACCTGCTATAATATATAGAGTGTACAATGTACATAATAATAATATGTACATACCTCTATCATAATATAAAGGTAAAACTCATTTGAATTAATTTGAAAATTTTTTGTTTGCAAAAAATATCTACTAAAGTATAGGATACCTAAAATAAAAATGGTTTTTAAATATTTTATTACAATAATATAGCATAAAAAGTATTTTTACCTTTTTAAAAGTAAATATCAATAATATTAAGTACATACTTTCTCGAGGTTATCTTTTTATTAACTTGGTTAAAATCAATTTATAGTTTTTTATAGAATCTCAAATAAAAACTAAAAATATTATTCAAAAATTTAATAATTTATTGTAATACTGTTGGTGTGCGTAAATATGTATACAAGTACATTAATCAATGTATATGAACTATACCTTCTTAAATATTCCTAATTTTATATTTTAATGTCTTAAGTAATAAGTGGATATCTATTAAAAAATTAAGAAAATATTGTATAATAAAATTTAAAATAAATTATGTAAGTATAATATTATTTGAAGTATAGATTTTCTTCGAAAATTTACAGATCAGTAACAAAAAATATACCAGTAATTCATGTAATTGGAACTAGATGACAGCACTATGGCTGTGTAGAAAATAGGTATGTATGTACAAATTCGAATTTCAACTCTGTTTTATATGAAAGTCAGTTATAATAATACAATATTATTTAATATAATATAGTAGTTGCATTATATAGTAGCTAGATAACTTCAAAACTGGATCATTTATTTACTTGGTTGGTCAAAGTCTATTTCTGCATTTCAAAAACTGTAACTTTCGACTTTTGATGATATCGTGGATGTTTCCAATTCAATAAGTCATATTGAAGAAAAAGTTACATGTTTGGAGCAAATTGGGAGCAAGAGGATTGACTTTATGGACACCCATACGGTGCCATGGTATTGAATTCTGTAATGAACATAACACAGATTGTTAATTTTTTAAATGATTGTTTTTTACATTCTACAGTACATTTACTTATTTTCACGAAAGTCCGTATCGGTAAGTAGCAAGAAAATATTATACATAAAGGTATTCTTAAGTAAGCTTTGTTTGGTCAACTATGCCAAGTTTTGTGGGCTATCAGTGACCGGATGTAATATAAGCATTGAAAGATATTAAGCATTTTTAGCCGAATTGAATATGGCATCATTTTTATCTTTGTCCAATAAATAGGTAGGTATCTGTTGACATTATAAATTCTTTTTTGCTGATTAAAAGACCTTCAGACGTTCTCTAAGATAAAATGTTGAAATTGCAAGTCGAAAAATTAATCATAAAAATTATTGTATTTCTTGCATGATAAGAAATAATCAATTCCAGAAAATTAATAAAAATAATAAAGCGAAATTCCAACAAAAAGCCAATTTTGTGCACAGTAGTAATTAAAACAAAATATACATACGTAAATCAAAATAGAGAAACGATAGTTTTCCTTCGCGCGTTAGACTGTAATGTAATGCTTTATTTAATTGTTTAATTGAAAAATGTGACAATCTTTACGTAGTTCCATTTTTCAATAATATTATATGGAGACATTTTTTCAATTTTTGTACAATTAAAATATTTATTTATTAAAAAAGACACCTACTCTTAAAGAATCCGTTTCTTTGGCACCGCCCAGTTAACATTTTTATCCGAAAATCTAGCTCCCAAATCTATAGAACTAGCAGTTAAATATGAAGTTTGGCACCATTACAGTTTTTTCACAAATCGATTTCAAATTAGTGGATGCCAAAGTAACACTAGCACAGCACCGCATCGGTTAGCACTCAAATTTTCAAGTTATAGTCTACTATTACATTTTTTCACTAATTAATATTTTGTTAACTTCTAAAATAACCATTCCATTGCGCATGTGGAATGCGAATGTTTAAATAATATTTAATATTTAAAAACCAGCTAGATTTTATGTTACATAAATATATTATATTTAAAAAACAAAAATAAAGAAAATGTTGTATAACCATTAAGTTTAGTGTTACAGGATAACTTAACGGGGGGGGGGGGCGGAATAGAACTATAAGGGGTCTAAATGCATAATGAAAAGAGTAAAATATTCATGAAAAAAGTGAAAAATTCTCAAAAGTGTTTATTTTTCGAGGTGGGGAACCAAAAAATTGAAGCTGCGCTATTGCTTAGCACGGTCTACTCAATTATATTGTATATTGTATTTGGAACGAAATACTTCTTCGCTTCATAATAAAGTTCCAACTGATACTTTTGCAATAATTCCTAAAATAAATTAGTATATATATTTTTTCTATTTATTAGTTCATCTTCTTTTTCTTCAAGTGCCTTATCCGATTTCGGATGTATGGCTGTCATTCCGACTATTTAAACCGAGATAATAAACCCATAAACCCCAAGATCGAAGATAGGCTTTATATCACAGCAGCAGTGATTGCTGGTTTAACTAATAAAGTTAACTAATTAAAATAGGTTTGAAGTTAGGCCTTTGATTCGTTTAATTTTGAAATATTTTTTTGCAGTTGTGCGTAAGTCGGTGTGTAAGTTGAAACGCATCGTCAATTAGAATCATTTCAAAAATACGGGTAAAGTGCCTTATTTCAAACCTAATTTTTTCCGATTAATAAAAATTAAAACTGTTTATTCGAATTATTTAGCATTTACTCCCCCTGTTTTAATAAGTTAGTTTCCGCACTATCCTGTAAATTTGTTTAGCGGCGCTTATGGTGATTCGGTGCTAAATCCAGGGCCGGATAAACCATGGGTGCAATAGAGCTGATGCATCCAGCACCAAAGTTCAGAAGGCGCCAAAATTGTGGGTTTTTAATTAATTTAAAATCGAACTGGATATAATTATTTTCTCGTGTAATATTCACAATAGACATTTGAATTTACCGGGTTATTAAATATTCAAGATACGACACTGTATATTTGAAAGCACCATCTGTGGGAGGGTAACAGAAGTTTGATAAGCAAGAGAGGGGTTGGTTACAACTGAAGAGCTTGAAAAGCTTTCTTATGCTGGGGATGGTCAAAGTGATCGGACGTACATTCAAAGTGTGAATAAAACATTTGTAATTTCAAACATAAATTAATTTAAATTTATACTAAATTTAAATCCTACAAATCAGGTATTTCTATAAAATTGAAATTCTCAAGTAAGTGTATTTATAATTATAATTATTAACTAAAGTTGATTTAACCACGAGGTGACTTATTGTGAAGCTTTAAATTAAAATGGTAGCTTGATCTAATGCATTTAAATCTTCATTTATTTAAATAATCAGGGATGAAGGGTTTTGCTTATTGGTAATTATAAATTAGTTTGGTTTTTTTATACTTCGTGAATATTATATTTTGGTGTTTGGTTTTCTGTATTTATTTGAAGAAGTGATGATGGGATATTATTTTATTCATGTGTGGTAATTAATGTGTTTAATTTATTGGTATTGGTAGCTTATTTAGTGAAACGTCGATTATTGTTGGAAAGGTTGGTTATATTAAAATTTGGTTTGGTTTACAAAATGGCGGGTTGGTTAGGTTTTACAAGATGGCGTAGGTAACGCTTGCATACAATGATGCGACTTATTTGATAATGTAACCGTTTCGAACCAGGAGTTTGTATGTTATTTAGAATTAACAATAATATGAGGTTTTTACCGATTTGTTGCACGTAACCGAGTCCAAATCATATGGTATAGCTGCTTAATCAGGAGATGAGGCAATCATATTAGTTAGGGCATTGAGTGCTTGAATCGATGGTTTTATCCCCCCCCCCCATTTGACCTATGTTAATCTTGGTATGTGGTTTCTCAAATCGTTACATTATTTGAGTGAGTTGGTTTCGTTGTTTGACAAGCAACAGTGGGTTTTGCGTTATTACTATTTATTTTATGTGTTATCTTTGTATTTTAGATTCTTATACAAAAACGTCGATGACTAAAAAGTCCAAACAAAATGATATAAAATTCTCAAAGAGAACAAGAATCTCATACAAATATAATTAATTATTATAAATATGAAGTTAATTCTGACTAAAAAGTCAAGCTAGGAAATTCTATGTTAATGATAAATGGAGAGTTTGAAGTTAAAGAGTATCAAGAAAATAATAACAATTATTTCAGTTTAGGGACAAGAAAGTGGAGTGTAGAAAATGAATTTATTATATCAATGAAATAATACAGAAAACTACCAATATGTAATATAAAATATAAAGTATTGTATTTAATTGTTAATGATATTAATGAATAATGACTAGAGTTGCCGATTTGGCTGCTGTTCGAAATTTCCGTGCAAGTTTTTTTTTTTTTTTTTTATCTACTAATAAATACCAAAATATACCTCATTCTGTGTTTTATTATGTCTATTTGGTTAAAAGGGGATATTAAGCTATGTAAATATATTAAGTTGGGATGTTTGTTCTTGATTGAATCAACTTTTGAGATTTAATTGTTACTAACCTTACATCAAATAGCTTTGAGTACGTCACTGGTTCAGACCAACTAGGAAACTGTAAGTTGGGTTGCATCTTGTTTATGTCAACAACTAAATATTTAGCAAAGGTTATGTCGATCTCACAAACTGCTTGTCCGTTCTTTAAAAGAATCTGAAGATTGGGTTACTACAAACTGGAGGTTCCTAACGACGTATGGATGTTGGCTTTGACGATCACGAGCGTGCGGCTAGGTATTTGGTGCTGGGGATTTGAGGTTTTAAAAATGTGGGGGCGCGAGATTCAAACTCAAGTCTCGACATTACACTCGTATTGCTGAAATATAAAAATATATTTATTTTGAAAGAGAGAAATTCATCTTAAACAAGATTAATCACGCAGTAAATACGTACAAACTATCGGTTCGCGAGAACGGGGGAGTCTGGGGGGTATGGAATACCCTCCAGTACACAGAAAGGAGTTTGAGACATTCCGCGAAATAAAATGTTATGAGGTTTAGCCATAGAACAGTGGGTGTTATATATTTACGATCTCTTCCCCACAGTCATCTAATGCTTTCCAAAAATTTTGCAATATTAAGTGAATCTAATACGTATAGTTGGTATAGAAAGTTTTGTTTATTTATTTTACTTTATTTTACTTTTTTTCTTTACTTTAATTCATTTTATATTTTTCTATTTTATATTATTTTATTTTGTAAATTATCATTTCACTGAGGTATTACGATATAAAAAAATTCAGAATTAAACTCAAAATAACATCAATTAGGTCATTCCATACGAAATCAACCAAAAATAAATAGTTTTCAAATTGACCATCACATATTTCTTTGAAACTTTGGTTAATTATACTCTTTAACATACTGAGTTCAAATATAATTTAAAAAAATTCAAACTCTTATAGTCTTTGAGTTATTTATTATTCAAAATCGCAAAAATGACACTTATTTGGCTCGCACTCAAGAATACAAAATGTTCTAACTTCAGTTCTAGTATATAACATAAGTCCTACAGAGTTGTGTGATTGATACTAATCTTGACCACTTTCTAATAAAAACGCACTGTATCGTTGTGTGCAAGCTTAAAAAAAGTACCGTTTTTGTGATTTTTAAAAATTAAATAACTGAAAAACTATAAGAGTTAGAATTTTTTTAAAAATTATATTTGTATTCAGGTTGTTAAAGAGTGAAACCAATTTCAAGAAAATCTGTGATAGTCAAGTTGAGTGACTTGTTGGTTTGACATAAAATGACCCAATTGTACGTAATAAAGCCGCCATGTTCTTGATATTTGGTAGCGTCATAAGCGCCACCAACGGTAAGGTAAATCGCGAAGATTCTATATAATATATTTAGTATTGAAGGCGCCAAATAGCTTGATCCTGCACTGGCTAGATGCGTTTTTAATTTAATTTTTTATAAAATATTAAATTTTCAATAAAAGAAATGTCTGAACGGCGGGCTCCATATCAAATCAATAACTCACAAAACAGTAAGCGGTAAGTCACAAATTGTGATTTAATTTATATTTTCTTTGATTCAATTGGTAAAGTAAAATAAGCAAAATGATTACACTGCTGCAAATAAAATTTTTTTTTCGAGCCCTGATACCATTCCTGTTGATTCTTATGTAAAATACGGGGTCCGTTAATTGCGCTAGCGGTCGAGGGTTCTTCTAATCCTACCCTTAAATTGCGCCAAAAATTTTTAGGGTTGACCTTAAATTAAGTCGAAAAAAGGTCGTTATATTTTTAATCCTTGGCTTGTTTATCAATAAGATTAGTATGACTCTAAAAACTTTTTTTTAATTTAACAGAGGTGCATTTAGCCTGTATGTCCACACTGTAGAAGTTTCATTAACTTTTAAGTTAATTTGGACATTTTTTATTTTTGCACTTTAGCAGATAAGTCACCCTTACCTCAGCTCTGTTCAATATTCAATTTTAACTTAATGTTGGTATTGTAAATTCTTGGAGAAACTGTTTATAACTGATAAAAAATAGAACCAAATTAGATAATTTAAATCCTTTTTTTTATAATTTTTGGGCTTGAAATTATTCAAGAAATTATGAGTGAACGTGGCTATCTCATATTGGTAGTTGTTGGATTTATATTTCTTGGCCATTTTGTCTCCTGGCAAACAAATTAGAACATACATATGAGGTGTGAGTCATCAGTTATGACTCTGGAACTGGCAAACTTTTTTGAAAAGCGGGGACTTTCCTTTAGTTCCAGTCTGAGTTTGAAGTCGATACCACGTTTGGTTTGTGTCTTATGCGTGATTTTCGAAAATAACCTTTTTAGTGAAGTCGTGAAAATGAGTGGAAATCGATCTGCAAGGATCTGTTGTCCCGCATTCAGAGCGACTGCAGAGATTGGATGAGTCGGATAGTCACTGGAGATAAGAGCTGGATATTTAAGTATGACCCTGACAGCCGTAAACAAAGTCAGCAGTGGTTGGAAAAGTGTTGAGAGCGGCTAACGAAAGCAAGAATGTCCAAGTCGCGACTGAAGGCAATGTTGATCTTTTTTTTTATATCCGACTGGACAGTTCTATGTTATAGTCTTGGAGCGGCTGCGGGCACGCATTTGCTCAGAACTCACCGAGAACGACTGGATCTTGCACCACGACAATTCGCCAGCCGATTCCTAGTTCATTGTGCAAGAGTTTTTTGCGAAAAACGGCATTCCAACTTTGCCGCACCCACCCCATAGTCCCGATATCGGGACTAAGATGAAGTCGCACCTCAAGGGAACTCATCATGGTGGCGTACAGGAGGCTAATGAAGCTGTAACCGCGGTGCTGAACGAGTTAACTTCAGGGGATTACCAAAGGTGTTTCTAATCTTGGGAAGAGCGTTGGAATCGTTTTGTAGAGTTAGAGGGAGACTATTGTGAAGGTACTTAAGAAAATTTCACTTGTAACTTAATTTGCAACTGTTTTATTGACAAATTCCCGGAACTTAATTGCCACACTTCGTAAATCGATTGTTTTTTAACGTTGGAAATATCTTCAAAAAATATAAGAATAATACAATACGTAGAAAATCAAAATTCAAAAAATTTGAAAAAGAGACAATTAACACATAACAATTTTGTACAATTTAGTCGATATTTTTGTTTAGTTTGAAAATTTGTTTCTTATTTTACAATGTTGCTATTGTGACTTTCAAGAGGTTAAGTTTAGTTAATTTTCTACATTGTTTTTAAAATGATAGCAAAAAGATGGGCTTTTTTTGTTTGATGGGCTGTTTTTGATTTGTACGTAGGTTATAGTAACGCTTTTATATCTTTTTTTTAGAAATTATACCAAAAACACTTTCCTTTTGATTTAGGACTATATTGACCCCCCCCCCCGCACAAGCACACCATAAGTTCCATACGGTAAATTTATTTTGATACTTTCATAAAATTGCGCCACTGTAGTGATTACATAATATTTTAATTACTAATAAATATACCACTCTTTGGGTATTAGAACTTAAGTTACCCTCACCAACCGCTGGCGCAATTTACTACTTGTCCTTAAACTACCGATCAAAAAGGGGCGACAAAATACTGACCGCTGCCGCAATTTACATACACCCGTAAAATAACCTCCTGAATTACCCACTGTTTTCGGATGATGCCCCCCATCTATTTTGATCACTTTTCGATAATTTGAAAGGATGAATAGTATTATTTTAGCTTTTACATTTCTTCTAGTAAGCTAGAGAAGCGAAAAGTTAATATTTGTAGCAAGAAAGTTAATTTGGGAAAAGATTTGTCCCTTGAAATTGTAAAAAAATCATTAAAAATGATCGAATTTTCCGTTTTTCTGCTCAATTTTTCACTTATTTTCGGCATATTCCAACTTCTAGCCTTCCTCATTGTTTTTAAATTATCCACAAATAATAAAAATTTTGGGTTTCTTCCATTATTTGCGATTTTCATTTAACGAACGCCATCAGGCGGAAAAATATTAAGTTAATCTAATACGTATAGTTGGTATAGAAAGTTTTGTATAAAACCAAACTTTTGCCCTTTTTTGGGATTTTATTTTGTGAGTTATCATTTCACCGCAGTTTTACAATAAAATAATTCAGAATTAAACTCAAAACAACATCAATTGTACTTAATAGTGTAACCTGAGCCCGGCTCTATCGCAGCAAGCCAACTGCGCGGACTCAGTTCAGAAAACGTTACCTCAACAACTTCTTTAGCGACGCTACAGCTAGCTTTGTTTGAGCAAAAAAAAAGGGGGGGTCAAAGAAGTACAGACTCCGACTCGCTAAAACAAAACCAAGGCGCCACGTACTTTTTGTCGCTGATGATGTTTGCCTGAAAGTACGAAAGCTGAAAATAATAAAGATAAATGAAACGCGTTGTTGGGTAACAAAAGTTTAATAACAAAAATAATGTACCAGTAAAAAAGGTAAAGCGTTACTGAAAAAGATATTAAAAATGTCAAAGTGGTCAGACGCAGCTGAAAAACAAAAGGTATCGTCGTCAGATCTGATAACGCTAACAAGTTATTTTTTTACAAGTACGATCAATGTAGTACTTTGCGCAAACATAAAATAAATTAATTACGATGTAAAAAATGATAAACTTCAAATGATGACGACGATCGCTATTCGGCTGACGAAAAACGCACAACACTAAACAGGTGTGCCACGATGTTTTAATAATAAAATTAAATTTTGGCTCACCCCAAATAGTCCGAAAGCCGGCACGGCACTGGATAGTACGGCAGGAACAACGGGTGCGCTACCAATCTTGTCGACTGTTGATGATGTAATTAACTCCAATTTTTACGATATTACAGCAACTAATGGTATCAACGAACGGAACCTTCCCTGTTTCGTGTATAATAAAAAAAGATGTTGATAGGATGTTTTCCTAATTTGAAAATATAAGATTTGGGTATGTCTTCGAAAAAAAACCAAGCTCGATGATTGTGTGCAGCAAAATAAATCCGCAAAAGCGTACTCGGTTAACCAACCTCCAAAATATGTAACCAAATGTCGGTCTCTGAACAAAGCCAACTGATATGTAAATCCCAAATTATCGGTACGGAAACTATAATACTTTTTTCCTTCCAAATATATCAAGTTAACTACTGGACACTAAAATCTACTTGACTTCTTCAAAATTCAAAACCAAAACTTAATATGGCGTACGCTTATCTTTTCATGTTTCTTATCGCTCCTAATCCATTTTATATTCAATTTTAATACTAATTTTGAAATTTTTATTCTACAGGGTGTTACGAAAACCTTAATTTTAAATAAAATGTATCCATGTAAAAACCGAAGGTTACAATAGAGCCGCCTATGTTCTTGGTATTTGGTAGCATCATGAGCTCCACCAACGGTAAGGTAAATCGCAAATACTCTATACAAATATTTAGTTGTTTTTTTTTCAACCTAGAAATATTTTACAATCTGGCTTTAGACAATAAGTAAATAGCTTGACAAGTAAAATAGCATTTAGTATTAAAATTGCCATTTACCTAATCTGCACCCGGCGCTGAAATAGCTTGCTCCGGCACTATTTATTGGCCGTGTTCGATTTGGAAGCTTACGGCGCTTTTGGTACCAATACTAACTCTCTAGACCAATCATTACTCATAAAAGAACAGATGTTGGTACCAAAAGCGACGTAAGCTTCCAAATCCAACAAGGCTATTGTGTATCTAACGTAGCTCTTTTATGACGTAGTTAGGGCTTCAGCTTCATTTGTAAATTGTGCGTTTTCGTATACCTATAAATACCATCATCCGAGATAATATTTTTAAGTTAAAAAAGTTGAGTTGGGACTGAGAGAAGAATCGCTGAAAAAATCTGTTGTACAAGTAAAGAGAAATGTTGGTTACTAAGAAAATCTTAGTAAATTCTAGAAAATCTTAGGAAATCGTAGGAATTTTTGAGAACTCTATACTCTATAATTAACCTCCTCAAATGAAATAGCCACGAGCCGCCATTGGGACATCAAGCTTTCATAGGTTGAAAGAATACTAAAATTAAGCGAACACTTGCTTTTTTTAAATTCTATGAGCTCTCGTTTCTGCGAAAATTGAGTTTAAAAGTTTTTTTAATGAAACACTTCAGCTAGTTTATGCAACCGAAACCCACTAGTAGTAAAGCTTCGGTGATAACGGACCTGTAAAGACCTAGATTTGACTTCTCGTAGGAGTAATTTTTTTACGCTGTTGAATTGTTTAAAATTATTTGATGTTTGCATGCAATAAAATATAAAACAAGCAAAATCTTGATGTAATTAATTTATTGCACAATGGCTAAAATTTGAGAAATAGTTTAGAGCCATTTTTATTTATCGTTGATTCCTGAGATGGGCAAAGCGATACTTTATGTATCATAGTAAACTAACTGACGATAATAAAATACCGACATACACGTTAAAAGTAATTCCACCAAGGAGTACTTATTACACTGTATACTTTTATTCATCGCGGCTACAGAACTGTTCAGATTTGTTATTAGAAACTGGAGACATTACGTCAAGGCGGGATACTAAAAATGATTCGTTATGCATGGTTTGCCTCAAAATGAACATTGGATCGCGATATTTTTATGTAATGTTAACAAAGTATATTTTTCAACTAATAATTTATTGTTCTATGATGTACGAGTATATTACCCAGACGAATGCACCGAATGTGTATAATTCATAGTGCCTTTAAATTAATATTATTAATATTAATTTTAAAATATATAATTATAGTAATTATATTTTACGTAATACTTTATATCCTTAAAAATCACAAAACGTTCTTTAATAGATTTTCTTATTTATTTGATATACTTATTCTGTATCAACATTGTATGTTTCACTGACTATTGTGTAATGTTTTATTTGGTAATATTATTTTACAAATAGTAATCATTTAACTCTCCGTCGGGCGCCCCTTGAAATCTCCTTAGGTCACTCGCGGTGTGCCTAAAAGGCTCATCTCCGAAAATCGTCTATAAACATTTATCACCAAAAGTTAAGAATCTATTGAATAAGTGGGGATAAGTAGAGCCAGCCGCGCCTGACGGAGGGTTAACTTTACTGATAGAAAAAGAACTCAAAATAAAAAATTTTAAGTAAATTTGTGGTTTTTAGTATGTATTTATGGTTAAATTCAAAAAAATATAAGAATAATACAATACGTAGAAAATCAAAATTCAAAAAATTTAAAAAGGAGACAATTAACACATAACAGGTCTGGATTAAGAAAATTTGAAAAAATGAAAATTTCGTAATACGAAGTACAATATAACGTTATTTCATGGTTATTGCCATTCTTCAGTTGCACGCATCGATTACGATTACATTGTAAAATAAGAAGAAAAAAATTTTTCAAACTAAACAAAATTATCGACTAAATTGTACAAAATTGACTTACCATAACCTCCAAAGATTATCAAAACTGAACTTGTTACACGAGGTATGAATAATTTAAAAATGATTTGAACTAAGAAATTCGTTTACCTAGCACTGCTAGTTTGAAATCCGAAGGCACTGCCCTCTTAATATGATTTCTAAAAACTTTGAAAAAATTCAAAATTCAAAAATTTACCACGTTTTTTAACCGTGAGGCGTAAAACTAGAAAAAGAACTCAAAATAAAAAATTTTAAGTAAATTTGTGGTTTTTAGTATGTATTTATGGTTAAATTCAAAAAAATATAAGAATAATACAATACGTAGAAAATCAAAATTCAAAAAATTTAAAAAGGAGACAATTAACACATAACAGGTCTGGATTAAGAAAATTTGAAAAAATGAAAATTTCGTAATACGAAGTACAATATAACGTTATTTCATGGTTATTGCCATTCTTCAGTTGCACGCCTCACGGTTAAAAAACGTGGTAAATTTTTGAATTTTGAATTTTTTCAAAGTTTTTAGAAATCATATTAAGAGGGCAGTGCCTTCGGATTTCAAACTAGCAGTGCTAGGTAAACGAATTTCTTAGTTCAAATCATTTTTAAATTATTCATACCTCGTGTAACAAGTTCAGTTTTGATAATCTTTGGAGGTTATGGTAAGTCAATTTTGTACAATTTAGTCGATAATTTTGTTTAGTTTGAAAAATTTTTTTCTTCTTATTTTACAATGTAATCGTAATCGATGCGTGCAACTGAAGAATGGCAATAACCATGAAATAACGTTATATTGTACTTCGTATTACGAAATTTTCATTTTTTCAAATTTTCTTAATCCAGACCTGTTATGTGTTAATTGTCTCCTTTTTAAATTTTTTGAATTTTGATTTTCTACGTATTGTATTATTCTTATATTTTTTTGAATTTTACTGATAGAACGTAGTGCGCTCGATTTAACGTGTAATCCGGACCACGGTATAGGTAAATAATTTGGCAGTATTTAAACTCACAGACATTGAACTTCTTTATCACTGGAGCTTTAGACATAAACACCTGTACGTGTTACGTGACCATGACACCGACTTAATTATACCTTTAAATCTTGATTAGATTATAAAATTTGTTAACGATTAGTAGGATGTTTTGTTACACGATAACAGAAATTAATTTTCAATTAATTAACGTTATGGTAACGTACCTACGAGAGGTTAAAGGGTAGCTCTAAGCGTCTAAGCTAGCACAGCTACATAAAAGGATTTGTTACTAACTTATTATGGGTGGTATTTCTCAGTGCAAGTTCAGCGTGAAGTGTCTCTAATGTAAAACTTATTTCCACCTATTACAACAATTTTTTGTATAGGTACCGATGTTAACCCAGAAAGTTATTTTAATTAAGACGAACAGTTTTGAAATTTTATTTATAGAAATTTTTTGCGTTGAACAAAGTTTTCGACTTTTGTAATAATTTCATTTATTTACTTGAAGCTTACCTACAGCACTTAGCTTTTCATATCACTTTTAATTAACCAACAAAAAAGTAATTAACAGTTAGAAGATCGAATTTCTTTAAGTGCTTTTGTTGTCATAACAAATACTTAATCGCGAACAATAAAACTATTTATAAAATTAATTTGGGAGTAGATAAGTTTATGTATCAAACGGCGCCATGCCTCATTATCAAAGTAGATGTAAAGTTGGATTAAAAATTATTTTAAACATTTATAATTGGGTTACAACGTACAATTTTCGTTTTTATAATGGATGGGATGAAGTGGTTGAAAAACGATTCTATAGAAAAACATGTGACGCATCAAATTTCACTTTCAGCTAAGCTGATTATGCTAATGTTATGAAAGTATGGGAAATAAAAGTGAAGGATGTTTTATTTCTGTGTGGCGGAGCTTAATATGGCAATTTTGTTTTTAGGTGAAAATCATCTCGGTAATTCTTCATAAATTTCTAGTAAATGTGATAGATTACTCAAAATTAATTTTAGCAATAGCCACTGAAAACTTTTAAATTTCCATTATCAAAATAATGTTTCAGTTTTTTAGATGATTGATTCGTTATTCAAATAATATGTACCTACCTATAATCACGCGTTTTTATTAAACGTGGAGAGCTTGCCTGGATTGCCGAGAATGAGGATGCTTCAAAGCGATTTAAAATACTTTTTTATTTGGATAGAATCGGCTACTAAATGATTTCAACTGTTAGATTTATCACTGACTTAATTTTGAATCTTTTTATATCATCATGCAAAACAAACAAATAAAACACAGAAAACTGTCTAAAATTTTAATCCAATGAATTTAGTAATAACAGAAAATTAATTTCTTCTGCACTAATTCAGCTTTATTTCTAATAAAAAGTGGATTAAGGTCATAAACCCTTAAAACTATTTTGAAAGTAGCGGAGTAACATTAAAGCTTTTAAGTAAACTTTGTTTTTACGAAAGATAACTTATCAAGTTTAAAAACTACAAGTTATTTTTTGTCAGGATTGGGATAAAAAGGAAACGCCCAAGGTAAAAACTATCTTTAGATTTGACGCTGTCAAATAAGCAATATAATTAATGATCTTTAAAGTAATACTCTATAGAAATTACAAACAAAAAAATGTCTTTATGGAAGATATTAAAATTCCTCCAAGGTATAGTACAGAATCCGTTTACTTCACATAATTTTGGTTTTTAATTTATTTTTTCTTTTTAATAAAATGCAATCAGATATCTTAAAAGCGAAAATTATAGAAAGCTTTCATAATATCGAAATTAATATCTGAAGACAGAAGACATCCAAAACTTCAGAAATGGATCGCTAAGTAAAACGTGAAGGAATTTATATAACGCTGCTGAAAAATTAAGATTAAATATCTAACATTTATATTCGAAGATAGAATATCATCCAATAAATGTTTCAAAGCTCAAAATCAAATTTGTGTAGTTTTTGCAACTTTTTTATCAATAAGTATAATTATTTTTTTTAAATAGTTCTGAGTACATACTGATTCTTCTGCAATGAATGGTGTTGATCATGTCGATGTGCACCGGAAGAGTCAGCTAAGAAATTCTGTGAATGTAAAATTTTAATTATTACTGCTTTTCTAAACATTTTTAATCAACCCACCTCTTTCAATATAGATACTTTGGTAATTAATTTTTCAATTACTCGATACAAAACCCTATGCAAGATACAAAAAAAATTGACTTCAAAAAACTATTATTCTGCTATACAAAATTTTAATTAGAACAGAACACAAGAACGAAACATAAAATGTCAAAACATAAAAGAATATAATTATTAGAAGGGAGCACAAAAGAACCAAGTTCAAAAAATATTTACATGTTGTACCTTGAAGATAAATAATTAGAAATACGTTTATTTTATTCGTAAATATGTTGAAGCTATAATTTCAGCAATTTTCAAATTTTAACATTATTAATTGGCCATTACTCTTTCGTGGAAATACAATGTGTTTATCTAATTTTTTACTTTGTTACTTTCACTAGGTCGTTGGTTTCAACAAGTTCTTTAGTACTAAACTTTTAAATGTATTTTTTCGGCACTTGGATGGTTTTTCCTCTTCTTGTATTTTGTATAGCACCGGTACCGATATGATGTTACTCCGTTCTATGGACAGTGCAGTGGAAATTCTGCGCCAAAGTTAGGTGGTATAACGAGAAGCATTCTCCAAATTCAAACACTTTGCTACTTTTTATATTCTAGGAATTTTGTTCGGTTTGGAATTTTATTAGACATATACATTAAATTACAATGACATACATTGTATAAAATTATTAGACTCGTACTCTTATGTAATTTATTAATTATACATTTGTATAGGAAATATAAGAAAAACACTAAAACTAAATTTAGAATAATCTATCGTTTGCAACATGAATATAAATTGTTTATTCAAATTTAAAGTATTTCGTAGCTCATTTACTTAATTATGCTGATAAATTCTTGAACAGGTATTTACGTCAGTATCAAAATCTTAAAAAGGACAGAGGTATATAGAATAAAGGGATGTTTTCTATACAAATGTAATGAATAAATTACCATTGTAAAAGTACTCATAATATATACCAGGGGTGGCCAACAGGTCAATCGTGAAGCAATTTTTAATCGATCATAGCCCCTGATACTGGTCGTGATTCATAATAAGCCGAAGAGGTCAACCGTTGGGGAAATTTTTATGTAATTATAAGTGAAGGGAAATCTGAGAAAATCTAAGGAAATCTTAAGAAACATTAAGAAATCTAAGGAAATCGTAGGAAACCTAAAGAAAACTAAGAAATTTTAGAAATTTCAGACTACTGAAGTGTTTTTTTGGAAAGGAAATCATATGGTTAAACTCCCTGTGACAGATCCCTGATGGCAGGCACCTATACAGGTACCTAGCAGGAATCTCTGAAATAGGCCTAATTCCTTGTATGAGGCCTATCACCAGCTTGTGACAATAATCATTGGTAACTTTTCTTAACAACTCAAGAAAAACGACAACCAAGTAAGTTCCAAGCAATTGTCATAAAATGGTCAGGGCAAACACAAGGCCGCCTTATATTTTAATTTATACATAAAATTTGATGTGTATATGTTACGGTCAATGATGACAATTCGGCCATTAACGATAATGGCCGGACAATAACGTCAATGCTCAGTTTAGTTGGGCACTGAAGTCATTGACGGGGCCATTGACGTCAATGACCATACATTTTGGGCGATGTTGACATTTAAAATTTTATGTGTGGTTTTTACATCATTGTCCGGGCAATGACGTTAATGCCCAATACAAGGTGGGCAATGATGAAATTATTATTCTATAGATTCCATCTGAAAGTAATATTATATTAAATGTGCCTTTGCAATTAATACCAGTTATTAAGGGATACTGGAAAGTTAATTTTGTAAGAAAATATTAGTGATACAACCAAAGAAAATGAGATTACTTTTACACAAGCAGCAGTTGAAAGCAGTGTTTTAGGAGGCCACGGTTACAAGCGTTGTCATTGCAAGGGTGGATGTAAAAATAATAAATGTGGGTGTCGCGCCAGCAAACAAATTTGCAATTCTACATACCATGGGTCACTCCCGTGCCAAAATGAAAATGATTAATTTAAAAAGTTTTATTTCATTATTTTTTAATTTTTATTATTTTTGTTAATACATGATTATATTATATCATAATACAATGAATACAACATATGTACGTAAATATCACTTGCCAGTTGGCTGTCAAATTTAAATTGCCATTTTGCTGTTCTTTATACTCGTAGTAGTTATTCTATAATATCATCATTGTCTAATCTATTATGGCCCTTAACGTCATTGACCGGCCAAAGACGTAAATATTACAATCAAATAAAAATATTCCGCCCACCGATAACGGGCGTTGACGTCAATGGCGGGTCAATGACGTTAATGACCAGATTACATAGGCAATGGGTAAATGGGCATTGACGTCGTTGCCCGACCATTGACGTCAATCCCCAATTTACGTCATTGACCGTAACATATATTTAAATTAACACAAAATTTACATATAGCTGATTTGACGTGCAATATCACATAATAATAGTGTAATTCCTGGATAAACGGCCCTACGGAAGAGTTGGCCATAGCCAGTAGTTTTTAGAAATATCAACATATTGCAGTACCAGGCCATTTTCTATATTATGTTATGATAGAACATTACCTTGATTTGCTTCAATGTGTTAAAATTCTTCTTAAAGACAATAAAAATACGATAAGCTAAAAATTGTCAGTGAATAGTTTTAGTTAGTGTTCAGATATTTATATTGCAATTATAAGTGGTGTATGTTTTTTATTCAACAAGTTTCCAGAGGCCAATATTTGAATCATTGTAAGTATTTCTAACCTAAAATTATAAATTAAAAACTTTGCTTAAACTGCAATAAATAGTGGGCCATCTCTCCTATAAAATCGGTAGAGATGGCCATAGTCATAATTTCGTAATTTCTACTCTTAATTTTTAATACCTAATCGTTTAGAAGAAAATTTAGAACTGAATGATGAATCAGAATGTGAGGAATTAAACCAAATAGAATGTGTAGGATGTGGCGAAGACTACAATCAAACAAAAAACACAGTAGATTGGATCCGTTGTATTCGGTGTCAATTCTGGCTTTATGAAACTTGCACCACATATTCGAATTTATGCCAGAAGTGTGGCAAGTCAAATTGGAAAGCAAAAAGTAAAATGAATTATAATGATTTGTTTAAGTTCACATGGCCATCTCTACCGTACAATTTGGGAGAGATGGCCAAGAGCTGTTTTTTTCAAATTTTGGTGTGTGTTTTTATGAATTAAGTTTTGTCAAATTTATCGATAGTTATAAGTTGTATATTGTTTAAAGATTCCATTAAAAAACAGAAAGCATCATTTTGTCTTTTTATGATTGTTTTATCCACCAAAATAAAAACTATGGCCAACAATCCTGGACTTACTCTAATTTATTATATAAATTAAAATAAAATAGCTATTTATGTAACCAGTTAGAAAATGTTTCATTTTTCTCACGTCTTGTGAGTTTTTACAAATTATGCTAGTTACACAAATCTCATTTCTTGATGTGTTTTACACAAAAGATGTTTTTTATTCTCCAATTATTTAGATTAATTCACTCCTGTTTTTCTGCTTATCACTATTTCTTTGTCACTTCTAAAGTAATACAATAGCGCTCGAAAGTGTAAAATAATTAGATTTAGCTTAAAGTTCAGTTCAATGTCATGTTACTTGGAAATTATCAATATTCTTTGAAGTTTAGATTTTGGATAACATAATATCTGTACAACCGGGGCCTTGCAGTTATTATAAAATAACGCACAATGTTTTTATGTGCATAGTTAAAGTTTAACCGTTTATTACACTCTAATGATAAATAAGTGTGTTATAATTTTGATGTATAATTTGATTACACTATAAAACTTGGTTTCCTAACCTTTCCCGATGCCTTAATATTCTCTTTGATGTGCTTAATAATTGATTGCTGATCATACCCAGAACCAACTCTTTCTTATTTTTCATATATACTTAGAGTTAATTCAATAATTTCATTTCTCTATTTACTCGTTTGTTACTGACAATTTCTTTGAAGTTATCAAATTTATTCATAAAGAGTATTCAAGATTTGCTCATTGAGCAAATTTTAAATTTTGCTCTTATTCTTATTTTGAATACTGCAATACTGCGAAAATGAGGCTATCCATTTAGCATCGCAAATATTAAATTATACTTTCTTCCAACTTGGTCAAACTTGAAATCTATGTTTAAAGTTACTTTATTAACTCTTATAAGTTATCTGGAAGCATTCCTAATTGACTACTAAGTACAAGGTACTACATAATATGTTTGTGGTATAAAGTTAGGCTATGAATTCTATACTATTATTAGTTTGTTATAGGCTTAATAGTAAATACCTTATAAGCTAAATTAATTTTTTATAATATTTTTATTTAAAACATTTCATAATACATGAACCAGGTACCACAGGATTGCCTGTTGTAATAAAATACAGCTTTTTTTAAAACCGAAATTGAGTCAATCTTAAAATTAAAAAAAAAGAAAGATCGTTGTGTGTAAATAATCCTTTATTGTTTTACTTTACTAACTTGTGGTGTTAATAGTTCATTAATTTTCCTGCTGCTACAAAACATAATCCGCTTTGCTGCTCAGTTGAATTGTTATAGCTAACTTATCAGGTACATAATTTCTAAGTGCTTGTTCACAATGCACGTAAGACATAAGACGTATGTAAGCATAAGATAATCGTAAATAGTAATTGTTACATAAGCCTCAAAGTGTTCACAATGTACATAAAAAATATTTAAATTCAAGCAATGAAAAATAAAATCTGATCAAATTAACTATTTTGACACTATAGTCATGAGAAAAGCACTTATGCATTATTTTTAACTAAATACCTATTTCTCTGTAAATTTACCTATTCAATATATTTATCTATTTAAATGTTTAATTAAATAAATTTACCTAGTAAATACCTATTTAGCTAAATTTTGTTAATGAAATGCAATAAACAGAAATAAACTTTTAAACTGTCATTAACAAGGGTTTATGTCAATAATTTAATTCAACTTAAAACCAAATACTACTAATTTTAAACACCAATTTCACTAGATGTAGATAACATAAAAATTACGTATAATATAATATAATGTTGAAATCATTCCAATTTTAAGTACGGACCTAATCCGAACATAAGAACAACGTAAACATAAGAATAACGTAGATACATTGTGAACACTTTAGATTTGCTACTAGTTTAACTTTACGTCGTATGTATGTGTTATGTACGTCTTTTACATAACTTTTAGCGTAAATTATTCAACATTTAAACTTTTTGAAAAACTTCAACTTTTTTGTCAAATTTTTCAAAAGAGGTTTCTGGGGTAGATTTTTAAAGGCTTGTGGTTTGGAAATGTACGTTGTGATTTCCATTGTTTCAAATCACAAACCATATACTATACGTTTTTAAAACATAAGTATTCAAAAATTAATTAATTAATTAATTATATAATCTATGAAGAAGAGAAACCATTAGCAGTGTGAAGGAAGATTATTAGCTAGAATACAGTAATCAATACAGATTATAATCCTTTTATTATACTATTAATATATAATTAGAATATAGCCACAATTGAGCTGAAGTATATTAGTGACTTACCCTTACGATACTACATTTGTTAGTTAAGGTGAAAAACCATACATATGTTCTCTGTAGTGCGGGTGTTTTCGAGGTGTTGAACCGGATACCAGTACTGCCGCAGAGATAAGAAGAATACCTAAACATAAATATAGCAACTGCTAACAGAAGACGGCGAACAACAATAACATAACCTTAAAGAAGGCGAAAAACCTTACCATCGTGTAAATGAAAAAGAAAAATTCTGAAAGAGAAAGATCCAATCTATTATGGAGTACATTAAGAGGAGAAGAGAAGAAGATCAGAATACATCAGAAACTGACCAAGACCTCGACGATATCGGAATTTTCCAAAAGAGCAAGAAGACGCTTAAATCCCCAGTCAAAGAACAAACGCGGTTAGAAAGAGTTATAACCGTAAAAGAAATGTAGGTAACAGAAGTAAAAGAAATGTTTGCTGAACTTATGAAGCAATCTAATAGAAGCACGGCAGAAATTAAACAGGAGATCAAAGATATCAACAAAACCACAATCGAACTGAAGCAAGAAATGCAAGATTTGAAAGATATCTTTAATAAGAAAGAAATGGAATGGGATGAAGAGAAGAGAGAGATGTTTAAAAGAATAGAGACACTAGAAGTGAATTACGAGAATAACGAAAAAATACAAAGAAAGAACAACATTATTGTGAAAAGAGTGGTGACTGTCGAGAACAACATAATAGGAGATCTCGAAAAATTTGTAGAGAAAGAACTACAAGTTAAGGTTAGGCTGGTGGAGGCTCACAAACTGAGAAGCGATAAGATGAATACAGTGTGGGCACGAGTAGAGACATGGGAAACGAAAAGCGAAATAATGAGAAATAGATATAAACTTGGAAGTAGGAAAATCTATATAGATAGCGACTTATTAACAATTGAGGAACCCAAGATACAAGCTGAACTACGATCTATAGCAAGAAAGGGGAAAGAAAACGGAAGGAGGGTTAAAGTGGGATATCAAAAAGTTACAATAGATGGAGGCCTGTTTGAATGGAACAAGCGAGAGAGAGAACAATAAGTAGAAAAGAAGGGGGAAACCCACGCCCAAAAAACTAAGTACGTGAGAAAATGCCTCTAATGGAATAACGAAAACAACTCAAGCAATGGAAACGGAACATACAATTTATACACTTATAAAACATACGACAAGGAATGAAAAAAAGAAGAACAAGAGCAAAATGAAGCTGGGAACCTGGAATGTCAGGACACTGTTGAAACAAGGAAAAGTCATCGAAGTTGCTAGAGAACTGATTAGATACGACGTGGACATCACAGCTGTACAAGAAACGAGATTTAAAGGAAAAGGAGAGATACACAGCGATGGACAGGTACTACTGTATTCAGGAGGAGACAAGCAAGGCAGGAACGGGGTGGGCAATTTTGTAAAGAGGAAAATTGAACAAAATGTAAAACAGTTTAAAGCAATAATAATAATAATAATAATATAGTTTTTATTTCATACGAGAGAGACAACTACAAATAAAAAAATATAAAGATTATGCACGAGGTACATGGTTTACGCCCAGTTGTGTCACCCCACATGAAAAGAGCGAAGTTCAGATTGACTCCCAAAGAGAGCCGCCTGCTCTTCCACTCAACCCAAAACCTGGCACGCGCACACATCCAAGTCCCCCCCCCCCAAGCCCCAACCGGCACCAACGCGACAAACAACCCTACACCCGCGTCTCAAGAACTGACCGTAGCATCAACAGGCACAGGAAGTGGAAAATAAAAAAAAAACAAAAGATTATGCACTCTGTTCCGCCAAAAGTTTGTCAAAAACTTGCTTTCTGAATAATGCCAAAGATGAATCCTTGAATGTATCTGGATAGTTGTTATATATTGAGGAGATGTTGTACACAAAGGAACGCTTGAAAAGTGTCAATTTGTGATGTGGAATGATTAAGTAGATTTTTCGCCGCAAGTTTAAATTATGTACGTCCGTACGAAATGTAATTTTGTTGTAAAGATAAGGTGGAGTTTTTGATTTAATTATTTTATGAAATAGAAGAAGGGAATGTAACTTGCGTCGATTGCTCATATTGAGCCATTTTACATTTATAAGTGTATGCGAAATTCTGTCGTATTTGCGTAAGCCGTAAATTAACCTGAGACACCCGTTCTGTACCCGCTGGATCCGACCAACATCAATAGAATCTAAGAATGGGCCATAGACGACATCACAATGATTAAAATGCGACAGGACCAAGGATTCACAAATAGTTCTATTTAAGTGGCGAGATAGAATACAACGCTGTTGATAAATTAATTTTAGGTTCATGTACGCCTTCTAAATGCAAGTGGCAATGTGAGTTTTAAATCGTAATTTGGCATCAATGTGAAGACCTAAATCCCGTGCACACTCCGAAATCCCAAGAGCTGTCCCACCCATGTGAATTTTTAATGATATTTTTAATTCATCTGAATATTTTCCAAAAGAATGACTTTAGATTACTTGAGTTAAGAGCTAATGAAAATTGGCCGGAGCCGTTGTATAGTGAGTGGAGGTCATCATTGATGATTTTACATGCATCCGTGACATCATCATGGTAAAAGGAAAGATAAACCTGAGTGTCATCTGCATACATATGCATATTACATCTTTTTATAAAGTTTGGCTATTTGGATGTATAAACGGTGTACAACAGAGGAGCCAAGATTGAGCCCTGAGGAACACCAGCTAATACCGGTAAAGTATCAGAGGTGCTGCGCCCCAAAACCACTTCCTGACTTCTACCAACCAATTATTATTATTAAAACGGGTTGTGGTTTTGACACCCACTGCACTGAAGCTTGAGCTTATTGTGCCCCTCGTTCCACGTTTTACTCCAGCAACTGCGTTTCCTCGACAAAGTCGAGTAAGCAGTTGTAGGGTGCTTTAGCTATCTCCTCGGCTCTCGGATATGGAAAGCCAAGGTGGCGTAGCCTGCTTCCAGCTAAAGCTGGGCATTCACATAAGATGTGCTGAGGGGTTTCGTCCTCTTCACCACACATCCTACAAGTAGGATCTTCAGTCAGCCCCATTTTGAGGTGTCTCTTTCTACCAACAAAAAAAAAAAACTGGAAAGAAGCCCAGTAGCGTCTTCCGAGATACCAAAATATTTCAACATAGCAATCAACATTCCGTGACTAACAGTATCAAATGCTTTGCTATAATCCAATAAAATCAGCAGCGTTATCATACCCAATAGCAATAAATAAAAAATAAAAAAAAGAGCAATAAATGATAGAATAGCCTACTTAAGAGTGATTTCAAAACCTTATGACCTAGCAATTGTAAACATATACGCACCAACCGAAGAAAAAGATGCAAACGAAAAAGACGCATTTTATATCGAATTAGAGAGAATAATAGAAGAGATACCCAAACACGAAATGCTGATGATAGTGGGAGACTTTAATGCAAAAGTGGGAAAGGAGGATTACGCAAGAGAAGTGGCCGGTAGGCAAACAATACACGAAGATACGAACGACAACGGTAACAGAATGTGCCAACTTGCAGCCGCATTGAACATGACGATCAGCAGCACAAAATATAAACACAAACCAATACACAAAGTAACATGAATAAAGCCAGGGAACAATAGCGAGGATGGAAACCAGATAGACCATGTATTGACAGACAAAAGAAGAGAATCATCAATAAGAGATGTAAGAACATATCGAGGTGCAAATGCTGACTCGGATCATTATCTGGTTGTTCCGACAATAAGGCAAAAAATTAATACAAAAACAAGTAACATAAAAGAAACGAGATTGGACCTGAAAAACTAAAAAGTGAAAATACGAGAAACAAATACATTGAAGATATAACTGTAAAAATACATTCCGGAGAAGATAGTAACAATATCGAAAAGGAATGGGAGAGAATAAAAAACATAATTCAGACAGCGGCAGAAAGAGTAATAGGACATAAAAAGAAGACAAAGAACAAACAATGGTTTGATGAAATCTGTAAAGAAGGAGTAAATTTGAAGAGGAAAGCAAGAGAGAAATGGTTAAAAACGGGAAAGGAAGAAGACAGAAGAATATACACAGAAAAAATGAGAGAAGCTCACAAAATTTGTAAACAAAGAAAGAACCTTTGGTTAAGAGAATTAATGAATGAAATTGAACAGGAAGGCCAAAAAAATAATACAAGAGCTTTTTACAAGAAAATAAACGAACAAAAAGATCAAATAAAATAAAACCAAGAGCAATGAAAGATGAACATGGTAACCTAGAGAACGACCGGGGGAAAATAAGAGAAATACGGAAAACCCACTTTGAGAAACTATTAAATGTGGACACGGAAGAGCAAAATAAGAGGACAAGTGACACAGAGAACCACTGTGAAAACAAGATAGAAGAACCGACATTTGAAGAGATGATGGAAAGTGTTAACAGGATGAAGAATGGTAAGGCACCAGGCAGAGACGGAGTACAGGTGGAAATGGTGAAAAACGGCTGTGAATACCTTCAACTAAAAATCTATGAACTCATAAAAACAATATGGAGAGAAGAAAAGATGCCCAATGAGTGGCAAACGGGAAGAATAATCCCGGTACACAAGAAGGGTGACGTTAGCGAGTGCAATAATTACAGAGGAATAACTCTACTGCCTGTGCTATATAAAATACTGTCTTCCCTAATACTAAAAAGGCTAAAAATACACTCCGAAAAAATCCTAGGAGAATGCCAATGGGGATTTAGGGAAGGAAGGTCAACGACAAATGCGGTTCATATACTAAAGCAACTTATAGAAAAATTCCATGAATACGGGATGGAGCTGCACATGATGTTCATAGACTTCCGGCAGGCCTCTGATACTGTAAAAAGAGGACAGCTGATGAGAATAATGAGAGAACTCTAAATCCCAGAAAATCTGATAAAATTGGTATTCATGACGCTGGAAAACTCAAAAAGTACAGTCCGAGTTAGGGAAGGAGAGACTGAAGAATTTAATATAAATGCAGGAGTGAAACAGGGAGATGCCCAGTCAGCAACTTTATTCATCCTGATGATAGAGAACATGATCAGAAAAACTAATTGCGCGGGTACGATAGTCAACAAAGAGGCACAGGTGATGTGCTTATGCTGATGATGTCGTAGTATTGTCTAGAACAGAGAAGAAATTGAGAGAAACAACAAGCGACAGAAATAGGGCTGCAAATAAACGAGAAAAAGACAAAGTACATGCGGAATGGAAGGAGAAATAACCAGAAAACGAACTTGAAAATAGGACATTGCAATTTTGAAGAAGTAGACACCTTTAAGTACCTTGGTGTGAGAGTTAACAATAGAGGTGATAGATAGAGGTGATAGAGAAGAAGAAATAAGAGAGAGGTTGCAGGCGGGAAACTGAGCATTTTATGCTAATAAGAAGACATTGAAAAACAGAAACATAAGCAATAAGACGAAAATGAGAATTTATAAAAGCTTAATAAGACCAACGATAACGTATGCAGCCGAAGTATTATGCATGACATGCAGGGATGAAGAACGTTTGAGGGTGTTTGAGAAGAAGATAGTGCGATCGATTATGAGTCCAAAAAAAACTGAAGACAAGAGATGGAGAGCTAGAAGGAACGATGAGATTGAGAAAGAACTGGAATTTGAAGATATTGTAAGGTACATCAAAGCGCAGAGAATAAGATGGCTGGGCCATGTTATGCGAAGACAAGAGAAGGATCCAACTAGAGTGGTGATGGAATGGAGACCGGACAAGGAGAGAAAGAGGGGGAGGCCGAGAACGACATGGTGGGACGCAGTGATGAAAGACCTGAGTGATATGGAAATCGAAAACTAGAGAACGAAGTGTGCGGAAAGAAAATCGTGGAGAATGATTTGTAATCAGGCAAAGAAACACAAAAAGTTATAAAGAACGGCAACAACGGACCAACGGAGGAGGGATCCACCTCGAAAAATGGATTGTGAAGACTCCAGAAGGAGTGGTTATATTCCGACAGGAATGGAAACCGATATTCTATTCTTCTATAATCTATGACTAATTGTGTAGATGCACTTTGACTACGAAGCTTATGGTAATTTCTTTGTGATTTTAATTTGACAAAAATAGAGAAAGAACCAAACAAAATTTTTTTAAATAAAAAAATGTAGGTATTTATTGTATCTCAATTGGCAAGAAAAATTCTATTTTTAAAAAATGCTTGGTGCTTACCATAGAGAGAAATACCTAATAGACTGAATCCAATTCAAATTATGCTGGCTGGATGGACCTCATGTTCCAAAAATCGTTTTCGCTGAAATAATTATATTGTTGTTTATACAAACTCAGGACATCGGTATTTTTGTTACCTTAAAAAAAGTCCTGACGCCCGATAGCGGCATTTTAATATTTCAAAATGAATAATGTTATTCTTACAAATTCTGTGTTATAACATAAGAAAAATCGCTGCCAATTCGGTAATTTTGTAGTCTTTCTTACGTGAAACATCGTAACTTGATACTTTAAAATATAAGCATTTAAAAATATTTTTAAAGAAACGAAAATATTGCAATTTTTCTGAAAAAATTGAAACTCTTTATTATTATTCTAAAACTTTAATTATTTTTCCCAATAATATATTTTAAGAGGATACTTACCTTACATTCCCTTACAAGTCGTTAGGCGAATTTATTCAAAATAATGTTTTATCAGTTTTATAATATGGGATTTATAATCAGCAAAAAAACATAATTAATCAATATTGAAATTTAAAAGAGATCGCTCTAAAACATATTTAATTTTTAGAATAGGAAAAGTGGATTTTTTAAAATAAACGACTTCTAATTTTTTCAGAAAAATTGCAATTGTTTTGCCTCTTTTTATATAATAATTTGAAATGGATTTCTATTAGGTTTTATGTACCTAATTATAATGTACAAATTATATTTTATCTAAATTGAAGTGTTTGGTAAAACAGGAAAAACCATTGTAATGAAAATTGTAAATGAAGTAATTATTGATATATAATAATTGTTATATTATTTATAATAAATCAAATGAGCCTCCAGAATAAACTAAACTCTAGTAAAAAATAATTTGTCAATTTAGAACTTATTCCCTTTACACCAAACACCAGAGATATTATAAGCCTGACCAGTTGACAAGCAGTCAAGATTAAAAAGGAAATAAATTTTTCCTTTAGATAATTTTCTTTCGTCACTTGGCAAACGAGGTAATGCAGCAGATCGTTTGAAAGTAATTTTTCAATTAACATTTAATTTTACATTAAATGTTGTTCACACAGATTGACTTGTTCAAAATTACATAAAACACTCAAAAATCAATAACGAAATGAATGATTAATAGTGGCTTCAGCTTCCACATTTCTGAAATGTTTTCCTATTTACGTTAATCATTTGAAAAAGTTTATACATATTTTTAACTATGGCTTTTATAATTACAAAAATCAATAAGTGGAAATCGTGTTTGCATTTAAATTTAGAAAAAATATTTGATTTTGCGATAAAGGGCGGAGTTTTAAAAATTTGCGTTGCGCCGTTTGAGTACACGTGGGAGCTTCTCTAAAAGCTCTTGATAAGGTCTCAGTACTTGAACATCTTTCAATCGTATTGTTACTTTGGACATAATAAAATGTATCGCGTTTTGAGTACGCAACATGCACAAAAACTTTCTCAACATTTTTTATGTGCCTAAAATGTAGTGAATATTACTTTTAAATTTAATTGTTACAATTTGGGGTACGATTGCTTAATGACATGATTATTTTATGTATAATGTTGATGTTTATATGTACAGTACAGATAAGAAATTATATTGGCTATTTTATGGTCTTTTTGCACTCTTGCATGCGTTTACAGAAGCTTATTTACTTGAAAAGCGTTTCTTTAAATAATGGCATGTTTTGAAAAATTTATAGCTTTAGTAGTTCAAGTAAATGGTAAAATTTGGAACAAAATTGAAGAAATATTTTATTTATACGGTATAAACGATTTATATTTGCGGAAAATTATAATCATTATACGAGTAAAATAACATGTAATAACTATTAATAGTTTTTTCAAGATACATTAAAAGTTTAGGAATTTATTAAAAAAGTTAACAATACTATCCACTTTTATAAACGTTTAATATTTATTTATGTGCCGTACGTTATTATTATACAATTTTATGTTTGAAATTAAATAACAGAAGAAATTTTTATTTATGACTTGTTTAAGAGTTGATTATTATTATCCAGGGAATTTTTCTATTAAGTACGTTAGCGAGTTCATATTATTTTACCCGTATGCTATATTAATGATGTTACTAAGTGTTATAAACTTTTCATGAAAGGCTTTTAATTGATTATAAAGTTGATATTTGAATTAAACTTGAAACATGCAAATAATTTATTGCAGTTACTTCTAACATATTGAACGATAGTAGATTAACAATAATCACAATTAAAATTACAATTAGTCAATTATAAAAGTAAAATAATTTGTATTTTGCATACCAGAGTCCTATATGTATATTTTTTCAAAGTTTTATATTTTGTCAAATTCTGCTATCTGTCTATAAAACTTTTAATATAATTCTGAAGAATATTTACACTTATCTTGTATATGTTATTTGAAAGTTTTAAATCAAACATTGGGTTTATAACATATTTTCAATTTCAAATTTTATAATAGGGTGTTGAACCTCAAAGGGTAAACTTACATTGTAATTATTATAATTTCAGCATAACATAAATTAAACCGAATGAAATAATTTAAACAAAGTACACTTTCAGAATATTAATAATATTATGTTGTTACTTGTTACTGAACTATTAATTTGTATGCAATTCCGATTTCAAAATTACTGAAACAATGAAATTAGTTAAACGACAGATTACCGGTTATCCTATACGAAATCCTTAAAAAGAAGTCAATGAATAGGAAAACTAAATTCAATCCTGGTTTAGCGGAATCTTCAGTTCCTTAAGTTTATTCTTTATTTATTGAAAAAAGATTTTTTTTTCTATTGATAGAGATTTATATCGCAATTCATGATTTTGAATTTAATTTTAAAATATGTTTTTAAACTTGAAGTAAATTTATGAAGGGTTTAAATTTTATTTACCTGTCATTTGAAATGAAAACACTCAGTATAAGGTCATTGAACTTTGGGTTTTTTAACAAACCAATTCTTATAGTATAATTTTTGATGTTCAGGTAATCTTCTACCAACAACATTCAGCTCTGAAAAAAGCAGTTTTGTTAAATTTTTAAATTTTGACTAATTTTCAAACATAGAAACGTGAAAAATGAAGCAAATCTCAGGGTTAAAATTTATAATTAGCTAACAGATACCTATAAGCTAACTAATTGAATAGCTGGTTATTTTAGCTTGCTCCCAGCTAGCATGTTAGGTGGTTATTACAGCCTGTTTTCAGATAACTATTGGCATCAACTGCCAACTGATTTTTACAGCTGGATGTCTGATAACTATCAAATATTAATTGTGCTACAAAAAAAGGTAGAGGTTCACGTCTGGCTAAGAATGTTATAAAAAACAAAAAATCTTTTGTAAGATTTGTTCAACAAATATTTAACAGAACTTAATAAAACGTTAAAATAATAAATTGTTATTTATATTATTATAAAATTTATTATTTTAACGTTTTGTTTATTTCTGTTAAATATTAATTTTACAAATACATACCTACTATATTATATTAATTTATACTACCATAACTTTATTTGACATTTTTATTTTAAGTTGATTTGCTATATTTGTTCAAGTTTCTATATTTTATAAGAAAAAGTTATACTCCTGTAATATTTTTGGAAAAAGAATATTTTTGTATAGCTTTGATATTAACTTATTCTGAGTTGCAAAAGGTTAAATTTGATTAAAATTTGTTCATTATAGAAGACATCCATTTATATCTCGTTTTAAATTAAATTTCTTTAACTTTATCGAAAATTTGCTTAAGATAACTCACGTATTTGTAAAAGGATTTAGTAAAAATAAAGACGCCATCATATATGGATGGTGTTATGCAATAATGAGTTAAGCCACATTTTGAAAAATTGAAAAAAGCACGTAGTTGTGTTGCAAAACTGTTATTCTTACCAAAATTAATTTCTGGTAATTATCGAATATATGTCCACCCAAGTTTTGGATATGGAAAATCATTTCAATCTACAGAATGCTAAACTTAAAAGCTAATTATGTTATAATCAAGTCGATGTGGTTTAACTCATTATTGCATAACACCATCCATATAAACAAAGCAAAATGTAGGAAGATATTGGATATTCTTTGGTTGAAATCGTACCTGCTTGCGCTTCGTCTTTCACAGTATAGGTGGTTGTCAATTGGCACGTGCCCTGTTCTATAGTGCTAATAACGACCGGATGAATGGGAATAAACTGTTACGAAACAAAACAAAAGTTTTTTTGTAGTTGTGTAATGAAATAAAATGGGATCAATGTAACTACAAAGTTCTGCTCGTTATGTGTCACCCTGTATAATAAATAAACAAAATGTTATAAACACAAAATTACAACTTAGATGAAAGCTGTTATACGAATGAACATTTACATACATGAATTGAAGTTTTAATTTATTATAATAAATATGTATATGCGTTTCTGCAGTAGTTCAAACCAATTTGAAACTGTAGAGGAATGCTAATTAAGCTTGGCAATTTGCGAATGTGTCTGAGAGATGATGCAGAGGATTTGTTATAGTATTAACTAATTTGCAAAGAAGAAATTAATAAAGGCTTCACAATATTTCAAATATATTAAAACTGGATTCCGGGAAGTAGTAGTAACAAAAACAGTAGATAATAACTCTTTACATTTAAAAAATTACACATTTACATTTAATTTAAATTCAATAAAGTTTTAAAAAAGAATTAAATATACTATACAGTACATAGAGAATATCATGTTTGTTTTTTTTAAATTAAATTCGAATTTATTCAAATTCAAATTTATTAAAATTCGTAATGTAAATTGCCCTTTAAACTGTAACTGCCCTTCATCAAGCAAAAAAGTTGCAACTAATCTCACGGTTAAACTGCCTTCAAAACTACCTATTTTTTTATGAAAACTGTGAATTTTGAGTTTGGTCGGCCTTCAGGAACATTTTTACCAAGTTCGTAGGTCCAGAGACCCGTTTTTTTTTTTAGATATTTTATGTGATTTTCGAATTCGGTCATCCTACAGGAATGTTCCTGAACCCAGAAACTTCTAGATTAATAATTTTTTAGTTTTATCATCCTTTGGAGATACTATGATTATAATAAATAAATTTAATAAATTATCTCTATGCTGAGTTAGCAGCTACTTTTAACGGAAATTTACTTGAGGCAATTTACACACGGATTACTGCACTGAATAAATAATACAAAGAAATATAATACAATAAAAATTCAATAGAAGTGTCATTAAATTTTTGAATCCAAACAATATGTAACATATTCGTTGTATGTATGAAAATTTGAAAAATTCATAAATTGTTTTTCATAGTTGAAAAATTGTTTTCAGTTTGTTGACGTTTTTGGTAAAAGGGCAATTTATACTCTTTAATTCTTATTTGTTTCATGGATTAGAGCAGTTTACACCGATACACGACATTTGGCCGACGTCAAATAGGCGACGGTCAATTTAACACCGGGGTTTTTGGACAACGGGAAATTTGGTAAATTTTTTTAATTAAAAATTAAAATCTAATGATAAACTACAATGACATACGGTAGATATCCGAAAAGAAAGTAAACGAAACTTAACACATGGGCCCCTCTACGTGGGGGCCGGGTATAAAATGTAACTGGTCCTTAAATTTGGTAGAAAATAGGCGGTGTTGTTAATATAACTATTTGATTAAATATATTAAGCTGCGCCCTTGTAGTGGCTCCAGCCTCCACTCTGGTTACGAGAGCCGTCAGTGAATCCTTACCACAATTAGATGTCTAGATTTTGGGATGAATCCGAGATTTGCCGTGGTGTTGCGTTTGTCAAAACGGCCCGGAGCGGAAAGAACTTGAGCGGAGGGTGCGGAGGCGGTTTTGACAAATGGATCGTTTATCTATCAGGCCTAAAATTTGATGATGTAAAATTAGGTCAATATTTTAATGAAAAATCTCATTATCATTAAAACGGTTACAACTTAGCTTTATTTCTAACGGGTGGTTATCTCCGGATGGCTTTCGTGCATATCGTCGGTGAAACCAGAAAACGGTGTAATTCCATTTTACTAAATTTCACAGGAGGTAATAAACACTGTTTGTTTTCTGCACTACTGTAATGGATTCAGCAAATTTTTTACTACAATCTTTTTACCACAATGTAGCTAAATCTCTCATTTAATCAGAATTTTGAATAAAAGTGTAGTTACACCATTTTCTGGTTTCACCGACGATATCTTGATTTGAATGAATTTGAAAATTTATGGAAACATATCTATTTGAATTTTAACTTCCTGACACCTTAACGCCGTTTCGAATACCACATTAATTTACTCTTGTGAGTCGTAAATGAATTTTTTACTCACAAAACTAACGTACACGAATGGATTAACGAGATGAATGAGAAAATTGAGAATAAGTCTACTATAGAGACGAAACTTCCAGAAATAATTATTTTCTTGATTTTTCTTAATTGCACATTTTGTCGCTGATACAATGTTTTTTAATTAATTATAGTAAAATCATCATCATACAATTTTACACATAATTACGGCAGTAAGTACCGTATAAAATTTCATCAAAATTTTGATTAAATTTGTATAATGATATGCTGAAAGGGTTAAACATAATTAACATTTCTCAAGCTTTAAAAGAGTAGGTATAAAAATAACAGATGAATAAAAAGTTTTCTGTTTGAAATTCATTAAATTAATTCAAATTTAATTCTATCTATTAGGACTCGTGAAATAATTAACTAATGTATTTTTATTGTAATAATGTTAATGAATAGTATTGGATTCTTTCAGTTCTACCAGGATAATTTTACCTTTATTGTCCATTTTTTCAAATTAACATAATAATTTAATTTTAATATAATAAATAAGACAACATTTTCTTCTAGCTATTTAATTTTACTCAAGAAATGTATTTTTTTATTATTATATTATATAATAAGTAACCTCAATGGGGAAGTCTTTGCATTACATATAGTATTATTCAATTTGCTTCTTGATTTCTAAATCGAGATCTGCAGGTAAATATTATATAATATTTTGTGATAATATTTTCCAAGTTCAATATAGCTAATTTTAGAATATTTTATTTTTAGATAAAATTTTTAAGCTTTGAAATATTGAACGAATCAGCATTCAAGAGTACAATTTTTTTAGTAATCAAATTTTATCAATTTGTAAAGTTCTATTTTTTATTATAACTGCACTTTTGAAACTTATTTGCTGTGGAAACTAAAATTGAAAGAACTCGAAACCTTTCAAAAGTTAATAAATTATGTTTGCTTTATTTTTCAAAGTTTTGTTTGTGATAATCTTCAAAATTCTTGTTTTTTCCCGTGCTTTTTATTAATACTATCGTTTTTATAGCTCTTTACCGGTTCAATTTTCCGAAAACCGTATTATTATAATATTATAATTACTAACGAAACTCACACAAATTGCTTCTTTTCACAGAATAATTGCGAACTTTTGTAAGTTCCTTAATTTATTACTTCACTTTTGCTAAGGAAATCAAACATCCCGTGAGTAAAGTTAAAATACGTGTTTTACTTTTATCTTAATGGAGTACACGAAAATATAAATAAGATAAACACAAACATGACTTCTTCCATTGTTTAAAATTATAATTTTTGCAATCATTGTTAAAGCGTAACATTGTTTTGCGAAATCTTGTTTTTAATTTCTATTTAAATTCGAAAATAAAATGTTTTTTCTATTGCTTGAATTTTGACTGAAATATGAATAATAAATCAAAATTAAAAAGTTAAAATATATAAAATTCAAACCCTCTAGTCTTTAAAATTTTTATAATTATAAAATGGTATGCGGGTGTATTCAAAGCAATTTTTTTCCTATTAAAGGTTATTTCGTATTTCATAATATGTTTTTGCTTCTTTTTTAATTAATCTGCAGAGATCAAACGATTTTTAAAGTAAAGCTTTTGAGTTACTTTTATTATATTTCAAAATTTATTTTTACTTTTATTTAATGTGTTTTTCTGCATTTGAAATGTTTTAACAAAGTGAAATCTTATCCCACGCTGTTTTTATATAGGAAATCCTCGTATTACATACGTCTACTGAATCAATTTTTCCAATACAATGAATTTTTTTCGACTTAATACTACAAATCAATAAGGTTTCGGTTATCGCATTATAAGCAAACTGAAGATACAAAATCAGTTTACTACTAAAAATATAACAACTGTAAATAAAATACATTGTTCGCTTTAACGATTACACAGATATTTTGAATACAGCGATGTTAAACATAACAAAAAGTTGTTTTTTCTAAATGAATGGTTTTATTTATTAGAATTTAAAAGAAATTTTCAAACAAAAATGTATACTTAGTCGAAGTAAAGGTAAAGCTTGCCTGAGAGTTTATTGTATTAAATGATTTACATTTGCAACTTTTAAGTAAGATTTTATTCTTATGTAATGATAAAAATAAATAAATATTCTTTACATACATAGTTGAGGGTTGAGGCTATCCTTCAACAAATTCACGAGTTGTTTACTCGCTACGTGATTTTGGGTTAGCGGTGTAATTCCTTTAGTTCCTATTTCACATGAGAATTCAAGGTAATGCAGAGACAGATTCTACTGCAGCAATTACACATCTCCAAGGAGCTTACATATTTCTTACAGTCAGTCGAGATATTCAACATCTAATAAAAATAAAAATAAATGATCTCGAGTAGCTTGCAAAATAATAAATTAAGATAAATTACGTTTCGTTTCTCTGATTTTATTTCTATTTCAATTCAAATAATTCTGGTAATTCCGATTAAATTCCAACTAATTCTGAAGCTGCCAGCTCTTCGTGTGCTATCTTATTAAATAAAATATGTTGTACAATATTGGCTATGAATTTATAAACGCTATACTGACTTTGGTCCAAGGGGTAAACCGTAAATGAAAATCTTGTATACTAATTTCTCCTTTTGTTTCCAAATCTTGCAATTCTCACAATTAATTCTCATTTAATTCTTAGAAATTGTCAACCAAAATTTCTCAATGGTTTACCCCTTGCTTTGATCGCTACCTAGAAATAACAGAGATAAATAATAAAAGTAGAATTTAACAAAAAAGAGAAAAGAAAGAAGAAGGAAGAAGTGGGAAAGTTCATAAGTTTACTAAAAGAGAGCTTTAAGATATTATGTAAGAATAATACAAACAAATAGATGAGAGACTTGGGAAATATTTTATAAAAATTAAGGAATAAAACCATATCAATATTTTAAGAAACCTAAAAAATTATAAAATAATTTCTAACGCCACCCCAATGAAGTGGCAATAAAGAAGAATATTTATTTATTACTCAAAAGTGTTTAGGCAATTAGCCTTTTTAACCAAGACGGTTACACGGTAGGCAGGATCGCTAACTATTAGAGACTTTTCCAACTTAATAATAAATTAAGAGTTAATTTTCTCAAGTTAAGAAATGTAATAAATCTCAGGTAGTCTAAGGTAGAAGCTATTTAATATGCGAAATAGGTGAAACACTTCAATCACAAAAAGATTTCTAATGAATAATTTTGAAAAAGTTTTCTTCTGTTAATAATTATGAATAAATTTTAATTTCGGAATTTCACTTTAACTAAAATATTAATTCGATTTAAAAGTGAGTACGCCAGTTAAGTTGATCGTTTTAGTTTAATAGTATAAAAATGTTCCTATCTTTTCGCAATTGTTAATTTTATGTTATCTGAACATCTGGTAATTATTGTTAATTACTTTTATAATAGTTTCAATTTTAGAGTAGCATGATGGAATTTTCAAATTACTTCTAATTTATTCCTTTGTGTAGAATCAACCATATTGTTTTAATTTCGTACCTCAATATCTGTTAATCAATCTATTTGCATTACATTATTGTCGCATAAAACCATTCAATTTCAAATAAGTTGCAATATAATAAAGAAAGGAAAAACTTAATTTTAAGTCGAAATAACTTGAAAACATTTTGTGAATATTAAGTTTTAAATTGTGAAAGTTTTAATGTAGTTGTTGAAAACTCAAACATTACGTTAAGATATCATTACCTTTACACTGTTTATGCAAAAGCATTTAAAACTAACATAAAGTAGAGAGGTTTTAACTAAACCAATTCTAGATACCTGCATAATATTTATAAAAGACACTATTTCAAAATGTATCTTTGCATTCAAGCAAATCGACTCGTATTCATATCTGAATTCAATTTGTTTTATTTTCGAAAAATTGTCCTTTTTGAGTATAATGATGTTTATAATGTTATGTACCTACAGTGATGTGGTTTTTCATAATATTGCTTCGATTTTGTAAAATTTCTGGTACGACCTCCAGTTTAATAAAAAGGATACGTAACATACCAAGATTATGTCGTGAAAATTTCATTTGTGTTAGATAAAGTGGTGCTATTGTTTTTTCTCAACTTACACAAATAAAAAACAAAACTCACATTTCCTTTCTGTTTCCCACTTTGTTATTCTTTTCCTAACATTAACATTTAATATTTACATCAACAAAGTTATTTGCATACGCTTATTTTTATTCATCACAATTTTCAATTCCTCCTTTTAACATTAAGAAAATTAACAAAAAAATTTCAAGCTAAAACGATGTAAATAATTATTGTTAGTCTGATGTATTGTAGAAAATGTTTTTCTGTCGGTTTTTACTTCCTTGTGAATTCTTTATCTACTGAAAAAGTGTTTTTTATTTTCTTAAAATCTAAATTTTTGATGTTCTACGAGAGAGTAGACTCTTAAAAGTGAATTTTGTGGGCCCAACCGGATTTAATGTTTGTGTAGGAAGCTTACATGTTAGAAGCTTTTGTAAATGTCGACCTATAAACCTGTAGATTTTGGAAAGTTTGCTCCTGTTTTATATGTTTGTTTCATCAAAGCCTTATGTTCGAAGGTGCTTTCTAAAAGAGATTACTACTTAGTTACACGAAATGATTAAAATGTTTTAGTTAAATTAAATTTGTATTTACAATCCGTTAAGTTATCATGGAAATATATCAGGTTATTTAGACTTAACAATTCAATTAATTAATCATTTATACATAATATTATGTATTATGTACATAATAGATGAACATAGATGATATATTAGAAAAGGAAAAAAAAAATTTACTAATGAAAAGAACTGCAAGTATGATTATTGTAAATGTTTTCATCATATTACAGCATCATCAGGCGATGAACTAGCAAAAGATTTTGAAGAAATTCCAGTGACTTGCAGACAAAAAAATTTCATATATTGTTTGCTCTTTAGACTGTTTCCTTCTTAAATCCCTAAATTGCTGAAGAAATTTCAATGATTTTCAACTACTTGTGATTTCTAAAGAATTCCACGGAAATATGTTTACCTCTTGGTTGAAGACGTTTTAATATATTTCAGATTATCTACGGTTTCCATATATTTTTTTAACATTCAGTATATATATTATAATAGCAACTTTCAGAGTTGCAATAAAATAAAATTTATTACAAATACCTACACATTAACAGTTATTTTTCCAAGTTACGTGACAATTTCATAATAATTAAAATCTAAATTGAGATAATACTATTTTCTTAATTAAAATTTATATAGGACGGTAAAAATTATTAATGCTGCCGTTAAATGAATATCCTAGCTGTTCTTTTATGTAAATAATTGTATTTAATTAATTAAAAAATTAGGTACGTGATAATTACCGAAATTCTGGAAATCCAGTCCCATTAAGAATTGGGATTTATTCAGCAACGAGGAGTTACAGCAATCGTGTTTCGATATCTCATAAATAGTTGCCTAACAAAAATTCAATAATTAGTAAATTTTATTCCAAACACAAAAGAGCTATAAAAAAGGTTATAACAAATTACATCGTTTGTAGTTGTAAAGTGTAAAAAATGACTAAATAATTGCAGCAGTTTCTAGGGCAGCTAAAAAGATGTGACGATGATAGATTAAAGTAATGCTTCCAGGCAGTCTATACAACAAGCACAAAATAATTCTCTTCCTATATGATCTGCAATTTTATATCTCTTTTGACCAAATTTTATATTTACTTAGCTTTTATCACAATATTTTTTCATTTTTGTGGGAAAATCTGGCAACATATTTTTCTGACAGAATAAGACTAGTAATATAATTAAATGAAAAACTCGAACAAGATGTGGTAGTAATTTAAAGCTTAATTTACTGATAGACGTCTCTTAAATTGTTGAAATTTATCAAACTGTGATTAAACGCGAAAAAAGGTTTCTAGTTGTTTAATTCTGCACATTGTAAAGTCACACCACGTAGAAAACATAACAGATACTATGTTGAGACGAATAAGAAAAACTGTTGCAAGACTGTTAACGTTCAGTTTTAAAAATAAATTAAAGAAGATGACACAATTTCATATTTTGTAAATGATAACATTTGGTGAAATATCATTAAAAATTCTATTCAATTATTTGATAAATGGTTCACGTCGTTTATTACAATCTTAAATTGAGACAAAATACTCTGGAACATTTTTGGCTTAACAAAAAATTGGAGAATTTCTTGATTTATTTGGCTCTTAATGCTAGACGATTTGGGATAAATTTTTTTGACCTGACAAAATACAAAATAGTCAATTTTAATTTAAATGCTGTTATATGTCATTTTCCTTACATATTTCATGTATTAACAAAATAAGCAACAAACTTGCATGAAAGATAATAATAAATTTCTTACATGGACTATAATTTGAAGATTATTTTTAATTTACTGTTTAAAACTTACTTTTTGGTAATAGAGCTAACGAATGCCAACTGAAAAATTATTTAAATAAGTCTATGAAGAGGTATTTCATCTGGAAAAATTGATGTACAAAGGAAAACTTGGATAACTAAATGATTTTCCAACTAATATTCTTGCCTTGTGGTCTATTTATCTTTTATCTTATCTGCCCAAAGTTTGGTGAGAGATTTAACCACTCCTACGAATTAGATCCTTCGCTAAGTTTTGTGTTTGATATGCAAATGATAATTAAAAATATTGAACAAAAATCTTCATTTATTCAGTTTCGGCAGTATAAAATTAACCACAAATCCTTTAATTACTTTCTCGATACAATTTAAATTTTTCGACGTACATGTTCTTATAAATAAGTTCCTCTTTTAATAAGCAATCACGGTGAAAGAAATTTATTCAGATTTTTAATGAGAGGCTTATTTTTACTTCAATCGAAAGTACAATGAACCTACTTGTGGAATATATTTTTTAAACTTTTAACTTTTATTCGCTTTTATTCTATCTTAAAATTTTATATTATTACGGTAACATCTACTTGGCTAGTTTAAACACTTGCAACACTCTGTATATTATGATGTGTGTTTACAGTACATCGCGTGCATTACGTGACTAAATGCAAGCAATCAAATTGGTTCGTAGGAAAACAAAGCGCAACTTTATCTATTTGCATAAGCGAAAAGTGTGATAAAGTATTTCTTTATAGTTTTTTTTTCTATATAAAAGTCAATTAAATGTACCAACACCAATTAAATTTGGATCTATGCCATTAATTAATTGAATTCTCGTTTTATTATATACACAGTTTCACCTTACGTGCGATAAGAGGTTGTCCATAAATTACCTCACACACTTTTTACACCCTTTCGATCGTCACACAAACCTAGCTTTTTCATTACTTTTCGTTCTTCGAGATCCTGTTTTTGAGATCTAAAACTTCATAGCAAAAAATTAATATTGTTTTAATTGTATTTGGTGATTAAAATGTATGATGACTCATCCGTGAAGATTTATTTAATGACGCATACATGATGACCCATATTATGTAACACCTTAGTTTTTATTATTCAAATCTGTTCTATTGTTATTAATTTTATCTGTAAATATATTTTAGCTCTTAATAATTATATAAACATTTTAATTTTTGTTACAATATTTAATGTAGATGGCTTTTGATAGGTTATAGAAAATTATAATATAAACTACTCATACTTGACGAAGTACATATGTATAAACTGTAAAATTGTTAACTCGACGTTAGTTGATTTAATTTAACCTTAAATAAATAATTTCATTCTCTTTATTTATCCATTTCTAAAACTGTTGGTTGAGTGTGTATAGCAAACTAATGAAATTCTTGTTGAACACTTCACAAAACTTTATATTAAACTAGAAACATATAAAATACGTTTCAGTATAATATTTGAAATTTTTTATTAAAATCCGTAAAGATCTAGATTTTGATATTAGCTAGTTTGCTTCATTAGGTACCTAATTCATTATAAATTAATACATTATAAAGTGTAACTCAGTTAATCATATCAATATTTTAGAAAACCCAGAGAATGTACTCACACTTTTTAGAACTAAAAGCTTTTTTAATTATCTGATGATGCTATAGTATGATGAAAACTTTTGCGATAATTACGCTTACAGTGTTTTTTGTTTGTGATAACTCAAAAACATTTTAGTTCTAAAAATTGTGTGGGCATTTTTGGATTTTTTAAAATACTTCTTTATGTTTAATATAACATAATACAAATATAAAAATTAATATAAATATTTATATTAATTCACGTTATTTTAACGATAATACGTGGAGAACACAGTATAATAAAGTTGTTTAGCCAAATTTATACCATGATAAACAACATGGTAAACCCAACATTAATTTGGTATTTAAGTTTTCAGTCTTATGATTTGCTTACAATCTATTGACGGTCGAATGACGGAGGTTGAGATCGAGGTGGTATTTACAATTTACACGAGATGCTGTTTATCTTTAATAATTGGTTTGAATTGATTGAATGACTTTAGTGTTCGCATTAGAATTTCACAATGTAGTTTGTTCATGACATCCCATACCTTAATTTAGTATCAATTAATTTAAAACTTAAATTGCCAATATTGTTAAAATAATTAAATTCTAAATAATAGAATTGTGAGTATAACCGATAACTATCAGTGCCAAGAAAAGTTTTCATTTTTCAAACTGGCAATAGATTTAACCTATTTATGTTATCGATTAACCACCGAGAGACAATCTTATCTTTCAATAGTTTCGAAACGAAAAATTTTACATTATTTACTTATTGTTTGGAAAAACTTCGAGTTTCAAACTCAAGTACAAGCTTTTATTTACTATACTAAATAATAATCATGTAAGCAATTTGTAAAAGAGCAAATCCCAGTAGACGCAGAGGCGAATCGAAAATTTAAATCAAAAAAATTAATACAATATGTACCAAAATGTTTCAAACTTTTTCCTTCATTAGTACTCAAAACTGCTTTTTAGAATTTTTTTTTGCCCACTAGCACTGTAGGAACAATACTAACTGCATACAGACTCCAAGAAGTCCACGCAATGAAACGAGCAATGGCATTGCCAAATTAAATGAAAACTTTTAGAAAAAAAATTATTTAAAAAAAATTTCGTTTATTAAAACATTTTCTTGAATAATCTAGATTACATGGGTTTTAATTTAATGGGTTCGATAAATTTTATTATCCTGTTGCAAATTCGAAGTTAAAGAGCTTTCAATGTACTAATTCGTATTCAGGTATAGATGTTTGACCTTTGTAACAACCGTAATACCTAAAATTTAATTAATTAACTTGTGTGTTCAGGTTGCATATAAAAGGTGCTCTGCCAATATTGCTTATTTTTGAACGCAATTAATGTAAAAAATGATCTTATTATCTATTTTGATCTAAATCTATTATCTGAAATTTGACATCAGTTGATTCCAAAGAATATTTTTGTAAACTATCTATTGCCTATAATAATAATCATAATAAATACTCTTTTTGGAATTTTACCAATAGTATACATCACAACAAAGTAATTTAACTGTATGATAAAAATTTTCCTATTAAACTGAAAAGACGAAATACACTAATTGAAGAATTATTTGTTTGTGATAAGTTATAACTTAAAGGTACTCGGTTGCATTTCAGAAGTTAACATTTCTGTTCCGGTTTCAGGAGATATAGTTTAACTTTTATTTAGATCACCGTAGTTACTTGGTGTGACCGTTTTGCAGAGCGGATAGTTTGGGTTTAAATTTCGGACATTACAAAGTTTCTTAGCTCTGCACTCTCACAAATGGAAATGCTCTATGACCAGAATAATTTGTGTAGTACACTATAATTCTTTAAGTTGAAAATGTTATTTTACAAAATTTCCATACGAAAATCTTTTTTAAATCATTTTTAACATAAAACTGAAATCTATATTATTGTAGTAAACAGATGAATTACGCTCCATTGGTCAAATGAGAAGAAGACTAATAGGTCTGTTTTTCAGTTCCCAATCAGTTTCAGCCTTCTTTTTCTATAACCTTACTGGGCTTTGGTATAGCGCAGACTGTAACGTGCATAGCTTTAATTAAAATGAATAGATTACTTCAATCTAGCTACTGAAGCTCATTTACAAAATTATTCTACGGTCAGCAAACTCCTTGTTACAAAATAATCTTTATCCACAATAAAAATTAAAACTCTTGTGCTTATTTTTAATGATCACAAATCAAAACATATTGTGACATTATTTGCTATCGATTACTATTTATATATTTTGAGTCGTCGGCGTCGACACAACATAAATTCGTATGTAAATATGTAAAAATTTGTTTTCAACTTTGAACCTACAAGAATTACATTACAATAAAAAATGAAGTTAATATGCTTCGCCACAAAATAACAAAAAATTTATTTTGTAGTATGAAATGAAAAAGTTTTATCATAAAAGTTGCTATATTATGTATAATTTATTTTAAATTGTAAGCATTTGTTGTAGTTAATTTTCAGTTAAATCAGGAATAATTCTTGGTTTAATTATTTTTTATGTCTAGTTAGTAAATAAATGGTCGATAAAAAAGTAAAACAGCACTTTTCACTTATTTTATCGATCGGCGATGAAGAGAAAAATCAATATATAATAAATTATTCTTATTGATCTATAAACTTATTTATTAAAGAAACATATTTTTATAAGAAAAGCTTTATTAAAGATGTAATTATCATGTAGATATAGCAAGGATAAATTATTATTGCACAAAACTGGAACAAAGTACATATTTGCACAAAATATTAGTATTCTATTCATGCATTGTTGATTTTAAGTTTCTTGTTGAATTAAGGAAAAAAATTTCGTTATTCAAAGTAAATGACCATTTATTTTCTCAGAAAGAAATTTTTAGTTGTTAATTTATCATTATCATTTCTCCATTGTTGCTATTTTGACAGTTTAATTTAGCTGGTAGAGATGAGCAACGTTTTTTTTTAAAATGTATTTCTTTTTTATTTACGTTCAACTATTCAGGACCGTATTTTCAAATTACATTATATTTAAAAGTTTTATATCGCATAAATATTATTTTAATCAATAAAATGCATTAATCATAGGTTTGCATCAATGCTTGACTATAATGAATAGTAGAATAAATTTGAATAATTTAAAGTTTAATATTTTTATTGCGCTGAAGCTATAGCACAGTAATTTAAAAATAAGAATATTTATTGTAGTTGCATTTTATATCTGCTAGTACGCCATGTATTAAGTGCGATAAAGCACTTTAAATAACAATTTAAAATTAACCTGTAACTACTGGAAAAAAATAAAAGATTTATGTGCTATTTTAATTTGCGTAATCTTTTCGAGTTTTAATTAAATAAAAGCACAATACCGTTTGTAATAACTATAATACTACTTTAATGAGATTAGTGCTTACTTTTTGCTTATAAATCTGGAAAACTTAGTTAAATTATTATTATTGATGCAATATAAAATAATTTAAATTAAATTGTAACTAAAAAATTAAAAATAATGAGACAGTCAGCTTAGAGCCTAAACTCTCTTATAACCGTTTCCGTGCTTCGGGATTTCTATCATTTACTATTAAATTAAGCATTCCCCAATCTGGAAACCTCTGCAGTCCTTTGAAGTCCGGTAGTGAACAGAAAAAATTATTTGTGTGACTGTTAATATGAGAAAAATCTTTTTGTAAAATCTACTCAGGATAATTGCCAATATTCTATTGGCAAATTATTTAATAGGTAATCTAATAGATACGAAATATCTATTCTTCACATATTCAGATCTGTTAACTTGAATTGTGTGGTAAAATTTTCCATTTTCAGGATATTACGAAGCTTTATTTCTTTTGACCTAGTTATGATGATCATTTTTATCACGTTTTTAGAATTAGTTCAATAAACTTAGTCTTAAAATTCTACTCATTTCCTTGTCTCTTCTAATAAGTGAAGTATTAACAGCTCTACACAGTAATTGCAGCAAAGATGTGATGTCACGAAATGCATTACATGCTGTTATAAGCCGCGCTCATAATAGTAAGGCACCCCCACGAATGTGGTATAACGTAATAATTCAAGAAAATATAAATAAAAAAACAATCAGACTATTTATAAATATTTCATTTTAAACTATTATCAATATTTTGTAGGCCCTCCCTTGCTTGCTATTACTGCTGCAACCCTTTTTGGCATACTTCTTACTAAAGAGTTGCAGATCGATGGTGACAACTTCTCCCATTTTATCTTCAATTTTTCTTACAATTCTTTTTTGTTCGATCGGATTAAGATCAGGCGACTGTGCTGGCCAATCTAACACAGTCAACCCTTTCGACGCCAACCAACCCATGCTCGCTCGCGAAGTGTGGCAAGGTGCGTTGTCTTGCTGAAAAATTATTGTTTCGTGATCCATATTTGGCAAAATTTTTTCGTAAGAAACCATTAAAGTCGATTCTAACATGCCGATGTAGGTAGTGCTATTCATGCGACCCGCACACATGAATATACTACCTACCCCTGAGGCTTCCATGCAACCCCAGATCATCACGCTTCCACCCCCAAACTTGACCGTAGGTACAATGCAATCGGCACGATATTCTTCCCCAGGTCTTCGGCGTACGTACTCGGCACCAGGGGTCCCAAAAACCTAAAAAAGCAATCATAAAAACATTACTTTAAAAAAAAATTAATAATAATGTTATTATTATTATTTTATATATAAAATATATTCAGAATTTATAAAGAAAGGTTACTATGACATTACCTTAAAGTTAGATTCGTCGGACCAAATTACTTTCGACCAATCGTCATGAGTCTAACTTCTGTGTTTTCGAGCCCATGCTAGCCTGGCTTTTTTATTTTTTTCTGAAAGCCACGGCTTACGCCGGGCTTTACAACCGCGTAGACCCACTTCATTTAACCTGCTTCTTACTGTCTGACGTGAAATTTACGGCCCTCCGCTTTCAGACATTTCACTAGTCAGCTGCACGGCCGTCATCCTGCGGTTTCTAAGGGACCGTCGTTGTAGTACCCAGTCCTCCGTCCTCTTTCGTAGTTGTAGCCCGTTTTCTACCAGTTCTTCGTTTCGATTGATAAGTCCCACTTTCACTGAAACGTTTTAAAGCGTTTTGCACAGCGCAGCGCGAACAACCAACCCTTTTACTTATTTGGGTCTGATTAACCCCATGGAAATGCAATAAAACTACATATATTTGCTCTTTTAGTTTCGCTCAAATCTTTGTTTTTTGCCATTTTAAAGTAGTTTATAAGTTTTTAACACGTATTAAAAAAATTTAACTGACGAAACAGAAAATACAAGCACACTAAACAATACGACCACTTTCTTCAAACTGAACAATTTATTAAAATCCTTTTTTACTCAGGGTTTGTTTACTCAGGTAACCAAAATTTGGTGACAAATTTTTTTGAATTGTAATTGCAGGTTTGTTACAACTACCTGCTAAAAATATATTCGTCAAGAATTATGCAAGATTTTATAGAGTGCCTTACTATTATGAACGCGGCTATTTTGTAAAAATTTTTATTTTATATAAAATATGATGTATTTCAAATTTATAATTCTTATCATTTACGAAAGTTTAAAGAAAATAATAGAAATACTTAGGAATCCTTAAATACGTATGTAATTGCTATAAAGTTCCAAGTCATAAAAACTGAACTGCATATTTATGAGGGTCTTTAGTGTCGTTAAAAGTAAATCTAGAAAGCAATATTTAGAAAATAATATTTTTCTCCAATTGAGAGCAAAATAGCACTTTTCTTTCGGAAAAGAAAAACATTATTTTGTTCCGACAACAGCAAAAATTGTAAATTTTTTACTGTATTTCCAAAAATAGATATACTAGGTACACAAAATACTAATGTTATTGCAATTTATTTAATTTTTACACAATTAATTAATTATTACACAAGATATCCTCTTTCATTTTTAGTTAAGTTAGACCATTAAATTTGGAAAAATTCCGTACGTTTGTTTGAAAAAATTTGACTTCTTATTACTACCTAGTAAGAGTAATAACAACATACTTGTGCAGGATTCGCATTTATTTATTTTTTTAATTTTCAGGTCATCGACATAATATTTCTATTTGTACTTTATTTTACTTTTCTCGACAACATCACGATTAAACAGAATGCGCATCTTTCAAAACACCATCAGATAGCCGTATTAAAAATTTATTTTACGTTTATAGCGATCAATTTACCGGTTTATTTTTAATTTTGAAATGCCAGCAAAAATTCGTGTAAAAATTTGGTTCCAAAACGTAAGAATTCCATAAAAGACCCAGTTTCAATGAGCAAGTAAAATATTTCAATTTTTACCATCACAACTTATTCTGACTATCAAGCAAGGCATACATAATATTATGGACGTATGTAAATTGCGCCAGCGGTCAGTATTTTGTCGATCGGTAGCTTAAGAACAACTAGTAAATTGCGCCAGCGGTTGGTGAGGGTAGCTTAAGTTTTAATACCCAAAAAGTGGTATATTTATTAGTAATTATAATATTATGTAATCGCCACAGTGGCGCAGTTTTATGAAGGTATCAAAATAAGTTTACCGTATGGAACTTATGGTGCGTTTGTTGTGGGGAGGGGGGGTCACTATAGTCATAAATCAAAAGGAAAATGTTTTTGGTATGATTTTTAAAAAAATATATAAAAATGGTACCTACGTACAGATCTACCTTGTCGCGTAGAGCCTATCTTTTTGCCATAATTTCAAAAACAATGTAGAAAACTAACTAAACCTAACCTCTTTAAAGCAAATTACTATGTCATTTTATTATTTTTCTTTTTATTATTAATGAAGATAAGAGTATATTTAATAAATATCAGCAAAATGATGACATACATTTTGGAAAATTCGAAAATTGAATTGCAATGTTTTTTTCTTTTGTATAGTTTTTGTATAGACAGATAATTGCATATTCAACACGGCTTCTAAAAATGTGTAAAGGTCTGGATAAGCTGTATGAAAAATTGTAGCAAAATAGTGGTGAAAAGACTCGCATGCATTAGAGGTCGTCCATAAATTACGTCACACGATTTTTAGGGTTTTTAGACCCCTCCCTTGCCCTATGTTACATTTAATCACATTTTCGTTGACCCCCTCCCCCCAGTAACGTCACACTTCTACCTTATAAAATTTAATAATTGCTCCTCCCGGACCCCCTGTAACATTTTTGTCACAAATCTGAGATGACCCCCATACCCCTAGCGTGTGACTTAATTTATGGATGGCCCATTTGTTGTTCAGAACATGTTTGATGTATTCGATGCCCAAGTTTTTGGGGGAACAATGTTCTAATTTGTTTGCCAGGAGACAAAGTGACAAAAAAATATAAATCCAGCAACTACCTGTAAAGAGAAAATATAAAATCGTAAAATAAAAAGCAAATACTGATAATTGATAAAATAACCCAAAAATTGGGAAACAATCGAAAAAGTAAATATCGGCTGCTATCGGCTAAGTTTCCAACTTGAAGAAGAAGTGGTGTATCCCTTTCGAAAGGATTGTCGTTTTGATATGTTTATTTTTTTTAAATAAATATACTCTTAATAAATATATCTTTTTCGATTGTTTGTAATCATGCTCCGCACAAAATGTGCTACTGGTTTTATTTGTTACACCAAAAATTGGGCCTTCCATGCTATTAGTTACACTCGAATATAAAAGGTCCGAAAATTTGCTAGCCACGTTCGCTCACAATTTCTTGCATAACTTCAAGCCCTAAAATATTTAAAAAAAGTAAAAATCAATGAAACTTCTACAGTGTGGACATACGGGCTAAATGCAGCTCTGTGAAATTAAAAAATTAGTTTTTAGAGCCATACTAATCCTATTGACAAACAAGCAAAGGATTAAAAATATAACTACCTTTTTTCGACTTAATTTAAGGTCAACCCTAAAATTCTGTGGCGCAATTTACGGGTAGGATTAGAAAAACCCTCGACCGCTGGCGCAATTTACTGTCTCCGAATATTATTACTAAAAATTGACGGTTTGTTGGTTGTGTTTTGAATTGAATGTAACTTGATGTTTTTTCTGAATTGTAGATTATGCTGATGAAAGCATCAGAAGCCGAAACTGGTACATAAGATATAAATACAAGCTTGAGGAAAGTGTTTTCTTTTTATTTACATACATAATATGTTTGTAATAATATGTAGTTATTATTATAATAAATCAATGAGTTACTTGTGTAAAGAAATAGGTAATTTGTAATTGTTTTTATTTGACATAAAATTCTTGTAATGTACTAACGATTTATTGCAAAACCTTTAATTCTCTAAATCTTCAAATAGAACCAATTAAGGATAATTTTAAATAAAACAATGAAGGTGTTTTGTGTTTCAGACAAATGGTAGGTGTTAATTAACTATGCTGTTAATTAACAATTCGGAATATATGTTTTAAAGCAAATTTAAATACAACGTTTGTTTTATAAGCTATTTTATAACATAGTTCATTTTTGAAAATAATTTTGCGTTTAGTATAAAATATGAGCATAATGCAGCATAAAATACTGCATCAATTCAAGATAAAATTGTAAATAAATTTATAATTTATGTAACCTCCTTTAAATATGTTCTATCCATAAAATAAAAATGATAAATTTCTTTCAAGTTCATCAAGGGACTTTTTTTATTTTAAATTAAGAATAACATGTATGGTAAATGCAATACAACTTCTCTAAACCTCAAATAAATACCTGATCGATGATACTATATGTAAGAAAATATTTAAGTCAGTTACCTCCCTATCTTAAGTCAAAGAACTAGAACTAGAAATTTACCATGGAAGTATAATAATACAGTGGCGGCAATCTAAAATGCCCGGTTGCAAATTTTTAAGTTATTCTTAATTTTTCCTTATATGTTTTATTAACATAGAACTAATTCTTATGTTTTATGATTGTCCAACTATAATAGGTAGAAAATTATTAAATTTTAATATATATTGCATAAATGACCAGCAAACCATTTCTCTGCAAAATAAAGCACCTTTATCAGGTATATTTTTGATCTCAAATTTTATATAAAATATATAGTAAATTAAATTTTTAAATGATAATTCATGTAGCGAAGTGTTTATTAATGGTATAATTATTAATAAAAAAAATACTTTATATTTGATCGAGCGGGCGATTGTAATTTCCACCGATGGTCAAAGGGTCCCATAATCCCATATGTATATTCCACCGGCGTACTAGGCAGGTAGACTGGTCAGACATTTAATCTTTTAATTGTTAAGTTTATAATTCGTCGTTAAGCAGGTAAGACTTTGACTAGGTTATTAAGTTAGTTAATTTATATTTTTGATTAATAAATGATGTAAATGTTACATCGCGTTTTGTCATACACTGCATAAAAATTGTATTAGGTTACTTATATGTCTGATTTCATAAAAATTTTAAAGGGGCGGTAAATTTAACTAACCAATGGAAATTATTCCTTAAAGCTAACAAACCAATAGAAATCATCCGTTTACTTTAACGGCTTGTTAAAAGTTTTATGAAATCAGGCATTAATTTATATTGTTTATTGATATATAGCAATTTTGAAGTAGGTTAGTTATCTGTCGAAGTTATTTGTTGACTTTGCATTTAATTAACTGAGCCCCCCTTTAAAATTTTTTTAACAAATTTTTATTTTTTCGGCGTTTGATTCCATACTAGTTGAAACGGATCAAAATGAAAACTTTTTAATGTTGAATGACAGCCAAAATCATTTAATTATATTTTTTAAATTAACCCTTTCCAGCTTAGGGGCCATCCATAAATTTCGTCCTACGTTAGGGGGTTAGGGGGTCATCTCAGATTTGTGACAAAAATGTGACAGGGGGTCTGGGGGGGTTTCAAATATTGTGATGTCACAAAGTAAAATTTTTAAAAATAGATTTTTTTGATCCATGGATCGGTTGTAGCAACATAAGTAGCGCTTGCGTGCGTTTTTTCATGCGGCAAAAAAAAATTAAATATTAATAAAATGTTATTTCAGACCTGTAAAATTGATTTAATTTAAGTTAGTTTTCAAATATTTTGATGGTTTCATGGTCGATAAAAAACCTCTTCCAAAGGGATTTTAATTTTATTAATCTGGCTATTGTACACCTACTAATACGTTATAACCCCTAATTACGGTTAGCGGTGGAATTTACAGGTGACCGACGCTGACCATTTTGGAAGGACGGATTAATTATTGACCGTCGGTGGAGTTTAATATTTTTCAATAATTTGTTAGTTAAAGATGTTCACAATATTACCTAATTAATTTATTTAAAAAAAAAAATTATTAGCAAAACTATTACTTTTCGGTTTTTCATTACGGCAGCTTGCATTATTCTGCTGAAAATACCATTCTTAATTTTCACCAAATAAATTTAAAACCAATGACTCCAAACTGAATTTTAAAATTCAGATGTACTGTTTTACATTTACCGACCCTTCTATAATATGTAGCTTGCCAAATCCAGGTAGAAAAAAGCAACCCCATGTCATAATTCTATGTCGACCTAGTATTGTTTTTATAGTGCATTTGTCCGATAAACGTTCGGTTTGAATTCATCGCACATATTTTTTTCCATCCGACCCAAGGAGTAAAAATTTTGACTCACCTGAAAAGATGGGTCTATTCCAATCATCTACTGTCCAATTTTCATATTGTTTGGCAAATTTTAACTGTTTTTGTTTCATTTTTTTTGTCAAAAGCAGTTTCTTGACAGAAGTATAACCATGCAATTTGACTTCAACTAAACGATTACCAACAGTTTTTGTGCTAATATTTACGCCAAGTTCATTTTTCAACTGTTTTCTTAATTGTCTTCGAAATTTGCGGCGATCTTTTAACGCCCATTTGCAAAGCATTAGATCTTGCGATTTCGTGGTTTTTCTTTCCGAATTCCATCTGTGAAGTGGCTTTGTATTGCCATTAATGACATATTTTTCAAAAATTTACTTATAGTACATCTGTCATGCCCAACTTGCTCAAATGCCCAAATTCCTATTTTCACCACGTAAAACGAAAATTTTCTGTTTGTCATTTCGGTTAAATTCTTTCTACCTATCATTTTTTATATATTTCTAAGATTTATTAAACTATATTCAATGACTTTTTCATACTAAATGGTCAAGAAGGGTTACCTTACAAAGTAATTTTTATAAAAAATTTCCACTTTTCAAATTAAGCCGGTAATCACAGGTATATTATAAATAATTTGCACCGGGCATTTTAGATTTCAGCCACTGTATTTGTGTTGTCAAACGGAAAGTCAAACTTTGAGAACTACCTAGTGTAGATAACTTTATAGGTTATCTTATAACAAAAATTAATTTTGCAGCAAACGGCATTGTAGGAACAATAAAGTACTTTCAAAGTAAGCGCAAATATGAATTCATATTTTCGAGGTTGGTATGCTAATTTTGTTTGTAAATGATTTTAATTTTAACGATGTTAATGTATGCATAATATAGAAACTACAAATAAATTGAATTAAAATTTTTAATTAAAATGAAGTGATTGGTATATTTATAAAAAAAATTCGACAACAAACTACTGCATTTTAAATTTTTTAATTTTATACAGCCAGCAATAATAATGAAGATATCTAAATTCAGGGGTAAGGTAAACCGAGTCAAAAAAATATCTGAAAGTGATACACTGGGCCAAAGGCAAAATTTAATTAAATTTTGGAAATGGTAAACTGAGGCAAACGCAAAGGGATTAATTGTCTAAGAATTTTTAAGTTTTGGTTACTGTCTTTCTAGATGTGTAATTTTTGATTTCGAGCTGCTTTAGGAATGTTTTTAATAAGTAGAGTACCTCGAAGATCTCGTTTTTCTAAATCTGTAGTTTTCTAGTTGCAGCCGCTTCAGTGATGTTTATAATGAGTGGAGCAACTCGAAGACTCTTAAAATAAAATAATATACAAATAAGAATCAACCCGAAGATATTAAGTTTACTATCTGCAGATCTTTTTCGAAAATTGTTACTATGAACATAAATCAACTAGTATTTCTATAGGAAATCAAACTAAATAAATTAAAACCAAATAAATTTGCGTGAAAAGGTAGATAGAGCGGGGAGAGAGTAGACCATATTACGGTTTGTTTTTGATATTATTATGGAAATGATACCAATAAAAATTCACACAAGATACATCCCGAAATTTGCTTTTTGGCCCAAATTACCATTTTCTAAATTTGATCCAGTTTATTATTAGCCCAGTTTAGCGTCACCCCTAATTCAATAGTATATACCAGGAGTGGCCAACTTCATTGTATATACGATCGACTATGTTTCTTAAAATTTTTTCGCGATCTACCTATATTAAAATCTTAAGATAATATTATAGATTTTTCAGGTTTTCCAGACGAGTGGGAACCCTGCATATAAATAATCATACTCGAATGGTATTTATTAAGGTAAAAGTTGACAAAGAACATATTTTCTTAGATACTCTCAAAGTATTTTTGAATATCAATGTGAACAATCATGTATATTTTCTTATCTTATTACGAGTAGGAAAGCACAGACCTAATAGACCACAGATTTCTTTTTATGACATTTTTTTGGGTTTATTTAGATTTCCCCGGATTTCTTAAAATTTCTCCAGATTTCCTAAAATTTTCTTGGATTTTCTTTTGCATTGTTTCATGATTTCCTTTTAAAAAAGTTAAAAACCGAGATTATCTTTCTGTAGTATTCTAAAATTTCTTTAGATTTTTTCAGATTTCCCTTTACTTGTACAACAAATTTCCCCAGCAATTTCCTCCTCGGTTTAAAAGAAATCACGAATGAGTCACCGGTCGATCGCGATCGACTTGTTGGCCACCCCTGGTATATACAGTACAGTCCTGGCAATCCGAACATACGCTAATCTGAACATACGCGCTAATACTATCTCCAGTAATTCGAACAAAAGAAGAAAAACTCAGTACCTACTCTGCACAAATAATTATGATCCGAATTCAACTAAGTTGTGATTATAACAATTTATGCGGACTACTAAGTTTTTTTTGTGTTTGGATTACTGGATAATCGGACTAGCGTTTTGTTCGGATTAGGGTGTGTTAGGATTAGCGTGTATTCGGATTACCGAGACTGTACTGTAATACATTCCGAGATGAAAAATGCAAGATTGTTACGAAATTTGACACCGAGGCATGTTTATTCTCAATCAGTGAAAATAACAATTTAATAATAAATAATTTATTACTATAATTGAACTTGCTAATATTTTGTTAAAAATTGTTTTTATCAAGTAGGTATCTCAGATCGGGAAGTAATCACTTTTCTACCGGTAAGTTAGAAAGCAAAACAAAATATCTTTCCAATTGGTTGACAGGTGAAAGTAAATTGTAAACTGGTTCTCAATTTATTAAAATTCAGAAATGATTCGATTACTAACTGTGAGTACAAAATATAACATATTTGTGTAGTTTTGTTTTCTAGAAAATAATTTCTTTTACTGAAATATTCATATAAATTACTCAAGTTTATGGAAACTTAATTTCATTGAAATTATTCAGACAAAGTATAATAAATATTTATGTATCTTAATTTAAATAGGAAGCCAGATTTTGTTGTATTAAAGAAGAACAATATTATTGTATAAATTTTTTTATCTTTACCTTCCCATCTGAACAATTACTTGACTTTTGTTACTTTTAAGTTAATTTAGAAAAGACTTACAAGTACTACGCTTTAGTTTTGAATGACTAAAATTACTATTCAATCTTTCTGCATATTATGCACGGTTACCAGTTGCCAATAAAAATGAGTAGATTAATTAATTGATATAAGATATTTGTAGCCAATATGGCCAAGTTGCTAATATGGCCAACGCTCTGCATTACGACAATTATCGTGACATTCTAATAAATTCCGTGAGGGGCGTATCTAATACATTTATTTTTATAGAAAGTGCGCTGATCTTTTAATTGGTATAAATTATATTATTATCGATTTGTTTATTAAAGTGTTGATTTTGTATGCATAATATAAAAATTCGGCTATACTAAACTATTAGCAGTGTAGTCGAAATAATTTATTATTTTGACGTAGGTAGTAATGCTAAATTTCATGAAACCGTTAACAGAATACAGTATGGCCATCAATGATGGTCATATTGATAAGTTATATATTATATCATTTTAATATGGTCATATTGCCTTTATACAAACGCTTGGAAATTGTCATTAGCCATATTGCCAAAAGAGTGTTAACAATTACCCAATTCTTAAGTTGTCCACGAAATCTTTCACAAATAATAATAATAAACTACAATATAACAAGTTAAATTTATTTGTTTTAACTTCTGATTGAACTTGAAATTTAACTTGAAGTTTTTAATGTTATTTATTCTTACAAAATGAGATTTATATATTTAAAGATTTTTGATTAAGATATTATTATAAAATTGTTGTAGTTCATGGTAAAAACTATTTAAATTGAATTTTGAAATGTAATAAAAATAAAATATTTTTTCTAGTTTGAGCTACGCTTGCGGCACAAACGCCGCATTCCGACAAAAATAACAATAAAAATTTTAGGTACATATAATAAGTATAGTACATAATATTAACTAAGGTGTTAACAGCGGGAAATTTATGGTTTACACTCATGAGGATGTACGGGGATGTACGAGAATTTACCGGGATTTATCAGAGATGTTCGACAATTTATGAAAATTTACGTAAAAAACAAATACAATTATTTTTATAATGCAATGAAGTGAATTTAAAAAAAAATAATTTTAAAAGTTATTTTATTTATGTACTACACTTATTTTTCTATCGTTTTCAGTTGGTTGAATAGTTATCATAAAACTCCTTTCAAGATTTTTAATGAAGATCAATAATTAATCAATTATTACAATATTGAATGCAAAAGATGTGCTCTATTATTATTTATAATATAAATTATAAAAAAAATACAGCAAATTATCAGCCTGTTTATAAATATTGTATTTTTAAATAACAATGTTTTATTATTTTCTATTTTATTAGTTTCAGCCTTTTGCATATTGATAACATTACTGTAAATTTTCACCTGAATGTAAAATTTCCAAACTCCTCTATCTTCAATTTCTTCTAATATCTTATCACTTACCATTCTCTCTGAAAACACCTGATTTATAACTTGATCTATTATTTTATTTAGTTGTTTCTCAATTAAATTTAAATTGCATTTATATAATTTTTTATTCAAATATTAATCTCCAATATTATTGTTTATTTTCCCACAAGTTAAGATTTATATATTTATTATTTTTTAAATTTTGCTTTAAATCTTTGTTTTGTTTATCTATTGTTTCCTCTAAATTTTTAGTTTTGCTTTAAATACAGTAGAATCCGCTTAATGTGATCACTTTGGGCCAAGAACATTTTGATAACATTAACCGACTGATAACAATAAACGAATTTTAGAAAAAAAGGAAATTTAGAATAATTAGGTAAATTTAGCAAGAATAAACTAATCTTAAATTAAAATGCATAAAGCAAAGTGCACATTTAGCAAAATCAAAATAGAAACACGTCGTGAAACGGGAAACTTCATTAGTGTTTGTATAGAAATTAAAACGAGTGATGTGTTTTGTAAAGATATATAAAATTTCAATGACAAATCAAACAAGGATACTTAGAAAAAGAAACTATTGTGTAGGAAATTCCTTGAAAATGATAATAATAAGCGGCTTTTTGATCACATTATCCGGTGGTTTTTGTATGTAAACTAATTAAAGCGGCCGGTTCCCAGTCAAAATTATCACAATAACATTATCCGCGGATTCTACTGTATTTATTATTCCTATCCGAATCACGTTGATTTTTTTTTATTTTGTCCTGATTCTGCTGATATGCATTATTTTAAAGTTTTTTTTAATTTTGAAGTACTCTAGATTAAAATTGGTATATCTTGTGAAAGAAAAATCGTAGTAAAACAAGCAAAATTGATTTTGAAGAGTGAAAGCAGTATTCAATAATGTCTTAAGTAGAAATGAGCGTAAAAATTCGGTGTCCTCAAAACATGACCTTAAATATCTCCGAATAGCGTGTATTTAGCACTTTTAGATTAGGATATCTCGAATTAGCAATTCTGACGTGCTAAGTTGTTTTATTATTCCTTGGTAGAATGCTAGAATTTTAATTATATATTATTTTTTAATTTTATTTTTTAATAAATACAATGTCGATACAGCCTTTTCCTTTAAAAAATAAATAAAATACTATGTCAAGATACTAAAACCACATAAAAATCCAAAAACCTGATTTTTTGTAGATAGCGCCTTTGATTTTAGCACGGCAGAATTCTGCGGTCGTATTCAGAGCCATAAGATTTGCAAGAATTGATAATATGTTTCAAGCAAGTGGTAAAACAGAAGTCAAATTGAGTTTAACTGTGTTATCAGAATGAGACTCATTTTCAAATTATTTCAAAATCTTTTAAAATTCAGTGTACTTGTTCCCGATCGTATCTAAAAAAAATTTCCTACATGCCAATTCAATATTACCTCTTATTCTGTCATCTATCTCCTTGTCCCACGAGTATGAGTTGAAAATTCTAGTACTTAACTTAACTTAACAAGCTAAATTTTTGAAATTACGTGGGGGAGGTCTAGAAAAGCTTAACTTCGAATTGTCAACCGAAATTTCCTTGTGGATTTTCCGCCATCTTGAAAAAAGAGTTAAATTCAGTTTTTTCATAATAACTCGGTTCTCCGTTGAGATACGAAAATTTTTATGCAGTACTTTTTTGTTGCTTTTTTCACGATATATAATTAAGGTCATTTACATTTTTCACTTATCATCCATAGTTATTGAGATATCGATCGAAGCAACCATAAATTTGGGGAGTAAAATTTGTTTTTTGCACTTTTCTTTTTCTCGTGAAAGATATCGAAGAAATGTTTAACATCAAACTTGTAGAGCGTGTTCAGACCTACAAATTGGGTTTTTTATTTTTTATTTTAGACAAAAATTACGACTTCTAGCGTGCCGCAAAGTCGGTAAGTCTGTGCCCAGTTTCGATTTAGCCGCTCGCTAACGGATGAAACGCTTGTTTAGGGAATTATTGCAATTAGTCCAGTAAAATTAGATAAAATAAAAACATTAATCGGTAAAGATCTGAATTTTGGTACACATGTTTATTACGGCTTCCTGTTAAACATACTAAAAGTCCCCGTCAAAATCTGTTGCGCTCGAGCCACGATCTTGGAAAAAAGTACACTTCTTTAGTTTTTTGTCTATATCTCGGCAATTTGTACTGATACAAAAAAAAGTTTAAGTAAAAATTGTAGTTTATTAAATTTTCTTCAAAAAAGTTGCCATATATGTTTTTGTATCTCCAATACTTTTGCTTTTCTTTAGTTTAGACACTTTAGAAGGGAGTTGCATTATGCTCGATGTTCATGCTTATTAGTGACGAAACTTTATGCGATGCATATCTTTCTTATACCTTTTTGGACTGGAGAAATAGTCAGTGCTAAAAGTAAAAGATTTACCACTTTGAAAAACTAAATTAACTGAATTGAAACGACAAATCTGCAAAAAAACCTTCAGTATATGCAACGTCAGATTACAGCTAAAGTATTAGAGATACAAAAAAATGTATATCAACTTTTTCGAAACAAATTTAATAAACTACAACTTTTACTTGAACTTTTTTTTGTTATCGGCACAAGTTACCGAGATATAGACATAAAACTGCAAAAGTGTATCTTTTTTCAAAGTTGGCGGCTCGAGCGCTGCAGAGCAGATTCGATCGAGACAGCTACATCGGAGGTAGTATAATAGATCAGTGGCGGTGCAAGTGTAGCTATGGCCCTTAAGCAAATATACAAAACGGGCTCCTAAAACAACAATTTATTAATTTTCAGCGGCGTATGCAGAGGGGGGGGGGGCAAAGGGGGAAATCCCCCCCCCCCGAAAGATGACTCAAATTGTGTTCCTGAAGCTCTCCCTGATAAAAATAATGTTTACCACAAGGTTTTAAAATTGAAATAACTTAAAATTTTTTTATTTTTTTTGTTTCTTAGTTTTCGGATTTCGTTTGTGAAGGTTCATCGATGTTTCTGGAACTTGTCAGGCGGTATATCACGGACGCACATGAATGGATTAACGAGATTCTAAAAATATTTGGTCTACTTCCTCTAAACGCATTTTCTAAATACGTCACTGTTAATTTTGAATTGCGGATATTATTAAAAAATTTCTTTTTTGGGATTTACTACCCTTTATGGTTCCGGGCCTCTATGGTCCCGGGCTCCTCAGGATTGCTTACATTCGCTTATTGATATCACCGCCACTTAATCGATGTCTCCTTTTTATCACCGCCATATAGAGCGACGAGGAATCGCTTTCCAGCGCAAGTTAGAACCTCCGGATCGACCTCTTCTTGTTTAAATAATTCTACCGATGACTGTAGGGTCGGATTCTTCTCGAGGGTGTTGATAAATTTCGATTTTCCAATATTACAAAAAGACGATGTGGTGTTGCAACCGTTGAAAGCATGAATGAAAAAAACGTTCTCAAGAATTCCTAAAAAATATAACCCCCCTAAGAAAACCCTATCGCACTTTCCCCCCCTAAATTTAGGGGGAAAACCCCTAAGTTGGCAACCCTGGCTACGAAAAGGAGCTGATGTTCCGGCAAGAACACGAAGAAGGGTCTGGTATACCTGGGCCAAACCCAAACTCCAACGGTCGCCGTATAGGTGCGTTCTTTGACGGGACGAACATTGTATCCTAACATTGTAGACGTCGTAATTTTTGTCGAAAATAAAAAAATGAATTGGTAGGTCTGAACACGCTCTACAAGTTTGATACTAGACATTTTTTTGATATCTTTCACGAGAAAAAAGAAAATAGCAAAAAACAAATTTTACTCCCCAAATTTATGGTTTTTTCGATCGATATCTCAATAACTATAGACGATAGGTGAAAAATGTAAAGGACCTTAATTATAGATCGTGAAAAAAGTAACAAAAAAGTATTGAATAAAAATTTTTGTATCGCAACGGAGAACCGAGTTATTATGATAAAACTGAATTTAACCCTTTTTTAAGATGGCGGAAAATCGACAAGGAAATTTCGGTTGACAATTCGAAGTTAAGCTTTTTTAGGCCCTCCCCACGTAATATCAAAAATTTAGCTTGTTAAGTTCATATGCTTATCTGCCCCGTTTTTTCAGACGTAGTGACTGGACTAATAATTAGGTAGAATTACACCACTAAAAATCTACTGTTTGTTTTCCAAAGATTCAATCGCCACTGGATTCGATCTACAATTGCTTCATGAATGATTCAAATTCATTTTAAAATCAATTTACCCATTTATTTCTTTTTTATCGATTTATAATACGTTCTTAACGATAGGACTTGATTAAATTGCATGCTACGGTGCACTTGAACCACATAAAATGAAACTATTTTGAACATTTTTATAGAAATTCATGTATACTTGTGACGAGTGGGAATTCAATTCAAATATTTAATCATTCGAAATCAAATTTCACAATTAAGTACCCACTCTTACCGCACGTAGAGAAATGCAAGAAATGAATGTGGTGTCACTTGAGTTGATATTCAAATTGACGTACTATTTGATACTATTACCAGGGCCGGCATCTTTTAGATTTGCCGTGTGGTGCTTACAAATATTATGTGATGTGAACGACAACGAATGAGCTTTTTTTTTTAGCTTTTTGCTAAAGCTGTTTGCTTTTGAAGGAAAAAAATACCATAATTAGCTACGGCCCTGAATGTTTAGTGTTTTATTTTCATATCCAAATTATTCACTGTTTTGTATTTTCTCGTTGTGGTGCTCAAAATCCGTGGTGTGGTGCTCGAGCACTCAAGCAACACAACTGTGGCCGGCTCTGACTATTACCTGTTATTAGTTCTATCGATCGTCAGCGAAGCTCTTTAAATTTAGCGATTAAGCTATTAGCAATTTTACTAAATCACAATATCCGCTTTCCGTACGCTAATTATTTTTGGATATTTAAAAAAATTATGTTAATTATTTAAAAAACTCTTTTTTTAGAATGGTCCAACCACGGCGTTGGACCACTTGATATGGAATGACCCTATAATATTATTTAGAGTTATTGTATAGATTAAAAGGATCCACCTAATTGAACGCGATGCGAGGAATTTAAATTTTGAATTTATTTGTTAATTATGGCAAAACCAATATCAGTACAAATGAAATTTTCACTATAAAACAACAAAGCTCTAAAATTGTAATTGAAAAACTTCTTTTGGTTCAGTGTTATGTTTGTTGTCGCATTTGCACGTCAGCTCAATTTAGATTTTATGTTAATTCCAATTTAGTTACCAATTGCATGTGTGTAGATTTTATTACATTATTGTAATTTTTTGTTTTAAATTCCAGTGGTTAATGTTGTGCACACATACGTAATATATTTATATTCCGAAAGTGATGTTATTGCATCAAAGAAGGTCTGATGGTAAATGGATATAAACACGCAACTTAAAACGAAAAGTATGTTAAATGATGCGTCACTCGAAAATCCATTGAAAAATTATTGTTTTGTAAGTTTAAAATGTGTTTGTGATGCGTTAGTGTTTTTGATGTATGAACCGAGACAGAACTGTTATAGTGACAACTTTGTGGAAATATAAATCTCCAACCGTTTTTTGTACTTATGGTGTTTCGAGAAAATATGCTAATTTGTAGTAACAAATATATTTGAACATTTTTGAAAGCATGAAAAATATAACTTATTATTACGATGACATTAAATCACAGCAGAACATGGCCAGTGAGTACTATGGCTGTAGTTCAATTAAGAGTAAACGTGAACAGTCGGACATACAGTACCCTATCTGACGAGGATAATAATATTAATCCTTGCGTACTTATTTCAAACGTAAAAGTTGTATCAAATTCATCTGATCAAAAGTTACAACATGATAAGGCAGAGCAAGAGGTTCATCATATGCGAGACACCCCCGAGGATAAATTCTCCGAAGATCGCACATCGAAAAAAACTGAAAATAGAGTTATCTTACCACTATCTAAAAAGCATTTAGAATTATTTACTAAAATGTCTTCCTCTATTTTCAAAACTTTAAGAACCGACACCGTCTCGACAATTCTTGAACAGGACGAATTCGATTCCGAAAATCAAGGTAGTATAGGTAAGTTTCAAAAACTTTATTTTTTAATTAAATTTTAAATTCTAGTATAAACTAGGTCGCACAAAACTTCTTTTTAAAAAATTTAATCCTATTGGCAGAAGTTTACTCTAATGCAAGCTTTCATTGGTCTGATATCTATTCCTGACACCCTAACTGGTATCGATAAACTGAATTATCCCGCTTCGTAGTTTATTAACTTGTAGGTTCTTACTAAGTTTTCTTGAAATAAATATTTCACATTTAATATAATGTCAACGTTAAATAGTGGAACTTGCTTTTTACCCTCCGGAAAATTGTAAATTACTTTTTCACGGGTAAATAAACCGAGGTTGAAAATCGCTGCTCTACATAGTTAAAGATTCAAACAATATCCATTAAATCATAGTGCCGGTGATATTTTATATTATTTTTATTTGAGAATTTAGCAAAAAAATTGGAATCAACGCTGCTAACTGCAGTCAATCGATTTTTTAGCTCACCAAAGTCTCCACTTTGGAGACGTTACGCTTGTTGCCTAAACTACTCGCACAATAGTTGTACGACGATAAATAACTGGAATATACCATAAATAAAATATTTTTTGCTTTTCAATATTTTGCTCTCAATTTTTTTGAATTAGAGTAAATAAAAATTGTTCGTATTCACTTAGAGTTTGGGTTAATTGAATTCGAAATGATAACAAATGCAAGTAATGCGAATGGCGAGAATAAAGCTTGCTAAATCTCGTAGTTGTCGCCAAAACGTGCAAATTTAATATTTCATTCAAGATTGCTTACCGGATAACAAGTTTAAAATATACAACTAGTAACAGAATGAATAATTTTTCCAAACTCACATTCAAAGTCTCGTCATATTGGGGTAGATTCAATACTGAAAATGGATGCATCACGTAGACTGGAAAAAGTTTCCCATTATTTATTTTATTTGAGATGATTGATATTTACAATCCTCCTGTGTCTCTATTGTTAAATAATATTGTCAATTTAATAGATCTATCCAAATATTGAACTAATTTATAAAATTTAAAAAAATTTTCCCTCTGTAACTCAACCAGCCATTCTACCAAGCCACTGTTGTTAAAAATTATTCTGAATTTATTGTAGGTACCTTTATTAAAAAGTTTCGACTTTAATTAAGACTAAAGAGTAAATGTAGGAAGGAATCTCTCTCTCTCCAGGTTTAATTTAAAAACTTTTTTTTTTGTTTCAGCTCTATGCAATCCAATTATCAGCGGTGTAAACGAAAGTATTGAAAATAATTTTGAAAATTTAGAAAAATTTCACGTGCTTGCACTGAGTAGAGTCGAGGACGATGTTAGAAATACGACACGTATTGGAACTATTGGCCGAAGAGCCAGTAACAAAATAGAAAATTGGGATCTAATTTATACGGAAACAAATAGCAGCAAGTTTTCAAAAAAAAGCAACGAAAATGCGTCTATTGCACCAGGAACCAAAATTATTTCAACAGGAGTTTGTAACAAGTTTAACGAATGTTTACTGCCTGACATACCATTGGATGCTCGTAAAGCAACGACACTTAGGCGTCATTATTATCCTGAAGGCGGTTGGGGTTGGGTGATTATAGTTTGTACGGTGTTTGTTCATGTACTTAATCATGGTTTACAACTTTCGTGCTCACAACTTAATATGCCAGCCTCAGAAAAATTTAAAGTTCCTTCTATGGATGTCGCAGGTGAGTCGTTTTAAATTTTTAGCAATTTTCATATTTCCCATAGCTCCGTCGTTCATCTAAATTTTTGAAAATTGGATTAAGTTTCAAGTTATTATTGTGAACAATGTAATTTTTAAAGTACCTTTCCGCTTGAGTGCGTATTTCTGCAAAAATCAATATTGATTCTAACTAAGCTATAGGAATTACAATTTTTATCTTTTAGTCTCAGTTCCAGTGCTCTGGATATTACGTAATATTTCTAAATGGATAATCGTTGCATTCGAAAACTTTTTTTATTTCAAATCTTAATCAGATTATCTATTTGGAAGCTATTAAATTGAAACTTTTACAATACAATTTTCACAGAAAATAAAATTTTTTTCGAGTATCTACTTATGGTTTTTCAGATGTTCTAAGTAATAAAATTGTATTAAACAGACTCTAAGTTTCACATCTAATCTAAAAATGTCGACTGTTACTTTACAGTGTCTTAAAACGATCTACCTTAAATATTTTCTGAAGTGGAAATATACAAATGATAGGGAAAGATACACCAAATTAAGCTCTAAAAAATGCTATCTTTGGAAGTAAAAAAAATTAAAATTAGATTACGCCTTACTATAAGGGTATAAGACGACATACAGCGTGTTTATTTAAAAATTTTCCACCCTCGCATTGGAAGCTAGAAGAAAACGCGGTTTGACTGATAAAGAACTTGCAGGGGTAAACTTGCATCTTGTAAAAATTTAGCATTATCTCCCTCTTCTAGATATGGTTGACTGATTTTTTCTGATTTTATATCATCATAATTAATTTCCCGAAATACTTAAGGGAGTTGATTTCTAAATTTATTTATCTATTCGCAATAGAAACACACAGTATTGCTAGTATATTTTCAGATGAAAACACAGAATACTATAGGTTTGTTGTTATTGTTTTGTTCAGCCATACAATGTTTTCAAAACACAATATCGTCGTACACTGAATTTCTTTATCCTTGTCTCATCCGATACTTATTTATATTTTTTATTATTCTTTCAAGTTGTAAAACTTATGATTTACATTAAATTTCTTTTCGACATACATTTTGAAAACATTATTGCCTACTATAATTTTAATTCAGTTTTGTGATATATTCTGATTATATCCTTGCTCCTTACTTATATGTTATGTACTTACTTTTCTTATAAATGATTTTAATTTAGTAAAAAAATGATATAAAAAATACATCATCTCATAATTTCCTGAATACGTACCTCAAGACATTAGACATAACTATATCTATATTATATTCGTTTACTTTGCCATTCACGGCAGGAGAAATATTTATTTATGTTAATCGAAAGTTGATTATTTAGATCTTGATTTTTCTTAATCAAGGTACAAAATGGTTCAAATCAAACACTTACATAGGAAGTTAGGTAACAAGAGTAAGTAGATTATTTATCAAATGGGTACACAAGTGATTAGCTTTACCTACGAGTAGAATATACTGTAACCGATGCCCCATTCTATTAGAATGGGTTGCCACCGATTGAATAACAGGATAGACTCTTGACTTGGGTGGATTATCCTATAAGTAAAATTGTTTCACTGAAATTTAAATAAAATTCAAAATTACAAAAATATAATTTATTTTTATTTGTGTATCAAGGGCATTATGACGATGTTTATGTCGAGGGCAATCAAATTAAAAGGTCGAGGGTCGCCAGGCCTGAGACTTTTTAAGTTGCCCTCGACATAAACATCGAGTAATGCCAGTGGTGCATACAACGGTTTATATTACACTGCATTTGAATTTGAGAAAATTTAAAATTTTTTATAAATTTTGAATTTGATTTTGCGAAATTTTCTAGTTTGCGCAGAAATGTATATATAATTGCGATTAAGAGGGCATAATAAGCGGGCATGATTTATACGCCCTATAGCCCAGTCAAATTAGACAAATTAAAAACAAAAAATGATATATTTCTGGAAATTGGCTTAAAAAGTGTAGTAAGCTTCCCAATTCAACATACTAAAAGTCCGTTAACGTGGGTGGTGAGCTCGCTCTGCCATCTTGGATTTTATGTGCACATTTCTGGTTTTTTTCAAATATCACCCCAAGTGTCAACTTTTTGGGTATTACACCTTTCTCAAAGTTAAAGATCTGGAAATTTCCTATAATATGACTTTTATTATTGTTTTCTAACTTCACCCATTTCGGAGAAAATAGCACTGAAAGTCCATTGCTTGTACTAGTGGGATATTTGGATGTTGTTTTATGCAGAACCCTACCAACCCATAATTTTTAAAAAATTATTTAATTAGGAAGATGGGCTAATTTTAAACTATTCTTTGACTTGAAAAAAGCTAGAAAAAATTCAACAAGCAAATAAGATGATTTGTAGATATTCATTATTATGAATAAAACTACCAAACCACATAAGGTAACATAGAAATAATGGACTTATGGATATATAAGCATTTTCAGAACTGTCTTTCGCAGTGTTCTATCCAATATAATTTTCAAAATTAAATCTTATTTATTCATTTTTTCTTAGCAAACAAAGTTAGCAAAACTTTTATTTACAATATTTAGAAACTACTGACTAAATGGAAATTGTTGTTTTGGTTTGTATATAACCTGCATTGTTGTACCTAGCTGAAAATCCAGTTATTGTTAATTTGAATTTATTGTTATCATAAGAATGGAAAGCAATAATTCAGTGAAATGTTTTCTTTGTAAAGAAAATGTGGAAAACGGTGATATCAAAGTTAGTAAATTTAATAACAGCTACACAGAGAAAAAAACAATCCTCACAATAATTTTGAAGTAAATGTTCAAAAAGTTTTCTTGGTGTATTGAAGAAAGAAGAGACCGAAAACATCAACATTTAGCAGGACTTTCGTCCGTAACAGTTCATAATAATATGTCCTGCCGAAAAACTACATCAAGCCGTCTTCTATTGCAGCAGCTACTACTCTACGATCGCGATAGTCTCATTTATACTTTTGAACACAGTGTTTCTATTGCTGTGTTACTATTGATGAATATTTCTATGAAAGTGAAAAAAGAAACCATGTGAGAAGAGGCGTAATATGAACGTTCAAGATCTTTCGTTCAATTGAACTGTGAAAATTTAATTTGATGAACAACATTGTTGTCGTTTTTTCCAAATTACAGGTACTCTTCGCAAAAACGAACTTTTTCAATTTTGATCGACATATAAAATTTGATCATATCGCGTGATATATAGTTGTTATCAGAAAAAAAAAGACTTTTCAAATATGAAAAAACCCAATATGGCGCCCATAAGAAAAACCTAAGTAGAGTGTTGTAGCTCTGGCATCAAGAACGCCTTGAAAAATATGATGACAGATTTAGAATCCTTATGAAAAAGTGCCCCAAGAACGTCCTAATTAAAAACGTCTAGTTCTGTTGGTTTTCGCTTGAAAAAATAAAATCAAAAATTACAAATTTCCGTTTTTTTCCAATAATTCAAAAACTAAAAATGACACATCAAATTTTCTTTTGAAAAATTGTTCAAAATGAAAATGCACAACTTTGCTCTAATTGAATCGACCTCGTATCTCTTATAATAACTGAGATCCCCATGGTGCTCGAAAAACGGCCACCCTGTATAGCTTGAGTGTAATACTTTAATACTTACTAAATGTTGAATGTTTTAAAAATAAAATTTAATGTATCTTCATATGAGTTTTAATTAAGTAGTATGTCGAACGCATTCAATTATTAAAATGATAAAATAGAAGCTGTATGCATTCTGGTAACACCTCTTGTTCACTCCTCTCTTTTGTATCATTTATCTCCAATGGTTACATAAGGTGTTTACAATAAAGTTTGCTGGGAGAATAAATCTTAAACACCAGCTTTGTTGAAATTCGTAAATGAGAACAACTCTTGATTCTCCCGTGCAGCACACATACATATTTTCTGAGTCATCGATTTTTATTACTCTGTTCTCCGAAATGGGTCGAGTTAGAAAAAAATAATAAAGGTCATTTTATAGGAAATTTTCAGATCTTTTACTTTGAAAATAGGTGTAATACCCAAAAAGTTGACACTTTCGATGATACAGTAGAATCCGCTTAATGTGATCACTTTGGGACCAGAACATTTCGATAACATTAACCGACTGATAACAATAAGAGAAATTTAGAAAAAAACAAATTTTAGAAACGAAAAATTAGAGAATCTTAATTTACAGTGATTTTATTACATAGTTAATTATTATACTTTATGTACATAATTATTACACATTAGTTGTACATTACATTACTTTACATTCATAAAAGAAAATAGTCCAACGTTGATTGCTTGTTACAAGTGAGAAATTGGTTAATAAAATTTTCATAATTTGCAAATTGAGAGATTGGGAGATTTTCAATTGCGCGGTGGCATTTCTTTGTCCCATTTTTGGCAGTTTATCATATACTTTTCGATAATTTCTACCTTCTGTTTCACCGAGAGATCGTTTCGTTTTTTCGTCGGCATCGTAAGAAAAGCAAAAATAAACTAAACTTAAATTAAAATGCAAAAGCAAAGTGCACATTTGCAAAATGAAAATAGATACGCGGCATGAAACGGGAAACCTCATTTTGTGCAGTATAGAAATTTAAACGAGTGACGTGTTTTGTCTAGATATAAAATTTCAAGACAAATCAGAAAAAGATACTTAGAAAAAGAGATTATTGTGTTGGAAATTCATTGAAAATTCCTTGAAAGTGATAATAGTAAGCGGCTTTTTGATCAGATTATCCGGTGGTTTTTGTATGTAAACTGATTAAAGCGGCCGGTTTCCAGTCAAAATGATCACAATTACCGACTGATAACATTAACCGAGATCACATTAAGCGGATTCTACTGTATTTGAAAAAAAACAGAAATGTGCACATAAAATACAAGATGGCTGAGCGAGCTCACCACCTACGTTAGGGGACTTTTAGTATGTTGAATTGGGAAGCTTACTACACGTTTTAAGCCAATTTCCAGAATTATATCATTTTTTGTTTTTATTTCTTCTTTTTCAAGCTAAATTGACTGGGCTACTAGGTTATCATAGCATATACTTAATATACTTCGTTGTCAAGGTGTAAAAAACTAATAATGATTCAGTGTAATAATAAATGAAATTACGTTGATTTAATTTAAGAAGTATAAATTGATAAATTATAAAATATTGGTGCAAATATTAAGATATAAAATTTGGTAACCGTAAGATAGGAGTTTTTAAATTATATTTAGTATAAAAATTGTTTAAATATAGTTGACCTTTCATTGTATAATTTAGAAATTGTTGAGTACGAGGTCAGTAAGAACAAAAATTAAGTTGTCCGACGTTTCGGGTTCTTTATTGACCCATTTTCAAGGCTACAAAATAACAAAAAATATATGAGAGAACATGAAAAATTTAACATACAATCAAATACAATATCAAAAGTTAAGTAATATAAAACAATAATTGAAATACATAAAATTGAAATACAAACATTTAAATATAAAGCACAAAAATTTAATACTAACATTAGAGAGAAATAATAAAAATTGAAAAATTGAATCAATAGATGGAATATTAACCTAGATAGAAAAAATTTGAAGTAGAATGACACATCTTTCCGTCTTTTTGGCTGTGTTTGACCACGCTTCGACCAGCCACGTGATGTTTTGTTCAAATACAAACACAAAAACAACTCTAACCCAGAAGGATGATTAGTTCGAACTAAACAAAATTAATTCGAACCAAAAATCTCCCGGTAGTTAATTGGAAACACAACAGAAGTTGGTAACCTTTGAATTTGAATTCAAACAAAAAACCCGCGAGGATGGTCAAAACAGCAAAAACGGAAGAAGAAAAGAAGAATAAAAAGAAAGGAAAGAAAAATAATGAAAATAGTATTTCATCTATGCTGGGTTCATAGTATCTAAAATTCTTTTGAAGCCGCCATCAAAGTGCTCGACATCCCTTTTGTCGTTAATCGACGATCCCTGCGAATAAATATGAATCGCCTCTTCTACTTTTCTAATTTTGTCTATTTTCTCCCGGTCAAGGATATCGATACCGTCGTAGTTGATGTTATGATTTTCGTCAATCATATGTCTGCATAGAGCTGTAGGTCTTTTTGAGCGCTTATCCCCCCCCTCTGTATTAGCTAAACCCAGAGTACGAGCGTTCTTCAAGTCCCTAGTATGCTCTTTTATGCGGACACATAATTTTCTAATTTTCTAATGTTACTATTAAATTTTTGTATTTCAATTTTATGTATTGTAATTATTGTTTTATATTACTTAACTTTTGATATTGTATTTGATTGTATGTTAAATTTTTCATGTTTTCTCATATATTTTTTGTTATATTGTAGCCTTGAAAATGAGTCAATAAAGAACCCGAAACGTCGGACAACTTAATTTTTGTTCTTACTGACCTCGTACTCAACAATTTCTAAATTATATTTAGTATTATTGATAGTTTGGAAAACAATCGTATGTTTTATTCGAACTAAAATTAACTTGTAAACGCGGAAATTTTCCACTTGAACATGGAGGCTTCCCATCGTACGTATAAAACTTGTTTACTAAGGAAAGTTTGATTTTCAGTTCTAATAAAAAATATACGATTTTCTCCAAGCGTTAAAAACTTGACATTATGTCAAAACAATAAGAAGTATTCTTATACTTCAATAGAAGTATATTTCATTCGATCGGAATGTAGTTACCGAACAGATATATCTTGGTCGAATTGGCATATTATTGGCGTCAGCATCATATCCTTGAAATAAAATTGCAATAAAAACATCTATGTAGGACACTTTGACAAATGTGAAGGTATTTCGATGACTTCACATCCGTGCTTCACATTGATGTATTTTGTTGATGGTGCCCACCTGTGCTCGGCTAATATTTAGTAGTACCTATGCAAAACACAGCAAAACATTACAAACAACTTTCTTTTCAGATATTTCTTATGAATTTTCAAAAATATTTTCTATTTTAATTTTTTCTCATCGTTCATTGTAGAAAGATGGCAAAACAAACTCGAAAGACGATATCCCTAGTAGACAAAGAGTAAACGAAGCTAATTACCGTGGAAAACCTGCTGAAAAATATCAGATAAATAGCTCGAGGCAGGAAAATCTGATGTACAAGTGTAAGAAAATCTGAATAAATTGGAGTAAATCCAATGATATCCAAACAATTCTAAAAGGTACCTTCAATTCTCGAGATTTATTTTCCAAAAGTGAGCAAGCTTGTTTTATCCAAGAATTCTCAAGAAATCGAAAATCGAAAATACTATTCATGAATTATTTGCTTGTTTACTCTTTCCATCCAAAATTAGACCGAAAAAATTCTTAGGCAAACCAAGGAAATATGAGAAGATCCAGAGCTTTCGGAATAAATCTTTGTGAGATTATTGCATTGTATTGGTACATTGTCATTTCCCCATGTCATGTTCCCCTAAGTTGATAATTTACCTGAATCTGCATTCATTTTCATGGAAGTTAAAATGAAATTTGCTAGAATTCAATCTTTGGAAGAAAATGTTTTGAAAGACCCAAAAATCATCTTATTTTATTTTTAACTTTTTTGAACTTTTAATCTTTAAGAATGGGTAGGTTTAATAATTATGCGCCTATCCCACAGTTAAATTATCATCAATATTTAAGAATTTTAATTTTTAAATAATGTCGAATTAATTGGACTTGACAAGTATTGAATTTAATATTCCAGGTTTATCTGACGAGAATCCTAAATTCGATTGACTACTGTGTTATAAATTACTAATCACACTCAAATTAATTGTACGCAAAGCAACACTTTTTTCTTTTTTCAATACTATTTGAAAAAAATAATTTTGAATCTCTTACGAAATTGGATTATTTAGAAAATTTTAATTTGATATTATAAATGTTATAGAGAAATTTAACAAAGAAAACTATTGAACATTATACTCAGGAAAATGTAAAAAATATAAATAATTACAGTTCTTTAAAAAATTATATTATAAATGTTTATGCTTGAATTAAGCACAAAATAAATAATAAATTCCTTTTGACTTATTTCATTTTATTGTTTTATTATATCGTATAGGTATTGTTTTATTGGGTACGAATGGGAGACTTACGCGGCAAGAAAAGTTATCTTTCGATTTTACTTTTTCTTTTTCTCAATAAGATCGAAATCAAAGAACTAATTTTAAAATTTTAATTTAATCTAACAATATTTTATAAGTTTAAATAGATAAACATGTCGTATGTGCATTTAAGCTTTAAATTAATTAACACAATTAAGGCAAAGAGCGATAGACACATGTACTGCTTCTTCGACTTCCCAGTCATCACCATGTGTTTCTGACTCATTAGTTGTCATCAGTAATAATATTTTATTTTATAAGAATAAACAAAAGAAAGGTGACATGATTTAATCAGAGAATTAGTTAATTTGAATTGTTGATATTTTTTATGTTTCATTCGCTACTGTCAATATCAAATATGACATTTAATAAATTTTTATATATTGAAGTGATATTTTCCAGCTACCGAAATTTTCCACTCCCAATTTTTCGAAATCCTAATTTTAAGTTTTAAATAATAAATTTTAACCCTCCAGTACTAACAATCGGTCTCACAGACAAACGACTTATATTTTTATCTATAAATTTAATACGATAACAGCTGAATGGCTGTTGGTGGCAGTACCTTCAAATCATCTAGTTTAGCATGTCTCGTGACATCTAGAAAGTGAAAATGTTTTTTTGTTTCTTATTTATAGGCAATAACGGTCTAACAGACCGACGTTAGTACTAACGTTACAAAAATATTTTAATTTTTAATAAGTGATTTTTTGCAATTGGAAAATTTACCCGATTACTATACGTATATTTGTGTAAATAAACTAAGTTTACCGTCGCGCACAGTGACTTTAATGTTTTTTTTTAAATCAAAGATAAAAAATACCTCTGTTTAGAACATGCTATGATAATTTACAATGACTGCAATGTGCAAATAACGAAGTAAATTGTAGGCAAAATATTTCGGTTATTATTGGGGCTAACTTACAACAATTTTTTTAATTCTTAATAACAGTATTATCTTTACGGATAATAATATCAGTTGTCGTCAAATGTTATTTTTTATTTAGAAAATTTAAATTTTAATTTGTTCTTGTTTATAATTTTTAATATTTTTACAACAGGAAAATTTTGTAACATAAAATAACTTTTTACTACTAAAATTAACATTATTATAAAGAAAAATACCTAGACATTTGATATTATTCCATTTATGGTAAAAAAAATGTAAACAATGCGTTAAAAAAATTAAAACCTAGAATCGGTCTCATACTCCGACATTAGTACTCGTGTTATAAAAAAATATGTTAGTACTGGAGAGTTAAACAAACTCTCAGTACGAAATGGGAAAGCCAATCAACCTGATAGATAAGTAGACCATACGTAGCCTCTATCAAACTCATTTCTAATACCTCCAAAATATTAATTTAAATTTTTCTAATTAAACTAAATAATTCCAAATTTTAATTATCTCTTCAATCTTTAAATTTATCCATCAATCCAAATAATCTCCCATCACTTGAAGTCGATCCACATTTATCCAAAATTTGTTTAAACTGCTTGGAAAAACAAAATCCAAAAATAATCAAAAATCTTTACTCGCATAATATCAAATCTATTTTATTCGCCAAAATTCAATATTTCAAAATATAAACGAAAATCTCAAAAATAATAACGGAGACTGAAACATTCAAGATAAATGTTCGAATTTTTCTGAAGGTGAGAACAGTAGATCAGAAGTCACCAATTCGTTTATGCACCTCGTTGTTGACACGGCATGCAGCAGAAGTATTTCTTACGAAAGAGATCAGGTTGAAAATCCCAATGGAGTCATTTGTATTGTTCCAGAATACGATAGAACAAATTCTCTGAACATATTTAATGCTTTTTATAGTTATATGCATGTATTTATGAGATATCTAGAGTATCTGAATAGTAGGTAGTCACTTTTTATTATGTGTTACTATATCGTATTCTTTTTGCGACTATTCGTGCTAATTCTCGAATTTCAAATTATTAAATTTTTTTTGAAATTTATTCTTAACATTATTTATTGTTCATTTATTTATTTATTTTATTGGTATTGTTATTTATTAATAGATTTGAATTAATTAAAAAAAACATACTGGGTAATATCCTTTAGGCTTTAGTAAGAGGTGATAGGCGATTTTGGTATACCTGCAGCATATAGCTTTTGACTATAAAAATGAAATGATTTTCGCATAACGTAAAATATAATCGGGTACTCGCCCAAAAAAGTTATGGCCAAATAATAATCAAAGTTACAAAAGATATGGAATAAATTATTAACAAAGAGGCGTGTCTATAACCGGAAAGGACAATCTTTTCACAAGGAAGAGCACTCTTTTCAGTGTAGTAATAAATTTGTTTATCTTTTGTGACTGCAATTATCAGATAAACCATTTCCACTTATTGAACTGCCCAAATCCGAAATGTTATTATAGATCCTTTAACCCTTTGAAATTATTATGAATGAATAGGTAACGAGTCAATGTTTAAGCGCTCTTGCCGCAAAGTTAAAATTATAACTTTTAGTCACTGATTTAACTTCCTTAAAACATAATTGAACCGCACGTTAAGTTGTTTATATTAAATATTAGACTTTTTTTTAATAAAAATCAATAAAGCATTTAATTGCCAATTAAAATCGGAGTGCTTTTTAAAAGAAAAAGTTAGTAAAATATACTGCCGAAGTTTCAAAATTTATTTTGTCGTTAATGTTGTGGTTTTTATGAGTTACTGCATACTGTTTAGGTATACAACAACAACCGAGTTGATTATTAATGAAAATATTAGAATTACAGGATGAGAACCAACGGTAAATAATAAAATTTATAACTGGCTGGAAAGAAATTTTAAAAATGAAAGTTTCTCTGTAATAGGCTTGTGACATTTTGTGTAATTAATTAAACTTTTTTGACTTTATTGTGAGTGTGAATTATCATAGCTCTGTGAATCAAGCAAATATTTCATGTTAATATCATAAAGTTCAACTCTTTCAATAAATCTTAACGCAGTTATGTTTTCTGCTGTTATTGTGCTTTGGCACAGTTGAAAACTAATATTAATGGAGCCGAGATAATATTTATGGTGGTAAACTACTTCCTTGATATGTAGGCTAAATTTAATGTAGTATTGTTCTCACGAAGTAAGTACTTAAAAATTTAATCAAAATAAAAATTTGTATTATCCACTTCATCAAGCAGACTTGGAAAGTCTGTCGGAACCAAAAATTGACTTAGAGCTTGGATATTCGAAGGACTTCTTATTTATTCTGCTCTACTTAAAAAGTTAATTATTTCCTTAAAACGTAAAATTTTCTTTTCCAAATAAATTTAGTTTTTCATTCAGAAGTATAATTTGTTACAGCAAACAACAATCTATAAATTCAAATTAATGTTTCCATCGTGCAAGGCTTTTATTTGTGTAAGGTACAAGCTATATCAGGAATATCGTCTTTTATCCAAGAACTGTTTTTATATGCATCGTTTGCAAAAAGGGACTAAATTGATTTAAATTACGTATTATTCCTGGTTGGTTTATGTTGTAAAAGTTTGTTAAACATGGTTTTTAGGGCATTTTCGAAAAGTTTTACTAAAAGCTTAGTAAAAAATTCACATCGAACCTTTAAAATTAAAATATTTTATTAACATGTTCATTTTTAAAATTCTTTGAACGACAAAAAGTTTAAATGAAAATTTGACGTTGTAATTAAACGAATACTGAATTTTTAAAGTTTACCGAGATTAATATTAAATCAAGTTAAAAGTTTACTATGGTTATCAAAATTTTTCACCATTTTTTTATTATAAAAAAAAACAATGAAATACTCATGTATTTTTAAAATTCTAATTACACAAAAACTATTTCTAATTAACGGCACATTAATGCTACAATGCTACATTGTAGAAAATCCATTGTGTTTGAGAGCTTTGCAATACCAATTAGTGCGCAAAACATGTTTGATGTAGCTTTTGAAATCAAAATAATCCTGAAAGGATATTATATTACGAAAGGTATAATTTGTTATTACAAAACATTTTCCAGATGAATAATCATTTCAATCAGATCAATAAGTCCTTTCTATAGAAATACATTCGTAGACACCTAATAATTTTAGTTACTGCTGAGGTTGGATTAGGTAAAAGATACTTGAAATAAATTGTTCCTGGTTTCGGTTTTTTATTTATTTTTAAAGCTATTGTGGATACAAATGTAAATTTAGAACTTCTTTTACCACAGTTCGTGATTAGCAAATACTCGAATGTTCTCTTCTATTTTTCCTTCCGTTAAAAAAAAAATTTTTTACTTATCAAAGTACATGCAACTTTTTTTTAAGTTAAATGGAATTCGAAGCTAAATTTTAAAGTTGCACTCTGATGGGAAAAATTGCTCAAGTTTTATAATGTTCGATTTTGTCTTTTAGATACTTTTTAGTATATATGTTACGGTCAATGATGACAATTCGGCCATTAACGTTAATGGCCGAACAATAAAGGCAATGCCCAGCTTAGTTGGACATTGACGTCATTGACCGGCCATTGACGTCAATGACCATGCATTTTAGGCAATGTTGACATTTAAAATTTAATGTGTGGTTTTTACATCATTGTCCGGGCAATGACGTCAATGCCCAATACAGGGTGGGCAATGATGATATTATTATTCTATAGATTCTATTTGAAAGTAATATATTAAATGTGCCTTTGCAATTAATACTAGTTATTAAGGGATACTGAAAAGTTAATTTTGTTAGAAAATGTTAGTGATACGACAAAAAAAATGAGATTACTCTTAGACAAGCAGCAGCTGAAAGCAGTGTTTTAGGAGGCCACGGTTACAAGCGTTGTCATTGCAAGGGTGGATGTAAAAACAATAAATGTGCGTGTCGCGCAAGCAATAAAATTTTGCAATTCTAAGTGCCATGGGTCACTCCCGTGCCAGAATAAAAATGATTAATTTAAAAAATTTTATTTCATTATTTTTGTTAATAAATGATTATATTGTAACGAATATTAAACGTTTATTTATTGCTAAAGGGCTAAATTATAATTACAGTTAAAAGTTAATAACAATAGAACAATTACTAAGCTAAGATTAACACTAAAACTAAATTACACTACAATAATAATTAATAATCACTAAATAATAAAGTCTGTATTTATTTAAACTGAGTCACTTATTTATGTAACACTCGGTATATTTATTTACACCACTATTTATTTTCACGTTATTTATGTTCACACTTGCAAGTTAAATCGGAAACTGCTCTCACAGTAGTTCGTTCCGTTATTTATATTCAAATGCATAGTTCTAGAATATTCCACAACCTTCCAGGTATTTCCATCAAGTTCCATTAATTTCTCGAACAATCTGGACTACAAACTCAACATTATTTAAGCAATAACAACATGTTATCACGTATGAATCATCATGGATGAGTCATCATACGTGAATCATCAACCATCATTATTGTTTCGTAACAATATTATTATATTATAATACAATGAATATAACATATTATGTACGTAAATATCACTTGCCAGTTGGCTGTCAAATTTAAATTGCCATTTTGCTGTTTTTTTTATAGTAGTTATTCTATAATATCATCATTGTCCAATCCATTTTGGCCATTAACGTCATTGACCGGCCAAAGACGTAAATATTACAATCAAATGAACATTTTTACATCATTGCCCACCGTTAACGGGCTTTGACGTCAATGGCCGGTCAATAACGTTAATGGCCAGCGTAAATGGGCATTGACGTCATTGCCCGGCCATTGACGTCAATGCCCAATTTACGTCATTGACCGTAACATATACATATTCTATGAAATAGGGTGCAAAATTGTATGCCTTCTTATTCCAGTATTTACAGTTATTCGGTTTTTAGCCCTGCATATAACGTATTTTTGGATGAAGCACCAGCTTGTGATTATCATTGCTCCTACTAACAAAAGAAGGGAACTCTTTGAAGCATTTACGGTCTAGGAAACGGAAATACACCTACAGAATATTATTATAACGTGTGAGACTGAGTTGGTGAGGTTGAATTAAATTTACATTTGTCTCTGCAAGAGCCCAATAGTAAACAACCCGAAATGTCAGAAATTAAAAATAATGTTTATTAGGGCTGAACGAGCATGAAAGAGCATATTAATGCTACATGCTACCTAATAATTTTAAAGTATTTTTTATAAACACTATAATTTTGATTGAAATAATATAATGAATATTAATATCGTTCGAATTTAATTTACCATAAATATTTTGAGTTATTAAAGTTTTATTAAAATTTAGAAGTAATTGTTTACCTTGCACGCTGCATTAAAAGACTGCATAAATATTAATCTAAAAAGTAATTTCCTCTACATTTTCAGCGCATCGTTATAGTTTCGTAATGGTTTTATTTTGAAATTTAATAAATTTCGTAAGACGATTAACCAAATTTTTGATTTAGATTTTTAATTTTCTAGATTATTTTCTAAGTAAAATGAAACATAATTCATTATTAATACCCAAATTACATTTTAGTTTTATAATTTTATCATCTACTTATATTTTAACAAAAAATTTTAAACCAATTTAATACGGAAAATTTGCTAAAATGTACGTAGGACGAATTAGAGGATAAATATTCATACCTGTATCTGTAATGTTGTTTATTGAATATACAAAGGCTTCCATTTTGCGTGGGTAGAATCGCTACGTATAAATTCAAGTTTAATAAAATTTTTGATTAAATAAATTTCTTTTTGTTTGAAAATACCTACACGAATTATAATTTGCCGCAAGCTTTATCATATATATAATATATAATAATATGTAGTAGATAAAATATGTAATATTACAAAAACAGAAATATCAAATATAATATTTTTCTAATATTTTAAACTTTTTTCGCAAAAAATTTATTTAGAAAAAGTATACTTCAGTAAAATTATTAGATTACATTTTATTTTAATAGATATTTTATATTGTAAAACTTATTACATTATCCTGACATATATGTACATATAGTAGAAGCATATTTTTCTATAGAAAATTTTAAAATATGAAAGTTTGCTAACTTAAATATTTTAAATTTTACATTTCATGGAAACTTTCTGCTGTAAAATTTCCATGTAAATTTCATTTCTCATGAAATGTATGAATTAACTACAAAATACTAATTTTTAAATAAATGATTGTTAATTCTTTGATCGTCTGAGCTTAAAAGCTTCTACATTAATTACATAGATCTCAAAATTGGTTTTGATTTTTGTTTAAAACTTTAATTACTCTTTGCTCTTCTAATTTTTTGCTTGTAATTAGCATATTAATTCAAATAGACGTTTTGGTTTATTTTATCTTATCTTATGTAGTAGGTTTAATGTTAGTCGATTGCTCGTTATGGGTATTCTCCAGTCGACGCTTTTATTTGTATGTTAAATTTCAAGTTGGTAGTGGAACAATTTTCCAGTGCGAACGAGGTTAAGTGGATCTTTCAATAAATAATTGTAAGATTATATCGATTTAGCTCATTTTTCTCCAAGTAAATTTAAACTTGCTCAAAATTATACCCACATTAAATTAAATTACTTTCGGGCGGTCAAATCATTAACTAATGATTCATATTTAAATGAAATTTAAACCAAACATCCTGTCAAGGATACAATGTAGTAACTTAAAATTTCCTCATCGATGATGGCGTATTTCCGCCAAATATAAATTTGCAATCTTCTTGAGAGTTAGGGTTTTATGCTGAATTTTAATTTATGAACAACCTTTATTTCGTTGAAGAAATTTTTTCTATCAATTAATTATCTAGTATATTGATAATATAAATTATCGTAAATTTGTATTATTTTTATAAATCGTAATGTTATCGCTAAAACTTTTTTTTATGAGAAAGTCTAACAGAAGTCTTTTAACGGAATGTTTCTTCCACAAATTCAATCAACATAATAGTCAATATTGCTCAAAATACTGTTAGAAACAAACGGAAAACAAAAGCGATATTTGGAACTTTAAGACAATAAAATTAGTAATTTTAATTTCAATTATTATTTTATAATTACTGTTTCAATATTGATACGCAAGTATCTGCTTTTAGATTTTACTGATACTTTATATTACTTAGAAGTGGAAATACCGGAAAATACAATATAAAACTTTCGTAATTAATTCTCAATTGTCAGGAAAATCTTAAGAATTCACAATCGATTTTCAACTTATAATCTAGCAATTGTTAACAATAGATTTTTATTTTTTATTGTCTTCTACTTTCGTTATTACCTAATCAAAATCAATTTTCAAGTTAAACTTACTATAAAAATTTAATATATCTCTGGGTAAACTCGAAATGAAGGATTTCCTGGTATTAAAAAATTATTAGATATATCTCTAAAATTAGCTATTACCTTTGCTTTTAAGTTATAAATTAAAGCTTACATTTTCCACATTTTTTAGTGCAATTCTAAATCAAATTTTCAGAATTAGGAAAGTTTTGTGCCGAAGTGGTTCAGTTTCCTCATAACCGCTCTACTGAATCAGAATAACACAAAGTAATTTAAACAAATCTTTAAAAAGCATTTTTATCGACACTTTTATTCTTTCGAATTTTGAAGCTCTTTTCTCCATATTTTTAAGTGCTTTTCTATATTTTTTGTGTTTAAAAGGCTGCATCTACCCACGATTTAAGATTTATCGCTGTGGATGGCACTGATGTGTAGGCGCTGTCGGGACGCGGATTCAACAAGGTTGATTATCTGATGTTTTTTAAAATAATTTAAATTAATCAATGATTAAAATCCACATTAGACGTAAACTATTAAAAATACATAAATTATGTCTATAAATATCCAGCTATTATGAAATCCGGTAACTACATCTTTACATTTTACGCTTTAATGGAATATGCAAATAAATTTTGATTTATGAATTTTGGTTGGTCGGTTGTACACCCTACTAACTATGTTATATCTGATGAAATAAAAAAACTTACAGGGTATAAAATCAAAATCAATTCATTGTTTTAGAAATTTATAAATCGTGCTATAAATCAACCGTCTCGGAAGTGACAAATTTTGTGCATTGGCGAATTCTAAGCCCAATTGTATAGGTCAATGTTCTCTACTTTTGAAAGCAGCTCAAATTAACATTTCAGTGAATGGAAATTCACACGACGATAAGTTAAGTGATTAATATTTAAAGACTGTATTGAAATCGAGCTTTTTGTATTTTACCCCATAGATCTGATGTAACATATTTTATGGGAACGAATTCGGATGTAGTAAATCTGCAGCTTCTTTTATCTTATTTTTTAATTTCATGAAATCGAGATATTGCAACGGTTAGATAAACGGAACTGATCCCAAATGCATGATGTAGCCTGCTCGAATAATATTTCGGTATTACTTTGTGAGTGCAAAGTAATACCCAACTTTTAATTAAATACCTAAACTCACTACTAGCTGAGATTTAAAGCTAGTAAAATTATGAGATAAATTTGATTTAAAAGCCAATATTTTTATTACATTTCTTGAACAAACATTTTTTCTGTATAACGTGATTTTATACTGCCTATTTTATGGGCAATATTGGCAATTTTCAGTTATTTTATTGACAATGGAGGAGCATAAAGAATAAAACTTGAATGAAAAGCAATAAATTTTCGTTTTTAAATGGCAGATGATTATGTAAAAATAGTTAAAAGTTTATGACAAAATCAACGCAAACCTTCTCTTTATAATGAAAAAAAAATTATATTCCTTAAATTTAATCTAATAATTATAAATTATTTTTATTATATTAGACCAGAAATATTAATATAATACAATCAAAATAATACCTTGTATATTTTAAAACAGGAAGCTTTATATTAAAGAATCATTAATATTTTATTAAATTAGATTTAGAAATTACCAATTTTCAATAAATATGTTTAAACAAAAGATATTGATGAACGATCTGTGAATGATTTCCTTATTTTCAGTTTTCGTGGATGAATAGCTTTTTTATTGTTTGAAATCAGAGATTTTCCTACGACTATCTGTATACGTCAGTCAAAAAAACCTTTTAGCATTCAATTCTTGTTCTTATTTTTTAATATCATTCGTACTTATGAAAACATTTTTTTATTATTTAGGCAGTTTGTCATATGAATTATTAATAGTCACGTTTTTCAATTTTCATAATATAATTTGAAATTTCTGCAGATATAATGTATTTTTATTACTTATATCCGAATTTATGAAAACTGTATAACCTCTGACGGAGGAAATTTAAAAATATTAATAAATTACTTTTGATACTTATTTTTATCTGCTTAAAAACCTGAAAGATAATCATGACTTGTTGAATTTTTTACTGAAATCCGTATGAGTTTATTACACTCATTTATAGTTGAAAAATATGTAACTTCAAGAATAACGGTTATTTGTTTTTTATGCATTTTTGGACAACCTTATGATATTGAAATGGGTTTATTGGGTACTCACAAAGAAAATTATATAAAAATTCTGATAGACCGCCTTGTACACGCAAAAAAAATTCTAAATTTTGGATTTTATAAATTGTGTAAGAATTTTAAGAAGTGTCAATGTACGGATAATAAATAGTGATTTTTAAACTAAAACATTGAAATTAATATATATTTCAATAAACTAAATCTCATATTTTATAAACACTTCATATAGGAAGCAGCGAAAATGCTACTTGCTATCAGACGACCGACTCCTTAAAAACATCTTGGCTTCTATAGAAATGTCTTTTATATTTTTTGTGTACCTATCATTTTTTGTCGATCTATGGACATGGACTTACTTCGTCCATTTTAGCTCAAAAGTAACAATGAACTGTACAAAATAAGTTTAAACAAAGATTACTTTTTAAATTAAATTATATTAAAATGTACATTATGTTACAAGAGTCTTAAAAGTAAGTTTTTAATTACGAAAACGTATCTATATCAATCTGATATATAAAAATCCTAAGATTATTGTGGATACACAAATCCATGTCTGAGTTTTTTAATATCGTAAAAAATACTTTTTTTGTATTAAAATAATAATTTTTTAAAAATATTATGCATATTTAGATAGTATATTAGGTACAGGAAAATGAAAATATATAATATATGATTTAATGAGAGTATTGGTGGTTTCCTCAAACCTCCAGAATTCCAGATACTAAATTATCGAACAAGTTGACCGATTTGTTTTTGGTTTTTGCGGTTTTCCAACAACACTTAACAAAGCTTGCTCGAATACGCTCATGACATTCCAATTAAATTTTGAAGAACATTCCACATATCCGTCAGCTTTGATTCGGCGTTGCAAAGTTTCTCCTTCCTTTGACGTAATAGTTTTTTGACATTCTTCCCTAAGATCCGATTTTGTAGCTGAAAAACAGTAATCAACGATGTACGGAATAAATTTTCATCTTTTAGATTAAGAAACTTACCTACTAAAATAATTTTAGCTGTTGGTCTATGGTGTCGTAATTCTGGAAGCCATTTATTTACTATGTTATTGTAAGAAGCACTGTTATTTACAGCAAAACACAATACGAACACATCAGTCTAAAAATCAAAACACCAAATAATATTAGACGATAACACTTTTTATTGTATTATTAGAAAATAATATAAAATTTTAGCTGTGCAAGGAAAAGATGCACGTACAAATTAACGATTATGGAACTGCCAACTTTTACACCAGTTACGTTCTCAATTTCTAAGTTTAATAAAATTTAGCATTATTTGATTCGATTTCAAGTTTTGCAATACGATTTAGTGATATTTCTCAAGTACCTTAAAATTTAGTTTGTTTATCTTCTATTTTTTGCAGGAAATTGTCAATTACTCGCTGGGGCTATAACTAAGATTGACACAACATCATAGGCAATCACTTCCGAACGTATTATTTATGGGATATTTTAGTTTATCGATTTTGGTGTTCTCAAGTTTGAAAAAACCAACAATAATAAAACTGGAGAAAAATCTTTGATAATTTAAAAAATTAATTTACATTTTGAAAAGGCTTCGAGTAGTAATTATTGTAAATTTTATGAAACTCTTTTCTTACAATTGCAAGATCAGAAATTCTACAGAAAACTATGAAATAATGTCGTTAACTCTATAAAATAAAAATTGGTTCTAATTCCCTGATCACAGTGCTAGAAATACGTGCCGCTTTAAACAATAAATTTTAGAATTCCTACTTTAGCAATTTTACATTTTAAAGTATTACAATGAACTTTATTCCTTTCAGCAACTTATTTTTAACAAAAAATAAGTTTTACTAAAAATTACAATACAGTGTGATTTGTTTAATTACTTTGAAACTAGAAACTTTCAGTTATGTTAACTTAACTTTTTTTTTAAATAAAAGAATACAGTTTATTTAGAAATATTGAACAAACAGACTTAAATTTTCAAATGTAGGGCATAGGTAGGTGCTTGAAAAAACAAGACTATTTCTTACAAATAAAATTTGTAACAATTTCAATGCATAATATAAGAAAATTTATTAACTTACTTCCGGGTATGCTAAAGCACGTAATCTATCGTATTCTTCCTGACCTGCGGTGTCTTGTAATATTATTGTTCTCATTCTTCCATGTACTCTTATATTCATGGAATAAGAATCAAATCTGAAAAAATTCATTATTCTTTTAAATATTATAGTAGCTATTTCAAAACTAAACTAAAATATAAATATTAACAAACTATCTTTTGAATCAAATCAGTTATTTAGGAAAAATATGTAATGTATAGAAAAGGCATAAAAAATTAGGGAAAACTTGTCATTTGTCAATTTGTTGTTGAAACAGAAAAATATTGATTTTTCAACTAATTTAGTTTTTTTTTATTTCGTATTACGAGTAAATTATTTTTTTTATCAAAAAAATCATCTGCAATTACTTTGTTTTAAGCTATATTATTATTACCTTGAGCATATTAACTGTTTTCCATCGAAATTGTGTAAATGATGAAAATTACAACCCAGAATAAGGACGTCCTCCGAAGGACGAAGGTGGTCTTAAGAAAAAACGAAGAAAGTTCCGAAACCACCGACTATCTCTGATATTAACAATACAAAAATTCGACTTCTTTACAAAATGAAATCAATTATTGATCAAATGAAATTAAAATGATTTAATCCTCATTCATTTACATGAAGAAGGAAGCGTTTTCAGCGATATGTTCTCCAGTCATTCAGAGATATTTTTGGACACCCTGTATAACTAGATCCAAGAGCAAAGATCAAGATTTAAATTCCAAACTAAAAACTTATTTTTTAATTGTATTTTCAATGCCTATTATGTATTTTATATTTAGATATTTTGGCTCACACTATATAATTTGCTACTCCAAGCACAAACACTACATAGATCTAATATTTTTTATTGTTTGTTTCTACCTAATAATTTTTATACCTAGATAGTAGTATTTTATAAACCCATAATAATTATTGCAAAAATTTATGTTGGAACTTAAAATACTACCAGCACTTTATTGAGCTAATTTTGGTTTTGTTTTTTTTAGCAAAAGTAAACAGGTTAATTTATAACTGATAAAAATGTAAAAACTTACACCGTTGGTATGTAAATATCATCGTATTTTTTGTCTTTGTATACAATTAACATGCACGTTTTTCCAGTATTTCCATCACCCACCACAGTTATACGTATGTGACTTTTGGTGTCGTCCATTATATGCGATAATATATTGCTGGCCTGAAACGATATCATTAATTTATACTTTTTAAATTAAAAAATAAACGAATTTTTGGTGGTAAATAATTTACAAACTGTGTGTACTTACAACATTTCAAATTAATCAAAACTGTACAAACAAACTTTTAATTTTATTTTATATTCGTTTATTCAGATTTATGGTTTTGGTTTATGCACTTGAAGAATAATGGAAGTTAAATGTTAATACTTACAGTTATAACTTATATGTTCATGATAAATGTCAAATGTGCTTCTTCAATTGTGAATGCCACAAATGGAAGGTAGATACTACACTATCGCAAGATTATAACTTATCTAAATAGATAAGAACATTATAGCACAGTATGAATATTGTAATATCTCTATTATACATAATATTCGATATATATATTATGTATATTTAAATTCTGTTATTGTTAAGGCACTAGAAATTTAAATAAATACAATTTCACGTAAGTGTTCAGAACAACCACTAATTAAAACATTCGACGTCAAAATACTATTAAACTATCAGCGATTGTATAACATAAGCCAAACCTTGCTTCTAGTTCCAGATAAAAAAAATAGTTCAAATATTTTTCGAGTGTGCAATATATAAAATATGTTACGAATTCGAAAAATCTTTATCATCAACAACGACCCTGTATGATCGGAAGTGGGAAGACAGTTGTAGTTTTGTCTATGGTTTTTCGGTCAAGCCAGTCAGTCAAGGTGTTCAAATTAAATATTTTTAAATTTCAAAATTAAAAAGAAATCTTAAACTGATTGATAGATGATATACAGTTCCTCACAAAAATAAGCGTACAATCCTATGTTAGCAATATAAATTGTACTTTTTGAAGAAAAAAAAAGAAAAAAAGAATTATTTTAAAATTTTAAATAAAAAAGAAATATTTTGAGAAATTTGTTATTGAATCAAACTTACAACAACATAGCTAGCAATTTTTCAACTTCCTCAAAATCAAACCGCTTAAAAGAATGCGAAAAATAAGTTTTAGGAAAAACGTCATTTTGTTTTGTTTGCATGTTAAAATAAAGCATCAAAAATGTATTTTGGGAACAAATCAAAAATTTATTTATGATAAGCTTAATTTTATATTTAGTTTCAGTAGAAAAAACAAATAAGTCAACTCTCTCTAAATGTAATTCTCAAAATGCATTAAATTTGTTCTAATTAGAGGGAGTTAGAGAAAGTAAGAAAAAAACGGGGAAATAAATGTAATAAACATAGTATAATATTATGTACTACATATTAACTATAAAAGATACATAAATATTACATAATATAATATAATATGAAAAAAAGTTCATTTGCTGTTATTACGGAAATATAACACCAACCAAGTTCAAAAAGTCAAACGACACCGTTATTGCATGTTAGGTAGACGCGGCGAATTTGTTAGAGAAATGTTTACACTTCGAGACACTCTCAAGTCTAAATCATATTCGTTAAAATAAAATTCGATTTATAGAGAAGCAAATTATACATAAAAATTTATCTCCAATGCCTAACATTAGATTCAACTTCAAAAGAGTTTGAATTAAAAAATTTCATTTAGAGAGAAATTTGAATTAGTCGAGTTTGATTTAGAGAAAGTTCATTGTACTTTGACAAGTTAAATGAATATAGAAATTATTTCCCGCTTACGTAATTTTCTTAAAATACTTAACCTTAATCTTAAAATGTGTTTATTATCATGTTGAGATATACTAGGTACATAGGTACGAGGTACCAATATCTATTAGTATATAGTAAGGTTTATCAACGCTAAATAAAATTCATAAGTGTCACGGATAATTTCAATGACTGAATACACCGGATGCATCCATTCAGTCCACGTCCAGTTACAGTGCGGCCTTCAGGCTGCACAACCTAAGCAATTGAGTAGTGTTATATTTTTGCATCTGGCTAAAATTTTTAATTTTCATAACATTCAAATTTAAAATTTATAGAATAATTTCAGCTTGAAAAATCTTTCATTTCTGTTTTGTTAACCAAATAAGCAATACTGCATAAAGATTTGCATAAATTTGAATTCTACAATTCAAGGAATGGAAAGGATTATTTTTGATTATAAAATTCCAATGGCCAATTATTGCTCGGAAAAGGATAATTTTGTAGTTTATTGGTAATGCCTACGAAATAAATTTTGATTTTATTCTTAATTTTTCTTTTTCCCTCACTGTTTCACCATGTATCTCCATAGAAGTATAGAACTGTAGTAGGTGTAGGCCTTTTATATTATTTTCAACGTTTTTTAAAAATATCTTACATGGATAACTTCCTGATGTCTTTTTCACCAACATAATATGCAGCATGACACAGAATACTATAGATTAATCTTAGGTGGTTTCCAAAAAATAAATATTTAACTTTTGGAGAAAACTCCTGAGAACTTATTTCGACAACTTCGGTCAAGTCATCGATTTAAGAAAGGAATCTGTAACAATTTGTAGAAAATGGCTCAGTTAGCTTTTAGAAATATGCATAACTATATTGAATTTTTATTGTGAGTACATTAGTTATACATATTGAAAATTTTAATATTATTAATTTATTGCTATCGTCCTTAAATAATGTTCTTAATTATTGGAAAATAAAAAAAATTGAGAGTTAGAATTAAACTTAACAGATGGTACTAAATACCAAATTATCCTAATGTATATTTACAGAATTCTGTTTTCCTGATTTATCCAAAGAGGAAATTCAATATGCGAACTTTTAAATATTGCGCATGGTGGAAGGAAACATTTACCTAAAAGTTTCGGGTGGAGGCTTTTAGCTACTCCCCAGCAGATGGCAAAGTTGCGAAGCAAAATATAATTGATTTAGTTAATTATTGTTAAATTTTAAATAAAACGAAGATGTTAAATTTATTTAAAAAGTAAATTGTATTAATATGATATTAAAAATTAATTTATTTATTTAGGGTGAATATTGGATAAGTTTACCTCCCGCTGCTAGTACCAATTGATATGTCAGAAATGATAAATGAAAAAAAAAATAATGCATAAATATAATACAAGTTTCAATGTGTAAAAAACATTCACTCTAATTGATATCAAATAAGTTGGAACTTCCAATAGTTGTTAGTAACCTGAATATTAAATTATAATTTAAAATTTATTCTATAAATCTTTATTTTTCTTTCCAAATCAACTACTGTTTCAATTCTACTTTTCTATTGCTATCACGTTTTATTATTATAAAAGAAAAACTTTAATTAATTGTATTATTCTTACAGAATTTCTAAAAATTAATGTTTAGAAATGAAATTGAAGTTTAACTAAAGATGATGCGGTTAATTTCAAAATAAATAAATTATTTTATTGCTGCTTGTTAATTTATTAAAATATTAAAAAGAACTATTTTATATTACAATTTTAATCAAGTGCAATTTTACTCACTTCATTATAAATCAAATCAACATTACATTTTTTATAATAAAAATAAATAAACAATTAAGACAAATAGAAGAGATTTTGACAAATAATTATTTTTGAAATTTAATGTCTCTTGTGTTTTGATTTTCTTCCTTTCTTCTTCTTTCGGTTTTTGCGTTGTCCACCTAGCAATTGATCATTTCCAGAACTACTATTATGAGGAGTACTACTGGTAGCTTGATCTTCTTCATCACTACCACTCGAACTCGGGTTTTTGTCATTCATATCAAATGTATCTTCTTGACTACTATTATTTTCAATTCCACTAGCCGCTTCAGCATTTTGTTCTTCAGATTTTTTATCTTTTATCTCATTTTCATTTAACACATTTGCTTCTATTGCTTCGCATGCTACCTCCACCACATTACTACTAATTTCAATTTTTTCATCTACATTTTGTGTTATTACAATCTCAGTCTCTTCAAGATTAGAACTTTTTATTGCAATCTCGCTTTGCGAATTAGAGATATCACCAATTTTGTTTTCATTAACTGGACCTGAATCGTATTCCTTCTCTATGGCATCACCAGATTTATTATCTTCATTGCTTAAAGCTTCTTTAGAATCTTCCGATTGTATTTTTTTATTTTCCTCGTCTGCTGCATTCGTTTCTATTTTTTCCGAAACGTTTTTAAGTTCATCTTCAATATTTTCACTTTTAACGATTTTCTCTTCTTGATGTTCAGAAGTTGATGTTTCGGAAGGTAAACGTTTGGATTCTTCAATCATATCGGCATCTGTTGCGTGTTGCTTTTCTTTGTTTTCCAAATTATCATCATTTTTCCTTTCGCTAATTTTTTCAGTTTCACTTGCTTCTATGTTGTTATCTACTACACCCAAAGAAGTACTTTCAGACTCTTCCTGATCTTTGTTCATTAAATCTTTTTCATTTGGTTCCTTTGTTTCTTCAGTTTCTGTTTTAATAACTTCATTTAGTGTTATTACAATCTGAGTTTCTTCAAGATTAGAACTTTTTACTGCAATCTCGCTTTGCGAATTAGAGATATCACCAATTTTGTTTTCACAAGATAATATTAAAGATTCATCAACATTTACAGTTTCATTAACTGGACCTAAATCGCTTTCTTTCTCTATGGCATCACCAGTTTTATTTTCATTGGATATTTTATCTTCATTGCTTACAGCTTTTTTAGAATCTTCCGATTGTATGTTTTTATTTTCCTCGTCTGCTGCATTCATTTCAATTTTTTCCTCTACCTTTTTAAATGCTTCTTCAACATTTTCACCATTAACGATTTTCTCTTCTTGATGTTCAGAAGTTGATGCTTCGAAAGGTAAACGTTTGGATTCTTCAATCATATCGGCATCTGTTGCATGTTGAATACTATCTTTGTTTTCCATATTATCATCGTCCTTCTTTTCGGTAACTTTTTCAGTTTCACTTGCTTCTATGTTGTTATCTACTACACCCGAAGAAGTACTTTCAGACTCTTCCTGACCTTTGTTCATTAAATCTTTTTCAGTTGGCTCCTTTGTTTCTTCATCTTCTGTTTTAATAACTTCATTTTGTATTATTACAATCTGAATCTCATCAAGATTAGTACTTTTTATTGCAATCTCGCTTTGCGAATTAGAGATATCACCAATTTCGCTTTCATTAACGGAACCTAAATCGCATTCTTTCTCTATGGCATCACCAGTTTTATTTTCAATGGATATTTTATCTTCATTGCTTAAAGTTTCTTTAGAATCTTCCGATTGTATTTTTTTATTTTCCTCGTCTGCTGCATTTATTTCTATTTTTTCTGCTACCGTTTTAAGATCTTCTTTAACATTTTCACTTTTAACGATTTTCTCTTCTTGATGTTCAGAAGTTGATGTTTCGGAAGGTACACGTTTGGATTCTTCAATCATATTGGCTTCTGTTACATGTTGAAGACTATCTTTGTTTTCCAAATTATCATCATTTTTCTTTTCGTTAATTTTTTCAGTTTCACTTGCTTCTATATTGTTATCTGCTACACCCAAAGAAATACTTTCAGGCTCTTCCTGATCTTTGTTAATTAAATCTTTTTCATTTGATTCCTTTGTTTCTTCATCTTCTGTTTTAAGAACTTCATCTTTATGTAGATCAGGAGTTTCTGCAGTAGTAATAATTTGTGATTCCGAGGAATTACTAATTACGCCTTCGGGCTGTAATATTATCAACTCTTCAATTATATCAGCATTTGGTACTATCTCTGCATCACCTAGATTTTCTTTACTTTCATCAGTTTTATTTCCACTAGCATTTTTAGTTATATTAGTTTCCACGTTATTTTCTGGAGAGTTTTCTAATTTGGGATCTTCACTTGTTAAACCATCTTTTAAATTTTTCTCTAATGAATTATCTTTTACATCTTGAATTTTAACAACTTCATCTGTTTGGTGATCAAAATTTTCCGTCTCACTAACATTTTGTGTTTTCGGAGAACTACTAGATTCATTTTCAGAAGGCAATGTTTTAAATTCTTCAATAATCCCGACTTTACTTTCTTTTTGCACAGCACCATCGTCTTCTTCACTGTCATCATTTTTATTTCCACTAAGTTTCTCAGTTGCAGAACTTGTAGACATCTCTTGATTGCCATTCACTAAACCACCTTCTACTTGTTCTTTCATCGAAACTTCCTTTTCAATATCTTCGGTTTTTACAACTTCATCTGTATGACTGTTGAGAGTTTCAGTAATATTTTGTGATTTCGGAGAATTACTAGATTTGTTTTCTGAACTCAGTGTTGCAGATTCTTCACTATTGCTAATTTCTGTTCTATTTTTCTCTTCTATATTGCCATCATTTTTATTTTCGCCAGGTTTTTCAGTTGCAGAACTTGTGAGCATCTCTTGATCATCTTTCACTGAACCATCTTTTAAATGTTTTTCTATTGATTCTTTCTTTTCTTCTTCTTGCGGTTTAATTACTTCATCGGTATGACTATCGGGTGTTTCTATAACATTTTGTGATTTTGGGGAATTACTAGTTTTGTTTTCAGATGGCAATGCTTTAGACTTTTCTGTATTATCGATATCGCTTTCTTTTTCTAAAGGTGTAACTTCAGTTTCTTTATTGTCTTCAATTTTGTCACCATCAAGTTTTTCGGTTGTATTTGCTTTTATTTTATTTTTTAGTGCGTTTCCCAAATCTTCACTGTTATTTTCTTCATCTTTTGTTCCAACAACTTCATCTGTATGACTGTCAGAAGATTTTGAAATGGTAATATTTTGTGATTTCGGCGAATTACTGGTTTTGTTTTCAGAAAGCAATGTTTCAGATACATCAATATCTCCAGCTTCATTATTTTTTCCTAGTATACTTTTTTCAGTTGTATTCTCCCCTTTCTTGTTTTCTTCTGAAAGTTTCACATCTTTATTTCTTGTTGCTCCGGAAGAAAAACCTTCAGGCTTTTCTTGTTCTTCATTTACTACAGCATCCGTTAAAACTTTCTGTACAGGCTTTTCTTTTTTTTCGTGTTTGGTTTTAACAACTTCATCTGTATCAATTTTATTTTGAGATTTTAGGAAATAACTAGCTTTATTTTCAGAAGGCAATGGTTTAATTTCTTCAACAACGTTTGCTTTTTTGTCTTTTTCTAAATTAGAGTCATCTCCTTTAACGCCGATATTTTTATTTCCACAATTTTTTTCAGTTGCGCTTGCTTCATTGATATTTTCTATTGCGTTTTTCATATTTTCGTTGTTTGATACTGTCGCAGAAGAATCTTTCGAGTCCCCTTGATTTGTTAAATCATCTTCTGAATCATTTTCTGTTAAATCATTCTTTTCTTCATCTTCTGTTTTTAGACCTTCATCTGTATCATCTTCATGCAGTTTCAAAAACAGTTTCTGTAGGATTTCTAAAGTAATAACATTTTGTGGTTTTGAAAAAATTGTAGTTTTGTTTTTCGAAGGCAATGTTCTAGATTCTTCCCCTTGATTTGCTAAATCATCTTCTGAATCTTTTTCTATTAGATCATTTTTTTCTTCACCTTCTGTTTTTAAAATTTCTTCCAGTTTCAACAACAGTTTCCGTAGAGTTTCTACAGTAATAACATTTAGTGGTGTTGAAAAAACTTTAGTTTTGTTTTCCGAAGGCAATGTTTTAGGTTCTTCAATAATCTCGACTTTTTTTCCATTGTCTAAATTACATTCAACTTGTTTAATGCTATCATTTTTATTATTACTAAGTTTTTCAGTTGCATTTATTTCTATGTTGTTTTCTATTGTTTCTTTCGCATCTTCATTGCTTGCTACTTCCGATAACAAATCTTTAGAGTTTTCTTCATCTGAAGTCGTTAAACCGTCTTTAGAATCTCTCTGAACTAAATCGTTTTTTCCATTATCTTTAGTATTAACAACCTCATCACCTGTATGATGAACAGAAGCTATTGTAGTTATAACATTTTGTGATTTCGGCAAATTATTAATTTTGACTTCAGAAGGCAATATTGACGACTCTTGTGATTTACTATCATAATTTTTATTTTTACTTGGGTTTTCACTTGTTATTACTATAGTTTTATTTTCTTTTACGATTTTCACATTTTCATTGTTTGCCACTACCGAAGGATTTTTAGTGGTAGTTACTTCGTTACAAGAAGAGCTGCTAGATTCTTTCCGATGTCCGTTAGTTAAACCGTTTACCGGATTTTTTTCAATTTTTTCCGATTTTACTTCATCTTCGGTTTGGTTAGCCGCATCTTTTCGTTGGTCAGAAGTTTCTATTTCTGTATTATCAGAAGATAGTGGTTCTGAATGGTTTTCAACAATATCCTTTTTAGTTGTTTCCTCGTTAGCGTTATTTCCTCTTTCGGTAATATCAGTTTTTCCTTCCATTACTGGTTTCCATTGCTCGAATTTGTTTAAAACGTTTTTGAAACTGTTCGCCATTTCTTTTCTCAATTTATTTATTGTGTTATTAATATCTATTTCTTGTCCAGAATTGGTTTCTTCTACAAGAGCATTATATGGTTGACGATGAAATTCATTATTTAATTGAAGTGCATTATCTGGGTGATTAATTTCCTCTTCATTATCATTTATGGGTGTCAAGGGCAGTTCATTAATTGGTTGATTTTCATTACCTTGACCATTGGTTTCCTCATCATTATCATTATTGGGTTCATTTTCAATATTTCTACGATCATTTTCTATATTATTAGTTAGTGGAAGGTCATTAATTTGTTCATATCTAATATATCTGGAGTTGCGTGGTATAACTCTCCTTAGGTCGTTATATTTTCTTATTATATCTGAAATGATCAACATTTACTAAATTGTATTTTTTAGAACAAAACTGAAATTAATCAGTTTACATTTGTAAGACCCAATTGCCAAATTTTTTAATCTCGGGTTATCTGGTCCGATGGTTTATTTCATATATACAATTTTTGCCACAATTTCGTCTTTCAAGATAAACCCATGTTTAGGGATAACCTGAGATTGAAAAACTGTACTACAATAATATAAAAAATTTAAATACTTACAGAATACTGAAAACATTAGCCAAAATAGGAATGCAATATACAAAAAATGAACTACATTGAATGCAACAGGTTCTTCTACAAGATATATCTGCCAAGAGTTCTTCGAGTTTCCAGTTCCACTGATCATAGTATTCTCCATGGAAGTCCGCAAATCATTTGTAGAACGGAAGTTTTCTAAAATGAAATTATTAATTCTTTCTCAGAAAGCACTCTTATTAAATTATTTTATAAGATAAGTCGGTATGTCAAGCATCTGTAGTTATTTTTAAAATTAATTTTTATTCATTTTTTAATTAACAGAAAAAATTAGTAGTATAATTTGTAAAAAATATTTAGTCGAGCTAGTCAAGAATCATAATCTGCAACTTCGAATGTTATTTGTGTCGAAACTAATACATATAAATATTAAAATAAAAATTAAAACATTAAAGCAGAATGAATGGAAATTAATATTAATATTTATGAATATTAATGCGGAACAAATATTTCGTGATCAATTGTCACATATTTTCAAGCAATATTTTACAAAAGATAAATATATGATCTCGCGGACTTAATTTTATAGAAAATTTAACTTTCTTATATCTTTTACCCTATTAGTTATGGTTATCCCAGCGTTTCGAGAATAATATCCTGTAATATCCAAAAATATGTTGGTTTTTTATATTTAAAAATTTTAAGAAAAATTATTTAATAATAAAAAATTAAAAAAAAAAATATTCTAAGGTGAAAATAAGCTGGTTTTCTCATTTTGTATAAAGAATATTATAATTATTAAGACAAAACGAATTCTGAAAAATTAGCCCAGCCAACCTAATTAATTTCATATGCATTCGATCACCTAAATAATTACTCAATTTCAAAAATTTATACCTCGAAGACATATAAATATGGAAAATATTTCTTCAAAACATTGAAGTTTTAGAAAAATTAGTGAAGATTATTTTAAAAACACAACTTGCAGGTTTTTCAGAAAATTTTCAATATTTTTAAAATTATGATTTAAAACGATGATAATTAAATATACTCGTAATATAATAAAAGCCACGCAAGGAATAAAACTCAATCTAAAAGCTAGAAAATTGCCAAATTGGCAGCAATTTTTTTAAGCTAATATACCTACATCGAATTTTTGAGAATAACATTATTGCTCCCCAAACTTAACAAAAGTGAGCTGTTTCGTTAATGATTTTAAACAAACAAGTCAAATTAAAAATAAACTAGAAATACGATATTATTGTAATAAAATATTGACAAATTTTGGTATCTACCTTTTTGTCTACCGTTTCATCTGAAGTGATATTTTTAGCCCTTAATTTAAAAATTAATAGATGTAAACTTTAACTTTGGCAATTACATATCCTATAATCTTCAATTATTACCAACTTAAAATTTTAATACAAATTTTATTTTTTAATCTATAAAAATTAATTAATAGTCACAATAAATCTAAGTTGACAGTTATTTAAACAGTTAAGTTAATGTTTCCATCCTTATAAAACTAATACTATTATTTTTAAATCTGAATATGCTGTTATCCGATGATAGGACTAGGGTTTTCTTGTTTTGTATAAGCAGAAACATATTTCAACAAAGACGAATTTTGGAACATGAGGTTTAACCAATCTGCATGATTTGAAATGAATTCAGTAGTATATTTAACAGAAATAATATTTCTTAAATACGTATAAGGTATAAACATGGTTTATGCCATCCAAGGGTAATCCAGGGGTACCGCCGGCTTTACGTGCCCTCCGAAGCACGGTGAAAATTTTAGACTCTCCTCGGATGCAAACCGAGTACCTTAGAGTCAGCAGTTGTTTGGCTAACCTATTAATCTAATGACTAGAGCTCGGATTTATATGCACCAAAATACTTCAGAATATGCGCATATACGAGTATATGCACCGAATTCCCTTAAAATATACACTAAAATTGATAAAAATAGATAAAATATGCATTAATATGCAAAATAAAAAATATCTAATCTAATCAATTTTTTATGAAATCCTGATATGTAAAATCTTAGCAAGCTACTGCTGCTCCTGCTACAGCGTGTCATTTTTGTGTGGAAAAAAACACACTGATTTCCGTCACTTTTGCTTGAAAATTCTAATTTCTCGATTTTTCCTGGCAAAACGTGAAAAATTATAAATTCCCTATCTTCTCCAAGTATTTTAAAAGAATGGAAATCCTGCGATATGTACTGGAGGGTGTTCCACACCCCCCAGACCCCCCGGTTTACAATTTTACCAACCATAGAATATATTAAACTAACTAAAATTCGGACTAATCGGGAAATTAAGATTTGTAAGTAAAAATAGGGAAAATTTAACTTTCGGCTAAAAAAAATTAAACCTTGGAAAGCATACTTATTTAATTACCTTACTACTCATAGACTTTAGCAGCAACTTTCTGTGTTACTTTGAAAGTAAATTATAAAAATAATATGAAAATATAAGGCCAAAATTTTAAACCGGGCGGTCTGGGAGGGGGGGGGGTGGAACACCCTCCAGTACATAACGCAGAATTTTCACTCTTTTAGAATACTAGGAGAAGATAGGAAATTTATAATTTTTCAAATTTTGTCAGGAAAATCGGGAAAAACAGGAAATCTCCCAGTAGCGGGAAACGAAATTAAATGTTTAAGTATTTCACCACTAAAAATGAGATCCATCGTCTAGCTGCCCGTCTACGGACGAGCTTTCCAGCTATTTTCAATAAGTGCAAAGTGAGTGCAAAATTCTGCATATTTTCAACATGAGGTGCATATTTGTGCATATTTGGGCCACTTTTGGTGTTTTTTAAATAGAAAAAGATAAAAAATTATTATTAAATTTTGTTAATTTAAGCAATTGTTTTATTTAATTTTTTATTTAAAAAATTATAAAATATAAATAAAATAACTGCTTAAATTGGCAAATTTAATAATATTTTTTTATTTTCTTTATTAAAATTTTTCAAAAAACACCAAAAGTGGCCCAAATATGCATTATTTGCTCCAATGTTGAAAATAAGCAAAATATGCATTTTGATAAGCAGTTTTTCGGATTCGTTTTTACCTAATTTGTCCAGATTCATGACGAATCTGTTGACGTATTAATATTACAAAACATGCAAAAGCATAAAATCCGAGCTCTACTGATGACTCTCTACTAAGCGAATGACAGTTTACATTAAAAAAAATTTTTAAATAGAATTTGCATTTTTAAATTACATCAAAAATAGTACTCTTAAATTTCAGAGCTATATCTTCAGAATTTTCTCATATGACTACCAAAAATAAGAATAGGTACACTTATTATTTTAATTTAGTGTAAATTATTTAGAAATACACCAACTATTTTTTAAAAGTTGGCGCTTTTAATTGAAAGGGTATATATTATCAATGTATATAATTAATTATGCAAAAATTTTGATTATTTACTCACCTAATAATAAATCTCTTTGATTTTGAAAGAAAAAACGAACGCTCTGTTCAATTCTGCATTGCAGAGCACGCAGCTCATCTTCAAAATGCTCTAATTCACACGGGTCCATTTTGAATTCCCTGTAAAAAATTAAAAAATAAAATTTGCATTATCAAAATATTTGTGAAATAAATATAATAAAACTGTTTGATTGAAATACACAAATTTATAAATATTTAATTCTCCAATGAAATAATTTTTCCCCAATATTTTCATATTGAGGTAATCTTGGGAAAAATTATTTAAAAAAATTAATTTAGAATTAGATTTTTTATTGTTTATTTAACTACTTATTTAGCATAAATAATTAGTATTATGTTCAAATATGCACATATTATGTGTATCTGAAAGATAAAAATTTAAAAAATAGAAGTAGGTTCCTAGTAATAATTAAATTACTTACCTATAACATAAGAAAGTTAAAACTTTAATTATTTAATTTAATTTCTATTATTTTGAAATTCATTTTAAAATATATCTAATATATTGATAGTTAAACAGAAAATTTAATAATTGATCGCACATTTCGAATAATATTAGAATTTTGTATGAATTTTATGATAAAAATGCAATGTGTTAATAAAAAGCTAATTATTACAAATGGATATTTAATTACTATTATTGTAATTGATTCATTTACAAATTCGTTAGTATTTTTTGTTTTTATAGGAACCCCAATATCTAATTACATGTCATAAGGAGGAGGGAAATTTATTGTTAATAATCAATTAGAAATAAAAATAACAGTGAAGTTACCTGCTTAATTGATGTATCTCTAATTATTCTACAATTAAATTATCCACATCTAACAAATATTAAACGAAACACAAAATTACACACATAAATTTTGAAAAGCTGCACTCTGATAAAAAGGTTACAGAAATATGGCAAGATAACATTTCACTACGTTAATCAATAAATATTGCGAATAAATAAAAATTTTAATTTTAGTTGCTATAAAGTCATATTGTAGTATTATATTATTAAATCTAATTTTGAGTTTTAATAAATAATGAATAAAAAATAATTAACTTTTTTTTTTAAATTAATTAGTCTACAAAAATTTAAATTCAAAAAATAATTAGTAGATAAATTTGCACTGTCCGGGAATCGAACCCGACTCGCAAGAATGGGAAGCCTGCATGCTACCACTACACCAACAGTGCTTAATTTCAAATGGAAAACACTTTTATTAAACTTTTCAAAACATAATTATTCTTCTTCAAAATCTCTTGCTTGAAGGTTGGAAGCTGTACAAGCTGATTTGCACTTTCTATTAGTTCAACTCATGTAAACAATCAATGCAAGTAATCTATCAGTAGAAGGCAATTTATTCAAAAGTTCAAGTGATGATTCTAATAATAATTATTTTTACTGTATAGGCAGTATATAAAATATTATTCCATCATGCATCAAGATCAAATTTTTATAAAATTTTTCTTAAAAAGTTTCGGTATTAAACTTTTTTTCTGTTTTCTACAATATAATGTGATAACTTTTTATCTTTCAAGTTAGAAGTGTTAAAAAATTAAATTATATACAAAAAACTTTTGAAAAGCTAACATCTTGCTTTAAGTCATCAAGCGATCAATCATCTTGGCGAGTGTTTTTCGATTATATAGCATTGTCGTACCTAGTCCAGCATCGCCGATAGGAAATACTTGGGATTTTTCTTATTTATAACTTTTCAGTTTACTTTCAAAAAGACGATAAAATAAAACGCATTAATTGAACTTTTGCAAATTTTGCAAAAATCTAGAGCTGAATCATCAAAATTTTATAGATAGACTGCGTCTTTAAATAAATATTCATTAGTGAAATTTTATAAAGAAATATCAATAATTCATAAATGGTAAGCTCACATTAAGCAAAGCTTGTATATATCTTTCATCATAAGCTCATCCGACTAGTTATGCAATTAAACTGTAGACTTATTGAGTGATTGATTCGAGTCCATTGTAGGTTTCGTATAATTTTTAAGCATCAGTTTGGAAAAAAATTAGGAATCACTTTTACTGATATAAATGGTGAACCGATAACTTAATTCTTTGCGTAGGTACTTTTTCTTTACGTCTGGATAACTCACCACTCCTTAAAAGAGATCACGTTGAATTATCTAAATTAAATATTTAAAAAAAAAATGGGTAAAGGAAAACATTAATTTCAAATTATATTCGCAGTCTCTTAAAATTATTACAAATAATTCAATGATTGTCACTTCATTTCCATAACTTGGTGCAGTCGCCTGGGTGTGCATTTCCAATAAATTAACATAATTTTCAAGTCAATAGTAAATTGTATATGGACAAATCTACTGCATATGATAAAATAACTACTATTGGGGTTTCTAGTTTTCATTTGCATATCTATTACTCTGTGTATAGCTTTATCTGGTAAGGCTCGTCCATTGTTAGAATAAAAAATTGTTAATATTTATTTGAACTTTCACTTTGCCAATAAATTTGTATAATAAAATAGATCAATATTTGTCTACAGCTCCATCGCTTAGCATTCGAGAGTTACTTTTTAATGCTTAGATACGCGATTACCGTATCTACATTCATCTTCTTATAGCATTTTAAAATTGGTGATGCAGAGGACATACATAAATAAGCCAGTCACTTTGTCACCAGTCAGAGATATTAAATTTTTTCTTGCGTTGCGTGTTGGCACCAATTCACATTACCGAAGCGATCTCTTGCTTCTGCCATTATCTCGAAAACTTATTTAAATAATAATGCAATAGATGATGTACATAGGGCTTTCAAAAATTGTTAAGAATTGCTTACTTTCTTATGTGAATTATTCTAGATATTCTTAGAATATTTTACTCGAAACAAATCAAACTTAATCAGTTGTGTACGAGTAAAATATCTTTGTAATGTTGAAGCAAATGACTTTAGAAGTTTTACCCACCGAAAAATTGCTTACTACATAATTATCGAATTATCAAATATACGTTAAATTAACAATATCATTGTTAACTGACCAAACCGTCATAATTTGTTTTACTCGATAGTCGATAGGTCAGACCTACTTACACATCGGAGAGCGTGCGGTTCTGATCACCTTTTGATAGTGGTAAGAAAAACGATCTTTTTAAATTCTGAATCAAGTGATTTATGTATACACATGTATCATAATTATTGCAAATAAGTATAAAAGTAGATTTTCCTATATTTCTAGTATTATCGATTTTTTCAAAATAAAAGAAAAATAGTTCTAGTTTCTATATTTGTCAACTTTCAAAAAATAAAAACAAACGCACAGATGTTGCAATAATATGTTAAATTTAAGCAATTTTATGATTATATTCGATTATATCGTAGCTTTACTGCGGTATCATGTACATATTTTACGATATAAATCAATTCTTTACCAAGTTACATGTAATTGAAGTAATGATGAATAATTATACTCAATTTACAATAAAAACTGGTTTTTCTCTAGCTCGTGATGCTGTTATAAAGTTATTAAATTAGCATTGATTATATTTATTAAAAAGGAATAATGAATGTCTTTTCAGTAAAATTTTTTCAGGATTTTGAAAATATTATTTACTTTTACACGGATTTCATATTTGGTTTTCCTTTTATAAAATTCATTCGGAACATAAAATTCGAAACGTTTTGAACCGTAGGTGAAGAAATTTTCGTTTAAAAGTATTGGGTTTCATTTTACATACTTGAAATTCTGCGTTTAAATTGATGCACTTAAAAGATTTTAATTTGGATTTTACGAACATTAATAATACTTACATTAAACTTTCAGTGCTAAGTATTATAAAATTTTACGGTACATTATTTTATACAACACATTATCTCAGTTGATAATTACAATATTTCCAGGTACATAAACTTTGTTTAAGTTTATTCGAGATGCGTTTCCAGTTTACAAATTTTGAACAAATAAAAATAACTTTTTTTCGAAATTTAAAATAAAATACTTAAGTACTTGAGGACTGCTTTATGTTTGTAAAAAAAGTTAATTAATAATTTAATTTAAAACTGAGACTTGGAGTTCCAATGTTGCTGAAAATTAGTTTCGATAATAATTAATTCGGTGTTGGCATATGCACATTTATCATATCCGAATTTATACATAATTCTATGCTTAGAACGTTATCCTACTATATTTGGATGTATTTTATTTAAAATAAGCTTTGGTATTGGAATTTCTTTTATACATCCACATCAGTTATGTTGGTTTTAATATGAGGATTAGATATAAAGTTATTGACAAGTAATAATGGGATAAATTGCGTATAACAGTAAAAAAGACCATCCGTTTGATTTTGATCTTATAAATTAGTCTAAATAAATTTTTTATTGTGTATTTCTACAACTTAAAAATAGACTTATTTGCATCAATTTATCAATATCAAAAGGATGTTTCATGTTGCGTAGTTTCATAGATATTTTAGTGGATGATTTATAATGTGTTTAATAATAAATTAATTAAATTGTAACATCAATTTCATAAAATCCTAATTATTTTCGAGGTTTTTATATATTAAAAAAATTATTTAGTTAGCATTTAATTAAATAGTAGTATCATTAGAAAATTAATTGATCCAAGTTATTTTAAAAAACCTCTTTAATGCGGTAGGTAAGTTTAACTAGCTATTAATCTTGGTTAACTCGAAGTTTAAACGTCATAACGACAGGAAGACAATGATACAAATTAATTCCAAAATATATAACTTTAAATGTGAATTATTTAAGTTCTTATCAAATTTAAATTTCTAATTTTCACGATTGTTTAGTTCCAGATGAGTAAAAGTTTAAAAGTTAAGTTTCGAATGGTAAACCCAATAAAAACGACGTAATAAAGTTGTTTGCAAAAATTCGTATGTCCAAAGTGCAAAACTTGTTTTATACTTTTCGTCACAACTGCTAGTAAAATATGTACGAATACACATTTACACATCACATTGTACTCTGGTAAGTAATAAAATGCCAGAATCAGAAAAATACATTCAACAAGTTTACTTACATGACTCCCATGATAACAAAATGTACCTACATCTTTGTTTTCTGAAAGATAATAATTTATTGTTGTGTAGTATTAACTTTAAATAATTTATTATGTTTAACCGAGACATCTCAAATATTTTCTGTTTTCTTTGTAATTTTCATTTCGACTAGCTAATGAATAATCAAGTTTCATTTTCAATTATTATTAACTTACTTATTCCACTATTTATTTTTTATAAATTCTTAAGGCATTTGAATCGAGCTATATTATTCAATATTCACCGAACAGGCGGTATCGGTCCGATTACTGGATTTGTAATCACTTACGTTAGCTACTATTCCACTCCGCGCAGGAATTAATTTGTGTAAATCTAATGCATTTATATAATTCAACAACTTAACTTTTTTAAATTTAACCACTTGGTTAAAAAAAATTTTACTTTATAGTTTTACACTTTGACATCATGAAATTAGTTTTTCTTGTAAAAATACTTCCAACTATACTAAATACACACAATTTCAAAGTTCTGGGAAGGAAATGTAGTTCTTATGATGTATTTGCCAAGTAAATTTATTTTTAGTTGATTCATATGACTGTCATCGTGTTGTGTAGTTTTCTTAATTTTTATTAATTTAACATGACGTATACACAAGTACTGTAATATTTCATGTTATATTTTTTTAATAAAAAATGTAAGATCTGCATGAAATATCAGGGGGAAAGTGTAAACGCTGTTTTGGATTACGCCCACCAAAATAAAGAAAAAATACGAGAGATTTGTCCAAAAATTTCTTTCGTATAGGAGTGTAATATTGTGCTAATTTTATCTTGGTTTATTTTTTCCAGAGCAATTTTTTGCCTTAGGTATTCGGCAGTGTATAATTTTATATTCATGTTCATAAAGAGTAGGTACTCTAAATTGCCACTAAATATTTTAATTTTACAATAAACTTACTTAACAAATTTAAAATCACAAAATAAAATCAAATTCGCATATCACGGTATTTTATTGAGAAGTAATTTTCCAGAGTTTCTAAAATCCAAATAGATTCAAAAAACTATGTAAATCCTAAAATGATTTGATTGTCCTATGCAAGGGCAATTGGAAAAGTAATTTCAAAATTATAATACTATTTATTTTCCTTCTCAAAATTCAATTCAAATTTTTAATTTTAATGATAAACAAACTTTTCATGTATGGAACCCAAACTTCAAAAGATAAGTCGTGCATCTGTCGTCGATATCAAATTTAATTTATGTTTCCTTTGGTTTTAACTTAATTTAACGAAATATTAACATCCAATCATAATTTGCAAAATATCTAAATCCATTGTCTCAAAATTGTAAATAATTCAAAAATTCAGTCATTTACAATACTAAACCAAATTGTCCAAAATTGGGACAGTTTCCAAAATATAAAATATTCAAAAAAGATCACTCACTCAAAATAAAAATACCAATTAAATTCAGGAGACAAAATTATGCCTCAACCGCATATGACGGCCAATTTTGGCAGAAAGCTTGATTTTCCCACCTAAATTCCACTAGTTGGCGGAAAAACTAAAAAATTTCAAAACATTTACAAATTCTCTGTCAAAACAGAAAAAGAACTTTCAAAAAACATCAAATTTACAAAATAAATTAAAAATTTTAATTGAAGATTTCGGAACACGACAATATAAAAAGTCATTATCAGATGTCAGATTGGTTCATTTTAAATTACCAACCCAATAAAATTGGGAGATTTCGGAAGAGTGGCAGATCAATGTGCAGTCTTCGGAGTTGCACCAGCTTGGAAATTTTGTACTTCATTATGCAGAAATTGAAAATTTATTCTTTGCAATAATTTTTGATATAAACATCAACTTGGCAGGTGAAATTATAAGCTTCTGTATGCAGTAAAGCAAGAAGAGGAGAAAGTAAAAAAATTTTAAATTCTATAATTTATATTTTTAAAGTTAAACCAAAAGGATAGTTGTATGTAGAAGCCAATAAACTCCGCTTATATTTTTTTATTAGAGTCCAGACTTATTACCGCCTTATTATTTAATACTCGGTACTAATATTGATGCATTGTGAAAAAATATTATTAGATTCGTTGATTACATTGCGCGCAATCCCAATCAAATGAAAATTACTAACTGAATTCAGCTAGTACATAGTCTCGGTTACTGACCTTCTGATCTTTACATATTATACATTTTTATATAATATGTACATAAAATTTGCCAAGCACGGTAGTTTTTTCTTCAGATTACCAATCTGCAAAGTCATTGGAAAATTAAATTGTAAATCTTATCATTTTGCTTAATTTAATAGGCCTGGGCCATATTCACAGGCTTTTAGAGAGCGCGGAGTCTACTGCAACTTCTAAAGATCAAACTTTAAAAAAGTTTAAACGTATTTAATTTACATTCAATTGCGTAGAACCGTTGTAGAACCATAACATAATGTGTGTATGTAATAAGAAAATTATCTAGGTATACTGAAACAAAGGATTAAAAATTGTAGATTTTATTCATTTGAATTGAATTTATTGAATAAACAAAATTTTACACAAGAAAATAAAATTTTTGACCCGTACAACTTTAAATTTCTACAGATCCTGCAAGCTTCAGGTTGGAATCAACTACAAGCCGATTTAGAATCTTCTTTTCAAGGGGAAAATTTTGTATTATATCATTATAATAAATTAAAAATGACCTCTTACCTAAGTTTAATGCTGTTCTTCGTCTAAAACTCTGGATTTGAACAGGCATTCAACCATTCAACAATTATAACTACAGATATGCTTTCTTTCAAATGTAAAGCAACAATGTTCTTCCGGATATTTGGATATCTGGATATTTCCGTAGGCTGCTTTACTGTGGTCAAATATTAATTCAATACATTTTTTTTAATTTCAGTAAAATTTCTTTCCAGAAAATTAATTTTAATAAACAAAGCTAATAAGTCATTTTTGAACAAATCACTTCAACAAAATATGTCCTCTGATTTAGTCAATGCTCTCTGCATCTTGCATCCGTTTGTGAAAGGCTAAATTTTTTTTTATGAACGGATCATCTCAACTATTAAATTTAATTAAATTAAAACATAAATTTCTTATTTTCTGTAATTTATGATGCTATAACTTACGATCAACGTTTTTGAATTTATTTGTATCTGTCAGACTTGATTAATTTCTGCTTAGTTTTGCAAGTCCGTTTTTGAAATAACGAATTATTTTATTTCGTTTTCATTGCAACTTGTTAGTGCAAAATCCAAGCATTTGGTGGTGATATTTTTGAATAGAAAATGAATGATGATTCTTAAATAAAAACACCCTAAAACAAGTGCTAGAAGGCCTTAGCATGTTTTTGGTTTTTCTGAATTACTTCGAAAAGATTTTCCATCATAAAAATGGATAATGTATAAAAATTAAAAAAAGCAGTGGAGCAAGAACTGTATTATATTGATAATCGTCCTTCTTCGGATGGCAATGGTAAACCATCGAGGTAATCTGCTTGAAAAGCATTTTATAAAATGAAGTGGTTAGCCAAAAACTACCCTGGGTTGTAGCGCTACTATATGAGAATAAATTATAAATGAGTTGCATAACAAAATTTTAAAAAATGGATAATGATAATTTTCGAAAAATTTACACAAAAAGTTTTTTTTTACGAGTACTGCATTGCTAAATCAAATAAATGTTGATATTCACCGGGAGACTGAATTAATAAATTCCGTCAAGTTTACAAATCGAAGTTGTGTATTTCCAACACAAGAAATTTGAAGTGCTAATTATCAATTTTTACTTAAAGTATTCCACACACAATTTTTTTAAACTGATTTACTTTAATGGACTTAAGCGGTATTATTACAATATTTTCGAATTAATATAATTAAAGCCGGCAATAAATAAAAATTTAACATCATAACTGCAAGAAAGTACAAAGCATGCAAAATTTGAACAAAAACTGGATTCTATTAAAATTGCAGCAATTATTTAGAAATTATAATAATTATTTGACATTCTTATGTGAAAAGTATGCTTACTTATATTAAATTTAATGTGCTTAATTGTATTATTAATTATATCAGCAAAAAGAGTAAAATTTAAAGTTATTTCTTGTTTGTGTTAGTTTAAAAACGATCGTTCATCATTGTCAACTGAATATGATAGGTATTTTGGAATCAGCTGTTTTTTGAATAACTTTTAAAGTCAATTTTGATAATATATTGTGTTGGTCGCACTTTGTGTGCATTGTTTTATATAAATAAGGCTGCAATAAATTTTGAAAATCCTGATCCCATACATAATCTTAAATGCTACCTCCGTATAAATTGTACGCAAGCGTATATTAAATCCAGCAGGAGGGCGCATCTCGCTGATATGTCTTCAGAAGTTCAGGACCAGAAGAGAACAGTGTCCTTCTTGTTGGCATCCAAGTGAACGCGAACGTTCCGCGAAAACATGATCACGTTGTGTTTGGCAAAATAAGATGTTTTTTAAACTAATAAATTAAATTTAATTATATGCGTAATAATTAAAGGATAAAATGATATGGGTAATTATTTTTGCAAAAATTTATTTTTCATAACAAAATTATAAGTGACTTTTTTACTGACAGTAATTTATTAAGCACGCACAATAAACATTTTGATTTTTTGAACCAAATAATTTCAAATTATTAATAGCCTACAGTTTTTTAAGTTCTTAATGAAGAAAAGAACGCGCGATCCTTGCCAACGTTTCGCGCTACAAAGACATAATTAATATACGTCACAGCACATTACTTCCAGATTGTAATAACTAATTTATGATATATGAGTAAAAATTATTCAAAGAGAAAACAAAATATTAAGCACATAAAACATTTTACAAAAAACTAATATTTCTGTTGTGATTAATTCGTAAACAAATCTGAAAAAATAAATAACACTCCTGCTATAATTTTGAAAATTTTCCAAGTTTTACAGTCGCATTTTAAAAATTTTCTTTGTTTCATTGTTTTTACCAACGAATGACCATGCGCTTGAATAACAACTTTTTTACCTATTTTCCAAAACTAAAGTTTTCTTTATGTACAATTCAAAACTAAAATAAGTATTTCCAACAACCAGCTTATCGTAATGTCTCCACAAGTTGATTTTAGTTTCAAGAAAACTTGACAGAATGTCGACTAGACCAAGATCAAAAGAAAAACATAGAAAATTTCAATTGGATGGGAATTTATTTAAACATATCTTCCGCCTCAAACAACATATCGCGTAATTGAATTTATTTATGTTTAAAAATACTTTGAAATTATTACATCAAGATAGTTAAAGATTATGTTTCTTATGCATCCTTATAATTTTGATTATAGGTAGAAAATGTTAAAATAAAATAATAGCCGCATTTTCCAATTTATTAGATCGAGCTTTTTAACTTTTCCCGAAAAAAGGTTGCAGTTTAGAAACAAACAAGCAACACGTTTGCGTTTTTCTGTGCTACCTATATTAATTATGACAAAATTTATTTCCCTAGTTTTGAGTTTCACATAGTAAATCAAAATTTATTTTATCTTATCTAGTTTTATTCAGCCATTTAAGCACTATTCTGTTTAGTGACACAGTTACCAACTTATATGTTTTAGTGCTTTATTGTCGCTGTAAAAGTGGGTTTTCTAAAAAAAAGTGTGGATCTAAATTATTTCCCGGAATAGGACTGTTTTTAAAAACAAATTTTGAAGATTTATTTCCCTACATGGAAATCAAAATGCTGATAACAATGCAAAGTTATTGTTTTTCTCCAAGACTAAAACTTCTAAAATTTAAAAGTTACAAGCAGGAATTTCTACAATAACATGAATGTTTTGATCTTATTCAAACTGTTCTGTTGGAATCAAATTTTTAATTTTAATACAATCTATGTGGCTGAAATTCCAAATTTAAAAAACTTGAATATAAATTTTTTTGAAAAAATAAAATTTTGTTTGAAAAGAGAGCATTTTAACTACCTTTAATTTGAGGTGTCACAAAGGGCACAAAATGAAATTTCCCAGCTCTTTGATATTGCACTCACAATATAGAATGTAGATTTTCTTTACTATAAATAAGCACAACCTCGACAGTTGTTTTCTGTTACCGTAGTTTTAGTATAGAACGGAAATTCCGGTTTCAAATATCGGACTTGGCCGAGTTTTTAGCTCAGCTGGTGAAAAATAAAATTTTGCGGTAAAATAGAAATAATCCTTTAATAAAAAAATAATAAATATAAAGTAGGTAATTAAAAAAAATTAATTATAAACCATTTATTTTAAATTGCAAAATAGTCTTACATATTAGTACATCGAGATAAACATATTTTAAAATCACAACGTAAAGCTTCTTTACCATTTAGAACAACTTTTTAGCAATGGAATGTTGTAAATTTAGCGGAAGTAAAAGACGGCTTAATAAAGAGATATTACACTTTCAATTGATTGGGTCACTTTTATTGTTTGTCTTTGGTATTTAAAGACTTTTTGGCCTTCTAAATACTTAGTAATTTATTATAATGGTTGACAAATAAATTTAGCGTTAACTTTCGTAAAATTAATGGATTCCAAATGAAAACATCTTTTCTGATTCAATAGTCTGAAAGTTTACTAAATACTAAAATTTACAAAAAATTATTAAGTATGTTTCTATAAAAACAACTGTTCTTTCTTCTGCGAGAGCTGAGATTTTGGAATGTCTGTTCTTTAATCCTAATCAGAAGAAGTTCTTTTCAATATGAGAAATATAAATTGTAATAACAAACAATGAAATATTTTAAAAGTATTCACGTTGTGCAATAATTTAAATTAAATCAATTTGGTGATGCATAATTTATATGGACCAACCTGAGATTTTAATTTAACATTTTTATGGTAGCACAAATGTGTTTTATTAGGTCCTAAAATCGACGACCCACTCGCTTTTACATACTTCAATAGCAGGTATTGCTTGTAACACATGTAACAATGATAAAATATGGATCTATAAATAAATTTTTAATTATTATGCATCTCATTTTCGTTTTTAAAATTAAATTATTAGGTACCAATTCATTGGTTAATAGTCTAGAATTTAATTAATGAAATTAATTAGTAGACGCTCAATTTTTTTTTAAATGTATTACAAAGAGTGTACGTATGATTAAAAGTTCTCATCTGTAAAACATTAAAACTACAAACAAAACAATAAAATTTAAGGTTCCTAATAAAATGGGTGACCTCTTCGAGAACACCTTGCAACAGCTCTCATTTAAGTAATGTTTTTTGTTACTCATAATAAAATACACTCATTAAAAGCCCAGAAATGTAGAATGAGATTTTTTTCATAACATTCAACGGATATGGTTTTAGAAAAAGAACTCAAAATAAAAAATTTTAAGTAAATTTGTGGTTTTTAGTATGTATTTATGGTTAAATTCAAAAAAATATAAGAATAATACAATACGTAGAAAATCAAAATTCAAAAAATTTAAAAAAGAGACAATTAACACATAACAGGTCTGAATTAAGAAAATTTGAAAAAATGAAAGATTCGTAATACGATAGTACAATAACGTTATTTCATGGTTATTGTCATTCTTCAGTTGCACGCAATCGCTTACATTGTGAAATAAAAAAAAAATTTTCTTAATTCTGACCTGTTATGTGTTAATTGTCTCTTTTTTAAATTTTTTGAATTTTGATTTTCTACGTATTGTATTATTCTTATATTTTTTTGATATGGTTTTAATTAAAAATACTATAAACCTAAAAATAATTTTGTTTATTATAATTATTGGACAATAAATAATGGCATGCCGAATTTTTTGGAACAGTCTGTATAATATTCAAATTTTGTTTTTATTTTGAGAAATTGATTCCTAAAATAAGAGCGAGCATCTTGATCAAGTGAGGAAGCGCGCTTTCCCAGCTCCCCCGCCTCTTTTTACTCCGTCACTGGCTAATAGTGTATATTCAAGTTATTTTAAATTAAAATTAAAATAAAGTGGCCATAGCCACGAAAATATTAATTTTTTAGTAAAAACGTTTTAGTACTCTTTTAAAACCGTGAAATAATCTACAAATTAGATTTAAACCTTTCATTGTCTAAAAGCAACTGCTTTCGAGTTATGAATTAAAGTAAATAAAAAAATGTTGAAAAATTCGAGCATTTTTTATTTCAAAACCCTGTATCTTCTAAACATCTATTATAGGATGTCAGATAGGAAATTTATCGGACTACAACTTTTCTGCAGTAAAAATTTTGGAAAACCAATCCAGTTCACAGAAAATCAAAAAATGCATCAAAACAAGGCAGCTACGAAACAAAAAGTTAAAATTTCAAAATATTTATTTTTATTGAAAAACTATTTTATTTTAAGGTTATACTATTACATTATTAAGTATATGTTCAAAATGACCACCCTCATTTTTAAGGGGTGGTCACCCTTAAAAACCAATTTTTATCTTTATACTTGGCTTTATACTTTGTGGCAAGGAATTTTATGCTATTTTAACCTAATTGCCCTGTACTAATAAAACAGAACAAAGAAAAAGTATTATCACCAACAAAGTTTTATTAAATTATTTAAAAAATGTATTATGTAGACAATTTTGCTTTATTTAGACTTCTATAAACTACACAATAACTGAAGTAATTTACAACTTCCACTTTTTAAAAAATGGAGTTCATTGGAAAATTATTTCTTAAGACATATATGGAGTACGATTATTATTACCTGCTATAAGAATCTTGAAAGTTAAAGTTTGGTAACATAATAATTTTGTTAACATCCATATGTGTATTTCTCCAAATTATATTTCTTCAGCAACTTTTTTTCATTATTAGAAAAAATTGTAAGATATAGGAAGATCATAATTATTAATAAAAAAAATTTAGCCTTTGATCTCTCATAAGCTGAAAATCGCCATTTCTAAAAAGTATTTGTATAGAAAAATAAGAATATATTACATAGCTACATTTTGTGAACTTAATTGCCAAGTAAGAGTTTTTTTATATTTATATATTTTTATTTATTTACATTATAAAATTCATATTATTTGTTTATTTTCTTCCTATACTGTTAGCGTCTACGTCTTGAATCTCGACTGTGATATTCTCGATAATCACGATTTATTGTAGGTCTATTGGCACTGTTACGGCTTCGCTCATGGTATCGTTCACGGCTTCGCTCGCGGCTTCGATCACGGCTTCGATCGCGGCTTCGATCGCGGCTTCGATCGCGGCTTCGATTACGGCTTCGTTGACGGTTTCGCTCACGGCTTCGTTCACGGTTTCGCTCACGGCTTCGTTCACGGCTTGGTTCACGGCTTGGTTCACGGTTATGCTGACGGTTTCGTTCAAGACTTCGTTCATTGCTACGAAATCTATCGTTTTCTTTCCTTCTGGACATCCTGGGAGAACGACTTCTGGACCTTGAACGATTTTTTCGCATAATTTTCTTCAATTCATCTTCCAATGAAGTAATTAATAATTGGCAACGAACGTCATGAACCACCTTTGATTGTTTTATTAATGAAATTGCTTTATTTAGCGTTTCTTCAGCGAACTTGTAATTATTTTCTTTCGCATCTTTATAAGCTCTAGAAATTGCCAAGCGAGATAGAGTTTTAATTTTTGCCATCGTATCTTCCAGTTCTCGGTCACTTGTTCCGTGTTCATAAACATAAGAATGAGATCTGTGATGTTCATGTTGCGATGGTCTTGACTGATATTGGAACGGTGTCGGATGAGTCATTTGAAAACCATGTCCTGGTGGCGGTACATTCATATTAAGTAGCGGTATTTGTGAAGCATACCTTCTATACGAACTGCTACGAGAAGTTATACGATAATTATCCAGATTAGAATCAGTGCAATATTGTCTTTCAAAAGTATCTAGGGCAAGTTTCGTAGCAAGCATAACTATTGGTCTTCGACCATCAATCTGATGTTTCGGTAAGGCTTCCATGCAAAGATTCAAACTTTCTTGCGAACCAATTGAAATAAGACAGTATCCCTTCGAACATCCATTTGTTTTATTAACGAATAATTTTAGTTCTTGTAAATCATTAACATTGATTGTTTTAATGGCATTAATTATGTTTCCTTTAGAGGTCCACCACGCAAGTTTTCCGATGTATAACTGATACGTAGTTTTGGCTATATTAAGATCTCGAGATTCTTCTTCTACGACATTAGGTTTGCTCAATTTAATTTCAGCAAATTCAATTTTCTTGTTTTGATCGGTTAATGCTTGTCTAGTTGGTTCAGATTTACTCTCATCAACAGTAGATGGGCGGTTGGTACCAAAATTAGTACTTTTCTCAGAAATGCTTGTAGCCGAATGAAATAATACATCTTCATATAAATCTAAAGCATCAGTAACATTGTCGTCTTGATGAAAATTCTCGTTTTCGAAGGTATCCTCGCCATACAAATCAACATATCCTTCATCATTCATGATTTATGGTAAACAAACAGATTCGATATTAGTTACGGTTTCTAACGTTTACTTATATAGTAAATTTAAAAAGATGGTATTGATGAATTAAGAGATTAAATACTACACGTATGGATTATAATAAATTACAATAATTGTTAATTAGTATATTATTTAATCAAAAAGTAAAAATACAATTCAATTACTTCGTTCATTTCATATTGCGGTAGTTAATAGTTCTGATTCCAGAACATCTAGAACCACCGCAGTGAATTAGTGTGATCGCTGGGTTCGAATCTCGGACTATACAGATTTTCTTAGCTTGGCTTTCTGCTGATTTTAGAGCTCTCTTCTAATTTGGGAAATTCAATAGTTTTAAATTACTGTTTTGATGAACTTATAATACTTACATATTTCTGTTATCTAAGTTTGAAGAGCAAAGTTAATTCTAGAAAATTACCGTAATGCTACCCATTATAATGCTGAGCTAAAACATATATTACAGTTGCAGGCAATCATTAGAAATTTAAAAAAAGTAGGTAAAGTTATTTATCTTTATTTTTCAATACTTGTAGTGTAAAACTTCAGACTGCACATAAAGCATTGACTTAGAAGACACACTAAGCTTATGAAGGTATATCCGTTTAGGAAGCCAACTTTAGAACAAGACGATAAATATTATCGTAAATATGGTTGTTTAACTTCTATAATGCTGTGAATATCCTACAATGTCGCTTACTGATCTTGACGTTTATGTAGTAAAAAGCATCATATTGTAAAAATTGGCTTAAGTAAAGTACTACAATTGATAATAAAATACAGTTTTTCAAAAGTTTAACATCAAACTTCTTCTACGGTTAACTTAATGGCTAACTTTCAAGCAATTTTATTTTTAAACTGATTACTCGGGTGATCATGATAATTTTTATATCACATTAAAAGTTAACGTTTTCTGGAAGGTTGGCAATCCTAATTATCATTTTAAATAGTTTTAGTATAACTTGCGTGAAAAATTCCAACCCTTCACAGTGGGGCAGAAGAGTTAAGGCATGCCTTAAATTCAAAAACAAAATGCTAAATATTTTGTGATTCCAACACACTAAAATCTGTGATATTAAACTTTCGGAAACCCCCCTAAGATCCCGATTAGCGCGATTTTTCTCCGTCGGAATCATGTTTAAGAATTGAAATATGTATAGTTTGCAACTTTAAAATTTGAAGTGCATATATTTCGATGGACATTTTCGTAACTTTTAAACTTGAATTAAAACGCATATAATTTTTAAAAGTGCGCTAATGAAATTCGAATTCTGAAGCTCAATTAGTTTTTGAGCTTTTTGGTTAGGTTTCCAACATTTCCAAACTTTGCTTCTTTGTTATTCTAATAGGTATTGAATATAAGAAAACACTTGCGAAATTTAACTGGAAAGAACCCGACCGTTTCACTTAGATACAATTTAATCAATTCCAAAAAATATAAATTATAAATTGCGTTTTCAGTCCTCATATTAACAGATCCCGTAATCACCAGTAAACGAAAACTAGAAAAGAAAGAAATTAAACACCTTCCATAAGAAGCATTAGAATTATTGAAATCTCCAACGATCATGACCGTTCATAATTGGGATTATGATAATGATGATGCTAAGAGGGATGTTTACGATGTTGATGATAATTTTTTAGGAGATTCTGTAGATTTAAATAATAAACATATTTTAATAAAATAATATTTCAAAAGAAACCAAAACTTTTTGTTTTTTAAAAAAATATAGAAAAAAGTACGTAATATCTAAATTTTATTGGTAATGAAGTTCATTTACACGGGGTGATCCAAAAAATATATATTTCTTTACCATCTAATAAGCTATTTCTCAGTTAAGAAACATGAAATACAACATCAATCATTACTTTTAAACTCAAAACAACCCTAAACATATAGTATAGTTAATATCCAACTTATAAATTCATTCGATTAGTATTTAATTAAAGGCATATTTTAGCTCTTCTGCCCCACTGTGAATCGCATAACTTTGGGTATAAAAAATGGTGATCTAAAAGTAATTGGCACTTGAACTTATTTATTTTCTTTATCATTTCCGCAATTTTCAACAAATTTTTACCATTTTCAGCTGATCTTTAACTTTAAATAAACATTTATGCAAAATTTTATAACATTTGATTGCGTGGTTTATCCTGTGCGATTGATACTACTTCTTTTCATATCCTAACGAAATACAGACAAACATCCAAATAAAATTTGTCAAAAACTTATCAGGATATGATAAGAAACATTTTAATACCAAAATTTCGTTTTTTGATATTTGAGTGGATTGCAACACTTTCTCTTATACGAGTACATGCGTATACGTATAAGGAAAGTAAAAATAAAAACATTTATAAAATTTAACGACTTTAATGTCACCATTATTTAACGTCTCTAAAGTAATTGAACTTGAAAATTAATCAATCGTGAAATAATTAAGATAAAAATGTAAGTAAGACAAGAATGAAATGGACAATAATTGTATACTACACTACAATACAAAAAAAAACAAAATGGAGAAATCAAGAGCCGAAGAACACCTATAACAAAGAAAGACGGATGAGAATGAGAAGGAACGAAAGAATTAAAGAGGAACAAGAAAAACCAATAGAAATCATTCTTCAGATTTAACGTTAAGATTTAATTAATTCCTTAATTACCTCCAAATATTTCTTAGTTGGCAACTTCTTTATCTTCTTAAGTGTGCTGTACCTTCAATAGGCATTGGCGATCAAACTTGTACATAATAGGGAATTTAATTAATGGGGTGGTTTCCGGTTGCCTTCCTCACAGCTCATAGATCTATCTTGGGTTTTAGATCACTGCTGCGTATTCGACGCGACCATGATTTAAACCGCGGTTACTCGCTTTCCGGTCGATCGGTATTGGCTTTACGCTATACCACTGGTAATTTAAGTGTACCAATCGTTACCTTTTTTTGTAATATATCTAGGTTAATTGGTGAATATTGTCAAATACATTAAACTAATAATACGTACAACTTCGCTGGTTGTCAAGCATTTTTTGGGTATCAGGCTCTTTCTCGCCACCTACCATGCGAGTTGGAAGGTTGGAACTTAACGTTCTCTCTCTTACTGCCTTGTCAGAATCATGTTAACGTTAACGTAATGTTAACAAATGCTCCAATCAAAAGCCATGTTTCTGCTGATCTACCAATCCATAGCTCTCATTCGTTAACATTACGTTAACGTTAACATGATTCTAACTGAGCACTAACTTATTGTAAATACACTAACTCAGTCCAATTCAATTAAGTTATAAACAGCGACAGTGACATAATATTGTGTCATGAGCATGCATTTGAGCGCATTTAAGTAATATCAGTACCAACTAGGCTTGTAGGTGGCGCCACTTATGAATATTCCCTCAATTTTTATTATTAGTTTAATGTATTTTATATTGTATACATATAACAATTTCTGTCAAACTCAAAACTGACATTGATTCATATATTCAATCTTCCTTAGATCTTTATACAGCTACTCTTTTTAAAAAATTTATCGTTTTCTAATTTTGGATTCTAAATGGAATAATCCCGGTGTTAATATAGATACAGCCTTGACCAAAATAGTGAGGCACCTTTTAAAACGTCGATCTGTGAAAACAACTACGGCACTGTTTTTCTAGTAAAAAACTGTCTTGTTTTAATGTTTTTTAAAAATACTAAAGTAAAGGCGTTACCGTCTTGATTACATCATCGAAATTTTCGGCCGCTCGTATGAGCTACAATAGAAAGTAAATTTTACCTAGATTCTGTAGTACTATTCAATACAAATAAATAAGCAAGAAACAACATTTTTAAGAAACGTACCGTTTTTGAGTTATACGCAAAATTTTAAATTCAAAATTATCAAAATTCTTAAAAAAATTGTTAATTTACAAAAAAATGCAATAATTCAAAATTTGAAATAATTAAGATTTTTTCACAATATACTATATTGCAGTTATAATGGAAAGATTGATTTTAAAAATTCGAAATGTAGATAATTTTAATCGGTCAACCAGTTTTAATTTAATCAAATTATAATAAAAATAAACAAAAGTAAGGTGACATTTTGATTTAATCTGTCAACTATTTTCAATTTATGTTGGTAATTTTTAAATTGAATTCGCAACTGTCAACTTCAATTGTGACATTTATTAAAATTTTTAGGTTAAAAGATCAAAATTTTTATTTATTTGGTTAAATAAGTTAAAGTTTACATCTATTTATTTTTAAATTACGCTCTAAAATTTCATATTTGAAATGGTAAATAAACTTAAAATAATTTTTAGAAAAGGTAGATACCAAAATTACTCAATTTTATTAAAATAATATCACATTTCTAGCAATTTTTTCCCTGCAGCCGCAGTTTTACTTTCGAAACAAACTCTACGCTACGTGATTTTCTGTATGTCGCTAAGGAAAAGTTTGACTTTCGTGTTTAAAATCGATAATGAAACAACCGAATTTCGTGTCGTTTGGAGAAAAAATTTATTCTTTATATTAACTCATACGAGCGGCCGAAAATTTCGATGATGTAATCAAGGCCGTAACACCTTTACATTTCGTATTTTTGATTTACTAAAAGATTAAAATAAAACAGTTTTCTATTAGGATGATAGTGCCGTAGTTGTTTTCAGAAAATATTTAACTGTTTCAAAAATAACGATGTTTTAAAAGGTGCCCCACTATTTTGGCCAAGGCTGCAAGGTAAAAAATCAAATCAATATTTTCAAGAATTCAACTATATTATACTGATGAGACCTAATAAGGTCGAAACATGTCTATCATTGTTGGTTCTTCTTGTACTGTCCTTATGACATGCCATTTCGACCCCTTCGGAAAGTACTTCGTAGAACACCTTGTGTTTATAATTTTGAATTCGTCTGTTTTAATTAAACGTAAGAAAAAAAGTTTGTTAAAAATGCACATCTCAACTCAAATAGAATTATTTTATTTGGATTGACTAACTATGTAAGTACTACTAGCAGAATGCAGCAAAGAGAAAAACGACAAAACAGATATTTAAATTAAATTAATTTTATTAACTGCGATAGGTGGCATGTACTAATAGTCAAGTGCCTCTGGACATTTTATTATTTTGCTTTTCCAAAAAGTCAAACTTGAACTTTGGCCATTGATTGACATAATGTACAACTTTTCTATTGTTTTCAGGCAATTGTATATTTGTCTAATTAGCAATTAAATTTTTGCTTTTATGATGAATTTGTAAGATTAACGTAGAAGCCGAGTAAGTTCAAAGATTACAGATGAGTCACAAAATGTACATTTGCTCCGAATAATACAATTTGCTAAACATTGCAAATTTGACACTTTATGCAATCCGTAATTTTTTGCTTAAAAAATATTACATTCACGAAAAGTGACACTTTCAGAATTTATTGACATAAAGTGAAGTTTCTATATAAAATTTTGTTATTGCATTTTTCATAAACCTAAATAAATGAAAAGCCATTATCGAATAAAAAAATTATTTGGTTCCAAAAATAGCTGAACTGAATATTTACCTTAATCCAGTTCAATTTCGAAATACATCTTTATATTTTCTGTTTAATTTTCTTCATAGCGCAGCGCGCAGAACTAATAGTCAAAGAATTATTTTTATTTTTCACGTTTCCCAACATTAAATTACATATGCAGAAAAGAACAACCTATACGAATTTAATTAATTATAAAATTATATTATAAATAAATCTCTACCTTAATCGTTTGGCACGTCTGTGATCTGATGCAGATAGGTTATCGAAAGAAAATTACAAGATTTTGTAAGGTAGTTAATTTGCAGATTTATTGCCGGTGTCAATAACGTAATTGCAATTTCTGTCAATTTTACACGTGGAACTGCGTATTGAAACCATTAAATTACTTTCTAAAAATTTCGATATAATATGTATAGTTTTCAAAACGGTATTACGGTTGGAAAAATGTCAATTTGATAAGTTTCTTTAAAAATTCCAGATAACACTACTATGTCAAGTTGACTGTGTAAGTGGTTCTTTGAATGTTGGATGTTTTTCTGTCGATAACGATTCATTATTGTATGAATAGATAAAATAGCATTGGGATCGTTAACTACGATGGCATTACACTTCTATTAGCAATAATACGCTCTTCTTTCACTTCATTTTTGCTTTAATGCTTTATGCATTCATTGTTTTAGACAATTTGAGCAATTATAGTGATAAATGGTACCGGTACTAACTTACAGATACATAGGAAATATTACAATTACAGATGTAGGTAATAACAGTGTTCTGTTTTTGCAGTTAAAACTCGTATACATTCTGAAAGTATGCAGTAAATTGAATTGATCGCTTGTCCATACGAACATTTATCTGTTGCATCCTGCTGGTAAATGTTCTATAAGTTACGGAATTATTTGTAAAATAACTTTAATTCAATAAAAAAATATGAGATCGATAAAAACTTTAGTTTTACTTTTGGGTTAGCTAAAACAAGTTATGCAATATGACTTCCAGTTAACTTTTACTATAGTTTGTTCTTTAAGTAGTTTATGCAATAGTTTATTGTTTTTATATTTAGCTATATATAGTATTATGGCATGGCGCAATAGGAAATTCGGAAAATCTAGAGTATTTTAAATGAGCTCACCACTAACCCAGAATTAAAACAAATACCAAAAAATTTAATACTAAATTAGCATAGGAATGTGTTGGTTTCTGCATTAAAAAGTTGTAAAGTGATTCACTTGACGTTGAAATACCATATATTTAGATATAGGCGACACATTTAAGAAAATTTATGATATCCATTTTCTTCTGATGAACATTAATGTACTTTGTCCGAAAGAATATATGATTATCTTAAATAAACTTTTTGTTAATAATTTACGATTTCCTTTAAATTTTAATTGAATCTACCGTAAACTAAATTTTTCATTAGCTTTTACGTTTTTATAATTAATAGATGGCATAAAATTTTAAAGAAACTTAGAAAGAATTTTTAATTTTCTCTCAATAGCAAAAAGTAATACCAATCAAAATATTTCACGGAGTCGGGATGTAGAAATAAGAAAAATTTTCAAGAAATTATCAATACTTATATAAATATTATGTAATATACAAAAAATAAAATTGATGGGCAATAAAATGCTGGCAAAAATGATAGATATATTTTCCGAGAAAACGACGTTATTTTTAAATAAAAAATTTGGAAAAATATATTTGAATGATATATTTACAAAGTTAAAAAACAATTTTTTATCATTTATATTATTTAACTCTTTTGGTCCTTTGGAATAATAATTATGACTATACTGTTATTATTATTGTATTAGGTATTATGCACTATATCATAAACGGAGATGTATTTTTTCAGATTCCGAACTTCAAAAAAAATTTCCTTTTAAAAACACAAATTTTTATTAATTTCTCCGGTTAACTTTAAAAATTAAAATTTTTGATATTAATATATTAAATGGTAATTGGGAAAACCAATTTTTCGAAATAATATCTCTGTTTATTTCTTCTTTTTTTGGGAACGTTGAACTTCAAAGGGATAAATCGCCCATATGTCGCCGTACCAACTTGAACTTTATATTTGTCTTAAATTATAATTTCTAATATTTTAAATTTCACCTTTCATCTTCAATCTACAACATTTCAATCTTCCAATCAAACTTTTTCTGTCCAATTCCACATTGAATTATTAATCACCCAAATCAATCTCATTCAAGTGAGTCAAGTCAAGTCAAGTCAAGTGGTCAAGCCAACTAAGGTGTCTCTAGACATCTCGGGTTTGATCCTTCCGAAAAATAACTTTTTACTACAAAACAACTAATTTACTACAAATTAATTAAAAAAATTACCAAATAACAAAAAAAGACTTTTTTTTAACTTTTATTCCGTTTATGCTTTTAAAAATGTCAAAAAGGTTTTGCATGCAGTTAATTCGGCTTAAACTATGACATTAGTTGTTTTTTTGGATTGCACATGCCATGCCATTTGGAGTGGTGTAATTTAGTGTAAAAAGGGTTTATTCGTATAAAAAGATTAAACGCTCTTTTGTTGAGTACGGTATGACAAGTTGGTATCAAATAAGGGGGTATATTATGTACTGTAAAGTGGTTATTAAGGAAATTATTTAAATGACTTCCATTTACACGTTCAAGTTGAATGATATAATAGGTAATTTTACGAACTTCCTAATTTGAAAATATTAATGTCCCATAATCGCAGATTAAAATTTCAGATAAATTCTTTAAATGCTATGAAAATATGTAAAACATTTATATACAGCTTGTTATCCACCGATTAATTTTTATTTCGATAATAATAATTATCGGAATGCTGAGTAACGAATGATCATTGAACAGGACATTGGCAATCGTGCGATGGGATGCAATTAGAGATGTTTTTTGTGTGAAAATTTATTAGCGCTGTTTGTTTACCATAATCTCAACCACATAACTTCTTCAGAGACATAAACTCTAATGAAGTAGACCGGTGCTATTATTTTATCCATCGCACATGGAATAAGTAAAAGAAAATTTGTTTCTATTCTTAAGCAGCAATTATTATAAATCATGTTTTTTTGTTTGCTCCTATTACATTTTATTATGGCCATAGTTAATAAAAATTGTCAGCTTCTGTAAATTTTCAATTAAACTGATAGTTTAAAATAATTATAATTGAAAGCAAATGTTTGACAAAAAATAGTTTCAGTTTTTTTCTAAAATAATGCTTTTAAAAGGATCCAATATTGAAATGTCTCCAATATTCAACATCATGTTATGCAATAATAATGTTGTAGAAACATTTATATCATTTGTCATTCACTTGGGAAACGTAGATTTTTCTTCGTTCTTAAGGAAAGAGGTTTTAAAAATATTTCCATTGCTATTTCTCATTATCATCAATCATCACGTATTACTTATACCCAACGTATATTTCCGATTTTCCGTGCTATTACGTGCTACTATTTCTAACAATAGATTATAATGTAATTAATTGTAGTAACTACCTAATTATTATAAAAATTATACCTAAATAGACACACAATAAAATTAATCAAAATATACACTTAACACTTAATTCAAAAATAATGTCATATAAATCGCTGGGTGTATTTCAAAATAATAAGCAATTTACAAACTTTTCCAAACTGATTTCTGTTACGATAATTATGATAATTGCAAGAACCATTATGATTTGTCATAATTGCAATAAATAATGTTAAATCGAAAGACAACTGACAGTTAAGAATATATTACAACCTAAATACCTACCCGATATAGCTGAAAGTACCTACTTATCAATTTATAAGAAATTAATTTATTGTATTCAATAATTATCTGATAATTATATCTGTTCTGGTATTAACTGTGGGATATATACAGGGTAATATACTTACATCGTCTTCAGATGCACGTGGTTTACAATACTATTATTGTAAACTTGGTTTGCGAAATCAAATGCTAACGTAAAATTTCGTTTTTAAAACTTTATTCTTAATTTTGCTTCTCGCTTTCAATTAGAATTTAAATATATTTTTTATTAAAATAATACACAATTCTGAATAAAAAAAACATCTATAGAAATATGTTATATTGGCTTTCATACCCATACAAAGTTTGAGGAGTGGCCCAATACTGGGTCAAGACTGGCGGCCGATCTTCGAGTGTTGGCCAAGAATATGAATTCATCATTGGCCTAAGCCTTGCCGAGAATCGGATGTTAACACCCAGCCAAGATTGAAAATTGATCATCGGCCGAGCTTAGTGTCCAAGCATCAGCCGAGCTTAGTGTCCGAGCATCGGCCGAGCTTAGTGTCCGAGCATCGGTCGAGCTTAGTCCGAGCATCAGCCGAGCTTAGCGTTCAAGCATCGGCCGAGCTTAATGTCCGAGCATCGGCCGAGCTTAGTGTCTGAGCATCGGCTGAGCTTAGTGTCCGAGCATGGGCCGAGCTTAGTGTACGAGCATCGGCTGAGCTTAGTGTCCGAGCATGGGTCGAGCTTAGTGTGTGAGGATCTGCCGTGCTTAGGCCAAGCGTGGTAACTGAATCTTGACCAAGATTAATACTGAATAATTTTTATTTAATTTAAACTAATTTTAGCTTATTATTTGATAATTAATTGACTTGAATAGTTGTTCGAGATTAGAGAAACACTTATTATTTTAAAAGTTTAAAATAATTTCGATTGCAAATAATTTTTAGAATCGAATTACTGACCACAGAACCTACCCTTGAGAATCGCTTTTTTTATTTTTTAGTAGACCCGCATATCGGAGCTAGTCGAGGTAAATCTAAGTGTAGTAAAGGATTTTTATTAAATACTTTGAAAATTATAAAAATACTACTAAAATATATTATATTTATTATATAAAAAAATAACAAAGAACACAAAGAACACTTAAACAAAAACATCATATAGAAAACACAAAAAAACATTAAATAATTATTTATAATAGCTAATTAGATTTAGCTTCGACTCGCTTATGCCGACCACCATCGCGGTCACCCGCATTAGCTAAAAATGTCCCGACTTTGGTTCGAAAATTTTTAATTTGATCCGAATCTCCAAATTTCTCCTCCAAAACATCTGAAATTTAAAATATTTATTGTTAAGAGATAAATTTAACATAAAAGAATAATAATAACCTTTTAAGCAACTATAGGTATTGGTAACGCTGAAGTTCAGCTTACTTGACCCACGCACAACTCTACCAGCACCTGAATACTGAAGTTGAACTGGCGGGGTAAATATTTCGCCAAGACTTTTGCGGATGCAAACGACAGCTTCAGTTTCGCCGTATACAATCACTCTTATCAAATCTTTCAATTTCTTTTTTTCATTTGGATCTTCAAGTTTTGTTTCAAAGGTTTGAAAATCCTCAAGCTTGCTAATAGGAAATAATCCATTATATTCCTCCATAGCGGTACTTAAACTTGTGTGAGGAGTATTGATGGAGTTGTTGCGCATCATTATTTGGGTTTTCATATTTCTACTCTGTTTCTTCATGTCGTATTCGATACTTAATTTCAAATCGTTTATTTTTTTAAATATTTCGTCAAATTTACAATCCATGTAACCTTTCATCAGAGCTGAAATAATATCATAAATGCAGTTACTAAAATTAAAAATAAATAATATTCTACATCAAACAAAAATCATAATTAATCTAATTTAATAATTATTCTGACAATATAGATTCTGGCATAAATCGTTAACCCGATTTAATTTTAAAAGTTAAATTAAAAAATAATTTATATAGAATTTTCAATTAAATATTTAGAACAAGTTTAATTTAATTTAATGTAATAAAAATAATCAACACTCACCGAACAATTCCTTGTTTGTTGAATCCAGTTGTTCAACTTTTTCAGCTAGTTGATGGTAAACACCAGAAGCGTAAAAATAATTAAAAACTTGCAACTAGTTATTAATCTCATTCAAATATTTTTTATAATACATTAATGACAGTTATTAATATACATACTTTTATCCTTTGATGATTTCTCTGAAACCACAATTTTGAACGGGTTATCATTTGCCAAAGATGATATTGAACTTCCAGACCTCAGATCACTTAAACTGTGATTAAAACCGTGGTCCCTACTATGGCCACTATGGGTGTAGTCTAATAAATTTAAAAAGTAAAATATTTTTCATTATAGCCTCTAATTGTTATTTCTTTTACAATTATTTAACTAGTTTAAATATTGTTATAATACAATAATTATTAATATACCTTCACTTTGAGGTGTAAATACAACCGAACTCATGGATTGTATCGCCTGTAATTCTTCATTGATATTATCTTCGTTCAAGGGTTCCTGTACTATGCTTTCGGAGACGAGAGGATTTCCAGCAGTGTCCGTGTCGACGAGCAAAGTGACTTCAGCACGCTTCAAGTGTCGTCTCCCTTGTTCAAGGGTACCTGAGAAAAAATATTTATCTTATATAATTATTTTAACGATAGAAAATAATTCAGAATGAAAATGAATTTAGTTTTATTTCAGTTTTTAGGTATAATTTAAAAATTTCAAGTACAGATATGCTTATCTATTGGTTAGCGCAAAATAAAATAATAGATAATCTGCAACTTACTTGTTGTGGAGATAACTTCAATCTCACAAGGAACCCATGAACTTTTCGGTACACATAATCTTTCTAAATATTTGTCTCTTTTTTTTAAATCTTTCTTGGTATTTGGATAATAACAAAACAGTTTATCATTCTTTAGATCAAGCCATGAATATGGCACCAAATCAATTTCATCTTGACCTTGACCTCTTCGAGGTAAAAAACAAATAACTGCAAATTTAGGCGGTCCATCCTTTTCATTATCACTCATCTAAAAAAAATTACAATTTTGAATCGTTTTAATAAAATTAATAATAATATACGAACATAAGTCAATAATTTTTTTTTGTAGGAATAAATAGCTCGATGCAATAAAGAATCAATTATTAAAATAAATTATTATTTATTATTTATTATTAAAATAAATAATTGATGGAAAAATAAACAAAAAATGTACAAATTATACTCAAAGCAGGCAAAATTATTATTTATTCACTTGAAGTAATGCACGTGTGAATAGGCTTGATGTAAAATAAAATAATTTTTAAATGATCGGTAAAGCAAATGAAACTGAAAAAATCTAAAGATTTAAAAACCTACAAAATAGTAAATTTTTGAAACGTTCACAGTTATAGAATTTTCAGGAACTAAAAATAAAATAACGAAATTAACCTTTAAGTAGTCGCGTGGCGACATAAATGGCACTAACTGATGTTCAATATCCATTATATCGTATACAATTTTTTTATGAATTCTATACGCGACTACTGGAAAGCTAATTATTTCGAAACTAATTTTATAAAATAGAGAAATACTTACGTTAAGTCTTGAGAATTTTAAACGTTCACACATGTACACATTGACGACGCACTTTAAATTAAATCCGTATTCGCGGTCTGATTGTGTGATAATATAAAATATACACTGCTTATGTGGGCACAGCCTCGCGTTATTTTGCTGAAGACAAAGTATGTAATGTTATAATGCAGTTAAAGCATTTTTTTTAAATCTTGTACACAAACCGGGGAACCACCCAGACATATGTAATTCATTACTCAGACCTGACTCAGGTGTATTATAGCAGGAAGCTACTAGTATGCTGATATGTACAATGTATGTAATTCAGTTCTATTTTAAAATTTCATAATAAACGACTTAAAAGAATTATTTATTAACAAATATATTAAATTATTTTTACTGTTAAAAATTAACTCAAGAATAAAATTTCTCTAAGTTAACCCGGAAGTAGCGAGGTGGGGTGTAGGAACTCCCAAAGATTTTAAAATTGCAATTAATTAACGATATCAGTAGGTGACATCACCAGACTTCGCATACCTCTTTTGGCACTTACAATTTTTGTTTTAATTACTCATGCAATAATGATATAGCACATTTTTTGTTTTCACAATCAAACATTACACACTTATTTTTTATAAATTCTGCAGAAAATATTTCAGTAACTTCCGCAAAATTTTCACCCAAAAATATGCCTACATCCGTTGAAGCTGTAGGATAATCAAAAAGAGTACCAGTCATTAACATTTGACGTCCTGAAATGTAAATTTCATTTAATTTGGGTAAACATTGTACATTTTTTTTCGTCGTCAGTAGCTGATCAATAATAATTACACTATTGTTTTTTAACAAAATAATATTATTTGGTCTGTTTACACTTAAATAGCTTTGATTTACGATTACACTTGAAACACTAGAGTAAGTTCTTCCATTGATAATAACAGTGGATGAATAATCAACAGTACATTCTTCAACACTTTTTATTTTTTTTATTTTTACCATTTCCTCATGTTCTAACTCAGACAACCGATTTAATATTTGGGTTAAAGGTTTATAAGGTGATTTTATAAGTTTTTTCATTTTACCTATATAATTTTCACCCCAAAACGCAGATGATTCACTTAATGATAGGTTCAAATTCAACACGTCATCGGATAGATGTATTAAATTGTGCATATTTAATGTTTGTGATTTTTTACCATACAATGATGGCAATAAAAAGAAAAATTTTCTTAATAGTTCTCTTGCGTAACTGTTAAATTTTATCATTAGATCTTTCGAATGTAAAATTCGACATGCGACAAATAAAAGTAAAAAATGTGTATAGAATTGTTCAGGCAGAATTTTTTTTAACACTACTGGTCCACAGTACAATAAAACAAAGCGATACTGTGTCGCTTTCCATCTCGCTAAATCATCTATGTCAAATTTTTTCCGTTGGAATTCAGAAGGCACTGAGCATGTTAATAATAAAAACTTCGATTTAAGTTTAATTACATTTTTTATTTTCAACCGTGCAATACTTGTCCTTAATATCCAAGATTCCATAAGAGTCTTCATCACACCAAGATACAACAAATGCATTGAATCTAATACAACTGAGCTGACAGGATCGAAACCAGGAAGTTTTCTTAAAGGAGACTTGAATCCATCTTTGTGATGTTCTTTTTGAGTCCGGCTGATAAAACTTTCTCTCGTGCGAAGTTCACATTCCATTTCCGGATAAATTCTCTTTTTTTTTCTTTTTTCCCCAACAGATATACCCTTCGTAGTGCACCTTTCGCACGCGTAAAAAGTACCTGCAGCTTTACAGCATTTAATAAATGATCTTGCTTGAGAATCTGCCACTAAAGCGATGATTTTGAAAGAATAGCTTTCTTTACCAATTATAATTCCACTATTAATTAAATTTTTACACTCTTTTACAAAATCTGAAAGATAGTTTTTAACACTAGCGGGTTTGGAATCACCACAATAAATAGCAGCCACAAACGGACGAGTGTTATAATTTCTGTTAAAAATTTTAATAGAAATCGGCCACACTTGCATTTGCGAATTTTTGTAAATTTGTAAACCGTCAATGTGAATCAGCACTTCTATCGAGCGATCAATAAATATATTTGGCGAAATAATTTTTTTTAATCCATTTTCTACGCCTAGATATTTGTAGCCACTATCGGTTTCTTTGAGGCTTGGTAAAGTTTGAACTATCTGGTGATGTTTAGTTTGGAGCAATGCTTGTGCCGTTTTAGGGAGTGTTGGGTGACCTTCCTCTCTTAACAACACAAGTAGTTCGGAAATTACATTTAATTGTAGACTATTAGAGTTTTTTAAAGCCCACTGACGGAGTTTTTTTTGCAATCTATCTAAATTTGTATCTGTGTTACTCTCACAATCACCATTATCACTGTCAACGTCATCAGCTGGTATTTGTTCATAAGCTATAACCTCATTGACTAATACATTTTCAGACTCAATATTATTATCGACAGAATCATCACTTGAATTATCATCATTATTAATTTCACTATCAATGTTAAAAAAATAATCACTTTCGTAATTCTTAGGATAATTAACTGTTATTTCACTGGTTAAATTGTTATCACTAGTATTTGTAACGTTTTCTGAAATAGATACGCTTACATTTTGCGAACTTTCATGGTTTTTAATTTTTTTTAGTGTTCGATACTTTTTCACTCGCTCGGCCATGATGAATACAGTTTATTCAATTTTAATTTATGAAGTTACTGTTGTAATGCGCAGGGGCAAAAAGTAATTTTTCAAATCATCGGCCGAAGAATGGCCGAAGATCGCATGGCAATAATGAAAATTTAACACAGCAGCCTATAACTTACCAACCATTGGCCTTTACAAAGCGCCGAGCCTTGGCCGTGCGTCAGTAGCTATTCCTTGGCCGATGAATGTTTTTTTCGCGAGCATCGGCGACTTCGTATGGGTACTCGGTTTTAGGTGGGCTATAGTTCCAGAAGTTTCATGTTTCAAAAAAAATTTTGAAAAGTACAAAAAATCTCCAAAGATTTCGCAAATAACTCCGCGACTCGACTTTTTTTTTGAAAGAACTTAAAAAAGACATTAGCAATATTGTTGATAGCTTATAACCCTAATCTCTTATCTCACTTAACTGTCCAATTTCAAATTTGCTGGTTTTTTATACTGCCATTGTATACTACTCGTATAAGCTTAAAAATAAAAACGTTATTTCTTGTTGAAATTCTTAAAACAATCTAATCTTACAGGGTTTATATCCTTATATCTCAAGATTTGAGAATAGAGCAATATTCGATATGAAAATTTTATTTATTATATATTTTGCATAATCTCCTATTCGAAACGTGAGAATATTTTTAAGACTTCAATTTAAATATTCGTACATATTATTTACTAATACTTGGCATATTATTATTTCTTTTATTATTTATAAAATAATTATATATTATTATATTTAAATTTATTATTTTTAAAATTAATTGCAAAAATGAATATAATAGATAGTTGGAAAAGTTGAAATTAGCCTGGAGATTGTAAAATGCCTATAGCATTATATAAATTTAATTAAATAAATTATGATCTATCCAATACCTTTATTAAAATTAATGAATTTCAATAGTTGAATTTCATGGCGGAGAATTACTTCTTTGATACGCTTATAAATATGCCAATGCGAATGAAAAACTCTTACTGATGTAAACGATATCTTAAAAAGATTTGTGTCAAATTAAGTATTTATTCTTCAGATTAATGTCAAACTGTTAAAAACACCAAATCAGTTAATCAGATTATTATAAGTTATAACTAATATGAAATATAAATGATTTTATCAAGATTAGATTTATGATAGTAGTACTCGTAGATTGGTAACCAAAATTTATTTATTAATTTTTTCTTATATTGTAGATGTTTTTCCTAGATATTATCTATTATCAAAATAGAATCGTAAATACAAAATTTCATTTTTTTTTTATTCAAATTTTCAACATATTTTTTTGCCAGTAATATTGTTTACTTTTTGTAATTAGCACCTTAGGAAAGCTTCACTAAATGATTAATTATTCATTAATTTACCGAGTAATTATGTATCGTTATTTTTTAAATTATTCCTGGTCGCATTGAAGCGGTATTAAACGAGAAGATTCGGTAAAAATTTTACTTTTTCTATAAATAACATTATGTAGAAACATCTTTTCTTGCATCTTTAACTACGTTTACAGTAGGTTTACTAAATTCATATAAGTGCAATGAAAAATTACCAAAAGAACTTAAAAATCTGCTGTTATAAATTTGTAATATTATAAAGTTCTTATAATATTAATTAGTGTTTTCTTAATAAATTAATTGGCTCTACATTAATAATTAAACAAATAGAAATAGGCTACTGATTGACAGTATTAAAAATCAAAAAATTTCAGCACCTTTACGATCGTGTTGATTAGTTAAATTGTTGTAGAATAAATTGTAAAAATTTACTTGATAATTTAATGTGAAAAGTGAATTACGGCAAAATATGTTAAAATTGATTAAACCGTCAACTTTAGCATAAAAAACCTATAAAAGTATTATTTAAAATGCATTTTATATGAACAAGTTATTACAGTGACATGTATCGTCGAATTATAGAAACTTAAAAGCTGAAATAAAATTCCATAGGTGGTTTTGGTTTAATAACTACGTAAATAAAATAATAAAAAAGTTATAACTCGTGCTAAAAATAAGGTATCATGATAAAAAGAACGTGCACCACAAGACTACGCATCCGGGTCTTCGTTTTCAACTGTAGTCGGTGGTGAAGACGTGTAATGTCTTCACTATCGCGCGCCCAAAGTTGGCCATTATTATCAGCTGCAGCTCCTGCTGAAGAACCGCGACCGATCACTCCTAGGACAACTCAAATTCAAGCTCGCCGATTCCTTTGCCGACACTACTATCCCGAAGGAGGATGGGGTTGGGTGATATCTGTTTGTGCTCTTTTGGTGCATATTTTAAATCACGGATTGCAGCTGTCAAGTTCACAACTGGTCACGCCCGCCTCGAAGAAGTTTCATGTCGAACCCGTTCATCCTGCAGGTACTCTAATTGCTTTTGTAATTAAATTTGGTATGCTTGAATCAAATACCAATTAATTTGGTCATGTTTTATGTAAACGCTTGAGTGTTTTTTGCTTCTTTAATCAGATTAAGCGATTATCTAAATTTAAATCGGATCGAATTTATTATTGAATATATTTTGCTATCATCTTTAAGTATTCATATTTTAGTGATTGATATTGTTTTAATTCGTGGATTACAAATAGACTTTTAATTGTCAAGTTCAAACTCCTTTGTTTTAAGATTTTTGTTCATTAACATAACTAAAATTTATAATTTTTTTTTATAGCTAATATAATATTATTGCAAATAAATATCTGCTGATGAAGGTAACAAAATATTGACAAATAGCATCTTACACTTAACCTGACTTATCTACGTGTACTTCGTCAATTTATCATGTCAGCAGCAGTAGCTGTTAGAACATCATTCATTATTCAGCTCTTACATTTGGCTTTTAAATTAAGATGCTCGATTTTAACGTTTACAGTAAATTCATGTATTTTAAGTACCCAATAGAATACTTTGGTTCGGTAGGTTAGTTAATTACATTTTCTAAGATATACAATTGCAAATGGTGCGATGATTATAATACCAATAGCTATAAATAGCTATACATCTTTAAATATTTGTATTTACTTTCATTTATAATCCGTAATTTCAATAAAAAGGCTTGAAGATTTTTCAGGAAATAAAATTATAAGGCGTTATTAAGCAAGTATAATAAATTAAAATAAATAGGAAAACTCTTTTCACAAACTTTTTAATGCATACTTAATCCATTTACAAAGTCTTGCCATAAAAAGGGGTAGAAAGTTTTATCACTTTTGATACTATGAATAAGAAACGCAAATATTTGTTAAACGATTTCTTAAATTTTGGAGATCGTTTCATAAAAAATTGCCATTTAAATCCAAAAATCTATATTTTAAAAACTTTTAGTGTAAAGCTGGATTTATCGTTTTATCGCTGACGCTCATGAGAGTCTAAATCCGCGAATTAGTCGAGCACAACCAATTGTAGACATGCTTGATTTCAATAAAAAATTTTCAAAACGGAAAACGTATAAATTTAATAATTTTGAAAGCGTTAAATCATGAACTAAAAGGTGAATTTACTCTTTCCGTATCAATAATTCTTTCCAATTGCTATTTTTCATTTACTACTGGACTTTGATCTCTCATAATTTTACATTTATTTTTTTGTAATTTGGAAAAATCGTGGGGGTTAATAATATTGGCATCAAAATGCGGTGTTCTTAAATGGTTAAATTGTTTTCAAGAAATGGGAATTTTTTATGGTCAATTATATTGAAAAAATATACAAATAATACAATACGTAGAAAATCAAAAATTCAAAAGATTTTCTACGTATTGTATTATTCTTATATTTTTTTAATTTAACCATAAATACATACTACATACCACAAATTTTCTTAAAATTTTTATTTTGAGTTCAATTTCAATTACATTGTCTTTGAAAATTAGTATTCGTAGACACAAATTTCTTTGAATAAATTGTTCTTCGTCAAGTCCGTTGTGTTTGCAGTTCCAGTACTGCTTTTACTTTTATCACTGCTAACTTAAGTAGGTAGTATCTTGTATTTTAATAATATACTACTTATAATCATTCAAAAAATATGATCTGCCTACTGTGTATACCCTGTTGAAAAGGTTAATATTTATTTAAATTTTTTTACGTTAGAGCATTAGATTACCAACCACATTATATGTACTTGTTGGCCATCCAACTCTAACTGTGAACTTGCTAATCCACCCTGATGTAAGAACAATCCAATTTATAGGAAAAAAAGATGTCATTGTGAGAACTGTTTGGTTTAGGTCCACCAAGCTCAATAGTTTGGTCGAGAGTTTTGTTATTAAATCCAATTTATTCTTAACCGACGATTGGCCTAATTTATTGGTTTACCTGGACAAAGTCATTTATTGTATATTTATTATTAATTTTTTTTTTTTTATAATTTATTATTAAAATAATTATTAATTAAATTTGAACTGCTGTAGTTTCTTCGCAAATACTAAATATTTATGTTTGTCAATGTATCTCTCTAGTGCATTTATTGCTTATTGGTTTTCCTATTTTGCAATTGAAGTGGTCGATCAGCTTATTTATTCCAAAGAATCAGTCTGATATTGCTTTGTATTATTTTAACTTTGTCGGAGAGTCGTTTGTTGTACGATTAACGACAACCGTAAATCTGGAAATAAATCATAATTTAAGTGATAAAAACTCGATTATATTTAAAATAGATACAATTATATTTACAACTGTAGTATAACAGCTTACGATCAGATTAATTTCGGTGAATTGAACAGAAAGGGATTTAAAAAAATAAAATTGTAAGAATAATAAGTTAATTATACAAGTATTATGTAGTATTTTGGTAGTATGTAAATCTGTATAATTTTTATTGTCCAATGATGGCTGTCATGTAAAACATACTACAGCATACTGTAATGACTGTAAAAAAATGTATATTGGTGGAATTTTTCACGGATTCCAATGAATTATGAGAACAAATTAAACGCTATTAACAATAAGACAAATTTCATTTAGATTTAATATTTTTCATTTAAAATTAATATTTACTATAAAAATTAATATTTATTGTCATATTGATTTAATATTTGTCACATGGATTTAGTATTTGTCACCCAAAATTCATATATTATGCAACGCCAAATTACTTCTTTTAAGCTATAATTAACTACACTTACTAATTATGTATTGTCAAACACTTTTTTTAAATCACAGTTTATTCTGGAATGTTTGATATTTTAAATAAAAGAAAAATTAAAATAATAGGTAATTTTCCCAAAATTTTTTGTAAACTCTTATAATATCGCGTAAAATAAAAATTGGATCATTTTAATCTACCACCCTCCCCCCTCCCCACTACATGTACTATTTATTAGAACAAATATATACATAAAAAGCCGATATCAAACTATAGTTGCGAACACTTTAAAATTGAATATTTTAGTTATTACTTGAACTCGTATTTTTTTTTTTTCAAATATACGGGCATTTGCCCATTAACAAAAATATACATAAAAATTGCATGAGTGAATTACTCAAATACAAAATACAATAATACGAAACAAAACATGCTAGTATAAAAACACTTATAAAAACATCTGCAGCAAATATTAGTTTGGAAATTTTACATCTTCAATCATACACATGCAAGAGAAGCACTAATAAAAATATAACATACAATTTACAGCAACGATAATACAAAAATAAAAATTTACTAATGACGTCCTAAATTTTCGCGCATCTTACAAATTTAATGTAGGCTTCAATGCTAGAATTAAATACCAATTCCCCAATTCCCCAATCTCTGCATTCTATTAATCGGAGAATTGTAACAATAATTGGTAGAAGCTAAATCCACCGAAAATAAAGAACACTGTCTTAATCCACCACGCGTAACCCGAAAATTAATTTTTGCCAAGAGTTCTGGCCAATCATAATTGCCATTGATAACTTTAAACAAAAATATTAAGTCGGTCATGACTCTTCTATCGTACACGGCAGGCAGGCAAAGGAGATCACGCATCACATCATAATTTCGTTCTTCGACATCCAATTGAAGTCTACGTCCCATCAACCGCAGAAACTTATTTTGAATTCTCTCAATTAAAAGTGAATCACCCATGTAGTAGGGTGACCAAATAGAAGAACCATACTCCACTAATGATCTAACTAGGGACACATACCGGGTGCTGAATGAGTTAGCCGAACATAGGAAATTAACATGTAAAAACTTATTTATGCAAATTCCTGCTTCCCTAATTATTTTAGAGAAAAAATGAAAGACACAAAAATAATGCAGAAATATAAACTACGAATGATAAAAGCATTAGATTTCATCTAACTTTTACTTAAAAAACCAAAAAATGCTTTTGAAATTGTTAAAAGTTTCATTTATCGGACTTGCCATGAAAGTTTCCATGGTAATTATTTTGGAAAATATAAATTAAATTGAATTTATTTACATGGCCAGTGCGATAAATGAAAATTTTAACAATTTCGAAAGCATTTTTTGACCTTTTAAGTAAAAGTGAGATGAAATCTAATGGTCTTATCATTTGTAGTTTATATTTCTGCATTATTTTTATGTCTTTCATTTTTTCTTTAAAATAATTAGGGAAGCAGGAATTTGCATAAATAAGTTTTTACATGTTAATTTCCTATGTTCGGCTAACTCATTCAGCACCCGGTATAAAATCTTTAACGTGTAGCTGTTTTTAAACTCCAGCGTATTCCTATATATAAATCCCAACATTCTCGTCGATTTCTTCCAAACGTAGTCCAAATGCTCTTTAAAGGACAAGGTCCGATCAAAAACTATGCCCAAATCTTTTACTGTCTCTACAGCTTTCAGTACGTCACCATTCAATGTGTACAATGAGAAAACAGGAGTGTTTACTCGATAAAACCTCATTACACAACACTTCTCGACATTAAGAAAAAGTAGGTTATAACTGCACCATCTACTAAGTCCATCTAAAGCTCTTTGAATCCTGGCCGAATCACTTATTGATTTAATTGCAGAATAAATTTTAAAATCATCGGCAAAAATCAAATATAGCACATTCTCGCAAATAGCCTCTCCAATATCATTAATAAATAGCAAAAATAGCAAGGGACCCAAATGAGACCCTTGGGGTACTCCAGAGGTCACCTCTATTGGCTGAGAGATCTTCATCTTAAATTTAACAAACTGAACTCTTCCAGAGACGTAGCCTATAAGCCAGTTCAATAAAGAACCACGGATACCCAGGGCTTCCAATTTAGAAAATAAAATCGAATGGTTCACTCTATCGAATGCCTTCGAGAAATCGGTATAAACCGAGTCAACTTGCAGACGGCTTTCCATACTTTTCAGGATATAGTCCTCATACAACATAAGATTAGTCACTGAAGATTTGCCCTGTAAGAATCCATGTTGTTCAGGAACAATCAGACTTGATAGCTCAGAAGAGATAATGTCCCGCACAAGGCCTTCAAATATTTTTGGTATAAGCGATTGAATCGAAATGGGACGATAATTAGTTACATCAAACCTGTTACCTTGCTTGAAGATGGGTACCACAAAGGACTGCTTCCAAATCGATGGAAATACGCCCTCCGATAAGGACTTATTAAATATCACTAAGAGCGGAAGACAAAGTGAATCTTTATATAACCTCACCAGCATAAGATGAACACCATCGGGACCTGGACTCTTTCCGGTTTTGATAGCTTCCTTAAAATAGCTTCTACAGAAATCCGGCAGTGATATAAGCTAGTTGTCTTTTTGTAATTAAATTCTCTATAAGATGCTGTTCCATCTCCATAAACACTTGAAAAAAATTTAGAGAACAGTTGCAATATCTGCTCCACTCAATCGGCATGCTCGTCAGCCAGGAACATAATATTTGGAAATCCGCCACTAAACTTGTTTGCATTTACGTAGTTCCAAAAATGCTTTACATCGACTGGTATGGAACCCTCAACTGACGAGATGTATGACTCATGACACTTGCGAGACAATGTCCTACATTGAGACCTCAACTCAGAAAACTTCAGATAGTCACTGAACAAATTTGTCTTCTTAAATAATTTATGCGCTTTTCTCTTCTCCCGAATAAGTTTCTTCAAACCACCACTGAAGTACCTAGGAAATAAAACCCTTCTCGAAAATACAGTGACAGGTATAAATAAATGCATAGCGCAATACAAAACCTCATAAAAATACTCAACAGCGCTATCAACATCCATATTTTGTAGTACATACCAATCCAATGAACCCAAATACTCGGACATCGCAATATAATCGCCACCTTTGAAATTGAAGGACGGGGTTTCGATGGAAATGGTGTCCTCTTCAGACTGCAAATGCAACGTTATTTCCAAAACAGGATGATGATCATCTACTGGCGAAACACTTTCTTCGCACATCGACACCGTCACATCTCCGATATCAGTAACAACAAGATCAAGCAACCGTCCATTCGCGTTTAAAACTTCGTTTACCTGACAGAAATTTAAGAATTCCAACAATTCCACCAAATTTCTTGATACTTCAGTAAGAGCGCCACCAATGTGGTATCTAGATTTCCAACTTAAGTCTGGTAAATTATAGTCTCCACAAATCAAAAACTTTGCACGAGGATAAATTAAATGTATACGCTCCACCTCTCTACAATGAATTGCATACACATTGGAATCCGATCTTGGAGGAATGTACACGCAAGCGACCACCACACTAATATCATCTAACTTCAAAAGAACAAACTGCTGCTCAACTTCACATGAAGACTCGATCGTGACAGATGAATATTTAGTGTCAATACCAATAAGTACACCACCACCCGAAAGTTTTGCACTGCTCTTAATAGAACGATCAGCACGGTAAATATTATAACCACACATACCAAGTTCACCATCGTAAAATTCATCAGTCAATGAAGTTTCACTAAAACAAATAACATCAAAGTCAACCAGAGACATTTCAGTTTTTAATATATTTAATTTACTTCTCAGTCTATTTACATTTTGATAGTACACAACAATTTCATTCAGTTTCTTACACCGTTTTTTGACCAACCCGATTTCATTATTTTTGGGCGCCCAAACCTGTAGTTTATGGTCAGATCCTCTTCACCTCCCTCTACTCTTGACTTCAACTGTTCTCGCAACTGCGTCAAGTATCTTCTTTCAGCAACAGTTCGATCCGATCCGATAGATACCCCGTTCCCCTTCGGAAGTCGATGTGAGGATGCCATAATACGTGTCGCATTAATTTATATCAAGGGGTAAATATCTCAAAATAATTTTATACACAAGACTCGGAATTCCAATGATTTCCAACAAGGGGGAGGTAACTGCCCCCCCCCCCCATAACCCATCTAAATCAATAAAATTACTAAATTTTATTAAAATTTGAAAAATATACCTAAATTTTTACCAAAAAATTTGTATTTACCCTCTTCCGGCTAGCCACTTACCTTCATTGCTCTTGTGTACAAGTCAAGAAAAATTTGTGGAAATCCCAGGAAGTCTTAAAAATTGGAAATACATGGAAATCTTAAGAATACTATTTTTTTATTTTTTCATTTTTTTGAGATTTCCTTGGCTTTATTAAGATTTTCTGAGATTTCTTAAGATATCTTAGAATTTTTTATATTTTTTTGAAATTCTCATTTCTTAGAATTTCTTAATATCTCGAAATTTTCTACAATTTTTTAAATTAAAAAAATATTACACGTCGTACAAAACTTATTTCAAATTATATTTATATTGTAATTTTCCATTTTTAATTAATTTAACTTCACAATTTTACTAGTAAATCTATTTTAATTTAATTGAAACACATTTCCCATAAAGTAAAATTTAAATTTTCAAAAACTCACTAAGATTACTAAAGTTACAGACATCCATGCTTTTCATTTGGTCGACTATCTCTACCAACGTCGTAATGCCTTCATGACGTGAAAACGACAGAGTCTAGAAATACTTACAAATTTCAAAAATAATAAAGAGGTTAATAAGAAAATAAGACAGAGGTTGGTGATCATCACTTTAAACTCTTCGCTGTTCTATGCCATGCGTATTCGTTTTTCGGCTTCACAGATGTTAAACCATTCTCGCAAGTTTCTTAGCCATGAGAGATTATTCTCTCGATCATTCATTTTGCAAAGCATCTCTTCGTTCGAAACCCTGTCCACCCATGAGATTCTCAACATCTTGCGGCAGAGCCACATTTAGAAAGCTCCGAGTTTGTTGACTGATGACACCTTCAGTGTCCATCCTTCTACCCCATACAAGAAAACTGGTAATACATCAGCATCTTACTACACGAAAGCGCCTCGTGGCATTTCAATTCTTTTTCTGATTTCTCTATCTGGATCCTAATTTTCATTTAACAGACACCCTAGGTACCTAAAATTAAGTCTAACATAAATAAATATTCAAAAATCAGTTATTGTCAGAAAATTCATGACATTAATATTAATATTAATATCCTCCTATGGATAAAAATTCCACCACAATGTATTACAAAAATCAGAATTTTCACGACTTTGCGTTACTAGTCTTATCTCATTTTTTAATTTAATCTATCATTTTTAATTTTTGACTACTTTCAGGTTATAAATATGCATGCATACTTTATGTTATAAGCTTTAATTTTATATAAGTTTAATGGTTTAATTCCACCTCCCCCCCACCCACAGCAGTCATTTTTAAGTATTTTATTGCGGTGTGTACCTACTCTACTAAAAGCCATGCAAGTATGAATAAATATAAGGAAATCGATGTAGTTTTACAACAAAGTAAAAATTTTAACTTTTTTTTTCAAGATCAAAATAAAATTTATATTCTTAGTTTAATATTCTGAAATATTATTAAAAACATTCAGTATTCAGAAATAAATAATATGACTTTGAAAAAACGCTGACAAAATGACAGAGTTAGGAAATATTTTAATGATAACTGTCTTTAAGAAACTGAGAATAAATTTAGGCAAATTATACTGATTAGTTATTTAAAAACAATTTTAAAACTGAGTTTGTTGAGAAAAAGTTGATTATTAAGTAGTATGAACCGGTGCCGGTGTAAGTTATCAGAAATCTCTAAGGAACTGTTAGAGCAAGGAGTTCCGGCGGAATTATAAAAATGTTCTATCCAATTTGTTTTACCGTTGCCTGTTCAGAAGCTAAAATTTAATAAAAATGCCTGCTTTCCCAGATTGGCAATATTTTCTTTATTTTTATTAGTTTCAAATTTTATTTGAACATTTTCTTTCCGGTTTAATTCGATTTTATCAACCCCCGACTTAACAGAGGAGAGTTTAAGTTTAACCCGTAAGTTTGTCTGTCTGTTTGAGATTTTATAAGTTTTCAACGAAAGGTTTCAATTTGATTACTGGTTTACTTTTAAGCTCTTTAAAAAGGAATTAAATAATTCCACTAGTACTTTTCTAGTTAGTCAAAGTAGTCTTTGTATTGATCTATTTCTAAATCGTTTTTTTTATTAATTTTTTTTATAAAAAAAATTATCATCTTTAGCAGTGACTTGTTGCTTAACTGAATTTTGCGAATATCCCAAAAAGCTTAGAATCTCTCATCCAATTTACTACAAAATTCATCAATCATTGATTTAGAAAATTCAAAATTAAGCCAAAATACAGATTTTTTTCTGAATATTTTATTTTTATATTTTGTTACTACTAAAACTGACCATAAATTTATTTATTTACCTAATTTATTGCAGAAAATTACAATTCTAAACATAATCCTACACCAAGAACCAAGATGTAAAAGTAGGCTTGTCTTGGTAGTTCTATTTAAAATCCAAAAGTTTTCATCACTTCTACTTATAGAAACAAAAAATTATAATTTTGCTAACTAGAGAGAAAATTGTTTCAGTATCACGTCTGATTATAAACCAGAGTCCATATTAAGCTTCTCACCGCGAGGTTTGTTGGCAATTGAATTGGAAAATACACAGCATATAAAAGAAACTGAAAGTACATCTATCATTGGTTGCAATAAAAATATATTTTTGAAATGTATGATATCCGTAAAACATAAATTTTATACTGAATTATAACTGATTTATAGACTTAACCAGTTACAAACACCTACTTACCATTTATATTTATTCTTATAACAACCAAAAAGAAATGATTTATTTAAATGTTTCTTTCAATTTTCAGATAAAGAATAACATTTTTTTTTCTTATCATCATCATTAAAGACTTTAAATTATATGTGGACAAGAAAGGAAGTCAATCAAAACTAGCAAAGCAATTTAATATTAAATGGTTTCTTAATATCGTCCAACGAAATAGCGTGAAATTGAAAATGATGTAAAAACTGTGTTTGGAGAGATCGATCAAATAGTTGTTACCTCGACAATTTTTCACTTAGAAAGCGAGAATTTTTTTTCTTCGACTTGATTAAAAATTCATCCAGAATTTTAAATTAAAAGTTGATAAATGATTTTTAATTTTGTGAATATTATACGAATATTGATAATTTTAAATAAAACAAAATGTTAACCCAAAATTTTGTGACAATCCGGTATAATTTAATAGATTGGATTTAATATCAAATCAATTAATAAAATGTAAGCACTTTAGTTTTGATCGTTTAATTCCATTATAAAAATAATTGATGGATATTGCGTCTATTGGTGCAGTATCAAATTACTAAAAAGAAATTTTTCCGGGTTTTCACAGACTTGAAACTCGTGGAAACTATCATATCAGAAAAGCTTTATCCACATAGAGCTTCAAATTTAACAATTTTTTATTTAAATAAACTAGATCTAACTTCTAATTACACTGGGTGTGTGAGCAACGGTGTACGGCCAGTTATGGATGGGGTGGGAAACCGCGGTTCCATTTGTGGTCGCGCCGGATGCACTGCTATAACCCAGTTGTAATAATATAAAAATACAACTATTTTTACAGGTCAAAACTTTATATACATTTCCGAAATAATTAATAAAATATAATATTTTCTATAAAACCACGCAATAAAATATTTTCTTTCTTATCAGGTAATTTACCGAATCATTTTATGTTGTTTTCACCAAATACCAAGTTTCAAAAAGTGCAATAAAAGAGAAACTTTTCAAGCTCAACAGACACAATTTCACTTTTCTTCAATAAGTTTAATGATATTTATTTTGCGACAGACAAAACATAAAAATTTTAAATACGTTTGATAGAATCACCCAAAGGGCATTAGCTATTTTTATCTCTCGTCTGCAATATATTCCTCCATATATTGCTCAAAACATAAGGTCGAAACTATAAACCAAACTACTTAAATGTACTTTCATGATTAATTTAATTATGTGTCATTCTATAAAAATTTATTGTTCAAATTTTTCTCTATACAAAACTCCGGGCATTCAATTTATTTTTATGCAGTTTCATTAAATTAAAACAGATTACTCATTTTTTAATTATACAGGATATTGGGTTAACCCACAACTGCATTTTCAGTGTTAATTCGAAAACGAACATAAATTCAGCCGATATTATTCTGTTGACAGAAATATTGTGCACCAACAGAAGGTTCAGAACAAGTTTAATGTGAATTTTGCATTTTATTAATGTGGTTGGATACATACAGGTGTTTACTTGTTATTACGATTGCTCATTGGTAACAAATCAAGTAATTTGCACTTTGTTTTGACAAAACTGGTATGTGTAAAATTTTAAAGTATAAATTATATTATAAATTCTACAAGTGTATAGGGTCTGGAAAAAATGAATACAAATTGTTTAGATATTTGGGTGCGCGGCGCCCATCATAATATTTTGAATTAATTAGTTAGCAGGACCGGGTCTAGGGTTTGTAATTATTAAGTAGTGATCGCTTTATTTTTCGAGTCGAAATATTCTCGATATAACCAAAAAGTTTTAAGATGCAAATTTATTTAAAAGCAGTTCTGTATTTAATTATTAAGCGTTAAAAGATCACCATTAAGTGCTTAAAGATTGTAATCATCACGAACGAATTATAATCAGTAATGATATACAAGCGCCGCACAAACTGGCCAGATCATGCGTGATATGAATAATTCTCGAACAATTCACATTTAAAATCGGACGTCCCAGGGGCAGAATGAAGAGTTAATTTAAAATTCTCTTCATTTTAGAAGCAGTTTGTTACGTCGGCGTCTGTTAGTTTCAACAAAGACCACCATTTATGGCACCTGTAAATGTGAATTTCAACTAAGCATTTATATATCTAATTTAAAATTATAAATCTGTTTAATTAAATTCCTAGCAATGTTTTAAGTGTTAGTTGCTTGCCGATGCCACGTACGTTCTCGGAAAACTCCTCTTCAATTTGATGTATTTGTACAAAATTGTCGTACAAACATGCCTTCTGCAAATTAGGATTTGATTAGTGTTGTTGTGCACAATGCGCTGAATTTTTTAGCATTGTTATTTTAGGAATGTACTACTTTTTGGTTTACTTAATTACGGAAATGTTTTTCTTCATTCTCTTTTTCTTTGCTTATACATACATTATTTACTGTTGCAATGTAATTATTTTTGCAGGAAAACAGTAACACATCTTAATTGTTTAAAATTTCTAAGAATATTTATTAAACAAACTAATAATTATTATTTTTATCATAAAAGTTCTCGCATTTATAAAAATTCATATAAATAATATTCAAAAGTTATGGAATTTTTAATTTTATTACTTTTAAATTCAAAAAAAATCCAAAAAAAATTTAGGCTATTATTATATCGACTGCGTAACTCAAAATTTATAAATTGAGTTTTGACAAAACTAAATAAATTATTTTTCCAACAGTTCAGCCGACTGGGAAGTGGGTAGGACAATGTGGCCAATTAATTATGCTAATTTTTACCAATCTATAGTAAAAAAATTAGCCGGGTATTAATCATTTCTTATCACCGAGTAATTGCTACCTGTTTGATGGGGGGGGGACACTCTTGATTATACCATTTTTTTACGTAGGACAAATGTTGTTTCCATTATTTATAAAATAATCTCAACATTTAGATAAATAATTAACTGGTATTAATCAATTTTTTTAAATCACCAAATCAACATGTTTTTCACCTGCGCACTCAGTTAGCTACCTATTTCCATAATTATCGCAGAGGAAACACTGAGCGTCTCGGTAAAATGAAACCGCTTACAAAAAAATTGCCAGGTATTAATTGTTTGTCAAAAAGGCCCAGGGCTCCCGGACTATAATAAAATGGTGTTAAACAATGAAAGAACAGAAAAATTTTAATTTTTTTCTGCTGTTTTTTGGAAAAAAAACATATGTGGTTAAAATTAAAATTTTAAGATAATTTTAGTTAAAACGATTGCTAGTGTTATATGGAACCTTAAACTTCTGATTTGCTTTATTTTAGATGGCCCATTTTCAAGATTTTAACTTCAGCGCTACTAATCGAGACATAACATTTACATAATGATTCTGTGTATGTAAAAAATGCATTAAATATATTAAAATTTCTTTTAAAGTATTTCAAGAGTATATTTATTGAGCCTTATGAACCTTATATCAATATCTACTATATTAATAATCTCATAAATAAATCATAAAAATTTCTTTTTTTAAAAGCAGAATCCTGCCTTAAGAGCGGACCTAGATATGGATAGGGTAAATAAGATTGGTCGGGATAAATACATATTTTTTTATAACAATCTAAGTGAATTAGTAAAATTTTAACAAAATTTAGTAGATTTTGTTGGTTTTTGATGAGCCATGAGAGGAGTAGTTACCCCGTTACCCTTCTGGTATCCAGCCTTAAGATAAATAGAAATCATAATAAAATAAATAATTATTAAAATAAACCAAATTTAAAAATATTTAAAACACTGTTGAAGTCGGGGGGCTACTAACTAATAGCTAATAACTATAATTACTCGAACTATTTACTATATTTGTTTTGTTACAAAATCCACTCTTGATAATTTTAAGTTTCATTTTGTAAATTTAAATTTTTATTGTAGATTTATTTTTTTTGAATTTTGTAGATACTCGAAATTTTTGAATTTTCTGATTTTCCCGTTTAATGGTTGACATTGCAATAAATAGGTGAATAAATCAGGCATTTTGCCTCTAAAATGGCCGCTTAAGCGGTTGAGATAAAATTTGTCTCCTAGTTTTTGATTCCAATTTTTTTTAAGTTTTGTACTTTTGCGAATAAATAATGCGAATTTGATTTTTGAGTAAATAATTAAAATCTATATTTTGAAATTGTCCAACACAGCTTTTGGACCAAATTGGATTAATTTTGGGGGTGATAGCTAATAAATTAATTTGAACTGAAGATTGTAAAGATATTGGATAATTGGAAAAATTGAAATTATTTTGTTAGTGAAATTTATAATATTGTAAACTAAAAATTCGTATCACGAAATATAAATATTATTTGATATCGTCGCACATGAGCGACTCTGAATTTGACCTTCCCATTTAATGTTCGAAAAATGTATTTAAAATAAAATTAAGATTTAAAATTTTGAGTTTATTCAGGAAATAAATGAAAATCCAATTAATCTAATTTTGCTTTCCTATACATTTATTATTGAAGTTATTTTTAGAAAGCAAATTATTGTTTACCCGGGCAATTTTTATGCAAATATTTGGGATTTGTATTTCTCTGAATTAAAAAAAAAAAAAAAATTGTTGTATGAAACGGCGGAAAATTCTATAATTTTTAATAATTATTATCAATATTAAACTAACCTGTTTCTTATATGACAAATTTAATGAAAATTAACTGAATAGAGTATCTATATTTATTGAAATTTTGCAGTTTGAAATACGTTTCAAAATGCGGGCAGTGCTGATGGAATTAATCGTCTTTGGCCTCAGTATTTAAAAAATTTGTTTCTAATGCCATAGGAAAAGCCGGTGAAGTTCTCCTTTTCGAAATTACTCGTTTATATAATTTTAATATTAAAAAGTTTTATTTTGGCGATGTCTTACAGTATTCAAAAAGAAAGGTGAAGACATTCGTCCTATTGCAGTGGGATCGATTTTTCGATGTTTGGTTTCCAAATTACGTTGCACGGATATTTGATAATGATAAGAAGCCAGATGGGGTGATTTTGGTTCCGTGGCAGCAAGAGAAAGCTTTGGCGTAAAACGCAACGTGCGTATGGATGCCCAGGCTCTAAGACACTTGAGACACAATTATTCGGCAATAATTATAATTTATAAATAGATCGTTGTAATCACGTACAGGTTATAAATTAAGCGTAGACTTTGTAAGCCCCCCCCCCCGTTATTCTTGGTGAATAAATAATATACTCGTATCTTAAAATTAAAAATAGTAGATTACTGGCCGAGCCTCGAAAATGATCCGTTACTGGGCGCGCAGCTATAAAGCGAGCTTTTTAAAGCTGCAAGGAAAAAATGTTCTCCCCCCTCGCCACGTACTCACCCTTCTGCGAATTATCGATAGGACAGCATATGCAAAAATTCAGATCGATCGCGCGCAAAAAAAATTTTGTATTTTAGGTTAGATTTGCTTAAAATGCAAAAAAATTAGAAACGAAACAAATAAGACGAATTAAAACAATGTAATTAGGTAAACCCAGTATTGCGAAATGGCCTGTGTGCTTGGCTAATAATTATATCGCTTGGAAATCTTGAGTTCGATCTTCACGTCTGTCAAATTTTTTGAATAGCATTTTATAATAAACATTATCCGACATGTTGTAGTGACATAATAAGCGACCAGTAATGAGAACCATTCGATTTTACATTACTAGTCGATTTGTTAAGTGACTAGGAATGCTACACTTTCTCACCCGAGAGGAGACTCGGAAAGCATCGCTTTGACTATGTTTTCCGATAAAAACTTTTAATAAATAACAGGTGCATTTCCAAATATCTTTAAAATTATTGCCGCCAAATTTCAAAGCAACATTTTCAGTGGTTTCATGGATGAGTACGAAAAATATGAAAAACCGCTAAAAACTTTGCTTTTATATTTAGAAGTGGTAGTATTTTTTACTTTAAAAAAATATAAGAATAATACAATACGTAGAAAATCAAAATTCAAAAAATTCAAAAAAAGACAAAATTAACATATAAACAGGTCTGGATTAAAAATATTTGAAATTATGAAAAATTCAAAATACGATATTACAATATAACGTTATTTCATGGTTTTTTAATTTTTTTATTTTTTTAATTTTTTTAATTTAACCATAAATACATACTAAAATTCCACAAATTTACTTAAAATTTTTATTTTGGGTTCTTTTTCTAGTTTTACACCTTACGGTTAAAAACGTGGTAAAATTTTTGAATTTTGAATTTTTTCAAAGTTTTTAGAAATCAAATTAAGGGGGCAGTGCTCTCAGATTTCACACAAGCAGTGCTTGGTAAAAGAATCTCTTAGTTCAAATTATTTTAAATTGTTCATTACTACATGTGACAACGTGCAGATTTCATATTTTTGGGGTTATGGTAAGTCAAATTTTATGCTTGTTAATCAGTACTCTTTAAATAGTTTTTTCTTTTGATTAGTTCGAATATTCTTCTTATTAAATAAATTTAAACGATTATTTACAACTGAGGATTGGAAATAACCATGAAATAACGTTATATTGTAATATCGTATTTTGAATTTTTCATAATTTCAAATATTTTTAATCCAGACCTGTTTATATGTTAATTTTGTCTTTTTTTGAATTTTTTGAATTTTGATTTTCTACGTATTGTATTATTCTTATATTTTTTTAATTTAACCATAAATACATACTAAAATTCCACAAATTTACTTAAAATTTTTATTTTGGGTTCTTTTTCTAGTATTTTTTACGTCATTTGTAAATGCATCCGCTATTTGGTAAAATTTTTTGAGGAAGGATGACTATATAATTAAGGGTTTCAATTTTCAAAATTAAAAATTTTTATCTACTATCAAGTTTCACGCATGAACGTCCTTAAAATTTTCTGCATTTTTTGTTTTGCTTCCAATGTTTTTGATTTGAATCGGAAAAAATAGTAAAAACAAATTATAAAAATATAAAATTCAATCAAGTGTTTTCTAACTTTTTTCTTTATTTTTTCTAATGTTTTATTCGTCACTAATTCTAAAAATCGTTCTGTCTGCCGATATTTTTGGCGATAAATATCAGTTAAAAATGTATCTACTTTGAAAATTTATTATAATAATCCACGTCCTCTACTATAATTTTTCACGATTATAACTTGGAATGATTGATTTAGTTGTGATTTGTATTGTCTGTTGCTAGAAGTTTTATTTATGTCTATATTATTATAGAACAACAGCTAGAAATTGGTATTGTAATTTATTAGTTTTGAATAATAATAAATTATTTATTGATTCCTAATGTACAAACACTCTAAAAAGAACAAACTAAATTTATCGTAGGGGATGTAGCTCAGTGGTAGAGCGTTCGCTTTGCATGTGAAAGGCCCCGGGTTCGATCCCCGGCATCTCCAATTTTTTTTCTATCTAATTATATTATATTACATTACTAGGTAAAGCATTACATACTTTATTTATTACATAGATTTAAATTAAAAATTACCTATCTTTCTGGATAACAAATTATACCTCTCGATACATTAAAAGTAATCTATACTTATTGGCAATCGAGGTTATTAATTTATTCTATTGAAATACTTTTCAAAGAAAGAAAATTTAATTTAGAAACTTATTTATTTGTTTGAAGGGATTGTTGAATTTAATTAAATATAATAATAACGTGTTCTGTGAGCAACATCCAATCAATTTATCGTATCTCTTTTCAATTCAAACAATTAATCGATATAAAATAAGTTTAATATTATTTTTTATTAAAGGTGCTAGAATAGAAGGAATCGTTTAAAAGTTATTGTGTCATTGTTTCATAATTACTACTTGGCGTAAAAAATACCATTCAAAGCTTTATCATTGCTTCTTATTTTACATTAATAATTAGGAATTCAAAAAGCATACACCTCATTATAAGGAGTTAATTGGCAATATAACGTTTAATTATAACTTAATCGATATATAATAATATAAAATGATAATAAAGGATTGTTACTTCATTATTTAATTGAGTGCGTTAACTGAACTTCAATTTTTAAAATATTGAGTATTATATTCGTAAAGCATTTCTAAGAACTTTTAGAAATTTAGTTCTTATAGGTATTTCTACAAAATATATAGGGAATTAGGATTAGGATCATTTTTTGCGAACCATTAATTGTCATTAATTTATCCAGATCTAAAATTTTTTAACACAAACTAATTTATCACGACATTTTTTGACAACTTTGTCTGAAAAAGTTGATTAATGAATTTTTACATTATCCAGGATAATTAGAACGACATCAAAGTAAATTTTAAAAGTTTTCAATTTTTTAATGGTTTTAAAAAGTATTTTATATTTTTTTTACTTGCAAATTTTTTATTTTGGCAAATAACGAATAACACATGCAGAAAATTCAATTTAGAATATTTGCCATATTATTTATAAAAAATGTGTTAAGTAATTTTTTCATAGTAGTAATTAGTATGTATTTTATTGAAAGTTTAAATTGGATAATACAATTAGGTAACCTTTTACCAAAGAATTATTATATTACATTAATTATAGCTATTAATTTTGTTTCAGGTAACGCTTCATTTAAATATCGATAACCACTTAATCGGAATGATATAGCTATTTTCATACTAACACTTGGTTGCATTCCTACATCAAACCAATTTATAGTATGGTAAGATAATAGAAAAAAATTTTAACTTGGCATGTTAATGTGTAATAAAAAACGGTGATGGTATTTTATTGAAACTCAATGAAGTACGTTTTAAACAGGCTAATCCTTATTTAAACTTTTTTAATTGTGTAGGTCCGTGCCTTTTAAGAATCATTTTATATTTTAGAACTGTAAACATTTATTATATTGAAAGTAATTTTGCAATAGCAATGTTAGATCACGCACCAATGTATATTTAATTTAACTCAAAGGTAATAGTTTAAATAGATTCTTGACTAAGTACGTGATGCTAATGTAGATGTCGTTATTTCTTATGGACCGTATAAGCCCAAATGGATTAATTAATTGTTCTTTGGATGAAAAATCTAACTATAAACATTCTAATGTTCATAATAAAAAATAATTATTACAAAAAAGTTACTGTTATAGACTTACAGGATACCTACCATATATTTAAATGGCATTTATAAGATACCTATACGTAGACCTACGTTTGCAAATAAAAATTGCATGATATTTAGAAATTAAAAAAAAAATCTCATTAAAAGACAAAATATTGTCAAACAAATTTCAATTACATGCAAAACACATATAAATTAAGTTTTATTTTAGGCACGTAAATTATCATCTAGATTATTCTATCGATAAATCAAAAACTAATATTAATCATTACTCAACAAAATTTCATATAAAATCAAATATCGCACATTTTTTCTTAAGCCATCTATCGTGTGGTAGCCAAAGTTTCCTGATCGATTATAGTGGTTTGAAACTTTGCTAACATCGGTGACAGATTTTACAGATTACACAAACTTCCAACTAATAGTATAACGCAACGAAACATAGGTGGCGAGTTTCTTTCACCACGCACATAATTTTCTTTTAATTTAGCTTTTAATAATAAAATCTTAAATAACTTTACAAGAAAATATTTAATAGCAATTTAATTACATTTTATTACACTTAAAGACAACCTGATTAAATTTAACAATATTATAGCAATACAGCTAAAGTATTTTGTTATTAGATAAGTTTGACAATATTAAGAATATAAAAGTTTTACATTTATTTACGAAGTTTAATAGGAACGAATCTAACAAAGTTTTGTATGATTCTTTTTATTTGGTTTTATATTTTATGTATTTGTAGAGATCTGAGTCTGAGAGTCTGTGTGCTTTAGAGTGGGTATTGAGCAATATAAAAAATTATTAAGATGCGGGAAGTAGGGGAAGGTCGGGTAAGATGACGAAACTAAACTTTGGAAAATTCCCGAACTCATAGTATTGCACCTATACACAATAACGTTTTTGTCAGAAGTCAGTTAAAACTCTTAACTTTGAAAAAAAAATATTCCCAAAGCCCCAAAATCAAGGTTTACAAAAATTTAACAAAAAGATAAAATGAAGGATAAGATGGTTTTGGGGATCCGGTAAGATGGCAAATGAAATTGAGTTAATTTAAAATTAAAAGTAGAATTCCCCTATTTGTAAATTCTATTATTCAAAAATAATAAATTTACTATTTTAATTTATTCTGTTAATTCAGCGTTTTGATTGTACCAGTATGCAGCATAACAAAATATTTACTTTCTTGCCTTTTGCGATTCCCATAATTACATCTCATCCACCCTATAGCAATAGTTTCAATTTTTCTTTTGGTAATTTTATGTTTAGTTTTTAATGTGAAAACTATAATTGAATTTCCGATTGCTCTTTGTTCCCCTAATTTTCGACAATTTATTTTGATACTTGCAAATTTTAGTTATCTAAATGTATATTGAAATCAAACTTTGAAGTACAAAAAATATTAATGTTAAAACAAAGACATTATAGGTGTACTTAAATTTTTTTAACAACATAATGCTGTAAAGTTTACAGAATTACGATTACAGCAGAAGTTGAGTAAAACTTTTACTTTCAGTTCCGTATTTGTGTTTCTTGTGGGTGAGCTTATTTTACCCAAACTTACTCGGTGAAAGTGAAAGATGCTTGAAAAGTATTGTTGTAGTTATTATGAAAATTTTAGTGTTTTGATTATTTTTAATGTAGATTAGGAATTTAACGATGTTCGTAATTTTACCTTCGCGTCGTAATATTTCCAATTAAATTATATATTAATATTATCAGTTTTTATTATTTGTCCATTTAAAGAAAAATAGTGAACTATTATTACAAAATAATAAATTACTAGTACATTACTTGCCGAGATAGTAAATGCTTTATTACAGTTGAGCCCCAGAATAGTTTATACAGAGGCGCAAAGCACCGAATTGAACCACAAATTTAGGACACATTCCTAAATTTTAATAAGTTGAGAAGGAGTTTATTATTTATTTTCACCTACCAATCAATCAGAAAGCTATATTTTGATTTACTTCCCAACCTACAGGGTGGGAAGTAATCACTTTCCATCCTGAGATATCTATCTCTCTCAGATTCCTTCGCTCTACGTAAGAGCATAGCAACCACTTCTTTTTTTTTTTAGAAGGGTTCTCTAGGCAGATACCTCGGTGGTTTGCCATTGCCTGCCGAGGGAAGACGGTCAGAATAAAGTTTTTACTCCGCCCGGGATCGAACCGGTGATTTCGGCCTAGCAATCGGCGCACACAAGCGCCAGGCCGTGACCGTCAACGGTCGAGAGATATCTATACCTACTAGATAATATTACATTATTCTATTTTAGATCAGCAAATAGTACATTAATTTGCTCCAAATAAAGCTTTTACTTTCGCACCAAGACACTAAAATAAACAATAGCTTTTGTTAATGTTTGCGTGTTAATATCGTTACTTAATAATATTATAAAGACGGCTATATTATTTAATATATTAAAAACGTAAAAAGTGAATTTTCTACAGTCTTGGTGACTTTTGCGGATTAATCTGTGCCCGATGATGAGAAATCCTTTCGGAGTAATCTCGAAACCGTCAGTAGTTTCAGTAAAACCTTGCTGACCATGTCAAGTTGTTCTTTATACATGTATCGCGGAACGAGATGTATCTTTTCATAGATCTCATGACCAAAAATCTACTTTTTACTTTTTTGGAACTACATAATATAGAGGTTGTTTTATTTTATAATTAAAAGATGTTTTAACTAGAATATGATACATTCATTATGCGACTATATTGCTGACTATAATTATTTACAACGAACATTAGCACCATTAAGTGGTTAATTTAAATTTAGTCTAGAGAATATAATTTTACTAGAAATTGCAATCGATTATGTTAGGCTGCAAGGCATTTTTTAACCTCTGGTATAACTTACATTACACATATCAATAAAGCTAGCCGCCGGTAGTAAAATAAAACATTTGCTTTTACAGAATGTGAAACTTGAAGTTTTATATTAATTACATTATTTATGGAATAATAAGGCTAAATTTTCTGCGTTTGAAAAAAAAGTACATTTTTATATTTTGCACTTACCTAATATTTTAGAAAAAAAATTCTTGTAAACTGGCGCCATTCAAAAAAGTTACTCGATAACCAAATTAATTCCCGACCGGGTCTAAACACTACATAGTTTGCCCGAAATGAATGGGTGCTGCCATCAGCATAGAATCATTATGACAGTTGGGTAGTACATTTGAAAATGAAAATCAACTGCCTTGAGGACCTCCGAGTTTAATGGTATTAAATATTATTTTTTATAACACAAAGTTCAATACGAGTTACATATAAGGCACTAAACTTGGAAATGTCGATAAATTTTCAAAAAGAATCTTTAAGACTCTAATTTTAGATAAAACTTTTAAAATTCAACTATTTCGTGTTCGATTTTCGATGAATTTGATATAACCAACAATGCAATTATGGTTTTTGAAGATTTTACTGGATTTCAAAAGTTAAGGATTAAAAATTTTGTTTGCTAAATTAGGGACAATTTAAAGTAAACCCATTTATACTGCTTGTAATAAATTATTACTAAATTTTGAAGTATAAATATAGGAGGTAATAGGGCTTTCAGTGATTTTGGTATTTTAGATTATATAACTATTTTAAAGTTTTTGATTTAAAGTTTTTTTTCAATTTCAAAGGCAGTTTTACAATACACATAATAATACAAAAGCAAGAAAAGATCGTATACCTACTAAGTATATTTGAAAATACATTTTTATTTATTTCTGTGTAACAAACACTAAAAATTTTGTGTCGAACTTTGTCTGCTTATGTACCTTGAAATCATCTTTGCTCACCTTTGGCACTGCTTTTCAAATTTCATTACACAATTATATTCAATTATATATTATAAAAATTTACCTTCTTTGGCCACAATCCCGTCTGTTTCGTTTTCAAACGGCCACCCTGTATAATAAGCGCGAGTCAATGGAAAAAATGTTTTGCACACTATAAATATAGGCATAATGCTACCTAACAAAAAGAGATAACCAAAGTAAAATAAAATTATCAGATGCGAGTCAGGGAAACAGTAACGTCAAAATAACAAAAGAAGTCATAGAAAATGGAATTGGAGTTTTGAAAAACCGAAAAGCACCAAGACCGGACGACATAACTAACAAACTGCAAAAACATATGGCGTAGACTGTTTCATTAAACAAATGACAACACCATGCCAAATTATAATAAATCAAGGAAAAATACCAGAAGAATGAAAGTGCAGTATAACGGTCCCTTTAATTAAGAAAGGAATGGTTTCTGGAAATCCAGAAAATTATAGAGAAATCACCCTACTTAACTATTAACCAAGATCATTCTTAACAAAATTCAACCTTTCATTGAAATAACTAAATAATTCATTTTGTAGCAATTTCGGTATTTTTTTGTGAAAAAAAAAAACCTTGCTCACCACACCTGGGATAGGTATTCCCCAGTATTATATAAATGTGGTGAAACCCAGATGGAAAACCAACTCTTAAATGCGGAGGCGAGATCGTCGGTTCTGAAAAATAAGAATTTGCTTCCTTCGAATACAATAAAACTCCTTCAACAATTAATCGTATAATGAGGATTAAATATGATGCAACAATTTCCAATTTAAATACAGTATAAATCGTTCGCCACAAATAGGGAAACATCCACGTCGCCAGCCGATGCAAAACTACACGTTTCCGCAATTGCAGTAATAAACTCGGTAAATCAAAAAAACACTTACCAAGGCCTGGTTCGTTTACAAATTGGTAATTCGACAGAAGCTTGTTTACCAGTAGTGTACTGCAACCGCAATCCACACAAGCTCTTGACTCGATGACTTCCCTGGCTACTGTTGATGAAAAACTCGGCTCGATTGCGAAGCTGCTTGCAGAATTCGTTGCATCGCACAAACAAGAATTTCACTACCAAACACTTGATCGTAGCACAGAACTGACTCCTTCCAGTAGTCGTCGATAGTAAGTAAAAAATCAGAAAGATGCAACATACGGCAACCAACCGTTTCCAAATCGAACATTCAATGTTGCTTGCAAATATTGGCAGTTTGAGTTATCAGCGCCACGGTACAAATCACACAATTAAGGTTTCCGATGTTAACTAAATTACTAATGCTTTACGGTTTCGTAAATCCAAACCTCGCTGAACGATTTCTTCCTCAGGCTTACTCTTTATAAATATTCGGCCCTATCTGAATAATCTTCAGCCCAGCGAAACTAAACACGTCTTCTCTCACTCGTAGTGCGCTTTAGAATCCAAAAACAGCTCAAGCATGCGCTCTCTACGATCCCTTGCGCATGCCTTACTAAACATAGGCGTACTAAAAATCGTCGTCAAGGGATCGCGCAACAATTGACAAAAAATTGTTACAATTTTATCGCGATGTTCTGTTTTAAAGTTCAATTAGGCTTTATTCGAAAATTATTTTTCTTGTTGCTTTTTTTTAAATGATTGTGTAAGATATCAACGTTTATAATTAGAGCATTTTGATTAAAAAAATATAAAAACTAGACATACTCTTTTATGTTTTAAAATGTGGGCTAATGTTACCCCTGGGCTGGTGTTACTTTATGCCATGTATATTTTTAGCACTGATTTGTTTCATTTGCTTGCAATTCCATACAGACTTCTAGAACCTTCTATAATGTTAAAACAAATGTTCTTCGATTTATTTAACGTAAAATAAAATAAAAAAATGATACAAAAATGATTATTTAAAAAGATTATTCACAATTCAGGGAATAAATTTTGCATATGGCTTCTTACGACAAATTGCTGGGAGGTTACTGTAACGGGGGTAAATTTTTTGCTTAGTTTTTTGATATCTAGCGCCGTTTTCGAGTTATTGAAATTTGAAAATCTGAAATTTAAATATTAACCAATGTAATTCAGCATTTTCAACGAAATTGTGAAAAAAAGTATATACACCTTGAGACTAAGGTTCTTTTCATCCCGCGTGCGAAGGTTTTTGCACGAGGTTATAGCTGAGTTTCCCTGTTGTTACCTTATTCCCATGATGTGACAATGACAAAACAACGAATTACAAGTTTTGATCTGATACCCAGGCGTTTTGATCTCTGTAGTTCGTACTATAAAAACAGAGCACATAAAAGTTTGGAACGCTGATTTTCACAAACAAGTTCAATGAAATTTTGACGTCCAACTAAGAACTGACAGTGATATCGCTTTGTATGCAGCAGGGACAATATAGCGTTCCGGATATGTTCGCTATTATATATGAATTAATCAGTAACAATGCCGCTCGTGACATATGTTTGAACGTGAGAAGCGCGAGGTTCAAATTTTTTGTGGTGGCTCAAAATAGGACTTTAAGGAATAAAGTAATCCCATGTTAAGGTAAGGCTTTTGCCAGAACTACTTCACAACTGACGCTATCTTCGTAGTTCGCCAAGTGGTTGAAAAGGCGATTGAATTTTCCAAGCCTGCTTTTATGTGTTTCGTAGAGCTAACAAAAGCATTCGATCCAGTACTAATGCAAAACATTAGAAAATTTATAAATAAGAATATATCACCCCGACTAATACAGTTAATCAAAGAATTACTTAAATACAGATACAACAACGAAAAGAAAGGTGTATGGTAAGCTCACAAAATATATAGACGTACAATCAGGAATTAGGCGACTTCTTAAGCCCTATATTTTGTATAAATAATTACTCGGGTATAGAATGAGAAGAAAAGACATCAATATAGTTTGTTATGCGGACGATGCTATTCTCTTCGAAGATACAGAAAATGAACGCCAATACATCTAGCCCGATCATCCTAGACAAAATTTCACTAAATATCTCAGTTAAATGAAGTATGAAATTTTTGACGTAGTTAGGTTCCAATGATATAGTAGTAGAATATGAAATCACAGTTTTAGACCAAAATTTGATATGGCATGTGCCCGAAATTGTGGATTTCGTGTTTTATCGATTTTTAGGCGTATTTTGCATTTCTCGCTAAAATGGTCATAACCAAATTTGTAGAGAATTAAATTCTCTTCCATTTTTATGTAGACAATTTTGTTGTAAAATAATTATTTATTGCTAATAATAAGCAAAAAGTGTGGAAAATTAGGAGATTGGCCCAGTTTTTTCATTTTTTTGACCATTTTTATTAAAAATAAGTGACATATTCAAACAGTAAAGTTATAGAAGACTAAATTATCTACAACTTTTGTAGAAACAAGTTTTTTGTATGACAAATGGATCACAGCCGGGAACACGCTCAACACAGAGGCATGGCTGAAGCGTCTCAACTCATTTCCACACCACCGGCACCGTAGAGGTTGAGTTTTCGGCACGTAGTTTCCCCAGTAGGCCTAATCCACAGACAAAAGTTTTGTTCAATGGTTATTTTCGACTTTACTGCAATCTCCAAAAGGTTTACATTCAACTTTGGTATTGATTGAAGATGGCTTTTCTCTCTGAGTTTGCTCTTCAGTCTCGGTTTCTTCGGTGCAACTGAACTCTCTCTAACTGCACAGAGAAATCGTCTACAATTTCATCGTCGTTACAAATTTCTACTACAAATTTCAAAAATTATCGTGCATTTAAGCCCAGCTTTTCGACAGCCGCAAGCTATTCACAGCCCGTTTTGCATTTGCAAGAAATTGTTCGTAATAGTGACCCTGGTGCAGGTGATGCGTCATTATCAATAGGTTGAAGGCACCGTGGGGTTTTTTCCACCCCCATTCTGTTGGTTCCAGCTCTACTCCCAGCCACTTTTGTAATTGACAAAACACCCGCAATGAATGCTGATGTGCCGATGATTCTGATGTTGGTAATTTTGACATATTATTTTTGTTTTTAGCGGCAGTCTTCAGGAAAGATTCGTATCTAAGGTGATTGACTGATTTTTCTGTTTTTTCCCATTGTAAAGGGCTATGAAAATTTGTTTCTCACAGTTCTGAATTGTCTATTGATTCGACCTTTTATCGAAATCTTCGCGATCTTTCAAAAGCTTTACAAGCTTTCCTTTTCCGATGTTGAAAAGGGAGGAGGTTGTATCGCAATCAGTAAAGGCTTGTAAGAGTAAAATATGATCTGATACCTGTGTTCCAGACTTGAGACTTTGAGGTGAGTAGAATTCTTCTTTGTTTTTGCCTTTTGCTGGTTTTTGCAGAAAGACGTTGTTGTGCATTCTTCCCAATCCTGTTAATGAAACCAGAAAATCGATGTCCTCTCCAACAATGAAAATGGTTTGATATTTTTGTGAATTTTGAATGGCCTTTTCAACAATCATGTTATCGGCGTCTTCAAACGCATGTTCTGCTGTTATGCTGTTTCGCCTGAGGAAATCGACAAAAAGCTCAATAAAACGAGCTTTGTTTTTGTCGTTTGTGAGAAGCTTTTCCTGTGTGAGTGACAGACAAGTGTTCTCGTCAAATTCTACTGTCGGTGCAAGATGCTTTGTTGATCGTCGCAAACGTTCTGCAGACTTTGTTCTTGCGAAATCGACGTCAGGATAACCGTCGAAGACAATATGAACCCGACTTTTGAAATGGTTGGTTGTATTTTTCAATCTTCTGAAAAATTTCATGAACAAGATCACATCGTCTCCAAACGACTTTATGCAGAAGGAACCCTCCATCTATGACGTACAGATGATCAGAAAGCAAAGTGTGGGGACGTTCCACTGTTGAAAATGAATCGTACAAAGATGACTTTGTCGCTTTTCGCATTCTTTCTTCGGTGAATAACGAGAGTGGAGATGGTGTCAGCTCGCATGATAGATTTTTGTTCTAATGAATCGTTGTTCATTGAGCTGATGCACATTCGCTGGAAGAGAAGCTAGGGGTCAATCGTGACGCGTTTATTTGCGATAATTAAACTGCTATTTACATCGGAAAGCGAAGAAATTGTGTCTGAGATTGGGGAAAAATTTCACCATTCCCCTTGTCAACTTCTATTTGTGGCAACAGTACATACATAAGTCAAATATTACGAATAAATCCTGTTCTTTTTAGTTGCCTTGAAGTTCGAAGTTACATTACAAGCAATACCAGTTAGATAATCCTCCAAGTTGCAATGTTGCAGTACTTTTTCCTCCTTTGAGTTGGTTGTCGACTGCCAATGTACTGTTCTATTTTTGAATTCATTAATACCTTGTTCCTTTTTCAGAACATCAATAAAAGAGTTTCCACGTCATTTTTGCTTATTATTAGCAATAAATAATTATTTCACAACAAAATTGTCTACATAAAAAAGGTAGAGAATTTAATTCTCTACAAATTTGGTTATAACCATTTCAGCGAAAAATGCAAAGTACGCCTGGAAATAAAACACGAAATCCAAAATTTCGGGCACACACCATATCAAACTTTGGTCTAAAACTGTGATTTCATATTCTACTACATCATTGGAACCTAACTGAGTCAAAAAATTTCATACTTCATTTAACTGAGATATAATTCCTAGATTGATCGGGCCTAGTTATAAAGCCGTCACATAGAAAAACAAATACCTATATTATGTCAATAGAAAGTAAAGCAAAAATATTAAGACAATTAAGACTATAATAAAACCGATAATGACATATAGAGCAGAAACCAGTAGAACAAAACAAATATTAAAAACAGCAGAAATAAATACCCTAAGAGCCATAAGATAAAACAAGATTAAACAGAGTACATAACACCAAAGTGAGATAGGCATATGTGGCATAAATGACGTCGTCAAGTTCGTAACACATTGTAGAAAAGAATGGAACAAACATGTCAAAAGAACCAACAACCTTAAGAGGAGGGTAGAGGAAATGTGAAGAGGCAAAGAGAAGTGAAGAAGTCAATTACGCCAAAAGAACACCTTATCATGGAAACCGTATGAAAACAGCCAATAGAGTATAAGCATACGAAATTTACTGTTTCTGGGCTGCTTTACTCCAATTTTGGAATGATCTGCATATCGATCGAGAAATTCAAGATTTTAAACTAAAATTACAAATCTAAAAAATAATTAGTTCAAAGTAGTGTAACCTACTTGAGAAGTTGTGGCTAAATTTTAGCCTTACTGTGGGATACAGTGAAATTCATTAAAGAAGAACTCCAAATATAATCATACAAACAAACGGATAGACAAATAACTCCAATTTCAACCTTTAAATTTAAAATTTCTTTAATAATTCTGCTTTAAATTAGTTATTTAAAAACTTTTAAATTTTAAGTGCAAAATTTGAGTTCCGTGCAAGAAAATGACATAAATCCAAACGTTTTTGCCTCTTTTACAAATATTTTTGTAGAATTTTGCTTCGATAATAACGAACAGAAACCACTTTACCGTCAGATCCATAAAGCATTTTCTCTTGCTTGTCAAAACATCACTTGACTTTGATATTTAATTATTCCCAAATAATCCCCAAATAATGTACACGTTTTAAAATAATTCTTAGTATTAGTAAATTCTGTCCGCAACAAAATGACTGCTAAAAATTAATGCACGTAAGGCTCTAGTCGGGAGTTTCATATTCTATAGCTTTAGACAACAATCAAAAAGAAAACGTTGAAAAGAATACAACGAATAACAGGAAGGAATAGTTTCTGTAGGAAGCATTTGCCCCAAAATTTTGCCCAAACTTACTATGTCTTCTTACTTATATGGCGCTGCCATAGTAGATCTGAATACAAGTCACAAACTTTTTTTTAAAGTATCTCTGCATTGCGATTATATTATTAAACGAACAAATTCATTCATACATGGAACCATTGAAGAGGAATATGAAATATATGATTTTCTTTATCCGTTATCGAATTTTCTCAATTTATGTCGCGTCTACATCATAAATAAATTATTTATACGTTGAACACATCGGAATAACAAGCCGATGGTGTTGTTATTTTAATAAATTTTTTTCAGTTGTATTGCCTACTTAGAAATATATATGGTCAAATCTTATGTATCTATGTGGTAAACATATTTTTACAGCAAGCTAAATACTCATATATTTACATATTAAAAGGTACAACTTTTTTATTTGAGTTTGTAAACTTCAAATTATCGTTATTAATCTTATTTAGTGCAGTTAAAATGCCGTTATTTCCAAAGTTTCTTTTACTTCTAACTCATAATAAATAGGTATTTAATCATTAAAAAATATCGGGGTCTTATTTGTTACTTTGTATGTTAACAAAATGTAGAATTCAATCAGTTCGAATGGTGGAAAACAACTTTTTTGCATAATCCTGAAGGTGATAAAAATATATGTTTTCTTTCTTATGTCAAGTTTAATCTTTCTTTTATTGACTCTTTGGTACATTGTAAAATTATTCTTAACACCTACATTACATCATTAAAATTGGCAAATTGAATATAAAAAACCTGCAGGTATAAAATAAAAAGTTTCCTTCGGTGTAAACTATTATGCTTGTAGGTATGTCTAACTTTTAAATTTAATAATTTTTAATAAGTGCAGTTAACCGCCAAGTTTTATACATCTGCTATGTGTTAAAATCCATTAAGTTAATAACGTGAAAATCATATTAACTTTAAGTAGATAAACTTTAATTATGGAGAGTGCATTCTATAATAGGTTTTTGTTTCAAGCAGTATTAGAATTACAAAATTGTTGGATGATGTTTGTATTTGCACTCATGTTAAACATGTAAGCTCAAACTTCAACAATAATTTTGTATACAATAGCTGCACTTTACATTTGTTGCCATGTGTCCATTTAAATGCTAAGCTACCCTAAAGTGTTACAAAGTGACACCAAATATCAAAACAACCCAATAACACCACACATTATGCTTTATAGCAAGAACAAATTGCTTTTAATCCGGAATTATGTATGTACATATGTACATCATAATACCTGTTTTTTTGCTTGAATATAAATAATTGATTTTTTAATTTATTAATCTAATTTTTTAAATATAAATTTTTTTAAGCTAAACCAAAAGGTACTACCTACTAATATTATACGTATGTGGTTAAAATAGCAGCGTTCTTTAAACGAAATTATGTTCTCAATGGAAGAAAAATTAGCCTTTCAGTATTTTACTTCAATGGTTAAATGAAATTACATAGCTTAGTATCTAGATCTACATTGTATATTATATAATCAAAACGTGAAATTCGTCAAAACCCTTTCTTACTAGGAAATTTCAGTTCAAACAAAGATCTCTTGGTAGTTTTAGTTCTAACTAGTTTAGTTTTGAATTGATGCAGTAATGCAATTTACAATTAATACTAGTAATCACTAAACAATATAGGTACTATAGTTTATATTGCTTCTAATTTCTGACTAAAATCTGTAAGCGTTAAAACTAGATTTTCATTTCGAGTTGAGCTTTCAGCAACGGTTATCGCTTTCGTCAGAAATTTACTTGTAAACATAATTATTATTAGTGGCTGAAAGCTCAAATTTAATAACTATTTTATTATTTAAATTATCCTGTTATGTGTATTGAAGTTTTTAATATTATTAATTCTCACACTTTAAGATTTGTATACTATTTGGTTATGATTTTTAGCAGTTATTACTAATTCAGAAATATGTTCTTCACCTTCGATGTAAAGTTCTTCAAAATATTACAGATTTATATAATCATTTAAAACAGAGATTCTTAACAGGGGCGCAGCGTAAAATATCATTAACATTTTATAAGTTTCTGTATATCTAAATTTAAAATAAGTTTTCTAATCAAAATAGTTTAAAATTGTTATAAAAGTAAAACCATTTAAAAAAATTCTAAACTTTAATTTATACGTTTTTCACTTTATACAATACAAATACTACTAGTCGGAGAACTGCAATAGACATTTGTACTGACCATTGTACTGACTTACAATTCGTTGTGAAGAATTTATTCCAAATCATATTATGTACCAAAAATTAATCTTAAAATATAAAAAAATAATTTTCTTGAACATCAAAAATAATAATTAGGTTGCGTTCGTTTAAACATTTTAAATGGCTTAGATTGTAAGCCTTTCTTAAAATTGCAATCTTTATTGTTTAATGACAACATTCATTTGAGATGTTCGATAAGAACTTTATGTTAGGTACTTTTCTTTGTTTGGTAGAAACTTGGTAAGAAACTTTATAACACCAAGTTTTAAAAAATTAATGTACTGTAAGATCTTAATTATAGTTGTAATATTAATTTTTTTAAATGGCAATTTAAGCTTTCATTTATCTCGAAGATTAAATTAAAGTTCCATTAATAGAGGAATAGAACGCTAGAGTGAAAATATGGTAACTGCAAAATGTTACTGAAGATTTTGATGCAATTATACAACAATTAGAAACCGGTAAAATAATTTATAAACATTTTAAAAGATTCCGTAGTACCCTATACCTGCTATGATACTTTACCTGATTTTACAAATTTTAGATCAGATACTTTTAAAGTTTTAAACATTTCGGTTCATAGTACTGTAAAATTCTATTTAAAATCAACTTGTGTCAAATGTTCTTTTATCTCTTCCGGTCTAAATAATTTCAATAACGTCGTATAATTTGCGTTTCACACCAAAATAAATTCAATTAACATGAAAATCAAAATTTACATGCAAATTTCATTTTTATAAAATAAAACCTTAATATCACAATGTTGTTGTCGATTTTTTAGTTTGGATTTGGAATCTGGAAATAACTATTAATCATATTGATCAAAAACATAAGTAATCGTCAAAAAATGATGATCTTTACAGGTTCAATACAACTAACATTAAAATATGGGAGGTGGGGGAGGTTAGGAGATATGAAATACCTCTTAGACTGAATAATTTGATAATTTACGTATTACATAAGTAATAATTTTGTAAATATTTTGTAGCCTTTCCAAAATGGTTCACGATTTAGGTGCCATACTGCATAAATGTAAATAATTAATTAATATTGATAACTCGTGTTAGATTCTATTTACTTATATATTTTAATGAGCATTGCTTCTGTATAAAACAAAATTGACATTGAATGATTAACACCGCGGTTTATTTTACGTGGGAAGAAACCGATTCCTTGTAGGTGCGATTAACAACAGTTATTTTTTGTTAATTACTGAAGCAATATTAAAAGTAACACTATTACTACTTAAACATGTCTCTAATTTAGCATAATTTGTTATAATCGTTTTCCTTCGTTTGTTGCAATTTGTTCTAGCATAAATTAAGTTGATTTACAAAACTAATAGCAGCCAAGAAAAGATTATGTTTAGCCAACGATTTTAATGATCATACTACACCATCGTCTAATTGTCCTTTAATTGTCCAATTAAAAATATAAAAAGGCTCTTTGAGCATTCTCTATAAAAAGGAGTTAAGTTTTCAAGACTTCCTTAATTACGTTTTATTCGGGTTGTTTGTAATAAAACCGGATTTTACTTTTCTATGCCGATCAAGATATTTTACCAATTTTAAAGCTATACTTACGTGAAAAATTAATCATAATACCACTCCAATTATGTTTTCTTTTATTTTATTTTGAAAAAAGTGTACTTCTGGGTATGGCAAAACTTTATAAAAGAATCTGTTTTGCATAATTGCATTTTGTTCAAACTTTAATTAAAAAATTTCATTTAGCAGCAATTAAAAATAAATAAGCAGAAAAATGCTATGTTGCAAAATAAAAATTTTTATAATTTTCAATCTTTAAAAGAATTACCGGGTTTTTTGGAATGGTAGCTGTGATGAGAAACTGATTCGAAAATTATAATGCCTCTGGACCTTATCTGATATACTATAATTACAATGTATGCAGGTGCCAAGACATATAAAATTGTCAAACAAATAATTTAAGATATAAACTGACATTAAAATGCTGAAACGCTTTAATTCATAATAATCACTCGCGGCGGCTAATTTAATAATTGACCGCCATCTTTAATAGCTACCGTTTTGGCACGACGCTCGTGGTTATCTTAGTTCTTAGACAGTCATAACATACACGATAATTTAATAAAAATATGATACCGCATATTAATTTTATAAATTTTATAAATGACTTCCAAAGTAAATCAAAATGGTACAATTATTTTAATAAACGCGTTCTTAATCAAATAAATTTTCGTCGTCCACACAAAATTATAATTTTCAAATCAATTGGCAAATTCTTATTAAATTTAATTTCCACTTTATCAGAATGCCAGGGGTGAGTCACAAGGCAAAATTTTGTATACCTACTAGATTTTCTTTTACAAGATTTTTGCAAGATTTTCTTCGATATATTTCTGAAAGCTTCAAAATTTCCTTTCGAAAGAGTTAAAAAAGGTTGTCTTAGTGTTCCCAAGATTTCTTAAAATTTCCTAGATTTTCTAAGATTTAAGTTCAGGATAATAAATTCAAATTCCAATTTGAATACAAATTTTCTAATTTTAGTGGGAACGCAAATTGTCAAGATAAGTTTGACCATAAATGTCGCTATCAAATTTTCGTTTTGATACCTTTACTTTCAAATCCAATTTTTGGTTTTGTTCAATTAAATCTCTATCTTCGGAATCTTCTATTTGAGTCCAATCATCTAAAATTAATCTAAAAATTATCCAACTCCCAAATAATGTCGAAAAATATTTAACTTTGTCCAATTATGGGATGAATTCAAATAACAGTTAATTCAAAATTACTTACATAAAAAATCAATTTAATTTATTCTCAAATATATTCAAGAAACAAAATATATTGTTTTATTATTTTTATAATTAATGATTTTTGACAAATTTCAGGATTGAACCTGAGACTACGAACACGACACGACACGACACACGACACGACAATGTTTAACAAAAAATACTCTAAAATTGACAATGGATGATACATAAAGTAAAGTTTTTTGAAATTTTAAAATTTTGTTTAAATATTTCATCTTAAATTGTAATCTTTTTTGTACTGGAAAAGAGAGATTAAATTATACACTTTGATTTGCGCTAGGACTCGGTCCTTCAGATCTAACTGTCTTATAGTGTTATCGACTACGTTGTGAATTTTATGACGAAAAAGACGAATTTTCTACTATGTAGTATTATCTAGTATTTATAAATAGCTTCCTAGGAACCAAAAAATGACAATTTTACAGAAAACTTCACTTCGGTCCCTTCAAACTTTTTTTTATAACTTATTCATTTTTTTTCTGTATTAATTAATTCTTTATTATACACAGCAATTACATGTTTTACACCCAAATATTTTGAGTACCTATATTTTGCTGATAACATTCGGTTATTTCAGTAAATCTCTCGTGGATCCCGCTAAACTCAACGTAAATTATCTTAAGAATATTTAAATTTTAAATGAAAATGTACTGAAAATATTGTCTCATAAAAATGCTACTAAACTCCACGACGTAATAAGAATGGAAACTTAATAGGTTAGATGATTGTTACTTGTTGGAGTGTATATCATTAAGACAACCCATACAAAGTTTGAGGAGTGGCCCAATACTGGGTCAAGACTGGCGGCCGATCTTCGAGTGTTGGCCAAGAATATGAATTCATCATTGGCCTAAGCCTTGCCGAGAATCGGATGTTAACACCCAGCCAAGATTGAAAATTGATCATCGGCCGAGCTTAGTGTCCAAGCATCAGCCGAGCTTAGTGTCCGAGCATCGGCCGAGCTTAGTGTCCGAGCATCGGTCGAGCTTAGTCCGAGCATCAGCCGAGCTTAGCGTTCAAGCATCGGCCGAGCTTAATGTCCGAGCATCGGCCGAGCTTAGTGTCTGAGCATCGGCTGAGCTTAGTGTCCGAGCATGGGCCGAGCTTAGTGTACGAGCATCGGCTGAGCTTAGTGTCCGAGCATGGGTCGAGCTTAGTGTGTGAGGATCTGCCGTGCTTAGGCCAAGCGTGGTAACTGAATCTTGACCAAGATTAATACTGAATAATTTTTATTTAATTTAAACTAATTTTAGCTTATTATTTGATAATTAATTGACTTGAATAGTTGTTCGAGATTAGAGAAACACTTATTATTTTAAAAGTTTAAAATAATTTCGATTGCAAATAATTTTTAGAATCGAATTACTGACCACAGAACCTACCCTTGAGAATCGCTTTTTTTATTTTTTAGTAGACCCGCATATCGGAGCTAGTCGAGGTAAATCTAAGTGTAGTAAAGGATTTTTATTAAATACTTTGAAAATTATAAAAATACTACTAAAATATATTATATTTATTATATAAAAAAATAACAAAGAACACAAAGAACACTTAAACAAAAACATCATATAGAAAACACAAAAAAACATTAAATAATTATTTATAATAGCTAATTAGATTTAGCTTCGACTCGCTTATGCCGACCACCATCGCGGTCACCCGCATTAGCTAAAAATGTCCCGACTTTGGTTCGAAAATTTTTAATTTGATCCGAATCTCCAAATTTCTCCTCCAAAACATCTGAAATTTAAAATATTTATTGTTAAGAGATAAATTTAACATAAAAGAATAATAATAACCTTTTAAGCAACTATAGGTATTGGTAACGCTGAAGTTCAGCTTACTTGACCCACGCACAACTCTACCAGCACCTGAATACTGAAGTTGAACTGGCGGGGTAAATATTTCGCCAAGACTTTTGCGGATGCAAACGACAGCTTCAGTTTCGCCGTATACAATCACTCTTATCAAATCTTTCAATTTCTTTTTTTCATTTGGATCTTCAAGTTTTGTTTCAAAGGTTTGAAAATCCTCAAGCTTGCTAATAGGAAATAATCCATTATATTCCTCCATAGCGGTACTTAAACTTGTGTGAGGAGTATTGATGGAGTTGTTGCGCATCATTATTTGGGTTTTCATATTTCTACTCTGTTTCTTCATGTCGTATTCGATACTTAATTTCAAATCGTTTATTTTTTTAAATATTTCGTCAAATTTACAATCCATGTAACCTTTCATCAGAGCTGAAATAATATCATAAATGCAGTTACTAAAATTAAAAATAAATAATATTCTACATCAAACAAAAATCATAATTAATCTAATTTAATAATTATTCTGACAATATAGATTCTGGCATAAATCGTTAACCCGATTTAATTTTAAAAGTTAAATTAAAAAATAATTTATATAGAATTTTCAATTAAATATTTAGAACAAGTTTAATTTAATTTAATGTAATAAAAATAATCAACACTCACCGAACAATTCCTTGTTTGTTGAATCCAGTTGTTCAGCTTTTTCAGCTAGTTGATGGTAAACACCAGAAGCGTAAAAATAATTAAAAACTTGCAACTAGTTATTAATCTCATTCAAATATTTTTTATAATACATTAATGACAGTTATTAATATACATACTTTTATCCTTTGATGATTTCTCTGAAACCACAATTTTGAACGGGTTATCATTTGCCAAAGATGATATTGAACTTCCAGACCTCAGATCACTTAAACTGTGATTAAAACCGTGGTCCCTACTATGGCCACTATGGGTGTAGTCTAATAAATTTAAAAAGTAAAATATTTTTCATTATAGCCTCTAATTGTTATTTCTTTTACAATTATTTAACTAGTTTAAATATTGTTATAATACAATAATTATTAATATACCTTCACTTTGAGGTGTAAATACAACCGAACTCATGGATTGTATCGCCTGTAATTCTTCATTGATATTATCTTCGTTCAAGGGTTCCTGTACTATGCTTTCGGAGACGAGAGGATTTCCAGCAGTGTCCGTGTCGACGAGCAAAGTGACTTCAGCACGCTTCAAGTGTCGTCTCCCTTGTTCAAGGGTACCTGAGAAAAAATATTTATCTTATATAATTATTTTAACGATAGAAAATAATTCAGAATGAAAATGAATTTAGTTTTATTTCAGTTTTTAGGTATAATTTAAAAATTTCAAGTACAGATATGCTTATCTATTGGTTAGCGCAAAATAAAATAATAGATAATCTGCAACTTACTTGTTGTGGAGATAACTTCAATCTCACAAGGAACCCATGAACTTTTCGGTACACATAATCTTTCTAAATATTTGTCTCTTTTTTTTAAATCTTTCTTGGTATTTGGATAATAACAAAACAGTTTATCATTCTTTAGATCAAGCCATGAATATGGCACCAAATCAATTTCATCTTGACCTTGACCTCTTCGAGGTAAAAAACAAATAACTGCAAATTTAGGCGGTCCATCCTTTTCATTATCACTCATCTAAAAAAAATTACAATTTTGAATCGTTTTAATAAAATTAATAATAATATACGAACATAAGTCAATAATTTTTTTTTGTAGGAATAAATAGCTCGATGCAATAAAGAATCAATTATTAAAATAAATTATTATTTATTATTTATTATTAAAATAAATAATTGATGGAAAAATAAACAAAAAATGTACAAATTATACTCAAAGCAGGCAAAATTATTATTTATTCACTTGAAGTAATGCACGTGTGAATAGGCTTGATGTAAAATAAAATAATTTTTAAATGATCGGTAAAGCAAATGAAACTGAAAAAATCTAAAGATTTAAAAACCTACAAAATAGTAAATTTTTGAAACGTTCACAGTTATAGAATTTTCAGGAACTAAAAATAAAATAACGAAATTAACCTTTAAGTAGTCGCGTGGCGACATAAATGGCACTAACTGATGTTCAATATCCATTATATCGTATACAATTTTTTTATGAATTCTATACGCGACTACTGGAAAGCTAATTATTTCGAAACTAATTTTATAAAATAGAGAAATACTTACGTTAAGTCTTGAGAATTTTAAACGTTCACACATGTACACATTGACGACGCACTTTAAATTAAATCCGTATTCGCGGTCTGATTGTGTGATAATATAAAATATACACTGCTTATGTGGGCACAGCCTCGCGTTATTTTGCTGAAGACAAAGTATGTAATGTTATAATGCAGTTAAAGCATTTTTTTTAAATCTTGTACACAAACCGGGGAACCACCCAGACATATGTAATTCATTACTCAGACCTGACTCAGGTGTATTATAGCAGGAAGCTACTAGTATGCTGATATGTACAATGTATGTAATTCAGTTCTATTTTAAAATTTCATAATAAACGACTTAAAAGAATTATTTATTAACAAATATATTAAATTATTTTTACTGTTAAAAATTAACTCAAGAATAAAATTTCTCTAAGTTAACCCGGAAGTAGCGAGGTGGGGTGTAGGAACTCCCAAAGATTTTAAAATTGCAATTAATTAACGATATCAGTAGGTGACATCACCAGACTTCGCATACCTCTTTTGGCACTTACAATTTTTGTTTTAATTACTCATGCAATAATGATATAGCACATTTTTTGTTTTCACAATCAAACATTACACACTTATTTTTTATAAATTCTGCAGAAAATATTTCAGTAACTTCCGCAAAATTTTCACCCAAAAATATGCCTACATCCGTTGAAGCTGTAGGATAATCAAAAAGAGTACCAGTCATTAACATTTGACGTCCTGAAATGTAAATTTCATTTAATTTGGGTAAACATTGTACATTTTTTTTCGTCGTCAGTAGCTGATCAATAATAATTACACTATTGTTTTTTAACAAAATAATATTATTTGGTCTGTTTACACTTAAATAGCTTTGATTTACGATTACACTTGAAACACTAGAGTAAGTTCTTCCATTGATAATAACAGTGGATGAATAATCAACAGTACATTCTTCAACACTTTTTATTTTTTTTATTTTTACCATTTCCTCATGTTCTAACTCAGACAACCGATTTAATATTTGGGTTAAAGGTTTATAAGGTGATTTTATAAGTTTTTTCATTTTACCTATATAATTTTCACCCCAAAACGCAGATGATTCACTTAATGATAGGTTCAAATTCAACACGTCATCGGATAGATGTATTAAATTGTGCATATTTAATGTTTGTGATTTTTTACCATACAATGATGGCAATAAAAAGAAAAATTTTCTTAATAGTTCTCTTGCGTAACTGTTAAATTTTATCATTAGATCTTTCGAATGTAAAATTCGACATGCGACAAATAAAAGTAAAAAATGTGTATAGAATTGTTCAGGCAGAATTTTTTTTAACACTACTGGTCCACAGTACAATAAAACAAAGCGATACTGTGTCGCTTTCCATCTCGCTAAATCATCTATGTCAAATTTTTTCCGTTGGAATTCAGAAGGCACTGAGCATGTTAATAATAAAAACTTCGATTTAAGTTTAATTACATTTTTTATTTTCAACCGTGCAATACTTGTCCTTAATATCCAAGATTCCATAAGAGTCTTCATCACACCAAGATACAACAAATGCATTGAATCTAATACAACTGAGCTGACAGGATCGAAACCAGGAAGTTTTCTTAAAGGAGACTTGAATCCATCTTTGTGATGTTCTTTTTGAGTCCGGCTGATAAAACTTTCTCTCGTGCGAAGTTCACATTCCATTTCCGGATAAATTCTCTTTTTTTTTCTTTTTTCCCCAACAGATATACCCTTCGTAGTGCACCTTTCGCACGCGTAAAAAGTACCTGCAGCTTTACAGCATTTAATAAATGATCTTGCTTGAGAATCTGCCACTAAAGCGATGATTTTGAAAGAATAGCTTTCTTTACCAATTATAATTCCACTATTAATTAAATTTTTACACTCTTTTACAAAATCTGAAAGATAGTTTTTAACACTAGCGGGTTTGGAATCACCACAATAAATAGCAGCCACAAACGGACGAGTGTTATAATTTCTGTTAAAAATTTTAATAGAAATCGGCCACACTTGCATTTGCGAATTTTTGTAAATTTGTAAACCGTCAATGTGAATCAGCACTTCTATCGAGCGATCAATAAATATATTTGGCGAAATAATTTTTTTTAATCCATTTTCTACGCCTAGATATTTGTAGCCACTATCGGTTTCTTTGAGGCTTGGTAAAGTTTGAACTATCTGGTGATGTTTAGTTTGGAGCAATGCTTGTGCCGTTTTAGGGAGTGTTGGGTGACCTTCCTCTCTTAACAACACAAGTAGTTCGGAAATTACATTTAATTGTAGACTATTAGAGTTTTTTAAAGCCCACTGACGGAGTTTTTTTTGCAATCTATCTAAATTTGTATCTGTGTTACTCTCACAATCACCATTATCACTGTCAACGTCATCAGCTGGTATTTGTTCATAAGCTATAACCTCATTGACTAATACATTTTCAGACTCAATATTATTATCGACAGAATCATCACTTGAATTATCATCATTATTAATTTCACTATCAATGTTAAAAAAATAATCACTTTCGTAATTCTTAGGATAATTAACTGTTATTTCACTGGTTAAATTGTTATCACTAGTATTTGTAACGTTTTCTGAAATAGATACGCTTACATTTTGCGAACTTTCATGGTTTTTAATTTTTTTTAGTGTTCGATACTTTTTCACTCGCTCGGCCATGATGAATACAGTTTATTCAATTTTAATTTATGAAGTTACTGTTGTAATGCGCAGGGGCAAAAAGTAATTTTTCAAATCATCGGCCGAAGAATGGCCGAAGATCGCATGGCAATAATGAAAATTTAACACAGCAGCCTATAACTTACCAACCATTGGCCTTTACAAAGCGCCGAGCCTTGGCCGTGCGTCAGTAGCTATTCCTTGGCCGATGAATGTTTTTTTCGCGAGCATCGGCGACTTCGTATGGGAATGGGAGAAGATGTATGAGCGCCAAATGCGATAACCACCATAATTCATAATAGCATAAAATAACAATAATAAATCGAAACTAAAAGAAAGCTGCTTATTCACTTTTATTAAATAAATAATAAAATATCCTTTGTAATAAAAGAATATCGTAACAATTCAAAAATGTTATTGTAACTTTTCTCTAAATTAACTAGGTATCTGCATAATTATGTAACTACTATGAAAATTAAAATAATTAAAGAAAGAAAAAGTTCTAAATACATGAATAAAATTTGTTTGACAGAAGTGACAGTGGAACGTCAATATTACGATGATCTAACTTACAGTTAGATGATTTTTTGGAATCTGGCACATCCTAATCATCGATGCGTTGTGCAGATTAAACATGCCTCTAGCCAATTTGAAATTTTTGCTATAATCAACCGAATCTACTTTAAAAAAAATCTTTTCAAAAAAGATTGACGGTTGACTTCATTGACCAATTAATAATCCACGGATTAAATAAAATATCTTAAATGCCACATTTACATTTAATAAACTTTATTTATTTAATAAACGAGCTGAACATTGCCGGACAATATAGGAATGTGATACTACACTTAAAATTTTTTAAATAAATACGCTTAGAAAAACTTTTAAAATAAATAAAAGCCATAATTTATTCGATCTTTTTGAATTATTGACACCAATCTTCTATCACATCCACATACCAACACACCAAGTCAAGTATGTTTGACCATATGAGATCTTCGCTGCTACGATTTTTAAAACTGTTATGACAGCATTCATTCATGCAAAAAAAATATTTTATTTTTAACAAAACCTACCTCAACATGGATTTGTAATCTTGAAATGCACATCGACTAAGTCTAAACAAAATACTTGCTTAAAATCAATTCGAATCAATAGACAATCATAATGTGGTGTGGCCATAACTTCAAAAATGTGCCTGGAACCAAAATCACGAAATATTTAAATTTAAATGTAACGGTTAAGAAACACAATTTATCTCTGCAATAAGTAAGTTGCGATGCTATTAATTATACTGGAGTACTGACTTGTAAACGATTGCAAATGGATTTATTAATACATTTTTGAATATATGCAACAGAATGTCGACACCTCCTACGTAAACTATCGTAACCCACAAAATCCCAATTTTTACTTTTTTGCAGAAATTGACTGTACTATATCTAATCTTAATGTTACCAAAGCTAAAGTTGCAAAAATTATACCGATTCTTTTTTAAATTGCAACAAAATACATTGACATTCCACTTAAGAGCATACACATTACAAACTTTAAAATGCTCTCCTGTAAAATTAAGATTTTGAAGATACGATAGTTTACGTAGGAGGTGTCGATGTGGTAAAGTGATACCTAAAAATTATATTCATTAAATTTATTTAAAAAGAATTTTTTTCAAAGTGAAACCATCGTTTGATGATTTAGGAATGTGATACATTTTATGATGGTCATCCTTATTATATTTTATAAAAAAGAAAAGTAATAAATTCGTACTTGTAAAATTTAAGTACTATGTACTATAATACACATAGTGAAAACAAACAAAGTAACTTTAAGCAATGAATTTTACTGTGAATTGTGGTAGAACTTAAACAGTCGTTGATGGCTATTTGTGCGTGCGATTTGCGACAAAGCGACTGATAAATGGATTCGTGGGAATTCAAGAAAATAAGAGAAACGTTTGCAATTCTTTCCAGTCATGCATAAAGTATTATGCCGCTTTTAATTGTTGAAAAACATCGAAAAAAGAGTAGCAATGCGAGAATTACGTGCATACTAGTATGAAAAAACTCGATTAAACTAAGAAAATATTTTTCTAATAAATATTTACACAAAATACTGATGGAAGGATTTACTCTGAAATGAAAATTACTTGCGTAGCAAATAGAAAATTTATATATTTTATTATGGTAACTGTCGGATACACATTCAGTATGAATAAGTAGATATAGATTTTCTCTGATAACTATTTTGTTTTTTTCCAAATTTGATTTATTAAATTTGACCAGAATTTCTTTGGGGGTCGGACGGTATACATCATTTTGAAAGATGTGGCGATAGCAATTAAAATTTTGTAAAAACGAACTTTGAGGAAAAATTCGCTATGCATCTTCTTAATATGTAAAATAAATGTTTATATTAAATGCCGACTTATCTGTAATTTATAAACTCGGAGAAAGAAAATGTTTATCTAGCTAGTACGCGTAGGTAGGAAGTGAAAGATATTTTTAATTTTCTGAAACTAATTTAAAAAGAAGCTTTTCTTATTCAAAGCCGGCCGCATAGCCGTGGAAAATATTGTTTATTTTGTTAATATAATAAAAGATATGAACTGGAGAGCACGCATAATCTGCGCAAATCTGTCCCACGAATCGGTGACTTTGTCAGAAGATGCAGAATCCAAAGAAGGGACCGGTGAAAACGCCAGTCTAAGAACAACTTCCGTGCTCGCGTAATGCCAAGGGGATCGATTATATTTCGTAAATTCGACTATCCACGTGTTTGTGTCATTTTGATTTCTTAGCATCCATTTATTTTTGTGAAAACATGCGAAAGACCATTTCGGGACAAATTTTATTCGTCTGTTTTTATCTCACACCAAAAAATTAAATATTTTCTTAGCTAATTTATTTAAATTTTTTAAGATATCGTAGGTGAATAATGTGGTCTGATAGTGAAAATATAATTTCTTTAATTTTCATCTCGAAATAGAATCATCATTGGGTAAATAATGTGACAAAAATGGTTTTTTTATACTGCCAGTAATTCAAGTTTCGACATTAATTTTATGTAAAAATTTAAAAAAATAATTTATTCAGCCTATAATTTATGTTATTTTGATAATCTTAACATAAATTCTCATAAGGTAATAGCTTAATTAAATTTTAGTCCGGAAATTTAAGGTAATTCAAAATTTTATTATAATTGCTGATTCAAGACAAAAATAACTCAAATGTTGACAAAAGCCTAGAAAACTTCGACACTAATTTATTATTTGTGGTTACTTCTCGAATAATAATATTATTATAAAATTTTAAAATTTCGGTAATTTTTAAGAAATTATAATAATAATTATAATTAATGGAGATGGAATTATATGTACCTCTTGATTTGTCTTGAATGTGTTTAATTATCTTTGCTGATAATTAAATTACACGTCAACTTTTTTTTATTAGAAAAACGTTTTTAATTTCATTTTAATTATAACTAAAATTTACGATATCTCAATACACAGGTTAAACTAAATTGAAGCATCACGAATTAATTATCACACTGTAATAAAAAATGTATATCCTCAACACAGAACGAGATTATCTGAATACATTATAATTATTTAAAAACTATTAAAAAAATTGATTAACTAAAATTAGAAATAAATAATTATTATATTATTATGAATAAGAAACTAAAATGAATATTTCATAAATATGAAATACCAACATGAAACTTGCAAAAAAATGTGAACATTATACATAGGAAAGCGAAAGGATGGAAAATGAATTTTATTACAAGTTCTGAAACTTCTAGTAAATACACCAATACGGTAAATTCGCGTTCATCCGGCATTCAGTTAAGCGGTATCAAGATTCTATAAAGAAATGCCTCGCTCCAGACTTGCAATAAAAATATAATATTTTTAGAAATCCATCAGCCGACGCCTGGTCTGGAAGTTTTGCATATATGTTGTGCATTTTATTAAGTTTTTAATGCCAATTTATATTGCACCTCAGTAAAGAATAAAATTTACTTTCAAAACTTGCAAACGCATTGTTTAAAAAATTATTTAATTCAGTATCAATATAAATACACTTTTCAATATTTTTGTAAAATTTTGGATATTTTGGAAACTTCTGTGTTACGTCACAGATTTTGGCATTTCTTTTGCAAACTAAAACAATATTGTTTAAAAATTATGATCTAAAAACTAATGGTATTGGTATACTAAATACACTGACTGTTTAGTTTATAAAGAAAGCATATTTCTTACAACCCAATTTTTACCTTTGTTTGTAATTCAGTCTTTGAATATTATCACATTGCTAGGGCCGTTACTTACAATTAAATTTAGAGAAGAAATAGATTGGCTCAAGCATTGCCCTGCATCAGAGCAATACCACGACTTTGTGCATGATTGGTCCAAATGAAATTGAGTACTGTAAACAGCTATAGATTTTCGTTCTTTGATATACGAGTATTTACGTATCTTTGCAGGACTAAAACGGATTTTTAACTAAAATGTCTAGCATTTAAAAATATTTGTATTAATAGCTTTTAAATTTGAATGTATAGGTAGATACATAATATTTGGATTTGAATTTTCTTCAAGTTCTACATGAAAATTAATACATTAACACGTTTTATTTTATTGAAATTTAGTATTGAAAGTTAGTCATACTTTGATAAACTTCTAATTTATTGTCATTTGAATTTTAGCCAAGGTGTTGATATTTCCACTCGACTTACCTCATTTAAGTTTTGCTCCAAATTAGTACGCTTACCACAAATTACCTTCTTGTTTCAATATTACTTTTTACAATTATTATAAATTAATTTAATCTGCATAAGCCAGTATTTATTGGATTGTTATAATTCTAGTTTTAATTCAAAAATATTCATCTCAAATGAATTTTCAAATTTTTAAATCTTTCCCACACCATCCTACTTTGGAATCTTACATAGCACTACAATCACTCTTTCTTAGCTCTACGGTTAAGTAAATACAATTTTTAATTCTTCCTCAATTAGCTTCACTTCAAATAACGACAGTGCCGTTTAGGTAATTTTATTTATTTAACCATTAAACCGGCGTCATTGTGGCGACCAAACAGAACACCGTCGTTGTGGCCGGGTATATCATACCCATGTACATTATTGCACTGAATCAACCTTATGTCCATATTAGTTTTTCTATATTAGGGTATTAGGTAATTGTAAACATTATTTATAAAAATTAAACATATATTTATTATAAATAATACAAAATGAACCTATTATTATAATCATTAAAAATTTAAACATTCATCTTCTATGTATCAATTTGTTAGAACATAACTTTGAATATAACTATATTCAAATGCAAAAAATAGTAACAATTTAAGTACAAAATATAAATGTTTTTTTAGCACGTTAACATAAAATTATAAATTACGTAATCTATTTCTTATATACTAAGTTAATCGCTATTGAGATCAAATGTTACGTAGCCATTGTGGCTGGGTATAACTACCAGAGCGCTCTTCACAGACGTGCAAATTCCACCGCAGCCGCAATGACACTAATTAAAATAGTTAAAATGCTTAGTGAGGTCCACAACTTCAGCTACTGTGAACGGCAAATAACGAGTGTATTTTATTTTAAAGCTATTAGAGATTTAAAAACAGTCGGGTATGAGATACCCGGCCACAATGACGCCGGGTTAAGATTCAATTCGTTGATAATAATCATGAAATAGCGTCATATTGCATTATCAAGTCTATATTTCAATTTATTTTATTACGCTTTTACCTTTGTACTGTCTTTGTTGTTTTTTTTTTGTTTTTTTACAATCTTTTACTTGATTAGCTCCAATTAAGTACATGTTCTATTTCATCATCATATAATCAAGATTAGAATGTTTCAATTATCTTAAAAACATTTTCAATTCTTATAATTTCAAAATTTCTCTAAAAACAGAATTTTAGTTTATCTTGAATTAAAATAAAATTATAGTGTTCAGACTTGTTGGAGCACCGAACAATTTAATTTTTTAAGTTTTTAGAGAGTAATTCATCAATTTTTTTAAATCCATCCACTACAATATACTGCTTATTGTTTTCCTTTCAAGTGAATTGTAAAAGTTTAAAACTAATTTATCTTTAATCAAGGAACTTGTTTTATTCTAGCGTAATACGCTCTGGTTTAGGTCGATATACGTTCAGGATTCCTTTAACTGGTTCTCGGTATTATTACGTGCTTGTACTCAATATGAAATCATAATCTTTGATTAAAATAGTTAATGTAAAACAATTAATAATAAATTACGAGCAGCATAGCTAGACACTCTCACGAAACATAAAGGGATGTTATTTTAGATAACGAAATCAAATGATTTGCAAGATATAGTTACTATCACATGAAAAGCAATTTCCAAGCTTCGTCTGTCTCTGGACTACATTTTCAAGTTTTATAATATGCATTACTCCTAAAAAGTTTTCAATTCATTGTTAATTTAATTAAACGTTTTTAATCGTTCAACAAACGGATGATTGACGTGTATTTATATTGTCTCATACTTTTCCACTTTCCACGTTCAGCTGGACTTTTTCAACTTTAATATTGTTCCACCAGTAAATCACAACTTTAAAAATATTTTTAGAGAATGAAAAATTGACAAGCACTTGTATCAACCGTAGTGATTTTATATAAGGTACAAAAAGTGTTCAAATTCAAACTGTTGGTAAAATATTACTTTAAAATAAATTGTCTTGCAGTTAGATCTGAGAACTTTTAAAATTTGAATTATATACTTGTTACTTGTTCGACTTGCCAAACTTACAATGTTTGTTTAGTATTCCGAGCAACTCAACTAAATTATAATCAACATAACTTTTAAAACCAAATCATATGGTTTCAGTAGCAAAACAAAAAGTTATAGTGCATTTTTTTTGTTTATTTAAATAATTACTCAGCTATATGCAACAGCACCGTAGTTTGGAAAAGGGGGGCACGACTAGAAATGTGGGGTCAAAGTGTAATTCTACCTAAATTTTAATTGCAAAACGGTACTCTAAAAGGTATTACATACAATTACTAGGATAGAGATTATATTTCTCTCTCCTGTTCTCTAACAGTCCAGAATGTCGAAAATCTACGATGATTCCTATTCCTTTCATCAGCTATATACTTCGACGGTTAGCGAGAGTCGTGACTTCTCTCAAGAAGCCATACTAGATAAGAGCTTTCATTTGACCAATTTTAAAATTTTTAAATTTTTGGAAGCTAGGTAATCACACAAAAATTGCCCTTCCTCTTAAACGAAATCCAGAACCCAAGCCTACTGACAAATGTCTTCATTTAAAAATTACTTAAGTATTTGTTAATTTAGTAGCTGAGATAGACTCAATGCAAATGTATTAATTAAATTTCAATTATTAGATGTTCTCCTAATACAAGTTACAAAAACTATATTGCAAAAATACAGTTTGTTTTGAGCTACCTAAATTAAAACAATGACTAAGTAAATTTTTTGTAGGTCTAAATAAGATCCGATCGAGATTATCAGTTTTGAAGTGGACTTCTAGGTGTTTTATATACAAATTTAACTACCAATGCTAAAATCACTTAAATATTGTCAAGCCTAAAATCTTACAGACAGTTATTCAGAATTTTAAATTCGTATTGCAAAAAAATATCGATTCCGTTATGTTTAACAAACTTAAAGATAATGTACAGGCTGATTTTTCAATCAGAAGCAAATTGACGAACGTAATAAATTTCGCTTTATATAGGGAATTAAAAACACACTGTTGGGTGTGAAAATCACCTACTGTAGTGGAATAATTAATTTACCAGAATAAACTTGTATTTCAACAAAAAAAACTATGTTTAAATAAGCGAGTTAGTCCATCATCAGTGCGATTAAAATAACTTCTACTCTTACTACTGTAGTATATCACCACGGTTTTAAAATAGTAATTATACGATAGCTATAACTTTTTCGGCATAGCTTAATAAACCCTGGTGACAATTTCAATTACTCAAATATTACTTTTTCCGACATAGAAATCTAAATAATATAATCTGCTAAATTAAATTAATTTCAATTAAAACAATTAACGTTTTTAAAGGACTTGAAATAATAAAAATAACTTGACTGCGCGTAAATGGAAACTGAAACCAGATACCAATGAAAAATTGTGTGATGCTTGGTCAAACTTGGTATAATATGGTATAAACTTATGGACTAACTGAAAAACGTGCTCTCAATATTGATAAAAGCAAAGCCCTTAAAAGCATTAATAAGTGGAAATAAAAGTAAATTTAATTTAAAAAATTCAAATGTAAAATCACTATGGATTTTTAAGGCGACTTGAAGTAAGATGAGACTTCTAATTAAGTTAATTCGGAATAACTTACTGCAAATTTGGTAATAGCATTTTTATTTGAAATATTATTTAACTAAATTGCTATACCTAGAAATTGTATTTCTTATCTTTTATAAGTTTGTAACAAATTGAAGTCGAACTTTAAATTACTTTTTCGGTAGATATGATAACTTTTCACTCTAATGTGCAGTATATCATTAAAATGTATCAAAACTTAATCATATCAATAAAGTATATAAAATGTCGTGTACATATAGGTAATTAATTTAAAATATTCTAGAATAATACAGATATCCTATCGTAATTAGCAAATGAGATTACCGATATGTTGATTTTGACTCTTACAATACTACAACAATGCTTCACGTAATTTCACGTAAACATATTACTCAATGAAAATAGCCCTGTCTTGTTAAAAAATAACAGTTCATTGCCTGTCTTCAATTGTTGTAGTGGTAATTTAAAAGCAAGCTACAATGGGTTCATGGAAAAAGATGAAACAAACGATATGGTCTGAGAGTCCATAACGAATTTTACATCTGGAGTATCAAAGCTTCCGTTTCAATTTATACAAAACGTTAAAATCAAGAAATATTAATTTATTTGAATTCTACAGCCTCCACATAATTTATTCAAATTTTAGATAAATTACAAACATTTTAAATTAATATTTTAATTGGTTGCTAATCATGAAGAAACAGATAAAGTGTTGAGAAAAAACTCAAGGAAATTTTCCCATCATTAAGTTATAGTTGTTCGACCTCACACAAGCAAAAATTAATCTAATCGTTACCGCTTAGCTAGAGTAATCATTAAAACAGAAGAAGTCGTCACAACATTCCTATTCGTGGATAGCTAAAGCAACAAACCAGTGCTGTCGTTTAAATCTGTCGGAATCTTTAGATTCCATTTAAAAGTTAATTGGAAAAATGTAGCAAACTAATAGTAACAGTAATTTTTGATAATCGTTTAACGAGACAATGTAAAATTTTTGTATTCTAATAACCGTTTTGTTTGAACCGTATTATGATAATTAAATGCTTATCTAACTAAATTATAACCCAGAGATTACAAACTTTCCGAAATAGCATAAAAAGTAAACTTTTCGTTTTAAATTTTAATCATCGGTAAATTTGCAGGTTTTCCAAAAGAAAACTTGATGGCGTTTACCTCCTGGAGGAAATATAATTTGTTTCGCTTTCCTGACTAGTTTTTCCAGACTGAAGTGATTTAATTTATCTTTCAAATTTTCTCAGTTTTAAGAAACATAGTTTGATTTTCTGCAGCCATTTTTCAACAAATATTTAACTTTATAGTGTAATATTTCTGGATTAATAGCAAATTTTAGTGATTCACGAGAAGTTAGCAAATAAACTAAAGCAAACTTTTTTAATTTTATCCAGTCGTTCAGTTTTATTAAAAATTAAAAAGACTACGAAGGGGGATGAAGCTCTCTGGTGACGTTGTTAAATCACAAAATGATTGTTTTAGTTTTCAAATCTTAAAATATTACGTCTGAAGGATTGCTAATTAAACATTTTAAAAATCAATTTGAAAACCATAAGTTTTTGTTTAATATTTTATTCAAGATTGATTGCAACGGTAAAAACGCTAATGGCTTGGAATATAGAGGGTGATTTCATTGTTTTTGTAGTTCTGATGATAGATGGAATAAATCGTTTAATATGAATGAACCTCGTTAGTAGTTTTTACGATTTAATAGGACTTATTTTTATATTGAATAGAAATTATCAACGTGATCATTGCGACATTAACATATTTATAGCTGGAAATCAAGTAATTAAAATGATTTATAGGATCAATGCTAATTTTAACATCGAGGTGTCCTAAATTAATTTAAATTTAAATGTGTACTAGTGTTTTAATCATCATAAAGAATAACATCGGAAATGTAGTGTATAATAAAGAACATTAGATTTTCAACGCCCGTTAAAATTCTATCCTAATATTTTAAACTAATCCTCTAACAGAATACAAAAGCATTTTCAAATTCTTGGCTACGTACCAATTAAATTATGTAGTATGCATTATGTATATTTAAATGTGTCTCAAATTATTTATACTGTTGAAATTTATTGCGAAATTTTGAACTAAAACAGGTAAATATAAAAGGTGTACGGCCAAATACACAAACAAACTTTGAGTAAACAAATTTCTAACTGAACGGTTAGAATACTATACAGAATAGATTTGATCGATTTCGTCTACCTTCTGTAGAATCTACAAAAACAACAAATTCAATCAAAAGTAAAACAAAATTATTTGAAATAAAAATTAGCCCCACGTTTCTTGTCATTTGGTATTTAAAAACATATTATATTCATTTTGATCAAAACGGTCGACGAAAGACTAAAAGGTAAAATATACTTTCATTATTGAACATTAATGTGCTATCATTTGTCATGGACTTTTTGTATTCTCATCTATGCCAAATTTCAAAATTATGCCAGGATAAATAAAAACTTTTAATAATAATAACAAAACAAGTACTATGGTTGATTTCAATTTAGAATTGTTTTAGAGGAATTACAAGGCAATTTGCAATATATTGCTGTTCTAGATAGGTATAAGAAGTAAAACATATTTTGAATTTAGTTATGTAAAAAAAATATTGACTACCGAGTGTATTTTCACAATATTTCTTAACAACATACGCACCGACAAAGTTATTTACGATGTATTGGTTATTAATTGACAATACATAACTATTTGTAATTAAATTCAGTAAATTATTATAGAAACTGGAAAGGATAATATACCTTTATGTGTATACTTACTCGTACGTTGTATATACCCAGTTAAAAACAAGCCTGTTTTCCGTCCACTTGATATAGTTTTTCCAAGTTAACTGTAGATGCAAGTCTGGTGTGCAATATAATGTGTTCATTATATGACTTTTTGTTCAGATTATTTATTACTTATATTTTGATAGTAATTCTCACACATTTTGTCGAAAGTCTAAATAAATTGCTTACCAATAGCGAGAAACGTAAAATGCTTAATTACGTCTACGCAATATCAATTAATATAACGTTTAATACATTTTTCTTCCTTTATAAATCCTCATTATTAAAACATCACGAAAATAATTATAATATTTATCTTTACGATATCATTCTGCCAGTCAAGAACTTGTTTCGAGATTTCGATATATGCATTTGCAAGATATTTTATGAAATAAAAACACATGTCAGAATAATATTTATTTTTAATAGCATATCTGCACTTGTTGATCATTCAGAGATGGAATAATAATTTTATTATCATATAACTAAGATTAAGGATGCTTGTTACATCGATCACTATTTGATTGCATATCATGAAAGTAACTGGAATAAAAAAATCGACAATAATAATTAACCAAAAAAAAAGTTTTTAACCATGTAATATCATAAGATGACCTATTTTTTAAATTGGACATTGATAGATTACTACAATATTTAAAACCGATTGCAATCTCGAGTTCAATTCTTTCATAAAGAAAGTTGCAACGTTTTTGAAAGTAATTAAAACTTAACAGTTTCCTTAAAAATAAACAGTTAAAAAAGAAATCAAGTTTTACCTATTTTAGTTTTTTCATCCCCTTTAAGAACGTCGTGCGAAGCGTAATGCGCTTTAATTGATTCTCACGGTAAATTACCTCGGTGGTTTGCCATTGTCTTCAGGGTACCTTGTCAATGCATAAACCGCTAAGCTGTAGTCATCTAAAATTTCCAAATGTTAGCAGATAAAATTCGAAGAAAGCAACAGTGATTTTCGTTAATGGTTTATTTTTTACGACTTTTTTGATTGCCCTTTTAATTTTATGTCTTGGGGAAATTTTTATGGCAGTTTGAGTTAGGCAATCTTATGCCTATAAAATACTTGATGAAAAGTGAATATCCGCTATATATTAACTTTTTTCACGTTGTAGTTTGAAAGTTATGCGGTAATCCCAATTTGAAAATTAAATTCAGTTCCAGTTTGTAGCTTCTTTGTTGAAACAATCGAATCGAAATATATCTTCATTGGCATTGCGAGCAAATTGCAAATTGCAAATTTTCTTATGCATTTGCATATAACACATAATTTGCGACTTGACAAGCATTGCTCGCATATTAATTCATAAATAGTTTTAACAATCCTAAAAACATAACCAAAATCCTTATTTTGTCACGCTCGCTCCCTTAATATTAAACTATAATCACTTAATTTGTCATCCTCTTAGCTGCAGTTCCAGGTCGTTTATGTACATCAATCATTTGTTTATTAACGTTTTCTTCCGGACACTCCTGTTATAGTCAAGTTCATTGTACAATTTATCTATATTTTCCAAGTATCCATGTTTTAATAATCTTTAAATTGTAAATAAGTAAGTAGTACCTGTCCTAAACATAATCTATACCATGCACTGCACGTCCTGCATTTTTATCTCACGCACAATTTTCGTGCACCCAAATACTAATTGTCTTAAAATATGTATTATTAACAGTTACTTTTTTTCATCTTACCTTTGTATGGAATTCGCACTATAAAGTCCGGGCATTGCCTTGCTTCATAAATTGTTAATTTTATATTTTTTTCTTTATATGTTTTTTATTTCGTCCTTAAATTGTTTTTTAAGGCAGTAATACATATAATATTATTTATAAGAGAACGGTTATGGCCTGATGCTTAAGTGCGTCGACTACAAAGTTTCTCTGATTTTTGTAACATTTTCTTTCACTTCCTATATAGCAGATTTCCCCAGCAATTCCATTATTTTAATTGTTAAAAATCAATATTGTCAATATTCAGTTCCTTCCATTTAAACAAAAATTAAAGCACAGTGAATTTACTTCCAACACTGGCGCTGAACCGTTTTCTGCACTAGTGTGTAAAAGTGACTAATTATGAAACTCAAATCAGTGTAGAAAAAGTAATTAAGACTTTCCTTCAATATTTTTTAATTCTAAAGTGGGTATTCACAATAAACAAAACAGTCTAGCAAAAGTAGGTTAAAAAACTCGTTTTTAACATGGTAATTTCCATTTTTTTACAATTTTTTAAAATGATTTTACCATTTAATTACTCATTATTAATTTTTTAATTGATTATACGCATAAAAAAATTAAATTTTCAAAAATTACTATTTTACCAACGCCCGATGAGCACATGCATCCCCAGAAACCCTAACATAAAACTTCAGTTGTCTTACGTACATATTACTCGTAAAGTAGGTAGAATAAATTACACTTTGACTTCGCATTTTTAATCGTCGCTCTCTTTCCGGTAGAATTGCTAACTACAAGCCACTGCTGATATTAAATAATATTGAATAATCCTGAGATTTAAAGTTTCTCTTCCAAAACTGTTGAATCGCTTGGGAATTAATCCAGGATATAAAACTTAGTACAATGTAATAATATGGTCACAATGCGTTTTATATTTAGTCTTTCAGCCGAAAAGTGGAATGGCGATTATTCTGTTGTTAATATGCTATACTATATTCTGTGTTTTAAGAATGTTATTTAACACTTCAGATTTCACATGCAAAGTTTCTTTAACATCTGATGAAGGCTTTTAGTTTAAAAGCAACGTAGTTTCTCCAAAATTTGTTACAATGTAGACTAAAATGAAAACATTAATTGTGATTTGCGAAATGATTTAGAAAGGAAAGAATAGAGCTAATATATTATAATAATGTTTCTTCGTCGACTCGCTTAGTTAAAATAAATTCAAACTCATGAAAGTAACTAGTAAGAAGCAGGAAATAAAGCCCATAATTAAAAATTTAAAAAAAAACCGTTTGAAAAAGAATATATAAAATATACGGAGCATGATTTTTACTTTAAGCTTTTACGTGGTAAAAATTAAAAATATGATTAGATAAATATAATTCCTTTTTACAAAACCAGATTGGGTCATTTGCATGAAAAAAACGACTAATATGTCGTTTCATCGACTATGTCATTGTATGACACTATTATCCACTAAATGTTAAAAAGGAATTAATTTTAATTCATGTATAAATTAATGTTGTATTACAATTTAAACAAAAATGTTTGCAGACAAAATTATCTAAGTGGTCAAGTTTTTGCAGATTGGATTGCAGCAAACAATAAAAGTAACGTAAAATTTCGTAACAATGATTCTACTGTATTAGAAAGTATCGTAATCTGTTTAGTAGCTTCATGTAGACAAAATGGGAAGCGTATACATAGACCATATGAACCTATTTGGCCCTCCAGTTGCATACATAAAGGAACTAGAACAAACTCTAAATACATCGAGGATTTATTTCATATTTGCTTTTCGATCTTAAAAGACAAATCTTTGCAAGTATAATCTGGCTAAATGATATTCAATAAATCATTTTTCTGTATGCATTTCCATCCAGTCCTGTGTATGTGGCGCCAGTTTATATCTTTTTGTGTACGCTCAATTGCATTTCAGAGTCACGTCTTCCAGTCATTCGTGCAATTAAATCTGCAGAGGGACTATAAGTTTTAAATCCAACAAATTTATAGTCACTGGAATTATTATCATTTATGATTTATTGCACCAACTCGAAAGATAAACTATTTAATCATTCCTTTACACTCGAGGATATATTTATAGCAAATGAATTTTGGGCAAAATTGAAAAAAACAAATTATTAAAACCTCACTCAGTTTCACTTTTTTCCTTGCTATCTTATAATTCACATCAGAAATTGATATTATTTTTTAATAAAATACTTTAGATTTGATCTACACAGAAATTGAGCTTTTTTCGAAGTCATAAAGCTTGAAATTGTAAAGAAATTGTTGGCGTCTGTCTTTATACCGTGTTATTGAATTTATTGTCTGCAATGTAATATATTCGATCGATGATTGTATTTGTCGTTCGTTACACGTTTAATGTAAAAGTTAAACATATATAAGTAGTCAGAATTTGTTATTGCAAAATTTAATCAAAGGTAATAGGTACAGCAAAGCGATAAAACGTAAAACGCTGTAAAAAGTGTTTGAAAGCATACATAATTTATTTCTTAAAAATTCTAAAAAAGAAAAATTTTAATATTTTATTTCAAATATTTTTATTTGGATATTACTGGCAGTATAAAAATATAATAAAAACCCAAGTGGTGTAACTACTAATTGCATTATTTCAGACAATTTCAATTTGGTTGTTTTTTTTTGTAAGCAATACGCAGTACTTATTGGCGTTTCCGAATTTATAAGTGACATGTTGAGATGATATTTCGAAGCAGCAACAAAAATATCACTTTTGAATGGGAATGGCAACGACCGACGAAGAACTCTCAAGCGATGAGCGACCTCGCCGGAACGTGCTGTCCCGGTCACGATCTCTTCCTCACCTGTCACACCACGACTCTGGTTTGGGTAGCTACTGCGGGGTTCGTTCTTTAGTTACACAATAATAAAGAAATTAACTTAATTGATACGTGATTCCGTGAACAATGCTATTTTATTTTTATACGGACAATTTTCAATTTGCATCACTTTGTCGCCACGCCATTATTAATAATAATAATTGACGCTTCCAGGCATAACAGCGTTTTATTTACATTTAATATATAATGTAGGCAAAACGTCAATATTTACCGATATGATGAACGGAAGCATTGCTTTCTAGCTACCCTTTCTTATTTATTATGCACTATAAGGTTTCTCTCTAATAGTTTATTTGAAAAAAATCGGCTTTTGCATGTCACGAAGATGGAGATAAAGATTTTTCGATGATATGAACATAGTAATTCCATTTAAATTATTTTAATGATGTTTGAATTATGTTAAAGCGACAAAAGATAATCTTATTAAATTAGTCAATTGGATAATTTTTAAGTCACTTCGTTTTACAGTTTTAAGCCAGACATTATGTTGTTATAATTCACTTCATTAAGTTTTTTCTTCCCGATTTTCTAAAATTGTTCACGGAATCGCATACATTTAATTTAAAAAAGGACGTCAAAAATTGGAATAATTTGAATATTAAGCAATGAAATATGAATTACTTATAGAATTCGGGAGTTGACGATGTTCCTGCTAGTCGTGCAGCTCGCTTGGTTGCAGATTTGCGTCAGCTGCTGACGCTTAAGCAGCACTACTACCCTGAGGGTGGCTGGGGATGGGTGGTAGTTTTGGTTGGTGTTCTTGTTCACATTTTGTGTCATGGTCTTCTCCTTTCTTTTGGAATGATTACTGTAGAGACATCTAAGAAGTTTGAAACTACCATGACCAAACAACCTGCAGGTACTTATGACAATCCAAGCTGTTTGCTCACTTGCGACTAATATGCATAATATGATCAATTTTATTGCTAATTAGCATATTATTATTATTATAATATTATAGGGTAAAGTATTTTTTGCACACATTTTAGAATGTAGAATAACGTGAATATTTATTATGTAAAAAGTTCAGGATAACAATGTGGATCGTGTCGAAAGACTTACCTACTTAACTTTTCTCAACAATAAACTTTTGTCTACTTTCATCGCTGAATACTTTGGAAACTTTGTGTTAAAGACATATTTAACATTATTAAATTGTGGAAAAGCTATATTTGGCTGCAAAGCTAATTTTATCATCAGATTGCCCACTTCCAAGAGAATGAACTTTTATAAGCACGAAAATCCGTGTCCTAGTTTTCTTTGTAAATTAAAAAAGAATTACTTATTTGCTTAATATATTACTTACATGTTTATAGCTTTCTTCTCGCATTTTACCTTTAAATAAGAAAATTATAATTACGTGGGCACTTACTCTTAATTTATTTTACGATGTAGGTACATATAACAAATAGCTTACGTGTTTTATTTGATTTATGATTTAGGCCCTAACTATTAAATTAAATTATATTATACTGCTGCTCAGCCTAATGAATTTGCTGCTTTGGGTTTGCCCATACCGTGTTTCTGAGATTCCACTAAAATTCAAAATGCGCTTAAAAGTGCAATTTAAGAATTTTATCTGCTTTAAATATTAGTTATCACTTCCTTTTCTTTTGTTTACGAACCAAGTTTTATTGTCTAACCATAAGAAAATTACTTTTTCTTTCCGAAATTGTTTCGTCATTAGTTTTCTATGAATAGTGGTAGTTTAAATTTATCGTGATTATTGAATAAGCAATGTGTCAGTTTTATTTGGCAATTTATTCACAAAGATGTAAAACTATAAAAGGATAATATAATGGATTCTCCAGTTATCAATAACAAATTGAATCCGTTTATTTCTGAAAAAATCTAAACTCTTTTTCTTTAAACAGTTTACATTTTCCAGCTCATAAAATATATTTATTAAAGATGCTGAAAAACTTGCAGTAAGAATATCATAAATATTGAAATCGTACTATTACGTTTTTATTAATAAATTTATTGCGTAGTTTACAAAATATTTACAATGTAGTCGCATAGTTTACTTAAAAGAATTTTATTTTATGAAAAGAGAAATTTACATCATTAACATTATTTAATACTACCTTGATCGATTTATTAAAGTAATGAAGTTGAAAAATTTGAAATAAATTTCATTTTTATTAATAAAAAATTAAATAAAAGAGAATTGTAAAACCATATCAATATTTTAGAAAACCCAAAAAATGCACTAAACACTTTTCAGAACTAAAATGTTTAAAAGTTAGCACATGTAAAATACACTGTAAGTATTCGCAAACGTTTTCACCATACTATGGCATCATCAGGCGATGAATTAGTGAAAAAAACACCAGTGAATTGCAAAAATTAAACTAAATGAAATTTTAACCGCAAGAGTAGATAAAGTAGCGTTTTAACAGCAAGGGTAGATAAAGTACTTTAGTTTTATTGTAATTAAAACACGAAGATAAAATTTAATTATCCATTCGCAAAAAATAATCCACTCGCGATTTCGTCGCTCGAGAATTAACATTTTCCATCAATAAAATAGAATTTTACCGTCTTTATTAATGCCAATAGTATCCAATTGCCAATAATAAATATGTTTAAAAGGAAGGGGTGGTTGCCATTTATAAAAAAACATAAGATGACGTCATTAAAGAAAGGAGTGGAAGTTAAAAAAGTTGACAACAAAATTGACAAGTTGATCTATTCGAGGATAATAATACTAATAATACAATTCAGAATAAGCCGAAAAACAACTCCATCATACTATACTTCTTGTAGACGTGTGATATAGCCTATGCAAACTGTCATAATCGCCCCCTCAGTCTTTCCTAATGCACGAGCAATAACAAATAATTTGAACATTTCAATTATCACAAAACCAACGCCTTGTCTCGATCCATCAAATACTAATAATATGTGATGCCAGGTTCGAACTTTCTAATGTTTTGACAACTTTTCATATAACTCAGCAATTTATTATGCACAATTGATTTTATTTAATCAAGTCATCAGCCAAGTACAAGTTTATAACTTCCAACACAATGTTCTCCTTGTAATTTTAATACAAACACAGAGCTTTCTATGTATATGTACTTATATTTCAATAAGTCTTCCTTAAAAAATATTACCTTGTACTGCAGTGCTTTTTTCCTTAATTTTAATTTATTCTGTAGATTCTGTTCTTATAGATCGTACTTTCGTATTAAAATTTTTTAATTTGTTTTTTAATTAATTTAAAAATTAATTATTTATCCACAAAATGTTGTGTGTTAAGCACATAATCACTATAATTAAAACAACGTAATCTAAAGTCAATCAAAATTGATTTTTACAAAATAATTAAAAAATTGTATTCATTTATGGAACAACTTTAACTTCCAATGTTGGAAACCAAACTACTTTTTTGTCAAATATAATATTTTAAAATATACAACAAAATTATTCAATTTAAATAATTACAACATTTGTTAAGCCTGATGGGGATGCCTCATAAAATAACATGTCACTATGTCTATTAGGTATATATTTTTTCCCAATCTTCAACATTTTTTTAAATAAAAATTAATAAATCTACCTAAAATGATTTTGTCAGCCGAAACCAAACATATTTTTCATGTTAGGGACAAAGCCGAAGAAAGTGCGTAGATTACAATATTTATATAAAAAAATCAAAATTTAAATTTTATTTTGAAATATAATTTTAAATCTAATATCGAAATAAATTAATTATATCAAATTAAGTTCATTTTTGATAAATTTAGGTAGACAATTTTCGGGAACTACAAATATGTGACAACCTCTTCATTAATTATTTTGGCTCCTTACATCATGTTTTCAAACGTCTTTCACGGTCCGATCCAGAACGAAACACTACCAAAACTGTCTTCAGGCATTTAATTTTGGGGAGAATAGTAGAATAGGGGAGGGGTGTATGTAAAATTTAATTTAAAAAAAATTGTAATGTATGACTTTGAATGTTGTTCACACCTAAACTATTGTAGATAAATTTATGCTATTGCCTGCCACTTTAAAGTGGTAAAGAGATAGTACTAGTACTATTTAGAGAAGTCAACTTTACTTTACTGTTGTTAACCAAGGCACTTTATCTACGTCTCATAAATTTAATTTTTAACTAATAATTTCACGACGATTTAGAATAGTATCGATAATAAAACGAGATTATCGTACCCAATATTGGAAAGCAAGTATTCCGAAAAACATATTTTTGCTATAATGCTAAATGCTATAATTACATCTAAAATTATTCAAGAAAAAGACAACCCAACATAATATGGGTTGGGTGAATTTTTTTTCTTATAAGCTACCATTATCATTTTGCCTGTGGTTCACGATTAATTGAAAATTAGGAATGTAATAAGTATCACGTAACCCGCAATTAATTGCAATACTTCAAAATTATTTACGAATAAAATATCAATTTTAACCGAAATTACTTTGTTGCAGGATGGCTGGGAGCTGTTTCTACAGGAGTCGCTTTACTAATTTCTCCTGTCACAATTGCATTTTGTCGCCGGAAGTCCACTCGAGTTACAGCGGTTATGGGGGGTCTTATAACAGCACTGGGATGTCTATTTACATCATTCGCTACTCAGTTCCATCAACTATTTTTCAGGTGAGTAACTCCCCCACACCAATAAATAAATAATTTATTTTTATGTTTCTTAACATTTACAAGTCCATAAACACGTAATAGTTGTGGAAGCAAAAAATTTATTACTGTGGCTTAAGTTTGCCATAACTTGGAAATGATACCCACTATTAAATACCAAGTTCAAGATTTGCGAGACATCAATTAGATTTTTTGTAACAGTACGAAACTATCGTATATTTGCTGTCCCTTGCGTTATACATATCGTGGTATAAACCAGAATGATGTTTAACTCAGAATTTTATAGTTAAGTTACCTACAAGCTACAGTAATAAAATGTATTAACTGGCAATCAATTCCTATCATAGCAAAAAATTTACTGTTTTATTGTAAAAACGTATAAAGTTGCCCTCTTTTATATTATAACGTTCGCCACATTTTTCTAGTATTTTATTGTTATTTCATAATCTTGATTTACAATATATGTCATTTAAAGCGTGAAGTTTTTTTGATATATAATTTTTTTTATTACAGTTATGGGACCGTTGTTGGTATCGGCGTAGGAATAACTCGAGACTGTTCAACGCTAATGGTGGCCCAATATTTTAAAAGACGTCGAGAATTTGTTGAAATTTTTATTGTATCTGGAAGTGGTTTGGGAATAGCCGTTATGTCGATTGTTATTAAAAGTACCATAGGGTATGTATATCGGTTAATAATTATAATTATTATGATAACGGCAATAACTCAGAAGATTTCCAAAAAAATTGAATTTTTGTTGCAAGTATTCGCATTTTTGAGAAAATAATGTAATTTATGGAAGACATCAACATACCCACGTCCTGCAAGACTATTACGTATTCATGTGTGTATAAACCCACACGAGTATTATACATGTAATAACATAGTAGAATACCTACTCAGATAAAAATCAAGTACCAAATCGTATATTGTATATTTAAATTATGCTTTAAAATATAATTATACCATTAGGAGATAACTTGTTGCGCAAAATAATACAGCATTGAATATCATAGAGAGCACATTTTGCGATATATTTGTAAGTCTCAAGTACAATAAATCGCTATCATAACATATTAGTTTTCCGATTCTTTGTTCAAATCAAAAATCATAAAATAGTTCTATGTAGCAAAATCCACCCTTCGAAAACCGGAAACATCCCAAGGGATTTAAGTCCACGTGTCTGGGCCAATTAGATAAAACTAAAGGGAGAATTATTTTCTTTTAGGTTTATACATTTTTAATTTTACCAAAACCGATCTTAAATTATCAAATATTTTCACACCAAAAATTAGCACGAGAAATTGGGAAATTATAAATGCATTTTTAATTAAATCTGCATGATTTTTTCACCGACTATTTCATTGGTATTCCAAAACCGTTTGATGAAGATTAGAAAACATGTGGTTTATTCGAATTAAAAATGTATTTTCTTGTGTCAAGCTTCGGGGGGTCGTGTATCGGAAGCACGATCTAATAAAAATATATAAACTGTGTATCTCGATGTATCTCATAAAATTATTCAGAATTTTTACAATAATTCTAAATGTAACTTAACTGAATCAAAACAAATATTAAAAAAACTTATTAAGTTTTATTTTGTCTGGACGAAAGCAAAGTTTTAGTTTGTCAGAGATTATTTTGAGTATGCAAATGTTGCATGTGCATAGCATTTTTAAGATTGGTAATTCAACGTTTGCTCTCGTGACTGTTACGCATTAAACTTTCGCTTGGAATTTTTATATTTTTAGAAAAAGTTGATGTTTTTGGTCGCTACCAGATCTTACAGTATTAATCCCCATTAAAAGTTTCATGTAAATTTTTAGGTAAATCATTTTCATAAAATGTTTACAGATTCAATTTTGCATTTTCCAGGAAAGAAACTTTGGTATTACTTTCATGTTTTTCGGATTTTTTATTTCTAACTCAATTTATGTTTGTTATCTTTCCTTACAAAAATGCTTTTATGTATTTGTTGACATGCAATATTTTTTCAAATTCAAAGTGGGTTTTCATATTGTTGATTCTCAGCAAACAGAATAAACTGTAATTTAGAAAACTTCAGGTTTATTTTACTTCGTCAGCGTTTTCTTATTGCTCATTGTGCAATTCTTTTTTAATTTTAAGCAGCTATGGACCTACCTTTTTTGAAACCCAACACTAAAAATATTAAGGGCCCCTCCTACCAGTCAGGTGAAATTATTAAATAAAGTAAAAGGAATCAAATATTAAGTATTGCTAAAACAGACTTGCTTTTTGTTTTAAAACGGCGCCGGGGACAGTTTCCAATTAAACTTGCCTTTTCCATGACGATCAACAAGGTTCAGGGACAGATGTTTAAGTTTGACAGTCGGTATCTCTTATATTTTTTATTGTGCATCATATTTATTTTGAATAGAAATTTTGCTGTGGAACTAATGAAACTCGGACAACTCAAAATCTCAATGAATTATTTGGAAAGAGTGTTCTTCTGTGACCCAATGACTTCTAGGTTTCCGTATCCCCTAAACCTCCTTTAATGCTTAATTAACGCTTTTACGTCAATCGTCGTAATTTAATTTCACTAAAGCTTGAATTTTATATTAATTATAAATAAACCGAAATTCAAAAGAGATAAACCGTAAAATAGCTGTGAATAAAATATTGAAACGATGTTCTATTTTAAAAAGAGCTATCACTTTTATATACTTTGCCGCTAGACATTGCGAATGAAATCGAATTGCCCCGTGGGAAAAAGGCGTAATATATCCAATAAAACAAATAACGTAGCCGGAAGAAGTTAAATTATATTTACAAATTTAGTTAAACTGATAAAAACACACATAGATAATAATATTTGTAGGGAAGGACAATGGCAAACCACCAAGATAATCTGCTTTGAAAAAAGTTTTCATAAAATGAAGTGGTGAGCCAAACCCCAACTTGGGTTGTAGCGCTACTGTATGTTGTATTATTGGAGAGCGGGGAATCTGTGAGGTATCTAATGGTCTAAGATCCGGTATAAGAAAGATCTACCCTCATCTGTTATTTATTTGTGATAAGAAATAAATGATAGATAATATACAGATTGACACATTGCACATAGGTTGCCTGGTTAAATTGCGTACGGAGAATGGGAAATATGGGAAAAATATGGGATCTCCCTTCATCCTTGTCTGTTGCATAGAAATGCGCGCGCAACGCATCTCTGTCACTCTCACCGTTCGCGTTTTAAATATTAAATTAAAATAATTTTAAACGCGAACGGTGAGAGATGGGTGAGAGTGACAGAGATGCGGTCTGCACGCATTTCTATGCAACAGACAAGGATGAAGGGAGTTCCCATATTTTTCCCATATTTCCCATTCTCTGTACGCAATTTAACCAGGCAACCTATGTGCAATGTGTCAATCTGGATATTATCTATCATTTATTTTTTATCACAAATAAATAACAGATGAGGGTAGATCTTTCTTATACCGGATCTCGTACTATAATATCTTCTGGTATTATTTGCCAAGCGTGTGCTTGTACAGTAGTGGTGCAAATTATTTTTTTAAAGTTAGAGAAAAGGTCATTAAAGATATTATTTTGTCGAAACTAAACTTAAGTTTTCCCATAGGAAGTATACTTCCTGTATTTACTAATTTACTTACCTTTTTGATGGTCATAAAGAGTATAATTATTAAGTTAATCTTTTGATAAAAATCCATGCTCCATTGCAAAACCAACAGGTTGCTATATCACTATTTATTTGCTTGGAAAGTTGTGAAATCTTGATTGCTATTGTCAGCCAGTGGCGTATTTAGAGGGGGCCAAAGGGGCAATTTTCTCCTTCAAAGATGACTCGTATTGTACCCTTAAAGCCGCCCCCCTGCTAAAAATGATGTTTACCACGAAGTTTTAAAATTTTAATAACTTTAAATTATTTTTATTTATTTGTTTATTTATTTATTTACTAGCTGGAAAGCTTGTCTACGGACTTTTTTAGTGGTATAATATTTAAACATTTAATTCCGTTTCCCGCTACTGGGTGATTCCCGTTTTTCTATATTTTCAAAGTAACGCAAAAAGTTGCTGTTAAACTTGATGTGCCGTGGGGCAATTAAAATTTTTTTTTATAATATAAAAATAAATAAGTTTCTCAAATTCTAATTTTCTTGAGCAAAACGTTTTAATTTCCCTCACTTTTGCTCAAAAACAAAAAATTTCCCAGCTTTTTCCGACAAAATTTGTATAATAAATTATTTTGTCATCTGTAGGTATTCTACTCGAGTGGGAATTTTATTATATGTACTGGAAAGTGTTTACCCCCAGACCACCCGATTTACACTTTTGACTACAATTTTGACAGTTAACTTTCAAAGTAACGTACAAGTTGCTACTAAACTCTGAGCAGTAAGGTACTTAAATAAATGTTTAAAGGATTAAATTTTACTCATTTTTCCTTAAAAATTCAAATTTTTTCGGTTTTTCCTGGCGAAACTTGTAAAACTATAAATCCCCTATCTTTTCCAAGTATTCTAAAAGAGTGGAAATCCTGCGATATGTACTGGAGGGTGTTCCACACCCCCCCAGACCCCCCGGTTTGCAATTTTGACTTTATATTTTTATATTATTTTTATAATCACTTTCAAAGTAACACAGAAAGTTGCTTTAAACTCCGTGAGCAATAAGATAATTAAATAAATATGCTTTCCAAGTTTTAATTTTTTCTAGCCGAAGTTTAAACTTCCCTCATTATTGATTAGAAATTAAAAATTCCCGGTTTGGAGTAATATTTGACAAATATGTTTAGTCCTAATCTTAGTTTAATGTATTTTTTTATTGGTGAAATAAATTGACCAACTAGAGTGTTTTTTTCAACAAAAAATGACACTTTCTAGCAGGAGTTGCAGAAGCGTGTTGGGATTTTATGTAAAAGGATTAGTTACAACTGACGCGCATGAAGGGATTAACGAGATTCTAAAAAATCGTTAATCTGCCTAATTACTTAGTCGCATTTAAACCGCTTGTGAGATAAGAAAAACATTCTAACCTACAAGATTAAGGTAGTTACCAAACTAAAGGTTGTGTATCTTATGTGTATCCTGTATGTCATTTTGATCTTCTGCCAGCTACTTTTTAATATCAATTAAATACAGTTTCGTAGAGCTAAAGGTATTTGATGTATCTTAAATAACTAGCTTGTGGTTGTTCAGTTAAACTGATAACATTTGGTCTTAAATTGGTATAAATTGACATATTTTTACATTTCTATAGTCAAATTAAATTTCTATTATCAAGAAAAAACATAAGAAGTACAAAACTTGAAATAATAATTATTTTCGTCCATTTTTTATAATTAAATTATTAAATGTTTGGAATATTGGACCAGGATTAAATAAAATAACGTATGTCCAAATTGTCAAAGTTTAGATATCACATTAAAAAGAATAATAATAAATTATTATTATCCGGATAGTTCTGAAGAAGCCCAAAATAAAGCTGGGCGAAACGTCTCCAATTCAAACAACATTGTTTTAATTAATCCTGATCCAATATCCTAAAAATTTAACAATTTAAAAACAAGTACAAGTAGAAATAGAAGCAAATTGAACTTGAAAGAAAACGAGAAAATGTGAAAAGTAAAAAAAAACGTATATTTTTCTTATGAGGCTTCATAGGTTTTTCTGGAAAATATAAGAGCGGTTTTCTTTCAATTTTTTTGTTTAAAACTTCTGGAGTTGTAATTCTGTTTACGGATTAATTTTTTTGCCAATGGTACATTTTTAAATTAAACTTTTTTTTTTAAATAATAAATCTCTAGACCGACGCGAGGCCGTGGGCCGAGTCTTTTCATAAAAAGCTGCCCTAACTAGCTAGTAATTCTGTTTCATACTATGAAAAACATAAAATTAGATTTAAAATTTAAGGCAACACCAACGCTTACATAATAAATTTAAGAAATTCAGAAGGATTTGCGGCTTTTAAAATACAATGAATTAAAGCAAAACTCAAATCTTTTTGTAGAAATTTCATAAATTCCAACTTGATTTTGAATCAAGATTACAAGGTAGTGCAAAATAAAAGTGCATTTTAAAAAAGTGCTTAATTATAAATTATAACATACAAATGTTGTCCTTGTCTCACTTCAGCTGACCTGCCGAGGACCCTGTTATATCAGGAGCCTTAAGCTTCATTAGCTTTTGTACGTAGATCTGGCGATAATTTTAAACAAACTTTTAATTCGAGTTACTATTTACAATGTTACCAGAACCAGTATTTTGTATGAAATATTGACCATGTGGATAACCTAGATTTTTACGACATGCTTGTAACTTAAAATTCGCAAATAATTTATTACGATTTTATGTTAAATTGTTTAACAGTTTTATTTTTTATTTGGTCTTATAGTAATCCATTAATGTAAAGGAGTACAAGAAATGTACATACACACAGCATGCAAATTGCATCACAAGAAAATTTACTTTTGTTATGAAGCTGAAATTTTGGCAATGTTTGGAAACTATTTTTTTAAATTACAAAACTGTAAAAACAAAATGCGGTTCAATATTTTATAGTCAATATTGGCTTTATGATGTTGGCCGTAACTGGCGGATATGATTTTCTTCCATACATCATATTAAATAGAGTAGACTAGATTTAATCGATGTTTAACATCTATACAGACTCTGATGACAGTGTTTTGAAGATTAATGATATAAAGAATGGAACAGACGCGTTCTTACGATTAATAGGAATAGATAAGTTGATGAATGAAGTATTTACAAAGAACACTTGAAAAAGGAACGACTTCTTTATTGTTTCCACATCAGGGTATTTTGATAACTTTAATGAAAAATTGAATGTGGCTATCGCACAGAGGTTTTTGCTTTGAAAATATCATTCACCTATATAATACGTAATTAAGAACACAAAAATTTATTGCACCTAAATTAACGGTGCCGTGTTTTTGGTATTTTCGACAAGTACAACAAATTTACCACACTTCGAATATTTTTTCAGATTATCAGCAATAAGTTATTACCTCGATAAACTGGAGGCGTTTTTAAAATTAATTACTGAAAGTAAGAAAATTTATTACCAGAGCTTAAAAGTTAATACGATACGTAATTGTTTTGATTTATAAAGAAAATACTGGCAACTCAATTTATTTCTTTTTATCCAAACGGTAAATTAAATAATTTTTATGTAATCCAAAGTTTTTATATTACATTTTATTTCACCAAAACTTTGTTGACATTCGGATTAAACCGTAACGATTATTACGAGTTATTACCCTCAACTCGATGCTATCCTGACGAGAAACTAAAATCGACATGTCATATAAAATCTTATAAATACCGAGCAGTTAAATGGAAGCTAATTACGCCATAAAACGCATATAACTTAACTGATAATGTTGTTTAATAAAATTCTGATACATTTATTTTATTGCAATTACTAATAAAATTAATTTATAGTTAATTATTTCTTTATCAATAACTTTCGAGAGGGAAACATTCAGTAGTATTATCCCGATCGTTGTTACATTCCTTCAAGTTCTTCTATTTCTCTTGTAATTTTTTTATATTGTCAATATCTATTTGCAATATTTTTACTATTTCAATTTATAATTCTTAAAGAAAATCTTCGATCGATTCACTACCAGTTTCAGTGTTCGAAAAAAGATTCAATATAATTTAATTTTTTCTTAAGAAAAACCAAATCAATGAGTTTGATCTACAATAATCCCGTGTAAAGTGACTTCCATAAATGGCAACTGAATGTGTTTGATATGCTAAGAAAATAACCTAAGATGTCTCACGTTGATTAACTAAGAGCACTTAAAGTGGTGGAATACGTGCACTTTAAAGTGGTCGAACTTAGTTGTTTCACACATTTAAAAACCAATTGATTTATTCCGCTAATTTATTTTTAAAAAAACTAACATTTTTAACTTCTCTTGCAGTGCATTAGGATGGCGCCTGGGTCTACAAGTCGTGACAGGAGCAATTTCAATAACATTCATCCTGGGTACATTCTATCGTTCCGCTTCATTGTACCATCCCCAACGACGTGCCATTCTGCATATTAAGAACCAAAAACGCAAAATAAAAGATAAAAACAAAGTCGAAGATAAAATTCCATTTTTTGATTTTAGTACATTGAAAAGCAAAACAGTTAGAATACTATTGGTTTCCACTGGCATAAGTGCGTTTGGAATTAACACACCCATATTCTATCTAGCCTACCAAGCAGAAGCAGAAGGTTTAGGCGATTCGACGGTTCTCTTGCAGATGTATCTAGGACTTGCATGGACAGTCGGTTGTGTCGTTTTCAGCACTTTGGTACTTCACAATTCTACAGAATGTAGAATTGCGCGACAATACCTTTGCCAAACTGCCGTATTTATGTGTGGTTTATCAATTTTGGCTTTCACAGTTGTTAGCGGAAATTATCATGCCTACGTCATGTTTGCATGGATTTATGGTGAGATAAATTTTTATTAAGTTAAAAATATTAAATTATAAAATTTTAAGGTATTTTTTGTGGAGGCTATCACTATTCCTTAAAAATGTATACATATGAAAGAGTACGAGCTCGCAATTTTGCACGAACATGGGGATTTGTCCAATGCTCCCAGGCAATTCCTATTGTAATTGGCGTTCCCTTTTCTGGTAACTATAATTAAAATTCCATATACCTAATACACTATTCGTGTTTTTACTAATCTTGTGTTGTAGGATATATGAACGAAAAGTGTGGAGAAAAGACAGGGTATTACTTCAGTTCTACTTGCGTGTTAGTTGGCAGTTTAACATTATTCCTTATCGATCTTCATCGACGAAATATTGCAAGACATAAGCACACTAGAGAAAATGGAACTCGCCACATTTGCGTTAATGAAAGTTGTCCGCAGCGAAGGAAGTTGTCATTCTCTCAAGAACCTGAAAATGATGGTGGCGTAACGGCTAATGCTGCCGCTGCCGCATTAGTTCTAGGAGCAGATTTGGCTCCAAACCAACCTGTTGGCATCATCGACAATATTGTGGGTTCGAATGAAAAACCTGAACTAACTTGTATTTCCGAAGAAGGAATAGCCGATATGGATCTGCCCGATAACTTATTAGATGATTTAGATTACATTGGAGACTGTATAACTTCTTGTAATAAAGTAGAAAATTATCTTATGCTTAGCGAGTTCGAAAATAATCTTATAGCGGAATTACCTGTGATATTAGACAGGAAAGGTAGACGATGGTCTCTGGCTCGTTCCAAGCTTGCTTCGACTGTAGATGAACCGCCCGTTCAAAATAACGAAGAAGAAGCAAACGGAATAAGCAGAACTAATAATTCTAAATGGAAATCTTTTCCTAATCGTGTTATAACCGTAATTGACGAATCGTCCGTTTAGTATAAAGTTAAAAATACTAGTAGTTTGTTAACTGCCATTAAGGTAAAGAGACTACCTCATAGGACTTTAGAGCTCAATACTTAATAATTATATTACCTAGTACAATAATAATTCTTGATGTTACATACCTAGTTTAGAAATTTGTGTACGAAACTTTGTATTTATATGATGTTTAAGTTATAATTTATTATTATTATTATTCTGTTTTGTTATTTATTACATTTGTTGAAATGAATAAAATATAAAATGGCACTCTTCACATTCGTCTTACCTAGCTATAGAAATTTTAGATATAAGCAGAACAATTAAAAATGTTTTTAATAAAACCAACTAAATATATAGAAAGAAATTTAGATAATGAATAAATAATGAAAAAAAAATTTAATGAAAATGTACTACGTATACAAACTTGTGACTTATTTTTCAAAAATTTGTGAATGATGTTTATAAGTGATAGATGAGAGTGCCTACCTAAATTGGCTGCACAATATGTGTCGTTAATTTAGAATTTATTTAGACTTGTATAATTCGCTTATGTTGGTTGAAGTAATAAAGTAGGTACCTACCTAATATAATTTAATATTCTCAATTATTTTTATTTCACTATGAAAGATTTTACCATTTCTTAGGTGCAGATACCAAAATTTAAAAATGGAAATCGAATGCTAGTACTGAGTGCGTCAACGTAGAGGTTTTCTTGGAAAATTTACGATATCACACTAAAAAGAATAATAATAAATTATTATTATCCGGATAGTCAGAGCTAAAGCGTTTACGAAAGTCCAAAACTGAACAGTCAAAATGAACTTGATGGAGTTTCAAAGCGCAAAGGTGCCAAACTGAACGCGGCCGTAACAATGTAATACAGCTACAGAATGAAATGAAAGCGAAGGACTTTATAGGATCAAGAATACCGAATTAATTTCTACAATCCTAAATAAGGATTTAATGAATTCAGTTTGACTTCAATATTAAAACCGAAAGGTTACAAAAAATTAAAGCTTCTGGAATTCAAAATTCGTAATTTGATTGTCAATTTTTGCAGCAGAAGTATACAGTCAGAAGTACCTCATTGGCACGCAAGTGAAGACAAGTGAAAGAAGTTGAAGTCAGTGCGAAGTAAAGTGCGGGTGCATCATAGTTAGTGGCAACAACCAGTAACAACGACGTTTTAAAAAGTTTTTGAGATTTTGTTTTTTATTTTATACTTTTTCTTTATTTTGAAAGTTTATTTTATTTTTTATTGTTGAAGAAAACTTGTCAAGAAATTCAAATAAATCCAAGTTTACTAAATTTTTCCTTCTGTAATAAATTTACCTTTATTTTATATTTTTTTTAATCGATTAAATTTTTCTCCGAACAATTTTTCTTAACGAAAAATTCACCGAAAAATACAAGCAATTGGTTCTTATGTTTCCTATATAAGTAAAGCAAGGTAAGCACGAGGAGTCATTACAATATTTACACAGTGATTTTTAAACAAATTTGTATCAAAAACTTTTTTTTAGAACAATGAGTCTTTCGCTTTTGATTATAATTAATTTCTTCTTCTTTCAACTTTAACAAAGTGCATTAGAAAAACTGAATTTATCAAAAGTTTATGACACAATTACTTATTTAGGCATTAAGTTAGCCAATCTAACAAATAAGTAATTTGAAATGTAAGTACATACTCATATTACATAAAGTTTCAAACGGTTTTAAGAAAATCGGATATATTTAGTTACAGGATTACAGACAAGGTACAATTTTTTAGTGACGTAGCAACAGGTGGTGCTAGTGGTACCGAGCAACGGGGCCTGGGACCAAAAGGGACCCGGTTGCCCTTTTAACACCATTTAAAGTGTATGCTATTTATAGAGTAGAAATTTAAAGAAAATAATAAAAGAAACCAAAGAACACATTAATTCAAATGAAAAAAAATTTATGTTTGAAAAGAAAAATGAAAGACACAAAAATAATGCAGAAATATAAATTACAAATGATAAGAGCATTGGATTTCATCAAGCTTTTACTTAGAGGTCAAAAAATGCTCTTGAAATTTATAAAATTTTCATTTATCAGATAGGCCGGGTAAGTTTCCAATGTAATTATTATTGAATTTATAACATAGTCAGTCTGATAAATGAAAATTTTAACGAATTTCAAAAGTAACAACTCTAGATTAAATCTAATGCTCTTATCAGATTATATTTTTTGTGCAATATAATTGTTATTTTAAATTTTAAAATTATCATTTTAAAACAGTGAAGGGGGCCCGCTGTGACCCACTTGCACCAGAGCCCGGCTTTGACTTGCTACGTCCCTGCAATTTTTAATGTCACTTTTGTTGCGGCATTTGTGTCGCAAGCGTAATCCTGGTCTTCTTAGATAGTTAGAATAGCATCAAACGCAAATCCAAATCTTTGTTTATTGAATTACAACAATTTTTTTAAATTGTATTATATATTTTTGTCCTTGAGGATAATTAAGTTGTACAATGAATCAAGCTCTTAGACTTCTGAACAGCAATCCTTCTGGTTTCTAGGATAAATAACAAATTATGCTATATAATAATTTGTAAGAAAATTCCTCTTTTTCGTAAAGCGGTCATAAAAGTATCTGCAGGAGCTCTACCGATTTACCGTTACTGAATGCCTATATATTTTTCAATATTTTGGTTGTTTTTCAGAAATGCCCTCCCTATAAATTATAGATATGACCGCACATGTTTATTATTTTACCAACGTAAATATTTTTTAAATTAAATTAATTAAACAATTAATTATTATTATATTTTAAATCACAATATTAAATTATAAATTTTAAAATTATGTACAAAACTCTGTTACTTATTCTCTCTGTCTCTCATTCACGCTGTAACCATATTCTGAGTAGTAAATTTTTTCAACTTTTTTTATCAATCTTTTTTATCTACCAAAAATTATGTTGCAACCAATCGAGTTGCACACCAATCAAATTACTTACTATTCACTTTTATTTCTGCTATGCACAGTATCGAAGCTTAGAAACAGACTTACAGGAACATTCTCCAACATTGTTGTCAATGCTGACCAGAAGTGGACAGTGATTGTATACAGAATTGAATATAGTGGACTCGATTGATGTGCAACTCGATTGCTTGGGAACTCGATTCCTGAAGGGATGAAAGAGTAAGTGAGTTTTGTACGTAATTTTAGTCTATAATTCTACAAAAGAATCAGTTTGTACATTCAATAAGGAAATTCCGCTTCTGTGCGGTAGTCGATGCCTACAGGAGAATTTATGAACTAATTTCTTGATCTTACTAGATAGGTTGATGTTGTTTTTATAATTTGGTATTTCTGTTATTGCTATTTTATAATTTATTGTAAAATACTTGTAAGGAATTAATATATTGTCGTATTATTTTCTCCATTTACCGAATTTTCTAACTTCGATTTATAAGAAAAATAAATTTTCAAAATTATAAAATAAAACTTTCAATGTAAAATAAAGGAAACGCAAATTGTCTTAATAAACTGACCCAGGTGCGCCACTATCAACTTCACGCTTTGTTGCCTTTAATTGAATTATTTGTACAAAGTTTTCTAATCCAATTATATCATATATTTTTTTAATTATATTTTTCTCAACCATCCAAATTATTATCCAAATTAATTAAAATAATAATGAAATAGTCAGACTTATCCAAACTATGCCCAAAAATATGTTCAATCTCTGAACAAACTCCAAATAAATAAAAAAAAACGCATAAAAATCAAACGATTTATTCTCAAGATCACAAAACTTTAAACGAATTTGTCTAATGGACTTACATACCACAATCGTCGGTGAAACCTGATGCTTCCTTCCATAATCCATGACTACAATAAAAAAATTTAATTTTCAACTCCTGTTCTATTTTTTCATTGGTACTGTCCGTCCATCCTTGACTTTGGAAATCATTATCCTCGTCTCCTCCGACTCCTTCAATCTTTTCATCTCCAATTTATCTTTACTTTCTGTGCCAATTTCATTTTCTTTTCCATAATTCAAATCTTTGTTTTTGTAATCCATTTCCAAAGTTTTAAATTTACAATCCAAATTTTTATTTCTCATGTCAAAAGTTATTTTTTGCTTTTGTTCAATTAGTTCTTTCACTCCCTTGTCTAAATTATCTAATTTTTCATTAAATTCTACTTGTGACTTATTCATATCTGATGCGTTTAATTTTATGTCTTGCAGCTTATGCATTGTAATTTTATTAGTGGTTTCTATTTTCTTATAGTTTTTATCTAACTCCCTTTTATGATTTTCAAACATCATTTTTCTGTTTATGTATGTAATTATCTACAGGATGGCAGCAAGGTCTGTTTTTCTTTTATGCCACGTTGGGCGCCAATTTGTCGTATTATTTTTATAATCAAAATTTTTCCAAAAATCCTAATTTATATTGTAAATAAATGTCTAAATTGTTTTATTTTACTTTTTTACTTTTTTTTGTTTTATTTACTTAATTAAATGTCCTCCAAAACTTACTCATTCAATAATTTTAAAACTCTACTAAATCAGGACCAATGGCATACTCAAATCCAAAATATTTATAATAATCAAAATAACTCACTTAAACTGCATAAATCAATTGTCTCTATTGTTCACAAAATAAATTTTTAACAATATTGTAATTATAGTATAGGAGAGAACTTTCTCCCGAACCTCTACGTGCGGCCATTTTTGGCAAAAGCCCTTTCCTCTCCTAAAATTGTTCCCAATTTAAAACTTTCGGGCGTTATTAACATATTTAGGGTCGTATTCTCTAACTCTTAAGGGTTCTTAACGGAGAGAATCCCTTAACTTAAGGACAAAACCTATTCTGTAATAATAAAAGATTCTTTAATAAAATACCGCTCTTCAAGATCGATCTTTACCTGACGAGTAGTGAGGGATCTCTTCAAGTATAAGAATTTGCTTATTCTATAACTAGAAAGGATCCTTAATTAGCGTCAAAATATACCAAGTTGATCTCTTAACTGAGAGATGGTCACTAGGTGTCTTTAAGAAAATTGAAGTGTTATTTGTAATAGTCAATGTGAACTTGAAACTTGAAAAGTGAATTTATTGTCAAAATAAATATTCAATTAAATAATTTTCTTGATGAATTACGCATTAAACGTATAATATACGCAAAAATTATAAAGTGTAAAAACGTTCTTTATGAAACGATTTCCTAATAAGTCTTTTTTTAAATTAAAAATTAATAAATTGATTATATTTATTAAGGACAGAGCAATGAATTACCACCCCACACTTGTAACCAAATTGTTTATGCGTGCAGAATACTACATAACATCTAGCAATTGCATAATCTGGAAGTAGTACTAATTGTTAAAAATTTTATAATTGTTGTAAAACAATAATTACTAAATTGTAAAATTTTAGATGATGATTTAAAAGAAATTGAAGAAGAATTGAATAACGATGTAGCGGAATCCACAATCTCCGACGATTGCAATCCCCCACCACACCCGGAATTGGTCTTCTCCGGTAATTTATATCGTGGTGGAACCCGAGATGTTATATCAGCTCTTATAATACGGAGGCAAGAGCGTGGATCCTTAAAACAAAATCTGCTTCCACTAAATAAAACACCGTATCGTGAGCAATATGTATACTGATTGTAAAAACACAAAAAAATCGAAAACGGTATACAACAATTTTCAATATACAATAGTGATTCGCAGCAACAAATATTGGTAACCCAATTTGAACACAAAGAACTCCAGCGTTCCCACGAAAATACAGCAAAAAGTATCGATCAAATATTTTAACTCACCCGAGTACTCAAGCTCGTTTTACACAATAGGTAGCGACAATGATAATCACAACACTCAAGCTGCCCTTCCGCTGAATAGGAAGCCGTTCACAACTGGAGTATACCAACTGCTTCTTGATGAAGTGATGCAGGAACCTTGCAGGATTGTTGAGAGGTCGCTGGTGAAGTTGAACCCGACAGGATGCGTACACACTTGTTTCAATAAAACAGCAAAATTGAATCGCACCAATATAGGATGATCGTCGATTCGGATGTAGATCAGAGAATAGCACAATTCCACCAACTTGACTAAAACCGTCGTTTTCAAACTCGAATAAAACTAATACGTTGACGTAGTTGTTGGCAAATATTACTAACATCTGGTTTTCAGGTAAACCATTCCCCAGTAGGATACCTTGAATTGAATCTTGGAAGTAACGTATAATTTTCAACTCAATTCCACAATAAATTGACTACGCCGTTGAACTAAGCCAGATTTACTTTAACAAATATTCGATCTGCACTTAAAAATACTAACTTTCCAATCCAACCGAAAATCGACCGCCTACATCGACGTTACAATCAATTCTGACTAGAAACAATTTTAGTGTTATCGCAGTATCTGAGTCATGGCTCACGCCTGATTTTCCTTCTCACCTGGTTAGTTTGGAGAACTACGCGATCGTTAGGTCGGATAGAGCGTCTCGTGGAGGAGGGGTTGCTTTCTATGTTCGAAATTCGTTTTCATTTAAGACTCTACATGAGGGACATCGCTTTGTATGTGGCCTGGAGCACCTATGGATTCGCATTAAAGTCCACGGTATTGGGTTCCGAGTTGGGGTGGTGTATAGACCTCCCACGGTTGCCCTTTCTTGCCTAACCGAGTTTGAGGAGTTTCTTTCTTTGCTTGGTAGTGACTGTAGTTAGCTGATCATTTTAGGTGACATGAATATTAATTACCTCATCCCATCGCCTTCTTTGAAGCGCTTGCGGGGGATTCTTGATGTTTTCAATCTTCATCAGATAATAACTGATCCCACTTGTATTACCGCAACATCCAGCACTCTGTTGGATGTGATCTGTATTGATAAGCATCGAATTCCTCTTCAGTGTGGCATTGTTGATCTTTTGGCAGCAACTATTCACTATTTGGTTTATTGTCGCCTGGACCTGTTTGTGTCAGTACAGGAACCTCGCAAAATCACTTATCGTGATTTTAGTAATTTTAATCAAGCTAGTTTTTCGGCTGAAGCGGCTTGCCTGCCTTGGACCATCATTGATGAGTTACACTCTTGCGATTCTAAGGTCGAATTTTTGAATAATATGATCCTGTCATTATTTAATGTTCACGCTCCTGTACGGACTGTTGTTTTCAAGGAGAGGGATAGACCTTGGATTACTTGGACAATCAGAGAGATGGCTAAGTTGAAGAGGCGGACTTACAACAAATATAGACGCACTCGTGCTGGTGTGGATTTTGAATGTTATTGCGATCTTAAGAGGTACTTGTCTGGGGCTGTCAGAAGAGAGAAGGCGAGCTATATAAATTATCAGCTTTCGCTGCATCGCTCTAACCCTAAAAAAGTTTGGCAATGTCTGTTCAATCACTCTTTTAGAACCGGGGAGGTGCCTTTTGTTTGGAAGGCATCCCGTGTGAGACCTCTTTCTAAGGTTCCACTGGCTTCGGAACCTTCTCATCTCCGTCCAATCAGCATCCTGTCGCCATTTGCAAAAATAGCGGAGCTCCTTGTTAAAGATGCTCTATGTGAGCACCTGGCACTCTACAAGGTTTTGTCTCCTGCTCAGTCTGGTTTCAGGCCCCACCATAGTACTGCGACTTCTCTGTTGCAGCTCACGTCTGATGTGGCTTCATCAGTCGATCGGGCTGAGGTTACCATATTGGCACTTCTCGACTATTCCAGAGCATTTGACTCCGTTGTTCACGATCGTCTTTTGGCCAAGTTACGTTATTATGGCTGTGATGATTTGCTGTGTAGATGGTTGGCGGGTTAATTGCGGAATAGATCCGAGATGGTTGAGTTAGCGGGAAACTTATCTCAGTCGTTGACTCTTTCTCGTGGCGTTCCTCAGGGAAGCATCCTTGCTCCATTGCTTTTCATACTGTACACAACTGATTTAGTAGGAGTGGTTGATTCTGATTGCCATCTTGATCTCTATGCCGATGATTCTCGGATACGTGTATCGTGTTTGCCCTCGGACATTGATGCTGCAATTGATGTGCTAAATCGCAATCTTGAACAAGTGCGCATGTGGTAGTTGATAAATGGTCTGACTTTGAATCCGACTAAGTCGGAACTCATAATTTTGGGTAAACCGTGGCTTGTACGGAAAGCTTTGAGTGTTTCAAGGTCAGCTGTAACGATTGGCGATGAGGTCGTCAGGGTGGTCGATTCCGCTCGAAGTCTGGGGCTTATCTTGGACAGTGAGCTCAAGTTTTGTCAACATGTGGACCGAAAGCTTAAACTGTGCTATTTTAAACTAAGATCTCTTTATCAATTCAAAACAATATTACCTCCCCACGTAAAGTGGTCGATCGTTAGTAGTACGATTTTATCAAACATCGAATATTGTTCTACAGTGTATTACGGTTTTCTCACACAAGAATATAGACGCAAGCTCCAGCTCTTGCAAAATTCATGTTTGCGTTTTGCATTTGACTTACGAAGGTATGATCACGTCACCCGTTTTTATCGAGATTTAGGTATTCTAAAGGTAGCCTAGCGCTTCTCTTTGCATTTTGGAGTTCTGCTTTTCAAAATTTGGAAAAGTGGAGAACCGGTTTGTCTACGAAGCATGATTAGGCCCCGTTCGACATGCCACGATCGGGTTTTGCGTGATTTGGGAAACTTTGATCTACCCTCTCATTCCACAGCAAAGTTTGAACAGTGTTTCGCGTGCTCGGCGCCCAGATTTATAGAAGTGCATCGAGGACTCTTTGTAAACTCAGCGAGTGTGGTGTCTTTCCGACGTAATTGAACAGATGAACTCCGCTTACAAATAATGTAATCTGTCAATAAATATTATATTTATAGTCTGTTTTTTATGTTACTTTTATTTTTATGTATGGGTGGTTTGAAAATCTAATCTTATTAGAAATCATCTAATTGAGAAACTGTACTTTTTCTTAATAAATGTGTATTATTATTATTATTATTATTATTATTATTATTAATTCTCCCCAGTTCAAAACTTGCACACCGATGGCTTAGCGCAAAGGCGCTCGGTATCATTTTCCATAAACGTGCGGAGCAATAGGAAATATGAGGACGCGCAAAAACAATTATTAAAAATAAATTATTACAACGAAGAAATAAACAATAATGTATTTTGGATTAGGAAGACGCGCTCGTAATAATATTATTCTTTTGTTTAATGAATTTTTATTTTAACTAGATATGGTTTTAGTTAAATAGCATGTGAAAATATTTAACAAATTATGATTTTTTTCCACTACTAGTCATATAGGCAATCATTATAACTTAGTCAAGTCGCACGTGAAGTGACGCATTTTAGACAAGTGGTAAATAATTTTTTCATTATTGACCACTGGTAAATAATGAACATATTGATATTTTTCTACAGTTTAGCGACTATTTATAAGGCAAATTTTGTTAAAAAACGATTTTGTATAACCGAGAGATGCTATTTAATTACACTTAAACTATTCAAAACGGTTTTTTAATTGATTAATTTCATTTTAAACATTTCTAAAAATAGTCGAATTAATTATGACAGGAGCGCTAGCGCCACCTCTTATTAATTTGAGAAACCACAAAATTACAAGTTTATTGAATAATTTCAGTATTTTAAGACGAATAAATGCAAAACAATGCTTTTGAATAACTTCGGAGATTTCTATTCATTATTTAAAACAGTAAATATTCGGTGAACGACTTTGGAAAACTAAATTTGCCAACAACTGTCAAATCGACAAAACAAAACTGTCATTGGAAATAAATATTTTAAATTTGAAATTTTTTTTATTAATAAGAATTTTATAAAAATGGCAATAAATCTAGCAGTGGAAAAAATCGTATATAAACCACGGTTGTGAAGACCATTATAGCCCTAGCGCCAAGATTATATTCCGAGGTCCGAAGCGCCGAAATGGCTGTCTTCACAACCTTGGCCTATAATATACTATTATATAATTCCTGTCTTATGAAGGCATAATAATGCCTATTTTACATATCTTATGGGGTCTATAAAACACTAGTGACTTATGTAAATTATGAGTACACCTACTTTATACTAATTTTCATAATTTACATCTGACATTTTAAAACGTCAAAACTTTCAATTACATTTTAAACTATTATTACGAGATATTGGATAAAGCTTTGTATTACACGTGTCTTAACAGCAAATAAGTTACTCAAGAAAAATTAGCCACTCGAGCAAGCTCTCGTGGCTAAACATTTCTTTCGTAACTTATTTGCCTTATAAGACACTTGTATAATAAACATTAACATTAGCCTCGTCATTAGTTAACGACAACTGCCAGGTACAAAAATTTACCTGAAGGATGAATTAGAGAATGGGTTTTTTAATGGATCCCTTCAAGTACCCTGTCCTTAACTAAGAGATCCTTAACTAAAGGATAATTTAGTGAATACGACCCTTAAAAAGGGAACTGTACGATTCGCCGCACATGATTCGACGCACACGATTCGCCGCGACACGACTCGCCGGGAACTATTCGCCGCGGCACGATTCGCCGTGAATTTTTTATTTTTATCCGTTCAGTAACCCCATCTATTGATAATCTTTGTTAGATTTTTAACCCATAAAAATGAATTAAAGAAAGTAAACAAATTAAATAAATAAATTTTTCAAATTTAGAAAAAACAACAGTAGTTCTTTATATTTTCGTTTATTTTCAAATTTTCAATTTTATTTAGATTAAGCCTCCAACATTTCGAAATTGTGGGTCAAACCACGAAGGTATACTAATACATGGGCGGGGGGGGCAAAGGGGGCAGCTGCCCCCCCTTGGCTCTCGCCTCAAATTTTTTTTAAACATTAAATATTTTGCCAACGCCACATAGATTTTTAAAATTTTCTAAAAATTTGGTTTTAAATAATTACAAAGTACAAATTTAAGGGAAGCAATCCATTTAGATGCCCGGAAATAAGTCATGTTTTGGGAATTTTTTTAGTGATGAAAAAATAATCACATCATTTTAGTTTAGTACTAAAGTGTAGAAAAAAATTTTGTTTAAAATATTTTTTAATAAAATGGCGGTTCTGTAAAGTGTTCTTTCAGGCGTTTTGTGCAAGGCATCGAAAAGTGCTGCATATATTATTCCTTTTCTATTGGTCTGAAATAAAGAAACAAATTTTTTCTCGATTATTGACATGTTCAGGGGAAGGATAAACCTAAAAAATGTTAAACAATATAAAATCAAAATCTAAGTAGGCTGTTTAACTAAATATTCAAAGTTTCGACTACTTTTTTGACAGTTTTTACCCCAAAAAAACTATTTATTTACTGGATATCTTTAAAAATTTAGGTTTATCCTTCAGATAATAATTTAGACTGAAGCCTCCTAAAATTTGAGCTAGATCGATCAATAACTTTTTGAGTTACAGCAAGAGCAGTTTTTGAATCAAAACGCGTAAGAAAATACTACACAGAGCTGTCATTTTATTAAAAAATATTTCAAAAAATTTTTTTTTCTACAATTTAATACTAGGATGTTTCCATAAGTGTGCACAATGTAATTTTAAGAAAATAACGCATTTTTTTTAAAGAATGGTGAAATTTTTATTGCATTCTAAAGTAGACATGTTCCGATTATGCATGAAATAAAATATCTGGTAAATGGCCCCCGCATCGCTGAACACCGGCCCTTACTCTTTTCATGAAATTTTCGATGACATTTTGGCAAAGATATGGCTCTATCTCATCGATGACGCGTTGGATCTCGGTCTTGAGCTCAGGAATTGTTTATGGTGTATTCACATAGACCTGTGATTTCACAAAACCCATAAGAAAAATTGTGAACAGTGAAGTTTGGAGTAGTTTCAGCGTAATGGATTTTTGCAATGCATTTTCCTTGGTGTAGCGCTCCATTTTTAATAATCGGAACAAACATAGATGACAGATGTCTACTTTCAGAATTGAAACTTTCAAAATAAAAAAATGGCGCAACATTTAAATTGTGCATACTTATTGAAACACCCTTATAATAAAATGATGTTAAAACTTGAAAATGATGTGATTATTTTTTCATCTGTAAAAAAATTACCAAAAAATGACTCTTATTTCGGGGCGTCCAAATGGATTGGCGATTGCTCCCCTTAAGAATTTGTTTTTTTTTTGGTTTTTTGGATTTTGCCCCTCCCAGAAAAAGATCCTATGGACGCCCATGTTCTAATATATCCCGATGATTCTCAAAATCATTGACTAATGTCAAGATTCTTTGATCTGCAAGGATAAACTTTTTATGCTTTTTTGAAACGCCAAATAGTCAGTCTTTCGAAGCTCAACTGCGAAATTGATAACGGTAAATTTTAATGCTAACTTACAAAAACATGGAAGGTAAAGAGGTATAAAAGATAACATTTGAACCATATTAATTGACCTTGAGTATTCATGTAAATACAAAAAGTCAACAAATCGAATAATTTTCTTCTTGTTTAATCCCGAAGATTATTGATATGTGGCGCTAGAAGCTCTCGGCGAATCGTGCCGCGGCGAATCGTGCCACGGCGAATCGTGCCGCGGCGAATCGTTCCACGGCGAATCGTGCTTGACGGCGAATCGTACCGGCGAGTTGTACTCAACCCATTTAAAAATTATTAACAAATTCAAAAAAAATAATAAAAAAATTTTAAAAATTTTCGTCACTAAATAAAAGAATATCAAATTTGATGTTTGAAACACGACAATATTTCATTAATACTTTAATAATATTAATATTTTTCATTAATAATTGTTAGGTTCCATTTTCAACTGTTTAGGTATATGTAGTTTCAAAATTTAAATTTATAAATATACCATTCTACTTGATATAGTTTTTATTTTGTATGAAAACTTAAACTAATTTATTTTGTCAAAATTGATAGGGTAAAAGCCGGATAGTTGCCCACTTTTCAAAAAAGCTCTATTATAATAAAAATGTGTACTTAATAAGAATTAAGCAACATGTATCAATGTAACTTATGTATCAAAACATAAGTCTTTGATTTATTATAGTAGCCTATTTTTGTGAACATAATTAATAATGATTTTGAGTAAATCCTGTTTTATTTGACCTCTAAAAAAAGGGATAGTTGCCTACTCTAGCGGATAGTTGCCTAACGTTAAAAAGGCTTCGAAATTAGTAAAATTATAATTTTCAAAACCTTCTTCGCAATAATAATTAACTGAATTTTTTTTATTTGTATTTTTTATTATTAAATTATCATTTTTAATATTTAATATTTTTTCAGTGTCTTTTATCTATTTTTTGTCCTTTGTTCTTTTGGTTGGTAATCCTACTGTGCTTTTCCTTTGGATGATTTTGGACTTATAACATTTTCTTCATTTTCACTGTCAGAACTGTAAATTTGTATTCTTCTCTAGTAACTAAAGGTAACTGGGGCGACTATCCTTTTAGATACGGTACTTGCCCTTTTTATTTGCAAAGTAAATAAAAATTATTCAGCAATAAAACGTAATAAACAGTGTAATTTAAACTCTAATGCATGTAAAGAAACCAAAAGTGGACTGAAACTACAATCAGTAATAAAAAATATTCAATAGAAATTACTTGCCAATATAGTTTCAACGCCTGTAGAAGTCTCGCAGCGAAAGATTTTCGCTCCAACGGACAAAACGTGTGGGTCTATACTGACTGTTTACATGACACAGGTCTGCGGGAGGGCTACTTACAATTATAGTAAAACGTTAACGCCACTAACGTCCCTAACATAGTGTATTCAAAACCGGGGCAAGTATCCCACTGAGGCAACTATCCGGCTTTTACCCTATGTCTTGAATTTTAAAATCTAAATGCAATTAAAACTAGGTATATAAAATGCTTAAAATATTTCAAAATTGAATGCATGTAAATGACAACGACAAACAAACAAAATAATCATTTATTATCGTGAATTATTAGCTTACCATGTTATCAACAGATTTAAACATTTCGTTTGATCTCATGTTAGGCAAGGTAAAAATATTTATAAGTTAATATAACTTTACTTAAATATTATTAAATTAATTAAATCATGGAAAATCATTTTCGGCTGTCAGTTTCTGGTACGCAGTCATAGCATAGGTTGATAGAAGTTCTTCGTGCAAATCCTTCTACGCAATAACAACCATCTGGACAACGTACAGGGAAAACAGAACATTCCGGTTGCAACGTTTGATGTAAATGTTGAAGATATTTAGGACCTTCTTTACATTTACGCAATTTTTCACTAGGTCTTGGACAATCTGTTTCCATCATACCTATAAACAATTTTTTCGTTTTAGTTACTTCGTTAAAATAAGTTACGATTAACCCCTGACTTTCTATACATCAGTTTTTCGCAACCAATCTGCCGCAAAATATTATAGAAACATTAATTTTTGTAAATTTTCTATATCTTGATTTTTTATTATTGTCGATGATAACCAAAGTTTCGTTTAATAACAATCTTTCTCAATAAGAAAATGGAGGTCTCGTTTCTATTCATCAGATGACATAAAAAGTAGCACTTTTAGTTCGACAAAATGAAACTGAACAAAACTAAGATTAAAAAAGTTTTTAATAATTTAAAAAATTTTAAATAATTGAAATAAGTAGGTATTATTCTCAATATTAATTTATTATTTTAGATTGATTGGGTAAAAAATAGAGTATATTTTTAGTCACTGTAAGTTACTGTTACCGCTTTTGTGTTTTTACCTTGGTCAACAATTCAAATACAACTTCTGCTCTGATAACGTAAACTACTATTTTTTACGATGAATTCCTTATAATGTAATTTTTAACGATAAAAGAGTTATTACATTATGTAGATATTATTACCATAAAAGTAGGTATTACAATTTAAAATGTTCTGTCGGACTATAATTACACGTAATTTAAACTAACGCGCATTAAAATTTTAATATTTTATTTTCTATAATTTATATTAAACTATTAGATACATAAACAAGTACATCTACTTACTGTGTACTTGTATAAAGACGATGAACATAAAAAAGATCACAAAACCAATTAATTTCATTTTAAAATGTAGGTTGGCAATATGCGCATTTGTATTTCAAGTTAATATTATTTGTAAAGTTGACATAATGTTAATTTAAACCTTTTGCATTCTAATGAATAATTATTGTATATTTAAGTCATAAATATTGACATGTTTATTAAAAAAACTTGATTAAAATGTTGGTTTATAAATCAGAAGCAAATGTTAATGTCAAGAAATTTTAAATAAATAGCTGCAATTTTTATCAAAGCAAGGAAAAACCCCAAATTGTTAAAAAAACTGCTACCCAAGTATTTAATAATAAAACGAAAACAAAAATAATGTATTGAAATTTGTGGAGGGGAAAATCTTCTACAATATCTTAATTAAACAAATTTATTTTGCAAATTATGTAGGAAGACAATAATTAAAGGTCTAGAAACTCTTAAAAAATTTAAATATCAAAAACAAAGACTATAATTCAGGGAGAAGGGAACAATATGACATTATACAAAGATTTGGATTAATTTCCAAAATTAGTTTTTATCTATCTAGAACAGAAAACACTACAAATTATTGCGAGTCACACCGGGCATAAAAATGTTTTTCAACTACTGTTTAAAAAAATCAAACTTTTCGATATTCGTTTGAATAAGATAAAATGAGTTTTTCCGCACTAGTGCGGAATAGTAAATTTTGAAAAATTTGTTTTTAAAAACTTTAAAACGTTATTTTTTATAAAACGGTTGTTCATTAGCATTTAAAAAAAACACTTTATTTTTCCTATAAGAATAAGATTTCAGGTAGCATCGGTTTCTTCTATTCTTACGAGTGGTAACCCGAGAGTCATTTCTAACTATCGACGAGCCTATCTGCTTTCGGATTTCCCTAAAATTCTCGAATACTCGTTACATAATAGGCTTATGCTTTCTTGAATAAGCACAGTAAAATATCCGACTCTCAGCATGGCTTTACTAGGCATATAGATATAGCTTTACCCAAACAGCTTTGACTAAGTTTTATAAAGAGGCTTTGGTTTCTTTTCATAACAAGAAGGATCCAGTTGGGATTTTTTGTGATCTTAGCAGTGCATTTCATACAATTGATCAGGAAAATTTTCTAGAAAAAGCTCGATTAATATGATGTCGGCGGAATTACTTTACAAATTCAGTTAGTTCTGAAATTAGACCTAATTAGAAATTAGAGAGTTTCCTAGAATTCCATATCTTTGTCAGTGATGAAAAAAAATTAATTTTTATTTAATGCTTTCTTATTTCTTAACTATGTACGCTGATGATACTTCGGTATCTGGCGACTTGGTCTGTGCACTGGTGCACGTAGGAAAGATATCGGAGATTTTATTTTATTGATTTTGTTAAAATAAACTACACTTGAATGCTAAAAAAACTATTTTCATGGTTTTTCACCACGCGGGTTTATGTTTTGTGGGAGACGCAGTGCATTTGTAATTGCATGGTATTGAATTGTGCAAAGTTGACTTGATTAAACTTGTAGATCTTCATTTAGCCTGTTGTTGTGATCACTAGGTACTGTGTGATAGGAATCGGTGTTACTGTGATAACTTCTGTTGTTATTGTTTAAATCCTGCAGAGTTTGCAGTCTGTATCTTTCTAGAATTCTATAGAAGTTTGTAGAAGTTCCTGGAAGTTTCAAAAAATATGCATTTCGATATAAAAATCAGAGTGATTAACTGTGAAGATAGGCCGAGTTCGGACTTGGAAGTGTTAACATAAATACCTTGTAAGTAAATAGTGGTGTAATAAATAAATATTCCGGGTGTTTCATAAATACAGTGACTTAGTTTAAATTAATAGACTTACATATTCTTATGTGATTATTATTAAAAATTGTAGTGTAATTTAGAATTAGTGTAAATATTAGTGTAGTAATAATTGTTCTATTGTTAACTTTATCTATTTTAATAAACATATAAAAGAGTTTAACAAATAACTGATACCATTCCCCGTCAAGTTTAAAATGTAGCAAATTGCATATTTTCATTATATTGTTTATTAATAACGAACTTACAATAGAATTTATTACATTTTTAGTGTATACTTAGGCAACTTGATGTTAGGATAGTGTTCTTTTTACGAATAGACACAATCACATGGGACTTTTCGCCGTGGCCGTTTCGCCGTCGTTAATTATAAAATATAAATCAAAAGTTATAATTAAAGTTTTATTAAATTATATATAAAATTAAATAAAAAGATTAATAAGGATACAAATTAAATTTAAAAAAATATAAGCTAATTGTGAGCAATACCACGGAGGTATTCCGCTAAGTCATCGTATTCGTCAAAACGGTTAACTATACGGAATATTCTATCATCCGCGTTCCTGTATTTTTTAAATTTTTTAGGAGGTTCTACTCCAGCTACAATGTCCCGACTTTTTTGAGCTGATCGAAGACCGTCGATGAATATCCATAATGAAGGATGCTCAACGCGTAATTTAGTTTGTAGCCTTCGATGGGCTGCTTCGGCGTGGTTATTTATAATTTTTCAATAGCGCCGAAAATATTAATTTTTGCAGTCAAAATGTTATAGTTTTTTTTATAACTTTTGAGTTATAGATTAAAGTAAAAAAAATGTCGAAACGTCGACGGCGAAATGTGCATAATATATGACTGTTGTTAACTACATTTCAAATACAATGGGTATTAATTTTAATAATAAAATTTTTATTGTTCTTATTAAAAGCTATAAATTGAAATTCGTACAAAACATATAAAATGAAACAATAGATTTTATTTATCGTTATTTAGTTCTGCCTTTCAAAAATTTAAAAACCATTTTTGTTTACATGTAAATGCAAGATTATTTCTTTATAATTATAATTTTGGTTATATGAGTAATTTAAAATTACCACTTGGTGATTGGGAGTATCAATACAAAACCCATGAAATTATGGTAGGGAAAGATGGGGTGCATTTGAACATGGAGCACTTATCTTCATTATGCTTTCAAATACAGAACGCTATCATGCCGACTGTTTTGACATCCACAAATTCTTCTACGGTTTTTTTTGCAATTAATGTGCCCCATTATCCTTGACAGTTATTGTTTTATTTCTTATGATGCACACATTATTATTGCACACTCTGTATGTTATCCTCCGCATTTTAGCAATTTAGTTGGGTAATAACTCAAATGTTTCTGAATTAACAATATTTATTCGCCTACGTTCAATTTGATATAAAAGAAAATCTTTAATAACTTTAGTGTTACAGCGACATAAAATTCAGCATAAGTTTAAAAAAGCATTTAGCATGCGAGTTATAATTTTTATATCGTTGTGTTTGTTAATAGCACCTTCAGTTTTTGGTTTACCAAGTAAGTAATTAAAGAGATCAAAAATTTATATTTATACATATTATATAATTAGCAATTAATTTATTTTTTAGCAATGCTACTAATTATTTCTTATATTATTATAAATATATTATTATCTGAATAAAAAATTCACAGTAAAATAAGAAATAATTTACATTATCTTACTTAAATTATTTTGCTTCATTTCACCATATTATAACACAATTTAGACTTTACTCTTATTTTCAGGATTCAGGATCCATATCTCGCCACCTTATTGACCAATAAATAACCTTGAATACAGTGATTTTTGTTTTCTTGGAAATTTATTTTTATCTTCTAAAACTCCAGTTAATCGAATGGTACACTCTTATGATTTCGTCACATCTTTCTTCGATATCTATGTCCCATTTCCCATTACTTTCTAATTACTTCTAAGTACTTCTTAGTAAAGTTGTTAATTAAAGTTAAAAGTTCTCCACCTGTGCAATATTGTTTCCTTGTATTGAAATATCCATGTTCTCCAACTTATTGAAGGTTGCCATTACTTTCGTTTCCTTTAGGTTGATCTCCATTCCATATCACTACAGTGTTTATGTTTTATGCAAGTTATGCTGCAGACTTGCCGAGTTCTCCGCCGTTATAACCATGTCAATGCAAATGAGAAAGCGCATTCTGTTATTTCTACTTTTTGTAGATTTTTATATTTTGCTATTTCATATTTGGGTAGGATTCCTTAACGATTTTCCTCTTCTTGAAGTGTCATGGCTGAAGCCAAGATGACCTACTAGGGAGTTTAATTAATGGGGTGGTTTCCCGTTGCCTTCGAATTTCGGACTTGACCGGATTTTAAGATTTAAGTAAGAATGTTTCTATATTCTATAAAGAAAAAAATAGAGTTTGTTACTTTTCCCTGTCCCAGTCTTTGCTTTGTTACTTCTTTGATTTCGTAATTAAAATGTTATTTGTATAGGCTCTTAATTACTTGTATTAATCTGACGCTAACTTTTCATTTGAAAACGTTTAGAAGTTAAAAAGGCATTTTTTAAATATGAAGAAATTAAATTATTGTAAATTTTGTTTATAGGTTGTCCAGGAAAAAATGAAATATTTAAAGAATGTAGTGGTTGCCCGCCAACATGCTTAGAACCACTGGTTAAAAGTTGTACTCGCGACTGCAAGATTGGATGCTTTTGTAAACCTGGTTATTTAAGAAATGAGTACAGCGAATGTGTTGAAAAGTCTAAATGTTAATGGATCTTCATAAATTTTTAATTTTTGTACAAAAAATATTAAAGCTTATTGTATTACATGTTAAAAATATAATGTAATTTTGTCTATATTGTATGTTAAACACAGTCAATATTGTATTATTAGAAGTTGCTTAAGAAAATGCGTTAATATTATGATAATAATATTATTTCTGTAGATTTTATTTTTAATTTTTTTGAATTTAGTCTCTGAGGGCTTTTCAATCTGCATGTACACCGAGTGTTAAAATGTAAATAAATATATTTAACATAAAAATCATAGAAATGAAAGAACAAATCCCATCCAGTAAATACTAGTAAATGTAAAGGATTTTGGGCTGATTGGATTATCAAAACAACCAATTATTTGCTGTGTCAACGTTTCGAAGCCTTTATTGCTTCATCATCAGGACTATAATGGAAACAAACAATGAGTCTTCGGTAGGACAAATTCTCAAACATACGTGACTTTCCACACAAATTATGATGTTAAGTGGTTTGACATAATAATTACGGTGACTCAGAACAATGGTCTTTGATGGCGACATATCATAGACACATCATAGACATATCATAGACAAAAATCATAGTTTTAAAGTTCACATGGCCATGGCTCCAAAGTTATTGATTTTTCAGTTAAAATGGTTTAGTACTTTTTTAAAGATCATGAAATAATCTACAAACTACGTTTAAACCTTTCATTGTCTAAAATCAACGGCTATCGAGTTATGAATTAAATTCACTACAAAAATGTAGAAAGATTTGACTTTTTTATTTAGGAATTTTTCAAAATCCTGTATCTTTTAAACTAAACATTAATTTTACAAAAAATCTGATGCCCATACCGGATAGGAAATTTAACGGACTACTACTTTTATCCAGTAAAATTTTTTGAAGAACCAATCCATTTCACTGAAAATCAGAAAATAATAAACAAGGCAGCTACAAATCAAAATTTTTTCAAGTTAAAACTTCGTAAAACAAAACCTATTTAATTAACTGAACTTAACCTAAAAAGATAAACTGCCTTTATTAAAAAGTAAACAGTATTATATCTGCTCAAATAAGATTTCATTATTAAGAACATTCGCAAAAATTATTTAAAAAATTACAAATTTATGTAACTATTTTCGATTAGAAAAATTTATTTGATGCCTACTGAATATTGAAACATAATATGTACATTTCACCTTTTTTCCTATCGCTCACCATCCTTAAATTTACTTCAAAAATAGCAATAATAACAAAGAAAATTAACACCGACAATATTTGCTTACCTACATTTAAAATGATATAAAAGGAAATCTCAAGCTAGTTTATTATCAGTAATTTGAAAACCATCACAAATTTAACTAACAAAATTCATCATGAATGCAATCATTTTTATTACTATGTGTTTCTTATTAGTATCTTTAACTTTTGGTGCCAATGGTAAGTACCTACCTGGTTGTTAATAAAAATTTCAATCAATTATTATTTATAATATACCTACTCTTATATATATTGTTTTAATATCTTTGTGTTTCAAAATTTCAAAATTTTAGTTAAAACAAATCGCATAAATTGAAACGTTAAACGTTATCTGATTATTATCAATAAAGTTTGCCTTTCTTAATCTCCAAGCCTACACATGTTGCAAACTTCAATTTGAATAACCCCCCAATAAATCAATAAAACCATTGAATTCTTATTCAACTAAATTTAATATATAATTTAAACAAAATTATTTCCTCATCATCAAAAATCACGTCCAACCATTCATGAACTCTGAGGTGAACCCCCAAAAATTAAAAACTGTATCTGCGTTACAAATTTTAGATATTATTTAATAATAAAATTTTTAATATTTACAAGATAACTAATACCTAATATATGCCAAGTTGTCTTTCATTTATCCTAACTCTGACGGTGCGTCGCGGCTTCTCATTGCACATCTTTGATAGTATTGCTTACTTATCTTCCATTATGCCGTTTAAAAAATAAGTAGCTCCTAGCTCCAAATATTAAATAAATATAGGTTACTTGGAGTTGGAAGAGGTAACCTCTTCATCAGTTATATTGCTCCAGGCCACTTCGTACAGTCAAGTTTACCTGATGTTTAAAATATAATAAAATTAATTATTTAATGAACAAAATTTTAAATACTATGATATTCCTTGGTAGTTAAGAAATAATATTCCAAAATTCTCATAATTCCTTCTTGAGCTTTGTCCGAGCGTTTTCTGTAGAAAAATTGAGTGCCAATTTACAAAATAATGGACGTAGTTTATTAAGAAATAATGTGACATTTTATTTGTAAGATTTCGTTACGTTTTTCCTTTTCAAATCATTTTAGGATAATTATTCTAAAATTATTTTTATTATTTTTTCTTTATTGGTAATGTTCGCACATTGAAAATCAATTCATTACAAAAACGCAAATTTACTATAGAAATGGATTTCGCGATTTTACCGTAGCAAAAATAGTAAATTTAAAAATTTTTGTTTATAGATTGTCCAGGACAAAATGAAGTGTATACGACCTGTGGCGGTTGTCCTAAAACTTGCAAACAGCCAAATGGTCCTGATGCTTGCGCATCTGTATGCAGAGTGGGATGTGTTTGTAAACCTGGTTTTTTACTAAATAATAACAAAAAATGTGTTGAAAAATCTCAATGTTAATAATAAATTATAGTTAGTTAATATTTTTTAACAATGTATACGAATATATTATGTATTATATAAAGGTACATTAGTAAAAATCACGAGTCGAATATGATTCCATTAGGTTTTTCAGCATTGAGCTGAAAGTTACTAAGCAAGATAAAAGGTTTTTGTGTCTTCTGATTATTTACGAATTTATGTAGTTCTGCCTTACCAGCATCGAGGTATTGTTTGATATCTTCATTCAATTCACGCATTCCTGTCCTAGGTTAACGGAATCTGACTTAAACCCCTACATCATTTAAAGTCGGTTCCTTGACCATCAACAAAGTCATTTAACTCCGCGTAACTTTGTTTTTCGCTTAAGCATAAAATCATAAAATCAATGTGGCACAAATTGAGTTAAACCTAATAATCGATGTAATAAGTGCTTTAATGTCAAGGGAGACTATTTTGAAAAATAAAATTTAATTGTGAGTCTAGACGTTTCTTGTATAGTCTGGCCGGGAAATTTTGGCGTTTACCTCGTACTGGATGTAGTGAGCCTGAATTGAATCGTGTGAGTGGACTGTATTTGAGTTGGTTAAATGGAAGATTTGGTATCTTCGCATCCACCTTGTTGACGGCACGTGCAGTTTTGCTACCGGCAACGGAATCGCAATAAACACTGCCTATTTTTGAGCTGACCTGCTTGTTGAAACTAAAACAACGTTTTGTAAAATTATGTTTATTTTAATAACAAGTTTCTTCTTTGGCGGGAGTTCTCTGGAGCTCAGACTAAATATACCTAGACAGAACATATACAAACCTAACTTGAAGCAAATTTTTGTATTGTTTACATCCAACCGTGTTTACCGAGTCCCGAGTTGTAATTGGTCAACATAATTGCGCCATGTTGATACGCATGTACGTTTTACCGTTTTGCAATGTGTTTATTTACTTTAGGTTGTTTTGGTTCAACTACGAAATATTTTTTTAGACATTGTGAATTAATTATTATAGTTATTGAGTCGTGTGTGAAATTTATAATTTAAAAAATGGGCAAGCAATGCATTGTGTGTGGTCAAGTGTATCAAAAATCTTTAAAAACATCATTTCATAAGTAAGTAAAACTTAACCTCTAACATTCATAGGCGTAGTGTTTTCTTTTTTACTTTTAAAATAAATCAACTTATTTTTGTCATCATTTTAGGATACCAGATGATCAAAAGAAACGAAATACGTGGATTACTGTTTTAAATATGAACAAGGAAAATGTACCTTTTCTCTCATACGTATGCGGTAATCATTTCAAAAAAGACGATTTTGTATCGGGAAGAACTCCACTACGTTTAAAACCGACAGCTATTCCTTCGATTCTGATTTCATCTGTCAAGCAAATCCAAACGTATGTAGTATTATTAAAATTTTACTTAAATACCAAGTTTAAACTAATTTAACTAAACGAAAGAGACGATAGTAATTATTAGCTAAATACTCACGCTCAGGGCCGTAGATAAACATTGACCATGGGGGGTTTGAATCCCCACAACCACCCCCTATATACGGCCCTGCATCACGCTAATTATATTTGTTAAAATATACAAAATAAACGACAATTGTTTCGAAGAGTAATCCACTTCTAATTCAAGTTCCATTTATGACTTCTTTTGAATATGTTTTATTGCCTTATTAAGCGTGTTAAAACATACAGGGGTGCTCGAAAAAACAAAAGGTTTTAAACGGACCATCAATCAAACAATCCCATGGAATCTGGAAAAACCTTGCTTTGTGATTTGAGGAAAAAAAACCTCATTACAGAATCGGCTGAAACAGTTGTTGAGGTAAGAATATTTTCATTAAATTTTATAGACTAAATTTAATTATAATTTTACAGAACTCATTGTCTGGAACAACAGCAAGTATAATGAAGAGACTATTGCAAGGATCGTCTCGACAAAAATATACGCCAGAATTAAGATCATTTTCTTTAACGCTTAATTTTTATTCACCGAAAGCATATAATTATGTTCGTGAGACATTCAATAAGTCTTTGCCACATCCTAAAACTCTTTCAAAGTGGTATCAATCCATTGATGGTTCGCCAGGTTTCACTAAAGAAGCTTTAAATGCTTTAAAAATTAAAGTTCAAGAAGCAAAAGGAAAAAAAATTATTTGCAATTTTGTAATGGATGAAATGTCAATTAGAAAACATCGAGAATGGTCGGGTAAAAAATATTATGGATTCGTCAACGTGGGAACTAATTGCGAAGGAGATTCTTTACCAGAAGCAAGAGAAGTTCTAGTGTTTATGGTAGTGGCATTAAATTCCCACTGGAAAATACCAGTGGCATATTTTTTAATCGATGGACTTAACGGAAACGAAAAAGCTTCCCTTGTTTCAAAATGTTTGGAATTTCTGCATGAATCTGGAATTATTGTTAGTTCTATAACATTTGATGGGGCAAAGTCCAACATAAATATGGCCTGCCAATTAGGTGCTGATTTTAATGATTTCGACAATTTAAAAACATATATTATACATCCCATTACACAGGAAAGAGTTTATATTTATTTTGATCCATCCCACATGATCAAGTTGGTACGTAATACATTTGGTAGTGTTTTAAACATTACTGATAATGAAGGAAAGGACATTAAATGGGAATATATAGAAAAATTAGAACGTTTGCAAAGTGAGGAAGGCCTTCATGCAGCTACAAAATTAAGAAAACGGCATGTTGAATTCAAAAGAGAAGTAATGAAAGTAAAATTAGCAGTGCAAACAATTAGCAAAAGCGTTTCCGATGCACTTTTATTTCTTCAAAACGATTTAAAGATGACAGAATTTAGCGATGTCGATGCAACATCAAATTTTTTGATAAAGTTTAATGATTTGTTTGATATTTTCAACAGTAGGAATCTGTTTCAAAAATACTTATACAAGCATGCTCTTTCTCCTAAAACAGAACGGGAATTTTTTACTTTTTTTAGTAGTATGAAGAATTATATTCGTGGTTTAAAACTTAACGGAAAGCCAATTTTAACAACTCAAAGAAAAACAGGTTTTCTAGGATTTTTGATTTGCATTGAAAGCCTCACCGATATGTATTACAAATATATAGGTTGTGAAACTCCATTGTTGCAATTTATGCTCACATACAAACTATCCCAGGACCATTTAGAAATATTTTTTAGTGTTGTCAGAAGTCGTGGAGGGTTTAATAATAACCCAACTGCTAGACAATTTGAGGCAACTTATAAACGTCTGTTAGTACATGCAGAAATAAAAGGATCGGAACATGGAAATGCTATTGCGCTAGATGCATGTTCAATTTTACAATGTAGTAGTACGAAGTCTTTAACACAAAATGAAGAAGGAAATGACTTGATGTTATCTGATGATTTTAGAATAGTTTGTGAGGAAGATCGTGAAAACATTATTTTAGATGCGGCACAATTATCGCCATTTGTGGAAGACGTAGTCAAGTATGTGGCAGGTTTCGTTGTTAAAGGTTTAAAAGTATGCATTACTTGTACAAAATGTTTGCAACTTTTAGAAACCACCGAAGAAGCATTTTCTATGTTGCAAAAAAAGAAAACTTATGGTCGTTTGATTAAAGCGTCTGAATTTGTTTGCAAAGTTTGTGAATTTGGCGAGAAAGTTTTTCGACAATTTTATTTACACGACAGATTTAGGCAAAATATTAAACAATTCCTAATCATTAAAACTATATCTGTTCTACCTAACGAATTTTGTGACAAATATTTTGGTGATCATTTTTTTGATGCTACATTTTTAAATGATCATTATAATTTATTATTGAAACTAATATTAGGTCGATATGTAGATATAAGAATACATCACGTTTTATCTGAAGAAAATAAGAAGATTTCCAAAAGAGTACGAAGTGTATTGACAAAATCAATTTTATTTCAAAATCAATAAATATTTTTTAAATTTGACAATTGTTTAATTTGAAATAAATTATTCTTCGTATTATAAAATTATTATTATCCTCCCATCTCTCTCATACATAATTATTATAATAAATATAAAAAATCAAACCGCTTTATTTAAAATGCAAATTGACTATAGTTTTGGTGACGACTTCACCATAATCACAAAATTATTTTCTGAAAAATTGATAACATGGTATGAGAATGGGTTAATATAATGTTAATTTGATAAAAATATCATCAACTAGTGTCGAAAAGTTTCAGAAATTGGGAAATTTATTTCGGTTATGATTTCATTCTTTAAAAATTTTGTAGGGTTTTTTAATCTTTAAAATTTCTATTTTATTAGAAATTTTATTATTTTATTTTAAATTTTATTATTAAAACTTATTTTAACAAAAAAACTGGTGGTCACTTCAAAATATATACCGTACGCCACTGGATGTTGTTTAATAACAAGTAATGTTTACCAACAGTGCTGCTTAAAATTTGCTTCAAAACAAACCTGTGTGTTAGCATAGCTATGCTCTGTCTAGTAAATAGTTAGTCTGAGCTCTGGAGCATAGCAACTCATTACTCGAGTGTCAAGTAATAACCGACTTTGCGAGCACAAGGCTCTGCCGGTCACAAGAGCGGTCGATGACAATCGAACAAATTGAAACGAGCAATGTATAAGGTGCTTCATAAATAAGTGTCAACATTTTCACCTACAAAAATTACAATTCTTTCCATGCCGCCCGCCTTGAAATGAACATTTCAACAAATAAGAAATAACTGAACAGCAAACAAAAAAATGCAAAAAGAAACTTTGAACAGGAACAGTAAACATTAGCATTTAAACAAACAATATAAAAGCTTAAAAACTAAAAGTATATCCATAAGTAAAGTCAAAATCTGTAAAAAACACTGAATAGTCAAGCACTAACACTGGGGAGGGGGCAAATCTTGGCAAACGACCTTCTTATAATTCCTCCCTCAGTTTGGATGGTAGCAACACGATTAACAAGATCCTTACCAGGATGCAAGTCGATAATACGACCTAATCGCCACTTAAAAGGAGGCAAATTGTCATCCTTCACTAACACAAGCGAATCCTTGATCAGTTCAGACTGATGCTGTTTCCACTTAGTACGGTGTTGGAGCTCCGAAACGTATTCCTTGCTCCAACGCTTCCAAAAATGTTGGTAGATAAATTGTAGTCGTTGGAAATATTTCAACAGATTCTCTGGTACGCCAGTAACATCTGGGTCTGGCAGTGAGGCTAGAGGCCTCCCAACGAGAAAGTGACCAGGAGTGAGAGGTTGTAAGTCACTGGGATCGGAGGATAGTGGTGCAATGGGTCGTGAATTGAGGATAGCTTCTATTTGACACAATAAGGTGCAGAGTTCCTCAAAATTAAAAACTGAGTTTCCCAAAATTCTTTTCATGTGGTGTTTACATGACTTAATACCACTTTCCCAAAGTCCACCAAAGTGGGGGCTGTGTGCGGGAATAAAATGCCAATTTATGCCTTGATTAGATAAAGCATCAGATATGAATGACTCGTGATCTTTTAAGAGTTTACCCAATTCACGTAACTTAGAATTGGCTCCAACGAAGTTTGTTCCATTATCAGAATGGATATGTAATGGCTTGCCTCGTCGGGCTATAAACCTTCTCAAAGTGAATAAAAAGGCGTCAGTAGATAAGCTAGTGACTAACTCAATATGAACAGCTTTACTGGCAAAGCAGACAAAGAGACATAAATAAGCTTTACCTAGTCTAGATCCACGTCCATTAGTTAGCTTGTACGGTATTGGACCAGCATAATCAATACCCGTAATATGAAAAGGGTGAGAGGGTGTGGCTCTCTCGCTTGGTAAGTTACCCATAATGGGTCGTGTAATAGACGGCAATGCTCTAAAGCATCGTACACACTCATGCACAATTTTCCTTGTTAAATTTCTCCCGGAGGTAATCCAAAATTTATCTCTTAAGGAGCATAAAAGAAGTTGGGGTCCGGCGTGCAACAATCTTAAGTGTTCGCGCCTGACAATAAGTTTCGCGAAAAAATGCTTTCCTGAGAGGAGAAACGGGTGTTTTTTATTGAATGAATATTCAGTATTACGCAACCTTCCGCCTACACGTATCAAATTGTCATTATCCAGAAAGGGATTGAAAGCAAGTAGTGGCGAAGAGTCCTTTAAAGAATTGCCCTTTGACAATTGTTTATGCTCTTCTTTAAACAAATCCAATTGAGACAACTTTATTAAAGTTTTCATTGATTTGGCGAGTTCATCAGGACTTAACGGCCCTGTCTTACGTTCCTTCTTATGAAGAAAGCAGTTTGATCGAAAGCGTAAGCAATACGCGATTATTCTCTCAAGCCGAGATGCATTAGAATAATCCTCGAAAGGAAAAGAAATTCCTTCATTAACAATAAGCGCTTGAGTCTCGTTTTTAAACTCAGGTAATACGATGGTTGGAAACCTTGAGTTTGGCCAAGAAGCTTCTTCTTCAAGTAGCCATGGCGGACCGTTCCACCACAAAGTCGCGGTTTTTAAAACTTGAGGCGTTACTCCTCTTGACAAAAGGTCAGCAGGGTTAAATTTGGTGCTGACATGCCTCCAATCGGCATAGGAAGAGTGTTCCTGTATATCTGCAACCCGATTGCAAACGAACGTCTTTAACAAATTGGGAGTGGTTTTTAGCCATCCTAAAACAATTGTCGAATCTGTCCAGAAAACATATTTGGCGACATTAAATTTTAAAGACTTTTTAACTTGTTTTACAAGCTTGCTCAAAAGAACAGCTCCGCTGAGCTCGAGTCTCGGTATGGTAGTTGGTTTTAAAGGCGCAACCCTTGATTTTGAACAAAGTAGATTGATGCGCACTACATGATTGGAGTCGGTAACTCTAAAATACACACAAGCGCCATAACCGACTTGCGATGCATCACAAAATCCGTGTATTTGAATTTCAACCGGGTCCACGCAAGTGACATGACGTGGTATTTTTAGATCGTTTAATGTTATCAGATCATTGCGATATGAGATCCATTTTTTTTCAAGTTCTTTGGGGACCGAATCGTCCCAATCTAACCTTTCGAGCCAAAGGCTCTGCATAAAAACCTTTGCTGTAAAGGTACACGGTGATAACAACCCAAGGGGATCAAAGATTTGAGAAATCTCGGATAGCATCGTTCGCTTTGTTATTCTGTCGCTTGACAGTTCGGCAATATTGAACATAAAATGATCCGTTTGATAGATCCATATGAGACCTAAAGTCTTGGCATGCTCTTGGTCACCAAAGTTGAGGATGCCTGGATGAATGTCCGCCTTTGGAACGTTTTCCAATACCCTTGGATCGTTCGAGATCCATTTTCTCAAATTAAAACAGCCAGAATTGAGCACACTTATAAGTTCTGAGCAGATGAGACGAGCTTCATCCACGCTGTCTGCCCCAGATAATAAGTCGTCAACATAGAAGTCGTATTTGATTATTTTAGAAATAATCGGAGACGTTTTCTCACAATTGATACCCAATTGAAATAGAGAACGTATCGCTAAATACGAAGCTGAGGCGGTGCCGTAGGTTACGGTGTTCAAATCGTAGGTCTCTATTGGCTCTTCTGGAGAAAAACGCCAAAGAATGCGTTGTAAGTGCCTTTGACCAGGGTCAATTTGCACCTGGCGGTACATCTTTTCTATGTCAGCTGCTAGTGCATAGAGATGCTGTCTGAATTTTAACAAGATAGTAAATAGATCTTGTTGCATGGTCGGGCCAATCATTTGTATACTATTTAAGGAATGCCCTGTCGTGGTCACTGATGACCCGTTGAATACAACCCGCAGCTTGGTTGTGAGGCTGTCCTCTTTGAGTACACCATGGTGTGGTAAGTAGTACGAAATTTCAGAATTGGGCTTAACCAATGTCATGTGGTTCAAGTCTCGGTATTCCTGCATGAACGAGAGATATCTAGTCTGTAGTTTTGGATTGGCCTGAAGACGCCTTTCCAATGCAAGAAATCTTTTCTTCGCTACAAACTCTGAGTCCCCTAATACTGTAGGTGATGTTTTGAAGGGAATTGAAACAACGAATCTTCCCTCATCATTCCTTGCAGTGTGCTTAATAAAGTGTGCTTCGCAGGCATTTTCCTCTACTGAAAATACCTTTTCTGATGGATAATTATCCATTTCCCAAAACTTCGTTAGTTGATCTTGAATGTCAACTGAAGTAGTGAGATGACATCTTACTTGCGTTGATAACGCAGTTGTTGTTGGACCGGCCACGACCCAACCAAGATGGGTTTTCTGTAACATTGGCAGATTGGGACCTAACCGCTTCTGCCCAATGCAGAGAAGTTGAAAGAATATGGGTGAACCTATAAGAACGTTTATTTCGCCAGGTTTGTTAAATGAAGGATCTGACAGTTCGATATCCTTCGGTATATTAAAATTGTCTTGTTTGACATTGAAGCTTGGCACGCTGCCAGTAATGCGCTCGATTACCAGACATGTAATGTTAATTTTAAATAACGAGTTGTGCGCATGGATTTCTAAATTGCATTTAGAATTGACTGAAGTGTTTGATTCATTTATTCCACAGACAGTAATGTTTGCCTTTTGTAAAGGCAATTTTAACCCTTTCACACAATTTGAACTTATAAAATTAGACTGGGAACCCGAGTCTAGCAGGATGCGTACGGTTTGAAAAATACCTGCGGAGTCACGCACCTTGGCTGAAGCCGTAGGTAGTAGAACTTGTTGTGAGTTAGAGCAGAAGGCCGAAATACTCAGCGTAGGTTGAACGACTTCATCCTCTGATGAGTCCTTCACCTCTGGTTGGACAAGAGCTGCGATCTTTGCCTCAACGTGCAGCAGCGAGTGATGCTTCGCCTTGCAGGTCCTACACGTGTACTTTGAATGACATTTGGTCAAGAAATGACTGTTCGAGAGACAATTAAAGCATAATTTGAGTAATTGTACCTTGCTCGCACGAGCCTGTGGTGTCAATTTTGTAAATTCTTGACATGAGCTTATGAAATGATCACCTTTGCAATATGCACAGTTTGCATTGTTAACAACAAATGACTTGGACATAAACTTTGGTTTCTCGGGGTGTACCCTCGCGTTCCGTTTCTCAACGTTTTCTAGAAAATTAGAATGATTGATCAAAAAACCCTTGAATTCTTTTAACGTAGGCAGGATTGCCTCATCCGCGTTTAGAGCCTTTTCCCATTCTCTGTGGGTGTCATTGTCTAATTTACTTGAAACTAAATAAACAATAACTGCTTCAAACAGTTCCTCGGCAGTTGCTAGCGTAAGCAATGAACTAACGTGTTTAGCTATCGCGTCAGTCATCTTTCTAAGATCCTTAGAAGACTCCTGTTTCATTGATTTTAACCCTAGTATAGCAGTTAAATTGTTTTTGATAATTAACTTGGGCTGGTCATACCGATTTAATAGGGTTGTCCAAGCAATCTCGTAACTATCGGCAGAAAAATCGAGTGATTTTATTACATCTGCAGGTTCACCAAGAAGAGATGATTTTAAATAGTGAAGCTTAGTTATGTCACTCAAATCTGCGTTCTCATGAATTAAATTTTGAAATATTGATTTAAATTCGAGCCAAGAATCCGCTTGGCCGCTAAACCTAACAAGATTTATTTTTGGCAAATTTACCCTGTGCAAATTTGTATAAGAGCTCACCGAATGGCCACTTCCATTCGGCGACACTGGCCTTTCCGAAGCAACTACTGGCTTTAATTTACTAATTAAAAACTCCGCTGTAGCCAATTCTTTGTAAAATGTGTTTTCGAACTCAAGTAAATGTGCTTCATTTGCTTCGTCATTTTCAGATGTTAATATTATTTGATTATAAATATCAATGTATTCTACCATGATTGTAGAAATGACATTTAATCTTGTTTGCAGTTCATTCACCGTTTTTTCTTGAATGACTTCTTTTCTTTCAAATGCATTTTCTACTTGGTTTACAAATGTTTGAAATCTAGTTAATTTAGCTTTGACAGTACCCCTGTCTCGTGTTAAATTACTCATTTTTTATGAAATAATTTAAATGCAATTGAATATTTAAGAAAAATTGTTATTTTGCGTGGGTAATAACTCAACCTTAAAATTATTTGAAATGGAACTCTGAAGCTTATCGTACAAAAAATGCTAAAAAGAAAGGGATAAGGAATAGTTGTTGTCTTACTCTTTCTCGTTGGTAAGCTGTACACGCGCTTCTTATCTCGTTGCAGGGTTCCACTTGTCTGGCCTTGACGGTGCCCTTTTGCGAATATAGTTGAAACGCTGCAACTTTTGCTTGTAATAAACAATAGCACTTGTTTATTACCTTTGCTCGATAAAATCATAAATTACTCCTCTTTGAAGCTAATTTAACAATTTTAAAGAACAGTTCTTCGTTATTAATTAGCAATTAATAACTTCCTCGGAATGCTGATTTTTATCCACGCTCGAAGGACCATGAATTGAATCGTGTGAGTGGACTGTATTTGCGTTGGTTAAATGGAAGATTTGGTATCTTCGCATCCACCTTGTTGACGGCACGTGCAGTTTTGCTACCGGCAACGGAATCGCAATAAACACTGCCTATTTTTGAGCTGACCTGCTTGTTGAAACTAAAACAACGTTTTGTAAAATTATGTTTATTTTAATAACAAGTTTCTTCTTTGGCGGGAGTTCTCTGGAGCATAGCAACTCATTACTCGAGTGTCAAGTAATAACTGACTTTGCGAGCACAAGGCTCTGCCGGTCACAAGAGCGGTCGATGACAATCGAACAAATTGAAACGAGCAATGTATAAGGTGCTTCATAAATAAGTGTCAACATTTTCACCTACAAAAATTACAATTCTTTCCAGAGCCCTTGTCAGAGACTTGCAGTAGGTATGACAAATTTGATCAGATAATCCTGGTAAATTATAATGAATTTAAACTCTTACACCCGTACAGTGCCGTAATTAGCCTTTTATGCGCTCGGTGCGAGCTTTTCCATGAGCCTGTGGGTACCGCCCTAGTTACTGCACACAGTGCGGCCAAATTCGAAAAAGCTGGCCAAAAGTCGAAAATTTAAGTAATTAATTTTAAAATTGGTATCCGGGGGTTTTCGGGGTCGCTGATTACGAATCTACTATCAGAATAGTTATTTTCATAATGGCGGATCCAATATGGCGGACATAATACTTAAAATAAGATATTAATAGTCGAAAATTGAAGTAATTTATTTGAAAATTGGTATCCGGGGATTTTCGGGGTCGCTGATTACAAATCTACTATCAGAATAGTTATTTCCCATCAATAATTTTAATAAATTAATAAAACAATAAAATTAGTAAAACAAATTTATTTATTTTTAATTAAATTTTTAAGAAATTAAAATTTTTTAAAATATTGTTCAAATTGTTGAACATCTATTTTGATTAAACTAATCTTTTTATCAAACCCATCTTTTCATTCAAAATTCCAAAGATGGTTTGCTCTTTATCTTAAAAGGGTTGAACAGTCAATGTTTATGAATAGCAGTAAATGTAGCCCCCTTGAAATTAAAATCAACCTGTCCAAGCGCTTTTTACTTTTCTATTCTTAAATGTCTTGAAATATCGTATTTATTTTGCATTTTTGCAGCTTCAATTGTTTTGTTGAATAATTGAGAAAACTTCAAAAAAATTACTGTACTGAATTGAGGGAAGCAAGACCTTTCAAATGAAGTGTCACTTGCCATATCATCTCTATTAACATTTTAAGGGTTGTCATCACAGCGCTAAGAGATGAAACAATACGGGAGTGACATTGGTCGCAAAAGTTGTCCCCCTTGATGATAAAATTGACGTGTTTTTGCATTTCTTGAAAAAAAATTCTGTTGGCCTCAATCCCATCTGTTTCGTTTTCAAACGGCCACCCTGTATATGTGCGTGTAAGTTAGAGGTAAGTGTATGTGTATACACACATGACCCACATCTAGCCTCCCATATTATAAAGTTTGTTTTGTGCAAAAGAAATTTTTTAATCGGAGAATATAGAATTACAATCTTTCAATTTTTTAATAACTTCTTTTTACAAAACAGGTGTCCAAAAAAAGAGGCGCAAATTTGCGAAACTTTTTTTTTTTTTAATCATTCAAAATACATTAGATTGCAACCATAAATACGTTTTACGGCCGTGCACAGTGGTGCAATATAACTTTTTCATAATAATATGTCGTATTATAACAAATTCAATTAATCAAATTTAATAATAATTGTCATTTCACTGATTTACAGTACTTGTCAAAATATTACATACAAAATTTTTTTCTCATTCTACTAATCTTCAAAAGTTGATTCCATGTTATCCGATTGAAATTCTCTTCGATTTATAATTTATATGAAGCCTTAAACACATGCGTTATTCAAATACGGTAGCCACTATTGAAGCTGCTCGAACAAAAGTAACATTACAACCACTACTATGGCACGCCGTTTTGCTATTTAATAACACAGAAAGAATCTTCTAAAAGAAAAATATTAACAAAAAAATTTGTTACAGGAAAATTAGTGTTCATAAAAATATATTGAAATTATATTAAAGCATAATTTCAAATGAACAATTTAAATTCATGATTGGAAATATATTGAATTAAACCTTTGTATGATTCGACATTAAAATCAAAATTCAGTCTATTATTATTATACTTTAAAATCGTAATTATTTGAGTCTTCAATTATTTTAAGTGTAAATTAAAATTCATTTTTTTCTAGTTTTGCTACGGTATAAAATATATAAAAATTGAAAGTAAAAACCAAATTTTTATTTTTGAATTAAAATTATGTACATAATTTTAATTCTTCAATTTTTATTCTTCAATTAAAATTATGTACATAATTTTAATTCGGAAGCACTGTGAGTATATCGAATTTTAATATGTACATAATTTTAATTCAAAAATAAAAATTAAAGAATTAAAATTATGTACATAATAAAAATTCGATGAATTAAAATTATGTACATAATGGAAATACGGCAACGCCGCAAATAGTAAAGTAGAGTCAGTTGAGTAGGATTCTACAACTATTATATGCCGAGCAGTCGAGTGAACGGTACAGAATCCCGCGCATTTTCAACTTTTTATAAATGGATACCGACAGATATCGATACCGATTTACAGTGTTGTCGAATTTTTATTATGTACATAATTTTAATTCAATAAATTTTTATTCTGGAATTAAAATTATGTACATAATTTTAATTGAAAAATAAAAATAAAAGAATTAAAATTATGTACATAATAGTAATTCAAGAATTAAAATTTGTACATAATAAAAATTCGTAAAATATTTCTTGTAGCAAGATATAACAAATAATCGTGTTTGAAATTGTTCGATGCCACAATGATAATTGGATTTAGTAAATAAATTTTACGTCATGTTTAAATTGCAATTCAACGATTTAATTTGATATTCGAATATCGTTTACACCACGAATTAAATTTTCACTATAGTATCATAATAATTCATAGAATTTTTTCAATGTTAGGAAGGCTTGAAGTTTTTAAACTATTTCAATAAACAATTATTTTTGTTTCATCGCAACGTAAATATACTCCTATAAATTTATTGTTTATTGGAATAGTTTAAAAACCTTAAGCTTCTCTAAAATTAAAAAAATTATATGAATTATTATGATACTATAGTGAAAATTTAATTCGTGATGTAAACGATCTTCGAATATCAAATTAAATCGTTGAATTGCAATTTAAACATGACGTAAAATTTATTTACTAAATCCAATTATCATTGTGGCATCGAACAATTTCAAACACGATTATTTGTTATATCTTGCTAATAATTATTCAAGAATTAAAATTATGTACATAATTTTAATTCTTCAATTTTTATTCGGAAGCACTGTGAGTATATCGAATTTTTATTATGTACATAATTTTAATTCAAAAATAAAAATTAAAGAATTAAAATTATGTACATAATAAAAATTCGATGAATTAAAATTATGTACATAATAAAAATTCGACAACACTGTAAATCTGACAAGAATAGGTATAGGGTATAGTAGACTACTCCTACTCTATCCTACTCAACCGACTCTACTTTACTATTTGCGGCGTTGCCGTATTTCCATTATGTACATAATTTTAATTCATCGAATTTTTATTATGTACATAATTTTAATTCTTTAATTTTTATTTTTGAATTAAAATTATGTACATAATAAAAATTTGATATACTCACAGTGCTTCCGAATTAAAATTATGTACATAATTTTAATTGAAGAATAAAAATTGAAGAATTAAAATTATGTACATAATTTTAATTCAAAAATAAAAATTTGGTTTTTACTTTCAATTTTTATATATTTTATACCGTAGGAAAACTAGAAAAAAATGAATTTTAATTTACACTTAAAATAATTGAGGACTCAAATAATTACGATTTTAAAGTATAATAATAATAGACTGAATTTTGATTTTAATGTCGAATCATACAAAGGTTTAATTCAATATATTTCCAATCATGAATTTAAATTATTCATTTGAAATTATGCTTTAATATAATTTCAATATATTTTTATGAACACTAATTTTCCTGTAACAAATTTTTTTGTTAATATTTTTCTTTTAGAAGATTCTTTCCGTGTTATTAAATAGCAAAACGGCGTGCCATACACTACTGTGAAGCAGGTAAAAGGAAATTGAAAAATTTATAAGTATTTCATGACTCTTACGGGGATATAAAAGGCAACCCATAAAAAAACAATCATATTTAGATACTTTTATTTTCGACTTTTTGCCAGCTTTTAACGATTTGGCCGCAGTGTGCGGCACTGCACCCGTATTCACAAACATCCCTAAAACTTTTAACGAGCCGTTTAATTTAACAAACCAATGGAAATTATTAGTCATATTAGTGACTAATAGAATATTAGTCATTTTGTAATATTGCATGTAAGAGACCACTGTGGCTTGATGTGATCGCTAGTTGAGTTATGAGAGGAAATTCTGGGTTCAAATCCCGGGCTCGGCAGAATTTCTTAGCTCAGCCGTGAACATCAAACTGTGGATCGAAATACTAATAACTTTCTTTAACACCTTAATGGAAAACGGGGTACTATAAGCCTAGAGCTTCAGTATAAAGTGGGCATTGAACCCGTGCAGTTAATACGAATACGAATATTGCATGTATAAAATGGGTAATCACATTTGAAGAAAAGATAATTGAGTAACAGAACGAAAAACCATCTTACATACAGGATGTTGTAAAACAAGAATGCAGGGTATATTAAGCCACAAAGTCTTTTTCTTAAAATTTAGACCCCCCCTCCCCCTTGGTGAGATTTGGTGAGATGTGACGGAACCCCTCCCCCCCTCTCTATCTTCTCACGTGAGATTTACTCTATAATTTTTTAATAATTAAATTTATTTGATATGTTTATGTATTTTCTTCAAACCACTAAATACCTAAAGCTGTGTCTTCACTAAGACGGCACGGCAAGCGGCACTTTCATCTTGCAACAAAGATCAATAGTACCGCAACTAACATCAATAGTACCGCTTGCTGTGCCGTCTTAGTGAGGATGCAGCTTAAGCGTTGATATAGTCCTTCTATATTATACTTACTACATTTTTTTCTGTGAAATAAGAGGAGAAAAATAATACTAAGTAAGTTTAAGGTGCACTATAACAAATTTAAATAAATTTGGTAAAAGTAAAAAATAAGTAAAATAAAAATAAATAATAATTTGCAGAATAAGTGACAACATATGGATATTTATTCCATACTTTGATTACTGAACCGTAATAGTACATAAGTCACTGATAAATATATTGTCCTGTTACATAATTTTTTTTTACAAATTTTAAATTATAAATGAAAAAAATGGTCAACTATACCATAGAATTCTTGAATTCGCTTGAATTGTCCGGATTACCACCTCACAATTTGTAATTGAAAGTAAGCTCAGTCATCATCATGTTCTGTAATGTGCACAGACTTACTGGAACTAGGGGCCACTCGGCCAAATTATGAGTTAAAGGCGGGGCGCAAGAAATATAAAGTCCGGATTTACGGACTGCGTATTCAAAAGTTCAAATGGCTGTAATTCCTCATGCGTTTGGCGTTCGCGATGACCATTAAGTCGTTGGAATTAACTTTGAGTTTCCGTGTTTTGCGTATGGAGAACTTTATGTCGCGTGTTCGCAAGTTTTCATTTTTGTTTATTTACGCACCGGAAAACAAAAGGAATTAATCACAAAGCGAAACTCAAACCGCATACAATAGGTGCCTTTAGACACACAATCCTGGCACGCGGGTAGGATCGAACGCCAGCACGCCATGCCAGGCGTGTGTGTCTAAAGTTAAGGAAAAGCCACGGGGCGCCTTGATGTCACAAAATATTTTGTTTGTTGTTATTTTGAAAGACTTCTTATATCAAAAATATTATTTCTTGACGATATTTTAACGCAAAATTTAAATTGTGATCCTACCCGCGTGCCAGGATTGTGTGCACCTAATGGGGTAAATATTGCCGATCTCTATGAATTGGAGTTGGAAGGTTGATTGGGATTCATAATCGCTTAGGAAACATCTATTAATTACATGAAGCGTTTTGGGGAGGGGGGGTCGATCTGAATCTCGCCCAATCACACATGGGGAGACGGGGGGGTCTCGGCAAATATCACGTAATTTGGTTTTTCCTCGAGAAACTGTAAAATTACAAGAGAACTGGGTTAAATTCAGTAAAACAAACAATCTTACAGAGATTAGAGGGGAGGGGTGTTAAAGGCAAATCTCACGACATCTTACTAGGGTGGGGGGCAAAATAATTTCAAAATCACCTCACTTAATTAATAAACGCCTAAGTTATGAAGAGTTACAAACAAATCAATTTTATAAGCGATACGAAGTTCACCGGGTCAGCTAGTTAACTATAAAACAAAATAACAAAATAAGAAAACACAGAAATATTTAAGAAATAATAAGATTACAATAATGCCAATGGTTTTCCCAGTTTGTGTGTAGATAATTAATATTGGAAGCATATCTACATCTTTACTTATTGTTATCGAGTTGTCCAAAATTGGTTTTTCCAATTAAAATCGTAATATTTGAATATTATTAAAAAATATCAACAATATTTTTTACTTTTTTAATTCTTAAATAGTATTATACTGCACTGTTAACAGTGGAAGACTCTTAAGAGTCCATACTTACTTTTTACTTCCTTGTAAAACAAGGAAGTATTGTGATCCCGATTTATTTAGATTTCCAGATTTTGACGGAAATATCCGTTTTGACCTTCCCTGAATCCATTTTGACTATTTTCGTTGTGACGTCTGTACGTACGTACGTACGTACGGATGTCTGTATGTCGCATAACTCAAATACGGTAGGTCGTAGAAAGTTGAAATTTTGGATTTGAGACACTTATAGCATCTAGTCGGTCAGGTACAACTCGGCGCCAGGCCAACTCGGCGCCAAGACAACTCGGCGCCAGCTAACTCGGCGCCAGGACAACTCGGCGCCAAGTAAATAATAAAATTTTTTAATAAAATGTTTGTTAAATCGTTATTGTTATAACGATTTCACATTCAGGGTCGTTCGTAGAGACCGGATTTTAAGCATTTTTGCTTATTGTCAATTTTAAAAGCAGCTCTTTGAAATTTGAGATGTGGACGAATTACATAAAAAGATATATTTTTACGTATAGTTTTTCATGCTTATTTTGCTTTTTTTGCGATTTCTTGCTTATTTGCTTATACCTGAACTTATTTTCTACTTTTGTGCTTATTTTGAACTTATTTTCTAATTTTAAATTGAACTGACTTAAATTAATTTTTAAATTAATCAAAAATAAATTTTTGATACATAGTTATCCCTAAATTATCAGTCAGTGGCGTAGCCAGTTAGCCCCCTCCACCCCGAAATTATTAATTTGAAATGATACATTTATACATCTTGTGTAATAAACCCTTTGTCAGGCTTTTTAAAAGTATTTTTTTTAAATAGTTGCCATGGCGACAATTAGCTTTCGGTACCTGTATCAAAAAAAATTTCCAAATCAACTTCAGAACTAGCCCCCCATCTACCCAAGCACTACCCTTCTTCCGAAATCGAAAATTTTGTATTGCTAATGATTTACGTCCTAAACGTATACGTCCTCGACATATTTGAAAAGCAAATCTGGCTTCGCCAGTGGATATAGACGTAAATGGGTTTTTTGAAAATGATGGCGGAGAGTCCTCGTTGTGTCAAGTACTCTTTAATGAGGTCGAGATACATCTAACATGTAGATTTCTTTTTAGCAGAACCTCTTAATTAAAAAAATATTAATTAATTAATAATTAATATAAAAAATATTAATTATAAAAATAATGTATCGTAGTTAAATAAAATATCGTTTTCTAACCTAAGCTTAATCGGCGCCGAGTTGTCCTGGCGCCGAGTTGGCTGGCGCCGAGTTGTCCTGGCGCCGAGTTGGCTTGGCGCCGAGTTAGCCGGCGCCGAGTTAGCAGCGCCGAGTTGGACGGCGCCGAGTTGGCGGCGCCGAGTTGTCCCATCCCGGCATCTAGTTGTGCACCTCCTATTTTTGGTTGCGATTGTCCGTGCCAAAAGTTGTAATTAATGACGCACATGAATAGATTAACGAGATTCCTGTCCAATTATTATAAAAATTACAAGGAAGTTATGTGGTGTCCACATCAGATTTTTATTTATTCAGTAAATGCACAACTTAACGAACCTCTGCATATTTTGAACGAAATAAATTTTTGTTATCAATTTTTTTTTTGAACAATAATTTTTCAAAGAAGCTTCAAATATGAAATGAATTTTTGTTATTTATTTTTGAAATTTAAAATAAACAAATGAATTAATTAAATTTCGTGTTCCAATGTTGGACTCTTAGTTCAAACTTGAACCTCCTTGAAACGTGTCGAGAGACCAACCTTCCCCGACGACGCTCAAAGATCGACTAAATATTTTCAAATTGTTTCTTTCATGCGTTTCCAAGAAATTCAATTATCTTTTCAGATTCACATTTTTTTTATTTACTTCTGGTTTTTTTCTAATCAAGACAATGTCAGGCTTGTTATGACTAATTTCTCTATCCGTTAATATAGTCCTGTCCCAGTAGAGTAGAGAAAAATCATCTTCAAGTACAGGTTCAGGTACGTAGTCATAATAGGGCCTAAAATTGTCGAGCAAGTTATATTTTTTACCAAGCTGCTGGTGTAATATCTTGCAAACCTGGTTGTGTCTATGAAGATAGTCAGTAGGAGCCAAGAATGAGCATCCTCCTATAATATGTTCTATGGTTTCATTGGGGACACCACACTTTCGACAACGATCTGCAACATCGAAATTCATGATATGCTTCTTGTAATTGTAAGTGGCAAATACACACTATCTTGAATCGCACACATGAATCCTTTAGTTTCAAAGTGTAGTAATCCCCGCTTCAACCATTTTACTGACATTTCTCCATCAATTCCTTCGGAGTCCAAAATTGTCTGATATTTGCCGTGAAGCACCTTATTCTTCCAATTAATATCTAAATTAGATTTTTCTTCACAATTAAAGTTTTGATTTTTTACATTTAAACCACTAAAATTTTTATCCAGACTTATAAATTCACGAATAAAAGAAATGTTAATTGAATAAAAATAATCACGCAATAATTTAGTTATAGATTTACAAGAATTAAATAAATTTATTAAACCGCGTCCTCCTTTTTTTCTCTTAATATACAGCCTTTCCACTGCAGATTTTGGGTGTAAATATCTATGTTTATATAAAATTTTTCTTGTTAAGGTGTCCAAATCATTTAGGTCTGTATTCGACCATTTCAGAACTCCGAAAGAATATGATACGACTGGATATGATACCAAGAGTTACTAGCCGAGATCATATTCCGAGACGTTAATTTACTTTTCATTAAAATTTTTAATCTTTATAAATACAGTAGAATCCGCTTAATGTTATCACGGATAATGTTATCAGTCGGTTATTGTGATCATTTTTTTTTGGAAACCGGCCACTTTTTCTTTCTGTTTTTTCTTAAATTTTGTTCTAATCCAAGTCTTCTCAAATTCGCCTTTTTCTAAATTTCCCTAATTGCTATCAGTTATCAGTTATAAGTAAATATTATTGAAATGTCCTTGGCCCAAAGTGATTACATTAAGCGGATTCTACTGTATTATTATTATTATTATTATCATTATAAATGATATAAAAGGATATCGTGAATAGTAAATAGTCAGTGTTCTGAAAACCAGTATAAGTTCAACAAAGAAAAATTACTATGCGTGCTATATTTTTTATATCGTTATGTTTATTATTGGTATCTTCAGCTTTTGGTTTTCTATCAAGTAAGGAATAAAAAATTTAATTTTTCATTTTTTTTTTATTATATGCTACTAGTTTTAATTTTTATATTATATTTTTTTAAGAACTTCAGTTTTTGGTATAGAAGGTAAGCAATAAAAAATTTAAATGTATAATAAACTACTCTCAAAAAAATTGAAATAGCACATTAATCCAATGCCACGGAGTTTAAAAAGTTATCATATCTATAATGAGTTTTATAAATGGATATCATATGTAGAAAAATTTGTGTTGCTGTTTTCTTTTCGGGAAAAATTTTCATTGGAACTCACTTCTTTTCTTTTTCGAGTGCCATACACATTCCTGTAGTGTTTATGACATACTGTTACTCTTGAAACTTTCTTAGTAATTGTATTTCAATATTTAACGTATCTGTTCAATTTAATATTACCAATTAATTTTGAAATTTTTTGTTTAGTGTGTTGGAAACCAAATCAAGAGTATGGTACCATTTGTGGCAGTTGTGCTAGAACTTGCAATGATCGATTACATCCCATTTTTTGTATGCATAAAAGATGTACAACAGGTTGTTTTTGTAAATTTGGTTATCTCCTAAACAATGGCATTTGTATTCCTGAATATCAATGTTAATCTTGCTTTGTGAATCTTTAGTGTTAAAGAAATAAAGAGGAAAATAAATATATTAAAATGCTGTAGTATATTATGTATGTGGTACTAAATACCTAGGGGTATTTTTAGATCGGTTTCGTACATTCAGACACCATCTAGAGAAGCTATCTCGGAATATAGCGGACTATACTAGAGCAAATTTGATTCAAAGCTTAGCCGGCACTTCATGGGGAGCAAGTGCGGATGCATTGAGGATTTCATCGCTTGGCTTGGCGTGCTCTGCAATCTCCCATGTTCATCTTGTGGATACCCAGTTACATCATACAATGCGAATAATAAGTCGATCTGTTTTGTCAACCCCCTTACCGTGGCTTAAAACTCTTTGCAATACAGCATCCCCTGACATTGGAAAAAAAAGACAATATCATGTTTAGTTAAGAAGATATTATACATAGAGAACTCCATGGGCGCCCGAAGGGGAGGCCTTGGCCACCCCTGGGAAATTGAATGGAAGAATAAAAATCAATTTTTACAAACGAAAAAACAACATAATGAAATTTGGAAACTGTAAATATATATATGTGGGTGCCCCCCCCCGAGATTTATTCTTTCGGGCACCCATGGAGAACTCCATCTTATATAACGTCTTTAGAGATACACAAATACATAGGTTACAATCTCTAGATTTGAATAGGTTCTCTAGAACCTAACGCTCGCCTCCTTCCGGTCGCGTCCTTTCGGCCGCGTCCATTTGTCCGGCTCCGGTGATGCTGTATCTGAAAGTTCCCGTGATTGGCTAACAAATTTAGATCTACAATATTATAACCATAGAGGATAAATGAACCATACGATATACTTGTATACGAGGGGAGTTCAATAAGTCAGGTAAAAATGACACAACGAATTTCTTTTTTAGGTAAATTTTTTATTATTTTTCAACATAGTCTTCTTTTGACAGGATACATTTATTCCAACGATGTTCAAGTTTTTAAATACTGTCTGGAAAGTAATATTTATCAAAACCTTTAAAATATGCATTCGTTTTTACGATTACTTCATCATTTGTTTGAAATCTTCTTCCAGCAAACCCTTTTTGAGATTTGGAAATAGGAAATAATCACAAGGTACCAAACCTGGAGAATATGGTGGATGAAGAAATAATTCATAGCGTAATTTTACAAGTTTTGCTGTTGAAATTTTTGGCAAATGAGCTGGTGGCATTTTTATGAAGAAAAACACTTTTTTGCAAATATAGTTGTTTCTGCTTTATTTCATCATTCAGTCGATCCAGTAATGATGCATAATGTAGTTCTGTTATAGTTTTTCCAATTTCCAAGTAATCAATAAATATTATGCCACAGTCATCGCAAGACACAGTTTCCATAACCTTCCTAGCTGATGGAACTGCTTTTGCCTTCTTTGGAGCACTTCCACCGGCTCCCAATTGTTTAGACTGTTCTTTGGTTTCTAAAGGTGAAATCTGTTAGTTATTAGTAATTTAATAATTATTTATTTATGAAATATTCATATAAATGAATATTTGGTGTACTGATGATTGAAGGTATTGCAGCAGAAGTGACAATATTTTTTTAAAATAATAATAGTATAATAAATCATAATTAATTATAGTAATAATTTATTGTCAAAAATTTACACATTTTTTAAATATTTCATTAACTTTAACGTCCAAACTAATTTTAAACAGTAATATGAAGTTCTGTATTCTCTTTATCATAATAGCATTTTATAATCTTGTAAGATGTTCTGACGAAGACAACTGTCGAAACTACTTCATATTAAAATTAATTATTTCGAGGGGCTCAATATAAAATAAATGTTACTATACTATAATATGTTATATAATGTTATTATAATATTAAGTAGTGCTAATAACCTACGTTGATGCACTTTTTTGTTTATTCCATTTTACTTTGTATCTGATAATAAAAAAAAAAAAATAAATGCTTTTCGTTTGAATTGATTAAAATTTTTTTATGAGCTGCTCTATATAGTGTGTTTGATGCCGCAGTTCCTACACTTAAGTTTAGTACAGCTAGAAAATTTTAACCACCTTGGTTTCTCAAAGACATTATCTCGCTCATGCGCGAAAAAAAAGAAAACATACAAGCACTTATTTTTTTAATGTAGATGTAGTAATCCAACTACAAGGTTTTGCGACTTAAGACGAAAACTAAATTTTTTTCTCGGGGATGCAATGCATACAACGAATACATATAACTGTATTAACACAATACAAGAAGAAGAAAATATCAATACTGATCTCACAAACTTCTGGGCTTTCATAATAAAAAGTAGAAAGGGTCCTTGTTGTAGATGATGATCGCGTTTACGACGTCCCTCAGAATGTGGTCGATGCATTTGCAAACTACTTTGCTGGTGTGTACTGTGCCTGCAAAACTGCTGTTTCACCTACTTGCAACGATAATCTCTCGTACGACTTCGTTGGTTCCAATATGAACATCGCCAAAATCACGGACGCCAACATAATGATTGCAATTAATTTTTTCAAATCTACAAACAATAAACTCACAGCTAGAATGGATCAGATTCCTGGCTCTATAATAAGGGATTGTGGCTGCTTTTTGATGGAACCATGAAAGCATATTCTTAACGTAATGATTTTCACCTCGTGTTTTTCAGAGTTCTGGAAGCGTGCACGCGTAATACCTGTGTTGAAAAAAGGAAAAAAGGCGATTCTTCCAAGTTGGACAATAAATTATAGACCTATTTCGATTCTATCTATTTTATTCTAGCTCAACAATTAAAATTGAAAATAAAACAAAATTATCTAACCACTTGAGTTCTTTTTCTTTAACTTCCACCATGTTCACAATATAAATTTTTATATCGAGCCCAAATCGCCGAAACTCCTGTGGCAATGCTTTAAACTTTAAAGAGGGCACGGAAACTTCATAAAACTTCTTATTCATAGTACATATTTGGAGTGTGAGAGGCGCCATTTAGCCGATACTTTATTTAAAACCGTGTAAATTTAAATTTTTTCATGTTTATGAAACAGGAAAAAATTAAAAAGTTGGTCATTTGTAACAGTCTGCGTTTTATTTTACGAATAAAAGCGGTACTATGAATCAACTTTCAAAGATTGTTTCTTATTTTCTATTAACGGATAAATTGTTCAAATCACAGAATTTACAGTACAGATTATAGATTGCAGATTGCTAGTATATAGATAATTTTTTACCTGTGAGACGAGCACTTGAAAATGATCTTGCTTTTTAACCATATTTTTGAAATTATGACTATTTTTCAACGAAAATTTTACATGTGTGCATTTTAAACCAATACTATCTTGTAGATTATTTTATAGCGAACAAGTTATCTTTTTGCGCTAACACTTTTAAGTTGATACGAAATAAAACGGTTAAAGAATGCTAGATTTGCATATCGCCGGTTCGATCATCGACCAAGTATGAAATTTATAAAGATTTATTAATTGAATAATTTAAGTATATAAACTTCCGGGTTGGTCCGTCGAAGTGAGCGGACGCATTCGTGAGAGGGTTCCTTAAAAGTGTTAATTTGCGTCTCAGTATTGAGATTTTTAATTTAATTTTGTGCAATAAAAAGTTAATTTTAAAATTAAAAAAAATTAATTAAATTAAAAAGCGTAGTAAAATTTACGTTAGCGTCGAGCACCTGGCTTGATAGTAAACACTTGTGGTTATTCTTATGTTTTTGGATAGAAATTTGTTTGAAAATTTATTTAAAAGATTTGTTTTATTATTCGCATCATTTTTTTGCATTGTTAATTTGGATTATGTTAATTTCAAATATTTATTTGGAATTTAAATAGTAGTATAAATTTAATTTAAATATATTTGAACCCACTCCTGAGAGGTCGAGCTCCCGACTTGATAAGCTGGCCGGCAACCAACGACCGAGAAGGAAGTTGGTTAAAAGGTGAAAAATCACTGATATAAACCATCTAAATAAACTAATTAACGATTACTAGGTATATTATAATAACTATAAATATTTTTATATTACACTGAATCATTATTTGTTTTTTATACCTTATTGACAGCGAAATATATTAAGTATGCTATAATACCCTAGAGCGTATAAATCATAATGCCCGCTTATTATGCCCTCTCATCGCAATTATATACACAAGTCACAGCAAACTAGGAAATTTAGCAAATTTAAATTCAAAATTTATAAATTTTCTGAAATTCAAAAAAAGTGTAATATAAAACGTTGTATGCAACACGGGCATTACTCGATGTTTATGCTCTCGGGCAACCTAAAAACTCTCGGGCCTAGCACTGCCTTCCTAATCTAGAAAGCAGTAACTCCATTTTTTTTAAATTTTATTTATATCGCTTTTGAGGATTATTACAACAATATGTGTGATCCTACAACATTAAAAAATAGTAAGACTACTAATTATGTAGCAATTTCGGTATTTTTTGTGAAAAACATACCTTGCTCACCACACCTGGGATAGGTATTCCCCAGTATTTATATAAATGTGGTGAAACCCAGATGGAAAACCAGCTCTTAATTGCGGAGGCGGAGCATAGGTTCTGAAAAAAATAAGAATTTGCTTCTTCGGAACAAAATAAAACTCTATCAACAATTAACCGTATAATGATGATCAAACAGAATACAACAATTTCCAAATCAATTACAATTTGAATCGTTAGCCACAAATAGGGAACATCCACGTCGCCAGCCGATGTAAAACTCGACGTTTCCGCAATTACAGTAAAAATCGGTATAGCAAAAAAACACTTACCAAGGCCTGGCTCGTTTACAAGATGGTAATACGACAATACTTGTTTACCAATTATGTACTGCAATTCCAACCCACATAAGCTCTTGACTCGATGACTTCCCTGGCTGCTGTAGATGAAAAACTCGGCTCGATTGCGAAGCTGCTTGCAGAATTCGTTGCGTCGCACAAACAAGAATTTCACTACCAAACACTTGATCGTAGCACAGAACTGACTCCTTCCAGTAGTCGTCGATGGTAAGTAAAAATCAGAAAGATGCAACATACGGCCACACACCGTTTTCTTAATCGAACATTCAATGTTGCTGCAAATTTTGGCAGTTTGGGTTATCAGCGCCACGGTACAAATCCCACAATTAAGGTTTCCGATGTTAACTAAGTACTATGCTTTACGGTTTCGTAAATCCTAACTTCGCTGAACGATTTCTTCCTCAGGCTTACTCTTTATAAATATTCGGCCCTATCTGAATAATCTTCAGCCCTACGAAACTAAACACGTCTTATCTCACTCGCAGTGCGCTTTAGAATCTGAAACGCAGCTCAAGTACGCGCCCTCTACGATCCCTTGCGCATGCCTTACTAAACATAGGCGTACTAAAAATCGTCATCAAGGGATCGCGCAACAATTGACAAAAAATTGTTACAATTATTGCATATAACTATTAGTCCTACTAGTTTTTAGTGTTGCAGGATTACAGATATTGTTGTAATAATCCTCAAAAGCGATATAAATAAAATTTTTAAGAAATGGAGTTACTGCTTTTTAGCTTAGGACGGCAGAGCGGCCTTCGACCTTTTAAATTGGTTACCCTCGACATAAACATCTTCATAATGCCCCTGATACATAAATAACTATAATAAACAGTCTCAATAATATGGCTTTTATATTAGAAAAGTTATTTTGTATTTAATATAGAAAACATAAACTTAGTTTTATAAATTAAAACCATAATACTCAAATGTTTTTTTAAATCATACTTATTTTTAAAATTATATATAAAAACTATCTTAAACTGTTTATAGGCAATGTTCTAAAGACAGCAAAAGTGCAACAAAGAAAATTCACTATGCTTATTACAAATTTTATGTTCTTATGTTTGTTATTATTATCTTCAGCTTAGTAAGCAATGCAAAGGCCCTAGGGGTATAAGCATGGCGATTCGGCCCCGGAAAGATATTTAAACGATATTCTGAGAATATGTTGGTACTAATAAAATAATAAGATCCTGAAAGTTTCAGATCGCTAACTCAGTTGGTTTTCGAGAAAAAGCAAAATATGTAAATAATGGAAAAAAAATGTTTTCTCCGGAATGGCTGAATCGATTGATCTAAAAATTTAATATGATTTGCGGGCTAGTAGGGGCTCTTAAGAAAAATATTAACACTTATTTGGCTCCATAAGATCCTTGAAAAAAAATTGTTTTTTCTTTAATTTAATTTTTTTTACCATGGTATAATTTTTGTAAAATTATGAAACTATTCTTTTTTCAAGCCTCATATATTACCCTTTAACTTCATAAATTTTTCAGATTTTTAAAATGGGTACGCCACAGTAGAAAAAAATAAAAACCATTTTTACTGAAATAATGCATTTATTTAATTATTTTTATGCATATAGATGATTTCTAACTATTATAAATAATTTTTTATTTTTAAAACAAAAATAATTTTTTCGTCAAATTAAAAAATTGAAACAGTTAAAAATAACTAATCCTAATTAATGTCAATAAAAAATTTGAGAATTTCTTTTTTATTACACAGCTTGATTATTAATATATACTTAAAAATTAATTCTATTAATATAACCAAAGTTCAATATATTAATGAAAAAAACCATAGTTTTTCAAATTATTAAGTCAATTTTCCATAAATAAACAATAAAGAAAAGAAAAATGCAAAAATTCTGATTAATTTTCTCAATCTTCATCACTGTCTTCTTCAATCACTACTAAAATATTGTCTTTATCAAATATTTTATTTAATATTGCAGCAGGCCTGAGAATTTTTGATAAATATCTCCCGTGTGACAAATAATAAACAATTGCGGCAACAGGGAAACAACATTCAATTTATCAAAAATTTTCAGGCCTGTTGCAATATTAAATAAACTATTTGATAAAGACAATATTTCAGTGGTGATTAAAGAGGACAGTGATGAAGATTACGGCTGGGCGATATTCAAAAATCGATATCGAATATCGATAATTCAAAAACTATCGATAATTTCGATTAATCGATATTTGTCGATAATTTTCGGAGTATTGAGATATCGATAATTATCGAAGTATCGATATATCAATACTCTGATAATTTTCGAATTATCGAAATAATAAACCCCAACTTTTTTTTCTCGAATAAAGAAACCGACCGAACCCAAAATTGACCAATGAGAAGTCCAGAAAACATAAGACATCCAAATATCCAAACTATTGTAATATCGATAACTATCGAAATATCGATAACTATCGGAATATCGATAACTATCGGAATATCGATAACTATCGGAATATAGAAAATTAATTCTCAAAACATTTTAAATTAATGCATTATTTGAGCCAAAAATTTGTTTTTATTTTTTTCTACTGTGACGTACCCATTTTAAAAATCTGAAAAATTTATGAAGTTAAAGGGTAATATATGAGGTTTACAAAAATTATACCATGGTAAAAAAATTAAATTAAAGAAAAAACAATTTTTTTTCAAGGATCTTATGGAGCCAAATAAGTGTTAATTTTTTTCTTAAGAGCCCCTACTAGCCCCCAAATCATATTAAATTTTTAGATCAATCGATTCAGCCATTCCGGAGAAAAAAATTTTTTTCCATTTTTTACATATTTTGCTTTTTCTCGAAAACCAATTGAGTTAGCGATCTGAAACTTTCAGGATCTTATTATTTTATTAGTACCAACATATCCTCTGAATATCGTTTACATATCTTTCCGAGGCCGAATCACTACGCTTATGCCCCTAGGGCCTTTACTGTTATTACAATTAAATGTTATTTTAATCTATTTAACTTTAATATTAAATTTTTAATACTAATTTTACTAATTACTATAGTCTATCCCAGATACTAAAAATGTAGGTGGCAGGTCAAATGCAAAACCACATTCACACAGGGAAACGTCATTTTAAAAATTCAAATTGAATACGTTATATGTGTTGCCTAACTAAGAATGTTTAAAAGTTACGGCATAATTTTACGAAACTTATTTTCACAAATTTACATCAATTTTAATGCGATTTTGATGAAATAAATAAAGAAATACTGCATAGGAACTATTTAATATAATACAAAAAATTAAATGTTATCTGTCACCAACACGTAAATTTCGTTAGTGTGAAGCCGCCTAATTTCTAACCAATTTCATTGGTTAACATTTCGAGGTCATCGTTTTAGTACAAATTCTTACTTTTTTCTTAAATGAAATAGACTATAGGTAGGTACTACTAATTTTATTATTGCACATCTCGGGGTTTAAGTTCCGATTTTACTGATTTTTCTTAGCATTACAAGTTATACTTACAGTTAGTAAAAAAGCCATCTTAACTAGACGCGGTTTCTGTTAAATCAGTCTTCAGTAATAAACAAAATATTTTTTTTTTGTTAATATGCCAACTTATCCGAACTATTCTACTTCTAATAAAATATTTCGAAGGGAGAGTCCCTGCTTCTTTCTCTTCAAATTGAAGTAGAACTTTCAATTCTCAAACGTAAAACAAAATTGTAAAATTATATACGTAGTACATGTCTGAGAGAAATTTTTTTTATTCGATTAAAATGTAATAAATTATATTCTGGTCGGCTCTATGAATACAAGTTAATTAGGTTGCATAACTGACTGGTTGTTGTTATAATACAATAATTTTTTAGAGAACCTATAATAAATTACACTAGATCGGGAGATGCTGGCAGAAAATTCGATGGTTCCAAATATCCAGCATACCGCCGCAAGGAAACAGATTTTCGTAACAATGCAAAACGATTTGTTACATCCTAAAACTTGGAATAGCAGTTATTTGTATGATTATAAATCTAAATCTGATTATGTCATACCCGTGAGATGGATCAAATACTACATGAAATCTTATTACAAAATTGTAACATTTTATGCAGAGCTTAAATAATTTGTTAAGGTATGGCACAAATTATTTAGGTGTGAAAAATGTAAATATCAAATTTCAAACACCTTTGTAGAGACAATCTTATTTTAAAACAAAATTTCACCACTTAATTACATAATATTATAAAAAATGGTTTATGTCAAACGCACCGCACGCACTGCACGTAGACTGATGAAGTAGGTACAAAATTGAATTTCTGTAGAAGGGTTTAGGTTGGTTATATCCCATTGGAAATACACGATATCTCCAATCTCCTAATAATTAAAGAACTCAATATCAAGTGTTGGGTAGGTATCTTTAAATGAGGAAAACAATTTCTTTAAATTGATTCCTTTCTCATTCTGCTCTGTTATAATGGGAAGTATGTATTTCAATAAAATCAGTTTTCCATGTTATTTCCCTATGTTCGGATGAAGGGTCAGTCACCCTCTATATATGTGCAATTTTTATTAGTAAAATGAAGAGATTATCTCTAAAATAAAGAAGAAGAGAAATATTACATTATTGTTTGATTATTGTAATGTTTTTGTACTGGAGGCATTTGCATTATGTTGTCAGAACGCCCCAACAATAGTACATTGTCTTATTCGGAAATGAGACATATTTTTCTCCAACCAAAAATTTAAATTACTTCAAACATTTTGTTTGAATATTCTTGTAGTGAAAATCCAGTAACTTGAATTTTTGTTTTTTACTTTCCCCATACGTATACGTATGTATAAGGGGACGTTCATTAATTACGTGAGGCGTTTAAGGGTGGGAGGGTGTCGATCCGAATCTCACCAAATCTCACGTGGGGGAGAGGGAGGTCTCGGCAAATATCACGTAATTATTTTGTGTTAACTATTCTTAAATAAAAATTATTAAGCAAATTATGCTTTTTTAATAAATCCAAAGCAATGAAGCACAGATTAACGTAGGTATTTACACTAAAAATACGCATTTTAAAAAATCTTACGTGAGATTAGAAGGGGGAAGGGCGTCAAGCCAAATCTCACGATATCTCACTAAGGGGGGCGGGGGGGTCTAAAAATCGCTAAAATCACCTCACGTAATTAATGGACGTCCCCTAAGGGAAATTATTGTAATCCACTCAAAAATCAAAAATCGAAATTTTTGCATTAAAATGTTCCTTATCATGTGCTGATAAGTTTTTGATGAATTTTAGTTGGATGTTCGTCTGTATGTCTGTATGTGGTTACGAGATCATGAAATGAAATAATATCAATTGCACAGGATAAACCACGCAACCAAATGTAAAAAAATTTGGCATAAATGTACATCATAGTTAAACTTAGAGGCCAGCTGAAAATGGTGAAAATTTGTTGAAAATTGCTGAAATGATAAAGAAAATAAAAAAAGTTCAAATGTCAATTACTTTTGGACCACAATTTGTTATATCCAAATTATTTAATCGTGCCGTGTCGCATCTCTTTCTAAAGCACGTATATCGAGTTAGACGGAATGCGAGTCGCGTAGCAACTCGATACCAAAAATTTTCGGAAATTAATTCAAGTTTTACGTTTATGAAATTTTGATGTTTTCGGATCTTACACCCCGTGTCCCGCGTAGCGCGATTTTTGAGCCCCGCAGATGCGACCTGTCGTTTCCTTGAGGTCTTGCACATCGAACGGTACATTTCAAGAAGGTGGCGAACGAAAATTTACTCTCTAATTATGTGTGCAAAGAAGTAAATCTGCACCTTTAATTAAACTGGTTTTCAAATTTTTCAACTTTTTGACTTTTTGATTCGAACTGTAGCTTCCTCGAGGTGTTTCTCCTCGAACGGTACCCAGAAAGAGAAGGTTGAACGATAATTTTTATACCCAAATTTAATGGGGAAAGTTATGCAATGTTTACATAGCCAATTTTTTTATATTAAGTTGTCATAGTTTTTAGGTCACTTTTAGGTCTAACACAAAAAATAATATATTATACATCATGGGACTAAGGTGCTGCTTTTCATCCCGCGTGCGAAAGTTTTTGCACGAGGTGTTAGCCGAGAGCAAAAATCGCACACGGGATGAAAAGAATCTTAGTCCTAAGGTGTATATACTATTTTTCACAATTTCGCTGAAAATGCTGAATTACATTGGTTAATAACTAAATTTGAGATTTAGAAATTGCAATAACTTGAAAACGGCGCTAGATATCGAAAAACTGAGCAAAAAATTTACCCCCGTTACAGTAACTCCGCAGCGATTTGTCGTAAGAAGCCATATGCAAAATTTCAGATCAATAGCGCGCAATAATGGCGTGGGAAAAAAGTATTACTTTAATCCCGCATTTCCCGAATTGTGAAAAAAATATTTATGATTAATTTTTTAGTACCTACATAAATGTTTTTTAAACACTGAAGTTTTTTTTAACACCTACTTAGTTAAATCTAATTGTTTGAAATAAATCATTAATTTGACTTTTATTTTGCACTAAATTATTTCAATAAAAAAAATTAATTGCAAAATTAATTTAAAAAATAAAACCGAAATTTTTTTACAACACTAGGTTAAGAAAATAATTTGAATACATCAAACTGTATAATAGTTCAAAATTTGAATTGTTTCAATTATGTTAAAATCTGTTTTCGTTTGTACTAAAGAAATCTTCTGGACGGCGTTTTTTGTAAAAAAAATTAACATTACATTAACAACATTAACATTACCATCAACGTTAAGTTAACATTAACATTATTCTGACAGGGCAGTAAATCTGTTTTCAAATGTTCTAAAACAAATTTTCAATCGCCATCTAAGATACCAATTAATAGGTGTCGCACAGTTCACCATCTGAAGATGTTTCGAAGTGCATAAATTATTGTTCCCACTAAGGAAAATAAAGATAGAAAATAAAACGTAATAGGTAGAGGCGAGGAGCGAATTACAAAGCAAATTTTCGTGAACTAGATTTTCTTTTCTGAGATTAAGATTTCCGTTCAAAAACGTAGAAAAATTAGAAAAAAAATTCTAAAATTTCTTCCAATTTCCTTTCACTTGGGATTTTATCAGCGATTCCTCTCTATATTATGGTAAAGAGCTGCAAATAAATAAATATAAAAACAATAATTAGCAAAATTTGATTGTAACATTGACCTTCGTAGTTCCTATTAACTATAAAACAAAATAACAAAATAAGATGACAGAAATATTTAAGAGATATAGAGAGTGCATGATTACTAAATAGTTAAGCACCGCTGACAAACAATCCAATTACATTATTTAATGAACAATTAAGTACGATAATATCCATGGTTTTCCCATAAAAAAAGTTACTTTGTATTTAATATTGAAAACATATCTATACATCTTTACTTATTGTTATGAAGTTGTCTAAAATTAGATTTTCCAATTAAAACCGCAATATTTAAATAATAATTACTTCGACAATATTTACTTATGTTTAAAATGATATAAAAGGATATCGTGAATAGTATTAATCAGTGTTCTGAAAATCCGCCGAAGTTCAACAAAGAAAACTTAGCATGCGTGCTATAATTTTTATCTCGTTATGTTTATTATTGGCATCTTCAACTTTTGGTTATCCAAATAAGCAATAAAAATTAATCTGTAATGTAAAATGTAATGTAATGTAATGTAAAATTTTATTTACTTCTTTTTATTATATAACCCGACCTACAAAAATCCTACCGATTTTCCTGCGTCCGCAACATACGGACGTTTCTTGTAAGTTTTTTTTATTCTGTATTGGAAATGCTGTTCAATACAGCAAAAAGTTATGACAGTTAAAAATTTACATATATTTGGTATCATTTATATCCTCACTGTTGAAATTCAATTTTTTCTCTAAACGACAAACAAGCTTTAATTTATGTTATTCATTATTTAGGCCCGATTTTACAATAGTGGAATAAACCTGGTATAACGTTATATCTAATATAAGCACTATACTGGGAATAAGGTTATACCAAGTTTATTCGATATTATAAATTTGACCCTTAATCAGCAAACTTAAAAATACAAAATATACCTAATTTGTCCGCGGGAACTTGACTTTTAAATTTTTAGTTTTAATAGTAGGTACTGCAATCAGCATAATATTATTTCACTTGTGTTTTAATATAACTGATATTCCAAAAAGTAATTACGTTTATAGCTCTTATTTACCTAGGTGAAGGCTAACAATTATTATCGCTACAGACAAATTGGTTTAATAATGATGTAAGAATTTTTGTGAGATTAGCTTCTCAGATAAACACACTTTGTCTGTTTTCTGCTAATCAAAACATATGATTCTCATTGTTTGTTATCTAATAATTGTGGAATGTTTCGCAAGAGATTAATAGTATATTACGTCACAAGTGACTTAATCGCATTTTTAATCCGAAGTGTAAGGATTACTAGAAGATTAATTGTCCTATCGTAAGCAAATAAATTTAAATACTTTTGTGAAGTAAGTCCCCTTTTTTCAAGATATTATAACGATAATTACCTATGATTTACCCGAAAAAATAATTTCCGACATTACAAAAATTCTGAAAAAATTCATCAATTTGAATATTCACTAATTGTAGAATTTTTATTTAAGATAAGATAGATTGTTCGGGACAACATGAAGTGTATACTGAATGTGGAGGTTGTTCTAAAACTTGTAGCCAACCAAACGGCCCCGAAGTTTGTGCAGCTGTATGTAAAATTGGATGCGTTTGTGAACCTGGATATGTATTAGATAATCTTAACAATTGTGTTGAAATATCTCAATGTTAATCATAGTTTGTGCATGTAATACATAGTAATCCATAGTTTTTATATTAAAAATGTATTTTTAAATAACATTTAATCAAATAAAAATATCCAAGTATAATAGTATGTGATGCTTTTAAAAATAAATTTATTTGATAATAATATCATTTTTGTATTGAAATCAATAACCTTAGAAAAGCTACAACTATGCCATCTGAATCAGTAAAAAGTAGAAGATATTTTGGTTTTCAACCCATAATTATTTTAGTCGATAGAAAATTACGACAAAATTATGAAATTTATAAATAATAATCTGCATTTTTGTGAATGTCTGCAATAATTTTTCAGCCATAATTAAAAATAACTTAAAAAAGTAATAAAAAGAATTTCAAGCCTGATTTTATATTCAAGTTAAAGTCTACACTTTTATTTTCTCAGTTAAAACATCTTGTTAAAGTTATTTTCTGGAAGGGTGTGCCTTGTGCCATCTATAGCAAAACAAATTAAATCCAAAAATTTCAATTTTTTATTCGATTTCATTATCTATACATTGTTTGTAATAATCTGCATAAATATAAAATAAATGAAATCACACTTTTGCATCTTAAAGTTAATACATAATTACTCTTACCGGGTGTTCATTTTTGCATAAAAAATGGAACAACTCTTGTTTAAATTTTTATTTATCTGGCTCTTCGATTAAGATGAATTGAAACAAAATAACTTAATAATCAACTATCATTATCATTATCGTTATCGTGGCATTTCAAATTAATTATATTAATAATTAAAACTAAAAAACTCATAATAATAATTAGTTCAGTCGTCGCCAACTATATCTACTTACATACGTTAATAATTATATAGAAAAACAGTTTAAATATATTCACTATCATTTAAACCAACAAACAAGTCTACAATCAAAGTTTAACATGCGTGTTCTAATTTTTATATTATTATCTTTCATATTGGCATCTTCAGTTCTTGGTACAAAAGGTAAGCAATACAAGATTTAAATGTATAATAACCACTTCCCAAAAACCACCGAGTTTTTGTTAATAACTGAACAACAAAAACCTGCTTTAAACTATGTGGTTTTATGTTTTTGTTGGGATATTGGTTTAAAGCAACGGAAAAACGCTGATGAAATCTAGCATATAAGGGAAGGGAAATCGGAGAAAATTATGAGAAATCTGAAAAAATCTGGATAATTTTACGAAATCCCAAGGAACTTGAGGAAATTTTAAATATGCTGTCGATAAGCTTTTCTCTTATTTTACTTATTTGAAAAAAAATCTTTCGAGAGTCTTGTAAATGGTTTTGAAAAATTTGTATTGTTATTTTCTTTTCGGGTAAAAATTTCGTTGGAACTCACTTCTTCTCTTCTTCAAGTGCCATACGCATTACGTAGACAATCACTTTTTTTCGGCCAAGTTTTGAGTTGGAGTTACACGCTTCCTAGTCGTCCGGTGTAGTCTTTATGCCATATTGCTAGTCCTGATCTCTCTTAATAATCTTATTTTAATATTTAACTTTATCTATATGCAATTTAATATTACAAATTTATTTTTAAATTTTGTTTTAGAGTGTTCGGGACAAAATGAAGAGTATACCACCTGTGGCAGTTGTCCTAGTACTTGCAGCGATCCAAATCCAATTTGTACAGATCAATGTAGAGTAGGTTGTTTTTGTAAACCTGGTTATCTACTGAAAAATAATAATTGTATTCAACAATCTCAATGTTAATCTTACTTTGTGAATCTTTAGTTTTTATGTTAAAAAAGAAATAAAATGAAAAATAAATACATTAAAATCCTGTAGGGTATTTTGTATGCGGTACTAAATTACAGTTGTTGTATTATACAAAATCAATATTGTACTTTAAAAAGTCCTAGTATTCCTATAGGTAGACTGATCTGCTTACTGAAATCAAATTCAAAAAAATATAAGAATAATATAATACGTAGAAAATCAAAATTCAAAATTTTTAAAAAAGAGACAATTAACACATAACAGGTCTGAATTAAGAAAATTTGAAAAAATGAAAAATTCGTAATACGATAGTACAATATAACGTTATTTCATGGTTATTTCCATTCTTCAGTTGCACATAATCGATTACATTGTGAAATAAGAAAAAAAATTTCAAACTAATCAAAATATAGACTAACGTGTACAAAATTGACTTACCATAACCTCCAAAGATTATCAAAACTGAACTTGTTAAATGAAGTATGAACAATTTAAAAATGATTTGAACTAAGAAATTTGTTTACCTAGCACTGCTAGTTTGAAATCCGTAGGCACTGCCCTCTTAATATGATTTCTAAAAACTTTGAAAAAATTCAAAATTCAAAAAAAAATTTTTTTACCACGTTTTTTAACCGTGGGGCGTAAAACTAGAAAAGGAACTCAAAATAAAAAATTTTAAGTAAATTTGTGGTTTTAGTATGTATTTATGGTTAAATTCAAAAAAATATAAGAATAATACAATACGTGGAAAATCAAAATTCAAAAAATTTTAAAAAGAAACAATTAACACATAACAGGGTTGAATTAAGAAAATTTGAAAAAATGAAAAATTCGTAATACGATTATGTGCAACTGAAGAATGGAAATAACCAAGAAATAACGTTATATTGTACTATCGTATTACGAATTTTTCATTTTTTCAAATTTTCTTAATTCAACCCTGTTATGTGTTAATTGTCTTTTTTTTAAATTTTTTGAATTTTGATTTTCTATGTATATTCTTATATTTTTTTGAATTTAACCATAAATACATACTAAAAACCACAAATTTACTTAAAATTTTTATTTTGAGTTCTTTTTCTTACTGAAATCAGTTTAAATAAGTAGAATAAGGTAGGTATCTACTTTTACTTTAAACACATTTAATTGCTTTTACTATCATAACTTTTAGAAATATTCTATAATATTATTTTTTCCAAATATTGAATTGATTGCTTTTTCTCTGATATCAACCTATTAATTACTATAAAGTATGATAACTAAATTAAATAAGCAGGATATAGTTAAAATAAACTAAAAATTATTATTTTTATTTAAAATATAAAGGTAGGTATATTTTTTACATTTTATTATTTTTACATTTTTTTTTTGTAATGTAGATGAAACAATTTTTGAATTGACTACTTTCGGTCAAGTTACCATCATCTTGATTCAATGACAATAAATATTATTTATAAGTATTCTGACAATAAATGTCAGAATAATTCTGATATTTAATTGTAACATTTACTGCAACTTATTAATTAAATAGTAAATCAATTTTTAATTTATCAATAAACTTAATTCAAGATTATTTAATTTATTTTATATTCTTTTCTTATTGTTATGTTTTATTGCTTTCCAAATCACAAAAGAATACAACTATAATTATTAATACCTCAATAGGTACTATAATAATTTATTACATATTATAAAAGATATAAAAAGAAATCTTAAACAACTCAATGTTGTAATAACCAGAAAAAGTTTACAAACAAAATTTTCCATGCGTACTATCATTTTCATGTCGTTATGTTTGTTATTTGCATATTCAGCTTTTGCTTCAAATGGTAAGTTATTAAAAATTTAATAAAATAATGTTTTAATCCCAACAGCAACAAGTTTTTTAAAAATTTTAGTTTTTAATCAATTAAATTTATTAATTTATTTATTAATTAATAAAATAATTAAATTTATTTAATTAACTAATTGAAACTAAAAATAATATAATTAATTTACAAGTTAATAATAATAACTTAATTTTATGATACCTTTAATATTCCATTTTAAAAATTATTAACCTTATTATTCACATTAATCAAATTAGTCCTCCAATTTTTCAATTAAATTTTATCTTCCTTTTCCAAATATTTAATACAAAGCTTAATTAGACAAATCTAATAAATCTCATTTAAAATATCTAAATAAATAAATAAATTAATTAATAATTAATAAATTTATCTTGCATTTCCCACGAAAATGTTCTTATGTAACCCTATGATAATTTTATATGTATGTATAGAGAAGAAACTGCAAGATATAAGAATTATTCACTGTTACCTCTTATCGTAAACAAATAAAACAACTTCGGGGCAGTCTGGCCATACTTTAAAACCGTCCAAAACGTCTGGGGTTTTTATTTTTGGTTTATATAAATACTAAAGTAAAAAGTCGTGTACACGTAGGGACAAGAACGCTCATGTCTTTAATTTCTAAAGAAGAGTGGACGTCTTTTAAAACTAATCAAAATATTTTCCATATGCATCAAAACTTGTAACCGCATACATACTCGTATATTGTGTAGAATCCACTTTATCCATTAATTTTAATATTAGTTGCAAATTTTTTATTTTTAGATTGTACAGGACCAAATGAAGAGTATACGGACTGTGGTGGTTGTGACGAAAGTTGTGACGGTAATCCGCGCCCATGTCCGTTAATATGCCATGCAGGTTGTTTGTGCAAACCTGGTTATTTACGAAATAAGATGCAAATTTGTGTTGAAGAAAATCAATGTTAATAATATGTACTTTGTTAAATTATAATTTTTATATTCAACGCTGTATTTTGAAAAATACCAATTAAAAACTATCTAAAAATATCGAAAATTCAGTCGAAAGTCTAATGCACAAAATAATGTAAACAATTTTAAAATTTAACAGAACTAAACAAAACGTCAAAAAAACATAAAATTGTGTTTTTTTTAAATAGAAACCATGTAGGGTAACATGTAGGGTCTATTATTTCAATTTCATCCCGTTATATTAAAAAAGGTTAAATAAAAATAAAAGAAGGTCGAAAAATTAAATTTTGACTTTGTCAAAATAAACTACTATACAAAATCATTATTGACATAATGATTTATTGTCAAACAATTGTCTCCAGTTATTTTTAATATGTGTTTTTAATGCCTACTGAAAAAATTTCTATTTAGTACCTATTTACCTATTATATTTCACAAAAGTGTGAAATGGGTTATAAAACTATGAAAAATATGATATATAAGAATAAAAAAAGATTGACGATTTAGTATAAATTAAATTTAGTATAAAATAAATTAAACAAAAACATAAATTATACTACTAACAATAAGTCTTAGATCATATAATACTAGATACCAAGTGCCCTATTCCAATGCATTGAAGCAAAATTGAAGCTAGTGAAGCAAAGTAGTTACGACATAATAATTTGTAGCTATCTTTGTTAAACACTATAATTAGCTATCTTGTATCCCTTTCTGAATTCAGAAACCGAAAGGCGCCGGCGCATGTTAATTTTTAAACAGTTTTAAATTAGACAGTTGACAGTTTTTGAATTAAATTAATCTATTGTTTAAATACCGTCAAAATAGTATGCAGAAAGCCGAAATTGGAACGTATTGAATTCAAAAAGAGATGCTAAAACAGCTGTGTATATGTATGACAGAGACGCAGTTATAATAATACGTCGTTGCCGTTTTGAATCTCAGCATTTAAGGGTACTTGGTATCTATGTAATATATTTGATCTAAGCAATAAGTAATCAAACTGATGTCCATTGTTTGCAATCATTGCGTATGTGAACATTTGATGCTCATAATTTTATATCGTATTTTTCATAGTTTTCATAAGTCATTTGACACTTGTGAAATAACAGGTAAACAGGTAGTACTACTAAAAAAAAGTAAGTATAGGAATAACACCTATTAAAAACAACTGAAGACAATTGTTTTGTAATGTCTAGTGTGTAGTGTTTTGTTTTGACAAAATATGCATAGGGTCTTGCTTAGACAAAGCCAAAATTTAATTTACCGATCTTCTTTTATTTTTATTTAACACTTTTTAATATAACAGGATAAAACTGAAATAATGGACCCTACATGTTATCTATAATTGAAAAGAGGATAAAAACCTCCATTTATGTCATAGCCATCTATGGTGTCCGTTTAAAAAAACACAACTTTATTGTTGTCGCTTTACAAAAGCGAACTTTTGGTCATAACTCGAAAACGAAAAAAGATAGCGAATTCCGGTTTTGCCCATTCAGATTTTCTCAAAAAAATAGATCGAGAATGCGCCATCCATTTTTTGATATCTCCTATGGTTACCGATTTCCCCATAAGAGGTATCGAAGTTGAGCCACCCTGTACATACAACACCACAGAAATAAAAGTAAAAAAATGCTTTAATAGGCTGTTTCCTTCATCTTAATCACTTTGGGCAATCACTTGCTGGAATATCCATCCTTACAATAACAATCATCCGTACACTGTAAGTTGGCAATTTCACATTCTTTTCCTAACGTTTCACATGATGCTTGACAAGCACTTCCACATGCGTAGATTTCATTAGGTCTTGTACACTGCAAATTCATAGTCCCTATAAAAAATAATTTATTTTCAATTCTCGAACGAATTTAATTCAATAAAAATTTTGAAAGTTTGATATCTTATGGAATTTAATATAGCAAACAAATATATAATTAAAAATATAAAAAATATAATTTGATGTTTCTTTTTTGATGATTCTTTTAATTTTGTAACGAACGTAAACCAATAATTGGAGTAAGTAAGTTTTTTAATTTAAAGAACGCTCTCCTACATCTCTTCTAATATTCCCCGAATTATAAAAATTCAAGTTACATTTAAATAATACTCGTATGATAATTCTCATATTATAATAATCAATAAAATTCTCAATTTAATTTAATTCAATTATTTTAAAAATAAAAATTGTCGATGGTAAGTTTGTAGTTTAATACAATAAATTCCGCTTATTCATTTTATAACAAAAATTAAAATTAAAAGATTATAAGTCATAGACTTAAGCCAAAAACGCTAAGGCAGATAAGCACACCAGAAATACAAATTGGGAGAAATTAAAGTGTTTGATGTACAAATTTCATGAAACAAAACAAGCTTGTTGGCTTTCCAGTTGAGGATCTTTGAGATGAACTAGACGCAGTGATTCTCAAATGGGGTGCCGCGGCACCCTAGTGTGCCGCGAGCATTCTACAGAGGTGCAGCGAAATTTTTTGGGCAAAAATATTTTATTTTAATTAAGTTACTTTAATTCTATCGGACAAAATGGAAAATTTAATTTACATTATTATTATAAAAATAATAACTTTAAAAATACTATATTATTAAAAATTTAAAAATAGGTATTATTAAAAAATATTATAAAAATATCTTTGAAATATGCATCATCAAGTCCAAGGGGGGAGGCTTTGCATACTTTTTTACCCATTTTACCTATACCTAAAAGAAATGATAGGGATGCCGTGAAGTTGAATGAATTTGAGAACCACTGAACTAGAGCGTAGTTCATTTTAAGGCAACCTTAAAACAATAGTTAACAGGAGAATGGGATAAAATTGGCAAAAGTGTTACAAAAAAATTAATTCAAACCATGCCATTAATTTTGTGCAACAAAATTATTATATTTTCTAAGTTGATGGTTTATGGGAGATTCTTTCTTAATAAATTTCTTTTTTCGGTTTAACTAAAAGTTTTCGAGTTTCAAATCATGCTTAAATAATAATATAAAAAAAAATTTTTATTTTATTCGTTTAGAAGCAATGCAGCTTCTATGTATCGTGAAGTTTATTATGTGCCTTCAATTTTGTGAGGTAGTATATTTCACTAGTGAGTTTTGAACAAAAAAAATTATTCGTGTTATATATTAGTTTTTTGATTTATTAGTTTATATTTCAAAATACTAATATTTATTATTTTGAATGACGAACTTAGGTTAATCAATAATCATAAATCAAGGTACCTAACTGATTGTAATTTATAAATTTAAAATTTATTTTTTAATTATCAATATTATCTAATTTAAAAATTTTAATTTGTGCACTAATAAGAATCAATAAGATTTTAAATAATTTAGGTAACTTACTGCGTCCTTGCACGATGCTAATGAACATAAAAAATAACATCAAGTATATTTTCATGGCTTCCACAGATGTATTTCAGCTTAACACTAGATAACTATATGATTAAGTTCTCAAATGGATTTAAACTGTTGAAATTTCCATAAATAATTATTATATATATTATAAGTACTGCAGTGCTTGCGATAAGCCAACGGTACCTTGCGTGTTGTTTATTTGTTATCCAACATAAGGTAAATTATAATTAAAAAAATAAAATTCCTTTGTTAATTAACAAACTAACATATTAATTACTATATAATGGTTCTACAGCCATTGACTGTTCAAAAACAAATGACGAATAGAAGCGGTTTGTATGGGGCAGATAATACTGTAGTTATTTTCCAAAAGCTGATATGGACATTTTTGGCCAAAATGAGTTAAATGTGTCCCAGTTATTTTAGCTGCCTTAACTTTGATTTGCCAAAAGCTGATAGGTATATGTAGTCCAGATTTTGTGTAATTCGACGTGGTATTTGTTGATATGTTACATGTAACATATGACAATGAAAGTTTAAAATTCATTTATCTCAAAATGACCGAAAAGTCCATATCAGCTTTTAGCAAATAACCACAGAATTATTATCTAATAGTCGTCTATGATAGTGAGCTCGTTAGAAATTTTCTTTGAAATTCTGGACTAAATCATTAAAATCTTCAAAAAAGTAAAAAATGAATATCTATCACACTATAGATATCCCTTTTACAATACATATTCAAAAAATTGCAAGGGAGGCAGCTGCAGGGGTAAGGAACATGTTCGTGTTCGAGGGTCCCATGAACAGTGAACTACACTGCAATGTTGCAGTGATGAAATCCTACGACAAAATATTTCCTAACAAGGACCCCAGAAACACTACTATATATCAAAAACTCATTTAAGAGAAAAATTGCAGATGGAATGGTGTAAATTGTAGCCTTCTATCTGCATATCATAGTCAAAAATATGTCAAAACGGATTGCAGCTGTGATTCAACGAGGTGGAGGACTTGTATTTTTATTGTATTTTTATTTACCTATAACTATTATGGTCAAATAAAAGCTGTATGTAGTGATTTGACACGTTCATTCGTAAATTAGTGGAAGTAAAAAGTGAAGCATAAAGAAATAATAAATTCTGCAATTCCCTTTAGGGAATGTGAAAAATCACTAGTTATTTTACATAATTACTATAATGCACTATGTAGTAATAATTGTAATAAAGAAGATTATGTATAACCTACAATCAGGGACGTGGCGAACCAACTTTTATGAGGGAGGAGCAGTCGTAAAATTGTCAACGATTTTGTTCCTCGCAGTATATCAATGAGCTTTTTTTTTAGCTTTTTCGCGTTTTATTCAAGGGAATGCCATGTTTTATGCCATTTATACCAACTGGTGGTTTTGCCAACTTGCAATGAAAATTACCAACTTTGCCAACTTTCTTCCAATGTTGGGGGGAGGCTTCCCCCCCTTAGGCACGTCCCTGCCTACAATACATTTAAAATACATAATTTATTGAAGTGTGGCATATAAATAGAAATACGCACTTTTTAAAATTTGTTTAAACAAAGATCAATGTATTTGAAATTTTGTTTTGCTCAGGAACATTTTGCAAAATCCTGTCCAGTTCCTATAAATTGCTTGGTATATTCAGTTTTATTTTGGTTACATACAACAGTTCAGCCAGTTGATCCAAGTCATCTAAACTTCTTAGTTACGTACATACAACTCAAATTTTAACTGTATTTAACTTTTACTAATTACTAGTGAGTTAATTAAAAATTAATCCTACTTTAACTATTCTTTTCGGTAAATGCTCAAAATTACTCGAAACAGATTACTGTTTTCCTACTTTCACTGTAACATAATTTATAGGTATTGTACTGAATTTCCAAATTAATAGTATATAATATTGTATATTGAGGAAACAAAGTGGGTCACAGCTACATAGTTTAAGTTATATATAATTAAAATGAAAAAATGATCTCGGGTTGAGTGGGAAATGCAAATCAAACACTTATATCATGTACGTCAACGTTTCGGAGCTAACTATTTCTCCATCTTCAGGACTAGATGGAGAAGAGCATATAATTAGTTCTAATAGTACAATCAACAAAATTACAAACACTCACCGACAACACAATAAGTTGGTAATCGTTTGATGTAAGCATATAAAGCGAAAAGTGAAGCAATGGCAATGAAAAAGTCACTATCAACGACGTCCAATTGTATAAATATATATAAAAAATTTGTAAAAAGCATAAAACTTTACAATTACAACACTAACTACAATGTAGAAATATGAAAAATATATAAGGTATCTGTGTAAAACTAAGTAATAAAAATTATATCAGTCTTTTCGTTGATAAAATAATATAAAATCCATGACCCAAAGATAAAAGAAATAAACAGAATTGCCACGCTTTTCGCAAAACAATAAAATAAAGTTACTCTTGCAGATGATACTTAAGTTAAGTTGGGTGAGCGCTCTTTACATAGTGAATAAACAGGTAGTAAACAAATAAAATAGAAAATCAAAATGCAAAGTATGCATCCATCGTCTAACACGCATAACTGGAAAGTTCATCTGTAAGAATAAAAAATAATAGAAAGTGGAAATTACCGTAAAGATGAGCAAGGTATCGGGCAGTAGAGAACCTCTTCTTTCCATCCGGTATTTAAATAATTATAGTCCGTCTGTTTATTTATATTGTTGGTATTGGTGGATATGTAAGCGACCTTAAGGAATGTTCTTTTTATAAAGTTTTTCTCTGTAGCCAAAATACTGATGTTGTCCTTGCTGAATTCATGCGAAGTAACTGAAACATGCTCCGACAATCCAGTTTTAGAGGCTCCCGCTCTGATGTCGTGATTATGTTGCTGTATGCGGGAAGCTAAACGTTGTTTAGTTTGACCAATGTAATATTTCTCGCATTGGCACTTAGCACAATAAACCACGTTGGCCCTATCTAAAATAGGGACTTTGTCCTTCGTTCTGGAGAGCAATATCCTATTGAGGCTGTAACTGTTGTGGAACGCAAGCCGTAGTGCCCCACTCCTCACATAATCTCTAAAGGTATGTTTTATTTTACTCTCAATCCATGGATGAAAGGTGACTTTACTGGACTTAGTAATCATATCTGGATCGGTTAAATGTGGTTGAGTACCTTCACCATTCTGGGTAGTTATTTGTTGATCGGTCACTTGTAAAGAAGGAGTAACTCTATTATTATGGAACAAAAGTCGATCAATCAATCGACCCGGGTATCTATTTTTCAACAGTTGTTGTTTTCAGTTGTGAAGCTTCATACCATAAGCTTCATGAGGTACGCATGTAAGTATCCTGTGTCTCATAGTATTGATAACACTTATCTTTTGGCTTCGAGGGTGGGATGAACTATAATTGAGAAACCTATTCGTAGACGAGGGTTTCCTATATATATCCGTTGTAAGAGCACCATCTTCTCTTCGTTGAACTAGAAGGTCTAAGAAAGGAATCGAACGATCTTTCTCCAGCTCATAGGTAAACACAAATAATTTATCGTATTCGTTAAGTAACCCTATACAATTTTCCACTTCAGTAGCCGGGACAGCTGTGAACACATCATCAACATACAGCATCAAGAAGGGCAGTTCAAAACTAATAGAACCGAAGAAATTACACATCAAATCGTTCATGACATAACTTGAGAAAATCGGAGAGCACGGATCCCCCATCGCTGAGCCCACAAGTTGAGAATAAAAAACTCCCTTGTAACTGAAGTAACTATTTTCGAAGATCGCCAATATCATTTGAGTACACGTGCTCATCGGAATGGTAGTAAAAGGTGCAATAAGGTCCCAATTATTCTCTATCGACGAAATGACCGCCTCTCTAGTGATGTTGGTAAACAAAGAAGCAACGTCGAAAGATGCCAAGATATAATTATCAGGTATTCTGCTATGCACAATTTTCTCCTTGTTAAAAGTCTCATTTATCGGACTTGCCATGAAAGTTTCCATGGTAATTATTTTGGAAAATATAAATCAAATACTTTATAATTATTATTGTCAATACGGGAAACTTGTAATACCTTACATAGTAAAAACCGGCGACACTGTTCACAGCGCCACCTGTTGCTTGGAAATGCGCACTACCGAATGATAATATACGTATGCCTAAATGCAGTATTGTCTCAAAACGTCTCCTTCCAATAGAATTTATTAATGCCGCGTAAATCGCATTTCACGCCAGTAGAGGCGCTGTAAACACCTGTCGCCAATAATTTATCAAAGTTTCCCGTATTGTCAATTGTAAAGTATTTGTATAAATTAAATTGAATTTATTACATGGCCAGTGCGATAAAAGAAAAACAATTTCGAAAGCAGTTTTTGACCTTTTAAGTAAAAGTTAGATGAAATCTAATGGTCTTATCATTTGTAGTTTATATTTCTGCATTATTTTTATGTCTTTTATTTTTTCTCTAAAATAATTAGGGAAGCAGGAATTTGCATAAATTAGTTTTTACATGTTAATTTCTTATGTTCGGCTAACTCATTCAGCACCCGGTATATTCCCTAAATAAGATTTGTGCAATCTATAAGCAAAAAAATGACCTAGACACTTTCTTAGCTAAATTAGCCCAGTTTACACTAGTGTTTGTAAAGCACGAAAATGTTTTTGATTATAAATAGATGTTAGCACATCTTATAAATGAGCTAAACCTTATAAAATCATAAGTTTCAGATGTTTGTGACTTTTAGCAAGGCAGAGATGAAATAATTGTTTTTTAGTGTTTCTTTATAATTTAATGTCTTCCCGAGGGGTAAATCTCCCGGGAAGTCTTGTGTACAGCTTGTAGGAAGTCCCGGGAAGTCCGGGGAAGTCCGGGGAAGTCCGGGGAAGTCCGGGGAAGTCCGAGGAAGTCCGGGGAAGTCTGAGGAAGTCTGGGGAAGTCTGAGGAAGTCCGGGGAAGTCTGGGAAGTCCGGGGAAGTCTGAGGAAGTCTGGGGAAGTCCGAGGTAGTCCGGGGAAGTCTGGGAAGTCTGAGGAAGTCTGGGGAAGTCTGAGGTAGTCCGGGGAAGTCTGATATATAAAATGATATTAATTCTTGCCACGCCATTCTTGCGCGCTATTGATCTGAAATTTTGTATATAGCTTCCTATGACCAAGTACTGGGATTCTAAGGCACTAATTTTTTCTCGGTTTTTCGATATCTAGCGCCGTTTTCGAGTTATTGTAAATTCAAAATCTCAAATTTTCAATAATATTTGTCACAATGTCTAAGGAAGTCTGGGGAAGTCTGATATATAAAATGATAATAATTCTTGCCGCGCCATTCTTGCGCGCTATTGATCTGAAATTTTGCATATAGATTCCTATGACCAAGTACTCGGATTCTAAGGCACTAATTTTTACTCGGTTTTTCGATATCTAGCGCCGTTTTCGAGTTATTGTAAATTCAAAATCTCAAATTTACAATTATATTTGTCACAATGTCTAAGGAAGTCTGAGGTAGTCCGGGAAGTCTGGGGAAGTCTGAGGTTGTCGGGGGAAGTCTGAGGAAGTCTGGGAAGTCTGAGGAAGTCTGGGGAAGTCTGAGGAAGTCCGGGAAGTCTGGGGAAGTCCGGGGAAGTCTGGGGAAGTCCGGGGAAGTCCGGGGAAGTCCGAGGAAGTCCGGGAAGTCCGGGAAGTCCGGGGAAGTTTGGGAAGTCCGAAGTGGGAGGAAGTCTGGTGTACACAATTTTTAAGCGTGGTTTACCCCTCGTGTCTTCCTTTAAATAAGGTATCTCAAATCAATTTACAAATTTTATCAGAATCTTTTTGAATGCCTTTCGAACAAGTAAAATAAGCAGTACTAGGTAATTTGGTCCCCGGAAAGGTCTCCAGTAATTTGACCCCGGTAATTTGATCCCCGAGGTAAATTGATCTCCGGTAATTTCATCCCCGGTAATTTCACCCTCGAAATTAGATCTCTCTTGTAAATTGGTCCCCGGTAATTTCACCCCCGATAATTTCACTCCTAGGTAATTATATCCCATGGTAAATTGGTCCCCCTGTAATTTCAACCCCGGTACGGCAATGTCTCTTTTAGGAGTGATTTTGCTAAAAAAAATCGCTAAAAAAAGAAAGCAAAAGTGGTAGCGAAATGTTCTAGGAGCAAAATGTCCTAGTAGCGAAATGTCCCTTAGCGAAATGTCTTAGAACCGATTTTTTTAGCGAAATCGCTCCTAAAAGAGACATTGCCTTGCCGGGGTTGAAATTACCGGGGGACCAATTTACCAGGGAATCTAATTACCTAGGGGTGAAATTATCGGGGGTCAAATTACCGGATCCAATTTACCAGGGAGATCGCTACTAGGACATTTTGCTCCTAGTACATTTCGCTACCACTTTTGCTTTCTTACTAAACTTGCATAATTTACATTCATAATTCATTCATTTTACGGTGGATCCCTGATTTGCCGTGGTTGCATCAACCAAAACTGACTCTACGCTACCCTGCGCTCCGCTCCGCTACGCTCCGGACCTCGACTGGGTAGCCCACAATATTCCATAAATTATTTATTTAAATTTAATTACAGCGTAGGAATGATAACAAAATGTCCGGTAGCGAAATGTCCTAGTAGCGAAATATCCGGGAGCGAAATGTCTCGTAGCGAAATGTCCGGTCACCAAAAAATCATAAACTAACACTAACCTACATAACCGTTGCATCTCTTTGCGCGGCTATCTCCTTTTTACGGGTGATTTTACTTAAAAAAACATAAACTAACAATAACCTACATAACCAATGCATATCTTCGCGTGGGAATCTCTTTTACGGACAATTTTGATAAAGAAAAATCATAAAGTAACACTAACCTACATAACCGATTCATATCTTCGCGCAGATATCTCTTTGTTACGGATAATATAACTAAGACCAAATTACAAATATTTATTAGTGTATCGTAATAAATTATTTTATATTACACTGAATCATTATTTGTTTTTTATACCTTGACAACGAAATATATTAAGTATGCTCTAATACCCTAGGGCGTAGAAATCATAACGCCCGCTTATTATGCCCTCTCATCACAATTATATACACAAGTCACGGCAAACTAGGAAATTTAGCAAATTTAAATTAAAAATTTATAAATTTTCAGAAATTCAAGTGCAGTGTAATATAAAATGTCGTATGCAACACGGGCAACAAAAAACTCTCGGGCCTAGCGGTCCTCGGCCTTTTAAATTGGTTTCACTCGATATAAACATCGTCATAATGCCCTTGATACCTAAATAACTATTAAATATACGAGTAAATGTATTTTAAGTAATTCATTACAAAAATGCAGTAGAATAATATAAATCGTAATTGGGGACGAAATTACCGGTGTCAAAATTACCAGGGGATCAAATTATACTGGGGGTCAAATTACCGGCACCGACAATAAGCGTACATTTCACTAAAATACACGCCCAGGAAATTTATGGCTATGTAAAAAACTTGACTAATAATTATCAGTTCTTCTGGGGGGTAAAAAATTAAATTAAATAAGATCAAATTTAATAAAATTATTTACTGATTGTGAAGAAAATAATATGTCAAGCTTTATTACAACTTAGCGCTTTTAGATGCTTTTGCTCTTACCCCTTCAGGTGCTCAGTTGTAATAAAACATTTTTCACCTAAGGCACATCTTGTACTATTCTGGGGTTTCAGGACACTCCATTCGGGAATTTTTGTTATTCGCATATTTTTCTATCACTTTTAGTTTGTTAGTAAAGAAACATTTTAAAAACAGTAAATAACAACAAATGCAAAACTAATTAAGAATTACTAATTACAGAAAATATAAATTGTATAATTATGTAAATAACTTAAATATTTCAAAACTTATTGTATAATTTTAGTAACAATTTAAGAGCGGTAGCAAAATGTCCGGTTGCGAAGTGCTTTGTAGCAAAATGTCCGCTCTACATTTTCTGCACGTTGACTAACGTAGTCTTCTTCAAGTGCCTTACATTATGCAATCCGTAGGCGATCACTTAGCTAAAGCCAAGATGACGTACTAGGGAATGTAATTAATGGAGTGGTTTTCCGTTTTCTATCTTGGACTTGAGCTCACAGCAATGTATTCGACGCGACCAGAATTTTAACCGCGGTTACCCGCTTCCCAGTCGGTCAGTGAAGGCTTTACAAAAAAAACTAACTTAATGTTTTATATATGTTTTTTTAAGACCAGGGGCCCATCAGGAGGGAAACTCTCGAAGCATGACGATGCGAGATGGTCAACAGATAGATACTTGAAGTAGTAAGCCGATTTTATGTGTTTTTAATATTTTTGTGGCGTAGTCGGGAGAATCTAAAGGTAAATTAAATTTATAATTATTATTGCAACCAGAAATACAAATGTTCATATATGCAAATTAACTTATTAGTTATTATTTTTAATAAATGCTGCATGTGTCAAATGCCGTTTGACGAGGGCAGATGGGGCTTCTTCTGCATTCAGGCCAGTCTTAATTAATCATAAAATTATTTAACAAAAACGCATTTGTGCTCATAGAGTAGTGTTAGCGATACTATAATGGCTGCTGACCGTAAGTATCCGACGATTATGAATTTTATTGATATGATGAGAATTAGGTATTCTGACCATTTTGGCCACCATCATAATTCATAAATACGCTTAGGAGTTTTGGATTTAGTTTAGGAAATTAGGTTATTAATAACTAAAATATCTATGTTGTTGAACAGTTAAAGAAATAAATGTTTTGAAAACTTTATTTCCATCAAGTATACAATATACATACAACATAATTTAATTATATGTTCGAGTCCATTAGTAGTTTCTATTCAAAGATAAAATAATAGGTTAAAAAAAGTTTTAATTAACAGTTTCCTTCTTCTTAATCACTTTCGACAATCACTTTGGGGAATACAGTTATAGGAATGGTCCCGTGCATATCCTTCCATACAATAACAACCATCTGGACACCGTATGTTTACTATAGTGCATTCTTCTCCTAATGTTTCACATAAATTTTGACAAGGACTTGCTTCACCACAGTTTAGCCATTCTTCGTTAGGTCTTGTACACTGCGAATTCATAATGCCTAAAAAAAGTAAGTTATTTTCAATTTTTGTGCTAATATAATGCAATAAGAATTTTAAGAAATCTGCAAAATATAATTTTCTCTTTGATATTAAATATTGATATTTCGATTATTGTCGTTTCATCTTAATTTTGTATTGAACATAAAACCAATAATTACACTAAATGGAAACTCGCCTACATCTCTTCTGAGTTACATAACCTTAAATTGAATAAATATCCTGTATTATAATTTGATAATCTTCTAAAATTGTCTTTAATGATAGATTGATAGGCAATGAAAATACAAAATTGAGCTTTTAATGATAATGAATATAAGGCAATTTGTATACTCTTCTCATTTCCACCATATGGTAATTATAATAAAAGGTTATTCTACTACCAACAGAGTGAGGCAGTGGATGTAAATATGACTGGTAAAACACTTTTTGTTTAGAGGCTCCCTCGAAAGGCGTCTTTTTATCCAGCTTGACTGGAAAGCTCCGTAACCAATATTCCCTAAATTATAAAAATTTAAGCTGTATATTCTATAATCAATTAAAATTTCAATTTAATTTAATTTGATTATTTAAAAAATAAAAATTGTCAATATCCGACGATCCACTAATTATTCGACAGAAATGTTAATTAATTAAATTCGGACGGAAAAGAGTTCTGGTTCCAGTATAGCCGCTCTACTGCTGATATTTTATATTTAAAAAAATATTTTTTATTTTTAATGCCGAAATTATTAGATTAATAATAAACCAAGGTACCTACTATTGATCGTAATTTATAAATTAAAATTTTACTGCGTATATTATGATTATCAATATTATATAATTAAAAAATTATATTTGCTTACTAATAACAATCGATAATATTTTAAATAATTTAGGTAACTTACTGCGTCCTTGTACGATGCTAATGAGCATAAAAAATAACATCAAGTATGTTTTCATGGCTTTTATTATACAAAACCTAGGTTATGCACACATGTATTTCAACTTAATACTAGATGGTATATTATTAATTCTCTAATGTTGATTTTAACTGTTGGATTGTCTACAAATAATTATTGTATATATATGTAGGTATAGTTAAATTTCCATCATTGACGTAACTCGTTTAGTAAAACCCGGTCAATAAATTAACAATCTCAAACAAAAATAGGATAGCAATTCGCGTGTAATTTTTTTTTTTTTTGCTTTCAATATAAACGAATTCTTAATAAGTAGGGGAAAGTGGTCTAAAGCCGACAGTTGTCCAAATCCGACCTCCGTGCATATTTCGAAAACATAAACACAAATTGAGATTATAGTGATTTCATTATACTCGCCATTAATTGGTCATAGGTTGGTTGAAGATTACCGATATTGCTAGTAGCATTTAGATATGTTACAGCCAACTTTTTGTTTTCATAGTGTGGGTAATTCATTTTTAACTAATTTTTGATTTGTGATCATTTTGTTTATTTTGTAAATCGCCAAAAAATAGTAAATGATTTCTAATAAATCGTATTGACGTACTGTTTTTGAAAATAATATTTATTCAGTGATTGATTGTTTGATTTTATATAAGTAAATGCTGTTTAATTGTTAAAAAGCAGTGTGGTCTAAATCCGACCTCAAGTAATGGTTCCAAATCCGACCCCCATTTTTCGCGTTGTTTAGAATTGATACATTCATATAATCCTACAAAGTTACTTTTTTTGTATTTTTATATATTCGTGAATTTTACATACGTATTTTTTGTGATTTATAAAAGATATTCTCAATGAATCCATAATTCCAACTGCAGCAAATGAAGAGATCGGTGCTGATAAATCGATAGATACAGGTTTTTATTTAGAAACATTCAATCGACCAGTCAACACATCAGCACCACAAACATCTAGTTTGAGAATTAATAAAACACTTCAAGTAATTCGGGCATATGCACAAGCTCCACCACAAAAAACTACAATACGCCGAAGGTGAAAACAAGGTTGAACAAGAATATTAACTGATGATGATCTCATGAAAGAAATTGAAATGGAACTAAAAAATATAGAACGCCTAGCAAAGAAAAACATACCAGGAAAAATTCTCTTCAATCAAAACTAAATGAAATTAAGCAACAGCCAAGTACCAGCAGATTAGCACTACAGCAAGACGCTCATAAGGAACCAACAGTATTTTCTCTTTTTTTTAAATATCTTTTATTACTAAGATAATTTTCGATTATTAATACTAATTTTGTTTAAATTTTACGTTGAAAATTGATGAAAATAGAGTGATTGGGTTTAGAACAGGTGGGGGTCGGATTTACCTCCAGATGGTCGGATTTGGAACCAATATTATACTATTTTTATTTTGGCTGTAGTTCAGAAGTGGTAGGAGATACATCAAAAGTTTGTTTGACAAAAAGTTGAAAAATTGAATGAACTTCACAACCATACTAAAATTAAAGTAATAAGTCTCGATTTAAAAGTTCTATGTAAAAAAAAACAAAGGGGGGTCGCTTTTAGACCACTTTCCCCTACAATGCATTCATTAATAAATAGTTTTCATTATTTGCATTTACTTCAGTAATGTAAAAAATAATAAATATTGTCATAATTTTCATATTTAAATATTATAGTACTTTTAGTACAATGTTTATTTAAAAACGCCTTTACGCATAGTTGCTTCCGACTAAGGTTAGATGATTTATTTTGCGATTTTCTTTTTTTTTTATAAAAAAATAATTCAATTATTTCTTCGCTGGAATATAAAGTTTCTGATGCAATCGGAGAGAAACCTGCCAAATCTTCGAAAAGGTAGAAAGATTTAAAACAGCCTGGTAGTTTTGAATTTCATCCTTTTTTTGACGTAAGTGTAAGTATTACTTTAGGTAGGCTCAATTTAACAGGAAAACCTGTTGACATTGTATATTTTGTATATTCCTAACCGTTCGCGTTCGCGTCCGGACGGAGGGGGGATCCTATCATAATTATTTAAACAGCAAATTTACATAATTTCCCTAGATTCCTGAATGGATTTCTTTTACTTTACTGTAAACTTCAGCAAAAAAAAAGTAAAAATTTATGAAAAACTCATCGGCTTCCTACGAATTATTTTGGATATTTGGTTAACTGGCTATTCCAAACCTAATTCCGAAGCATATATTTTATATTTAATTCATATTAACCCATTAAGTACCAAGCACATTTTACGAATGTAGACATAAATCTTTGTTAAAAGTATAAATCTTATATATTTTATTAAGGCCTACAATAAGTTACTGTCCTTAAATGAGAACGTTGGTACTTAATGGGTTAAAATAGAAATTTTTCAAACATGAAATTAAAAAAAATAAAAATATTATAATTAATTGTAAGACAAGAATAATAGAAAATAAATAAAATATGCAATAACCGAAAGTGAAAAGTTTCACTTCAAAAATATTCCTTGAAAAGTCGTATTTCTAAATATTTATTGAATTTTATTTTACATTTGTGTATTAAAAATTTCCAAAGCTAAAGAAAGTTTGGGTACAAATTGAAAATTTCAAAAATCAAAAGAATAAAAAATAAATCAATAGTTAGTTATTATTTTATTTCTAAGTATGTACTCTCGCTGTAACCACAGTTCAAAACCAACTGAACTTTAAAAAAAAATAGTTAATTCTTTATTTGCAATAATTGCAATCCAGCATTTTGATTAAAAAAAAAATTTTTGCGCATTTTTAAGTGCTTATTTTGAAGTTTTAGAGCATATGTGCCTGCATATTATTAAGTTTTTTAGTGCCTATAAATCCGGACCCTAGTAATAATATCTTTTCTGGTGTATTGAGCTCTCATGGTGATTTTGCAGCTAACTCTGGTGATTGTTTTAAAAACCTAGAGCATAGAGCGTGAATTACTTGTCTTCTAATTTGCTTTCTCTCATTAAATATGTACAAGCACGCTAATAGTAACAAAAGGTTTCATAATTTCAAGAAGTTTCTATACGACTAATACAGAATGATAGCAACTTGTACACAGGGCCGGCATCTTTTAGATTTTCCGTATGGTGCTCACATAATATTATGTGATGTTAACAGTTAAAATTATGGCATTCCCTAGAAAAAACGCGAGAAAGCTAAAAAAAAAGCTCATTGGCATATTGCGAGGAACAAAATCGTTAGCAATTTCACGTAAAATTATTTACTGTTTTGTAATTTCGGGTTGGAATTTTTCTTTGAAATTTAAATGGGACCACCTTGGAAGTATACCTCATCTAATAAAAAAATAATCATCAAAATCGGACTATTCTGGAAAAAGTTATGCGTGGTCATCCATTAAAAAAAATATATATATACGTGTCGAATTGATAACCTCCTCTTTTTTGTTTTCGTCGGTTAAAAAAAAAAGACGGAACTAATATGGAATTTAAAAACGATGCATGAATCGAAATAAGCACTGAATTCAATTCAACTGTCATAATAAATTCGATTGCGCATTTTCTACAAAGTTAACCAGTGGATAACTCGAGCCCATCCGCAGGTCAACTTTGACCAGAGATCTAAGGATAACTTTCGCTATAGAAACTCAAAATCTACAGGTATATTGCGGTTAAGCTTAACCTTTGTATAACTCGAGCTTCAGAAACCGGGCATATAAGTGAAAAAAATATTCTACTTCTTACATACAATTTTAAATTTTTTTGGAATATTTTGTGGCAAGTGGGAATATTAGGAACCGAATAACCTTCTTGTACATTGATTAGAAAATTTTCCAAACTTAAAACATTATTAATCATTGACTTTTCGTTAAGTCTAAATTCAGTCTCAACATTACAAATATATCGAAACAATTCCAAAGTAGGGTAAACTCAAACATTTTCCTTGAACTCCTTTAATTTGACAAAAAAAGTTTAAATTTGTTGTAGTACTTGCTACAGTTTTTACACTATTATAACATGTAGAGCAATTGGTAAAATTATTTTTAACTTTATGTATTACACACCCGAGTAAATAATATATCGAAGCTTGAACATTATTTTCAAATTCAGCTGAAAAACACTCTTCGCCCATTTTTTCATCACATTCAATAACTATTTTATTTTCTAATTCTGCTGTAGAATCTTGTGAATTCCTGTTAAGATCGTTACAATATTTAATAAGATAGTTAGAATCATCTTCACTGTAATTGCTATGCCTTATAGTACCTGCAAACTGTGATAAGCACACTAATCTCAACGACCTATTGGTGCACTTCGTAACACAACAAGCAGGCATTTTTGTTCTTATTTTTGATGTTTGATGTTCTTACTTCTTAATATACTCAAATTTACACAATTTTGTAATTGGTATTATAATACCAATTACATTTATTAAATTAAATTAAAATCGGTAGATTTCACGAAACTTTTCCAATTTAAAACAACAACAAATGTCAAATGACACTTGCGAAGGACGCCATTTTGGGGACAAAATTGACGTTCTCTCTCTAATTCATTGGCCCATAGGGTTGCGGTACTGTATCTATCTAGTGACTGTATATTGATGGTGACGCTAGCGCCACCATCGTTAGTGTAAAATCCCAATACTATATATTGTTACTAAAAACAACACTGAAATTTAGTACTGGAATACATGTTTACACGAAGATAACACTAAAATCCAGTACTGGGTTTTAGTAACTTGTACAAGTCACTATCCACGTGTAATTGGCGCTTTACTCTCGTTACAGAATATACTATTCTGCGTAGCAACATTTAATATTTCATGTTTTTGAACTGTAAATCTGTACTACATGGGCGCACCGGAATGAAGCACTGAAAAGTCCCTAAACAATGTTATAATTTATTATAATAATATTATAATCTGAATATTTTAATTTATAACATATTTATTTTTTGTGGCTTTTTTGTGGTCTTTGTGGCAACGTCTTAAACGTTAACCACATATTAAGACACTGTCCAAAATATCAGGCAGCTAGACATTTTGCCGAACTGCTGATAGCCTAAAAAAAAACCTACTAAACACCAAATCTAACATACAAAAATTACTAAAATTTCTAAAATCATCTGGTTTATTCACCAAAATTTAAAATTTTATGTTCCATCTAGTTTTTTTTTAAATATTCTAAAATTAATATTGTGTTCAATAATTATTATGTATGTTAATAATATTAAGTAGTGCTAATAACGCATTGTTGATGCACATTTTTGTTTGTTCAACGTTATTTTGTACTTATTTCTGATAATAATATAAAAAAAAACATATTTACTCTTATTTTTGTTAGTTATCATTTTTTGTGCTTTTAAAAAATAAATATTATTTTATTTTTAACCAAAATTTGTGCTTATTGATTACTACTACAGTAATTGAAATAAAAAGTAATAAAAAAATAATTAATATTATACTAATAAGTCACTACTACCTATATGAAAACATAATATTATACAGCATTGAGATGTTGTTTTGACCTTATATAAAAATAACATAAACTGGTTATGATAACAATTTATACTGAAGAATAAAAATCATTAGTTAAATTGAACCACAAGAATGCGTTTGATAATTTTAATAACTTTGAGTTTACAAATACTTTATTTGGTCTTCGGTTTACCAGGTAAGTTGCATTTTATTCTATAATCATTTTTAGAGAGAGTAATAAAACTTATTGATTATTGTAAATATTTATTTTTAAGCAATAAGTGTATAATATTTATGTATATAGCTAGAAATGTAATCCAATAAACAAAAATTGTTAATTTGTCAGAAATTATTATAGTAATATTCTTTAAAACAAAAATTATTATTCAGTCGTGGTACATGGTACATAATGAATTATGTTGAAATGTATTTTAATACATTATATTTTAATACATTGAAATGTATTTTATAGGTAAACTTTTGTATCTTAATAATTACAAACCATTTTCTACAATAATAAGTTTGCACCCTCATCTCTGATGTAAAAATGTCACAACTCAAAAATTATGATTTTCAGTTAGGATCACTAAAATATTGACTAAATTTAATATTTTATAAAGTAAAAATATCATATATATATATATATATAGTTTCAATATTAAACAAAGGGAGTCATTTAATAATAAATTTAGTATTACACATTATAGAGCAGTGTATCTCAAACTTTTTGGTCCACGACCCTCTTTTGCACTTAAAAATTTAAAAAGACTTTCCGGAGAATGAGTATGCCTAGAAAAACATTCAAGTTGATTAAAGAAGGAAAAATTTGATTCGTGTTAATTTTTCTGCGATGGGACTTGCGACCCCCACTTTTAGAATCATTGATACTATGTTACAGTCAAGGCCGGCAACAGTCGTGTTGCTTGAGTGCTTGAGCACCACACCACGGATTTTGAGCACCACACGAGAAAATACAAAACAGTGAATAATTTGGAAAATAAAACACTAAAAACAATCAGGGCCGTAGCAAGTTGTTTGCAAGTTATGGTATTTTCCTAGAAAAAAAAACAAAAAGCTAAAAAAAAAAAAAGCTCATTCGTTGTCGTTGTCAAACATTCATGGGCCATTTTCACATCACATAATATTTGTGAGCACCACACGGCAAATCTAAAAGATGCCGGCAGCTTGTTTCTATTTTTATTTTGCTAAATGTACACTTTGCTTTATTTAATTTAAGTTTAGTTTATTCTTGCTAAATTTGCCAAATTCTTCTAAAATTCGTTTTTTTCTAAAATTTGCTTATTGTTATCAGTCGGTTAATGTTATCAAAATATCGAGTTACACTACTTGAACCACGTATCAATCGATTATCAAAATGTTCTTGGCTCAAAGCGGATTTTACTGTATTTTGAAAAGAAATGATGAATTGTTGTATTATATTATAATACCTACCTTTTTTAATAATCAGTTATCTGGTAACTTCAAATAAATTATAATTGATTGAAAGCTAATACTCTTTTACAGGTTGTTGTTTTAAAATATTACAAATTTTATGTAGTGTAATACAAATTATTTCTTTTAACTATTTATTTAATGACTTCTATTTACATGACTAGTCGTTTTTACTAAGAAATGTATATTTCTGAAAATTGTGTATTTTCCAAACTGACATAAGTTGTGGCCCTAATGATGTGATAACTTTACGATAACGTCTACCTATTTATCGTTATCGACATTATCGCAAGGTTAGCTTGACATAATAGTGTTGCAAATTTTATGTAGTATAATGGAAAATTATTTATTTTAACTATTGATTTTTGAATTTTTAATTTCATAACTAATCGTTTTTATTGATTGTATATATTCCAAATTCGCCCTGATGATGTGCACGAAATAGCACACGAAACTAGTCGGCTTCAATAAACATAAACCTGTAGAAGAGTGTTTGCTTTCAATCAATTATAATACCTATATACCATACTTGTCGGTATTTCAATAGAATCCGATACTTTGTAAACCTACTGACTCTGGTTTACATTTTTACCAAAAGTAATTACTCGTAATTATTTTTAATCAATGGTTTTTGGGTTGTGATACTTTTACTCTGGGACGAAGATGAATTGTGTAAAATAAATGATTTCCAAAAACAAAAATTATGACGCATTCAAATGTAAAAATAAAGTTTCTGGTGGCATTTTGAAAAAAATTTCAATTTTGTAGGAAAATATTGTATACCAATTTTGGATAAACAAGTGAAAACTAATGCAAGTTAGAGTAAAATTATAAGTGTAGACGATTTTGTAGAGAGTAAAATTTGTGATTTTGTGGTGGTATATTTTTATCTTAAATACTTCAACGTCATTCTATAATATTTTTATTAAATGTACTTTTCTCTTAAAAATTGATCTCTTTACTTTTCATTGTAAAGTCAACCGTTTGCTGTAAAAATACATAAAGAACCGATGGCACCCTATACCTTGCTTAGATCTAAATATTTTTTTAATTGAATTGTTTGGTGGAATATAATATACCTACTATTTATAAGTTTGATTCTTGATGGCTCCTGAGATAATAGCAAATAAAATACTAAAAATATTTACTCCACGCAGTAGCAGAACTACAAAATTTGAGCTACTCCGAAAGCAATTTCTGTATAATAACATTACATTGTAATATTTTTTCTTGAAAATTTTCAATGACAATAAAACATACGAGTTTTTTTTTGCTCTATTTGAAACACGCGGTAAAAGTGTCTTTTTTTACCTTTTGTTGCATAAATAGCTATTATCTTAAATAGTTTTTTCCTACAGAGAGACATTGTTTTTATTGGTTTATTCAAAAAATGTATACCTACAAAATATTTTCATCTAAATTAAAAGATTTTTTGGGTTGTCACTTAGGTACTTATACACACCTAAATTTTATTATATCCATAAATTGACTGGGAAAGTGTGATGTCAAAATTTAGCCGATCTAACAGCTGATGGGCAAAAACATTGCCGGGTGCATGCGTTATTTTAAACTTTTTCGTGATTTTACAATGTTTTAATTAAAAATTATGCTTTATTGCATTTGCCCAGGTCGCCCACATAGTTCTAGACGAGAAAAGTGCAGTTGTTCCTGAAGAGCCATCAAAATGCGCTTCCGTAAAATGTGCCCCCTATATATCTATCTATATATCTATATGTATCTAAAGAAGTTTGAACTTTTTTAAAAACACTAATTTCATCAAAAAATATCACTAAAATGGTTAAAACCATCTTTACATTGAAGCTATATAATAACTAAACGCAAACAGAGTGAGGTTATCACCTTGTTATCACCCATCAACTGATTGATCGGCCATATTGCGACGACACCACTTTCCCAGTCTATTGCAGAAATTAAAAGAAATTATTTATAAATTATAATTAATATAAACAATATTATACTACCTCAAGTAAATAAACTTTATTTACAGCTTGTCCAGAAAATGAAATATTTCATAGTTGCAGTCCTGCATGCCCAGAAACTTGTACTTTTTTAAACACATCGAGTGTTTGTGAAGCTACCTGTTTAGTTGGTTGCACTTGTCTTGGTAATTTTGTGCGAAATAGTCAAAATAAATGTGTCGAAAAAGCAGATTGCTAATTCTATTATAATCGTTTTAATGTAGAAAGTTGTAGTAATAAAATTTAAAACTACACCTGAATGCTTTTGTTTTATTTTCTTTACCTACATGTATTTTTGATATCACAATTTATTTTATTATATTTGGGGTCCGAAATTGTTTGCAGGGTTGCCCAAATTTTAAAGGTACGCCACTGGAAAAAAGATTATACTAAAAAGAAAAGTTTTTTATCGAAAATCGTCATCAAAACAACACTTTCCTGCTTATATACGCGCAGGGAAATTGAATTTTAATGACTAGTCCGGTAATAATTATTAGTAATTGTAACAAAATTAAAGAGACGTCGTTCTTTTCGTTATTACTTATTATTGTTTGGCAGTATCTATGGTAACTATGTAGTCAACAAATTGATTTTTGTTCATTTTAAAAATGTTTTTCAATAATGTTTTAAAATTTAGATTTTTTACGATTTTCGGTAAAATTTAATACCATACTTGTCAGGAAAATGTCTCACTTTACTCGGAGCTTTAAAATACTCGTCACAGAGTGCCTCGTAGTAAAGTATCATTTTCCTGACCTTTAGGTAAATAACTATTTTATCCAAACATACTATAACTACAGTGAGTAACGAAAATATCCGGACACTCCTATGTTAACAATAATGTAAATTTGACATTTTGAAGCTACTTTTTTTCATATAAAAATCGATTTTACAGCAAAACTTTTTAGACATTTTTTGTTGCAAATTTCATTGCCTTCAATTTTTTTAATATGAATTTTTTTATTTTTTTTTACCGACAGCGACTTAAGACTCTGTAAAACACAAAAACTATTGTCATCTCTATCTCGGAAACGGTGCCATAAAATAGAAAAATGTATAGAAACAAAAATGTACAGAATTAAACTTGCAAGAAAAAATGCTTATTAATATTTTAATTATTTTGCACCGTTTCCGAGATATAGATGACAATAGTTTTTGTGTTTTACGCGACAAAATAAAAAAATTCATATAAAGAAAATTGAAAGCAATGAAATTTTCAACAAAAAATGTCTAAAAAGTTTTGCTGTAAAATAGATTTTTATATGAAAAAAAGCGCCTTCAAAATTTCCAATTTACATTGTTAACATAGGAGTGTCAGGATATTTTCGTTACTCACTGTATATTTCTTCGATAGAATAAAACGACGCCTGTTACGTCGGTCGGTGCTGGGTGAGAAATTGATTTTTTGTTCCGTCAAAAGAGAAAAAAAAAACAAAAAATGCACTAAACACATGTAACATCAGGGCCGATTTATCCATTAGGCAAGCAAGGTAGCTGCCTAGGGCGGCAGTCTTTTAGGGGCGGCAAAAATTCTAATTAATTCTAATAAAAAAAGTAACATAAATAAAAATTCAAGTAAGTTCAAAGGGAGTATCAGAGATTGTGATCAATAGTTTCAATTTTTTATTATAAGGGGCAAAAAAAAATATGCCTATTAGGGTACCTAATACTCACATGCCTTATGTCCCAGTCAGAATCATGTTAATGTTAACGAACTGGAGCTTTGGATTGGTAGATCAGCAGAAATATGGCTTTTGATTGAAGCATTTGTTAACGTTAACATGATTCTGACAGAGCAGTTAACGCGGCTCTGTGTAGTAACATGTGTTAACTTAAAAACATTTTAGTTCTGAAAAGTGTTTAGTGCACTTTTGGGTTTTCTAAAATATTGATGATTAATATCGAGTTACACTACTAAACCACGTATCAATCGATTATGAACTGCTTTAGTCCACGTAATCAGTTCCCAAAGATTAGCATATTATAATTAGGGCTGCCACCTTTCAAAAAGAGTAGACCCGGAGATTACCTTTTTTTTAGTAAAACATATATTTTACTTTAGAGAAAGTATTTTTATTGAAATTAATATAGTAATATAATATTAATTATTATACAGAGGAACCCATAAAATCTCCAAACATTGATAACATGTTCGGGGATTCGCCCGTGGCTATAGCGCTCGGATCGCGGGAAAAAAATGTCGGGACAGGAATGTGCGCCACCCGGACATATCGATGTTAAACCCGGAGCCCGGAGCTGGACTACTCAAACCCGGAGAGGGGGCAGCCCTAATTATAATATGCAATTTTGTGCAAACAAACATAAATGAATTTATTCCTTTACTCTTTCAAAATTATAAAGTATTTTGGTAGTAAAAGAAAATGTTAGCCTCTTTCGCTTAAAGAAAGCCAACTGTGTCAGAACATACCGAGCAGAAATTAAAATAAAAAGTTCTACTACTGAATTCTGCCATTATTTGCATTTTCAACTGTCACAACAAAAATTTCAAGTTTATATTTAAAAAAATTTGTGAATTAGATTCTTCGTAAGTCTTTTTTCAAATGCTTTCTAAAAAAACACTCTTTTTATCAACATTATTTGTTGGGTATGTTATCGCTATTAAAATAAATAAGCACGTAAAAAATAAATTTTAGGTTATGTTGTCATAAAAATGTATTTTAAAAATTTTTATATTCTACCTTTTATGTTTATAGTTTATTGCGACGGAATTTAATATTTGGGCGAGAAATGTCTGGTGAATGTTCAGCAACTACCAATAATTCTTCCTACGTAGCAGGTAGCAATTCGATAGCTTATGTTACAACTCCAAATGAAGACGTTGCAAAAACCTTGGCTCATGGAATGGTGGGTAAAAAGTTGGCTGCTTGTGTTAATATAATTCCAAAAATTACGTCTGTTTATGAGTGGGAAGGTAAGATAAATGAAGATTCGGAATATCTACTGATGATCAAGACGAGGACATCAAAAGTCGATGAATTGACCGAATATGTTAGATCTAATCATCCTTATACCATTTGTGAAGTTATATCTGTACCCATAGCTGGTGGAAACGAACCATATCTAAATTGGATTAAAGAAGTTGTACCTGTTAGGCATTGCAATTAAATAGTTTAGTGTATTTAGTTTTATCAATCTAGTCTCTCGGGTTAAATAATAGAATAACAATGCTTGGTGTTACAAAATAGCTTCAGAATTTACATCAAATGTTGATTTACAAGTAGATTAATCAGCTTTTTTTTATTTTTCTAAAATGAAAGAATAAATTGTATTCATTATGTGAATAAAATTTATTTTAACTATACAAACATATTTATTCTTCCCAAGTTTCTTTTAGAATATAACAATTTTTTAGATAAAAAATTTATTTCAATAGAATCTAATATACACGATATAAAATTTTGAATATTATAAAACTACTTATATGATACATTAATATCCATAAAAAATTATTACAAAAAAAATTATGTTAAAATTTCAAATTCATTACGTTGAGATCAAATAATTATTTAAACATTGGTTTACTTACATATTTTAGTTACAATTGTATTGTTTAACAAAATGGATGCAATTTTGATGTGGAACCCTACTTAAATATATACTTAATTAATAAAATAATTAATTCTTTTGTACTGAATTTTTTGTCATGTCATACATCAATCCGAACACATTAAACGCCGCCTTAGGATTGTTTTGGATTCACTGGTTTTAATTAAAACAAGTAATGCAAAACAATTTCAACTGAGGCATCACATTGATACCTTGCAATCTAAAACCGTTAGCAAAGTATCAAGTTAATGTCACCCTATGTTTAACATGTTAATGCAATATTTGAGCAATTTACAGATTAACAATAAAATTTTAATGTATTTCCAACATTTAAATTGAAAATTTGGTAGCCAAAATTGTACCTCATGTTTTCATCGATTTATTAGATATTCAGGCCTATTATGTATCACAAATGTTATTATAAAGGTGACAGTTATGACATAAAATTAAGGTTTCTGCAAATTGGTATGCACTATAAATGTTACGAAAACCTTTATTATAAAGATCATGTTAAAATCACGGTTTGTGAAAACGATAGGTAATACCAATTTACCGAAAACCTTGAATGTTATGTCATAACTGTCACCTTTATAATAACATTTGTGATACATAATAGACCTGACTGTTTGGTTGTAGCTTTACGTAGAATAAATGTTATCAAATTTATAAACATTGCTCCTTTATATTTATCAGGCAAGCATACAATTACAACAATAGTATACAAAATATTATCTTATACATACATATAATATAATAAAAATTAATTAATGTCATCAAAATAAATGTCTTTGACCAACAGAATGCAAGGCACTTAACAAAAATTCGGTGTTGAAGGCAGGGCAAGTCGTAGTCGATTTATTTTATTTGCATCAAAATATAGTAATCAAATTAGGTAAATATTTAAAATAGTCTAATTACAAATAAACAAATGTCTTGTTATGAAAAATTACACTAATACCTAACGCACACACAAACTCAAAATTTAGTACTAATCAAACATTAACTTACAATAATAATAAAAAAAATCAAATCATTAATACTAAAAGGTCAGTTTAGATATTGCACAGTACACTGTTTCACGATTGCACTTGTTATAATTATTATTAAAACTTTTTTATGTGATGTATATATAATAATAAATCATAATGAAGCTCCCGTGATTTCAAATTATCCAGTGATTTGTAATCATGCAGTGCAAACATCCAAACTTGCCTAAAACTAAATCCAATGTTTTAGTAATTACAAGAGATAATTTCTACAGTATTCCAAAATTTAAGTTTGTGTCCAATCGAGTGGTTTAAAAATGATCAATTATTTACAATTTCATTAAAAATAATTAACTCTTGTAATAAATTAAGTTTAAAAATCAATGGGATGCGTCAACTTTAAAATACAAATTTCATATAATAAAAAATGATTTACATAAAATTAATATATTTTGGGTATTAAAACGTATTTTACACGTTGGCAATATCTATTCCAAGCACTGCCGTAACGTTCTTTACATCTCTCACCATCTCGATGTGAACGTTGAATAAGAAACACAATGTCGATAATACAAATTAAAACCGCAGGGCATTTCCATACAAAGGAAGCAAAAGACAAAAACATAAGAATATCTCCCAAATAATTAGGATGCCTTACGAAACCCCAATATCCTGATACCAGAAGTTTTTTACCCTGAGCTGTCGGAATCTTTTCTAAATCTAAAGAGAAAATTCGAATTAAAAAGAAAATTATATTTGTGATTAAGACTTACGTGCTACGGCAGGATCCAAAGGATTTATACGAAAGATATGCTTTTGGTTGTTACTACCACGATACAAAATATAGCCAATCAAATATACAACAATAGCCGCCGATAAATGCCAAATTGGTAGCTTTATTTGATAATCGTAGACATACTTTGAAATCAATGGTGTTATGAAGGAGCCAGTAAGCATTGACACTGTCGACATATACCCCAATGCTTCATACTGTACATCAAAAGTTGTAAGCATCGACTTTTCGAATACCAAGAGATCTATCACATAGAACATCTGCAATGCTCCAATTACCAATAAAGTGGAGTTATATTTTATCCCCTTCAAATTATAATTTTGTATTTCAATGGGTGCTGTAAATTGTAGACTTTTGTAGATAAAAATTGCATTCAAGAGAAGCTGAAAAAAAATTTATTATATTAATATTATTAAATAAAACATACTTGCTATAAAATTAATTTGTTTCGTGAAAGAGGAAACACTACCATGCAAAGAAAAAACTTTTTAGGAAAACACCGATGAATAACAGCGGAGTAAAGTAGACCAAAATTTGCCCATTTGTCGGTCTTTTTACTTAGAAATTACATACCAAATTCTATTTTGAAATATGGAGAAAAGAACATAGTCAGGACTAGAGCTGAGCGATATTCAAATATCGATATAGGATTTCAATATATCAATAATTATTATTGAAGTATCGATATAAGAAAGAATCTTTTTATTTATTTTTAAACCTCTGCTGTAGTTTTTTTTTGCAAATTTTTAAATTTCTGTGAAACTGATTTTAACCAAAATCTAATCAACTCCAAATCTCAATACATATTAGCATACTAAATTCGAAATCTGGTTAAACAATTCCCATTACTTTTTAAGGTACAAAATACAAAATTTGATCATACAGACATTTTTTGTAAATAATAATTTTCAGATTTCTCAACTCAACAACTCGAATCAGGAAATCTGAACTATTTTTCTGCATGATTACAATTTACTTTTACATGAATTTAAAAAAACTGCTGATTACTGCCACAAACTGGCAAGCATGTGAGAATCATAAGCGGGAAAGTCATCATAAAGCATTTAAAAATCAATGCAAAACATCAACACTATTATTTATTACACAGCAATTACTTAAATTGGTAAAACATCATTTTTTGATGTCCAAAAAAACGTCTTTCTCACGAAATCAAATAATAAAATATTTATATTAAATCTGTCTACTCATTCAGTACTCCGTTTAAACTCGTGGTATAAAATACTATTAAAAGTTGGAAGGATTACTTTAGGGCAGAGATGGGCAAACTTTTTTCATTAAGGCCAGAAAAACGTAAGAAATTTCACGGGGATCAGAATTCCAACAACAAATGTATTTTGTTATGAAATCTTTCAATTTTAACTATTTTAAAGCTTTACTTGCTTATAAGAAAACAAATTTAACTTTTTGTTGGCGGGCCAGATTAAAGCCCTTTGCGGGTCCTACTTTCCTCACCTCTGCTTTAAGGCGTCAGTATAAGTCAACAATTTTTTCAGCTATAGTCAAACTTCCTTAACTCGAATCTCAAAGGACCACCAAAAAAGTTCTAATTAGAGAAACTTCGAGTTATGGAGATAAAATTACACGTAAATATCTGATAAACCTATATAATTTTTAAAAAAAAATTCGATTTATAGAATAATTCGAGTTAGAGCAGTTCGAGTTAGGGAAGTTTAACTGTATTAGATACAAATACATCACATGTAAATTGAGAAAATTTTAGGTTGTACAAAATTGCAAATTTAAAAAAAAAATTATTTTCTATTTCCCTAAAAACCACCCCCCTTGGTGTTTAGAATTTGTTCACCAATAATAAAGCTGATTTATGAATGATAATTGCTTTGCTTATGGCAATAAAATACTATAGATGTAGACTATTATTATGTGTCTGTTATACATATATTTTATTAAAACTTGATTTTTGTCAATATTTTTATTATAAAAAAAATAGGGGGCACCCGGGTTTGAACCGGGGACCTCTCGATCTGCAGTCGAATGCTCTACCACTGAGCTATACCCCCTCACATTATGTAAGTTTAATGTGGATGTAATGCTAGCGTGACCAACACCCCCGCATTTCCTTTTTAAGAAAACCATTGTAATGTGTGAATCACATAATTATACATGATATTTCATAATTAACGATTAAACTATGATTATTATTATTTAATAAAATTAAATAACCCTATAGGACCCGCTATTAAAAATGTGTTAAATTAGCTATTCAACTTACTAAAAGTTCCTACACTTATACAGTGCTCAAGAAAGTATTCGTACACTCCTATGTTAAGAATGTAAGTTGTACTTGTTGAACCCTTTTTTTGACACATAAAAATCACTTTTATAGAAAAGGTGAAATACATTTTTCTAATTTGTCCTGCATAGAATGAAATTTACAAGAAAAAAATACCTATCATTTTCCCATTTCTTTGTGCCGTTTCTGAGATATAGATAACAATATTTTTTGTATTTTACTATGAATTTTATTTTTAAATGATTTTGTTTTTAAATTTTTAAATTATTATTTTAAAATGAAGAAAATGAAATTTGCAACAAAAATGTCTAATAAGTTAGTGTTGCTGTAAAAGCGATTTTTATATGACAAAAATTAACTTCAAAAGGTACAATTTACATTATTACTAACGTAGGAGTGTATGAATACTTTCTTGTGCCACTGTATATATATAAATTGTATAATAAAACACAAGTTTAAACGAGCTTTCGAAAAATGACTTTTTCTTTTTCAAGTTTAATATGAATGAAAAAACAAAAAATGACAAATACAAAGCAACTATAAATTATATTGAAAAATATTGACATTTATCCGATAACTTGATCAGAATGATAATACGAAAATCCGGAAAGACAAAAAAAGACGAGTGTATTAATAATTCTAATAAGTTATCGTGGATTAAGAAAAACCAATGGTGAAAAACTTAATCCCAATATTGGCAAGGGGGTTAAATAAGAAGTGGGCTATAAATGTTGCTCAGGCCCTCTATATCAGTCTTCCTGTTCATTGAGTTCTTATCCTTCTTTATCTCAATCATCTCATGTAACATACGTTCTTTGTAGGACGGGATTGCTTTAAGTATAGTGGTGTTAACAAAGTCCATGTTATGGCCATCTTCTAGAACATGTTTTGCAGCTGCAGTGGAGTCGGCTTTGTTGCATCTTATTGAAGAGATGTGTCCACTCATTCTCTTTTTCAGCCATTGGTTAGTTTGCCCGATGTATGTAAGATGGCAATCCTTACAATCAACCTTGTACACCACATCCGATTTTTTCTCATGAGGGATCTGGTCTTTGAGTTTCGAGAAGTTAACCCCCTTGATGGGGTTAACCCCCTTAATCCATTGGGATTAAGTTTTTCACCATTGGTTTTTCTTAATCCACGATAACTTATTAGAATTATTAATACACTCGTCTTTTTTTGTCTTTCCGGATTTTCGTATTATCATTCTGATCAAGTTATCGGATAAATGTCAATATTTTTCAATATAATTTATAGTTGCTTTGTATTTGTCATTTTTTGTTTTTTCATTCATATTAAACTTGAAAAAGAAAAAGTCATTTTTCGAAAGCTCGTTTAAACTTGTGTTTTATTTCGTTTCCAATAGCTCAATATTGATAATTATAACTATATTATTTTCAAGAGCTAATAATTTAATTAATTATATCTAAATTGTGTATGATACACCAAATCAGATACAATTGGAAAAACTCAAGAAAGTAATCTATTGCCATAATTTTTCAAAGAGGTTTTACAATTAATAATCAAAATAAATGAAACAGCTCCAAGATTTTTTCTTTCTTGCATCAACGAGAACTCGACCCCAAGCACGTCCCTGAGAAAGAGCGTAATTGTTTTTTTAAGAAGAGAGAAGAAACGTTGGAAGTTAAGAAAACACATGAACGAAGAATAGTGTAAAGAAGATATTAATTTGCAAGTAGAATTTATTACAAGCCATTGACAGAAAGTCTGGAACATGGGGTACGCCATGGGCGTCCAATTACACTTCAATTTTACAGTTTCTGCTTTCTGTAAATTTTTATATGCTGATGATCTAGATCTAGTGAGAAAAAGAATTGTGGTAGGTCTGTATAATGTTAAATTTTGTAAAAGTATTCCTCGGTATAAATTTACTCCAAATATAACACTTGATAGGACTTCGACTTATGAAACACATTATTTAACAAATTTACAAATGAAATTAAAACCTAGAAATTAACAAGCCGTCATTTTTACTCCACTGGTGGTTTACTTCAAATTGAACATAATATCCAATTTGATATCCACAAGTTCTAATTTTTTCAGCAATTTATTTAACACTCGCCCTTTCAAAAATTTGATTATTTAAGTTCTTTTAAAAAGACTTTTAGTGCTTTTGGCTCCTAATTTTGTGCAAGAACGTCATCGAAATGTATTTAGGCGGCGTCCATTAATTACGTGAGGCATTTAGGGGGGGAAGAGGTCGAGCTAAATCTCACCAAATCTCACGTAGGGGAGAGGGAGGTCTCGGCAAATATCACGTAATTTTTTTGTGTTAACTATTCTTAAATAAAAGTAATTAAGCAAATTAAGCTTTTTTAATAAATTCAACACAATCAAGCACTGATTAACGTATTTACACTAAAAATGCATTTTAAAAATTCTCACGTGAGATTAGAAGCGGGGGGGTCCAGCCAAATCTCACGACATCTCACCAAGGGGGGCGGGGTTTAAAAATCGTCAAAATAACCTCACGTAATTAATGGACGCGCCCCTTATATGCAAAATAAAAATAGTATTATTTAAAATTATAGAAAAAGCATAGAAACTAAATTTGAATAACAATAATAATGCAAATAAAAACGCAAATGCATAATATAAATTCAGTGTGACTATAAATTGTGGTTTAAGAAAAAATAAATCAAGATGTAGACTCGAATTTCCGGATGTGGTTAAAATACACATTTACACCAGATTTTATATTTGTTTGAATCGTTCAGGGTCGCGTTTCATAATACAGTAGAATCCGCTTAATGTGATCACGGATAATGTTATCAGTCGGTTATTGTGATCATTTTGACTGGGACCCGGCCGCTTTAATTAGTTTACATACAAAAACCACCGGATAATGTGATCAAAAAGCCGCTTATTATTATCACTTTCAAGGAATTTCCTAACGAAGTTTACCGTTTCATGGCGTGTTTCTATTTTTATTTTACTAAATGTGCACTTTGCTTTATGCATTTTAATGTAAGTTTAGTTTATTCTTGCTAAATTTACCTTAATTCTTCTAAAATTCATTTTTTTCTCTAAAATTTGCTTATTGTTATCAGTCGGTTAATGTTATCAAAATGTTCTTGGCCCAAAGTGATCACATTAAGCGGATTTTACTGTAGTACTAATACTATTAGTCGGAAAGTACCAGTTGAATATTATTACTATTGAAAAATAATGGAGAATGATTTTTGGATATGCTTGTAGAACAGGTTATTTCATGAATAAGTACCAAAAATCACGCAGTTACGTGTTCAGATTAACGATTTGAAGGGTATTTAACGTAACTTGTAACTTGTAATATTAGTAAATTTTCCTTATGAAACAGGGCCCAGGCTGTGCAATTGATACTAGATGATGGCAAGGTCGTTATAGTTTATACCGCATTTTTGTTCTAAATAGGTTTTCGTTTATAGTTTTTTCTCAAATTTCATGAATTTTCGTTTTTAATAGGTATAAAATTGAAATTTGGTACACTAGCTATAAATGTTTTTTTAAATTTTTTGTCGAAGTCTCAAGGACCCCTTGTTAACGAGATAGAGATGTTCTAAAATTAGGACATTATGTCCTATATAGAAAATTTTTAAAAACACTGGATAACTGTTACACATCAAAGCAATAACTTTTCCATTAGTTCAGTCAATTTAGATCAATTTTCGGCAAATGAAAACATTAATCGGTAAAAATCTAAATTTTGGTATACATGTTTATTACGGCTTCCTGTTAAACATACTAAAAGTCCCCGTCGAAATCTGTTGCGCTCGAGCCGCCATCTTGGAAAAAAGGTATACTTCTTCAGTTTTTTGTCTATATCTCGGCAACTTGTGCTGATCCAAAAAAAAGTTTTAAGTAAAAATTGTAGTTTATCCTTCAATCCTTCAAAAAAGTTTATATATATTTTTTTGTATCTCTAATACTTTAGCTGTAATCCGACATTGCATACAGAAGGTCTTTCTGCAGCTTTGTCGTTTCAATGCAGTCAATTTATTTTTCAAAGTGGTAAATCCTTTACCTTTAATACTGGCTATTTCTCCAATATAAAGAGGTATAAGCAAGATATGCGTTGCATAAAGTTTCGTCACTAGTAAGCATGAACATCGTGCATAATGCATCTTCTTTCAAAAGTGTCTAAACGAAAGTAAAGCTAAAGTATTGGAGATACAAAAAAAATTATATCAACTTTTTTGGAGAAGATTTAGTTAACTACAATTTTTACTTAAACTTTTTTTGTATCAGCACAAGTTGCCGAGATATAGACACAAAACTGAAGAACTGTACCCTTTTTCCAACATAGCGGCTCGAGTGCAACAGATTTCGACGGGGACTTTTAGTATGTTTAACAGGAAGCCGTAATAAACATGTGTACAAATTTCAGATCTTTACCAATTAATGTTTTATTTTTATCTAATTTTACTAGACTAAAAGACAAACAAAAATTCACGTGTCTATAATCCACACAGCCGTTTTGAAATCTACCTTACAACTAAATCTGTAATGAAAGACAGACTTCTACTACGCAACCCTTACTGTTATTCGAAAAAATTTATTTAAATCTCATTAATATGGTACCACAAATTTTTAATAAGAATTTAAGAACGTCTTAAATTTAGTACATCAAAATCAAATTACGAAATTACGTTCCTGCTTTCATTAAATAATATAGAAAGCCATGTGCTAAATTTAGCCCGCCAGTAGCGAAAGGGTTAACATAATATTTTGTTATGAAAACTTAAAGCACTCTTTGTTTCAACATATAAAAATCCTCAACTGGTAGCATTTCAAAAATTATATAATTATACAATAATTAACCAGACTTGGAAGTTGATATTATTACTTACTCTATTGGGAAATTTCATACAGAGTATCGTTTGAAAACAATAGCCATAATGAATCTCATAATGAATAATAACTTATTCAAACAAAATTTAAGTTTTAAAAATTTGATATATGTATAAGGCGATTCTCTGAGATGGTGATAGATAGAATTTTTAATAAAATTTTTATCAAAGTTCAAACCCTTTAAAACAGTTTTTTTAAATGTTAGCCTTCAAATGGCCATAGCTTTAAAACTATTGATTTTTTAGTGTTCATAAATTGATTACTTTTTAAAGAGCATTCGCTTATATACAAACGAAATTATTATAACCTTTTATCGTCTAGAATCAATGCATTTCGATTTATGAATTAAATTAAGAGAAGAAATATCAAAAAAAAGTTGTTTTTTTTCTTGCAAACTCGGAATCGTTTAAATCTTACAAAAAAAATAACTAAGGGCCGGTTCCACCAACTCTGATTAAATCGTTGGTTAACTAATCACGGTTAATGCTTAACCATGGATAGTTGACCGACATTAACTTCAATGCGTTCCACCAAGCATTTTGTATTTATGATTAGTTAATCATGGTTAAATGCTTAGATTTCGTGTATAGTCGGTTTTTCCTTGCAAAACCTCTTCTGATTAGTTCATAGATAGTCACGTGAAACTTTAGTTTAGTAAGGGTTTAGTGAAAAAGACAGAAATATACCTGGAATTTTATAAACTAAACTTGGAAATTATTATTTCAATTTTTTATTAATTAACACGCTTTTTTTTATAGCTTCACTTGTAACTAAGTATGTAAGAAAATCTTGGAAGCTTAATTTGACCTACTTCCCGTTTTCCGATTGAGCTGAAATTTTGCACATAGATTCGTCCCCGATGACAATACACTTAGCAAAAAAAAATTTCAAATTTTCTGAAAAAAAAGTAAAAAAATTAAATTTTTATGGTTCTATTCAAAAACGCATTTTTAGCTTCACTTGTAACTACCTGCGAAATGTAAAATCTTACACTTTTAGTTTAGACTACAAAACTTATGAGTGATTTAATTAGATAATCGGATAATCTACTTAACTACTTAAGATTTATGACTTATCAGACTTTGTTTAAGACTGAAAAATATAAAATAAAATATTATAGTTTTAAAAAATCAAAAAACACGCTTTTATGACGTACTAAAAATTAAAAAATAATTAAATTTAACCCTTTCGGACACCTTGTAGTCAATTGATAATTGGTGACTGAAAGGGTTAATAAACTAATTCAAAAAGCGTGGAGCGCTTTGTCTAAATTAATTAAAAGACACATAACCAAAACGAGATCCACGCTTTTTGAATTAGTTTATTAACCCTTTCAGTCACCAATTATCAATTGACTACAAGGTGTCCGAAAGGGTTAAATTTAATTATTTTTAAATTTTTAGTAAGTCATAAAAGCGTGTTTTTTGGTTTTTTAAAACTATAATATTTTTTTTAAAGTAAAATAAAATGAACACCTAAGATTAGCCTAAAGGTTGATAATGAAAAATTACAAACCGATTTATTAACTAAACAATTATTATAATAAAAATAAATTTTATTATAGGTTTACTAGATTAAATAATTATAAAAAAAATTTTTTTATACTTTTCGAAAATCGTCCACTGTTGTATTTCCAAAAGTAGATCATTTTAGTTAGGCTATGTATGTTCAAAATGTCAACAGTTGCTATAAATCTTTTACTATAAATTGAAAGAAATGAGCATGTACCGACCATTAAGCATTAACCGTGATTAAACTCGTCTAATCGCCCAAAATTGGTTGTTTAGTTTGAAGGCTGTTTAACCATGATTTACCTGCTTTAACCATGATTAAATAGATGGTGGAACAATCTTTTACATTTAACCGTGATTAACCCCAACTAATCATGATTAAAGTATTTAACCCGAGTTGGTGGAACCGGCCCTAAGAGAGAAAAACTCATCTCAGAGATTCTTTATAGTTGAGAGGACACCCTGTATATAATATGTATTACTAATGGATAATTCATTAGTGAACAATTTTGAATATAATTACTCATCAACAGAATAATCGTTAATGGTGTGATAACAGATCAAATTCAAGTCAAATTAAAAATAGCTTGCTAATTTAAGTTAAATAGCAATAACATTAAATTTAAAACTTCTTCTGAAACTTATAGTATTTTTAATTTTCAGAAACAACGACGTTTGCCAAAAAACTTCATTTCCTATAATTAAATTCTAGATATAATGGAAAATGAGGCAAAACTGTTGTAATGTTTGTTTAATGTATTTTTTGTTACAAAAAAAATAAACCAAAATTATCTAAACTAAATACTACTGCAGGTTTTTTTACACTTTTTCAGTTGATTCTAGCAATATTATTAATTTGAAATAATCGTTACATATCTTGAAATTATTGTTTAATAGTAAAATTTTAACTTATCACCATTTATTATTCTATTATGATAAAAATACATTAATAAAAGTTTTTGAAATTATTTATGAAGGTTCAATAGTTATTTATTGATTTTACATATCTGTTTGTAAAATTTTCAAAATCTATTTGAAATATGATACTATAAATAGATTTATTTTTTTCATCTAGGAAAAAACCTTGCATGGTACGGTAGACTATTAATACAGACAGTATTGTTTTAACAATAATACAGTAGATAATTATAATTATCTATTAATACCAACTGGATATATTTTTAAAAATAAATTACCTACACAGTAAATTTTTAAATTCCCAATATAGTTTTTCTTACTTGATATTTATAAAAAAATCAGACTACTAATATTAATGCAAGATCAAATTAATTTACTCACCATTGGAATAACTAAAGTTCTAAATAGAAATATTTTCATGTCCAGTTTTCCATAAATTCTTGGATTTACTTCTCTTCCAATGAAGAAATTGTAAATTTTACTGTTGCTGATAGCATGTGGATTAAGAGCACTTATGGGTACATAAAAACTATGTACATACAAATAAATCGAAATTAGTATGCCAATTATTGTAGCAGTTACAATGAATTGAAAATATTTATCAAGGATATGAGAAATAACAGGTACTTTATAATATTCTAAGGAGACTAGTAACGCTGAGGTAACTACGGCAATAAAAAATCCATTCATTACGTAATTTAATTTACCTTGCTTATTCGGTAGACCAGAAACTCTTCGTCCGCCGATGGGTATAGCAGATAAAATTGCTACTAGAGAAATATACCCTAGATATATTAAAAATGCAGTAGAATCAAACCAGGAAGACAAATGTTTGAATTTATTTAAATTGGGTAATTGGGTGAACTTGCAATGTGTTTCGTTACATAAAGCATACAAGATAACGAAAGTGAAAGGTATAGTCAATATACCTATCAGTGCTCCTAACCAACTATCAGCTTCAGATTTCAATTTCAAATCTTCCGATTGTTCACGAACAGAAATAGATCGACGCTTCAAGGGAATTTCATCCTCATCTGAAAATTCTGTTAACTTCTTCACTGCCAGATTATTTTTCAAATGAACAACACGTTCGACATCGTTGGATGCCAATTTTGTTGATGATCGCAAAACAACACCAAAATTATTAACATCTTGAACCACACTTGATTGTATATCCTGTAAAATTACCTAAGAAAACATGGTGTTGACGAAGGTTGCTAGTAAAAATATACCTTGGGTAAAAAATATTCACTTTCAGATTTTCTTGCACGTCCTCTTACCGTGGCTTTTGGCTTTTCTGTATTTACATGATCCAATTCGGTCCCATCAGAGTCTGAATCCAATTCAAATAGTTTCGTGTTTACTCTTGTACCTGTTAAATCATAAAAAAGTTTAAAATGTGATAATGGAAATTATCCGTAAAGTACAAGTGATTCATTCAAGAACGATTGTCAACAATAAAAATTTATTCACTGAAAAATTTAATGAAATTACTTTTATCTGAATGTAAACAATGATGAACTACTACATCAATATCTTGGTCATTTGTCAATTTCTTTCTAGAATTCAAAATGATTTTAGAAAACTTTGTAACCTTAATTTACAAAGAAAACCTTTTAACTAAAACTCTAAGATAGAGACAAGCTTTAACACAAATATAATTTCTTTTAATAAAGCTAACACTTTTGAAATTATTGTTAAGAATAATATGCAAAATTAGTTTGTTAAATTGCAAAGTTTAACATTAAAGAATATCATAATGCTGCTTCCAACTGTTTGTTCTACATTTAATTCTCTACGAAATTATTTATACGTATATTTTTTTATGCAACCTATAAAAGTCCCCAACTTTGGAAAATTGATAAAGTTCCCAAGTCCGAATCAACCAACAACTAAATTTCTCAATTCTCAAAAAGATGATTAGACAGATTCGATTAAAGCAAAACAAGATAACATCACAAATTGCGTTAAATTAAAAGTAAAAATAATTTTGGTAACTCACTTGGTTGCCTTCGACTAAGCGAACTTTTGACAGTTGGACTGGCACGTGTTGGACTCTTACGTGCTGGACTTTTACGTAAAGAACGACCTGGGCTCTTATGTATTGGACTTCTCCGTGAAGGACTTCTCCGTGAAGGGCTTCTACGAGAAGGACTTTTAGGGGCCACTTCTTTACTTGTGACTGTTTCGCTCCTCGATGGTGACTTTCTTAACGTTCGTGATGATGACTTATCCCTCGTAGAAGTTCTGCTTGGAGATTTATCCCTAGCAGCACTTTTGTTCGTTTCGACTTTAGCCTTTTGAACGACTCGAACCATCTAAAAAATTCAAAAATAAATTAAAACACAAACTTGATTGGTATAATTACAACTTGAATAAAGTAGAAAAATTTTAAATAATTAAATTATGAATTTTAATAGCGCTTCTATGTGATATATGTACCTAATACCGTTAAAAACTTTTGAAATAGAACAAATTCCTGAAAGTTCATTGCTTGGCTGCTATTTAATAAGAGGTTACGCAAGCGTATGGAAGCGCGGTAAACGAAATTTAACCAAGTTTTCGTTTAAAATTTTTTTTTTTTATTTATTGTAAATTAGAAAATATAATTTACGTAATTTTATGACTTACTTTTCAATTTTTGATGTAAAAAAACAAATGAAATTGACAACTTCAAAACCGACGCTTGTTAAATGACGCTAAATAACTATGCACGCTAACATTGTTTTTGTTGTTTAACTTCTGATTGGTCAACGTCAACTCCGAAGTCATATAAACGCTGGTAATATTTGAACGCTCCTCTTTTATCTACTTGAATTAATTAGCTATAATACATAAAAATTTTGCTTTTGTTATTTTTATAATCAAATATGTTAATTTATGGTGGTAATTAAATTTAAATAGAAAAAGTTGAACAGATAAAGGGGGAACTTGGTCAGTGGCGTAACTTTACAACCTTATTTTCCACGGCACTGAACTTTCAAATTTTGTTCTTCGTCTATTATTGAGTTTATTTTATTATCGGAGTGCCTTACTTTTTACTTTAGTATATTTCAGTCATGTCAGCAATATGCAGGTAATAATTGAACGAATTCGATTTGCCAATTTCAAGAACTTAAATCAACGATTATATAATTTTTAGGTTAGTTAATAGAAACTTGTTGTCTCAAGTTGTGTACTCAAGACAACCCGGGTTTCTTCCTTTGGCTCGTCATGTAACTATAAAAGTTGTTCCTGTTAAACATTCAAAAGAATTAAACCACGATGATCACAATGCACAATTAGGAAGACCGCAATCACCGTATTGGAATATTATTTATACCCTAAAACTAACATCTTTGTTATCTATCTCCCATCGAATGACTGGTAAAGATTTTAAATGTGATTAAAAATTTACTGAATTTGTAATGCTTTTAGGTGCCGTTTTGGGAGGTTACACAGTTTTATTAGGCACCTCTGCTTTAGTATTACCTCATCCAATTTCTTATTACATCGATGCATTACAAGAATTGCATCCTAGCTCGGCCACATTATTTGCCATGAAATTTCTGTTGGCGTTTCCATTCAGTTATCACTTTTGTAATGGTATTCGGCATCTTTCTTGGGACATGGGAAAAAATTTAACAATTAAAGGAGTTTATAAAACTGGATATATCATGTTGGCCTCTACAACTGTTCTTACCATTGTACTTTCACTTTTGTAAAGTCATTACGGGTTATAATATTAAGTACATAAACATTATTTTGCTTGTAAATATAAGATTAAAATTCTATATTTGATTTAATAATTGGCTCTTACTGTGTTCTGAACAGCACATTTTGGTGACCGCACATTTCTAAATAGAAACTTTCCATTTTTTTTTTAAATTTTGAATTGAGACTCTGATTTAGCTAAAAGTTTTATTTATATTTCATGCACTAATTTTTCACATATTTATGCTTTGGATCCATAAAATGCAGTTGATATAATGAAATTTGCAACAAAAAATGTTGGATAAGTTTTGCTGTAAAATCAATTTTTATGCTCGAATTCTTTTGTGAGTAACTATCTCAAGGTGAAGAAATCTAGCATAAGTAAAACTTTTAAATTATTTAAAAATAAAAAAAATACAGCATCATAATTTTATACAAATATAATGAAAAATCAAGTGCTCCGATGCACAGTGGGCTCGATCTGAAAAAAGGTGGCCAAAAATCAAAAAAATAATTGTCACCGAATGAGTTTACCACCATAGAATCTAGGGGCTTTGGTGCATGTTATTCCAAAAAGAAAATAAAATGTTTTTTATACCTGAGACACTACGTCACTTTAAAGTTACTGTTCTCGGTACAACGCGAATCACGTGTAGCGTCTTCAAAATATAAACTTTACTTAAAGTGCGTGTAACTTTTTACTCGAGTGTTTTTTTTCAATTCTGTTTGATGGAGGGTGTTAAGAAAGGTATGTAGAATATTTACGTTATATAACATTTTCATTTCTTTTTATTTGCGTGTATTAGAAATTATGTCAAAGATGTGTCTACATAATAGTTTTTCTTGTAAAAAATTTTATCTTAAATTAGCAAAAAAGTTATCTATTCAGCGGGGTTCAAGAATTTGAAATATGGAACATATAGTCAAAGATGTTTTGTAATAGAATCTGAAAGAAAATTCTGCCCCCCTCTGCAGCCGTACATGTGGGGTGAGAAATACGCGACGCCGGGCAAGCTAAGGGTCGACGCAGAGGCACACAACAGGGGTCTGCTAGGACTACCCTGCTATCGAAAGATGTAGAATAGTATACCATTGCTTTTATACCACCCCTGTAAATTTGGAATTTTTTAATTAATTTTCCCGTATTATTTATGCCAATTTTAAGTCATTAAAAGTAAAATCATATTTTAATAACCACTTGTATAAAAATCACCCCTCTAAACCACCCCTGTCAATTTTGAATATTTTGATTAATTTTCCCGTGTTATTTATGTCAATTTTAAGTCATTAAAATCAAAATTTGATTTTTGGCCACCTTTTTTCAGATCGAGCCCACCATAGATTAAAGCCCACTGTGCGATGGTCAACTTTGCGACCTTGTTTTCTACGCCACTGAGCACACAAAATATTGTGGTGTCAGAACTTTCAATTTCAATTGTTTTATTGCATTATTGAGTTTATTTTGTTATTGGAGTGCTTTAATTTTTACCTAAACAAATTTCAATCATGTCAGCTATATGCAGGTAACAATTGAAAGACATCAAATCTGATTTGCCTATTTCAAAAACTGAAAATTATCGATTATGTAATATTTTAGGTTAGTTAATAGAAACTTGCTTTCTCAAGCTGTATACTCAAGACAACCCGGGTTTCTACCTTTAGCTCGTCATGTAACTTTAAAAGTTGTTCCTGCACAGCATTCGGAAGAATTAGACCACGATGAACGCAATGCACAATTGGGAAGACCACAATCTCCACATTTGAGTATTTATGCCCCACAGCTAACATCTATGTTGTCCATCTCCCATCGAATGACTGGTAAGGATTTCAAATGTGATCGAGAATATGCTAATTTTGTTATTAATTATTGTAGGTGGAGTACTGGGAGGTTACACAGTTTTGTTAGGCACAGGTGCTTTAGTATTACCTCATCCCATTTCGTATTATATTGATGCATTGCAAGAAATACATCCAAGTTCGGCCACATTATTCACAATGAAGTTTCTTTTAGCATTTCCATTCAGTTACCACTTTTGTAATGGTATTCGTCATCTTACTTGGGACATGGGAAAAAATTTAACAATTAAAGAAGTATACACCACTGGATATGTCATGTTGGGCTTGACAACTGCTCTTACCATTTTACTTTCAGTTATGTAATGTACCTTTCGATGCTATAATTTATATTGACTCAGGGCCGTATTTACGCACAGGTTACCTAGGCTACATCCTATGGGCCCGCACTACAAAAAACCTGTTTGAAAATTTTAATTTTGAATAGACGAAAATAAAAAAAAGTTCACTGATATGATCTAAAAATTGACTTGTTTGTTAAAATCCTTTTTTTATCTTGAATTTATCTAAGATGTTTACTTAAAATAATAATTAATTCCCAAAATAGAAAACCAATAGGGCCTGCACCACAGATTCAACTTAGGGGTTTACAAATCTTAAATACGGTCCGGCCCTGTATTGACGCATCAAAAGTATTATCATACAAAGTGTATTGTGTAATATAATTTTGCTTGTAATATAAGTAGTATTTAAATTTTATTTTTTCTGAATAATTGGTTTTTATATAGATTTTCTGAGTGAACAGTGACTCCAGCTTTATACAACTTATATTTTTTAACAGATTCTGCGTGAAAAATGAAACAACTTTTTTTGGAAAAAATTTTGTATCTGACCTAGACTTTTTGTTGAAACAAAATAAAAACATTTTAATAAACGAAAAAGTCTATAGGTCAGATAAAAAAAATTCCAACAAAAGTTGTTTCTTTACGATGGGGTGATTACTCCTAAGCCAAGAAAAGCCAAAGTACTTGAACAATTTTTTTTTAATTACAATAAATTTTCTGGAACGGATAAAATTGAACAGAAATTGCTTTCCCTTAAAGCTTAAACAAAATCCTGTATTCATGCCTGAGTCGATTCCGCCCACTAAAGCACACTACTGCACCTATTTACAGTGAGTACACGTACCGTCAGCAGAATAAGTCATTTATCCACTTTTATGTGACAAAGAAGAACTTTAAATCGATTATTTACGAAATTAAACAAAAAATTTGACTTAATCCATAGTTTAATAGCTTTAATTTAATGTCATCTAAATTGCTATGTCGTAGTCGTGGGTTCGATCCCCGACTAGGTACATCTGATTGTTTCGACCGTGTCTCCCTCACAAAATACTGACAACATCTTTGTTGTATTAAATGCTTAAATACTCCTCAGTCCTGGACCTTGAGGAGGGAGTGTGTAAGCAGTGGCCTACTGTGTACAATGTAAGGTTGTTAGTTAATCCGAATCTATACAGGGTTCCCGTTTTTCGAGCTCAACCATGGGAATCTCAGTTATAAGAGATACAGGGTGGGTTAAATTAGAGCAAAGTTGCGCATTTTTATGCTAAACTATAATTGTTTATATTTAATAATATAATTATTATTATCCGAAAAAAAATTTGATGGGTCATTTTTAGTTTTTGAATTATTGGAAAAAAAACGGAAGTTTGTAATTTTTCTTTTATTTATTTTATTTACAATACAAATTAATATATTCTAAAAGAATTAAAAGGTCGTATTTTTTCAAATTTCTTACATAATTCTTTTTATGCAAGTAGTCCATTTTCGAGTTGGTGTGGCTTCAGGAATATTTTTTTTTATAGTAGAGTAACTTATGAATTCCAGTGTTTCTAGATCCGTTATTTTTGAGTTAGGACGACTTCAGGGATGGTTTTTTAATGGAGCGGTTCAGAGATCACGATCTTTTTAAATTCGGTTGGCCTACCAAATATTAGAAAAAAATTTAAATTACCAGAAATGTTTCTATTTTTATAAATGAAAATTAAATGTCTTTGTTTAGACCACTTTTTGCACTGAGATTCACCTCAGTTTAGTCTCTGCGAACCAAATCTCACGAGGGGGTCTCGGCAAATATCACATAATTTGTTTGTGTTAACTATTCCTAAATAAAAATAATTAAGCAAATAAGGCTTTTTTAATAAATTCAACGCAATCAAGCACAGATTAACGTATTTACACTAAAAATATGCATTTAAAAAAATCTCACGTGAGATTAGAAGGGGTCGAGCCAAATCTGACGACATCTCACCGAGGGGGGGGCGGTCTAAAAATCACTTCACGTAATCAATGGACGCACCCTATACTAAATTCTAATGAATTCTTACCAAGTCTTGGTAACGAGAAGAATAAAGATTTCAAAAATCATTATTATACCTAATTAATGAATTTTTACTTTATTATTTTTTTTTTAAACCGTAATTTATAACGGTTTTTTTTTCTAATTTTCAACTTTCTGGTTTTATCGAAATTCTTAGTTAATTAAGCATTAATTAAAATATAAATATTGTACAAGCTTGAGATATTTATTTTACGATTCCAATTTGAGTTTTCAAATTTTTGGCAAGAAAACAAACTCGCATCGAAAATAACAAATGAAATAAGTTACTGATTTGACTACTGGAATAGAGTGGGCACGGTGCTACCGCCAAACAAGCCGCGAGTAAACCATGAATGGAATTTAAATGTATTGTTATCTTCGTTACCAACAAATAGATACCGTGCTCAATTATCGTAACGTACCACTGTCAAAATGTGAATTGAATACAAAATATTTTAGATAAATAAGGAAATCGGTGGGATACACCCGTTTTAGTTTATAATTTAAGTGCTACAGGTAATTTCAATAGCTTTGTTTTATCTTCTGACACAATAAAACCCAAATTTTATCTATCAAATGTATTAGGTATTTTATTATCTAAATTAGTTATTATATCAGTGCTTTAATTAACTTGATTTTTTTAGTAGGCTACTTAACATACTCCACAATGCCTTTCAAATTAAAATTAAAAAAATCGCGTCACTATAATGTGGTATCCAAATCTTTGTTTGTTATATCGGTGGAGATGTTGGATGGCACCAATGTCGAATGTACCTTATCATCTGAAAGCACAGCTCAAGATTGCCTCGACGTCGTTTGTCAAAAGTTGATTTTGAATCAATCCAAGTTTTTTGGTTTACAATATATGAATCGCTCCAAAGATAACAGTTTATGTTGGCTAGAGTTTGATAGGCCAATTAAACGACAGCTCGATAAACATTCAAGAAATCTCTGCGTTTATTTGCGTGTTATGTACTATGTTATTTCTGGATGTAGATTACTAAATGATGAAGTTACAAGGTATGTTTATATTTTGGTGTATAAATAATTCACAACAATGACAGTTCAGACTTTTGTTTTATTTTTGTATGATTAAGATCTTTACAGTCATTTGTTTTTAGTTAATCTCACTGTCATGTCAAAAGAAAACATTTTATTAAAAACACACTTGCTTTCTAAAGTTTATTTGTTTGAAATTAAAGAGCCACTTCTGTGTGTGTATATTTTATTATTTGTTTACAGATATCACTATTTTTTGCAATTGAAAATGGATGTAATAGAAGGACGCATATTGTGTAATCCACAGCAAGCAGTCGAATTGGCCAGTTACTGTATGCAAGCTGAATTTGGAAATTTTGATGCTGAACGTCATACTGCTCATTATTTAAAAGATTTTCAGTTATTTCCAAAAGTGAGTTTCTGATTTTTCTTTTTTATCTCTTTTTAACTTAAAAAACAAAAAATTAAGTCATTTTTTTCATTTACTTATAATTTAAACAATGTTTTCAATTTTACGCGATTTAAAGGGGTAAATATCTCGAAAAAATTTTCTATGCAGAACTCAGAATTTCAAAAGAGCCTATACAAAATTTTTGACATATTTTCAATTTTATGCTATAACAAAATAAGCAAACTAAGCAAAATGCCTGTTTTCTATTTTTGGGCATAAATTTTATTTAAAAAAAAATGATTTAGCAAGTTTTCCTTCTTTTCTACGCCCACACAGTGGAATGAAATGGTAGAAGATTAAAAAAATTATATCTAACAAGCTTAAATAGTAATGTTCTGATAAGCACAGGAAGCATATTCCTTAGGTTTGATTGGAATGAAAAAATGAGAAAACAAAAAACGAAGCCAGTACGACTCTAACAATGTTGTCAAAAACTTTGACTACCGTCAAACTATGCTTTTACAGAACGTATATAGGTCTTAGGCAACTCCATTCTGAATAATTTTTTACCAGTTTTATAATATGGCGTTAATAATAATTAATAACATCATTAAAATACAGCTACATAATTTTAAAATTAATATCTCCGAAAATAATAAACAATAATAAGCAATACTGAAATTTGAAGGATATAATATAGAGTAAGTATTCTCACAAAACATTAAATTTTTAGCAAATAAATGGTGTTTTTGAAGAAAAACTTTACAATTTCTTCAGAAAAATTGCAATATTTATGATCTTTTTTGAATTTTTATATTTTTAAAAATCAAGTACAATGTTTCATGTAAAAGAAAGAAAAATCAGCCCAAAATTACCGAAATGGCAGCGATCTTTCTTATGGTATATACGCCTAATTTTTGAGAAAAATATTGTTTATTTTAAAATAATAGAATGCCACTTAGGACTTATTTTGAGGTGAAAAAAATGCAGGTCTCCTCATTTTCTATAAACAACATATTATTAATTAAAATTATTAGCTCTTGAAAATAATATAAATTAGAATTATCAATATTCAGCTACAGGACACAAATAAAACACATTTTTTAAAAGAGCTTTCGAAAAATGTCTTTTTCTTTTTCAAGTTTAATATGAATTGAAAAACAAATCAATGACAATTACAAAGCAACTATAGATTATATTAATTTAGAATATTGACATTTATCCGACAACTTGATCAGATCAAGATCAATCAGAAATCCCGAGCGAGTGGACACATCTCTTCAATAAGATGTAACAAAGCCGACTCCACTGCAGCTGCAAAACATGTACAAGAAGATGACCATAACATGGACTTTGTAAACACCACTATACTTAAGGCAATTCCGTCCTACAAAGAACGTATCTTACATGAGATGATTGAGATAAAGAAAGACAGGAACTCAATGAACAGGAAGACTGATATCGAGGAACTGAGTAGCATTTACAGTCCACTACTTATTTAACTTCTTTGCCAATATTGGGGTTAAGTTTTTCACTATTGGTTTTTCTTAATCCTCGACAACTTATTAGAATTATTAATACATTTGTCTTCTTTATTTTTTCTTTCATTTACCGGGATTTTGTATTATCATTCTGATCAAGTTGTCGGATAAATTTCAATATTCTAAATTAATATAATTTATAGTTGCTTTGTAATTGTCATTGTTTTTGTTTTTCAATTCATATTAAACTTGAAAAAGAAAAAGACATTTTTCGAAAGCTCTTTTAAAAAATGTGTTTTATTTGTGACCTGTAGCTCAATATTGATAATTCTAATTTATATAAACAACATATTTCAGCGAAACCAAATTCTGGAATATGAGAACCACCTATACTCTATTCATTTAACATATGCAGCTGATGTAAACAATGATCACTGTAATCATATCTGCTTTATATTCAATTGCGATTGGATGCTCATAAAGGGGTTGTCCTTCTAACAGGGGGTTAGAATAACCTCACGATTGATCACGATGGGGGGAGGGGATGCTGTCACAATCACGTGTATATTTTCTTGCGACCACATGAAATCCCGAGCGAGCAAATTTATGCCTAAAAGCAACATAACAACAATATTTAGCTCTCAGCTGGCTTCCGGCACCGGACCTTGTGACGCCACTCGTTGCCCCACTGCCCGCGGCCTTCTGTTTCGCTGTCCTTACTTGAAAAAATGTTTCAAAAAAAATACACGTGATGTTGGGAAGGGGGGTAGGGGTAGCCTAAAACCTCACGACGTATCACCAAAGGGGAAGAGGGGTAAAAAAATTGCATAAAAAAGCTCACATGATTAAAGGACGGCCCCTAAGGTCAAGACAACCCTATATACCGCCGTACTTACAATTTTTCATTGTAAGTAAGTGCATATAATTTTCACATGGCGTTTGAATTTCAAAAAATACAAAGCAACCTAGATTAGTCCCTCTCTGTCGAGCTCTTCCCCATAAATCACGTGCAAACTGCATGTATTTGTTATTGCCCACTGCATGTGCTAAATGAATAGAGTATAGCCTGCATGATTTGAATTGCGTTTTCTACGTTTTTAAAATTTTTAAATTATAAATTAATAAAATTATTGCTTATCAAATAGTTTAGTCCATGGAAATCGTTGATATTCCAAATCTTGTGTATAAAATTATTTTGAGATATTTATATATTGTTAAAATGTTAAAATTAATTTAAAAATAATAAACATACAAAATAATTAGTATTTCAGTAGTTTTAAACAAGGGGTAAATATCTCGAAAAAAATTGTACACGGGACTCGGAATTCCAACGATTTCCACGGAATTTCAAGAAATTCCAAACAACTTCCAATCCTAGTAGTCGCAGCAAGATACGTAAAAAATGGGTCGAATAACCAATTTTTTCCGGACAAGATGGATCGGAATGCGGTTTTCTGCATTTGCTTCTAAAAATTATCAATACAAATATCACCTAGGTGGGAATATCCCGACGGTCGTGGTTGCATCGCTGCAGCCAAAACTGCATTCAAAAAATGCATTTCTTGAGACGCCCTTTGGACGAGTTAATAAATTTGTTAAAAAGAGTCAGAATTGGCCCAGAATAGGTGCCCTGGGGTTTTTGAGGTCGCTGATCACGATTATGATGTCCAAATTGCCACCCTGACCACCTGGGGCTCAGGAACGCCGACGAAAGTCATCTCCGTGGAACTCTCACAAAATTCATGCGGGAAAGGAAAAACACTTGGTGCCCGAGGGTTTTTTGGGTCGCTGAATTCAAATATGGCAAGGGCGAACACCCCCAGACACCTGTTGCGCCCCAACCTGGACATGAAGATCGTCTCCGAGGCTTTACAGGCACACTCGAAAAAGATGAACCGGAAATCGTTAAAGTGGGTTTTTTCGGTCGCCAAAGCAGAATTTGACGTCGAACAGGATCCCCCGAGCACCTGGTGCACCGCAACCTAGACCTGAAGGTCATGAATCATGAGACGCCCCAAAAAGCCCCCTTAACAATTTTCGGTACTCCTTTTTCGGGTATATCTGGAAAACCTCGAAGACGATCTCCAGGTCCAGCTTGCGGCGCACCAGGTGCTTGGGGGATCCTTTTTGACGTCAACTTCAGCTTTGGCGACAGAAAAAACTCACCTTAACGATTTCCGGTTCATCTTTTTCGAGTGTGCCTGGAAAGCCTCGGAGACGATCTTCATGTCCAGGTTGGGGCGCACCAGGTGTCTGGGGGTGTTCGCCCTTGCCATATTTGAATTCAGCAACCCAAAAAACCCTCGGGCACCAAGTGTTTTTTCTTTCCCGCATGAATTGTGCGGGAGTTCCACGGAGATGACGTTCAAGTCCAGGTTGTGGCGCACCAGGTGTCAGGGGGTGTTCGCGGATGCCATATTTGAATTCAGCGACCCAAAAAAAACCCGGGCACCAAGTGTTTTTGCTTTCCCGCATGAATTCTGTGAGAGTTCCACGGAGATGACGTTCACGTCCAGGTTGTGGCGCACCAGGTGTCTGGGGGGTGTTCGCCGTGCCATATTTGAATTCACCGACCCAAAAAACCCCCGGGCACCAAGTGTCTTTCCTTCCCGGGATGAATTATGTGAGAGTTCCACGGAGATGACTTTCGTCGGCGTTCCTGAGCCCCAGGTGGTCAGGGTGGCAATTTGGACATCATAATCGTGATCAGCGACCTCAAAAACCCTAGGGCACCTATTCTGGGCCAATTCTGACTCTTTTTAACAAATTTATTAACTCGTTCAAGAAATGCAGTTTTGGCTGCAGCGATGCAACCACGACCGTCGGGATATTCCCACCTAGGTGATATTTGCATTGATAATTTTTAGAAGCAAATGCAGAAAACCGCATTCCGATCCATCTTGTCCGGAAAAAATTGGGATTGATTCCGTAACTTGCTGCGACTATAGGAGGAAACTGCAAACCAAATTTTTCTACACCAGATTTTCTTTTATAAGGTTTCCTTGGAATTACCTAGATTTCCTACAACTTCCTTGGAATGCCTCAAGATTGTTTTTCAAAAATGTTAAAAAAATATATAAATTACGAAAACAAAGATTATCTGTAAAATTCGTAAGATTTCATGATTTCCCAAAATTTCATCGGATTTTCTGAGATTCGCTAGATTTTCTTGGATTTCTTCAGATTTCCTTTCACTTGTATACCAAATTTTGGTTTAGAAATGTTGGTTTAGTCATTTATTAGTCTTTTTATTATTTTTATTCTTTTTTTTTGCATCTCCAACATTTAAATATTCATAAAAAGAATGGTACTTTGGTAAAATTAAATTCTTCTGTCATAATTCTTTTAGGTATTTATACTTTAACTTTTATGAGACTGGAAGGGTACCCGGGTACCTTTTGCAGTTTAAAGCATTCATATTTCTTGTGTTTAAAGTCGTTGGGTTTGGAAATTTCATAACATCTCTGAGATGTTACAATCAGAGATGTTACGAAATTTCCAAACTCAACTACTTTAAACTGCAAAAGGTACCCGGATACCCTTCCAGTCACATAAAGGATAATAAAGAAATAGTAATGTCCCTTTAAGATTTAAATGCTGGTTGAAATATTAATTTAGTCAGAGAACTCGTTATGACTATACAATTAAAACAAAATTCGCGACAATAATATTACAACTGATATTACACATAAACACAACCTTGTTTTGCATGTATACAAGATTTCAAGAAGAAATTTCAATTCAAAAAGAAACTGAGATGTGAGATGTGCCACTGTTCAAGCAAATTTAGGTAGTATTTTAAAAACAATATAGGCATATCTCACTATAAAAGGTTTTATATTCATTTTAGAGATGTGCCACTATTTTATTTGAATTAAGTGCCCAAAAATCTACTTAGATCAATAAAAACATGAAAATGTCATTTTTTCCACTTGTGCCACTATTCCGGCCAACGTTCGAATTATCCTAATACAGTAGAACCCTGATTATACGTGAAGCGGTTTATCCGTGGGCGCGTTTTACTTCGATTACCGTGAGCGGATTATCCGTGCCGCGGTTTTAGTGCATCTTTTTGTGTTTATACATAATATGAAATTTCGCTGAATTTATTGTTTTGTACAAATGTACGTCAAGTGTCAATTCGTCTAAATTTTCTGCTTACCTACTTTATTTAATTTAAGTAAAAGTCAAAAACAAACAAAATTATGTCATGTTTTCAAATAGAACTTTTTAATTAATATGTTCCTTGTTTGTAATCTATGTACTTATAATAAGTATATTTTGTAATATTATCCATATTTTTCAATTATCCGTGCTGAGTATGGTCCCAGCCGAACCGGATAATTGAGGTTCTACTGTATCTTGAAAAAAATAATTTATTACTTCTTGGAAGACTTGCTTAAAACAAGCATCTGAAATATGTTTTTCTTGTTTTTCAGAGTTTTACGGATTCAGGTCTTCTGGAAACTTTGACCGATGCAGCCAGTAGACAACATGCTATATTGCATAACTTACCTCAAAACACAGCCGAGGAGTACTACATTTGTGCTTGTCAAAGACTGGACGGTTATGGACAAGAATCATTTGTCGTTAAAGACAGCTCAAACGAAGATGCTATTATAGGGGTGTCGCTTACGGGTGTTAATGTAACTTATCCCAATGGGAAAGAGGGTCGAAGTTACGGGTAAATTAACTGTTGTTTTGGAAATTTTAATTTTAGTTGATATCTCTTACAGATGGGTGGATATTAGTAATGTTATAAATCATAAAAAAAATTTTACCATTGAATCGGTTGTGGGGTCCGATAAAGCTGAGTTTCATTTCTCAGATGTTGAAAATGCAAAAAACGCTTGGAGATTTTGTGTTTTACAGCACATGTTTTTTAGAGAATATGAAATGGATACTAATGTTGAACAAAATGATAAAGGTCCTCCAATGTTTCAGCAATCTATTGCTGACGTAAGTAGTAAAATTTCTTTTCTAATTAAATTATTAAATTTTAATTGTATTGCAGGATGGTTTAAGAAAATTGGATAGTTATGAGGATATTTCAAATGTCTGCCACCCATGGGATCAATTATCTGCGACTCATTTAGCAACACAACGGGCTCAATCTACATCTTGTTTAGATTTAAATACCTCAACGGATATTGATAAACTTCGCAGTTTGTTACCATCATATAGACCAGCTCCAGATTATGAAACTGCCGTTCAACAGAAGTACCGTAATTCTTCTGGTGGTGCTATTCCCACTAGGGAACCTATACGAAATGCTCACCCCATGTTGTACAGTTCGCAGCCAGAAATTCATCAAACAGATGGTTTTGCTTCTCATTTAAGATATCCCGATGTCACTCACAATAACATAGAACAGAAGAACGTCGTGGCTTCGCTATACAATCCTGGATACACACAATCCCAAATCTTACCAACAGAAAATCATGTTGTAGATTTGACTGAAGGATTGAGACTTATACATTTATATAAACCACCACCGCCATACCCAGCTAACAGAATTAATTCTAATTCCACTCCAGATTTAGCGGGAATTTCGCAACAAGCAAAGCCTCAAATTAATTTTATTAACAACCTTGTTTCCGGTTCAAGTCCCGATTTAGTTTCTAATGGTAATTTAATAAATCAACATTATTTGAAACATTATGGGCAGGCAATGTACGCAAATCCACATGCACATCCAGTTCATCGTTCTCAAAGCTATTTACCTGCACCTCAACACAGTACGTACGAAAATTTAACATCATTTTTTGAAAATAATATGGTCGGTCGTCCACAAGCAGTCATAGTCGACAACCCTAACGTAACAAAACATATCAAAAAAGTTTACGACGAACATGGTAACATCATTTACTGTATGCCCGCCAACATGAAGCAAATTTTACAAGAAAATCAATTGCCCAGCACCGGTTTTGTTGTTACTCGTAATCAAAACGCAGTTGTAACTCACGCTCAAGATTTAAATAATTCTACTGAACCAATTTATGAAAATATTCCTTTACCCTGGCGCAAGGACAGTGGACAAATGCGTGCTCGCACTCAAAGCGTTCAGTCTGCACCCGAAATTAGTCAAGTATTAAATCACACTTTAATAAACAACGTACAGACTCAAGCGGCAGTTACTACTTCACAGCTCAAGGAAAGCGATAATAGTCGGGAAAATTTATATGCAAACATCGATAGAAATGTAAATAACCCAAAATCATCAAAGACTGATTTAAATCTTAGTACCAATACAAATAATTTAGGCAGCACCAGCAGCTTACTGAATCAATCGTCATCGAACCAAAACTTCAATTCGACCCCAATAAGCAGCTTTAAAAATACTTCAGGCGAATCGTCGCACACTATAAATCGAATGAACACTTTTACGATGAACAAAAGTTCTTCAAATTCTTCTGCGGCTAGCAGTTTTCTTCAAAATACCAGTAGTAATAATAGTAACGAAGTATTGACTGATTTAACTTCGTCCACTAACAGTAGTTCGACCAAAACCAAAAGAAAAAGATGGGGAATTTTAATGGGAAAATCTAAATCTAGTGACAAAGTTAAAAGCGCCACTTTGGGAAGAGAAAAAGATAAAACTAAGGATAAAAATCAAAGTAATAATCGTTACAGGTGGTCGACCGGACTCCCAAGGTTACATCCATTACCTCCTACCATTAGTAAGGAAACCATGGTAAGTTTTAGGTGATAAAAGTCACCAGAGATTGAAGTAATGTTTTATTGCTTTTCTAGTGCCAACTTCTTGAAAATAAGTTAGGAGATAGTCAATTGTTCTTTGAGTTTGATAAAATTCCCAAGAAAAAACAAAATGCAGAGTTCACGACTGCTTTACACCTTGATAATGCTAAGCATAATAGATATAAGGACGTGTTGCCATATGAAGATAACAGATTGAGATTGACACCATCGAGAGATAATAAGCATGGTTATGTTAATGCTTCACATATCACCGTAAGTTATTATTTTAAATTTGCAAACCAAGACATGAAATAATATTAAACTTGAGTAAAATTTCTAGAAAAGAATATTATGAGATTCTAAAAAAATAATTTATTACTTCCTGAAGGATCAGAGTAAATTGTTAATTTTATTTTTTTTATTTTAGGCAACAGTGGGTAGTAAGCAAAGATTTTATATTGCTGCTCAAGGTCCTACAAAATTTACTTTACCTTATTTTTGGCAGTGCATTTGGGAGGCTGAAGTTTATTTGTTGATTCAACTTACAGAACCTACAGATGATATAAGTTATTTACCAAATGCAGAAGAAAGATGTGTCGATGCTAGTCAGGTTTGTTTTCTAACTTGTGGTTGTCAATTTTTATTATTTTTTTTTTTATTTAGGATTACCAGATTTGGTGGGAGTTTTCCCAAAAAACGGGGCATTGTGTAACAAGTAAAATAAGATTGTGCCATGTTACGTCAAGACGTTATAGGACGTTATGGCATTTACATTATAGCGACTGGGGAGAGCATGGCTGCCCGCAATCTGTATCGCATTTTTTGGGCTTTTTGGAGGAACTTCAATCGGTACAACAGCATTCGTTAGAAGAAATTCCATTAGGCCACAACAAGAATCCTCCTGTATTTGTGCATTGTACAGCGGGTGTTGGAAGAACAGGTTTAATGATTCTTTGTGATCTCCTACTTTACACAGTGGATCACAACCAGGTTAGTAAATTATTTAAAATTAAGTTTTTTTTAACCAAAATCAAATTTATCTTGAAAAATATTTTCAAGCAGAAATCAGTATTTCTAAATAATTAAATATATTCAAATGACTAAAGGGTTAATATAAATTTTTGTTTAACAGGAAGTTGACGTAGCTCGCGTAGTGGGCTTACTAAGGCATCAAAGACCCTTCATGGTACAAACAATTGCTCAATATCGATTTGTTTATTCATTGTTGATTCATTATTTGAAACAAACGCGTCTTATATAAGTGCCATTAAAAAATTAACAAAGATAATATTATAATAAATCTTCAATTACGTCCATTGTTCATTGTAAAGTTGATTTTAATTATAACTAATCTAATGACCATGCAAATTGTACTTAATATTTGTTTTAAATTCAGTTTATTAACTATTTTTATACCAGACACACAGCATAATAGGTTGGTGTGTTATTATTAATATTATATAACAGTATTTACACCGTATGGTAATTAAATGTGTTGAGTGTTTCTTTACAATAAATTATGATGATTTTAAATTACTACAAGTATATTAAGAAGGCTGTGTAGAAAACTAAGTAAAAATTTTAACTTTTAAACATAATCGTGTAAGCAATCAGTAATAATTGTGATTTTAGCGTGCCTTTTATTTAAATTATTATATTATATGTATAACTATTAATTATTATTATAAGAGCAAACTATATATTATACAGGTATTATAATTTTAGGAATTTCATAATGAAATATAAAATGAAAAGTAAATTCAATATTTGATATCGCTGCTGTAATATTTTAACTAATTCCTCTTTGAAACTAAAAAAACTGTACTTCAGCTATGTATATACTAAATATGTATAGTGTAATAAATTTTATTGTTTTTAAATCTATTGCTTTCATGATTTAAATATTTTGAGAAACATAAAAATTAGTAGAGTAGCGTAGCGGAGTGACTTGTGAAGCATATAGTGCCGGAGGCACTTTGATCTTCTTCATCTAATGATTGAAGTTTTGACTTTGAAATTTTAGAAATTACGCTTGGGGTGGGAGAACCACGACGGTCTGGGAGGGTTCATAAAAATTAGTTACCATCATTGAATATTTATTAGCCAAAGGCCGAACAACTACAGTAATTGCATAGGTACTATATTTATTTATTTATTATTCATGTTAGTAATTCAATCAATAGAAACAATCTCCTCACAAAAAATTGTTAGTAATTATTTTATAATTTGATACAGCACTAAAATAGTTTGACAATATTGTTTACAAGTTGAAAGATAACTTGGTAACTCTTTTAAAGGTAAATGTTTTACTCATAATTATGAATTAGTTTTTATTAATACTACAGCTTCTCTTAACCCTGTTCTTTGAATTGGAATCTTGTTAATTCACTTTTAACCGATACCAATGAAAACAAATTCCTTCCGTGAGGTAGTTAAAAATTTGGAAATAACTGCAAAACATTCATGATCTAGAATCAATTTTCTATTTTGAAAACACTGAAGGATGGAAAAAATATTTGTGTGTATAATATTCGAACAAATTTGGTTATATGGCATAATGAAGTTTTTTCTTTATTTTTTTTTATTACGAAAAGATGCCTCCTACAAAATAAACTTATAAATTTATTATTCTTTTTTAGATTCAATTTAAAATTAATTTTATATAAATAAAATAAGTAAATACCAAATTTCACTTAATTCTTCACAAATATAATTCTCTGTAGTTTGGTATAGAGGAGGGGGGGATTAATAAAATAGAACACCAAGACTGCCCCAAATGAAATCGACATCCCTTAATAATTAGATTCGACCAATCTAATAATGCTGAAAATTGGATAGACTTCTCGAAATCATATACATAATTTAAAACAATAAATTTGTGTAATTGTATGTATTTATTTAATCTTTCACTATTTCAATACATATTGTTATACTGTTTAAATATGCAATGCAGGTAAATATTAAATTTAATTTTGTTTAATTAATTTTATTATACCTCTTTGATTTTCATTCAGTAGATAGATACTATATTTTTCTGTTACAATTGTATACTATGAAAAATAAAACATTTATGTATTTTTCTAAAACTTGAAAAGTAATAATTGGAGTACATAATTTCACATTACAAAAATGTTTGCATCATTTAATAATTCAACATGAATATAACATTTTTTTCTAGAATATCTAACTTCTAACATATTAAATATGAATGACCAAGAAGAGATTTTCCTTTTTTTTGCAAGATCACAGTTTAAACAGTCTTCCATTCGATAGTTTCCTATAAATATTGAATGCGCAAAATCCAATTTCTTGCATCTTAAAAATTGAGCTTTTAATTATCTTCATGGACAGTCATTACAATAATTAACATTTAATATACTGTTTTTTGTATTAAATTTTATTTAAATCAACGTAGTTTCATCTTGAGAGTCAAAAATCATTAACAACGAATGCGGAGAAGAGGAACGTTCAGTTGGACTTAATAATGCAGTGCGTTCTCCGTTTTCGTTTAAGGAACAATCTGGTGAACTATTATCTCCATGCATATAGTTAGTAGCTGCACTGCTCGTAGACGGTAAATCGTGTGGATCTGGAGAAGCCAGAGGTGGAAATGGTTTTGGGCTTGAATCTAATGATTCTTTTAGCTGCATTACTGGATAAGATTCTTTATACCCTGAAGTGCTGGACGTTTGTGAAATTGCACTGTCTTCATCCCATGACCCTTCTGTTGTTCGCGTTTGCATAGCTATTCGCAATCTTTGAGGCTCTGTGATCTGTTGTGGTATCGATGTTACCAATAATTCTGCAGGGGTTTCTTCGACAAGTGAAGTTCGAGGTGACGAAAGTTGTTGTAAAGGATTAGACACCGTCGGTATTTCTTCCGGTTCAATGTTTATATGTGACACCTAAACAAAAAAAATGCACTTTGGTGTTATGTATTTCACCAAACTTACCTCTATACGATTTTTACGACTCTTCCTCAGGCGGAATGTTTTACGACTTTGTGGTTTAATTCTTTGAAGTCTCGATTTATTCGGTTGTAATTCTCCAGAACTATCATCTGCAGGACTACCAGGACTTAATGGAGTTGTCGATGTTTCTCCTTAAATTATTCAAATTATTTTAAAACTAATTTTAATTAAATTAAAGCAAGCGGTCTTAAACATACCAATCTATTGTATGTACATCAAAGCGTAAGCGTACCTTAAGTTAACATTAATTTGAAATAAATAGTAGCTATTAGCCGAAAAGAAATGATATGTTTCAGAAAGGAATTACCTGAAGAATGTCTAAGTTCTACAGAGGATACAAAACGTAATTTATGGGCTCTTTGCTGAGAATCGCTTTTATGTATGCCGTGTTCATCACTAATAGATGATTGTTGAGAACGATCTGAAACATGCAACATTGAAGCATACACAGTTTTACGAATAACATTCCAGAGATTATGTACAAAGTTGGAAATATTATAGTGAAGAACATTCACATCTAAGAACTTTTTACGTTGAAAAAGGAACGAGAATGCAACATCAGAGTCTAACGATTGACTAGTCAATTCTATTGCAGATTTCTATGCTCGATATTCCATACACTATCAATCCATTATGTACAATAATTATTCATTAGAAAACATTTTTAATATTTCATCAAAATATTGTAAATCATCGTGACTTAGAATCATTTTTATTTCATCTTACCGGTTATAATAGTGCCCAATGTTGAGCTGTCGTTAATTGCAGTTTCATGAGCTTCACTGATGCTCACATTTGCTTGATTTGGTGTGGACACGTAACTGGTACTGGATGACGACTCTGTAATAATAGTTTTGATTTGGGTTTTTAATTAAGTTTATTACTTAAATACCTTTTGTTTGTGACTGGGGATGCGAATGATGATCGGTTAATACTTTGGAACCGTGCCTGCTTCCCAATTCACCACCAGTGAGGAATTCTATTAGCGATGGTCTCTGATGACGCCCATGATTGGTTTCGGTCGTCATTTGGACTGTTGGTTGTGATGAATCTGGTTTCTTCGTTTCCGTGCTACTTTCTGAAGCTAAATAGTATTAGTTTACTTAAATACATCAAACATGTACACACAGCTTGAAGAAATATGTATTAAAAATAAGCTATACTTAAAGAAGTAGAGAATATTAAAAATATTAAAGAAGAGAAGATAATATACTTATAGTCAAATTTTCCATCCATGCTTTCACGAGTGCATAAAGTATACATCGTGCTTCTAACATAAGATTGATTAAATGTGTAGAATTTTATCAGTAATGAAGGTATGCTAATGTGTGAAAAAAGTCCTCATCATTGTATTTGATGATTTTTCGCATTTTCTGTTCTACTAGTGAATTACAGAATAGAGAAAATCATAAATGCCTGTGTGGGTCAAACAATAAATTACAATAGTATGAAAAATAACGCACTGTCTTCTATTTCCTCTTTTAATTCTTTCATTTCGTGAGCTAGTTCCATTAGCAATGCTCCTCTACTTTTGGGTAACGGTAAGCCAATCCCTCGTATTTTGTCTCTAATTCTTGAATGGATATTTCGTTCGAAATCGGAGATTGGAGGTTGCGCTAACTGAAATTTTATATTTTAGATATCTACTTCATCGATTTATTTTATTTAACATTTTTTTACTTTTTGAAATATCAGCGGCTGCATTAGAATAAATAAAGGAGTACGGTGTGTAACCACAAATTCTAAAAAGTCCCACAAATAAGCAGTGGCTTCGTTTCTTTTCCCTAATTCTCTCATCGTTCTTGAAATTTTTAACCAGTCTTTTACTAATTCTCCCTCAAAACATATTGCCATTATTTTTAAAGCTAAAACCGAGATCTCAATTAAAAATAATTTTAGTAAAATTTGAATTTTACCCAAAAATGAGACTTTATACAGCGAAGTATTTATTCGGGCAGTGGCTTTTGTATCTCGGGTTCCTGTAAATGTGAGACTTCCAGCACGCATTTCAGAAGCACCTTTAATATTCTGACCTGTTGTTGTTGCAGTCTTGGTACTGGGCGGACTCACGGCATGTAGAACCAAAATCAGGGCAAAACTTATATCAGATTGCTTCATCATTGCCACGTCTAGTAAATAATTATAACAAATATATATTTTTATTTTGCTTTACAACATTAAAACCTTTTCGTCCACTGCCGACTCTTAGACACAGCGGCATTATTAAATTCATAATCATATTTTCGGTTTTGTCTTGTGTTGGTAAAATTGAACTCCCACCACAAACTTGCTCTAAGCTGTACATATCCTAAAAGAATCGATTATTTTTTAGAAAAGTTTTTGTAACATCCCATGTGTAAAAATTTGTAAAAATGTTATGCTATCAAATATATTTTATATTTCCTGTTGTAGTAGGGGAATAATTCATTTTTGTTAGATTAGGATTTCTTTTACAGCTATTTGTCATCCCAAAAATAAGCAATAAGCTGTAATTAATATACAGAGGAGGAACTGGAAAATCTACACAATAGATTTTACCCCTCAACTATACAATAATTAAAGTTAAGGGAGCAGTTGAGCTATAATTGGTGGCAGCGATAGGATTCTTTATTTTCCACATGTAACCTACTTAAGCCAATCATTATGATTCAAATTTTTATGTACAGGTTGTTACATTACTTCCCTATAACAGGGGATTACAGAAGGAAACGTGAAATTTATTTACCTGAGTATTAAGTATCTGCTGTGCAATAAGCCGCACTACCATAGAACAAAAGTGTGCTGGTGGTGTTTGGCTCATGAGAGCCGCACTAGCGGACGAAATGCCTTCAGTTTGATAACCATCACCAACTATTAGTGTCTAAAATGTTTAGTTATCAAAAGAAATACACAGAAAAAATCTCGATCAATAAAAATAATGCATGAAACTTAACAGAATGTTGATGTTAATGGGATATATTAATATGACGAAGAAATGATTATTATACATACAAAAATGATTTTTAAACAGAACATCAAAAATTCTTATCTAGCAAAGATTTCTTTAATTGCACATCGACTTACTACCTTCACATTGTATCCGTCACAGGAATTTAAAAAATTAAAAAATTAAAATTAAATGGGTACTCTAAAAGAAACTTTTTCAATATTAGCAGTAGTGTGATGTAGTTTTGTGTAAATGTTTACGATTGTTCTATCCAACGATAAAAAAAATTAAATTGGGTGTGTGATCTGTTAACGTGTTCAATTGTTTTTAATATTTAAGAAACACTTTGAAAGCTTACCTGGCAAGTATTAATTAGAGCTTTTATATGTTGCCAATGCATAATATAAGGATATTTCATCATGGTATCGTAAATGCCCTTTAACAAACCAGCTGCTGCGTCCCAATCGGTGTTTCTCTAAAATTATTTCATTTATAAATATAAATTTATGCACAGTCGAAGTTACATTATTACCCTAATGGATGGTTTCTTGGATATCTTTTGAAATACTTTATCTAGACGTCTTAATATTGTAACCAATGCCGGACGCATTGCATCATTTGCCCATTCAGTTGAAGGTAAAATGTAGCTCATATAATGTTGCAAACCTCTACATCCCATAGATTCCGGATCATACGGAGAAACCTTCAGTAAGCTATGTGCTATGTCCGCTAATCGCTGGAATTTTGAAAAATGTTTAAATTTATAACACACCTCGATCTTAACAGGTCTTACAATATGTGAACGTATGTCAAGCAGTTCTATCATTTTGCCTTCCTGGCTACTTTTTTTGTTAAGTTCTTGCAATCTTATCGTAGCGCGACAAATAAAATCTCCAACTAAAGATAGGAGAACGTCGCGAGGTCTACGATATTCCGCTCGTAACACTTCCGAATCTTCAACATCGTGTTCGTACACAGTTTTTGCACGTGAATGTTCGCTCATGAATTTTGAATGCGATTCATCTTCAAAATCAAAACCGGGCGAATAAGGACCTCTACTGTAATTACGTTGACTGGAACCTTTGTGTTCTGGACTTGAACGATACGGGCCATTGTAGCTCCTAAAATAAAACAATTTTAAAGTTTACACTTGAGATTATTTCAGAACACATTTTCTTTACTTTGTAAGAGCTTCGCAATTATTGACGAGGGTTCTAATTGCTACGGAAAGTTGATTCAAGATTTCTTTTTCTGTTTTTCCTTCTTTATTATAGGACGGCAATTCTATGTGCTGAACATAGCACGGTAAAATTGCTTCCAAAATAATCTGAAAAATTTTTATGAATTGTGAAAACTGATTTCTCTAGAATTTCCATCGAACTTACCAACATTTGATAGCCTCTTACGCTTTCGGACGCATACGATACAACCATAACACACAACGATATGCAGTCTAAAATCGTAACCATTTCGTTCTCATCGTGGTAACAAAAATCGATAGCTTTAAGTGGTTTATCTTCTTTAACCAGCTCTCCAATATTGAGCGGATCAGGCGAAGGCGTTTCTAAACTCAGTAGGAGATTAAATAAACAGCTCGATTGAATCTGCAATGTTAATATTTATTTAAAACCACGCTCACCAAACTTTTATCGACATACTTTATGGGCATCGCCATAAACTCCTTCTTCGTCAGTATCCAATATAGCCGATACCGATCCAAACATTTGGAGTATGAATGGTTTACGATTCATCAAATAAAATTGTTTTACTGCATATTCAACTGTAGTGGTTACCAATTTATTTGTTTGATGGTTGGAATAAATCTTCAATAATGTAGGCATAATTAAGAGATACCTAGAAGTACACCGTAAAATTCAACATTTCTAACGAATTTGGATAAAATTACCCATTTGTTGAAAAAATATTTTTGAAATGGAATGCCGCATTGATGTAAGTGGCAACAACATATCTGAGAATGCAAGAATCTTCAGAATGAAGTATGAAAGCACCATTAAGCACGTTCAAAAATAAATGGATATCTCCTGAGTATGCAAAATTTCCAGCCATTGCTTCAAACATTCGAGCTATTAATCGTATCCACATAAATTTATGTAAAACATCTAGACCCATTAGTTGCTAATAATAATATTGATAAGTCAACGAAAAAATATGATATGAACTCTTACCGTTCCAATTTCTCCACCTTTATAAAGATTTAAATCGGATTCTAATGCTTTGCGAGGAAATGATGGTAGCTTCATTAATTCTTCATGCAGAAAAACAACCCTTTGGACCACCATATCTACATTTTTGAGAATGGCCCAAGTCAGGAGCACCTTACCAATTTCGACAAATTTATGTACCAATTCTTGTTGTTGCAGTGCATTAAACGCGTGTTCTGGCTTCATATGTACCAATTCCAGTTGAGGGTACTGGGAACGTTTGAAGAAATAAAAATCTCGTACATGGGAAGATGGATTTCTAATTTGATCTAAAAGTTCCAAGTTCCTTGCACTCGCTCAAATATGTATAAATGATCCTATACTTACGCGTTCTATAATCAACCAAAAAGAATTCTTTATGTTTGCATTCATCGATACCAAAGAAATCTAAAGATTCTCTTAATATTTGACAAAACTGAGTATCTTCTTGAACTGGAAACTGAGAAGGAATGCCACCCGCATCAGGATCTGAAATTTTAAAATGGATAACCAGTCAGGAGACTCGCAATAACAAAGTTATTTGAAGGCTTAATTATTACCTTGTGGGCCATGAACAATAATCTTCTTGGCCGATGGAACATTAGCTGTTAGAAGAATGGAAGCATCACATTGTTCTTTCCTTAATATTTGTTTTAAATCTTTAAACATTATACCGTGCACACTATGTACAACCTACAAAAGCACAATTAATTGAGTTACGAAGAACAAACTAATATTAAATTTACCATCCAAAGTAACGATAACGCAGTCCCAATGAGTTTTTGACCTTCTTCGTGAGGAGTTCTGACGTAGAACATAACGTAACCGATAATGTAATTGTATAAAGCAAACGCTGCTTGCTGAGGTAATTTGGGAATGAATCTTATCAAATGTCTTAAAATTTTAAATATTTTATCCTGTTTGTCTCGCGTTAACCTCTCGAGAATGTAGCGCAGAAATAAAGCGCTATCTTCTACCAAACAGCCCCATATCACCTAGACAATAAAAATGTCTTTTCAATTATTTTAATTTAGTTTCGTTTTACCTGATAAGCCACTTCATATACTGCGTCTCCATCTACCGAAACGGCGGCATCATCGAGAAGATCTATAATTTGTATGACAGCCGAACAAAGACAAGAAGGGAATAGTGAATGGGCAGAATGCAAATGATGTCCTGCGTTTCTGGTTTGACCTTCTGCAGGTTCATCATCTCCTGCTGCTGCTGCAAAAACATACCAAAGTAATTTTATCTTATAGTGCGTTTCCATTTACGACAAACCTTCTTCGTGTTCTTCTCCCGTATGGTACAAACTTGGTTCGTGTCCAGCTTGTATTGTAATCGGTATGGTGGTAATTAGAAAATTTTCCCTTTCCACTCGCTTCTTATCATCTTCGGTTTGGAGAAATATTTTTACCATTTCTGCCTGTTGTTTTTTTCTTGTTTTTGTGGCAGTAACAAGGGACCTCTGTGTAATAAAAAATATACTACAATTTGAAGAAAGTATTAAAATCCAAAACGTACGTGACGTTCCTGATTAAGAGCTACTTCTTCGACTTTTGTTTTAACTTGCAGTTTCCATGGAGAATCTACCACTTCCAAACTTTCGATACCAATTTTTGGTGAAGGCAGGGTAAATTCTATTCCAGGTGGTGGAACTTTAAATAAAATATGAGCATTTTCTTCCATTCTCGGCCAAACTTGGTATCGCAACTTCCATAAAACCTGGAACCTATATCAAACCGTAATTTTTATGGATTTTTAGAAAAATATTTAAAATACCTTAAGATGGATTGTATTCGAACGCTTGGATCGGGATGCGAAAGAAAACTATGCATTAAGTCTGATACTTGCTGAGAAACTTTAACAGAACTTAATATAAATAAGGATGCTGCACAAGCAGCCACTTCTTGATTCCACTCCAAAAGAAGTTCCCATGCTATTGGCATGATGTCCAAAAAATTTTCTTCTGTAATTATCACTGCACCTTTTAAGAGAACTGCCAGAGGACTGTGGAATCCATCTTTTACCTAGATTCAAAATATTTTCATGTAATTTTAACTGTTAAATTTTATGAACTCACTTGTGTTTTGATATATTTTAATATATGGGGTTGCTCTTTTGGTTTGTCGTCACTTCCATACGATTTACCATCTTTGCTAATATCAGATTCGGCTAAATCTTTGGTAGAATCTTTTGATGGAAGTTTACCTTGGGAACCATTTAAATTTTTGTCGATTCTAAAAAAAATAAATGTTTTAATTCAAAATCTTATCTGAACCAAAACGGCGTCAAACGCACCTATCTCGTTTTGCTATACTATCTTTTCTTCTAATTGGAGACACTTGTGAACTAGTTTGGTCTGATACCTTGCGATTTTGTCCTTTACTTTTCTTATTTTTTCTTCCTTTGACGTCAAATTCGGGATCTTGTTTATCTTCTGACAGTACGCCAAATTCTTCTCCGTACACTTTCCTAACAGCTTTAATTAGTCTTGATGTACCTCTCATTACCCTTCTGTAGCAATGGGGATGGCAATAATTTTGATGAGTGCAATAAAAGTAGAATGAATTTGAAACTTGAACCATAACCTAAATAAAACAAGTATTTCTGTTTTTGAATTAAAAAGGTATTGGTAAATGTGGATACCTTCAACCATGGCATATGTTTGGCGGTGTCATCGGCATCGTTACTGTCACTTGGGCTTTCAGGTTGCTGCTCATCGCTAAGAACACCAGGCGATTCTTCATCTCCACTTCCTTCGCCTCCTCCCCCAGGTTCAGAATTATCGCTTCTATCAGATAAAGAACTAACTTTACGCTTTGATTGTATTGAATCTGTGCGTTTGACTGCTTCCAGCACCCTCCCTACTCAAAAATGAATTAATATGTTATTAATTGAAAAGAAAAGGTTTGAATTTGTCTTACATTCGACTTCCATTTCTTTTCCTTCCTTTGTTCCACGACGCAACTTTAAACTTCGTCTTTTGAACGATCCACCACCAGCTGGTGCTGCCGTACTTCGACGAAGTAAGTATGGTCTAGGTTGTTGTCCAATACGTTTCATCTCTTCGCCCTTAAAATGTTTTAAATTAACAAAATAGTTTTTGAAAAAAGTATCGGAAAACCTGTGCAGTCACGGTAGTATTACTGCTTCCTTCTGATTCATTATCGGGCTCGTGTAAAACGAAACTAATTTTACGTTCTGTTTGACCTAAAAAATTAACAAAATAAGAGATCCAAGCAATAATATTTAATTCGTGTTTACCTGATTCCCTATCACCGGTGATTGATTGAAGACTTTGTGCGGAGGTCTGAGAATGACCCATAGACGATAACGCCATACTCCACCGTCTATTAGCTTCTTTGCTGTACATACGGTCCCAAGCCTGGGGTTTTTCTTTTCCGAACAATCTAGATGATTTAGGAAGAGTGGGATAAGTTTCCCTTAAAAATGTTGTTATTTCAAACAATAACATACAAGCGATGAGACGTAGTGCCATTGGACAACTCGAACCGAAAGTATTGATGCTTGCTGAAAACAAAACCAATCGTTTTCCCACGTAATTTACAATATTGTGTTATTACCTTCGTCTAAGAAATCTTCTTCTTCATCCTGAACCAGCAATTCTTTTTGCTTACTTTCGTCGCTAATTAACGTCGTTATGTGGTTTTGATTTAGTTGATCATTATGTATGAATTCTTCCAAACGATTTCCTAATAACTAAAAAATATTAAATTAACATATTTATTGCTTTCAGGTAAATATTATAAAGCTGTTATTTATTATAAAATAATTTCAAGTTTACTTCGGCCCATTGATAAAACATTTTTCCGGCAGCTCGTTGAGTAATATGTGATTTCCTGATTCCAGAATTTGGACCTCTTGTAGGTAAAGGCCCAGACGGTCTAAACATAGGAAAACTTAACTTCATCCAGGAAGGCCATTGACCTTTATTACAACAATGCACAAAGTAAGAGCATTCTAAAAGTATGGCTGCTCTCGATACAATGGCGGAATGTGGCTGAAATATAAGAGAGTATATTATTTTTTCAACTGGCCAAGATCTGAGGGATTCTAAGAATCCAACTTTACCAAATCAAGAACGGCTGCCAATAGATGTGGATCTGGTACCGAACCCGGTGCACAGGTTTCTAAAAGAAACGACAAACGAAGCATACCATTTAGGACGGGCAATGTGGAAACTAATTTTCGTTCTTTGAAAACTACAAACTCAGATTCGCGAGATGTTTCACCCAACTCGAAGGAATTTCGTCGACTTAAATCTAATTAATATTTTGTATTAAAAAAAGTAAGAAATTGATTACAGCTTACAACTTCCTGTAGGTTCTTCCATGCTGCCATCTTTCTTTTTGCCTTTCTTTAAGACGTACTTATGAAATCTATCTTCCATTCGTCGTCGTGCCTTTTGGATAGTATGACCAACGTTACTACAATTTTTACAATTAATATTCTGTTTTAAAATATTAGCTTGGTTTACTTAGAACCGCTTTTTGATCTCGACTTTTGAGTGGGTCGTTTTGATGATTGCTTAATGAAACTGGATATATCTGTTGCGGATTCGCTGCTATCCATGTTATCTGAAGTATCGGCATTATTCATATCTTTCTTGAACCAATTAACTAAAATGATTCAAAATCATTTCGCTTCGATTTTTATAAACATTAATTATCTCTACCTATGCCTCCTAAACGTGATTTGGATTTAGGTTTTGATGTCAAACCCATTTCGGCTATTCCTAATGCTTTCTCACTTTGCCTAGGAGTTAAGATGTGATGCCGTTTGCGTAAATTGGTTAATGGGCTTTGACTCAGTTTTAATGCTTCTTCCGCTTCAGTTTCAAGTAAACTCTAAAGTATAATTTTTTACATGCACAGTTCACGAGCTAGATGATTAATGGAAAATTAAACACTTACAGCACACGTCGACGAAGTGCTGCGTTTCTTAAACAGTAACTTTCGAACACTGCGATCATCGGAATATTGAACATCCGTATTAGTTTCAATCTGTTCGGTTTCTTCCATTTCTGTTGGATGTATATGCCTAAATGTGGAGCATAAATTTTAATCACGTTTAATCGGTGGTTCAGATGTCATCCAAATACCTTATTACTCGCGTAGTTTGAATATTGTTGTCTTTCTTGTTAGGACGATCGGCTGTATCCAGCAATCCACTTAAAGCTACTCGTCGAAAAGTACTTCCGTGTGCTTCTTTTACATACGTAATCAATTGCCTTATTTCACAATACATGGACTACATAAAATATATCGGTTAATTGATTTTTATTACTTCATTTGTAACCTCAATTTAAGCACCAATGCTTACCAAATTTTCGGAAGACTTTATTTCCTTCATGGATCTAACAAATCTGGTCACTAAAGCCTTGAATATGTGGGAAACGACTTGTCCCTCAACTCCACGAACTCCGCTACCTCCAAGGCCTGCGCCAAAGTTCGTTGCATAACCACTTTGAGACACATTGTCTGGCGACTTGCTAGAGCCCCGCTTCTGGTCTGATAATGAAATATTACCTATCACGATTGCAGCTTTGAAATAAGACCCCAAGTTTGAATTCCATAACTTTGTATATTATTCACAATATGTTTATTTGCTTTTGTTTATTTTTGTATATTTTATTCCAATATTTTTATATTCACGAAACAAATTTTTAAATTTTATCTAGCAGCAACGTGTGCTATTATTTTAAAATAAACTTTACAATACCAAATACAAGTGTGTACAAAAAAAAAATTGGAGAGTATTTTGTAAAAATATGGTTTATTCAAAAATAAAATTATAAAAATGTCTTTTCGATTCCTAATTAGGGGCATTATCGATAATAATACTGAAACATTATTTTATGGTCAAAGTTTAGGTGACATTTTGGTTGATTTTAACTTAACTATCCTATTTTATTTATAAAACGCGACTACTTCCCAACTAGTTGTATAAATAGCTATTTAATTATTTTTATAATAAAATAACTTGAAAACCAAAAGTTAAAGGTATTTAATCTATTGATGTAAATAAAAAAACAATAATACCATAATATACTGATAATTTAATTTAGTGTATGGCGTAAAGCCTACACAGACCGACTGTGAAGAGGGTAACCATAGTTGAAATCCTGGCCGCGTCACAAATAAAAGTGTAAAAACCTTCTAGTGACGTAGCTGGGGTTTTAAAAATTCAACTTTGGGCTTAATATTAATCCAAATTAAAAACTTATAATTAATTGTATTAGTGAACTTTATAGATTGATATTATTCAAAAGTACTAATTCCAACTGTTGCAAATTCCTCATTGTATTGTATTTGCAATGACGATTAAGTCGAGTGTGCGAGATTTCATCTCATATAGGTTTCACTTAAACATTTTGTTCAGATACAGTTTGAATATCTTCACTAATTTTGATGGAACTTTGTATGAACATTTTTTACGAACCTCAATAAGTAGTTTTTGTTAATTGTTTAAAATCGGTTTAGTAGTTTTAGATGTAATAACAATATAAGAATAGTTCTACATTTCTGATTAATATAATTATCTTTTATGGAGGTTGCAAATTCGTTTTATCTTCTTATATTCTATCTCCTGCATCTTCCCTAACACTGCCTTTTCTATAATGTTAAAAATAAGTACTTATAATAAATTATTATTGTAATAGTACTGTAATGTTATACACACCAACAAAAGTTGTGCTCATACTTGTTTATTATACAGAAAATTTCTTTATTTAAATTTTAATTAATTTAGTTAGATATTGTAAATAACACTTGCCACAGATTCAAACTTACAGTCAATTTTCAAAGGTTTTTATCTACACTACTCTAGTGACGTTCATGTCCAGAAATGAAGTTACGACAAAAAGCAAGACCAGTTCTCTATGGAGCAAAGCATAGCATATACACCAGTCTAAGGATAAATGTAAGTGTGAAGTGAAGTAAAGTAATGTATAAGAGATGAACTAACAATACACAATAGATATCTTATTGAACTTGAAAAAGTTGATTTAAAAAGTACTTTTATGATAAAAACTGACATCAATTCAAAAATCTCTCCTTTTTCCGCTCAGTAAAATAGCTACATGGTTGAAGTTCTCATTCCAAGTTCTGGCTTATTCCGCATCCAAAGTGTTATTCGTAACTATCGTGTTAGCCTGTCAAGTTACTAATAGACGAAAGCGATAGAAGATATAGATAGAGGTAGATAGATGAAAGAACTACTATATATTCCTTAATCTATGAGTTTACTTTTAACATTACCTATTGTTTTTCGAAAGGAAACGATAAAAACTAATTTTAATCATAACAATGGTTACGAATAACACCTAGCATACGGAATAGGTCAGTTTATAGGTGATATGATTTTAAAATTCGGAAGTTAATTTTTGAATGTGATTAATAAAGCAGCTTTCATGAAAATATTAATCACTTATATTATAATAATTTTTCAATTTTACACAAACTTTTAAAATAATTTAATTATTATTTATTTAGCATAAAAGTAGTTTTTGAAACAATTAAGCAAACCGAGATTTTAAAAACTCTGAATAGTGAATATGTAAATAATACATAAACATAATAAACATTGCATCTAGAGCTGTCATGATTTTATAATTATATTAGGGTAAAACAACATATTGAAGGTATTTAAATATATAAATCTTAACTTGTGAGAATTAATAATATTAAAAACTTCAATATAACAAGTTAATTCAAATAATAAATAGAAATTATATCTGAGCTTTCAGCGACGGTTATCATTTTCGTCAGAAGTTTATTTATAAACATGATAAATTATTATATGGAAACCAATAATGCGCATTGTCATTTAACACGATCTAAGAACCAAAATCTTAAAAATGATCATGATTCATGAGTTAAGAAACAACCTATAATGAGTTTCCGTCAAAATAGGAAAAATTTAGCTCCAATGCGTGCAGGTGGAAACTAGACAAGTAAATGACTGTAGATGTTGCTTAAACCGCCTATATCAGTTTTTCTATTCATTGTGTTCTTCTTTTTTGACAGATTTGATTATTTTGGCGTATTTAAATTATTTTATGAATATTTACTTAAGCTTTCTGCAGAGCAGTAATAACTGTTCATCTAATAACAGAACAAAAATAATAACAGTGCTTCAAAGAAGTACTTCTTTTATTTGAAATACATTCACGTAATAATAAAATATTTTGACCGAGGAATTTTGACAGCTCCGTTTGCATCAAAGATTCTAAAAAACAACCACCTACAAAAGTATTGGTAGACAATGTGAAAGTAAAATAAAGTGTTAGGTGAAATGTTACATAAATAAATTGTGTATGAACTTACTTAAAGGAGATAAAAGTGAACTAGGATCTACGCAGAAACCAACATACGAATGAAGTAGTTCTAGAACATCGGGCAACGTTTGGCAGTTTATGTAGTCACGTAAAAACCTAATAAACTGTTTACTGCTGGATTTGTTTAATTTGGCTAATATATTTTGGCATTGAGTTCGCAGAAATTCTGCTGCGGGACCCCTCTGACCATCGGCACATCCATGTGGGCAACCCAGGTGTTTCAAAACTCTAAACAGTTTTTAAAGCTTTTAAGTGTGATTTTCTAATATTGCAAAGTTACCTAACAATTATACTCATGATTAATCTATGGGAAGAGACGCTTTTATTATTTGTATTATCGGAATCGGTTCTAGTAAGATTTGCATTGGCACTTGAAGTTTTCTTATTTTGTTTACTTCCTATGCTTGAGTCGGCAACAGACGTCGGAGTGTACTCTGCTAAAGCTTCATCTCTCAGGCATTGCTTTAGTACTCCCATATCCATTAAAAGCTCCACCAAGTTTAATATTACTTCGATGACTCTCAGGGTACAGCAGTTACGATCCTTTAATATAGCCGCATGTGTAGCCTAAAATAAAATAATTTGGTTTACTACAGGTGAAGAAGATACAACAGAATAGTACTTTTAGTACTACTTGAAGATCGATATCTCCATCTTTTGTGATATAGCAAGACGATCCAGCTGCTTCTGGGGGATCTTCACCAGCATAAGTAATATTTGAATCGGTTTGAGAACGAGTTAAGCTAGGTTTGCGATCTTGCCAATTTTGGGTTTGCTTACTTCCGGCATAACTTAATGCGTCTAGCTGACTATCAATCGATCCCTACAATATTCAGATCATAACAGGTATAAAGATTTAATATAATTTTGTTTACTTGTCGCCTTAAATAATCTGGCGAAGGTGTCGGAGTGTGTTCCGTTACTGTAATGATAGGATTTTGTGTGCGACGGGTTGGAGCTTCCGATCTGCTTGGTCGTCTTCGATCCCAATGAATTTCTCCAATATATCTAATTATATTATATAACTTTATTATTTTTATTTGTAAATTTAATGTATAAGCCATAAGAACAAAAATTTGTGTACTATTTTAAACGTATACGGGAAAAACACTGCATATTTAAAATAAAAACAACTACTATTTTAGATGAAATATTTGTTCGAAAATTACTTTTTAATACGAGTACGTTTACTAAGGAAGACAAAGTTAATTAAACAATGGCGTAGGATTGCAGGGGCCAGAGGGCCCACCTCTGTATACTTGGAGCACTCTTAGTGTGCCTCTTCCCCTTTTACAAAATTTACATTTAAGAAACATGCTGCCCCATCTGCTTTTCAAACCACGCTACGCCACTGTACTTATATATAATTTTTGAACAAATGAGAAAATTGAGATAACAGCCACTTACCCGCCAGCCGTCAACTCATCTATTAAACAGCTAAGAGAGACAGAACACAGTGTAAGAACATACAAGACGAACAAACATTTGCAAAAGCACAGAGTAACATTATATATTTATTTAGATTTGGATTTTAATACCAGTTTGCAGCTTATTATATAGACACTTTGAAAATTAGAAATTGCAATAATATTTTTAATTTTTTCCCAATTACAGATTTAATTTTTAAACATTATTGAATCGTCATGTCTGGAGGGTATTCCATACCCCCCACACCCAGGGAGAACTCAGGATTTAGTATTATCCTGTATTGAGCCAGTCTAAGAAGCTATATTATGTAGGCCATCATTTTGACAGAGAATTTATACCGTGGTTATTATTATTTAAAATAATGATTAGGTATATGAACTGCGCACCATAAAAAAATTTTTTCAACAAGAGCACATTGAGATTTTTTTAAATTTGGCTATTGCATGTACGGAATTTTGCGTTCTAATTAGGTGAACAAAGTTAGAAAATTTATTTTTATTTTTTTAAATGCAATGAACATTTGGGTCACTTTAAGACAAAATACATTATAGGTACTTTTGGTCTAATTTATATAATATATATGTATATCCTTATGTTTGTAGTCCAAACAATGCATCTTTGAAACAGTACCGTTTACTCAATATTATTTGTCGCAATGTGAACTCTCTCTACCCGAGAGAAACATTGGATTTTCAGATTTTTCGCATCTTTTTGATTTTTTTTAACATATTAGTCCGGTCAATATAGACATTTCAAATAACAAAAATTACCGGAGAGCCAAAGTTTTGGTGGAGCGCTGGGATTTACCATTACAAATAAAGTTTTAAAAATCCCTATCGATCCTATGTGTGCTACAAAAGTTATTCGGGGTCAAAGGTCAAAATTTGAGGTTTTTTTGGATTTTTCTAGAAAACGGTAAGTTTTATCCAAAAAAAAAACTCAAACCAAAGTTGGAGATCTTAAAATTCTCTACAAAAATAGTTTTCATGATTTTTTTCCTAAGAGTTACCATTCCTGAGATATTGCCATTCGAAGAGTCACATTATACATGATATGCACATATAAGCCACGAACTGAAACTCCTCTCCCCACGTGGCCTTGAAAAACATCTGGTTATGCCGCCGTCACGACGACTTCAAAACTTTTTAGAAAATCAAAATCCGGCGCCAAATAACGGCAATGCAACCGCATTTAGCAAAAACCTTTCAACCCTCGCAGAAGGGTTCGGGAGTAACTTTTTCAACTTTTTCGATTTTTCTGGGTGGTTGTGCCAGCAACCCAACAGATTTGCAAAATTTCAGCTTTCCGCGACATTTAGAAGTGGTCAAACATTTTCACTCGAAATGATGAATCAGTGAGTAAAGCAAATTTATATAATGGTGCATATCATGTATAATGTGGACTCTTAGAATCGCGATATCTCAGGAATGGTAACTCTTAGGAAACAAATCATAAAGACTTTTTTTTGTAGAGATCTACAACTTTGGTTTGAGGTTTTTTTTTGATAAAACTTGCCGTTTTCGAGAAAAATCCAAAAAACCTCAAATTTTGACCTTTGGCCCCGAATAACTTTTGTAGCACACATAGGATCGATAGGGATTTTTAAAACTTTATTTGTAATGGTAAATCCCAGCTCTCCACCAAAATTTGGCTCTCCGGCAAGTTTTGTTATTTGACCACTATTTTTATGTCTAAATTGACTTGACTATATAAACAGATTTCAATAATTAACATTAAGAGATTCGCTATTCTTAATGTTATACATTTACCATCAATTTAATTTTTGTGAGTATGGTTGTTAAAAAGTGTATACTTTTGTTAGTTATTGCGATGCTATAGTCAATTAATTATGAAAAATAAGGATAGATTTTTTAAATAATATTCATTAAACAAATAGATTAACCGAAAACATGGAATAAGAGGCCGTATTGTTGTGTTTTACAAAACAAAACTTATAGTATGTAACGTACCTCAGACTTGGCATACTCTTTCCTTTAACCAAATTACTGCTGGATGCACCGAACATTTTGGATCCATTAGTGCGACGTTTAGATAGGTGCTCGTCTGCGGTGTCTAAACTGCGATGATATTCCTAGGAACAGTATTACCATAATTAGTAACTTACTTTTTGTATTTTTAGTAAGAAAGTGAAAGTGGTGCTTGTAAATGTGAGTGTGCAAAACAGAATCAAATTTACCTTGACTCGAAACTGTTAAGAACTACGCTGTAATTTCTTAAGAGAAATTTAAACAAGAAATACAGAAGGTGAAAAATACATACATTAACAAGACTTGTGGAACCCACCACTTGTTCGCCAATAAGTTTGGGATCGTCCTGTCCAATCTTCTCTAATGCTTTATCAGATTTTGACAACAATTTTGTTTCTACGAATGTTTTCAAGTCCGCCATTTTCATCTTTTTTTTGATTTTTTCACTTGATCGTCTGGAATGAACTGGACTCTCATCGAAAATTTTTTGACCATGATAAGGAGATTCTGTTACAAAAATACTTTTAGGTAATGAAACTTTTTTCAATTTTTTGACCTACCAGTAAGAAGAGATAAATCTTTAACTTCGGGGACCTCTAAATTTGATTCTTGGCGTTTTAATTCGGGACTTTGGTATATGGAAACTTCAATCTTTGGAATGGGTAACGAATTACTACGTCTACGCGGTTGTTGTTGACCAACCATTTCCTCGCTGATGTCGCGTAATCTGTAAAATCACTTTTTAATTTTTTTTCTTGGTTAAGATTGACCGATTTACCTGTTGTACATAAAATGTAATGCCCAATAAACTCCTTCTTCTTGCCAATGGCTTATAAAAAGACATCTAAGCACTGCCACGTCTAGAAATGTGGCAGATGATATATTACTATAATTGGACTGATTTGCATAAAGAGTCTTATGGGATCCTTTTCCTTCACCTCCAAAGCCTTCAGTAGATGGACGTTGACTGCTGTTTGCTGAATCTTTATCTGTTAGAGACCTAAAAATTGTACTCTTTTATATTAATTCGGTAATTTCCCGGGTAAATTTCTACCCTAATTTTGGTAATGGTTTTGCTTGCTTTGTATCGGAGACAGATAAAGCGGTAACTTTTTCGACATTAAAATTTTGTTTGCCTGTTCCATTTTTGGTCATTGCTAACTGAAACAAACTGGTTTCGGCCTGGAAAAGTCAATTTACAGATATTAAGTTATCGAATTTATATAGTTACAACAGACTGTGTAAATAGAAGGATCTCGGATAAATCCATCGGATTCGTGTAATGATGGTAATCGAAATATTACTACGTGCTCTTCTTCGGTACTGGAACTTTCTTCTGGTATGGTTTCTGGAAATACTGTGTCTTTTGGGGAAGAAACCCAGCTACCCTAGTTTATCAGATAAAAATCTTACGTTTAAAAACGGCGTTTACATGTTTTCTTACATCATCATCTGATCCTTTAGTGGTAATTGTTGCAGTGACCGTAACGGTTGTATTAGGTGGAGGAAAAACACAACCAGGATGTTCATTGCTTGAGGGACTTACGCCTTGGCTTGGACTTTCTTGACTTTTAAATTCATCGCTTGATTGTTTACCTGGTTTTTAAAATTGCATTTTAGTTTTATAATATCTAAAATATTATTTTATTATTTACTATTTTTTTTTAAATTTTTCAAAAGAAATATGTAGTGCTCTTAGCTGATATGTTGTCAACATAATTGCGTTCAGGCTTTCTAAAATGACTTTGAAAAATCTTAAACGTAAGGAAAATAATTTAATTCAAAGGTTAAGAAGCTAAGTAAACATTTGATTTATGATTTATTTATTTATATTATATAAACTTAATAAAATATTATTGAATTTTATTATGTTTACTATAAGCAATATAATTTTTGATTTAATAAACAATGTTGTTTTTTGTCAAAGCTTCAAATTGTAAAGTTTGCCGAAACTTCATAACGAAATAATAATTTATGTTTGATAACTAAAAATATTTTTTTTTAATTGTAAGCTTTTAAAAAAATTAACTCGATGGTTATCCAACGTTAAAAGTGTTTGTTTAAAAACTGAAAACTTTTTAATTTCAATAAAGTAGAGTAGCTCTACTTGCGCTCACTATACTATAATTAAGAAGTAATGAAACATTTTAAAACTCCAGTAGATTGACCAACCTCGGTTGTTAGTGGACATATTACTTTTATAATGAAATTGTTCTTTGTGTTCACGTTAATTTCAATTGCGAGCTCTTTCGATGATTCGTCAGTGATATCAATCATGAGTGATATAATTAATTATTCGTTTGAAGCATCAAATTGTATTTATTACGTAACAAATGGCAAAACGGCTTCTAATTACTTTGATAGAGCTGTATTGGACACAAACATACCGATGATAACATCGACATACAAAAATGTCATTGAAAGTAATGAGAGTTTATCCAAATGCAATGGATATCTCATCAATACGGATAGCGTAAATTTTATCAATGATATTTACAAATCAAAATATTTTCTCCGTTATATTCCAATTTTAATACTTTTCAAATCTGAGGATTATTTCTGGAAAGCCAAGTTAAACGCAATCGATAAAAGGAAATATTACGTAAACGTTATGGTAATTGAAGATTTCGAAAATGACAATGCTATTATTAACCCTTTTCCTAAATTAGAAGTGGTATCGTTAAATAAAGACGCCGTATTATTTTCCTGGAATGATGGAAATACTTTAAAGTTAAATAAGTCAGATTTTATTACGGACGTTAAATATTCTGAGATCGTGCAAGACTTAACTTTTAAAGTAATTGCGTTTAATTGTAAACCATATGTTTATTTGAATTCAGATGGTGAGGCCTACGAAGGAATTGAATTTCGTCTAATGAAAGAAATATCTCGTTTAGAAAACCTTACCATTGAATACGTCTACATGTATCCTACCAATGAAACCAATAATTTATGGAGTTTGGCTATTGACAGTGTCGGAATGGATGTAGCCGACATTAGCTTGTGTTCGCATTGGCAAGATTTTGCTTACGAAGCTAATCTTTCAGGAACATATCCTCATGGTCAAGTTTGCCTTACGTATTTGGTTCCAAAACCTCAGACATTACCAGAACTGACGTACGTTTTCGAGCCATTAGCAAATACACTGTGGATCTACATTGTATGCATTATGATATTTTTAACCATTGTTCTTCATGTGATAGCAAAATGCTACAAGACAATGAAAATTGTACAACATCCCTATCTAGACATAGCTGTTTCATTTTTTGATATTGTTCAGACGAATACATTTGGATGCTTACAACATTTTAAAGCAAATTTGTGTCACACTCACTTGCGATTCATTTTAACCTTGATATGTATTCAGTCTTTATTACTAATCACCACGTACTCTTCGGGATTATCGAGTTTGCTGGCCAAGCCTAGGTACACCAAACCGATAACTACTTTCGAAGATATGATCGATCAAAAAGTATTTTGGGACGATTACGACGAGACTTTAATAGCCTTTTTAGCTAGTTCTACAAGCCCAGCACTCCAACAACTATCTAAACGATATGTGCATTTTCCCATCAGTCATAGAAATAGATCGTTTCGTACAAACAGGTATGCCATTGTGGTTAAATCGTTGGATCACAGTTACGTTTCAGAAACGGATAATTTGGATTCGTATGGTAGAAACCATTTAAGAGCATTACCTGTATGTTTTAAGAACAGCTACATAGTTTTTCCCATAAAAAATAATCCATTGTTTATGAAGGTAATCGATAAATACACCGAAATATTTTTCAATCACGGAATGATGATACACTGGTACAACCAAATTAAAGTAAAAACCAGGACAGAATATATGCTCAATTTTTACTTAACTTATTCCTTTACAACAATGGAAGTTAAAGCGCTAACGCTTTCCAAAATTCAAGGAAGCTTTTATTTATTATTTATTGGGCACGCAATTGCAATAATAGCATTCGTTTTTGAAAAGATCATACATCGAATTCGGGCCAAACGACCATCGCTGTTGAAACAAAAATTTACTTAAAATTACTTACGTCCTAAGAAAACGTCTCCGAACTGTGGATTGAAGCATTTCAAGTTTTTTCCTAGTATATTTTTTGGTTTCGGTTTGCAATGTGCCGTAAAGCAAGGACTGTCTGGATGACGAAATTCCCACAAAGATTGCCACAACTTTAAACCATTTTCCAAACGATAATTTTGGAAATCTGATTCTTTCATCATGTGGCATATTGGTGCAAATAAGTAGACAAATAACTAAAATTGATGCACGATTATCACATTTTATGAGAAAGCATGGAATTTTGATTAATCGCTCACCGTTATTGTTGGAATTGAAAATAAATAATAAAAGCACGATGGTTGATAAACTCCTTTTTCAAAATCAGCATCTGCACATTCTTCGGCTGCATCTAATATAAGCCAATGTAAAGTGTATAGAAGTTTAGTTTCTATTACACCAAAACTCTGTATGTTGCCGTCTTTCATTCTAAAGGTACTAATTATATTGTGTAAATGTATAATTATTTTAAATAAATATTAAAGCACTATTAGATCTTACTTATTGTAGAAAAATGTAGATATGCAATGCATAACATGAGGAAGAGCAGCTTGGATAAGTCTCCATCGCGGTATAGAGCGAATAGCTTCCGTTAAATCTGGTTTCAATCCAAACTGAATATTTTGAACCAATACTTTTTCAAAAGCCTGGAAATAGAAATAATTTTAATTCAAATCTGTCAAAAACATGAGAACCAAGTTCGATTATACAGAACAAATACTACCTTGCACGCTTCTTTAAGTTCCTAAAATCAAACAAAAAAATTATTAGTTTGGTACTAATGCACTTATAAAGCAACAATTATTTACGTGATGCCCTGGTGGAGCATGCTGACAAAACTGATTAAAAACACAACATATATAAATACAATTGTCACAAATTACGCCAATTAACTTACTGTACAGGTAGCTTCGTGAAGCTTTCCCATTTTAGGCCTGATGAAAGGGCTAAAACATCAGAAGTTATAAAATTTTGTTTTACGTAATATTTTCGTTGAATGTACCTGGACTGTTTCCATAAAAATAATTGAATCTGAAAAGGTAAATATTGCTCAGAATAGCTCTCCATTGTATTGCCTTTAATTTGTTTTCCAATTTTACAAATAATTCAAATCTATCATTTCTTCTTTACGTTTAAATCTACGAATAAAAGTTTAGCATTTTAAATAATTGATTGGAAGATTGCAAATATTCATCTTTACCTTCTTGAAGTAATCTATTAATTTGTGCTGAAGTCTTTTTCGAAATTCGGCGGTTCTGGACTATATTGCGATATCTTGAAATCACCCATTTTTATAAGAACTTCACTTTATTGCAAAATTCTCTATAAATTTGTAAATTACAAAATGCAATTTATTGAGAGCGTATAGCATCGATTTTAGTTTCTCGTGCGCATCATGAAACGCATTTCACATCGCAGACGTCGGTGTCGCCACGACGATAATATAGAAATGTCTGGACCAAATTATGTTAGATTAACAAAATTAACAGTAAATTAATTTTATTTTGGGTATATTTTATTAAATTTATCTTTACAGAAGATTTTTTTTTTGAATTTAAAAAAGAAAGTTTTGAAATAGTAATGTTGGGAATTTTGAATATTCGAATATCCACAATTCCCAGCTCTAACAAATATCTGTCATTATAAAATACTGTGTTTTAGCAGTATTAGTGTAAATCTAAGGATATTCTTAGTTCTATTGTCATTTATTTTGTCTGTAAATATAGTATTTTAGCATTTTTTTGTTACAGTACTTTATAAAGGGATAACATAAAATTGACAAAATGGTCAAACTAAAGTTAACAAAAATTAAATTGGCGTAAAACAGCATTTTTCCAATTGCAATTAAATATAAAGAGGGATTTCGCCGATAAAGGGAAACTCAATTGAGAAAATAATACGAAAAATTGACTTGAAATAATAACTACCTTTATGTTAAAAAATTTATCAAACACTTGGTCTTAATATTACATTCAAACTTGAACTTTATTTTATTTTTTGAAATTATATTGTTTCGTATCGCCGAATTATTAGCTAAACAATTTTAGTAAGAAAAAGAACTCAAAATAAAAAATTTTAAGTAAATTTGTGGTTTTTAGTATGTATTTATGGTTAAATTCAAAAAAATATAAGAATAATACAATAAGAAAATTTGAAAAAATGAAAATTTCGTAATACGAAGTACAATATAACGTTATTTCAGGGTTATTGGCATTCTTCAGTTGCACGCATCGATTACATTGTGAAATAAGCAAAAAAAATATCAAATTAAACAAAAATATCGACTAAATTGTACAAAATTGACTTACCATAACCTCCAAAGATTATCAAAACTGAACTTGTTACATGAAGTATGAATAATTTAAAAATGATTTGAACTAAGAAATTCGTTTACCTAGCACTGCTAGTTTGAAATCCGAAGGCACTGCCCTCTTAATATGATTTCTAAAAACTTTGAAAAAATTCAAAATTCAAAAATTTACCACGTTTTTTAACCGTGAGGCGTAAAACTAGAAAAAGAACTCAAAATTAAAAATTTTAAGTAAATTTGTGGTTTTTAGTATGTATTTATGGTTAAATTCAAAAAAATATAAGAATAATACAATACGTAGAAAATCAAAATTCAAAAAATTTAAAAAGGAGACAATTAACACTTTTCACTCTTTTAAAAAAAATTTAAAACCATTAAAAATATAATGAGATAATCTAGTAGTAATAATTAGTATTTAATTTTTAATGTTCACAATGAAATATAATATTTTGGCAGCCTTCTCTTATTGAGGTAAACAAAGTGGGCATCATTTCTGTTGTCACAAGCTATAAGGGAATAAGTATATAGGAATCTATGCAGACTTATTCCCTTATTGTTTGTGACCACAGATTTATAATCAATAATTCAATGTTCCCACTAAATTTTCAAAATCAAATTCTGCCATTTCCAGATTTTCTAGGCCAAAGAATAAAAATTTACCATGAAATTTTTCGATAAATCAGAAAATAAAAACGCAAAAATAATTTTAAATTAAATTAAAATCAGTAGTAATTATAATTTAAAAAAATTAATTTTTAAATATAATAAATTTAATTTTAAAATATAACACAAATTTATTTTAAAATTAAAAAAAAAATTTTCATTAAATTGTTTACCTCGACTAAAAATGTTATTTCCTTGACTTGGCACTAAAAATGAGAAATTTCCTGACAAAATTAGGGAAATCTTAAATTTTGCATGACTTTTCCAGATTTTTCAAAGAAGTGGGAACCCTGTAATTTTTATATCGGGAATAACCAGTGGCGTATTTACGGAGGGACCTAGGGGGTTCGGACCCCTCTATAACTAATCAATATATTAAATAACATACAATTATTTGTTATTCAAATATTTAAAAGTCTTGAACGATTTTTAAATACTGATTTATTTAATAAATTAATTCAGGTCAAAAAATTAATTAGTATTAATTAGATTAATAAAAAAAGAACGAAAACTATTTTTAGGAAAAATTATTTTTGTATTTCATATTTTTTTTAAATTTCCATTAAAGCACGTAACCTTGAAACTTAAAAAAGCCTGCGGCGCTATATGCCAAGAGACTCGCTTCGATCGAGTTTTAAATGTTGTTCATTTACTTTTATTTTATTAATTTTCTTGTTTTTGTATTGCTCATGGGGGGGGGGAGGTTAATATCCGGTTGTACGACCTGCGTAGCGTAAAATTCTCGTAATCCCGGCCTGAGCTTTTGGATCATGTATACGCAACCGCTTATGTTATAAAAATGGATGCAAGTAAATTGATTTGGCGGAAGATTTATCTCCTAAATTGTAAAAAAATAATTAAAAATTATTGATTTTTCCGTTTTTTTTGCTACATTTTTTACTTATTTTCTACATATTCCAGCTTTTAGCCTCCCTCAAACACCACCAAATAATAAAAATTTTGGTTTTCTTTGATTATTCGCGGTTTACATTAAATGAACGCCACCACGCGGAAAAATATTAAGTTAATCTAATACGTATAATTATTATTGGTGTAGAAAGTTTTGTTTAAACCCAAACGTTTGCATTCGTTTGGTATTTTATTTTGTGAATTATCATTTCACTGCGGTTTTGCGATAGAAAATAATTCAGAATTAAACTCAAAATAACATCAATTGGGTTATTCCATAATATAGAATCCCTATAATTCGAATCACTCTAATTGGACAATTCTGAGAATTTCTTGTGCTAATGGACAGATGCTTATGAGCTTATGACTCAAGTTGTAGTTTTATCTCGCCACGACTCGGAGGTGAACACGTAGGCAAACAGATTGATTACCAACGTTATAATGTTTAAATTATACAGTAGAATCCGCTTAATGTGATCACTTTGGGCGAAGAACATTTTAATAATATTAACTGATAACCAGGGCTCGGAAGTTATAGCACTAAAAAAGTAAACCTTTAGCTCTTTAATATGCACTTAAAAACACAAAAATTAGCGCTATAAATAGCACTAAAAAATGAAAAAAATGCAAAATAAAATTGTCAATTAATTTTTTTATTTTTTATAAATATATTTTTTAATTTGAATGATCTGCGGTTTTTTGATAGTAGAGTTTTTGAGTTTTGTACGCCGATAACGACTGTCCAACATTGACGGACGTTACTGGTGCGTACTTAAAAAACACCAAGTCATTAAAATTTAAATCTTCAGGAAGACCATCTAAATTTTTGGATGTTCCTTTACCAGTTGGAATTTTTGATATTTATATTAGAGCTGAGAGACCACGATTTTTGTCCAGTATTTGATTGAAGTTCTTTTCAACAGCTTTTCCATTTGGTTCAAATTCATTTTCAAATGATTTTTGAATATCTTGAATTGTTTTAATTGAATCTGATAATTGATAATGGTACATATTGTTGTTGTAACAATTTTATAACATATAATTTGTAGAAAAAAAATGTTTAATAATATTTTGTTTGTTTCTTTTATTATATTAAAAAATCTCTAAAATAGCAAAATAGCAGTAAAAACGGTAAATATGCAAAAATTAGCATTATAAAATTTCGTATACGACCATCAGGAAAGTGTGAAACAAATTTGTATCATACTTTCAATGTTCTAAGACTTTCCAAAAAATATATGCATTTGCTAGAACTTCCGAGCCCTGCTGATAACTGACAATAAGCGAAATTTAGAAAAAATCGAATTTTAGAAGACTTGGATTAGAACAAAATAGAAGAAAGAAAAGAAAAAGTCACCGGTTTCCAAAAAAAAAATCACAATAACCGACTGATAACATTATCCGTGATTGATCACATATAAAGCGGATTCTACTGTAATAGGAAAATAACAGCATTCTTAATGTTAAAACAAAGAGTAATTTAAATTTAAAAGAATGATTATTTATATTTTTTATTTTATATTATTATTTATATATTATTTATAAAAAATAATATATAATAATAAAAATTTTTATAAATATAAAATAGGTACATATTTACATACTACTCGTATAGTTTTGTAATTTTGTAACTGGTGTCGTCACAATTTTTTCATTTCATTTATAAAACTTATTCTTAAATAAAAGATTATTTTAAAGTTTATTAGATCATTCTAATATCCAGTGCCGATTTATCCATTAGGCAAGCAATGCAACCGCCTAGGGCGGCAGTCTTTTAGGGGCGGCAAAAATTTGTAATTAATTCTAATAAAAAATGTAACATAAATAAAAATTCAAGTAAATTCTTAACTCTCAGAGTTAACATGTTTTTGCTAATAAATATAATATGCTGTAACAATAATTTCAATTTTTTATTATAAGGGGCGGCAAAAAAAGTATGCCTAAGGTAGTCACATGCCTTAACGCGGCCCTGCTAATATCCCTCGAGTGATATTTGGTAGTCATGAGCGCCACCAACAACGGTAAGGTAAAACGCGAATATTCTATACCATATAATGTATAGAATATAATGCATCTTCTAGGTCAGCAGGAGCAGCAGAATTAACTGCTCAAAATTTGAAAAGTATGCTGGTCTGCGTGACCACTTTGAAATTTTTAGGTTTCGCGGTGGAGACTCTTAGTGCATGGTCTTCGGGCTCAAAGGATTTTGATTGAATTGATTAATTGACCCTCGTGCTAATGCTAAATCTTCATTCAGCGCATTAGCCTGAAAATTCAAAGGGGTAATGCGGCCAGCATATTAGAAACATTTGGAAATCCAGTAGTTTGATGAAATTTTTTATTTGTAGTTTTGTAGGTTTACATTATTAGATTTTCAATTGTATTATTGTTAAGTACGTATTTGTTGTTTATATTTAATATAATTTTACCAGCGCTGAAATAGCTTTATCCGGCATTAGGTGTTAGGAAGGTCGACTCTTGCTTGATGCTTGGATAAAAAAATCTGATGTGGACACCACATAACTTCCTTGTAATTTTTATAATAATTGTACAAGAATCTCGTTGATCTATTTATGCGCGTCATGAATTACAACTTTTGGCATGGACAATAGCTACCAAAAATAAGATGTGCACAACTATATAGATGCTATAAGCGTCTCAAATCCAAAATTTCAACTTTCTACGACCTACAGTATTTGAGTAATGCGACATACAGACGTCCGTACATACAGACGTCACAACGAAAATAGTCTAAATGGATTCAGGGAAGGTCAAAACGGATATTTCCGTCAAAATCTGGAAACCGAAAAAAATCGGGATTACAATACTTCCTTGTTTTACAAGGAAGTAAAAACAAACACTTCCAAGCGATATGAACATAATGCCACTACAGGATAGCATTTCTACTACCTAAACAGTAGTAAAAATATTATTTTTATTATCGTTAATTTTTGTCATTTGCCATAACTATTTTAGTTTTTAGGATTATTTTAGGATTATTACATACATACATGTTGAATCTATTACCTTCAACAATGTAGTTTTGAGCTTTTTTAAAATGAAACTATAGATCAGTTTCCTCAAATGCTTTTTATTTATCAAAAACTAGATTTAATAATTAATTTTCTCGTGATCAATAAAAAGTTGTAAAACTAAATTTGAGTAAATGCAAAAATGTTTTATTTTATACAACTAGTTAATGAATTGGTAATTTAAGTAAATTATACACAATTATCATTAATGTACGTCATAAAATGCAGTAAATATATTTTCAGATTATGTGACATCAAAACTATAATGTATATAACTTTACGCAAACAACAAAAATATTAAAAGCATAACTTAAAAACATTAAAAAGGATTTTATACATTTAAATTATAAAAATTAAACTGAAAGTTGGAGCATAATAATAGTATCGGTGTATATAACGAATTTTATCAATATCAAAAATTAATACTTAAACAAATGCAAGTACAAAATCCGTATTATTAAAATATTAGGGTTACTCGTTATCGGCTTAAAAATTAAAGCCACCACTTGGAGCTTCCGTAGATGACGTACAAAAACGTATTTCGGTTTCATTTCCAGCAGGAGTAGTTCCATCATCTTGTGGCTAGAATTAAATTTCATTTTGTAGTAAGTACAATAAATTATTCTAATAACCAAAAGGACTTACCTCTGAGAAATAAGTTTCTATCAAAGTTAAAGCTTTCTCATATACTTGTTCGTTGTCATGAGTTTGCAAATTTTCCAGAGAATCTAAACCTCCACATTCTTCAATCAATATAGCCACTCTATCCACTTCGCCGAGTTTTTGAGCTGCCTATAATAACATAACAATATTAAATTATCTCAACAACTCAAATTTCAGATTTCCAACTTACACTTAAAATACTAAACAATCCATCTAAAATTACTACAACGGTTTTCCAATCTTTAGAATGTAATAGATTACACATGGGTTTCAAAGCACCCATTTCAACTAATTTTCCAAGTTGTATTGATGTACCACCGCTCGTATAATTTGTAACAGCCCATGCTGCTTCCTTTTGAGATTTAAAATCACCCTGCTGTAATACTTGTAACAAGGGCTCCATAATACCTGCATCTAATACTTTCTGAATTTGTTCAGAGTTTCCTGCTGTAACATTAGAAACAGTCCAAGCAGCTTCTTTTGTTATATTAAGTCGCGGATGTTGTAAAAGACGACTTAAAACATTTAATAGTCCAGCATTTAAAACTGCATCGGTCTGATGATCATTGCCAGTAACAATATTGCCAACAGCTCTTAAAGCCGGAGTAAGAACTGAAATTTCGTCATTTACTAATAGCTGAACCAAACGGCTGATAAGTCCCGTATCCAGCACTGCTTGAATTTTTTCATTGTTTCCATCAGTTAAATAGCTTAAAGCCCAACACGCGTCAGCCAATACGTCTTTATCGGTATAATGTAGCAATGTCGCAAGAGTGGGTAAAGCAATCTTAACTTGTTCAAATGCTGGTGGAGGATTTTTGTTACGACACAAGTTTGAAATTGCCCACACTGCATTACGTAATAGAGACATCTGAATGAACAGAAGATAATCAAATATGTAAATTGAAAAAAAAGAAGAAAACTTACCGAAACATCACCACCTGCTGAAATGCCTGGTGATATCAACCGCAGAAGATCAGGTAAAATTCCACATTGAAGAACCATATCCCGAGTACCGGGACCATCGCCTGCTATATTACCCAACGCCCAAACCGCTTGTTCGGCAACATCTTGACGAGGCGAAGATAACAATTGTTGCAATTTGGGAATAGCTCCCTCTTGAACGACAGCGCGTGTTTGTTCGGGTGTACCAGAAGCGATATTAGTTAAAGCCCAGCAAGCTTCAAATTGTAAAGAAGGACTAAAATATTAAAATTAATTATTTGTTATTTCAGAAAAATGTACATCAAATTACTTGGAAAAACGCGTTAGAAATTCCACACATCTTGGAACCACACCAGACCTAATTAAATGATCTATTGGGGGATTTCGTTCTCTACTTAGAACTTTTCTGCAAGCTTGCGTTGCTTGGAATTGAATCATTTCATCAGTGCTCATTAAACCTATCAAAAATAAGAATTACTATTAGATAAAAAAAAGATAACAAAACTTTGAGGAGTAGTCTTCCTATACAGATTTTTTACAAATTTGGCTGATTTTTATTTGCACTTGTATGTACAGTTTTTTTATATCAGGCTGTATTTTAAAAATTTATACTTTTTGGGTCAACTTTGCTGAAACTTTTTAAAACTAAATTGAATATGTTTTCCATTAAGCAAAAGGTTAAGATTAAGAGCCAAACTACAAGAGCGTTGTTTCCGTCGCGTATTCTCCGCCGTATTGAAAACCACACGTTTAAATGGAGCAAACTACACGATCGTAATTTCCAACGTTGAAAACGCTCTTCCGTCGGCGTCAGCGAGTTGTACGCTATCGAGAGCGTTGTTTCCGTTCCCGTCGAGACTCGCCGGCGTATTTCTGAGAATGCAAACGCAGTGTTTGAATCTGGCAAAATACATTGAAGCGTAAAACGCCAGCGAGTGTACAGTCTGTAAAAATGTTTGACATGGAAAAGTTTATCTTTTTAACTAACACCATTAACAAAAGTTTCTTCGCGAACTGTACCCGGCGTGTTAATATCGCTCACGTGTAGTTGCTACGGGTCGAGCGGAGAAAACGCGACAATCGTTACGCGATGGAAACAACGCTCGTGTAGTTTGGCTCTTACTGAAAACAAACTGCAAATCCTACTTAAGAATTCGTAATTTGCTTTGGGATTTTCATAAAAATGCTTCTACAGTTAAGTTTGGACAAACAACTTTTATGAGTATAACTTAATGTTCAAAAACTGCATGCATATAAAATCCTGTACATACAAGCACTGACAAATGCCAATAAGCTCCAAGCTCTTCTGAAACATCCGCAATTGAATATCGTTTAACAATAAAAGTAGTTTACCATATAAAATCTCCTCCGATGACATGCTAACTGGCGATCCATTGTTTTCGTGTAAAGGTGAAGTTGCTTCTTCATCGGCAGCAATATTCCTACGTTTTAAAAGCTGATCGTCTTTGCGGGCTTTCCTCAACTCGACGGCCTGTCCAACACGTCGCCTACGCATTTCCTGATTAAGAAAAGTTCATATCAGACTCTTTATATTCAACTTGAAAATTATTATACTTACATCAGTATCTTTTCCTTTGTTTTTGAACGAACGTATCCTATTTTCGTCGGCCATTTCGCTGTAAGGAATTACTTTTATAATAAAATTTTAGCCTAAAAATGATGACTAAAACGAAACAAAGGAGCACGTTAGTTATCGCGCACTTGATCAGATTGGGGAGGTTATAAGAATTTGCGCATTTAACTAAACGTTAAACTTTTTCCTTACCTAGGTATTTATCGAAATTGTACAAAAGTAAAATCTATTTCGAATTAGAAATCTAATAAAAAGAACTGAATAGTACAATATAAAATTAACAAGTGTCAGACCGTTAAAATCTTTCTTTTTTGACAGAATTTAAATCAGACCAATCGCATTACAACCATTTGCCGTTTTTAGCGGCACCTGTGTTTGTTAGAATTTAAATTGAATATGGCGCTATATTTAAAGTAAATTGAATTTAAAAATATTGTTATCGTTATTTAAAAATATAAAAATTCAATAAATTTTGTTAAATATCAGATAATTTTGTTAAAAGTTGAAAAGAGAATAGGAATGGGAATAACATAATATTATTATATGACGTGTATGATATACTTTATATAGATATAATAAGATAATCTCTTATCTTATCTTATCTTAGCAGTGGCGTAACAAAACTAAGGAGCTGAAATTCTCGAAATCTTTGAAAGTCGTACATGGGAGTCCATAATAATCGTTTTCGGGGGAGGGAGGTGGCAAAAATTAAAAAAATTTAATACAATAATAAATAAAGAATGTTAACTGTAAAAATGTAAATGTAAATTGCTGCACGGGTAGTGCTTCAAGGCCCAATTTTCACAGAAACTCTAAGCTTATTGCACCCCGTTTTTCCATTAAGTTGTTAAGGAAAATTGTAAGTATTTTGATCCACAGCTTGATGTTCACCAGAGGACCGAGTTAAGAAATTTTGTCGATTCCGAGATTTGAACCCAAAATCTCCGCTCAACTAGCGATCACATTAAGCCACATTATGTAATAAACCATAGAAATTTTTAAATACACATCATTTTGGGTCATGAGTAAGAGGGAACAGTTCATTCAGCCAGAGAGACTTATGGATAAGGGTGTTGGAACTGAGTGATGGCTCCTAGATATTAAAAGTCTTGTGCTTCAAGACTGTGGCTCTCAGGTGTCTTTAAGACTCATAACTGTATTATAGTCGTAACTATTTTAACTCGAGCATGACTAATCGTTTTATGCAATGAGAACCAACGCATAAAATTTGGTTATCTTTGTCATGCACATACAAGAAGTAACTATTAGAAAAGTGACAGAAAATAAAAATACTTCGAATTTTGCGCTTTTTTACGTTGAGTCATGCGCGACTTAAAATGGTTACGACTATATGAAATAAGTTCAATTTCTTAAAAAGTTAAACCAACAAAATAAAAAATTACAACTTTATTGTTACGAAGATTTTTTCTATTACCAACTACATAGTAATATTTAAAACTTGTGATAACATGAAGATAGTTTCTGGCGAAATGTTCTTAGAGGATAAAATAGACATCAATTTAAAAAAATCTAACTTATTTACATCACAATCAATAACTTCATTAACTAAGGGTATATCATGATACACAACATACGCAGCCAGTTTTTTTGTTCTTGTCATATCACAATTTATGTTTTCTCCTAAAGCGTATGATTTAAGAATATCGTTGATTTCAACTTGCCAGGAATTAATAATTTGCAACAACCTTTGACGCATAGCAAACAAAATTTCTACGTTAACTAAATTAACTGATAATGGAGTCTTTAACACTTGGGCACATAACAATTTAAATTGCCATAAGTCGAGTGTATTGGGAGTACTTGGAAGATTCTCGACAACCTAAAAATAACTCAACTTAATAAAACTATTTCAAAAATGTTTTCCAATTACCTTTAACATCGAGACCAAATTTGAAAATACTATTTCTTTATCTTTCACAATGCAATCATAAGCAGACTTTGTGAATACTTTTGATAAAAACTCCTCGCTGCTACTACCTTTGATGTTTTTATCAGGAATAAGAATATTTTCAGCAAATTGGTGCACCATGGAATCCGATGAAAAGGATGCAATGGCTTCTGGTGGTGGATCCCATGCTTCTATTTTAGAATATGGTAAAGCTCGAGTTAATTTGTTACAACAACCCATCTTTTCTTCAATATAAGTCAAACAACCAGAACGTTGTTTAACTTCGATTAATCCAGATGATTTTAATTGGTGTCTAAAAATGTACTAGTAACAGAAATCCTAAAAGAGTTTGTCAATTTTGCTTACAGTAATTGATCCCAATTGCGACCACGCTCAAACTCAATCGACCAATATCGTTCATCGTCAACCATAACTTTTGATAATGTTTCAAGAGAAGGAAGAATACAAGGAGCTCTTGAATTGACCGCTACTCCTTTAAGGTTCACCAATTTTAAATTAGCATAACACATTCGTCCCGATATAATATCTTTAGGTATAAATAAGCGTGGTTCCACAGCAAGAACATACAAGTGACGAAAAGCTTGAAGATGATATCTACAAACAACAAACTGTGTAAAAACTTTTAATTGCTACGTAATTAAGTTTTACTTGTTGTCGCTACTGTGGGTTGGAAACTTGGGATAAAATGCACAAATTAATATGGCAACGTTTTCGGGCGAATTTGACAGGGTATACCTTCCACTACCAATAAAAAGTAATCCAAGAGCCATGTGAATTGCTAGATGAGAACCATATGTGACTATTGCGCTACTTGCTAATCCAATTCTTCGTCGCAGATGTCTTATAATACGAAGTATTTCTAAATTTCCTGTACCGGCCATTACCTGAAAGAAAAATTATTTAAATCGGATCAAAATAATGTTTCTTTTGGTCAAGTTGACCACTTGATATGGAATGATCTCTTTACATACCATACAAACTGAAATTAAGACTACATTGAGGCAGGATTCGATTGTAGGTTTCCCTGCTAATTCTGCTATTGACTTCCCGGTAAGGGAAATAAACATACGGCAGAAGTGCAAAAGTGTTGCAAATACTTCATTATCTGCAGTTCCGGCATATTTTAATCCAACAGAAAAACACGCACCAGCAATTATGTTGCAATATGCTTGACTAAAAGGTTTTCATTTAAAAATTGAGACTTAAAATTAACATTTCAACTTACTTCATTCCTTCGTAATCAAGATCAGGTGCAGTCATCGATGGCCTCACCATGCAGTACTTCCTAATTGTATCTGGAACTTGGTTTTCAATCCAGTGTTTAGTTGGCATTATAGAATCCCACATTATTAAACCTACAAAACAATTTATTATTTTAAAAAACTAAAGTCGGTGGTCGTTACTTTTAGCCACAATTCGCAACAACAGAAAGTCTGGTCTGACGTAATTTAATAAATAGTGAGTTTCGGGTGGCGTCATCCAATTTGCTACAGTTTGATTGTTAGTACGCATATACATGAGACCTAAAGCCAATGTGGCACCTGGTGCTGTTACATCTAAATTGACGGTAGAACCCTCGCGTATTTGAAAAGAGGGCACTTTATACTTTTCCCTTTGAGATCCTACAAATCAAAAATTATCACAAGTTACCATCGAATCAAGCATTCAATTACCAGTGTATAACTTTTTATTTCCCCCGTTCATATAATAATGTAATTTATCGGGTACATTCAGATCTGTGATGGAAGACTGACGTCCACCAACTCCTAAGGTTACTAATCCCAACCCCAAACCGGCTGCCAACGAATATGATTCTCTATCGACACTATTTTCCATTTCAGGACCAGGAGGTCTTCCAATTTCTGTTAAAAGAACTTCACTTATACTTCGATGTGCTGTGCCTTGATAAACTAAACCAACGCCCAATAATGCAGCAACTTGAATAGAATGGGGAACTTCTAATTCAATAGGCGTGGGGGGAATTAAACATTCTACGTGTAAACTCAATATTTTAGTTGTAAGTGGACATGATTTCCCACGTAACGAAGCAGATAAACCTGAAACAGCAAATTTAAAAAAATGAAAAGTCTCAAAAATTAAATTTTTACCTAAAAGCATTCCAATAGTAGTCATTTCGCTGAGTTTACTAAAAAAGTCTTGCAAGTCAACCGTCGATAAACTGGGAAGATGACCATTTAATCCCAAAGCCATTAAAAAACCTGAATATTCCATACTGGTTTCATTTTTGTCTAAATTGTTAAACACAATCCAAGCTGAATTGATATTTGGAGAATTTGGAGAAATTCGCAAACCACTTGCCACACCATTATGAAATTGAGGCCAATTTGACATATTTGGTGGCACATCGATGTGACTTAATTCTACATTTACACCTCTTGGAGGTACTTTACCAGATAGACACAATTTTGGAAACGGCAAGGGTTCAGTTGCAACGGGCGATAGAGTGCGCAAAGTAAACATTCCTCTATAAAATATTATTTGTTTATGTAAAAAGGTTTTGTTAAGTATTTAATTTTTTACCTTGCAACTGGTAAAGCCATTGTTCTGGCACAAATAGCGTACAAATGTTTTTCTTGTTCTTCAATGAAGTCATGATCTGATACGTCAGGTCTTTGCACTAAGGTAATTGGTACAGGTTTTGAGCTTTGCAACAAACGACGTACTTCAGCAACACGATGGTCTTCTGGAAAACGAAGCTTTAACAGGTTTCGATCGATATCCTCCATACCATCATCTTCTTCTTCTTCTATTTTCTTATTTGAAGATAATCCATTTGTTGGCAAACTACTGTCACGTGATACAGTTTCGTTGTTAGCGTTCACTTCCATATTGCTCTAAAAATATGCAGCATTATTAAATTATCGTCATTATTAACATAGTAAACTTTTTATATTATGTCTAAACTCTAAACAATATTAACTAAAAGGTGAAGCGTATGATTGGATTCCTACCAGATTCATGGTTTAGTCAAAATCGCAGATTAACTCATAAGAATCCTTTTTTGGATCAAAAGTAAAACAAATTGCTATAGTAATATATGAGAATTGCGTTAGTCTATTCATGAGCGTCAGTTATTGGAGAATGAATAAAAGATACTCTTTGATAAAAGCTAAAAAGCTCAATGATACATAATTAAAAACCATCTGTTGAAAAACTATGAGCCTACAGTATGTCAGACAGACATCTTATTGTAGATAAATAGAATCCCAAAAATACAGTGGTTTTAAAGAAACTGCTAACAAAAATTTGAAAAATACCTAAAAAAATTTCAACTAAAAAAATACCCGATAAATAGTTCAAGTAATAAAAGGTTTTTAGAAGGAAATGTCATACTAAATAAACCTGGGAGGTGCAAGGGGTACAAAGAACGTCCTAGGTTTTGGTTCATATCTTGATCAATTTTTAACCAAATGGAACAAATTCTATTATTCAACAAGTTTTAGATGTATTTAAACTGATTTTCAATTTACAATACGTTTGGCTAGGTAGGTATTGGCTTTGCAAATTTCACAAGGGTAAATCTCAAAAACTAAAACAGATATCTCAAAAATAAGTAGAAACATTCTTGTAGTAAATTTTATTGGCTTCAATTTGATCCAGAACAACTTTTTTGTTGCTTAAAATTGTTGTTTAACTTTCTACCACCTTGCACCCCCTAGGTTCAGGGAGTTTTAGTATGTTTACCTCCTAACTAGTTCAAACACAGCTCTGAAATAAAAAATTGGGATCTCAACGTTTTCTTCTTCAAAATTGAAGAAAACTAATAAAAGTGTCAAGTATAAAATATTACCTGTTTAAGAAGTTCAGCTTGACAAACAAGATCCAGCCGATTTAATAAGCTGTAACACTCTGTCGACCACTCTTTAGGAGGACTTTCGCGACATTTCCATAAGGCACTGTACAACAAGAAACTAACACCAGCTGGAAGGCTATCCAAACACCTTGAAGAAATTCCTAATTCGGTCATAAAAACCACCATCTTTTCATAGATGTTATAATGTGCTTCAGTATCTTTCAGTCTAGGAGTAGAAGGTAAGTCCATTACAAAAGGTACAGCTAATTTGACAAAACTATCGGGATCAACTTGATTATTTTCGGTTTTAACACTTTTGACTAACATTCCACATAGCTACAATTAAAAATACTAATTTTATAAAATCAAGTTGAGAAAATGTAACAAACCTGAACAACTGCCTTCGATCGATTATTTACATTAAAGACATAAGGGTACGGTACAAGTGAAACATCAACAGAAAGTAAATTATATATATATTCCATTATGCTTTCAGCAGTTTCAGTCATACAAGGCCAGGTGATGACATTTTTTAAATTTTCAGCTTCTATTACTTCTAAATTTGCATCGTACTTGTTGCATTGATCAGGAAAATCTTTCCAATAATGTATTATATAATTTTTTAAAGACAGATCAATGGCCAGTTTACTTAAGAATTGTGCCAAAAATGGCAATTCTTCAGTTCGCATCGAATTTAACTTTATGTCTTCGTAAAGCAAGTGTAAAGTATAGTGAATAACTTTAATGTCGTTAAATAATATAGAATTGATGTTTATTTGAACGTTGGATAATTTAGGTACCAAAAGAGATTTCTGCGGTACGTTTTTCAAATGTAAATGTGTAACTAGATGTTCATAATTGTATTTATGATATTCACTATTTAATAATTGTTGCCAATCTTGATCAGATCCGGAAGTAGACTGCCTCTGTCTTTTTGAAGCAGACGATGGTGTCATTAGTATGTCCAAAGGTACGTCATTGGTTTGGTCAATATCGTAGCCAAGTAGTTCTAAAATATTGAAGGCTGCATTACACAAAATACAACTAAAAGTAGAACATACCAAACAATAATGTGGAAAAAATATTCCACTCTTCTTCTAAATTTATTTCATTAGAACCTAGCGAGTTTCGACGAGCGTACCATTTGGATAACAAATTGATAGCATCATCTCTTGGAAGGGTTTGTCTCAAAGAATTTAAACAACTTTCGACTAAAGTAGAAGAGGCTAATGTCGGTAATATAATTCTATAAAAAGTTCCATCGGAATATTGCAATGTCATTCTATCTTCTATGGCATCCTTTAAGCCATTTAAACATACTTTGGAGTCTGCAATTTATTAAGTTATTCATGCAAGCTAACAAAATAAAAATGGGTATTTTACCACTAAGCTGAGAACAATTCATAGCTATCGGTATGCTGACGTTTAGCTTCCTGTTAGGTAAGGGAATCGATGGAGTCACTGGAGATATTAAATGTTCCATCATTTTTAGATCACTAGTGGGAGTCCCGTATTGAGGAAGTAACGTACTTCTCCTAAAATTAAACGATTATTTCATATATTACAAAGTGTATGGATACGTACTTAGGAAATGGAGAAATAAACTGAGTTCTAATTTCGCTAGGGGATGGAGCATATTGTGCTAACACACCACCTACGTGTAATTTACCAACCATCGTTAAACCTGTATATAAAACTATACTGCTGTTGTGCTCCAAAATCGCAATCATATGTAAATGCTACAATCAAAATGTCAACTTTCATTTTAAAAAAATATTCAAGTAAAACATTACCGGTATAGGAACTGCATCCACCGCACTAATGCTAGTTAACATACCAAAAGAAGGCATATTTGTGTTTGAAAAATCCACACAAACAAGAAATAATTGACTCTTCAGAGGAACTAAATAGCAAAGATACCAACGTTCTACTAAATCGTCAATCAAAAACACCTTTGTGGCTGGTCCACCATCACTAAAACACGTAGATAATATAATAACTAGCATTAACACATACAAACTTTTACTTTTGTCCAGCAAAGGTATCCGTCCACACATGATCAAAACATATTATAGGATCGGCATGATGAAATATTTCCGTAACGTCCAAATTCGTACCTAGCGATCCTAAACTTGTATCGTTCCGTTGTGAACGTACCCAGGGATTGCTCACCATTACAGATGATGCAGTAGGTGACTGACAGCGACTGTAAATAGAAACACTAAAATCTGGAACACTGAAATCGATAAATTTATCACCTTATAGTTGCCATTGAATTTGGCTTAGAAGATTGTTGATTCTGAGTGTTAGGTTTAGTAGATTGTTGATTGCTGTTTGGTTTTGAAGAAGTTTGTTGGTGATTGTTAGGTTTCGACGACTGTTGATTATGGCTGCTACTGCTAAAACTCATAGCACTCGATGGACGACTGCCAGTTGGTGTTGAAAATGGCGAAATTGTAGGTTTTTGATTCCGCACCTACAAAATACATAATTCAACAAATCACATTGTATTATGTAACATACACTATTTACCTTCAATGACAAATTATTAACTGACGATGCGGTACAACTTAATTTGTTCGATATTTCCATCCACTCTTCATTTCTAACTTTACGTATACAATACACAGTGTGCTGACCAGTCAAATTATCGTACATCATACAGATACTAGGTTTTTCACATGTAAAAACTATTCTAAGTGACGGATCGTCGATTAATCTCATCGAACCTTGATGAATTGCAACTGGAATAGTTTCGTCCAAAGGATGAGACAATGAAAAGACTGTAGGTACTATATCTTCATCTACTTCAATGCAATCTCCATATTTATCCACCTCTGAAATAATGTTTATTAAACAACCGAACGAAACGGTTCAACAACTTACTCTTAAAGTGTTCTAGAAGTATACCAAATTTTGTACACCACAAAGCGCCAACTTCGAATGGCAATGCGGTAACAAAATCTTCATTATCTGCAGTAAATACTTGCATTTTTTGATCATCAATTATACAAATACTGGGCAATGGAGTTCCCGAAGGTTCTTCCAGTTTGTAGAGCCTTTCGATTGCTGCACATTCAAAACTAGGACGTTCACAATAAAATGTACACCACTTTGCATGATTAATTGGCAAATAAGAAGTATATGAACAAACTGTAGTCCTACTAAAATCACACTGATAGGAAGTAGGTGCCGAAACTAAACCCTTAGACCAAATAACAACATTATCCTTCACATACAACTCCTCTTCCATAAATTCCGGACTTTTACATTTTAAATAGTTACTTTTCAATGCACTTTTATTTACATTACCAGACTTATTAAACTCATTTAACAATAACTCATCAGAATGTCTCTTTTTTGCACTACCTTGTAAATCTGATACACGTTTCCTAACCTTATGTTGCAATGGATCCGAACACTTCCAAATAAAAGAAGAATCAAATTCTTCATGATGATCCGACTTGCAGTTAATGTCTACGTCAGATTTTTTACACACTTCTTCTCGATCGATATTACCGCGCTCATTTTTTTCAGTATCTAAAGATTTTCTTATAAACCATCTTTCAGGTTGGTTTGTTTCGTGAATTGATACTTGTTCAAATTGTTTTAACAAAAATTCTGAACCGACAAGTTTTTCAGTTTCTACTGGAACACATATTTGAGAAGGACCAGGATGATATTCAATTTGCTGCCGTCCACTTGGAATGAACTCCTAATAAGAGAATAAAACATTCATTAAAAATGCAGTTTAGACGAAAGAAATAAAATTGCTTTATTGTGGTTATAGTACCTGTGGATCTCTGGCAGCAATCATTGTCTCTATTTCTTCTTCCAGATTTGCAAAATTATTACGTCACAATATTAATAATAGAAAATAAAATAAAGTTAATAATATATTTCATAGGAACGAAATTTACATGGCGTTTGTTCACTTTACGTAAAAGTTAGGTTAGGAAGAATTTTTAAAGTTTATTATCATATTGTCGGTATTAATGCAGCATGGGCGTACTTACAGGAAAGCTCAACGACAGCAGCTGCGCTCCTATCCAAGGTTTTAAATGTTTTGTTTTACCAAACGGTATGTATACCGGGTGCTGAATGAGTTATCCGAACATAGGAAATTAACATGTAAAAACTTATTTATGTAAATTTCGGCATCCCTAATTATTTTAGAGAAAAAATGAAACACAAAAATAATGGAGAAATATAAACTACGAATGATAAGAGCATTGGATTTCATCTATAGCTGCATTCACAAAGGGTATTGTATGTGGATTTGGATGGTAAAATTCTTGCAACGTTGCAACAGATTGCATATTTTGACTTTTTAAATAAAAGATAAGCATAGGGTATTGTATTTGGATGGTAGAATCGGTAAGAGCTAAAAAGCACTAACTCAGGTAGAAGAGTTCAGATAGACTTAATGCCTTGCACGTTGGAAGAACTGGTGGATTGGCCTGTGGAATCTTTTATTTAAAAAGTCAAAATATGCTTTTAAAATTGTTAAAATTTTGATTTATTGTTTTCAATTTTCAGTTGTTCACTTTGGGCGTATTCCTCTTAACAGCCCCCGTGATCAATATTAGAACAAGAGCCAAGTCCTAGGATATTATCCAATCCCTAAGACTGTTATATCTGAATATTTTTTGTTAAAAAATTTGCCTTTGACAAAACTTGAATCCAGGAGCTTAATCTCCATTTTTATTTTTATTACATTGAACAAACTTAAGATTAAACAAGGTGGAACTCAAATTACCGCAGTTCTTAGGCTTCTAAACTGCCATCTTTCTGGTTAAACTTGAAAAATATAGATTAGAATGTAGATACAAAAAAATCCAAATAAAGCTCACATGAAAAAGTCGTTGCAGAATTGAGCGGATTTCCAACAGACTCCGTTCGACTCTCAACATATGAATTTCATAGAAGTGCTTTCACCGATAAATGAGTATCCATGAGTAGATAATGGAAGGCAAAAACTCGCTCATCTTAGTCATCTCATTTGTCTTCGAAGACAAATAACATCTTCCTATAAAACTCTTTCTTAGTGGAAGGCCAAAACTATTAAGGTGGGCCTAACTATACTTCGCATATTTAGCAAATTAAAATTTCAGTTAATGAAAAATAAACTTGACTATTCAATTCACATGTCATCTGTCAAAAGTGGACCAATAAAAATGTTTGATGTGAGATTACATGGCCAATCAAAATGAACTGCAGCGAATATTCCACTAGTGGTAAATTGCAGCGACTATTCCATAGTAGGACAAGCGAATATTTTAAATAAATAAAAAAATTTATTGCTATTATTATCTGATTATTATTTCAAATTATTTTTAGATTTTATTTTTCACTACAAATAAAAACAAAAGTTTGTTTACTATAGTTGTCACAGAAATAAAATCATGTGTAACTCAATTTTTTTGTCAATTTTATTTTAAAAGTAAAATTTGTTCAGTGAATAGTCTCTTAAATACGACTCGTAATCATAGATGATGTAGAATATTTTGTGGTGATATCACTCATATTCTTTGCGCTTGCGAATAGCATTCGTGCTGGCGCACTCATGCTATTCATTTTGCAAGCGCAACGAATATTCGTGATATCAGCACAAAATATTCGACATATCTATGACTACTCGTGGTATTACAAGTGATTATTTTTTCTTTCTGATAACCAATAGAAACTTTCAATTTCAGTCAAAGTTGCCAATCAAAATATTATACTAGTGGGAATAATCTATGTACTTACATTGCCGCAAGAATAATAATTGAAGTATATGTGTTGTTGTTTTAATCAGGGCCGGATTATTAATGTATGCGCCCCTAGGCAAAAATTTTTAAGCGCCCCCCCCTTCTAAAAATGTTTCTAGAAAATTTTGAGCTCAGACTCAATGTTTCTAAATTTTCGCAATTAAACTTGAAATTCTTGTCCTACAAATACAATTATGTTTATATTAAAATCAGATCTCGCGGAGGCGCCAGATTTTTGTAAAATTACTTACCTATTTTGTGATAGTTTTACGTATTTGAATTGAATGCACTGTTTAGAAAATTCTAAGTTCAAGTGGTTCAAGTCTTCACAGTAAAAACTTTGAAGCAAATAAATTTTGTTTAATTTAAATAAGATATTTTTGTTCAAACAAAAATTTCTTTAAATCAAAATAGCAAATTATATATTTTATTGTAGTGAACCAAGAATTTTAGTTAAATTTTTAGTTTCTTCAATTAAATTTTTTTTTTTGATTTAAATAAATTTTTGTTGGAACGAATATATTTTATTTAATTTAAACAAAATTAATTGCTTTAAACACAATTATTCAAACAAAATACTTTTTATGATTCAAAGAAAACGTTTTTACTGTGTTTACAGTATATGATTGGAAGATTTTTTGAATGATTGTGTAAATTGCCATCATCAAGGTTTTTCAAATTATTTAAAAATCCAAAATTATTTTCAATTTTGCTATAGACAGTTACCCTTTTTTTCAATTCTTCTTTTAATCTGTCTATAATTGCAGATAAGTGTTAATTCTCATTTCAGCTTTCCCATCAAACCCGACTTCACACCATGCTTACTTTTGCCAAACTGTCTTTTACGAGTCTTCGTTTGCTTTAAATTGTTTTATATTCATTAATAGAGCTCGGATTTATGTGCAGTATGCACTAAAATACTTGAAATATGCGCATATATGCATAAAATTTTTCTAAAATATGCACTAAAATTGATAAAAAAAGGCAAAATATGCATTGATTTGCAAATTAAAAATTATTTTTTCTTCGAATTTTATTGAGAAACTGCTTTAAACTTATTACTTCTTTTGAACACGGCCGACAAAACACCTTATCGCGGTTTTTTGATATAATTCTGGATAGTTTTTAATCCAAGTGGACATCAACTTGTTGGTGGCAGAATTTGTTTACTTAATAACAAAAATTTACCATAGTTCTAACCAAAGCAAAGGCTAACCAATTACTGTCAATAAAGAATAATAAAATTTCAAAGAGAGCATATAATATTTTCAAAAAGAATTCAAGATAAATAAGGTAACATGGGATTTTTAATTCAACATCATCGCCTATTACGATTAAATTTTATACACTTTGCTATATTTTTCTTCAAAATAATAAATTGCTTAAACCGGCAAATTTAATAATAATTTTTTATTTTCTTTATTAAAATTCATCAAGAAGCACCAAAAGTGGCCCAAATACATCATTTCCTTAAATAATATGCACCAAACGTTGAAAATATGCAAAATATGCTTTTTCGGATTTATTTTTCTGTTTCAATATTAAAGATCATGCAAATGCATAAAATCCACGTTCTTCGTAAACGTCAGACTGATCTAGAGAATGTAAGTATCCTATTAATGAATTATAGATTGAAACAGCAATTATTGATAAATCTGTTTCGATTTTATGAAGATATTTGTTAGCTTTGTCACATTTATTCAAAATATGGGACCAAATTTCAGTTAAAATTCCAGTTTCCAATAATCGAATAATCAAAAAAAATTTAGTAATCCATTTGCTTTAGTCTTTAAGTAGGTTTTCAGTTTAATTATGAGCTAAAATAATTTGAGCGCCCCTTTGCTACTCGGCGCCCTTAGGCAGTTGCCTATAGTCCATTTCATTTAAGAAAATAGTAAGAATTTGTACTAAAACGATGACCTCGAAATGTTAACCAATGTAATTGGTTAGAAATTAGGCGGCTTCACACTAACGAAATTTACGTGTTGGTGACAGATAACATTTAATTTTTTGTATTACATTAAATAGTTCCTATGCAGTATTTCTTTATTTATTTCATCAAAATCGTATTAAAATTGAAGTAAATTTGTGAAAATAAGTTTCGTAAAATTATGCCGTAACTTTTAAACATTCTTAGTTAGGCAACACATATAACGCATTTAATTTGAATTTTTAAAACGACGTTTCCTTGTGTGAATGTGGTTTTGCATTTGACCTGCCTCCTACATTTTTAGTATCTGGGATGGACTATAGTTTGCCTATTGGATAATCCGGCCCTGATTTTAATAGTAACAAATTTATTTAATTTGACGTCTGTCAATTAATTATGAATAAAATAAATCAAAAACGGTATAATACATCGTCAGTCAATGAAATTAATATTAAAATCACTGAAAAAAATAATTAATCGAATACCACATGAGAATTCGATAAATTAGAAAATAATTTGACATATTTTCAATTTATTCTCACTCTCTTGTGATATTATATGTGAAAATTTTCTCTAAAAAGTGGTCCCTTCTACCACAAATATTAACAATTAAATTATTTGAAGTTTTTACCAAGTTAAATATGCAACTTGGCAGTATAATTCGGGTATCCCAACTTTTACTAACAATAAGCTGAGTGAAATAAAAGACGAAACAAAAATTCATGAAAAATTTTATTTTATTATATAAAAAATAGTAATAAATTAGATTTATAACATAATTTAAAATTAGTCGTTACCACTATATGGTTTAACAATAAGACAATTTCCAAAATGCAAATTTTTGTTTACAATGTAAATTACAAAGCTACTCAATTTGAAAAATGTAAAATTACTTTAAAAATAGACACATCATAAAAGAAGTGAATTTTGAAATTATTTTTAAAAAAATTATAGCTAAACACATATTTACTTAACTTATTATAAAATATAGAGGTAAAATCTAATTTGCAATTATGTTATCTACAACACAACGTACACATTAATAGTAATATTAATCCAGCTTCAGTTGAACTCAGGTACTAGCTATTATCAATGAGCTATCATCTCATTTCCATTCCAAAATAGTGCGCTCAAAATATGCACACAATTTTAGCTTTCGAAAATTAGGTATAAAAATAAATCTATTTATTATGAAAAAGTTAGTCTAATATTTTTAGTTTGGTTACTTTTTTGTCAAATTGTCATTAACAGAGAAAAATTATTTTGCATTTTTTTCGCAAAATAATTAATATTTTTAAAATTATCAAAATTAGATATTCAGTTTTGATCGAACAATATTTTGATGCAAAACTCTAAAATTTATAATAAAAATAATTGCGCCACCATTAAATAATTGCACATTATCATCAAATATTTTAAATTGTTTATTGTTTAACGTAAATTATTCTAATATAAACAATAACGTACATGTATAGACAACACCTAAACAGAGTAACTACAAAAATAACAAATGTAGATGAATTAAAGGTGATGTTGCGATAATATCAATCAAATAAACACTTAAAATCTAAAAATGTCTAACAACTATACTTTATCATTGTAAATAAATTATGCAGTAAAATTAAGTAGTAGCCATTTTTTATCTTAAATATTATACAGGAACATGTTAAATACAAAAATTGTTGTTTTAGCTACCCAATCGACAAAAGTGATAATTTAATAATTTTAATAACAAGCTGCTAATGAAAATACACCGCATTATTACTTCCATCCTTAGTTATGATACAATTAACCAATCTTCATTACAAGTTATAATACTGAAAACTTAACAACAAACTTATCCTGCTGGTTTCTAAAAGCATAGTTGTTAAACAATAAATATATAACTACCAATGTGATGAAAAATTAATATCGTACAACTTTAAATTTTTGACATAAAAAAAATTAGATAAATAGCAACAATTTATTATTTATTTACAAAAAACGGTATTTGAATGTGTAAAAAACTTAGCATTTACATCAACTTTTATAAAATGGAAGCTAATGCACCTGCTATTGTATTTTACAATTCAATTCTGTCTACACAATATAAGAATTTCGACAAATACTTCAACAACGAATAAATAAAATGATAAAAATATAAGTAGGAATTTTCTGTATCAACAATTTTCAAAATATATCAAACAAAATTTAATCAAGAGAGCACGAATATTAAGATTAAGTCATTTCAAGAAAATTCCCACTTGTTTGATGAAAAGATTTAGTAAAATTGAGGTATGTATTTTCATAAAAAAAAACTATTTATAATTTTCCCTACCTATTTTGACATTTTTCGATTGCACATTGAACGGCTTCTGTGATGTTTTCGAATACTGGTATTTGTTTACGTTGAGCAACATCAGATAAATAAACTCTTCCTCTATTGTAATCCTTGATTGCCTGCTTCGTTAACTGTAACAAATTTTATTTAAGCATAATTTGAAAGAAATTCAAAATTGCAAGTAAATTACGTTTTCGTTCTCCAATAGACAATTTTCGGGTGGTAGCTGCTCTATACACAACACAGTTTTACTATCACTTAAACCAATATAATGAGCTGCTAAGATCATGCTGTTTAGTGATCTCGTGTCGTTGGTCACAACAAACAGTTTAACTCTACTTTTATCGATCAACCTCTTCCGTTGCAATATACAATTTTCAAATACTGAATTTTCGCCGTTCCTATACACTTCCTCATTATCCCCATTAAAGTACACAGAGCCGTTTGTCAAAAAACCGTTGATTTCAGTTTCGTTTAGTTTATCTAAGCAGTTTGTTTCGCTCACAGCTGGATTGTAATATGTTAAGCCATATTTTTTAAGCAATGGAATAGCGATGCCTTCGCGCCAAGACGATTGTGTTCTACACGATCCACCAAGATAAACGTCGGCTAACAAAGTCTCATTGCTAGTTTTGTCTTTTAATGCGCAATTACTACCAACAATTCCATTATTTGTATTAGATATATCACAGTGTGTATTGTTATTTGTAGAGCATTGACGTTGAAGTGGTTCACTAGCCCAATCTGCAATTTAATAAAATAAGTTTTAATAAAAAAATTGAATAAAGCTAAAATTAAAATAAAAAAATGGATGCTAAAGTGTTACACTTTTAAAAACGTGCAGTCTGTTTAAAAATAAAATAAAACAAGCCCAGCAAACAATTTTAAGGAAATACCTATAGCGGTGTTAAAGGGTCGAACAACAAACACTCTAAACAGATGCCGAGTCTTTAAAAGTGCACTTGTCCAGAATAATGAATCAAAAATTGTAGTACCATCAGCCAAAGGTAAGCTGCAATTAGCGCTGCTGAATTCCGCTACTAACGTACAAAACTGTTCAAAAGAGATTCGAGTCTTTTTTGTATCAATATTATTCGATGCACTAAGATAACGATATAATTCCGAAACTTGCAGCGTTTTGTTCGTTAAACGATAGTAAGCATCTAGTACGTTATTTAAATGCAGCTCTCCTGTTCGATTTACATCGTAAAAATCAAATGTATCCTTTAAGAACCTGTAAGAAAATTATTTTCAGTAATCGAAAAAACGTTATGACAAAAGTATTTCTTTTAAATAATGAATCTTAAAAATGTAATGATTAATTAAATTGACCTTTATCAATAAGCAAAAAGGCAATCTAATTGAGATTCAAGTAATTTTAAAATACTAATAGTATAGTAGGACTGTTAATTACGAATTAATTATTACATGGTGATTCAATAAACTGCTCTATTCAAATTTTACTTCTTTTAAAAATCATTTAAACCAAAAATTACTGTCTACTTTCTTTTAGCCATTAATTATTAACCAAGGGTAAATATTTCGAAAAATTTGTCTACACTTGTTTGGAAATCCCTGGAATTCTTTGGAAATCTCTGGAATCATTGGAATTCCTGGAAATCTCTGGAATTCCAAATCTTGTGTACAGAAATTATTTACCTCTTGTTATTAACCTTTATTAAAGAATTTAAATTTATTATTAAGTACTTACTATTTTACACCATTATACATTTTTTATGAGGAAAGTTATAGAAGAAAAATATCAAGAAACTAACTGAAAAAAATTCATACAATACTACAACTTGAGTCTAGTCAATTTTTTTGAAAAAACCAATTTATTTTACAATAGACTGTAATCACCACCAAAACGAAGGTGGTCGTAATAAAGATTTACCAAAAAATTAAATAAAGTTCAATGGCAATTTTATCCAATAATAATAAATTTTGAAAAATTTTGTAGGTACCTATCTTGTTTGTTATATTAAGGTTTTTTTTGCAAAATGAATTAGCTTTCTAAAAAGTTCAGTAGATCAAAGTTGTAAAATTTTCTAAATTTAAACTAAAATTAAATTGGCGCAATAATCCTACTGAATTTGTTACGTTCATTAAGTATTATTGTCCAATTTACCTACGCTGCTTTAGTGGTGGAAAAGCAAAGGTTTTTTTTTCTATATCAACAAAAAATAGTACAATAACCTACACTACTGTAAGTTTATAAAAAAATTATTTTTCCTACCTGAAACTTATAACTTGAATTTACTCAAAACTACATTTTGAAGGGTTGCGTGCATGATTACGCAAAAACTAAAAAAGCAATCAAAGTGAACTTTGCGAATTCGAGTAGACAGTTAAATTCTATCGTCGATGAACTTTAAAAAATTCTAATTTTATTTAATAGTATATTGTTTGGCTAGGGATGAAAAAAAGACGTGTATCATCCTGTTTTACACACACTATTTTACATATTACCGGCAATGAATCTGAGAGTTTCATTAATTAATCTAACCTTCATAAAATATAAAAACTGTCACTGTCAGATAAATTGACAGTTAAAACGATATATTTATAACTGAGTAAGCGGGAAGAAACTTGACGGTTTCTGTCCTAGGGAAGAAACCAATTGGTTTCTGACCAACAGTCGCGTTGATCTGCAATTGTCGTGTTTCGACTGTCTCAACTAGCAATGAAACTCGCAGTTTCATAGTAGGTAATATGTAAATTTTTTTTACTAGTTTTTTATGTTCATCAACGACAAAAATTTATAACAAAACTAAACAAATTTTTGTAATTATATTTTGGTTGAGGATTGGAGGTACAATCATGTCCGCAAATTTACAATTCCGAAGCAGCGGCCTTTGACAATTGCTGTTTTGTAGATATAAGAGTTGCAGAATTGGAAAAACTATTTTTGTAATCTTGAATAATGGTTAAGTACATAAAATAAAAAAAACTACATATTTTTGTGTTTTACATGGATTTCTCCCTTTAATCAAACATATTTATTCAATCCGAGTCAATTATTTATGAAGCAATATTAAATCAATGAGCAAATAGATATTACGTATGAATAATTTTATTTTAATTTATGTCCATCAAAACAAACATGTGACTGCATAAACGTATTGATGCTCGTTACTCGGTTAGTAGAGAGACGCATAAATTAGATGTATTGAATTTTAAAAAATTAAAAAGAAATATAAATCAAGAATTTTGAAGCTTTTAAGTCAAAAGAATTATTTAAAAAATATATACTGTAAAACAGAATAATTTGAAAGATAAAAAGACAGTATTTTAGAAAAATGTTTAAACTCTTGAGAATTTTTAAAATAAAAATATCAAAATACAGTTTTTGCAGGAATCAAGAGAAAGCTTGACCCTATTCGCCACCTTTTAGTGGAAATGCAGCAGTTAGACGAATCACCTTGTATAATTATTTTATTCTTCGCAAAATTACAAATAAACTTTAAAATTTTTACCTGAGTTTGCTGGTAACTTGTTCTTCGGGAGATGTGCCATTAGAATTTAAATTTTCTAATAAATGTGTGGTACGCTGTAAAGCTACAGTTAAATTAGTATAAACCTTTATTCCTTGACATTTAACTAAAGCTAATAACGAAGACTGTGCATCAATTAAATCTACATATTCCCTAAAATTGATCAAAAGTTAGTAAATCATTAACAATAACTTTAAAGTTGTTACCATACCTATACTGCAGTTCATCTCCCATAATACTTTGACCCAACTGATACGGATGTGCAACGATGATGACGCACCTGTTGGAAGCAACTAGGTAAGCCACTTCAATCATACTCGATACACTACGTGTCTGATTATCCAGAACATACAATAATACAGAAGCCGACTGTTTAGCATCGTGCTCTTCTGCCACTAATTCTGGTCCCCATACTGATTTTTGCTAAAATGAAATCAATAATGAATATTGAAACTAAAATTACTTGAATTTGTAACACTTACCGGATTATAATAACTAATGCCATGTTTCTGCAACTCAGGTATAGCAATGTCGGTCCTCCATGTTGTAGGATTACACGATCCCCCTAGGAATACTTCACACTGCTTTGTACATTCTAAAATAACAACAATCGATTTACACAAAATGAACCATCATCAGGAAAGAAATAATTGCTTACTATTATTAGTTCTTTGTTGTGAAGTTTTTCTCTCACATTTTGGTCTCTGCAATTCTCTGGCAAATATACAAAATTCTCCGAAGGTTAGAAAAGGTGCAGTACCATTTCTTCTGCCGCACTGTCTTGCACATTGCAGCATTTCTAAAACTAACATAACAAAATTATATACTTTGAAGAACATATTGTGAGGTTATAAAACAATCATGTTACATTTACTGATACAAAATTATTGTAAATATATTACACATTTAATTAATTTTGAAATTCTTATCAGATAAAATTCGTAACATTAGAACAAAATTAATAAGCCACCAACTTTTTCATGCACAACCGACTACATTACAAAACCCATAGTGGTTTTATTTGAATTTTTTCCAGTAGCACAATTAAAATTTGAATAATCAATATTTTAAAAAACAAAACCATAACCTTAATTAATTTAGTTCGCGATAAGCACGGCGATAAAATTATGACAATCGTATTTTATCTGATAGCCTGCTATAATTTTTTAAGTTTATAATCACAATTTTATTTTTAAAAATTTTTAAACATAATGCGCACCTACGCATAATTTTAAAATAATTAAATCTATAGAAAAAAATAGATACCTTGTGATTTGGACGGATATAGATGCATGTCATTGAAGAGCTTTTGAACTGAATCTCCAGGAATGTGTGGAGTTTGACCAAGTCTACTGCAAATTGTGCTGTATACTTCCCTAAAAAAAAATTACCATGATTAATAATATTATTCATTATTATCAATACTGACTTATTTGTTGTAGTAATTACTTAAGTATTGGTTTTCGTTAAGAGTTATCACAAAATTTATGACAATTATATTTTGTAAACAGAAAACTACCCAAGTCATAATATTTAAAAAGAGATAGTATACTAAAAATTAGATCAAAGGCTTTCGAAAATAAGAGTTTCTATTTTTAGAGGACTTCTTTGTAATAATTTTAAATTAAGTGGGACGTGACAAAACGCAGATTTTTACAAATTTCCAATTATTAGATTTTGTTTTACTTCAAACATATTTAAACAGTATATTGTTTTATGAGAAACAAAAGGTAGAACTGGTAAGCCAATGGCAAAGCAGATTAACAATTTTTTTCAAAAACAAGTTCACCTTATGTCAAAGTTCCATAAACGAAATAATAATTTATTGTTTCAATGCAAAAAGATGGCGGGTGCCACTCAAAAAAAATACCCTCCAGACCTTCCGGATTTGGTTCTGCGTTTTGAGTCAATAAATCAATTTAATAATAACAGCAGCTTCAGTCTTGCCATTAGTCTTGGTATACCTGGTTCCTCTCAGAACACTACACTTCTAAAATTCGTTGAAAGTAGGAAAAAAAGTGTGGAATTTCCTCATGAGCTTAGATTAAACTTTTATTTCTATAAAACCAAAAACCAGCTACAGTTTTAACGAAAATTTTAAACATATGGCTGATCTGGACCCATAACCTGTTATTATTTAGTTTCGTGAAAACAAATTTCCAGGAACACAACTAGAGTGGGGTTAGGGGGCTTAGTCCCATTTTCATTGCATTCTCATTCGAATTTTATTCTCGTCCTGCCCCAGAACAATAGGCATATACTCCTAGAGCCGACACTCCTAGAGCCCCCCCTCACATTATTAAAAAGTTTTTGATTTTCCTGTTTTTTTTTGCAATTTATTTACAGTTTAGAATTTAATATGACTTTCAGAACAATGAAAATGAAGGAAGTATTTAATCAAGACTGATATGTAAATAATTATATTTTAGTATCTGTTATAGTACATAATATAATATTGTATAAAATGCACTATCTTTATATAATCTCCATTGACTAATGAGAGATTGAAAAACAAGATTTGGAATAATCTATAAGATTTACAATTCTACATTGTTGTAATGATATTGAATTATTAAAAAAACGTTAGAAGAGCCTCATACTTACATGTTGAAAATTATAAAAAATAATTGCAATATAAAAGCACTCATTTTCAATGGCCTTATTGTAATTACACTAAATAAAGTTCAGCAACATTACACCATTATTATTATTTTCCATTTAATCAACTCTCATAAACATAACGATAAGAATATACTTAACACTACGATAAACTACCAATCAGGACCAAATAATTAATAATATTTACAATGTCAAGCAGTTGAGACACGCTATCACTACAATAAATAATTTTTATAAATAAATATAGGGGTGATGTCATTATTTAAAATTATAATAATTGTATGCAGCGGCGCCGATTTAAAGAGTAGCTGCGGGGCCAAATACCGGATTACTATTACCTCTATAAAATATTATAAATCATGTAATATTTTGTAAATCTTTTATTCGCCCAGACGTCTGGCCCCTGGGTGTAACCCCCCAAATCTGGCGCCAGTGGATTGTGTGATACCAAAAGAGCGTCGAGTCATAGATAATTATAAATTCAAAATAATTATAAGAAAACAGAGTAGAGTTCATGAAACAATATATGGAGATTATCTTTGTAATTACATAGGTCAAAGATACCAATACAAAAATCGTGAAGTTGCTTTCGACTTCCAGAATAATAAATTGAATTTTGCATAAACAACGCCTCCAAGGAAATAGTTCACAAGATTCAAGGATTTTCTTAACATGTTGGAAGTTTAGAGTTTATCCTACAATATAATAAGATCAATAATTTAAGCGAAAAACCTGTTGCATATCTTCTAGAATAGTATATTGTTTTATTAGGACAAAAAGTTACTTCAACTCCGAATAAAACATGCTATTTTTTTACAAACAGCGAATTTTAGAGCGGCAGAAAAGTACTTTATGCGCAAAAACAAATTATCTGTAATTTTGCGGTATAACAAGTGCAAGGTTTAATTAAAGGTTTTTAAATTGACGTCTCAATTATTTACTAGCACCGCAATTACTAATAATTTAATCAAAAAGCAAAATTGGTTTATTCTATTATTTAATATACAGAATGACTAATAACATTGAATATTTAACATCAAGACCTAATATGCCTTCAAGTTCAAATTAGTTCAAATCTAAAATTAACCTTGGCCCTCTTCAAATTAGCGAATTAAATTTATTATGTAACTGGAACGAAATTGTTTACTCTATTTTAAATATTTTAAACATTAAATTGAAATGATTTTTTAATGACATTAATACACTGAACTAATTGAAATAATGAACATTATTTTTATAAGTAGTGTAAAGTGTAGGTCGTGGTGAATGACACACGAACATAATAATAATATAAATTGTGCCGATATTAATAAGCATCCTCGTGTGTGACTGCTAATTTTGAATAACAGATGGCGACAGTTGAGACCGAATAACATTTTGAAAAATTAAAAGTAATTTGATTTTGGCACGTGAAAATCCGAATCTTAAAATGTGACATGTAAAAATTCTATTATCAATTCCGTTCAAATCCTTCGTGATAAATGTTTACGACATTCATAGGTATTAACCAGTTGTTACGACCATTAATCTTACATTACGTACCCACATTTGCATAATACTAAGCAGACACACGTATAAATAATCATTTAATTGTATAAAATTTAATTTCAATATTTAAGTTAAAAAAAAGCTCTAGGCAAAAAATAGAAAGTAATTAAATCAAAGCATATAAAAGATAATCAATTTCTGTTCATTGGATTCAATATACTAACAAATCAAATAAAATTAGAAAATTAATCCAATATTGTATTGCTATCACGTATTTTCTTCAACATTTCAAATACTAGAAAATACGACTTTTCGATAGTAAACATGCCCAGAAGTTAATATCTTTGTTTGCAGAAGGGCTTCTTTAGTTTAATTTAATTGGAAAAAGTGGGCGAATACTGTAGAGATTCTCTGGCTGAAAGGGGTATATATAAAAAGGACGATACATTTACTAACAGCACAGTTTCCATTACGAAAAGATTGAGCAAGGTGAAAATCTGATAAATTGTAGTCGTTTAAAAATTAGTTGAGGGTGATTTTTTTAAATTTTAGATTAATGATTATGTATCGTTTTGTGGTGGTGATAGCCATAATCCTAGTCATGGTTAGCGTTTCGGCTGCACAACTTAACTTCTCAACCGGATGGGGAAAACGAGCATCTTCGAGAGCGGTAGAAAATGATTGCAAAACATCTGTAGATACAGTAATGATAATTTATAAAATTATTCAAGTAAGTATTTTTTTTATTTTTTCAACTTATACAATTAAAGTCAATTTCGTTTTCAGAACGAAGCGGAAAGATTGATCAGCTGCGACAAGGTTTCACAATAATAAATATTAATTGTAACAAACAAAAAAAAAATGTTTATTTGTGTCTTTAATATAATTTTGAAGTAAAAATAAATGATACTGCATTATAATCATTGTTCTTAGTTTCCCGGTAGGTTTCTTTCAAATTTTAATTGCTTTTTCTATGTATAAGTATAATTACTGGGATTTATAATTTTCCAGAATAGAACAACACATCAAAAGAATTGAAGATGAGTAGGTTTATGCCATAAAAAGATGAAATCATGAATAGGTAGATATATTTTAATAACATTGTTAATTGCTAGCTTGTAAACCATATAACGTGATTCGGTTTTTATTGAACTCGTCAAATGAATACAATATTAAAATTATTTAATTTTAATCGTTTTAAAAAACCAAAACACATGTCCTGATTTATATCCATACAATATTTTGCTAGATTTTTATTTTAATTTAATTTTTTGAAAATTTGAAATATATTAGAAAATTTCTGAAGTAAGACTATTATTTCTTACAATAGCACTTGAAACCGCAATTTTAACTTTGTTCATGTCGGCAATTAGCATTGAATTTGTTCAACAATATTTATTACTAAGATTTATAATTGTTTTTGGAGGACAAATATCTTTTAGGTTGTTTTTATAGCATCCGACCAATCAGACTATAACGAACTTTTATTTTTGTTTCAATAGTCTGCAAAAATACTACACAAATGCACTCGTGAATGCCATTTCAAAATTTCAATGTTTTTGTTATGCTGAATGAATATCGAATACATTGTCTCCTTTGTTTTATAAAACAACATTTATGTATTTTCAAATTCGTTGGTATATTATGTTCTTTATCTTACTTTTGATGATGTAACTTAGGTGTGGAGTATAAAAAGTCAATAATAGAAAGTAAAATAATACAGATATTACGTCGAATTGCACGATTAACTCGTGTTATGTCTGTAAAAAAAAAATTTAATTGTAAGAAAAATATCTAAAAATTGTCAGCAAATTTATTAAAATGATACAGCATCCAATCGTTATTTGTCCTATGCTGAAAAGAGCTTCCGGTAGAACAGGTGGATAAAAACTTTGCCAAAATTTAATTACACTGTCGAATAAATCACTCCAATTAAATTAATTTAAATTAAAAATAAAATGCATATAGATATTACATGTTACTATTATGTCGTACAGTCAAATGTAATGCAAAAAAATAGTAGATCTGCTAATGTGAATTGAAAAGTTGAATTTTTTCTTTTGAAAAAATATTATCGTGAAAAATTAAAAATCTCAGACAGACAGATAGTTTTTAAATTTTTAAAGATATAAATTACAAAATTAATTACATTATTTTTTTGCAAAATAAAGGACAAAATTGAAATACGAACCATTATTACAGTGTTTAAAACTCCATTACTATTGTACAACTCGATTAAGCATTCACCTTACATTTAAAATTTTTTGTAATTGATTGTTAAAAATATGTAAGTTAATTGTTTATAAAGTCTCTATAAATACTTAATATAAATACACCTGCACAATTTAAATGATGTCAGACACGGTAAATATGGGCATGAACGTGAGGGAAAATTTCAATCAAAGGTTAAATGCTGTTGGCATTATTATGATCGATTAATTTATTTGCCTTCCTACATATAAGAATTAAAAAACTGCGGAATAAAAAATATGATCTATATAGAAATCTTAATGGGCTATACCTCAGGCAAAACATTTGTTTACATTATTGGTCCTTGCTAATACTATATTAGTATTGTGTATACGTATACATACCAACTCGTATACGAACTGGAATAATTATAATTCTATTCTCGTGGTTCGGAATCCACGTTGAGCTGTGTCGCAAAACGTTAAAACCATGTTTTTTTTTTAATTTTCAGGAAGGGTTCAAAATCAAACTGTACTATATAATATAATATTATAAGTAAAAATATAACAAACTGACAGATTAAAAAATTTCCATACAATTATATAAACATATCAATCACTTCTAATATATTAAACGATAATTATAAAAATTTACGCTCGTTAGCCAATTAAAATATTAGATGAATTATTCATAGAAAAACTATGAAGTATAACAAGTTAACGGAAGATTAACATTAAAATTAAGTAGCAATAGTTTTTAAACAATAGTAAATAACAAATTAGTAATTTTAATTTGCTATCTAGAATTCCCATCATATTAATATATTATTATCAGACAGACAGGAATAAAATTATAAAAATTCATTAGAAATTGATTTCTATAGCAATGTATTGCAATTGACTTTTATACCTTAGAAATTTAAATCGTTTACAATTAAGACTTGTTGACTATAAGCTCAGAAATCGATAAAAGTTATTTATATTGTTGGTAAATAAAAATTGATATTAAACAAAAAATAGGTTGTAGCTGGCTATTGATTGAAGTCACTGCTCCAAAAAGTGGTGATGTCATGACGATATTCGCAATATTATTAGCAAAGATAAAACAAAGAGCAATATCAAGCAATATTAATAAATATCCTGTAATCCTTTTTAACCTTTTTTATGTTTCTGCCAAAACAAACAAGTCGATTATCCATTAACATAACGTTTCGAAATTGCAATTAATAGAGATGTTTTTTAGTATGGTAAAAGACTGACTTCGTAGTCACATACGTATAACTTTGAACTCTAAAACAGGATACGCAGGTAATTAAAAATGCTTTTAAGTTCAAGGCAAAATTTAAAAAAAAATGGAGATATATTTCAATTTTTGTCGGTTTCCACCGGAAAAACTATATCTAAAATCACCTAAAAGTATTGAAATCAAATGAAATTAAACGATTTGCAGGTATACACATTCAAAATATCTTGACGATGCTATATTATCTCCAAAAGTTGGTTTGTTTGAAAAGACCGGCCATAATAATAAAGTAAAATAAATCAAATACATCTGTTCGTGGATATATCATACATAAAAGATGTACCTATTTTAAATAAACGAAAAAAATATAAAAAGCGATGGCCGAATAACAGAATGAAAATAAAAGATTATTTTAAATTTTTAAGGATGCTGTTCAAATCATGCACTCATGATAAAATATATACAAAATAGAAATATATTTGGAGGTGATTAATAATTCTAAAAAGATAATAGAATGTCTGTTATTTCCTGTGATGTATTGATTCACGAATTAAAGTATTTGATTCTTTACCAATTATTATCGACTGTTGAGGACTCACATTATTATTATTGTATTTGATTACACCGAAAATAGTTGCTAATAATATGTATGCGCATCCTTAATAAAATTTTGATAAAAGCTAACCATAATTTATGTGACTCGGGAGCAGAAGATTCCACGAGGTTACACTTGTGTTAACCTGATGTCATAGCTATATAAAGGCATTCGCAATATAAAGAGAAAAGCAAGAAATACGCAGTGGTAGTTTGATTGTTATGATTTTTAAAGTGTTTACGCATTATTATTATTATTGTTGATGTTGTTAATGTCACGGGCTATGACCTCTTTTGTGACCAAAATGATGACAGAAAAATGAGATCACTTTTATTAGCCCAATTCATCCATGGGGATAACAAACCAACTAACACTCCACAAATATTATACACCTACGATCCGACAGTCTTATTTTACATTCAACTTTCGTACAACAAATCATTATCTTTTTCAATGAGCAACGCTAGACGGTGTGATGAACTTATAAAAAAAAATTTGCATAAAAGCTTCTCAGGAAACTTCCTAGAAGGAGTTTAACAATAAAATGATCTAATATTTTGAATTATGTATAGTTGGACAAAAATACAATAATAATTAAGGCAATGAACTGCGTATTCTTAACGATGATCAAAGCACAAGGTTGAAAATAATATTAGTATTGTAACGACAACATTACATTAGTTTTTCAAAAGAAAAACACCAAACACAATTACAGACATAAAAATTGACAATGTAAACAAATCATAGTAAACACTAGCATACTATTAAATATGATGTAATTCAATGCACGAGTATTCAATTATCTTATCATTGTTTGTAATTGATTGCATTAACATCTTAAAACGTAAAAATGCATTTAACAAAACTCCAGACTAGACCCTCCCTCATAACCAATTTCTCAAACTTGAAACCTTGGATGTTGGATTAGAAAAATTGGAATATTCAAGAACGCAATAGTACATTCTTACTTTTTTTACATGATATTTACCTGAGATTTAACCCCCCCCCCCCCCAAGTTGATATTATTAATTTTATTTGCATTTATTATTTAGGGTAAATTTTCACAAAATTTATTTTTTATTTTGTGCGTAATTTTTATGTTTATTTTTGACCTTCCAGTACACGCGCTTATTTTTGACGCGAATTTAACTAATTAAGAGAATAAAAATAAGAGTTACTGCAAATTTGTCAGTCCGCTACGCGTACACTGGAATAAATTTTGACCACAATTCTAACACAAAATTTACACTCTTATAACTCAACCGGCGGTTGCATCAAGCTTCTGGGGTAGTTAAAATGTTGGCCAAAGTAACTTCCTTTAAATTACTAAGCAAATATAATTAATAATAATAATTTATTATACATAAGTATACAGGATCGCGAAAACCCATTTAAGTTCAGCCGAACCGAAACTGATTCGTTTTGGATTTCTGATTTCTATATAGTATTGTAGTTTTCCGCGTAGACCCACACTGTAGCGATAACAAAATTGAGATATCCCTTTTTTCCCGTTTCATATACCAATATAGGATAGGGCAAACCTAAACAAACAGCTCATTGATAGTTATTCTGATTTAATCAGTTTCAATGCATTGAAAATGAACTGTCAGTAATTGGCAAATTTTGTTAACCTTAACCTTGCAAACAATTAGGATTTCTTAATTATGTATCAGTATAAATAAATTTATATTTACATGATAATAAAGTAATTTTTTATAAACCTGTTGAAAAATGATCTATCAATTTATTATTCAATTTTGGTAAACCTTTAACATTACTTTGATAAAACTCAAATTATTATGTCCGAACCCACTGTTTTACTCATATTTAGATTATTATATACATATATTTATTTTCAAATAATCATATGCTTTATCAAAGAAAATTTAAAAATAATAATTACACCAAACAAAATTGATATCACAATATTACAAAAAAAAATGTTGTCAATTTCTTATTTATAGATGAATATAAATAAAATATGTCTATAAAATAAAAATCATAATTTTGTACAAACATAATATTATTAAATATATGAAAATGAACAGTAATGCACCGTCGTGCGTAATAACACTAAAATAAGAAACTGCGTCTTCAGGATATTATCAAAAAGTATAATTTCCTTTTAAACAAGTCGTCAATTTATTTTTGAATTGAATTATACCATAAGGTGAGTGAATGGCCGAACAGTCAGCTTGGAAGCGTTTCGTGCCAAAATACACGTACCACCATAGTATAGTATTTTCGACTCTAAATGTGTATCTGCTGGTTCCAGGTAACATTAAAAATGGTATTGCTTTTAGATTCATAACAGATTGCAAACTTGTAAAAGAATATGACACACAAATTATGTAACTCTAAAATTGATTATTTAAATACACAATGTGCATAAATAAAAATATGATAACTGGGGGGAAACCGTTAGGTTACTTTAATTTATCGGGTGACAACATCCACGATATGTAAATAGCATACCGTCAAAAAATTAGAAATTGCTTCGTGCGGGCGGTTCCCTTATTGTAAATTACTCTAATTACGTATCCTGGTCATAACATTGTAGTACTTAATATTTAAAATGTTTTGCGTGCTGAAACACATTATTGTATTATACTTTTGAGTGTAGGCTTTATTAAATTGGGTACTTGGTGGCCTGTTGACGTAAGCCAAACTGCTATAGTTATTCATGCGAACACGTTCAACATTTTGCGATTGTTTAATTTTATGAAATTTATTTATTTTATTATTAATAAATCGGAATAACGAAGTAATACTACGCCCCCCCCCATAAGTATTTGATATAAAGGTACAATATTTCAATGATATTGCTGTTATAAAACTCAATCTTTGTGTATCTATGTACATTGAGATGAACTTCAGATGGCATATTAAATTACACGCATTACACGACTATTATCATATTTTTTTATAATTGTACTCTTTCAACTCTAACATGTGCGTGGATTAAATAACACAACATATACAACTAATTGCTTACCTACTCATTAAAAAAAGATCGTTTCTTAATAAGTTGTTGATGAGGTTAATAAGTCATCGTAATTTAATCACTAATATGAAAGAAATTTTTTCTCCGATTTGTTGTTGGTTCAAAGAATTTTAAAAACGTATGAGCCTGTTGGTAAGATAAACTTGAAACTTGAGGATACCAGAATTTTTTCAATGTTGTATGAGATATCCGTTGGTTTCTTCGAAAAGCAAAAATTTATTTTATTCTAGAGAGGATTTGATACATTGCTTTATGCACGAAAAAGTGAACAGACCGAAAATAAAATAAATAAGTTTTGAGACCTTCATTTCATAATTATTGTATTAAAATGACCTTAGTATAAAAATAAACAAAATATAATATGATATCATTGTTAACACATCAAAAATTTACAGATTAATATCTAAATTGTTTTAGCCGGAATACAAATTACATATTATCTAAAACATAATCACGATTACATTATTTTTGTTTGTTCATAACACGAAGAGGAACTCAAATTGTTAATATCATCGAGAAATGGTTTTCGAAGGAACCAAAATGAAGCTGTGAATTCTTGCTCACATTGATTCACTTAATTTTTTTTGTCGTAGTCACGCACTAGATGGCGAAAGGTTGCTAACGTCTGACTGGACTGGATTATAATTTTATATTACGCAATTTTAGGTGTTTTGGAATAATCCTCCCCCTCTCTCCTACCAAAAACTACAGCGGCGTCCCACCTGGTCACAATTAATTAAAATTAAAAAAAAATTAAAAAAGCTACCTGTCACCTGTCACCGAGAAAAAAGAGAATGCAACTTTTCCTTTGCTCTTATCGCTGTTTGATCAGTCAGCCTAGCATCTCGTGTCGCTTCAACAAATTACAAATTAATATCTACTTTTTTACTGGTATTTTATTTTTTATTTTGAAAACTTCCAATAAAAGTTTTTATAAAATAATTGCCCCCTCCCCCCAAATATTAAACCTGCATTTTGTGTCTGTTTCCTGCGGATTGGGATGTAAAAAATATGCTTGTTTTTTATAAACTAAACATCCTGCAATATTTAAAATTTTTAAAATATCCATAGTTTTACTAAATTAAATAATTTGAAGAACGCGTTTGCAAATTTTGAAAGTAAAATTTACTCTTAACCAAAACTTAATAAAATGCAGAAAATATAATATGCGAAACTGTCAGACTCGGCGTAGGCTGATATTTAATCGCTTAAATTAATCTTCTTTTAATCTATCAATTAATTAATTACCATGATGAGTTGTTCAAGATACTATGTTGTTTTTACAAGTCTGGAGCGAATTATTTCTACGTGCGGCTTAATGCCGGTTAATCGGATGCCGGTCGAACGGAAATTTAGTTTAAGTACATAAATTAAACCATGCAAAAAAGCAATAAAAAATGAATTCAAACCAAAATTCAATATTTCTAGAAATTCCAAATTTAAATTACGTTTTTATGTAAATTTTCAAATTTATTAATTGCGCTACACGAATTTTATTTGGTAATTATTTTGAATAAATAATGTATATTTGCATATACATAAGTAATAATGTTTATCATGTGCCTACTACCAGGTTTAGGAACCACGTTAGCATTGATTTGGTTTATTCAAAATAGTAGTTAAAAAATTTGGCGCCATCATTTAACCTTCCGAACATACTTATAGATGAGCAGTACCCAGTATACATTCAAACAATGTCAATGTCAAAAACTCCTACATTATAATGTAATTATTTATCCCCTCATTTGTTATTATGTAGGTACCATTATTGTCAACAATAAAGTACGATATTTTTTGCATTTTTAAAGTTCATAAAACAATAGAAAATATTTAAAAATTGATTGTTCATCACTAATATCCTTCAAAATCGAATCGAATTCTTTAAAAACACTACATAATTTAAATGCCATGTCACAACATATTCAGTTTATGCCAAGGATTTAAAATTTACTAGTTGCAAAAAATAAATTGACATAGGCTGTAAAGTGTAGGAGGTATTGCGTCTCAGGATTTATTGAACTTCATTTTATTATTCAGATATACTAGCTACCTATAGAGATATATCGACATTTTTGGCATGCACAAGTTCACAAGTGATAAAATCCAAGACACCTAAAAGTTTTAATTAAATAATCGTATAAACGTCAGTCAAGACAGCTGAAACATGTTTAATATTTGCAGGTAAATGCAAATTTCGCTGAGCTAAATTAAATTCATTATATTTAGATTTATCTTAGGCAGGCATCGAGAGGACTATTGTTGAAGAAATCCTCCACATTTTTACTTGCTCGTTGTACTCAAGCTTCTATGCAACCTAAACCTTTCGTCAACCCACCTGTAGAAACGCACGATGAATTTAACATGAGAATTGGACGTCCGCAATCTCCCCATTTACAGATTTATGCAATTCAATTAACCAGTTTATTGTCTATTTCGCATAGAATGACAGGTTCTCACAGATTATAATCCAAAAATTGTACTACTTTACCAGCTACTTAATATTTTGCAGGTGCTGCAGTGACAGGCTACGTTATTCTCTTCAGTTTGACAACATTTGTATTACCAAACGAAATAAGCCATTATATTGAATTATTCGAAGCTTCAAAGCCAGGTGGAGGACTAATGTTTTTTCTTAAATTTATGCTTTCTTTTCCATTTTGGTACCATTATTATAATGGGATACGCCACCTTATGTGGGATCTGGGAAATTTTCTCACTCTCCCCGGAGTATACAGCACTGGATATGCAATGCTAGGAGCAACATTTACTTCGACTATATTATTTTCGGTTATATAATCGCACAATATTTATTTGTTATAAAAGTAAAACCGAATCAAGTTGAAAGAATTTCTTTACCAGATTATGTCATGCAAGCAGATAATCTTTTTGCGGTTTAAATTATCATACTATATGTGGTTTTCAAATTAAATGCTAATTTCAATAATTGAAAATACTACAAACTTTATTGAAAAAATTGATCGGCAGGTATCAGTCAGTATGCAACAGTTTATTTCTTATTCATGTATGTTTGGTTTCATATATCTGCTTTAATTATTATAAAAAAAAACAAATTCCGTTCATATAATTATTGTAATATAAATAATAAGCTTAATTGGTAAAATATATAAAGATATTCGCCGACCTTCGGACGTTAGCTGAACCCCCTTGAAGATTTTTATAATATTACAAATATTTTTATAAAATAAAAATGAATATAAAAAAATTTAAAAAAATTCAGTATCACACTCATGTCTGTTTTACACTACCTATACTTAAAACTTAAGCTTCCCTTAAAATCCCAAACGGAATAAGTGGCGCTCACCAATTTAAGAAGCGCTTAAAATTTAAGTGTTGAGTAATGCAAACGGGCATAAGATATTTTAGCATACAGTTTATTGTTTTGCATGATAACCTTATTAAATAATGTAAATAAAAATGCAAAAGATGTCGAATTATTGCAATTTGCAGCCTCTTAATTATTCATATAAATATAATAATTTAAGAAGTTGTCAAATTTTGTAACAAGTTGTTACTATACTGATGTAAGCTGTTGCTTTTACGATGTGTGCCCAGTTTTGGTGATTGCTTTTCGAGTTGTACTACATTCGCAATTTCATAAATAATAAATTATAACAAAAATTAGGACGTTCTTTATTTGATTCGCCTTGCGATGCTCAAGAGTGAGCTTGCTTATTGTAACAATAACAATCCTTTTTCTGATAATTTATCATATTTTTTTTTTATAATAAAAATTAACATATTATTAACAATAACAGCCCAAATCAAATCAAGAATGGTATACCTGATTAGGGAAATTTAACTGGTTTGTATCCGTTTCAATTTTTCTTTAATCAAAATTCGATAACTGGTAACTAATTAGGCAAAGTTATAAATAGATTCAAAATCAAGTGGAAATTCCTAAAATTATTTTTCCTTTAGTAGCGACCGGTAGTGGACCATGCAAAATGATTTATTGATATATTATTTATTCGTAATATTAGTTTTGCAAATTTTAATTCACATTAACAAGTGAACGGCTGTCGAATTACAAAATTCGATGTATTCAAAAATAACTTGCAAATTTTTTTTTATTTAATGATGTCATTTTTTTGCATATTTGGGCACACATGGAAAGGTTCGGTGATCTAATATTTTTTGATATGAGGTTACAAACATTTCAAGTTGTTCTTACCGTATTTAAATCTCAATGACGCCTTCTTACTATTTAGGATATAACAGCTAAAACAATTAAGCCAATCGTGAATGACCACTCCACTAATTTATTCAACACTACATTCGCAGAAGAAAAACGCACACAATGTCATAAATGTGTAAAACAGTACTGAAGGTGTAAAAGATGCTGGTTGTTGAATATTATTATATATTATACGAAATTATATTACATAACATGATATTTCCGGATGAATAGGTAAAGATGAATCTGGAAAATAATGCAAAACTGCGGTAGATAGGAGGAAGTGGTCGGATTTTGATAAGAAAAATATTTTAGTTGATAGTAGCATCGTGGGAAAGTTCTGCATAATTGCAATGCCTATAACTTATGGAACTTGTCTAAACATTTTCTTTTAATAGTAAAATACTTATCCATTACCAAATATTTATTTTTAAGAAAAATCAGTAAGCTTTCGAACCACAGTGAGTATATTTTTAATGAAATTATGGGTTCAACACTTTCACTTTGCTGACAATATAATTTGCACATCTTGCGTTGGTTAACATTCTTGATGAGAAACATTATCTAAAGTGTATTTACTATTCACATAGTAGTAAAAATTCTACTACTTATCATAATGTCATTCATGCTTTCTAGTAGTAAACAAATTTATTACTTCGTTGCTCGTTCTCAGTATTAAGTATTGAAGAAGCTTTTCTCTTGCCAGGAAATGGCACAGACAACGATATAGCACTATTATTGATCCAAATTTCCATATAACTACCTATAGTAAGCGGAAAATTGGCACGAATGGAAAAATTTGCTCAAAATTTATTTTTATAATACCTAATAATTAATTACTACATGTAATTTTTAGGAACATTTATGCATGTTTTTGCTGTTACAGTCTTGATATTATATTCAGATACTTAATTTTGGATAATCCAAACCATAGAAGTCCTGTGCAGAAATATTTTTCTGTTCTTTTACACAATAAGTTTATCATATTTTACAATAAGATTATTAATCGATATTGCCGATATGAACTAGAATTTCAACATAAACGAAAATAATAAATTAAGGAAAATACAAAAATCTTGACAATAAAGATTTGAATAATACTATTGATATCGCAAATACACATCTACTGAAACATTAAGATTAATTTTATATATTATTATTATTATGTTCTGCTGTAGGTTAACAATAATAAAAAAGAATTTATGAAGAAGTTTGTAACTTTTCAAAATATATACAGTCAGTTCTCTAAATCAAATTCTCAATAATATGCATTAAATTTGTTCGAATTATAGGAGAAGTTTGAGTTATACAGAAAGTAAGAAAAATTTGGAAATAAATTTTTTTTAGATGCAGAGAGTTTGTTAGAGAAATGTTTATACTTCAAGATACTCTTAAACCATATTCATTAAAGTAGTTTTGATTTAGTTAGAATTAGTAAAATTGAGTCGGATTTAGAGAACATTGACTTAGTACATAGCTAATCGTTTAGAATAAAATTTGTAAATTTATAAAACAAAATTAATGATTTTTGTATATTATGTACTAAAATAAGATTGGATTTACGCAAATGTAAATTAAATAAATTTGAATTATTATAAGGTACATCGAAAAAAATTGTAGGAAATTTACCCAGCACTTTTCTCAAAAATTGGTAAAATTTCCGTCATAATTATGGAAATATTACAAATCAAATAAAATATACCTGGTAAAATCGAAATTATCATACTTATTTGGTAAATTCACACTTATTACTTTGAATATTACAGAAATACATAGTAATTTTCTTCATTAGATGGTGATAATGACAAAATCAGGGAATTTTTACACTACGTCTAATGTAATTTTACCTACTTCACCTTGAATTTTGCTGAAATCGCAAGTTCTTGTAAACTGTTGCTGATAGCAAATGCATCACTGCACGTTTTCATTCATGTTTAAACGAGAAAGAAGTTGGTTGCGTTATGTTTATGTGTCCTGTTAATATTTGTGAAGAAGATTAATACCTTTACTACTTTTTAGAGGGTAAGTTTTAATTGAATTTTGATTATTTTAGAAGTAGATTGCTTTTAAATAATTTTTCGTTGTGTTGTAAATTGTGTTGTTGAATGTAAATTTCATTCCCAATCCCAAAATACTTCCATGAACTGTTCTCAATGTTTACTTATTGTTTTTTGTCTATCTGGATTTTGTTGATAAGTTTGAATTTGAATTCACTATAATTAAAGTTACAATTTGTTTTTAAATATTTTTAAAAACGTTGCAGAATAATACTGTTTTAGGAGGAAGCCGAGTTAAAATCTATTGAACCGGTAAACCCTTGCATGGTGATTTTAAATGGTAAGTTACATGAGTAGTTGCCTTATAATATAATGTTTAATTAATTTTTAGAAAGATACTATGTGGTGGTTGAAAAAAGCAAACTTGATGATAGCACCCAGAATTTCTTTAATGCATTTAAACAATTATATGCAACTTATTATGTTTTTAACATGAGTTATCCGAAGAAAACTTCCACTACCCTCGAATTTATCCAACGATATTTTATGAAACAACATCCTGACGTTGGAACCAAAAGTGCGCAATTTTCTACTTAAAAAAAAAAGTCATCAACTTTATGAAGGTCCTGGCGGAGTTGTAAAAAGTACACAGGTTGAATATTGTAACTTATCTAATTGTGTTATTGAGATTATAATTTTAGGGATAAAAAATTTTGGAATTGTCAGTTTGGCAGAGTTACCTACTTATTAATTATTAATTACCCATTGTATTAAGTTTTATATGATGAAATTTAATTTTTTCACTTTTACATGTTTCAACTAAATTTAACTTTTAACTTAAGTTTATTTTGTAATATTCTTTTATAATACTTACGGTATATATAAATTTGTTTACTATTCAATTGTTGTTAATTATATATTAGTATAGATACCTCTACCCCAAAATTCCTTGAAAAGTTTCTGGGCCAAATATCTTTTCCAAACGATTGCATTGACCCACGTGAACCTCGGAAAGTACCTAAATGTATGTATAAAATTTTGGGGGCTTTTGTATACATATTTACAGTGAGTACCTATTTCATATTTACATTGTAAAATTCATTACGATTATTGAAAATTACATAACTGTTTATGGAATTCACATTTGTCTTGTAAAATTAGTCTGTAAAATTACATAGTAATTTTCAGCATTTACATTGTAAAATGAATGTGGTTTTTTTAGTTACAATGTAAAATTACCACTACATTGTAAATCTACTTTTATAATGGAAAATTAACGTTATAATAGTGGGCAACAAAATTGCCAGTTATCCAAATGGGAATTATTTTTTTCAGTGTATGAATATAATTTTGTTATATATTGTAATATTATGTTGAGACAAATCATGCATAATTTGAAATAGGTAATTAAAGTAAATAAATACATTATGTATTACATCTATACACTATATGTAATTCGTAATCACGCCATTTTACGGGATAACATATAAAGAATGGGTTTTCGTGTTTCTCAATCAATTTTTTAGATATTTGTTATACCAGTTTTATAAATAAAGAATAAATATATTATTTTATAATATATAGGGAATGGGGCTATTACCATATTGCACATCACACTACATTTTATATTATTATCTATGTATGTTAATGTTTAATTAAATTAATTTGTTTAAATACCACAATTTATAGAATAACTTCTTCCACACTGAGAAAAAAAAACAATCCTCGCAATAATTTTGAAGTAAATATTACATCAATTATAATAAATTTGATATCAAATTTAGCAAAATTTACTTCAAATTTAGTAAAATTTACTTCAAAATTGGTGTGAGGCTTATTTGAACTTCAATTGAAGTAAAAATTACTTCAAAACAAATTGAAAGCAGGCCAGAAAGCATTATGTCCTTTAATTCAAAATATCACAATGGGTATTTTGTAATATCATTTAAGATTACAATGTGGTCATGCCTGGAAGTGAGGGAATATATATTTTTAAATTCGTTTAAAACTCACAGCAAACCGCATCTTAATATTTCTGAGAACCTAATTAAAAAGATGATTAAATGATGGCAAAATTTTGAAAGGATTTACCATATTATCTTTATCTCAAAAGCCATTTCTGCCCCCACGTCCGATTTCCTTACCTCGAGGTATCCACTAGATAGTAAATCAAGTAACCAATCAATAATTCAAATATATTGCATATTATTTAGGTGCTACAATTATTATTTTAATTTATAAAATGATTCTACTATAACATATCGTCAACATTCACTTGCAATTTTATTTTAATTGAATTGGAACACCAGGAAGGAAATAAGATTTCTAATTTTGAAATAGTACATGTGAGGTGGGTTAAGTACAAGTTCTCTTAAAATTGAACTAATATGTAGTAGGTATGTATAGTGACTTTTGCTAACAAAAGCATGAGACGACGATGGCCGCGAGCTATTTAGCTTATTCTTGCCATGACATCATCGATATTTATGAACAAGTATCTATAATTAGTTGTACGTAAGGTAAAGTAACCTTCGTTAATATACGGCAAGAAAAGGATCTTGATATAATTTTTTACCAAAATTTCACGATAAGGTCTTTTGGAGAAATTACCTTCATGGTTATATAGTTACTTTTGTTTTTGAACATCGCCGATTGTAAATTACTCCAACAAGAGCGGCAGGATATTGCAATTTCAAATATTAATCAAGACAATTTTAAATTGTTTAAATCATTTTGCATCATTGGTAGTACAATATACATCCGCACATCCATATTTTTAATGAATTCATTTATTATAGTCTTTCTAGCAAATTGACCCTGCACTAGAGGTCAAAGTTGGTTGACAAGCTTTAGGTCAGATTTAACACTTAAATTCAATGACGAGTCTGTAATTAATAGACGGGATTTTTATGCACCGACAACTTTCGAAAAGTTATATTTAAATAACCTAAACACAATCAAAAACTATTAAAATAATTTTTGGCAAGACACCGTAAGTACGGTGGTCCATAAATTAAAACCAAAATACTAACACTAGCACAAATATTTTCGTTTCTTTCATTACGACTGTACATTTATTCTGTTCGGTGCTGGTTTTTTAAATAAATGTAAATAAAAAAATCTTTCCGCAATATTAAACAACACTATCTATAGATCAAGGTGAGTTAAAAGTTAGAGATGACAAAACCAACCACTTTCATGGACGCAATCGAAATAATTTTGATGATTTAAAATCATAAGGACAAAATATAATTTTTGAACTTATAGGAACTCAGGTGAAGCCATAAACTCGTTTGGAAGCACATAAAATATTACATCGCAACAAATAATGTGCATTGTTATTTATTATTATTTAATTTATTTATGCATCAATGAGTGCATCTGCTTGAAATTCTATAAAGTTTTACAGACATCGGAAAGTAGTTATACTAAGGTTACTTTAAAAATTTAAAAAACTTAAAAGACCAACAAATAGAAAGTCACTAAACCGAATAATTTAAACCTATTCAGATATATTTTAAATATAGTTATAGGTCCTTTTCCTTTTGCTTATTTCATAATATGTGTTACTTCTGAAATTGTTACTTCTGTTAACTTATGAAAAGGTAGAAAAGCAGGTTTTCATTATGAATATTAAATTTGTCAATAGACTTGGGAAGTCGGTAATGCGTAGGCAAACATACTACTACCGACATGCCTACGATTAGATTAAAAGAGGTTGCATAAGAACGTTGATCTATAAATACAACCTCTTTTCAACTGCTAGTCATACAGGCTGATGTTGTATACTATAGTAAAATTTTATAAGCAAACTTTATATCGGTAAGGTTTTTTAAAATTTTAAAGCTGCGCCAGACATTATTGCTGAATACTTGAGTGTAAATTCTAGCTACATTTCCATGTTTTCCCAGCAGCATCCTATTCCTTATAAATTGCAGCAATTGCTTATAATTAATAGTAGGTACATACATTTTATGCAGTAGAACAGGATGCATTGTCTTCGTTGCCCTGCATCCTGTTTAGCAGCACAACATGAACAAAAAAGCTTAAGGAGACTTTTTGTGATCAAAAAATTTCAGACAAACTCAAGAACTTCATGAAATATGATGATGTAGCTTATGTAAAAAATTTACAGTTTTTCTTCAGTTTAGAAGAAACCTCCACATTTAAAATTGATTTTCGAGAGACGAAAAATTAATTGATGATTTGATAGGGTAAATATAAAAACGAATGGTTGAATTATGTTATATGTATAGGTAATTTAAATTTATTACCAAGATACATATTTGTACAAATTCCGTTAACTATGCCAGTTTTTATGCACTGATTAATTTCCAGTCTAGTCAACCCAAAATTAATAGAATATTATAATACTTAGATTACACTAATTGATTATGTTGAATTATAATCAATTGATTTTCTTTCCTAGATTGTTATAATGTAAATTCAAAATAGAGACAAACAAGGTTATTATTATACTAATAACTTTAATATCTTGCACTCATTTATGGTAAAAAATATAGATCATATTTTGTACTTGATCCTTGACAGTTTTTTAAGAAATTTCCCGATTTTTACAAACCATTCTTTATTTTTCCAACTATTTCTAGTTCTACCCTATCACAACGTGGCATACAAAAATGATAATTTTGAAAGTTTTGTTTCGAATAAAATTTCTACGCATGTATGTATTTTCACTTACACATTAAAATATTTTAATGTTTTTCTAAATTTTGTTAAAATTTACGATTTTATATCAAAATAGTATGTCCAACATCATTAAAATCCAATGCTTAACTTGACGTTTGATCCAGTAAACAAGTGAAACAACTGTAAAATTTTGGAAGATGGCCCAAATTTTTCCTTTCGCTTGTTTCTCAACTGAATTTTAAAATGTCGCATGTAAAACAAATTCACTATAAAATTTGATAAGAAGGTCAATGCCAATATGTGCAAGTAATTCTAAATACCTACTAATTCAAAAATTTGGTATAAAATATAAAGTTGTGACGTTTATAGTCACATTATTGATTGGTGACGTAATAATATCAGCTGTCAGTAAATAAGTAACCATTGTTAGATATGTTGATAATTATCTACCCTAATGTAAAACTCGAAAGACTTGAAAATAAAGAATAGATAGTTCGATAACCCCCACCTACTCCTACTAACGCTTCCAAAGTTTGAATTTGTTTATGTTAAATGTATATTTATACAACGAAGTTTTACAACATATCTTTATTGAAAATTAGAATTAATATTATATTATTTGTAAATTCTGTTTAGCTATGTATGTATATTTCGTTGACTAATAGACCTCACCCGTCTGCTGGAGGGTTAAAGAATCATTCTTACCGCGTATTTACTAATTACTGATTATTATTTACTAGAATTAAAAAAAGAATTGCTTATTGTAGCGACCAATAAAATCAATCATTTTGTCCAAAAGCATTCATTATATGAAAGCGTAAATACCTACATTATTTATTCCACCTTTAGTATTAATTAGACATGAATTATTAAGATTATGATTAGAAATTTATGATACCTATGCGCATCTGAAACCTATCATTCGCAATATATTATCTTATTATATTTATTTTAATTTCGTTAGAAGCAGAACGTGCGGTACATATCTATAATAGTATTATTACATAATATACAAGTAAGTACATACGAGTAATATAATTTTGAATGACAAAAGTAAAATTTAGTATTGCTATCTCTAAGTGGGCAGCAGAAATTAGCTAACAATACAATTTTACGGTAAAAAAGTAATTAAAACATTTTATTTTAATAAAGCAAAATCAGTATTATTATAATATATTATAATACCTACCTATTGATTTTGTAAAAGGTAGATATACCATTTTTAATTCTGATGTAAACAGTCGACAATAAAAATAATGTTAATATTGATGTACTGTATTTTTTTTAGTATACTACTGGATGCCTTTAAAAATATACTTAATAATACATACTACGTTTATGTTCAAATAGCGTATGTACTATGTACAGTAATCGATATGCAGCACATTATAGTCGAAATAAGCAATGATGTCATGTTCAAACTTAAACAATACAACGTATAATTGTTTTTTTAATGTTGATAAGCATGCTATCGCAAAACTTTTATTTCAAGATACCGTAAAATTCTACACCTTTACCCAAGAGTACCTATAGTTAAAAAAAATTAGGAGTGCCCTATTACAATAAACAATTAAAAAATTGTGCGACAGATATAAAACGCTCACAAAATAATAATTAGAAATATTAATTCTTGTGATATACATATTTTTAATGGGCATGATATCATTGAAAAAAAAACTATGCGCTTTAAAGAACTTACAATTAATTATTCATTACAGGCAATGAAGAAAAAGTGGAAGAAAAAATGAAACCATTTAAGTGAGTAAGATTTTTGAAGTACGCATCAGGTTAGCTGGTTTTGAACCTTTCGACTTTGAAAAAATAATACAATGGAAAGCTTGCGGGCAAATGGCTTGCCCAAGTAATAAACTTACATCATAAGTCAAGGGAAAATATTTGTGGTCGAATATAATTAATATTTTAAGATTTGCAAAGACTTTTAGCCATACCGATTTCCTTGCGTGCATCGAAATAAAAGTTATGATCACCTCGAGTACTAACCGAACTCATGGGATGTCCTTTACCCGAATATTATTTCTTTATCAAACTGATCTTGTTTTATCATAATAATTCTTAATAAATCTGGATATTGGATTTCAAACAATATTAATTTCCATAATATTGCAAACATGGAATAATTATTTACATCCATATATCATCGACTGACCTTAACGTCAACGTAATAATTAATTTTCATTACACCGTAATTAACTCAACAATTGTAATTAATCATCTCTTAAAATTTAAATAGAAACTTTCGTATCTTGAATAATTTTTTGCCTATTGAAAAACGCCGGCCTGCTTAAATGCTTTTAATAGATGATAATGTTAACGCAATTTGTATTTCGACATTGGGATTTATTTTTAATTGATCGAGTAATGTGGCCTTTAGGGTTTGGATTTGGAAGAAGAAATAATCGGGCATTCGGGAAAATACACAATTTCATGCAACTCTGGTAAGTAACAGCCCTAAGGATACTACAGATTTAGCAACGAGACGTCCTGTTTAAATATGATCAGCTTTGGAATTAAACAGGTTTCTCAGCATCGAACATATACAAAAAAAATTTGAAACAGAAATATGATATACAAATTACAAATAAAATTATATAGGAACACAGAAACAGAGACACTAACTTATGTATCTTACAATAGGTACCGAATAAATTAACCGAATAGAAGTGATACAAAAATGACAAATCAATTTACCTACTTCATTATTATTCAAATGTGTAAGTTAATTCTACAATGAATTATTGTTATATGATGAATAATTGTAAATGTATTTAAGATGAATAAAAGTCAATAGTTGAATCAACGTAGACACTACAAACTAAAATATCTATAGCCATCGTCACTATTACTCTCGGTACGAATATATCGATTAATTAGTAATTTCAAAGTCAAAATCTTGACTTGCAATTCAAAAATTTGCCTTTCATAAATAAGTCAATTAGTAATGGTAAAAATTTGTCAACTTGAAGTTTGCATCCACTTTTAATAAATTACAAATCTCTCTTTTAATTTTTAAAGTCAATTAGAAAATAAAACTGTTGATTTTCATTAGTTTGTTTGAACTGACTAACAGAACTTTGCTTTACCTAAAGTGACTAAATTTCATATTTTTTTAAATTAACCGTAACCACATTAGTGTGATTCCCGATGATCTTGTTAGTTAACAATATTGTTAATTTCATATAGCCAATCCCTTTTCAGTTGAGATTACTTTTAAGGAGCTTAATATAAATATTAAATATAAATTCGCGTATCCTTTCAGCCCTTAGATGGCATCGTAGTTCAAGTTATATTCTGCAGAAAACAAGTTTTTCTAGTTACATGAAAAAGTGTTCAAGTGTATTTTTACACCTTGGTTGTATGAAGGTACCACTTCCCTATACAATAAAACATGTGTTATTGAAATTATTACAAACATACCAGTACATAGTATTTTCCATCACAATGTGCAAATGTAATTTCTTTAGTTAACTTCAAATAGACTAACCAATACCTCATTTGGTTCAACACCTAATCCACATCTGACAATTAAAAATTCATTAATGTTATCATCACATGTGCGTTTCAATTCTTGGTAATTTTACATCTAAATACTTCCAAGTAATTTAAAGTTGAATTATAATTGACAGTCACGATATCTTAAATTATCCGTAGAAAAAATGTGTTAAATAGTGGAACACATTAAGTAATTCCATAAATCGAGTGTTATTGTGGCATGACATTGCAGCAGTTGACAGCCAGAAACATTCTTTATATTTGCTCACAGACCAATTGTCGCCCGAAGCATACTCGTGTTTAAGTTTCCTAGTTCTCGACCTTGAGAAGGCTTTCCTATGACTAATTATTTATTTTATTGCAATGGTTAATCTAAAGATCGTGCTGGAATAATTTGATTATTGGATTCTTAAACGATATGAACCAATTTATTTTTTTAAGTTTTCATTTCGATAACTCAGCCAAGAAACTGATTTTGTGCCATTTTCAGAAAGAAAACTGGATCTATTTAGACTAAATTGTGTAGTGAAATTTCAAGTTATTAATAGTTCGGGTTATTTCAAGTTCATTTACCTGCTTAGAGTGAAAAATTCTAAGCAGTGGCAGTTGGCAGTTTGCTATAATAGGGGAGCAACAACTTCAAAAATGAGAGGGTCAAATTGTAATGATTCCATATTAAAAAATATTATTCAGAGTTGTACAATAATTATATATTATTTTAAATTTGATATTTTTGTTTCGGTAGGGTGGCGGTCCATCGCTCTCCCGCACTAGCCGCAACTAGTAAGATTATATTTGTATGTACAATCTAACTTCATGACAAATTAATATTCAAAATTAGATAATTACATGAAAACCTATAGATAAGAAGGCAATAATTATTACTTTAGTAGTTGAATATTAAAATTTATATTATAAATTTTTCTTGAAATTTTGTCGATGCAAGTTAGGGAAGTACAAATAGTTTTCTATAATCTGTAAGTTTTTAACGTAAGTTCTTGCGAGATTTTTACGGTGAAACCCAAAGGGAAGTTCCAATATGTTTGTTTTCATCCAGTAATTATTGCAGACATTTTTTTAATAACTTCAAAATACTTACAAGAAGTAATTTAAATATTATGTTTTCATTGAAAATTTCAATTGATTGAAAAGAAAAAATAATATCAAAGATAAATTATATGTAGAAACAAAATATAAAAATACAAAATCATAATCAAACTTTAAACAGGAATTTATGTAATATAGTATGTTATTACAAAAATATTGTCATCAATACTATTTGATATAATAAAATATGTTTTTAGTTAATTTTTCAATATAATACTGAAATTTATATATAAAAAAAGAAAGTAAGTACTAAGAATATAGGCAAAAAGCAGACTAAGGATACCTAATATTATAATCTTGTTTTAGGATTTGTTCAAGTTTGCGGTAGGTTGACATGGCTTAATTGATTATTTCTTATTTTACATTTTTGCAGCCTTTTTAAACAAGTAACGCAATTATTCTATTTAAAAATTTAAATTATTCCGTACATTTCTTTCTATACAAAATGAAGAATGAACTACTGTTTCTCTAATGGTTAATCGGTGATTTAAAGTTAAACGTAAATCTCAAGTATAAGTACTAGATTTATCATAAATGTAATCTTTTTTTAATCAACATATTTCTGAAATGATGAAAATGATAACAATTATTATGGACGATTCTAGTACTTCCAGTGGCGTACAACCGAAGCAAGATATTCGGTCAGGTGTGAAATAATATTAAAAAAAGATTCATAAATTATAAAATACATGCTAATAGACAATTAATTAGTAATTATTAACCTTCGGGTAATAATAATAATTAAAATTAAAAAACTCGATGAAAAAATCAATTAAAATCAATGAAAAATTAGAGATTTTCGTGGGTTACGATGAGGTGAATTCAACTAACTCCGCAGTTAGTTTTATAACAAAATTTCAATTTTGGGATTCTTCAAAACTTTTGTATGACCAAATGGCCTTGAATATCTACTTAAATATTAAAATGTAACATTTAATTTCAAGAAGAGAGATGACACTCATCTTGAAATTTTTTTTCTTTGGCACTGACCCGACAATCTCGATTGGAGTTTTCTTGACTTGGTCCAGTTTGTAATATTATATAGTGATTTATTGGAAATGTATGACCAGTAATATATTATTTATTGTACATACCTAGCAAAACTTCCGCGGTAGGAAGAATCGGTTTTTGTGATCTTGGCGGTAGATGCATTTCCATTGTTGACGATAGTACGATTCTCGTGGTTTCCGTTGACATTACGGTTGAAATTGTTAACTTGTTTGAGGTTACCATTATTTCTTATGGCATGAACTCTTGCAGTTGCATTGCGGTTATTTTTATGGTTTATCGTATGATTCTTATTTGATTGCCGATTTTTAGAATTTCGCGCCAAAAATGTGGTAGCAGCGTTACGCAAACGTGATTTTAAACGAGTACTGTTACCGGATGACGTCATAATAACACTATCCATTGTTATTATTTAATTAGTTTAAATTATTTGAAAGTTTATTTTAAAATATTACGTATTGTTTACAAATTGATAACTACAATAAAAATAATACCTGCGCTACGAAGCAATTGCAACCGTTTATACACATAATTTAATTATACAAAATTTTGAGAAACTAAAATAATAAAATTATTAATAGAAGAAATTGATTAGAAAATAAATCATATCGTATAATATTTGTCACTGTGTTATCGGTGAAAAATTACGATAAAAATGATAATTTTGCATTAGCAGTTTGCACTTGAAATGGAAAGAAACGATTATTTAGACACTAACATCAAGTTTAAAAATAATTTTCTCTGGGGAGGGCGTACAAGGAAATTAATAATTCTAACATTTTTCTACAACTTTACTATTGTGTTTATTACAAATTTCTGGCAGTATTTTTGTGACAAATATCACTGTGTTTAGTTTTGTTATTGTCCCAAATTGACGCATTCGCCATTATATTAAAATTTCTTCACCGTTATCTCGTTGGACTACTCGTAACACGAGCAAACTCACGAAACCAGCACACGTAACATCAACCAACAACAAACAGTTAAATCGTACTGTTTAATTCAAGTTAACAAAACATGGTAAACGTCTAAATACTCCACACTATCCCACTATAAAAACCGAAAGTCAACGAAATTGTGCGTTGTGCGGCGCTCATTTTATCTACGCTAAGAATATTTAATATTTTTTAAGTTATTTTAAAATTTGCTTAGTTCTTTTAACCTATATGTATTAAGTTTATATAACAAAACAAGTAATGTTACGTACCACACTAATAAATAACAGAAAATAAAAAAGGCGACTCGCTCGATGAAGCCTAAAGCCTATAGGTCTTCTTTATCAATCCAGCCCCATCTTTAATTACCCTATAGCATACAGTAATAGGTACTTTAATAATTTAAATTATTTACAATAATTACTAGTTGAATATTTTTATAATATTTGGTCGTTGAAAATATGTAATATTGTCAAATGCTTCCATCGTTCAACAAAATAATATTCCTATACTTTTTCTGTCAAACGTTGTAGGTTTACTTACTAGTAACAATAAATGGAATTTTACAGGCAGTGGAAAAATTACTCAGTTAATCAAAGTTTATTTACATTCAAATTTATGTAATTTTATGATTTCTTTCTTTAAATTAAAAAAGTGGAAAATTTATTATTCATGAAATGGAAAGCAACTATTATTATATATTTTTTTTTATACATTGTACATATAACAAATATATTAATTATAATAGCATATTAATATAATTTTATTAGGTGGCATATTGACCACTATGAACTTTTAATATATTCTTGAATAGTGTGGAACTCCATTATTATAACAAAAATATTAACCGGGTACCGGTTATTAGCCGGTTTCGTTTCTATGGTTTTATGGATGGATAGATACTAGACAATTATTTTTATTCCATAGGAAAATATAAATTTAATAACTAATTTATAAATGTTTCTCGTATTAATATAATTTTATTTGTATTGTAATATACAAAACAAAAGAGTGTGGCCCTATTGAAGTATAATCTGACGTTTAAAAGTAAGTTATACACTACAACAAGTTTTAAAAAATTTCAAGTTTCTAATTATACGGATTCATTTTGTTTAGAGGGTTGTCACGTTTCGCAACACCTCCTAGTGACATAGCTGGGTGTTTAAAAATTCAATTTTGAGTTTAATTTTGGCACAAAAAAATTAAAAACACGAATCTCATTCATTTAACACAAACTTTCAGAAATTTAAAAAAAAAAATGCATGAGTACAGTACAGTCTCGGTAATCCGAACTAATAGAAACCTGGGCTCATTCGGATTACTGGATGAAGTTAAAAAACGAAATTTTTTTCACATGCATAATTTTCACATGCCCATCTTAAAAAAAATGTTAAAACTATCGACAGCTTTTTGTAGTTTCAGCACTTTATAGTGCTTATGTATTGCATTACAACCGTATCTTTTCACCTTAATCCTTTCTTCTGTAACCCGAACATTATTCTATAATCCGAATATTTTATTAGTTGTGTTCGGATTATAACTATTTGTGCGGACTACTGAGTTTTTCTTCTTATGTTCGGATTACTGGATGGTCGGATTAGCGTGTGTTCGGATTACCGAGACGGTACTGTATTTCTCATTATTTTCATTTAGTATAAATTTTTAAGTTGGTAAAAAATTGATTAATCTAGAGCCCGTTTCTTAGTGAAAATTCAATATTATAATAAATTATTCAAGTTTATCTAATCTAGATTTTTCGAATAAGATGTGATTTTTAAATTTATTAATTTTTTCCAACACATCTAACTCAAAAAGTTCAAGTGAAATAAAAAAATGTTATCAACAGAAGTTGTTTCTTTTCTGCAGATGCTGAACCTGTTAAAGAATATAAAATACCATTTAAAAAATTAAAATTGACCTTGAGAAAGATGCAAAACTATGCAAATGACTTGAGTTGTCATTCTAGTTTGCTACACGATGATAATAATCATGTATTTTGAATTTCAAATTTTCATCAGACAAACTTTTCACAACACAAAAAATATTATCACATATGTTAACCCTTTATAGGGCAGATTACGAAAAATAAAAACAGGGTAATTTTTGAAAAGAACTTGTGATCGATAGTTGAATGAGGAATTCTCATGCATTTAAATTTTTTTTTTAAAGTTTGTATTAAAAGAATTAGATGGAAGTTTTAAATTTTTTTGTGCCATTAAAATTAAGCTCAAAATTAATTTTTAAAAACCCAATTTCGTCACTAGGAGTTGCTGCAAATCGTGACTGCCCTATACAAAAAAATGAGGAAGATATAATATAAAAATCTTAGAAACTAGAAATTTTTTAAAATTTGTTTTAGTGTATAACATACTTTTAAAACTCAGATTACACTTTAATATGGCCGCAAACATAATATGTTACATCGTTAACTTTGTATATTGTTCTAATAATTTAATATATTTATTTTTGTAGACTATAATAATTATTATTATAAATTAATTATTAATTATAGTCTATAAAAAGAACAAAATTAAATTATTACACAAAGTCAATGATGAAACATAATATGTTTGCGGCCATATTGAAGTATAATCTGACTTTTAAAAGTATGTTATACACTAGAACAAATTTTAAAAAATTTCAAGTTTTTAAGTTATTTTTGTCTTTGTCTTACCACAATATACGAGTACATATCTTACTTATTTTGATGTGCAGGGTTGTCACGTTTTGCAACACCTCCTAGTGACGTAGCTGGGGTTTTACAAATTCAATTTTGGGCTAAATCAGAAACAAAAATTAACAGCCTACAGCATATAATAAATTGTATTAGTAAACTTTACAGATTGATATTATTCTACTAATTCCAACTGTTGCAAATTCCTCATTGGTGTATAAATTAAATAATATCAATTCTCTTAACTGGTTGAAATATCGACCAGTATCCTATAAAGGGTTAGTAACAAAAAAATCGTATAATGTTAAAATTTCTTTAAACATAGAGGAAAGTTTCTTGTTAATTTTCCACTTATTTTTACAGTGCACGCAGTTGTGTTGCGAATATTTTATCACAGGGTTTGCAATATTGTCTTATTTTTAAAACTGTCTAAATTTAATACATGCCAACAGCACACGATTTTGAAGATCTTTCATAAATCACCTTTTAAACATTTTTACAGTGACTGTGATAGTTTAATGAGAACCGCGGTATTTCCAAATTCAGCTGGACTGAAATTTTCCTATGTTTACGGGTAATCTAAAATGACTAATACAAAATGCATTTTAAATTATTTAATTTGAATGCAATTATTTTATTGTTGTTAACTAGACAAAGCATTACTTGAGAACCAAAAAATTTGGACTATAAAATATAAGCTATTATTTTACGATAAAAGAAAAATTACGTGGTAATTATATATACAATTAATTGTTCATGTTGTAATTGCGAGTTGTTTTATATACAGTACAAGTGTCAAGTTTGGAAGTAGTAACTCAATAAACTTAAATTTTTAGAGTTTAAAACAAAATTTTATCTTCGATTAGCTCGAAAACTGCTAAATGCTTTGAGTCCATTTAAAAACATAGTCGTTGATGACATAATGTACTGGTACAAAAAAATTACTGGTAATTGAGAATGATCACAAAAATATTTAATCTACGATAAACCAAATCCAATAAATGCAATCTGTAAAATGTGGCTAAATCAGTTTTTAGGTTTTGGAAATAAACCATTTTTGGTGGAATTTATTCAAGGTAGCCTGATACTACAAACTTTTGAAAACTTCTTCTGATAGTTTTTGTTGTGCCATGTGGATAAACTTTTTTAATTTTTAGTTTTTAGTTTTAATATTATGAACGCTTTTTACGAAACAACGGCTACACAATCCGAGTTTATTTTTCTTGAAGATAAATGAATGGGTGATTGATGTTTTTTATTTTAACGCAACCAATGGTAGCTTTTCGATTTTACCTGTGTTAGATATGGATTTGGGGGGAATACCTATTGACGTACCATCGATATCACATTGACGTATAACTTCGGTATTCTGTGTGGTTATCAAATTCTGTTCAGAAATCATTTGAGATAATTATAATATGCATTTAAATGTGCAATGTTGGAACTGATGCCAAACACATTCTTACACAAGAATTCTGTAAGTCTAAATGATGGATGCAAGAAATGATCTGCATCAATTAATTATCTAGAAAAAAATGTGAGTCACATTGGACGTTCATTGAGTTGAAAATGATATGAAACGTGTAGCTTTACAGCGCTACACTCGGACAGTTTCCTCTTTCAGAACAAAATAACATGAACTGGGATGTTTTTGGGTAGATAATATCCGTTAAGGTCGATACGCATTTACGTGCGTGTGTATCGGGCTTACTGTTCTATTTTTACAGACAGTAAGATACATAAAGAGCAATGTATGTAAAAATAAGATAATTATTAATTTATTCTTTATTAGAAAATAACAGTTAATTGTGGAGTAAATAATCTTTAAGTATATGAAAATTTTTGAAATTCAGAACACGTACGTATAATGCTTTACGTGTCTAATAGTAATAGTTATAAATAAACACAAAGCTTTAAAGCGTTTATTGTCGTGAGAAGTTTTATTCTAACATTTTTTTGCATACTTTTAATTATTATAAAATATCTTTTAATTTTATATTATGAAAATAGTAATTAAGCATCACGAACACTTCAATTTGATTTAATATCCAGAAAGGGTTCTTAATATATTGTTTTAATGAATAACTTACTTATTTGTTGTATAAAATACAGAGACTCTTTTGAATTGAAACTAATTCAATTCTCCGAAATACATATTTAATCCATTAAAGGCAGAGTTGCTTTGAGATCATCGTATAATTAAATTACAGGGAAATAAATGTCATAATTTTATTAGTAAAAAGCTTCTAACTAATGAGTACCTACTTACCAAGCACTGGCTTGTATTTTATTGCAAACCTGCCGAAAATGTTAAGACGAAGTTCGAAATAAGAAGCTGCATTTTGCACGCAATTTGTATAGACCAAAACATCTATCAGAAAATTGTTAGAAAAGAAAAACTGAACTGAAATACTGGAAATACTAAAAATTAAAATGAATGCAGTCAATTAGTTTTGTTTCGTCAACATTTTAAAGATTGTGTCAAAAACTAGTTGATTTCCAAACTGTAGAATAATTTTATGTAATATTAACTTTCATTTTGATAATTTTTTTAAAATTTACTACGTATAATTGTTGGGAGTAAGAGATGATATTAGAATAACGTGATCGAGTAAAAAAAATTCTAAAAAGTAATTGCTGTAGTGATTTATTACAAAACAGAAACACTATTGAGTAAATAATTATAATTTATTAATTTGTTATGTTACAATGCAGCAAATGTATTTTTAATTTTATATTATTGGTAATGTCAAGGTGTTATCTAAACTTATTCACAATTTTAAATAATGTATTTCTAAGCAGGCTTACCTTTCAAATAGATACCTATATTTATTATATGTTTAAGAAAGCAGAGCGCCATGTTATCATTTACTGTTGTATAATATCGGTAAATGCGTTGAAATTTTGTTGTTTTCATTATTTTGTATTTTATTAACTAATTGCGTAAACGTTCAGTTTTTATTTAATCTTTGAATGTACCTAAACATGCTTATTATTTAATTATGTATAATTAAAGGTTAATTTGATATTCGAACTAAAATTACAGGTTCCTTAGTATAATAATAATCACCTAAAAGATTATAATCATAATCAAATCTGATTTTCTATATAGCTAATCGGTTTTTCTTGAGGGAAACAGCAGACCAAATTTTTGTACAACAAATTTCCTTAGATTGAATCAGGATTTCTTTCAAAAAAGTTGAAAAAGTAAAAAAAATTACCAAGATTGATTTTCTAAAATTTCGTTGGATTTCCTGAAATTCCTAAAATTTTCTAAGGTTTCCTAGGATTTTCTGATTACCTCAAATTTTCTATTTCCTTGGATTTCCTCAGATTTACTTTCATTTGTACACCAAATTTTCCTAGGGGATTCCTCCTCGGTTTCTCTTCATCTCTCTATAGCTCTATAGCTATAGAAAGAGCAATTAAGATTATGATTATGAAAAGATATGGACGGCGCAGTCACCCAACTGACAACACCAAACATATTTATAAATTATAAGTGTTTATATGATTAGAAATATCCTAATTACATTGACACTAATGTATGCAATGCTAAAATAGAAGTCAATTAAAGCGATTTACTATATCTATACCACGTCAGTTAATCATATTGCTTCTATTGTTTCTCTTAAAGTAAATTGACATTAGACAAGAAATAAAATAAATAAAAAACCTCATGGAGGTTGTGTTAGCTTCTTCGTAATTATTTCTCCCCTGCATGATTAGGCATTTAGTGCTTCAAAGATATTGCCAGCATCTTCTAAGAGAAAAAATGCAAAGTACTTGGTCAATAATTGAATTCACGAGCTGTCCAGCGCTCTAACCGCTAGCCCACGATCGTGCTCTAATATAGTTTTAAATTTATTACAGTTTCATAATAATTAGATGTGTTGCATTCTAATCATACTTTTTATGTATAAGTAACTGATATATAACATTTAACTGTACCTACTGCTTTTATAAAAAAAGAAGTTACCTGTTTCTATGTTTACCATAATCCTAACACTGGTTTTGAAAAATATTATAATATGTATCTATAGAAAATAATGTTAAGTAGTGTATTGCAAAATAAACAATACTTCGTGTTAATTTACCTTGAGTAAGTATTGACATAGACAAGTACAGTAGAAACTCCATCATTCGACACTCCATTATTGGACAATTCCGAGAATTTCTCATGCTAATGGACAGATAATTATGAGCTTATCAAAATCCACGACTGCATTTCAGCACGTAGGCAGATGGATTGATTACCTACGTTATAATGCTTACATGATAATAGCAAAAATAACGTCATTTTCAATGCTAAAATAAAGGATAATTTAAATTTGAAAAAGAGGTTATTCAAAATTAATAAAAATAAAATATTTACATTCTAATCGTATAATAGTTATGTTATTTTGGTAATGCGTATCATCACAATTTTGTCATTTAATCTATAAAATTTATTCGTAAAATATAAAATAATTTTAAAGTTTATATTATGCAAGTATCTAATAACATTTTTGTAAAATAATTCTTTTCACAAAATTTGTATATTTAAATTACATCATCAAGTTTGCTGGGTAAGGCATAGTGTAAATAAATTCTTATCGTAATCAAGAATAACATGATATGTTTATACCATAATACAGATATTTATTTCAATTCTCTATTCGACAAATTCTATGTTTGGACAGGAAATGGGTCCCGTTTATGTCGAATTATGGAGTTTCTACTGTATATTTATTATGTAGAAGTCTGATAATAATATCGGAAGTAATAAAAACTGAAAGATTTAATAGTAAGTCATGGTACAACTATTGATAAATGATCTAGTAGATGAATTATTTTACATTTTTATAAAGCACTAATAGAGCTAGAGACGAAAGAAATATTTTTGACCGACTTATGAGATTCAATATTTTTAGATTTCTGGATAAGCTTAGTGATGAAAAACCAAATTTATGCCCGAATTTTAGCTTGACATTTCCTGTTAAAACGAAATAAAATCAGGATGTTTTGGTAAATCTGCTCTATTCATCGGATTTTGTACTATTTTATTCATTTATTAGTAAACAATTACATAACTGGACCAGTTCTTCATCCATAAATTCTAAAACCCAGTTTTAAAACATTTTTGGAACAAAAAATGAGCCTGGGTGAATAGTAGATTAACTTAAAATATCACACATTAGTTTGAAGCACTTCTCGGCCTGTTTCCTCATCAGTTCTCTACATTTGATGTGATTTGTAAATGCTACTGTCTGTTATCTCAGTGACGACGGATACAGAATCGAATGTTTCGACAACATTAATTAATTTATTATTATCATTTAAGACAGTTTATAAAGTTTAAATTTAATTTTAGGTCTTAATAATTATTATGGTATAGTGTCAGTGCAAAACTCGACAAGCTTATTACAATGTTGCCGTTGTTAATATTTTCAAAATAAAATTTTTTTTTATGATAGCAGTAAACATTGCTGTCATGTGACTTTAAAATTTCATTACATTGTAACAAGGTTAAACAATAAAAACATATTATATAGTCCAATATGAATTACATTATGTGTGTGGATAATTGTCAATATGTCATTGATGCAATTGAGCATTGTCTTGCAAATGTAATACGCATTAGTAATGTAGGTAAATCTAAAAATATTAAATACGCCACTAATTCCAGATTACTTCATTTTTATATTTACTGCCATTGCAAATTTTAGACAAAATAATATAGTACCAGAATAGATTAACATATAAAACTCGATTATTATAATTTAAAATGTAAACTTTTTCATAAATTTACAAAATTTTATTTTAAAATCTGTGTAATATAATACTACTACGCTATGACATTATAGTACGCTTTGTATACGCTTAGTTGACCATAAAAAGTATTGACAACAATTATCGAATGCAATCATTTGAAAAATATTTATAAATGCTATAATGTCATTAAATTACAACTAATTTAACCTAAAGTGTTTTTTAATTTTTATAACTATGACTCAAAAATTATTCTATACCTGTATATTGAGGTCATAGAAAAGGCTAAAAAATTTCCTTAAATAAATCCTTTATTATTCCGAAAGTCTATTAGGTAAATTCCAAATTTAGCAAATTTTGCAACACAGAATGAGTTGTTGTTTTGTACAATTTAATTAAATTCTTTAATCCAAGAAGCGATTGTCGGAAACATATGAACCAAGTTTACTCTCAATTTTTAATGAATTGATTTCAACTTCTATATTATAACGAGCAACTATGTCACATTTCCGGTAGTGATTTTTACAAGATACATTAAAGTATCATTCAGGTAGATATTAGTTGTCTTTAATTGCATTTCTCCAATTAACAACAACCTTAAATCAGAAGATCAATAACGAACACCAGTCGGAAGACGCTTGTTCCGGGTACAATAAATATCTATTTTTGCTACTACTTCAGTTTAACAAGTCCAATATTTCAATAGTCGTTTGAGTAAGGTAAAATAAATTTTTTTCACTAGTGCAGAAAAGTAATTTTTTCACACGCACGTAGTAGTTACACAAATATGTAGTTATAATTAATATGTAGTTCTAATGCTGTTAAGAGTATCTAAACGCAATTCGTTGCTATACAGTTAGTACTATAGTAACAGTATTAGGATAAAATAAATGTATTTAAAAAAATAATTAAATTTTATAACGTAATATTCAAATATATTGTTTTTCAAATATTTTTAATACTAGCCTGTCAAGTAGTAATTAATGTCTTTTTTGTTTTTTTAAATAATAATTTTCTAAGTATTGTATTTCTTCACTTTACTATTAAAATTCTATTCTGTTTAGTTCTGTTAAATATTAAACATTATTTTACAAATATTTACTAAATACCATGCACAAATCTTCTTGAAATTTCTTATTTAAGTTTATTTCCATTATTTTAATTAAATAATAATAATTAATAAAATAATAGTAGTTAATTTTTAAAGTTGAAACTGATAATAAAAACATATTACTACAAGTTTTATTTATTTCAAATCTTTAAAATCAAATATTTGAAGTTACTTTCTAAATTGAAAATGTTGTACCTACTCAGTTGAGCTAATAAATAATTTAAATTTATAATAGATGGTCTTTGTAAACCACTGTGTATAACATAAAATTATTAAATTGAAATGAAAGAGTTCAACCAATTAGTGAACAAAGAATCCATAGGAGGTAGAAGAACCATATTGTTATGTTAAATTCAAGATTTGCGATTAATATAATATATATTTATTTATTTGTATATATTATGTAGTATGTACTACTATATAAAATATATATTATAGATAAATTAGCAAATTAAATATGTAAATTAAATGAATATTTGTACCCACAAGACAAATATTTAAAATGTCAACCTCACAAAGAATCCATATAAGGTGGATCATAATTTATAAGTCCTTGTAGGTAATTTTAATTAAACCCAATATTTCCGGCTCAACGAACAAGTAAGTAAATAACAAAATAAATATTACCTTTTGTTTAGAATGTTTAATGTTTAGCACGCACTAACTTGACAAAAAAATAGAAAAATAAACACAATTTTCACAGAGAGACTTCAATGCTCGAACAAGACCGATTAATTTGTAACTGTTGATTCTGAAGTTAGAGCATCATTTTAATTAAGATTAAATGGCTAATTAATTATGAATATTATAATAGGTGTGTTTTTCCTGCTAATTTACTTGGGGCAGAATCGGCTACAGAAAGTCTGGAAAAATAATGTGGTCATCGATGTAGAATTCAAGTTTTTAGGAGACAATAAATTTTTTAAATTCTAGTCACAGTTCCGTTTATTATTTGCATACTATCGTGATTATATACTTGAAGTATTTGATACATTGCCTATTAAAATTGTCAAAATTCTTTTGAATGTGTACTACAAAAGCAAAATGATAGGATAATACAAGGTTAAATTTTAATCATCATTTCACGTTTTTAACTTGACTTGATGGTCGCTATTGTATATTAATTTTAAAAATAAAAATAGATTACCTTTGTTATTGCATGTTATATAGGTAGCTATTATGAATGTAAAAATTATTGTCAGGGTATAATTTTCGTATCAAATACGAGTAACAAATTAATTGGAAATAAATTAATTAAATTTTCAATTTTAATATGAAATTTAATAATCTAACCAGCGAGCGCAGTGAGCTATAATAGTTCTGGTTCAAACATACTGTTTTCTTGGTATCATAACATCTTTAGTGGGATTATCAGTAGTTTTATTATCAGATCAACAGATCAGATTTATTAATAGATCATGAATCGGAAAAATTACAACAACAATTTGTTTTAAATATTTTTTATTCAAAAAAGATATAAAAAAAATTTGCTTGTAATTATTTCAAGTGAGAACAACAATTTTAAATTTGAAACTGAGATCATTAAACTAACGTAAGTGTAATTTTTAAAAATACAGTCACGTTTTGTATTTTTAATACAAGGTGGAATTCGTTTAACACATAATATAAAAAATCGGCGGACAACGAAATACTATTTGGTCCGTTTTTCAAATCAATTTAATTTTATAATAGCAAACTAAAGTATAATATTGACATAATTTTGTGTGTTTGCCGCTGAACCATTATAAATTCTTCCAATAACAATTTATATTTGTCTATTTCTAGATTAAAGAATAGTATATTTAATCGATACAACACTAGTTTTTGTACGGAGTAACTTGGCTACTGCTACTGCCATCTAATCTGAGCAAAAATTGGAGCGGTAGGTAAATCTTTCCATATACTATTACTAAACAATACTACATAACGAACTAAGGGACAACACCAATATCAAAAGAAAATTGGGAAGAAAGCCAGTTTTTAATCATAGCGAATTATGTCAATCATAAATTGGCGAATATCTTTTTTGGAATCACACCAATATACAACTGCTGTGTTTAGCATAACAGTTTGCCGAAGAAAATAAAATTAAATATCACCAATAATTGTTAGTGGAAATTGGTTAGAATATTTGTAATCATTTCTGAGGTTGACACCAGAATGCGCATGTGTAGAAGAGTAAAACACACGTGTGGGTAAAAAAATTACTTTCCGCACAAGTGTGACAAAAACTTATTATCCTTTTCTTTTCAGTTTAAATAATATTTTTTTTGCTAGATTAGTTTTCGTATTTCAGTGATACAATCTTTTATTTATTCTTAAAACCTTCAATTGCATTCTTCAATAATTGCAATCATTATCTTGTGTAAATTATATTTTATTGATGTTTAACCACACATTTCCAAAAGAAGTCTTTCCATTATGTTTGTTATGTGCTGCGTCTGTTTGTGACTGCAAAGGTTTTAGTGATACATTGATTATGAGTGTTGTTTGGGTGTAGTTATAGACTGTATTCATAGTTCTGTCAGTTGTCTTAAACAATTAACATTTCGTGCACCCATATGATACATATATAAATAAAAAAATTAATAAATACAATTTTGCCAAGTAATTTAAACTTATTAAACTGCCAGAACAAAATCAAAATCAAAATTAAAATTAATAACAGTTAGAATCTCCTATCTTTTGAAATCGATCCAAAATTACTTATTGATTCTTTACAAAAATCTAACTCTTTGCTTTCTTCTGCAATTTTTTCTTTTTTTGCACCCCCTGACCTTATTTGTTTTTTTAACATAAATATAAAATGAAAAGTCAAAACAATCAAACAAAAACTAAAATGTTTTTAAATAGATTTTTATTCCTTTCCATTTTTTGGTGCCCAAATGACTAGCTTCCTTTATTTGTTGGTGAATTCGCCACTGTGTGTGATTTAAATATTGTAAACCTTGCTATCACGTCTGACAAGGAATTTTGCAATCCATCTGCCACAAATTTATAGGTAGTCACGAGGAGGAAACGGCAAACTAAAGAGTTCTTTTTATGAGGTCTCCTAGGATTTTCCTAGATTGTCCCAGATTTCTTAAAATTTCCTTTCACTAAATTTCCCCAGTGCTTTCGCCTCGGGTGGTCGTAATAGCTATTCTTCTATGATAATATCGATTCACTCTTCTTACGTCGTCGTAGATTTCGTTAAAAAAATATTTTTTAATACATTAAAAGATGTTTCTGGAGACAGAATGGCTTGAGGAGTGACAGAACGGAGAGCCGCTGCATCGGAGATAGTACAATAGGCCCGATTTAGTCGCCTAAGTGTGCGTGGGGATACTTCCCTGGCCTCTCATCTAAAATCCACAATTCTGATATTTCTAAACAGGATTTATTTTCATGATAAATACACAAAGTTGTAGATTGTGAGATCAGTTGTAGGTAATGAATTTGATCTAATTTTAGTATTTCAATTATGATTTTTTAGTCATCAATCGACACGCAATGATGAAAAATAAAGAAGGAACAGAATTTAAATGTGCAAAGGTGAGTTCATTATTATGTCATTGCAGTTGTATGTTTTTGACAGTGACGGCTGGTACGAATAGGCTGATGGGGCGCAGCCCTCCCAAAATAAAATATTAACTTATTGTTAAATTTTAAATATTATAATAACAATTTATTAGTATTGTCAATTCAGAAAAAATATTTGCTTAATATTGGATTTTATGTTAAATGTTCAATGTTTCTGATATCTCATGTACTAGAATTAAACCAATCAAATAAAAATCAAGTATCATTGTTAGTTATGATTTTATTTTTCTTGATTAGCCTGGATTCCTGTTTTAAGATTTAAATTTTTCAGATTTAGTCTTTGTGGATTCAGAGGACAAATGAGCAAAAGGAGAAGAATGTAATCGTGTTATGCGTTGTAAGTGGTTGAGAACAGTTTGTTTCCTCTAATAAGTTTTAGTCTTTCAGGTAAATATTTAAGTACAAATTTAAAAGATAACAAAAGAAAAATTAAAAGATAACAATTATTGTGAGTTCTAGAACTTTACGGAATTAGAATTTGGTACAAATCTCAAAATAGTAAATGTATTCACGATCATTCACGTGTAGCGTGTAATGTTTTTTTCAGGCCTATAGAGTATGATTTCCAAATATATCTATCGATATGCCTCATCTCCAATTCAATACAATAAACTAAAATATGAACTGTAAGTGCTTGTTAGATTTGAGATACGACTGATTAATAATAAATTGACGTTTTTATTTATCATCAATTACACATCTCATTAAATATGAGTTGTTTTTAAGATGATTTAAGTTAATTAAAAAATAACCGTTGCGGTATACCTTAGTACTATGTCTAGTCATCATTGCAATAAATGTATAATTACAAAACTTATGGCTCACATGTGATCCCACAAGTTATATTTATTATATATCTTGAACGATTTTTAAACTATTTTCTGAACTTAAAAAAAAAGATAATTTCGTATATAAAATTTTTCTAATAGGAATTTCACGGAATCGATTAGGTTTAAATGGAAAGTAATGAGGTTACTCATAAGACCACCATTTCCTGCGTTTTTTAACGTATTCCAAATAGTAATTATGTTAGTCGAAAATCCTGCAGATACATTTTAATAAAATATAAGAGTATATTGCAATTTATTTAATTTGTGAGGAAAAACAAATTAAATTATGTTTGTTACGGCCGCTAGTACTTTATTTTTCCCGCTTTCTTCAAAATAATAAAATCAAGATATGTAATTTCGTACAGGTTATCATCACCTTGTAATTATAAAGAGTAGAATTAATAATTTACATGCTTTGTTTTGTTAGAACTTAAAATTTAAGAATTAATTGAACAAAAATATGAAAAACTGAATTTTACTTGTAAATTAATTTAAAATATGTAGTCAATTGTAATACAACAAAATTTTTTCTCAAATTTTGTCAATGTTTCATTTAGAAAAAAATAAGTTTAAAAGTCTGACTACGATTTGAATGTACAAGTGGGTGATACATTTGTTTCTGATGTCATCGTAGTTGTTTTGCCAACAGGTGTGTTATTATACTTTATTATTTATCTTAGTGTATATTAATATTTTAAAGTGAAAATTACTTACAGGTAATCCAAATAGATACAAGTGATTTTTGAAAATAAATAAATAATGCTGTTATTTAAGCGGGTTTGCGAGAAAATCGAATAAAAATTGGTGTCTTTGCAATCTTAATCATCAAACCTATTTGTTCTGTAAGAGTGAAATGTTCCTATTTAATAAAATTAATCACAGAGTATGCAAGTAATCACGGAAATCTTCAGTCCCTGAACCTGGGGATCTGGGAGATAGTGAAAAAGAGCAATTCCACACATTACTAAAGTATAAGTATTGATATTCCATACCCCCCCAGACCTTTAAATTCTTTTTAATACCTACCTTTTAATTCTAATTTCAGCACTAAATTGGCAAACCCAGAACTTCTCGCCCCCTCCGCAACCGGGATTTGCCATGATGCCGCTCGTTTAAAATTATTCTAACCTCACTCACCGTTCTTAACCTATTATGTTCATGACGATACATTTTTTTGCATAGATCTGATTCATTTGTAACTGATTTGAAATTAAAGGGTAAATGAAATAGAAACTCTTAAGTTAGTAGAAATGTTGCGAATGAAATCTTACATAAGCCACTTGAAATACCTAACCGAATAAAATTAAAATTATTTGACATGACAAATTTTAATCATGCCACAATAAGGATAGCGTCACCTTATAATAAAAACATTTTATATTAACCGCGTTCCCACATCAGTAAAACTTACAATGAATGAATGGCCATTTTATTCAATCAACTACTTTAACTGACGCTAACTTAATTAGCGGCTATCTTACATAAAGAACTTAATCAGTTATAATTTATGTAGTAATATGTCACCGACTATAATTCAATTTTTCTTTCTTAAGTGACACGAAGCACAATAGTTGAAGCTTTCTGCACTTTCAAATGAAGAAATCGGCAATTACGTCAATAAAATATAAATAATGAAATATTATTTTTATTTCAAGTATAAAAGTATAGGATTCTTAGTTTTTCTGACTTTGGAAAATAGAAAAACATTATTGACGTTTTCGTTACAAAAAATTAATCTGAATTCAAAGAGAACTATGGGTTGTACGAACTTGAGATGACGTAACTAATTAATTCAGTGTTAATTTATGAATAAATTACTAATAGTTTACATTCCTTATTTTGAAACTTACAATATCTACTATACTATCGAAGCAAAATTTATCTACTACATACAGACTTACCTAGAAAAGGGCCCAATAAGGCATTGATGAGGCACATCCGACATGTGTATAATTAACTTGCTAATCAGGCATTTTCTTCTAAACTATGCTAATTGTTATTTATTTACAAAGTGATGCATTATTCCATAAAATAAAATCAACTGTTCCAATAACAGATTACCGAGTAATTCCATTGTCTATAAATAATAATAATAATAATATTAATTAATAATGTTTACTACAAAACAACATTTGCATACTAATTTAATAAAACAAAAGTGTGGGCTAAAGGTATATTCCAAAAAATTTTGCACACCCTTATATAGTTTTCAAAACTTTCTAGGCGTTGGTAGAAAAGTAGGCGAATTGTCACCTCGTACATTGAAACGTTTCCTTTTTGAATTTAAATTATTGACTTCGTTTTTATGCATAAAAGATGTTTTTTAAAATATTTTGTTGATTGTACAACACTCGGGAGAAGATCTAATGTTTTAGGTTACATCATTTGGATTTCATTCAAGAACATAATATGAAGAACCGCAACTTTCTTGAGGAGTTTTTCTAAATCAGGATCGCCTAACAGATACCTACACTGATTACCTATTTTAAGGCTAATAATACGATGAAAGCTTTACTTGGTACAACCAACAGCAACTTTCAGTTGCCTACTTAATCCATACTGATTATAAGTTTGGTGACCCCAAACAGTTTGCTTACATTTTTCTATGCCCAACGTATAGTATAATAGCATACATAATATATTTTAAATTATAGTATTTAGCACTAATGTAAATACGAATAGCTTTTTGAAATACATATATTTGAAAAGTTTTCCCAAATATTACAGTTTTGTCAAAAGCAGCCTAAAGTAGAAAGTACTAACCCCCGATTAGAATAAAAAGTAAAAAAGAACTTAATAATTTTTTCTTTTTTAATCCTAATAATTAGTGGTAATTATGATTCTTATTATCATAATTATATCGGAGAAACATTTAATTAATTGTAAGACATTGATCTGAATTAGAAAGTAAAGGGTAAAATATAGATTATATTATTATACTACATTTGAATACCTACTTAATAAGTGTTAATCAAATTGCGGACTATCTAGGTATCATAAAACATAATATAATTTTTGTTTTGTTTTTTATACATTATTACCAGAATGGGAAACAACCTGCATAAACGAATTATATACTAAATTATTTGGAGCGATGAACAACAAATCCCGAAATGAAAAATAAAATTTATAGCAGAGGTTATTTTATTTAGCGATAGATATTTTGCACCGTGGTTTGTATTCCACGTTAAACTGCAGAATTCATTATAATTGCATTTCGTAAGTAAAGGAAACAAAATAAATGGATTATTATTATCTGATTAATTAAATTTCTACATTATTTTTTAAAATTACTTAATATAGTAGGTACTCGGTACAACCTAATACCCAATCAATAACAAATAATAAAACACATTTAGCAATGTTACACTGCATAACATTAAAATCGATAAATAATACTGTTGACGTCTTTATTCGCTTAATAATTTAATAATAATCGCAATAATTGTCATTTTATTATGCTTTCAATTTAAGAAATGAAAAATTCAAAATAAGAAATATTGCAGAATAACCATTATATTGGCGCATTTTAAACAACAGGTACAAAGAACTTAAAAAAGAGAAATAATAAATTATAAAAAAACAATTAGTATACTGACTCACCTTTATAAATAGCCGACTTGAGAAATTTTATTTTCGCACTAACAAATTTTTTATAATATTTAACTAGAACTGTCGCAAAAATGAAATTACTGTGTACCTATTTAGTCAACCTTTTTAAATTTCTAATATAATAATTTTACAATAGTTGTAATGTATTTGTAAAGAAAACTAACAATTTTTTAAATCGATGTAATACATTTCACGAAATAGTTGCACCATCTAGCTTCGAAGCTTTACATTACTTATTACTTCAATCATACGTTCGCTTATTGCTTTCGAAACACTACTAACAGATGTCTTATACCGAAGTATTTATAATCTTCTTAATAATTTATTTTTCTCACATTACAAAATTTAACATAATTAACTTTTTGTCTAACAAGGGATCACTACATCCAGTATATCGGCAATCGAGATCCTAATCTTTTTAGTGATTCTAGGAGCAAAAAAATTATTCTGTCTCAAAATTTTGTAGAATAATGCAAGAATGCCCCTCTTGTTTTAAATTATGAAATTTTGAGATTCAAAGCCAATAACAAAAGTACCAAAATAAAGTACACTGAAAACAAAAATACCGAAAATAATAACAAAGCAAATCAGATCAGAAGTAATTTTTTTAGTGTTCTAAAATAGGATAATTTCTGATAATTTCCAACTCACAGAAAAATACAAATTTTACAAAATAATAAAAACAAAATTTTTGTTAGCAAAAATTTGAAAAATCATTTAACATTCCCCTTATACATAAAAATTCCACGACAATAGATTCATTACACTATAAATAAGCGAAATGTAGAAAAACTAAAAGCTAAACAAAAAATTATTAATTAAATGGATTTTGTTTTACGAAGTTGAATGTATTTTTTATATTGTTAAGGATTTGAAAATTCCGTATGCTTCCCATAAAATTCGTTTTGAAATATTTGTTTTCTTTGTGAAGAATTTTTATATTGTTTTTATCTATTTGATGATTTTTTAACGTCAAGTATTTTGAGACTTGTGCAGTTGAATGGATTGCTTCGGGTTCTTTAATTCTTATTTTTAGTTGTCGACCAGTTTCACCGATGTAATAATATTCACAATCTTTGCATTTTAATTTTGTATACACCATTAGATTCCATTGTTTTAGATTTCGGTTTAACATTACATAATATATCACTTAAGTTGAATTTTGTTTTATTGGCTAAGATAATATTGTTTTGTCTGCAGATTATTTCCATTTATAAATTGATGTTGCTCTGATAAGCAACAGGTTTATAAGATTTTCGTTGTATTAGTTGTTTTTGAGAAATAATTGTGTTCTGCTATTTATTGTTTTTTTCTTAAGAGATTGTCGATCACATTAGATTGGTATCCATTAGTTGTAGCGAGTTGTTTGATTATGTTAATTTCTTTAATTTTATTTAGGTTGGATATTAAGACTTCGGTCAATAATTAAAAAATGGAAGGCAAATAATTTGTGTTTAAAACTGTGTTGTAATCAAACAACTCGACAGCTAAAATGGATACCAAACAAATGTCATCGACAATCTCTTAAGAAAAAAGCAACGAATAGCAGAACACAAAAAAGACAAAGAAATACAATACAAGAAATTGAAATTTATTGAATTTTTAAATTAACAAAAAAACTTAAAATTATAACAATCAATTAAAATTAAACTGCCTACTGCCTGCCTAAACAAGAAATTTGCAACAGTTGGAATTAGTACTTTTGAATAATATCAATGTATGTAGATATGTATAAAGTTTACTAATATAGTACAATATTGAAATATTATGTTTTTAATTTTTGTTTTCGATTTACATTGTGCTTAAAATTGAATTTTTAAAAACCCAGTTGTGTCACTAGAACAAAATAAAGACAAAAAAGACTTTGAAACTGGAAATTTTTTAAAATTTGTTCTAGTGTATAATATATTTTTAAATGTCAGATTATATTTATTTCAATATGGCCGCAAACATAATATGTTACATTACATTATTATTATAATTCTAAGTATTTTTGTCTTTGTCTTACGACAATCTATAGATATGTTAGTATGTTACGGATAATGATGACAATTCGGCTATTAACGTAAATGGCCGGACAATAACGTCAATACCCGGTCAATGACGTTATTGTCCGGGCATTGCCGTCAATGACCATACACTTTTGGCGATGTTGACATTTAAAATTTCACATGTGATTTTTACATCATTGTCCCGGCAATGACGTTAATGCCCAATACAGGGTGTTCAATGATGAAACTACTATTCTACATATTCCATATCGTCCACACAATGCAAAACTAACGAAAGTGAAATAAGGCCGGCTCTGGATTCAGATTATATATTTCATTGTAAAATATTAATGGAACCACAGAAATTAAAATTACCCTCAAACATGATGCATATCATGACGTAGGGTCAGTTTTGGCTGGTGCAACCACGGCAAATCACGGATCCACCGTAAAATGAATGAATTAAATTAAATTAATTTTTCATCCGGGCTGGTTTGGCTGACTCAAACACGACAAATCACTGATCTACCCTAAAATAAGTTTGCGTTTGTCTAAATTAAATGAAAATCCCTGTACACCTATGAGGTCTTGAAATGAGCCGAGTTGTTGTCATTTACACGGAAAAACGAGTGCACGACAAATAATTAAGTGTCCCGGATTGAAGTGCATCGCCATTTTGCTGTTCCTTATAGTATTTATTCTATAATATCAACATTGTCCAATACATTTTAGCCATTACCGTCATTGACCGGCCAAACATGTAAATATTACAATCAAATAAAAATATTTACATCATTGCCCACTGTTACGGGTGTTGACGTCAATGGCCGGTCAAGGACGTTAATGGCCAGCTTAAATTTACGTCATTGACCGTAACAGATATATATCTTACTCATTTTGTGCCAAACTTGAAGAATTCCCGGATGCACCATTCTAAACGGAACTACCAGTAAAAAAATTTAAGAAAAGTGATGTTTTAACCTACATTAATTAGCACTTAAACTTAAAGAAATCTCCCGGATTTGACCTAATAACTGCAAAAGTCCTACAAGATCTCCCAGACAACTCGATCAAGTTTATAACCATGATCTCTAATTCCATCTTGAGATTGGGATATTTTTCTACACAATGGAAGGAGACTCAAATTATTTTAATACCCAAACCGGGAAAACCACCAACTGAAACAGTCTTGTACAGGCCTATCAGCTTGCTTCCTATTTTATCTAAAATATTTGTAAAACTATTTTTAAGAAGACTGATGCCTGTGATTGAGGACAAGTGATTCGGATCAATTCGGATTCCGACATTAGCATTCCACGATTGAGCAAGTTCACAGAATTGCTAATAAAATCAAGCAAGATCTGGAGACCAAAAGATTCTGTTCAGCCGCATTCCTTGATATAACCCAAGCCTTCGACAAGGTGTGGCATACTGGTATATTATTCAAGATCAAATCATATCTTCCACACAACTTCTATCCGGTGTTAAAATCCTACCTACAACATAGACACTGTTTAGTAAAATATCAAGATGAGATATCACCACTTTTGCCAGTCCACTCTGGAGTCCCGCAGGGTAGCGTCTTGGGCCCGCTACTATACCTAATTTACACAGCAGATCTACCAACTAATTCAAGCACATTTATTGCGACGTTTGCGGATGACACAGCAATCTTGGCCTCCCATCCTGATGCACTAACAGCGTCTACAAACCTACAAAAGCATCTTGACAAATTAGAAAAATGGTTGAAGAAATGGCGCATTAAAGCCAATGTCCAAAAGGCGGTGCATGTAACATTTACTACAAGGAGAGACACATGTCCTACTGTTAACCTCAATATAAATATACTACCACAAAAAGAGGAAGTTAGGTATTTTGGAGTGCATTTGGACAGAAGACTGACGTGGGGTAAACATATCTGGAACAAGAGAGTCCAACTTGGTCGTTCCTTTAGAAAACATCAATGGTTACTGAATCGTTACTCACAATTATCTCTGGAAAATAAGGTGCTCGCATATAAAATCAGTCAATAAAGCCAATTTGGACCTATGGTATCCAGCTTTGGGGAGCAGCGAGTAACTCCAACATTGCCAAAATACAGCGGTTTCAATCAAAAACCCTGAGAACTATCGCAGACGCTCCTTGGTTTGTACCAAATTATGTGATTCATCATGATCTTCAAGTGCCCACAGTTGAAGAATGTATCAAGTCGTTCAGCACCAGATATCGAGATCGTGTTAGAGACCATCCCAACTCTCTCGCTGTGGATTTATTATCTTCCCATCGAATAAAAAGATTAAAGCGTCACGACACACTGGACTTGCCTCAATCTCTGGTGTTAAAATGTAAAGGGAGCGTGCCATTGGGCAATTTCCTTTATGTCATCTGGTTCAATATGTCATACCTTTCACTTATTGTCTTATTAGATAGATTGTAAAATACTAAGATTTCAAAAAAAAAACAACTCATTTTGTTGTACACGGTTGTGAAGTTTCGCAACGTCTCCTAGTGACGTAGCCATATTAATTCTATTTGTCTATTTGATTAATATTAATCTATTTGTCTATTGTCACTACTCTTTCCGGGAGTTATGCGAATACTCCAAAATACCGCTGGTTACTAATTTATTCTACAATAATTAGTATATTACAATTAGTAATATATTCTACAATTAGAATAAATTTCGATTGATCAAAAAAACAATCAAAAATTGATTTGATTATCAATTTAGAAAATCTGGTGATTTTAACAGATTGTTTGATAAAATTTGTTAGCTCAAAATACTTATACTAATATTTTCAATTAGTGTGTAATTAATTACGCAGTTTAGTTTTAAACCGCTCGTTACAAAACTGTAACAATGTGACCCCCAGGTCTGTTCAAAGGGGACCATGTGAAGTTCACGCAATATTCATAAAAATTAACTAACAAATTAATAAATTACCATAAATGTCATTTAAAGATTGGTTTTCTAACATTTAAAACAGAGTGTTTTTATTACCTTCCCACGATTTTAGAAATGTACATTTATATATTTTAACAAAATATAGAATTAAGCATGAAAATGCATTTAAAACTCGAATATTCCATTACACAGTTAACCTGTTCAATACGCGTTAAAAAGTTTTCTTAGATTTCAAAATGCTGAAATGTAATTGAACTGTGGCTACATCAGCGAGATTAGGTACATCTTTAGAAATAAAATAATATATAAATAATAATAACAATAATAAAATATTGTTTCTTATTTTATTCTTTTGATTTTTGAAAGGTTCACTTCGGTTTATGAATATTTTATTTATTTATTTTCTACAATTCTTGACCCCCAAAATTAAAAATGTTAATCAACCCTTCCTGTCTTACATAATTTAAAAATTTAAATAATATACTCGTATTATTATAATATAATATAGTGCGTTACAAAGAGGACAGTAGTTAGACATGTCCACATTTTAAATTAATTTTTGTAATGTAGTAATTATTTAGAATTACTTAACCCATGGGGGGGGGGGGTTGAACCCCCAAAACTACTGAAACTTTCGGGGGGACGGCACAAAATACAAAGAACCAAAAATACATGTTCACATTAAATTTTGGTTTTATTTCAATATGTCATGTTGCGTTTTGTAATAAAAATTATATTTTAAATTTTTATATGCTTCTACAAATTCCCCGGGAGGCATTTTGTAGTCTCCCGAGGGCATAGTTCCCCCAGGCACCCCACTAAATACAACACTGCACTGCATGTATGCGCAAGTTAATTGAACCCTACAATTTTTAAACAATTATTTCAAAATTAAAGAAAAACACTTAAATTCGTTCAAACCGTTGCAAAAACCCAAAAATGTTATTATTTAATTTGTAAGCAAAATAAAAGCTACACAAAACGACTCAGAAAGGCGTAAAACATGTTCCCCTTTTAAAATTTTTCACATGCCTATACGCAAAAAAATCTTGAAAATGTCTGAAAGTGTGATCCTAAAGTTATTACCCTCTTGTTGTGAAATTTCTTAAAATTTATGTGAAGTCTGACGAAGTATTGTGAAAGCTTCAAGAAGTCCCTGAAACACAAAATTCAAAATGATTATCCCCATAGCTACATCTCTATTGGCTTATGGGTTAGAAAGGCCCTGATTATAAAATTATAATATTTAAAATTCTTGATACAAAATTGAGCTAAATGTACACTGTACACATAATACGTTTATAATAAATTATTATACTCGTATGTGTAAATACATATGATTTAAAAATGCAGAGTAGCGCATTTTGAGATAACAAGATAACAAGCACGGCGCGGCGCCTAAAAGACGTTTCCAATTTTCTAAGGATATCGCTCGTTGTAATACACTAGACTAGACATAATTTTTAAAATATAAATAATTATATTATTTAGGGTATATTAGTGAATAAAATGAGTTTTATAAATATTGTGCTTTTTAAATTTTAGAAAATTAATTATCCTAATTTAATTCGCCCGTTTAACACAGCCAATTAATTATTATCATTATATAATTTTGTTAATTTAAAATTTTTTTTATAAATGTACTACAAAATGTCTATGCGGGGTGGAGCATAATTCTACTAAGGGCGGTTCTAAAGAGGAAGTTTGATATTAGGGTTCTGCGGTTTAGTCCTTTCATCCCCGCTTATTACTATTATCCTTATCACTGACAGTCGCGTCAGTTGAAATGAATGTTACTTTTATAAAACATAAGATTCTTCATCAAACACACGTGTTGTGGTAATCCAGCATAATTTTACTTATTATCCTAGTTAAGCTTATTAGTTAAAAGAAATAATGTGAATATTACTTAAACGCTAGAATTATGCAAGAACACAAATCGTTTTTAATTAAAGACTTGTTAGGTGATGTGATTCTAGGAATACGTGAAGGGATAGAAGAAGATAATGGTAGGTAAATCTAGTGATTTCTAATAATAATTATTTAGTTAAGTTAGCTTAACGGAGGGGCTTCCCCGTACTTATTTATAAAAACATCAAACGATAGATATACATATTCTATTGTTTTTCTCCAACACTGCAATAACGCCAACGGCCAATCGTTTCGTGAAACTTGAAATACGAATTCATTACAGCAGCAGTTTAATACTGAATAATACAAAATTAACTTTTATCTTCTTTATATACCTAATATGTTAATTTTGGAAATTATTTTATTAGTAATTAAACTGCTGGTGCTTTAACATAAAGTCAAATAAAAAAGCAATATTCAACTAGTGGTTACCAAACAATTTGATTCATATAACACTGTAGGAAAGAATTTATAGCTCCAACAAAGCTTTTTAGTATAGTTAAAGTCTCAACCGAATTATTTTGTTGCTACAATAAATTTTATGCTGCCATTAGAAAATTTTGACTTCAGTTTTAAATTCTTTTTATATTTTGTAAAGAAGGATTTTGTTTTGCCACCCCGAAGTCCCAACAGATGAACTCAGTCGAAAATCTATGAAAAAAATTGCAACGAAAAATTCAGAAGTACGACATAACAAATAAAAATATGTTGAAAAGTATAATGCAAGAGGAGTGGAACAAGATTGGTGATAATTAGAGACCGGATTATATGCATTTGCATATTTCGGCTATTTTTATAATTCAATTCATGCTGAAACTTTTGAAAACTTGAAGTGTAAACTTTTTTGTAGTAATTTTAGTAGTATATTTGCAGGTTTTATTTTTTTTTATTGTTTAATTATTTACCAAAATTAAATAAAATTTGGTTTCATTGTTATCTATAAGTACCATTCTTTATAAAATATTAAAACTCCAAAACCAAAAATTAAAAAAACAGGTGTAAATAAATACATTTTTCGTTAAAACGATGCAGTATTTAGACTTTTTTGTTCCAAAATTCCAAATAAAACGTATGCAATTGACGACATCTGATTACTTTTTGTTATTACTTTTCGTGAGTTATCTTTTTAAATGCCTTTTTACATGTAGGTACATATACTAAACGAAAGTGCATTACTGTATTACTGATTACTCGTATATTCTTGATATTGATAAAAGTACTATATAGGTACATTTCCCTGCATGTTTTGATTATTGCAAATCCATATTTTGTTTTCAAAATTTAAAATTTTGTTATTCAGCAATATTCAACCCGAACGTAAAGAAATATACAGTAGAAGCTCGATAACGTAAACATTCTAATTCATGAACATCGCGGTCCTGTGAACACCAAATTTTTTTTGTAGCTACTCGGTAACGTGAACTTGATTAGTTATTTAGACTGTAGACATACCAAACTCTCTCCTAAAGCGTAACGTTAAAGTAAAAAGATTATCGGATTGACTAGGAAGCAATCAAACTACTGTTATCTGAATGTCGACGTTTCGGAATTTAATTATAATTCCATCCTCAAGACTAGAATGGAGAAAAAAACACAGATAATAAAAATAATACAGCACCAAAAATCTCACTCACCGATATCAAATACAGATGTAATATAGTTCGATTTACAATTTTCGATTTTCGATGTTCGATTTTTTGATTAGTTATTTATTACATTATTGCACTCGGTAACATGAAAAGTAAAAGTTAAAAAACAAAACCAAACAATATAACTACGTTTTTTCGTGAACTGTAATGTTCTTAATTAGCAACGTTATGCATTATACGTTTTATGATGTTCACCAGAGGTCTGAGCTAAGAAATTCTGCCGAGTCCGGGGTTTGAACCCAGAATCTCTACTCATAACTTCAACTAGCGATCACATCAAGCGACCGCTGTGGTCTAGTCTAATGGTAATTTACCTTGAAGAAATGTAACAGCTTTTATTACATCTTTTAAAATGATAAAATGGACCAAAAACACGGTGGCATAAAATAATATATGTATAGTGCAGCATCCGTATCCTGCTGAGATTCTTAGGAGCCCATGTTTCCAAGGGTAAACTTTATTTTCTTTAAATGTTTTAATGTTTCAGCTAAAAAATTCTAAAAGCATAGTACTACTTATTAGCTTTTTTTGACGGGAATGTCTAAACCTCTAGTGACCTTTAGACACTAAACCAGAATGTCTAGTTTGAATATTATACAATTAAAGATTATGTATAATACAAAAATTTTAAAAACAAATTTTACCTTGTAAAAGTTTCAATTGCAATGTGGTTTTTATATCAAATGTGGACTGAGACATGTAAATCTGCAAACCAACACATTGAATCGTATCTTATTCTTATTACACTATGCTTTGTCGATTTTGTTTGGCAGTAAATTAATTTAATAAATTAAAGGTACTTAGCGGAAAATAGGCTTATTATATTTTAAACTTTTGTTTTATTGTTTTACTATTATTTAATTTTATATTTATTGGTGTGCGAGAACCGGCGTATGATTCACAAAATAGATTGTTAGAAAACTGAGTTTCTACTACTGTAGCTATAGCCCCAAGGTGAAATTTTATGCAAAATCTAAATTACGTTATAGCTTTTATAATTTACAATTATAACTTTTGTTATAAACTTAATAATAATTTTTAAGTGGCAATACAATCTTAATATAGATATTATACCTAAGTACATGCAAGGTTTTGTTGTTTTCTGACATTTGTCAAACAGTTTTCTTATAAGTACGTTTGTACTGCCTTCAAAATTTAATTTTCGCAGCTTATCTGAAAAAGAAATATATAAGCAAATAAGGAACCATCAGATCTTAGGACTAATTATGTACATTTTCAAATAATCTTAATATTGGATTTAAACTAAGGCTGCTACTTACAATTTAGTGGCTAATTATTGTACCGTGTACCCCATTGTTATTGTAATTACTAACAATAACTTTAATAAATCAAAATGCAGATCCTCAGGTATTTATTACATAATAATAAATTATCCATTACATTGATCTGTGCATAAAACCACAAATTAAAAGCTATTTCAATATCGAGAAATGCAATGCCGTAACTACCGGGGTGCTGGGCGATGTGTGCAAGTGTTCACCGACGCCGAAGACCGTTCACTCAGCGCGCAAAAATTGTATTATTATTATAGTAATTATTACTAATAATTTTAAAATTGTAATTTTATTCTGGATCTATTTTATTAGAGTTTAACAAAAATTGTTCGCGTTTTTCCACTTAATCTTATTATTTGCTTTGGGAATGTAAGTTAATCTATGTAGACAATTTGTCGCAGGAAAATTCGGTGCAAGGACGATTTGGTGAAACTCCTTTCGGAGCAGAAAAATATTTGGTGAGAAATAAAGTAACGAAGAAGACAAACGAATAATAAAGAAAAGTAAAATATTAAAGAAATTAGATACCAAAGATATTGTAAGATTTATAAAGGCTTATAAAATCGCAAAGAATGAAAGGGGCAAGATGCATGGCAAGAAAGATCATGCAGTAGAGCCAACTGGAAAAAGGATGAGGTGGTGGGATCACCTTTTCTGAGGAATGGGTAAATGCAATATTTTTAGTTTATTACCTACGATTGCCTTGAATGTGTCAAACAATGAAGTTTTTAAGTAAAACTCAGAAACCAGTTCACTTGTTTTCTATCTAAACCAGTCAACTTCAAAAAAATCTCTATGGAATATTATATTGTAAAGGGCAATAATTTTTTGTTTTTAAGTGAACCTTAGAAACTATTTCGTGCTTAGAAAATACTTGCATATAGTCAAACAGATATTTCAAAAGTACTGACCTGAAAGGGCAGGAATCTCTGTTATTAAGTAAAATTTGGCTATAGCTAACGAAATCCAATTAAAAAATTTTTTTTGATTGGAAGTAATAATATTTAAAAAAAACTTTAAGAAAAACATGGTTTAATTATTTACGTTAGGCGTATACGTACTCTTTAACACAAATAGAGTTTAGTCTCACAAATCTACGGAAAATTATCGAATGATGCGGCAATGTCTGAATCCAGCATTACTATCTTGACGCAAACTGCTCTAATTACGTTCTTGTTTATTGCCATCATTGGCATTTGATTTTAACTTTACCAACATCAAAGATATATTATTATAGAATATACATTTCCACTACCATGATGTAATACTTACGTTTAAAACATCTGACGATAGCAATAAATCATTAGGTACTATTATACTAAAGGAATTTCACATTTTATTGTTTATTGATCAGTTAATTTTTAAATTTAAATTTAGTAAAAGAAATATATTTTAAATTTTAAACAATTGCTCTATTTGAAAAAAATTGAGTTGTTACGTAAATTTATAATAATTAAGTCAAATTTTCTCATGCTTATTTGTGCTTTCGAGGCATATTACAGCATTAACTACAAATGCTTTGTTACCAGTTTTATTATTTTGTCGGTACTTGTCAAATCATTTTACAGTCTACAGCGTATAAAACTAAGAATTTCCCATCTGCTATTAAAAATTCTCAGCAGGATATGTAATCAGTATAAATTTCAAGTAGTAAAGTTACTCGGGGCATTAATTACGCTTTGTTGTTGGCAAAGTGCTCTCTTTATACAAAACCCACAACGAGATGCTCCAATTAGAGCCCTGTCGTTTTGTCTTATATTCGTTTTAAGCAGTTTACTTTCAAAATTTTTAAATAAACAGATTTTTATTCGTGCCTTCCGGATATTGAAGTACAAAATTATTCTTGCAACTTTAACATAATGTTAAAATGTATGTAATATATTAAACGATTGAATTTTTAACAGATTCAAAAGATTACGACAATGTGAATAGTGATGGAGATGAAAGTAAGCAGAGGTATTTAGAAATGGGCGGTTCCGATCAAGGAATAGAAACTGTGAAAGGACGAAAACCCCGTCGACGAAGAACAGCATTTACACACGCGCAATTGGCATATTTAGAGAGGAAATTTCGTTGTCAAAAGTATCTTTCGGTAGCCGACCGTAGCGATGTCGCCGATGCTTTAAATCTTTCAGAAACTCAGGTCAAAACGTGGTATCAAAATAGAAGGTGAACCGATGCATTTTTATAGCAATATTAATTCTATAACTATATTAAATTTTAGGACAAAATGGAAACGTCAAAATCAGTTACGTCTGGAACAGTTACGACAACAAGCTTCAGTTGAAAAAGAATTATTGGCAACAGGAATGTTGAGAAGTTCTGATGATTCCATTTCGTGCTGTCCACCTACAAGTATTCCCAGATATAACACACAATCACCGTGTAGTTTTCTGACATCTGCTGCAGCAGCAATTTTTCATAATGTCACATATGTTCATGGTTGTCAGTTGTAAAAATGTGCAATTTAAATGAGTTAATATTTGAATGTTTTGTTTTTAAAAATTTGTTAATTATTCTCTTCAGTCACTAATAGTACGAATTATAAATTACTTACACCATCTCACTATTTTTTTAAACTATTTATAAAATGTGTACTAACTATAAGAGCTAGTCGATATAAGTACTATTCAGTAGATATAGTAGTCATTTAAATATTATAATGAAATATAATAGTACCTACCTAACTTAGTATACGAAAGAATAGAATATTTTATAATATAATTATTATGTTTGAATATTAATTTTTTATTACTATCTAATTCACTGATTTTATCTGATCTAAGTATCAAAAGACCTAAGTATCAAAATTATTTTAACTTTTTTTTTATTATAATAAATATTTACCTTTAATATTTATTGTAACTTGTGATTTTAGGCGGTAAAAATACATTACAAAGTACATGTTGTGTATGTTATGTACTTGCATAGATTTTTCTGAAAGGTTCAATCTATGACATTTCAATATTTATACCTATATATTACATCATTTTTTTGTCACAATATTCTTGATGTGTTGTACTTAAATTTGTATTTTAATTTTAATAAACTTTTTAATGTTTTATTAGTAAACTTAATTGATTTATTTAATTTTATTTACTTACATCTTTTAAAAATATTATCTTTAGTACTGTTCAACACTCGGTATAGTGAGCAAGATTTTTCAGAATGAGTCCGTTATATTAGGCAACTTGTCTCAAACTTTGTAAGCTGGATAATACGATAAAAAAAGTCGGATTCCAGAGGGATCGAACCCGGGATGTTTAGTGACACCTTAACTCGTCATTGATATTGGTACACATAATAACATTACGAACTTCAGTAATTGCATAAATGATGTCGAATTAATCTGATACCATTACCTTCAAATGACATGTCTACAAATATTGAAAAAAATAAATTAAAGCGCTATTTGTCATTCCTGCATAGTTATCGTCTTACAAAGTTGACAGCACCGATAAAGTGAGCGTCGCGCTAACCTCGCAATATTTTTATCAATGCCGCGCCGTACGTACACGTGTTTTAATTATTTTTAGTTTATCATGGCTAATAAATTAATTTTATAGTTAGAGGAGACCGAAGAACAATTTTTTAGTACACAACAATCAAACAAGTAAACATTTCGTTGGAGAATATCACAAAATTATTTATAGTACATACAAAATATAATTTACATTTTTAATAAAGGGTAAAAATATACCTACATATTTCTATGTACGATGGATTAATTATAGGTAAGTCAAAAGAACATCATGGATAAACTAATATACGAGTATTAAATACACCATATTAAATCTTAAATGTATCTTTGTTAATAATTTAAATAATTTGCAAGTGCATGATAGAACCAGTTTTTAATAACCGTCAAACCACCCCATCAATCCAAACTAAAATGACAGTCTGGTATGGAAGAGGTCTGGAGACTTGGAGTAGGTATATTTTTCAGAACACTGGACAAGTACGTGTGCAAGATCTTTTTTCCTTTGTCTCTTTTAAAATTTATACGAAATACTACGTATACTATTTAAAATTATAGTGTATCTATATTATTACGTGAATTTCAAAGATTACTATTGAAATTGACTAATGAAGGATAATTGTTACTTTAAAATTGAAGCGAATATGCTGAAAATATATCGAGAGAGAGTTTTTATTTGTATAGTATTCACTTGCATGTCGTACAATATAATAACTAATAAAATGCTCGTCTTAAGTAGTTATACACACACAAATTAGGGGTGTTATATCAATAGAGATTTGTACGCTTAATTAGATACTAATATGGCAATCTGTAGATGTAAGGGGATACTCGATGAACCCATTTGGGTTGTTTGTCTGAATAGAATTGTTACTATTTACATTTAGATTTGCCTCGATGGCTTCAAGCTTTTTGTAGATATAAAAATAAGTCGAGAGAAAATTATGACGAATTGTATGAACATTATCTTCAAAAAGTTATAACTTTTTGGTTATTCTAGCAAATAAATATAAATTCAGTATTGGAGAAGTACGAAATAAGTAAGGCGTAAACGAAGTGAATAACAGGAAGAGGTTTTACAAAAGGGGAAGAGTATTGTACAGGACAATGGACAAGCGCTAGAAGTCAAGTGTCCGCACGGGACCATTATAAGAAAGAACATGCCGGGATCACACATAATAGTCCTGAAGGACCATTAGCGATGCGCTGAATACGTTCTGCAAACTGAATGCGGTTTACAGTAAGAACACGCTTACGCTTACTCTGATTGAATTTCAATGGAAATTGGTTTAGTTAACGTGAAAGTAATTTTAAGTGTAACTAAAACTTTTAAAACATCTTTTTTTACTTTTGTCACAAATATAAAAAATTATATTTAAAATTTACAAATTGCCAACCATTGATAGATATAATAAGAGACGAACTAGGACCTCTTCCATTTATTCCTCCAATTATTGACAAAATGAGAGATTGAAGAACTTTTGCGTGAATTGGCGACGTCGACGTCGCTAATTAAAAAAATTACAGGTAGATATTGAAGAGTAAATACAAAACATGTTTAAACCACGTCGAATAACATAGTAAAATCGATAATGTCTACTGAAATATAAAATTTGGAATACTTTATTTTTGCGGTGTAATAAACTATAATTATATGAAAATTTGCTCAAATTTAATAGTTTGTTATAATGTTAAATGTTTATGTAAACAAGTTGCAATAAGCGTTTGTTTTTCAATCAAAAGCTTTCAGCTTAAAATTTCTAACTATTTCCTACACAAATGCCTAGTTGATTGGCTTTAATTTGTGACAAAGCAACGGGATGCCAGTTTCAATTTGCACAAATTAGATCCCTAACGAGACTATTACATAGATCGCATTCTAATTGTTGGGGTGTTCACAAATTAGCAACCGAACAAATATTTTCCGTTTATTGAAATGTACAGATTGCATTTATAATTTATGTATTCAAAATACAGTAAATAATAATTTAAAAAATATAAGGTACAAATTATATCTATAATTCTAATAATATCTATTCGATATTATTAAAACTAAAAGTAATAATAATAATATAAACAATATTTAAAAAATTATAATTACCTATATTCTGTTACATACATTATTGTCAGCCATTTAAACTTTTTTTTTTGATTTGTTTATTATTTGTTTGTTTAATATTTATACGTTTATATATTTTATTTCTTTATTATATTAGAATGTTTTTTATTTTAGTTTTCTTTCAGTAAATTAAATAATTTTTCTAATAACAATTTTTTCTATATACTCGCGACCCACAGATTGAAAATAGTTGAATTTCAAAATAAGCACATCAACTTTTCAATTCAACTTTTTATAAATTTTAATATAAATGAGAACATTTGATATTGTCTTGAATTTTAATTTTCAATATTACAAAATTAATTTGTCTTCCAATAAAAATCTTTAAATCTTCTCTGTCTTAATTCCAATCAAAATTAATGGTTTCAAATTTAATTAACAAAAATAAACCAATCTTATCCAAAAAAGAAATCAACTATTTTATTCAAAATTTCTGGAATAATTCTTAATTCAATCAAACAAAGAACACCGCAGCACTCTTATAGAAAAATGTCTTTCTGTTGATTTGGCTGATTTTTGTACTTCTCATCATTTTGAACAAATGTTTCAATGGGCACAACTTGATGAAATGAGCAGTTTCCAAATTATAAGTTCTAAACTTCTGAAAGGTCCAGATTTAACAAGAAAAAATCAATTTTGACTCGATATAATACATATGTAATCGCCAGTCTAACATGGGTGAGGATATACAGTGGCTAATGAAAATATTCGAACCATCCTATGTTAACAATGTAAATTGCACATTTTGAAACCGTTTTGTGACACATAAAAATCGCTTTTACAGCAAATCTTTTTAGACACTTTTTGTTAAAAATTTTATTGTCTTTAATTTTGTATCTATACTTTTTTTAATTTTGTCCCTTCGTTTTTAACTGGCAGCGCCTTAAAGATGACTCTGTAAAATACCAAAAATATTATTACCTACCTGTATCTCAAAATCGGTGCAACGAAATAGAACTATGTACTGTGTATGTACAATTACTATATACTTAATTGCCCATTAAATTTACAAAGCGTATGTGGCAATCCGGGGGGTCTGGGGGGCATGGAATGCCCTCCAGTGCACCCTATGCCAAATACCTCATCGGTAAATATTTCTCATCTAAATCTACGTCAATTCAAAGTATTTGGTAAAGAATGTACTGGAGGGCACTGGATTGACACCTGCATTTTGAATTTAAAAAGCACTGGGAACATACAGAGGCTAACGAAAATATTCGTAGTCTCTTAGCCGCACGAAAATATTTACTTTTTGTAAGAAAGAAATATTCTTAATTAAGTTTTCTTGGATTATACAAGTATATTCTTAAATGAAGTAGTTAAAAATTTATTTGATTTAAATAAAATCTTTTTGAATTAAGAAGTTCTCTTCTCTTTACTAAATTAATTCGAAATATTTGGGTTTTTGTATAAGTATGTTGTAACCGAAGAGTGAGTGTCCAAGTATTATAGCGTCATCTGTTAAGGATTCGCAGGACTTCTGGCGGGATATTATATTTTATTTTATACGTTATGTTAAATTTCGTCCGGTGTGAGGTTCGAACTTAGGTTTTCCAGCTGTGAAATCTTGGGAAGAGTACACTTACCATTTGGCTATACTAGTCGAACTGTTAAGTGTGTAGAAGTTCGTAATATAAGTTTCAGAATTATAAATTTTTTTTTAAGATCTTAGTTTCTTAGATTAAGAATATATTAATATTTATGTATTTAGAAAATAGTGTTCTTCGTTAAAATGAAAGTTTCTTGAACCTAAATAATATTTCAAGTAAAAAATATTCTTTCTGGGAGAAATCTGATATTTTTAATACAAGCATATTTTATTGTGTGAAGAAATTATATTTTTAAATGAAATAAATAATTTCAAGAAAATATTTATTCTTCATTTATAAATCCTTTTTTTCCGTGTGTAAATTGCACATTTTGAAACCGTTTTTTGACATATAAAAGTCGCTTTTTCAGCAAATCGTTTTAGACATTTTTGTTAATTTCATTGTCTTCAATTTTGTATCTATACATTTTTCAATTTTGTCGCCCCGTTCTTGACTTAAACAAGACTCTAAAATACAAAAACTACTGTCATCTACTCTATATCTCGGAAGCGGTGCGACGAAATGAAAAAATCAATAGGCATTTTTTTCTTGACAACGTGATTCTGGATTCTCTATATTTTTGTTCATAAACAGTTTTCTACTTTGTCGCATAGTTTCCGAGATTTAGATGACGATATATTTTGTGTTTTACAGAGTCTTGCTTAAGGTCCCTGCCAGTCAAAAACGGGGCGACATAATTGAAAAATAAATAGGTACAAAATTGAAGGCAATGAAATTTTTAACAAAAATTTTGTAAAAAGATTTGCTGTAAAAGCGATTTTTATATGTCACAAAACGGTTTCAAAATGTGCAATTTACATTGTTAACATAGAAGAGTTCGAATATTTTTGTTAGCCAATGTATGTGTTTGACAACAAAACAAAACATAGCACAACAATACAAAACAATATCGATTTATTTATTTAAAAAAATTTAAACTTTTACAGTAATAATAAAATAAAAAAAGTCGGTATAATTACAAATAATTATTACATTCCAACGTTCACTTGCAATTTCTACCAACGTTTACCTGTTAATTTATTGGTAATATAAATAATATAAAAAATAAATAAAATAATTAAAGTTTTTCATGTTAAATCTGAACCTTTTAGTGCTTATAATTCGGAAACTGTCCATTACATCAAGTTGTACCCATTGAGATATTTGTTCAGAATGATGAGAATTACAATAATATCCAAAAATCAGTCAAATCTACAAAAAGACATTTTCCAATAAGAATGGTGCTGGGTCCTTTATTACTTATATAAAAATATCACTTTGGGGACGGTCAGAGAATTTATATCACGAATTTCATGTTTTCCTTTATACTAATGAAAAGTGGAGGATTTTTAAAACACATTAAAAAAAATTTCATTGGATTACACAGGGCAACAGTGATTCTGCGGTCTGGGGTTTATGAGTCGATTTTGGGTAAATATGGTCCCCTGAATACGAAAAAAATTTCCGATTTGTCGAATTGACTCCAGTTTGAGATAAATACAACCCTTTTATATTGAAAATTTCTTTTGGAGATGTCCGCGGAGATTCGCTGTCAATGGCTCATTTCTTCATAAAAATTAATAAAAATTTCACAGTATATTCTTCAAATGTCACTTTATTATGTACTAATTATAGAAATCAATAACTGTGTCGCCAAAAAAACTATCGAAATATGTTGTTTTTGCTTAAATTTAACTTTAGCCCCCCCCCCCCTTAACATGAAAACTAGAGTCAATTCGAACAAAATAACTACGTGCCGAGTACCTTATAATATTAGTGTATCTAAATTCACTAGAAAACCTAAGACCGCAGGAAAAAGTTTTTGTTTTGTTGCCCAGTGTTATCCATATTAGTTTTCGAAAAAACGACATTTAAAAATCGAAAATTTTACATAATATACATAATATAATCGCATACATAAATTAATGGGAGGAGCCAAATTATTTTAATTTATTTTGCGATAGATACGTAATTTGCCAAAGTTGCGCAAACAAAAACTAACCCTGCGCAGCCTTCGCTACGCTACCGGACGTTCCGGGCCGATTTGGAATATTATGCTGGCTTTGTTTTACCACGTCAGTCTGGGTGGTGCTGTTTGTAGGGGACACGTGTATGACGGCTATCAGTAAGATTATATCATAGCACACGTACCGTAAACAGAAAACCCGAGACTTGCAATTTTTATGTACTCCCATTTTGAACATAATAGAAAATTTCGATTTTCAAATGCCATTTTCTCGAAAACTAATGGATAATCCAAACAATCGTAGATTCTTTTTTTTTAAATTGTTTTCTTTCCAATAGTATATAAGAAAAAGTTCAATTTTTGGTATAAATTAACTGACAGAGTAATTATCACTTTTATTCCTAAAATCAAAATTTCAATCAAAATTAGGGACATAAAATTTTGCCCAACCGTTCAGTTTGCCATTTTGGCAAAAAAATTTTTGTCTGCTAGTTGGCCCAACGTTAACCAACTCGTGCCAAAACTAACATTTATAAAATTTACAATATCAAATGAAATTTGTATAAGCAAAATTATAAGTAAATAATACTATTTAATAAACAAACCTCGTATATGAGACACAACATACTCAGTACCTACCTACCATTGTAGTAATTGTGTTTAAAAGAAAAACCCTTCTTATGGTAGGTAACTAATTACCGAAAACTGCTCGGAAAATTAGACTCAAGTGAAAAAAAAACACTTTTACTTATGACAACGTTTCGAATATTTAATGAACTTTTCATCGGGACCCGAGGGACGTTTCACTGATGGCAATACTGTACAAATTGTTGGTAATATGATGGAAATAAGAAGCAATAGATAGTAATATACGGAAATAAACGGCATTGTGGTAATAAGTGGCAATCCAGAGCAATAAGTGCGCAATACTGAGTAATAAAACGGCAATAAGTAGCATTAACTTTTTTAATTTGTTTTTAGGTAAGTTGTTTCTTAATAAAAAGGTTTGTTATAAATATTAATTTGTATATATACCTACTTGTTTCTTTTTAGTCTAAAGCTATGTTTGTTAGAAGCAGTTAAACTGTCGGCGCAGAGACGAATCAAACCGACACTTTTGAGGGGAGACAGTCCTTAATTTGTCCATTCTTTCATTATTTGCATCATACAAATGAGTTATTTTTTAACTTTTTCCATTTTTTTAATTATTATCTTATTATTATATATAACGAAATTTGGGTATTACGTCATAAGTTTTTGTATTTCTTTTACAAATTTAGGGGTTATTATCATCTAGAAGCTTAATTTTTAAGTAATTTTTAGGAATTAATTTTGGGAAAAATATCAAACCTACAGTACCGGGGATTTTTACGCATAATAAGACATGTTCAGGCGCGGATCTAGGATGTATCTATGGGGGTTGGGGGGGGCTGAACTCAAGTCTAATGGGGGGTTACCCCCAGCTTATAGCGCCGCAGGCAATTTTTTTTCAAATTTTCAAGGTCAAGTGCTCCAATAAAAAGGTAAAAAATAGAAAATCGCTACTATACACAAATATTTTTTCTGAAAGATATACACCCATACACAAAATTGAACGTACACACTCTATGCTAGTAAAGTAAATTGGGGGGGAGGGGGGGGGGCTGAAGTTTTTATCGGAATCGCAGCTTTTTGAAAATTAAGGTTTAATTTTTAAAATATTCAAGCTATCGGTATCAATCTAGTTCAGACGATAACTACTTTCATATAGATTTAAAAAAATATTTGTTCTTCTGTTTCGGACGACTAGAAGCGCCATAATCTGTGCGCCCGATTGCACGAGCGTCTCCACGCTTACGACCTACATAACTTATATAGATTTAAATAAATTATATTTCATAAAAATTTATGTTGTTAATTAAAATATATCTTATTGTGCGTGACATCCCCGGCACTGTAGATTTGATAGTTTTCGCAAAATTATAATTCCTAAAAATTACTTACGATATTACTATTATTATTAACTTAATTACTCTTAATTCCACTTATTTCCTGATTATTGCCATTAATGCCACTTTATTCCCATTTAATGCGCGGTATTACCGTATTTACAAAATATTGCTAAGAGGGGGTAGGCACTTTTTGTAGCTAGGTATTTACGGGAGAGCGATCGAAACTTTTCTTAGTAAATTAAATTATACACTTTTCTCAATCAATTATACATATTTATTTAATGAACTAGTTCTCACTGATGGCAGTCTTCTTCAACATATTCTTTGAAACAATCTTTAACGAAATAATTAATCATCATCATCATCATCATCATCATCACGTTTTGGACTTTTGTCCGTTACGTCACTCTTGGTCGACCCATCTTTTCCTGGGTCGGCCCACATTCCTCTTGCCTCTGGGTTTATATATATATACTTGTCTAGGTATGCGGACGTTTTGCATTCTTTGTAGATGTTGTTTCCAATTTCTCCTGTATTCTCCTATGCGGTCATTAAGGTTGAATATATTGAGCTCGTTACGGATATCTACGTTGCGTTTTCTATCGCTTCTCGTATATCCCGCAATTCCTCTCAAGAATCTCATTTCTGCGCTTTGTAAGCGCTTTTCTTCTCCCTTAGTTAAAACCCATGTTTCGCTTCCGTATGTAACTACTGGGATGGATATTGTTTTGTAAAATTTTAAAGCCGTATTCTGGATGTTTCTGTTCTTGAATGTTCTTCGGATAGTTCCATTTATGTAGTTGAACTTTTCGATTTTCTTTTGTATGTCCGTTTCTTCGTGTAGGGAAATTGTACATCCAAGGTAGTTGAAGCTTCTCACTTGCTCTATAGTTTGATCATTTAGTATTAGCTTGGATCTTATCTGTTCTTGTCCTCTAAACGCCATGACTTTTGTTTTAGATGTTGATATAATCATGTTGTAATCTTTTAGAGTTTGACTCAATTTATATAGAGCGTATTGCAGTGCATCTTCAGAGTTTGCAATTATGGTTTGGTCATCTGCGAAAAGCAAAGTAAATGTGAAATCTCTGTTGTTCATGTTTGTAGTGTAATGTGGTATCTGTTCTCTCCAGATTCGTATAGCGTCGTCAATATATATATTAAATAATGTCGGCGACATGCTGCAGCCCTGTCTTACCCCCGTGTTTATTATTTTTATGTCTTTCTCTTCTCCTGCCATGCATATCTGGGTATTCATATACATTTCTTTTATCACATCTATTAAGCGTCGCGGTATTCCTCTTTTTTCCAGAATTTTCCACATTTTACTTCGAACTACTCTGTCAAATGCTTTGATTACGTCTATATACACTATATGTGTTTTTCGGTTGAATTCTCGGTGTTTTTCGATAATTTGTTTTAGGGTGAATACGTTATCTATGCATGACCTACCTCTTCTAAAACCAGTTTGTTCTTCTGTTAGTGTTTCTTCTGTGATAGTTTTTAGTCTGTTGTTAATTATTTTTGAGTATAGTTTATATGTCGTGTTTAGTAGGCTTATTCCTCTATAATTTTCGCACACTGTCCTATTGCCCTTCTTGAATATTGAGATTATCTTAGCAATCTTCCATTCTTGCGGTGTTCTTATTTGTTTCCAGCAATTGTTTATGAGTTTCAGGAGTCTTAATTTTATTGTTTCGGAGCAGTATTTAAGTAACTCTGCATTTAATCCATCATTCCCTGTTGCTTTGCGGTTTTTAATTTCGTCAAGTGCTTTATTTAATTCTTCGAGTTCTATTCTATCTACCTCTACTTTTGTCTCTTCTATTGTTATAGGCTCTTCATTGTTATTTTCCCATAATGTCTGGTAGTATTTTAGCCATTCTTCATTTTTTATAGTTGTGATCGAGGCGTTATCTTTTTCCTTTTTATTTAAGTGCTTCATTATTTTATATGCTATATTTTGTCGCCCGTGTAAGTCATTTTCAATTTTGCTAATAAAACCTTCCCATTTATTTTGTTTCAGTTCTTTATATATTTGTTTAACTTCCTTGTTTCTTCTTTTGTAATCCTCTTTGTTTTCTTGTGTGTTATTTGCTAATAGTCTAAGATAAGCTTCTTTTTTCTGTTTGACGGCTTTTTCAAGTTCATCATTCCATATGTTTGGTCCTTTCTTTTTTGAAATTTTCTGACGTCCAAGGGCTTCAAAAGCAGCATCTTTAATAATGTTTTTGAGATTTTCCCATTCCTGCTCTATATCATCGCTGTACTGTACGTATTTATTTTTTTCATCTAATCTTCTTTTGAATAGTTCTCTTATCGAATCTTCTTGCAGTAGGTAGATTTTGAATAGTTCTCTGTTGTCAGTATTACTTTTCTTTTTTAGCCATTTTGCTTCTATTTTTATGTTTGCACATAATAGATAATGATCTGTCCCTACATCAGCACTCCTAAATACTCTGACATATCTGACAATTTCAGAGGTTTTGTCATTAGTCAAGATGTAGTCAATTGTGGAAACTTGTCCTCTGGCAGACCATGTGTATTTGTGTATTCGCTTATGTTTGAAGAAGGTATTCATTATCTTTGTATTGTTATAACACGCGAAATCTCTAAGTTTCTTCCCATTTTCGTTTAGTATGTCTTCGTTGTGTTTTCCAATAACTCTTGGCATAGATATCCTACCGATTCTGGCATTAAGGTCTCCTCCAATTATAAGATAGTCGTTTTTGGCAGTGTTGTTCACTACATTTTGGAGTTGTTCATAAAACACTTTTGTTTCTTCTTTCTTGCCTTCTTCTGGCGCGTATACTGCTACCAAGGTCATGTTGCCTCTATCAACTTTGCATCTTAGTGTAACGATTCGTTCATTTATCCAGCTATAAGAGCTAATTCGGTTTTTCCACTTGTTATTTACTAGAATTGCTACTCCTCCAGCTGCTCTTCTCTTTTGTGGGACTCCTCCATAGATCATTGTGTATCCTTTTAAGTCGCAGCTACCTTGTAGTTTTTTCTTGGTTTCACTTATCAATGCTATATCTACTTTTCTTTCTTCTAACGTTCTACACAATTCGTCTACCTTGTTTGATATTCCGCGTACGTTCCAGCATCCTATATTTAAGTAATCTCGTATACCCAATCGTTTGTTCCTTATTCGTTTGCGTTTCGTCATTAAATTCCGTTCTATATCCGAGGCTATGCTTGAGTGATTGAAAGTCGTATGTATGTCCCTGTATAGGAGACTATCCTATAGCAGGTAAGGACAGTAAGGGGGTTGCCCTTTCCGAGCTTCTGTCCCAGCTCCCAGCTGTTCTACTCCTCTGCTGGTAGGAGTTTTCATGTATCTGCAATTTCCTGCAGGTACGTTGTTATGGTTATCCCGCCAATACTCGGTCGTCAGAGCCTCGTTAGTTATATCAGGGTGTACCACGTGAAGGTGAGGTTGACATTTGGGTGTGAGAGGCTATATGTTCGCTTACAACACCCCATAACACCCCAAAAATAATTAATTTTAGCTTTAATTTTTGATGAAATATGTTGAAGAAGACTGACACCCGTCGAAACTAGTCAATTAAATAAATATGTATAATTGATTGAGAAAAGTGTATAATTTAATTTACTAAGAAAAGTTTCGATCGCTCTCTCGTAAATAGCTACAAAAAGTGTCTACCCGCTCCTAGCAATATTTTGTAAATACGGTAATACTACGCATTAAATGGGAATATAGTGGCATTAGTGGCAATAATCAGGAAATAAATGGAATTAAGGGTAATTAAGATAGTAATAGTAATATCGTATTTTATTGCCGACAATTAGCAATATTGTACACATTTTTGCCCAGTGAGAGACCCCTCAGGTTATTCTATTCGTTGAATAAATTGATAGGAATTAAAAAAGCAAAAATAAATAACCAAGTCACTAAGTACTCAAAACACGAAATGTTTTTCAGTTTTCAATTTACTTTTAAGAAACCATAAAATACTTTCTAGAAGTTAAGTTGTTGAAAATGTAATTTTAAATAAAAAATACTTTTTTGTTATATTGTTTGTTAGATATCGACGACATATTAAAATTTAAATATATTTAAGATTAAAATATACAGATAGTAATATTATATAAAACAATTTGAAATTTATTAAAAAAAAATTATAAGACCACAAATTTTAATGTAGTTAATTACGACATAAAAGATTATTAAAGTATGTAGCCATCATACGAAGCCACGATCTAGATAATTTAATAATGATATTTAAAACAAAGTCATTTATCTACGTTAATATTTGAATAAAAACAAATCAAAAAGTCAAAACTTTAGTAAACTGAAATATCTTCATTTTACAGCTATTATAATGTAAATATGATCCTTGATATTCATATTATTCGTGAACGTGCCTTTTCAGTCATCTAACAAGCCCGGTTATGTATCCTCAGGCAGCATCCCTTAATCTGAGGGAAGTTTACCCTCTAGTTATACAGCAATTAACATATCATTTGAGTGTTTGTTCTCGTTACTCACAGTTCGCAGCCTCTCAATGCCGCAGTTTCACCACTCACAGCTCTGCCTCTACATAATGGGCTCTGATTGGAATATAAAACTTTACCGGGGAAGCTTTCAATTACGTTTATTTTGCTATACTCTGATTTACATCAATTCAATGTAATGCAAGCTAAATTACAGACTTTTATTTTAGTTTGCACATTGATACGTGTCGATTTAAAATGTTTGCTTTTCATTCAATAGAAAATTTGTCAGTAATGAATACCAATATGTAATTTAATTTCTTCATTGTTTACTATAAAATAATAATAATTTAAAACAGTTAAATTAACATATAAACCTATGGGAGATTGGTTTTATCGGCGCATTAAATGAGTCATTTGTATAAAATAATAAAGTACTTAATATAATGGTACTTTTACCTTTAAGCAAATCAAAAACAGAAAATTTAACTATAAATTTTATTTAAATATTCCAAAGCCCGGTTATTCAGTTGTGGATTAAAATAAATATAGTACTTTTAAATCTAAATTTACTTCAAATAATTGAAATGTGATTTGTAATTGAAAATTAGTGTAACAAAAGTAGTTGTTAATTTAACTTTTAACAGAATGAAGTCTATGTGAATTATATTTCAACAACATAGTATACTACAGAAAAATAAGAACACTTAATTGCTGTAAGTTGACGAATTACATTTTGTGCATAAAAATTTATGTTAGATAATAATCTATTAATCACATTATTTGCTTCAGTAAATTACAAAAGAAATAAACTAAATTTGTAACAATTTTATTCATCTATTTCGAAGTCTGGGTTTACTAATTAGGGTAGCGCAGATAATTTGGCTTTTTATTCGACGCTATGCTGAGAGGAATGAAAGAAGTTATCTCAAAACAGTTTTCAAATAAATTTAATTGGAAACATTTTCAATAGTACAAGAACTCAACAGGGTAGAGTATTTATACAGCAATTTAAATTAAAAATTATACATTAAATTTTACCCACAGCACATTATATTCAAAATTTTTTCAGATAGCTATAAAAATCGAAAATAATTATATTCTGCAAAAGTACATTGCGGTGAATGACAACTGAAGAATTTTGCATATATTTAAAATTCTTTCCAGTTAACTGAAAACTAAAATTTTTAAATATTTTATTTAATTTTCAGTAAATTTATAGTTGAATTATTTTTTACTATTGTAATAAAATAAATTATGAATCTCGTAATCAGTTTAATTATTACTCGTAGTTGTAATAATTTACAAAGCTCTAAAAATCAAACAAATCTTCTACCATCACTTTATTTAGTACATCGGCGGGCGTTGATTTTTACGTTGCAGATTTATAGTAAGGTACTGGGGGGTAATAAGGCCCCCATAGCACTTTAATTTTTTTTTTACATTGAAAACCTAAATATTTTTTATACTTCTTATTGAATTATGTTTTTTTATACTAGCGATCAGTAATAGTAGAATGTCTTATTCGGATTAAAAGTGGAACTTTGTTTGACCTGCAATTTTTGCATTTGCGAAGCAAAGTATCAGCAAGTAGTAGTTTTGTTAAAATTGTTGGAGCGATTGATAATGTGATTGGTATTTTTATATTTGGTGATTGCTAATTTTTTATTTGGTGATTGGTAATATTTTCTGAGCTTTTTCTGTAGTTGGTAAGTATCTACCAACCTAAAAATTACAATAAAGACTCAAATTTTTTATTATGAAATTCAATATCTCAACGAGGTAACGCAATAATCGATTATAAAGTCTATTATAACACGGAGGATATTTTATTTTGTAATTAACTTAGTAAGTCATAAAGTTAACAAAATCCACTATGGGTTTATAATCGATTATGACCTTATATTACAATTGATTATAAACAATTGTTTATTTTCAATAATCGATTAATGGAAAAATATCGATTCTTTTTCATAAGTATTTCATAAATCATAAATATATTTTTAATACCGTAAGCGTATAATCTATGTTTTATTAATCGGATAATTTTAATAGTAATTTTTTAATAGTAAAAAAGTTAATTCGATAATAAAATAATATGAACACAGAACAATAACACTTTCAGTTATCTCAATTATAATAAAACTTATATATTTAAATATATAAAAAAATACATAATATAAATTCTCAATTTGTGAAAATTAATAATATCAAAACTTTAATAAAACAAGTTAATTAAAGTTTTGTATTATGCATTAGTACGTTATTAATATATAATATTAAATTATTATTATTGTATTTCAGTTCTCATATACAGTGGTAATAAGCATAAGATGGAGGATTTAGTTCCAACCATCTTATGCTTTACAATGTGTTTAATTTGCTTGTATATTAATACTTATGCTATACAGATAAAATTTGAACAATTAATATTAAAGTTACTTATACTGTAGGCACATAATTAAAATTTAAAAATTGTTTAGTTACATTTTTAATTTTGAGAATTTAAAATTTTTCTGACAACTGCTTTTAGTATTTCGGGGTACAATTTTGTTGATAGATCCAACTTTAACAAATGGGTTTTAAACTTGGAAGATACCACACCAGTTGTAGCCAATATTATTATCGGTATTATAACAATTTTATCGAGACCCCACACACTCATCATTTTCATTACTAGTGCTGTTCTCTCCATAACTTATAGAGAGGCATAGCAACATATATTATTATTATTATTATTTTTGACTCGCACACATTTGTGGTAAATTACAGTTGGGTAGGAAACAACACCAGCCAACTAAGAAATAAATTAATGTAAGTACATAATATTTTAAATTTACATACATAATTTTGAAAATAGTTCTGTAATGAAAGTTTAAAATTATTTGTTAATACTGACTTAATTTTACTGAAATTTTCTAACTATACGAGAACTTGCCATTTGTAATGCTTATCATGTCCTGATAAGTTTTTGATGAATTTTAGTTGGATGTTCGTCTGTATATCTGTCTGTATGTGGTTACGAGATCATGAAATGAAATAGTATCAATTGCACAGGTTAAACCACGCAACCAAATGTCAAAAAATTTGGCATAAATGTACATCATAGTTAAACTTAGAGGCCAGCTGAAAATGATGAAAATTTGTTGAAAATTGCGGAAATGATAAAGAAAATAAAAAAAGTTCAAGTGTCAATTACTTTTGGACCACCATTTGTTATATCCAAATTATTTAATCGTGCCGTGTCGCATTTCTTTCTAAAGCACGTATATCGAGTTAGACGGAATACGAGTCGCGTCGCAACTTGATTCCAAAAATTTTCGGGAATTAATTCAAGTTTGACGTTTATGAAATTTTGACATGTTTTTGGATTTTACATCCCGTGTCCCGCGTAGCGCGATTTTTGAGCCCCGCAGATGCAACCTGTCGTTTCCTTGAGGTCTTGCACATCGAACGGTACATTTTAAGAATGTGGCGAACAAAAATTTACTCTCTAATTATGTGTGCAAAGAAGTAAATCTGCACCTTTAATCAAACTGATTTTCAAATTTTTCAACTTTTTGACTTTTTGATTCGAACTGTAGCTTCCTCGAGGTGTTTCTCCTCGAATGGTACCCAGAAAGAGGAGATTGAACCATAATTTTTATACCCAAATTTAATGGGGAAAGTTATGCAATGTTTACATAGCCAATTTTTTTAAATATTTTCGAATAATTTTGATGTTAAATCTAAACTTAATAAGTATCTCTCCAAATTACAAAATCAACACCGGGAGCAGATATCTTCATATCTTCACCTTCTTGAGACTCCACACAGCCATCATTTCCATAGCCAAATCCTTATATTTACTTATGTATTTTTTCTTTTTCGGTAGATAATACATTTTTAGAGAGATGCACCGTAACGTCATTAATAATTATTGATCTGTCAAATAAAGGGTTATTTGGGTATTTTCTAAATCAGGTTCCGGCGTGTATTTATAATATAGATTTTTAATTAATATAATATTATTATATTATATTACATTAAATTAAATTATATTATATTATTATATAAAAGGCCTTAGCGGTATAAGCATGGTGATTCGGAATATCCGGAAAGATATTTAAACGATACTCAGAAGATATGTTGGTACTAATAATGAATAATGAATAAAATATTAAAAATTGACGAAGATGACTTACCAATAACCCACGAAAATGTCGTATGGTCATTTGAAAAATAATTTGAACGGAGCATTTTTTAAACTGCCATTGTCAGGTTGAAATCAGAAAGCACTGCCCCTTATGTTGATTTATACATATTTTGAAAAAATTCAAAATTGACACGCATAAACTAGAAAATGAACCCAAAATAAAAACTTTAAGTAAATTTCAATTAAGTAAAGCTCAATACATTTAAATAGTAAACATGATTATTTGAACCAAAAAATGGTTTTTATCTACTGTGGCGTACCCTTATTAAAAATTTGAAAAATTCATGAAGTCATCGATGTGAAAAAAACGAGAATTTTAAATAATTTTTTAATTAAAGTTCAAGTTATTATGTGGGGTTTTAATTTTATTTTGTCAAAATATTTATTTTTGACTAAGTTATCGCCATTTTTGTTGGACCCCGTCCCATAAACTATGCTTTGCGGTGAACACTGTAATTCAAAAACTACTCGACGGATTAGAATGAAATTTATACAGTTTATTGAAAACATAAAAATCTAGTACATGAACAATAAACAAGCGATTTTTTCCTTGAAAATCCGTAAATGAATTATTAGTGGCCCCCATTTTGTTAATTTTCAAAAAAAAATAAAATCCTTCGATCAGGCTCTAGATTTTTATATTTTCAATAAACTGTATAAATCTCATTCTAATAATAACAAAAAATATCAAATTTTTAGATCAATCGATTCAGCCACTCCGGAGAAAAATGTTTTTTCCATTTTTTCCATATTTTGCTTTTTATCAAAAACCAATTGAGTTAGCGATCTGAAACTTTCAGGATCTTATTACTTTATTAGTATCAACATATCCTCTAAGTATCATTTAAATATCTTTCTATATGACTATTACAAAATACGAACATTCTGGCTCAATTTTTAGTTCAGAAAATACACATTCTTCCCACCTGTTACAGATTATTTCATTCTGTAACATCCATTACAGAATTACTATATTCTTATATCTAGAAATATTAAAACTTGGTAGTGACATCTATTAACACGTTGTTTTACCGGTTTTATAACGCCAACTGTCAAATTTGTGTTCGCGTATTACAAGAAATATATTAGCGCTGTGCATCAGTGTTATAGAAAGTATAGTCTGGAACTCGTTTGGAATTGCTATTCTGCACTCGTGAATCGTAACTCTCGCCTAACGGCTCGGGTGTGAAACTTTCCCCTCTTGCAAAATGTGCCAATTCCTAACTCGTTACAGAGTATACTATTCTGGTGCCGAATCACCATACTTATACCCCTAGGACCTTTATAATAAAAAAAAGCTACTTGGAGAATAAAAAAATGAACGAATTTATTTAAGTAGAGGGTCTCTTGTATGCTAGGAATTCAACTAATAATTTGATAAAAGTAGTAAATTATCGATGACTTCTATTTAAATTAGATTAAAAATAGTTGAGTTTAAGGTCTTTTTAATAAAATGTGTTATCCAACGTTTCGGGTAGTTTTAAGTTGATTCATTTTCAAAGCTAAAAGTTATAAATTAAGAGGAGCAATCCATTTAGATGCCCGGAAATAAGTCATTTTTTGGGAAAGTTTTATAAAAACTGTCACTGTCAGATAAGTTGACGGTTAAAACGATAGATTTATTACTGAGTAAGCGGGAAGAAACTTATTAGTTTCAGACCAGCACACATTGAGACGAAAACACGAAAAAGTGGCCAAAAATCAAATTTTGACTTTAATAACTTAAAATTCATATAAATAACACAGGAAAATTAACTAAAAAATTCTAAATTAACAGGGGTGGTTTAGAGGGGTGTTTACTTTTTTTTAAAGTTTAAAATACTATGATTTTACTTTTAATAACTTAAAATTAGCATAAATAACACGGGAAAATTAATTAAAAAATTAAAAATTTAAAGGGGTGGTTTAGAGGGGTATTTACTTTTTAAAATACTTAAATTACTGTGATTTAAAATACTATGATTTTACTATTAATTACTTAAAATTGGCCTACATAATACAGAAAACTTTATAAATAAAATAAAAATTATACAGGGGTGATTTTAGAGGGTGTGTTTTTATATACGTCAGGCAAAAATAGCTATTTATTATACAAGTATCTTATAAGGCAAATAAGTTACGAAAGAAATGTTTAGCCACGAGAGCTTGCTCGACTGGCTAATTTTTCTTGAGTAACTTATTTGCTGTTAAGACACGTGTTTAATACAAAGCTTTATCCAATATCTCGTAATAACAGTTTAAAATGTAATTAAAAGTTTTGACATTTGACGTTTTAAAATATCAAATTTAAATTATGAAAACTAGTAAGTAGGAGGTGTACTCATAATTTACCTATAAGTCACTAGTGTGTAATTATGAATTCATAAGTCCACTAGTGTTTTATAGACCCCATAAGATATGTAAAATCGGCATTATTATGCCTTCATAAGACAGAGGTGTGGAATAAAAAATTTTATCCAATACGGTAACAGTACAAACAAGTGCGTTGAATATGTGTATACGTATACATACGCAGCGAGTTGCCGTCGTTTAAAAATACGAATCACTAAAAAACTGGCTTAAATTTGCAAAAATTTTTTACACAATGTGTTTAAGAAATGTTTAATGGATTTTTTGGATTTTTTTTAAAAGCGGCATCTGGTGGAACACTTTTTGTAAGTCCACACAAAGTTGGAGAATTGTATGAGATTTTCTATTGAGCAGCTCCCGGAATGAAGCATTATATTTAATTATTGCGCTATTGTATTGTCTTAAATTTTGTTTTATTCGAAAGTACATACTTCAAGACATAATTTCTATTAAATACCAATTAATTTCAACCCTAAACTGAAATCAGCTCAATAACTAGTCAAAACTTAGTGTCGCACGGAGCGATATGATGCTACTCAAATTAGCGATTAATGGAGGTTGATGTTTACATCGCTCTAACAAGCAGAAATATTTTTCAATTCAGTTGAAATTCTAGGAAAGGGTGCACTGATGTTTCCTCTAAAGATACTATACTGAATCTTGTTGCAAAACTATTAAGTTGACAAAAATGTATTTTTGGCCACTTTTCCGAGCGTTTGTCCCAGGGAACCGGACAAATAGGCGCCTCGAGAAAGGCGCCACCGTATAGGCACCAACCATATAGGCGCCGAACCAATTATGCGCTAGCCATTAAGGCGCCAGTCATATAGACGCCGAGCTATTTAGGCGCCAGCCATTTAGGCGCCAGTCATTTAGGCGCCGAACCTTTTAGGCGCCAAATTTTTTAACTATTGTCTTACTTCTGTTCTTACTTATTATATTGTTTTAACATTTGCCTAATATTCGAGTATGACCAAATAGTGTACTACTAGTTTAAGGTCCGGCTTTAGAAACTAATTAAAAAATGTAACTATATTTTCAAAAATTAACCAATAGAAGACGTCGATTAGCATAATATTTTGAATTTTGAATTTTTGTCTACTCTGAGCCCAAATTAAAAAATTTAACTAAATTTTTAAAAATTAACCAATAGAAGACGTTTATTAGCATAATATTTTGAATTTTGTCTACTCTGAGCCCAAATTAAAAAATTTAACTAAAATTTAAAAATTAACTAATAGAAGACGTTTATTTATTAGCATAATATTTTGGAAAGGAAATTTCATTTTCTTTATTTTTGTTTCTGTTGCCAAAATAGCAACAACAAACCAGTAGCCACCTCACTTTAAATTTCTGATCACGCCATCCAGTTTGAGGTTGGATTTCTAAAGTTTCTTATCAGAGACGGTCTTGCTCTCACAATTTGAATTTAAATTTAGCGGTGCCAACTATAAATGAAATATAGGTTGGCAATTCAAGACCAGATTTCAGTATTAGTATCAGTAACAGTGTTAGTATCAGTTTCGGTGTCAGTATCAGTAACAGTATCATTTTCAGTATCAGTTTCAGTATCAGTTTCAGTATCGGTTTCAGTATCAGCATCAGTATCAGCATCAGCATCAGGATCGGCATCAGTATCGGCATCGGTATCGGCATCGGTATCGGCATCGGTATCGGCATCGGTATCGGTATCGGCATCGGTATCCGCATCAGTATCAGTATCAGCATCAGTATCAGCATCAGTATCAGTATCAGTATCAGTATCAGCATCAGCATCAGTATCAGTATCAGGATCGGCATCAGTATCGGCATCGGTATCGGCATCGGTATCGGCATCGGTATCGGCATCGGTATCCGCATCAGTATCAGCATCAGTATCGGCATCAGTATCAGCATCAGCATCAGGATCGGCATCGGTATCGGCATCGGTATCGGCATCGGTATCGGCATCGGTATCGGCATCGGTATCGGCATCGGTATCGGCATCGGTATCGGCATCGGTATCCGCATCAGTATCAGCATCAGTATCGGCATCAGTATCAGCAATAGTATCAGTATCAGTATCACTATCGGCATCAGCATCAGTATCAGTATCAGCATCAGCATCAGTATCAGTATCAGGATCGGCATCAGTATCGGCATCGGTATCGGCATCGGTATCGGCATCGGTATCGGCATCGGTATCCGCATCAGTATCAGCATCAGTATCGGCATCAGTATCCGCATCAGTATCAGCATCAGTATCAGTATCACTATCAGCATCAGCATCAGCATCAGTATCACTATCAGCATCAGTATCAGTATCAGTATCAGCATCAGCATCAGCATCAGCATCAGCATCAGCATCAGCATCAGCATCAGCATCAGCATCAGCATCAGCATCAGCATCAGCATCAGCATCAGCATCAGCATCAGCATCAGCATCAGCATCAGCATCAGCATCAGCATCAGCATCAGCATCAGCATCAGCATCAGCATCAGCATCAGCATCAGCATCAGCATCAGCATCAGCATCAGCATCAGCATCAGCATCAGCATCAGCATCAGCATCAGCATCAGCATCAGCATCAGCATCAGCATCAGCATCAGCATCAGCATCAGCATCAGCATCAGCATCAGCATCAGCATCAGCATCAGCATCAGCATCAGCATCAGCATCAGCATCAGCAACAGTATCAGTATCAGCATCAGCATCAGTATCAGCATCAGTATCAGCATCAGTATCAGCATCAGTATCAGCATCAGTATCAGCATCAGTATCAGAATCAGTATCAGCATCAGGATCAGCATCAGTATCAGCATCAGTATCAGCATCAGTATCAGCATCAGTATCAGCATCAGTATCAGCATCAGTATCAGCATCAGTATCAGCATCAGTATCAGCATCAGTATCAGTATAATGGAATTGGTTTCGCAAAAAGGAAATGAAAAATTACACGTCGAAGGGCATTGTTTTGTTTTCGATAAACTCAGCAAATGTGGGTTAAAACGATTTTGGAGATGTGATCAAAAAAACAACGGTTGCAAAGTGAGAATACACACAATAAATGGTGCCGTTGTGAAACAAATGCACGAACACTCTCACGATAGTAATGCGGCTAAAGTTGAAGCAAGCATTTTAGTGAATAACATGAAGAACTACTCAACTACTGTTGAGTCAACAGCACAAATTGTTAATGCCTGCCTCAATACTGAAATGTCGCGAGCGGTACAAGTTGCATTACCGAATGATCTGGTGTTAAAAAAAACAATCCGAAGAAAGAGGAATGAAGTTAATGCTGTACCTCCTTCACCATTAACATTAGAAGAATGAATTATTCTCGAAGCATATAGAACTTTTGAAGCGAACGGAACCATAGAAAACTTTTTAGTTGCTGACAGTGGACCCGAACCAGAAAGAGTTTTACTTTTTGGCCGGGAAAGTAATGTTCGTCGAATTTTGCGTGAATCGGAGCATTGGTTCATTGATGGAACATTTTCAATAGCGCCTAATCTCTTTTATCAAGTATATGTTATTATGGCAGAAAGATTTGGAAGATTTGGAGGCGTCCATCCCGTAATATATGCATTGTTACCAAACAAACACACAAGGATTTATGTAAAAATGATCAACCTTTTAAAAGAAGTAGAGCCGAATTTAAACCCTGCCAAGATATCGTGCGATTTTGAATTAGCGGCTATGAATGCATTCAGAGAAGCATTTCCTAACTCTGAAATTTTAGGATGCTTTTTTCATTTGGTGAAAAAAAATATGCGAAAACATTTGGGAGATCTTCATTTATTGAGGCGCTACAATACTGAAGGTGATTTTGCTTTAGAAGCGCGAATGGTGACTTCCTTAGCATTTGTACGCATCGAAGATTTGGATACTGCTGTTGATGCGTTATCGAATGAGCTTTGTCCCAAGTTACAACAATTGCTTCAATGGTCTTATTTAGGGCGACCACTCCGCAGAACTGATGGAAGAGGTCGGCCTATATTTCCTCCGGAAACATGGTCTGTTCATGCAAGAGTTCTGACAGACACGGATCGAACTAACAACCACGCCGAAGCATCTCACCGACGTTTGCAATGTGAGCTGTCAATGGACCATCCGACGATTTGGAAGCAGATTGATTCTTTCAAACAAATTCAACGCGGTAGAGATGTTTTCTATGAACAACTAAATGCTGGAGCTCCTCTTCCAAAGAAAAAAACAAAATATATTACTGCCGATGACCGCATCAAGAATTTGGTATTGGACTACGATAATCGGAATATTATAGACTTTCTTCGCGGTATCTCACATAATTACGTAATGTAAATTTAAAATGTTATAATATATTATATTCTTTTTTTTTTAACAAAATAAAAAAAATATTTTTATTTAAAAATTAAATTTTTAATGTTATTATTTTAGTTTGAAACAAGCTTTCCATTTTTTATAAACGTATGTTGGTGGTGTTAAAGTGTATAAGCGTGTCCTTAAACTAAAAGACTACAACTACAACACAACATGAATTTTAAATGAACAAAAATGATAAGAAAATAAATTTTAACTACCAATGTATTTTGAACTGAATTTGGTGCGTCGGCGTCGGCTGGGATTTTAATTTAAAATTTAAAAAAAAATATTTGTGCGCCTAAATAGCTCGGCGCCTAAATGACTGGCGCCTATATGGCTGGCGCCTAAACGGCTGGCGCCTATATGGCTCGGCGCCTATATGGCTCGGCGCCTATATGGCTCGGCGCCTATATGGCTGGCTGAGTTTTTAACTGAGTTGGGATTGGGTCTTAATTTGTCAATTCATTTTTCTGTCAGTTCATTGTATGTACACACCCAAAAGTCGTAGAAATTTGATGTTTCTGTCAGGGCCGGCATCTTTTAGATTTGTCGTGTGGCGCTCACATAATATAATGTGATGTGAAATACAATTTTTTCAAGTGTTTAGTGTTTTCTTTCCAAAATTATTTACTGTTTTGTAATTTCCCTTGTGGTGCTCAAAATCCGTAGTGTGGTGCCCGAGCACTCAAGCAACACAACTGTTGCCGACCCGCCTGGTCTCTGTTTGAATGTTTGATCTTACCTTTTTCTGTACATCTCTTTTTGTAATTTGGATTCAAGATTATAATTTAGACGAATTTCTTTTTATATTGTGACATTTACAAGCATATTATTTACATATTATCAATTTTTATAATTCAGTAGAGAAGCAATAGTTATGTAAGCAACTAGGACTGTAAGCTATTAACATTCAAGAAAATACGCGCGCAATCGCAGTAGGCATTTGGATAGAAGATTTATTCAAAAACATATTATCGCTACCATCTTCCAAATTAAGAGTTTAAACGTTGAGAGGTCTTTTGGTTTCCTGTAATTAATAGAACTCAAAACTTATTAAATGTTCTTCTTGCTGGAACTGATATATACCTAGATATTATTTAAGTTTTTATTTTTATTTATTTTTTATTTTTAAATACCCCTAAGTAGGTATCAATAAATAATCTTATTTTACCGATTTTTACTAATAAGCAATTATCACGATTTAGCTACAGACGTTTTAACCAACTATGTATGACTAACTTATACGTTAAAGTAGTGGGAAAAATTATTATTTATAGTTATGTAGGCCTTGCATGTAATTATAGTGTTTATCAATTATTGCAGAAGGTGTGAATTTAGATTAGCTAAATATTATATTATTGGGCTCTTCGCAGTATGATGCATTTAACATCCAAAATTGCTTTGGAAGTATAGTTAAATATACGTCAAAAATGTCCACGGCAAATACTGTAAAAAGGTTTGTGTTTTCAACACTTCTGCTTACAACGGTGAGTAATTTTTACTACTTTTTTGGTACTATTCAAATTTAATCAAATTTAATTGACGAAAGATTTATATTTAAACAAATCAAAGTTTAGCTTCAGTTCTTCGTTGTAACAGTGGGAGAGTTTCTTTAATAAAAATATTTTTTTGAAATAACATATAAGCATGAAACTCTAATAAATCTGAAAAAAACTAATCTCCACTTCCAAATAAAAAATAAATAGGGAAATTTCTCCATCATGGCGCCATAATAAATTAAAAATACTGAAAGCAGATTCATACTTGTACAACAAGACTTATTTTGTATGATGATAATAATATTATTGTTGATCTAATTTTGTTGCTGAGACAATCCCAAAAAATATTTAACTTCTTGCTTTAAAAAAACTAGGGCACCTTATTAAAATTTTCTATAATATTTTTACAATGTAATAGCTTTTTTAGATATGTATGGCACAAAATCCATGGTTTCCAAATAGTGCGAGTAGAATACAACCTGTACGAGGCGGCGCATCATCAGAACTCTGGTCAGTTCCTGGCTCGCAAGTATAAACATTATTTCTTAAATTAAACATTAATTTTAATAACAATATTAATGCTTTTAGTCATCCATATTTGGACACGATAACTACACTATTCGGGTACTAATAATGTCAATCAAAGATATAATTAGATTTGCAATAGTATATTGTCTATCTTTGGTGACTAAATTGTTCCCCGATAGGTACCAATATTTAAGGAATATTGCTGATGGTATCAATGGAATTGTAGACTGCTTCAGTCACTATTATCACATAGCTTTGAATATCATCTTCGCAATTTGCAATTTTATTGGACGCATACCTTTCGTGGGATTGGTAGTGACCGTACCAATAACGATATGCAGATACTTGTGGTCTATTCCAGATCTAATGATATCATTTGTTGTTGATATAATTAAAGGTTTTTTGCTTTAAATACGCCTAATTTAAATATAATAAAAAATTACTAAAATAAAACAGAATTAAATAAAATAGCAAGTATACATATAATTTATTTAATCGTGTTATTAACAATTGTGTGATCCGGTACCCCGTCAAAACAGCCCCGACACAACAGCCCCGTCAAAAGAGCTCTGGAAAAATAACCCAATGACAAGATAGCCTCGACAAAATAACCCAATGACAAAATAGTATCGACAAAATAACTCGATGACAAAATAGCTTTGGAAAAATAGGCCAATGACAAACCAGCTTCGACAAAATAACCGGATGACAGAATAGCTTCGGCAAAATAGCCCAATGCTAAAACAGCTTCGACCATATGGTTCGATAACTAAATATCAACGCAGCCCAACGTAACGGCAAATGAGATTTCCGATACCCCCCTTCGCCCCAAACCTTTACGTAATTAATAGACGGCCCTTTTTTCCCTAGGGCTATTTTGTCGGAGTTGCTTTGTCTTTGGGCTATTTTGCCGAAGCTATTTTAGCACGGGCTATTATGTCGAAGGAATATTTCAGAGCAGGCTATTATGTCAGGGATATTTTGTCGTAGGGCTATTTTGGCACGGGCTATTATCTCGGGGAACATTATCGAGTTTCATCAGAAACCAGAGTAGTGAACCAACAAACCAATTCAAACATCGAAAAGGTTAGTGAATTCATTGATTGTTTCCCTTTGAGTAATTTTAAGATTAATTTTAAGAATATTTCAATAATATTGTTAATATCAGTATTAACAATATTATTTTCAAAAATTCATTTATCAAATTTTAAGCTAACTGGCAAATAAACTAACAATTAATTATTAAAACTTAAATAAAAATGTCACCACCTACAGAAAGAACCCTCAATATTTAACTGTTTAAAATTGATTTAGACACAATGCCCATTTTCGACGGACAAGAAATTCAAATTTTATAAAAGCAGTATAGAAAGCATTGTTATAAAATACTTTAATTTAATCTTCTCAAGATTCAGAAACCGAACAGCCGGTTTTATGTCCAAGAGACGATTTAATAATAACTTGGGAACAGATAAAAACTGCAATTTTACAACATTTTTGTGACATGCGATCATTTGAACAGCTTTTGTTAGATTTTAACAATATAAAATTAGAAAGAAACGAAAATTTAGTATATTTTGGTAACACAATTAGGAGCCAACTTGGAAAATTGATATCAACGATTAATTTGTCGAATTTAGGCAATAAAGAAATTAGACGCGAACTTTATACCGATAACGCGTTAGAGAGATATCTCGTATCCATATCATATTTCTTGCCAAATACGTTTACGTCAACCCTAAAATCTTGATCAAGCAATAAATTTCGGTAACTATGAAATCAATTTTATGAATAGAAGCAATGTAAATAAACAGGCATCTTTTAATAATAATTTTTCTTCAAGTAATTTCAACTCAAATTTAAAAAATAATAAACCCTTCCAACAAAGACAATACAATTATCAATTTAATTTCAAAAACCAAACTCCACAATTTGCGAATACGAATCAGTTTGTGAACAAAAATCCATATCAACAATTTATAAGACCAAACCAATTTCAGTTTAGAAATCAAAATCAACAAACTAGAAGACAGAATCAATTTTTATATAAAGGTCCATCGCAACAATTTTATCAATCCACCAATAATTTTCAAAGAAAACCTAGTAATCAAACGCAAAATAATTACTCATAACCAAGTCATAATTTATTCCTTTATTATGCGACTTCAATTTGGATGAAAGTATGTCTAGCTTACTACACGATTTTCACCCATTCTTTGACGGAATTATCGGAGTACGATTAATAAAAAAATTTCAATTTAAAATCGACTTAACTAATAAAATATTATCTAACGACTACTACCAAATTCCAATTTTAAATTATATACTATTCCAAAATAAACCGACCCTATTTTAAACAACAATTTTTGCTAAATCAACAAAAATGTGTAGCATACCCAAATACCCATTCAACTTCCAGACGACACTATTTAACAAAAAAAGGACAAATATTTAAGACATGTCACATTGACGAAATTTTAACTACAATAGAAAATAAATCTGTAAAAATCCAATTAAGAAATCCCACTTCTGAAATTTTTGAAGCTATAATAAATAATGTTGAAGAACTCGAAAAAAAAAAAGATAAGACCGTTAAATGACTAGTTGTTATCAGAAGAGATTAACTTCCATGCTGAACAATCATACGACTTGGATCTCAGTAAAATTTGATTAGATCACTTGAATTACGAAGAAAAATGCCAACTATTAAAAATTCTTAATAAAAATAAAATCGAATTATTTAACCCTTCAGGTCCATTACATTTCACTAACAAAATTAAACACTACATTAAACCTACAGACGAAATTCCTGTGCATGCAAAAAATTACCGTTTAACCTATCCACAAACAAGAAGTACGAACACAAATCAATGAAATGTTGGATAAAAATATTATTAGAGAATCCTTTTCTGGGTGGCCATCTCCAATATGGATATAAAAATGGCGACTCGTTATTGATTATCCAAATTTGAATAAGAAAACTATTGATCATAATATATTCCCAATTCCTAATATTACAGACCTCTTAATTAATTAATAAATTAGGCATATGCAATTATTTCGTTTGCGCTAGATTTAGCAAGCGGGTTTCACCAAATTCAAGTTCATCCTTCAGAAAACGTTCAGCATATAAAACGGACATTTTGAATTCCTTTAATACCATTTGTACTTAAAAATGCACCATCCACTTTTTTCAATTTTTGAAGAATATAAATTTTGACTTTCAGATTTAAAAATTTTATGTATTAATTTTAATTTCATTTATTTTTATGAAAATGAATTTTGATTTTGTTTATTTGTAAAATTGTTTTTAGGAAATTAGATTTCCCGAAATTTCTTTTGTTGAAAATTTAACAGTTGATTTAGAACGTAGACATTGTGCGCTAGCAATTTAATGCTTTTATAAATAATTTGCGTTGGGCAAGGTCCATTGAAGAGGACGGACATTGTCTGAAGAAGTCTCCACTTAAAAAGTTATATTTGTAATGGTAATCCTTTGTTTATATTTTTAAATATATTTTATATATTAATTGTTTACCACGGCTATAGAGACTTTAATTAAATATACAGGTCGTGGTTTGATTAGTTTAAAATAAATATTATAAACAAAGATTATATATAATTATAATTATCAATATTGAGCTATAAGACACGAAATAAAACACAAGTTAAAACAAAGATTATATACAATAAATTTTATAGATTAATAAATATGGATTAAATTAATTAAATTAAATTAATATGGATTAAAATACAATATAGTATTTTTAACCGACTTCAAAAAAGGAGGAGGTTTTGTGTTCGTCTGTAAAAAAATTTTTTTTTTATAAATTTATTAAAACAAAAATGATTTAAAAACTAAAAAATTAATAAAACAAAAATTCAACGAATTATTATTAAAATTGAAACACAAATTACTATTCGGAAAACAATAAAATATTTAAGTTTACTTTGATATATTATCTTAATAGATAAATTGATTTTCTGGATTATTGGATAGGGGTTATAAATAAAACAACTTTTTCAAAATGTCTACGTTTCGCTTAACTTTATTGTGGGCCTTTTCAGGACTAATCAAACTGAATGTTTGGATGTTACAAAAAATATAGCATATCCCCGAAATACGTTAAAATGAGCGGTATGCAGCATCCGCAAATCAGTGTACAAACAAATAAACGCAATACAGATAAATATATTGTCATGTTTTTTTTTATTAAATTAAGTTAATTATGAGCCTTTACGGTAGTTTTAGTTGATCAAATTTCATCAGCCGATGAGAAGAAATTAAGTTTTTAAATAAAATAAAATAATATGTTGATTTGTAGTATAATCCTAAAAAGAGGAAAGCTTTAGTTATAAATTTCTAAAATAAATACTGAATAATGAATAATGAAAAATAATGAATTATTTGAGATCATTTCATAGTTTTGTTTAAGAATAAAGATGTTTTTAGATCACAAAATCTTCGAATGAGAGGATGATGATTAATGATGATCAGGGTTGTAAATGATAATGCACTTAGGGCCTAAAACTTAAAATAAAAGTGTTTAAAAATTAAAAAGTGAAAGTGTAACAGCAAAAGTTAAATTCCTCACCGATTGAATTTGGCGCCATTGTTTTATGTTTGAAAATTAGTAATTTTGAAAATGGTAAGAACAAAATGCGCAGAATACAAAAAGGACATTGCGACTGAGACCACGAAACTTATAGGTTGATTAAATTGTGTCTCTATAAAATATAAAAATTTAACCTGCAATCATGAAAAATTAGTTTAAATTTACAAATGTCGCAATCAACAAAACAAAGTTAATGTTACTTACCGTAAATGAAGAGTGAAGTTAATAAACAAAGAAGAATTTAGTGGAATTATCAATTTAAGTGCACAAAATTAAAAATCACACAAGCAAAACTTTTGAACCACCAGTAGCAGTTTTAAACGTGGGAAACAACAGCAAAATGATCACCGAGAGAGGCCGCTTCCAACTTAAGCACAGGGTGAGCGCAATATTTGTGAAATAAAACTTAAACATTTTTTTTAACAACTTAATAAAACTACGTCGTAATGTTATAAAATTTTATTATTATTGAAATTGAGTCATTGCGTTAAATTTTCAATTAGCTACGTTGCAACAATTACGTTTTAAATAAATTGAAAATTTACCCATACGGCTTCTGGTCAGATATTAATCGTTCTTATATTAGAAAAAGATTTAAAAACATCTGTACAATTTTGCTTCAACTCAAGTAAATATTGAGGATTGAGGATATTGGTATTTGTTTGGAGAATTTTATAAATAATTTGTGTTATTAAATTTAAAATTTATCTAAATGATACGTGTCTATTTTCGTCAATATTGATTAATATACTGATAAGCTTTCGTGGGATATTGGACAACTACAGGTTAGAAAAACTACTGTGTATATGCCGACGTTTCGCTCAACTTTATTGTGAGCTTCTTCAGGGCTACAAAGTTCTTTATTAATATCTGTTGTGAATTCTTTTAAATTACAAACTCACCTAATACACTGCAAACTGTGTGGTGTTAAAAAATAAAGAGCTTTCGGTACATGTGCGACATAACATAGCTAAGCAAATAATACATAAAAAAACAGTAACAATTCGTTGTCAATAAATATAAAACTCAAAAAATCTAAAAATGTAAATTACAAACTTTAAAACATTCAACATACAAGTCAAACTAGCAATTGATAAACAATAAAACAAATTTCGCTTGCTGATAATTGTGCAATCCAAGGACGCATTTATATCTTAATTTAACAAATCACCATATATTACGCTGAGCTTCCGCGTATCTTCTCGAAAATGTATACTATTTTTAGTTGTTTTTATATGGTACATCTCGCTTATCGATCTTTTTAGATAGTTCTCCTCCAGGTCCAGCACTTCAACCTGTTCGAAATCAAAAGAATGGTTCAGCTCTATGTGATGTTGAACTAGTGCTGATATGTTAGAGTGTTCAATGTTTATTTCCTTCTTTGTTTTTTTATCATTCGACGTCTCCCTATCAGATTTTCTGCAATCATTCTTGTGTTGGTAAACCCGGTCTTTTAGCAACTGTTTAGTCTGACCAACGTACTTTCCCTCACAGTCTTTGCACGGGATTCTATATACTAGCTCTGATTTATTTTCCTTAGCTATTTTAACCTTCAATCTTGTTAATAATCCCCCATGATTTTTAATATTATAAGGAGCCAGCGTGCAAAATGGTTTCAACGTTATAGCCAATCTCTCCGTTAAACCTCTTATATAGGGAAACTTGAAATATAGTTGTTTTTGTTCCTCTTCATTATTTTTATTTATTTTTTCCCTATTTGTATTCCTTTCTACCGCTCTTTTGTACCATTTTGGATAAGCGTTTTCTTTTAGAAGAGCTTCGATCTTGATTTTATTTTCTTTTTGGAAAGAATGGTGGCTAATATCTGCCACTCTCTTCAGTAGTCCAACTATCAATGCTTTCTTTATATTATTATGATGGTAGGAATGGTACCCAACCAAGTTTCTGGATGCGTATGGTTTTATATACCAATTTGTCACAATATAATTTTGGTCATCCCGAATTACCTTAACATCCAGAAAAGGTATTTCTTTGCCTTTTGGTACTGCCATAATTGAGTCGTCTACGTATAAATAAAAGAAAGGTATTACGTATTCTATGGTTTGCAGTACTTTTTTTTTTTATTAGCATTTCCATCACTAATCATAGGTACAAATAGGGAAAAAATAAATAAAAATAATGAAGAGGAACAAAAACAACTATATTTCAAGTTTCCCTATATAAGAGGTTTAACGGAGAGATTGGCTATAACGTTGAAACCATTTTGCACGCTGGCTCCTTATAATATTAAAAATCATGGGGGATTATTAACAAGATTGAAGGCTAAAATAGCTAAGGAAAATAAATCAGAGCTAGTATATAGAATCCCGTGCAAAGACTGTGAGGGAAAATACGTTGGTCAGACTAAACAGTTGCTAAAAGACCGGGTTTACCAACACAAGAATGATTGCAGAAAATCTGATAGGGAGACGTCGAATGATAAAAAAACAAAGAAGGAAATAAACATTGAACACTCTAACATATCAGCACTAGTTCAACATCACATAGAGCTGAACCATTCTTTTGATTTCGAACAGGTTGAAGTGCTGGACCTGGAGGAGAACTATCTAAAAAGATCGATAAGCGAGATGTACCATATAAAAACAACTAAAAATAGTATACATTTTCGAGAAGATACGCGGAAGCTCAGCGTAATATATGGTGATTTGTTAAATTAAGATATAAATGCGTCCTTGGATTGCACAATTATCAGCAAGCGAAATTTGTTTTATTGTTTATCAATTGCTAGTTTGACTTGTATGTTGAATGTTTTAAAGTTTGTAATTTACATTTTTAGATTTTTTGAGTTTTATATTTATTGACAACGAATTGTTACTGTTTTTTTATGTATTATTTGCTTAGCTATGTTATGTCGCACATGTACCGAAAGCTCTTTATTTTTTAACACCACACAGTTTGCAGTGTATTAGGTGAGTTTGTAATTTAAAAGAATTCACAACAGATATTAATAAAGAACTTTGTAGCCCTGAAGAAGCTCACAATAAAGTTGAGCGAAACGTCGGCATATACACAGTAGTTTTTCTAACCTGTAGTTGTCCAATATCCCACGAAAGCTTATCAGTATATTAAAATTTATCAACGTATTATCGTTTTATTTTATAAAAAAACATCACAAAGAGTCGCATGTTGAAAGGTGTGTGCGCTCCAGCGAGGCGTTTTTCAGTAGCGGGTGGTTTTTAAAATTTTATACCGCTGGGGGCAGAGCAATATATTAATAAAACCATTAACAGTTCAAAAAAACAGTCAATCAATATAAAAATACTACTAACATAAAATAAGATTTATTTGGTAAACTTTTGAAAGTACCATCGCTTTTGGAATTCACGTTCAGAATTTAATGAAACTTGGCATATTGGTACATTATAATATGATAATGAGCCAGTTAAATTTTTAAAGGGCTACAGAGAACTGAAAAAAAGTTATTAATATTATAAAATGTTTGCTTTTAGCATTGATCCTTATGGAAAATCACAAAGTTTATTTAATTTCACAAAAACTGACGTTCAGATTTCAATGATAGTGTTATCAATGGGAAGAAAAAAATGTTTTGAACACTTTGGTTAATCAGATTCCGAACTTCGGAGCTTGTGATAAGAGTAATTAGTAAATTATTAAGAAAAATGTGCTATGTTATTTACATGTGGCAACGCAGCCAAACAGGATATGACGCGCGCGAAACTTAAACATGCATCAACCTTAGTTTCTAACTTTTATTGTAGTCGAGGCAATGAAGCACTAAAAAAGCCAAAGATAGGAAATCTTTTAGGATAGGACGTATCGGAATGCGGTTTTTTGCATTCGCTTGCATAAATTATTTATATCATTCGTACCTACTTTGTACCTATTACAAACCGGAAGTTGCATTGCTGCAGTCAAAAAATTCATGCAAAAAATGCATCTTTTGAGAGGCCTCTTGGAAAATTAAAAAATAAAAATATAAATAAGAATCAGAATTGGCTCAAGTCGAGTACTCGGGGGTTTTCGAGGTCGCTGATCACGATTATGATGTTCAAATTGACCCCCCGAATACCTGGAGCTCAGGAACGCCGACGAACGTCATCTCCGGAGACTATCCCGAACTTTATGCGAGAGAGGAGAGAAACTGGGCACCCGGTTTTTTTTTGGGTCGCTGAATTCGAATATACCATCGGCGAACACCCCACGGACACCCGGTGGGCCCCAACCTGGACGCGGATCTCATCTTCGAGAATTTTTCTGGAAATATCGACAATAACGAACTGAAAATCGTTATGGGGGCTTTTTGTGTGCGCTGAATCCGAATTTTATGTTAAAAACGACCACCCGAACACCTGGTGTGCCCTAACCTGGCCCTGAACGTCATCCCCGAAGGTTTTCCAGACATAATTGAAAAAAAACACCCGAAAATAGCTACGACCATCGCTTGATCGCTTGGGTACGATGACAGTTTTATGTTTAGGACCGTTATCTCACTAGCAGACTCATCACTTTCCTGTTTCTCGTTCTCTCTCTTTTATTTTCTAAATAAAGTAATTACTTCAACGCTTTCTGTAAATTTTTAAAAAATAATTTTTTTTTCTACTCGGATGTGTTTATTTCTTCTTCTTGAATATCTTCTTCAGAAACGGGAAAATCTTTATTTTTGCTTTCTCACTCAGATATATTTTCTTCTGCTTCATTATCTTCTTCAGAAACAGAAACATCTTTATTTTTGTCCTCGCAATCAAATATGTTTTCTTCTTCGTCATTATTTTCTTCAACAATAGTATTTTCTTCTAGTATATTCTTTTCGAACCGATTGCTTTTCTTGGTTTTGCGCCTTCATTTAATCTTTAAATTTAATTTTAATTTTAATCTTTTAAAATTTAATTTTAAAAAATTTTGATTTTTTAATTTAAAATTTTGTAAAAATTTGATTTTGGTTCTTACGCAAAATATATATTATAATCTTTTTAATTTTGGCGCCTTAAGTCAAGTGGTGCATATGGCCGGTGCCATATTGCCTATATCCTAGTTAAGACACTGCATCCTCCTGCCAACCAATCGGAAAGCTATTTTGTTTTACTTCTCAACCTGCAGGTCGGAAAGCAATCTTTTCCTAACCCGAGCTACATACAAAAGTATTTAAAAAAAATTAATTTTAATAAAATAAAAGGAAATTTAATAAAAGCATTAATTACACAGTGTTACAAAATTGAAATTTTTTCAGCTTCAAGAATGGGCGAAGATGATTCTAATAGATTTATTTGCGCTGAAAACGAATCTGACTTTGAAATTGCTCCATCACGTCAAGTTTTTTTGAAATTGTAGCTGAAATAGTCAAAAAATAGCTATTTTTATCCATTTTCATAATTTTTTTCGGAGAACCTCATTTTTTTTGTTTCAATTTTCCACAAGTGCGTCGCATAGTACTACTACTTAGCTTTAAAATCTATTTTTCAAAATCATTCTACGATTTTTTAAAGTGAAGATATACCATTTTTAATTCAAGAGATTTAGTCATGCAAATTCACTCGTTTTACCGCCCCAAACTTACTTTTTGACAAGTTCTTCAGTGTTCTGCCTACACAGGGGTTCTTGAGGTTGCTAATTAAGTAATAGTAGAAAGTATAAAGATGAAATAGTATATTATACATTAAGGGAGAGAAACACAATACAATGCACCGAAGGAATAATGGTGTTCTCTCCTGTAGTGTATATACTATTTTTTACACGCCCGAAACCAAGAAGTAAATAAAAAACTACTTTTTAAATCATGACAGAGAATTGCAATTATTTTATTCAGTAGCCTTTGAATTGTATATAACGAATACTATGACAACAACAAAAATTGTGTAAACAAACTCAGTTTCAAAATGCAAGAACCACAAGAAATTATTGATGCTGCAAGTGTTGCATTCTCCGAATGATTACCACCGAAATTGAAAAAATTGTACGATATTGCATATAATCTTTTAAGAGAGTGGTGAAGGGAAAAAGAAGTAATAACATATTCCGAAAACGTCAAAAGTCCTGTCAAGAGAAAAAATTATGTTGCAAAAGTAATCAAAAGCAAATGATATTTAATGATTAAGGTAATATACTGCATTATTTATGTAGATCTTATTATGTATTAACAATTTCTATACATTGTAGGTAGCATTGATTCTGGGTATTGCATGCGCATGTCGCTCAGAAGAATTGATAAAAGATAAAAGACGTAGGTGCTGATATTACAACAATAAAACGCCACGGAGCCGGAGGTTGGAAGATTAGGTAGAAAATAAAAGAAATATTGCAAACCAATTACTACAACCTGCAGGAACGAGCCAAAACCAGGGATTATGTCTAATTTCTCACGAAAATAAGACGGAAATAACCAATCGAATACTATTAGAATCTGCAAGTACGATCAAAACATTAAAAAATACTGATATTGATATTCGTTCCAATATTAAATTTGAAAACTGTAATAATGTATCATTTTCTATTAATATTAATAAATAAGTTCTTAAATTTTTCTGCGTTATTCGTTTTATTAATATGTGTATAATGAAAACTCCCTTAGGGAGTTTTGTTTATATTATACTCCCTGGGGTAAAATGAGCTATTTCTGTCACAATTTTGATCACCTAGAAATCGACTTCTACTCCCGGGCGTGTAAAAAGTTTTGTTTGTGTTGATTTTTCGTGCACTTATTTGATAATTCCACTTGTAAATTCTTCCTTGTTTATTATTACTTCACTCTTCATTTACGGTAAGTAACATTAACTTTGTTTTTTCTGATTACGACATTTTGTAATTTTAACTAATTTTTATGATTCCAGGTTAAATTTTTATATTTTATCAAGAGACACAAGTTAATCAACCTATAAGTTTCGTGGTCTCAGTCGCAATGTCCTTTTTGTATTCTGCGCATTTTGTTCTTACCATTTTCAAAATTACCAATTTTCAAACATAAAACAATGGCGCCAAATTCAATCGGTGAGGAATTTAACTTTTGTTGTTACACTTTCTCTTTTTAATTTTTAAACACTTTTATTTTAAGTTTTAGGCCCTAAATGCATTATCATTTACAGCCCTGATCATCATTAATCATCATCCTCTCATTCGAAGATTTTGTGATCTAAAAACATCTTTATTCTTAAGCAAAACTATGAAATGATCTCAAATAATTCATCGGGTAAGTACTTATTTTAGAAATTTATAACTAAGGCTTTCCTCTTTTTAGGATTACACTACAAATCAACATCTTATTTTATTTTATTTAAAAACTTAATTTCTTCTCATCGGGTGATGAAATTTGAACAACTAAAATTACCCTAAAGGCTCATAATTAACTTAACTTGATAAAAAAAAACATGACAATATGTATATAGGGTACACGCTATCTTTTATGTAGGAATGTGAATATTGTATAACTTTAAAAAAACAACCAATTTCCATATACTACAGGGTGACCCAGACCACCCGTATCAGTACTTTTTTTCAAAAACGGTAAGTCGTAGAGAGTTGGGCTAAAAAATTTATTACAAAAGCCCTAATGACGAATCTAATGGTGATATTATTATTTCCAGGAAAAGTCGGCATCCAGAGTAGTTTGCTCCAGAAAGTCCAGAAATCCAGAATTTTAAATGGCACCATATGTCGAAAGTGGTATCGTTGGAAAGCTCCTTAAAAAATAAGCAAGTTTTGTAGGAAATTTTTTTTTATTACTCCCACCCCTTTTAAGTTATATTCGACTTAAGTTATTAACTTATTATTTTGATTATTTTGACTTTATTTAAAATAATCTAGCTATCGGGTTAGACAATAATTAATAATTGCAATTGTTTTATCCCTCTGTCGTAAAATTATCCGTTGCCATTGTTCAAACTAATCATTATTTATTGTTTATTATTAATATTAAGTGTTTGTTTTGAAGTTAAAATTTATATTATTAATTAGTTTAATTAGTAAAATTATACCGTTTTCGAATTTAGTGGCTTTCGATATGTTAATGATTTTGGGAGAATGTGGACAAAATTACAGAGCTTCTGAGCGTATTTATGCTGAAAGATATCCTCAACGTGCCCGTCAATCTTTCAATGTTTTTCGGAGATTGGCAGCACGTATTTGTACCAGAGGCCAGGTGCAACCAACAAACAATCGCGGTAATCGGATTATGCGACATGTACGTGATGAAAGAGCAACTGATATTCTTGCTGCAGTAATTGTGGATCCGAATATTTCAACCAGAAGACTTGAAAGAGATTCTGGAGCTAGCCAATTCTCTGTATGCAGAGTCTTTAAAGATCATAACTTTCATCCATACCACATACATATGCATCAAGAATTAAACGAGAGTGATTTTCAAAGTAGAGTAATTTTTTGTAATTGGTAAATTAACAAAGGCCCTCATTTTCCTAGGACGGTTTTATGGACTGACGAGGCTACTCAGAAGCACTGGTAAAGTCAATATTCACAATGCGCATTACTGGTCGCAAACAAATCTCCATTGGCTGCGAACTATTGATAACCAACATCTTTGGAGCGTTAACACGTGGTGTGGTATGCTTGAAGGAAAAATTATAGGTCCTTGTTTTTTTGAAGAAAATCTCAATGGGATACGACATGCCGAGTTTTTTAATGATTTGATCGATTTATTGGAAAATGTTTCTCTGGAAATGCGAGCAATCATGTGGTTTCAGCAAGACGGCTGCCCAGCTCATTTTTCATCGGTTGCTAGGAATGCAATAAACCAACTATTTCCCAATAGATGGATTGGCAGGGGAAGCACAGTGGAGTGGCCTCCAAGGTCGCCAGATTGTTCTCCCCTGGATTTTATTCTTTGGGGTCGGATCAAAGATATTGTTTATACAGAAAAACCGACAACGAGAGATGATATGAAGCTCAGAATTTGCAATGCCTGTCGATATTAAACACTGAAGAAGTACTTAGAGCCGCTGATAGTATAACCAGAAGAGCTCAACAGTGTTTAGAAGTAAATGGAAGACATTTTGAACACTTGTGACATTGCTCTAACGCGGTAGCTGGATTTCAAGTGCTGACTTTTAAAGTTAAGTTCGTTATAAGAAATTGAAATTTAATAATGTCAAGTGAATATAACTTAGAAGGTGTGGGAGTAATAAAAAAAATTTTCCTACAAAACTTGCTTATTTTTTAAAGAGCTTTCCAACAATACCACTTTTGACATATGGTGCTATTTAAAATTCTGGATTTCTGGACTTTCTGGAGCAAACTACTCTGGATGCCGACTTTTCCTGGAAATAATAATATCACCATTATATTCGTCATTATAGGGCTTTTGTAATAAATTTTTTTAGTCCAACTCTCTACGACTTACCGTTTTTGAAAAAAAGTACTGATACGGGTGGTCTGGGTCACCCTATATGAGATATTTTTATTTAATTTGAACTTTTTCAATTCATTTGGACTACATTTTGAATACAACATCAATTAAATGGCTGCCTCTTATGGCCACGGCAAATGTGCTCTATTTGCTGCATTTTCCATAACTTTTTCGGGCATCTCGGGTGCTATAGCCATGATTTTACCACGAATGTTTGCCTTGAGCTCGTCAATGGTCTGAGGGTTGCTGGCGTACACTTTGTCAACCATTCGACCGATTGTTTGGTTATATGGAACTTAAAACTTCTGATTTGTTTTGTTTTTGATGGTCCATTTTTAAGATTTTAATACCAGCGTTACTTTTCATTCAAATAATGTTTCTGTATAATAAAGAATGCAAAAAATATATTAAAAAACTTTTTTTTAATCATTTCAAGAGTATATTTATTAAATCTTACAAACCTTATACCAATATCTTTATTAATAATCTCATAAAAAATTCACAAAAAATACTTTGGTTTAAAGTAGAATCCTGCCTTAAATTCGTTTGGAACTTCGAACTGTAGATCGGACCTTATTGTCTCATCTGAAAATTGTAAGATTTTATTTTATTTGTTACAATTAAATAAAAGTTACATGTTTTCGCACGCAACTTGCTCAGAGGAGTACAAAATTTGAAACACCTATAACTTTGAAAAAAATTAAATTTGTTTAAAAATTGAATTAATTAAAAATTAAAAGAAGTTCATGCGAGCTAAAACTAAGCTCTATCGATTGACATTAAATTTGGAATAGGTCGAAAAATAAATCTCCCCAAAGATTTTGTGATAGTTATTCAAAAATATTCAAACTTATGGTCGAATTAGCCCTAGTCTAAGAACATCTGTACTTAAAGTTTCTTGTATTCTTTGCAAAACTTTTTAAACTGGAAGCCCATCAAGTTGTTTTAATAATCGTAAAATGATTTTTTAGTTAAGAAGCACATTATGTACAAAATAAGTACTTAAGCGTAGCGTCGCTCTCATCCAATTACCACTAGAAGAAATAAAATAATCATAACATAGTGGAGCGTAATGTAATATAACAAAACAGTATCGTTTTAATTGACATAATTAAGTTGCTTAATTTGAAATTGAGTTAAGTTATGTAAACCTCGTTATTTATTATTTTGAACCCACACATAAGTTTCTTTAGCTTTTTTTATTATTTTGATGAGAATGTCGTTTTATTGTGTTGTAATTTATTGACTTACTACACCTATTAATATTTAACGTTAAATTTTAAATACAAATTTTAATTATTACAACAAACTGCATATTATATTATTATAATATTTAATTAAATACTTCTTGTTTCAGTATTCTTGCAAATTTAATTTTATTTCATTTTATTTGCAAGAATATACTCTCTTAAATATCTAATTATAATTAATCTTGCATCAAGTGCATATATAAATTAAAATAATAGATATTTATGGCAGGTCCGTGGGTTAAACAAAATTTAGAAAATAAATACATCAATTATTACTAAATACTAAATAGTAAGCTTATAAAAAGTGTTTACGCCAATAGGTAAAAAAATATGCAATGGAGGGTGGCTTGAAGCCTCCTTCATTTGCGCTATTACAAAATCTATAATGATGTGTAAAATATATTCGATTGAGCTTTCGCAAAATAAAAAAAAATTTCATCTTTTAACTATTTCCAGTATAATTATATAAACATAATTTATTCGTAATTTAATTTCTAAATAACAAAAAAAAACTTATTTCTTCAGAATCACAAATATGGTCCCAATTTTACAAAATTTCGAAGTCAATCTCTATTAAAATGTTAAATATTAATGAAGATTGATTCATAATACCCGCACTTTACAAATCCCAAAATGTAAAAAGCCTTTATTAGAAAATTTCTTAACCTCATGTATCTGAATCTAAATTTTCTATGTATATAAAAAAATATTAAGAAAATAGATTATGTAAACATCGCATAACTTTCTCCATTTAATTTGGGTACATAATCAATTTTTAAGAGTGTTTTTTTCGGCAAAATCAATGAAGACAATCAAAAAATACAAAAACGAAATGTCAAATGTCATGTCATAATGAGTATGTTCTATACAAGTTATCTGGAAACTTCCTTCTTATCGAAACTTATCGGGAAGTTGGACTAACTATTCGTTTAAAATAATTCCTAATCTTACTGTATAATCTGTATAAAAAATTGTATAACAGGCATTACAAAAAATGAAAATCAAAACATGCTACTCAAACGCTTACAAAACTATAATTTTAAGAAAAGGTAAATAGAAAATTACAAGTCACAAATAAAATTATTTTCAAACTTCTATTATATAAAACTATACAAGAAATAAATTCAAGCAGATAATATCAACTAGGTTAAGGTTATGTGTGAACCCTTATTTAAAAAATCTAAATATAAAATAAAATCAAAAATTGAAACAAATTTCTGTCAATTCAATATCAATTTAATAAATTGTCATCAAAAAATATATTAAAAAGAAAGAATAAATTTAATAATAATACTCAAAATTCAATTTATTTTGTTCAATTAAATAATTTCAAATCAAGTGATATTTTTTGCATTTTATTTTTTATAAATTTTTAAACGTCACATATGTATTAATACATATAATAATCAGGTCTATTGTGTATCACAAACGTTATTATAAAGGTGACAGTTATATGACATACAATAAGGTTTTCGGCTAATTGGTATGCACTATAAATGCTAAGAAAACCTTCATTATAAAGATCATGTTAAAATAACGGTTTGTGAAAACTATTGGTAATACCAATTTGCCGAAAATCTTTAATGTTATGTCATAACTGTCACCTTTATAATAACGTTTTTGATACATAATAGACCTGATTGTCTACTACAACTGAACATTTACTTAATATACATCAAACAAATTGAATTAATTAGTAAAAAATGGTGGTTCAAAAGTAATTGATATTTAACCTGTGCGATTGATAATATTTTTTTCATACCCCAACCACACACTGGCATACACACAGACGAACATCTAACTAAAAGTCATCAAAATTTTATCAGAGCCTGATAAGGAACATTTTAAATACGTATGGGTAGGTTAATACTTATGGGGAAAGTAAAAATCACCTGCTAAATTAAATGAAAAGGTTAATTCACAAGGTAAGATGTATCATCTTGGTGAAACACGGAAAAAGTGCTTTATTTTTTACTAGACAATAATTAAAAGTACAATTATTATTATTTAACGACTTGATTTATCGATATCTTCTCATCGATAAATTTAACACCCACCTGACAATAAGTTCGTAATAGGTAGAAAACTTTTAATCATCTTAACAACGAAGTAATTACTGTAATATGATGCACTACATATTTGCTTACTAAGTAAGTAAGTGAGCTTATTGTTAAGAGTTTTGAGTTGGAATATGTGTTCAAATCATTTCAATAAAAATAAATAAAATTCTTGAAAATTTTCTCGAGTTGTTTGCAATTTTAAGTAATATTTGAAAAATAATATATATTATTTTATCAGTTCGTGAATGCAAAATATGATTTTGAATGGTACTTAAACGTTAATATTTCAATAAGTGTTTGAAAATCATAACAATCATAAAAGTTACTACCTACGTCGTGTCAAACCCAATAGCATCATGTAATTAAGCAGTAATTATCAATTAATATTTAATTGGTATGCAATAGAGGGGTTTCCTTAAATACGAGTGCTATACTTTAAATAACTTTACTTCAATTAAGATAAGTCTCCGTCGAATAATGGAATCATTCAATTTTGTTCTACTTCTTATCTTACAGGTAAGTGCGTTTATAATTAGCATTAATAGCAGATATTAAGTTCAAGTTGCATTAATCGGTTATTTTAATGTGTCATCTTTATCTTTTGAGTGTGATGTAAATAAATAGATAGTGTAGATACTTTAGAAATATAAAAAAATGAAAATTTAAACCTAAACGTTAGTTTATACTCACGGAAACGCAACGCATGGCCAAGTTTTTCATTGATTTTAATTAGTTATGTTAGTTAAAAAATAAGAGAACATAGATCTATATGGAATCATACACTACTATGTTTAACCTCGGCTTTATAATATATTAATTCTATTTAAAAATAATTAATTAAAATCTGTGGGTGGTCAACAATGGGGTTCTCTTGTTGGTGGCGTTTGTTAGAAATAAAATTGAAAATTAAAAGTATTGTTAAAAATAGTGATTTATTAAATTTCATACAAACTTTAATCTTAAACCCAAACAGTTTATTGTCTATAGTTAAATAAATACATAAAGCCTATTATAATATTTGCATTGTCTCACCTTTTTAAATTGTTGATTTTTTATTTTAAATTTAAATCCATCATTTTTACATTTATTTCATAACTTTAATTAACATGATGCAGATTGTCCGATTGGTGTCAACTATGCACCGGTTTTTTTAAATTTTTTTGTCATTTTAAAGGTAACTTCATAATGCCTCTCGTATAGAATCTATGGTTCTTATTGGCAATAAAACTCGATTAAGGTTGTTAAGAAGGAAAATGAAAATAATGAGAACTTCTTGAAATTTTTATAGTACATTATTTCCGCAATAAAAAAAATTCTGGCAAAGTTTGAACTTAATCTTGTTCTTAGTTATCCAGATAAAAAATGTTAAAGTTCACATTAATTTAAAGGTCATTAAATCGACAATCAGAAATGCCAGCATTTCCAAAAATTGCCAAAATATTTATGAAAGTCTCATAAATAAGTATACCAAATTTAAAAAAAGTCATGTTTTTAGTTTCCGAGAAAATTAAATTATTATTCTAAAAAGTAGTTCAAAAGCTATCAAGATTTTCGATAAATATACATTAAAACAAAAATATTGGTGGGAAAATGAATGGGTTACGAAATCAGATGTTGCCATGATTTACTAAATCTTGATAGCTTTTGTACACTTTTTGGAATAATAATTTAATTTTCTCAGAAACTGAAAACATGACTTTTTTGAAATTTGGTATACTTATTTATAAGACTTTCATAAATATTTTGGCAATTTTTGGTAATGCCGACATTTCTGATTGTTGAAATAATGACCTTTAAATCAATGCAACCGTTATGTAACTTTGACATTTTTTATCTCGATAACTAAAAACAAGATTAAATTCAAACTTTGCCAGAAATTTTTTTATTACGCAAATAATGTACTGTAAAAATTTCAAGAACTTCTCATTATTTTCATTTTCCTTCTTAACAACCTTAAGCGATTTTCACAATCTGCCACTTTAGACATGTTGGGCCAGACGTTTTACTAATGGAACACAATACCTCTCCTGTTGGCCAACTCTGGTTGCTTCTGGTCAATCGCTAGCTTCAAACGCTCCAATGTTTGACAGAAAGCAGCTTATAGTAGAAGATTCCATTCCAGTCTCATCAAACGCACAGCAATACTTTCCTGGTCTTTAGTCCTGGTTTTGTTACCATTACTATCGACCACGATTGTACTTGCACAATATTATCGTATACGACCCATTTTTCACTCCCAATCACCATCCTTTTAAGCAATGGGTCGATTTCGTTCCGTTTGGTCAAGGCTTTTCAGATAGAAATTCGATCCATCATGTTTTTTGCGTCAGTTGGCTTAAAACTGTTTTGTAGTGAAATTTTAACTCCTGGATGATGCTACGACTGCTCAGTTGCGTATTTATGAAATAATTTTAGGAGGGGAAGATTAAAGATTTTTAGAATCTCGTTAATCCATTCATGCGCGTCAGTTGTAACTAATCCTAATACATAAAATTCCAGCACGCTTCTGCTGCTCCTGCTACAACCAGTCATTTTTTGGAGAAAAAAAAAACACTCTGATTGGTCGATTTATTTTATCAACCAAAAAATATATTAAACTAATATTAGGACTAAAAATATTTATCCAGTATTAATCCAAACTGGGAAATTTGAATTTTTAAGCAAAAATGAGGGAAGTTTAACCTTCGGCTAGAAAAAACTAAAACTGGGAAAACATATTTATTTAATTACCTTACTGCTCACGGAGTTTATCAGCAACTTTCTGTATTACTCTGAAAGTTAATTATAAAAATAATATAAAAATATAAAGTCAAAATTTTAAACCGGGGGGTCTGGGGGTGTGGAACACTCTCCAGTACTTATAATAATATTCCCACTCTTTCAGAATACCTACAGAAGACAGAATAATTATACAAATTTCGTCGAAACAAGCTGGGAAATTTTTTGTTTTTGAGCAAAAGTGAGGGAAATTAAAACGTTCGGCTAACGAAATTTAGAATTTGAGAACTTATTTATTTTTATATTATAGAATAAACTTTTAATTGCCCCACGGCACATCAAGTTTTGCAGCAACTTTTTGCATTACTTTGAAAATATAGAAAAACGAGAATCACCCAGTAGCGGAAAACGAAACTAAATGTTTAAATATTATACCTTCCGCGGACGGGCTTTCCTGTTAGTAAATAAATAAACAAATAAATAAATATAATTGAAAGTTATTCAAATTTAAACATTATTTTTATCAGGGGGGGGGGCTTTAAGGGTACAATCCGAGTCATCCTTGGGAGGGGGGGCACTTGCCCCTTTGCCCCCTTCTAAATATGCCACTGTGACTGCTAACATGTCGATTCCATGATTCTATCGACATTTTTGAAGACAGGCCTCCTTATGCAAAGTACTCGTACATCTTTAACATCGAAACTTAATCTGAGTAAAAGTGAAATGCATCATACATTACTAATAATTTGAAATATTTCAAAATTTAAAGTACTTCAAACATTTTGTTTGAATGCTTTGAATTGAAGACTGTTGAAGTAAAATTTTGTTTATTTTAATGGAAAAAATGTTTTTACACTTCCTATACTAAAGTAGCCACTTTAATCACTGACCTGAGGAATTAAATTGTTTTGTAAGTTGTTGGAAAAAAAGTATCATCCAATAGAGAGCATAATATATAAGTATGAAAAATGAAAAAAATAGGAAGGTTTTCGCATATTTTTTAGAAGCAACACTTACTTTACTTTACAACATTATCTCACGGGATTAAAATTATACCTACTATTTTTTACTCTATCTTATTTGTAAGTCTTATTTTAAAATATAAACAATTTAACGAGTAAATTTGTATTAGGTCTGTTTTATTTGTTGTTCTGAATAACTATAAGTTTATTAACACAATACTTAATTTTATACTACTTAAAACTTAAATTAACAATTATCTACATAATAATAATAATAATAAAACATAAGCACATTTAAATATACCGAAAAAGTAAAGTTGCTTTGTCGTGAGAAAGAGTTTTGAGTAGGTGCTATTTTTAATAAAAATAATATACTATATAGAATGTAGGTTCAGTGTATCTGATTTTCGACCTTCATCATGGAAATCTCGGTTATCTCTTGGTTAAATTAGGACAAATTTTAATTTTAGTTAATGCAAAAATTATTAAAATGGTATTTCATGTAACATTATATTATATTGATTTTTATTGAATTTTAGGTATCCATTGCAGAATATGTGGCACCACGGCAGATGTACCAACTGCATAATGATAAAAATCCATTAGTTGGAACCGGTTTGATGGACTATCCATCGTTTGGACCGAATCCTCTGTTTAATCCACAAGTAGATTCCACTTATTCAAATGGGGCAGACATTTATAATGGATTTACACAACAAGGTGGTGCACCAGGACAATTTCCAAATATTAATTATCCAGGTCAAATGGCAATGATACCTAATTTGGATAATATTCTACATCAACATATAAGCGATTGGCGCATCTTGCAGACTATTGTTAATAGCTTTTTCGATAGTGTTACAAAATTTGTAGAATCATTTTTGTCCACGCCAACAATATTTGGAGAAAATTCTCGAAATTCCATTATAAGTAAGAACGATCTCAATAGTTTAATAGCACCTAATTGTTATTTTATATATTTATAAATCTATTATTTTTAGATCCAGCCAATATTGATGCACTAAATGAAATTTATACGAGCTTTAAATATGCCGTTCTTGGCAGTGTAAAAGTTATTACAAATTTTATACGAAGTCTAAAGTTTATGATTCAATTTTATTCACATCATGGAAGCATCAACATCACTGATATTATTGGTCACTTAATGAAAGGGTACGTATTTAATTTAATAACGAACTTGAACTTGATAGATTACACCTTTTTAAACAATACTTATGTATATTATATCCGCTCCCTAACTACTTCATAAGTATGTATCTTACTCCACTGATGGTCGGCATAAGTAACGACTTAATTATCACGATAACAAAATATTCATCTTTTTAGGGTTTTAATTCAAATTGCTTAGCAATAATTCCCTTCGAGCGGTTTGAAATCTGCGTTAAACTGTAGGTCCCCAGTATTTGTAGATATACGAGTATTATAACACAAAGATAAAGTTGTTCAAAAACTCGAATATTTGAATTCTCATAAGGAACAACCTAGTAATTGTGATAATATTCAGAGGTTGTTCGGGAATAGTCTTTGTATATCGACTGTCCGAAACTGAAAAACTGCTGTTGTGCAATCTTCGCATTTAGTTCATCAAACTCTTAGAGTATTGTTATCTCCAAAGATAGCACTGTCTTCACTATTTGAAAGAGCACAAATCCGGATCGGTGATTGGTGCAAACGAAATAGAGTTAACCATCTACTGCTTTCCGATTATTATTAAATTACTAATACAAATTTCTTTTTTGTAGATTTATCAGGTTCTGGATGTTTAGATAATCGGGAATTGAATTTCAACAAAAAATAAGAAACCATTATAAATAATAATAATTATAATTAATTCAAATAAAATTTTATAATACTTTTGTTTTATTTTTTTCAAATTAATCGTTAATATTCCTCATAATAATATATATTTTTATTATATTAGTGTTTTTTTTATTTATTATATATGAGTAAATATCCTTCATAAATTTAAGAAAAATTATTTTAATCAGTTTGGAATGAAATTACATTTGCAAGGAAACAAATTGCTGATATGTATCTAAAATACGAGAATCCAAATTGTTCGTAAAAATCAATGCATCAATCTTTGTTATGAGCTCATTCACTTGCACATGGTGCTCCAAAAAGACTTGTTCCATCCGACCTACAATCGCTTTATACCAATGTGTGTTATAATCGCATTTATTCTTCTCACACTCAGAAAGATGTTCAGACAAAATCATTGTAAATCTTTGAAAAGTTATCAGGAACAAATTTTTACGATCATCTTCAGCAATTTCAAGAATTTGTTGTATTCTTTCTAGTTCCTCTTCGGAAACTCCCTTCTCGATTGCTTCCCTTAAGTCTTTACGTAGCTTTCTTATATACTTATTCATTGTTCTTATCGTGAAGCTTAAAATTTCCCACAGGTACATTTTTGTTAATTCTGGTTTCATTTCATTCGAGAATATCCAATTTACTATAGATGAACATTCAATAACTTTAATTTTTAGCAACTTATCAACTATCATAGTAATCATTTGTTCATTATTATGCCACAGCTCAAACATACTTTGTAAAATACATATTTGAGCTTCTTCTAATTTGGCTAAAATTTTAAAAACCGCGAAAAATTTTGATATAAAGTGAATACTGTGAGTGTAGCTATTTGAACCTAAATGTAGCAACGTTTGTACAAAGACATCTATTTGTAACGGATTGTAACCATTCTCTTCATCTAATTCTGAATTTGGAATTTCCCTCAACACATCCAATATCTCATTGGTATTAGAACTTTTTTTTATTGATACTACTAACTTATGAGCAGCAGAAATTCCAGGTAAAGTTCCAGCTTCATCATGATATTTGAAATCTGGTTTGGGCTTTACAGGAATAAATCTTACTAAAGTTTCGGGTAAAATTTCTAACATTCGCTCGTAATAGGACAATCTCATACATTTTACAATTGCTTCTCTGATGAACCTAAACTTGGGATCCTCTTCATCCAGAACCAAGTAGTCATTCCAGTTGTCCCAACACCATTGAAAATGAAAATTGCTTAAGTGATATGTAAACCAATTTATAAATCTATCCACACATGCAACTTTCATCGTATCAATGCGCATAAATAATAAATTTATAGTTTGTGCTAAAATTTGCGGTACCGTCAGTGGTTGTAAATTACACAATTCGATCAATATTGAACCACATGCAATTTCTGAACATTGTGACGTTGGTAGATGAAAATATTCTCCAAAAATTACTTCAATAATGCAATATTCCATTGGAAATTTCTTTTTGTATGGTAAATTGAGTAAAGTGGATGCACATTTTTTTCTATCTAATTTGTACCAATTTAGTATTGAGTGTAAATCGTCTTCAATCAAAAATCTTTCGATGGAGAGAGCGTCGGGCATTGCTGCTTTGTTATTTACTAAACAATCGGTATTATCAAACATTCTAAATACCACTGAAGGCATAGGAAATTTACAGGTATCATTATGTGATGACAGATTAATTAAAGATAAATTGTGTTGGATGCTCTTACATAAAATTGAGTCGAAAGCCAAATATGGTCGAACGATGCACTTTTCATACCAATTATTACTTCGAAGGTTACATATCTGAGACCACAAGACATTCAAATATTCGTCTTGTAGGTGAGGAGTGTCTGTTGTCCATACCCGTAGAATTTGATGAGTATCTTTTGACCTTTCTTCCATATATATTTCTATTAATTGTAACAAACTTTCCAGTTCAAATTTAAAATTTTCATATAGTTCTTTACCAACCCAAGGCAAAGTAGATAATACGCAGTAAACGAACCAATCTCGATAAACTTTTATCAGGCTAATGTCGTTGGCTTCATCAATCATCTTGTGTAGGAGACGGTAAAACGTAGTTGCTGAAACAACATTACAATTGACTAAATTTGCCAAAAATCGTAATATATATCGCGCCTCTTCCCATTTGCAGGTTTTCCAAGCATCGTTAAACATGAGCTCTGTGCGTTTAACAAGTTTATCACCACATTCAACATTTTTAGCATTTAGTATGCCAACTAAGGTGCTGTAAAAAGTAGATTTTGTTGGAAACTTGATTGCACAATCGGAAATAATGTTTATTATTTTACTTCTATAAATTTTTAAATCTTTTTCGAGCACGAAAGCCAACTCTTCAATATTTGATTCCAACGACAAACGTTCAGAGTCGATGTTTAAAATTAACGACTTTAAGCGTTCTTCAATTTTTTCATTTGGACAAATTCGCTTTTTCTTACTAGTATAAGTTTTATTGTATTCGTAATCATCTTCACGGGGTCTACGACTTTTCGCCATTTTTAAAGTAATCTTCTAATTTCAATTTATACATTTGAACTGTGGTTATTTATATAGCAAAATATGCAATTGCGTATGCGTATGTAGGTAATCGCTTTTAACATATGTAAATAAATATTGTGAACAAGAGTGTTAAACTTGAACAATTATTTTCGTCCATATCTTATAATAAATAAACTTTTCGGGATTTTGGACCAGGATAATTAAAACAATGTATTAAATTGTCGACGTTGCGCCCAGCTTTTTATGGGCTTCTTCAGGTTTAAAATGTTTTTATTATAGCAGTCAATACAATTAAGGCAATAAGTAATGAAATAATTCTTACCTATCTGAAGTTAAATAACAGAGTGTTAAACTTTCCAATTATTTATAATCTATCAAAACAAGCTTTGATTTGCATGAATTGAGAGATAATATAAAAAGAACGCTTCGGTAAAATAGAAAATCTTACTGAATTTTTTCCTGAGATGTTCTAGGTCGATGCAAATATTTTCGTAATTTAAGTTTGCTCTATTGCTAATCTAATATTCTATGTTAAAGGAAGATGGCGCGATGATGTGAAAATAAATTCAAAATATAATAAAAAGAAAATTAATCACTTCTAGATCACCTGAAAAGCTGAAATTTTGCCATAGATGTAAAAGACGTTCAATGATTAATTTCAAATTTTGGTTCTCGAAAACTTTTGCAATGATGTTCATTGTTGCACGTAATTAATTATTATTGAATAGGTATTAAAATATAGTTTGTTAAAAAAAATCAATTAAAATAAACAAATTGAGAAATTAATTCGTTAAAAAAAAACAAATTTTTTTACAAGAAAGACAACGTAAAAAATGTAGTTCGATAAATATTGCTAAAAATCGATTCGAAGTGTATTGAATCAATTCATTTCAAATCGATTAAAAAAATTGATTTAAAAAGATAAATTTGAATCGCGAATCGATTCGAATCAAATTTTATCGATTCCATTTTTGTCGATTAATATTAATCGAAAAAAATCAATTTAAAAAAAAAAGATTTTACTAATCGTTTAAGCTTAATTACATACCCCCCCTGTAGATTGGCGCCGTGGAAACAATAAGTGTACTACCTACATTCGTGTGCGTCTATTAATAATTAATATATGATACAAAAATAATTCTGAAACATTTGTTCAGATAACGAGGAATACAATTTTGAGGTAAGGATATTTGTACCGCTGGTTACCGAATACAGAATTCTAAGATTTTTTGTCATAAATATAGCCATTAAATATAAAAAACGGAAATCAGTGGAAAAATTGTTTTTCTACTTTACGTCTAAAACCAAGTCATTTTGAAACCCAATCCGGTATCAAAATGATCTGATTTTTTTTTATGAGGTTGGTAACTAAACGTCAGTGAAAATTGAAACTAATTATGTCACTTATAAATAAAATTATAAATCTATCAATTTGTGCAAACTATGTTAATTACATATACTCCCCCATTGACATCGAAGAAAGTTAACAATTTGTTTGTTGAAAAGGCAAAGTTGGTAATTTTCATTGAACAGTTGGCAAAACTGCTAATTGTAACAAATCGCACAAATTATGGCATTCCCTTAAAAAAAACATAAAGCAGCTAAAAAAAAAGCTCATTCGTATAATTCGAAGAGTCCCTGACTGGAGGTACAATTTTGTTTATTTAAACTTTGCTGGGATATCTTAATCTGTAAGTTTTTGTTACCAACTCTATCACAAAAAACGATAAAAATTAAAAGAAAAGAGATCGGAACATGTAATTCAGTAAGACTATTTTGAATTTCATAATTTTTTAATGCTAGTTCTTCATTCGTCATTGATACTAAAGACGACCCCGACTACCGTTGTCTTACTGCGATTTTGTATATTTTGAAATATATTATCCACTTTGTAGATTATAAAATGACCCCTATCTCAATTATAATTATTCTTAATTCTATATCACAAAAATATAGATACTATTTTATAGCCAAATAACCAAACAAATATTTCAAAAATAATATTTAATTTAGAAAATTAGATGACATTAGAAATGAGAGATCAACATCTCTCATCATATATTATTTTTTGCCAGTTTTTTGCAGAGAAGATTAATAAACCAATTTTTATTTTTGCTGCTTCCCAAGAATTTCTCTTTAGTTTTCTTTAGAGGCATATCTTCTTCAAATATATAAACAATTAAAGTATTACTTATATATCCACGACTTTTCTCAGACGCTTTAGTTTCATCATTATCATATATCTATCAAAAACAACTTTAACGTTAGGGCCATTGTTATTAAGTAAATATCTAATGTACTGTAGACAAATATCAAGAAACTTATTATTTATGTCCCATTTTAATCTATGGTGTAACATACCACCATCAATAATGTAGAAAAATTGGAGAAGTACCCATATCTTTACAACACCAAACATTACTTTAGTAATATTAAAAATTAAAAATAATAACTAGAGGATGCCAAGGAGGAAACGCACATAATTTCAATGAAAGTTATAACGGCTTGCTCTAGTACCATGCTCCAAAGCACCTTCATAATGAATTGAAAAAGATCAAGCTCGCTAATTTCCTTGCAGTCTTTATATTTAACGATGTTTTTTTATGATATTCTAAAAATGCAGGAAGTAATGGACGTCATCATCGGTCCTATTGCAAAAGAATATGCCATGGAGAGAGAAAACGGCTGAATCAACCAGGTGGAATTAAGTCATTAATCATCCCCAAAAGAGGGACGAACAGCTCGGAGAAAATCTTCAGCTTCTCAGCAGAGGAGGGTCCATTGTATGGGCCAAATATTAGCTGTTTTTATGGTAAATATCATTTTATCTTGCAAAAATCCATCGTTAAACGCGTATATCTCCAAATGACATTTTTCAAATTTCCTGCCATTGTAACTCAAAGAGCAATTATCCGATTGTCCTGAAATTTGAACTGAGTACTCTTGAATATACAGTGCAACTAATAGAAACCTGGCCTCATTCGGATTACAGAGAAGTTCGGATTACTGGATCAAGTTAAAAATCAAGATTTTTAGAATAATTTATATTTTAGAAATAAACAAACCTCAAAGTAAATACTGCATGCATACATATTCTACTGTGCTTAGAAAAAATAAAATTATTTTTTGAAAAAAAAATGTAAGTGTAACTACAAAGAAGAAAGCGCCCGCCGCAAGCAAAAATTTTTCGGAAAAAGGGGCGTGTTCATCTTATTTTTGAGTATAATTATTGTGTCTGGGGACTACAGCCCCCTAGCCCCCCACCCCTTGGCTGCGCCACTGATTTATTCACATAAATACATACTGTCTTTCATCCTATCCTTTCTTCTATAATCCGAACATTACTCTATAATCCGAACATTTTATTAGTTGTATTTGGATTATAACTATTTGTGCGGACTACTGAGTTTTTTTTCTCTTGTTCGGATTACTGGATGGTCGGATTAGCGTGTGTTCGGATTACCGAGACTGCACTGTATTTACTTTACAATGACGTAGGATATTTTTGTTTAGATGAAAATTGATTACTTGGCTTTGAAAAAACGACCATTTTATAGGCAACAAAACAGACTATTTTTCATAATTACGCCATTTAGTTAGATTTTGGTATTTTTCGAAAATCCTACATCATTGAACAGAAAGTACCTTCCACTTTAACGCTATTTTTTCCTTTTTCGATTTCAGCTATTCAATCGGCCCAAATCATGGCAGCAGTGGCAGCAGTTTCTATGAAAACATTAAGATCAAATATAGCCAAATTAATGTATTCTTAATTTTCCAAAACATTTAATCGAGTACTTTTCTTTCAAAAAATTCTCCCAAATTTTCAGCGTTCACACTGAGATAGCCCCTTAACATCCGTTTCACATTGTTCAAAAATATTATAATAATATAGTGTTGATTTTGTCGTTTTCCTTATTTCAGCGTTATCAAAATCTGAAAGAGGATATGGTGCCAGATCGTAGTTAAAATATTGGCCAAGTTCGTCATTACTTAATATACATACATTAACTTAATATACACGTAACGCATACATTTTTCTTGACCCACATGGTGAATTTTTATGCTGATATTATTAAATTATAACTAAAAACTTTTTTTAACAGCTATTCTTTAAACTAAAATTAATATAAAAAGAATTTTTTGGAAAAAAGCCACGCAAAACTAATTTTTTTATATAAATATCATACATGTTGTTTAAATTATATTAACAGTCATATCCCCGCTTCAAAAGGTTTCTGATTTTAAATATTATGAAAAACAAAAATTTAAAAAAAAGAATCATCAAAATCGAAGCTGTTTCTGAGGACTTCCGAGAAAAAGACTTCATAAAATAGTTCTTTTTACAAAATTTATATTTAAGTTCAATAATCAAGTTTGCTGGGTAAGTACATAGTGCAAATAAATTCTAATCGTAATCAAGAATAACAATGATATTATTATATTTTTATTTCATATAATAGCTGTTTATTATACAAGTGGCTTATAAGGCAAATAAGTTACGAAAGAAATGTTTTTTTTTTATTTTATTTTTATTTCATCAAACGACATTAGTCAATTACAGGATGAGTACAAGAATGAATTGGCAAGCTGAAAAAAAAAAAACTCACAAATTGAGAAAAAAAAGCTCACCCAATTCAGACCTCAAAGACAAAGAAATTTAAGTCAAACCTAACTATATGTACACACTAAATCAATCTTACACAAAATTATACAACATTATTCAAAAAAACAAAAAACTAAATTCGTTTGCATTACGAGCCATTCTGTTAACCGCCGCAAACATCAAGTATAGCCTTGAAGAAGGTTCAATATAAAAAGTTGGTAAATTTCTTAATATCCTTGGAGGGACGCAAAAATTTATTTTGGACAGCAACTCGGAGCAGTCCACCGAACCGCCTACCAGTCCAGACATAAACCTTGCGTCGATGACTTTCCTTCTATCAGCCAAAGTAGAGAGGCCAAGCCTCTGCAACAGGTTTTCGTACCCAATATCTCGATGTGAGACTCCCAATTTAAAGGCAGCATAACGGAGAAATCTTCTCTGCACCCTCTCCAATCTATCAATCTCAGATTGGTAGTAAGGCGACCAAACACAAGAGGCGTATTCCAATCGGGATCTAACACGAGAGACGTACAAGCTCTTTAAAGCAAAAAGATCGTAAAAATCGCCAGTATTTCTTTTAATGAAACCAAGGGCCTTTAAGGCCGCACTGCAGGAAGCTGCAATATGCTCACCAAAAGTTAGCTTTGCATCAAAGATGACGCCCAGATCTCTCATGCTAGAAACAGACTCCAGCAGAGTGTCTCCAATCATATAGCTACCGGGAAAGTCACATTGGTGGCGAGAGAAACGAATGTGTTTGCATTTCTTTATGTTGAGATCGAGTTTGTTGGTATCACACCATACAACCATTCGATCTAGATCCGACTGCAATCTGGATATCGATTCCTTGTTAAAAATCTTAATAAAGATCTTCATGTCGTCAGCATAGAGTAAGACCTGAGCGTATAGAAAGCACAAAACGATGTCATCTATAAAAATATTAAACAACAAGGGACCGATGTGGGAACCCTGGGGAACTCCGGAGGTGGCTATAAAAGATTCCGAGTAGAAATTTTTAATTTTAACGATTAAGGTTCGCTCCTTCAGGTATGATTGAAACCAGAGCCACAAAGTCCCGCACAATCCAATACCAAACAATTTCTTCAGCAAAATGTTATGGTCGACACTGTCAAAGGCTTTTGAGAAGTCAGTATAGATCGCATCCGTAGATAAGCCAGAGTGAAACGAACGCCTTATGCTATCCTCAAATACCAGCAAATTAGTGGTGGTAGAGCGCTTGTTGGTAAAGCCGTGCTGTCTGTCGCTCAAGGTGCACGATAATGCCGACGAAAGATAGTCATTAACCATACTTTCGAGAATCTTGGGAATATGCGACAGGATAGCAATCGGGCGGTAATTCTCAATGGAATCTCTTGCGCCTGATTTAAATATTGGCACGATATAAGATTTCTTCCACTTGGCGGGAAATATTCCCGAATCTAGGGATTTATTAAAGAGTAGCCACAGAGGAAACGCCAGAGTCACAGCACAACTCCTCAAAAACATAGAAGGTAGGCCATCCGGACCGGGTCCCTTGCCGGGATCCAACTGTCTCAACTTATCGAAGACCTGCAGCTCATCTACACGATACGTGTGCAGATGTAAATTGGTATCACCTCGCACCACATCACTAGGGCTGCCATCGGAAGAAGAAAAGGCAGAAGAAAAGTGTCCAGCAAACATATTTGCAATACCGATACCGTCCTGAGCAGTCTCATCGCCCAACCGCATGAAGTCAGGAACACCGCAGGCACAACCTTTTCTACTATTTACGTAGTTCCAGAAGCCCTTACTATTATGTTTAACATTAGACTCCACCTCCAAGATATAATTCTTGTAGCAAATGGAAGCCTGTGCTCTGCAAGTCGATCTTAGTTCAGTAAACTCGTTATACGCTGATGAGTCCAGTGTGTGCTTGAATGTACTATGAGCCCTACGCTTGCGTGCGATGTTTTGTATCAACTCACCACTAAACCACTTAGGAAACTTGAATCTGTTGCCAATTGTAATTTTCGGAATACGACTGTCTATTATATTGTATAATACGTTATAAAATCTATCAAGTGAATCCGATAAGTCATGTGAATTATCGAACAAAGCCTCCCAGTCCACACGAGAGACATCCGCGTTAATAGACTCGTAATAGGCACGAGTTTAGGCACGAGAGCTTGCTCGAGTGGCTAATTTTTCTTGAGTAACTTATTTGCTGTTAAGACACGTGTGTAATACAAAGCTTTATCCAATATCTCGTAATAATAGTTTAAAATGTATTTAAAAGTTTTGACATTTGACATTTTAAAATATCAAATTTAAATTATGAAAACTAGTAAGTAGTAGGTGTACTCATAATTTCTATAAAAGTCACTAGTGTGTAATTATGAATTCATAAGTCCACTAGTGTTTTATAGACCCCATAAGATATGTAAAATCGGCATTATTATGCCTTCATAAGACAGAGGTGTTGGATAAAGATATTTATTTCAACTTTTCATTCGACACATTCCATGTTGGACAGAAAATGGGTCCCGTTTATGTCGAGGTTTTAGTGTAAATAACAATCTTGTAATTAGCCACCCATAAAGTGAAGCTTTTGTTACGCTATTGGTCTTAGGGAATTTATTTTTTACGGATTTAATTTTTTCAAAATTTTTAAATAACATTTTTTTACAGATTTCCTTCCAGATTACTTGAAGATTTATTTCTTTCAAAAAAGTTGAAAATGCCAAAGAAGCTCATCTATAGTTGTTTTCCTATAAGATTTCTAATTTATTAAAATTTTCAAAGATTTTCTGGGATTTCCTAAGATTTCCTGAGATTTATACGTCATACGAACAGTCATAAGATTAGTAATTAGCAAATCACAAAAATATATTTTAATATATGAGTATAATAAAGATTATAATGAAATAATATAAAACATTTCTCTTGTTGGAAAAGCTTCGAAAGGCACATCTGAAATTTATTAAATTTATTAGATTTAAATTCAAAAAATATAAGAATAATACAATACGTAGAAAATCAAAATTCAAAAAATTTAAAAAGGAGACAATTAACACATAACAGGTCTGGATTAAGAAAATTTGAAAAAATGAAAATTTCGTAATACGAAGTACAATATAACGTTATTTCATGGTTATTGCCATTCATCAGTTGTACGCATCGATTACGATTACATTGTAAAATAAGAAGAAAAAATTTTTCAAACTAAACAAAATTATCGACTAAATTGTACAAAATTGACTTACCATAACCTCCAAAGATTATCAAAACTGAACTTGTTACACGAGGTATGAATAATTTAAAAATGATTTGAACTAAGAAATTCGTTTACCTAGCACTGCTAGTTTGAAATCCGAAGGCACTGCCCTCTTAATATGATTTCTAAAAACTTTGAAAAAATTCAAAATTCAAAAATTTACCACGTTTTTTAACCGTGAGGCGTAAAACTAGAAAAAGAACTCAAAATAAAAAATTTTAAGTAAATTTGTGGTTTTTAGTATGTATTTATGGTTAAATTCAAAAAATATAAGAATAATACAATACGTAGAAAATCAAAATTCAAAAAATTTAAAAAGGAGACAATTAACACATAACAGGTCTGGATTAAGAAAATTTGAAAAAATGAAAATTTCGTAATACGAAGTACAATATAACGTTATTTCATGGTTATTGCCATTCATCAGTTGTACGCATCGATTACGATTACATTGTAAAATAAGAAGAAAAAATTTTTCAAACTAAACAAAATTATCGACTAAATTGTACAAAATTGACTTACCATAACCTCCAAAGATTATCAAAACTGAACTTGTTACACGAGGTATGAATAATTTAAAAATGATTTGAACTAAGAAATTCGTTTACCTAGCACTGCTAGTTTGAAATCCGAAGGCACTGCCCTCTTAATATGATTTCTAAAAACTTTGAAAAAATTCAAAATTCAAAAATTTACCACGTTTTTTAACCGTGAGGCGTAAAACTAGAAAAAGAACTCAAAATAAAAAATTTTAAGTAAATTTGTGGTTTTTAGTATGTATTTATGGTTAAATTCAAAAAATATAAGAATAATACAATACGTAGAAAATCAAAATTCAAAAAATTTAAAAAGGAGACAATTAACACATAACAGGTCTGGATTAAGAAAATTTGAAAAAATGAAAATTTCGTAATACGAAGTACAATATAACGTTATTTCATGGTTATTGCCATTCATCAGTTGTACGCATCGATTACGATTACATTGTAAAATAAGAAGAAAAAATTTTTCAAACTAAACAAAATTATCGACTAAATTGTACAAAATTGACTTACCATAACCTCCAAAGATTATCAAAACTGAACTTGTTACACGAGGTATGAATAATTTAAAAATGATTTGAACTAAGAAATTCGTTTACCTAGCACTGCTAGTTTGAAATCCGAAGGCACTGCCCTCTTAATATGATTTCTAAAAACTTTGAAAAAATTCAAAATTCAAAAATTTACCACGTTTTTTAACCGTGAGGCGTAAAACTAGAAAAAGAACTCAAAATAAAAAATTTTTTTAAGTAAATTTGTGGTTTTTAGTATGTATTTATGGTTAAATTCAAAAAATATAAGAATAATACAATACGTAGAAAATCAAAATTCAAAAAATTTAAAAAGGAGACAATTAACACATAACAGGTCTGGATTAAGAAAATTTGAAAAAATGAAAATTTCGTAATACGAAGTACAATATAACGTTATTTCATGGTTATTGCCATTCATCAGTTGTACGCATCGATTACGATTACATTGTAAAATAAGAAGAAAAAATTTTTCAAACTAAACAAAATTATCGACTAAATTGTACAAAATTGACTTACCATAACCTCCAAAGATTATCAAAACTGAACTTGTTACACGAGGTATGAATAATTTAAAAATGATTTGAACTAAGAAATTCGTTTACCTAGCACTGCTAGTTTGAAATCCGAAGGCACTGCCCTCTTAATATGATTTCTAAAAACTTTGAAAAAATTCAAAATTCAAAAATTTACCACGTTTTTTAACCGTGAGGCGTAAAACTAGAAAAAGAACTCAAAATAAAAAATTTTAAGTAAATTTGTGGTTTTTAGTATGTATTTATGGTTAAATTCAAAAAATATAAGAATAATACAATACGTAGAAAATCAAAATTCAAAAAATTTTTAAAAAGGAGACAATTAACACATAACAGGTCTGGATTAAGAAAATTTGAAAAAATGAAAATTTCGTAATACGAAGTACAATATAACGTTATTTCATGGTTATTGCCATTCATCAGTTGTACGCATCGATTACGATTACATTGTAAAATAAGAAGAAAAAATTTTTCAAACTAAACAAAATTATCGACTAAATTGTACAAAATTGACTTACCATAACCTCCAAAGATTATCAAAACTGAACTTGTTACACGAGGTATGAATAATTTAAAAATGATTTGAACTAAGAAATTCGTTTACCTAGCACTGCTAGTTTGAAATCCGAAGGCACTGCCCTCTTAATATGATTTCTAAAAACTTTGAAAAAATTCAAAATTCAAAAATTTACCACGTTTTTTAACCGTGAGGCGTAAAACTAGAAAAAGAACTCAAAATAAAAAATTTTAAGTAAATTTGTGGTTTTTAGTATGTATTTATGGTTAAATTCAAAAAATATAAGAATAATACAATACGTAGAAAATCAAAATTCAAAAAATTTAAAAAGGAGACAATTAACACATAACAGGTCTGGATTAAGAAAATTTGAAAAAATGAAAATTTCGTAATACGAAGTACAATATAACGTTATTTCATGGTTATTGCCATTCATCAGTTGTACGCATCGATTACGATTACATTGTAAAATAAGAAGAAAAAATTTTTCAAACTAAACAAAATTATCGACTAAATTGTACAAAATTGACTTACCATAACCTCCAAAGATTATCAAAACTGAACTTGTTACACGAGGTATGAATAATTTAAAAATGATTTGAACTAAGAAATTCGTTTACCTAGCACTGCTAGTTTGAAATCCGAAGGCACTGCCCTCTTAATATGATTTCTAAAAACTTTGAAAAAATTCAAAATTCAAAAATTTACCACGTTTTTTAACCGTGAGGCGTAAAACTAGAAAAAGAACTCAAAATAAAAAATTTTAAGTAAATTTGTGGTTTTTAGTATGTATTTATGGTTAAATTCAAAAAATATAAGAATAATACAATACGTAGAAAATCAAAATTCAAAAAATTTAAAAAGGAGACAATTAACACATAACAGGTCTGGATTAAGAAAATTTGAAAAAATGAAAATTTCGTAATACGAAGTACAATATAACGTTATTTCATGGTTATTGCCATTCATCAGTTGTACGCATCGATTACGATTACATTGTAAAATAAGAAGAAAAAATTTTTTAAAAAAAAAGTTTTTAGAAATCATATTAAGAGGGCAGTGCCTTCGGATTTCAAACTAGCAGTGCTAGGTAAACGAATTTCTTAGTTCAAATCATTTTTAAATTATTCATACCTCGTGTAACAAGTTCAGTTTTGATAATCTTTGGAGGTTATGGTAAGTCAATTTTGTACAATTTAGTCGATAATTTTGTTTAGTTTGAAAAATTTTTTCTTCTTATTTTACAATGTAATCGTAATCGATGCGTACAACTGATGAATGGCAATAACCATGAAATAACGTTATATTGTACTTCGTATTACGAAATTTTCATTTTTTCAAATTTTCTTAATCCAGACCTGTTATGTGTTAATTGTCTCCTTTTTAAATTTTTTGAATTTTGATTTTCTACGTATTGTATTATTCTTATATTTTTTGAATTTAACCATAAATACATACTAAAAACCACAAATTTACTTAAAATTTTTTATTTTGAGTTCTTTTTCTAGTTTTACGCCTCACGGTTAAAAAACGTGGTAAATTTTTGAATTTTGAATTTTTTCAAAGTTTTTAGAAATCATATTAAGAGGGCAGTGCCTTCGGATTTCAAACTAGCAGTGCTAGGTAAACGAATTTCTTAGTTCAAATCATTTTTAAATTATTCATACCTCGTGTAACAAGTTCAGTTTTGATAATCTTTGGAGGTTATGGTAAGTCAATTTTGTACAATTTAGTCGATAATTTTGTTTAGTTTGAAAAATTTTTTCTTCTTATTTTACAATGTAATCGTAATCGATGCGTACAACTGATGAATGGCAATAACCATGAAATAACGTTATATTGTACTTCGTATTACGAAATTTTCATTTTTTCAAATTTTCTTAATCCAGACCTGTTATGTGTTAATTGTCTCCTTTTTAAATTTTTTGAATTTTGATTTTCTACGTATTGTATTATTCTTATATTTTTTGAATTTAACCATAAATACATACTAAAAACCACAAATTTACTTAAAATTTTTTATTTTGAGTTCTTTTTCTAGTTTTACGCCTCACGGTTAAAAAACGTGGTAAATTTTTGAATTTTGAATTTTTTCAAAGTTTTTAGAAATCATATTAAGAGGGCAGTGCCTTCGGATTTCAAACTAGCAGTGCTAGGTAAACGAATTTCTTAGTTCAAATCATTTTTAAATTATTCATACCTCGTGTAACAAGTTCAGTTTTGATAATCTTTGGAGGTTATGGTAAGTCAATTTTGTACAATTTAGTCGATAATTTTGTTTAGTTTGAAAAATTTTTTCTTCTTATTTTACAATGTAATCGTAATCGATGCGTACAACTGATGAATGGCAATAACCATGAAATAACGTTATATTGTACTTCGTATTACGAAATTTTCATTTTTTCAAATTTTCTTAATCCAGACCTGTTATGTGTTAATTGTCTCCTTTTTAAATTTTTTGAATTTTGATTTTCTACGTATTGTATTATTCTTATATTTTTTGAATTTAACCATAAATACATACTAAAAACCACAAATTTACTTAAAATTTTTTATTTTGAGTTCTTTTTCTATTAGATTTAAATTATTTAAGAGGTTGAAAAATTTATCTTGTGTAAGCAGATGTTGATTATTTGATTTGAAAATGTTGATAACCATGTAAATTTTCACCGATTTGATTCATATTTTCAAGAAAGTTCTTTCTCTGATTATAAATTCCAAATAAAAACTGATTTTGTAGTACCTATGTCTTTATAGTTGCTATATAGTTACAGTATACATATATACACCATACAGTTTTACTGATTGTGCGGCAACTGTCGGTTAAATTTTATTCAGTTTCTTCTTTTTCGATTTCTCTATAATAAAATCATAAATTAACATTTACTACTTACAATAATATATTCTATCGGTTGACTTTATAAATATTTTGACTTTTCCCGAGGGATAAACTGTAAAAGAATTTTGGTGTACAAGATCTAAGAATTACCAGAGAATTAACTAAGTATAGAAATTGAACAAATTGGAAACAAAAAGAGGAATTAGTGAACAAGATTTTGTTTAAAAGAACACAGTTCTTAAAATGTAAATATGTATGATCAGGAACAAGTTTATACTATCTATTTGAAAGTCGAGCTTACCATATGAAAAATTTTATAAAATTGAAAATGTTATGGATTTTATTTGCATTTTTTCTTATAGATATTTTAACCATATGAGTTTTTTATGAATTATTCATGCAAACTACAGGTACCGTGAATGAAAAATTGAACGATTTTGAAGTATAATAAATGTTAATTCTTTTTATTTATTTAAAACAATTTTATTTAATATGTTGTCCTTTATTCTTGTACACTTGTAGACAACGTTTTGGCCAAGATTTTAGCGATCGTTGTATCATTTCCAGAGGAATTCTTATTATCTCACGTTTTATTAACTTTTTAAGCTGATCTATAGTTTCAACTTTTGATTTATTTAGCTGAGATTTTAAATAGCCCCACAAAAAATAATCACAAGGTGAAAGGTCCGGCGATGATGGTGTCCACATATCAGGATGAATATAAGATATGCCGTTCTCTTCAAGAAAATTCAAGGTCTTCTTAGAAGCGTGCGCTGGTGCAGAGTCTTGGTGAAATATCCAATCATCAGCAGGATATAATTTCTTTGCATCGTTCAAAAGTGGCTTTAAACAATTCTTAATGTAATATCCTGAATTAATTTTTGCCCCAGGGTCAACAAAAATTGGCGTTGTGGATCCATAATTTGATATTCCCATGAACATCATAACTCCCTTCGGATGGGACTGTTTTGAGAATACATCCAATTCTCTTGCCGACTGCTCGCGACTCAAGTACTGAATTTTTCGTTGGCCATCAGCATTTGATAGATGGAACCATGCTTCATCGACAGTAATGAATTTTTGCCATTTATTACAATTTAGTAAGTGATATAATCCAAGAGAGCGCTGGTGCCTTTTTTGAATTGTTTCTTCAGAAATGTGATGTCTCCGTGGCTTCTTCATTAATTTTAGGTTTAATTTTTTGTTTAGATTATACCGAATGGTATATTCAGATGTTTTGAACTGATTTGCCATATGTTGTAGTGTCGGAGGATTCGTTTTTAATGCCATTTTCTTTAAATTCAGTAATTGATGATTTGTCAGAGTTGGCTTTTTGCCGCTGCCTTTCTTTCGGATTTTGGATTTATGTTCTGGGATTCCAAATTTTTTATAATTAGAAAGTGTACCTTTCGAAACACAAAAGTTTTCATCTTTACACCTTTTTTGTATCATAGAAAAACTACACCGTTGTTCTAAAAGTTTAAAAAGTATGATTTGTTGCTCTTTCGTTAACACCATTTTTGTAACTGACATTTGAAAAAAACAAAATTGGTATCGAAAAGTTTGTATCACACACTCTATGGAAAACTTTGAATTTTGTTAAAAAAATAACTGTCATTGGTGAAATTTGAATTTAAATTTGTTCAGTTTTTCATTCACGGTACCTGTATTTTTATAATAAACTATACCTACTTAAATCCAAAAATTCGATTTGGTGACAGTTGGCCCTGCGACAACTGGCCTCGGACAACTGGTCTTGGCGACAACTGGCCTTGGCGACAACTGGTCGTTGGACTACTGGCCCAAATATTTTCACGAAAATATATTATTTCGCTTTTTGTTACATTTTGTTACAGATTTTCGTTCGATCAGTGAAATTTCAAAATTTATTCTCAAAAATTTGGCAAAAAAGTAAGATATTTAACATATTAACAAACACAATAAGAATATTATATAAAATCATTTATTAAGAATAGGACAAATGCGAAATAGCTCTCAAATACGTCAATACTTCAATTCGACCGTATGCGTCATTTCTGCAAGGAGTTGCGGGTGCTCAATGTCGACAAATAAGAAGATACCGCGAATTAAAAATAAAAGTTCAAAACAAAGACACATCTTCACTATTTAGGAAATTTTGGAAATTTTATTGATCGAGCGTAAATCTGTAATAAAATGTAACAAGAAGCAAAATAATTTATTTTTGTGAAAATATTTGGGCCAGTAGTCCAAGGACCAGTTGTCGATAGGGTCAGATGTCGCCAAGGCCAGTTGTCACCACGGCCAGTGGTCACCAGGGCCAGTTGTCGCCAAGGCCAGTTGTCCGAGGCCAGTTGTCGCAGGGCCAACTGGCTCAGGGCCAATTGTCGGAACACCGTGTATCAAGCATCAGCAATCAGGGGTTATTATCTTTTAGCATATTATCTAAATCTTTGGTATCCAGACGATTCGTCCCTGGACGATTCATCCTGAAGACAATTCATACAGTGGAATCATGTACCATCCAAATGTATGCAAAAAAAACGAAAATAGTCATAATTTACTAAATTGTTATTTTTTAATAGTGATATAATAAAATAATGATTCGTAATAATAATAATGATACATAATATTGATACACGATATGATAGATAATAATAAATAATATTAATAAATTATCATAAAAAATATTGCAATAACTCGTGGCTCATAAATTTTAATTTTTTAATTTTTGAGGTAAAACTTAATTTTCATTAGTTCATTTTTAATATCTTGAGACTCCTTTTATTAATTTTTATCCAAATCCAATTTTAATTATATTTTAAACTCATAAATCAATTATCAAAATCCAATTAATTAATTAATGAGCGACAGGTTATTGCAATATTTTTATGATAATCTTTTAATATTATTTATTATTTATGTATCATATTGTATATCAATATTATGTATCATTATAATTAGATATGAATCATTATTTTATTATTATTCAAAAATAACAATAAAATAATAAATTATGACTATTTTGGTTTCTTTTTATATATGTTACGGTCAATGATGACAATTCGACCATTAACGTTAATGGCCGGACAATAACGTCAATGCCCAGCTTAGTTGGACATTGACATCATTGACAGGCCATTGACGTCAATGACCATTCATTTTGGGCAATGTTGACATTTAAAATTTAATGTGTAGTTTTTACATCATTGTCCGGGCAATGACGTCAATGCCAATACAGGGTGGGCAATGATGATATTATTATTCTATAGATTCTATTTGAAAGTAATATATTAAATGTACCTTTGCAATTAATACTAGTTATTAAGGGATACTGAAAAGTTAATTTTGTTAGTAAATATTACTGATACGACCAACAAAATTAGATTACTCTTAGACAAGCAGCAGCTGAAAGTAGTGTTTTAGGAGGCCACGGTTACAAGCGTTGTCATTGCAAAGGTGGATGTAAAAACAATAAATGTGCGTGTCGCGCAAGCAATCAAATTTTGCAATTCTAAGTGCCATGGGTCACTCCCGTGCCAGAATAAAAATGATTAATTTAAAAATTTTATTTCATTACTTTTGTTAATAAATGATTATATTTGTATATTATAATACAATGAATACAACATGTTATGTACGTAACTATCACTTGCCAGTTGGCTGTCAAATTAAAACTGCCATTTTGCTGTTCTTTATAGTAATTATTCTATAATATCATCATTGTCCAATCCATTTTGACCATTAACATCATTGACGAGCCAAAGACGTAAATATTACAATTAAATGAACATATTTACATCATTGCCCACCGTTAACGGGCGTTGACGTCAATGGCCGGTCAATAACGGAAATGGCCATCGTAAATGGGCATTGACGTCATTGCCCGGCCATTGACGTCATTGCCCGGCCATTGACGTCAATGCCTAATTTACGTCATTGACCGTAACATATACATTTGGATGGCACAATGTGATTCCAGTGGACGAATCGTCCTAGAATCGAATCTTTGTGTAACTGATTGTAATGTAATTTCGAAACAAAACATGAAGAAACTATATAATATTTTCTACAAAAATTAAAATTTGAAGTCGAGATAAGACGATTGTTGGTGTTTGAAACTTAAATTGATTTAATTAAATTGTAGGTTTGAGTTTAATTCTTATTATTTAGAAAATTGTAATATTGAAATTAACAAAGCCTTTATGATTAGAATACCAAATTACTTTTTATGTCGAAATGCCATTAAAATATACAAATTTTAAATTTAATGCCTACTTGCATATATATTGTTTAACTCTTAAAGTACAAACAATTTTTTACAACAATAAATTTATTATACGACTAAATCCATTAATTTCAAATCATGCAGGCTGGGTAGACTTAATTATATTATGTTTCAGAATTTGTTTTTGCTGAAATATGTTATTGTTATTCTGTTAAATGTTGTTCTCAAAAATTCTAATTACCAACTTGGTAATTTTATAGTTTAGAATAATAGAATAATTAATAGGTTTACTTCTTGAAGAACTCTTTCTCCTTTCAGTGTTTAGATCAAATATTTGTAGGTACTTTTTGAATGTAAATGTTGGACATAATTTATTTTGAAATGTTTGATTGGAAGGTCCATTTGATAGTATTTCCCAATTACGTTATTTTTTCAGTTGAGATTGTCATTTTTTATTTTCATCTCTGATGCGTGGTAGGTATTTGTTGTTGGGACCTTTTTAATTTTCGTCTAGCTCTCCATAAAGATAAAGTCACTATCTTTAGATGCATTTAGGCTTTCTAGGTAGTATTGCATACCTTAATTTTTCACTTTCCTCATCTTTATTTTTAGTTTGGTAAGTTTTATCTTATCAGCTGGAGGTCTTGTTTGCTGCTGTCGACTTTTTAGTACCTATTCGTTTTTCAGATAATTATTGCTTTAGAGCTAGTGGTGATTTTTCTCTACTTTTGCAGCAGTGTTTTCTAGTTTTTAAGTTAAAAAGTTCTCCTTCAAAAGTATTTCAAAGATTATTAGCATATCAAGTTCTGTTCAGAAAGCTTCCCAATCGGTTTGATTGCTAAAAAGTGAGAGTTGTTTCTCTGTTTTTGTTTATTATTTACTTTAATTATATTTTTTTTTTACCAAAATTGCTTGTTGGTGTTTGGAATTTAAAGTGATTTAATTAAATTGTAGGCTCGAGTTGAATTGTTACTATTTGTACAATTAATTATAATATTGAGTTATCCCAAATTCTTCATTTATTATTAGAATACTAAATTACTTTTTAATTCGAAATGCTAATTAAATAAAAAAAAATTAATTGTATTGTATTGCAATTATTATTGTACAATGTATGCTATAGTACGTAAATCCAAGATATTTTAATAAAAATGTCATGAAATGGTAAACTTTTTATAATTAATAACTTGCAAAATATTAAAGATCTTAAAGATAATAATGTATAGTCAATAAAAATTATTAATTACATTTCTATGTAATTTATCTATGGTACCTATGCAATTTAACGATTTTATTCGGTTAAATAACTTAATTGTAAATTGACTAACACTTTTGCAATTAATATAATTATGATACAATTAGTTACAGTTTTTAATATAACAATGAATATTAAAATATTAATTAATTGATTGCAATATACTTTAAAATTTTAAAGTTATCCTTGTTTGGATTTCTACTCAGTATAACATCTATAAGCGTCATGGGAAGGATTTTTCGAATTGCAAATACAATTCATGTAACTGCTTTAATTTGTTTAAACAAAAAAGTAATTATATAAAAATTATTAAAAAATCGTTTTCACTTCGAAAAAGATATTAGGCCAAGCGTGAATTCAGAGCTAGGTTTTAGGGGGTATAATACAAAAAACTTTAATTTTTACTATATTATTAAGTTTTATAGTGAAAAATGTAGCATTACAAACTCTAAATAAGACTCTCTTGTAGTTCATTGATTTCAATTTAATTATTTTTTTAGGATGGGGCATAATATGCTTTTCTTAATTTCTCATTGCTCTTTCCTCTTTTTTTGAGTAAAACTCAATAACGAAAACCGTAATTCGCTGTTTTTTCTAAAGAATGAAAGAAGCTGTCACCATGCCCAGGGAAAAGGACTCTGAGAGCGAGGAGAGAAAATTTTTATATAATTATTATTTACCTGTTATATCACCTAAGTGTAAAATGGCTTACGAAAACTCTCAAAAAATCTACCCTTCGAGTATCTTGGGTTGCCATTGAATAATCGCAATGGAAATTTTGCAATCACTAAAAATAAAATTAATCGTTTACAACAAGGGTTAAATATCAAAATATCAGAAGGAATTCTGAGGAATTCCAATCATTTCCAAGGAAATTTCAATGATTTCTTAGGAAATTCTAAACGAGTGTACACAAAATTTTCGAGATACATATTTACCCCTTGGTTTATAATATACTTATAGCTTATATTATGTTCTAACTAATAAATATTTGCTTTTTTTATAATAACTATCTATGCCGATACATACCACATTTAGACTTGATTTAATGTTTGATTAAGAATGCTTGAAAGAATAATTCTGTTTTTTTAAGAAATTTAATTAGATGATTATGTTTGTGGGTCTTAATACAAGCATGACATATTTCGATGTGCTCTTATTAAAACGGAGATTTTAATTATGCTTCAAATAGATCTGATAAATAATGTTTTCACGGTTAATGGCATTGATGGTAATTTTCAATAGGCGACTGTTATTATTTGACATTAAGCAATTATAAGGATGCGGTATCATACAATAAATTATTTTCGAAAAGTGTTATTGAATAATTAAGAGTTAAATTGAATGAATCTAAAATGATTAACTTGTGTTGTAAAATTAAATTGCGGTAATTGTTATAATTTAACAATTGAACTGTTGACTTAAAATACGTTTCTTAAGTTAGTGTATAGTATGAAATTTGGTTAAGTGTTGTAATTATAATCTCTTACACCTACTTTTAGTGATATATTCCCATAAAATGCATCCTACTATCCTATCGACAGTATCTTTACCCTGACCACCTATATAATCGCTCAGTCTATATATGATCGCTTAATTCAAATCCTCTTATTATTTTTAAGAGAGTAAATCTTAATTAATAGCTGCTCATATTGTTTAGAGCCACCTTAAACTATATACCAATCATCTACATCGTTAAACCATAATAAATTAGTGTAGAGATGAATTTTCGTGCGGTAACTTTCTTAATAGCTACTTTATTATTTAATGTAAGTACAGATCTAATTTATTACTATTTAATGTACTAATCTGATCTATTGTTTTGTGAAATATTCAGGTATTCGATATCGATGCGTCATACCAAAAAGGTAATTTTATCTTATTAATAATATATAATCTAGAATTTTAGAAAATTTAAAAATAATATAAATTTGAAACATTTCGCGTATCTGCTAAAAACATATCATGTAAAAACAAATTAATTATTATCGAATTTTGAAATTTAAAAAGTCAACAGAGAAGTAGTGTTGGGTGGTCATACAATCTGTTTGATCCGAAACATTTTCATTGTTTCAACAACAATTAATCTTTCCCCTGAAGATTAAAATGACAATAAAAACAAATAAATAAAAAATTAATTCGATTCATTAACAATACAATGCTATCTCATTTTATTTTAATTTAAATAATTAAAAATCTTGTTGGTGTTATTGTTCAATTTTGTAATTATTACTTTGGGTATACCTTTGCATTAAGCTTCTTTTAATTTTTATGTTTTACTTAATTTGCATTAAATAAACAATAAAAAAATAAAAGGAATCCGTTTTGAGTTTGTTAGTTGCAACTTGCAAGCTAATTTTTATAAATTCTATATTTCCCGTGATTTTGCAACAAAAAATCTTTATATATCTACTAATTTGTGTTGATATGTTTTAGGTTTTGATGTAGGGCCTGAATTCAATAATTATGATCAGCAGTCTGCTCAAAGCCTATATTCTCAAGTGGCCGCAGGTTATCCATCAGCAAATTCACAATACCTCCGTCAATTTGCAAATCCACCTTCATCATCAGGATATGTTCCATCATATCAAAATGATCCTTACCAATCATCTTACCAACCATCTTACCAAGCAATGTACCCAATTAACAACGGTGTACTTCCAGTACAAGAAGAGGGTTTCATAAAAACTTTTATAACTACAATCAAAAACATAATTCTACGAATTGTGTCTTTTCCGTTCAAAATAATTCGAACTATTAAAGATGTAATTTTCACTGTACTTGGTTTAGTAAGCCCTAATCGACAGATAAGTACAATTGGATACCCATTAATGTAATTATTTAGATTATTATTAACAAATGTAGATGCAATACAAAAATAAAACAACAATATAGTACTGAGCAAGAATGCATTAATTATTTTGAATTTATTCATAATATTAAAATGAAAAATTTACCAAACCTCTCCAAAATGCCATTCCCCAATGCCAACAGTATCGCAACTTTACCTACATTGCACAATCAAATTTGATCTTAATCATACATTGATCAATATTTTTATTACTTTTTAAAGTTTAAAAATGAATGCATTAATGTCTTGGTATAGTTTGTTTCAATTTAACTGGAATTATTAAAAAATATTTTTCGCAAAAACATAATAATGCTTCTGCCAATTTGGCTGGCGTGCGATTAAAAACATCACATTATCTCTATATTATGTTTTTATGGCAAAGTTTATACGTTTTTATATCAAGGTAATTTGATATTATGACTTTTAAAATTTTTTTTTAAGAATTACATTTAAATTAAAACAAACTAAACAACGAAGTTTTTTGAAGATCTAATAATATCTCTTTTAAATTTATATTATGATGTATTATAGTAAACCGGAAGCGTATTATGATATACTGTATCCGTCAAACTAATTTTAATTTTTCTAAAATTTTTGGCATAACTTCAAAAGTTGTAAATGGCATCTAGACAAATTGCATATAAAATCATTAATCAGAATTATTGGACTGTAGAGATATTAATTATATTGTTATGCGAAAAATTTTTGTAGGGCAAAGAAATGACAAACGTGGAAGATTCATGATTTTAATTTGTAGCCATGACGAAAATATTTAATAATATTTTTTGCTGATTAACATAAAAAGCAGTGAAGTGTTTCCTTTTTTATAGTTTAGTTTATACAAAGTATTAATAATTATAAAGGGTGTTCCAACAAGAGTGCAGAATTTAAATTTAAAAAAAATGCATATTTTTTTGATCAAGTGGGATTATCTTTATTTATATCTGTATTGTAAAGTAGACATGTGGTATAAAATATCTGCCAAATGGCTACCTCAGCTTTGAACATGGACTCTTGCTCTTTTCATGAAATTTTCGATGACATTTTGACAAAGATAACATCGGAATTTCGGGAAATGATTCGGTCGGAAAATCATAGCGCCAATAAATTAATTGTTTCATGCTTGGTTATTTTCAACTCTCGTTTACAGCAGCAATGTTTTCATATGACCGTCCGGTATGCAGACGCACAGAAGGCTACTGTCCACAATAATTGACCTACTTTCTTCAAATTTATGGATCACTCTTCGAATCGTTAACTTATTTGGTGCAAATGATAACGAATGTTTCTTTGTGTAGTGCTTCATTTTTAACAATCGGGGTCAAACATGTATGACAAATTTTAGAGTTGACACTTGCAAAGCATAAAAATGGCTGATAATTTAAATTGTGAACTTTTATTGAGACACTTTTAACAATAAGTTATACAATGTGAGCCTGTTTTTCACGAGTTAAAAAAGTACTTATTTTTCAATGAGATTATTAAATATAGCATACTAATAGGGTCCGTTACTTTGGCCCCCCCCCCAGTTAAAAGTTTTGGCCAAAAAGCTAGCTCCCGAATCGATATAGCTAGCACCGGCTAGCACCCTAATATTAAAGCTAGCACCATTACAGTTTTTTCACAAATCCACATTGAAACTGGGGGGGGGGGCTAAAGTAACACTAGCCCCCCCAGTTAATATTTTGGCTCCAAAAGCTAGCTCCCTAATCTATATAGCTAGCACCAGCTAGCACCCAAATATTAGAGCTAGCACCATTACAGTTTTTTCACAAATCCACATTAAAACCGGTGGGGGCGCTAAAGTAACGCTAGCCCCCCCGTTAATATTTTGGCTCCAAAAGCTAGCTCCTTAATCTACATAGTTAGCACCAGCTAGCACCAAAATATTAGAGCTAGCACCATTACAATTTCTTTACTAATTAGTATTTGATAAAAAAAAATTTACGAACCTATTACTGTCTTTAATTGATTCCATGTATTTTTTGATAACTAACGAATCAGAATATCCAATACAAAATATCTGAATTAGTGCATCTAGTCCGCAAGTGTTTCTTAACGTTATCAATTGCTTGAAGATTTTTAGTGGTTTTTGATGAACTATATTACCATTTCGCAGGAGTCCAATTGTCGTTATATTTATAAACTGCCGTGTAAATTCCAAGTTTTGATATGTTCAGATTATAAAGTATCATAAAATCTTCCGATATTTTCTGCCAAATTGTATTGTGTTTTGAAACAAAACATTTTTTCTCTCTATCGTATACAGTGATTCTAATGGAAACTTCAGCAATCCTTCTACATTTGTGTGAATATCAGATTCAGAACGCTTTTTTCCAATTTATTTTGGTGCTAGCTGGTGCTAGGTATGTAGATTAAGGAGCTAGCTTTTGGAGCCAAAATATTAACGGGGGGGGGGGGGGCTAGCGTTACTTTAGCCCCACCCGGTTTCAATGTGGATTTGTGAAAAAACTGTAATGGTGCTAGCTTTAATATTAGGGTGCTAGCCGGTGCTAGCTATATCGATTCTGGAGCTAGCTTTTCGGCCAAAACTTTTAACTGGGGGGGAGCCAAAGTAACGGACCCATACTAATACTGTAGTGGAACGTTGGAAAAATATTCCCAACTTCCTTTTTCGTTCCCTTTTCTTTCTGCTTTGGTTGCCAGTCAGCCTTACAGTCGGGAGCAAAACTTCTCAGTAGTGGGTTGTTTGAAACTTCACTTGAGGGTGTAAATAAAATTTATTAAAAATAAACTCTTCAATATCCAATACAACATAATCCATAAAAATAATTTTAATTCAAATTCAAATTAAACTATCTATAATATAATTAAACTAAGGTATCACTTATCTATACAGGTGCTCGCCTTGCACATAAATTTTATGATGCCTTCCAATGTAAATTTTTAATTTTATTTCATTTACCATTAACTTCTTAACAAATTTAATAAATTGTGCATCTAAATTTCCAACAATTAACACTTTCAATCAACGGATCCAATTTTATTTTAATATTCCAAATCCAAATCTAAAAGAAAATCCAATATTGTCCAAGTCTAGGACAATATAGTTGTGGTGTAATACTAGGTTAAGTTATTACCAATTTAGAAAATTTCTCGGTAATCATATCAATTGATTTATTATCACACACATCAGTTCATCGTGCTGCCTACACATAATTAACATTCTAGATGTTGATTCTTCGCAGCCAAATATGAAATTTGTTCATTATATTTTCGACTATAAAGCTGCTGATTTTGAGATATCAATAACAGCTTGTTGGTTATCAATTATTCAGAAGTATTAAGTTCCGAAGATATTGATAAAGACGTCGATCGTTTCCATCAAGTGTTGTTCACAAGAAATTTAAAAATTCTCGTTGTTTAATTGATTACCAGAAGTTTTGCAAGCCAAGAAACTTAACTTGAAGCTTCATCAGAAGTACCTAGTATATTATAAAGATAGATAATGCAATTGCTGTAAATCCGAAATCTTTCTGGTGTTATATTGCTGATTCCAAAAAAGTTAGAGGTTATTCTGCTGGTATGTTTTTATTCGATACAGTTTGCTTTTCAGGCTAAGAATGTGTCCATTTATTTGCAAAGCAAATTTTATAATATATTTTTAAGAAGTGCTGCTCCCTTGGTTTTCATTCTATGTAGTTATGTTTTGATTATTGATTGCCATCGTTTAAAATCATGTTGAGTGAAGTTATTGGTGTTATCTTTGAATTGTTCGACAGTTTTAATTGTGGTCACGATGAAATTGCAGTTGTTTTTCATAAAAAGATGCCAGCATTCACTGTCGACTCTAATTTTTAAAATGTTTGAATTATCGATATCCATAATTATTGATCCAGGGGTCGTTTTTCGAGTATTTGGAGGAAGAGTTTCATAACTTATATCTTTAAAAAAGGTAAACAAGCAGGAGATGTTGGTAATTATACAGGAATTTTTTTCCAATTAAAATAATTGACAAACTCGCTTCCATTCAACTGACTCAAGTAAGCAAAAATTATAAGGTATAGTTGATAATCAGCATGGATTTTTACCCGATTGTTTTACAGCTACCAATTTATCATCCTTAATTACGTTTGTTATCTATGTATTCGAGAATCATGAACATGTTGATATCGTATTTTAAACACAGATTTCGCGTAGGCCTTTGATCATGTTTTTTGCACTGCTCTTCTATCCACACTTGTAGCATTGGGTTATGATTGGAATACTGTTAAATGGTTGGCTAGTTAGTATTTAATAGATAGAATATAGAATGTAAGAACGCAAAATTTTATTTTCGAAGACATAACGTTTACTCGAGAGTATATTATGAATCTATTTTGTGTTTACTATTTATCAATAACATTGGGCTTTACTTAACAAACAGTTTGTATCGACTTCAAAATATACAATACAAAGATTTCTTATCTCATCGTTAATTTTATTATAAAAATCATAAAAATTTTATTTGTTTGGTTAGAGAATATTAACTTATTCCACACATATTTAATTTTAATAATCTTGATTAATCAGGTAATAACCAAAGTCTGCTTTTCGATTACTTTGAAAATGTCAAAATATGCATATTATCATATGATCACTTTTACAAATTGCAATTTGAAAAAAAAATATGAAATTATTAAAACTTGTTTAAAATAAAATTTTGTTTACGAATAATGAAAATTAATTTTTGAAAACAGTATTCTGCCTAAAACCTGTAATGGGATTAAATATAAAATTTTAGTCATCATATAAATATAAATATAAAATATTTAATATGCAAATTTGTAGTGAACGTAAACAAACATTATGAAACCTTTAAAAAAAATTTTTGGAAATAAATTAGAATTTTTAAGATTCTTATTTATTAGTACCATATGTCAATAATCTTTTGAACTGTGCCATATTTTTTTAATGAAAAATTTACATCTAAAATAAAAATTTTTTAAATGTCTATTAAAACAAATTTATAACTATCAAACAAAATTAGTTTTTAATTAATATTAAAAAAAAAACTTCAAAATACCCAATTAAGGCAAAAAATCACAGAAAGAATATATAATTGTTTTTAAATTAGTGATATTAATTTCTAAATATATAAATCTTAACTTGTGACAATTAGTAATATTAAAAACTTTAATATAACAAGTTAATTCAGATTTTTATTGATATTAATTTCTTCTCCTAAATGGCCATAACAATGAAATTATTGATTTTATAGTGTAAAGGATTTCAAAAACTAAAAATAAACATTATAAGATATCGAACGATGAGTTAGTGCTTGTTCACAATGTACGTAAGACATAAGACTTACATAAACATGAGATAAGCATAAAACGTAATGTTTACATAAGCCGCAAAAGTGTTCACAATGAACATAAGAAATTTATTCAACTGCGCATGCGTATAACAAAAAACGAAACTTTAAAATTTTACATTCAAACAATTGAAAATAAAATCTCAATCAAATTAATTATTTTGACACTAGTCAAATTATAAAGTTATGTCAGGTTCTGTTAATGTCAATTTATTTTAACTAATAACCAAACACTACCAACTTCAAATCACAAATTTCACTAAAGGTAACATAAGAATTACGTAAGAAATACATAAAATTGAAATCATTTCAATCTTATGTACGAACGTAATCCGAACATAAGAACTAAGTAAACCTAAGAATTACGTAGGCACACTGTGAACACTTACGTTGATTTGCTACTAGTTCAACTTTACGTTTTATGTATGTCTTATGTTCATCTTATATCTTACGTACATTGTGAACAAGCACTAGAATCACAAATATCTTTTTATTTAAAACAAAACAATTGCATGTGGCACTATAACTATTTCTACAACAAGTACTAATGAAAAATAAGCTTTTCATACATGTTTCACAAAATATTTTTCTCGTATTGTTTGAATAAGAAACAAAAAATTTTATTAGTGAAACTATTACAGAGTACTGTAAGCGGTTTTTTTAAATAATAAAATATTATGTATCTAACAAATGTTAATAATTATGTATATTGCAGTGTTACTAGCCTACAACACTATTTAGCGGTCGTGAGCAATTACGGAAACTTGAAATTGGCAATTTTACATCATTTGATACAGCTTGTGGTACTTCGGATACCTAAAATTTTAATAATTACTTGCACATTTTTCTAAATATAACATTGACGTTGGTCAAAACTTACCTAGGACAGCATGTGATTTAGCTAATTGTTGTGTGGGTCACCTATGCATTGTTTATATCGAGGGAAAGGGTTGTATCGTTGAGCGTTTTCCGGTGGTTACTCGAATCATGTTTTGGTCAGGTGTAATTGGGGTTTTGTCTTAAGAAAATTTTAACTAAGTTATAAAGGAACAAGTAGCCTCATTTTGGAAGGTTACTGACTTAAAGTTAAAGAAAGCAACAAGAAACCTCAAAAATATAGCCGATTTTGAAAATCGAGAATCAAACCTGCGATGTTTGAAAATTTTATTAGAATAAGTTATGTTTAGTATTTAAGAAGTGTTAAAGTGCGATTTTAGGTAGTTGTGATGAGGAACCAAGTCTAAAAGTGAACATTTATTAAAACCGTGAACTGTCAAAATTCAAAGTTCGCAATTTTCGTGAATAACAATTTTTATGTGGACTGAGTGGAATGAAAATGATGGGAACAACCTCGGGAAGATGTTCAGAGACAAGAAAAATCCATTAGGAACGGATTTGGGCCGATACAAGGAAATGTAGAATTCCGGAAAAGCACGTGCGTTTTCATTTTGAAATGCACCTGGAAGACTTGGACGTGCATTTCATCCCGTGAAATTTATTGTGGTTACTCCTGAGGTCATGAAGGAACTTTCCACCAAAAATGGTCAAGATCTGAAAGACAGAAAATTCCAATTTAAAATCAAAATTGCCATGGATTTGAAAATTTTATAAAAAGAAGCGATTTTTTTGGAATCAAGTAGGTAAAAAGGAGAAAAAGTATAAAAAGACAGCCGGAAAAAGCTGCTAGTTAGTGTAAATTTGAACGCGTTACCGCACGCATCGTTTGTTGCAATACAATTCGAGTTTATAGGTTACGAGAACTTTTCGGAAAGGCAAAATTGAGGTTACGGATGAAAATTTTTGGAACTCCACATTATTGAAATAAATTAAATAGAAGATAAAATCAAGTTGATTATAATTACAAGATAAGTTACCAGGTTTTTGCTGTTTTGGTTTTTAAAAGTGAAGTGCAAGTAATTTCTTCCGTATGAAGATTATCCTACGGTAAAGGAAGTAAAGTTAATGGAAAATTTGAGCACGTAGGAATTGGCATATGAAGTTCGCACAGATAAGGTAGAAATATTTTTATATTTTGTAACTTGGTTCCCTCGAAGATTCATATAACCTAAAAGAACATTGCGTTAGTATTTAGTTGTAATTTTAAGTATTTGTTTACCTGTATTTGGAGATTATCGAATACACTCAACCAGTCACTCTACACGAACACAAAATTTTGATTCTCATTAAATGTGCATAATTTGTAAATGTTGCCTTTTTTTGAATCTTGTTTTTCTTAACTACGCGAAATACCGAAATACAACATAATAAGGGTCCATTTTATATAGTAACCACTAGCGCCGGCAAAGGTACTCGACCATTAGCGTCCCATAGCAGTCAACATTACAAAATTTATTGTGATCAATAGTAAGTATTAGGATTTTAAAGATAGAGGAAGGTAAAACCATTTCAATATATATATATATAAAATAGCACTACGGGCCTAGTAGTCCCATGGCTTGATTTATCACTTTATTCCAAAGACTTCTATCCTTTGCACTCTGCTCAAAGTCTCTCACACCAATTTCAGCCAAATCTTTTTTCACCTCGTTACTCCATCTACTCATTGGCCGTCCGTTTCTTCCAGTACCCCTTAGTTCCGATTTCCATCTCATCTTCGGTGTTCTAATTTCGCTCATTCTTACCAAATGACCTATTACTCTCTAGGTTTTTATTATGTTTACAATGTTTGGTTCCCCATACAACTCTTGAAGCTCTCTATTTATTCTAAATAATTGTTCCCAGATATATAAACTTGTCTACTTCTTCAAATTTTATTATCTTATCCTCGTTTATCTTAATATCTATTGTTTAACCCGGTAGAAATGCTTCGCTTTCCCATATCATGTATTTAGTCTTCTGTTCATTAACCTCCAGACCCATTTTACTTGCTGCTATTATTAATCTCTTTGCAGTGTCATGCAATTCTTTTCTAGATCTTGTAAGTACAGTAAAGTCATCTGCAAAGGCAAGGCATTGGTGTTTTTGTCTGTAAATTGTTCCTCTTCTATTTAATTTGGCTTCTCTTACCACTTTTTCGACAGCAATGTTAAACAGCGCTGACGATAGTGGGTCTCATTGTCTCAATCCCACCTTTACCTTAAATTCTCTTGATATTCTTCCATTCATTCTTACTTTACTTTGAGTGTCTTTCAGCGTCATTTTTGTCAACCTAATTAGTTTAGTTGGTATCCCTAGTGCGTACATTGCCTCGTATAGTTCTTCTCTTACTATACTGTCATATGCTTGTTTGAAATCCAAAAACAATGCGTGAGTATTCAGTCCATATTCGTGGCTTGTTTCTTGGATCTTCCTCAACACAAAAATCTGGTCAGTCACCGATCTATCCTTCCTAATCCACACTGGTACACTCCTAAGGACTCTTCGGTGTATGTTCTTAAACTATTACTAGGTTAAGTTATTACAGGTAGCCAAAATGTTGTAAGTGACGTTCAGTAATGCTGTTCCGCGATATGATAGCCATATTCCATGCTTCCGGCATTACTTCGAGGGTCCAAACTTTCTGTATCAGTGCCACTATCATCTTGTGCAGCTTAGTACCACCGTATTTGATCATCTCTGACTGAATTCCATCATCTCCTCCCCTTCTGTTCTTTTTCAGCTTTACTATTACTTCCAATATTTCTTCTTCACTGGGCATCTCCTCTTCGCCATCCTTTACTTCTCTATCTCGTTCTTTATTTTCTTTTTTGTTATTAATTTGTTCTTTGTTTATCAGCTCTTGGAAGTATTCCATCCATTTTTCAATCATCTCCTCTTCAGCACCCACCAGTGCAGCCTCCTTGTCTGCAACAAAACTTGTCTTTGGTTGGTATACTCTTCTCATCTTTTTCACTCTTTGGTAAAAGTTTCTTATGTCTCGATTTGCATACTTTTCATCTATCTCTTCTAGTTTTCGAGCGTTATGTTTTCGTTTCTTCTTTCTAATTATCTTCTTACATCTTTTTCTCTGGAGCTGTTAGTTGCATTTGTTTTCTTCTGTATCCTTTCTTAGCATTAATTCTCTTAATTTTTCTCGTTTTATTCCCTCTTTGCTACACTGCTCGTCGTACCATTCTTTATTTGTAGTTATTTTTCTTTTGAACCTATTTCCCGCTACCTTACCGTTGTAAGGTAATGGTAAGGTGTACCTTACCATTTTGTACCGTTGTCAACAACTCGTCAAGATCTTGTTCAACTTTTACCTCTTGGAGCAATTTTTCCATTTCTTCTCTATACCACACTTGCTCTTCTATACTATTGAGTTGTATTCTTTGGAGTGGTTTCTTCCCGTGTTCTTTATATTCTTTTCTGGTAGGTATTACTTCTTTCATCTTTATCCCCACCATAAAATGGTCCGAATCCGCATCCGCTCCCCTATATGATCTTACATCAACTATATGGTTTTCGGTTTTTTTCTCTATTAGTACATGATCGATTTGGTTTATACTTTCACCGTCTGGGCTTATCCATGTACCCTTGTGTATGTCCTTGTGTTTATTGCACGTACTCTTTATTTTCATGCCTCTTCCCAGAGCGAAATCCACCAGAAACCCTCCATTTTCATTGGTTTCTTCTTGCAGACTATACCTTCCCACTATTGGTTGGAAAATCTCCTTTCTGCCTATTTTTGCATTCCAGTCACCCATCAATAGCTTCAGGTCGTAATTAGGGATATTTTCGCATATTTCTTCCAGTGCGTCATAGAACCGCTCTTTTATTTCTACGTCTTTTTCCTCTGTTGGAGCATGTATATTAACTATGGTAATTTTTCTATACTTTCTTCTTATTTTCAATAAACATAGTCGATCCGATACTGGTTTAAATGGAATTACCATATTCTTAACTCTCTCGCTGACTAAGAACCCCGTTTCCAGTATTCTATCATTTCCGCTACTTTTGAAAAAGGTGTAATTCTCTATCAGTATGACTCTGTTTTGTTTCCTGAATCGCAATAATATCAACTCTGTACTTATTTAATACTTTAATCAACTGTCTCGTTGCCCCCTCTACATAAGTTCCCCTTACATTCCATGTGGCCTACAAATAGTTTTTCCTTTATTTTATTTTTTGTATTCCGCCATTTCACTTCGTTGTCCGTTTCCTGCCAGGTCGTCCATCGTAATTTTTCGTGGTTTACATTCTTCAGGTTTTTGACAACAGCGGTGGGTTTTTAACTTCTTGCAGTTCGCCGACCTCTTGGTTCCATTTTAGCATCTTGCCCTCACATATTAATTTCTGACAACCTACTTTTACTTTTCTTCCCGATTTTCTCAATTCTTCCGCCTGTTTCCTTATCGTTGCCTGGATTCTTCTCTCCATATATGTTAGATCATCGTCGACATAGACCTTACTTCCAGGCAGTTTAACCAACTTATATTTGTTCTTCATTACTACCATTTTTCCTCGAAATTCTCCAACTCGATTGCACTTCTTTCGCTCCCTATCTTGTACGCCGTTGATATCTTTATGTCTACTTCCAGGTTATTCTTTAAAAAGGTACTAATACTATCTTTTAGGGGTATCAGTTCATTCGCATCCATAATTATATATACGTTTTTAATTTTTTTGTCGAATAATATTAAGTTCAAAATTAAATTTAAAATTTTCTATTTAAATAAAATAATTATAGCATATTATTATAAAAATAACACATTAATCATCCTTAAATTATAGCATGAAAAACTTAATTAAGTAACATATTATTTTATTTGCATTAATAGTAGTTATTTATGATCCAAGTATTAAAAATATCACTTCAGTTGCAAAACTTGCAACATCAAGTACTTTTACAACTGCTATTTTTGTATTAAATGTTTTATTAAAAATCAGTTTGTAATAATAATGATTTTATTAATGAAATATCTATCTATACATTATTATTCTTAAGATTTTTCTGCAACTGCAGTTATAAAAATTTTCTGCACATTCATTTACATACCTACTATTTCATGTCTTGCAATAAAAACAAACAGTTTTTTATAAGTACAAAATATTTAAGATAAGAAGCGTTAATACATTTTTATCAATAAATCCATTATTTTATTAAGATTTGGACGGTTCCTAAGATCATAAGACCAACAAGTGCTGTATATTTGAGAATATTTATCTTGAGTTTTAGGGACATCTACATCTGGTCTGTGATTCATTTTTATTACCTAAAATAATAATATCTTAGTTGAAAAGTAAATAAAGTTTTATTAATAAAATTGTTTAATCCAAAATGAAGTTAATTTGAGAATATAATGAAAAAAAAAGATTTGCAAAGTTTTTTTAGTCACCAGTATTATAATAGTACATTATGCGCCAAGGGAATAAAGTGACAATTTTTTGGCCTGAGGGTAAAAGTCACTTTATTCCCAAGGTGCATATACAGTTCTTTGCAGTTCCGGGAAATAAAGTAAGAACTTCACGAGTTACGAAGCTTAAAGCAAAAATTTAACGCATTTTTTAATAATGCATGTGCTCGATCACATTGCTCAATAGTACTAGAAAGTAGCGGTTGGCACTAGTATAATTACCAACTACTACTACTAAAAAGTACTAAAACCGTTCATTTATATTTGTGCTTTGAATTGAAAAAAAATCGAGTGTTCTAACTTCAGACCATGTGGCAACATTTTTAAAAATGAATCGCTTCGCTAGAATTTTTGGTGGCTAAAGTAAGTACTTTTTATTTACTTTTTTATTTAATCACTAATTTATGTAATGTAGGTTGTACTAATATTTTGTTTAGCGGGGGCTTGCCGGACCGAGGAATTGGTAAATTTGTGCATAGCAGATGTGAATTGAAGCCCGTCGTCTTCGAAGGTGAAGCTTCCGGATTTATGAAAATTCTTTGGAATTACAAATTACGGCCAGATTCTCATAAATGTAAATGTTACAGATAATGATAATTAAAAAAATTTTTAGTTGCTTTCTTTTTTCTAGTGACTTTTTTAGCAGTCATCTGGTGACTTCTTTATTTGCCTAGGACAAAAAACCTCTTTATTGCCCTATGGCAAAAAATTGCCACTTTACACCCGCAGATCGGGGTGTAAAGTGAGTACTTTACCCCCGGAATTGCAAAAAAGGTTTTTCATTAAAGACTTTAAAATGCAAACCCTTTGAAATATTCAAAAATTTTATTTTTATCTTGAAGTACTATCAAAACATTTTAGAATTAATTCATCGGCGGGAATGGCCGCTATTTCAAATTCTATATTGGCTTTGAGTTCCTGTAACGTCACAGGAGTTTACGTAGCCTCAAAGGAAAAAGTCTAAGACGTCAAATCGCAAGAAAAAGGAGGCCAATTTGCCATCGGCCATTTCTCATCGAACTTCGATTTTATTATTTTAATTATTTTATTTTCATTATTTTAAAAGTATATTGAAACTTTACAAGTTAATGAAATGTGCGCTATAACTCACATTATAATTCGTAATACATACCCACGTAGATACTCCCATTTTTTTAAATAAATTTTAATTTGGAAAAATAAATATTTAAGTTTTAAATTAATTGAAAATTAATCTTAATCATAATCATAATCATTGTGAATTATAACAATATTTTATAGAAAATTGCACGGAATATCTTATTTGATAAAATAAATTGAAACACAAAATTTAATTTAAATAATATTTGCACATATCTTCCAATTTTGTATTCAGTGGTATGAATAATTAATACAATGACTTGTTTAGATATATTGACAGAACCTAGAATTTATGTAATTATGTGGGACATTTCATGTCAAATCACTTATGAGTGTCTGTTTTAAAAATTTTCTTGCAATCTCTTTTCAACTTTAACTTAAATATGTCTATTAGAAAAATTAAAAGCTAGAAAAAATAAAAATAGAAAAAAAATAAAGATAGATATTTAGATGTTAAAATAATACATAATTTAATTAAAATGACTAGTTAATTAAAAATAGAATAATAAAAATGAATACAGGGTATAAATAATAATTAATGATCAACTTGAATATAATTGAAATTTAAAATTAGGAAATTATAGAAAAGATTCGAAACTTTAAGTTAAATTCCTATGTTTCTATTTCTTTTAAATCTCATTCCCATTAATAGGTAAACAGAATAAATATAAACGTTTACTGTTTCACAAAAAGGTTCAATTTTAGGAATGGTTTTGTTAAATATTTTATATTAAATTTAATTATTTATTATAGAAACATTTTTGAGAACTCTTAAATATAAAAATATATAATGAAATAAAAAGAAAGTTAGATTATTAAAAGAAAGCCAACCATTAAACTAAAGTTAAAAATAACTTACTTTGTATACAATTACCTCGAAATTTTTAAGATTGGCATACGGAATTTGTCTATGTTTAATTTGCCACAATAAAATTCCAAACGAATAAATATCACTTTCAAAAGTTGGCAACTTTCCTAGTAATAATTCAGGAGCAGTATAAGCTACTGTGCCCTAAAAATTACTAGTTTTAATATATTATTATAATTATTAATAAAATATAAAACTATAATAAATTATATATTTATTGATTATTATCAGTAGTGTGTGTTGCCAATTCCATTCGAATGCAATCCACTATTTGTGACGTACTTTATTAAAATATTCGTCGCAGGTCCAAATAAGTTCCACAAATACTAGGTTTTCAAAAAATTCAATAAAAAAACATTTTCAATAACTTTTCCTTACACAATTAATCCAAAAATCATTTCGCTGCTTCTTGTCCAGCAAATTTATGGAATTTCCAAAATCACATATTTTGCACAAGTAATCTGCACAAACTAGAATATTGCTTGGCTTAATATCTAAATGCAGAATATTATTCTGATGGCAGTGCTTCAATCCTTCACATATATGCAAAGCACATTTAACAATAATTTTATCGTTTAAATCAATAGACGTATCTTCCACGATCGTTTGTAAATTTTTCGAATTTATGTATTCCATAACAATTAACCCATAATTTGCTTCATCTTTGTAGATAAGGTTGTATAATTTTACTACATTTTCATGATTTAACTTCAAAGCGTTGGCTTCTCTAAAGAACGAAATTTTATTTTTATCTTTTCTGCAAACTTTTACCGCAACTTGTTTACCTGCAATTGAATTTATTTATTTTTTAAAAATTTTATGTTAAGTAACCAAATACCTTTTTCAATCCCTTCTACTATTATACCAAACGATCCTTGACCTAGTATTTTCAAATGTTTTTGGTTTGCTGTTCCATTTATTAATAATTCCTCTTTATTTGGAGTGCTCAACGGGAGTACATTTTTACTACAATCTGTAATGTTAATTTGTATTGCACTATTGTTTGCAATATTTCCGCATAAATTAATGTTAAGCTTATCATGGCGTAATCCTTTTTTGTTAAATACATTTTCCGGGGTTTTAGGAAAAAGTGATAACGTAACATTGTTTCTGAAATAAAAACATTCATATAATTTTATATTAATTCCAATCGGCAATATGTTTATACTTGCTTAATTGTTGATTTCCTACACGTGGACTATCAAATTTCTTAGTTATTGAAGTTTTTGGTGCATATAAAGGCGATAATGGTGATGATAGCTTGGATTTTAGTATTTGTCTGATTGGCGTAGCCATTTCTCTAGTTTATTACCACATAAAACTTAAACGAATAATGTAGCTGATAACAATAATTCACCGACCGTACATATTTTTCTGTTGTTCTATTCTATACTAAATTTAATCTTTCAATTCCGCCATGATAAATTTAATTTTAAATTGAAAATCAGTCCAGTACCCCATTGTCAATGTAATTGCAATTTTATGTTTTCATACGCATAATATATTTTATTTATTACTGAAGGTTGATGTGGGTTTATAATTTAAACAAACAAAATTATCAATAATATTATATTGATTGAAACTTTTTGAAAACCTACCAAACAAATATTAAGAATAAAAAACAAATATAAAATATTTTGATTTTTGTAAATAATATTTTTCAAAAATTATTTTTTTAAATTTTATTCAATCAAATAGCTTATTAATTATAATTTGTTGGAGATTATATCAGTAGTGTGAGTGACTTAGCAATTTTCTTAATCTTATTACTGTATCAAAATGACATTATTATTCTGTCATACACATGCGTGTATTTGGATTTATATAGTAGATATATAATTAAGTAATGTGGGTAACAATGTTATTATTACTATTATACTTCGTTTTGACAGAAATAGCGTATTCTTCTTTATATATCAATAAAATTAAATACTTAACGACTTCAAAGGTTTTTATGCTTTTATAGTCATAAAATATAATTTTTGCGTTATATGTACAGTTACATACAAAATTAAGGATTGGAACAAAGCATTACAGGGTAGAGTATTTATAGACGTCATAGTTTAACTGGAATGGAACAAACGGGAAAAGGAAACAAAACTCAAAAGCAAATTTAGAAATATTTACTGTTGCATGCTTCTTATTGATTTTAAAAAATTTTCGTTACCGTTCCGATCATGTCCAATTCACTTGAGAAGTTACTTATCTTTTTCTCTAAGGTAACATTAACTGGATGTTAAATTTCTTTATATAAAATTATGCAGGTTTAGATATGTACCTCGATATTCGTACTTATATGAAAAAATTAAATTAAACAAAGGAGTTAAAAGGTTCAATATGTCAAAACGGTAACGTACGGTAGATTTAAATAATCATCAACCGCTATATCTATTTTGCTAAGTAAACAGCATTATGTGTACAGTACTATTTAATCCAATTGTATTATCGCACCAGTAGAAATTAAAAATAAGAAGAAACAATTTTGTTTGGCTATAAATCAGTTCCGAGAAGAAATGTTGTGAAAACGGTACAATATTGTATTTAAAACGATGTAGACGAAATGGTATTTCCAGTAAAGTCAAGTCTTTAAATTATAAATAATCACTCATCCCAGTGCATGAATGATTTAAATGTAACAGGTTTAAAATAATGAATATTAAAAATTAAAGTAAGTTTATGGAACACAAACTTAAGTGCAAACTAGTTTTTTAAATTCTTGTGTGTCTTGCCAAAATAAGTTAGGACACAAATTTATGCGTCTAACTGTAAAGAGGAGACCAAATAATATCGCAGAAGTTAGTAGTAAAAATTTTGTCGATATAACTATTAGCATTATCATAAGGCTTGAAGTCTTAAGAAGACGTACCCATATCACAAGAAGAAAATTTCTTGATTGATTATAAAAAGTTATGTTAATTTAATGTTTAGTGTTGTATAATAGTTACTATCATGTTTTGCTATGTTAACTATTTTATGAGTTACTGGATTAAAAATGAAACATGGAAGATTATTTCATTTTCTGTGGTGAAATGTGATTTGTTTCACCTAATTAATTAACTTTTTTGTAAGTTGCAAGTGACTTTGGAATATAACTGAATTTGTACAATGCAAGTGAAGTTCACCGTATTGACGATATTAGTGCAAATTGTTAATATTCAGGTAATATATTAAATTTTCATTACGAGATTAACAAATTGAAAAAAAAATTCAAGGCAGAAATAATCATGAAACGGTTCAAGTTCAATAAGATAAATTTAATAATTACGATTGATTTGTTATTAAACTAGAAAACAATGGACTCTGATCAAATAGCCATACCCCATATAAAACGCTTAATTAAGTTTCATTTTAAATTACATAATTTTAATTTAATTATGTAACTTATATTCTTATTGATTTTCAACGATGTTTTAATGCATATTCTGAAATATCTGATTGGCAATTGAAATTTATATTATTCGAGATAGAGTTTTTTTTTGAATGATTAATTATTAATTTCATTCGTTTATAATTTAAATTAATTTAAATATTAAACTAACTGTTGAAATTTTTAAAATTTAAAAGTAAAAATTTTTTGTACTAAACAGACAATAATTTATCATGTTTAATAAAAAATATGTGAACAAGATTCAAGTAAAATAACGATTATATGGTATAAATGAAAATGTTTTTTTAGTATTTTCTAAATAATATTTGTCTACTTATGATATGTTCTTCCTTTTACGGTTAACATTTTATTTTTTAACGTTGCCTTTACTTCTGTTAAATAAATTTTTGGTTTTGCAAGCGAAATGACTTTTTTGCAATAACGTTAATATCATCAAATCGTTTTAGCATTTTCTGATTCGAAGTATAAAAAATAAATACAGTAAGTTGTTATAAATTTATAATTTTTCGAAATTTCGAAAAACATTTTGCTTCCTTATTTTGGATGGTTTTGAGAGTTTTTATTTTTTTTTTTAATTATGAAAACATCAGATGCCCGACAATTAAAATATTGGGTCTTATAAGTTCTAATTTTAGGATCTGGGGTCAAAAGTATTGAAGAATTTTTATAATCATTGTTTATGTTTGTACTAAAAGACCTGAGTATGAATTGTTCATTTGGCATGCAATTATCGGTGTAACTTGACAGATTTGAAATCCATTCGGAGACGTAAAATTTGTACTTTATTTGTAATTATGCAAATTTGTAATATACCCAATAATCGGTTTTCCTTCTTTGAATCATTATATAGACCAAGTTACAATATTATGTTACCAATTATACTGAATATCCTTAGATATATCATCTAACAGTCGTTGAAAAACTGTAAATAATTAGAATTCATCATTTGGTTTTTTGAAATTCCGAGTCTTATGCACCTTTAAAATTTAATTTTTGGTCCCAAAATTCGAGTTACCACTCCTATATTTCAAATATAATAAAATTAACTTGCAAAATAAATTTCCAATTTATTTTCATTTAAATTACTTATAATTTTCATAGCAGTTTCAAAATTGCTGTAAACCGGCATTCGACGCTTAAATTAAAATTAATCAAATACTAAATTAAAGGCCAATCTACATCCCAAACAAAAATACACAGTAAAATAAATGTTATGATTAATTGACGAACTGAAGGATTAAAAAAAACTATTTAATGGGATGCCCGAATCAAGTTATCAAGAACAATAAATAATTTATTGCAAATGGTGAAAAATTCTGGTGAAATTTAATATTTTGAAGAAGTTAATTAATTTAAATTGAAAATCTAATAATTTCAAGGTTGAAATTGTTAGTAGATATGGACTAGGGGATAATTAGATATCATCAATGTGTGAACAAACATTTTATTATTAGATTTGGTTAAAAAGTAAAATTTAAATATATTGTAACATATTGGAAGAATATTTTATTTAAATGCATTCAATACCGACAATATTTCAATATTTTCTTATGTTCATTTCAATTTGACATTCTATGTATGGAAAAACCATAAATGGAAGTACAATAATTGAAATATCTGATGTTTGCATATCTATTATAATGTAATAATCTTAATCACGACTATACCAAAAAAGCACCACTAACTGCTTACTATGCTACAGGTATAATAAAAAATTATCTAAACCGGGACATTTTTTTAAGAAACCTATTAAATCTTAAAAAAATTGAAAATGATTTCCAATTGAATAAAACATTATATAATGAAGTGACAGAAGATCTAATTCAAAGAGAAAATCAGATGCTATCTGATCGCTCTCAATTTAAAAAAAAATTTGAACTAAACACATTTTATATGCAACATAAACTAAAAAAAAAACCTGTACAAAGCACAATAAGATGTATTTTATGAATGCCTAAAGAGGCTGACAATACTCAAGCTTTCTTTTATCTTTTTATAATATGATAAAGAACGTAAAAAGTAAATTTAATTTGAAAACAGTCAATCTGGCGATTTTTCAGAATTAAATTAATATTTTACAAAAAAATATAATGTCCCTATTCCGTATCGTAACGTGTTATTGGTAACCATCGCGTGCTCGCCCGTAATGTTCCTTTGTTGTTCCCTTAAAAATGTTACCGTTGAAAAGCATGGCAGCGACGCAACACAAAAAAGTTAATAATATAAAAGGTCACGTATGGGCGTTCAGCACTGAAGCAGGGATCAGTTCACGTCGAACAGAAGATGCGTTCAGCATCAACCTGGGCTGCCACGCTACTATGTTACAAAGTGAAATAACTGCAATAACAGCCTGTGCAAAAGAAATATGACATGAAGGGTTTTTGCAAATAAGCGGAACTGCATTATGGCCAGGCAGCTCCAAAAGCCATGGAAAGAAAAATCCAAGGTTGCAAGTCACTGCCTCTGGTCTGCTGAAAGGGACTATAAAGAAACTATTAATCTTGCGTTCTGTAGAGACCTTTCGAGATTAAGGCAATCACGGATGTTTATTTATGGGTCCTCCAAGGACAAAATAAAACACGAAATCCTCAAGCTGAATAGACCACAGCTAGACACAGTAGACACTGCTATCTGAATAGACATTTCAATATTATTGGGGTTGTATAGTTTTCCACATGCAGGAAATATGGGGAGGAGGAAAAAAATAATAACTAATAAATTGTATAAAGAAACAAAATTTGTTCATTTATAAATTATGATATATGTAATATTTTGATTTATATGAAATTAATCAAGTAATAAATTTTATTAAGAGATTTATTTAAACTTATTTAACAAAAATCAGGGTTACAACTTGAAATATTTTAGTGGTACACCGATATGCATTCGAAATATGCAGCAGCATTAAAAATTTTTTTTAGTATACTAATATTTCAATTTAATGTTTCAACTTGAATCGACGGCGAACCAGCCACTTTGCGATGGTTACAAAAGAAGTTTGGAATACGGAATATGCAATGTTGTAGTATCTTTTCCAATATACTTTTGTATCTATAATCCTTTTTTCGTAATTTCACATACTCAGAAATAGACATAAACTCATAGTTCAAATTTCAAATAATAAATTTAAATTGTAGCAAAATTAATTTTTTTAAATTTCTTCGTTATTACTTAATAAATAAGATCACCTCCAATAAGAAAGGCTATAATAATATAATTATTGTTAGAAACTTACTAGAAACTTCCTATTATTTTTTTCGATTCTTAATATGTTTAATATGTACATTACAACTACGGGACAAATCCCAAATGTTGATAAACGAAATTATACAAAACTTGCAGTACACATAAAAAAAAAACTCAATATAAAATAGAGAAAAAAAGAGAGCACTTGTAAAGGTTACATTATATACCTATATATATGGACAAGCATAGAATCATTGTAATGTTCTCAAGAAAACAAATCTAACGATGATTAGGTTACGATATTTACTTACTTATATCATTAACAATCAAGTAACGTTCGCCTGAATTACCTGTCACCGCGGTGAAAATCAAAATCATTATAATATTTATTGAATAACGTCATCATAGCACTGAGTGGCTCGTTCATGCCATAAGTTGTACGATGCCACGGTAAATAAAAGAAACGCATTTCTCTAGTTAACCTTACTTGCGTATCCACAGATAGCAAATTCAAAATATAAGGGCATACTATGTTCCCTGTCAATAAATTAGCAATAAACCGGAAACGGTGCCTATCCCGTCTTATACTGAGCGGCTCAATTCCGAACCTCACACATCTACTCACGTAATTATTACTAATATCATCGCTTACAGTATCACTTGGGAAGGTACAGTCTAACTTCCCGGATATAAACCTTGTAAATCTTTTCTGTACTTGTTCAATTCGCGACGAGTGAACCTCATAATAAGGGCACCATACCTGAGAAGCATATTCCAATACCGATCGTACATAAGCATTATAAAGCCGAACCAGGACAACAGGATAACGAAACTCCCTGCAAATGCGCATAATGAAACCCATGAGTCTGCTTGCTCTGGTGACCACCAAATTTACATGCTGTGAAAATTCTAGAGAAGAAACAAACGTAACTCCCAAGTCAATCTTTTCAAATGCTCTCACCAATTTCCAGTCGTCAATAAAATAATCAGCAACCAAAGGAAAATGCTTGCGGTGAAACGACATAATGCTACACTTCCGGTCGTTCAAAAATAACTTGTTTTCATTGCACCACCGACAAACCACATCCAGATCACGTTGTATCAATGCAGAGTCGGATAATAACTTCAACTTTGCAAAAACTTTAAGATCATCTGCAAAAAGCAATAGTGAGCAAAACTTTATCAAAAATGTCAAATCGTTCACAAATACTAGGAAAAGCAATGGTCCAAGATGACTACCCTGGGGTACACCTGATAGTACATTAATGATTTCAGAGCGTATTCCACCTATTGCAATGTATTGGGTCCTTCCACTAAGGTAGGATTCCAACCACTTCACCAAAAGGCCAGATAGATAGAATTTAGTTAATAAGATATCATGTTGTACCGAGTCAAAAGCTTTGCGAAAATCCTTATATATCACATCTACCTGATCACCTGATTCAATAACACGAGAGACAAAACTAGTGAAACATACCAGATTAGTTACGGTTGACTTAAGCGACATAAAACCATGTTGGGCATCATTGATGATGGACAAAGTATTAAATTTCAGATGACTTGCCACTATGCTTTGAAAAATCTTAGGTATTACAGACAGGATCGAGATCCCACGATAATTCTCAACAAACTCCCTCTTCCCATGTTTAGGGATAGATGTAATACTAGAAACTTTCCATTGAGAAGGGAATACTCCTGATTGAAGTGCCTGGTTGAATAACAAGGCAAGAGGTAAGATCAATTGATGTCCAAATCTCTGAATAAATTCGGTTGGAATTCCATCAGGACCACACCCACGCTTAGCACTTCAAATGGCCTCCAGAACGCTCTGCTCGTCTATTAATACAGAATCAATAATGTACCCATCGTTAATATAATTACATTTTGGCAATTCTGCTGACATATTATGTTTAACATACACAGATGCAAAAAAAGAACGAAAGAAACCGACTATCTCGCTTATATCAGATGAGGAACTCCCGTTATAATACATCTCTGACGGTAAACCCACCGTTTTCCGTTTTTCATTTACATATGACCACAACATTTTTGGATTTGATTTTAAATTATTTTGTACATCTAGTAAGTGAATATCATAGGCAATCGAGTGAAGGGCCTTGAAATTACCTCTCAGATATGAGTAATATTCATAATCAACTGCAGATTTAGATTGAATATAAGTTTTATATGCCTTTTGTTTTTGTTTATGTAGATGTATAAGGTGCGAATCGAACCACCCAGGATACTTGAAATTTCTCTTTTTATACTTGATCTTTGAGGCGTAATGCTCCAAGCCTCCGTAAATACGCTTATTGAATAAGCCTACCCAACAGCTGACGTATCTTTTAATTTTTATTCCATTAGTTACTAACTTATACAATTTTTTACTGTTTCAGATTTATAATGTACACTGTTTTTCAAATGATTCTATTCAAAGAAGACAAGAAGACAACAACGACAATCATCATTTAAAATTAAATTGTAAGAATTCTTTATACTTTAAATTGACTTTTCATTTATTATAGTTCTTGTAATGCAGATGATGTTTTTGTATAAATTACGGTTAACATTTACATTATGAAATCCTTCATAACAAAACAAAACGGTGAACAATTTATAAATTGATAATTTGTTATATAATAATAAATTACTAATTACTGTTATATTTCTTTACAGCTAATAGGTTTTTCTTCAATTCGGGCAAGGTTGTTCCAAGCAATGAAGATCAAAAACTTATAAAGCCACTATCACCAAATTTAAAAGAACCAAAGAAAACTCTAAAGCAAGTTTCGGCAATAGCAAGCACCAAATTTTATAGCAAATATTCAAAAAATATGAATAAATTAGCGCACAATGGAGCAAAGTTGGTTAAGGTCACAATCAATTCGTTTTGGGATTCTGCTATCAATGTTTTTAATATAATGCAGGCCACACTCGATTTCGCCGTAAAAAAAATGATTATGCTCTTTGATCACCCATCACAAATAATGAGTTTACCATATGATGCCTTTCATATTATGAAAACCAACGTCAAGTTTCCTTTTCAATTCATTAAGTACCTAGTAAAATTTTAATTGTTCATTTTTCCCATTTGTAAATATTAATAAAATATTAAACATTTTGTTTTAGTTTTTATTTTAGTATAATATATAATATTATCTAAGTTAGTAATACCCGTTAATATGTACTTATGGCAAAAAAATTGTGCTTAAGTGACACATACAACAAATGAAAAAGTATTAGTAGGTACTTTCTTCTACTTTAATTTTGTGTAAAAACAATTAAGTTGACTTTATTATTTTCACCTAAAATCATTTCACTATTCTAATGACTTAACTCTATAATACAGTATATCTATTCCGTTATAGATTTTGAAACCCCATTTTCGATAAAATGTAAATTATCACTTTTTTCGCCCCTAGTAGTTATTTTTGTCATTCTAACGTGACAACATTAATTTTTGTATGATAAATAATATATAAGACACACATTTAAACTAATTTGTAATTTTAAACTGTCTCTTAATGAACACCGTTAATTCACGCCCAATAAAATACGTCAACTCCATAAAGTTAAATGAAATTTACAAATTGTTACTAATTTTAATTAATCTTTTTTTGGTAATTTACATTAAGCAACTGTTAAAACTAATGCAACGCAGGTAAGTGTTAATTTGGTCAAACGTAAGAATGTAGTGGAGCAACTGTTTTTTTACTACTGGCCTAAATTTCTACCATTATTGACCTATTTTTTAGCTGCAAAATTATACCAATTTAATAATATATATCCATTTACATATAAACTAGTTTCTACTTTTAGTCTTTATCGGTATAATCTGTCTTAAAAGTTATTATAATAATATATAAGGGTAAAATATTTTATTATATTTATTTACTGTTGTATAATTATTATAATCTGACAGACAGGAGGAAGCTGATGAAAATTCAAGTAAATAAATTACGTTTATACGTAAATTGACATACATAAGGGTTTTATTATTATAATAATATTATACTTGTTTGAGGGAGTTCAAGACTGAAAAGTCCTTCCTTTCCTTTCCAGAAAGAAAGGAAATATGACTTTTTGTCTTTGAAACCGGCGGTCTGAGGAGTATGAAATACTCTCCTGTATACCACTAATTATGGGAATAGGTAAACTGCCCTCCGAGCAATAAGGTTGCCACTAAGCTGCGTGGTAGCGAATAATATCAAATTAGTGGGATAATACAGCCACAATAACAATTTAACTAAAAAAATAAAAATTGAAATAATACAATAACAGGAAATAAAAATACTTTTAAAATTTAATAAGAACTAAAAATAATTTTGACAATTGACAAAGTCAAATAACAAAATCATTTTTGTTTTATTAAAGTCTATGAAGATGGTTTCCGGTAAATGGGCCAAAACTGCGACATTTAGTTAATTTGATTCTATTTTGCCTTTTTCCAATATCCCAAGATAATTTTCTAATATTATTATATTATAGGAAAATGGAACCTTGGGCTTAGTGGACTCAAATCAAACTAAAAATTTTTACAATGTCGACGTTTCGAATACTTTTATATCTTCATCTTCAAGGCTAGTAAAAAAGATAGTAGATTAACTATGAGAGTTCTACATCAATTTCTTATGGGAATTAACATGGGAAGATTTTAACTGCACTTACTTCCGGTCTCTGACGTCACAGCATTGTTTTAAGTATATCGCCAACATTTAATGTTGGTTTTAATGACGTCACAACGTATAGAACAATGGGGGGTTGGTTTGACATCCTATTCTATAACAATAGGCATTGTTTCCAATCAATTGTTTAAGCATTTCGAAGACAATTACTTCCGGTTTGCTGAAGGTAGGTTCCTATTGTTCACAGGGAGACGCTTAGGCCTTTTTGGCAATGGGTGTGGTTTAGGCCCTTTTGGCAACGGGGTGTGGTTTAGGCCCTTTTGGCAGGGAGCATGGCTTAGGCCTTTTTGGCAGCGGGATGTGGTTTAAGCCCTTTTGGCAGGGGGGATGGCTTAGGTCTTTTTGGCAGAGGGGTGTGGTTTACGCCCTTTTGGCAGGGGGCATGGCTTAGGCCCTTTTGGCAGCGGGGTGTGGTTTAGGCCCTTTTGGCAGGGAGCATGGCTTAGGCCCTTTTGGCAGCGGGATGTGGTTTAGGCCCTTTTGGCAATGGAGTTTGGCTTAGGCCCTTTTGGCAGCGGGCTGTGGTTTAGGTCTTTTTGGCAATGGGGTTTGGTTTAGGCCCTTTTGGCAATGGGGTTTGGTTTAGGCCCTTTTGGCAATGGGGTGAGGCCTAGGCCCTTTTGGCCACGGGGTGTATTTTATATGACAAATAAGTCATGCATGCGCGTGTTCCTCCGAAACCCAGATAATTTTTGAAAAATGTTATTTAATTAGATTTAATATCGATGAGTAACTAATCACATCATTAAATAAACAAACAAGCAGTTGATTCATTAAATAAACAATTATGTAGTAAATTTTAGGGGCCCGCAAGGTAAATATTATAATTTTAGAAAAAATTTATTTAAGTAGATTTGATATCGATGAGTAACATAATTACATAATTAAATAAACAAACAATTACCTAGTAGTATAAAATTTGTTAGGGCCTACAAAGTAAATACTATAAATTTTAAAGAATAAAAAATTTAACCACCCCCCCTCCAATTTAAAATTATTATAAATATATAGTTTTTGGGGTAATATAATATTCGAGCGCGTCAAGTCAAGAAATCAAAATGTCTTTAAATAACAAGCGTAAAGCAGTTGAAAGTGAAAACAAATCAGTGAATTGTAAAAATATAAAAGTTGATGAATTGGATCAGCAGCATAGTGCAAAACCCAAAGAATTGTTATACCAAACAGCATATTATTTAAATAAATCTAAAAGCAAGAATGTTGGATTAGGTTTTGGATCCATACGAATTTAATGCAGGATTAATATTATCGAGTTCAAAAGGAATAGAAATATTTCTAACCGAATTTGAATGGAATGTTATCATTAGCAACAAGTGCCATATTGAAAATTACTTTAGTCGTAGTGATCCTCAGTTCGAATTCATATCCCAGTATATAACAGGACTAATTGTGGAACCGGCAAAGATTAATGAAGATTTGTTAATCAAAATTTCAAAGGATGAGCGTTATATTTACTTGGGGGAAGAAAGTGTAAAAGGAATATTTCAAATTGATGAAATCATTCAAGTTCGAATAGGAAATTTAAAAAATTTAAATTTTAAAAATTATTTCCATGAAACTTTATATTCCTGCGTAGAATTGGGTGGCGATATCTTGGATAACGTTCGTTATATAGCACAACCGACTGACGTGAATTGCAGTCATGAAAATTTGTGCATCCTGATTGAAATCTTGGTTCTTCGACCAAATATAATTATGGAAGCGGTTTTTTTTACCAAAAGAACTAGCAATTTATGACGGTGAAACTATAAAATATTATCTTTTTAAATCACCATGTCTGTTTAGTGAACTGAATGATAAATTCAAATTTCAAGTGCATTGGTTAGAAAACAATCATCACGGCATACCTTTCAATTCCGGTTCAACGGATTTAAAACACTTTAGTGAAATTGTAATTCAGAAAACCGAAAAAAGCCGACGTAGTATTTTGCAAAGGACATCAAAAATTTAACTGTCTTGAACCCATTTTGGGGAGAAAAATTTTTCAACAACTTGAAGATGAGGACCACTGGGAATGCACCTTTTATCCAGAAGTCCCTCTATGTAATAATAATCATAAATTTGAAATGTTATTTTGTTCGATAAACGATACCATAAAATTATACAATAGTATAATATGTTCAAAAAAATTAATGTAATTACCTCATCAAAGATTCAATAAAAATTTTAAGAAAATGTTTATTTATTTAAGATTTTAATTTACACAAACCTACAGTTACATCATTATAATATTCTTCAATAAAAAAGAAAAATAAATGGAATAAATGGAAATCAGAGGTTCTCAAATTATATTTGTCGAGAGGTATCTTAAAGTAATTATAAAAATTCAGGGCACCCCATTTTGAGAATCACTATAGTCTAATTAATAAATATAACGTTAATTCAAGTATTTTGAATATTTTAAATATGTATCTATTTATTTATCAATATTTAGTTTCTAAACAGAATATATTTAAAATAAAAAAAAAAAAAAAGAAAGAAAAAAAAAAAACGTTAGCAAGGTGTTTACATTATCATCAATAAGCTAAACAAAAAAAAAAAATAAATGAAAGACTTGAATAATGTTATTATCATCCAAGAAGTATATGAAAGAGGTTCATTTGGGTAGTGAAGCTAAAATATTATAAATTTGATTATAAATTATTAAATTCATATTAGATAATATGAATTCTATATTGATATTATCAACCATTTTAAATGGTACATTCTATATATAGCTTTCCCCAAAAATGTTTTGTATGAATATGCCTGTTTGGAGTACGAAAATGATTTAAGCGAGGCTAATAATAATTGTTCATGGAAATTAATGGATGTGACGAAAAACGTCGATATTTGTACATTTACGATCGATTTTGAAACACATGACAGTTTTAATTACAAGTTGAAATTAATCGATAATTCAGCAAAAAGTATCGAAACGAAATGGGAAAAAGTTCAAATTAATTGTAAAATACCGCACGATGATAACATTCTCATCTGTCAAAGTGTCTTTGGAACAACTACAATGTTTATTTTAGGAATCTGTGTATATTATTATTATTTAAAGAAACTCAATATAATTAAAAAAACCTATGACATCGATTGTAACTAATACTTACATTACAATGAGATTTCCATTTGTATACAAGTATACTCAAAGAAATACAAAACTACTAATTTAATAAATATGTTTTATTTATTTAAAAAAAAAAAAAAATTAATTTTACATTGGATTAATAACACCTGTAAACGGATTACAATAAATTATATACAGAGCTGATTTCTATACTTAATACTCAACATAGGCTCTTCAGCTTGCTCGTTTTGTTTTGACATGGCAATAACGAATATCGGTTCTTATTTAAACATTGGAAAATTTAAAAACAGTTCAGTTTTCTCATATGGGACAGCATAATGCAATAGATTCATTACATCTCTGATAAACTTATTATAAAATACCTAAACAATTGATCAGAGACAATACTAATTTTATAATCTTGTTTAAACAAGATGGGTTAAATTTAAAAAATGTATACGAATATACGATGATCACGTGGGTAACAAATTTCATTCACTTTTCTAAAATGGTATGAAGTACACAAAAACGAAGAATTTAATATGCCAAGTTCTTTAATGGCTTTAGAGGTCTGTACCATAGCCTCTGCTTGTAACAAGATAATTTTCTGAAATCAAATTCAATAGGCAAAATTCTTCAAGGTGGTTATAGAAATATTGATAATCAGTCGGTAAGTGATACGCAGTGGCTGTTGTGGGAAGAACATACAAGAATAGTGTAAATAGCTCATTCAACCAAACAAACAGAAGTCAGATTGGGTGGTTTTAAGGCTGATGGCTACTGTGAAAGTACAATTCAGGTGTTTGAGTTTCACGGATGCTATTTTCACAGTAATCCTTTATATCACAAGTATGATAGAGACACCCCGCTACTCGATAATTTATCTGATACCCTAAATCTAAGGTACGAATCAACAATTACAAATACCTAAAGATTAAGGTTACTGGATTATGATGTGATTGAAATGCGAGAATGCGAATTTAAAGGTCAATTAAATCAAGATATAGTGAGGTATACAGAAAACTATCCTCTTATCAAGCTATTACCTCTGAATCCTCGAGATGCGTCTTATGGAGATAGAACAGGAAACACAAAGGCTCATTACAAGATAAAAGAAAGCAAAAAAAATTAAATATACAGACATTTGCGCACTTTATCCTTGGGTGTGTAAATACAGTAAATTTCCTATAGGCCACCACCGCGTATATGTGGCAGAAGAATGTCCAGAATTATCTAAGGATATTGACAGTATAATAAAATGTAAAATATTATCTCCTCAAGACCTGTATCGCCCTATGTTACCCAGCAAAATTAGCAATAAACTTATATTTTCATTACGTAGAGTGTGCGCAGAGATACAAAATAATAACGCGTGCAAAGAGAGTGTTGGAGATAGGTTTCTAGGAGGTACTCGGGTTATCGACGAGGTGTTAAAAGTTATAGAAAACGGTTACACAATGTTAGAAGTACATGAAATTTGGTGTTAAAATGTGGAAAATACGATAAGAATAACCGAACTGGTGATTTCTTTACTTCAATAATGAAAAAGTTTATAAAAAATAAAACAACAGGCTAACCTGAAAACAAAGAGCTATATGTTGAACATTTTTTTAAGCACGAAGGCATTCAGTTAGAATTTGAAGAAATCATAGAAAATTCAGGATTACGAGCACTGACGAAATCAATGCTACACTCATTTTGAGGGTAAACTGGGATAAAGGCAAAATCAACCTAAAACAAAAAATCATAAACAGTCCATCAGAATTTATTAATATAATGACAGATCCTACTTACATAGTGAACATTATTTTACCCATTAACGATAATACATTTGTAGTTAATTGTGAACATAGCGAAGAAACCTACGAGTTACATATTATTATCAACAGTAAACGTTTGCCTGGCCGCCTACACGACATGCAACACAAGCCAGGTTAAAATTGTATTCCAACATAGAGATGCTGGGCGACCGACAGGGTTTTATATTATGTATAAGAATATTACATTTTATCAAATAAAAGTATGCAAAATTTGGAGCTATGATATTGAGACATGTTGTGGGAGCTGTTCGATCTTTAAGGTGCTTTACCAAATTTACAGAACATCAATCATTCAAGGCGAACTTCAGTATTAAGACACATTGTGCGCTTCTTTAAAACAGTTTTTACAAAACGTTTTATTACAAGCTTCGCAAATCCATATATACTTGGCGGTTTTTCTATTAGCCTCCGATTTACCATAAAGAGCAGCCTCCTTCTGGTAACACATGAAACAACGTCTTTTAACAGACCCCCTTATCAGATGATGCTTTTCAGCCTCTTTAACACCACCTTTACCGTTAACACTACCGAGGTCTTTGCTATCACTAGCGGTGTCTTTGCTATCACTACCGGTGTCTTTACTATCTTCATCATGAGAGATGCAAGTCTCACTTTCTTGCTTATTTATATATTCTTTTTCTACATCAGGTATAATGTAGGTATGTGTTTCTAAATTTTCTTGATTATTTTCAAATATAGGCGATTTCAATATTCTTTTATATATCCTTTTTACATTAGGTATGCTGTAGGTGAATGTATTTTCTTGTTTATTTTTAATCATAGGTGATTTGATTATTCTTTTATATACCTCTTTCACATTAGGGTTAATGTAGGGGTACGCATTTTTATGTTTATATTCAAATACAGAAGGCCTTTTTCTTCTTCTTCTTCTTCTTCTTCCATATATCTGTTCTATTGTAGAATTATCAGTATCTTGAATACAGTATTTGGTAGTGTAAGAACTTAGAAAGTGATACTTTTGATTGTCACCTATTACAATACCCATGATAAATACAGAGGATCTTATCAGAGAATGGTATATTTTATAACATGACCCTCTATATAAACTCGCACTATTATACCCTAACCGACCCTAGCACACAATTTAACAGGTCTGTTCTCTGTGTAAATAAAAAAACATGTAAATAAAGAACAATCATTTCACTATTTTAAGTACATACTTAATATCTTAAGAATTAACAGTTAAGGTTAAATTTTACATATGCTTAACATGGGAGTACATACAACTTCCAAGTCACGAGGTGTTTTGTTGACGGTACGTGTACTCTGATATAGTCTTAGTAACAGCGGCACCACAGGTGCGGCATCCCAGTCGAGGGGGATTGACTTCAGGCATACAATCCAACAGTTATGCCCTAAATATGTACAGGTCTGTTCATAGTTACCCTAACATGCCCTAAATATGAACAGGGCTGTTCATAGTTACCCTAACATGCCCTAAATATGAACAGGGCTGTTCATAGTTACCCTAACATGCCCTAAATATGAACAGGGCTGTTCATAGTTACCCTAACATGCCCTAAATATGTACAGGTCTGTTCATAGTTACCCTAACATGCCCTAAATATGAACAGGGCTGTTCATAGTTACCCTAACATGCCCTAAATATGTACAGGTCTGTTCATAGTTACCCTAACATGCCCTAAATATGAACAGGGCTGTTCATAGTTACCCTAACATGCCCTAAATATGAACAGGGCTGTTCATAGTTACCCTAACATGCCCTAAATATGTACAGGTCTGTTCATAGTTACCCTAACATGCCCTAAATATGAACAGGGCTGTTCATAGTTACCCTAACATGCCCTAAATATGAACAGGGCTGTTCATAGTTACCCTAACATGCCCTAAATATGAACAGGGCTGTTCATAGTTACCCTAACATGCCCTAAATATGTACAGGTCTGTTCATAGTTACCCTAACATGCCCTAAATATGAACAGGGCTGTTCATAGTTACCCTAACATGCCCTAAATATGAACAGGGCTGTTTATAGTTACCCTAACATGCCCTAAATATGAACAGGGCTGTTCATAGTTACCCTAACATGCCCTAAATATGTACAGGTCTGTTCATAGTTACCCTAACATGCCCTAAATATGAACAGGGCTGTTCATAGTTACCCTAACATGCCCTAAATATGAACAGGGCTGTTCATAGTTACCCTAACATGCCCTAAATATGAACAGGGCTGTTCATAGTTACCCTAACATGCCCTAAATATGTACAGGTCTGTTCATAGTTACCCTAACATGCCCTAAATATGAACAGGGCTGTTCATAGTTACCCTAACATGCCCTAAATATGAACAGGGCTGTTCATAGTTACCCTAACATGCCCTAAATATGAACAGGGCTGTTCATAGTTACCCTAACATGCCCTAAATATGTACAGGTCTGTTCATAGTTACCCTAACATGCCCTAAATATGAACAGGGCTGTTCATAGTTACCCTAACATGCCCTAAATATGTACAGGTCAGTTCATATTTAGGGCATAACTGTTGGATTGTATGCCTGAAGTCAATCCCCCTCGACTGGGATGCCGCACCTGTGGTGCCGCTGTTACTAAGACTATATCAGAGTACACGTACCGTCAACAAAACACCTCGTGACTTGGAAGTTGTATGTACTCCCATGTTAAGCATATGTAAAATTTAACCTTAACTGTTAATTCTTAAGATATTAAGTATGTACTTAAAATAGTGAAATGATTGTTCTTTATTTACATGTTTTTTTATTTACACAGAGAACAGACCTGTTAAATTGTGTGCTAGGGTCGGTTAGGGTATAATAGTGCGAGTTTATATAGAGGGTCATGTTATAAAATATACCATTCTCTGATAAGATCCTCTGTATTTATCATGGGTATTGTAATAGGTGACAATCAAAAGTATCACTTTCTAAGTTCTTACACTACCAAATACTGTATTCAAGATACTGATAATTTTACAATAGAACAGATATATGGAAGAAGAAGAAGAAGAAGAAGAAAAAGGCCTTCTGTATTTGAATATAAACATAAAAATGCGTACCCCTACATTAACCCTAATGTGAAAGAGGTATATAAAAGAATAATCAAATCACCTATGATTAAAAATAAACAAGAAAATACATTCACCTACAGCATACCTAATGTAAAAAGGATATATAAAAGAATATTGAAATCGCCTATATTTGAAAATAATCAAGAAAATTTAGAAACACATACCTACATTATACCTGATGTAGAAAAAGAATATATAAATAAGCAAGAAAGTGAGACTTGCATCTCTCATGATGAAGATAGTAAAGACACCGGTAGTGATAGCAAAGACACCGCTAGTGATAGCAAAGACCTCGGTAGTGTTAACGGTAAAGGTGGTGTTAAAGAGGCTGAAAAGCATCATCTGATAAGGGGGTCTGTTAAAAGACGTTGTTTCATGTGTTACCAGAAGGAGGCTGCTCTTTATGGTAAATCGGAGGCTAATAGAAAAACCGCCAAGTATATATGGATTTGCGAAGCTTGTAATAAAACGTTTTGTAAAAACTGTTTTAAAGAAGCGCACAATGTGTCTTAATACTGAAGTTCGCCTTGAATGATTGATGTTCTGTAAATTTGGTAAAGCACCTTAAAGATCGAACAGCTCCCACAACATGTCTCAATATCATAGCTCCAAATTTTGCATACTTTTATTTGATAAAATGTAATATTCTTATACATAATATAAAACCCTGTCGGTCGCCCAGCATCTCTATGTTGGAATACAATTTTAACCTGGCTTGTGTTGCATGTCGTGTAGGCGGCCAGGCAAACGTTTACTGTTGATAATAATATGTAACTCGTAGGTTTCTTCGCTATGTTCACAATTAACTACAAATGTATTATCGTTAATGGGTAAAATAATGTTCACTATGTAAGTAGGATCTGTCATTATATTAATAAATTCTGATGGACTGTTTATGATTTTTTGTTTTAGGTTGATTTTGCCTTTATCCCAGTTTACCCTCAAAATGAGTGTAGCATTGATTTCGTCAGTGCTCGTAATCCTGAATTTTCTATGATTTCTTCAAATTCTAACTGAATGCCTTCGTGCTTAAAAAAATGTTCAACATATAGCTCTTTGTTTTCAGGTTAGCCTGTTGTTTTATTTTTTATAAACTTTTTCATTATTGAAGTAAAGAAATCACCAGTTCGGTTATTCTTATCGTATTTTCCACATTTTAACACCAAATTTCATGTACTTCTAACATTGTGTAACCGTTTTCTATAACTTTTAACACCTCGTCGATAACCCGAGTACCTCCTAGAAACCTATCTCCAACACTCTCTTTGCACGCGTTATTATTTTGTATCTCTGCGCACACTCTACGTAATGAAAATATAAGTTTATTGCTAATTTTGCTGGGTAACATAGGGCGATACAGGTCTTGAGGAGATAATATTTTACATTTTATTATACTGTCAATATCCTTAGATAATTCTGGACATTCTTCTGCCACATATACGCGGTGGTGGCCTATAGGAAATTTACTGTATTTACACACCCAAGGATAAAGTGCGCAAATGTCTGTATATTTAATTTTTTTTGCTTTCTTTTATCTTGTAATGAGCCTTTGTGTTTCCTGTTCTATCTCCATAAGACGCATCTCGAGGATTCAGAGGTAATAGCTTGATAAGAGGATAGTTTTCTGTATACCTCACTATATCTTGATTTAATTGACCTTTAAATTCGCATTCTCGCATTTCAATCACATCATAATCCAGTAACCTTAATCTTTAGGTATTTGTAATTGTTGATTCGTACCTTAGATTTAGGGTATCAGATAAATTATCGAGTAGCGGGGTGTCTCTATCATACTTGTGATATAAAGGATTACTGTGAAAATAGCATCCGTGAAACTCAAACACCTGAATTGTACTTTCACAGTAGCCATCAGCCTTAAAACCACCCAATCTGACTTCTGTTTGTTTGGTTGAATGAGCTATTTACACTATTCTTGTATGTTCTTCCCACAACAGCCACTGCGTATCACTTACCGACTGATTATCAATATTTCTATAACCACCTTGAAGAATTTTGCCTATTGAATTTGATTTCAGAAAATTATCTTGTTACAAGCAGAGGCTATGGTACAGACCTCTAAAGCCATTAAAGAACTTGGCATATTAAATTCTTCGTTTTTGTGTACTTCATACCATTTTAGAAAAGTGAATGAAATTTGTTACCCACGTGATCATCGTATATTCGTATACATTTTTTAAATTTAACCCATCTTGTTTAAACAAGATTATAAAATTAGTATTGTCTCTGATCAATTGTTTAGGTATTTTATAATAAGTTTATCAGAGATGTAATGAATCTATTGCATTATGCTGTCCCATATGAGAAAACTGAACTGTTTTTAAATTTTCCAATGTTTAAATAAGAACCGATATTCGTTATTGCCATGTCAAAACAAAACGAGCAAGCTGAAGAGCCTATGTTGAGTATTAAGTATAGAAATCAGCTCTGTATATAATTTATTGTAATCCGTTTACAGGTGTTATTAATCCAATGTAAAATTAATTTTTTTTTTTTTTTAAATAAATAAAACATATTTATTAAATTAGTAGTTTTGTATTTCTTTGAGTATACTTGTATACAAATGGAAATCTCATTGTAATGTAAGTATTAGTTACAATCGATGTCATAGGTTTTTTTAATTATATTGAGTTTCTTTAAATAATAATAATATACACAGATTCCTAAAATAAACATTGTAGTTGTTCCAAAGACACTTTGACAGATGAGAATGTTATCATCGTGCGGTATTTTACAATTAATTTGAACTTTTTCCCATTTCGTTTCGATACTTTTTGCTGAATTATCGATTAATTTCAACTTGTAATTAAAACTGTCATGTGTTTCAAAATCGATCGTAAATGTACAAATATCGACGTTTTTCGTCACATCCATTAATTTCCATGAACAATTATTATTAGCCTCGCTTAAATCATTTTCGTACTCCAAACAGGCATATTCATACAAAACATTTTTGGGGAAAGCTATATATAGAATGTACCATTTAAAATGGTTGATAATATCAATATAGAATTCATATTATCTAATATGAATTTAATAATTTATAATCAAATTTATAATATTTTAGCTTCACTACCCAAATGAACCTCTTTCATATACTTCTTGGATGATAATAACATTATTCAAGTCTTTCATTTATTTTTTTTTTTTGTTTAGCTTATTGATGATAATGTAAACACCTTGCTAACGTTTTTTTTTTTTCTTTCTTTTTTTTTTTTTTTATTTTAAATATATTCTGTTTAGAAACTAAATATTGATAAATAAATAGATACATATTTAAAATATTCAAAATACTTGAATTAACGTTATATTTATTAATTAGACTATAGTGATTCTCAAAATGGGGTGCCCTGAATTTTTATAATTACTTTAAGATACCTCTCGACAAATATAATTTGAGAACCTCTGATTTCCATTTATTCCATTTATTTTTCTTTTTTATTGAAGAATATTATAATGATGTAACTGTAGGTTTGTGTAAATTAAAATCTTAAATAAATAAACATTTTCTTAAAATTTTTATTGAATCTTTGATGAGGTAATTACATTAATTTTTTTGAACATATTATACTATTGTATAATTTTATGGTATCGTTTATCGAACAAAATAACATTTCAAATTTATGATTATTATTACATAGAGGGACTTCTGGATAAAAGGTGCATTCCCAGTGGTCCTCATCTTCAAGTTGTTGAAAAATTTTTCTCCCCAAAATGGGTTCAAGACAGTTAAATTTTTGATGTCCTTTGCAAAATACTACGTCGGCTTTTTTCGGTTTTCTGAATTACAATTTCACTAAAGTGTTTTAAATCCGTTGAACCGGAATTGAAAGGTATGCCGTGATGATTGTTTTCTAACCAATGCACTTGAAATTTGAATTTATCATTCAGTTCACTAAACAGACATGGTGATTTAAAAAGATAATATTTTATAGTTTCACCGTCATAAATTGCTAGTTCTTTTGGTAAAAAAAACCGCTTCCATAATTATATTTGGTCGAAGAACCAAGATTTCAATCAGGATGCACAAATTTTCATGACTGCAATTCACGTCAGTCGGTTGTGCTATATAACGAACGTTATCCAAGATATCGCCACCCAATTCTACGCAGGAATATAAAGTTTCATGGAAATAATTTTTAAAATTTAAATTTTTTAAATTTCCTATTCGAACTTGAATGATTTCATCAATTTGAAATATTCCTTTTACACTTTCTTCCCCCAAGTAAATATAACGCTCATCCTTTGAAATTTTGATTAACAAATCTTCATTAATCTTTGCCGGTTCCACAATTAGTCCTGTTATATACTGGGATATGAATTCGAACTGAGGATCACTACGACTAAAGTAATTTTCAATATGGCACTTGTTGCTAATGATAACATTCCATTCAAATTCGGTTAGAAATATTTCTATTCCTTTTGAACTCGATAATATTAATCCTGCATTAAATTCGTATGGATCCAAAACCTAATCCAACATTCTTGCTTTTAGATTTATTTAAATAATATGCTGTTTGGTATAACAATTCTTTGGGTTTTGCACTATGCTGCTGATCCAATTCATCAACTTTTATATTTTTACAATTCACTGATTTGTTTTCACTTTCAACTGCTTTACGCTTGTTATTTAAAGACATTTTGATTTCTTGACTTGACGCGCTCGAATATTATATTACCCCAAAAACTATATATTTATAATAATTTTAAATTGGAGGGGGGGTGGTTAAATTTTTTATTCTTTAAAATTTATAGTATTTACTTTGTAGGCCCTAACAAATTTTATACTACTAGGTAATTGTTTGTTTATTTAATTATGTAATTATGTTACTCATCGATATCAAATCTACTTAAATAAATTTTTTTCTAAAATTATCATATTTACCTTGCGGGCCCCTAAAATTTACTACATAATTGTTTATTTAATGAATAAACTGGTTGTTTGTTTATTTAATGATGTGATTAGTTACTCATCGATATTAAATCTAATTAAATAACATTTTTCAAAAATTATCTGGGTTTCGGAGGAACACGCGCATGCATGACTTATTTGTCATATAAAATACACCCCGTGGCCAAAAGGGCCTAGGCCTCACCCCATTGCCAAAAGGGCCTAAACCAAACCCCATTGCCAAAAGGGCCTAAACCAAACCCCATTGCCAAAAAGACCTAAACCACAGCCCGCTGCCAAAAGGGCCTAAGCCAAACTCCATTGCCAAAAGGGCCTAAACCACATCCCGCTGCCAAAAGGGCCTAAGCCATGCTCCCTGCCAAAAGGGCCTAAACCACACCCCGCTGCCAAAAGGGCCTAAGCCATGCCCCCTGCCAAAAGGGCGTAAACCACACCCCTCTGCCAAAAAGACCTAAGCCATCCCCCCTGCCAAAAGGGCTTAAACCACATCCCGCTGCCAAAAAGGCCTAAGCCATGCTCCCTGCCAAAAGGGCCTAAACCACACCCCGTTGCCAAAAGGGCCTAAACCACACCCATTGCCAAAAAGGCCTAAGCGTCTCCCTGTGAACAATAGGAACCTACCTTCAGCAAACCGGAAGTAATTGTCTTCGAAATGCTTAAACAATTGATTGGAAACAATGCCTATTGTTATAGAATAGGATGTCAAACCAACCCCCCATTGTTCTATACGTTGTGACGTCATTAAAACCAACATTAAATGTTGGCGATATACTTAAAACAATGCTGTGACGTCAGAGACCGGAAGTAAGTGCAGTTAAAATCTTCCCATGTTAATTCCCATAAGAAATTGATGTAGAACTCTCATAGTTAATCTACTAAAGATGTCGAGTTATTTGACTATATAAAATTAAAAAGCGAAACAGGAACCACAAAGAGTCACAGATTGTTGATTAACCTCGATATATTTAGGCATGGGATGACTTTCAATAGTTTGTAGATATGCCGCTCTTACGTCTACGAAGGCGACAGAAGTCTTTAGTTTGCGCTGGAAACCGCGTTCTATGAACGCCGTGAGTGAGAGCACCTGGTCGGCGCAGTCTCTATTCTTTCTGAAACCAGCCTGCTCCGGAGTGACCATGGAATCTATCTTAGGACCGATTCTGTTGTACAGGAGCCTTTCCATCAGTTTGTAACTGACGCTTAAAAGTGTTGGCCTGAAACTAAAAGTACCTGGTTAAAGTTAAAAGTACCTGGTTGGCCGGCTTTAGTATTGCTATTGTTTTTGTTCTCTTAAAACTTGGGGGCACATTTCCTGTCGATATAATGTCGGAGTAGAGGTCGCATAGCTACTGCCTGGCGTTTTCTCCCATATTCTTAATGAACTCTGGATATATGTCGTCTAGACCTGCCGCTTTTCCCACCTTGATGGACCCGATGGCAGTGTCGATCTCCCCCAAGGACACCGGATGAGCAAACATGAAGGTTTTGGGGCTTACTACGTTTCATCTCCGTGAGCTCCTTTCTAATAGCTGTTGAATGCATCTTATTGGGCGGCGCTCTGGACAGGGACACCAGTCGATCCACCACAAAACCGGGGCTGATATTATAGTCCCTCGATTCCGGGTTTCCCCCTCCGAGGCGACGCATGAGCAGCCACGCTTTTCTGCTGGAATGGGTAAAATCAAGACTCTTGATTGTTGTGCTCCATTGCTCGGCCCTGGCTTGATCAAGGCACCGCAGTAGGCTGTATGAAGTATTTACTTCTCCCGTTTTGAGAAATTCCCCATATAACTGTTGGCAATCTTCGTTCTAGCAGGGGATGTAGTCCCTACGATAACCCCGGGGGATGGTGTTCTTGGCGTTAATTTTGAGCCAGCGAGGGGATGGAGAGCACATCCATGTCGAGGCCGCTTCCGAATGCTTTCCAGTCGGCCTTGCGGAAGTTCCATCTCGGACGTTGGATGCCGGGTATGGATGTGATTTGGGTTGCCATTTCGATAATAACTGGGTGGTGCTGGCTGTAGGGAAAGTCGGAAAGTACCGTTTGCGTGCATTCAGAGGCACGCCGCCCATTCTCATCCCTTGATACAAAACACAGATCCGGGTTATACCCCCTCTGCCAACGGGCCGACCGAAAAGTGCTCATGTCCTTTGCGTCGAACTCGAGGTACAGATCATTTGTTTCAGCCCAGTCCATAAGAGCATGGCCATTTCTGTCTGTAGCGTTGTATTTCCACATTGTGTGGTGGCTGTTGAAATCGCCGATATACACGACAGGGTGTTCATACACTGGGAGCACCTCTGCGGGCCAGTCCGTATTTGGGGGTTTGTATATTATGTTGACGATGTTCAGTGATTGCATAGCAATTGTTATACCCGATATCTCACTTGCAGAGTCAGTTTGGACGACCTGGATATTATTTAAGCCATTTTAGGCATATGTCGCAATTCCATAGGCTTGGTGGTTAATTGAGGCAATCAGTCTATATCCCTGTATCACTCTTCTATGTCTCAATTGTTCGTCATCATGTGTGTGAGTTTCCTGAATGACCGCTATGTCGATGTTGTTGTCGTGGAGTATTTTTTACAAGAGGTCACTTTTCTGTCGACTTATTCCTTCTATATTTATTTGACAAATCTTGACTGATGGTCTAAGACTTCTGGTTAACTGGCGCTGATAAGCACCGTTAAAAGCATTATGCGCTGCCATTGGTATTTGGTATGGCTTCCGTTGTGATAGATCTTTAGCCGTGTTTATCTAAGACGTTTCCCAGGGGACACCACGTGGAGGCGATCTATCTACGTCCCCCATTATTATATAAATATATTGTTTAAAAAAAAAAAAATTTAATATTATTTCAAAAATTGAATATTATGACCAAATCTCAATATAATAATGAAAATGTTTGTTATGATTTATTTTTATTACTGTTAATTATTTAATTAACGCCAATAAAATCATTGATAATTTAATTTATGTACTTCAAAATAGGAAATTATATGGAAATTGTCTATATTATCAGTAAATATAAAATTGGCGTTAATCGATGTGATTTGTTCATTGTACCATCAATAATGAATCTACAAACAAAGAGTTGTAAAACTTATACGATTATTCATTGCACCTACTGAATACTTTTACTTTAAATAAACATATTTTATCGTATTTTAATTAGATTTAAAACGTTAAAATAAGAAAATAACGACTTATTGTTTTTTAATGAAAATACAATTTTAATAATTACTATTCAATCTATAAAACAACCTTTTATTTTTATAAATAAAAAGGGTTTATTCCTGTCGGTAAAGGCTTTAGGTCATGCTGATGGTATTTAATATTTACAATATATTCTATGTTCTATAGAACATAGAACATAGAACATTTCTTCTTCTATTCTTCGTAGTCGATCACTTGGCTGCAGCCATGATGATTTACTAGAATATTTTAATCAATGGAGTTGTTTCTCGTTACCTTCTCCATAGCCCGCGTATCTATTTAGATCTATCTTGATCACAGCAGTGTAATCGAGACCAGGATTTGAACCGTGGTTACCCGCTACCCAGTTGGTTGGTGTAGGCTTTGCGCCATACTGCTGGTCTGTTTACTACGAAGGCGTCCTGAGGCCACAAAGTAAAAATAAAATGTTTAAGTGTCAATTGCGACTTGCAACTGTCAATTGACACTTCGAAGTCGCAATTAACACCTGCGCAATCGTACTTAAAGTACGATTAAATTATTAAAGTATCAGATAAGTCCGATTGCGCAGACGTTAATTATGACTTCGAAGTCTCAATTGCGACTTCAAAGTGTCAATTGCGACTTTGAAGTGTAAATTGACAGTTACAAGTCGCAATTTATACTTAAAATTTATTTTTTACTTTGTGCCCTCAGGACGCCTTCGTAGTTTACGATGTTAAATATAAATTATAATTGATAAAAATAAATTATTTTCAATCTTTGAATTGCTATACTGCAGTAGAGCAATAAGAATAATTCATAACTCAAATAAACAATAAATTTATTCACTCAAAATTAAATCATTTTTTATTTCCAAAACTATTAAATTCAAATCAAAATCGCGGACACAAATTCTATCTACCCGCTTAGACGGCCGCTTGACGAGAATGTCCTAGTTTCCTCCGCTAGTTGGGACAAAATCAACCAACTCACGAAAGACAGTATTCTTTAATCCAAAAAAATCCAAAATAAACAGTACCGGAATTTTATTGTTATGTTTGGCTTATTTGTCATTAGTTGTCATATTTACATTGCTCAGGTGCTAAAACCGCTTTGAAAATGGTTCTCACAACTGACGACAAAGTGTTTGTTGTAAAGCATTACTTTGGATTATTCGGAAATAGACAGGATAATGGCCCAAGTTTAAAACAAGTATCTCAAAAATATCGACAAGAATTTAACAAGACAGTTCCTAGTAAAAGAGTCAGTTCAACGATCAGAATATTCTGCAAATGTTGCAGAACTACGACAAAGGATAATACATATTTTCAGCAACTGCAGCAACCACTCTTTATAAACATATTCAATAATCTGCTAAATTGTTATGAATCGTGTTTACACCGTAATGGTGCACAGTTTGAACATTTAAATTATACAAAATTAAAAATTAAATACAATTTTCGTTTTCGGAACTGTTTATTTTGGCGAATGCTGTATTACAAAATTTATTTCTCTTTAATGAGAATGAATGCAACTGTCTTCTAGTGAGATATTGAATCTTCGAAAGCTAGGGGAAGAAAACCTTGACGAAAAATCACCTGGTCCTCCAGGTTAGGGGTTAAAACTTAGGACCGCAGCTCCTCTAAATTCAGAAAAGGATATAAATTGATAAAAATTCTAAAACTGAACTAAAGAATAAACCGGACGGAAATTACAATAGACGACAAAGCAAAGAAATAGGAACATGATAATGGAACCTGGAATATTTATGGTATACATCCATTCTAAATAAACGGAAAATAGATATCGGAACCCTCATTAGAGTAAAGAAAAGGGGAAGTGGAGTGAAATCAAAAAACCATGAGAAGAAAGCAATTGAGTCAAACCAATTTTATAAATAAAAAAAATTGTAATTTATTAGTATAGTTTGTTAGTAGAACCTAATATAAAAAAAATGTGTTTGGGATGCGTGAAACAACCTGAGCTGTAAAAATCGTCAATATAATAAAAAAAATTTTGTAATTAACAAAAGGAAATTGTACAATTAAATTGTACAATGATGCACTATTTGTTTAGATAATAAAAAAGATATTATGTAGATATGTATAATAAGCAATTTTGTAACAAAACTTAGTTTTTATTTTATTTAATAAATCAGTAATTAAAAATTTTATTTTGTTATTTTATATATGTATTCATAGGTACCTCCTAACATTAATTATTTTATACCTACTTTTTATTATACATTTATAATTTTCCTATTTTTACATGATTATTTACGTCCATATTCAACAACTATTCAAAAGTAATGGGTTATTGGACCAAAAAAAACTAAAAAATCAATCTATTGTCGACGTTTCGCCGTATCTAACGGCTTCTTCAGGAATAAAAAATCTTTATTAATAAAATGTAATCAAAAACAATCACATCCTACCTCTAGATTACATTATGAATAAGGACAAAAGCATCTACCCCTCCAATCGCTCATCAACACCATGAATCATTAAATAAAACCAACAATGCAAATTACAACAACCATTCAACACATTAAAATGTCAAAGTAAAATTTTTAAACCGTCAAATCCAATAAAACTCCTGATAAAAATACAACTGATTAAACCAAAACATAACAAACCAAAAAATTCAAATAAAGGCCGCTAAACATCTCACTCTAAATTTCCGTCGACTTCCAAAATCAGACCGCTGTAAATTAGGCTCAACTTCAGGGTATCCTCCCTATAATTGACACACTCGTTCTTCTTTATATAGAACATCTCACTAATATTTCTTTTTAATCGGTTTTCTTCGAAGTCCAAGATGTCGATGTCTTCAAAGTTAAATTCGTGTCCCGTATGTACATGATGGGCTACTAATGCGGTAGAATTCTCACCCATGTCTCCACCTCGCCCACCTACAGCCTTCCTGCAGTCTCTTTCATGTTGTTTCCTTCTCTCGTCCAACAGTTGTAGTGTTTGTCCAATGTAGCATTTCTCACAATCTCTGCAGGGAATCCTATAAACTTACTCCGAACATTTACTATTTTCCACCTTATCCTTTAATCTTGTATAGAGTTTTTTGTTGTCTAGTACCGTGTATACCCCCAATCTACAGTACGGTTTCAGTATCCGGCTCAATTCTTCCGTGATACCCCTTATGTATGGAAATTTTATATATTTTTTCTTTCCTGTCTCTTGGTTCTCTTCGATGTTACTTTCCATCTCACCATTTTGTCTTACTACCTTTTTAGTTATTTCCATCCATTGTTTATTGACAAACCATGTAGGATATCTATTTTTTGCTAAAAGTTTTTTAATCTTCTCTTTATTATCTGTTAGAAACTCTGGATGGCTGATATTAAGAACTCTCTTGATCAATCCTGAAACAATTGAGTTTTTTATTTTCAAGTGGTGATAAGAATCATAATTAACCAATCTTCCCGACGCGATGGGCTTCATGTACCAATCTGATTTTAATGTACCCTCCTCTTTCCTTATTATTTTCATATCCAAAAATGGCAGCATCTTATCTGTCACTTTTTCCATGGTAAATACGATTTTGTCATTATAACCATTAAATATATTCAATATCTCTCTTTCTCTACCTTGGGGAACCGCCATTATGGAGTCGTCCACATATATTTTAAAGAAGGGTACAATAAACTCTACTCTTTTAAGACTGCTTTCAATTAGTTCTTCCATAACTAAAGCTGCCAATGCTGGGCTAGCAGGATCCCCCATCGCCAATCCATCCTCTTGTCTATAAAAATTCCCTTTATATTGGAAATAACTCATATCAAAGCATGCGCATATTAATGCTATCATCTCATCTTTAGTTAACTCAGTCTATGCGCTAATATATTTCCATCTTTTATTTATTACTTCTAATACTAACTGTTTGGGAGCACTGGAAAACCTCTGGGTAACCTTATAGTATCCAACAATTGTACCAGTTCATTGGAATTTTTTATTATCACGCTGGAGGTTGTCAGCACCATTGCCAGAATACCACCAATAAATTTAGCTATATTGTATGTAGGAGACTTAACACAGCTTACTACTGGTCTAAACGCGACTTCTGATTTATGGGTTTTTCTCAATCCATAAAGTTTTGGGCTGAGGGAATTACTTCTCATTAATGCTTTGTATACGCCTTGTGTAATACTGCCTCTGTTCTTCATATCTTTTAGTAATTCACCAACTTTTCTCTGATACATCACAGTAGGGTCCTTTTTTAGTTTGATATATTTTCCACTCTCTATTAGTTCTTCCATTCCTTTATCGTATTCTTCTACATACATCACTACTGTATTGTTTCCTTTATCAGATTTTGATACCAGTATATTAGGTGTGTTTTTCAAAAACTTTCTTGTTCTATCATAATCTCTTTGTATTTTCTTTTGAAAGCACTCTTGGTTTGCTCCATTTTTTAGTTTGTGTTTGTAATTCGAAATTATGTTCACACACCTAGCTCTAAAGCAGTTCTAAGGCAGAAGATCAGGTAAACTGCTATCATAACTACATATATCCTATAAATTTTCTTTAGTGTTCAATTATGGGGGGTGGTTCTTAATTTTTACATAAAATGAAAATGTTTTATAAAGAACTAAACATTTATTAAATATAAAGTGGCTCCAGAAATTATAAATATACTCCTATGTTAACCATGTTAAACGGACATTTCCATGATCCTTTTTCTCATGTAAAAATCGATTTCATAGCAAAATGTTTCAAATATTTTTTGTTGAAAATTTCATTCCCTTTATTTTTGTTTCTATGCATTTTTCTATTTTGTTGCGCTGTTTCTGAGTAACAGCGACTTTAAAAACACTCTGTCAAAAATTTAATAAAATTAACATTGCTCTTATGGGAGTTTTATTTCAATTTTTACAGAGTATTTTTAAAGTTGCTGTTACTCAGAAACGGAGCGACAAAACAAAAAAATGTATAGAAACAAAAATAAAGGGAATGAAATTTGCAACAAAAAATATTTGAAACATTTTGCTATAAAATAGATTTTTATATGAGAAAAGGGATCATGGAAATGCCCGTTTAACATGGTTAACATAGGGGTGTATTAATAATTTCTAGAGCCACTGTATAAAGAAAACAATTTATCATTGACGATAGAGTTTAATTGTCTACTTACTCGAATTCGCAAAATTAATTTTGACTGCTTTTTTAGTTTTTGAGTAATTGTGACTGCCACTTTTCCAAATTTAGTTTCAAGTAAATTGAAGTAAACAGTTTTAAGTAAAACTTTTAACCTGCTAGAGCAGTGGTTGTCCAACTAGGGTCCGCGGTCCTCTAAGGGACGCTTGAAGCGGTTTTGGTAGGATCGCAAACAAAAATAAACTGCTCTATTATCACGAAAAAATGGCAGCTTTCAAAATAAAAATCAAACCATGGATTCTAAAGTTAAAGAAAACTCTCGAAATAGATTAAACGCAAATTTTAAAAAGTTTGAGAACCGCTTTGCTAAACAGTAACGGAACTTCATTTTTTGCCCTGTTTTCACTCATTTCATGATGTATTTGGACCCCCTGTAACTTTTAATACTACATGTTTAAGGTGACTTGAAATTTAACCCTGGAACCGCACACTGGGGGTCTCAGAAACCTTAAGTGTCATATAAATTAATGCCACATGTGCTGTAATGGCTTTTTTAAATCCATTCTTGTAAATTAAGTTCAAAGTTATCTGAGTAGATGTGAATATTTGTAGGTGCATTTTAGTCATTAAGCGAATTACAATAATTGAAAATACATTTTTATGGGTATCTCAAACCCCAGTGTACAATTTACGTATACTTTTAAAATCTAACATTTAATTTTATGGGATATTAGCTTTATTTACTGTAAAATAATTACTGATTTATATCAAAGTGAGATATAAAGATATCATGACTCTTCATTATAAACATATTTTGACAAATTTTAAAATTTAGAATTAAAAATAAATAAACAGCTGTGCTATGAATGTCAACAGCAAAGTTGAGAAACTTAGCTAAGAGTAGCCAGCACATTTTTTGGCAAACTAAAATTTTTTTGTGAAATGTATATACCTTCTCAATAACTCAAGTCAATGAATAATTCATTTATTTAATTTACTTTTCTTATAATAAAATGTTGAGCTTAATTTCACAAAATTTATCCCATTTTTCAAGTTTTTAATAATAATTTGACCAAAAAGGACGAAAAATTACTGTCTAATAGATGTATCCTATTGTTAAAGAGTACTAAACAAAAATTTTGTTTAAATTGGTCGTTTACTTTAAAATATCATAAAAACAATATTGGGATCTCTAAAACCCAGTGTGCAGGACACGTTAAAAAAAATAAGTGTGAAGTTCCAAGGTTAAAAGTTTTTTTTTCTAAAGTATTTTCCAGTGCCTGGAAGAAACCAAGAAAGTTGAGATCGAAAATTGTTTGCAAATTCTTTTTATTTGCGAAATTTTCTAATCAAATGTTTAACCTTTGTATTATTTTATATAGTATTATGAAATTTAACAATAATAATATAACATAACAAAATTGGTAGGTATATCAAATAGAAAAATTATAGTGCAAGTTTCTATGTAGTACAACTACAAATGTTTATATTATGATAAATTAAATGATGAATGGAAATTAATAATAAAAATGAATTTTCAATTTAAACTATAGGGTGTATTAATTAATAACTCATCAGTGGAGGCGATCTGATTCATTTAAAAAGCATATTAATATTTGCATGATCGCTACTTTATTTTTGAGTTAACATTGTGGCCATCATGACATCTAGAATATTATTTGCAGTTCTCCTTGCCTTATTAGGATTTTCACAAGTTAGTATGCATTAATATTTATTGTATTTTTGTTATTTATGTGTAGATATTAATCGGGATATTGACGAAGCTTTAGATTTATGAACTGTCGTAATTTCATTCTTATTTAAATTAAAAATTATTTGATTTTTCTATAAGTTCATCAAAATTTAACAAATCAAAACTTGATATAAAATGTAGAAAAAAATTGTAATTAAAAAATATTGTTTTTGTAACTATGTACTACAATAAATTATTACCATCTAAAAACGAAAAGTCGAGGTTTTTGGAAAAAAGCGTTTTGCCGTTCAAAAACTGATTGTTTTCTACTCTGTGGGACTGAAAAAATAAAATTGACACAATTAACACAATATATAATACATATTATAATAATTTATTATAAAATAATAAATTTTAATGAATATAAATTTAATAACACAGATGTCATAATTTAACAATAAATATATGTATTTAGTTTAATAAAATATCAATAGATGATTTACAGATCAAAAGTGCAGATATCCGTAAAGATTATATTATATTATATTACCGTGAAAGTGTATTATTAGGAAATATTCACAATTTCTTGTGAAATCAAATTTAAACTATTTTTGTTTTAATTCAAATTTGAAGTTTTAATTTAAACTTGACATTCAAAATTGTTTTTTTCAATTGCAGCTGCTGCACTAAATGTCAGACATTGAAGTGCTTTTATAAGCAAAAGTGCAACTCTAAATGTCACAGTGATCTATGGTCCTGTAATAAATAAAAAAAAATATATCATTGTATTTTTTAACTTAATTTTGAAGTCTTTAAGTTCGGTTAATTATTTTAAACAAATAAAGTGATTATTAAACCCATCAGCAAAAACTATAGATTTACATAGGTATATTAAAAATATTTTTGTGTCAAAATGAGAATAACAACTTATTGTCAATCTACTTTTCCTGACCCCCTATAGGAAAAGTATAAATTCACTAGGTATTATAGGCTCTCAGTAAAAGTACGTTTTTTTGTGAATCAAATATAAATTGTTTACTTTTCCTAAGCAGTCTATTAGTGAATGTCTACATTCCCTAGTAATTGTATACTTTCACTGCATCATCCACTTTCACGGTAACGTGTGTGTAATAGAATCAGTTTTAACCACCTAAGAAAGTGATGTATTATGAAATTATGAAATATTATTTCACTTACGTGAAAATTGTCATCAAATGTTGTTTTGAATGACCTGCAAAATTATTCGCGTGTTTATACTTCGTCGAGTCAGTCATTTAGTCAAAATTTATGAATTCTATATGGTCATATTTGTATAATAGGTTAAGTATAGAGTTATTAACTATATTTAGTTGGTATTTTCTAGTTCGTTTATGCTCTAGTGTGAGAAGACTAGATGGACTAGAAATGTAAGAAAAAATTGAATCTGTATTATTGTAAAAACATCAAAGTCAAAAAAAACAATGCTGAAATAAAAAAAGAATAGAGCGCCATTTAATAGATACTAATAAAAAGTAGCGATCCTCTTGACTTGATTTTATAGATTTACATGAGTGTCATGGTAAATTTATGTTGAGTAAAAAATAATTTCAAAAAGGATTTTTAAAAATATATTTTTTTTAATAAGTATATGTACAATAAAATAAACAACAATATTAAAACATTTTAATTTTTTAGTGCCTTCACTCTACACAAGCATCGTTTATAAGTTCCGATAATACAGATGTAATACCTCAAAGTGGATTTTGTATGTATTTTTTTGTTTTTAAATAATCATGCTATCAAAACAATTTGATTTGATGAATATTGGAGATATAAAAATTTTATCTTCATAATTTATTGTCTATTGTTAAGAAAGTTAAAATTCCATTGTTTATTGTTTAATTATTATTAAAAAATTACAGTTTTATTTTAAATGATGCAAATTCCAAAACAACCTTTTGGGGTAAATTATTGTTAATTAAGCTCAAGTAAAAGTTAATCTAGAGTCTAGAATAATTTGACAAAGTCAGAGTTTATTCTTGACATTCCGTATAGGTTAATTTTGATCCGAAGATGATCTTTGGTTATATTGGATGTAAGGATTTTACAGTCAGTTATATTATAAGATTTATTTCTTTAATTATAAAGTTAGTTCTCGGATCCGATCGCTAGGACAATTTTTATGATAGGGTAAAGGCTGAGTTAATTCTAGATTAACTCTGATCCAAATAAGAACTGCTGCTATAAAATTGAACCTAATAGATTTTTTTCTGGTGCTGAACTACAATGTTTCAGGAAAAATAATTGCTTACTTTATGCTCGAATTGTTAGACAAGTTTTAAGTTAAGTAATAACAATAAGGTCGAATTTATTGCTTTTACGGAAATCTGAATTACTGTAAATCAAGTTTTTACTTATTTTTACGTTTGGAAAAAAATTACTTGAATTAATCTGGGGTAAACTTGAGCCCACTACGTCCACTCCTTGGCGTCGCGACACCACTGCATTGCAAGTATCTATAACGGTTTTTGTCATGACGTAATATTATCATAATAAGACGAAATAAAAATGTGTTTGTAATAATTATTAAAAATTAAAATTGCAAAACACCTGCGCCCAATTTCGCAAGTCAGTGTATATATTTCTGAAATACTATTTTCTAACATTATGTTATTAGGAATCGAGGTTGAACTGTTAAACTTCCATTTTCAAACTCAGTCCTAAGGAAGAGTATGTGGCAAAGAAAAGAAGAATATTCAATGAAGATCGTTAACGTATATCGAATGGATAATACACATCATAGAGAAGAAGTTGTGACTAAATGAAAAAAGTTTAACCAATTTGCAAAGTTTAGAAACTTGATAACAAAAGTGCGGTTGATCTCGTAAAAACAACAGTAGATTATGTAACAAGGACTAACATAGCAAATTATCCATACGAAGGATTAATAAGTAGATTATGCTCTAGCAATATGTACATACATACTATTTTATTCGCTACTGTAAAATTGATCAAATTAAATAAATTAGAATACAAAATATAACAAGAAAATATTAAATACAAAGTTAAACAAGAAATACGTCTATCATAGATACCCTCGTAGACCTATTATGGCTAAACGAGATGTTATTGATATTCTAGACGTGGCATATGAAATGCATCAAGAACATAGATATCAAGTATTATAGCATGGGCATTTCGGGCATTTTAATTTACCTATAGTCGATCCGCAATACGAACAATGTAGGTAGCGCAGCGAATGCTAAACCACATTTACAATAGGAAACGTCAGTAAAACATTAAAATCAAATCTGTTATGTGTGTTGCATAATTTAGGACGTTTATATGTTTACATCATAATTTTACAAAACGTATTTTTACAAATTAATTTCAGTTTTAATGCAATTTTGATAAAATAAATAAAGAAATACTTCATAGCAACTATTTAAAATAATACGAAAAATAAAATGTTACCTGTCAACAACACGTAAATTTCGCTAGTATGAAACCGTCTAATTTCAAACCAATTTTATTGGTTAATATTTGGAGGTCATTAATTTATTAAAAATATTTACTTGGTTCTTAAAGGCTAATATTATATTATCATGAATCATGATTTTGTCAACACAAATTTTTTGTTTGACAAAAACAGCAATTTGTTTTTAATATTTCATACTAACTTGATAAACAATTTTTATTTTCAAAAGTGAAATCAAATGAAAAGCAGTGTATAATTTAATTCAATTTTTAATTATTTCTTGAGATGAACTGGAAAACTGGAATAAATAATCTATATAAATAAAAATGAATCCGAAAATCCTTTGTCACGGCATCACGTGGGAACGGCTGGACCGATTTTGTTACTTAAAAAAAAGAAATGTTTGTAATAACCCAAGGAATGTTTTTACGGAAAGAAAAATTAGAAGAGTTATTTGGAAAATTACAAAATGAATTCGATAGCAATGTTTTGCTTTCAACAGATGGCGTTTCACCATATTGCCCACTGATGTCTGCCAGTTGACCGAATCGAAGGAAGAGCTCATTCGAAGTGTTTTTCCCAACGTAGTGCAAAACTTCAAAACCCATAATTGGGCAACGAAAATCAATTCGAAAAAACATTCGCTGTTGAATTGGCATCAAAAATATGCGAACGACAATCTCATGGAAGTTGTGAACGATGGAACTCGATGAAATGAAATTGCACTTACACTTGCTTCATCTGGAATAGCAACTACGTTGTTGGAAGGCGGCTCAACAGCTCATTCAGCACTCAAGTTGCCCTTGAATATGCAAATCTATGAAACTCCAACGTGCAACCTTTCGAAAAACTGTGCGATGGCTAAAGTTTTGCAGTAATGCAAGTTGATCGTTTGGGATGAATGTACAAGAGGGATACAAGACCTACAAAACAATGAAAATCGGTTTGGTGGTGCGATGATTCTGTTGGCAGGTGATTTTTGTCAAGCATTGCCAGTGTTTCCACGGTCAACGCCAGCCGATGAATTGAAAATGAAATAAACGATGAAACCCTCAAATTAAGTATAAACATGCGTGTGGAGTTGCAGAACGACAAATCAATGGGCGTCCATTGGGGGGGGGGGGGCAAAGAGAGCAGCTGCCCCCCGGCTCTTGCCTAAATAAAAAAATGAAACTTTTTTAGTGTTGAATTAATTTTTTTTTAATTGATTTTGCTCCTCCCTGAAAAAGATCCCTTGAACGCCCATGGACCAATCTGGTGAAGTATTTTCAAACCAATTGCTGGTCGGAGGAAAGAGGAATTCACTCAAGCCTCTATAAATTCTTTAAATGAAGTATTATAAGATTTTGGCGGATACCCCATGCGTACTGATGCATTAACTATTGCAAAAAGAAAACGAGAAGAAGGATTGGCTGCTGCCTATATGAAGAAGAAACAGAAAGAAGAACAGGAATTGGCAATATCGTTGCGTAATTTTGAAAATTGTTCATTAGAAGACGAAGGGGAGAAGGAAAAGGAAGAACAGTAATTGGCAAAAATAAAATTAGTAATTGTGATTTTTATGAATAGGTACTTGGCAGTTTTGTTAAACTTTTTAGTAAACCTTGATTTGTATTCTTTAATCATTTATTTATTTAGGTAATCCTTTTTAAATACGTTTGGTATTTGCGATGACCATAAATAAGTCGCAAGGTTATATGCGGATTGGATCTAGAAAATCCATGTGGGAAAATATTGAAATTTGGGCAGGACAGCGTCTGCCGGGCCAGCTAGTCCATCAACAAATTGTCAAATATAGTCAAAAATAGTCCATCATAAAAATGAATCCCTATTTCCCTTGGTCATTCAATAACTTCAGAACGACTTGACCGATTTCATTCATTTTTGTTTTAAAAGATTCCTAATACTTTGTAGAATGTTCTTACGGAAAGAAATCTTAAAAAAATTTCCCCGAAAACTGAAAAATTTGGAAAATATCCGATAAAAATATTTTACTTTCAATAGATGGCGTTCGTGGCGGACCTAACGTTTAACTAAATTGTGTGGTCGACAGGTGACGCGACAATAAAAAGTACTTTGTTAATAATAAATTTCTGGCGCCATATGAAGACACTACGGTTGGCGACTAACATGCGGGGCAGCATGGTTAGTACGCCTTGACATTCTCCTGGTGTAATGCATGTGTTTTCGGAGCAATTGTTCTGGTAATGGGAAAATCATAGTTAAAATCTCAACCGGATTCATCCATTCGAGTTCAAACAACTGTAATTCCCCGTGAGTCTAGCCTTCGCGATGACCATATCATCATAGATGATAATCTATTATGATAATCTATTTAATATAGTAATACTAGCTGACCTGACAGACGTTGTCCTGTGTTGGAACTGGAATCTATATAAATAAAAATGAATCTGAAAATCCTTTGTCATGGCATCACGTGAGAACGGCTGAACCAATTTTGTTACTTAAAAAAAGAAAATGTTTGTAATAGCCTAAGGAATGTTTTTACGGAAAGAACAATTAGAAAAGTTACCCGGAACATTACAAAATTCGGGAAAAATGTATTCAATAGCAATTTTTTACTTTCAACAGATGGCGTTCTTAATATTCATTTTCAAATATTCGGTGTTTGGTAGATGGCGACACTTAAATATGTCACCAATTATATTAGGTGCAACTGTCCACATAAATCCATTCACAAAGCTAAAAAAGCATACCCAGATCGTTGTGGTCCGTCCACATCAAGCGTAATAAATATTCTCAATGCCAAAACTTCAATCGTCAGATGAAGAAGATTAAAGTGCCTCCGGCACTCCATGCTTCGCAAGCCATCATGCTACGCTAAAAAAGCATACTTGCCAGATTGATAGACATTGGTAATTGGTAATGGGAAAATCGCGGTTGACATCTCGACTGTATTCATCACATTGCCCACTGATTTCTGCCAGTTGCTCATTCGAAGTGTTTTTCCGGAATTGCAGCTACGTTGTTGGAAGACGGCCGAACAGCTCATTCAGCACTCAAGTTGCCATTGAATATGCAAATCAATGAAACTCCAATGTGCAACCTTTCGAAAAACTGTGCGATGCCCAAAGTTTTGGGGATGGGACAACTCGCCGCCGGGCCAACTCGCCGCCGGGCCAACTCGCCGCCGGCCATCTCGCCGCCGGCCATCTCGCCGCCGGCCAACTCGCCGCCGGCCGTTTTCGCTGCCATCAATAAAAATGGTTTTTGCATTCTTAATATTTTAGTTAGTAATAAAAATAATATACTACATATAACAAATTATTACGTGTATACTTGGTGGTTTTGGAAGGCTTATATAGTAATAATTGCTTGCGGTTGGTAAATTACTTTTTCAATTTAACAGTTTTCAAATTCAAATAAATGACATAATGAGATCTATCAATAATATATAGAGCGACGCCAAGAAGTGGGATTAAAGTTCAAGATTTCAGGATCAAGAAGTTTCAAAGTAACAAGTAGTTTCACTTTTCTGCTTGCTTGCTTGCTTAATATTATTATTTTTAGGAGATTAATAATTTATTAATATTTATATTAATATTTTATTTTTAATATTAATTTGTTAAATTATTAAGTTGGCCCGGCGGCGAGTTGGTCCGGCGGCGAGTTGGCTCGCGGCGAGTCGGCCGCGGCGAGTCGGCGGCGGCGAGTTGGCCGTGGCGAGTTGTCCTAGACCCCAAAGTTTTGCAGCAATGCAAGTTGATCGTTTGGGATGAATGTACAATAGCGCATAAAAAGTCTTTGAAGGCATTAGACCGAATAATGCAAGATCTACGAAACAATCAAAACCGGTTTGGTGGTGATGATGCTGTTGGCAGGTGATTTTTGTCAAACATTGTCAGTGATTCCACGGTCAACTCCAGCCGATAAACTTAATGCATGCTTGAAGTCGTCCGTTTTGCGGAAACACTCAAATTAAGTATAAACATACGCGTCGAGTTGCAGAATACAGAACGACCAATCTGGTGAAGTATTTTCAAACCAATTGCTGGTCACAAAATACGAAAATTGGGAAGTAAAAGAGGAATTCACTCAAGCCACTATAAATTCTTTAACAGAAGTATGCATTGCAAGTATGTAGTATGTAGTGATGCATTAACTATTGCAAAAAGAAAAAGAGAAGAAGAATTGGCTGCTGCCTATATGAAGAAGAAACAGAAAGAAGAACAGGAATTGGCAATATCGCTGCTTAATTTTGAAAATTCTTTATTAGATGAAGAAGGGGAGGAGGACAAGGAAGAACAGTAATTGGCAAAAATAAAATTAGTAATTATTGTGATTTTGTGTGATATTGTGATTGTGTGAAATTGTGATTTTTATGAATACTTGGCAGTTTTGTTCAACTTTTTATTAAACCTTGATTTCTATTCTTTAATCATTTATTTATTTAGGTAATCCTTTTTTAATACGTTTGGTATTTGCGATGACCATAAATAAGTCGCAAGGCTATATGCGGATTGGATCCAGAAAATTCATGTGGACAAATATTGCAATTTGGGCAGGACAACGTCTGCCGGGCCAGCCAAGATGGAGCAGATGCACCTACTAACAGATCTAGATCCCCATTAAGAACAATATGTAAAAAAAGGGCTTAAGAGGATAAGATGGAAAGCCGCATAGAAGATGTATATAAAATTATGCAATCCGAGAATTAAAGAACACCTGAGAGCATGGAAGAACCAAAAGCCGAAAAATCTTCTTATACAAGTACTAGCTGGCCCGGCAGACGTTGTCCTGCCCAAATTGCAATATTTGTCCACATGAATTTTCTGGATCCAATCCGCATATAGCCTTGCGACTTATTTATGGTCATCGCAAATACCAAACGTATTTGGGGGAGGGGGGGTATCAACAAAGTGACCCCCCGTTGCCAAAAGTCTAGATCCGCGCCTGGTAGCATGTTGAAGTAACTTCGAAAGTTCGCTCTAAAATTTTTCCCCAAGATACTTCTCAAATCTGTAGTCAATGGTTTTGTTTAACCTTCATCGATCAAAAATAGTACAGGACTCGTTATGATATAATTTTTGTTCGAGTTTATTAATTACTTGATTAAGATGTGTCCTGTCTTCAAAACCATTGGCAATTGTGTCTCTAGATTGAGCAAATAACCAGCAAAATTGACAGTAGCATTTGTTTAAATTACTGAATAGCAAAACCATAAACGCTACGTGTATAAAGCCAGCACCCCCACTTTTTCAAAATTAAAAAAAAACTATATCAAAATTTTGTGCTAATTATGTGCTAATTATGTGTTCTTTTAAAAAACCATGTGCACTTAATCGATTAAATACAGGGGCGGAGTAAAGTCAAATATATATAGATTTTTAATAATTTTTAGGTAGTAACAGAGGGGAGGGGGTCTAACGTTAAGTACCTGCCTTGCAGCTTAATTGTATAGGGTGAATTAAAAAACAATAAAGTTAAATACCCTTAAGTACCTGTCTGACAGTTTAATTGTATAGGGCGATTCTAAAAAAGATTTTAATTTTGCGAATTTCGAACTTTTCCGCGCAATTTTTTGAAGTTTTCTTTCCGTAAGAACCTTCTACATAGTATTAGGAAACGTTTAAAAAAAAGATGAATAAAATCGGTCAAGGCGTTCTCAAGTTATGCCGTGACCAAGGAAATATGGATTCATTTTTATATATATAGATATTTGGAGGTCATTAATTTATTAAAAATATTTACTTGGTTCTTAAAGGCTAATATTATATTATCATGAATCATGATAATTAAATCGTAACTTATGCCGGTCTTTAGTGAGAGTTCAATTCGTACTTATCTAGTCAGCAGCTGATAAAGTAATTTTACCGTGAGTGACTGCTTGCCGATATAGCAGATTGGTCTATATCAATTAATTTTTGTTTTTAGTTTTGAATAGTGTTTAGTGAACTTATTATTAGCTTACCTACTATTTGTTACAATAAATTAATTTATAACTTATAAGTCATATTCTTCTAATTACAGATAAACCATATGTAGTGTATCGTCCAACTACTCATCTACAAAGAACCATTGATAGTTTTAAGAAGCTGCTAACAGGACCATGCCAAATGTTATTGAAGATTATCTCGATACCATTATTAATATTAAAAATTTTACTTTTTCCAATAATGCTTATTAAAAAAGTTTTATATTTTCCACTACGGTGCATTAAAAAATTCCTAATTTTACCAATACTGTGTATTAAAAAATTTGTTGCATTCATTATATCACTTCCAATGTTACCATTTAAACTTTTGTCTAATTGTTTGCGAATTCTTTTCGCACCACTTAGTTACATTTTTGGATAAACGAATACTACAAAGATAAAGTTTTGTTAAATCTGATGTGGAATCTGTTATGTATATTTATTATTTATTATTTATTATGATTAATAAAAAGCAACCGTAATGCAAGATAGATATATTTCTTTTTGAGATTGGGTTATGTTTTTATCAACCAACTAATTTAAAAAGTATATTTAATTTAAATTAATATATTCAAATAAATTTTGCCTCGTTTGGGGCAGCATTATTCTAAAATTACGGTATTCTCATCGTGACCTACATTTTTTTATGTTTTTGTGTTAAACTTTGTGAATTTCAGTTCTAAAGTGTTTAGTGGAATTTTTAATAATATGTGTTTACTTATTAATTATTACAATTTTGCTCTTCTAATTACAGATGGAACAGCTGATAATATTTATGTACCAGGATTGTATCAGGAACCTTCATTTCTACAGAGATGCGTTGATGTTATAGGAAGAAAGATAAGAGCAGCATTTGCCTTGTTTTCTCATGTTTTCCGATTACCGATATATCTTACTCGGCAAGTTATATCGATACCATTACTACTAGCCCATAAAGCTATAAAACTTTTTATGTTGCCAGCCAAAATACTGTTTGGATTGATACGTTTGATATTTTGTCCACAAGCTAGAGCAATTTATTGATAACTGAATAAGATGATGAAGTTTTATGAAATTTGTGGAAACTATTATGTATATTGATTATTGTTAATAAAGAGTGAACGCAATGCAAAATAACTTTATTTTTAAAAATGGGTTATAGATATTCTTGTTTATCAAAACAATAATTAAAAGAATATTTGAATAAAATGCATCTATCCATCCAATGAAATCATGAAATCAAAATGAAACTTGAAAGATTTTTTCGGATTGTGATAACCTAAGATACAAAGAAGTTTTCTCACGAAGACGGAGTAGTATTTCATACTTTAATGGCGTGATCGCTATTTTTCAATATTAAGATTACTGTTAGTATAAAAGATGAAGAAAAGTGATCTACAAAGACATGGCCGATAAAACATATTTAGCTTTCTAAAAGAGAATATAAAATATTACATCCACCTTTGAATAGGTGCACCAAGTCATTTAGTTTCTTCTAAATGACTCGTGTCATTTATAGCGATTGCCAAGTGAATTTCGTAATTTTATTTTCTATAATCTAAAGAAGTATTTAATGCTATCGAGAGTGCTTCATAATCTTCAAAGAATTCTAACTACGATAATATCAATGCAAAATGCTAAATTTTCAATTGTCATATGAAGAAGAATTCACCGTCATTAGTGTCGGTCGTGAAGAGATTAATGAGATCTTAAGGGAGTCACCCACCTGACTCAACCAATTAGTTTATATCTATCTATCTTAGTTATTTAGTTGTAAATTTTTGTGGCACTTAAAATTTTTATGTTTCTAAATAGTCAAAGAAATCAATTATGAGGATGGTAGTGAAAATAAATTTGTTTTAAAGTGCTAAATTTTGTTTTTATTTGGATTAATTAAATCTTTCTGTGTGTGTACTTAATTCTAATTTACATATTATTCTATTAATTTTTATAATAATTATTTGCAACTAACCGAAGATTGTAATCAACTAAAAGTTCATCAAGGAATACTCGATAAGTTGTCGAGATCACCTTGTAATTATTGGCAATCATAAACTATTTAAAAAAATCATATCAATATTTTAGAAAACCCAAAAAATGCGCTAAACACTTTTCAGAACTAAAATGTTTTTAAGTTAACACATGTAAAATACACTGTAAGTATAAATTTGCAAATGTTTTTACCATACTATGGCATCATCAGGCGATGAATTAGAAAGAAAATTAATATCTCAAAAATATATCGGTCATACAGGTAGATCTTTTCAAACAAAATTTAACGAACTCTCGCTATCTACAGACTCACAGATGGAAAATCTACTTTCGCGAAACATTTATTCGACACCAACCATAAACAAGAGGGATATGAAATTTTACATGTAGAGCCCAACAGTAAAAAATTGGAGTTTTTAGAAGCTTTAGATATAAATAAATTAAAATGTTCATCTTTGTTATTAAATAGTCAATCAGATTTCAACAATTCCTCATTATTAAACATTTTTAATAAATAATCACCCCCTATTTTGAACCTATTAGAGCGTTTATTTTATCCCTTTTGTTATCACTTTAAAATATCCCCTCTTTTTTCAAAGTACCTGCCACCACTACCCCGAACAATATTTAAAGGATTTTCTCTTAATTTTCTTTCTAATTCATCGCCTGATGATGCCATAGTATGGTGAAAACGTTAGCGAATTTATACTTATTTTATAGTGTATTTTACATGTGTTATTTTAAAAGCATTTTAGTTCTGAAAAGTGTTTAGTGCATTTTTTGGGTTTTCTAAAATATTGATATGATTAATATCGAGTTACACTACTTAAACCACGTATCAATCGATTATTTAAAAAAATATAACACAAACGTTAACGCTTGACACTTAACCGTCAATACGGTTGATTCTTATGATGCCTTTTGACTACAATTTCGAACTTGCTTAAATTATTTTAATTTAAAGAGCAGAATTTTAGATTGCTGCTCGTTTAGTGTAAAAATAGGAACTAAGCTTATTTTTACTTTTATTTTTACAACAAAAATAATTTAAATTTTATTGTAATTATTAATCCGTTAATTTTTATTAAAAAATGTAGAATTTGGTTCTCATCTCCTAAAAAAATCTTAAATATGCTCATCCTAACATTAAAATATTAAATTTTAAATTTCCGATGGTTTCATCGAAATTGCTTTACAGTTAAAGTCCGATGTACAGGGTGGCTCAATTTCGATGCTTCTTATGGGGAAATCGGTAACTATAGGAGATATCGAAAAATGGATGGCGCATCCTCGATCTCTTTTTTTGAGAAAAGTTTAATGGTTTAAACTCGAATTCGATATCTTTTTTCGTTTTCGAGTTATGGCTAAAAGTTGACATTTTCGACTTTTCGTTAAACGTCGATATCTCGGTTATTTGTAAAGTCATAGAAAAAATATTTACACTTTCTTCGGACACTTTTTTAAGGGCAATAAAATGGGCTAAAGAGATTTTAAATATCTTACTTAGTTTGCGAGTTATAATATAAAGTTATATTTTTTTTAGTAGAAACCATAGTTGGCTATGAAATATTTAAATAGAGTTTTTTATCCTCTTTTCAATTATATGTAACATGTGGGGTCTATTATTTCAGTTTCGTCCCATTATATTAAAAAATGTTAAATAAAAACAAACTAAGATCGGAAAATTAAATGTTGGATTTATCAAAACAATCCATTATACATTTATATTATAATATTTCATAGTTTTCATAAGCCATTTGACACTCCTGTGAAATAATAGGTAATAGGTACTAAATAAAAATAAAAATAGGTATCGAAGTATTAGGTACTAAAAACACTCTTTAAAAACAACTGGAGACAATTGTTTTAGATGTCAATAATGATTTTGTATAGTGTTTTGTTTTGAAAAAGTCAACCTTTAATTTTCCGATCTTCTTTTGTTTTTATTTAACATTTTGTAATATAGCGGGATGAAAGTGAAATAATAGACCCCACATGTTACATATAATTGAAAAAAGGATAAAAAACTCTATTTAAATGTTTCATAGCCAACTATGGTTTCTATTTAAAAAAACAAAACTTTATATTATAACTCGAAAACTAGGTAAGATATTTAAAATCTCTTTAGCCCATTTTATTGCCCTTAAAAAAGTGTCTGGAGAAAGTGTAAATATTTTTTCTATAACTTTACAAACAACCGAGATATCGACATTTAACGAAAGGTCGAAAAAGTGAACTTTTGGCCATAACTCGAAAACGAAAAAAGATATCGAATTCGAGTTTACACCATTAAACTTTTCTCGAAAAAAGAGATCGAGGATGCGCCATCCATTTTTCGATATCTCCTATAGTTACCGATTTCCCCATAAGAAGGATCGAAATTGAGCCACCCTGTACTTGCTGCCTGCACCCGTTGTGTATAACCATTGGAGGTTTGTTTTCTACAATTATAGCGGAAGTACGAGTAAAATGCTTTAAAAACTGTACTCAAACGAGTACAACAGGCGTTAATGGGTTGATATGGTTATTTATCGTCCCAGTCCTTCTGCCATGTTAAGGATGTATAGGAGACAAAAAATAAAACTCAAAAATATAAGATATAAGAAAAATTGGTACACATGTCATCATTGACTTTGCGATGAAATAAAACAAATTTCAAATCGATTCACTACACCGTTCAGTAGTTCTTGCAGTTTTAATTTGATGTTGACTTTTTGTTAAAATTCAAGAAAATCACATCTATGGTTTTCCTTAGGAGTTTACTTTTAGGGAAAATCACAAGGTGTTAAACAGTAAAATACTTGTTTAAATAAAAAGCTAAAGCTAAATCTTAAGAAATCCTAAAAAAATTATATAATGTAAAAGTCATTTTATGAAAAACAACATTTTATTGAATATATTAGCTTAAAATATATGATTAAAATATAAGAATTTATTCAAATTTTCTGTAGTTCTAGCTTGTAAATAGAAGAAGGTTTTAGCAAAATTTCATCATGGTTTACTACCCCGTTTTCGAGAAATGAATTAGAAATTGAACAACCGATATAGAGTCGTCACGTTCAATTCTCTTAAAATAATATAAATTTCGACGTAAAAAGAACCCTAAACATATTTAACACTTGTTGGTATTATAAATATTATGTATATCTCGGTTTTTATTAGTTTTAACAACAAATATCAAATTTTACTTATAAAAATTATTACATTTTTTATTTAGATAGTAGGTTGGATTGCAGGGATAGTCACTAATAAAAATTTTGTTATGTCAAATTTAATATTTGTAATTTCAGAAAATAAACCTATTTAAACGAAAAAAAACTTTCTTCATGCATTTTTATAACTTTGTTTATCGTTTATGATATTTAAAAAGTATTTTACTACACACATAAGACCAATATTCGTGAAATTCAAATTAACTATACTTTTGTCTCCGATTGTATCTCCGATACATCCTTAAATACATATTGTTATATCGCTATAGTATTTATTTTTCATCTTTATCTTCAATGTTTAATTTATTTCGGATATTTTTGTCTCTATACTATATACCAGTATTATTAGTATTAGTAGTATATATTGTAGTGCTCTTACTCATTTATGGTTGCAAGGTAGACAATAAAAAATTGACTATGTAAATGGTAAATATACTAATATACTAATATATAAGTATAATATACTAATCATATCAATATTTTAGAAAACCTAAAAAATGTATTAAACACTTTTCAGAACTAAAATGATTTTAAGTTAACACATGTAAAATACACTGTAATTATACTTACAGTGTAAAATACACTGTAATTATACTTACAGTGTATTTTCTAAAATATTGATATGATTAATATTGAGTTACAGTACTTAAACCACATATCAATCGATTATTATAATATAAATTAAGATTATCAATAGTGACCTACAATACACAAATAAAACACTTTTTTAAACGAGCTTTCGGAAAATGACTTTTACTTTTTCAAGTTTCATATGAATTCATATTAAACTTGAAAAATGATCTTACGATCATAGAAGCAGTGAGTGAGCAGTGACGGCGCCAGAAGGTACCCACGGTTGGCACGTGCCCACCCTGCTGATTAGAGTATCCACCCAAATTTTTTAGAATACACTTTACATTTGTTAGGTGTTTATTTAAATAATGTACTATTTTTTTAAGTTTATTTATAAATTTTGTATGCCCCTGCCCAATATTGGCGCCAATTTGTGCCCACCCATTTCAAAAATGCTTGCGCCGTCACTGATGAAGAGGATGATGATACTTAAGTTAAAGGTCTGAACTCGGAAACAAACTTTTGTGAAAAAAGAAATTACGAAAGAAACGTAAAGGGTCATTTTTAAAATAACAGGGGCGAGGGAGGAGTGTTGCTTAACGTGTTGATATGAGACAGGGAGAAATAGAGAGTCTAAGGAAACCACGTTCGCAGTTCATCAATTTTATATTAATATATTTCTTAAGTTGTTAGTTTTTAATTTATAAAAATGTATAATAAATATTTTAAATTATAAATATTTGTATGCTATTATTAATCATAATCAGAACAAATTCTTTATAAGTGGGGAATCTAGCTTTTGTAACGTTACATTTGTTGGGGGGTTCCAGAAAATATGACGAAGCAGGAGGAGGGGTCCAAAACATCGTAATTTTGCAAAACGTATTTTATGCACCGCCCCCAATATACAATATAATGTACTTATAATTATGCTGAAAATAAATCCAAATTATAATTATTTTACGATGCGATGTTCAGATGTTATTTATTTATTTTCAGTAAAATTGGTTTTCCAAAAAAACAAGATATATTTTTACGGACCGACGAAGTAAGAAATAAGCAAATTTAAGGGTCGTTTTATTATAGCTCTATAGGTACTATAGTTTACTACAGACCCGTAGCCAGGGGGGGGGCACCTGGGGGCACGAGTCCCCCCCCCCCGAAATGTTCAAAAGCAAAAAAAAAATTTGAAAATAAATTTGAATTTTGAAAATAAAATAGGTAAATAGATATATTTTTAAAGTGGGAACAAAAATTTTTTTTTCTCGAAAAAATTCTCGGAAGGGAAACTTAAAAAAATTTTTCCAATCATCAGCACACCAATTTTTATCAATTTTTAGAATTAAAACTTACAATTACATACCACATACAGCATACAAATTTTCAATCGTTCTAAATAATTAATTTAAATACTGATAACTGTCAGATTAATTATTAAAATTTTCGAATGTATGTCATATTTTTACAAGCCATCTAACAAATTTTCACAAAAAATAATTAAATTAAGATTTCAGTTAATAGTTTATGCAATTTTCTCTTGCTTTTACATTTGGCTCAATTGTTTTCTCACCAATACTTGTATTTTAAAAGCTCAATTAGCACACAAAATTTAATGAAAATCGGTTCAACATTTCCGAAGATAAGATGACATTATCATTTTTTAAAATTTTTTATATTGTGGTAGCCCTGGCAAAGATTTATCTGCCAAAACCTTATTTTCACCACTAAAGCCCACCAGACATACGTCCAAAAGGATTTCGCGTCACGTCATATTCTTCAATATTTCTGTTAAAAACTTTCACTTTTTGCCACGATTCCGCATTAGAAGGCTTAATTTTAAGTTCTTCTCAGTTTTTTTGGTTTTGCTTTGATATGGTTCCGATATCTCCTACATCTCACTCACATCTCCTCGACATCTCCCCGACATCTCACCTACACCTCCCTCACATCTCCTCTATATTTCTCACATCTCCCTCACATTTCCCACATATCTCCCCAAAATCTCACATCTCCTCACATCTCCCCACATCTCCTCACATCACCTCACATCTTCTCACATCTCCTTACATCTCCTTACATCTCCTCACATCTCCCTCACATATCCTCACATCTCCCACATATTTCTTGTTCTGTGTACACCAAATCTCCCCGGTGATTTACCCCCCGGGATTTTGTAAAAAAAATAATAATTTTTTTTTGATGTTGAATTCCTGATTTTTATCAAATAGTTTCATATTATGCTGTCAAGTCCTAGGGGGCAATGTTCCTATATACAAAATTTAGTCGAGATCCCTTCAGTTATTCACTCTTGAAATTTGAACTTTGACAACTTGTAATTTTTGACAGATGACAGATAGAAAGTTAATTTTACCTATTCTGGATCAAGCTTTTCAAGGTCTTTAAAATAACCTATCACAAGACAAAATCTTTCTAAAAATCTGGTGTTATTTTCTTGTAGCGGCACTTCTGACTGACAAATCGCCACGAAATCTTATTTTCATTTTTTTACCGTAAACCCTACCACCATACAGTGAGTAACGAAAATATCCTGACACTCCTATGTTAACAACATAAATTGTACATTTTGAAGCCGCTTTTTTTCATATAAAAATCGATTTTACAGCAAAACCTTTTAGACATTTTTTGTTGCAAATTTCATTGCCTTTAATTTTGTTTATAAGAATTTTTTTATTTTGTCGCGGCGTTTTTGACTGACAGCGACTTAAACAAGACTCTGTAAAACACAAAAAGTATTGTCATCTATATCTCGGAAACGGTGCAAAATAATTAAAATATTAATAAGCATGTTTTCTTGTAAGTGTTATTCTCTACATTTTTGTTCCTATACATTTTTCTATTTTATCGCACCGTTTCCGAGATATATAGATGACAATAGTTTTTGTGTTTTACAGAGTCTTGTTTAAGTCGCTGTCAGTCAAAAACGGCGCGACAAAATAAAAAAATTCATATAAATAAAATTGAAGGCAATGAAATTTGCAACAAAAAATGTCTAAAAAGTTTTGCTGTAAAATCTATTTTTATATGAAAAAAAGCGGCTTCAAAATGTTCAATTTACATTGTTAACATAGGAGTGTCCGGATATTTTCGTTACTCACTGTATACCAAATTAGGTCGTGATTGGTTGGATGGTTCAGAAATAAAGTTGTTACGCCTATGATTTTTATGGTGTTTAAAATTAAATTATTTTTAATTCTTGCTTAATAAGCACCGTCCCGATGGCGTGAGATCTGCGCCTTCAGCTACATCAACCCAATTGTTATGCTTACTCGCTTCCGTCGCGTGTAAAATCCAACATTCAGCGTTTGATAATTATTATCATGCTCTCAACTCCGCCGTAACTGTGGGATTATTTACGATTCAGCGTCTGGATTTACAGACAGTAGGCGAACCCAGCGTTGAACGGGGGTAATAGAAAGAATACATAAGAGACACACACGTTGAAGAACGGGCAGTACCGAACCGATCACCATACAAAATGGTAACAAGCCCGCGTAACTCAATTTAAATTTGAGATTGTTTTAAGCTAGTGCTGAGTTAATCCGTTTGGTTTCGATTCGGTATTCACGATTATAGTAGTAACTATCAGTAATTGTAACGCGATTAATTAATCAATTCAAAATTTATACAAAAATGTTATATGTATAAATTCGGAACCAAATTTGTGACATGTGGCTTTATTGAAATTATTAGTCGCGCGTGTTGTTAGTAGTAATTTGGCTATCAGCGCACTTAACATTAACACTATTAATATAGTGAGAACAAGCTCACTATTATTAAGATGATACGAATCGACGTTCGGCATTATTTGGGAAGCACGCATTAGCGACTTAAGGATTAAATTTTGGGTTAACGTTAGACTTGGAACAAAAAATGAAATGAAAACTGCTCAAATATCCATGGTGGCTCGAATATCCGACAGTGTAAAATAAAACTTGTATGTTACCTCTATTATGGAACAATATCCGAAAATGGCTTGGATCAAATGGGAAACTGATTGGTGGTTTTGTGTGGCGGTAATTGTCCGCTTTGGATTGGGCCAATTTAAGTGCGAATAGTTAGTTCGAAACTTTGGTTTGTTTGTAGTTGGAAATAGAAGAAAATTTGTATGATTAAGTAAGATTTTTGTATTTGTGGATTTTGATTTAGAATTTTAGTAAGCTGGATGCTCGATTTATATTTTTTGTGCAATTTTTGTAGTTAAGTTATTTGATGCGCGAATTAAACAATTTACCCCCTTTTGTTTTGTTGCCTTGCATTACGAACACACCCCCCTGACATGCTCTCCGGTTTCCGTTTTTATTCAAAATTTGTTTGAAAAAATTTGAAAGAAAATAAACGTAACAAAGTATAAGACAAAATTTGACGACCGACACAGAAATTTTTTTTAATTATTTGCAAATCATTACGTTTTTGAACACGGTGATTTCGAAAATGTAAAACAAAAAATTTATTTTTTATTTCGATTACCTTAGGTATCACCTATACCTCAAAAAAAATTTTTTTTTGATTGGAAGTAAAAATGTAAAGTATAGAAAATAACAAAGATTTTTATTTATTAAATGATTCAAATTGTATTTTGATTTGCTTATGCCGCCCTCTTATAGTGCCGCCTGATGCGGCCGCATCTCTGCAACATAGCACTGCACCGCACGGCCCTGAATTTTTTTATAAGATAAAATTTGTTAGAAAAAGATGATGCATGTTACGGTAAGTAAAGTTCAAGATAAGCACAGAAGTTTAAGAGATAGAGCAAATTAGTGCCGTACCTACTTCCTTAGTTTATTCAATAATATTCATAGAATTATATTTAAGTTTATTTCTAAATTAATTTTCATAATTTACTTCATGTACAATGCTCCAATTGGTTGAATACAAATGAATGGATCTATGAAAGAATAAACAAACTCGAGTGCAGATCCAAAAGGAGGTAAGTACTACAAGATCTAAATTTAAATTTTGAAATGAATTAAAATACAAATAAATCTTACGCTTCTAGTAACCAAGTACAAGAAAGAAGCAGTTCTCGTAACTTGGTTGTGATTTTATGATAAGTAATATTTTTTGTAAATATTATGTTTAATGCCAAATAAATATAAATTACCCTTAATCGTTATCTTGAAGTCACTGAGACAGCATCAAATTTTAAGTTCTGTTGATTAAACATGCTAATAATTTCTTTTTGTTATTAAAGTTAATAAAATTTTAAAATTAATTAGGTTTTAATTTTTCTAGTTTACTAGAATACCAAATAAAACATCTGTAGCAAAAAAAGAAGTTGTATGTGAGTTAAGAAAGAAATAAAGTACGGTCAATGAGACCGCACAGCAGTTACAGTGTGACAATTATTTGACATTAGTTATTAAGGGTTAAATAACCTTCTCTAAAGAGGAACCAAGTTTGCAAAAATGGTATCGGTACAACATCTATCATTCAATAATGTGGTTTTTTATTATGTATTCAATTGTATTTTTACCAATAAATATAATTCGTAAGTACTTGTTTGTTTAATAAAACTGAACAAACGAAGTTGTAATAAAATAAAATCTTTTGTTCAAATCTTTCTCATAGTGGGACACAATTGAAAAGTATGTACTGTTACTTAGTTTTTGTAAAATTCATAATTAAATTACCGAAAAAATCAAAAATATTTCAAATTTGGTTGGAAAAAAAATATCATATCTTTGCATTAGTTTGAAACTGGAAGCCATAGGTAAAATATGAATTTCTTGGTAAGCAAATTCAATCTATCTATCTACCATTCCATAGTTGAAAAAAATAAAAATTTTCAAATAAAAAAAAGTATCTATTAGTTCTGTACATATTAGGTAATTTTAATCTTCTTCGTCGATCAAAAATTGTGATAAACTTTTGTAATAATTTGGAAGCAATTCTTTTTTCAATTCTTTTCTATCAAGCCATTTATATTCAGTTAGTTTATCAGAAATTTGTCCCCTACAATGCTTGGCCACATAAATGAAAACCTACAAGTAAATTTCATTTAATTCGATTAATTTTTAAATTATTATTAAACCTACTTTTGCACCAACTACGTTCCGTTCATCCTGAATACTTTTTGGATACTTATATTTGTAAAATCCTGAAGGAGCATTGCCATAGAATTGAGCTTTTATATCTTCTCCACAAGATTCTTTTAAAACTCTTTCTGCAGTCTAAAATAATAAAACTTGACAATTTTCAAATAAATACATCTATATTTATTCTTGATTTGGATTGAAGTTTTTGCACAAAATTCGTAAAAGCACTACTTGAAATTGTACCTGTCGTAAAGTTTCTCCATCTTGACGTATTCCATGTGGTAACAAAAAATAACTTTCCTTGCCTAGTTTTTGCTTTGTCAGTAACACTAAAAGTTTATCCAATTTTCTATTTAAAGATTTTACATTATTACGCTTATCAGCTTCTGTAATTCTGTCTGCCGCTTTGAATTCAGACAATTCCTTATTGTTCGCATCCAGGAAATCTTGTGCCGTCTCTTTCAACAACACTTCAGCATCTACATCCGCACCTTTCTTCAGTAATTCTTGTTGTCTTCTACAATTTAAATAAAGCTATAAACTAAAAATATTATAAAAAGAGTGGGATGTATAACTTACACTTCTTGCTCGTGTTGAAGTTCATGATTAGATTTGACACTTTTCTCAAACTGAATTTTAGTGATCATTTCGTTATATTTATTTTCAAATTCATTTAAAGGAGGCACGATGATGGGTTTTCGTTCTAAGCAAACTGCACCGAATAAATCCCATTTTTCATTAGTTATTTGAGTACAGAATCCTAAGGAATTAAATAATAATAATTAAATATATTTATTTTATTACAAAAAAAATAACCGCATACCTTTTTGTAAGAGTTGACTCTTGTAAGTTAATTGCAAGCACCGCTTTAACATTTTTATTTAGAAATTTTATAAAAGTATCTTAAATTCTTTGTACATAACCCTACTTCGGCTACGATTTCTTAAAACATTAAAATGTCAGTGCTTCCAAAACATTACCGATGTCCGATTTCTTCACTTAAAGATATCCACCCGACAAATATAAACATACCAATAACCAATCAAAGCGGTTGTCTGTTTGGTCACTTGATTAATTTGATTGGTTGTCGGTATGTTTATACTTGTCGGACGGATATCTCTAAGTGAAGAAATCGGGCATGAGAAAATCAAAAGTATTTCATCAGTGGCGGAACTACCAGGGTGCGGTGGGTGAGACGCAAGCGGGCCCCCGGTTAAAAGAGCCCTCAGGAGTCTTTTTAAAAAAAATTTAAAACCATTGAAAATATAATGAAATAATATAAGGAATAATAATAAAGTAATGTAAACAAGGCCGGTTTAAAATAGTCGGATAAACGTGGTATAAAGTTAGACTTAGTATTACCATTATTACCAATAATAACTCAGTGTTCCCACTAAATTTTCCAAATCAAATCCAGATATTTCCAGGTTTTCCCTGACAAAGACATTTTGATAAATCAGAAAATAAATAGGTAAAAAAATCTTAATTTTAAAATTTAAAAACATTTTAAAATAAAAAAAATTTTAATTAAATTGTTTATCTTAAATTCCCTGATTTTTCCAGATTTTCCAAATAAGTGGGAACCCTGCAATTGTTATACCAAGAATAACGTTATACTGAGAATATCAGATTATTTTAAATTTGGCCTTAAAATTATTGTTAAAATTATTATTCTTAAAATTATGGTTATATTGTATAAATTATTTATTATTTTCTTTTAATTTTGTATTTTATAAAAACAGGGCCCCCGTTAACAACTTAGCACACGGGTTCCTCAACTGCTTGTTACGCCTTTGTACTTCATTATTTAAAATTTAAGAAAAAATTAATTTCCGATTCTGAATACTTATGATATAATATTGATTTCTAATTGTCGTTTAAAGTGTGAACTCTGTGATTCAAGTTCTTAATATCCAAAATATTTCACGAATCGCAAAAGCAATTCGGCAACGTATATTCAGCGACCCGAAATTCGGATATGCTACTTTCGGCGATTCAAATTCGGCACCGGCATTTCGGCGACAGAAAATTTGACTACGTCGATTCGGCGACGGAAAACTGTGTTAAAACTTATTAAAAATATTTAAAAAATTTCTTTTTATTTTTAAATTAAATATTTATTTACATATACATCACAGGTATCATAATTGTTATACATACTTTTTAAGCAATTAAACAAATTTAAGTATTACAGTAGAATCCGCTTAATGTGATCTCGGATAATGTTATCAGTCGGTTATTGTGATCATTTTTTTTTGGAAACGGGCCACTTTGTCTTTCTGTTTTTTCTTCTATCTTGTTCTAATCCAAGTCTTCTAAAATTCGCCTTTTTCCAAATTTCGCTAATTGTTATCAGTTATCAGTTAATATTATTAAAATAACCTTGGCCCGAAGTGATCACATTAAGCAGATTCTACATTTTATTTAAGTGTTAAAATTTATTAAATTTATTAAAAATTTTAAACCAACTGAATTGTATTGAAATAGGGAAAACCAAGAAAAGATTAATACAATAAGTATTATTGAAAAGGAGTGTAACAATTTTTTGTTATTTGTTGCGCGATCCCTAGACGACGATTTTTAGTACGCCTATGTAGGTAGGACATGCGCGAGGGCTCGCAGAGGGCGCGTACTTGAGCTTAGGTCAGAGACAACCCTGAGACGTGCAACTCAATGCTAAAATTTTGTTCGCTAAAGACAGAGGTATATACTTGTCTCTCTCTAGAAAACTAAAGCCCAACGAAGATGGCGCGACAATCACTGATTGCGGGAAATTTGAATAGAATATACTCTTTGATTTAATCAATATAAATTGTAGTAGATTGACCTAAAATCGATCAATTCGTTTTTTTCTTTTTTGATAACCAAAATATGGATATCAAGAAAGTTAAAAACAAAATCTAATCGATTTTAGATCAATCTACTATACCATGTAGTTGAAAAATCTAAAAAAAATCTGTTTTTAATAAAATGAATAACAAATTCAAATTTTTTCTGTTTTTTATTTAATATTTGAAAATAAAACTTACAAAATAAAATAACAAAAATTGTTAAATGTTGTAGTCCTAATCTGTGTCACAATTTTTTCACATTTTGTGATGTATTATGTAAAAAAAGTTGGTTTTTTGAAGTTTTTTGACATATTAATAAATTCCTCGAAACACCAATTCCTTTTCTTGTCTACTTGTGCCAGGAGGACTTCGTTCTACATTTTCTATTTGCTCTGATAATCCTAGAAAATATTGAAATTAATGAAGTGGAAAAAAATTAAAACTATTTTATTGTATTAAACTTGCGTTTCATGAATTTTGTTATTAAAACATAAAACATTAAAAAAATAATTTACCTTGAATTTCTTATTGACTTGTGGCAGAAGAACTTGCCTCTGTACAATCCATTTGTTCGGATAATCCTATAAAATATTAAAATTAATGAAGTGGGGAAAAATTTAAACTATTGAATTGCATTAAGTTATGTAAGATATTTTACCTTGCACTTGTTCTCTGCTTATGCCACAACTACTGGGTTCTGCTTCGGTCGATTAATCTGTTGAACATGGAAGTAATGTAGGAGCTGCATCTCGACGAAGCTTCCACTCCATACGATTTAAATAAGACTCCTGCGTAAAATGCCAATTGCAAATTCGGTAGTTACATAAAGTCTCTCCGGAAAACACCATTCCCATGTTTTCTTGCCATAATTGAGATCTATAAAAAAAATAATCACTGCTTTGAAAATCTATAAAATTTTTACTTTTTTAGCATGGCAAAGGCTCAAAAATTTCGCCCACTATAATTATTAATATAGAAAATTCTACTTGCAATTCATTCTTATCATTCTTATAAAATATAATAGAATAAAAACATAATTAGGTACCTGTTTAAAACCTTCGGAAAGTAATGCATCTTTTCTACTTCATCTTGTTCACATCCACAAACTAATCAAAAGATTTTCGTCATTGTCTTTAATGTATTATTAAAAATTACTTTGCTACACAGAATAATGGATTTCTTGATATTTTGTGAAAACCAAAGAAACTATATTTATTATATACTACGATACTACTTACTTATATGATCTAAGTACTTACCTGTGATACCAACTAGAAAATGTTAAAGTCAAATTTAAAATTCAAATATTATTTAAATTTGAAATATAGAATAATTTTTAACAAATAAAAATATAACGAATATAACCACAGAAAATATATTTATTTATTTTTTTTTTATTTATTTATTAGGCTTAGACACACTACAAACAGCCGAAACTAATTACATGAAATGTGTATAACAAAAGAAAAAAAAAAAAATTATACTATATACATATGTATATAAAACAAAAAAGCAAAAGAGCAAATTGCTATATATAGAAATACATATTATGCAGGGACGAGATATCGCCTGTAACAGATCTCCGCAATATCTTTGAGGCTCGCATGGTTGATGTCGGTATCATCGGCGATGCTGTTGTAGTTGCGGCAACAGATGGAGATTGGAGATGAGGCTCGGTAGTTAGTACGACAGATCTTACAGTAAAAGAGGCTGCGCTGTCTAGAGCAACCCCTGGGTATGAGGAAGTCGATCTCAGCCATTAGAGAGGGACAATCGATTAAGTTTCTCAGAAGTTTACATAGAAACAAAACGGATGAAACAAAACGCCTGCTTTCCAGAGACATCAGATTGAACCGTTCAAGAAGAGCACGATGATCGAATCCCTGTGCAGGGTACACACCGTCCTGAAGAAATGCCAGGAATTTTAGGAATCGGCGCTGGACCGCCTCAAGCCGCTTGACATGGTATGCATGTATTGGGTACCAGATAAGTGCAGCATATTCTAGCCTTGATCTTACAAAGCTAAAAAATAGAAGTTTTAAGCACTGGAGGTTGCAAAGGTCATGTGCATTACGATAGATGAAGCCGTGCATGCGGGAGGCTGAGCCTAAGGCATCACTGATGTGTTCGGCGAATGTTAGACGTGAATCGAAGGTGACGCCGAGGTCGCAGAAAGAGTCACATCTCTTCAGAGAGGTGCCCTCACAAGAGTAAGGAAAATCAATTGTAGTCCTGCGGTTGGTAAAAGAGACTACCTTACACTTCGGGATTTGAAGATACAGACGATTACGTCTGCACCAAGAACCTATGGCATCCAGATCAGCTTGCAGTCGATAGCAGTCTTCCAGTGAGGAAATACGTAGGTAAATTTTAAAGTCGTCAGCATATAGCAATTTGCGAGATGTTACGTACGTAGATCGTTAATGAATAATATAAAAAGTAGAGTACCAAGATTTGACCCCTGGGGAACACCGGAACTAATAGTGGAGAGTGAGGACTTGTGACCACGATATTCAACAAATTGCATGCGGTCGAATAAATAGGAGCGGAAGAAATTGATTAGCTGATTAGAGAAACCGAACGATGAGAGCTTGCTAACCAATTTATGTAAGTCAAGTTGGTCGAATGCCTTCTGGAAGTCTGTGTAGATTGTATCAACCTGCCCCTGGCAGTCTAGGGTTTCAGTAACGAACTGTTTGAAAGTCGCTAGGTTGGTGACGGTTGATCGACCTCTCATAAAACCATGTTGGAAAGGAGACAAGGAACTCCTGACGTGAGCATAAATGTGGTCATACAAGATCCGTTCGAATGCCTTGGACAGGTTAGACAAAATCGAGATAGGACGGTAATTGCTGATTTCCGAGGGACTACCCTTCCTCAGTACTGGACAAAGACGTGCGACCTTCCAGGATTGTGGAAAAGTGGTAGAGGTTAAAATCAGGTTAAAAATGTGCAGTAAGGGATCTGCAAATGTCGATGCACAGTCCTTTAGTATGAAGGCAGGAATCCCGTCTATACCGCTGGTAAGTTTATTACTTGAACGTTTCAGAGCAGCAACAACATCCTCAATCGTGATAGTCGGGATGTGTATTAATAGGGATGGATTGATTTCGTCGCAAAATGAAGAAAAGGTAGCATCTGAATCAATATAAACTGATCGGAAGTAGTTTGCAAATGCGTTGACTATTGAGTCAGGATCAGAGTACTCGATACCATTTAACTGAAGTGAACCCGGTATTCTAGAGCCGCCTCTTCTATCTTTTATAAATGTCCAGAAATGAGAGGGATCAGAAGAGATTGCATTCGCAGAACGAGAGAGGTAATCCCGATAACACTCGGCAGTCTGCAACTTCACTTCAGCTCTGAGTCGCCTAAAAGATTCGTATTTTACAATCGAACCGGTCTTTAAGTAAAGTCTGTGATACTTCGACTTCAACCGGATATTTGCAATCAGTTCCTTGGTGAACCATGGAGGGTATCGTCTGTGTGACCCGTGGGTGCTCAGAGGGACACTCGCCCGAAAAACCCTGTTCATGATTAAGTAAAAAGCTTCGCAGGCCAGATCAACATCGGCGCAGGCAGAGATAGAGAACCAGTCTGCTTCATTAAATAAACGGTACATAAGAACAAAGTCAGCTTTCTTGAAGTCAAAGCATCCTGCCATATTTGGAACAAAACAGGGAGTGCAGGGATTCGACATTTGAACGGACACATCAAGCGATGGATGATACCCATCTTCCAGGAGCAATGCATCAAGACTGTGCGACACGAAGATGTTCATGTTGGATATGACTAAATCCAGGGTGCGGCCGATGGAATTACAGATGCCACTATGTTGAGACACGTCTAGGAACTGCATAAAGTTATGGATAGTAATACTTCTAAAATCGTCGATATCGGTGTTGAAAAGTGGTGCATTAAAATCACCTACAATAAGCAATTCGTCCACGGGAGAGAAGGAGGCCGTGGCAAAAAGTTCAAAAAACATGTCGTACTCTTCTGATGAAAGGCTTGGCGGCAAGTAAACTACAAAAATACGAACTTTATGCTGTTTATCCAAGTTCACCGTTACACCCACAACATCTACGGTCGGTATGCTCTGGCGTACGGCAGCAAGGTCGATTGGAATGGGATTAAGGGAAGAACGTATCGCAATCAGTACGCCACCCCCTTTTCCAACGCCGGTGGTCTCAAAATCTCGGTCGCAGCGGTAAACGGCATACTTCCAAGTAGGAAATATTTCAGCGTCGGTGATGTCCGAAGAGAGCCAAGTCTCACTAAGACATATTATGTTTAGGTCCTGTGAGCTCACGCTGTTCAAGAGCCGAAGAGTTTTCGTGCGTAGTCCCCGCACATTTTGATAATATATGCCGCTAAATATAGGAAGCACCCGTTGAGTGGGGGGAATACGGCCAGGGCTAATCGGACGACAAGAAGGAGAATTGTGTGTGACAGAACAGCCAACGTAAGGACTCCCACTCAGAGAAGCGAAGGAAGAGAGGCATGCAGGTGACATTAGGCAGCAGTCAGGCTGTCTCCCACTTTGGAAAAATTTCCGTTCTCGGTAAGATTGGAATTACGCGTGGATCTGAATCGCTTAACTGCTACGCGAGAAGGCCAGAATTCGGGTTTAAGTAATACATCGACAACCGAGGAGGGAACAGTGACAGCGTATCCCTTGTAGCTACCAGACCTAACCTTAAGCTCGGTACATTCAAGTTTGAGGTCTGGGGGTAATTTGGAGGACAAATTTGAAGATATGAACCCTGTGACCTGTTCGGGGGTGGTACTGAGGTTCAGCTTCGAGACATGGATCTTAATAAGAGGATCATAAGAAGTAAGCGAGTTGTCAGCAGGTCTTGATCCGAAGATCGCACCTCGCGACCTACGGGAGTTACGATTATTAGAAGTCCGCTCTTTTGCATGGAAAGGAAGATTTGGAGGAACAGCGCCCAGGGCAGGTCCCGTCTTAAAAGGAGACTCGGCCTGTGAAGATTGTGAGACAGGCATAACTGGTGGCGTACGCTGTGATAAATTGTCCTTGATCTTGACAGATTCATTAAGCTGGACCAACTGAGTGGAGACATGAGAGGGGCCGCTATGGGACTGTTGGATAGTGGGCGTTCGTACATCAAAATGATCAGAAGGACCAGACGGGAGGTGATCAACGGTATGAGGTGTCAAAGCGCGGATAGACTCAAGTTCGATCTCCTTCGCCTTCAAGCACATCTCAAGAAGTACGACCTTATCATTCAGTAGCAAATTGGATGCACGTAGCTCACCGATGAGCTCCCTGTATAAGTCGAGTTGGTCAGTGTATATCTTCGGAAGGTCGAACTCGACATGACCGCCGAGGGGCAAATCGCAACACTTTCTATATTTTGCTGCGCAACTAGGATGGTACGGCACACCACATTTACTACAGGAAATATATGTAATATATATATATATATATCAAAATATATGAACATAACCAAACATATCGACAAATACCGCCAAAACTGGAATTAAAATGGGAGAGGCTAGAGTTACGGTTAACGTAACTTTTAGGAAGTGCTTATAGTTACGGCAAACGTAACTTTTAGGCAGTGGTTAAGTTACGGCAAACGTAACTTTTAGGCAGTGGTTAAGTTACGGCAAACGTAGCTTTTGAGAATTTAGATTAAATTACGGTAACTTTTTTTTGCAGTTTTACGGCTGATGTGTAATCAATTAATTATTGAAATTTAATTTATGGGAGAAAAATTTCACATATTATTTTATATTTTCAAGGAAAAAAAAAGTGGAATCTATAAAAGCAAAAACCATAATCATCTTTATAGAAACATTATAAATTCAAATTATTATCTGTTTATTAGTAATTATCTTAATTCATAATAATTAATTCCTCAGACGAAATCTTAATATTAAATAGGAAGGTGTGTACACAATAAAATGAAAGAAGTTAATACATCCTTTGCATTATTTGAAGATTTAGACCTATAATCTAAAGTAATTACTATGAAATTGCGGCGTAATTAATGACTTCATTATTTTCTTTAAATTTTGTGTATAGCTACTTTCTTTTATGGACTATTAATGATTTTATTGTATGCTGTTATCAACTAACGATTAGTTACGGAATAAAAGAGAAGGAGTAAGAAGTTGACCCAACTTTAAGTTTAAAGTTTAATTTATTTATTATAAAATATTTAACATATTAAAGCACCAACTATATTTATTTACAAAAAAAAATTATTTACAAACACTTATGGCAAAACCATTCTTTACCTTTATAGTTCTTTTCAACAAACTTCACACATTTAAAATGAAACCAATTTAATTTATTTTGAATAATAATGACGTGAAAAATGTTCTGACGTCAGCAAAACTGCCTTGTAGGCATATATTTTACACTCGTAAATATTTAAATATTTCATTATATGAACCAACTATCTGTGCTGATAGATGGAAAAAAGAAAAATATTCATCCTATTTGCTCACAGATATGGTTTCTGAAATACCTAATGTTGAAATTGATAATAATTATTGTTGAAAAGAACTATAAAGGTAAAGAATGGTTTTGCCATAAGTGTTTGTAAATAATTTTTTTTTTGTAAATAAATATAGTTGGTGCTTTAATATGTTAAATATTTTATAATAAATAAATTAAACTTTAAACTTAAAGTTGGGTCAACTTCTTACTCCTTCTCTTTTATTCCGTAACTAATCGTTAGTTGATAACAGCATACAATAAAATCATTAATAGTCCATAAAAGAAAGTAGCTATACACAAAATTTAAAGAAAATAATGAAGTCATTAATTACGCCGCAATTTCATAGTAATTACTTTAGATTATAGGTCTAAATCTTCAAATAATGCAAAGGATGTATTAACTTCTTTCATTTTATTGTGTACACACCTTCCTATTTAATATTAAGATTTCGTCTGAGGAATTAATTATTATGAATTAAGATAATTACTAATAAACAGATAATAATTTGAATTTATAATGTTTCTATAAAGATGATTATAGTTTTTGCTTTTATAGATTCCACTTTTTTTTTTCCTTGAAAATATAAAATAATATGTGAAATTTTTCTCCCATAAATTAAATTTCAATAATTAATTGATTACACATCAGCCGTAAAACTGCAAAAAAAAGTTACCGTAATTTAATCTAAATTCTCAAAAGCTACGTTTGCCGTAACTTAACCACTGCCTAAAAGTTACGTTTGCCGTAACTTAACCACTGCCTAAAAGTTACGTTTGCCGTAACTATAAGCACTTCCTAAAAGTTACGTTAACCGTAACTCTAGCCTCTCCCAATTAAAATTGACACTCTTGACAGGCGCTGTGAAATTTTTAAATTGCTCCAACAGCGGCATCTACCCAGGGCTTGCAATTTCTTGACAAAGAAAGCAAGTATGCGCAAAATATGCATTAGAGAGGGATAGGTAAAGGCGAACAAATTTGCTATATTAGTTGCACGTCTCAGGGTTGTCTCTGGCTTAGGTTAAGGATTCTGAAAGCGCACTCGAGGAGTGAGGACGTGTTTTGGTTTCGTGGGCTGGAGATTTTGTTCAGATAGGGCCGAATATTTGTGAAAGTAAGCCTGAGAAGAAGTCGTTCAGCGTAGTTTGATTTACGAAACCGTAAAACCTCGTAATTAGTTATTAACGGAAACCTTAATTGTGGGATCTGCACCGAGGCGCTGAAAACTCAAACCGTCACCAATCTGCAAGCAACATTGTATGTTTCGATTTGAAAAACGGTGTGTGGCCGTATGTTGCATCTTTCTACTTTTTACGTACCATCGACGACAGCTGGAAGGAGTCAATATTGTGCTACGATTGTTTAGTAGTGAAATTCTTGTTGTGCGACGTAACGAATTCGGCAAGCAGCATCGCAATTCGAGCCGAGTTTATCATCATAAGAGCCAGGGAATTCATCAGTCAAGAGCTAGTGAGGTTGGAATTGCAGCACAAAATTTGGTAAACAAGTATTGTCGTATTACCATCTTGTAAACGAGCCAGGCCTTGGTAAGTGTTTTTTGCTTTACCGGTTTTTGCTGCAATTGCTGAAACGTTAGTTTACATCGGCAGGCGACGTGGATGGTTCCCTATTTGTGGCGAACAATTTATGTTATATTTAAATTGGAAATTGTTGTATGCTATTTAACATTCATTATACGGTTGATCGTTAAAAGAGTTTTATTGTATTCGAAGGAAGCAAATTCTCATTATTTTCAGAACCGACGATCCTGCCTCCGCATTTTTGAGTTGGTGTTCCATCTTGGGCCCGCCACAATTATTATTACTAGGGAAAATCTATCCTAGGTGTGGCGAGCAAGGTATTTTTCCAAAAAATACCGAAATTGCTACAGGAGCAAATCACAAAAGAAGGGATTTACTTAAGGGAGGTAGGGAAATAACCAACTTTTAACGGGAGGTTTTAAGTACAAGTTCGAAAAAAGCCATAAGCGTCCGTACTAAGGTTTTTTTTCGTACATTAAGATATTAGATTTAGAAGAATAAATTGAATAAACTGAAAGTATGCCTTTCATCGACGTAGTCGAATTTTCTGTCGCCGAATCTTCAATCGCCGAAATGCCGGTACCGAATTGGAATCGCCGAAACTGGCATAGCCGAATATCGGGTCGCCGAATTGACTGTCGCCGAATTAGAATCGCGGAAATGATGGTGCCGAACTGGAATCTCCTAAATGACGGTGTCCGCTTCTGTAATAACAAATTTAACCCGAACAATGCCTTTTTCGTTCCGAGGGAATTTCTAAAAGCGAACTGAGACTCATCCAAATCTTCTTCACACTTACGTCTAACGCGTGCATGTATTATACGCAGAAATGCTTTTAGCATGTGAGCCATTAGACTAATTAGTCGATAATCACATCACCGCATTAGGTGTTCTATTTTGGGTATATTTATTAATGTAGTTTTCAGTCAGTCGTCCGGAATTTCTCCCGATATATATAGTTTGTTAAATAGTTTTACTATTATATCGATATTTTCTTCTTCCATCAATTTTAAAACCTCCATTGGTATTCCATCAGGTTCTATAGCTTTCCTACATTTTGATATTGTTAGTGAATGCCATTACCTCTGATTTCAATATCTCTGGAACTTTTTTGATATTTTCATTTACTCCATTACTTTTATTTTTAAGGTTTCTTCCATGTACCATACCCAAGTTTCGATCAATTTTTCTTCTATTATCGAAAAATATCAAACGCGCAACAGGAAAATAGAAATGAAAACCTAACGAGAGTCCTGCCTTTATTGTTCAGTTCAGTTCTTTATTGTTCAGTTCAGTTCAGTATTTCTAAGTACGCAACCCACTTTTCATTTCTTGATAAGAACACAACAATATATTGATCTCAGGTGCGACTATGATTCCCACACCATTTCGATGATATGAGTCTTTCTTGTCACTACTGGAGTAATATAATGTCCCGTGTTCGTGTTGAGATTTTCCTGTGCCTGGCCAGCGGAGTTCGCTTATTCCTAAGATTTGTATCTTTATTCTCCTCATTTTCTGTATAGTGTTGTCTAACATTCGCAACCCTCTGGTCATTTAAGGACTGCCCGGGACTAAGAGCCATTCTTTTATGTTTTCTCGCCATTGACTATCCTGGGAAAAATTTATCAAGGTGGTTTCCCGTTGCCATCCTTGATTTGAGTTCAGCCACCCATTCTGGGAACCGACGCTATTTGTAGCCGACCATTGTGGGTCAGTCGCTATTGTTAGACCATATCTGGCTACCCTCGCTTAGTTTAGCTTGTATACCAAATGCAATTATCAGGGTATGGCACGTGGAGCCATAAGTGAGAGTTGGGTGCCTCGTGGGAACTACATAGTTACCGAGAACCATCTCCTGTCTATGAAACTTTATGTGGTCGTTCCGGTAAAAGCTGCTACTCCTACAGCGCTCTCCCTAATACCCTAACAATATTATTTTATAAACTATAAAAAGTTTATCGGGATTTATCTAGGACAGGTCTAATAAAAAACTTCAACTTTTTGTCGACGTTTCGAACATATATTTCGTTCTTCTTCAGGACTCAAGTTCAGTTTACAGAGACCAGGGGTACATTATCTTATCAGTAACTAAATGCGGTATAAAAATCAACATAACAGTAATATTAAAAAACAGTCAGAACTTCAAAAAAACCAAATCACAACTTAATACAATAAGGTGTCAACAATTAAAAACCTTTTTAACATGTCAAAAATTTTAAAACACAAAATATAAAATATATAAAGTAATCAAGAATTATCAGTTAAAATGGTATCTCTGCAAACGTCGACTACGATAGGTCAAATTTCAAACGGAAACAATTCACAACCGATAAAAGGATCTCACAAAAAAACCTAAAACAAATTAACCACCACCTAGTAGATCTCCATAAAAAATGCTTAGTTTTTGTGTGTCCTCTCTATAATTAATGCTATCTCTTTCGGACTTTATGAAAAACATCTCACTAATATTTCTTTTCAAGCAACTTTGTTCGTAATCCAAAACAGTAGTTTTATCAAAATTGAAGCAGTGTCCCGTATCTTCGCAATGTTGCACTAATGCTGTCTTTCCCCAACCATCCTTATCTTTTTCTTCCTCCCTTTCTCTCGTTGTTCCGATATCTGTAGGCTTCTTCTTTTTATTTTTATCTTTTCTCTCACAATCACCTATGTGCTGTTTAATGCGTTTGTTTATCCATTGCTTCGTCTGGCCTATGTACGAGGCTGGGCAATCTGCACAAGGGATTCGGTAGATCACCTCTGACCTCATTCCCTTATCTGTTCGGTCCTTAAGATTAGTTAAAAGACACCTATGGTCCTTTAAATTGTATGTGGCCAAAGTACAATAAGGTTTTAATATTCTATTTATTTGTTCTGTTAGGTTTTCTACATATGGAAACTTGAAATATTTCTTTGTTTTTATTTCATTATCATACTTGTATTCATCATTTTGTGCACTACTACTTCTTTCTCTTTTTTCGAGCTTTCTGAACATACTATTAATAAGCCAATTCGGATAGTCATTTTGTTTTCTTAACAGATCTGTGATTCGGGTCCTATTTTCATCTTTGTATTTAGCATGACTTATATCGGTTACTCTCTTAATGAGTCCATACACTAATGCTGTTTTGTGTTTAAATTGGTGGTACGACCTGTAACTTACTAATCTTTGAGATGAATATGGCTTCATGTACCAATTTGTTAGGATTTCCTCACTTGTTCTTATCACTCTCATGTCTAAGAAAATTATTTCTCCTTGTATCTCTTTTTCTAAGGTAAACTTAATTCCATCATGGTAGCTATTAAAAGCTGTCAAAAACTTTCCCACTTTATCCTTAGGTGCAGCTGTAAAAGAATCATCCACATACAAATAAAAGAAGGGGACGCGGAAACCTATGTCTTGCAATACTTCTTCTATTAGAACTTCCATTACCAAACCAGCCAATGCAGGGCTCGCAGGGTTTCCCATTGCCAACCCATCCAGTTGCCTAAAAAACTTTCCATCGTATTTGAAGTAGCTGGTGCTAAAACATAAATCTATGAGTTGCAACATCTCCTCAAAACTAAGATCGGTGTAACAACTAATGAACCTCCACTTTTTCTTTAGAGCTCTTTCAACTAATTCCTTTGGTATACTAGGGAAAAGTGAAACCACATCCAATGACAGCAAAATATAATCTTTCGGGAGTATCTGGTGTTTAATGACCTCTACGAATTCTTTAGAACATTTTATGTTAAAACTGGAGGTAGTCAAAACTTTCATCAAGATTTCGCTTAAAAATCTAGCTATGTTATATGAAGGAGACTTCAAACAACTTACCACCGGTCTCAGTTGCAACTGGCTTTTATGGGTCTTTCGGAGGCCATAAATTCTGGGAGGTAAAGAGTTATGTCTTATTAACGTTTTATACTTAAAATTATCAATTTTGTTCCCATCTTTTAAACTTTTTAGTACCTTATTTACTTTATTTTGAAGAGTCAATGTAGGGTCTTTATTAACTTCAACAAATTGGCTATCTGACGACAATAATCTTTCTAACTCGGTCTTATATTCTTGTAGGTACATAATGATAGAACTACCGCCTTTATCGGATTTGGAAACTATTATTTCCGGATGCTCCTTTGGAGAAATGGCTAAAGGAGCATCCGGAAATAATAGTTTCCAAATCCGATAAAGGCGGTAGTTCTATCATTATGTACCTACAAGAATATAAGACCGAGTTAGAAAGATTATTGTCGTCAGATAGCCAATTTGTTGAAGTTAATAAAGACCCTACATTGACTCTTCAAAATAAAGTAAATAAGGTACTAAAAAGTTTAAAAGATGGGAACAAAATTGATAATTTTAAGTATAAAACGTTAATAAGACATAACTCTTTACCTCCCAGAATTTATGGCCTCCGAAAGACCCATAAAAGCCAGTTGCAACTGAGACCGGTGGTAAGTTGTTTGAAGTCTCCTTCATATAACATAGCTAGATTTTTAAGCGAAATCTTGATGAAAGTTTTGACTACCTCCAGTTTTAACATAAAATGTTCTAAAGAATTCGTAGAGGTCATTAAACACCAGATACTCCCGAAAGATTATATTTTGCTGTCATTGGATGTGGTTTCACTTTTCCCTAGTATACCAAAGGAATTAGTTGAAAGAGCTCTAAAGAAAAAGTGGAGGTTCATTAGTTGTTACACCGATCTTAGTTTTGAGGAGATGTTGCAACTCATAGATTTATGTTTTAGCACCAGCTACTTCAAATACGATGGAAAGTTTTTTAGGCAACTGGATGGGTTGGCAATGGGAAACCCTGCGAGCCCTGCATTGGCTGGTTTGGTAATGGAAGTTCTAATAGAAGAAGTATTGCAAGACATAGGTTTCCGCGTCCCCTTCTTTTATTTGTATGTGGATGATTCTTTTACAGCTGCACCTAAGGATAAAGTGGGAAAGTTTTTGACAGCTTTTAATAGCTACCATGATGGAATTAAGTTTACCTTAGAAAAAGAGATACAAGGAGAAATAATTTTCTTAGACATGAGAGTGATAAGAACAAGTGAGGAAATCCTAACAAATTGGTACATGAAGCCATATTCATCTCAAAGATTAGTAAGTTACAGGTCGTACCACCAATTTAAACACAAAACAGCATTAGTGTATGGACTCATTAAGAGAGTAACCGATATAAGTCATGCTAAATACAAAGATGAAAATAGGACCCGAATCACAGATCTGTTAAGAAAACAAAATGACTATCCGAATTGGCTTATTAATAGTATGTTCAGAAAGCTCGAAAAAAGAGAAAGAAGTAGTAGTGCACAAAATGATGAATACAAGTATGATAATGAAATAAAAACAAAGAAATATTTCAAGTTTCCATATGTAGAAAACCTAACAGAACAAATAAATAGAATATTAAAACCTTATTGTACTTTGGCCACATACAATTTAAAGGACCATAGGTGTCTTTTAACTAATCTTAAGGACCGAACAGATAAGGGAATGAGGTCAGAGGTGATCTACCGAATCCCTTGTGCAGATTGCCCAGCCTCGTACATAGGCCAGACGAAGCAATGGATAAACAAACGCATTAAACAGCACATAGGTGATTGTGAGAGAAAAGATAAAAATAAAAAGAAGAAGCCTACAGATATCGGAACAACGAGAGAAAGGGAGGAAGAAAAAGATAAGGATGGTTGGGGAAAGACAGCATTAGTGCAACATTGCGAAGATACGGGACACTGCTTCAATTTTGATAAAACTACTGTTTTGGATTACGAACAAAGTTGCTTGAAAAGAAATATTAGTGAGATGTTTTTCATAAAATCCGAAAGAGATAGCATTAATTATAGAGAGGACACACAAAAACTAAGCATTTTTTATGGAGATCTACTAGGTGGTGGTTAATTTGTTTTAGGTTTTTTTGTGAGATCCTTTTATCGGTTGTGAATTGTTTCCGTTTGAAATTTGACCTATCGTAGTCGACGTTTGCAGAGATACCATTTTAACTGATAATTCTTGATTACTTTATATATTTTATATTTTGTGTTTTAAAATTTTTGACATGTTAAAAAGGTTTTTAATTGTTGACACCTTATTGTATTAAGTTGTGATTTGGTTTTTTTGAAGTTCTGACTGTTTTTTAATATTACTGTTATGTTGATTTTTATACCGCATTTAGTTACTGATAAGATAATGTACCCCTGGTCTCTGTAAACTGAACTTGAGTCCTGAAGAAGAACGAAATATATGTTCGAAACGTCGACAAAAAGTTGAAGTTTTTTATTAGACCTGTCCTAGATAAATCCCGATAAACTTTTTATAGTTAATTGAGTTGCGGACGATAACAATTATGAATTATTTTATAAATTAAATTACTGTTACCAAAAATGAAAATAATTGATCTACTATCACACTATTCTTTTTTTTCTTCTTCAGTTTTCTCTTGACAGAGGAGTCGTGATTTCAGACTCATTACCCTCAAACTTTCCGTACATCTCCGACTCTTCGCACCACATCGCGTCATCTCTCTCTATTGCTGGTTTCTCTCGAAAGATGCTGCAGTGAGCTATTCGTGATCTCTTTTACTTGATCCGACCAACGCTTGGGAGAACGACCCTTTGGTCTAGTTCCTTCCACTTTGCCCTGAATTATTAGCTTTTCTAAGCCGTCACCACTTGCCCGCGTTATATGTCCGAAGTATCTAAGCACTCGTTGATACACAACTTGAGACAGTCTTTGTGGCTCGTCAATCTCTCTAGTTATGGACACATTGATTCTTCTTGCGGTCCATGGTATGCATAGCATCCTTCACCACCACATCTCAAGTGCGTTTATTTTCCTCTGATCTTGTATCTTTAAGGTCCATGATTCTGCACCGTAAAGTACAATGGGGAAGACCAGCGCTTTCACTAATAGCTTTTTTGTATTAATGGTGATAGTTCTATCTCTCCATATTCTCAGCAGGCTTCTAATAGCATTTCTTGCCATTTTACAGCGCCTCTTGATTTCCCGAGTACTTCCTTCTTCATTGGTAATGAGTGCCCCCACGTACAGTTTTTGGCTAACAACGGAGTAGCCAGAGATCTGCTGGATTTGTGAATTATTATTGTTAGTTCTGTCCACAATCATTATCTTGGTCTTGTCCTTATTGATAATCAAGCCACAACTGCGGCTTTTGTCTTCTAATCTTTTCATAAAGAGTGTCAGTTCGTCTGCCGAGTTGGCAAGTAGAGCGGTGTCGTCAGCATACCGTAAATTGCTTATCTTTCTGCCTCCAATAGTAAAACCGTCTTTCCATCCTTCTAGGGTTTTCCTCATGACGCATTCACCATATATGTTGAACAGCAGGGGTGATAAAATACATCCCTGCCTCACTCCCTTACCAATTTTACATGGATCAGACAGTCTGTTGTCTATTTTAACCTGTGCAGTGCTCTTCTTATAAAGTTTTTGTATCAGCTTGATTAAGTGTTTTGGTACTCCCATTTTCGTCATTACTTGCCACATCATCCTCCAGTTAATACTGTCAAATGCCTTATGATAATTCACGAAGCATATATATTGTCGTGTTCCAAAATCCAATGAATAAATTTTTAATTTTAATTTGAAGAATTTTCAATTTTGTAAATATTTAAATTTGCTCGTTTTCCCGCCGGAGTCCAGTTGGTAACTAAGCGAGGGAAGTGCGAGGCTTTTTGCCGTTGAAGCCGTAAAGTACGGACGTGCTGGAGTTGGTCTTCGCTTAAAAATTGTAATATTTGCTTTAATAATTATATTTTTGATTAAAATTTTGGATTTTGAAATAAAATTTATTTGAGTTTGAAGTAAGTGATTTTTTAATTGAATCAATTGGAATTTTGAAAATTTTTGGATTATTAAATGAATATTTAGATAAAATTGTTTGGATTGTTTGAAAAACGAATTTGAATTGTTGCTAAAATAATAGTTAATTAAAATTTTGGTTACTAAATTGAAAAACAAAAAAACAAAAAAAAAATTAGTAAATTGAAAATTACAATTGCAAGTTAAAGGCACGTGCAGCCAGATGGGCGCACACATTTTACCGTTCCTGTCGACTTTGGATTTTTATTTAACATTAATTAGGAGTATATTTTTAATAATAACAAAGAAGAGTCTCATGTTCTTGTGCGGTAGTTGGCAGTTGAAACTTAATTAATTTATAATAATACACACCCCCACTACACGTCAATATAGTGGCTTGTTGAACTTTCTTGCTTTTTCAATTATTTGTCGGATGTTTAAAATATGTTCACGAGTACCTCTTCCCTTTACGAAACCGGCTTGTTCGGAAGGTAGCTGCCAGGTTAGATATGGCTTTAATCTATTATGTATTATATGGATTAATACTTTGCTGGCATGTGATATTAAGGAAATTAGTCTGTAGTTGTCGCATATTTCTTTTGATCCTTTCTTGTGGAGTGGAATAAAACCAGAACCTGTCTAGTCATCTGGCCATTCTCCGGTTTTCCATATTCTTTGGTAAACAGTGTGCATTATTGTGACGCCTGTTCCTCCCATGGCTTGTATGATTTCGGCAGCAATCCCGTCTACCCCCGCAGCTTTGTTAGGTTTTAATCTGTTGATATCTGTTATCTCGTCCTTGAGTATGTCGGGCTCTCGCTCCATATCTCGAGATATGTGATGGGTGAGTCGGTATTACTTTCCTCATTTTCAAAGAGTTTTTCACAGTATTTATTCCTTGCTTCCATCACTTCTTGGATATCTGTGATTTTTTCTCCCTTATCATCTCTAATGGCCCACGAATGGGAAGCGAAACGTCTTGATATTCTTTTGATTGCCATGAACATATCTCTAGTATTGTTTGCATTGGCGTGTGTTTGAACTTCGTTGCATATTTCTTGATCTATTACACTATATCAGTATATATCTACTATAAGTAGAACATTGCTCTAATAATAATTAATTTCCGATAACCAACATTAGATTATTGATTTAGAAAATTTGATATCGATATAGATAATTATACCAGCTTGGTGCTTAAGTGCGTCGACTGCTAAGCCGAGAAGTCCGGTTCGATCTTTTCTCGAAAGATAATTGCAAACTACCGAGACACTTTGCCAAGAAGGTCTTTACAGAAAAGAAATTCAATCATTAAATGTGTTGAGCTAACAAGTGTTTATAAATAGAAGAAAAAATGTTGCAGAATTTAATAGATAACATTAAAATGAAGTGGGCTGAAGTTAACTACATTCTTTTGACAGTACGTGCAAGTTACACGATTATTTCAACCCCACTTTTTTAAAATTTGTAGCACCACCTAGTTCTACGTTCGACGTAGTACGTAGTATAACCACGCCAGCGTAAATTTTGAAATAAACTCAATGCCAACATTTCATCACCAGCCTAAGAATATTAAAGTGCCTTCGGCACTATACGCTTCACATGCCACTCCGCTACGCTACGCTTTAAAAATTTGCAATCCGAACAGTTAAAATGTTAACATGATTTTGTTAATTATACTGCTTTATACTTCACAATTTTTTAAACTACCGATGATAGACCATTAGATTTCATCTAACTTTTACTTAAAAGGTCAAAAAATGCTTTCGAAATTGTTAAAATTTTCATTTATCGCACTGCCCATGTAATAAATTCAATTTAATTTATATTTTCAAAAATAATTTTCATGGTAACTTTCATGGCCAGTCTGATAATTGAAACTTTTAACGATTTCAAAAGCAATGTTTGACTATTAGGCCAGTCAAAATCGACAATAAATCGGAAAAACATGATGTATCTCTGATTTTTTAGTATGTTGTTTAGACCCATTAGGGTAGAGCATACCCAAGTTTGCAACTCTCTAAAAGTTGTGGAAAAAGTGTAGCACACGAAAAACAGCAAAATTTTAGAAGTTTTTTCAGTTTTCGTTTATATCTCCTAAACTATGCATTTTTCGACAAACGCCATTCTATACGTTTTTGAAGAGCATTAAATTTGTGACAATTTAAGCCCTAACCAGAGCTCTGTAGATGAATTAGTTACCAATTTACGGCACTTTGAAAATTGGCCATTTTTTCCATAAAATGATGATTTTAGATTTAGACCTTCTTTAGACCGAAATCACGGCTAAACCATTGAACCTACGAGTACAACTCATAAATAGAAGTTGTAGGCAATTTAATTAGCTTGAAATTAAGCGCAAAGGGGGGTCTGTAGGCCTTGTAAAAATGGAAAAAATGGCCTATTTTAAATGTGTCGTAATTTGGTAACTAATTGACCTACAGACCTCCGATTAGATCTCAATTGTTACAAATTTAATGCTCTTCAAAAACGTATACAGTCACTTTCGTTGAAGAATGCATAGTTTAGGAGATATAGAGCAAAAACTGAAAAAAGTCCTAAATTTTTGCGGTTTTTCGTGTGCTACATTTTTTGCACAAATTTTAGAGAGTTGCAAACTTGGGTATACACTACCCTACCCTAATGAGTCCAAACAACATACTAAAAAATCAGAGATACATCATGTTTTTTGAATTTAGCGATTTTTTATGTCGATTTTGACTGGCCTATATTTAAGTAAAAGCTAAATGAAATCTGATGCTCTTATCATTTGTAGTTCATATTTCTTGATTATTTTTGTGTCTTGCATTTTTTCTCTAAAATATAATTAGGGGAGCAGGAATTTGCATAAATGAGTTTTTACATGTTAATTTTCTATGTTCGGCTATGTCATTCAGCACCCTGTATGTATAATTTAGCAAATAATTATTTACTACCTATAGAACGTTAAATACTACATTTTTTTTGGTGCAAAAATTTTTATTTTCATACATTAGATACCTACTTCGAAATTTCCACATCAATTATACTTTGAATTAAACATATGAAATTTTGTAATTTAATTCATTTTTAAATTTTACAATGAATCTTTTAGAATATTAACATTAATAACTTAGAAGATATTAAAAATTTAAGAGCAATTTGAAAATTACAAAACCATTACGACTGAATATTCTGTTTATGACACAAAAACTTTTTTAAATCGGTTAAGTACTGATTAAATAATAATAATAATAATAATAATTATACAGTTTGAAGGCAACATAAACATTTTACTGCATTCGGACGAAGTTTTAATTTATTTAGCTTCAAGTATGGTTGCTTACGCTAAAAATATATACGACGTGGTGGATTTAATTTACTATCTAATGAAAATAATGTCAATTGCACCATTTTCTAGAGTGCAAGATAACAAAAATGGAAGAATATATAAATTTTCTTCACCTGGGCTCAAGCAATTTCTCCACATTGGAAGTAAGTTTATAACAATGTTTTCCTATAAATCAATATCTGAAAATAGTATACATAGAGACGAACGTTGAGAAAATTTTTTGAAACAGTACAAGTAAAATAAAGCTGATATTTGCATCTTTTTAAACATATTCAAAAAAATTTAAATTTTTAAATATTTAATTTATTTAATTCGAATGCAGATTCGACGAGTCTTTTTAGCATGCAAATGACCTCATTTATTATAATTTTTTAACGAAGTTAAGTGTAACAATAAAATAATTTCAAACGTTGGAAGTGTTTTTTTGCCTGATGTTTGGGAAATTACAAAAAAAACATCAATAATTTTCATGAAAAATCACGATTGATCAGACAAATTATCAACTATGACACTGTGTGGAGACTTCGGTTGCTGGTTCAAAAAATAATTAAATCCTATTTTCTACACTTCTAGTAATTTTAAACCAAAAAGAACGAGCGGCATTTTAATTTTAATTGGGGAAATATTTGTCATTATACTTAGTATCTGGAAAAAAAAAGATACCTGCAGTTTTACCACCAAAACACCTTATGAACAACTCTGTTAAATTAGAAAATAATTTTGGGATACTGGAAACGTAAAATAAAAACAATTGACTATTTGTTGACGTTTCGGCCCATTAACTGGAAGCCATCTTCAAAGGCTTTAATTAAGGAAAACATATGTTTTCTTTTTTAAAAGCTCTATTAAAATTACATAATATTTATGACCTATTAGGTTTAGACTATAATTATTATTGTAAATAAATTTAATTTTCTGTTTGTTTCAGCTGTACTAATTTTTATATTAATAACGGCCGGTTTGCGTTCTTTGACTTTCTTTATTGGTCCAACAAAACTTACTTTTGCTAATTATTTTTATGGGACCATATATTGGATTATTCAAGTTGTTAATTCGGGAAAAATTATAGAACTATTTTTAAATCAGAAACATTTTATACATTGTTTAAATTTAATAGACAAATTGGATACATTTTTGATTAGTAAACTTTATAGTCAAATTTCAACATACAAAAATATTAATATTTTTTTGATATGCTTTCTTATATATATCCCATTAAATATGATTATCACTATGGCTCCAATTTGGGAATTTATACAAAGCGTAAAAGTAAGTGGATGGGGCTCAATTCAATCGATAACTTTAATTGTTCAATTATTAAATTTAACTCCCATATTTATTATTCGAGATTTATCGATGTTTTTGTTTATAATTTTTATTGGATTAACTCTTCATCGAACGACTAATTTACGTCAACAAATAAACAGCATTGAAAAATCCCAAGACAAAGCCACAGTAAAAGGGTCGTTTATATTAGTATCGGATATGCATCACATAATATTTCAAATAACTGAGGAATTGAATAATACATTCGGATGGTCCTTATTATGGAACGTCACAATTTGCTTTCTTGAAATAATCGCTGTCACAGTTTCTCTAAAATATAATAACTTGTTAAAACTTCATCAAGCCATTTTAGGATTATTTCCATTTATCTTTGGCACCGTTTCAATATTGGCAATTTGTTACAAATTAAAAATACAGGTAAAAATACAATAATTAAAGAAATCAATTATACGAGTGGGTATACATTTTAGATTAATAAGCTGAAGAAAGCATTATCCGACTTAACGTTACCATATTCTGAAAAAGAATGTTCTGAAATGGTAAGTTTAAGTTTTTGTGTGTCACAATTTTAATTAATTTAGTAAAGTAGATACTACTTACGCTAATAATTTTTATAGCTGCAGTTACTCCAGCTTCAATTAGATCACGAACACATTGATTTACACTGCTACCAAGTTTATTCCATGGATATGACCGTGCTAACAATAGTAAGTAGTTAGCTAAAATATTAGTTAACATTAGAAAACAATTTGAATGCAAATTCTAATAATATTTGTTTGAATATAATTATTCAAAGGGTTAATCACTTCAAGTTGTAGCATCCAGCATTGTAGGAGCAAATCCTCCTTTTTCTTGATGTTCTTATAATGCGATTTCCATATAGGTGCATAAGATTCCAACGAAAGATGCCGTACTAATGGTTCATAAATACCATTTATATTAGGTTCGTTCCAACAAACAGTTCTCGCCAGTTCTCGAACTATACACATGCTCTCTAGTTAAAATTTTAACGAAAATGATCTTTAATGAGATAACTGCTTGATGGAAAAAACCTATTGTAACTTACATTATTACTGCAATTAAAAGTACGCGATATACAGTAGAACCTGCATAGCTCGACCATATCAAGCTGGACATCTCTGAGAATTTCTTTCTAATTTCTACAGTTTCTACAGAGAATTTCTAAAATAAAGGGAAATTTAAATTTGAAAGAGAGATTTATTCCCAAATTAATAAAATAAAATATTTTCAATCTACTCGTACTTAAAGTTTTGTAATTTTGTAACGCGTGTCGTGACAACTTTTTCATTTACCTAATTTATAAAACTTATTTGTAAAATAAAAAATTATTTTAAAGTTTCTTTATACGAGTATTTACTAAAATTTTGGCAAAATAATTTTTTTTACAAAATTTGTATATTTAAATTAAATCATCAAATTTGTTAGTGCAAAAAAATTCTTATCGCAATCAAGAATAACATGATATATATTATGTTTGCATACTTCATTTACATGTTTTGATATTCATTACAACCTTTTAGTGGGCATATTTAGCAGTGGACAGAAAATGGGTCCCGTTTATGTCGAGCTATACAGGTTTTACTGTATATTTAAATATCACAACACTTTGACCAAATACAACATTAAAAATACACTGTGCTATAATTAAACTAACAGCTGCTAATAATCTGCCATGTCACATTCAACAGACGTTTCGATGATATACCAACCCAATTCTCATATATCTCTGTGTTTTAATATTAGGCGGCATATGCTAAGAATTGATTGTACTGCATAATATTGCACTATATATTGTGATATGAGGATTACATACAATGGATAATTTGCATGATTTTTAATTTTAGCATATAACTGTTCTACATAACAACATATGTAATGTGTCTTAATTTTTTAAAATTTGGTTCACAAATACAGTCAGAACAAATATTGAAATTTAAATATATATTTGTCGCGCGAAATCGTATTAATAAATATGGGCGGGCCTAATGTAACTTTTGAGGATTTTGACGTCACTAAAATAGCGATTAGTAACTAAAATTTGGTTACTTTATTATTTGGTTACGTTATTTTACAAACACTAGATACATTAGTGGAAATTATACTGGTGTATTGGCACACATGTGTATCACTTATTGAGGCTCGTGTCGTCATGTCCTAATTTTGATCACGTGATTTTTTCAAATAAATTAGAACATTTCATTAATTTTTTGCGGGCTGACGATACAGAATTTTGAATAATCACTCAAATATTCTGATTATAGGTACTTTGAACTATCAATAAATACCATTTTGAGGTGAATTTGAATTTTATGCAAATTGTCCATTGCATTAATATTGCACAAGTGGGTATTACTATATTTCAGAATGTTATTGAGCTAATATTAATTATTGGTTTATAGACTACATTGTAATTAATTTTCATGTTATATTTTTAGCATATGGGTACAATTTTAACGTTAATTATGTTCTTTTTGAAATTGCAAGAAGAAGTTCAAATGGAATAATAAAACTGCACGACGCCGACGCGACGTTCAACTAAAATTCTGTTTCCTTTTATACGAGATTTATATGTCGAATAATTATGCACTTGCACTTGACTTTAATTTAATTTTTGAACTGACTATTTATTACTAGTAAGTACTTAATAATAATTATGAAATTTGTAATTAATTTAATAATTTGTAACAGAATAACTATGTACATTTTTACTAAAATAGTGTACAATCAAAACAAATTTTTTGTTGTCGTGGCTATCTTCGTAGTTTTTCTTTAATTCTTGGCCTATCTTTGTTTTCTTTTCTTCTTTGTGAATATCAAATCCATATTTCCAATTGTAGCGCTCTGAATTACAGCTGCGGTTTAAAGCATACCTGTATAATAAATTTCCAAAGTAAAAATTTATTTAAAAAAATAAATTTCTTTCCTACTTTTAGTTTAGCACTTTGCTTTAGATAAATCATCGCTTAAAAAAATTTTACTTTTGATAAACATAACGAGAGGAACTGGTCAAGCGTAACCCTAGGATTCGAACAATTTTTGACAAAAATATAGTTTTTCTTTAGATCGCTGTATATCTTTCAGCAGGTGCTGCTACTTTTGTAATACGGCATATTAAAATAAAACAAAAACCATTACTGCCGGGAAATAAACTTGGACACTTGCGGACGCGTTGCCATTTCAACTAAGATCTTTGCATTTGTGTTGCATACACTAACTGAAGTATTGCATTCAAAATTTTAAAAGCTATTTTCTTGGAAACGGTTGCTCACAGCACTCTAAAACAAAAGCAGGTGTATGCTTTATTTTAGTGCGCTTTCATCTGCCGAAACTTGTCCTGATTCTAGAGTTGCACTTGAGCGCGAACGGTTTAAAATTTAAACTTTTCAAAAGTGTTTTCTAGCTTCCATTTGCTCTTGAATGCTTAAAACGTAAACATTCAGAGAAACGTCATTCAGACAGCTACAGAATTGTCAGGAAATCTTTAGTAATACTCGAATTAGAACTGTCAAAAGTATAAAATTGACGCTGTTACTATGTTGCTATTTATATTTAATTAAAAAAATACAAAAATAAGCATATTTTCTTTGTTAATATTGAATAGGTAATTTTAAAAACTGTCAGTGTCTATTTTATGATTTTTTTAAATGTAAATTCTGCCCTGACAGGCGCAGATACAAGATTTCGTTTAATGGGGAAAGGGGCAATTTTTGTGTGATTTTACCTATCTTCCAGAAAATTCGTTATTTGATTTTAAAATGTCGAAATCAGTCAAAATAAAGTGCTTCGGACGTGAGTCCGGATGAGGGGGCAATTGCACCCATTGCTCCCTGTATCCGCGCTTGGTCCTTAAAGATCCTTTCCAATTTAAGATATATTATATATATTGAAGTGTCTAGAATGCAAGCAATTAAGCCCAAGGCAGTTGTTAAATTCATTAATCAAAATATATGTTCAAAATCAAAAATACAAATTCAAAGAAACTTAATATTGAAATTTATTAAAAATTAATCTAGAAAGAAATAATTGGTTAAAATAAACAATTGAAAGTTAAAGAACTTCAGGTGTTGTAATGTAATTGTGAGAAGTGCGTGTACAGGCGAATGAAATAAGTATAACGAATCGCATTATCATTAACAAGCATTGATTTGAAAAAAAAAATTGAAAAAAATGGAATTGCTAAACAACGGGTTGATGAAAAAAGATAATAAAAAAATAAAATCAGTTGACGACAGAACCTCAGGGAGGAAAGTCGTTACGCATGGTCCTCAGAAAAAATGAGGAAAATCACAAAGTGAAAATAAAAACAAAATATTTAGCAACGAAAACAATAAATTGAAGGTTGGAACGAGAACGAGGTGTGATTTTGGAAAAAGCATTTAGAAGAAATGGAAGGAGATTAATCTATGATTAGCTGGTAGCGGTTCTATTCAACGCGAAGAGGATAGTAGGAGATTAGCATCCAATTTACTGTGGACTCTCTGGGTCGAATAAAGAAGAAGTAAAAGACAGGTTTACATAATCACCATTATAAGTGTTAAACGTGTTTCTTGCGGCGGATAAATCGATAGTCAAATATAAAACGCAATTGGGGAAATAAAAGATTCAAACAATTAAAATTTGTAATTCAATCGTTTATATGATTTAAAAATAAAACGTAACATTCACAAAAAGATTTCTGTAAGATTCTTTGAAAAATAAAAGATTATACAATTACATTAATTGGATCCACAAAGATTTTGAAGCTGAGGTTCGATAAGTTGTGCATTTATTGTATAATCAGAGTAAGTATGGGCTTTTAAAGATCATCAGTCTTTAACAGTGCAATATATTAAGATATATAGTAGAGCGTCGATAATCCGGATTCAATTCCGGCAAAAAAAAGTTGAAAAAAAACCCTACATATTTGTCAAACAAATGTAAAAAAAACTTACCTCCACAAAAAATATATATAAATTTTTTTATTAAAATACATTATAAGTTCATATTAATTAAGCGTTTTATTTATCTACTTTAATTATTTAACCACTAAAGTGAATTATTAACGGTTTTACCAGGTTTTCTTTTTTTTATAAATTAAAACGACCTTTTTTGGTTCTCTTCGATAATCCGGACAGAGTCCGGTCACAATTAATCCGGATTATCGACGCTCTATACTGTATATGTGCAAAAATATAAAATTGTATTATATTATTACTATCTATAATATTGGAAAAATGTTTGCTTTCATGCCCAACTGCAAATTAAAATAACAAAAAATAAAGTAAAACGAAAAGTTTTTTGATTTCTTGTTTTTACTATTTTATTTACGACAAAGCGAACATCGCTACCTTGCTTTGAGAGCTAGTGTGAAATTTTCAGCAACTAAAGCTTACTGGGGTGCTTGCTAGTAAATGTTAGTTTCTTGCTTACAGTTCTAATTTTCAGATCATTTTCGAAAGACAATCTTGTGATGTAGTACGCTTAATATTCTTTTTTATCATAATGTGTGTTTCTACTTATCAATTTCTTCCACAATAGTAGAAGTTATACAAATCGCTGACGTATACATTCTTGTAAGTAAGTACTCACCTTTGCCTCATATGTCGCCTCACACCTCGGACTTTATTATTTACACATGAGTATTAATTAAGAACACATTTTTAAGAATAATTAAATTAATATATATTATCAATAACAACAACTACATAATATAATATAATACAAGTACATTATACTGCATAATGGAAACCTAATTATTCTAAACAATAACAATTACATTATTAGTTTCATTGCTTGAGTCATTTTACGTTTTTGATATGGATTGATTGTATGTTCTACTACAGAATTATAAAAAACAAATGATTGAGTCGCTTATTAAAATTACACTTGAAATTTAATATAAATATATACTAATTACTTATAATTATTTATATTTTCTACGTAGTAAACAAAAATAAAATTTAATTGGGTTAACTTAAATAGCTCAATCCAGTAGTACCATACATTATATGAATTCACCAATTTTAAATAATAATTGTTATCTCAAAATATAACAAAATAATTTTCAAAAACAGCTAAATGACTCTTAAACATTAGGCTGTACGGTATTAATATAAATTTTTGAGCAATACATGTTTTAATTTATCTATTCTATAAAATCCTAATTGAAGAACAGTATAAACGAAGAATGTTACAAACGTATGCGAATCTTGTACAGAAAAATAAGAAAAACTTTTTTGAGTAACATACGAAAACTCTTGATTGTTTTTCTATTTTTTTTTGGTTGGTTTAAAATAGTATGTTGCTTCGTAGCGTTTATAAAATTTGGATATTTTTTATAATATCTTAAAGTTATGTAATACTCTTCGTTAACACCCTGTATACTTATAAAATAGAATTATTCAGTGCATATATTCTTGTGATTCCATATGAAATTTTATTTTCAACATTACAAAGTGAACTACAACATCTTTTGTATTTTTATAAACTTCTATTTACAAACTTTGATTGCTTTACCTTTTACAGATATATTGAATATCCACTTGTATAATTATATTAATATCAAATTATAAAGACAATTATTGAAATAAAAATTATATCTTTAAATTTTTAACATTGAACTGACGATAGATAGAACTGGTTATGCAATACCAGACAACATACCAATACTATACCTGATTTTATTAAAAATATAACTACTTATTATTAAATGATACATAATTAAAATAATTAGATCCATATTATTATATTTTATGCATTATAACTCTTTATAACTTTCCTATCCCTATATAAAATATTATATCATCTTTGCTCCGATTTTTACTGGTTCATCTGCTACTTAGCAATTTTGTTTTAATTGTTTGTCAAATATTTTTAATCTTTTTTTTAAATTAATTTTAAATAAATATATATATAATATATTATATCAAAATTTTTGATATATAATTTGGATATATGCTATATAGTTTTAGGCATCAACTACTATCAATACTGGAATGTCATATAACTATTATAAGTACAAAAAATTCGAACAAACGCTGAAAAATATTAATATCAAAAGCTTTTTATAATAATATATCAAATTGTAATCAGCAACACATTTTTTAACTATCGCAGTAACTTTTTGCGAAATATTAAACATTTTAACATTACAGTGCAAACTTAACAATCATAAAATTATAATATTTTATTATATTATATAAATTATTATTTAATTCATAAAAAATCCAGAACCATCTCAGTTATTTTCTCGTTTTAGAATGCCCTACATTGCAATATTTTTTCTAACCATTTTACTTTAATTATACATACGGTACGTATAAAATGGTTCTGAATTGTACACAGATAATAATAATTACATTTTTTTGATTCCTAAATCCTCATTCTTTGATTATGCTTCCTGTTTACAAATCACAGCCGCGTAAAGTATGTATGACTTCTAACAACTTTCTAAAATAATAATAATAATAATTATTTACTTATTTAGAATAATTATTCCAATCAAATTTTTTAAAGCAATTGAATAAAAAACCTGAATAGTGAGGGATCATCCGGAAACACTCTACATAAGCTAATGGTAATATTAATTAAAAGTTAATAATTGGTGTTTTATCCAAGCAATCTATATAAGTTTTAATTAATTTTATGGCATATTAAGTGTAAAATGACTAACATTATGAAATTTATTAATACGTTTAGACTACAATAACAATCGGCGATAAACATTTATTATTTTACAATAAAACTAATTAAATATCGCCTAAATTCAAATTATTGATGCCAACAATTGAAAATTAACCTTTCGTTTCAAGTAACCGGAATAATCAATATTCTAGTATAAGGGTGGTCTAAAACTAAAATAAACATCAATAAAATAGGTTTTCTTTAATAAAAATTGTTTACCTATATTTACAAATCAAATTTTGTACACCTAGGTACTCATCTTTTTTTGTGATTGTCTGTAAATGATTCTATATAAATTTATTTTTAATTGTTACCAAGTTATATTACTTGAATTAAAATCTAATACAAGAATAAAACGGAGGCGTTGAAATTTAAACAAATATCGTTTCAGAAAATTGCATGAATATTTAAATTGGTTGAAAGGACCATGCAGAAAATGCCAAATGTAATAAAAGCACTGAACAAAATAGAAACACCTATAGTAGAGATGAAAAATGAAAATATAGTATGCGGTAGATAAATTTAATAAAAAAATAATTGAAATCTTAGTTCCTATATAGGTGAAGTTCCTGAATATGACGTTCAAAACAAAATTTTTTCAAGAATTCTGAAATTGAGTTGGCGAAGTGATATTGATCTTGACATCTGGCGATCGAAGTTGATAAAAATAATTAATTATGCCGATAGATATAATTTAAAGTCATAATAAAACATTGGCATTAAAGATAAGCTATTAGTAGTTAGATAGAATATGAAGTTTTCAGACGAGAGATTATTAGCATAAAAGACAATTTTGCCAAACGAATATGAATTAACCTGTACTTCAACAATTTTTTATCTATTATGTTTATGCATCATATTTTCACTGTACTTGTGAACAAATTATGAAACAACTTCGATCATATCTGTAAAATCATTTATTTTTAAACTTGCTTCGACCTGTCGATTGTTATTTTTAGTTAGATATTTTTTAACTAATTTTCACCAATCTGGAGGCGCGTGACTTAAAGCAGTGACGTTATCGATAATTTTGTTTCAAATGTGACAGTATTATGTTGACTGACGAGTCATTCAAAAGCTCTTTTCAAGAGTAATTCAGAGCATTGAATATTTTTTTGTGATGATGAAAAATGACCATTAAAATAAACAAGGTCAATTATTCAAAGGTCAAAATGTATTTTTGTCTTTGACACTGTCGAATTGTGAACAGCTATCAATTATTATTATTACTGTTTACTTTTAATTAAGAAATTTTTTAGATTTTTAGAAGTTTTAAAATAATGTTGATTTGAAAAATAATATTTTGGAAGATATTGAATTTGTTCCTTAATTTACCAACACAGTCCGTCATGAGTCATGATATTTCAACGTCAAGAGTAAAGAAGCACAATAATGATTTGTTTATGCACAACGCTAACTTACTAATAGGACCAAAAACACCAATTTATGTACGCGCCGTGTAACAATGTAAATACCCAATTAATTGGTATACAATTAAATAATTTAGGTACATACCATTATATCTGAGTTAATGTGATATATTATTTTATATTTTTAAATTTTTTATTATGCTCTTAAGATAAAAAATGATCTATATAATTATATATTATATATATAACATATTATGAATAATAATAATTTTTATTATTATCATTTAAATATTACATTTTTATTTTATTTATAAAATTAAATTTATATCTGAATAAACGTTGTAATAGTATGTTTTACACAAAATTAAATTATTAATTGGTATTATTCAACTTGATTATAACTCGGGAAAGTTTCAAACCATTTCATATCTGAAACAATCTTCTAACAATCATTCCTAAACCCTTAAATCGCATTTGTAGCCGTTGTGCATAAACCAACGTTATATAAGTATTTTTAAATTATTATCATGTGATAAAATGTATAATAAGAAGTAAAAACTAAAACTTAAACCCAAAAATTTGTAAAAATATCAATAACTATAAATAATTGTTTCTCGTAAAATAATAGTGAATTATGAAAAGATCTTAATTCAAAATCATTATGTTTCTTTTTTACAATATAAGATATACATAATAGGTAGGCTAGGTAATACAAAATTTTACAAATTCTAGAATAGTGAACAGGTAAGTAATTTTTTTAATAATAATTTTTACTAGTTACTACATTGCATGTGTAAACATGATAAGCACATTGATTGCCGTAACGACTTTAGGTATCCGGGTATTATTTGCTAATAAGCGAGAAGTTACATTACGTTTAAACTTCAACAAAAGAAATAGTAAATTCATTATCAATAGTCGATTATTAATCTAATATAACAAAATTATATTTTGATTTATGACCTAATAAACTTGAGAAAATTTACAGCAAAATATGAGTAGTTATTATACTAGTTTACATTATATTATTTATGATTGACTGTAAATTTTCAAGAAAAGAAACTCAATTATTTAAAAATTTAAATAATTTAGTATATTTGGAATGTTTAAACTTCTAGAAAAAGCTATAAACCTGTCTACCTGTGTGAAGTATACTGTAGATCAGCAACTGCACTTGACCCACTTCGTCTAACTAATCATCACAGCTAATACTGTTGGTTTATAAAATAAACTTTTGCTTGACTTGATTAGCAGCAGTCAAACACAAGTTCTCAAAGGCAAAAATACAACTATAGTATTAGACTCAAACATCAAACTATGACTAAAAATCTTTTAGGTCTTTTGTATAATAATTATGGATTTTGTTGTAATAGAATTTTTATAGTATATAGAAATAGAAATTAAAATATTTTTTTATCTAGTAGATATCTCAAGTTGGGAAATTATCACTTTCCGCCCGTAGGTTGGGAAGTAAAACAAAATAGCTTTCCGATTGGTTGGTAGATTAAAGTAAATAATAAACTGCTTTCCAATATATTGAAATTCAGAAATGTGTCGATTACTATAACTGATTGTAAATAAACATTATTTTCTTAAATTAATAGAGTGATTTCTAGTTAATTCTCTGTAGATTTCACTTTAGATTACAGTAGTGTAGGCGACGAAACTACAATATTGAAATCGTGGATTTTCGCACGCTTAACCATACCAGGTCATAAATTTTGTGGATAATCTATCTTTTTTTTATAACTTTTCTTTCTTTTCTTCTTTTCTTTTCTATCTAACTTTTTTTATTTTTTTGCCAGAATACATTTGTCAAACCGAAACGATTGGTGCAAATAGACACAATACGGTTAATTAAAAATTACATAATTTTTATCAATTAATATAGTAATAATTTAACAGTCGTGTTTAAGCTAGGTTTACCGCCTTTTCTATCTTCCTTTTCATTGCCTACGTACGTATATCTATCAAAATTTAATATATTAAATTTATTATCTAAATTCTAAACTATATTTTATACATACAACAATAAAGCACGATTATTTGAGCTGGACTTATTTTGAACTTTATAAAACATCGTTAACAAGGTTACAGGGATAAGTAACTTTCCTTAAAATCCCCTATCGAAGGATTTGAATAATTTAAAATACTACGGAAATAACTATTTCAAATACTAATATTTATGATAGATTGGTAGATTTCTATATTACTGTATATTGGCGATTCAAACTTTCCTAGAAATTTCTGAACGATAAAGCCCAGCATAATCTCTCTCATCAGATATTTCAGATATTTGGCTTTTACGTTTTGCGCTGTTTTAATAATTGCTTGATTCGCCTGGGCCGAAGTCGGTATGAGCACGTGGGCTGATTGAGAAGTTTAAATTTGTCATAAGTTTGTATCGACTAGAATGTGAGTTATTGTTTTTCTCAAAAGAAGAAAAGCTTTCGAATTTCAAGTTACATTCTAGGTTCAGGATGCTTTATAATAATATTACATATTATATTATATCATTTTGAATTCGCAAATATTAAAAAGGAAACTCCGATTAAAAATTATAATAGTAATTATATAAAATTTTATAATATTTTTAAATATTTCATAAGTTCGTCAAATTCATTTATAAAATTTGTTATCACCAAATTGATAAAGCACCATTAAAATCAATTACTAATCAATGTCAATAAAATACATGCAGTCGAGAATAAACTTATATGCTAACTTACAATATTATTTAAGCGTAGCTGGACGAATTTGTCTTTTTTGATATTCAAATATGAAATTTTTTAATTCAACTATGCCTAATTAATTTAATTAGAAATTATGATTATCGTAGTTTATGATAAATTTTCGTTTTGGTTATCGTAATATTCTTCGTATAAATTTTTCGTTCAAATGTATGAATATAGCTAGGCATATTTCCTTTATATCACATAATAATTATATTATTAATCACTTCATGTTCTAAGGATTACCGGGTCGCACTACTGGATGGAGTAGTACTAGTTTCCGATTCAGTTACTTCAGAAGAAATATAGAAACGGGGTGTAGAATTTATTAGCGGATAGTCCGGACCTGGGGGAAGAACATTTTGTTGAAAATATCCATTCAGATTTCCAGCAGGAGCGTAATGTGCGACAACAACAACTTTTCCTGTTCTCGAACGAGCTTTTCCTATTCCAAAGTATTGCGAGTCGCGCCAAACTAGTTGTGTAAAATGACCTTAAATTAAATAAAATAAGATAAGGGTAAGGTACTCATTTTAAATAGATCTTCGTACCAGCATTCACATTTGCATGTAATATATCGGGCTCTTTGTTGTAATTGTATTGTTTAACTGCACTGTACCAATATGTAGCCACTTCTTGACCTAGAAAATAAAAATTATATATTTATTTATTTTATTATTAAAACCATTTATTTATTAAAAAGTTTTTCCCGTAAGGCCAGCACATCGGTAGTTCCTTCCGTTCTTTATGTTACAAAAACTTGACTGTGCTGTTATACGGTCAATACGACAAAGGTTTTTTTTTCTTTACTGTATGATTATTTAATTTATCTACTACCTAAAATATTTCTATGTTGGTCTTACCCGTTACATCAGTTTGCAACGCATTTGTTAGTCTGCAGAATAGATTTTGACCTATGTCCTTATCGTTTCTGTAGTAGAATCGATTTGTATGCGCCAAGTGATTGGCCCACGTTTGAGCTAGGTTGCATAACTGTAAAAATTTATTATCAGAAATAAAAGGAGAAAAGGTGGGTTGTTCAGATTTATATTAAATTTGGAAAAATATAACTTTAGAACTTGGCAATGTACCTCGGAAGACATAGCTAGGGGAGGTGAGGAATGTCTTTGGCGATAAACATTGTGCCAGCATACGCAATCCGTTATAAAGTCGCTATCTTGCCATGCTGTTTGTATGTCGGATAAGTCTAAAACCATGCTTACGGGTTTGTTGCTTAAGATCTAAAACAAAAGATTATAATATTAAATTAAAATTGGAATGTAATCCGTTGGAGTAAGTTCTAAAGTAAGTCGTGAACTTTTTAGCGGTGTGTTTGAGTTTTAAAGCTCGGTTAAATTAAATTACATATTTTATACAAATATTAGTTTATAATGCTAAAAATTTACTGTTCCGTTAATAATAATTAATGTCTGTAGATACTAACTTAATAATTTAGTTTAGTTAAAATATTAATGCCTTTAGATATAACAGCATTAAGTTTTTTTTAATTTGAAATTACGTGATGGCTTTTAAATGTTTAAAAGTAAGTCATTGTTTAATATGAAACACGTAATCCAATCACATGAAAAAATAAAGGTAAAACTTTGTAGACAAAATGCCATTTATAAAACATGAGAAATTATACCTTACACCTGGCTTCATATCAAAAAAGCTTAAAAGCAGATTTATTAATCAATTTTAAAAAATTATATTTATTCAATTCCTGTTTCAATTTATGTTTTAGTAGTAATGACAATATTTATTTTGCTAATGTTTATTGAAATCTCCAAATACTACCTGATGGGGAATCGGCAATTGTAATTTTGCTTGTTTTGTTCAGTTGAAGGCAAAAAATTAAAAACAAAAATTAGGGCGCCACAACAATCAATAGAAATTAACACATCACATTAGAGTTGAACATTAATAATAAATTGTATCTACTATATTTTGTAATATTGTCATTTAAGCAGTAATTTTTCGGGAAGGTCTAAAAACTGAAAAAGCTAACTTAAAGTATATCTAGGTAAAATACCTTAACTAATTTTACATTCCGCTTTTCAAAAATCCACAATTTCTTAAACAAAAGATTGCCATCCATAGAAATTCCTCATACATCAACTCGTACTAGAATGTCTTTTATGGTTTTGTTGAACCCCATCAACTTAAAAAGTTGACTTTTCTATCTTCAAACATGATTGTGCAAACATAACATACAAGCATAATCCTGAATGTGGCTCGCATTTATGTTTGGGCACACAACTTGAACCAAACATATTAAATATACTTGTATGAACGTCAAGTTTGGGTATAATTTTTTACTTCGTTTTGATTGTGCATACAAACCTAACAAACTTGATGGTACGTTTAGGGCCGGCTTAAGCAAAGAGTACGATATAAGTTAATAATAATAATTACAGTCTACAAAAATAAAGAAATTAAATTATTATAAAAATAATATACAAAACATATTATGTTTGCGGTCAGATTGAAGTATAATCTGACGTTTAAAAGTATGTTATAAGGGTGACCCAGACCACCCGTATCAGTACTTTTTTTCAGAAACGGTAAGTCGTAGAGAGTTGGGCTAAAAAAAATTATTACAAAAGCCCTAATGACAAATCTAATGGTGATATTATTATTTCCGGGAAAAGTCGGTAATCAAAGTAGTTTGCTCCAGAAAGTCCAGAAATCCAGAATTTTAAATGGCACCATATGTCGAAAGTGGTATCGTTGGATAGCTCTTTAAAAAATAAGCTAGTTTTGTAGGAAAAATTTTTTTATTACTCCCACCCCTTTTAAGTTATATTCACTTGAAATTATTAAATTTCAATTTCTTATAACGAACTTAACTTTAAAAGTCAGAGCACTTGAAATCTAGCTACCGCGTTGGAGCAATGTCACAAGTGTTCAAAATGTCTTCCATTCACTTCTAAACACTGTTGAGCTCTTCTGGTTATACTATCAGTGGCTCTAAGTACTTCTTCAGTGTTTAATGATCGACAGGCATTGTAAATTCTGAGCTTCATATCATCTCTCGTTGTCGGTTTTTCTGTATAAACAATATCTTTGATAAAACAATTGCAATTATTAATTATTGTCTAACCCGATAGGTAGATTTTTTCAAATAAAGTCAAAATAATCAAAATAAAAACTTAATAACTTAAGTCGAATATAACTTAAAAGGGGTGGAAGTAATAAAAAAAAATTTCCTACAAAACTTGTTTATTTTTGAAGGAGCTTTCCAACGATACCACTTTCGACATATGGTGCCGTTTAAAATTCTGGATTTCTAGATTTTCTGGAGCAAACTACTCTGGATGCCGAATTTTCCCGGAAATAATAATATCACCATTAGATTCGTCATTAGGGCTTTTGTAATAAATTTTTTTAGCCCAACTCTCTACGACTTACCGTTTTTGAAAAAAAGTAGTGATACGGGTGGTCTGGGTCACCCTGTATGCTAGAACAAATTTTAAAAAATTTCATGTCTCTAAGTTGTTTTTGTTGGCTGGGTTTTTAAAAATTCAATTTAAAGCTTAATATTAATCGAAAACAAAAACTAAAAACATATAATTAATAAATTGTATTAGTAAACTTTTATAGATTGATGTTATTCAAAAGTACTAAAAAGACTGGTGCAAATTCCTCATTAGTTCGCGACAAAACTAGAAATTTACAGATAAAACAATCCTTTTTATCTTGATATTCTGTCAATTGGTTGGACTAAACAAAGCCAATTTCTAAATCCATTGCGTGTCAATGTGCATCGGAAAGATTGTAAACGTTTCACACGTTTGTTAACGATTTCCGTACAACACTAATAGCACAAACTACTATTGTCAGCTTGCTCTTTGCTAGCTTGCTAGTTTTGGCTAGTGGCCAATTGATCTCACTATTGTGAAGGTTAAACGACTAGAAATCTCATACAAAAAAGAACGCAATTTGGCTATCCTGTTAAAACAAAAATATTATGTTATCTAAGGCAAAATCATCGATTTAATACATCGGTAAAATACAGACAAAATTATGCGGAATTGTATTGGAAAACTTCCAAAATATTAAAATGAAAAAGCAAACAAACATCTAGCCGAAGTCTAGTAGGGCATTTGGATGAAATTATATTTTATGCAAGTTTGCCAATATGCACTTTAGATTACTAGCAATTAAATTGAAATATATTCTTTATTTTATATTTTATTGATGAAGCAGATTTTAAAGGTTCAATTGAATCACTTTTTACATCATTTTTATTATAAATAAAATTATAATTTACATATCTCTAAAGAAGTCTTTTGGTTATCAAAAATCGTGTTTAAAGTCAGTTTTTTGCCTTAGTAGTTTTAGAAATAGTTGTGTAATAAAATTAATTTTATCCAAAGATAATTTAAATTATATAAATCTTAACTTGTGAGAATAAATAACATTAAAAACTTCAATATAACAAGTAAAATCAAATAGTAATATAATTTGTATTATATTCCAGCTTGTTATACTGAAGCTTTTAATGTTATCAAAGATTTTTTATTGCCTTAATGACGACCTTGTCGTTATCTGTGTACTTATTCAGTGATCTGTCTTTTTGTGACAAGTTGTGTAAAATACTATTGATTAACATAAACAGACTAATGCTTTCTTAAAAGTTAAATTAATTTTTAACAAAATATTACAAGTTTCTTTATAATAAAAATTATGATTCTTTAGTAAAGAATTTGAGAGTGTTGTGATATCACAAAATTTTACATTTTGAAGCCTTTTTAGTCAAATAAAAATCGATGTTGTAGCAAAAATGTTTAGACATTTTATGTTGAAACTTTCATTGCCATCAGTTTTGCTTATTTGCATTTTTCTATTGTCTCGCACCGTTTCTGACTGATAGCGACTTAAACAAGACTGTAAAATACCAAAAATATATCTCGTAAACGGTGCGACAAAATAGAAAAATGTATATAATCAAAATCGAAATAATCTGCAACAAAATTGTTTAAAAAGTTTTGCTGTAAAATCGATTTTGATTAACAAAATATGGTTTCAAACTGTACAATTTGCATTGTTAACGTAAGAGTGCTCCACCTCCTTTGAGAGTAACTGTATAATAATATTTACAATTTATAGTTCAAGTATTAATTGCTCTTGAATGATCCTTCTGAATAACAAGAAATATGTAGGTTATTGTGTTACCTTTAACTGCGGTTCTATAATATCATTGTCAGAAATTCACCGCGTCTCATAAAACTTCTGCGAATAAAAGATTAATTATTTTTTTTATTACCATATTTTTATTGCAATTTTTCTTCAAGAGAAAGAAAAATGGAAGGTTAAGATAACAACTTAGATTAATAAACCAAAATATCACAAAATGATATCACAAAATTTTACATTTTGAAGCCTTTTTAGTCAAATAAAAATCGATGTTGTAGCAAAAATGTTTAGACATTTTATGTTGAAACTTTCATTGCCATCAGTTTTGCTTATTTGCATTTTTCTATTGTCTCGCACCGTTTCTGACTGATAGCGACTTAAACAAGACTGTAAAATACCAAAAATATATCTCGTAAACGGTGCGACAAAATAGAAAAATGTATATAATCAAAATCGAAATAATCTGCAACAAAATTGTTTAAAAAGTTTTGCTGTAAAATCGATTTTGATTAACAAAATATGGCTTCAAACTGTACAATTTGCATTGTTAACGTAAGAGTGCTCCACCTCCTTTGAGAGTAACTGTATAATAATATTTACAATTTATAGTTCAAGTATTAATTGCTCTTGAATGATCCTTCTGAATAACAAGAAATATGTAGGTTATTGTGTTACCTTTAACTGCGGTTCTATAATATCATTGTCAGAAATTCACCGCGTCTCATAAAACTTCTGCGAATAAAAGATTAATTATTTTTTTTATTACCATATTTTTATTGCAATTTTTCTTCAAGAGAAAGAAAAATGGAAGGTTAAGATAACAACTTAGATTAATAAACCAAAATATCACAAAATGATATCACAAAATTTTACATTTTGAAGCCTTTTTAGTCAAATAAAAATCGATGTTGTAGCAAAAATGTTTAGACATTTTATGTTGAAACTTTCATTGCCATCAGTTTTGCTTATTTGCATTTTTCTATTGTCTCGCACCGTTTCTGACTGATAGCGACTTAAACAAGACTGTAAAATACCAAAAATATATCTCGTAAACGGTGCGACAAAATAGAAAAATGTATATAATCAAAATCGAAATAATCTGCAACAAAATTGTTTAAAAAGTTTTGCTGTAAAATCGATTTTGATTAACAAAATATGGCTTCAAACTGTACAATTTGCATTGTTAACGTAAGAGTGCTCCACCTCCTTTGAGAGTAACTGTATAATAATATTTACAATTTATAGTTCAAGTATTAATTGCTCTTGAATGATCCTTCTGAATAACAAGAAATATGTAGGTTATTGTGTTACCTTTAACTGCGGTTCTATAATATCATTGTCAGAAATTCACCGCGTCTCATAAAACTTCTGCGAATAAAAGATTAATTATTTTTTTTATTACCATATTTTTATTGCAATTTTTCTTCAAGAGAAAGAAAAATGGAAGGTTAAGATAACAACTTAGATTAATAAACCCAAAATTATTTAAAATTGTCCCGAAAAGACGTTATCTGGATAAGCCTCAGGCTGGAGCTCTATTCAGTCAGTCAAATTCCAAATCTTTGTAATAAAATAGTTGAGTAGGTATTTCATCCAAACGTCAATTTCAAAACCTGGCATACTAGATAAAGCTTGAACTGATTTAAATTACACAAAATACAAAATCTTTGATGAATTTGATCATATATTATTTCTCGAGGTAGTAGGTAATTATTGTAAGTGGCCTTTTCACTAAATATTGTAAAGTAACACTAACTGTGAAAAGTAGTCAATTTTAAATTTTCTTTCAACGATTATAATAAAATAAAGTATATTCCGCATTAATGCGCAGCCTTTAACATAAATTTTCACCAATCAATTAACTGGAACGGCAGTTTTCTTGAAAGCAGAAAGTCAATGGTAGATTCAGAAAGATTGGATAATTTCCGTCGATTAAAAGAATTGTTTTACTTCAACAAAACGTTCGACTTTCATACAGTAGAGAAAAAATGAATAAAAGAAACCAAAAAGCTTAGATCCTGAAGTTTGTTCGCCCTAGTTTTTATTTTTTATTTTAATAAAACAATTTTTAATAAAAATATTTAAGAAAGCGTATTAGTAAAGGCTAAAGCTGAATAATCGTAACAAAAACTTGAGTTTTGAACATTCCTCAAAAACTGCATTTAAATAAATGTTGCTTCTTTAAAATTTTCCTACTCTTACGTATATGTAGTTTAAAACGGAACTCCACTCTTGATCAAAAAGGTATTTAGTGAAAGTATTGATTATACTTTAAAAGGAGTTTTTAGTATAAAGGTTACATTAGGTTGTAGTTCATTATAATAATATTTCAAGGTGAATGCAAAAGATTAGATGCATAGGAAAAATCCACCCGTTTGAATAGTCACGCACTCGAAACGGAAACATGACGTGCTAGGAGCTATTCATTTACATATCCTTTACCTAAAATAATGGATATTTTAACGGGGAAGATATAAAATTGGTTAATTTGCTAAGTTTCCTACATTTTGATTGTATACAAGTTGCAAAAGTATGATTAATTAACGATAAGCTTAGCATACCATGGCATAAAGAAATTTTTAATTTGTTAACATTCTAGTTTCAATTCATATGCAAATTCATATTAAAAATACTTTTTTTCCGTAGGCATAAAGGGGAAAATGGAATAATAAAGTGAGTATATTTATTCAACCATAAATTGGAGGTCTTGTAAAAATATGAATTAAAAATGACTTTTATAATAGTAGGTACTAGGTATAGGTAGACATAGTAATTCATTCGAAAACAAATCTCCAAACTGTAAAAGTGTTTCACAAATAAAATTATACGTAGTAATTCAATTCTTTAATCGCGTTCTCAAAATTACAGGCCTACGTTGACCTATAAAAATCTCTTGTGTTTGTTTATATGTGAAAGTACGTTTTACTCCAAAAGCTTTTAATACGAAATACATGCAATGACATTTTTATGAAATAATGTTAAAAGTATGTGGTAATTTTTTACTAAAATTTGGAATGGGGTAGCTTAATATAATTTATATGCAAATTACACATTGTTAAGGTCGAGCTGGTCTAACAAGATTATAATTATGGCAACAATCTTAACATATTTAATATGGAAAAGAAGCAATATGCATTATTCATTATATAATATCATTATGTGTGCACTATGTGTGTTTTTACTATTCACTATGGAATCATAACAATAAAGTTTAAAAAAAGATGTGTATCGAAATAAGATTAGTAGTTACGATTAAGCAGGGTCAAAAATTCCATTTTTGTTAATATATGTTACTTCTGAAAAGGTCAACCAACACCCAATTTTCGTGATATTTATCTGTGTTTTACATTATCTTGGCATTTGAATTTGATATAATTTAGGGCAAAATAAATTATGTCTTTCATTTATCAATCTGGAAAATTCCTACTTTGTTTTGCATAAAAGTATCATCGACTTTTTATATTTACAATGGTAGCTAAGTTAGCTTTCCATAGCTAATATACTATTGGGCTCATTTGTTCAAGTCCCAGCCGGTTTGCCTGAGAGCCCCCCGTTATATTGCTGGTTTGAAACTTTGCCTTCATTAACTTATAGATATAATATCTACTTTTGCTAAAGATCGATTTTTAATAAAAACATTCAGCATTCTGCAGAGTGAATTAACAAAATTTTTACATTACATTTAATATGAATATTTGATTTTAATTTTAATGATTTTAATTTGCCCACCTTCTTATAATGGGGAAGTTTCAAAAAAAATAAAAAAACGTTTTTTTTTTAAATTATTAAAATAAATCAAATTTTAAGGTACCCCTATTCAACGGTTTTTTTGATAAATGTTTTAAAGTCCTAAAAAATCGATTTTTAATTCAAAAATATTCAAGATGGAGTACAATTGGTATGATCTTGATATGTTGCAACGTCGCAAGTTCGAGATTTAAATATAGTTCATCTTCGATAATACACACCTTACGAGCGTTACATGTACAAGACAGAGACAAAGTATCTGTTGTATACGAAATGTGAGAACGCTATTTTCACAAACGTCAAAACACTAACCTCAAAATAAAACTGTCTTTGTGTTTTTTAAATGTTTTAAAACCTACGTTTAATCCTGTAATCTACTATAATGGATATAATTATAAAGTATATAAGTGAAACACTCCTTATCAATATGTATGAAAATTAATTTGTTATAACAGTTCTTACAATCGATCTAACAAAAATGTTTTAAGTTGACAGTGGATTTGAAAAAGCCAACTCGAATAATCTGCCATGCATTACATCAGATATGATTACTGAATTTTTTGCGAACAACAGCAAATATTTAAGTGTTGAATCTCGAGGAGTAAAACATGCTAGGTCATCCAGGCAGTCTTATGGAGATGCTGCGGTTGGATATGTACAAGTGAAACTTGTCGATGAAGTTAGTTTTGTGCAAGCAAGAATAACTCCGGAGAACAAAGTCCACAATCAAAGTTATCATGTATCGGCCAAGATAAATATAGAAGAGGATGAAATTTTGGAATGCCTATGCCATAGTTGTGCTGCTTCTCAATTTAACGCAACACATTTTCTTCGATTTTCTCATTTCCTTAATGTATAGGAAGTTAATGCAATCGTTCTTAATCTGTAAATAAATAAATAAAGCAATAATTTTAATATAATATGTACAACAGGTCAGATGTTATATATCGATTACTTACATCAAAATGATCTTCGCAGCAGTATTTTAAACCTTTCGGCACATTTTCCATTCCCAGTTTTTGATACCATTAAGGTTCTTTGCTCTGCATTTCTTGGCACCGTTAAAAATGTTTTATTAGGGGCATTTTCACACGAAGGGATAAAACATGATTTCTTAGCCATCGTAACACAACGAATTAAAATAAAAATATAAGTTATCATTTTGACACGGATTTATGAATATATATATTTTTTTATATTATAAATCCGTGCATTTTGATCAAGTACTCACGTATCATTTAAATAGTAAAAAGTAAGTTGGGTTAGTACCAACTGCAAATTTTAAATTAAAAGAAATTTTTTTAAATTTAAAAAACGACAGTTGTACTTTGAGGTTAGTGTTTTGACGTTTGTGAAAATAGCGTTCTCACATTTCGTATACAACAGATACTTTGTCTCTGTCTTGTACATGTAACGCTCGTAAGGTGTGTATTATCGAAGATGAACTATATTTAAATCTCGAACTTGCGACGTTGCAACATATCAAGATCATACCAATTGTACTCCATCTTGAATATTTTTGAATTAAAAATCGATTTTAATCCATTTAATGAACAAATTTAAAAAAATGATCAATGAACCTCAGGCTCAAATACGTTTAAGTTTCATTTTATGAAAAGACCCAAATTGAGGAAATTTCCCCATTGAGTCTATTCATTTAAATAGATATAATTAAATTCAATTATAAATTGGTTGTATAACCAATTTGAAATTTGAAATTAAATTGTCTAATGCTAGTGCATCCAGATATTACATGACAACTGGCTCGAGTATTACACTAATTTTGGTAGAGAATATACTATATTATATTAACTTGTATTAATTAATTCTAATTATTATTTATTAATATAACAATGTATGTGCGTATCTATCTACCTATCCATTCATTAATCAATCGATTCATTACCTACCTTTGATTGGTCAACTTTTTTTTTATTATAATTTTAAAATATATTTTTGTTATAATTCTCAATAAAAATGAGTTGCATACAAGTTGCATATTTATTAAAATTTATAATATATAAATGATAATATTGGAATGGCCAGTTGGTATCAACGACAAAGTCTGGAATTTCCAATTGATGCTATTTACGAAAGGTAGCTTACAGAAGACCAAATAATCCTAACCGAATTTAATATCACGAAACTTTATCTGTAAAGTGTTTCAATTGAGCGGAATAATGTTTAAAACTATCATATCCACAAACGTGGACTATTGAGTATGCTATCATATTTAAGTAAAAATTCGTGTAATCTAGTATTTCAGTAGATTCCAAAAACTTTTATTTTATCTTAATCCAAGAAATAAAATCAATATCTAATAAATTATTATCATCAAATAAGTTGAAGAAAATTTAATAAAGAATGGTAAAGCGAAGGAAATATAAGAAAGATTGATAATTGTAATAAGATAAGGTTCATAAAGCTCAATAACGCTGCAATAATACAATAACGTTACAGACTTTGTAATAATAAAAATGACAAATAACAAAAAGTTCAAAGTGTCTACAGATCTTTTATTCCAAAAAGCAATCATCTAACGCAAATTAAAGTTATTTTAAGCACAAAGTAGATAAAGTAATATAAAAACATTATGATAATACTATTACTATTTTTTTTTAAATAAATGTAGTATTAATAAAACGAAATAATGTTAATATACCGGGTGCTGAATGAGTTAGTCGAACATAGGAAATTAACATGTAAAAACTTATTTATGCTAATTCCTGTTTCCCTAATTATTTTAGAGAAAAAATGAAAGACACAAAAATAATGCAAAAATATAAACTACGAATGATAAGAGTATTAGATTTCATCTAACTTTTACTTAAAAAGCCAAAAAATGCTTTTGAAATTGTTAAAAGTTTCATTTATCGGACTGGTCGTGAAAGTTTCCATGGTAATTATTTTGGAAAATATAAATTAAATTGAATTTATTACATGGCCAGTGCGATAAATGAAAATTTTAACAATTTCGAAAGCATTTTTTGACCTTTTAAGTAAAAGTTAGATGAAATCTAATGATCTTATCATTCGTAGTTTAAATTTCTCCATAATCTATGTGTCTTTCATTTTTTCTCTAAAACAATTAGGGAAGCCGGAATTTGCATAAATAAGTTTTTACATGTTAATTTCCTATGTTCGGCTAACTCATGCAGCACCCGGTAGAATAGAGAAGAATAATATAACAAAATTTAATAATTAATTAAATTTTAAAAAAATAATAAAATTAATCATGTAAAAAGAAAAACATCAGCCGATTATATGTTTTATTCTTTAAAATTCTATATTATTTTTATAATAAACAAGAAACAATAAATAAACAATGCGTAATTAAAAATATTAAGAAAAAATTTTAAAAAAATTCTTTTCAAAGAAAAAAGAATTTATAAAACTGAAGTAGTAATAATATTGACCAGGAGATATATACATAATCTGTAACAAATTATGTATGTAGTATGATCTTTTCCTGATCATAACTACTGTACAACCAGGAAAGCTTGTGCAAGGTTCAACCTAGTTTTACTCTAATAATTTGACAACCGGGAAACTTAATAAAACTGTTATACATGCCAAAAGTGTGCGGAGCAAAAGCAAGAATATTTTTTGTTTTAAACATTTTTAATATTCTTTTTACTGAAAAACACGGTTAAGTTCTTCTCAAGCCATCTTAATTCTAGATATAAAAAATGTGGTAGACTTTCAAATATTAACTTTGTATTTTACATTCTCTATAATTTTAATAATTGTTCAGTTTAAATTTGTTCTGCAGTCGTTTAGTGGTTACATTATTACGATTCTTGAGATGTTTTACTTTATTCGGACTATTAGGTAATATTTACACAATATTATTTTTTAATTTTTAAAAGAAGTTCTCTTTTTTTATTTTCCTAATTTCAATTTAAAATTACATCTTATTTAAGTAATACTAATTTTTTTAATTGATAAACTTTGATGGGGTTCTAATAAGATCGAAACAGTAATTGTCACTATCTATATTTATACCTCTCCATGTATTTCTCTTTTGTCTGTGTGTCAATGGCAATGGTACTGTATATTAGTGAATAATCATCAAAATCAAGAAATTGCTTTTGTTGACGCTATCTACCATTTTATTGTAATTTTTTCGACTGTTCTGATAAAAAAATACAAGTGTTTTGCAGAATTATGCTAATTAAACAATTGCATTACAATAATAATATATCATCTGAATATTGGAAGTGGATCGAGCTTTTCAGATGATTGATGTTTGTGTTTTTCGGTAAACATAAATTGGTGCGCAGAAGTATCATATCATTTTGGTGTGGTAATAATGCGGCCTTTTAGTCTTTAATTGTTTTATTGCTTCTGGCGACCTGAAAAACAAACCTGCATTTGTTTATTTAAATCCAAGGTAGCAAGGTAAGGCTGGCCGTAGATATGACTGTGACCCTGCTTTATTAATGATGGCGATTCATCAAGTAAGGAGGCCGACAGTTTTAAGTGTTTGCCGAAGCACGAAAACTGTGATATTTCATTTACAATGCGAGTTGCTTTCTACCTTTTATTATTGCACTTTCAATTAAGAAAAAATTGAAAAAAGCTTATAAGATTATTCCAATATCACGAAACTCAAAAGCTCATTTCTGTGATGCTTAGTGTTCAGCTGTGCAAGGAAAATTCAATTAAAACATGTAGCCACAGCATGTTGCACTTCGATCATTTCCATGTAAATAGCTCTGAAGACGACGCGACGGACGTCAGAAATACGTGCCTGCGTGTCTGCCTTGATTCCCAAAAGTGAAAATAAATTTTCATTTAACGTAATTGAATGTTATTCAAGAACTTGAAAAATTTGATAATACCTTAGAATAAAAGTAGGAAAACCTATTTGATGCAGTTGTAAAATCAATTTATTGACCTTTTCAAATAATACCTCAAGTTCCTCCTTCACAGTAGGTACGTCAGTAAAAATTTTATTTGCTACTTTTTCATACTTTTTCATATAAAACCTAAACTAACAAAAATAACTTACATTTATTTCTTTCTGGAAATACTATTCAGGTGAAGGTAGTAATGATTTAAAAATTCTTTATTGGAAAAGTTCGAAAAGTCCAAAGTAAATTCAAACATCGACGGTACTTAAATTTAAAATTTAGATTTGGCAATTTAAATCGATAACGCACACATATATCTTTGAAAGCAATCTTGAAAATGCTATTAAAGGAAATGAAATTCAAACCATTACAATACTTAACGATGTTTGGCGAAATAAATATCTGTTTTTAATATATATTTTTGGTTGCTTCATGTTATTTTAAACGCATCATCATTTATCAAAATTTTCAATGCCAAGGAATACATAGCATAATACGAGAGTTCAATCTTACAAAGATAGGAAAATCGCTGAAAGATAATAATTATTTGTTAGAATTTGTTAAACGTTGAAAGTGAATCAAAAAAGCTTTTCTAATTTATATCTGTATATAAAATATTTACTGCAATAATAGGGTTTATTTCACTTAAATTATTTGGTGAAACTTTCTAAATAGAAAATGTCTAAACGTTTAAACTATAATTTTCAATTATTTTGAGATGCCGGAGCTTAAGACGCTTTTGGTGATTTATAGCTTGTATGTGGTTAATGGAGTAACGGAAAACTAGTATAAATGATATGAAATTTCTAATGGCCTATATGCATCTTCCAAGTTACAAACACAAATCAAAGAAACTTTCAGTATGGGTTTATTCGTTTCAACAAACATTATTCATGCTAACAAAAGTTTCAAAACTCGATTAACAGCGCTAGGTTCAAAAATGGAAAAATTTAAGTGGAAATTATTTATAGGTAAATGTAAATAACACTAAGTTTTCTTGTTTTGTCCCGATTTTACCAATGAATAATTTCCTCAATTGTAGATAATAAAACTAGGGCGAGCTGTAATAGGTACCACAACCAAAGCCGGATGTTAGATTTAAAATGGCAATTAATAAAAAAAAAACAGATGAACCGTGACAAGAAACGTAACATACGAAACAGGTCTTAAGAAGAAAAGATGAAAACAAATAGACAAAAAATGAAGTAAAGTGGATTTGTTTCTGATTTCCAAAACTTAACACTTTTAGCCTACCGCACAAGCTAAATTTTCAACATAAGATAATACAGTTATAGTACAATCAGCGTATAACCGGTTTCGGTATTACTGCAAAACATATTATGATATGTACATGTTGTTTCTTGGTTTTGCACAAGTCAATCTACATCTGAGGATGAAAACATAATTTAGGTAATCCCAAAACCAGTCATACGCTAAAGGTTCTGTTATCTATATTTTTGATTATTATCTGTATGTACGAGTACTATGTAATTAACTTGATATTAATTGAGTTTAATTTTTGATTATAACTCTGATGTGGTAGATATATTTAATACTATAAAATTAGCAATCAAATGCAATTGTTTAACAACATTTCTAAATATATTATGGGTAATTTTCAATAAATTTTAATAACGCCATTCCATAACACAGCAAAAAAGTTTAAGTGTTCAATTTACGCGAGCAATTTTAATGATTCAATTTTCTATTGCAAACCGGCAACCTATGCATTATGTGAAAATGTCATAGGTATACATACGAATGCATTTGTTCAAGCATTTTTTGTAGTGCATACCAATTTAATGTATTTCACAATTCTTGCGATGCTCGATTAAACATTTTAATTCGAAATCGGAATAATAACACAATATTATATTTAGAAATGCATCTTACAAATTTTCATGTAATTTGTATAATATATTGTTTTATTAAGTCAATTTCAATTTTATGTTACCTAGGAGATCAGACTGAAATGCTTTCGCTCTGACGACATACAAAAACAAAATTATAAAATTAAAGTTAGATAATATTGTACCCCGAAAAAATGACCAGTAGGTATTATAACTTATTTCTGTTTATTATTTTATTTTACTTTTTATATTATTGAAATAATAAATTAAATAAATGTGCTAATATATCAAATAGTTCGGTCAAGTTTTAATCCACTAGCTTATTTGGCCCACAAATTAGTATTGATTACTAAGTTGTAAAAAAATTTAAATATAATATATTAAAGTATACATTAACCACCGTATGGCTAATTACATCATTACATTACTATACCATATGTAATTTAATTTCTTTCGACCACTCTGACCTTCTAAGTGACTCATTGATTGCAATCAACGAGTTTTCTTTTATTTTTTGTCTCGAGTGGTATTCTAAATTAATTTTCTGATCATTGTAAGCTATCGTTCATCATTAAAAGCAATTAATTGCGCTCCACTGGCACAGCACCGGTTCAGAATTTAAATCTTCCTTTATCCAATTAAATTTTTTTATTTTTTTTAATTAATAAACTATTGCCGAAAATTTCCTGATAAATAAATTATAAATATAGGGTCAAATTGGTATATTATGTATGCCCCACTTGAGCAAAAAATGCTATAGATAGCGAGAGAGTTGCATTGAGGCTTAATATAAGGAGTATCGAAGTATTTATAGAACCTCCCATATAGTCAACCAGTTCAGTTCAATCAGCGAATATGAGGTGAAAAGGTGTCAATTGTTTTTAAAAACATAACACATGTCAAGTGTTTATATGAACACTGGCGTACCAAACTAAACCAATTTGTAACATTTGCAAGAAATTCACGGCGCGCTACTGAGTGACTTAGTGTTCTTTAAGTGGTTGGAGATATTTTGGAGGTAGAGCCTATGTTGATGTGACTTATGGCGCACACACTAAGATGTAGCTTTGATTATAATTAATTAATTATTAACAAAATAAACACAATCTTTTATTTATGAATAAAACTAAAAGTAATAAAAACTAAGTAAGTATCAAGCTTATTTACTTGATTAACTCCACGTATTTACTTTTAAACTTTTGTTTCAGTTCACTACGTTGCCGTTGCTCTAGGAATTGTATTTTATTTTTGTTTGTATTTTCTAGGCATATTATATCAGTTAGATGAAAAACAACAGCATATCAGATACTGATACTGATGGCAAGTTTCACAAAAGAAACTTGAAATTTAATTTAAAGCTATTTAGTAATATGATAATAGGCTATATTTTCGAAGAAACGACTTTAGAGTGTCTGATGCGCTTTACGCACCCTTGTTTTGCTGAGGCAAATATCCCACTTTAAAATTAGTCATAAATCCCTTTTGATAAGATAACTTCTTTTGCTAATATTTTTTATTACACGCATACTACATAGAAATTTAATATATAAATTTAAATTAATATATGTAAATAACTATAATTAATTCAAAAGTAATACTAACTTAAGTTTTCTTTTAATTATTTAAAAATTATAATTAAAAATAAAATTTATTTATTCTAATATTATATAATATACTAATTGAACGTGAATTTCGCTAATAACTATTATAAAATTCACAAAATATGCACAACAGATTATTATTATAATATATGGTTAATCTTAAAATTAATAAAAGGCATATATCCTACAGGGGCATATACCTATACCAATTTTACCCTACTATAAAAATACAATAAATAAATAAATGAAATATAATGAATAATCATAAATAATTACAGTTCTACACCTGAAAAAGTTAAGAGAAGATAGATATTGAGTAGTATGAATTTACACCAGCAGTGTGGTGTAATGCTTATATTGATGAGCTATGCGAAACGGAAAACCGCAGATCAAAGCCTTGTCGTGCCGACTACAATGCTGTAATCTGGCTGTAATCAAACCCCTAGTTCGATCTTTGGGCTATGAAAACGACAACGGAAAGCCACTTTATTAATTAAATTCCTTAGTACGTCATCTTGGCTTAAATAGCCAACATCCTGAACGTATAGGCACCTGAATAACAAAAGGTAAGAAAGAAAAATTTGTATTTTCTAAATTATCAGCCCGCAATTGGTTTCAGATTATAAAATCCCAACAATATAATCTTTGAGAAAGGAATCCCAAGCAAAAATATTCTCTTCAAAATATCCCGGACTTCTGACTACAGTACTTAGACAATAAATCTTTGAGCCTTTCATTAATATACATACTTAGAAAATAACGGATCTTAAAATAGGAGATCTTTGAGTCACTTCACTCATTAAAAACATTATTGTTTTACTTTATTTATAAATAAACACTTATGGTTGGAATTGTTTTTAGTGAGGATATTTTTGTTTAGAATTTATTATAATAAATTTTTGGTTTAAGATAATATATTTGTAATAACTATTTTAGGTAGGTTATTACAGTAGAACTCCTCTATAACGAGTCCCGGTTATAACGAAAAATCGGATATAACGAGTAAAAGTTTGGTCACTTGACTTTTGTTTACATGCTAAACTGACTGTTTATAGTGAAAATCTGCTTATAACAAGTAAGTAGGTTGGTCCCTTGAGCTCTCGTTATAGAGGGATTCTACTGTTTTATGTACATATTGGTAAGGATTATTTTGACTAAGATTCTTTTGTCAAGGATTTTATGATCTGCTACTCTCCCAATGTATATTATGTGTTCAAATAGCAATAAAAATATGATTATTTAAATGAGTTTCGAAAAAATTTTTAATTCATTTAATGCCTATAGCTTTAACTAAGAATTTAGAAGCATATTAATTAAGATGTATTTTTTTTAATGAAATAAAAACATTAAGAAAATGTCTCTAGTAGTGGATTTTCGATTTGATCATTCTAGAAACGGATCTAAATGCATAGTTTCGGATTTAAATAAAGAAGATATCGATTATATGTAGTATATTACATGACAAAAGACTAAAAATTTTAAAGTCATCTTTTAAGAAACTAGAGGGTTTATTTATAAAAGTTATTATAATAGTGAGCGATAATAATATGTCACGAAACGTTAGTCAAGTGACATATTATCCATACGAACGATTTATAACCAGCGATCGGATTTTTAAGCACTAAAACCTTGATAATATACTGAGAAATATGTTCTCGACACTTCAAAATTAACCCCTAAAATCTGCAATATGCATCAAATGCCAGATGGTAATTGGTTCCATTAATAAATAAACTATTTTCATTGGTGGTTGAATTTTAAATTCGCTTTAACTACAGTCTTATGTTTTCACACACACCGGCAAAACCGGAGCCGCTTTTAGCATCAGCATTGGATTCAATATTATTAAATGGGTAAATAAATCAGAGTGGATGAAAGCCTTCATTTGATAACATTAACTCTAATGCAAGCCCTGAAACGGTTCTGCAGTAGTACGTGGAAACAGCCTATAGAAATGCAACAATATCATATACTATACTAAAATTATTAGGAGTTAGTAGGTGTTTCGTTTTTGATGCCTGTCAAAATTTGCATTGGCACCGAAAATTATCTTTCAACATCAAAAGATATCATTGGAGTAAAATTTAAACACAAAAATGCCAGTGCCATTTAATACTTCTGATGGAATAATAGTTGACTGAACTGATTTTACTGATTTTTATCTAAATACATTAATAGATATTAATAAGTAGAAACTCTTAATAATGTTTTCTTTAAATGGTTCAAACATAGAATCTTAATTGAAATTTAAAAAAAGCACTTCTGAACCGTTTCAAACTGTTGCAAAAACAAAACTTCTATTTCGCGATTTACTGAATATGTTAAATATTATAAGAAATTTAATAATTTTAGGCAAAATTAAATCAAATTAGTTATAAATTACTTATGTAGATGTGTACAGAGACAAAATTATTTAAACCAATCCCAGTAATCATTGAAAACAATATAGTATAATGAGTATAAACAATATAGTATAAATACCAATATCAAAAACAAAAAAATAATGTAATAAATTTCTATGAAAAGTCGTACTTTCTGTGTCAACAAAAAGATTTTTTAAACAAACAAACTATTGTTGTTACGTGAACAAAGCTATTTACATTCAAAACAACTGTATTATTTTACCCAACAAATTACATATTTAGAAAAATACTGATTACTTGTAATAGATCAAACTTTAGTGTTCAGTTGAAGCTATAGCTACTAAATATTATATTAGCTTCTATTGGTAACTGCTGTGATAATCAATTTTTGGGGGGGGTAATGTTAAATAAATTAAATAACATGCAGTAGCGGTCTTAAAATGTACTCCCTATAATATTTACTCAAAAATCGGTAAAAATTGTGAATTATAACAAAACTGTAAAGAATTATGCATGCAAAATTATGTTTTAATGTAGTATTTAAAATTCTTTATTTTTTAAAATGATTATGCTTAAATTAAGCAAATTAGGCAAAAATAAAATAATTTTTAAATTCCCTTTCCTGCCAACAACTATTCTTGTTAATACTGTTTTTTTCTTGTGTTGGTTAAATGCATATTTCTGTGGTCTCTGGGTAAAACGACTTAAGTCCAAAAATGAAGTTTTGCGATATAGCCACATTTGTAGCCACATGCCCCATTAACAACTGTACTAAATTTGTTTTGCACTTCTTAATATCTCGTTATTCATTGGCCGAACGACTAATGCCCGATTTCTTTACCTTGAGATATCTATAGTATAGTTATACTTATCCGACAGATATCTCAAGGTGAAGAAATCGGGCATTAGTAATTTTACCAAAACATTGACCTCAACTTTCTGCATCTGGTGGTGCCACAAACTCAAAATCTCTAAATCAAAGTCGTTTTACCTAGAGACCACAGATTTTATAAAATTAATGTAAAAATCACTAATGCTATCCTGAAAACTGTTATAATTTTTGAAATTTTTAAGTGTGTATATATTTACAGCCACTTCTAGGTCCTATTTAAATTGTAGATTTTAAGAAAAGCTCGTTTACAGTTTGTCGATGTCGTGTAGATACGAGATGTACATACATATTATATTGACTCAATATAATTTACTTTTTAGTCGGCTACAATAGATAAGTAAAATATAAATTTCTCAACTTCGCAAAAAACTAAAAAATGGATGTTTAATATTTTAGGAAATTTCAATAAGAATTTTCAATAAACAAAATTTTATTTGTTTTTAAAATTTCTGTCATTTAAATTTCAATCATTTGATAAATTTTTTAATAAGATTTTATGAACACATAAGATTCCAAATTGTAAGAATGTGTATTTAAAATGCTTAGTTTGAGCCTGTTTATGTATTGTCATTTTCGGCTATTACACTTCATTTTCGAGATTTCAAGAAAGCTATGCGATAGGTACTAACGCGCAATGTGGAATTTGAAATTTTCAGCTTTTATGTAAATTTACAGTAAACTCATTTCAAACACTTTGAATATTAGAAGCGACATAGATTCAATTAAATTAAAATAATTAATAATGTATTTAATCACTTAAAAGTGGGATAACTCGATAAAAGGATATCAGGATTCTGGATTGTGGAAATCAAACTAAAAGCGTTTGTAAGACGACATTTCGTTTAATCTATTCTAACATAATCATGGCACTACAGATAATAACCAATTACCAAAGTTTACCGAGCGGACACGGAACTCCTACAAATAGTAAGAAGAAATTTTTTAAACAGACTTGCTTTCGGTAAGGCAATTTCAGTAGCAGCTATGATCAATTTATTTATTCTGACCGTAAACGTTGCAAACAAATATAAATTGAATACAAAACATGTAAGTGGCTTCAGTCGAGTGATCTATCATTTAGATAGATACTTCTTTCATAAACCCATCTAAAGCTTTTGACGCACCAAACAGTGGCATTAGCAGCTCTCCGCACCAGATACAATTACAGTTGATTTGAGAAAACAAGGATCGCATTAACCTAAACCAATAGGCTCTACTAATTATCGAAAGAACCTATTAATTCTTTTTTTTGTATTTATTAAATTGCAGGCTATTTTGATATGTTAAAATTTTAATATTCGAATTTTAACTTTACATTTTATTTAAAATATTAATTATTAAAATTAGATCAAGTAATTAACTTTCAATTTTAACTATATTGTATTGTAACTCGTGCATATTGTAAATTTATATTAATTTTAATGTAATTAATAACAAAATAGATTAAATTATATTTTATGTAAAAGGTAATACCTAAATGATCCTATGCTTAAGAAATTTAATATAAATTTTGAGTGGAATGAAGAAATATTGTGTTCCATAAACAAAAATAATTAAATATTATTAAATCTTGTTGCTGTTAATCTTCGAAATTTATGACCATGCAAACTTCTGTAAATATAATATATAAAGAATATAGATTGCAATTTATTTAAAACGTTACACGCAAAAGTTTTAAATTTTTGAGATAATGTAGAATTAATTGAAAGTTGAAAGGGAATTATTTTAGTAATATTCATATTACAAAATTAGAAATTTTAAGAAAAAACTAAGCTAAATATTAAAATAATACATCATATTATTTGAATATGTACGTAGATATTATATTCTAAAAACACTTTTAAACATTTATATTTATTTTTATGACATTCAGACTAAAAATATGTAATTTAAAGTGCTTTAGTGAATTCGTTCGTGAAAAACAACAGGTTATAATTAAATAAATTGAAGCCACTGGATATTGAAAAATAATTCCATTTAAATTTATTCAATTTGCGGCAGAATTTTTCTGCATAATATAATAGTAGTTTGAACAACAACTGATAGAAGTGAAAAAAACACTTTAATAATATAAGAAGCAGATCAGGCAGCTTTGCCGATCTACCGAAACTTCATACATCATAACATAGTATTGGTGAGATTTAACAAATGATGTGGGTTATATTTGTATTACAATTTTATAATTTAGATTTCATCTAAAAAACATTTGTTATGTTAAACTAAAATAATGAAAGGGTCATCAGAGGAGGAAGGCTTTTCTTAAATTCTAGACTATTATAATATTAAAATTTTCAAAAAGTAAAAAGCAGATTTTCAATACTAAGGTTTATCAAAGAATAGATACCACATTTACAATACATATCCAAAAAGTAGCAGAAGGAGCACCCTTAGCTTTGAACGTACATTTGGATGGTTTACCCAACACATGGACCACAAAGATTATTTCTAAGAAATTTTCAAATTAACCCGTAATAACTACAAATCGACTGAAACCTCCGCATAAATATATGCCTCTCCAATATCGATTTAACGCTGTATTGTGTATCCAAAGTAACTCCTTTAATAACGTGTTGTCTCTTTTGTAAGTCGGGCAGATTCGTATAAAATAAATAGTTGCAATAGCTAAAAAGTAGCTTAATTTTTTTTAAATTTAGAAACAACATGAGGTGAGATTACACTCTTACACTATACCTTAGCCTCTTTGAATGAAACATTCACGAACCGCCACTGGAAAAGGCGTTTTTATTAGTTATTGTGTCATTATTAAGCATTTGTCAAAAAACAATTTACTTTTATAGATTTGTGTCTATGATTATACCAGTGGCGGGCTTGTGAAGAATTTAGGTGCTGAGGCATGCATGTGAAACCAAGAAGTTTGTGATTTTTAAAAAGTATCAATTATGTTTTTGTAAAAATTGGCTTGTTGATTTGGTGATGCCACTGCCTCCGCTACACCAAGTGTAATTTTGAGAGTGCTTGTTTTATTGCATGTAGGCTTTTTCTTCTAGTTCCTTAACCTTCTATACTCTATATCATTAATTTTGTTCAAGGAGATCGTTTCTGAAATTTTTTATGTATCTTCCCCTTAAAAGATTGAATTTGTTTTGAGTTACAACCGAGTAAAGTTTATTTTTCAGCGGTGAGAAAATATAAATTTTGTATAAAATTATAAATAAAGCTTTTTCCTTCTTTTTAAATTATATGAGAAAAACATGCAATAGCTACAGATATTATTATTTTCTCGGTGAATATTTTTAGCTTCTGTGTTTCCTTTGTATTACTTTATCTTACAGATGACAGAATACCCTAAAATTATTTTTGTCATCTCTCTAACTTAAAAACTTTGGCCTGATGTTGCTACACTCTGTTTAATGCTCTAAATGATAGTAATTTGACAAAAACGCGCCTTCAAATACTGGAGACTTTTCTTTTGGGTTGATAATAATTTTTTTTAGGACTAACTTTTCTTACTTAATTTTTGTATAACTAAATTTTGTAACTTTGATCTTCTGCAACACTTTTAAAAAGTTTCAAGATATCTTTTGTTATTAAGTTTTCTCCTTGACTTTGATTTGTTTAGCTTAGTTTGATATAGTATGTATAGTCGAATCCAGCTTCATCATATTCATATTTTGCGATGTTTCGAAATTGATGCATACGGTTTGTAAATAAGTTTTTGTCCGCGGGACACAAACTAAATTAGTGTGGTGCAAAACTATAATTTTGCAGTTAACAATTTATTAACTAATAAAGTGGCAAATAAGCAATCAAAGTTTAAATCCGAATACACAATTGGAATACTTGCGTTTAATTCGTTAAATAACTTGTGGATACAATAGGTTACCTGCTGCCTCTGGTGAAAAGTAAACTTTAATCAAACTTTGTTAATTATATAGTACTACCATATGATAATTATTAAATTATAAAGTGCAAAACTTTTGCCATACAATCGAATTGTGGAATTGAGATAGCAAAATATCAATACTTAATGCACCCCATGCGGAAATGTAATTATACTGCAGGTATTTTAAAAATCTCTCCACCTATCCAAATTCACTATTTTTATTCCTATTTAAGACTGCATTCTGCATAAAAAAATTGATATTTCCAAACTTGAAATACATAAGTTTTTATTTCTATTGTAAACCTATAAAATAAAATTAAGGTTTATGTAGAAAAAAACAAAAGAAGCAGGAAATGGGTAGTATTTTTTTAGTATATCGACAACCAATATCAAAACAAGTATTACAAAATTACAAAAACTGAAATATTTTTATATTGCCAGTTATTGAAAATTCCTACCTTTTATTAACAAAATTTTTCCAACAGGAAATAATAATTAAATACTAGATTAGCTTTTTAGCTTTTTTAGCGCAGTGTCATCATTTTTTTAATTGGAAAAAAGCAGATATATGTAAAATTTTAAATCTAATTAATAATACGTTAAGACACATCATTAAGATTTTTGTTTACTCACTTTTTGCAATAGTTGAGGACGATTGTCAAGTTGCGAATAGGAAGAATTAGTTTTAGAAGCGTTTATAACTTCGATAGGTTCTGCAAGATTACTTTGTACCACACGAAGAGCTTGAAGTCGTCGTCGTAAATTTTGAAGTGCACGTGCTTCTTCACGTTTGCAGCTGGGCTGAAAATTAGAAGTAGAAGGAATAACTGCAAACTGGGGTTCTTGACTGGAGGCACTAAGAATTCTTTTACTGATAGGAGTGCGTTGTTTATCTGAAAGTGGTTGAAAAGAGGATGGATTAAGAGATGTGTGTGAAGGCATTCGTGGCAGATCCATGCTGCCAAGAGTCGCGAGTCCACAGCATCCCGATACCAGGCGCCGCGACGGACTGACGCAGTGGCACCGTTTACGGTCGATAACGAAAATTCTCCTTGCGCGCACACTTCAAGGTGGAACATTATTTAAGAAATAAGCGAGCGTTGCCAATAAAATTTAAGAAACTTTTTCTGTTTTAGACGGATAATTAAACATGCTTACTATACATCCATAACTTTGTTTTACGCCAGCGCGAGAATTAAGATGCTCAACTTTATGCTTTAGTTTGCCAGTGAATAAAACTTTTAATAAAATTACGTTTAGAAAATAACAACCTCCCATAATTTCGAATTAAACTTTTGTCATATAACTTACAGTTAGGAAAAATTTATAGAACTTTGTGCAGATAAGTATTTATTTTAGCAATTTCTTAAAGAATCTTTCATACATTTACTTAATTAAGTTTCAATTAAAAATGCAGTGCAGAATTATAAATAAAATTTATAGGTTGTTGATTTGTTATAATTATATTAATTTGAGAAATTTATTGAAGTTACAGTACTACCTACTGCAATCTTAAATGAAATATATTGTAACTTTACGATATTATACCATATTATCAAGAATTTAATGGTGACGGGAATAAAAAAACCAGTAATTAAAAATCAAATAGTAAGATAAAATGATTTCGATGATCCTGTGATCTATCTTAGATAAATACATCCTTCACAAAAACATAACCAATGCTTGTCACGAATTTTAATCTAGATTTCAAAATTACCGTTCGAAGAATCTTCATGCACAAATACATATGTATTGGTTAGCGGTAAGCATGTACAGACTGAAACATTGCATTAGCAAATACCGCTAATACTGAATTCTAAACAGAATGATATACAGTACAGCCTCGCTTATCCGGACACACTTTATTCTGGACACTCCAATAATCCGGACACTCCGGCTCTTCGGACATTTTATATTTTTTACCTCTGCAATCCGGACGAATTTCTAGTTGCAATTTCATATTAATACAATTCATCAGTACTCTTTTTATAAGACTAAACTATGACATCACTCATCGCCGGCGCCGGATAAACCATGGATGCAATGGAGCCGCTGCACCCAGCGCTAAAATTCAGAAAGCTAAAATTGAGCGTTTTAATTTAATTTTCTATAAATTTTGAATAAAAAAAATATCTGAACCGCCATAGCAAATCAATAACACTCAAAACGCTAAGCGAGAAGTCACGAATTGTGATTTAATTCCTATTTTCTTTGATTTAATTGGTAAAGTTAAATAAGTAGGGGGCGGCCATTAATTACCTGAGGCGATTTTTCGACCCCCTCTCCCCCTGGTGAGATATCGTAAGATTTGTTTTTTTTAATCCTTGATCTCCTTCTCCTTTAAACGCCCACGTAATTAACGAACGTCACCTAATGATAACACAGGTCTGCAAATCAAATTTTTTTTCGAGTCCTGATACCATTCCTCCTGAATCCGAGTATGATCTCCGTTTTCCCCCATCATCCAGCGCTATCGGGGGATGCCCCCTCCCCCCATCTATTTTATTATTTTTTTAACAATTATTTATTTTATCCTTTACATTTTTTCTGGTAAACTAGAAAGGTGAAAAGTTAATATTTGTACCTAGTTATAAAGTTGATTTGAGAGAAGATTTGTCCCCTGAAATTGTAAAAAAAATCATTAAAGAATTTTCCGTTTTTCTGCTTAATTTTTTCACTTATTCTTGCTGTTTATTTCAGCAAAAAATAAAGCAATCACACAGAAGATATACCTTACATATACATTATATGCAAGTTTTCAGTTTTACAATCGGGGGTTCTGGGGGGTGTGGAACACTCTCCAGTATACCTGTAAGTGTGTTAAAAAACACAAATAGCAAAAAGATTTCGATTCCAGTTTTAAATTTGTGATTCCACTGAGCATTACTGGATCTAGGTTACAAAAGACATTTGGAAAAATCTATATAAAGCTAGATTCTGGGACCAATTTTGTTTAGATGTACTGGAAGGTGTTCCACACCCCCCAGACCCTCCGGTTTTAAAAACTGAAAAATTGTGTATGTTTTCTTTCAAACTTTTAAAAATAAAATTCCTAACTTTTCCAAGTCTTCCCCTAGAACCCTAGATCAAAATTAAACATTTTTCAAACCTTATCAAATTTTAAAAATTGCAAATTTTTTATTTGTCGAATTTTCCAAGAAATTTTCCTGCCTTCTAGTCTTAATTTCCACGAATTTTCCCTAAAAATAAAAAATTCCTCGACTTTCCCTGACCAAATTTGTGTAATTCTCAATTCTTTTACTTTTGCAAGTAAAAATCCTGCTTAAACGTTTGCTCTAATTTTTAATATTTTGCCCCCCCCCCAACTACAAATCGTTGCTTAATCGGGGCGGTTCCAGAATTTTTCTGAAAGAGGCAAAAAGATCAGACGGGCAAAAAGTGTTCTCAGATTTGGGATTGTCTCCTTGTTTATTTTTAAACGTCTGGGGGAGGGGTGCTCCCCCATAAATCCGCCTAAGCTCGCGATTAGTACCTTTTTTGATATCTAGCAGTTTATTAAATATCTTTCATATTCTATCCAATCTTGTACTTCGAAACCATGCAATAATTGTGATAAATTTGTTTTTCAATTATCAGTAACAATAAATAAAATTGACAATTCATTCTTACGATACATTGTGAATTTACCTAGTTGACACTGACAATTGTCACCTTGTTTACAATCCGAGGTTAAGCCAGTTCTTCAATTATTATAAAATGATACTAAAAATTTTCTATCGGAAATTTAATTTATTCAAGATTAATAGGAATTACATTCAACCTTTCACGATTGGCGTTGAAATCGTTGAAGTTAGATACTTCCAAAGACCTTGCTTTCATTCGATACCCAGGTCAAACAGGAATTTTATGAAATAAATTAAACAAAAAAAATTATTAAAAGTATCGGCGTTTTTTCACTGGCCTGTTTAGAATTGGCTAATTTTAAGTTACCAGCCTAAAAATATTAAGTGATTACGGGGGAGTGACTGATCAGTGCGGCGTTCAAGTCGCACAACCTAGGCAATCAGACATCGTCAACTTTAATTCAGATTTGTCAACTGATACATTTAGAAATTGTCAACTGCAATTCCGATTTGTTAACTGCTATTCAAAGATCGACAACTGTAAATTCAGCTTTGTTCAGAACACTCCCCAGACCCCCCGCTTTCTAAAACTGAAAAAAGAAATCTGTTATCACAAGATCTACTCTTAATAAGAAGAATGAAAAATATGGCTCCAGGTTTGGTAGTAAAGAAAACATTAACCCTATCAAAAATTAATTGTTTCTTAAAAAAATCATAGTATGATTGTTTGATGAAAGTTTTATTTTTACTTTTTTATTATTTGTTAATTTTGTTTAGTTTCGTTTTATTAATGTAATAGTTAGTTACCTAAAAGTCAAGAAAATGATACATTACTGACGAGGAGCAATGTTGAAATACGAGTCACTTTGTGCCGAATATTTTAAAGCTGCGAGTAAAGTGAGACATTTTCCTGACAAGTATGGTATTAAATTTTACCGAAAATCGTAAAAAGTCGAAATTTTAAAACATTATTGAACAACATTTTTATAATGAACAAAAATCAAGTTGTCAATTTGTTGATTACATAGTTACCATAGATAAGCAGGGAAGTGTTGTTTTGATGACGATTTTCGGTAAACTACCTATATAAAATAAAATAATTGAGTAATACATACGTATCCACGGGTTGTAATCAATAAAATAAGTAAAAAAAAATATCTCGCTAATCCGGAAAACTCGGTTATCCGAACAAACTCAAAACTATATCTGTCCTGAATAACGCGGCTGTACCGTATAATATTATTAGTCCACTGCATTTAAGATTTTGATACGGAATAATTATATCCTACAGTTTTTGCGCGTTTTCATATATTTTATGGTGTCCCAAATAACGTCTCAAAAGTCCGAAGGAGGGGGAGCTCCGCCAAACATGTGGCAACAATGTAAAGGTGCTCTAAAACGGTTTTTGATGATTTTCTCGGTTCCTATCAGTTTTAAGAACAAAATACTTCTATTCAAAAAGAAAGAGACGATAATTCCATACAAAAAAGGTTCTATAAAATTTTTCAATCCGAGCAATACTTTTCATGATAAACCCCGCTGAAAAAATACGTATAAATATTTTTTTAAACGTAAAATATAAGAAAAAAATAATTTTGTGTTTAAATTTATGGTTTAATATTATTTATTGAAGGAAGAAGAATCTGAAGGGTTTATATAGTTTATATTATCAGATATTTCAGGTTCTGTGTTGTTCGCAGTTTTTTGTTGTGATAAATCGTCTTCGATTGGTTCAGCATTTGAGCAAGATTGGCCACGGCAATCACCTCAAACTGATGAGCAATGTACTCATAATCTTTGACAAGTGCACAATGGTCCACAACTTTTTGCGCAATTGCTAAAAATCCTTTTCTTGGTCACTCCGATTGGTTAAAAAATGAGTTAGCTATGGCGTGCTAGAGAGAAGCTGCATACGGGGATATTCCATACCAAATCGACCACTTTTGACCCCGACCCTTTTCGATTTAGCTGAAAGTTTTTTATCTTTTTCTACCCTATGAAAAACGGTTCTCAAAATTTTTTCAACTTTTTTTTCCCAACCCAAAAAAGTTATGAATTTTTCAAAAAAATGTCTTTTTTATTTTCAAATAGCTATAACTTTTTCAAAAATTGAAAATTTTTGTTTTTAAATGTACTTTTCAGAGAAAAATACAAAAAAATTTTAAGATGATAAACTCCATGAAATTTTTGCTTTTTTTGAGAAAAACCGTTATTTTTTCAAAGTTTGCCATTTTTTATTTTATTTTTATATTCTCCAAAAAGACTTCAATGAATTCTGCTAGTATACCCGCTAATCTCAGAGTGGGCCGATCTATTTTTCTATTTTTTTTTATTCAATTCAAATTTGCAAAATTTTTATTTTTTTTTCAAAAACTTTGTTTATACAATAAAATAAATGCAATTAAACGATTTTACAGTATTATATACTTAATTTATGGTCTCAACCTACAACTGTAATGTACTGTAATGCTTAAAAACATAATACATATGATTTTTAAAACTTAACATAATATGTATGTTAAAAACTTTTCAAACTCAAATGAACACAAAATATGTAAAATATTTAAACGCCAGAGAAGAAACTAATAAATGATTTGTTGCATTATCTTTAAAATCATTGAATGTTAATTATATCAAACATACACCCATACACAAAATTGAACGTACATTCCTCTGCTAGCAATGTAAATTGTGCATTTTGAAGACATGTTTTCTCATATAAAAATCAATTCTACAGCAAAACTTATTAAACATTTTTTATTAAAAATGTTATTCTCTTCATTTTTGTTTATAACTATTTTTCTATTTCGAATCACCGTTTTCGAGATACACTGACTTAAAAGAATTTTTGTAAAAATTTTAATTAAATACCCATAAGAGTAATGTTAATTTTATTAAAATTTTTACAGAGGTTTTTTTAAGTCGCTGTATCTCGGTAACGGTGCGAAAATGGAGAGAATTAAATTTTCAACAAAAAATGTTTATTAAATTTGTTTAGAAGCAATTTTTATATGAGAAAACATGTCATCAGAAGACACAATTTACATTCCTAGGGTAGAAGTGCACGTTGAATTTTGTGTATGGGTGTAAATCCTTGACGTTACAGTTGTAGGTTGAGACTATAAATTAAAGTATATAACTCTGTAAAATCGTTTAATTGCATTTATTTTATTGTATAAACAAAGTTTTTGAAGAAAAAAATTAAAAATTTTGCAAATTTGAAATTTTTTTTCAATCGAATAAAAAAAATAGAAAAGAAGATCGGCCCACCATGAGATTAATCGCAGAATTAATTAATAATAAATATACCACCGGTGGCCATGATACTTTATTTTAAATTATTTCGTAAGTTTATTTTATAAGCTATTTTAATTTATTGCTCGATTATTAAATGAATTTGTTGGTATATTTTATTATTTATTTTCTACCGGTTTTCACTTATAGCATCATCAGAAAAGTTAATAAGAGTTGTTAGTCATATATCTGACTGATAACTGACAGCTGATTGGCTATTTTAATATAAAATAAAATAATAATACAAACAGACAACGTTTTTTAGAAATGACTGATAATTCTTATTAACTCAAGCGATGACGCTATAAAGCAAAACCGGTAAAAAATAAATTATAAAATATACAAACAAATTCGTTTATTAATTGAAAAATAAATGATCCTTCATATTTTAACAATATATATTAGAGGAAGACACAAGACAGTCTGATTAGTGATTATATAATATTATGTAATCTTGGCTCACCTTGAGTAAGTTATGGTCGAACATTTATTATTTAAATAGATTAACAATAGGGATTGTGTCCCTATTGGAAATAGGGTTTAGTTGGTTACATGTGTTACATGATAAATCTTAACTGTTAAATGTTGAGTATAAATCGACCATTAGACGCAGCCTTGGCCCGCCCAAACCGAAACGTTTAGCAACGCCACTGGTTAATTTTTACAGTTGCAATATTAGACAGACCGACCCATGGAAATTAATTTCCCGAAATACTTTTGGATTTATTTCGTTTGTTTGAATTATTACCAAAAGCCACAAACCAAACCACATATACATACAGAAATTGGCTTTTTTCAAAATTACAGCAAATGAGCAAATCCCTAGTTTACTATATCAATGGTTGATACATTGTTGACATTTCAACTTAACCTAATAAACATTTAAATTAATTAATAAATTTGTAAACTCAACATTTATAATTATTCTTAGCAATGGTAGGGTAATACAGTAATTGTAACGAGTACTATAAATTAGTTTAATTTTATATTTTCCTTGTAATTCTTACAGAAATTCAAATTTTGTGGTGACGGTGATTGCCCCGATTGGATTTTAGCAGAAATTAACACCTTATCCAGATTATCCTCAATAAAAGTGAAATTATTGGGTCAAGTTGTAGTCGAGGGCTTGATAAATCCACCACTTAATGTAAGACTTGAATTTTTTATTAAAACATGTTTTGCTAATTTACTGATTTATAGTTTCCAAAAGCGGAAAAATTATTTGCCGAATCTAAACTAGGTAAATATAAAAATATATAAATCGTTGTATTTCTAATAGGTCTTTCATTTTAGACGCAAATGAGGATATAAAAGCTTGCATTGCTTGTGTACGATATATTATATTTTCTGCAGTTAGATATAATTGTGATCATGCAACTTTATGCAATGAGCTCCAACAACTTGGTTTGCCAAGGGAACATAGCATGTCGATAAAAAAAGTCGTCGATGATCATCATTCCAAATTGGCCGAAAAATTTAAATCGGATTCTTTATACAGTACGTAAACAATATTTCTAGACGAAACTAAAATTTCTGTTCAACTTTTCTATTGATTTTCAGTAAATAAGCTTGAAAACGTCGATACTAGTGTGGATACTTTGATTAAATGTTGCAGTTTAGAAGTAACAATTAATGGAGAAAATACAACTGCACTTCTTTCGTCTTTAACCGTTGATGTTATGCTGGAAAATCTAAAATTGGCTAGATCAAAAATGGAAGAATTGGCTAATAGTCCTTACAATTACGCTTGATTTTTATTAAAATAATCAGAACTGTATAAATTTGTTTAATAAAGGTTTTAATTTATATGAATTAAATACCATTACTTGATTTATTTAAATAATTAACAAAACAACCCTCCAAGACCGTCGTGGTTCTCCCACTTCAAGCGTAATTCCATAGAATTTCAATGTCAAACCTTCACACAGCTACGCTACTATTACTTGAATAAGCGGTGGAGTGTTTTTCAGAATCACAAAATCCTTTCTCTCATAAATTTATTATTAGTTACTAATAAATTTTTCATATAAACAATAAAACTTTAATTAACAAGTTAAATTCAATAATATAATTAAATTATATTTTTTTAATATAAACCTTTATATTAAATAAATTTCTGAAGAAAACGATTAAAGTCGTCGAAAGCTTAAAAAAATATAATTTGATTATATTATTGAATTTAACTTGTTAATTAAAGTTTTATTGTTTATATTTTCTCACAAGTTAAGATTTATATATTTAATAAATTTTTCATATTACCTGCTATGAAACTGCGAGTTTCATTGCTTGTCGAGCAGTCAAAACACGACAACTGCAGATCAACACAATTGTTGGTCAGAAACGAACTGGTTTCTTCTCTAGGGCAGAAACCGTCAAGTTGCTTCCCGCTTACTCAGTTATAAATCGATTGTTTTAACCGTCAACTTATCTCACAGTTCTTTTATTCTTATGAAGGTTACGTTAGTTAATGAAACTAATAAATAAATGAAACTCTGAGGTAATATGAAAAATAGTGTGTATGGCACGGGATGAAACATGATTTCAGACTTGGGGTGATACCAGCCCTCGCTATCGCTCGGGCAGGCAATCCTCACCCTCATCTGAAATCGTTTTGTTTCATTCCTAGCCAAACAATATACAATTTTTTTTTAATTCATCTCGATTTTAGATCACATCAAAATTTTGTTGAAGTTTTGAGGATTTGTAATCTTAGGTGAATTACCACTAATAACGAAATTCATATTAGTGGGTAAGAGTGTAAGGAACTTATGTCAGCTTCATCTGCAAAGTACAATAATATCATATCAGCTTTGTTTTCAAACACTATTGATCGGTTTCACAAAGGTATTTTAGCATTTAAGCTATAATTAAAATTATAACCATAGCTACAACTAAAACACATTGTTAGATTATTTGATAATAGTTTATTATAATCATGGATTAAATTTTAAATCTAGTGAAACCCCACATAAAAATTTGCCCAATTGTTATTTTTGGTTATAATACAACATTTTTTCAATTAAACCGATTTCCATTCAAGCATATAAATTTTTAAGTCAAATTGAGGAAAACAAAAATACAAAAATAATTTTAATTAATGTTTATTTAACAAAACGTCCACATTATAAAACTAATTTAAGACCTTGGTCGTTCTTTCTTTTCTTTGTACAAAGCTAAGAGTGATACGTTGGCTACTTTAACAACCTTGAATCTAACTCCGGGAATATCTCCCACAGCATGACCTTTACGACCGAAACCTGCAACCAACACTTCATCGTTTTCTTCAATATGATTTAAGCAACCATCACGAGGTACGAACGCTGTGATTTTCTTGCCATTCTTGATCAGCTGCACCCTGACACACTTCCGGATGGCAGAATTGGGCTGTTTAGCTTCCACACCACTGCAAAAGTAATATACATGAGATAAACGTTCAAAGTTAAGTATAAATTTATAACACAAATTCGTATAACAAAACTGTTGTTGGTAAAATAAACTTCGCACAGAATTTTCCTGTGATTGGAAGTTAATAAAACCCATTCACATAGAAATTCTGCGCAAAGTAAATTTAAAAAAAATGTTGAGTGCATATCAGAGCGTATAGTCGATAGACAACGACTACCCAATGGTTCAGAACTCAGAATTTTATATAAGCATTTGTTTATATTCAGTATTATTATTAATAAATAACACTGTTTCCGCAATGCTAAAGAAAGCCAGTCAATGTTTTCATAACTTTTTGACAAGTATTGATCGCAAGTCGTGGTATTGATTTACAAGTTTCCTAACCTAGAAATTAAAATTCAACTTACACTTTTTCCAAAACGATGCCTTTAGCGTGGGAAGCTCCACCGAATGGATTGGCCTTCCATCTCGTTCCTAAATGGGCCTTCTTGTAATCTTTATCTGCCCACCGTTGAGCACGGCGATGGTTCACGTGTTTTCTCGCGGTACGAATTCCTCTAGGTTTACCTATCAATTAATAAAATATTCGATAAGCATTTCTAATAAATAAATAACCGAAAAAGTAAATCATCGTTACAATAATAAGTTTTAATAACAATTTTTGTAAAAAATTACTTATTTATATAGCGATGGTCTGGATATAAATTTTATAATTGACGTAGCATCAAAATTTATAAGTAAATTAATATTTATTACCATAAGTTCAATTAAATCCAAAGAATAATTAAGTATTAACAAGAATAGATTGTTTCGATTAAAACTCTTTGAATTTTAGTCATGAAAAACTCGAAAAAATAAGAAATTTTATTTTACTCACCCATGATTCGGTTTGGCAATACAACACCATGAAATAAAGACTTGTGAACTTGCTCGCAGGGTGGCTGTATAGTCAAACGCAGGTTTGCCAATTCAAATAATAAAAGTAACTAAATAATTAAATTAAATTATTACAAAAATTTAATTTTTAAAATAATCTTTGAGCTTTGTACGATGTAATAATATTGTTCTTTAATAATTAAGAAATATAAATATAACTCAATTTTAAATACAACAAAACGTAAATCATGGTAAAACTGATTACAAAATTTACGTATTCCTCAGTGGCGTACCGTGGATTTCGGGTACCCGGGGCAAATTCTAAAATTGCCCCCCTCCTATTTTCGCAATTAGGCAAAAAAAGCATATCTTATTTTAATTTATTAGATATTTTTACAAATAATTATTAAAAATGAAATTAAAATAAAAAAATTATAATTTTATCCTGCGTGTTTTATTCTGCCGCCCTCCACAGAAGTACCGCCCGGGGCATTTGTCCCCTTGTTGCTCCCTCCGCTACGCTGCGGGTATTCCGGCAGGGGCGGATTGCTAGAATATTTAGGAAAGGGCCCGTTCGTCGCAGACAAATTTTAATTTATCAATTAAATTATATTTTTTTCATCTTTTCAAAAATGTTCTAATGGCTGTTATGGTGCAGTTATTGTTCAAAATTGTATACGAATTATTTTAATTTATTTTTAACAGCAAGCGTTACGCTCGTAGACAAGCGGCTAAAGTGTTGGACTGCTACTTCGCGTCGTATTGTTAACCGTATTTGTCTTGTTTGGACAAAGACATACAGGTAAAATTTTTGGTTTCTTGTACCTATCTGTAATATTCTAACATGCTCACTACGACATAGAGAAAAATTAAACATAAACAAAAAAAGACACAAGCTAGAACTAAACCGTAAGAAACTCAATATTTTTTGAGTGATACAGAAAATGGGGCGTAAACAATAAATAAAACTTTTAAGGAATTGCAAAAGATTTTGGGTTTAAACTAATGTAAGACTAAAATGGAAGAACCTTTCACAGAACAAATTACATTTATAGGCTAAGGTAGAACATCTGAGATTCCGGATATATTCTATACCTCGTATAAAATATTCCCCTCCACAATCTCAGCAATTGCATTGATTTGATTATGGACTAAATTTGTAAATAAATGGATTAAATGTTGAAAAGTCGTTAACGTTGTCCCTCTATTTTTTTAGAATCAATTATCTTTTATCCTTATCTGGCCTTTTCCGTATAAAATTGCATTTGCCTCATTGCAGTAAGAAAAATTTAGTAATTGCAGATCAAAATTGTTTATAATTTAAGAAATAGATACTGCAATTTAAATTTGAAATTATAAATTTATTTACTGAAGTATTTTCTTATTTAATTAACATTTATAATTTTTATTTAAAATGATGGCAACAGTTTTTCCAAAATTTTGTATCTATTTACCACACGTCCCTATTAGCCCCACTTTACGGTATACATAAATAACATTAATTTTGCTATTACCTATAGCTTGTTCTTATAAGGTAAGTGAAAATAACTTGATCACTTTAATCGAGTAATTTTGACGCACCCTGTATAATTAAATTGTTTATTTAAACAATTTTTAGGCGGTTGTTTTTTTTAACGAATTTTATTTGAAAAAAAAATTCATGTTTCCAAATTTTTAAATTAGGGTAGTTTAAAGAGTAAAGCAAGTAGCTTAACATTTTGTAACGATAAATGCAATTTTAATAAAACTGCACCCTAACATAAAACGGCCATACTTTTTTTTTGCAGAAATGTCTACCTCAAGTCTGCTACGTAAAAAAAAGATGTAATTTTCCATTGAAATAAGAAACGCAAATTATAATTAACGAAATAAAAATTTATTAGGACCAATTAGTTAAATATGTTGTAAAATGTTGGCAAGAAGCAGCAATTGATCTCCAATGGGCAAGAAGGATTGCTAGTTTTGACAGTAATAAAGCGCACTTTTTGTATATTTTTTTAAGCAACAAATCGGGTTTTGAGGCTGAGCTTCTTTTTTTTGTGACCATTTCGAAGTTGGCGTTTCTATTAAGTTATTTGTGCATAACCGAGGGTGGCTTTAATATAAAAATCGAGGTAATTGTTGCTTTTATTGACTAAAATAGGGTTAATGTTGTTTTGTTTATTTTGTTTTATTTGACAGTGTATTATGATTTTTTAAAAAATAACCGCAAATTTATTGTTATTGTTGCAATTAATTGTTGCACACTTATGTATTTTTTAGATATTTTGCTACTTTCTTTCATGAAATTAATCTATCATGGAAAATGACGACCAGGATGAAGTTTTTCGATCACACTTGGAACCTGATGTTATAATCGATGATTCGGTATGTTCAACTAACTGTATATTTCTATTATTTTAAATTGTGAATGATAATTAGAATTAATATTAGGGTTTTACGTAATTATTTCGTGTAGTTATTCGCGTTTTCAATAATATTATAGGATATTACTATTTTTAGTTACATTCTATAATTAGGTAGATAGTTTAGCTTACTTCAAATTTCGCTTTTAGGAATAACACGAAATTGAATATCTTTTTGTTCCTAACTTTTGTACAATATATATCTAGTCGAGAGCTTTGTGCAGACCGATTTGCTGATTCTTTTTTGAAAATATAGATTTGTAAAATTGCATCGTAACAGCAAGATTCATTTCATATTTTATTCTTTACTTAATTTTATCTAACTGAAAAATAATTTTAAATTTACTTGTGCATAATTGGAGAAATCCGCGTGTTCCAAGTGTTTTAACTTCTTAAGAGTTCCATTCTATCCCTCTAAAAATATCTATCTTTTATTTTTAAAATGCAACTATTCGGTGAGTAATAAATACAGTAATAGTTTATTTTCATAACTTTCATTATACACAAAACCCAATTATTGCAAATTTATTGAAACAGCAAGAATTGGGTAAATGGAATAATAAAGGTGTAATAGCTTCAAACTTAAATGTAAACTAAAACTGACTTAAACCATTTTTTACTTTAACTTTTATATATAAATTTCAAGTTTTTTGTGAAGAATAAAAGACTCTTTGCACTACGAGATGGTGTCACGAGCCTCGACTCAAATTGTCACGGATCACATGTCTTACGGTATCCTGATACGATCTCATAATACTAACTCGGAGTGTGTAGTCTTCTTAAGTACATACTATTAAAAAGGAAGCCGACGTAGTATTGAATTAAATGCAGTTGAAGTTTGGCAACCAGTGTTTTAAGTAAAATAATTACATGCATTTTTATTTTATTGACACTGAGTTTGAAGATGATCTTTTTTGGTCGAAACGCGTTACCTCAGACATAAAAACAGACATAATTTGCGAGAAGAGTGCAGTGTTTTTTCTTTTCTTAAAATAATTGTATTTTAATGTCTTATCGTTAATCTGCTGTATACGGTGAACTTGCTTTGTTTGTAAATCTTTCTTTCACCATTCTGAATTTTTTAAAATTTGTCGTAGTTTAATTCTAATCATTTAATAATAATTGTTTTAACATTTTAAGAATTAATGGTATATTCTTTATGCAGAAGGGACCTTTCATGGCCCATCTGTTTTTGTCACATTCTCTGAACTTGCTTACAAATATTCTAAACTTACCACCAAATGTTCTACTACTATTCCGTTTAAAAATGAAATTTATACAAAAACTAAGAGAGATCTCTACTGAAAATGTGGACTTGGAATCTCTATCGAATTATTGTATTATGATCCTTTTATATTTGATCCGAATATTAATTTTATCGAAATATGTTTTAGCTACTTTGGACACGACTTTTTTAACAGTTCAACAGATTAACTTCAAACTTTGAAATTATATTTTTTACAAAATAACTAAGAGCAATTTATTGTTTTATTCTATGTAATTTTATGTCTACAATTGTTTCCTTTCAGTTTTATGTAAAAATGTGTAAAATAATAAATTTTTTCAATTATATTTTAAACTTTCAAAAAAGCTATGCATTTAAGGGTTAATATTTTATTAGTTGACCTTAAAACTGCAAACTGCACAATTTCTAAGTAAATAACATTGCATAACCACATCGGCAGTGAGCATCATTTTTAGAATTGGTGACAAATGAAAAAATAGCAATAAAAGATTATTGAATTCAGAAAACCTTAACAAATAACATGTTTTCGATCTTATTCACGGTTTTACTCGTGAAACTGATCTCATCAGATTCGTACTGTCAAATGAAAATCTGTAAAATTAAACTTGTCTTTGTCCCAAACGATCACGAGACTTACAACTTGAACCCAACTGCAAAATATCCATATTGCCATGATCAAGCCATGATGAAAATAGAAGTTTGTAAACGTTCTTTATAATATGAAAGATATCTGACTGGCATTTTTTTTATTTTAACATTTTGACGTTCGGCAAGATTTATACAATCTTACCTGTACAGTACAGTTTCTAGTTTTGAAATATATAATAGGCTTCCGAATGTCAAGGTGTTAATAAATTTTTTTTGCTATTTTGTCATTCGTCGGTGATTCTGAACATGGTCTTGACTGCTTATGTTTTTTTTTCAATGTTGATTAGTTAGAAATTTTTCTACTTAGCAGATTATAATCACCCTTGCCTCAACTATAATATACTCAACAGATTTTGGGACATGTCCTCTTATATTTCATACATTCCACTATATCACAGCTATATTTTCCAACATACCTACACAATATCTCGGAACTTCAAATATTTTTTTACATTTCCTGTCTCATGTACACCACATCTTCCTGTACTATACATGCAGGATACAGGATTAACACATTCACCACAACATCCTCTTTTTTTGGTAGTTGCTTGGATAAAGTACACAATGGAAACTGAAAATTACGCCTTTTTAATACAATTAAGAAAAATATGGTTTTACGAAGAGCTGTGTATCGAAATTATAGAGATCGGAACAATATCGTTTTTTTAGTTGTATGATGAACTTTATTAGTTTAATTTTTCCTAATAGTTAATTTAGGTAACTATAGTATGTATGGGAAACAGGCAACCCACGACTGATTTTTGCGACTCTTCTTTTTTCATTTTATGATTAGCACCTGATGTAGAAAACTTGGGGGCTTTTTTCAATGCCAAAATAAAGAGGTGTAGCAAACAAATTGTATTCTTGATTTATTTCTATGCAAAAGTATTTACTATTTAACTGCACTGTTTGTAATACAATGAAATAATTTATTTTTAAATAAAAGTAGGTACCTATTACTTTTCAATTAATTTGCTCAAAAAATTAAATTATTTGGATTAACGAAGTACTTTATTGTAATTCTATGAATTCGGTTTGTTGTTTCAACTTTTATTCGCCGTTATCATTCTGATGTGTCAATAAAAGTTGGCGAAGAAAAGTAACATTAATTTTATAGTTTAAGTGGAAAACATCTCATCCAAAAATTAATCATCGAAAATTGATCTCAGGATATTGGATATGAAAATCCAACGACAAGTTCTTGTCAGCCGACGGACACTGGCAGAAGAGTTATACCTGCACTTAAATCACATGCTATTTGAATTCATTTCTAAGTTGGATATATTATATTGTCAGGTTTGTTAGGAGTATTGAAAAAAATTTGATATACAGGATGCTGAATGAGTTAGCCGAACATAGGAAATTAACATGTAAAAACTTATTTATGCAAATTCCTGCTTCCCTAATTGTTCTAGAGAAAAAATGAAAGACAAAAATAATGCAGAAATATGAACTATGAATGATAAGAGCATTAGACTTCATCTAGTTTTTACTTAAAAAGTCTAAAAATGTTTTTGAAATTCTTAAAAGTTTCATTTATCAGACTTATGCCCGGTTCACCAACCATCGTCAAGGCATTTGATCAACGTCAAATGGTTTGACGTGCGTTAACTCATAAAAATCTGTTTCACAATTGGTTAAAACAGATTTGACATTAATGAAATGCCTTGACAACCTTGACGAAGGTTGGTGAAGCGGGCATTAGGTTTTTTAGAGCCGTTTTACATTATAATAAATTTACAGTTAAATTTTGTCACAAATTTGGTAGCAATTATTGTATAAAATTTAAAGTAAATGTCATACATATTTGTGTCATAAATATTTTTTTCTCCAACCATTCTGAAAGCAGAAATGCTATAGAATTCCGCTAGCGCTCCGCCTCGCAAATGCAAAAATTGCTTGTCAAACAAAGTTTCACTTTTAATCCGAATAAGACAATGTACTATTCTCTATTTGTTGTCCTAAATATTTGGTATCAAATTTAGGATGCAAATTTATGAAGTAATTTTCTTGTGACACTGTTGTAAAATTGAATACAATTTTTTGTCATAGATTTGCTACAAATTTTATTATAATGTAAAACGGTTCTAAGATAATAATTTTTGAAAATAAAAATTAAATTGAATTTATTTCATGGCCAGTCCGATAAATGAAATTTTTTACAATTTCAAAAGTATTTTTTGACTTTTTAGGTAAAAGCTAAATGAATTTTAACGCTCTTATCAATCGTAGTTTATATTTCTGCATTATTTTTGTGTCATTCATTTTTTCTCTAAAATAATTAAGCAAACAGAAATTTTCATAAATAAGTTTTTACATGTTAATTTCTTATGTTCGGTTCACTCATTAAGCACCCGGTATACAATTTTTCATATTTCTTAACCGAGAAACAGCTTCTTTGGTCAGCAAACAAAATTTAGAAATGCTTTTTTGAATATTGCTAGAAATATTAATTATATCGAAAGAAAACCTAAAAAAAATCATAACAAAATTTGTTTAGACTCTTACTTCTTACAGGGTCGAGAAACATAATTGACTATTAGACTCTTACCTAAAAACCATCCAAATGATATAAAATATTTACATTTTATAATAGTATATTAAGAAACTAGTTTCATAAGACACTTTTTTATTGCAAGCAATCCGTTGATGCGTGGTATCTTAAAGTTTGAAAGAATAGTTATGATCGGTTACGATTTACGAGTTATGAATTTATTGCTGTAATAAAATTCACTAAATATTTAGTTTTTTCTGTACCTGTAAATGAATTGTCATGGAGAACTGGAAATAGTGGCGTTAAGGGGGTCACCCCGTGTAATTGCCGGTTTATTTAGCTTTTCTTAGCAATTTTTTTTTGACGAACAATAAAAATATAGAAGTTTCAACTTTTTACTATATATTTATTGATATTTTAACAGTAAGTCATAATTTTTTCAGACCAAAATCTTCTTCACAACGTGTGTTGCGCCACTCCAAAGGCACCCATGTAAAAAAAACTGGCCTCCACGATTCCAGTTGATCGGCTTATTTTACATCAAGAAACTAAACGGCATTTTAATCAGTGAAGCTGTTGCCATCGAGTGAGTTAGAATCATTCCAAAATATTGAAAATTGATTAATTGACGAATAATTATTTAAATAAAATTTAAAAAAATTAAATAATTAATTTTAAAAATCATGTCAATTACTATTCAATTTTCAATATTTTGGAATGATTCTAGTTCACTCGATGGCTACAGCTTCACTGATTAAAATGCCTTTTAGTTTTTTGATTTAAGATAAACCGATCAGCCGGAATCGTGGAGGCCAGTTTTTTTAACATGGGTGCTTTTGGAGTGGCGCAACACACGTTGTAATGAAGATTTTGGTCTGAAAAAATTCTGACTTACTGTTGAAATATCAATAAATATATAGCAAAATGTTGAAACTTCTATATTTTTATTGTTCGTCAAAAAAAAATCCCCAAGAAAAGCTAAATAAGCCGGCAATCACACGGGGTGACCCCCTTAAGCTTAGAAACATATTAATCTAACGCTTTGCAAATTTCTTTGAAATTCCTAAACTTTATTATATAAATTAAATCAAAATTCTTAAAATTCCTAAAAGTAAAATCTTCAAAATCTGTTGTTTTGTTTGGCAAAGAAAATGCAAACTTTTATGTTTATATTTTTTACCTTGGATTGAGAGTTTTAATTAGCTGCTTTTTTGAAACGATTGAACAACTTTTGATTTAGAAAAAGAACTCAAAATAAAAAATTTTAAGTAAATTTGTGGTTTTTAGTAGGGGAAAGTCGGGTGGTTTGAGCCATAGTTTGTTTTTTAGTTATAAAATCTCAATGGATGAAGATATCATGAAGTGGTTGTACTGTTAGAAGGCTTACCTCAATATCTACGCTCTTGCATCATTGATTTTTCGAATTTGGAAAAAAAACTTATTTTTTTTTCGATTATACAAATGGGTTAAATTTGAACAAAAATTAAATTTGTCGGGTGGTTTGAGCCACCTTAAAAAATGTGAAGAAAACAGTAGAAAACTTGCAGAAATAAAATAAAAACGCACAATATCAATAAAAATTAGTAATTTATTGTTCAAATGGCACCAAAAAGAAAATAAAGATGGATTAAAGCTCGATTAATTATTCGATTCTGAGTCCAAATCGAAGTCACAATTTTTGCGTGTGTAAAACACTTTAAGTGAACTGCAATTTTGCACGTATTGCATGCGATGGTTTGTTGCGATTTTTGTTGCAAAATGACGATAATGTTTGTCGCTTCCTCGATTCGATTTTTTGGCTTCTGGTTTTGCCTTTCTGTCCAATCCAATTTCTGTCAAAATCGAAAAGGGGCAAGACTTTTAGAGTCTTTTCCAATCGATAAATATTTATGGGAATGCGAAATACGAAAAAAAATGTGTGGCTCAAACCCCCCGACATTGCTGGCTCAAACCACCTGAATGACGACACTTTTTTAGTATAGTGAAAAAAAAAATTACGTACGATGCAATACTACGAAAACTTTATAGACGTGAAAATTCATTGTATTTATAACATATTAATGATATTTACATTGAAAAATCTTTTAAAAATGTTCACGAAAAGAATTATTTAAAATGTCAAGCAAAAACTATTTTGTTAATGTTTGGAACACGTTGTCTGGCTAACATATAGCAAGTGGGTGTTTTGTTTAAGAAACCTTATGAAAAGTGAAGTATTGGTGTAACAACAACTTCACATAATTCACCAAGAGATGTCACTGTCAATAGACCAAAAAATTGAGGTGGCTCTAACCACCCGGCGGCTCAAACCACCCGACTTTCCCCTATGTATTTATGGTTAAATTCAAAAAATATAAGAATAATACAATACTTAGGGCCACTTGTATTTAACTGCCGATCAAAGTTAAACCAAGATTAACTTACTTTTAAACCAATCAGAACGCTCAATTTCATAGTTAATCTTAGTTTAACTTTGATCAGTTGTTAAACTCGCACTATACAAATGGCCCTTAGAAAATCAAAATTCAAAAAATTTTATAGGTTTGAATTTTCAAATATTCTTAATTCAAACCTGTTATGTGTTAATTGTCTCTTTTTAAAATTTTTTGAATTTTGATTTTCTACGTATTGTATTTTTCTTATATTTTTTGAATTTAACTTTTGATTTATTGTAAACTTATACATTTATTTTGAATTTTAGGAAGACTCCTACTACGATGATGATGTCATCGATACAAGTCACATACAAGCACAAATTGGTCCCGAGGTATCTCTTATACCAGTCAAAAAGAATCCAATCAAAATTAAAATGTTTGGTAAGCTTTCATGCAAGGATAAATCTAATTTGGAAGTGTACAAAATTCAAAAAATAGTGCAACAAAGATCTCCACGTCAAAATGTAAGACTGATATCGAAAGAAGAAGAGATACAAGCGGAAACAGAGGTTATAAATTCAAAACGAAAATCACTTCCACTGGAAAAATGTCCTATATGTAAGAAATTTTTCCGCCGCATGAAAACTCATCTGCAAAAGCACGAAAATGTTACTCGAGACCCAAACGATCCATTAACATGCCAATTTTGTAAGAAAGTTTTTAATACTGGCAGTAATTTAAGTATACACATGCGTACCCACACGGGTGACAAACCATACATATGCGAGATATGTACGAAAGGTTTTGCACAATCATGTAATTTGATTAATCATATGCGTATTCATACAGGTGAGAGGCCTTTTAAATGTCCGCATTGTGACCGTGCTTTTACACAATCAGGCAACCTAAATAATCATGTAAGATTGCATACTGATGAGAAACCATTTAAATGTCACTTTTGTGAAAAAGCCTTTACTCAATCAGGCAACCTCAATTCCCACATTCGAAACAATCACAAAATTCCAAACATAGAAAACGATTTGAGTGATATCGAACTGGTTCAGTAATTTGAAGTCTTTTAAGTAGGTTATCGCAATACTCATATCAATTAATATGCGCTTGTCTTGTACGCTTCATTTAATTTAGTTATTTTTTTATAAGAAATTACTAAACTGCATCTTAGTAACGGAAGTTAATTTTAAGATTAAATGTTTGCTTTAAGTTGTTTATAAGAAACTACTGCAAGGATAATAAAAATTATAGAAATTTCATATAATACTTCTAAATATTCATATATTTTTAAAAGGATTTCCTTTGAATGGATGAAGGTTAACGTGAGAAAACTATAATGAAGATGCTTTCCAGTTGTAGTTATTTTTAAAAAATGGTTTGAAACTGAACTGCTAAAAGTCGAGAATTTGTAATAAATTTAAGATAAACATTTAGTGCTAACATTAAAATCAAGTTTAATTACAATGAATTTGTATTTTATATATTTTAGTAAAAATTACTTTACAACAATTTTTTAATGTAGTACAAGGTAAGCAAATTTTATTGTTTTTGCAACTTACGTAACGTAAATGAAAACAGATGACACATTTAAAAAGTAAAAGAAATAATACAGGTTCTGTCTAAAAAATAATTGCGCACAGTCTATCTGGACATGATGTGTACTACTTTATTTTTTAAGTATTTTAATAACTACGTCAGCTTGGAAAAACAACGAAATTCCAATCCACTGTATTTTTAATAACATGACTGCCATATTATCGTAGGTATTATCTTAATCGCGCTAATTTTTGTTAACGTAATAATATTAAAAATTATAATATAAGGCGAGTGATATTAAATTATATTTATTTATTCATTTCAAGTTATTATAAAAATGATGTATTTTTAAATTTTGTAACGATAAATGTAAATTTAATTTAGTGGTTTGAAGAGGAGAATGCATTTATTTGCAGTGAAAAATAAAATTTTTTGAAGCTGGAATTCTTCTAAAAACCTAATTTAATTAAAATAAAGTGGTTCGGAATCCACTTTAAATTATATGTCCTCTGTCGTATGTGGTTAATTATTTAAAATTTGTGTTAAAGAATTCGATGATATAATATGTAATAATTTGAAATTTATTTGTAATATTTAACAGTGTGTGATTTTGTATAGCTTTATATGCGTGCATGTGCCTGTGTGTATGAGTATAATATGTATAAGTAGTAACCAATATGAAATGACAAAATGTCTTCCTTATACAGTGACTCTCGATTGCCATACTACTGAATTGTAAGATACTCGCCATACTAAGATGCAAGTTTTAACGACTTAAAGATTCTCAACAAACTGTTCCTTATTAGCAAAAATAAGATATTAATGCTAGAATTGTAATTCATTATTAATCAGTCCGTAGTATTTGTAAAATTACGTTCTGACTTACTCAATCCCAAGACTGATTTTGTTTCTATTATTTAAATTATTTCTTTTGTAATTGTATGACTGCTAACATACCTATTAGTGTACTATTAAAATAATCGAATAGCGAATTTTAGAGTAATATGAAAAGATAACATTTATCGATTGATTTGTATGTGCATAATATTGAAATTAGACTATTATTTGTTGTTAGTATTAAACGAGTGAAATTATGTATAATTATATCTATATTTGAATATGATTGTATTTGGTCGTCAAGTAATGTTTTAATTAACGAAATTTTTTTTTTCTTTTTATGTTTAATTTATATTTTATGTATTTTATGAAATTCACGCCAAAGAAAATTATGCTAATTGATTTAGTGAAAATTTAAAAATTATTTACTTTTTAGAAATGATTTAGTTTCAATATTATCAGGTTTTGATGAATGCCACATGCTGTCTACAGACTGATTAATTTAATATCAAAAATTTGTATGTGTAAGTAACAATTAGTTTTAAATTTATATATCTGCATGAACAATTATAATGCGAGTAGTTTTCTACAATAAAAAACCATATAATCTGTAGGTGTGTGCAATTATTGATATTCTTAATATTTTTATCTTATATCAGGTTCATAGTATAGGTTTACTTCCCCGGTTAATTAAATTTTAGTAGCTTTAAGTTATTTTAGCTAAAATGCATAAATTTATATACAGTACAGTCTCGGTAATCCGAACACACGCGCTAATTCTATCTCCAGTCATCCGAACAAAAGAAGAAAAACTCAGTACTCTGCACAAATAGTTATAATCCGAACTCAACCAAGTTGTGATTATAACAATTTATGCTGACTACTAAGTTTTTTTTTTCGTGTTTGGATTAGCTTGTGATTTACTTTAAGTATTAATTAGGTATAAATTTGAAAAAGCACAAATCATTCAAAATCCAAAATTTGATTAAATTGTTTTCAAAAACTTCCATGAACTTTCACATCTTTTTCAAAAAGTATAGCCAAGAAAATGATATGGTCAAACCTTGGGTTTTCGCCTGAAACTGAAGAAAATTGAAAGTAAAATAAAGAAAAGGAGGCAATGAAAGAGACAAAAACCCTAGCAGGGGTCAAAAGAAAGTTATTGAATTTTGGGATGGGGAACTATTTGTTAACCTTTTAAGAAGGTGAAAAGTGGCTTTAGATTAATTTTAAGCCATTGACCTTATTATTGCAGTAGTAATAACTAAAAACAGATTTTTTCGTTTATTATTAATAACTTTTATTCCATCTGATAAAATAATAATCGAAGCTGCGTGTAAGTAATATTCTACACTCTACAGCAGTGATTCTCAAATGGAGTGCCGCGAGCACTCCATAGGGGTGGTGCGAAATTTTTAGCAACAAAAAATTCTTTTTGGGCAAAAAAAATGTTATATAAGGTATTTTAATTTTATCGGACAAATTGGAAAATTTAATTTACATTATTATTATAAAAAAAGAATTTAAAAAATATTATATTATTAAAAATTTAAAAATATGTGTTATTATTAAAAAATATTATAAAAATAATACATTATTATAAAAGTAAGAAATATGCATCATCAAGCTCAGATTTAGAAATTCAGATTTGTCGAATTGACTCCAGTTTTTGAGATAAAGACAACCGTTTTACTTATATTAAAAATAAAACGAACAAAAATATTCAATATTATTCAACGACTACATAGGGGAACAGCGATTCTGTGGTGCGGGGTTTTTGAGTCGACAATGGGTAATTATGGTCCCCTGAATGCGAAAAAAATTTCAGATTTATCGAATCGACTCTTGTTATTCTTGTCTTTTAATTGTCTTAGGAAGTCTAGCAATCCATTTGATCTTTGGCTTGAATTATTTCACCTTCTAATTTATTGGTCATCGAGATCATGTTTATACTTTTTAATTAAGTTTGAACATTTTTCTTGGATTTCTTTAATAGTCATAACTGATAAAATTATTTAAAAAGCCCAATTCTGCATTGGTCTAAATACAAGACTCTCGAGAGTTCCGTTCCTTGAAAGTTCCGTTTTGAGTTTATCTATTAATGGAATAAATACTTTTTATTTTTTGAAAATGAACCCATTTTTATAATTAAAAATTTTTTTGTGTAAATATTTTGTATTATATATTTTGTATATTTTTAAAATATACAAGCTGCTACTATGGTTTACCAATGTACAACGACAAAATCTCGGATTGGTAAAACAGAATACTCAGAATTTTAATTTTAATTACGAAAATGAAAAGTTTTATTTTTCCAGCTCCTGAAATTTTGCGCCACAAGCCCGGGATTCATGGGTTTTTGCGATAATACGCCTTCCTTGCTTGTAGCTAAAATTACACAGTTTTCTTTCTTTGTAAGTTGATGACCCATATTTGACTGCATTACTATCAAACCGCAAATTAACACTAGAAAGACGGCAGCGGTTATTTGACCGCTACGCGCTTTTATTTTGGTTATAACTTTTAAGGGGTTTTGGTGGTCTAGAATTTTCCAAAAATCGAATTTCTTTTTTTAAATAATTTAATAATTTTAATAAATTAAATACTGGGTACCTACATATATTGAGCAACACTATTTATTTTATTACATCTTGATACTAAAGCTCCGAATAAGTTCTGTAACGCTTTCAAGTGCAGAAGGTTTGTTATAATGCATAGTGTCGCTATAGATTAAAGATTAATCTTTCTTGAATGGTAAGATATGTATATCTTTAATTTAAAAAAAAATTTGTGTTAGGACACTAGTAAATTAATTATCTACGATAAAAAATTATTAGAAATTTACGATGATATGAGACATTAGAAAAAGGAAGCTAAGGAACATGAAAATGCCTAGCCTAAAAGGAACCTCTCTTAAAATGACATCCGAGGTCAAGTATCTGGGGAATCATACTGGAGAGGAAGCTAAATTGGAGAAAACATATCACCTCTAAAATAACCAAGGCTAGCATGGCTTTCTGGCAGTGTTTCGACACTGCCTTCGGGGCAATGGGAAGATCGAGGGGATTTTCCCCGAAGATTGTCCTCTGGTTCTACACTGGTGGTTCTACACCGCCATAATAAGACCAATGCTATGCTATGGTGCACTAGTCTGGTTGCGCAGGACCAAACTGGTAACAACAGCGTCCTCTCTATGTCGGCTGCAGAGATCGGTCTGCTTGGCTGTAACGGGAGTGATGCGAACGACATCGACTGTAGCCTTGGAGACTCTCCTCTGCCTTCCTCCGCTGAATTTCTATGTGGTAGAGCAGGCGGTGAGAGCTGCTCTTAGGATGCGGTCATGAGGTCTCTGGACTCACAGACAGGGAGCTAGTGGGCATGCACAGATCCTTGAGGAATTCTCAAAAAGGGCGCCTCTTTTGGGTCTGGATGCCGACAGAATCTCTCCCAAATATGTGTTTGACAGGAAATTTAACATCTTGCCAGACGCAACAGGAACCGACGGATCAGACATTTGTCTGTACACAGATGGTTCCAAAAGCAATACTGGCTCAGGGGCGGGGATTTTCTCCTCTGAACTTCAGCTGGATATAAGTCTAACGCTGGGTAGTTATGCCTCCGTCTTCCAAACTGAGCTAATGGGTATACTACACTGTGCGGAAATATTCCAGGAAAGGAATATCCAGGACAAAACAATTCAAATAATCACAGACATCAGAGCTGCTCTTATGGCACTTGGTCGTCATAAGATCATCTCGGGCCTGGTGCTGCAGTGTATCCGGGCACTGAATGTGATATCAACACACAATGCTCTAACTCTTAGCTGGGTGAAAGGGCACAAAAGTAATGAGAACAACGAGATGGCTGACAGGTTGGCGAGGCTAGGCTCGGGTGATCCACCTTGTGGTCCCGAGCCTTTCATCACGTCGGCTGTTAAAACATTAGATGCCATCATAAAGAAAGAAACACATAAACGGCATGCGGAAAGATGGGCGAATGTGATTGGATGCCGGCAGGCGCTGGCGACAATACGCTCTCCCTCTGAAAAACATGCAAAATACTACCTACAGTTGTCATGGGACAGCCTGTGTACTATTGCTGGCTTTCTGACGGGACACTGCAAGCTAAATAAACACCTGCACATAATGGGACTAGTTAATATCCCAATTTGTCGGGGGTGTAATGAAGCAGACGAAACAATGGAGCATGTGCTTTGTAACTGCCCATCGTTAGCGTCGAAAAGAGGATCCATGTTGGGGGACTTCTGGCCTAGCATGGCCAGCATTGGCAGCACACCGCTCTTTAAAATACTCCAGTTCATCTTAAGTGTGGGATGGCTCGAGGAATAGATGGGAAGGTGGGCTGCTACAACAATTGGAGGTAGCATTAATGGGCCCGTTTTGTGGCCTGAGTGCATGCGAACTTTGGTTTGCCCTCCACATCCAATCCAGAATCCAGACATAGGTTGAAGAATGTAGCTTACGAACATAACTCTCGTCATTATAAAGGCCCTAGGGGTATAAGCATGGTGATTCGGCCACGGAAAGATATTTAAACGATATTCAGAGGATATGTTGGTACTAATAAAATAATAAGATCCTGAAAGTTTCAGATCGGTAACTCAATTGGTTTTCGAGAAAATGCAAAATATGGAAAAAATGGGAAAAAAATTTTTTTCTCCGGAATGGCTGAATCGATTGATCTAAAAATTTAATATGATTTGGCTTTATAAGATTCTTGAAAAAAAATTGTTTTTTCTTTAATTTAATTTTTTTTACCGTGGTACAATTTTTGTAAAATTATGAAATTATTCTTTTTTTTAAGCTATTATTACCCTTTTTACCCTTTAACTTCATAAATTTTTCAGATTTCTTAAAATGGGTACGCCACAGTAGAAAAAAATAAAAACTAAAAAAAAAAAACTAAAAAAAAAAAACTAAAAAAAAAATTTCCTTTTTTTCTTTTTTTCTCGAATAAAGAAACCGATGGAACCCAAAATTGACCAATGAGAAGTCCAGAAAACATAAGACAATAACCTAAATTTAAAATATCCAAACTATTGTAATATCGATAACTATCGAAATATCGATAACTATCGGAATATCGATAACTATCGGAATATCGGTAACTATCGAAATCGATAACTATCGAAATCGATAATTATCGAAATATCGATTAATCAATATTTCAAAAATAAAATATCGTTCTTCGATTAATCGATAACTATCGACATTTATTGATTAATCGATAAAAAGTTCCAGCCCTATCGAAGATTGAGAAAATTATATTAATCAAAATTGTATTTCGTTCCTATATTTTGTATTCTTTTTTTTATTGTCTATTTTCGAAAAATTGACTTAATAATTTGAAAAAATATGTTCTTTTTTCATTAATCTATTGAACTTTGGTTATATTAATAATCAAGCTGTGTAATAAAATAAAGGTCTCTATTTCACGGTGATTTCCGATCATCAGTCGTATATTATAATAAAAAATTGAGAAATAACAAAAATATTCGAACTAAACTAATAAGAATCTATAACTAATGAATGAAATATTAAAAATTGATGAAGATGACTTACCACTAACCCACAAAAATGTCGTAATGGCCCTTTTAAAAATAAGTGTTACGGAACTTTTCTTAAACTGGCACTGCCCTATAATGTTGATTTCTAAATATTTTGAAAAAATTCACAATTACCACAGTTTTTGACAGTAAAGCGTATAAACTAGAAAATAAATCCAAAATAAAAAATTTCAAGTACCTAGCTTCAAGTAAATTTTAATTAAATTAATGCTCAAAACATTTAAATTAATGCATTATTTCAGCCAAAAAATGGTTTTTATTTTTTTCTACTGTGGCGTACCCATTTTAAAAATCTGAAAAATTTATGGAGTTAATAGGTAATATATGAGGCTTGAAAAAAGAATAATTTCATAATTTTACAAAAATTGTACCACGGTAAAAAAAATTAAATTAAAAAAAAAACAATTTTTTTTCAAGGATCTTATGAAGCCAAATAAGTGTTAATTTTTTTATTAAGAGCCCCTACTAGCCACCAAATCATATTAAAGTTTTAGATCAATCGATTCAGTCATTTCAGAGAAAAAAATGTTTTTCAATTTTTACATATTTAGCTCTTTCTCGAAAACCAATTGAGTTAGCGATCTGAAACTTTCAGGATCTGATTATTTTATTAGTACCAACATATCCTCTGAATATCGTTTAAATATCTTTCCGGGGCCGAATCACCATGCTTATACCCCTAGGGCCTTTGACATAGACAATATTGTGTGAAAACGCAAATAAGTACATAATATTAGGTATTATCTGACCGTTCAAAAAATAGTAATTACCTACTATAACAAATTGGCTTCAAAATTCATTCATTGAAAAATCAAGGAAATCACCGGTTGGCATATTATAATATATCGATTAGTGAATGAACGAAGTTCATAAGTTCATTCAAATTAAAAATTTGAAAAGGTTACATTAAAAGACTACTGTATAGTATGGATAATCCAATGTTTAAAACTTAATTTTAAAAAATTAAATAATAATACTTATACTCGTATTTATAAACTGTTGGCTTTTAGTTTTTCTATAACATCTAACGAAATGTATCATTGCCGTCAACTGATTGTTTACCAACGACTGACATCGAATAGAAAAAAAGGAAACTAATTACAAAATTCCAGTAGGTAGTAAAAAAAATGTCTGTTCATTAGTGTTTCAAAAGCGCAATCTTTATTCTTCTCGTTTCTTAACGCTTCGTTTAATCGGTTTTTAAAGCTTATTTTAACACTATTTTCAGTTAAAATAAAATATTTAAACAGTTTTCATTTATTAAAAATCTGTTAAAAAAAATGTTTAAAGTGACTTATTGTCAAAAATTTTTTCCGATAATAAAATAATAATCCGATAAACTGTTCCGATCGAGACAATCGTTGCCGTTCTTAGGAATATCGGAAGCAAAATTAAATAAGTAAATATTTGTGTTAAGTTAGAAATTCGCAACAGGACGTTCTGTAAAAATTTCAATTAGCTGGAGATCTCGATGTTACAGATAAATAAACTTTCAAATTACTTCTAACTTTGACAATTGTATTTGCAGATTAGTTAACAAAGCGTAAGCAATGGCTTTGGTAGTTGGTAAAATTAAAGTAAACACACAAGAAGTAAGTGGTAAAATATTGTGTTACAAAATAGATATTGTTAAAATAGTTAACTCTCGATTTCCTACAGTTTTCACAAAATAACGCAGTTAATCAAAATCGAAAGTTCAGCTTGATGAACTTTAGTATTATCAAGAAAACTAAAAAGTTGAACACATTTTTATTGCTGCAAAGGAAAAAGTTTTATACAATGCGTAATGAAATACTTAAATGATAAATGATAATTTTGGTATTACAAAAGAGGAAATATACAAGAAAAATTTAGTATGACAAAAAAAATTTTCACAACTAATAGTAACTAAATTGTTTCTGTTTAATTAAGGAATATTTCTGCTTCTTTCGCTCGATTTATTAACAAAGAAAATAGGACGGAAACTTGTTCATAGTTTACTCGTACTTCGTAAAATCCAGAAGAAAAGCAACTAATGGTATAGTTGTAGAAGTGAAATAGTTGTTGGCATACAAATTAAAAATTTCCAGTTCGTATCACTAGTAAATTATAGATTTATTATTAAAATACAACATAGGCGGTATTTTAAGTACCCAAACGAGATTACTTCTAAAAATTATTGTACACTAATAAGTGAAAAATTAATCAAAAACTTAAAGACTAATTACCTTAAGAAGCACTCAAAGTGGCTGGAAAATAAATATTTTGGAATTTAATTTACCAAGAAAATTGAATATTCCATATATTGCAAACCAAGTAACCACCCCTGATTAACATACGAGTGACCGGCTTATCTATGTATGCTAAACACGTAGTTCAATATGCTAATTCTATACAAAGAGTGGTACAATTATTATTATAGCACACAAATAAGCATTTTAGCTCTATAAAATGTGTCCTGTGAAAAAACATATTTGTGGAACTCTTAATTTTTTAGTGAAAAATATTCACTTAAATATTCATGCCAAATCGAATCTGAATACAATCTAAAATTTGCTAGTTCAATGTGCAATTTAAATTTAATAAATAAAAATATCTACCCCGGTATAGAATTATAGCAATATGTTGTGACTAGCATGTTAACCAAACGTACAGGTTGGCAGTCCGTGCTAATTTTTTATACTACTGTAATTTCACTTTACTGTAATTGCGTATTTTTTGAAAAGAAAAAATTGCCACCATTTTAGACCCGTGTCTTTAAATATCGATAGTACTTTTTTTTAAATAGATTGGTTTCCAAGTTTTACTTAAAAACAGAGATTTCTGCTTGTGCTTTTGAAAACAAAATTTTAAAACATAACTTACCCCCAGCAATTAATTTTTATATGAGCAATGAGACTTTTCTTTGTAATTTTCAAATAATCCAAATGCAAATTCAAACTTAAGGTAAAATATGCACGACACCACACCAGGTATCCAAATAAATTTTAACAATGCCTTGAAAGTTAATTCAATTCACCAATTCAATTATACTATTTTATTGATATCAACCAATTAATTTTTATCCATCAGCCAATCTCCAAATTATAATCCAAATTATAGTCAATCCAAATCAATTCTTCGTCGAAATGATTCGTCTAATCCATTACTTTAATATTGTGATTGCCAAATTTTCTTTTTCCAAATTTTGTATTTATTCTTTATCAATTTTTATTGTAATTTTATCTAAATTTTTATCATTTTCCAACTTTTTGTTTTCTGTGTTAGCCAAATTTTCATTTTTTTCTTGTTCCCCGTCAACTTTTATCGTTTTTACCTCTTGGAAATCTATCATTTTTATTTTATTATTTTCAAAATCGTTTTTAGTTTATGCTTTTAGTTTTTCAAATTTAACCGATTATATTTGTCTTCCAATTATTCAAACCAAATTAATAAATCTTATCCGAATCTTCATTAATTTTCATCAAAAAAATTTCAAACTTTGCAGGGACAACTTCCAACTCAAATAAATTCACTTAATAGATTAATTCGTTTTATTTTCAACAATCAATATTTTAATTCCAAATTACAATCATAAACGTATGTAAATATAACCAAATTTCACCAATATACAAATCAATTATCACTTCTTATCATCCAACTAATTTTTCTTTTCAAAATTTTCCAAATTTATAATTACAATTTACCATAATTCAAACTTAATTTTTCAAAAATTTTCCAATATCGTCCAAATTCAGACAATTTTCAATATCAAAAATTACGCAAACCTCAGAAATGATCACAAATATTCTATAGGTGTCGACCCTGGTATAATTGCTTATTTTAAGCAAAAATAATTTGCAAACTAATACTTTATAATAGTTTGACTAATAAATTTTTTGTTTCATATTCAGTCAATATTCAATAAATATTGTGTTAAACATGCGCATGGAAATGGAAAGCTTAATTTTCATCACTGGTGGCACAAGTATCTATTTATTACCTTACTCAAGTGAATAGTGAATATCGCGTGCCGGATCAAGCTATTTCAGCGCAGAATGCAAATTAGGTAAATGGCGCCTAATGGTCGGTCAAATTCATGACAAATGAAAAATGATTCCCAAACCAAATAATCCTGGCACGAATCCTGAAATTGAAAATAAAATTATTTTAAAATTTTATACAATCAGTTGGATGCTGGGGTACTCGGTACTACTCAGTGCGTATTACTTAAACCTACAAATGTACTTATTAAGTAGGTAAGATCAATCACAGATCAGAGATCATATACACAAGTTTTCAGCTTTTGAAACCAGGGGGTCTGGGGGGTGTGGAACACCCTCCAGTACACCTAAACAAAATTGGTCCCAGAATCTGATTTTCTATAGATTTTTGCAAATGTCTTTTGTAACCTAGATCCAGTAATGCCCAGTGGAATCACAACTTTAAAACTGGAATCCAAATCTGTTTGCTATTTACAGCTATTTGTGTTTTTTAACACACTTACAAGTATACTGGAGGGTGTTCCCCCTCAGCACCCCCCAGACCCCCCGGTTGTAAATACTAAAAACTTGCATATGTACATGTTTTGTGTGATTGCTGTTATTTTTTGCTGAAATAAACAGCAAAAATAATTGAAAAAATTAAGCAAAAAAAACGGAAAATTTTTAATGATTTTTTTTTACAAATTCAGGGGACAAATCTTCTCCCAAATGAACTTTTTTGCTACAAATATTAACTTTTTACCTCTCTAGTTTACCAAAAGAAATGTAAAGGCTAAAATAATTGTTACAAAAAAATAATAAAATAGATAGAACGGGTCATCCCCCGAAAGCGGTGAATAGTGGAATAAAACGGAGGTCATATTTGGGTTCAGGAGGTTAATTTACATAAGAATTAGGAGGAATGGTATCAGGGTTCGAAAAAAAAAAATTTAATTTGTAGACCTGTGTTATCATTAGGGGTCGTACATTAATTACGTAGGCGTTTAGGGGAGGAGTCTCGGTAAATATCACGTAATTTTTTTTTCGCATGAAACTGTAAAATTGCGAGAGAACTGGGTTAAATTAAATAAAATAAACAATTTCACGTGAGATTAGAAGGGGGGAGAGAAAGTTGAACCAAATCTTATGACATCTCACCAGAGGGAGAAGGGGTCTAAAAATCGCCTAACGTAATTAATAGCCGCCGCCTACTTACCAATTTTACTTTACCAATTAAATTAAAGAAAATATGAATTAAATCACAATTTTGGAACCTTCTGAATTTTGGCGCTGGGTGCACCTATATTGCACCTATGGTTAGAAAAGATATTAGTTATATAATGTATTCTGTATAAGGTATTCTCAGTTTACCTTATCGTTGGTGGCATGGCGCTCGTAACGCTACCAAATGTCACAACAACATGGCAGCTCTATTACGTATACTTGATGATATTTCAAGTTTGATAATGAATTATTTTATCGAAAATCGTAGTGCAATGATAATAACTCACAAAATAGAACACCAAAAGAATGCAAACGCTTGGTTTATAAAAAAAACTTTCTATACCAACTATAAGTATTAGATTAACTTAATATTTTTCCGCGTGGTGGCGTTCGCTTAATGTAAATCGCAAATAATGTAAGAATTATTTCTTTAAAAATGCACCATACAAATTTGTATCTCGAAATAAAATTATAAAAATGTCCAAATCAAAACAGTTACCTGTTTAAATCACAAAACTGCAAATTTAGCGCAAAGATGACCACCACATACCACATCAATGTAAGGGTTTTGAAAAATTACAGATAATAACCAATTTGCAATAATCAGCTTTTGTTTAATAAATTAAGCATACAGTGGCAAAACGTCAATTTTTTGCCCCCCCCCCCCTGTAAATAAGCACTTTCGGGAATGTTTTGGTCCTTTCAAGATGCATTTGAACCTTCTACAGCTCTGCCCCCCCCCCCGCGTTGCGGAGTTCCGTCACTGGTTATAATGTAATGGAGCAATTTGAAATTAATGTTTAAGATGTTGAAAACGATGTTAAAATTTATAACCCAGCGAAGCTAACGTTTCGCATGATATAACCTACCTGTTGAAATGTGTATTTGTCAATAAATAACGCTATACCTACGTTATACATATTTACGCAGAAGATTCATGCTATCATTTTGTTATTAGTGTAGTTGTCAAAACAAATTCGTTCTCTCAAATAGTATGTTTAAGATTTATGATAATCCCTCTCTAAAAGTATGTACTTTATTTTAAAGTGGGATAATATGCTTAGTTGTAGCTTTGATGTTTTCACGATTGATCTACAATATTAAGGCTAAACAACGGTTAAAATTCATTCGTTGAAGATTACACGTAACAAATTTGTTATAATATACATTCTTTTATTATTCTTGAGAAAACCATTAAATTTAAAATTTGTAAGCTATTATCAAGGGAATAATGGAGACAATGAATTTTACCTACATATATTATATTGTATTCAGCTAACGCAAGCGCAGGTCTATTCACTACGCGACGCGATAAAGTTCTCGATACCACCAGCGCACAGTTCATCACTTTAGGTGGTGCTATACGTCCCGACGCCTACACAAATTAACTCGATAACAGGTATTTACTGTTTTATGCAGCACGAAAATTTTGCACCATTGATATTATATGCACACGTTGCTATTATAAAATTGCACACACCCATAATAAATGTTACAGTTTCAAAACTAAATTTATTTACTATGAGCTTTAATGTAATTAAAAGAATTTATCACAAAATAATTATATTTATTAAAAATTAACTCCAAAAACAATACGTTTGAAAATATTTTGTTCTATTTTAGATACTACCTACAGAGAATTTTTCAAAATTGTTGGTAAGTGAATGAAAGTGGCTGTAAGATTTCACCTTTAATTTAACAGAGATGCTTTATAAAAAACTTTTTCTAACGTTAGTTTAGTGACATTACGAGATAGATAAATGGATAGAAAACGTTTTGACTTGGTTTTAAAAATACGATTAAACTATAGCTAACTAAAACTCATGTTTTAATTGTATATTTTTATTTAAATTATTTTAATATCATGACAAATGAAGACAAAAGTATTAAACGATTGTCACTCGTCACAAAGTAAAATTTATGCATTGTAATAAACTTACAAAAAATTCTTGGCAAACACGTAAATCCAATAAATTATATTTTCGAGTTTGTATAACATTATATTAATATTACCATCTAATTTTCTAATTCTTTTTTAAACTTTATGCAATGTGAATTTTGAAAAGATGATCGCTTACGATAATAAGGTTATTCAATTTGAATATTTAAACATGGTAAGAGTATAAGGTTTATTATTAAGATTAAATACGTCATTTTTGCGCTATTATACTTATAAAAAGTTTCTTAAAAATAAATAAATTTTCAAAATGACATTCTGTTTTAACGATAGCTGATTAAACTTTTAAAATAATAAATAAATTCGTGGTTTTGATTAAAACCAAAATTTGCACTAGGTATACATTGTAAACTCATCGCTTTTCAAATTGCAAAATTTATATTATATTTACAGTGTATTTTATTTGTGAAACTTGGTGCACTTGAGTTGTAAACTACAATAGAACGTACAATCAAGTCAAACATAACATTTGTCCGATTTACGGTTTCAATTTACGTAAGCAAATTATTTTGTGATGGGTAGGTTGTGGATATAAGAAACTTGATACTATTTCTCAATCCTAATTTAGCCATCCAATTAAATCAAATTTTTTGAAAAATGTTTTAACAATAAGTTAATTAAGGCTGTCTTCTAAAATAATACTCTGAAAAGTAGTACGACAAACTACATAGTAAATTTGTAAGTCAAAATATTTCAATTCGTTTTAGAATTTTTTAGAAAAAAAAAACAGTTAAAAAATAAATGCTGAAAAACACTTTCGAAAATATAGCTACAGCAATAAAATAATTTCTTTGCAAAACCGACGACGTCGAAGACGGTTTGGCTATAGTAGATTTTACATATTTACGATTTTTGCGCATTTCTACAAAACAGTCCTCTCTTTAAAGATAAATATTTTAATTAAAAGAAAAAATGGTACTTTGGAAGCATTTAACTTCGGAAGCGGGGTGCGTCTTGAATAAACCCTGCTCAAGCAAAGTGGGGTAACTTCGACGCTCCATTTCTTAAAGGAAAAACTTACTGTAGTATCACGACAAACGAAGTAGACATTATTATTCGACGAATGACGCTAGAAGGAAAGACTAGAATTTCTTGTATTTTCTATTTAGAAAACTGTACATTTTATGGAATCTTACCATAAAATATTTAGTTACTTTATATGCACATTGTGACGTCAAATCAATAAGAACAAGGCAGTATTTTGAGTAATATTCTGCATCAGTATTTAGAATACAATTTTGATCCTTGTAAAAATTGTTTTTAAAATTGTAAAAGTTTTGTTCATTCTATGAAGTTTATTTGAAAGGGTCTAAAGAAATAAAAAAGTTAGACAACGCACAGTTTAAACTGTTACAGACAGGGAGGATTCTCTTAGACCGAGCCAATGTAATCGATGTAATAGAATTTTAGATTGGACATTAACTAATTCAGTGTTAATGGATTTTTAAGGACAACTACAAATAAGGTAGCTTCCTGTGTTTTACAATTAAGAAATTTCTTCAGACAAATTATTATTCGTGACTAAGACTAACAGCTTCGTGAACAATTTGAAATTTAAGTAAGGAGTATATTTATTATTCTACTTCATAGAATATATCAGGCCCCGAACCCCCCGGTTTATAAAAGTTTAAATAGTTTAAAAATTTAACTTTTTAACTGCTTGAACCTTTAGTCTTTTACAGAAAACTAAATGTAGCAATAAATTTTCTAGGAATTAAATTTTTTATTCTGATACGTGTGAACGAATCAACTTAGCTTGTCAGTTTCGAATAACTATAGAGAAAATAGAAAAATGTTTGTTTTTTACTTTAAGACTTTCGGTCTCTTCAATTTCGGTCTCTTTTGTCATTTTCGAGTTATCATAGAAAATAAAATTGAAGTGCATGAGAGCTCTCGTGGTTATGACCATTAATCGAGATAACTCCTTATCAAGTAATTAATTAATGACGTAGTTATACACAGAGAAAAAATCAATCCTCGCAATAATTTTGAAGTAAATATTACATCAATAATTATAGTAAAATTTACTTCAAAATTGATGTGAGGCTGATTTGAACTTCAATTATAGTAAAAATTACTTCAAAACACCAAAAATTTTTCTCTGTGTATAAAGTTTGATCAAAAATGTAATGTAAACGCTGCGCACAAGCATCAGGATAAAATGAGTTTACTCTTATCATGATCATGAATATTTCTCCTGTGCGAACTTCTTTTCGTCTATTTCAACAGACTTTCCAAAATTCCAGAGTGCTCAAATTTGGTACTCAACTTCCACTAGTGCAGCACATGAAAGATGAATAATATAAAAATGTTTGTATTTTTACGTTAAACACTTTCAACTTCTTGAACATTTTTTATAATTATATTTAATTGTTTTAGAAATATTACAGAAATTGTAATTACAGAAATTTAAATCTCCTACTTGAGCTTATTCCACATAATTAAATTTATGGACGTCTTCGAAGTTATCACCACAAAAAATGTAGTATCGAAGCTATGTGTGCCTTCTATGCTTTTTATCATTATGCAGCTCAAAAGTGTTTGGACATTACGAAAGTTGTAATATCAATTACTTTTTATTAAGGAATTGGTTATTCCTATCACACCTGGAATAGCTCTTCTTCAGTAATAGATTTTGTAGTAAAGCCCTGGTGGTGATTTTGTAACTAGCTCTGTTAATTGTAGTTTAGGAAAGATAATACCGCTGCTAAACGAGAGGTTGTCGGTAGGTTGTCACTAGCACATATTTACAATGGAAACTATTCGTGCATATCCAGGATGGTCATTAATATTGATCGGAGATAGACTATGGTCTATCTTATGAGATAGCACTCGACAAGTTTTGGCGAAGATTGATGAAGAATCAATTGTGAAAACAACTGGAGCTACTATGCATTGACTTTGCCGGCGAAAATGATATAAATTTGTTCTGATACTACGTCACCGCTTCACGATCCCAAATAGCACCCGTAACTTCAATCTTGGTGGTTGTACAGCGTTAATTTTTGTTTCAAAAACAACGCAGAAGAATTACTAATTATCACTTGAATTGGCTTACTTCCAATTAAGAATTCAGCTCCAAAATCTGAACTAACATACCACCAAACAAACTACGCACGATTTCCTTGCTCGAGAACTCAAAGATGCATGAAAAAACTAAGCAAACTTAAGATTTGATATGCATCCCGAAATGAAATTAAGAAAGGATTGATCCAACATTTTTATATGACAATTGTTACAAAGTCACGCTGCAGTTCCGTTTCCCCAGACCATTTTAAATCTGTGCATATCGATTTTACTGACTTTGACTAAAATATATGGTGAACATATTACCAAAACGTAGCATTGGATCAAATTACCCAGTATTTTGCTCAAGCCGAGAGAAAAATATCAAATGAAAGCTAATATGAAAACTGTAAAAACACTAGACACTCATGCAGCGCATGGCATAGAGGCGTGAAGTAGCACGTTGGAAAAAAAGTGTAACTATTGAAGTAGAGGAGTATCATTAGATGTAAAACAAAGTTTAGCAATCATTTTATTATAAGTGTCTTTAATTTTTGTCTACCATTTGTTTTTAAATAAAAATAAAAAAGTTCTTGTAGTAAAATGCATGCTAAATTTAATTTTACGTTTAACGGTACTGCTCGGGTCTTTACCTCATTTATTTTAGAAGTTATAATGTTTTTATTTAAACTTTCCAACTAATTGATGGTTTTAGTGCTGATGTACTGGAAGTTATGCATAGTAAAGAGTAAAACTCAAACCTGGAAATAATTTCTTCACGATATTAATTATTGATGATGAAAGTTTCCTGTTAGTTGAAATTGATGCGTTTAAAATATATTTACTTTCTATATTGTTCGTAAAAATAAAAAAATTTATTAAAAATAAAAAAAAAGCTTTGCAGAGTTAGTTCTTAGAAAATATTACTCATTTTTTAGAACGTCAAACACTCATAATCTGCATGTGCACAATTTAAACCCAACATCCTTAATTTCTTAACCCTTTCAATCCAAATCTTAAAAATATGGTCCCCTTTTCGAAATTTATAGAAGCATGTGAAAATTTTATTAAATAATTTTAAATACTACAGTGGTACCCCGAATTTACGCGTTAGGTGAGACTGAATGATATCCGCTAAGTCGAATTCGCGTAAGTCGAGGTATATAATTTCACATATAAATACGCTCTTCGTTGGAGTTTATATTTTCTGAAATTTGTAACCCTTGTTCTATTTAACTGAAACCCTCTGTCAAATTCCCAAACGAAAGACGAATCGACGAGATTTGAAAATCGCGTAACTCCGGGTTTGCGTAAGTCGAGATAGCGTAAATCGAGGTATTATAAAACGCAACATTACATTTTGAAATAAAACCTAAATTTAAAATAAATATGTGTATATTCTGGTTCTTTGTATTTTAATAAGAAAAATATATTAAAAATGTGCTTGTACCTTTGTACTGACCCAATGAACAGTTGAAAATAATCAAAACTTTGTTCGGAGTTTTTAGGACTCCGCACAAAATTTTACCGCACAGTTCGGGAAAGAGTTACTTTCGGCATTGAAAGAGTTTTTAATTAGTATTCAGAAAAATTTAATTTGAAAAAGTACTGACCCTTGTTATGGGACATTTGAAAATAATTTTCGGGATAATTTATTTTAAAATCTCTTAAGGGTCTGCTTTGAACCTGGGACAAGGGATAGTAACTGTATTATACAACTGATTTCTTCCTGTAGATTTGTAGCAAATTCGTTTATTATAGCTCCTCAGTAGTTAATGTTGCAGGCTTGTTGGATGACATGCAAAAACCTGTTGAACCTACTATATAATGACCGTATGTATAGTAAGAAAAGCCAACAAAAAGTTTATCTGTTCTTATTATAAAAATTTAATTTCTTAATAACAATTTAATCGAATTGGAAAATTTATAATTTTGTTAAAGGACGTGTTCTCGAATTTTCTTAAAAAAATATTGGGTTACCCCAAAAATAGAATAATTTTTATTAACATACTAATATTACTTTTACATCAAGTTGAAGATGAAATCTTACTGATTATGTAAGAAAAAAGTTATCGAAATACTTTAAAATGAGTAATATGGATTATAAACGAAATGGCAGCAAGTTATTACTTTAAACGAATTGATGAACGAGAAATTAATTATTCTAATACTGATTACTAAATACAAAGTAGATTTTTGTACTTGAAAGCTTGACATGTACGAAAGTCGTATACAGTATTAATTTACGAAGTTTGTTTAATATTTTGCACAACAAAAGGAATTTAAATTTTTATTATGAATTTGTAACAGACAGCATCAAAAGTTATTAAAATTTTTGGTGCGTCGGTATCGATCGGTATTAATGTTAGGTTTGAACATCTGTTGATAACAATTGGAAGCTTAGAGCAAATAATTTCGCTTTGATATACTTAAAAATATAATTTGTTTATTGTACCTACAGTCAGAGCATTTTATTTATAATGTAAAATCTTTAATGCAGCCAATGAAAATAACATGCAAAGCTTATTGAAAATATCAAATAAATGTACTAGATCCCCGCACTGTGCTATCCCTATTAAGTAAATAAATGAACTCATGTAATTTCCAATTTTAATTTTTGTTACATGTTTTTCTTTATAACTTTTTGCTTCTGTTTTGTGGAGCTAATTTGGTTCGCTTTGTAAATATAAAAATTTCGCTGTTAATAAAATGGTTTTAATAATATTTAAATCATTTAAAATTTTAAATCTTACCAACTCTCTTAATTTGTTTGTAGCTTTCATTTGTATGTATTTTGACCACATGCTTTTATTAAAAACAGATTAAAAATAAAAGTAGATAGTTATAGCTTTTACCTACTTACTAACTTTTGATGTAGAAATTATTTATTCAATAATTATGCTAGTTTCCATTATGCTTCTAATTGTATATTGGCAAGCACTACAAGCCACATTTCTATTTAGTAATTGGTTCTATTAAAAAGGAAATTAACGTAAACAAATATGCATTTTAAGTAACGGAATTTTAAAAACCAACACATTGAATCGTATCTTACTACGGCAAAAGGGAACAGACAAACTCACCCTACTTGCAAAATGAGATAATGAGACACGTATATCATACAAAATTTATTCTTTTTCCAGAAATTCCAAAATTTAGGTTTTGAAGAAAATGTCAATTCCTCCGACCTTTAAAATGGTGTACCGTCAATTCGTCGCAGACAATTCGTCGCGCGACAATTCGTCGCGGACAATTCGTCGCGGAAAATTCGTCGCGGCAAATTCGTCGCACGCGACAATTCGGCGCAAGCGACAATTCGGTGCAAGCGACAATTCGTCGCATGAGACAATTCGGCGCAAGCGACAATTCGTCGCAATGACAATTTGTCGCAGTAGAGAATTCGTCGTATGAAACGATTTGATCGCGATTAAATTCGCCAAATGTAACTGAGAGTTGCCAAAATGTCACTTCAATTTGTTATCTTCTGTTTTCGGTTATACAGGGTACCCGTTTTTCTAACTTCACCACGTGGGGTGAATTTAAAAAAAATATATTAAGTTGGTATAAAATATACCAACTTAATATTTTATCTAGTATATAATAAACTAAAAAAGTTTATTTATTTCAAGTTAAAAAACCGATCAAAAAAGAAAGAAAAATTAACAGTTCACTTCCACAATGGTACTTGAATATATGGAAAGTGAGAAAGGCCGCCAGTTATTATTATTTAAAGGCTATATTCATAGACGAGAAAGAAGCATAGAATCGAGTGGAAAAGTGATTTGGAAATGTGTCGAATACCACAAGTCGCGTTGCTCGGGGCGTGTTCACACCATTGGTGAAGAAGTTGTAAAAGACACTAGCCACAATCATGTTGCTGATGCAGTAGATATTGAAGTTCGGAATGCACTAACAAGAGCGAAGAATATTGCAACAGAAACAGGACGAACTACTCAAAATATCATTGCAACAATTTCAGAAGAAGTATCGGTTGCTGCCTCAGGCCAATTACCACCGCTTTCTGCAATAAAAAGAACCGTTCAACGTGCACGCGTGGAAAAAGAAGCCGTGCCTGCAAATCCTATGTCATTGCAGGAATTAGTCTTTCCACAAGAACTAACCATTACGTCTTCTGGAGAACCGTTTTTATTACATGATAGTGGACCCGGTGAAGACAGAATTTTAGTTTTTTCTACTGAGGCGAACCTAGAATTTATGTTGAATTCCAACGATTGGTTCGCAGATGGAACGTTCACCACTGTACCACAATTGTTTGCTCAATTGTATACAATTCATGGCGTGCAATACAGCAATGTAATTCCAACCATATATGCCTTGCTGCCGAATAAGTCTCAAGATACTTATAGTCGTTTATTTCGAATTATAAAAATGTTGAAGCCTGCGGTTCAACCCTTAACCATTCTATTCGACTTCGAAATGGCTGCAATGAATGCATGTCGCAATGAATTCGAAAATATTGCGATACGAGGATGCTTTCTCCACTTTACTCAAAGCATATGGAGACATATACAGCAAGGGGGACTGCAAGTTCGTTATACTCAAGATGCAGATTTTGCGTTGAATATGAGACTACTTGCAGCTTTGGCGTTTGTGCCGGAGAACGACGTCGTTGAATCGTTTCAAGTATTATTAGACAGCGCATTTTACATACAAAATGAAGACATTTTGACGCCATTAATAAATTATTTTGAAGATACTTGGATAGGTAGATCAGACAGAAGAGGAAGAAGGCGTCCTCCATTATTTTCAATAAATATATGGAATTGTTACGAAGCGGTCGCACAAAATATTCCGCGTACCAACAACGCAGTTGAAGGATGGCACAACAGCTTTTCTTCAATAATCAACGCCGCTCATCCAAGCATATGGAAATTTGTAAAGGGGCTTCAAAAAGAAGAAAGTTTGAATAAGTTGAAAATAGAACAGTTTATAGCTGGAATTGAAGTACACCAAAAAAAAAAGTACAAAGACACTGCCGTACGAATAGCAGTTGTGGTTGAAGATTATCAAAACAGACCAATTTTGGATTATCTTCGAGGAATTGCGCATAATTTTAAATTACAAATATAATTTATATTTGTTATTTTATTGTTTATTATTTTGTTATTTATTGTTTTGTTATTATTATATTGTTAATTATTTTTTTCGTTGTTGTTTATTGTTTATTAATAAAGTTTTTTACTTTTGAGAACAAAAGAGAAGAGAAGAGTACAATTAATTGCGACGAATTGTCCCATGCGACGAATTGTCTCATGCGACGAATTGTCTCATGCGACGAATTGCCTCATGCGACGAATTGTCTCATGCGACGAATTGTCTCATGCGACGAATTGTCGCACGCGACGAATTGTCCGCGACGAATTGTCCGCGACGAATTGTCGCGCGACGAATTGCCCGCGACGAATTGACGTGGATCCCTTTAAAATATGTATGTTTATCGAAAAATATTCAACCTTCTTGTGCCTGTTTATCATTCTATCCTTTAAAATTTCGATTACTTTATTTTTTATTGTACACTCAATCGTTTTGTAGTAAACAGAAATCATAAAGTATATATCGCACCGTTTAATATTAAAATTTGTTGTATTCAATTTTTTCTTAAGTGAAGCTTTAGATTAAGATAATCGGAAACAAAAATTAACTTGTTGGCAAGTTATTAACTTTTTAGTATATTCCAGGTGATTGTACGCTTATTTACAATTTTTTGATGTTATTAATAGTTTCTGAGATAATTGCAAATGAAATCTTGAGAACATCATTCCACGCAGATTGTACAAGGGACCGCATGAGGACAGTGCTTGAAGATTATTTTGTAACTGTAAAATCTACGGTGAAAAGTGAAGAGATCAAAATTTTAGAGAATAGGATAATAAAAAAGCACACGAAGGCTTAACAACGCCCAACAAGTAGTTTATGAGTTATGTTAAAAGCAAGAGAAAACAAAACTTCTTATTTTCACGTCTGTTAAAAATCTAATTTTTTGAAAAGGTATTTTAAAGATCGGAAGAATTAGTGCCTCTTTAATGTGAAATTTTAAGTAATCTTTATGTTATGCTAATTAAAATTTCAACTATAAATTGAGAGGTATATACGCAGATAATTTTCGGAATAAAAAATGATTAAGGTAGGTGGGTATTTTATTCGTAAACCGATACCAGATTGCAAATGACTAAATAATTGAAAATGAATTAATCTGCGAGACTAATGATGTAGGTACGATATTAATTTAGTAAAGTATAATTGTATTTTAAAATTAGAGCTATTTGTAAGTCCTAGTTTAGATTATTATTTTTAATACAAACTTGAACATGTAGGTTTAAAATAAAAATATTTATGCATTTTGAAATGAATGAAATATTGAAATATTACAATGAGATAGAATGAAAGTTTCCACATATTAATTAATTATAAATAAAACTTAAAAAGTATTAAAAGCATGAAAATAAAATAGAATCTATTTTAGTTGTAACCGAATTTGTGAGATATCATAAACTGTAACAAACAAAATATAGCTGATTCATTCTGAATTTTATAACGTAAATACTATCTATTATATTATATTACACAATAGTTTGGAAATCCGACATAAAATACTATTGAAAGTAGATCAAGTATTTTTTCTAAATTTTTCCAAGTCAATAAATTTCATTTAGATTGAACTTTTTATATTTTACTAAAAAATATGAGCACTGAATTTAGAACTTTTATTATAGCCGTTCTTATTTTAATATACATATTTGCGTCTTATTTAAACTTTCTTTGAACGAATAGAGATTCTTATTTGTTTCTTATGAGGTTGTCTAAAAATTGTCTTCGAGACTTATTATCTTTGACAAGAAATCAGGAATTTTAAGGTAGCTAACTGAAATAGAACTCAATTAACATTACATTTTGATAATAAATATTTTGCAGAATTTCATAAATAAGAGCTTAGGTATTTACAGTAGACGACATATTTTTTCAATGGTTGAAAAGATGAATTATAATCCCATTTTAAGTTCTGATGCTATCTGATTATAGACTCAAATAATCATAATTCAAAATGCAATTAAGTATAAAAATTATCATTATTATACAATCAAATTTTACATTTGAATACAATTTATATATTTTACAGAATCGATATCGGTTAACGGTTATAGAATTGGTAACCGAATTGATACACAGATGTACATTATTGTGTGTATGTCAACATTTTATAGAGATATCTAAAAAAAAGTGCATATATTATTTAAGCAACAATAGGAATTATTCATACAATACTTTTTCAATGACATATTTTCTTTTAAACTATATTCTGTGACTATATGCCATAGTGGTATAAAAGTTCTGAAAGCGCACCCATCGATTCAATAAATTATATATAAAAGAGAAGCGCTGTAGACTTCGTGAGTCCAGAGCTGAACAGTATTTCAGCATTTAATACTTTAAAGATGTTGCCAATATCTTGTGGGAGAGACACGTCCGAAATAACCAAGTTATTTGATCGGGGTTCGAACCCACAACTGCGACATAGCGATCTATCATTTTAACTGTTACAACCTTCCAGTTGGTTCTAAAATTTTCAATTCAATATTACAGAAAAACAAATATCCTACCTTTCTACCTTTAAATTTGTGTACGAGTACCTAATGTTTGACTAATATCACGAATAGTTAAATCATACCAGGTCATTTGGGATTCCCCGTATATACTTAGTATTTCTAAAATTTGGTAGTTATTACAATTTTTCAACAAACTGTAAATATGTCAAACAAAATAACATAAAAACGAAAATCCAATAAAAAATATGAATTTGTATAATTAAAACCTAAACTTTAAACTTCAAGTAATCAACTTGACCACGCACGGTGAGTTCATCAGACTAGTACAAAAATGTGTGTTATGTGAACTTGTAATTTATTGTTGTAGACTATTGTATATAACTATTTCTCACATTAATATAATTTATATCCAACAAAATTGTCATACCTAACCAACCACAAAATTATTTAGTGGCGAAAAATCAATAAAATACCTTGGGATGCCGACGATTTTTGTTGTTGATTCTAATATGTTCATTGGCTTCGCATAGTCATAATCCATTGTAATACAGAATCTATATGTACAGGTACTATTTATTCCATTCATTGTAACATATCAATTTTTTACGCATACAATTTTTTTAAATTGTTAAAAGCAGCGATGCAACTGATGAAAACTACAATTCGTAATCATCGTTTGTTTTAAATTCGTATATAATAATATCTGATATTTTTTATTCATATTATCTAAAAAAAAATTTTAAACAAACCAAGTGCGAATTATTTCTATATAACTTGAATTTAGAATTAAAATTAATTTGTTAGTTTTTCGCATTTTGTTAACATAAATATTTTGGTTTATTGAAACTAATCAGAAAGCCTGTAACCCAGGGTTATTATTTTGAAATAAAATAAATTGTAGTTTATTTAATTTGCACTTATTTTTGCATGATCTGAAATTTGATTGGTGGGCAACTCGATTGGAGTATAACTCGACAATATGTACTCGTATATAATGTTATTATATTTGTCAAGGAAAGAAAACCAACTTCCACCTCGACTGGAGGTTTTGTTTGAATAAAATATCTTCTAAGTTTTGATTTTACCTTAGTACCTTAATGGTTATTTTGTATATTATGTATATGATGATTTCTAGTAGTATAGAAGTCACATTAATGTTTCAACATAGATAGATATTATAATATTAAAGTTATAGTATTCGACTATTATGCTACTATCTTGTCGACATCACATTATTTTTGTTATCGATTTTTACATTTTTTGATAAATTCTGTTATTAATTTTGTGATATACAATGGAAATATAACAAGAATTTATTTAATTATTTTGATATTATTATTTGCTCTCTTATTAAAGAAAGTATTGCGTAGTATTTTATTTATTAATACTCTTATTATTTTTATTAGTTTCCGCGAATTTTCTTATCCAATCTATTATTGATTTTTCCACTTCACGAAAGATGAAAATAAAAACTAATAAACTGAAATGAAAAGAACTGGAAAAAAGTTTTAAAAAAGGTATGATTAGGACCGAAACTTTTTAATTTGTTTTTCAACGACATACACCAACACTTCAAACGTCGTAGATGACTCTGTACGCAGACGACACCGCAATGGAATCATATTGTAAATACTGGTAAATAAAACTTAGGTCATAAAAGACTAAGACTGATATTGTTTTTGCACGAAAACTGATTAACCACAAAATGTTAGAAAAAGGAAAAATTGAAGAACTTAGGAATGAATATAAAAACTTTGTACCTATAGTTTTTCTTACTTTTTACAGTTTTTTCAGTCATTATATTACAATCACTATGGCCTGCTTATAATAATTACAATAATTATGAATTAATAAAATTAACACTTGTTACTAAAATATTTAAAAATTACAAAATCTAAACTACAACTTTGATTTTCTCCTGACTCAAAACTTCTAAAACTGTTTTGTTTAAAAAAGCTTTAACTCGTTGACGTTGTGGGTTAGCATGTACGCATGTACATAATTATGTTTGTATATTGTCTACAAAACTTCTATTCCTAATTCCCAATTCATACGCTTTACGCTTTTAAATGTAATTTTACAAAAAACAGTGCAAAATTTGTTAGTGGACTGTATATATCGATTTAAACTGATTTTATTTCAACCGAAACAATTAGATTCCAGACTTTGACCCCATTCATAGTTGTTAGCTCAAAATGTGAAATCTATAATCAGAAAATTGTGATTAGATAGAATAGGTTTGCTTTCGAACTTGTTTGTGCAATGCAACAACAGATAGAAAATAGACAATTTGTTAAAAAGTGAAGTTTGAAAATCTGTTGTTGTAAAGGCGCGTCCAGACACTGCGAGGCTGCTGCGCGCGGCAGCCTCGGGATACAAGCCCTGCAAAGTGTGGACCATCATGTTTCCTACGAGGCTGCCGCACGAATGACAGTGTTTTCTTTACCGTTGTTCCGGCTGATCTCAAAAACCGCTAGATTGAATTTGATGAAATTTGCTTTAATTATTCCTTGAGATCTGTCTAGTATCTATGCTAATATTGGGCTACAAATTAAAGTAATGGATGAAGTTTTCCGCAATTTCTGCTGATTTACAACTTCTGTTTATTGTTGCTACATGATAAAATTATCAACTAACTAGGGATGCATCCAGATGCATCGTGTTTATCTTGAACATGTGTTAATTACCTACATTGAGACAATCATTATGCAATTGCAGGGGATGCAAACTTCTGGCTCGCTGTAGATTGTTGACAAGTGGTCTATACTACTAGGCAGCTTTCCTCGCGCGGCAGGTACTGTCTGGAGACGCCGTAATAGTCTATCTAGAGAGTACATCATATAATAAATTATTGTTTGCTTTGGCCGATTTGGTATCAGTAGTGTAACAGCATGCCATCTTGAGGGGGAGAGATAAGAAGCTTTTTCTTTCACATTTTTCACAGCATTTTTCTTGATTTATTGTATTGAAATTATTTGCCATGGTTTGTTGTCAAGTTTTAAAGCTCACAAACAATAATACTCCAAACTTTTCAATAATTTGAATAGCAAATTTTCCAATTGTTGTCTTCAGATACTTATTGATTATTATAAAGAGAATACTGCATTCAACACTTTATTTAACAGATTCTTTAAATCTATTTTCTCTATTTACGATAGAATTTATGCTATAATAAAGAAAATCTAGTATAATAACATCTAGAGAGAGAAATAAAAATATATAACAATTATTAAGGGGATTCATGTCACTTCGTACTTTTGTCGTACTTGTTGTAGATTGCATTTTTCGTAAATTTCGTAGAATTTTTAATGCAGATCTAGTTTACGAAATCTACGCAGTCGTACTTTACGTAGATGTCGTAGTTTCGTTACATTTAAGTATACGTTGGCGATACATAGTTATCAAGAAATATTTGACAATAAATAATGTCAGTAAATGTGAATAGAATAATTAAATTAGTTAAAATCTACCTCAAAACGTCAGAATAATCTACAAATACAAGTACGAAAGAATTTACGAAACATTGAACGGTGAGTGTGTTCATGTCACATAAGTCTACAAAATTTAAAAGTACGATAACTACGAAAAGTACGAAGTGACATGAATACCCTTATTATAAACATTATAAGCGTTTAACCCTCTTTTTCACAATTATTATTTCTTCTTTTAATAATAATAATTTTTCAACTTTATTAATAATAATCATTGTTATAAACTTTGCAATTAAAAAAATTACGGTAAATGGTTACCTACTTTGTAAAATATAAATAAGAAATGTGATCGATGTAAATTATTAATATTAAAAAAAATGCCTACGTCTCCGTCACTTCTCCCCTGAGCAGATAGTGCGCTACTACTTATAAAAAATTAGACACATTAAAAAAACTTGACATATACATTTTTACTTATTTAAAAATGTTTGTATTATTTATGATGTACATACCTAACCAGTAACTACACGTTGCAACAGTTGAAAGTAAATAACTACTTTCAGACATCATTAATCGTTTCCATACAATAACGATAAGGCGTTTAAATCAGCTCATTCCGAATGTTTACTCAAAATAAAAATCGTTTACTCAACAATATAGTTCATACCTACCTCCCCTTTAGGCAGGCACTTTTTTATTTATATTTTATTAATGGTAAAATCAATTGATTCATTAAATGCGCCAACAAAACATTAAATTTTCAAGTTATATTTTAGTCAGTTATTTGACACTTTAAAGGTCAATTCTAATTCAATATTAAATGTAACATCGACATGTTTTCAATATTATTAATAAACTGTTCTGTACTTCTATACCAAATTTATTTTATTAGATGTTCAATTTGGCCAAAGTTGAAAATACTTGATTAGGAAATCAATTTACCTACTTTATATTTATCAATATAAAACTTCTGGAAATCAGATTCATCTATTCCGCTTTTGTATATACTACATGAATAAACTTCATTAAAATTATACATACAATGTATTTAGTTGATTTAAAGAACTTGATATGTTTAGCCCTTTAAATTGAATAGTATATAGATATGTATACCTATTTATTACACCTTACCTACAGGTTACAAATTACTCGTATTTATAGATTTTTGAAAAATTTAAAAATAATTAAAAATAAAATTTAATAAAATAAAATAAAATTGAATTTCATACAACTGTGGTGGCACAGTCATGCATGTCACTGCAGGAGCAGTCCATGGCATTACTTGGCCATTAGAAATTAATTTGGAAATCCAGGAACATAAGTTCCGGATAATGTTTCCGGTTAACGACAAAAAGCAAATGCTGAGTGTTGTTAAGGTTTTTGGTGTTAACTGGAACAGATCAGTATGATACTAACATCGATAAGGACAACACGTGTTCCCGGTTATAAATTATTAAATTAAAAAGTTCACAAAGAAAAGAAACAAGAATTTTAAAATTAATAAAAACTAAAAAAAAACTAAAATTTGAAAATAAAAAAGAATATAAAAATAAAAAAATCTTTTAAATCAAAAAGCTATTTGAAAAAGACTGTAAAAATCGTCCCAATAATTTTTATTCTTTGCATTTTTTTAAAATAATATTTAAAAACTAGTTTTCATTAAAATAATTGATGCATACGAGGTTTAGGTAGTGAAATTTGACATTAACAATTTCAATATTTTAAATATAAGTGTAAATCTTAATTTGTGAAAATTGACAAAAGCAATAACCGTCGGTCGTTGAAATCTCAAAAATAATATTGATTTCTATTAAATACTTAGTTGAATTAACTTGTTATATTGAAGTTATTACTATTATCAATATTTTATAAAACAAAAGAAAATACATATTCACTTTTTAGAACTAAAATGTTTTCAAGTTATCACAAATAAAATAAACTATAGGTAAGGTAAGGTATACTGGGGGGGTGTTTACTTATATGTCTACAACTTCACTTGTATGAAATTTTTTTCTTATTTTTTAGACTATAATTTGGCAATTTACCTTACCGTTGGTGGCGCTCGTGACGCTATCAAATGTCTACAACATGGCCGCTCTATTAAGTACACTTGATGTTCTGAATTTGATTCTGAATTATTTTATAGTAAAACCGCAGTGAAATGATAATAATTTACATCATGCAAGATCAAAAGAACGCAAACGTTTGGTTTATAAACAAAACTTTCTATACCAACTGTACGTATTAGATTAACTTAATATTTTTCCGTATGGTGACGTTCGCTTAATGTAAAGCGAATAGGTATACCTATTTATTGAAAAGTCTTTTGATTTATTTAAATTGAATATTTTAGTATTTATATTATAATATTTTTAAATTTTATATTTATATAAAAATTATATCTAGTTTTTTTCTAGTCTTTCAGCTTTTATATTTAATTTGGCGATACTTGTAAAAAGAATTTACTTCGGTGACAAAAAATATATTATTAATTGACAGAATAATATATTATTAAAAATAAACAAAGCTATACATGCTAGGTTATATTGACAGGTAATTACGTGATATGGAATGGAACAGGAGGAACTTTGAATCTATTTAGCATCATTTTTCCCTTTTACATTCGTATTATAACTTTTACCAGAAACACTACATTTTTAATCATAATTTTCCTTTAAACATTTAATTGGCCTTTTTCCTATACTAGAAGCTTATCTGAATAAACTGTAGAACATGGTGGTTTTTGAATAGTCTTCATCAGTGTTTAATGCGTAGTTAATAATAATTTTTCACTTGATTTTTTTTCTTATTGTTCAATTTTGGTAAATGAACTGGTTACTGACAGCAGTTTCGATAATTTATTAACAGCTTTAGTTGTTGGTCACTTAGCATTCTGACCACATTTTCCTTTCCTGTAAATTTAAAAAATTTTTGATACCAGCAGAAGCGGGGGAAGTGAAACTTCTTTATTCATAGATATTATACCTACTTCTGACAAAATTCTGAACCAAGCGATAAACTTCGCTAAGAGCTCAAATATAATTTCTATGATATTATTTCATTTAACTTGTCATATTGAAGTTTTTAATGTTTATGTATTCTCACAAGTTAAAATTTATATATTTAATTAAAAAAGGATTTTTTCGGCTAGCTCTGCTAGAAAAAGTATCACCAATATTATAGCTTACCTACTTTACCCAAATATAATATTATCTTAAACGTTTTCACCATACTGTATAGCATCATCAGGCTATACGTGCGAACTGGTATATTTCAACTTAAAAACATTTTAGCTCTAAAAACTGTGTGGTATGTTTTGAGTTTTCTAAAATGTCTAAAATGTTTTCTAAAAAAAATTACTTTTCATTACATTTGGGCTATATTGCAATTTTTCGCGAAGATTATATTCTTGGAAATTTGCAATCTGACTTTTCGATAGAGCAACAAAATCACAATAAATTGTTTGTATTTAATTAAGAGTAAATTTTTGTAAATTTGGGACTGCCAAACAATATACTTATCTGTAATGTAAAATTAACACGAGCAACCTAAATATAAAAAAGTTAACTACCTTATGCTTTGGTAATAATAATAATAATCATTATTATTAAGTAGGATAGTTATTACTGAACACATAATGTTATTTCACTAAATAGTACAGTAGTTCAAAAGAATTTTTCTACTACAATAAATTAATGGAGGTACCTAATGTATAAGCCAACGGTGTCAAACTTACTCATTTGTAGTAACTTATTATGACGCATTAAATAATATCTGTTCTGCCAGACCATTTCGATTTCATTCCAAGTATTCTCTGCTTTGCGTATAATACTTTATAATATATCTATTTTTAAAATATCATTTTATTACAAAAATCCATAAAATTGTTTATCCATTATAGAATTTAAAATTTCAATAACGGAAGCATATTTTGGACAAACAAAATTGCAAAATAAAAATACCTGCACATATGAGATATATCTACCAAGGTAACAAGCTTTTAAATTTGAAGTATACTCAAACACGTTTAGGCGTTATTTTATCATGATGTTTTTCTTTCAACAAAACCGATGTAATTTTATTTTATTTCCAAACAAACTAAGCTGAAATTTTGTTGAAAAGTATATTAATAATAATACTTGTAATATTATTGGTACACCTAAAGCAGGAAAACCTGATGCATAGATTTCTGTATCGGTAAGCCAGTAATGTTTAGAAGAAATTCTATGAAACATTTTAGAAAAGATTTTATAGGAAATATCATCCGGACATGTTAATTTTGTATTTTAAATGTCATTTGTTTTCGTAATTGACAATTTTTGATCTTACGCTATCAGCGATTCTTTAAAATTATTACAACCGTAATTTTTCTTTTTAACCTGAATCCTAGGAAAATTAATTATTTAGGTAGCGTATATAATATTATGTATGTAGGTATTAGTATGTTTTAATACTGGTCTTCATACTATTTGGGTCAAGTTTAATACCCTATTTTTGCATAAATATAATTTTTTATGAAAATACGATATAAACTTATTTTTGTTCGGAGACGAAGTTCTAAGCTTACGGTACGTTTCAACAATGTAGTTCGGAATTATATACCAAAAAGATACAATATAATAATTATTTTCTCATAGTACCTACTTCAAACAATAGGTTACTTACTTTCCTCGTACGTTTTAACGGATGTATAGGAAAAGTATATTGTAATCCACTCAAAAATAAAATATTAAAATTGTGATATTAAAATATTCCTTATCATGTCCTGATAAAATTTTGGTCACTTTTAGTTGGATATTTGTCTAAATGTCAGTGTGTCAGTATGTCAGTGTGTGTGGTTGAGGTATGAAAATAAATAGTATCAATCGCGGCCTATTTTAAATGTTTCAGATTGTCATCGGAAATTTCTGTTTTTAAGTAAAATTTGGCTATAATTACCAAAATCTAATTTAGAATAAATTTATGTTACAATGTTAACAGTTCAAAACTTTTGACCCATCTACAGAGATTAAAAAAAGTGGGATTGAAGTAGATATGTAAATTGCACGTACTGTCAATAGAGTCAAGTACCATCCATTTTGAGCATATTATAGTAAATGATTCTCGCATAGAAAGTTAGTTGCTTCATTTTAATGTCATCTATTAAATTCTAAAATATTTTTGGTTATATATTTATATGTATAAAAATCCGTGGGCCCGGGTAACGTGCTAATTCCAACAAAAACTATAAAAAATATAACGGTAAAAAGAATATTTGAATTTCAAGAAATTCAAAAAAATTTTTAAAACCTTTTTAGTTGATCTTTAGAAACTACAGTGAATTATAGTTGAGATATTGATCATAAAAATCTACAAAGTAGATTGAAATTCTAAATAAACAAAATCGTAGCAAGACATCGGCAGACAGGACCGTCTCAGGAATCAATGACGAATGAAATAATAGCAAGAAAAATTCAATTAAATTTAAAAAAAGCCTCAACGAATTACATGTTTCGATCTTATTCGCGGTGTTATCCACGACACTGATCTCATCAGATTCGTACTGGCAGTTGAAAAAATTGAGAAACCTGAGACGGTCCTGTCTGCCGATGTCTTGCTACGATTTTGTTTATTTAGAATTTCAATCTACTTTGTAGATTTTTATGATCAATATCTCAACTATAATTCACTGTAAAAACTATAAACTTCCAGTTTCATGAACATCAAATGCAAAGTAAAATTTACCTACCTGCAAATCATGCTTGGCGAATCGTAACCGCTTCTCTAAATAGTGCGTATCCCACATGTAATCCGTATTACGTTAAAAGCGAGATAATAGTCATAATAATTAAAACCACTTCTAATTAACGCGTGCAACCTACTTATTTTGATTCCACGACTGATTGCAGAACTTGATGCATACCTATTATACCTAATTCAATATTTTTACTAAAAAAAAATCTGGTGTGTCATAATAATTTTGTATTGTTAAACTTTACTGAGTAGATATTATGAAATACTAATTAAGTTGGTAAAGTTACAAAGATGTATATTAGGCGGACATCAGCAATCAGCATGGCATTCGTCTGAAATTTTGTCGGTTAGGGCAGCAAGGTTCTTGTAGCCCACCAAATTCTCTCTATACAATTAAAATAGATAATACTTTTAAGTAGGTAAAAGTTAATAAAATACCTTGCTCCTATTATTATCAAAATATTTTTATATTTAAAAATCACATTATAAAAATACTATTGGTAAGAGGCCAATATTATTTTTTTATTAAGTCAGTGGTCTCTGCTGTTTACTATTAGAAAAATATTATGTTTAAGTGCTTGCAATATAAAACGAAAATTATAAATCAACCAGCTTATAATAAACAATTAATATTATTTCTTCAAAAATTGCATTGGAAGTCTTTTTGACTCAATACATAATATAAATTATGAATTGATGAAAAGTTGCTCGAGTTTTTATTGAATTTTATTTCAGTTCAATTCAACATAAATATTGTATTAGATGTTTAAACTTATCGTTATGTTATAACTTACGTTCTTTTGCAAAATTATTATTTTTCAAGATAACAAAAAGTTCTACCCGATTGAACACAATTTTAGCAGAGCAAAGCTTCATTCGGATAGAGCCCAAATTATGTTGCAATGTAAGAGCATTAAATCAGATGAGAGCGTTTAAATAAGATTTATGGCTTCTAATACATAGCAGTTATCAAACTCGAAACTTTTGCAATGCACCCACTGTAATATGGTTTGTACAACACCGATAAACAAGAGGTAAAACTTGCTATTCAAACTATTATTCAAATTTAAAAAATATTTTATAAACTTTTGAGCTTTGATTCATTCTAAATGTGGTTATTAGTACATTTCTTCCCTAATAAATGTATTTAATTAAATTGTCTTGATACTGCGACTAAACCTTTCTTCATATCCAGTTCTGCGACAATAGTTTTATATTTTGCACAGGGAAATCCAAATATTTATGCATTGTATGAGAAAATTTTCAGAAAAAATGGTGGAGAAATATTATTAAAAATTACGCAAAAGTAAAATATTGCAATGTTTATTAATATAAATGAGTTAGACTATTAAAAATAAATTAATAACAAAACGACAGATTATTATTTAAATATAAAACTTATTGTGTGTTATTCTACCTATCTAATATTATATTGCTATATCATAAACTAAATGAAGCTAAAACTTTGGTAGTATATTAAGTTGTGTTAATATTTACAGCTGAACTTCATTGGCTGGTAATCCTCGTACCCCTAAATTATAAATGGCAAATACAGATCCCGCCAATGGTTCTTTAAGTTTTTGATCTTTATCAAGTTTTAAATTTGATGTTGTTGCAAATAGGATATCTAAATTTTCTCCGCCGAACGTGACCGACGTTATGTAAGTTACAGGCATTTTCAGATTTCTCAACAGTTTTCCAGTTTCTGAATTTATTTGAAGTATCTGAAAGTTAAAATGGATTAAAAATTTTGAAACGTTCAAGTAATATACTAGCAAATTACCGATTTTCCGCCAAATATGGCTACCCATAAGTTATCGTTATCGTCCATCGTCATTCCATCAGGTATACCTTTAATGAACGGATAATCTTTCAAATCGAATAAAGTATGTGGAGAATCTACAAAATAAATTTATTTTGCAACATAAAATCACAAAACTCCATAGCTTAATGTTAATACATGTGATATAACCAGCAAAGCATGTTACTAGCTATTGCTTTTCACGAGGAAAATCATAAATTGCGTTTATAAAATGCTACCAAGTTCGAGAGAGGTTTAATATGTTGGCAAATTTTGAAGTTATATTAAATTAAACTTCAGTTTTCAGTTTGTCTCGTGAACGGCTGGTTACCCTTTCCTAGTGAATTGGAACAAAGTTGAAAGCAAATATTCCTTCTATTATAATAATATTATAATATATTAGTAACTCACCAATTGTTCCATGTTCAACATCGAAGTTATAACGTATAATTTTTCGTGTTGCACTATCAATAAAAAAGAATTTCTTGTCATCTTTAGACCATGTTATTCCATTGCTAATGCTAACATTGGCAATTTTTTCTTCTGGCAGTTGCAGGTTCTTTTCTGTTATTAAAAATAATGATCCTCCATTATCACTTACCGATAAATCTGCTTTTCGAGTCAAAGTTCCTATAACCAGTAAATTTTGATAACAATCGGTTTAGATATATCTTACAGTTCAATGTCAACAAGTAAATAAAATTTTTATGACAATAGGTATTTTCACGTGCACTACTTATGTGTGAGTGTCAACGCTCTTGAATTTATCGGTCACCAAACGCATAAAAATTATTCTAACAGGCTAGGATTAGTATGTTATGTATTTACACTAGATAATAAAATAGAAATAAAATGTTTTTAAAAAGATATAATTTTAGGATCGCAGGAATTAATTAGTTTGCGGTAGGTCAAATTTCAATAATCCTAACAAATTAAAATTAAAAAAATATCAGTTTCATTTTCAAAAATCTTTCGCAGATGTGTACCAATTATTATTAATGCTTTAATCTAAAGATAATGTAAAAGAAACTCAAAAATTTTTAATGAAAATTGAAAGATGAGAACTTAGAAAACATGAAAATGTGTGTACTAATTTTCAAAGTTTTTAATTTAATTTGAAAATTATGTTTTCACCATGAAATTACAAAGTTTTTAAACAAGTTTTATATAATTAATGCACGTAATTAATTGAGTTAGAAAATTGGAATTGAAATTTAATAAGGCTTTTTACATAACGAACTCGGCGGAGTTATAAATTACTAAATAATATTTTATATTTTATGGACGTTATGAACACTCATGTTTTTAACATTACAAAAGATGCATCAGTTAGTTAGCCAAAATATTTATAAAAATCAAATGACTGAAAGTGAATAAAATTTAAAAAAATGTTATTTATAATACAATAACTTATTAAAATTTTTACAGTATTATTATTATTAAATTAAACAATTTTAGATCTGGCAATTATTGGCCATTGCAGAGATTTTAACTTGGCGGATAAGATTATTATTGATTTAATTGCACAAATCTTGATAAACGAATTTTGGTATTAAATAATATAAAAATTATCGTAAGTGATGAATACTTACCAGCCCATACTCGACCTCTAGAATCGGCTTTACCATCGTTGAATTGATTAGTAAATTTATGCGAATCCACCTGGGATAACTCTTCAATGAATCCCGAATCATTTTGTATACCATCCCAATTAAATTTACTTATCGAACGATCATGAAATAAAAGAAATTGTTTATTTGTATTTCTTATAGGTAGAAGAAGTCCTACAGAATTGGAATCTAAAAATAAATATAATAAAACATGTTAAATTTTTAAATTTAAAATAATAATTGGTGATACCTAATTTATGTGAAGTGATCAAGTTCTCAATAGATTGCCATCGATAAACTGTGGCTTTAAATGTATCGACGTAATACAAGGCTTGCTCCTGTGGATGCCAATAAGGACCTTCCGCATGTTGAACTGGAGTTGTTACAGGTTTTATTTTCCAACAGGAACAATTCGCACATTCTAATACTCTTAAACAAAATTTATCAATAGTTTTATGCAGTTTTGTTGCTTATTTTTACATTCAAAGTGTAAAACCGTATACATTTAAGCCATATGCATTGAATAAAACACTTACGGCTTTGACGAGCAGCAACAAGATCTTTTTTCGTTATCCATAGCGAATAATCTTCCTTTAACTAATAATTTCAAATTTATATCACAACAAGGAGTTAGATTACATATCAAATCAATTGAAATAGTTAAGAGCGTAGATAAAATGCTACTGTTAAGAAAATTGCGCTCTTGGTATATCATATACAATTAGTTTTCGCAAATATGAAGTTTTATTATTTAACAAATATATACAAGCAATTATACTTTATATTGCTCTTTCATTAAGTTAAGTAAATATTGATTAAAAAACATACAACTAGAATAGCTTTTATTGCACAAATAAAATTTTCAAATAATACAAAACTTAATATGATCGTAAAACTTTGTAATGGACACTCGTCAAATTTTTTTGTATTGCAATGTAAAAATTGCTCGTTTTAATATTTAATCATTCATATAAGTCATTTATCATTATTATTTCGTAATCACAAAATCATACTTTTTTAAATGTGAATGGATGCAGGCATTAGTCATTCATTAATAAACGATTTCAATAATACATAAAGTCGGAACAATTACAATAAATGCAAAATACTATAACTCATAAGCAATTTAATTTACCTACTTTAATTTCTTGTTTTTATTCATACTTATCTAAAAAAAACATTTGTGAAATATTCTAAACGGGAATTTCCATGCGGTTACCCAATCACCATGTCAGATCATGCATGTCACCATTCAGTGGGATTGAAGTTTTGAAACTTTGTGACCGATTATAGGTATTGATAACTTTAGCTTCAATGTTATAGTGTTTTCATACTCAAATTCGTAAAGAAAAATAACAATTGCCATTTAAAACAATTTACTCTGACGTCACACTTCAAAAACAAAACTCGATGAAAAATGTCAAAAACAGAAAAGTTTGAAATGTCAAGAGCACTTTTTGACAAAATTCCTATAATTTTTTTTTATCGATTTTGTTTCAAACTTTACGAACTCACTAATCGTGGTCAGTAAATAGTTTTTCGGAAATTAAGAAATTGGCTAGATTATTTACATATTAACATGCATTTCATTTTATTAATATAAAATTTAATATTAAATAATTAATTATTAAAATAATAAATAAATTAATAATAATCGATGGTCATTGGACTATCTCGACAAGCCAATGCACAATTTTAACTTAGGCAGTGGCGGTGCAAGAGTAGCTAGGGCCCGTAAGCAAATATACAAAACTGGCCCCTAAAATACAAAGTTTAATTTTGAATTGCGTATATTATTTAAAAATCTCTTTTTCGGGATTTACTACTCTTTATGGTCTCAGGCCCCTAAGCTTTGCTTACATTCGCTTATTGATATCACCGCCACTGAACTTAGATAAAACTTTTAGATAAAATTTTAGATTTTGGATAAAACTTATTATTGTAAAACCTACTGTACTATGTCATGCCACTGGTTGGGATGCATAACCATAAACTTTAATTTTCATTGTTTTTGTTTGTAGAATTTCCATAACAACATTTTTCAAGTGTCATACTTAAACAATAATTTTTTCAAGATAATAATAAATTATTATAAAACGACTTATTTAACCTTCAAATATATTATAAACAAAAATGTTTAAAATTTTAGGTTATGCTCTTAATAAATCGGATAAATTATTTTAATCATTATTATTACGAATTAACGAATAATTTTTATTATAGTAAAATTATATACCTAGCAGCAATAATATGTGTACGTACCTTATGTGAGTGATATTTTTTGTCAAAAACTTATAATACATTCAATATTGATATACATCATACTACTATTATAAAAACAATGAATATTTTAGTGATTTCTAGTAATTGACAGGATTTACAAAAGTAGGACAAATAATAGTATATTACGTGCCGAGGTGGAAAATGCTTCATTACAGCCGAGCGCTAAGTTAGTTGACTGAGGCGCGAAGCGCCGAAGTCAACTATAAGCGCGACGCTGGAATGAAGCTTGACACCGAGGTATGTATACTATTTTATTCACAATCAGTTTGTAAACAAGAAATAATTAAAAATTGAATTAAATTATACACTGCTTTTCATTTGATTTCACTTTTGAAAATAAAAATTGTTTATCAAGTTAGTATGAAATATTAAAAACAAATTGCTGTTTATGTCAAACAAAAAATTTGTGTTGACAATTGGCAAATATTATATTAGTAACAAATTTACAGATTTGTTTCGTGTTTTTAATATTACTGCTTAAATAATTTTTAATTATTCTGGCTAAACTTAAACGTCTAAAGTAACTAAAATAAAATTAGATTATAATTTAGCTTGCACTAAATTTGTATATAAATTGTACTTGATACTTGACATAACCTTAACTAAATAATTTGACGCATATTTTTGGTTAGTTTCTTTTCTTGCCATCCATGCGACATTGCAGGTCGGGAAGTGGCCACTTCCCAACCTGGGGTAGGTTGGAAAGTAAAACAAAATAGCTTTTTGATTGGTTGGCAGTGAAACTAAATAATAAACTGCTTCCCAACTTATTAAAAGTCAGGAATGTATCGATTACTAACCGATTGTGAATAAACTACATTATGCAGGTTTATGTTATTAATTTTTGATTAAAAAAAAGAGCAGTTTGTAATATATTATTTTGAGTTTCAAAATATAATAATAACCGGTTTTTAACGGGCAAAAACGGTTTAAACATTGATTTGAACATCGCTTTGAGCAATATCTATGTGAACGCGAATATTTTTAGTAAAATGAAATTTTACTTTTTAGCAATGTAATATAATAATTAACAGCAAACATAATATTTCACATTTTTCATAAATTTTATTTTTAAATTAATATTTTACTTTGTAATAATTTTATCAATATTATCAATTGTAGTAATATAATGTACATACCTTTTATATATTAATTAAATAATTACACTGTAAATGGTAAGCTGATATTTTTGATTACAAGTAAATCGAAACCTATTGTGATATTAGAATATTATTTCAAAATCTCAAATATTCAAATACTATTACCTCCATATGCACAGCATATCATAACATACAAAATACTCTTCGAACTAATCTCTCGCGGTATTTGTAGCTAATTTAGCTAAGTTAGCAAAATTATTTTTTAATATTACGATATTTTATTCATTATTTTGTTCACAATTAAACGAAGCAAAATGAAAACATTAAAATTTAATCGCGTGACTTAAATTATCCGCGGCTTTTTAGTTAAACAAAGTAAATCCTTGGACGTTCGTGTATTAAACTATATTACATAAGTGGTATTATGCATGCAATGCAATAGGTGATGAACAGATGATGCTGCATTGTTCCCAAATTTAATATTTGAATATACAATATACAGTAGAATCCGCTTAATGTGATCACTTTGGGCCAAGGACACTTCAATAATATTAACTTATAACTGATAACTGATAGCAATTAGCGAAATTTAGAAAATGGCGAATTTTAGAAGACTTGGATTAGAACAAAATAGAAGAAAAAAAAGAAAGAAAAAGTGGCCGGCTTCCAAAAAAAAATGATCACAATAACCGACTGATAACATTATCCGTGATCACATTAAGCGGATTCTACTGTATTTCGTACACACCAAATCAATTTTCTGGTGCGTAATGACGTGAACCCAGGATCAATATTTTGAGGATAATTTTTACAAAAACGGTTTTGATCGTAGGACAGGTGTTTTTGATAAAAATTTAAGACCTGTCAAAAATATAACGGACAATACATAGTTTCAAACAATCGAACAACCGTAATTCAAATTTTTACGGTTGTTTGATTGGTTATACTTATTATTATTATTATTATTAAATAGCGCTACATTCGTAAGAATACGGCTGTCCGTAGACTTTCAAAATCCTTTTGTTGAGGTGGATTAATCCTCTTAGTTCACATATTTATTTACATTTCATTACAGGTCCTTGTGCGTTCTTGCGTTGTTAACCACTGTTCTCCATGCTGTACGGTCCATCACTAATTGTTTCCATCCTCTCACTCCCATCTTCTCCAAATCGCCCGTCACTCCGTCCCACCATCTTGCTCTCGGTCTGCCCCTAATACGATCTTCATTTGGCTTCCACATCACTATCGCGTTTATCATTTCCTCGCTGTCCGCTCTCATGACATGTCCCAGCCATCTCAGTCTCTGGGCTTTAATGAACTTTACTATGTCTTCTCCGTCCATCATTTCTAATAGTTCTGCGTTTGTTTTTGATCTGTATTCACCATTGTCGAGTCGTGTAGGGCCTGCTATCATTCTAAGCACTCTTCTTTCAAAAATTTTCAATTCCTCTTCCTCTCTTTTAGTGATGCAGATCACCTCAGCAGCATATGTTAGCACTGGTCTAATCAGTGATTTGTACAGTTTTATTTTCGTTTTCTTCTTTATTTCCTTATCTCTCAGTATATCTCTATTTGCGTAGTATGCTCTGTTGCCTGCCTGAATCTTTTGTCTTATTTCTGATCGTCTCTCGTTCCTTTTATTCATCATGACTCCTAGGTAGTTGAAGTTTTCCACTTGTTCAAATATGCAGTTATCGATGGTTATTTCGCTATTATTATCGTCTCTTCTCGAGCATCTCATGTATTTAGTTTTGTTCTCATTAATATTAAGTCCCATCTTGTTTGCTTCTTCTTTTATGGCTTTCAATGTTTCTGTCATACCTCTTTTTGTTCTTGAAATTATGACAACATCATCCGCGTACGCCAGTATCTGGTTCTCTCTGGTCACTATTGTTCCTATACAGTTGGTAGCCCGAATGATCTTTTCTAAGACAAGGTTGAACAATATCGCTGACAAGGCATCGCCCTGCCTCACTCCATTGTTAATCTCGAAGCTATTGGTCTCTCCTTGGGTAGTCTTTATCGTAGTTGTCGTATCCTTTAAGGTCATCTTGATCAATCTTCTTAGCTTCGCTGGTATTGCAAATTCTTTCAATGTTGTTATCAGCTGATGTCTAATTACTTGGTCGAATGCTTGCTTGAAATCTACGAATAGCATATGCATTTCTATATCATGTTCATAGCTCTTCTCCATAATTTGTTTTAATACATGTAATGCATCTACCGTCGACCTGCCTCGTCTAAAGCCGAACTGATATTTTCCGATTATTTCTTCTGTGTGAATCCTAAGGCGGTTGTGTATAACTGTGGACAGTATTTTATATGACGTGTTCAGAAGAGTTATTCCTCGGTAGTTGTGGCATTCTTCAGCGTTTCCTTTCTTTTTAATTGTTACGATTACGCCTTCTTTCCATCCTTGTGGCATGTCTTCTCGTTGCCAGATCTCTTTTATCAATTCACAGATTTCCTTATGTATTTTTTCTCCTCCATTCTTTATCATTTCAGCCATTATCTCATCGTTACCTGGGGCTTTTCCATTTTTCAGGTGGTGTATTGCTTGCATGATTTCTTCTTCTGTCGGTTCTGTCAATTCTTCTTCGTTGAGTATGTCTGTTTCTTGTTCTATTTCCTCCTCTTGGTTTGTGTACAACAGTTTGCGGAAGTATCTCTCCCAAATCATTTTTTTTGATCGTAGGACAGGTGTTTTTGATAAAAATTTAAGACCTGTCAAAAATATAACGGACAATACATAGTTTCAAACAATCGAACAACCGTAATTCAAATTTTTACGGTTGTTTGATTGGTTATACTTAGGTCTAGTTATACTTATCCGATAGATATCTCAAGGTGAAGAAATCGGGCATTAGTGATATATTTGAGGCCAAAATATATTTAGTGACGTCAGACCTGTCAGACCATCAAAGAAATGATGAAAATATTGATAATATGAAAATATAATATATTAAAAATAATAATTTTTTTGTAATTTTTTATTAACATGATGAATTTTGTTAGAATTTGTGATGGTTTTCAAAATACTGATATAGCTTGAGATTTCCTTTTATATCATTTTAAATGTAGGTAAGCAAATATTAGAAAAAGAACTCAAAATAAAAAATTTTAAGTAAATTTGTGGTTTTTAGTATGTATTTATGGTTAAATTCAAAAAAATATAAGAATAATACAATACGTAGAAAATCAAAATTCAAAAAATTTTGAACTGCGTGCAACTGAAGAATGGCAATAACCATGAAATAACGTTATATTGTACTTCGTATTACGAAATTTTCATTTTTTCAAATTTTCTTAATCCAGACCTGTTATGTGTTAATTGTCTCCTTTTTAAATTTTTTGAATTTTGATTTTCTACGTATTGTATTATTCTTATATTTTTTTGAATTTAAGCAAATATTGTTGATGTAAAAAGTTTTGAAAATTGCTATTTTTTATTTTAAACTAATTTTAGGGGTGGCGAGCGATAGGAATTAAGATGAAATATGTTTCAAAATTCAGTAGTTATATCAAATAAATTTTTTAAATCGAAAATATGTTCATAAATGTATAATTAAAAAAAAAGTGGACGTTCTTAACCTTTATGTGACTGGGAAATAAAACACCTTCTAATGACGGCCTCATGCCCTCATGCACTCTAAGCAAAGTTATATCCACGGTAGTGGTCAGACGATATTATTTATTGTGTTGTATTGGCAAAGAGATCCTTTCTGAATTTAGTAGCAAATAATTACAACAGTTTTCAGTTATTATAAAAATTAAATTTATAATTTTAACCAGGATATCTCAGTTGACAAATTACTAAACAGTGCAAATTCTTCTCTAGGTCAGGAATTATGTTTGTGCGTTCAGTGTTATCACAGCAATATTAATTATTGTATAAAAACGTATACATTATGTAAATAAATCGAGTATCAGTTGAACTTTGTTTGAATGACTGCCTCCGCTGGAGTAACCCAAAAGCTTACTTCGTTTCAACATTTTTAGTTGCAAATTTCATTGCCTTTAATTTTTTTTCAAATTTTTTCAAATTTAATCAAAATGTCTAAAAAGCTTTGTTCTAAAATCAATTTTTATAACAAAAAAAAACGGTTTCAAAATGTTCAATTTACGTTGGGTACATGGGAATGTCTGAATTGTTTTGCGAGTCACAGGTATGTAACAAACGAGCAGATTAATTTATTAATTCCAGTATAATTTCTATTTTTGGTCTACTTTGACTTCATTTCTAAATAAAATAATGTAAAGAACAATTTAATTTTCATTTTATTACTACAATTCCTATTTATTTTCATATAAAACCTACGGAGTACCCGGGTACCCACACCGTCATTAGAGGGTGAAATTATTTTGGACCCCATTTTTTCATTATAAAAGTATTAATAATAAACAAAATAATATAATAAAGTAGAGATAACACAAGCTCAGAGATGTTACGAAATTTCCAAACTCAACGACTTTAAACACAAAAGATATGAATGCTTCAAACTGCAAAAGGTAGGGGAGATTGGTATAAAACGATCCCTTAGGGTAAAATGATCCCACCTAGTTTTTATGAAACTATGAATGCCAGCTAGAAATCAACAAATGCATTACGTCCAACGCGCGTGTAGTTAGTACCGATGTTAATGGCGGATCTTTTTTTAATTATTGCAGATACATTGATTTATCTTATTTTTTTCTAAAGGAAGGATTTTTTTGAAGGCCGTAATATGTAAATAGAAATGTGTCTGTTAGTATTGACTGTGCTATACTAGCATTGCACTATCATTCGAGTATTGAATTACACATTCCATTAGATCGTACTCGTTTGTGTAAAATGAAGTTTTGATTCGAAATGAAAAAATACCGATTGAGGTAAAATGATCCCGTGCGGTCTGTGTAGGTTTACAATGATCCTCGGATCATTTTCAGCACATTTTGAAACCATTTTTGATATAGAAAGATCGCTTTTATATTAAAACTTTTTAGACATTTTTTGTTAAAAATTTCATCGTTTTCAATTTTGTACCTATACATATTTACTATTTTGTCGCACCGTGTTTGATTGACAGTAATTTCAACAAGACTCTGTAAAATAAAAAAATACTATTTACAACTGTATCTCGGTAATGTAACTGTAAATCGGTACAACCAAAAATGTATTGGTACAAAATTGAAGACAATACAATCATTAACAAAAAATGTCTAAAAAGTTTTGCTGTAAAAGCGATTTTTACGTTAAAAAACGGTTTCAAAATGTGTAATTTTTATTGGCAACCTGGGAGTGTAGGAATACTTTTTGAAACCACTGTATGCGATGTACTATATTGCACATAAATATGTTAAACTAAAAGTTAACTATCACATTATTAAAGTTGTTTTACTAAAGTGCCTTATTTCATTATGCATCATGTTTCACCGTGAGGGGGATCATTGTACACATAGATGTGTATAAAATGATCCTTTTCTATAGTTTTACAATAAAATTAATAAATAATTTGCAAATATCTTTACTCAACTATTTTATTCTAGCAGTTGTAGAAAAAGGGACATAGTTTCGTTACACATTAATAAAAATTAAAAAAGTTTTTAAATTAGAAAATTATGTTTTCCCTACCCGGGTACTCTTCCAGTCACATAAAGGTTAATAATGTTTTAATCATATTTGAGCAGATATAATATTATTTACTTTTAAATAAAGGTTAGCTTAACATTTTAAGTTAAGTTTAGTTAGTTTTATTTCACAATATATATTTACCTTATAGAATCAGAAATGTTCTTTATAAATAATATTAACCTGTCGTTGGTACACTTAATTTCTAAACGTAATTGGTACACTGTGAAAGGCGCGCTCACACGTTATTTTTATATCATTATTAATTGCTCGATCAACTTAGAATGTCAAATCCTACATAGAAATATGTATATTTTTTCTTTTTATTAAAAATATAAATTATAATTTGTATGTACTATAAATAATTTTGTGCTATTTTCCAACGAGATGTTCGCTGAGTATTTGATTATTGTATGTTCAGAAAATAAATCAGATTCACAAAAATTGTTCTTCGGTCTCCTCCAACTACAAAATTAATTAATAAGGTCATGACGAATTGAAAAAAATAGAAACACGTGTAGGTACGGCAGAGATAAGAACATTACTCGGTTAGCGCGACGTTCACTTTATCGGTGTTGTCAACTTTGTAAGACGATAACTATGCGGGAATACCAAATAGCACTATAATTTATTTTTGCCAATATTTGTAGACATGTCATTAAAGGTATTAATAGTATCAGATTGTATGTGTATCAATAGTGTGAATGTAAACTGAACCAATGGTAAACTAAGCCAAATTTAAAAAATGGTAAACTGGGCTAAACCCACTTTTAACTAAAATTATGAAAATTGTAAACTGGGCCAAAGGCTCTTTCAAGTAACATTTTGAAAGTGGTAAACTTAGCCAAAATCAAATTTAAGTTAAAGGAAGGGGTGCAGGCAGGGTGTGCCGGTCTGAATTCTTTTTTGTTATTATTTAAAAAAAAATATCAGAAGCTAATTGTAACCTTTTGACCGATATACATCCTCGCGCCCGATCTACCTTTTTGCGCTGATTTGTTTGTTTTCAGCTTTAGTTTAATTTCCTATAGAAATAGTGGGAAATTTATGTTTATAGTTCACAATTTTGGACAAAAATTTACGGATAGTAAAATTAATATCTTCGGGTTGACTTCCGACTTTTACGGAATACATTCCAACAAAACATGAAATTTATAATTACCTATTTTTTATTTTTATTATTTATTTATACACATTATATAACAAAAAACGAAATGTATTTAAAGTAACCGAAAAAGAGACCGTCTTCAGAAACTCGAACCGCGATATTTCTTGTGTACTGAATTTTTGCAGCAGTTTCTTAACAAGTGACTGCCTTAGTTCAGAATTAGCGTTTCGAATCGGCGGTTTATGAAGACTGTTCAAAGCTACGTATACTTTGTTTTGTTTCTCTTTAAGAGCATCAACAAATTTGTAAATATTGGGGTGGCCAGAGTTAAAATTTTGTTTAAATGCAGCATGAAATGATTCGCAAGCATTAGTCGTCGAAATTAAATCTGCAGAAGCCTTAGCCCAAACCACCGGAGGAAACACAGCTGACCCTGCCACATAGTAAGTGAATAAATACTCACAGAACTTGTTGAGATCAGCATTATTTGGTTTGGTTTCTATCAAATCATTGTAACCCCCCAAAACGTCCTCCGCTGCCAAAAACTTTAATCCAAAGTAATACCGTAACCATGTGCCAACTTCAGAATCGGCATTTTGGTAGTCTGAAGCCAAGCCGTATCTCTGGAGAGCTCGGTATCGCGCCTGTCCAAGATGAAACCTGCAACTTTCGACATTTGCTTCCGGCCACTGGGTAGTACACGCATTTCTCGTCGCAACCTCAATAGCTATTTACGTACGAGCTAGCGAAAGTGATCCATTTCGGAAGAGTAAGCAAAAAAAATAGCTTACGAAGCCGGAATAGATCACTTTTGCAGCGAGTCACGTATGCGGATTTCATCCAATACGAGTCGTCCTTTCCAAAATAGAAATAAAAGAAATATACGGCACTAGTCATAACAACGGTAATGAAATATAGAAAGTACATAATGAACCACAGGACGTACGTAATATTTTCATTACCGTTGTTATGACTGGTGATATCATGGTAATATAACACAAAACTGCCTCGACAGCAACGTGTCGTTTTCCATAAGTTAAAGCTACATATAATGCTATACTTTCCAAGGTCTTGGATGAAAAATCAGTAACAATTCTAGGTAGCATTTGAAACATTTGAAAACTTTCGAAGAAACTGTCGTCAATCAAGGAAGAACAACCTAGACTACATATTTCTTTAAAACAATTTAGATACGTAGCTTGTTTTTTATTCGATAACAAACAAAAAACCAGCGGAACATAATGGCCATTAAAAAGTCCATGAATGGTAAATAATTGATAAAAACACTTCGCACAATATTCAAATGTACCATCCATGTAGTGCAGGAAAATATGGCAATGTTTGAATCGGGATTGTTAAGTGTAAGAAAATTTTTTCCTTAGCCGGTTTTGATTCCATTGCTGCCAACTTCTGATGCACTTCTGCAATATTGTTCGGTAGAGTACCTATACTTTTACGCCATAGGTTATAAACATTCCTTTTAGCACATAGCAAATCGGATTTTTCCAAAACCATGGTAGAAGACGGTTTCTGATCCAAACACGTTTGCATAAGTCGTTGCAGTGTTTCTAATGGTTGTTCCGTAGCTTTCAGTTTCATTCGACTCGTCAAATCTTGTCTGTTTAAAAGCCTCTCATCACATACAACATGTGTGTGGTTTGCTCGAACAGGGGTAATCTGCATATCCGCTTCGCAGGTTTCCAACACTTTAACAAACGCCGTACAGCTTCTGTTACAACACCTCAATTTTTGTTCGCCCGTCGTTGACATATGCCGTTGAAAAGAAAACTTATTTTGTTCATAAATCATTAACCGATTTCCTCGCTGACCCGTTGTAAATGTAATCTGACTCATTTTCCAGCTTCCTCAGTAATTTTGGATATATTATCTTTGTAAATAAGCAATTTTTCTTTTGTACCATCACCACCATGAAAGAAAAACCCTCGATATAGTAAAATAAAATACTTTTTTAATTACAAACAAAAAAAATTGATTTTTCAAAAATTCTGTTTAGTACCTAAAAAATTCTGCCTTTGGCCCAGTTTACCACTTTCAGGTAGTTTTTTGGCCCAGTTTACATTACCCCCATTCGTTGACCCATTTACATAATTTAATAAAGATTCTCATGATTTACTTAACTTTGGAACTAGTTTTTTTATCTGAAATACATTTTTTATATTACAGTAAATTTTAACACTCAGTGTTGCTGCTTGGGAAAACCGTCAAAGGTAAAATTTAAAAAAACAAGATGGTTTATCGTAAAATTGTTTCATAGTATATTATTTTTAGTATACTAAATTGTAATTATAACTAATAGTAGGTAAATTACAATAAATTAAATTTCGAGACCGCATGCCGAACTAAATAAGGCGGCTGTAGACTGAAAGCTTTGTAGAGATAGCAGTGTTTTAACAAAAAGTAGTTTTCTTTTTTTTTTTAATTTTTATTAACATTTTATTTATTATATTTTTATAACTTTATAACTTATAATGTATTATTCCTGTAACGGATGTTAAGAAATAAAAAAAATGAACATTAAACAGTGCTTGTTTAGTTTTTCTAGTATTATAATATTGTAAATAGGGAATTTTATAGGGTAATTTTGTAAAAATTAGTATTTTAGAAACTTGTTTTACTAATATGCAACAAAAATTCTAATTCTCAAATATACATTATTAAGCAACAATTACGCAACAATTACTTTGTCACAAAATTAGGTGGGAAGTTAAGCATCTTATATACTATCTCTCTCATCTTTAACCTAGATAACATACATGAATGGTCATCAAGAAAAAACCGAATGAGAAAAAGTACAATATGTGATGTTTAAATGGCCGCAAAAAGAAGAAAACAAAAACTTGTGATAAGCAATAATGTACAGACCTAAAGAATATTGGGAACTATTCATAATTGATACTTGAAACAAACTGACATTAGAACTACTAATGATGTAACGATGCGTTACCACAGTCAGTGGTGTAGAAATAATTTTGAGTCCCTTTCCGAAATATTATTTAAGTGGTTTTTTAAAAATAAATTAAAATTCTAATACAAAACTTTTCTCATATTTAGATAAAAAAAGATTAAAGTTTGAGGTTTACACCGCGATTATTTTAATATTTGTAATAGTTAGCAGTAAACAGTGCACTTTTATTTATTTTTAATATTTAGAATAATTTGAAAATTTGATTTGTTATATGCGAAATAATTTTTGAGATTTGAATTTAATTTTTTAAATAAGTATTGTATTCTCTCTTATAACCCGAAGGGGAGAAGAGATATAGGCCGTCCAAGAAAGCGTTGGCGTATGATTTATGAAGTCGGAACAGGCAAACACTGCCTATACCTTGAAAGGAAAAAAAAGAAGAAGAAATAAGTATTGTAAATAGTGAAAAATTTAGAATTTTGTGCGTCTTTTCGCGCCAACAACTTTGAAGTTGGCAGAAAGGAGAGCAATATACCCTTCCAAGTTGGTCCCGTTAAAGTATTCAATTATTGTATCTCAGAATTGAGTTTTTTGATTTATTTTGTAAATAAATCTGGTCTTATTTTTATTTGGAAATTGTCCAAAGCTTTGGACGTACTTCAGATTTTTTGATAGAATTTGGATAAATTAGGATAACTGAAATAAAAATGGGTTCGTTAATGAATAAATGATAGATGAAATTGGAAAATTGGATGTTAAAGTTATATAATTGTCTTTTGAATAATAATTAAATTGGTTAAATTGGAAAACTTAGTAAAATTTATGTGCACGTCGAGCATCTGGTTTGATAGCGCACAGTTGCGGTTATCCTTCACTTTTGGATTCAAAATTTGTTTAAGAGTTTAATTTGAAATTTCAATTTGGAGTAATTTATGGATTAGTATTATGAAAGTTTATTTTTAAATAATTTGAGTTGTCGAGAATTTACAATAACTTTTGAACCTACTCCTGAGAGATTTTAACTCTGCGTTAAGCTATTCGGTAAAATAAACTTTGACAAGAAAGTTATTAACGTAACGTTCTACACACGGAAAAAAATTGCTTGGTTCAAATAAGTACCATTTGAATCAAGAAATTTGCTGTTTTCAATAGCTGCACGCAAATATTTTCTTTTTGTAAGAAAAAAATATTCTTAATTAAGTTTTCTTGGATCATACAAGTATATTCTTAAATGAAGTAGTTAAAAATTTATTGGATTAAAAAAAAATCTTTTGAATAAAGAAGTTCTGTTCTCTTCACTAAATTACTCCAAAATATTTGGGTTTTTGTATACTATGTTGTAACCGAAGAGTGGGTGTCCAAGTATTACGGAGTCATCTGCTGAACTTCTGCCTGGATATTATATGATTTATATTTTATTTTATATAACACTTCATCCGGTGTGGGGTTCGAACTTAGGTTTTCCAGCTGCAAAATCGTGGGATGAGTACAATTACCATTTGGCTATACTAGTCGAACCATTAAGTGTGTACAAGTTTGAAATATAAGTTTCACAATTATAAATTTTTTTTTAAAGCAATTAAGTTACTTAGATTAAGAATATATTAATATTGATGTACATATTTAGAAAATAGTGTTCTTCGTTAAAATGAAATTTTCTTGAATCTAAATAATATTTGACGTAAAAAATATTCTTGCTGGAAAAAAATCTGATATTTTTAATACAAGCATATTTTATTGCGCGAAGAAATTATATTTCTAAATGAAATAAATAATTTCAAGAAAATATTTATTCTTCATTTAAGAAATCCTTTTTTTTCGTGCAATAATATGTATATAGTTACGCTATCTACTCATATAATTTATCGTCCAAATGATAAACCATGACCTTAATAACCAATCAAATACCTACAAACAACGTTAGTCGAATTCATAGTTTTGGTTTGTAAGACAATTCATTATTTTGCATCTTTGTCCTTCTTACGTTAAACCATATAAGGAAATTATATATCTATCTTGTTATTTCCAAGTTCATAAAATAATGACCAGGGCTTTTCTTTGGTGGTTCAGATAATATCTGAATTAATTTATTTTCTAGCAACCTTGATAATATTTATGATCTTTTTGATCACAAGGATTATTAATAATTACAAAACTTACTAAGATTTGATTGATTACAGACGATTATATTCTTAGATAGGGAAACAATGTATACTTATGACCTTTTAAGTGCCGACCACAGATTTATGATCCGATTACAATAAACACAGTAACACTGTAAAATCTACAGTATACATTTTTTTAACCATAAATCATTGTTACTAATTTTTCTTTATTGTTACGAATAACAAAGCAAAATATCATATGACGTGGTATGCGTATCTCATAAACTAAATAGGTATATTTTTATAGGTAACTTTTTAGTTTAAAATTTCAAAAATAAGGTAGATAATATTAACTTACATTTTTCAAATAAATGATGGAACAATGTTTTGTTTGTTTATCGTTTTCATAAAAAAATAGTAGTTTATTAATGGTATTATCATAATATGTAGAAGCAATATCTGAATGTAGTATTTACAATTTTTTAATAATAAACCAAAATCAATTTTTTAGGAATAATAATTTGACACCGTGTCAAATATATTCAGTAAAAATGATGTAGCTGTATGATGGGTATAATTCAGCTTCAAATTTTGTTATTGGAAAGTTTCTAAGTATTCTATTTCGTTTATGCTGATGATTAATAAATAGGCTAGTCTAGGGGTTAAACCTCTAGCAATTAGTCTTTCCAGGTTGCAAATACCACAAATCGATTTAATTTTGGATGGTTTACGTAGGATTTATTTTGCTTTGTAAAATTAACTGGATTAAAAAGTTATTAACAATTTAAAGCAGATTTTAGCGGTTTCGACCGCTCAGACAGAATTCTTGCAACGAAATAGAAACTTTTGTTTTTGCTATTTTGTTTTTCAAAAGTATTTCGTGAAAATGTTGGATATTTTAGTTCGGAAATGTGCGTAGTACATATTTTGGTTATAATAAAATGCTGCTAAATGGTTAAATGGAGTTTTATAAGTAAAACAAAGATTCTATCGATTATCTTCATTAATCACTTAAATTGCCGAAATAATAACTTGACGAAGTAAAGTACAATAAATATAATGTGAAAGGATATAAAAGTTCAAGTAGCTTTCGGTAACCATCAGACTTGCCGAACAGAATAATTTAAACATTTAAATTTTTATACTTAACCAATACAACAATAATTGGCTTTTATATGAATTATGTGGTAGTAAAGCTACCCGCACTGAATTAAATTAAATTATGGGTAGTTTTGTAAGCTTTGAGACCTTCGGTCAAGAGACAGATCCGATTATTAAATCACGTTTACCATACTTGAGTCCGGTGTGAGCTTACAACCTCGAACCATATCTTTACAAGTAAAACTATTGTAATTATTATGAAATCTATATTGCAGTTAAATATACTCATATATTATGATGTATTCAAATTTTACATTTTGAAAACATACTGGAGACCATTTTGTATTTTCAATTTTTCTTGTTATAATTATTGTTAATTGTTATAGTCTATTAATTAGTAACAATAGTTTATATCAAACAGTAGAAACAGTAAGAAGATACCTCCTGCGTAGTATCCTGGACGTTATATGAAATTTTTATTTTAAAAATTCAACAGCATTCAGAAATTCCCTTAAAGATTAATTTCACTTTCCACTTAACATTTAATGAGTGCCTATGCATAAATAAGAGTATGTATGTATGTATGCATCCGTTGTTCAAAAACCATCAGGGCTAAGTGTTAACCAAAATATTTAACGGCAAGTTAAATAACTAATTTGTTTGTAATACTTATTTTTGAAGTCTTGAATACTTATTTATCACAGATATGTTATATAATATTTTTTGTTATTAAAGACATTGTTAGGGGTTAACTTTCCCTTAAAGTTTTATGAAAAGTTGGTGAACAAACTACCAACTTTATGGACCCAGATGATTTATAAATTAATAAGGCGAAGAATAATAATGAACTGTTTTAATATTTAAACTTATATAAAAGTCCAGCAGAATAACATTTTTTATTACATCTGCACCCGGTTCTCGATACAATAAATAACTAATGTAATAACATTATTAATGTACAATGTTTTCAATTATTTTTTTCCAAGTTAAAATGAAAATGCTGTTTCAATTAACATTAAAGTAATTAAATTAAGCCACATTGTATTGCAAGTACTATAATTTATTTTTATATTTGTAGGTGAAGGCTATGTTTGTTCCCTAATATGTTTTGCACTATTTTTTAATCGAATCGTAAACGCTGCATGATGGGCATTAAAATTATTATTACTTACGCTTTTCAAATTAAAAATTACTTTGGCTGATATAAATTGGGATATTACATAATTATTATTTTAAGAATTTTGGGAAAATCTACTTTCCTATTACTTATTTATAGGTAGAGCTAAATATTTATTTACAATTACCTACTATAAAATGTACGCACTTTAAGTTTGAAGTTGTTTAGTGGAATGGTGATAGTATATTTATTATTTTTATTTATTTTCAATCTCGTTTTCTCTTATAAAGTGAGGTTATATTTGCTAGTCCCACCAGTTCAATAGCAATGTAAAACAAGCTAAACAACACAAAAACGATTACACAATAAATTAGGCCAGTCCACTATTATAATGATTTCTATGTCCTTAAACAACCAGATTGAAATTGATTAATTCATGAGTTATTCAAAATATGTTTGCGTTGGAAAAAAAAGTTCAATTTGGGATACAAAATTATTCAGGGTATACAATCTTAGAATAAGGTTTCTTTATTAAAAATAAAATTTAAAACCGAATCTTTGTTCTAACAATTAGATTTTTGTGAGAAATTAATAAAAAAAACTTTGCAAAAGAAAACTAAAAATGTCTTTGAATCCGTATGACGATATTTTTAAAGATGGAAAAGTAGAGAAACGCCAAATTATTAACACAGAATTGATTAAAGTATTTTTTCGACCTTTGACACAGTTGAACAAAATTGAGGCTAATGTTAAAATTTAAAAACGTAGCGAAAATGAAATTTTGCAGATTACCTACATTATATTATCAAATGAATGTAAAATTTGGAATTTTGGTCTGGAATCGTCAAATAATTCAATTTTTGATAAAAAAAAGTCGGCTTCTATCTGATTATGAAGTTCAGTACAAACTGTTTCATGTCGGTACTTAAATTTTGTCAAAGATTTTATTTGATATTATATCTTTTTCATCGTGTGTAGTTTCATCAAAACATTCTCTCTGATGTTTCCTGTTCGAGTATCATATACTGACTCATTTTGAATTTCTATTAATTCTGATTTGTGGCTGTATATACAGTCAGTTCCACAAAAGCGTACGGTTCCGCATTGGATTAATAGGTGGCGCACAGATGTTAGGTTAGGTTGTACCGATTCTCTGAACAGTTCGGAAAAATGCTTTGAGGTTATATCGGTAGAGTGACTTGTTTTGTCTGCAACACAGCAGAATAAACGCAATGAGTGCTGCGCGTATGCAAATCGTTTTAAAGCAGTGTCTCTTTGCACAATCCAAAAGGACCGAAAATGTCGTATGCAGCTGCCGGCCACTACATGAAAAAGTCAGAGGGGTTCGTTAGGAAGTTATTCAACGTATAGTAAAACACCCAGTGAAAGTGCACATGTGGAGATGCTTCTGTACATACCTTTGGTACATTATGTACGTTTGGGATTTGGACCTTTATATCTCTTCACAGACAATCTGAATACACAGAAAATGAATATGATTTATCATAAGTATTTACTGAAGTCTGCTCGAAGATGGTTTGGCTCAGATAATAGTTTATGGGTGCTACAAGAGGACAACGACCCAAAACACCGAAGTGAAAAACGTGAAAATGGCATCACTACAATGGATTGGGTATCTAAATTGCCTGATGTCAATCCCATCGAAAATATGTGGGCAGTCATGAAAGTCAAACTCAGGGAAAAGAAGGTTTTTAATTTAAAGCAGCTCGTTCGTCGAATATACGGGAAATTTTGAGATGTTTTCTTCAGATAATAGCTGAAAATCTCGTGGAAAGCATGCCAGGCTATACTCGACAACAATGGAGATTGGACAATTTACTAAGTAAACGCATTTTAGTTTAGGGAATGTATTAATAGATCCCAATAAAATTTTTAACAATTTTGTGTTTTTTTAAGAGATACAGCCCGTACGCTCTTGTGGAACAGACTGTATACTGTTTTAATAATTACATTTTCTTCATTTACATTTTATTGAAACAACAACAAATTCAGACATATTGCTGCATAAAAGATTTTCATTATATTAATTAATTATAATAAATACCATATAGACAAACGGGGTGAATAGGGACAAGTGGGTGAATGGGGACAGTTCACAATTTTGTTCGATTTTAACAACTAAGTAACAACTCGTTGTTATCTGTATTCATTATTAAGCGCCAAAATATGTGCTGATAACGATGTACAAAAGTGACTTTTATACTTAAGGTAAATTAATTTTGAATTTACCATCTTTTTTGCCACTATAATGCCTTAATATACAAAATTAAAACCATATTTAGAGGTTTTATTAATCTCTTCTGGAAAAAAATGAGTGTTCGGAAGATGAAGTGTGAATGAGGACAGCGTACTACTGATTTGCTTCATTTAAAATTTTTTCTCTTCTAATGGCTTTTTGGAGCTCATATTTATACATTTTTTCAAAATTCAAAACCTGAGCATTTCAATGGCTTAATTGATGATGAAATGTGAAATTCGCAGTGAATATAAACAATTGGTAAATTTTGATATCGAAATGTAAAAGGTCATAGTCAAAATTTCTTTTTTAAAAACTCAGACAATGTCCATTCACCGTCCAGCTGATTGCATGGGGACACTGCCGGTAAAAGCATCATAAACCGCTGAATTTCCAGCAGTGCCCCAATTCACCCCATTGTGAATGGGGAATTTTTTTTAGTACTTATATAGCGACGAAAAATAAAAAAAGCTCCTATTCTTATAAAATTCACACCACTGTTGATCATTCAAATGTCATTCTGAGGGTAAGCACTAAATATAAGGAAGAAAATTTACTTATGACTGCAGTTTATAGAAGTCATTAAAATTTGTCAGATAAAATCGTAATTACAATTTTAGAAGTTTTATTAGTCAAATTACAAATCATTAAGCGTATTTTATTTGAGTAAATACGTGCTGCTTATTACGAAACTTCTGCTACTTACTACAAGTTTCGAGTTTAGAGAATCAAATTATAAGGAAGAAATTTTAACTTCGACAGTTTCCTCAATCAAGTAAATTGAAATACAGAAAGATAGATTAAAAAACTTCAAATTATTTTTAAATTAAATAAATAGAATACAAATTTTGCTTAAATTTTATACGAATTAAAGTTTTCACTAAGTTCACTAAAATATTATACTCCGTAATTTAGCTTAGCTCCAAAACTTTGGAGCTGTAGGCTGTAGATTGACTATTGAAAATATTAATTGTTATTGTATTTAAAATTAATATATTGAATCAAACTTAATCAAAACAGATCATTCCTGATGTTAGAAGAATAAATATTTAGCATAAGTTCATTTAATCCAATCGAATTAGATATCCTTGCTTTAGTTCTACATTTTGCTGAAAATTGCTTTTACTAACTCGACAGAAGTTCAGAGTCTTTGAAAGTAAATGTGAGGTCTTCAATTTAATTAACGTTATATTTTGGTGACTATCGTTCTACCATCTTAAATCAAAACTCTCTTAAAATTTACATATTTTAAACAATTATTGTATTCAGCACATGCTGTATTTAATTAAACTAAAAATATCAGATATTTTCTAACTTCATTACAGCTAGAAGGGTAGGGTTTAACTGTCAGACGTATTCCTCTTAAGAAAACTTTATTTTCCGCTAGAATTTATCTAAATAGATGCAAAGTTCTAATTTAAGAAGCTGGAATAAAACAATAAGACTACATTTTCATCAAGCAGTGTAACTTTAATTACATGCAATTTTATAATTGTTTACAATTTATTGTAATTTTTGAAAGTTTGTGGTATACAATTAGTGTCTAGTTTATAAATTTAAATTTGACGGAAAATTCTAACGATGACGTAAGTTAAAACCGGTCCATGTAATTATAATTAAATTGGTTAAAGAAAGTGGTAGTATCTTATTGTTTTATTATAAGTAATCTCAAGGGAAAAAACTAATATAATTAAAAAGTTAGATACCTACTACACATCCCATTTGGCAATTTATACGAAAATATATGTACGAGTAAAAGTTATACGACGGTTTTATACGTTGTTAAACATTACGTAAACAAATGCACTTCCACATAAGTACATTTGTTTTGTCCCTATATTCAAATCAAAACCAATTTGACATTGACATTTTCGATTTATTTTAAAACCACACTCATTCTATATCTATTCGTTACAAACGTCTTCTATACGAATTCTAGCACAAAATGTTTTAGTTATTAGCGCATTACATCTACATATTATATTATATAAACATTTTATAACCTTACGATTTTAGTTTTCTCGCTATACCACTGATGGATGTACCTCGCAATACAGTAATAACACAACTAGTTTACACAACTGTAAACTGTTTTACACCACAAGTTTGAACTTTTTAATCAATAAATGCTCTATTTATATAACAGTATATATCTATAAGTAATTGAATAGCAATGTACAACAACTTCTTGGTGCAGGATAGTAAATAGCACACTAATTTTCGATTTTATTTATTTACAGATTTAAAGCCCAAGCTGATATACATAATTTGAACAAAACAATGCACGTCATCACATCCATAGCTAAATAAGAGATATTTACATTAACCCGACAACAAAACCTAACGTTGAAAGCTAAAGAAAATTCCCATATACCTAAAACAAATACAAAATGATAGCTGGAAGAAGATCTTCTACGCTATGTGCCGAACATGGATGTATAATACGGCCTAGATGTCCTTCGCCAACATCAACCCCGGAAGAACTTGAACGAAGAGCCGAAATTCAAAGGAACGACTTACTTCTCCACGAGGCTGTAATTAAGAACGACACGGAGGGTGTACGCAGAATATTAAAGGATCCCGTTGATATCAATTCAAGAAATAATGTAAGTGTTATTAATTTTTGGATCGTAATTAATTCATAATTACGAAGGTATGTAAAAATTGGCTACGCAAGCATTTTGCTTATTTATGCAGGGTCAGGGATATTTTAAATAATGAACCGTTTAATAACATCCTTGCATTATTTTAGGAGACATTTAATTTAACTTAACAACTTAGACACTTCCTAAAATGCTATTAAAAATTAAACTTAAAAGAGAATTTAACAGGGATAGAATTTTGAAAGGGTAAACATCAAAATTTTTTTATTATGACACGTTAATTTCCGTAAGTCTGAAGCTTAACGTGCCATCAGTTCAACTGAAGGCTTTTTCATCACAGGCGTAACCGTTATGACAGCAAGTTAACTTTGCGATTTAAAAATTGGAATTTTAAATTTTATATGGACGATAAAAGTTTGAAACAGACCTCAATTTTAATAAATTATTATTCTTGTGTGGTATAACGAATAGATAATAAATCGGTTTTTCCACAATTTAATTACAGATTACCGAAAAAGTTACAGTAGCGCCACTGCCTGACAGTTTAATTTTAACTTCACTTTCTTCGATAAAGTCTTTTTATTGTCTCATAATCTTACTATTTGCTTTTTTGAAGTAGATACTTTTTTATTTTTAAATTTTTGAAATATAGCTATACCGACGCGAGTCGTCAAAGTCCTTACAGGATGAAATAAATAAGAAATTAATAATTATTGTTGTAATTTTGTTAAACAAACATTCGAAATTCCATGTAAAATGATTAAAAAATGTTTGTTTAATTTTTTGAAAAGTTTTTTATAAATCGTAGCGCCGTGAGTTGTAAATATATCTGCTTGACTGAACAAATATATTTCAACAAGTACGGAACTCGATTAATTTCCCTGTAGGATTTATTATAATATAGCTTGAAGTTAGGCAACTAGTGATCAATTTCAAAAGAATTTGATAGAAGTAAAATAACATTATTTGCTAGCTGAATTATTAACCAAATGACTGAAAACTGGAAAGGCTAAATGTAAGTATTAAAAGCAACAACAAATATGTGTCTTTGATTACTTGAAGATAATTAATGTAAATATATATCCACAAAGCATAGAAAGCAATAGGAAAGACTGATTGTTGTATTAGATACACAAAAATATTTCGAAATACTTCAAATATTTCTGTTGATTTGCACCCATAGCTATATGTTTACAATTACTTTTAAGCGTCTTTAATAATTATTTGTGTTTGCATTTTGTTACTAACTTTAGTATGGCCGAGCACCTATTCACTGGGCTTCTTCAAGAGGAAATACAGATATCATGGAAATGCTTATTAACGCTAACTGCGATATTGAAGCAAGTGATAAGGTAAGTTGTAATAATACAAAGGTGCCAGGAGCAATTTATTCTAGTAATTTGTTTATTTGGTGCAAGTAAACCTTTCCTGTAAAGTACTTTTAGTAATTACAACTGTTGGTTTCGAAGAATGAATGATGTTTCAGGAAATTTTTTACACATTTACCGTTTCTTGACTTTCGCGAATATTTCCAACGTGTACAAAAACCCAAATAAGTTTGATTTTATTCCAGTTGTTTAGTCTTGTAAGCGTAGGCGAATCTTTTTCTCGGTCTTACTACTTATTCCTTCGAAATTGTCAATACCGACTCTACTATATTTGTGATCTGGGTTGGAAGTTTTGAATTTATAAACAATTGGAAGACATCAGGGGAAGACGAGATTCTACTCTCATAGGGATTCTTATGTAGATAGGGAATTTTAATTTATATTAGACAGAGATAGCACCTCCTCTGCCCTTTAAAGTATGTTATAATTTCTTATTGAATTAGAGTAGTAGAGAAGTTGAATTTGGTTTTGTTTTCCCCTCGTGCAGAATGTGCTAATTCCTAACTCGCTACAGAAATATACTATTCTCTAATGCTTGCTTGAAAATTATGATTCGGGCCCGGGTGCAGGTGTTCGGCACCACCTGTTGCTACGTCTCTACTATTGCATTATTTTTAGTATTGTTGTTGTCTAAATCCGATCTCCCCTTGTTTCAAATCCGACCCCACTATTTGTATCAGATTTTCTATTTTAGCATCGTTTTTCTTAAAAATCACAAAAAGTAGCTATATGAAATGCAAATATAAAATGTACTTACATATTATAATATATTATTGTGGATACGTTACGCTTTTCAATATTTGTTTGCCGACTAGCTCAACCGGCAGAGCTGAAAGCCTCTCAGGAGTGGGTTCAATCCTTTTAACTTATTTGCAAATTTAGTTTCATGTAACACAATTTTAAATTACTCCAAATAAACTCTTCAAAAAACATAATAGTTGAAATTCACAAAAATAATAATGCATAATTAAAATCCATAATATATTAATACAAATTATTTCTAAATTTAAATTCAAACCTTGAAATTAACTTTTAAATAAATTTCACTCCAAAAATCCAAAACATGCAACAATAATTTATTACAAGGGTGCGTCATTATCAGACCTGGTGCTCGACGTGCACACAAATTTTACAATGCCTTCCAATTTCAACTTTAAAATTTTAAAAACCAATTATATTATTTTGATCATCAAATTTTCCAATTTCACCTTTATCATTAATTTATTAATGGATTCAATTTTCTTTTAATTTTTTCCAAATCCATCCAAATTTTATCAAAAATGACTTCAAATACTCTCCAAACTTTGGACAACTCCCCAAATAACAAAATATCAACAAAAGTACTCACTCAAATTCAAAATTTATTTCACAAATTCAAATAAAAAATCTCAATGATGAGACGCATAATTAATATATACTTTTACGAGACCTTCCCGCAAAAGCGTCCAACCACCTTGACGGATCAGATTGGAAGGGACCAGATTTTGTGCTAACTTAAAAATTGTCGGCGCGAAATGACACACAAATTCAAAATTTTACATTATTTACATGAAAAAAACACAAATAATAAACACTCATAATAATACAAAAAAAATTCAGAATTACAATAATATAAGTACATAATTCAATATCAAAAGAATATTTCTCATAATAAGTCAAATTTTATACTTTCAAAATTTATAAAAAAGAAGATTTAATATTAGGACAATTTTATAACAGTGTATTGCTGTGATATCTCATCATCATCATCATTCCCATTATAGATTAGGTCTTTGTGTGATATAAATTGAATTTAATACATCTTTGCCCATTTTGATAGTATCAAAGTTTTCAATTCAATTTTTAAAATATTCTGAATATAAACTTGTTAAACACAACGACAAGCATACCAACTTGGGTGATATCAAATATGATTTTATCTTTTCTATAATTTTCAACCTTAATATTTTTTAACTTTCACCGAAAACCAATATTAAATTTTAATTATATCTTTACTTTTAATATTTAATAAAATCAATAAACGATTTATGTTTATTTAATTTTATTTAAATCAAGAGATCACTTCTAACCTTTTTTAAAAGGTTTTTTAGGTGGACTCATATCAAAAATTATTACTGGGGAAGAACTGCCTGCGCAACCAAAACCTTTAAAAATATAATAAGTAAATCAAAATAAAGGTCGGTCTGTACGTATAACACAGCAATGTACTTGTACTTTTATAACTTACAAAAATTTCTAAAAAGCAGTTCTTCAGAAAAACACAAATTTAGAATGTTACTCGGCTAACGCGAAACTCTTAATTTTAAATAAAATTTCTAACAATTAGAAATTTAAACTAAATTCCAAAAATCTCTGGCACCGAATTTTTCCGTACGCCATATCGGCCATACTTTTGCAATAAGCCTCGTCTTTTCTCCCACGTTATTGCCATCTTAACTAGTTGCCGGGAAGACGAGAAATATTCAAAAATATTTACAAAAATGATAAAATAATAAAATAAACATTTTGTTAACAAATGTAAATGTAAACAATATTTCTTTATACATGAAAATTCTACGACAATATGTATGTACTACTTATATTCTATGTAAAAAATAAATGTATTAAATTTTATAAACAAGGCTTGAGCCCTTGGAGTAGCGATGAGAAGGCTTTGGTCGCTTAGGTCTTTCGCCGTCTAATCAATGTATATGTTACGGTCAATTACGTAAATTGGGCATTGACGTGAATGGCTGGGCAATGACGTCAATGCCCATTTACGCTGGACATTAACGTCATTGACCGACAATGGTCAACTTGACTTCAACGCCCGTTAATGGTGGGCAATGATGTTAATATTTTCATCTGATTGTAATATTTACGTCTTTGGCCGGTCAATGACGTTAATGGCCAAAATGGATTGGTCAATGATGATATTGCAGAATAAACACTAAGTATAAGGAACAGCAAAATGGGGATGCACTTCAACCCGAGACAATTATCCGTGTAAATGACAGCAACTCGGCCCTTTTCAAGAAGGCCTCATAATTATACAGGAATTTTTATTTAATTTAGACAACTCATTTTAGGGTGGTTCTGTGATTCGTCGTGGTTGCGTCAGCCAAAACGGCCCAGACGAAAAATTAATTTAATTTCGTAATTAATTCATTTTACGGTGCATCCGTGATTTGCCGTGGTTGCGCCAGCCAAAACTGACCCTGCGCAGCCCTTTGCTGCGCTCCGGGCCGTTTTGACTGGCGTTTACTCACTAAAACATCATTGAAATCAATCCATCTTGACTGGGAGGCTCGACCTTTCTTCTTCTTCAAGTGCCATACACTATGCAGTGCGTAGGCGATCACTTGGCTGAAGCCAAAGTGACGTACTAGGGAATTTTGTTAATGGGGTGGCTTCCCGTTGCCTTCTCTAGACCTCTCTAGAGAAACCCAAACTCGACGAAGTACGAAACGTGTGTGACGGCTATCACTAAAAGTGATAGAATTTGGAATCTGATGTAGGATAGTAGTTTCATCATTGTCAAATCTGTATTGGGCATTAACGTCATTACCCGGATAATGATGTAAAAATCACATATAAAATTTTAAATGTCAACATCGCCCAAAATGCATGGTCATTAACGTCAATAGGCCTGCCCAACAAAGCTGGGCATTGACGTTATTGTCCGGCCATTGACGTTAATGGCCGAATTGTCATCATTGACCGTAGCATATAGATACAAATTGTACATCCAACTTGGACGTTCCGTTTTGATTCTAAGGTTGATGCTTATAGTTTATAAGTACATAGGTTATAACTAACCTATAACTATGTTATTTTTGTTATTGTTATTAATTTGCAATTTATTGTAAGCTACATTGTGAGTAATAAATATGTTGTTAAATTACTCAAAATATCAAGGTCGGATTTGAAACTATCACTTGTGGTAAGATTTAGACCAACACTACTTTTTAACAATTGAACCGAATTTATAAAAAAACACACAATCAGTCACCGAACATATTATTTGAAAACACTTCATTAAGTTAGTATTAAGTAGAATTAATACTTAATTTTTTACAATCCAATCGCATATACTAAATAAAAACATAAAGATGATTTATATAATGTGTATAACATTAACCACATACATAATATTATAATAGTTAACTAATGGAGCTTTTAATGACATAATTATTGGAAACTGGAATTTTAACTGAATTTTGGTCCCATATTTTGAATAAATGTGACAAAGCTAACAAATTTCTTCATAAAATCGAAACAGATTTATCAATAATTGCTGTTTCAATCTACAATTCATTAATATAGGATACTTTCGTTCACTTGATCAGTCTGACGTTTACGAAGAAGGTAGAAATGAATAGTCGAATAGGGTTTGATGGGAAAGCTGAAATGAGAATTAACACTTTAACTAACTAATTAAAAGAAGAATTGAAAAAAAGGGTAACTGTCTATAGCACAATTGAAAATAATTTTGGATTTTTAAATAATTTGGAAAACCTTGATGATGGCAATTTACGCAATCATTCAAAAAATCTTCAAACTATATACTATAAACACAGTACAAACGATTTCTTTGACTCATAAAAACTATTTTGTTTGAATAATTTTGTTTAAAGCAATTAAATTTTGTTTAATTTAAATAAAATATATTCGGTCCAACAAAAATTTATTTAAATCAAAAAAAATTTAATTGAAGAAACTAAAAATTTAACCAAAATTCTTGGTTAACTACAATAAAATAGATATAAAATGTTATTTTGATTTTAAGAAATTTTTGTTTGAGCAAAAATATTTTATTAAAATTAAACAAAATTTATTTGCGTAAAAAAAATTATTAAAACATTAAAATACTTTTTTCATTTTTAGAAAGAAATCGTTTTTACTGTGAAGACTTGAACTTAGATATTTGTGAACAGTGCATTCAATTCAAATACTTTATTGAAAATATTAAAGATGTTAGGAATAAATTAGAAGGAAGTTTTAACATTTACTCAAGAGAAAAAATTGAATTTAATGTTTCCCAGTTTAAAAATTACAACAAGAATATTTTTATTCTTTTTTTTTTATTTTTATTTTTTTTTTATTATATTATTATATATAATATTAATATTATATATTATTTATTTTATATTTTTTAACTTATTATTATATATATTATATATATAATTAATATTTATTATATAACAAGGTCATTTTCAACTTTAAAGAGAACGAAAACATATTTAAGAAATTCAATTTTTCAAGAGTATTTGCAAAATTTGCAAACATGAGATCCCGAAAAAGAATTTAATTTTTGTAACATGTATTTTGTCATAATAATTGTCGAATGCAATGTTTTTTATATTTTTTATTAGCTATGAGTAGCAGATATCCTAAACATCTAACTAAAATGAAATCAATCGACTCAGGAGTATATATGTAAAACTATCACAAAATAGGTAAATAGTTTTACAAAAAATTGGTGCCTCCGCGAGATGTGATTTTAATATAAACATAATTGTATTTGTAAGATAAGAATTTGAAGTTTAATTTCGAAAATTTAGAAACATTGAGTCCTAGAAACATTTTTAGAGGGAGGCGCTTAAAAACTTTTGCCTAGGGGCGCAAACATTATTAATCCGGCCCTGCCCTTTACGATGCCGTCTGATGCAGTCGCCTCTCTGCAACGTAGCACGGCGGGGCCCTCATCAATCGTTTGACAACATCAGAGTATAATGAATCCATTTGCAAATACTTTCAGTATATTTTATTATTATGGAAAATAGAGTGTTATTTTACACATGAAAGTCTTTGGTGCATTATATTCTAAGAGTATAATGTATGCCGTAGTATTTCGAATGATGAATTCAAAGTTTAGATGAATACATTTCTCATTATATTCTACGATCACACCTTAACTATGTGTTTTGCTTGAATTTGTAGCAGTTCGGTTAAGTGACGCCATAAATCCAATATGAGGTTCATTTACAGATATTAGAATTACTTACATAACTCACTTACTCGCTAACTTTTTGCCAAGCGAAAACAAATAGACTCTGATTGGTCAACTTTTTTTACCAACCCAAGAAAAACAATGATTGGTCGACTTGTTTTTATACATATCAATTGAATTTCAATGTATTCACTAATAAATTAGGAAGTGAAATGATTTATTTGGATGCGATTAGCAAGATTTTAAATTTTGTCTGTACTGTCTCTGTAGTATGTAGTCAAAATATAGATATACTAAATTAATCATGATAAAATTTAATACATTTTTTTTGTAGTATGAATATTAATGTCGATTTTAAATTGCAAAAATGCAAAGGTAAGAAGTATACAAAATGTTGTTTCGTATCAAGGCTACAATTTTGTAAAAAAATTGAACTACGTTTCATGCTTTTATAATTTTGTTGATTTTATGTGTACATAATAATATTAACCATACACTCCAGAAAAAGGTTTTGTTCTAACAAGAATAACATCGTCTTCTTCAGAAATTTGTTTAATATAATATGTATAACTATAGACAACAGCATTTCCACCAAGTATTATTTTTTGCTTCAACACGAATAAGTAGCTAGGCAGTTTTAACTAAGACTTAAGCAAAAATAATCTGCAAATACTTAATTAAATAAAACATTTGTTGCTGTTCGGAAATCCTTATCGTACAAATTATTTCTCTAAAAATATTTTGTAGTGGGACGTCATAAATTTGTTCCTAACTTCTTTTTCCACCTTCGTTAGCCAGCCAGCTAATCAAGTTGGATAGCAAACGATCTCTCAGAAGTGGGTTGCTGTTATATGCCAATTTAATTTACTCAAAAATAAACTCTTCGATAAACAAAAAAAATGATCAATTATTATTAATAATTATTAATAATTAATAATTAAATACAATTATTTCCAATTAAATTATGAACTTAAAACTCTTATATATGGTAAATTTCCAATTTATAAATGGAACGATAACAACAAAGAACCGCTTATCAAGACAGGTAGCAGCCTTGCACATAAATTTTACTAAATTTTTCCAATTTTAACTTTTCAATTATCATCAATAAACTAAATAACGGATCCAAATTTTATTTCAATCCTACAAATGTAAATCTCAAAATAATAATTTAATACCGTCCAAATTTCGGACGATTTTCAAATTAAGTAATCAATATTAATTACTCAAATTAAAATTTTATTTGTAAAGTCAATCATAAATCTCAACTCTGAGACGCAATTATAAACTTTTCAGGACCTTCCTGCAGAAATAAGTCCGTTTGCTTAAGCGGACACACTTGAAATGATCGAGTATTGAGTCTTTTCATACCAACACATCTTGTCAGCACGAAAAGACCCACAAAATTAAAAAAAAAACATTTCTCATGAAAATCAAAAATTTCCAAAATGATTTAGTAACACGACAATATTAAATCAAATTTGTAGAGCATTTTATCGGATTTAATTTATTATACCATTATTTTGATTGTAAAACAAAGAGAAAACAAAATCTTACCAAACAGTTTTGTACCATTATTGCATAGGACTAAACAGCGCAAATTTTTTGGAGAGGGAAAATTTTTAAAAGCTTGATAATCTTGTTCAAATGAAGTGCTTAAAGATATTAAAAGCTTGACTAAAATTCCTCGTGGATAAAATAACAAAACAAAGTAGGTACCTACCTATCATAGATGAATATAAAGTGTAGAATAAAAGTTAAAAAAACTAAAGAATTTTCCGCATAGCCACTATAATTTGTTCAGCTAAAGCCACCATTTACATTCATATTGTGTAGGATAATAATAATTACTATCTTTAGCTCAGTTATATTAAAATCATACATTTATTCACCAATTTATGTCTTTTATGCACAAATATTTAGATTCTCAACGTTTCTAAGAATAAAACTTTTATACATATAGCTTTCCTAACTGTTGCACCTAATAATAAATAATTCTTTCCGTTCTTTGCTTATCCGTTATGTTCCTGTTGAAATGGATAACACATCATATTACCGCACTAAGTTGCATGCGCATTTGCTACCTAAGACAAATTATAAATTATTTCAATATTATACTATTATTATCTTAGGTGCTAAAAAATCTTTTGTGCACCGTAACCGTGGGAGAAGTTATGTAACCTACCGATGTCTTATTAAACCACACTCGGATAAGAAATAATAAACCATTGTTGAACCCTAATATTAATGTAAAGTTTACTTCTGGCAATATTATTAAACCTTGAATGAACTGACTATTCCAGAAATGATTTAAATTTTTGTGAAGTAATGGTGAAGCATTTATATTACATTAGAAATGTTCTGAAATGCTGATATTACATTTCGTACTCATTTATTTTCTATTTTCTTCAAATTTCAAATTTACAGCAGCGGTGCGGAGAACAGAAAATCGGGCAAGCATAACAATTTGATTTAATTACAAACTTGGAGAGTTCTGTTCATTTAAAACTCTATTAAACGACTCAATAACTTTCTATTTAGTTGGTTTATCAACAACAACACACACGAAAAAGTTACATTGCCATTTCATTAAATAGAAAAATATTTTTAACAATTAACGAAAATTTGTTTTAAAATAAAATATAAGAGTTTACTAATTTACAAGTATCATTTCAAACATATTATGTTGTTGAAACAGGTGAATCATTTCTATTTTAAAAAATGTAAATTAGCGTTTAAGTTTAATCAAATTAATATAACTTTGGTTAACTTGACAAATCCATCCCAAATAGTTCTAAATGTATTCAAATCCGAACTGAAAGAGTTGGAACTTCGTTCATGACTTGGAAGCATTTAAATTGGATTCTATCAGCAATTTCTTTACAGTCCATTTGTTAAATTTGGTGTAATAATCCACTTATTACTTCATCTAATGGATTTAGTACCCAAAAAAACAATAAGTAGTTTTTCGATTGATTTTGGCCTTTTTCAAGTGAACCAAGGTTTTGGTATAGGGCTAATTTTAATCTAAATTTAATCGCTAACAGTGAGCTTTTTGGATAAACGATTATCCTTAAATAAAATATAACATAATATTGAAAAATGTATGAATTAATGGATGAAATAAATAACTATGTAATTGATGATTAGCTGAAGAATAATTGAATGATGAATGCTAAATTTTCTTCTAACTGACTAAAATTATTAATTTAATTTCTTTAAGTTTTTTTATTTAAAAATATCTAATAATTTAATTTCAGTATGGCATGCGACCTATTCTGATGGCTGCATGGCATGGACATCGCGATGCTGTTCAACTTCTTATAAATACAGGAGCTTGTACTAATTCAACTAACAAGGTACTTCTTTTCTGCTTAACCAATCACCACAAATCAATTTAAGCAATCTTTGCGTTAAACAAAGGACAGATGCATTTTTTCAAAATTTTTTCTTTAATTAATAATATCTGAGAATGTAATAAACTGTTACGCTAATAGAAGCTGTGTACGAAATTTTAGCAATTGAAAAAGCGGGGAAGTTGATTAAAAAGGACTCAAACAAGTTCACGCAAAACGGACAAAAAATAGAAAAAGCTTGTAAGGATTTTTATCTTAAAGGTGGAAGGTAATACCTAAAATAAATTTAAATTTTTTGCTTTAGGTATTTTTTATTTGTTTTTTTATAAAAAGTAAAAATAGTTTTACAAACTCATACAGAATAGTATAGAATTTTATCTACATTAATAGATATAGGGCTTCCAGATATAATAAGTAAAATTTCAAATTGTTCAATATTTATTTACTTAAATTAATCTATAACTTGAAAAACATTAATTTTAGAGAATAAGAGGTGAGAATCAAGTTTTTTAGATATTTTCATTCTCTTTAAAAAAGCACTTAAACCTTAAACCATTTTAAAATATAAATAATAAAATGAACCAGTCATAATACCTATTACTATATACATACTATAAGAAAATGTAAATGCAAAGATTGTTCTGAAAATAATTACCTACTAAAAACTTTCGAGTGTCAATTAAATAAAAATTTCGCGTGCCAAATTTACAGGAGATCATTATTTATTTGATTGTGTAATGTTTTTCTTTCTTTTTAGTTTTCATGTACAATTTAGAATATCAAATGTTTTTGTAACGTTTCATACTAAGAGCTGCAATTTCAAAGTTATAATAAGCATTTTCTTGAAAGCTGTTTATGCAGCGTTAATTAGGGTTTAAATAAAATTTTATTCTACTCTTTACAAACAAAAATATTTTGTATTTTGCTTTTCCGGTGTGTAATTAAATTCAGTGAATCGTAAAATAGCTCTCGGAAAATGTGTCCTCATTGATCTATCCGAGTCACAATTAACTCCTGTAACTAGTATTGCCCCATTTCACTAAAAGCAAACCTCTGTTTCCATAGACTATCAAAGGAGAATCCAACCTGAGTTTTTGCTTTCAAAACAATACTTGGTCAAACACAAAAATATTAATTAGAATTTGATTGTGTTCTGTGTCAACTTTTTATTTCTTCATGGCTAAATAACTTTTAGAAAAACTACACTTTATTGATGTGTGCTACGAAAAATAATCGACTCGATGTAGTGGATTATTTATTGGATACCCTGGAGGACGTTCGTGTTGATGCAGTAGATGGCGAAGGGCAAACTGCTCTATTTCATGCTACTTTAGGGGGTCACACAGCAATTATCAAAAGGCTTGTTGATGCTGGAGCAGCTTTAGATAAACCCAATAAGGTAATTTTTTATAAAATCTGATACGAAAACTTGTATTTATTTTAAACTGTATACAATCCTATTGTAATTTTTGAACTTGAAATACGGCTCAACAAGTTAATAGTTTCTCGAACTTCCAATTATTATTCTATCGAGCTAATCAATTTATTATTTTAGTATCCTAATGAAATCAGTAAACTGATACAAAAAAATAATATATCGATTTCTAAGGTTCATTATTTTTACAACCACTTTTATATATTACATTTATTCATTTACTTGGATTAGAATGTAACATGATTACAAAAACACATTTATTGTATTATATTTGTATCGATTTATGATGAACGTATAATTTACTACTAAAACGTCGTAATGACTTATATTTTTCATAGTGTCGCATATTATTCATAGGAAAAGCAGGAATTCTAAAATTTAGTTTTAATTATGATTTGCGTCACAATTTTGGCACCACTTTGATGTTCAAAGGAATACATAATATTGTGATATTAATGCTAACGTTTTAGAAAATAAAAATTTAATTTGCGAAAATGATATTCAGATCATTATTTACAAGAATATCAAACCGTAAATTTAACTTGTTTTGATGTAAAATTATTTTGAATATGTGCTACCTTAAAATGTATTTTTAAAACTAGAATATTTAAAGCAGTAAATTTACGGTAATATATTGATAAAGCTTTTTAAAGAATTGAAAAACCATATAAAGCAAGCAATTTTTTAATGGAAAAGTGAAAGTTTCTAGGTATAGAATGGGAAGAATGGGAAGCAGAAAGAACTGAAATGCTTGAATTATCCAAGCTTAAGATGTGCGGTTACATACATAATAACTTGACCAACTTAACTTGTAAATCCAAAATAAAATTTTATGCTGTTCTTTTCAGTTAAAATCATTTCGATACAAATATTATTTTTGGAAGTGCACTCTTCCGCTCTTTTAAATAAATTGCGATTTGAAAGAGTCTTCAAATTTATATACGAATAACTTCTTTCTAACTTTATGAAAGAAAAATAAACTTAATTATTTGGCAGTGTACAATCAAAATATGTTGTGTTATAGCATTAATAAATTATTATACTTTACGATTCATAATATTGTAAATGTGGACCGTTTATACAATTATTATTAAACAAAATAACGATGTGGTGTATGTAGATATGAATTCGTAAGCCTTGCGTGCTTTACATTAATTTTCTATAACCAAAGTTTTATGAAAAGAATTTGAATTATTGAAGAAAGCATTATATTATAATATTACTAATTTGTATTAATTTTGTTTTTAATCCTAAATTTTTCGTTTAAAGTTATAGTAATTTATTTTGTTGGAATGTATTGTATTTGTTGGAATATACTGTCGGCGTCGGCGTGGCGTCGACATGAAAAACTTCTACAATATCTTTGTTTTTTTAGTTTGATATCATGAAAATTTAAAAACTTTCCAAGTACTTCTTTCGTTATACTACTTCGCCGATAGTTAACCACACTCCAAGGGTATTTACGCCGACGATATTATTTATGCCATCCGGCAACTAAAGCTGAGTTTATGCAGACGACATAACAATTGAAATACGTTTATTTGTTTTTTCTTCTGTGCTGCACCAATCAGCATCGTGAATCGTGGCATTGCGTCACGTTACGCCATTTGAACTCCAACGGCAGTTACACCGACAGATATTGACACTGAAGATAGAGCTTAATTGTATCTAAAAATGTATAACAATAATGCACCGAAAGAGGAAAAGTATTTCGAAAATTTGAGAAGGTGTGATTGCGTTCTCTATACTTTAGCACGCATTTAATTTGCGTTGAGTTTGTGCAAAATGCCAAATGATTATGGAGTTTTACACGATTTTTAAATATATTGTAGTGGAACGCCGGAAAAATTATTTTCCCAACTTCCTTTTCTAACTTTGTTCGCCAGTTAACCAACAAATCGGAAGCGGAGATCTCTCAGGAGTGGGTTCCTTGTGAGGGCAAATTAAATTTTTCTAAATATAAATCAAAAATCCAAAAATTAATTTTCATTCAAATTTAAATTTAAATTTAACTTTTAAATAAAATTTCCGTACTTAATAAAGTACGTAATAGAACTATAACCGCTAGTTTATCGTTATCAACACAGGTGCGACCTGCACATACAAATTTTATTTTTCCTTTCTAATTTAATGATTAAACTTTTCATAAAACCAATTTAACTCTCAATTTCCAAATTTTCTAAATCTCTCTTAATGAAAAAAAAATAAACCTACGGATCCAAACTTAATACGAACAATTGAAATTCAAACTTCTTAAAAACCATCCAATTTCGTCCAACCCTGAGGACGCCCTCCAAAATAAAATAAAACCAAATTTTTACTCAAGTAAATCAAAAACTTTATTCTTTAATCAATCGCAAAATATCTCAAACTAGAAACCCAAAATCGCACTTTTACCGGTTTCCCGTAAAGCATCCGCTGGTGTTGATGGATCGGCTTGGAGAGAGATACTTTCTCGTCTTTTGGTACCAACATTTAAATTTCAAAAAATTCAAAATTTTACAAAGTTTACAAAAATTGTTTACAAATTACAATAAATTATTCACAAACCTAATTTTAAATATAAAAACATTATAATTTTGAAAAAAATTGATGATTTTTGGATGAGATTGTTTTATTGATTAATTAATTTTTAGATATTTGAAAAGTATTGAGATAGAGAAAATAAAATTAATTTAGAGAAAATTATTAAATTAAACCCTTGAATTACCGCTTGTCGGACTTCACTCTAAATTATATTAACCCCCCCCCCCGTCCATTGTGCATTGAATTTCAATGCAAAATTTCCATTATCAGATGAAGAAGATCAAAGTGCTTCCAGCACTATACGCTTCGCATGCCAATCAGCTACGCTACGCTACATGAATGTCGAAAAAAAGATTTGTTTACTTTTGTTTGGTATAGCAAAGGTCATGTTAGTTAACTTATGCTAGAGGTTAGTATTATTAACGGAAATTTATTTTCTTTAAATTGACAAGAATATACCCTTAATAATAAACATTAATATTGCACACGGGAATAACACACAATAGAAATTAATAGTTTAGGATAGACGCTAGGATATGTTAGTGGTCAAACCATAGTAATCAAGTTATTGACTAGATTAGACATTGCATTAGATTTCAGAATATTTTAGATACTAAATTACTACTGAAAGGTAGTAGAAAACATGCACGGTGTAAAATATAAGATGAAAATCATCTAAAAAAAGAGACTATATAAGTCCATAGAATTTTTCAGATGTTTTCTGTTTATAAAGAGATACAGTTTCATCATTTAATTTAGTTGATGTATCACCAACATTAAATAGTCTTTTCCGGTAGATGAAAAAAAATATCTAAAAATTTTGATAAATTTGAGAAAGTTATCATAATAAAAGATACTCCAAATCGTCTAACTAATAAAGAGTTAAATCTTTGCACCGATTTCCTCTTCAGGGGGTTCTCTTTTCTTAGGGGAAAAGCAAATAAAACAAAACTGGAACCGTTCACTAATTTATTCTTTACTTATAACAATTATCGGGAGTGTCGCGTGGAACACCCGTAATTCTCAAGCTGTTATCGCTTGACTGTCCCTTCTTCCTTCCGCGGTCATCATCGCCACCTCGGTTATGGCAGCCCAAACCGCTTCGTCTTCTATGCAATTTAAGAAAATTTATCTAAAAATGCTTTATCTAACTTCAATTAGAACACCTTGGTAGAAAATTTTCAATTTTGAAATAAGAGGATATTCTAGGAAGGAAGACATATATTATTTTTATCATCATTCACTCACTCCCTCGGCAACCTTTCACTAATCGAAAAAAAAACTCATCGAAAAATTTTCAAAGATTTGGTATAGCATTTAGGCCGGTACGTCAACTATTCACGTCGAATGCTTCGTTCCAACTCTTCCAACGTCATGGGATCGCTGCTATAGACCTTAGATTTAATATGGCCTCAAAGAAAATAGTGTTTTCTCGTTTAATGTGAGGCGGTGCCCCGTTTTATTGAAATTAAGGCAGTATTCTATGTAGTCCAGAGGCACGAATTTCTGGCAGTTTTTGAAGCTCTATACCAGGGGTGGCCAACTTCATTGTATATACGATCAACTATGTTTCTTAAAATTTTTCGCGATCTACCTATTAAAATCTTAATATAATAATTTAATATTAATATTATATGGACATATCAGGGTTCCCACTAAATTTTTCAAATCAAATTCCCTGACTTTTCCAGGTTTTCCCTAACAAAGAATAAAACATTTCCCTGACATTTCAATAAATCGGAAGATAAAAATTAAAAAAAAAATCTTAATTTTAATAAAATTCAATTAAAATAAATGTTTTTTTTCAATTTCAAAATTAAAAAAATTTAATTTTTAATATTTGAATAAAAAAATTCAATTTTAAAATTGAAATTATTTTTTTCTCCAAACGACACGAAAGTCAATTGTTTCATTATCGATTTTAAACACTAAAGTCAAACTTTGCCTTAGCGACATATATAAAACCAGGTGGCGTAGAGTTTTTCTCGAAAGTAAAACTGCCTAGGCAGGTAAAAAAATAACTAGAAATGTGACATTATTTTAATAAAATTGAGTAATTTTGGTATCTACCTTTTCCAAAAAATATTTTAAGTTTATTTACCATTTCAAATATAAAATTTTAAAGCGTAATTTAAAAATAAGTAGATGTAAACTTTGACTTTGATATTTAAATCCTTAAATATACCAACTTAAAATTTTATTTTTAACCAAATAAACCAAAAAAATTTTGATCTTTTAACCTAAAAATTTTGATAAATGTCACAATTGAAGTTGACAGTTGCGAATTTAATTTAAAAATTACCAACATAAATTGAAAATAGTTGACAGATTAAATCAAAATGTCACCTTCTTTTGTTTATTTTTATTTTTATTTCAATTTGATTAAATTAAAACTGGTTGACTGATTAAAATATTATCTACCTTTCGAATTATTTGCGCGCGATCGATCTGAATTTTTGCATATTCCTTCCTACCAATAATAATTTATGGGGGTGTGTACCAAGCAAGGGGGAGAATTTTTTGCTCAGTTGTTTGATATCTAGCTCCGTTCCCAAGTTATTGCTAATTTTAAAATTTATTTTTGAATTTTGTTCGTTTTGAGAAAAAATAATATGTTTTATTTGGACGGAAAGGTAACTTTTCCTGCCACGCAAGTTTTCCATTCGCTCGGCTCGGCTCGTTCCACTCACCTCGCAAATGAAAAAACTCGCTACGCAGGAAAAGTTAATCTTTCCATCCTAACAAAACAATAATTTAGTTTTCCTGACCTGCCAGTAAAAATGAGAAATTCCCAGACTTTTCTCTGACAAAATTAGGAAAGTCATAAATTCCCTTACTTTTCCAGATTTTCCAGGTTTTCCAAACAAGTGGGAACTCTGCATATAAATCATACTTGAATTGTATTTATTAAGGTAAAAGTAGACAAAGCAACTTTTTTTCTTAGCTTATTACGAGGAGGAAAGCACACAGACCCATAATACACCAGATTTCTTTTTTTAACATATTCTTGGATTTCTCTAAATTTACCCGGATTTTCTAAAATTTCTCCTGATTTCCTAAAATTTGTTTGGATAGAATTTCTTTTGCATTGTTTCATGATTTCCTTTCAAAAAAATTAAAAAGCAAGATTATCTGTAATTAATTTCTAAGATTTCCTTAAATTTCCGTAAATTTTGTCAGATTTCTCTTCACTTGTACAACAAATCTCCCCAGCGGTTTCCTAGTCGGTTTGTTTTAAATCACGACTTAGTGTTGGCAGTTATGATCGACTAAAAATTGCTTCGCGATCGACCGGTCGATCGCGATCGACCTGTTGGCCACCCCTGCTCTATACAAACGAAACAATAGTAGATTACTGGCCGAGCCTCGAAAATGATCCGTTACTGGGCGCGCAGCTATATTGAAAAGCGATTTAAAGTTTTCTTTTTAAAGTTTTTTATAAAAAAAAAGAAAACATAGTCAAAGCGATGCTTTCCGAGTCTCCTCTCGGGTGAGAAAGCGAAGCATTCCTAGTCACTTAACAAATCGACTAGTAATGTAAAATCGACTAGTAATGGTTTTCATTACTGGTCGCTTATGTCACTTCAACATATCGAATCATTTTTATTATCAAATACTATTAAAGAAATTTGACCGATGTCCTCACATCTGTCAAATTTTTCACGATTTTCAAGCGATATTATTATGATCCAAGCACCCAAGCCACTGCGCCATACTGGGTTGCCTTAATTACATTGTTTTAATTCGTCTTATTTGTTTCGTTTTTAGTTTTTCCGTATTTTAGGTTTTATATAGGTACTTGTGTAGGATTTTTATTTTTGGTGTAATAGCTAATATTTTTGTTTTCCGATAAAATAGTATACTCACCTCTACTCGAAAAATGATTCGTTACTGGGCTTGCTGCGCCCCAGTAACGGATCATTTTCGAGGCTCGGCCAGTAATCTACTATTACTATCCGTTTTTTTATCATTTGTTTATTGATATTTTAAGATTACATAAAAAATTAACAGAAAAAAAACTCAAAATTCACAAAGTTATAATTCAAAAAAAAGGTGTCCTCTGGCGTGCACGATATCTGAAGTTACAATGAATCGATTTACTTGAAATTTGGTGTGAATGTCTTTATAGATGCCGCTATAGCATGAATCTTGGAAAAGTAAAAAAAAAATTTACAAGATGGCTGCAGTTTTGCAATTTTGGCATGCTTTAATTAACAATTCCGAATTTTTTAAAAGCAGTAAAATTAAAAATTTTGATTTGAACGTGGTTCAGGCGATAGAGGAATGTATAAAGAACATTCACACCAAACTTCAAATAAATCGTTTCATTAGAACTAGAGATATCGTGCACGCCAGTTTTTTTGGACCTCCTACTTTGCCAGCTCATAACTTTGTGAATTTTGAGGGTTTTTTTCGGTTAATTTTTTATGTAGGTAATCTTAAATTATCAATAAACAAATGATAAAAAAATGAATAGTAAAAATATTTTTTGTTTCGTTGCATTTGCAATTCATGCCTCTCGACTAGAATACCCCCTTAAGGTCGTCCGCGTCAATATCATAAAATTCCTACAGAAAATAATGGGTAACATCTAGTTATAGCGTTCACCATTCACGGTTTTCCTATCCCATTTGGATACTATACCATAATCAACAGCAAACGGTTAATTTTTTGGGATGTAAAGGTGACTGATGAATAACACGTGGATTAGACGCGCTCTATAAACGAAAATTTTGCTTGTGTACAAACCCATTTAGCGAGAAATGAGACTCATCGGACATTCCATCTTTTCTAGCGCCCATTTGGCCAACTAAACACTCTTCAAATGGACATTTCCTGTATCAGTGATGATTGGAAAAATTTATAAACGATATTAAAAATTGAAATAGTTAACTAAGGTATTTGAAATTCATCTGCAATAGTAATAATTATTAATATGTTTGATTAATAACGTGTTTAGATGCAATTAAAATTAAAAATATTTTTATTACCGAAATAAGTTCATAGAACTTAAGGTAAATGACTCTAGTAATAAAAAATTATTAATTAAAATTAAATAGAATATTATTTGTATACATATTTTGACACGTGTGACGTCCACACTTGCAAATATATTTTAACAGATAAAGAATTTATTTAAAATTAGGGTAAATAATTGATGGACTGACACACAAACATTACTTTAAAGAGTGAAAATTATGATGGTAATGATGATGATCCATGCATTTTCTAGATAGAATATTTATTTATTATTAATAATTTTGTATGTTTACATTACATGGAATGATTTAGGAAACATACTTATTTGCATAATTTTAGAATAATTACTTAATTCTATGCTGTAAAACTAATAAAATTGATTTTAAACGAAGGCAAATATAAAATAATAGATTGTCATGTTTTAATGTACTTTTCACATACCTATTATATTATATTTCCCTCGTTTCCTTTTTATTATATAAATAATAATATATTTAGATAAATGATGGATTAACCTACTTTTTATTATTACTTATTAATTACTGAACAAGACATAACTTTTATTTTTAGATAATTTTATAGCAAATTTTCATGAAAGTATATAACGACTACTTAATTGTTTTTTTCTCATATAAAATAATAATAATAATGTACCTACAAAAATGTATAGGGTAATTCAAATAATATAACAAAATTTCACAATTAAAATGACTATTTGGCTTTTGACCTTGTTTCGCGATAATCCAAAAAAGTAGTCGATTATTACAACTTTCTTATAGTGCGATTTCCATATATGACTGTTGAAGTTTGACAACCCTCCTTCCTATTATCGGAAAGTTTCAACATAATGCGGTTTCGTACAATATTATTATATTGTGACTTACTTACAATTAAACAAACAGCTGCTAACAAGCCGCCATGTTGAATCCAATTGACGATTCGTTGGAATACCCACTCCAATTGTCATATTTTCCTACGGTTTCCATATTCTACGATTATGTTTTCCATATAAGGCAGTACGAATTAACCGCGTTATAGGCGTATAAGTGTAATCTTTACTAAAATTTTATAAAATACCTATTATAATAATATTACTATTAGTACCTATTATTTTATTTGTTTTAAAAAAATGTATAAAAATTAACTAATTCTTGTTTTCTCCGATATTTAAAAAAAAAATTCTTTCTCAATTTAACATTTTAATGTATAAAAACTTTTATTGGGTTAAGCATTATCGGAACGAGCCACAAAAAAGATACTTCAAAAATATAATGTCAAGTAAAATTTAGATTGAATTGATAAGCTTCAATTACTTTCATCTTTAATTTCATGTTCTATTTTTGAAAAGGTTGGTAAATTTTGTTAAATCCTAATTTTAAGATCAAGCGTTTTTAGATTTCTCCAACGTTAATTGGCGTTGAGTTTCAAGTGTCGTTTTTACTAATTAATTATTATTAATGCTTGCTACTGCAAACTAATTGGTGCTATTTAATTATTTAATGCTATAATAATGTATTATTTACTCATCTGGTGTGCCAGAAAAAGAATATAATTTTAATTAAATTGTATGCTGTGTGTGCATAAATTATTAATAAATTAACTTTTTGTGTAGAAAATGAGAAATGCTCTTCATGCAGCTTCAGAAAAGGGACACTCAGGAGTGGCTGAATTTTTGCTTAGTCACGAAGGACATGTTGAAGCAAAAGACTCCGAAGGAAATACTCCCTTATGTATAGCCACCCAGCATCAACAAATGGATTTAGTTAAATTACTACTCGATCGTGGAGCAGATCCGGATGCAGAAAATTCTGTAAGCAATCTAAAGAAAAATATATACCTATGTAGTGTTGGTTTATTCAGGATAATTTTTGCAGAAAGGATTTACACCTCTTCATATTGCGTGTAGTTTAGGAAGTAAAGGAATTATTGAAGCTTTAGTACAGCACGGAGCTCTATTAAATACTCAAAACAAGGTGAGTTTTTATATAGAATATTTTGGTGGATTCGTGCTATAAATTTTTTTATAACTTTATGCTTGTATGTGACTTGAACGCCTTGCGTGGGTAGTCTTGTAATATACGCCAGGAGTTTCTTTTTTCAGGAAGTCGGTTTTTTATGTTTTTCGTGTAATATATTTTTACTAACTCTATTAAAACTCAATTAGTAATTTTTATATTTGGCACAATTTAAAATAACATATTACACTTTTCTTGGAAAAGTAAAAACTCAACGGGAGTTTGTAAAGCCTCACTTGAATCCGAAATTTATGACAAACAAATTGTAAAGTTATAAAACTTGATATTTATTTTCCATGTTGAAAAATGTTTACCCATCTCGTGATACGTTTTTTTTTATAGATTTAATGCGACTTTGATGGCATATGACTAAATTGTAAACAATTTTATTTGATACATTAACGACGTGTAGTTAATCATCTATGTATGTGTGTATTCCGTATTGTAATGTTATGTTTACTTAATTCCTGCAATATTTTTAGCTTCGTTTGAAAGTTTACTTGTTATAAATTTAAAAGTAGTTTAAAAGCAACATTAAATATTTACATGGTTTATTTCAGGTAGGAAATACACCCTTACATTTAGCCTGTCAAGCAAATTCCGTCGAAGTTGTAGGATTTTTAATAGGAAAAGGTTCTGATTTAAATGCTCTCAACACCGTAAGTATAGAATTAAATTTTGTTTAAATATAGTAGTTCCAATTGTAAGTTTATCGTAATAGCGTCTTCAATCGCCAATGCACATAGCAGCCGAAATGGGTCATGTAGACATTTGCAAATTATTACTTTCTGCTGGTGCAAATATTGAACAAAGGGAACAAGGTGGAAGGACACCTTTGTACATTGCTGCGAGGGGTAGTTTTACTGCAATAGTCGATATGATAATTAAGACTGCAAGACTGGATTATCCTCCACATGTGAGTTTAGTAATTAGAAAGCTTTTTTTCTCAATAAAATCAGACGCCATTTTTTCGTATTATCATCTGATTTTGCATTTTTAAGTAGTATTGCTTAACGCAAGTGCATTAACCACAAGATTTCATTTGCGTGCTACTTATAAATGTTCTACAAGAGGTACTTCTGTTATAAAGTGCCTGCATATTGCATCAGGAGGAACCAAGCAACAACTTCAAGAGGGATGCGGCGCCGAAGCCTGTTCTAAACACTGCTAGAATGAAAATGCGCTCTACTTCCAAAGATGACAGTAGGAGATGGGACAATGAAAGACTACGAGAAATTTTATTCAAACTTGCATATAAACAATTAACACCTGGAGAATGGAAACGTTTGGCACATTTTTGGGCTTTCACAGAAGAACAAATACGTGCCATAGAACATCAGTATACAGGTAAATACATTTAGAATAATTTTATCCTGCCTTTAATTTTACTTTAAATTAATGTTTAGCTTAATTCATTATTGACATTATATAACAATACTTTATTACAATAAAAACATAATATTAAAACGACCGTATTTGAAATATCAAAAGAGTTGGGAAGATCTATCATGACAAATAATAGATACTCCTCTCACATTACATTTTCCAATGAGTAATGTGGGCTACTGCGGAAATATCACTTTCACTCAAAAACATCTTAAATCTACAGTGATGTGGTAGAGTTCTGGGGCAATCGCCATATCTTCTTCTCGCATGTTTGACAGCTGGCGGTGAGGTTGACATTGGGGTTGATTAATGTGAGAGGTTAACGAGCAGTAGATGGATGGAAGACATCTCCGATATTGCATTTTGATTTTGCTCTAAGTCTGTTTTCATGTTTTCTAGTCTGTTTTCATTTTGTTCCAAATGTTCCAAATTTATTTTCACTTGTTTCGAATCTGTTTTCATTTGCTCCAGATCTGTTTTCATTTGCTCCAAGTCATAGTGTAAAAGGTATAGTATAAATTTGGTTACAACTAGAATTAACTGACTGCTGTTAATAAATTTATGTTGTAACTGAAATCTACCAGTGCACAGTGGGACGAAAACACGAAAAAGTGGCCAAAAATAAAATTTTGACTTTAATGACTTAAAATTAACACAAACAACACGGGAAAATTAATGAAAACATTTTAAATTGACAGGGGTTGCTTAGAGGGGTGTTTTTTTATACGAGGTGTTATTAAAATATGATTTTACTTTTAATGACTTAAAATTGGCATAAATAACACGGGAAAATTAATTAAAAAATTCAAAATTTACAGGGGTGGTTTGGAGGGGTGTTTTTTTATACGGGTGGTTATTAAAATATGATTTTACTTTTAATGACTTAAAATTGGCATAAATAACACAGGAAAATTAATAAAAACATTCAAAATTTAAAGTGGTGGTTTAGAGGGGTGTTTACTTTTTTAAAAGTTTAAAATAATATGATTTTACTTTTAAATGACTTAAAATTTGCCTACATAATACAAGAAACTTTATAAACAAAATAAAAACTAGACAGGGGTGATTTTGGAGGGTGTGTTTTTATATATACGTCTGGCAAAAAATGTTATCTTTCGTATTTATCATGTTAAATAACAATAATAGCTTTGATACAATACAATAACAGTTAAAACAAAATTTAGGCCCAAGGGACGTGTTCTGTGTTTTAAGGATGTATAGGAGACAAAAAATAAAACTCAAAAATAACAGATATGGATGAAAATTGGTACACATGTCATCATTGACTTTGCGATGAAATAAAAAAAATTTCAAATCGATTCACTACACCGTTCAATAGTTTTTGCAGTTTTAATTTGATGTTGACTTTTTGTTAAAATTCAAGAAAATCACATCTATGGTTTTGCTTAAGAGTCTGCTTCTAGGGAAAATCACAAGGTGTTAAACAGTAAAATACTTGTCTAAATAAAAATCTAAAGCAAAATCTTAAGAAATCGTAAAAAAAATTATATAATGTAAAAATCATTTTATGAAAAACAACATTTTATTGAATATATTAGCTTAAAATATATGTAATCAATTGATACGTGGTTTAGGTAGTGTAACTCGATATTAACCATATCAATATTTTAGAAAACCCAAAAAATTGATAATTTACTTAGTCAGATTAAACATAAACAACTAGTCAATTCAATATACCCCACTATTCATAATAAATCTAACGTAAATTTTAACGTAGTTACTTTTCTCGGAAACAAGTCAGAAAAAATTGTCAAATATTTGAATCAACATAATTTCAATATAGCTTTTAGAACAGACAATAAACTTAAAAAATTCATTAATAACGCTAAATCAAAGTCAGATATTTTAACTAAATCAGGAGTTTATGAGCTCACTTGCGAATGCTCTCAAAAATATATCGGTCATACAGGTAGATCTTTCCAAACACGATTTAAAGAACACTCGCGATCCCACAGACTTGCGGATGGAAAATCTACTTTCGCGAAACATTTATTGGATACCAACCATAAACAAGGAAATTATGAAATTTTACATGTAGAACCAAAAAGTAAAAAATTAGAATTTTTTAGAAGCTTTAGAAATAAATAAATTAAAATATTCACCTTTGTTGTTAAATAGTCAATCAGATTTAAATAATTCACCTTTATTAAACATTTTCAATAAGTAATAACCCCCCCCTTTTTTGTAATAACTTTCAAAATGTCCCTTCTTTTCTTATAAAAACCTCCCCCTACCACTCGGAACAATATTTAAAGGATTCTCTCTTAATTTTCTTTCTAATTCATCGCCTGATGATGCCATAGTATGGTGAAAACGTTTGCGAATACTTACAGTGTATTTTACATGTGCTAACTTTTAAACATTTTAGTTCTGAAAAGTGTTTAGTGCATTTTTTGGGTTTTCTAAAATATTGATATGGTTAAAATATATGATCAAAATATAAGAATTTTTTCAAATTTTTTGTAGTTTTAGCTTGTAAATAGAAGAAGGTTTTAGCAAAATTTCATCACGGTTTACTACCCCGTTCTCGAGAAATTAATTAGTAATTGAACAACCGATATAGAGTTGTTACGTTCAATTCTCTAAAAATAATATAAATTTCGACGTAAAAAGAACCCTAAACATATTTAACACTTGTTGGTATTATAAATATCATGTATATCTCGGTTTTTATTAGTTTTAACAACAAATATCAATTTTTACTCATAAAAATTATTACATATTTTATTTCGATAGTAGGTTGGATTGCAGGGATAGTCACTAATAAAAAATTTGTTATGTCAAATTAAATATTTGTAATTTCAGAAAATAAACCGATTTAAACGAAAAAACCTGTTTTCGTGCATTTTTATAACTTAGTTTATCGTTTATGATATTAAAAAAGTATTTTACTACACACATAAGACCAATATTCGTGAAATTTAAATTAGCTATACTTTTGTCTCCGATTGTATCTCCTATACATCCTTAAGGGATAGAGTCTGATAAAGTTATTGCAAGTTTGAGTTTTATTTATTGAACTACATAATATTATAGTCAATCTAAGTCATAGGCTTTATAAAAAAGGAATTTTAAAAAGATTTAATTACATGGTGCTTTTTAGGCGTTATTTTTAGTCCGCAATAATGATTTTTCATCACTTCTACACTATTTAAATCACAGACGTCCATTCAAAATAAAACATTAATTTTCATGTACCAAACATATATTAATAAGTACTACATAAATTGCAATGTACCAAAATAAATCACATTTTAAAGAAACGAAGCGAAGTCATCATCATCACCCCCCCCCCCCCGTCAAATGAAAAAGTGTCCGATTCCGTGATGTCAGTCGAGGTAGTTGGTTCTTGTGGTGCTTCTGGTTTTTTCAGTAAACTTAATACTTCTGACGGTATAGACGAACTCTTCTTTGACGGTAATTGTGTTAAAGAAGAAATTAGTGGGTCTGCCGTGATAAGTAACCTATTTATTAAATCCTGGTTTCCGGCTATTCTAGAAATTTTGCGAGTATTCAGTTCTCTAAATTTTTTTAAATCTTTGTTTCGCGATTCCTGTGCATCTTCTGATAGTTGCCCAATTGATAATATTGCCTCCTGTATAATTATTGGGTCATGTATAAGTATTTTATGAACGGAGACTGGCATGAAATACCAGTTGTACTTTGCCACGTACACTCTAGCAGTTTCTATAGCATAATCGCAAAAAGCTTCAACAATTACAGCTAATCCGCAGGATAGTGTACGTAGCATCACCCTAAATCTTTTAATTAATGATTTATCTATTCCTGTGATAGATGCAGATAGGGCGGAATTATTAAAAAATCTTCTGGCTGTGTTGCCGTCATTGGTGGTTCCACTACCGCCACTTTTAGGTATGTCTATACAAGCAACCCGGTTTTTTCTCTAAACTCCTTCTGAATTTGCTCTTTCCTTGCTTTCAAAATTGCCTGCTTCTGTATCCCATGAATTTGCCAAGTTTTCAAGTCCAGTTGATAAGAAATATGGAGAAGGCATTCAAAGAACCTTATCCATGCATGCAGAGATGATAAACCAAACTTTACCGCATTTTTATCTATTGGTTTTCTAATAACCATGTCAATTTTGTTCATTTCGTTTGGCCTATACAGATATAACACGTTTGTGCCAACTTCGTTTTCGTAATCGCATTACATACCTTTCCATTAATCATTGTCATTACACAAACATATGAAATGGAAACCTCTTGATTATCAACTTGGCATTTGGTAGGGATGAGTTGTTTAATTTGCCGCTCTACATAATCTACTTCGTTTTGTATTAATTCTGTAGATTCTTTTTTGAATTGGCACCTTATTGGTCTACATAATCTAGTAGAAGAAGGCCTCTGGTTTTGCCATATTATTTTTTTTTCTTCGGGATTGTCAACATATAGTTGGATTGAAACAAGCGCTGTTAAAAATAGATCTCCGTCCCCAAGACCAGATACTTCCATCACAACCCCATTTAATTGAAAGCACTAAATTATTTACAGATGGTAGACTTAATATGACCTCCTTTTGCATTTCTACTGTACGTGCTGCTGTATGCTTTAGCAGGGCCTGTAACCGAATTTCGGCTGAAGTTTCAGTAACAATTTTAGCTTCCTCCTGGGGATAGCAACGGGATTTAGCATCTCGAATTTTTTGGTAAGAAGGATAAATGTCAGCGTTATTTTTCTTTGCGGCTAGTCGGTGGACCATATATTGATGTTTGGTGTCTTTCGCCTCTATCATTATTGAAAGCGCTTCATCAGGTGTGAATGGAACAGGTTGTTTAGATTTCTGGCTTATTTTCCAAGCTTCCCGAATTTTACCTGCTCTAGTTGGAGTAGTTAATACTGCTTCTGAAACCACTTTTGCAGCAGAACCTCTTCCCTCCTGTTTAAGACTTTTACTTGCAGCTGAACTGAGCTCTTCAATTACAAAGGATTTTGTAAGACTTTCAACTTTCCTCCTCTTGCTCCTCGAACTGCTGTCAGTAAATGGTACTTTCGGACGTTCATGAGTTCCACAACCAGAATAGGATGTTCCCGTGGATGTTCCTGGTTGTAGGTCGTCCTCGATTTTAAACTGAAAAGGTTGATTAAGCCAATCGACATGTTTTTCCAAAAACCTATTTGCTATACTTCCACATGCATCTAATTTCGAATACAGTTTGCTGCAACATTGTGTGTTCATCGTTTTTAGACGTCATATCGCTGTTTTATCTTGTAGCTTGAAATGCTTTAACAAATAATTGTATAAATGTGCTCTTTGACACACACGTTCTTCACGAGATTTTCCTTGTAAAACATTAAAGAGTTGCCGCCTGGTCAACATCTTGATTGGTATCTGCAAAGACTTAAATTAGTAAGTAGTACATAAATCAACAAATATAAAATACTTCTTAAAACCGAAGCAATCTAAAACTTGTAGTACATGAAATGTAGAAAGAAATGAATAAAATGTATGTTAAATTTACGCTATTCTCTAAATCGTATAGCCGGATAAGTGTTTAAAAAATGCCACCAGTAATTTTTAAAAATTTATATGGCTGATCGATTTGTAATTTAAAAAAATATTTTTCCTGAAAATTTCAGCTTCCAATCCTGAAGAGTTATGACATAATTCAAAAAAATGTATATGTATTTCGGCATTTATTTTAAATAGCTATTCTATCGAATAAATATTAGGTAATAAAATTTTTTTTTGTAATAATTATAGTTGATCAGAGACGTTAAACAATTTTCTGACGAATTGAGATCCACCTCCTTATTTTAAAGTCGGTTGAAAAGTAATTATTTTGTAAACTTTTAACGATCCTTTTTAAAATAGAAAATAAAAAAGGTTTGTTGTTCCTTTCGGGTGCCATTCACCAATTTTTCACAGAAAACTCCTTTTTGGCTCTTCTTTACACATACATTTTTTTACTTGATCCATTTGGTGCTACATAATAAAAAAAAATAAAATAAATTTATTTTTATATTTTTTTTTAATATTATTTACTATTTCTTAGTAAAAAATTTTTTTTTGAATATATTTCAAAACCGATTTAAATTTTTCATAGTGATAGGATTAATTATTATTCAATATAATTTATAATATTAATAATATAAAAAAAAGAGTTCATGTTCAAATGTTTATAGGAGTACTAGTAGCTATTACTCTCTGTGTATAATGAAGAGCAAGAAAAGAGTTTTCTGTCAAAAATTCGGGAATCACACCTAAAAGGTACATATTTAAATAACGTCTCTTATCGATAATTATTACCAAAAAAAGTTTTGTTAAAAAGTATTCCATAGAATAGCTACAATAAAATAAATACTGAAACACACGATATTTTTAATTATGTCGTAACTCTTCAAGTTTACAAGCTGAAATTTTCAGGAAAAAATTTTTTTAATTAAAAATTAATCAGCCATATGGATTTTTTAAAATCACTGAAGGTTTTTTTTTAATGCTTATCCGGCTATACCTGTTTTTTGATCCATTTTAATCCATACCATTTTAATGAGCTTGACTAATTTTTCCATTACTTATTTGCAATTTACTTACCTCAATATCTCTAGTAACTGGACAGATTTAGTTCTGAAAAGAACTAATTTTTTCTCACACTTAAAATCAAAGTAACGAACGATATACGAAAAACTCACAAAATTCAAAAGACCTTAACACACTAAAATCTGAAGAAGGAATAACTCAAAAAGTATAGATTGTTATTTCAGTTAATCTCATTTAATCAGGTAAATTTACGTACGTTTGCAGGGTCCGTCTAATACGCAAAAATCTAGACCTTTATTATGGAAAATGTCGCACGGAGCGAAATGCTACTTAAATCAGCGATGAATGGAGGACGATGTTTACATCGCTCTAACAAGCAGAAATATTTTTCAATTCACTTGAGATTCTAGGAAAAGGTGCACCAATACTTCTTCTAAAGATATACTGAACCTTGTTGTAAAACTGTTAAGTTGACAAAAATGTATTTTTGGCCACTTTACCGAGCGTTCGACCCACTGTGCAGTGTTAAAACTGGATTTCAACTAAAAGGAAATGCAATTAGATAAAAATCAAAATAAAACAACAGAAAAATAAGAAAAGGAAAGGTTTGATTTCTAAATCAATTCGTCATTCAGAAATGAATAGTCACTGCCAGGTTGACCTAATTGAAATGCAATCTGAAGTTTTTCAAATATTCAATTTTATTGTGGTTTGCCAGGACCATCTTACCAAATTTGTGTTATTGTGAGTGTTCAAGAGTAGGAGAGCTGAAGAGATGTCCTTCTATGTCCTTTTTGATATTTGCTGCTCTCTGTTTTTACACTATTTTTGTTTTTATTAAAAGAAAGTTTGTTATTAGAGTAATAAAAGAGTTATTAGTATACGTATTAGCCTGAATTAGCCAGAGTCAGGGTTCTGCCAGGACACAAAAAATATTTGCTTCCCGGAGAAAAGGCAACAATACCATTAATTGGTCAAAAGGTGGTCATTGTGTAAAATGTGTGAAAACTAGAGTCCTTCATTCAAGAATCAAACAATCTCTGTACAGGACATATTTGGAATTTGGAATTAAACCAATAGTAAGACTGACAATAACATTGCCATCTGATATTATTGCAAATATGGGATAGTTAAATATTAAAATATTATTTCAAATGTCTATGAAAAAGATTACCTTTATGAAATAATTCAGCAAGTAAATGCATAGTAGGACAAAACTAAAAAAGAAGCAGAGAATTTTTTGTTTAATAAAACAATTTTGATGTAATTACATCTGCTTTTACTTTATATCTAGTTTAACTGTGATTATAATCCAGTTAAAACGCGAATTTAGTAACAAAAGTTAGTTAACTCTAGTTTTAACTAAACTATACTAGTTAAAAACTAGAATTAACTACAAAGGTTTGTTAGAAATAGAATTTCCTAGTTAGATTGGATTTTAACCGATTTCGGTTTTTAACCATAACATATATATAGTATACTGCTGTGGAACGCTAAATTTATTAACTTCCTTCTCAACCTTCGTCTGCCAACTTGCTTATCAAGCGGAAGAGGTAAAGACCTCTTAGGAGCGACATTTATACGACAATTTAAATTATTTTTAAAACACAATTACAGTAATCCATAATAATTATTCCAAATCAAAATTTTAAATTAAACTTCTAAATAAATTTCAGATTCCAAAATGTAAGGATAACCGCAAGTTTACGCTATCAAACCAAGTGCTCTACGTGCACATAAACTTTACTATTGTTATGTTTGAATAATGCGTTTTATTATCAAGTACACTTTTATGTCATATAATCAATTGAGTTTTTGTTTTATGTTATCAACATTAAAATTGTATTTCCTTTTTAAATAAAGAACTATTTAAAAGAAAATCAAAGATATAATAACTATGCCTTCCAATTTCAATTTAATTATTCAAAAACCAATTGTATAATCGCATTTATTAGTTAACGGATCCAGTTCTATTTTAATTTTCCAAATCCAAATTCCATCAAAAATCTCTCCAATATCGTATGTCGGACAAAAATAATACCAATTAATGTATTCACTAAAATTCAAACTTTATTCACAAAATCAACCAAAAATCTTAATTCTGAGATTCAAATTATTACTTTTACGGGACCTTCCCGCAAATGCGTCCGATCACCTCGAAGGACCAATTTGGAAGGGGCGAGTGTCGCTTTCTTTTCTGCCAACTTAAACATTGTTGACTCGAAAAGACGCACCAATTTAAACTTTTCACAACTATTTACAAGAATTATTTACGAAATTTTTAAATGCACAATTTTAAACACAAATAATTAAATACCCATATTTACAAACAACAATATAATTTACAAAAATTAAATTTAAATCTCAAAAAACATTTCTTATATAAAAAATTTTTAAAATAGAAGATTTTTTAACACGACAATTTATCGAACTGTATTTTTCCAACCACAATAATTTTCTAAATAGTTTTATTTAGGAAAAAAATAGAACAAAAAACTCAATTGTTGAAATATTTTTGCCCTTGTAAACATTTTAAAATTTAAATTTTAATGAACAACAAAAAAAAAAGATTGAATTTATACCATACCGGTATCCAGCTAATCTTGTATCATTAAAATTTGTCGTTGCTTCAATAACTATTAATTTAAAATGTTTTTATTAAATATTACCTAAGTAATTTTCAATTACAATTTGTTGTCTAATCTTATTCTATAATCTTGTTTTATGTATTCATTTGCCATTCATCTAAAGTTTTTGCTTTAATTTTTGCTTCGAAACGACCAAATTCTTTTAAATATAATATAATTCACTTTCAGAATTAATTAAAATACTTTTATCAAATATTACTTCTTTAATTTACGAGTATTAATAACATCGATTTTTAATTAAAATTGTACAGACTTACAAATTTATAGGTCCGGTCTATCAGCCATTCTCGGCAAACGCCCCATTTTTACCGCTAGTTGGCGCTATAAGTCAATTTTAAACGGGCTTTAACTTTCACTAATGCCCGACTTCTTCACGTTTAGATATCTATCGGATAATGAATCCGTCCGCCAAATTAATCAAGTAACCAATCAAATGTTTGATTTCTTATTTTGAATTTGAATTGCGGTTGTCTGATGAGTCACCTGATTAATTTGTCGGGTGGATTTATTATCCGATAGATATCTCAAGGTGAAGAAATCTGGCATAAATGAATTTAGTGAATTTCTAAAATAAGTAGTATTGAAAGTACTGTGAATGTCTAAAATTAACTAATAGTGACAGTTTAAAATTATTGTTTTCGTATTTTCATTGTGACATATATAGTAGATATACTTATTAGAAACCGGATTATATGCAACTTAAAATGGTCAAAATATGCATCACAAATGCTCTACATTTAATATGCAACAAAATCGTCAAAAAGTGCGAACATATCAACCACAAATTTCAATAATATACAAAATACCGTTATTTTTTTAATTCTACTATTTTCTACTAATATTTTTACTATTTTGATGTCTACATCATATGTATATGTATATGATGTCTACAAGTATATCTATATACTTGTAGCAGTTTTAGGGTAGTCATTGCCAACTTAAAATTTAATTTGATCGCAAAATTTAAATTCCAAACTATCAGAGCAGATCGTCTTCTGATAAAGAAACTTTTTCTTTATTTTTAAAAATGTTATAAAATATGCCCAAATATGCACGATAAGTAGATTTCAGTCAAAATATGCAATATTCTAAAAAAATTAGCCAAAATACGCAAATGCATAATATAATCCGATCTCTGCTTATGATACTAATATAGTTTTTATTATAATGTAGGTCAATTAAATATGAAATGTAAAATTTGATTGTTTTCTGAAATAAGATAAAATACGAACATTTATATTAGAGAATTCAACACGCCCAAAACAGTTTATTTTTTTTGCAAGATCTACCAGAAATTGTATTTGTGGCAGTAACATAATTGTTAATATTGAAAGTGACAGTGATGTGGATCAATTGTACATTATTGATACCTATCTTTGGTTACCGTTCTTACTTTCAGTAAACTAATTTAGTTGATATAGTAATTCTGACAAATCGAAATTTCACTATTTTCGGACCTATAAACTAATATGTACACCTAATAAATATACATACATCTATTATCGTATAATTTATGCAATATGCATGGGTAATATGATTGGGATACATTTTCAGGTCCTTCCAGTTTTAAAGAGCATGGATACAGAATGATGCTGATATGGATTCACGGTTTACCGCCAGATGCAAATCCAATAAAAGAAATATATGACGGTTTAACTGCAATTGATAGAAGACCTATTGCAGGTAATTAATATTATTATATTTAGCTGTAATCCTAATTTAACCACCATAAATTTTTTTCAGATGCATTACGAAGAAAACTGGATCAGGAAAATGAAGAACGGCGAAAGGGAACTAAAAAGCGATGTGGAAATTGCAGCATAACTTAATGAGCGACGAAAAAAATTATCGAAAATTAATTCTTATGATAAAACATATCGTCGATGTTTAATAATTAAGTTACTTTTGTATTTGTGTAGCTTCTTACTATTATAAAGTACCAATAATTTATAAATTTAGAGTGATTTGATGCTTTAATGATTATTATTATTGTTTACTAAGTAAAGTGTGATGTGAGTTTTCAAATATCGATTAATATTTTACAAATACTATATCATTACTAAATATTACGCGTGTTTACCTAATATGCCTACTGACCAATATTTGTAGATATTTACCAATGTATATTTATAAGTACCTAGCATATACCTACTTACAATTATTTGAAATACTTATATATTAAAATAAAATTTAATATTTATACCTAAATATTTAGAACTATTGAGATTTACTTCTATTACTGATAATAAAATTAAATATAAGAACATTATTTTATTAATACTTCTATTATAAATACCAACATGTATGTGAAATTGAACAAATTTTAAATTTAATGAAGATTTTTGTAAAAGCACTTTCTCTCGGAAGATGTCGTTAAAAAGTCCCTTATTTCAAACTACAGTAAAATGCCGCAATATTAAATATTAAGTAGGAAAACTTAACTTGTATTACGAGAGCACATAACATTTCTTTCGGGTTATGGTTTTGACTTTCCTTTATATTGATTATTATTGAAGTGTATTTTTCCTGTCCCAATAAATGTAGAGATAATTATTTAAAAATGCTATCCAATTAAAAGAAATACTTACTAGTTATTACACTTATCAATAAATATGATTATCAATAACGAGCTACAAGATACAAATAAATCTTACTATATGGATTTTACTCATATCCCATTTTGGGATAATTTAATAAATTACAATTAGGTTTGCCTTCATTAATATATATTTTTCTTTTTGCTTGGTTAGATACTTTTTCAAAAATTTTTTATTCGTTTTGGAATCAAGTTAGGTAGAATTTTGCTTTTATTTTTGTAATGTCAAATAATTTTGAATTTTTATATTTTTTTCTATCATATTGAATTGAATACTGTACGCGTTAATTATATTTTCTAGGTTTGCCTGATGAGAATCAGAAATTCCAAACAACTAGGGCCCATTTGTCGCAGACTATTTCACATTATTTGCATATTTTTTCGTATCAATGAACAGTAAGCACTTTCAATCATAAATAATTTTTTTCTCCAAACGTCACGAAAGTCAGCTGTTTCATTATCAATTTTAAACACGAAAGTCAAACTTTTCCTTAGCGACATACATAAAACCACGTGGCGTAAAGATTTTTTCGAAAGTAAACTGTCGGCGGCAGGAAAAAAAATAACTAGAAATGTGACATTATTTTAATAAAATTGACTAATTTTGGTATCTACCTTTTCTAAAAATTATTTTAAATTTATTTACCATTTCAAATATAAAATTTTAGAGCGTAATTTAAAAATAAATAGATATAAACTTTGACTTTGACATTTAAATCCTTAAATATAGCAACTTAAAATTTTATTTTTAACCAAATAAATAAACATTTTGATCTTTTAACCTAAAATTTCAATAAATGTCACAATTGAAGTTGACAGTTGCGAATTCAATTTAAAAATTGCCAACATAAATTGAAAATAGTTGACAGATTAAATCAAAATGTCACCTTACTTTTGTTTATTTTTATTACAATTTGATTAAATTAAAACTGGTTGACCGATTAAAATTATCTACCTTTCGAATTTTTTGCGCGCGATCGATCTGAATTTTTGCATATGCCTTGCTACCAATAATTCACAAGGGGTGTGTATTAGGCAAGGGGGGAGAATTTTTTGCTCAGTTTTTTGATATCTAGCGCCGTTCCCGAGTTATTGCTAATTTTGAAATTTATTTTTGAATTTTGTTCGTTTGGAGAAAAAGTAACATGTTTTATTCGGATGGAAAGGTAACTTTTCCTGCCACGCAAGTTTTCCATTCGCTCGGCTCGTTCCACTCACCTCGCAAATGAAAAAACTCGCTGGGCAGGAAAAGTTTATCTTTCCATCCTAATAAAACAATATACTATTTTACAACTTTTAATTGTATAGGATTGCAAAATCCATATAATAAGATTTATTTGTATCTTGTAGCTCGTTATTGATAATCATATTTATTGTATTTTCAAGAGCTAATAATTTTAATTAATATTACAGTTATCTTTTGCTTAACTCAGTAGACGAAATAAAACACGCGTGAGACTCCTTTTAAGATTCATAATAAAGACCATAATTTGTATTGACATAATAAAAAGTTTATTCATCTATTATTCAAAAATATTATAAGCCAATCAATATGAAAATTATCGTTCATGAAACAACGTGGATCTAAGAAAAACTCATTTTTCTTCTTAAAAAGTTGCTCATAATCGTTTTACAAATAATAATTTATTATAAATTAAATTTGTCAATTTTTTCAGACATCTGTATTATTATTTGTAATGTAATTATTATAAAATCAAAAATATATACCAAATTATAAATTTATACGACAGTCGATGAATACTATATTATATTTTAAATGAAAATTCTCTGTAAATTAATAATTAAATTCTGAGTTGCATTGATAAGATCACTGGTAATTTGCAACAGATAACAAACTACATACAGAAGTGCACCTCCATAATGTCAAAGATAGATTGATATATCAATCTTTTCAGACCCGACCATGGAGGATCCAAGAAGTAGATTTTGCTTCCAACTGCTGATCACTTGTTATTAAAAAATGTGTTACCCAGTGCTCATTCATGGCAATGTTTCGACGATATGCGAAAGCCGAGAAATTTTTCCTAATTTCCCAATAAATAAACAAACAAAAATAAGCAAGTCTACAACTCTCAACATTGTTTATTTATCGACCAAAGAAAGAAAGATGATGGCGTGTTATATGACATTCCAGCTGTAATATAATAGGTACATAAAATATAAAATCAACAGACTGGAAAATACGCTCCTAATCTGCCGTGATCAGAAGCTGACATAGATCAGTAAGTGACGACATTAGTCTATCCAACCACCCGATTCATTACAATCAAAAGCAAGTAATTTGGGAATCTCGAGTTGAAGACTCGAATCCAGGCATTAGCGCAAAAACAATGCCAGAAATTTGTGAGGGATAAATTCAGCTCAGAAACTTTGTGCATCTGAATAGAGAATGTAAATGACACTTCAACGCTACTCCAACTGACAGCAGGACAACAATTATAAAAGTAAATCTCTTTATTCCAAAATATAATGCCTCACAATAATATTAAAATAATACTTACTCTTTACACCTTTTCATTACAATATTCATTAGTCCACTCCATACGAATCGAATTTCGCTTTCCTACCCCCCTGTTTAATGGCACGCTCAAATAAGACCACTAAAATATCAAAACAAAACTTAATCAAATAAAGTTAATTATCCAATAATTGTGTCATCAATCTGTAACATCGCAGATTTCTTCAAAACCTTCTTAAATATCCTCGTGCACTCGAGGGTATTAAACACGACACCGACAAAAATTTAAATTTACTTATAGCCGCTTTAAAATCACAAAATTAACATCTTTCTAGAAATAGGAAAGAAAGAAAAATGTGACCTAGTCCAAATGTCAGTGTTAATGTTACTAGGCGAATACTGTGTACAGTGTGTTACGCACAAGCACACAAACTATACCCTAACAAAATCAGAGAATATTACAATAATATTACTAAACATTTTGTAGAACTGCAATTCACAAAGTTTTCACAAATAAGTACACTGTGCTGTATAGATATAATTAGGGTGCATAAATTTTAAGCAATCGCAAAAGAATAATTTAAAATTTTCTTACTTTTCAACAAAAACTGATATCTCGCATTTATATTAATGCGTTCATTTCAAAATTTTTGTATAATTTAAGAATGAGTAAAAGCCATCGTGTTTCTGCCTTATTAGTCGTCTTCGGTACCGCATACGAATTCTTATTTTAAAATCTTAATTATACAATGCCGCATTTATAATGATGATAAAATCTTATGCTTTCACGAAGTTATGTAATCGTTACCAATGATCATAACTTTAAATATGCTAACCAATATGATGATTATTATTTGAAGAGAAACCATTGTTACACGTAAAATAAAACTAATTCTCTTGCCTGGGTTTGCTTCTAATATTTACTGTAGTATATAATTTGATAACATTTCCTAACAGGTTTAACAAAATAATAATTTAAAAATAATTATAATCAACTGAATTTTTATCATTCAAGTTTTCCAATTTAGTTAGTAAATCAGCATAGTCTTCGTTTTCTAATTTACTAATTTTTAATTTGTTGTAATCCACGTCATACTTTCTTCTTCCAGTTTTAGCATAACTGGGCAGCCTTTTGCTTCCGTGTAATTTGATATTTACTATATCTAAAAACCCTTTATTAGAACTCGGTCCCACCTAAAAAGTTAAATAATCTATTAGTAATATCAATATTATGCTTTCCATAATAACACAAATTACTGAAATTTTTTCTTTTATTGATTACTAGAAATTAAGCTACCGATTAAATTAAATTATTTTAAATTTTGTTTTTTACCTCGTCGATCACTGTAACGTTCCATAAGCCTTTGGAAAGCTCTCCCCAGGTAGCTACTGACATAAAAGTCCAATTTTTAAATCCATGTGTCGACTTGTCCAATTTTCGTTTAGACAAAATTTGAACTTGGGTTCCTGTGCATTATATAAATTTAATTAAATAAGTAAACATAAAAATATCGATGAATACCTGCTGGAGATGTTAAGTATATATCCAATGCACCTCGTATAGTATAATTCAAAGTAATTTGAACTTCTACATGTTCTAAATATTGTACTTCATTATTTGATCCCTTACAACCATCAGATTTAAAAATTACCGTCACAGGTTTTTTAAATGAAATGCGATTAGAGCTTCTAAAATTAAAATTATATTATACTATCAAATAATAATTAATACTTTCGGTGTAACATACAGTTCAATGGGTTCAATGATACAAAGCGATTTTTCTGGAACGGTAATCCAGTGTATCGCATTTTTAACTAGACTGTAAGCATTCATTAATCCAAATCCGAAGCGAGTGTTAAACCAAAATCCTGCAGCATTTTTGTTCCAGCCGGGATTGTCAGCAACTGGAGATACTTCCGACGTCCACACTATCAAATGTTGAACGTCTCTCCATGTTAAATTTGAACTAAAGTACATAATTAAGTATAAAATTTTTCGAAAAATAAAAGGTATTTTCGCATATCTTACTTGGCTTCTAGGGCAAGTGCTATAATTCCAGCAGCCAGGGGAGCAGAAGCTGATGTTCCTGTGTGCTTTACAGTGCATTGATTATGTAAGTCTGTAGTTGCCTGTTATAAAAATGCTACAGAAAAAGCTAAAATTGCTGTTACCTTCTTACTATCATTTGATCTTGATAAGCACCAGATGAGTACGTAACCGCCATTGTAGAAGCGCATTCTTCGCCATACCAGGGAAACTCTCCTCTTTGCGATGCACTTCCGATTGAAATAGTATACGGACTAGCTAAATATCCATCACAATTACAATTATCGCCATTCTTACCACCGTTACCAGAAGCCCATACATAAATAGAACCTCTACCTTGACGTCCCTAAATAAATTCTCAACAGTTTTTAAACAGCACTTTTTCACAATTATAATAATAATAATATAAAATATTACAAAGTGCACCGTTTTGGAGTTAAACTAAATTAAAACTTAAAATAGTTTGTTGCTTTTATGATTATACTTACACTTGTTATTCCTCGCACAAAAGCTTCATTTGCTAAACGACCTGGACCGTCAACAGTTTTTCCATCATCGTTGGGACCCCACGAAGCGCTGTATATATCAACAAGTTGTTGAGCATATCCCAAAGCAGTACCTTCTATTCTGTCATTAACTAGTCCGTCTAGTAATTTTACACCTAATTATAAAAAATGAAGAATTAAAAATTATTATCTTTCTCTTCCATTCCTTTAAAGGATTTAATGCTTTTTATTAATTTACCTCCGACTTTGGCGTTGTAAGCAATTCCAACTCCACATTTCCCATTATTGGCAGTCATTGCAACTTCTCCAGCACATCTTGTACCATGACTATTTTTACGGAAGGAATCGTAATGTGGCATCGGATCATTATCTTCTTCGTTACAATCCCAACTTATATCTTTATCCTAACATAAGACGCATAAATATTAAAAGTTTTAATTTTATTATTAAAAATTATCCTACGTAATTATTTTTCAAGTCATCGTGGGTATATTCAATACCATCGTCCAAAATAAGTACTCTAATTCCTTTTCCTGTTATTCCTTCCTTGTATACATCCAATACATTTAAATCTAATTTTGGTAAATCTGATCTTGTTCTGGTGTCTTGCTGTCGATTATAAAATTACAATAATTATAATAATATTGCATTTATGAATATTTTTACCATGTACCATTCTTGGGTCCATAACTCATCATTGAAAGTTCTGTCGTACACCGGTAGAGGGGGTCTTTTTATCGCTACTTCTTCATTTTCTAAACGTTTACTTCTATTCAATGGAATTTCAGATAAATCTCTGATGATTTGGAAATCTCGCTTTTGGCGTTGTAATACTCGTGGTTGATCGATCCATAATATCTACCAATATAAAATTATACATAATAGTAAGACACTTGTATGATTATAATTTTAGATTAGGGTTCTTATTAAAAATTACCCTCTTATCGTTGACCAGATGTTTTGATAGTTCCAATCCACGTTTTGTGTGAAAAATAACTTCGGTGTCAATTGGTACAAATAAGTAAGTGTTAGCGAAACCAAGAACCTATAAGAGATATTAAAAATTCAATCAAATTTAAACACGGTAGGTACTATAAATAATACTGTTTATTATTTTTTTTTTTACTTAAAACACGTGCATTTAATTTTACTAGGAGAACATGAAATATCCGACATGGTGTGCCATATGCTTAATTTTGATATCTATCAAAATAGCAACGAGCAGGTGTTAACAGTAGTGTTGGAAGCGTGACCCCCTATTATAACAACGTCTGCCTCGCACGTGCCTACAATGTATTTTAATGTCTCTTACTAACTCGGCGAGTAATTAATCCCCTAACATACGTGATTTGGAAATAGGGGACTTGGCTGTAGCGCGCTTTCAGTCCGACATGATTGTGTTCCATTATCTTGTCTCTTTTATCGCACGTGCTAAGTTTGCTATATTCTATAATTAAATTATTCATTGAGGGAGGTTGTACCATATTGGTTTTTGATCTATTTTTAGGGGTAGCGCGTGCCAGAATGATTACGTATACCTTCAATTTTATATTTTCCTGATACGAAGCGCCGGTTTTCGCGCGCCGGCTTCGCCCGACGCCTACAAATCGATGCGGACGCTTGCTGATTTACAAAGATGCGTCGCGGCGTCCCTACATAACGTCGACATCGCGTGCCAAATTTAGATCCCCGCTTTTACATTTGCTTTCTCTCTTTATAGCGATAATTTACAATAGCTTGCACCGTTAACAGATATATGCGATAATAGAATATAGTTCTTAACTTAAAATATATTTTAGATATTTTAAATCATCATTAACTTGATTTAATTTTTAAATAATGATTTAATATTTATATATCTCTGATTTCTTTTCATAAATACACTATAAATACAATAAATTTACTTTAAGGGCGTAAGCCAGCAACTCTCTGCCCGCGTAAACAGGTGGAAATTTTGGCCAAGTGTAATGATTGTAGATGATATAGAATACTCTCATGGGCAACTTTAATCATTTTAACGGCTTTGAGATTCCTGTAGAATAAAAATTTTTACTCTAAAAACAATAAGAGTTTCCAATTATGACCGATATTTGCTACGTGTTGTAGGAAATTTCAGCATCTTTGCCGAGATTGCCAAGGAATCTTCGGCCATACGTTAAACTATCTCTTGGCTAAGTCTAAGTTCTGATATTGACATTTATCTTAAAGAAGTCAACGGATTAGAGTCAATAAGTAGACTTATCACGAAAAGTTCGACTTTTACTTCTTAAAGCATTATAATTTTACAAAATATTTCATTGTATTCACTTTAGTTTAATATTACATTATTCTCTTTCACTGTAAAATTTGAATATATCTCGATTTCTTCCTTGATATTTATTAAAAATTATACAATCCTAAAAAATTCCAACAATTTAAGAAAAAGTTGAAACTAAAGCAAAACAATAATAAATCATACGATATCCTGATGGTGAAAAACATTCCTTCCATATGTTAAAAAGAATAGAAAACAGAACCAATAACTCTCGAAGATTAACAGAGATTAATAGACAACTTTTAATTTCAAATTTGTTTTAGCAAAGCTTGGAAATGATTTTCAAGTTCAAAAATTGATAAAAGGTTTATTATTACTTGTATGTGATTTATTTATAGTTATTAGTTAAATAACTTATAACAGCAGAAGAGATAATAACTATACGCGACAATGTACTAATCGAGACGAACTAAAATTGTATTGACTAACAAATCAATTATTTCTCTAGTTTCCAGTACGAAATTTTGTGAAATTTCAGATTTTTTAACTTAAATTTAAGTTGCTAACCTCACACTTATAACATAAATCGTTAATATTTAAATATATAAATCTTAACTTGTGAGAATAAATAACATTAAAGACTTTAATATAACAAGTTAGTAAATCAAATGATATAATATAAATAAATTTCTGACGAAAGCGATAACAGTCGCTGAAAGCTCGAATATAATTTATATTATATTATTTGATTTAACTTGTTATTTTGAAGTGTTTAATGTTAAATCGTTAATATAATATTTAACAAAACTAAACAAAACGTTAAAATAAATAATAGAATTTTAACCGTAAAGTGAAGAAATACCTACATATGTATAAAAAATTATTATTTAAATACACAAAAAGAACATTAATTACCACTTTTGACTGGTTAGGACAAGGAATAATTAAAAAAAAGAAAAACGAATATTATGTCACAAATTATTTTTTTAAATATAAAAATAAAATTTAATAATGCGATGTAATATTTAACAGAACTAAACAAAACGCTAAAATAATAAATTTTTAACTATTCGGTGTAGAAATACATATACGCAGAAAATTATCATTTAAAAAATGCAAAACAAGATATTTAATTATCACTTGACAGGTGGAATTAAAATTTTTATATAAGGCCCTATAGGATATAAAGCCCTATTTTACGATATATTAGTATCACAAAAAATTTATGGCTATTGGGGTGTCACCAATTTTAAGAAAAAATTTACCCGAAAATTTCTTACAATGGCACTCTACAATCCAGATTTGGCACCAAATGATTGTTATCTATTTCCAAATTTGAAAACAAAACATTGTGGGAGATATTTTGCATAGATGAATCGCTACAGATAGCAGTAAAAAGCATTGTACAACCAAATATAAATTGTTTTTCACGTTTACTAAAATTAATTCATTGAGGGCAAGTTTATCAATCTCTAGTTAGTGTCCCAAGTAAATTTATCTGACAAGTAAGTATGAATTTCGGTTGATCAATGTTTAGTTAGTATTTACTTGTAGAATAAATTTACTTACCTGTAAGATTTTTACTTGGCGGTCAAAGTAAGAAGTAAATTACTTGTAGAAGGTAACAACTGGCACCCGACTAATTATTTTAATATGATTTTACAAAATGAAAGATGAAATAAAAGATTTATTTTATTATAAACTAAATATGTATTTATTGCTAAAAATACTTTTTCTCAACTTTTTTCATTTTCTGTCCTTTGGTTCACCTGGTTCTTGAGAAAAAATGTTAAAAAAACGAAACAATTTAAAATTAAAAAAAAATTTTTTAATGAAAATATAATTTTTTAGCTAAAATAAGGCATTCCTGAAAATTTCATAAAAAAATTCCAACGTCCTAGGCGCTTGAGCCGAAATGGGTTAATGGCTATATCCATGGTAATATTAGTACCATTATTAGTACCATGGATATATGCAGTTTTGCCGCTTTCAAATGGCTTTTTTTTGTCGACATCAAGTTCTGTTAATTGACACTACAGCATCAATAAATTTTTTGTGTATCGCACACCTCTCTTCATTGTCTGTCAGGGGCGGATCCAGAATTTTTTTCGGGGGGGGGGCTCAATAATCCAATTATCCGTTAAAGACAATTTTAAATACCTAGAATTATCCTCAAAATATAATTCTTTCAATATTGAAATATAGATTCCCTAAAATCGTATTATCCTTAACAATAACCATACTTAGCAACGTTTTGAAATGAACTAATAGTTCATAAAACACCAGAACAATGATACCAACCTTGAATACTAAACTATTATGTGTTAGGTAGTTAACCACAACATTAAAATGATTGATCAACCCATTTTACTTATCAGAAAGTTTATTCGGCAAGTAACGTTATTTGTTGGACTGACACTTTTACTTAGACTTGGATAAACTGGCCCTGAGGCAATAAATGTATTAATGTTCAAATAGATTAATGCTATATGGAAAAATTAAATATTACAAAAGAAATTAAATTTTTTTCTATACCGTTTTGCGAACTTAAAAATCTCCCTCTCATATACAGTGGCTTCAGAAATTATTAATACACTCCTATGTTAACAATGTAAATCATACCTTTCCAAGACATTTTTCTCATAAAAGATCAATTTTATAGCAAAACATTACAGACATGTTTTGTTGCAAATTTCATTTCCTTCATTTTTGTTTGTATACATTTTTCTATTTTGTCGCACAGTTTCTGAGTAACAACGACTTTAAAAACACCCTGTAAAAAATTTAATAAAATTCTCATAAAAGCAATGTTGGTTTTATTAAACGTTTTACAGAGTGTTTTTAAAGTCGCTGTTTCTCAGAAACGGTGCTACAAAATAGAAAAATGTCCAAAACATTTTGCTATAAAATCGATTTTTATATGAGAAAAAAAGTCTTGAAACATAGGAATGTATTACTAATTTCTGGAGCCATTGTATGTAATTATGTAAAATTAAAAAATAATTGATTAAGCTTCAAGAACTCATTGCACGTTAGAGATATTTACCTACTTCCGTTGCACTCAATTTGATTATCTATGTATTTTCCTACCATCTGTTTATTATTGCCACATATGTGTGGCCTTTCCATAACGTCAGATAAAATTTACGCATACGTAACTTCAAGCTTATAGCACCATAAAAACATGATACAAAGAATTTATTTTTCTAGCTTCAAAATAACTTTTTTTAAACTGTAAAATTTATTCTTAATTTATTGTTTTAGGTTTCAATGTATCGTATTTGTGGCATATTTGGAAATTGGCAATTATTTTTGGTATGATCATAAAGCAATCTTCTTATTCTCATTATGTTTTATTAATTTAGTCTAGCGCCAGGCACCTAACCTACACCGCTACGCTACACCTATTATACATTTCGGTTTTTTACAGTTATTTCTAAGACAACCACCTAAGCAAGAGAATAACCAAAGTTTATAAGAGTAAATATACTTTTGTGTTTCATATTTACATCTAAACACATATAAAAATAGATACTACGAGTATTATATGTAGGTACCTACTACCTATTGATTCTAGAATTCTAGGAATTTTGTTCGACATCATCTGTTTGACTTTGATTTTGGGTCGTATTATAAGAGATCTTAACGGAGAGAATCCCTTAACTTAAGGACAAAACCTATTCTGTAATTATAAAAGATCCTTTAGTAAGATACCGCTCTTCAAGATCGATCTTTACCTGGCAAGTGGTGAAGGATCCCTTCAGGTATATGAATTTGCTCATTGTGTAACTCAAAATAATCCGTAATCAGCGTCAAAATACACCAAGTTGATCCCTTAACTGAGAGATGGTCAGTAGGTGTCTTTAAGAAAATTGAATTGTTATTTGTATTAAATAAATGTGAACTTGAAACTTGGCGAAGTGAAACTTCACTTGGCGGAAAGCCAAGGTGACGTACTAGGAAATTTAATTAATGGGGTGGTTTCCTGTTGAATTCCCCATAGCCCATATATATATTGTCGTATTATTTTCTCCCCTGGTTACCATTTTTTTTTAAATTTCGATTTATAACAAAAATTCAAATCTGAAAAATTTTCAACTTTGAATTAAAATATTTCGATTTACTTCATCAATAGAAAAATGACTTCATCAATAGACCAGGTGCGTCAACAACCATATGAATTTAACAAAGCCTTTAAATTTTCGAGTTTTAATGTTTCCAATTTTACCAATCCTATTAATTATATTTCTCTCAACCATCCAAATTATCATCCAAATTAATTAAAATCAAATATTCAAACTTATCCAAACTATTATGTCCAATCTCCGAACAAACAAACTCCAATAAATAAAAGAAACCACACAAAAATCAAACGATTTATTCTCAAAATCACAAAACTTCGAAGAATTTTTAAATAAATTTATAAGACAAAACTATGTCTCGACCGCTACGTGCGGCCATTATCGGCAAAAAGCTCCTTCCCATCCAAAAATTGTTACCAACTCAAAAATCTCCCGCGTTACAAACCAATATTTTGGGTTTTAGATCACAGAAGTGTATTCGACATGACCAGGATTTCGCTTCCCAGTCGGCCGATGTAGGCTTTACACCATACTGCTGGTTGTCAAAATGAATATTCTTCTTCCTGTCTGTCTTCTATCGAAAACCGAGCCGAAGTCACAAGTCTCTAAGCATATAAATTGCTTTACATCTGATGCAGCTTGCTGAACTTGTCTTAGATGTGCCCGTAACCTTGGATTTTTTGTTGATGAGAGCAAATCATCAACCCAGGGGGACCGCCGGCTTTATGTGCCCTCCAAAGCACGGTGAAGAAATTTTAGACTCCTTCCGGATTTGAACCGGGTACTTTAGTGTCAGCAGTTATTCAGCTAACATACTAGGCTAATGACCGTTGGAATATTTAATTAATTAATATTCTTGATGAATTACGCAGAAGGTATATAGTGTTAAACGCATAATATATGCAAAAATTATAAAGTGTAAAAATTGTTACAACAATTTGAACAATTTGAACATCTAATTTGATTAAACTGATCTTTTTATCAGACCCATCTTTTCATTCAAAATTCTAAGGGTGGTTTACTTTTTAGCTTAAGAGTTGAACTGTCAATGTTTATGAATAGTAGTAAAAGTAGCCCCATTGAAATTAAAATCAACCTGTCCAAGCGTTTTTCACTTTTTTATTCTTAAATGCATTGAAATATCGTATTTATCTCGCATTTTTGCAGCTTCAATTTTGTTGTTAAGGGCACTAAGTGGCCCAAGTGTAAGCTCGGACCTTATGGTGTTATCTTCAACTTCGCACTTTCATCATTTTAACGACTTTAGAGTGATTATTTTTAATTTGTGAATTTTACTGCCATTTTAATTGCATGTTTTACGTTTATTAAAAGAATGTGAATATCATACATTTTAAATTTTTGACAAGTTGAATTTGTTGGATTCTCTATTTATTTTATTTTGATTTAACTGATTTATTAATTTTTATACACTTTTGGTTCAAACGTATCTTACTGTACATCGGTTTATGTAAAGCCAACAACATCAGCTGTTTTGAGGTATGTTAATTGTTCACTCACAAAATGTATTCTTAACCCGTTCATCCAATTATAGTCCTGAAGATGGTGTACCTTGCGTCACCGAAACGTCGACGATAAAACTTGTTGTTTAATTTAACACGTTCCACTAACCCGATATTTTATTTATTATACAATTATTATTAATTGAATAATGTGTAAAATATAACCCTGTAAATGTGAAGCAAATGTTGTCTATATTTCAGGCGCTCTATTTAATTTATAATGTAGCAATGTTATAATATTTTTTTGCATATTGACGTCAATTCATTAATATATTAATTCTACTCGCTTTCAGGATAGCATACACTCACAACAGTTATATAATAGGTATCATGCATATATATAATATAATTTACTGTATTGTTTAAAACCAAAAGCTTTTAAAATACCAAGTTAAATAGGAATTAAATACTTAAAAGAAGCTAACTTCCTTATTATTGTCACTAATGTGTCGCTGTGCTTCGGAGGGCACGTAAGACTCTGGATTGTTTGATTTGATAAATATTTTCTGACAGTAAAATTTGTCTATTTAACGACAGATTGAGCATTCATTTTTGTAAAAATGCTCCAGATGTGTACGCAGCAATATACTTTTTTTCCCGATGAATATTGTTAGTACCCACTCGACAGCAAAATACCACTTTTGATTATTAACTGTAAATAATTCAAAATTATTATTCGTATCTTGTATTAATAAATATAAATTATCTTAAATACACAAATGAGAGATAATAGAGTAGAAAATCCGGTAGAAAATCAATACAAGTAAATGATTGTAAATGACGAAAGCTTTTTTAATTAAATTAATTAAATAATGACAAGTACAATATATTGTTTTGTGTGGGATGAAAAACTGCACAATGTTTATATTGTGTATAATATGGTATAATATTATTATGTACTAGGATCACTTAAATGTGAATAATTAGAACCAGTGGTGTGCCGAAGGGCACTTGTCAGGGCTCTCGGATTCCTATGTTATAATTATTGTGCAAAATTTAAAAAAATTGCAAGCCCTTTATTGTTTATTATTATTATTTTTGTATTCTGGATTACACCTTTTGCAAGTATTGTTAATTTTATGCAATAATTAAAGTTAAAATTGTTTATCAATAATAGATCACAGCATACAGAATACTGCTGTGTTTCTAAAGATAAGAAAAATTTGTGAGAGTGCTATGTTAAAATAAGAATATTAACAAAAAATGCAACCTACAAATTTGGAGACGAAGAGAGTCAAACTACGTGCAAAAGGCTTACATGTTCCTGCATTTTTTGCAAAAGGTCATGAAAGACCGAGAACAAGCTTACACCTAAATTATATTTTAAATTTTAACCTATATTATAAATGATTTTAAGTTTTATCATTTTTTATTTTTAAATTATTTAATTTTAAGTATACAAAATCTGCGGTTTAAACCGCTTGATCAAAACTTGACGTTTGATTTGAACAGGAAAGACACTACTGTTATATAAAATTATTCTTATTATGTAACAGTATCATTTTCAAAACAAACCAAGATTGACCTGGGCGATTAGATAGATGCCACAACAAAACATACTAATTGTAAATTAATAATTTACCTAACCTCACTCTCAATAATATTTGATGAGAGTCAAATTATAATTAATTATACAGAATGTTTGCTTCGTTCGTTTTTTTGGTTTTATTTATTTACGTCGAGAATTTTTTTAACCCTTGAACTTATTTATAAATCTTTCATAAATACAATGAACAAATTCATTAATACAATAAACAAATTCATAAATAGGTACTACAAATTTTTTTCATTAATATAATGAATTTATAATGAATTTTTATTAATTTAAATAAATTTTCATTGTATAGTTTGTTTCAAGCTAAATGGAATTGAAAAAAAGGAATATATTAAATTACTTTTATATAAGAACATAAAAACGTTTCCGCAAAATCATAATACAGAGTGACCCACAAGAACTCGGACAAACGTTTTTTAAAGAAAAACTTATTTATATGCAACAAACCAAAAATTTTGAAATAGATAACGATATATGTACAATATAAATTATATATTTTCAAAGTGGCTCCCTTCTGCGTGAATACAAAACTATAAACGTCGAATGAAATTATCGGTTGTTTTTCGTAACTCTTTTAGGGATACTTTGTCTTATACCTGAAGCAAGGATTATTCTAATGATTTCAAACTTTCGTCGTGTTTTGCACAGGTCCTGGTCTCTAAAATTGACCATATAGCAGAATCCATTCGGTTTAGATTTGATGAGTACGAGGACCATTCAGTGGAACTAATAAAATCAGGAAAATTGATTCGGCAACATATTTGCGTAGTGTTTGCTTTATAAAAAGACACAAAGTCTTGTCGAAAGGTCCAATGTTGGTGTTCAATGGTCAAATGTGCTGTTCGGCCTACGGAATTACTACAATCTCTAAAATTTTCGGACGGTAGGTATCTTTAATGATTTTAACCCCTTCTTCCTCGAAAACTAAAGATATTTTACTGGTAGCACAAATACCCCCTCAAACCATGACAAACTTGGGATGTTGACGCTGGACCTCGATGGCAGTAGGTCCGGGTGCTTCTTCTGACCAATACCTATCAATTTGACGGTTATGAAATAGTTCGATTGTAAAAAAAATTTTCATTAATGAAAACGAAATTTTTTCAATTCAAAAGCACAGCATCATTGAAGTCATACTTGCTTGTTTTCATCCGATAATATTTGGTATTTTTACATCTTATAAGGCTTCTTCTTAAGCTCATTTTTCACTATTCGTCGAACCGACTTTCGCAAGATTAAGGTTCCACGAGCCACTTTTTGCATTGACAGTCTCGGATTTTGTTGAATCAGAAGTTTGATGATGTTACCATTTCGGTGAGTGTTAACAGAACATTTTTTTTCTTTCCCGGGTCGGTCGTCATCATGACCAAGTTCTTTGTAACGTTTGATGGCATCAGAAACGGTCTGTTGAAGAATGCACAGCATTTGAACAATTTCACATTGTTCATTTCCAGGCTCAAATAACGTTAAAATTGCGGTGTGACTTTTTGATGTCTAGATTTTTTTTATTTTTTATTTTTATGATTTCTATTATTCTTAGAATCGAAATATTAGAATATTTTTCGGTAAAATTCAGTGATTTTCACGGAATGAATAAAACAAGTTTGTCCGGGTTCTTGTGGGTCAGGCTGTATAGAGATAAGGTGATGTTTTTAATCGCACGCTAGCCATTTTGGCAGTAACATTATTGTGTTTTTGCGGAAAAGTTCATACGTTCTTATATTAAAGTAATTTGATTTTTTAAATTTTTTTAATAATTCCATTTAAATTGAAACAAACTATACCTACATATATAATATATGACAGCTTTTGGTTAAGTACACTGATTTATGTTTTAAGTACCTATAGTATATTGGAAGTACAACATAGTAAAAAAACAGATCATTCCTATTGTAAAGATATATGTTTCTACCTAGCATGCATGACCAAAATATCGGGAAGTAAATCAGTTTTTCGCAAGTAAAATCGTGAATAACATCGAAACCGGTTGTTCGTTAAACTTTATCTATAAATTTTTTTATATCATTAGTATTTTTTCATGTGATACTGATACAGGCCGTTCTTGTCAATCATTTTGCAGAATTGTATCTGAAACCTGTTCCATGAGCTATCCGAGAGGTATAAAATATTTATATTTAGTAATTTTTGGCATAAATGGCATAAATTGTCATAATTTAACTGTTGTGTATATGTTTGTAAATATAATTCAATTGTGTATATATTTGTAAAATGGATTTTTCCGTAAATAAATAAATAAATAAATAAATAATTTTTTAACTAGCAAGGTAATTAATAAAAGTAGCTACTAGAGTAAATACTAAAAATTAATTTTTAAAACATAAATAATATGTAAATATTTCAGTTCAGAGCCAACTTTCTAGAAATTCAAAATTTTGAATTTTTTTTATTAATTATTGAAAATGTTTCATAATTTCTTCATAATAATTATATAATTATTATACAAAAATTATGAAAAATGTTGTCAAAGAAGTGTGTAAAGTGAAAAACACAGCCAATTAATATTAGAAGCGAAACTTGTTGAAAATTTTTTTTCAAAAACAATTTATTTAGTCATATTATATTAGTTATTAATTTTTGTAAAATATTTATTTTTCTATTATTTGCAAATACTATGTGCTAGTTAATCCACCACTGTTTAAATTTTTAATTTTAATAAGTTTTCCAAAAGTTTAATAGCATAAAATTTCAAATGAACAGAACATTTGTCATAATGTATTTTTATAATAATTTTATTTTTATAAAAAAATTAATTATCAATATGTGATACTTACCGGACCTTTGTAAATGTAACCCATATCTTGAGCTAAATATTGAGCAATTTTAGAACCACCTAACATTCTTATAATAATTTCATCTTCGTGTAGATTTCCACGTGCAAATCCATATAAAACAATATTCCATAAAACTACAATTTTAAATTTCATCGCACAAGCGATTGTTTGTTAACTGTTAATACGAGGATAATTGCAAAGACAATAAAAATAAAGTAATCACAACAATTAGTGGATGTGCTTTAAATATAAACCCCCTCCAATTAAAAGAGGCACGAATAACAACATCCAGCGTTATCTACGAAATCAACAGTGGAAGAGATAAAAAATTCTATTAACATAGATTCGTTGTTGAAATTAACTCGACAATATTGATATTACAGGCAGAAAAATACTTTATTATTTTGTTAATTATTAATTACTAAAGTAAATAATTATACGAAACAAGCAAAATAGAACGGTTAGCCCGATTAAAGCAATAAAGGGATTAGAGGATTACACGTATTTTCTTGGACATTTATTATACTACTTATATTGAACATTTACATATTGAATTTTATTTTAAACGTTGTAAAATATTAGATAATAATTAATTTGTTAAGATAAAAACATCATACATTTTTACAATCGGTACCTATCTACATAATAATACCTTTGATTTGTTATGGTTTATTTAAGAATATTAAATAAGTTAAAACTGTAATAAATTTGAACAATTCAACTACTTATATTGTTATGTACACCCACCCACTCATTCACTGGAAATGTTCCTGACGATTTTACCGTATATTGTTTGATGAGATAAAATACCTTTATCATTTTTTTTAAGTTTGATAGAAACATCTGCAAATTAATCAATAATATGAGATATTTACTGGAGCTTTTGATTAAAATAGATGTGCTTGAGGACGGCAAGTAAGTATGTTACGGGTCAAATCTTTTCCAACGCACAACCCCGTGACAGATGGGTTGCCGGCTAAGTTGGTATTTGCTCGTTTTCTCCTCGGTGCGGCATTAAGTTGGTAAATGACGTTAGGAAAAGACGGGGCTTTTGCAATTTTGAAGCCGCAAAGCATAGACGATAGAGATAGTTTCTATCTCTAGTAACTGTCTCTATCATCTATGCCGCAGAGTGCGGACGTTTATCAAAGCTGGTCTCCGGTAAAAATTTGATTTATAGTTGCGATTTAATATAAATTTTGATTTGAAAAATAAAAATTAATAAATTAATTTATTAAAAACCGACTTCAAAAAAAAACTAAAAAGCAAAAAATAAATATTTTTTTATCACAATTTAATACTTACTATTTGTTGTTCCGTTTAATGTAACTAAGAAATTATTGTTTATTATATAATTATTAATTGGTTTCTAATCATGAAGTCGGTGCCAAGTAAAAGCAGTACAAGTACATAGGAATCCTATGTATTTAGTTACTTTTACCTCTAAACCGACGATTTGTCTTATAGTTACAGGAGATTTATGTTTTACTTGGCACCGACTTCATAATTAGAAAGCAATTAATAATTATATAATAAACAATAATTTCTTTATTAAACGGAACAACAAATAGTAAGTATTAAATTGTGAATAAAAAATATGTATTTTTTGCTTTTTAGTTTTTTTTTGAAGTCGGTTTTCTTTTTTATTAAAAATTTTTTTATTTTACACTTTTACGTGATGTGTAGATCTAATAAGGTTGCTTCTCTAATAAGGGAACAATGGCTAGTTGAAACGGAAGATGAAGACAAAAGCACTAAGTACCTTTGTATTCTGGGATTGTCATAAACCGAAAATACAAAGTAGCCTCCCCATTTCCGCACGAATTACAAAAAAAAATTTTTGTTTGTTTTAAAGTGTTACTTTTAAAATTATAACTCTAGTAAACATTGCTTTTTCCAGCATGTCATTAACCATAGTTGGGTACCTTTACCTATCTTGTTATTAATCTGGGATTCTTATAAACCTAGCAATACCTCAATCATTATACACTTTTTATTAAATTTTGAGGAGTTTCCAGCTGCATCTTTGAAGTTCAAGGTCAAATACCAATGAAATTTATATGGGACCAATTTAAAACTATGCTGAATCTAACGCAACAAGAATCATTAAAATCGGTTCATTAAAAAAAAAGTTATGCGTGAACATACAAAAAATTAAGGAATTCCCTTCTGTATCTTCGAAGTTCAAGGTCAAATACCAACGAAATTTAAATGGGACCACCTTGGAACTATGCTGAATCTAACCCAATAGGAATCATTAAAATCGGTTCATAAACAAAAAAGTTATGCGTGAACATACATAAAAAAAAATACATACAGACGAATACAGAACCTCCTCCTTTTTTGAAGTCTGTTAAAAAATAAAAACATTAAAATTTTAAGGCTTTGGAAAGTATCGTATCGATATCACAACGTGTGGACATTTTGCTATTTATATTCGCGACTGGTAAATTTATTTAAAATATTTTGGAATTTTAATTGATTTGATTTAAAAAAATATTAAAAGTCTTTTTTGCTTTCACAAAAATTGATTGCTGGGGGTAGGTTATTTTTTATAATTTTACACCCCAGTATATCGCAAAATATATATTCCAAATACCAACGCTTAGACCAAATTCTTCTTTTTTTTCAAACAATGTAATATAACCCCCAATCAATGCAATATTTCGTTTTTTAATAATTGAATTCATATTCACTCACGACTAGAAAGCAACTGTAATCCACTACGGATTTGATCGTCTGTGTGTAGCAAAACAACGTATTTGTGGCTTTGTGTGTAGGTAATGACGGATCTGTCCGCCGGACAAATCCGGCGTACAAATACGCGTGTGAATAGTAGTATTCTCTTTCTATTAGTATGTATTATATATACTATGATTAAAGTACGTAGGTGCACCGCGGAATGGAAATTTGTATAATACACTAATTATTATTAAATACTGATAAATGAATTTATAGTAAAATTACAGACAGACTTTAATTGTTAAAAATTAGATGATTAACAGAAATTTTATTAATTATAAAGTACAGTATTTAAAAATTTAAATATTAACTTAAAATTCCGTCAATGGTTTCGGTAGGTAGACCAAGTTGTATATTCCTGGATATTTTGCGAAGTTGGCAATGGCAAAATTGACGGATTCGAACGATAACGCGGAATACCCAACTAGCAAAATGGATCACTTGAAAAACGGAAATATTTTATAACCATCGTCTAGCTCCGCTTGAAGAACAGTTTTATTTTTTAGAGCATCTTAATATGACAATTTTATCATATAGATGGCGGATTTCTATAAAGGTGCTGTATAGACGCTTTTACAACTTGTGTTATAGAACAAAGAATTGTTGGAATCATACAAGTTTTATAACAGTTGTATAACGTTTTATATAATCTTTTATAAAATTGTTCTAAAAGTATTGTATAAAAATTCTAATCCAGTTGTATACTTTATCTAATACTTTTAATTTCAACGTTAAAAGATAGTTGTAATGCAAGTTATCTAAATAGTTGTATTGGAGTTCGTTAACCCTACAGTCCATATGTCAACAAAAATCACACGTAGGGCCTGTCAGCTGTCAGGCCCGTAGCTTTAAATCGACGAATATTGGGATATTTCGGGAAAATAAGAAAATGTATTACATTTATTAAACTTTACATTTTAGAATTTTGTTGACTGAAATAAACGACAATAACGATAGATATGAACCAAGTAAGTAGTGAGCAATTGGGGACTCTGTCCAGGGAAATGTCAACCTACGGATGCTGCTCAACATCATACGAAACCCGCAAAAACAGTTGGAGGATGGCAAGCACGGGGAGCAGGAGATCAAAGACCTGATCGCTAAAATTTGTAGGTCACTTGTAGAGAGTACGGTGGAAATTACGGTGGAAAAAAATCATTCTTCAGGTAGTAATCAGGGTAACGGTAGCTATAGTAATAGTAGAATAGGGGAAAAAACAGTTCACCTGTTTAGATAGTCCCAAAAAAACTATACGCGAGTGGGAAAAATAAATGGTTATAGATTATAGAAAACTTAGCGAAAAAAAGTCGGTCAATAATAACTTCTTCTCTCCTAGTTAATTGATGTTCATTTTTCCAAATAGTTGTATTTTTTTTAAATCTTTTAATTTGTTATGGTGAATTTTTTGTCAATCATCTTCCCATTTTGCCAGTATTTTAATTTTTATTATAAATTTTTTATTTTCTTGATCTTTTAATGTATTGATGTCTAAATTGTATTTGTTAAGGAGTTCGTTTATTGTGGCCGGTAAAGGTTTCTTTAATTTTGGAGTAGATCCATATAAAAATGTAAATTTTAGAGCAACGATTGTTAAAAAGTTTTGATGGTCTGGGTTTCTTCTCTTCTAAATTTTGGAGGTAGTTCGCCCGATATGTTGTAGAGACTTTCCAATGGTGTAGTTTTTAGTACTCCAGTAGCTGTTAGAAGTCCTTGGTTGTATACTGTGTCGAGAGATTTTAGGATGTTTTTATTTGCTCTATGATATACGATACTGGAGTAATCTAGTTTTGATCTGGTAATTGCTTTAAAAATATATAAAAGCGTTATTTTGTTGCAACCCCATTTATAGTGTGATAGGACTTTCAGAATATTTAGTGTTTGATAGCACTTTGTTTTCAATTGTTTGATATGCGGAATCTACTTGAGTCTTTCATCAAACAGTACTCCTAAATATTGTACTTCTTCTGTATATTGTAATTTCTGCTTGTTGATTTTGAAAATGGGAAGAGGTAGTGGTATTTCTGACATTTTAAATAACCTTCTTTAAGTATATCCAGCAGGTTAAATTCAATTGTTTTAAACGTTTTTATCTTGTTATTTTATCTTAAATCACCAGGCAAGATCAACTTACACAAGAACTTTTTTGCAAGAATTTAATGTGCGTATTGGAGAAGAAATAAAACCTGTATATTTGATGAGTGACGAAAAAGAAAAATTAAAAATGTAGAAATAAGACGACAAATGAATACGAATTTAGGGAACTTAATAACTGCAACCAATGAAGAAACCTTTTGGAAATTAAAAAAATTATTATTTTAAGAATCTTGAAGATCAAAATGAAGTAGATTTCAGCAATTATTAACAGAGGTAATAGTTTTATTTGAATGGCACAAATATCTTTATTTTAGATTTAACCGAAAGGCCATTATTTAAAATTTCCCACGTGTTTCATTATTTGTTTAACGTTTTAAATTTTTCAGTCAATATTTTCCCAATGAACCAAGAATAAAAATGTAGGCATATTGTTATCGCTTTAATGCAAGAATAAATACAAATATGGCTCTCGAAAGTTTTAATACATTTTTAAATGTTAATTATTTTATGTACCCGTATCTCTTCCAATTCATGTGCTAAAGGGGGTAAATATTTACCCCATAGATAGCCAAATTTATTTCAATACAAACCCGAGATATTAGAGTTTGGGTTAATTCAATTAGTTTCGCCTTCATTATTATTTTTTACTTGCTCTGTTTAGATACATTTTCAAAAAAATTATTATTTTGGAATCAGGTTTAGGTAGAATTTTATTTTATGTTTTGTCAGTTTAGTTGTATAGATTGCCTAAGTAGATTTCAATACAAACTCGCAAACCCGAGATATTGGAATTTGGGTTAATTTAATTACAATTAGCTTCATTATTAATTTTTATTTGCTCGGTCTAGATACATTTTCAAAAATTTGTTATTTTTATATTTTTTATTAATTTCGGAATCAAGTTAGGTAATAATTTTATTTTAAAGAAATGTCAAATAATTTTTATTTTTTCTATTGAATTGAATACGGTTCGCGTTATTATTCCAGGTTTGGCTGATGAGAATCTGAAATTCGAAACACCTAGCGCCTATGACTCGCAAACTATTTCATGTATTTGGATATTTTGTCGATAAAACAATAAGATTTTTCAATTATTAATTTTTCTAACATGTAATACAATTTATTATTGTAATCAGGAAAATATAATAATAATATCATACATTTCCAACAGGTTTACACCCAATAACAGGAAAGATTCTACTATTATAAAAAATTATTCTTATTAAGGTTGTTAAGAAGGAAAATGAAATTAATGAGAATTCTCGCAAAATTTGAACTTAATCTTGTTCTTAGTTATCGAAAAAATGTCAAAGTTACATTGCCGTCGCATTGATTTAAAGGTCATTATTTCGACAATCGGAAATGTCAGCATTACCAAAAATTACCAAAATATTTATGAAAGTCTTATAAATAAGTATACCAAACTTCAAAAAAGTCATGTTTCAAGTCGATTTGGAAATAGCTATTTTAGATACCTTAAATGAATTCAAAATTAATATTAAAGATTGTCGCGGGCAAGCTTACGACAACGCGTCAAACATGTCAGTCATCCACAGCGGCCTTCAAGCTCGCATAAAAAACTCTAATAATTTTGCATTATTTGTGCCTTACGATGCACATTCTTTAAATTTAGTTGGAAATGCAGCAGCAGAATCTTGTTTGGTAGGGACCGAATATTTTATGTTTATACATCATGTTTACACTTTTCTTTCTGCATCAGCTGGAAGATGGAATATTCTAAAAAATATCTTAAAAGCACAAACAGATGAAAAGAATAAAGAAGGCGATAAATCGGAAAAATACCTTTTACCAAAACCTGTATCAACAACTCGATGGTCCGCTCGTGCAGATGCATGTAAAGCACTTGCACTTTCATACGATTGTTTCCGTAAGACTTTATATGAAATAGCTCATAATGAAACTGAAAAACCTATTACAAAGGCTGAAGCAAATGGGTTGCTAAAAAATTTTGGACTGTTGGAAACAGAAATTTTAACCGCATTTTGGTCCGACATTTTGAATAAATGTGACAAAGCCAGTAAATCCCTTCAAAAATTTGAAACGGATTTATCAACTACTGTTTCAATCTGCAATTCCTTAATAGTGTACTTTCCTTCTCTAAGAGATCAGTATGACGTATACGAAGAACGTGGAAAAGAATTGTCGAATATTGATCGATATGAAAATTATTTAAAACGAAAGAAGACTCGTAAAAGACAGTTTGATGAAAGTAACCATGGTGAAGTCAGGTTTGATGGGAAAGCTGAAATGAGAATAAATACTTATCTGGCAATTATAGATAGATTAGAAGAAGAAGAATTGAAAAAAAGGGTAACTGTTTATAGCGAAATTGAAAATAATTTTGGATTTTTAAATAATTTGAAAATCCTTAATGATGATATACGTAATAATTCAAAATATCTTCAAAAAATATACTCGGAAGACTTGAACTCGGAATTTTCTGAAGAGTGTATTCAATTAAAATATTTTATTGAAAATATCGAAGACGTCAACAATATAAAAGAAATTTTAAGTTTTATTCGAGAAAAAAAATTGATTACAATGTTTCCCAATGTAGAAATTGCTACAAGAATTTTTTTAACACTTACAATAACTAATGCAAGTGGGGAAAGGTCGTTTTCAACCTTGAAAAGAACAAAAACATATTTAAGAAATTCAATTTCTCAAGAAGGGCTTACAAATTTGGTTATATGACGTTTGGCCCCCGCCGTTTTGCCCCGGGATGTTTCGCCCCCGTACCGTTTCGCCCCCGATCGTGTCGCCCCGACCTTTTAGCCCCCACCGTTTCGCCTCCGCCGTTTCGCCCCGGGATGTTTCGCCCCCGTACCGTTTCGCCCCCGCCGTTTCGCCCCGGGATATTTCGCCCCCGACCGTTTCACCCCCACCTTTTAGTCCCCACCGTTTTTAATTAATTCATACGTAAAATGAGGGGGGCCAAAACATTACGTACCTACACAGGGGAGCTAAAAAATTAGAAGAATCGTCCTTACGTAAATAATGGAGTCCATTATGGACTCCACTTAAGTAATAGACGGTTCTCCAAAATGAGGCAATTGTGTATTTATTGAAATTTGGACAGGACGTCTGGCGGGCCATCTAGTATTAAATAAATTGAAAGTCAGATCATTTAAAATAGTAAATTCATTATAGCCCACTCTGTATTTGTTTTGACAAGAGACCGATTGTACACTTACCTTCGAAGTTTATTTTTACCAGATCAATTTTCGAAAACACCTATCATAAGTTAAAGTTTATTTTAAATCAATTTAAATTGGTCAGTTTACATAGGGGTCGTCTATAAATTACCTTACACGATTTTTAAGGTTTTTAGACTCCTCGCTCCCCCTGTCACATTTAGTCAAATTTTTATTAAACCCCCCCCCCCTAACTTAAAGTAAATCAATTTTGCAGGTCTTAAATAATAATTAATTTTTATAAATATTTAATTTTTTTTTCGGCCGCACCATACAACCGATCCATGGATCCAAAAAATATATTTTTAAAAATTTGACATCACAACATTTGAAACTCCCCCAGACCCCCTGATACATTTTTGTCACAAATCTAAGATAACCTCCCACCCCCTAAGTGTGACGTAATTTATGGATGGCTCCATACGGGGGAAACGGGGGCGAAACGGTCAGGGGCGAAAAGGACGGGGGCGAATCGCCGGAAGCCAAACGGCGGAGTTGAAACGGGGGGGGGCTAAACGGCTGGGGGCGAATCAGCGCCGGGGGCGAATCGGCGGGGGCTAAACGGTGGGGGCGAAACGTCCCTATCCCAATTTCACAACCCAACCAAAGGCAAACTCAATCAAAATTTTTTGGGAAAGAGGATTAATCACTTTATTACGACAGCTGAATTGTGTTCAGTTTGGTTTGCCATTTCACCATGAATAGGCTTATGTCAAATTGTGGGAATGTCTTTCGTAAATCCTTTTTTCAATTTTTTTAAATTCCAAATTAATATTAAAAACTTAAACTTAAAATAACCTATATACTACAAACTTATTTTGCTACAAAAATAACACATAAACCTTCCTTAACTTCTTAACTATAAGGTTTGTCACGCCCACGATATGTTTTTATTTTATGCAAGTATTTTTAAGCATAAATTGCACTCAAAACTGGCAGATCAACTTAGACAGTTAATCTTTGAGCCGCTCCTGCTATTAAAAACATCCCGAAAGTAGCCCCAATTCAAAAGTTATAGATCTAGAAAAACGAGATCTTTAAGTCGCTCCACTCATTAAAAGCATCTACGTAATAATCAGAATTAGAAAGTTACGAATGTAGAAAGATGAAATTATTGCTTTTAAGTTAACTTCGGCTATAATTAACTATTAAATATATTCCGCTTGTTCGATAATACTAAGCTAACAACTCAGATTTCACCAATATAAGTCCTACCATTTCTTAATTTATGATAAAATTAAATAATTACCAATTGTGAGTATAATTACCTGTCGGCGTAATTTCTGTCGGTCATATTTACTGTCGGCTGTCGGCATAAAAGTCATCTACATACTTACCGTCGGCGTATTTGTCGTCGGCGTAATTACTTGAGAGCAAAAAATACCCTTTAACTTAGCACTTTTTACAAATATTTTATTTTTATTCAACGAATAACCTCCAATAATTATAAAGAATCCTATGAGTTATTAGTGTTATAAAGATTATTTCCCTATTATCCTTATGACCATATGGTCTAATTTATTGAAAAACATTTAATTTATAATGTAAATATCGATACAATCGAATTTATAAAGATTACTTGTTTTTAATGTTTAAACCCATAAATAATTATTATCATTTATATAGATAATAATTTAGTTACTATATTTCATTATCGCCTAGGTAACATGTTATAGTATTCAAATTAGTTTTATTTATTTCAGATTAATAATAAAATTAAATAGCTATTTGTGCCACAAGAAAAATAAAAACAATATCGATGATCAGATTTCAGATTTGTATATGGAGCACCTCCAAACGAATCAAATATATACAAATCAAAGATCAATGAATATATTATATTTTTAACACTACATTATCTCTTCGAAAGTGAAATTGCAAAAATATTTACCTCGAAAATTATTAATATTGTAGATAATTATATAAATTAAATTTTTCCAAAATGATATAGCTGTAATGAAAGATAATTTTAAAACTGATAAGAAGTTGTTGTTGTACAAACAAGTGTTGGAATTTTATACAAACATCACATTAATCAGAGCCCTTCAGAGATATCTCTATCAGTTTCATATAATTTTCTGTAGATGTAGGATGTCTTTATTCTTAAAAACGAAGTTATTATCGACAAAATTGTTTTCTTTAAGAGGAAGAATCCTTACGATTAGACAAATGGGTTCTACTAATGCAGAATATTTAGTTAATAATAAAAAGTATACATTTTTGGAAGAATTGGGTCTTCGAACTTCAAATTATGGAGTTTATGATGGCTCGTGGAAGGGTGGCGGTCAGGTAAATACATTTTTTAATTTTATTTACTGTTTATTAAAATTAAATTTTTATTTAACCTTGAACATTTTCAAAAAGCAGTTGTACCAAGTATTTGAAATCATTGAGCAGTAAATTACTTAACTTGTTTTTTTTTCATTATTTCTCAATATAAAGTTCACGAACCAACATGGACAATGAAAGATAAAGCAAAACACTAATTGTAAGATAAATATCTCGGGGATATCTAATTAATTCTATTTTTCTGTTAAAACTTTTTCTCAAATTTTTACTGCGCTTACAAAATAAGAACAGACGGTTTTTCAATCTAGGTATGCTAGGTTAATTGATTTATAATTAATTATTCTTTTATCTTTCCGTTCTACAGAATTGTTATGCTTATCGATCGATTTTTCATTCCTAACTTAACATTCGAAATAAAGTTTCTGCGATTAAGTTGAATTGATACTAACTGTATAACTATACACAATATTATATTTTTAGACTTTGCCTGCAATATGTCCTAGTAATAAAAAGGTAATTGCTGAAGTAGTACAAGGCACACCGAAAGATTACGAGTTATGCTTGCAAGAATCCCAAAAAGCATGGGATGCTTGGGCAAATATGCCAGCACCACAACGAGGTGAAATAGTGCGACAAATTGGCGATGCTTTAAGAAAAAAACGTGAAGCTTTAGGCAAACTTATATCTTTAGAAATGGGTACGCAATGTAAGGCCAATAAGCGTTCAATATAAAAATTTGGTATTTACAGGAAAAATTACTTCCGAAGGAATAGGAGAAGTACAAGAATACATAGATATATGCGATTATGCTGTAGGTTTATCGCGAACCATAGGGGGATCTATTTTTTCTTCCGAAAGACCGGGACATGTTCTATTAGAAAAATGGAATCCGTTAGGTGTAGTAGGAGTAATTTCTGCATTCAATTTTCCAGTGGCAGTTTACGGATGGAATAGTGCACTTGCAATGGTGAATAAATTACTTAACTTTTAAATAGATGCTTACTTATTTAAACAATTTAGGTTTGCGGAAACACACTATTATGGAAAAGTGCCGAGAGTGCTCAACTAACTTCGATTGCAACAACTAAAATAATATCCGAAGTACTTGAAAGTAATAATTTACCCGGAGCAATATCGTCGTTATGTTGTGGAGGAAGCGTTATTGGAAAAGCTATGTCTACAGAACCTAGGATTAAATTATTATCTTTTACGGGAAGTACAGCAGTTGGTCACGAAGTAAGTATTATTTACAACATGTGGTAACAAGTAACATAAAAATGTTTTTATTTTGTATTAGGTGGGTATCAACGTGCAAAAGAGATTTGGAAAACACATATTGGAGCTTGGTGGCAATAATGCTCTAATAATTGCACCAGATGCTGATATTGATATGGCAGTCCGAGCAGCTGTTTTTGCTTGTGTTGGAACTACGGGACAACGTTGCACATCAACTAGACGAATTATAGTGCACGCCGATGTAAGTGGATAATTTTTACATTAAATTCATCTCACAGATTAAAATTTGTAGATATACACCGAAGTACTTGAAAAATTAAAAAAAGTATACAGTCAAATTGTTAAAAGAATAGGAGATCCTTTGGAAGATAGTACTCTTATTGGACCATTACATAGCGCACTTGCTTTCGAAAAATATAACGCAACAATTGCAGCAATTCAAAAAGAAGGAGGAACTATTGAATTTGGAGGCAAAGTATGCTAACTATAATTCAATTTATATAAATATTTAAAATTTTATATTTCTCAGGTTTTGAACTCGACTGGTTATTTTGTAGAACCCACCATAGTTACCAATTTACAACATGACAATAAATTGGTCCACCAAGAATGTTTCGCACCTATTGTTTATGTATTAAAAACTAACAGTGTAGAAGAAGCTACAGCGTGGAATAATGAAGTCAATCAAGGCTTATCGTCCAGTATATTTACAAGAAACCTTGATAATATATTTAAGGTAGTGTATAAATAATGAAATAACAATATAATATTTTGGTTCTGATATAATAAATATTTTTAGTGGATTGGTCCAAATGGTTCAGACTGCGGTATTGTTAACGTAAATATTTCAACTTCGGGAGCCGAAATAGGAGGCGCGTTTGGAGGCGAGAAACATACAGGAGGTGGACGGGAATCCGGAAGCGATTCTTGGAAGCAATATATGAGAAGATCCACCATTACTATCAATCATTCAAATGAAATGCCTTTGGCACAAGGAATTGTATTTGAATAAGAATTACCCATTGTTTTATCGATAACTATTAAATAGTTCTAAAAATAATTTTTTTTTATTAAATAATAGTTATTTATGCAGTACTTCTTCATGTAGTATAATGAAATTTAAAGTTTAATGAAAGCCCTTTAACTAAATCGTGAATCCAAAATCTAAATATTAAACATTTTCCATTGGACAAACTTTCAAATAGCTATTTTGATTAAATGATTGATGTTTACAGTTATGTTCACCAATTTCAAATGTTGATCAAGGTATTGAGGCTGATATTCTGTTTTCATTTAATTTTATTAATAAAAATAAAATTGCATTAATTAATAATTCGGGCCTGGATTATTTTTATTTTCAATTATTTCGTTAGCAATTTCTAATTTTTCTTCCTGAGTAATCTCATCGTTTTCATTTTTATTAATTTTGTCCTTGATTAAATCCTCTTGTTTTTTTTTTCATTATTCGTCACTTTCTGTTATCTTATTCTCCATTTTAACCAACTTTCTCATCATTTCCAAATAACTTGCATTTAATTTTTGACCTTTTTAATTCGATTTGGGCCTTTTGTTGCGCAAAATCTTCAATTAGTTCACCGTCTACAACATACAGAGTTTAATTTGCACTTTGAAGATGGTTTTATAGAATTTATTTAGTTATTCGTCAAGGTACTTGAGAGATTCCGGGCCCCGGGGGACAAGTCCTCTGGTTAGACCTGCATCCGCGAATAGGATTATCAACTTTGTTGTAATCCTTTTCTTTTTAGGACGCAAAATTTCAGGAGACGAAAAAGTTAATTTCGGGAGTTGTAATTAGCTAATCATTAATCGTCTTAATTATTATTAACAATAAGTTTCAATTTTTTTATAAATTTTTCCAACTAGAAAGCCGAGGATATGGGTGCAAAATATTAAAGGCTTGTGGCGTTAAACTTGCGTAAAAAAAAAATAAATAAAAAAAAAATCCGCCTCTATATTAGTAGTGAGTAAAGTATTATAAAACAAATGGAGAATTGGTGGAATATAGAGAAGTAGTTCATTGAGATTTGCCATCCTCTTTGTCTCTATAGGTTTTTCCTTCATATAGAGTAATTCCAGACTCTCTATCGCTATAGTTCTCTTCCGTTTTACTATATTAGCAGTAGACAATAATACACTTCCCTGAAATTTAAATATTTATTTGAACTGGAATCAATGTTTAGTTTCAGATGTATACCGAATCCATTGCATGCACTCTAAAAAATAGGTTGCTATATTCAAGTAAAAAAAATTACTTGAAATTTTTTTCTTCAAGAGAAGTAACATTTGGTACCGAAAAGTAAAGTAATTCTTATTTTAAAAATTTGTGTTACTTACTGTCAATAATGAAAATTACTTAGGGCCAGTTTATCAAAGTCTAAGTAAAAGTGTCAGTTAGGTACCTGACAAATAACGTTACTTGCCGAATAAATTTTCAGGTAAGTAAAATGGGTTGATCAATCATTTTAAATGTTGTGGTTAACTACCTATCACATAATAGTTTAGTATCCAATGTTGGTATCATTGTTATGGTGTATTATAAACTATTAGCGCTATTAGTTCATTTGAAAACGTGTTTAAGTGTGGTTATAGTATAGTAGTTAGTGTTATTCTGTGTAATTTAAAATTTTTTTTTCAAAAATTAAATTATTATGGCCGATTCCAAGAGAAAGCGAGAAAGAGGAATAAATTTTTCTGCGAGTGAAAGTCAATTGCTCACTAATCTTGTCTTAAAATATGCAAACATTGTTGAGAACAAGAAAACCGATGCGAAAACATGGAAAGAAAAGGAGGAGCAATGGGAAGTTATACACAATTTCCACAAATTCTCTCAATTCTTCGTCACTATCGGTCTCGCTATCAAATAAATTCACCTGGTAGTTTGCCATTCCTAAAAATTATTAATTTTGTAAGTAATGAAATTAATGATGAAATACAAATAATAATTACCTTATATAATATTTTCAATTATTAATTTTGAATTGGCACAAGAACTACAATATAATCTGTATGATCATTTCGTATTTTTTCTATCTAGAAAATATAATTTAAGGTTATGAAAATAAAAACGCAAACCAAAATAAAGCCATGTTTGTAACGATCAGTAAAACGATGCAAATCGTCAATAGTCGGGTTCCAGTTACCTCCTAAAAGTAATTTACTACCTGCTTTGACCGGCAAGTAAAAATCTTACAGGTAAGTAAATTTATTCTACAAGTAAATACTAACTAAACATTGATCAACCGAAATTCATACTTACTTGTCAGATAAATTTACTTGGGACACTAACTAGAGATTGATAAACTGGCCCTTAGACGAAGCAATAGACAGATTAGCTGGAGTGTTGCCAGGTTCGAGGATTATTATGTTGGGCGAATGAACCGTTGAGGGATTATTAGAAGGCCTAAAATTTTCCCTCCAGAGTTGTAGTCATTATATAATTGTGTATTAAATTACATGGACAGAACAAACAATCATGCCGAAGCGGCTCATCGACGCCTCCAAATGGAAATAGGTATGGACCATCCCTTTTTATGGAAATTCATAGAAGCATTGAAGATAGTTCAAAGATAACGTGATATGTTCTACGAACACCTACTAGCAGGCCACGAACCACCGAAAAAATAAAAAAAATATGAGGATGCGAATAAACGCATAAAAACGATAGTGGGCGATTATGCAAACCGAAATATAATCGATTATCTGCGAGGATTATCGTATAATTACGAAATGAATCTCTAACACAGTAGCTACATTAACCTATTTTTTATACATGTGTATTAGTTTTAATAAAATTATTTATATTATTTATCTATTAATGTTTAAATTTTTCCAAATTATTTCTCTTTTTCTTTCGTTTTTTCAAATATTTTATTCTCGCGCCGAAAAGTCTTCGAACCAAACAGGGGTCGCGCCGAACTGTCTTCGCGCCGAAACGTGTTCGCGCCGAACTGTCTTCGCGCCGAATCGTCTTCGCGCCGAACCGTCTTCGCGCCGAACCGTCTTCGCGTCTAATCGGTTGCGCCGAAATGTCGTAGACCGTTTTTAATTGTGCTTAGTAAATTGTTACTTAATTACAAGCAAACATTTTTTATTAATTCTTAATAAAGAGTTACTTATTACAAACAACTTTGGTAATGTTTGCATAGTATTATTAATTACAAGTAAATTTTTAAGATTAACGGTTAATAAATTTTACTTCTGAAAAATAACTTTTTGTTATTACAGCTTAATAAATTTACAGTTACTTGTGATAAATAACTTTGTGTTATTAATGCTTAATACATTTTTACTTGTAACAAATAACATTTCGTTAAAAATAAATGTTATTAAAAGCAAGTAACATTTTGTTTGAGGCTATAGCAAAAATTTTTGTTGCTTGTTATAAATAAATTTTCTTTGTTTTTAGCAACCTATTTTTTAGAGTGTGTTTCATTCTCCCTTTTCACCTTCATCATCAGTTTTCCTATTATTTTCTAGTAACAACCTTTTCAAATTTTTTGTTGAAACAGGAACTCATGGTCTATCTCGGTTATTGAGAAACCTAGCCAAGCCCGGGTTAGGTCACTATAGCCCAAAATAAATAGGAAAGTTGATAAATGCTAAAACAGCAAAAGTGCTGCCAACTGTTTTTGAATAGTTCAAATTAAGACCAGTAGAGCGTCAAGAATATAAACTTTATGTAAGTGATCAGTAGCCTAACTCAAAAACGTTAAAATGTGCGGTTTAGGTAGGGTTGCCATAATTGTGTGAGTGGTGACCGGGACATTTGCTAAAAAATGTGAAAAGCTAAAAAAAAAAACGCTCCCACAATCCTAAATTTACTTCATTTATCACTTATCTTTAAAAAAATTAGTAGCAATTTTTTGCTTACACTTGAAATTTATTACAAATTTAAAATGAAAAAAAAAATAAATTTAAGAATGCAAAAAAAAAAATTTTAAACTGAAAAATACTTCGATACCGAGACATTTTGTAGATCAACCGGGACAGGAGGTCCCAAAAGGGGACATGTCCCGGTGTACCGGGACGGATGGCAACCCTAAACTTAGGTCACTTTAGCTCTCAACGACTCATAGATATTCTTGAGAAAAGTATCTTTTATTTTATTTTTATAAATAACCTCGAGGGGCTTAATAACAATACAATATTTTTCGTTAATATACGAAAAACATGACGTTAGTCGAAACCGGTTCACATTAAAATATTATATATTAATCTCGAGGAAAGGTTATTTTATTCTATTTTTATAGATGTATGTTAGTTTGTGGCACTACTACGCTGAAACTATTCATTTTACAAAAAAAAGGTTAATAATATATAAATTACCTATAGGAAATTTTCTTTAGTTTAATTTATTCTAGAACTATTTTCATCCTAAAATAAGTCGGAAAGGAGATATTATCAAAAAACTAATTTTAGGCGCCATTTTTTCAATATGGCGGCGCAAGCAGCAAATATACGAGGTGGCAAAGTAGAAATTCAGAAAGAGCATGTCAAAATCTATAAAATCACCAATTTTCAAAACTCCGAGTAAACAAAAGACTGAACTAACTGTACTACAAAAATAAAAGTACCAGGCTCGATAAGTACTCCAAGCTCAACTCCTGGAACTATTTAGTAAAATTTAAAGTAAATCTGCAATAAACTGATATCGATGTCTAAATAGTATAATCCTCCCCTAGCATTTAAATATTTAAATCGGATAGCTTATACGAACAAACAGTACCTATAATACTTGATAGAAAATATTTATTACAATTTTACAAAATAATTACAAATATGATATGAATAAAAACTATAATAAATTATATGCCAGAAGGTTGCAATTCAAATCGGAAAAAGTCGACCTCAATATCAACAGACTTCTTTTTATGAAACTTGTAAGTAGATGACAAGTTATAACGTAACTGAGCTAGAACTTCACCTTTAGCTCCACATTGAGCTGCTATCTTTAGCACGTGAGATCTAACACCAAACAAATACAAATTTAAAACTTACACTACATAAAGTATAATTAAAGTATAATTACCTAGTCGAAGATTTATGTAATGAATATACGACACCGTTACAGATTTCTATTGCTTTCTTAAGAAATACCATATCAATTCCAGCATTGTGTTTGGTTCCGAAAGGGGGATTCATAATAACAGTATCAAATTTTTTTGACCAACTATCATTGAATGACAAATCAAATTTTAAGAAAAAAAACGTGTGAAAACTTAAAATAACTTACAGATCAGGCATTTCGTTTGTCACATTACATTGTATCACATCGACGTTAGTAAACTCTTGCTCTTCTAAATTGCTTTTAAATGTTTTTATTGCATCTTTATCAATTTCAAAACCAACTACATGGCCTGCATCTAATGCAGCAGCCCCAATAGCTAACGATCCACAACCTGCACCTAAATCTGCTACGTGCCTTTCTGTAATATCTCCGTACTGGGACTGCAAATAAGTTTAGTTTTATTTATTGACTACAATATTTTTTAATTTCATACCTGGATAGTGAATAACATATGAGAAGCCAAATGTGGTGGAGTTACATACTGTTCTAACTTAATGTTAGGTTTTTCAAATTCGTCGATGCATTGAAACAACTCTTCCAAGTGTCGTAACTTCATACACGGAAACATTTTACTACATAAAACTTATTTGGTTTCAAATCGAGGTATAACAGGTAATATTAAATTTCCAAATGATGAATCTTGAGTTATAAAATTTCCCATAGACTGTGAATTTGCTTGTTGCAATGCAGATCGTTGCATAGCATTGGAATGATTTTCAAAATTACCACTATTTGATGAACCAATGACAGGGGTGAGCGAAGAATTTAAAGATGAAGCAACAACGCCTTGCTTCAATAAAAGTTGTTTCTTTTGTTGTTGCAATTCTTCAAGAATTTTACGGCTTGCAAGCTCTGAAATCATTGCGTAATAAATATTAATAAAACATTTAGTTTTGTATTACCTCTTTGTAAATTAGGTTGAGGAAACGCCATGAAAATTTATAGGTTAATTTTAAAGGTTCACAATAAACAACATAAAGGACTATATCCGTTCACAGAAAATTCAGTAATGTCACCTGGCGGAAATCAAATTTACTTGTAACTTAAGAGGAGGGCTTACCGCAGTGCGGAAAATTATGTCAACAGGTGGAGCTACAATAGAAAAACAACTAAATACCAACCACCAAGATAGAATTTTAAAAAATTCGTAGAAGTTGTATAAATAAGCGATAGTTAATCTAACACAGTTGGATAAAAGCAAAATTTCAAGTAAAATTTAGGTGCTTTTCAAAAAAGAAATCGAAAACCAAATTAGAGAAACTGATTTTCGAAAATTTTAATTTTAATTTCCGAAGTTGAATCTGCGCTTGCGCCTAGAAGTTTCAAAACCATTTGAAGTCCTAAAACAACAAAGAAATTATAATTACTTATATTATATTGTGTTATTCACTAGCGTACTTAGAAATAAAAAAAAATTTATAAAGAAATATTTTTAAAAAAAATCTTTTTATAAAAAAATTATTAAAAAAAATATTAGGGGGGGGGGCAAATTTTTAGATAGCCCCTGGGCGGCTCAAAGCTCTAGGTACGCCAGTGGTATTATTTGTTCATAAAATATCATAAATTAACGAAATAATAATTAAAATAAAGCTTCCTGCGACTCTACCAATCTACCAAAAATATTGCATCATTTATCGAATTATTCCAATCCATTTATCGAAATCTAGCAATCAATCGAAACTAAAGCTTTATGAACCGATTCTTGTTAACAATCTACAGGAATCTCATTAAAAAAGTTTGGTATTGCGGTCCCAATGTAGTGCACTGATTTGCTCACCATAAAGTCATCGTATGAAATTGCAGTTTCCGTGAAATTCAATTATTCTTGTCATAATTGCTTATGTCAGTTTTAGTGATACTTAATTTTCTATAATAAATTATTCTGTGTAAGGATTGTGGTACCACAGCAGTGGATTGGTGTGATCTCTGGTTGAGTTACAGGAAAATTATGTGTTCGAATCTCGGATTTGGCTGAATTTCTTAATTTGACTTTCCAGTGTAGTACATCAAAACGTGGTGGATTTTAGAATTGGATTTAAAAAGAGGATTATAATATTAAGGGGACACGTTCAAACGAAAAATTATAGATGTGATGCTGTGTTTTTTCCAATTCATCCAATAGTACTAAGTAAGTACTTTTTTTATTTATTAAATTTTTATAAACAAAACCCATTTTGGAAGACTAGCGAATTTTATATCACAAAATTAATAAATTATACAAAAATAAGAACATTACGATTAATACGTACTAACCTACATTTATTGCAATTAAGTCAGCCCGTTTTCCGACTTTTGACACCTAACTACCAAACAGAAGTTAAATATTTGGGAAATTTTTAATGTTATCTGTAGCTCAGTGCATTTATAGAATGGGTTCTGGACAACATAATAAGAGAAGGAATATAATAATAAAGAAAATATTAAAAAATTAATGTTGGTCCATCATATGTATAGAATTTGTTGCTTATTGTTTGAGTTGTGGAATTGTTCATAAATTGATATTTAACAAAAAAAAAGAGTGTAATTTTATTTTCCATTTTATTGTTTTGCTTTAAAAATATACACACATATAGCATTAACTTTGACTATGACAGCAGAATGCAGTTAAATAAAATTTTCTATTTCACCATTTTTAAAATTCTTTCTGCCTGTCATCTTTGTAACAATTTATATTTCTTAGTTTTGTTACAAATGACCCTGCAAACCAAATTTTACAAAATATTTCCACTCTTCAAATTAACTTAAATATTATTGGTATATTGCTGCATATTTGCAGCGGGCATTGTACTTACATTGCAGCTACTGTACAAATTAGTGTAACATCCAGAGGTATAGTGTATAGTGTAAATTTTTGGTGTTGGGTGCTCTAAATCTAAAATAAGGTTTAAAATAATGTTATGAACTTCAGATAGTTTTAAAGAAACGAAAAGAAGTTTTTTTTTTCTGTTACCACAACTTTTCTATTTCATTATTGAAACTGCTGACTAGCTACTGATTTTTCGACATTAGTTTTCTCTCTTTTAGAGAACGAAAAACCTCACGGTATAAAGACTATAAAAGTCGAAATTGAAATTTCTGTCGTGTGGTTTACGACCGTATTCGCCAAGCTCAGTTAAGTTGCTATCATAGTCCGAGAGTTGGCGACGAATTTTGGGAAGGTGTTTTAGGCAGATTGAAATAAATTATAAAAAAACAGACTATTTCGATGTTGGTGAATCTGAAAACAAGAGTCTGGTTGGGCTTTTGCGGTTATTTTTCTACTCCGTAGCATATCAAATCTGCAAAAAATTTATGTTTTTATAAAAAACATTTTTTAGGTAACTTGAAAATATTTAAAATTTTTACATTAGCATTTATATAAACCAAAAATAAAAACCCCAGACGTTTTGGATGGTTTCAAAGTATGACAAGACGGCCCCGAAGTTGTTTTATTTTTTGTTATCGATAAGAGGTAACAGTGAATAATTCTTATATCTTACTAGATACAAAAAAAAAGTTTAATCAGTTTTTCATTCAACTCTAAATTTTCCATCGAAAACTGCGGTGGTAAATGTTTTTTACCTTCAAACTCAACCAGAAGTAAACATGAATTTGTTTTCAAATGGCAACATGTCTATTTTTGGTCATTTTCTTAATCTTCAGTGTTTTCTCTATACTTCTACACATACCTACTTACATACAGTGAGTAACGAAAATATCCGGACACTCCTATATATTAACAATGTAAATTGGACATTTTGAAGCCGCTTTTTTTCATATAAAAATCGATTTTACAGCAAAACTTTTTAGACATTTTTTGTTAAGAATTTCATTGCCTTCAATTTTGATTATATGAATTTTTTTATTTTGTCACTCCATTTTTGACTGACAGCGACTTAAACAAGACTCTGTAAAACACAAAAACTATTATCATCTATATCTCGGAAACGGTGCGATAAATAGAAAAATGTATAGACACAAAAATGTAAAGAATAAAACTTAGAAAAAAAAATTCTAATTAATATTTTAATTATTTTGCACCGTTTCCGAGATATAGATGACAATACTTTTTGTGTTTTACAGAGTCTTGTTTAAGTCTCTGTCAGTCAAAAACGGCGCAACAAAATAAAAAAATTCATATAAACAAAATTGAAGGCAATGAAATTTTCAACAAAAAATGTCTAAAAAGTTTTGCTGTAAAATCGATTTTTATATGAAAAAAAGCAGCTTCAAAATGTCCAATTTACATTGTTAACATAGGAGTGTCCGGATATTTTCGTTACTCACTGTACATATAAAATTATCATAGGGTTACATAAGAAAATTTTCGAGAAATATGCAAGATAAATTTATTAATTATTATTTAAGCACAATAAATAAATTAAATGCCTAATTAATAAATTTATTTGTTTATTATTATTTATTTACGCGCAGATTATCTAGGCTGCTGGATGCAGCATATGGGCCCGCAACACAAAAAATTTGTTTAAAAATTTCAATTTTGAATAGACTAAAATAAAAAATTCTTTTTTTTATTTTGAATTGAATTGAAAAAAAACGAGGAGCTACGTATTAGCTTGAATCTTCTGTAGCCCAGCCCTCCTTGGGCACATCACTGACTAATTAAGAAATAATTAATATATGTCGTTCTATTTTCAATATACACTTTACATAGTAGTGATAGAGGACACTTTTTTAAGAAAAATATTTAACCAAATATTTTTTCTAAATTCAAACCTTCGAGATTTAGGCCTCTTTAAAACATATTTTTAAATTTCCACCTTCACATTTCTATATCTCGGAAAATATTGATTTTTCGTTAAAAAAAAATTTTATAATTAATTATTCGTCTTTTTTTTAAACATCCTTGATTTTATTTATAATTTGGTTTATTTTTTTGAATTTTAATTTTTATAACCAAATTTTTTTTATCGAATACTCCAATATCATTGCATAACTCCCTTAAAATGTTTTAATGTTTTAAACAAATATTTTATTTTGAAATTTGAACTTCTAAAATTTCGATAATTTTTTAACCTACCATTTGTCCCCGGTACACTTGACTTCTAAACTAAAAATGAATTTTTATATTCCATATTTAGAAATCCAACCTCTAACATTTAAAAATTTAACTTTTTACATCTTCCTGGGTTCCTGATGCTCCAAAAATAAACATAAACTAATTCGATCCAATTTTGATCTTCTTCTTTTAAATATTTTCCATATTTGGAACTCAACTATCTTTGCTAATTCCTTTTCCTCATATTTAGGTTCAATTTTTAGCGCTTTGTTTATAATTTTTATCGCATAAGTTTTTTTCGAATTTTCACACCCCTGTATTTTCCTCAGTTGATTATTTCTTTAACATTGTTTTGTTCTACTTCTTCTTCTTCTTTTTAACCGACTTCAAAAAAAAAGCTGGTGCTTCCCGTGTTGCTCCAGTTCTGACAATGGCATCCATGAGAAAAACATTATAAGTCTTAAATTTGCATTAAGTATGTGCGCGAAAAATGGACGAATAACTCGATATCACGCCAACCGATTTCGATGATTCTTTTTTTTTATCGGAAAAGATGTACTTCAAGGGTAGTTTGGTTAAGTTCTGGTTATGGGATTCATGACATAGTAACGGAACATTCTTAGGAGCAAATTAACGATACTCGGTCGAATTTTTTTTAGGCTATCTGGATATTTGAGTCACTGACCGTAACGTCGTTATGGTCAAGTAATTGTCGTAGTTGAATATAATCATCAATGATAGACGTTTCTCCCTAACTATGTTTGTTTCATTTAAACGGCGCTGTCTCATATTAGCAGCACGTTTAGTATGTCTACCCATATTCAGACAAATTAGTTAGTGTACTTCAGATTCACTAAAAAATAAAAAAGATTTTAACAAAAAAAACCGACTTCAAAAAAAAACAAAAAAACAAATTCCAAATCAAATTAATATGCGCTAAAAAATAAAAAAATAATTAAGTATTCTTCTACAACTTATATACAGGGTGGCCGTTTGAAAACGAAACAGACAAGATTGTAGCCAGCAGAATTTTTTTTTTGAAGAAATGCAAAAACACATCAATTTTATCATCGAGGGGGACAACTTGTGCGACCAATGTCGCATTAAATTAAGTAATATAATGGAAATTATATGTTTGAGCTTTCAGCGACGGTTATCGCTTTCGTCAAAAATATATTTATAAACATAATAAATTAGGTACATGGAAAACCAAAAAACACATTGTCATTTGATACAATCTAAGATGCAAATTATAAAAATAATCGTGACTCGTGAGTTAAGGAATAACATGTTTTAATGAGTTTCCGTCAAATGGGAAAAACTTAACTCTAATGTGTGCAGGTGTAAAATAGACAAGTAAATGGCTAAATGGCTGTTGCTTAAACCGTCTATATCTGTTTTTCTATTCATAGCGTTCTTCTCTCTTCTAATACATATCATTTTATGAAGAAGTCGATCTTTGTAGCACTCATTCTTTTGTGCAGCCATATATACCAATATATATCAAATTGCAGTTATTGCATTGAACTTGGTATAGTTACTAAATCTGACTTCTTTTCGGGAGGTATGGTGTCTTTCAATTTTTTATAAAGTTGGCCAATGTTAACTATTAGTGGATTTGAAGGTTGTATTAATCTTGTGTGGTTTTAATATTTTCTTAATTTTGCTTAACTCTTTTACATACGGCATAACTGTAGCGTTGGACACTTTTTTCTTTATTGTATTTTCGTTATAAAATTTATTAACACAATCCTTGATAATTTTCTTCACCAGAGGTCCAGAATAACCATTCTTGAATAAGGTTTCTTAGGCAATTTTCAAAGATTCTTTTCTGTAGTCGCCATGAGTTAATTTTAAGAAGTCCTATAGCTGTGCCTATTGCTTGATTTTTGTGGTGATGTGAGCTATAGTTAAGGTATATTCCTGACTAAGTTGTTTTTGTGTCCATTTATACTTCAGGTGATTATTTTCTTGGATTAGTTGTATGTCCAGAAAAGTCATCTTCTTGTCTTCTACTTTCTCAATAGTAAACTGAAGGAGAGGATGAAATCCGTTAAAGTAGTTAACAATGAAAGCTTCCTAGGTTTTAGGTATAGCTGCTATAATGATGTCGTCGACATAGCGTTTATAGAAGGGTAGTTTAAATGGAAGTTTGGATATACGGTCTTCTTCTAGAATTTCCATTACCAGATTGGAAATCGTAGCTGATATGGGACTTCCCATGGAGGTACAAAAATTTCCTGATATATTATTATCCCATTATATTGAAAGTATGTTGTCTCCAAACATAGCTTAAGGGCTTCAAGAAATTTTTCTTTAGGGATATTGGTGTGAATTTTAATTTCATCCCATTTTTTTTACAGCAATAATTGCCAAATCAATTGGAATGTTGGTGAATAGCGACTTGCCGTCTAATGAGATTAGTACATAATCATTAGGTATAAATAATAAATTTCTTGATATCTTCAATGAATATTATATTAATAATATTATGATAATATTAAAAAAATTTATTTTGGATAAATATTTGGAAAATTTGTGAGTGGGAGATTTGATGCTGGTAACTATAGGTCTGAGTAGTGTTCCAATCTTGTGAATTTTGGGTAATCCGTTTATTTTAGATGGTAGTGCATTGTTTATTTTCAGTCTCATGGAGGTAGTTTTATCGATGAAACGATTTTATCGTTTTATCGATTATGATGTAGTTGTATTTCTCCCAATTTGATATCAGCAGATTATTTTTTATTTGCAAATTGTTGTTAGGATTTTTGCTTAAAATTTTATAGGTGGTGTTATCGTTGATAGATAGTTCATTTTGTCTTCGTTAGTTAACTTTTTAATTTGGTTACCTTCACTTTCAAGTTAACCTATAGTTAGAATTTGTTTGCGTTTTTCAATTCACATTCAGGTGTTGGTCAAGTAACTTGTAGTTTACGGTACATCTGAACTATTACGTATGATTAAATACCTACTATAATTAAATATTTGTGTGTAAGTTGTCAATTGACTGTCATTTTTATTAGAATCTGTTACGAATCGATAAGCAATGATAATTTTAAATTTATTAATAGTTATACAATTTATTAAATTTTTGTTATAAACAAATACCTACAAAATAAATAATTATAACGCTATCTATATTTAATTGCAGCTATTTTTTGTTGGAATTGGGGGTCTTTTTCATCTATGGAAATGTTGTGTTGTGTTGGTTATACAGTAAATGGTTGTGCAGTATCTAATCAAACCCTTAACCACATAGCAAGAGCTGGAAATCTTCTTTTCTAAACATTGCTTTCAATAATATTTCGTGTACGAATTTGAGATTTGTTGAATAAAGTCTCGTGTTCGTTTCTTGTTTTGCGAGTACGGTTTAATTGGATAACCACTATCACCAACTATTCTGGATTATCCAGAATTTCAACATTGGGTGAAAAATATTGTTTTGTATTACAAAAAATAGAAGCATCATCACCTTCAGATGACTGTATTATCCCTTGTGAACAACCCAATGCACATATCTATGCATCTGGGAAATTTGATGATATTGTAGAAATATTGTCGAATTTGAAGCACTTCTTCATTTTAAAGCAGTTTTATATAACGCAGTCGTAAACCTGCAAGAACTAAACTGACTCGCCTCACAGTTATTTGTAGTAGATTTGCTAACTCTAGATAAATGCCCAGTCGTTCTTAAAAACGAACCACTTGCAAAAAAATTTTTTAAAAAAAGTTAGTATCATCGTATTCTTCAAAAAAAATAAGCTTGTAACGAATTATTTTTGGCCTTCTTATTTCTTCATCACTGCTATACGCATTAATATCGTAATCGTCGTAATAATGCATATCTAACAAAATTAATAATTTCAAAAAATTAATTAGGGTAAAAGCCGGATAGTCGCCCACTTTTCAAAAAAGCTCTATTATAAAAAAAATATGTACTTAATAAGAATTAAGCAACATGTATATCAAAACATAGGTCTTTGATTTATTATAGTAGCCTATTTTTGTGAACATATAAATAGAATTATCAATTTTGAGCTACAGGACACAAAATAAAACACATGTTTAAACGAGTTTTCGAAAAATGTCTTTTTCTTTTTCAAGTTTAATATGAATGAAAAACAAAAAATAACAATTACAAAGCAACTATAAATTATATTATTTAAGAATATTGACATTTGTCCGACAACTTGATCAGAATGATAATACGAAATTCCGGTAATGAAAAAAATAAATAAATAAGACGAATGTATTAATAATTCTAATAAGTTATCGTGAATTAAGAAAAACCAATGGTGAAAAACTTAATCCCAATATTGGCGAAAAGGTTAAATAAGAAGTGGGCTATAAATCGTCCCCCTAAAAGCAGAAGGTCGTATGTAACAAATGTATAGTATTGAGTAAATGGACGCAAAAGTTTTTAAGTTCTGGTGTTGCACGCTTTTATTAATCATATAAACTTAAAATTGCAATCTATTGTTCAACTATGTATAAAATTATTTATTTTAATTGTCAATAAGAATAGCATTAGGAAATAAACGCACATTGATTTAAAATGGGTAATGCAGTACTTACATCTTTATTGCAGTTAAAATTAAGATGAGTTTATCCATGCATATGTGTAGTGCACACATAAGACTATTTTGCAGATAATAAAACTATACCGTAAAAAACTTTTTTTATACGTTCGTAACATACGACTGTTTTGAATGTATTTATTGTAAAATATAGAAAAAGAAGTTAATTATGTCGTAACATACGACGTTATTGTTATTACAAATTAATATACTATTATTACTGACTTGATGAAGTAGTAATTTATTATTAATATAAAAAATAAACATTTATTAATGAAATAACAAACAAATAAAATATTTTCTTCAGTAATAGTAAAAATTAGTAACCATAAAAACTTAATCTTCATCTTCATCTTCACTTGTTTGATCCTCAATATCTTCTTCATCCAATCGATCTTTTTTATTTAAAGTTGTTAATGATTTATAAAAATCTTGGTAATCCTCTGGAATGACTCCACTACTGCATAACTTTAATAAATCATTGTATTTTAATATAGAAATTGGAAGCTTCCCATTATATAATTTTGCTAATTCCACACTTTTTGCCCCAACAAGTTTACTTTTCTGTTTCTTCTTCAATTTTCCACATTTTGTTCTTTTTGATTCTTCACAACTTGGAATTTCTTTAAATTCTGTATCTGCATAACTAGTTTTAACAAAGATAGAGAAGCTTCCTCTTTCCACTTTAATTTGTTTTATTTTCATCCATGATATTTTCTTGTTTTCTATAGTTAAGGTTAAATCGGAAGAAACGGTATTAGTTTTTAAATGCTTTAAATCGTAAAAGTCGTTAAAGTTTAATGATACAACAGTATATGGATTCTTTCGTCTTGCTCTTCTTATAATGGTTGGCCATTCAATTGGTGAATAGATTGGAACTCCCTTCTTGGCATGTTCGATGGTACTATGCATACTATCGCATTCCATATCTGTATGACCAGTCTCCAGAAACTTTTGTTCGATTGTATCAATATGAAATTTTTCGGAATTTACTATCCATAGTAATAAAGATGTTAAGTATCTGTTTCTATTTTGGCCTCCACAAGAATCAGAAAACATAGTGATATGTTTGACTGATTCTGGTAAGGCCGCTATATATTTCAAAATTATAGATCCAATCTGGGAAGAGCCACGATTTCCGTCATTTTCGTTCCAAAGGAAGCACTGTCCGTCTTTAGTCGCTTGGTTATAAATTGTTAGGTTATATGAACTAAATTTTCTCACATAGTATAATGTAGATACTTCCGAACATGGTGTTGTTAGTACTGATTGTAAGTCAAACGTAATGCTTACAAATTCTTCGTTCTCAGTAGCCTTCTGTTTATCTATCTGCTTTTCTTCGCGCGATAAAACTTTGTTCAGTAAATGTATTTCATGTATATCTTTTTCCTTGCAAGTTTTTGTTTCGTCATTTAAGTTATGATAACGCTCGCAGATGCTACAAGCATCTTTTTTTGGTCGATGGAAACCAAGATTATAGGAACTATTAAAAGTGGATCGATAAACTGGGAGAGTCACTTTCGGAAGTACATTTTCAGAACAGTAATCTTTATACAAATGATACATTTTGGTTATGTTTAGGCCACTTTGCAAATATTTTCTTGTGGTTTTCTTGCGGCAATAGTGGCTTTCCATTGTCGGAAACATTTTTATATGATCGTGTACATGTTTTATAGTTTCCTTACTGGTTTTATTGATAGGCTCTCTTTTACCACGTAAATCACTTTGAATTATGCCATTCTCAAGGATCTCTTTATTTTTAGAATACGAAATAGTTTTTTCTCCAATATTTAATGTTTGTAGGAAAAAGTGTTTACATATCTCTAGTTCTTTAAAATAGTAACGTTTAGTAAAATTTCGCCTGTTATCTGTTCTTGCATCATTTTCTTTTCGTCGTCTCAGAACTGGTTTTTCTATTACATTTCTTGAAATAAAGTCACGTTGACGTTCGTAACTTTTGCTGCCCCAGTATGTTTTAAATATCGCTTCTCTTTCATTATTGCTGAACTTGAGATGACATTTCAATCTGCACTTTACAGCACAATTTACAGGTTGCACTCCTTTTGCATTAACAATGGTTTTTTTTGTGTTGCAATATTCTTTGCCGGAATTTCTATTTAATTTTGCAATATTTCTGCTCCATGATTGATGTTTTCTTTTTCGTTTTCTTGTTGTCCTTTCAATTACAGTATCATCTTGAATTTCAGCTTCTTCACCAACCATGGTATTCGAGTTTACTAAAACACCATCATTGGCTACTATAAAATTAATTGTTCCTTGATCCTCATTGTCTACAAAGTAATTTTCCAGCTCCAAGAAATCTGCCTCTACAATATTCATAGCTGTTGGATCTTTATTATTAGTATCTGACAATTCTAGTACCTCGTGCTCAAAATCTGTAGTAGTTAAATTTGTATCAGTCTTATCAGTTGTTATGCTACCGTACAATTCTATTTCTGGTAGTTCGCTTACATTTATATTATTTATAGTAACTAAATCTAGTAATTTATTTTCACAGGTAATAGTAGTTGAAATATCATCGGCGTTGTTAATACTATACGTTAATTCTACTGCAGGTACTTGGTCAATATTAAAAATAGCTTCATATTCTATATTATTATTTGTTTCTAATACTGGTAATTCGTTTTGGCATTGTATACTAATACTAGTAGTTAAATTATCATCAGTCTTTTCTTTATTTCTAGTTAAATCTACTTCAGGTTCTACATTCATAATTATTGCATCTATTGGTTTAGCTTCTAATTCTGGTAATTCACAACTAGGCGAGCGCTTTAACATCCGCATTAAGCGTTGGGTTCTTCCCGATAACATATTAATTGTTTTGTAATAATAAATTATCTGTAACAAGAAAATAATTTACTAACTTTTTTTAGTAACTGCAAAAGGTAGAATTTTATTCCTACAAGAAGTGTTCAAAACTTGTAATATTTTAGTAATGAGCCTCTTACCTCAGTTAGTGTATCAACAGCACACAAATTACAAACTAACACAAATTAACCTCTTTAACGTGTTCTTCACATTGCAAGCACAAGCGAAGTGTAGCCGACTACAGCGTACTGTCTTAAAATTGCATGAGTTTCTTCAGATTTTGCATGCAAAAACATCTTATGTATAACATACGACCACAGTATTTGACGGAATGCAATGGAGTTACAGCAAAAATGTCTTATGTCTGCAGAATATTCAATACATTAAATTAATTTCAGAGGCATAAGGTGGTATGTATTGACATAGGACGTTCTGCGTATAACTTAACAGGCGCATTTAAAATAATATTATGTATGATTCACATAAGTCCTTTTACCTATTCCATAATTGAATGAAATAAACATACGTAATTTAAAAACAGTTATATTTAAATGTCAAACATGAATACACATAAGACTTTTTGCCAATAAAATAGAGCAAAAATTTACGAAAATTTTGATACCAACCAACGAAAAATTTACAAATTGTTACATACGACCTTCTGCTTTTAGGGGGACGAAATGTTGCTCAGGCCCTCTATATCAGTCTTCCTGTTCGTTGAGTTCTAATCCTTCTTTATCTCAATCATTTCATGTAAGATACGTTCTTTGTAGGACGGGATTGCTTTAAGTATGGTGGTGTTTACAAAGTCCATGTTATGGCCATCTTCTAGTACATGTTTTGCAGCTGCAGTGGAGTCAGCTTTGTTACATCTTATTGAAGAGATGTGTCCACTCATTCTCTTTTTCAGCCATTGGTTAGTTTGCCCGATGTATGTTAGATGGCAATCCTTACAATCAACCTTGTACACCACACCCGATGTTTTCTCATGAGGGATCTGATCTTTGAGTTTCGAGAAGTGAACACCCAGATTATTCGGAGATCTGAAAGTTAATTTGATGTTATGCTGTTTCGAAATAAGTTTAATTTTTTCGCTGAGTCCTTTGACGATATATATAAATTAATATGTATTAATTTAGTTCTAATTAACTCTAATTTAATATCATACAAGCAGTGAGAAATTTGTGTGAAATATTTTCATTCAAAATTGAAAGTTTTTCTTTAATGGCATTTTTGTCTCACTGAAATTTGAAAATTCGTTCAAGTCACAAAAAGCGGAGTTTTATGGAGAATATTTCATACGCTAACACTATGCACTTATTTTTATAAATAAACACAAGAGAATTATAAAATATAAAGACCGATAGCGTAATCTGCATGAACAACCCTCTACCGATCTTGGTTAAATAAAATAAATTTTTTTTTTCGTTTTTGGCCTATAACTTTTTTTTTATTATTATCAGATACAAAGTAAAAGTGGAATAAACACTGCATCAACATAGGTTATTAGCACTACTTAATGTTAGAGTAACATAATTATTAACACAATTAATTAAATAACTATAAAAAACTAAATAACATATTTGAACTATATTAACAATGAAATCATAGATGTAAGGTAAAAAGATTAAATTTTAAATTTTGCTAAACAAACCCGATGACTGTAGAAAATTCAGTAACTTTCGTACGTTGCATCTTGTGTCTGATAGGATATCTTCTAGGCTATCAGGCAGTTCGGCAAATGTCTTGCTGCCTGATATTTTGGACAGTGTCTTAATATGTGGCTGACGTTTAAGAGGTTACCACAAAGTTAAGTTGGAGGTTGTTCTTTTTTAAATAAGTAGCTGTGGGTGAGCATAGTATGGCCAACCCGAAGTCGGTCAATAACAACTTCTCCTTTCCTACTTAATTGTTCTATATGTTTCCAAATAGTTGTGTTTTTTTTGAGTCTTTTAATTTATTATGTTTAATTTCTTGCCATTCGTCTTCCCATTTTGTCTCTCTCAATTGCCGATGTCCTATACTTTGTATTTTGGTCCATTAGGTCAATACAAACATTTTGATATGATAATTCGTTTAATTCTACGTCGCGATTGGGTTAGTGAACGCTTTTGACAATCATCTGCTCCACTATATAATCATAAGGAGACGCGACACTACATTTCACGACAGGCGGATGGATTTTGTCGATTAAATATTACATTGACGCTAATATTGAATATAAACTTTCTTATTGAGAATTTAACAAGCTTAAATTTTTATACGAATTATTTTTTCGTAAAGTTAATATTTTTGAAGATATTATTGAAAAATCATAAATTGTCACTTAAAATTCAAGATGGCGGACACTTCCGGACCTCGGAGGAATGGCGACTTTTTTTTTGGTTAAACAGGGACCTAAGACGAAACTTTTTGCCAAGTTTCAAAACTTTATGAGTTATTGCATAATAATTGATGGGATGGGATAATAGGGATGAGCTATTGACTGGACATTTGGGATTCGTCCCGTAGTTGTAATGTACATATTAAACATATTAAACATATAGATTCTTGATCCATTTCTTTTCAATATGGTCGTTTTCTTGTTTAGGTTTGGATGCGTACTACTAAGTTTTGATATTTTCTTTATAGATCTTTCTTTGATTTTTTTAAGTTTGTTTGTTTTAACATTAGGGAAGGTTTACTTTATGGTATTGCAAGTAAAAAACAAAACAGTATACTAAAACTATACAGGGTGGCCGTTTGAAAACGAAACAGACGGAATTATGGCCAGCAGAATCTTTTTTTCAAAAAATTCAAAAACACGTCAATTTTATTATCGAGGGGGACAACATTTGCGACCAATGTCCCTCCCGTATTGTTTCATCCCTGAAATGTTAATAGGGATGATATTGCAAGTGACACTTCATTTGAAAGGTCTTAATTCCCTGAATTCAGTCCAATAATTTTTTTGAAGTTTTATCAATTATTCAACAAAAAAATTGAAACTACAAAAATGCGAAATAAATACGATATTTCAAGACATTTGGTGTACCGTCAATTCATCGCGCGACAATTAATAGCCGCGAAAATTCTTCGCCGCGACAATTCATCGCCGCGACAATTTATCGCGTGCAGCAATTCATCGCATTAAATACAATTAAAATTAAAACAAGAAAAATTTGATATTACAAAATTAATTAAAATGAGAATCGCCCGCACCTGTCACATGACCGACATGCACCAATGACATTGTCAAAAACAATTGAAAAGTAGCCAATCCCATTAAAATTAAGTGAAAATTTGAAAAACGAATATTTGGCCCGGGTGATTGTCAAAAAATGACAATTACCCGCTACCCTTGGCAGCATTATTAATAATATTGTTTTTTAAATGTAAACAGTTTCTTTAATAAAATTAATTTTTACATAATTATATTCAACTCGCATAATATTATAAAAATTAATTTGAAATATTAAATGTACAATTATTATATACATTTGAATGCTTTGGTTCTTAAAGAAGTCCATTGCTTGTGAATAGTTTAAGAACATCTTTCAGTACAGCTTCCGTTCGTATGTTTTGTACAATTCTCTTGTGGTATTCTTCATCCATCTGCAAATATGGTTTAAGGGAAGTACTACTTGAATGTCCAGTAATTTTAATTAGTGATTCCTCTTGTATACCAGCTTTAGCTAAATGCGAAATAGTGGTCGATCTATGTGAATGATTTGAAATTTTGACAGTTTTGGTATCAATACCAATAGATTCCGCTGCAGCTCTAGTCCATCTTGCAATAATGTTCTTCCCTATTGGTGAATTCTTAAACCATAAATTACCTTTTTCCCAATTGGGATTAGGGGTAAGAAACAGTCTTTGGATATGTACATTTTCACCTCTTTTCGAAATCAATTTTCTTAGCAATCTATTTTAGTATAAATTTTGTTAGCTAATTTAATATATTATTATAAAGAACTTGTAATTCTTACCTTACTGGGCACAATGATTTGTTCTCATTCACAATTAGCCATTTAGAATCTGTAAGTTTTTTTGATCCTCCTTGCGCTGTCTTTGAAACAATAGGATTGTATTCTTTGTGCTTTGGGCAGTTTTTTTAGGTACAAAAATCACTTGTGTAGAGAGCGGGAAAATTGTCAAATATATGCCTGTCTCTTGGGATATTGTATATGAAAACAACACATATTTTTTTATAATTGTAGTTGTAAATTATGAACTATATCTCGAAGAAAATCTAAAATAGGTCTATTAGCGCAATCTTGCAGTATTGTTTTAATTCTTCTGACAGTGTCTCTGTACACTCTTTTTTGTAAAATTTAATTTCCAGCAACGAATTGTTCTATCTTAAAGTTATAATACGTATATAGATATCTTATTAATTAAATTATTAGCTCTTGAAAATAATATAGTTATAATTATCAATATTGAGCTATTGGAAACGAAATAAAACACAAGTTTAAACGAGCTTTCGAAAAATGACTTTTTCTTTTTCAAGTTTAATATGAATGAAAAAACAAAAAATGATAAATACAAAGCAACTATAAATTATATTGAAGAATATTGACATTTATCCGATAACTTGATCAGAATGATAATACGAAAATCCGGAAGGACAAAAAAAAGACGAGTGTATTAATAATTCTAATAAGTTATCGTGGATTAAGAAAAACCAATGGTGAAAAACTTAATCCCAATATTGGCAAGAAGGGGGGGGTTATTCTTTGGTTAATTAAGTTTGATTTTCTTAAATATAATTTTGATAGTTGCTTCATTGTGATAGTTGCAGTTCTTCCATGAACAATCGATATATTATTGTAAAAAGACATCATAAATTGTCTAAAATGAAAATATTATTAATTAAATTATTAGCTCTTGAAAATAATATAGTTATAATTATCAATATTGAGCTATTGGAAACGAAATAAAACACAAGTTTAAACGAGCTTTCGAAAAATGACTTTTTCTTTTTCAAGTTTAATATGAATGCTTTGTATTTATCATTTTTTGTTTTTTCATTCATATTAAACTTGAAAAAAAAAAGTCATTTTTCGAAAGCTCGTTTAAACTTGTGTTTTATTTCGTTTCCAATAGCTCAATATTGATAATTATAACTATATTATTTTCAAGAGCTAATAATTTAATTAATAATATTTTCATTTTAGACAATTTATGATGTCTTTTTACAATAATATATCGATTGTTCATGGAAGAACTGCAACTATCACAATGAAGCAACTATCAAAATTATATTTAAGAAAATCAAACTTAATTAACCAAAGAATAACCCCCCCCTTCTTGCCAATATTGGGATTAAGTTTTTCACCATTGGTTTTTCTTAATCCACGATAACTTATTAGAATTATTAATACACTCGTCTTTTTTTTGTCCTTCCGGATTTTCGTATTATCATTCTGATCAAGTTATCGGATAAATGTCAATATTCTTCAATATAATTTATAGTTGCTTTGTATTTATCATTTTTTGTTTTTTCATTCATATTAAACTTGAAAAAGAAAAAGTCATTTTTCGAAAGCTCGTTTAAACTTGTGTTTTATTTCGTTTCCAATAGCTCAATATTGATAATTATAACTATATAGATATCTTATAGTATAGCTTATAATTTCAAACTAAAATTACGAAAATTTCGATAATTTGTTGCAGGCGATGAATTGTCGCGGCGATGAATAGTCGCGGCGATGAATTGTCGCACGGGAGGAATTGTCGCACGATGAATTGTCCGCGATAAATTGTCGCGCGTTGAATTGTCCGCGATGAATTGACGTAGGTTCAAGACATTTAAGAACAAAAAAGTGAAAAACGCATGGACAGGTTGATTTTAATTTCAAGAGGGCTACATTCATTGCTGTTCATAAACATTCACATTTCAACCCTTAAGGTGAAAAGCAAACCACCCTTGGAATTTTGAATGTAAAGATGGGTCTGATAAAAAGATCAGTTTAATCAAATTAGATGATCAACAATTTGAACAAATTTAAAAAAAAAATTTAATTTAAGAACTAAAAAAAAAGCCTAAATCGGTGAGTATAATTTTTGTTGAGTTGTAGTACCTTTTGTAATACAGGCTTATCCATTACAGTCTTGATAATGGATGCATAAAGCGTCCGAAACGTCGACCTACAAGTTATAAGTTGTTTGATTGCTACCCAGTCAACCCGAAATCCCCTTTTTCCTTACTTATCGTTGTATTTGGCTACGATAGGATTGTTTGCTCCACTAGGTTGCCGCCGTCTTCGGCGACAGGGAAGGGCACAGGGAAAGAAGGCATGAAATCAGTAAAATTGATAAAATTAGATTTTTGCGCTCTCTTGTAGCTAAAGCTGAATGTAAATGCGCTGTTATATCTTTCTTCTTTTTCAGTTGTAGGATTCAACAGAGAAGTAAATAAAAAAGAGATACGTGCATAACCCGAATATCTTATCAGACTTCCATTAAATTCGCCTCTTTCAAATCGTTGCTTAATCAAGCTCTCTGAATATTCGGCAGTCGTACGCACTGCCTCTTCAACTAGCAACAATATCTCTGATACACAAGGACGCTCCACACACTACTTGTACATTCAAAGAAAGATACCCTTTTCTATTTACATAGTATTGTGACAATTTTCTCGTAATATTTTTTATTCTAATACTACATATTGCACTGACTTTGGTCAAGAAACATTTAATCGTGCATACTTACTTATTAACCTTTTTGCAATAAATGCATAACTAAAATCGAACCTCAGCCTTCCCCTTATCGTCGAATGAATGTGAAATTGCAATCTTTTATTTTCAAGAAATCCTACTAAGTTTTGAATGAATTCGAAATTTTATTTTTAGTCAAGCAAATAATTGAATTACAATTAATATTTAATTTTACAGTTATTGCCAGTTAACGCACCGTTTATTCCGGTCCGTAATAAATTGCCGTCTAAATCGAGTTTAAAGTTTTATGCAAACCTGTTTTTGATTCTTGCTCTATTCCTATTAGCTGCTATTATTTTAGACCCAATTGGGTACACTTAAATTGATTGTGGGTCCTTCTCCTTCTCCTCCACTTAAAAAGGAACTGTCCTTGCCAATTCCAATGAATTTCTACGCACTCCTTCCAAATTTTTTTTCCAAAAATGCAAACCGGTACTCCTGGTTCTTGTCCAAAATTGAATTTATTTTTATTTGTTCGAAAGATTTATTTTAAATTCACTTAGTGTATGCTTTTTCTTTCTAAAGACACACACATGCACAAACTCTCTCTTCGAGAGCTATGGTCAAACTCAAACACGACCTTCCCCTTTGGGATTCAATCGCAGACTCAACACGACCTTCCCCGGCGGGATTCAATCGCTAACTAACTTATTTATACTTGTTATCTTTATCAATCTGTTGCCCAGACAATTCATTTTTTTCTTGGTTCAATTTTTTAAATCAATGCTTGTTATCTGATAACTCGATTTTTTTAATCATAAATTTGTCCGCACGCGCCCGCACTGTTGACAATATTTGTTTTATACACACTTCGAGTTTTTCAATTTTCGCTTTATTAATAAAGTTATAAAATTGATTTGTTATTTTTATAAATTATCTGAATGTCAGGTTTCTTAAACGAAAGTTTTCCCTTTTACAAATTAAACTTTTGATTAATAAAACTTTTTCAACAGCCCAGGTTCGATTGGTTGCTTTCATTAGTTTTACAAATTTAAAACTGTAAAGACTTATAAATTTATAATTTTATATAAAGTTGACCAATGTTATTAGTGGATTTGAAAGTTGTATTAATATTGTGTGGTTTTAATAATAATTATTTAATTAATATTAGTTTTCACCTTAATTATTTTTCTTAACCCTTTGACATCCAACTGCATCCAACTGCAAAGTTGGAAACTTCTTTTTTCATTGTGTTACAATTATAAAGTTTATTAATACGATCATTGATAAATTTTTTTACCAACAGAGGTCCAAGATAACCATTCTCTTGAATAAGGTTTCTTGGGCAATTTCCAAAGATTATTTTCTGTACTCGCCTTGAGTTAATTTTAAGGCTCTATCTACAAGTCAAATAGCTGTACCTATTGCTTGACTTTTGTAGTGATGGGAGCTATAGTTTGGATATCTTCCTTACCAAGTTGTTTTTTGTGTCCATTTATACTTCAGGTGATTATTTTCGTGGATTAGTTGTATATATGTCCAGAAGAGTTATCTTCTTGTTTTCTTCTTTCTGAATAGTAAACTGAAGACAGGGATGAAATCCGTTAAAGTGGTTAAAAATAAAAGCTTCGTAGTTTTTCCGTATAGCTGTAATGATGTCGTCGACATAGCGTTTATAGAAGGGTAGTTTAAATAGAAGTTTGGATACACGGTCTTCTTCCAGAATTACCATGATCAGATTGGAAATCTTAGCTGGTATGGGACTTCCCATAGCGGTACCAAAAATTTGCTGATATATTATCCCAATATGTATGTAGTATAAAGTATATTATCTCCAAACATAGCTTAAAGGCTTTCAGAAATTTCCGTTAGGGATATTGAATTATGTTAAAACGTAAAATTATTTTGTCATTTTAGCAGTACGTACCTACTAAATAAAATTTATGTTTTGCAGGTTTAGCCTGACTTACCAATATAATAAAATATCGGCAAGTTAATGCACATGCCATTGTAATGTACTTAAATCTAAAGGGTGTACAGATAAAATTGTGTTAGGTTAATTAAATTATAATTTAATAAAAAAGTCACCGCATCATAACTTCGAGTGTAGTTGGGCTATCAACTCAAATAAAAAATATTCCGAAAGCTAAGATTTGGGGCTATAACATATCCAAAGGAACCAGAGTAAACAGGAGTTTCCTTGTGGTACATCTCGATAATTGTTTCATATCGTTTCATTAGTTGTCACACCATAAAGGTGCAAATTGTCAACATACACAACAACATGCCTTTAATCTGAAAATTATTTAAAAATATAAATTCTTAACTTGTGAGAATTAATAAAATTAAAACTTCAATATAACAGGTTAATTAAACTAATAAAAAGCAATTTTATTTTTAAGCTTTCAGCGAAGGTTATCGCTTTCGTTAGAAAATTTATTTATTATATTTGTAAATATATACATATATTTGTTAACTGAAATAAACGTATTGTCATATACTGCACTGTTAAAAACTGAAAGTCTTTAATAGTCCATACTTACTTCATTAAATTATCCAATAAATGCACAGATTATTCAAACCTCAGCTTCTACTTTATGCAACGAACGAATGTAATTTTGCAATCTTTTTTTCAAGGAATCTTACGAAGTTTTTGAATGAATATTGAATTTTATTTTGAACTAAGGAAACAATTGAATTACAGAATAAATTTAAATTTTACAGTTATCGCCAATTAACGCACCGTTTATTTTCAAAGCCATAGTAATTTGCCGCATAAACCGCGCGATCACTTAAAATGTTAGAGTTTATACAAACCTGGTCTATATTCTTCTTTTATTCCTATCTGCTTCTTTCATTTAACCCACATGGTTCCACGTAAAACTGGTTGTGGGATCTTCTCCTTCCTCTCCACGTGAAATGAAACTGCCCTTGCCAATTCCAAATAAATTTCTCTGCCACTTCTTCTTCCAAATTATTTGTCCAAAGGAAAACCACCTGGTTCTCGTTCTAAATTGAATTTATTTTGGTTGTTCTAAAGATTTATTTTTAAATTCACTTAGTATATGCCTTTATTTTCTAGAGCACACACGCACAATATCTCTCTTCGAGAGCTTATGGTCAACTCAACACGACCTTCCCCGCCGGGATTCAATCATAAACTAATTTATTTATATTTGTTATCTTTATCAATCTGTAGCCCAGACAATTCACTTTTTTCTTGATTCAATTTTTTAAATCAATGCTCGTTATCTGATAACGCGATTTGTTATTTTTATTTGCATCTGCATGCACGCACCCGCAGTGCCGACAATCTTATGCTACCACATTCAAATTCTTTACTTTCGCTTGTTTACTTAAATAAATAAATTCTCTTTCTAGATTGTTTATAATAATTAGGACCGTGGAAATCCCTCACGTCTGCTGGCTTCAACGCCCAACGTGTTTCATCGCAATACATATAATGCAGGTACGAGATTTTTGGGCTCTTCGTGGATGGATTCTTTCCATTTTTTTGAATCTTCACTTTCCAGTGCTTCTTGGTATGTTTCGGGTACGTCGACCTCAACATAATTCGCTTCAAGATTGTCATATCTTGCTGGCTTTCGAATATTTTCTCTTTGTCTGAAATTATACGAAGCTCTTCGATTCCGTTGTTGCTCATTTTCGTCGTTTATTTCAAGTGGTTCGTCTTCAATGTCACTTGTTTCGATGTTTACTTTCACCGTGTTGTTCCTTCTCTCGGTATCCTTTTCTGCGTATTCAATGAAGATGACATCTCTCGAAATACTTATTTGTTTTGTTTTGGGATCGTAAAGTCGGTAGTTTGTAGAATTTCCATCGTAACCTACCATTAACAACTTTTTGCTTTTAGAATTCAGTTTGGTTCGTTTTTGTTTTAGAATATGCATGTATGCATCGCTTCCAAAAATTTTCAAATTTTTCAATGTTGGCTTTTTGCCTGTCCACATTTCATAGGGACTCGTCTTTGTATTGCTGTTTGGCGTTCTGTTTAATATATAGACCGATGTATTCACGGCTTCCGCCCATAGGTTCATCGGCGTATCTTTTCCATATAACATTGATCTTGCTGATTCTACAATAATTGTTCTCATCTCTCTCTCGGCTTTGCCATTTTGTTCCGGTGTATACGGTGCAGTTCTTTCCAGGTCAATTCCTTCTGCATAAGGAAATTCACGAAAATTTGCGTTGATAAACTCCGTTCCCTTGTCAACGTGTAAACATTTTACCGAATTTTCGAATTTTGTTTTGCACATTTTTATAAACCGTTTAAAACAATCGAGCACATCTGATTTATGTTTAATGAAAAACACTACGCGATAACCCGAGTGGTCGTCTTTAAAGAGCACAAAGTAATTCGAGCCATTTACTGAGGTCGTAGAAAATGGTCCGCATACGTCACTATATATTATCTCACCTGGTCTGGTGTTTCGTCTGACGTTTTCAAAGGTCATTCGATGCTATTTGCCAAATACGCAAGATTCGCATATTGTTTTGTCGATATTCTTCAAATTTATATCAGTGATTTCACCATTTGCAACCATCTCCTTTATTAATTTAAAATTAATATGTGCAAGGCGTTCGTGCCATTGCATTATCTTGTCCTTGTCTGTTACAACATTTACTTCATAATTACTTATGGTTTTAAATTTCATTTGATATAAATTGTTCTTCTTGCGAATTGCATGGGCTTCCAATTTTTCTTTATTGTAAATGTACGCATCTTTATTTTCTTTTACAATTCTCATTCCTTTCGTTGTGAGTACACCTTCTGAAAATATATTCTTTCTTAAATCAGGAACGTACAGAACATCGTTTAAAATTCCATCGCTCCAAATTTCATTAGTCAATTTTCGAATTTTAATAGTGCCTTTTCTTTTCACCTGAAGATTCTGGTTGTTCCCTAGTGCAACCGTTGTTTCGTTTTCTTTATCTTTAAACGTTGAAAAGAATTCCTTTTTGAATGTTATATGAGCCGAAGCTCCACTGTCTAAAATCCAAATATTTTCTTGACTTTCTGCTGAAAAATTGAAGTCTTCTTCAGCGGTTGTGAATGCTGAAACATTACCTTGTTCTGATGGTTCTTTGTCAGTTGAACTATTCTCTTGCCGTTTCTTTCTTGATGCTTTGCAATTTCGAACAAAATGTCCTTTTCCTTGGCAATTGTAACAAGTCACTTTCTTATTATTTCCTTGCTTTGGATTCTTTTTTACTTGTGTTGCAAAAGCGTTGTCTACTTCTTCTACTGATGTTAAATTCGCTTCTTCATCAAGTAATCTGGAAGTTAGATTTTGTACGATTTGTAAACTTTGATCGACTGACAACCATGCTTGACGTACTCTTTTGTATTTCGTAGGTAGTGTACTTAAGTACACAAAAATATTAATATTTTTGTCATAACTGCTGTGTCACTTATGACATCGCCGGCCTCTCGTATCCGCTTTGGAAGGTTTTGCACTTTCGCAATGTGCAGCGCCGCGCTGTTGTTGGGATCCCTACGATATTGATGAAAGCGTTCTTGATGCATCATCTTGTTAGTTTCTGTTTTCTGCTAGTAGATGGTGTCCATTCTTTCCACCATTTCGTTAGCACTTGTACAGGTTTCTATCAATTTTAATTGATATTAATATTAATATAAGTATTAATATAAATAGAATTATCAATTTTGAGCTACAGGACACAAAATAAAACACATGTTTAAACGAGCTTTCGAAAAATGTCTTTTTCTTTTTCAAGTTTAATATGAATGAAAAACAAAAAATGACAATTACAAAGCAACTAAAAATTATATTATTTTTTAAGAATATTGACATTTGTCCGACAACTTGATCAGAATGATAATACGAAATTCCGGTAATAAAAAAAATAAATAAGACGAATGTATTAATAATTCTAATACGTTATCGTAGATTAAGAAAAACCAATGATGAAAAACTTAATCCCAATATTGGCAAAAAGGTTAAATAAGAAGTGGGCTATAAATGTTGCTCAGGCCCTCTATATCATTCTTCATGTTCATTGAATTCTTATCCTTCTTTATCTCAATCAACTCATGTAAGATACGTTCTTTGTAGGACGGGATTGCTTTAAGTTTGGTGGTGTTTACAAAGTCATGTTATTATGGCCATCTTCTAGGACATGTTTTGCAGCTGCAGTGGGGTCAGCTTTGTTACATCTTATTGAAGAGATGTGTCCTCTCATTCTCGTTTTCAGCCATTGGTTAGTTTGCCCGATGTATGTTAGATGGCAATCCTTACAATTAACCTTGTACACCACACCCGATTTTTTCTCATGAGGGATCTGATCTTTGAGTTGCGAGAAGTGAACGTTAATGAAAGTTAATTTGATGTTATGCGGTTTCACAATAAGTTTAATTTTTTCGCTGAGTCCTTTGACGTAAGGCAGTACAGCGAAACCTGTATTGGATTCCTTGATGGTGGTGTTCCCGTTGTAAAGGATGTTTACTCGGTCCTTAATAATTCTGTTTACCAGCTTTCTAGGGTAGTTGTTTTTTATGAGAGTTCTTTTTGCAACGTCAAGCGTTTCTTTACGATAGTCCCCATGAGTAAGACCGATGGATCGATCAATTAATCCGATGGCAGTAGCTATTTTGTGGCTTTTGTGGTGGTGTGAAAGAAAATTAAGGTACCTACCGGACCATGTAGATTTTTGTGTCCATCTGTATTTAAGGGAGTTGTTGTGTCGTATGATTTCGATGTCAAGAAACGAGATTCTGTTGTTGATTTCTTTCTCGATGGTAAACTGAAGCCTAGGGTGGAACTTGTTGAAATGTTCGATGATAAAGTCTCCTTTATCTTTGGGAATGGCCGTGAAGATGTCATCGACATATCTTTTGAAGAAAGGAATGTCAAAAGGAAGTGAAGCGATGCGGTCATTTTCTAGAGTTTCCATAACAAGATTCGAAATGGTTGCAGAAATTGGGCTACCCATGGCCGTTCCGAATGTTTGCTGGTATAGCTGTCCGTTGTATTTGAAATATGTTGTGTCTAGGCAGAATCTAAGGGCATTCAGATATTCGTGTTTGGGAATGTCAGTGTGAATCTGTATTCGGTCCCATTTATTTTCCACGGCTTTCATGGCCACTTCTATGGGGAAGTTATTGTATTAATATCAATTCTGTCAGCCATTTTCACTTTTTTTGTTCACTACACGTTACACGCAAAACCGATTCGCGACACTTTATTGTACCTGGGGAACTGATCCCATAACCTATTAAATAACTAATATTTGTGGTCCTTGTGGTACAAATAAAGGTAAATGTTTTGTAGTAAAAAGATTTATTAGATGAACGAGTAATAACTAAAACGTGTTTGCCATGAAGTGAGTGTACTCAACTGTTTTACTCAACAAATTTTATACCCCAAAAATTGTACTTCATTTTGAAGAAATTGACACTGTCCTAAATTGAGTTTCAAGGTTTCAACCCAGTTTCTTCCAACCTTGTTAATATTTTCCTTATGTGTTCGAAATGGTCTTTTACATTTTTGTTAAATATAATCGTGCTATCAACATAATGACTACAAATTTCGTAAAATTTTTGCAGAATTATTTGCATTACCCTAAGTACTGCAGCCGACGATGTGGACAGTACAAATGGTACTACTTTAAATATAAATATATTTCCATCAATACTAAACCCCGTATATTTTCTGAATTATTTCTCTAATAGAATCAACCAAAATGAATTCTTTAAGTCCAATTTTAAGAAAATTGTGTTACTTCCAATGTCCCCTAACAAACTATCAATGTTACGTCGTGCTTCAAATTGCGGTTTGGTCAGCTCATTCAACCTATGCGCGTCCATGCACAAACGTATGGATTTATCTTTCTTCTTCATGACCAACAAAGGGTTGATGAAGGAAGTACTAGACCGCACTATTATTCCATCCTTTATCATCTCTTTTATGGTTTGCCAAACTTCTTGTTTGTACACTTGCTGTATTGTGTATACTTTACACTTGAAACTTTCTTCTTTCTGAACAATTATTACTTTGTACTCATAACCTTTTGCAACTTTATTTTGTTTATTGTAAAGCGAATGATGTTCTTTTAAAAATTTTTAATTTGAGCAAGAAATTTTCTTGGACATTCAATTTGAATTCCAGATAAAACTTTGTTATAAAAAATTTGTCTTCCCTTTCTGAAATTTGCCCCAATAATTTTTCCCGTTTCTGAATATTTGCACAAATTTTATCCTCCCTCGTGACTTCCCAATTGACTCTACCCCCCCTTCTACTTCCAAATATTTTTCCTCAACATTTATATCACTTTTAAATTTATCCAATAAATCCATACCCAACAAGCAATCCATCCGCAAGTTTACCATAATACCTTCATACTTAACCGTTTCTGCTATTTTTATATCTGCAATTAATATTTTATTTATCGTAGTCATTTTCCGATTATTTGCCGTAACTAAATTTAACGTCTTGATTGGAATAATTTTATTTTCCAATTTTTCTGCATTTTGTAACACAATTTTTTCATTTATAAGTGACACTTCTGCCCCGGTATCAATTAATGCTAAAACACGTATATCTCCTATTTGTATAAAAAATGTTGGTAGAATTATTAAATCAACCCCCTCCCTTTGTTCAATGTGTTCAGTGATGAGCTTCCTTGGATGTTCATATGAATTTACATTGACGTTTCTCATTTGTCTGTCCTTTAAACAAAATTTGATCCCTTGGTCTCTTCACTTTCGACTGATGGTCGAGACGCCGCCATTTCTGATGATTGTTCACTTATATTAATTTCCTGCATGTTTAAAAGCTTGCAGCCGACAATATTTACTAATATCTACATTTTGTCTTGTGCTTATTGTCGTTTTCAGGATTGAGTAAATCAACCACAATGTTGTAGGCGCGTATTTTAAAGCTTGATTTACAAAATAGCTTATCAATACATCCTCAGACCACGATGTAGCTCTTTTCACTTCTTTCAATTTTATAAATTTTTCATAACAAGCCAAATACCGTTCTTTTGATTTTTCAGGCATCAAATCGAGGGAAGCAGCATGTGCTATATCAACAAGATGTTGTGGTGTACACTCTTCATTACTCATCGTAATTTTTATTGTTAATGTGACAGCTGTCACATTAATTGTTTACAATAAATAAATACAATTCTGGCAGGCTTAAAATGAAATCAAAAACTGAGTAAGCGGAAAGAAGCTTGACGGTTTCTGTCCTAGTGAAGAAACCAATTAGTTTCTGAGCAGCAGTCGCTTGATCTGCAATTGTCGTGTTTCGACTGTCTCAACATGCAATGAAATACAAATGTTTCATAGTAGGTAATATGTTTTTATACAAACATATTATGTTATTTCTTGGTTTACATTCAGTTTACGATCATTGCCAAGTAGTTTGCTACGCGATGATATCATGTGTTTCGAATTTCGGATTCTCATTAGGCAAACCTGGAATAATTTATAAACAAATCCAAGCAGCTATTTCGAATTTTGAAAGGTTAAATTAATATGACATTCCTAAAAATAAAATTGTACTTACTTGATGCCAAAATCAGGTAATAATAAATAAAAAAAGTTTGAAAATTTCTAAACCGAACAAATAAACAATTTTATGAAAACATTGTAGTTTACAATAATAATTTATAAATTAATAATAATAACAAAAATAACAAACAATCCAGTAAGTTTGAAAAATTCTTCCATATATGACATGTAGGCGTCGACCCTAGCACTGAAGCGGAATTTCCACGTTGGATGCACAAACTGATCCTTTGAATTAAGAAACTCTTTCAACTATTTGCATGTCTATCCTCTGATACATCGATTAGAAGACGACCGATCGAATTTGCATCTCTACACCAAAAGCTAAGAAATCATATAATGATCTTTTATTGAAATTATTAATTAAAATGATTAGCTCTTGAAAATATAATTAATTAAGAATATCAATAATGAGCTAAAAGACACAAATAAAACGCTTTTATTAACGAGCTTTCGAAAAATGATTTTTTCTTTATCAAGTTTAATATAAAATGAAAAACAAAAACAATTACAAAGCAACTTTTAAAATATTTTAAATATTGACATTTATCCGACAACTTGATCGAAATGATAATACGAAATCCTGGTAACGAGAAACGAATATATTACCTAATAATTCTAATAAGTTGTCGTGGATTAAGAAAAACTAAGAAAGTGAATAACTTAACCCCAATATTCGGATAAAAAGTTAAATAAGTAATGGACTGTAAATGCTACTCAGTCCCTCGATATCAGTTTTCCTGTTCATTGAGTTCCTATCTATCTTTATCTCAATCATCTCATGCAAAATACGTTCTTTGTAGGACGGAATTGACTTCAGTATAGTGGTGTTTTTAAAGTCGATGTTATGGCCATCTTCTAGCACATGTTTGGCAGCTGCTGTGGAGTTGGCTTTGTTACATCTTATTGAAGAGCTGTGTCCACTTATTATTTTTTTCAGCCATTGGTTGGTTTGTCCGATGTAGGTTAGATGGCAATTCTTGCAATCAACTTTGTACACCACACCCGATTTTTTCTCATGAGGGATCTGATCTTTAAGTTTTGAGAAATTAAACCCAGGTTATTCGGAGATCTGAAAGTTAATTTATATGCGGTTTCAAGATAAGTTTAATTTTTTCGCTGAGTTCTTTGACATAAGGCAGTACAGCGAAACCTGCATTTGACTCCTTGATGGTGGTGTTCCCATTGTAGAGGATGTTAACTCGGTCTTTGATTATCTTGTTGATCAGCTTTCTAAGGTAGTTGTTTTTTGGGAATGTTCGTCTTGCAATATCAAGTGTTTCTTTACGATGATCCCCGTGAGTAAGACGGATGGATCGATCTATTAATCCGATGGCAGTAGCGATTTTCTGGCTTTTGTGGTGGTGTGAATGGAAGTTAAGGTACCTTCCGGACCATGTAGATTTTTGTGTCCATCTGTATTTAAGGGAGTTATTATATCGTATGATTTCGATGTCAAGAAACGAGATTCTGTTGTTGATTTCTTTCTCGATGGTAAACTGAAGCGTAGGGTGGAACTTGTTAAACTGTTCGATGATAAAGTCGCCTTTATCTTTGGGAATAGCCGTGAAGATGTCATCAACATATCTTTTGAAGAAGGGAATGTCAAAAGGAAGCGAAGAGATGCGGTCATTTTCAAGAGTTTCCATAACAAGATTCGAAATGGTTGCAGAAATTGGGCTACCCATGGCCGTTCCGAATGTTTGCTGATATACATAGCTGTCCGTTGTATTTGAAATATGTAGTGTCTAGGCAGAATCTAAGGGCATTCAGAAATTCGTGTTTGTGAATGTCAGTGTGAATCTGTATTCGGTCCCATTTATCTTCCACGGCTTTCATGGCCAGTTCTATGGGGATGTTAGTGAATAGGGATTTAACGTCAAGAGAAACAAGTATGTAATTGTCAGGAATTGTGAAAGTTTTGATTTCATCAACAAAGGTCCATGAATCCGTTGTGTGGTGTTTGCTTTTGCCTAAAACGTTAGTAATAATGTGAGATAGGAATTTTGAAAGTTTGTAAGAAGGAGAATTGATACTAGCAACTATAGGTCTTAAAAGTGTTTCCGGTTTATGTATTTTAGGAAGACCGTATATTCTAGGAAGAATTGCGTTGCCTATTTTTAAGGAACTATGAAATGTGTCTTCTATGTAACTACGTTTTACCCCATCTGTGATTATTAGGTTATTTTTGATTTGAAGACTATTATTTGGATCTTTAGTGATGGTTTTGTAAGTTGTAGTGTCACTTACCAAGGCATCCATTTTATTAATTAAAATTATTAGCTCTTGAAAATAATATAAATAGAATTATCAATTTTGAGCTACAGGACACAAAATAAAACACATGTTTAAACGAGCTTTCGAAAAATGTCTTTTTCTTTTTCAAGTTTAATATGAATGAAAAACAAAAAATGACAATTACAAAGCAACTATAAATTATATTATTTAAGAATATTGACATTTGTCCGAAAACTTGATCAGAATCCATTTTATCCCTGTATTCCTCTTTATACATTAAGACCGTGGAGTTACCTTTATCTGCTCGGACTACTTTAATGTTATTGGTCTCATTCATGAATTTCCTAATCTTGTATGAATCTTTTAGGTTTTTAGAGAACTTTTACCTGTTGGTTCTTATAAGATTTGATAGTGTTAGTTATACTCATCCTTAATAAATTTTTATTATCCGGATTTATGTGCCTAATCGCATTTTCACATCCTACTATAATGTTTATTGTGGGGAAGTTTACGTTTGTGTTTGGTAATGCGAATTTTTGGCCGAGTTGTAACGTTCGTTATACTTCATATGGAATAGTCACATTTGTAATGTTTTATATCCATTTATCATCGATAACGTCAGTTTTCTCTACCGGTTTGCTTTTAATTACGAGTTTATTAAATTTATTAATTAGGATGTTTTCTTTTTCTTAAAAAAGGTGTTATAACTATTCTCTTGATTGGCTAAAAAGGTATTTAAGATTAGTTGTGGTAGCCAGTGGGTTAGTTTTTGTTTTGTATGAGTAATTTTTCGGTTAACATAGGAGATGTTCCTTATGCAGTCTGCCAATCTTTCATTTAAGACTGTTCTATAGAAGTTGTTGATTATTAAATCTGTAATACCCCGGCCTGTTAATTTATTACCGGACCCCCGGTATAGATGAATTTTCCTCAGTAGCGTGCCACCAATTAATTTTTTTGAAAAGAAATTAATAAAACTTTTGGTATTGTGGATTGCGTCGGAAGCGTAGGAGAGATTAAACTGAACAACCTTAATTCTTCAACAATAAAAATAAGAATCTCTAAATTAAAAACATTTATTAATCTATAAACACAAAAAAAATTATATTCACAATTATAAAATTATACACCTTATCATTATTATAGCTCGACTCGTACACAATTCTAATAAAACTCTATGAAGAAAATACACATAATATAAAAGTTTGAAAATTTATTCTTACCTAAGTTGAATTTTAACTGGACACACAAAAATAAGTTATGAAGCCCGAAGATTGGATTCTTACACTACGCGTACGTACGACCCTTAAAACGAAGGAAAAAGTGAATATTGCCGTTTTGCGTATGGGTGTTTTTATGTAAAATCCAATCTTCCTGCGGGGGTATTTTTAGGAAAATTGTCTCTTTCTAATTTGGTCTAAAAATTTTTCTACCCTCACTTGTAGACTTTAATTTTTAACACATGTGTGACTTTTGCCACCTAAGATAAGGTTTAAGTTTACATAACATGTGAAATTGACTTAATGGTCAATTTCAAGAAATAGTTTTCTTGATAATAATAATAATAATAAAATAATAATTATTACAATAAAACCTTTCATCCGATTTTAATTAAGTTTGAAGAATTTACTTTAGATAACTTTGGCGGTCTCCCTTATTTAATTTGAAATTTGTACTACTTATGTACTACTTAAAAATGATTACTGTCGATACTTTTGAATTTATGTGTCCGGCCACCCCTAAGTTTAAGTGGTGTTTGTTAAAAATTACTTAATTTTCTTAGAATTACAATGTTAAGATGTGTTTTTGAACACTTGCAATGTACGAGATGGCTTTCAAAAATATTACATTTTTACTCGTTAATTAATTAATTAAATTATTGGAGGCGGTTTGCTACAAATCCATTTTATTGGAAGTCCCTGTCCCTTTTCATTCATCATAAATGTTCTTCATTCGCGCGGTCATATTGGCTATTTATAAATTATCAAAATACATTAAATTAAAGTTAGAAATTGGTCATACAGGAGTTATATGGAATTAAAAAACTTGGTATATGCCCGTATTTTAAATTAATTGTAATGTGGTAGTTATTTAGAATTATTTAACCCATGGGAGGGTTAAACCCTCAAAAACACTCCCTTAAATACGGCCCTGTCCCCCCCAAACCACGTTTTTAAAATACCCAGAAATGAAGTCTGTGATGGAAGTCTGCTAAACAATAATTGGCGCATTGCATATTAGAGCCGTTTTACATTATAGCAAATTTGCAATTAAATCTTGCCACAAATTTGCTAGCAATGATTGTATAAAATTTCAAGTGTCATATTTGACAGAGATATGACACAAATATTGTTCTATATTTTTCACAAGAATAGAACAGGTCCTAAATATTTGGTATCAAATTTAGGATGGAAATTATATACTTATACTATATATATACATACTTCTATATATATTGTTGTGCTCTCTTTCTCTCTTATTAAAATGATCGTTGGTTCTCGAAAATGGTTACATGCAAGAACAATAAAAAACTGACGATTAAAAGAACAATTTATTTTGCAACCTGTACAAAAAGAAACAAATTTTATAAAAAGCAGGACTCACACAAATCTTGCTGAGCAGCACGGTTAGGCTTCTTTCTTCCACACTCTCCTCGGCTTATTTTCAACACCACACCAACTGTTGGACTCTCAATTTCACTAACTTTTTATTATTCTATTTTTTAGCCTCTCGGGCTGTAAATTTGCGACTCTCTGTGATTAACTTTTATACATTAGCCTCTCGGACTGTAAATTTGCGACTCTCAGTTCCACTAACTTTTTATTTATCTTCCAGTTGTAAATTTTTGCGACTTCTCGTTCTTTCATTTATTTATATTCTATATCCATCTCCTTGGTTTTTTTATTCTACTTCTTTTTTTTTTTAAATCAAATCAAGATTCTAGCGTACTGCTCAGCTGCATTTGTGTGAGTCGCTAAACAACGAAAATTAAAAATACAAACATTAAAAAAAAAAAAACGAAATTACTGCAACAACAAACTTAAACTAAACAATACAACTTAAACAAACGAACAAACTTAACACTAATAAAAACAATTTTGAAAACGAACACAGAGTCCTGCCTTTATTGTTCCTCAGGTTGCAAAGTCAGTTCTTTATTTCTAAATTACGCAACTCACTTTTCATTACTTTATCAGAACACAACAATATATACATACTATACTTCTACACATACCTACTTACATACAGTGGGTAACGAAAATATCCGGACACTCCTATATGTTAACAATGTAAATTGGACATTTTGAAGCCGCTTTTTTTCATATAAAAATCGATTTTACAGCAAAACTCTTTAGACATTTTTTTTTAAGAATTTCATTGCCTTTAATTTTGATTATATGAATTTTTTTATTTTGTCACGCCATTTTTGACTGACAGCGACTTAAACAAGACTCTGTAAAACACAAAAACTATTATCATCTATATCTCGGAAACGGTGCGATAAAATAGAAAAATTGGCTATGTAAACATTGCATAACTTTCCCTATTAAATTTGGATATAAAAATTATCTTTCAACCTCCTCTTTTCGGGAACCATTCGACGAGAAAGACAGCAAGGAACTAAGGTTAACATCAAAAAGTCGAAAAGTTGAAAAATTTGAAAACCTGTTAAATTAAAAGTGCAGATTTACTTCTTTGCACCCATAATTGGAGAGTAAATTTTCGTTCGCCATCTTCTTGCAATGTACCGTTCAACGTGGAAGACCTCAATGAAGCGACAGGTCGCATCTGCGGGGCTCAAAAATTGCGCTACGCGGGACACGGAGCGTAAAACCCTAAAACATGTCAAAATTTCATAAACGTCAAACTTGAATTAATTTCCAATAATTTGGATATAACAAATGGTGGTCCAAAAGTAATTGACACTTGAACTTTTTTTATTTTCTTTATCATTTCCGCAATTTTCTACAAATTTTCACCATTTTCAGCTGGCCTCTAAGTTTAACTATGATGTACATTTATGCCAAATTTTTTGACATTTGGTTGCGTGGTTTAACCTGTGCAATTGATACTATTTCATTTCATGATCTCGTAACCACATACATACAGACAGACAGACAGACAGACATACAGACATACAGACGAACATCCAACTAAAATTCATCAAAAACTTATCAGGACATGATAAGGAACATTTTAATGCAAAAATTTCGATTTTTGATTTTTGAGTGGATTACAATACTTTCTCTTATACATACGTATATGTATGGGGAAAGTAAAAATGTATAGACACAAAAATGTAAAGAATAAAACTTAGAAAAAAAAATTCTAATTAATATTTTAATTATTTTGCACCGTTTCCGAGATATAGATGACAATACTTTTTGTGTTTTACAGGGTCTTGTTTTAAGTCTGTCAGTCAAAAATGGCGGGACAAAATTAAAAAAATTCATATAAACAAAATTGAAGGCAATGAAATTTGCAACAAAAAATGTCTAAAAAGTTTTGCTGTAAAATCGATTTTTATATGAAAAAAAGCAGCTTCAAAATGTCCAATTTACATTGTTAACATAGGAGTGTCCGGATATTTTCGTTACTCACTGTACATATAAAATTATCATAGAGTTACATAAGAAAATTTTCGAGAAATATGCAAGATAAATTTATTAATTATTATTTAAGCACAATAAATAAATTAAATGCCTAATTAATAAATTTATTTGTTTATTATTATTTATTTACGCGCAGATTATCTAGGCTGCTGGATGCAGCATATGGGCCCGCAACACAAAAAATTTGTTTAAAAATTTCAATTTTGAATAGACTAAAATAAAAAATTGTTTTTTTTATCTTGAATTGAATTGAAAAAAACGAGGGGCTACGTATTAGCTTGAATCCTCTCTAGCCCAGCCCTCCTTGGGCACATCACTGACTAATTAACAAATAATTAATATATGGCTTTCTATTTTCAATATACACTTTACATAGTGGTGATAGAGAACACTTTTCTAAGAAAAATATTTAACAAAATATTTTTTCTAAATTCAAACCTTCGAGAGTTAGGCCTCTTTAAAACATATTTTTAAATTTCCACCTTCACATGGCTATAGCTCGGAAAATATTAATTTTTCGTTAAAAAAAAATTTATAATTAATTATTCGTCTTTTTTTTAAACATCCTTGATTTTGTTTATAATTTGGTTTATTTTTTTGAATTTTAATTTTTGTAACCAAATTTTTTTATCGAATACTCCAATATCATTGCACAACTCCCTTAAAATGTTTTAATGTTTTAAACAAATATTTTATTTTGAAATTTGAACATCTAAAATTTCGATAATTTCAGATATTTCAGGAATGGATTAAAATTCAGATACCAAGGACTAGGAACAATGTGGAAATTAATGATTAAATAATTCAAATTAATATAATATAAATAAAAATGATAAATAATGTCTTAATTGTATGCATCGAATTTCGAAATAATTAATTTTTTTTTATTATTTTTATTATTAAATAGTTTTTAATTATTTCCAATAATTAAAAATAATTATTTTTAAATTTTATATTATATAATTATTATTTGGTATTCCGTTCATATACAGTAACGGACAAATCATTGCCGAACCGTTACGAAAATACCTGTACCATTTATATGCATAAATGATACCTCGATACAGTAACGGCAAAACAGGTAGAAATCAACGCCGTACCGTTATGAAAATACATGTACCGTATACATGCATAAATGATACCTCAATACAGTAACGGAAAAATGGGCAAATCAATGCCGTACCGTTATGAAAATATCGGTACCGTATATGTACATTTTTGACGGTCTTGTGCTACTTGGGTGTCCCTTTTCATTCATCATAAATGTTCTTCATTCATTTAACACATCATCGGCTGACCCTAAAATAGAAAGTTACCTCATCTGAGCTAAACCTTGTATACTTCTTTGAATTTCTTCTAACGGAATAAGCCAAAACGAGTTTTTTAAATCTAATTTGCTAAAAATGAATTTTCTATCTATCTTATTTTTTCTTTCTATCTTTTAGATTTTTCTTCTATCTTTCCAAATAAACTGTCAATATTTTCTGGCTTTTCAAATGTTTGCTTCGTAATGCTGTTCAACCATCTTGCGTCGAGGCATAAACAAATAGATCCATCCTTCTTTTTGACGACTACCAAAGGATTTATGAAGGATGAGCTTGACCTTTCAATTATCTTGCTACATACCATTTTATTTATTTGGGCTCAAATTTTTTCTTTATAATGTTTCGGAATTGGATAAGTTTTGCATGAAAACAAACTTTCATCGGTAATTTTTAATTTATGTTCATATCCAATTGCAAATCTAACTTCTTCGTTAAACAACCCGTCATGTTTGTTCAATATTTGGTTTATTATATAATCTAATATAATTTATTTTGACGTTCGGCTCTTTTGATTTGCCACATTTGACGTGTCTCTTATTTGACTTATTTTTCTAAATTTTGCCAAAAATGGATTTTTTTTATTGATTTCTAACTTGGGCGTAAAAGTGTTTTGTTCCAAACTTTTCCATGTAATTTGCTTTCCATCTATTTCCACCCTGTTTTGATCCATGTCAATTTTGACCTTAAAATTGTGTAGTAGATCTACTCCTAACAACCCTTGTAATCTTAAATTTTTCATTATCATGATCCCCTCTGTCCTAGTAATCTCTCCTATTTTAATTTCACCTATTAACATTTGATTAACTATTGTTATTTTTCGGCTTTTTGTCGTTATTAAATTTATGCTCCGTATCGGTATCGGTACTATTTTCGTTTGAAAAATCTGACAGTTATCTAAAATAATGTTTTCATTTATTAGAGAAATTTCCGCTCCAGTATCCACTAGAACTCTTAAATCTACCCCATTGATATTTATTTTGATGACTTGATTTTGATGAGGCGCATACCACCTCCAGTTCATTGGAAGAATCGTGCACATGTACTCATCCCCGATCACGACTTTGGTTCCCGAAATTATTATGAAAATTTCCTTGGTGACTATTTTGATGTGCCGAGCGGTCAAAGTTTCCATATCGGCGCAGACACGAGATTTTATGAGACTTTTGAGACAACTTTTAGAACACTAAACTGAAAATGTGTATACGAGTTTGTAACGGGCTCAAACTGCCCTAAGTCTCAAATTGATAGCGGGGAATGGCTATCCGCTCAGACACACAGGATTGCCGCTGGCTCGAGTCGGCGAGGTCGTGGGTCGCTGAAAAACAAGGAAATCCTGGGTCCAAGTAAACGATGTTGCTCAAAGAATCTTCAAGAGTCGTCAAAATCGAGAGGGCGCCACTCGAGCAAATGTCACTAAATCTTACCTTGAGTTGAGTTCGGCTCGAGATGGAATCTTCAACTAAATATGATTTTGGGCAGGTAGATTCAATAGAAAGATAGGTCCATGAAAAGTTAATAAATTTTAATGAAAGGTTAATTAATGACAAAAAAACAAATTATAAAAATATAGTGGGTGAATAATTTGCAAAAGTACCACAAACGAGATCTTACAAGTTGATAATAATTTTGGTTTCCGGACAGTTATAATGTTTAAAATTAAATGAATGATGAGATGAAGTTTAACATTAATTTTCAATACCTGTAAATAGTATAATTTTTCACATAATATGTTGTAACATTGAAAATTTAATACAATCGAATGTTGCCTTAGGAATAGGCAACCCAATTAACACAATAGAGTTTTTGAAATAATATTTTGAGGATAATCAAATAATTAAAATAGCAAGCATACAAAATAATACTTTGTATCCCCGACTCGTAGAGGTGTCGTAGAAAGTCTGAACACAAACAATTGCAACGATGACCTCCAACGAGTCAAGTCAAAGTTTTGCAGTGTTAGTCAAAAGCAATTAAGATTAACTAAAAATACGTTTAGCATGGAGCACTTCAATTTTTTTCGGTAGTGGAATCAAAATTATTGTCAATTAAACGTGAATTAAATTGTAATGTATTGGTAGCACTAAACTAATTATCATGAAAGTTAAAAGTTAATTTCTTAAAGTTTGAAAGTTATTTATGTCGGTTAAAAAAAATGCAAAGACCGGTAATCACAATGGCTGGGAATGGTTCAAACCGGCAAGGTTACTGGATGACGTCACAACGGAAATTTTTGAGAAATTCCATACAAGGTGGACCGTTAATTGTTGGTAAAATCAAATTTCGAGGGATGTTAATTAAAAGAATCGTAGTCACTTACAGTTGTGTAGAGTAAGCGGATTACGTTGAAAAACTAAACAAGATGGACGCTGGACAACGTGGTCGTCTGATGAAATCTGCAATCATCGGCTCACTGGGGTGCAAATGATGGTGACCAACAGCGTTTCTGGATGATAATTCAAGTGGTCCACAAAGGTTGATATTAAGTTGTCTGCAATGGCAATGTTCAAATGGTTTTCCTTCAAATTTTCAAATGAAACGCAATCGACCTGGGATTGCGCAATGTTGGATCATGCCTTGGAATTCGTGAATTAAATTTGCAACAAGTGCAGAATGGTTCTTGATCTGCCTAGATCAATAAAGAACCCCAAAACTTAAACGGTAACACTAAAATTTTCCAAGTTTTTCAACAAAAAGGAAACCATTTCCCAACACACAACCTTAGGAGTCCGCTGATCTTAAAGGACTGCTCGCTGCAGCCGATGCGCAGTTAATCGTCAAAAGGGGGAAGGGGGTTTTGCAGGTAACTGCGTTTAATAATGAATCGGTAATTACTTAAAAATGGGCTTAATTATACTATTAACCGATAGAGGGCATAAGAATGTTCTTTTAGCAAATTAAACGTGACAAAATTGAATTTTCCAAGCCTAGTAAATGTGACAATTGAACGAAATTTGGTTTGAATAAAATTTTGAATGAGCCTGAATTAAAAAAATGTCGATTAACATTACAAGTTCCCAGCTTATTATCTCTCATTCCGAAGTGAAATACCTAATATGACTGCACTATTATATCTATATCATCTTCAAAAATGTCGTTATTTGGACAATCCATTTTGAAATAAATGATTAGCAAAACTCATCAAAAGTACGAAAAGCTAGAATGCGGTTTGCTAGGTTATGATTATCTTGACAGTTTAGCAGTGTATTAATCCGCACACTCAAAACATTTTTTTTAAATTTTATGACCAAGCTTAAGCCTACGCCGGCGAATGCTTAAATTTAAAAATCTGATTTGGTTCTTAAGAAATTCTTAAAGAATGGTGCAATCAGAATCCTTGCTTAAGCAATTCTTAAGCTTTAAGTACTACATAATTTCGTCTGTGCAAACGGACATAAATTTCCGTTGCACAGGAACTTGTCTTAGGATATCTTTTCCAATATACGGGACACCTACTTCTATGACTGCATTCACCTTTACTGCTCTGAAGGTGTTGCAAAACACGTGACGAAGAAACTCGCCAAAACTGGTTGGTTAAACTTTAGACCTCTAGTCCAAATAAAATTATCGTTGGGAACCTCCCCAAATTAAACAACACCTCCGCACCAACTCTCGACACGCGTTCACTGCGATTTGTCAAATACAACTTCTTTTACGCGCTTTCAATTTACAACTGACTGTTATTCTCTATCGCGTTGGTTTCCTCCTTGTGCTTCGGTTTCATTGGTCCTCGATATCCCTCGTTTCTTTTAATAAAAATCTAGATTAAATTTTGTTTAAATTTCAAAATCAAACTTATTGACTTTGTTTGATTGTGCTGCCCAACTCCATTTGGTGAGTCATGAATAAAAAAAATAAAAAAAAATACAAACATTAGATCTACAAACAATGAAAATAAATACTGAAACAAAAAAAAACCTATACTAAACAATATAACTTAAATTAACGAACAAATAAAACGCACATGGGGTAAACGGAAAAGAAAAACGGAAACGGAAAGTCCTGCCTGTATTGTTCCTCAGGTTGAAAAGTCAGTTCTTTATTTCTAAATGCGTAACCCACTTTTTATTGCTTGTTAAGAACACAACAGTATCTTGATATCTTCAATGAAGGTCCACGAATTTTTGGTGTAATATTCGGAGTTACCTAAAATATTATAAATATTTTATTATATTATTTGAATTATTTTTAATATATATTTAGATAAATTATAAGTTGGAGATTTGATGCTGGCAACTAATAGGTCCGGGTGGTGTTCCAATTTTGTGAATTTTGGGTAATCCGTATATTTTAGGTGGTAGTGCACTGTTTATCTTTAGTCTCATGGAGATAGTTTTATCGATGTAGTTGTATTTCTCCCAATTTGATATCAGCTGATTATTTTTTATTTGCAAATTGTTAGTAGGATTTTTGCTTAATATCCTATAGGTGGTGTTATCGTTGATTAGATAGTTCATTTTGTCTTCGTACTCTAATTTATCCATAATGACAGTCGTGTTTCCTTTATCAGCTTTTGAGTGCTCTTTCACAAATTTATTAATTTTAACAAAGTCTTGTATTTCGTTAGATTGTTTATTTTTTTCTTCAAGTTTGCTGAAAGTTTTAATAGAATTAGTAAATTCCATTCTTAACACGTTTTTGTATTATAGTCTAAATTATTGATTAGCATTTTCGATTCCCACGATAATATCGTCGGGGCGAAGATTCTTATCGTTAAATGGAATAGCATATTTTTGACCAAGCTGTAGGGTCCTTTTGACTTCATGAGGTATGACGACGTTCGTTAGATTCTTGATCCATTTCTTTTCAATATGGTCGTTTTCTTGGTATGGGTATTGGTAATGGGGTATTATGAGCCCCCCTGTAAATACGCCACTGGACAGACCAAAAATAATACAATCCCAGTCATCCTTGGGGGTCACTTGCCCTTTTGCCCCACGGCACTGAGCATTGCATTTTAGCGTTGCATTTTAACGTTGCATTTTACCGTTGCATTTGAGCGTTGCATAAAAAACCTTATCTTTTTATATTATAGGGTAGATAATACAACTTTTTATAAAAATTATTTATAGCAATGTGAAGAACCTAGGTTAAACCTAAAGTTGTTATTTAATTTTATGAATGTAGGTACCAAATTATTGTGTTTGCATCTCATAAGGAATATTCTTTAGTTAGATAATGCAGCCTTTAGTGCATCTTGATAATAATTGTTTCATTTTCGTAGATAGCTGTCAAACCATAAAGATGTAAATTGTCAAAATAAAATGACATAATGAACTGCCTATAATCTGAAAATATTTATTTTCATATTTATATATTTTAAGACAGTTAACTAAGACACAAAAATTTACTGTTGTGACTATGGTTCTATTGTTGTATCGAAAGAAAGGTGAAAACCTAAAAAAAAAAAAAGAAGGTCCTCCGTTTCTCCATGTACTGGTTTTACATTTCATAAAAATGATCACCTTATTCTAATTGGATACATATCTACGAACTACGGATAGTGATTCAACACTAATCATGATTAGTTTATTACATTAGATTATCCTTTAAACAATTTAATTGTCTTATGTCCGTATTCACCAACTTCAAATAGCATTATTTGTCGAATAAAATGACATTATTACAATGCAAAATCTTGTTTTTATTCGCCAAATAGTGCTATTTGTAGTTGGCGAATACGGGCATTAGGGAACTGAAAGCCTTTCTGGTAATTAATGATACATACTCGTCAAATTTTAATAACTTTACCTTTCTTTCTTTGCTGTTCCGAACTTAATTATTTGGGTTTTGAGCGGATTGATTGGTAATGAGTTCTATTTGCTCCATTTTTCTATTTTTGTAATATCTGATTGTAGTTCTATCATTAGCTCTATGAACTTCGATATCTTACAACATTCAGTTTTAATACAATGTAATCGACCAATTAGGTAGCTGCTGCTTTAATCATGTGACTCTGAATATATTATAAATATGTAAGATAAGCTTATTAAGATATAGGCTAAAAAGGTATTCAGATTTTTTAAAATTAGTAATAATGATCGAATTAAAGTGGACTGCAAAAGAAATCATTTCATTTTTAAATATTTTTCAAAATTATCCGTGTTCGTAGGACATTACTTTAAAATATTATTTAAATAGAAACTTTAAAGAGTTGTTATTTAACAAACTATTACAAAACTTAGAAATTTCATAAATGCCCGGTTCACTTAAAATTTAAAAAAAAAAATTAAAAGTAGCGAATTACAAACTGGCGAGTGGTGAATTAATAGCAGTATAGTGTGACCGAGTTGCCCCGCTGACGTATGACTAAATGCAGCCGAGTCTCAAAACGTCTCCGTCCAATAGAAGCGTACCATGAGCGTATTATCGACGCGCGCATTCTTTATAAATTTGACGTTTAAAAATGAAGAAAGTTAACCTATAAACAACGCATATCAACTTTTGAGATTACCCTCTGTATTTGTGTACTAACTGTTAATTTCCAATTTAAAAAAATGGAATCTAATACCATATATTATATACGAGTAATAGTGTTAGTACTACGTATTTTTACTGTATTATATTATCAGGATTATTATTTACGATTCAGAAGATGGAACAAAATTTATCAAATAAAATTATCTGTTACGTGTGTGGTAAGACGTTATCGTCTAAACAGGCTAATTTTCGACGACATTTAAAAGACCAACATGGCATTATTGAAAGTGTCAAATATTCGGTCAAGTGTGAAGAGCCATCGTGTGATTATATGTGTTCGAAAGTTGGAGAATTACGTACACATTTGCAATCAGTTCATAAACTCGATCAACAAGTTGAAGAATTGCATTTTACAAATTTTGAAGGTAAGCAATGAATTGTTTTAATTTTAAAATTTAATTTAATTTACATATTTTTAACTTCATGAAATTGATAGATTTTAAAACATGGAAACATTCCGAAGAGGTTCGAACAACATCTAGATGGGTGATACATGGTCGCAATATACCAAATACCACTCAGTATTTTTGTAACCGCAGTGGTAATAAGCGAACGATAGGTACCGAAGAGCGAAAGCGAATGCTTAAGGCACAAGGATCCTGCAAAATTAATGCCACTTGTACATCGTACATGTCAGTAAAAGATATTGATGGAAGTCTTCAAGTCATGTATTATAAATCACACTATGGTCACGAAGTGAAACTTGAGCATGTTCGGTTAGATCAGGGTGATAAAAATTTAATAGCTGCACAATTAATACAAGGTAATTATTACAATATCATTGCAGGAAAAGTCTAATTTATTAATATGTTTCTTAAATTTTTAGGTGTCTCATCTACAAAAATTCTCGACAAAATTAGAGAAAGTGTGGGGGAAGATTTTGAAAGAATCCATTTGGTCAATAAGAAAGACATTCGAAATATCGCTCAAACATACAAAATAATTGATGGAGCTATAAGAGACCAAAATGATGCAGTCAGTGTTGACATGTGGGTAAAAAATTCTTCTCACATCATTTTATATAAAAAGCAGGGAGAGATAGATACTGCAAATGTATTTAATAAGGAAGACTTTTTATTAGCTTTCATGACAACAGCACAAAAAGAGCTATTACTTAAATTTGGAAATGAAGGAATCATATGCATGGATGCAACGCATGGAACAAATCCATATGATTTCAAACTTATTACAATTTTGACTGTTGATGATTTTGAAGAAGGATTTCCTGTGGCGTTTTTGTTTTCCAACAGGGAAGATTACACAACATTAAAATATTTTCTGACAGCTGTTAAAGATAGAGCTGGAGATGTTGCAGCTAAAATGTTTATGAGTGACGATGCCGAGCAATATTTTGCTGCTTGGAGTTCCATCATGAGCAGTAATCATACTAAGAAACTTTTATGTGCTTGGCATATTGACAAGTCATGGCGCAATAAAATTTCTATTATTAAGAACAAAGAAAAACGAGAACAGGTAAGATTTTGTAGTGTACTTTTGTTTTCTAATAATAAAATTTTTTTTTGTAGGTGTACAAAATGTTGTGCGTGCTTCGACAAGAGGTCGAAGAAATACAATTTGAAGAATTACTCACTTCGTTTACTGCATTTCTTGGCTCAGATGAAGAACTCGGAGCTTTTGCTAATTATTTTGCACAACATTATGCAAGTAGATCAAAAGTTTGGGCTACTGCCTACAGGGTTGGCAGTGGTATAAATACCAACATGTACTTAGAAAGTATGCATAAAACCATCAAGTATATATACTTAGATGGAAAAGTTTGTCGAAGGCTCGATAAAACAATTAATGCTTTAGAGAAATTTGTAAGAGATAAGCAATTTGAGCGAGTGTTGAAACTAACGAAGGGAAAAAATAAGGGCAAACATTATAATTCAGAAAAGAGACATGCACGTGCCATTGAAGACGATAAAATGATAGTTGCTGAGGAAGATGAAAATCGATGGTCTGTTTCACATAGCGATGATGACAATATTTACGATGTAGTTAGAAATATTTTACCAGAACATATTTGTCAAATAAACTGCTCTGCATGTGATGCTTGCACACATATGTACAGTTGCACATGCAACGATTACATTATTAAGGGTAATATATGTAAACATGTACATAAAGTTTGTATTATAATAAACAGTAAAGAAACGGCACCCCTAATACATTCTGAATTTGATAAAGAAAATGCGAATGGAGCTGAATTGCAAATGCATTTAGATACCCTTAGAAATCCACGAGGAAACAACGTTTCAAAATTAAAAGAGGGCATTTTAAACAAGGTAGAAAAATTAAAGAGTGAATTATTTCAAATTCAAAATAATGTAGAAGGTATTGAAGATTTTGATCTGTTAACAACTATTACAAAACAGCTCTCGTGTATTGATTTAACGGGTACATTAAATGTAACTTCAGGTATACACGAATCTGTTCCATCCTTAGCACTGCAGTCTGTTGCCCCTGCGAATTCGAATATAGTAGTTCAAGATCGGTTTATTTCTACCAAGAAAAAAATAATTGCAAAACCGAAGTTGAGTAAACCAACTCCCGATGAAAAACTTAATATTAAAGATATCCTCCAAAATAGAACATAAATTAATATAAATTTTAAAAGTATTATAATTTTGTTTTGTAAATTATTTGTTTCTTATTAATAAAAATTATGAAATATTCAGCAACCACTTTTTTTGCAACAACTTGAACTTTTAAAAACGATAAATAAACTGTAAATATAATAGGTAAATACGGTGTTGATTTGTTTTTATCGTGAATTTGAAACAGAATTTTGTAATTTCTAAATAAACGTCAAAATTTAATGACAGACAACATTAATTTATAGGTTAACTTTCGTCATTTTTAAACGTCAAATTTATAAAGAATGCGCGCGTCGATAATACGCTCATGGTACGCTTCTATTGGACGGAGACGTTTTGAGACTCGGCTGCATTTAGTCATACGTGCCCCGCTGCTTGCTAGTGCTACTACCAGCCACTAGTCACTCGCTGCTGGTAAGCTCTCTCTTATCTATGTCAACAGCCTAGTGTGACCCGCTCTTTAGAGAGCACTGTCTTTCGGTTATTCTAGCTCCTTAAGCTCCGAGTTCTGGTGGCCGGCCCCATTAGTTGTTTTTTGAGACCAGTGCCGGTTTAACCGTAAAGCGGAACAGAGGGGCCCGTCTTAAAGCTCAAAAATAAAAATAATTTAAGTTAAAATAAAATTAAAATTAAAAATTTTAAAAATGCAAAACATTTTAATTAATTTTAAAATTCCTTAGAAAATCGTATCCCACCATTACAATATCAGTTAGAGGGCCCCATGACCATTAAAACCGGCCCTGTTTGAGACAACCCTATTACAGTAGGGTGATCTTTCCGCTCAGCTACTCAATTATAGTCTATGTAAAGTAAGTTTATCAACAATAGTATTGTAGTTTTGTAGTACTCGCCCCTTAACAATTGCAGATATATTTTTAATTTACATTATTTTATACATTGCTTAAATTTTCTATTCAAAATATAAATAAATTCTTAGTTGCAATAGGTAATTTGAATTAATTAATGGAATGTTTTAAATAAAAATTATTCCTAATATAAGAACTATAATTAATCAAACTGCAATAATTTAAGTTATTTATGCAACTAATTACCGTTAAGTGAATTTCACTAATGAAAATCAATTAAATATTTAATACTGAAATTATTTGTAAAAATAAGAAATATTTGTTACTTTAAATTTTAAGCCTCTTAATTTTAAGTTCAATCTCAAGTGTGCAATTATCTCTAGGACCTAAATGCATTTATTAGTTATAAATCCCCAAAATAGTTGCTCCATAAGTGGAAATAAGTAGATTTCTTGTTTACTTTTAAATTTAAAGTTAAGAATTTAAAGTATTTAAAAAAACATCTTAATCACGTAAGACATTCACACGACCCCTTGGAAATAAATAATATTATAAGTACATGGAACGAAACTTGAGAGAGAAAAAAATATCTATATTTTCAAGGAGTTTCAAAAAAGTGAGTCAGTCAATCATCGACAGGGGGTCTTCGTAAGAAGTCTTCGCGAGACGGTCACGACTATGAAACCCTGTGTAAAAATTATTGTAAATTAAATCAGTTAAATCGTCATTTAAAAATAATTTAAATTAAGTGTTTCAATTTAATTATTTTATAATTTTTTTTTTAATGAGTTTCGTGTAATAATTTTTGTTCGATTTCATCATATTTTTATTTTAAATCTAAAATCAATTTGTGCAATTAATTAAACATGGTGACATTTTCAAATCCTCACAAGAAGAGCTGCAAATTCTCAAGTAAGAAATCTATTTATGAAATCTTTTTTTTAAATTATTTTAATCGTTAGCCTATAGTTAAATAATCATTGTTGCGCCCTTTTTTTTATTACTCTCTTTAATTAAACATAAATTTAAGATTCTTTTCTTTTGTATTGAATAATCTATATATTTTTACTTTACTTTCAATAAATCTAAGTTTAATATTTTTGATTGTTTAATTTTGGTGTTGTAAATATCTTGTTTATTCTCTCCCTGCGCCCTCCTTTTTACCGTAAATTCACGTTACCAAACAAAACGAGCAGGTCTATCTCGTCTTCCATTCCTAAACTAGACCTGCCGGCAGCGATTTCCAACAACAATCAAGAAGAAAAGGGAAGAAAGGTAGGATAAAGCTATTTTTCAGCAACTCCGTGAGGACTTTCCAACCCCGAAGTCCAGGTTACCACAGTATTTCTAAAGCAGTGATTCTCAAATGGGGTGTCGCGAAATATTTTGCAACAAATAATTTTTTGAGCGAAAAATATTTCATAATATAAGGTATTTTAATTTTATCAGACAAATCGTAAAATTTAATTTACATTATTTATGTAAATATAACATAAATATAACAATAACAATTTTTAATTAAAAAATATTATAAAAATATCTACCAAATAGGCATCATCAAGTCCGTGCGCAAGGGAGGGGTATGCACACTTTTTTACCCATTTAACCTACCTAAAAAAATAGCTATTTACCTAAAAGTCAGGAAAATGATACATTACTGACGAGGAGCAATGTTGTAATACGAGGCTCTCTGTGTCAAGTATTTCAAAGCTCAGAGTAAAGTGAGACATTTTCTTGACAAGTATGGTATTAAATTTTACCGAAAATCGTAAAAAATCGAAATTTTAAAACATTATTCAACAACATTTTTAAAATGAGCAAAAATCAAGTTTGTTAATTTGTTGACTACATAGTTACCATAGATAGTTACTGTCAAACAATAATAAGTAATAACGAAAAGAACGACGTCTCTTTAATTTTGTTACAATAATTACTAATTATTACCGGACTAGTCATTAAAATTCAATTTCCCTGCGCGTATATAAGCAGGGAAGTGTAGTTTTGATGACGATTTTCGGTAAAAGAAATGATCGGGGTGCCGTGAATTTTTTTAATGACTGTAGGGTGCCGCCAGACAAATGAATTTGAGAACCACTGTTCTTAAAGCATTACCAATAGAAAAATTGAGCTAACCAATAAGTTGCTAAATACGCTCATTGTGAATCACTCACACAGTAGTTCATAGATAAGAGTTGTTTTGGTGTCCACTGTTTACATTTTTGAGGTTATGAAATTTAAAATTTATAACCTATTTTGACGTATAACTGAGATAAATGATGAAATCTTCTGCAAAGTATTCTTCCACTTCAAATATTTCTAAGTCAAAGAAAAATGCAAAGGACCATGAAAAGCGAAAATCACAGTCTTCCTTCGAACAACAAAACTCTGAAAAAGGATCACCAAATAAGGTATCGATAAATTAAATCTTCATGAAGGAGTTTCTAAACTTTATTATTTAGGAGGGCAGTTCTCGTAAATATGCTGGAATTGGTACAGATCAACTTACAAATATTGCCGATCAATCAGTGTTTGAACATCTCACTGAAGAAGTTTGCATAAGTTTTACAGAAGATGTTAATTATAAGCTACGTCAAATTATATTTGTAAGTGATGTATTTTTATTCATTTGAACATTTTCCTCATTTTCTTTTACAGGATTCAAGGGAAACGGCTCGACTTTCCAATAGAAATCATATTTCTTCAAATGACATTGATTATACCTTTGAATGTCTACAAATAGATAAAGTATATGGAGCGACATCAATGCCACATTGGATTCCATTCGGGGATCAAACTTATTTTTATTTGCAGGTAATTATATACGAACACATTGGAATTTTTTTAACTCATCATATTTTATCATTTAGGATAAAAAAATTAATTTAATGGATATAGCAGAAGAAGCTTTATCGTATTCTCAACCAATGGAACCAATACTTACACAAAAGTGGTTACCCGAAACAAAAGAAGTCAGCAAAAATTTAAAACTTTATTTTATTATGATGTGCCAAGCAATTATAGAGAAAGATTCAGAATTAAGATTAACAGCATTAGGTAATATATGTGAAAATAAACTCATCGGACCTATTGTCGAATGGTTTTATCATTTTGGTTATATATTGTTAAGTAAAGATATCACCTACGATAATTTTACCTTATATGCTTTTGATTTATTAAGAGCATTGGAGTCGAATCCAATTGCAGTTAGTACCGTGTCCGAAAAGCAGGTAGATACATTTTATATTCATTTTTCGACGTAAATCGAATTTTGTTTTTCAGATCTTTTTGTTAAACAAGTTACTTTTACAAAGGTTATTGAGACCATCAACTAAATCAGAAATATTGAAACCAATATGCAGGTTACTATCGATGTTATGCAGAAGAACGAACCTCAGGAAAGTAGTATTAAAGAAAATGGTAGCTAAAATTGCAGAAATAAAGCACGAGTATGCATTGCCCGTAATGTGTGCTGTCAACGAACTCGGATTGGATGCAATTTTTATTATTTTTACACCGCATATGGAATATTTCTTTTCGTTACTTGATAATCAAACGCAACCGGACCTCACATTAGAAATTTTGGTAAGCAATTAAAATTTTTATCTGTTCTGAATTATGTTTTAATAAATTGTACTCTAGAGGTCTTACAATATTTTGTGTGCACATGGAAATAATATAGTTCCAATCTGTAATGCCTTTTTTGATGTCTTTTCTTATGGTATCGTTCCATTTTGGAAACACTTGAACATAGCAAAACCAGGTAAATTAACAAATCGATAGAAAATCTCTTCAATATTTTCACTGCATACATAATTTTTAGCTACAGAAACAGTCAAGGTGGAATCCAACTGGCTACATATGAAAATGAGATTATTTAAAAGTAGACAAAAAATAACGCAAGTTGCTAAAGAAAGAAAAAAAATTCATATCGAAGATGCATTTCCAGAAGACAATGACGATATAAATTTTGCAACAGATCCGACATGTCTGATTGGAAAACCTGCTATAACTTTCCATTTTCACAGCTTTGCACCAGCTGTGGGAAGACTAAGGTTTTTAAATTATGCCAAATTTTCCAAAAAGGAAAAAGAAAGTCAAATTATAATTGGAAAAAGAACATTATTTAGTCCCGTATTGCAGAAATTTGGAAAAAAGGTTCACCCACGAAAGAAATGTACAGGTCATAGCCTATTAGACTATAATTTATAACGTAAGTTGCAAATTTACTGGTGTAAATATTTTTATTTAAGAAATAAATGTTTTGTTACAAAATAATTCAAAGTGTTAGCATTTCCATTTTGGGTATAATTTGTTCGATGATACCTAAAAGTATATATTACATGGAAATATTTTCTGGGGCATTTATATAGATTTAATTACTACGTACTCATGTTTTCTTTATCGATTATAGTTGCATTTTGTTTGTAATTGGATTGTCTAGGATAATTTTTTCTTGCAGCTGAAAAATTTATATGTGGTTTTTTTGGTAACAAAAATATTTTACTTTTACCTTTCTTACTGTTAGTAAAATCCAAGACACTTTTCTGTAGCGAAAAATTCACGTGACATATGCTCCTATCTTTCACCATTTTTTTACTTTTATTAATGATTCTCTGAATTGAAATGTCACAATTGTTGTGGATCTCCAGTATAGTCTGATTCTTAACGCTTACTAGTGGGCTTAAAGTATCTTCACAATTTAATTTATCTGTAAAATCTAATTATCATTAATCACAAGCTTTCTCATTATCTCGGACATTTTCATTTCAGTTCACTCACCTTCATTATGAACTACAACTTCATTGTTATTAGCCATAGCTAATTGCAGTTGTTTTATAGTCTTTACCAATATTTGACATCTTTTAAATATTCTTTCATTTGTGACTTTGTTTACTGCTTTATCACCATCATCTTTAATTAATAAATTCCTAGCAGCTTCTAGTTCATTTCTTACTGCAAAATATTTTCTATATAAAAAAAAGTAGGTAGATACAAAATTAAACAACTTTACTTACCATTGTGAAGCAATTGCAATTCTTTCTTAACTTTATCTTTGGTAATGCCACTAAAGGATTCTAGAGACGACCGAATCATTAAACCCAATTCTTTGGTGTAGTTCAAAAATATGTCCAACATAGAAGACGTGATACAATTTCCTTTCAATATTTGCTGCCATAAGTTTTCTATTTTTTGGCAAAGTTCATCATAAACTAACTAAAATTAGATTTTAAAATAAGAAAATCCGACGTTCTCAGAATGACTATTACTTTGCAATAGGCAGAAGGCTCGATGACGCTATGAACGGCCCTCCTGAGTAATACAATTTGTTTAATCCAGGCATTTTTTAAAATACTTGCAAATGCTTCTTTATTTACAGACTTGCACTTAGTCATAGTCACGAATGAAGGAACCAATTCACCTTCGAGAAATTCTAGATTTTTTATAATACTTTTTATTTCAGCTATGGCTAAAATATATTATCAATCAAAATAAAGGCAAAAATATTAAAATTGCATCTTACATTTCCCTATCGTAGAGCTTACAATTGAAAATAAAGCAATTTGAAACAGACGATCCATATGTAAGTCAAATTCTATGATTAAGGTGTCGATAGTATTTTGGTTCGAAAGGGTAGTGAAGTTTATACATGCCTCGTATAATTCATTCAACGGCGTTTTATAATCTGAAAAGATGTTGAGACACAATCGCAGAACCGCTGTATTAAGTTTCGCTTCGAAAGCGCATAAAGTATCGTTACATACATCGACTACTAAGTTACACATGTTTAAGTTACAATTCTCTTTATTAATTTCCATTTTTATATCTTCCATGGAACTCAAAACCTAAAACTCTGCTGTTTGTATTCGATCATTTTAAATTTATTGCAACGCACCGATCGACAACCTGAATTGATAATTGTATTATCGTCACCATAACTCACTTGTGCAATGGACATTGATAAACAAAGGATTTCTTCCACCAAATCAAATGCCACATCTATAATGGGTTGAACTTGCTCGACTCCAAGTTCAATGTCAATACTACAAATTTTATCTAAAGCTGTATCCATCAAATGCAAAAACCTTCCTACAGTTTTATCGGCTGTGCAGTTAAAAATCATTTCATCGTAATCATGTAATGCTGCTGATATTAGTGTACATAAATGACTTTGTACATCCTGCAATTGGATTTTTTAAACTTGACTACTTTGAAATTAATAGGAAGCTACCACAAACATGGTAATAACTTTCCAATCTAAATTTTATTTATAAAAAATCCTGTTGCGTTTACTTACAATTGTAAGATCTTTTTCCAGGGATTTTTGAAAATATACATCCTTAAAAAGATTGTATGTAGAAGGAAATCTCATTAAATAGGCCGCCACTGAAAAATATTGCTCCTTCGAGAGCTGTACTGTAGAACAATACTTGTCAATTATCGTCACAATATCGTAAATATAAACTGGAACTTCCTGAAAATGTTTAAACAAATAGTAATGTAAATTTCAACATTTACATGGAACTCCTTGTAAAGATCTCAAATTGACGTTGATATAAAAGAATGTGTTAATATAACACCATATCGGCAATGTCCTCGCTTATGGACTCGGCACAATTATGGATTTCAAACACAATTATAGATTTCAATCTTGATTCAAAAAAGATTTCGAAACTACTTTTGGCGGGGTATGTACGCCCAGTGGCGGATCCAAGATTAATGATTGATTGGGGCTAAGATTAAAAAAACACTTTTTTCCGTGCACCATAAGAATACTACGGATTTGAAGGGAGGCTAGAGCCCCCTCCCCCCTAAATCCGCTAGTCTAGTGCATACGACAATATATTTTTTTAATTGAAATACATTAGATCTGTCAAAAATGTGAATTAATTTTAAGGCTTTTGTATGAAGAGTAAAAAGAATGTAAAAAGATAACAAGTTTTCTTTATTTCAATCAGCTGTTAGAAATCCAAATGATTTTGGCGAGCGGCAACAAAGTACTTTGGTACCTTTTATAAATTAAAAAACTTTTCTAAAAAAGTGTCTTCTATTACAAGGTCGGTTACGGGCCCTGTATATTTGTTCGAACATTTTGATCGCACCTGGTATAATATGAATTTTAGGAATATTTTTCTCAAAATATTTATTGAATCTGCTTAATAATAAATTTTTTTAAATGAATAATTATTGATATTAACTTATTTCAAAATGTTCTTGAGAAAAATGTAAAATGCAAAGCACTTACTTCGAAAAATATCACGGCCTCCTGTGTTGTATAAATTTTTTTATTTAAAAACAATTTAAAATCGTTGATTGCACGTAAAACTTTATCTTTCCAAATTTTAGTAGGGCACATTTTGTACTCGTAATGTATTAATTTTGTTTAAAAACTTAGCACAAACGGTCGAGTCGTTTGACTGTTACTGAATTCAAATCTGACACATGTCAGGCTGGTAAGGGGTACCAATTTAACGATTAATTAATTTGCTCAAAACTTAGATTTGTTTAAGTTTTAATAATATTTACTATGGGATTTAGTTTAATTTATCAGTTAATAAAATAATTATTAAAATATGCCGAAGATTAATAGTACAAATTTTTAACCTAACCTAACAATTTTGCTATTGCGTTTGTTTGAAATTATACTAATTTTTGGTAAAAATGGCTGAAGTAGACCATAACGAAGATGACAATGTTGTGTTAGAATTTGAAAATAGCAGCATTCCTTGTAGTAAAAAGGTCCTAGTCGATAATTCCGATTATTTTAAAACCATGTTTGGAGGTTCCTTTCTTGAGCATCAACAAAAAGTTATTAAAATTCATGTAGGTGTTCGCTTCTCTTATAAGCACTGCACGTATAATTTATGTATTTTTTTCACATAGGATATCAGTTTAAAAATGATGGAACTAATATTAATGGTCTTATTCGACAGAACAGTTGAACTTGACGAAAGCGAAACTTTATTAATACTCGAAGCCAGTTGTTTATTATTGTTTACGGATATAAAAGAAGCGTACGAACGTCGAGTTCTAGATTTTTTAACGCCAAAATCCAGCATTAAAATTTGGATATTGGCAGATAAATTTGACATAAAAACGGTACGCTTGAAGGCTAAAGCTTTAGCTCTTACAGAATTTGAAAATATAAAAAATTATGATGTGTTTAAAGATTTACATTTACATCAACTTTATAATTATTTAGCTAATACGGCTTTGTGCTGCAATGACGAAATGGATGTTTTTAATATTGTTGTCAAGTGGTGGCACGACAACTCGGAGAAATTATTCGAAAAGAATGTCGACATATCGTTGGAACAGTTTAAATATGACACTTTTTTAATATTACTATCTTGCATTAATTTTAAAAGCCTCTCCAAAAAAAATATTGAAAAAATACTGAACAATGATAATTTTAAAGATAATGAAATACAGAAAGTTCTATGTTATGTTATTGGGATGAAAGAGGGAAACGAATGTACCGAAGATAGAGATATAGTTGATAAAGCTACGGTGCTGTTTAATTCCAAGAGGAGAAAATCGAGAAATTGTCCATGTGTGCTGGTAAATAAAGTCGAAGAGCCCCAATCCAGATTTGTTGTGAAGGGTAGATAGACGTTATCTTGAATCCTGGAAGTCTCGACTTTATTCTTTGCTTATTTTTCAGATAGTTGTAAACGCAAACGATACTCGGTTGATATTGCTGCAGATAATTCTGCTCTTGTTGGCATTTTTTATGGTAACCTGTTTTGTTTTCCAAGTTGGAGTTTTAATAATACATTTTTAGATGAGTGTAAGCTAAGTTTCTCAAAATATTTTGTTATGGACTGCAAAGATTCGAAATATTTAAGTGGTTTTCGAATATTGGGTAATAAACAATTCATATTTTTATTTGGTGGAGAATTAGTGATTGATGGTAAAGGAAGTTGGAATACCCATTTTTGGATGTATGATACTATTCGTGAAGTTTGGAATATTAAGACACAGTATTGTATATTGTTTGTTTGATTTTCCAATTGATAATGCAATCCTTACAGATTAAAAAATTTAAGACGCTACTTTCAAGCTTGCATATGTGGAGACTGTGTATACATAATAGGAGGCACGGGTATTTTTCGAGTTATTAAGGATGATATGCTAATCTACAATTTTAAAAAAGGTGAATTTGATTCAATTTTTTTTCGAGTTTCTATTTGAATTTAATTAGATAAATGGAGTTCGGCTGCTCTTCCGATTGCAAGACAATTTCAAAGTTGCGTTTTAAATGATGAACTGTTTATCTTTGATATGAACGCACCATTAGTTTACATGTTTGAAGGTGAAAAGTGGACTAAGTTATCTATTTCTCCAACGCCTGATTTCTCAAACAAGAATTTTGTTGTGTTTTCTTATGATAATCATTTCTACATAAAAGGTAATTTAATAAGATATTTCTTTATATTTACTTGGTAATTAACTAGAGCTTGTGCCAAGTAGAGATGGACCTGACAATCATCGTTTTTCAGCAATAACTTTCTTGATTTTAGAGATACAGCAAAAAACGATGATTGTCGGGTTTATTTCTACTTGGCACGAGCTCTAATAGTGTGATCCTCTTTGAAAGCTCCTTTACCATTTAAAATTTTGTAAACCACAGCAGTGGATCACTGGTTGAGTTACAGAACGGAAATTCTTGCTTCGAATCCCCGGCTTTACAGAATTTTTCAGCTCAGCCTTTCGGTGTGCATCATGGATTTAAGAATGGGTTCTATATTTACATTAGTCTGGCCAACTGATAGAATGTCAAGGTAAAAAATGAAAAAAAAATCTTACCGGGATTGAAAAAGTATTTTTTATTTAAAGTTATACCTAATCCTCGTGGTTTTCAAGTTATAATAATAATAACTTTAAAATAAGTTAATTAAAATTGTTTTTCTATTTTTAAAGGAGCTATCGAAGAAACTGAATTAATCTATTCTACAAATTAGTAGAAAATTTTGAATCAAAATTGTTTTTAGGTGAAAATTTGGTCAAGCTTAAAAAAAATGGGAGCTGTTTAAACGTAATAGATTCTCAGCCGTTATCTTACTTAAACTGTGATCAAGCAGATGCTGTTGTGTGTGACAACACTTTATACACGTTATATAAACGCAGATGTATGGAAAAAGGAATATTTTGTATTTGGTTGGAAAAATTTAATATAGATTCAAGAAATAGTGAATACATTTTACAAGATGTTTTAGAAGGTTCACAAGTCTCAATTAACAATGAAACCTTTTTGTATCGTCTGTCACCCATAATGTTTTCACATCATCATTATTCGCTTTTTGAAAATGATGAATTTGTAACTAACGCAATTTTTAATTAAAAAGCATTACTTTTTTTAACAAGCCCAAATGCTACTACTACTCACAAAAGACTTCAGATATTCTTATTTTAGCAATATAAATTGTACCTTTTGAAGACTTTTTTGTCATATAAAAATTGATTTTACAGCAAAACTTATCAAACATTTTTTGTTGCACTGTCACAACTCTTCTGACAGTGATTCAAGAAGTTTCTGTAAAATAGTATCTCAGAAACGGTTCGACGGAGTACAGACACAAAACAGGTCTGATAAGTTTTGCTGTAAATCGATTTTTATATGACAAAAAGGTCTTCAAAAGCTACAATTTACATTACTAGCGTAAGAGTGTTCAAGTTTGTTTGTGAGTAACTGTATAATATAAGAATAAAAAATCGATTTAAAGTTTTTGAAAAACAATTTCTTAAATGCATTCCTCTGTGAGGAACTGCTAATTGTTACACTCCAACAGTTGTTGCAAATTGTTTTATTTTTTTATCTTGATGAATTTTGTTGAGTTTTTTATCATTAAAAAAAAATTGTTTTCATAATTTATCTGCAAAATAAAGTTTTATTTACTTACTACAGCAATAAATTTTTATATAAACTTAAGCCCACCTTACATGACGCTTGTTTTGCTGCTGGGTGATGTGATGGTTTCCTGTGCTTTGTGGTTTTAATCTGCACGCAGGTAGTGACAGCAAATACTTAGATACGTTTATAACTCATCTACAGTATTTGGTGGCAGGTATAGAATAGGTACGGTGAATGTCGACATTTCTTGATACCACTCATATTTACGAATATGACGTGGTTTTTTCATTGGTTAGCGCTGAAATCGCATTTTCCATCCGGGCAGCCAGCAGTGAAACAAGCAAGCAATCCATCAGCAAAACAAACATCATGTGAAGCGGGCTTTAATTCTATCGGCTAGCTTTCTCTGGGCTTGACAAATCCTAGTTTTATATAAATTGTGATATTATAAAAACAATAACATTTTATTAAATAAATTAATTACAAAAAATGTATTCAGAAATTATTTCTTCATGTATAAGTAGGTATATACAGTAGAATACCTCTATAAAGAGTCCCGGCTATGATGAAAAATTCAGCTTTAACGAGTAAATCGTTTGGTCCCTTGCCATTTGCGTAACTACTACTGTTGATGACTGTTTATAACGAAAATCTGTTATAACAAGTAAATAGGCTGGTCCCTTGAGTTCTCGTTATAGAGGGGTTTTACTGTATCTAAATATCGAATATGTAACTCAATTAGCCTGTTCACATGAAACAGTCATGACTGTAAAGATGTTACTTCTTTGAACCTTTCCATATCAACAGGCTGAAATCGACATGCTAGCAGTAGCAAGAAAACCTGATATAATATAAAATAAGAGTGATATACAGGGTTTTCCATTGAAAACTATATGGTTAACGAAAATGGCACAATCTACACTTAAAAACTTATTGAAATAGTAGTAATTCATAGTATAATATTAATTTCCTGAACGTGTGATATTTGAAATGAAGTCTTCAATTGGGGGCTAAGATCGTGCGATTTGAATCTATTTGACTGTTTTCTTTAGAGGCTACATTAACGATATGGTCTACGCTAATGTTTCAACCACAATTGAACAACTAAAAGACAACATCAGAGCAATAATATAGGTATAAGCCCAGAAATGTGTGGATGTGAATAACCATTTGCAAGAAAAGCCACGTTGACCATTTATTGGATATTGTTTGTACTTTATGTTGAAATAAAAATACAGTCAAACTCCTCTAAGTAAAATTTCAAGGGACCACCAAAAAAGTTCGAATTAGAGAAGGTTGAGATGTAGTTGTTAAAATTTAAAAATATTCTAGGTAGTGTTCAAAAGGTATGGTTTAATAAAATGGTCAATATTTAAAAAAAAAACATAAAAAAGTTACAGCAAATATTTAAAAAAATGTATTATCTAAAAAAAACTTAATTTAAATTAACAATTTATAATGCCAAATATAATTTACAAAGACAAAAGTAAATTAAAATCCGCCACCCAGAGCATCTTCCATGAACTTCTTATACAAGCACATAAATTTTGCAACAAAAGCTTCAAAATGAAATATTTCTTTATTTCCATGCTGCAATCGATGTTCATAATACGCAGCTTGCGAAACGATTTGTGATTTTAATTCCATATCACAATTTTTAACTAGCTCATTCAACAAGGTTTTAAAAATGATACTGCTAGGTATACCATGAGTGATTAATTCGTAAAGATCAGCACGAACACTTCCCAAGGTATTTATGCTTTGTTCGTGAACTATTTTTCTTGCCATGGCTCTTATAAAAACCAACCAATCGGGTTCTGTAATATTTTGGTCTTTCGTAAACGGATATTGTTCGACCTTACAAGCTTCGCACACCAATAACGCGCGTCGCAAGTTTCTATCGCTCTTCTCACTAATTCTTTCAGCTAATTCTGTGGGAAGTGTGAGTCCTTCTTTTTTGCATGTGCTTTGAAGTATTGAAACTATCTCTGATGAGGTAGGTGCGGGTACTCTAATACTTAAACATCTGCTGCGAATGGCCGGTGTAATACGAGAAGTGGAATTGGCACAAAGTATTAAACGACAATTTGCTATATACTTTTCCATGGTTCTTCGTAATGCATGTTGAGCATCTTTCGACAATTCGTCAACATCGGTTAAAATTATAATCTTAAAATCACGCTGCCCGTTAATGTCAAGTTGTTGAGTTTGAGCAACATTTTTAATCAAATCCATTACAACTACGCGATCGTACATACCAACATCAGATGGATTAACTTCAATGTGATAGTTACTACTGACAGTCATGATTTCTAGTTTTTTATTTGACGGAGTGGTAAAATTCATGTGCTCCATACGCAGTCGTTCAACGCCGCTACCATACAATTCTCGTAGTAAACACATAATTCTTGTTTTCTTACCAGCACCCGGAGGTCCATAAACTAAAAGATGTGGAAAGTCTCCTACTTCAGTTAATTTTTTCAAATTGTTTGCTTGCTCTCTATGAAAATCTAATTTTGTCAACTCTTTTGGTCTGTACTTATCTACCCACAAACTCATTTTGATCGAAAATATGTAAACAAAACCCAATGATATTTCCCGCCGTTACAAAGAATGTTTTAGGTTATGTACATTTCAATTTAAATAGTGTCTCAAATACCCCATGGCAGTGACTGTACTGTCATCAATATCAATACATAAATACCATGGTACTATATGGTATAATAGTACCATGATAAATATCACAGTTAAATAATAAAGAAACGATTTAGTCCAGTCAATGGAGACTTTGAATATATGGTAACCCAAAAGTTGCTTTCCAGGGGATGAAAGTTACACCAATCGATAGCTAAAGGTTCCCTTAAGAACATATTAAAATGTATCATCTCAATTTTTAGGGCGTCATTTATAATTAATAAAAAAGAATCCAAAATTTACGACTAATCGACTTTCATCCTTCATTTCTTCAAAGTTACCCAACCAATCCAAAAAATAAAATTACCAATTTATAGAACGGAAAATTTTCCATCATATTCAATTGGAAAACTTTGTGAGAAATGCACCCATTTGAGAAAAACGCATAAAAGAATATATTATTTACCATTATATTATTTTGATACAAATGTCAGTTTTCAACCCCTATTTTAAGCAGGTTTCTTTGCTTTTATTACCAAAAACTTTCGTTTAAATGGTAGAACAGGCCACGAGGAACAAAACGTATATTCCAGATTGATTTTTGTAAAATGTGACTTATTCGGTTATATACCCGACTCATATTATATAAACATAAGATTGTGCATAACTTCATATACCCTGTGTTTTTGAAGAACAGGCAGGGGTAAATATCCTCTGTGTTTAAAAATAGAACATAGGGTAAAAAATAGAAAAAATCTTCAAGCAAAATACTCATACACTAAAATCATAAAAACTTTAAAAAATAGTTTTGAATTATTTTATTAGGTTTTTTAATTTATTTATTTTTATTTCAAGTAAAATGTTTTCATTACAATATTGTTTTTTTTTAAGTAAAAAAAATAAAAGCATAGTACCTGTAATTGATTTTAAAGTCTTGCATCACTGACGGCAGGGGGGTAAGGGTCGTATTCACTAAATTATCCCTTAGTTAAGAATCTCTTAGTTAAGGACAGGGTACTTAAAGGGATCCATTAAAAAACCCATTCTCTAATTCATCCTTCAGGTAAATTTTTGTACCTAGCAGTTGTCGTTAACTAATGACGAGGATAATGTTTTTAATCGTGATAGTACACGTGGTGTATAAGAGTAATGTGTTCTCATTGGTTGATTTAAAAAAATAACCTATAAAATATTTTACGTTTAACGTCAAGAAACAATAAACGACAATTTATAATTGAACAAAATTTGAAGTACGGAAATTTAAAATAAAAATTTATTTAACAAAATAAATTATAGTTTTATAGTCAAAATTTAAATTACGGTAATTTAAAATATTTAACAAAATTTTTAAAAATTAATAATTGAAAAAACTACTGTTTTTAGGATAACAATATGCAAATTAGTTGAATAATTTATAAATTTATCTAACATGTAAATAATAATAATTTGTTAAATATTTTCACATGCTATTTAACAAAAACCATAGTTAGTTGAAATAAAAATTCATTAAACAAAAGAATGATATTATTACGAGCGCGTCTTCCTAATAATCCTAATAAATTATTATTTATTTCTTCGTTATTCAATTCTTCTTCAATTTCTTTCAAATCATCATCTAAAATTTTACAATTTATAGTAATTATTATTTTACAACTATTATCAAATTTTTAACAATAACTACTTCCAGATTATACAATTGCTTGATGTTATGCAGTATTCTGCAGGCATAAATAATTTTAGTTATAAATGTGGGGTGGTAATTTATTGCTAAATAATTATAATCAATTTATTAATTTTTAATTAAAAAAAAGACATGTTAGGAAATCGTTTCATAAGAACGTTTCTATAATTTTTGCGTAGGTATATTATGCGTTTAAAATATACCTTTTGCGTAATTTATCCATAATATTATTTAATTGAATATTTATTTTGAAAATAAATTTATTTTTCAAGATTCAAGTTCACATTCACTAATAGAAATAACCCTTCAATTTTTTTAATGACACCTACTGACCATCTCTCAGTTAAGGGATCAACTTGGTGTATTTTGACGCTGATTATGGATCCCTTCGAGTTACAGAATGCGCAAATCCTTATACCTGAAGAGATCCCTCACCACTCTGCCAGGTAAAGATCGATCTTGAAGAGCGGTATCTAACTAAAGAATCTTTTATTATTACAGAATAGGTTTTGTCATTAGTTAAGAGATCCTCTCCGTTAAGATCCCTTAAAAGTTAGAGAATACGACCCTAAAACTTAAAACTTTTGTGAGATTGATTGACATCATAGAAATTGGCGCAACGATAAATTGTTCAAATTGCAATTGGTACTAATGGAAAATTTTTGAATTGTTTGGCGTGTGTTTATAACCTTAATATTATTATAACGGTTAAAATACGAAGATTGTAAATACTAACTATTATTTTGATGTTGTTTTATTATTATTTTAAAATATTCTTCTGATATAAATAATTTTGTAAGTATATTATAAGTGCATTCAAATTTTATTTTCTTACGTAGTACTATAATAGTTAGAATAAAGTAACAATTAAAGTGATTTATTATTGTTTATTAATTTAAGAATGAAGGAACAACCTGACATACCTACGAAACAAATACTTCAGGTATTTATAAATATGGTTTCATATTATGCTATAGCTTATTTAAATGTATAAGGAAACTATTAAAAAGTTGAATTTTTTATTTAAAAACTAAATTTTATACTACGATACTTCTTATTTCCTTCAGCTATTGAATGTTATTTTAAAAAAACTTTTACCTTGATCCATTTTCAGACATTTAAATAAGTTTGTTTAGCATAATATAATGTCTTACTTACACGTTCTTTTTATTGTAGATATAGAAAAATGAATAAGCAACTTATACGTCAACTTTTAAAGGAATCTATAAATAGGAACTATATTTTGGTATATAATATAATCAATGAAAATTTATCTGAATTGGATGACTCAACTGCTGCTAAAATTTTTATCGAATGCTGTCGAGTGTTTTACGAAAAAGATAATGATTTGTGGGAAGAAAGCAATAAGAAAAATACAAACTGCTTATTCCAAGTTTTATTTATTTGTAATGGATGCATAAACGAAATTGATGATATTCTTTTACTGGGTTATTTCCAATCTATGTATTTTTTAGTAGTACATTTACATGAAAAGGTGAGCATATTGTTAGTTCTTATTATGATATTTTTACTTAAGTAACATTAATATATTATTTTGTACTTTTTAGAAGAAATATGAAAAGCTAATGGAAATGAATAATTTGCTCATGCCAAACTTTATGAATGGATCAAAAAATGAGAAAGTTTTAAAAGTATATCATTCAATCTGCAATCGTATTTATAACATAATTTGTGAATTCAGCAGCTCGGACAAAAATGGTATTTTATATTACAACTTTCTAACGTTACTATTGGGAATGAGATTTCTTCATTATCCGACAAAGGTAGCTCTTGCAGAATCAACTTATATTTTTATAAAAAACAAAATGTTTTCTGATTGCGATGAACATATACAACACAATTTATTAACATTTATATTGGCGCTTATAAATAGGAATAAAAAAGATGAAGATAATGCTAACCATTTTGAAGATGTATATTGTGCCACTTTAAAAATTTTAGAGGTTTTCATTGGAGTGAATTTGAAGCAACATAAAATAAATAAAGTGCAAGAAATTATCGATGTGGCTAACTCTATGGCAGTCGTATCAATAGGCAGTCATATCATTTACCGAAAATTATTTGGCCTAATTTTGTCCGTTACTAAATTATTAATTAAACTAACAATCATTGAAGATTGCATGGATGTGATTACCCAAATGTTTGAAAGTTGTATCGACGACTTTAATGATTTTTGTAAAAATTTTGGATTTTTGGTGAACTTACAAAAAACTTGCAAAACAATCAGTATCTTAATGTATAATTGGGTGGAATACTTTTTAACATCTAAACCGAGCTGGACATTTTTAGAACAAAATCAAATTCAGAAATTGCTGTTTAAATTTGTAAGTGGCGTTGGTAAAGTAGTCTCGAAAGTTCCTATAACGTGTTCTGTATGTTCAAAATGTGAAATACAAACTGATCTTAATACTTCCGTAAAAATTACCTCTTTAATAGGAAACTTATGGAAACTTTCCGTTGCTCAATCTCAAGAAATTTCAGTTTCTTTATGTCTGATTGTTGTACATTATTTTGAAAATTGTTGTACACATATTAAAACGTTGAAAGATTTAAACTGCCAATCGTGGAAGAGTTTGTGGAATCAAGTTGGAACGAGCATTTACAATGTCGGTGTAAAATTGTACGCACGAAAAAATCGCGAGTGTTTGAAATTTTTTAGTTTGGTTATTCAAACTCATAATTACTTGGAAGGCATAAGTACAAATTCGATTTTTAAATTCAATATAGTAAATTCAAGTTTGATGTGTTTGACAGAAACTTATCTTCAATTTAATGAATACGAATCAGCTTTAACATTTGCCGCCTTGGGAATATTTATCAGAACAAATACTTTGCAAAAGGTTTATAGGGATTGGGTACGGGCTAAGTCTGCAGTTAGAGAGAGTAACGATGATGAAAATTTAAAATATACAGAATTAACTGTTGTGGAATGTTTGCAACAAAATATAGCGAAAATTAGAACTGTTTATCCGGATTTTAGTTGTGATTTTGAAAATTCCGATATTATTAAGTTGTTGATCGATGAATTGGACAGTTATAAAATTTTATGGCAAAGCAAGGTGCCTATGAAATGCGCATTCTTGAAACTGTATGAAGTTGCAGATTTGATAACTTCGATAAAGGCGTTGATAAAATATTGGGGTTTCAATGCTTTCTTGATTAACGAAGATATTTTTCTACTGTTACCTAAAATGCTGGACAAATTGGAACATGAAAATGGCCTCCAAAAGATGGAAAAGCAGATTTTGTTGGCATCTTTGTATGTAATTCAATATTATTATGAGACTTGGAAAGCCAGAAACAGAATGATCGAGACCATTAATAACACAGTAATTTTTGAAGAACCAGCTCCATTGCCACACGAACAACCTAAAAATCCCAATGACGAGTTTGATTTAGTGTCTTCTTACGTAAATTTAAAAATTGAGGTTCACGGGAAAATATGGGATATTTTGAGTAAATCGTTGTCTATATTTCAAAAGTGCTTATCCAAAACTGTTTTATCTTCAACTGTAGAAATATTAAAAGAGTACGACGTATATAAAATAATTTTAAATATAATTTATGAATTTAAAATACACTGCAATTCTTTAAAAGTTATTTCTGCATGTTTTCTGGGTCTACATATTAGCAAACTTTTGGAAAATAAAATTTTTACATTAGAAATGGCGTCGTTGCTGTTAGAAGAAAAGATGGTGAGTTCCACCATGTTAAAAGATATTATAGCCGAATGTAATTCCATAGAAAAGGAATTATGTGATTCTGATGATGCAACTGCAATGCTAACCCAATATTGTGCCAGTAAAAGTTTAATGCATCTTAGAGAAGAAAATATAAATTTGGGATACCAAGAGTTTGAAATAGCTTGCAAATATTGTAATCAACTACCACAGGAAGATAAATATGAAGCGATTAAATTAAAAGTACAGTTTTTACATGTCAAATACCTACAACTTCCTTGTTCGTTTAAAATTGAAGGGCACGATTTACATTCCTTGGAAAAATTTTCAAACGTATATAACAATACAGTCATTAATTATAAGGAAATAGGTGAGCATTATTTAAATTAATTTTTATATCCTTAATTTCTACTTTATGCTTCTTTTTCTAGGTCGTTATTCTTTATTTACAACATTATTATATATGGAAGTGAGTCAGTCTGTAGCCAACTTCTATAAATGGATGCATTTACCAAGAGAAGTCAGATGTTTTTGCAGGGATATTGTAACATTAGTTCAATCATTAGTATTTCCCATAAGAACGGCATATTTCATAGTATATCTTGCTCAAGCCGATTTGTTAAGCAGTCGTTTGAGTGATTGCCAGAACAAACTAAATGAACTAGCAAACATTTTATGTTTACGAAACGACAAACCTATGGATTTGGAACGCCAATCGCCTGTAAAACAGACCAATAACGTTGATAATTTAATAGAAAGTTTAAGAGATATAAATTTGAATAGCCACTATAACAGTAGACAATTAATGGGATCGCCCGAGTTGCCCATTAAGGACTTTCAGTTTCCTACATTTATGAAACACTCTGACAATTGCGAATGTTTTTATTGTGTAAATATCGAATACAAGTGCCTAATTTTGATGTACATTACTTTGGTAGCTCAATTAAACTTAAGTCAAGGTAATTTAGAAGTTGCAAACAGTTACTTTCAAAACGGTTTGAGAATTTACGATTACATGGTTAATGTTAAACAACAGAGTTTTTTTAAAATTAAAACTACGAAACAGCTTTCTTCTTATCCTTTCTACACCTTGGAAGATCTTTTATGTCCGACCTACAGTGCTATGTTACTCGAATATGGTAATTTCTTACTTAAATCAAATAATTTTGCAAAAGCCGATATTATTAATAAAAATCTAATGAATTTAATGTCAAAACAGAAATATAGCAATATGTTTTTATATAATGAAGCACGATTTCAAAAAATGCTAATTATAATGACGGAAATGAATCTACAAGAAATATCTGAAGTTAAAATCGATACTATGGACAACAACGAAAATTTGGAAATTGTTAAAACACCTGAAAATAAAACAACCAAAGTTGTGTTTGAAATATGTACTCCTGCTATTAGTTCCATAGCACCAAAACGCCGATTAAGAAAAATAAAATGTGATCTTTCAGTTGAAGATGAAGAAGATAAACCTGCTACACCTAAGGTTTCAAGGAAAAAAATTGTATCAAAAAAAGAAACTAAAATTAATTCCGCTTTTTTAAGTAAAACTCCTGCTCCAATTGGTAGTCATCCTTATGTTGCCACAAGTATTAAAAGACCGGTACTTCAGAAAATTTCGCCGATTAATGGTAGTAAAAGCAAAACTTTTACAAATTTAGATATTCCGAGTATAGTACCTATGAGTCCGAATGCTTATACACCAAATGCTATGAAAGCTCAAACAACAATAAAAAATCTAAACAAAAATGGAAAAACAGCAACAGCTTTAAGTGAGCAAGCGAAGGCGAAACTGAAGCATAATTCTCAAGATGTCGATAATGGAATACGTAAAAACTTAATGGGTGAACTAAGCGAAGTAGATGATAGTAGAAATAAAACTAAATATATAAAAAAACCTTCAGTTACAAAAAGAATAAAATCAAAGGAACAAGAAACAAAGTTGCCAAGACCCACAAGGTCTTGCAAGAGATTGTAATTATTATTAAGAGATGTAAATTTTGCCATATATATAGTAATAGATTGTTAATTAATTAGTAAATAATATTTTTGTAATTTTAATATGTTGAATATCTATAAATACAGAATTTTAATGATTTTTCCGGGTATTATTTTAGAAGACTATAAATGCAGTATAATTTTGACAAATCAAAAATAAAAACAATGTAACATTTAAGATAAACTATACCTTTTCCAGTATGATTTGGAACAAATGAAAACAGATTTGGAACAAACGAAAACAGACTTGAAGCAAATGAAAACACAATCAATGCAAATGAAAACAGATTCGGAGCAAATGAAAACAGATTCGAAACAAACGAAATCAGATTCGGAGCAAACGAAAACAGATCTGAAACAAGTGAAGAATATTTGGAACAAAATGCAAACAGATTTGAAAAGATGAAAACAGATTTGGAGTAAATGAAATCAAATTTTCTGCAAATTCAAATTTTTTTTTAATATGTTGTAATATTACTTAAATACATATTTATTTTTATTTTTATGAAATTTTAACAATATTTTCCTGCCGTAATGATGCACCGTATACCGTTCCACATGGTTTGCATATACAAGATGTTCTTGTGGCAGCTTTCAAAATGCAATATCGGAGATGTCTAGAGAAATATATACATTCTAAATTCTGAAATGGTTAGTTCCTAGTTGTTATTATGTAGGTAAAAACGACTTAATTTGTCTATAAAGGTAAAATTACGTATAAGTAATAACAAACAAGAATTTACCATTTAAGAATTTAAAATGTGTATTTTGGAAGACATCTCCGATATTGCATTTCAAGAGCTGCCAGGAGCATTTTTTTGGATTTGCAAAACTTGTGGAACAGTATTATGGTGCATCATTATGGCAGGAAGATATTAAAATTTAATAAAAATAAATATGTATTTAAGTCATATTACATCATAATAAAAAAAATTTTATTTGTAGAAAATTTGTTTTCATTTACTCCAAATCTGTTTTCATGTTTTCAAATCTGTTTGCATTTTGTTCCAAATGTTCTTCACTTGTTTCAGATCTGTTTTCGTTTGCTCCGAATCTGATTTCGTTTGTTTCGAATCTGTTTTCATTTGCTCCGAATCTGTTTTCGTTTGCTTCAGATCTGTTTTCATTTGCTCCAAGTCTGTTTTCATTTGCATTGATTGTGTTTTCATTTGCACCAAATCTGTTTTCATTTGCTTCAAGTCTGTTTTCGTTTGTTCCAAATCTGTTTTCATTTGTTCCAAATCATACTGGAAAAGGTATAGATATACAAACAAAAATTATTTTATGTTAGCTGTTAACCCTGTAGCAGTCGCGCCTTTTATTTTCACATGAGCGGTCGCGCCGCGGTCCTTAGGTCCGCATAATGAAATATCAGTTGTTTTGTGAGATTATGTTGCATGTCACACAAAAACTATTAAAATAAAACAAATTTTATTCAAAATTAAAATTTTACCAAATAAAATGTATTAATTCAACAATTTAAAAAATAAAAACGAAATTCTTCTATAGTAGGAAAGGATCTTGGGTACCCGATAATCGACGTACCTAGTTGTTTGATTGTGCTGCACCCCCTGGTACCCAAGATTATCCTTTCCTGTTCAACTTTTGGGGTGAGATTAATTTGATACTTCTTCTATAGTATTTATAATGGATGCAGATTAACAATTATTGCTAATCTGCATCCGTTTCGGTTTCGAGGCAGGTAGAACTTGTAACTTTTCTTTGGTATTGCTCTAGACAAATAAATTTCTCACAGGAACCGCAAATAATCGCCGTTTTTTTGATCTTGTGAGAACCACACTTGTGTCAGGAAAGCATACCTACCAGGGCCGGCAACAGTTGTGTTGCTTGAGTGCTCGGGTTGCACTACGGATTTTGAGCACCACACGGGAAATTACAAAACAGTAAATAATTTGGAAAAGAAAACACTAAACACTTAAATACAACAAATTGTATTTCACACAACATAATATTATGTGAGCACACCACAAGGCAAATCTAAAAGATGCCGGCTATGATACCTACGCACATCAATCGATATAATAATGAATTATGTAAACAATTCCAAATTTTATCAACAGTGCTGATCTTTGTTCCCCGACGCGACTGCCGAAGGGTTAATGATACAAATTTTTTTTAAGGACTTATTCCCATCTTCATTAATGGGATGTAAATTATATTACGTGGTTTTGTATCTTTTCTAAGGTTTATGCTGGGTTTTATTGTTTTGATATAATTCGTGGTTTACCTTACCGTTGTAAGAAATGTATTGACCAAATTTCAACAACATGGCAGCTCTATTACGTACACTTGATGTTGTTTTGAGTTTGATCTGAATTATTTTATGTTAAAAAAGAATGCAAACATTTGGTTTTTAAACAAAACTTTCTATACCAACTATACGTATTAGGTTAACTTAATATTTCTCCGCGTGGTGGCGTTCGCTTAACGTCTTTATTTTTAAATTTTTGAGATATGTTTTTCTACATCAAGAATTTCGGTTTTTTTTCCAAATCAAAATAAGTATGATTTTTATGAATGCTGACATTTGTGGTGCTTCATTATCTTCATCTTTTCGTAAAATTGCTCTTGTATGTTTAGGTGGTTCTTTATCAGATTTGTTGGTATAACGCTTAGTATACCGGTCTTTTTAGCCACTTTTAAGTCTGGCCAACATATCAACTCTCGCAGTCTTTACATGGGCGATCTTATAAACTAATTTTGATTTTTGTTCTCTTTATCTATCTGTTTTTAAATTTGTTAGCAGACCTCTATGGTCTATGTATTTAAGGTTATTGTAAGGATCTAGTGAGCAATCAGTTTCAACATCTTGTGCTAATTTTTCGATTAAACCTCTTAAACAAAGAAACCTGAAATAGTTTTGTTCAACTACTTTCTTTTGTTTCTTCTATATCTCTATGTTGTAATCTCCTTTTTGCTGCAGTTATACAAACCATTTTGGGTATCCGTTTTCTTTTAAAATTTCTTGTTAATTTTTTTGATAAAAGGAATTCACTATATTCACTATGAATATGAATGTATAAAGCTATAAATAAAATAAGTATAAAATATCGCAAGCATTTTCATCATACTATGGCATCATTAGGAAATGAAATAATCTTGACTGAACTGATATCCAGTCTCTCGCAGAATTGCATTGGTATATTCTGTCTCGCGAAAGATTGAATACCCCGCGCTTCAAATAACTTCAATTTTTCCAAGCCCTAATTCTTCTCTATTTGGTATTTACTACATATGATCATTTAAGGTGGTATAATCTAAATAGAGTAAGTAGAATACAGTAAACCGAAAGTATTATTTTTAGTCGATGTTACTTCAAGTTAAATATTTTCTGCTGATATCTAGCACATATAGCACATTTTAAAAATGTAATATTTACTAATAGGGAGTGGTGAAGGGGTAAAACCTAAAATTAAATAAAATTTTTTTTCAATTTCTAAGTCAATGTTTTGTTAAAATCGGTAGATTTTGAGACTCTGGTTAATTTTGAAATTAAAGGCTATAATAATGTTTTTACTAGGGGGAATAACCATCAGTACAAAATTAAGAAAAAATTATTTAAAAATGTATATTTTTTGAATCTAATTATTTATTGGAATTATGTAATTTTAATGTAATTATTTTAATTAGCTATCCGGTTATGTAGAACTAACTTAATTTATTTGTAATTACCCTTTTCCTACAGCGCCGGTGGTGTTTATATGAGCTAATGTATTATCACCATTAACCATTTTAAAACTCTGCAATTTTAAAATCATTCAAATTGTATAATAAGTAATTTAAAAAAGTTGGATTGTAATATCGCTAACTACGCATTCAATTTTATGCGCAAAGTACCTAACTAACTTGTTTTCCATACGACCGGACCTGCGTGACGTGACGCATGATACGTATAAAAATATCGGAATATTGATGTCAATATTTGCAATAAATTGATCTAAAATACAAATAAAAGAATTTTTAATTTCAAAAATTTAGAAAGTTTACAACTATACACACTGAAAATCTTACCATAATTTTCTTCTATAATAAATATATAGTTCACTACCTACTAAACATTTAAAACCATTTAAATTATTATAGCAATATATTTGTTAACAATTTTGTAATTAATCGTATTACATAAAATTTGATAATTGTTCCTATTAAAATATTATGTACGGTTTTTGATCATCCTTTTATTTACTAAATTTGAAGATCATTATTTATGAAATTAGTAACCCTCCAATTAAAACGGAAGTAATGACATAATTAGGTTAATTACCGAAAAAAAATCATATTTATAGGCCGTTCGTTCCAAAATAATTCAGTTTTAAAGTTACACTTTAAAGTTACAGACTAATCATGGCAACCAAAACTTTTTTGATGGTTCTTGTAATATTTTTTGTAATTCAGGTAAGTTTTTTATTTTGTATATTTATATATTAATATTTGATTTGAAACAACAATTTTTAATTTTAGTTTGTGCTGTCGGCAAATCTTGTGCGCCAAGTCCGTGATCTTCCAACAGTGGAGCAGATTGGAGCAAAAGTTGATCAAGCTGAAGGTTTCATCAAGGACACTGTGTCTGATGTTCTAAATAGATAAGTAAGTAATCCAAATTGTTATTAGTTACAAATATCTATATTTTATAAATATTTTCGACAAGAGTTCCCCAAATTTACTGCCTGTCCGATTTCTTTACTTAATAATTATTTCGAAGTTATGAAATTGATAATATGAACTAACAAGATAATTTAAGATAATTAAGAAATAACTATTGTTATTTTCTAATGACTGTCCTTTAAGGTCAGTGGTTTTACTAAAAATAATAAAATCTTTAACCCAAAATAGTTTTTAGACGTAATAACTTCCGCAGTAACGTACAAACTGGAAATTTATAAAAACACCCGATACAGTATACAATAGTTTTTACTCTTTTTTACCAAAATTTGGGAATGATCCATAAAATTTTATTTTTATATTTGTAATGAAGCTCTCAACTACTACCATAATTTCATTAAAAAAATTTAAATTTCAGGATCGGGTTTTCGTACTCTTTCCCTTACAATTTCGACAATAGTTTTTAGCGTGTATTGGCCAAACTACCTTAATTGAATAATATCTATTTTAATTTTTCAATCGGTGTTAGACGTTTAACAGTTAGATATATGATTTTATGAGTTTATTCGTATACAAATTATTAACATTTTTGAATTGCAGATATACATAACGATTCCACAAGCATTCACATGAAGTCTTCTGCAGTAGCTAGTAAATGCACTAGGAAAATAATGAAATTTAAAATTAATTACACAATGCACATTTATATCTAAGATATTTTTTGGAAATAAAGTTCTTATAGTTCTTATAGAGTATTGTTAATTTGTATCTTTTTCTTAACTTCTTTTAAACCTTCACGATTAGTAAAATCCATATAATTATATTAAATAGTATTTATATATAAAGTGAACACGGAATTGCGGTTTTCAATAATGGAATTATTGTCTTACCTTTCTAATATTATCTAAAAATCTAACGATAATATTTGAGATTTCGAATTTTACTTCTACAAACCTTAAAAATTGAAAGTTTTACTGCTACTAAATTTTTCAGTAATAAAATCAATTTTATTCGTCTGTGATATGATGAAATTTTTTTCAGTGAATGGAACTTACAAAATGTGTTACTGCAGTTAACAAAATTTACGATTGTTAGTTTTCTGAAAATATTTCAAATAAATTGTTTTCTTGCTCTATCAAAAATAATTAAATTATGTAATTTAAGAATTTTTTTGGACAGTTTTGGGATTGATTTCTGTATAGTTCATAAAAGGCTCGATTTTCAGTCAAGCGCGGCCGAGTTTGGGGTGCAATCGTACTTCAGCACTTCGGTCTAGTCCGCCACTGGGCTCATCGTCTTCTCCATTGAGAAGAGAGCAGAGCAATAAATTCGGAGCGATTTTCTGCTCTCTGCCGGTGTATGCTTGATACCACACTATGGTATTGAAAATAGGAAAATAAATTGTATGCAATTAAAATAGGGAAAATATAATTATAATAAAGTAATTATAAATAATTAAAAACTAATAACAAAAACTACAATTTCAGTCAATTCTTTTATAAAGTTAAAGTTAGTCATGAATTAATTTATATTTAAATTATTATGGATAATCATGACTATTGGCTAGTCGTCAGTGATTTTATATTCGTTATTATCGCACATTTAGTAGCAACGTATAAGTCGAGCAAAGTGTTCTTCCTGTCAAGTTATCACCAAAAATGGCTATGTGCGATAATCCTAATTTGCGAAAATATACCATACAATATTTAACAGTATTTGTAGGTAAGCACGTAAATTATTTAATTTAAATTTATATTTTTTAAATTCAAAAATAAATCGTAGTATACAGGTACCTACCTATTTAAAATCTAGTGCAAATTGATTTGGTAATTTGAAATATAATATATTGAACCCCAAGTTAAACTAAAACATTTAAATATTACGTACAAAACTTTTCGGTGTGTTTAATTTTTTTAAACAAAATCAAGTTGCCTTGAATCGATGATTCTGATATTGTTAAGGTTATCGAATAACACTTATTTTTTATCGTAACAGTTCGTACATTTAATTATTTACTCTACACATGGATAAATCAACAGTTTGCTAATAATGTGCAATTTAATGGTAGAATTGGTAGAATATGTTCGGTATTTGAATTGTTTAATTTCAATTCGAATTGAGGGTCACGTATATGTATGCTTCATTATTTAAATTTTTGTTATATTATAATTTCTATATTTAAATATTCTGTTTTTAAGCGGCATAGAAAAACCAGAAACACATTTTAAATTATGTAGATACTTTTTTTTTGCAATATATATACTACTATACTAACTTATAATACTGCGTTCAATCTTTATAGTTAGAATACTTAAGAACAAATAGAATTAAAATGTATAATATATTTTTTAATAGATATTAATGATTCTTGATGTTATGTATGATAATAATCATAACAACTACTTACTAAACAATAATATATAATATTTTATAATAAATATGCACCTAAACTATATTATAGTAATGTCTTATATTAATTTATAATAGACTTTACACGATCAATGTAAACATTTTTATTTGCGCACATTAATTAATTACTCATAATAATTGTGTTATTGTTAGTAACACTATTAATAATATTGTTGCAGTAGTGATTTGTTGATTTGTTAGATCTATAATAATATAATACACCGTAGCGAAACCTTCACAGAGAGCTTAGAAAAATTATTTAGAATCAATAATTATTTTTATGCTCGGTTGACTATGTTTACATGGAGGGTTAAATTTCCACATTTAAAACTGCCAAATCTAACGTAAGAATTTGTTTATTGCAATGGTAGTGTAATCTAAAGCCCAGTGGCGTAACAACTGTGATTGTTGCCCGTGTTGTTACTCTGCACGGGGCCCCTAAGTATATAATAGTATTTAGGTAATTTACTAAAATAAAAAAGCTTGTAAATATGATAAATGTAATTATTATTAATTTATAAGAATATTAACGATTTATTAAAAACAAAAAGTTTTGCAAGCTTTATAAAGGGGGTTCGCAAAAATATATTGTAATGGCGGAATTAGAATTTTTCGGATCGTCAATTCAACACTTTTCCCGAATTCACAAAAAAGAACGAGAATAATATCTGCTGATATAAATGTTATGTTCTGGTTTAAAGCCTACTCTATATTATATATAATATATACCTACTCGAACTTGAAATACTTCATCTCTGCGGTTGGTGCTGATGCAAACTACTTACAAAACCCAATTTTACTGTTTCATTTACTGTTCCTAATGACTATTCAGGGAGTTTGCCAATTTATTCCAGTTTTTAGAAGGAATTTCCAAGAAAAAAAGGGTTGGAAACCGCTGCTATATCAATCTGATCACTTTAGCACATCTGATAATTTAGCATTTGTTACAAATTCAATGTACTTGCAAACTGCTTGTACTCAATTACTCATCAAAATATATGTCCACTCCTATGATCCTAGGCCACCTGAAATCGTAAATTTACAATTGAATATATTATTAATGAAATTAATTACGACAATTCAATTAATTCGTAATTAATTAAAAATAATTTTATTACGTAATTAAAAAAAACAAATTTTATTTTGCAAAGTTGGATTTATACTTCGATTACTAATACTCGAGGTACAGAATCAGTCAAATCAAAAACTATAACATATTTAGAAAGTTAAATTGGCATTCAAAAGAGCAACAATAAGTAATAATTTTAATGTGTTTAATTAATTATCATTAATTAATTAATTATATATAAGCACACTTAATAACTTTGTATTTCTAAATTATAAAAAATCAAAAATACTTTGGCAAAAAGCATTCTTTTATCCGCTATTTCGGCGCAAAGTCAACTAACTCGCAGCAACTATAAAATTTACAAATTTTTTGCTCTTATTTTGGTTAAAATTTTAATATTTTTAATAATATATATTGTGGTGTTTCAAACATCAATTTTGATTTTTTTGAATTTTTATTTTGTTGGATTGATGTGAATTTGTTTATTTTTGTTGATTTGTGTAATTGTATATGGGGTTGTAAATAATTTTTAAATTTTCGCGGCAACGCGAGAGTATTGTAAAGTTGGTGACAATTTTTGTAAGAGAGGGGGCTTTTTTGCCGACGTTGAAGCGAGAGCGGACGTGTTTCGCCACGTTCTCGTAAAATTTTGAATATTTTGACAAATTTTTGAAATGGTTTTGTAAAGTTCTGCGGATTGATTTTTTGGAGTAAATAAATTGAATTATTGATGATGAGAATTTTTATTATTTTATTTGTGCGATTTGGCCAAACTGTGGAAAATTTTGGATATTGATTTTGTTGATGATTTTTTGGATGTCAATGTTTGGATGTGGATGTTGGATTTGGATTGATTAAATTGGATTTTGGGAAATTAAAATTATTATTAAAAATTTGGAAAATTGAAACTTCGTACAAGGAAACGTGCACTTAGGCGATTGCGAGGTCTGTCCGATTATCGCCACATGAATTTGAAATTTGTTTTTCCATTTTGATATTCAATATTAGAAATTTGGATTTACATGACAATTTTACTACAATAACTGAGCTAGCCGGAGAGAATCAAAAGTGTGGGGGTGGCTTTATGGAAAATTTATTTTTTCACTAAAATATCACTACAATATATATAAAAAAAAATATATATATAAAAAAATAATTTTGAATAAAATCATTTGAGCAGTTTGGGTGAAATGAAAATGCACAATGTGCCTGCGATCTGGTAGATCTCGTCGAAATTAGTAGCGACGTCGACCTTCACAAATTTGTGTAAAGCATTATAAAGAAGTCTTAATATTCGGTACATCATCTTTAATCTTAATCGTTTTAAATAAATTTTAATATAACATGTGTCTTTTTTTGTGGTTGGTAAATCACAATTTTTTTATACAGCAAGAACCTTAAGAATTATGATTAGCTTAACAAATAAGACTTTAAAAGATGCGGACGGACGGACGAACAGATACGAGAGCAGAACATAAGCCTCCTTACAATACTTCGTATAGGAGCCTAAAATTTTGAACAAAATTTGAAAAACAGGTGATTAAATTTTAATAGTCAAATTAAAAATAAACTGCTAATAACATTTAGTAGGTATCGTACTACAGACGATACATTTATCAATTTTATATTTCAAATCTTCGATATCGATTGCCCATTTTAATTCCATAATATAGTATTTTTTAAAAGCTTTTATTTAACTTGGTGTGGGCGTTGTCCGTCGTCCGTGTGCATGAACTTTTTTGAAGCCATTTTTAACCAAATGTTCTAGAACCTGGAGAGCTGAAATTTGGTACACAGCTTTCACTTGAGGCGAATTTTTATATTTTAATTTCGTTTTTTAAAAATTCCGAAAAATAAGCAAAACATAAAAAAACTGAAAATGACAATGCGCATGCGTCTATCTATTGTTAGTGCAAAAAAACATAATTATAGAAAAAGTAGTCAGAGTAATTCGGCATTTAACGCTTGAATTAACTGTACCATTGATTGCGGCTGTGGAGACAGAACAAAGAATATAGTACGTCTGCTATCATTTTAAAAGTGAAATTCGATTGTAAGTTTTCAAAATAATTTTTGAGATAAGAGAAAATTAAATTTATCAAGTGCTCTCCTGTAAAATTTTGTAAATGTCTTAGTTCTGCACTCGTATGACGATATAAGAGTTCAATACAACACAATGCTTACTATCAATTAACATCTAGCTTTCCAAGAGGATTTATTGAATTTAGATTGATTTAGATTTAGAATTTAAATTTATGTTACATTACAAACTAAAATAAATTTAAAAGAAGAAATTAAAAAAATTCATAACCACACGCTTTTATATAGATGTTTTCAAGGAATTTAAAAAATTTTATTTTTCACTTTTTAGTGCACCTTTTTTAATTTTATATAAAAGGTTTTTTAAAAAAATTTTAATTTTTTTAAATCTATTTTTGAATGCAATTCAATGCAATAATAGTTTTGTTTTCTCAGTATTTAAAACCGGTTTGAAACTATCGGACGCAAGCGCTAATGCTGTTTAGTTTGCGTATTTTAATCTGCGCTTGCGCCTGACGGTGTCAAAACGGTTTAGAATGCTGAAGAAGCAAAGCTAATAAAATTCGAAATTGTAGGAAATGTACGTTCAATGCCAACTGTAAATGCTTGTTCACAATGTACGTAAAGCGTAAGACGAACATAAGACTTAAAAATATAAATACAAATAAAAGCTTAATGGAGTATCGAATAATATTAAAATCTTCAAATAGGGATACGACGTAGAATGTTCTTTTGCATATAACAAAATAACTATCATTACAGTATTATTCAATATTCGATTAAGGTCTTATTTGTATTTGTAATTCTTACGTTTTATGAAATTCTTATGTATTATGCACATTGTGAACATGCATTAAGTGTCATGTATGACATAACCTAATTATAAAATAATTATATGTTACATTATACGATAAGAATTATGTGTTCAGTGTCACATCTCATGGCGTGCGCTTAATAATAAGATCATCATAATAATAATAACGTTAATATGAATTATATTTCATAGTGATTTTCAAACCAATAAATTAATTAATCAAGTTATTAACCGAAAATTAAACGATTAAAACAAGTCTATATTGTTTAGTGTCACAATGTGTCATAATATTTTTGTCATATTTTATTTTATATTATGTCATTAATTCGGCATTAAAAAATATTATTCAATGCACGAAAATCGGCATCTTAGCTTATAAATCTCTATTGAACTTAAAAAAATAGTTTACTAAAAAATGTATATAATTATATAGGGGAAGGTCGGGCAAAATGACATAGTTAACGTTTAAATGCCGCCCACAAAGGGGAATAATATCTAAAATATTCGAATTTTTGGTCATTGAACTTATATATTATTGGCCGTTAAGATCTGACATCATAATTTCACCCTTAACTAAATGGGTCTTTATGAAATCACAATGTTTCCCCACAAATTGAATCAATTTCACTTTGCCCGCATACAGCAATGACATAGTAGCAAAGACCAATGACATTATATATATGCTGCTTGCATACAATGTTCGTCCCAAGATTGCTGATTACCTTTTCTGTTGTAATTATGTGCCATCTTCATCTGTAGAAAAGAAAAAGAAAAATTTAAACAATTTCAGAGCATCAGCAATGTCAGAGCATCACATATATTAATATGTACAGGGTGGCTCAATTTCGATCCTTTTTATGGGGAAATCGGTAACTATAGGAGATATCAAAAAATGGATGGCGCATCCTCGATCTCCTTTTTTGAGAAAAGTTTAATGGTGTAAACTCTAATTCGATATCTTTTTTCGTTTTCGAGTTATGGCCAAAAGTTTACTTTTTCGACTTTTCGTTAAATGTCGATATCTCGGTTGTTTGTAAAGTTATAGAAAAAATATTTACACTTTCTTCAGACACTTTTTTAAGGGCAATAAAATGGGCTAAAGAGATTTTAAATATCTAACCTAGTGTTCGAGTTATAATATAAAGTTGTGTTTTTTTAAATAGAAACCATAGTTGGCTATAAAATATTTAAATAGAGGTTTTTATCCTCTTTTCAATTATATAAAATATGTGGGGTCTATTGGGTCTATTATTTCAGTTTCATCCCGTTATATTACAAAATGTTAAATAAAAACACAAGAAGATCGGAAAATTAAATGTTTACTTTTTCAAAACGGAACACTATACAAAATCATTATTTAATGACATTTAAAACGATTGTCTCCAGTTGTTTTTAAAGAGTGTTTTAGTACCTACTTCGATACCTATTTTTATTTAGTATCTATTACCTATTATTTCACAAAAGTGTCAAATGGCTTATGAAAACTATCAATTATTATAATATAAATGTATAATGGATTGTTTTGACAAATCCAACATTAAATTTTCCGATCTTCTTTTGTTTTTATTTAACATTTTTTAATATAATGGGATGAAACTGAAATAATATACCCCACATGTTATATATAATTGAAAAGAGGATAAAAAACTCTATTTAAATATTTCATAGCCAACTATGGCTTCTATTTAAAAAAACATAACTTTATATTATAACTCGGAAACTAAGTTAGATATTTATAATCTCTTTAGCCCAATTTATTGCCGTTAAAAAAGTGTCTGAAGAAAGTGTAAATATTTTTTCTATAACTTTACAAACAACCGAGATATCGACGATTAACGAAAAGTCGAAAAAGTGAACTTTTAGCCATAACTCGAAAACGAAAAAAGATATTGAATTCGAGTTTACACCATTAAACTTTTCTCAAAAAAAGAGATCGAGGATGCGCCATCCATTTTTCGATATCTGCTATAGTTACCGATTTCCTCATAAGAAGGATCGAAATTGAGCCACCCTGTACTTGCAATTTTTTCGAGGAAAGCACAAAAACACGAATCACAAATGTACAGTAAATAATGATCGTTGCCATACCTACTACTTGTGGAGGTGCCAACTTTCTTGCTGTATCCCTGTACCAATAAATGGTACTAGATAAAAGGCGCGGAAATAAACAAAGGTTTAAAATATAAATTTCACGTTGCCCGCCCATTCCACTTTACCCGACCTTCCGCTACCTATATATTTTAATTATCCCATTAAATTTTAATGCTACATTAAGTTTCATCATAAAATCGGTTTTGAATAATCTCGTAGCGTTTGATTAATTATTATTTTATAATTACATAAGCAGTGACGGTACAAGAATAGCTAAGGCCCGTAAGCAAATATACAAAACGGGCTCCTAAAATAAAAACAATGTATTCATTTTGAATAAATTGCGTTTATTATTTAAAAATCTCTTTTTTAGGATTTACTACCCTTTATCGTCCCGGGCCCTTTATGGTCGCGGGCCCCTAAGCATTGCTTACATTCGCTTATTGATATCACCGCCACTGTACATAAGTACTTACTATACACAATATTTTAAATATATTTTTAGGTTTTTTTAAATATTATAGTTTTTTTTTTGCAAAAAGTTATAAAATTTAATTTTGTTTACTTTTTTAATTTTTTATTTTAATAATAAAATAATAAATAATAAAATTATTTTAATAATATTTAATTTTTTAATATAGCCCGTATTTTTGGAATAATAGGACTATGAATGCTTAGAGCACATCGAAAAATTTATCGTGTTGATTTATTAGAAAAAAATGAAATCCTCATTATAATCTTCACAATCAAAGGTCACAGCTTTTTTCAAAAATTATCAATTTGATACTTTTTTTTTATTTCTTATATTATTAGATTATTTCTTCTAATTTCCAATTTATTTCATCGAACAAAGCAAAATCTACTAAAACTGTTTTCTTTCGACAAATGGACGATGCTCTTTTGCCGGATCTTTATACCCAAAAATAATTACAATGTAAATGATATAGTCAATTTTGAAAGCAAGGGCTTGTACCCTATTGATAGGGCTAAAAAAATAAAAGCCATCACTTTGAAAACGTCAAGTAACACCGTCGAGGCGTTACCAAAGTCCGAGTTCATCAGGTGCTTGTACTTGTTTTTTCTGATTTCGATAGCCTCGTATATATCAAGGTGGAACTTATTATTGATTTCTCGGACAAGTGCCATGTTGTCCACGGTAGTATGGTGTCCGTGGTCGATAAGATGTTCTGCAACGCTAGACTTTTGAAGGCTGTTGTTTTTGAACGCCCTCATCATGTGTTCAAGAGAAGGTTACTAACAACTCTGACGAATGCTGAACATGATGAACCCACCGCACGTTTTTGTCTACCTTTCTTTCCTGCAGTTACCGACCATTTAAAAAAATGCTACAGAAAGAATGGGTATACAGCAGTTTTTAAGAGCAGTAATACGTTACTATCAATTGTAAGCACGAAGGATAGGCTTCCGTACCTCCAGAAGTCGGGCATATACCGAATCAAGTGCCAGGATGGATGTGATTACGAATATTATAGTAGGACCTGTAGAAACTTAAAAACCTGGTTTAGTGAACACATGAGAGCGTTCAAGAACAACAGCCCTCAAAAGTCTAGCGTTGCAGAACATCTTATCGACCACGGACACCATACTACCGTGGATAACATGGCACTTGTCCGAGAAATCAATAATAAGTTCCACCTCGATATACACGAGGCTATCGAAATCAGAAAAAACAAGTACAAGCACCTGATGAACTCGGACTCTGGTAACGCCTCGACGGTGTTACTTGACCTTCTGGATGGTGGGCCTGCCGAGATGATATGATAAGCGGTAAAGGGTTTTCTTCCATGAATGTGAATGTTTCTTGTGTTGGCTAATTTTTCCTCCTGACCTGTTGAGTTTACCATTACTCTTACTTGTAAATTTTAATTATAAGATCCTCTTTTTTATTCTCATTTTACTGCAATTATTTTGTTATATTTATATGTACCGTAAAACGGGGCGACTTGATCAGTGTTTTCGGAAATTGATCGCTCTGCAGCTGTTACCAGACAATTTGGGATCAAACAAAAAATACTTCAGATAACTTTGGGCTGGTGACTATCCAATGCAAAGTTCAAAAAAAAATAGGTGCCCCATCTTAGGGGCAAAAAAAATATATATATGTACATTATCAAGTCGCCCCACTATGGGACTATCGGTTGAAAACATCGATGTTCGATTATGTTAGGTGTCACTTGTCACTTCCTTGTATTCAGTCGCAAATACTTTTTAGCGTTTGAAAATGAAAGCATTGCTTTCGAAACTAGTAATGCAATAATAAAAATATTTTCCCGAATTGAAATTGGTGTTTTGTGAACTGGTACCTTTTCCTCAATATTTTACAATTGAAAATTTCTGCTATAAATTAAGAATAATTTATATTGATATTTTGCATTACAGTAAAAAAAACGTCGACCTCAGTTAAGCAAGTTATTTTAGTTTGATCTGCATTTTTTATCATTTGTATTCAAAAAATTGTTAATTCACTGTCTAGCAATAAACACGCTATCTACTTTAAGTAAAAATGTAGTTCGATATTAAATAATCTTTGTACTTTAAACTGAGAATGGGTTGGTAAAACTTTGTTTCTTTTATAATAAATATGGATTCACCTTTATCAAATGTGATAAACCAACTTGAACTTCAAGGAATTGCAATTATTTTTCTTTCAATTGAGATTGCGATAGCATAACTGCGTTGGCAAGCCGTGCATCAGTTTTGCTATTTTTTTATTTTATAAATTTTATTACAGTTTTTTGCAAAGCTAGTTTTATTATTGTTATTCTATCTTGTTTTTCTTGTTATAACTTTAAATTGGAAATTTTGCAATTAATTTTCAACGTTAATCTACAAGGTTAATTTTTTTTGTTAATATGTTAAGTTGTAAACAATTTTACTTTGTTGTTCCGTATTCAGGAAGTTATACGGAAAAGAGTTGCTATTTAGGAGTAAACAAATAATAAATTCTGTCCATCATAACAATTTGCTTAATTTTTAATGTAAAGCTTTGTATTCTTCCAGGAATTGGAGAAACCGGTGAAATAAAAATGTATATGGATTTTATTGGGTTTTTCAAATACCTAATTCATGGTTAAATTGCAACATTCTATATATTTGTATTGTTCATTCAACCTATGTTGCCAGTACAATAATAAATAAATTATAAGAAACTATTAAAATTTAAAATTCAAATTCAATAATTTTAATTTACTATTTGTTATACATAAAAATTAAAAGAAGCGAAGAAGAACAAATAACCCAATAATAATTAAATATCTAATATCACCTTCTCATTTTAATTAAAGAATAAAATTTAAATGGGTTCTCAGAAGCTGTTTTTGTTGGTAATCCCAAATTTGAAGTTTGGCTACTAAAAGTATATAAATTTTGCACTGGTTTCTTAACGAAGATTAAAGAAATTCCAACAATTCTTAAACCTAACTAATAAATCTTATACGCAAGATTATTGATTTTAGAAATTTTAATGTAGATTATAAAATACTTTCCCATTTATTTATTTGCAATGAAGGTAGCAGGTCCCAAAGGGCGGGGGGGGGGTACAGGGTGTCATCGCAACACACAACACTGTACATATAACTTCACGTAAAGAAACTTATAAAAAATAAATTCAATGTACATTCGTATTTTGCAATTTACATAACGTGATAAGCTAAAATTTTATTTTTATGTTGTGGTGATGGTAGACGTCAACAAAATATGTACCTCTGATGTGTATCGGTTTAAAATTTCTAAACATTGATAAACATTCCTGTTCATAATATTCATATTCTCTAGAATTAATAAAATAAAAAAATAAAATAATGTTTACTTGTCGGAAATTCACATAATAACACCTGCTATTATTTCGTATACAGGGTGACCGGTCGACCATCTGAACATAGGAAATTAACATAGGAAATTGATTTTTATTTAATTCCTGCTTCTCATCACAACGGATAAGAATTAAAATGGTATCAATTTAAAGAAATTTCTATTCCGCTTCTAAAGATACCTAACACTTGAGATTTTGTTTTTTAATTACTGGTAAAACTTTACTAATAAAATGCAAAAAGGAGGTTTTAAAAATAATTTTAGTTGCCTTGATTGAATTTTATTGCAATTGTTTTTATAATACAACTACCACTGTAATAAAATTTTTACCATAAAAACTTTTTCTTCCACAGAATAAGTGTTTCCGTTAATTGTTAACCAAATTTATTGTAATCTGTCAAAGTAACTTGTTGGAAATTATTGGTTTTCAAACAAAAACAATTGCAATAAAATTCAATTAAGGCAACTAAAATTATTTTTTAAATCTCTTTTTCGCATTTTATTAGTGAGTTTTTACCAGTAATTTAAAAACATAATATCAAGTGTTAGGTATCTTTAGAAGCGGACTAAAAATCTCTTTAAATTGATACTATTTTCATTCTCATCCGTTGTGATGGGAAGCAGGAATTAAAGAAAAATCAATTTCCTATGTTCAGATGGTCGACCGGTCACCCGGTATATTTTGAATGCATAGCCAATGTGGAATCCCTAGAAAAAGATTCTCTTGAATCCCCAAACAATTCGTCTTTTAAGCACTATCTGTGTAAAAAAAGATAATATACCGATGTCAAGCTACTGTGTCAAAATTAAAAAAAAATTAGTCCACAATTATGTGTAATTTATTTGTCGCATTCGCGAATTTTGTGCTCTAACCGATTCTTGATCTTAAAAAAAAAATTATTAAAAATAATGTCCATTTTGATACGCGATTGGGTTTCAAAGTAACTTGGTTTTAGACGGAAATAGAAAAAAAATATTTTTTGAACTTGTTTATAATATAACTTATTTTTAGTAAGTATCTACTATAATAACAAAACGCTTTCACAAAAATGCTGTTTTTTGCGTTATGCACTTTTCTTTCTGGGGGTGCAAAGGTGCAATATATTAAAATAATAATACATTATTTTATACACAAAACTGTACGACATGACGATAGCGCAACTTAACACCTGCGATGTGAAATCATTCTTTACTTTCATTGGGAAATTATTTATCACTTGCATGGAATTTAAAAAATATTAAAATTCTCCAGGTAGCCGGGTATCCAGCTAGTTAATTATATTTTCTATTATAATATAATATCTTATGAGTGAGTGGATACAGTGAAACTCAAATAGTATGCACTTTGATTGGTGTGGAACTTGATTGGTTGTTATATTTTCTTAGGCCGGTAAAAAAAATTGACTAATGAAAACGTGGTTACAGAAAGACGGAAAGAGTTTTGTACATAATTCGAATTATATTAGTTAATTTAGTGTTATCTAAACGTCAAAGTAACTTTTATTGCTACGAAGATTTTTTTTAAATATCTTTTTATTCGATAACCTAAAGTAAGATAAAATATTTAAATATTAAATACGTTAAGATTAAAAAAAATTAAGTAACTTAGTAAAAATCACTTCAGTTTAGTATTGTTTATTTATTACGTTTAATTTTTCAGCAACTTTGGGAATGGTATCAGATGGAATGCAATTTGGTTGGACATCTCCGGGAATACCAAAACTATTAAGCAATGAATCGACGCTTGTAGTGACCAAAGCAGAAACCAAATGGATCACGCAATGTTATATTGCAGGAAATATTATAGGAGTGCTTCTGTCGTTTGCCATTTTTAATAAACTTAGCAGAAAGTTATCGATATTTATTTCGTGCATTCCAATTTTAATTGGATGGTTGGGTAACTTGGTAGCTACGAACATTTGGATACTTTACGTGGCAAGGTTTATTGGAGGTATAGGAAGAAATATGGTTTACGTAGCTGTACCAATGTATATTGGAGAAATAGCCGATCCACAAATTCGTGGAACTTTAGGAAGCTTCATATATATGATGATGAATTTAGGAGTTTTATTGGTTTATTCGATAACACCGTTTATGCCGTTATATGTTTCTGCCACCACGGGATTGGTAATTGCACTTACGCACATAGTATTGCTAAAATTTGTACCGGAATCTCCTTATTATTTACTCGTTAAGCATGACGAAGAAGGCGCTCGTAAATCGTTACAAACGTTACGTAGGACTAAAGATGTAGATGAAGAACTTAATCAATTAACAAAAGCTATGGAAAGACAAACAACGGGAGGAGTATCTTTTAAAGACAGTCTTAAACAATTGTTTACTGTACCTAGTAATTTAAAAGCGTTATGCATTCTCTTAATGTTAAGAGCAGTGCAAATGATGAGCGGTGTATCTGTAATGACGATGCATATACACACAATATTTGCACAAGCTGGAGGCAATCTTTCGTCAGAATTATCAGCTATTATTTATGCAATTATGCAGCTATGTTCTTGTTTTTGTTCCGTAATAACAGCCGATAGATTTGGAAGAAAATCGCTAATGATATTTTCGTGTTTTGTAACCTCGATGGTTCTGATTTCGCAAGGAGCCTTTTATTATATTAAAATGAAAACAGATTATAACTTGGATCCAGTTTTGTGGCTTCCCATTTTTAATATAGTCGGTTTTGTCTTTTCCTACAGAGTTGGTTTAGGTACAGTACCGATAGTAATGGTTTCAGAACTTTTTCCGGCTAATGTAAAAGTATCTGGAGTTGTTTTATCAGATCTTATGTATTCGATTTCTTCGTTCCTATCCAACTTATTATTTCATTACACAGAAGATTCTTTAGGAATGTTTACGCCATTTTGGGTTTATGGTGGCTTAACATTAATAGCAGCTGTATTTTCCTATCTATTTGTGCCTGAAACGAAAGGCAAAACATTGGAAGAAATTCAACAAATCTTAATGAAGAAAAAGATTCCTAGAGAAAAATTAGAAAAAACTGTAGTGTGTTAAACGGGTATCTAGTTAATTTAGCGAGGAATAAATCATCAAACATAATGCAAACACTTCGTCTCCTTTTCATTCGAAATCTTTTAAAAATTCATCTTACCGAAATCTTCCGCGTGATTTATCCTCAATAATTTAATCCAGTAGTACTTTAATTTATAAAGTAAATTATTCTAACTTAAAAAACTTTTAGAAAAGTATTATAGACACTCTATGAGTAAGTCGACCGGTTTAATAATTAAGACCGACAAATAATTAATTATTTAATTGTAAGTAGAAAATGATTTTGAAAGTGCATAATTGTGTTATTATAGAAGAATTGACTTTTATTGAACAAAGATTTTAAAAAATTTTGGCAAAAATCAGGAATTGCTAAATTTGGTTTTGGTTCGTCCGATGCCGAATTATTTGTGCCTTTTTGTAAAAGAAATGTTATATTATGTAAAAAAACGTCACGAAATATTTTTAGTAATATAGAATATAAAATATGTAAATGTTATGTAAAATTTGTACATTTTACAAGCTATGAACAAAGTGATATTTACATATTTAAATAAAAAATTTTATAAAAAATTAATAATACTTAACTGATAAATGATACCGTCTAGTTTAGGTAGGTATAGAGTACTATGTTCTACATACATGGGGAAATCAAAAAATTTTGCTCGTAAGTTTATAAAAATCAGTAGCAACTTACAATAAACCGCTAATTGCGTACTCATTCATAATTGTTATTGATTCAGTAGATATTTGTATATCGAACGCTTGTTTTCCGGTTCCGACAAGATTTTCTATTTTCTATATATATATCTATTTGTTTCCTAAGTAAGTGAAAGGACGTAAGTATTCACTGCATTTTAAGTGGTCTATTAGAACGTGGAAACCGTTTTGTATTTTTAAACTCAAGATTTAATTTATTGAAAAGTTATTTATCTTAAAAATCACTTCAGATTTCAACTTTTCAAGTTACAAAAATTACTTAGACTTTTTGTTCTTCTTTGTTTTCAATTGTGTTGTACTTGTCGTACGTGTGATGATGTTAGGATAAAAAGAGAAATTATTTAGAATTTTGAAAATTTCTTGTAAAATTAATGTTTATAATGTTCTAGTGGCTGCTCGTCGATTTTTTATTCGAGTATTCCACATAACTTATTTAATTTATTGTCTGATTTTAACTTGTATTGTGTTTGAATTTTTCTTCTTTCTTTATAATATCATCTTTTTAATTCCTATTTTTAGGAATTTTAATTTTAAAAATTAAAAAAATTTTTAGTTTTTTTTGTTTTTTTGTTGCTATAATACATTTTTTGCTGCTACAAAAAGTTTTCTGCTCCATAAGAAAGATTTTTTCTGTGATAACTAATTTTTTATTCCGAATAGAGAAAACTTTGTTATGGCAGCAGAAAATTTGTTACAGCAGCAAAAAACTTTGTTGAGGCTATAGCATAGTATAAGAAGTTATTATAGTATAGGCTATAGTTAGGTACTAAAAGTTTTGTTTCTGAAAGCTTTTATTTCTGTACACGGCTACTTTCTAAACTTAGCTTTGCAGCGCTACATGTTATATATAAATATCATATTTAGTATGAAAATATTCAAATTTTGTGTCACAGAAAACAAAAAAGAGTTAATATTGTTTTATTATTTTGTTAAATATACCTAATGTTGATTTTACATTATGCTTTCTAAAACGAATTTTTGGGTTAAGGGTGACAATTTATTATTTTTGTTCATCTTTTAAATTTTAAATAATTATTCTTGACTATAAATCACATATTGGAAATTATGCAGAAGATATGGTAAATACTTTCACTTAATTGTTTATAATTGGTACACTCTTGTATAAACGATTATCCACTAGGTTATTTCTTGCACTGCTATTCAGTACTTCTTATTAACAATATTTTAATATTAATAGATTGGAATTAACAAAAAAAAAGTTGTTTAGATTTAATTATAAAAATTTTACGCTTACGATAAGTTAAAATTGTATTTACGAAACAAAATAATGAATTCGATTACCTTGAACCAATTTTAATATGTGCATCCATTAATAAATTAATTATTTCGAATTAATATTTCGATCTCTTCCTGTAGTCCAATCAGTTACAAATCTAATTTGATGGAATTGAATCTGTAACTGTCAAATGTATGTACCTGTAGTATCAATCATTAAGTACCAATGACACTTTTAGAAACCACTCAATAATAATAATACTAGATTGGATAAATTCCATCTGCATTAATTTCACTTCAACGAGACACTAGAACTGGACCAAATTTAAAATTAACATCGTGACTTGTCAAAAGCATTTTTTCTTTATTTTCAAAAAAAAATATTATATAAAATATTACAATTTTTAATTTTGAAAATTTTTAGTTATACGAGTATAGAGTCATTAAAAAAAAAAACTAAGCAATTAATGAAGCTTTTACCACAATTTAAAAGTTTTGTATAGCTATTTGTTCAAATTTGTTAATAATGAGACATACTATTATGCTCGCTACCTTAATTTCTAAACTTGTGTTGTATAAATAAATACTTTTCTATTAAAGGAAGACGCTAGTTTTGATCAAAAGGTGATAGGTCGAAAGAGTGGTTTACTGAACTGAAGAAAGTAACGTAAGGTTAGTGAAAGGGACCTCCGGCAGTGTCTCAATTCATCCTGTACATTCTATTCACGTCTACTACAAGTTGACTATTTCCTATCATTTTTTGTATAGGTAAATAAAATAAAGCCGTGTATGTCAAATTTCTTCTGAGCTTAATTTGTAAACGATTGAGTAATTATTGTTAGAAAGTCAATTAAAATTTGCGAGTACAAGAATGCACGCAATTTTGAATAAACGACATAATAAAGATTTATTAAGTTATAACAATGAAATAAAGTTAAATAATTTGGTAAATTTTGTCGAGTTACGAAGTGAAATTTTGTGTTAAAAATTGCAAAAGTTACTTTTAAGTTGCAATAATTTAATATTCACCTTGACGTGCCTGTATTAGTAAGTAGTACTCGTAGCCAAAACAATAAAACAACTTTTTTTGTTTTTAAATTTTTTCAACATTTTCAAAATCTTGAGCCGCCGAAAGATCTACTCAGAACTAGATACAAACAGAAAATAAAATTGGTGCCAATCTAATGATGTCCCTAAAGCTGTAGTCCATCATTTTGTAGTAGTATGATGAAATAGTAAAATAAAAAACAGTAGACGTTAGAAAGGTATTAGCTAATTAATCAATTACAAATTTTATCAGACCATCAGACCTATATTTTTATATACAAGGTGTCTCGTAACCACAGAGAATCTCTCAGATGGCGGTAAAAGACAAGCTTGCAAGAGATAGTTTTAAATAATGCTTTTTGTCCAATGAAACCATTGTTTTTGTGATTAAATTTGCTTTATAAATAACTTTATGAAAATAATGTAAAATTTTGAATTTGAGCATTTCTTCGCGCCGAAAATTTTTGAGTTGGCACGAAATGGAGCGATACTCCCCCGTTCTAATCTGATCCGTTGAGGTAGTTGGACGCATTTGCGGAAAGGTCCCGTGAAAGTATTAATTTACGTTGCAGAATTGAGATTTTTTATTTGATTTTGCGAAATAAAGATTCAATTGAGTAAGTAAGTAATTTTATAGTTGATTTTTATTTGGAAGTTATCAGAAGTTTGCACATATTTGGAGTTATTTTGATAAAATTTAGATGGATTTGGAGAGATAATAATTGGATATTGTAATAAATGATAAAAGTAAGATTGGATAATTGGATAATAAAAATAGTATAATTGGTTTAATTATTTGAATTGGTAATACTCGTAATAAAATTTAAAGTAGAAATTTATCTATCTATCTTAAAATCAAGCTTATAATAATTATAATATACTAACAATTATAAAAATATAAGGAATTTTGGAGGGAAATGGACTCCCGTACTTGCTCTAATCAATAATAATAGAACTAATACTAAATAATACTTGAAATAATTCGAGTAGACGAGAATCCATACCCTTAGTTGCAAATAATCATTACAAATATATTTAACCTTCATTTAGATAATTTTTATAACAAAATCTGTTCACATGTATGAAGAGTTTCGCATTACCTCTTTTCTTGTTCTGCTTCGCCGTCGTCATCTTCTTTTCTTCATTTCTCTTCTTATTCTTATTACTTCTTGCTACCTTCACCATACTTCCTACGCGGGATTTCAAACTACATGAGGCGGCAATATCAAATTCAATACAGCATTGCTACAGTAGTAGCTTTTCCAAATGTATAAAAGTTGCTATTTTCAAGAATATTATTATTTTAACAAAGTGTCTGGAAACACATTTAAAGTAAAATCGAAATGTTTATTGACTGTAACTGTAGATAAATAAATATAAGATTACTCTTCGTAGATATTCTTAGTTAAATACAATAAAATAAATACATGATGTAACATAAGTATGGCAGTAAAAAAGTTGCGCCAAAAAATGACGGATGAGCAAGTGACACTATAAAATATTACTTTAATGCCGCTCGTTTAGCATCTTTAAGTTTGTTTTTTGAATCACTCAAGTTCTTCTGATTGTAAATACAGAAATATTTATGTTAATATAATTATTTACTCGAATATTTTATTTTTGTAATTTTCAGGTATTATTTTAGGTCAAAGTGATAAGAGGTTTTTATAATTTAGATTCTAAACGACCACAATAACAATCTGTAATCTATAGATATTTAATATATTAGATAGTAATAATATCCAACAATTTAACAATGATTAATCTTAAAAATTAAAAACATCTTATTATCGATTAAACTTATTTAAACACCTTATCGTATTTAATTAAAAGAAAATCTAAGTTAACGTAACATCCAAATAAAGGAGAGAGAGAGTTTACACACGTAATCTATTACGCGTAATCAATCTTACTTTAGATAGATATAAAAAATATATCAGCGTGTTTTGATATACTTGTTTACTTAAAATTTATCATAATAATATTCGTTTATAGGTAATATTATGAAGTATTTTAGAATCACTCGAAAATGTGGGGCAAAGTGCCCTCTTATAATGACTAGAGACCGGATTTGTATGCGATTGCATGTTTTGTTTGATACAATATAGAAAGCTGATTTTTGGTTTCTACACGTTTTTCATCGAAAGCAATCAAAATACAAAGTTTTTTTTTGCATAAATTTCATATTTAGGTTGTTACCGCATATATACGAGGGTCGTTTAATTACAAAGTTTAACGTTTGTATTGCACTACCAAAAAGAGGTCAAAACACAAAAACAAGGTGATATTTGAAATCTACAGACAATTTTACTACTTTTCCACATAATCGCCAAATTTTTCGAGACATTTGTCGTAGCAAAAAATCAACTTAAACAATTTTTTGAATAATCAGTTACCGCGCCTTCGATTTCCTCTGTTGATTGAATTGTTCGAATTGTAAACGACTACATTCCTCTCTAGTTGGTAATCGTAGGGTTAATTCGTTGTTTGTGTACCACGGAACTTCATAAATCAGCTTTTTGACAAGTGCAACGTTTTCGTCGGTGTTTGCATGCGCAGGTCGCTCTTCATTGTGCAACTCATCTGGACCATTTATAAAGTACATCGGGCTACCATTTCAAGGTTCATACACTGTTAACCGTATACACTACACAGTTCTGGATGAATTTTTAAAAATTTTTATTTTATCTAGCCAAAAAACAAACTACATCACGAAGTTTAGATTTGGACGCAACTTTCAATGGCAGTTCCATGGTAAAACGTTATAAAACAGTTAAACTTCAATCGATTTGATTTCTACCCAAACGAGGATGTTCACAATCGATGAGAGACTAATCTATAAGAATTTCATCGCTCTACTGTTTCTCTAAGCGAAGAGGTAGGATTGTTAAACTTTGAAATTAAACGACCCTTGTATTATATATTTATAACGCGTATAATCGCATTCAACAGCATATAACCGCATATACAGTGTGTTCACGATAAGAGATAACAGTGAATAATTCTTATATCTTAGAGATATAAAAAAAAGTTTAGATAGTTTTTTATTCAACTCAAAATTTACCATTAGAAACTGCGGAGGTACATTTTTTGGACTTCAAACTCAACCGGAAGTAAACATGAATTTTTTTTTCAAATGGCAACATGTCTTTTTTTTAGTATTTTTGTAATCTAAAGTTTTTTCTCTATACATACATATAAAATTATAATAGGGGGGAACTGTCAGTTAATTTATACCAAGAATTTCACTTTTTTCTATATACCATTGGAAAGAGAGCAATTTTTTAAGCATATTAAAAAAAGCTTTTCTTGGATTATCAATTAGTTTTCGAAAAAACGGCATTTGAAGATCGAAAATTTTACATAAAAAATCCCACGTAAAAATTAGTGGGAGGACCCCAATTAATTTAATTTAATTAATTCATTTTACGGTAGATCCGTAATTTGCCGTGGTTGCGCCAACCAAAACTGACCCTACATTACCCTACGCTTCGGTCCCCTCCGCTCCGGGCGCTCCGGGCCGTTTTGATAGGCGCTTACTCACTAAAAACATCAATGAACTCGATTCATTTCGAATGGGCGGCCCCACCTTCACTGGGTAGCCCGCACTCTGCAAGGTACAACACGCGTGTTACCGCTATCACTAAGACTAGTTTAGAGTACACGTACCGTCAACAGAAAACCCGTTACTTACAATTTCTATATCTTCCCATGTTAAACATATGGAAAATTTTGATTTTCAAATGCCGGTTTCTCGAAAACTAATGGATAATCCAAGAAAATTTTGTTTTACTATACTTAACAAAATTGTCCTCTTTCCAATGGTATATAGGAAAGAGTGAAATTCGTGGTATAAATTAACTGGCAGTAACCTAATAGAAGGTTACATAACAAAATTTTCAAGAAAAATGCAAGATAAATTTATTAATTATTTAATATATTTAGTGTGCTATGAAAACAAAACAACATCACGGTACAGAAAACACAACCTCTGCCTGATAAATTGTTCAAAATTGCCTCCATTTTGTTCAAGACATCATTTTGTTTTCATAGCACACTAAATAAATCAAATAATTAATGCATTTATTTTGCATTTTTCTCGAAAATTTTCTTATGTAACCCTGTGATAATTTTTTATGTATGTATAGAGAAAAAACTGCAAATTACGAAAACACTTAAAAAAACGGTTGAGTTTGAAGTACAAAAAAATTTACTTCCACAGTTTCCGATGGTAAATTTTTAGTTGAATAAAGAACTATTTACGCTTTTTTTTGTATCTAGTAAGAAAAAAGAATTATTCACTGTTACCTCTTATCGTGAACACACTGTATAGACAATATTTTTGATATTAATATTATTTAAATAAAACAAAAAAAATTTTTAATTTAAAATTTTAATTTCAATTTTTTTTATGTTGTTAGCACCGACTACTTCTGTCTACTAACCTACAAAGGGATGGGTACTATGTATACCCACCCATACTAACATAATATTATAAATAATTTGTAAATTTGTAAGAGCTCAGCTACCCTTAAGTGACGTTTTTTATTTTATTTTACGATTTTATGTTCTGTCTCGTGCCTAATGCGTCTAATGGTAAAATAGGCCCTGGACACAATGAAGTTGTTAAGATGAATCCTGCAGACATAGCATCGCTGAAATATGCTGCTCGTACATCACGTGATTTAAGCAATAATTTTCAAGCTAAAAAAATTTTTACAATATATTATATCGACAGTTTTAACCGTATAAAAAAACTTATTTTGATGTTTTTTAACGCATATAAATCCGGTCTCTAATAATGACCTACTTTAAAATTTTTTTATCTTTGGTAAACAAATTTATTTTGCAAATTCTTTGAAAATAATAAATAAAAGTTTATTAGCAAAGCGTAAAATAAATTCAATATAGCCAAGAAATTTTTTTTTAATTAAATATAATTCGATGAACCACGTAGGTCCGTTCAGAATGCTAATTTGAAATATATACAGGCTATCCTCGGATACACTTTTCTTTTTCTAAGAAAAATATTTAACAAATTTATTTTTCTAAATTCAAACCCTTTAAGAGTTTAAAGCATTTTTTTAAATTTCCACCTGGCTCCGAAAATATTAGTTTTTTAGTTCAAATATGGTTTAGTGCTTTAAATCGTTTGTCTTTTAACCGAAACATTTTACAAAAAATCTGACGCCACATTCCGGATGGGAAATTTAACGGACTACAACTTTTGTTTAGTAAAATTTTTTTATAAAACCAATCTATTTCACAGATATTGAAAAAGGGTATCGGGATCGCGGAACGCTCAAGAAAACAACGAACTGTTGGTCGACGTTTCGAATGGGAATCTTACTGGCCAATTAATAGTTTCCCTTCTTCCAATCCATTTTTCAAGACATTTCATTTAAAGAATTTTTTACTTCAAGCCCAAAATGTGCGTATTGAAAATGAGGGTGGTCATTTTGAATATTTACTTAAATATTGCAATAGTTTATCTTAATTAATAACATAATTTTTTAATAAAAATAAAAATTTTGTGAATTTCACTTCTTGTTTTGTAGCTGCCTTTTTTATTATTTTCTAATTTTCTGGGAAACAGATTGGTTGTCCAAAAATTTTTCTCGACAAAAGTGTAGTCCATTAAATTTTCTATCCAGAATGATTTTTTGTAAAATGTTTCATTTAAAAGATACATCAGGGTTTTAAAAAAAGCAAAAAAAGACAAAGTTCAAATTATTCAATACTAGCTGGCCGGGCAGACGTTGTGTTACCCAAATTGCAATATTTGCCCACATGAATTTTCTGGATCCAATCCGCATATATAGCCTTGCGACTTATTTATGGTCATCGCAAATACCAAACGTATTAAAAATGGATTACCTAAATAAATAAATGATTAAAGAATACAAATTAAGGTTTAATAAAAAGTTTAACAAAACTGCAAAGTATTCATAAAAATCACAATTTCACACAATCACAATATCACACAAAATCACAATAATTACTAATTTTATTTTTACCAATTACTGTTCTTCCTTTTCCTCCGCCCCTTCTTCATCTAATAAAAAATTTTCAAAGTTGCACAAGAATATTGCCAATACCTCTCATTCTTTTTGTTCTTCCTTTTCCTCTTCCCCTTCGTCTTCTAATAAAGAATTTTCAAAATTACGCAACGATATTGCCAATTCCTGTTCTTCTTTCTGTTTCTTTTTCATATAGGCAGCAGCCAATTCTTCTTCTCTTTTTCTTTTTGCAATAGTTAATGCATCACTACGCATGGGGTTTCCGCCAAAATCTTGCAATACTTCTTTTAAAAAATTTATAGAGGCTTGTGTGAATTCCTCTTTTACTTCCCAATTTTCGTATTTTGAATGAAATGAAATGTTCGAAATCGGAAGCTTTCTTCGCTGTTCCTTATGAACTTTGAGCAGAAAATGCAAATGCCGCAGTCTGATTTTTCGTAAATATGATATTTTTGGATTTATGGGGCTTTAAACGTAAGAAATTCGGGGTGACTTTGCCCTCTTCTTATTTCTCAATTTTTCACGGTTTTGATTCCTTGCGCCAAGTTTCGGCGGCTGTTTCGAGCGCTAGGCATCCAACGTTGACTCGAAAATTGCACAGGAATATTGCCAATACCTCTTCTTCTTTTTGGTCTTCCTTTTCCTTCTCCCTTTCGTCTTATAATAAAGAATTTACAAAATTACGCAGCAATATAGCCAATTCCTGTTCTTCTTTCTGTTTCTTCTTTATATAGGCAGCAGCCAATTCTTCTTCTTTTTTTCTTTTTGCAATAGTTAATGCATCACTACGCATGGGGCTTCCGGCAAAATCTTTCAATACTTATTTTAAAGAATTTATAGTGGCTTGAGTGAATTCCTCTTTTACTTCCCAATTTTCGTATTTTGTGACCAGCAATTGGTTTGAAAATACTTCACCAAATTGGTCGTTTGACCAATCCACTCCACGCATATGTTTATACTTAATTTGAGTATTGCCACAAAACGGACTACATGCATTAAGTTTATCGGTTGGAGTTGACCGTGGAATCACTGACAATGTTTGACGAAAATGACCTGCCTACAGCATCATCACCACAAAACCGGTTTTGATTGTTTCGTAGATCTTGCATTGTTCGGTCTAATGCCACCAAAGACCTTTTATGCGCTATTGTACATTCAACCCAAACGATCAACTTGCATTGCTGCAAAACTTTGGGCATCGCACAGTTCTTCGAAAGGTTTCACGTTGGAGTTTGATTGATTTGCATATTCAATGGCAACTTGAGTGTTGAATGAGCTGTTCGGCCGCCTTCCAACAACGTAGCTGTAATTCCGGAAAAACACTTCAAATGAGCTCTTCCTTCGATTCGGCCAACTGGCAGAAATCAGTGGGCAATGGGACGAATACAGTCGAGATGTCAACCGCGATTTTCCCATTACCAATTACCAATGTCTAACAATCTGGCAAGTATGCTTTTTTGGCTTTGTGAATGGATTTATGTGGACAGTTGCACCTAATATAATGGTGACATATTGAAGTGTCGCCATCTACCAAACACCGAATATTTGAAAATGAATATTTAAGAACGCCATCTGTTGAAAGTAAAAAATTGATATTGAATACATTTTTCCCAAATTTTGTAATTTTCCGGGTAACTTTTCTAATTTTTCTTTCCGTAAAAACATTCCTTAGGCTATTACAAACATTTACTTTTTTTAAGTAACAAAATCGGTTCAGCCGTTCTCACGTGATGCAAAGGATTTTCAGATTCATTTTTATTTATATAGATTTTTTTAATTTAATAATTCATAACTCAAAAGCCGTTGATTTTCGACAATAAAAGAGCTGAATCTAGTTTGTAGATTAATTCACGCTCTTTAAATAAGCACTAAATCATTTTCACTGAAAAATCAATAGTTTCGGGGCTATGGGCACGTGAAGGACGAACTTTAAAAAAAATGCTTTGAAGTGGATAACTCTCAAAAGTTTGAATTTATAAAAAAGAAGAAAATAAAAAACCTATCATATAAAATATAAATTAAATTTTACATTCTTTTTACAACTAGTATTCTGTGTTTTTTTATGCTAATTTGCTGCTTGTGTAATGTTTTTTAACAATAAAAGTAATTTTGGTCCATATTTTAAATAGATGATCAGAATTCGACAAATTGCATAATTCCATCCTTCCTCTTCCTTAATTATTCAATTTGTCGAATTTAATTTAATTGTGCTAATTATATATTTTTGTAAGATTTTTTAAATATGCAGGGTAATGGATATTAAAGGTTTACAAGATATGTACTTACTTGAGCTGCTTGTTTTTTCTCAAAAGTGATCCAACTTCTGTCTTATTTAACTACTTCTTGTATTACTTCAGTAATATAATTATTATTGCTAAATTTCCCACAACAATATCTTTTAAGGGTTTATGTTTTTATCTGCATTTTTATAATTTCTTTTTTAATTTAAAACAAAAGACAAAATAATATACTTGAACTAAATTTTAAGATAATCGACAGATTATCTACATTAGGTATGTGACATATAAATTTGGCTTGATATTAAAACATTTGACATTCAGTTTTAATTTTAAATTTTGATCGACATTTTTAACCGCAGCCACGAAAACAACAAATATTTTATATAGCAATTAGTTGTTGCCAATTTTTAAAGCTTTGGCAAGAACATACAATTTACAGAACGATTTTAAACGATAAGTTTAAATGTCAAGATTAATTTTTGTAGCAAAACTGAACAATTGATTTGGTTTTTAATTAAAATTATTGATGTTGGGAAACTGGGAATAAGGAAATTTTACATCTTTTTTGAAGTTTTTCTAAATGAGAAATTCCAAATTGTTTGAAACATAAGCGGCAAACAGTAAATTTAAAACTCTGATAAGCATTTGTGCAAGTCTTAAAATAAAAGTTATCATCTTACAACAAGATCATGTGGTAGCAGAATTTAACAGCAGCGGTGGATTTCACTTCTACAAACATTGAATATTTGCTTTTATTAAATTTTTGCATTGAATCCAACGTACTCATACCGTTGCTGTAAGGAAATGATAAAAAAAATCACTAAAAGTTTTAACTTTTCTCACTTGTCTATGATCCGCGATTAAGTCTAGTCGTTCAGGAACCTGTTCATTTTACCACTTATTGCGTAAAGTACTATTCAACAGCATTTTTGAATATCATGTTTTACAGATAGAGAGTACGAGTATATATAACATCGAGTAAACTTTTACGAACAATAAACTACTTTTACAGAGCACAAGTAACACTAAAATATATACATAGATGAAAGGAATTACTTCACACTAATGTAGCGAACAGAATAATGTGCCTGATTATTTTTTATGTGATTTTAATAAATTAACTCTACTATTGTGTAATTGTATCTCGTGTATTTCATTCAAATTTGACTATCAAAAGCACTTATTTTGAATGTATCGGAGTATATTATACGTATTTTGTACCACATACCTATGTATCTTCAATTTGACGAAAGACAAACCATAATCAATAAATAATTAGCATTCACTTCGTCATTTTTTTCTTTCAATTTACAAACATAATATACTATGGGTGAGCATTGCCGTCAACAAAATATTTTTATTTAGAATAGTTTTTTCCAGAATATAAAAATAAAAATTTTTAACTTTAAAAAAATTATACCATCTTCTGGAAGTTAACAATTTCTGTAATTTCAACAACTTAAATTTACTTACATTGCGTTACAGAAAATTTTATTGAAGAATACCTACGTACGTAAGTATCATACTCTCACATTCACACGAACAAATTATTATTCTTTTTTATTGTAAGTTTTCTCACAACCATTATAATTACATCCAAAACGTTTTAAATGTAATAATATAACAATAAAAGAAAGCATTTTATCAACTAATTATTATTATGCAATAAATTTAGTGACTTATATACAAATTTAAAATTATGTAAGTAATTGAGATTCTTTTTCTTTTATAAAGTATATTTTATTATGGTTATTTGTTTAATGACCTTAAATATTATATATAATTTGGTAAAATTATACCAACCTATTGGGAAAAATATCTACTATGAGTTCACCAACCGAAAAAGAAAAAACGTTGATAAAATTGCTAAGTTTCTTAGCTTTTGCATGTGAATCTCACAGACGTCTCTGCCAATATTATATAATAGGATAATTAAATTTGTAGCCTGACGATGGATTAAAACTAAAATATTCGAAACGTCGGACAGAATAATTTATCGTTTTATTTGACCACCTCTTCCAATTTATTTTATTAGCTACATTATACAAATTTATAAGTTCATTATATTACGTTGTAAAACCGCATAATTTAAAATTTTAATTAAAAAGTAACTCATAAAAAAAATTTACTATGCTAAGATATTTAGTAATTACTTCTTTGTTTACAGTAACTTTCTTACTCTACTTTAAACTTTGCGATTTATTGTTGTAATGTTTGTTGTCACAATAATTTTACTTGAATGCATTTGCATATTTATTTCTCTGTGTTAATTTTTTCCCAATTCAAAAAAAATTAAACTTGAAGCTAGGTATATTGCTAATGTTGTACAGATTGATACCCGGATCGATTTCCAGTAGTTTTACAACAAATATTTTTACCTCGTGCGCCGCCATCTTCAAAAAACAACAAAATTTTCTAATTTTGCTGATTTTGAAAGAGTTGTAACTCTGAAACTACTGGAGCTAGAAAACTCTTTTTAGCCGCAAATAATAGAAAATTTTGTGTACTTTAAAAAGATTTGGAATAAAATTTCTGCCAGAAGCTTACTTTGACCGCCAATGGCAAAAGCTAAAAAAAAGTTTAAAAATTTTAATGTTTTTATTGGAAAACTACTGAAAATTTATTGATCCGGCCTTAATCTGTACAACATATAAATGCCGGAATTAATGCATTTATTTGTTTTTTTTACTCTAATTTGGCTGGACTCTGACACTTGAGGTTTGATCTATGTAAATATACCATTTACTATATCAACTATATGTATCAGAGAACTTGACATTATCATATTCCTATGTAGTACCTACTAAGAATATATGGATATTAAATGCAGAAAAGATAATTTTATTGTGTGTGACCAACTATTGGTTAGGTAGTTATTTACTACTCAAATATAGTAATTAAATAATGTAATTATGCGAAGTGATCATATTAATATAATTATTTTTATAATGTAAGTATGTTCAATTTTTAATTTCGTTTGTGAGATAAACTTTCTAAAATTATCCATATACTTCGTACGGATAATTGAAACAATTTTGCCTTGGTCTAGTTCTAATTAGGCATAATATTTTAATTAAAAGTTTAATTATTTATTATAAATTCAATTATTCTTCATTTAATTGAAAAAGTCATCTTGAAGCTTCAGGCATCAAGAGGTTACCCAATCCAACAGGTACTTACAGTATTTAAGAACTATATACATTTTCAACTGAAATTTACTTATATTTAATTAAATTTATCATAAACTGGTTATGAATAAGCAAATGTTTTCCGAAGCAAAAATCGTGAAGAACAATTAGTGACTTAAATTTTTTTATTAAGGTTAACTGGGTTCCAAATCTTATCCAATAGTCAGCTTCGGGCTCTGAAACCACTAGATCCGTCACTAAATGCATGTAAATGAAATATTAAATTGAAATTTAAAAATTGACAAGTTAATTAACAAGATATTTAAATCTATTTTTTATCAGCTTTCAGCAGCAGTGGCTTGTTGATATTTGCTATCATAAATTCTTTATTAATTTATTTTGTAAATTAGTAAATACTACATAGAAACAACTTGTTTTAAAACACTTTAACATTTGATGCATGTAAAAGGTTTGCAAGAGTTTTATTTAAAGGATCTGTAATTACGCATAGAAAAATATGTTAAGCCCCACTTACTACAAAAGGACTCTTGCAGACCTTTCACCTATGTACGTGTATATATCACTGCAAGGAGCGAAGTGTTGAAGTCATGCTCGAAGTATTAATCGCATAACTTCATGAAGTCGTTTAGTTTGATCATAATTAGTGTCCATCTCAGGATAGAATATCACTTTATGTTCTATACTGAAGTCAGCGCATCTGCGGAAGTCTTTTCAGGAATTTTTGTAAGGTGCGAAACAAAGATTATTTGTTTGTCAAAAGTTGTAATCTCCAGGTTATTTTTGGGAGATGTTACGATTTCTTCCAACTAAAATATCACTACCGCTGTTTTTCTCGACATCAACATTACAATAGAATCTTGACTATGTATATTATTGGTAAATAGTCTTAATATATCTATACGTAATATCTATCGCTGTTTTAATATTCCGTTTACGACTTTCCTGGATTTAGTTTGATTTATAGCTGCTTCAAAATCTTCCAAAGGTATCATCAGCCCATGCTGGGTGGTGGTAGTATGCAATTCTTATCCACTAAACCTCATTCCCCTGATAAAACCAAAAATCGTTACCTGCCATTTCTTCAGAATTCCATCAGCTGTTTTGGCTTTGTGACTTAATGTTAGTCGGTTCTCTTTCACATCATTTTTTATCCGAAAATTTACTTTATCTATAGGAGTAAAAATTATATTACTCAGGTCATGAGGGTATATAATTTCATTGTAATTATGATATTTAGAATAAATTCAGCATTATTTTCTAAAATAGGTAGGTATAGGCTTTCAGGCGTTTCCAAATAATAATATTTAAATAGCATTTGTGTATTTATTACTTAAACGAAAAGCTCATAAATAAACATAATAAATGGCGATAATATGAAATAAATATATTTTCCTATACTTAAATTTTTAATGATGTCTTACAGCTTCAATATTTACCAAAGTTTTTGCTACCTTCTTATTGAGAAAATAGTATATATTACGACATTATCTGCATAAATTATTATTTAAGATGACATTTTTAAATGCCAAATTGTGTGTGCAAAAAAAATATAAACAATATTTTGTAATATAACGTTTCTATTTTAACTTCAAAAATAATCCTACATAACCAAATTAAGAAATTTTGTTTTAAATTGATGATCAGAATTAAAATTGTTTTAGAAATTTCAGATTCACTTTAGTGTTGATAATTAACAGGATATTGTTACTTTTCCTTTATATGTCGTGTATCTTTGTGTATCAAGGTCAAGAACAACTAATTTTTATTACTGTCTGGAAATCGTTATACTCGTAGATGCTCTTTTATAAATCATTATCTCATTAACTTTCCAAAAGTTAGGTATTACTAGTAGCTTTAATACAACAAATTCCTAAAAATGTGGGTAAACTATTCTCAAGTTATATTCTTCAAATTTGAGATCATGTCATCTCGTAATCGACTAAACTAATAAGAAGAAAATTATTGTAGTCAAATAACAGTGGTAAATTCTAAATTGGTAAATTGATGATGCTCTAATAAACCGAAACAGATCGCCTACCTATCTGCAAATTTATTTCATTTGCCTGATTTTAACATTTATCAGTTTAATAAATTCAAAAAATCAAATAAATTTAAATTAAATTATAATAAATAAATTAATTACTTGAACTTAATTTTAAACAAATCTACTTTTATTACCTGTATGTATAAAATAATAACTACAGTACCCATAATAAATAATAGTATTTTACACTATGGGTTCCAAACAAGACATAATTACAGAACGAGTACAAAGATTTGAGCACGAACTGCCAAGCGAATAATGTCTTATTAATTTTCCATTAATTTTCCGTTTTCGATATACATAGTGAGTTAGTTTAAACACAATTTTTAATTCCCGAAAAGACTTTTTTTCACTCAATTATATAAAAAATTAGTATTACTACTTACAATCATTTCTTTGAAAAATATAAATTGTATTATTGTAAAACATACAAATGAAATTTAAATATATCATACCTGCATACATACGTTACATGAAAACAAATTACGAAAAAATTACATGTAGGCGCAATATGTGTGTGTAAGATTCTACAGAGATTGTCATCCTCGGGGCAGCTGTTGTACATTTTATACTTCTTTAGCATTAAAAGTAGTCCGTGAAAGTAGTGTTCCTATATTAGCAGGTAATCCACCTTCAGGCAATAAGCATATAGTACCTTTTTATAATAATTCTGAATTATAGATTTTCCCCAAATATTTTCGCCGAAAGATAAAACAATGAGTATATTACACGTTTTTCTTAAAATTAAGTGAAATTTAAAAAAATAATAATTAATAATATATAATAGTTGCTTTAGCAATTTCTTTAATTGTAAGCAAAAGTGTTAGAATGTAGAATTAACGTGTTAACAATTTTTTTAAGTGAATCTGAGAAAGTTTGCAAATTATAGATGTTTGCTTTATATTAAATATTGTTTACGGCTGTGCGTTAAATAAGGCAAATAAAAACTTGAATGAATTGATACATATTAGTTTTATTTACAATTATATTGCAAAAACGCTTTAAATGAACGGCTATTAAACAAAACAACGTAATTTAAATGCAAAACTAATGTTTTCTCATTATAATATTATCATTTCGATCGCATCGTTTATATTACTATATTATTGGAATCGTGCAAAACATAAAGTGTCGCCGCCAGGTGGCCAACTTTGAAGCATTGATTTAGAATAATTTATCTTGATTGGTGGAACATTAGCGACAAATCTATGAGAGAATGACCTAATCTATGAGAAAACAGAAAATGTAGATCAAAAGTTCTTAAAATGGCCACCTTGTGCGCTGACATCGCAAATTAAAGTGTTGCACAATTCTTATGAATTACATTTGAAAATACAATTACGAACAATTTAAATCAAATTAAAAGGTGTTAACCAAGTATGCACCTGCTAGAGGCATTTAAAAACCCGGAAACTAGTGCTTCGATATTTTTTTTACGTTAATAAAAAGTTGTGTTTTTATTATAAGACTGGGTCTAGGACGAAAATTGCGGCCCGGAATTAAAAAATTCCATAATTCTATTATGGTAGTTTATGGCATAAATTACAAATATAAAAATAAAATTTGGTGGACCTATCAAAAATTCGGGTAAAAATGGCCAAAAACCGCACGTTTTTATTCCATTGGCTCTTTTCATATGGGTTGCTTCGCCCATGGCGTGTTTTTGTTTTATACAAGTATTTACCCTTATTTTTGAGCATAAATTGCACTCAAAATTGAAAGATCCAGAAAACTGAGATCTCCAAGTAGCTCAAAAAAATTAAAAACATCCCTGGTTGCAACCGAATTTGAAAATTGATAATTTGGCTCATTATTACAACTATGAAATAAACTTATAACATATTGTTAAAAGCAGAACACATGATTAACGTAATAAATAACGTGACGTTGACTGGTTCAGACGCAACCATGTCGACTGAGACAGGCCGCTAACCCAACCTTAGCCGTTTAAAAATAAAATTTATAATTCCAACAAAAGGTAATTTCAAAAATTCAAATAAAATAAATTATGAGAATTATTTAATTTTTGGACTATGAATGGATACTATGAAAATAAAAGCTTTTTAAGATGATAATACATATGGTACTGAAACATTAGAAAACCTTTCAGGAGTGGATTTAAATTAAAACTTTAAATAAACTTTTTAAATTAAAATAATCCAAATTAACAATAATCCAAATTTTTAATTTACTTTCCCATAGACCGAATTAATAAACAATACTAACGCAAATAATAATGCAAATAGGTTTACCAAATTCAAACTTATTAAATAAATTTGCATCCAAAACGCAATGATAACCGCAAGTGCGTGCTATCTTTCTACGCCTGCCAATTTCAATTTAATTTAATTTAAATACCAATTATTCTACTTATAAGTTCATCCAATCTCATCATTCAATAATTAAAGGATCCAAGTTTATTTTAATCCTTCCATATCCATCCAAACTTGGTTAAAATTTACTCCAACTATGTCCAAATTTTGAACAATTTTCAAATTAAAAACAAAACCAATTAATTTTCTCACTCAAAACGCAAAATGCGTCCGCTCACCTTGACGGCTCGAAAGGAAGGGACGAGTATCGCTTTTTTTCGTACCAACCCAGCATTGGCAGCAAGAAAAGACGCATCAAATCCAATAATTTACATTATTTACAAAAATTATTTACATACAAATTCTAAATACAAAAATGAATTAAAATCCATATCCACAGAACAAATTCAAATCACTAAAATAAAATTAAATTTTAAAAATACTTCACACAACAAGTTAAAATTTAAATTTTCAAAAAATTTACAAAAAGGATGATTTTGTAGCACGACAATATGAGCATATGTGTAGAATGGAAGACGAGCAATGGTCCAAGAAAATATTGGAGTGGATGCCTAATCAAAGAACGAAAAGAAGGAGAATATGAAATCAGGTAGATTTTTTCAAGCATTTCCAAATATTTTGGCCTGTAAATATTATCTTCAATGAATACGAATTATTAATACAAAAGTTGCATTAAAACTGCATTACTCCATAAATTTTTTTTTTTCCTACACTGTTATACAACATTTCCTTCAGACGTTGTTGGAAGTTTTCAGGATTGAAATTCGTTCGTCTGGGTTTATTCCTAAAAGCAAAATAGGTTAGTTGTTATCCGGAAATACACAGCTTAAAACAATACAATAATAATATGTTCGATCATTAACAAACTAATTAACAAGTAAATAAAAAAACAATCCTATATTATGCAATCAAAAGAAATGAGCAGTTTTGAATCAGTTAATTAGTGCAAGCCAAGTTTTTTTATGCATATATTAACAAAATCATCAACTAATTAATCCTAAGCGAAATGAGAGCAGACAAAATTAATTTAATATTATTGTAACGTCTATAACATTGTATCTCACACTCTAAATCATAATGTATAATGCGGTTTAATTTATCGGATGTTTGTCATTTAGCTAACTGTAAAAAAACATAACTAGCATGTAAATTAAACACATATAAAGGGGAAGAAATTCTGTTGCCAAAAGAAATAGGAAGCTGAAATTATAAACAAACATAAAATATTTAATTTAAATTTAGATTAAAAAATTAAAATTGATAAAGTTGATTGATTCACAGCTCTTTAAGGTAGAGCAAAATTCGACTTTTCATATTAACATCGCTTGACACCAAAATTCAATAAGTAGTGGATTTAATGGTTCTGGCAAAAAAAGTTTTGGTTTTGCAACACCAGGTAAAGCAAAACACAATCTGATAATTGCTGTATTATTTCTTAAGGTTGGTTTATATCAAACGCGCCGTACGCACTGCACGCAGTTCAAACGTTGAATTTTTATAGCAGCGTTTATGTGCGTATTTACATGCGCGCCGTTGGCGTGACATAAACCTATCTAAACCCCGCTACAGAAATTCAATGTTTGAACTTCATCCAACTGCGTGCAGTGCGTGCGGTGCGTCAATAATGATATAAGTTCATACACTTGACATTAGTTTCTTGTATCCTGATTACTTTTTTAGATTTTTAAATTTTGAATACAGAGGAATTACTTTATTTATATAATACTGTAAAAATAAAAAAATTACATTATTTTTTTAAATCAAACAACAATACTTTGCATTTTAGACTTGATCTTGAATTTCAAATGTTAGTATACGAGTACTAGGTAGTTAGAAAAGATATCGTGATTGTTATATTCTACACTAAACGAATGAATTTTTAATGAACTTTAATCCCGAATAATTGTAATTGTGAAAACATTGTAATTTTATTGTAATTTGAAAACGACAGTTGGTAGTGCATTCATATACTTGTATCACCGTTTAAACAAGAAATTGAACCATAAAATCCGGGTCACATTTTATGATGATTTGTTAAATTGTTTTCAAAGAAAAGTCGGAAAATTCCAAATTAAGAGAAAGAAAATGTATAGAATAAATTTAATTTTTTTTAAAATTATATTATTATTATTTTATTTATTTTGTTATTATAATAATATAAAATTATTTATTTCAAGGTTTGTTTTAAGATTTGTAGAAAACAATTCTTTCTTTTTTTTCTCTCAAAACTCAATCACGAAAAACTATCAATGATCATATATGATTATTTACTTTTAATGTTGTTTCTGTAAATTTATTTACTACTTAATTAAAAGTTCTACTTGAAGACAATCTCAATAAATTTTAAATTTTGTTTAACATAATATAAAATAAATTATTAAAAAATTTAAGAAGAAAAGTTACATTTGTAGCTTTGTGTATTTATTTATAATACTACATAAAGATGCCAACAACAATTTTTACTTTCTTGCCTCAAGCAAAGAAGTATGGATTTCGTGATTTTTTTGACCTCAAACTACTTACGCTTTATATATTCTTTTAAATTCTTTAAATTGTGATTGGCTATATTCTATATTGATTATTTGTAATATTTTATAAAGAAAGTGTAATAAAAAAATTATCAAGCACGGTATAACCATCATATTGCATAACAAACAAAACCAAAAATCAGGACGTCGAAATTGGTATTCTAATAAGGAAACAAGTTTTGCAGATTGAAAAATCTCCACGCCGCGCTGGCTGCTGTTTTTTGATGATAGTTCTGATTCGTGTTGTTGGAAGTCAACAATGTGTGAACACATTAATACAATAATATCATTAATAAAACAAACGGTACAAGTATATAGTATTGAAACCGATTACTTAAGTCTATCTTACGTCTGCACTAAAAATTGAAATGCGTTTTCTATTTTAATCTTTCAAAAGTTAACTTTAATATTCCAAAGTGGTCATATTCTTACACACTAAATTTATACAAATAGCAAAATTAAACTAATTTTATCGGTCGTAAAATTTTGTTAACACACCTAAACGCAGTTTTTTAAAATAAAATATATAAACAATATTAAAATCCATGCAAATATAAAAAATGCATAGGTAATTAATATTTAAATGTTGAACATCTTGCATTATATAATAGATCTAAAGTTTTTTTCAAATTAATACGCAATTACTTAACTTAATTAATACATCTTCTGTTATTAATGCGATTAATCAAGATTTACAACAGCATCACAAAAATTATTTAAATTTTGCGTTCCGCACATCTAAGCTAAGAACTCTCACTTTTAAATAACAAATGATAAAATATTTTTGTTGCCCAATTTTCTAATATTTAAATTTTATTTTTTGATTCAAAATCTACATAATTACAACACTCGGTAACTATTTTTTTATATAAAAAATTAAATTAACCGTGGTCTAATTTATTGTTTCAAACTTATTGTTCCGAAATGCCTGTATCGCGTATGCATCGATAAGTAGGCAGTAAATATAAGTTAACGATAATTTAGAAGAAAAAGTTTCATTTTCGATTTTGAGGTTTCACAAAAACGAACAATGTGAAATAATATGGAATATATAAAAGTAATTGAAGATGCACGTATTCTCGTGAAAGTAGCATTTGTCCGGACATCGCGGATGAGCCATCCAATGTTTCCCACCCCTTCTTAATCTTTCGGTATAAAATACTCGGTCCATCCACAAAAGAGTACAGTTACCACTTGTCGTCTTCGTAAGCATCATGAATACCTACACCGTGGTAAGACGATTTATTATACCGTTGAAATTTGTGGATTACGCGTGTGAATTGCTGGAACAATTTTTTTGTCCTTACTTGTGCATAAAGTGATAAAATCTATTCAATCAATTGACATGGAATATCAATATTAAAATGCTTCTTTAATAATAAATTGTTCCATCAGTTTATTACTCTTGTCATCTCATTTTTTGCATTGTATTTAATATTTAATTTGTTTAATTTACAGTGCATGGCTTTTGCCATGGCCATGGCCGTAATGGCCGAGCCACCCTCTGGATATTCCTACTCAAGACCTGGAGGTAGTGGAGGATGGATAGGAGGCGGCGGCGGCGGCTTTACTAGCAGTGGACTGTCCGGCGGTGGTGGATACACAGCCGTATCTTCTGGTTATCAAACAAATGAAGGTGCTAGCGTTGATTCAGCACTCTTAGAACAAGTTCGCCAAATTTTATTAAAAGAAGAACAAAATAGCGGTGGTGGAGGACATGGTGGACATGGTGGACATGGTGGACATGGCGGAGGAGTTTCTTCACAATATGGTGTACCATCATCCTCGTACGGAGTTCCCGGATACTCCCAACAAGTTGTTGGAATCGATCTAGAAGGTATCAAACAAGCTATCCAAGTAGCTCAATTCCATCAATCTAGTTCCATCGGTTTCCAAGGATACCCAAGTGGTCCAAGCAAACCTTCCGGCTCATATGGAGCTCCCTATTAAGCTTTCGAGCTGAAACAAAGAACTGAAGCAATTTATTGCTGTCACCATCACACGGGTCCATGATGCAAAACAACACTCATATGTACAATACCATGCATTAACGTTACTTCTAATTTTTGTATAAAGCTTTCTTAGGTTATATTTTTGTAAAAAAAATACATTTGTCACCGTAAATTTGTGTGTATTATTTTACTTTTAATTTCAACAGAAGAAATTTTCTCCGAGCTTCCTTTCACGCATCAGGTACTTCCTTATAATTAAATTATCCCGCGTGACAGGTAAAACTTTTACTTCCCTCACACGTTAACGTTATTGATGTCTTAGGCAGTTGAGAATCTTAAAAGTTACATCTGCAGTTAACCATTTCTTTTTTTCGTAAAAGAGAAAGGCAATTAATTTATTATTATTATGTAGGTTAAAAATTGAGATGCGACTAAGCTTTGGGCATCATAAGCTGCGTCAATGGCCTTTGTATTCTTCTTATACGTAAAAATAGAAAGCAATTTACAAGCAATAATAATTATTACAAGTTATATTCAGTATTCATTTGACTATTTTTTGAGGATTACCAATACTTCTATATCAATTTATTATACTCGAAGTCATTTGCTAACAATTAGATTTATCAATTTTCCAATATCTCAATTTTAGATGGAAAATTTTATTTTTTACCTTTTCGGTGCTTCATTACGCTATTGGTTAAACTAGGTTAATTACGTTTGTACACACTTCCAAACTATTCATTCCTTGCAATAATACTACATTTTACTTTTACTTACAAGATGCAATTTTCACTTTTATAATCTTACCTACTTACAAATGATGTTACGCTGTTGAAAGAGTACCATCAAATTTTATCCTAATTCTATATTAAGTTACATAATAATTTTATTTTAATTATGAGAGACATTTGTTAATTCTTTTTGTAACGGAAGAACTAGTTTTCCTGTGATAAAATTTCATGAAGTAATAAATATCGTCAACGTTTTTTACCTTAAATATTTTTTTATGACCTTGACGTTTCGTCAATTATTTTGTCAGATGTGTGGTAAATTAATATATAACCAATTACTAAATCTACAGAACTTCCAGAGTTTCCACTTTGCATAAATCAATAGTAATATTTGAAGTCAAATTTTTCAAAAAATCGTCTACGGCTTAAATAATTGGGAGTTTGAATAACTCATGCTATTTTATCTGTAGGTTTTTAACTGCTTCCGTTTTGAGTTAAAATAAATAAAAATGGTAAATATAAACATCACCCATTTGTTCTCAATTAAGAATAAATTAGTATTCACAAAAGAATGTTTTACTTTCTAATCACAAATAAGTGTATGCACATGGGTATGATAGTTACTGGTTATAATGTACTACATAGTTGAAGTTTTAATTTATTACTGCATAAAATTAACTTGCAAGTGTAAACAGCAGTATACTTTATTGTATTTTATAAAGTCTACTTATATTACCTTTTATAGATCGAATTAAACTGAGATCTTAGACTAGGTGTAAGTCCTCAGCTCCTCGAGAAGATTATGAAACCAATGTACTAGTTTTTAAAATTTTTTATTTAACTTATTTGTTTTGTGCAGATCCTGATGCACTTGTATTCTCACAGATCGTGGATAATTGGGTGAGAATTGGCTTTTTAATTATCCAAGAAGTACACAACGATGCAATTTGGTCATATAATATTTTGAGTAGGTACATCTTAATCATGAGAGTCTCGACTCGACATTATGTAACAAGACCAAATTATTGTAAGCCAACCAAAGCTTGTGTTTTCTTGTGCCACTTCTTTTGCAGTAATAAAGAAGAAACAAATGATAAAATCATAATTATAAAATGCAGACAGGTATAATGTATAAAGTATAATTCGGCAGGCTATAGAGCGGAAAACCGGCGTTCTAATGCATGGCTGCATAGCTAAGTTTTGAAGTCCAAGTTTGATTTCCTATGTTGTGTCTAGTATTAGTACTGTATATTCGAGTGCTCTCAAAATCAATTTGAATTCTTATGATCTGAATTTTTTACTTTTTTCAAATTAAATTTTCAAATATAAAACTTATATTTTTTGTGTATACGCACTGTGTATCTTAAATAATTGTAATCCAAATTGCACCCTCTATGATTTGTAAAATGGGTGTCATTGCCATGACAGAGTAAAACTACATATATTCAAAAAGTATAGAATATATTATAAAATATGCAAACTAATTGCATAAATTGCAATTTTTTTACCGTCGTAACTTTTTAATTTATCTTATAGAATTAATGAAATCCAATATTATGCATATATCTGCATTCATTTAAATTTTAACTAGTAGCATTTACTAATTTTTATTTTCACACCCACATTTTAATAGGATTTATAATAGTAAAATAGTATTATTATAAATAATATTAATATAATTGATTGTAATCGAAAAATTACATAAAATATGCTTCTTATTGGTGATCTCACTAAACATACATGCTATGATACTACATTCTATTATTTCAGCAGAAAGTAAAAAAGTAATTTTTGGAAAGTTTGTTTGTTTGTAAATTTGCACTAAATTATAGTTGTGCAGTTGCAGGTTTTCAAAAACTGTAGTTTGGACTTTGGAGTAATCCAAACTTTTCGGTTAAATTGGACCTTAAAAATTATAGTTGTTGAAAAATATTGAAAATTTCATGATAAAGTTTTAATTTAAGAAATTTTTATTTTATTATGTGTAGTATTAAAATCGTGCAGAAAAAAGTTGGAATTTTGGTGAATTCGGACGTTTTGAGGTCTCATGAACTGAAAATCATTATTCAAAATAATGAATCATCAATTTTATAAATCAAAAAATGTCTATCTGAAGGTGTATAGTATTGATTGTCTTGTTTTTTAGCTTTGTGTCCCGTTGTCCCTAGAAATTTAAAACTAGTTTTGGTTTAATTTAAACTTGAAATTTAAACTTAAAGGTTTTTCTAAACTTTGTCCCAATTTTTGAATATAATATGTGTAAAAACTGGTGGTATGTCCAAGAAAAACAGTTGAAATTTTTTGTACGTTCTACCTCAAAAAGTAATAGTTTTCTAACCAAATTTTGCATTTAGTACTTCAAAAGTATTTAAATCGGTTCACGAAAATTTAACCCTTCATTTCATGATTTTTTCTTTTTTGAAAAAAAAAATCTTTTCGATGTCATTTTGTATTGTAGATTATGGGAAAAATAATGAAAAAAATCCAAGCTCAATAGTTTTCAATTAAACAAGCAAAATAAATCTATTTTAAATATGCAATACCACGAGAATCACTAATAGTAATTAATTATAATTTAATTTTGTAATTGAAATCCAATTAAAAATTGAATAAATAAAAACTACAACATAAAAAATTAATAATTAAATTGAATAAACCTAGTAAAAAATAATATTTCTGTAAATCACGTTTTGAACGATTATTCACTGGTCACAACTAAACACAAAATATTTTAATTATCTGCAATTTTTTGCTTAGCAGTGCTCTCTAACAATAAAATATAGCATTCAATATGTTATCTAGTGTGCTCCCAAGTAGTTACCGTCAAACGGAGTGAAACGGATCAAAATTTTAGATTTTTTGTATTTTTTCATGCTTTTTAGGACAGAAAAAATTCTGGAAAAAATATATGTTAAAGATACATATCTGAGGCACAAATTACTGCAACATTTTTAAAAAATCACCAATTAGATTTTTTTATTTCTGTTTTTAAAAGGTGATCCGTTTCACCCCGTGTGTCGGGGTGAAACGGATCAGGTGTTTAAATGCCGTTATTTTGCTTTTCAACATCCTCAGAGGTGAAATGGATCACAAAAAATTTTTTTTCATGTTTTGCAAGCGGTTTTTATTGGATAGGTTGATAAATAAAATGCGTTTTTGGTTATATTTTCATTAAAAAAATTTAAAAAAACTTAAACTAAGTAATAAAACAAAAGCTATAAAAAATATTACATAATAGGTAAGACATGTTCTTAAAAGTAAATGTTCCCCATCTTAGGGGGATTATACATGAATTCTTTTTATAATTTGTTCTTGCTTGACCATTACGGTATCATCAATTTCGGGATAGGCAAAAGTTATTTGTATTTTTGACGACTTCTTCCTTAAACATTTTACTGTAGTCTCTTCGCCTAAAATTTCTTTAATTTTAGCAGCAAAAAATCAAACTCTTTTGTCCGTGACATATTTCACGATAACAAATTCTCCAAAGTGAAAATTTTCATCAATCCCCTCAGGTAAGTCGTCTGAAACGTTGTCGTCAATTTCCAATTCTGAAAAATTCATATTAGTGCCTTCTTCCTTTTGCTCTTGCAAACTTTTATTTTTTTTTCAAAGTCTTTCTTAGAAACAGAAAAAGAACTCAAAATAAAAAATTTTAAGTAAATTTGTGGTTTTTAGTATGTATTTATGGTTAAATTCAAAAAAATATAAGAATAATACAATACGTAGAAAATCAAAATTCAAAAAATTTTAAAAAAGAGACATTTAACAAATAACAGGTCTGAATTAAGAAAATTTGAAAAAATGAAAATCGTAATCGAAAATCGTATTACGAATTTTTCATTTTTTCAAATTTTCTTAATTCAGACCTGTTATTTGTTAAATGTCTCTTTTTTAAAATTTTTTGAATTTTGATTTTCTACGTATTGTATTATTCTTATATTTTTTTGAATTTTCTTAGAAACACTTTTTTCTGTTTTCCATTCACTTTTTTATCTCTCTTTGGATTTTCCCTTGAGCCCGTTCTTTGTTGTAATAGATGATCTGTTTCACCCCTTAAACTTGAAAATTTTTACTTAAAAAATTCTCAAACTTCAACCAAAAAAGATTTAAAAAATATTTTTATTTCCTGATGTACTCGACTAATTGGGTAACTCATAAAAACTTACCAGTAGTCTCTAACTTGTATAGCTTATTCTGTGGATGTCAATCTTTTAACGCTTTGTAAAAACTACGCAAGTATCACCTTTTGTTTTTTCGCCAATATCAACCATACGCAACGCGAGCCAGCTCTGTCTTCAGACTTTTTCCAACGACTGATCTTCCCAACTACATATTTTAACGTTCATTAGCCACAAATTGTACGCATACTACCAATCCTAAAAAAATTCCGTACAAAAACATCGGTGATCCGTTTCACCCCGTTTGACGCAGTATACCATGAAAAACAGCTTTATAATATCAATTTTTGGAATTTAAATGTCTGTTGCAAATTTGCAACAATATGAAACGAAGGGTTATAAATAAATACTATTTTTTATATTTTTTATTTTTTTAAAAATGTTCCTTTAATTTTTTTAATATTTTCTTATTTTTTTATAATTTGTTTATTTTTTTATATCTTCTTTTGGTTTTTAAATTTGAAATAAACATTAAATTAATTTCAGTGGTGTAGCCAAAAATTTAGCTTGGGGGAGGGGGGCACCCATTCCGAATTATTTAAAAAAATATTTTTAAAAAGCCTGACAAAGGGTTTATTACACAAGATGTATAAATGATGTGATGTGGCTTAAGATAATTAATAAAATAATAAAATTATACGTAATATTATTTGGTATTTGAAATCAATAAACACATAAATGCAACAACTAAACATTCTTTAAAAAAAAGTATTAATTACAACGCCTTGAAGCACTCAAAATCATCGATTTCTGAGCACGTGGCTCGTTTAGGAAGCTTCGGCTCGAATCACTCTAAAAATAACGCTCAATGATTTAGTAATAAATATTCCTACTAATTATTTACATTCTAATATTTCAAAAGTACTCTAAAATACTGAAATACATTATAAAGCAAACAAACTTTGATACACGAAGTAAAACTATGATTAAATTTAGTAGGCCTTAAGGGGGTATTATCGTCTAGAAGCTTGTTTTTTACGTAATCTTTAAGAATTAATTTTGCGAAAACTATCAAACCTACAGTGGCAGAATATTTCACGCATAATAAGACATGTTTCAACTAATAACACAAATTTCTATTAAATATTTTATCGAAAGCTATACGCTAGTTGGACAGCTATGGTGCCGCCGCCTAGGCGGTGATTTTTTGCATAAATTAGGTGAGAATCTGGCCATAATTGACTAGAAGATGGCGCGGCGTACGCTTTTTTGGGATATCCAACTAGCGTATTCAAGTTATGCGCTGTTATGCAGTCATGGCGTGAGACGCATGTCCAATCGGGCGCACATATTGTGGCGGTTCTAATCGTCTGAAATAGAAGAACAAATTTTGTTTTAATCTATATGAATGTAGTTATCGTCGGAACTAGAACTAAGTAAGTATGAAATGTTTTATCGGAATCGCAGCTGTTTGAAAATTAAAGTTTAATTTTCCAGGAAAATTTTCTACTAAAACATGAGATCAGGGTTAAAATATTCAAGCTATCGGTATCATTCTAGTTCCGACCATAGGTAAAGGTTCCCTCGAAATGTGTACGAAACTTGAAGTCAATCGATCCAATAGTTTTTGAACAAAACGTGCACCCTACTTGAAAAATTTCCATTTTTATAAATTGACAGCTCTTAGAATTGACGAATACAACCTTTTATTTTGATTAATCTCTACATAATTAATTAATTTACATTTTTTCATAATTTGATATGATAATTAGATTAAACTCCCAAAATTTAGAATTAAAAAATTGCGAATAATCTCTTTAACTTGGTTTTATTTAACCAAGTTAATTTAACCATTTGAATTTTTAATTCAAATTTTGAATTTTTAAGGGGCAGGGAAATTTATGGGTCCCCCGGTAAAAAAAGAAAGAAATAAATACAAAACGGTCGACGTACTTCGGTCGATGGGATGACTACGAGCTGCGCTCCAACGCACCGCAGCCTATAAGCCTCTGTAACTATGGGAGTTTTACGTATTTTAAATTAATATTTTTTAGGCACATTCTCAAAACCCCAAATTATAAGAAAATGCAACAAAATAAAAATCGAATTTTTAAAATGTCTAGACGATAAAACCCCCTTAATAAGTGCAGACTACTTTATGTATGAAAAACAAAATAAAGAAATATTTGGACCGCGATACGATATTCGAATTTTTAAGATCATCGAAGCATGTATTTATAAAGATAAAAATTTAATTTTATATAGCCAACTGTAATATTGCAAAAAATATTTACGATTTATTTGAACCGATTTTTATTATTTGGGGCTGCACGGTATCATTTTAAGATAAATAATGTAATACTGGGGGCTACAAATTGGATATTCAGCTGCCGCAAAATTTTAGCAACTTCTACATGCAATTTGCAATAGGTGTCTGTAACTGTGGTATTGAGCGAGGATGGTTATTTTAAGTACGATTTTTGTTGCTTAGGCCTTATTAGGGTATAGGCCTTATTACGTGCAGGTACCTTATATACAATTCAATATAATATGTATAGTAAAATTTAAAAACGAACAAATTAATGAAACTATAAAATTCGAATTATTCAAATTTTATCTTTTCTAAAGCATAATCTAGTTCATTTATTGTTGTTTTGTATTAAATTTATCGCAAAACTAGAACCAACGCATTCTTTATATTGAAAATTTGTTTAATTGATGTTTTAAATTTAGCAAAATTGCAGTAAAATTGAAAGTTCATATTGATAAAATTTTACCATAATAATTTATTGAAATAAATGATTGCTCTGGTTCAACGCTAAATATATCAAACACATCACGGATTGTACTATATAAATGCCTTGCTGAACGAAATTCTAGGTAATAATAAAAATAATTCGAATCTGATTATTTTATTAGTCAGCTTATTTTTATTTAAATTTTAAAATATTATACTATGCTCATGTTGATATTAAAAAATTAAATACTACTAAATTTTTGATGGCGAAATAGGCGACGGCGTCCAACAGCAAAGCGTCCCATTACAATTTTCCCCAATTTTTGGTTCAGTGCCTACACATTTTTTAACTCCACTCGATACTTTATTTTACTTCTACTAATTCATTTCCTTCGATTTCGATATTTAACTTTTCTTCGAGACTCAACACTCAAGTTTTTGATTTTCTCCAAATAGGTTTTAGAGCATTTACACTCAGGCCCAGCTTATCTATTAGACTATTAGAGTATACTCAGGGGCGAGTCAAAGAATTTCCTGAAAAAATCTATTCTACAAGTGAATGGAATTCTGAAGAAATCTGAGAAAATTCAGAGAATATATAATATTATTATATATGTTACGGTCAATGTTGAAAATTCGGTCATTAACGTCAATGGCCGGACAATAACGTCAATGCCCAGCTTAGTTGGGCATTAATGTCATTGGCGGGCCAATGACGTCAATGACCATGCATTTTGAGCAATGTTGCCATTTAAAATTGCATATGTGATTTTTACATCATTGCCCGGGCAACGACGTTAATGTCCAATACAAAGTGAACAATGATGAAATTACTACTCTACAGATTATATATTCTATCACTCTTTCAGTTTTGGCTGGCGCAACTACAGCAAATCACGGATTCAACGTCAAGTGAATTAATTAAATTTAATTAATTTTTCCTCCGGGCTGCTTTGGCTAACGCAAACACGACAAATCATGAATACACCCTAAAATGATCGTTTGTCTAAATTAAATAAAAATCTCTGTATACTTATAAGGCCTTGAAAAGGGCCGAGTTGCTGTCATTTACACGGAAAAATACGTGCACGACAAATAATTGTCCCGGGTTAAAGTGCATCTCCATTTTGCTGTTCCTTATAGTAATTATTCTATAATATCATCATTGTCCAATCCATGTTGGCCATTAACGTTATTGACCGGCCAAAGACGTAAATATTACAATCATATGAAAATATTTACATCATTGCCCACCATTAACGGGCGTTGACGTCAATGGCCGGTCAATGACGTTAATGGCCAACGTCAATGCCCAATTTACGTCATTGACCGTAACATACTATTTTATTAATTTTTTTAAACTTAAAATTTGTTATATTTTTTATCGATCTCTTTTTAAATTTTTGGTGTTAACTTTATAGAGTTAGATTATTAATACAAGTGTAAAATTTATCTCGAGTTTTAAACTATTAACTTTCATATTAAAATTGAAATTTTCATAATTAAATTTGAAAATTTTTACGTATCAGATTTTGAAAACATTTCCTGCTGCATACGGAACCCAACCTACACCTTAGCTGTGATGGGTAGCTTGGTTAGCAGCTGACGTTTTAAAATTGTCAAAATATTACCAAATATTGTGGTTAAGATTTCTGTATTTATCATAGAAATTAATAAATTCTTAAATAATGGCAATTACTTTGTGGAATTTATTCGAAGCCTCTTTGTTATGTTTAAATGCCATATGCATATTACACGAAGAAAGATTTTTAATTAAAAGTTGGTATATTTTTAATATTTTTGCAATTAATTAATTTTACAATTTAATAATCTTAAAAGCGATGATTATTCAATGACAAAAAGAAAATTATCATATTATTAAATTTATGAATACTAATTATCATATGTAATTTAGTTGGTTGGAGTGCACGGAGCCCATCTGTTCAAGGATATGGAGAAAAGCCTACAGCGAAGACACAAATTTTGAACTTGATTCACTCAATTCGAACTGTTGCACGAAGTAAGATCTTACTAAATTTACTGTTATTAATAATGTTTCTATTATACGTTTGTTTCAGTTCCATTGATACCTTTGAATATACTTACGATAGTATTTAAATTACTGCTGGGATGATATTGAATGTACACTGTAAATTTTTACTTTTGTATGTAGGTAGTTATTTAATATAAATATTTTTCATAAATTTTACACATATTTATTAAAGCTGATTATTAAAAACAGAATTTTAAAAATGCAAACAATGTTTAGATATTATCGTAGTATACGTTGGAAATATAATTTCATTGGTGTAAACTCTTTAGTTTAACATCGGGGAATATCTTGGAAGATCTCTATACCAGGTTTGAACTGAAAGAAAGATAAATTTGTAAAACTAAAATCACAAAGTCATGTTAACTATATCTTTTTTAGCAGCCTATGCATAAAATAAGTATATATTATAACATAAGCAAAATTAAACTAGACGAAATCCTGTGTAAATAGTATATTATACATATGCAAAAATTGCACACGGCATGAAAAGAACCTTACTCCCAAGGTGTATATACTATTTTTCACAATTTCGCTGAAAATGCTGAATTACATTAGTTAATAACTAAATTTGAGATTTTGAAATTGCAATAACTCGAAAACGGCGCTAGATATCGAAAAACTAAGCAAAAAATTTACCCCCGTTACAGTAATCCCCCAGCGATTTGTCGTAAGAAGCTATATGCAAAATTTCAGATCAATAGCGCGCAATAATGGCGCGGGAAAAAAAGTATTACTTTAGTCCCGCAAAAGCGGGAATAAAGTGAGCACTTTCCTCCCGGAATTGTGAAAACTAAATTTCCTTTTAACTTTGAGTTCTAAGTTTTTGATGTGGGTAGATTTCTATGTTTATTTCTCTGTCAGAAAAGTTGTCTAAAGTACAGGATGAATGAAACTTGGAAAATATATTGAAATAGTTTCATTTTTTACTACACAGAGAAAAAAACAATCCTCGCAATAATTTTGAAATAAATATTACATCAATTATAGTAAATTTTATATCAAATTTAGTTAAATTTACTTCAAAACACCAAAAAAAATTTCTCTCTGTAGACATCCAAAAGATGTTATTGTAAACCACTACGAAGTAGCAAAAAGAAGGATAAATTTTTACATTTACAGTGATTAACAACAAAATTCGAATCTTCCTATGCTAATAATGTAAATTGTACATTTTGAAACCGTTTTTTGACATATAAAAAGCGCTTTTACAGCAAAACTATTTAGACATTTTTTGTTAAAAATTTCATTGTCTTCAATTTGGTATCTAACATTTTTCAATTTTGTCGCCCCCATCATTCTTTTTGCCACTTATTACATTTGTGCAGATAGGTAACTCAATTTATGTTAAAATAAAAAAAAATTTTTGAAGATGACTTCATTGACATAGTAGAATCGAAAGAACAACTTCAATATAGTATTGCCATCTAAATCGTACGGAGAAAGACAGATGGTCTAGAAAGATTTAGGAATAGTTCCTGTCGAAAGGCCAAAAAAGAGGTCGACTGTGAAGAATGTGAGCCGAGACAAAGCATAGTAAAATCAATGGAAAGCTGACAGTTGACTCTGAAAGAAGTTAAAGATATAGGTGATAGGAATAAGCAATGGTGTATCAGTGGCAGAAAGCTTGCTGTATATACTATTTATATTCGTAGTAATGAAAAATTTCATGATCTAGAAAACGAATCAATAACCAACAGATAAGAGAAGACTAAAATAGTCAATAGGTAAGGTACCTAATCAATTCAAGTTAGGTACATTGAGATTAACCAAGTTATTAATTGAAAAATAAATTAATTTCAAAATGGTAAAACTCAGCAGTGATCTCACAAGTTACCAAGCGTCTTTGCTTGAGAGCCAGTACTTCCAGTTAGAATAAAAGACAGATAAATCAATACAGTTAAGGTTAATACAATAAGGTAAAAACTTGTATTTTGAAAATTTCTAAATAAATTTGTACACTGGAGCTAAGACCAACATGTACAAATATTAAAACCAAATCAAAGACATATTTTATTTACAAATTTCCTAACGTAATTACGAAGAAATTTAACCCTTTTAGACGTTTTATTAAATTATATTTCGAAGTTGGTGATAAACTTACGAATGCTAAATGGCAATCATTTTTCGATGAAAGAATCAGGAGGAATTCAATAAAAGTATAAAAAATTTTCTATGTTCTCTATACTATTTAGCATATTATAAGTTTATCACCAACTTCAAAATAATTCAAAAAATAAATTTAAAATAATAAATAAAAAAATATTTCAAAATAAGGGTTAATATTAAATCTTTCTAGTAGATAGTGATGTGCTAACTGTAAAAAAAGGTTTATGAACAATTAACCTTTTTATTAAGTCTAATGTTTAATGTAATATTTTCTGCTACTGAAGCTTCATTGTCGTAATAAATAATATTTTTAAAATTATATTGTCATAGATAAGAAGCTTTGTTTGGATCCGACGAGAAAGTATGTAGATATTACTTTTAACAAGTTTTGCTTGATACAATGAACTTACCAACAACTGTTTCCTTTAAGAATGGAGTCTGATGTAATTGCACTTTTTACAGGGATATTTCAGGATTTTTTTTACTACAAAATGAAATCCAATTATTTCTAATTTTTTATATGTTTATATTGACATCTTTAATTTCACAAAAAAATTTTTTTAAAGTTAATTTTATAATATAGTAGAACCCCTCTATAACAAGTCCCGGTTATACCGAAAAATCGGCTATAACGAGTAAAAGTTTGGTCCCTTGACTTTTGTTTATATGCTAAACTGACTGTTTATAGCGAAAATCTGCTTATAACGAGTAAGAGGAGTTCTACTGTATTTATATAGTGCTTACTCAGACAACATTGAATATCTACTGGATATCCAGATACAGTCCAGATGATGTATGTATGTCCAGGACTTTCTCTGGATAGCTATTAGATATACGTTGCACAACATCTAGAAAATGTATATAGCCGACATTTAGTAGACATCTATTTTATGAACGTCACCACCGGACTTTGTCTGGATATCCACGAGATATATTTGGAACAATATCTAGTAGATATAAAATTGAATAATATATTATAGACATCGGACAGTATATCCACAAGTCAAAGTACCTATGTACAATATCCAATAGGTGCAGATAGTGGACATTCAGTAGATTGCTAAAACATGTATGTATAGCCTTGACTTTGTCTGGATATCTATGAGATGTTTGTTGGACAATATCTAGTGAATGTGCTTAGCCGTCAATTAGTAGACATCTATTTTATGAACGTCACCATCTGACTTTGTCTGGATATCAACGAGATATAGTTGGAAAATATCTAGTAGATGCAATAGAAAACTGTATTGTACATATCTAAATCCTAATAACAAAATCTATGAGAGGGGGGGGGTAAAATTATCATATTGTGCTGTTAAGATGTAAGATTTTAACGTTAAATTTTGTATGCGAACATAATATTTACTAAATACATGCTTAAATTTTATGAGAATTTAAAAATGAATCAAGTGTTGGGTATCTTTAGAAGCGGAATAAAAATCTCTTTAAATTGATACCATTTTCATACTTATCCGTTGTGATGGGAAGCAGGAATTAGAGAAAAATCAATTTCCTATGTTAATTGCCTATGTTCAGATGGTCGACCGGTCACCCTGTCAAGAGCATCGCTTCCAAAAATTGCAATTATTTATGTTAAAATTTTTTATATTTTTATATTGCAATTGCAAATTTATATGTTTTGCCAAATGCCAGGGGGGAGGGCTATAGCCCAACTCTGCCCCCCATTGGCGACGCCCATGCACCCTGTATAAGTTATATAATCTTTTCGTATTAGGTGTCAACCTAACAGCATGGCTTCCACAATATTAAAATCATTGAGTAAAGGAATTTTAAAGAGACGCAAACATATAGAAGAATTTCAAATTGTATGCTAGTATGTAACTAGCTGTGTGATTAGGTCTAGTAATCAGGGACGTACAGAGGAGGGAGGGGGGTTAAAGATCCAGACCCCCTCCCCCCTTAGTTTAAGCAACAACTTGAATATTTTGCAGTGTCGAACATCCTCCCTCTAGTAAAAGCTATTTCTAGACGTGGAACCACTAATTTATTTGATTTGTGATTTTCACTTAATTTTATTTAATAAAAAACCGGACGACGGCACTGTCTTGTCCCACAATCTTCCATTATAATTCAAATTGTGATTGTTATTTTTTGAGACTCCCTGTATATCATACACCCTGTGTATAAACGTTGGTAACTATTAGAAGTTGTATAATATTACTACATAAAGGTACAACCAGTGATTTTATTAGATTTAATAATTATAATTTTAAAAAAATTAATAAAATGCTAAGTTGGACAATCGCTTCGTTTGTGAAAGATAACAGCGTAGAAGCTGTACTCTCAACGTGGTTACACGAAAAGAATAGTTCTATTTCTTGCTATTGGCCACGTTCTAGTGTCTTATTTTGGGTATGTAATAATTAATTTTATCATAAAAAGCTATTTTAAAATGCAATAATTTATCTTGAATAATATTTAAATATAATAGTTATTTTTAAAATTAACTGCCTAACTGTTTTTAATTTTTTAGGGGCACTGAAAATTTCTCAAAATTTTGAAGACCAAAAAGGTGGAAAAAGTTAATAAAAAACTATTTAAAAAATGCGACTGAGAGGATCAAACAAAAGCAACAGAAAGAAGCAACTATAAACAATTGATACATTATAAATTATGATAAATAAATTTTTACTTGTTTATATTATGTGTTATTAAGTTGAAATTTGATGATTTTATTAAATAAAAAGTTTTGTTTTAACTCGAAGGATTATGAGCTTAAGAAATTTGGATATAATCTTCGCGCAGAATAGTCTTCGCGCCGAAACGGGATTCGTCGAACCGTCTCTGCGCCGAATCGTCTCTGCGCCGAATCTTCCCTGCGAGTTGTGTGGAATATCTTCTGGACATATTTAAGAATATCCATTAGATATTGATACAATACATCCACTGTATAATGAAGTTTGTGACATCTGGATATCCATTAGATATCCACTGTATTTAGCAGTCTAACATCCGATATCCTCTGGATACCGGATTATCTTGTAAATACATCTAGTAGATATCCAGAAGATAGGTTTGTGTTGTCTGGGATAATATGGTCAAAGTGCACACTTAACAAAAAGGCATGTGACTGGCCCAGGCGGTAGCGTCGGTCCAGGTAAACTTAAACAAAAAATTCAAAAAAATTATTGTTCTGTAAGCTTGTCGTTATCGCAGGTAGCAGATTTAGACATTAAAAAAAAAATCAATTACAGACTTGTGAAAAAAGAAAAAGAAAAATCGCGATTTTTACTTCGAAATTTGGGGTAAAAAATAGGAAATTTTTGATAAAAATTAACAATTCTGCTACCTGCGATAGCCATTGATGTTTAGAATAACATATTTAAATTTCAGCCCAATCGGCTCGGTAGATTGTTTTTTTGACCTGAGCCGATCAGAAAAATGTTGTATCGAGAAAATCGCGTTAAAAGTTTGAGTAACAGGTTTAGTTAAGCTATAAGACGTCCTCGAATATGTACCATAACTTTCTTAATACTTTGAATTTCGGTTTGAAATTTCTACAGTATATTCTTCATACGTTGTATTTTCAAGATAAGTCATTAAAAAAAAATCAATTTTTCAAAACCAACCTATCAGACTCCAACCTTAAAGATGTTAAAGCAGTTTTTCCCAATCCTATTAATAACTCAAAGCCTATGTTAATTTTAAAATAAGGTCTACTTTAATATAGATTTGACAAATGATATCTTTCAACAGATTCATTTTTACATTTTGATTTTTTTAGGTTCAGGTATTTTTTGCTTTCTGAGAATACTTACAGGTGCTTTTATTTAAAAAAAGTTTTATTAAACATTTATATAATAAACTATGTTGTATGACTCTGTATAAGCTTTACATACGAAAGAAATATAAATTCATATTTTATTCTGTATAGGAAATATGAATATTGTTCGAGTTATGGGCATTTCAAAAAATAATAATTTTCATTACATTTTTGATAGAAATTTATTGTGAAATGTAATTTTTTCAAACAAGTGTAGTTTTTTCATAGAAATCCTATATGAATAATAGCTGTGGATGATTAAATTTCGCGCAATTTATAACATTTTCAACTAAAAAATCATCAAGCCCAGTTGTAATTGAAGACGAATTTGAGCCACATCCCAATCAAAGTAAATTTTTTGAATTATGCAAATTTTTGAAATGTGAATCGGTCAATCAGAAAATAAAAATAAATATTTATAGAACATCTACTTTTTCTTTATGTACGGGGAAGGTAGACGACCCACATCAGACTTTTTTGGAAACGGTCAGTCGTAGACAGTTCGAAGAAAACATGTTATTACAAAAAATCTTATGGTGGGTATATGCTGAAAGTGTATGGCAAAGTAATTTAAAAAAAAATTGATGAGAATTATGTCTATTTAAACCAGTAAAGTTTGGTGTAAAAATTTTTTAAGGTTACATAAATAACTATTTTTCTATTTTGCGTCAAAACAAAGTCATTTTAAAACCCAATCGCGTATCAAACAATATTTTGAAAAACAATTTTTTGTTTTAAAGGGCTGATAATTAATAAAGTAAAGCAAATTAATGTAATTTAAATTGTCAAATTAATATTAAGGGTATTCATGTCATTTCGTACTTTTCGTAGACTTATGTGACATGAACACTCACCGTTCAATGTTTCGTAAATTCTTTCGTACTTGCATTTGTAGATTATTTTGACGTTTTGAGGTAGATTTTAACTAATTTAATTATTCTATTCACAGTTACTGACATTATTTATTGTCAAATATTTCTTGGTTACTATGTATCGTCAACGTATACTTAAATGTAACGAAACTACGACATCTACATAAAGTACGACTGCGTAGATTTTGTAAACTAGATCTGCATTAAACAAACAAAAAGTACGAAGTGACATGAATACCCTTATTGTCAATGTTAAATTAATAAACTATTATGTGGTATCTTAATCTGTACATTTATAAAAAAAAAAAAGCAAAGCGCTAGAGTTTAATTGTTGCGTTCATATTCACTACACCTCAAATTTGTAAATAATGCTTTCGTTACCATATTAGTTACAATCGAATTATTGTACGAATTTTCTGACGCCTTCGTTAATCATTACGAATTCGTTGAAAATATTTGAAATATTTAAAAACATTTTGTATAAATAAACAATAATTATTTTAATTTTCGTTACTATAAATAAATAATTTTGTACAAAATATAAAAAAAATATTAATATTTAAAAAAATTTAAGTTTCATTCAAAAAATATTAAAAAACGACTCGGTATTATTCTGTCGTAAAAATGTAGTTCAAACGAACTCCGTTACGAATTCGTATTTGAATTCGATTTTGCTTAAGACTTGTTTACGAAACCAAACTTGACAAAAATCGTTATGATAACGAAAACGTTACAGAATAGGGCTGTATGTTGTCAAATTAATCTTTGCAAAAATTCTCAACCAATTTTTTACCACTAATACTGACACGGAGTCTATCAGACAGAGAAAATATATAGTTATTTAATACTTTTAGAGCTGATGCTGATAATATGTTAATATTTATTGCTTCTAAATTAGACCCAACATATTTTATAAGTAAGTATTTATTTAGACCACAGCAGTGGATTAGTGTGATCGATGGTTGAGTTACAAATACAGGAAATTATGAGTTCGAATCTCGGACTTGGCAGAATTTCTTAGCTCGGCCTTCCGGTGTGCATTAACACGTTGTGGTCTATATTTACATAAGTCTGGCCAATTGACAGAGTCATGGTCAAAAAAAGGAAAAAGATAAAAAAGTATTAATTTATTTAAAAAAATACAAACTTTTGAAAATAACCAATAAAAGAAAGTACCTATGCTTTTTTGCGCAGAAAAGGATCTCAGGATATTGGATTATATAAAATCAAACTACAAAGATTTGATGTGCAGACGTTTCGGAAGATTTATTCTTCTATTTTCTCGGCAGATTTGTCTGGTCTGACCTATGTAATGTTTACCACACTCGCATTCGATCTGATAGACCACGTTGGCCTTATCCGAAGTGGGAGTTTTGTCCTTGGTCCTCGAGTAAAGGATCCTGCCCAGCGTATGATGGCTACGAAAAGCCAATTTATTGTAGACTGCCGTTTACAATGTGTTCCTTAAAAATCTGTTTCAATCTGCAAGCCAACCAAGGGTGGTAGGTAATCTTGCTGTAACTTTTTTCCTTTTTCTTGTTTTCTGGATCATTGTAGTTAGGAGGTATAGTAGGATTTGTTGGTTGCTTTCTAAAGAGGTATCCATCTATCAATCTAGCAGGGTAACCATTGCGTAGTAACTATTGTTTGAGCTCGTGCAGTCTTTTGCCCACTAAATTTTCCTATACGCAAAGGTGAATTATATGTTTAAGGGTGTTAATTACACTCATTTTCTGGTTTATCGGTTGTGAAGAAGCATAATTAAGAAGTCTATCAGTGGATGACGGCTTCTTATAGAGATCGGTGATAAGTGAGCCATCCTCCTTTCTTTCCACCCGAAGATCTAAAAAGGGGATTGATTGAGTGGACTCCAATTCGAAAGTAAAGGTGAGCAATTCATCGTAGCCATTCAGAATGTTAACGCAACTCTCCACTTCAGTGCGGGGAACCGCAGCAAGAATTTCGTCCACGTATAGTAGGAGGAAGAGCAAAACAAAAGATACAGTTTCAAAAAAGTTGCAAAGGAGATCGTTCATTACAAACCTTGCAAATGCATGCGAGCAAGGATTGCCCATCGCCGAACCAACCAATTGTTCATAAAAAGTACCATTAAAGGTAAAGAAGCTGTTTTCGAATATGGTAGCTATTAGTTGGATGAATTCATTTAACGGGATAATTGTAAATGGAGCTATAATATCCTATAATATGCTTTTTTCTTACTTTCAAAATATACGCTTACAAAATAGAATAATATCTTTTTAAAAATTTAAACAATTGTATTTTCCGAATAAGATATTAAACAAAAAGGTTATATATATATATATATATATAAACAAAATAAAACATACTCGTATTACATTTTAAAACTTCAAGATAAAAAAATCTGCAAATGGCATAGATTTTTACCCATCTTTCCGGTCATAACAATATTCTATGCAACATTTGCGCGAGAATTGCACACATACTTGTTTGTGACATTTTGGGTTTTGACAATTTGGGTTAACCAATGACATCTTTAGAAAGTTTAACCCAAATTTTTTGGTTTAACCTGTAACTGAAAAACTGGGCATAATTGGGTTTCCGCTATTGGGAGTCTGGGAGACTACGTAATGCGTATAAGTCGAGCTTCACAAAGCATCATCACTTCAAGCAAACAATCATCACTTCAAGCACTCAAAGAACACTCAAAATTAGGCAGTAACAACCACCAGGAAAATTTATGGTAGAAAAGACACTATGGAATGTATGACACGGAGTTTGTCAGACTCCGTGTCAGTAGTTGAGGGTTCATCAAATAGTCAAAAAGGTCAACTACATTTAGTAGGAATAATTACTTCTTATATTTAGTATTTGTTCATAAACAAAAACTTTTTATACCAACTATACGTATTAGATTAATTTATTAATATACTTATTTTCGTGTGGTGGCGTTCGTTTAATGTAAATCGCAAATAGGGGGCTTGAATAAGACCTAAATAATGAATAAGGCCCGGATTTAAATTTCCCAAAGTCCATCGAAAAACGCTCTAAAAACAGCCAAAAATTTATAATTTTTATTTTATTAAAAAAAACTGAAATTTGAAAAATTTGATTTGATGAAACGACGATGGTGTTGACTGACACGCATATCTTTCGGGATTTTATTATTCCTTTAAAACATACTAAAATATAAATTTAAGATTATGTTAAGTTCTAAGTTAAATCTGGTTAAATTAATTTACCTGTTAAATTTTAAGCATTGCATCTAACACCAAAGATCTTCTATTGTCCAAAGAATATTTTTGCACGTGGAAAAACTTTTGAAGTATCTATTATACTGGGTGCTGAATGAGTTAGCCGAACATAGGAAATTAACATGTAAAAACTTATTTATTCAAATTCCTGCTTCCCTAATTATTTTAGAGAAAAAAATTAAAGATACAAAAATTATGCAGAAATGTAAACTACGAATGATAAGAGCATTATATTTCATCTAACTTTTACTTAAAAAGCCTAAAAATGCTTTTGAAATTAGTAAAAGTTTCATTTATCGGCTGGCCATGTAATTATTGTGGAAAATATAAATAAATTAAATTCAATTTATTACATAGCCAGTGCGATAAATGAAACTTTGAAAGAATTTTTTGACCTGTTAAGTAAAAATTAGATGAAATCTAATGGTTTTTGTCATTTGTAGTTTATATTTCTGCATTATTTTTATGTTTTTCATTTTTTCTCTAAAATAATTAGGGAAGCAGGAATTTGCATAAATAAGTTTTTATATGTTAAATTCCTATGTTCGGCTAACTCATTCAGCACCCGGTATATCTGAAACTAGTTATGTACTTGGAAAACATAGTATAAAATCACCCTAAAAATTGGCTATGTAAACATTGCATAGCTTTCCCAATTAAATTTGGGTATAAAAATTATCGTTGAACCTCCTCTTTCCGGGCACCATTCGACGAGAAAGGCCGCGAGGAAGTTACAGCTCGCATCAAAAAGTCAAAAAGTTTTACTTCTTTGCACACCTAATTACAAGGTAAATTTTCGTCCGCCACCCTGTTGCCGTATACCATTTGACGCGCAAAACCGCGTTCCCTGCGCGGGAACCAGGGCGTAAAATCCGAAAACATGTCAAAATTTCATAAACGTCAAATTTTAATTAATTTTCGAAAATCTTTGGAATCGAGTTGTGACGCGTCTAACTCGATATACGTTCTTTAGACGGTACGATTAAATAATTTGGATATAACAAATGGTGGTCCAAAAGTAATCGACACTTGAACTTTTTTTATTTTCTTCATCATTTTCGCAATTTTCAACGAATTGTCACCATTTTCAGCTGGCCTCTAAGTTTAACTATGATGTACATTTATGCCAAATTTTTTGACATATGGTTGCGTGGTTTAACCTGTGCAATCGATACTATTTCTTTTCATGATGTCGTAACCACATACATCCAACTAAAATTCATCAAAAACTTATCAGGACATGATATGAAACATTTTAATACCTAAATTTCGATTTTTAATTTTGGCATGGATTACAATACTTTCCCTTATAATGTATACGTATGGGGAAAGTAAAAAAAAGATGCATTTTGTATTGAAATCCGTGTCCTAATTATTATAACATACATTTTATTTTTTAGTAATTATAACATTTTTGCATAAAATCTCATGCAGGAGACACTTTTATTGCATTTACCGTAATATCTACTTGTACTCGTAAATATCATTATTGACTTTTTAAATTGAGTTCTGGTTAGAAAAGATTTATCTGTGGTCAACATCAGAAACTGAATTTTAACTGAGTATAAACTCTTAAGATACAAGTAAGTCAAGATAAAGAATGTTTTCTATTCAATCTTATGCTGTCAATTGTCGACTTACTTACATTACAAGACTGTCAATAATTCAAGAAAATGCATTTGTTTTGTTTTATTACAATGGTTTGTTTTAATTAGGTATTGTAATGTTAACAGACATTTTCTTATACTTTTCTGCTTTCATTAGTGAAATACCTTTTTAAAAAATCTAAAATTTTGTATAAATAATTGTTATAAAAAATCTAAATCTACAAAAGCAAAAACAAACATCAAATTCGACATTGAAATAACTTTAAAATTCCGCCATAATTAAAAAATTAATCATTCCATTTTCCATTTAAGGATATGGATAGTATAGTTCATATTCACGTATTCTTTCCATCTTGCTATTACAGATTTATCCCAAAAATATTTTTGTATGTCGTTCAGTTTCCGAGATATTTCTTCCTGGAAGTTTTGAAATGACTGCCCATATAAATCACGAATCGATGAATTACTTCATTTCAACTTCTAAGCATTGAAAAACCTTAAAATGTGAAGGCCCAATGTTAACCGCTCCCGTTTACCACACCACTAGCTGCATACTTCTTCGCATTGTATTATGCAATCGACCATTTATATCGGCTCAAATAATAATTTGTTTTTGTTAAATTTGTATAACTCAGTGCTTTACTAAATTTTTTGTTAGTTAATATAAATTTTTAATAAATAAAATTACCTAACAATAAAAAATCATTTTCAAATTGTGTTTTTCTAAATTTCTGAATTTGAATTATACGATTAAAAAAAGTTTTTTTTAGATAGGTTAAAAATTTAGTAGAAAAAAGGTTTTTCAAATTAATTTAAACTTAGAATTTTTAATGTTGATTTAAATTTTATTATTTCAATTTATAAAAAGAATTTAAATTGTTCGAAGTGTCATTGCATGAAATATACTTTGGACACAAAGATTTACTGAATCAAATTTTCAGAAAACTATATTGAACTGAGTCTGCACTGAAATATATGTTATCCTTTAATCTGGGCAATGTATCGGTGTTTGGATTTGGAAGTTTCGATACATAAAGTTGTGTTGCAGACATTTGCTCCAAATTTTTTTCTATTTTTTTCCTTTGTTCTGTAAACTTGAAAACTTCGCTCAGTTTATCAAAATTACTTTGTCCAGAATATTCCTAATATATGAAAATTAAAAAAAAAGCTAGGTTGGTCTGAAAATGTATTTAGGTGTTTATAAATAGGTCGTATGCATATTAATATTAGTATGGTATTAAAATAACCCTAATAGGATCTTTAGCAGTAAATAAACAATTTTACAAACTAACATGAAATTTGGGGTGTTAATGGGGTGTTGCAAGCGAATATACAGCCTCTCACACTCAAATGTCAACCTCGCCTTCACGTGGTACACCCTGATTATACAAAAGAGGCAATGACGACCGAGTATTGGCGGTATAACCAAAAACCATGTTTGCAGGAAATGGCAAAATATAGGACTCCCACCAGTTTAGGAGAAGAGAAACTGGGAGCTGGATCAGAAGCTCTGAAAGGGCAGCCCCCTTACTGATCTTACCTGCAACAGGATAGTCTCCTGTTCAGGGAAAGAAGTTGACTTTCACTCACTTAAATGATGCCTCGGATGATGGATCGGATAAAATGATGACAGAACGCAAACGGATAAGGAATAAGAGACTGGGAATAAAGGATTATTTAAACGTAGGATGCTGGAATGTTCGTGGAATAGGGAATAAACTGGTAGAATTGGAATCCGCTCTGAAGGAAAGAAAAATAGACATAGCAATAATCAGTGAAACAAAGAAGAAATTGAGGGGAAGCTGCGACCTGAATGAATATACAATGATATATAGTGGAGTACCCCAAGATCAACGGGCGACAGCAGGTGTAGCAATTCTGATAAACGGGAAATGGAAAAGACACGTTACATCATACAGCTGGATAAATGAAAGGATAATAACAATGCGATGCAAGATAGATAGAGGAAATATGACCATAATTGGAGTCTATGCTCCCGATGAAAATAAAAAAGAAGAAACAGAAACCTTCTATAAACAACTACAAAGTGTATTAGATAATACAGGGAAGAACGACTACGTGGTCATAGGAGGAGATTTTAACGCCCGAATAGGTAGAACACTTTTTTCAAGCACAGAAGGATACACAAATATACCTGGTCGGCTAGAGGACAAATCTCTACAATCGACTATATCCTAACTAATGATAAAACTTCTAAATGTATTAGAGACACCAGAGTCTACAGAGATATTGGATCAGATCACTTTCTATTATGTTCCACGATAGCTATAAAAGCAAGATGGCTAAAACAAAAAAAAAAAGAAGACAACAGAAAACTCTTTAAGATCTACCTTTTACAAGAAGAATCCGTGAGAAACCTATACCAAACAAGATTAGATGAACACAGTAATAACCGGGAAAATTCAGAAAACATAGAAGAAGAATGGAATAACATCAAAACCATAATCAAAAAAGCGGCATTCGAATCCCTTGGACATCGACGAAATACTACGAAAAAAGGAATGAAAATTTGGAATAAAGAGCTCGAAGAATCTATAGAACATAAAAAAGAAGCTTACAAAAAATGGCTATCAAATGCAACACGCGAAAACAAAGAAGAATATGACAAAAAGAACAAAGAAACCAAACGAATAGTCAAGGAACTAAAACAAAATAAATGGGAGCAATTTATAGATAGAATTGAAAACGATGTACACGGGAGACAGAATATTGCATACAAAGTAATGAAACTTCTAAACAGCAAAGAGAAAGACACGGCCTCCTTTACAGTTATCGAAAATGAAAAATGGCTTAATTACTATGAGAAATTATGGTATAACGAAGAAGAGGAGCCAATAAAAATCAATAGGGGAGATACAACGGTAGACAACATAGATCTTACAGAACTCAATGAAGCTTTAAACGAAGTCAAAAACCGTAAGGCAACGGGAACTGACGGAATTAATAGCGAACTGCTTAAATATAGCTCAAACAACTTTAAAACAAGGTTCCTAACATTTATAAACTTATGTTGGAAACAAAAGAAGACACCTGACGAGTGGAAAATAGCGAAGATTGTGCCAATATTCAAAAAAGGAAATAGGGCGGCATGCGAAAGCTATCGAGGAATCAGCCTACTAAATACATCCTATAAGATATACTCAAGGATCATAAATAAAAGACTTAAAACCATCACCGAAGGAATGATTTTGGAAGAACAGACTGGCTTTAGGAAAGGCAGATCGTGTACGGATAACATCTTCTGCTTAAAACAAATAATAGAAAAACATCGGGAGTACAATCGCGAGACTCACATCGCCTACATAGATTTCATAAAGGCTTTCGATAGAATCGTGCGCTGTAAAATGTGGGAAATTTTAGAAAAAAGAGGAATACCACAACATATAATAGAAGTAATAAAAGAAATGTACCAAGATACTTAAATATGTATAGCAAGAAAAGAAGAGACAAAAAAATCAATAAATACAGGGGTAAGACAAGGGTGTAATATATCACCGACACTGTTCACCATATATATTGACGACGCTATACGAAAATGGAAGGACCAAATACCCCACTATACAGCAAACTTAAACAGCAAAGCTTTTGTATTAACAATCCTTTTTGCGGACGACCAAGCCATAATAGCCGACAGTGAAGACTCCCTGCAGTTCGCACTATTCAAGTTAAGCCAGGTCGCAGAAAATTATAACATGATCATATCTACAAATAAAACAAAAGTAATGGCGTTCATAGGACAAGAACAAGTAAGATCAAAGATAGTTCTATATGATCAGCCAATAGAGCAAATAAAATCCTTCAATTTTCTAGGAAGCCTAATATCTATATTTGAAGAAGCTGATATAAACAACAAAATCGAAAAATTTAATTACATCAACGGAACAATAAAAAGAACTTTCAAAAATAGAGCAAACCAGAGCACGGCAATAAAATTTTATAAAACTATTTCTATACCAAGCATTACATACGGCAGCGAAACTTGGACAGTAACAAAAGAAAATGAGCAACGATTACAAAGCGCCGAAATGAGATTCCTACGAGCAGTGGCCGGTTATCAAAGAACCGATAGAAAAAGAAATACTGATATAAGAAACGAGCTAAGCATATACAGTTTAAATGAGAGAATGAAGGAGTACAGAATAGCATGGAGGGAGCATCTGGATAGAATGGATAACTCCAGAATACCAAAGAAACTGTACCAATATAAACCCAGAGGAAGAAGATCCGTAGGTCGCCCCAGAAAGAGATGGCGAGATCAATTTTGAGTGACGTAACGGACCGCGGTCTTATACGTGTAGTTGATGATGATGATGATGATGAACATGAAATTTTATATCGTAGATGTTAAAAATCCTGTTGCCTGTTTCCTGTTGCCGAAATTTGAAACTGTCCAGAGTATCCCACTCCCCGGAGTATCCCTACTTTCCTCTACTGCTTGAAATACCTAATATAAAACCAAAACAGAGTGGAAAATTAGCAAGTAAAAAATATATATAAGTTCATACGCAGTAAATAGGTCCTTAAGTAAATCTAGATTCTATCGTAATCAAACATTGAAATTAATAATTAATTATTACTAATATTTAGCAGAGAGTAAATTTCACCAAAGAGATTTCTACTTATGTTTGCGTTATTGTTTATAAAAATAAAAATAAACTATTGATTTTTAAACTTCTCTTCTCTTACCGCCTTACCCAAAGAATTTGAGCAGTTCTGGTCTTTATAATAAATAATAAATTAAAAAAATTAAGAAAATTTTGTTCTCAAAAAATGTTTTTCACTGCCTATCTACTTTTGGAAAATACCAAATATATAATTCTATAGAAACCAAAAATAATATATTAAATTTTCAATTTTTTAGAAAAACTTATCAGCCATTCTTTTATCAAAAAATAGTTTTTAGATAAAATCACAATTTGGTTCAAACATCGGCTGTTTACTCTCCAATTACAAATACACCCATCCGCTGTGCTATTTTTTATCTGTTATATACTATCGTAAATTGCGGTACTTTACATCCTCTATAACACTTCTATTTTGGATTAAAAATTAAGAGTAAATAATACGAAAATAAAAAAATTGACCTTTCTTTTTTTATAAAATTTCTGAACATATAGTTTTTTGTCACAGTTTAATAATAAGTAAAAAATATTATCCAACCGATCCAACCTTGATAATTTTTAGATTTCTTGATTGCCAAGCGACAAGGTCGATCGATATCATCTAAATTTCCGCTTAAACTTAAACTATGTCTAGCATTTCCTTACATTCTTAAAACTTGAATGTTGAATACCAAAACAGTATTAATGTATGTATATTATACGAAATGTCGTTGAGGCAGGTTCAGGTAGTCAAACAACTATGGCCAAACTAGCAACCAAACAAGGAGTTCGCGTGTATTAATATCGAACTAAATAAATTCGTTCCCTTGTTGGTTAACAAAGCACCCTTTATTGCTTTGTAAATACACATCATACATTCGCGTACAAATCGCAAGTACTAGGTACATTCCCTAAAAAATATTCGATTAGGAATCCCCATAAGTGGTTTGCAATGCTCTCGCGACGTCATGTTTGGAATCTCCCTTGTGCATAGGCAAATAAATGCCTGCGTCAGTCGCGTAAAAATAGCAGGTTTTCGTTTCTGTTTTGAAACTGATGTATGAGAAAAGTAACAGGTTTTGTTGTATATTGCTCATGATCAATGCAATTTTGTTACTGCGACGACATAAATATAATGGAATTAAATTTCGTTTAAACACGTAGAATACGAATGTTTTCCGGGTATGCTTGGTTGTATATTGCGATCATTTAAATACCACGTGGGTATTGCTACCGGCTTCTCTTTTATCACTGTTAACACCAAAGCATCGCGAAGTAGATAACACGTATAGTTCATATCCAACGTTCGCGTGTGCATGTGTGTACTGTATGCATCGATGTCGGCATTGAAAATCTGGAACGAATGCAGCACACCTTTTTAAATAACTTATATGAATCGAAGCAAGTTTTATAATAAATATTTTTCAAAGAAAATACTCTCGACTAATCAAGTGAAAAGCGACAATTTGGATACAATTTTTGGCCCTTTGGAGACGGAAAAGTGACGTTGACGGAACATAAGTGGCATTTTAATTTTTGACGTGAAATTTAATTTTTAAAATTGTATTTAACATAAATTAATATTAAAAATGCAAACCGGTAACGGAGCTAGTAAATCGGAAATTAACTCCGATAATCTCGAACTTGGTTCTTTAAATGGAGATAAAAGAACGCGCTTCCAGGTAAATAAAGTGAAAAATGTAAGTCCAGAACGTTCAGGTTCTGCAGTGATCAATGTTAACACCGAAGATGAATATACTGACGAGGAAGATAATCTTCATTCGGTTACTGAAAGGACCAGACTTAATTCGGATTCCGACACAAAATATGCGAAAAGCTTTAGGTAAGTCTTTTAATAAATCAACTTCTTTATAGCCAAAACAATAGAACTCTAAGTTTTTCTTATTCAATTTTAATGATGCATTATGGCAAAATTTACTGTTAAATGTTGGAGAGTTCATTTAAAATAAAAATATTTATGATGTCTAAAACGTACATAAATTGTAAGTATGTTATTGCATTTTGTAGGTGCAGTCTCTCTAGTACCATATTATTATTGAAGAGCAATAGCATTTTAAATTAAATTTTAAATATGTGTATACTTAATCAAAATGAACTTCTGTAATCTTAATAATATTTTAATTATTTTTAACGACCTTGTACAACTAAATATTTGGTTGCAATCATATTATCTTCATTACAATTTTAAACTATCAGTTAAATATTGACACGAAAATAAAATTGTTTTGCTTCTGATTATATTTCATGTTTATACAAAATTATTAATTACCGTAAAGAGGGGCTATTTGGACGTTTTTAGGTTTATAACTTTTTAACTAAAACTACAAAGTAAAACAACGGGGTTTAAACTCTTCTGCAGTCGCTAAGAAGAATATAATATATGAAAAAAATTATGGAGGCAGAAGAGTCTGTTTTAAGTAAGGAAAAAGAGGCCGTCTTTGCAGAGAACCCTTGGTGTAATAGTGAATTGATGATTGTAACTGCCCAAGTAACCCCAATTTCGGGGCTATTTGAACAGTCCAAAATTTATTTTTTAGCTCTCTGACTGGATTAAATTTTTAAGTAAACTCGGCTAATATGAAGTTCAGGTTGGTATATTATTATAAAACATATTTTTTCAGTAGCTTAATATTACATCTCAGCTTTTCAGTCAGTTATTACGAATAACGCGTAAAAAAAGTCAAAGTAGCCCCCCTTTATGGTATATATTATAATGGTTATACAACTTGTAAATTTTTTTATTTTGAACTTGGTTTCATGATTTCTTAGTGTGGGAACTGGACATGCATTAATAATGTTTAAAAAAAATTTTCTATTGTTTAGTTGACTGAATTTTTAAAGTTTATAAATATGTAATTAGCTGTAACTAAATGTCGTGAAATGTTTTATATTGCGAAAGTTAAATAGTATACCTACACCCTAATATAGAACTTAACAATGCTTTCTTATGATACCGAGTCGTAGTGCGTCCGCATTATAATAAACTTAATTGTTTTCATTATTTTATTAGTTAATATGCGTAAATTATAAACAATGCTGTATCAATTATTCGAGTTAAGACAATCTAATAAAAAATACATTAAATTTGTGACAAATTAACTTCTTAAAATAAAGGAATGACTACTAAAAACATTATAATTTAATACTTATATTCATTTAAGCTTTTAAGCAATTACACATATCAAAGCAAATTATTCCAACAAGATCGAACACTCAACTCACAATAATTAATAGAATTGGAGCATTACAGAAGAGCTTTTTTTAGTTTTACAACGCATTTAAATACAAAATTGAAAATTGATTCTAAAAATACCTGTGCAACTACATAAACCTTTAATAAAATAATCAGAAAATATTCATATTTTTATTAGGGCGCCCTTTTATTAGATTCCTTCTATCTGTCACAGCTTTTTAGTTCAAAATAAAAATTAAAGAAAATCTACATATTTTATTTGATAATAAATATTAATCACGGAATAATGTTTAAGTTTATGCAAACTTTTAATTAATATTTATTTAATATATTTGTTGATGATTTTTTAAATTGAATTTGTTTATTTCAGTACAAATAAAAATATTTTTTAAATAATTTTTTCTATTTTGAATAAAAAGATACAAATTAATAAATTAACGTCGTGATAGCTTTTATTCTAATTTCTAATTTCTTCCAACTCGATTGACAAAATGACATGATTTGGTTAGGAAAAAAATTTTAAGGCATAAATATTTCCATACTTTCCAAGAAAACTCACTTTTCTTAATTTATTGTATAATAGTTTAAAAAAGCAGACTACCAAAAACATGCCAACAAAAGCTACAAGAAAATCCTTCCATTTTTATGCAAGGAAAATGTAAACAGCCGATTCCTTCTTGAGTTATATTATAAATAGTATATTTAATAATTTTTTCTTTTTATTTTTGTGCCACTCCTGTTAAATAAGTTACCTTGGGTCAATTTTAATATAATTTTCTTTCTTTGATTTTTATTTTATGGTTTGTTTTACGATATTTACAAATAATTATAATTTACACTGAAATATTTTTCTTAACCTTCCAGTGGTCGCGCCTGGTCTCTGAGACCAACTAGAAATGTGACATTATTTTAATAAAATTGAGTAATTTTGATATCTATCTTTTCTAAAAATTATTTTAAGTTTATTTACCATTTCAAATATAAAATTTTAGAGCGTAATTTAAAAATAAATAGATATAAACTTTGACTTTGACATTTAAATCCTTAAATATACCAACTTAAAAGTTTATTTTTAACCAAAAAAATAAACATTTTGATCTTTTAACCTAAAAATTTTAATAAATGTCACAATTGAAGTTGACAGTTGCGAATTCAATTTAAAAATTACCAACATAAATTGAAAATAGTTGACAGATTAAATCAAAATGTCACCTTACTTTTGTTTATTTTATTACATTTTAATTACAACCAAAGATAATAAAACTTAAAGATGTCAAACGCTATACAAATTTATGTGTATCCCAATCGACTTCCAAAAGTAGATGGCGACACTAATTATATTTTTTTAGCTTATATTTTAATTTGTTTTTTTTTAGTTTGTCATGTTTTTTGTTGGTTGTAATCATGGACTTCCATAGACTTCCATGGTTACTTTAATAGACTTCCATGGTTACAACCTACGAAAAACATGACAAACTAAAAAAAACCAAATTAAAATATAACCTAAAAAAATATAATTAGTGTCGCCATCTACTTTTGGGAGTCGATTGGGATACACATAAATTTGTATAGCGTTGGACATCTTTAAGTTTTATTATCTTTGTTAAAACCGATTAAAATTATCTACCTTTCGAATTTTTTGCGCGCGATCGATCTGAATTTTTGCATATGCTTTCCTACCAATAATTTACGGGGGTGTGTACTAAGCGAGGGGAGAGAAGTATTTGCTCAGTTTTTTTATATCTAGCGCCGTGCTCGAGTTATTGCTAATTCAAAAAATTTCATAGTAGGTATCGGCAGGAAGTTTGATTTTTTTTTGCGCGCGATCGATCTGAATTTTCGCATATGCTTTCCTACCGATAATTTACGGGGGCGTGTATTAAGCGAGGGGGAGAATTTTTTTGCTCAGTTTTTTGATATCTAGCACCGTTCCCGAGTTATTGCTAATTTTGAAATTTATTTTTAAATTTTGTTCGTTTGGAGAAAAAGTAACGTTTTATTCGGATGGAAAAGTAACTTTTCCTGCTCAGCTCGTTCCACTCACCTCGCAAATGAAAAAACTCCCTGGGCAGGAAAAGTTAATCTTTCCATCCCAATAAAACAATATACTATTTTCGTACCTACATAATATTTCTATTGTAACCGATCCATACAATCAGTTTGCAATTGGTAAGCAAATAAGCAGACGAAGCAACACGTATTCTTGATGAAATCAAACCAAGCATTGTGGCTAGGAATGAGTGTTAAAACTATTTATTGATGTTTTGATATTATTTGGATTAAATTAGTACGTATTATTAGCCAATATTGATCACATTTACGTATTTTATTAACATTGCTTGTGAATTCATTGAAATGCACTTATAACCTAAATATTCCAACCACATCTTATTACCTTGATGTGAATTGTTTTTTAAATTAATTGTTACACATGTTCTTGTAACACTTGCAATTGAATTTGTAATTTCTAAATCACAATTACTCAATTTTAGCTACATAAATCTAGCACATAATGATTATTATTAACATTAATAATATTTTATTCATAAAGAATTATAATAATTATTATAATAGGTAATATAAGCTATATTAATATTATATTATGTAATAGCTTTCAATATATTTATAGATATTAACACGTTAATGGATAATAGAGTGTTAATCGATAATAAGAAATGTATTAATTAAAATAATGCAGCTTATCTTCGAGTTTAGTTTCTTTATATTTAAACGAGCGTTCAAAAAATAAATATCTTCATAATATGTTTTTATTAATATCTATCAAAAATATAGCAAGATTCTATTGCTAAAAGCTTATGAAAATATTCGTATTTTATTGTTCATTTAATCTGTTACTTTAAAAAAAAATTTACATTTTGATGCCTTTTTAAGGCTATAGACTCTAAATCAGGCACTGTTTGAATGCTACGTAGTTTCAGCTACAGGTTCTAGTCTAATTACAATAATTAAAAATTACAACATTCGGATTTAGGGTTCTGATGAACAGTTGGCAATAAATAACTGATATAAAAGAAGAAACTACCAAACACACGAAATTTACTATGAGAAAAAGAAAATCTTTAAGTTAACACAAAATCAAAATATAATATTACTATTGTTAGAAAATGAACAGAGGGGTGGGTTACGAAGGGGTGACTTATTATAATAATTAAGTATGACTCGAATTCCTATTTTAAAGTAAACTGGTTTATGTGCCATAGGTTAACTATTATTCGTGAATATATTATGCACATATATATCGGAAGTCGAGTTTTCCGTTAAATTTTTCCTTTTTGCTTTGTTCTGAATACTGGTTGACCGATCATGTATTCCATTAAAGTTATCAATAGATATACTATTATCTAATCAAAAAAATCTTGAATTTATATTTTATTCGCTTCTACAAATCATTATTTTTAACACGCAGATTGAACCAATTAGATTGGTTAATTAATATTCCCAGAACTTTAAAGATACAATAATAAAATATGAAAACGAGCGTGGAAAGCGAATGTATTACCTATTAATTAGAGATGTTTAAATTAGTGAGACTTATTCGAGACTTAAGTATCGAAAATATGTCGAGTTGAATTCGGTTAAGAAAAAATAAACTAGATGCTATAAGTGTCTCAAATCCAAAATTTCAACTTTCTACGACCTACCGTATTTGAGTTATGCGACATACAGACGTCACAACGAAAATAGTCAAAATGGATTCAGGGAAGGTCAAAACGGATATTTCCGTCAAAATCTGGAAACCGAAAGAAATCGGGATTACAATACTTCCTTGCTTTACAAGGAAGTAAAAAAGCTCAAGCTTTCTTTTCGAAAATAATCAAATTAAAAAGAAATCTTACATTATATTACATATTGCATAATATTATTTTTTCACAAAACGTCAAAAGACTTGACAACGCCGTTTAGTTGTCAAACTTATTTATAAAGATTTACTTTTTGCAGAAGCAATTGTTTTACATTTCTGCCGGTGACACTGAAGTAGTACTTTAGTGCCGCACGTCTACAGAAAAATAGTATTTGTTAAATCTTTTGTATTTAAAAAAAATAGCATGCTTTATTTTGTAATTGTCATCGTGCTAACAAAAAGGTAGGATCTTATTAAGATTAGCAGATTTTCTATGCGCGGATTTACAGATAATCAAATCTCGTTTAAATCATTTTTTGACCCCAGCACTTAGAAAAGTTTTAGTACTACATTACAAAATATCGGCGATACAAAATCGGGTGGCACCCGGACGGCAACTGGCATTATATAATAAGGCTACGAATCCGATTTTTTAGTTACTCACCGATATGATTCATTCGTAGTGATCTAATTCTCAATCGATGAAAAGTAAAATATTATCGTTGTCAATTGAAAAAATTATGACTGTGGAACGATGTAATGGAGTTTGTATAATACTGTTAGCTCTTATAAAGAGTCAAGGTTCGTGATACATAAAACAATAGGTACTATAATCCTATGATATATTTAATGAAAAGATTGATTAATAAAAGATCTAGGTGTATGAGTAATTACTATAATTTTGTTTTTCTTTTACAACTGCTTCACCTGGCGAATAAATAAATCGTTATTCATATAGAAAAAAGTATAATTACCAAATAACATGTTGAATAGGTACCTAATATACAAATAATAATAATACTGATTAATATTAATACGAAATATAATAGTGTATTGCATATCAAGGGAGTAAAGAAGGTTTTTATTCACAGTCGAGTGACGTTATCCATATGCTTGTGATTAATAAGAAGTTGACTTCCGAGTTAGATATACTATTTTATACGTATGTGAAAAATTGATCGAAGTACCTATGCGAATCGAAGTATAGGACGAACCACAAAAAGTACATTAGCACCGAATAAAATTGTTCTGAAAATGTAAAAAAGTTATTATTAAAATTTAAAAGATGCAAAACAAATAAACAATATCACTATATTTATTTGACAAAAAATGCATAATAGAGTAAAAGGAAACGACGCGACTTTAATTTTGCATGGAATAATGTGGGGTTTTGATCATATCAAAGAACTGTAATAAATATTAAAATTTTAAATTTAGAAAATTCTTCAAGTCTCTGTACCATAATCAGTCAAATATTTCTTTCATTCATAAACTGTTATAGCTGGTTATATTAAAATATTATAATATTTATAATACAAATAACAATTTGTTCTATTATACGAATCCTAAATTTATTAATTTGTAGATAATTTAAATTTAAATTAATAGACTTAAATTATTTAGGTAGTTTTTGTACGAAATGCACGATTTTAAATAGAACAATGTCGTTGTATATAAAAAAAGGTGTTAATTAAAACAATTACTGATACGGCTTATTTGATTTACAGGCACTTGACTCGAGAAGCACTCCCTAGATTGGATAACTACAGAAATATTATGTCATTACAAGCAGCAAATAGACCAACCTTGGACGAACTCCACAATGCTACCCTACCGAGTAAGGTAAGCAATTAATCTTACAATACAGAAAATTTGCGATGGATAATTTTTGGCGTTTCATTACATTTAAATCACAAAAAAATGATATATCTGTTCAGGATTAATGAGATTGCCATGAGATAGCTTGGCTTATCTTAACTCATATTTTTTGTTTAAATTTGGGTTTGGGTCTCTTTTGGCTGATTATTATTAAAGTATTATTTACATGTTTTTCTTTTTTGTTTTATATATTGCAATGACACCCTATAAATTGAGGGTGCTCTTATCTTTAAAATATACAATTGTTTCTTTAATTATTGTAATAATTTTCATTGAAACGTTCTAAATGTTGCAAACGGCTCTGTACACCAGTCTCTAGAGACTTTAAAAGAGTATTAGTGGAAATAAAGGAATTCCCTACCAGATAAATTGATCGTGAAAGCTAAATCAACACCATTTTAATCATTATTATCCGGTGAGAGAACTATTTTTGGATCTTTCGATTCTAGGTAATCTGAATGTTCGCACAGCAAATGTTGCTTAATGAGATTATTCAAATGACTAAATGCCTATATTTACTTAGATTTGTCCATTTTTATTTATCTATTAATGGATAAGTGTATTTACTGGATGTGATAAAAACGCTTTGTTGCACATAATTATTACATACATTGAAATTCTTAGAACTGTTGTTGAGGTATGAAGAATATTGAAAATGCTCCATAAAACTACTTACTTTGGAAATATAACCTAATTAAAAACATTATTTCGGCAAACAAACGTCAGACTTGCATTTTAAAATATCTTGGAGTACCTACTTACATTATTTAGAAAAGCTAACATGAAATTGCAATATTCCAAGGTTTGTTTTCTTTGTTTTGTTTTGCAAAAAATGGAATTTTAAGAAAGAAAATGTTTCTTTCGTGTTTTATGTTGACATATCTACTTTATAGTAATAAAATCCTCAAACATTTATTTAGCATTAGATTTAATGAATGATAATTCATATATGAATATATTCATTATATATAATATAATATATATTATAATATATATATTAATATATATTATATATTCATATATTCATGTATAAATGATTGGAATATTGTTATAAGTAAAACAACATATAGACGAATATTAGCAGTTTGGTGTATTTTTAAAATACTTGACCATAACCAGAGTACCTAATGTGATAAACAATTGTCCAGAGGTGTTTCTATAAGAAATCTAATTTTTGGGAGAAATTATTCGGAGAACGTGCAGGCTATATTTTGGTTCTGTTTTAATATTTTTTAGCAGTAAAACTGAAATGAACTAAATTTGATGAAGTATTACGGAACAGTTGCTAACAATGCAGTTAGTTTTGCTTATGGCAAAAGTGGATAACAGTGTTAGGATTTTATCAATTTACCTTGTCTGGAAATATCGCGATTACATGGAAATTAAGGTCAACTTAATTCGCGACAAATGATCCCGGTGTCAAATTACCCCCAAACTGTATAATTTTTTTAAAGGGATCATTTGTCGTGGAACCGTGAAAATACATCCAACTCCTAAAAATGAAAGGGTCCTAAGATGGCATTCTATGAATGAAGTATATCTGGCCATATGCACATGTATTAATAGGAACTTTTTTTTAATACTTCAGTCAAGTTAGCCCATCAAGTATTTCAGAAATACCCCGAATTAATTTGCTAATTTTTTATTTTACAAAGGAATAATACACTCGGTTTTTAAGAATTCTAATTATAAATACTTTTTCTAGTGTAGCTAAATAAATTTAATAAAGAAGACGGCAGTGAATATTTAATGATTCTGAAAAATATTATGCAGACATGACAGAATAAAAATAAACACAATTAATTTATTATGTTGTTAAAATCGAATTTCAAACATTAGCACTCACCTTGTGGTATTTACAACTAAATCTGAACATAATCCTGCATCAGTATTAATTATATTTAATGAAGTTTTAAAATAGCCTTCTTTACATTTGAATTAGGAGGAAACATTATGACTGTATGGAGAGTAAAAAACGACCTTTGCCTTAATTTAAATATTATTATATAATGTATTACTTAACATATAAAGATAGATTTATAGTAGATATCATTGTAGCAGTTACACTTGTACAGTGATTTGCAAAAAATTTTGCAAACAGGTTCGTTAATACCAAGTAGGATTGTTGTGAAGAAAATCATGATTTACCAATATAATACGAGTATGTAGTTGTATACTATCAGATATCTCGAGGTTATGTTAAAGGTCACCTTAACATTTCGTGTATAGCTATTGCAGAATTTAATTAAAGCCTTCTTAGCAATTTTCTAGCAAATTAATAATTATTCTTCTGGGCATGTTTTGCAATATTATGGTTTCCTTAATACGCAATCAAATGTAGATAGACATATTTTATTATATTATAGTATCTCATACCTATTTCTTTACATAATGAGATGCTCACTTGTTCTAATAATAGATCAACACGAGAAGATTGTAGGTATAGTTAAAAATAAAATAGCAAAGCTAATTTAGTGTACAGCAAACTCGAGATTAACTTTTACTATTATGTATTGATAGTTTCAATCCAAATATGTATTGGAGTGGTTTTGAAAAATTTTAAACTAGGTTTAATTAAGATTGAAATAATATAGCAGAGAACCTAATCATCGCACAATCAAAATTATTGTGGTTTATGGAGTGCAACTCGGTGTTACCCATATTAGTAAAAATTTTTCCTACTTTTTCCTATCCGTTAAAATAATAGAATTTTAACCGTAAAGTAAAGAAAATTGATTTGATTAACCTTATTTTCATCAAAACATAGTCTTCAGGTATTATTTACTATTGGCTGTTTTATGCTATTTAATAAATAATTGTTGTATAGGTATGCCATATGTGAATTAAAATGGAATAAAAATTATTTCTTTAAATAACGGTTTTCGACTTTTTCCTTGGTTTTATTTGAGCAAACTTGCATTTCCGCGCGCATTGAGTTTTATAACACTTATATGTAAAAACCCATTTAATTTTATCATGTAATTTAATTAGCCATGTAATAACTTCATGGAACATAAATCTGATAATTATACATACTTTTTAAAAACAGAAGTACGTTGAGATTTATGTTATTACAATAAAATTAAGCATTGTCTACAGCCAAATTGTTTCAAAATTGTTATTTTATAAAGACAAGTGCCTTAGTGTTTGTTAAATTCTTGAATAATTAAACTAATCAACTCGATGCTGTCATCCATAATTTACTAGAAAAAAAAGTTGTTGATTTTATGAAGATCGTAGCAATAATTAGGTATTATTATGGAATGAATCATTTTATGACCTTTGAGATTGCATAGGTGTGAACGGGGTATCAAACTAAAATTGAGTCGACAAACTGTAAAAATTTTTAAACGAAGTGAATGTCCTGTAATAATTATAAACTTTCTTAATAAATAAATTTGTTTATGCTTTCAATAAACTTTAAACTACCTCCGATAGTATTATATTTATATTACATAAAAGACAACTTTTACGCTGGTTTTAATAAACTCTTTTTATTTTTTTTATTTCTATATGAAATAAACTTTAACGGTATCCCGGTTTATTTTGTCATATTTATGAAAATTTATATGTTTTTTAACAATATAAACTGCATTTTTATCAATACGTTCTTGCCAACTTGGAACAACTGTGAAAAACTTGGACATTACTGTTAAATATATTGCAGGTTTATAATTTTGATTGCTTTCTTAAGTTTTGTTACGTGTTTGGGTTACAATCTTTATATAAAATCAAAAGTTTTAAAATTACGTAAGTTTATAATATATAGGTATTTAAAATTTTTGAAAGTAAGTACACTTTATTGTATGTTATGACAAGAAAACCAATGCCTGAGTTCACAAAACTTTTAACGGGCCGTTAAATTTAACTAACCAATGGAAATTATTCCTTGTGATAACAAATCAATAGAAATCATCCGTTAACTTTAAAAGTTTTATGAAATCAGGTATAAGATAATCTAATAGTAAGTGTGAATTCATAGTGAATATAAGCATAAGAAATACATATAAAACATAAGAAATATAGATGCAAATAAAATCTTAATAAAGTATTGAACAATGTAGAAATCTTTTTATTTCTTATGTGTATTTATGCTGGATTCACAATGAACATAAACATATAATATAAGAAAAATAGGTTAAAATTAAATTTTGGTTTAAATTTGGTATGATTGATGCAGCTTTTTATGTGGTTGCAAGTTTAGTGAGAGTACCTGCCAGAAACCAAAAACTATTTATATTGTATTGATTCAGTTATGCCAATCAATTACAATTTTAGAAACAACAGATGTGTAGATATTGATAGTATATTAAATATATCACGTAATTATATCTATTCTTTTCAGCTTTTACATCATAACAATAATGACTAATTAAACACAAGATAACAAATGAAATTTTTCCAATATTATGGCAGATAATATTGGTATTTTTAGAGCTCGGATTTACATGCACGAGAACACTCGAAAATATGTTCGTATATGCACAGAATTTCTCTAAAATATTCACTAAAATTAATTTAAAAAATGACAAATGCAAACTAAAAAATATTTTTTTGAATTTTTATAGCTATTTTTTTTTAAATCAGTACTACTTCCTAGATTCATGAAAGTTAATAATTTTAATAATAAATTTTAATTACAAATTAATACTTAAAAAATATATTCAAAGCTACCATTTAATTTAATACTGCAGAAAATAACATCATTTGCATGTGACATTTTAATCAAATAGTAAATAAAAAAAATTAAATAAAAACGTTTAATTTTAATAATTATGCAAGTTTACAAATTTAATTTTTACTTTATGCTTTTAATAATTAAAACAAAATTTATGCGATCACATCAATCCATTGCTGTGGTTTATTCAGGTTATTTGAAAACTCCTACAGAGTAAAGATATTTGTGATAAATATTTTGGTATTTAAAAATATTATATTAATATTAAATGTTAAATACGACAATATTATCAATTATTAATATAATTAATAAATTAATAAATATTTAAAGTAACTAAATATACTTGACGGTTACTGCATTAAAAATCCACGTGTAATATTTATTTACTTTGGAATTAAATATAAGCATATGAGTATAGCAATTAGCATAGTTAATTAATACTAACTTGTTTTTTTTATGAAATTTAAATTTCCGAGATTATTATTTGTAATTTGCATGTATATTCTTCAATGTAATATTTTGTTGTAATTCTCTTTCTTACTTCCAGTTTGAATTTATTTAATATTTAATTTAGCGTTTTTAACAACTAACTACAACCTTCATTTAACGGACCGTTTAATGGAAATTAAGCAAAATAATTCATTAATGAAAATTAGCATAGCAGAAAATTTTACAAATCAACTTAAACCGAAGCAAAAAATAAATATTGAATCATACATGTATGTGCATTAGAAGTTAAATGCGTACTTATAAGTAAATAGAACGTGTTAATTTTCATATAAATGATCCAAGACGAAAATAAAATGATACCTACTGCGAGGAATGCAATTTTACCGATGCAAACATGCAATAATTGATTATAGAGTCAATATTTTTCTAACTATTACATATTTTCATTTTGTAGTAATACTTTGGACTTTGCTAAAGAAAGTGCATACTATGTAGGCTTCCGTATCCAAAATTTTGTTGGACAGCATTTATTCGACTGCTTTTGTTCGACTTAACATTTATTCGACTTGGAATTTTATTCGACTTAATTTGTTCGATTCTACATTGACGCGAAAAAAACATTTGTTCGACATGGAATTTTAAATTACAATGCCATACATTGTATAAAACAATAAATTAAAAGTATTCTAACAATGGTAAAATATTTTTTATTAGATTTCTATCGGAAACATTTTTTTTATTCTATAAACTCCTTTCCTCTTTAAGATTTTGATGAAGACGTAAATACCTGTTTAAAGATTTACAAGCAAAATTTAAAAAAATGAGCTCAGGAAAAGCTCTTTAAATTTTGAAAATTCCACCTTTAAATAAACAAATAAACAAACTGATTTAGGTAGCAAATGATTGTAAAAGAAGGTAAAATATTGTAATAATTGTAAAAAATATATCTTTATCAAAATAGTTAAAAAAGAAATCTTTAAAAAATTCTTTATATCGAAACTTATTTCGATTACATAGAAGTTCCGCACTCAACCGTTTTTCTTAATTTTTGAAAAAGAACTCGGTTTATTATAACTCAACATAATATTTTTTTAAATTTTAATTTGTAATTTGATATAACAATATTGAAATCCATGCAACATATGAAGACCGGTTGTTATGAACCTACTCGTTAAAAAGATTTTGCCTGCTGCTATTCAATACGATAGATGGTTTGTCTAACATATCTGCGGTGAACAGAGTTATATTTATCTAATAATTTAAAATAACATATTATTAACTTTTAACTTTTTAAGATAACATTTGTTATCTAAAAATATTAGAATTCTATGAAGGAAATTTAACTAAAAAAATTCCTGTGGATTAAATTACAAAAATGTAAGTTCTGGGTCCGAGTTGACCCGGTTTCAACGTATTGGCCGATAATAGTTCGATAAGATATGTGGAAAGTATTATTATATCTAAATAATATTTGACCTCATAATTAAGTTACAGAAAAATATTACCAATCAGAAAATTATCTTACTGTATAAAATTATAATTACTAAAAACATATAAAATTAACCCTACAGTACATCATAAATGTGCAATGATTTATATATCCATGTTCTTTTCTATTTGCTTCATTCTCATCTGTTGAAATGAAAAGCAAGAATTCAAAAAAAATTATTTCCCATGTTATTTCCCTATGATCGGGTGTGAGGTCGGTCACCCGATGACGGTCCTTCTTAAATTTTCAAAAGGATGTTTGTTTACTTGGCCTTTAGGGTACGATAACTTCTTACAATTGAGTAATGTTTATCTATAAACATATATAAATTATCTATGAACATTATCATAAAATGTTTAATAAATTACTATGATCTACTATCCACATTTGTTTGGTTACTACTGCAACGTAGAAAATTTTATAAAAAGCTTATTTTAAGCATACATTGTTATCTTGAAAGTGAAGTTCAATGAAACCGCACTGTTATTATTACAATTTTATTAACTTAATACGGTATTGAATTACTATACAGATGAATATAAATTCAACTGATTATTATTTAATAATTTATCAATTGGTATTTTCATACTTAATCATGAATGGAACTACAAAATAAATCGTAATTTATGTTTATTTTAATAAATATAAAATTATTTAATGATTTGTATTTACCGAAATTCGAAATTCTGTAATTTCTTCATTTCTTCCGGATATTTTAATGTTTAAAATTGTTTTTTCTTCTTTAGATATTTGCACTTTTAGTAGAAAAGCGGGATTTACTGTTTATGATGTTGACGCTGTTGCTGCATTAGGATGTGTTTTATTAGTTAAATATTCGATAATTAACTACTGCTTCATTTTTTTGTTATTTGAAAAAAGTTGCAGGTTCCAAGTTTACCTCATTAGGCTTCTATTAAAAATAATGATAAATTTATCGTAAAAAAATTAAATCAACGTAATGTAATATACAAAATAAAAATAATAATACAGAAGCGTATTAATTATTATAAAATTAGGGTTCACTTAACTGCATTTAATCTTTCTTAATTGCGTTACAATTTTTAATTAATATTAAAAATTACTCAACGTTTATAATTAAACAATTTAGAGTTCATTTTGATATTACTGCCACTTAACCTTTTTTTTCTTACGATGCCGATGATGTTAGTCATATGATAAAAGGTTTAATTAGACAAATACACACGTGACAAACTTTTAACAAATAATAAATTAATTCTGTTGGCACGTGATGGCAGTATATTTTTTTGTATACTTAATACTAATTTAGTTCACCGAAGGAAACTTATATTTCATATTCAGAATTAATTCAATCGTTCTCCAAATAATGACGTAATCATCAATAAATTTTTTATAAGCATTTTTTTATAGTTAATTCAAGTTTTTAAATCTTGATCTAGATGTATTTTTAAAGTTACTATAACTATTTTAAAGTTTTTTTTAACTCCAATGAAATTATTTTTATATTTGGCTTTAATTGAAGCTCGTCGGATGGGTTTAATGATTCTATAAAATTAATCGTTCGCATTTTTGAAAAACACTTTAATAAAAGCGAAATATCTAATCTTAGAAGATCCACAACTTACTACGAACCGAAATTCATCTGCATTTTGAAACTTTAAATGATCTGACGATGTGGTAGTATGGCGGAAACGTTTCCAACTGTGCATGCATTTACAGTGCAATCATGAAATATTTGGACCAAGTCGGAATTGCATATTTGCTTGAGTTGCCATTGCAAGGCTATCGCATAATTAAAATTTAGCGATATTATTCGGTATTTAAATTTTCTACACCACTACCTACTTAAATAAAAAGTTATTATGTAATACCTGGTAAATTTTTTATCAAACCACTACATTTACAGCTTCTCGTTATTGTCGTTAATTTTTAAAGTAATTTACACAAAATTAAGTTTTCGCAAAGCATTACACTTCCGGTAAATTTAGTTTAAAATAGCGGAGACTGTAGAGGAATTACTAACAATACCCTATTTTGTAATAATAAAATAATAATAGTGTAGTCATTCGAAACGGAACGTTTTATTGTTTTGCAGCGGTATTCCAAGTGAATTTATTATTACTTTATTATTGAAATTATTATTTCTTTATTATTATTAGATATTATTACTATATTGGATCACTAATACTATATCAAGGATGAAAAATTAATTAACCTTAATGTTTTTTATATTAAATTAATAGGTATTAAATTATATTAAGGGACAATTGCATCAACTTTATTTTGAGACTTATCAGAAATTTAAATTTAATGGAGATTTAAAATTGGCATTAATGAAAGTTAGTATTGTATAAGCAATGCATTTTTAAATTAAGAAATATGAGAAAATAAATAATAAATTCTAATATTTCAGAATATTTTTTTAGAATTCTTTAATATTCCATAAATATAATACTAAAAATAATTATACATACCTAGTAATTAAAATAATATAAAAACATTATTTTTATAAATTTTTTCGATTTTAATCTAATTTTTAGTTTTTAATTAAAATTATTTTTCAAAATTTTAATCGAGATCGGAGAAAACTAGTTTTTTCATCTTTGGAGCAAAGTGAATATTTTCTTTTCGCGTAATTATTCTCATCCATCGTCAAACGTCATTTACGAGAGAAAACTTATTACTTCCATTTTTAAATAATTGTAAAACGTAAAAATATATTTTAAATTAAAAATTGCTTTTTTGGTAAAACGGCAAACTTTTCTAAGGTGAAAATTTCTAGCCTCTAATAATAATTGGTTGTGATCAAATTATACTTTGTTTCCTGAACTACAATGATTTAATCGTCATTCGTGCATACATCTTACGTATTATAAGGTGAAATCCAAGTTCCTCCAAGTAGGATTACGAAAAATAAAATAAAAAACTTTTGTAACCTGTACAAGGTTTTCAAGTGGAGTCATCAGGGGGAGAGATGCTATGATGGTTCCAACTCTCCAAAGAGTGTGAAAAATCCTAAGCAAATATCCAATTAAAATTCATTTAAATTTCACTCTAAAATATCTTTTGTAAAACCCAAGATTGGACTATAGATTCTATTGCAGCTCCCCGACTAGTAGTATTTGTATTGTATAAATTAAAGCCGGAATTGAGATTTGGAATCTATAGAAAACTTACTGCAATTATTTTTTCTTTTTAAAGAGTTTTTTTTTAAATTTTATTTTATGATTTATAAGTGCACCGTTTTGTGGACATTTTCAAATTTCAAAGCTTGTAAAATAGTATGTTAGTATGTACTCGGGGAGAACTGCTCATAATAATGCTATTAAATAGTCGTAAAGTTGGGTTTAAAAAAATTAGTTAGTATCAATAAATTAACCAGAAAATTGTGTAAAAATCGAAATAAAAAATTGCACTCTCAAAAATTGTGATTGTGTTTTTGCAAACCGCTGCTCTGCCTGATTGCTAATAACTAAAAATAATCTCAATTGTTTATGTAACGAATGGTAATAAATTGCTCGATTGCTTAATATTTATTTTTATTAATTAATACAGTAATTATTAGCTATGCTATGAACATTAATTGATAATTTATTTAAATTGTATTTTTCAGATTCCTGGATCTGTAGTGGGTAATGGTAAATTGAGTACAAGTGAAGGACAAGTAAAATTTGGTTGGATTCAAGGAGTATTGATAAGATGTTTACTCAACATTTGGGGTGTGATGTTATTCCTTCGCTTATCCTGGGTTGTTGCTCAGGCAGGCGTAGGTTAGTTTTATAATTTTTCTTCTCCAAACACAGCAAAACTTTTTTGTTCATCTGACCTTTCGATTAAAGTCTCTTTTCCAGGTGTAATCATAGCTTTTAATCATTTTGGAAATCTAAGTACTATTTTATGATACTAATAAAAACAAGCTAACTACCTACACTTAATTACAAACTACTATATACAAATTTTATTTTTTCGTGACCCGAATTTACTAATTCGCCTAAGTAATATACTCTATTTTTTCATTTTGCTGTACGATTTTTCATGCAATCAATATTAAAGACTTAAAATTTTAATTGATTTTGTTTTCTATGTAGGAGAAGCAATTTTACTTATCTTAACAACAACAGTTGTTACATCCATAACGACTCTCTCAATGTCAGCAATCAGTACAAATGGAATTATCAAAGGGGGTAGGTACATTTTTATAAATTAAGAATGAATCAATTATTTCCATGCTCACTAATTGCTGTGGTATATAAATTTACAATAAATTATAATTTAAGTATTTGACAGTATAAACAAACCAATTAGTGAAGAAATTTAGATGAAATAAAACTTGTGATGTTTACAATTAATTCATAAACCACAAGTTAATTTTTATAATTAGATCTTCGCATACAATCCTGAGTGAGTTTAATGCTGAAATGCATGCTTGCCTCATAATTTTAATTTTTAATTATCGGCGAAAAATCTATTACCTGCTAAGGCATCATACAAAATATCAATGATTTATAATATATTCATGGAAATTTTCTAAAACTATAATTATGTTGAAATTGTGAACCTAAGATAATCTTTCTATTATTATTAATATTTTAGTGCAGATTAATCAGTATCCAAGCACTTTACACTTACATAACGCAGAAATAAGATTAGCTATAAAATAATTAATTAATCTGAGAGTTAAGCAAAATCATGAAGGTATTTTAATTCTAAATGGATATTATGCACGATTCCGTAATTATATTTGTTTTCATATGCGATAATGTACCTATTTATGTAGTACATATACGAGTTATTCACGAACAACCAATCTGGTTAGTGCAATTTTCTCATACCCTTTGAATGTCATTAATAAATTAGTGCAAAAATGTAATAAAAGTGAAATTTTGAGATTTTGCTCATTACCATACTAAAAGATCCATAGGATTAGGATCCCACAAAATAATTATCTGAAATTAAAAAATTAAGTTTTAATAAATATCTCACATTTGTTGTTAATACACAGCATTAAAATATACTTTTAGTGGTATAACTAACCATTCATCCTATACTTAGGGACTAGAAATTATAAATAAATTAGTACCTTTCCAAATTCAAATCACGGTTCTAATTTTGTATAAAGGTACTTTGACTCGAGATTTAACATTTATTTATGGAAAACAGCTAGCCAATCTTACGATTCCTTTAGTTTTTTTTTATTGTTCACTGTATGCATGGAATAAATTTATATCCAAATTTGGCCAAAATTTTTAAAAAGGATTTGTTTTGTGCTCATTTAGGAGGAACGTATTATATGATATCTCGAAGTTTGGGTCCAGAATTTGGAGGTTCCATCGGATTGATATTTTCTCTCGCCAATGCTGTAGCTTGTGCTATGTACGTGGTAGGTTTTTGCGAATCAATGGGAGATTTACTAGCAAGTTTTGATGTTCAAATTGTTGACGGGGGTGTGCAAGACGTACGCATTATAGGATCAGTCACTATATTGTTGCTTACCGTTATTGTTGTGGTTGGTATGGAATGGGAAGCGAAGGTAATAAGGTACAATACATTGAAAAAAAAAATTTTACCTTGTGCTTTTAGACCCAAATGGTTCTTTTGGCTATATTGCTAGTGGCCATCTTAGACTTTATTATTGGAAGTATAATTGGTCCAAAAGACAATGAAGCCATTACTAAGGGTTTCGTGGGATATGATGGTAAATATTTATGTTAAAACTAGTCAGTGTGATAATACTTTTTTATTTTAGTTGATGTTTTAAAAGTAAATGTGTACTCGGACTACAGATATGCTGACGGAGTTCATCATAATTTTTTTTCAGTATTTTCTATATTCTTTCCTGCGGCAACTGGAATATTAGCGGGGGCTAACATTTCTGGAGATTTAAAAGTAATAAAACTGCACTCAAATATTAATTGCTTATTTAAATTTATTGTGTAATTTTTCAGGATCCCCAAACTGCAATTCCAAAGGGAACCTTATTAGCTATAGCAGTTACTACTGCTTCGTATATTCTAATGGCATTTATTGCTGGTTTTACAGTATTACGGGATGCTACCGGAAATATAACCGATTTTGCCAATCATACATATACAGATTGTCGTCCAGGAGAGTGCAAGTACGGATTACATAACAGTTTTCAGGTATATACAAAGTTAACCAAAAATTGCGATTTGTTTTTAAAACCGTTCAAGTTATTCAGTGGTATTCGTTTATAATGAACTTCCATTTATAGTGAACGTTCTATATAAATGACTCCATAATATTATGAGGTATTTTATTTTGTTTTCTTTTACTGCTTCCTGATATTAACTCTCCGATCTCTTTCTGATTTTTATAACTCACCTCTTATTAGTAAATTTTCATCAAGACGGTTTTCAATAATAAGTTAATTTTTTTTTTTTTTTATAACAGGTAATTGAGTTAGTATCTTGGGTTGGTCCAATTATTTATGCTGGATGCTTTGCGGCAACTTTATCGTCAGCATTGGCATCGTTAGTATCTGCACCAAAAGTGTTTCAAGCCTTATGTAAAGACAAACTATATCCTTATATTGAATGGTTTGGCAAAGGATATGGTCAAAATAATGAACCTGTTCGAGGATATGTACTTACATTTTTTATTGCCATCGCTTTCATTTTAATTGGTAAGTGACACTATTTTATTTGATAATCTAACTAAATAAGTTAGTATGATATTATTCTAAATTTGAATAGCCGATATTGTACACTATTCCAAAAAGTTGGGGATGCATATTATATAGTTCCGTAAAGGTAAATAGCGTTTTTGCATTGAAACGTCTCAAGTGAGATTTTCAACCCGGGAAATTCCTGGCAGATAAAATATTACATATTCTTTTTACCCGTAACAGTCTTTTTTGGTAACAAAAATAAAATTTCAATAAATGAAAAATTTTTATTTTATTTTTAACTCTTTGTAATCGCTTTTGAATGTTTATTTGGTACTATAATTTTAATCCCTGATAGTCCAGTCAACGAATGCACAAAAAAAGGTGTCGAGGGAAATGTTGGGAACACAATTTTTGACTTCGTAACTTTGTTTGGACTAGTTAGGAGGTGAACATATCAAAAGTCCCCGCCCATATCTCTTGAGCCGGGGGAGAAGGGGGAGTTTGAATGTCCCATTTTTTGGATTTTTGCTTATATCTCGGAAACTATACGTCCTAGCGACATGACCATTCTATACAAAATGAAAGCTGATTAAATTTTCTACAAGTTTCATTCAATCAAGTTTTTCGATATCTTGTATAGTTTTGGAAGTATTAAGATAGTAGCCTGGTGACTTCCACGTTTTTCTACGTCTTTATTGGAAATTTTTTTCTATGGGAAAATAAAATTCAATGGTTTTGGTGTTTTAGTATGTTATTATTGACATCTAAGGAACACAAAAAAAATATTTTTGACTTAATTTTACAATGTTTTATTATTATTATTGGTCAAAGTAAAAAGAAGGTACGTAACTGGCCAGGGTGATTTCGGCTCTTGAGGACATCGGTAATAACAAAATCAAAAAAAGAATTAATCTATAGACTTGTCGTTATCGCTGGAACTAGGATCTTTTTTTTTTCCATCCCTAACTTTCCATTTTACAGCCCGATTTGTACCTGAAAATAATTTAATTATTTAATTAAATTATAATAATTAAATTCGGTGGCCACGATCACGCTTGATATTTCTTGTCTTCCTCCCATCGAGGGAGTAGTAAAACAACATTCCTTCCGAACATTCTAACAAGTACAGCTGTGGCTTGGAAATATCCTGGCTCATCAGATGTATGAGTGGAAGATTAAGAACAACTGCCTGGTTCCAGTGCACAGTGAGTTACCAGCTGCACCGGAGAATATCCTGAATATGATTTTCTGCCGATGCACAAAAGACTGCGCCATCGCAAAGTGTGACTGCAAAAAAGCCAGCCTCAAATGTTCCTCAGCATGCCAAAATTGCCGGGGAAACTTCCTGAATGGGGCCCCCCGAGTTGACACCGAAGACGAAGAAGAACAGGAGGATGCTTTGACCGTTTCCCTGCAGGGGTCCGATGGAGAAGATATTGGAGAAAAGGAAGATGAAAATGAAGACGAAGATGAACCCCAAGAGAACAAGAAATTGACTCAATGGTACCTGTTTTATGTTATGTTTTATGTTAATCCACTTTTCTATGTCAATAAACTTCTTTTTCATTTAATGGTTGTAATTTATAAAGCTTGATGAAGTCCGAACAAGCAAACACTGCATATACCTTGAAAGGAAGAAGAAGAATTTATAAAACGATCGCAATGCCTTATAGACACTTATATTGAAAGATCCATTAGTCGAGAGTTGTCACAAAACTGCAGATTTCACGCTCAACTCTGAAATTGCTTTAATATTTGAAGTAAACTAGATAAAGTACTAAAGTAATATATATTATTGAAGGTAATTTAATGCTCTAAAACCCTATTGCCGGAATTTATTTTTTGATTGCATCGTTAAAGAATTATACGGTCAAAAAAAGGAAAAAATGTGAGGCAAAAATGTTTTTTTCCAAAATTACAGACTTTCAAGAGCGGACATCTCGAAAACTATACAAGATATCAAAAAACTTGACTGAATAAAACTTGTAGAAAATATTATCAGCTTTCATTTTCTATAAAATGGTTTTGTCGCTAGGACGCATATTTTCCGAGATATAAGCAAAAAACCGAAAAATGGGATCTTTAAACCCCCTCTTCCCCCCCGGCTCAAGGGCTACGAGCGGGGACTTTTAATATGTGTACCTCCTAACTAGTCCAAACAAAGTTACGATGTCAAAAATTGTGTTCCCAACATTTCCCTCTATACCTTTTCGTTGACTGGACTATGAGGGTTTCATGAATTGAATTATTATTAATATTATCTATAACTACATTATTATTATTATTAATAAATCAATTTTATTCAAATTTATATTACCTATAAACATCCAGTTTTTCCAATTTTTGTTTTCAATTACCCAGAATTCAAACTGCCTCCCGCCGCTGATGGCTATATTCAAATAACAATGTTTGTAAATGTTTTTAATAAGTAAATATAAATATTATAAAATTTATTTTGGCAATCTTAAAACAAATAAAAAATAAACGGCAAATATAAATTTATATATTATAAATTAAATTTTCTGGAAGATAGGTAAAATCACACAAAAATTGTAAGTACTTTGAAAATAAAGATCCGGGTCTATATATAGATCTATAATTTTCGAGATGGGGCGACTTCGGGGATGTTTTTAATAATTTGATTCAATACCCAGAAACTTTGTCTTGTAGATCTGTAATTTTCAAGTTTTAGGAATGCTTTTAGGCTTATAGGATTCACCATATAAATAGATCTGTGTCATTTGCATCAAGTGCAATTTATAATTTTATACCCAAAAATTCTTGTATAAGATAAAAACACTGAGGGGTTGAGTCAATCAAATAATCACATAACGTTTTTACTCCTTTTTTACTCGAAATTTAGTCCATATATTTTAATGTTTATATTTGTAATTTATCGCTATAAGTTAGTAAAATTTTATTAGAATATTTTTTATTTCGTTGGAGCATTTTTGGCATCTATATTCCCAAGTTTTTCATAATAACACATTACCGTCCAACAAGAAATTATAAAATTTTATCTGTACAGCTAAAAAAAATTAATTTCTACACAAATTACAACTATTTTTTTAAAAAACGGCATATAATAATTTAATAACTTGAAGTTCTTACCTTCAAAATAACTACTGAAAATCTTAAAAAATTTTACTTTAAAAGTAGATGTACTTTAATTTATCTGTGCTGCCTTAGGCTCCCAGACGGTAATGTGATAATATGATCATATCGAAGATCCTCAAAAAAAATAAAAATTTAAAAACAATTTGAAAAGATGATATCCAATAAAGGAGATCCAAAACAAATATTATGCCAATTTTTATTATTGAATTGATAAAAGTGATAATTCAAGTACATTTTTAAGAAAGCCGAAAGGAATTTACTAGTTCAATACACGTTGATATTAATATATCAAGATGGAAAATTGATTACATAGATTTGACAATTAATACACTGAAAAAAAGGTACATCAAAAGTTCATCACTTTTACGCCGATTTTGTTCATCAATATGATGAACCATTTTTTATAGTGTAGATGAAATTGACGATAATTATAGATAAAGGAGCCTGGAAGTTTCACGTAGATGAGGTATACTTAATAGATGATCGTTTATTTCATATGTTGCAAGACATCCGTGATCTTACACGCAAGTAAGACACTGTTGAATAAAAGAGTGAATTTAAACTTTGATTTAAAATTTTGAAAAACCATAAACTAGCATATGAATTTATAATTTGTTCATTTTCAATTTAATGATTTCATTGCAAAGATAGGTAATTCAAACATCTGAAAGAATTTAGTATTAAAATTTATAATAATTATCATTCGTAAAACCACCATAAAAGCTACCATAATAGATAAGAAAATTGCGTTTTTCTAGGATTGCGATGATAAGCCTTATAATAGTTTTACTTGACATTATTAAAAATAATTTAAAAAATAAAAAAAATTAAAAAATAATGGAACCTTATAAAGACATCCCAATAATGTTCTCAAATTCAAAAATAATTTTTGAATCCACCTTGCTTCGACTTCTAATCCACCTTTCTTTAACTCATTTTTCATCCTAAATTCTTTGCAATATTTTTTCTCCCATATTTCAAACTTTAATTGCTTCTGCTTTCTTATTAACCAGATCTCACATCCATAAGTTATTGTTGGCATTATTATAGTTCCCAACTTTAATTTTACCCATTTATTTTTACCCCAACTTTAATCCCAACTTTAATGCCCGGGAAAAGACTTTACTACTTTGCATCACGAAAGCACTTGTAAGTACAGTAAAATCATTTGCAAAAGCGAGACATTCGTATTTCTGTCCGTAAATTGTTCCTCTTTTATTTCATTAGGCTTTTCTTACAATTTTTTTGCTGGCAATGTTAAATAATACTGACGATAGTGGGTCTCCTTGTCTTAATTCCACCTTTACCTTAAATTCTCCTGACTATATTCTTATTTTGGGTGCCATTCAGCGTCATTTTCGTCAAATCTGTAGTGCGTACATTGTCTCGTACAGTTCTTTTCTTGATATCCCTTCTTCAGTGAGTATTTCGTCTTTGCTGTTCTTTACTTCTCTAACATTTGCTTTATTTTCTTTTTTGTCATTAATTGTATACTTTTCTTCAAACTATTCCAGTTTTAGAGCGCTGTATTCGCGTTTCTTCTCTCTAATTATCTTCTTACACCTTCTTTTCTGTTACTGGTATCAACGAATCTTTTTACGTCGTCCGTCCATCTTGTCTGCGGTCGCCCAATGCTTCTTCTTTGGTACTGAGGTCTCCATTCTATTATTCGCCGGGTCAATTTATTATCTGTTGTTCTGGCGATGTGACCTGCCCAGTTCCACCTTAAACTGTACAAATAAAATAAAATGCAATAAAGAAATAAATATATAAATAATAAAAAAAAAGAATTTTTATATTGTTGTTTATTTTTACATAGAATATTCCGCAATATCCCTAGTGCCAGGTTTAGAAACCTAGATATAATTATTAACATTTAGCATAACTTTTGCAAAAAACTTTTCTCTGATAGAACTAATAAGCATTAGTAGACGTAAGTCGACAGTGCAATATTTACTAAAAACAACTTAAAAAATTGTGTTTTTTAATGTAATTAATCTCATCTCATAAATACAAAAAGCCAGAAAGCTGCTATTGCTACTACAGCGTGTCAATTTTTGGTAACTTTTTACCAACCGAAAAAAATACTACTCTGATTGGTTGACTTTTTTTACTAACCAAAAAATTAAATCAAAGCACTGGTAAAAAACCCTGTCTCTATTTCCCTGTAACGAGTTTCACATCAGTCGAGTTCCCAACCAATCCAGTTGCACATCAATCGAGTTCCACAGTATTCACTTATTAGAAGATCATATTATAATCCTAACTAACATTTTGGTACCTAGATACTTAAGAGTCGTTTTATGTGGTTTTTATTTTGCCTATATATGCATATTTTGAGTTTCAGTAAATATTTGTCGGTTTATTGCCTATAAATGCTTATTTGCTTATGTTGGCATTATATTATGTTGCATATTTAGCAAATTAAAAAATAAAAAATTTGGTTTTGGCAACGTTTTGAAACGAATTAAGTAGTTTGCTTTAAATTTTTGTATTATTTTTTATTATTTTTATTTATTTATTAATTTTTATATTTTATGTAAATGGTAGTTGATTAACATTTTCAACTTGACTGGTCAAGAATAGTAGAAAATAAATAAATAAAATATTTAGGAACCGAAATGAGCCTCATCTTCAAGAAGTTTCGCTTCAAAAATATTCCTTCAGATGTCATACTTCTAAATATCGATTGAATTTTATTTTACATTTCTGTATTAAAAATGTCCAAAGATAAAGTGGGCCCAATTTTTAAATATCAAAAGAATAAAAATCAAAACAAAATTTTGTGTCATATTTGACAGAAATATGACACAAATATTGTTCTGTATTTGTTACAAGAATAGAACAGGTAGAGCCGTTTTACATTATAATAAAATTTGTAGCAAATCTATGAAAAAAAATAGCATTCAATTTTATAAGAGTGTCATACATGAAAATTACTTCACAAATTTGCATCCTAAATTTGATACCAAATATTTAGGACCTGTTCTATTATTGTAACACATATAGAACAATATTTATGACATAAATATGAATGACATACACTTTAAATTTGATACAATAATTGCTAGCAAATTTGTGACAAGATTTAATTACAAATTTGCTAAAATGTAAAACGGCTCTAAGGATGTACTTTCGCTGTAGCTACAGTTCAACGCCAATTGAACTTTTAACAAAAGTGGTTAATTCATTATTTACATCAATTGCAATCCAGCATTTTGAGGCATAATAATTTTTTTAGCGCATATTTTGAAGTTTTTAGAGCATATTTACCTGCCTGCATATATTCAAGTTTTTTAGTGCCTATAAATCCGGACCCTACTTATAACATAGGACAACATAGAATAGGCCAATTTTTATTAGAGAATTCCCGACCCAAACAGTAAAATTAGGAATTCTAAGTATGCTCATTAGTCATTGAAAATTTAAAATTTTTCAATTAGAAATTTTAATTAACGGCGGCTTCAGATAATCGCTCAAGTTGTTAACTGAATGCGAGAAAGATTGCCTAATACGTTAGGTAAATGTAAAATTACAAAAGTAACACAAAATTAACGTAAATCTTGAATAAATATTTTATAAAACCTTTTTCACCTGAAACCTGTCGGTTACGTATAAGACAATTCTAGGTATATGGGTTGTTTCATGTCAAACAATAAGACAAAATAAGCCAAAAATTGATCTCGATAGCTCCAATTTTACGCTTGTCTAGTTGGGTTAGTTGGGTTCTTTATAAATGGTGTAATTTTCCTTTTATTTATACTACACCTATTTTGGTATTAAAATATTTTTATTTATAGACTCTTAACTTATAAACTTTTTTTGTTAATTCAAACTTCAATATAACAAGTTAATTAAAAATTAATAAAAATCAATTTTATTTTTGGGCTTCCAAAATTTATAAATAAATTTTCTGACGATAGCGATAACCTTCGTATCGTTGAAAGCTTCAAAATAAAATTAATATAAGTATTGAAGTTTTTTGATTTTAATAGGTTTGGGAAGTGGTCAGGAAAGTCATAAAAAAATATGATTACCCCCGAGATTGATAATTACTTGTAGTTTTCACTTGAAAAATACTGCTGTGAAGAACTAAGCTTTAAAAATATATTATAATATTAGTTACTAATAAAAAAAAAATGAGAAATAAATTGCAAATGCTATTTCCTTCATTTTTGGGCATTTATTAAAAACCACTGTTTTCTTGAATCTATATTCCAAATTTTAAGTCGATTCATCTGCTACTAAAGACTGAGAAATCGCATACACCGTTTTTACAGATTATGAGAACATTTTATTGCGATATTGCCATGTCGAAAGCTTTGTGTTAGTCTGGGGAATCCCCAAATAGTTGAAATATGTATAATTATAATATTCATACCCATACACCATTAATTTATTCAATTTTTTTTTATAGGTGAATTAAATGTTATTGCCCCTCTAATATCCAACTTCTTTTTGGCTGCTTATACGCTCATAAATTTCTCCACATTTCATGCATCTTTAGCAAAACCAGTTGGATGGAGACCTACATTTAAGGTATTTTAGTTAAATTTTATAACAATTATGTTCATTATAATTTTATAACTTTTTTTTTCAGTATTACAATATGTGGTTAAGTCTCATAGGCGCCGTTTTGTGCGTAGTCGTTATGTTTTTAATTTCGTGGTGGACAGCACTAATAACATTTTCAGCTGTTTTGGCTTTGTACCTTATAGTCTCGTATAGAAAACCAGGTAAAGTTTTTTCGTCCAATTTTTTAATTCCTAATAAATTATTAAAATTTTTGCTTAGAGGTTAATTGGGGTTCTACGACACAAGCTCAAACATATAAAAGTGCGTTACAAGCTGTACAACAATTAAATTCTGTCGAGGAACATGTGAAAAATTATAGGCCTCAAATATTATGCCTCTCGGGAATGCCTAGTGCTAGGCCATCCTTAGTCGATTTTGCTCATTTACTTACGAAAAATCTTTCGCTATTGGTGTGTGGACATATTAATACAGTAAGAGAGATTCTTTGATGATTTTTTAAAATAAATAATTCTATTTAAATAATTTTTTACAGAGCTCACTACATCAAAGAGTACGAAATATTTTAAGTTACAAAGCTATTAGTTGGCTTAAAACTTACAAAATGAAGGCATTTTATATGCAAGTCGATGGAGTACCTTTCGAGGAAGGTGCTCGAGCTCTATTGAAAGCTTGTGGCATTGGTAAACTAAAACCAAACATTTTACTAATGGGTTTTAAATCGGATTGGAAAACTTGTCCAAAAGAAGAACTAGATAGCTATTTTGAAATATTGCATATTGCTTTTGACCTCCACATGGGAGTTGGAATTTTGCGATTGCAACAAGGATTGGATTCCAGTAAAAATGTTAAAATAGAAGATGAATTGCAAACTAGTCGTAATCAATATACCAGTATCGAATCTCTTCCTAGAAATCAATCGTATAGCCAAATGTCGCAAGGTACAAATTAATTTAGTAAAAAATTTTTGAAGCTATTTATGTATTGTTTCAGCCAGCAGTTCCAGTAACATTTCGGTAACTCCGGTTTTAAAAAAGAAAGAATACGTTAGTAGCGTACCAAATCCCGAAGAGTCCGCAAAAATTAAAACTTCAGTTTTCGATTCAAATACGGAAAACCGATCACGAGGAGATGTTTCGGACATACCTAAAGAAACCCTGAGCCAGTTGTTTTATTTTCAAAAGAAACAAAAACGTGGTGGAACTATTGATGTATGGTGGCTGTACGATGACGGCGGTAATATTTTAATAATCTCCTACAACTGCTCTTTTATATACATAATACAATTACAGGTTTAACGTTACTTCTTCCGTACATTATTAACACTAAACGAAACTGGGGCAATTGTAAATTGAGAGTATTTGCTTTAGCAAATAAGAGGGACGAATTAGATATGGAACATCGCAATATGGCAGGCTTACTTGCCAAGTTTCGTATCGATTATTCTGATTTGCAAGTTGTGCCAAATATTAGCAGCAAAGCTAAAGACAGTACGCAACAATTTTTCGATTCATTAATTGCAGATTTCCACAAGCCAGATTCTGACGATTCGGATTCAGGTAAATATTATGTTACAATATCATTATATTGGCTCGGGCGTTGTTTTTTTGGTTTCATTTTAAAAAATGTAATTTTCAGCAGAAATATCGGAGGCGGAATTACTAGCAATGAAGGAAAAAACAAATCGCCATCTGCGTCTAAGAGAATTGTTACTGGAACATTCAAGCGAAGCCAGTTTAGTCGTTATGACACTTCCAATGCCTAGGAAAAGTGTCGTATCGGCACCTTTATATATGGCCTGGCTGGAATTAATTACGAGGGATATGCCACCAATTTTGTTAGTTCGAGGAAATCAAACGTCCGTCCTAACATTTTATTCATAACAAAACTGCTAATTATTTTTAAATTACATTTTACTTCATTATTAATTTTGTATTCACGTTTTCAGTAGATTTATTTATGTTATAATTAAGATATCATCCTGCTGGCCAGAGATGGTGGTACCTAATAGGTAGATAAATGTAGTATTATTAGCGATAGGTAGACACCGTTCTTCAGTGTAAAATTTTTTATAATTAGTAGTTGATTAGATAATTTTATATTTTTGAAAACCAATTTACAAATTAATTTTATATTTTTGAAAATTTTACAAGCTAAAAATACATGTAAAATGTATTATTATTTATTCTATATATAAATAAATACAAGAAAACAGGGAAATTTTTTTTGATGGCAATCTGCACAAATTAAATTAAAACGCAGCTTGGTTTATAGAAATTTAATAAAAATAACAGGTGTAAAATATACAAAACACGTAATTCACGGTAACACTACTGTATTTATGAAATATATTATTTTGATTCTAAGCTAATTACTTTTTATCCATTTTTTGGTGTTTAAATTTTTTTTTCGTGCGTGATACATGTGCGAAAGTAATACATACGCAGTAGGTAAAAAGAAAATTAATAAATATATTCTTAACACCGTTATGAGCGAAATTGAAAAATTATACCAATTTGGCATAGATAAGGTAAAGTTGCCAGTTTCGTCAAGATATACAATACTTTTATAAATAACTGTTGCTTCACAGGACAACCCAATGGGATACAAAATTATCCACATCGTGTATCTTAGCCATGTTAAAGAATATAACTCTACATTGATTATTTGCTTGATATAAAATGGATATCTACAAAGAAATACATCAAATTACCAAAAAAAAGCGCAGTTAATAATTAATATTTTTTAAATATTGAAAGTTACCTTATAATTTCTGCAACTGACCAAGCTAAAAATAAATAAAATAAGACTGAATCGGTATGCAGTTTTGGTTCTGGATCGATAAGTAAGTATATAATAAACAGACGACCTCCAATTTGAAGTAACGGAACACCAACACCTGATTTTGTTACTCCAAGAAATCCTAAAATCACTTCCGAAAATTGTATAATGTGCAAATATTTAATAGCATTTCCCACGGTTTCGTAAGTTTCCGAATAACAATTGACTCCATCTTTTAAATACCGTATACCCAAAACGGTCGTAACATAGGTAAATCCAACCAGCATAAATAAATTGTAGAGAATTAAGTAAACTCTTGTTATGTCTTCTACAAATTAGCAAAATTAAAAAGCACTAACTCAAATTTATTTTACCTTTGGTATATCCAAACTCCTCTTTTTGTAGTTGATTGTATAAATTACGATAATCATCTCTCACATCCCGTACTTCTTCTTCTTCACTATTTAGATCTTCGTCGGACTGCCAACGATCAAAATCGATTTTTAACCAAACCGGTTTTTGCGGTGTACTCGTTACACGAGGCCACCATTCTTGTTTACCTTTTATAATATTAAAGTCGACTTTACTATCCCGAACCTTGCAACTACTTTCCTATAAATTAATGCAAGTCAGATTCAAAGATCAAAAACTGTCGCACAGTAAAGTAGGCCACACGTACTTTGACACTGACAATTAATTATAAGCTGCGATTGTTAATATTATTAAGTAACTTTAATAATTACTTCCTTTTAAAAACACTATAATATGTGGAATATCCTTACCTCGGTATTAATTTTAGAATAAAAATCTATAGAAAATCCATAACTTTGAGAGCCCTGTGCACCGACTCCATGTGCCTTAAAAATAACCTTGCGGTCTTCGAATTGAATAGTTGGACCCTTCAAATTAAGAGTAATTTAATTAGCAATTTTACACGTGGCATTAATTAATTTTTCTCACCTTGCAATCTTTCAAATCTACTTTAAGAAAAATATTTGTTGGAGATTGAGCCCAATAGACGAATGGGGTAAATATTGTAGGCATGTCACAAGTTAATTAATTACAGAAACCGCAATGATTTTTTAAATTTTAATTTATAATTATACTTAATACTTTGCTCAACTTAATTGAGCTCACAAAAACACCGATAACTTTATTGATAAACAGACGATTGTTGTGATCGTAAATATTTTTGAAGTAGTTCAATATAGGCAACTTTTCAAACGCGTAATGTACAGTAAGCTGTTGAAGTGTGGAACTAATTCACAAAAATTGAAATACTAATTAGTTATTTACATAAAAGTTATAAAAATTACAAATTACTGACGAGGAACAATGTTGAGCAAAATAATATTTAATTAAAAATAATACTAGACCAAATTTAAATCCACACATCAAAAATATAACTATTATAATAACTAAAATATAACTGATGCAGACATTTTTGCAACCAACTTCTGTTATTTTCCGAAAAACTTTTTTCTTCAAATTCTGACACAAAATATGTTAATTTCGAATTTGAATTTTTCCATATAGCCTCAAGTGTAACCTTTGAACCATTGTCCGATACATTGGATATTCCTTCACATATCGAAGTTAAAAACCTGGCACCAAATCTATTCCTTGCAGATTCATCAAACAATGTCGATAACTGAAAGAAACTTATAATTTCTTGATGTAAAATCGGTATTAGTACCTCATCCAAAAATTCCCATAAGGTGGGAATGTCATCATGAAATCTTCTCAATACAAAAATACAATTTTCAATCGATCGGAAAAGTCTTTCTTTGCCACAATTTCACTTTTTGCAAGAAAAGCTAAAATTTCGCCAATTCGTATTCTTACATTTTTGGATCTTTCAAGATTGTTCAGAATCGTTTCTTCTATTATTTGGGGAACTAAAGAACGGGGAATATTTTGAAATTCTACTTCACACTTTTTGAGGCAACAATTTCCAACACAGTATTCTTCAACAGTGTTTTTAAAAGCTTTTTCATGCTTTGATATTATTTCTGGAGTCATACTGTCAGGTTTCAAAGCCCATTTATCTATGGTTGTAGTCGATGCTGCCTTCCTACATGGTAACATTGGCTTCTGATTATAGGTAACGTCAGCAAGTGTTGGGTTTGAATCACACTCAGAAATGGATACATTTGTAGTTGCTCTCTGGAGAGGGGCAATAGATTGTTTAGGAGTGTCTTTTCGATTTCTGTTAGAAAAACTATCATAACGCTTATTTGAAGATTTTCAAATTATCACACGACCTGTATTGTAGGCTGGACTACCATACACATTGTCCGGTTGCTTATTCGTTATATTATACAGGGTGACCCAGACCACCCGTAACAGTACTTTTTTTCAAAAACGGTAAGTCGTAGAGAGTTGGGCTAAAAAAATTTATTACAAAAGCCTTAATGACGAATCTAATGGTGCTATTATTATTTCCGGGAAAAGTCGGCATCCAGAGTAGTTTGCTCCAGAAAGTCCAGAAATCCAGAATTTTAAATAGCACCATATGTCGAAAGTGGTATCGTTGGAAAGCTCTTTAAAAAATAAGCAAGTTTTGTAGAAAAAATTTTTTTTATTACTAACACCTCTTTTAAGTTATATTCACTTGAAATTATTAAATTTCAATTTCTTATAAAGAACTTAACTTTAAAAGTCAGCACTTGAAATCCAGCTACCGCGTTAGAGCAATGTCACAAGTGTTCAAAATGTCTTTCATTTACTTCTAAACACTGTTGAGCTGTTCTGGTTTATTGTCTAATTATTGTCTAACCCGATAGTTAGATTTTGAATGCCAATTTTTAAAATAAAGTCAAAATAATCAAAATAATAACTTAATAACTTAAGTCGAATATAACTTAAAAGGGGTGGGAGTAATAAAAAAAGGTTTCCTACAAAACTTGCTTATTTTTTAAGGAGCTTTCCAACGATACCACTTTCGACATATGGTGCCATTTAAAATTCTGGATTTCTGGACTTTCTGGAGCAAACTACTCTGGATGCCGACTTTTTCCGGAAATAATAATATCACCATTAGATTCGTCATTAGGGCTTTTGTAATAAATTTTTTTAGCCCAACACTCTACGACTTACCGTTTTTGAAAAAACGTACTGATACGGGTGGTCTGGGTCACCCTGTATATGGGCGAATTTTGGATCCAGGGTTATACGAATCTTCTTGGTTATTAAAGTTAGAAGGGTTAGTGTTACTCGACGATTGTTTTCGTGTAGATTGAGTTTGACTTTCCAATTTCATTATTAGCAGGAAGAGTATCGGTTCTTTTCAATCTACCAAAGTCTGCGTTGTATATTTGCGGCTTCTGAACCGGTGCCCTTCCATCCCTTGATTCTCTTGTAGTTCCTTTTGATTTTGAAAGCATTGGAGCTTGTAAACTCTTTCTCGCAGTTTCTTCTTTATGCGCTTTCGTATTAATCTGCATAATTTAACAGCTCCAACAAATTAAAAAACTTTCGCATATTTGTTACGTATTCGGCGAATTCATCTTGCAGAGCTTTTTTTCGACCTGATCCACACAATTTTGAATTTCTTCTAATTTCGTATTGCGTAATTCATCATTTTCCTTAGTTTTTTCAAATTTTCTTTTGCATCTTCTAACCAAAAGTATAAGAAATTTATAATTGCCTGAGTTTCTCCCATTAGATTTTCTTCAAAAACCTCTATATTAGCCATGGCCAAACAAAGATGTGCATAAACCGTGCTGAACTTTGGTTCAGATACGGATTTTTTTTAAATCGTGTCGATCACTAATAACAAAATCTTGTTTGCCAACACTTGAAATTTTTCGGGGGTTAGTTTATTGAACAACGAACGGAAGTTTTTGTATTTCTTCTTTTTCGTGCTTTATCTTTGCTTTCCTTATTAAAGCCTGTTTGCATTATAAAATTTCGCATAAAATTTAACTTAAAATTCTTATAAGACAAAAATTTCACTGTTTACACCTTAAAACATTTGTTAAAATTTTCCTTAAAAGAACTTTTAAGAGAAATTTTAATGAAAAATTAATGGTTTAATTAATGGTAAGCTGTTGATTTAAAATAAAATTGTTGTTTAAATGTAATTTAGATAGATAGAAGAAGATTATTTTTTTAATTAAAATATAGATATTACTTGTTTAACAAAGTTACTTTATTTTCAACATCATGTACATTGCCTATATAAAAAGCTACTGTAATTTGAAATAGTGATATAGTATTATGATATTTAAACTACTTGAGATTACTAAATTTAATTTTTTATTATAAAAATTAAAATTTATCGATTAAGATTAACATTCAGATTCTTCGACACAGTTTTGATTATCATTTAGAACATAACCAAATTTACAAACACAACCTATTTGACATATAGCTGGACAAATTTGAGGGACTGGGTCAATGCAAGTTGCGGGACAACCTCGACAGGAAGTATATTCTTCATTTTGTCCTGAGCATTCTATAAATAAAAAAATTTAAACTATTAATTTATTTATTATTCTAATATACAAATAATCTAACGAAAATAACTCCATTCACCCCCCCCCCCCACCCCCCAGAAAACATTTTTTAAACTGAATTTCTAAAAATTTAATAAACCACGTTAATTTTGATTGGGAAGAAGACAATAATTTTAATATAAAATTTTTATCTCAAACTTTACTCCTCTACGTTCCTCATCAATGACCATGTTTGCTTCTTAAATTTTTAAAATAATTTTTTTTTTTAAAGTATAATAAAAAAATAGTTGTGTCAAGAACGGCAGGATCTGTCGCACTTGACGGACAAGTTATTTGCATATTTTTAGAAGGTTGCTGTTATTATAGATTTTATTTTTATATTGCTTACGTTTTGTTACAAAAGCTGAAGATGTTAACAATAAACATAACGACATAAAAATTAAAACACGCATTGTAAATTTTGTTTATAAACTTGTTGTGCTTCTTGTGCTGATAATAAAGTTATTTAAAATGTTTTGTGTATTTTATATCATTTCTAAATTATTTTTTAGTATATATTAATTACTCCACGATAACGATAAGTGAAGATAGTTCAGTCAAATAATAACAAAACATAGCGGTAATAACCGATAAGAAGCTGTAGCTATGCAGAATTTTTATTTTAACAGATTAATAATTCCAAATTTATGGTGGGTGTATACAGGATATAAATTAATTTTATATTCAGGATTCAACTGATTGGTGGGGAAGAGCTCTGGTAGGCTGAAAGAGCACTACAATTACGCGAACACCTGTTTTTTTTAAGGGATATGAGAAATCTCTTTTGAGAAAGTCAGTGAATTGAAAGGTTGCAGGGTGCGCAGTCAAGAGAATCATTAGAAAAATCTGGTGTAAAAATAAAAGAAAACCTTAGGAAATAGGTATACACTATTGTGATCTAAAAACCAAGATAGATCTGTCGGCTATGAGGAAAGCAACGGAAAACCATCTCATAAATTCAAGTTTCCCAAATACGTCATCTTGGCATTAGGCAAGTGATCGCTTACGCACTATATAATGTATGGCACTTGAAGAAGAAGCTTTTTTTGCCTCTCTACTTTTTTAAAAGAAGATCTTCAAGAACTCAAGTAGTATTTGTCATGTATTAAATTTACCACTACGGTAGACTACATTTCGGAAAAGTTGAAAAGTAATGATAAATTCAGCTAAACCCTATGAATTAACGATGTTCTGATTTAATTCATTAGTAGAGTTATCGAGAAAGGCAACATTGTATAGTTAATCTTTTCCGTGATTAACAAAGAGTAAATACCTCAAAAACTTTGTATACATCCGTTTGGAATTCCCTTTGAAATCATTGGAATTCCTTGGAAGTCCCTAGAATTCCTTGGAAATCTCTGAAGTCCTTGAAAATCATTAGAATTCTTTAGATGGAAACTTGTTTGTAAATCATTGAAATTCCTTGGAAATCACTGGAATTCCTTGGAAATCTTTGAAATTCCGAGTCTTGTGCACAGAAATTTTAGTAGATATTAATTTACTCCTTGGAAATTAACTTGTAAACATACAAATTCAGGAAATTGTTCCAAGACCAGAACCTGAAAATTAAACTGTGAAATTCAAGTTACGTAAAATTTTACATCAATTATTTTCTTTGATTAAATAAGACAATGAAAATCAATACATTTTATTAGTCTTATAAACTTTTCTATTCAATTATAATAAATATTATTGAAAGTTTAAAATTCAAAAAAAGTTTGAGGTACAATTTCAATAAGAGCAATCCATGCAAATGTTTACCTACTTCAGACGAAACAAGTGGTAAATTAATCTTCGGCGATCATCTTCAAAAAAGAAAATTTTGAGAAAGTACGACGCGACGATCAAGTTGAGTGTCTCCAGACACTCATCCAGAATATTTGAAAAGCATCTCGACAAGCAGCTACCAAAACAATAAGGTCATACAAAATTTCTTTTAAAATTATGTAGATATGATAAAAAAATGTATTTTTAAGTTCTAGATAATTTATTGTTCTACTTATGTACTGTCACCTGACATCACCACACGATCCACTTATTAATATGAATAGATCGTCTAGAACCATAAATAATTTGAACTAATATGCTATAAAGAAAAGTTATAGTTTAAATATTGGTCATTTAAATCTACAATCAGGCCGTCTTTAGAATCAATAAGGGTTTCATGTCACTTCGTACTTTTCGTAGTTATCGTACTTTTAAATTTTGTAGACTTATGTGACATGAACACACTCACCGTTCAATGTTTCGTAAATTCTTTCGTACTTGTAATTGTAGATTATTTTGACGTTTTGAGGTAGATTTTATCTAATTTAATTATTCTATTCACATTTATTGACATTATTTATTGTCAAATATTAAACTAGATCTGTATTAAAAATTCTACAAAATTTACAAAAATCAAGATCTACGACATTTACGACAAAAGTACAACGTGACATGAATCCCATTATTTATTACGAATGAAAAAATTATGAAATTTAAAAAAAGCATTACCGAATTTATTGTTTCGCTTTTATTCGCGGTTTTATCCGCTAGACAGATCTCTTCAGATTTGTGCTGGGAATTGAAAATATAAAATTAATTTTTGGTTTTTGGTTTATCTCCGTGTGCAAGATTAATATAATTTAAATATATCTATAGGGTGAGGCATATTCTTGTCAATAAAAAGATAAGATAAGAATCTCGTTAATCCATTCACGCGCGTCATGAATAAATGCACTTTTGAATGAACGAAGAATGGGTGCAATATAGACTTTGCAAAATGTGGGAACACTGGACCTGTGCTAAAAAGGACCCGTTGTATATATGTGTAAATTGTACCTAATATTGATGATAGTGCTTTTGAATAACTGTTGCAATTTACCCCAGCATATGTTGCAACCTGCCCCGAAGACGGGGTACATTGCAACACAATCATCTTTTTTATTAACTTTATGTAATTTGTCCATTATTGTTTTTAAGTTCTTTAATTTTATATACTTATTAGCTGGAAAGCCCGTCCTGCCGACGGGCAGCTAGACGATGGATCTCTTTAGAGGTAAAATATTTAAACATTTAATTTTGTTTCCCGTTACTGGGGGATTCCCCGTTTTTCCTGATTTTCCTAGCAAAATTTGAAAAATTATAAATTTCCTATCTTCTCCAAGTATTCTAAAAGAGCGGAAATCCTGCGTTATGTACTGGATGGTATTTCACACCCCCCAAACCCCCGATTTAAAATTTTGGTTTTATATTTTTATATTATTTTTATAATTTACTTTCAAAGTAACACAGAAAGTTGCTGCTAAACTCCAGGAGTAGTGAGGCAATTAAATAAATATGCTTTCCAAGTATTAATTTTTTCTAGCCGAGAGTTAAATTTCCCCTATTTTATTTAAAAATTCAAATTTCCCGGTTAGTTTTAATCTTAGTTAGTTTAATATATTTCTCGGTTTGTAAAATTGTAAACCGGGGGGTCTGGGGGGTGTGGAACACCCTCCAGAACATTTCGCAGGATTTTCACTCTTTTAGAATACTTGGAGAAGATAGGGAATTTATAATTTTTCAAGTTTCGCCAGGAAAAATCGGGAAATTTGAATTTTCAAGCAAAAGTGAGAGAAATCAGAGTGTTTTTTTTAGCAAAAAATGACACGCTGTAGCAGGAACGGCAGTAGTGTGCTAGGATTTTATATATCAGTATGTTCCTTAAAAACCAATATACATATTATGTCCACCAATATTTAAAGTTTTTTTCCATAATAGTCTAAGAAAAATTAATGATTAAAAAGTATTGCAGCTTACCCCAGTCTCCCCTACTACGATAATGTATTTAGAAATTTTCGTAAGCGTCCACTAGGATATCTGAACTTACAAGCTCGACAATTTGCCTCACCAAACTTAAAAATTTACTGGATTAACAACATAAAATATTTGATTTTCTACGCAAGAACAATTACAATAAGTGTATTTTATCACTTTCAATAGTTACCTATTTATAATTATTATTTAATTATTTATTTATAAAAAATTATATAATTTATAGTATTTATAATATTATTTATAATAATTATTTATAATAATTCCAATCAAAAATTTTTATAAATTTCCATTTAGAACTAACACCGCTAGGAAAATTCTTCGTCGTCAGGAATACAGGATCAATTTCTTGCATTGGGATATCTGGAAAAGCAGATACTATTGAAGACCATGTTGTTGCAGTACTCATATCAACAAGGAATTAAGAAAATCGCCAATCTTGATGTTTAAATTCTTTTTATACTTAAAAATACAAACTAATATCTACTATTTAAATCTTATACAAATAAACTTATACCAATTAGAAGAATAATGGAATTTCTGATCTTCCGATGGTAAACTTGATTGCAATTTCAATAATTTAATTCTATTGCATCTTTAGATTTACATTGTTACGCATTGTAAATTCTACATTACATATTGCAGTTACGTAATTAAAAAGAAACAATTAAATAAATTGTCGGCAATTATAACTAAAATTTACAGAACAAGAAAACTAGGGAAATTTAAACACATTTGTTCAAATTTGATTTCCTCGTTCAAAATATATATGTGGGCGGTTAAATTTAAAGTAAAAGTGGTTCGCTAGGATGAGTTTCTTACGATACTAGTAAAATATTTGAAATTACATTTCATACAAATTTTTACTTCCTAAAAGTTTTAAAAAAATTTAATTTTTATATTTTGAAATAAATGCTTGGAATCAAAATATTTCACATGGGTAATAAACCAATTGGCACATCAGAAAAGGATTGCAAGATCTTGTTTATCTTTTAATAAATCTCATAACAAAATTAAACACTACTGTATCCTGTATTCGTTACAGACATTTTTTGAATGAATTACCTACTCAAAGAGTAAGAGTGATAGTAGGGGAAATACCTGACGCAAGACAACGAAATCGGTGAAAAAGTGAAGACTTGGAGAAAGTATTGGCGGGAATTATACGATTACCAAGTCGTACTCTATAGAAATCTTTTAACATTAGCCACTTAACAATCAATAACGCACTATCGATGACTGAACTGTAGTAAAATTTTAAAATCCTACGACAAAATGTCGATTCGTTGTTTTATAGTTTTATTTTTTTGTTTCCAAAATGTGTTTTCGGAATCCACGACTACGTCTTCCAATATAAGTGTAACTTTAAAAGAAATGGACTATGTTGAAGGCATTTCGGTGGATCCTAAGTATTTGTTGCCTACGGTTAATGCAAGTGCATTGAGTGATGACGGGAATTTGTCCAAAATTAAAGTGCATGCGGTTCCTGCAAGTTTATCGCGTGTTTTGGATTTTTATAATACCGAACTTTTGGCCGCAAACTGGAATCGCGTTCAAAAGGGATTGTCGACCAAATGTAGAGACGATGTGCAAAAATATGTGGATGGCTTAGTATCTGGTGACAAATGGGCGTTAAAAAGTAAGTGAATTCAAATTATCAAAGTGGACGAAAATAACTCTTTTAGCCTTTTTATACATTAACGTTTAACAAGTTAACACATTAAAAGTAGAACGATTGTGTAATTTCTCTTGTACATACATACATACGTATGTCTCTACTTGCAAAGTTAACCAATAACGTTTTGAAGGTGAATGTCTAAGCTGCTGTCTGCGTCTCTTGTACCTATATTAAATTTTATTGTGGTAATTGGTAGTAAGACAAGTTTTCGAATTTTATTACCGATTTACTGAAAATTCAGCAACGGTTTTTTTAAAGCCAAAAAAATACATCATATTTAATTAAATGACAAAAACACAAATAAAAAGTGAAATTTTTGATAATATTGTTTAAACGTGATGAATTCTCTGGTTCTATAGTTCACTTAATTTCCATACCCCATTAACAACAAAAGAAAACTTTATATTTTTTTTATTATTAGAGAAAGCTTTAATAAGAAAATAATGATTTTCAATTTATTTTAAATAATTGAGTACTGCATTGTGTTGTTCACGTAATATTATTTAATACCAAAAAACGAATTAATTTGGTATAGTACCTCCTTTTTTTGGAAGTTTATTGTTTTAAATCATTAGACTTAATAATTTTTTTTAAATATATAGAATTACACCATAATAATATAATTAATATTAATCCGTAAAAATGATTGTCTTGTTGATTAACCAGTTTTATCTTCTTTTTATAAATATCTTTAATGATCTTCAATACTTGTATTTCTTAAATAGGAAATCCTAAAGAGATGTGTTGTAATAAATTAAATAATTGTATTATTTATTGTATTCGGTATTTAGGTCAATTTTTTAAAATAACAATCTAAATCGCTGTTACGTTTATCTATCAAAATATAATTTAAGGAAGTTAGTAAGTCATGTAACACTAATTTCTTTCTTTTTTTTTAACATTATTTTGTAATTAACTTAAAATGCATAGATATCATTAATATTAGGGAATATAGGTACAAATCAGCATATTTTAATAAATTACGTTACGCTTCAGTAATTGTAGTTAATACATTGTGTTTTTGTTTATGAATTACTACCTATTAATTGCAATTAACATTTTTATTATGCTTATTTAATATTCCTGACATATATTTATAAAAAAATATATTATGAAAAACTTAATTAGATTTGCAGAGCTTCCTATAACAGTTAATATAATTTAACATAACTTTGTAAATTATGTTAATTAATAATATTCTCGCACTTCAAAGAACCAATGCCATGTGAGCAATTCGTAATTTTTAACCAATAAATTTATCGAAAATAAATTAAAAAAATTAGAATAGAAGAATAGGTCATTATAATCTACTAAGTAAATACTTATGTTTTTAAACAAAGTAGGCATCAAAAAAATTTTAAATCAATGCCAAATGAAAAACTAACAAGAAATAATGAAATTTAAATCACCTTAACAAATAACATGTTTCCATCATATTCACAATTTTACCCTTAAACCTGAATTTTATTTATTTTAATTATTTAAAATTAAAAATTTTTTATAAAAAATTAAAAGAAAATGTTTACCCTCAACTATCAATGATTTAAATTAAGCTTAACATTTTTCCAAACCACCCTAAACTTTAAACATAATTCTAATTTTCTACATAGCATGTAAGCATGCTTCCCAAAACTATTCTTTTACTATTTCTTCATTTAATAAAAGAAAATTTGTATCATTTTTTTTGTTTTAATTAATTTATCTTTTAATTATATTATTGATATAATTTTAAATATGTAATGTTACTGTTCACGTCTCCTAATTTTGAACATTTTTAACAATTCTTATAGCAAAATACAATTAGATTAGTTGGCAAAAACTTCTTTATCAACAATGTTATTACAACTACTGGATATATTAATATTATAATCAAATATTGACTTTTTTCATTAAGTATTTTGAAACATTTTATACCTTTGTCGTTTACAATATCTTTTGTAGAAAATTTTAAACAAATATTTGAAATGAAATCACTTAAATTATTAACTTCAGGGTCTTGAAGCAAGTATTATTTAAATTTTAAACTTTAAATGCAAATCATATTAATTACGGAACTTCCCTAATTCTGTTTAATAAAAATTGCAAGTTTATCTGTGTAATATCTTTTAATTTATCTTATAATTATTGTATTAAAACATTAAATAATGATAATTTTATAACACAATATTATGGACTGTCTTTAGCATTTATACTTTTACTTTGAACTTTGAATTGCACGTTAGCAGTGACTAGTTATAAGTACTTTCAAACCAACCCCTAAAACTCGCATTATGTTTTAGCTGACTTGGCTAATTACAAGATTTTTACAGATTTTGAATTTTTTAAAACTTTTCACCCATGAAAATTAATAAATGTGTTAGCATGATTAATTAATTCTTTTCGTTTAACCCATATGTATTTTGATTATTTTATCGCAACGTATCTCTTAACTGTATTTTTCAAAATTATGAAATGAATCTCAAAATCCCAAAATGTTACTAATGTTACTAATAATAGTATATTCTCAATTGTTGTTGATTTTTAGTACTCGTTGTTTCCATTTCAAAGTCATTTCCTCATATAGTCCTTTTTCGTATTACCAACTTAACGCATTACTTCTATTAGAGGGGTTTCATATACAGGGTTGTTCGAATCTTTATATTTTAGTTTTCTTATCAGGTCCGTACTTGGGTGAAGTCATTTTCTATTGGTCTATTCATAGTCAGGATTGTTAATACTTAAAAGTAAATTTTTCAGATTTTGTAGGTTATAATTTTTTTAATTGTTTGAGTGGTGTTCTAATGATGGAAATAGGAAATAATTTTTCAACTTGGAACGTCACTCTTTAATTTAAAAATATATAAAAATTATTTATTTAAATATTTGTTTATAATAAACAAATGGGTAATTAACTGCAATAAAATTTAACAAAATAATTTTTTAAATCAGTGACAGTGGCCAAGTCAGTAACCAGTGACTGACCTAAGAGTGATTTTACAAGTGTAATTTAAAATCGGCGCGTGAGTACTTCATGTAGAATCTTTACTATAAGTACCCTATACATAGGTACTATAAATAATAATTAATAATAAATCATTATAAAAGACCAAATGTGTTTTTCTGTCATTCCGCAATGAATTAACGGGCCAAACGAAGCAAAAAACATTCTTATTGGTAAACTCTTTTAACCAACCAAAAAATATATCAATCCAGCGGTAAAATAAATCTGTCTCTTTATCACCCTGTAACGAGTTTCGCATCAGTCAAGTTTCCAATCGAGTTGTAGATCAGTCGAGTTCCCAACTAATTGAATTGCATGTCAGTCAAATTTAATATCAATCGAGTTGTACATCAATCATGTTTTCAACTAATCGAATTGCACATTAATCAAGTTCCCAACCAATCGAGTTGCACATCAGTTGAGTTTCCAACTAATGTTTGCGATTTGAGACAACTATACGCTAGTTGGATAGTCCCAAAAAAGCGTACGCCGCGCCATCTTCTGGTCAATTATGGCCGGATTCTCACCTAATTTATGCACAAAATCACCGCCTAGGTGGCGGCACTATAGCTGTCCAACTAACGTATAGCAGTTTTGCCAACTGTTCAGTAAATTACCAACTATGGAGGAGACTTTCCCCCTTGAGCACGTCCCTGATCGACACCACGACTGCGACTGCAATCTAAAATTCTAATTGCTAGCCTACGACCGTGGATTTATTTATCCTAAAATCTAATTGAAAAACAAGAAACAAATAAATTTTATAATTTCCTTTTTATTTATTTTACACCATAGCTATAATTATCCTCCTTTAAATTAGGCCGCCTGTGTTCTGCGCACGAAGCCTTAGCTTTCAATTTCAATTTTTTAGATTCATGTTTTAGTAACATTTTTTTTCTTATTTTACTCTATGACAGTAACTAAATTTTCGCAGTTTATTTTATGGTTGCTCTTATAGCGTTATACAAGTGATTAATAAACTGTGTTGTTCTTCAACTAACATCGTTCATTGCTTGCTTTTTGGAGTACTATATTAGCAATCTCTTGTTTTCTACCTCTTGCTCTATAGTTTGTTAGCCAAAGAGGCAAATAATTAAATATATTTTTACAATTATAATTAAAATTAAAGAACAATTTTATTTTATATCTTCAGCTTACCAACACAATAAAATCATTACCAATTTAAAAATTGCAAAAAAATGTCTATATAAGCGAGCAGTAAATAAAAGCAATTACAATTTAATATTACATTTACGAATACGAATAGATTAGAAAACAACTATGGGAAGAAAACGGTCAGGAAGAAATAGGAACAAAAATGGTAATAAAGCTAATAGCAATGCGCAAGATTCAAACGCCGCCAACGCGGATAAAACTCAACAGTCTGGTTTGTCCGACTTAACTGATGTGCCCAAAGAACATTTATTAAAAGTTGAAGAAGTTGCCGTTGAATCTTTAAATTCAAATCAAATAAATTCAAATCAAATTTGTGAGCCTGAAGTAGATGTTGAAGGTTTTCAAGAAAAGCCTAATACGGAAAGTAACAGAGCACGAAAAAGAAGAATTGCTGCTCTCAAAAAAAATAATGAACTTCCTTTTTGTTCAACGGGTACTTCTAGTGTTTCCGAAGAGTTGAAGAAAGAACAAGTTATGGTCGAATTTTCAAATAATGAAGCCAATTTAGACAAGACGAAAAATGCTGGTCAAAATTATATTAAAGAAACAGTTCACATGGAAGAGCATTTTACTGTCGAAAATACTTCAACTGACTTCAAACCGAACGATATCGAAACAAAATCCGTGTTGCAAATCTCAAACGAAGCGGATATCGAACAACAAACATTGCTTGAAGAAAAATGCATAGAAAAGAAAACGGCAGATACGAGAAGTTATACGCGTGAATTTCTATTATCTATGAAGGATAGATGTCATAGTTTTACGACCCTTGGAAGTGTTCCAGAAGGTTTACGAACTAGAAATAATTCATCTGGATCAACCATGGGAAAATTTGGCAATCAGAAAAATAAAATGGAATCCGAACACAATAAGCCAATTGCCAGATTTTCGTTGTCTGTTCAAGCTGACGTGAAGTTAAAAACGTGTGAAAATGCATGGCGTCCATCACGTGTTGAAGCTGGCGAAGAGTTAAATCAAGAAGAACAAACAACAAACACATTATACAAAAACTTCCGTTCGTTATTGAATAAATTAACCCCCGAAAAATTTCAAGTATTGGCAAACAAGATTTTGTTATTAGACATCGGAACTGGTGAAAGAATGCGCGGTGTGATTGACATGATTTTCAAAAAATCTGTATCTGAACCGAAGTTCAGCACGGTTTATGCGCATCTTTGTTTCGCCATGGCTAATACAGAGGTTTTCGAAGAAAATCAAGTGGGAGAAATTCAGCCAATTAAATTTCTCATACTTTTGGTTAGAAGATGCCAGAGAGAATTTGAAAAAAATAAGGAAAATGATGAAATACGCAATACGAAATTAGAAGAAATTCAAAATTGTTTGGATGAGGTCGAAAAGAAAGCTCTGCAAGATGAATTCAACGAATACGAAACAAATATGCGAAAGAAATTTGTTGGAGCAGTTAAATTTATGGGAGAGTTATACAAGCAAAGAATGCTAACCGCCAATATTATGTTGAATTGCTTGAAATCGTTGCTTACAGCAAGGGATGAAGAGAGTCTAGAAGGTTTGTGTAAACTTCTTACTACGATTGGTCAAATGTTGGACAAAACCATGAAGCAAAACGTTAGCGAAATAATGAAAACTATGCATCGAATCGCCACAAAAAACCCGATTGGAATAAGCAATAGAATAAAATTTATGCTGTTAGATAGCATAGATCTTCGATTGAATGACTGGATACCAAGAATTGAAAATGCTGCCCCCAAAAAAATTCTTCAAATTAATACGGAAGCGCAAAAAAAATAAACTGCTAGAATGAGCTTACAAGCTCCAATGCTTTCAAAATCAAAGGGAACTCCAAGAGAATCAAGGGAATCAAGGGAATCAAATTAAGAATTTGAAGAAAAAAGTTTTTTGGAAAATAACAGAAGTTGGCTACAAAAATGTCTGCAGTAAAGTAAAAGTTATTTTGTTGATGTGTGGATTTAAATTTACTCTAGTACTATTTTTAATAAAATATTTATTTATTGAATTATTACCATTTTTTCTTTTGTAATACGCTTCCAATTTTTCACAATAACAATGAAATCTTAGTTTTCCTGAAAGTCTATACTGTAGTTGGAAGCTAATATTAAAACCCAATACAAAATTGAAATATTACAGATTGTTCGGATACATCAGTCCAAAAATATATGTTTCAACTTTAAGGTACTACTATAATAAATTAATGTTAACTTTTGGCACCGGTTTTAGATTCACTCACCAACTCCAAACAACAAATATTTTATTTTAAATGAAATTTCTTATTGTTAAATTAGGTTGGCGCATTGTATTTATTGATTAAATTCGAATAACTTTAAAATTATATTCTATGCTGTAGGGTCTAAAAAATCAAGAAACTGATTATTTTCTACAACACATATTCTCAACATATTCCAAAGAAATCCTGTCATGCAGAACCACATTACGTGGTTTTGGCAGATGTATGATCTCAAGTCCAAAATCGACTTCTGGATTAAAGGGATAAAAGCATCTAAAAAGCATCCTATTACTTACGTTTCACCAATCTACTCTATATCTATATAGTGTTTGAAAGGCGAAGATTATTTCGCAATCGATAATTTCGAGTCGCAATATTTAACTGAAGTTATACTTTCATAAAGTATTTTAAGAATTTGCATGTACCTGCTTAGTAATTTTAGCTAATTAACTATTGACATGATATAGATAACCATATGTATAGAGAACAGATCAAATAGAGAAAGTATAAAAAAATTCTTAGCTGCAAGGAACAATTATTTTATATTATTATTTAGTAGGGATTTTGATGACATTACTACATATCGGGTCTTATAAGAGGTTTATAAAAATTATTATTCTGATAATTATTTTAAAGCTACAATATTATCACGCCATTTGATTAAAAAAAATTAAATCTTGTATTTTATAATAAAAAAGTAATAATTTATAACATCACGTGAATGTGTACTATTGCTGATGTGTGACTCCGTCTCGTGCTTTAGATATTTAAAAAATAATAAACTGTATTTACTTAGTTATTAAGTTAAATTCAGTTTCATATTTACATATACACTATTAAATATAATTTAAATAAAGTGAAATTTTTAATGTGATGCGCTATTTGAGAAGAAAAAATAAAATTAAGTCAACAAAACTTTCGTTTTTTCGTGTTCCACATTGTGGAAATAATATTTTCATAAATCATCATAACATAAAAACATAAAAAAACAAGACTATTTACTAATTTTAATTATTAAAATTTAATCTATATTTTAGGATTTAAATCAAAATTCCCCTAGGTGTCATATGAATAGCGAGCAATAATATTGACTTTTTCGCCCTAGGGCACTAAGTAAATAAAATATTAAATTAATTTAAAATAAGTAAGTAGTTTCAGCCACAAACTAATTCAATCTACATAATCTGCAAGAAACCTTCAGTTATAATATTGAAAATTTTGATTCACCATGCATTTTTAAAACCAATACATTATTTTCCGTGTTAGCTAGTAAATGTTTTAAATTAAGGAATTGTCGACACCAAAAAAAGCACTTGTGCATCTCGGTGCATAGATAAGTATTTATCTACTACAATTTTTTAAATTATCTTATTTACATTTAGTAGTAACGAAAATTTTAAATTAGAAATCAAACACTTTTCTAAATCCTATACATTATTGTGTTCAGGAGAAGAATGCACTGCATGGGACCTTCGTAAACGGTTAAAAAGTAGTTATATTATTTGGTTAAATAGAAAGTATTGTAAAGTTTTTTGCATTTTTGCATATAATTTGTTTATTGTGGCATATTGTGCTATATGCTTTCATTGTTGGAACGCCAAAGGGTTTTAACTTCCTTAAGACATTTTTATATTATAGACTTTGAATGATGTTATTAAAAGTTATTAAGATAAATAATTCGGGATTTAAGACATTGACGCCGGTTTTGCTATCTTACATGAGTAAGAGTTGCATAGGTCAAAAATATATTTAAATTTTGTTATTATTTAAGTTTACGTGAATTAATTTTAATGATATTAAATTAAAAGACTTTAAACTAAAAGGTCTTTCCCCCGAACCAGATATTTCTTTAGTAATAATATTGAAAACTGAATAATTGTAAAATAATCCTTAAAAGGTGAATTGTTAGTTCCAAATCATCATACCTTGTTTTTTTTATTTAAACAAATTTTTATTGCACCTACGAAACCGATTTTTCAAAACCAGTAACCCAAGGTCTTAATAATCAATTTAAGACAGCTTAACATTGAAAATTCTTAAATTTTTGCTTGCGGCGACTTTTTAGGACTCCAAAACTTTTCTCGCACAAGGGCGCCAAAGTCATTCACCGAAGTGGTTACGCCACTGTCTCGGAGTCACGGTTTTCCGCAGGCCTATTATTGGAACCCGGAATTTCCGCTCTATAACCCAATCAGTAATCACACCAAACCACTGCTGTGGACAATTTTTAAATTTGTTAATTAAATTTTAAATATTCATGAAGAAAGCCATTACTTTCTATATAAATAAATATGATTTTATGACTAACGATAAGTGTAGCACACATATTGCACTTTTATAAAGTCATCAGGAAAAGACATCCATTGTTGTGCAATTTTGATGTTTATATAACGCAAGTACCTACACCTATTAAACAAAGTGATTACTTTCAGAAATTATACATTTGCAAAAATATAATTTATAGAACGAGCAATTTAATTAATAATGCCGGTTAATTTGGTAAGTCTCCAATTTTAATAAAATACCAATTTCGTCATTATTTAATCAGAAAGTTAAGGTAGAAATTTTCTTCTGTTTTACATCCAATGATCGATTACGTTTCCAAGTAGAGAAAGTTGTTACAACACCTTTGCATCTCTCTGCCCAAGATCAAGATAATATACCTGCCAACAAATATTTTGTTACCAAATATTATTGGTCGAACTAAATTGCTGTATTTATGTAATCGTCTACATTTAAAGTGCTATGTATGTACGACGTATCTGTAACAAATAAAAGAAATCGCTGCGATATAAACCCAAAAGCATTCGAGTTTTATTTTGTTACACTTGAAAAAATAATTAATTTAAGTAACCGTATTATATTTGAATTAATAAATTTTGCGCGTGAAAATTGCGGAACTTAAGAAATGATTCTCATTAGTGTTTCTCAAAATTTGTTTTAAAGGTCAAGGACGTCTAAGGAGGTAATATAATTTGATTGGAGGAAAGTGAAATTTCTTTTCAATTAAGTTTACACTTCAAGATTTCAACAATCGGAAAATACGGCTTCTGCTATTACATAATATTACTTTACTATAATTATTATATTATGCTTGATATAGCATATTGAGAACATAAAGAATAATGTTATTAAGATTTGAAAATAAAATTTGATTGAAAATTTAGTAAATAAAAATAAATATGTAGGTATAATTTCTACAAAATTCATCTATACCAATATAATAATCAGGTGTACGTGTGAATTCCCACCTCCTTCAAAACCCACTTTGAATTTTATGTTTTTATAAAAAAAATAATATACTAGTCGGTACTGAAACTCTAAAAAAAATTAAAATTATGTGATAGTAGCACACTTAAGGCATATTAATTTTGTGTAGTTCACCTTGATCACGGTGCAGTCACCTAACGACATATATTATTGTTGCAATATATTCTTGCACTTAATACCTTTGGGCAATATATTATTATACTAACTTAATTATGTATGCAATGTAGAACTTTTGGTGTTGCAATTACGAAAAATGTCCACAAGTTAAAAATTATAGATTATATATTATTTATTATAATATTATCTATTCGTTATCGCGGAACAATAACAAAAATTATTATTTTTACGACAAAGAACTAATTAAAAGAAATGGTATAGTTGAGAAGTGCCGTTTAGCGATAGGTACTGCAGCAAAGATAGAAGAAAAAGATATTCACAGGTTCCATCATAAACTGAACCGTGAGCTTAGGAAGAAAATCAATGATAACAATCTTACGCTTACTAGAGCCGATAAGGGTGGTACTATAGTTATCATGCATAAGGAGGACTATAAAAAGAAGATTTTGGAGTTCATTACCCAAAACGAGAATAATAACAGAATAAGAGAAACGAGAATAAAATTGCACCGTTTATATCAAAGGTTGAAAAGACATTGAAGTCCTGTAATAGTATACTCTCAGAGGCCCAAATAAGGAACTTTAACCCAAATTGCACCACAGTACCTAGATTGTATGGTTTTCTAAAAATACATAAGTCTCCAAACTTTGAAGATATGCCTATACGACCGGTCGTTTCCTCTTGCGGATCCCCTACCTATAGCCTATCGGGGTGGTTGAGTAAAGTATTGCCTAATATAATGGATTTTAAGCCATCCAACACCGTGAGTAATTCGGTGGACCTTTGCACCAGAATACAGAACGTAAGAATTCCAGATGGGGCCCTGATTTTTTCGTTGGACGTGAAAAACTTATTCACTAATGTATCGTTGGCTGAGGTGGTTGATATGGTGAAGGATGAGTTGATTCGGTCGGATCTCTCTGACGAGGACGTGAGTCAGTATTTAGATCTTCTGAAGATTTGCGTGCAGCAGAATTTCTTCTCGTTTGAAGGAAATCTATATGCTATGGAGGATGGCCTGTTAATGGGAGATTGCTGGTCTCCGTTTCTGGCCAACTTTTTTATGGATAGACTGGAGAGATCCCACATAGTTAACAACAATGAATATTACAATAATCTCTTGTATTATTATAGATATGTGGATGACATAATTGGGTTGTGGGGTGGAACGGTGAGCGAGCTTCATAGTTTCGTATCATACATAAATGCTCTTCACAACAACATCGAGTTCACGCTAGAAATTAGTGAAAGGGGCTCTATAAACTTTCTGGATGTTAACATCAGTATACTTGAGGGTAGACATAGCTTCAAGGTCTACAGAAAGTCAACGTATACAGGCCAAATTATTCATAACAACTCGTTTCATCCAATTGAATATAAATTGGCAGCTTTTCATCACTTCATAAATAGAGCCTTAAGTTTGCCTCTCAGTAAGACAGATTTTGAAGAGGAAATTAAGATCATAAAAAGTATCGCTTGTCAGAATCACTATACAGATACAATTGTTGACAGGCTCCTCCAGAGGAAGAAATAAGCGAGATTTTTGAAAAACAACTTCGTTGCACCTGATGTTGGTGGGAATGAGACGAAGGAGCCGTTTTACGCCATTACTTATGTTGGAGATGGATTGTCCACGAGACTTAAGAACATCTTTAAGCCATTAAATCTTAGGATTGCCTTCAAGAACAAAAAAACTTTTAATTTATATAACGGTGGAGATGAGGTGGAAAGAATGTCGAGAACAGGCGTTTACCAACTCTCGTGTGGTAGATGCAACTGTTTTTATGAAGGAAGAACCGCAAGATCGTTCCAGGTCAGGCTTAAGGAACATTGACGTGCTGGTTCAAAAACAGGAAGCAGTCCATCTTTGCAAACCACCTTCTCGATACCGGACACGACTATGTAATGGAAACAGGCTTTAAGGTGTTAAAGACAGGCAAGGGAGGCGCAGTGCTTAACAGCCTCGAAGAAATAGAAATCTTAAAAGCGCAAAAGTTGCACCCCTCCGATAATTTGAACATACAAATAAACTTTAATGAACGTTTTGTTTTGCCGGTTGTGTTGCAGTGGTGTTGATTAAATCGAACCACTTATCATAGTGCCCGCTAATCACTTCATAGATTTTTCCTTTTTAAATATTTTATATATTTTGTATGGCTGTTTTGAAATTGAATATTGTCTCTTTCGTGTTCCGATTATTGTATTTTAAATTTTGACAACTCTTACGTATGTGTAAGTTGTGTTTGTTGTGTAGGTAATGACAATTTTAACATGTTTTTACTTTGTAGCCTCTTGAGACTGAAGATGGGAATATTATAAAGATTCCCGAAACGCGTCTCGTATAAATAAAGGACTTTGGAAGATAGACTATTTGTTATCTATAATAAATTCACTCCAAAAACTGGGAAAATGAGTTTTAATAACAAAAATTTTTTAAAATTCAGTAAAAATAAATAAAAACAGCAAAAGAAGTTTTGTACAACAGTATTATACCGATACCAACCACACTGTAATATAGAAGCAAAATATGGTTTTAGGAAAATTACATTGACATTGAAAAACGTGAAAAACTTATTATACCGATACCAACCACACTGTAATATAGAAGCAAAATATGGTTTTAGGAAAATTACATTGACATTAACATTGGCATAACATACAATCATTAAATATTATGGAAAACTTAAAAAAATTTTTTTAATCAAAGTCACTAAAATAAATAAAAATTTCGTTTTTTTATCCTTTAATTTAAAAAAAATATTTTTCTTCTCAAAAAAGTTTATAAATCAAAACTTAATTACCTAAACTACTGCTGGAACATATATATATATATTCATAATATTATGTTATTATGTATAACATATTATTGATATTTTGAAATAATCAAAAACTTTTATTGTCGATAACTTTATAAAATCTACGTATCACATACTTACTATAATTATTATTTTAAATGTTCAGGCGTAAATTGCACTTAAAAATGAAAGCATCGCTTTCGAAACACATTTAATGCAAAAATAAAGTTTTCCGGAATAGCTTGATGTTTCTGTGACTCATAGCGTTTCCATAAAAATTGCATGTTGAAAAGCATCCTGATGCATAAAAAGTTCACATCACATCATAATAATCATAACGAAATCTCATTAGGTATTCGGTATTTTTCATTTTGTATCTTCATCAGAATTCTTACATTAATTAGTTTTTAGAATAATTTGTTTATAATATAGTAGTAATATTACGAAAACGCTTCTGAATAGATAGTAAATGAGAGTAGTTTTTTGCAAATAGGTCATGACAGTGTAACACCGTTTTGCTGTGTCCAAAGGTTCGTGTGGGAAATAAAAAAAATATATAGAATAAGCTATTGCCAACAGCTTTATAATACAAGAGCGGTGCTTTGGCTAACCCAGTGGTCAGGGTGAATACTCTATGAATTTCAGGATTTTTCCCGCTCCCAATCTCTTGCTGTATGTTTAAATAAAAAAAAAATCGTGAAAGCTATAATGAATTGATATACCTATTAAAAAAACCGTAGCAATACAAATTTATTCTTAAAAATTGAAATATAAAAAAAAATGAAATTTAACAAAGTAACATCATGTACTTGTTATTCTACTCCCCAAAACAATTAAAACAACAGTAATAAAAAAAAATACGCAGAACCGATCTGTAAGGCGTTCACTAAACTTTAACATATACGGTCAAAGTTTGCCGTACTTGAACGCAAACAAAAAGAGTAATTAGGATGAATGATAGTCTTCTTATAAAAAAATTATCTCTAATCAAATAAACGGCAGTTTTCGGTATGGAATATAAAGAATCACCGCAAATAAATAAAATAGCCAAAGTGACAATAAGATAAAATAAAAAAAAGGTGACTTATCTTGCTGATCCCAATATGATCTGCGCCAATGCTTTGCTCACGTCCACGCCACAGTTTACCAAAATGATAGTTTTTGAAATTTGCCACTTAAATTGATTCCGTGATAGCTGCACTCCAATTGTTTCTTGAAAATTTTGTTGTACGTAAAAGAAAATTGTAGGTACGTGTAAATTAACGATAAGGTTATCTTCAACCACGAAACGATAGTACACAAAAAAAGGAATTGTATCTCTTCAATAAAATAAATCTTCGAATTCTTCCACTCAGGTAATATTAAATTATCAATGATTAACTAATCTCGTACAAAACAACTTGTGAGTTACTACTAATGATGATCATGTGACGACGCTATAATCCTAATCATCCACCAAAAAGATAAACAGTAAGGGCTATAGTGATCAATCGTAACCCTCTCGTACTACACGTGCGACCAGATATTGAATCCCTACTGGAGGTTATGGATGGCTCCACACTTGAACGCGTTGGAAGATGATCCCAAGAATGGTAAGGAATACGAAGACTTCCAACTCTTCAACGAATTCTACCCAAATCGACTATGTTACGATAAAAACCACAATTCTTAACCCAATTTACGTGTGTTCGTTTTGTAACCACAAAAATGATAATGATTATCTACCTTTCCGGCAGATTATCCCCAGACCACATAAATTATTTCCAACTATGAAATTTGAAATTTACTAAAATTGTAAATTTTTTAAAAAAATAAAAAGAAGTTAACAAAATATATTTTCCTTATCCTAACGAGACGAACGAACAGAAATCGGAGGTTACAACAGAAATTACATAATTTAATTAAATAATATAAAAACTTTAGCGTACTAGCTCGAGCAGCCTTTAGCCATTCAGTATGTGATTATTTTAGGTATTTTGCCTTAGGACTCACTAGGGGAAATTGCGACGATGCGTGAAGGATACAGTTGTTAAGTTTTTAGCCTCACTCGATGAGTTTGCGACTATAATAGGTACTAAAAAGTCTTATTTAAATGGCCCAATAAGTAATGCATGCATGGTGGAGTGTTGACGTAGTACCATCAGGTACATCGCAGAAATTCAACATTTTTGTATATCAAAAAATTCAATTTAATATTTCAATTCAATATTTGTATATATTGATTAGTATACTTTAAACTGTGCAATTTTCCATTTTGTTTAATTTTTTCAACTTAAACAATTTTTGAAACTATGTTTTCCGTTTTAGTACATATGATATGTGTAGTTAGTTTTATACTTTCTTTTGCTATATAAATAATATACGAGTATATATAAACTTTTATACGTCTTTATTCCTTGACAAATATGTACACTGACATTCAATTCAAAGTCATTAAGATATTGTATTTTTTCACCCACATTAGACTGCATTGTGAAGGTAATTGGTGCTGCTTTAATTATTCATCAGCTAAAATTTTCATTATTACGAAATTATTTTTCTTCTTTATGAATTTCAATTTTTAAAAGAAAATACTAATTTTTTGTATTAAATCTTTGTTTATACTTAACACGATATTCAAATAGTATATTTGATAAATAAAAAATGTTGCATTACTTTTAATAAAACTTTGTTACTAATAAAAAATATACTATTCTATTATAGTTCAATAATTGTAAATAAGGATGATTACGAGGTTAATAATTATTATAAAATTAAATTAAAAAGTATTGGAAAAAGAACTCAAAATAAAAAATTTTAAGTAAATTTGTGGTTTTTAGTATGTATTTATGGTTAAATTCAAAAAATATAAGAATAATACAATACGTAGAAAATCAAAATTCAAAAAATTTAAAAAGGAGACAATTAACACATAACAGGTCTGGATTAAGAAAATTTGAAAAAATGAAAATTTCGTAATACGAAGTACAATATAACGTTATTTCATGGTTATTGCCATTCTTCAGTTGCACGCATCGATTACGATTACATTGTAAAATAAGAAGAAAAAAATTTTTTAAACTAAACAAAATTATCGACTAAATTGTACAAAATTGACTTACCATAACCTCCAAAGATTATCAAAACTGAACTTGTTACATGAGGTATGAATAATTTAAAAATGATTTGAACTAAGAAATTCGTTTACCTAGCACTGCTAGTTTGAAATCCGAAGGCACTGCCCTCTTAATATGATTTCTAAAAACTTTGAAAAAATTCAAAATTCAAAAATTTACCACGTTTTTTAACCGTGAGGCGTAAAACTAGAAAAAGAACTCAAAATAAAAAATTTTAAGTAAATTTGTGGTTTTTAGTATGTATTTATGGTTAAATTCAAAAAATATAAGAATAATACAATACGTAGAAAATCAAAATTCAAAAAATTTAAAAAGGAGACAATTAACACATAACAGGTCTGGATTAAGAAAATTTGAAAAAATGAAAATTTCGTAATACGAAGTACAATATAACGTTATTTCATGGTTATTGCCATTCTTCAGTTGCACGCATCGATTACGATTACATTGTAAAATAAGAAGAAAAAAATTTTTTAAACTAAACAAAATTATCGACTAAATTGTACAAAATTGACTTACCATAACCTCCAAAGATTATCAAAACTGAACTTGTTACATGAGGTATGAATAATTTAAAAATGATTTGAACTAAGAAATTCGTTTACCTAGCACTGCTAGTTTGAAATCCGAAGGCACTGCCCTCTTAATATGATTTCTAAAAACTTTGAAAAAATTCAAAATTCAGAATGGCAATAACCATGAAATAACGTTATATTGTACTTCGTATTACGAAATTTTCATTTTTTCAAATTTTCTTAATCCAGACCTGTTATGTGTTAATTGTCTCCTTTTTAAATTTTTTGAATTTTGATTTTCTACGTATTGTATTATTCTTATATTTTTTGAATTTAACCATAAATACATACTAAAAACCACAAATTTACTTAAAATTTTTTATTTTGAGTTCTTTTTCTAGTTTTACGCCTCACGGTTAAAAAACGTGGTAAATTTTTGAATTTTGAATTTTTTCAAAGTTTTTAGAAATCATATTAAGAGGGCAGTGCCTTCGGATTTCAAACTAGCAGTGCTAGGTAAACGAATTTCTTAGTTCAAATCATTTTTAAATTATTCATACCTCATGTAACAAGTTCAGTTTTGATAATCTTTGGAGGTTATGGTAAGTCAATTTTGTACAATTTAGTCGATAATTTTGTTTAGTTTAAAAAATTTTTTTCTTCTTATTTTACAATGTAATCGTAATCGATGCGTGCAACTGAAGAATGGCAATAACCATGAAATAACGTTATATTGTACTTCGTATTACGAAATTTTCATTTTTTCAAATTTTCTTAATCCAGACCTGTTATGTGTTAATTGTCTCCTTTTTAAATTTTTTGAATTTTGATTTTCTACGTATTGTATTATTCTTATATTTTTTGAATTTAACCATAAATACATACTAAAAACCACAAATTTACTTAAAATTTTTTATTTTGAGTTCTTTTTCTAGTTTTACGCCTCACGGTTAAAAAACGTGGTAAATTTTTGAATTTTGAATTTTTTCAAAGTTTTTAGAAATCATATTAAGAGGGCAGTGCCTTCGGATTTCAAACTAGCAGTGCTAGGTAAACGAATTTCTTAGTTCAAATCATTTTTAAATTATTCATACCTCATGTAACAAGTTCAGTTTTGATAATCTTTGGAGGTTATGGTAAGTCAATTTTGTACAATTTAGTCGATAATTTTGTTTAGTTTAAAAAATTTTTTTCTTCTTATTTTACAATGTAATCGTAATCGATGCGTGCAACTGAAGAATGGCAATAACCATGAAATAACGTTATATTGTACTTCGTATTACGAAATTTTCATTTTTTCAAATTTTCTTAATCCAGACCTGTTATGTGTTAATTGTCTCCTTTTTAAATTTTTTGAATTTTGATTTTCTACGTATTGTATTATTCTTATATTTTTTGAATTTAACCATAAATACATACTAAAAACCACAAATTTACTTAAAATTTTTTATTTTGAGTTCTTTTTCTAGTTTTACGCCTCACGGTTAAAAAACGTGGTAAATTTTTGAATTTTGAATTTTTTCAAAGTTTTTAGAAATCATATTAAGAGGGCAGTGCCTTCGGATTTCAAACTAGCAGTGCTAGGTAAACGAATTTCTTAGTTCAAATCATTTTTAAATTATTCATACCTCATGTAACAAGTTCAGTTTTGATAATCTTTGGAGGTTATGGTAAGTCAATTTTGTACAATTTAGTCGATAATTTTGTTTAGTTTAAAAAATTTTTTTCTTCTTATTTTACAATGTAATCGTAATCGATGCGTGCAACTGAAGAATGGCAATAACCATGAAATAACGTTATATTGTACTTCGTATTACGAAATTTTCATTTTTTCAAATTTTCTTAATCCAGACCTGTTATGTGTTAATTGTCTCCTTTTTAAATTTTTTGAATTTTGATTTTCTACGTATTGTATTATTCTTATATTTTTTGAATTTAACCATAAATACATACTAAAAACCACAAATTTACTTAAAATTTTTTATTTTGAGTTCTTTTTCTAGTTTTACGCCTCACGGTTAAAAAACGTGGTAAATTTTTGAATTTTGAATTTTTTCAAAGTTTTTAGAAATCATATTAAGAGGGCAGTGCCTTCGGATTTCAAACTAGCAGTGCTAGGTAAACGAATTTCTTAGTTCAAATCATTTTTAAATTATTCATACCTCATGTAACAAGTTCAGTTTTGATAATCTTTGGAGGTTATGGTAAGTCAATTTTGTACAATTTAGTCGATAATTTTGTTTAGTTTAAAAAATTTTTTTCTTCTTATTTTACAATGTAATCGTAATCGATGCGTGCAACTGAAGAATGGCAATAACCATGAAATAACGTTATATTGTACTTCGTATTACGAAATTTTCATTTTTTCAAATTTTCTTAATCCAGACCTGTTATGTGTTAATTGTCTCCTTTTTAAATTTTTTGAATTTTGATTTTCTACGTATTGTATTATTCTTATATTTTTTGAATTTAAAAAGTATTGTACTCAATTTTATGCAAAATAAACTTTTATAATAACCATTTATAATATTTACAACAATTTGTTAGTATAAATTTCAAATTCCTGTTTAATTAATTAATTCTTGCCACATAAAATTAATATTAGGCATATTATTGCAATAATAGTAATATCAAAATTAAAATCAATGCCGTAATGGTAATAAGAAAAATTAAATGGTTTTGATTTATTGTAAATAAAAATATTTCATTGAAATATGAAATTTTTAAGCTTTAATGGACATAATATTAAAAATATCGAAGTGTAAATATTGTGCAAAATTTGTGTTATAAAAAATTTTGCTTAAAAGCTACTTTCCTTCCTAAAAGAAGTGATTAAGAAATGAGTTTCGTTAATTTGAAGGTGAGGAAATATTGCATATATTTGTGGAAATTATAGAATAATTAAACTTTTATAGATTAGAAATAAAAATTATAGTCAAAAAGTATAATATTATACAACTTGACGATAGAAAAAATTTGCCATGACGATTAGTTTCGTGAATTGTAGATGTAAATAACTTCATTAAGTATATTTTTAATGTACGTGTATCTAAAAGTACTAAATAAATATAAAAATAATTAAATTATCAACAAAGAAAATTTTTACATAATTTGTTACCTGCTATTTAATTACAATGGTAAACAATATTCAAATATTATGCGACTTACTTATTCCAGAAGCAGATTTTCCTGTTTCTGCCTGAAGAGACAAACCGTTAAAGTAAAAAAAAGTGAAAAAATACCATATCACCAATAAATTCCAATACTTTTTCAAATAATGGAATACAAAATAATCTAACTACTTATCTAATAGTCCAGTGTCCTACAAAATTACTCTTACATTTCAACATTTTATTTTGTTTATATCGTATATGAAATACAACGTCAATCCCAACAAGGTAAAATAAATTTGTATCAAAATTTTCTTAGTTCATTCACGTTTTAAAACTACTGTTTCTTCCTAAATGTTTTTTGAACGCTGTAAAAAGTTTGATAATCGCAGTGAACAGATATTCAAAAGCTATATAAGTTTAAATTAATTCAGAAAGTTTTGTGTAATTTCTGAATAATGGGACCACATGGTGTTGCGAAGAAAGACAATAAATTATTTTTGTGATCCGCAAACATTCACTAGCCGCGGGTGAAGTTCTATGGAAAATTTATTTTTAGCATACAAGAAAGTAATAACCAAACGCACTTCAACATAAATGACCGTTGCACATTGTAGTAATTCAACTGATGCTACAAACATTTTTCAGTATTGCCATCATACAATCTCAAAACTTAAACTTGGAACTAATCAATTTTAAATAGGCAATTATCAATTTCAAGCAACATAATATTTTCTTTCCATTTCAGTTTGAAAATTCAAAAAACTATTTTTTGATAGTATGAACTACTAGAACTAAATTAATTTTATCCTGAATTTTTAAACTTTCGATTACTTCTTAAGTGATCGCTACAGAAAATCTCGCAATTGTCAAGTTTCGAATCCTGAAACACTTTTTACATGTTACAATTTATTATGGTGCTATAACACAGTTTAATTTTTTGTTTGTACTTAAGCTTAGGTATAACTACCTAATTATAGTTATGAATGTTGCGTGCAAATATAAAATTACATAATTTTGTTATTAATTTTTAAGAAATGAAACAACTAGTTTAAGTAGCTACATAATTTGGTATACTATTTCGACTTAGACAATTTGGTTTTAAAGAATATGTTTTGCTCTCTTGAATTATATATTTTTAATAACGAAAGCTTCTACATAATATGCCCCAGTGGTTAATAGCCTCGATGTACAACATTGATAGTCATTTGCCTTTCAGAAATCACATTCTGAATATTTGGAGCAATTTTTTACTAAATTATTATTGGTACCTACTTATAGCATTTGTTCATTCCCAATTGTATAAACTATATTGATCTTATTTGAAATATTACAATATAAAGTTTTTTGATAATTTTAATTACAATTTGGGACTTGGTAAAAAAGCTATTTGGATAAAACATATTTACTTCAAATTTCTGTGCAATTAATGAATGAGCACCTAAACTATAGACCTTATAGTCCAGAAAAGCAGTCTCGAGTTATAAATTAAACTAAAATGAAAAGTAAAAGAAAAAATTCCAAACTTTATTCTACTTTTTTTTCTTCCAAACCCTGTATCCTTGAAGAAAAAAATTTTACGAAATTCTAAAAGCCTAATTCGGATTGAAAATTTAATGAACTCTTTGTTGTCTAAAAAGGTGCCTACATATAAATTTCGTTTACTGCAATAAATAAATAAATGAAACAAATGTTGAACAATATTATTACCAATATTTTATTTATGTTGTTATCCAATAATTTTAATAATATTATTAGCACCATTACCTTTTGATAAAAACTGCTAATAATAATTTTTCTGCGTTTAGATACATAACATGTTGTGGATAATTAATAATTACTTCGCACAATGTACCCTAACGCATTAGCAATAATTATTATATTATGTAAACTTGTAATATGTTGGGAAATTTTGGGAAATTCCAAAAATTATTGTGGCGTGATATAACCTCTTAGGAAGTGCATTGCTCTACTAGTCAGCTAATTGTATTACACACCATGATTAAACAAAACTTAAACAAAATTCAGATGAAATGAAAGTTAAATTAAGATTGCTTAATTACTCAGCTGCATTAAACTAAATTTAGGTAATAAATTTTAATTGCAAAATAAATATTTAGACAAAATATAAGTAGGAAAATGTATTAGTTGTAATTTCTTGCACCTTGGTATATTTAATTATTTATAATATGAAAATTAGATAAAACCGGAAGTAATAGCGATTAACCATTTAATAATACTTCGCAAAAAATATTATTAATTGACGGGCTTATAATTTAGTATAATTTATTCATTAAAATTTGATGAAAAGATTTTGCAATTGATTATCGACAACAATAAATTGATTTCTTGCCATAGTCGAGTACATAGTGAAAAAAATTTGTAGTATTAACTAATTATTTATTAGAAATGGCATCAACAAAGTTTTTTCCTACTACAACCAAATTTTTTGTTATTTGTTGTTGAAGTAGGTTTTGTTTCTGAACGTCGAATAAAAAATTTATAAAACCGAAAATTTGGTTGACGATGCATCAGATGATTTTCTTGTGATCCTGGCAGTCTTTTATATTTTTCACTCTTGTATACAGCTTCCAAGTTTCCAACCAGTTTTGTTATCAATATTCTGTCCAAATTTTAAATCATCTGGCTACGAAATATTTCATAACCCAGATGTTACGAAAAAACCGCATTTTATGATTTACCTACAACAATTTATATTACTGCAATCTATTCCAAGAAAAGTTCTGTAACTCGATTAATAATGCGAATTTTGGTAATATACTAATTTACGGGAACATTTTCAACACCCGAAGCATTAAGAAAATGTAAGAAATATTTTAAAATAGAAAGTTTTGTTTTGCAGGTAACTAAATGTATTGCCATCAATAAGACTATAATTTTTCATGTCAGTCAACTTATTTTCTACCGACGCGACGTTATTACGTGAAACATCTTTCTTACCTTGCCGAAAGCCTTCCGTAATAACATTTTAAAATTATTATCGAACTTTATAATTACCGAAAGTTTTTTTCAATTATCTGGAATTCGGCTAATTAATTTTTCTTATAGAAAATAATAATACCATAGAGGAAGTTAAAAATCATTAATCTTCCAACATCACTTTTTGGAGATTGGCCTTTTTACTACCAAGTTATCTATCTACATTTAGATGTATACCAAAGTACCATGTCTTACTGCATTGTAGATAACATTATTACCATTAAAAATTAAAAATGTATAATCGAGAGTGTTATTATTATCAGCTATAATTTTATTGTTACATAACATAATGTACATAATGAGTAGTTACACATAATGTCCTTACTATGTATAGCAAGTACTGGAACATGTTAGGGTACTACTTATAGGTCAAGGTATGATGGCTGTTTTTGGTTTGGTAAAAAATTATGGCGAAAAGTTTCTAAATTTTAGTCTTCAAAAATAAAATTCTTCTTCTCTGGAAATTAATTGAAAATTTTGAATAAAACTAATTTCTAATGTTGGCCTCGATAGCAAATCAATTGGGAAACTTAATTCAATTTGCTATTCCGATAATCAATTACATTGGTAAATGCATTAAATTTTATTATAAATGCTGCAATAATTATTTAACCTTTAACTGAAAACGTGTGCTCTCAATTCCTTCATAAAATTTTTAGATTTGATGACATTTTTAACGTAAAACTTGATTCATTTAGTAATTATTTATTTCAAAAATTTGTAAATTATTATGAACTTAATTAAACCGGTCTTGGTAATCCAATATATCGTCGTATTAGTTAGAAACCCACGTAAGTCCATAAAATGTCGAAAATGACTTTTTGGCACTAAAAATTTTAAAAAAATAGCTCTATCGACCTAGAAAATCTCATAAATGTAAAAAAATTATAAACTAATATTTTAAGCAATCAAAAAATTTTTTTACCTTTAACCACTGTTTGTTTTAAAACGTTTTATGTTTCCCCTGCAAAATTGTGCAATATGGACTTTCGTGGGTTTCTAACTAATACGACGATATCCCAATTGATCGCGAAGTGATGGTGAAGTGCTTGTAGATAATATTTTAAAGTAAATCATCAACTAAAATAATCATATAATTATGTTTATATTTTTTTATCTTTCTATTAATTTGAATTAAAAGGAGTTACCCTTTCCCTTACCAGAAGTTGAGAACTTCAGCCAACGCATCTCTGTCTTCAGCTCACTTCTGTTCAAATTTTTAAATTTTAGAGATACATTTTCTTGTTATAGCTAAACTCTACTTTCACTCAATTTGTTCCTTCTTTATGAATCTAGGCAATGACATCGTTCATATCGAAAAATTCAACCAAGTTACGATGTTTTCCGTTTCTCACACAGCAACAATTTTTTGTTTCTTCTTGAGCATTAATAGTATTGTTATAGATTGAATCTCTTTTAAATCATGCAGGTTGTGTGGATGTCATGTTTCAGAATTCGTTTTCACTGAAATAAAAATACGTTATTGTAAATAATATGCTAAGTTCGCCAAAGGATAAAAAATTAAGTAATGGTAAAATCGCAAATCAAAAGTTTAAAAAATAATATGCCTAATTTCCTATAAGTTGACAAATGATAAAGTAATAAGATACGATTCAATGTGTTGGTTTGCAAATTTACATGCATCAGTCTATATTTTATATAAAATCGTGATTGCAATCAATACTTTAAGAAGATAAAATTTTAGTAATACATAATATTATGTTTGATTGTACGACTGTATAATATTCAAATTAGACATTCCGGTCTGCTTTCAGAATTTCTTCACTGAAACACTTATAGTTATGGTAGACATTCTGACGTACTAATATATTCGATATAAATTTTAAAAATAATAACAAAGTAAAAAATTTTACATTTTACAAGATGGTAAACATTAAATTTTTGTTAAATAACCATAATCCGACGAATTTATCATTTTATTTAAAATTTGGATCTTTTAATAACGTAGAATGGAGTGAAGTGAATCACTTTTGAAGTTTTTTTTTAATTTACAGCCCTGTATTACTAAGAATTTACTTCTGATTAAAGGTAGACAATGTGTTATCCTTCCTTGACCTTTCCCTTTAAGAAAATTGGTAAACTTTTCAATGGGCTCAGAGTAATGGCCATCTAAAGTCTGATTCACTTCACCCCATTGAGTGGAGTGAAGTGAATCACACTTATAAATCATTTACTGATTCGCTTTAAATCCTGTGTCGGGTAAAATGAGGTGTGAATGAGGGGTTATCGAAAATCTTACGGACCCCTACGTGGGGGAGGGGGAGAGATCTGACGAATTTTTTGCGAAAGTTTCTTAAAATAGTTGTTTTAAATTAAATTTAAAAATCATATATAATTTTTTTTCTTTTTACAACATAAGGTTGGTACCCTTAATATTCACGTAAAGAAATTGTATTATACCAATAAATAAAAATAAATAAAATAAATAAAAATAAATAAATATAAACACGTGGCATGTCAAGCACAAAAATAAAAGACGGTAAATACATAGGCCTGAGTATTTCTTATAACAAAAGCGTGATTCACTTCACTCCATGGTTTTACGAAAAACATCTTTAAAAATTACTGCGCTATGCGTATACAATATTTTGTATATTTCTTAAAATGAGTTTATATATGAATGTTATGGTCATCAAAAAAAAAAAATATTGCATTGCTGCAACACCATAAGGGTATGTTACATACCCTATGTATGTAGTACAAGCGTTTCATTTTCTACTTCTTAACCTTCCAGTGGTCGCGTGAAATATTTAAACACGAGTCGTCGCGACGGTCTCACCGACCGTATATAATGTTTGGCTAAAATAAATTTATGAGAGCAGATTTTTCGGATAAATTACATGGAAACCTTTCAACAACACTATATATTAGCCTAAAAAACGAAATAAAGTTAAATTGGTTTATTTTTTGAAAAATAATTGCTAGTTTTCGAAAACAAAGTAAATTTGAAATATATCATTTTATTCGGTCAAATATGAAAAAAAAGCAAAATCTAAAATACTTCAAAATGCAATTTAGTACTAATATAGCTCTTTAACAATAAAAAAAACCTAAAAATTAAAGTGTTTATAGTGCGTTGAGATCATTTTTTTCTTGGCACTCTTGGCAAACGCCATTTATATGCCTTTTTTCTTTATACATATTAGTACGTATTATTTTTTGGTTGGTAATTATCACGACTATATTTTATTAGACCACTCTGTATATTACAGTTGTGAATTGTAATACTCAACACTAAATTTTTTTGGTATAATTTGCACTAATAGCATGAAAAAGTTACCTTACCATCGCAATTTAAAGTGTCTTTGATGGTCGCGTGGGTCTCAGAGACCCAATCAGGTGCTAATTATAGGAAAACCACCACTTGCAATACTCACATTATCAGTGCACCTTTGTTAGGTTTAATTGTAAGGTACACGACGATAGAGCTAGCCGCGTCTATTTTTTCAAAATAGTGCGCCTAAAGGTGATTCTGTGGTCTCAGAGACCAGGCGCGACCACTGGAAGGTTAAAATCAGGAAAATTCTACAATTTAAAAAAAAATTAATTACAACTACTTCCAGACACTTTAAAACATAATTAAAGCTTGCAGTAATAGCTAAACTATTGATAAGTACCAACATAATTGCTAGAAATTTTGACCAACCTAAAAAAATCGCAAAATTCAAAGTATTGCACCTGTGATTCACTTCACCCCCCCTGATTCTCTCCATCCCATTCTACGGTACATAATAATATTATTATGTATGTATAACGATTTTATAAAACCTGCTCTCACGATAACTATTCTTGTTTTTATTATTTCTTGGTCAGGATCAAGTTTCTCGTTTAAAGAGCCCAAGTATTTCAATTTCCCTACTTGTTTGAAACTACTTGTATAAGTTGACTTTTTTCAGTAGGTACTATCGTTTTACAATGCTCATGATGGCTACCTTTGGATTCACTTTCTCGAGCAGGTTTAGTAGAATGTTAAAAACCTTATATAATTATAAATTTAGTCAGTTGATTTCTGGGTCATGCACTGAAACTTGACAGTATTCATATTTGTTTAATATCGACAAAAAAAGATTGAAAAAAATTACGCTTACATAATATTATACAGTGAGCTCGTAAAGTTTTATAATTTTAAAGTTTATTATAAGTAATTTAATTTTAATGAGTTGTTCTTATAGTTCGTTAATGTTCAATTTAATTTCAGTCTATTGTTGAAATCTTTATAGATGGGATGAATATGGTGCTGGTGGTTAAGCTTTTAAAATATCTGTAAAAACTTACAGATTGTAACTTTTTCATAATTAACCTTAGCTGTATTTTAGGATTTCCAAAATATGCACAAAATTTCAAAAATAATAAACATATTGCTCATACAGTGAGCCTGTTTGAAAGTTATAAAAATGGAGAAACACTTAGGCAAGGATTAATTAACAAAATACTAGACCACAGATTACAAAATTCTAATTACTGTCAAAACCGTGTTATTCTTTTAAAACCTTCTACTCTAATAATTGTATCATACATATTTGAATTTTTAGGACCGATTACCTCGAAAACTTTTCACTTCAAGGTCATAGCGTTTTTACATTGTCACGCTCAAAAAATTGTGCTCTACCTATCCGCAAAGAAAAATATAGTTTGCCATTTAATAATTTTTTTTAAATATATTAAAAGCTTCACTAGTTACTAACACCTAAAGATTTCAGCAACAGACTAAAATTGAAAATTAATAAACAATAATAAAAACAACTCATTAAAATTAAATTATGAAATTTAAAATTATATTAGATTGAAATTAAATTGTACTCGATTAGAACAAAATAACGGAACCACCACAGGTATAATTATTATTAACTTATATAATGTACAATACGTAAGTATCTCAATCAACGTTTACAAAGAAATGTTTTTTTTATATTGAATACGAAAAGCGCATTAAAAATGTTGCAATGCATAAATATACAATTATATTAAAACAACAAGCAGTAGCATTATTATACCTATATTATGTGTTACGTATGTATGTTTTGCACGGCAAAGTAAATAAATAAGGTAAAACAAAATGTTAAGTAAGGCAAGGTCGCGTCAAATAATCTATAATAACTTTTAAATTTTTATTTCAAATTTTAATTTCTTTAAAAAAATAATATAGGTATTAATAAATAATTTTTTTTAAATGACACATATTATGAAGCAACATAAAAAATTAAACTGGGTATTAAAGGAAAGTGTTATTAAGTAACGAAAGTAACGAAAAAGAAAGCTTTTCGGTGTACCAGCTTTTCTAATTAACTCGCATTAAATGATTGTTTTTATGTTAGTTTTTTACACTATGAATTAACGTCAAAGTTTTTCAAAGGATTTTTTTTTGTGTTGGATAACTTTTGATTACTCCTTTTATCAAGATGCTAATAATTATAATTATTAGTTATTCACCCTATTTAAAATAAAGTCTCTCATTAAGTTCGATATTTGGATATCCCCCCTCCCACGATTTTTAAATCTTAAAATTTTGAGTCCAACGTGATGTATAACGCAATGTTTTGTATTAGTGGAAGCAAAATTGTCATTAATTATTTATTGGTGAAACATAGACAATTAGGTGTCAGAATGGTGACATATGCCATAAGAACTGACTTTTTTTTATTTTTTTTTTCGTGCGCTGGGGAGGAGGAAATCCTCATGGACACCACCCCGATGTTGTGGGGTGGTAGTGTCGGACTCTTACCGACTAAAACCCCTTCCTTTATGGTCTACTGCATGAGCGTGGTATCCGTCTCTCGTTAATCCATTCATGCGCGTCAGTGGTAAACCGCCTGACAAGTTCCAGAAATCTCGATGAGCCTTTACAAGAGAAATCCGAAAACTAAGAAACAAAGAAAAATAAAAAAAAATTTTAAGTTATTTAAATTTTAAAACCCCGGGGTAAACATTATTTTTATCAGGGAGGGCTTCAGGAACACAATCTGAGTCATCTTTGGGGGGGGATTGCCCTTTTGCCCCCCTCTTAATACGCCACTGAAAATTAATAAATTGTTTTTTAGGAGCCCGTTTTGTATATTTGCTTAAGGGTCATAGCTATACTTGCACCGCCACTAATCTGGCGGTTATACTACCTCCGATGTTGCTGTCTCGATCGAATTTGTTCTGGAGACAGGATGGCTTGAGTGACAGGATAGAGAGCGGCTGCATCGGAGGTAGTACAATGGTCCCCATTTAGTGGCCTAAGTGCGCGTAGGGAATCCTAGAGATCTCTCCTTGCCCTCCTACCTTAAAACCCATAAGAGTGCACTGGGGGGTATTACCCCCCGAATTACACCAATTATTTTGTGACTTAAATAATATGATGTTTAGACTTTCACTCCCTGATATGCAAAAATAAAATTACTCTTAGACTTAGCAGCGAAACCAGGTTTTTGCGATTTCAAAGCTCTAAACATATTAATTAAGTCACAAAACAATTGGTGTAATCCGGGGGGTCTGCGGGGTATGTAATACCCCCCAGTGCACTCCTCTAGATTCTGGATTTTAGGTAGGAGGCCAGGGAGATATATCTAAGCGCACTTAGGCCACTACATTGAACCCCTTGCAGTGGCGTATTTAGAGGGGGGCAAAGGGCCAATTGCCCCCTCCCCCCAAGGATAACTCGGATTATATCCCTGAAGCGCTTTTTGATAAAGAGGTTTTAAAATTTTAATAACTTTTAATTATTTTTATTTATTTATTTAATATTTATTTATTTATTCATTCGGTTACCACTGACGCACACGAATAGATTAACGAGATTCTGAAAAATATTTAGATCTGCCCTCTCCCCCCAAAACTATTTTCTAAATATGCCACTGGTGGCGGTGATATCAATAACGAATGCTGAGAGGCCCGGGACCATAAAGGGTAGTACTTCCCAAAAAGGAAATTTTTAAATAATATAACATATTACGCAATTTAAAATTAATACATTTTATTTTTAAGGGGCCTGCTTTGTATATTTGCTTACGGGCCTTGGCTACTCTTGCACCGCCACTGTCTTGGCGGTGACTATCGCTGTGACGTCGTCGGCGTATGCGATCAAGTAGACCCCCTCCGGCATCTCCAATCTTGGCACTTCATCATAAGACACATTCCACAGAGGCGGCCCGAGGACCGATCCTTGTGCCACCCCACTGGTTATGGATATGATTGTTGGTAATTTACTCTCTTCTATCTGCAGTGTTCTGTCCGAAAGGTAGTCTGCTATAATATTAACCATGTAGGCTTTGATGTTTCTTGCTATGAGGGCTCGGAGGATGTCTGCCCACTTCACCGAGTTGAATGCGTTTTTGACATCTACTGTTACAACAGCGACGTATTTTCGTGTGCGCCATGTGCCTTCTTTTGCTTGATTTATAATTTTTGTCATGGTTTCTAAGGGCGTTGGTTGTTGAATACCCTTTTCTAAAACCAAACTGGTTAGGTGCCAGCCCTCCTGTTCGGTAATCTCATCTTACAGTCTTTTAACTAGAAGTCTCTCGAACAGTTTTCCCATTTCGTCAAGAAGACAAATGGGCCTGTACGAGTTTGGGAGGTGGAGGGGTTTGTCTCCCTTTCTCAACAGGAGCAGTTTTGCTCTCTTCCAGATCTTCGGGTATCTATCGATGTATTTTTTTAATTTTCTTCTGGTTTCTTTGGTCTCTTCTGAATTGTTTCATATTTCTGTGGCTATTTGCCATTCTAGCTTTTCATTCTTTTTCTTTTTTTTACTTGTTTTTCATCTATTTTGTATTGTTTAACTTGTCTTTGATATCTACTTTATCGTGTTCCCTGTAATTTTCTTACCACTCGCATTATTCTACTTTTAATTTATTACTATTGACCAAATTTTTTTTCTTTGCATTATTTTTTTATGTAAGATGATAAGTTAGTTCACCCAAAAACTTATAACTAATAATTCATAAAAATTAATTATTATAAACCTAGACGTTGAATCGATTAAAAATTCTTGCACTCTAAAAATTTACAAGAATTATTTAGAAATTCCTCAAAATTCTTTAGAAATTGTCAAGAATTCTTGTGTATACTAAATTTTGGATATAAATATTAAGCCATTGGTATTGACTACTCGGCCTCGATTTTATTTATAATAATGATCTACCTTTACACCGTTGCGTTGGTTCTTGACCTGTATCTTCATAAGAGTTTTTATCGCAGATGGTGAATAGGGATTAGTTACTTTAAAATTCAAATTTTTTAAGCAAAAATAATATTTAATAACAGCTGTCTGAAAGTTAATTAATAGTATATTAAACAACAAGTTTAGTAAAGCAAAGTTTTACTAAACGAATTTAGCCTTTGAGTACGAGCGAGCGCAGCGAGCGAGTAACTTAAAAGCTAATGAGTTTAGTAAAAATGCTTTACTTACAAGGTTTGTTTATACTATTTTTTCGGATTTTGTGCAATATCTAGTGCCGTTTTTGAGTTATTGCTAATTCAAAATATTTCATAGTAGGTACTTGTGTAGGTTGTTTATTGACAGTGACATTACTATATAGTAAAGTGACTTTTCTATGTGGTAAAGTGCCACTTTAATAAATGATTTTGAATTGAATCCGAAAAAATAAATTAATTTCAATTATCGTTGAGATTTCGATCAAGTAGGTATATCTCAAGTTCATCACAACATCAATAATTTTTCAAGTCAGTGTTTCGGATTATTGTCAACTTAAAAATTAGCAAAAAAATATTTCATAAAATCTAAAAATAAAAATTGAAATACTGGTATAAATAAAAAATTACAAATTTTTATCGATTAACAGCTGACAGGTAGTTTACTGTTACTATTATAGTCATAGAATGATGTAGACTCCATGATGCTGGGTATGAAACTTTTTCACTTGGAACGTTTCACGCTCCCTTAGGCCGCTGTTGTGTGCTTTACACAACTAATCTGTTAATCTATAAATATAATTTATTACCCGTAAATTGCGTTTAAATAATTTACATTGCATTAAAATTCTGTTTTTTTTTTATAGTGGATGACGCCAGTGGTCGATATTCTACGGGTTGGTTCTGGGGAAACCATTACTGGACCGGATCTCAAAGTTTATGCGAAAACATTGTTCCGACCGAAAAAGACATACTTCTTTATGGCCTTGTAAGGAATTAATATTATTATTGTTTTAAAAAGTAAAACATTGATTTCTTTTAAGGGCAACGATACGTCATCTAGCAATGGCCATGGTGGCACCGCCAGCCCGAGTCAATCTATGGGCTACCAGAGCGGACGACTTGTTTATACGTCTGTACCTCCTTTTGACATAGCATTTTATATGTTACGAGTTAATTTGAACTCAAGTTTTACTGCGGAGGTAAGAAAATTGTAATACCAGAATCAATGTTCATAAAAAAAGTATATCAACATTTTTAAAGGAACGCGTTATCAACGTAGGATTATGTTTGCCATGGGCTTGCACTCACGATGATGTTAGTATTATTATGGAAAAAACATCAAAAGCTTCACCACACATTTCGCTACATGTAGAAGCCGTACGTTCACAACATCAACGTTTTAATATATGGGAAGACACAACGTTCATAGTTTTATGGTAACATTTAAATTTTATTCCAAAATAAGACACCTTATAATCCACTTTTTTTCAAATTCAGTTCTGTGACATTATGGGTGATCGTTTTATTAATAGCAGGAACTTCCTATGACTTTTATGTTCAACGACTTAAAGAAAGAAGAATTGACACAGTAAATTGTACGACATACACCAACAATGGTATAACACTGGGAGATAAATCTATTAAATTGGATATGACAGTACCAGATATGAAAATTTACAATGGTAAAATAAAATATTTAAAAAAATAAAGGAAATATTAAACATTTTTAATTTGGTTGTCGACAGGTATAATTTTAATGAAAAACAACTCCTGAAAATTTAATAAAGTAATTATCAGTAAAAACAAAAAATCTACGGTTTAACCACGCGGATAATTTGAATATTTCTTGTTTACTATTTCTAATGTTTCAATTCGTTTTATTTTATTTAATTTTTATTTAAGAAGAAAGTCGTACGAACATAATGTACAAAGTGAACATTTAATGATATACTCATTAATTTATTTTCTTATTCATCTGTGACAGGATATTATACTGTTTCATAAAATTAAAAATTTCTAATAATATACGTAAATTATTGATCGAGTATTTATCTCCAAATAATTTCATATTTTATTATTTTATTCATTTTTTAGGTAAATCTGGTTTTTACATGGTAAATAATAACAACGAAGGTAATAATGATGACGATAATAATAATGCTAACGCCAATAATCAACAACCACCTTCGGAAGTGTCTAAATTACAAGAAGAAAGTGAACAAAAAATGAAATTCAATAAAGAATTCATAGGTAAATATTTAATTAATTTTTTTATTGCCAAGAAAGACCTATAACTTATAAAAACAAATTACTAATTATTTTTTAGTTTGTCTGTTAAGTCGATTGCTATTAGCTTTTTCTGTACGAACCAATTTGCGTAACATATGTGATCAAACTGTTGGTAGTGATACCATACCAGTAATTCATGGTCTAAAATCCATAAGTATGGCATGGGTTATTCTTGGACATACTTGTATAGTGGCATTCAAATATTCGGGTAAGCGTCAATAAGCATCTATTATTTCTTATATAATGTAGAAAGTGTTAATAAATATTATGTAGGTACAACAGTTACAGTCTTGTAAACAACAAAACCTACTTTTTTTCATTAAGTTAATATCATTAAACCGTCTAATTTTCAGATAACATGGAATATAGAAAAGTAGTTCAGCGGGAATTTATTTTCCAAACCATAACTAATGGAACTTTTAGCGTAGACACTTTCTTCTTCACTAGTGGTCTTTTAGTTTCATTTTTATATTTCCGAACTGACGCAAAAGGAAAATTGGACAATCCGTTAGTTAAAAACATAAATGCTTTTTCTTCGGGATTGCTACATTTTATTGGATTAATCATATACAGATTTTTCAGGTTTGTTCATACCAAAGTCTAGACTTGTTTTGATTGATTACGCTTTTAGATTGACTGCACCATACTTATTTGTGGTTGGAATAGTAGAAGTATCGATGAAATGGTTCAACTATAATTCGGTATTTGAGCCTCCCACGGAAGATCATATTAATTGTCCAAACTACTGGTGGAGAAACGTTCTTTACATAAATACCTTATTTCCCGTAGAACAAATGGTATTAAATAATTTAATATGCAAACATAAATGAACATTGCTAAAATATCATTTTCAATTTTTAGTGCATGCTTTGGAGTTGGTATCTATCAGATGACACGCAATTTTATATAATAGGCGCAATACTTCTTATACTTGCCAAAAGGTAAATTGGAGAAATGTCAAGAAGTATTAGATTTGAATTTGTCTGATTTTTAGCCACTTCAAAAGTTCCGTTTCGCTTCTGCTCCTTTTCATGATCAGTTCATGGCTAACAACTGGATATATTGCTTTCAGTAATAGTCATATGCCAGGAGCGGATGATCCTCTCGCCTTATTTGATAAAATTTACGATAAACCTTGGACTAGAATAGGTCCATACCTTATTGGAATGAGCGTTGGATGGTTATTATTTAAAACTAATTGCCACATCAGAATGTCGAAAGTAAATATTTCGAAAAAACCCTAAAATCTAAATATTAATTAATTCCATTTTAGTTAACAGTTGCGGTAGGCTGGTTGTTAAGTTCGGCTTGTTTATTATCATTAATTTATGGATTATACGAAGTTAACTTATCGCCCATAACTGGGGCGTTATATAGCTCTCTCAGTCACACTGCCTGGGCTCTCGGTTTAGCATGGATTGTTGTAGCATGTACAACTGGACATGGAGGTAAAATAATAAGAAATTTAATTATAATAAATTAATGACCACTTAATTACAGGTTACGTAAATTCGATATTATCCGCAACCATACTATATCCATTTAGTAGAGTAACATATTGTGCATATTTAATTCATCCAATCGCAATTCGTATTATGGCCATGAGCATGGATCAGCCTATACACTTGGGAAAAGGAATAATGATAATAATATTTTTAGGTCAAGTGGTAGTTTCGTATATTCTCTCCTTCATGATTTCACTTGCTTTTGAAGGGCCTCCTGTATCTATGTTAAGAATTCTCACTAGATTATCGCCAAAAAGTAGCATTACGAAAAAATAGCATCAGTCAATTTTACTGTTTTTAGTTTTAATGTTGAATTGAGATGTGCGATAAAACTAATTATTGTAAGCAACATAATAATTAGTATAAATATTTGTTGAGAAGTGAGCGAATATTGTAATATACGATGTGCAGAATATTATAATTTTTAAGTTTTATATTAGTATAATGTATTGTGTTAAGTTTTTTTTTAGCAATAAATCTTGTACATAGAATATAGTCAACTGATTAAATTTAAGTCAATAGGGTAAAAAAATACACAAAGCCCTTTAAATAATTTCATTTAAAATTCTTAATCTAGAGTAGATAAATCGTTTGTATTGTAATATCTATTCTCGCATTTTTTCAAAGAAAAAAACTGTTTAAAATTTCGAGAAAGAAAACACTTTACGTGCTGTGATATTTTGGAGAAAAATTTACAATATTAACGAAGTAAAACTACAATTTTTCATATTTTTAAAATCTCTCGTTTTCCAGAACTTTTTATTCTTAATAAAAAAAGTTATTATCTACTATTTAGTTTTTGTTAAAAAATGAATCCATAAGACACCACGACAATATGTTATGTACCTCAAACCCTGATAAACAAAAATTGGTTCGGACTTCCAACGTCCAACTCGAGATCGTTAGCACCAAAATTCCTTTGAACGACACCTCCAAATAGGCGTAAGTCGTATGAGACGGGCTACCGCCCCTAAAACTGCTATTACTCATGACTGCAGCTGTGTCATGTCTTTCCGTGACATAGTAATTTATGGATAACTCTTGTACAAAATAGGACCTACTAATGTTGTCATTTTTTAATAGTCGGTGTTTTATTCCATTTTCAAATCCATACATCTGTCGCGCGCCACCCTGTTTATAAAGGTAAGAATGGGGTATTTAGTTCCACTCTACAATAGACAAAAAAACATTTCTTTGATACTAATGTCCTTTTCAGATGCGTATAAACAAGAACATCTAAAAAACCCGAACATTTATAGCGGTGTATAGAATGGAGTACTTGATGCAGATACCTACAGCATAGTCCTAATTCCTAAAGTAAAATAAATTAGTTGTACATATTTCAAAATTTCAAAATTTCAAAATTTTACCTACTATAGGTACAATCAGGATTAAAAATTAAAACATATCAAATATCTTACAAAATATATTATAAACATTAAAAATACAACAATAATTCTTTTCAAAGTTTTGGAACAAATAAAACTTTTATGGTTGTGACTGCACACTTTAAATGGAAGATTATTTCACATTATATCAAATTGTACTTATTGAATTTTGTCATAAAGAAATACAAATAAAATACAGAAAACTAATTAACGTAATGGAATTTTAAATAAAATTAAATTTTTCAAAATTTCAGGAATCCTTAATTTCTCAACCGTTTCATAAAATTCATTTGTTGTAGTGATTCCAAAAGTATTTCTTACTGTAAATCTTACTTCGTTTCTGCTTAATTCCAATAAAGAAGGAACCTGAAACCTTTCTAGACCTATTTCGGTTATATTATTTACATCGGAATATACATATTCGTAGATATTCGTAAATCGAAAAGTAAAAAATCTAAGTATGTTAAATAAATTTCTAGAAGCAAATTGACAATTTATCTCGGCCAAAATATCTCTCTTCAAATCGGCATAAGACTTTCGTACTTCTTTGCCAAAAATATAAGGCAAAAATGATGAAGATGTGGAGAACGGTATACAATCTTCACAAAGTTTACAACTTAAAAAAATATTTATTTCTTCACAGGGACCAAACAATTGATAATAATGTATAACATCTATAACTGAAGCCTGTTCCCCAAAACTTAAAAATATGTATATAATTTTTTCTCTGTCAACCTGTGGTATAGCATAAAAATCTAATTCACGTAATAAAATTGAGAATACTCTGTATACAGAGTTACCCAAATAAATTAAATAAACATTCATTAAATCGGCAAAGACATCACAACTTGCTAAAAGGTAAAAACATTCAAGCCAAATTGATTCGTTAAATACCCTCCTTCTGAGCATCAATGTCAAAAATGGTGTTTGACTCTTCAACAAAATGTCATGATCAATTTTCAACAAGAGCTTTTTAAATAAATCATTATTTCTATGAAACATTGAATAGTATAATGCACTGTTTCCCTTAAAATCAACCTGATTCAAACATTCATAATCAATTACTTCTAGAATATCCATTACAATAGGATGTAAATTATAGGCAGCCACAGAAAGGCAATTAAGCCCTTCTGAATTTGTTGGTGAAAAATCTACAATGTAAGGAAATATTTCGAAAGCAAGTGCCGGATCAAATTGAGAATGAAGTGAATGTAAAAATGGAGTAATATTGCTATCATTTCTAATACTGGTATCTGCATTATAACACAAAAGCATGGAAACAAGTTCTAAGTTCGAAATATTTATTGCATGAAATAATGCAGAGCCACCACATCCGCATGGTGTATTTAAGTCGGCTCCCCTTTTTAGTAATTCTTCGACAATTGTCCTTTGAAAATTTAAAGCTACATGTAAAGGTGTTCTCCCAACAGAATCTTGGGTATTTATATTACATCCAGCATCAAGAAGTTTCATAATAACAGCGTCTGAAGTTTTACCTATGCTTTTCATTAACGGAGTTTCGCCATCATAATTTTCACTTTCTAAATTAACATCCGGATGTGACACTAACATATTTATTATTTCCAAACTAAAAATTTACTTACTTAGACACATACTTATCGACACTTATTATATACATACTTTCGATGTATGTAAGCCATATGTAAAGGAGAATTGTTCAACTGATCTCTCGAATCAATAGCATTTGGTTTCTTTAGAAGGTCTCGTACTGCATTAATGTCATCCAGCAATACTGCTCTTATAATATTTGGGGAACTATCCCAGTCTATATAATTAAAAGTTCGATTCTGAAATGCAAAATTTGAAAGTTTAGAAACAACACTGCATTAGAAAAAGACTTACAAAATTTGAGTTAGGATCTTCCATTTCTGAATCTTCTATTGTATGTAATGAATTACTCGAGTCAGAATTTTCACTCATTTTGCTTAAATTAATTTAAATTTAAGCAATTTTAATACATTTCTTATTTTATTTAATATGCAAAAAAAAGTTAGGTTTAAAACTAATAAAAGTGACAGTTGTCCCAGTTTGAATGAAAAATAAAATAGTCACTGGCGTAACGACAAACAGAAAGGGATAATCGACTTAAAATAATAAATATTTAGCTCAAATATCAAATGTATTGCATATTTTCCTAATGAAAATTTTATAATTTAAAAGAAAATATCAATCATAATATTATGCGGACTTTATAAAACCGATTCGGTCGAATTGAAAAAAATTCTTTAGTAAAATCTCGAAGCGACAACACTGGTTTGAAAAAACTGACAACGTCAAATAGCGAACAACAACAAAAGTTTGAAAATGGGTGACATGGAAAATTGGTGTACAAATCAAACTGCAAAACTTTTAAATGAAGAATTAAGAATCGAATCGTTACAAGAAATTTTAGATCATTTATCTAATATTCCACGAGATGAAGCTATACGTACAACTAGATATTTGGAACTGTCTGCCGTGTTTGATTGTCTCAACGATACAAATTCGTAAGTCATTGCTTCATAACCTCACATTGTTAATTCGTCAACAATACCTTATAATTTTGTAATAAAAGTTGTTAAAAGTCGATAAAAGCTGAAATGTAGAAATAACCCGTAATGGTATTTTGCTGTTTTTTAGAACCCAGGTTGAATTGGCTTGCGATGTCTTAACGGTGTGCATGTCGAACCTATCGTTAGGCGATACTACAAACAGATACAGCAATTTTTTGGAACGAGCTTTAAATCATCCTAACGATAGTGTAAAAATTATGGCTCTCAGAGAAATTTTAAGAAACTCCGCAAACGAGGATTCACTTATGATACTGATAAATCAGAATAATTTACTCCATATGACCATCAAATGTGTTGGAAATGAGAATCTGTCTGTTGCCAAAGAAGCTATAGCTATATTAATTAATATCGTAAAATCTAGTGACGGTATTCAAAAATTGCTTTCTCCTGATAGCATATCTATTATTAACGATGTAATGTCAACAAATGAAATTATTCGATTGCGTTTTAATGAGGTTAGTTATGCAAACAAGTACATTTTTGTTAAATGTAATGATAGAATAATTTAAATAGTACCTGAATTTCTGAATATAATTAAGTACTATATAAATTGTCAAACATTTCATAAAGGCGCGTTCTTACGAGTCAAGTTTAGTTGACCGATTTTAGTTGATCAACAAAAGTTGAATGAAAACTGTAATGAGAACCTCTGTTTCAATTGAGTAGATCAACTTTTTAGTTGTTCAAGAAAAGTTTTACTGAGTCAAACTTTTGTCGATCAAGTGATGATTTGCTTTCAAGTTGAAACTTATCTTGAAACGTGTGAACTATGCAGTCAGCTTTTGTCGCTTGCAACTAGCGTACAAGCTTGTTTTTAATATTATAAAATTTACAAAAATGAGCCTCAAGTGGTCTGAAAGTGATACAATAAAATGTTTGGAACTATATCATAAGAATGATTGTCTTGGGAACCAACGAACAGATTTATATAAAAAAAAATTTGCTCGAGAAAATGCTTTAAGTTCTATTATCAAGGAAACGGAAATTGATGGTCTTACTGTTGCTGATCTGAAGAACAAAATTAAGACTCTTCGAATAATGTATAAAAAAGAACAATCATTGATTTGGAAATCTAAAAAGAGTGGAATGGGAATTGAAACTATTGATCAATTTATATTGAAATGTGTGAACAAAATCTGATTTAAGTTGTATTCAACTTTTGTTGATCAACTAAAATCGGTCAACTAAATTTGACTCGTAAGAACGCGCCTTAACAAACATAACAAAGCAATCCTATTAAACAAAAATATTGAGGAATATTTTTCTTATTTTTTATTTGAACTAAAAATTAAATTTTATACAGTATGTATTTTTGTGATTGTTAATGCTGAAACCACTTTCTCAGACAACGCAGCTGATTATCCGTAGTGTATAGAAAACCTGATGATCTTGAAAAAAGTTCACATTTTTCTTCAGTAGTTAGCCTCTTCAAGGAAATATTCTTAGTTTGGCCCTGTCACCAGGAATAAACAAAAGCATCTTGAATATAATTTTATGGGTGTATTTAATTACAATAATTACAATTGAAAAGTTTTATTTTAATTAGAGTCTCGGTAATCCGAACACATGCTAATCCAAACAAAACACTAGTCCAATTATCCAGTAATCCGAACACAAGAAAAAAACACTAAAGTCTGCATAAATTGTTATAATCACAACTTAGTTGAGTTTGGATTGTAACTATTTGTGCAGAGTACCGAGTTTTTCTTCTTTTGTTTGGATTACTGGAGATAGGATTAGTGTGTGTGTTTGGATTAGCGTGTGTTCGAATTATCGTAATATTTGATTTTTATGTAATATTTGAAATTTTCTTTCTAAATATTTTTTTATTTTTTTTATTAGATGTTTATTAACGGTGCTAAAGAATCGGAAAAATTTATGAAAGGTTTAATAGTAACTGGTTTATTGCCAAAATTTTTAAGTGAGCTTGATAGTCCAGATGATCTATTAAAATTGAACATTGTTGAATTATTAACCGAGTTAGCTATAACAGAGCACGGTTATTTGTATTTGGAATCGGCAGGTGTCATAGGAAAAATATACAAGCAGTTTAACACAAATGATGCAATATGGAGTGATTTATGTAAACCAGGTAAGTTCAGAAATTTATTTTCAAAATCAAAAATTTGCTTTAAATTTTTTTGCAGGCATTCTAAAATTTTTTGGAAATATTGCTTTTTGGAGACCTAAAGAAACTCTGGACAAATATCCAGAAATAATTAATAACGTATTTTCAAACATCGAATCCAACAATTTAATACTTTTAGGTGTCTCGTTGGACACGGTTGGGCATATAGCTGAAAGAAATGAAGGAAAATTGGCCCTGAGTTCTAGAGGTATCTTTATTTTCATTGTCAATTTAAATTGTTATAAATTTTATTGTAGGTGATCAGTTTATTACCGTATTACAAGTAATGTGTGATAGATTGTCATCACTTCCTGCAGATCTAAGAATTCGAGCTCTTAGATGTATAGAAAGCTTGATTAAGATTACAGTGTTTAATAGTGATATTACAAGTTTAATTCACAAATGGTTCTCTTTGATGAACGAAAATTCAATGGATTTGATTTATAAAAATGCAAAAAATCCTTTTATTGATATACGTTTGGCCGGCTTAAGTGTTTTAAATGCTATGGCATTGCATACTTGGGGACACGAATGTTTTAGGGAGACACCTGGTAAATATGATATAATTACTATTTTCCAATATGATGCTGCTTACTGGCACCTTCCAGGTTTAAAATAATTTAAATAGACAATTTAAAATTCTCAATACAAAAATACGACTGGGGGGTGCCAACAACATACATAACTATAAAATTGTACCAAAAATTAATATTTTAGGCTTTGTTGAGTTTTTACTTGATCGAAGAAGTGAAAGTGCTAAAGAATGCAAAGAAATAAAATATGATATAATTAAAATATTAGCAACAAGTACATTATTCGAGCATAATATTTTAACTCGTTTCCAAGAATATGTTCAAGAAGGACCATTTTATGTTCAAGCCATCACACAAGTAGCCGTCGAAGGTGAAGATTAATGCATTTGTTTATGTAAGAATTTTACACATTTTTATGATCAAATAAAGAAGGTTTACAAAATAATTTTTAATATTTTTGATACATTTTTTGGATCTCATACCCATCTGTTACATTAATTTTTCCTGTTGGATTTTTTTCAGTACAACTTTGATTATAAACCGGACAATCTAAACACAGACAATAATCATGTATTTTTCGTTTCAACATTTGGTTTTCTCTTTTTAAAAATTCTCTTTCTTCGTTAATGCTGTAACGAATACCATCCACTTGGGCAACCCTCTGCCAGAAGAATCTTAAATTTGCAACATTTTTATATTCTTCTAAGTTAATGTCTTCATCTACAATTTCATTTTCTTCGCGCGTACCTCTCAAAGGAAATGGCAATATTTTTTCTTCTTCGGTTTCAAATTTTCTACAAATCGATGATAATTCTAACAGTTGTTTTCCCAATTTTAATATCTTCTGCAAATATTCTGCTGCTGCATTACTTTTTACTGTAAGAATTGCTAAATTACAATTATCTAAGTTTCTATCGGCTTCTAAACGAGTTTTTAATATCCAGAAAGCATCTGCAAAATATTGACGTTCTTGTAATAAGTCTGATATCTTTTGTTCTTGCATTTCTTGGGTATTGGTTAACTTAATTCGAAGTTTTTTAAGGTACTCTTGCATATTTTCGAGTTGTAAGCATTGTTTGGCACATAATTGAGTTAAAGCTTCATCTTGTTGAGCTAAAATATTAAACGTTTTACGTCTATCTTTTGTTTCAGTTGAATATTGCTTAAGAAACGTTTTTGTACTGTTCCAAATATCGTGGCAAGTCCTTTCCAATCCTCCTCTCAGGTTCTGAATTATGTCGTTATATTTAGTCGTTTCTTCATCTATTTTAGATAAATATTCCCCGCGGACAAGCCTTTCTTGTTCTTTTCTAGCCATTTCGAGTCCAAATAGCATGGTCTTAAGGTACAATTCGTTTTCAGAAAAAGTAGAACGAATTTCTTCGGTTTTCTTTTCGGCTGCAATTCTCATTTTTTCTATTTCAATTTCGTTTTGCTTTTTTAAGTCGGACAATCTATCACCAAATAAGGTAATTAATCTATCGATATTTTCTGAATGACCTCGAAGGTTCATTACGTATTGCTCTTCGGCATCTTTTATTTCCTCCAACAATAATTCTATGGTAAAGTCTTTTGTATCGATAACTCGCTCAAAGTTGTGCCATGCAAATTTTAAGTCTTCCTTCATTCGAGGGACTGCTATGTTCATCAGCATTTTCTTCCAGTTTTTTTCATGTTGTTTTATTGTTAATTTGCCGAATTGTACTTCGCGAGATAAGTGATCATGTTTTACCTGTATTTTTTTTTCTTCGGCTAGTTTCTTTTTTAAAGCTTTTTTTTCTGCTTTTAATTGTTTTTTCTCTTCTGGGGTAAGGGCAGGCATTGTGCTGTATTAAAATTTCGCGCTGTAATAATTATTGATATATTAAAAATTTAAATTAATTTTTATTACAGAAGCCTGCTTAAAATATTTATTCACTACAGACATGGGCGCATAATATGACGTTACTAAAAAGAGGTCTGCCTGGAAATAGATAGCAAATGTGATCATTTTGTATAAACTTTTTAGTTTAGCAGCAGAAAAATCTTTTATATTATAAAATTTATATTTTACATCGAGCTTCGACCGCAACAGTAGTCAATTTGTTGAGTTCAAAAAATCAATCTACGGGCATACTGGCAGGAACTGTCTGGTTGGGTCTCTGAGGAATGGAACTTTTTCAAAATAACAATTTGTGCTGTTCTGCGCCATTTTCCGTACAAATTTCTTCTAAACTATACTTAAGAAAAATGCATTTGATTTTCTCAAAAATTTTTATTTAGATATTAATCTTATTTTATAAATACATTATTATTTATTATGTTTTGTAAAACTTGACCTGGCGGTGCTTCCACAAATTTTACCTTCTTCAATATTTATTTAAGAACATTTTTCCGATACTAAACCAATGAGTTTTATATTTAAGGGAGTTATTATATCGTAGGATTTCGATGTCAAGAAACGAGATTCTGTTGTTAATTTCTTTCTCGATGGTAAACTGAAGCCGAGAATGTCAAAAGGAAGCGAAGCGATGCGGTCATTTTCCAGGGTTTTACATCAAGAAATTATAAGTTTCTTTGAGTTATCGACGTTGTTAGATGAATCTGCAAGGAATAGATTTGGTCCCAGGTTGTTAACTTCGATATGTGAAGGAATATCCAATGTATCGGACAATGGTTCAAAGGTAACACTTGAGGCTATATGGAAAAATTTAAATATGAAATTAACATATTTTGTGTCAGAATTGGAAGAAAAATGTTTTTTGGAAAATAACAGAAGTTGCCTGCAAAAATGTCTGCAGTAGAATAAAAGTTATATTTTTTAATGTGTGGATTTAAATTTGTTCTAGTATTATTTTTAATAAAATATTTATTTATTGTATCATTAGATATTTTTGCTTTTGTAATACGTTCTGAATTTTGGGAGTAAAGTGATCAATTTACTCCCACTTTTGCGATAGTAAAGTACTTCTACTTTTTGGTAGTACTACATAATATGGCTTCCGACTACAAATCGTTGGCGATTAAGGCAAGGGGAGTAAATTTTTAAATTTCAATACTAAATGAAAACCAAAATTTGGCGATATAGCGAGACCACACGTCGCTCCCGTATTTCGTTTTACGTTGCCTTCCAATATTTACTTTTACATCCACGAAATCATTTTTAAATCTTGACATCCAAATTAAATTCTTCTTTCCAATCAATCCTATTTATCATCCAATTAATCAATCAAATATCCTCCAAAACTTATTTAAAATAAAATTCGTCCATATCGGGACGAAAACTATCCAAATTATTAATAAATCTCAAAAAGTACAAATTGCACACATAATTATCTAAATTATAGGTAAATTATGTAGGAGACAAATCACTCCTCGACTACTTTGGCAAAAAGCCAAAATTATTCACCATTTCGTACCAACTTAAATATTAAATTTGTTTTGTTTATTCAATGTTCAATTATAAAATTTTGATTAAAAATAGTTTTATTCAAAATCTAATCAGTTTTAAGTCTCAAAGTACTGAATATGACATTTGGTTAGAAAATTTCTATTACTTTTTGAGATAGAGTGCACACAAAGTTAGACCTATGCACACATATTTTTTGAAAATGATGATTTTCAAAAATAGTATGTTAAAGTAAGAACAATCAAACTTTAGCATATCAAGACCGACCGTTTTATAATAAAATATTTAAAAAGTAGTTATAAGTGGATTTCAGCCGGGAGAAAATTTCTCCTTTCACAATATGTTAGAGTTCGTTCAGAAGCTTAAGTCTCATACAATGCGCGAAACGGGCAAAATACATAAGAATAAATGTTAAATGAAAACATCAGCTTGGCGCGAAAATTTAAAAAATCTGACTTGAACATTATTTTCATTATAATTATAGAAAAGAAAAACTAATTATAGAAAAAATAAAATGATTACTATAGGAATGTAATTTATTGTAAAACTTTATTATTATAGTACAAGCAAATACTATTGTACAAGTAAAACAAATTATTTTTATTATAATAAAATAAAAACGAACAAGAAAGTGAGTAATCGCACATTGAAGTAAATTTTATTAGCCGAGTAATTAATTTTTTTTATTTTTATCTTTACAAGATGGGCTCACATTCTAAATTGAACTCTTCATCATCTTCTTCATCTTCCGAAGACAGATAATCTGAACTGTCACTTTCATCTTCGTAATTTACTCTAATAATGAGTTCATCTACATCATCCATAATATATTCCTTTTCTATATATTCTTTTTCTGTGGCTTCTACATGGCGACAAATATTTTGCCAATCTTCTATTGTGACTTTATTAAATTCTTCTTCAGTCAATCTTCGGACATCGTCCATTTTAAATGTGGTATTTCGTGCGGCAACACGATTCTTTACCAACGCCCAAATTTTCTCAATAGGGTTCAATTCTGGGTGATATGGTGGTAACCGTAATACAACGTGGCCATGTTCGGCTAAAAGTTTATCGGCTACATAATTTTTATTACGTGGCTTGTGTAATTTAATTATATTATACAGATCCATTTTTGTATCTCTGATTTGCCATATTATATTTCTTTCTGATAACCATTGCTGCATAGCACCTTTTCTCCATGAAGACGTAGGGCATTTTAAAATACTAACGTTATGATACGAAGCGTTGTCAATAACCAAAACGCTATTTTTTTCTAGATTTGGAATTAATTTTTCATTTAACCATTTCAAATAAATTTTGTGATTCATGTCATCGTGATAATCTCCAGTTTTAAGGCCAGATTTAAATATTAATAAGGCCCTCGTAACAAAACCTCTTGCACCGCCAGCGTGAACAATAATTAATCGTTGTCCTTTAGACACTGGGGTCTTTAAACCGTTAGTACTTCCATCGTCCCAACATTTAGGAACGGTATGTGAACTATGGATGTAAGTTTCATCCGTATAAACAATATTTCTTCCTTCTTCTTTATATTTTATAAGGTTTCTTAAGAACATAACTCGTTTACCTCGAATATCACTTTTTTCAACAAGTATTTGCTTATTACATGGGGATTTTCTCCACCTAAAACCAATCCTATGTACTACAATTCGAAATGATGAAAGCGATCCAGAAAAGCCATGATCTTTTTTCATCGCTTCATACACAGTTTTCATTGTAGGTCGCCTTTTATGTATAGTCGCATAAGAATGAATTATACGCCTAATAACATCTTCTTCAAATTGGCTTGTTGTAGTTTTTGGGGATGGCATTTTAATAGTTTTCCTGGGAGTAGAAAACTTGGCTTGTTGAGGATTTTCAGCTCCTTCCTTCATTATTCTTATAACAGTTTTATAAGAAACTCCAGTTGCAGATGACACTTTTGCATACAAAATATTTCCTTTGCATTTTTCTTTATTCATAATATATTGAATGACATTATAAATTATTTGTCGTCCTTGACTATGAACTACTTTACGGTTATTCATATTAGTAATGAATGTTAACTGTAAAAAATATTGTTTGTTTAAAAAACGATGTTAAATTAATTTGTTTATGCATTACCTACCACAATAAAATAATAAACGTTTTCGTCAAATAGATGTAAAAAAGATTTAGTGGTACACACAGCAGTTTAACCTAAAAATAAAATTTTCGTTTAAAAACGATTTTAAATTAAAATGTTGTTTGTACTAACCTCAGTATAATAAAAATACTCAAATTGCGTTAAAAAAGGCTGATTGTTATTTAAATTATCAAATAATGTTAATATCATTTAATAATCAAAAGCACGAAAATAGCGAATCTGTCAAAGCAAAACGTCAACAAAGAACGATATTTTCAGGACTGTATTTATTTTGTTAAAACGAATTTTATCATTTCTGCGCACTATTGTATGGGACATGACCTCCTGAATGATCTCTACCAATGAATAACGCGGGGTTATTGCAAAACCACAATCCCCAGCCAATTTTTCAACTTCTGAGACCCCCAAACGTCTAAATTCACCAAAATCTAAATGATCAAGTAAATTAGAAAATTTACAAATATAAATTAAAAATTTTACAAAATTGTTAAAATTTAACATAGTACTTATTTATATTTTTCAAAATATTTACATAATTTGTAGTTGCTTATGCACTTATGGCATAGAATCTTTAAGTTGGACTAATAATGAGCAAAAAATGTGAATTTATAAAAAATTTTATTTGTTTCTTTCATGTTTCATTTGCTCTTAAAAATCAGGGGTCAGAACTTACTACTTAGATAAAACTGCTGATAAGTTGGTAGTTATTTCTGTTAGATCTCACTTTAAAACTTTAATAACAGCATATGCTGACCACGATGTTTTCAAAATCTACGAACAATTTGAATTTAGTACATTTATGTTTAAAATATTTTGAAGATTACAGTTAATAAAACTCTGCAATCAATTACTAGTAATCCACCTGCCATGAAATCTTTATTTTGTTGAGATTTTTGTAACATTAAAACGATGGCTTTGCTTATAACAGGGTGATAATTTGAGTACCAATTGCAAGAATATATTGCATATGACATTTTTGATGACTAAAAAAGAGTTATATAATTAGACTCAATTTTTATTTTATAAAATTGAAATATTTACCTCGTGCAGAAGAATATCAATTGTAAAGCAATACAGCGCTGTTTGCAGAAATGCACATATCCAGGCTGTTGTGTATCGAGCAATTAAGGCAAAATCATCTCTTGAACACAAATTTTTAGTTATTGATGAATACTAAGATTAAATATGTTACAGTTACTAATGAAAAATGAAAGCTAAAACACAAGCACCACATTCTGAAAAAAGATTTGTTGTCGTAACAAACTTGTTAGTAGCTATAGCCTCAACAGAGTTTTTTGCTGCTACAACAAATTTTATGCTGCCACAACAAAGGTTTTTGTGTTCAGAATAAACTTTTTTCCAAAAAATTTGTTGTAGCAGCAAAAAAACTCTGTTGAGGCTATAGCTACTAACGATTTTGTTACGACAACAAATCTTTTTTCATAGTGCAAGTTTTCTTATTTCCGATTAAATACAATTAAAGGTTGATAATAAACCTAAAATAGCGCTATAATTACCTTATCAATTAAAACAGAACCTTTGTCTGTTTTTTACACTGATTTTTATTTTTATATATATAGATAGCAGTGGCGTAACTATGGGGGGTGCAGGAGATGCATGGCACCCCGGCGCCGACCAGAAACCGTCGCCGATAGGCGCCGACCAGTAACCGGCTCCGACCAGAAACCAGGCACCGAATAGGCGCCATGGTGGAATTCAAAAAAAAATCAAAAAGTATGAAATAGGTACCTACGAGTGGAACACGTGCGATCGACAACCGTCCGCAGACTCAAGCATAAGTAGTAAAGTCTATTATTATTCCAATAAAGTCTAAAGGCATATCATGCCTTTAGAAGGCATCAATTCGTCTGTTTTTAGGAAATCTGGTTTGTGTCGACTATTGATGAAAAAAAGACTTATTATTATCAACATTATTATTATTATCCGTGATAATTTGCGCCTGCGGCGCTGTGCCTCCCGGCTCCCCGCCCTTTGGTCTTCGCATAGGCGCCACAAATTTTCATGCACCTCGGCGCCAACCAAAGTAGTTACGCCACTGATAGATAGGTTAGTGTTATGTCTTTCCTGATGCTGCACAAGTGGCGGATCTACCTTGAAGCTAATGCAGCCGAAACTTCTGGCTCCCAACAACAGGAGTTTCACATTTTTATTTAATCATTAGGGGTATATTTTAAATCTCACCTAAGCTAGATCCTCCACTGTATGTGATACAGACTACTAAAATTTAAAATAATAAAATTATGCTGTATTTACCCCTCTAAAATGCCATAGAAATCTGCACACAATACGGGCGCTATACTAAAAATTTGAACAAATAAAGGTAGACAATAAGTTTCTTGCAAGAGTTTCATGTAACTGAAAAAAAAAAGAAAATATGCAATTTGTGCATTTTCCAATTACTTCATATCCCTATTTTGTTAAAAGTAGGTATACCTTACCTTAATAAAAATTCATGTTGTTTAATCATTCTAATTAATTCGTTCTGACGTTCTTTTAACATTAATTGCGATCGGATATTTTCTACAGTAAAATTATTTAAACAATGGCAAAATAATTTATACTGAATTATTAAGTTAAAACAAAATCCAACGAATAAGCAATCAAAAGCACCCACGAAAGTACCCATAATTGGCATACAAAAAATTTCGAAGCTTGCTACCAGTTTATGTAAAATTTCTGGATATTCTTCAACTGTCCACGAACCCAACGGTAGAATATTAAATAATACAAGGTTCATCAATGTCCCTGTATGTGAAATAAACATAAAGATCAAATAAAATTTTTGAAAAAAGAGCACCGATCTCAGCAAAGTATTTTTTAATTGTAAATGGTATTGAGTCAATAGTTCACTTGAGTTCCAAATTAATTTCTTTGAAAAATCTAATAATGTTATGAAATTTTGTTTGTTGTGTATAACTAGTAATATTTTTCCAGATATCTGTAAAAAAATCGTTATTAGTAAAAATTTTCAAAATAATAATTTCTATATTTTATTCAGATTAAAAAATGAGTTGAACACGGTTTTATACATATTTGCCTATTTTTATTTGTATGATAAATTAAAATTTCTTGTTTTATGCATTTCGGTAAATTTAAATTAAATTAGTAAATGTTTCTTTGTTATATTATTCGTCCCACAAGTTTAAGAAGTGCCGAGAAGGCATTTATAAAAAATTAAATTGACTATATGAATAAGAAGATAATTAAATTTTATATAAAAAAATGGTAAAAAATGTTTTATTTGGAAAAAGGAGAAGAGTTTTCAAGCAAAATTTAATCAGCTTATAAACTACTATTTCGCAGTAGTTTCAGAAATAAATTCAATAGATTATCAAAATTGAGATATTTCTAAAATAAATTTTAATCCATAAATTAATTTTGGTATTACGTATTATTCATTGGTAATATTATTCATTATCTTTAAATTTTCCATAAAATGAATTGAGGGGCCTAGAAGTAAAAGGGTTCAAGTGCACTTTTTAAAACTAGCAAATCTAAGTACAAAATATCATCCTTTTCTTGTAATATATTTTCGCCTTTCAAGAAAACAAAATTATTAACATAGTTCTCAAGATATCCCTGAAATTTTGAATTTTAAGTTAACTTTAAGCAATTTATCTCGGAACTACTAAAAATGCACTTGAACCCTTTTAATTCTATTCCCCTCAATTACTTTATCAAAATAGTTTATTAAAAGAAAACAGAGGCTTAAAAATTAAACTTCGAATTTAAATATATATTTTTAATATAATTCCAACGTCGTAGAATTTAGACAACAAAACATTAAAATTTACTATGCAGATAATTGTAAGTTTTGTGTTCATTTGAATGTTTAAAACTGAACATATTTCTTTAAGAAGGGCTAAGATCGCAAAAGGTTTGAATTTAATCAAAACTTTTTCTTAAACAAGGTGGAACTCGGATAACCGCAGTTCTTAGGCTTTTATACTGCTTTCTTTTTGATTAAACTTGAAGAGTATTGATTAGAATATAGATACAGAAAATTTTTAAATAATGCCCGCATTAAAGTATCGGATTATAGGATAATTATATTTTGTAGATTGGTAATATAATTTTACTATATTATAAGAAGAATTTTAAATAAAAAATAAAATAAAAATCTATGTTTATTATATTATATGTCTTTTGTTTTGTGTGAATGCTCTTTCGATTGACTTTTTTCGAAGAACTTTGTTGTACTTCTTTTCATTCACGAGATATAGAGGTATAAATAGTAATACACAGAAAGCGGTACACGTCGTTTCGCCGAAAGCGATTCGGCAACGTATATTCGACGACGATCAATTCGGCTATGCTACTTTCGGCGATTCCAATTCGGCACCGGCATTTCGGTGATTCTCATTCAGCGACAGAAAATTCGACTACGTCGATTCGGCGACGGAAAATTTATTTAAGTATTAAAATTTATTAAAAATATTTTAAAAAATTATTTTTTATTTTTAAATTAAATATTTATTTACATCATACATCACAGGTATCATGATAACACATACTTTTTAAGCAATTAAACAAATTTTAATCTATGTTACGTCGATTCGGTAAGAGGAAATTTATTTAAAAATATTTATTAACATACATCACAAATATCATACCTTTTAAGCAATTAAACAAATTTTACAATAAGATTTTAGATTTAGAAGAATAAATTGAATAAACTAAAAGTATACCTCCCGTCGCCGAATCGACGTAGTTGAATTTTCTGTCGCCGAATGAGAATCGCCGAAATGTCGGTGCCGAATTGGAATCGCCGAAACTGGAATAGCCGAATATCGAGTCGCCAAAACGACGGTGTCCGTACACAGAAAGTATAGGAAAATTATAATTTAAATTATACGTTTTACTCAAAACTACGTTTTCTGACTTAAGCCCTTTATACCAAACTGCAGAGATATGTGTTTTATAATAATACACATAAAACACTTCAATATTAGTATAAAAAACATTAATACGTGTCTATCTGTCCGCCCGCATGTTTCAGATTTATTTAACTCTTCATCGGGACTTCAGTACTTATTCAGTAATAGTATATACTGATGTCCAATTCCCGATAAGTTGTTAAACTGATAATAATTCTTAAATTGGAAATATGCAGATAGACGCAGATAGACGCAGATAGACGCAGATAGACGCAGATAGAAGTCTAAAAAATGACTCCACTATAAATTAAATTTTAAAACTAACGTTTAGCAAACCTGTCACTGCCTCTAAATTGCTGACAAAATCATATACATTTTTCGAATATCTCAATTGCAATGCCAGCATAATTTGCAAAAATGGTATCATAATAAAGTAAACCAGATATAAAAGAAATTTTAGCTTCTTATTGAATTGTGAAGTTAACAAGCCAATTTTTGTTAACTGCATTAGTGGATAATAGCACAGATCAAATTTCATAATTTTGCCAAATTCTACAACTATCACTGTAGAAATACGTAGGGTACTATATTCAATACTGACTAAAAGATATTAAAATGAAAGGATATGTTATATATTTAAAATCTGTTGGAGATTAATAATTCAAAATAATGTCGTCGAAAGCAAATTATACGTTATAGATCAAAATTCAAAACGATTGAAAGCTATCAATTTCCATAATGTTCATAATTTTAATATTGCATTGCCTTTCGGATTAATTCTAGTCATATGTAGGTACCTATAGTTAGCATAGCATTTTCAATGATTTCGTCGTTATTTCTACAGTATTATTAATTTAATTTGCCTTAGCGTACATGCTTATTTTACTTTAAAGAGATCAACAATCAAAATTCAAATGTAAGACGAAGTAATCAGCTGAATTTAATAGAAAAAAAATTTTTTTTACTGAAAATAATAGAACAAATTACACTTCAACCACAAGAGTAGATAAAGTAGGTAGTATTCTAACTGCAACAATAGATAAGGACTTCATTTTTAATAAAATTACCATTGAAATTACAAAATATGTTTAATTAATAATATACTTACCTAATGAAATATTAGGTGTTTACTGAATATACAAAGTTGAAGTCCAATCAAATCTGACTAAACAAAAAATTGTGTAATACCCAGCCATCAAATGTAACACCTTGCTTTTGATTTTCAACCCGATGATTACGTTGATTTTGAATAACGGCTGTTGATACTACTTCTGTGGATTTTTCCTTCAATTTTCCTTTGTCGGTAGCGGCCACCAGATAATTTTTGAATAACAAGAAATTAACAAAACTTGTGGTAACGTGGAAAATTCGGAGGTTTGTGGGAATTAAACCAATGATTCAGAATTTCTTATCTTTGCACAAAATAAAATAAAACACCCAAGACTTTGATTACCTGTTTATTAAAAAAAAATAAAGTAAAATAAGATATGAATATGTTGATTACACTAAGAAAATTTAATCCTTGTGATTAATAAACGATTTATTTTTATGTTGATTATAAAATTAATTTTATCCGTAGATATTTTTAATCTCGACTCGTAAACTTGGTTTATTCCGAAGATACAAAAGAAAAACACTGTAAATTAAAACAATTGGAAAAATTAAGTTTATTTTACCTTTTATGTTGATGCTGGTGCACACACAATATTTTATTTTGCGATGTGATGCGATGAATTTAATAAAATTAATTAGGTTGAATAAATGACGAATTAAAAAAAAATGAAATTGAACTTTTGAAAGTAAGAAAACTTTTTAAAATGAAAAATTTCAAGAAAAATTACAAACAAAAAAAGGATAAAACGACGTTTCTTTTGGGTTAATTCAATAAGAAACACAACGGCTCGAGAAAAACAACTGGTTGATAATTGTTCTAATCTCGCCTTTTATGTAAATTGAAAATGGTCAAAATGTAGGTTTGCGGGGTGCAAGTTTTTCCTCCCCGAGACAAACTTTTAATTTCAACTGACTTCGACGTATGGGTCCTATAACTTAACCCTCTTTAAAAACATCAAAGACAGCTATTTATTTTAAGCTGGATTTTGTATCTTTGATTTCGTTAGAACAATTTGCAATTATTTCGATTATTATTAATTTTAATGTTCTAATTTTTACATGAATAGTTTTTATTAATTAACTTTAACCTGTCTATAAATTTTAAAATTTGTCTGTAATTTAGAACTACCAATTATTGTTCGTGTGGTTGATTTTTGAATATTTTCCTTTTAAAAATACAAAAGTTTAAATGTCAACAATTACCATTTTGTATTTCCGTTAGGTCAATTGTTTATTTAATAATTGGAACCCTCTTGGTTCTTTTGAACAAATGGTATCTTTCTAAACTAATTTTGTTTAAATTAAATTTGTTTAAAATATAATGTTTTCAACGAAATTGTTTATGAGTCGAGCTAAATTGAACTATTTTAAATTATTACACTTACAATTAAAAAGGGTGGTTTGTTACATTTCCCCCTTCTTTAAAAAAGAACGTGTGTATCTAATGCACGCGTTCCTTTTTAAAAATACACAATTACACAAAAAATAGATTATATATATAATATCTAAAAAAAAAGTATCAAAATGATTAATTTATAGCAATGTTGGCTAATAAAAAAAATTATTACTAAAAAAAATTATTAATACTAAAAAAGAAATTATTACTACTAAAAAAAAAATTATTATATAAGTATAAAAAAATTATTACTAAAAAAAATTATTATAAAAAAAATTATTACTAAAAAAAAAATTATTATTAAAAAAAAAGAAATTAATTAAAATATGAGATTGTTATAATTGTTGTTTTTGTCTACCAATATCGAATTAAAATATAAGAACAATTTTTAATTAAACAGGGTTTCCATTTCGCGACTTTTCACTTTTCACTTTTTTAACACTTGGTTCATTGATGGTTGCACGGGTTTCCACGCCTGCTGATTCGATTTGTAATTTAAATTCGGAAGTCGTATTGTTAAGAAGGTGCATTGGGGTTTCTACTTCTATATTGTGGTCCATTTGTTCTCTACTACTGCTGTTATTCCAAAAAGGGAAAATACTCCGTATTAATTCCATTTTCTTTGTTTTTGAGATCTTTCCAAATGCTTTGATAATTGCATGTAACATTATTCCACTTATTATAATTATAATGCAGTATATTATCCAACTCAAATGTCTTTCTATTATAGGTTTTACTGGTTCGTTCAAGGTATTTTTGATTTCTTCTAAGTGATGTTTTACTCCTTCCAGGGAATCTAGGTTGATGTGTTTCATATTAGCTGGTTTGATCTCTTCAATGTTGTTTTGCGTTAAATTGTTGTATTGATTATTCATTATAGTTGGTAATTGAATTCTCTTATTTATTTCGGTGATCATGTATTCTTTTTCTCCTAGTAGGTTCATTTCACCAATACGGACAGAACAATGTTCGTTTATTGTAATCATAATAGACTCAGTAATTTCCGTATGTGTGTTTGGGTTGTCTGTACATGATTCGATAATAGTAACCGGCGTTACAAGTAGTATCAACCAGTTTCCGTGAGATAATTTTTGAATTTTATTTTGATGTAATTTAATTAAGGCTTTTGTTTCGTTGCAGATTTCGTATGCATTTGTCTGTAGTATTTGTTGTACCTCACAAGGTGAATTCGCATCTAAACTGGAAATACTTGTAGCTCTGCACAATTTTAAAGATGGGGTTGCCATAACACACTCTGAAGGGTAGAAATATTGAGAATTCTCTTCTGATATCGCTATTTGTGGTGATACTGGTATAATCATATTGAAAAGGAAAGGTATGTTTGTTTTAGTGGGTAGGGCATATGTGTGATATAATGAGAAATAATTGGAAGTGACAAGTGGAATTTCGATGGCGAAAATGATTTTGTCGCGTGATTGATAAACTGAAGTACGGATAATTTCATAGAAATAAGGTAAGTTTTCGTGTGATGATTTCAATGGCAGTTTTAATTTTGTAAGTTGACTCGGAATAATTTGAAGTTGTTCGAGAAAAATGTCTGGTTTGATTAAGGAAGGGTGTGGTAAATTGATTTTTGCAAAATTAATACCTTCGGCCAGTTCGTTTAGTTCTTGTAAGAGAATTGTAAATGATTCGTGTAATTGTACCATAACGTCTATTGTTTCGATTTGACTGTTTGTATGTTCTTGATCCAAAATGGCTTTGTTTATGGCCCCCAGTATTTTATTTTGAGTTTCCTTGAGTGTATCTTCATTGATTTGTAGTTGAGTCATGGACCGGTTGAATGCATCGATCGTTTTCGTTACTACGGAGACTTGCTGTTTAAGTAAATCTTTGATCACTTTTTGGTCTGTTTTGATTTGATTTATGTTTTCTTCAAAACGTTCACCATCCTTTGCGTCTAAGTTTCCCGAAATAAATTTGATTGTAGATCCTAGGAAATTTAGCAGATACCTTTTTTGTTTCTGATTGCTTGATACTGTTGTTTCAGTTAATTCATAAAGAATCGTGGTGCATTTGTCGTTCAACATTTTTAAGGTTGCGATTTGCGATAACAATGGGGGTATAAAGAAATGTCCTTTTGATTTGTCATTCATTTTTGACCGAATTGTTTGGTTAAGGCGTCGTATTACATCTTCGTTGTGTTGGTTGAATTTTTTTAGATCTGTTACATCTACGTATTTAAGGATTTTCCAATAGGAAGTCACTAATCTCGCATCCGCTTCTTTCTCGACAAACAGTCCAGATTGGAAGTCGACATTTTGTTGTTTGAACCCCATCGTGGATTGTAAGAATATGATGACCGTCCAGTAGTAGTAATTCATTGTAATCACCGATGTTTTCTTTAGATGTTTCCTATAAGGAAGAAAACCCTTTTTAAAAAAGAGAAATATGGCTATAACTACAAATTTTCGATATTGGTGTACAACTTAATTACATTAACCCTAAAAAAAAAATTATAATAAAAATTTAAAGACAATGGATTAAGAAAAATTTGAAAAAAGAGAAAGTTTTAGTTATTGTTCACACTTATTTACACTTAATAGTTTTGCACACCGCACTTTAGGGTAATAGTTAAAATAATGTTGTTTGTTTATCACTCATTTAAATTGTTTTTGGGGATTTATTCCTTTTTTTTGATATTTATTTAATTCACGAACCCGTCTATCGTCTTCATAGTCTTTCACACGTTCGCGTTCACGGATTGCGGCGCGTTCTTTCACTTGTTGTGCCTCATAAGCAGGCGTTCCGGAATGTGTTCTTGCAATATGCGATAACATTTTAGATCGTTTTGGCTTTGCGTGGCAGTACTTGCACTGCACCAATTCCTGTTCTGCATCAGCGTCTCTGGTGTAGTGGCCAGGCGGTGTGCTGACGGTGACGGTATATCTTGTAGGTGGCGGTGTAGTGACAGTGGCGGTGTGGTCTGCTGGTGGTGGTACAGTGACAATGGCGGTGTAGTCTGCTAGTGGTGGAACAGCGACAGTGGCGGTGTGCTCTGCTGGTGGTGGAACAGCGTCGAACTCGGGATAATGGATATTATATTTCATTAGGTCGTGGAGCAGCGTATGGTGTGGCTTAAAGCATACTTTGCATCTTTTAGTGGAAAGGCATTTAAACCTTTCCTTATGGTTTAAACAGTTTTTGCACAAGTTATGTAGCTGCGCCATTTGGAGTCTATCGAAGGGTGGTAGAGTTCGGAATTGGTCGCACTTATAGTTCTCGTGGCTACCTCTGCAGAAACTACATATCAATACAAATAGGTAGGAGTAAGGAAATCCATTCTTGGCTTGGTCCATATTGATTGATTTTTTTTTTATTGCTGTGATTCAAAAAAAGAAATTTATTTAAATTCATATGCCAATTATTACGATTGCTCTACGATTTTTCTACAATCTCTCTACAATTTTTCTATGATTTTTCTACGATTATCCTATGATTTCTTTACGATTTTTCTACTCTTTTTTTGTAAGGAATTTACTAAGAAAAAGGAAAAGGATAAAAAAATTTTTTTTTTTTTTTGCTAATAATAGTGGAAATCGGGACGTATATTTGGGTGGAATGATCTTTCTGATCGTCGGGGTGCAGGACTTGTTCTTGGAACTTGAGGTTGTTCATCTCTAGTAGGAGAATCTGGAAGCGTTATATCTTCCAATGGAGGCTGTTCATCATTTCTTTCTGGAAGTAATTCGTGTTCTTCAGTTTGAACGGGTTCTGGTTGTCTAGCTCTTCGGCTGGTTCTATTTGTAGTGGGTAGATAAAAATAGGGTAATGGATGTGTTAGTGATTCGGGTTCAGATTCTGGAGTTTGTTCGGAATGATCGGAGCATGTTTTCCGTTCGACATCTTCGTTATTTCCGTCTTTTGCTTCTTTTTCTTCTTCTATTCCACATCGGTATGGCTTTAATCGATTTAAATGTACAACCTGATCTTTCCTAGATCCAACTTTTCTAATGCGGTAATTGACTGGGGAAATTATTTCTAATATTCTGAAAGGACCAATCCATGGTCTCATGAGTTTCTTTGATAGACCTACTTTACTGGCTTCTTCGTGTAGGTATACTAGGTCTCCTATTAAGAATTCGCGGGATTTTGATTTTCGATTAAAATATTTTGCTCGTCTCTTGCTGCTTTCTGCCATTATTTTATTAACGTCCTCGTAAGCTTTATTTAATCTGCACATCATTTCCGAAGGATAATTTGTGCTAACGTCGTATTTTACTTTATTTGCTTTGATTATTTCGTCGTAGGGTAATACCATGTCTCGTCCATGTAATAAAAAGAATGGTGAGTGGCCGGTTGAACTGTGAATGTGAGATCTATATGCCATTAGTACGTAAGGTATCCATTCGTCCCAATCGCGTTGTGCTGGTGAAACGTAACAGCTAAGGATGTCTTTAAAAACGCGATGTGATCGTTCAATTACTCCATTTGACTGGGGATGATACGCGGTTGTTTGAATTTTCTCTATTTGAAGTAATGTACAAGTTTCTTTAAAAAGCTTCGAAACAAAATTTGCACCTTGATCTGTGATCAGCTGTTTAGGCGTACCGTGTCTAGTAATAATTTGAGTGGCAAAAGCTTTCGCGATGGTGTCCGCTTTTTGATCTGGTAAGGGTATTGCTTCTGCGTATTTGGTAAAGTGATCTTGAAATGTTAATAGATATTTATTGCCATTATCTGAAGTGACAAGAGGACCTACAATGTCCATCGCGGTTCTTTCAAAAGGTTCGTATAATTTCGGAAATTCTTGTAAGGGGGCAGGTTTGAAATGTGGTGAAGTTTTACGTTGGTTACAGATATTGCATGTTAAAACGTAGTCGTTGATGTCTTTTCTCATGTTGGGCCAATATAATTTTCTTTGAATAAATTTAAATGTTTTGATTTGGCCTGGATGACCTACGAATGGAGCGTTGTGGAAATCGTGAATTGCTTTATTTATAAAAGTTATGGGAATGACTAATAATTCTTGACCGGTCAAATTATCTTGTTTGTAGAGTATACCATCTTGATCTAAATAATACGGAAAATCTTCTTCTTCACTTGGGTTGATTTCATTAATTATGGCTTTACAAAATTCATCATTTCCTTGAGCTTTCTTAATATAATCTCTATCCCAGGTGGGTATCATTGGGCTTTTTTCTTCAATTACGTACATTTGACAATTTTTTTGTTTATTTTCCGAAATTTTTATTTGGACTGACGTGTTTTTGAATACGAATCTGATCATGTGTATTACGATGTTTAAATCTAGATCATCGATTTCGTTGTTTAAGTCGGGTAAAGCAAGTTTGAAAATTTGGTCTTGCATGCATAAATTAAATAAATTACTGAGTGCATCGAACATGATTTCATATGACGCTTTTCCGTAATATCCGCTTTTAATTATTAAATAATAAACGTTTCTTTCCGGTAATTGAAGGGTCGCTACTTCGCCTATGTCTTTATTTTGTAAACGTAATTCAGATGTGTTATCGTGTATTTGATTAAATTTATTTGCTATTCCTGAAACAGTATTTAAGTCTTTTGATGCTAAGAAAACTAATGAATAATCTTCGGGAATTGTGATTAAGTTAAATTTTTCTATTGATATTGAATTATTATTGGGTATGCTATTATTTTTATAAGATGAGAAGAATTCTTGCAAATTTGGTTTTTCAAACATGTAGATTCTGCTGAGGGCGTCTACATTACCGTGTTTTACACCTGGTCTATAAGTAACTTCAAAATCATATTCCGATAACAATAATGACCATCTAGCAAGTCTAGATGTCGCTTGGGTTAAATTCATAATCCATTTTAATGCTCTATGATCTGTAATGACAGTAAATTTTTGACCGTATAGAAAACATCTGAATTGTTTTACTCCATAAACTACTGCAAGGCATTCTAATTCGGTTACGGTGTAATTTTTCTCGGCTTTTTGTAACTTTCGACTTGCAAAGGCAATAGGTCTTTCGAAACCTTCTCTTTTTTGACTTAGTATCGCGCCGATTCCAGTTCCGCTTGCGTCAGTTGATAATATGAACGGTTCTTTAAAATTTGGAAAGATTAGCACATCCTCAGAAGTTACTGCTGTTTTTAATTTATTTATTGCTTCTAAAACTTCGGGGGTAATTAAGAATTTATTTTCTTTTCTGATTAAAAAATTAAAAAAAGGCAAAGCTAGTTCGGAAAAATTCTTTATAAAGCGCCTATACCAACCTACTAATCCGAGGAATGATCGAACTTCTGATACATTTCGCGGTATTGGGAATGTTTCCAAACTTTTTAATTTTTCAGGGTCGGGTTTTACACCATCTTTTGTAATAATGTGACCTAAATATTTAACCTGTTTCGCAAGAAAGTGGCATTTACTCGGTTTAAGTTTTACATTTGATTTTAGCAATTTTTCAAAAACGAGGGCTAATCTGCGTAAGTGTTCGTTTACGTCATTTGGACTGTATACTATAATATCATCTAAGTATACTAAACACATAATTCCAATTAATCCGGCAAGGGTTACATTCATGAATCGTTGGAATGTCGCTGGGCTGTTCATCAAGCCAAAGGGTAGTTTTTTGTACTCATAATGACCAAATGCTGTGGAAAAACCTGTCTTTTCCTTGTCCGATTCTTCTACTTCGATCTGATGGAATGCCTGTGATATGTCGAGTACGGTGAATAACGCTGAATCGTGGAAATGTTGCTCAATCGTCTCATGTAAATCAGGAAGTGGAAAATAGTCCTTCTTTGTTACGCGATTCAAGGACCTGTAGTCTATACAAATTCTAACCTTTGATTCACCATTTGGGAGTGGTTTTGTCACAATAACAACTGGGGCTGACCATGGGCTAGAAGAATCTCGGATAATTTTTGCATCTAAAAGTTTCTTGATTTCCTTTTCCAATACTTCTCTTTGGTGGTATGGTACTCGATATGGTCTTTTGGCTATGGGGGGTACATTTTCTGTAATTATTCTGTGCTTTACGTTGTGCACACTAGTCAAAATTTCATCATCATTAATAAAAATATGAGAGTAATTTGAAATAAGTTCGTGGAGAGAATGCGCGGTTCGGTTATCTAAATGATCGAGATTAATTTGAGAGAGGATTTCTTCGCAATTATTTGTTGATTTATTTATCATGTTAATTGTTTTACTAAGTTCGCTGTTTTCTAGTTGTTCTAAAATTTTAATTTTATCCGTTACTTTACCGATTTGAGTATTAGCTTTCAATGTTATGTCATATTCGTTTGGGTTAATGACCCTTGTGATTACTGTGGCGTTTGGGTTGTTACTTACGATTGCGCTAGCTAAAATCAAATTATGATGATTACTGTCGTCTTGTTCGATTAGCAAATTTTGATTACTGCATCTTCTTTTGAAGGTATTTCTTCTGGTGAATTTAATTTGAAAGCATTGTTCACTTTCCGTACGTCGAGGTATTACGATGTCCTTTTCTACGATTAATGTACCTATAAAATTTTTACCTCTTGCTGTGCTATATTTGTTATCCTCTTCTATTCTGCAATTTCCATCCTTTTCTTTGTTGGTTTCTTCATCTGCTAATTGGGTTGTTTCCAAATTGATTACTGGGAATTTTACTAAATTTTCTTGATTATTTATCTTTTACTTCTTGTATTTCTTTTGAATCAACGGTTCCTTCGTGAGCACCTGTATATTTTAAAGCTTCATCGATAATAGAATCCTCGATGTTTTTAAGTTTGGTATCTACCTCTTGTAGTTTAGTTTGTTCATCTCCACGAATATTACTCTTTTTGTCATTTCCTTTATCTAAGTTGTCCGTTTTATCGCTATCGTAGTAACGAAAATTTTGAAGTGGATAGTCGACATTACGTTTAGCGGCCATCGCAATAGCTTTTTGATACCGTTCCATTAACCATTCGTTATCTAAATTGGTATCGGATTTCTTTTTTCTATCATAGCCAAAATAATCTTTCCAATTAATGGATTTCTTTTTAATTTGTATAGGTTCTTCCTTAACTATATTAGGAACTATTTCTTTAGTAGTGGGTTCCTTTGCCAATGAAGCGTTCTGCTTATTTTCATTTTTCACTTCTTGTTTAGCTGTATTAGATTTATTTAATTTCGTTGATTTTTTATTATCGCTTTTCGTTTCCTTGGTGTTTGCTTCTACCTGAGTATTACTTGATCCAAATACACTACTTAATTCTTTTGCTACTTTAGGATCGGTAGTGGATGATAATTTAGGACTTGCTTCGTTAATTCTTTTATGCTGAGCTTTCCTGCCATTGAATTTATGTTCTGGTGGATTACTACGTTTCGTGACGGGAAAACGTTTATTAACAGAGTATAAGGATGGCAAATACGATTTATCTCGCTTAGAATCTGATTGTTCGTAATCATTCCAATTGTTATAATATTCTGGGACTAAGTCTGGTGATTTTAAGTCTTCTTCGTGTATTCTTTCAAACATTTCATCTTTAGGCGTGTAATTAAGTAAATAAAGAGATTCGCTAGGACCATCGGGTTCGAAATATCGACTTCGCTTGTTCATACCAATGCTATCATAACCTAAATTTGTATAATAATCGTTGGAAAATGTTCTCTTTTTCAGTTGATTAATCGAATGAACTTTATATGAATCGGGATAATAGCTTCTGTACTTCTCGGGCAGTTGTTGAAGTAAGTCAATATATTGTTCGTTATCATTATTTTCTAGCTTATTAAACGAGTCAGATAAATCTTCATCTGGAATTTCTTTGGCATTTGTTTCACCTTTGTTTCGTACCTTCTTGTCACTCTTGATCACTGGAAATTCTTTGATTCGTACTGCTTTGCTATTCTTAATTTCCGGGGAACCTTCTAAATTTTCTTCAATTAATGTACCTTTGTTTCGTACTGCTTTGTTACATTTGTCTGCTACATGACCTCTGCTAGGTACTAAATTTTCTTCATTTTCTGCACTTTTGACTTGTGCTACTTTCTTAAATTCGCTACTTGCGTTACCTCTACTGGGTATAAAATTTTCTTCATGTTTTGTGCTTTTGATTTGCAATGCTTTGTTACATTCGACTGCTACGTTACCTCTGCTGGGTATAAAATTTTTTTTCTTATCTTCAATACAACTTTTAATTTTCATTGGCTCTATTTGCTTAGGTTTTATTACCGTCATAGCCTTATTAATAAAATTACTCTGTTTATATTTATTATTATCTATCATTTGTTCCCATGTTTGTTCTAATATTTTCCCAGAATCATATCTAAAATAATCCGCTATAAAAGGTTCTACTACCTTCGATCGCTTGCCGTGTACATCGGTACTCGAATAATAATTTTTTTTGATTGCACCTTGTGCTAATTCACGATTAAGAAGATCTTGGCCATTGACTTCTTTATCGGTTTCATCATGGATGGATTTGGTTGGGTTATCAATTTCAGCTAAAAGGGTGTTTGACTCATGATTTTCAAATACCTGGACTGGAGTTGGTGACCTAACTTTCATCTTTCTACCTAAGGATGAGTTTTTCCTGGTATCGTGACTATTGAGACCATTTACTTGACTTTTGATTGGTTTAATTCGCCAGCGAATTTCCTCTCTATGTCTTGGTATGGTTTCAATTGACTCGACACAGTCGTGCTCATCTTCAGACAATATCCCGTAACGATTAACTGTTATTATAGGTTCAATGTGATGATTAAATTTTTGCACGCGTTTGTTACAGGTAATTTTTTTATTTTTTTGTTTTGTAAAATTTTCATAATCCGTTTTCAATAATGCCGTTTCGTAATTTTCATTGTTTTGTTGTCCCCTATCTTGATCTATACAACTTTTAAGATCTTCGCCTAACTGATTAGTTATTAAAAATGTTTCATTTAAAAATTTTAATTCGTTAGACTGATAATTAATATTCGCGTTAAATTGTGATAAAATATCTCGGCCTATTATGCCATCTGCATCTAAACTAATATCGCAAACTACAAAATCAAATTGAAATAAATTCGGACGTTTCGGGGTTCCGCCTGTGACGTTTAACAAACCTAAAATTGATTGTTTATGACCTGAAATGCCTGATAAAATTATTTCTTCGTCCGGTTGTCTTAATTTATTTAAATTTAATACGTTTGATTTAATGAGGCTGAGACATGAGCCAGTATCTAATAATAATCTGCAATAAGTTTTATTTAATAATAATTCTACTATACAGGGTGCTTCTTTAATATTTGAATTTATTGTGGGAACTGAATAAGAAAATTTGAAGTTGTTGTTTGAATTGACGCAAATATTTTTATTTATCTTAATTATTGAGTTGCTGCTGCTTTTGTAACTATATCGCGGGACGGACGTATAGTTACCTCGGGGTTTAAAGCTTGATTTTGGTTATTTGGTGCATTATTTGTTATTGTATTGTTCATATTATTACGTGCGGGGTAACGATCATAATTTGGACGTTGGTAATTATTGTAATTGTAATTATTGCTATTAAAATTTCTGGCATTAAATCCACGGTTATCGCGATCAAAATATGCATGATTATATGCGTAATTTCTTGAATTAATTTCGCGATTATTAGAGTACATATTATTTGAGTAATTGTTAAATCTTCGATATGGTTGATTAAGATTTGTTGGATAATTTGTTCTTCTTTGATTAATATTCGCATTATTTTGGGGACGATTATTGAAGTTATTATAATTTGAACGAGAATTGTTTGGTGGTCGCGTATTATTATTGTTGTTATTATGCGTTTGAGTCGTTTCCGAGTAAGTTGAGCGTCGTGGTTGTGTTTCGAAGTTAGTTACGTTAACAGGATTTAATCGCGTTTTAATCAGGGAATCATTAATTTCTTGCATTTTGGCGATTTCTTCTGCGGCTTCAATTGTCAAATTAGTGGACCGCATTAATGTGACACCTATTTCTTTTAAAATTTCCTTTTTGAGCCCTATTTTGAATTGAGTAATTATAGTTTGAGCGCATTTAAATTTTATACCTGGTTTTTCTTCATCTGTTGCTGATTCAAGATCTTCTGCCAATACTTTTGATCCTAACCCTTTTAAACGCATAACAAATTGTGAAACTGATTCATTATGTTTTTGATAACAATTATGTAGTTTATTAGCGGCTTCTCCTGGAATTTTTAGTTTGCTAAATTGTTTTATGATACGCGCTTTAAATTGTTCATAATCTAACTCGTCAAGTTCAGGATCTGATTTAAAAAATTTTAACGCGGCGCCGTGTAGTCTGTATTTTACGATTTTTAAAGCTGTGGGGTTGTCCCAATTATCTAGTGATATACGTGATGCAATGTTTTCAAAATAATATGTCGGATTTGAGGTTCCGTTGTATTTTTCAACTGTACTGGCGATGGCACCTAAAGTCGGGTACGTATAAGGTAGTGTTGGACCTAAATTAACCGTGTGTACCGATCCTGCATCACTTTCGTGTCCATCATTTTCAGGTGATTGAGGACGTGACATTCTTGTGTTTAAATTTTAAATATAGAAGAAAATAGTTTACGTGGTAATTGGTGAATGTTTTTAGTACACAATAAAAAAAATATTAGTAACAATTAATTACATGTAGATGCAACTATAATAAAAGGAGAATTCGAATAACATGCGCTAAATAAAATTAAATTAATAAAAGTACACAATTATAACGTTGCGAGTCGGCTTATTAGTAATGGATTTAACGATTAAATTTTAAATCAAATTTTTATTTATTTTTAAATAATTTAAAATTTTGAATTTACTCTAAAAAAATGAATAAAATAATTTATTTTTGAACAAAAGAAAAATTTGAAATTAATTAATTAAAATTTTGAATTTTATTTTAAATGAACTTTCAAAACACCAAAAAAAAATATTACGAAATTTATTTTAAATTGATTTACTAAAATAAAAGAATATTAAGATGAATTTAATCCTGTAGACAAAATTATAATATTGAACTTTACCTTAAAATTGTTAGACTGGGATAAGCAATTAAAATGATTTAGTTTTTAAAATAACGCTAAATTTTATGACAATTCAATATAAAATTGATCAATTAATGAGCAAAGTAGATTTTATTTTATTTGTGCTTGAAGATTTTCGAATTTTGGTTTAATTGAATTGCGTGAAAGCATTTCTTGTTTTACAGAATCCCACCGCGATGCCATCAATTGTAATACCCAGCCATCAAATGTAACACCTTGCTTTTGATTTTCAACCCGATGATTACGTTGATTTTGAATAACGGCTGTTGATACTACTTCTGTGGATTTTTCCTTCAATTTTCCTTTGTCGGTAGCGGCCACCAGATAATTTTTGAATAACAAGAAATTAACAAAACTTGTGGTAACGTGGAAAATTCGGAGGTTTGTGGGAATTAAACCAATGATTCAGAATTTCTTATCTTTGCACAAAATAAAATAAAACACCCAAGACTTTGATTACCTGTTTATTAAAAAAAAATAAAGTAAAATAAGATATGAATATGTTGATTACACTAAGAAAATTTAATCCATGTGATTAATAAACGATTTATTTTTATGTTGATTATAAAATTAATTTTATCCGTAGATATTTTTAATCTCGACTCGTAAACTTGGTTTATTCCGAAGATACAAAAGAAAAACACTGTAAATTAAAACAATTGGAAAAATTAAGTTTATTTTACCTTTTATGTTGATGCTGGTGCACACACAATATTTTATTTTGCGATGTGATGCGATGAATTTAATAAAATTAATTAGGTTGAATAAATGACGAATTAAAAAAAAATGAAATTGAACTTTTGAAAGTAAGAAAACTTTTTAAAATGAAAAATTTCAAGAAAAATTACAAACAAAAAAAGGATAAAACGACGTTTCTTTTGGGTTAATTCAATAAGAAACACAACGGCTCGAGAAAAACAACTGGTTGATAATTGTTCTAATCTCGCCTTTTATGTAAATTGAAAATGGTCAAAATGTAGGTTTGCGGGGTGCAAGTTTTTCCTCCCCGAGACAAACTTTTAATTTCAACTGACTTCGACGTATGGGTCCTATAACTTAACCCTCTTTAAAAACATCAAAGACAGCTATTTATTTTAAGCTGGATTTTGTATCTTTGATTTCGTTAGAACAATTTGCAATTATTTCGATTATTATTAATTTTAATGTTCTAATTTTTACATGAATAGTTTTTATTAATTAACTTTAACCTGTCTATAAATTTTAAAATTTGTCTGTAATTTAGAACTACCAATTATTGTTCGTGTGGTTGATTTTTGAATATTTTCCTTTTAAAAATACAAAAGTTTAAATGTCAACAATTACCATTTTGTATTTCCGTTAGGTCAATTGTTTATTTAATAATTGGAACCCTCTTGGTTCTTTTGAACAAATGGTATCTTTCTAAACTAATTTTGTTTAAATTAAATTTGTTTAAAATATAATGTTTTCAACGAAATTGTTTATGAGTCGAGCTAAATTGAACTATTTTAAATTATTACACTTACAATTAAAAAGGGTGGTTTGTTACAATTGCAAATCTCGTTAATCCAGTATACGCGTAGTCGAGCAGCAAAACGAAAAAATTGTAAAGTTTTTAGCACTTTCGAATTAAACCAGTATGGCATTCTAGTCGTTCGGTAAGGTATTGGTAAACATATATACCATTAATAGTATATTTGACTATTCAATTATACAAATACTCGAACCATATGTATAACGTTACATTGGTACCATTAATTAGGCTATCCCAGAACTCAACGTTATTCCTTGAAGGGCATATAGGGCAATTCATGGCTGACCAGAATATTACAATATGACCTTAGTAAAACGTCTTTAGTTTTCGAAATATTCATTTTGTGAAAATTTACATTTTAAATCAGTTTTTCAAGTGCCACAGGTACGAAATTTTATATTCTAAAATTGTAATTTTGGTTACACAACCCTGAATAGACCTGCTATTGATCACAGACTAAAATAAAACTAATAGTGTCATAGTTTCAGAAAAAAAAAGTTTTTGCCCGAATCATTAATTTTTTTTTATTCGCTAACTTCGGCTTTTCATATTGTAAAAAAAATCAATCAAATTAACGTGGCAAGTTATTTCAAAAAATTGCTCGTTTAATGTAGTTTACAAAATGGTTATAACATTTGCTATGTTTTGCTTTAGAAAAAAAGATATTGTTATTTTACTGCAAAAGGAGCTCATTGTGAAATTATCTCAATAGTCAGAAATTCAAATAAAAACACTTCTAAAATTTATCAAAGTACGCTAGTATTTATTTAAACTATACAACACACAAATAAAACTTAAAGAATATGTTCAAATTGTTTGCCACCAAGTCGAATGCAAGCGCGGCATCTTTTTAAAAAAGACCTTTTTATCTATCTTGCACTTCCTGCGTCAATTATTTGTTGTGCCGCTTCATTAATACCATGTCTCAATTCCGTTATATTATTTATTGGTTTTGCATAGATCTAAAGGATTTAAATCCGGAGACCGGAGAGGCCACAAAATGGGTCCAAAACGGCCGATCCATCTCTGTGGATAAACTTGGTCTAAATAATGTCTAACCCTTCGTGCATAATGAGCTGGACAGCCATCGTTTTGAAGCCACATTGGTCTCCGTGTGGCTAAAGACACATCATCTCAGAGACGGTCATTAGCTTAGTAGGTTAGCCGTACAACTGCTGACTCTAAGATACTCGGTTCGAATCCGGGGAGAGCCTAAAACTTTCACATGACCGTCTCCGTGCTTCGGAGGGCGCGTAAAGCAGGCGGTCCCCATGAGTTGATGATAGCCGCCATCAACTATTAAGAAACAGGGTTACAGGCATTCTCCAATCCGGATTAAGCAGCCGTGGGGTCTAAATGCTAGAACCTTCCTCATTGGAAGAGGCCTACGTCCAGAAGTGGATGAATAACAGGCCGATGAAGATGAAGAAAAGCACATCTTTCAAAAGATTTAGCAACCTCAAACGGGTAACACAAATAAGAGTCCAGAAGAAGGCCTGGTCAATTCGTTATTATATCAAATACAGTAAGTCCAAATCACAATCAATACACAGGTCAAAAGAAAGCGAAAAACGTTATAATGAGTGGAAGAACAATACGAAAGCGAAACGATGCACGGCAAACACAAAAGCACAATCTTTAATTTTTGTTGGATAAATAGTTCTGACAAAACCATCGATAGATGGCGCGACAACTATAATTCAACAAGTAATGTATTAACACGTATTAACCATTTTGCAAACTACACTAAATGAGCAATTTTTTGAAATAACTTGCCAGGTTAATTTGGTAGATTTTTTTTACAATATGAAGAGCCGAAGTTAGCGAATAAAAAAAAATTAATTTATGAGTGGGACAAAAACATTTTTTTTTTTTTAATTATGGCACTATTAGTTTTATTTTAGTCTGTGATCAATAGCAGGTCTATTCAGGGTTGTGTAACCAAAATTACAATTTCAAAATTAAACTTTCGTACTTGTGACACTTGAAAACCTGATTTAAAGTGTCAATTTGCACAAAATTTATGAAAGTGCGTATATCTCGAAAACGAACGACTTTTTACTAAGATCATATTTCGATATTCTGGTCAGTCATGAACTGGCCTACATGCCCTTCAAGGGATAACGTTGAGTTCTGGGACACCCTGTATAACCAGAAAGCAAGCAAAAATAGAAGTTCGTACAGTTTTTTCATTATAAATATTTTTTACGCTTTTCTGCAATATGACATCTCGAAACTTTAAATTTTCTTTTTTATAAATCCTGAAAGAAAATTAATGTTAATAAGTGATTGATAACTAATAAAAAATAATAAATGTTTCTCCAAATACAAGGCTGATGAAGAAACTGTGAACTGTGAGTCTCCAGTCACGTCAAAAAACAATCGGATCACGGTGCTGTGTTGTTTAGTAATATAATATATTGGACATTATCATAAAAACAATTAAATTGGCAGTACAGTTTTTGAGTAATTTGAGTTGTATAAACACTGGGAAGAAATTCATGCCCGTTTTCACCAACATTTCTTTAAGAGTTTCCTAGTAAAAAATTCTTAGCTTAGGTATTCCATAAAAATAAAGGTGCTAGATCAATAGGCTCTGAACTGGTGTCAAGTTCAACTCAAAAACGAATAATCGTAGAAAGTTGAAATTTTAAGTACATACGTAAAACATAATACCACTTAACATAAGCTATTTTTTATTTTAAAAAAATTAATAAAAAATTTTTTTTTTTTTAGTTTTCAATAAAATACTCATTAGTTATAAATATAAAATAGATTATGTAAAGTAGTACCTACCATACTAATCAATCAAAAAAAAACAGTAAAATTATCTTTCTTGGTTTGACTTGCAAACTTGACACAAGAATTCGAGCAATTTACGCGAAATTTCAAATTGGTGCCATGACGTTAACCAATCAGAGAAAACGTTGCAGTTCAAGCATTTTCAAAAAGATGTCGGCACTTAAATTTAAAGCAAAGACACAAACCTACTTTTGTACTTTGTACTTATTGGTTACCGCCCAGAGGTACCGTACCGTAACTTACTATAAGCTGTCCTCTACCTGGTTCTGATCCTTTATCCAATTTTGTATTTATATACTGTAAATTGTATCAGGTATAAACTTTTAAATTTAATTTACCAAGAATTTTGAAAAATAAAATCTACGAAGTAGATAAATTTCTAAATAAACAAAATCGCAATATGACATCGGCAATCAGGGCCGTCTTTTGAATCAATAAAAAATAATAGTTGAGATCGTTGAGATATATAAAATCTACAAAGTAGATGAATTTCTAAATAAAGAAAATCACAGTAAGACATCCGCAATCAGGGCAGTCTTTAGAATCAATGACGTATAAAAAAATAGCAAGAAAAAAAATTATTATATTAAAAAAAAGTCTTTTGGAACCCCTCAACAAATTAATGTCACAAAAGCTAGTCATCCCCCTATAAACAATTTGTTCTGATTAACTTTAGCATAGAAAATTTATAATTTAAAATATTTATTACTGTGATAATATAAATTTATATCCAAAATAACAAAATTCATAAAAATATCATTCAACAATCTTTTTATTTATTGATGTCCAAATTTTTTTTAAGTGCTCAGAAATATGAAAAATTTTCCCTTTTGTCCTGTAAAAATGTATTTAGTAACGTCATTTCTGTCAATATTTCGATGAAAATAATGATCGTGTGCCAACAGTCTTAAAAATTACTCTGCAAATTACCCAAAAAATGCAGCTTTTAAAAGTCCTGCTTAGTAAATTTCAAAAAATTTAGTTAAAGCGTGATGAATGCATGATTTATGAAAAATTGTAATTGCAGGTACTTCTCTAGCTATGTAAGCTTGAACCTTCCAGTTAGGTCATAGCAGGTATAAAATTACTGTAGGTAAATTTATTTGAAATTATTTTTCAAATTTCAAATGTCAAATATATATATTATACCTGTTTAAAAGGTGTGCATCTTGAATGAAATAATATATCATATAGCAACTAGTGACATCTGTTAGATTTTATGATCTATTCCTATTGATCTACCACCTTAAGAAAATTTGTATGTCACCATCATAAGTGTTCCTTAAGTAGTGGTTCCCTTGCTAAGTATTCCTTACGGAGAACAAATGAACTAATACTGGTATTAGTTCAAATATTTGAATTTATAGGTTATGTTTAATTGTGTTTAAATATCTTGATCTTAGAATAATCTGATGAGCCTTTAATCTATCCGATAAAATAATTTTCTCTAGTATATAAAAGAAAATTGTCAACGACTTAAACACACTTTTTACATTAATCAATAAACATAAAATGACAGAAAACCGTAAAAGATGCCTAAATTTTACTTCAGAAGAAAAATCTAGACTTATATCGTGCGTAAGAAAAAATCAGGTCTTGCTAAAGAGCAAAACTGATAAGTACACGAACAAATGTACACGAACAAGTGCTTGGACGGATATAACCAACTCGTTTAATTCTACTAGTACTATGAAAAGAAGTACCGCAGGTAAAACAATCCTTTCATTCTATTGGTACCATAAAATATGCTAAGCAAGATTTTGCCTACAAAGTTTTCCAAAAAACAAAAATTTTTTTATATAAAAATTAAACAAAAAAATTTTAATATAAATAAAAAAAAATAATAAATAAAATAAAAAAAGGTTGTACTACACATACAACGTATAATATAATTTAAATTATACAATAATAAAGAGCAAACACTACTTATAACCTATAATAGAACCACTAAGGAATACCTAACTCTTTAGGGGTCGGAAAATCTGATTGTTGATTTGATTAAATTATAAAAAATAATTTTCTAATAAAGTATATTTATTTGGAAAAACCTAAATAAAACTGTAAACAATAATTAAATACCGCATTTTATCTACGCCACTGACAGCTTCCACTGGTCTTTGAGGTTAGATAAGTTTGACGTTTATCAAATTATTTATTAGAAATTTTATCACAACGGAACAACTTTACCGATTCTTATCTTTTAATAAATGATCAAAACAATACTTCTTAAACCTTTCTGTAACTTGGTAAGATAAAAGCACGGTAAATCATCAGAAGGAATTCATTATTGTTTATGTTTTGATAGAATTGGACTAGATCGACTAGATTTTTATTATATAGTACCAGTAAACAAAATCAAGTTTCCAAAATGGTCAAGTATTTAAATCAAGAAGAGGCCATAAATATTGATGTGGAATTATTTAATGAATATAAATACAGTGTTGATCAATTAATGGAACTGGCCGGACTAAGTTGTGCATCTGCTATTGCTAAAGTTTACACTCAGAGTAATATTTTCAATAAACCCATATTGGTTTGTTGTGGTCCGGGAAACAACGGAGGAGATGGTTTGGTATGTGCAAGGCATCTCAAGTTATTCCATTACAATGTAGAAATTTATTATCCGAAACGAACTGAAAAATTATTATATGAAAATTTAACTCATCAATGTCAATCTATGAACATTTCGTTTCTATCCGAATTGCCACCGAGTCCAGATATCGAAACCAAATATGGTCTTATTGTGGATGCTTTATTCGGATTTAGTTTTAAGCCTCCGGTTCGTACCCAATTCATACCTATTATCAACATGATGAAATGTACGAATGTTCCAATTGCTAGGTAAACTTTAATTTTGTAAAAACTGCGAAACTTGAAGTTATTGTTTTAGTATTGACATCCCCAGCGGTTGGGATGTCGAAAAAGGAGAACCAGAAGAAGGTGGAATTAAGCCTCAAATGCTGATATCTTTAACGGCACCAAAATTATGTGCACAAGCAGTTCCTTGGGTGCATCATTTTTTGGGTGGCCGCTTTGTACCTCCACAATTAGAAGAAAAATACAATTTAAATTTGCCCAAATATTCTGAAACAGATTGTTACGTATCATTGAATGTTATTTAATCATGGATCGGTGTTATTGGTTTAAGTTTAAAAATCTATTTGTAAGAAAAATTTTAATAAAAGAAATGTTGAATAATTTTTAGATTGTGCGTTTACAATCCCTTGACCCTTGAAAATAAACTTGAAATTTTACTGATTGTTTATACAATATTTTTATTTTAGATGTCCCATCTAGAGCTTCATTTTTTGAATCAGAGAATGTGTGAAAAACATTTATCTAATGTCAAATTTTATAATTTACTATAGTCATGAAATTGTTTACAATTTTGTTTTTATTTTTTATTGAGACCTTTACAAAAGCAACTACAAATGACCCCATAAATGAATGTTGAACAAAGAAATTATTGCACAAAGATTTCTCATATAAGATGTCTTACACAATTGTAGAATCTTGCCAACAAACGTTTCCGATCAAACTTAAATTAGAATCCAAAAGTGAAATAATCGAGTAAGAATATTTCTTTTTATATATTGGTTCTTCCCATTGTAAAACTTTATATTTAATCGACAGTCAAAATCGCCAAGTTTTCAATAATAACATTCAACAAAAATATACAGAAAGTGACAAGAAAAATTTAACTTCAAGTAATAAGAAACCTACAATTTCGTTAACCAAAAGTTTAGTTTCCGTCAGTTGTCAAGTCCCCAATAAAGAAAAGTCTATGATGGAAGCAGAATCAATTGTAGAATTTTTGGAAAAAATACGAGAACCTTTGGCTGAATATCAAGAAAAACGAGGCTTGGCTAAAGAAGAGTAACTAATTTGATTTTAATGCAATGAATTATTTGGTAATTTTTTCCTTTTAGACATTACGGATTTTTAAGCTTAACAGGCTCCATGTGCCAACATTCATACGAGGCAGCTTTAACAATTTTTGACATGTTATACAATTTAGTTCCTTTATTAGAGGCATTCTTATATTTGGCAAGATTTGTCTTAGACAGTTCTATCGATATTTGCCAAACCGAAGACACCACCGACAAAGTTATTAGATCAGTAATATTCTTGGGGGAATTAGTGGTGATTACTTTCTTGACAATGGTTATATGTGGATTTATTTTATTTCCTGTTTGGTACTTACTTAGTCAAATTATTGGAAAAGTATATAATACGCTGGTAAATTCTGCTATGTGATTTTTTTACACTATGTAACCTTTCAAATATTAAAGTGAAATACAACTTAAAATCAAGTTTTCATTTAATCAAATCAAACAAATTTAAACTTCACGAGTTTGTCAAGAAGTGGAAATAAATTAAAATTTAAAACTTCCTATGTTGGTGATTCCATTAAAAAAACACTTTTACCATTTAAAAGGGAAGTTATAATTAAATTAGAAATGATTATAAAACAGTTTTATTAATTATCCACATTAATACAAAATTAACGTTTTCCACCTACTCTTGGTGCAGATTTCTGGGTCACCTTGGCGGCCTTCGACTTTTGCATGGATTTTGCTTTGGCAGGAGCCGTAGCTTTTTTAGTATCCTTCTTCGCCTTTTTCTGTTCTTTAGCAGCACTGAAATAAATGTACAAGTTAACTTCTGATGAAAAAATAAAAGACCAAGAATTTACCGAATTGCTTGTTCTCGTTGGGCCTTTCTGACTTCTGGCCTTTGGTTACGTTTAGCCATAATGTCGTTCAATGAAGCACCGACAATAGCACGTTGGAACTTTTGAGCCCTACGGGTACGCTTTTTAGTCGTTTCTTCTTCTTGACCCTTCTTGTGCTTCCTTCTATAAAGAGCTGTCCAGGTAACCTTACGAGGATTCCTCTTCATTTTATGTGCTCTTTCACATTTTGAGTTCAAGAATGTGTAACTCTAAAACAAAATTAATACGGTTAAGCCACACCTCCACGTTTTCTTTCATAATTTGTTCACAACTCAGCATGTAAATATTGTGAGGTTATAAAGCATTTCTTTTAATGTAAAACACAATTTTAAAAGTGGAACAAAAACACTCATAACTTGTTTATTAAAAATTATAAGAAAAATAGTAGAATATCAAAAACATACCTTTCCGTCCACCTTAACCAAAGTTTTACCATGGCTAGGGTAAATTTTTGACCCGCTGTACACACACAAGGTAATCCTAAAATATAACGAAATCTAAGTTAAAATACGGTTTTCATATATTATCTAGAGTAAAATATCAAAAATTCTGATGGATGATCGAAAATAATCAAGATTTCACTTACTTCATGGTGCTCTTCTTTTACCTACGAAAAACAAATGGATTTCGTCAAGTTTGTCACCGATCGCTGCCAACCGCTAAAAAGCGCTGTTATGCTGATTCTTCTAGTTAGTTAATTTAGTAACTTATCATAAATGCGGCAAATTCAAAACTATGAACTATAATTTATTTTAATAAGGTAAACATTAATTATTATAAAATAAATTTAAAAAAGATCATAAAAGAATACACAAATTATTAACTTATGAATATTATTAACGTAAAAATTTACAGACATTAAAAAAAAATCTTGTTGAAAATAATTTTAAGTTTTGTAGCTAAAACTGAAATTGAGAAATAATTTTTTTGAATATGTTTAAAAGAATTGGATGCTTACGGTTAAATAGGGCTTAATAATATAATATTGTTATTTCTATTACTGTAGTATTATAATTCTTTTTAAATAAGTATTTTAAGATTTTTAAACTGATCATTTAGTAGGGTGCAATCTTGAAATTATTATGATTATTTTTAGAGGATTTGAGATTAAAAGATAAAATTTACATTGAATTAAACTGTATATTTTATGTATCCATAATTTTTCAAGTTTCTGTTCAATTTTACATCATCAGTCAAGTTTCATCGTCGCTTCAGAATCAGAGTAATCTATTCCAATGTTTTCATAAATTGAGTAGTTATTAATGCAATTTTATTCTACGTTAATTTCTCTACAGCATAATGCAAGAAAATTTCTAAAATTTGTATTATTAACTTTTTAAATTGAAATTGTATAAAAATAATTGAATGAACAGTAGTAGTATATTACTGTGAAATACAGAATCTCTAAACTGCTGTATACCTACTGTAAAATTTAGAAAAATGGAAATGGAATACTTTATTCATCATTCATGATGAATCATCGATTAAACTTGATAAATGATGAAATATTCGTCAAGATTCATCAGCTATAAATTTCATTTTCTGATAGATCTAATAAATTATTTATTTCTGCTGCTCACGGAAATGTGGACACTAATACTGGTTTCCGATTTTATCAAAGAAAACTTAAAAATTACGAAACAAATTAAACTGTAATAGATTATTATAACAAAATTGAAGAATTTAAGAATTTATTGTATAATAATTTGTTGGCGTGCTCCTTGTTCTCTTTGCTCGGGTACGCACATGGAATTCTCATGCGCAATCGGCGCGCGCATGGAAGTGAATACAATGCAGCACGCAGCCAGCACCAGATTGCCACCAAAAAATTTGATTGTACGTTCAAAGGTTCTACACACTATTTAGATAATCAATTTTTAGGGATTACGTTGATATTACTTTATTAAAATAGTTTTGGTATAAATAAAAATTTAATTATATTAAACAAAATATTTAGATTATTTACTTGAGAAGATTTGTTTTTGAATTCATAGGCGAGCTTACGTAGTTCTGATGAAACCAAACTGCAGATTTGGCGGGCGCAACGTTAATTATTTCATCTTCGGCTGGCCAAATACTTGATGAAGCCTTTAAATTGCAGTATTGCATTTTGGCAAAAACAGTATTCATTTCATTGCAAAATTTGTTACTGAGGGATTCCACGGGCACCAAATCTTCTAACTTTTTATATTCTGGATATTCTCTTTTATTTGAGTCATCTGCAATAATATGATTGCTGGATCCTTCTTCTTCGATCAAAGTATCTCCTGAACTTTTCGTATTCCATTCGGAAGCCATTATTTGAAGAGGTTGTAAAAATTGAACGCTTTGCTTTACTCTCAATAGTTCTAAATTGCACATATTTTCCACTTCCAATAATCGACGTTTGTAATTATTAATTGACATTTGACGTCTCAGACTTGCACGTTTATCGGCTTGCGTTTTTAGCAATATGAGCTGATATTTGCCAACTTTCTCTTCATATTCTGAACTGTTTAAGTCGTAGCAATAACCGTTTGGCTCTTCATAAAATTCACATTCCCTTGTATTATCGTAAACTTTTTCTAGTTCATGATTTCCGTTACTGCATTCGACAGACATTTGCATTGATTCTTGTAATTCTTTTTTCCACAACGTTTTTTCTTCGGCAAGTTGTTGTCGTAGCATACTCACAGTCACTTGTAAGCTTTGTAATCGTAATTCTAAATTTGATTTATGTTTTTCCAAACGTTTTCTAAAGACTTCTTCGTCTTCGTCGTCATATTGTGCTTGTGAAATTTCTGATGTACTAATACTCGATAATTCGCTAGATTCTTTATTATTCACATTTAAAAAATTTTGAGTGTTCATTAGATTCGTTAAAAAATTGTCATCCATGATGAACGATTTAAAACCTTTGAATATAATTATTATTAGTTTATACTGTAAAAACAAAATTTGTTTATCAAAATGTCATCTTTCAACAATTTGTTATTTGTCTGATCAGTTGACGACGACTAACTTGATAAAATAAAATAATAATTGCATCGTACTGTGGGTTGCCTAATCAACGAGGCTTTTGAAACACTTTGTATATGTTTAGACCAAATGAACATACCAAATTTTGAGAAGTGATTTTTATCGAGCTGTCATATTTGTTTGCTAGGTTATAATACGTAACGTTAACGCCGACGTGGTGTTCACTTTGATTATTCTGTAACTTGTTACGAATACAAATTTTTCATTTACATTTTTCTATTACTTATAATCTATAAGAAATTCAAATATGGATATTTCGGCGCTATTTGACGATGTGCGACGGATGAATAAAAGACAAGTAAGAGAATGAGAAAATGTTTACTTATGTTCTTAAATTATTAATTCTTCATTTTTAGTTTTTGTATCAAGTTTTAAGTTTCGGAATGATAGTATCTTCTGCCTTAATGATATGGAAAGGGCTAATGGTTGTAACTGGAAGCGAAAGTCCAATTGTAGTTGTACTTTCTGGTAGTATGGAACCAGCATTTCACAGAGGAGATTTGTTATTCTTAACAAATTATCCTGAAGAACCTGTAAGGGTCGGGGAAATTGTTGTTTTTAAAGTTGAAGGCCGAGATATTCCAATTGTGCATCGAGTATTAAAACTGCATGAAAAGTATGTCAACTTTTTCTTAATAACATAAAATTACCAAGTTCTTAAACTCGGCAAATAAAATAAACTGACGAGTTATTTACTTGAGTTGCTGTGAAGTAGATAATGTGACCTTAATAAGCTACAATAAAAATAGACTTGATTAGTTATTTATTAATACTTACAATGGTCGAATTGTAAGAACAAGATCGTAAAGTATTTTCTTGAAATGAAACTTAATTGGAAATGCTAACGATGGTATATTTCATAAGTTTGAATTTGATACCCTAAATAATTTCTAAATAGTAATAACATCCTGAAAATATAAAAGATAATTTTCATTAGATTAAAATAACATTTTTTGTTATTTGTAAATATGTTTTTCGCCATTTAGAAACTTAAAAATATCAAAATTTGGATCACAGTAATTATAAGATATTTTAGATTTTCCTACAGGTAAAGTTAAAAAAAAAATTTTTAATATAAAATTAATTATTGAGCTTAGTGGACTAAAATCAAACTCAGTTTTTACGAAGTCGACGTTTCGAAGACTTTATGTCTTTATCTTCAAGACTAGAAGAGAAGCAGGACAGGACGAAAAAGGACATTATCTACAAGGCGAGTTGGGTAATCGTTTTGGAGTAGTTGAAATTTTAAATTGTTAAGTCTTTCAGGGATGAGATTTTCCGGTACGCAGTTATAAATTCTGTGTTTTAACGTGTTAATGACTTTTTATAACTGCGTACCGGAAAATCTCATCCCTGAAAGACTTAACAATTTAAAATTTCAACTACTCCAAAACGATTACCCAACTCGCCTTGTAGATAATGTCCTTTTTCGAAATAAACCCACATTTTCGTCAAACAAACCTTCCGACCTAGAAAACGTAGAAAATACCAAATTTAGCAAAATTACCTACCATCCATGGTTGAACCATAAAATAAAACATACATTTAAAAATTTTATAAACGACGGTTCAATAAAATTAGCTTTTCATAATCCATTCAAATTAGGAAAACTTCTTTACTCGAGAACTAAAGATAAAGTACCTACTCTAGATAGAGCTAATGTTATATATAAAATTGTATGTGAATGTGGTCAACACTACATTGGTCAAACTAAGCAAAATCTATCAAACAGAATTAAACAACATCTATATGACATACGATACAAATCTACAAAAACAGATATCTCTGAGCATACTGTAGTAAACTCGCACAGTTTCAAAAATGAAGATGTAGAAATTCTTGCAACAGAAATGAATTACCATAAGAGAACTTTTCTGGAGGCGGCCTACATTTCAACCTCAGAAGAAAACCTTAACAAGCAAACCGATTTTGGTTATATAAACGCTGGCTACAAAAACATTTTAAATTGTTTCAAAGAAAAAAGAGAAAAAATTTCAAAACCAAGCTAACACCTTCACGACAACACTTTTGCATTTTTCTGTCTACGCCTTTATTTTTTACTTTAGTTTCTACGATTTATTGTATTGATGTTCGAGCTGTTGATTACTTTCTTCTATTTGCTATTTGTTTTTTAATTTGTTTACTGTCCGATTGTTCACAATTTTAATGTCATTTTAATGACAGACACTATTTTAATTATATAGATTTATTTACAAATTTTAATTCAGTTCATATTTTCATATTTTAACAATTTATCTGTGACCATTTGTGACTCTCCCTATTTAACATCTAATTTTATACAGTCAAGCAGCTCGACATCCATTTTTTACTAGGTATAATTATTGCGTTTTAATGTTTTTATTTATTGTAACATTGCTTCTCTTCTAGTCTTGAAGATGAAGACATAAAGTCTTCGAAACGTCGACTTCGTAAAAACTGAGTTTGATTTTAGTCCACTAAGCTCAATAATTAATTTTATATTATCAAAGTTTGGACGAGAATTTTATTATTATAAAAAATTTTTAGTTTTAATGTAACTAACATTAAAAACTTTTCAACTTTGTTTTTGTTTTAGGAAAAACTCCACAGTTAAATTTTTGACAAAAGGAGATAATAATAGTGTTGATGATAGAGGGTTATACGCTCCTGGTCAATTGTGGTTAACGAAAAACGATGTTGTTGGTAGAGCAAGAGGATTTCTACCGTATGTCGGAATGGTCACCATTCTTATGAATGAATATCCTAAATTTAAGGTTTGAATTTACAAATAAGTAATAAATCAGGTAACTTTTGTTAATAATTCTTTATTTTTAGTATGCCGTATTGGCCTGTCTAGGGTTCTATGTTCTTGTTCATCGGGAATAAATAAAAACTGTTTTTTTAACATTTCTTGTAAATCAATAATTCCATAATAAAATTCCGTAAATGTTTTGGATTAAAGTTATTTGTTTACATGTCTAATTGTCTAGACTTGCAACGATAGCAAGAACATAGTTTTAAAATAGTATAGAGCCGTATGCATCCATTCCTCTACATAAAAACAGAAGAAATGGAAAATATTGCTCAGTCGTCAGTATTATCAATAATAATATGAAGGATTAAAATTTTTTTGCACTATTCTATATTAACTTGGAACCAACTAACAATAATAAAGGTATCTAGAAAACGAATCTCTCACGTCAAGTAATTTTATTTTGGCTGCCACATCAGAAACGTAAAATACTTGAATGCACTCAATATCACATTTGGATGACTGTGGGGTTTTAGGTTTTTAAAAAACATAAATATAAACTTGGCTTGTAGGCTTGGTGCAGTACTGCCTACCCCGACAAGCCGCCACTGTTTATTATACATAAAAGATCAAAGAGCTTAAAATGTATCCCAAGATACTTTGGAATTGTATTTCAAAGTGTTCAATTCGTACCGTTTTGGAATGGATTACCGAAATTCATACGGTAAATTTTAACCTTGGGTACTTTTATAACCATTTTAATACCCATTTTCCCTATTAAATTAATATAATATAGTTTGTGCCAAATAGAAATAGAACCGTCAATCATTATAGTTGGTAACTTTATTTTTAAAAGACATACTATTGTATTTGCTATGTGTGCATCACGGATTTATGAATATAAACTGTATAGCTAATGCTGATCCCCACTATTGTCTCGATACCGATGGCCGCCATACTGTGCGAAAATGCTACCTACCTACCCCAACAAGGGTTTATCTATTGTTATGTTATAAATAATAACCTCACTATACTTTGAAATTGCCGACCAAATGACAGACTGGAGACTCAGGGTGACAATTTTTCATAGCTCCGACAACTGTAAGGCATTAAAGTTACTGAAAGTTACTAAAAATTAGCACAGTATGGCGGCCAAGGAGGGTTGGACATAAATTGTGGTGGGGATATACAGTAACTGGCTATCCAGTTTATATTCATAAATCCGTGGTGTGCATACATATAAGGGAGAGAATTGCATTGCCGCTTAATATACGGTGGATCGAAGTAGTCATAGAACCTGCCCACATAGTAAACCAGTTCAGTAGTCGCGAATATGAGGAGAAAATGTGTTAAAAATTCATCATGTCAATTGTTTATAAAAACATAATGTATGTGCAATGTTTATTTGAACACAGGCGTACCAAAATAAAATTATTTTAGTTATTTTAAAATCTGAATTTAGTCTTTCCGCATATTTATAAGACTTGTTTGTTTAAATAACAAACTAAGAAACAACAACAAATAATGTGAATAATTCAAGTTTTAATTATAAAACAATTTTGACGAATTGTAGCTTTGAAAGAAAATGTGAAACTAAAACAATTCATAACATTTCCAAGAAATTTACGGCGCGCTACTGAGTGACTTAGTATTCTTTAAGTGGTTGGAGATATTTTAAAGGTGTGGCCTATGATGATTGACGGTTCTATTTTTATTTGGCACGCACTCTAAAGTATTAAGCCTGTATTACACTCTTTGACCAACGGTCAAATATTTGTCTTAAGAAATGTTGTCAAATTTTGATTTTGCCAAAGTTGTTTGACAGGGGTATTACACATATGGGTGTTTTGTCAAATATTTGGCAAAAAATTATTTGCCTAAACAATACAAAAAAGTTATTTGGTCAGCAAAGAACAAACATATTTGACAACATATTACACTATTTGGCCAATCAATCCAAATAATTTATTTGGCAAATATGCAATTTTTGTGCCACTCTGTAGAAGTAATATAGATTAGTTTTTTTTAAGTTCTTTTACACAGTTTTGAAAGGCGAATATATGAAAGTAAGTATAATAGTTTTCGCATATTATTTATTTTATTTTTTCAACAAGCGCAAAAATAAATCAAAAATATGCTTGTGCATATAATGAAATGTAACATTAAAGGTTTTTCAATTCAGAATCCACTTCGTCCATACAATCCAATACAAAGCGTGCAATTTTTCTTTTTGTTTTGTTTGCCAATTTAGGATTTGGAATTTTTCTCAGTTCTTCTGCCACGAAATTGCTAAACACTTCAAAACTGTCAACTTCATTCATTTTTTTAAATACTAGTTGCATACCCTCCAAAGCTATTGATTTTGAGTTGTCAATCGGTGTTTCTGCTAATTTACGCCGTTTTTTGATATGGCCTTTTTCCCATGACTTTGAAGTGCTTTCTTCGCTATCACTTTCCAGTACTCCCAAATCCAAATTTGATTCCGACCGTGTAGATTGCTGCTCTTCGGCTGCAGCGATGAACATCAATTGGTCGTAGTACTTCCACGAGACTTTCTTTGTTTCTCTTCCTTGACCAGATTTCGTTTTCTTCCTCTTTGCATAATAAGATTTAAATTGAATACGAAGGTTACTCCATTTCGCAATCAATTGAGGGGCTTCATATTCATTGTTAAAAATATTTTCTGACATTTCTTGCCATTCTGCGTCTCGTAAATTTCGATTTTTATAGTTTTCATGTTCAGCATTCCACAATAAATCCCGCACTTCAACAGCAGAAATTAATTTTGCTATGGATTCATCTTTCCATTCCACCGACACTTTATTTCTGTTTCTTTTTGCTTTCAACAAAGTATTCGAAGATGAGCTCAACTCTAAAGTTTCAGAAATTTCTTGATTTGCCATTTTGATATTTGAAATTATTTGGCAGTATTTGCTTGTATAGAAAATCGAGTAGTGCCAAACAAAAAATTTGGCAAATCTGTTAAATTTTATTTTTGGCATGTTTGGCACATGGCACATTACACTGTTTGGCAAACAGGTAAATAATTGTTGTGGAAAACAATAACCAAATATTTACCAAGCGTGTTTTAGCCAAATTTATTTGGTCATTACACTATTTGGTGTAAATAATTTGCAAAATAGGTCAAATATTTGACCGTTGGCCAAAGAGTGTAATACAGGCTTTAGGTACACTTTTTTTGAACCCACAGATGTAATAAAATTTCAATGATTTATTTATGATTTAGGTGACAATTATTTCCTGTTCTAATTTTTGGCTCAGTTTCATTTAAAAGGTAGGTACTACATTTTTAGTGTTTACATAAATGTTAGTGCTAGTTGGTGAATTGAAAATTGAGTTCTGCATTTTTTTACAATATAAAAAAATACTGTTATAGTATATTAAGTATCTAGAACGGTATGTACAATTTACCGGTTGACGACAATGTTTGGAGACTGAGCGACGCGTAGCGGAGCGAAGTCTCCAATATTTTCGGAAACCGGTAAATTGCATACCGTTCGTGATGGTTATAACATTTTTTGCACGATCGAAATGAATATAAAAAATAATTAATTTTTTTTAAGTCAAATCTAAAGTGCATTGGCATTTGTAGCTATTTATGAAGTAGGTAAAAAATTTGAATTAATTCTGTTGCCGTGGTTAAATGTAGTCAATTACACTGGTCACTCGTTTCGACGTACTTCAGCCACATTATTAGCCAATAAAGGTGTAGATGTTTTAGGACTAAAAAGACATGGAGGATGGAAATCTTCGACTGTGGCTGAAAGTTATGTAGAAGATTCTCTTCAGAACAAAAATCAATTTGCAGAAAAGATTCTGCATGATGATAATGAATCACCTTGCAGCGTTTCTGATGATACTAGACCACAATCGTCAACTGGTGCTTCTATATCACGGGCATTTTCTGTTAATACAAATACCGAAAAAAGCAATACTATATCGATTTCTATTTCTAGCTGTAACAACTGTACATTTAATTTCAAATAAATCGTGTTTTTATTTGAAATTTTATTTATTATACTTACCGTTTTAAAAACGGTAAGTAAATTACTTACCGTCGTTTTAGTCCTAGCAACCAGTAAAATCAACTTACTGTCATAGAAACACTATTAGTAAATAAACAAAATAGTCCGATCGTGCAAAAAGACTTTTTATTCTTCAATTTTTTTAATATCAGCAGTAGTATCAGGTAAATAAAAGTTAATTTAATTTGATAAAACTTATAAACTGTTTAATACGGAGATTCTAATAAAACAAATTTTATTATTAGGTCGACATTATAAAATTTAATTATAATAAAAATGAATCAATTTCAATTATGCTGTAGGCACACGATCATTATTTTGATCAAAATAGTATTGACAGAAATTACGTCACTAAAATTTAAAATTTTTTTATAAAGAGCTTAATAGTTTATTTTTTTAAATTTTTAAATCAAGTTTTATTTCTGTGTTCGAAGACTCGTATTATTATTAGTATTTACTTATTACATATATTTTATTTTCTGGAAGTAAAATGTTGATTTTTTTAAATTAGGTTTCTGGTGGAATTTTTTATTTTACTTTTAACGATGAAGAGAACTGCAGAAAGAAAAATTACAAGTTTTTTTTCATCGATTCCATCAAAAATTCCGAGAGTAGACGGTGAAGCTTCAGCATCATCTATTAAAATATGTGAAGAAACGGAAAAGGCTAGCAAAAATAAAAATAATATATCTATTCCATCGTTGATGTCGACACCGAACGAAAATGTCCCTAGTAATGAACTTTTAAGTATCCAAAAAGTAGCAAATAAAGAATTGGTATTTGGAATGTTTGGCCTGAAAGCCAATGGTTGGAACGAAAACAGAAATACAAATATGCATGGTTAATAACAAAAAATTGTTTTTGAGATGCAACTATTGTTCTAAAAGTGCAGACATTAGGCTCATATAAAATTCAAAGTATTTCATTAAGTCCAGAGGGGATTAATTGCTTGGTCACTTTTAAAAGTTCTGACAGAATGCAAAAATTAAACTCGTTGCTGGCTAAAATTTCTAGACATCTGGGTCGCGTTTCATAATAGTACTATGTATCTAATACTATTAGTTGGAAAGTACAAGTTGAATATTATTGCTATTAAAAAGTAATGGAGAATGATTTTTGGATATTCCTTTAGAATAGAGGTTATTTCATTAATAAGTACCAAAAACCAGGCATTTAACTGTTCAGATTAACGATTTGAAAAGTATTTAAAGTTACTTGTAATATTAGTAAATTTTCATTATGAAACGATAAATCAAAATAAAAATGATAAATCAAAAGCTCATCAAATTGCTTTCAAAATTTTGGGAGGCTGAGAAAACAACTTTGGAAAAAATTAATATTAAACAGAAGGAAGTTTATATTGAAAAAACTGAGAAACTTTTTCACACGGTTTATTACACTGTAAAAAATGACAGGCCCTTTACAGATTACGAGAGCTTAATTGAACTGCAAATGAAAAATGGAGTCGATTTAGGAATCACGTTACATTATCGTATTAGTGGTACTGAAATAACAATGCACATAGCCGGAGAATTTAGAAAAAAATTAACAGCTTATTTAATTGAAGAAAACAAAAAATTTGGATGACCATAGTGATATAAATGCTGTTAATCATTTCAAATCTTTCGTGGACACTTTATACGCTTTATATAGTCAGTCTCCAAAAAATTCAAATGAATTCAAGACCATAGCCACAGATTTGGGGATCCAATTAAACAAAATTGGTAGATTATTAGATCTTCGTTGAGTTTTTAGTAGTTTTCGGACAGTAAAATCAGTTTGGAATGCATATACTGCATTAGTGAAACATTTTAAAGAAGCCGCGAATGACATCTCTAGGAAAAGTACAGATCGTAATAAATACAGAGGTCTTTTTGAAAGAATGGAATCGATCGAATTTATAAAAGATTTGGCTCTGATTTATGATGTTTTAGAAGAATTATCCGCTCTATCTTTGCAGCTTCAGCAAAGATTATGTACTATCGTCAGAGCCGATAGATTAATCAGAAGAACCATTAGAGTTATAGGAAGTATGAGAGATAAACTTGGATCTAAGGGACAAGAAAGTATTAGATCTGCAGAAAAGATGAGTTTTAAAGAGATAGAGCTAAGGAATTTTAAAAAAAATTGTTTCTATAAATAGAGAGCAGTTTATTGCTAGCATCAGAAACAATTTGGAATCTCGTTGTTTTACATTGACTGCATCTAAAAGATCGAGAAATAATGATGAATTTGAGATGGAGAAATTCTGAATCCTGACACCTGGCCCGAAATTGTAGATACTGATGATAACCAAGCACTGTCAAGATACGGAGAAGAAGGAATAAGAAATATATGCACTCGTTTTAACATTGGTGATGAGTATTTAGTGATCAGTGGCTTCAGGGATTTTTTTCAATCCGGTGGAAATATTACTATACTCATTATATGCAGCGAATGTCAACTGCCCATGCCGGTGTGTTCACCATTTCAACATTCACCAAATATTATAAAATGTATAGAATGCAATAAATAATATTGTTTATCAAAAAATAACTATTACGTTTCTCTATTTTTACAATAAAGTTTACTCACATGCGTTAAAAAAAATTTAAATGTATTTTGTATAAATACTGTTGTAGGTACACCCGCGGGTACCCGGGTACCCGGGTGCTAATGGAGCGATGGCTGAAGTTTAAACTAGTTTAAACAAATAAATAAAAAAAATAATAATAATTTGAATTTACGATTTGCTTGCTTATGAGCTAAATAACGACGATCCTGGAGCTCAAAATGAAATTTACATTTTTTTATAGTTTTTTTCATGCAAATACAACAAGGTGGGCACCCGGATATTAACATAAGGGTTAAATGAGAAGCTTGTAGAGAATTTTTTCTGTGCTTTACTTATTCGCAGCAGCAACATTTGCGGACATAATTTTAACTTTACATTGGCGCTTGGTCCTGATCTTTCTTATTTATAAAAACAAGGTAAGCGCACGGATGTTCATTGCAGCATGTATTTCTTAACCGGATTAGCCTATAAAAGATGAGAACTTCAAGCACATTCTTCTAAAAATCTTGTTTTAAAAACCAAAAATAATTAAAAACCAAGTTTCCTATGTGAAACAATTTTTGTATACGTAGCTTTAAGATTGTTAAAATGGTGGTCTATACTTCAGTTACGAAAGATTGTTTTCCTTCTTTTTATTCCTTTATCTTTTACCCAGAGTTTTTACCTGTTTAGAAGAATTCAAGGTTATAAGAAACATGTATGCAAGGATTTATGTTGAGATATGAAATTGGCACCATACTTGTGGGAAATTTAATTGTATCGTTAAGGTTGTCGAGAGTTTTAATGATCGAGTTAATCATCATGCCAGAACAACGTACTGTTTAGAATAATGCACTGCAGACTGCAGTGGTATTATAATGCGATATTTTTTATTTTTTAAATAATTGCAAATTATGGATAAAGTTCTTACTTAATACTATTATTATTCCCTATAATGTTTATGTTTTTATAAATATTTGAACAACTAAAATATAACTAATAAAGCGCGAAGGTACAATTGCATTCGTAAAACCTTCGTATTATGTTCAGAAGATTTGGTAAGAAAAAAGTGTTCTATATTGGCATTATGCATAATCGATAAAATGGCATATTAATTTTTGGTAAAAATTTGCAAAATTTGTAAAAGGTCCTTGCGGTCAGTAAATATAATGTAGGTAGCTTAAGGGGAGCAATCCATTTCGACGCCAGGAAATAAAATCCATTTTTTGGTAATTTTTTACAGATGAAAAATTAATCACATCATTTTATTATAGTATTAAAGTGTAGAAAAAACATTTTTTAAAAATATTTTTTAACAAAATGCCAGCTCTGTAAAGTATTCTCTGACGCGTCTTGTTTCAAAAACTGCTCGTGCTGTAACTCAAAAAGTTATTGATCGATCTGGCTCAAATTTTGGTAGGCTTCAGTCTAAATTACTATCGGAAGGATAAACCTAAATTTTAAAAAATATCCAGCATATAAATAGTTTTTTTGGGATAAAACTATCGAAAACATAGTTGAAAATTTGAATATTTAGTTTAACAGCCTACTTTGTTTTTGATTTTATACTTATTAATAATTTTTTAGGTTTATCCTTCCCCTGAACATGTCAATAATCGAAAAAAAATTTGTTTCTTTATTTCAGATGAATAGAAAAGAAATGATAGATGCAGCACTTTTCAATGCTATGCACAAGACGCCTGAAAAAACACTTTACAGAACCGCCTTTTTATTCAAATATATTTAAAAAAAAAAATTTTTTCTGCATTTTAATACTAGACTAAAATGATGCTGAAACTTTAAAATGATGTGATTATTTTTTCATCAGTAAAAAAATTCCCAAAAAATGACTTATTTCCGGGCATCTAAATGGATTGCTCCCCTTAATGTGGTAGGTAACGCTTTTCTTTAATGCAGTTGTATTTGACATGTTTATAAATAGAATACTTCAATAACCACATATTATTCATTTAATATTAATGAACGAAGAATTATAAAATATTGTGATTTTTAGAAATGCTATCAGTCAAATAAAAATTCATGTTTTTTTTTTGAGCATAAAAGTTACTAGATTGAGACCTTTTTCGAGGCCCAACACTTTGTAAAAAAAAAAAGAAAAAGAACTCAAAATAAAAAATTTTAAGTAAATTTGTGGTTTTTAGTATGTATTTATGGTTAAATTCAAAAAAATATAAGAATAATACAATACGTAGAAAATCAAAATTCAAAAAATTTAAAAAGGAGACAATTAACACATAACAGGTCTGGATTAAGAAAATTTGAAAAAATGAAAATTTCGTAATACGAAGTACAATATAACGTTATTTCATGGTTATTGCCATTCTTCAGTTGCACGCATCGATTACGATTACATTGTAAAATAAGAAGAAAAAAAAATTTTTCAAACTAAACAAAATTATCGACTAAATTGTACAAAATTGACTTACCATAACCTCCAAAGATTATCAAAACTGAACTTGTTACATGAGGTATGAATAATTTAAAAATGATTTGAACTAAGAAATTCGTTTACCTAGCACTGCTAGTTTGAAATCCGAAGGCACTGCCCTCTTAATATGATTTCTAAAAACTTTGAAAAAATTCAAAATTCAAAAATTTACCACGTTTTTTAACCGTGAGGCGTAAAACTAGAAAAAGAACTCAAAATAAAAAATTTTAAGTAAATTTGTGGTTTTTAGTATGTATTTATGGTTAAATTCAAAAAAATATAAGAATAATACAATACGTAGAAAATCAAAATTCAAAAAATTTAAAAAGGAGACAATTAACACATAACAGGTCTGGATTAAGAAAATTTGAAAAAATGAAAATTTCGTAATACGAAGTACAATATAACGTTATTTCATGGTTATTGCCATTCTTCAGTTGCACGCATCGATTACGATTACATTGTAAAATAAGAAGAAAAAAAAATTTTTCAAACTAAACAAAATTATCGACTAAATTGTACAAAATTGACTTACCATAACCTCCAAAGATTATCAAAACTGAACTTGTTACATGAGGTATGAATAATTTAAAAATGATTTGAACTAAGAAATTCGTTTACCTAGCACTGCTAGTTTGAAATCCGAAGGCACTGCCCTCTTAATATGATTTCTAAAAACTTTGAAAAAATTCAAAATTCAAAAATTTACCACGTTTTTTAACCGTGAGGCGTAAAACTAGAAAAAGAACTCAAAATAAAAAATTTTAAGTAAATTTGTGGTTTTTAGTATGTATTTATGGTTAAATTCAAAAAAATATAAGAATAATACAATACGTAGAAAATCAAAATTCAAAAAATTTAAAAAGGAGACAATTAACACATAACAGGTCTGGATTAAGAAAATTTGAAAAAATGAAAATTTCGTAATACGAAGTACAATATAACGTTATTTCATGGTTATTGCCATTCTTCAGTTGCACGCATCGATTACGATTACATTGTAAAATAAGAAGAAAAAAAAAAAAAAAAAAAAAAAAAATTTTTCAAACTAAACAAAATTATCGACTAAATTGTACAAAATTGACTTACCATAACCTCCAAAGATTATCAAAACTGAACTTGTTACATGAGGTATGAATAATTTAAAAATGATTTGAACTAAGAAATTCGTTTACCTAGCACTGCTAGTTTGAAATCCGAAGGCACTGCCCTCTTATATGATTTCTAAAAACTTTGAAAAAATTCAAAATTCAAAAATTTACCACGTTTTTTAACCGTGAGGCGTAAAACTAGAAAAAGAACTCAAAATAAAAAATTTTAAGTAAATTTGTGGTTTTTAGTATGTATTTATGGTTAAATTCAAAAAAATATAAGAATAATACAATACGTAGAAAATCAAAATTCATTTTTTCAAATTTTCTTAATCCAGACCTGTTATGTGTTAATTGTCTCCTTTTTAAATTTTTTGAATTTTGATTTTCTACGTATTGTATTATTCTTATATTTTTTTGAATCCAACACTTTGTATTCATTCAAATAAAAACCATTATAAAATTTTTAAGGACCGGGGGAAATTGCTTTCTCTGATTTGTCGGATTTGTATCCGATAAATATATAGGATATACCTTTAAGGACCTTAGCAATACTAAATATATCCATCTGAATGATAATAAAAACCTGAAAACTTTAAGAAGCAATGTGTTTTCTGGTTTGAAGAAATTGAGGCAATTATATTTGCCCAACTGTGCGATTAATACAATTGAACCCAACGCTTTTGAAGGTCTAGAAAGTATTGATTATATTGATTTGTATAATAACGAAATTGACACTATTACCGACGAAATATTTTTAGAATTATCATCTCTAGGATCCTTATAGTATTAAACATGTAGTAAATAAAAACAAAATAAATACTATTAGTTCAGACAACCTGAAACCTCTTGGATTACTTACAACTATTTCTTTAAATAACAATGAATTGGAAAACTTACCAAGTGACATTTTCTCCAATAATCCTAAACTTTATTCCGTTAGTTTCTAAAAACAAATATTTACAAAAATAACAAACAGTAGAAAGTCAAATAACAATAAAGAATATTACCTATGTAACTTTTGAAAATGTTGATTAAAAATGAAATTTCAGTGTAAAAAAAAAATAGTTTTAATAAAAAATAATGTTGGAAAGCGTAAAATAATTTTACTATATTATGCTCAACCAAAAAGTTAAAAATAAGAACAAATCTACTTTTCCAGTAATGCTTTTTTTATGCTAATTATGGAGAGGCAAAGTAGATAATCCATTATTTAAAAGCTACTTGCGGTTTGGAGCAATTGTTCAGGATTTTCTTGTTCTGGGTTCTGATTTGCATGCTTGTAAGTAAGTATTATAATTTTTTTCTAAGAAAAGTTGTTAAATATAACACCTGAATTTAGTTGTTATTCCAGAATATAACATAACATTTTCTGCCACAACAACGAAAATCGGTTGTTATAATTAATAAGTTATCAGTTATTGTTATAATAATTAACAGTTATTTTTTTAGAAAATTGCACCGAATATATTCTACAAATTAATAAATAATTAAAACTATTAAAAATTTTGTTTTTAATTTTGAAAATTTAATTTTAATTTATTTTGTAAAATTTGTAATTCACAATTTTGTTCGTTTAGTGCAAACTAGCACCAGGGGTAGTCATATTTCTTAAATTTCTTACAAAATAACCACAATGCGGTAAGTACATTGTTTTAAAACATTATAATAGGTACAGTGGCTCCAGAAATTATTAATACCCTCCTATGTTAACAATGTACATCGTACCTTTTCAAGACTTTTTCTCATATAAAAATCGATTTTATAACAAAATATTTTAAACATTTTTTGTAGCAAATTCCATTCCCTTCATTTTTCAACCACCACATCAATAATTAATATTTTGCGAAACGATTTGCGCAAAATATTCGCGAATAGTCTTATTGAAAACCACAAGAAAAGCATAAAATTATGATCTATTTTTTCAATCAGTAGATTAGAATTCAATTAAATTAAAGTAAGAATTTTCAAAATATTTAGTTTAGAAATAATTCAAAAACCGAAGTTGATTTATTTTTTGAACTAGTTTAGTTGAAATTTACAGAAAATTTTTTTCTGTACTATTATATTTAATTAGTCAATTTTTAGGTTGGTAAAAAAGTTCTAATCAAAAATTCGTTACAAACAGATAGATAAGTTAAGGTATATTTTATATAACAGCACCTTCTTGAGCTTTGTTCATGGCGCCAAAAGACCTTAGTTCTGTTGTCGATACAAAAGTTAAATAATAAATTTATTAATACTCTTTTTAAGTAATTCAAGATTTTATTCAATATATCTAAATAGCTAAACTGAAAAAAAGATTAGAGTATTTTATATTAAACGCTTTAACCCTTTCTGTGATACTGGTGGATATTTCAACCAGTTAATAAAATTGATATTATGTAATTTATTCCAATTCAACTATTTAATTATGAGTTCTTTTCAAGCAAATACACTGTTTTTATTTTTCGTAATTTGCGCTATAAAGGGTTAAACGCGCGTCTTTGTTAAATTTCTGATAATATTCCGTAAGTTGGATTCGGCTAGAGTTAGAGAATTTCATAAAAGAATATTTTTATGAACAATAAACTAGTTTACCACAATAAATTATTTTAACTATGCATAAGTAGTTTGCTAACCATGCAAAGCAATTTTCAGTGGGATTATCAGAATGGTGTTACCCCATTATGTTTTGTTTATCTGTCATGATTGCGTGGTATTCTCAATTTCAATATTAAATAATCGTCGCTGGGATAGAAATGTGGGTCCGCCCAAGTTGACCACATCCGGTTTATAACACTTTCCATCGTATTTGAGTGACTTGCATCATTATTTTATAAATGATATTTTCTCTTGCATCTATTGGATTTCATATATTTTTTTGGTGTTCGCATAGATTATTATGGATGCGCCACAAAAAGAGTTCCGTTTTATAGAATTTAATTATACTTTATATCGTATATCAGCGGTTTTCAACCTGTGGTATGTTGGTACGTGCATCACTAGGTAAAGGGAAAAATGTTTCAAATCATTTTAAAAGATCAATTTATTGTTAACCTTTTTAAAATGCGTTTTGGCGGCATAATACTTGGACGTCAACACTCTACACATAAACAATGGAGACTGGCTGTGCATGATCAATTCAAGAAACTTGATGGTATATGTGTTGATGTATGTATTTGCAAATAACGACTTATCTTCGACTTATGCAGGTTTAACTGTAGATAAGATATATATGGTGTATGAAAATTATTGAACATATTTTCAGATTACAATCTGTCTACATCGAACACCCGTCGGTGCATGGTTAAAGTCGTCGATAATTTTGACCTCAATGCTTGAGGCCAATTTTGTTAGATTTATTTCTAGTAAAAACTTTTTTTTGCAAAATAGATAATCCGACATAACCTCAAAGCAAAAATTTTATTCCATAGAGGTTAGTAACTCTATTCTCGATAAAATAATAAAATATTCCAGATATTTTCTTATCTATGATTTTGGAAGAGTAATTAATTCAAGTTAGTCTGGTTCTCAGAAGATATATTATGTCGATCTATTTGGGATATAGTTAACAGTAAGAGGTGACAGAAAGTGTAAACTAATTATAATAATTAAAAAGATAATCACCAATTTAAAAATAAATATTCTCTTTTGTATGTGTTAAAATGAAAATAAAAAACTACAAATTAAAATTAATTTAAAGTGCTAATCTTATTAAATAAGAAACCACATACATAACTATTCTTCAGACCACACATGCAGTGGCACGCGCCCTCAGCAGTCAATGGCGTTAAGTGACTCCACTTACATTTATTCGGTAACTTTCGTTGACTTCGTGAGATATACCTGCGCATAGAACTAAACGGACCACACATATAGCGGCACGCGCAACTGGCACGAGTTATAATATACTCGCCATACTCTGGTTCGTACTTAGTCGAAAACAGCCGAATTAAGTATACGTTTCAGACAGAATAAGTATAAGCATTAGCAAACGGGCCTTGTTAGATGTGAAACCTGTTTATATATTTAATTTGTCACCCAAACTCAGGGCCATAACCATTATTCAAAATTGTTGTTGAGGGACAAAGAGGATCGACTGGCGGTATTCGAAACAGTAAAAGATCCAAATTCTGACCGACCGACGAGGAGGCCTATAAATTTTAATTTAATGAGTACTCTGAAAAGATACTAAAACTATTACCACACGTTTTTATTGAATTTCGGTAATTTTAACACTAATGTGACTAGGAAATAATTTTATCGCCTTAAATCTTCTAGTATCTAATTATGGGTTACAAATAAACTAGTTTGTATTAATTTTGAAACGAAATTGCATTTGAATGAAATTTTTCACATGCAATGGCAAGAGCACAACAATTAAGTAAATAGTTTTTGGTACGAGGAATTCTTCGAGCAATTTTATAACAACAGTTATCATCGGCAAAGTGAAATATTGTACTTTGCAACTTGTTTTTCTATAAGTAATGGTTTGAATATTTTAAAGACTAAACCGTTCACACCAAATAAAATTAATAGGCAAGTTAGTGTCGATGATAAATTTAGTTTGTCAAATTGAGCTCTTTAACTAGAAAATTGATGACAAGCAGCAATATATTTCTAGAAGGCAAGATAAGATTAACATTAAGAAAAATAAGGGAATATATATTTGTGAGTAGGCCTACGAAACAAGGTGGTAGCTCGTTTTACTGGTTTGACCCTTTTAAGTTTAAACACAAAAACGCAAGAAGAAACGGTCGATGGTTTGTGGTAACTCTGGTGAAATACATTCCTTTCGTGTCTGCGGTTAGTGTTAGATGTCAGAAGGACCACAAATAGCGATAACTTATGAAATTCGAATACACCGCATCGAATATCAATCTTTTTAACGAATCAGAAAAAGAAAATATGTTACAAATAACTGTAAACAAAAAATAAATAATAAAATGTAAAACAAATTTTATTGCAAAATATTGTTGGTACCTGTACGCAGCTAAATTACATCGTTGGTTAGTTTTAATAATCTGTTGGTGATGAAAATTAACATTTTTTAATTTTATCGGCATAAACGTTAGTTTAAATGACGTTATAAATTTAAACTGCTTTTAATGGTGGTGTTGTAAACTTGTAGTTAATTAATTTTGCCATCCAGTTTCAAGTCGCGACTTTTTTCATTTTTATTTTATTCCACCACATAATTTATTCTCTCAACTAACTAAATATAATTTAACGCACAGATTACAATTTCATTTACTTTTAAATAATTACAAATTCACCATAAGAGTGGCATAGTGGCTTCATACATCGGCGATGCTCTAAATCAACTTGCAACGCGTTCGAATCCCATATCCGTCTGTTTGGTGAATACCGATTCGAAACGCTTGCCAATTATAAAACTAATTATCGCGATTATGAATACCAACAATAAAGCTGGCGTAATAACCACAAGGGCAAAAAAGATTAGTTACTAAAAAACGGTAACTACTTTTATGAAATATGGTTATTTCTTTCTTTTAATACCTATCACAGAACTTAGTATAGATATATTATTCCTAGCAGGACTTTGTAATTTCAATTAGTTTATATGTATAAGGACATGTATGCAGAACGCGGAATGTCAAATTTTTATATTACCAAATCTTGCCCACAATAGACCCTTAAAGAAGTAAAGGTACCAGATATATTTCATTTTTATTACTATCTTTTATCACATATAATAATATAGTATCGTACTTATACTTAAAAGTTTAATAAGAAAATAGATAAAATAATATATGTACAAATAAATAATATACTTACTTACTTTACTTAATCTGAACCGTCGAAGAAAAGCCCTGCCCAATACCTAAAATCTATTGGAACGCTATAAAATATAGGTATATATTCAATAAGTTTTTTATAAGTAAATAATTACTAAATGTACCAGTAAGTATATAGGTATTAAGATATTGTTTTTAAAATATAAATATTTATATAGTTTTTATGTATTGACCAGGGCTTCTCTTTGGTGGTTCAGATAATAGATATATCTATAATATATAAATTCTTAACTTGTAAAATATAATAAATTGAAACTTCAATATAACAAGCTAATATGGAACATTAACATTGCCGCTATCTATCTAATATTAAAATAAAATTATACATAATACCTTTTCTAACGATAGCAATAATCTTCCATGAAAGCTTAAAAGAAAAATTGATTTGATTTGATTTGATAATTGATTAATGTTTAATGAAATTGTTATAATGAAGTACTCCTATTAATTTATTCTAAATAATTTATTAAATAATATAATATTGTATCTTCATTCATAAAAATCCAACTTTTTCATTGACTAAATTTATAATTAAATGGATATATTCGTTTACGTAATTTCCAATTACCTTAATTCAAATTACCTCATGGGAGAAACGAGACTCTTGATTTAATTTAATGATTAAAAAATTTTACAAATTCACTTTTCTATAAATGATATTTGGTGAAGCCAAAATTTAAAAAATCAATAATTCCATTTTTATTGTCTTCTAAATTCCAAATCCAAATTTAAATATCTAAATTTAAATTAATTTTAAATAAAATTTCAAATATAAATTGGAAACGTTAAATTTCAAAGATACTGCACCCATATGTAGCAGTACCAAATCTATTCTACAGGTACCGTGAATGAAAAACTGAACAAATTTAAATTCAAATTTCACCAATGACAGTTATTTTTTTAACAAAATTCAAAGTTTTCCATAGAGTGTGCGATACAAACTTTTCGATGCCATTTTGTTTTTTTCAAATGTCAGTTACAAAAATGGTGTTAACGAAAGAGCAACAAATCATAATTTTTAAACTTTTAGAACAACGGTGTAGTTTTTCTATGATACAAAAATGGTGTAAAGATCAAAACTTTTGTGTTTAGAAAGGTACACTCTCTAATTATAAAAAAATTGGAATCCCAGAACATAAATCCAAAATCCGAAAGAAAGGCAGCGGCAAAAAGCCAACTCTGACAAATCAACAATTATTGAATTTAAAGAAAATGGCATTAAAAACAAATCCTCCGACACTGCAACATATGGCAAATCAGTTCAAAATATCTGAATATACCATTCGGTATAATCTAAACAAAAAATTAAACCTAAAATTAATGAAGAAGCCACGGAGACATCACATTTCTGAAGAAACAATTCAAAAAAGGCACCAGCGCTCTCTTGGATTATATCACTTACTAAATTGTAATAAATGACAAAAATTCATTACTGTCGATGAAGCATGGTTCCATCTATCAAATGCTGATGGCCAACGAAAAATTCAGTACTTGAGTCGCGAGCAGTCGGCAAGAGAATTGGATGTATTCTCAAAACAGTCCCATCCGAAGGGAGTTATGGTGTTCATGGGAATATCAAATTATGGATCCACAACGCCAATTTTTGTTGACCCTGGGGCAAAAATTAATTCAGAATATTACATTAAGAATTGTTTAAAGCCACTTTTGAACGATGCAAAGAAATTATATCCTGCTGATGATTGGATATTTCACCAAGACTCTGCACCCGCGCACGCTTCTAAGAAGACCTTGAATTTTCTTGAAGAGAACGGCATATCTTATATTCATCCTGATATGTGGACACCATCATCGCTTGACCTTTCACCTTGTGATTATTTTTTGTGGAGCTATTTAAAATCTTAGCTAAATAAATCAAAAGTTGAAACTATAGATCAGCTTAAAAAGTTAATAAAACGTGAGATAATAAGAATTCCTCTGGAAATGATACAACGATCGCTAAAATCTTAGCCAAAACGTTGTCTACAAGTGTACAAGAATAAAGGACAACATATTAAATAAAATTGTTTTAAATAAATAAAAAGAATTAACATTTATTACACTTCAAAATCGTTCAATTTTTCATTCACGGTACCTGTATATTGGCCTTCAAATTTTAATTTATACCAATCAATGAATTAAAATTAATATTTCCAATTTTATCTTTTCAATCTCTAATTTAATTATTTAAAAGTAATGTTGTAAAATATCCTATCCAAATATCCAAAACCTCAATTTTATCCAAAAAAGTAAATTGTTTCAAAATCACTTTTGATTTTCTTCTACGAATTTACCAATAATATTTTATCATTTTTTTTGTGGAGTGCTAATGTTGACTAGATACTCAGTTCGACTCCTGCTAAAGTAAAAACTTCATTTCTGATCGCCTCGCCTGGGAAAGCAATAGCAAACCGCGGAGATGTATAATTTTACTAATAGTAAACCTCAATCCTTAATGGCGGACTGGACTTTTAAATATTGAAAATCAAACTGATTAATTTTTAATTTCAAATATAATAATGATCAAATAAATACGTACATTTTTTTATAATAATAAAAAATGATATTCCAAATCTGACCTCCATGCATATTTCGAAATCAGTAAAACGGAAAAAACAATCAGTAATCAGAGTTAGCAACGGACAATTTGCATATAATGCAAATTCACCTCAAAATCGCATTTATTGATAGTTCAATATAGAATATTTGAGTGATTATTCAAAATTCTATATTTTCAGCCCACAAATAATTAATGTAATGTTATAATTTATTTGAAATATTCACATGATTAAAATCAGATCATGACGACACGAGCCTAAACACGTGATAAAATAACGAAGAGTTGTATATTTATACTAATCTCTTATCTATGAACTAACCAAATTTTAATTAATTATCATTATAGTGACAAAAATTGTATGTTAAAGTAAGAACAGTCAAACTTTAATATATCAAGACCGACATACCGAAGACCGACCGAATTCATCAGGTACGAATTAACATACAATTTTTGTCATTCTTTGCTCAGTGGTGCTAATTAGTAGCGAGAGAATTGTTTACAATTTATTGCATACAATTACAGGAGCCTAGTAGGAAGCTCGCTAACCTTTCACATGAGTTCCAAAAAGAAGGCGTGGGTTGCTTTGTCATTTTCCTAAGTTTTGATCGCATACGCTTATGCGGAGGTTTGCAACCATGCATTGGCACTGCGGGTTAATTCGTACCTGATGAAGAGAAATCTCTACGGAGTAATCTCGAAACCGTCGGTAATGCGATAAAACCTAGTGGTCCATGTGATGGTGTAAAACTGTCTGCATGTATGCTTTTTGGCTGGGGATTGTGATGGTTTTGCAATAACTCCGCGTTACTCATTGGTAACATATTGTGAAAGGAGAAATTTTCTCCCGGCTGAAGTCCACTTATAACTACTTTTGTAGTTCTACTTTAAATCTACCTCAAAATCCTAAAACGTCACATTAGGCTTGCCATATTCATAAATACGATTTTGCGCGACAGATATATATTATATAAATTTAAATATTATTTTCACAATTTCTCTCTCTCTAAATTTCTCTCTCAAGTTCATTTTTCCATACGAGGGAAGGATTATATGACTGGGTTATAGACTAGGAGCAGAGTAACATGTAGCGCCGCGGTGTCGAAAAGTAAATTAAACCGTTCAGCAAACCATTTCACTTTTCGACACCGCAGCGCTGTTGTTCATTTATGGATGTTCCATTTAAGGACTCATACTGGCGAAAAACCGTACCAATGTGCTGTTTGCGATATTAAATTTTCCCAAAAGAGCAATTTAAATCTCCATTTACAAACCCATACCGAATAAAAGCCTTTCGAACGTTCTTTTTGCGGTTATAAATTTGCTCGAAAAGCTAGTTTGAGTGAACATTTACTAACTCACACGGGTGAAAGGCCGTTCAAATGCTCTCGATTATAAATAATGTATTCGAAATATGTGTTGTGTTGAATTTAGAATGGTAATCAGATTACCATTAATTAAATTTTTAGTTGATAGTCGGAAAAAATGTTTGACCGTAACCAAGCAATTGAATTTACAGTTTGAGGTTATGTTTTCAATATTTCTTGTAGTTTTTCAGCAGTAAATAAAATCTTTATATTTAATATTAGAATAAATCTCGTATTTTAATTAAGGAGATATGTAGAAAATTCTTCACAAGTATTTTGTTGTTGGAGAATTTTTAAATACTGTTAATTATTAACATTGCATTTAATTACATGTAAATGCGTTCAGCGAGGAATTTACGATTTGACCACTACGGGCGCTAGTAGTATTATTTTTGTTGACTCCACCTCCCTGCTCCTAGTCTATAGTAGTCTCGAGAATAGGTTATTTTGTACACAGCGTATGGTATTTTGGGGTTTGGAGGCCACCAAGCTTACGCTTGAGGGGTTTGGGTCAAATTTAGAAAATAGAGCAATTGGGGAAAATTTGATTTTACTTTTCGACATTACAAAAGTCCTTATCAACTTTCTAATTTATTACTTTTATATTATAAATTATTATAAAGAAATTAAAAGAAACTTTTCTAAACTTTTTCAATTTACAATGTTCGATGTAAAAATGGAACACAAAATTCAAAAGATAAAACTAAAATGTTACCATTCATTTATAATTTTCAAAATATTCAAATCCAAATTTCAATCGTCAAATTCCCAATTACAACTACTTATTAATAATCCAAAATTATTTTTGGAATGTTAGAATGCCAACTTGATGGCGAAAAAGCGAGAAAATCCAAAATTATTTAGAAAATCAGAAAAACGCTAAAATAATTAGAAAAATATTAATTTTTACAAAACAAAATTAAATCAAATTGTTCAAAATAAAATGGAGATTTGGGAATTAATATACGGTTTTATTCTCGCATTTATTCGCATCATGAAGATCTAATCTGTTACTTTGGAAAACTGTGCAATTTTAATTGGAAAAAATTGTATAATGTTAGATATTATATCCTAAAATACTGATATGAATAAAATAATTATTAGTTAAATCAATAAAAAACTAAACGAATTTGAGGTAATCACTTGGATAGTCTGGTATACAGTTATAAAGGTAGTTCAAGGACATCCAGGGTAGTCCTGGGAAGTGCGAGGAAACTTAGGGGTATAGTCCCTGGTATCTGAAGTAGAAAGTAGTCTGGTGTAGACAAGTTTTTTTCGTGGTTTATTTTTCTCTTCTATTTTTTAATTTTTTTTTATAAATTTTATTTTAAATTATATTATTTTCTTAACAAAGTGTTTGTATTTATTTGCACAGCATTTTTGTTAAAAACAAATAATTAGGAACGTAATCAACTTGATTAGGAAAATACGAAGATACAGTATTGTTTATTAATTTATTTATTTTCAAGGTTATTTATATCGACTATTTCTATTAAATCACCCTGTGCATTGCCATAGTTAAGTGTCTATAATAAATATTATTTTATAAATACCTACGCAATAATGATGATTTTATAAATAAATTATTCTCTTTAAAATACATCTTGAAACAATGGTAACATAATTCGTGTCTGAAAAGCCACGTATTTACATAATACAAAACATGAACGTTTAAAATCATTATGAAAAAACACATTGTTGTTACTTTTTGTTATTATATACTTTCTCATATTGTATATTATTACTTTTTAATGCGTGTATGCTTAATAAACATTGTCAATAGTACATATTTTTGCATTGTTTATTGCAACACTAAATGCCACTAATATATTATTTTTAATAGTATTTGTCATGATTTACGTAGGGAAAAATTACAAACACTTCCGTACGTCAAGCTTCTTTTACTTGAATTTCTCCATAGGCTATATCTCCACGTTTTAGAAACTTTACTAGATTTTTTCTGTATTTTCTATATTGTAATATTGTGATTGGGGTGGTTAATCACATTAAATATATATAAAATTATGAAAAATACACTATTCTAATAAATAGATTATGAAGATGGACGAAGATATTATGATTATAATAATATACATATTTTTGTATCTAATTTTTTTATATTATATTTGTATTTTATGTTTTATTTACCTATGTTTTGTATTTCTGAATTTAAAAATTTAAATAAGTAGGTCTAATAGTACATGAAATAGATTGAAATCTATTAGCAGATGAATATATTTCTTTGTTCTCCTTGTAAAATCCACATATTATATTGTTTTCTGTGTAATTGAGTATCTACATATTATATACTTTCATGTATAAACATTGGTCAAAATGTCCATAGTTACTTAAAGAATGACTGCAATAGTACTTAGTTGACACAATTTTGTATTCTTGAATATATTCTCAAGTCTAAACCCTTCTGCATATAACAGAATGGATACAATAATGCGTATATATAGAAAAAATCCGGGCTTGTCAATAAACTGAACAAAAGCAAAAGTTAGAAAAAGTAAACGGAAGTTGGACACATTGTGTAAAATATTGTAAAATACTTGTAGAAGCTAAATAAATGCAATACACAATATTGTCCTCGAAAAAATATTTTTATGGTGATTTCCGAATTTGATAGGCTCGAATAATTTTGTGTGCACTACATGGAAGCTAAAAGGACAACAATGAACCTTTCCTTTGTAAACCAACTATTCACGGTAATTCTTTCAATTGTATAGTTTGAAAATATTTATATTTTGTCAAAGTTAATATAAAGTGCAACGCCACCTCAAGAGTGACTTGAAATTTCAAAAGATTAATGACGTTCTGCTTTTCACTTAAAAATTAATTTTCATGGATTATTGTAGTAATTCGCATTTTGGGTAAATTTAAGGTGCGCTCTGTGTAAGTGTTAAAAATCTTATTACACGAAACCTTTCACAAAAAGTTAAATTGTTTCGTTTAGCATTGATTTATTATAAACAAGTAAATCTTGTGCAAGACAAATGTTTCAATAGTTTTAAAATTATAAGGAACGGCTCTGGCTAATATTTCAGATTATTTTGGATGTCAGAACGATATTTTGCCACACGTTTATCCCAAGACTTGAATAATAACAATTATTGTTCCGCTTCAATATTTCAATATATTTTATTGCCTATATAATATGTAAGTATAATGAAACGAGTTAACTTGTGCTTAACAATAATTTTTATATGAGATAAGTATGGACAAAAGACGTCTTGGAAAAAGAGTTCTTGAAGCGTTCGTTTGTCAGTGAAGATTACGATTTGAACATTGATATACATTTTTCATAATTTGAATAGCTTTAAATGGTTCAATAATATTAAGCATTCAATTAATTAAATTAATGAGTCATAAATATGATTGATTCTATTATAAAGAACTTTCATTTATAAGCATATTTTGTAACACGACTAGTGTTATTTGATTCTACCTTGTGAGTTATGTATAACTGTTTATTTCTTAATGTGGGAAGCCTTATCTTCCATCATGATTAATGATAGATATTTTGACTAAATTTGCATCATGCAGTTTTTATTGTACCGTTTACATTATTCAAAATATTCCTTTGGTAACTATTTATTTTACAAATAGCTGCAGCTATTTGGAAGAAGTCTGATTTGTAAATTATGATAATTGAATATATTATTTAAATTTTATTAGAATTATTTCTATTTTTGTTATTCTGTTGTTCAACCACAAACAAATCCAATCAATTTTTGGCTACTTATAAAATATTTATTAGCAAAATTTTTTTGCACGACCAAGTTTATTCTATATAAATGAAAATATAAAAAAAATGATAAAAAATAGGTTGATATTTAATATGTAACAAAATATGATTTTGAGCAACCTTATTGTGTGTATTCAGTCGTTCTATATTATGTCCAGATGGACGAGTTATTGGTGTATAATATACAGGACCCTATTTAAAAATTGTTTAGTTGTTTTTTCAATTAAATTCTATACGATCTTTTTATCGTTAACCACGATGTGGTAATTTAGTCATGGTTTTTGAATCATGCCATTGAAACAGAAATTATTTTTTATATATTCAATTATTTAGTTCCACCACAAACAATAAATTAAAACCATTAATATTGTATTCACTTCCTTAAATTTAAAAATCTAAATTCCTTTCGTATGAGATGACTATTTGAAAATTGATTTAATCCATCCCTGCACGGTAAGCGATAACTTTATAAGGATGTTCACAATAATTGATCCATGGTTAGATCTATCAAACAACACCACAATATCTAAACAAATAATTTTTGGAATTTCATGCTTCAACAAATTTGTGATTTTTTTGTAGTTATTTTAGAAGAAAATATCACTTTTCGTTGAAAACTAAACCGATTGATTAAGGTTTGACTATTTTGTGTTGAAGTCAAAGCCGACACATCCGAAATGATTTCGTTTTAGTAAATCTTCTTGATTAGTTTCTCTACCAGAAAAAATTTGTAACAAAATGCTTGCTATCGAACATCTAAAGAATGTTAAAAAAATATCAGAGAAATCTTATATCAATTTATGTATATAAAAGTTTTAAAATATTATGAGCAACAATAATTGTTGCATTAGAAAATTTAACAAGAAGTAAGGTATAAATCAAAATTTAAATTTCACTTTCGATAAATGTCCATAAAAAAATGGGAAAGTAAAATTCAAAAAAATAAATCGACTATTGCAGAGGTATAAAATTATTTTCTTCTTTCTTTTAAAATTTTAATTCCAAATATTATCCAATTTTAGTAAACAAATTAATTATAACTCTGATTCCAATCTTTCCATTAAAATTATCTTTTAATCTCTAAATCCAAATTAATTTATTACTAATCTAAAAATACCAATACAATACCATCAAAAAACCGGTAAAAACCTAGTTTTTCCTCCTAGTTGGCGCAACGTCAATTAGTTAGCGGAAAAACAGAAATTTCAAAATTTAAAACATTTGTTTGGCGTTTTAGAATAATTGCGAAAAAAATTTTAATTTTTCGTAGACCTACATTAAAATTAATTTAAAAAAATGTTGCTGGCTCTTGTCTTATTAACTAAACCTATAGGGTTAGATGGTAAATTGGAAATCAGCCATAAGCGTAGTGCAGGATTTAAATTTATTGCCGCCTCTAGGCAATACATATGTATTTTTGCAAAAACAATGAACCACTTTTATTTTTACGGTTTTGAATTAAAAATAATAATAGTAAGAAGGAATTTCCAACATTTTATTTATTTGGCATTTTGCCCCCTTTTTGTCTTTTAAGTAAATTACTAACTGATGATGATTATAATTATTATCGAAAGGACATTTTAGTTAAGAAAGATAATAATATATAACTTCCAAGTTATACAAACTTTTTTCAATTTTGTAAAAAGTAGCATCGTAGTATTTCATTCTTGTAAGTAGTTTATAATGATCAAAATCTAAATCTAAAAGAGAAATCTCTTCTTAATGTGCAAAAAGTACATTTTGACAAAATGGAAACATTATTATATTACCTACCTATTTTAATTAAATAAATTAAAATATATTAAAGCTTAAAGTCGCCGGTATAATGCAAGAGGTAGTATATACATATATATTACCAAAGTATAGCGAATTCTTGTAGGTCAGGTAAGAAAGGTTACCCAACAACATGATTCACAATAAATAACAGTAAAGATTATATCTTAAAAAATGTATAAGTATTATTATTTTTTTATTAATATAAATTAGGAATTAATGATAAATGATATCAGTATGACATTACCATTTTGGTTTATGTTAAATACACAATTTATAAAGGTGCTAAAGCGTAGGAGCTTGGGCATCCACATCAATAAAATCCATATCGGACAAAACAACCGAACAAGATCCCGACAACATTCATTAGTACAAGAACTGTCACCTGATAAAGAAGCAGCTTGTCGGCAGAGGTACCAGTAAATCTTCAACGAGTTTGTAATGTTTAGACTGAAGCCGACACGCTAAAAGATCTGAGAACCAAGGTTACTTACGTAAAAGGTGATTGATGAGTAACATGAAAAGTAGGAAAACCTGTAAAACTATTAATGAATTCACCTTTTCGGTGATTCTTGGTGTAGAACTAACCGGGCGGTCCTATTGTTTTGATCAGAATCTGTAAACATAGAGCAAGGTTCTTCTAGTTTAAATTGCCTGCTGCACTTTTGTCTGATTGATGGTCTTTTTGTCATTGTTCTCAGGACCGCACTTTTCACATAAATATCCAACGCCGAACGCCCAAGTATTTCAAAAGCGGCGAGAAGACTAGAAAGAATTTGACCGTAACCGGTATCTAGGAGTATCAATGGACCTTCATTTGCATTCAATAATCTAAACTAAATATAAAAACCAACTTTACAATTTGCTTGTTAATTAAAACGATTTTAAACATTCGAATGCCAACAATTTTATTGCTAACAAGATTTTAATAGTAGGCAGTTTTTATTTAGGTATCTGCCCTCACAAATATAACTTTTCAAAATAATATAAATGATTTTTATAATAATAGATACATAGATAGGTAGATATACTAGATAATAAATTAATATTGACAGATATGTTATATCTATGTGTGCAATACCTTAGATATTTCAAACAATATAGTACTATTAGCGGTACGAATCAATTTTTTGATCAATCAAAATTCAGAAAAAAGTTGGAAGAAATATTATGGGAACTTTTTGGCATACAGACACTATTGATGCAAAATATAAACTTTGCTTTTATTTAATGAATTTTACAATGCATAGTTTTTGCTTTTATTACCTACTGAACAAGATATATTGCACGATTGCTCTTTAAATCATCCCGTACTTGATAGGTACAAATTCTTGGTGATTAATACCAATTATATGATATCTATGGGTTATTGTTAAATTGTTTTAAACATTTTAAAAATTCACATTCACATACAATTTGAGCATGTTCTTATTTTACTCTTTCAGAATATTAAACTCTCAAAAATAAAAAACAAATATTTAAAAAATGTTACCTATTTGAAATTGCAAACTTATCTGTTAAAAACCTATTAATTTTGATATTATCTACCTTCGTGTGTGTGCATAGCTTTTATAAATTTTTATTTGATGTTTCTGTAGATTTTAATGAATTTTCCTAAATGGTAGTTTACTTAATCTTAATGACAATTTAGCACATAATTCATCTACTAATGTGAAACTGGTTCTTAGTTCGGGGTTCCCAACAATGTGATACACGATACCATCAACAACTTAAGAGCCGAGAATTACGTTTTTTAAATTACAGATATAAAATATTTAAAGTGTAAGAAAAAAGAATACAAATACAAACTTCCTCGCGGTAGATTTAAAAATTATTAACTTAAAAAAACAGTTTTTATTGAAGGTGAAATGTGAATATTATCTTAATTTTTCAATATCAACATAAAATATCAAGAACCGTATGGATATTATAGCACTAATATGTACTTTATAAGGGATAAATCACTAATATTTTTTTTTGCCAAATAGCTACTACACAGTCAGAGTCTATATCAGAGTCAGAGTTAAATATATAAAATCCGTACAATATTAAAATTTGGTATGATTAATATTGTAGGTTTAATAAATAATAAATATAATTAGTTACATGATGTAAATATTTAATATTTACAAAATAAATTAAATTACATCATAAAATTTAACAAACATCAAAACATCATAAACTATAAAGAATAAAATATTACCTATACCTAATATATTAGGAAGGCATAACGATAAAATGCTATTGTTAATTTGTAAGGCTAATTTCGAAAAGTAAATTTTAAGTGTGTGGTTTATATACCTACGTCGAAAATTAAAAATCAATTTTTTATGTTTTTGTTTGCGGCATATTTTTAGATTTAAATTTTTAAAATTTATGCACAAATTAACCGCATTTTGCGGTATATCTTTAAAACTTCACATTGAAACCGACAACACTCAAAACTTGATTTTTAAATGTCATTTTATCATATTAGTCCATCAAACACATTAATGTTTAAGTTTAGTGTCTGGTATTTTGTTTAATTAATTGGCACTTTTCTGGTGTTACGATAATAAAATAATACAAGTTTTACGAAAAATTAAAATAAGACAAATTGTTGATTTTCTAATTAGATATCTCACATCAGGTACCTATACCCATATTAGTATATACAGGAAACGTTAATTTGAAAGGCATTTCGGTGATTTAATTTTTATTTTCTTTATAAACATAGGTTTCAGGTGTTTTGAAGATGAAAAATATTTAGACATAAATATAGAAAGATTAAAGAGATGGAGAATCGGTATGGTATTTTTGTATAGATTCAAAAAAATTTTTAAATTTTATTTATTATTATAAATATGGATAAACATTTTTTTTACAAGAATATCTACATTATATGATATTAACAATAATCAGAAATAATTTCACAAGATAATTATGTTGAAAATTTATAATGATTTAATGTATCGGTTTAATATTTTAATTGGTTAATTGGTTTAATCACATTAGTTCCAATACTATTATGTTTATATTGCTTGGTAAGTATTATAATAATGTTATATATCTCAATTAACAAAGCAATTATAGTTAGCTATACTTAAATATTTAAAATTTTTATTTCATTTAGAATACTTATCTTAAAAATATTATAAGTATACTTATACTTATAGTACTTACTACTTATTTCTTTGTAATTTTTAAATTTATTATTAAATCAATAATAATCATTTAAATAGTTATATTATTGTTTTATTACAATTAAATGTTGGTTTTATAAAAATTAATTATTAAAATTAGTTAATATTATCTTTATTCTACCATTAGGCATGTGCCTGGGGCCCAATAGCCAGAAGGACCCGAATATAAGGGGTCTGAAAATTTGCTAGAGCCTAGGGCCCAACTCAGTTATAAATAAGCCATAAAAGTAAAGCAATTGCCATTACAAAAAATTAGAACAATTGGCTAATGATAAATATACAACCATATCTTAAATCCACAACTTGCTGATGCCACAAGTCCAAGATTGGAACCCAGAATTCCTGCTCTGCAACTGAACCAGTGATTACACCAATCCACTGTTTTGGCTATATTTGAAATAATACTAAATATTTTAGGCTTTAATTCTGTCATGACCTTAAACTTAAATGTCTCGGGTACTAAGCCGAGATCTTCAGTTCGACAACTTTATTGTGACTGTTTTTCCTCTGAAGGAATTGGAAACCATCAAGATATACGTCAAGAAAACCGTTTACCCGGTTCAAATCTGGAAAAAGACTAACTTTTTTCTGCCTATCTCCGTGTTTTAAAGAACACATAAAGCCGTCGGTCTCGCAGAATTGATAATTGCATTTTATGAGGAGTTTATAATATTTAGGCAACAGTAATAAAATACAAAAATTAGTACCTAATAAATTTTATTCTTAAAATGAATCTTAAAATTTCTTCTCTACAAAAAGATAACAGTGTTTTAGTTTTCAAAATAGAATTTCAGAAAATCTATTTTTTACCCAGAATCAGGATGATACCCTAAGTAGAGTGTATAGTGCATATTCAAAATTGTACTGCACCGAGAAAAAAGTTTTTGATTTAAAAAAATTTAGGCATTATACTCCTAGTACACTTAAAAGATAAATACTTTTTATTTAAAACTAGAATATTTGTAATATTAATTTAGTATTTGCAATAAATACTTTCCAGCTTTATTTCAAAACTTAAAAAATTTTAAATAAAAATCAAATAATTTAGCTAATAATACAAAGAGAACTTAGTTTTCGTAAGTATAATTGAATTGAAATCTTTAATTCAACTATATACTGTATTATTTTTATAATTACAGATAACAACTACATATTATCACATTTTAATTTAAAATAGCCTTTATTTAGTTTTTAAGAAGAATAAACTCACAAAAGAATAAAAATATAAAATAATTTAAAAATATTTAATGCTATAAGTTTACAATTTAGTTTGTCTACTGTAACCTATACAAGAATCTTACAGTTAAGTTAAGTTACACTCCTAGAAATTTCGTTGTGTAAACCGCTATATTCGATGTGTAAATTTAGCTTTGTAAGTTTGTGTTAATTTGTAACACAACACTCTATAAAAATTTACACAATATTCTGCTTACGGATAAAAATGATTATTTTAACACGTTATTGTGTAAATGTGTGATTCCCCGACAAGAATGTGGGTTGTAGGTGGAACAAACGCGACAGAACAGACGTTAGGTACCAGTTACCACGCGTGATTATACTTAGATCGAGCACACGTTTAATATCTCCAGCATCTCCAGTTGTTTTAAATAATAAGAAATTTGTGTATGTTACGAACAAGTATTATATTGCTTAACAAAATAATATAAAATAGGTACCCTATTGGTAAACATGTGCTTAAAATTTAGATTTAGATCAAATTTATTAATTATTTTAAACAATGTTGATGTGGTGTTCTGTTTAAATATAGTATGGACGATTATATCCACTCAAGTAAAATTCAACCTTTAACAAAGAAAAGTACAATTTGGGTAAAAGTAAACGCCATCAGTTTCCAATACGAGAATTAGGATTACGTAGAATTAGGTAAGTTTCATAAAGTTTGTCTTTGCATGTAAGGTAATTTTTTAAATTATTTTACAGTGCAGTTGAAGTTGATGAAAAATGATACCTAGACATGACGAGTCAGGATGACGACTTAGAAGCGTTGAATACCTACATACTTACGATAAAGTTTTACTGATAAAACAAATTTAAAATTTAAAATGAAGAATAAATTGTGGGGCTACCAATATTTGAAGTTAAATTCATTTCCATACCACATTTCTATCAAGAAACAAGTTTACTGTATTTTTGTAATAACTTATGTTTCGTGTAAAATTTACACTAGAAATAAAGAAATACTAAAAATTTTAATTATAAATGTGTTAATTTTTAACTAAATTTTATCAGTAAGTACAAAAATTGGTGTAATTATTTTACATTTTTTTGTGTCAAGATTTTACACGCTGAAAAATTAAACTTACAAAATATTTCCGTGTAAAATTTAACACAATTCCGTGTGGACCTGGATTAACACAGGAATGTGTTAATTTGTGTTATTTTGTGTAATTTTTAGTAAATTTTTTTTTACAGTGTATACATTATATAATTTAACCATCAGCTTTATACAAAATACTATTAATTTTAATCCTTATAATTAGTCAAATTTGAAAAACTTGCATTTTCAGTAGTATAAAGTCTATTATAATGTTTGATAAACCGTAGGATTAAACTACAATTTAATTTTAAAAAAAATTAAATTAATTTAATTAAATTAAAAAATTAAGTAATTTTACAAATCGCGAAATTGCTAAGTGTAAGCAAGGGTAATGTAGAGGATATCATAAGGATGTTACCAAATGAAAGATAAAATTGACTTTAACAGTTATAACCGGTTAATTACGTAAATTAAGTTGTCGAAAAGAAAATTATATTGAAAGAAAAGTTCAAAAAATGTACAGAATTAATTCGCCAAAATTTCAAACTGAAGTACCTACTGTTTGAACCAGAAAAAAATTTTCATTCCAAAACAATTCGCAGAGTTTAAAAAAATAGATACAACTGCCGAGTGACTACAAAATACTTCGAATTAGTTAAGTCAATAGGATAAAGTGTTTTCGTAACGTCAAAGACTGCCAAAATAACAACGTATGTGCTGAAACAATGTTATACTATTTGCAGACGAACGAAAATATAAGGATACTGAGGGAATATGGCACGGTTTTTTTGGAAATAGGACATCTTATTAAATTTATACTGTATTTGGTGAAAATTAAAATATGTTTATTGTGATTATAAATGTTTTAAAAATAGTTAAAAGTGTCGTATTATCCAAGGCATCAGGTAATATGGCAACAAGAAAAATAAATATTTTGGCCACTCATATTTTGACCATTTCTTATCAAAATAATATTAATTACATGAAGATTAGGCATATTACCCTAACTAATGCTAATACCTATAGTCGATACTTTGCCCGATCCCCAACTTGAGTCAGACTTAAGTACGAAATCGACCAATCAAAATAAAGAATTTCGTATTTAAGTCGTGCTCAAGTTTTGCTGGAGCCAAGCATCGACTATAGGTAAGGGCATAACTAACCTGATAAATAAAAATTTCCATTGCTCATGAAAAATATAATAATGACGGTTAACCTTTAGTGTTATTAACTTCGGATAATTACATTGCATTTACTGCAAAAAGAAATGTATAATAGACGTGTACGGGCTAAGTACGGACGTTGTTAAGTTGCCATACCTAGTCGTAACTTGCTTTTGCTTGTGATTGGAAACTTCTTAGATGATTCACCTGATAAATCATAATAATTTTGTTTATTGTTGTTTGCCAAAGGTTGTTAAATGAAATAATAATTGGATACAAAGTGATGAAACAATATAAATGGAGAGCCAACAAAAATACGTGTGGTCTCGGTGAATGTTTGTAGGAACTCTTGTGTATTCCTAAAATAACAAGTCTCTTAGTAACTTGCGTTACCAAAATACCAAGGTGTCATTCCTGCGTTTGTGCACTCTCGTCGTTATCTGGATTTAGATTAGTAAATACATCTGTGCACAATGCTGTTGCAACCGCTACAGTATACGAATAGTACCGGAAAACTGTTCACTGTATCGACTACTATCGCTATATTTTAATTAGCAATGAATATGAACGGTCCTAAAATTGAATGCGGCATATTACCTACGCTGGCATATACTCCCGGTTTATCTTAATATTTTCGATTCTAACGATCGAACTGTGATGTGACGTAAACCGAGTACAGAGCTTGATTCACAAAATTTACGTAAAACGTTTAAATACAATGGAGGTAAAGAGATTATTAGGGGATATAATAATTTAGTAGCGGTGAATTTGAACAAAGACAAATATTTTTTCTTAACCAGCAGTGTGGTATACAGCTTAAATCGTCATGCTACGAAGCGGGAAGCCACGGTACGGTTCAATGCTTGGTCGCGCCGACTACATATTGTTGTGATTTAAAAGCTTAAAGTTTTATCTAAGAGCAAGGTTAGCACCCTACTAGAATTAATGCAAAGTGCTCAAAGGAGCATGAAAGCCTAGTGTAAATTTGGTGCATCCCATGGTAATAACAGGACGTAGTCCTGAAGTAAGACGAGGAAGAAGAAAACAAATATTTAGAACTATTGCAAAAAAATTTTAATAAAAACATCTATCCGAATGGTTGAAATGTAACTAATACCCAATAATCCAAACCACAATTTTTACAATATCTATTATAAAATATCTCTTCATTTTTCATCCACCCCATCAGTCTCCAGACTTTACTTTAATTCTATAAAAATTCTATGTGATGAATTAGACTATAGAACGAGAACACCTCTTTAACCACCAAGCAGATATTGATTTGAAAAATTGCAAAATTGCATTTGGAAAAAATTATTTTTAAGATTTCAAAACATTTGAGTAATTATCAATATCAACAAATATTAAATCTCGAGCCATATTGTTCAAATTCCCAAAACTAAAATACTATATTATGTAGTGCCTAAGTTCCTTTATGAATATGATTTCCAAATTATACTATTTTTTATTAAAGTCTTAAAATTTTCATTTACAGTTATATATTTTTTTAAACTTTTTTTTGTGTTTTTGATGCAGAGAAAAAATTCTTTATCAAATTGTAACTTGACACTGTTACCTTTTTAAATAATTGAATTAATTACATGGAAATTATTGCAATTTTATTAGGTGCCCGAATTTTTGCAAGTGTGTGACGTATTTAAATATCCTGAATCAGATTAGAATTAAAATCCAAAATTTTTTCAATAAAATATTCATTATCATCATCATCTGGAGGTCCGTTATGTCACTCGAATTGGTTGCTCCATCGTTTTCTGTGGCGGCCCACACTTCTTCTTTCTGTCGGCCTAATAAAATAGGCTTTCATTTTATGAAAAATATTAAAACTTTAAGTTTTTCAAAACTGCAATTATTTCAAAAATATTAAAATTTTCTAAGAGAGCAAATTACATTATTTCAAATTTTACACGATAAAACAATAAGTATTGTACCATATTATTTAATTTAATATTAATTTGAGAATAAATAAATTTTACACCTATCGGTGAGTATTGTAATATAACTTTTGTTTATAGAATTTTAATTTTATTGGAAAGTTATTCCTACATAAAATAATTATAAAAAATTACATTAAAAAAACTTTCTTTACATTAAACATCGTAAATCAACCACAAGTTATTGCATATGCCATAAAATTTTCTATAATTTCTCACAGCACTACGATTGCTATTCAACACCCACTATATTTCGCGCATGGTAGTTTTTTTAAAAACCACTTTAAAAAAAATTTGTAACCGAAAATTGAATTGGTTAAATTTAATTCGAAAAATGGTCCGATATTCTAATAAACGCGTGATTATAATAGCAGTTTTGTTTTCAATGCAAGAAACGTTGGTTTAAACCTTTTATTTATTTTGAACCATCAGACAACCAAGTTAGCGATTTAAGATTAGCCATCTTAAACAGGTAAATTTACAATACTGTTGTACAAAAGCGCCTTATCTAAATAGCATGTTTTAATTATAATTTTCGCGGTGTTCAAATTAAATTTAATTGAATAAATTTAGGTGGCACTTAATACCTACATTGTAAAGTAAACACTCGTAAAAATTATAAAAATCCAAATTAAAAAATCACATAATACTAAGTATATAAAAATTAGCGATGTCTACATATCGAATTAAACCACACCGTTGAGCTTCTGTCACTATTAAATATTTTTGTCTCTTGTTGTGGCAAAGAAGAATAACACTAAATTAGAATGGTAATTTGATCTTCTCTGGGAAAATAAAATAGAAGTTATCATATTAATGGCTATGCCATCTGATGACCTATATGGAAGATGTGACGTCATAGAAGTTAGTGATTTGCGAGTTGCAGGTACATCTGCCTTCACCTGTCAGGACTCCGCCCGCTAACCAATGGGCGTACGATGGACTACAGAAGAAGATGGCCAAGACTCCAGAGTGGGGCCTTCAGTTTGTATGCTACCTGTGACAAGTGCAAGTACCTACTTACTTACCTTAGGCAAGTAAGTACTGTATGCGTGAATGCATGTGTGTGGTACGGGATGAGTGCCCACAGGAGATGAGGTGGTATGCTCTGGAAGCGCTGCTACTTGCCCTGGTGTTAAGTATCGAGGCCTGCGGACCGGGTCGTGGCGCTGGAAGAAGACGACTCCGCAAACTCATTCCTCTTGTTTTCAAACAACACGTGCCCAACGTTTCCGAAAATACACCAACCGCCAGTGGATTAGCGGAAGGCCGAATAGATAGGAATAACACAAGATTTCGTGATTTAGTGCCAAATTACAATCAGGATATAATTTTTAAGGACGAAGAAGGTACCGGGGCTGACAGACTTATGACTCAGGTAATTCATATTTTTGTTCTTCTTATTACTTTTTTTTGCATAATTGAAGTTGGGTAGATTACGGTTTTTACGGTGAACTTGGTGAACGTGTGATACAATGGAGCTTGATTAAGCCCAATTATCTTGTGTACAAAAAGTATACGTAAAAGTGAAAATTAGCACTTTCTATTCAGTTTAAACTTTTAAATGCATATAAAAAAACCGTTTATTCAGAAAAGAACAAATTAGGTGAATCGTTAAAATATTTGGACAAGTTTCGAAGTATTTAAATGACATCTTTTATTATGGAGCTTTACACGTCGAGATTAAAAAAAAAAAGTAGAAATACTTGGTGTGGTAAATTTTGGTATAAAATAATTTAACTTGTCGATATCGAATTTTTTTTACTTGTATGGTAATCGATTAGCCGTGGGAAATGTGGTAAGCGTAAGTATGTATATTCGTTTACAAAAAGGTTAGGTGTTATTTCGAGTAGGTGATAAGATATGACATTCTGATGACAAGGGACTACACCTACAATCAAGATTTTGGAGGCAAGAAAATGAATTTGGGCAACAGGTATGCATGTGTAATATTTTCATGTCATTTAACTAAGTGGTTTATAAAGTTCTCATATAATGCTTATGGTTTTCATGGGTAACAAGAAGCTATGAGAAATAATAATACAAACACTACTTGAAGTATTTGTTTTTTCGTTCCAAGTTATAACTTGTCTCCAGACAAGATAATGGTATTTACCTAACAATATTCGATATCTACGTTCAAGGTATACGGTTTGTGAATCAGAATTATGATTATGCACAACTTGGTAGACTATTCAAATAAGACTTAAATTAATATTGTTTTTTTTTAATGTTGAAGGTATGTAAACAACATAGTGTGCGTACTTGAACATACTACATCAAATAGCTTTTTTACTGCTCATCAAACTAAATTATGGGATTTATATTGGCACATTTCCGTATACCTATTGTTTTAAAACACATCAATTACATACATACTGAAATATTACATTATTACAGTCGACAAAATTTTCAATATAAATTTAAAATTGTTTACCTAATTCGTCAAGAATGCCATTGTTCTGAAATCTAGGTGAAATATCTTTAATTGAAAATTTTTGCACTAATAAGTTTATAAATTCCGTGAAATTTATTTCCTTTCTTCTTGTTATATTCACCATTATACAAAAATACACCTATGATTATTTTACAGCATTTCCGGCATTGTTTCAGATTTTTTATTTCGTTTTAATGATTATACCTATATTTTGATATAGCAATTATATTTTAATTATATATCTTTTCGTTTTTCCAATTTCTTGATTGCAAGGTCCCTTTTTTAATTAAATCTCACTTGTTTTTCTAAAAGAAAAATATACTAAAGTAGTATACATTTTCTTAACACCGATAAATCATCTTGGGCTTTTACAATTGGATGGGGGCTTTCTCAAGATAAATCTGAATTGCATGGTTACATCAAAGATGGGTTCTCCACCACAACAGGTCAGAGTTTATTATACGATATCGACAAAACGATCCGTGAGACCATCATCGGCGGATTCTGGATGACAAAAGGTCAAAATAATCATGTACAATAAATTTGCACTAAAGTAATTATTTTCTAGGTAAATTTAAAGTTTACATCATTTCGGCTTCTTTTGGATTCTAATAATAGTGCTCAACTAAATACATGTCAAAATAGTCGTTTACTTTCAATTTATTACAAGGAATGGGAGGCGACAATTTTTGCATGACTATAGAAGGTCGCCGCCACCTCAAAATAACTAATTTGATATACCTGTACGACTTACCTACACGAGATGGATGAACAAGCAGATTAATTGTTAACGGGTAGTTAATTTTTTGTGGTTGTAAATGTATCTAATACATATAAACATGCTAAATACTATTAGGTATATCTATGTAGTGAATAAATAAATATTTTATCACCTTTGACTAACTTGCTGATTAATTTTCATATAAACGAAAAATTTAATAGTTACTCAGCTTATAACTATGTTATAGAATTTCGATTATAAATTTTTTGTGATAATAGTCATGACGATAGAAAATAAATTAGTATGTGAATAAGCTCGTTAACCATGTCAATGGTGATATCAATATAATATACAAACCCCCCTAATTAATGATCAACTTTAAAATTTTGGAAATTTAAAAATAATGCCTGAAGTCAAGAATTTTTAACTTTCTACAAAATATTTACAGTTCAACAAGAATCACTTATTGTAGGTGTGAAATTACCCCTTGCTGTGATGGGTCCCAACAATGTGAAACAAAATGAAAATAAAAATATATACTTGTAAACCATATATGTATTTCTATACCAAAACTTTTGCTTTCATTTTTTATTCAAACAAGAATATAAATAATATTTGTTCAAAGTCCATAATATACATTACTTGATGTTTCAAATTAATTGTAATTTTTAAAATACATAGCTGATTTCCAAATTCCGAAAAGTATTTTATAATTTATTAAATTTTTTTAATTTATGCCCATTATTTGTTTTTATATTTTATTATTATGATTATTAAATTTCTTTTAAACTGTTTATGTTATCTGTAAAAAATTTATGATTAGAAATTTTTGTTTTTCTATTTGAAGTGTTTTAGTAGCCTGTAACAGAGATTCGCTTAAAATAAAAGCTTTAAAATGAATGTATGTATTTAGTAAATTAAATAGAAGAAACACTGAATATTTATTATCTACTATATCAAAGTGTAAATAAAAATTATGTGCCCACTCCAAAACAAGCCGAGCCAACCGGCATACGATTTTTAAGCAAAAAGCAAACATAAAGCAATAAAAATTACATAGTTTTTAGATTTGATAACGAAACAAAATTTGAAAAACAGGTAGATGTTATTTATCTCAACCTCACAGAATTACTGAACAGAAATGGTACCTATATACCTATATCCGACGGATTTCGAACACTCTCGCTTAGATAAACTGGATAAAAACTTCAAGAATTTTATTTTTGCTAATTACCTCTAATTCATCTGCCATTTCACGACACAATTTAAGATATTAAATATTTATAGTAAGTTCTTACGGCGTTTTAAATAAAATTTTAATTAGAAATATAAGAAATTAATATTACAAGATATCCCCGAATAAAATATTTTTGTAGTACAAAAAAAATTGCTACCTACTGTACTATAAAAATTCTCTTTGATATATTAAGATTATAATCTTAAATTTAACCACTGCTTCTTATACTGTGAGTATTGGGCTTCAAAACAGACAAATTAATGTAAAACTAGTGTCTTAAATTGCAGAAGATATCAAATGATGTGATTTTGATTATCTCCACTGTGCTGTGAAGAGATTTAAAACATGAATGAAATAATATTTTTGAGAAATACCAAAAAATAAACATTATATTATTATTTCTTCAGTTTTTCAAGAATTAAAATATTTCTAATTTTTTCTTCCAATTTTATTTATAATTATAAACTTTGAGAAAATTTGATTTTTATTGTTTACTTAATCTTAATTTTTTTCAGTCCAATTAAGCACTACTATTAACTTCATTTTTAGTTAGTTCTTATTTGGGATTGAATTTGCTTTTTTACTTAATTTTTATAATTCACAAGAATTTATTTTTCATTCGGTAGATAAATATTCGCAACGAACGTGTTGATGTAACTTAAACAAGTATGATCCCACCAAGCCACTGCCGAGTGAAAGTTTTATAATATATAATAATTTAATATAGTATAAATTTGTTGACTTTTCGGTAATTAACAAGATAATTGTAAAATAAAAAAAAACAAAATATTTTTCAAAACAGTAATCTGTAAGACGAAAATGCTTAAGTTTAAAAATATATTCTATAAAAGTTATGCAGTGACTGTTAAAATATTTTTCTTTAGCATATTGTTTGTTGGGATAAATCTAAAAGTGAAACTGCAAATCATAAAAAAAATTTTTCATATACTTAAAGTGGTAACCGAATCTCTGGAAATAAAGATGTGATCTTGACAAGACCAGGCACACGAAACATAATATTATTTATTTAACTTGAAAGTTAAAAAGGTAATACAGTAAAGCATTTTGACTCTGATAATTGAACTATAATATTATGTAGTTCGTCATTTAGTTATGTTCAAAGTACCTACTTATTGTGAAAATTTGCATTGGTATATTCTGAATCTAAAAACTCAAATTTTTATTAAATTAAATTATAGTGAGACGGGGGAAGTTCAAATTTGCCTAAGATTTTATTTTTTTATGCAATTGTAGCTAATACGAACAATTCTAAAAATAATTTTTTAGATAAAAAATATAAGTGAACTTCTAATAATTATATGTATGCAAAACATAGAAATTATTGTAATTTGTTTTTCTTAAAAGCCAGATAAACTTGACTGGATAATATTGTCAAAACTTTTTTTACATAAGAATCATAAGATAATAGTTGTTTTACTTTGTTTAATTTTAACGATGCCCGTCGCCATCAGTAAAAGTCATGTTAATTAAATACTATAGTTGCTATTTTACGTTTGAAAAAAAATAAGATGTTTTATAGGAAAAAAAATAACTTAAATATAAAAAGAAATAGAAATTAGCTAAGTATAAAATGGCAATCAATTATTTTCAAAATTAAAGTGTCACGCAAATGTTTTTAAATCAAAAAGACTTTAGTGCCGCTTGTCGTCGGCAGCAAAGTATTAGTACCAGATCCATATTGCCAATCGCTCTCATAAATACGACCTCAACAACAAAATATTATTTGATCTAAGAACTGCATTTGTTGATTAAAAAAAATTTATTTTTTACATTTTACCGTACAAGAAGGAAAGGAAAAAACAAGAAACAGTAGATACAAGAAAAGAAAAGAAAACTTTGTTGCTATTTGTAACAAAAAGTTACAATTTATTTCTTATTTGGATTGTATAGGTACACCAATATTGGTGCAAATGTTTTTAAATCTCATTTATTGAATAAATAAAATCAAGTTTTTTCCGAGGGTTTATAAGTTTCTATTAGTAATAGCATCATTAAAAAAATAACTCAGAAAAATTAAAATCGGTTATTGAAATCTCTAGCGCGATATAATCATTGTAGTAAAATTGTACCCCAGTCTAAATTTCTAAATTACTCTAAACCTTTAATCTATGAATTGTGTATCATTCCTGATGAACAGAATAATTATAGTGTGATATTAGAATTTAAAAATCTCTTGATTATAGAACCTAGGAACCTCGACCTTATTTGTAGTTGTCCTTAAAAATATTTTAAAGATTAAGTTTTTAATGCTCGGTTAAGATTAACCTTTGGTTAACTAACCAATGAAAATTATAGATTTATGTGCGAGTAAGCTTTAATTGAGTTTTAACCGAGCATGGCTTTAGGAATTTTGTTACAAATCAAACTATTATTAATTCTACTATATCTATATCTATTATATCGGCTAGACCTTCTTACAGTTGTAACAATTTGAACTGTGCGCTCTCTAACTCTCCTTTCTTTAGACTTCTTTAAGTAAACTTTACCGTACAAAACTGTCACAATACTGTAGGTATGTTCACAAAATAAAAAATGTATATACCATCTCTTCGAATGTTATCTCAATGTCGTTCACGACTGTTGCGATAAAATTCTTCTCTTTAGATCAATAATCTAAAAAAATGTTTAGCTTATCGATTTTTGCGGTCACAAAATCTCAGTTAACATGTTGCGGTAACATACGTCATTCATCATAATTGCATTTTTGGCCTAATTTGCCTTATCGTTTTAAATAATCTTTATCGACTGTTAACTGATTTATGAGCAAATATTCTAATCGTAAAGTGTCGGTTAGAATAAAATAAAATTTTTTTTAAAAATTTCAAAATTTATTGTTCAGTTATATTATAATTTATCGATTTTATAATGATTCTTAATTTATCTGCCATAAATCGTAAAGCGTTTTTGTCACAATTTAGATCCACTCTTTCTGAAGCCAAACTTGGGGATCATTTTCGTTAGAAACTGTCATTATAGTTCCTAACGCCTTTAATATTCTTTAATTTTTTTCATTTACGTTCACTAACATTTCTGCTTTACAATCAAGACAATGTTTGAAATTGCTCAGAATCTATTTGGTTGTAGTTTTAGAACAATGCTTAGAATCGTTATCTTGTTAAAGTATGTAAGTAGTAAGTAAGTATGAAGACATACTATGATGAAACCACAACCATGTTTTACAGTTAACTGCAAGTTTTTTTTGTATTAAATTCAGTACTTTTTATTAAATTCATAACTGTGTTGCGTTTACTTTTTTTTTAACAAAATTAAATCTTTTTGCTACGATAACGTTTATCGACACGAACCACGGTAACCACTTTAAGTTACTATTCTGCCCACAATTTCGGTAGTGAAATTTTTTCAATGTTCTTCTGTGTATTTCAAAAAATTACTTTTGTCTGTACAGCAAAATGTCAAAGTTCTTGATAGCTTAAATCTATCAATTTAAAACAGAAGAATAATTTGAATCTATAGACAGTGGCGGAACTACCGGGGTGCGGTGGATGCGACGCACGCGGGCCCCCTGCTAAAAGGGCCCCTAGAAATCTTTTTAAAAAAATTTAAAATAATATAAAAAAATTATTTAAAAAAATAATAATGAAATAATGTAAAAAAGGCCGGTTTTACAATAGTCGGATAAACCTGGTATAAAGTTGGACTTAGTATTACCATTATTACCAATAATAATTCAGTGTTCCCACTAAATTTTCCAAATCAAATCCTGATATTTCCAGGTTTTTCCTGACAAAGAATAAAAATTTTCGATAAATCAGAAAATAAATAGATAAAAAAATCTTATTTTAAAATTAAAGTAAAACCAATAATTTTTTTAAAATTTTTATTTAAAAAAAATTTATTTTTAAATAAAATTTATTTTTAAATAAAATTTATTTTTAAATAAAATAATTTTTTTCTCCAACCGTATTAAAAGCAGTACATTTTTAATAGCATTACCTTAAATGAAAGTTGACGTTTTTGTTACTAATATAAAAATGCATACATTACTAAGCAACACTTTTTTTACGTGCATTAAAAGAACTTTTTTTGTGCTAGACCCACGATACACATATACCGGTATGCTCAGTAAGAAAGTAAAACTCGTTCGTTCTGCGCATTGACGTCACGTTGGAGATATTTATTATAATACGCTAAAATTTTAATTATAAATCTTAAGATTATTTTATAAAAATAAAAAGTCAAACAATATCAATTTCAATTATATTATACCTCATTAACATAATAATCCTAGAAGTAGTTGAAAAACGTAAGAAATATTGCAAATTTGACATTTCCAGCTCCAAGCTGACGTCAAATAGTGCGAGAAGGATAGAGCTAACCTGCTAGTGAGCATACCGCTAATAAGTGTATCGTGTGCTAGACCTAAAAGTGACCTAAAAATCTATTCATGCGCGTTATTAATTACAACTTTTGGCACGGACAATCGCAACAAAAAATAGGAGGTGCACAACTAGATGCTATAAGTGTCTCAAATCCAAAATTTCAACTTTCTACGACCTACCGTATTTGAGTTATGCGACATACAGACGTCCGTACATACGTACGTACGTACGTACAGACAAAATGGATTCAGGGAAGGTCAAAACGGATATTTCCGTCAAAATCTGGAAATCGAAAAAAATCGGTATCACAATACTTCCTTGTTTTACAAGGAAGTAAAAACTATGACAACTTAATTTAAAAAAACAAAAATTCAAGTTACTAACTTTGTTAGTAATAACTTTGCAAGCGGGTCCCTCAACTGCTTGTTACGCCACTGTTTATAGATATAATCGAAATGTAAAAAGTAACAATAGTTTTAATAAACTTTTATAAAATCTTTTATAAATAAAACTTTTATAAATAAAAAATAAAAATCTTTTAATAAACAGTAAAATGTCACCCATAAAATCACATTTGGTATATTACATTATGTACTACTAAGAAAATGTGTACTTAGTCAACAATCGATGCTTTTGAAGTGGTAATAGTCGTTTCATTGATTCTTCCCAGATCCAGCACTGATTATAACACTTAAATTTGTACTTATATTTATATTTGTTGGGTGGCTAAAGTGGTAAATTAGCTTTAACCTGTCCACATAAAAGCAAAACAAATAAAAGGAAGATTTAATAAAATATTTTTTATATTATGATGGTACAAATATCATGGGCTTTGTTTGAAGAGTGACTATATTTAAATATATTGCTGATATTCTATAGGTATAATTTTACATTTAATTATCGATATTGTATTTATTTACTGTTAGGCAATATTCGCTTTGATAAGAAAAATAATAAGACTATCATATTTTACTACCGATACTAACAAAATTTTTAACATTAGGAATTGGTTATCATATCTAGTAGAAGTTTAAATAAACAATGATTAGCTTTATTTATTAACTTGAATCACTTACGTAGGCATACATATCGATATAGTAACACATTCCACTAAAAATTTTCATTATAAGCTACAAAAAAATATACTTATTTTCAAACACCTACAATGTTGCTTGTAAGCATAATACTTAAAATATTGGGTTGACATAGACCCCGGTTGGTTTGTTGAAGGTTAATGAATTTATTGTGAATTATGGAAAATAGGTATTAATGAATTTTTTAGATAAGTAAAAATTATTGAATATTTTTCTTCAACCTACAACAAATTTTAAAATATATCATAAAAAACTATGAACCTCCGCCACTGTTACATTTATTATTTATAACTAGGTAGGTACATACTTCACGCAGAGGCAGCAAAGGTGAGTTTTCTAGTGGGGTCGCTTTTACAATAATTTTTACAATAATTGTTTGATTTTATTGTAGTCATTGTATAGAAAACTACGAAAATAAGCAAGTACCTACATTATTTATTAATAATAAATTATTATATTATTATAATAATATCAATCCCAAAAAGCAGTGGCGTTGCGTGTTGGTCGCTACATTAGCATTAGCACTTTCTAGTCTGTCAACTTTATGTAATTTGTAGAAGTTTAGTAAATACCCTGAACAAATAATTTTACTAATTTATTGTAATTGAAACTGCAAACAAAAAATTATTATTACATATTACATTTATTCAAGTTATTTCACGTATGGAAATTGTTGAAACATACGAAATACTTTTCGAATTAACAGCCTAAAGAAAAAACTCGAATATTTCGCAAATAATTACAATCAAACCAATCAACCGAACAGACGGTATGGGTTTTATTACAAGTTAAGAATATTAAAAATTTCGACAACTTTTTGTGTTCTGTAAATAAATTTATGGTTGCACCACCTAAAACCTTCTAAATGTAATTGAGAAATTTTTATTTTCTTAACGAAATGTTGAAATGTCCCAGGGATGAAGAACAGTTTATAATTGATTTCTTTTTATCATTTTTATAAAGAAATCCAAGTAAATAATAAATTTGTATTAAAAATAGACCAGTTTTTTTTATAACAATATGTATAAAAAATACATATCTTCCAATCAGCTCCTGATCTACGATATCCCCGAATCGGGCTCTCTTCCAGCATTTGAGTTGAAAGATTTCAAAAGATTCAAAATATGTGAATTTGACGCCCCCTTGAATTGCCATTCGGGGCAGGTACCCCGGTTTACCCCCCCCCCCCTAGATCTAGATCCGGGGCTGTTTTCAGTAACCAAAAATTGAAATTTTGTAAAGAATCGGCTCTGCGGTATACCTAAAATTTTAAAATATTTATTCATGCCTTTGTGTATAATTATATAAATCTCAGTTAGTACTTTCAAAGTACAAAGTGAGACAAATACTCGAAATCATAAAAATTTATAAGTAAAAATACTGTGTATCTATTATTATTATTCTGTATTCATAAAAAATATCAAATACCTACGTATTTATTAAAAGAACATTTTCAAACCAAGAAAACACGTAAAATGTTTTAAATTAATTTTCTTGATTTTCATTGATGCAAATTTGCTAACAACGTCTCAAAATATATTTCATCTACAATTTTTGCTTCAAATCTGCAAGACAATGCAATGATTTACCGAAAACTAAGCCTACGCTTATCCAACTCTGACAAGGTTTTCCAAACTATAAATTGGGATAACGAGAAGATCTTGAATCTATATTTTTATATTTCTAAGATTTAAAAATTAAAACCCAAAAGTAAAAACCCAAAACGTTGTGATAATTTTAAACACCCTATACCCCTATAGCACCCTCCCTCAAATAAATAGTAATCGATAGTGATTTTGTGTGATTTTTTGGTTTTCTTGAATTTTTGTTAACTTTAGCCCCTATTCTTCTATCACTTTTCCTGGATCCGCCACTAATTTCTGTGAACGCAGATGACTTTACTGTGAATATAATTAGGTAGGTAATAGTATCTTTGGAAAAATTCAATGCTTCAGGAATGAAATGCAGGAATATCATCCCACCACCCCAATATCATCGGCAACTGGCAGAAGTTAATAAATTTACTAAAACTTGGCAAAACCATTAGTTGTCGGAAATTACTTATTATTATTGGAAATCAATTTAAAAAGAAACGAATAATCTAAAAAAAAAGCTCACTGGTATGATTCGAAGAATAAAAAGTTGGAAAATTCAGAACTGTTCCCACTTCAAAAGTGTCGGTTCGGTTTGTCTCTTATGAAGTAGTATAAGTCCCTATAGATTGTGTTTCTAAAAAAATACTAGCAATGCTTGGGAATCACCGCTCTAATCTAAAGTTTTGGTTTATAAAAAAGAATTTTTAAATCTGACTCCTCTTTTCAGGTAGAATATTTTATGAGCTAAAACTATCATCGGAGAATCTTTTTTGAAAAAATAATCCTTATCATTGAAAAACTGAAAATAATGGAGATGTAAAGTATGAACAAAAATTACTAAAATGAAAAAATTAACAAAAGTCAAATCAAAAAGAGTACAACATATTAAGTGAAAAAAATGTATTTTACTCAACTGATTATTATATTATGTAAAGAATTTTTTTAGAGGTGTTGAACTTGGCTCCCCTTGTTTTGAAATTATAAATTTTTTTGGTTGTTCTCAAATTTTCTTCATTTCTTCTCAATTGTTCTGATATTTTGTTTGCATTTGCAAAATATATCGAAAAAATCACAAAAGACATTTTTTTGCAAGCTCCCCTTTTTTCGAAATTAAAATTTTTTTTTGTTGTTGTCGATTGTTCTTGATTTGTTTTAATTGCTCTGTAAAAACAAATGAAGAACAATCAAGAACAATAAACAAAATTTTTAATTTAAATTTAAAAAACGGGGAAAATAGAAAAAGGGAGCGATTTTCACGGTAAATATTAGAATAAAAAATTTATTTTTACAAAACAATAAATTGGGAACATTACAAGAAGAATCGAGAACAATCAAAAAAAATTTTAATTTACAAAGAAGTGGATCTGGCGCAAAAGTTATTTTACGATTTTCGCGGTTATCGTTAGATTTAATAAATTTATTTTTACAGAACTATCGAGAACAAATTAAGAACCATCGAGAACAACAAAAATATTTTAATTTCGAAAAAAGGGGAGTTGGCAAAGGCAATTTTTTGTAATTTTTTCGATATATTCTTGCAAAATCAAAAAAAAATATCAGAATAATTCAGTAAAAATAGAAAACAATCGAGAACAAAGAAAATGAAGCCAAGATCACGCACCTATTTTTTGGCTGAAATTTAAAATTTTTATCTGGTCCCCCATCAACGATATTTAGCGTAGAAAAATATAATTTTGTTAAATTTCTAAACTTTGAAAATATTTAGAAAAGAAAAGGGAGAAAATCTCAGGGTTGATATTTGGTGTGTAAATTTAACTAGTTACCATCTCTTTGTAAAAAAAATCTAATCATGAAATTTTTTTCCTTCATAAAAAAACTACTCTTCAAAGATGACATTGGAAATTTGAGATAAAGATAATTTGAATTTGAAGTTTGGAATAACTTATAATTGATTAAAATGATGAAATTCGTAATAGCATAATTTGGAACTTAAAGGTATCGCAAAAAAATTTTTTTAATTCCGGTGCATATGATCGATTTATTTTTTAAAAGCTTTTATTTAACTTGGTGTGACCGTCGTCCGTCGTCAGTGTGCTTGGACTTTCTTAAAGGCATTTTTTAACCAACTTCTTTACGTCCTAGAGAGCTGAAATTTGGTACACAGCTTTCACTTGCATCAAATTTTTATATTTTAATTTCGTTTTTCAAAAATTCCGACAAATAAGCCAAAAATTGGAAAAAAACTAAAAATGAAATCTATCAAGTACTCTCCTGTCTCCTGTAAAATTTTGTAAATGTCAGTTAAAAGTATGTATGCTATCATTTTTAAAGTGACATTCGATTGTAAGTTTTCAAAATAATTTTTGAGTAATGAGAAAATTAAATCTATCAGTGCTCTCCTCTAAAATTTTGTAAATGTCAGTTAGGTTAGTTCTGCACTTGCATGACGATATAAGAGTTAAATACAACATTATGCTTACTATCAATTAACATTGAAGTAAAACATCAAGACTTCCAAAAGGATTTATTGAATTTAGAATAACTAAAATAGAAAATAAATTGCAGCGTGCTTCCAGTCCCAAATATCACCTTTTTCGCGGGATTTATACCTTTTTTTTAAAGTATGTAGGTTAATACGGGACACGGACAACTCGGCACCGGGAAAACTCGGCACCGGGACAACTCGGCACCAAACGATCGGATTTTTAAAACCACCGTTTTTTTAACTCCACCGTTATTTTCTCAGATATTTGTGTTGCTTGCTCGTCGTGGTGAAGGTCGCGGATTTGTTTTTCCGGTTCTCTTTTGCCTACTTCCTAACAAGCTACAAGCGAGCTACTCGAAGCTTTTCCGTATGATTTAAGATATGTGGCCCGAATTTAATCCAGATGCTGTAAATGTAGATTATGAGATGGGTATACATAATGCTCTGCGCGCAGAATTTCCTGGTGTAAACGTTAGAGGTTGCTTCTTTCACCTAGTTCAAATCTAATAAAATCTAATAAAAATACAGAAAACATTCGATGCTGATTACGAGCGTTTTGTTGCGGGATACGAAGCACCACCAAAACGCAAACGTTATGAAGACGCAGATCTGGGTATTCTTAATAAATTAACGAATTATGAGCAAGAGAATATGTTGGAGTATTTGCTTGGTTTATCTCATAATTATGTAATGAACTAATATGTACCTACATAAATAAATGTATGTAAATATATATTTTTTAAATAAAAACCTTGTAATTTTATAATAAATATTTTTATACTCGTATTATTTTTATTTTTGTTAATATTTTTTAATAATTATAAAATAATTTTCCAACTAGTGCCGAGTTATTACGGTGCCGAGTTTTCCCGGTGCCGAGTTGTCGCGTACCGAAACCGTGATTTTTAAATCTTTGGAATACTCTTTGCTTCTGAGTATGTCAATTTATTATCAAAAAAGATATATTTCAACCAAATTAACTTTAGTTTCACTTATATGTACGATTAAAATTTAAATCACTTTTATACTTTTCGCTACAATACTAATAAAAAGTCTTATACGTCAAAATCCGTATTAACCCGGTACTTTTTATTAGTATTGTCGCGAAAAGTATAAAAGTGATTTAAATTTTAATCGTACATATAAGTGAAACTAAAGTTAATTTGGTTGAAATATGTCTTTTTTGATAATAAATTGACATGCTCAGAAGCAAAGAGTATTCCAAAGATTTAAAAATCACGGTTTTTAATGGTTAAAAGGTGGAAAATCATTAAGAGCAGCAGAACGTCAATTTAATATTCCAAATCAAACAAAAAGTCTCTGGTGTTGAAAAAATAATAAGTGTGAATCAGCAGAGACCCGACCAACAACAGTACAACCACGAAAAACAACCAAAAAGGGATGATAAAATAATCGTTGTGAAGCATTACAACATCCTCGTCCAACGACTACACAAATTGTTAAAAATTTTAACAAAAATCGCGAAGATAGGATACATGTTTCGACAGTGAAACGTCGACTACATTCAGTTGGACCATTTGGCAAAGTATTTCTAAGAATCCACTTATGCCCGTACTAATAGTCGCGGATCAATCCGAGATTCAAGATTAATTCTCGAAATATGTAGTAGCTGTCGCTACGATACGGTCTATATTCCAGTAATCTTATTGGTAAATCTAGGATCATCTTGAATCTCTACTATTAGTACTATTAGTACGGGCATTATATCAAAGAAAAATCGGATAGACTAAAAAATTCAAAAATAAAAAATTGTAAAAAAAATTAAAAAATTTAAAAAAAAAACCTTTTATTTAAAATAAAAATATGTGCACTAAAAAGTAAAAAATAAAATAATTTTTTAAATAAAATCAAACAAAGCTCCTTGAAAACATCTATATAAAAGCGTGGGGCTATTAAACAACAATAATTTCATAAAATTGAATACATTGTAATACACTTACATAGCAAATACATAGCATGTTGTATCCATTTCTGTATGTACCTACTCGTAGTTGCAGTTGGGCTTTTCTGATACTTTTTGTGTATGAAATTCTTAGCTCCACGCTTTTATATAGATGTTTTCAAGGAGCTTTGTTTAATTTTATTTAAAAAATTATTTTATGTTTTACTTTTTAGTGCACATATTTTTATTTTAAATAAAAGGTTGTTTTTAAAAATTTTTAATTTTGTAAATTTAACGTTCTCAAATTGAAAAAATATTTAAGTAGAAACTTAAATTTTGAAATTTAATATTTGAAATTTTAGCATTCTCAAAAACCATTTATAGTGAAGTTATATTGAATTATATTGAAATTGAATTTGAAAATTATAATTTTTGAAGAAGAATTAAAAAAACTTTTTAGAATTGTTAAGAACTAAATTAAGAGTCTCATTTGTTCCAGTGTAGTGGGTATAATATAGAATAAGGATTCGAGAATTCAGAATAGTTTATTATTTTAAATTTTCGCCTATATTACACATCAGCAATATGTTTTTCGTTGCTGAAACTGAAACTTGACAGTGTTTTTATTGACTCATTTAGGATTTTTATTTATCCACTCTTCCAATTTGGTACTTTTTTCAGTCGTTGGTCTGAAAGTTTCCTTCCAAAAGAAATAACATATTTAATGTTATATAATTTCAAGCATAAATTATTAATTGGAAAATATTAATCTATAACTAAAAAATATTTTATTAATGTATGCTGAATTAAACGAAATGTGTGAGCTGTTTTACTTCCATGTGAAAATATAACATATATGTATATACCACTTGTTTATTAGAGGTTAGCGGTAAATAAAATGAAAATTTCATTGTATAACATAAAATGCTATTGTTATCGTAAAGTCTCTATTAAAGTTTTTAATCCAAACGTGAAAACAATAGCATTCTTATAAAATTACTAATAAAACAAATATTGGTGTAACTAATATTCATTTATTTTTACTGTTTTTACTGATTTCTAATTAGTTTTTCGAAAATGTACTGCAATTGAAAGTTATGGTAATTAATTGCCACATTATCTTACCAACTAACTACAATATTCGATAATAAAACAAACTGTTTGCTGAACATTCTCATGAAGTTCATTTCATTAATTAAATATTTACAAAGTTACTTAATTAAATGCTCTCATAGCATTAAATCATTTCAATACCTTAACAATCTGCAATGAATTTTTATACTAACTATTTTCCTGGCAATTCGACGAGCAGTGATAATGAAAATTAGTTGATGAATTTTTTCAAAAATTAAAATAATGAGAAATTTCAAGTAAAATTTTGAAATAAATAAAAAGCATATTATGCAATTTAAATTTATCTTAATTTACTATGAGTAATTTTTTGAAATTTAAATATGAATAATAATCATAACTTAACATTTTTAACATTTTTTTGAATATTAGGGAGCGCCAGACTTAAATGGCACACCCCATAGTTTTATTATCCATCAAACCCTTTAAATATTTAAAATAGCCGTACTTCGTGTAAAATAATCTGTAGAAGTTTTAATATTCACATATTTTTATGATGTGCATATAATATAACCATGCAAGTGGGATGAAAATTGCATCCAATGATTTTTCTTTTGGTTTAAATAGAATTTAGTTTGATGGTAAAGTGTCAGCATGCTTTTATGAAATAATGAAGTACACTATGCACTTCGGCATGGTAATTGTGTTTTCTGATATTATTAATGCACCTGCATTTAACCAACCTATATAAGCTGCTATTCAGTTATTTCTTTTGGAAAATTTATAATCCAAAGTAAATTTTGTTTACAAGTTTCTTTTGTAGAAAATATACGCCCGCACCAATTACCCATAATAGCAATTAGCAAACTTATTTTATTAACGCAAGTTTGAAATTGATTTTTTAATAGATGTTTTATGTGAATTTGAAAAATTAATTATTGGCTGTCGAATAATTTAAATCATGCCTTAACTAATTGAAATCTCATGTTCATAAAACATTGATACGTAAGTCGTTCCGATTCTAATCCGATTCGAATTAAATTGTATTATGCTAGTGCCGATTCCAATTTAAATTGGTTTTGGTGAGCAACCGATTGGTTATAGGAACGCATATACAACACCACAAATATTCATAGGTATTTTACGTCGATGGTTTGATCTCATATAGCACTAGGTATAATTTAAATTTTTAAATACTTGGCAAATTTATAGCAATTGAATGTAATTAAGTTGAACAATAGCTAACGTCATAATTTTGTGGATTCTACGTTGCATGCTTAAAAGGTATGTTGATCTATTAAAGTCCCAGGTGTATAAGCAGTAAAATGCGGTAGCTTTAGCAAAAGCTCTTATTTGAAAATGAGAATGTGTATTAAGCACATTAACTGCTAACAGCATAAAGCTAATGATTACATTTAACCTGCTTCATATATCAATTACATGCCATATTGAGAGTTCCCTATAACAAGTAAAGAATTTCCAAACAACAAAATTCAAATTAAATAGGAATTACTTAAGCGCATTCACATAATCGTATTTACTAGGCACTACGTGTTATGAGAAGGTTCGTGATATTGTAACTAATAAAAGACTTGCAATTACTTTAATTAAAAATTTTAATTGCTCATTATTGGAGAGTCAAGTTTTAGCAATGCACGCTACAGTTGATCACCAACACTTTAAATTGAAAGCATTGATATGTACAGAATATATTATACCAATTTGTCCTTTACGTTCTATACCTTGTAATCGTTCTGCTTTTGTCGTAAGAATCCAAAACTTTTTTAGTTTCTAACTATCTTTAATGCCTGCTAATGATACTAATAACATAATTTGATGTTAATTGTTTAATTAGAACAAATACAATAAAAGCTGCATTATTCGGCACATTTAATTTTCAGTTTTTGAAATTGAATTTTATTATGATATTTTATTTATTATGTTCTTGAATTTTAATATACGACCATTTTGAAAGTTTGATATTATTATATATTTGAATTTGTTTGAGAAGGTTGGTTTTGTAAATAATTTTGTGTAAATGTTGTAAAAATTTAAATTTGTGCATCTTTTCGTTCCAACAATTTTAAGTTGGTACAGAATTGAACAACAATATTTAATTTTAGCCAGATTCGTCGAAGCGAATGGACGCTTTTATGAAAGGCTCCATAACTACTGTTAACAATAGGCGTATTCTTTTTACCTATTTTATTTCCATCTGAGTTACGCAACTGAGACGAAGTGAGCTGAGCCGAACAGAGATTAACTGAGTCAAAGTGAGAAAAACATAAAGTAAAAAGAACAACACAAATACACTACCAAAGCATAATGCAAAAATTACCTACCAACCACATTATATTTGGTTGTATAATTTAATTATATTATAATTAATCGTATATAATTATATACGTATATTAACGAACAAATCACCTTTTTTTTTCGTTTTTACCTGGAAGTCACTTTTATGTAAATTAATAAATTACCAAATTTTTATTAAATTTAAATGTCAAGTACAGAAGTGTCACAATTTAACCAAAAATTTAACAAAAAACCAAACTGACAGATGACTTATCCCTTTTAAATCAACCAATTCGGGCTATTTCCAAATTAAACTCAGTTGTAACACTTTGAAACAGCAAGATCAGTTGGGTTAGGGAGGGAGGTAGTTTTCTCAGTTGAAACTTAGTTCGGCACGGCACTTGCTTCAAAACGGTAAAAAAAACACCCATTTAACTGAGTATCTGAGTATTTCAGTACAATCTCACTTAAAGTAGGTAAAAAGAATACAGCTAATAATTTCAAAATTATTTAAAAATTTGTGAAATAAATTTTGAATTTACGTGAGCCAGTGGTGGGAACAGACGTACAAAAAGTTGCTTCCGATAATTACGTTTATAATTGCTATATTATGTTTAATGTAAAGATTTGCAAATAAATTATTTGAGTTGTGAGAAAATGATTTTATTAATAATTGAGTTGGAAGTCCTGAATTTGAACGAAAGTGGATGAGTATTTGAAGATTTGGATATTGAGGGGGTGGGTGTTGTGCTCGTTTTTACCATTCCCATTTAAACAAAAATATAAATTATTATTATTAGTATAAGTTCCAAATATAAAAATTGGATTTATAAAAATTAAATTAAAAATATAGCATATTTAAGTTGTATTTTTTTTAAATTTCTTTGTTTTCTTTCACCTCTTTTCTAAAATTGTCTGTTGTTTTTTTCTAATTTTTATAGGTAATTATAAAAATTAAAAATAAAACTAATAATAAAAATTTGAGAAAAAAATGAATATAGGAATTTTTTTGTAAATTTAATTGCTTGTGATTGCTTTAGCTTTTTGGAGTTTATCAAGATTCATTAGATCTAAAAAGATTTTTGAAAAAAACATCATCAGACTATAGCCTAATTGTAGAATGATTCGCTTAGCTAATTCCTTAAGTGACGATGGTTCTTTTGATAGCATAGATTTTACGTTTGGGTTATAAACTGTTAATTTTCTCTTTTATTGTGCAATTTTCTACAGTTGAATTTAATTGTAATTTTTGTGAAATGGCTTAACCGTATATATATACTCGTATATTGTTATTATTATTTTTACATGCTTAGTAAATATTAATTCTACACATTAAAAATTATGCATTAATTATGTTAGAGATAATTAAGTTAATAATTAATATAGATAATTAATTATTATCTCATTATACGTACATTCAATTATATAAAAAAAATTGTAACTACCTACCTAATAAGCTAATAAATTTTACATCCAACAACAATTTCTCAAATAGCCTGAACACCGTCTTATGGTATCTACCTGAAGTCCAATATATGAATATTTACTTTTTTAAGTAAGTAAATACGGCGTGGGAACCTAATAAAAATATTATGACAGATAACTACAAAATATTCTTTTGCAAGGAAAAATATTACCTGCTTCTAAGACATTTTAGTGTAGTAATAAAACAATTATATATATATTTTTCCATTTATTGTACCCGGTTTAATTTTATTTATCTTGAAGTATACTATATAATTATTTTTTCAAAAATTGTGTTATTTTGCTTTTGAAATTACAAAAAAATAGGTTTAAAACTTTTTATTAAAATTTATCTATTAAAATTAGCCACTTTACATATATTTGTAAAAGTTGTGAAAAATGAAAGAAAATATAAAAATAATTTATTTGACATTAATTACAAAACAATGTTTGCTTTCTGTTTCTATCTTGCAATAAATCGATCAAGAAGGGTGGCGGCCCCATCGCCCTCTCCGTGCCAGCCGGCAGTATAATTGCAATTTTTTAATCTAAAGCCTACCATACCCAATTCTCTTAAAAGAAGAAAATTCTTTTCAAAATTGGATACCAAAATGTAACACAATATATTCAAAAACAAATATAATTATAAAATTCACCTTGGTAAGGGGTAACAAATTAACTTTTTTAATAAAAAAATTTGATAATAATGTAGATTCGCTTGATAATGTTTTGTTATACATAAACAAATAAATGTGTTTTGAAAAATTGTTGTTTTTTGATTGATATAAAAATAAATTTTTATAAAGTTTCTCAGTTTATATAAATTTCGTATCATTCATCTATTAAACATAGTATGTATGTAGGTTACGATTCTATCCTACCATTTAAAGATTACTCAGTTATAGGTGCAACTTACAACATAATAATTACCAGTACCTATATCCTGTAATACCTACTTAAGTACTTCATAAATAAAAGACAATAATCGCATTTATGACTATAGCGCCACAATAAAATAATAAAAGTAAAAGGTTTCACTTCCGTTGGTATAGAACCATTCTTATCATTTTTTTGCCTTTTGAAGTATACCTACAATTAGTATTACTGCTGTGAACTAAATAATATGTTCAAGACGAATAAGACCAAAGACAAATCATGTTAACTCTCTCTGCTCATGTAAAAATATAAAAATATATTTTTTTTTCTATTTCTGCGATTTCTTCGACTAAAAATAATAGAACAAGCAATAAAATAACATACTAACATTCCAACTGTCAAATAAATTCTTTTATTTTTCTTTTTTCAAAATCTGCTTTAGTGGATAAATATTAATTTTATATATTATATGATAATAAAATTTAATTATTAATTCGCGAAGAATAATTTATCCGCTCTTTTGTGTGTAATAAAACTAACATCTTAAAATTTTGGGAATTTATTAAAATTTGAATATGTACCTACGTGTAGTCCAATATTTTTTATCAAGGTATGTGCATTGTATAAAACTGATATTATTACATCATGACAATCAACTTAAAGCTATTTATGATCATGCCATTATCAAACCATATAAGAAAATAGCTTGTGCATCCCAGAATTTACATATAACAACGTTTCATTGTATTTAAGTAGTATCTATATCATGGTAGGATTATTTTGTATTATTTACAAAGCATCACTTCCCATTGTACTTACAATATACAACACTATAAGAAAGCCATATACATTTTTTATATGCTTAAATGTTCGTCAGTTCGAGAATACAGTAAATGCCTTTTCCGGGTTTTATTTAAGGAGACAACTTTAAACTCTGTAATATTTTATAATAATTATCTATTATAAAATAATACAGTAAAATAGTCAATTTCACTTCAGGTATAAGAGAAAACTGCCTTGAATTTTCACATTTAGAAATGAAATGTGTGCCATCAGTATGAAACCTACAAAGTGACAAATGTGTCGGTGTCCGTTTAAAGAATATATAAAAGAATATTTTGTTCACATTGTAGTTAGATGTATAGAAAAACCACAACTTTTATTTATTTGTAGGTAAATAAAACCTTTAGATTTTGTAAAATGGTTTCTAGGGTGGCCGACAACAATGCCTAAGTTAATACTAAACAAACAAATATTTCTTGTGTACATATATTTCCATTAGTTTGCTGTATGCATATAGTACCTACTACCTATACACACAACAGTTCTAAAGAGTACCGCTCGGATCACTATTTAACTTTTCTGAAGTCAAAACGTTTCTAAATACGATCAATTTACAGAAAATTAATGTATTGTACCACCAATGGTGTATATTGATTATTGAACACAAATATGTAAAACAAAAATGTTAAAATTATGAAATATTTATTAAAGAATCATTATTGACTTTGCAAAGATAGTAATTAATGTATAAAAAATAAATACCTACATTGTAGTATAAATAGAAAACTTATTCAACTATGAATAAAAGATAACAATAAGAAACATCTTTTCGGTAACTTCCAATAATCGATATTTTTCAAAATTTTAATTTTCAATCAGCTTTGGAAATACAATTTTAAAGAGATTTTGGTTGTCATCATACAAGCAACCCCATTAAAATTAACAAAAGAACGCTTATGGGTATTAGTGTGTAATCGGTACACAAACTTTGGCGCATTGTTTGAAATATTTTTACCTGTCATCTGAGTTATAAATTTAAAATGTTTATATGTACCTTTACATCCTTAAATTTTAACTTATTAAAAACTCTTTGTAAGCCAAGTGAGCAGGGTAAAAATAGTAAAAATAATAGCATTAACTTTTACAAGAGATAACAGACAAATCTTTAAAAATGTATATGTACTTCTTCGATAAGCTTGTTTACACATTGTGTAAAACCAAAAAACCTATTTACACTCGTTGGTTATTTTCTTTCCTCTGGTTAACCTGAGAACTATTTTTAATGCCCCATACTTGATTTTCAGCATGAACATGTCTACATGTAAATCTTATGAATGACAACCATTTAAAACTGATTATTTTCAGAATGTTTATTTTGTTCTAATTAAAGTAAATAGTTTTAATATATACTAAATATTTGAGTATATTCTTCAGATACCTAATATACAAATTTTTATTAATTTATTGTAGTATAAATTTGCCAACTATATTTGAATATTATTATAGTTAATCAGCTTAAATTAAAACGAAAATTTATGAAAAATAGTCAATTTAGACATGCAAATTTTGGTAATTAATATAATTTAAAGTTATATTTTTATTATTACAATTTTGCATCCTTAAAGCTTCTTTGATTTCATTTATATTATTTAGATTGAACCTGGATATCTATTCAACCTGTCTATTTTCTATAATTTAAAAATTGTTGAGTACGAGGTCAGTAAGAACAAAAATTAAGTTGTCCGACGTTTCGGGTTCTTTATTGACCCATTTTCAAGGCTAGATAGAAAATATTTTTAAGTGCGATGACACATCTTTCCGTTTTTCTTTTTTTCCGGCTGTGTTTGAACACGCTTCGACCAGCCACGTGGAGTTTTGTTCAAATACAAACACACACAAAAAAACAACTTTAACCCAGAGGGATCGAGTAATAAGATTCGATCGAAAAAATTTTTTCTATCTAGCCTTGAAAATGGGTCAATAAAGAACCCGAAACGTCGAACAACTTAATTTTTGTTCTTACTGACCCCGTACTCAACAATTTTTAAATTATACAATGAAAGGTCAACAATATTTAAACAACTTTCTATTTTCTTTTTACTTTTACAGAGTTACAAAATTAAATTCACTATCTGTGTAAGTCTATCTATGATTAAACATTTTATTAGTGTATATGCACTTGCCCCAAAACGGACTTACCCAATCTCACCTTATTACTCAAAAAAAATATATAATATACGTATGTAAAACATCAAAACTGTAGTTTCTAGCCTACTGTAAAAATAAAACTTGTAACAAATTATGAAGTAGTAAATAAGTTGATGAACAGATTAACCAAAAACTTTTTTAAGCCACTAAACCTAAACCCCTAATGCTTACGGATTTAACAATTAACATTTTTTATACAAATACCCAGTAAGCAATCTGTTCAAACTGACTTGAAAATTTGAGTAAGTTCTAATCTCTTTCAGATCTTGAAATTCTTTTGTTATTGTTATAGCTACTGTATTGTATAGAAATACACTCTTCTATGTGGTGCAGCGTGATTGATTTTCAAATAGATTATTTGAATTTTATTATTTTACACAAATATTAATCAAAATAATAACAAAATCAAACTAAGTACCTAATTATTTATATTCTAATATATAAAATTCATATCTAGTAATTGTTTCATTAGTGCTGATGTATAAATATAGTTCTTTTTGGAGTGGAAGTAGTTAATTCATGAGCGACAAACTCCGGAGTGAATTATATTTTGCAAATTGATAATAATTATATATTTTATCGTCTTGTATAAAATTCAATATTTTTCTATAAAAAAAAACTATTATTTACTACAAATATAGAAATTTAAAAATATCGTTAATCCATTATGTGTGTGAGTATCGATTCTAGGAATTTTGTTCGACTAGCTGTAATTCGACTGCTTTTGTTCGACTTAACATTTATTCGACGATTTGTGCAAAGGCTCACGGAAGACTGATGACAAGTTATCACTCAAAAATATTACAAATTTAAGTCATTTTTGTGTTGGTTTAAGTTTTACCCTTTCACCTTTTTTTAAATTATTTAACATTTTTAAGTGTGTGACTTTTGATTTTTAAACCACTGCAAACTCGACCAAAACAAACTATCACAAACCAAGAAACACCAAAATACCATTTAGCAGCCATGACAGAATTTTAAGAAGTTGCATTGCAATAACAAGCAAATTTGTAAATCGTAAAATTTAATCACAAAACAACCACCAACAAAGAAGATTTTAGGCCACAAAATTAAGTCAACAACCAAGGGTGGTGTTGGGCTAAAGCGAGGAAGAAATGATATTTGTGCATGTCCATGCGGACAACGACATGAAATTTTGATCAAGTTAAGAAATCCTATTGATTTCGTTATCGGAGAACCCAACCTAAAATAACGACTTATAGCAAATTCAGTTAATTTCAAATTGTGAAGATAAAGTTTAAATTTTTCGTGGTTCGATTTTCGAACAGGATCAAATCGTGCAAAGTCCAGTATCAGTATCCAGGAGTATCCAAATGAAGTGAATATTTACTCCATTTATATTTTATTTTTAAATATTCAGTGTTATCATTTTCACTTATATTTATTAGTTAATTTGTTTATATTTGTTGTAGGATAAATACACACTTTTAGACTTGACACTACTTTATTCAGACAAATTTAATGAAATGAAAGCTTGTACGTTAAATAAACCCGAATTGTTCAAAAAATTAACCCATAATAATTTTAAATGTAAATCAGCACTGAGAATTCCTTTGTTTATTATTTTACTAGTCATAGATTTGGGATTTGACCAGGGACGTGCCTAAGGGGGGGGATAGAGGTTGGAGCCCCTCTTCAACATTGGAAAAATAAGGCAAAGTTGGTAATTTTCATTGAACAGTTGGCAAAACTACTAGTTGGTGCAAATGGCTTAAATTATTGCATACCCTTGAAAAAGACGCAAAAAAGCTAAAAAAAAAGCTCATTGGTATATTGTGAGGAACAAATTTGTTGGCAATTTCACGATTCCTCCCCCCTCATAAAAGTTGGTTGGGCACGTCCCTGGATTTGACGCTCATCTTTTGCTTTACGTTTTTATTTGGTAGTCAGGCTTATCTAACTTACTAACCAATGAGAAGCGCTTCCTTAGGGGGGCGTAGAGAAATCATCAGGGGGTGCAATGTATTAGAATATCCTAAAGAAAAATCTTGAGAAATAAATGTTGTGAAAATTATGTGTTTTTTTTATTATAACAATGATAAAAATTATAAGGGAGGCATTAACATATTTTTATAATGGACCGGGAAAGCTCAACGTAAAAATGGTTAGGAATCCTTGCTGTAAGTAATCTAGGGAATCGGAGGATCATCGCAATACATTTTCTTAATTGCAATTAATCATCCATATGGATGATTTCTATAACAAAATTAGAAATTAGAGAAATTCTTTTATAATAAAAAAAGTTAATTTTCAGTTATAAGACGTCGTCTATCAGACGACATTATATAGATCTAAATTATTTTTAGATTCTCAATGAGTAGGCTTAGATTTTAACAACCACCTAAGAACTTTTTAACTATCTAAAAAATAAAAAAAAGACACAAACAGGGCTGTATTAAATAAGGTAATTTATCAGTGAAGTACCTTATGAACTATGAATATTGTAATAAAAAATAAATATTAGTAAGATATTCCCAAATGCAGTTCTTTTTTTTCAGTATAAACCACTCTCTCAAATTTTGACATTGTGAGAAGTGAAGTTGAAAATTTTATGATTATCATTTTTTAGACTCTGATGCAAGTTAAAACCGGTAAAATCAAGTATTATCTTAACATGTTTATTATAAATAACCAAAATACCAACAATTGCTTTCGTATTCCAATTTATTGTATAGAAATACACCAAACCAAACTTCAGAAATCTTGATCGATTCAGATACAGCAATATATACAATCTATAAAAATGTTTCCAACTCATGTCTGTATCCAAAATTGAATAAAATAACATCACAATATTTTCTGAAACTTTTGTTTTCTGTCCCTTACTTAAGTTATATCACTGCCGGAAATCTTGAAGATTTCAAAATACAATTGAAAGCATCTAGATGAAATTATTTCTAAAAATGTCATTAGATTAATAAATTAGTGGCAGCTGATACCGGAGGAGAGATGGGTCTTACGAAAATAATATATTAAATCATTATGATGAATTACTTAATTTTATTTACTTTATTTTAATCTCTCGTCTTCGCAAAACACTTAAGTTAAAAATTAAAAAGCCGTAGCTTTCTTACTTGATACCTACAACATGTTTTGTGCGACTACGCATTCATCTGCAGACGCTCCTAAGGGTCAATCCCACCAGACAAAAAAAATCGAGTTTTTATGTATTACCAAGGTAATTTAACAAGTTTTGCCTAAAACTCCATTTTTTTTGTCTGGTGGAATTGGCCCTAAACAATACACAAAATAAATAAAAGATGTTATAATTATTATCGTATGTCCACGTCTGGAACTGATTCCGATCATAACTTGTTAAATAAATCACTACTTCACTCATGAGAAGATAGAGGGAGACAGCCTCCCCCTGTCCCTTTCCTAATATCTGGGACAGTTATCAAAAATTGACAAATCCACCGAAAAGTTAGCAAAACCGTCAGTTTTCAGAAATCACTAACTTGTATTGTCAAATATCAATAGGATTCCTTTAAAAAAAATATCGTCATTTCTGCCGCAATATCTCGAATCATCAGCACACCAAATTTTATCCGGAGATGCGATGACATATTCATTTAAATGAATATTTAATAAATAATTATTAAATTACTGATAACTAACAGATTTTACGTAAAATACATAGGTATACATAGAATTAATTAAAACTTACCTTTCCACATACCATTACATACAGTAAACAAAATTTCAATCGTTGTAAATAATTAATTAAATAACTAATAACTGTCGAAATTATTATTAAAATTTTCGAATATATGTCATAATTGTACAAGCCATCTAACAAATTTTTACAAAAAATAGATAAATTAAGATTTCAGTTAATATTTTATGTAATTTTCTTGCTTTCACATTTGGCTCTATTGTTTTCTCGCCAATACTTGTATTTTAACAGCTACATTAGTATACAAATTTTTATCACAATCGGTTAAATATTTCCGCAGATATGATGACATTTTTATTTATTTTATTGTGGTAGCCCTGGAAAAGATGTTTTTGCCAAAACTTTATTTTCACCATGGAGTTTGATTGCCATCGACGCAGAAATGCAGAAGAAAATCGAGGGACAAGTAATTTTTTCCAGATTTCGCAAAAACCAATCTTTTTTTTTCATGTCGAATTTCTGATTTTTATCAAATGGTTCTACATGTTGTCAAGTCCTGTGGGAGAAATGTTCCTACATACCAAATTTGGTTGAGATTCCTTCAGTACTTCATGAGCAGGGCTCGGAAGTTATAGCACTAAAAAAGTGAACTTTTAGTTCTTTAATATGCACTTAGCGCTATAAATAGCATTAAAAAATGAAAATTATGCAAAATAAAATGGTCAATAAATGTTTTTATTTTTTTATAAATGTTTTGTTTTAATTATTTTCAAATTTGAATAAACTGCGGTTTTTTGATAGTAGAGTTTTTGAGTTTTGTACGACGAGAACGATACTGTGCAACATTGACGGACGTCACTGGTGCGTACTTAAAAAATACCAAGTCATTAAAATTTAAATCTTCAGAAAGAAAGAACCATCTAAATTTCTGGATATTTCTTCACCAGTTAGAATTTTGGATATTTATATTAGACCACGAGTTGTTTCCAGTATTTGATTGAAATTCTTTTCGACAGCTTTTTCCATTTAGTTCACATAGTTTCAAATGAATTTTGAATATCTTGAACAGTTTTAATTGAATCTGATAATAATGATACATATCTCTGTTGTAACAATTTTATAACATAATATACCGGGTGCTGAATGAGTTAGCCGAACATAGGAAATTAACATGTAAAAACTTATTTATGCAAATTCCTGCTTCCCTAATTATTTTAGAGAAAAAATGAAAGATACAAAAATAATGCAGAAATATATTCTACAAATGATAAGACTATTAGACTTCATCTAACTTTTACTTAAAAGGTCAAAAAATGCTTTCGAAATTGTTAAAATTTTCATTTATCGCACTGGCCATATAATAAATTCAATTTAATTTAAATATTTTCAAAAATAATTACTATGGAAACTTTCATGGCCAGTCTGATAATTGAAACTTTCAACAATTTCAAAAGCATTTTTTGACATAAAGTAAAAGTTAATCGAAATCTAATGCTCTTATCAACCGTAGTATATTGCCACGACTCGATGAAGAACTTTAAATTCGTGTGTACGTCTTTATTTTGAGCTCCGTAAAGTATGATAGTAAATTTAGAATGGATGTGATTCAATTTGTTTAATTCAAAAAAAATATCCTACTTATGAATGAATATAAATTTTATTTTATGTTAAATAAAACAATTGATTTACAAATTTTTAATTTTGGTTTATAAATATTAGCAGTGACGCATTAAGATCCCGGCCCGAATAAAATTACGCATAAACCGCGAGCACTTTTAAAAAGTTATTGTTATGCAAACCTGGTCTTCTGCCTTTCTTCTGGTTTTAAATGAGTTGTGGGCACCTCTGGTTCTTCCACGTTAAAGACAACTGTCGCTTCCAATTTCAAAATAAACTTTCTATCCAGGTTCCAAAATGGTTGTTTCTGATTTATGAGACACTGGTTCCCGTCCAAAAAATTTAAATTATTTATTCTTGATCGGAAAATTTTATATTTTAACTTTCTTTGTTATTAACTTTGGTTATTAACTTTGATTGCACGATTTTCCCTCTTTGGGGTTCAATCACTAACTCAAAAATTTACGACCTTCCTCGTTAGGATCTCGTCGCAAACTCCTTAATTTTTCTTGTTTATCTGTTATCTCTCTGTTACCCCTACGTGTTTCATCGCAATATATCTCTGCACAACTTTTGTGTCTTGCATTTTTTCTCTAAAATAATTAGGAAAGCAGGAATTTGCATAAATAAGTTTTCACATGTTAATTTCTATACGACTAATACAGAATACGAACATTCTGACTCACTTTCCAATTCAGAAAATACACATTCTTTGCACCTGTTACAGAATATTTCATTCTGTAACATCCGTTACAGAATGACTATATACTATATATTTTACTGGTTTTATAACGCCAATGGGTATTCGCGTACTATTACAAGAAATACATTAGCACTGTGCGTCCGTCGTATAGAAAGTATAGTCTGGAACTCGTTTGGAATGGCTATTCCAAACTCGTTACAGAATATACTATTCCTATGTTCGGCTAAGTCATTCAGCACCCTGTATAATTTGATACAAATATTTCTTTTATAATAATATTTTGTTTATTTCATTATATAAAAATATGCCTGTAAATAGCACTAAATTAGCAAAATAGCAGTAAAAACATTAGGTAAATATGCAAAAATTAGCATTATAAAATTTCGTATACGACATCAGAAAAGTGCGAAACAAATTTGTATCTTACTTTCAATGTTCTAAGACTTTCCAAAAAATACATGAATTTGTTAGAACTTCCGAGCCCTGTTCATAAGTTATACACTCTTGTAGTTTCAACTTTGACAGCTTGTAATTTTTGACAGATGACAGATGGAAAGTTAATTTGATCTATTCTGGATAAAACTTTTCAAGGTCTTTAAAATAACCTATCACAAGATAAAATTGTTTTTAATAATATTGTGTTATTTTCTTGTAGTGGCACTCCTGATTGACAGATCGCGACGAAAACCTCAATTTCACCTTTCTACCGTAAACCTTACTACCATACCAAATTTGGTCGTGTTTGGTTGGACGATTCAGGAATAAAATGAGGGACAAAATCTGACGACAAACAGACCGACACAGACAATTTTTTTATATTTTTTGCAAATCTTTACGTGTCTGAACACGGCGATCTTGAAAATGTAAAAAAGATTTGAAATTTATTTTCGATTACCTTACCTCCAAACAAAAAATTTTTTATTAGTGGTAGAAAAGTGGTGAAGCTGAAACAAAGCTTATTTGTATACCAATTTGTGAGAGGTCAGAGACGAGAAGCAAAACAAAACGTCGACAGTTGGTAAATTGAGGACTGTTCCATTCGAAAAATTTTGCTTTGGTTCGTTCTTGTGCTGGCTTTTCAGTTAAAAATAAAATATGTACTAATTGTATGTAGGTATACTTACACTAGTACACTCTCACATTAACATTTTAAATATATAATAAATAATAATTATTTTTGTCATTTCGGAATATTAACCATATCAATATTTTAGAAAACCCAAAAAATGCACTAAACACTTTTCAGAACTAAAATGTTTAAAAGTTAGCACATGTAAAATACACTGTAAGTATTCGCAAACGTTTTCACCATACTATGGCATCATCAGGCGATGAATTAGGATTCATGAATTAGGATTCATCGCCTGATGATGCCATAGTATGGTGAAAACGTTTGCGAATACTTACAGTGTATTTTACATGTGCTAACTTTTAAACATTTTAGTTCTGAAAAGTGTTTAGTGCATTTTTTGGGTTTTCTAAAATATTGATATGGTTAATATCGAGTTACACTACCTAAACCACGTATCAATTGATTATTTCGGAATATTATTACTTTATCATTCATAGTTTTAAAAAAGATTGTAAGTAATCATACAGAATAAAATAATTGAAATTCTTTTTAAATTAAAAAAAAAGAAAAAAAGAATTGAAAAAAATCTACAATACAAAATTAATATTAATAAAATATTTTTATAAAAAAATAATTTGAAGTTCTTAATGAAAACTAAATCATATTATTTTCTAGAAGTACGCTCAAATCATGTGAATAGCTACATTAATTGTTTTAATGTTGCCAAAATTCTACTTCGAATCCGATATTTCTAATAGTCGCGTGGGTCCGCCCCCTATTATAGCAAACAGAGAAACGCCACTGGTGTAAAGCACCGTATCTACTAGATTTACGCAGATCTTTGACTCTCTACTCAACTTAAGTTTGGTTAAATAGGCAACACAACATACAACCAAAAATTGCCAAGAATGAAATAAATTAGATTCAAAAAAAAAATATAATAATACAATACGTAGAAAATCAAAATTCAAAAAATTTAAAAAAGAGACTAAGAGATTAAGAGATTAAGAGATAAATAAAAAGAGATTAAGAAAATTTGAAAAAATGAAAATTTTGAATTTTGATTTTCTACGTATTGTATTATTCTTATATTTTTTTTTTGAATTTAACCATAAATACATACTAAAAACCACAAATTTACTTAAAATTTTTTATTTTGAGTTCTTTTTCTAAATAAATTAGAATTAAAAGTTACTTAGAATTAAACAAAATAATGCAGTTTGAAAAACAAAAGGAATAGTTTTGATAAGCTAATTTTGATTCAATGCAAGGAAAAATAAAGCGTAATAAATTGAGCAACATGCAATTTTTTGGCAAAAATCCGCACAAAAACCCAAAAAATGATACCTAATTTAATCAAAAAACTTCTTACAAGAAAATAATATTAGCTCAAGCAGTCTTTATTCTAGCTGCCATGTTGGCCAACCTCGTAGTTAGTAAGAGGCCGTTCATGTATTACGTAAGACGTTTTTTTCCTACTTTTAAACACATCCTGCCCCCAATAAGAAAAAGTAAGATGTTAGCTAACCGCCTCTTCACCTGAACGTCGTAAGTAATACGTGAAGGACACCTAGGAAGAAATAACATAAAGTGGCTCCAGAAACAATCAATACGTTCGTATGTTAACAATGTAAATTGGACTTTATCATTACTTTTTTTGTCATATAAAAATCAATTTTACAAAAAAATTGTTTAGATAATTTTTTTTGAAAATTTCAGTCCCTTCATTTTTGTTTTTATACATTTTTCTATTTTATAGCACTGTATATGAGTTTAAAGCACGGTACATAATATAGTAAGGTAATCCGATGAGCAAAGTTGATGTGAAACAATTTCGTTCACAAGGATAGAGCACAAGGTATCGTATATATAAGCAAGCGCAGTATAGTCAGAGAGCTGACTAATAGGGTGTTTTTCTTAGAGGTGTTTTTAAATTTTTTTTTAAATATGCAGGGAGGTAGCTAAGTGGCCATATAAGCAAAGATTCTATGACAGGTGACCACATGACAAGTGAACCCACGACAAGTGAACACACGACAAGTGAACACATGACAAGTGACCCCACTGACAATTGACTACACTGACAAGTGAACACACGGACAAGTGACCACACAGACAAGTGAATACACAGACAAGTGACCCCACTGACAAGTGAACACACAGACAAGTGAACCCGTGGACAATTGAACACAAAAAATTAAATAAAAAAAAACCTAACCTAATTTCGACTGTTACAAGGTTGTTACCTATTTCGATAAAATTGGCCATTTCGGCGCACACCCAATCTGCGCCGTATTTTCGGTGCAAGAACGATTCGGTGCAGGGACGATTTGGTGCAGAGACGGTTTAACGAATCGCCTTTCTGCGCGAAGACTATTTAGCGCAAAGACGATTCGGCTCTAAGACTATTCGGGGCGAAGAATATATCTAATTTTCTAAATCTCCTAATCCTTTGAGTTGAAACAAAACTTTTTATTTAATAAAATCATCAAATTTCAATTTAACACATAATATAAAGAAGTAAAAATTTATTTAATTATTTTATGTTTTTAAAAATTTAAATACTTGAAATTAAATACTTTTGTTTTAATTATATATAGCCTTGTAAGGCAGCAAATACAATTTTGTAGTTTTGAGTAAAACACCAAAACGGTTTACGTCAAATCGTCCTTTTGTGTCGTTCCAAACTTTCAATAAGTTTGGTACCAAATCAAGTGTGCGGCGGTTTGGCGGCACCAAAAGGGTCACACCGAATTGTCTCTGCGACGAACTAGCTTCGCCGGACAGCAAATACAATTTTGTAGTTTTGAGTAAAACACCAAAACGGTTTACGTCAAATCGTCCTTTTGTGTCGTTCCAAACTTTCAATAAGTTTGGTACCAAATCAAGTGTGCGGCGGTTTGGCGGCACCAAAAGGGTCACACCGAATTGTCTCTGCGACGAACTAGCTTCGCCGGACAGCAAATACAATTTTGTAGTTTTGAGTAAAACACCAAAACGGTTTACGTCAAATCGTCCTTTTGTGTCGTTCCAAACTTTCAATAAGTTTGGTACCAAATCAAGTGTGCGGCGGTTTGGCGGCACCAAAAGGGTCACACCGAATTGTCTCTGCGACGAACTAGCTTCGCCGGACCGGCTGCCCCGAAAAATCCCATTCCCCTCTGTATATGCTTGAAAGTTGCACCCAGCACTGAAAGTTTGATTATTCGAATATTTGTGATTCCTAGGTCTACTATTTTAAGTTAACATGTAAAAGCAATATTAATTATAAAATTTAATTTGAAAAATTACATTTAAATTAGAAAAATAAATTAAAAATTACGATTGTGTTCAGTTGTCCTTGGGTTCACTTGTCGTGTGTTCACTTGTCAGTGGGGTCACTTGTCCGTGTGTTCACTTGTCCGTGTGGTCACTTGTCAGTGGGGTCACTTATCATGTGGTCACTTGTCGTGGGTTCACTTGCCGTGGGTTCACTTGTCATGTGGTCACCTGTCCGGTCACCATAAGCAAAGTATCAGCAAAAAAAAATTTTTTTTCAAGTCTCACGTCCGAGTAATTTTATAATGTAGTTTAAAATTATATTTGCCGCGTAAAATGGTTAAACACGGTTATGGCGATTATGACGTCAATGTTCGTAATTCGTGAACTGTCAAACGTTTCCTTTTCGAACAGATTTCATTCGTAGTTTTTGTATTTGTATGTGTATTTTTGTTTTTATATATTTATAAAAATGCCAAGAGTACAAAATAAATCGTGTTTTGTGCCATGTTGTAAAAGTACAACTGCGAGTACACCCGATAAAATATTTATCTCTGTGCCAACTGAACCTTGTCGTCAAAAGAAATGGTTTAAAGCATGCAGACGAGATACGCCAATATCAAAAACAGTATATTTTTGCTGTGAAGATCATTTTGTTGTAGGTATTTCATTATTATGTCAAATTTGTGATTTTTTATAGTTGTTTTTATTGTAGCTAGAAAACGATATGGAGAACTTTGTACGATATAAATTAGTTGGGGGATACATTACTATGAAGGCAACGGTGGTTCCTCATATATTTGACTGTCAAACCGACAGAAGAACAGCATTTAATGTTTCTCATAGAGCATTACCTATGAAGTTGAAGAGGAAACGACTTGTCGATGAAGCCATAGCGGATAGTAGCAAGAAACATCAGTTCAACGTGGCATCGGTAACCAATGTTGACGAACCAAGTACCAGCGCAGTTGTAAAAGAAACAGAAGCTACTACCTCTGGAGATATGATTATAACAAATTTTGCAGTACCACCTCAAACTAGAAGTGTTGCAGTGCAAGCAAAACCATTATTTCATAGCAAGTACACAACGTGTAATATTAAAAATAGTATACAACACATTGCTACTTCACCACATAAATCTATATTGAACAAAAGCATATCGTTTTCCAGAATGAGTACCAGTAGTGACATAGAAGTAGAATCTCTACCATCCAGTTCATTTGTTGGAAGCACAACCGACAGTGATTTTACTGAATTTCCACAAGACAAAAAAGATGAACAATTTGAAATGTTGAAAGGTACTCGTTTGTTAATCAAAAACAGACCCAAGTTTTATACCGGTATCCCGGATAATTTGTTTCCATGTATGATCAATTTGTTAAAGATAAAATTAAAAATAAGTGAGGATAATTTAATGTTGACGTTAATGAAAATTAAACAAAATGATCCATTTGTTCGATTAGGTGACATATTTGATATGTCTACCTCTAACGCATTTAACATTTTTAAAAAAACTTTGGTACAAATTAAACCACATTTAAAGGAATTTATATTTTGGCCATCTAAAGAGAAGATTAAATATTACTTGCCGATTCCATTTAGGGCCCATTATAGCAGTGTTCAGTCCATCATCGATTGTTTCGAAATTCAAATCCAAAAACCTACAGATCCTGTCAAACAAGCACTTACTTGGTCAGAATATAAAAAATGCAACACTTTGAAATATTTAATTTCATCGACACCCGATGGCTTTATTAACTTTATATCGAAGGGGTATGGAGGAAGAATAAGTGATTCTCTGTTGGTGCAAGATAGTGGCTATTTAGAAATATTACCCAGTGGATGCAGTGTGATGGCCGACAGGGGATTTAAGGAATTAGCAAAACAATTACATGACAAAAATTGTCAGTTAATTAGGCCACCCAGTGTCTCAAGTGCAGCGATACCTACAAAAATGGAAGTGTTAGAAACTAAGCGTATAGCTAGTTTACGTATTCACATCAAAAGAGTTATTCGTAGATTAAGGGAATTTAATTATTTAAAATCGCACTCCGTTATAGATCATAATTTAATACCAAATACAGACTTAGTGGTAATAATTGCATGTGCATTAATAAATTTATAAAGTTGTATTATAAAGCAAGTATAATAATTGTATAAAAAATAAACTTTTAAAAATATAGTTGACTAATTTTTGTAATTAAAACAAAATTGAATTTATGAAACAGATTTATATATTTTTGGAAATATGAATTCCATCCAATTTTTTGTAGCTTTTTCTATTAAAAGATTTTAAATATATTTCATCGTAGTCTACATATAAAATTTGCACATTTTTGGTTTCTTCGTAATCTGGCTGAGCTACACAAAATATTCGTAGTAACACGATCTAAAATGTGCACGTATTATTACATTTAGATACCTTGCTATGCACCTCTCTCGTTGTACATTATGGTTTCATTTCTAATGCACGTAAAGAGTGCAGCGCTGGATTACCTTACTATATTATGTACCGTGGTTTAAAGAGACTTGGTAAAAAATTTAATAGAACTCGCAAAGAGCAATGTTAATTTTATTAAATTTTGGTAGTCGTCTCTAAGTCCCTTTAAGTCACAAAATAGAAAAATGTATATAAACAAAAATGAAGAAAATGAAATTTGCGAAAACAATATTGAATAAGTTTTGCTGTAAAAGCGATTTTTATATGAAAAAAAAGTCTTCGAAAGGTACAATTTACATTACTAACATAGAAGTGTATTAATAATTTCTGGAATTACTGAATGAGTATTCTTGAATTGGTCGCCCATCCAAGTGTGAACCAAGAACGTTCCTATTTGGTAACGTTGATTGGAAACAGTTTTTAGTATTTGCTACTTCTAGTAACAATTGAAAAGAATGTAGTAGCAATAATGAATTATATTTTACAAGTAAGTAAAACAGAAATAATTTGGTAAGTGCGTTGAAAAACTATGGTCGTCAAGTAAATTTATATAAAAATAATTTTTATAAATTAAAATAAAATTTTAAAAATTAAATAATAAATGGAAACAGGCAGATAAAAGTAAAAAAATCATCAGTTCTGGTAAGTTTGCAAGTTCTGCACCAAAATTCCATCTCCATAGTTCTTAATTTAGCCGATTTCTTTTTGCTCAGTTTTATAAACTTGGATCTTTATTTTCTTTTGTATTTACACACCTCAGAGTATTACATTTAGTAAGTTTATTATACATCTCATGACTTTTGCCTCTTTAGTCGAAGAACTCCTGCTTCTCTATCTAAAATTCTAAGAGATTGAATATTAACATCATATCCCAATTTTTATTAAAGTAATTCGCTAAAAATGTAGAAACAACCAAATTTTTTGCTTTACTTGTTTTGAGAAAAATTAAAAAAACAAAACAGATTGAAGTATTTTAATTTTACTGTATTAAAACTTATTTAAACAATAGTAAAACTTATGAATTTCTAACACAAACTATAAATTAAAAACGGTTAAACTTTTAACAAATACTTGTTACACAATAATAATAATAATAATAATGATCATCATAATTTGTATTAGTGAAATACATAAATAATTATAACCTATACTGCTCTAAACAAGCCAATTAATGGTATTTAATAAATTGCAGTTTACTTGTATTATAATATCATAAATCGAGCATACATCAACAACAATAAAATTAGTTTACAATTACAAAAATTAACAAAAACAAAATGGCAAATTGTTATAAATTGAGGCACTTAACCGTTAAAATTACGTCCAAAGTTATAATTTTCATAAAACACAGATCAGGATAAAATTCATAATGGCCTTGTAAAATTAGCTGGAAACATTCCCTTTTCACCATCTCCTTCTTTCATTCCCATCAGCCATCCCTCTTCCTACAATGAATTATAAAACATTTAGAATTTTAGAAACAAGCAATCAAAAAAAAAATTTTATCTCACCTGTTCTTCTGGATCTTCGTATTCAATAACTTGAATTATTTCATCTACATCAAATGACAGTTCATCAACATCTTCTCGATTGTATTTATAAGTTGCTTTTACTCTATATAGAACTCCAGGTGGTAAGTTATCCGTTGTAGCACCTTAAAAAATGCAGAATAAATAAGTTTTCTTAAAATAATTTGTAAATTCTACAGCAATAGTGATATAACAACAATTTTGGTGTTCTAAAAATAATCCATATAGGTGATCAGTTCCGTAAACTGTTTGACTCTTTATTTGTTAAATTATGTTCGTTTATTGAAAAGATACATCACAATCTTGGTATGGTACATAATTTAATCTGGAAATTCATTAGTATTTGTGTTTAAAAATTTGCTTTTCAGTAAATTTTTAGTTTTTTCTGTTGTTTCATTTTTTAAATAACTTTTAGTTGGTACAAAGGGATCATATCAAATATTGTATTTATTTAATTAATAATTTGCTGATTCCCAAATCTTCAAGTCAAATTTTAATACACAAATAACTTTTGTTTATAATTAAAACTTGCTCTTAGCTTGTTAACTTTCAAGATATCTTCTGATATTAACTTCATTGTTACTATTTTCAGGAATATTTTTATAACACCCCAAACATATTTTTTAATATAAATAACAAACATTTTTGTGACGGTGCTTCTGAAATTATTGATTTCAAATTATTTTGAATTAGTATTTGAAATTGAAAAACAAATACATTTTATTTATTTGAATTGTTTAATTAAATTTTTTTTCACATAGGTATTTTATCCGGGTTTAAATATTTTTGGTATTTCATTTTTGCTGATTTACAATATAAGAAGTAATAATAGAGAAATTAGTTGATATGAACTTCTGTAGGGGTAGAATAGTTATCAGCAAATTTTGCGAATCCTCTAATAAGTATTCTGCTTAATTAAATAAAAAATTGCAAATTTCGTGCGCACAAAAAGCCTGAAAACTAATACAAAAACGCACATATTATTTATTAACACACGCCGTGTTTAACATAACATGCAACAGATAACACATTCAGTTTCAGTGAAGTTTGTGTCAACTACTTGCTTACCTGATATATATGAAATCAAATACTAAAAACATGAAAGATAGTTTTAGTGGAGAGACAAAAATTAAAATATTTTTATAGGTATATAAAAAAAATTTTAAATCGGCAAGTTTAGACTAAGATGCCTAAATAATAAATTAAATCGTGAAATACCTACTTACCTATAGGAATATCATATAACTCTTCTACTTCTTTTGGCGGATTTTCGGCAATATTTTTATTGTTTGTCGTTACAACAACTTCATTATTATTACTATTTTCAATAGGCGAAGCTTTGTGTGAATTTGTTGGAATTGAGTTAATAGGTGGTAATTCAGGCGTTACTGGCTTAGAGGAATTGGAAATTGAAGTACTTTTTTCAAGCTCAGGTTCTGGTTCTGGTTCTGGATCTATAGAGTTGCGGATTTCTAATTGTTCGATTTCAGGTGTTTTAGTGGTAATTGTAGCTAAATCTTCAGCTGCAAAACACACGCTTGGTTAATATATTCAGTAGCGTTTCATATACTGAATAAACACTTTCAATTTGTATACATTAGAAAGAATGAATAATTAATTTATTAATTATAAAATGTGTTAGTAAATTGGCTATTTGCTATCTATTGTGCACAACATAATCTCATCTATTATTATGCTACAAAATTATTCCCAACACTTCCTACGTTAAATATTATTATCACACAACTACCACACAACAAAAGTTAGGAAAAACAAAAACTCTAACAACATAAACACTGGCAAAAAAAGCTGAATTATTCAGGGTATTTAGATAACTGTTCATTTTCAAGCTCAAGTATATTTTAAGAAGCTGACTTGAAGTAATAATAACCTTAAAAATATTAATTAAAATCCTGACATTGTACAACTAATCTCAATTAGTTTTTAATAATTAATTGATTAATTAATATTATCTACTTTTATGTAAGTAACGGTTTTTAAGATAGTTACCTAAATCAAATAATTTCAAAAAAATTTTTTAAAGACAATCATAAAGTATAAGAAAAATATCCGGTGCTATATTGAATAATTCAATTTTCCAAACATTATTGATAGCTTCCCACGATCTTACATATTTTTATAATACAAAACAATAAATTGATTTACATATTAAAATATTGAGTAAAATAAAAACTAAACTTCGGGGATTCACAGAAACAAATTTACATTTTATCAGATATTGAAGTGAGTAAATCAATTTCTATTTTCGTGGTTGAATCAGGAGATGTACCAAGATCGTGGGAAACCACATACATTTACCTTCTAAGTACCAAAACCAATTAAAATAGTATTGTCTTTAGTCTACAAAAATAGAGTATTATATATTAGTTTAAATTTTTCTAATAAGATACATGATTATAACCATTACCCTAGCAAGTATACCTCATCATCAAACAAAATATTATAAACGTATTAATTATATCAACCGATATGAACAATATAATTTTTTTTATAAAATGAAGAAAAACTTACGTGTGGATACATTATTTATAGGTGAGGAGGAAACGTTATTAACAATGGTGGGGGAAGCATTGTTCGTTGTTCTTGTCAAAGTAGAACCATTGCTCTTTTTTATACTGTATGAACCTCTTTGACTGTCTGTTGCCAATTTATCAACAATGGCTTCAAGTTCGGCAAAAACCTATATCATTAAAAAAATAAACAAATATATTAAGAAAAATTAAAATAATATACTAAAAAATAAAATAAATGTAAAACATTGGAAACAATTTACCATGATTATCAATTTTTTGATTAATAACATATTATACTTACAAGTTGTAAATTTATTATAACTTATGTTTAACCCTGATTCTAATATCCCCTTAAGAATAATGTTGTCTGACAATTTTATTAATTGAAAAAAGTCAACTTTTTGAATTTTTTAAATAAATTAGGTATCTAATTTTAATTTCAGCACGGAAGTCTAATATGAATATACAAATCGTGCAAACTTCTATTTTTTACTGTTTACATCATCTAGGGACTATTTTAAATATCCTGTATACATTCAACCTAAATAAATTAAGTAATAATAATTTTATATTTGTTTGAAAGTATGTAGAAATGTTTCCTTTGGTTGACGCTATTTGCATTAGTCCAACCTCCTTTTTTTTTCTAATTAGAGCGACTATATTTAATACAATGAGCACTCACGTCTGCTTTAAATAAAAATTTTGTATTTCCCGCGCCAAAATTGTTTAAATCGATGCATTTTATTTAGACTTTCAGCTCGTTTCTACGAGAAGGTCATCTACCTATCTATTGCAATGTTGTGGCTGAATAATTTTGTAGCAATTGTAAATTTAGAAGTTTATTATATCAGCAAATCAAGCATCTGTATATTGTTTCTTGAATTTAAATTTAAAATGTACCTTAGAATTCTCCGCATGAAAAACTTGTTGAGCACAAAACAGTGATTGTAAATTTGTTACAAGGAATAAAATTCTCGAATCGTATAGGGCAGGTAATTCGTCGTGTAGTTCTGAATTTAACATATTGTATGTTCTTTTGGCTTCCTCCAACTGTTCACGCCCTTTACTTAATTTAGCATCATCCCTCTTCTTTGACATGCCTAATTGAAGCGCTTGGAAATTGTGTCTTTGTCCATCATAATCCACTAGTTTACGACCTCGCTTATCAATTTTTTTCTAAAAGATTTAAAATTGTTGGATAAGAGGAAAGGTAAGAAAACAAAACTTACCCTCATTTCACCAAATTGACTTTGATATGTGTTGAGTGGAATCATAACTTGATCGCCTAATTTATGAGTAAAGTCTTGCCATAAAATGTCAATTGACTGTGCTTGTATAAAAAGATCATCATGACCAGACCATTGAGTCTCGTATATCTCTCCAATTGATTCCATTAACGACCTAGATGCAGTTTGAAGTGCTAAAATGCGTGTTATATAAATGTGTTGATATAATGTGGTTCAAAATGATTTTAGATGAAGATATGAAAATTAAAACATTTGCTAGTTCCACATGAACATTTATAATTCCGCCAACTGGAAATAAGAGGAGCGGTGCAACAGGAAAATAATATGGTAAATCGATTGCAAACTGGGAAAAGTAAGATTTGCATTATGACCTTAGAATAACGTGACTAACATGTAGGTATGTTTAAGTGCAGTAGTCAAGTGCAAAACCTTCCAAAAATTAGAGAAATCGTCCTCGAAAAAACATTTACGTTTTGTAGAAACAAAACTTAGTTACACATGTAATTACTTATTGCTGAAATTGCAATTTCGTGTGGTCATTATTTTGAAGGCAAGTGCAATTTTAAAAACTGCAAGTATTGAAAAAATTGTGGGTAGGTAGTTGAAAGTTACTTTGCTTTCCTAACATTCCGCTACTTCTAGACCTACTATTAGTGGGAAGAAATGGAAAAGGTCGTATTTGAGAAATTAAATTTCAAACGTAGAAAGAGTATGTAGGTTAAACAATTTTAGTGGGTAAAGGTGCGTTAAGTTAGCTCAATATCTTCTATTTGTGTGGGCATGATTTAAGCACTCATTAATATGCAACAAAGAAATAGTGTAACATATTTAAACAACTTATTATTAGCATTCGATGAATGGAAATTATAGTACTAGTACTGATGATAAGTAATTAAAATTTTCCCTTTCCCTTTTCAATGAGTTCAAAATGCTAAACCAGTCGTGAAATATTTTCATATGTATTACTACATATCTTGATATCTTCTAATAAATTAGCTTATAAAAAATTACCTCTTACGCAACGAATGTAGTTGCTAAATTCCTTTTGTAATTTATTTGCTGAATTTTGCTGCCTATTGTAATTTTGTAGATGTTCGTCGAATATATCGTCCGCAGTTCGATCGACTTTTCCCAAATTTTGTAAAATCTGTAAAAAAAATTACGATTAATTTTTAAGTATTTACTAGTTAAACATCGTTAGACTTATTAGTTTAATAATAATTGGGATAAGTGTATCTATAGGGTGTTTCACACAAAGTAAAATCGTACGTACGTAAATCAAAATTCAGATCGTGTATTAGGTTGTAAGAACGTACATAGTTTAATAATTTCAAGGAAGATTTATAATCTTGATCCTCAATTTTCCCGAACCTGCATTGCATGTAGTACTTAAAACTCTACAACACTGCTTAAGCTCCCTCCTGTACACATATGTATAAAAGGTAAAAACACGCCAATATAGCATTGCACGCACAAGTAGAATTATTATTTAATATTAATAGGTATTTGTTATTTACTAGGCGCATACTTGAAAATGTATGACTTCACATAAGTCCTTAATCGATAACATCATTGCCGTATTTCGTATTTGGGCGATATAGTGAAATCCTGCATAAAACATTAGAAAGAACAGAGAAAAATAAATTACAAAACCCAATAAATTACTACTTTTCATTATTAAGAGTAGTGGCAGCTCCAGTATTAAGATACATACATACTACATACTGTAATCCTTTTAACTTCGAATAACTTTCAATTTTATAATTATTTATTATTAATATAATATAAAAATACTGACAATTAATGTGTTACTAAATAAATCATGCCAATATATTATTTTGGCAAATAAAATACATTGTAAATATAGTCGCCAACGTTTTTGGCATGCTAATGACATCATCGGGCGATTCATTAAACTAGAAATGTGGATTTTAGGTCCGAAAAACGTTTTGTGCATTTATTTCTGGCCATTCTGAAATACAGATACGAAAACATTTTTGGTTACTAATTTTTCACATTTTAAAAAACTGCTAAAATTTTTCAGTAATACAATATTCATTCATTCAAAAAGGCTATTGACATACGAAATAGTAATATGCAAAATAAAAAGCTTGGTATATTCAGACAGATCGTATTTATGCATATGAATGGAAGTTTGTCATATAAAATTCTAAATTGCGTATTTCAACAAATTTAGACTTCATATACTTTTTAGATCAGTTTTTCAAATTATTCACCCATAAATATCTCATTTTTATGGATTTGATTGTATTTTCCAGTTTTTGACAAAATGAACGGAATATTTATATTTTATATCATCATACATTGAGAAGTGCTGTTATAATCATATATAATGTAAAAGGTAAAGTGAATAAATTGCTATAAATGTAATTATATTAAATAATACAAGTATATACTATACAATATCAATATATTAAGATTATTTTTTGTTATAATAATTAATCTATAGGTACAACAATATACTTCAGTTCGACCATTGCATCGCTCACTGAATAAATCATTACAAATTATCCGAATGATAAGACCAAGTGGGCAATTGATGGTAATCTTTGAATAGATATATAATGAATTGAATTAAATTTGTATACACGTAACTAATTGTAAAGATAGTATAATACTATAATATTTATAGAATACATTATTTCCAACGCAACATCAAGGTTATTTATTATAATTAACATTGTTTTAGTTTTTATGTGGCGGCAAATAAAATTTAAACATTCCAAACTTTGTACTTTTTTTTGATATTGTTTCAGGAAAATTATTATTTTAATAGTCAATTGATTCGTAATTCATGTAGGGAAACTTGATAGTAACCTTCCATCATGTATCAATTGACATAATATTATAAGCTCAATGTGATCGCGTTTTATTAAAAAAAAAGGAAAATTGGTTTTACCTCATATTAGATAAAAAATAAGATTTGAAAACTGAAAAAAAAATTATAACTTTCAAGTTTCACAATAGCATAATTATTTGTATCTTGGACAAACAAGAAAATCAAGCAGACAGGATATGAAATATCTGATAAAACTGCAAACATTTCTTTACAGTCAGCGTCAACTGACTAGCAAGCAAATTAGTAATAACTACTTTTCATTATCAGCTAATTTGATTAATATTTTTTATATCATTTGCCATCTACAACTTTTAATTAGTGATTTTCAATTTAGCTAAAAATTTATTATTTAGAAGAACTAGCCCACCAGTTTGCCACCTCCGAGTCGTTACCCATCTTTGGGTCGCTTGAACTTCAAGCCCCTGTTCCCTCTGTTCCAGGGAATGGCCCACTCTAAGTATATAAAATTAATTTTGTTACATCAAATAATTGTTTGATTTATCACAATAAAGAATTTATTGGTTAAACTTTAATTATTGAATTGACATTTGTTTACTACGACCATATTCGCATCTAATTTATTCGCTATTATTATTGAATATGAATTTTTTACGGTCTCGCTAAAAGCTTTGATACTTAAAAATGTAATTATGACAATGAATCAATATTTTCCAGAAAATTTTACATTCTGAAACAAGTAATTAGAAAATGGTTTTATAGTTAAGCAAAGGGTATCCATGGATAAGATAGTCAAAATGCCCTTATCTTTAAATTTTTTAATTTACTTGATAAACGGGTGCCTTGAGGTGTAAAAATAAGGTTTTCATAATTATTTGCTCCAGATGCTTTCTCCACCCCTTCTGAGGGGCAAAAAATAGGATTCTTCAGTCATTTTTTTTTTCTGACGAACTAGCAAATAATAAATTTTGAAAAAATTTATAGATATAGTCATTAGAGTCATCTTTCAACACAATTTTTTTAGATCCCATGAACACTCTATTTGCCCCCTAAAAATATTCCGAAAAGTTAAAAATCGATCTTTTTCTTATATTTTGAAGACCGGCAAAAAAAATTTTTTTGCCATTTTTTAGGATGTGCTTAAATCTACCTTCCTGAATTTTTTCAGATTTTTTGCTAAGGTGCGCCAACCCTAAAAATCGTATTTTTTGCATTTTTTAACATTCTTGGCTATTTTAGACTTCTTAACGCAACTAAAACTATTTGTAAAATGTGTATTACGGGTATTTTTCACAGAAAATTAATCTTACTGACATATTATTCAATATTTTTCAACCAAAGACTCAAAATAAAACAGAAAAACTCATTATAGGAGTTAAACAATTAAAAATGTTTCACTTTTTTGTTATTTTTAAAAGTAAACAGTGCTAATTGGAATCGAAAAAGTTCTCCGATTTAATTTAATTTCACGAATTATCTTCACGAAACTTGTTATACTTTCCAGAATTGACTATTAATGATTTGGAGTTTTACTTTGGTGGATCTAATCAGCTGTCACAAGCAATCTCATATTTAGTTGAAATGGTTAGAGAAGACGATTCACTAAAATTAACTTTTGTGAAAGATGAACCAGAAATAGTTCCTTTTGATGTAAAATCGCGACATATAAATCAAAAAATTTATAAACGTTATATCGAATACGACGTAAATGTTTTGGGAATTGATGCCATCAAAGGGCACTGCTGCAACTGTGCAAATGGTCTGCGGACTGTTGGGTGCTGTTCCCACGTCGCCGCGCTGATATATAATTTATCATATGGAAGATTTTTATCTAGAACTTTCCGACCTGTGGAGGTGTTGACTAATCTTTTTGACATTGATAATGCCTGTCCTATCAGGGACGTAGCAACAGTGGTGCCGCGCACCAGGGCCCGGGCCCGAATGGGTCCCGGTTACCCTTCCAATACCATTTGAAGCTTATGCAACCTATAGAGTAGAAATCAAAAAAAAAAAATTATGTTTGGGAGCTTGTAATCTAAATCCAGAATATTCAACTATTATTACTAGTAGTTATTGATTATATCTTTTGAAACACTAATTTAAAAATTAAAACAATATGAACTAGTACAAACATTTGAGAGATTATTTTCGATCTTGAAATTGGTAAAGAACTAATTGTCACAAAGCAAACTTTCTAGCTTGGCAATTTTATCAATAGAAAATGAAACAGCTAGAACTTTACTTAATAAAACAATTTAGCCCAACATAGGAAATTAACATGTAAAAACTTATTTATACAAATTCCTGCTTCCCTAATTATTTTAGAAAAAAATTGAAAAACAAAACAAAATAATGCAGAAATATAAATTACGAATGATAAGAGCATTGATTTCATCTAGCTTTTATTTAAAGGTCAAAAAATGCTTTTGAAATTGATAAAATTAAAATCAGACTGGCCAGGTAAGTTTCCAATGTAATTATTATTGAATTTATTACATGGTCAGCAGAGCCGGATTAAGGGGGGGGGGGCTAAAGCGGCTGCAGCCCCGGGCTTCCAATTTTCTAGGGTCCTCAAAAAAATTAAAGCAACAAAATTTAAATCACCAAAGATTACATTTCATCTAAGCGCTGTTGACCTTCAAAAATCAAAAAATTTTGCCTACGGCACATTTTATTCAATCGTGCAAGACTAAGGAGCCTCCAAAAAAAGTTAGCCCCAGGCCTCGCATATCCTTAATCCGGCTCTGATGGTCAGTCTGTTAAATGAAGATTTTGCCGAATTTCAAAAACATTTTTTGACTCTTTAAGTAACAACTCTAGATGAAATCTAATGCTCTTATTATTCGTAGTTTATATTTTTTGTGCAATAAAATTGTAATTTTAAATTTTAAAATTTTCATTTTAAAATGATAAAGGGGGCCCGCTGTGACCCACTTGCACCAGGGCCCGGTTTTGACTTGTTACGTCCCTGTGTCCTATAGTGAACGAAGATAGCGATGAGGACTAGACATAGTTATTAAATAAAAACATAACCAAGCATAGAATGCAATAACAAAGTGCTGTATTGTTTTTTTAGAATCGTTCGTTTATTTTTTATTTTTTATGTTTTTTTTTATTCTTTAATTCATGTGCATTATTTGTTAATGTAAAAATAATTGTATTAATGTAGTTCTTGTTCGTTTTCATGGCTTGCAAAGTTTGGTATGTAAGAACAACCATATTTCAATTAGGCAGAGTAAGAGAAAGAGGCAAAAAACATAATGAATAGACTTGACCAGTTCAAGAAAGATCTTGATTTCCGTCAAGTATTATCTAGCCTCTATAAAGGGGCAAAAATAACAAAAAAGTGAAACATTTTTAATTGTTTAACTCCTATAATGAGTTTTTCTGTTTTATTTTGAGTCTTTGGTTGAAAAATATTGAATAATATGTCAGTAAGATTAATTTTCTGTGAAAAATACCCGTAATACACATTTTACAAAAAGTTTTAGTTGCGTTAAGAAGTCTAAAATAGCTAAGAATGTTAAAAAATGCAGAAAATACGATTCAGGAAGGTAGATTTAAGCACATCCTAAAAAATGGCAAAAAATTTTTTTTTGCCGGTCTTCAAAATATAAGAAAAAGATCGATTTTTAACTTTTCGGAATATTTTTAGGGGGCAAATAAAGTGTTCATGGGATCTAAAAAAATTGTGTTGAAAGATGACTCTAATGACTATATCTATAAATTTTTTCAAAATTTTTTATTTGCTAGTTCGTCAGAAAAAAAATAATGACTGAAGAATCCTATTTTTTGCCCCTCAGAAGGGGTGGAGAAAGCATCTGGAGCAAATAATTATGAAAACCTTATTTTTACACCTCAAGGCACCCTTTCATCAAGTAAATTAAAAAATTTAAAGATAAGGGCATTTTGACTATCTTATCCATGGATACCCTTTAAGTACAACATTATTGCAGTTAGTATTTTATAACTTCTGCTAATTCAAAGGATATTTTATGCATTTCTTTATGATCCGAACATTTCTCATTTCCGTTAGAAAACTTAGAATTTCAAAGAGGCGACTGTGCATCATTTAACAATTATTTATGAATCTAAAATCTTTCAAAGCAATAAATTTTTAATTCAATTTTGATCTACCTTTAAGTGAGGCCCACTTGAACCCAAGAGTTCTTTGTCCTGTTCAAATCCAAGTATGGATTGGTGTAATAATTTAATCTGGTATCTCCTTGATTCGTTAGCCTTTCCTGTTTACTGCCAGTCAGCCGTTTCTCTTAGAGAAAGGTTTTAAGTATTTAAACCCCACGGCTGCTTAAACTGAATTAGATAATGTTCCTGACAAAAGTAAACTAGAGGAACCGACAGTTTTTCATGTCCTCCATTCGAGGGTTCAAACATAATACTTTTGTATTAGTAGTTGATCGTGCTAACTACTAGACCGTAGTTACTCTCAAGTATTGTATTGGCTATTATTATAGTAATATCCATCTTTTTGCCATTATTATAATTTTCACTTTGTTAAACTTTATTCAATTAAGGACCACTTTATCAATCTCCGCTTATCTCTAACTAAAGGATTATATTTATAGAAACAATTGTTGAAAGAATTGTATCTATAAAAATAAACCTTTCTTTGGCTAGAAATAACCGAATATTAAAAAGTGGAGTCCAAGTGATTTCTTTTCGAATCAAGCAAGGAAGTTTTATATTGAAGTATATTGTCGTGTCCCAAAATTCTACTTTTTGAATTTTGATTTTTCAAATTTGAATTTTATTATTAACTATTTTTTATTTTGAATTTTATTATGAAAAGATGTTGTTTTAATTTTCACCATAAGACCATTTGAAGATTTAATTTTATTTTAAATTTGAATTTGTACGTCTTTAGGCGCTAACAATTTAAGTTGGCAAGAAATTGTTAATAACTTTGGCTTTTGTCCGGTGACCGTTCATTGCATTCATTGAAGTTAATACGTTTGTGTTGTGAAAAACTCAAAATTTTAAATTAGCAAAAACAGACAACACAAACATTGCTTTTTTTTCATTATCTACGTCTACGCTTTTTACGTTGAGTGATAAAAAATGTTTTCAAAATTTAGGGTCGCTAGCAAAAGTTTTTTGTGTGGGTGAGGGTTCCATAATAATGGAATTTTGGAATTATGAGAAGATTATACTCAAATTTCTTAAGTGAAATGATGGAGGCTTTAGCTAAAATTTGTGTTTGAGAGTTGGTATATAATTGGATTATGACAGCTTCCGAAATAGAACGATATTATCAAAAAAATATTGTATAAATATCTATTCTTTTTTATAATCACAATATTAATATTGTACATACATAATTTTAGTAGATTACTAGATTAATTTGTATAAAAAGTATAATTTTCCGTAGAAGGCGCGAGATTTTTTAAGGAGACACAGCCGCGATTAAAATAGCCACATACGGGTAAAGACACTTTTAATAAGTGTTGAACATTTCTTTGCGTAGGTACCAGACGAAATTAATGAAACTGAATGAAAATAATAAGTCTATAGCGGTGAGTAAATAGTGTTTTTAATTTTTACAAGTAGGTAGTACAAAATGATGTACTTCCAAAATAAAATTTTCAATGGCAATAAACCAGAACCTCAGGTTTAAATTGAAAATCTAAGTGGATCAAGGTGCTACTTGCGACAAAATTAATATTCGTAGTAAATCTAAAAAAAGATAAGAATTAAATCTCTGGTTAAAATTTCTATAGATAAGTTTCACCAGAAGACAACTCATAGTTACTTTTGGGCGGAAGGCCGACCCTGCTTCAGCTAGCCAGGAATCCAATAATATTCGACAAAATGTGAAGTTGACTGCATTATATTTTGTAAAATAATAAATGCAATGTACGAGTACTCGATATAACATATAAGTTTAAGATGACATCAATACGTATTTCTATGCCAAAGGCATACCGTAAAACAGGAAACAAATAATTATCGAGTTTTATATAAACAATGCACGAGCTTTATTTACAACTTATCAAATTAAAAATGAGACAGTTTTAATTAAACATTACAAATGCAATTTATACCATAAATTTATGATTTTTTATTATAATAACAAAACAAACATTTCAATTTATTTGAAATTCTTATATATTTCTTGGGTGTTTGACTTAGCTTACAAGTGATTTTTGGTTTCAAGATGAACCTAGGGCATTATTATTAAAGCCTTCGTTGAACAAAAATGCGTGTGTGTTCATTTGTGACTGTGTTAAAATGATTATAATTATGTTAACGTCTGTGGGTACGATAAAGACAGACATACTAATTAGTAATTACTTATAATGTTCAGTGACATATACCATTAGCTGGATGTTCCACTTGAGTCATGTTATTTCAATGGTTACTACTCTTAATAATATACGAGTACCAACACGTTAACCATGTCCATGTAATTGTACGAAATTATATCATTTATCGCGGTTACTATCTGCGATCTTTTTGATTTATTATATTAAAATTTTTTATTAATCTGCCATTTCAATCGCTAAAAGTCAATATTATAATATAAGATAAGCAAACTCTTAAAAATTTTAAGATGCAAAATCAATAATCAATCGATCGAGACTTCATAACACTATAATAAAACTTGAGACAAGTCGTATCTTTCTATACGACTAATACAGAAGACGAACATTCTGGCTTAATTTTCAGTTCAGAAAATACACATTCTTGGCACCTGTTACAGAATATTTCATTCTGTAACACCCGTTACAGAATGGCTATATTCTCACATCTAGAAATATTAAAACTTGGTAGTGACATCTATTAACAAGTTGTTTTACTGGTTTTATAATGCCAACTATCAAATTGGTGTTCGCTTATTACAAGAAATACATTAGTGCTGTGCATCAGTCGTATAGAAAGTATAGTCTGAAACTCGTTTGGAATGGCTATTCTGCACTCTTGGACCGTCAACCTCGCCTATCGGCTCGAATGACAAACTTTCCCCTCGTGCAGAATATGCCAATTCCTAACTCGTTACGGAATATACTATTCTGTAACCCACCAACCAAAATACGTTGAAAGTATTTAAAGCTTAATATTTAAATAACTCTAAAATCTATTTAATACCTAAAGTAAGCACTATTTAAATACATGTATTATTTAAATGCTTCCACATTATATAAGTACACGGTCAATCTGTTATCCGTTAACCCTGTTAACTCGATAGTATGTTAAAATACTCTAGGACTATGTTAAGTTCATTTAAATAATTTCGAAGTAGTACTTATATCTAAAAACATGATTAAATGAGATATTATGAATTATTTATTAATATTGTTAAGAAAATATTCTCAATAATATTGAGTAAGTATACTATTTTTTATTGTTGGTATTAAAAAACTCGAATGTCAGGTTCAAAAAAAGAGTTTATTACGACGGTATAGCATTAATATAAATAAATCCATTACTATAAAATTTCTTTAATACCTATTAGATAGGTATTGGTAATAGGTAAAAGGTATTTGTTATGTATTATGTGGTATGTCCGCCACACGATGCATGTAAAATATTTTAACGTCAATTGACTGAGTATAAAATTGCAATAGTTAACTGTTTCCTGTATCAATGTATAATATAAAGGTTACAAAAATTATTTTATAAATTATAAATCTCCAATTTGAAAATGCGTTTTGTGTATTTAATTGCAACACAAAATATACAAATAACTTAAAACAGGAAACATGTTAAACAAAAAACGTATCCTGATTATGTCATTTTAAATTTTTCAATTATATGGTATCAATCTGTGATATTTAGGACTTCGTCCTGTTATTATCAATACACTTGGCAGTCATGGTTCTGTGAACACTTGAATAATACGTTCTGTAGGGTGCTAACCTTGCTAGATGCATAGCCCATATATCAAACTTGGATTTTAGATCACAGCAGTGTAGCTGTGTGTAAAAATTCACATTAAAGCAAAGTTAAGGTCATTTCGCTTAAGTTATTGCTTTTTAAATATTGTCAAGTTATAACATAGAAATAACAAACTACAAAACTATTATTATTGTCTTCTGAAGCAGACACATGTAATAAATACCTTGTAATTAAATATTTTGCAAATGTTGAAATTATAATTTTCAATTTTCAAAAAGTTGTAATTTCCTGAATTTTGAGTTTGATTGAATTTGGTCGAATTAAAAGGGAACGACCCTAACATAATGCTGTATAATATTTGACCATTATCTTATTTACCTCGAAAATTATTTGGAAATAGAGTGTAGGAAACATCCAAATTTAGTAATTTGAACACACCTTGCTTACGTCATTCTTTGCGACTATATTTTTAGTTATTTCTATGTTATAGCATGACAATATTTAAAAAAACAATAAGTTAAGCGAAATAACCTTAACTTTGTTTTAATATGAATTATAAAATTATAAATTAAAAATTATCTCGACAATGGCTAAAAATACATCACTGTTATTTTGATAAGTTTTCTATGCAGTCTTACCGTTTAATGAGATAATTTTTAGCTTCGGGATAAATTTCAATTAACACGTTTAAAATGAATTAGAAAGTTAGCTTCATCGTTGTGCTTTTATAGCGTAAAATTGCACGCTGTACTTCGTGGGACCAAGTCGATGGCATTGTTGCAAAAACTCGATATTCGAAAATCTTGAATAAATTAATTATTTAAATGATATTTACTTTTTCCTAAAAATTTATTCACGGTCACTGATATATCAATGAATTTAATGGGATCTATGTAATAGTATATTAATTTATGCAAGTCTCGCATTTTAATTTATTTTCCTGAACTTTATTTAACCTCTAATTAAGCATTTAAAGCTATTGTTAAATATAAATGTTAATGAATACTTTGGAAATTTAAATGCAATTTTTGCCTGGTTAATGCCATAACTATGAGTTATAAATAAGCAATAATGTACTTAGAAATCTACTATTTAAAAAAACAATTTTTAAGTGGTGAGGTAGTAAGTAGTACTGTAGGTATGTATTTTAAAATTAGAAATTTTAAATAATATGTACTTACACACATATTTTAACTTACAGTTAAAATTCAAATGTTTTAGCGTTTAGTTATAGTTAAAATTTATACGCTAGCTTAGAGATTCATATAGTATAAATATATTCAAAATTGCAAAAGAATTCTTCAAGTTACGAATTCATAAAGAATTAACCCTTTGGAGTTAATTTAATAAATAATAAGTAATTTAGAACACACACAGAAATATTTCAAGTAAAGAATTTTTGAGAATTCCCGGAAATCGATTAACCGGTAACCCCTAGATAAAATATTATATTATTAATTTGAGTTATTAAAAATATTCATATCTTATAAATAGAATAAATAGAAAATAATTGGAATTTTGTTGTTGGCTTGGCCCATTATGTTTTCCAATTTTATTTAATCATAATTTCTACGTGTAAAAATAATAACACTAATAATATAATATTATACTATATAATAAATATGTTATAGATTAGATAAGATTGAATGCTAATTTTTTTATATTTTTTTGGCTTCAGTTTTCAAGTGAGTAACCTGGCATACTTTTAAAATTTGTCAACAATTATGAGATTATGACATCGGACTATTCTGAAATTAAAACTTTAAGAGATTCCTTTTGCCAATATTTTCTAGAAGCTTCTGACATTTACAAGAGTTATGGTTTTGCCTTTTTGGTGTATGGAATAATGTGATTCATTTCTCTTGCATTTTTAGAAAATTGATCCATTGTACCTAGAAACTCTCATAGTATATCGAGGTTATTGGTTAAAATTAATTCGTTACAGAATCATCAAATTCAAGAGTAACCAATGAAAATTTCATGATCCTAATCTAAGCGTCATGTCATTGGTTCTTACGATATTAGCTATAGTAATAAAAAAAAAATCCTATGTATTACTTTTCTTTGCATGTACATGTAAAACCATTAACCCGTACTGACGGTAATAGATTCAAACTTCCGTGAAATATTATTTTTATTGTTGGCACAAAAATGATATTACCAAGTAAATTTAATCGAAGTTACTCTCGTTACAGAATTTTACAACGGTAAAAACATTCTGCAAGGTCTCAAGTTCTCCATTATAATATAATTTATATTGCATGTATGTATGCTAAAATTCATAACACATTCCTTCTTATCACAAAATAAATCATGATCGCATGGTACAACAGCGGTTTGTTAATAATAGACTAAAGTTAAACTAAAAAAATATCGTTATAACGAAAGTGCAAATTTAAAGAGCATTTTTATAACAAAATTTAAAATTAATTGAAATTGGACCGTATAGTGGAAAAAATTCCAAGACGAATATTAACAGCTGACAAGACATTGAACTCATAGCGTAATATTTACAAAGGCTCGAAAACTTAATTAACAAAAATGGAAACTGTTTATTAACAGATGTTTTAGGTATTATTTTAAACGTTAAATTGTTAATTTAAATAAAAATTAAGGTACATTTTAAAAGTAATTTTTATTAGTAAAACACCAGCAACAGTCTAATACTGGAAACGCCGACCAGCTCCTAGCATTTCTTAAATTATATAAAAGACATTGAACATCAAGTTCACAAGAACATAACCTCTACACACCACTGCACAAAATCTTAAAAAATCTATTCTTTGTGTTACAAGGGGTAACCACCGCCGTGGTCTCAAGGCAATATCTGGCCATACAGTTTTTGGCCCAAGGCTCTTAAAATTTCAATTTGAAATTTATCAATATCTTCCTATTTTAACATAAACCTGGACATCGATGTCATCTGTCATATTTAAATGATCCCCCCAAGCGCCTATCTTTTATAACTAACTTTTTATCAAGTGATTGTGAAAAGAGTAACTGGCCAAAACGTTTGCTTAGCAAACTATTTTGCTTTTGAGTTATAATCTCACGTAGTTTGAAAAATAAACGTTTTAGGGCTCCGACACAGCCATAATTTGCTGTAACAACAAAAGTAGTAATAACATCACAAAGCAAACATCAATGGTTTCGATGTATCGATACGTCTGACATGGATACATCGTTTAAAACATCGATGAACATCCTCGGTACGAGGCTAAAGGCACTACGCCTATTCAACCTTTCATTGTAGAATGTAGATCATTAATAAATTACTAAATATGCTATAAATTAATCTTTGTGTAATGTTATGCATGTTTACAGATTACTTTTATTAGTAATCAACCAATTATTCAATTCAATCATTTTTATTACTATTGTGCATTGAGAATTAACAATAAGTAAATTCATGCATAGAATAGTCTTCTATTGTACATTACTCAAAGTACACGATATTATATCCTAATATTATATACCTAATAATATTCAGCACGAAAAGTATCATGGTTCAAGTTTACTAACTCAAAGGCTTCGAAAATACTTAAAAAATCGAAAACTTTCAATTGAACTAATCAAATACTTTGATTTTCTTTCCGTTTCTTGGTTTATATTAGTCTTGACTGGTGTCAAAATGATCTTCTTCGATTGATTGCTTCCTATGGTAATGTTTTGCTTGTCATCGTTTTTAAATGCTACATATGAAAATTTCATTATCATCAGTGGCCTTAGATAACGTAAGTCTGTAAGTCCTGCTTAAGATCATGGGTTTTACTGTTTGTCAAAAAATGAATATCTGTGTTTCCTTATAAGAAACTAACGATTATGGCAATCATCACACTATTTTCTTTCAATCTTGCAAATGCTGCATGTATTTCCATACAAAACCATACAAGCACTCTTACCAAGACCTTGGGCGTTTTAATTGCAATACAAGTTTGTTGTTTATCTTAAGAGTACAATGTGTTTCTATATCTTTGATCTGCAAGACAGTAGTAGCAGTTTCACTTCCACTTTCATAGATGTTATCAATGCATGTAATCAACGCAGTTGATTTCAAGGTAAGTGGTTTTCTCTATATTTTGACATACTTGCTACAAAATAGGATTATATACCTACTATTATTATAGACCATGTGTGCTTCGGGGATCACTTAGTTTATGATTATGTAGTGTGAAAAACTTCAAAGATGAGATGTTATCTTATTATGGACGCGTTGATGTCTCGAAGAGCCTACGGGTTCAATACAGTATAGTTTGAAAAATAAATCCATATTCAACGAACTTTAATAATAAGTATAATAATCTTTATATTTGAGTGACTTTTCTATTCGTGGTGATCAAATGATTAGTAAGTTGCAAACTTGTTCGTCTATAGATTCTAATTGATATTCATTAAATAAAAAGTGAATAATGAACACACCATGAATTGTGATAGAAACGACTATTACTGAAATAAGTTATCAAAATTAATGAGATCATACAATTTATTCACCATTATGTGTCATTATTATTAACAACTTTTATTTCGAATAATATCCAACAGATATTGATATGATAACAGTGTAAAGGCCACGAGATTTAATAATTAAGGATAACACATTTTTTGTATAGCAAAATTTAATTTGGCCAATCAAAACTTAAATTTATTGGTTGAAAAAATCAAATGGAAGGTTCGTGATTCGTGACCTATAGCCTAGCAAATCAAAAGTGCCAACAAAGTAATATAACTACAAACTACATAAAGTACAATAATAATTATCAGTCAAAGCTACCGTACAAAAAACAAGAACAAGTCAACAACAGGATGAATAATTATATATTAACTTGGACAAAATGGTTTCATTTTTGTTTGACACTGTACATTATTTCTTAGTAGTATTTCTGATGGTTTTTGCACCATTTGCAGTGCAAGGTCGCTGCGTCCATTGTTTTACAGGTTTTACAGATTTTAACAATTTCAATAATTAATAATTATTATAATCTCGAATCAACAACAAAAACTTTTGATTATTGTATTGTCCACAATAATATACCCAAGCTATTGTTTAACTGAACGTGATCAAAAAATCGATTACAAAATTCTGAGGTAAATTATTCAAATAATTTGTTTAATAAATTAAAATCATGAGCAGCTTTTAACCAATTGATCTAAGCAGGTAGGGATTACGGAAAGATCACACGAGACCATTCGCTCATCAGCATCCATATTAATTCCTTCGTTCCACCACGAAATTTGGAGAGTATATTTCGCCCATTTGTAAGAAAAGCCAAAAAAACCTCAAAGAATGCGATAGAAACTAAAAATTTGTTTACAGAGATTTCCAAATATCTTACGCCTGATGGGATATCAATTTGGTTTTTGCTATTACAAAATAGCAAACAACAAAAATGTCTAAAAACAAAATTCAGGATTTATCTCGTGTGTGAATCCTTTTGAATTTTCTAATTTTCAAAATTTTTTTAGAGGTTTGAAGTTACTTATAAAATACTATAAGTTTAAATGCAGATAAACAGATACTACAATATGGTCTTTTATACATCGAAAAAAGTAATGTTTACAATATCTCTGAATTGCAACGAATGAACATAATTTTACCTGCATTTATAATTAATTCATTAATCATTCGCTTGGTAAGTTAGCCGAATAACTGCTGACTCTAATGTACTTCATATGACCATCTCCGTGCTTCGGAGGGCACGTAAAGTCGGCAGACCCCTTGAAATGATGATTTCCGAAATCAACAATTATTAAAAACAGGTTACAGGCATTCCCCAATTCAGTTTAAGCATTCGTGGAATCAAAATGTTTAAGCCTTTTTCGTAAGAAAAAAGGCTATATACCAAGTTGAACCACAAACGACTAAAGAAGAAGATAAGATAAATTTTGTTTTCAAACTGTTCAGTGGTATATTCATTGATTAAATAAACATTTTCATTATATTTGTGTTAGTTTTGTGCAATGTATGAGGTATGACTATATCTGTCTCGTAGAAGTAGTATTCTCTATTTCAATGAAAATTACTTTTTAGACGATTCTTATGTAATTTTGTATTCAATGGTATAATTATATATCAAGTTCTTAGATAAACAATAGTAAGAAATAATATATACATGTTCTAAACATGAAAAAAAGGAATCGATATACAAGAATTTGGTTCAAAGTTTACTCCTCGACTCTTATCGTGATAGCTTATTGAGTGGATATTGGGGGTATACCAAATCTCCTAGTACCTGCTGCCGCAACATAAGTATATGTACATGTATTTATTGTGATAAAATGAAAAGGGAAAAACAAAACCTTCGATTTCTGGAGTCTGGGGGAGTTACTATTAAGTACCTACATATAATATCACCCTTGCACGGTAAATTACAATTAATTTGATATTTTGGGATAAAGAAAAACAGAAATAAAATGAAAAATATAACTAACAAAAATCTAACAATGACAAAGAATCAACATGTTATATTAAGAATGTTGACTTCAAGACCAAGGTATAATACGTAAATGTATTATATAAATAGTCCGAATCCCAACGCCAATTATCCAAACCATTATAGCTACGAAAAGTGGTAATATATTGTGACGAAATGCTACCTCCAAATACAGTAAAGTTTGGAATGAAGGCAAATTGTCAATACGAAAACTGGGAACTTCCATCGTCCTGCGATTTGTGCAGAGGATCGTGGAAGACCGTAACAAGTTTCCAAAGTCAATAACCAAATCCGATTAATCCCATGAAAAAGCGTCAACATTTTGCAATGACAATTGACAGAAAACGAGATTATCATTTTCTAATAAGACCAATTTTAAACCTGAACCTGAAATTGAAAGAGATTGAAGATAATATATATATTTGCCCATTTGCCAATGGGAGTAAAGTAATCAAAGATATGCAGTTAGTTTCAGGAACTCAAATAAAGGATTGAAGAGATCCAGTTTCATTTCAAACACCAGAACGAAAGGTACACGGTAAAGTCAAGTGTTACCTGACGTTGATGACAATATTGTTGTGCAATTCGAAGATTAATTGAAAAAGTGAAACCACTTTACAAGTGAAGTTAAAGTAGCGATAATTCCATCGCTTGTTTGTTGCCGTTTGCAGAGAAAAACTGGAGTCACTGCTATTCAGAGAAAAAACTTTTAGGAAAACATTAATGATAGAAAATATTTTGAAAATTTGAAAATAGAAAAACGAACAGTCCGGATATAATTTGTACTTTGTAGCAGTTTGGTACTAGCCAATCCTAATCCTAGCCAAGCCAGTAAAACACTGAAAAAGTACCTGTCTCTCTTCCACATTTCAAAATAAGCTTGCATCTCACTTGCGTTGAGATTGCACTTGCACCCTTAAATTCGCAATGCGTCATAGTTTGTGGGGCATCCAGCTGAAGGCAGAAGCTACTTAAAACTTTTGAGAAGATTTCAATAAATCCAAATTTCACTAAATTTTTCGTCCACTTATTTATTTATTTTTATTATCTTTAGATTGGTGCTAGACAAAAATCGAAATACATAATATTTTTAAAATTAAAAAAAAAACGATTTTAATTTAGTAATAAAAATATATTGTTTTGGGGGAATCAAAATGTATAACTAAATTAACAAATTCGCAGACTCTCAAAGAATCTCCCAGACTCTCGACATCGCTCGTGAGTCAACACTATGGTGAATCCTTGCGAAAAAAGGAATGTATTTCGGCCATCTATGTTAACCGAGGCCAGGAAATGGTATGCATTTATTTTTTTTATTTCTAATAAACGCGACAGCACATTGTTCACTATTTCCTATAATTAGATGTCGACGATCGTAAATGTAAGAGATAGAAATAAAAGTGGTCTGGAAAAAATAAACCCGTTCGCACTGAACAAATCCCTGTTAATTGATAATTGCATAATCGTAATAAATTAAAAGACACAAATATGCAGACTTAGTTAATGTTACCATCCACAGATGGGGCAGTGTGTGCTAGAAATGTATATTAAATAAAATTTGTGTGGGTGATTAATGCAACGTCCAACGTTATTTACCAAATATGTACTCAAATTTTGAATGAAGTATTTCGAATGATGTAAATTTAAATAATAAGGATGGGAAATAATAAGTGGTTATATTTTTAAACTGAAATTGCAGAACAAAAATATGTTTAGATTTGCCTCGAGGTTTATATATAAACATCTTTCCTAGTCCTGAAGTCTTAATTTAACTCGATCTAAATGAAAAAAAAAAGTGTTTTCGAATACGTAACCGAAAGAAACTTGGCACGTTCTTTTTAACTTTTTTCGAAAATTATTTTAAAATACATTTAAATAACCTAACCTAATAACAATCGTATGGTTATTAGATAAGTTAATAATTTCTGATGTTTTGATTACGTGTGTATGCCACCAATTACGTTTGTTTAATTAGGAATATTGTACAAACAATGTAGAAGGTAGTACCAATAAGTGTTAGTGACGGTGGGTATAAGAAATTTGATTAGTTTTTAGTTAAAAAATGCGGTTCTAATCTAGGCGAGCCGGTCGGTCGTCTAAAAGTTATATTTTGTTAATAAAATCACCGACATCTAAACTGACCTTTTCTTTAGCACGTCCTGCATGTTTCTGAACAGATTTAGCTAAAAAAGATCCTTTACTTTCCGACATTGCAATAAATAACACTTAGAACACACGCACAATTATTGTAACACCACTTAACCTTATATTACAGTCTTAAATTTTGAGTTCCTAGCCACAGCAAACAGAATGTATCGAAATACAACTTTGGCCTTATTTCCAATTTATTTTCGAACAGATTGCCGCTACGACCACAATAGTCACCTTGAGTAAGTAGGTATTTTTAGCATTAATACCTTAGTATTAGACGGAAAATTCGCGAACCACTTCCTCTTTTTGCACTTTACAATTAGCAATAGTATATTATTTGTTGAAAAGGTGACGATTAAATTATTTTTTCAAGATGCACTACAGGTGTGTTCGCACTTCGCATCCACACATATTGGGAACGATCATTGGAAAGTAGTATTTGAAATCGTCGCGTTGTAATGCGACCACGAAGAAACACGAACGAGAAAAAAGACAACCCAATATTCGTCGTTAATTAAACAGAGAGACGATATTACATTTCAAAACGGTAAATAAATACATGCACAGAACAAACCTCAATGCGATCAAGACTGTTCGTTCCATTATAATGAACACGTAGTTCGCTTAAACATTTGGAATTTTTTTATATGTTACAGTGAGTTATGTGCGAATGTTTTAAAAGAGGAGTTGGTTGGTTTTAAAATGACAATCAGTGATAATCATCAACTATTCCTACAACGGACAGATCCGGCACCACATTTTTTATGTTAACGAAACTACAATTTTTTTTATTTAATTCAACATTGAATTTTGAATTTCCATGTAGACAATATCGTGCAAACTGGTTTTTATTTAATAAATGTCGCCCCTATTTAATCCGACTTCGACGACCTAAACGTGCTTATCAACTCGATTTCCATCACATCCATTATTGTATTATTCTATGATTGTGCCAACTGCCAATCATATATTTTCACAAAGACTCGTGCGGCTAATGACAACCCTTTTTACCTACCACTCGTAGAGAAATCCAAACCCTAGAGAACAGCCGAGTTTTATTGTTCAAGTACTTTCAATGCAGTTCATTCGAAAGCTCCGAGTTTTTATAGTCCAGGCATCTGGTAGTTTTTCGACTTGATAACTTTTTTCTGATACGACATTCCAGGAATATTTAAAAAATCTTATTTTCGTAGATTATTGCTTTTCATTGCATTTTATAGCAAAATGTTCTGCAGTCTACACCTTTTCCAGCAGTAATTCAAAAATTGTCAACTGTCATTCAGAAAACATCAACTGTAATTCAGATTTACTAATATCCAGAAATCGTCAATTGTTTGTAATTCAGATTTGTCAACTGAAATTCAAAATCCAAAAGAAATAGTCAAATCACATTCAGAAAACGTTAAAGGAAAATCAGAAAGCATCAAATGTAATTCAGAAAGCATCATTTTTGTTACTTACAGTTGTTTCATTTTAATAATTCAATGTTATAATTTTCAAATTTTCTTAATAATAGTCCCTTAAACCCTATGTTTAATAAAACAACTTTTGTTTGTCTATACCAGGGGTGGCCAACAGACCCGTCGATCGCAAAGCAATATTTATGCTCGATTTTTTCACCTTGAGATATCTATCGGATAAGAATAACTATAAGGATAACCAATCAAACAACCGTAAAAATTTGAATTACGGTTGTTTGATTGGTTATCTTTATATTTATACTTATCCGATAGATATCTCAAAGTGAAGAAATCGGACATAAGGGTACGTTTATGTTGGAGCTGCAAGCAGTGATGATTGCAGTGATTCTAGCGAAGCAGTGATTTGTAATGCATTGATTCTTATGGGACCTTTTATGTTGAAGCAGCGCGCAAGTCAATGTTAATTCGTAGAACAGCGATTAGAGCGAAGCAATTTTTTCGCTTTATCAGTTATCACAGCTCCAAAATAAACGTAGCCTTAGGGTACGTTTATGTTGGAGCTGCAAGCAGTGATGATTGCAGTGATTCTAGCGAAGCAGTGATTTGTAATGCGTTGATTCTTATAGGACCGTTTATGTTGAAGCAGCGCGCAAGTCAATGTTAATTCGTAGAACAGCGATTAGAGCAAAGCAATTTCTTCGCTTTATCAGTTATCACAGCTCCAACATAAACGTACCCTTAGTCGATCATAGCTGCTGACACTAATCGTGATTCATAATAAACCGAGGAGGAAACCGCTGAGGAAATGGGAAAAGTGAAGGGAAATCTGAAATTACAGATAATCTTGCTTTTTAACTTTTTTGAAAGGAAATCATGAAATATGCAAAAGAAAATCCAAGAAAATGTTAGGAAATCTGAAGAAACTTGAGGAAATCTGGAGACACTTTAGGAAATCTACAGAAATCCAAGAAAAAGTCATAAAAAGAAATCTGGTGTATTGGATCTGTGCTTTCCTCCTCGTAATAAGCTAAGAAAATATGTTTCTTTGTCTACTTTTACCTTAATAAATACTTACCATACGAGTATTATTTATATGCAGGGTTCCCACTCGTCTGGAAAACCTGTAAAATTTGGAAAAGTAAGGGAATTTAAGATTTTCCTAATTTATTCTGGGAAGTCAGGGAATTTCTCATTTTTATTGCCAAGTCATCTGTCGATTTCAGTTAAGTTTTTTGACTTTTCAGAAACTTTTTAGGGGGTGGTCAACTTACATGCCAATAATTAAAAGAGCCAATTTTAGCCTCTTCGGGAGAATGATCATAACTAGAGCTCAGATTTATATGCACCAAAATACTTGAAAATATGCTTTTTGTGATTGATAAATTGATAAAAATAGATAAAATATGCATTGATATGCAAACTAAAAAATATCTAATCTTTGAATTTTTCAATTTTTTTTCAAATTTTCACTACCTAGATTTATAAAATTTAATAATTTTAATAATATATCTGGACGAATTACGTATAATTTGTAAAATGTTGCATATTTTCAACATTTGGTGCATATAAGTAAATAATTGATAAAATGAAAAAATTAAGTAATTGCTTAAAATTAAATAAAACAATTGCTTCAATTAGCAAAATTTAATAATAATTTTTTATTTTCTCTATTAAAATTCTGCAAAAATCACCAAAAGTCGCCCAAATATGCACAAATATGCATTATTTACTCAAATATGCACCAAATGTTGAAAATATGCAAAATATGCATTTTGACGAGCAGTTTTTCCGATTCGTTTTTACCTAATTTGTCCAGATTTCATAACGAATCTGTTGGCATATCAATATTAAAGAACATGCAAAGGCATAAAATCCGAGTTCTAGTCATAACTTTTTTAATTTCCGAGTAATCTAATAAGTGTCTTTGAGCTTGTGCTTTTAGATAATGACGTCCTCTTTCCAATAGTATTATTATATATCCAAAAATATTCATTTGAAGATGAGTTATGAGCAAAAATACTAAGGGTGGTCAAATTACAACCCCCTCCCCTACTATTAATTTATAAAATAGAATCTGGCATACAGCATATTTAATAAATAGGCTAAATAGGCTAAATAGGCTAAATGCAGTACCACAAATTTCACGATTCTGCAAGTGTCTTTCCTATAAATCAATAATACTTCATCATTATATTGGTCTACCGTCCAAGAATAGAGGTTTACAAAATAGAGAACCAGGACTAGAATTCCAGCGCTCATCAATCAAATACAATTAATCTTCACCAAAGCAACTTCATAATTCAATCATCTGCATGAAAGTTTAAAGTTAAGGTAACATAAATTCGCATCTCGGATATAAAAGATGGTATGACGTGTAACAAAAATAGGTAAAACTTTAAAGTCTGCCTCTCCAACTTGAACTACTTTTGATCCACCATGTATAAATGCGGGATCCTATAAATGCATTCACAAAGAAACATCCTCCTTGTGAATAAGCAAACCATAACCGCTGAGAATCAAACTTTAAAATAGGGAAAATAAACCATCCGTTGAACCAAATTGATGCTAAAAAAATAAATTCATCTAAGACCCCAAATCTTCCAATAGGTGATAGATTAGAATAACGTCATAATATCAGAACCAAAAAAAATCGTGGAAACCATTTGCTGAGTTATGGAAAGTGATTTCTTCAATTTATTGCGCAGATATTAACAATGAGGATTATTTCAAAAAGAACATCTGGGCAAAAACGTTTTGTATCAAAATACCTACTGATATTTTTTTGACTACTACAGACATTTTTTGTTCGATGGTTCTGTGTTACTTCAGAAATTCAAACTAATGTTAATGGTTGAAAATTGGCTTTCGTTCTTCGATGTTAAACTCTAATCGTTGATTTGAGTTTCTCAAAAACTTTAAATAGCACAGCGAGTACGCTAACTATTTTCGGCTTAAAAGATGTGGCAAGATGTTGAACGAAGAAAATTCACCAGAAAACTAAAAAGATCACAACAATCTATATCTCTAATTAATAATGAAAAAATGCTAAATATGTTAACACAAAAAGCCAAAAAAAATCACAAAACACAAAAATATCTCAAGACTTCTTTCCGCAAAGACCTTTCAGTTAAAAAGTTCAACATGGATTAAGTTTGAAGTGTTATCAACAGAAAAAAACGTCCAGTGAAAGCAGTGGCATTTGATTTCAGCATGGGAGAATTACAGGCAAATGAAAGCAACAACTGCATCCGGCTCTGAGTGCATCAAAGTCACCACACAGATTTTCAACGCGGATTTTTAGAAACAACGACTATTCTAACCAGTGGAAGGTTATCCAAATTGTTATGACATTGTAATTATTAATAAACCTTGAACAAATTAACATTTTTTCTCTAACGAATACTTCACGCCACTGGACGAAAACCCGGTGACTCTGATCTGAATCTGTCAAAGCTGGTCTCTTAATGACCTGTTCAATCACAGCAGTATAAATTACCTATACACTCCATATTATATTATATTAGTTTTTTACATTAAATTAAAAAGTACAATAATAATACAATGTTATTAATTATGTATACATCTTTGATACTACCTACTACATATTTTAATATACTTATTAAATTTGAAATATTTAAATTTCACGAAAGTCGAAAAATACTTTTAAATAAAACATTTGGATGATAATATATTATTCCAGTCAAACTAAAATACTTTTCTATTGTACTTACATTAAAATGTCTCTTTGGTTGCATATACTTAACACATATTACATGGTATAAAATACCTACCTATATATAATATTAAACTAGTATAAAATACTATGCGGAATAAAACTTTTGGCTCCTTTTTCAATATAAAATTTTTTTTTGTAGAAACATACCTACTGGTCAAAATACAACCTTGTTTTGGCAAAGTTGATCGCCTACTCGGGAATCAACCAAAGCGACACTTTCAAGGAGAAACGGTCCCGAATATGCCAACTTTTTTGCTCTTCGCCTCACACAGATAAGTTTTTTTTTTAGCTTTTCCTCCCCTTCTTTTTTAAAGGAATCCTAGTGATTTCCAATTAATGGTTAAAATAACTGATGGTTTTAGCAACTGTTCAGTGTATTTACTAATAACTTTTGTAACCTTCTATTTCTGATCGTTCGTCTCGTCAGGATAAAGAAAATATATTTTGTTTTTTTTTTTTTTTTTTTTTATTTACCCAGAATATTTACAATCTGTCTTACAACAATAAGTAAATGTTTGGTCGGTTTCTAAAAGTGACATATTAAGCAAAAACCCAGTGGTTTCTGCCTTTATAAAGTTAATTTATTGAATTAAGTTTTGTACAGGGTAATCAAAAGTTTATACTATAGAGTAAATATTAGTCTTTAAATCGGTTTGATAGGTCTTGAGGTTTGAATCGTTTGAGTTTGCGCTTGTTGGGTTGATCTTCCATAAGGCTTGCTGCCAGTTGATTTGGATGCGTATTCAGTCTGCTTTTATACTTGTCACTACAGGCGACAATTTCTTCTTTCACCATAGGTATAGCAAGATCTTTTCGTATGATCTCGTTTGTAACGAACCAGGGTGCGTTGACCATATTTCTCAGCACCTTTGCTTGAAATCTTTCGAGTATATCTATATTTGAGTTGGATGCAGTACCCCATAATTGTATACCGTATGTCCAAATGGGTTTAATTATAGTTTTGTATATTAACAACTTATTCTCCAGGGAGAGTCGAGATCCCCTTCCCATAATCCAGTACATTTTCTGAATTTGTATATTTAGTTGTTTTCTTTTTGTCCAAATGTGGGTTTTCCATGTTAAGCGTCGGTCTAAGTGCATGCCCAGATACTTGACCACTTCTGTTTGTGGAACTTGCTTGCCATTTAGGGTTACGGGAGGACAGGTTTCTTTCCGTAGTGTAAACGTAACATGTGCAGACTTTGACTCGTTTGCCTTTATTCTCCACGTTTTCAACCATTTTTCAATTTTTTGTAGGTTTACTTGTAATAACTCAGAAGCAAATTTTGGGTTGGTGTGTGATGTCATGATGCCGTTATCATCCGCAAATGTAGCTGTTGTATTTTGCTCCATTGTTGGTAAATCTGAAGTGTACAGGAGGTACAGAATCGGCCCCAGGACGCTGCCCTGTGGTACACCAGCTTCAATTGGATATATTCCTGTGTATGCTTCTTGACATTTCACAAAAAAGTGTCTATTGCTGATATAAGATTTAATTAGTTGGTATAAGTCATAGGGGAGCATCTTTTTTAGTTTATACAGCAATCCGAGGTGCCAAACTTTATCAAATGCCTGCGATATATCCATAAACACCGCCGAACAATATCTTTTTTCTTCCAAGTCCATACTGATTTTTTTAACTAATCTATGGATTTGCTCTATAGTTGAGTGTTTTTCTCTAAATCCAAATTGGTGGTCGGGTATAAGCTTCCTTGTATGTAGAATGGTCTTTAATCGTTTTGCCAGTATCTTTTCAAACGCTTTTGATAGAACGGGAAGCAAACTTATGGGTCTATAAGATGTCACTTCTTCTGGTTGTTTTCCTGGTTTTGGGATCATTATTATTTGCGCTACCTTCCATTGCACTGGAAAGTAGGTGAGTCTTAGTGATGAATTAAACAATATGGTGATTAACTTTATTGCTTTCATTGGTAGTTCTTGCAAAATTTTACCAGTTATTAAGTCGTAGCCTGGCGATTTTTTGGGATTAATTTCATTTAGTATAATGTTCTTCACTTCTTTTATTTTGAGTTTTTTCATAGGAAAATCCATTTGGTGAGGCACTTCTAGAAATTCTGTGATTTCACTTTCCTCTTCGCTACTTATTTCAGATGGGAAAGGTTGAAAAACTTTTTTTAGATGTTCTGCAAATATTTTTGCCTTTTCCTCATCAGTTCTGGCCCATTTTCCATCTTCTAATCTGATTGGGGAAATATGTGTTTGTGGTTGTTTTATTCGTTTAGTCGCTCTCCATAAAGAATATTCGGTGGCTTCTGTTGCTGTTAGTTTTTCTAAGTATTGTTGAATAGCTACATTTTTTTCTTCATTTATTAGGTTTTTAAGTTCTCTGATGGCTTTGTTAAACTTGGCTTTGTCGTGAGGAGATCTAGTTTTTTGCCAGGTCTTTCGCAGCTGACGTTTTTCTACAATTTTATCTTTCACAGTTGTACTGCAAATCGGTGTTTTTTTCCTCGTTTCGAATTTAGGAGTGGCCTCCCATGCGGCTTCCTGTATCTTTCTGTTAAAATTTTCTATTGCTGCTTCGAGTTCTTCTTCAGTTTTTAGAGATACTTTACAGCTAATACTCTCGTTTAAGATATTTCTGAATTCGTTCCAGTCTGTTCTTTTGCTACAAAATGATGGAGGTGTTTGTTTTTCTATTATTGATGAACTAACAGTAACTATTACAGGAGAATGATCTGAGGACAGGTCCAAACAAGATTCGGCCTTTATGTTATTTGTATTTATTCCTTTAGTTACACAGAAGTCGATCAGATCAGAAATTTTTCTTCGATCTGCAGGCCAATAGGTGGGCTCCCCAGTTGACACCGTTTGAAGATCGTCTTTTTTCAGAGCTAGGTATAGCTGTCTACCCTTTGGTGTTGGATTATGTGATCTGGAGCCCCACCATGGGTGTTTAGCATTATAATCTCCTCCTGCAATAAATCTATTTCCGAGTGTTTTAAAAAAGTGTGTAAATTGCTCTTGTTTAATTGCATATTTTGGTGGGCAGTAGATAGCTGTGAGTGTGATTGGTCCAATGTAGTCTTCTACGCTAATGCTGGTTGCTTGTAAGTATTCTTGTTTGAATTGTTCTTGTTCGATGTGTTTAATTGATGATTTAATTATGATTGCAGTGCCTCCATAGGCTGCACCATCCGGACGCTGTGTGCTATAAGTGTTATATCCTGGTATTTTTAGATAACTCTTTTTTGTGAAATGTGTTTCGGAAATCATCATTACGTCAATGTTTAGGTTGATTAAAAAAGTTTTGAGTTTTGGCACTCTTTGGACCAGACCGTTGGCATTCCAGACTGCGATTTTTAAAGTGGGGATCATTGTGGCATTTTGCTAATGAGGGCTGTGAGAAGGTTTAGTATCGTGTCCATTTTACTCATTAGTTGTGTCAACATGTTTTCTAGGCCATTGTTAGATTGTTGTATTGGTGTTATCGGTAGTTGTTGGGGATTTGTATTTCCAGGTTGTTGGAGATTACTATACTGTTGTTGTTGGTCATTACCGGCTGGTAGTTGGAAATTTCCAGATTGATTGTTTCCTCTTACCTGTTGCGCATATGATCTTCCTACTGTGATGTTCGAAAAATTGTGATGTTGATTATTTATTAGTTGTTTGTTTCTGAGTGGAGGAAACATTTTTTGTATTAATTGTTTACGTATTACACAACCTTTGTAGTTAGCAGGGTGTTCCCCACTGCAGTTGCAACATTTGACGTCTGGACCTCTTTCTTTTTTCGGACAATCCTTAGTAAAGTGTTTCTGTAGACACTTAACGCAGTTAGGGGTTTTGTTGCAAAAGCTTTTAGTATGTCCATACGCCTGACATCTGGAACATTGTGGTACCTCTCTTTTTTTGTGTGGCTGCTCAAAAGTTATTATTGAATGGCTAAGATTTGTTATTTTGTAGATGTCCCTGTTATTTTCCTTTGATTCTAGCTCTACTAGGAAGAGAGGTAGTGGAACTTTAGCTGAGTTTTGCATGTTTGTGATTCTTAATACTTTATGATTGTATTCTTCAATTTCCTGTTTTAATACCTGTACATCGACACTTGCATGGATACCACGTAAAACCACCTTAAAGCTTCTGTCTTGCTTTCTTTGGTATGTGTGAAATTCGGTTTTTTTTGCTTTTAGGGCTTCGATAACAGGTAAGTATTTCTCTGTGTTTCCTAGTTGGATTTTAACTTGGTTGTTATATAAGATTTTTAGGGTATAATTATCTTTTGCTTTCTCGTCCAGCACTTGGTACAGTGGGCTTATATTTTCCACTCCACTCACAAATATTGGTGGTGCTTTTTCAACTTTTTTGTGGATGTTGCTGGGCTCACCGTTAACTGATTCAACTTGATCTTGTTCTAACGGGTCAAAACGATTTGAGGTACTCACCGGCTGACTTAGCCAATAGTCTTTCATAAATGTTTGGCGTTTAGCTTTAATAAGCACCTCCGGACTGTTTCTTAGTCGCTTTCTATTGTGATAAGTAACACTTTCCCACACCCGGGGTGGCAGTTCTTGACTCAATGTTTCAGAATAATTGTTTGATTGCTGATGTCCATAATCGGGATTAAGGTTCAAATTAGTTTCATGAAGTTCACGATCATTAGCTCTATCAGTGGTATTAACCGTATTAACGTTATTGACGACATCGACATTTTCGGTATTTTTGTTTGAGGTTATGTTTCCTTCTCCGCACTTATGACAACTCCACTGATCGATTTTTCCGTTTATGTTTAATTCATTTAATGAATCCAGTGACATCTCGATACACTATATATGATAGTGTAATCCACATCTCATTTTACATTGAATACAATCTTCATAACGCGTAATCGCACTTTTGCATACACCACACAACATCGTGCAGGGCCGAAGGTTTTTCACTCATTTTGTTAACTTTTTTTTATTTTACAGCTACACCTTACACCTTCTACACTTCCGATGAGATGTTTTGAATGTGGTATGATAAGTCATAGAGCTTCCGTTTGTAGAAATAGGAGAATTCGAAATAGGTCGAAATGTTTTGACGGTTAGGAATTGTCCCAATTGTAATGATGTTAGGTCTCCCAATGGCGGACGTACTCGTGAATTTGTTAATTTGGGAAACGATTCGGGTCGCTCTTAAATGGATTCGACCAATTATTTAAAAAATATTATTAACTTTATCTTTGAGCATGTCCAAAACGATGAGAGACCATATTTAAATGTCGAAATATATGAGAAAAATTTTAAAGGTTTACTTTACTTGATTCGGGTGCTTCATGTACATTGATAGGAGTTAATGGATGGAAATATTTAGAATAATTAGGGGTGAAATTAAATAAGGACAGAATTGTTGAATGTACAGTCGCTAATGGTCAAAAAGTCAAAAGTATTGGTAGTGTAATATAGCCATTAAGTTATCAGATCAAACCAGATATATAGATGTGTTGGTAGTTCCGGAAATACCACACTAGTTAATTTTCGGGGTAGATTTTTGGAAGAAGATGGGTATCGTATCCGATCTTCGTAGCGATAAATGGCATTTTTCTAAAGAAACTTATGAGTGTTTGGAAATTGGTGAACACCTAGTTGATGCTGGTGGCTTGACCAATAAACAACAAACGCTGTTAAATGATTTGATTACTAAAAATTATAGTTTGATGGGTATTGAATTAGGCTTTACCAATGCCGTCGAACATATTATTAAGACTAAGGCAGATCCCATCAAACAAAGGTATTACCCAGTATCCCCAGTGATCCAAAAACATATCGATGAAGAATTGGATTTGGATGACATGATTTCAAAAGATATCATTAGAAGAAGTAATAGTCCATGGGCATCTCCTGTTATTTTGGTCAAAAAGAAAAGTGGGGATTATAGATTTTGCGTAGATTTTAGAAAGTTGAATTCGGTGACCGAAAAGGACAGTTATCCTCTGCCGTACGTCAATAATACTCTGGACCAATTAAAAGACGCGAAATTCTTGTCGTCATTAGACATAAAGTCAGCCTTCATTCAAATGCCTTTGGCGGAAGAGTCGAGTGAATATACGGCATTCACAATTCCTAATAGAGGTTTGTGGGAATTCTGTCGCATGCCGTTTGGATTGTCTACCAGTCCGGCAACTTGGCAACGGTTAATGGACAAAGTTTTGGGTGATTTAGCTCCTCACGTCTTTTGTTATCTCGATGGCATAATAATAATTACTAAGACGTTCAAGGAACATTTAAGAATTTTAAACGAAGTGTTTAGGAGACTACACGCGGCCAACATAACTGTTAAGAAAGAGAAGTGCCAATATTGTCGGCCTAAATTAAAATATCTGGGGTACGTGATCGACAAGAATGGTTTACATGTTGATCCGGATAAAGTGAGGGCCATGGTAGAGTTACCCGTTCCAAAAACGGTTAGTCAAGTTCGTGGGGTTATTGGTACCTTTGGATGGTACAGAAGATTTATTCATAACTTTTCATCTCTAATAGCTCCGATAACTGCTCTGATTAAGAAGACTAATAAAAAGATAGATTGGAACGTTGATTGTGACCAAGCTTTTAAAACTATTAAAGAAAGATTAGTTACGGCACCGATATTGAGCTGTCCGGATTACGACCTACCCTTTGAAGTGCAGACGGATGCGAGTGGCTGGGGAATCGCTGCAGTCTTGAGCCAACCTCACCCGGAGGGCGAGAAAGTGGTAACATATATTAGTCGTTCCCTCACTAAACAAGAGAGAAATTATAGTACGACCGAGAGAGAGTGTTTAGAAGTACTTTTTGCGTTGGAAAACATTAGACCATATATATAAAATGCAACAATTTAATGTGAAAATTGTTCACCGCAAAGGGAAAGAACATATTGTACCCGACACCCTTAGTAGAAGTGTCCCAATGATCGATTCGGTGTATACTCAAGGATACGAAGATAATTGGGTAGAGAAAATCAAGAAACGCGTTTTAGAAAAACCATTGAAGTACTCTCAATGGAGAGTTAAAGACGATATTCGGTATAAGTATGTAATACCAGAACACCTATATTTAGTCGCGCAATGGGAAAATTGGAAGATTGTGGTGGAAAAGACCAAAGGGCGGGAATTGATAGAAAAAGCTCATTGTGATGTTACTTCAGGTCATTCGGGTGTATATAAAACTTATGCACGGTTGAAAGATTTGTATTTTTGGCCGAAGATGAAGAGTGATGTAGCTAGCTTCGTTAAAAAATGTATAGTTTGTCTCCAACATAAATCAGAAAATAAACCACCTATTGGTCTTATGCTATCGCATCAAACAACTAGACCCTGGGAAATGATATCTTCCGATTTAATGGGGCCCTTCGTAAAATCAAAAAAAGGCAATCGTTTTGTTTTAGTAGTAACTGATTATTTTAGTAAGTATGTACTGATTTTTCCGATGAGAAATTCCTTGGCAGCGAATATTGTTAAGAAGTTAGAAGAAGAAGAAGTATTTTTAGTATATAGAGTTCCTAAATTTTCTATCAGTGATAATGGTTTTCAATACAAGAGTAAAGAATATAAGTTTTGGAACGTTATGGTGTAGAGCCAAAATATAATGTTAATTACCATAGTCAAAGTAATCCTACGGAACGCACTAATCGCACGATACGTCGCATGATAGCATCATATATTCAAGATACTCATAAAGTTTGGGATGAAAACCTACCTAAAATAGCTTGTGCGATACCCACCTCCAAGAATGAAGCGACTAAACAAACACCATATTTTATCACTTTTGGAAGATCGCTGACTTTGGACGGAAAAGAGTTAGACAAGAGAGATATTTTTAAAGATGAAGAACCAATTAGTGAGGATTGTAGAGTTAAGGGGTTAAAAGAGTTGTTCAAATTGGTGAAGAAGAAGCTAATGGCAACTTCCAACAAGAACAAACGAATTTATAATTTACGTCGACGACATGAAACGTTTGATGTGGGTCAAGGTGTATATCGTAGAAATTTTATGTTGTCTAATGCACCTGATGGTTTTAATAAGAAGCTGGCACCTAGGTATGTGGGTCCATTTTATGTTAAAAAGAGAGTTTCACCTTGGACGTATGAATTGAGTGATGAATATGGGAACTCTAAAAGAGTTTGGCATGCCAAAGATATTAAGTCTCAACCCCCTGATAATAGCTAATGTCCGTGTATCGTGATTCAGTTTTATTTAGTTATAATTTGTAAATAGTTTTTATGACGTTAGAGGGTTTATTTATTAATTAGTACGTACGCTTTCATCTATAGAATTTTAAAGTTTTTTTTTTTGCTTTGAAGTTTCGTGAGAAATTTTTGGGAAACATTTTTTAAACATGGGGGGGGGGAATCTGTAACCTCCGATTTCTGATCGTTCGTCTGGTCAGGATAAAGAAAATATTTTGTTAACTTCTTTTTATTTTTTTAAAATGTTTACAATTTTAGTAAAGTTAAATTTCATAGTTGGAAAAATAATTTATGTGGTCTGGGGATAATCTGCCGGAAAGGTAGATAATTATTATCATTTTTGTGGTTACAAAACGAACACACGTAAATTTGGGAAGTCTTCGTATTCCTTACCATTTTTGGGATCATCTTCAACGCGTTCAAGTTTGGAGCCATCCATAACCTCCAGTAGGGATTCGATATCTGGTCGCACTGTAGTGCGAGAGAGATACGATTGATCACTATAGCCCTTATTGTTTATTCTCGTTGGTGGATGATTAGGATAATAGCGTCGTCACATAATCATCATTAGTAGTAACCCACAAGTTGTTTTGGAAAAGATTAGTTAATTACCGATAATTTAATGTTACCTGAGTGGAAGAATTCAAAAAAAATATAAGAATAATACAATACGTAGAAAATCAAAATTCAAAAATTTTAAAAAAGAGACAATTAACACATAACAGGTCTGAATTAAGAAAATTTGAAAAATGAAAAATTCGTAATACGATAGTATACAATATAACGTTATTTCATGGTTATTGCCATTCTTCAGTTGCACGCAATCGCTTACATTGTGAAATAAGAAAAAAATTTCAAACTAAACAAAAATATCGACTAAATTGTACAAAATTGACTTACCATAACCTCCAAAGATTATTCATAAAATAATTAATAAAATAATAAAATAATATAAATTTTTTGAATTTTGATTTTCTACGAATTGTATTATTCTTATATTTTTTTGAATTTAACCATAAATACATACTAAAAACCACAAATTTACTTAAAATTTTTTATTTTGAGTTCTTTTTCTAGTTTTACGCCTCACAGTTAAAAAACGTGGTAAAAATTTTTGAATTTTGAATTTTTTTAAAGTTTTTAGAAATCATATTAAGAGGGCAGTGCCTTCGGATTTCGAACTAGCAGTGCTAGGTAAACGAATTTCTTAGTTCAAATCATTTTTAAATTATTCATACTTCAAGTAACAAGTTCAGTTTTGATAATCTTTGGAGGTTATGGTAAGTCAATTTTGTACAATTTAGTCGATGTTTTTGTTTAGTTTGAAATTTTTTTCTTATTTCACAATGTAAGCGATTGCGTGCAACTGAAGAATGGCAATAACCATGAAATAACGTTATATTGTACTATCGTATTACGAATTTTTCATTTTTCAAATTTTCTTAATTCAGACCTGTTATGTGTTAATTGTCTCTTTTTTAAATTTTTTCAATTTTGATTTTCTACGTATTGTATTATTCTTATATTTTTTTTTTTGAATTTAACCATAAATACATACTAAAAACCACAAATTTACTTAAAATTTTTTATTTTGAGTTCTTTTTCTGAGTGGAAGAATTCGATGAGTTATTTTTGAAGAGATGAATTCCTTTTTGTGTGTACTTTCGTTTCGTGGTTGAAGATAATTACACCTTATCGTTAATCTACACGTACAATTTTCTTTTTGGTTAAAATTTTCAAGTAACCATTGGAGTGCAGTTATCACGGAATCAATTTAAAGTGGCAAATTTCAAAAACTATCATTTTGGTAAACTGTGGCGTGGACGTGAGCAAAACATTGGCGCAGATCATATTGGGATCAGCAAGATAAGTCACCTTTTTTTTACTTTATTGTCACCTTTGTTATTTTATTTATTTGCGGTGATTCTTTATATTCAATACATAAAAATGCAGTTTATTTGGTTAGAGATAATTTTTTTTATAAGAAGACTATCATTCATCCTAATTACTCTTTTTGTTCGCGTTCAAGTACGGTAAACTTTGACCGTATATGTTAAAGTTTTGTGAACGCCTTACAGATCTGTTCTGCGTATTTTTTTTATTACTGTTGTTTTAATTATTTTGGAGAGTAGAATAACAAGTACATGATTTTACTTTGTTAAATTTCATTTTTTTTATTATTCAATTTATAAGAGTAAATTTGTATTGCTGCGGTTTTTTTAATATATCAATTCATTATAGCTTTCACGATTTTTTTATTTAAACATACAGCAAGAGATTGGGAGCGGGAAAAATCGTGTGGCGCCGGGGAAATCCTGAAATTCACAGAGTATTCACCCTGACCACTGGGTTAGCCGAAGCACCGCTCTTTATTATAAAGCTGTTGGCAATATTTAATTCTATATATTGTTTTATTTCCCACACGTACCTTTGGACACAGCAAAACGGTGTTACACTTTTGCCAACTGTCGAAGATGTCGGGAGGGAATGCTCCCCTTCTTCCCCCCAAAGGGTATTATCCCTACGCTTACGTACAGCATAGTATATGACACTAGAAAAAAAATACTAGTAGGTAAAATTATGTACATATTAGAAAAATTAGTTAAGGGTTAAGGTGTATGTTGAATTACAAAATATTGTTTCATAAACAAAAAAAATAGATTAAAATAATTAATTTAAATTAGATTATTGAGTACTGTTGTAAGCTGACGCTTAGAGCATTGGACTACCATGACGTTGTCGTCAGTTCATTTCCGAATCACTCTCAGAAGGTCCTGACAACATCTTTGAGTTGCACATATTACTTCTCTGTAATTAAACTCCTCCTCCTCCTCTATATGTTAGATGTATAACCTCTCCTGTATGTATGGATACTTCAACACACTTCTGGACAAAGACAAAAAGTAGTGAAACTCAATGAAAAATATTATAAGTAATATTAGATATTAATAAAAAATATTAGGGGAGAGGCTTGCAGGTTGCCACCCCTGCCGGATTTTGACATTCTAACATTGTCATCCCCTAAATTTTGACGGACATCGAATACAAACGAGTAGTTGTCGCTTTTAATGTAATTGTGATGCACTCAAACACAACAACAGGGTGCTTGGTAAACAAAATGTGAAATTTTATTTAAAAAAAAATGAAAATGTAAAATTGTGTTTTTCTTCTGTGCCCATAAATTGAACATTTTCAACGAAAATTTAAGGGAAATATTTTTGCTGTGTTGCTTTTTCATTCAATTTTTATTATTCTTAAATAACTCTAAACATACCATGAGTTGGAAGTTTTTTTTCCTGTATATTCTAAAGTGGTGTAAAAATGCAGGTTGCCACCTTTTTTGGCTTGCAGGTTGCCACCCCTCTTATTTTACATTGTGACGTATACTACAGTGACTGTTTATGGACAGTGTCAACATAAGCCCCTAAATCGGCCCAAGACAGGTTCCCGCGCAAAGGGGGGAGGTTTAACCCCCCCCCCCCATTGCATATTTTATGTACCTATTCATGTAAACGTTTCTTAAATATTTCAAAAATTAATATAAATAATTACTAACTAATAATTGATGCATTATTTATATATTTTTAGATTTAAATGAAAATTTTTTTTTTTTTCAATTTTAACTTTTTTCTTTCTTGTCAATTTACTCTCATTTTTTTTTGTTCACGGCCACTAAGTGTAATTAATAAAAATCATATGTTTTTATTTGAGTTTTTCTACATGTTCAACAATTTTTCAAGAGGTGGCAACCTGCAAGCCGAAATTTCAAGGTGTCGATTTTAGATACTTTTGAATTTGCTTATTAAAATTATTAAAAAATTGCGGCAATGATAAAGAATAATATAAAGAAGAAAAAAATATATAAAGAATCCAAATCCGGCGGCATAATTACTTTAGCACGTTAGTATTTCGAGATATCCTCAATATCCAGTACTTTAAATTTGAAGTACTATAGATTAAAATCGGTATATTTTGAGAAAGAAAAATCGTAACAAATAAAACAAAAATGAATTTTGAAGAGGAAAAGTAGTACTCGGTGATGTTTTAAGTAGAAATGAGTGTAAAAATTCGCTGTTCTCAAAACATGACCTTAAATATCTCCAAAAATCGTGTCTTTAGCACATTGAAGTTAGGATATCTTGAATTTCTGACGTGCTAGAGTAACTCTGCAGCTGGATTTGGATTCAGCGCCAAAAAATTTACAAGAAATTATATGTCTCACTCAGGTGGTAAAAAAACTCAAATTTTGTTTAACTGTAATATTCAGCAGTACTTACTATGTTTCTTATGGTCGATTTATATTCAACATTTAACATTTATCATTTAAGAAGATTAACAATAGGGATTATGTCCTTATTGAAAATATGGTTGGCTGATTAAGTGTTAAATGATAAATCTTAAATATTAAATGGTAATAAATTATTATTAGTAATATACCTAAATGATTATTACCTAATTAATAAAGATTTTATCTACTTTTAGACTTAATGAATCAATAATTCAATCATCAATTAAACCTGCGTACTGTTGATAACCTTAAACTGAATTCAAAGAACCTGTAAATTCGAAAAAAAAAGTAAAAATTATTTTCAATCATAATAATTAATAATTTTCAATCATAATAATTATTCTTGTGACTAAAAATGTCCTTATAATAAAAACAACAAAAAATAGAAAATTTTGTTACAATAATATTTTTTTATAGATTATAAAATTCATAAATAATGTTTTAATTTCTTGTCACGTTTTCAGTACTTATTCATAATCACAATTTAAAAAATGTTGAAACCAAAAATTTAGAATATTTTAAGATATAAAAGTATACTAAACTACGATTCAAATATATGTGCCGCTACGTCACGAAATTCTGATTAAGAATTGACATACAGAATATAATTTTGGACATCTTTCATCTTCATTTAAATGAGTGCAAAAATATTTATATGTCTTGCTAACCGAAACCAATAAAAGACGTACGTTACTAATATTGTACATTATAATAACAAAACAATGAAAAATTAGTATGTCTGAACTTATAAATTTTTTAAAATATATTTTATGCAGTTAAGTTAGGTTTTCATTGTTGTTTATTATAACCTGCAACACTTTGATAGTGCCATTTACATTGTTTCAAATTGTGGCGAAAAGAGAAACTATATTAAATAAAAAATAAAAATGCACTTTAAAAACACTTATTTGACTAGTCATTTCCAGCTTGATTCATACCATTTTAAACAATGACGCACCGGCAAATTTATTTAGGTTGTACTTTATGTGTATGTATTATGTATGATTTTAATAAAGTTGGTAAGTTCTGTATTAGCAGTTGGTTAGTTTCGAATCATTTTAAATTTCTGCAAAAGCATAGCTGATTGCAAATAGCTATTATATTCTTAGGTGCAATGACAATATAAATTTGAGATTGGTTAGGTGTTAAAACACTAGATTTTTTAAGCTGTTAATTACAATTTAATCCAATGCACAAATTATTAAAAAAAAACAACTACAATTAAAATATACTGAGCAAATATTTATAAATAGTTCAAAACAAAATGTTCCCATAATAATATTTTAGTAGGTACCATATACCATATCGACATTTCATACATATGTAGGTGAATTGGCGTAACTCTCAAAATTTTGAAAATCGAGTTATGCATATACAGGGTTGACGTTTGAAAACGAAACAGACGAGATTGTGGCCAGCAGAATTTTTTTTTCTCAAAAAATTCAAAAACACGTTAATTTTATTATCGAGGGGGACAACTTTTGCGACCAATGTCACTCTTGTATTGTTTCATTCCTTAGCGCCGTGAAGACAACCCCTAAAATGTTAATAGGGATGATATGGCAAGTGACACCTCATTTGTTCAAATTGTAGAACATCTAATTTTATTAAACTAATCTTTTTATCAGACCCATTTTATCATTCAAAATTCCAAGGGGGAAGGGGGTTTGCTAAGGGTTAAACTGTCAATATTTATGAATAGCAGTAAATGTAGCCCACTTGAAATTAAAATCAAACTGTTCAAGCGTTTTTCACTTTTTTATTCTTGAATGTCTTGAAATATCGTATTTATTTCGCATTTTTGCAGCTTCAACTTTTTTGTTGAATAATTGATAAAACTTCAAAAAAATTATTGGACTGAATTCAGGCAAGCAAGACCTTTCAAATGAGGTATCACTTGCCATATGATCCCTATTAACAATTCAGGGGTCGTCTTCACAGCGCTAAGGGATGAAACAATACGGGAGTGACATTGGTCGCAAAAGTTGTCCCCCTCGATAATAAAATTGACGTGCTTTTTCATTTTTTGAAAAAAAATTCTGCTGGCCACAATCCCGTCTGTTTCGTTTTCAAACGGCCACCCTGGTATTTGGGTTGCAGTCAACATTTGGAACCCGATATTAGCAAAAAATTGTTTTAATTTACAAAATTAAGGATATTAACCTTGAAAAAAATTATGATTGTAGATTTAGAGATTTTGGATATCAATTCTTAATCTATTCTAATGTTTGGTTTTTGGTAAGGTTAATTGAACGGATAGGACTAACTTCAAGGATGTTTAAGATATTATTTTTATTAATTTTTTTTGTAAGAACGATACAAAAGAAAAACATTTGAAAATTTTATATATCAACAAATTTATGTTAACTATCTGTTAATTTTTGAAAAATGTAAGTTGCTTAATTTTGAAAAATAATAATTTTAATTAAAATATTATATGTTCATTTTTTGACAAAAATATTGATGAAGTTGTTTGCAAATTATTGTTAATTCTAAAACTACAATAATAATTCTTATACCACATAATACTATAAAGAATTTGATGCATAACTCTGTCTGGTCACTGTAACTCACTTCTGATTAGTCGATATTTTTTCTATCCTAAAAGCAAAAATGTCAACTGATTAAGAAATTATAAAATTTTTAACTGGTCTATCTCATGGAAATTGCATTCATCGTGAATAATAGCTCTAACAAGTGTAAGTGTAAGAAATCCAAACCCTTGTGCATTTTAAAGTACTTTGAATACACATTATGTATATTTATTGGGAAGAGAATGAATCAAACGTTAAGAAGCAAACGATTGGAGAAAGAGTTCTTCCTTGATCTCAATATCATTTTTAAAATCAACATCAACAATATTCATTTGATTTGCCACTATTGGAAGCAGGTATTTAGAACGCCCATATCATAAAATACTTTATAAACATTTAAGAGTTGGCTACTATTATAATTATTATTGATTAACAGTTTAATTTTGTTTTTGGCTTTATAAGATATATGTACATAAGTAGGTTGAACAATATCTTAATATAATGAATTTCATAAGTCTAAATTCGTAAAATTAAAAAAATTTGAATTAAAAATATGATTATCTTCTTATACGAGTAAGTTTGAATAAAATTGTTTAAAACTTGAAAAAGTCATTCTTTCACAAACAATTTAATGTTAGTTTTAATATTGCATAATTATATACAGTTATATTAAGATATTACGTGACTTTACTGCAAATATGTTTACCCATATGTATACTCATTAAGGCAGTATTCTACTTTGGAAGCTCAAAAAAGAAGCAATCTTTGTGAATTTTTTATGAGATTATTTATAAAGATAATTGATATAAGGTTTGTCAGGATTTAAAAATACACTCCTGAAATATTTAAAAAATTTTTTTTGAAATGTATTATGCATTTTTTATATACAGAAACATTATTTAAATGTCATACCTCGATTAGTAGGTGGGGCTGCGCTGGTGTTAAAAATCTTGAAATTGGGTAATCTAAAACCAAAAATATCAAAAGCTTTCGGTTCAGTATATCACTAGCAACCGACTGAACTAAATTTTTTAATATACATGCAAAAATAATGAAATGGCGATAAAAAAATGAAAAAAACAGAAAGATTGTCATTTTTTTCCGCTGGTTTTTGCAAAAAAAATATAGTTAAAATTAAAATTTTAAGATAATTTTTGTTCAGGCGGTTGCTAGTGTTATATGGAACCTAAAATTTCTTATTTGTTTTGATTTAGATGACCCATTTTCAAGATTTTAACACTATCGCTACTTTTCATTCAAATAATGTTTCTGTATATGCATAAAAATGCAAAAAACATATTAGAAAATTTTTTTTAAGCATTTCAAGAGTATATTTATTAAGCCTTTTAAACCTTATATCAATTATCTTTATAAATAATCTCATAAAAAATTCACAAAAATTACTTTGCGTTAAGTAGAATTCTGCCTTAAGTATTTTCCGTATTTTGTCTTTACTATTCAATAAAATAATAATTAATAATACCAATAACAATAGTGCATATATTATATTAAATTACATAATCGTATTACATCTCGAAATATTTAAATTATAAACATATAAAAATAGTCTAAAAGAAACATTTAGATAGTATATCGTGGAACTGTTTTAGTTTAACCACAGATAACTGTTTTACCATCAAAATTGATTTAACAAATCAATTATTAGTTAAAGATTAGGAAATAATCAAGTTCAATGTATACATAATTTTTTTAATATTATTATTTATTTATATCTCTCATCATTAAAAATGAATGTCGGACAAACAACTTGCCAATGCTTCAGGGGTATTTGATGTTGACCTTGCTTTTAACATAAATAGAAGGCAATAGATAAGTTCGGTTTAATTCTCTTGCAAATTTACTCAAGTATAAATCCAAAATGAATAATATTTTGGTATTCTTGTTGTACATTTCGAGTGTGTTATGTGGTAGTTTAAGGGAAGAATTTACGTGGACTAGAATAAGTTATGTGGGAAGGAATGGACGATTTGGACATCATAGTCCTAGCAATAATAATAATTATATGCCAATAGTATTCCCGGGTGATACAAACAACCCCTCAGTTTCTATGATAGGCAATGAACCGCAGGGAAATGATTATATATTCGGTAAGTTTTATTTTCATATTATTAATTGACACAAGGAGGTTTATAATTTTCTATGGTAATCACTCAAGAACATACACTTGCAGAAGAAGGAGAAAGTTTGGTATTGAAACCAAAGTTTTCCCATTACGAGGTTTTCATTTTATTGGTCAATTTTGCACAAACGTTAAGAACTATAGGTTACCTAAGTTTATAAAAAAAACTTAGTAAAGAAATACAAAATAATTATATGTTATGAACAGTTTTTACAGTGTTTTGTTACTCATGTGAAGTTAAATGTATAAATTTTAAATACTATATAAATTACGTAGGTACTTCTTTACTTCAATTATACTAATTATTAATAAAACTACTTTTTTTGATTTTTTAAATGTTTCGTATGGTTAACACGTTTCTAGGACATTTCGCTACCGGACTTTTCGTTCCTGGGCATTTCGTTCCCGGAAATTTCGCTCTTGGACATTTCGCTCTCGGGCTTTTTGGTACTTAAGATAATTTTCAATCACATATAGTTTGTTACTAAGAACAACTTTAAAACCAATATTAGCGAAATGTCCGTAAAGTGATATGTCAATAAACTCATTGAGAATTGTCAACGCCGACCTTAAAAATTTCATACATTCATAATAGTACATTATTCATAAATTTAAAGCATTGCCTTTACAATGGGAAAACTTATGAATCACGTGCGAACAAAAACACTAAAGAATATTATTTTAAAAACATCCTCCAGCAGTAATGAAAAAATGCAAATTGAGTAGTAAAATTGAATTTTACTTATAGTATAGTTAAGAAATAAAGAATAATAAATTTAACAATATAAAATTGTAAACAATTTTAAAAATTCAAGTAAAAATAAAGTTTAAAATTATTATTTTACTTAGAATAAATAGAGACAGTAAATAGATTATTGTTTTATTAGAATGGAATGCTTAACTTTTCTTGCCGAGTGAGTTTTTCAGATGCGAGGCGAGTGGAACGAGCCGTATATTTTTCATTTTTTTTTAGATTTTAAGTTATGTAAATGTCAAAGTCAAAGTTTACTTCTATTTATTTTTAAATTAAAACTTAAAAATTCATAGTTGAATTGGTAGATCAACTTAAAATAATTTTTAGAAAATTTTATTACAATATTATCATTATAGTATTCCTAGTTTACATTTTTACGTTTCAAAACATTTAAAACGTTAGTGTTTTAATCTATGTTAGTAAAGAAAAGTTTAACTTTTTTGTTCAAAATCGGTAATGAAACAAATCACTTTTGTTTAGTTTGGAAAACAAAAAATATATCTACCAGAACATTACTATAGCATAAACTTGTAATACCTACTACATTACCTACCAATTTATTTTCCAAATTTCTTTTTTTTTTTTTTAGTAAATCAATAATTTAATTAATAATTGTGTATTTTAGAAAACAACATTCCAATGGGAGTAAATCGCTGGAATAATAAATTATTTGTGACTGTTCCTCGACGACGACTAGGTGTTCCATCTACTTTAAATTATATTTGGACGAATAGCACTCAAAAGCATAATGTGCCATTAATTCCATATCCTGATTGGGAAACAAATCAACTCCCTCGGTCATCACTTCCAAATAATCGTGACACTCGTCTCGTATCAGTTTATCGTATAGCTGTGGATCCCTGCAATCGTTTGTGGATGGTGGATACTGGACTTATCGAATTGCCAGGTTTGTAAAAATTATATTACCAATAATACCCTTTTTAATAATAACAATAACCGTTTTAGTTAGCTAAAACATTTTCAAATTATTTGAAAGAAATTCATTGATTTATAAATTAACTTTTAGGCACTAATGCTTAAAAGTGCTATGAACAACCGTTTCTGAGAAAATAGTCTTTAAAAGTTTTGTAAATGTAATAATTCTCTTAGTTTGTGCAACAATAATCCCAAGACTTTCTAGTTGATAAGATGCTAACGTGTCCGCAAGGAAGTTGGAAGGTCCTACTTTCAATACTCCGCAGGAATAGTTGCTTTTCTTTAGATCGCTATATATATATATGCAAATACGATACAGAATATGCTAGATTCTGAAAATAATAAAATCTATTACTGCGGGGAAGTGAATCTGGATACTTGCGGACGCGTTACCATCTCAACAATAAGACCTTGGGATTTTTGTTGCATAAACTAACTGAAGTATTGCAGCCAAACTCTGATTGTAACTCAATATTGCTTATATTGTCGTCAATATTGTCATATATTGTCATCACTATTTGCCAATAAGCAATATTTGAAAATGTGTCAATTAAGGGTCTGAAACCTTTACAATTTAGAATTGTCACCTACTAATATTTACCAGCCAGTATCTATATTGTTTTTGTCCATTTTCCGAAATTTATTTGTTTTTGTCGCATCGTAATTTTGAAAAAAGTAAAGCATTTCTATCATTGAGGTTTTTGAGGAGATGACAATGTTGGTCATCTTCCGGTCCAAACCTGATGTAGAGAATTTAGGGAAAAGTATCTAATGACTGAACTAGAAACATAATGCTGTTGGCATGCCACAAATACATAGAAAAATAGGAATTACTTACATGATCAACATTAACTTATTAATGTAGAGGTGTGTAAGCAAACACATAGATATTAACTGCGGTTAACCTTAGCACAGTCATTAATTTTTACAATGTCGAAGCTGTTCTGTTGTTTATTCAAATTTTACTTGGTACATACTAGGTATTATAAAATATTTATATAGGTAAATTAAAAAATTATAGAATTAATGACTTTTTTGTATTGAGGGGGTTTATGTGTATATAATTGAACCTAAATACATATATTTAACATTTTTGGATTGTTTGTTTAATAATTTAATGTGTTATAAATTATTAAAGTGGAAAATTTCAAGGTAGACTACATCACCGGTGAACTATTAGTTAAAAGTGAATATTTGATAATAATCTAAGTATGTATTAGCATTATAATAAATTGAATATCACAGGGTTGGTATAGATTTACAGATATCAATATATAAATAATAAATATATCAATTTATTATTTACATGAAGTTAATATTGTTAATTCACCATTTTATTAGTATTATTTTCTCTGTAAAAAATTATTTTAATATTAAAAAGACAGAAATCAAGAGATTACATAGTGATTTATAGTCAGCAATAAAATTTTTATAAATCGTTTTATTTAAAAAATACCAGGATTTCTAGAAATACAAGAAATGTAAAACTTCAAGTTTGACAACATTTTTTTAATTAATTTAATCCATAACTCGAAACCCATTGACTGTAAACAATGGTAGGTTGGAAATTATTTTGGAAATAATTTCATCTTCTTTAAAAAGGTACATACTGTAGGTATCCTTATATTGCTCAAAATTTACGGTATAGGGTATAAGTACCTATAATAGTAAAATAGTAATGTAACATACTATACAACCACGATAAATTATTATTGTTATAATAAATAAAATTGTTATAATTTAATATTTGAAAATAGTATTTATATTTACTACTATTTATATTTACATTGCAATTTTAATGCAATATTTTTTTTAATTTGGAATTGTCCAAAATTTCTGCTTTTACAGAGACGACTGAAATTTTATAGATCAGTGTCACGAAAAAAAGGATTTCTTAAATGAAGAATAAATATAATTTCTTCTCGCAATAAAATATGCTTGTATTAAAAATATCAGATTTCTTCCAACAAGAATATTTTTTACTTGAAATATTATTTAAATTCAAGAAAATTTTATTTTAACGAAGAACACTATTTTCTAAATACATCAATATTAATATATTCTTAATCTAAGTAACTTAATTTCTTTAAAAAAAATTTATAATTGTGAAACTTATATTACGAACTTGTACACACTTAACAGTTCGACTAGTATAGCCAAATGGTAATTATTGTACCCATCCCACGATTTCACAGCTGGAAAACCTAAGTTCGAACCCCACATCGGAGGAAGTTTTATATAAAATATAATATAATATCCCGCCAGAAGTCCAACAGATGACCTCGTAATACTTGGACAACCCACTCTTCGGTTACAACAAAATATACAGAAACCCAAATATTTCGGAGTAATTTAGTGAAGAGAACAGAACTTCTTTATTCAAAAAGATTTTTTTTAAATCAAATAAATTTTTAACTACTTCATTTAAGAATATACTTGTATAATCCAAGAAAACTTAATTAAGAATATTCTTTTCTTACAAAAAGAAAATATTTGCGTGCGGCTATTGAAAACAGAGAATTTCTTGATTCAAATGGTACTTATTTGAACCAAGTAATTTTTTTTCCGTGTAAGATATCAGTTTTATAATATATTAAGTAACTTGTTAAGTAATTAAAAAAATCTTTTATAAAGTAGTAATCAGTATTTTATTATATCATTTTGTTATTTTGACCTTAAAACTGATTTAATTAAAATAGTTATATTTTTTACATTGCGATATTTTTAAAAGATTAGTTATCAATTAATTGAAACAGTTTTACTCTTAAAACCTATTTTATTTTGTTTATAACAATTAAAGATATTTTTAATATTTACAAAAGTACCTAATATTTTTTATTTTATCCTCATACATAGGACTTAAATACAATAAATATTATTCAAATAACGCATATGCGTTGTTAGAGCAAAATAACGTATTTTCAACGTTGAATGGCAATTAAAATAACGTGTACCCAATGTCTATGTTATAACATCCGTAAAACGTTAAGGCTGCGATTTTTCATTTGGACGAAAAAATTTTCAACAGGTGGTGCGATTATCTAGATTTAAAATTGGATGCCTTTCATTGGTTGGAAAAAATGAAATGAAAATTTGATTGGTTTTAAAAGGCGTTTATTTTAAATCATTCAAATTATAGTCTAAACAAAACGTCAGTTACAGCACTTATAATACTTGATATTAAAACGATTTCAATGCAGACTATTAAAGGTTACTATGTTAACTACACTATGATATATTTTAAATTGTATTTAAAAAAAAATTTTTAATATAAAATCGCAAATTAAATTAATCAAAATTTTAATCCGTTATCAAAACAGTTTAAAAAATATATCATAGTGTTCGGAAAAATTCTCCTCTTTCCGTTAAAAAAAATCATAGTTGTATCTATAATCAATTTTGAGCTGTAACTGAAGTTTTGCAACAATTCTAAAAATTGCACCCTTAAAATCACGTTGATTTGAGCTGCATTTCGACTTGGAATGAACGTTTATAATAATAATGAATATTAACCATAATAGTACATGCATAGTAATACTGCAATAATAATATACTACCTATTATTTTATTTATTTTTAATTTTAGGTAACGCCACTCAAGTTCAGCCGCCTTCGATAGTGATAATCGATTTGACTACAAATAGAGTAATTAGAAAATATGTACTTAAATCATCTGATTTACGCCCAACTACAAGTTTAGCCAGTATAGTAGTAGATGTAACTGCGGATAATTGTCAAGATGCCTATGCTTATTTGCCAGATTTGTCAGGCTACGGAGTAATCGTATACAGCTTAAGAGCAAGCGACTCTTGGAGAGTCACGCATAACTATTTCTACTTAGAATCTCAAGCTGGAGATTTCCATATTGGAGGATATGATTTTCAATGGAACGACGGAGTTTTCAGTGTAGCATTGTCAGCCGTAAATCCTGATGGATATAGAACTGTGTATTTCCATTCAATGGCAGGCAATCACATGTACAGTGTGTCATCGGAAGTTTTAAGAAACCAAGAACTAGCTACAAGATCTTATCATGGAAATGACTTTAAGGTAATAGCATAATAATCATAATAAATTTTAATAAATATATATCTGTGATTGGTTAATCAAATAATTTAAATAGATGGCATTAAATCTACATTATTAAATTAAATGATAAAAATATGAGTCCGCATAAATGCACATGCCATATTTAAGGTCATCGAAATCCGGACTCTGATCATAACACTTTTTCTGAAATTTCAATGGTTTCTTCCGTTAATCTACTTTTCCCTACTTCTTTAACCCAAATTATATTATTGTGTAAGATAATAACTTATTTATACACACTTAAAATATGTGGGAAAAAATGTTGAAGTACAAGTTTTGTTTTCGTTGTACATCATCTGTGAATCAACAAATTTTAGATAAATTACACCAATCGACATAATAGAAACAAAGTATCGAAATTGGCTCTTGCGTTTCAATTCATTTCTAGATACAACTTTTTGGTATGTTTATGTAGTCCAGAGATTTAATCTTGTTTATATTGTGGTACAATCTTAAAAAAATTGATTGAATTTGGTTTGATGTTAAATAAATTATTTGATGCATTGTTTAATTATTATACATTTTTTAGGTGGAAGTTAACAGAGGACCTAATACTCAAACATCAACCACAGATATACACAAAAATACTGGTGTAATGTTTTTAAATCTTGTGAACCAAAATGCAGTTGGCTGCTGGAACACGCATCAAGGTGCTAGACAAGAAAACTTCGATGTAATTCAAAGAGATGATAATAAAATGATTTACCCATGTGATCTTAAAATATCTCAAAATGATGTAATTGTTTTAACAAATACTATGCCGGTATTTTTATATGGAAGACTAAATTATGATCAAACAAACTTTCGAATATGGATTGCAAACATCAGCGAAGCTGTAAAAGGCACTGCATGTGCTTCGTCTGGCATGAGACCCCATAGAACAAGACCTGGATCTTATACAGCTTAAATTTAATTTTTTAATGTTATTTTTATTATTAAAAGATTTTATTAAATAAAGTAAATTTGTAAAGCACAAATGAATGAGTAAAACAAGAATTTTCAAAATTTTTACACATTTTGCACCCTCATATGAGGGTATACAAGGGTGACCGGTCGACCATCTGAACATTGGAAATTAACAAAGGAGATTGATTTTTCTTTAATTCCTGCTTCTCATCACAACGGATAAGAATGAAAATGGTATCAATTTAAAGAGGTTTTTATTCCGCTTCTAAAGATACCTAACACTTGATATTTTGTTTTTTAATTACTGGTAAAAATTCACTAATAAAATGCAGAAAAGAGATTTTAAAAATAATTTTAATTGCCTTGATTGAATTTTATTGCAATTTTTTTTGTAATGCAACTACTACTGTAATACAATTTTACCATAAAAACTTTTTCTTCCACAGAATAAGTTAGTGTTTGCGTTCATTGTTAACTAAATTTATTGTAATCTGTCAAAGTAAGTAACTTGTTGGAAATTATTGGTTTTCAAACAAAAACAATTGCAATAAAATTCAATCAAGGCTACTAAAATTATTTTTAAAATCTCTTTTTTGCATTTTTCATATTGGCTATTGTCGGGATGACGAATTAGGAAATTTAATTAATGGGATGGTTTCCTGTTGCCTTCCCCATGGCCCACAGATATATTTTGGGCTTTAGAACACAGTAGTGTATTCCAAGGATTTGAACCGCAGTTGTCCGCTTCTCACCCGGCCGGTGTAGGCTTTACTCAATACTGCATACAAACCAGTTAAATAATTTAATTACCTTAGAGCCATTTTACATTATAATAAAATTTGTAGCAAATCTATGACAAAAAATTGCATTCAATTTTACAAGAGTGTCATACATGAAAATTACTTTGATGTAAGAACGTATAAACTTTGCCGCAAAATCATAATATGCCAATGCCAATGTATGCGTTATCGTGGCTGGTGCGCGATTAAAAACATCACCTCATCTCTGTTATTATGTTTTTGCGGCAAAGTTTATACATTCTTATAATATCAAAAAAATTTGATATAATATGACTTTTTTAATTACATTTATATTGAAACAAACTATATACAATATATTATTATTCTTTTTTTCATTTTTTTTCAAGAAATTATTTCTTGAAGTTGGATGTCGACTCAATTACTCGTACGGAGAAATAAATAATTATCTAACCATATCCTTTAATAAATCAATTTGATTGAAGCAATTATGCTTAATCCTTTGATGTACTGATCAGATTATGTTTTACTGTAATTATGTAAACTTTATTCGTGCATGGCGAGTTATACAATAATTTAAGAAAAAGTTTCTGTTTTTCCAGTTGAAAAATTCTGTTTTTTTTTAGTATTATTTTTTGCATCTTTTAAAGAATCTTTTAAGCATTTTTTAATATTTGAAAAATTTTCAGTAATATGTATTACATGACAAACTAATTTGAATCTTTGGTGGCATGTAAAATTTTGGCAGTTTACCTTTATAAGTACATAATTACCTTAGGTGTCATATAAAGCCGTTATAAAGCAATTTAAAAATGTGACAATATTTAACAACACTTTTAACAAAGTCGTATATGCTCGAAAGCGTCGACTTCTTCAAGAGAGACAATAAATTTTGATATCAATTTTTATTTCTTTAAAAAAAATTTAGAAAAAAATAGAATTTTCTGGTATGAAATAAACTAAAATTTTTCCGTAATTTCTTTGTTTGATTTTAAAATTCTATTCGGTAAAAGTATATGATAATTAAACTATCTAATTCAGCATAATAGGCAAGCAAAACATTTTACTTTCTAGTAAGTTTCTCACATTTGTTTGATGAATGACAAACTTTTTCAAATAATAATTTTAATAATCACTGGGGTCATAGCCTAAGCGTTGACTCTATCTTGGTCGGGTTTTATTTAATTATTTTTTTATTTTTTGATGTGCACAGCTCACATTTCTTAACTAATCTTCATAAAAAAAACACATTTCTTCTGAATCAAAACATTTATTATTTGTTTTGGTTAAAATCTATTCCGCACATTTGGAGTAATTAAATATAAGTAAATGAATTGTACGAATTTGTTTTTTTGTATTTAAAAATTGATACCTTTCTTATTCTTATCAGTTATAATAGGAAGCAGGAATTTAGAATAAAATTTATTTTACATGTTATTTCCCTATGTTCGGATAAACGGTCGGTCACCCAGTATGATGTACAATCGAAAAATTAAACATTACCACTTTTACAGCTTTTTTACTTATCATTATTGCATAAAAAAACTGCTGTATGTGTAAAGCCTTACAACGACCTACTAGGAAGCTATAACCACAGTTCAAATTCTGCAGTCCCGTGGATTGGTACTATTTGGTATCATCGACATTGAAAATACCACGATAACAAGCTTAAGCGCGCAAGCCTACAAAATTACCTTGGATATAAAATCATTAACCTGCAGATAGTACCTTGAGCATACTCAAGGCATACTCAAGGCACTCAAGGTACTAACAATGAAAAGTAAAATGCAAACAAATATTTTAGCCAAAACAAGAAGAACTCCTACTTTTGCTATACAGTAAACTTGATTTAACTTTAAACAGATGTCGTCTTCTTCTGTCTTTTAGTAACAATAACATCAAAATGGAATTTCTTAAAACCATAATTAACAATAATAAATAAATTATTTATTTAACTGCATAAATATTAAAATTAAAATTCAATTACTAAATTATATTATTTACTTTTTACTTCAGTACTTTAAATTATATATTTAGTTTTAAAATTTTATATTATTTAATAAATATTCGATAAATATCATTTAATTAAACTATACAATTCAATTTTCGAATTCGAATTCGAATTTCGAATAAGATTTCTTCACAAAATTCAAAACATACTGTGTGCTTACTTATAATTCTCAGTGCCAACCTCTTATATAAATAAAAAAAGGTTATCAATATTTTTACCTTCAATTTGGAGTTCCTTAATGTGTTTATTGAAGAATTTAACCTCAACCAAGCCAAAAATTAATATAAGATAACCCCAAACCCATGGACCTTCTAAGTCGATACCCAAACCCAAACCCAAGGACGACAACAGTTACCACATTAATAAATCCCTACATCTCCCCGTCAAACCTACCCTCTTTTTTTTAGGTTGAAAATCATTGATTACATCAAAACACTGCTTTTAAATTCATCTTCCCATTTCAGCAGAACTGAATGCAGAAAAAGTATCACTTTCATGTATAATTGCAACCTTTCTGAATTAATAAATAAAATTGACCTTAATTTCAATATTTTATTAAGCTATCTTAATTAATAGTGTTTGGTATCAAAAGCATTAGATATGTTGCAAAAGAAGTATCTAACATAAAATAGATAATTCGACTGCAGACAAAAAAATTAAACTCTGCGAATCAGTCTAAAAGCTGAACATTCGCGTATTTCTCCAACTTGAAACCGAAAAACAATCACTTTTACAGTAATCGTAATTTCCCCTAAAATTTAGTTTTAGCTGTTCTGAAGACTTAATTTAAATAGGGGACTTCGCCAGTAATAAGCATGCAAAGATATTTTTTGTAAAGCGGAAATATCTAAACTTTCAATTATTTATTATCTAGTTTATAAGCTTACATATTAAACATATTTGTGAATTAAAATTTTCAATGCTTTGTCCATTCAGTTGAAAAATATTAACTAGAGTTCTTTCGATAGGAAGGTTAAGTCATTTCTATTATAATAATAATTATATAGCTGGAACTATAATTAATAAATATGTATATTGTATAAATATTGCGTGACATTGTTTTGTTTTTTATATTGCCATTGGCACTGTAATATAGTATTTAATTTAAAATAAATATTGATATTATCATTATTATCAATTTAAAATTAGTTTACTTTTTTTTTTAGTTCTGTGTTTTTATAAGTGACAGAAACTATCCCCAACTCCCAATTTTGACGAGAAAATATTTGAACATTTTTAGAAGTGAAAGAAAACTGTATCATTTCTTTATTTTTCATCTTTTGGTTGACATATTTACTTTAACGATATCTTCATTATTCCCAAAGTTGGAAATCGGGACTTTCTCGGTGAGCTCTGTTGTTACTAGAACTGAACTGAACTAAACTGAACTGTTCGAATCATAAAGAAGTCGGCTAACTGATTATGTACGACTTCGTCGTACAATTTAATTAAAACTTGGAAAGCATATTTATTTAATTGCCTTACTGTTCACGGAGTTTAGCAGCAACTTCCTGTGTTACTTTGAAAGTTAATTATAAAAATATAAAGTCAAAATTGTAAACCGGAGGGTCTGGGGGGTGTGGAACACCCTCCAATGCATATCGCAGAATTTCCACTCTTTTAGAATACTTGGAGAAGATAGGGGATTTATAATTTTACAAATTTTACCAGGAAAAACCGAAAAATTTAAATTTTTAAGCAAAAATGAGGGAAATTTAAGCCTTTGGCTAGAGAATATTAAAGCTTGGAAAAACATTTATTTAAATGCTCAGAGTTTAGTAGCAATTTTTACGTTTCTTTGAATGTTAGCTCTCAAAATTATAGTCAAAAGTGTAAACCGGGTGAGCTGGGGGTGAACACCATTTAGTACATATTATAATAAAATTCCCACTCTTCTAGAATACCTACGCAAGACAGAATAATTATACAAATTTCGTCGAAAAAAGGTAGGAAATTTTTTGTTGTTGACCAAAGGGAGGGAAATTAAAGCGTTCGGCTAAAGAAAATTAGAATTTGAGAAACTTATTTATTTTTATATTATAAAAAAAAATTTAATTGCCCTACGGCACATCAAGTTTAGCAGCAAATTTTTGCTTTTTTGCTAAAATTAAATGAAAATTTTTCAAATATTAACGCTAAAAAAGAGATCCACCGTCTAGCTGCCTGTACGCAGACGGGCTTTCCAGCTAGTAAATAAATAAATAAATAAATAAATAAATAAATAAATAAATAAATAAATAAATAAATAAATAAATAAATAAATAAATAAATAAATAAATAAATAAATAAATAAATAAATAAATAAATAAATAAATAAATAAATAAATAAATAAATAAATAAATAAATAAATAAATAAATAAACAAATAAACAAAAATAATTTAAAATTATTTTAATTTTAAAACTTTTTAGTAAACATTATTTTTATCGGGGGAGCGAGATTCAGGGGTACAGTCCGAGGCATCCTTGGGGGGCAGATGCCCCTTTGCCCCCCTCTAAATACGCCACTGGTCTAACTCTATACCAGGTTCATCCGACTATTAATTGTTAAACCGGCCTTTTTTACATTATTTTATATAATATTTTAAATTTTTTTTAAAAGATTCCTGGGAGCCCTTTTAGCCGGGGGCCCGCGTGCGTTGCACCCACCGCACCCCGGTAGTTCCGCCACTGGGTTTAATGTCAGTAGATTCCCCATTAATAAAATTCTAGGACAGTTTTCGGATTGTAATGTCATCAATGAATTTTTCCCTAAAATACCAATATTAATTTTTTGAGCGGTTACAGTGTTTTCTTAAAGTATACATCATAGAACTACACTTTAATTTGAATTAAAAAGGCTTTACAATAATAATAATAATTATTATTTTTTATACAAAACAAAAGTGTCAATTCATAAGCGATTAATTATTTTTCGCCAATCGATATTTACATTAATTTTATCATTGTGTATAAAAATTAATATATTGTTTTCTATAACAGATGGTTAAAAAAATGCAAAACAAACTAATTACAAATTACAAAATTTTATTATAGATCAAATACATTTTGGAATCTCAATGGCAATTCAGTAAAAATAAAGAACTTTATCAACCCTTGCTGATAAAGTGCTACTTTATCTACTCTTGCGGTTAAAGTGTCACTTGTTTTACTATTTGTAGTAGAACAAAGCGCACTTGAAAATAATATTAATTTAAAATTAATATTAAGAAATTGGCTACAAGGCTGCAACAATTTAATTTTAAATTAAAAATAATAAATAGTAATAAATTGTGAAATAAAACAGTAAAAAGTTCCAGATTATAATTTTCGGTTTCTTTTTCCATCCGTGCAAAAAATATATACGTAGATACGGTATGCTTTTTGGCCCTTATTGTGATTGTAGCTTTCACCCAAGTTCAATTTCAGAAAAAACACCTCTTTTGAGCCAGAAGAAATTTTTTTCTGATATAATCTGGCTACCTATCCGCCTCTTGGCAAGGTAGCGAAAAGATTTTGCATTGGTTAATCCTACTTAAAAAATCAAAATGCTAATGAATCGCTGCTTGAATATTTTTAAGTAATTTTACTTCTACATTAGTTTGAAGTATCTATATAGTTACACGTGAAAAAATTACTTTTACGTATATTTTTACTTTAGTTTCAGAGATATTTACGAAAAATCAAGTGTCACTCGTGATAAATAAGATAATTTTTCGAAGTGCAACAATGCAAGCATTTAGATACGTTGATTTCCCTTCCCTACGAAAATTAGTCTGATTGACAATAAAAATGTAAGTATACCTATCTATTTATTTATAAAGCACTTATAATTATGTAAAGGATATTACCCCTAAAAAGTCTGTTTAAATTCGAATAAAAATTAGTTCTAATTAGTTTACTTTAACATTTTATCTTCTTTGTTGTAGCTTGTAACATGTATTTATTTATATTAAGATTATAGTAAAATCATTGTATTTTCACACCCTCAAGGCTATCAAACATATACCTCAATAATATCAAGTATTACGGGTCAACGTATTATCTCGACTAAATAGAAGACTATTTGACCTTGCGACAAGTCTTCACTGAAATTAAAATTAGGAATTATAAGATTTAAAAATGTCCTCTGCTAATAAATTATAAGAACTTAAATGGGTAGGTTTGAATATTGGAGAGGCTCTTGCTGAATTTTTGATAACTTTAAAAATTTCTTTAAATGAGTTCTTTCACAAAAGTTACTCCAATAAGTAACTCGATAATTAACTTTTAACCCTAAAACTATGCGCCATGAACGGCAATGAACTGATGAGGCATTAATTCCTATAACATTTTCTCATAACGTGGCAATTATTCACAAGTTTAGTGACAAATATTTGCCAAGGACACCAATTATGGAATCCAAAATAGGCTTTACCTAAAATATTTGCCACAGCTATTAGGCGTTTCTCCAAATTAAAATTAATTAAGTAGTAGTATTCAAAGCACACGATGTCACAATAAGACTCTAATTTGTTATTTTCAGTAGTATTAAATTTAAATCATAAATGATATAGCATTCCAATTTTTGACCAATGAAAAACAACGTTTTGATGAAAGGCTTTTATAAATGTCAAAATATTCAAACGAGTAAAAAGAATAATGAAGATTGCAATTAAAAATAAACACAACTAAATAGAATAAATAAAGAAGAGAACCGTCCTAATAGATAGGTATCTAAGTAATTTATTGGCAGTTTATTATTTCATTTATTGGAATTTATTCAATCCTTTTTTCTCTCTCCAGCATCTTGGGTTTTTTCTTTTATTCTTCAATTAGTGTTTTGTGTTGAGTACTTATAAGCACAATTGAGGCAGTAGGACTTCTGTATAATGGTGAAATGTGTGCCTTTGATTTTTGGTATAAATCAGATCTGGTGTCAATAAATTGAAGCATTGGATGTTCTCCATTAGATCAGATGGTAAGTTGAGTAGTGTATAGGCTTGTTATTAACCAACTTGACCAAGTCAGGCCGCGTATGACATATCGGGTACTATTTCTATGAGCTTTTTTATGTTCAACAAAACTTATCTATTTTTGAAAACAGTATGTAACGAGGACGATTACGGTCTGACGCCAACTACTGAGCAGAGAACCCTGATTTGAGCCCGAGTGAAGCAAGAACTGTATTCTAACCGTTCTCCCACGACGGGCAACGGCAAACCACCGAGGTAATCTGCCTTGAAAACCCTTCATAAAACGAAGTGGTTAGCTAAATCCCACCCTGGGTTGTAGCGCTACTGTATGTATGTTCAAATAAGAAAACAAACTTTAATATGTCAAAACAACCGTATTGATAATTCAAAAGAATTGAAAAACAAAACTGAGTAATCTCGAAACCGTGGGTAGTACGATAAAATCTAGCTGTCCATCATGCAATGGTGAATAACTATTTGCATATGCATACGTTTGTAACTGGCGATTTTGAATTTGCAATAAACCCAAGTTACTCATTGGTAACATATTGTGAGAGAAGTATCTATCTCATGATAGATCTTCACCGCCGAAAATCCACTTACTTCTACTTCTTGTAGTTTTACTTTTTTTAAATTATTATTATGTACAAGAATATGTATTTAAAATGTAATGATAGTAGGTTTGTTCCAACCAGCAGTTTTCTCCAGTTTTCGGACTATACGCATGCGCTTTAGTTAAAATTTTAACGAAAATGATTTTTAACACTTTTTTACACATTATTTCAATAATCAAGCAGTTTAAAATTTTCTATTTGCTATCAAGAGTGTCAATAAGTATTTCGCTAGCTGTATTTCAATTATATTAATTTCATTGATATAAAAAGTTTCAAACCAAAACTTATTTCGTTATGATATTTTAGATTTTGATGCAAAAAATTTCAAAATATCTTTTAAGATAATGCTTTACAGTTTTTCGAAATACATATTTTGAAAGAATTTTTTGTTTTCAACTGAAACTTGTCCACCGGCGTAGCTATTGATTAAAAAGAATTAAAAGTCTCAATGAATTATTATACAAGTTGCATAAACTTTAATAAATTTGTTCATTTATATTCGTTTCTATACATGAACTCCTCGCACTTCATATTTAAAACAAGATAGGCTACACCAATTTATTCGAGTTGGATGGCAAGTCTGCACACTATACCCAACTTACCATCTGATCTACAAAGAGCACACGACGCTTCTAGGACACCTGACCAAATTGAATCGTGAGCAAAATGCACATGCAAATTTAATATAAACAAACTATAAATTTAGATTCACAGTTAAACCAACCTAAATTTAGAAGGGGGAAAGGGACTGGAGTTCCGGACCCACACAATTTCAACTAATCACTAGTTATAGTAATTACTACAAAGTTATAATGTGCATTCAAAAATTCCAAAATGTTTTAGATTAATTTCAAAACGGTAAAAAATTCTGATTTATCTAAAATGGACGGCAGAACTCGAAGGGAAAAGTTTCCTGCTATTTTTCACAAAATAACCAAAAGCATCCTTTACAAAACCATCTTGACTCAAATCAAAAACATTATAGACGAAAAAATTAGAGGGAACATTAAGAGGATTTGGATGACTATGTAGAGCCGGCAATATTCTTGTGGACTTGAAACTCAAATCTAGATGATCTAGCCAAATACATTAAACTAATAATACGTACAACTTCGCGGGTTGTCAAGCATTTTTTGGGTATCAGGCTCTTTCGCGCCACCTACCATGCGAGTTGGAAGGTTAGAACTTAACGTTCTCTCTCTAACTCATTGGCCTATAGGTTTGCGGTAATGTAAATATCTAGTGACCACGATCTAGTGACTGTATATTTGTTTTCATTAAAATTTCAATTTTCCGTTGTAAATGACGTGACGTTTTGAAATGAGCTTTAAAATCGCAACTTCAGAAAAAGAATGCTAAGATAAAAATGCAGTTTCAATTACCGCGAGAAAGTTTTTGTAATTTAATGTTTTTAGTACAAATTTAAAAAATTTGTTTCTAAAAATGACTTGCTACATCCACTTTGTTGTTTAGTAATTTATTATACTTTGTAATTATTACAGCTGGACACAGCACATATTCCACCAACTTTATTTGACATTTCATAAAATTTAATTCGAATAAAATTATCTGTTTATTGCTTTCAGTCAAATTCAATTAAGTTATAAACAGTGACAGTGACATAATATTATGTCAAGACTCATGAGCATGCATTTGAGCGCATTTAAGTAATATCAGTACCAACTCGGCTTGTAGGTGGCGCCACTTATAAATATTCCCTCAATTTGGCGAAGTTGTACGTATTATTAGTTTAATGTATTTGATCTAGCTAACTGTAACTGTTTAACTATTAAAGATGGCAATCATCAGAGAATCTCACAACTGATCAAAGTAATCGCAGAAGAATGCTCAACATTCTTAAAATTATATTATCGTACATTATAATTCTGGTACAATATAATATTTTGGCAGTCAATCAAAACAATTTTTTTAATGGTTTAGAAAAATTAATTCAAAGAAGTACCAAATCTCTTGAGCTTCAAGAAGATTATGTCAAAAAATAAAATTTATTTAATTAAAAAACATTGATTCCTTATACCCTTTTTAGCCAACTTATTGACTCTTTCTCGTATAAGAAATCAAACATTTTAAAATATTGTTTACTGTTAATAAGGGGCTGTCCATTAATTACGTAAGGACGATTTTTGTAATTTTTGATCCCCTGCCCCCCCCCCCACGTAAGGGTCCGTAAGATTTTTGATACCTCCCCCCCACCCTCCAAACCCATACGTAATTAATGGACGACCCCTAAGACTAATAGTAAATAATTCATCAAATGATTAATTATACTCTAGTTTAACGAAAGTAACACAAAATTTATCTTGGATGTTGAAGAATTTGCAAGGGGTCTCCTTATTTACGGTGCCCAGGCTAGCCCCTCGTGTGTATATAGTATTTTAGTACGGCTCTATATGAATATACTATTATCAGTAGTTGTTTTTAAATAATTATGTTTGCAATAATTTTAACTGATATATAAATTAAGTTTATAAAATTATTGCCAAACGACATCGACGAATTACCTATCTGATTTTTGAAATCAACGAATAGTGTTAACATTAGCATATTAGTTTTTGTTTTGTATATTTTAAACTTAAAATATTTGAAACGACGAGGTGCAGTTTAGTTTTTAGGTAAAAATTTAAAACGGTAAGAAGCTTAAATCACATAATATTAATATAGATGATCTGGAAGTATTTTTCAAAATAATTTAAATAGCATTAATAATACGCCACTGCCTGTTAATGATTTTTATTACGCCACCACTGCTCAAGGTTATGTACATATGTGCAGTTATGTAAAGTTAGCTTCAAATAATATTTTTAATTAAATTTGGGTTCAAGTGTCATCAATATCTTAATATTATCATGATAGCGTTTAGTCATGAAAATTAAATAAAATGGAAAACTGATTGGTTGATAAAAAAACAAATGTCGAGGAATACGGAGCATACTTCAGTGCTGTTGGAAAAAATAAGGTTATAATGGCGCTTGGTATTGTATTCCGTTGTCAATTGGTGTCCTTGTAATTTATCCTGCATTGTGTTCTTCATTTTGGATTAATAAATCGTTCGAAAATGTTACAGTGAATAGCATGCTAGTGACAAAAGTGATTGATATAAAATTATTTGTCATATCCTTGCTGCAGTGCACGGAATTTTCTTAAAATAATGTAGATGTACTAGAATGGCTTTGGCTAGGTGAGTGGTATTACCTAGTATTTTTAAATAATTTTCAGATGTAATTTTAGTTTTGTGATGAAATAAAATTTTATTGCTATGCCTTTTCTTAATTTATTTTCAATATTGTACGTTCTATTCAAATACATATTGGTACATAATGCAATTTAAACTACATATTTATTTATTTAGATTATCATGGTTAATATGTTCACTTACTAATTTTACTGATTTACTTCCATTATTAATAGATTACGAAATTGTCAATTTTAGAATTTATATGTAATGCTCTATTACTACAAATATTATTTCTAGATGAGAGTTAGATAACTGAAAAAATTCAGCTTGATACTAATAAATGTGTCGAACATTATTTCTAGTTTACCATAACTTTTAACTTTAGATTTCCTATCTTCTGTTAGTAAAAACATAAATGCACTTTTAAAATATGTTTGCTGGTGCTGATTCTGAATTTTTTAAATCTTCTTACGAAACATTATTAGCCGTTCACATAAATATTCTATGTTTACAAATGTAAGTGTAAACAATAACTACAATTCTAAATGTAGTTCAAGTACCTACATTTACTATTACAAATTTGAAATATTTCTATTGAGGAATTGGAAACGAAACATGTTCGTGTATTGAACAATTTGCAAACGTGTTCTTACAAAAACATTGACTAAATCGAACTGCTTGAGATTCTTATTTTTTTTGTTACGTTGGGGTAAATTATGCTAAAATCATAATTACCAAAGAACTCGCAAGAGCGTTTTCTATATATCCTCTATTAACGTTTAATATAATTTTATTCTTATCTTTTATATTATAATTCATTTGTTTCTGCAAGATTTGTTCTTATTCGTAGTAGTGGTAATGCAGAGCGAATTGAGTAACCATATTTGTTGGCATTTTGTTAACTTCCAGTGAGCACATGGGGGTACATTACTTTTACTTAAAAATTCTTTAAACTTTTTTTTAGTGTAACGACAAAACCTTGAAGTTTCAAAAAGAGTTTTACGGTTTTTCAAACAGTTTAAAAATGTTGTTGTTCTTATTTGAACTTGCCATATTCACTTCGGTTTACGAGTGTATAAAAATAATATTGAGTGATTAATTTTTCTAGATTCACTATTTTTAATTAATATCTCTCAATCGTAAAATTATGTGGTTTGACATTATCATGTTGAAAATTACGTTTCATGTTTGCTAAAAGTCAACATTGATTGCCAGGTTTTCTCTAATTTATCATAAATATTATATTTTCAATTTTCGATCATTACATTACTTGAGTTGACTATAATACTTAAACCACTTTAAATCAAAGGCAGCTAACCTTCAGATAAACCAAAAAAGTTATTTTTAGGGGGACTTCCCTAATGGTCAGATAACATCACTGCTCTGTTTGATATTTTATTTGCTTAATTAGATTTTTCTTTTCAAAATTGATTTTTTACATTAAATATGTATAGTCTGTCCCACGAGAGCTCGAGTGTGACTATTACCTGAAAACTATTCAAAAGATAAAATAATTTTTTTTTACTAATGCTAAACGTATTAGTACTATTATAAAGTAATTTTTAAAGTATAAATATTTTATATCGTTTGGATAGTTTTTACGTATGAGGCACACTCGAGCTTTCGTGGAACAAACTATATTACGGTTTAGACTACTTCTTATTCTTTTAAAATAAAAAAATTTATTTAAGATTTACTAGGTATTTTTTCAAACTTCATAAGCATTTTTTCTTTTCGGAAACTTAATTGAAAAGCTTTTGTTATTTTTTTACATCCACAATGATATTGGGGACTCGAAACGTCGTACTGAACATTTAAATAGATAGTCTTTCAGAACTCTAACTCAACTATGATCAATTTTTTTTCAACAAGCTAACCAAATTACAAGAAGTATTGTTGGGAATATCCTATAAGCCTATTCTTTAACAAAATGTGTTGAAGCTATTATTACCTATGAATCAGGAAGGTCGGCTTAATTCTAGCGATATTAACTTTGACAAAATTGTAATATGTAGTAGACATTGCCTATTTTTATATCAACAATAGAATTAATATAATCATTTATGTTATGTTGTTTCGTAAGAATACTTGATCCAATATTTCTGAATGTGCTAAATAATATTCTTACACAAGGATTGGGAAACATTTTTAATTGTTGCTCTTGAGCTTTGTTTGTTTTCAATTTTATTAAAAATAAATAAGTTATAGAAAACTATGAAACTTTTATTCAAACTTTACATTTTGACAATGCAGAGCTCATTCTTTAAATCAGTACTATTTCTTTTATAAGTTATTGTGACACAAACAGGAAATTGAGCATTTACCATGGAACATACAATTTATAGTTTGAAATTTAAGTTTTAAAGATACTATATAAAAAAAAACTACAGAACAGCAGATCATTCCTAATGTTTACCCTCTGTCTTTTGCATTAATGTACCAACAGTTTTTAAATATAATTACATACATTTAAATTCATATTTTGTTGATCATCTTGTAAATCATGCTCTTGAAGTTTTGTTTTTCTAAATTGTAACCAATTTTTAGCTTTCTTTTTGATATTTTTTGTTATGCATGTAAAACTACTGTAGATGTTAAAATATAAGTCAGAAGTACGAATCAGCTCTAATTTGAAATGTTTAAAATTTGTTTACTTTTTTAGGCTTTCCGTATCTAGTGAATGTTCAGACGGACAAGCAGCACGGATCAGTTCTAACTTGCAACCTACTAGTAGTATGGCTGTAAGTCGTGTACCAAGTCCACCTCCTCAGGAAGTTAATACTCCCGTTGCTGAAAATTGGTGTTATACACAGGTAATTTTATAGTTTTATAAAAAAAACTTTTTTACCTTTTGTTGGTAGGTTTGATAATTATTTTTATGCTGTAATCATTTTGAAAGGTTAATTTGTTGATGAAGGTTAGAGATCACCGATAAGTTATAGTCTACTTATTTATTTCATAAATTACAACTACCAAAATAAATTACAGATTAATTAAAAATACTATCATAACATTAATAACAATGTTACTATTAATTTTAAAAAATGAAATATTTATTTATATTTCTTCTCATTTATCAGTAAATAATTTCTTTGATCTTGTTTCAATATTCACATTTTTCTAACAAATAGTTAGTTAGGTTAGTTAAATGTAAATATTCTTGTTTATCTAACTACTCCTAGTTTGTGACTATGAATACTCATGTATTTTACTTTATCAAAGTAAAATATTAAGGTTAAAAGTTCAATTTGTATTTTGAGACCACACAATATCAAAACGTATTTTTCTAAGTTTAACTTTATTTTTAAATATAATTTGCATTACATTTATCACTGCAGTTACTTAATGAATAATTGGTTGAGTACGTACTGGCAAAAGCACTGATATAACACGTTTTAACGACTTATTAATAAATTAAGTAAACAAATTTAGCTTGATTTTACCAGTATATGTCGGAATTTGGGCAGTACTTACTAACCAATATGAAAATTTGATTAGGTTTTGATATTTTAGTAGTATAATATACCACTTGTAATATTGATATAGGGTATTTACTCCATATAATTTAAGTAATTGCTTAATTACTGTAGATTAAATTTTACCTTACATCTTTACATCAAGCTCAATTTATACCATCTTTGTAAAAATCTAAATATACTGGGTGTCTCGGTAACCAATACAAAGTTTGGAATCTTTTGAAACTACTGGTTTTTCAGTGTAAATCACTTTTTTCAAAAAAAATTTATAGAACCCAAAATAATCTACAAAATAGATTACAATCATTTTTTATTACTTAGGATGAAGGATTTTAGATTTATATTTCTTTTTTATAGCAATAGAAACCTTCTACAAAAAATAAAAGCTTATTTCTGATAACAAATTTAATGGGCAACAACTTGGATTCAGTAAAAAAATATGTGTATGCAAACGTCACTGTTTGATAAGAATTTTGTCCTTGTCGGGATTTCATCGAAAATCTGCTAGGAGTAGGTACTCTTGAAATTATTTTAATTTTTCAAGGTTTATTTATAAAAAATACGTGGATTTATGGGTACTAGAAAAGTTTTCAGTGGTCCTTGCATATGAAGCTTAAGGATGACCTTTCCATTTTTGACAGTTTGTTTTAGACAAACATCAACATTGTATTCTCTCTTTAAGCTGTGGTTTACTTGTTCTTTATTTTTTTTTAATGAAAATTCGCTTAAAATAAAATTTTTAAAAATCTCATATTTTCAAAATCATAATCATAATTTTTATTTTCCAACAACAAATTTTACTAAGAGCCTGAAATAGCCTTAAATATCGTGAAGACAAGTTATTGTCCAGAATCTGTTATTATCTTTTATGTTATTGTTCGTAAAACATAACACGAACGTCTTCATTTGTTGTGCAACAATGAAATTTAGTGCAATATGTAATGAGATTTTTCGATATTATACAAATGTGGATAATCTTGTTAATTCCACTTATTATCATTTCATTTTTTGTAAAATGTTTCCTTTCAAAGATGCAGGGTTATCAAAAAAAATCAAAAAAGAATTCCAACTCAACATTTTGGGATTTTTAGAAAAGCAATTTAATGATTAACAACATAAAATCAATAATTTTGGAAAAATTTGCCAAAAGTTTGAAAACTGTCTTTCTTGGCGATTGAAAGCTTTGTATAGGTCACTTGGATGCTTTGGATAAATAAAATTTGGGTTTCTATATCTAATCTAATTAAAGTGTAATACATTTTGTTTTACAAAAACAGCTATTCGTGGAAGATAAATTACATCTGAATTATTCACCATTATTGTATGTATCCTGTTTATTTTAAAATGATAAAAAACAGAAAATTTCAGTGTTTGCTTTCCTTCATTCTAAAGCCGCATCATGAATAGCATAAGTAGTAAAAATGAACATTTTAGGTTATATTCAAAGTTGTAATTCTAATAAAATTTATTTTCTTTTAATTTTTATAAAAATTTGAATAATCTTGGTTCATACAACAGACACATTGTAGGCAAAGTCACCAACTTTTTTGTGGACAATTCTTGTGGAACACCGGACATGACCGATAAAACTTTATTCTTCATACGATTCAATGTTAATACATTTACTTAATTTTTTTTTATATTGTATGATATAACCAACAAATCAAAATCAATCAAAAGTGTTATTACTTGATTTTTTTACTTATTAATGCAGCATAATTTGAATAATGTAGTTTTATTTTTGTTTAAAGTGAATTCTGAAACAAAAGTTGTCAAAAAGAATAATTTTATAATGTCTGAGTTGTTTTTGTTTATTTACCAATTAGTTTGCACTTGTCAACATCAACATGAAGAAAGAGGTGCATTTTGTTGTATTAATAATTAAATTGTAACAAATATATTTAAAGGTTCTTCAAACATTGTCTAACTTGCAATTTGAATTTTACCTAATTCTTAGTAAAATAATAATAAATTATGAAATATCTTAATTGTTAACAATTCAATCTTTGATGCTTTGAAATTATACTTCTGGTGTTACTGATTTACGTGTGATTACTAATAATTTCTTTATTTTTGTAGGTTAAAGTTGTGAAATTCAGTTACATGTGGACCATAAATAATTTTAGTTTCTGTCGTGAAGAAATGGGGGAAGTATTAAAATCATCTACTTTTTCAGCAGGAGCCAACGATAAATTAAAATGGTAAAAAAAAATTATTATATTTAAAATACCATTTATAAAATTAAATTAGGGTAGACGTGCAGTTCAATTTTGCAGTTTATTTTTTATATCGGGAACCACAGAAATTTCATGTAAGAGATTACCATTTTTTTTCTTTAGAGCTTTAGAGATCAATAAATTAAAATTTTCACCTTTGTTATTAAATAGTCAATCAGATTTAAACAATTCACATTATTAAACATTTTTAATAAATAATCACCCCTCCCCTTATTTAAACCTATTCGAGCGCTTATTTTCCTCCCCTTTTTTGTTGTCACTTCGAATATCCCCTTCTTTTTTCAAAGTACTTGCCACCACCACCCCGAACAATATTTAAAGGATTCCCTCTTAATTTTCTTTCTAATTCATTGCCTGATGATGATGGTGAAAACGTTTGCGAATTTATACTTACAGTGTATTTTACATGTGTTAACTTAAAAACATTTTAGTTCTGAAAAGTGTTTAGTGCATTTTTTGGGTTTTCTAAAATATTGATATGATTAATATCGAGTTACACTACTTGAACCACGTATCAATCGATTAGATTACCATTTTGGTAAATGACACATCTTGATCAAATTGAAAGCTTAAGTAAACTAATGAAACCTTTTTGTTTTGAAACTTAAAATCTTGAATTTACCAAGATTAATAAAATAATGCAATCGTTTTATTATTCATATTTACATAGTAGATACGATTCATTAGTGCAATTAACAAAGTTTCAGCTCATGAGGTGGTGGCTTTGAAATCAACACTTCTTATCATTGCCTAACCAACAAGCTGTCAGAAACTATGTTAGTTTTAATATTGAATTTTCAAATTTGAATTTTTTTAATAAAAACATCACACGCCATTTTCTAATTTATTATTTATAACTTCAATAATTAATTACACGATAAGTAGTTGAGCAAAAATTAAGAAAAACATTTTGATTGCTAATTTCGTTGTTAGTAATTTTGCAATCTGTCGCCTTCTATTCCATAACATTTCTCGTAAAAATTATATCATTATTAGTCCACAGATATTAGTCAAAAAATATGCCTTGATACGGAATAATTATATCCTACAGTTTTTGCGCGTTTTCATATATGTTATGGTGTCCCGAATAACGTCTCAAAAGTCCGAAGGAGGGGGAGCTCCGCCAAACATGTGGCAACAATGTAAAGATGCTCTAAAACGGTTTTTAACGATTTTCTCGGTTCCTATCAGTTTTACGAACAAAATACCTCTATTCAAAAAGAAAGACACAATAATTCTATACAAAAAAGGTTCTATAAAATTTTTCAGTCCTAGCAATACTTTTCATAATACACCTCCCTGAAAAATATGAAGTATAAATTTCTTTTTTATTTTCTCACATTAAAACGTAATATATATTGAAAAAATCGGTAATAAAAAATATTAATTCAAAGTTTGAATATATGTGGATGGATGTCGGAACGTTAAAACTACTATAAAGACCACCGTACTCTGAAAGAGATGTTGGATTAAACATCTGTTCTTTCCCTCATTGTTCTTCCATGCCGAGCAAGCCCATTGGGTTTTGTCGGTAGAGGGTATTTACTTGCCTTGGGATTGGGGATGGCTGTCAAAAGATGACATTTTGTGGCCTAAAACAACATTCCAACTTCCTTTACCTATAATTAGTCTTTTAAACATGATTTTTACAATTCCGCAAAAGGTTGTGGACCATTGTGCACTTGTCCAAGATTAGGACTACATTGCTCATCAGTTTGCGGTAATTGCCATGGCCAATCTTGCTCAAATGCTGAACCAATCGAAGACGATTTATCACAACGAAAAACTACAAACAACACAGAACCTGAAATATCTGATAATATAAACCCTTCAGATTCTTTCTCCTTCAATAAATAATATTAAACCATAAATTTAAAAACAAAATTATTTTTTTCTTATATTTTACGTTTAAAAAAAAATTTATACGTATTTTTTCAGCGGGGTTTATCATGAAAAGTATTGCTCGGACTGAAAAATTTTATAGAACCTTTTTTGTATAGAATTATCGTGTCTTTCTTTTTGAATAGAGGTATTTTGTTCTTAAAACTGATAGCAACCGAGAAAATCGTCAAAAACCGTTTTAGAGCACCTTTACATTGTTGCCACATGTATGGCTTAGCTCCCCCTTCTTCGGAATTTTGAGACGTTATTCGGGACACCATAATATATATGAAAACGCGCAAAAACTGTAGGATATAATTATTCCTTATTAAAATCCTAAATGCAGACGACTATATCGTCGGCTTGTTGGTAAAACTGACCAAGTCCAATTTACACATTAGTGGTATTGTAGTATTATCAAGTAACTGATGGCACTGGCCCTAAGTACTAAAAATATAATGAATAGAAAACTGAATAAAGTAGTTATTATATAATAGGGAAACATTTCAGAAATTTCCAATAACTCCCTGATTTATAGTGATTAACTGAATTTTGTATTTGCTCCTGCGAAAAATGAATTTTGGACTTGGTCAGTTTTACCAACAAGCCGACGATATATCCAAAATAAAAAAATATGGAGTCCTTAAAGTATCCCATTAAACAGATTAAAACAATCAAATAAAGGTTCAAATTATCAGAATTTTAATAGTACATATTTGGGTTTTGGGCAAAATATTTTGATTTTTAACATTTATTTGAAGGACATGCTGTTAACACAACACTAAATGAATTCTGTAAAAAATTCTATGCTAAATGGTTTTTTGTTTTTTAAATTTTGATTACTAAAATAATTTCTGTATTATTTCCATTAATTTAATATTTATAAATAAAATTTACACATCGGCAGTTTAATTATTGATAATGCTATGATTATATAACTCAACCAAAAATAGCTTTTGGAATGTTAATGATTATTACAAATTGTAAAATAATTATTAATCACTTGACATTTTTATTGCTTTCATATTTGGTTTTTAAAGAAAATAAAACAATTTGTTTCAAACATTTTAATGCAGATTGACATCCCAAAATATAAATTCTCTTTTAATGTTTTTCAGGTGTTTACGAGTGAATCCCAAGGGATTAGATGAAGAAAGTAAAGATTATTTGTCTTTATATTTGCTCCTAGTTTCTTGTAATAAAAGTGAAGTTAGAGCTAAATTTAAATTTAGTATTTTAAATGCAAAACGAGAAGAAACTAAAGCTATGGAAAGTCAGCGTGCTTATAGATTTGTGCAAGGAAAAGATTGGGGATTCAAAAAGTTTATTCGTCGAGATTTTCTGCTGGACGAAGCTAATGGTCTATTGCCAGATGATAAATTAACTATATTTTGTGAAGTAAGTTGATTTTACTAATTTATTCTTTTTAATTTATTAACGTTTCTTAAAATGGTGTACTTTAAATTCCACTATTGGACAGAAACAGAAAAAGTTTTAATTTGAGCAAAACTGTAAACCAAGCTTTTCCAATGGTTTTCTACTTGCATTATTATAAAATTTTGATTGCCCAAGCTATTAATTGTGCAGGCCTCAGTTCTAAAATAATAGCATTGCTACCAAAATCCAAAACTTGGATATGAATTCTTAAAATTGAACTTGTATGGGTTACACTACTGGTTAAAACGTAACTGCCAGTGCTGTGTTACCCTACTTACTAACTGCCTTATTGCAATATTTCTTGTGTTGCTTTTTTTGTAAATTTGTAGTGTTTGACCACGTCTCACACTTTTCACAAGGAATTTTATATACAGTATGCAATAAATTTAAAAGCACTTGCTATTTATTATAAAAAATCACTCAATTCTAAATGAAATTGAGATGCAGACATTGAGCTAACCACTTTATTATCTCAATCTTTTTGACTTCAAACTGCTCTATATGCTTAGGGTTAACGCAAAGCCTTAACGACATTTTCCATTTAGCCCAAGTAAGCATAATTATGCTCTAGGAGCTCATTGTAGATACACAAATCAACAATTTTTTCTATTCTGTGAATTGGATCTATTCCATAGCCAGAAATCAGCCTTACCTTAAAATTTTACCAACCCTGTGTTTGAAAATTGGTAGAATATATTAAAGGTTCAACCTTTCATTGAATACGTCAAATTCTATCACTTCTTATCAAAAACTTTCCAATCATTTACATATTCATAATCAAAATTAAGCCTAATTTGCTAAGCTGTTGTAATAAGTTGTATAAAACTCTGATAAGAATTAACCCAGAATCAACTCACTGTCGATCCAATCACAATGCTCAAAGTCAAACTTAACCCTGGTTTAACTTTGACCTGAGGGATCTTCTGTTATACAACAGACCCTATAAGCATAGGTTTTTTGACTGGCTGACATGCTCGTAAATTAACTTCATTTAATCAACATTCAATTATTCAGATAGAAATATTTGTGTCTTGTAATTCTTGCTTTATTTTCTCGCCTTTAGTGACCAGTCCTAACTGTCGCTTTCCATTTATTTGACCTTTGAAGACCTATTAATGACAACCTAACAATTCCATATTTTTTTATATCAAAATGATTAAGATGGGAAGCCAACTTCGTGGAGGTAAAAACCAGCGAGTTTCCTTATTGATAAAAAACCAAACTTTTTTGATATTAAGAAAAACTAATCATAGTTTGTATTTATAAAAAAAAATTGTTTTCAAATATGGAAGGAACAATTTTTACACGTCTTTTAACTATGGGCCTGATAGGCCTCACCCTTCCGCTTGTGTAACTTTGATCACCCATCCACCGGAAGATTAATGTGCTTTCTATTTTCCTTATTATTAGCATATCTATAAATGGTAATTCTCGATCTATCTCTTTTTTCATTGCAAATGAGATTTCTTCATACATTCAATGTTTCTTTGCTACCTTATGGGACTGCCATTATAAAATCATCTACATATATTTTTAAGAAAGATGCATGGTACCAAGATACGTCTTTTTTAATTTTTGTACCCTTTCATTCTGTGAAAGCCTGTCTCGATCTTAACAATTGTAGTACAAGGATTGCTCTTGTTACACCACCAGTTAAAAACTATGAATTTATAAAGCATCATTGTTCTTATTTGCATAGCAAATAAAATTAATAACTTGAATAAAAATAATTTTACTCAATTTATAAATTTTTTCAAAAAATAGGAAATTTTATTTTTAACATAACATTCTGTATAGTTAAAATAATTTTAAGCTTTTTATGTCGAGTAGATAGTGTAGGAACTTATTTAAAAAATGTTTGAAACTTGAAATGTTAAGGGAGCTATTGAAGAAGTCTGCAACATTGATTCACCCTGTTTATAAATAGGTAATGTAAAATTCAAACCTTTTTACACTGGAACGAGTTTTCATGATTGAATTTTGTTGGACTTGAGATGTCTAACGTCCAGATGATGTTTTTGAGCAAATAATTCTAGTAGAAAACAATTGAAAAGGTTTGAATAACAATTTTACCTTTTTCACACTATATTTTAACTGGATTAATTCCATGGCTCCAGTCAAAATGGGATAAATACATTTTATAATTATTTCAACTTTGTCCAGCAATTTTTACTTTTTTTGTAATCAAAACAAAAAGTAATAAACTTATTTGATAAGTCTTGAAATTACACGTCTTTAAATCATTAATAATAATTAGTGAATTTAAAAAATATTATAAATTCTAGTACTTAATTATTAAAAAATATTGTTATGGAGACAGTTCAGAAATATACTTATCTCCCTTTTTCCCTGGATCCACAGTGCTAATCTTGTCAGTATTTTGAGATTAATTTAAATACAGTAAATTGAAGGATTTATTGTATTAAGGATAAATAATTAAAGGATTAATCATTATATTAGCTAATTTTTTCTAAAAATTAGATCTAACTTGATTAATATTCATTGTGAACGTAGTTGTTATTTTTCATTTAACAGATGTGAACTAGTTTCTGGTCTAGAACTACATAATAATTTAGATTTTTTCTTACCTTTTAATAGAAGATGCTTCTAATAACAAAGATATTTTGAAAGTAAAATTTAGAATTTCAAACTTGAAAATGTATTACATTTTTCAATTGTGGTTTGTCAAGACTTTACAATAAACTCTTCAATATATGATAGTTATTATTAAATACATGATAAAAACTTAAAATTACTAATAAAAATTTTATTTTCTCAGGTTAGTGTAGTAGCCGATAGTGTTAATATTTCGGGCCAGTCAAATACAGTCCAATTCAAAGTACCAGAATGTCGTTTACCAGACGATTTGGGACTTCTGTTTGAAAACCAAAAATTTAGCGACGTTACACTGTCTGTCGGCGGCAGAGAATTCCAAGCACACAAAGCAATATTAGCAGGTTAGTAATAGATTTTTATTTTCATTATTTTTACAAAAATATATTTAATTGTATTTTTCAGCTCGAAGCCCAGTGTTCCAAGCAATGTTTGAGCATGAAATGGAAGAGAGAAAACACAATCGAGTCGAAATTACTGATGTCGATCATGAAGTATTAAGAGAAATGTTACGTTTCATTTATACTGGAAAGGCATCCAATTTGGAAAAGATGGCAGACGATTTATTAGCAGCCGCTGATAAAGTAGGTTTCTAAATTTATAGAAAGAAAATTAAACATTATTGTGACATTTTCTTTTAGTATGCATTAGAAAGGTTAAAAGTGATGTGCGAAGAAGCATTATGTACCAATTTATCTATCGAAAATGCTGCAGAAATTTTAATACTTGCAGATCTACATAGTGCAGATCAATTGAAGGCTCAAGCTATAGATTATATTAATACGTAAGTAGTGAAAACTAAGTTTTTAAATTTAATTTAAGGTGTCGCGTTATTATTAAAATAATGTAATAAAATAAATTTTATAGTCATGCAACGGATGTGATGGATACTCCTGGTTGGAAATCGATGATTCAAACGCATCCGCATCTAATTGCAGAAGCGTTTCGTGCACTAGCAACACAACAAATTCCTCCTATCGGTCCTCCTCGTAAACGTGTCAAACAAAGTTAACGTCATTGTGTCAGTGATGTAGACTGCAGTTAATGTGTTCATTATAGAATTGCTACAAAAGAAACATTTTTTAGAATTAATTATTAAGTGGTTGTACCTAGATATCTTTGATATCCTTGTACGTTTAATATTTTATTGTTTCTTGGTACAGTGAAATTGAATAAATTACAAAGCAGAAGAAAATATTTATTAAACTTCCCATATTATGTAACGTTGGCACAAGTGTAGATACAATCATAATGATTTAAGTATTTGTTAATGGAAGTCACTGTGCCATTTAACAGAATTGTGATACAAATAATGATAGTTTGTTCCTAAAAATGAACTTTTCAACCTCATTTCATACATTATTATTAGTTATAAATAGTGATCTCGTTATGTAAAAAGCAAATCTAAGAAAAAATGTTCTGTAATTTGTACAAATGATTAGTAGGGTTAGTAGACTTGGTAACCTCGTTTATTATTGCGTTAGGTATTTTATTTAATCAAAAATTTGACATACTTGTTTATTATTTGTATTTAAATTTGGATTTAGTTTGTGCTTATTACTTTTATTACTAATTTGGATTCGTTGAAACATTTTTTTCTAAAAATTATGGAATTTTAATTTATATCAATGGTAGTGCATCCTCATTCTGTTATAATCGATAATTTGAGGATATACTATGATGTAGGTCAGCACAAGTAAAATTTATTACCAAAGACATGAAGATATCCGACACATTAATTACAAAAAGTTTAAGCTTACTCCTAAGTGTACATAGGTATTAAGACATTGAAGTCTCCCGATAAATTAACTGTGACAATAAAGCACATCAATTTTCTTTGTATAATTTTAAATTATGTTTAAATTTGTATATATTTAGAATTAGTAAACTTAGTCTGTATTATTGTCATTCGATTATAATTTATATATATGTAGGGTTAATTAATATTTGATTGTTACATTTGTGTAAATAACAAAAAATTGTCAACTTGTATCATCTTTTATTATAGTTACATTACAATCGATTAACGATATATAACAATTTAATCAAAAAAAAATATTAAGTGTTGCTCCCATTTCCTTTATCATATAAATGTGAAATGATACGGTTCGTTTTATTTTATAACATTTTATAAAATGTAACCAATTTGTTCATGAAAATTGTCTTTAAATTTGTATTTATTTATTTAGTATAATTGAAATTACATTTTCTGTACATTTAATGATCGTTTTGTTAGTGTCTTTCAGTGTATGACAAGAATAAAAGTATTAATTAATATTTAAATTAGTGTAAATGAATTGTAGGAAAATTATTAAGTCTACTGACCCTTATTCTTAAATAATTAGTTCACATAATGTGCGTGAATTGTAACACTAACAAATAAACTGTCTTAATTGTTTGCTTTTTTATGTTACTAGTTACTATAATAGTCATCTGTAATTCATCAATAGACTGCTATTTTCAAAATTATTTTATTTTTTATTTACTTATTTGTCCTGTCTTGACGAATTATTCAAGTGTTCACTTTCCCATTCGATCCAAAGGTGAAATTCATAAAGTGTAAAATTCAATTTTACACTTGGCTGCTAAAACACCAAATGAAGTTCAAGACATTATCCTAAAACTACACACAAAGTTTAGGGTCTAGTCCGCAAAGTGCGCCCACAGGCTTTTATAGTTACGATAGAAATTCTTGCAGAATTTGAAAGATAACATTAAAATAAAGCGATTGAACGATTGATTAAATGAACTATAATTTCCAAAATAATCGATTTTTCTCATAAAAGTCGGTGAATAGTTCATTCTTGATACAGTACATGTGCTTGACATAAACACACGCAGTAGTATGGTTTAGTGGGCGGAGCTACTTGTAGTCCATTTCTAGCTGTGCAGCTGCTAACAACATAGATTTATTTAATAGTTAATTATAACCGAATTTTACTTAAAAACAATGATCCCATCCTTCTAAATCTGTAATTCCCAAGTTGGAAGATCTTCTGAAATGCTTTTAATTTTGTTGAGCTACTCTGAGATCCCAGTTTTCTAGATCCGTCAATTTTGAGTGCAATTTATGCCCAAGAATATTTATATGAAAAAGACACGCAATGGGTGGGCAACCCTTACGATAAAATAAAAGCATACCGTTTTTTGCCATTTTTATTCAAATTTTTGGATAAATTGTATTGCTTATATTTGTAATAAACTACCTTAATCATTGAGGACCGCTTTTTCAAAACTCGCTTTATGCTAAAAGTAAAATTTCAAATATTAGAAGCCTTTAAAAGACACTAGGAAAAAAATTATCTTAAGTTATTTTAAACTAATATTTTGTTTATATCAAATTCACTAAACAATAAAAACCGTTTCCTGAACATTTTATTTTTAGGAATTAGGAATTTTAGCGAGTTTTGATAAAACGGTCCTTAATTTCATTAGGGAATTTTTAAATTCGTAGGAGCACTTTGCGTGTTATTCCCCAAAGTTTATTTTTTCAATTTGAGTTTAAAATTTCCTCGAAACTAAGAAAAGTTTGATTTTCGTCCAAATAAAGAAACAATAACCACAGAACAAATTATTTACAATTATATATTTTTTTTTTTTATTGGAAGATTATATATTTTTTTTATAATTATATTTATTGACCACAGAATGAACCACGTTCATTCATTCAAAATTCAGCACCATCTATGGTACACAGCAAGAGCTAAAAAAAGATGCGATCTAAGTGACATCATAATATGTTTTGTGGTGACATCTACTAACTAGTGATTAGATTTCAATTTCTAGTTGTATTTTGTTGTTATATATATCAATTTTTGATGTAAATTATTCAGGATATTTTTGCTATTTTTAGAGAAAATGACCGATACCATTACAGTAGTTTCTTCTGGAGCTACATTTTCAATATTGTTGTACGAAAATGTTCAATTTGAACTTGACGATGATAAGGTAAATAAACTTGAAATTTGTTATCCTAACCAAACATTGAAACATTTGTTTTAAGGATGGTCTTATTCTGGGTGAAATTATTTCACGAGAAACTCACAAATTAACGGATACGGATCGCAATATTGTTATTAAACACGACAAAATTTTCATTAAGTCAATTGTACCTTGTCCAACACAGTTTTACTATTACAATGCCGCTGGCGAAGTCGATGAGTCTAAACTAAAGGCTCTTTTAGGAATCAATTTTGATAATTTCATCGGTTGGTATATTCTTAAAAAGGAATGTAATAAATTGACGTTGAGAGAAAAAGTATTACATAAAAATCTAATGCAGTTTTCGAGTAATCCAACATTTTTTACCAACTGCATAGTGACATCTAATTCGACCAGCAATAATGCCACCTTTACGTCGACTCAAATTTTTACTAGATTTAACATGTGCGAATTTGAAAGATTACCATTACAAATCACTAATTTAAGTGATCCGTTTTATGTATTAAAGTCTTCGGAAGCTTCACGTAATACAATGAACGAATTTATTAAGTCGGTTAGGAATACTAAAAAAAACCTGGAAGTGAAGGATATACAAGGAGCTTTAAAGAAACGTATAAAGGGAATGATCGATAAAGTGTCGTCTAAAGAACATGAACTTTTTGCATTAGAACAAGAAATTCAAGAATTATTAAAAGCGCAAAAATTAGAAAACGAATTATTAAAATCGAAACATAAAGAAGTAGAACCTGATAAGCTTTTAAATTTTGACGAAGAAGTGTTTGAGGAAGAAAGTAGTGAAGAAAAAATTAAAACACATTTGATATCGTTAAACTCGAATCAAGAAGTTGTTAATCAAAATATCAAGGAACGGAAAGTATTGGAATGTAAGAGAAAGTTAAGTTTAAAAAAATGTGAACCTACAGAAAATAAGATGGATATCGATGATGCATATTCAAACGATGATGAAGAAATTCTTAAAGAAGTTGTACAAGAACAGACTAAGAAGAGAAAAGGTAAACCAAAATTGAGGTCCACAAATAATATTGAACACTTTATGCCGATCGAAACTTACTCAAGAAAAACTAGGTCTGGTATGAGAACTTATGCAGAAACGACTCAAAATAAATGAGCTACCTTTATTATTTGAAAAAAATCCATATTTGTTTTTATTTTTTTTAATGTTATATATTTATTGTAACTTGTAAATATATATCATATTTTCTTAAGCATTTGTCAGCAGCTTTATTATAATTTGTTTGATAAATAGTTTAAAATACAACATCGTTTTATTTATTATTAATGGCAATTTAAAATAAAAGCTGGAAATAAAACATTTTCCCATAGGTAATGGGAAAAACTTTTAATATTAATTTTCACAAGTTAAGAATTTATAACGGATGCTAAATGAGTTAGGGCCGGTTGTACCAACTTCGCTTGAACGCTGGTTCAACTGAACTGCAGTTCAACCTTGAACTAGGTTCACAGTTTTTTGGGTTGTATAATAGAGGTTCAGATGGCGTTTAGTTGAACGGAGTTTAGACGACACACACAGGCGAATTTTTAATAATTCCTGGTCAAAAGTCCAAAAACCCAAAGTGCGTTTTTTCATAAATTTTCACCTGCATATGGTTTATTGCTTACCTAAGCATCATAAACGATTAATTTTGTGATACTAATAGGACCTTATTCAAATATAATTTAGTTCTTAGTTATAGTTCGTCGAAAGAGTGAAAAAAGTGCTGTTTTGAAGTGCTTAATTTATGAATATTTTTTAGTGGCTGTTTATATATCGACACCTCCTACGTAAACTATCGTAACCCACAAAATCCCAATTTTTACTTTTTTGCAGAAATTGACTGTACTATATCTAATCTTAATGTTACCAAACTTTAAAATGCTCTCCTGTAAAATTAAGATTTTGAAGATACGATAGTTTACGTAGGAGGTATCGATATATTTGATGTAATTTTTTATGGATCCTGTTGCCATAGATGAGTAGATTATTTTATAATTTTTGTACATTGTACATTTTTGGTTTAGCTTGTTTTTCTTAAGTTTTTTTAAATTTAAATTTATAAATAGTGTTCTAAAATTTTAACAAAGAATAAGTAATTTGTTTAACATAGTTTAACTGTGAAATTAGGCTCAAATGATGTCATAAAGTGTAGTTAACTAGTTTTTGTTAAGATGATTATTAACTCCTTGTGCAAGGTATAATTTAATATTTGATAGAAAGGTATATTCTTGCAATAAAACAAATACTTATTGTCAACCGGTTTCGATCCTTTAATAGGTCATCATCAGGACAAACTACATAAAATTGTAAGCATCAAAATATGATTCATGTAATTAACTGAAACTTACGTGTCAACAAATTTGCATTGCCCCCACATCGACTTCAAACATACTGTTATTTACAACTATGATTCACAGAAACATTCACAGAAAAAGTCAAAAGGATAATAAAATCAACAATGGAAACCATAAGTGAATATACTGAGAACACGAGATATATCATACCAATGAACCCTAGATGCCCACAACTACACGCACAACCCAAAATACATAAGCAGAATATGCCTATGAGACCAATAGTATCATCTTGTGACTCTCCAATAAGTGGCATAGCCAAACTGGTTAATTACATTTTTAAAAAGCGACTTGGATATAAGCCGGAATATTCCATAATCAATACGGAGGATCTAATCAAAAAACTGGAAAAATTAAAACTACCAGATAATGCCAGAATGATTTCATTTGATGTAGTTAACCTATATACTAGCATCCCCATAGAAGAAACTATGTGAAGAATACCTACATAATGTATTAGAAAAAGACCAAAATAAAGAAAAAGAAAAAGACCTTATAAAGCTTATAAAAGTGATAACAGAACAGAACTTTTTTGAATTTGAAAATGATATATATCAGATGAAAGATGGTGTACCCATGGGTTCACCAATGTCATCTCTACTAGCTGATATATTTATGAATAAGCTAGAATCAAGAATTAATAAACTACCTCTTGCAAAATACTGCTTAACATGGTATAGATATGTAGATGACGTTTTTGCTATTTGGACCAGTGATGATAATAAACTTGATAATTTCCTACAAGAGATAAATGGACTGCATCACAATATAAAATTTACCATAGAAAGAGAGATAGAAAATAAAATTAACTATCTCGACCTAACAATTGAGAGAAAAGGTCCTGAATTATCATACAACATATACAGAAAACCAACAACAACAGATTCCATTATTCCAAGCTACTCGAAGCATAGCTTCAAACATAAGATGTCGGCTCTCCATGCATTGACTAATAGAATAATTACGGTTCCGATGTCGGAACATAATAGAGCAAAAGAGATAAAAATCATAAAGCAAATTGCCGAAGCAAATGGATACCTCGCAAAAACCATCGATAGATTAATAAAAAGAAAACAAATAAAAATAGATTACCAAAGAAAAATTCATAATAACCATAATACAAAGGAAAAGGTAGAAAACTATAGAAAGATAATATATCAAGGGAATACATCATCGCGAATGAATGGCATTTTTAAGGATGAAAATATCAAATTGGCGGAAAAAACAAGGGGTATGATCGTACAACTGCTGGACAATAAAACGAAAACTGACCCACTTAAAAATAGTGGCGTATACAAAATCTATTGCGGAGACTGTAATAGTGTTTATGTAGGAGAGACTGGAAGAACAATCGAAACAAGAATTAAAGAACACTTGACAAAAAATTCAAAATCTAATTTCGGAATTCACCTTAGAGAGAATAAACATAATATAGATAACACGCGAACCGAAATTCTACATAAACACAAAAAGGGCATAAAGTTGAACTTGTTGGAGGCTTTCGAAATTGATAAAATAAAGAGAAATAACACAGATGAAGTGATCCTTAATGACCAGCTTAATTTAGGATTTAAACCAATTTATAGCGGTTTATTTTAAAACATACATACACAGATAAGTAACGAGATATTTAATGCAGGAAGATAGTGTTCATATTCGATTGTAGACGACGTTAATTTGTTGAGATTTCCGAACGACTTGTGTTGTGTTATGAGATCAGGAGTATTGTAATTTGTATTTTTATATTTTTTGTATCTTTTATATTTTGTGTAGTAATAATAGTGTATCATAGTTGTAAATAATAGTATGTTTGAAGTCGATGTGGGGGCAATGCAAATTTGTTGACACGTAAGTTTCAGTTAATTACATGAATCATATTTTGATGCTTACAATTTTATGTAGTTTGTCCTGATGATGACCTATTAAAGGATCGAAACCGGTTGACAATAAGTATTTGTTTTATTGCAAGAATATACCTTTCTATCAAATAGTTTTTGTTAAATTTTGCTGCAATAATTTGCAATGTTGCCCTATATTTTTTTTTTAATTTTACCCGATATTTTCCTACATATGGAAGCGAGACGTATCCAAAAGAAGTGTAATAAGGGAACTTCAAAAAGAAGTGGTTTGAAATAATGGAGTGGCTGCACACAAAATCCAGCTTAGAGTAGTGTATAATACACCCTGTATAAATATATATACAGGGTGTCTAAAAAAAAAATTCGCAAGTAAATATAATTAGACAAATCAGTTAAAATAATCGATGGATACGTGTTTTTATCTAATTATATTTACTAGCGAAAGTTTTTTTAGACACCCTGTACATATATTTATACAGGGTGTATACATACACTACTCTAAGCTGTTTTTTTCCGCGCAGCCACTTAATTGTCGTGAGTTTTTAATAAATATTTTAAAACATATTCAATATTAAAATATTTAAAAAAATATTTTCCTAAAATATCCAAGAATATTCAAAATTATAAGCCCGACAGGCCTTATGTACAGGGACGTGCCGAACCAACTTTTATGAGGGGGGAGCAGTCGTGAAATTGCCAACGATTTTGTTTCTCGCAATATACCAATGAGCTTTTTCTTTTCGCGTTTAGTTTCAAGTGAATACGATAATTTATGGGATTTGTACCAACTACTAGTTTTGCAAACTGTTCAATGAAAACTACCAACTTTCTTACTTTTTTCCAATGTTGGGGGGGGGGGGAAGGCTCCCGCAATTTTGAATTGTGTTGGTATTGAACTAGCACAGAGATAATTTTTCTATATAAGAAAATAGTAGAACAAGAAAAAAGTAAGAACAAAGATCAAGTATTCCGAAATATACGAACAGTCTACATAAAATATGTTATTAACAAAGAATGAACTTTCCGAGTATTTAAGAACTTGTAAGTCCACGAAATTTAAGGAAAAGTATGATTATCTGCTTGAAAAAGTGAAGAATTCTACAGGAATTCAAGAATTATCAGTCGAGTCCGAACAACTGTTACGAAACTTTGTTATACAACACAAAAGGAAATGGACTATATCATCTAGAACTATTAAAGCATTTCAGAGTAAAAATACATCATGGCTGGAATCTAAGGTACAAATTACCGGTCTTCATAATGCGAATCAAGAACACGAAGTTGACACCCATGGAAGGCCACCAACGGAGTTTTCCAATTCAAGTGAACGATCAAAACGAAGAAGAACTGAAAATATTCGTTCAACTTTTAGCCCAGAGGAGCTTAGCTATGCTGCTCAAATGCAGTTCCGAGCATCAGGAAGGTTGGACACAGCAGCTGTTATGAAAGATATAGCTCTTACTACGCCAACGAGAGCATCCAAATATAGAAAATCTTATATCAAAGTTGATGTTATTCCATTTTCGTCTGATGAAGCCTTGTCAATGTTTGTCGAAGCTAAACTAACAAAATTTCAATACAACGTCATCAGAGATGCAGCCAAGAAGCATAATTCAAATCTTTATCCAAATTACGAATCAATTACCTCTGCAAAAAAACGATGCTATCCCCTTGATTTGGTTATTACTGAAGGTATAGCTGACGTACCTCTCCAAAGTTTACTAAAGCACCACTTGTCAGATTATTTCAATCATTAAAAGAAGTGTTTAATTCGGTGAATTCCGAAGAACTGAGTGATCTTCATTTAATATCCAAATGGGGATGTGATGGAAGCTCTGGAATGAGCGAATATAAACAGAGGTTTTCTGATCCAAGTATTTCGGATGCAAGTATTTTCTTGACCTCTCTTGTTCCGGTACAATTAGTTAAAGGTGATCCAAATTCCGAAGAAAAACTTATTTTATTCATTTTATTCAGTTAATCATTTTATTAACTATTTCTAGTGGTTATTCCATTAAAATCGACCCGTTTAAAAATTATTGTCTGGTTACTGCTAGGAAGTTTGTCGAATTATATCCTTGGTATAATATGCCTACTAGTGTACATAAAATTTTAATTCACAGCGCTGCAATAATTTAAAATTCCATTTTACCTATTGGACAACTTGGTGAAGAAGCCCAAGAGTCCCGCAATAAGGACATTAAAAGATTTAGAGAATCATTTTCTAGGAAATTCTCAAGACAACAAAATATGGAAGATATTTTCCATAATCTTTTGGTTTCATCCGATCCTCTAATCTCCAGTTGAGAAAACTCAGTCCCAAAGCTTTAAAAAAATATCCATCTGACGTGGTCAAGTTTTTTGATGAACCTAATATTCCCAAAAATACTCATGAGCTACCTGAGGACAAAAGTGATTCTGAGTAACTAGTAAAGTTTCAGTATTCTGAATCTTATAGAATTGAAAATATTTTCGAGCTAGCATTTTAAATTATATTGTTTAATATTATTGTTTACTAATAAATAAATAATTACAATTATTATCTATTTATATTGTTTATGTATTTTTATGTGGTGGGTGGTCAAAATTTTACGTAGAATTCAAAAATAAAACAAAAAGCGGGAAATAAATTTAAAAGATTGAAGATATCTGTTTTGTGGGCACCCTGTATAAATAAAAATTATTTTTTTAAATGCATGAAAAAAAAAACCGACGAGTACAAGCGTTTTTAAAAAAAATAACTTATACCAAAGAGTATGTATATATAGAGGGACAGCTCTTATGGGAATACTTGTCACAATTATTTCTTGATGGCTCTGCTACGCCATCTAGTGGAGGGGGTTATCTCTACGTCTTAATTTTTGGTCCTCTATATACAGGGTGCTGAATGAGTTAGCTGAACATGGGAAATTAAGATATAAAAACTTATTTTTGCAAAAATACCTCCCTGTATATAAAGGATCAGCCATCAATTAAAAATTAAAACGTAGGGATCACACCGTCTACTAGATGGCGTAGCAGAGCCATTAACAAAAACTTGTGACAAATATTTGTTAATGGCTGTCCCTCTATATATACATACTCTTTGCTTATACATATTTAACAATAAATTATATGAATTTTATGAATGACTTTTGAAACATCCTGTATAATTCTTAGTATAGTAATATCTCAAAAATATAACTTTATTTAAAATTGTTGCAATTTTTAATTATTTTTTCACTCTTTTATTATCAAAATATCGTTTTATATACAAAAAATACTTTTGGCCAGGTTTTTTTAAAAATTCGCCTGTGTGCGACGCTTGAATGAATCCAAATTCAATCCTTTCGTACTCCCAATCTTGCTCAACATGTATCCCCATATGGAAAAGTCCAAGGGATTCAAGTCGGGTGAAGATGATGGCCATTCTTTTCAAGGGATGAAATCAGTTAAATTGTCGATACACCAATCCTGAGTGCGAATAGCTTTGAGAGATGGGACACTATCTTGCTGAAAGCAATAATATTCATTTCCATACAAACTACCAGCATGTACAAGCAAATGATCCTTCAGGAAGTGTTGAATGTAATATTCTTGATTGATCTTAACGCCCCGATCGATAAAAAGCAGTGATAACTTGCCTTTGGGAGATATTGCACCCCAAACCATGATAGCAGATACTTTTTGAAAACGTTCTACTGCCAGTTTGTCGATTGGAACATCCCTTAATGAAGTACCATACACGCGATCATTCTTCAGATGTGAGTGTCTTGTAATAAAAACATTTTTTCATCAGAAAAAATAATATCGTCGCCTGCGTGCCAAGCAAGCAAATCCTTGCACTTTTGGACTCTAGCTTTTTTCTGAACCTCCATAAGTCCATGTATTTTTTGTTTTTTGTAGGCCTTCAATCAGGGCCGAATTTAGCTAGTCTAGCGCCCCAGGCTACACAGAGAAATTTTTTTAGTGTTTTGAATTTTTACTATAATTGAAGTTCAAATCAGCCTCGCACCAATTTTGAAGTAAATTTTACTAAATTTTATGAAAATATTACTAAATTTTGTGAAAATATTACTAAATTTGATATAAAATTTACCATAACTGATGTAATATTTACTTCGAAATTATTTTGAGGATGTGTACACAGAGAAAAAAATTGAAGTAATTTTTACTTCAATTGAAGTTCAAATCAGCCTCACACCATTTTGAAGTAAATTTTACTAAATTTGAAGTAAATTTTACTAAATTTGAAATAAATTATTAGTAAAAAAGTTTAAAAAAAGCAGCAGTGTGGCGTAAAGCACACAGGTGCAGACTAGGGAGCGCGAAACCGTGGTTCTAGCCCTGGTGCAGCCAAATACACTGCTGTGATCTAGTTGCAATTTGTTATTTATAGAGTTTATGGGATATATCCTCAACTCTCTTATACTAAATAATAATAATAATAATAAAATAATAATAAATTTTACTAAATTTGATATAAAATTTTGATATAAAAATTGATGTAATAAATACTCCAAAATTATTGCGAGGATTGTTTTGTTTTTGTGTAATAACTTCAGGCGCCTATCGTATTTACTCAGATTAACTACAATTTAGGTAGGTAGGTGACTACAGTTCAAAAATTAAAATAAACGACAAATAAATAAATAACTTAATGTTAATATATTTTATGATTGTTGAACATAAACGCGGAAATGCCTGGCGGCTTGGCCCTTTTTTATATCTTGACGCCGCAGGCGATCGCCTGTTGTGCCTACTGGTAAATCCGGCCCTTCCTTCAATCCTATATCTCTATCTTTATTTATATAAATTTATATCTCTAGCCATTTGATTTGCAGATTGTGATGGATTTCGTCGAATTCGTTCTCGTACGTTCTGAATCACATTCTTTACTCGAACAGATCTTTCATTTCCAAATTTTGGCTTAATTTTGTGAGTTCCAGTCTCGTTGTATCTTTAAATAAATGTAAAGTCTGCTCAAATTTAAATATTTAAGTTTTCGAAGTATTTGACACGGTTTAAAATTTTTGCAATGCAATTTTACAAGTACTTCTCGCTTAGCGTCCATCGCTGTCAAAAGTTTAAGACAAATGTTATCACAATGACCTCTTGCACATTTACGACGTACTAAATATTCAATTTAAAAAAAATAGTAGGCGACGAAAATTCTTGTTAGGCCTTTCCCTGTAATTACAAAGTTGTTCTATTTATAGATTTACAGTTAATTAACACCCCTATTCACTAACTTTTCTTTTCGATCGATCGAATCATTCAGTTCTCGATCGATCGAGAAGTACCAAAATTGGTATTCAATATGCATTGATAACGAGATGACAGCTTTCAATCGATCGCTTACCGGTAAGCGATCTATTAAATCGAGTATTTGTTCGTGAGCATTAAAGCTCACGAAAAGGTTTCTCGATCGATGGAATTTTTTTTTATAATGAAAAATTAATGTAAGGTTAAGTTGGTAACTTAGTAAATTTAAAAAAAGATACCATCGATCAAGAAACCTTTTCGTGAGCTTTAATGCTCACGAACAAATACTCGATTCAATCGATCGCTTACCGGTAAAGACAAAGCTGTCGCCTCGTTATCAATGCATACTGAATACCGATTTTGTCACTTCTCGATCGATCGAGAAAAGTTCGTGAATAGGGGTGTAAGTCTAGTTTCACTTAGAGACCACTTTTGCCTAAGATATGAACACAAAAAAACTATAGATTCTGTTTGTTTTGCAGTGAGTCGTAAAAAGCATTCACAATCAAATGCAAACATACCTACTAAACCAACATCGTTAGGGTCGCAGAAAAATTAATGACAAATCAATTCTTTTTTAATCCGTCGTTGCTACACTTAATTTCTCAATGTGATTGGTACACTGACGCGCTAACACGTTATTTTTATATCATTATTAATTGTTCGATTGACTTAGAACAGGGGTCTCCAAACTTTTTAGCCCAAGGGCCAGACTGATTGCTCCACAAAGCCCCAAGGGCCAAGATCTTGCTAGCTCATCAGATTAAGATATTTCATGAAATATTATTTTACTATATAATATATCGTAGCACACAAGCAAAAGTGACCAACTGCAACAATGCCAAAAATGAGATAATTGACTAAATTTCTGTAATGATTAAAAATTAAATTAATAATTTATGGAGATGATAAAATTGACTATTTACAATTTTACATAAACAAGCTTTTATATACCAAGCAAAACTGATTAACTGCAAATATTCAATTTTTCTTGCACACTTAGATAAACTGCATCATCAAAGTTATTAGTATGATTCTAGCATGCAATATTATTCTTATCAGAGTAGTTACAGGTTGACGGTAGCAACTGCAGCTTCAATTATTTCTGCTTCTATTATAAGTTACCGGTATTTTATTTAGTGTCGTTATTGTGAATTAAGGAGGTAAATTGATTGTGGATTAATCTCTCAATACAGGTAGCTTTTTTGTACAATAATAAATATATAAAATAACATTTCATGAAAATCATCAATTCTAGGTTTACCTTTTAAACAAGCATTATTTCAATTAGAAGTTGCGTGCCTTGTGTGTGGATTTTCAAATATGGAAAAGAAACGAAAAATAGATATCGAGTGCAGAACATTTAAAGATCAATGGGGCTGTCAATATTTCGTAATCGAGTCAAATAATAAGGCAATTTGTTTAATTTGTAATGAAATGTATATCCGTCCTCAAAGAATACAATATAAAACGTCATTATAAGGCTAAGCATTCTCAAAATTATTCTAAATTAACAGGAAGCTTAAGGTCAGAAAAATTTGAATCATTGAAGCGCGGGTTGAAATTTCAGCAATTGTTCTTCAAAAAAGTCAATACCGAACAAGAAGCCGCAACTCGTGCAAGTTTCCGCGTGGCTCATTCATTAGCAAAACATGGTAAACCATTTACTGATGGAGAATTAATCAAGAATTGCATAATTGTATAAATAAATAAAAGCTATTTTATTTAAAAACATAAGTTTGTCAGCAAACACTGTGGCTCGAAGAATTGATAAAATTGCAGAAAATATTTTAACTCAATTGAATGCCAAAAATCGACTCCTAGAGTGGTTCTCTTTGTCCCTTGATGAGTCGACAGATGTTTCAGATACTGCTTAGGTATTACTTTTTATTCGAGGAGTGGATAAAAATTATGAAGTGTATGAAGAGCTTCTTGATGTTCATAGCATTCGCGGCACGACCACCGGAGAAGATATTTTTAAAGGAGTTGAAAATGCTGTTCAGAAAAACAATATTCAATGGAAAAACTTGAAATGTATTAATTACCACTGATGGTGGCAAAAACATGTGTGGAAAAAATAAAGGTGTAGTTGCTCTCTTATCAAAGGCCGTTGAAAATGATGGTGGTTCAAAACAATGCAGGAGTTTCCTACTTTTTTTTTATTTTTTTATTTGAAAGTAGAGATCAAACGGAGCCATCAGTTTTTTTTTCAGATTTTTTTGAGTGCGTTAAGTATCAGAAAAAAATTAATGAAATTTGAAATTGTTAGGGTTATGACGTCATAACCCTTGTTTGGGTGGGAATGGATAAACCTATAGGATTTTAGACAACTGTACTATGTTGCCGTACTTTCTTCTATTAAAATGTTAAAATGTAGATGCCTACCTGATGACAAGTAATGGCCGCCGTGTATTTCGTGGTTACTTTTTTATTTTATATGAGTGATTATGGATTACTTAGATTCACAATTTTTATTTAATGAAAACAAATACTTTAGTTTTACAAAGATCTCGACAACTTAAAAGAGCTTTGCATCCACAGTTTAAGATATTTTAAATGCCACACTTAAACGGCTTTTCGCCTTCTGGCGATATTCATCAAATCAACCCCGTTTGTAGAGTTTTTCAAAAATAGAACAGATTTTGTCAGTGAATTGGTTTAACATTCATTCTTAACGTAATATTTGAAGTTTGTTACATTTGGTTATTCTGTTGGGTTATAATTTGTTGATCGGTTGTGCTTCGGTAACATTCACATGTCGACAATATTTCATTATTTAATTACAAACAAGATAATTCTTTGTATATTTTAAATAAAGATATTATATGAACCATTTCAAACATCAATAATACTTTTACAAGAGCTTTGCATCCACAGTTTAAGAGATTTTAAATGCCACACTTATATGGCTTTTCGCCAGAAGCTACCATCCAGCTTATAGAGTTCTTAAAAAGAATGCACCAATTTTGTCAGTTAAAACATTGATCAGCATTGATGTGACGAAATAATCAATAGCATTAAATGAGAAAATAAAGAATTTTAATTAACATATGATAGCTGTCAATAATAACCCAATTAAGAACTGACAACATCGGACGGCCATGTTTAAATCTTATTGGTTAGCTATGGCGGGCAGATTAAATATTTTTTTGAAATTCAAAAATTTTTTAAAAATTGTACGCTGAGTTTTAAGACCAACCAATTACATCAACATGCGGCATTTTTATTACAGTTTCATGTTTATATATTATTTCAAAAAATTATTTCTAAGGAAACTCCCCCATTAATCCTCTATTGCATCATTCATCAACAGTCTTTATGCGCAAAATGCTTGGATGTCAGAAGTTTTAAAGCCAGTCATATCAGTTGTCAACTTTATCAGATCACATGCGCTTAATCATCGTCAATTCTGCGAATTTATTGAAGAGATTGGAGAAAATGACTTACCATATTATACTGCAGTACGCTGACTTAGTTGTGGAAAAGTTCTTACCCGATTTTTTGAGCTACAAACAATAATAGAAATTTTCTTGAATGAAAAGAATCGTCCTCTCGCTGAGTTACAAAGCAATAAGTGGTTATGGAAGTTATCATTTTATACGGATTTAACTAAACATATGAACGAGCTAAATTTACGATTGCAAGGAGAAAACCAGCTTCTACCTAATTTGTACACGCATATTAAGTCATTCCGGCAGAAAATCGCTTTGTATCAATCCCAATTGAATAAAAAATGTTTCACGCATTTTAATACATGTGAAAAATTCAGTCAGCAAACTGAGACTCTATTTCCCGTTGATTTTGCAATTGAAGCTTTGGGTGCTTTAAAATTAAATTTTGAGTCTCGTTTTTCTGATTTTGACGTAATTGCAAATGACATCAAGATCTTCCAGAATCCGTTTATCACTGATATAGAAACCCTTGCCCCAGAACTTCAAATGGAAATGATAGATTTGCAATGTAACAATTTTTTTAAAGAAAAATATCAAAACTCACCATTGCTGGAATTTTATAAAAGTCTTCCACTTACACAGTTTGACCATTTACATAAATTTGCTCGTGGCTATTTTTCCGCTTTTGGAATAACCTACCTGTGCGAAAAAACATTTTCAAAAATGAAGTATACTAAAAATGTTTACAGATCAAAGTTAACTGATGAGCATTTTAAGTCGCTTCTAATAATTGGTACAAGTAAATTTAATCCACAACTGCAAGCGATTGTCAGTGAAAAGTCACAGCTACATAAATCTCATTAAAGCGAAATTTTAACAGCTGAAAATATGTTGAAATCGATGCTATTATTTAATCAAATTTTAAAGTTATTGCTGAAATTATCAGTTTTATTTTTTTATTAAACATTAAAAAAATGTTATTGTAAACCACTACTGAGAAATATTTGCATTTATTTTTTAGAAAACGGTTAAAAAAATTCACAAAGTTCAAGAAAATAAGTAAAAATTGTACTGATCTAAAGACAACCTTTAACTGGCCAGAAATTTTTTTTCATTGTTATCCATGACTTAATAATTGCGGAAAAAGAACTCAAAATAAAAATTTTAAGTAAATTTGTGGTTTTTAGTATGTATTTATGGTTAAATTCAAAAAATATAAGAATAATACAATACGTAGAAAATCAAAATTCAAAAAATTTGAAAAAGAGACAATTAACACATAACAGGTCCGAATTAAGAAAATTTGAAAAAATGAAAAATTCGTAATACGATAGTACAATATAACGTTATTTCATGGTTATTGCCATTCTTCAGTTGCACGTAATCGCTTACATTGTAAAATAAGAAACAAATTTTCAAACTAAACAAAAATATCGACTAAATTGTACAAAATTGACTTACCATAACCTCCAAAGATTATCAAAAATGAACTTGTTACATGAAGTATGAATAATTTAAAAATGATTTGAACTAAGAAATTCGTTTACCTAGCACTGCTAGTTTGAAATCCGAAGGCACTGCCCTCTTAAAATGATTTCTAAAAACTTTGAATAAATTTCAAAATTAAAAATTTACCACGTTTTTTAACCGTGAGGCGTAAAACTAGAAAAAGAACTCAAAATAAAAATTTTAAGTACAAATTTGTTTCTTATTTTACAATGTAAGCGATTACGTGCAACTGAAGAATGGCAATAACCATGAAATAACGTTATATTGTACTATCGTATTACGAATTTTTCATTTTTTCAAATTTTCTTAATTCGGACCTGTTATGTGTTAATTATCTCTTTTTCAAATTTTTTGAATTTTGATTTTCTACGTATTGTATTATTCTTATATTTTTTGAATTTAATAATTGCGTATTTTATGATAGAAAATGTATTTTTTTTTAAATTATTTGCGTTATTCTTAATATTTCTCTGTAGCGGTTAACAATAACATCTTTTTGATGTCCCTAATGCTAATAAACAAATGAAAATGATAATTTCAGCAAGAACTTTAAAATTTTGTAACATAATAGCATTGATTTCAATTTACTTTCGACTGCTAAAATCTCGCTTAACTAGGTACATCTAATATTATAATGTTTAATAATTTATTGCATTTTTAGTCGGTAAATAAAATATTTGATTATTATTTTGTATGATAACTTTGTTTGATTTTATTTATCAAAATAAATTAAAGGGCGGGCCGGATTCAAGGCACCTCAGGCCCGCTACCGCGGGCCGAATCCAATGCATGTCAGGCCCGCTACCGCGGGCCGAATCCAATGCATGTCAGGCCCGCTCCCGCGGGCCGGATCTGGCCCGCGGGCTGTAGTTTGGAGACCCCTGACTTAGAACATCAATCGTACATAGGAATATGTATACATTTTTACCCTTTATTAAAAATGTAAATTATATTTTGTATGAACTAAAAATAATTCTGTACTATTCTCCAACGAGATGTTTGCGGAGTATTTGATTGTTATGTACTAAAAATGCTAAAGTGTAGGTTTAGAAATATCACTATCAAACTCTCAAAAATTGTTTTTCGGTCTCCTCCAACTATGAAATTAGAAACAGGTGTTCGCATGATGGCGTTAAAAATATTGCGAGGTTAGCGCGAAGCTCACTTTATCGGTGCTGCCAACTTTGTAAGATACAAACTATGCAGAAATATTCATAAATCCGTGGCAGAAATGACAAATAGTGTTATAATTTATTTTTGTCAATATTTTGTAGACATGTCATTTGAAGGTTTTAATAGTATCAGATATACCTACGACGGGTTAGGAGTTGTCCTTTAATCACGTAAGGTTCTAAAAGGAGGTGAGGGGTTGGAATGACATCACGATTTGGGGGGGTTTATTGTCGTGACAATCACGTGTATATTTTCGTGCGACCACGTGAAATCCCGTGCGGGCAAATTTATGCCTCAAAAGCAACATAATAACAATTGTTAGCTCTCAGCTGGCTTCCGGCCAAAAAAAAATACACGTGATGCAGGGAAAGGGATGGGTAGCCTAAAACCTTATCACGACGTATCACCAAAGGGGAGGGGGGGTTCAAAAAATGACCTAAAAAACCTCACGCGATTAAAAGACGACCCCTTAATTAACTCCTAATTAACTTCTTCTGAATTTTAATTAAATCTCCCATTCCGGAATACTTCTCTATACATGCCCATTTTTCAAGAGGTCATTTGAAATTTTTAAGTGCAAAAGAGAGTCACGGACCAAAAAGTTTGAGAAACACTGTATACTGGCTACTGGATAGTCTAGTAGTTTATTGTTAGTTCTCGACTAAGTTTTTAGCATTTTTAGTCAAAATGTATTTCATAATAATTCTATTTTAGTTTTATAAAAGCTTGACATCAAAAACTGAAAATTACAATTTTTGGGCAAAAATCGCGGTTCTATGATGGGCTATTTTCTCGGAAACTAGTCAGACCAGAACAAATACATTTTTTATAGTTTTACGCAGAATTTTATTAATTTTAGTTTTGATATGACCTACTTTGGGTATAAAATGTACAGGAAACGGCCAATTTAAGATTTTGTGATTTTTGGGTTCTTTTTGACAAATTTACTCCTTTTTTTGGGGTTTGAATTATCTAGGCTTCTAGGTGTAATATTATAGATTGCTTTATTATCAATTTATCTATCAAATTCTTTTTAAACTAGTTCATGTCCATATTATTTCGGTAAATGACTTCAAAATTTATTTGTAGCATAAAATTCGTTTCAGCAAATTTAAAATTTTATTTTTTTAAATCAAGTCTTGAGAGTTCTTCTCTCAACTTCATAAAATGAATCCAAAATTCAATAAACTATTGATAATTTTTTCAGTACACACATTACACACCTTTTTGAAGTTGTCAGCAATCCCAAGATATTCAAAATATACAGTCTTGAAAAGCAACATATTAGTTGCCACTCATGTCCCTGCAGCAAAATACTATCCATTTGTACTATACCATAAATACTTGCACTGTAAATACTAACATCAGACATGTTTTTAAAACCTAGTAAAATCATTACATCATATAATAAAATAACTAGATAGCAGTTAGCTCTCGGCCGCCTTTATCCATTCAGTGCGCGTGCAAAAGTGGCAATTGCCGACCTCTTTATGGTTTAATTTATTCAGCAAATTGAGATTGTTCATTGTAAACCAATCCTGATTTTCCCACGATTTCGATTTGTATGCATATAGATTACGGTTAAAATATTTACTTGACTAGTTTATTTTCTCTCTTTTTTTCGGATGTTATCTATTCTTATGGAAGGGGGCAATGATATAAACCATAATTATAAAAGCTTTATATTAAAGTCGAACTTAAATTATATTGAAGATTATAAAAATCTAATACATTTATTTGTCACGAGTTGTTAAAGAAACATTAAGTATCCACATTTTTCAGGAATAATTATTGATTTTCATTTGTAAAAAAGTAATGAAAACTAAATTTATATGTCAGGATAGTTGTGCTTTATTCATTATGTTTTTGAAATACACAACATAAATTCTAAAATTAATTTGCAGTAAAACGATTACATGTCCTTTGGAATGCCACACATGGCATAGTTTATCGTTTATAATAGCTATCATAAAGCTAATATTTTTTCTATACAAATCAAAAATTTTGTTTAAGTTTTTAAATAATCTTTTAGCTCAAACACTTTTAATTAAAATATATATTTCATTTAGGAAAAAATTGATAAAATTAATATACATTAACAGCGCTTATCTATTGTGGTTTAGTTGTCCCTCTTTGGTAATTTCAATATTATAATTTCCGAGTGTATAAATATTAAAAGCTAGTCTCATTTTGTAAAATTCAGATAATTACTTAGGTACATACATCTATCTCTGTCGGTCATCTCTATTACTGCTAGTCGGTAAGACAATGTTGCCAATAATAAAATAAAAAAGAAACAAAACCTGACAGTCACACTTAGGTGGCATTTTGGCAGTAATATTTATAATAGACGTGGTATTAGTCTGTTCTCATCATCTTCGTTTTAACGCTTTATTATCTATTATAATATATACCACCCGACACAATCCATAAATAGCAAAATTTTATAGTAGATAAACTCATAATTACAACTTATTGAATTATTTAACAGGTAACTTCAGTACATACCATAGTTACAAAATATATTAATTACATCAGTACATAATAATATAAAATTTTGTAAAAATTTAACTGTAAGTGCACCTACAATATTTTATCATTAGCATAATGTCAAAAGTATTAACTCAAATAATAATAATTAAGTTAAAATCATCACAAATGGCAGTTAGTTAAAAACACATGCAGTTCTTAGAAAAACAAATTACTTTTTAAGTAACAAACAAGACTAGAGAAAAACAAAATACTTTTTGGATATCTGGTAACATACATTTTGCATGAAATGGCAGTAATACGGCAGTTGGCTGTTTTTTGTTTTGCAATGACTGCTGCTTTGGGCAGTGATACATTTCTATGCAGTCTCTTCAGTTAAAGTCCGGCAGCGTCCCGTTTTATAATATATAATACGGACAAAAGGCAACACACTCAGACTTGACGTTATCAAAATATAATGTGACATTATCTACTAATGATGATTGTTTTCTACATAATTAATTATTGGTAACTCATAAATTTATATTTAAACAAAAGTAAACATTAACTTGTGCAGATAAATAATTCGCAACTTTCAAATTCAATAATAATTATTGTAAGATTTATTTTTTCCAATTTTTTCACTTTTTTATTTTAAATTTTCTAAACCTATTTACAGTCCATAATATTTTTTAAAGTGGATAAGTCCAATTTTTAACAGAATTTTTCTATCTATATAGTTCAACATCGATTTACTAACAATTACAAAAATGACCAAAAAATTGGTCAAATACAAACACCAAAACAAAGAGAAAAGCGAGTTTCCTTTCAACAAAGGTAACAATTTATTTTAAATGTAAACGTTCATGTTTTTAATGTATAAAATTTTTAAAGTATCAAAATGTTTGTATATCCAATAGGTCATTTTAGAATAATAAATTATATTATATGGAAAAATTTGTTATACTAATTTTGATATCATCCATCACGATTAACCTTTTTTATTTGGCATACCATCTCCATCTACCTGCTTCATTCCTATCCTCTGACATTTTGTGCTAAATTACACTCAGCATCGAGCACCAACAGACCCATCCATTCATTCATCACATAATTATTGAAATGCGAATATCCAACAACCCTAATCCTTTTCACTTGTTGATAAAGCTATTTAAATACGACCCTAAATTTTTATTTCAAATTTAGTAACAGAAATTTGCATAATTTTATATGCGCAATTAATTTATCTAAATCAGTGAATCTCAAATTGTCACTCCGTTAAAAGTTCCTTTGAATAATATACCGTTTCATTTTCAAATTAAAATTTCAATAGTAGCTCCTCGCAGCTATTTTTAAACTTTTATTTACTTGCATTCGAAAAAGTTCCGTATTTCTCACAAAAATAACGCGCAATAAGAAATTTTGAGTTTGGGAATCCCCGAATGGTATACCATTCGAAATTTCCATTTTATCACCAAATCATATTTTCGCATGTTTGCTTAAAGAAAGGTATAAAGATTAAAACTAAAAAGTGATTATTTAAATTTTTAAATTAGGCAATTCAAAAAACCTCGGCAGATTGTTCGAATCTTTAACAATGAAAATTCTAAGACAGTATGGTAACTAGTCCTATATTATTATTGGATTATTATCGAAATTTGCATGCAGATCATTTTGTTCAATTACCTCTTCATACCAAATTGTTTGGTTTCGCTCATTTAACTATCAAATTAGATTTAAGTGTGTAAAATATGTCGAGCTGTGCTATTTAGCAGAGAACTGGGCGGGTATGCTGTGGCATCTTTTTTGGTTTGAGAAACACTGATCTAGAAGAATTTTTACAATTAAATGTCGTAAGAAGAACTTACGCCCACATCGTTAATTTAGTAATGGAAAAATCAACAATATTTCAATGTCGATTTTCCTTTGCTAAATTAATGACGCGGGACCGTCACTACCCAAGGGCGACTGGATTTTAAAAGTAAAATACTGCATTTATATATTTTTCATAAAAAAAAACAAGAACAACCTATAATAAACTGTTTTTGTAAAATATCACACGCACAAATTTTCAAAATTTAATTTGTATTTTGTAAAGATTCAAAAATCTACGACTAAGATATTAAATATTTTAGCTTCAGTACAATTAGTAATCACAACTTGGTTCTACATTTAAAAGTTGACACCGAAAATCAAAATGGTATTATACATGGAAGTGGGGGGGGGGGGGGAGAGAAAATAAATACATGGTAAGGTAACAATCAATTCCTTGTAAAAAAACATCCATCATAATATAATACACTAATTACTGAAGAGAATCATATTAATAATATGATAAACATTTTACTTGTCTTTAATATCACAATTATCTTCCAACATTTTGTAACTGTAAAACACTAAATTTATGAATGCGCTTTAAATTATTTACCTGCAAATTAATGTTTAATTTTTTACATTCATATAAAAAGGCAACACACAAATATATCAACTAAATATACATAAAGTTAAAAATGTACATTAACTACAATTACTTCACAGAGCTGAAAGTATAACAATATAATAAACTATGATATTTCGTACTATCTTTGAATGGCGGAATTAAGTAGAAAAGGAACGTAGAACATCTTACTTTCTAAAAGCAGGGCAGCTGCATATTGAACCTAAAAAAAACAATAATTATATTAATATTTTGGCTAGAATAAAAAAAAAACATTTTGATATTTTTGCATTATAGCAAATAATTTCCGACTTATTCGTGGATAGGTATACGCCAGATTCCAAACCGAGATAGAAATTTATCCGTTCATTTTCATTTAAATTATTAAAATGATTGTAATCTCTCAAGGAAAGCAATGTTGAGGAAGACGAAGTTCTAAAACTTTTGACGTGCTCAAACGCCTTCCAAAGTTTCTGACTCAAATAAATAATTTAGAGCCGATGTTCTCAACTTTTCATACCGGAAGGTAAATTCTTAATCTCGGTATACTCAACAATTCTTTATTGATCGCGATGAAAGTTCAAATTTCGTTAGTTTACCCAAGTCCAACCGCATGTATATCCACCTAGCGCCCTCGGTTATAAATAAGCGGTTACTTGTACTACCCTACCACATTTTTCTCGATACTGCCCTTGTATAACTACGCGTTCGTTGCGTTGGCGCTGCTTATATTGGCGTCGGCGTCGATGCCATCTACTTGCTCAACGATGGTAATAGTATATTCGTATTGATTTTGAGAGTTAATATTTTATGTTTAGGCACAACTTAAAGAAAATTCCCTAGCTTGAAGTGACATTGCTGTTAACTTTTAATCGAAGACAATTTATTTAAAGCAGCCCTTCCACGAATTATATTTTTAAAATCTAAGATGAATAATATGTATTTTCCTAAAATACATTTTCAATAAAGCAAAAAATGAATATATACACTAATGTAGTCGATTTGGAAGATGCTTTTGAATATTATTAAAATAAAAAGCGCCGCAGGCGACACTCCAGAAATATTTTAATATCGAGCATCCTAGGATAATAAAAACTCTAGACACTTTTTCAAATGGTAGTATGTAAATGCAACATATCGTTGATTGATGATTCAAATAATTTAAATTAATTTTCTCGTCAATCTCAATCCGTTCAGATAATTATTTCTATTCTAACGAAATTCGCTCCGAGGTTTTAGATTAGCCAAACTACTGATTAAAATTTTATTTTTCCTACGTAGATATCACAAAATTCTTTTGATAAAAAATTTTTCGGTTTTCCTTTGAGAAAATGTTAACTGGATAAAGCTTTTAATTTAGAAAATAGATTATTTACCTCTGGTAATCTGACAAGTAACTCTTGAAATCTCGTTGGTTGGTCGGGATACACATGTTGAGTATAAGCACGTAAACAAGTCATGTACCTGTCTTGTATATTTTCTAACTCGGCTCCACCTACGTTTCCACCTGGTCTTCCTGCAAAGTAAACCAAAACATTGATTAGAAGTGAAAGAAAAAACAGTTTTTTTTTACAATTAATTTTTGTAATTGCAAATATTTAAAATTGAGAAAGAAAGGAAGTATTAATTTTGGATATTTTACCTTGGTTTAACATGGTAATAACTTTAAGGCACACATATTCTTCCATGTTGAGCTTAATACGTCGAAACGTTAAGGTAACGTGAGTTATTTTTTCTACCATCAGACCAACGTCTTCTCTTAGTTGATCCATCGTTATCGACCTACCCATCATTGAAGCCAGACATCTTTGAAGAGTACATAAATTGCTATTTACCTATTTAAAAGAAAAACCACTATAAATACAAGAAATTTTAGTTACATACATTTTCATTTTCCCATCCCCATCCTCACCCATAATTTAATTTTTTTATGATATCTAATTGATAATTAAAAAAATCATCTACTAGTAATTAAAAATTCTATGTGCGATATGATATTGCTATCATACATTTCAGAACAGAACATAGAAAACCGCAACATATACATAAATCTATTTTTGTTATATAGAATTAATATTTGTTATAATGTTAATATAGTAAATTTATAGCAAACACGAATTTTCTAAATAATGTTTAAATATGAAATAGGAGAAAATTAATAAAAGTGTACTAAGTATCCTCACCTAAACTGTCAGTTTAGTTTACACTAATCAGTATAATTATTTAACTCAGTTTAATTATTTATGTTTACAGCATTTAAGAGATATTAGCTTGTAATAATAATAATTATACTTCCACGGAAGTTCAAGTGCTATCCACCTAAATTTGATACTGTTTTTTGTTTTAAGTAGAAAAATTGTAAGTATGCTATACATAATTTCAGTATTTTCGTAGGCAATTTATGATCCGATATACTGGTTCGTAATTTTCAACTTGCTTATAAGCTAGCATTTATTGATTACAAGAAACTTTTTTTTAGATTTACATAATATAGGGTACTTTGTGTCATTAACCCTACAGTTTATAAAAAGAAAGGTATATAACTTTAAAGTTAAAATTTTTAATAAAATGTGCAACTTATTGATTGATGTTTATATTCTGTTGACTTTCCATTAATTTAAAAACAAACTATACAAAAATTACTTTTACGAAATTTTAAGATATAATTTATGAATTACGAATAGAATTCAAATTACATGGATCGCAGTAGTTTCGGCCCATTACCAAAATAATTAGCAAAGCATATTCAAACTTTAATCAAGTTATACAATCGATACTAACCCTAATTTATTTCTGTATAATTATTACAAATATGGAGGTACCTACTAATATTTTTTTTTAATTTTCAGTTTCACAGCTATGTTAAATTTACATTGTGAAAATTAAGCAATATTTACTTAAGGTTAAAACAACCGTAAGTAAATGAAATCGATTTTGCATTATTACCTGTTGCCCGATACATATATGCATGAAGGCATGTTTTCATATCTATGTAAATTGCAGTTTTAAATTTCAATTAATATCTTAATAAAAATAAAACTTTAAACACGACAGTATATTATGCTCTCGGACTGCGAGAACGAACTTCCTGGGATGACTTCATCGAAATTTTCATCAGTTCATTTTTAATATCAATCGTTATTCTTTCAATCCGATACAGTTATACAGAAAAATGAAAAAAAAGACCGTTGTTCAGTAGATTCCTGAAAAATCTCTTTAGGCAAACACAAAATATAAATTGATTTGAACAAAAAAATAAAAATTAAAAATCGGGGATTCCCAAACTCAAATTTTTATTTTGCGTGTTATTTAAATAAGCACCTACTATATAAATTTATTTGTTCGTGTTTGCCTAAAACGATTATTCAAGATTGTGGCAAACTAACGGTTATTTAAATTTTTGTAACCATTTCGTTAGTGAATTACATAAAAATCAAATTACTCAATGTATCATCGAAAAGAACTTAAAACGTTAGTTCAGTTGCAATTTATATTTAAATTAGAGCTATAGCAGTTGCTCGAAGTGATCGCTGTTGAGTTACAAAGCAGAAATTTTGAATTCGAATTCACAGAAATTTTTAATTTCCGCTTTCTCCTTCTATGGATGTAAGAATTGGTTCTATATTTACATAATATGCCGGCCCAATTTACAGAACGACAAGATAAAAAAAAATGTTATTGTGAACCCATACAAAAAAGATTTTTTATAGATGACATTAATTCAAAACGATTTAACTATGGATCAACCTAAAGTTTTCCTTTCATTTCAAAAATAATTGATTTTAAAGTTTTGACTTTTCACATCTTTATGTGACCGACCTTTGTCGGTGTTTTGTCCATTCTGTTGACAGTATGTGTGCTCAACGTAAGTAGGTGTAGCAATGTGTTCTGTTTTCTAGCCGTGCAAATGATAACTGGATTATGTTAAGTATAGCCGAATTTAACTTAAAAATAGATTTAGTCTGCTAATCTAAACCTGTGATTTTCAAGTTCGGGCAGCTTCAAGTTTATTTTAATAATTGCGTGGGCTTACAGAATCCCGACTTTCTAGAATTTTCGAGTTTTTGAAATAGGTTTTATTACCTTTTTTTTAGCTGAAATTTTTAATGATTCATAAAATTTAATATCTATATTATTTGTAGGTATACACAATACACATACCATAATATAAAACTAACATAATTTCGTTTGAGAATTTTTCAATTGTGGGACCACTTTGCGTGCTATTTTTCTATATCCTTTGTGGCACGAGCGTCTCGTGACAGTAAAAGTCTTGGCTGTGACTGTAAAGAGTATGAAGACATCTATGGTGCGATGACAGGACTTTGTAAAAAAACTTGAGTTTCGTATTGTGATGACGGGTGACCGTGTCAGCCAGTAACAAATTTAACAATTTAATTTATTACAAAAAACTGATTTCTATATTATACAGCTGATGTAAAATTATTTTGGATAACATAAAAATGACTTAAAAACGATAATTGTTAACGATAATAAATAAATTGTTAGACAAATTATTTCTTCGGTAATATTAGCAAAGAAATAGTTTGTTTAACAATTTCTTTATTACAGTCAAATCTCCTATAACGCAGTTAATTCGTACCGGATTATAAGGAAACCGCGTTATAAGAAGCTGGTTCTTAACCTTAAATAATAGTTGTTGAGTTACGAAAATTTTACAAGTGCAAGCGTGATCCAAAGATCTCTGAAATAAGTATCACAGCCAACTTAAATCTCTTAAAACTGTCGTTACCGCAGCACAGATGTTACCACAGTCACAGTCAAGGTTGTTACAGTTGCGAAATGCTAATTTTGTGACAACTCATGTCAAAAGTCATTTAAAGTCTAAAGCATATTTTACACTTAGGTACATGATATTGCCGCGAATTATATGCATCTTTTTATTTTTTTAAAACTATACACTGTTGTAATCTACAGTGACTTTAAAGAGATTAGAGTCTATAAAGTCACTGTAGATTACAATAGTGTATAGTTTTAAAAAAATAAAAAGATGCATATAATTCGCGGCAATATCATGTACTGCAATCCAAAGCCCAAATAGCATACCTGAGGGGCGGGCAGTTTTTTCTTTTTATAAAAAAGATGGCAAGAAAATAATATAATGCGTAAATGCGTATGTTTTGATACAAATCGACAAATATATATATTGTAATACATATATGTACAATTAGCTGACAATGTTTAAGTTTTGTAAATCATAGAAACTCGTGTACCACAGTTATAATATAATTAATAATGTCGTGTTAGTGTTGTATTGTCACTTAGTATTAATATGAAAAGCAACAATGGATGTACACCGTCGATTGTCAGTAGAAATTATATTGTCTCTACAATCAAACATCAAAAATATATTACTTTTGAAAGCATTAAAAACAATTGACTTTACGTTATTAAATTATAAAACTTAATTCAATTTTACTATTTTGTTACCGTTAAAGTATGAAATTCAGTTATTTAACATAATAACTTTAGATATTAAATTGTATGTATATAAATTTGTATGTAAATATACTGCCTAGACGCTAAAGTAAAAGTAATGTTAATTACTAAAACAGCAATTAAAAGTAATTTAAAGTGAATGTACTTTTTGTGGTTGGTTTGTAATTTACGATATTTGTCAAACTCGCCAAGAAGAAACCAACATTTGCTCCTAATTAAACAATATACTATTTTCTAACCCTGTTCATAAGTGTAATTTCAGAGCTATAAAGCTTTTATTATTTGTTACTTCTGGTTGCATAAATATCTATTTTCTCATTAATATTAAAATATTTTTTTATTTTCGCAATTTAATTTTCCTTTTGATTTTATGTATCTAATTATTATTAGCACCCGGTATAAGCCCATAATAATCAAATTTAGGAACACTAGTGTTAATTTTGAAAAATTTATGAAAATAAAATTACATTTGTACTTCCAATTTGTTAACATTTGTGACAAATAGTGGTGTAGTCGCTCACCTCCCCCCCCCCCCCACCGGCTACTGCATTAAATGTAGACCCATTACGGCACCCTACCCTGTCCAATTTTTATAAAATTTTATACAAGTATCCTAATTACATTGGAAAAAAAATGACTTACCTCTTGACTAAAGTCAGGTTCAGGAACATTGGAACGTTGTTCTGCTGCAGCTTTATCAGTCCAATGAATTGCTTGATAAGCAGACGTTGTCAGAACTAGTAGTTCATGCCACTTATGTGTTAATAACCTAGTATGCACTTCTACAGGTAATTCTAAATAAAAGGGCAATCTTTTCGTCCATTGAACAAGTTTATAAACTATAGAATCACCTATCTGACACAATTTTTCACTCAAGTCAAATTTATGATCTAGAAGATCATCTAAATTTTGTAAAGTTGCTATATCTTGAAATTCATCACAGTCTATTAAAGTCTGAATCATAGTTAACGTATATTCAGTAGAAAAGTTTCTATCCCTAGAACTACTAACCGCACTATCTAGTCTCTGTCGCAAATGTACCACTTCACTAGGATTTGTTAATGCTGTTTTTAATATGGTCCCGTTGACTAGGTGTGGAGAAGGTTGCTCAAATTTCAGCTGAGGAGATAGCGTTTTTTCTGAAATTTTCTGATGGACTTGTTTGCTGGTAGTCTTTTTATGTTTCTTATATTTAACTTTATATAAATTATACACTGCACCACTATTTCGACCACCTGGCATTCTATCCTCTCGAACAGCTAGAATATTAAATATTTGTTAGATATATTTTGAAGGAAAATTTTTATCTAATTAAAGTTTTGCTTATTTATACGGTGCACACTAATTATTATTATTATTAAAACGGTAATGAAAATGAAACAGAAAATTCAAGGTTTTTAAGGAATTTATGTATTCATACAATCGACTGTACCCAATGATTAAAAATTCTTAATTTAATTAAATAAAATTCATAAGTATACATTATGTGAGTCATTCGATTTCCTTAATCATTAGTTTTACTTACCTCATAACTTTCAGAAGTGCAAAGTGATTAAGTTTTAGATATTGATAAAATGTGTGTCAGTTTATAGAAAAGAAAGAAAGTAAAAATTATGCAAACAATAACTTAGACAAATGAGTCACAAGATTCCTTAAAGAGAAGAGGAAAAATTTAATAAAAACGAAAAAAAATGATATGAATTTTAAGCAGAAGAAAAGAAAGTCGGAGGATAATCTCGCACAAGGATAAACGAGTAATAAAGTAATTGAATAAAAATTCGAAGTAAAGATGATAAAATATTTCAAGAATCAGTTTTTTCAAGTTATAATCCGATTCAAGTGATTTTGAATTATCAATTTACGATTAAAATTTATGACTTTCGATTTTATGGTATAATTTTCATTAACTAACATTTTCTAAAGGTGGCACCAAATTTAAAGGGTAAAAACATAAAAATTGAAATTTAAAAATATCAATTTAGATTTTTAAAATGAGAAATGGAGAGAAACGTAGAAATTAAATTATTGAAATAGTAATAGCTTAGGCACAACAATAATAAATTATTGATGCGATTTAAAAATAAGAAATTAAAGTCTAAAATAAAAAAGTTGAAATTATAAATCTTTTTCAATAATTAATAAATTATTATGATAAAAAGAGAAAGAGAAAAACAAAAATAAAATTAAATATATTTAAAAAAACAATGCAACGAATGAATTGAAAAATAAAAAATTTATTAAAATAACGGTGAAAACTAAAATACAAAAATTCACATTAAAAAAATGATCTAAATTTATCAATTGAAAAAAACTAACCAAGTGAGAATAACCTAAAAATTTCACAAAAGCTCAAACAATAATAACTGACACATTCACTGTCAATTTTCCAATAATGCTGTTAGATTAGCGTTAAAAATTAGTTATTGCTCAAGAAAAAAAATAAAATACCGACACACTTCATCGTATTTGAGCTAAACAATACCACGAATCTTACAGGTGTTTTATTCTAAAATTTGACGAGTACAATCAAGAAGAAATAATAAGTTTGTTTATGTATTCTACCACTGGAAAAGTCTAAAACTCTGAAATAACTGGTTAAACTTATGATTTGTTTATTTTTATGATTTCTATGTACTCGCTGTTCACCTTTTATCACTTTCATTGGCTGATTTTAGAATTTCAGTTCCATTGGTGACTTTTACAGAAAAAAAAACACCACTAAAATTTGTATTCTGCTCACAATAATTACAGAAAAAAAGAAAAATGGTAAACCTTCTAAAACCTAAAATCCCCCTCATTCATTTAAACATTTAAAAATAAACAGACTGGCTACGTATTTAAGAATCAACCGCCACTATAATTCTTGTGCTGGTGCATAAGATAATTCATTTCCGCATAAATGTATTTTGAGATTTATTCGCGTAAAAAACGAAATAACTATTCGGCGTTTAGATCATGAAAGTTATGCGGTTATACAGTTTCTGGCTACCCCAAGCTTGAATTGAACCGGACATTGATGACATACCTTTATGTTTATATTGTAATATTTCAAGAAACCTAACACATTTACATTTTTGTAACCACTAAATGTGAAAACTACGTCACAAGTAACTGAATTAAATTTACATAATATGTAGTACTCGACAACTATTTCAAGCGCAAGAGCAACATCCAGGCGCGCCATTAAGTATTATTCGTGATTTATGTCATTTAGTTCCGGAATTCCAAAGAAATTTAAATATTACAAAAAATATTCCAGAATTTTGTAACATATTTTTATGAAAACTCGAAAAAATAAATTGATTTACTAATTAGAATATCGATTACCAATATTTATAAGGTTTGGAGAAAAGAAAATCTCAATTTACATTTTAAGCGATATTCAAATAATGAGTAAATCTATAGATGTATATCTTATAGGATTCTGAAAAAATTGAAAAAAATTATAAAATATGAATTACTTATATCACTGGACATTACTCCAAAGTAAAATTCATATGGTGTTTACAATTATTGAACCTATACAAGTCAGAAGTATGACGTCTGTCATCACCGCCACATAAAAATGAAATTCCAATTTATTACATAATATTGTCTAGTGGTTTTTATTTTTATAAGTTTGTTTATAAAACTAACGTGTTTCCTCCATTTAAAAATTGTCAATTATTTCAAATCAAATTAAAAGCAATAGCAAAGGTCATTTTCTATTTATATTTAAAATATTATTATTTATATTAATATTTATATTATTATTTATATTAATATTTATATTATTATTTATATTATTTTTTATATTATTTTTTTCTTCTTTCTTTATCCGAAATATGAAATAATATTTTATAGCTCGAGAAACCTACAAACTACATAGTAAATATAATATGTCACGAAAATACGTCATCCACTATGTTAAATATGCAAAGTCGGTCTATAATATAATTTCGTGAAAATCAATCGACTACAACATATCTTGAATTTATATTGATAAGGTACGTAAGCTATAAATAATTTCAGTATTCAGTTTTCAATTTGAACGACATTTCAAAATATTTACTACTGTTGTAGTCAAGTCCAAGGAGGAGTGGCCTATGGAGGTAGCTTTTTCTTATTGGACAATTACAAACTATGTCATTATTTGCCGCTTTTTAATTTTTTTCAAAATTTTTAACGTAAATTCGAATTAAATATTATGTAAATGAAATAGTTTTCTGCAAAACTATTTCTTAAATTGTACTACATAATTTAACATAGAATCGTTATAGAATCCTTTAAAAACCCGATCGAATAATTCTAAAATTATCGATTAAATTATTTTAAATAAACAGGAACGTAATAATTATTATTGCCGTCGAACTTAATTCAGTTACTCGTGAGTCGAGATCGAAGTTTCCATTTCAGTGATTACATAAATAATCTCCAGAGATAACTTTCGCCCCATTACCTTGCTTAGAGTAAGATTTTTTTCTAATAAATGAAAATTTTATAACCGATTTTTTTTGTATAATATAAAATATAAAACTATAATAAATTAAATTGAAAAAAAAAATTGAACTTGTAGACTAATTCAATTGACTTGCATATTAAGCAATTTAATTAAATGTTATAATAATTAATTAGGAATTTACTAACCTTGCAATACCATTCCTTGCTCTATACATTTTTTAAATCGGCAGTATTGACATCTATTTCTTTGTGCTTTATTTATTTCACAATTTCCATCTGCCACACAAGTATATACACGTCTATTTTGCACAGTTCGTTTAAAAAATCCTTTACAACCTTCGCACGTTATAATACCGTAATGCAATCCGGTAGCTTTGTCCTCACATATCATACAAATCATAGGCTGATCTTCTTCTTCTACTAATTCAGGTACAACATTTGTTTCAACTTCAGTTTGGCTTCCTAATTTGCCATCAATTCTCGAGGTTATGTACATTGGAGAACTAAGGGTCGGCGAAGTCAAATTTAGTGCGTGCAGTTGTTGGTTAGCTGGAAGCTGAGTAATATCTCCTGCCCATAACCTTTCCATATTTAAAGGTATATTTGTAAATTGAGTAGGAACTGAATTGTTTGCAGGTCTCGTTGTAGCGGGAGACCTATTAACTGTAACACGAGGTCTCTCCTGTCCCAAATTAAGTAACATTTGAGCGGCATTCTCCTCTGGATTATTGTTAACGGTCGTCCCGCTGATATTACTATTGCTATTAGAATTAGAATTATTCCAATTGGTCGTAGGAATTTGTATCTGTTGTTGTTCTGTAGTAGCGCACTGCGAAACATTTAAAGACGGCTGAGACCAAACCATAGTCCGAACACCTCCCGCTTCACCCATAATCACAGCCGGAGCCGGCCTGGTAGGCGTTACAGCTTGATTCACGGTTTGCAATTTTAATTCCGCCGTTTGGCCAAGCAAAGAACTGTTATTAAAATTACCACCTATAAGTTCGGGCTTTACACCATTAATTCTGGAATTTTGAAGCCACAACTGATTTTGAATGACGGCAACTTGCTGAGATGATACGATAGCTATTGCACCACCCACAGATGGTGACGTTTGAATAATTCTGCTAGATGGCGTGCTTTGCGGAGAACAACTAACCGGCGATGTTTGTAAATCGGTTTGATGAATAATGATTGGACTATTACTACACGATCGTACTGGAGAACTATGGGGTCGTGGTGGTTGAGATGGACTGCACAATGGTGGTGGTCTAATCGGTGGACTCTGAGATCTGCTGATAGGAAGTAAACGAATCACGCTCGTACCTCCGCCATCAAATACGCTGCAATCAATTGTTCGGCTCGATGTGATGTTTGTGGTCGGTTCCGTCTTGAATATCAGCTTTGGAGTAGAATCTGGACTGGGTGGATGGGTGCCCACATCTGACATTTTTGAAGTGGAACTTATGAGATCGGGCGATGACGTATTAGTGTCGGCGACCGATTCGCCTAGAAGCGGACAGAGACATTGCCTAAAAGCAGATTGTACTGATGTTTGTCTAATCTAATATACCTAATATAACTTTTAAAGCGCCTTTTATCATAAATAATTCCAAAAACAAATAATTTATTCAGTGCTTAATATTTTCCAAGGGAATGCTAGATTAGAACGTGAATTTCATTTTGAATTTTTCACTAGTTACACATTGGAAACTAACCTTCAACTATTAAACGAAAAACCAGGACAACCACAAACAGACATTTATTGCAGCTGCTACATCTAACAATGGCGAAAATTCAGAATCATCTTAATTTATATCTTTTGACATGCTTTTTTATGATAGTTAGCAAAAAAAAAGATCTAAATGCACAGTAATTGAAAGCGATGAAACAATGAGTATAGGTGACATGCCGAAGAAGAATTTTATATGAAACTAAACTATAGGTATGTATGGGTACACCAAATTAATTTTTTGTAATATAGCGTGAGTGAAAATGAATCTATATAGCATTAAATAATTTACATTTTTTCCAAGTTTGCTTATACTCCAATAGTGCAACAAGTTAGACCAAAAATTATGATACATCTAAGCAAATTATAATAACGACATGAAATCAGAGGCGCAAAAGTTTCTAATAGAATTTATAAATTTAATCATAAATACCATAATTAATACATTACCATAATCGATCTCAATTAACGCCAACACTATCTATTTTGGCTTAATGCAAATGATAAAAATTTGAAGTTCATAATAATAATGATGAACTGTAATCAAAAGTAAAGCACTAGCTTTCCGAATACAATAAAATAAAACTGCAAGAACACTGTAACGATAAACCTTCATATTAGTTTTAATGAATGTCTGTTTTGGATGTTTTCTATTACATAGGTCGCTTTGGTTTTTCAAATTTAACTCACCGTCACTGCTGCATCGAGAATCAACTTTCCGTCGTTTGAGCTTGAGATCTTGAAACAGGCTCATTTTGTCGAGCTCACATGGGGTTCGCATAAGGGTCATAGTTCCTACAAAAAACAGAAATACATAATTGGCATTACTAAAGTATAATCATAATCATAAAATTATAACAACATGATGATATTATGATCGTTGATTAAAGAAAAATAAATAAAAAAAGACAGCAGACAAGTGTTTATATGTGTTACATTTTTATTCAATATGAGATTTTTATTGTTTTTTTTTATATTTTTGCATTTTATTACTAAAATAACAAATTTGAATAGGAAACGTTAATGCTAATTAGTTAATTAATTAATAATGAGCTAAAAGAATGCAGTTAACTGCATTAACCGTATATACATCGGCAGATATCGTGAATACTACTATGAAACTTGCCCCATTCAACTTGTAAGAACTTCCTGTAAAATTTTCCCAAGTGGCGCTATCAATAATTATTAGCCTTTGAAGGTGTGCAAGGTCATCCATAATTTTTATGGCTTTTCGTCTTGTATTGCAAAATTCAAACTAGTTAACCTCGAAAATATATGATTAGCCAGGGAGCAATAACACTTTTTGAATCCAAAGCGATTACCCTTTACATCTCAAAGTGAGAATATGACGAGTTTATGACATAAACTGGACGACAGGTTTTTTGTTGGGAATCTTTATCATTGCGACCTTTACCAATATATTGAATAAGAAAAATCTCCAATCAAAATGAAAAAGTAGTTGTTCGTGAACTTCCATTACTTGGGTCAACAAATTTTAGCATATTTGACACAGAATTCTTTAGGGTTCTCCAAGGGGTTTTTGATTGCACTTAAACCGAGTCTATCAAACTAATTAGCTTTACTAAAAATTAAGATAGCCATACTAACGCTGATATAGAATGTTCTCCAATTGAATTCGATTAAATTGAAATAAGGTTTTGTGTATAAAAATTATTCTCGAATATGTTTTTTCAAACTCTTTTTAAATCAAATTCAATGTTGGACATTTGATGTCAATTTTCACATAATTTGCTTCTTATTTTAATGAATGTGATTTAGCATATTTTAAAGTGTCAACATTTCTCTAACAAACTCACCGTGTCTATCTAATGTGTCATTATGCTGCAATGTGATTATCTGAATTTTATAGTATATTATGACCGCAATTACTATTATTATTATAAATATAATATATTAACACCCATATTCACAAACGTCCGTAAAAATGTTAACAAACCGTTTATTTAAACAAACCAATGGAATTTATTTGCTTAGACTACGAAATCATTTTCATTGGTTTGCAAAATTAAACGGCTCGTTAAATATTTTACGGAAGTTTGTGAATAAGAGCACAAGTATACTATATATGTACAAATACATAAAATATAAACAATATGAAACAAAAGTCTTATTCCAATTGCAAAAAAAACAATTTTTAATTGGACCGATTAAAAATTTTCTTTAATTTTGTTTTAAAACACTTTTATTTGACTTATGCCCGTATTCAGCAACTACAAATAGAACTATTTGTCGAATAAAATGACATTATTACAATGCAAAACAATGCAAAATTTTGTTTTTATTCGACAAATAGTGCTATTTGTAGTTGGTGAATACGGGCATTATATAATAAAACTTGTAAACGGTTTAGAAAATACAAGACAAAGAGCAAAATCAAATGGTAGAGAGAATAACCCTCTAATTCGGAAAAATGATCACTTGCAATTAATATCGTTTTCATTGTTTTGTATGTATGAGATTAGTAATTGTTTATGAAAAAGTTTAAAACTTATTATTTTTAAATTACTATAAATAAAATAAATTGTTCCCATAGATCTTTTTGTAGCCAAATACAATTAAATCGCCCAAGTTAAGCTATCAGCTTTATATTTGAAGTTATTTCGATTGCAAAGTAACATACGTTGAGATTTATAATTCATTTTTTTGGCTTATTCCGTCAGTATATCTTGTTCAGAAACACTTGAAAAAACAATCAAAATTTCGGGCGACCAATGCAATCAAATAAAAATATTACTAGTATGAGCATGGATTAACATCCTTAAAATATACACAGCTTATATTTAGTCTTGCAATATTACCTTGGCTGGCACTAGAGTTAATATTTGAAAAAGGAAGAACATTTTCTAACTTTATCATACGCGTTTGGAAATTCACGAATATGTTTTGAGTTTACTTTATTCAGAAGCTTATGTGGAAAATAAAACTATAGTTTTCAGTAAAATAACTTTCGAGGATTTTTTGATGAGTACCAATATACTCCAAGTTTAACTTGCATTCCATTCATTATTCATAATGCACCAACTAAAAAAGAACGCTTTGGTGTTCTTTAAAATAAAAATTACCCAATAAAATGTCCAGAAGTTTACGATAGAGTAGGTTTTATTCCTAAATTGTTCATTTCCTTATACAATCTTAATATGTAGATGCATATTTTTTTATGGTACCCTTTTACTAATTTATTCTAACTTTCGCTAATTTTTCTGAATTTATATAATTTCATGTGACCGCGTCGAGTATTTATAATAGTATATTTAGCAAACAGCTACAACTATAATTAATACTTATCAAATAACAATAGCACGGAGAAGTTAAGTACGATAAAAGCTTTCGTAAAATGTCGTTGTAGGTAGTATACGAAAAGAAAACACCATTATATCATTTCTAGGTCAATTTGTTTGAGAAAATATTTTCAACACTTTGTATAGTGATAATATTTTATAATATTTTAAACAAAACGCACAAAGAAAGTTTGCAAGACCGATTACTTATTAACTAAACGTAAACAAGGGTCCCTAGTTTACTGTGGAGTCCAAACCACGATACAATATAATCTGATGTTACTGATGTTATTAATTGTATTAATATTATATTTTAAATTTTTTTATATTATACTATGTGAATATATATCTCAAACAGGACAATGTATAATTACACCGTGATTAAATCAATTTGTATCCATTCGAATTAGAAGAAATTACATTTGATTTGCGTAATACAAGACGCTATACTGTAATATTGTGTAGCATATAGCATTTTATTCGATATAAATTATTATTCTAAAGTATTAAAAAGATAATAAAATTAGGACAAGTACAAAAACAACAGTTTGAATTATTATCGGCTCCATGTAAACCTCTGTAATTCATATGAAGTACTAAAAATTGTAATTAATGTATAAATAATTTATTTTACTGCAGCAAAAATTTGTCGGCAACGCATAAAATTTAGAAAAAAATAGAAAACGATGACAATTGAATTAAACATTAAAATAGTAAAAATTAGTTAAATCTATGTTACGATAAAATAGATAGAAGAATAATGAGTTATACAGGATGTAGCTTATTTAGTGCGACAACAAAACTATTATTTATATTACACTGAAAACTACCGGGACGTAACAAATATTATTAATTCATTATGTTAATCAATTCAAAAATGTATTATTATTAAGTAGTACACCAAAAACTTAAACATTAAAATTTTACCTTTTTATACCTAGTGAGACATGTTGTAATGTTTTCCAAAAATGAAATTAAACTACAGTTCGAGGACAAAAAGACCATTTAATACGGATTACAAAGAGTAAAATGGAAAATGTTATATCTAAATAATGACTTCCTAATATTAAAACATATATGTATAAGTAAAAGTAAAATGAGAAAAGTGAAAGAACTGTTTTCCTACCAGATTGATGAAAAGACATAGCGTAGAATTGCCAGCGATTGTTGGAATTGTCTTAACTGAACTGATTAAAGACGAACCCAGAGTAACATCCTCGACGACGTCATAGATGCATTCTATAAAGAAATTAATATAAATTCTTACGTACGATTAAAATTTAGTGTTATCGAATTAAAATTAATAGTCGATTTTATAATTTTTAGTAAAAAATTTAAAATATTCAATTTCTTATTAAATGTTTTTAAAATCTATTATACTCTGGTATGTTAGGTATGGTACACCGCATAAATACAATTGAAGAATAACTTTCTATGCTTTCGTTATATGTACTGTATATTTCTTTCTTTTTTTTTTAATTGTTTGTAATTAATTGGATGTAGTGCAAAATTTATAATGATCCCTGTCGATATATTATTAGGATATTATACTGAATTTCGATACTAGGTCAGTAACTGTTAGGTCATCTCGTTCAATGACATCCAAATTATCAGATAAAATTTTAAATAGTAGGATTTGTGCAAACGATTGGAATCACTATTTGAATTAAATAAAAATTTACCCCGAGCACCCGTATTTGATCAGGTTCTTGAACAAAGTGAAAAAATATATAGTATAATCCTTCCTTTATATTATGAAGATATGAAATAATTTAAAACGTGATAGTTCTCCTAGATAATATAATATAAATAATTTCAACGTCAGACCGAATTCATTCATTTAAAAAATTGCACTACGCAAAACAATATTATTGATGAACATAACAGATATAATGTAAATTAGAAACATGAAAAACGTAAGTCACGTACTTAGTTAGAAAGAAAGAGTAAATAGGACTGGACTAGCTTACGTAACAATATTTTAAGAATTGAACCGAAAAAAAAGTTATGCAACAAAGAGATAAAAAGGTCAACACTTTTCAAAATAATTAAATTAAATTTTTGCAAATTGCATTTGGTGAATCGTTGTTAACTATGCAAATTGTTATACCAGATGGTTTAGTTTCGGTAAAATATTCTGCACATCGCTAAATTTCGCAACAACTCTCACTTTTACTGTTATTCGTTAGATCACTTGGTAAAAACTAGTATGTCTATTGTTGCGTCATCATATTCAAGCATTAGTGCAAAACTTTCTCAGTGCTAATAGTCTTGTTTCTTGTAGATTTTAATGTTGCGCACATATTATACCATTAGTCACAGTGCAATAAAAACTTTTTGCATATATTTTAATAAACCTTTAAAATACTACTACACTCGAACTAAGTTTGGATTCCATACTCTTTGTATGAAAAAAAAATACAATAAGCTATGAAATTTTTAGTCCTCTAGTGTCTACCGACTATATATAATTTTATCTCTTTATCGTTCGCTTTAATGTTTGCATAAATATCTTAAGATTATGAAATATGCCTCACTTGTAAGAAATTATTCAAGTGCAATGCTATTGGGTGTGTTTTGCAAAACAAACAACTGCAAAAATCGTCTATTTTAATTTATTGGGTTTTCACACAAACGAATTGATATTGAAAGTAAGCAAAATTCACTGAATTGAAAAACTGTTACTTTTAGTAGGAAACAAAAAATGTTAAAATATGGAAGAGCCTTCAGTTTAAAAACTGCTACTAGGAACCTACACAGAGACTGGTGTAATAATCCGGATATTGTGTTAAGATAATTATTCTTAAACTATATATAACCCTGGGCCTGACGACCTCTACGGCCAAACGATGCCATCACCTAATTATAAAATTAAAAAAACAAAACTATTGGGGAAGGTCAGGTCTGAAACAATATGTTTTTTGCTCGACTCAAATTATCCATCACAGTCTTTCCTAAAGTGGGCACGACATTATTTTGCCAATTGTACTCATACTCTATAGGTATCGTTAATTTAGTCACTTGATCGCCTATTGAAATTCTTACCTGAAAGAATCATAGCGTCCGAAATAAAAAACCATAACTGGGGGATTCACTAAATAATTTTGTCACAATGTCTTAAAATGTATGCAACAATTAGTTTTTATTGCACTTAACTATTTTGTCCATAAGGCACTTGCACTTTATTTGTATATAGTATCACAGGCCGAATTAAAAAGGCAACAAGTGTAAAAAATATTTTGCCAAGTTATTACTGATCGAATTGCAATGAACAACAAATATTCGATAACAACGTCGATAAAAATTTTAAGTTATAATAGTAAAAATATAATTCGTAATATTATAGTCGATAGATCGAAAATTGTGCGAAACAGGTATCTATTGGTAAGGTAGTACGCGCTGTGACCGATTGCGAACGCTAACGGTAAAAGTTGTACTATAGATACTGCTATGTTGTTAGTGTTAACCAGGTATAAAGTAGGGCACGGACTAGTCAGACTGCTGTTTGCAATAGTTGCATACCAGCAAATACAACGGTAGTGGGACTGCGAGTGGGGCACCTAGTTCTTGGCAACGAAATCCGAACCTAAGACTACATGGATCACAATGCTTGTATATCTTTCGTTTAGTTACCAAAATCATGAGTGAAAGTCACCAATTCGATTTTTACAAGACTCACCGCCCCATCCTTTTTTTAATGAAATTGCAATTTTATAAGTTTTTTGACACGACCGACGTTTCGTATTTGCGGAATTCAAAACTGCCGTAAAATTCCGTTATATTTACGTAAACACCAATCCGCTAGTTACACATCATTAAAAAAAAAAGGGAAAACGAATATTCGAAATGTACGCACGTACTTACATTGGACGTCCAATATAGCAATATAATTTTGAATGTACAATTTGTAAACTTGGACTTCATAACAAAAGATCTATTTAATTTTAGCGAATCTCAGAATTTCAAGTTGAAACCACACTCACGCTATTTACTTCCGTATTTTTATTCTATTTTGGTATCACAACTATATGATATCCTCGATTAGTACAGAAATACAGAAATATTGAACCAAACTATTTAATCAAAAAATTTCACAAAATTATTTACCCAGTATTTCCGAAACGAGATGTTTTCACTTCACTGTCAAGGCTACATTTAACGTACAAAAGTACAGGGAAGTGAAAACTTTTACTTTCTCGCATTATGTAAAAGTATTTCTCTGGTAAATACAGAACAGCTAATATGTCAGGTATCAAAGTCATCGTATAAATAAATTTAACACCAACCTGACTCTGAAAGAAATCGTAGCCTTTTATTTATTTTTTCAAAAAATTATTAAAAATGAAAAACATATGGGCAAACAGAATAAGAAAGTAAATTTTATAGGTACATACTATATTCTTGCGAACAAAAAAGCTCGCAACAAGAAACACAAGATTTTTTTGTTTTTATAAAATTTAAATATATACATAATACACCCACATCGTGCATTTTGTTATTATCAAACAGTATTTTGGAGCAAAACATCTAAAAAATAAAAATTACAAAAAAAAACAATTTTAATTTGACATTATTATTTAAAAATATAGCAAGTTAACGAAAATCAAAATATTTTGAGTTTTAAAAAAATCAAAATTAAATTTTTTAATTTTTTTGTTGATATCAAGCATTTAAAAAAATAGACAGTTCCACTTCAAACAAGTGTACAATAAACAAACTAGCAAAGGTAAATCTTTAATTTTAATGGAGAAATACAATATGACCTAGATTTTGAAAACTTATCTAATCTACGTGTTAGGCGTAGATAAAAATAATTTCTGTTTTATGTCAAATTTAAATAAATTAAAAATTCAGGTAGAATTGCTTGCAATTATCTGAATCTTTATGGAAATGTTCGCTATTTACGATATCTCCGGTAAAACTAAAACAAAAGGTACATTGCCCTGCACCCACTAAACAAGGAAGGACATTCTATATCCGCTCTAAACCAAAAATTAAACTAAAAAAGATGTTCTAAACGAAACACTCAGAACAGGTTTTACTTCTATGCTAAATTGTATATACTATATTGTGATTCAAACAATAAGTTTTAAATAATAGCGTGTCGGTGTTCACCCTCGGAAGAATGGACTAAATAACTTTTGAAGTGGTAATGAAACGCAGCAATATTGTTTAGTACTTATTAAATTTAAGACAAAACAATATTCCCTGACTTTGAATGGTGTGAAGTTATTCACCAACCAACGGAGAAAAAAGATTTGTCCTTCTATGCAACAAAACTGAAAAACAGAAGAAATTTTGTTGTACCAACAATTTAAACTTTGTTGTACCAGCAAAAAACTTTGTTGAAGCTATTGCTATTGAAATATTATTTGTTCACCTGTTCAATTGCAACCTGCAGTGCATTAATAACAAACAGCAATTTTGGAAATTGGAATTTGAGTAAGATTCTATTTCTAGGTATCGAATTCGATTTAAAATCAACTTGACTGGTTGTTCCACCTTCTGGATGTATAAAAAAAACATCATATTTTTTATATTATTTAAAGAAATTTCTATATAAAATTTATGGTATTAAGTCAATCAATTTCAAATATCTTATATTTCAAATCTATGTTTTTCGACTGCCCATATAGTTGACGGACGACTGATAGATTGATTGCTATGCAGCACTTAGCTTAATGTTAATTATGAGTTATGATTTGACGAGGGAAAGCTGATTACTCTTAATTTCAAATTACTACAAATTATTCCAAAATTTAATTTTAAGATAATTTTGCGCTTTCATTAAAGTTACTAGTATTGGCATTGAGTTACTTGCTAATTAATTTATTTCTTATTGTAAAAAATACTTTATCTATTATAATAAATTGGATTTTCTATTTAGTATTTATATACTTTTGTGATCTTGGCGAAAAATTAAATAAATAATACAAAATTTTACATGAATTCGTTTTGAATGCCACGTACTAAAATTTTTCGCTGCAAATTTCATTGAGGTGGTTCATTTATGAACGCGTGCTCCCAATGTGACACAGTTTATCTATAAATAACATACTACTTTTTGGGTTATTTTTTAAGTTTAAAAAATACATTATATAAAACGCCATTAGCTGAATGTTAATTTTCTGAGAAGATTACGACCAAGTGATTTTTATAATTTTCAACAAAATTAAATGTTTTATTTTAAAATTTAAGACTAATAATTTGCATTTAGGTCTATGTTTCACTAATTTTAAAATATTGATGTGTTTTTTAGACCAAGGAATGTTTACTTCATATCAAAGTTTTTTCAGTGTCAGTCATTCAAATTAAAATTAAAATTGAAAGATGAATAAATTACAATAAAATTAAAAAATAATAATTACTTGGATTGTTAAAACAGTACCTATTTCAGCATAGACGGTCTTGCGTACGCTTTCATTGTGACAGATGGAAAAGTCAATAACAAAATTATTGCCGACTATATTTTCAAATAGTACAATATAATTTTTTTTTAAATTAATTGGTAGTATACCCCGCACTGGACCACGTTAGTGTAGTTTTAGTTTGTTTTATAATAGTAGTTTATGTGATTGATGTAGAAAGTAAGTTATTATTGAACGCGCGTGATGCTATCGATCGTACGATAATGAGACTTTTTAGATACGTCAACCGGGGTGAGATTGGTCCAGTTTTATTGTTGTTTGAGTTTTCAATGGTTAAAATGCCAAGTAAAATAGAGCAAATCTTGAACAAAAAATAATTACATTTTAAGTTATTGTTTAAAGATGACCTCATAGGTTTTTTTTATTTTTCTTGTTTTCCAGTTTTTCACAAAAAAAAAAAAATTTTGGAACAATCTCATCCGCGCTTGGGGAGACATTGTTCCATATCTTAAAAACTGTGCTTTTAGGCAGCTTACTTACTCTGGACCAATGTCATATTTTCACAATTTTTGGTAAAACTCAGTATTGAAAATTTAAAAGCATCCTAAGTGACTGAAATTATGTACTTTCGAGATTATTTGAGATCGCGCATGTCAGTCTCTAATTTAAATTTACAGGACCCAAGTTTTATGTTTAAACTGTTATCACTATTTAAACTACTGCATTCATCTAATAAAACTTCTCCCAAACTCAAATAGCTATCCCGGTGTTGTTAACATACTGTTATAGATCACATGAAAACACAGAGTTTGGAAATGTCACTACTAAGAATGTGGAAAATAAATTATATTTATAATTATGCAGATTGGAACAATGTCACCCTGTAGGACCAATCCCCCCCGGTTGACGGTATAAATTTTTCATAAAAATTTTAATTTCTTAGAGCGGTTTTGCATTATAATAAAGTTTGTAGCAAATCTATGACAAAAAACAAAATAAAACTAATTCACTCTCTGGATTAGTGCTTGAAAGTGACTCATTGTGTAACTCAAATCAGTGTAGAAAGTGAGTTATTATTAGGGTCCGGATTTATAGGCACTAAAAAACTTGAAAATATGCAGGCAAATATGGTCTAAAAACTTCAAAATAAGCACTTAAATATGCGCTAAAAAAATTTATTATGTCCTAAATGCTGGATTGCAATTGGTGCAAATAAGGAATTAAGTATATTTTTGTTAGAAGTTCTGTTGGTATTGAACTGTGGCAATAGCGAGAGTTCATCGTTAGTAATAAAATACTCTTAAATAATAACAAAATTATGATTTTTCTTATTTTTGAAAATTACACCCAGACGTTCTTTAGCTTCGGGCAATTTTAATATACAAATTTAATGTAAAATGACATTCATTAGATATTTAGAAGTATGGCCTATGTTAATGCACTCTACCAGCTCTATACAATTTAAAAATTTAAATAATAATACAGAATGATACAAATATTAACGTAATGCAGGATTCCCAGTCATCCAGAAAACATGGGAAATCTGGAAAAGTCAGGGAATTTTTTATTTTTAGAACCAAGTGAGGGAAATTAAATTTTCAGGCAACGAAAATAATTTTTTTTAAGTAAAAAAATAAGTAAGTAAAAAAATCTAATAATTTTAAAATTAATAATTTCTTTACCTTTTTATCTTCTAATTTATCGAAATCTCAAGAAAAAATTTTATTCTTTTCCAGGGAAAACCTAGAAAAGTCATGGAATTTGATTTGGAAAATGCATTGGTAACCCTGGAACGGTTTGAAGGCGAGTTTTTTAAATACTGCAATTTTAAATGTTGAAGAAAATTAAAAAAAAACACCTAAGTCGTTTCAAATTGTTGCAAAATCCCAAATTATTTTTTATTTAATTTGCTAAATATGCAAAATATATGCCAACATAAGCAAATAAGCATTTATAGGCAATAAAACGCCAAATAGGCCCTTAAACTCAAAATATGCATTTATAGGCAAAATAAAAACTAAATAAAACAACTCAGAGAGGCGTAAAACATGTTTCTTTTTTAAAAATTTTCACGTGCCTGTATGCAAAAAAAACATGCAAATGCCTAAAAATCCGATCCCTAGTTATTATGTAACGGTAATAGATAAAATAGATATAAATAAATTGATTCTATGTTTGAACCATTATACTATTTGCTGTAAGGTCGCAATATAGTATTTTATTAATTTCGCTTAATATTTTTGTATGTGCAGAAATACAACCCCCCCGATTTACGTATAACAAATGTCAGAAAACAGATAAATAGAAATAAAAATCTTCGTATTAAATGTATGAAGGTGTATAGAATTTTCGCATTTAGCAGATGTTTTGTTAATCTTCCTGTTAACCTCTAAGTAAATGTATGTTTCTATAGAAATAATTATTGCAAGTATTGAATTCGTATGATCCACCTATAAAAAACGTAGTGAAGGATAATATTGTAATATTGGCCGATGAAGGTCTTTCTGCATTGATTTCCCAAAACCGTAAACTGAAAATACTGTATGAAAGCAATATTAAAATTATTATTATTGAGTTTTTGGTGGAATACAGCTCTAGAAAAGACAATTAATCAGTGGAACTTACGATCAATAATTCATGCGCTTAGAGATTGTTACCAAGTCGACTTCCTTTTCTTTCAATAACTGATTTTTAATTTCAAAAATTGCACTTTATTTTTAATTTATTAATTTCAAAAATTTCTTTTAAAAAGTTATATTTAACACGTTGTATCGTCATATTCCGTAATATTATTTTGGAAGACAGGGGTGGCCTCATCGCCCTCATCTTACCAGCCGCCACTGACAATAAGCAAGAGTGTTTTAACATAATTCTTACTAAAAATTTTTCAATATTAAATTACTAAATTATATTGTAATAAATGATGAAATATTCGACAAACAAAATATTATGGAAAATTTCTTAATTTTCGCAATATACAGGGTTTTTCCATTAGAGGTGTCACTTTGAATAATTAAAAAAACTATTTTCTTTTAAAAAGGAACTGATATTTTTATTTTAATCTAATGTACACATTTTGAGATTACACATGCAAGATGGGCTCCTATGTTGTCTTTTAGCGCGTCAGTTGTCTCCAGAGTATTGGAGTACACTCAGTGAGGAAACCTCAATTTTTTTGCCTTGATATATTATTAAATTTGTAAACAAAATAGTAACATTAAAATGGGAATAAATAAATATGTAAGTCAAAGTACTTTGGTTGTGGTACTGGTCCAAAAGTAAGAACAAATTAGTCCTGATGTGTCAGCAGTTGATCGGTTAACTTACTAGGGCAATGACCATCTAGAATCTAGATTATGAGAATTTTTTTTTAATTACTAATAACATGTATGATGTTTCCATCATTTAACATGTTACAAAAGAGACAAGACATAGATGAGATTAATTTTATCCGAACTACGATCGCCTAACTTACAAAATAAATAATGATTTTACGTAAGAAAAAATTCAATAATTATATAACAAGGTGAAGATTGCAATTTTTATTACAATTGTTTTCATTTTACTCTTGTACTCTATTTTCGTTTGATAATATTTTTAAATCAATATTGGTTTCGGCATACACAAATGATCAATTTTTGTTGAAACGAATGCCTACAATATATACATTTTAAGAACGAATTTTGAATATCGAATGGATCTTAAAAATATTGTATAATGCCCAATAGATCTGTTCAGTGATGCAAAACCAAACAACCACCAATGGTTCTTCTGATAAAAAAGATTATTCATCATTGTAGGTGTTTCTAACTCTTTCGTTCTCATCAGAATTGTACATAATCTGTGTCCTTGGCTATGTTGGTTATATTATAAATGCACGTTCGAGTTGTAGTATATATGTCACTTAGTTGGCAAAGGATTTGCTTGTATGTATCTGCGAAGGTTTGGTAATAAATTAATCGTACAACTTGGTAATGGTTGTATTTCGATAATAAATATAGTATCAACTATAGGAAGCTGAATAATTTTGCATAATAAAAGTTTTGGTGAATAAATAATAATAACTGCAACAATAATGTAACATTTTAATATTTATACAAGTATGTTCTTGAAAAATGAGTAGAAATTTTAGTATTGCCTTGCAAAATTATGTCGGTTTACTACACCTTAACATTGGCTAAAGAGCACAGTGTTGCAAGAAAGCAAGAGGAAGGACAAACTCGTCAGGGCAGCGTTCGTTACGCAATGTAGCGAATATATACAATACCTGTACAGGTTATTCACCTAAACTGTATGCGAAAAAATCAAATCGTAGTTTCACTTCTACACCAAAGAGAAAGTTGACCTACATCACATTGTGACGTTAGGTTGGTTGAATCAAGAGATGGTAAAATCGAAAGTTGGCAATGTTTAATGCGAAGAAATAAGGTCAACGAACTAAGGTATACTTGCACCTTTCACATTACAAGAAACTTTGAAAACATTTGAGTAAACTTTCATTTTCATAAAAATGAATTAAGTAATTTTCAGTGTCATGCAATAATCAGCTAATGCTTATATATTATCTTATTAGGAACGCATCATCTGTGTGGATAACTGTAAAATTACACGTACATTTCATCATTAGGAACATGTTCTGATGTATATGTATATTCACACAAATGTACTACTACTCTATACCTTTCATTTTCTAACAAAATAAATTCCTAACAAATTGTATAATATTTTCAATATCCCCGACCAACAAAATTAATTTTAAATTATATTTCCTTGACGAGTTCAAGCTAATCCACTTATAGCTAACTATTGGACGCCCTTGGCAACTATCAAACTACGAGTAATAAAACTGAGAAATCCGTGCAATATTGATGCAACTAAGGTATTGGCTTATTGGGCGCACGTAAAATTAATTTTCAATAATGATCTCTTCAACTTCGAAGAGCATCTGCAGTATAGGTTATACATCTCATTTATACAATGCAATATACTTAATACAATATCAAGAATAATTTTTCTTATGTAACCAAGTTCTCGTAACCAATAGATTTTTAATTTAATACAATTTTAGAGTTAAATCGTCGATTCCTAGGTTACTTTTCCACTTGCTACTCAATTATTTGTACTGTAGTTTGGAGTCCACTGTGAGTTATAGGATCTTGGTTGACGTTTAGTGAGGAAGTAGCAACAACTGACATGTAATTCGGTCTTGCGGATTTATCCCGATTTTAATACTACACATCGCCGAACATTCGCCAAGTGACCTGCAATTAAATATTCGCTCACAAATGTTCGGCAAAGTGTGGCAAGTGTGGAATCCGTAAATTGAACATCCAAACACTTAATTTAAATAATATTTTGGAATTTTTGAATAAACTAAAAATATTGTTATTCTGAAACTGCATAATATACTACACCCGATATAAAAATAATTGTAAAAAAATTACAATTCAATGAAATTCAATTGAGTTTCAATAATAATTGATTATTATTAAAGCTATTCAATTTCAATGCCGATTAATTTAACCAAGTCGTTGATAAAATTTAATAAAGTGAAATTTAAAATATTACAAAACTGCAATGAGGAAAACCTCACTGATGAGCTCAATCTGGATGAATATGGTTAATATTCTTATGTTAATATGTAGTGCAACGACAGTATAATCTAAACTTCAAAATCCGAACTTGATTAAATAAAATAATTTTTTCTAATTCTAAATTTGAGGAGCGAACAGAAATGGACTTGCTTGCGAGAGTTTGAAAGCTGTTGCAATGCAATAAACCTTTCTTTCAGGCAAATATTGAAAAAGTTGAATAGATTTAGAAATAGTTTTACAATCATTTTCAGATACTCTTCAATTTTTATCTTTTTGTTTAGCTTGTTAATTTTAATAAATAATCTATATAGATTAACTAGAATATTTTATATATTACTATTTGAAATACACGGCTGGAATTATAAAAATAATCTGGAAGAATATTATTATTTATTACTATATTTATTACATAGAAGAAATAGTTATCGGCAATATATCGATATATTGTTGTCTATTGGCAATGTAAATATAATGCGCAGGAGAAAAATGAAATGTTTTGAAAATACGTTTTGTTACAAAACAAAATTATTTTTTTACAACATAAGCTGTTTAAAAAATATTTTAAATGTAAATGGTTTAACAACAATAGTCATAACTCATAAAGAAACTCTTGTCCGTTGACCTGATCTTCACCTAGTCGTCGTTTAGCAATCGATTATTATTTATATACAAAATATCACGATAGTTCCAGCGCCAGCGGTGCAGCGTCACGGGAACCTCAAGAGAGGAAGAACCCCCCGTAGTATTTCTTAAGCTACAGATAGGTAAGTTTAACTGCAAGTTAACTAGCACTATTGAAAAAATGAAGTTTCCACAGAATTTTAGAGAAAATTTAAAAAATCACTACTTCATACGGGGAGAGAGGAAGGAACCATATAAATTGAAGAAAAAACCCCAAGGGACATAGATGCCCATAGAAATTTTTGCAAATTTTAAGTTTTATTTTAAAGAATAAACACATTCTAAGCGTATAAAATCTCAAGTGCGAAACTAACATCTCGCATATGGTTTGTACAATGAATACAAATATTAGTCACTTCGGATTCTGCAGACCTTGCTATCTATCAATCAAAATTCGCAATTTTGAAATCAAAAACATAATTCAAATACAAAAACGCAATTTTTATACCTTTGAATTATCAATTATTGTGTCATAAATATTACACGGTATAACATTAACCCATTGAATTAATCCTTGATCAGAAATTCAAAATAATGCAAATAAATAAAGGTAGGTACCTAATTCAAGAAGAATAATGCGACAAATGCGTTTCGTAAACTTAGGTAAATAAAAAAAAATAAAAAAAGTAAATAAAAAAAAAAATAAAAATAATTAATATTCTTATGAATCTAATAAGAATAAAAGAATAATTTATTTGAACTGGATTTTAAAACGCTCTTGGGGTTCCAAAGTTACAGAACATTTTAATATATCTTTTTCTCAAGTATTTATTTGTAAGTATTTTCTCAAATAATTAAAAACAGTGTACAGTTGCGGTGCCCTATTTAGATTTTAGAAGTTGTGAATAAGTTATGAACATCGTGTTTCAGAACTACAATATAAATTTAATTATTTTGCATGTGGCATGGTAACTTTCGAACTGAAATTGTAATTTCCCTGCGACTGAAAAATGAAAAGTGCGGTATAGTTTCTGTGATTTCAATAATATGAATAAATCTTACCTATAATTGTTTTAATAAAAATTAAACAAATTTAAATAAATATATGTATAAGGTAGGTTAAATAAACGATAAAAATTAGAACTTATTTTGTTTATTTAACTTGTAAATTTTTAAATTATAATTTTATATTAATTTCACTACCAATTTGATATTTTTAATATTTAAAAAAAATATATTTATTATTTTTTAATATTATTATTATATTTTTGAAATTAAAGTTTATATAACTTTGTTTTCTTAATTTTTTTTTTGAAATTTTGCAATATTATCAAGCTTAGTGCTAAAAACATCTAAATTTACTAATTGCATAGGTGTAATATTTTCGTGTCCATGTCCTCAAAACTTGCAATAATTAGCATGGCCTTGTGTAAAAAAGAAATAGGTGTATAGCCAAGTGTCTAGGTGTATTATTATAAATTACCGTAACTTTTATATTAATATAATAACAAAACGTAATAGATTTTATTGACAGATTATTCCCACTATGGAGAGTGCTCCTGTTCACTAAGAAATGTTATGAAGTTCAATATTCAAACTTGCAATTTCCGGGTGGTGGCAACTCGATAACTATTACATGGGAAAAATGTATGTAGTACCTGGTTTGCACGTTCCAATATTATTTGTACAATTAAAAATAACGATTAACCCAAAATGTATTTTAAGCTATCTTTTAAATTTGACAACCCACTGCCCCCGCTTTAAATTTTAAAAATAAATTAATAATTTTACAGAATATTTAAGTTACTCTAATCTTCTACTATAATAATACTGTGCGACGATTTAAATGTTAGAAAATACAATCTCTCCTGTATACATTTTGAAAAGACTAGGTAATTGTATGCTTCAATGACCATATTTTCACCAAGTTGAGCACAAAAATCCAATATTATTTTCTTTGGCGCAATTTTATAATTTATACATTAAATTTCATTCAGAAAAGTTAAATATTTTTTTAAATTTGGTTTATACTAGATTATAAGGGAAGTTAAGTGTGTTCTTGTTCAAATAATTAATATTCAGTCCTTGCCAACTTTTTTAAGGTTGCATAAAATTACAAACGCTCATTGAAAATTCATAATGTGATCTATCATAAGATAAACCTAAATCTAACTATTGAAATTAAATTAATAAATAAAAAATGCTAAAAAAATATATTTTCCGCATTATATACCGAGTTTCAGCGTGCTTCGTGCATGTGATCTGGATGGTGAGAACAAGCCCGCCAAAAAATGTCTAACAAAAATAACAGATCGCACAACGAAAATTTCTGATTGATGATCTTCTCCATGAATTTATACAATAATAATTTATATGGATTTTTAAAGGTTTATAAGCAGTACAGCAATATTAAATAAATTTGTCTTTCGCTATTTAATATACACAATGTTGAGCACGAATTGTTGTTTTTAAAGAAAAAATCCTGACCTATTTACACCAAACAATTTAACTTCCTCCTTCCTAGTGGAGACGTAACGCTAACAGAAATAGACAAGCACGTGCTCTTATTTTAGAGAGCTTGCCGATTTTAAGATGCTCACAAGACACTGTACTGTCTTGGTTGTAAAATTTCAAGATGAATAATTCTTAGCAATATCTCAGAAATAAATTTGAATCCTTTTGCCTTGTATTCATTTGCAATACCCACGATATAATCGATATGTCAGTTTTAAGTCAATTCTAAATCATTTGTTATCTTGAATTAACAAGTTCAATGGTTATCCTTAACACTTTATTTGACAAATCATTAAAATGTAAGGTTAAAGGAATTAGTAATATCAATACGTAGAGTAAAATATATTATGGATACTAAAAATAGATTACCTTTAATTCAACATTAATCATTATAAAGTTTATACAAATTAATTAATTAAACCTAATAGTATATTCCAGATTATATATCATATTAGTATGTTAGGTTCTAAAGATCATGTGAACGTAAACAAAAAATGTTGAGAAAATAAAAAAACTCTTCATTAATTATTTTTTAATGGAAGATATATAATATTAATAATTTTTTAATATTCTAACTGTTACCAATGTATGTACTATGTATGTATGTACAAATAATTTTCAAATCATTCTCTGCCTACTAAACTCGCTGTCATTTACCTTCGCTCTTTTCGGATCAAGGTCTTTTCACTTAGAAAACTGACAAGTACAGTTTAAATGAACTGACGATTTAGGTGAAGACGCTGACCTATTACACCAAACATTGATATTGCAATATGTATACTAACGGTTTGCTACTCATTTCATATTTTATTATTAAAAATCAAGTTGATTTAATTGAATAAAATTATACTACTTATTGACCCCCAACGATTTGTTTACTTCAATTTTTTTAATTAAAACTAGTAATTTTTTATCTAAGAGCTTGGCCAATATAAATAGCATAATAATTATTACTATAATATGTACCTATCTATTATTATGATTCGTGTTATCATTGAAGCAATAAAAAATTAAAGATACTAGTTTTTCTGTTGTATTCGTTCGAAACTAATTTTAATTAACTTAAGAAAAAGTAATTAACAATTTTTTGTAATTACATATTTTTGCGTATGACGCGGCGAAAGGTACACTTTTCATCCTCGTTGCACAAATAACCATTGTCTTATTTGCTTTAATACAAAAGTAGGTAATTCCATTTTCGAACATAAGAGTTAAAACTCTAAAATTACAGTTTAATATTACAAATTTTAAATTTAAAGTCATAGAATATGCAAAAATTATAATAATATGTAGCATTACTGTCAGCTTACGAAAATATTATTTCGTCTTTTATTGTTTATTTGACCTGTTAATTTAATAGATTATTCATAGATAAAACAAAGTAAAATATAATATATGACATAAAACTATGAATAATACTTTAAAACCACGGATATACCTAGTATGTAGTGATAACAAAATATGACGTACATAGTTGTTCTATATTCTAAATTGGAAAACTCAAACCAATACTACAATGTAAAGAAAGAAAGCTGCTCCCCTACCAACCCGTATTGGCCAGCGTGGTAGGGTATGGCTAAAAATCCTTCTCCAGGGGAAGGAGGTCTACGTCCAGTATAGTGGACGAAAGAACAACAGATACAAATAAATAAGAAAATTTAAAAGATTTCAAATTTGACTTAAGGATTAAGGTTATCTTGTATGGAAAAAGTAAATATAAATGAAGACTAATGGGTGGTGGAGTGGCATTATAACTCTATTATTTAATAACTCTGCGTACAGAACCAATTGACATGGTGTACGCGCAAACGAGGGTGAAAACACATAGGGTTCTAACATTCTAACCACTCCCTACTATGATTGCATTACCAAATATTTATAATAAATCAAATTACGATTTTATTTATTTAATTTGAACATTCCATTTAATTCAACATTTCCCATCCATATTTGGTTTTCAAAAACTTTCTTTTTTGAGTAAAAGCATTTTACAATGCCCAAATCAATTTATAATAATATGTATATTCCATTGATTGAAGCTGTGTAACGAATTTCAGCTCTAAGATGTGGTTAAGCTTTCAAAAGAGTTCACGAAAATAATAAACAACAAATTATACAAATATTTTTAAAAATAGAAAACAATTGAACTCGAAAATTAAGTTATTCACAATATACACCAAATATTGCGATTTGTTTGTTGATTGCAATAGAAGCACCGTAAGTTGACCTAAATAGAGGCTATCAAAAGGTTTATTCACTTTATACATAAAATGGAACACTTATAAATAAAAAATAAATTAGAGAAACCTTTTATTTAGAATATTCATTTAATATTTTACTTTTTTCAAAACTCAACCTGATCAATTTTTGGTGGAATCATTTTATGCGTGGGATAACATCTAAATTACATTTAAATATATTTAATCCAATTTTTATCGAACAATTCATTAAACAACAAAACTATTCCTCAACAAAAGTAAATTTATTAATAATACAAAATCTGAGTCAATAAACTGAAAAATAGAACATACGGAAATAAACAGTAGCATTATGAGGCATTTAGACGAAAATTAAGGTTGCTTGACGTCTAGCAAAAATTCTACAAAAGATTTGAGTAAGCCAATTGTCATAATTTTAAAATATGCCACTCGTCCAACATTTTACGAAGCTATAAATAAGAATATTTTTGTATAATATGCTCGAATCATCAAAGAAGATTTTGAGGTAAATATGATCTTTACCTATCAAATATTGAAACAAACAAACATGTTTCTTGAAGAAAAAAAAAACGTTGAACCAATGTAGGGACTAGAAGATCAGTAAACGTAATTATCGATCCGGCATAAAGTAATTTATATGTCTTATCACCTCAACTGCAGCCACCACAACTTCAAAATCTTAAAGAACACCACATCCATAAGCCCTAAATTAAAACTTTGAAATCTGAAACGCTGTTTGTTGAAAGTAAAAAAATAATCAAATTTGGTTATGCTTTACTGAAAACCATCGTGTTCATTTTTAGATTTTCAACCCTTAGTAGCTCGGGAACGATAGTCGACGCCCCTAAAGATGACAGTGTGCCGTCACCGGCGCGGCGCTATAACAACAGGGTTTACATAATATTACGTAAAAGCAGTTGAATTAAAATTTCGAAGTAAATCAAATTTCGTTGTGACAAATAATTAGCAATTAAAATTTTATGTAATAAAGTGCATTTCTATTTTATATTTCTGGAATTATATAATGTAATTAAAAATTTTATTAATAAGTTATTTCAAGCTTACAATAAAATTGTAAAGATAATTATTATTAGATTAACCTAAACGATGTCGCGATGTTTCCACTGATAGAGTCATATTATAGTTATAGGTACCTGTTTTTTGGAAAGTTATCACTATATATATATTTATTTTACATGATATGATTTCATCGAACAAATTGAAACTCCGAACTGCGTGTCTAGGTTTTTTATTGGCAACTTGTACCAATACTAACGAAGGCGTAAATTAGCAATGCTTAACTTGTCATCATTAAATTTTAACTGAGCTTGTATAGGGTGGGCAAAGTACCAAATTACTTTAGCGCCGCCCGCCATCTTTTTGTTTTTAAAGCTTCATAGAAACTCAAACTTGGGTTTGACAATATTAATTGACGTAGAACAAAGTTTTTATATTTATATATAGGTATACGTAAGTGACACAATAATGTCAAAACTTATGATTATTTAATAATCCCTAGGTAATATCAACTCCCCTAAACTTTTGACATGAAGAAAATTTAAAGCAATAAATAGAATGAACTATAATATAATGGATGAAACTAAAATTTTCACTTAGATACAAAATGATAGCAAAAACTACATAATATTATGTAGATAGTACTAATAATTAAAAAAAAAATTTGCAAAAAATAAATTATATAATTATTATTATTATGACAGCCCATTATTTTGCAAATTAAACTACAGTTTTTATAAATTTGTAACCCTTACCGGGGAATAATCCGAATGTTTTCAGCATCTTACATTTTCAAGCACCTGACGTCCTCATCGTCAGTTTCCACGATAGAAAAATATAACAATGTATATTTAACGGCATAGAAAATATTGAACTTGAACAAAAAGCGACATGTTGACAGTCCCTGTTTTCGGTTTAACTAACAATCTTTGCCAAAAGATTTAGTTCCGAAACATTTTTAAATAATTAATAAGGATAACATTTCTTATTTGTCATTTTCGGTTTTTAGTTTAAACCTATTATCTAAATATAGTGGAAAATGGGACAATGCCTGACACAATACTACCGTTCGGAAAAGTGCACTTTCAACATTTATTTGTGATGTTAAAATGAGCATTCAATTTTAAAAGTAATGCACTAGTATTGAAAGCAATGCCGGATTAAGATTAACCACTATAAGAACATTTTTCTTTAAAAAATTTTGTTAATCCATCGTGTGCGTCACTTATAAAGCAAATTATTTTATTAATAATAATGTCGATATTTGAGAATTATTTTGAGAATTTGAGAAATATTTCATCGATTTTAAATGTTTTGTATGTGAGAAATCGTAGGGGTAATGTGTGACTTTAGATTACACAGTTGAAGTGGTTGGAAGTGAGAGAGTGGATGTAAATTTTAACTAAATATGCATTGGCAGCTTTCCCCAGCTGAAAATTTTTGAGTTTAGAAACGCTGATTGATGTTAAAGCTTATAAAATAGGCGTTACCGTAACATGTGAAAAGAAATTAATTAATAACACAGAAGAAAATTAACAAACGGAATCTGACTAGTTTTTACACCAAATATTTAGATAAATGTGAAATAGATACAATAAATAACTAATTATTTTTCGGAAAATCTGAAATCTTATTGACTAATTAAAAAAAATCTTTACTTGCATTGAAATAATATCCTACGCTACCGTATTAACTAAAAAAAATATTAGAATTTTAGGCACTAAGACGCTGACAGTAGGTACTACGGTTCCATTTAAAAACTCCGTTTCTTAGCTGAAAATAAGCTTCCATTAGCTTTCAGCGTCACGTCAATGCTGAGTTGCCAAGACGATTTTACCACATAAGTGTAATTCTAGGGTGGTTTTCCGGCACCAAAATTTTACTTTGTAATTTTTGTAATTACCAATAAATAAAGTAGTAAAAATACACTGTTTTTAAGTCAGAATTACTGCATGAAACAAAATGTATAATATGTCGAAAGTGCATTAAAATAGACGACAGGAACTCGAAAATCAAGACTACCACAATAATATTTAATTTTCCTCATATACCTACATCCTGTAATGGAACACCTTGTTAAAAAACATTAAAAACCATTTACATAACAAGACTTTTTAAATGTATTTTTACATGTTCTCATAAATAAATGATTTATTTAGCAATTAATATTAGATGGTGTGTTTATTGTTCGCATTCCGAACAATAAATTATTAAAATAAAATTTATTAATTTTCTTACCGTGTAAACAAGTATTGCCTAAGATGCTAGATTATGCAACATTACTTCTTGCATTTTAATTACTTAGATGGATATTTTAGCAAGTGCTGCTCCGATGCACAAAGTTGTTCCCTGGAACCAAAACGTTTCATATTAAAATTTAGATACATATTAGATAATTTTATAATTAAATTACAGCAATACAATTTCCTAAATTAAATGCTAGCGTCTAGCAGAAATAGATTTTCCTGTTTTAACTATTTTTAAATTCTAGAAAAGTCCGATCTCCATTATGATAGTAAACATTTTTATAAGTTTGAGGTTAAAACGTGAATAATAAAGTACCGCACTTTACTGATAGCAATAATAAATTTACAAAACTATAGACAAGCTTGAATCAAGGTCTTTATGACCCACCCACAGAACCAGCTTCATTTATGCATTAAATCAAACTTGAACTCGATCGGTATAAAAACTAAACTTTAAAATTATTTTAAAGATTGGCCTAGACATATTTCAGATCAAGTGGTTGATTTTATCTTCACCATAATATACAGGGTGGCCCGAATAATAACAGTGTCCAAAAATAAGTGAAATTGGCAAAAAACATAAGACATTCTAGTTGACGTTTTGACGTCAGGATTGCACGAGAACAAAGCCCGAGGGCAATCTTGACGTCAAAATTAACGACTTGATCGAGCAATTCTCACAGAGGAACCCTCCCACACACAGTCCTGTTACAAATGATAACAGCAAGTTTAATGTTCCAATTTCCTGCTTTAAAGTTTTTCTCGCAACTAGAAGCTGCATCGGTGAACAGAGCACTCAGAGATGATTTTATGGTGAACCCATCCTGTATTATCGATAAATCCCCATAAATCGCAGTGCATTGGATCCCTGGTTTTTCATCGTAGTTTCGTTGCAAACTTATATGAGATGAGTAACACTTAATTCAATGCGAATGAATCATTCATTATTTTATCATAATCCTGCAGTAAAATCAAGTGTCAAGTTTAAGACACAAAGATTTTTGCATCTTTCACATCCTGTTCGTAGCCTACTTGGTTTGGTCTAGATGTCTAGAGGTGACCAGGTAGTTCAATGTCGAATCTATTTGTCCAGAAATTCCTCCAAGATCGTAGTTATGACATTCCTGTAGCCAAGCCCATTGTGTGTTGACTTATAAAGTGAACATAATTATTTGCTGTACCCAATATAATTCAAATGTGTTTTGCCAAAGATAATGCTTAATCTTCTTTATATGCCATTAACCTCTAAAAATTTAATCAATTGGATACCCAATTTCTCCTGTTTACTTTGTAAGTTTGTAAGTAAGATTGGAGATTACGAGATCAAATCAAGGTAAAGTTTAAGCCATAATTGAATACATATCACAAACAAGTCGGTAATCAGATTAATCTTGATCTTAGTTATCGAGGTAAGAGGTATTGTTGATTTTTCAAAATTAACAAATCCCTTCGGTTCGGTCCACAGTTTTCCAGTTATTACCATAGTGTTAAACTTGGCCTCAAGTTCGGCATATTAATCTGAACATGATTTATTCCAAGTTCTATAATACTTGAAGGAAAGTTTTACAGATAAAATGTGATTTAAGGATCACAAATTAAAATTAAACTAATGACATCAGATATGTTCATAATGTATGATGCAAATATCACTGCAGGTAAAAAATATCAATCAGTTCTACACTGATCTTACACTGATAAAAAATATAAAATATATTCTAGTGCTTCCGGACGTTCAACAAAATAATAGAGTTGAACTGCATCTTGAATCTCATTTTGAGTTGCAATTCAGTGAGTTAATAGTTCGTTGAAATACCGGTTTATGGGTCACCGCAATTTCCTAATTAATTAAATTTTTAGAGAACTCGAATAGCCTTAAAACTGAATGTCAAAGTTTCGTTGAAAATAAATTGTGTCACCTATTTTAATTTCTTTATCTAAAGAACCAACAATTTTAACGTATGGCCCTTAGCCAAATTGTTTTGTGTTGTTATTAAATATCTTCGGTTTAGTGTTTAATCATATTGAAAGAAAATGCGATCGAGCACTGGCTAAACCAAGCCTTATTCTTTGTTTATTAATAAGTTTTCTAATACAATTTCGAGTATTGTCTTGGGAGCTTATTATCGATTTACATTATAGAAAAAAATTTTGGGCCAAAGTAAAATTTTGAAAAATCAAACCCAAAGTAGCTGCAAGTGGATTTGATTATTAAAAAATAAAAGTATGTACGAAGTACTATCTAAAATAATAGTGTTGGCAAATAAAACGAAGAGGTAGTGTAGTGTAGTTTTGTGGCATGGCATGCATGACCTTACAATTCGATTTCAATGAGAACGTTCGCGCAAGATAGCAATGACCTGCATGTAGGTCGCATGCTGTAATGAAAGCTATTAATGTAGCCGCTTTAGTATTATAAGCTTTATTTAATTACCAACTTTTGTGATAAACTTACACTTAATAAACACCACAAATACTGACAAATTTCAACAATTTATTCAATGGATTCGCTCAAGTTACCACTGACGAATTTCCGGAACGAAAGGTACCCCCGCAACAACAAATTATAGTCACACACTCGCTAAAGATTAACAAAAACTATTATTACAAATAAAGTTCGTTCATTCTTTAAGATAACAAAAACAAACATTTAGTTTATTAGTAACAGCGTGGAAATTAAATATTATCAAATTTTTCAAAGTTATTCACCTTACCTTGTTCACAAACGAAATACGTCACATGACTACTTGAACTGCAACTACATTCCAAACTATGTTATACAAGATCTTAATTTTTTAAGGCAATATTTGAAGGCTTAAAGGAAATTAAGAAATTAATGTCTGTCTTAAAGTGCAAAACCTTTCCATAATTAAAAATCCGACCAATTTTAGAAAGTTATGGCCACCCACCCGATCTTGTCATGCATCATCTAAGAGCCAATCTAAACCATGCTCAAATGTTTAACTTCAAACAATACCATTTTTACCGTTATAGAAATTTTGAAATAATTTCACTGAAAAACTTTAAATTTTTGAAAAATTACGAAAATATTGCCAGAAAGGAATTTTTGGCCATTCGATTATTGGAAATTTATATAAAGGTATTTTGCAAAATTATTGAGCCAAAATCAATTAAAAATAAGAGCAGATTGACTTGACTCGAAGCTATTAGGAAGTAGTAACAAAGTGCAATTCGACATTGGCGTAACAACACCTTTAGAATAACTGAAAGTGCATTGCTTCATAGTCTTAAAATGAATTCTTACTGCCCTACATTTTCTAGATATACAATTCATTGCGATAAAAAGCTGTCTAAAGAGTTGTTTCTAGTTTTCTGATCGTTGTTAATATTTCGTTACTACAATGTTAACCCAGAGACGGTTTAGTAAATAAACAGAAAGCAATAAATTTTTAATCTTGGACTCTTGGAGTGCGAAATTGCCCAACAGAAAAATAAGGTTCAATAAACCTACCTATTATAGTATGCAATATTTAATAAAATTCTCGTTGTAGTTTTCATAGTTCAACAATCATTTCAAGGCAATATATCCAATGTACCTAATCGTAAGGAGGTAATAAAATTGCATCATAAATATTTAAATATTTAACTGGTGCCATCTATTTTAATTTTAGTTTACTGGTGCCACGAAGCGATCGATTTAAATTATATTGTTATTTGGCCCTTATGGCCTAAAAAAAAAGTTTTGCCATTGAAAGTTTTTGAGTTGTATCTATCTACTGTGGCGATTTTTAGAACGAAGCAATCGAAGTAAATATTAACTTATACAAATTGAAAACTTACCGTTTTCAAATCTTATGACTCAGTTACTCATTTTCACTTATTGTAAACTTTTGACTTTGACATATTAGCAAGCTTGCTTCATTTTGCAGAGATAAAATTTCAAAAATCACAATATTTCGATTAATTCTGTGGTCTCTGGGTAAAACGACTTAAGTCACTTTTTGGCGATTTTACACTTTTGGGTTTATTGCACCATCAGATGCAGAAAGTTGAGCTGAACGTTTTGGTGAAATTACTAAATCGTTCGGCCAATGAATAACGACATATTGAGAAGTGCCAAAAAAATTTAGTATAGTTGTTAATGGGACATGTGGCTACAAATGTGGCCATTTCTCAAAACTTCATTTTTGGACTTAAGTCGTTTTACCCAAAGACCACAGAATTATTATAATTGGATTTTCGAGTCGAGTTGAAGTCGAGTTTTCTGTGCCTTAAGAACTTATGTCTAAAAATTCAAAGGAGTACCCATAACAGTGAATCTGAATGGATTTCAACATTGAGTTGAATTAAGAAAAAGTGGAAGAAGTAAATTCAGAATTAATTTATCTAGAATATTTTTTAAATTTTTTTGCAAACTAAAATACCTCCCTTTTTTCAATCAATTTTCTCGACATAATATCATAATAAATTGGTCTCTATTGATCATTTGTGTACATACATATATATTTTACATAGGTTACTTAATAAGTTTTATAATTTATATAATTCTTCAAACAGGGCATCGTATTATATTTTTAAAATTTGTGGTTATTTGCTACTATACTGTTTGATAATACAAACAAAGTATGTACATATTACTACTAGTAAATATATTATTATAAAATTGATCAATATTATAAGCAAATATAAAACCAAATATTAAAGTTTTACAAAGAATTCACATTTTCCTTTATTGTATAATCGAGTTTAAAATTTAAAAGTACTTATTTTGGGTGAAACCATTGAAAAGTAACAGTAATACAATTAAAAATATGGTAAAGATCCGAGGTTTCTTGATAATGGGCAGAACTCAAAGTAATTCAAATGCTAAAAGTAATTGAATTATTTTTTAAATTAACCTTCAAGTATTAGATATTTGAATTACTTTCTGGGTAATTTAATTACTTTTTCAGTATTGAAATGTTCTCCAATGAAATACTCTCTTGGTATTTGAAATACTACATAGTAAAAACATTTTTCTTTGAATAAAAAAATCATTTCATTTGAATAATCTTCTTTAAAGCAATTACATTTTTAATTTAAATAAAGGAGTAAAACTGTCAATTTTTTTTTCAAATAATAAATGTAGGTATGTAATATATAATATAATGAATGAAAAATTTGTAAGCAACTTCATTTACATAGTCGAATTAAAAACTTTAATAATTTACATAGCTGGAATTAACATTTACATACTGTAACATAATATAATATTTCCTATGTGTCAATTTCTAGTGCATTTCACCTCATCAAAGAAAGTATATCGGCTTGTAAAAAGTTCCTGTTACTCATAATAATTATCGCATTAAAGAATCTCTCATAAAATAAGGATAAATTTTCCGTAAATGTTGTTACTTTCTAAAAGTAAACAACAGATCAATCTTGTCATGACTTCCTGATGAGTTCGGATTTAATAATTTCGAATTCCCTCATGGAAAATTTTTTATATATAAATATCTAGTAAATGAAATATTTTATAAAAAAAAATTGCCAAAAGATGGTAAAAACTGTACTTTGGTGCCTCCCATTGTTGGAAGTAAAGTAAAACAATTATTGCTTTCACAAAAAAGTGAAACCATTCAGAATGACAGAAAACCAAGTTTTTCCGACTGCTTAAGATAAATTTTAATTAATTATTATGTAATAACGTAAAAAAATAAATAAATGACTATAACATCCAACAGTTCTTTCCCGAGATGCTAAAATGTGAAAAAACTTTGCCCCATGCCCATCTACTATATACTAAAAAAAAAAAAAAAATACAGATAAAAAATAAATTCGTTTCGATATTATATTCACAATTTATTCGTGGCACTCATCTGGTCAGATCCGATGTTTAAACCATTCAGAATGACAAAACCAAAGCGTTACTTAAAGTTAAAAATCACCATAATGTCTCATCAGCTATTGAATACAGCGATGAAAACCTTTACCTGCTATGCTGGTGTGCATATAAAGAAATATGAAATAATGTGTATTTTCGATGGTGACAAAAAATATTCAGATGGTACCTATGTAATTTTTCTGAAGGGTTTTGAGTATTTCTGTCTAGAAGGACTAAGCTAATAGCCGACCCTTTTTACTACACTGGATTTACGTTTTTTAATAATAAATATCCTACGTTGCGTTGGTGGCAGGTTTCAAATCAAAAAACAATTTTTTTATTAAGGGTAAAACAACTCAATAATTTAAATTGCAACATATACAAAATTTGCACAACTTTATCAAAACAATATTATGAATATTGAATTTTAATAGTTAAAAATTAAAAAACAAACCAAAACGTTATCATCGTTCGGCAAAACTAAAATTAACTTGTGAAAGTTTGCAGCAAATAAATGATATAATAACAGAATTGTTACGCAGCATTAGATAGGTAATTAGATTATTTATTAGATTTATACGTAAATGTACCCAGTACATAAATTATTATTTGGTTGCAAAAATTATTTAATTAAAAATAATGGCTAATTTACTTCTTTTATGAAACTTGAACTTATAAATAAATATATCTATGTTACTAAGTACTATTGGAAGAAAATGTTTAGATGTTTTAGATGCATCTCTACGATCACTCGCGAAATATATTGCTGCGTGTTTTCAAGATTTTTATACAGACAATGATCCCAAACTTTGTTGGAGTTTCAACAGTATGTCTAGGAATTATTGCAAGAAGATCACAGTATAATATTAGTTTATAGAAGATTTTACCGACTCTGTTGATGTAAATGGTAATCCTGGCTTGGTTCAGTATAATTTATATATTATTGTCACTTTTATCCAATTTATCTTAACCTTCTTTTAATTTTCCTTCAGCTTTTACACTACTTATGAAAATGACTACTCATATTTTTTCTGTTCATTTTCTTTTGTTTTTCACTTTCAATTTCTTGTTGGTCACCTAGACAAATTTCGTGATTGTCTTTTTTAGTTAATTATTATAAATGAAAGGTCAACTAACTAATAACCATAATTATTACTAGTAATTGTTATCATTTTATTTGCGAAGACAATAAGTAATATTTTTGGAATAAACATTAATAGTTAACCATTAATAATTACAAAAATTATCACAAATTTTCATTGAAATACAAAAAATTGCTTTAGATTAGTTGGAAAGCTTACTTAAAATATGTAAATTATTAACCCCGATTAATTTATTGTAAATTCTTATTAATTCATTTTATTGTTCATTTAACCTGCATATTTAAAAGAAAAAATTACATTTAATGTTACAGTAAAAATATGGTGTAATACTTAATAATAAATTTTACGAATATTTAAGATTTTTAGGTAATTTTTGCAAGTACGATTTTATGGCTTTCAATAACGGCGAAAAATCTTAAGAATTTAATTAGTTATTGTAGTGGTAATTTCAAAATAACTTGAAGTTGTAGGTATTGCTTACTTTTCATGACCACGGCAGTTATTGTGAAAGACTGAAAAACAATAGAAATAACCAGATTGCTATTTTTATTATTAAATAAAATTATTAGCTCTTGAAATAATAATTTAATAATTCTAATTTATATTTTTATTATTAAGTAAAACAATTTGAAAAAAAGTTTACTTCAGTTATATCTAGGGTAGGTATTCACTAATTAAATGGTGTGTGAGGAGTGTTCAACAACAATTAGGGCTAGGGGGATCGCTCAACAATCTGCAGAGCGGTTTTTTTATTATAGCAACCCTTACATTGTGTTGTGAAAATAACTTGCCAAGTTTTTGCAATTTTTATTGTAATAAATATTCAAAATAAAAGCTGAACTTGTCGCACTTTTATATTTTGCAGAAGTTACACATGTTCGTTCTTGTCATGTAACAATAATGTGCACCCTATTTCATTTTATTATTATTCAAATCGCTTTTGCTATGTTAATCCGGTACCGGTGTGGTGGTTCAAGCTTTTAAAAGCTGTAAAACTAGTATTAATGAATAAAAATAAAAATTTGTCAAAATCTCGTATAAAAATACACTATTTTTGATATTAACATTTAGGGAAGCAATAAAACAAAATCGGTAAACTTTTTTTGAAATCAAAATATTATGTTAATATTTTGCATTTTTTTACCAATAAATAATCTCTTTTCTCTTTCTAATATTAAAAAATGCCCAATACATCTACTTGATTACTATTGGGTATTAGGTAATACTTTTATAAATAAAATCCCTACAATATAATGTTTGACCACTTGAATTGTTTGGATGCCATCTTTTCGGCCTATCAGAAATAATAGCTTGTGTTCAGTAGAACATAAACTATAAAAGCAAATTGATGAATAAATCAGTGTGAACGTTCCAGCTAAATTTCAGAAATGCCGTATACGAGTTAAATAAAGTTCTGTAATATATTAAAGACACGTTTATAAATATTTGCATTGCATATTTTATGGCCTGTACAAAAATTTGTAATAAATTTTTATGGATTTGGATGACATTATTTTATTAACCTATACAGATATTTCATTTTTTAATTGTGTGGTGTTATGGACAAAAGTATCATGCACATATTTGGTATATTAATCTTATGGGTAACCCATTCTTAATATGATTATTATTTACCTACATACGTATTTCTCAGGCTAGGAGTTTACTTAGAGGACAGATTTTAGATTTAGATGCAGAATTGCGAGCTATACCCGAATATGTATAGACATAATCTAACTAAATTTAACAGAACTCGAACATTGCTTTCCGTGCAAAAATAAATATTTACCTCTACACAGTACATTTTTTTTAAATAAAATTAATTACCGTAATAAATAGTTATTTACGATAGAAGCAATAAAAGTGTCATTTTACTTTGTATAAGTATAAAGATTTTCTACTGGGAAAATAAAATGTCTTTTAACAATACTGCCGGAAATAAGTAAAATTACAATTTTGCTTTTCAAAACTCTAAGTCAGGCGTCTGTAACCTATTTTGGCTGGGGGGTCAGAATCAACAAAATATGGTTATTAAGAAAACGGTCCCGGTTAATTCTGACAACATTTTCCATACATCCATACTTTTCAGTCCATACATCTTAAAATAATCTCATTTATAATAATTTATTTTTATAATATTATACTTTATTTGAGAACATCAAGTGGGTCACTTAGTGACCCGCCAGTCATATGTAAAAGTTATTCTGTTCTGGACCGGGAAATCTGAGTAATATTGAATATAATTTTTAACTTTTTATTATTAAAGATTACATTTTCTTTCATAAAAATTGATAAAATTAATATGTTATTAGAAACTAGCTACTAATGATTACATAAATTGAGAATATATTTCATGTAACTCAATATTAATTTTATGTTGAAGGTATTTATTTTACATTAAACTATAAAGCATAACTTATCCAATTTAACCCTACTTCTCAAAAGAATTTTATCTAATTTTTACAAGCGTATTAAAAAGTTATAAAATTTGAACGCAGTAACCGAATTTAAAAATTTCGACTCCCAAGTAAAATAGCCCCAATATATTTTAATTGTAAAAAAAATTAATTTGAGTATTGGTATTAAAAGTTATGCCGAGACATATTTATTAAAAAATTATAATTTATATAAAAACATAATGATGCTTTTATATTACTTTACGGTATAAAAAAATGCAATAGATCGCAAGCACGAGACCGAAGGCTGAGCTGTGTGGCTGCAATTAAAGCGGTTACTTAATTAAAATCAAGAACAATATGAAAAAGAACCGTCTAAAAAAACACGGCATCCTCAATAAATTATTATTGGTTAATAAAACATTGAGAAATAAAAACAAATACCGAAAGGTGAAAAATTATGTTTCGAACGCTATGATGTGAAGTTTGCGTAAAACGTCACTTTCAGTGTAGGAGCGTAAGGTCGTTGGCCGTCCTCTAACAACCGTTCCGTGCCGGATTCGCTGAAATTTACTTGGTCAAGCACCAGCTGCAAATAAGGTATTTTAAATTTTATTTAAATCTCTATTACTATCAATGTTACTTTCTATTTGTTTATAAAATATAATTTGAACCAATATTGTTAATTAAAAAAATGTATTGTATTTTTTGCAAATTCTTATACCGCATTGTATGCAGATAAATAATTAAATAAAAATTAAAAACATAAATATTTCCTCAATAAGGAAGGTATTAAAACAGTTTCGTAATATTTCTGTTTTTTTTTTAAAGAATACTTAACTGAATTAATGCAATGTAAACCCTCGTGTCATAAGGGCAACGACCTTTGGAAAAAAACAAATTCGTAATAGAGTAAGCAATACAAATTCCAAATTATTCAAAGTACTAATTTAATTTTGATTTGTATTTCGAGATAAATGTTATTGTATCATAAAAAACGTGATTTGAAAGAAAAACTGAACTGCATGTTTGGAGTTCAAGTTCAAGTGCACATGTATACCATACAGACTAGGTACATATTATTATAATAGGGTAGGTACTACCAATAAGTCGAATACAAACATATTTTAATAATTTTCAGAATATTATTTAGTTGTTAAAACCTAGCAGATTTACGTAAAACTTCAATGAATTTTTATCAACTTCCATTTTTTTTCCAAAATTATTTTAATTTAAATTATTTTTCTGGTACATGTTTTCAATACTAATCGGTTAATTTCCATACATGAATTATACAATAATTAGTCATGATGAGGAAAGTTTTTGGGTAATTTATTGATATCAGTGTTATTATGCTTGATAGCCAGATAAAAATTGTATTTTTTGACCTAACGTAACAAATTATTCAAAAATTTTAATCAAAGCAACTAATTACAAGTTGTCATGAAATTTTCAGAAGAAATATAAAATTCTACTGTTACTTCCAATATAAACTGTACATAAATCAATTTACATACAAATAGCATTTGTTTGGGTATATACATTAAGTAAAAGTTATTAAATTAGGTAACTTGAGATTAGTTAATGAATGAAAGTTATATGAAAGTGTACACTTAATCACATTAAGGTAATGGTACAGTATTTTTCAGACACCAAATATTCCACAGGGTATTTTTAATATTTTGGGCAATTTAAAGAACACCCTGTATACTTATTTTAGTTTATTCCCTATAATACAAAGCGATAATTGCATAAAATCTTACAATTTCAGTTATTTGCCTCTATTTCGACATATTAAAATAATTAACTGCATACCTTCAGGTTACACGCGAAACTGCCTACATTAACAACTTTTTGTTTTAGTTTTTATTGTAAGTATTCCCCAATGATTCTTTTTGAGCGAAGTTCGACCACCTTCACAGCAAATTTGCAAGTTACGTCTTTTATAATTGAAATTTTTAATGCCGTACGGAAAAAGCTCCAGTACCATTTCAATTTTAAGCAGGTAACGAATTTATTTTAAATTTTTAATAATATATAACACGAAGCATAAAGAAAATGGTATTAAGAAGATTTCAAAATCAATAGGCGGTTTGATTTATCCTCCAAAAGGTAATTAATTTTCGCTATCTCTATCTCTATAACTTGCTCTTCACTTTATTAAAATCCATCATCACGATCATGTTCAAACGTTACATGTTTGTAAAAATTAGTACCTAGTAAATTAGAACTGTATTTATATTTCATCAAAAAAGTGTAGATATTGGAGAATTTTAGGATAGAAATAATATTCTTTAGAAAAAATTTAAAAACAAATAAATTGTGTTTGATTTCATTTTTGACGCATTTTAATAAGAAATATTCAAAATTTAAAGATTTTTTGCGTCAACTGCTAATCCGTTATACCCGGTTCGATTCTGGGCGAAGTAAAAACAAATTCAAAAAAATATAAGAATAATACAATACGTAGAAAATCAAAATTCAAAAAATTAAAAAAGAGACAATTAACACATAACAGGTTTGAATTAAGAATATTTGAAATAATGAAAAATTCGTAATACGATAGTACAATATAACGTTATTTCATGGTTATTTCCATTCTTCAGTTGCACATAATCGATTAAATTGAAAAATAAGAAAAAAATTTGAACTAAACAAAAATATAGATTAACGTGTACAAAATTGACTTACCATAACCTCCAAAAAATTATCAAAACTGAGCTTGTTACATGAAGTATGAACAATTTAAAAATAATTTGAATTTTTCATTATTTCAAATATTCTTAATTCAAACCTGTTATGTGTTAATGGTCTCTTTTTAAATTTTTTTAATTTTGATTTTCTACGTATTGTATTATTCTTATATATTTTTGAATTTAACCATATATACATACTAAAAACCACAAATTTACTTAAAATTTTTTACTTTGAGTTCTTTTTTTGAAGTAAAAACAATTTACTGACCTTCTTCCCTCGGAAAGTACGAAAAAAAAGTTATTATAATATTTGGTAAATTTTTTCTACTTTTGGTCCTCAAAATACAATAATTCTACTATTTAATTTAAATTAATAAATAATTCGAGTAATTACATGTTCAACAATTCTAGATTAAAAAATAAGTCTTCCAATTTATTTCGACAAATGATTTTTTCCCGAATTTTCATTAATTATTTACAGATAAAAATATGTAAAACTTGTTTACTCAATTTTGAAACGCCACTATTTTGGTTGTTCTATTCCTGTTGGCGGTTTGTGGGCACTCATAATAATTGTGATTCGTGAATCTCATCAGAAATCAAACAGCACGTGTTCGTCTTGAGCAGGAAAGTGATTTTAATAAAATACACTTGACAAACATTGAACATGAAGTTTACATTAACATTAAAGTGAAATAAAATTATGTAACAGAATTTAATTTGCAGAGTATGAAAACCTAAGGAGCATCGACCTTTGTATTATATTGGATATTAATTTTGAATAGAACAGAAAAAGTTGGCAATTTTTTTGTTTCGAAACTTTACATTATTTTCAAGAGTACGATAAAAGATCAATTAAGAGTTATTCCAATGAAACTTGAAAGTACAAAAATAATATCGATGACGTTCTTATAACCGATCGATTTTAATTCAATTTCTACTACGTTTTTCATATATGGCAATGCTGATGTAATTTAAACTGACGATAGTTAACGTTCGAGAGCAAATCAAAATTTTATATACGAAGACAAGGTATCATTGCAAGAAGTGCTTTCAGCGTATAGTTGCCGAGTACTTTGTTGGAAGGATAAATTAATTTTGTGTGCATTACTAATCAAAAAATCAATATCTAAGAGTTAGAAAAAGAAAAGGAACTAAAGAATAAATTGTTGGTTTTCATCAGCTCGTGAACGACGAAATATTAACTTCGTTAAATGATAAAAAAAATTTACTTACATAGTTGCGAGTGTTGGCCCTTATCTCATAACCCGAATATCCATCACGCACGCAAAATAATGTCCACAATCCTTCAGATTAATTTTGATCTCACTCATTTTGAATTATAAAGTTTTTCCCTCGGGCACTTATAAACTGAAAATGAAAAACATAAGTAATAATTTATGATACAATATTGTGAAATAATATTTATAGTAAATAATATTACAGTAAAAATTCACAAAGTACTAGGTAAAGTTGCTTCAAAGGCAAAATATTTGTGTAATAGCTGATCATAAACAGAATTTGTTACGCAAATTATATTTTTTTTAAATTTAAATTAAGCGATTGTTACCTGGTTCAAATAATGAGTACCAGTAGTATTTTTCAGATATCTACATCCACTAACATGACATCAATTTTAAAATTCTTTTTTATACCACAAACCATCAATTCCATAAAGGCACAAACACTACAGTATAGAAGTATAACAGAGATTTTCTAAATAATATATTTCTTTTTAGCTAATGAAGTTTAACTTAAAAATAGTTATCTGTTAAAAATAAAATTTCACTTATGTAAGAATACAAGATTAACGAATTAACAAAACTGATATTTTCAAAATACTTGATGGCTAGCTTGTTTAGTGTAGCAGAGCAAGAAATTTGTAAAATATGTAAGAAAATGTACACATATGGTGTAACAGCAAACGTATTTTATGGGATATTAGAAAAATGTTCCAAAATCTGGGTTGATTTTTAGAAAAAGGAAATGAAGTGCACACAATTTTTTTTATTTTTTTCTAACAATAGATACTTATTATTTTTTTGTATTAATTTCTGGATACGCTAAAATTTAGGTGTTTATAAGCTATTGGGGATCGGTTTTGCATAGCTGAATGAAGGAATTGAAGAAGTTTTAACCAGGGATAAGATATACCAAGATATACTATTTAAATGAAATTAAATGTATTATAAATGCCCTTAGCTTTTTAAACCACATAAACTTAATATTTTGTAATATAATGATTATTTTACTGTTCATTCTACATTCTTTTATAAGACAAAATACACCATGAATTGTTTCTTAGAACGAAAAACTTAATTTAATTAACATTTACAAACGGCGACCAGCGGCACTAAAGTAGTACTTTAGCCTAAGTTCCGCCTACTAATTTATTTTTTCTATTAAAAAAGGGAAACCAAGTCTAACAATTAAATACAATTAAACGACAAAGTGAAATTTTTATAATGTTTTCAGAAAAACTTGCTTTATTAATATTCCGAATAAATTGAGAAAAACCAAGACAAACTTTCGTTTTTAAAATTGAGGTAGAAGGGTCAAGCATTTACAATCTCAGTCAAGGTTAGTTTTTAGAAAAAACAGTCATAAGCAATAATGATAATTAATAACCTGATTCATATATGTTGCTCTTTATGAATCAATAAAAAATTGATAGGTTTTCTAAGAAATGTATGTAATCCAAAATTTTCATAATGCATCTGAAAGATATTTAATATACACAATTAGTTCATCAATTTGTAACTTATTCAATCACAATAGAAAATTTAATTAACCTTGAAAACAATTAACGCTAGTTAAAAAACATATTAACCATAGAATATACCGATTAAATTTATTATAATTTAAAATACAGGATGTAATTAACATTTTTGCTGAAATTAAATTGGAAGACTACCGAAAACCGATATTGTACATAATATGTACATAACATAATAATATAAAAAATATTCAGTTAAATGATTAATGGTAGATGTACCTATTTTGAATCTAAATAAGGTAGATATTGATACTAAAGCTATTAGTGTTCGTGAAGTCCACAATGGACCCAGAATTTAACCGAGAGCATTCGCACCTTCGAGTGTCTCTCCTGAAAGTCTCTATATACCCCGCTATTTTCCCTAAAATGACCTGAAATAGAATATAATCTGGAATTTTCACTTGTTTCCCGCTTCATAGCCAAAGAGCAATTGCATAGCGGGATAGATACGAAACCACTGATCTAAAATCCAATATCGATCTCCTTATTAATTACATTTCTATAGTAAGTCAAGTTGGGTCTATTGGCATGTCAGTCTGAATACCATAGTTAACAGAATCCGCTGTTTGGAATGCTGTGTATCAATGAACGTAAATTAAAAAAATATTAATTTCGACATTTTCTGGAACAGTCATTTGATAACAGCCAATAATGTTTATATTCAGTTTTACGACTCAAGTATCCATGATTTTAAAAATAAAATATTACATTCAAGTGTTACAAAAATAACCAAAAATTCAAGACTACAATGTTGCAATCCACAATAATATGATCAATGATCATTTTTAGTTTATAATAGATAAGTAAGTACATAATACTACATAAAGAAAATTATAATTATTATTATATATTATATCTATCTCACACATGAAAAATCCGTAATATTGAAAGAGAAAGTTTAATAAAGATATGGAAGATATTGTACTGGAGAAAGTTTAAACAATTTCTCTTTATCTGACATTGTAAAAATTGTAAATTTAACAAAGCCAACATAATACAACATTGAACAATTTTAAATACCAGAAATAAATACATAGGTACTTTTATCAGCACAAAATTTATTTAAATGGTTTTACCTACAGTTTAAAATTTTACTTACGTTTGAAAGGTCATTGCTCGATTTGATCTAGGAAGTAAATTAAATAAAATAATGGTATATTGTTTCAAGCAGATTAGAAGTCAATCCGTTTTAAACAGCAATTTTTGCATTTGTAACCGAGATTTTTAAATTTTAATATACATTTAACCTGTTAATTTTTAAATTTTATAATGCCCCTCCAAGTGGTAAGTTGGAATTGGATTGGAATTCTACTTGTGTCTGTTTTTTAAGTGTGAAAACCGAAAATGGTTTAACTTTTATTAACATTGTTTTAATCTGGAACGTCGAATTCTATAAGTACTCACTTTTATAATAATTCTTTCCTTTTCGGAACTACTTTCATTGATTCCGCAATTTCTTTCTTTTTTGTTCCACTTGACTAAAAATAATGTTTCACCTTTTTTGTACCAGCTAGAAGAATACAAATAACCTTGATTTTTAAAGTTCTTAAATTTTATACCGTTATAAGTAAATGTCTCAATACCGGTGTAACACTTTTGCTTTACCATGATAATACAGTTTATTTCAATGTCAAAACCGCCCACTTCTAATAAAAAATTTAATAATATGATCAATTCTAAGACTCTTCGCAAACAGTGTCTTTTATTATGTTATAATATAAATAAAGTTGCAGTTTTGAATCAAAATTTTAATTTCTCTATTTTTTTGTCCACTCCATTTCATGAGATCATTGTATTAAAATAATGATTACACGAAGTTAACATGTCAGTTCGAAGTTAAAATATTAGTAAAAAGTTACGTGTGAATCGCACATAAACATAATTTAAGAAGAAATAGTAGCTTACTCCCTTGTTCCCGTTATTAGCACCATGCATGAATCCCCCTGGTTGGTGAAACTCAGTTCAAGAAACTTTGTCTGTAGTAATGGTGCATATCCGTCAATGATAAGTCAATAACCTTAAAACAATAGCAGATATTTCACAATTTTTAGCGTAGTCTTATTTCCTGATTTTTGCAAGAGGAGGAAGATATCCTACTTAATTTTTATATTATTATAATGGTTGAACAAATATTGTATGGGTGAATTCTCTGCTTAAAATATTTTTAAATTTTAAATCGTTATGCGTGGATTAATTGCATGATTTAGGTCAAGGTATTAGATATTAATGTATTATTAAATCTTTGCAACAGCTAACGGTAGCTTAATCTTGAAATATACTATTTACATTAAAAATTTCGTCACATGTAGGTACCCATTTAAAAATTCAAATTGTTTAAATATTATCAAAGAGTTTATATAAACCAAAATACAAATATTCCCATATTTACCAGTTATACTAAACGACACCTAGCGATACAAAATTTTTATTTTCTTACTAAACATTCTGCTGTAAATTTCTAGACGAATACAATTATATTTCCTGATCCGGGCGAAACCGAGTACAAAAAAGCTTTTTAAAAATGTAATACATGTAATAATAAATTAATGTAATTTTTTTATTAATTAAAATAATTTTTTTATTTCAAAAGAAATTTAAGATGTAAATGTTTACCATGTTATTAAAAATTAATTGAATAGTTAGCTGTAAGCTAGCTGTGTGTATTGTTTTAAAGTAGTAATTGGTAATTAAAATTTGTTATTAAAATTATTAACATTTATAAGTCTAGGTAGTACTCATTTTAAAAATATTTACCTATAAAATTCGAAAAAATATTTTGTCATATAAAATAGTATCTATACCCACCTGTACTTGAAAAATTCTTCGTTACTGGACTTACAACTTTAATGTGGCTGTTCGTCCAGTAACGAATAACTTTGAGTCTGGGTCAGTAATATACTATTATCGTGCAACTTTATTTCGTAACCGAGAATAATATAATCAATTGCGTGGGTAGTTCTGTCGGTGCGTATGTGTATGTAGGTACTTCATCCTTGATTTGAATTTTAGAATAATTTTTTTTAAATAAATTTATCTATTGTTTCATTATCAATATTATAAATTATTTCACAGGACAGTAACCTTCCATACCGTTAATCTTATCTTGGTTTTTGTTACTTGTGTACATTTTGATATTTCAGCATACGTTTACATAAACATAATTTGAATAATTTATATTGCCAAAATAAACAATAAGTATAAGTAATATGTACAAACCAAAAAATTAGATCTGTATATATTTTCATTACATTTTTAAGGACATTATAATAAGAAAACACAAGAGCCTTCTAGATGGAGCAGAGAATTCCAAGAGCTACGAATGATTTTCTAGGTATTCTACGTAATAATTAAGCAAGAAAAAATTCAATGTTATTATTTGCATAAGAACAAAATACGAACGGAAGCAAAATTTGTAATTTCAGAAGTTGAAAGAAAATTAGAAGCGGAATGTTTATTTTTGTATTTCAAATATTATATTTTATTCAAATTAAGCAACCTTCAACTATTAATAATTATTTACATAATACATAATACATGTTTGTTTTATTTGTCACCATTATTATTATTCGTATGGCTTAAAGATACTAGATCTAAATAATGGCTGGGGGAGATCCATCGGCCTGGATGTTGACACTTTCAGTAGTCAATGCAACCAAAAATGTACCAATTCGCTGGATTTTTTTCCTAAACAAACTTGTTTTTGCACTATTACTTTAATATGCGTTGACTTTCTAAACGTAAGGCATATCTAGACACACCATTTTGATGAAACTAATATTCATATTAGGGTAGACTACCCTATCCTCTAACAGTCGAATAATTTTGCGCTGCAACAATAAGCTACAAATGGCATACTTGATAAAAATCGACAATTTTACGATAATCGCTCGACCTTATTTGAAATTTACCAATAAGAGCAATGCAATACATTTAGGACTTTTATTTAGTTGATTTTACTGTCCGACTACTGTAAAATTTTGACTACATTCAAATTATATTATTTTTGACAACCTCGATTGTTCCAAGTAAAACAGTACATGCAAATTTAAACGTACATATAACTACATACACAAATTTGTTTCTTGTAATTAAACGTACACACATTGATTTTCAATATTGAAATTCAATATTTTTTAGTTCTGCCAAAACTGTTAACTATACTAGTATTTCCACCCTAACTTGAACTTGAGAGCATAATCTTCGTGTTTGCTTTCTAGGATAAACAACTACTAACTGTCTTTAGCTATATTTTATGTACATATTTAATATATTATTATATTAATGAAAAATTTATAACCGCGAAATTGTTCAAAACGTCATTCGATTGATAAGGATTACTACCCACGTTAAACGCCCCTAAATATATATTTATTTTCTTCGATGCTACCTACCCATGTATGTATGTAGGTGTATTAATTGATTGAAATATAAACCTTTGCGAGAAAAACAATAATTATTTGCTCCAATACTATTTATAGAATATTAATTTGATTAATCTTGACTTGTTAAATTTATTTATAGCTAAAATGTAAAACTTGAGTTCCGAGTTTTGGAATAAATGTATATTTTTATACTTCATTAGTAGTAAATATAATTATTTTGTAAATATCATAATGCATAATTGTTTAGATTAAGTTTTTAGAACTGCAGATGAGCTGAGCAGGGGTTGAGTTGGCATCTTAAGTAGATCCTTAACGTATTCATTGTGTCCCTTTGTTTGTGTTCTATGTATGCGAAAGGGCATCCGGATGTAGCAAGATGTTAACTTTCCCTAAATGCACATGAGGTCATTTTATCTATAGCAATTTCAGATTTCATTATCATTCTTGTCATTCAATTGTCAAACTTCAAGTTTCACTGTTTTGCGAAAGCAATAATTATTGTTTTACTAGTGTACTACAAGTTTGACTTTAGCGCAGTTCGTCGCCGGCAGTAAAAGTAATGTTAAATAAATTAAAATTATTTCTACATTATGGAAGAAAATACCATGTTTTATTCGGAGCAAATGTATTTTTGCGATTTCTCTGTAATTATTGCCGTACTCCCTTCTCCAGCGGATCCTATAAAGTCGATATTATAAAAAATATTTGCAAAATTAACTTAAAAAAAAATAGTGAAAGTGAAATACAGAAGAACGTCAAGAAGGATGATTTAAAGAGAAGGAAACGAGTAAGAAATACAAGCATCAAAATAATAAGAAATAATTTTCAAAATAAGAAATTAATTTAAGAATCAATCTCCAAAGATCAAAATAAAACTATAAAAAGCTCAAGATTTAGTTAACAATTATTATAAGCAAGCGATTACTTAGCTATCTTTTTCCAATTTTTTCAATCAATTCAATTTTGGCGAGTCTGAAATGCTTTTCAGTTCAGTTACAGTAAATAGAAAAAAATATTATCATCTGTATCTCAGAAACGGTGCGACAGAATAAAAAAATATATATAAACTAAACAGATTTCCATAAAGGCGATTTTTATATGACAAAAAATGTCTTTAAAATGTACATTTTACATTGTTAACATATTAGGAGCGTCCGGATTTCATTATGAGTCACCGTATGAGGTTTGAGAATGTTGTCAACGATATGTTTTTTTAAGCTTAATAAAAATAATCTTCGTTTATTTGAACAAAATTATTGTTGATTTAAAACATTTGAAATGTACAGATAGTAATATAAACTATACAAAAGAAACTATTCATAATAGTTGTAAATAATATTTGTATTACAGAAATTCCTATTCATAATAATATTTAATTTTCAGTATTATGGAACCCAAAATTATCAAAAAATGTTATTGAACTACAACATACGAATTTTTCTACTACTACAAATGTTTGTAAAAAAATTCAAAAGCTTTTATATTGAACAAAAATTATTATTGTGGGTCGATCCCTAAGTGTAAAGTCTGAATCCGTTGCACTCCATTCCGAATTACACTCGAGCTAGACGAATAATTAATTACAAAAACTGCACCTTCAGTAATACTTTTTATTATATTTATTTGTTCAGAAATCGAATAGCATTATATTTACTCAAGCCTAAAATTTGATATGAAAATTGATAATTACAACGGTACACGGAGATAGAGAAACTCTTATCAGACCAAATGGAAGGCAGCAAGGCATTTCCGTGCAATGTACATTTCTCATAACAATAATTTTAATCTGGAATTTAAATCAATATAACCCTACGGTCAGAAGTCCAACTTTCTATGCAATACATCAGAGGTGGGCAAAGCCCGGCCCGCCAGATGAACTTGTCCAATCCGCAATAGTATTTTGATTTACTGTTTAATTAAAATGTAGTGCGCTTATTTGATCTCTTTTTATAATTTTACCAATGCGTAGCACGAGTTGATTGAAAATGTTATTTTGTTGACATTGATAAATACGATTGAAAATCATGGGGATATAATTTCAATCGATTATTTACGATTACTCAAAAAAAAGCTTCAAAATGTACAATTTACATTGTTAATATAGGAATGTCCCACTTCTTTTGAGAGTAACTGTATATATTTTAGACAGTTCTAATATAAAAATTGTTTTGAAACGTAACAGTGTAGCATTCACCGAATAATAACAAAGATAATTATATTATTGGTATGATTGGTATCCTCTAAAAGATTTCCAAACTTAAGTTCATTTCTTTTAGAATTTGACGTTGAATTTACATGAGGATTTCAAAATTTCGAAAAATGTAAACAAACTTAATTCTGATTAATTTGACATTTCCATTTGATGTGGGGAAAATTTCAACAAATACCCAATTAGAACTCATCGAGCTTCAATGTTACTTTTATTCTGAAAGAAAGATTTAAAAAGCTTTTAGATTTTGTTATTGATTTTAATACTAATTACTGCTTTTATGCAACCAATGATGACAAATTTTCCCAATTGAAAAACGCCGAAAGAACCCACTTACATACATTTATTTTTAATGTAATTTTGTGTTCTGTAATTTCTACATCTATGGCTATATAAGGCAACTAGACTGCGAATGTAAAAAAATATTAAATCCAGATTTTCATCAGAAATAATTGCCCACCCTATTCGTGATTTACATTAAGCGAATGTCACCACGCGCAAAAAGATTAAGTTAATCTATACGAATAGTTGGTATAGAAAGGTTTGTTTATAAACCAAACGTTTACATTTTTTTGGTGTTCTATTTTGTGAATTATCATTTTTATGATAAAATAATTCAGAATCAAACTCAAAACAACATCAATTGTACGTAATAGAGCCGCCATGTTGTTGACAGTTGGTAGCGCTACCAACGCCAACGGTAAGGATTATCGCTAATATTGGTATTGTATTTTTAACTGCACAACAGTGATATTGAAACGTAGGCGTATTAGGATTAAAATTTTTTTTCAACTTTTCCATATATTTTACGCGGGTAAACGGGTATTATAAGTCAAGAATCACTAAACTACACAAATAAATAAATGATTATAAAAAATCAGATTTAGAAGTTATTTGACATATTTTCGTAAATAAACATTTAGAAATACATCTGGAAATTGAATAGAATTTAACTTTTAGTGTCCTAAGCATTTTATGATATTTACAACTGACTTCAGTCTAAACGATCAACAACAAAATGACATAGTTCATTTTAAAAGCTTTGGTAAGTTGAAAGAGCACTAAAATAAGTAAACACCTGATTTTTTTAAGAGCTATGAGCAACCGTTTTTGAAAAAATATCGTTAAAAGGCTTTGAAATGTAATAATTTCAAGTAGTTTACGAAATAATAATCCAAAGGTCTTCTAGCTGAGAAGATGGTAACGCATTCTCAGGTGGATTGAAAGGTTCAATTTCACCTAGAGAAAGTTGTTTTTTTTTCAGATACTATATTGCAACATGCTATATTTTACTATAAAAAAAAAAACTATTACTGCGGACACGTTACCATCTCACCTAAGAAACCTTAAAATTTTTGTTGCATAAACTAGCTGAAGTATTGCATTTAAAAACTATTAACCGTTATTTTCTCAGAAACTGTTGCTCATGACACTTTTAAAACAACAGGTGTTTCCTAATTTTAGTGGTCCTTCACCCTACCAAACCTTCTCCTCGTTAGTAGATATAAGTCAACCGAAGTCCTTTGGATCAGATTTTTGCAATGGCTCAAACGATTGTTCTTTCGTTCGGTAATAGATGAAATAAGCCATCCACCAACAACAACAAAAAATTCCCCTTTTCAAGAAAGGGCTTAGCCTAAAATGTTGCTTTCCCTCCCACAACTTCAATTTTCAAATTATATGAATGTGATTTGCTAAAACAATTAGAACAACAAAAATATTAATTGTTGTAAATGTTGCTTTCCCTCTCGTGACTTTCTTTCTGAATTCATAAAAATGATTGTCTGGAACAATACAGTAGAACAACACGAAACAACAAAAATTGAATTTTTGAAAAGTGTGGGATTACGGCGATTTTTTTTAATTCGCAAAATATATTGGAACAACCTGAAACAACTTGAAAAATTATTTTTATAAAAAGTGCCGAGTTACGTTCACACACGTGTATAATATGCTGTTTGCTGTATATTATTACAACTCCATATAATTTTACCTTTATAGTAAAAAGTCGTTATTCTGACCCACTAGCACTAGCCTATTCTTGCAGCAAAACGCTTTTGCAGGATTTGCTCAAAACAACATTACTGATGTGTTGTTTTCTAAACAATACACTACCTACCACCATGGATGATGAATGTGAACTGTGAAGGGCAAACCGAAGTTTGCTATTATGCTACCTCTGACCTTAAATCTTCAGCGTATCGATGTTCATCGGAGAGTTGCCGATTCGAACTCAGAATTTCCGTTCTGTAACTGGTCAGCGAACACACCAAGCCACCCCCGTGGACTTGCATCGCCGCATTTTGTTTGTTTAGTTTATTAAAAACCTAGTGTGATATTTAAATATTTGGTTTAATGATGTGATGTTGGATGTGGTCAAATTTGAATGTTTCAATTAAAATTTATTAGCTAACTATTATTCATATTTTGCTTAGCAAATGTACTATGTAACTTGTCGTAAACCTTCAGAAATTTTATAAAAATTATGCAAAGCTACCGGTTAGTTATAAGCACCTGGAAGTTTTAATTGCATACCTAACTCAATTTTGTACAACACGAAATTAAAATTGCAGCTAAAGGGGAAAAAATGTATAGCATTAGGAGAAACGGAAAAGCTCAATTTTGATCGATCACTGTTTGCGTAATAACTTAATCGATAGGTAAGTGGTGTGAAACGAAATTTATCAAAACTATAAAGTTGAGGAAAAGCGTTTGAAATAATTGCAAATATAAGGATTAGGAAGTGTTTAGCGAAGTGGGTGGGATCGAAAAGAAAAAGTAACGTGAAAAGTAGGTACTTTCTAAATTTGCACTAATAATGTACCAGAGACAGTTTATAATGAAACTCAAAGTAACTGCGTTATTTAAAAGCCGTTGCAAAAAGCGTGAGTGTCAGAGAATACGTATACCTATTAGAAATAAATGGGTCAGTGTAAAATTAGAAGTCGCGGTATTACGATGAACCTTTAACGCCATCAATCTAATTATAAATAAATATTTTTCTGATGATAAACCTTTGGGAAAATTAAGGAAATGTAAAGAAAATTATTCGTACCTAAAAATTGAACACGTAGTTAGGTAACTGGCGACAAAAATACAGTTGTCCTGTATTATGGTAATCCTATAATTTGGAAGGTACCAACAGTGAAATTTTCAATTCACGTGCACTTATCAAAAAGCACTACACATTATAGGTTCATAGTGACTTATTAACACAGTTTTTTTTATAATTTTTATTTGTAATAATTATGTAATCAAAATAGCATTCTCACTAATACCGTTTTAATCTTAAAATCAGTCACACTTTCATCATTCGCGACAACACTCAAATTATATAACCATTAATTTGAAATAAGTGCATGAAATATAAGTAACTATATGAATTAAGGACAGAATATACGAAGAACGAACGGGTGCTGCTGTTTGCCGGGACTGCGCGGGTTGAATGACCTGTGGTGTATACACAAAGAGTGGGGACCAAGAGAATCATACGCCGCGCGCTTACTGCATCTTGCTTCCGCTTCCCGCAGATAGTACAACGACCCATCGTTTCATTGATACCACAAATTAATCATCAAAATATTTTCTCTACATTTTTGGCCAAAAAGGAAAGTTGATCCTTATAACTAAATTCGGCCAAAACGCAAACGCTAAACGATTTTTGGTAGGCACCTACCTACGCTGGTACCTTTTCCATAAATAGATACAGTAGTGGATAAAACGTCCGTAATCACTTTGTGCTTTATATACAAAACTGATAAAAAAATATCACTGCTAAATAGAGCCAATATTTTTACTGTAAAGGTTCGGAGACCTGTACTATCGTGACGTCAGTTACTGATGCGCATGTAAGGAAGTCAGCAGAAACTAGGCACGGCACGGCACAACTCGACGTTCACATGCTATTAATTTTACGTAAAATTAAATAACTTGGTTATCTCCAATTCGCGATACAATTTGTTTTTATTTATTACGTTAAGATACAATATTGACCTCTAATTTGCTACAAGATTATCAAATTGTAGTACGACATGTTAGATCAAACTAAGTAATGTTCCCAACTATGTACCATTAATATTTATTTCCTATTAATAATAGCTGCTCTCATAATTTTTACCAATTAATAATTGATATTTAAACAAAAGCAGATTTATTTTATGCAGGCAATGTGCGAAAAAAACTATCTTGAAGACTATTAAATAAAATAATATATTAATATCTATTAGTATTATATGTCGATATTATATAGTAATATCGGTACACGTCGTTTCGGCGACCCCAGTTCGGCGAAAGCGATTCGGCAACGTATATTCGGCGACGGTCAATTCGGCTACCCGAAATTCGGCTATGCTACTTTCGGCGATTCAAATTCGGTACCGGCATTTCGGCGATTCTCATTCAGCGACAGAAAATTTGACTACGTCGATTCGGCGACGGAAAATTTATTTGTGTTAAAACTTATTGAAAATATTTAAAAAATTAATTTTTTATTTTTAAGTTAAATATTTATTTACATATGGGGCATTCCACGCCAAATCGGACACCATTTTCCTTTCGCATCCCATATTTTTTGAAAATTTTTTTCTTTTAGTAGGTATACTCGTTGAGACTAGCCTCCATGACTATTTTCGATTTTTTTTATTAAGCCATTCAAGAGATCAATTTTTAGAAAATTACGTTACTTTTTTTTGAAATGCTCATAACTCCGCGAATAATTTACCAAACGGCACGTTTTTTTTTGAAAATGTTTCTTTAAAAATTACAATTTAATTTTAAAACTCGAAAATGAAATAGTAACATAGTTTTCAAAAATGTTTCTATATTTTTTATAGAAAGTGCGTTTTAAAACAAACATTTTCAAAAAAAACACGTCCCGTTTGGTTAATTATTCGCGGAGTTATGAGCATTTCAAAAAAAAGTAAAGTAATTTTCTAAAAATTGATATCTCTTGAATGGCTTAATAAAAAAAATCGAAAATAGTCATGGAGGCTAGTCTCAACTAGTACTATAAGAAAAAAATTTTCAAAAAAATCCGAGATGCAAAAGGAAAATAGTGTCCGATTTGGCATGGAATGCCCCCTATACATCAAAGGTATCATAATTATTCTACATACTTTTTAAGCAATTAAACAAATTTAAGTGTTAAAATTTATTAAATTTATTAAAAATTTTAAACCAACTGAATTGTATTGAAATGGGGAAAACCAAGAAAAGGTTAATACAATAAATATTATTGAAAAGGAGCAAATCACAAAAGAAAGGATTTACTTAAGGGAGTAGCGAAATAACCAACTTTTAACGGGAGGTTCGAAAAAAGCCATAAGCGTTCGCACTACGTTTTTTTTTATACATTTACAACTGTATTCATAAAAATTTAAAATCGACTTAAAGAACTCTTTAAACCTATTTTAGCAAAAATGTCAAAAAACACTATTCATAAACGCATTTTTTCTCCAACCGTATTAAAAGCAGTACATTTTTAATAGCATTACCTCAAATCAAAGTTGACGTTTTTGTTATTAATATAAAAATGTGTACATTACTAAGCAACACTTTTTTTTACGTGCATTAAAAGAACTTTTTCTGTGCTAGACCTAAAAGTGACCTAAAAATTATGACAACTTAATATAAAAAAACAAAAATTCAAGTTACTGGATTTTCACTACACGAATAATCAAACAAAATGTTTGAAGTAATTTGAATTTTTGGTTGGAGAAAAAGTAATATGTCTCATTTGGATTAAAAGTGTCTTTGTTTGACGTGCAATTATTGCATTCGCTCGGCTCCGCTAGCGCTCCGCCTCGCAATTACAAAAATTGCTTGTCAATCAAAGTTTCACTTTTAATCCGAATAAGACAATGTACTATTAGCTTAACAAACCTTCTGTAACAGTATTGTAAACTTGTTTTAGACATTTCACAACAGCTTTATAAAGCCATTTTAAGGCATGTGTCAAAAAACTTTATTCATAAACGCATTTTAACCTAACAAACCTTCTATAACAGTATTGTAACTTGGCAATATTTAAAATAGGGTGGAGCCTTCTTTAAACCACCTTTAAACCAATTTTAAGGAAATTTTTTACTTAAAATACAGTTTACACTGTATGTAAACCATACTTTATGCTTTTTATTGTTGTGTGAATTGACGCATACTATTCGGTTGTCTTTGTCATACTTCCGAATAATTCATAATAGAAAAGAGAGCGAATATGCCAATGTAAACTGTGTAAACGTACGTCGATTATGCATTGTAGTGCCAACTGTCAGCTGTCAAATTGTTTGTTTTTATAATTACAACACAATTAAACAATTTTTAGGTTATGGTTTAGTTCATTTATATACGTAGTAGTTCATATATTTCGAAGATACCAACTCAACAACACCAAATTTACTTGAATCGGTATTGTAACATCATTTTAGTTACGGAAGGTTTATCGACTGTTTATGAATGAACAAAAGTTAAAATGCATGTTAGCTTTAAAACACGTTTTAACTAAAATAGGTTTAAAGAGTGTTTTAAAACATTTTTTTGAATAGCACCGTATGTAAATAACCCTACTTTATGCTTTTTGTGTCAAAAAATTTTAATATTTCAAATTACTTATTTAAAAAAAATATAGATGGAATGTGATATTAATGCTATTCATATTATAAATAATATGATTGATGACCGCCAATTATATTTATTGAACTTAAATTTAAGTTTTGAAACAACTCAAAATTATTTATTTATTGAAATTAAAATTTTTACACTAAACCATGGACTTAGAAGTCCATGCACTAAATCTACTTCTAATTGCTACAAGATTAACCTTAAGACTGCTACTAGACTACTACTTTATGCATAAACTACAATTTTTATATAATATTTCCAAAAAATTGCATTCAGCAATTCACACGTTACATTCAAATAACATCTTCCCGGTGAATGCATTTGGTATGCATCGTAGTGTCAACTGTCAGCTGTCAAATTGATTGTTTTTATAATTACAACGCACTTAAGCAACTTTTAGGTTATAGTTTAGTTCATTTACTACGAAGTAGTTCATATATTTCGAAGATACCAACTCAACTACACCAAATTCGCTTGAATCCGTATTGTAACGAAATTATAGTTACCGAAGGTTTATCAACCGTTTATGAATGAACGAAAGTTAAACAGCTCTGTAAACCTTAAAACACGTTTTAACTAAAATAGGTTTAAAGAGTGTTTTACAATATTTTTATGAATACAGCTGTAAGATTTTAGATTTAGAAGAATAAATTGAATCAACTAATAATATGCCTTTCGTCACCAAATCGACGTAGTCGATTTTTCTGTCGCCGAATGAGAATTGCCGAAATGCCGGTGCCGAATTGGAATCGCCGAAACTGGCATAGCCGAATATCGGGTCGCCGAATTGACTGTCGCCGAATCAGAATCGCCGAAATGACGGTGCCGAACTGGAATCGCCGAAATGACGGTGTCCGTAAATACATACCTGTACTGATATAAGCTATCCGTAAAAATTAAATTTTGGTAATTCTGTAAAATATTTCAATTTTAATAATTTTTTTAATTTCATTGAAATTTTGAAATTGAAATTTTTTTGAAAAATAATAATTAAATTAAAGAATTTTTCAAAACAATATTTTTTATTGGTGATGATTGTGGTGATAAAGTTGTTGTGTGCTGCCATGGTTGTTGAATTATACTAGCTCCACCGGGAGTTCTTTGTAGGTGTTGAGCTAAAAAGAATAATTAATTTCACAATAGACAATAAGGCAAAAAAGTTATATAAAAGCAAAAGCCTACATTCATTCCTTAATTCCAAAAAATGTTTCAATTTTAAGCAACAACAAACACAGCAAGAACACTTTTGAAAATGTTTGTTAGAACAAATGTTACCCGATGATTTGGTTCTGCTGAAAAGAGAGCGAGTATTTCAACATGTGCGATGTGGTAAATTTCAATTGAGAGAAATTGGAACAGTTGGAACACGAAGAGTTCTAATCGAACGATTCCAAATGTTTCGACAAGTTACGACCAAATCTAATTCAACTACTTGAAACTACGGAAAAAGGAAGCTGATAGCCGTTTGCTTTCCAGAATGAGTATTTTGGAAAAACTAACAAATTATAAAATTGTAGAATTTTAATAGAAGCAGATATCAACTATACCAACAACTATAAAATGTGGGGAGTGTAAACTTTTAAAAAAACCTTACACTTTCCCAAAAATTTCCCAAAAACTTGAAAAATTATTTCGTCTATCTCTGATTAAATTGTTAAATTTAATTTTTTTAAATATTTTTTATTCTAGTCGGAAAATTAGAAAATTTAAAATAAACGCATACCACGTCAATCTCATTCAAACACCAGCATTTTTTAACAAAATATCTAAAAAAAATTTAGAATGACGTCACGAGATGATTGACCGATTCTAGCAATAAATTGTTTACTCGAAATTAAATAATTTACACAATAAAAAGAATTTTTTGTGGAACCAGTTCCACAGGCTTTCCTGGAATTTAATAAAAATTTATTTAGAATTAAACTTAAAAAATAAAAAATTGAAAAATTGATAATAAATATGAAATCTGTAATTTCCTTAAAATTTTGAGCTTTCCTCCGCCTATTTTATCAATCAAAATTTTATATAGATCATCAGCAGTGATTCTTGATGCTATCTTTGAACGCAACAACAAAATTTGAATATAAAATTACTAACCTGCTAGGGGAGCTTTGCTGAAAACTTATTTCAGACATTTCTGAAAAATTTAAATATACCAAAAGTATGTAATAGCAATAATGTGCAGATAATATAACAGTTCTTAGACTTCCTAGACCTACTAGTATTTTACTATTACGTAAGTTATAAATCGCCAATTAATTATGACCAGATTAAAACTGACAAATTGAAATCAAATTAAAAACTTAAAACTAATAATATAACAGAAATTGAAAGTTAATGATGCAATAATATAATTTTAATACTTTTATAAAAAATCAGATGTGGCCATGCCCATAATTTTATCATACTTTTAAATATAGCAAAAATATAAAGAAATAGGATATTTACACTATTATTGATTAATACTATTTTATTATTATTATGAAACAGAATATGATAAAAAAATAAAATTTTAAAAATAAGAAAAAAAAATGAAAAAAATAAATTTGAAAAAAGAATATTTTCAAAAGTAGGATATTTACACGATTATTACATTTTTAATATTATTAAATTATTATAGAGAAGAATTTAATAAAAAAATAAAATTTGAAAAAAAGTGAAAAAATCATTTTTTTAATTTACAGAATATTATTGTTTTTTGCGTTTCCGTGTATCGATTTTAACCAAAATCTAATCACTTCTAAGTCTCAATATATATGTACTAAATACGAAGTTTTGTCAAAAAATTCCTATTACTTTTTGAGGTAGAGCGCACACAAAATTTGACCACACACACACACATACGCCCAGACATTTTTTGGAAATGATGATTTTTGGCTTCTGGGACCCCAATATGCCTAAATTCATCAAAATCTCAATTTTTTTTCTGCACGATAACAATAGTTTTTCATACTTTGTATGATAAAGTGAAAAATTGTTATTTAATTCTTTTTATTATATTAGTTATATTAAAAACATTTTCGATTTCTTACTGATTGATTGTTGTTTAACACACATTTTTGCTTTTGATTTGACAATTTTAATTTAATTTAAATGATAGTTATTATAGAAAGATTGAAATACGTGCATTAGGAAAACTTCTATTTATTTTATTTTATTTTGATTCTATTACCCTATTTGATATAATTTTTAACAACTGTTAAATTAAATTTTGTTGTATACTTTCATATCAGTAAAAAAATTTAAATAAATTATTACGAAAAAAATCTTGATCTCTTTTCTATACTGAACAAAGTATTTATCCAGGTCCGGATTGGACCAGCGAGTTCTTCCAAGCTGAGCCGAATAAGCAAGCCGGATATTTTTAATTAATGTAAAAATATTATTTTTCAAAATATTTCTATTTGAACTAATATTTTATTTTTAAGAAGCTTGTTTTTCTTTCAATTGAATTGTCATTTAATTCAAACTTTAAGTTTCACTTTTTTGTCAAAGCAATTGTTTTACTTTAGTGTCGACGACAGACGGCTTTTTAATTTTTTGTGAAAGCAATTGTTTTACAAAAATACTTTAGTAGGTACCGCCTGTCGCGTTGCCGGTATAGTAAAAGTACAATAGATATTAATTAAATCTACTACTTATTTTTTGTTTGAACAAAATAGCAAATTTTATTCTTTTATATTCATTTCATTTTATAAATATTGAAGATTCTGTTTGTTATATTAAATAAAATAAATGAGAAAAACAAGGGATATGTTTCGGGAGAGATTCAGCAAGAAATCACACTTCAGGTCTGAACTAACTTATTAGTTATTAGTTTCAAATAAATCATCTAATGCCCGTATTCACCTATATAATAAATAGCACTATTTGTCGAATAAAAACAAAATTTTGCATTGTATTGCATTGTTATAATGTCATTTTATTCGACAAATAGTGCTATTTGTAGTTGGTGATTACGGGCATAAAGAAGATTATAAATAAAATTTTAATTTAAAGGAAATATTACTTATCAATTCAATGTAAAAAGTTTTTCATATAACCGAAATCCAATTGAGCTCTATTACAAATTGGCAAATGTTAAAAGAATTTTTATTTTCTGATATTATGATAAAGTTTGAGATTGACAGTTTTATTGTCGACGCGGAAATAATTAATTACATGGAGTAAATGTATGAAAAATTAATATAGAGGAAAAACATAAAATTGCCAAGAAATCGGATAGAAATGGTTTGAAACAAAATACAAAAACTCTTCATTAACACACGAATTAAATATTAAATACTTAACAATAAAATAATAAAGTACTGTACGTATAGACGTATTCTAGGGGCAGTTATATTGGATCTTAGAGAGGAAGAGGGCGTCGTCACTTGTCAAATTAAGTTTCAATATTGACAGACAACAAAATGAGTTATTAAAAAAAATAGACACAAATCATTAAAATATTAAATGTTATCATTATCAATAACTTTTGTATAAAATATTGTCATTAAATTATTAATGATGAATTATTATACTCGTAACTAAACATCTGGTTCGAAAAGGGTATAGAAACAAGAAACCCAATACTGTTATTTTATAGATAAGCAAATATTATGTAAAAACTCTATTCATACTCCATACTATATATGTACATACATAATACACCTACATATTATATCTTACATTGGAAATAATATAAGAAAAAATAATTTTTAAACGGATATATTTATCTAATACATATTTATTTTTTATTAATTTATAATTTTTATTAATTTACAAATTAAATTCCATATGTTTAAATGCACGGAAAAAATAATTACTTGCTTCAAATAAGTACCATTTGAATTAAGAAATTCTGTTTTCAATAGCCGCACGAAAATATTTTCTTTTTGTAAGAAAAAAATATTTCAACTACAAAAATATTCTTTCTGCAAGAAATCTGATAATTTTAATACAAGCATATTTTATTGCTCGACGAAATTATATTTTTAAATGAAATAAATAATTTCAAGAAAATATTTATTCTTCATTTAAGAAATCCTTTTTTTCCGTGTGGCCCCACAGCATCACAAATTTCCGTTTTTTATAGTTTTTAAAGAGAGTAAAATGGTTAGAAAAATGATCAAGTTACGAATTGAATATGAACTACATAAACAGTTCTTTTTATTGAATTTTGAGCTTCCAAGCTCAAAAATGAAAAAAATCGAAGCCAAAAAAAATTGAAGTTAAAATAAAATTAAAATTAAAAATGTAAAAAATGTAAAACACTTTACTTAATTTAAAAATCGCTTAGAAAATCGTACCCCACCATTACAATACACGTTAGAGGGCTCGAAAAAAATATCCGCTTGGGGCCCCATGACCACTAAAACCGGCCCTGTATTAATTAGTATATTTTACTATAAATACTAAATATATTTTTCAATTTTAAAATAGAGAATTCATCTTAAATATTTTCCCATGTCCATATTTAAGAGATTATTATATTAATATTAAATTGAGGCAAAATGTATATTTTTCAAGTATGGCGACATCCAAAGGGTTTATTTAATAAATCCAAATTTATTTTATGAAAATAATCAACTTTAACTGAAAGTTGCGCCACCTGCTAATGGATTATACTATTCACAAATTCCTACAATATGTTTTCTGTATTAGTAAACGTTGACTAGTCTTAAAGTAGAATTATAGGTGGAGACATAGTACATAATTATATATTATAAGAGGTTTGACATAGTTTACTTTCTGATATTTTTATTTTTTACTACCGATTCTAAATCTTTCGATTTCACTCTAAACATTCGGGTGACATATCGTCGCCCAAGAAATCAGAATTACAATATTCTATCTGCAGTTTTTTTAATAAGTTGAGAAAATTATGCCATGCTTTAATATAAAAAAGTTTCCAAAATTTTAAATCGAAATTGTATAAAAATATTCCAATGCAGAGTAATGCAATACAAAATGTACAGCAGTGCTCAAAAGTAAGTCGGCAAAAAGGTTTTTAGCAAAAAGAAAAAGGAAATTCGGAGGAAATACGAAAAATTCAGATAGGTAAATGCAATTGTTTTATCTTAGAAGCCAACAAATATGTATTTGCTAACATTCTTCGGAACACTAGTCAGTTGGATATTAAACAAAAAAAATGTTAGAAAAAAATTTCGGGAAATACTTTTTTATTGTTTGTGTAATTATTACTCTTGTTAAGACAATCCTAAATATGCTTTGTTACACTGGCGTAATTATAAAATGCTTTTGGGAGGGGCAGATGAAATATTTTTCAGAATCTCGTTAAGCCATTCATGCGCGTCAGTTGTAACTAATCCTAATACATAAAATCCCAGCACGCTTCTGCTGCTCCCAGTGCCGGACTAAACATTTGTGGGCCTTAGACAGTTAAATTTTTGGGGCCCTCTAGAAAATTATTACTTGCATAATATGTCTTTAATTTTACTACTCAATAATTAAAATAAACAGTTTCAATAATAACCAACTATTAATTTTAAAACTTATTTATTTACACAAAAAATTAATTAATTAATAATTTTTATATTTTCTACTACTTTATAACACAGATTCTTGATAAACTATAAACAAAAATTAAAACAACTAAAACAAGCGGGGTCCCTAAGCAGCTGCCTTATGGGTAATCCGGCACTGGCTGCTCCTGCTACAACGTGTAATTTTTTAGTGAAAAAAAACACTCTGGTTGGTCGATTTTTTTACCGGCCAAAAAATATATTAAACTGAGATTAAGACTAAAAATATTTGTCTAATATTAATCCAAACCGGGAAATTTCAATTTTTAGCAAAAATGAGGGAAGAAGAGAAAAAAATTAAAACTTGGAAAGCATATTTATTTAATTACCTTACTGCTCACGGAGTTTAGCAGCAACTTTCTGTGTTACTTTGAAAGTTAATTATATAAAAATAATATAAAATTATAAAGTCAAAATTGTAAACCGGGGGGGTCTGGAGGGTGTTGAACACCTTCCAGTACATATCGCAGGATTTCCACTCTTTTACAATACTTGGAGAAGATAGGGGATTTATAATTTTACAAATTTCGCCAGGAAAAACCGGAAAATTTAAATTTTTAAGCAAAAATGAAGGAAATTTAAACCTTTGGCTAGAGAATATTCAAGCTTGGAAAAACATTTATTTAAGTGCCTTACTGCTCAGAGTTTAGTAGCAACTTTTACGTTGCTTTGAAAGTTATCTGTCAAAATTATAGTCAAAAGTGTAATCGGGTAGTCTTATATAAATTTTCAAACTTTGTGGTAAACATTATTTTTATCAGGGGGGAGGCGGTACAATCCGAGTCGTCCTTGGGGGGGGGGAGATGCCCCTTTGCCCCCTCTAAATACGCCACTGCTTTGTTAGGTACTTTGAATTTGGTACCATCAGAATCTGGACCATTCATTCCAACTCATTTTTTGGTATCTACTGCAGGATAAGAAAATCGCAAAAATGGATAGTGCCCAAAAGTATCCTTTTAGCTAAGGAAAATTAAGATTTTAAAGAGAGCTTTTGTGATAGATACATTTGAGATACACTGTGCTAACTTGTACTTGGAATTTTATTAACGAAAAACACATTAACTATCCCTGAAAAAAATTTTAATAGTCAGCACTCTTTTAAACCTTATTAAAAAAATATACAAAATGGATCTGTACATTATTCTTTGCTTAATACTCATAATTTACTATCTATTGCTTCTTATTTCCATCATATTACCAACAATTTGTACAGTATTGCCATCAGTGAAACCAGTGGCGTATTTACCCAAGGGCCAAGAGGGCCATGGCCCGGGGCGGAAGGCTTCGAGGGGCGGCGCAAGGCGTCCCTCGCGCTCAGCTTGGGGCGCATTTTATAATCGTTACATACACTGAGAAAATAAATAAAAATTAATTTTTGTTTTTTATAATTAATTTATAGAGTGGCAAACCTTTTGGGCCCAGGGCCCCAAATTTTAAAATACGTCACTGAGTGAAACGCCCCTCGATTTTTTCTTACACCATCGGAAAGTAGAGATTTCAACAAACAAAAAGCTCACCGACTTTTTTAAAAAAGTTGATATTTTGACACCAGAATTTTCGATTGAAAATAAGGGTGCTTTTTCGATATTAAGTCAAAATAAGGTGAAAAAATTAATATTTTAAATCAAAAAAATTACAGTGTATTTGGGACATAAAAAAAGTAAGTTTTCACCAAATTTAGTGAAAAAAAATTTTTTTTGAAAAGATAAAAATAAAAAACCAAAAACTTTTTTGCTTATTTGAATTTTTCACATAAATTTTGAGGTTATGTGAAAAAATTGTAAATACAAAAGTTGTAGTTGTTTTTATTACTTACAACTTTGCTATTTAACTTTTTAACATAGGACTTGTAGTTTTGCCGAAAATAGAGATAAACCGTTTTTTACCCTTAAAATCTCACTCCTTTACCCTTCCCGAACTTAGATCGCCCGTAATTTATTTTTCCTTTCATTTTTGTTATATTCTCTTCCTTTTCCAATGGGTTTCATTCTACTACAATTTTGTTATTTTTTAAAAATTATCTACCCTGGACTATTAGGCACCTAGGGTAATCTCATAAACAGTCTTATGGTTATTCGAAGGTTAGAGATAATTTTTATTTAGAAAAATCTGGAAATGAGCCCATGTCTCTAGGTTTTGATTGATTTAGAAAATTTCAGAATTTTGGGAAATAGATGTTGTCCATTTTAGGGTAAAGCAACTTCAATTTGGTGTTTAATTAATTTTAATTTTGTAAAATGCGCATGGCCGCAGAAGTTAGTTTTTGATAAAGTTGTCGGGCCGAAGAAGTAATCTTTTGATTTTGTAATAGACAGTGCATTTAATATTTTTTTATGAAAAAATTAATAACAGCATGACAGTAATGGGAAACCGAAGAAAATGTCGTTAGAATTACAGGAAAAATAAATTTAAACCGATCCGAGGTAGGAGGGATCAAGGGGTGACTTATAGGGGTGGTATGTGGTTTTTTAGAATTTCCGGCGAAAGTTGACCGCCGATCGAAAAAAGTTCTATGGAGATGTTGTAAGTATTAAAAAGTTCTACAACTTTTATATACATTATTTTTCTCATAACCTCAACATTTTCAATTATTTATGAAAATTCACAGTTTAAATCATTGATAATAGTGATATTCAATATTACTAACAAAGAAAGTAATTGAAAATCGTTGAGGAATGTGTTGCTGCAAAAATATGCAAAAATAATCACTTTTCTTTACAAAAAATAAATTTCGAAAATCTTGTAGTTTCAGTTTTTCGCGTTTTCTGGTACATTTTTCCTTAGTAATGCAAATAGTTTCTTACAGCATCTGAAAGTAGACATTTCAACGAATAAATCCCCGTATATTCAGTTCAAAGCAATTGACTTTTAACATGAGATTTTTCTCTTTAAAATAGGGATAGTTTTTCGGTTTTTAATAAATATAAAATGTATATTTTTATTCAAAAAAATTACAGTTTTTTTGGAACACAAAAAGGCAAGTCTCTTCTAAAATTCATAAAAAAAAATCATTTTTGTAGAAAAAAAAATTAAAAACTATTAACACGGTTTTTTAGATTTTGCTCGGAAAATTTGATGTTATATGTGAAAAATATATATATACATATATATATCTATATAATCATAACTCTTTTTACCTTTTTTTTAGGTCTTTTTAGGTGTAGGGAGTAAAGTCTTAACTTTCAACACTACCCACACATTTCACAAAGTGCGCCCATTTTTTTCTGTCTTTAGCCAGTTGTTCTGCTTCTTGTATTGTAGTGCCTATTGGTGAATATTTTTTCTATATTGCCATCCCATGTTTCCTGAGATCTACCCCTCTTTCTTCTACGCCCCTCTTTGGCTTTCCATATTTTTTTAGTCTGGCGGTCTTCATTCGTTCTTTGTAAACCATCCCAGTTGTCTCTCTTCTACATATTCCTGTATTGACTGTAATTGTAGGTTCTTCCTTATGTCCACATTTCTTTCTCTGTCCAACATAGTGATGCCCTGTACAGCTCTCAGGTACTTCATTTCTATCGCCTGTACTTGGCTCTTCAGTGGTGAATTCATAACTCATGATTCACTCCCATAGGTTAAAATTGGTTTAAATATTGTCTTAAACTTTTTTCTTTCTTTCTTATAAACTTTTTGTTGACAGAGTGGTACATTTTTATCGCTTTCTCGCATCTTTCCTCTATGTCCTTTTCTTGTTGCTCATTACTTTGTATGATCACTCCCAGGTACTTAAAGTTCTCAACTTGTTCAATGTTTTCATCCTCAATCGTGATGCTTAGTGTTACTTTTTCAAGAGATGTTACCATTACTTTAGTCTTTCTTTTATTTGTTTTCATTCCATTTTCTTGTAGTTTCTCATTCCATACTCTTAAGTTATGCTGTAGTCCTTCTTCACTTCCCGCTATGATACCCATATCATCGGCAAATGCACATTCCACAACTTCAACCTTTTGCATGTTTCTATAACCCACTACTAGTTTTTTCATTTCATTCTAGCATTCTTTCATTATTTCGTCCATGAATATCGTAAACAATACAGGACTCATTACTCCTTCTTGTCTTAATTCTTGTTGTGCTTGGAATTTCTCGGATTTCATATTTCTGGTACTGACGTAGTTGTAATTTTCTCAATATAAGCTCTTTATTGTTTGTATCAGTTTTCCACATACTTTTTGTTTTTTAAGTATGCTCCATACTTTATGTCTTTGTACACGGTCGAATGCCTTCTCCAAATCTATGAATGCAAAATACGCACTTGTCCCACTCTTCAATGTCTTCTGTATGATCTGTTTTAGACTGAATACATGATCCTATACACTTCTACCTTTTCTAAATCCACTTTGGGCCTCTTCTAGGGTAGGTTCCACATATGCTCTTAGTCTTTTTTCTGGTATCTTTTCATATACTTTCACAGCAGTACTTAGTAGTGTTATACCTCTATAGTTGTTACCAGTTTCTTCTATCTCCTTTCGTATGTATAGGTAGTATAATCCCTATTCTCCAATCTTCCGGTACCTCTTCCTCTTTCCATGCTTTGTTATGTACATATTTTCCAAAACAATTTCATTGCTTCCGACCCCGCATTCTTCATCATTTCTGCTGTTATTTTATCGTGGCCTGGGGCCTTGCCATTTTTCATTGATTTCACAGCATTTTGTACTTCCTCCAAGTCTAATTCGCTATCTATAGTTTTTGTTTCATTTTCTTCGTTGCAATCAATTTTTTCTGTTTCTGTATTTTGGCTTTCTGTGTCGCATAACAACATCATAAAATACTCCTTCCATCTTTCCATAATTTTATCTTTTTCCACGATCATCTTCTCATTTTTATCTCTTATTGTTATGTTATGGGGATATTTTTCTGATTTTAGGTTTTTCATAGTTTTATAAAAAAGCTTTTGGTTTTCTTTACTATTCGTTTCTATTGTTTTTGCAAATGTGCTCCAACATTTTCTTTTTGCAATCTCTACCATCTCTTTTACTTTTCGTCTTTGATTTTTGTATTCATCGTATAGTTATCTTCGTTTCTATGTTGTAACAGTTTTTTCCATTTTTCCTTTTTGATTTTTATCTGTTCTTTAATTTCTTTATTCCACCATGCAGTTTGTTTTTTATTATTTTTAACTCTCAATGTTCCGCAAACTTCTCTTGCTGCTTCCATAAGTATGGTCTTGTATATTATTCCACAAATCTTCTAGATTTGTATGGTTCGTTATTGATTTCTCTTCTCTTATCTTTTTTGTAACAAGCTCTTCGTATTTTTGTTCCATTTCTTCCTTTCTCAGTTTGTATGTTTTGATTGTTTTGTATTCAGTTACTGCTTTAGTTTTCTGTATTTGTTCTTTTCCGCTGTTCCTCTTTTTAAGTTTTGCAACTACCATATAATGATCGCTACCTATATTTGGTCCTCTTTTGACTCTCTCATCTCTTATCTCTCTTCTATTTTTTCTTTCTACCAGTACATAGTCTATTATTGATTTTTCTTTGTTTTCCTTGCCGTGTCTTGTGTACTTATGTATAACTTTATGGCTATAAAAGGTATTCGTTATGATCAGATGATTCAATTTGCAATATTCTATTAGTCTTTTACCGTTATTGTTTTTTCTTTCTTCACCATATTTACCTAATACTTAAGCATCAGAACTGCTTCTGCCTACTCTTCCAATGAAATCTCTTGCCATATATATCCTTCCTCGACTGCTTTCTATCACTAGATTCAGTTCATCCCAAAATTTATTTTTTATCTCCTCTTTTTCATCTTCGTTAGGTCCGTATACTACGATTATTGTGCTGATATCTTCATCTTTATCTGCTATTTCTACTGTAAGAATTCTTTCAGAAAAGGCCTTCAATTTCTTAACATAATTAATCAGGTTCTTGTTAATCATGCAGCCCACACCTGCTGCTGCTCTCTCTTCAATTAGTACTCTCCCGTAAATTAACAAGTGCTCATTAATCATCATCTCTCTCTTTCCCTTTTTTTTGTTTCAGTTAATGTTAATATATCTAAGTTATGTTCGTTAAATTCATACAATAGTTCTGCCTCCTTAAGATTTAATCCTCTCACATTCCAGGTAGCAATTTTCCACATTTCCGTCCTTACCATATCATTTATTCCATCTTCATGCCGGTCCATCTTAAGTTTTTCCAGTTCATTTAAGCCGGTCAGTTTTTTGGCACCTCCCGCAAGCAACCCTCTCTGTTTGACTATTTTCACACATTACCCTCGCATATCAGTTTCTGGTATCCCATTGTTACTCTTTTATCAGATTTTCTCATCTCATCTGCTTGTTCTCTTATTGTTGTTTGTATTTTTCTTTCCAAGATTGTCAGGTCATTATCTATATGTATACTTTGTCATTGTTCAGGCGTCTCAATTTAGATTTATTTTTCAATATTTCCAACTTTTTACCCCAATTTTCTACTTCGATAACGTTTCTCTTCTCTCCTATTTTGTACATCGTTGTTATTTTTACCTCCACTACCAGGTTTTCCTTTATAAATCTTTCCATCTTCTCCTTCATTACATTGTTTTTTTCTGTTTCAAATCTCAGGCCACTTATTATCAGCTTGTTCCTTATCTTCTCTCTTTCTTGCTACTCCATTTTATATTCAACCGCTTCCAGTTTACTTTCAAGCTCTCCTATTTTTTTTTCGTTTAGGATTTTATCTTGTATCCATTCGGCTTTAACTTGGCTCAATTCTTCTTTGGCTATTTTTAACTCCTTTGCTAGAGATTCCATTTGTTCTTGCATTTTTTTAAAGTTTTCTCTTATCTCCATCTTAGTTTCGGAATTATCATTTCTCATCTGTGTTATGTTTGCATTAAGGTTTTCCATGAATTTTTTAATTTCTTCCATTTCTTCTGTTTTAATTTCTGGATCGGATTCAATATTTTCGTTGTGTTTAGTTGGTGTTCTTATAATTTTCTTGCTTTTTTTTTAAATTTCGGAGGTGCTTTCTGCTTCTTGTGATCGTTTTCTTTTAATGAACTCTTCTAAACTACCAATGCTGTTTGAATTTTGGCGAGATTTTTGGGATTTATAATAAAGTTGTAGATCTTTTTAATACCTACAACATCTCCATACAACATTTTTCGATCGGAAGTCAACTTTCGACGGAAATCGTAAAAAACAACGTTCCACCCCTATAAGTCACCCCCTTTATCCTTCCTACCTCGGATCGGTTTGAATTTATTTTTTCTGTAATTTTAACGACATTTTCTTCCATTTCCCATCACTGTCATGCTGTTATTAATTTTTTCTATTTTTAGCTTGTTTTTCGGCTAACTGCACTGGTCTATAAGCTCTTATGAATTTTATAACTTATAACTATAATTATTATAACTTTAAATTGGAAAATGGGGATCAAAATTTAGCCAAAGAAGTGCTAAACTGTGGGTAATGATAAAATTTTGTCAAAGTCTAAATCGGCTATCAAGTCCTATTTCTACCTCTACATGGTGATCCCTGGGTAATGCAAACATAAGAGGACGAAAGGCAATAACTTCCTAGTACCTTAAAAGTAAAACAGTCATCTTGGATAATTTATCAGATACGAATTTTATTTGGTTATTGTTATTAACTTTAAGTCCGGTTTCATAATGCTTTTAACAAGCCGATTAAAATTAACCAATAACCAATTCTTTTGGCTTCTTAGTACTAACAAATATTTTCTATCAGTTAGTTGACTTTAACGGCTTTTTAAATATTTTCTGAAATTGTGTGTTATTATATTTTTTATTGCATTACTCAGTGTGTAATTCTTTGTTGTTGTTTTTTTAATTAATTAAGTTAATATCGGTTTTAGTGCGAGTTTTTAGCAGATAAATAAAAATTTTTTTACTGGCATGTATTGAAAATCTATTAAAATATTGCTATTAAAACGATCTCAATCTTTTACAAATTGTAGTCAAACAACACAGATAATGTATGTATATCCAGGACTTTATCTGGATATCTATTAGATATACGTTGCACAACATCTAGTAAATCTATATAGCCGACTTTTAGTAGACATCTATTTTATCAACGTCACTATCCATTGGATATCGATAACGATACATTCACTGGATAACCAAGTTTGTGACACCTGAATGTCTACTAGATATCCACTGTATTTAGCAGTCTAACATAGATATCCTCTGGATATCGGATTATCTTGCAAGACATCTGGTGCAAATCTAGAAGATATTTAGGTTTGTGTTGTCTGGGAATGAGAATAGGCGAATTTCATCTTTTAAAGATTTTTTTTAACAAAAGCATTTGTGGTTATTTATCGTCTTGTTGTGCCGCCAACAGAGAAAATACACATCTTTTCGAAAAAATTGTTTAATGTCCGATTTCTTCACCTTGAGATATCTATCGGATAAGTATAACTATAAGTATAACCAATCAAACAACCGTAAAAATTTTAATTACAGTTGTTTGATTGGTTATACTCTTATAGTTATACTAATCCAATAGATATCTCAAAGTGAAGAAATCGGGCATAAGGCAGTCATTAGACCGGCAAACATTGGTCATCAATATTGAGCCAATATTGCACTAGGCTTCAGCCAATATCAATAAAAATTTGATTACCTACATATATTGGCACAATATTGGAAAACCATATAGCACGAATCTTGAGTGAAGATCAGCAGAGCATATTGGTATTGGTCATCAATATTGGCTCAATATTGTACTCGACTTTAGTCAATATTGATTTCCTATGTAGGGGTTGCGACAGCATCGGTGGACAGCATGTATTTATTGGTCTAAATATAGACGGCAACAAGAGTGCACACTCGCAGGAATGATCCCTTGGTAACACAAGTTACCAAGAGACTTGTTAGGCAGGACATAAACAGAGTTCCTACAACCAATTCATAGAGAGCACACGTATAAATGTTGGTTCTCAATTAACGCTATTTATCAATACCTATGTATTCAATAATTTTAATATAACAACCCTTTCGTAAACCAACAATACACCAAATTATGATTGTACTAAATTTATTAAAAGTTTTATCAAGTGAATCCTCGAAGAAGTTCCACTCTCAAGCATAAGCAAGTTACGAATAGGTATGATAAGGTACCAACGTTATACCTAGCCCGTCCACCTATATTGGCGCAATATTGGCAAACAATATTGAACTAATGTGGATAAAGATTGATAAGCTATATAGGTCATTAATGTTGGCGCAATATTACAGCAATCTTCAGCCAACGTTGGTGCAATATTGATTACCTATATTGGCACAATATTGGAAATCAATATTAGCGCAATATGGGAAAACAATATCGTACCATTATTGAGTAAAGATCTGCAGAGAATATTGGATATTAATATTGTCGAGTATTGCACTAAGCTTACACCAATATTAATGCAATATTAGAAAACAATATTGAATTAACATTGAATAACGATTGTCTGGCAATATTGGCACAATATTGATTCTAGCTTCAGTCACTATTGGTGCAATGTTGATTTTTTATATTGGAACAATATTGCAAAACAATATTGCACTCAATAATATTGAGCGAAGATCGAGTGGTATTATTATTAGTTATCAATATTGGTACAATATTGCACAAATATTGGCTGAATAATGCATTATTAAGCCAACATTGTGTGCTTTATGGAAACTTTTGAATAATTAAGAAATAAGCGATTTCAGTGTTATGTGCAAGTTAGAACTTAGAAGTTCTTATTTGTTAGTTGGTAATAAATTATAGTTCGCACTCCTTGTAGGGTGAATTTATTAACCAAATGAATGTTTGAAATGTAAATTATTAATTATTTTACTTTGTATTTGTAAAATTTATACCTGATATACGTCAGAATGTCTACCGCTGCACCATAACTTTATTTTCTTTAAAGAATAAAAAAAAATATTATTTCTTTTTTTACTATTATTTATTTGTAGACCGCAATGTCATAGTTATCGGTCTATGCCACTCTATGCTGTTATCTATGTCGGTTATATTATAATAAAATTTGAACAATAATATGTATTTAATGCAAAAGTTAAAGAATACATACTAAAAGGTCTTAAACAAAAACACAATATATAACAAATTAAATTAAAAAAATGTAATGCTGAAAAATGGAATAATCAAAATAAAAATGTTTTTAGATTTTTTGTTTCTGTACATATTATATTATCTAATGATAATATTGCTATTATTTTCATTTTTTCTTTTCTCTTTATTTGTCTATTGTTTACGTTTTTGATGTTCACTATTTTTTTCTTCGGAATTTAGGTATAAGATTATAAGATTAAGTGCTCGAAAAATATTTTATGGAAAATCATTTGTTGGATATTCTAAAGGACTGCACCACTGCTGCCATGAAGAGCAGAAACTTCGTGGACGAAAACACTCGAAACCGAAGAAAATATAAAAAATATGATTTTTATTTTGCTCATTAAATTTTCTCATGTCCAAATAAATCTTTATAAAAATTGTTCAATTAAAACTTTTAAATTGCATCCTTTATTAAAATCGAAAAATATCAAATATCAAATCAAAGCATACGTTTAGCTATCAACTTTGTTCTTTGCATTATTTTTATATTATTTCTTAAATATTTTGAACATTCTTACTATTTAGTTAAATTTCAATCTGCTAATTATAATTCTATTCTTTATCCAGCTTTTTTTCTAACTTTCTTTATCTCCTAAATAGGATTTATCTACAGCTTTCGATTAATTTTCCTTTTCCTTTAATTACCTACTAAAATATTTTCAAAACTAATTAAAACACATTTTATCAAACTTATCTGTATCTTGATCAATTACCTACCCTACTTTTATATTAAATTTCTTAAAATTACTCGCAAAATTGGACTTCTCTTCTCTATACGCCGATTTTCAGATTATTTAAGTACATCTTCTTTCTTCTTTATGTGCAAAAAGTATATACACAACAATGTAGGGGAAAGTGGTCTAAAGCCGACCGTTGTCCAAATTGAGATTATAGTGATTTCATTATAGTCGCCATTAATTGGTCATAGGTTGGTTGAAGATTACCGATATTGCTAGTAGCATTTAGATATGTTACAGCCAACTTTTTGTTTTCATAGTGTGGGTTATTCATTTTTAACTAATTTTTGATTTGTGATCATTTTGTTTATTTCGTAAATCGCCAAAAAATAGTAAATAATTTCTAATAATATTGACGTACTGTTTTTGAAAATAATATTTATTCAGTGATTGATTGTTTGATTTTATACGTAAATGCTGTTTAATTGTTAAAAAGTAGTGTGGTCTAAATCCGACCTCAAGTAATGGTTCCAAATCCGACTCCCATTTTTTGAGTTGTTTAGAATTGATACATTCATATAATCCTACAAAGTTACTTTTTTTGTATTTTTATATATTCGTGAATTTTATATACGTATTTTTTGTGAGTTATAAAAGATATTCTCAATGAATCTATAATTCCAACTGCAGCAAATGAAGAAATCGGTTCTGATAAATCGATAGATACAGATTTTTATTTAGAAACATTCAATCGACCAGTCAACAGATCAGCACCACAAACATCTAGTTTGAGAATTAATAAAACACTTCAAGTAATTCGGGCATAATATGCACAAGCTCCACCACAAAAACTACAATACGCCGAAGGTGAAAACAAGGTTGAACAAGAATATTAACTGATGATGATCTCATGAAAGAAATTGAAACGGAACTAAAAAATATAGAACGCCTAGCAAAGAAAAACATACCAAGAAAAATCCTCTTCAATCAGAACTAAATTAAATTGAGCAACAGCCAAGTACCAGCAGATTAGCACTACAGCAAAACGCTCATAAGGAACCAAAAGTATTTTCTCTTTTTTTTAAAATATTTTTTATTACTAAGATAATTTTCGATTATTAATACTAATTTTGTTTAAATTTTACGTTGAAAATTGATGAAAATAGAGAGGTCGGATTTAGAACAGGTGGGGGTCGGATTTACCTCCAAATTACTACAGATTACTATTTTTATTTTGGCTGTAGTTCAGAAGTGGTAGGAGATACATCAAAAGTTTGTTTGACAAAAAGTTGAGGAATTGAATGAACTTTACAACGATACTAAAATTAAAGTAATAAGTCTCGATTTAAAAGTTCTATGTAAAAAAAACCAAAAGGGAGTCGCTTTTAGACCACTTTCACAATTATAAAAATTGGAATAAAATGAAAAACATTATTAAAATTGTTTGATGTAATTATTAGATAGTTGGTGAACGAATTTGGAGAAGTTTTAGTGTAAATTGGACAATAATTAAAATAAATTTATAAATTCGATTCGCATTTTCTTACTTACTAGTCTTACTAGAAGAACAGTTTTTAACTTTTCCATTTGGGGAAGATCGCAGCAATGTGTAATTTCACAAGCCTTTAAATATGGTTTAACTTCATTGTAAAGGTGTTCATAAACTCATATTATTTGAGATTTCCTTCTCTAATCCGACATCTAGAATGTAGGTAAATCACATTTTTTATAGACTACATAAAGGTGTGCTTCATGTTTAGATAATGAATTCACACTTAACTCTTTATTACACCTACGAAACATAATTTAAAAGTATAAAAGATTATAGAAGTTTAGAAGCATGTTTGTGGTAATTGAAGTTTTTATTTATTATTATGTTGACATTGTTTTAAAATAATGGTAGGCATTTAAAAGCCGATGTGGGGGTACATTTTTCTGTTATAGAAAGATTTAAAATTTTGCATCAATATTTAAAACGGTGAAGTTTACGTAATATAAAAATTTAAACATAACATAAATTAAAAACTGAACTTAACTAAATCTAAATCTCTAAAATTAAACAAGTAGAACAATATTTTTCTTATTAATATTCAATTGGTTTGAAAAAACAAAACATTGTATAAATTAGAAATAAATAATAAGAATAAAGGGGGGGTGGAGTGATTAATTGTTTACGTTTCTATTTTTAGAGTTTTAAAACATTCTAATTGGTTTATTCGTAAACAAATACTAGTAAATAAATACTACATTAATAAAATTCACTTGAACAAAAAATATTTTTTATTTAAATTAGATGTTTCCCAAGAAGGAATAAACAATTGATTACGTAAAATGGTATCAATTAACGATTCATATTAAGGAAATTTTATTTAAAATGTTTCTACACTGTATAAATACCTATAAGAAATAAGTTCTTGGTGGAACCTACTATGTAGTATGTACACATAAAATTAAAACACATCGTTAACTGGTGGTTACCAAATCTTATGCAACAGATACACTTTATTAAATAGCGTGCTAAGGTACGGTTACAATTATTGCATGTCTTTCATTTTTACCTTGTGACCTGATGACCTATGAATCCCGTTCGATTGATACTTCATCTTCTTTCAGTACGATGGTAAACACTCATAAGTAAGTTGTGCAAGGAACTTTTAATGCTATTTAGTTAAACGCGCTTTCATTATTTATAATAATTCGAAATGTTTTATAAATTAACTGCAATTGTTATGTTTTGGTGTGTACTTCAAGTTCAGGTTTGTAAACATTTTTTTAAATTATTATTATTATTATTAACTCCTGACCGAATATATTGGGGTGATTGTAACATCAACATTGTTATTGAATCAATAACATCCCTATTATTTCTTCATTTATTTTTAATTTTAATTTTAATTAAAAATTTAATAATTAAATTAAGTAAATTATTAAATTAAAAAATTCAAATTTAAAAATGTACCACGAATAGCTTACATAGGGATGGTTTCGGTTACCGGAGTTACTTACTTTTAAATATTTGAAAAATTAGTAATAATAAAATGCTAGTAAATAAAAATGGCAAAATAGATACAAATTTAAATAAGTACTAATTACAATAAATAAATATTATCAATTATAAAAAGTATAATTTTTTAGAACAGGTAAAATTATAAAATGATGCAAAGGAGAAGTCATGCAACTTCAATGTTTAACGCTCTTGAAATTTTTAAGGTCAACTATATCAAATTTTACCATGATATGCTGCTTTATTAGTATTTAAATTTTAGAAGAAGTAGAATAGTTAATAATAATGTATAACATACCAAATATATACAATATACAATTTCAGACAACTAAAAATCAAATAAAACTATTCGGAGCTATTGAAGGACCAAAGGACTGTGTAAAAAAAGAAAAACCTAACTAAATTTATTTTATTTAAGTTATTTAAAAATAAGTATTACATTATAATTATATTGTTTACATTACATAACATACCGTATCGTATAATTTCTTATTATCTTATTCCAAATTTTAATATTCTTCATTCTGTAAATTCGTCTGTATCGTATTCCAATTTTTCAATAATTTTAATTAAATCCTGATTAATATCAATACTACCACATTGTTTAACGTCAAGACATACTGATAACGGTGATTTCTGCACATTAGAGTCATCTTGATTGTCAATTATTACATCTTCTTGAAGGTTCAGTTTGTCTAATTCGTCATGAATCTTATTTTCAAAATTTTCAAGTTTCTCTGAATTATTGTCATCGTTTTCATCTTTTAAGGCTATTTCTTCTATAATACGAAACTCTTCTTTTCGAAGGTATGGTTTATACACATCACATTTATTTTCAGAATTTTTAAATTCATCTAAAGTTTCGTCATATTCTTCAGTAGTTTTTTCGTGTAATTGTGGTCTCTTTTTATCGGGTAACTCTTCATTATAACAATAGCCAACATCGACGCATTTATTTAATTCATCATCCACAATTTCTTCTTTTTTAAGATCTTCTTGTTTCACCAAAACTTCATCTTGATTGGAGCAATTGTTACTTCCTAAATATGTATAGTATTGTCTCAAGTGAAATTGTTTATTACAATGTGCAGAAATAACACTCTCAAGTTCATCATTGTTAATTCGTGGTAGATACATCTTACACAATTCGCAATAATAAACTTCCACTTTACAAACTTTTTCTCTTCCAAGGATTACCAATTTTTCTTGTGGCTCGTTAATAACCACCTCATCAGGTTCTCCATTTGCTTCGTCAATAATATTCCACGTACAATCATCAGAAATATTTTTATCGGCAACTACAATTTCATTTAAATCCGAGCATGCCTCTTTTCTAAGATGCTTAAGAGAACAAATGTGATTTTCGTAAGCCACGTGACCACTCAATTTAATTTTACAGATTTTACAATAGCGCCCCACAATGTCTTGGATTTTCTTATGATATAGTGAAGCTTCGTGTGTAGCTTCAGATTGTTGGTAAATTAATTTACAGATCTGACAGAAATTAGTGGAAGATTTCAGGTTGTTAAAGTTTTTTTCTAATTCATTTTGTGTTCTACGTTGAATTTTCCGAGTTTTGATTAAAATAGCATTAAGTTTTGAAACAACTTTTCTTAAAACTTCTAAATGTGTTGAGCTTTTTAAATGCAAGTTGTATTCTATAGAGTTGAAATATTTTAAATTACAATGTGGACAAACCAATAATTCAATCTCTTGGTCGTTTCTAATCTTAGATTTTTGATTTTTACTAATTACTTTATCATTGTTGGGACTAACTTCGAATTCATTTTTTGTTTCAATTCTTTCGTCTTTAATGTTAAGGTTATTTCTATTTTCAAACGACGCCAAAGAATAATTTAAATCAGGGTTCATCTGGGCTCTGAAGGAAAATGGACTTCTACGAAGAGGTCGTTCTCTTACATCCGACAATGTTTTTTTAGAATTTATTTGTTCTTTGTGTGAATTTCCTTCTCTAGGGTTACTCCATAACGGAGTAGAAGTATAAAGTTTTTGTTTTGTTGCAAATGGAGAAGGAGGTTTGGTCTCTCTTGAACGACTTATATAATTCTCTAAATTATTGTGATTATAACCAGAACTGGAATTATTAAAGTTTTCTTTCTCGAAGTTATGGTGAAAGTTTGAGACATTTGAATTTTTCTTGTACTCTAACTTATAATGTTCATCATGTCTAAAATAATTTTTTGGTATATCGGGTTGATTAGGGTGAACAAAATTATTAGTTGTAGGATACTCAGAGTAATCGTAAGTATTTGACCGATCTATCTGGTTTCTATAGGATAACATGTCAGGTCGATGATAAGTTTGAATATTATCATTAAAATTATTACCATTTGTTTCTTCAGAATATCTGGCAGTTGAATCACGCCCTGTATAAGAATTTATCATGTTACCACCAAATACCGAAACATTTCGTGTAGCGCCGATAGGTTCCAATCCATGGTGGAATACACGACGATTGTTATCACTTTCAGGTGCCTTTTTCTGCACATTTGCACTAAATATATCACTATGCGTGAAAAATCTATGATCTCGAGACATTTCTATCGGTTTGTAGAATGCACGAAAAACTACTGAACAATAATTACTTATACTAATAAATTATAATATATATTTTGGTAAAATTTAAATTTTCTTCATGTGTTCATTAGAGTTGCCCATATTACCAACTTGACAATATTTAACAATTTAATGTTGCTTGTTTGAATTCAGTGCCGTCACGAAAATTTAACTAATAATTTTTAATTTTTTTAATTTTCTGTTATTGGCTTCTTATATTTAATCAGTGGCGTAACTACTCTGTTTGGGGCCCGTGTATATATTTAGCACAAGACTACGGGGCCCCCTAGGGGGGTGGCATAAATATCTATGTTTCCCCCTTCCTACACATATGTGTAGTTACTTAATTTGTCTAATGTTTGGAAAACCCCTAAGTTAAAATAGTACCTAACCGAATTTTTTGTACGTAATTTTATTTTTTGAAAAATGTTTTATTTTTTATCGATTTTTTCATATAGTGAAGCGGCATAGTATAAAAATGTATAGCAATTGTGCATTTTGTGATAAAAGCATCAAATTTTTATCAGTGTTGGTACATTATATGAACTTGATTTTAAGATATTGGGGCACTTCGATTGCGCATGCATGAGATTTGGGAGCTAATTCAAATTCTGCAAATTTTTTTATTGAATCTATTTTAGATTTTGTATATTTTTGGGCTTTAGAACATTGAAGTTGATATTCAATGGTGAAAATACAGTTAATCTACAGTAAATTGATACTAACATATCGTCGGTTAAGAGTGTTAAACTGCTAACTCCTAAAAATAAAATTTTACAGGAGAAAATACAAGCTGTATTATACTCGTAAACAACATTTCTATTATTGAAATGTATATATATATACAAAGTATATGAGTAATGTCATATCTTACAAACTAAGAAGTTTGTATTCATAGACCCTTTTGCACCTTCAACATCGCAACAACAACCGATGACAAATTGGGAACTAAGTTTCATTTGCCAAAAAGATACACTCGGTGGTGTATTTAGAAGGGGGCAAATGGACAATTACCCCCTCCCCCCCAGGATGACTTGGATTGTACCCCTAAAACCCCCCCTGATAAAAATAATGATTACTACAAAGTTTAAAAATTTAAATACTAACTTTAAATTATTGGAACTTGGAAATTTCCCAGCTTTTTCCGACAAAATTTATTGACAAAATTATTCTGTATTCTGTAGGTATTCCAGAAGAGTGGGAATTTTATTATATGTACTACTAGAAACTAGACCAGCCAGTTTATACCTTTGACTATAACTGTCATAACTGACAGTTAACTTTCCAAGTAACGTAAAAGTTGCTGCTCTTGGTAAAGTGTCTGTTAACTATGTGTCCAGTAAATTTATAAACCTCCAATTAGAATTGAAAGTTTGTCACTACTGTCACTTCTAATTAGATGTTTATAAATTTATCGGACAAATAGTTAACAAACACTTTACCAAGAGGTGAATTAATTAACCCTTAGTTTGATAATACATTTTTGGTTGGTAAAAAAAGTCTACTAACCAGAGAGAGTGCTTTTTTCCACCAAAAAATGACACGTTGTAGCAGGAGCAGCAGAAGCGTGCTGGGATTTTATGTTCAGGATTATTTGCAACTAACGCGCATGAATGGATTAACAAGATTCTAAAAAATCTCTAATTTGCCACCCTCCAAAATCATTTTCTAAATACGCCACTGGATACACTACAAGTTTTAACAAATCCAAAGCTATTAAAGAGAAAAGACAGTAGATCCAGTTACAAAGTATTGGCTGAAAATCTTGTCAAAAATGAACTAAGTTCTCTGACGAAGCATTTGTTGTTTATAATGTTGTTTATACAGCTTTTATTGTCTCCTGTAAAATTTTATTTTTAGTATCAATTTACTGTAGATTAATTGTATTTTTACCATTGAATATCAACTTCAATGTTCCAAAGCCCAAAAATATGCAAAATCTAAAATAGTATCAATAAAAAAATTTGCAGAATTTAAAACGGCTCCCAAATCTCACGCATACGCAATACGAAGTGCCCCAATATCTTAAAATCAAGTTCATATAATTTACCAACATTGATACAAATTTCATTCTTTTATCACAAAATGCACAATTATTTTACTATGCCGCCCCACTAATAATGTGTTTTTACTATTATAACAATGATTTTTTCAAAACTGGTTATAGTTTTCACATGCTAATTGAAAAGATACAAGAGGATCGTGAACTGACAAAGCATATTTTAACAAATTTTAGCATTCAATCCAACGTTATTTATTAGCTTATCTAAATACGAGTAAATGGGTTCATTTACTACTTTGTCGGTCTGTAAAAATATAATATTATTAATGTATTTGATTTAAATAATTTGTATTTTAATAAATTTTAATGAAATCGCGGTTTAGGCCCAGTGCAATTAAAAAAAAAATTCTAAAGCAAACACCTCAGAATTTACTAAAAATAATGCGATTAACAATCGTCGATTATATTAATTTAATGTAGCTATAAGGTAAAGAAAAAGTGAAAGATTGAGATCTTTAATACAGTTCTTGCGGAGGGCCCTCTAGGTTCTGAGCTTTCTTGTAAATTAATTTATGCGCCTGGTTAATTGCTTAGGTTAATTGCCTACTTTTAAAAAGTTATGTATGCTTAGGCAGGTGAGGCGGTGGGGGCCCTTTTCGTAGTTATGCTTATAACAAGCAATCCCTATCAATATTAGTTAACATTAATAATTTAGTTTTATTGTTTATTTAAAATTTGATGTTGTCTTTAGGCAAATTGAATTTTATAGGGGCCCCTTCGTAACTAGTTCGTTCCGGGGGCCCGTGTTTTCTGAACACTCATAACACCCCGTTGTTACGCCGCTGTATTTAATGCTGTGTTAAGTTTTATAAATCTAGACATAAGAACCATTTTTCCAGTGCTCAGTTAATTGTATTTCTATCCTTCTTCCTTCAATTTCAATTTGTAGTATCCGTGTTCTGGGCGTCGTTGACCACACTTTAAAGATAAATAAGGAAAATCCAAGTCGGTCACCCTATCCTTGTCCTAGTGGTTGTGAAGTCTTCATTCTTGTTTTTGTGCGCGTCTTGACTACACGCAACCCACGCAAGTGTAAATTAAGTAAATTAATAGTGAATTTGTGAATTTGTGAAAATGGGAAAATCACATAAAAGGAAACATTATTCAGAAATATCTCGTCTGGAAAAGGAGATAAAAAAACTTAAGAAAGAAATTAAAACCTCTCACAGGAATAGCAGTTCATCTTCTTCAAGTAAGTGTATTTATTAATACTGAATTATGCATTACAGTTGGAAACCCATGAACTACATTTTTGTATAATCATGAAATAGCCTTCGTGCTAAAATTCTTGCATTATGGCTTGAATTATCCATGAATTAGATTTGTATCTAATCATGAAGTAGCCTTTTGCGCTAAAATTCTTGCATTATTGCTTGAATTATCCATGAATTGGATTTGTATCTAATCATGAAGTAGCCTTTTGCGCTAAAATTCTTGCATTATTGCTTGAATTATCCATGAATTAGATTTGTGTCTAATCATGAAATAGCCTTTGCGCTAAAATTATTATATTATCACTTATATTATCCATGAATTAGATTTGTGTCTAATCATGAAATAGCCTTTGTGCTAAAATTATTACATTATTGCTTGAATTATCCATGAACTAGAATGTGTTCTTTTCATAAAGCAAGTGTATGTACTTGAATCCATCCAGCTTTAATAATTAAACCATTGTCTTCCCATAAAGCGACCCCAAACATAAAAATTAAAATATTTTCTAAATTTTGTCGCATTTAAAAATAAATGTCGACTTCCATAAATAATAAAAGTTTCTTTTATATAGGGGGTTCAACTCCGACCAACGATAACATTAGATACGCTTATACACCCTCACCACCGCCTTGTAATTATTACCATAACGATCTCACACGGGAAGACAAAGATTTGCAGCTGATTAGAAACTCGACACCACCATATCAATCGTTTGTTAACGATTATAATAACGATGACTTACCCGCAGAAGAATCGATAAATAGTGCAATTTTGTCAGTTCTTGGCGATGACGTAGTCACAAAACAAGACTTAGGGCCCGCTATTCAAAAGCAATTAAGTATTAACTTAGACTACGTGTTAAAAAATGGGTTAAAATCTGAAGACATTTCTTCTATTTTAAACAAATATCCGGCACCAATTAATTGTGTTATGTTTAACCCACCCCAACTAAACCTAGCAATAAAAGGTTGCTTGTCAGAAACGATTTTACAGCGTGACGTAAAATTAATACATCACCAAGAAAAGATTAGAGCGGCTTTAGCAGCTTCTAGTAGAGCATTAACTGACCTAATTTAAAAAGAAGGCGGGGAAGAAATAAATAATCTTAATATCATTGAAAAAATAAAAGATTCTATTCGCATATTAGCTTACATACAAAACCATCAGACTAAACTTAGAAGAAACTTATTAAAACCAAACATTAAAGAAAGTTTAAGAGACACTTTAGATGCAGCTAACATAGATGAATATTTATTCGGTAAAGAGTTTGAAGAAAACGTTAAAAACGCCAAAATTATAGAGAAGGCTTCGAAAGATCTTGCCTTGGAACAAAAAAGAAAACTTCCAAATCATAAACAAAGACCAAAAAACTTCAAGACCCCGTCTACATATCGACAGAAATATCAAAGACAATATGTAGGCGGGCAGACTCGACGTCCACCAATAAAATACAATCAGAAACTTGCCAAGAGAAATCCTATTCCTTACAATCGCAACAATCCCCAACGATACCGACAACATTAACACAAGTAAGTCCCATTATAGCTGGAAGATTAAGTAACTTCGTAAATAAATGGGAGGAAATTACCTCCGATTCTTTCATCATTTCTTGTCTAAAAGGTTATAAAATTCCTATTATCGGAAACATTTGTCAAAATTATATTCCACAAGAAAAAGCATGGACACCCTTAGAACGGAAAGATTGCTCAGAACATAAAAAAAAATCTAATTTCTATGGGAGCTATTGTTCCTTGTAATCACGAAAAAGGCGAATTTATATCGAATATATTTTTAGTACCGAAACCAGACGGTACTCATAGGTTTATTCTAAATTTAAAGAAATTTAATCAATGGGTTAAGAAAGTTCATTTTAAAATGGAAGATTGGAGGTCTGCAATAAAATTAATGCAAAAAGATTCATATATGGCTTCAATTGACCTACAAGATGCATATTATTTCGTACCTATTTCTAAATCATCTAGGAAATTTTTGCGTTTCTTGTTCCAGAATAAACTTTTTGAATTCACTTGCTTACCCTTTGGATTAAGTACAGCACCATACATATTCACCAAGTTGTTAAAACCCGTCTTCTATTATTTACGACAAAAAGGGTTTATTTCCATCACTTACTTAGACGATTTTTTATTATTTGGACATAATTTTCAAAATTGTAAAATGAATATAGAGGTAACTAGGAATCTTTTAGAACATTTCGGTTTTATAATAAATAAGAAGAAAAGTGTTATGTCACCTTCAAAAGAATGTAAATTTTTAGGATTTATGTTCAATTCTGAAAAATTGCATTTAGGCATTCCAAATGATAAAAAACAAAAAATTCTGTCATTTATTAAATCTTTTGAAATAGGAAAACGTATTAAAATAAGAGAATTTGCTTGCTTAACAGGTAAAATTGTATCATGCTGTCCAGCTGTACGTTTTGGTTGGATTCATTTAAAACCATTTGAAACATTAAAATATAGAGAATTAAAACTTAATGGCGGAAATTTTGACAGTTACATGTTTATTCCACATAGTCTTAAGAATGAATTAATGTGGTGGAAACACAACATAGAATTTCCCAACCCTATTAGGACATCCACCTATAAATTGGTAATTTTTTCGGATGCCTCAAAAACAGGTTGGGGAGCTCATTGTAATGGTGAATATGTACATGGTTTTTGGAACAAGTACGAGAAAACTTATCACATTAATTGTCTGGAATTATTGGCAGCATTTTTCGGGTTGAAATGCTTTGCAAAATCAATTCAAAATTGTGAAATATTGTTAAGAATAGACAACACTACAGCAATTGCTTATATTAATAAATTTGGGGGTACAAAATTTGAATAATTAAATAGACTTTCTAGGGATATTTGGGAATGGTGTGAAAGTAGAAACATATTTATTTTTGCATCTTTCATATCTTCGAAAGATAATAACGAAGCAGATTTTGAATCAAGAAAAGTAGAAGGAGAAACTGAATATGAGTTAGCTGATTTTGCATTTAACGAAATTATTGGTAAATTTACTTCTCCTCAGATAGACTTATTTGCCAGTAGATCCAATACTAAATGTCAAAAATATATTTCATGGAAAAAAGATCCAGATGCTTTGGCTGTAGACTCTTTTACCGTTAACTGGACTAACCTGTTTTATTACGCTTTCCCACCATTTCCTATTATTATTAGAGTCTTAAGAACAGTAATTGATGAGGAATCGGAGGGAATTCTTGTGGTTCCAAACTGGCCCACTCAACCATGGTGGCCCTTATTTACATCATTATGGGTTGATGATCCAATTATTTTTCAACCAAATAAAAAATTATTAACCTCTTCTAGGGGAGATCCGCACCCATTATGGAAGAACATTTCCCTGGTTTCCGCAAGGTTATCAGGGAAGCTTTTATCTTAAAGAATATTCCAGATGAGTCGATTGATATATCTACTGACTCTTTATCACTATCTTCACAAAGACAATATACAAGCGCATTAAGAAAATTGTGGACATACTGTCACAAAAATAAACTTTATTTTTACAAATCTTCAATTACGTCTATATTAAGTTTTTTGACTGCGGAATATAATACCGGAGCTTCATATAGTAACCTAAACTGTATAAGATCTGCAATTGCCCTTTTAATAGGGCCAGAAGTAGGAGAAGATTTCAGAATAAAACGATTCTTTCGAGGTGTTGCTAAATGTCGTCCACCAAGGCCTAGATACGAAGCAACTTGGGACCCTCATATGGTTTTACAATTTTTATCATGTATACCTAACACAGACGCTTCATTAAAGGACTTGTCACAAAAACTTATTACTCTCATCGCCTTAACTACAGCACATAGAATACAGACATTAAGTTTAATTAAACTGTCAAATATCAAACATTACACAGATAGAATCGAAATAAAAATTTCGGATAATATCAAGACTTCTGGTATAAATAAAACACAACCTACGCTGATATTACCTTTTTTTAAAGATAATTCTATATGTCCAGCTCATGCAATGCAATGTTATTTAAAGAGAACTGCACATCTTAGAAACGATACAGATATATTATTTCTATCTTTTAAAAAATCATTTGAACCTGTAGGTTCCCAAACTTTAGGAAGATGGATAAAATTAATTTAAAAAAAGAGTGGTGTGGATACAAATATTTTTAAAGCTCATAGCACCAGACACGCTAGTACATCGGCGGCAAATCGGGCAGGTGTAAGCGTAGAGACAATCCGCAAAACTGCAGGATGGTCTAAGAACTCTGAGACTTTTTCAAAATTTTATAACTTAGAATTAGTGAGTAAAGATTCTTTTGCAAGAGCAATTGTTAAAATATAATATTCTTCTAATAAATATCATTGTAAATTTATATCTACAAAATAATAATTAGTATAAGTAACTAAGATTAAATATAGAAAATATTTCCTACTTCTATATAATATAATATTAAAATATTATAATAATAAATTTTTTTTTTATGCCTTGATTATCTTTCTCAAGATAAATAAACATAATTTTTAACCGTAATCTACTTTAAACATCTACAAATTGAAATTGAAGGAAGAAGGATAGAAATACAATTATATGATTAAACGAACTTACCTTAAGTGAAGTTCTGATCATAATTGTATGATATCCTTCTTCCGAATATTTCAATCCCACCCTACCCATACTTACGTACATATTATGACTATATAATATTATACTACCCTTAAAATGATTACGGTTAAGCTTCAAACAAGAATGAAGACTTCACAACCACTAGGACAAGGATAGGGTGACCGACTTGGATTTTCCTTATTTAACTTTAAAGTGTGGTCAACGACGCCCAGAACACGGATACTACAAATTGAAATATTCGGAAGAAGGATATCATACAATTATGATCAGAACTTCACTTAAGGTAAGTTCGTTTAATCATATAAATATACTTGTAAGGTTAACCGGTGATTATTCAGTGGCGGATCCAGACAATTACCTTATTAGAAGGCAACAAAATAAAAATTTATTAACTAAATAAAATAAATTATATGAAATACTAGTAATAATAACAAAATTAAATTTATTTTTTGTGTTGTAATAAATTAAAATTATTTGGAGTAAAACGTTGTTTTTTTTGAGAAAAACATCAATAGTCGCAATTTGCAAATTCATTGTCAAACTAATCAACAGGGCCATCTTAAGGCTGTCACGCATTGTGCAATATCCAAAGACGCCCGGTATTGAATATGCGGAAAAATAATATAAAATAAAAAGATACGAGAAATCTAATGTTAAAATTATTTAATTTTAATCTTTCAATGAAAGGGGAAATCCTGTGTAAAAATGAAAGAATTGTGATGAAATTCGAAAGATTTGACAAAGATCAAATTTTGTATTGCTAATTTACATGATTTATATGGTTTTTCACTTGATTGAATTAACATAATATTATTAAGAATTGATAAAAATTAGGTATTCGCATGAGAGGTTCCAACATAGAACATAATTAAGATGTAAAATTTATATAATGATAATTATATACTATTTTTTAAATAAAACATACTTTAAATAAGTAATAAAAATAAATTATTAATTTTTATTAATAACTAATATAATACTGATATTGCTTTTAAGCATGCATAACTATAAAAGGAGTCTCCAACTCCCACCTACCTAAGCATACATAACTTTTTAAAAGTAAGTAATTAACCAGACGCATAAATTAATTTGCAAAAGAGTCCCGAAGCTAAAGGTCTCTCCGCAAGAAGAACTGCATTAAAGATTTTACTTTTTTACTTTTTATTTACTTTATAGCTAAACAAAATTAATACAATCGACGCCGACGATACTCCAGTATTTTTTTCGAAAAAGTTTTTCGAAAAATAAAATTACGTTAAAAACAGTTCTTTTCAAAAAAAAAACACTTAATAAATAATAATTTATTGAGAGTCATTTTGTTAATGTGTTTTTGAAACAGTATTTTGATAATGTAGGCAGTTAATGGAAATTTATTGTTTTCAATCAAATTAACAATAATTTTATTTAAAAAAATTTAAGAATGGCGGAAAAATTTAATAATAGGTAAATCAATAATTATTATTTACCGATTTTGCATAAAGCACTTTATTTTTTATTTTTAATAAATTATGTAGTACCTGACGGTACTATTTTAACTTAGGGGTCCCCGCCAATCCAATCAAATTGTTTCTTTCTTTTTGGTGTCTCTTTTGTAGGGGATCATACCCTAACGTGCCGAAGCAGCTAATCTTGTTAAGATGATACGTTGTAGAATTTCGAATAGATTGAAATACTTATATATTTCCTTATACTTGATCAGCAAGCCATATTATAATTTTATTTTGAATTCAATTTGATTTGAGATTCACATTTAAAATAATAAATTTAATAAATAATTTGTTTTTCATCTTTATTAGTTTTAAACCGAAGTTTCATGCAAGTTGTTATACCGACTGAGTAAAATAAAAAAGTAAGTGTAATAAAAAATTAAATCTTTTTGAAAATTTTCCGTTTGAAATTGTTAAGCCTAAAACAATGCATTTCAATATAAATTGGATAAGCATTACCTAACTCTCGATTTAACTATTTTAACGGCAATGAAATGCAATCTAGCAAGCTTCACAGAGATTTGATCAAGTTTTTTTTTAATTTTGGAAAATCTATAACTAAAAGATAATTTGTTTTTATTTAATCAATATTTAAATATCATAATGCATACCTTTCAGGTATGACAATTCAGGCCTATTTCAACAATTTCGACAATGAAAAAGTAATCAAATATATTTTGTGGATGAAGTTTTTGTTATCAAGGTAAAGAAGCCATACAAATTTACAGAAATCTTATAAGTAAGTGATAATTAATTTACGGAGTGAGCTCGTTAAAGCTTTCGATGATAAATATTTTTGAAATCATAAAAATGACAAAAATAATTAATATATTTTATTTTATATTTTTTATAACCAACTTTTGGAAATTTAACACAAAATAGTTGAAAATAGTACCTATATTTTTATAGGTAGTTTTATTAATCCTTCAAAGCTCAAGATTGCTTCTTTATAATAATTCTTTTTATAATAAATTATAGTTTATCGATAAACGTTAAAGGGGCAATTATCAAGAAAATGTGTTACAGATGTGAAACCAACACTAAGCATTTGTGAAATTTAATAAGAAGTCATTCATAAATCATCATCATCATCAGTACTTAATTTTTTGGTGTCAAGGATTGTAATTTACGTTAAAGAAAAATTTACTTAATAGACACCTACATCATACTTTTATTAATAAATTTAATATAATTGATTAAATTTCTGTGGATATTATTATACTTACATATAAATTTCATTCTTTCTATAATCCCATAAATCACTACAACTTATCAATTGCTGGATGAATAATATGTTACGAGCCGATAGTCGAGTACTATAACTATATTGCAACTGTACTGGTAACAATCGCTGGCGCTGGTAGTACGAACCAGCGAAATTCTTCTTATATTCAATTAAGAAAACTGCATTGTTAAAAAAAATGTTCAATTAGAGTAAAAATAAAATGAATTCTGATTTATATGTGATTTATTGCAGCTGAATCTATCTGAATCATTGAGATACTATAATGTAGCAAAGTTTAATAAAATTTTATAGAAATTTGATTTTAGTATTATATTGCTACAAAAGTTAAAATATTTAAGTATTAGAAAATCTATTAAAATCTATAAAAAATAATAATTAATATATATATTTTTTTAAATAGTCCTTTTAGCTTTATACTTGAGTAGTAGGATAACCGGATAATCGGATTAAAAATGTTCAAATGATTTATCTTTATTATATTCAATTATTATTTTTAATTTAATATTGTCGGTTTTATTTGAAAGTTTTCGAACTCTACATTTTAATCTTTATATTTCAAGTTTAACTGGAAGCGTAGCAGTATAGAAACTCAGGTCATTCGAGTTTCACCATATTTTAAACCATTAGGGGACGATCATCAAAATATTCTTAATGACATAATAAAACCCTTATTTTCATTAGACATTCAGAAAATCATTCAAACACACAATCATTGTAGTCACATGCTTCCGTGTCCCCTTAAGTAATCTATTGTTTCTTACCTCCAAAAATGTAATATAAAAATAATTTGATATTAAAATAACAAAAAGAAAAATATTTATAACGATAATAGGCCTATAGAATGAAGTTAAATAAAATTATCAACTTTTTTGTTATTTCAAGGTGAACCATAATAATATGATATTTAACTACCAAAATATTTTTTAAATATTGACATTAGACCTATGTTGCTAACTAGTCCTTGATTGTAACTAATTTTTAAAAAAATAAAGGAGTTGACCAATTATGTTTTTTTTTAAGTTAGTACATAATGATGAGGATCAGCAAATGCTAAGAGATCGAACGAATTTTTCTTTCTGGATCTTTCTGGATAGTTTCTTATTATAATTTATTATTTCTGTTATTGTAATTAACTTATAAAATATTGTAAACCACAAAAGCATTGTTAGTAATAAATATATTAAAACTTAATAATGAGGATAAATGCATAGATCTGCTTTCATTCATCTCTAGTGGTTCCAATTTTCTAATAATTAGCATATAAGCGATGGTTTACTATTGCAATTCATACACTTCAATTACTTTTTATTAGGTGATCATAATCAGCTACGCTACGCTACGTGGAAGAAGATTCTTAAAGTTTCTTATTTCAAAGAAGGTTTTATAGGTAAAGGTCTTTCTGGCAATAAAAGAAATTAATATATTTATTAAAATTTTTTTTTATATTGCATATCCGTTTGGTACCAAAACGAATTACCTATTGGTATACATCATACGTGGAATAGATTAACATTTTTGATAATATAATATGAACTAAATTATATATAACCTATTAAATAATATTTAGTAGTTCAATAAATTAATAATATTTATTGTGTCTCTGCAATCAAGTTATGCAGATTATTTTTCTAGTTGAGTCATCCTGATGTTCAAGTAGCAATGTTTATAAAAAATCGTTCGAATCACAGTTATTAATTCATGTTCAAACTTTCTAAACTAAACAAACTAATACTATGTGAATATTAAAAATGGTTTGCATTATATCTAAACAAGTAATTGTTGAACAATAAAAATTGTAAAAATGAAGGATATATAATATTTTAAAATTTATCTAATTTTTTCGAATGTTGAATTGCAATGTTAGATTTGTGGGTTTGATCCCAAACTCCAGTAAAAAATAGGACAACAGTAATAATATACCATAACTCTTCAAGTGGATTTTTTTTAAATTGTAAAAAGCACTGTGTATATAAATTGAAATATTTTCGAGTATTTCAAGATTGTTTTCGTTTTTTTTTGTTGTTTTTTGAAAAAAGGATTTGTGATATTCACAGCTGAAGTTACGAGTATTATTGCAGTTTCTTTTGCAAAACATTTATTTTTGTTGATCAATTATTATTATTTATATTTATCTATACAAAGAAAAATGCGGAAACATTTCCGTATCTTTATGACACATTATTGTGGTTTTATATTTATGGTAACCCTATTCGGTATTTAGTTCACTGTCCAGTCAACCACTTGAGAACTGAGAATTATAAGAATTTTATATTATTTCATTATTATATTATGATCACGTTCCAAACATCAAGTATTAGTTTTTAATTAAAAAGTTTTTTAATTACAAAACACTTTATAGTTAATAAACAAATTAATTTCTTTAAATGTCTAGGCTAATGGTTTACCATCTAAACTTGACCTGAGACCTGCAATTGCTTTTCTTCCATATTTATAAAGATTTACTGGGTGACGTATTTAGATAATTAGATTAATTGAGCCTTTAGGCTTAATATTATTTTCTGTACAATTACAAATACCATAAATAATAAAGTGGCTGATTATAAAAATGATGTTTACATCTTTATGAGTAATATAAAAACGATTACCTACAGAGTTAATTTAATGTTTTCAATTTTACTAATTTTACTGAAATTTACCCAAATTAAAATTTTATTAAATATAAGTGGTTCTAAAAATTAGATAAAAACTGCAAGTCCGTTGCGGTGTTTTAGGTTTTTCTTCAAAAATAATTTTCGAAACAAATTTCTTCACGGCAAATCTTCAAATATAGAATACAAACTTGTAATCTTGTTCTTGATCCAATTGGTCGTCGCAATTATTTTATTTCTGACTATTTATTAAATTTCTTTAACTATGCGTCCTGAAAATGGGATTAAAAAATCCCGAAACTATTAAGCAAGAAATTAAAGAATTTTTTAATTTGTTTTAAATTTGAAAATGTGTTTCACCAACTCCCTTGTTTTTAATTGTATGAATTTTATCCCAAATTAAGTTTGGAAAATAATCAGATCAAAATTACCAATAAAACAAGTTATAGTACTTTGTAATTAATTCTGTATCGAATTAACTCGGATGTTACAATACAGTGTGTGTATTACATTTCAATTCTGTTAGAAAAGGAATTTAACATTTACTGTTGATTATTACTAAGTCACGAAAATATCATTGTCGTCTGCAAAACAAAAGTTTTTTTTAAATTCTTCAAGCATCGAAATTGATCAAGTATTTATTATAAAATTATTATTACATTACACGATTTACAAAAATTTAAGGAGCGTTTGCCATGACATTTACAATTTAATAATTGTTAATTTTAGAGAGGAACTTCCCATAAGAAGAGCAATTAATCAGTACCTATACTTTTAAAATCGCTCTCTTTCCTGAAGACGACCTCGCATTTTTTCTTTTCAACTGCCATAGATGCCACTATGAAATTAAGTATCTATCTAATTATGTGGAGAAGAACAAGGTCGGCTTAAGGGGTAGGCAAGATAGACCACAGCCTAGGGCACCGAAGTTTTAGAAACGTTGAAATTAAACGTAACTTTTATTTTATATATTATTTTATTTTAAAGCAATTTTGTCGTGAATTTTTATTTAAAAATACATATTTTATATGCACAGATGAATAGGTTATCTTCTCAAAGATTGTTTCAGAACAATATATTTATTTATTAATATTTTTTTAAACAAATTCCTCTTCTGAAAGCGGACTCAAACAAATCGTTAGTGTCGGTTGTAAAAATTTTAATTAATGTAATATGTTAACGCTAATTTAAGTTTAATAATATAATTTGTTGATCAGCAAAATTTTAAGTGTTTTTATTATTTTTTTTTATAATTTTATTTTAATTAAATTTTTTTAAATTATTTAATTTTTATTTTTCTTTACTTTTATATTTTTTTAAATTTATTTTAATGGATTAGGTAATTTTGCTTTTAGTGATTACTTTTAAACGAGAAGTCTAGTTTTTTGTTGTAGTAAAAATAGTGGGATTCCATATTTCCAACCTTTTCCCCTACTATTTACATTTAAAAAAATGTGTTTTTAAATAATCAATCGACTTATATTACAAAAATGTAATGTAATGTAATTTTCTTTTCTTTTAGTGCGCAGATGACACAACATTTTCGTGCGATGGTAGACCCCAAGGATATTATGCCGATGTTAATTCTGGATGCCAAGTACTAATAGAAAATTTTAAAAATCATTTTTAAACTAAATATATTCTAGATATATCACATGTGCGATGGTATAGGAAGACAGTTCAGTTATTCTTGTCCCAATGCTACCTTGTTTCAACAGAGAATGTTAATATGTGATCACTGGTATATGGTAAATTGTAGTAAATCGGAACCAGATTTCGCAGCTAACTTACTTATTGGACAACGCAACAAACCATTTGTAGAAGATTCTGAAAAGCATCCTTACCACAGAACGCCTAGACCAAATTTATCAATCGACTCGAACACTACGGAATTCAACATAATATATCGCAACATGAGATCTCATTCGGTATCAAATCGTAATCTAGTTGGCATAGAATCCGATGAAGAAAATAATGGATCATCATCTAAGCAACCACTGTATTCACCTCCTACCCATTGGTTTACAGAATATTCAAATGCAACAACACCTAATGCTTTGGAGAAGCAATATTATTCAAAAAAGCAAAAAAATAGAAATTCACAAGTAGTTAATGAAAGCTCTAATATTAAAGTACTAAATAAGAGTAACAAATCGAAAGTTAAACCACTGCAACCTCTAATATCTAAATTTTCGAATTATCAAAAACCCGAAGCAAATAAAAATGATGAAATAACAGCAGTTAATAATAAAATTCCTATTCAAAATAAATTTGGGCCTATGAAAAATTTATACAATTTACGCTTTAATACTGAAAAGCCAAATTCTAATAATAAATTAAAGTATCAATCAATAGCTGCAGATAAATCGAAAAATAAAGACGGATTGCGCGAAATGCAATTGGAAGAAATTCGAAAATTATTTTTCATTCCTGACTATGAATTTCCATTAGAATCGGATTATAGACCTGGATATGATAATGGTCCTTCTTCGTTCCAAGTTTAATCTAAATTATTTACCTTTTCGGTGGTCACATTAGGCTCAGTAAATAATCTGTTAAATAGAAAACACAATTCATTTTAAAATGGAATTGATGATGGACAAAGGCTGTTTAGCTTTCATGCTCTATAATTTTTAAACATTTTGGTTTTCAAATAAAGTGATCGAAATGGTCAAAATTGTATTTTGATTATATTAAAAAGATGTCCAATTACTTTTAAGATAAAAATTGTACTTAAGGTTAAAGATACTAAGTAGTCTGTAGTACCACAAAAATATTCCAAAGAATCACAATATTTATTCAAAACATTCATTTTTTGTATTTTTTTTTCAAACTTTTATGTTTCATCTGTAAATAATTATATTCCTATTGCAATTTTGCTAAAATTACTAGTTTTTTTATTTATTATTTTTTCTACAAATTCGCGTAATTAATATTATGTATTAACATAAAAGTTATTAAACTTTCTTTTTGAGTTATAGAGTGCAATATATAATAAATTGTTAGAGTAGGTACCTATATTAAGAAAAAATATTTGTAAAGGATGTTTCCATAAAAATTTACTGTTTTGTTTTTTTGATAAGGAAGAATAGGAAAAAGTCCAACTACTAAACCAAGTATGCCCAATGCAGTCAGGCGCTATGCATATTTTTGCATTTTCAAAGCAACTATCTTCTTTATTTTATAATCAAAATTTTTAAGAAATTTTAGAAATTGTGATTTATGGCAATAAATTTTCACGGTTTGACGACATTGTTGTAGTGTATAGCATTCTATGACTAATATCCTGTGTCTCTAAATTACATAATATTATGTTCAATTTCAAATGTCAAAGTGATGCTTGAGCAAAGGGGCGGAAAATTTAAAACAGTCACCTTTCATTAAAACACATATTATGCTAAATTACGCTAAGTTAGTATACGTTCTGGTATACGATACTATTCTGATATATTTATTTATTATTATTATAAGCAATATTATAATCAAAAATATTTTTGTTAGTTACTATGTATAATTATGTTATAACTTTATATTTAAATAAATTACGTGTATATTAGATACTATAGACTAGGTAGATCTTGTAATCTAAATTATTATATTTTTACTTGTAAATATATAAAAATCCTCGTCTTCAATATTTTGGTTATTTTCCTCTTCCCAGAAATAAAAAATTTGCTAGACTTGGGTCTGTAAATATGAATAAATTTTCACCAAAGGGCCAAGCTAAATTTATAATTTTACTAGCACAGGAGGTGAAATTTTGTGTGGGTAAAAAAAATTTAGAATTTTTTTTTACAGTTTTAAAAATTTTGTAAAAGGTACCTAAGTGTATTTTTAACATGGACTTATGTGTTTCTATTAGTAAATTTCTGTAGCAACAAAATTTCATTAAAAACAACTAAATCCAAAAAATATCAAATATCTACCCCATAAACTACAATTTGGATTTTTAATGTTACTCAATTAAATAATTTGTAGAAAATATTTGACTTACAATAAAATCTATTATTATTGTGCATCCATTAAAAATAATTTAAATTCTATTTGAATTTAATATTCGCCCAGATATTAAAATTAATAATAATAATTGTCACTTTGATTTAATATTATTTGTCACATGTATTTAATATTTGCCACTTGAAATTATTATTGATCTTTTGATATTTATATTCATCGGTCATCGCCAAATTAATATGCATTGTTAGGTCTCTATGTACATTGCGGATTTATTATTTCTTAAATTAAAAATTTAAATTTTTTTGCTCAACTTTAGTTTCTGTTAACAGATGTCCTTCTCAAATTTAAATCAAATAACATTTAAGTTTGGTATTTTTGAAGAATTTATGTATGTAATACATACTAAAATAAGCGTAAGTAATTTTGTAATTATTAGGTACTACTTTTGCATTTTGATAAATACCAAGTTAGCATAATTAATTAATATTATTTAATTTGACAAGCGCAATTGATGATAGAAGCTATACAAATACCTCATTTGTTTTGACAAAACCTCAGTTGATAAAATTTCAAAAATAATAAAAAATATTGACCTTAATTTTTTATTTATTTTATTTCAATTCGTTTCTTTTTGCTGCTAATGATGCAATTAATTTTATTTAACCTGATTTCTTTGGCAATAATTATATTTATTTACATAGTGTAATAACATCAATAGTAGAAACATTTATTTTTTATTTTTAATACAATAATTATTATTTATTTTTATAGCGAAATAATAAATTATTTTCATAATATAATATTAGCTGTATGTTTTTAAAAATAAATTAAGTGCAATTAAGCTTTGGTTTTATTCGCTTCTCTTACGCGACGTAATGTTGGTAATAATAAGACTAATTTCATACCTGCTTCTGAGTCTGTCATTTTACAATAACCTTCACGGATGGTAACAATTTCCTCTCTATGAGGCCAAATTGAGCATTCCTTATTCAAAAAATTCTTGATTTTTTGAAAGAAAATCTGGAGGCAATTCAGACGAAAATCTGGAAAAATCTATCTAAAAATTTTGTAATAGGAAATTTAGTGTACAAAAATTTTTCTTACGTCTACCACCACGATTTAAAGTATAAACAATAAAATACCTACTAAATACATTTGAAATATGTACCTACATATCTAGTATCTATTAATCGGTTTTTAAACGTTCTACGCCATCTTCCGATACTCTTCGGGGCCCATGGCTGAGGAGTATTTAGGCATTTCATACAACAAAGATGTTGCTGCATCTTGTGAGGGAGACAAGTCAGATGTACATACTTAGTCAGAGATCAAATACATGACTACGGCATAGCAATCTAGCGATAGTGAAATATGTAAGTATACATATTATTTTTTAAGTATACAAATGAATTTCCAATAATTTTGAAATTTTTAGATGCCTTTTATTTCTCATTCTTCTTCTTCTTCTTCCACTTTAGGCTAGGATAGCTCCTGTTTGCCTTGACTTCTGGCTGTCTCTATAGAAGAGCAGCCGAAGTCACTATTACTGTGAACATATTATTTGTTTTACGTCTGAGGTAGCTTGCTAGGCTCGTCTCAGATGTGCCCGTAACCCTGTTTTTTTTGTTGATGAGGACAAATCATCAACCCAGGGGGACCGCGTGCTTTACGTACCCTTCGAAGCACGGAGACGATCCTAAGAAATTTTAGACTCCTGCCGGATTTGAACTGGGTACCTTAGTGTCAGCAGTTATTCAGCTAACATGCCAGGCTAATGACCGTCTCTCATTAGTTAAAAGATTGCCTTTCAACAATATAATCAGTTTTATGAATTTACAAATATATGACAAATAAGACAAATATGTATATCGAAAATTTGTTATTTGAAATAATAATATTTCACCCTTTCACTCCAGAAGGAATTTGGCTGTCTTTTCAGACTTGACAAATCCGATTTTTTCATACATTTGATTTCTACAAATTACTATTCATTCTCGTTTCCACTGCATTTTTTTTCCATTCTTGTCTGCTTCTTATCTTCTTCCTCCAGTCTTCTACCCCATACTTCTCAAATCCTCCACCACCTGAGCGACCCATCTCAAATTGGGTCTTCGTCTACTACCTACGTTCTTCCACTTCTCTACACCAAGGCCTATTTTACCATTACGCTCATTAGGAACGTGCCTATGACACAATAGCCAGAGAGGCCCAAAAAGAGAGAACATAAAATCGTAAAATAAAAATCAAATACTGATAAAATAACCCAAAAATTGGGCTTTCGATGCTATTAGTTACACTCGAATATCAGGGGTCCGAAAATTTGCTAGATTCCAGGGCCCAACTCAGTTAAAAATAGGCCCTGATTTCAGGTTTTCACTGAAAGAGGGAGGAGGTAGCATACCCCGAAAACAGGTTTTGAAAATGAGAAACGTTTCTGGCTAATCAAATTTTAATAAAGTTTTGTACACCATAAAACTTTCGGCATTGAAACCGGGGGTTCTGGGGGGCACGGAATGCTCCCGAGTACATCATAAATTTTGTTAAGTTGTATTCCATAATCAAGTTACTGCACCAACAAATTACGAGTGCACTAGAGGGTATGCTATACTCCCCAGACTATCCGGTGTAAGTGTATTTGATTCTGAAAGAGTAAAAGCTTCGTTTTTAATTAAATTAATCCAAAAATATGCGAACAATTTTTCCGTTTCTGAAACCTGGGAGTCTGGGCGGCAAGGCGTCCAGTACGTCAGTAATTGAATTAAAAATGTATTCCATTATCAAGTTATTGAATCAGTAAATAACTGATGTACTGGAGGGCATTCCATGCCCCCCAGACCCCCCGGTTTCAGTAACAAAAAGTTTATTGCCATATTTTTTGATTAATTTGATTAAATTAAGACCTCTCACTCTTTCAGGGCCAAATTTTTCAGGGAATATGGAACACTCTTTAGTGCTTTAGTACACCAGTAATTAGTTTACTTCGTAACTTGATTATACAATACAACTTCAAGTATCATCATCATTTTATTAGTTTATTATTTTGGAAACTAATAAAGGAGGAGAAAGAAGTTAATAGTATGGAATATGGAATAAGCCATTAGTTTTGCATTTAATTAGTTGAGGAGTGCAGCACTAATTGTGATTTATTTTACAAAAATACACAAAAATTCAATTATTCAACGAGAGATATTGTGAATTGAAAGGGGGGGGGGGGAGGGTACCCTACCTTCAATGGGTACTGCTGCGAACTATAAATGTATTTTGTTCTAAAAGAGGAAAACGGTATCTTATCTAATATTACCAATCACAGAAGATAAATACAAACTTTCGTATGTGAGACTGGAGAGACCTGAAACGGTCTGGGAGATACTTGTACTGGTACATTAGGGGGGGGGAGCACTGCTGTGATCTATAAACGTATTTTGTTATAAAAAAATAAAAGGTTCTTACTAAAAAAATAAAACCGATTAGAAAATATACACATAAATTTTTTGTTTTTTTAAATCGGTGGGTCTGGGTGGTATGGTATACCCTCCAGTACAACAATATTAATTGTGCTTAAAATCGAAGGGAATTTTAACATTAAATTTAAGAATTATGTTGTATTTAAAATTATTATACAAAATATATTTCATAGATCAGAGCGAGGGGAGGACCTGTTGGGGACATCTGGTGTACAAGTGTAAGAAAACCTGGGAAGATCTTGGAAAAACCTCTTAAAAGGAAATTTAGTATACAAAAATCTGCTTTGTGACTCGCTCTTCGGATCAGAGGTTTTAAAGCATTGTTAACCTATATAGTCGCGATCCACCAAAAATCGACTCCATTTAGGAAACCCCGTCGTAGATTATTGGTACACTGGAGCGTAGAAAGAGGCTCTTATCTAATGGCAGGGCCTATTTTAAAATTGGGTGCGTGCCTAGGACCTAATTGCCAGAGGAGCCCGAAAAGAAAAAACAGAAAATCGTAAAATAAAAATCAAATACTGATAAAATAACTCAAAATTGGACTTTAGATGCTATTAATTACACTTGAATATAAAGGGCCCGAAAATTTGCTAAATTCTAGGGCCGAACTCAGTTAAAAATAGACTCTCCTTTTCACATGTCCGAGCCATCTCTTCCTCATTGACTTTATTGTTCTTACTATGTCCTCTTCATTCATTTCTCTTAAGATTTCATGGTTCATCATCTTTCACTTATCTTCATCTTCATCTTATTCTTCTCGAATACTTTTTTGTCATTCAGTAGATGTTTATTCGCAAAGAACCTAGTGTTTTCTTGTTGCATTCTCTTATTTATTTCTTGTTCTCTCCAATTATTTCTGTTGATTTGCCTCTCAGGTGATTGAAGTTATCTACCCCTTGATAAGGTTCGTTGTGGACTTCCAGCACTTCGCCCTCCTCCGAATTCCCTCTTTAACACTTCTTGTATCTTGCATCTAATGTTGATTTGCCTTTAACAAAACTGAATTGGTAATCTCTAATTATATTCTTCCTATACTTTTGCAATCTATTGTTTATTATTGTTGCCTACATTCAGTAGTGTGATTCACTTTTTTTTATTACTTCGCTCACTTCTTCTTATATTGGTTCCTCTATTTCTTGCACTTCCCCATTTGTTATCATATGTTTTGCCCATTAACACTTGGTTTATTCAGAAATTTTTGAAAGAAGAAAGAAATCTTATTTATTTTTTCTGTGTCATCTTTAACCCTCCCCTGTTTGTTTGTCATTCCTCTCGTTCGAACTTTGTGTTTAACTTTCTGTTTCTTCAGTTTTCTTCTTCAGCTTCTTCAGAATACTCTGTTGTTGTTTTCACCATATCTTTCCACTTCTTCCATCATATTTTCCATCCATTTATTCTACTTTTACTTGTATAATCTGTTAGCTTCGCATCTCTTTCTTTTCTAGTTCACATATAAAATTATATAGAAATAAATAATACAAAATTAAAAGTTTATGTTGTAAATAGCAAAATAGCAAAATACAACAGAAACGGAAATTCAAAATATGAAACATAATATAGAAATTTTTTTATTTTTATTGCTAATTTGTGCAATATAAGGGATTACACCACATTTGGCAATAAATTAATCTTGTATTATTACGTGGGGACAAAGTACAGAGTACAGAATAGATAATTAGAGATAGATAATAATAGATAAATAGAAGTCTATCAGAGCCGGATTAAAAACAAATTGGTCAGAGATTGGTTTTGTATCATCCCATTTATAAGTAAATCCTTGGTAAATTAAAATTAAAATCAAAATCCGGAAAGGAATGTGATTGTAAATCATACGACACAACTAGGATTAAAGAGTTTTAAACTCTTTCTTTCGGAGAAGTGAATTTATCGAAAAATCATCAGAGATCTTTTTTATAGAGCGTTCAATTTTGTATAAAAATATGTATTGGTCATTGCTATAACCTTATTTATTTCAGAGAAAAAAAAATTAAATGCAAAAAGTCCAAAAATCCCGTGTTATTTAAATGGGAATTGTAACTTGATTTCGGCACGGTTCAATTAGAAAATGTAGAGTTTTTTTGGGTTGGATATTTTTTTTTGGGGCAAAAACTAAAACTTCATGGGGCGACAGCAAAGAAAAAACGAACTTGGAAAATAACGGACACCCTAATGTCAGCTGTATGACTCCAACATCCTCAAAGAGCACGATCAAAAATAAAGACTCTAAATAACTATATGTTATTAAATCTAACAACTAAATTTGTTTATTAAACAATAAAACAAACTTTGTTGAGGCTATTTCAAATAAAACATTGTTGGCTACCATAAATATTTTTTCAGTACGCGCACCAGATTGCCCTGAAAAGCAGAGTGTAAAAATTAAAAAAAAGTTCAAGAACGAAAAGCTTTCTGTAGCATAACCACACTCAGAAAAATGACTTGTCAGTATCAGATATCTGCGTACCAAGGATGCGCATGAATGGATTAACAAGAGATTTTTTAATAAAAAAATCACTATAGTGATTTTTTAGGTTACATGTTACCTATAGCCCCACCGCACTTAAAGCGGGGAATCTTCGAACCTTCGAACCTTCGAAACAATATTGAAGTAAAACTAGAAACAAAAATATTAATTGAAGCAACTAGATTTGTGTTAGACCAGCGTAATATTTTTTGCTGAGTACGTTTTTGTTGCAAAAACAAAAACATTTTTTAGAGTGCAGGAGGTTTAAAGGCTAAATACTCTCTCAAGCTACATAGGTGAGCACTTGCTCTCCCTGTTGCTTGGAGTACCCACCCAAGTGCCCACCGAAATTTTTTAGGTGCTTATTTCAAAAATGTATTTTTTTTGAGTATATTTATAAATTTTGTGTGCTCCTGCCCACCCCAAATAAATTGGGTCCAATTTGTGCCCATCCATTTCAAAGTGCTGGAGCCGTCGCCTGGTTAATACACTGTTTATCCAATCAAAACTGCTAAAAACGTTGTTAACCGTTGATTAATCGTTGAAAAGTGACAGTTGAATAATAAAAAACATTAACCCTAAAGTTGGCAATGTATCTCACAAGCAGATGCGTATTAACCAAGTGTGACGCCACAAGCCACAAGCCTTTAATATTTTGCACCCCTATCCTTGATTTTTCAGTTGACCTTTTTTTAAATTAGAAAAATTTATACAGAAAATTCGACTTATTTTTAATTATAACCCAGTGTTACAAAATTGAACTTTTGCCAGCTTCTGAAATGGGTGGAGGTGATTCTAATAGATTTTTTTGCGCTGAAAACAAATCTGACTTTGAAATTGCTCCATCACGTCAGAAAGTAAGTTCAGCGCGGTAAAACGGGTGATTTTGCATGACTAAACCTCTTGATTTAAAAATGGTATATCTTCACTTTTAAAAATTGTAGAAAGATTTTGAAAAAAGGATTTTAAAGCTAAGTAGTAGTACTACGCGATGCACTTATGGTAAATTGAAAAAAAAATTGAGGTTCCCTGAAAAAAATCATGAAAATTGAGAAAATGAAAAAGCTAACAAAAAAGCTCATTGATGTATATCAATACGAGGAACAAAATCGTTGGAAATTTCACGACTGCTCCCCCTCATAAAAATTGGAGTTATTGGAAAACTAAAGATTGCTTCCCCCCTCCCCCGAAAAGTTTTGTTTAATTTCTTGAAACAATATATAACGGAAACGAAAACAAGAACGAAAATCTAATGTTTCTTGTAATTGTAATTTTTCATACTGGAGAAGTATTTACTATTATTTAAAAAAAATGAAAACTTCGATAAATTTTGTCTGCAACTGGTGTAACAAATTTTAGTAATTTGTTTTATTTTCTAAGTACGTCCCTGCCTAGAATCTGATTTGGGGTTTGTTGAGTTTGCGTTTTGAACGCAAGACGGCACTTTTTGAATGTGGGTTCGATAAGTGAGTGTGTTCACGGTGTTGGTCTTGTCAAAAGATTTGGTAAGTTTTGCTTTTTCTGTAAAACTTGTAGGGAGACACCTTCATAGTGGACAAATTTGCATGTTTTTTTGATACTTTTTGGTAGTTCGATTTTTTGGTGCTTATAAAGTTGTTTTCGTTTCCGATCTTTTCATAAATTTAATTTTAATACGGCAAATTTTAATTTGCATTGACGAGCTTATCCATCGATAATATTTTATCTTAGCTCGCAAATTTTCCACAACGTTAAATTTTAATCTAAGTAAAATATTTAATTTTAAATTAATTAAATTAATTTACTTTTGGTGTGAACTACTTGTCTTTTTTATGTTTCTCCAATAGGATAATACTAAGGCAAGTAGCTACGATTTTCTTTCACCGGTTGTGGCTGTCGATTTGTCGACAGCAAACTTCTTGCAGAGATCATTTTTTTGTTTATCTGTCACCTTTTTTGGAACTTATGACCCTAGCTTCCGCATCATCTTCAGCTAGATAACATCAGCGGGCCTCTACAGTAAATAAAAGCTGGTTGATTTATTCCCAGCGTGTAGATAGTAAAATTCTGGATCCCCAACAAGGGAGGAGGAATTTTTTATCTCACTGGCGCCCAACGTGGGGCCCTATTTTTCGTTAAATCCTGCAGGAATTTGTTGTCGATAGCGGCACGTTTATTGTTGTTAGAAATTTTTGTGTTCTTTTGGAGACGGAGGCGATTCGATTTTCGAGTATTCCTTTAAATTGCAATTTTTGGTAGTTAAACTTTTGAGTTTGATTCTTTATTTTGCGAATTGCAATATTTTTGCTGATAAGGTGTCTCCCGATTTTGTTTTTGTTTTGTGCTATCAGTGCTGATTTGTTTTTTGGTTTCACTTTTGGTGAATTTTTTGCTGTACTGAATAGCACAAGTATTTATTTTGACGAGACTGATTTTATAATTATCACACTTTTGTATATTAATTTGTGCGGTTACATTTTTATATTTTATTCCATCGAGTTTATTTATCATGTCAGGCTACGTAGAGGCATTAACCCGAGACGAGATAGAGGTAGAACTAAAGTTTCGCGGTTTCGATTTAGCTGTCACACATTTAGCTACTAGAAAGAAAGAACTAAAGAAATTTCGTCGGGATGAAAGTTTTAATTCCAAATTGGCTTTTCACACTTATAAACCGGACGATCCTCATGTCGACTTAAAAACTTGCGCAAAGGCTATTAAAGAGCTTACTGAGGAAGTAGACAATTTAGAAAAAAATTTAGTTCCGACTACCCTACGAGTAGTTACCTACCGATTGGCTCACTATAATAATCGGTTGGATATAATGCAGGGTGCAGGTTTTGGAGACGAACGCGATGCTTTAGTTAAAATCGTTCAAGCGCTTAGGGACCGAATAGAGAAACTCATCGAGTCGGAGGTTAGCTCTGATGATGAGGTTGGGTTAGGTGGATCGCTGGATCCAAATGTTAACAGTCCAGGTTCTCCTTTGAGGAAATCCTCGATTATACCTCCTCCCGTTTCAGCGTCAGCCATCGATCTTGTTGCTGCCCTCTCGGGGTTATTAAAGCAGAGTAAGCCTGAACATGTAGCTGTTTACAAATGGGGACTTCAATTTGATGGAAGTGGGGATTTCCAAACTGTGTTCGAATTTATCGAGAGGGCGAAGGAACTTTCTGTTTCAAGGGGTGTGAAAGAAACTGAATTGTTCGAAAAAGCAGTTGAGTTCTTTTCGGGGGAGGCGCTAGTATGGTATCGCAGCCTAGGTCCCGAAGTGACAACTTGGGAAAAACTCATAGACGAGTTAAAAACTCGATTTTTATCTCTTGATTTTAATCGAGAATATTTAGAACAGGTGCGTACGTACAAACAATTCCCTGGGGAAGCCGTTCGAACGTATATTGAATCTATGTTCAGTAAATTTAGCCGAATTCAACCACCTCCTTCTGAGGATGAGCAGTTGTGGGTTATCAGGAGAAACATGGCGCCACAGATTTCCTTAGCGATGGGTACATCAACTTGTAATACCAAATCAGCTTTTATTCAAGCAGCGCAGGCTGCCGAGCGCTTAGTAAATTGGACTACCCCTAGGGAAGTAGTAGCTACGGTGGAAAATCAACCTACAACTGTAAAACCTAATATTAAGCCTGCAAATAAGTCCTCTCGATGGAGTTCGTGTTGGAATTGCCGAGCGAAGGGCCATTCTTTTAAGGATTGTCCTAAACCTCGCGAAACCTTCTGTTTTAAATGCGGGAGTCCGGGAGTCTCTGTTGTAAACTGTAGGGGTAACCACACAAAAAACGCGTCAGGGCCAAGTGGCGTCGCGGCGCGTCACTGAGTAGGGCCATCAAAGCCGACAAGCAGGGATGGGGAGATTGGTTGGGAAAAATCAGCGCCTTTTGCGGAACTACTACCAATTCTTCCGCTTTGCTTACTCATCCTAGGTCAGACCATCGACCTCACGTCCAACTAAGCATAAAGGGGGTGCAACTAACAGCATTGCTAGATTCCGGTGCTAGTGTTTCGATACTAGGCACCGATGGTCATTATCTGATTAACCAACTGGATTTGAGTTTTGCTAAAGGCGATTTGGTCACTTTGCGGTCAGCAGACGGAACTCCGCAAAATATTTTAGGTAGGGTGAAGTTGCCCATTTCGGTTTGTGGAGTTGTCCGTATGCTAGAAGTATTAGTTTGTCGTAGTATTAGTACATGCTTAACTCTAGGGGTTGATTTTTGCAAGTTGTTTGGGGTCACGGTAGATTTTAAACAGAATCAATTTTTTGTTGATAGTTTGGAGTCTATTGATTTTGTTAGAGAGGCTAGTGACCTCAGCATTGAACAACAAGTTGCACTCGCCGATATGAAAGATAAATTTAAAACTTTAGATGGTGTTGGGTTATCTAGAACCAACAAGGTCGTACACCATATCGATACCGGGGATGCTGCCCCTATTAAACAACGAGCGTATCCTTTAAGTCCTGCGATGCGTAAAATAACTTACGCCGAACTTGACAAACTTTTGGAGCAAAATGTTGTTAGACCTAGCAAATCTCCTTGGTCATCTCCGATTTTGCTAGTCAAAAAATCTGATGGTTCTTATCGCCTGTGCTATGACGGACGTAAGCTGAACCAAGTTACAAAAAAGGACGCTTTTCCGATACCTCGGTTGGAGGATATTTTGATGAGGCTCAGGGATGCAAGGTACATAACATCCATAGACTTGCGAAAAGCTTTTTACCAAGTTCCCTTGTCTCCCGAGTCTTGTGAGAAAACCGCCTTCATTGTACCTGGGAGGGGTTTATTTGAGTTTCTTGTGATGCCCTTTGGCATTTCTAATGCGCCTGGTACGTTACAGCGTTTATTGGAATTTTTGTTCGGTCCCTTGTTGGGGGAGCAATTATTTATTTATGTAGATGATTTTATCATTGTAACGCGTACCTTCGAAGAGCATCTCAGAATTCTCGACCAGGTATATTCTCGCTTGAAGGAGGCCAACCTAACAATTAATTTGGAAAAGTGTCAATTTTGCCGTCCGTCATTAACATTTTTAGGGCATGTAGTTGACAAAGCCGGATTGCACACAGATCCTGCTAAGGTGGAGGCAATTACTAAATTGCAACGACCTACTACCGTCACTGGGGTTAGACGTTTTATCGGCATGGTTAGTTGGTACCGACGCTTTGTACCAGATTTTGCAACCCTTACAGCGCCGATTACCGGGCTGATTAAGGGTAGGGTTAAGCGCCAGTCCATTTCATGGACTCCTGAAGCCGAAGCGTCTTTCTTAAAGTTAAAAGAACTTTTGGTCTCCGCTCCCATCCTAGTAGCTCCGGACTTTGATCAACGATTTTTCATTCATTGCGACGCATCCAATTATGGATTGGGGTGCGTATTAACACAGGGCGAAGGCGATAATGAACATGTGATAGCTTACGCATCGCGGACACTTAATAAAGCAGAGCGCAATTATTCGGTGACCGAACGCGAGTGTTTGTCGGTGATTTTTGGAATTGAAAAGTTCAGACCCTATGTGGAGGGTACTGACTTTACAGTAGTCACAGATCACTACTCGCTGTTGTGGCTCATGTCTATGAAAGATCCGACAGGTCGTTTGGCTCGGTGGAGTGTTCGTCTTTCACAACATAATTTTAACATCGTTCATAGAAAGGGTAGTTTAAACGTTGTTCCAGACGCCTTGTCTCGCTCTCCCTTAGAGGTATCATCTTTGGAGTTATCAGAGGATGATTTTGATGCTTGGTATCGGCGCATGTTGGCTAAAGTTAGTCAGAATCCGACGCAATTTCCAGATTGGCGAATTGAACAGGGTAATCTTTTTAAACTCATTACCAACAAGCATGATGTTCTATCTAATTTAATTGAATGGAAGCAAGTGATTCCGAGATCTCGACGTAACGAGATTATGAATTTGTGTCATGATGATCCCACCTCGGCTCACTTGGGTACTTCCAAAACATTTAATAAGATCCTTGAATTATACTATTGGCCAAAAATGCGTGCGGATGTGGGTAGATATGTGCGTCGGTGTCAGGTATGTTTAGCTTCTAAAGCTTCACAAGGGGGACGGTACGGGTTGATGGGCAGCGAAAAGAAGGTACGTTTTCCCTTTCAGTGTATCTCGGTAGATCTAATGGGACCATTTCCTAGGTCAACAAAAGGGAATACCATGTTGCTGGTGGTATGCGATTGGTTTTCTAAATTCCTATTGGTACACCCTATGCGTAAGGCTACGTCGAAGAAAGTCTGTGAGTTTTTAGAGAATCAGGTCTTCCTGATATTTGGGGTACCACAGATTTGTATGGTGGACAACGGTCCACAGTTTATCAGTAAGGAGTTTAAGAAGCTGATGGGTGATTATAGTGTAAATCATTTATGGTATAATGCCTCTTACCATCCACAGGTCAATTTTGTTGAAAGATACAATCGCGTGTTGGGGACGGCCATAAGATCGTATGTGGGAAAAAATCATCGAACTTGGGACGAACAAATCCATCAGATAGCTCATGCTTTGCGCTCAGCCACTCACGAGGTGACGGGCTTTACTCCATCCTTTTTGAATTTAGGTCGTACAGTACCCGCAAGGGGAGATTATTATGGTCGCGTCCGAGATTTAGGAGAGGAGGACTTGTCCATTGCTAACCGTGAGAAGCTTGCTCAGGATATGAATAAGTTAAACGAGCTCTATTTTGATGTTACTAAACGCTTAAATGCCGCTTACCAGCGTAATGCTTCGCATTATAATTTTAGGAAGCGCACCGTACGCTTTAAGGTGGGAGACATAGTTTGGCGTAGGAATTTTGCTTTATCCAAAGCAGTGGATAATTTTAGTAGTAAGTTAGCTCCTAAGTACATCAAATGTAGAGTTCGCGAAGTCACAGGTCCTTTAACATACCGATTAGTTAATGAGCGGGGTAAAGATGTTGGGATTTTCCACGTCAAAGATTTAAAACAGCATCCTCGGGATGATTTAGGCGAGACGGACGTGAAGGATGAGCATAACCATGGTTAGTGGTTAATACAAAGGGTGGAGGATGGGTTATGTTGTAACAATTTGGTCAATGTACATCTTAGATCAGTTATTAATACAAAGGGTGGAGGATGGGTTGTTATTGTTGTCACTATTTTGATCGTTTAACATCAAGATACGGTCGGTAAATTTTTTTGTTTCAATTAATAGCGGACCATCTTGGCTATTAATTGCACCATCGGAGATTATATCTCAAGTACTAAATAGTTACCAATACTGCTGTAGATAAGATCTGTTGACTCTTTAAGAGTCGAATTTGTTAGATTTTTTTATTTTTTTATTGCTTTAGTTTCTATGTCCCAAGGACGCTGATTGCCTTGGTCCGAAACATTTTTTTGGTGCTGCTGGGGGGTGTGTATTTAATTTAGATACCCTTGCGAGCCGTGTGAAGTGGGTCCTATGTGGTCCATTTCTTTCCAAGCACTAATGGTGATTAGCATGCAATTACCATAGTGTTGTTTTGAATTTTTTTGTTAGTAGAATACAGGTCCGATGCGGTGCTGTATTCAAATTTTGCAAAGTCGACGCTATTGGTTAGAAACGCCTTTTAAGTCGCAGTTTTTTTGTTGGCTAGTAGAAGTGTTACGCACTCAGTCACTTCGAGATTCACGCTTAGGCGGATGTAGATTTACAATATTTGTAGTTCTAGTGAATTCTCACCTTTTGTTTATTTTTTTGGGTTATTTTATTCTACGGTAGTCTGATTGAGTATCATGATTTTTTTGACTTATTCAAATAAGTTTATTTTATGTTTTATTTCTTAAGTAGTGGAGGTAGCTGTTTGAACGACGTACTCACACACCTTGGTCAGTCGAAACGTTGAAATAAGCTTCCATCTAGTTGAGTTACCGTCTTGACCCGGGTCAGACATCTTAGGGGGGGGCCGTGTAACAAATTTTAGTAATTTGTTTTATTTTCTAAGTACGTCCCTGCCTAGAATCTGATTTGGGGTTTGTTGAGTTTGCGTTTTGAACGCAAGACGGCACTTTTTGAATGTGGGTTCGATAAGTGAGTGTGTTCACGGTGTTGGTCTTGTCAAAAGATTTGGTAAGTTTTGCTTTTTCTGTAAAACTTGTAGGGAGACACCTTCATAGTGGACAAATTTGCATGTTTTTTTGATACTTTTTGGTAGTTCGATTTTTTGGTGCTTATAAAGTTGTTTTCGTTTCCGATCTTTTCATAAATTTAATTTTAATACGGCAAATTTTAATTTGCATTGACGAGCTTATCCATCGATAATATTTTATCTTAGCTCGCAAATTTTCCACAACGTTAAATTTTAATCTAAGTAAAATATTTAATTTTAAATTAATTAAATTAATTTACTTTTGGTGTGAACTACTTGTCTTTTTTATGTTTCTCCAATAGGATAATACTAAGGCAAGTAGCTACGATTTTCTTTCACCGGTTGTGGCTGTCGATTTGTCGACAGCAAACTTCTTGCAGAGATCATTTTTTTGTTTATCTGTCACCTTTTTTGGAACTTATGACCCTAGCTTCCGCATCATCTTCAGCTAGATAACATCAGCGGGCCTCTACAGTAAATAAAAGCTGGTTGATTTATTCCCAGCGTGTAGATAGTAAAATTCTGGATCCCCAACAAGGGAGGAGGAATTTTTTATCTCACTGGTTTCAAAAGACGTTAAATTTGAATTAGCCAGTAGAAGATTTCCTATGGCATTAACAGGCTAATAGAAATCAGCTATTGGTTTTAATTGTTTGTAAAAAATTTTATGAAACTGTGGAATAGTTTTTCGAATTACATTTCATCTGAAAAATTAGCATACTAAATTGAGAAAATGATAAATTATTATGGCGATGATAAACTGTAAATTTGTGTGGATAATAATTTAATATGTTGTGTGTCCTAGAATTAGGTAGTTCAAATAAATTTGGGAACATAGAAATTCGAACGCACTCTGTAACTTAATAATGCGCGCGTTTCTGTCAATTTTTTAGCCTTCAAGAGTTCATAATCAGAAGGTAAAGAAAGATGTGTTGTTATGTTGTGCACAAAATCTAAAATTAATTAATCGTCAAATTATAAGGCCATTTTTTGTTATTATGTTGTGCATAGTTTAATAAATTATTTTGTAAGTTTTTTTTGTTGAAAGTTTGATGGAATATTTCGTGAGGTATCCTCGTTTAATTGAGAATATTTGAGGCATTAAAATTTGTGTGCATCGAATTTTTTACTCAATTAGACATAGGTGCCTAGTACCCGAAATATATTATTTTCGTCAAAAGTGAAGCTAAAGTTTTTAAAGCTGCTTTCCGTTTCGTTTAATTTTTTTTTAACTAAGTAACATTTGCTTTGTAATTATGTCAAAAATATTTATGAAGTGGTTTTGTGGGTGCAATCGTCAAATTATTACCATAATAATATGATCATTTATTTAAACGGTTTTTCTTCCAAAACTTTATTTTTGAATATTTTTTAGTTCTTACATTCATCGAAGAAATAAAAATGGTGTCAACTCGATTGATGTCGACCGTTGGAAATAGTTCGGGTGATAGTTATGGACAAACGCAAGTGCCTGGTCCATCAAAACTTTCACGCAATAATGTTCATCATACCACCCTCGTACCATTCACTTCAAGCGATATTAATATTGCTCACAAGTCAACCACTACAGTACAAATTAATTTACTCGATTTACCAACTGAAATTATCGAAAAGATTTTAAGTTTTGTGAATTTCAAATCTGTCTGTAATACACGCCTTGTAAGTATATATTTTACAGATTATTATTATTGATTTTTAAATTTACTTTATTTTAACATAATAATAAAAATTTTAACAAAAGTGCTTCAACTATCTATCCAGGATTGGATATTTACAAGCCGAGATTTTTGTTAATGTTTATCAATTTTCTTAATAGGTTTTGGGTATTGTATATCTTCATAATATTTAATATTTTTTCTTGAATGTTTGCCGAGTGCAAATGGAAAAAATATTAATTTTATATTGTGTGAGGTTCCTTTTGAATAATTCTGAAACAATTCGGTCGTTATCAATATTTTATATATTTATTATTAAAACTACATGTTGTTCAGATTCACAGTTTTACAATTACAAAACAAATATTATTAACAGTTAACAGTTACTAATATCTGAAATTTCTACATAATTTTTTGGAGAGCCTTGAATTGGTAATGGTCCATTGTTCTGTTGGTGAAACTCTTATTTCAAAAGTTTTCACAGCAATGTTTCTTGAAAAAGCATAGGAATATGTGTATTTAATAACTACTAATTATAATTAACTGTTTGTCAATCTCAAATCGAAAAGCGTCCGAACCAGTTTAGTCATTGTGTGCAAGTTTTCAATTACGGCAGGGAATTTTGAATATTCAAACTTCCTGTTTGAGTTGGGGCTGGTGAGATACAGAGTACACTAAGTTTACATTTGACCAAATAAGAATTAGTAGAATTCATTTAGGATGCAACATGCAAGTTGTAGCCAGTACTGGAAGTTTTAATATTCACAATTCCCAGCCCTAGTACAAATAAAGAAAACCCTCAATAGTTTGCTCAAAAAATGTACAGTTTTAATGATGATTTATATATAAGTTTACATAAATAAGAAACGAATGATGTAAATTGTAATGTTCAAGTTTGTCCGAGAAGTGAGACACGTAAGGAAAGGTTTCAGAAATCTAGGTGGAATGTTTGGAATATTTGGGGAAATATCCCAAAATTTGGTGGGACTTCTCTGAATTTCCAAGGGGATGCTCAGAAAAAGGAGATGTAGTGTACACATGTTTGCTTCGTGATTCACCCCTCAAGTTGGATGTACAAAGAGACATTATGCTGTGCAACAACTTAGTTATTATCTCTTAAAATTTAAATTAATTTACTAATTACGAAGAATATTTCTAATGGTAATTCTTATCAATAGGTAGTCAGGGTTGGCATTACTATTTTTGAGTCCTTAATTTTTTTTGTCCTTAAAAAGAGGCGTTTCGTTTTTTTCGCCTACTTTACACCCCCCTTGTCGCTTACTTGCGACAAGGTAGCCCTACCCTTACTACGGCTCTGTATACAGCGTAAACATTTGAAAACGATCAATCTTAAATATCTTTTTAACCAACTTTTATGAGGGGGGGAGCAGTCGTGAAATTGCCAACGATTTTGTTCCTCGCAGTATACCAATAAGCTATATTCAAGGGAATGCCATAATTTATGCGATTTGTATCAACTAGTAGTTTTGCCAACCGTTCAATGAAAATTACCAACTTTGCCTTAAAAACTGCATCTTGGAACTAAGGTGCTACTTTTCATTCCACGTGCGAAGGTTTTTGTCACACACGGGATGGAAAGAACCTTAGTCCCAAGGTGTATATACTATTTTTCACAATTTCGCCGGAAATGATGGTTAATAACTAAATTATAATAATATCGAAAAAAACGAGCAAAAAATGTACCCCCCTTACGCCAACCCCCAGCGGTTTGTCGTAGGAAACCATAATCAAAATTTCAGAATGTTAAAAAAGTAGTAGGTACTTTACTCCCGCAAAAGTGGGAGTGAAATTGTGAAAAATATTTTATCGAGTTTTTTTCAAATTGTACAAACTCTGTTTGATTTTGTCGTATTTCTTACCGTTTTCGCATACTTTTTAATTTTTATTTTCGTTTTTCTTTTGAATATTTAATTTATAAATGACAAAATTTTTACTGTAACAAATTTCAGCGTTCTGGGATGTGGGAAAGTTGTTTAAGTTAAACAATAGTGGTTCATCTAATTACGGTAAGGGGCCGTCTATTAATTACGTAAGGGTTTGCTGTTTTCCCTTTTTATCCTCCCGAATAAAAAATTACAAAAATTACCCTTCCGCAATTAATGGACGCTCCCTAACAAAGTATCGCTTTATTACGACTTTTTTTGTTATACAACGTTGCATTTTGTGTAACTTGTGGCCCCATATTTTTCATTTCACAAGTAGTTACGTAATTAAATTCAAAATCTAATCAAAATCTAAAAATCTCTCCCTCCTAATCTCACGTGAGATTTTTTTAAATGCGTATTTTTAGTGTAAATACGTCAATATGTGTTTAATTGCATTGGATGTATTTAAAAAAACATAATTTTTTGTTTAATTATTTTTATTTTGGACTAGTTAAGACAAAAAAATTTCGTGATATTTGCCGAGACCCCCCTTTCCTCCACGTGAGATTGGGTAAGATTCGGTTTGACCCCTTCCCTCCCCTAAACGCCTCACGTAATTAATGGACGTTCCTTAAGAAGGAAATCGAAGTATATCAGAAGTTCTTGAAATTTTTACAGTGAATAATTTGCATAATGAAGAAAATTTTGGCGAAGTTTGAACTTATTCATGTTTTTAGTTATAGAGATAAAAAATGTCAAAGTTACATTGGGTTCACATCACATCAGAAATGTCAGCTTTGCCAAAAATTGCCAAAATATTTATGAAAGTCTTATAAATAAGTATTCCAAACTTCAAAAAAGGTATGTTTTTAGTTTCTGAAAAAATTAAATTATTATTCTAAAAACAATGTCTGATTCCATAACCCATTCATTTTTCCACCTATATTATTTGTTTTTTAATGTAGATTTATGTAAAATCTTGATAGCTTTCATACTACTTTTTAGAATAATAATTTAATTTTCTCAGAAACTGAAATATGACTCTTTTGAAGTTCGGTATACTTATTTATAAGAATTTCATACATATTTTGGTGATTTTTGGTAATGCTGACATTTCTGACTGTCAGTCAAGGACTATTGACCTTTAAATCAATGCGAACGCAATGTAACTTTGACATTTTTTATTCGATAACTAAAAACAAGATTAAGGGGGGAAATACATATAAAATTTTCAAAAAACAAAATGTTTTTTTTGTTGATAAAATATTTGTATAACATCCTAAGAATATGTCATCAAGTTTTTGAAATTTAATTCAAAGTATTTCTCATGTTGAGTGTAATGTAATTTAGCGATCGACTTTGCCCACCTGATTTTTGAATTCCTTTATCTGGCCTTCTTGTTCAAAATTCGGGTCAACCGATGCTTTGAAATTTTCCTATATTATAATGATTCCAAGAAAAGGGCAATTTTTAGTCGGAGTTGCTGTTGGTGTTGTTTAGTTTAGTTTCTCAGTTCATTCTGTACTGGACGCTGCCCACACTTTAAACGCATTTTACACAAAACAACATTTTTCAAATCGGCGTGAGCGATAACTCAAAAAGTTTTTTATCAATCGCGCTGAAATTTAAAACACATATTTTCAATAATATTACCTTCTATTTGAACCTGTTTACTTTGAAAAATTTGTTAAAAAAATTACTTTTTTGAAGCTTGAAAAATTTTGTCAAAAATTGAACTAATTCTTATAAAGCATTTCAATCCGCAAATTTATTTTTTTTTCAAGTTTTTGAGGTTCATCTACAAATTGTAACATTAATAAACACTCACATATTTTTTTTTTTGTTTTCTGATCAATACAACAGAGGCGAGAGGTTACGCCAATCAACAACTCTCGATGCAACCTTCCCGTAAGACTGGAATGTAAATCGGCTATTTTAAAATGTTTAAAAAAGAAAAAAAAATTTTGTAATAGTTCAATATATATATAAACTATACTCCAAGTTTCAAAAACATCAAATGAATTATTCTTCCAAAAAAAAATTAATCAAAATCGACTTAAATTTACGAGTTTACATGCATCTCCCCTCTTAAGTTCAAACTTCACCAGATTTTTTTTTATTATACAAATAACATACTGTAAAAATTTCAGAAACTTCTCATACTTATACTTACTTCAATTTCCTTCTTAACAACCTTAAATTTTATAAATACTACAAATCTTTCAACTCGTCTCCCCGTTTACTTGCTACTAAAGTAATCTGTACGCTGCCGGTTCACGTATGGCTCTTCCACGGAGATCCTCTCCATTTGCTATAGTTTTATTCATTTTGTTACCTTTTCTTCATGGCATCATTATTTTTTTTTTCATAATTAGATCAAGTTTTGTATCTAGTTCTAGCATATCCACACGCATTGAACAACATGACTACATACCTCGTACATAACTATTACAGGGTTCCCACTCGTATGGAAAACCTGGGAAAGTCAGGGAATTTAAAATTTTTAAGGTCAATGTCAAGGAAAACAAAAATTTTGTTAAGGAAAAATTTTCAAATTTGGCATATTTTTTCATTTTTAAATTTTCTTTCAAAAACAAATTTTCAATTTATAAAAATTCCAATAAATTATTTACAATGCCAAAACTAAACACAAAACAATCAAAATCTGTTTATTACAACCAATTCAAAATTTACAAAATTAAATTTAAATTGAAAAAATTATTTTCCACAAATCAAAAATTTAAACTGAAAAAATTATTTTCCGCAAATCAAAAATTTCAACTTTCAAAAAATGATTTGGTAACACAACAATATATAATAATGAATAATTTATACACTGAAACATTTTTTTGGCAAAATTCGGTTTTATTTGTCAACATACTCTCTTTGTAGGTCGATACAACAAGTTCAATGATTTTCTGACTTTTTTATATCGTTCAAATAGTAGTCGATTGGAAGTAGCTTAAAATAGGTCTCAGTTTCAGCTATCAGCTCTTCATTTCAGTAAATACGTTTACCGAAAATCGTCATCAAAACAACACTTCCCTGCTTATATACGCGCAGGAAAATTGAATTTTTATGACTAGTCCGGTAATAATTAGTAATTGTAACAAAATTGATGTCGTCATATATCTATAATTGCTTGTTCTTTTCGTGATTACTTATTATTGTTTGACAGTAACTATCTATGGTAACCATGTAGTTATCAAATTGACAAACTTGATTTTTGCTCATTTTAAAAATGTTATTCAATAATGTTTTAAAATTTCGATTTTTTACGATTTTCGGTAAAATTTAATACCATACTTGTCAGGAAAATGTCTCACTTTACTCGGAGCTTTAAAATACTCGGCACAGAGTGCCTCGTATTTCTACATTGCTCCTCGTCAGTAATGTATCATTTTCCTGACTTTTAAGTAAATAACTATTACCGGTGAGCCATCTCTTCAACTTTGGAAACAGGTTAAGTCGCTGGGGGCCAAGTCTAGCGAATACGGTGGTTGAGGAATTGGGGGCGTCCTTTAATTATGTGAGGTGATTTTGGCGATTTTTAGATCTCCCGCTCCCTTGGTGACATGTCGTGAGATTTGGCTCGACCCTCTCCCCCCCTTCTAATCTCACGTGAGATTTTTTTAAATGCATATTTTTAGTGGAAATCATGTCTGTGCTTGATTGCGTTGGATTTGCCAGACCCCCCTTCTCCTCCACGTGAGATTTGGTGAGATTCGGCTCCTCCCCAAACACCTCACGTAATTAATGGACGCCCCTTTAGTTCAAACCCGATTTAGTGCAATTTTGCATGTGCAAATTGTCGTGATGATAAAGAATTTTTACTTCTTTAAATGCGGTCGTTTTTTGGCGAGTTCACTTTTCAAACGATCCAATAATGATGAATAATGTGCGTCAGTTATGGATTTACCTTCTTCAAGATAGTCGATGAATATTATTCTATGTGCATCCCAAAAAAGTGGGCCATAACCTTTCCCGTCCATTGTTGCGTTTTTGGACGCTTTGGAGCACTTTCTCCGGAGAAACCAATTGTTTTGACTATTGCATCGACTCTGGAGTACAGTGAAGATCCTTAGTTATAAATCGGCGTACAAAGATTTTCGGATTACGCGTAAACATGCTCAAATTCTGTTGGGAAGTTGTAACACGATATCGTTTTTGGTCGACTGTGAACAAACGCGGCACCCAACGCATGCAGCGCTTCTTCATGCCCGAAAACGCATGTATGATTTTGCTCGCACGTTCCATAGATATGCCTACAGCCTTAGCTAGCTCCTTTAATTTTTCTTTGAGATTATTCAACATCACATCATGGATTTTTTCGATGTTTTTTGGCGTAGTGACCTAATTCGGGCGTCCAGAACGTTCAGCATTATCGGTGCTCGTAAGTCCAAAACGAAAATAATAAACCACTTATGAATCGTTCTAATCGACGCGACGGTGCAGAGTTTGGGTAATACTTATCCAGTTTGGCTTTGGTCTCGATTATCGTTTTCCTGAGAAAATATAAAAAATACTCATTGGTTGGTCGCTTCTCGGTGCTGTAACTTGCAAATGGGTAATCTTCAATGGCTATAATTTTAACACACTTAAAATTTAAAGTCATTTAAAGGATGAATCTTGTCAAAAATGGTTCACATTAGTATATACTTACGTCATTTCTTAGAATTTTCAGGGACTTATCAGACTGCCAGGTATTACTGTATGAAATAAATAATATAATAAATAATATAATCAATTGATACGTGGTTTAGGTAGTGTAACTCGATATTAACCATATCAATATTTTAGAAAACCCAAAAAATGCACTACTCAAGGATTCTTCTCTTCAAATTCAATTTAAAAAACCACTTTTTTAATTCCCTGGTGTCAGCTTTCTTAAAATAATCAATTAAATTTGAAGAGAAGAATCCTTGAGTAGTGCATTTTTTGGGTTTTCTAAAATATTGATATGGTTATAATAATATTTGTTTTTATTAAATTATGTCTTTTTTTCGGGGCAAATTGTTTTGCAATTACTGTATTACCATTGTTTGGTATTACGATACTAAAATGTCAGGGAGAGTTAAAATTTTTGTCATGGAAAATCTGGAAAAGTCAGAGAATTTGCTTTGAAAAATTTAGTGGGAACTTTGTATTAAAAAAATAACGAAATTGCAAGACTCCGATCGGTTGGGGTTAATTTAGTAACAGTAATAAACTAACAATATTTCTTATATATGTACCTGTTTGGAGAAAATCTTTATATGAAGAAAATAGTATATAACTTGCCAAGATTCGAAAATTACTTGTTACTGGTCTCGAAGCAGGTCAACACAGTAACGATGAATTTTCGAGTTAATGTAAAAATACTATTTTATCCTAAAACAAATTAAATTAAATATTATGCCTGAAATACTCACAATTTATATTTATTAATGTCACGAAAAGGTAGTGCTAAATGTTACTCTTACTTACTTTGTTTTTTTTAATCAAGTATCAAATTCACTCGACGGTATTATTATTTCTACAACAAAGCAAAAAAATGTCATTTTTTGTAATTTATTTGTTTGTGTCATAGTTGGAAGGTGTTTATTTCGTTTTAATAACTCAGCGACGTATCAGGGCAAAACTAAAAATGACAAATGAAACAAAAATAATAAAACAAACAAAATTAATTTTATTTTAAAATATGTTACCTATTTTGTGTGTGAATATTTACAGCTACCTGTAGTAATTCATCAGTAATTTTTCTCAAAAGGAATTCATGATTGTATTTGTATTATAAATGTTTCATGAACGCTTTTGGTGTTTTTCATAATTTTCAGATCTTTCAGGTAAAATTATGGGGTTGAGGAGAGGTCCCCTTTGAGCTCCCGTGACTTAACGTCACTGGAGTTATTAGGAATAGGGATACGAGTCCCTTCTTATTTTTCTGAAAATTTATAATATTAAAAGATCCAAATAATGTTAAACATACTGCTGCTAAATTTCAAAATGTAATCTTTAACGGTTTTTCATATGGCTACGAAAAGTTAGCTCTTTTAACTCGTCGCGTCGTTGGTACTCATGTGAAATAACATTACGAACGTTAATCGTATAAATAATGATGTCGAATTAATCTGATACTATTAATACCTTCAAATGACATGTCTACAAATAGTGACAAAAATAAATAATAGCGCTTATTTTCATTCCCGCATAGTTATCGTCTTACAAAGTTCACAACACGCACCGATAAAGTGAGCGTCGCGCTAACCGCGCAATATTTTTATCACCGCCGTATGTACACGTGTTTATATTTTTTTCAATTCGTCATGGCCAATAAATTAATTTTGTAGTTGGAGGAGACCGACGAACAATTCTTGTGAGTCAGATAGTAATATTTCTGAACTTGCACCTAGCATTAGTACACAACAATCAAATACTCCACCACAAACATCTCGTTGGAGAATAGAACAAAATTATTTATAGTACATTATAAATTTTAATTGATATTTTTAATAAAGGGTAAAAATATACATATTTCTATGTACGATTGGACGTTCTAAGTTGATTGAGCAATTAATAATGATTGTACCAATCACAGTGTACCAATCGCGTCGAGAAATTAAGTGTACCAACGACGGGTTAATAATGATTGGTTTAACCCTTTTGTTCCCAGTGATTTCACATTATTTTTCAACTGTGAGTTATTCGCGAAACTTTGAAGGGGTAGACACGATAGCTCTCTCCAAGTGAAATTTTGGGGTAAAATTAGAGGAAAATAAAAATGAGAGGAACTTGCCTGGAGGTTTACAAAATTTAAAAAAAAATCATGTGATAATTATTATTATGTAAAAAGATTGATCATAAGATCATAACCAAACAAATGCCGTGTAACATGTTGTGTGTAATCATTAAAAATTTTATCTTAAATATACATTAAATTGATAAGTTTTATTAAACCATTTGTCAGAGGTTCGGTATTTTGTTTATTACTGTTGCCAAAGATCTTATCTAACAGTTATTTTCAAAAAAAAACCTAGAGAAAACTGAATAGTTTGGCATGCGTCAGTTTTCTAGCTTGTAGCATAATAGTTTGACCAAATTAATTGAATGACTTGTTTTATGATATCCTATGCTTTGCTAACAGAAAAAACCAAATGAATTTTTTAGAAAAAAGCAGAAACAAGATCCGGACCGGTTAGAAGGCCTAGTTGGAATTTGCGTTTATTTCAATAATTATGGTTATCGCAAATCAGTGCACATCAGAAAATAAAGAATCCCTTTTTGGGTAACCTCAAAATCGATCATGCTATAAAACAATGTTATTCATATTTTTCTCTGCTCTCACCTTATATCCCTGCCACAGCTTTGTGTCAATCTTGAGATATGGATTGTGAATTACCTTTAGGATTACCTTGAGATTGAGAAATCTTATTATTCCAAAGGGATTAAGAAACTAGAATAGTATATTCTGCAACGAGTTAGGAATTGGCATATTCTGCACGAGGGGAAAGTTTGTCACAACATTACGTGTAGATGTGGGCCACTTGGAAGGATAATGCAAGCAAAGAAAAATATAGAAACTTCTTCAGAATTTTACGTGTTGAAAATTTTCAGTTTCTAACGGTGAAAACTTTGCGTTTGAACTACCTTATATAATTCATTTATTTAAAGCCGTGTTCGAGTTGGACACTTACACGCTTTGGTGCCAACGCTAATAGTGTGCAAATTTTACCGTTCGATTAGGCTAATGGGCTCTTACACGCGCTGATGCTAAGTTTCAGATCCAAACATTACTGTTAGTGAAGTAATTGTTTAAATTACAGTCGAACTTCCCTAACTCGAATTTCAAGGAATTACCAAAAAAGTTCAAATTAGAGAAACTTCGGGTTATGGAGATAAAATTACACGTAAATATCTGACAAACCTATATACTTATTTTAAAAAAATTCGATTTATAGAATAATTCGAGTTAAAGCAGTTCAGGTTAGGAAGTTTCACTGTAATTAACATACATTACGGTCAATGATGACAATTCGTCAATGATGACAACGTCAATGGCCGGACAATAACGTCAATGCCCAGCTTAGTTGGGCATTGACGTCAATGACCATGCATTTTGTGCGATGTTGACATTTAAAATTTCATATGTGGTCTTTACATCATTGTCCGGGCAATGACGTTAATGCCCAACACAGGGTGGGCAAAGATGAAACTACTATTCTATAGATTCCATATTCTATCACTCGTGATAGCCGTCACACACGTTTCGTATTTCGCCGAGTTCGGGCTTCCCTGGAGAGGTCGGGCCTCTCAGACGAGGTGGATTGATTTCGGGGATGTTTTTAGTGAGTAAGAGAGCTTCCTTTTTAGAGAGCTCCGGGCCTTTTTGGCTGGCGCAACCACGCAAATCACGGATCCATAAAATAAGTTTTGCTTTTGTCTAAATTCCGAGTTGCTGTCATTTATATGGAAAAACGCGTGCACGACAAATAATAGTTCCGGGTTGAAATATATTGCCATTTTGCTGTTCCTTATACCCTTATAGTATTTATTCTATAATATCATTATTGTCCAATCCATTTTAGCCATTAAAATATTACAATCAAGTGAAAATATTTACATCATTGGCTACGGCCGTTGATGTCAAAATGGACATTGACCGTAACATACATATTTTTTTACCGAAAATCGTCATCAAAACAACACTTCCCTGCTTATATGCGCGCAGGGAAATTGAATTTTAATAACTAGTCCGGTAATAATTAGTAATTGTAATAAAGTAAAAGAGACGTCGTTTTTGCGTTATTACTTTTATTGTTTTGACAGTAACCATCTATGGTAACTATGTAGTCAACAAATTGACAAACTTGATTTTTGTTCATTTTAAAAATGTTGCTCAACAATGTTTTAAAATTTCGATTTTTTACGATTTTCGGTAAAATTTAATACCATACTTGTCAGGAAAATGTCTCACTTTACTCGGAGCTTTAAAATACTCGGCATAAAGTGCCTCGTATTTCAACATTGCTCCTCGTCAGTAATGTATCATTTTCCTGACTTTTAGGTAAATAACTATTTCCGGAAATCGTCATCGAAATTGAAAACCTAGATTTTTGCTCATTTTAAAAATGTTGTTCAATTAATGTTTTAAAATGTTGATTTTTTACGATTTTCGGAAAAATTTAATACAAAACATGTCACGAAAATTTCTCACTTTACTCGGAATTCTAAAATACTCGGCACAAAGTGCCTCGTATTTTCCTGAATTTTATGTAAATAACTATTTCTTCACTATTGTAATTAAACAAAGATTTTATTTTATATCAGCGTATTGACCAGGGCTTTTCTTTGGTGATTCAGATAATACATAATTTATTGTTTGAAATTCCTAGGAAATCTTTCGGATTTATCGGAAATCATTGAAATTCTTTGGAAATCCTTGGAAATCACTGGAATTCCGAGTCATGTGTACACATTTTTTCGAGATATTTACCTGTTGTCTGTGGCTTTTACATGACTACAAAAGTGGCTTTTACATTACTACAATCTTATTGTGAAAAGACCAGTGGCATATCAAGGGGAAGGCGATAGGAACGATAGTATCCTCCCTGAGAGCTCAAAAAACATAAATTTTTACACCAAAACATTTTAATGTAATGAAATACAAAATATAAATTTATTTTTGTTTTAACTAGTAGTACTTTTTATTTTTCATATTTAATAAATTTTTATTTTGCACCGTTTTGCTACCGTCAAAGGCCGAACAAGTGTGGTTTTATATAAAATGAAATGTATGACTTTCATTCATATGAAATTTCATTAAATTTGTTGTACATAATATTACAATATATTGTTTTTTATTAACTATTAACAATTTGTTAGCTAAATATAAACTTATGTTTTTAATTTGCAGGTATGCCGCACTATGGACATAATTTCTGGTCAAATTCTAAATTCGACATTTTTAAAGTTACAAACGCAAATGTTGAATCGTTTTCATGCCATCAAAAGTAAAATGCCTCGAAGAGAATCTGCACGTAGGAATCACCACTTAGCTTGTGAAAGTGATATAATTGAAACTTTGCACATGCGACTCACCCTTCTACAGATGTCTTTTGGAAAGCATATTGAACGAAAACACTGCTGTTTCTTTCCTGGTGAAATACTCGACGAAGTTTACAACATTTTGAATTACATAAAAATTACTCCCAAACTTGCCCGTCCTTACAAGGTTACTGATGAGCTGTTTGACTTGTCTACAATGGCTATGGAGTATTTCAAAGAAAAAATTGAACCTGATTTGCCCGAGATTGCATACTTTGGTACAGATTTCCTAGATTTTACAGGGAGGTTTTCTTGTAAGTTCATACTTATTGCTTTGTTTATATACAATCGCTTGACTATTAATTTAATTGTAAAATTAAATGTTAAAAGTTATTATTAACATTTGAAAATTTAATAGTTTCAGTTTATTTTTCTAAATATGGCGTGCACTTTATTAATTTAGTGAAACTCAATAATTTTATAATGAAAGATGTATGAACAAACTAAAGAATACCAACATTTTCGCAATTTATAAATTTGATGCAATATAATTTTTTGTTATTTTTATAGCCACCAACAACGGTAAATATCTGGCATTAGATTCTTCTCCTTTAAGTTCTGAAGAAGTTAAAGAAATCGACAACCCTTCGTGCAGCAGTTTAGATTCGCCCAGCTTGGTGGAACCATTACCACAATCAAATATGGTTTTACGGAAAAGAATTAGAAAAATTAAACAAGGATTGAAGCGTTACAATAGTCAACTGTCTTTGTTGCGACAGGATTTGCGTACATGCAAACGAAAAACTTCAGAGCAGCAGAAACAAATTTCTGAACAACAAAAACAACTGGCAGAACAACAAAAGCAAACTCTCGAGTATGCAGCCAGATTAGACGAATATGATAAGAAAAATGAGGAAATTTCGCGGAAATTTAGTACAATGCTTCAAGAATTGAATAAATGCAAGACAGAATTACAATATTGGCGTTCAAAATCGCCTGCTACTACACCATCTTGTTCCGGATGTGGTAACATAATAAGACCTTCAATTGAAGATCTTCAACCATTAATTAATCAGGGAATAGTTCTAGATGGATTAGGTTTAAATCCATCAGAAGAATGCAATTTTATGCCGATAGCCAGCACCAGTTCAGAAAATCAACCTTGCACCACTAACGCCGAAGTGGAATTGATAAATAAAGATCACGAAGGCGAAGACGCAATCAATTCAGAAAGTAGCAACTTAAATAGTAATGGCAAAGGCACAAAAAGAAAATTAATTGAAACTCCAGCGACGTCAAATTCTACAACTAAGAGGCAGTTACAAAAAGGAAGATCTAAAAGAACTAAACTATAGATTATGCAATACTAATCATAATTTAAGAAATAATAATAATACTGCATTCAAGAAAATGGTGTAATTCATAAGATATGATCTTCGAGTTAAGAGATTTTGTTGTGCTAGCAGATATTCAATTGTTTATTATAATCTGGTAATAATCTAAGTACTTTTATGCATTGTTTTAATAGATTGATATAATATGTGTATATATTTTCATTTGAAACAACTGACCACCGCAAATACATAGTTATATAAATTTGAAATACTTTTTTTTTTAATTTGATTTTAATTGATTTGGTTATCTTCGTGACTTTAATTTCTGAAACGTTAAATTTTAGAAACACGTGCATATCTTACTTGGAAAAATCAATAAATAGACTGCCTTAAAAATTTATATCTGTGTACATAGTTTGTACTGTTTTTGAAAACTTCACTAACTTAACTGTACTACTTGTTATAAATTGCTTAACTATTTATCAACTTTAATGTTTAAAGTTGTTAATATATTTTAGTTTAATTGTAAGTTTGTTTTACATCGTATTGCTATATTCATTTTAATAATCAATATAATGTGAATATTATTTTTAAAGCTCTTTGTAGGTGAATTAACACCAAACAATAAATTTTGGTTCTATAATTTCTCTTTTTTTTTTTTATTATTATACTACATATTTTTTGTTCAAGCTAGTCAACTAACTCAAAGATTTCAGTGATAAACTCAATGTAGTTTCTGTTTACGAATTTACGAAAACTTAATTTCTCACCAATGATGTGATGGGTGTTCATAGCACTTGGAAAAAATGTTATATTGGTGTTTGTTATGGTCAGGAAAATTCTCAGATTAACCTCTTCAACTTCTCTCTCTTTGTGATTTAAGTAAATAAATCACAGGCTTTAGAGAAAAGAACAATATTCAACATAAAATCTAATCCCACAATAAGTTTTTTGATAACATTATAGTCTTATTGGTCCTGAAAAGCAACCAGTAATTTAAGAAATGTGTAAAATAAAAGTATTCAAACTGCCTTCTATCTACTTCTAAACACTTGAGGCTCTTCTGATGACACTATCATTGGCATTAATAGCAGGTGTGAGGTCTGAATTCCAGGTTGAAAAACCGGACCTTTTCATGAATCAATAATGGCAAACTATGGTAAAAATAATGCTAGTAGTTAACAAATCGGTTCTGATGAAAGAAAATCATTATCGAATGCTTGCAATATTTATAGATAAGAGACATTATTTGATTTTATTAAACAATCATAGTAATACAGCGAAAACCCGTTTCAGATTGCCTTGTTAAAAGGGTAGCAGAATACAGAGTCTGATTAAAGATATGTGAGGCCCGGGGCTAACTGTTTCTGGAGGCCTCTTGGCCTTGCATAGTTTAACAAAATACGCTGCAGGCTAAAATTTTTGATTTTTTATGGTCAAATAAATCAAATGTAAAATTTTTGAAAGAATAATAGTTATTAATTTATCATTATACATAGTTTATTATAGTTTTTATTATAAAACACTAGTATACATATGTACAATAACATTAAAACATTTTTTTCTTACTTTGTTTTGTAAGTTAGCACAAATTTACTAATTAAATCATCAACATTTATTTATTGAAATAGATCCCTTTCAATGTTCATTAAAGTTAGCGAACTCTTAATTTATTTTAATCTGAGCTACAACTTTGGTGATTTAAATTTTTTTGAGACACCTAAATTGGAAGTCCAGGGCTGCATCCCCCCCCCCTTAATCAGACTCTGGCTGATTATAGTATGTTCTATATCTTATTCGGGAAGATTTAAAAATATCTTCAAAAAAATTATTCCTGCAAGGAATCGAATCTTCTTCCAATCCACTTGCAGATACATTACCATCTCATCAGTTGAAAGACCTTTGAATTTATTGTTGCATAATATACTAGCTAAATGATTCCAATTTAAACTATTAAAAATATTCCTGGAAATTCAAAATGTTGACACCTAATTTTTTTATAAATTAAAATTTTTCTTTCGTTTTTTTATGTAACCACTCAGATTACTCCACATCCGGCCCAATCCCTACAGATCAAGTGAACGATCATCGTTGATTCTCTGCAATTCATAAGAATCACATCGAATCAGCCTCACGCTCAGGATGTGGAGTTACATCTCATCATGGGTACTACTCAGTGGCGGAAATACCGGGGTGCGGTGGGTGCGACGCACACGGGCCCCCGGCCAAAAGGGCCCCCAGTTCTACTGTGACCTTCCGCAATCTTTAAAAAAAAAGATTTTAAACCATTAAAAATATAATTAAATAATAATATTAGTATTTAATTTCTAATATTCACAATGAAATATTATATTTTGGTAGTCTTCTCTTATGCTCGGTTGCTGAAAATCTCTGGTTATCCTCTACATAGCTAATCGAAGGTTAAAGTTAATCTTAAGTTAAAGTAAGATGGGTTTCTGAAACCACAAATAGTTTGTGGTTTCAGAAACCATAGGCATTATTGAGGTAAACAAAGTAGCATTCATTTTTCAAGTACAATTTTTTGTTTAGTGATTTGTGACTTCAGCTTTGTCAGAAAGATCATTTTCAAAATTCAAGTTAATCATAAGCCACTTAAAAAATATACTTTTCTATAGAAGTAGACTTAAGATGCTTCATAGAAGGCTAAGCAGTTTATCTATTGAAAATTAAGTTATCTGAAATTTAGATATTGGCAAAATAATTGATGTATTTGCCGATGAAAAAAAAACTTTAACTCATAATTTTTCTAAAATTGTAATTACTGTATTTTTTATTCTATAAAGGCCGGTTTTACAATAATAGTCGGATAAACCTGGTATAAAGTTAGACTTAGTATTACCATTATTACTAATAATAATTCAGTGTTCCCACAAGATTTTCCAAATCAAACCCTGACTAAAACAATCAGAAAATGAAAACCATATCAATATTTTAGAAATCTTAAAAAAATGCACGAAACACTTTTTAGAACTAAAATCCTTTTAAGTTATCACATGTAAACAGTGGCAGTGCAAGAGTTGCTAAGGCCCGTAAGCAAATATACAAACCGGACCCCTAAAAATGTATTAATTTTGAATTGCGTATATTATTTAAAAATCTCTTTTTTGGGATTTACTACCCTTTATGGTCCCGGGCCTCTAAGCATTCGCTTATTGATATCACCGCCCTCCTTACTAAAATCCAGAGTCTGGAAGAGTGCACCTGGGGGGTATGGAATACCCCCCAGACCCCCCGGATTACACCAATTGTATTGTGGTTTAAATAATATGTTTCGAGTTTAGAAGTAATTTTATTTTTGCACATCTGGGAGTAAAGGTCTAAACATATTATTTAAATCACAAAATAATTGGTGTAATCCGGGGGTCTGCGGGGTATAGAATACCCCCTAGTGCACTCCTGGATTGTGGATTTTAAGTAGGGCAGGCCACTAAATGGGACCCATTGTACTACCTTACGATGCTGCGGCCATCCTGTCTCCAGGATGAATTTGATCGAGACAGCTGCATCGGAAGCCAGTGGCGGTGCAAGAGTAGATAGGGCCCCTAAAGAAAATATACAAAACGGGCCCCTAAAAAACAATGTATTAATTTTGAATTTCGTATGTTATTTATAAATCTCTTTTTTGGGATTTACTACCCTTTATGGTCCCGGGCCTCTTATTGTCTCCGGCCCCTAAACATTGCTTACATTTGCTTATTGATATCACCGTCATGCGCCACTGCATGTACAATACACTAAGTATAAATTATCGCAAAGGTTTTCGCCATACTATGGCATCATCAGTAGAGCTCGGAATTATAAGCACTGGGAACCCGATATCTTGTATGCGGCAAACAGTATAATATGCATAAATATGAAATAAGAAATTAAGAAACTGTATGCCGCATACTGATGGATATCGCGTTCCCAGTGCTTATAATTCCGAGCTCTAATCATCAAGCTACGAACGATGAATCGCAATAGGCGATTTTTTTGGGATTTCGAAAATATTGATATGGTTAATTAATTTTAAAATTAAAAAAAATTTTTAATTAAATTTTAAAAAATCTTAAATTCCCTGACTTTTTCAGATTTTCCAAATAAGTGGGAACCCTGCAACCCTGTAATTGTTATACCAGGAATAACGTTATACTAAGTTTATCAGATTATTCGAAATTTAGCACTTAATCTAGTTTTGTTATTTCTTTATCTTAAAATTATGGTTATATTGTATAAGTTATTTATTATTTTCTTTTATTTTTGTCTTTTACAAAAACAGGGCCCCCGTTAACAACTTCGCACACGGGTCCCTCAGCTGCTTGTTACGCTACTGGTACTACTACTCAATAATTGAATACTGAGTATGTAAAGATATACTACATTTTTACATTTACAAATCTTTTATTTATATTATAAGTTTGATACATCAAACAAGTTGTTACATATAAATGATCAAACTGATTCGATTTTAAATGTTTTTCTTATTTGTCTCAAGAGTTCCTGCTTAACGCTTACCTCTTTTTGTCAGTATCTTGTTCGGATAGAACTTTTAAGACTGATACGGATTTCTTGATCTTTGATCTTGTGATTATGATTCTTCTGAGTTATTTCGGATACTTATTCAGGAAAACACGTTGAAAAACCTGATCTATAATAATGGGAAAGTCGAGTTGAGTTGCGGTAATCAAATTATTCTGTGAATATTAGTAAATTTTGATATATCATTTTATGTTTGATTCTGAATGGTGCGTTGCTGTGGTTTATTTCGGTAATTTTTTCTGTGAGTTTGCTATTTTTGATTGTGGTCGAGTAGAAGGTTTGACTGGTACGGTCAATTTGGTCGCGTAAGTATTCCATATTGGTGGCCTCGTGTAGGGTGGCCGTTCTTGTATTCCTCTTTGATCTCGTTATTAATCTTAGGCATTTATTCTGTATATTTGGAGAGGTTTCAGGCATGTGTTTGATATGTTACACACCATACTGGTGAAGCGTATGTTATGGCAGGTCTAATAATTGACTTGTATAACAGCATTTTGTTTGTTTGCGACATTTGTTCACTTTTGAGTAGAGGCTTAATCGAAGCCATGTTGCCGTATGCAATTCGCTTTCGTTGTTGGATGTGTGCTTTGAAGTTTAATCGCGAATCTAATGTAACTCCCAGATATTTAACTTTTTATGTTTATTTTATGTTCATTAACTCGTAAGGGAGAGAATATTTTTGTATATTTTCTTTTTCTTGCAAATACTATGTGTTCCGTCTTTTCAGGGTTTATTGAAATTTTCCATTTCTTGTAATATTCTTCTAGCATGTTCACGTGGATCTGGATTTGTTTCTTGACCACTTCGGCACTAAACGAATGTGCATAGATGGCCGTATCGTCGACGTAAAGACCCACTTTGGTTTTTTGGAATCACTTAACTGTGTACACATCAAGGGCTACAGGTCGCGATAACAACAAGTATGCGATGCTGATGACGACTAATGAGTCAGAAACACATGTCATAGTGTGATGGCTAGGAAGTCGAAGAAGCAGTACATGTGTCTATCGCTCTTTTCCTTAATTGTGTTTTAATTTTAAATTTAATTTAATTTATATTTTCCAAAATAATTACCATAGAAACTTTCATGGCAAGTCCGATAAATGAAACTTTTAACAATTTAAAAAGCATTTTTTGGCTTTTTAAGTAAAAGTTAGATGAAATCTAATGCTCTTATCGTTCGTAGTTTATATTTCTGCATTATTTTTGTATCTTTCATTTATTCTCTACAATAATTAGGGAAGCAGGAATTTGCATAAATAAGTTTTTACATGTTAATTTCCTATGTTCGGCTAACTTATTCAGCACCCGGTATATTAAATTTAAAAAATGTACCTATTAACTTATTCTAACTGATTCTAACTTCTCTTTGCTTTTTTTATGTTTATACGGTTATTTTGTAAAATATTTTTATTCGATGGATACCTAGACGAAGTGTTGGATTCAATACAAGCAATATTTAAAAAAAAATTTCAAATGATATAATTATGCCAAAACGATCAAATTAGTACACTTCAAATTAAAAATTATTTAAGATGTCATCTTTTTACACAAATTCATTTCAACGTACAGGGTCCGCAAGAAAAATTTGAAAAATTTGAATTTTAAAATTCAAAAAAAAAATTTATTTGGAAATTTAGATAATCTTAATATGATCTCGAAATAAGTATAATTGCATAATTATTTAAAGCAAAAAGTGACCCTTTTGTGCTCGGAGAAGTAACTTAGACGAGCGCTGCAATTGTCACCGAGCTCAAAAGTCACTTTATGCTTGAAGAATGCATACTATTTTTCCTCCGCCCGCTTTAAAAATTATCAAAAACTAGATAAAGATTTACATTTAATCTTTGTAGTAAATTATTTCTATTTCTATCAGATTAGCCTTGTTGCACCGTTTCTAAGAAAATTTTGCGTTTCAGTTTGTTTTATAGATTTCACTTTGCAATGAAATATTGCCGCTCGCCAAGCGGCAAATGCCAACTATCAACTGACAGCTTGATAAGCCTACTTTCACTATCTGGAGTAGGAAAATTTTTTAAAAAAAAGCTGAAACAAAAAATTATCTAGTCATGCTCAAAAGCTTAGTGACCGCAGGTGTAGACAAATTAAAAAATATTCAAAAATGTTTTCCCATCATCAGTTTATTTTACAATATCTTATAAGTTATAAGTACGATGTATTTGATTTTACTTCTCAGGTAAAATGGTGCGCAATTTCTCGAAAACGAATCTGTTGACTTTAATTTATTTTTTTATTTATTTATTTATTTATTTTGCGATGCAATAATTGAATTTGATATATTTTAATTTTCTTTGAATAAAAAGATAAATATAAAGATTTTATTATTGCAAATTTGTTTTGTTTCGGTTTTAATAGTTTTCCCGGGTCTCTTCCTGGGTAAAATTTTGTACAGTATTGCTAATTGTCGGCAATAAAATATGATATTATACTAATATTATCTTAATGACTTCTAATTCCATTTTCCAGAAATTGTTATTGAAACAATATTTCCCTGCTTATGTATGCGCAGGGAAACCCCTGACTAGTCCGGTAATGATTAGTAATTGTAAAATAGTATACTGTTTTATTAGGATGGAAAGATTAACTTTTCCTGCGTAGGAGGTTTTTTCATTTGCGAGGTGAGTGGAACGAGCCGAGCGAATGGACAACTTGCGACTTTTATCAGTCATCTGGTGACTTCTTTATTTGCCTAAGCCGAAAAAACCTCTTTATTGCCCTAGGAAAAAAAAGTGCCACTTTACACCCGCAAATCGGGGAGTAAAGTGAGTACTTTACCCCCGGCATTTCAAAAAATAATTTTTAGAAAAGGTAGATACTCAATTTTATTAAAATAATGTCACATTTCTAGTTATTTTTTTACCTGCCTAGGCAGTTTTACTTTTGAAAAAACCTCGACGCCACGTGGTTTTATGTATGTCGCTAAGGAAAAGTTTGACTTTCGTGTTTAAAATCGATAATGAAAGAATGAAACAGCTGACTTTCGTGTCGTTTGGAGAAAAAATTGTTTTTGACTATGTATTCTACAAATTGACAAGCTTGATTTTTGCTCATTTTAAAAATGCTGTTCATTTAGAGTTTTACAATTTCGATTTTTTACGATTTTCGGAAAAATTTAATACAAAACATGTCAGGAAAATTTCTCACTTGACTCAGAGCTTTAAATTAAAATACTCAGCACAAAGTGCTTCGTATTTCAACATTGCTCATCGCAAGTAATTTGCTATTTTTTTACTTTTATGTAAATAACTATTATTTCCTGATTATTGCCATTAATTGCTGTGGTTTTACCGTATTTACGAAAGAATATAAATATTGAATAATTTTAATAAAATAATAAAATTTAATAAAATAAGTAGTCTTGATTTAGTGAACTAATTAATGCACGAGTCTTATACAGTAGGTATCGAGGTTTGTTACGCCTATGTTTTTTATTGTGTGGAAAATTTAAATTATTTATAATTTATGCTTAATAAGTACCATCCCCGATAGCGTGAGATCTGCGTCTTTAGCTAATAAATAAACTCAATTTATTATGCTTACTAGGTCCCCGTCTAGATCGTGTGGAATTCATCTTTGCAGCACTCGATAAAAATTATTATGCTTAATAAGTTCCGTCGAACCATCTGACAATTTACGATTCAGCGTCTTGAATTACAGACAGTAGGTGACCCAATTGTCGACAGGGCGTGATAATATACAATATAAGTAACTCACAGATGCGGGGAAAAACAGTCCCAGCTAAACCATCAAAATGGTAACGAGCCTTCGCGTATCCAATTATAATTGGAAATTGTTTAAGCAAGTGCTTGGTTAACTTCGTTAATTATGGTTTCGGGATTTAATTAATTGTAACACGATGAATTCAACAAGTAATTAGTTCTAAAAATTGTGAAGGTTTGAAATTTCAGTAAAATTTTGTGATACTATCGGCTTTTGAAAGTATTGGTCGCGCGTGCCGTTTTATAATAAGATTGTGGAGTCATCACATTTATTCGTGTAGTCCCTAAAGGAACCAACTCACGTAATTAAGATGTCTTGTAATCGACTTCAACATCATATAAGTATTTATGGAGGGCGCGCCATGGTAAATGCAGGCCGAAGGGCATGTAGTTCGAGATATATTTCGGCAAATCCTTAAGAGTTGGAAACTGCTTAAGAAATCTAATGGTACTCGTATCCGACTTTGTAAGGTAAACATTTGTATTATTAAGTTAAGTTGGAAAGAACAGCTGGAGACTTGGATGACCGCAAATTAATTGAATTATGGAGAAGTGTCGCGGTAATTCCGATTGGCATGAACCAAGTTAGTAAAATTTGGTTATTTTCGAAATTTATGTGGATTGTAGTTATTTGGAATTGGTGGAAATTTTGTATATTTAACCTTTGTAATTGTCGATTGATTTATAAATTTAGCAAGCTGGATCTAAGCCTTTTAACAAATTTTTGTAATATTTGAATTAAGTTGTTTGATGCCCGAATTAAACAATTTAAATTATTTTGCATTTTTATTGTCTTGCATTACGAACACACCCCCCTTTTCGTTATTTTTTTTTTATTTTTTGTATTTGATTTTTAAGAAAAAAAATAAATTAACGTAACAGGTTGTTCACTATTGTGAGATGTCAATAAAAATTACTACTATAGGGAAGAATAACTGTATTAAATAAATAATATTAAGTAAAACAATATTACAAATTAAGTACCTATATAAGTGCTTGAAAAAAACAGGTGAGCAAGGGCGTCGCTTCCAAAAATTGAAGGAGGGGGCAATTTTTTTAAACGCTATTAAAATTTATTTTGTTAAAAAAAAACGAATAAATATAAAATAAAAATATATTCTATCAAAGAGAAAAACGGTTCACATTAAAAAAATAAACAAACCTAGTAGCTAGTAGGTGGGCACCTACTACTTATGTAATAACGAAAATAAAAACTAAAAGAAGACCATTTGCAAAAACACAGCATAAAATAAAGGCTTGCCTATTTCTTTGGATTTTAATATTGCAATTGTTAATAAAATTATATGTTTTGCCCCCTTGGCGACGCCCATGCTGGTAAGTTTGGTTTGTTTTTTTATTTAGTGTACATTTTTTGAACTAAGTTACTTCTTAATTCCTGAAAACCGATTGTTTTTCTGATTTCCACCTACCCCTCATTTTCCTTAGTTTACGCAGCCCTTGGCTACGCTACGGGCGCTCCCACGGCAAATCACGGATCCATCAAAGTAATTAAATTTAATTAGCTTCTCCCATCAATTTATGCATACAATTTTATATTATGTAAAATTTTCGATTTTTAAATGCCGTTTTTTCGAAAAGTAATGGATAATTCGTAAAAAAAAAATTTTAATAGCTTAAAAAATTGTTCTCTTTCCAATAATATATAGGAAAAAGTGAAATTTGTGGTCTATAAGAGGCGTCAGCGAGTGGTACGCTACCGGGAGCGTTGTTTCCGTTCCCATCGAGACTCGCCGGCGTATTTCTGAGAACGCAACTGCAGTGTTTGAATCTGGCAAACTACATTGAAGCGTAAAACGCCGGCGAGTATACACTCTGTTAAAAATGTTTGACAAGGAAACCAATCGTAGTGGTATTCATTTTTAACTAACAGCATTAACAAAAGTTTCTCGTGAACTGTACCCGGCGTGTTAATATCGCTAATACGCGACGGAAACAACGCTCGTGTAGTTTGGTTCTAAAAAGCAAGCAATATAAAGTCCACCCGAATTATGTCTTATAACATTTTCGACCAAACGATCTTGATGGGGATCAGTTGCTTCCGTATTTTTGATATCCCATTCGCCTGCTCGAACTTGAAATGTTTTTTCTTTTAATATTACGCAATGACTGGACGTCAGAACTACTTGTGGATGTACTTATAAGTGTGATCCTCCACATTGACATTTAAGGAATGTCTGCTCGTGATAATAACCCTGTGGGTATCTGACGTACCATCCAAGGAAATTCTCCAAATTGTGCCAAATTTGTCTTTGTATCTATTATAACCCGATAACCTATTCCGCTTAGATTACGAACTGTTTCCCATTTGATATTGAGAAGTCCTCAAGGGTAATTAATATTTTCCAATTGATATTGAGAAGTCGTCAAATGAAGATGAGAAAGAATCAATTCTGCAACGAAATACAGCAAAACTTGGAGACGCTGTTTGATGGAACGACAGCAACTCTGTTGCGGCTAGGACCTTACTCTCCCATGCTGAATCCCATTGAATACATATGGTCGAAAATCAAGGCAGAAGCAAAAAAAAATTCGACTTCCCAATATCCAAGGGTCTAATCTTACGGAACAAAGACTGGCCTATTTAGAGGAAATAATAGATCTGGCAAAGAACACCGTAACTGGAGGAGATTGTGCTCGTGCTGCACAACACTGCACAACGCACCACGCAAGAGGTTTAACAATGGAAGATATAGAAGTCGGTCGCTAAAAATGCGATTTAAGATATGGCAATGAACAAGAACAATTTATGCTGTATTTGTTATATAATACCAATAAATAAATAAATAAATAAATAAAATTAAAATTTTGCTTTAAAATTAAAAATTAATATGCTTTCCGTATTACAATTGACGTTTTCTCATCTTCATTTGACGCTTTCTCATTTTCATTTGACGACTTCTTAATATCGATTGGAAAATATTAATTACAATTAAGGACTTCTGAATATCAATTAAAAAATATTAATTACAATTGAGGATTTCTCAAAAACAATTGGAAAAGGTGTACATTTAGATGCAACTGGTGAAGATGTAGATTCTATATTATTATTAGATTCTGTATGATACATAAAAGTGTTTTTTTTGTGTACAGCAAAGTACGTGGTTCGTGGTTCATTCTAAAATGTAATTAATAATAAAATCTTAAAACTATTTTTCATCCAAGACCTTGGAGAGTATAGCATTATATTATGTAGTTTTAACTTATGGAAAATGATACTTTGCCGTCGAGGCAGTTTTGTGTTATATTACCATGATATCACCAGTCATAACAACGGTAATGAAAATATTATGTACGTCCTATATTTCATTACCGTTGTTATGACTGGTGCCGTATATTTCTTATATTTTTATTTTGGAAAGGAATCGTCTTGGAATAGATCACTTTTGCAGCGAGTCACGTATTGGGCTTTTCATCCAAGACGAGTCCTTTCCAAATAAAAATATAAGAAATATACGGCACTAGTCATAACAACGGTAATGAAATATAGGACGTACGTAATGAAATATAGAACGTACGTAATATTTTCATTTCATTACCGTTGTTATGACTGGTATGAATGCTATACTTTCCAAGGTCTTGGATGAAAAATAGTTTAAAGATAGAACAATTTGTTGCTGGAAATAAAATTCTACAAAAAAGAGTGTACAGAGACGCTGTCAGAATAATAAAAACAATAGTGGAAGATTATGCTAACAGACATATTTTAGATTTTATTCGAGGTATTGCTCATAATTTTCAACTACAATAATAATTATAAAAATACGAGTATTATGTTGTTCATATTCAAATTATATTTTAAATATAATAGCTATTTATTATACAAGTGTCTTATAAGGCAAATAAGTCGAGCTTGCTCGAGTGGCTAATTTTTCTTGAGTAACTTAATTTGCTGTTATAAGATACGTGTGTAATACAAAGCTTTATCCAATATCTCGTAATAATAGTTTAAAATGTAATTAAAAGTTTTGACGTTTTAAAATGTCAGATGTAAATTATGAAAATTAGTATAAAGTAGGTGTACTCATAATTTACATAAGTCACTAGTGTTTTATAGACCCCATAAGATATGTAAAATCGGCATTATTATGCCTTCATAAGACAGAGGTGTTGGATAAAATATTTTAATTGTTTTAATTAATTTTGTAATATCAAATTTTTGTTGTTTTTATTTTAATTATATTTAATTGCGATGAATTACCGCACGCGATGAATTGACCGTGATGAATTGACGTAGATTCTTGATCTTCCTCTATTCCAATGGCTTTGCATGTCCTGCCATCTAAAACGTAGTTGTCCAAAAGGTACTTTGAATCTACGTCAATTCATCGTGGTCAATTCATCGCGCGAAAATTCCTCGAACATCTTCATAGCAATTCCATATACCTATTGCAAATATCGGCGGACGCCTCTTGCCTCTTCTATCCTTTCGACCTATCCATATGTCTTCAAAATAATTAACCTAACCTAACCTTTTCTTCATTTATTAAATACAAAGTGTTACAAAAATACCAATATCTATGCATTTATTTACCGGTATTTTCATTTAATTATTAACATTAAGGAGGTAACCCCGTGTATTGCCGGTTTATTTAGCTTTTTTTCGCTACTCTTTTATTTTGGTAACAGTCCATGTTTCAGAGTCGTATGTTACTATTGGTCTAATGACAGTCTTATAGATTTTGAATTTTCAAATTTTCAAAACATTCTTTGCTTGAAAATTTGTTGCTAGTGTATTATATATAACGTATCCCACTTTGGTGGTAGTATTTTATTCCCTCTGTGATGTTGTTATCTTCGGTGATTATAGATCCTAACCTAAACCCAATAGAAAACCTTTAATGACTTCTTACTCGTCACAGGCGAGGATACAATACGGATACGGTACTGACTGACTCGAAAGTCGAGAGTTTTCTAGCAACGGTTTTCCAAACTTAATATTTTTAGGTGATAATGGGTCTTATGAATAAAAATGACCATGTAGTTTATACTGCAATTTTTGAAGTTGATACTTCAAATGATATGAATAAAAAACAGCGATTGAATACTTACCTTAAGTAATTACTCTTACATACATATTTCGTAAGTATAATATCACTTTTGGTAAGAATAAAAGTTAGTTGGTACTTATTATAACCGAGTAATTACTTGCCATTTGTTGAGTCTGGTTGTTAGCAAACTCATACAGTATTATGGCTCAAGTTATTTCAAATTTAAGAGGCAAGAAAGTGTATAAATGTAGAAAAATTAATTGTGATAGTGATTACAAAGTTTTGTACAGATTTGATAAAGAAAATGGTGAAGAAACAGGAGAACGTAGAGGTGGTGCAATATCCAAACTCGATAAAATGAAAATATTTTTGAGATATATTGCAGATCCTGGTTTTCAATCAGCAGTAGCAGAAGATATAGGTGTTCATCAAACTTCCGTTTCTAAAATTGTGACAAAAGTTATAGATTTAATTATTCAAAAAAGTAATTACTGGATCAAATTGTAAACACTTTTAATTGTTTTAATAAAACCAATCTTTGAAGTTCGTTTGTAGAAAGTTGCTTAGTTACAGCAGTTTCATATTCATTCAAAGGGTGAATTTTAATTTTTTTATTAGGTGGTACTGGCACCATCGGAGGTGGCAAATCTACAGTCGGGATTGAGGAAGATGAGGCTGAATTATCAATTCCTACTGATTGTGCACCTAAAATAAGTTATAAAAAATTAAGTATTGCAGTTTGTGTTGCGTATAATCAATCGTACTTTACCTGGAATTTTTGTTAATACTGGGTTTGAATCAGCGTCCATGAGTTGCATTAAAATTCTTTCCCAATCTTTCAAAATTATTCTTTTATTACCAGTTCTATTCAAGTCCGTCTTTTTTTTAAATCTTGATTTTATGTTATTAATTTTTTTATGCAATTTATTTGCCGTTAGTTGGGTACCAAACTTCTTCTCCCATTGCTTTTGAATGATTTCTATTGCTTCTGATTTTGATTTTCTTACAGCAGGTGTTTGAGGTTTTCAGAAAATTATTGGAAAATCACTCAAAATTTTTACGAATTCTACATTGCATTCGTTAGTTTTACTAATTTCCTCTTCACTATCACTCATAACTACAAACTACTAAGAGCACAATTTGATATGAACAGAAATGCAATACGATTAAAACCACGTCACATATTTCAAGCATATTTTTATATTTTCTTTTAATCAGGGTATATAAGAGTATTTACTCCATATTATAGCATATATACTCGGAAACAATAAAGCATTTTTATTCATACGGTTTGAAGTATAAACTAATACTTCTTGCTCATACTCTCAAGTTTGTACTCGGCAGTGTATACTTATTTTTATTCGTAAGATCCAATGTCTCCAACTTAGGTCAGCATTGTGTTGATTTTCGCGGATTATTTCTCGAACGTTTCAAACGATTACGGCCACTCGAACTACGCATACACTTCTGAGAGAAGAATTGATTTCGATTTTGTTAATTTATCTGACAGCACGGTTTTTGATGCTACTTGTAAATTACCTGATAGCTTCAACTCTGGACCACATGATATTCTGTGATATTTGTTGTAAAAAGGTTTTAACCGTTAATAAAGATATTATTATTAATAGCGTGGGAGAACTAAAAAGAGGCATACGGGAAGCATATTCAATACGTGAATAGTATTCTTCTGAATTATTTTATCGTAAAACTGCGGTGAAATGATAAGTCAAAAAATAAGACACTAAAATAATAGAAACGTTTGGTTTATTTTATACAATCATCACTTTCTATACCGACCATACGTATTAAATTAACTAAGTATTTTACCGTGAGGTGGTGTTCGCTTACTGTAAATGGCGAATATAACTGGCCGATAGGAGAGAAAGTCACCCGATTATAATACTGGGCGCACAAGCACAGCTATGTAGGGTTTATAGTTGGCTTTTTGAGTGGATGTAAAATCGCCGATTATTTTTCCTCACGCATGATATAAATAATGTATCGCCCAAATTTTCTGTGTGATTAAAAAATCTTTAAAATCTGTAAAGTAAATTTACTCTTATTAAGTGGGTAATTCTTATGAGTAAAATTATAGCTATTTTTATGGTGTTTTCAGCATCAAACAAATCAATGGTTTTATTCACGATTGCGGTTAAATTTTATTATGAATCAGATCGTTTAATTTCATTAAAAGTTCTTATCTTTTCAACTAACTCTCGAGTCTTGAGCCTCTACTACCACATCGAAAATATGGCAATAATTAATAAAAACAGTACATGTGACATAAGTGATACTGATAAGTAGAGACCGGATTATAGGCAATAGGGAACCCGATATTTAGTATGTGGCATATAATTTATAATATGTATAATATCTTGTGTTTATGCATAAATTGTATGCCGCATACCAAATATCGGGTTCCCTATTGCATATAATCCCATCTCTACTGATAAGTTACAAACAGGGGCATGCATTTTATGAAAATTAATTATAATTTTTCTACTATTGTTCGAAAAAGTGCAACTTTTCGATATGTATTTGAGTAAGTTAAAATACGTTTTTTCCGCACACGTAATGCGTCGGAAACAGGGGTCCGTAACAAGGGCGTCGCTTCCAAAAATTGCAGGGGGGAGGCGAATTTTTTTAAACGTTATTAAAATTTACTATGTTAAAAAAAACGATTAAATATAAAATAAAAATATATTCTATCAAAGAGAAAAACGGTTCACATTAACAAAATAAACAAACATAGTAGCTAATAGGTATAGCCACCTACTGCTTATGTATAACAACGAAAATAAAAACTAAAAGAAGTTTTTGAATTTTTATATTGCAATTGTTAAATATTATATGTGTTACCAAAATCCAGGAGGGGGCTATAGCCCCCTCTGTAATATTATGCAAAGAAACTGGAATCATAAAAATGTGTTCTAGACAACAAAGACACTTTAATGGAATATTTTTCAATCTCTTTTTAGGAAGTTAGTGTTGTTTGAGAATTTAAAAAGAAGGGTTGATTTTACTATCGTTTTTGCTAACTGCGATCTGAACAAAATATAAAAAAAATAAATTTTTGTATAAAGGACAATTTGTATAAAGGACAAAAGAACATTTTAACAAAGGACAGCTAAAATTGTCCTTATTTAAAAGTGCGCTTGTTTTGTTTTTTGTAAATTTTGTTTCTAATTTTAGTCTTTATTTGTCGTTGTTTTTTATTATTAGTTATTGTTATGTTTTGATAAACAATTTGTTTAATAAATTTATTGTGAGTTATCCTTGTTTAAACCTTTTTTATCATTAATCAAACGACAACTTGAGTTATATTTAACGGGTTAACCGCAGAACAAAATTTTATACATTAATTCCCTTTTTTCCGGTTCTTGCGATTCTTCCGCAATTCCTACAATTTCTCCGCCATTCTTACAATTTTTTTGCAATTCCTCGACCAATTAGGGTTTTTGATAAATTCTTCAGTACCATTCAGCATACTAGCATACAGCATGCAATGCAGTGGCCCAACTATTAGTATGTGATGTGTTTAGTTACGCCACTGATGCAATTAGACGATCAACGATCGACTAAAGTCAGAATGACTTACTAAGTACTTTATAATTAATAATTAATGTGGGTGGTTTTCCGTTGCTTTCCCATATCCTACACATCGATATTAAATGAACTTTTAGATGGTAATTGTTTCAATTCAAAAAATAGAAACCAAAAACTATTTAATTTTATTTTCGTATCATTTTTTGTCAAAATTACCTTTTAAAAATATAATTTTTTGTTTTTATTATCAATTTTCAAGGAATAATAATTATTATCGATCATCTGTGGGTTACTTACAGAAGTTAGGTGTACTGTGGCTTTTTTAAATACTTCGGATTAGGATTAGAGTTTTAAAATAAAACCAATGCTTATTGCTTAAAATTCAGAAGTTCTTTCACCTTGCAAAAAGTTAAAATTAGTAAGTAGCAGTAGTTAGTATTATGGGATTATGGGTATCAGAAAATTCAAAATATCAAGTGTGCGGGCTACTTTTATTCGGTAGTACCTATTAGCGCGAATCTTTGTCCTGTTCGAAACGCCACTGCTTTAGATTCACTTTGATAAAATATTTAAAAGTGTGAAATTATAATATCTCTTGTAGTTTATTTAATTTTTGAAGCAAATATAATAAATAATATTGCTCGCACATAATAGTAGGGTAGCTTTGTAGAATTTATAAAACAAAATTTTTTTGACTCTTGTTATTATATTCAATAAAATTCTTTATTGTTATTATCGGGTTAGACAAAATTGAATAAACGATCGAGTAAAATAAGTTAGGTAAATAAATGAGATAGTTGTAATATATGGGCAATTTTAATAATTAAAAAATTGAATTGAAAGCATTGGCTAAACAAATGATGTCTTCCTGTTATGCGCAGTAGGACTTCGTGTAGGCAACGCCATGTTTGTAATAGGCGGTTGCCGTAGAATAAAAAGTGAGTTTTTGTTTGAAACGTTGATTTTGGCTATCATTAAGGACTAGACAGATTAGTATTACACGTATCCATGCATATTTAGTTAAGTGTTTTAATTATCGGTGGTCAAGGGACGAAAAGATAATCGGCACTTTTTTGTTTAACCTATACCGCTTAATCGTCGGTGTGACCGCTTATATAGTGCTGCTTTTGTTTCTCAGTTAATCTGATTTATGTTGGAATTGTTTGATAAGGCTTCGGCGACCTTGTTACAGTAATGAAATTAAACAGAATGCGCTTTCAACTATAAGAACGAGCCGTTGGTATATGTTGAGCACCACACCCAGCAAATCGCGATGGTTGTTCATCGGAGAACTATAATTAATATGAATGTGTATTGGGTGTTCTAATTGACTGTGGATGCCAACGAGGTTAAGCCTCGAGTTCCACTGTGCCCAGCATGACCATGGCGTGCTGTCAGTCGGACGAGGTTAGAGAACAGAAACGCATTAACCAAGAAATTGAAAAACAATTACGTCGTGATAAGAGAGATGCACGTCGAGAACTTAAATTACTGTTGCTGGGTAAGTACCTTATCCTCTTATCTCCTTTATTGCTATAAAACTACCTCTTACTTTCGTTTATTATTTTCCACCATAGCTCCAAACGCCACTTGCGGTTTATACCTACCTACCCACCTAGTGCACAACATTATTTTCATCACTTCCTTACAGTATTTTCACTTCTTTCCAGCATTACATAATTCGGTTAGTTGAATGACTTAATCAAATTAATAATTTAATCGAAAAAAAAAAACTCAAAAAGTGTTAGATAATCCGACCGTACAATCGTTTAAAAAAAACATCATGTTCGCATATCGCATGTTAGAATTTATTTTGAACCAATTTTTTTATTGTAAACATGGTGCACATTTTTTTGTAAATTGAAAATGTGATCTATATTTAGTTTCCAAGAAAGCTACTTCCAGCATAGTACGAATACGCACAGCAGTAATTTTAAATTAAATCACATCAAAAAATTTAAAAAAATTCGACACTCGAATAATGACTTATTTTTCGTGTAATCAACAACTTATATAATAGCACTTTTAACATATCTTTACAATTACTATTCAATTAAACAAAAATAAAAGTTGTTATTGACTACAATAATATACTACAATAAATTCATTTTTAAAATGCGATGCGGCTTTCGGAAGAAACGGCTTTAAAAATAGTATCGGAATTTTAAAAAGTTTAAATTAGAAGAAACATAATTGCCGGAAAATTAATAAGTTACTGAAAGCCTAACAATGATGTTTACTTAGTCATTAAAGTTTGTTTATATGACTAGGTGCTACCGATATCCAATATATTTTCTTAAATGTGGCGTTTAAATTCGCATCCGACTTACTTTACCGTATAATAGCCGAAACCAATATCTTATTAATTGTTTAACAATGTTGTCAATTCAGATTCAAATTACCTCATTTCAAACCCAGGTTAAATGCTGGTCGAACCGCACGACTACACCGACTAGCAATTAACTCGTTTACTTACCCAGTATTGGGAAAATGCATAAAATAGTTTTTAATTCAAATATCACGAAATATTATTTTGTAATAACTAATTGTACGTTTGTTTCATTTTTGGACTAGACTAATTTGGAACCGATTTAGTAATTTGTTATTTGTTTTAAATTGTTAATACAATAGAAACGATGAATGTCTGGTTGGTATAACAAGTTTTCCTAAAATAAAATGGCCAATTCAAATGGCTGACAATATTGTTGAGGTTGTGCAATTAAATAACATTTTTGCTGTAGATACGCGTAAATGAAGCACCAGAGGGAAAAATATTAATAGTTTATTTATGAATGGACTATTAACGTCAGTTCTGGGTAAAAATTCTCCTTAATTATTGAGAAGTCTGAAGTGGACGGGGGTTCATTAAACTTTTACTTTTTACTCATTTTTATACTCTTCGCATCACCTTCAGCTCTTCATAGCTCTTAAATAATTGTGGACTCGATACAAATATATTAGTTATTATACCATATAAACCTCCAAGATGAGAAAATTCGAATGGAATAGGAAAATATCCTTTAACATTTGAACATTTTATTTTCACCGTCTATACATCGATTATTATTATATGATCTTGATTTTGACTATCCTTTTTGGTATCAAACTATAATTATTAATTATATTACATAGTTCAATGTTGAAAATCAACAGATAACAGATGATGTATGGAGAAAAAAAGTGAGACTGCAAAAGAGAATCTTTAGAGACTTTGGATCTAAAGTTTCAGGGTTCCATTCTTGGTAGCTTTAAAACAATTATTTTTATCCGGATTCCGATTCCACGTTAAACTGTAGATTCACCTGTTGAATTCAGTTGATTAGCATTATAATTAGGTTTATTCGTTTTACTTTTTAAAATTCGACGAAGTGGTATTTTCCCGTAGAGTTATCGTAAACGCTTATTTAAACTTTCACACCTAAATATACGAGTAGCTAAATAATATGCATTTTTTCTGTCTTTTTTTTATCTTCAGGTTTTATGCTGGGTTTCTCAACTCACATGATCATAGTAGAGTTCTCCGCTCATCAAATGGTGATTTTGTTCCTTAATCCTTAAATAACAAAATGCCCTTGGCCGTCCAACATTCGTCTTGTGCTAAAAGGGCTTTAAAGGGAAAATTGTAAAAATTACCCAAAAAACAAGTTGGCAACAACAAAGGGATTAAAATCAAGATTTTGGGCTAGGGAAAACTTTTTGAGAGTTTGTAAATCTTTATAAAATCTATCAGCCTTACTAATAAAAATTCACACACGCGTTATACACGCGTTGAACAAGTGTATAGTTTATACACTGTATAAGGGGTGTATAAATTTTCTACTAATAAACGTTGTATACGCACTGCATAAGCTATAACTGTGCTATACAATGGTTATACACTCGAAATGTCATTTTTCGTATGTAAGTGTGACTTTTTCTGTCACTGTCATTTGAATTTATGGTATTAAAGTCATTTAAGTAAATATATTTAACCTAAAAAATTGAAAAAATGAAAAGGAATCGTTGAACTAGAGTTCTAGTTAATTAAATAAAATTTGTATAAATACAGTACATCTATGAATAGTTATGACAAGCTTATACAGAGTAGAGCTTATACACGGTTTCTTAGTAACGTTTTCTTATGCAACCCTGTATAAGCCCTGTATAAAATTTATACAACGTTTATTAGTAAGGCTGTAGGTTTTTTATTTTCTTAAATTATTATTTAAGTACTTTTTGAGTCCTGTTCGTACCAAATAACCAAGAAAAACTAAATCCATGAGAATATTGGACTGTCCAATATTCCGACGATTCCGTTTTTCTTGATTAAAATTTAAAAAATTTGAATTTGAAAAAAAAACAGAGAAAATCTTCAATTTTAGTCTGAGGAAATCTGGAAATCAGTCAATTTATTTTGAAAAATGAGCGGGAACCTTGTATTAAATTTATTAACATATATGAAAAATATGAGTACCTATGGAACTTAATAAGTACTAATGATTGCAGAAATAGAGGACAACTTGTTTCTTAATTTATACGATTCAACTTTTGCTAATCGCTCGTTGAGTTGATTTTCTTTCACATTCTTAGTAAATTCTTGTAATTGCTTGGGTTTTCTAATTTTCTAATTCACGTATGAATTAATTAACCTAGTGTTTTTTACCAATACCCTTTTCTTTTTTTTTTCGACTTCTTCAAAAAAAATTTGTTGCATTTTACAAGCTAAAATTTTAACCGTTTTAAGAACACTTTCACCATTTTGAATCAACTGACATGAATTCATATCGATTGAACCTGTAAACCTTTATTTCAATTCATGTCAAATGAATTCAATTGACATGATCATGTGAGTTGAATAATGTAAACCCAGTATTATTTAGAGCTAAACTTTCTGCTGTGTTTAGAAAGTTTTACAAAGCTCTAGCTGTTCTAAATTTTTCAAGCCGTTTATATAAATTCTGATTCGCTACTAAACTGGTTCCAAATTCTTCATATCTTTCTTGCAATATACAGTCAAACTTTCCTAACTCGAATCTCAAGGGACCACGAAAAAAGTTCTAATTAAAGAAGCTTCGAGTTATGAAGATAAAATTATACGTAAATATCTGACAAACCTATATAATTTTCGAGTTAGGGAAGTTTCACTGTATTATGTTAATACTTACTTCTTGGCCTCTATTGAAATCAAAACAATTGCAAGTACATGAAGTTCCAGGAAGATTCGAGTCTTTGTAGCTGCTTGAGAAAATTAAATTAAATCATTTAAAATGAGATGATCGATCTAATCTATACTATTGTTAGGTACGTATAATGAGAAATTGCCTCATGATATTTTCAAAACGATATTAATATTCCTACAGTAGCGGTTTTAGGATGGGGCACGGTCGGGCCACCGCCCAGGGTGCCCCTTAGTTTCGCGTTTTTCGTCTAATCAGAAATAACAAAAAGGGGCGCCCCTTCTTTTCGCGCTTTTCGTCTCATCAGAAATAATAAAAGAGGGCGCCATGGAAATCTCGCCCAGGGCGCCGGTAACGCTAAAACCGGCTCTGTATTCCTACTTCATAATCACCTTTATGAAAAAGTTAAGAAAATTTTCATTTGGCACTTTGCATGCATTATATTAAGGTCATGATTTAATTGGACCAGGAATTATCTGAGTAGATGGCGTAACTAGACATTCTGAATTTAATTGCAATTGCCGTTTATCGGTAGAATTCGATATGGTACGATTAATTTCATTGACTACCGCAAAGCTATAGTTCGTGCCAAATAGAAATAGAACCGTCAATCATTATAGTTGATAACATTATTTTTAAAAGACATACTATTAAATTTTTTATGGGTGCCTACATATAAGCGAGAGAGTTGCATTGCCGCTTAATATATGGTGGATCGAAGTAGTCATAGAACCTGCCCCGACCTGCTCATATAGTCAACCAGTTCAGTAGTTGCGAATATGAGGTGAAAAGGTGTTTAAAATTCATCATGTCAATTGTTTTTAAAAACATAACACATAATATGCAATGCTTATATGAACACTGGCGTATTAAACTAAAACAATTCGTAACATTTGCAAGAATAACACGGATCGCTACTGAGTGACTTCTGTTGTTTAAGTGGTTGGAGATATTTTAGAGGTGTGGCCTATGATGATTGACGCGAGTTTTGACATCACTGAAGTTATATCGTGAATCAAAACGTCATTTACAACACTCACAATACTAATTATTTTTAAATTTTTAATGCAGATTATTTAAGATCGTTAGTTTAACTATGACATGTCATATTTGAAATTCTAATTAATTGTTCGGTTTTGATATAAAAAGCTTATTAACTCAGTAAAAACTATATATTCGCTATCGAATCATTCTATTTCCAATAAAAAAAAATTGCATTGATATCTAGCCAATTTTGTGCGGTAACTGACCATTTGAAGCGTGTCTTAAAATCGCACCCTTAAAGAGTTTGAATATCATTTGCCTTGAAATTTTCAAAACTTTTAATCCTGTTTAACATGCTACTACAGGCATCTACCTCGAGTGACATACACTGCAAGGCGTATGCGATCAACTTAGCCAAATCCGAGATCACTAAGGCCCGCTTTTACAATAGTCAGTTAAGTATAAGTATAACTAACCTATAGCAACGAACCAATAAGCGATAAACACAATAAACAATTAACCAATCAACATCCGTATAACGTTACACCCCGGATAAATAATACTTAACCGACTATTGTAAAAGCGGACCTTACTAGGGAATTTATTGGGGTGGTTTCCCGTTGTCTTGTAAAGCTCACAGATCGATATTATGTTTTAGATCATAGTAGTGTATACGACGCGACCAAGATTTAGTCGCGTTAACCGGCTAATCAGCCGATGTAGGCTTTATGTTATTCTGGGTAACCCCCGGTTTCTTACTCCGTAGCGCTGTGATTTAAACATTACACGACACTCCAGTTCCCAGTTACAACATTAAAAATTTTGCACTTTGAAGTCTAAAAAAAAAGTCGTCGTATTATCTAATATCGCGTGGTCATCATTAGAGCAATCAAAAATCAATACAAGATATTGTTGAATAATATTCATTACCCAACGATTTCTGAAACTGTTTTATTCGAACACGATTTTAGATGTTGGAAAAGACATCTTTCCCCACTAAACTAAATTAGATAAAATATTTTAAAATCAATTTAGTAGGAGATAAATAAAATAATAAGCAATCACATGAGTAGTACATACAATCTGCCTACTTAGTAAATGAAAAGTGTATTGTATTTCCGTGGTTCAGAGCCCTCGTTAAGCAATAGATCTCTTAAGCATGATCACTCTTCGAACGCATATCACATACACATGCATAAACGAGAAGGATTCAACATCCCAATATGAATACATGCATATCAGAAGATGTTGACAAAATTTAATAGTTGGAAACATGCAATTTTTACTATTTCAAGTTAATCTTTTAAGGTAACGTCTTTTAAACTTAAAAGATCTATTATTTAATGAAATTCAACATTACTGCAATAAATTGTAATAATTTATATTACTTATTTCCTGTTTTATGGAAAGCTTCAATTTTAAGCTTCTGAGCACTTTTGCGCGCATGAATGCCTAAAGTCTCAATTATTAAGTAAAATATACTGACGGAAGGTACTCTCCAAAAGGAAACTTAATGTCACTCTAGCGGCCAGAAAACCAGCTTAATTTTGACAATTTTTTTAGGAATATTGTGGATGAAATACAAAATATATTTAAATATTTTTATTGTGCATATTTTGAAGTGAATTTGCAATAGTTTTCCACGAATGGTAGTCCGTGGCCGGCAAGATTTTTCGTTCAATTTTTTACCTGAAACAAAAAGCTCTTTTGTCTTTTCGGATGATTTTAAAGGCAGTCGAATCTGTTTTAGAACATGAGTCAATGATTGCTCCAAATATAAATAAATAGCAGTTTGCCTCGATTGTTATAATTATGTACCTTTATAATTTTCATTATGTTTAATAAACCATCATTGTAGACACATACGGATATAATTGCTGCAAATTATATGTTACATTGTATCCAGAATTGAAGACGGTTACGGTCTGATGCTTAAGTGCGTCGGATACTAAACAGAGAACCCTGGTTCGAGCCCTAGTTGAGCAAGAACTGAATTCTAACTATTTTCCCTCGATGATCACTGGCCCTAAGCCCTAACCCTTCATAAATTGAACTGGTTAGCCAAAACCCACTCGGGGTTGTAACGCTATTGTGTGTGTGTGTGTTTATCCAGAATTACTTTGCCATTTGAAACAGACCTCGGAGCCAGAGAAGTATCAAAACTTGCGTTGCCTTTTTACTAAGCACTTAAAAGTTTGTCTTACTTACGGAGCTTGAGACTTAAAGTATTCTCGCAACAAGAAATCAAGAGTACCGGAATCCGATAATTTTGAAAACCAATTTTGGGAGTTAATGTATACACGATATCATCCTGTTAGTAATATTACATCCTGTTAAACTGTTATAACTTAATTATTCAACTCCAAAACTAAAGGTCTAATTCCTAATGTCAAAACTCACCCTAAATAGCAATAATAGAGAATTTTGATAAAAGTATTGATGGGGTAATCACTAAATGAAGTCTGTGGAACGGGAAATAACGAGCCTGTATGACGAAATCCTTCCAAATGTCGACAATTTTAACTATTGTCATTCTTTTGAAATTGGAAATGTTTTCAACCAAAATTTAATCCGATCTTGAGACAACTACTTCAAACTAGTATATGAAATGGTGAAAAGGATATCGTCCAATACATAATATTATGTAAGAACGATGTTGGGATTCCCCATTTATACCAATATCCCAATATCTTTCTTTCATAATAGTATTATGAAATTTCAAATGAATTGACGCACGGATTTGTTCGTCATGGTGGAGAAAAAATCGGATACACGACATGCATGAAAACAAGATAGATATCACTAGTTTCCCATTTGATCTCATGCTCTTTCCAATGTCATTGATGGAATACACGCCTTTCCGTAAACTCTATATGCCTTGGTAAAAATTTACTTCTGTTCTTTAAAGGTTATGTAAATACAGTCTAATAGAAGAAAAATATTTCCTATAAACATATGTGTATATTAAATTTAAATCAAAGACATAATGTTGTAACTTAAAGTATACATACAGTGTGCCAAGAAAGTCTCCGTACGATCTCATATTTTCCTATATTATCAATGTAAATTGCATCGTACGGAGACTTTTTTCTGCCATATAAAGACCAATTTTTCATCAAAATTTCTTAGATATTTTTTGTTGCAAATTTAATTCCCTTCATTTTTGTTTATATACATTCTTGTATTTTGTCGGGCCGTTTCCGAGATATATTGACTTTAAAAAAACTTGGTAAAAATTTTATTACCCAGTTTTTTAAAGTCAATATATTTCGGAAACGGCCCGACGAAATACAAAAATGTATATAACATGAAGAGAATTAAATTTACAACAAAAAATGTCCAAGAAATATTACTGAAACATCGGTCTTTATATGGCGGAAAAAAGTCTCCGTACGATGCAATTTACATTGATAATATAGGAAAATATGAGATCGTACGGATACTTTCTTGGCCCACTGTAGATGCCCATACATGGTCATGCCTGCCATTGTTTTCTGATGGATTCGTGGCTTCGGCATTTTTGACATTTGATAGGCATGGCCATGTATACCTTAAAACTTTGCTAAATATTGTGCTTTTTTTTAATTCGTGATTAATTAGGTCGAAAGGCATTTCTATTTGGTGATTGTGATTGATGCATGTAATGAATGGTTTTTTTTAAATTAAAGTTCGGACAACATAAATATCTTTCGTTGCGTTAAGTGGATATGAACTGCCTAAGTCAGACTAGTATAATAATCAGTAATTTAACGAAAATGCCTATTCATTCATGAATTGTTGCTTATAAAAAATATAAGTTTTGTTTTTGCAAGAGTTTCAAACTGTCGGGCGCATTCAGAGGCGACAAATGACGTTCGATTTTTAATTGGCTACGTGACATGAGAAGCGAAAAACCTTTTAGTTTAAAGAATATACCATACTAGAGCATGTACATACATATTTATTTGTTTATCATCTATTTCGTTTCTGCAAGGTTCTGTCCAGATTTAGGGGCTATTGTCGCCACTATCCTTATAAACTTACTGAAAAATTCGCATCCCAAAACTGGCCTGCGCGTGCGTCTAACGAAACATTTCAAATTACTGCAGAAACAATTGAGGTTTTTTTAATTTTAGTTTTGTTTGCATCCTGATTTATCATTTGGTATTATATTTTTAATAGTTATGCAATGCAGAGTAAAATGATAACAATAAGTGATAATATATTAGAATATTAGATAATAGAGATAATCACCTGAGATAAAATTAATAAAAAGATCTTTTATTGAATTTATTCACCGGGCATAATTTACGAAGGATGCATAATTTGTATATTATTATTTATTTCAAATCGGGGATAGTTAACCCCCTCCCTCTATAGTCTATAGAATAGCTTATTTAAATTTTGTTTGTTTTTGTATTATTTATAACAACTAATGTTTTCAATAAATAAAACGTTCATTTAACTTATCGGTAGATTCCACCTTCTTTAATATTAACCAATTCTTAACATTCTTACTGGTACCTCCAATATCTTTAAAGAGAATTGTAATAATTCAAAGAAATATTTTTACAAGTCTTGATTTTTGTTTTAAGTTGACCGAATTTTTTTCTTTAGTATACATTTCAAACTGATTTTAGTATTATTTTAGAAGCTTCTTATTAAAAGTATTGTTTACAAGACTGCTTGGGGGTGGGTTTAGTATCACCACGTTAACTTGAGGATTATCGAAGTCTGTTGGCATTGAGTGAAACCCTACAGTAGTAGTAATTTTATTTTTCCATGGAACACCTAATATCACACATAATAAGCTAATTGATTTTTATAATGACAGAATAACACCTAGAAATAGATAAGGCTAACGATTGTTATGTTAAGATCCAACGTAAAAAATTTAAAATTTTCTTCCGACTTACTGTTTTAATTTTTTACATCACCAAAATTTAATATCAAAATTTCCGTCATATTATTAAAACCCATTTATTTACGTAATAACTTTTATTAGTATGATTTATAATGCAGAATGTGAGAAGGTTAATAATATCGCAGTAAAATTAACCATAATTTCATACTTGTGTTAATATTTTTAGTACACCTACAGTTGTTGTTCTTAGCTTGAGTTAAACGCAAATAGTTTAATTGACTACAAATTATAATTTAAAAAAGTCTAATTAAAGCAATTTTAGGAATACCTACCTTGAAAATATAATTAAAGCATTTGTTAACAATTCTATGAGTATTATCAGTGGCGTAGCCGCATGAAGGCTTCTTAGGTCCTTGCTTAAAAGATTAAATGGCTTCCTTTATATAATATAATTTCTTCAATAAACCAAAAAGCAAAAATATATTAAAAATTTTGAATTTTTTCCGTTTGAGGAGTTATTGCTAAATATTAAGAGCAGGGTTTTTTAAATATTATATCTTGAATTTTAAAAGAAAACCTTTCATCATAATTAAAAAAACATGTAAGTACATTCTAGAAATGAAAAGTTGAAGATAATGAATATTTTAATTTCAAAATGGTGGTGTAGTCATGGATGAAAAGTGAAAAAAAATATATTTTTACTTTTGAATATTTGCATTGATTCCATTATCACACCTTCCGCTTTTAACTTACTTAGCTTAAAACACTTTTTCTGATAATTTCTTCCGCGGAGCGAAATTAAATATAAAAATAGTTCCATTGGCCTAGAAATTCCCAGCAAAAAATTCAGTAAAAATTCCATTTCGCTGAAGTGTTCGATGAGATAAACAAACTTGGTATTATGAATATAATTATTTAATATAGAAATTCATAATTGTACACTGCACTGTGTAGACTCGAAAAGGCGCAATGAAAATAATTGTAAACATATTTTTAACAAAACTTGAATTTTTTATTTTATTATTTTATTATTCTTTTTTTATTACCTACTCATTAATTATATAAAAATTTAATCTGGATTGTCGACCCTGCACTGTAATACATATTTTTGGGTTTTTAATGTATTTGTTCATACAGACCATTCACTTTAGTCATAATCTTCATGTTTTCATCATCAAAATGTTTTTAATGGCTTGATTGGATTTGTCGAAGAAAGCTCAGAATTATTTTTCATTTGAAAAAGTATCAACGTCATTATTTTTAAATCGATCATTTCATAATGTTGGTCTGTTTGCATCTTGTAGACCTGAGTTCCATGTGTTGTAACCTAGTTATTTTTCTCCTGCTGTTCTTTGCTCGTCGAAAAGGTGAAGTAAAGTAGCTACGAGAGTGTTGAAAATGCAATAGTAGTATATTACGTACCGAGGTACGTATGTATACCGTTTATCCCCAATCAGTCAGTAAATAATAATTAATAGCAAATACTTATTAATTTGATTCACTTTCTTGATAAAAAAAAATTTATCGAGTAGATATCTCGGGTCGGAAAGTAGAACAGAATACTTTCTGTTGGTTGGAAAGTGAAAGAAAGGAAAAACTACGTATTTCCCAACTTACTAAAATTTAGAAATGGATCGATTACGAATAAACTAGTGTAAAGTCAAAAGTTGAAAGCAATGCCTTAAGCACCGAGTGTATAGTACAAGGGAGCAAGCAAATATAATTAGACTAAATTTCATTTTGATCACAACAATCCAATTAATTGTCATAAATTTTTGCTACGCTACTGGTTTTGAATATTTTGCTCACAATCAGTGAGTTTCCTGTTGAACAAATTTTAAAAAGTTTTGAATTAAAAAGCTCATGAAATTTGCAAATACAAATGATATTTATGGTATAAACACTTACAAATAGAAAATTTTAATTTTACATTTGTTTTTCATAATTTTTCTATAATTTGACTTCTTGTTACAGGGACTGGAGAATCAGGAAAATCGACATTTATCAAACAAATGCGAATTATACATGGAGCTGGTTACTCAGATGAAGATAAAAGAGGTTTTATCAAACTTGTATATCAAAACATTTTTATGGCAATGCAGAGCATGATTAGAGCTATGGATCTCCTAAAAATTCAATATTGTGCAGCATCTAGCCCTGTATAACTTAGCATGTTTAGTATCTTGCAAGATTCTATCTTTTTTATTGTAGGAAAAAGCCGAATTAATAAGAGGAATTGATTATGAAACAGTAACTACATTCGATGACCCCTACGTGGATGCCATAAAAGATTTGTGGAACGAAGCCGGTATACAAGAGTGTTATGATCGTCGCCGTGAGTACCAACTTACAGATTCTGCAAAATAGTGAGTACATTTTTTTATTGCTTAATTGAAAATCACACTAATTTGAAAAAATGTTTTTCTGATTTTTTTAATTAAATTTTTTAATGAAAAAAAATATTTCAAAACCTTTTTCTAATATTGTGAAAAGCATTTCATTTTGATAGTAGATATTTTATATATGTATAGGATATTTGATTTCTATTGCCTCAAGTTTTCTGTAAAACAAACTTATCCAAATTTAGTGTAATTTTACTGCAAATATTTCAATCCGTTTATGGAAAATTTGGTTGCAATATGGAACAAATAATAGAATTAAATTAAAATGCAACATCAGAACTTGTATTAGAAAAGTTTTTAACTATTTCTTAATATTGATCAATTATAAATTATTGTTTGAAAAGTACAATAAAATTATCGTGTAGTCAGAAGTGTCTTAATTGTTGTATCAGGAATATTGAACGATATCGTTAATGTACTCTCGGTATTAGAGTAAAAAAATTCATTTTTATATTTCAATTAGACTTCTAAATGTCTTGAGTAAATATCTGATCAATTTTGATATATTATCTTCTTCGTAAGGTCTCTACATAATCTTATAGAACATTTTGCACAATATGGAATATCATTGATAAGAACCCCTGCTCTTAAGTTATGCAAATACTACATTACCTTCATAGTCTTTAAGAATCCATTGTGATTGAATGATTGATTTTATTAAATTCAACAGCTGTGCAAGACAAATTTGCATAGACATCACATTTTTAGTAAAGAAAGACTTGCACAGCTTAAAACTTTGAAGATTTGCAGAAGGCAGAATTTAATCGTTCTCGTTCTTTTTTTAACAAATTTCTATTTGTTCTTCCCTGATATGCCAAATAAAAAATATTTTTAACACCTTTGGTTAATCACAAAGCAAACAAATTTACTTTGATTTTTTTTCGTTAAAAACTAAACATTGAAATGGCAATAACTGATTTGCATGTTTTTTTTATTTCTGGCCCTTAAATTAAAGAAAAATGTAACCATGTAGTTAGCGAACAACACTTTTATTCAATGTTTGTGGTTTTTTGCACCATTTATGTTAACACAATACTTAAGTTTCGTCTAAATGATTGTAACCAGGCAGCAGTTGTATGAATTTTAAATGTTGTCCGACACGTGTGTGTGTGTGATTTGTTGTTTTGTAATTTAATTGTTTACACATCATACAGTACACTTAAAAAAATAAGAGTATTGCTTTATAAGACGTATAAATACATTACAGTTATCTAATGGAGATTGATCGCGTAGCAGCGCCTAACTACTTACCTACCGAACAAGATATTTTGCGTGTTCGAGTGCCTACCACAGGTATCATCGAGTATCCGTTTGATTTGGACGAAATACGGTTTAGGTATGACCACTTGAAATTGTTGACTGCATGTCACCGCTTAAGCTCTGTTTCTTCACTTTTTAAACTACAATTTCTGATGGTGCAGTGTTATTTAATTTACCGACAAACATTTTGTGGTTGCTTTGTTTAAACTTTTCAACTGCACGTTGCATGCGCTTATTATTTCCAGTTACCTTAGCGATTTGGATCGCATTAGAGCTCCTGACTACTTACCTACAGAACAGGATATTTTACGTGCACGAGCACCAACTACTGGCATCATCGAATACCCTTTTGATCTTGATTCGATTATTTTTAGGTATGCCACATCATTTTTTATATGTATTTTAATTATATAGATGACTATTAGAATTAGAAAATCTAATTTACATTAAAATTAATGTTGTTAAAGTAAGTATTAAATATGTATCATTTTTCAATTTTAAATTTCCAATGTTTTCATTACATATTATATTTCCAGCATAAGTTTTATCAAAAATTATTGATTTTTTTTTCAATTTATTCAATCATTTGATTTAACTTTATATGGAGTAATGTCATACTTGACAGCAAGTGTGGCCAGATTCAATAGAGATACTTTTTTGTATGAAGTTGCTGAGTTTTATACATTACCATTGTAAACTTTGATTTCTAGAGCACAGCGGACTCTACTCCTTTCTTCTACTAATAGCTAACAAACCAATCTACACCAGTTTAGATTGAATTCCTTTCTTTTTCTCAACAGGAACTCCTGCTGTTCCAAATGTGATTGATGCATTTGAGATTTAATTATTAAATCTCTTGTTTTTTTGTTAAAAAAATTTAATATGGTGCTTAGGCCACTATTGCTCTTAACATCTCATTTAAATTTATTATAATAAATATTCAAAAGACTTCTCTCATCTTGATAGACATATAAATAGTTTACAATATTATTTCACAATTCAGGATGTGCCCTTGGAATGAGACACTTGTTACATTGGAGGCTCTAATTTCTAGGTAGATCCGGTGCCGAGTGGAGGTGATACTTTTTCATAACATTCTAGTTTGAATCCCAATTAAACAATTATTTCTCAATACTTTTCATCTACCACAACGGCCTAAGCCACAAATTCAGCTTATTGGAAGCAGATTTAATATTAAATTAAATCTTTGTTTTCTCACGAAATTGAATTTATGGCTTGAGCCATTATTAATTGTTCTCAACGCTTCATTTGCATTTGTAACTTCTTTACAAACTTCTAATGTTTGACAGAATTTTTTTAGAAATTATATAATTGTTGCAACCTTCAGGTTGAAATGTTTTGATTCAAAAGATATAAATATTTCTTCAACTTTTTAAAAGATGTTTCATTTCTTATTGCATTTTCTTGATTTATTTTTAAATGCCTTATTTCCATATCTGCAAGGAAGGGAAAATTGTAAAATGTCCTGTCCTTCGTCCAATTGATTTAATAAATTATACCTTAAGGAATATTCAATTAATTTATTTTAATAAATTAATGTTCTAAATTTGAAAGGTTTTAATCTTATAACGATCCATTTTGAATATTTTTACAGTTTTTATGTAACCGCATACCTACTGTTATATGTTAATTTTGTAAATGTAACCTTTTTCTGGCTTGTTTTTATTGTGCACTAACAGTTTTAATGGTTATTGTGTTGCTTGTTAATTTAAGCTTAATTTTACATATTGTAAAGACAACTTCTTGAGATATTGAGGTACCATTATCGTCGAGGGAAATCAAATAATGTGCATGCTCAAATTGATTTAACTTATTATATTTATGTATTAAATTTGTAAAAAAACATTGATTTTGCACAAAAGATTATTCAAATTTATTTAAAACACAGGAAGGTTGCATTGGCCATAGTTCATCTAGATAAATACTTGTGGAATTGAATTTAAACTTTAAATAAAATTAATATCGGAGTTTTTCAAAAATATAATTTGGTTTTCTTGATTTCATTTCTAACTTGGTTAGCTTGGTCGCACTATAATAATTTTTATTTGCCACAAATCTTAATCATTAATTAATAATTACGATTTTAAGTTGAGATTAGTGGTAGATAGAATTAAAATAATTTTTGTTACTAATGAAATTTGTTAATTTAGGATGGTAGATGTTGGAGGGCAGAGATCGGAAAGAAGAAAATGGATTCACTGTTTTGAAAACGTGACTTCAATAATCTTTCTTGTAGCATTAAGTGAATATGACCAAATTCTCTTTGAATCCGAAAATGAAGTAAGTATTTTGTCGAAACTTTTGGATTTTTTTAAATAATTATATCTAACAATTTTTGTAGAATCGGATGGAAGAGTCTAAAGCTTTGTTTAAAACAATAATCACTTATCCTTGGTTTCAACACTCATCCGTTATATTGTTTTTAAATAAGAAAGATTTACTAGAAGAAAAAATAATGTATTCACATCTTGTAGATTACTTTCCCGAATATGATGGTAAGTGATTTTCATTTTATACTCGAAAGCTTTTGATTTTCAAACTAAAAATTATTTTGTTATTTAAACAAGGACCTAAACAAGATCCTATTCAAGCGAGAGAGTATATACTAAAAGGGTATTTGAAAGAAAATCCAGATCCGGAACGTAGTTGTTACTCTCATTTTACAACAGCAACAGGTCTTACTAATTTAAAATAAATTGTAAATTCCCCTATAAAGCTCTAGTTGTTGCTTAACATATTTTAGTAAAATCCATTTATTTGCTAGATAATGTAGTTGCTTAATTTTTACAACGTAGGTCCACAACGAGATGCCATTGCAGCTAGAGAGTTCATTTTAAGAATGTTTGTAGACCTTAATCCCGATAGCGAGAAGATAATATATTCACATTTTACTTGTGCAACAGGTAACTATTTATATTTTGGCTTGCTTTTGCATGTTTTTACTAACAACTTCCTTTTTGTATTTAGTAGGTACATAAAATCTAATAATACTTTTATTTTGCATGCATTCGTGTGGATGACTTATATTTTTAAAATAATACTGCATAAATTAGACACTGAAAATATAAAATTGGTGTTTTGTGCTGTGAAAGATACAATTATGCAAACGGCATTGAAAGAATTTAATTTAGCTTAAATTAATGTTATTAATTTTAATTATTATTGCACGTATGAAAATAGTTACAGTTTTTGTTATGTAATTAATATTAGATATTATCAAATGTGTTACAGAGTTTATATTACTTATGTATGTACTGCATGTTTGTATATTCTTATTATATTTCTTACTTACTTTGTTTTGTTTCTTGGTTATTAAATAATAAAAGCTGTATAATATTATGGTAGGTGCCCATTTTTTAGTTTGATGGGCCACAAACAATTGTACAAATGAGTCAAGAATAATAATTAATGGATAGCAAAAACTGGCTTGTATTTTAATTGTATACTTGGTGCAATTAGGTGACTCTTCGTCAAAAGGTGGTTTTAACCATATCGCAGTTGTATTTACAACCAATGGACCTCCCAGTTTATCTAAAATAGGAATATTAGGCAGCGTCGAAGAGTGGAAACAAAACTTGACCCTGGAATTGACTGCTCGATTGGACTCAATAATTTAATTTCCTAAAAAAAATTATTAATCGTTTACTGGGAGTTCCGCACCAAGCTTCTTCGCTGCATGTGTAATAAATCTAGCATTCATTTTTATGCATGACTTTCTTCAAACTAATAAAATTTATGAATGTATATCTTAATTTCTATATACTAACTATTTAATTGTATATATTGTGAAGCAAATTATGCAAAAAATTTGATTTTATTAATTTTTATTTTACAGACACAGAGAATATAAAGTTTGTTTTTGCTGCCGTAAAGGATACAATTTTGCAATCTAATCTTCGTGAATATAATTTGGTTTAGGAATTTGTTTTACTTGTGATACCATTGTGAAGTGTATTAAAAAATATAAAAATATTTGAAAACAAACACTAATAATTTAAGGACCTAAATGTGATTGATGCTTTCTTTTATATACTGTTAACTAAATCCATTGTGTCCAGTGTGTGCTTAGGTTAGGACAGGCATTGGAACTATTCTAGTGTAATTTACTAGCATAGAGTCCTTCGTTAGATTAAAGCCAAAGCATTTTTTAACAGTTCGTGTCAGTTGAAAATCGTAAAATGACACTGTTAAAATAGTAAATTACCATCTTATAGAATGAAAAAATACTACTTGATTTTTTTTGTTTATCTCGATTATGCAATCTATATTTTTCATTAGATGGATAATTTGGTGCTTGTGTAATATATTTACTAGTGCGTAATCAAAATTATCATATTCGAAACATCTTACATACTTATGACCTCTCCAGTCGAATGAAAAATATAGATTATTTACTTAATAATAAGTTATTTAAAAAAATCTTGAAGTGTGTATTCAGGAAGCCGACATATACTGCCTAGTTGGCTTAAATGAGTAATATTTATTTAATGTAATAGCCAATATACATATATATTAATATAATGCGTAGGTGCTTGGTTATGTTTCAATGTACCTGGTGAGGATGAAGTATGTTTGTGACAAACGCACATTTGTAAAAAAATTTCTTTTTATCGTATAGAGACTTTATATAATTATAAATTCGATGTTTTATTATTTGTCTTAATTATTGCAGAAGAAAAAAAGGATAAACTATTATAATTAGCTAAAAGATTTACTTTTATCTCAAAAAAAAGAAAACCTTTGTGAAAGGAAGATGATGATTCTATGTCTGTTTTTATATTCTTGAGCCCAATTACATAATATAAACATTGTGTTTTTGTTTTGTTTAGAAGCCTTTTGTGTAAAATGTACTTTTTAATTAAAACGTAAGAAATTGTTGAGTTACCAAATTTTTTGTAATATTTGATATAATAACTACCTACCTAATAAAATTGGCAAGTGCAGTAGAAACTCGATTATACCTACCTACAATTAATTATTGCTGCACCAATTACTATGTACTTTTTAGTCATTAAACAGGGAAATGCAATTTTTTTATTTATATATTAATTATTATTGTTAAAAAATGTCGATGTAAAAATAATACGTAACAATCAGATTTTTTGCTTTTTTTATAAAACATGTAACACTTAACAAACAAGCAAGCATCTTTGGGTAACATAATGTATCCAATATTATTGTAATAATGAATTTTTGTAACGATTGGTTTTTATATGACCAATAGTCGAATTTCTATTGTATGTTATTGAAACTTTTTATCTCAAAAACAGTAATTAAGTTCGTATACATACAATCAAAGAATAAGAAGGTTGATGATACTAATATATAAGTTTACTTATTATATATTTGTAACTTGTAAATATTAAAAACTAATTATGTGTTTTCACGAAGGATTGCTGTTTAGAGTAGGCTCAATGAAATTGATTAAATAAATCTTAACCATAAGTTGAAGCCTAGTAACAAATTTCAAATAATTATACCTACTTTGTCATCTCTAATTGATAAGAATGAAAAACACGTAACTTTATAATTTTTGTTTTGTTATATATTGTACTATAACGCTTTTTCTTGTTTTTGAATACAATTAATGTGCATAAAATCTAGTAAACAATTTTTTAAAATCTGACTCCATTTTTTTATAACACCCTCGCCATATATTATGTTTTCTCAATTGGCTCCGATAACATGTAAACTGAACAAATTAGTTGTTTTTAATTTAGAATATATTTTCTTATTAAATAATATGGGACAATTAGAAGACGAAAGGTTGGTCTTTTCAGTTGTAAAGAAACAACACAAAATTTAAAATGGTTCAACAATGAGAGGTTTGGTGGCAACAATCACATTGGACATCAAACCCTTCAATTACTCCTCTGATTATAAAAAAAAAAGAATTTTACAAGTAAAGGTATAAAAATTTGGTTTTTCAACAATATCTCGTTTTTCCCTTGTCGTACGGCCAAAATGATCCTAGAAGAACATAAAAGTGACAAAATAGTTCCTTATCATTTTTCCACGGGTCAAAAAATTGACCCATTTTTGCTGAATAAATTCCACTCTTAATTAATTCAACTGTTTTCGATTATGATCAACAAAACGAAAAATTGAAACCGTTTCTCGAGCAAATTTCAAACAAATTGTTAGTTCAATGCAATGGTTTGAATCAAAAATTATGTTTAAACTTTTATTCAGTTGTATTGTAGTGGCCCGCCTTTAGCTTATAATCTGCCCGAGTAGCCCCTAGTCCTAATAAGTCTGTGCATCCCTGTTTGTGATCAATTTTAGAAAAATGTATTTTTATTGAAAATTATTGAAAGTAAGGTTTGTTTTTGTTCATATAGTATGTCCTTGCAATGCAAGCGGATTAACAAAAATACTATGAAATATAAATAAAAAGGTTCATCATGCCACCGCAATCTTGTGATATAAACAAATTTTAAAAAATTATCTTTTAATTTTAATGCAAGTCAAAATATATAAAAAAATTAATACAACCTATATATACAATTTTATAATTTGCACTTAAACAAAATTAACGTATAGTAACTACAAAATCTTTTTTTGCACGTACACTTGGCATTAAATTAAGTGATTCTTTTGATGAAAAGCTTTGTTCATTTGGTATACTTGAACTTGTTAATAACATATCGATAGCACCTTGCAAAGCCAAAAGTTCATTTCCTAACTTGATTTCCAATTCTATATCCTTCTTCAATACTTTAACTGTCGATTGAATTTCCAGAGGTAAACTATTTAAATTTTCTCCATAAACGTCTAAAAATATATTGAATGCGTCAATTAGAATCCTTGTAAAGCAATAATTCGTGATATTTTTTTTGAAAAACCTCAAAATACTTAAAATAAACGCAGGATCCCGACCAGCAAATGCAGTATGTAACTGTCGGCGTCGAATTAATTCTTGAATGGTAGCTATCGTCCTGTCTGGATGTTTATTTGCTACAAAAGGCACCATAGCTTTGGTTAAAGCTTCCGAGAAGCAAAACTTTCTTAAACATGTGTCAATTTGTGATTCTTTTTCAGTTTTTGCTTCTTTAAGGATCATATCAATTGTGTTGGTATGAGAAAATGATGAATATTTGTGTGATGCTTCCTTTTTTTTACTTTCCGTTTTTGAAACTTGTTTCTCTTCACGTCTACTAACACAAATAAGTCCATCTACAAGACCAACAACAAGAGTGTCGTCAGTTTTAGAAACACCTAAACTTAGAATTGCATTTGGATAATCCATATTATGAACTACCTCAAATGTACTTATATCATACACTTTGACGTGACGATCTAAACTTCCCGATAGTAACCTTTTATTATCCGACGCCAATTGCATACAAGTTATAGTTTTGTGGTGCTGCGAAATGCTTCCCACTAATTTACCGCCTGCAGTTGCATCCCATATTTTAATGTCTGTTCCTCCAGCAGACAAAAATATTCCACCAGATGGTAAAAATAACAAAGATTCTACAGGACTTCCATGATTAACATTAAAAACTGTTTCGCTAGTGCGAGTATCGTACATTTTAACAGTATGATCGTAACCTCCTGATAAAACTATATCGGGAACTGCTGCACACACAGCGCCGGCACGAACATAATCAGTGTGTTCCGAATAACTTAATAACTCTTTTTCTGTACACAAATCCCACAGTTTTACACTTTTGTCATCTGAAAACGACACAATGTGATATTTATTATCTAAGAAGTTCACCTTGTGGACTGGTGCCGTATGCCCTTTAAATAATCGAATTAAATTTTTTGAAGCAACGTCAAACAATTTCACCACTTTTTCTTCACTTCCTGCACACAAAAATGCACCGTCTGATCGAAAATTTCCACTATATGCATTTTCTCTGAATTTGGATAAATTTTTGGTAACCAATTTAGTTATCGGATTGTATAACTGCACACGCACTGAACATGTAACAGCAAAATAATATGGTTCTACTGGTGAAAAGTTAATGTGGTCGATAGGACCAAATTCCTTAATTAATAACGGATCCTGAAAATTAAAAATGTTGTAAAAGTGCAACAGCAAAAGCTAAAAATTGACTTACCCCATATTGTTTCCAATACACATTATCATCTGTAAGATTTTTGGCAGGTTTCTGATAAAGTTTTGTATTTAATTTTTTAAACGTAGACATAATTTAATATTTCATGAAAAAAAAATAACCTCTTTTCACGTGGAATCAAACTTCAATTTTATAATAACCTTACTTTTTATTAGTAAAATTATTTTTATAAGGTTGCAAACTTTGAGTAATTGTTTATACAGGGTGAGCACTTCAAATTGTGTTTCTCCAAAGATCTCCAATTTGTACCTTATATTTATTTATCACATATTTACAATTCACCATCAAGCACTACTCTAACATTTATTAACTAAATAAAAAGTGTTTCATAACATAACCAACAAATTACTGTTTACTTTATATGTTGTAAAATATTATAATTAAAATTGGAGTGCACTAAAGGGTATGCTATACTCCCCAGACTATTCGGTGTAAGTGTATTTGATTCTGAAAGAGTAAAAGCTTCCTTTTTAATAAAATTAATCCAAAAATATGCGAACAAAATTTCCGTTTCTGAAGCCTGGAGTCTGGGCGGCATGCCGTCCGGTACATCAGTAATTGAGTTAAAATTGTGTGGAGGCTTTAATTTAGCATATCCAGCGGATATTAAAGTAATTATCTATATAAGGAGAAATAGGATTACACTTTTAACAACTCTTCTTTTATCAATAAATATAATACTTAGGATATACATCCCTAAAATTGTATTCCATTATCAATTTACTGAGTCAATAAATAACTGATTTACTGGAGGGCATTCCATGCCCCCCCCCCTCGGTTTCAGTAACAAAAAGTTTATGGCCATATTTTATGATTAATTTCATTAAATTAAAACCTCTCTCACTCTTTCAGGACCAAACTTTTCAAGGAATATGGAACACTCTTTAATGCTTTAGTACACCAGTAAATTGTTTATCCCGTAACTTGATTATACAATACAACTTCAAGTATCATCACCATTTTATTAGTTTATTATTTTTGAAACTAATAAAGGGAGAGAGAGAAGTCAATAGTATGGAATATGGAATAAGCCATAAGTGTTGCATTCAATTGCAATAAAATATTAATTGTGCTTAAAAGCAAAGGGAATTTTAAAGGTTGGTTTATGCAAAACGTCGACGCACGCACCGCACGCGTCCAAATAAAGTTGAAGCATAGAATTTCAGTAGGAGAGTTTATGGTGCACACGCCGCCAAAAATCAAGAGTGTAAACTAACTGCATAAACGCTCGTACTGAAATTCTATGCTTCAACTTTATTTGGACGCGTGCGGTGCGTGCGTCGACGTTTTGCATAAACCAACCTTTTACATGGAATTTTTTAAAAAAATAAATAAAATTTATATTTCATAGATCAGAGCGAGGGGGAAACTGTTGGGGAAATCTGGTGTACAAATGTAAGGAAATCTGGGAAAATCTTGGAAAAACCACGTAAAAGGTAATTTAGTATACAAAAATCTGCCTTGTGACTCGCCCCTCGGATCAGAGGTTTCATATACTTTGTATAATAAAGAAAAATGATTGCCAATCGTAAAAATTAAATTATTTTCACGTTTTTTTCGTGAAGGGGTAGAAAGTGTTTCGAAGCGAAAAAAGTGCCAGACCGAACACGGCCGCTATGTCCCTGTTTATTGCTCACCAACATCTCAATTTTGATTTACATAAAATATGTTCTGTGTACATAACCTACCAACGCAAATTTGAAATCAAGGCAATAGCACTTCCTAAAAGTTACGTTATAACTCTAACCTCTCCCGATGTAAAAACGTTCGTAAACGTATATTTTCAGTACATAGTACGAAGTTGATTAATTTAGTGAAATTTTCTTCAGTAATTTTGAATTGTTGTGTAAAATCGTGTTAAACCATGGCAGACGCAGCTGACCGACAGCAGCAATACAAATATAAAACAGTTAAGTAACAACTTTTAGTTTTACTAATTGTCAACTTTTCCATTTATTCTAAGATTTGTTTCGTTAAAAAGCGACTTGTTAGCTTAGTAAAGTTTATTGTTATATTTTAGAATTCGAATATCGTTTTGCTACCCGATGTGCGACTTATTGAACGTCAAGATCGGGATGAAGCGACCGGAGAAGTTATATCTCTTGTTGGCAAACTTGGTGGTGCTAAAATGGGCGATAGGGCTCAAAAAACCAAACCAGGGAACACAGAAGAAAAGAAGGAGAAGTAAGTTGTATATAATGGTTATTTTACTAGACACCTTTAGGGTAAATATTTGGCAGTAATCGAGAGGAGGGTAAAGAATAATATTATAATCTTTACGAAAAACTTACTTCAATCAATATTTGTGGCTTAGAAACTTTTATTCAAGAAATTGCAATGAAATAAAAATTTTACTTATTTACCTTTTCTGTAAAATTACTTATATTATAGCCGGGATTATAAAGGACAAATAAATATTTACTTGCTAGAATAAAATTTACTCCGTAGATTTGCGTATTATAAAAGACAGATAAATTTAAATTTGATCATTTAATTTAACCTCTCGATTTACTTGCTAGAATAAAATTTACTCCATAGATTTGCGTATTATAAAAGACAGATAAATTTACTAGCTAGGTTAAATCTATGGATAAATTAAACTTTCGATTTCTAGGGATAAATATTTACTTGACTAGTAAATATTTGCAAAATAGACTAATGTCGGTTATTTTTGTTCTATTATAGTTAAAAGTGGTATTAATTTAACCTATAAATTAAGTTTAGTTGCAAATTTCTCCACAATTTCATCAATATCTTCTGAAGATGAAAACCACGAGGAAGTACAATCAAGAATGCCTAGTATATTTAGAAGCAGAATTGACCATTTGATTTCCTAAGTGATGAGGATGAGGACTTTAGAGATAGGTTTCGTTTCAATGAACAAACCGTGGTGGCTTTCATATTAGGGTTGGTGAAGGAAAAGAGAAGGATAAGATAAGATAAGAAAAGATAAAAGGTTTACCGAGAGAAACCATGATGTAACGCCAATATAAATATGCTCTTGATTGCACTATACGTTTCTCTAACACTGGTTCGTTTTTTTATTGGGGATCACTTCAATCCTTGTTACAAATGCCCAACAAACCCCAACAAAATAAAAACTGTTGGGCTGATATATGTTTTTGCCAAGGGAATTCCCAGCAGAACCCAACTTAAACAATGTTGATAATGTGCTGGGAAAACCCAGTAAATTCCAACATAAATATTCCCTTTAACATAGTTTTATGAAGTTTTAATATGATTCCCACGAATTAAGATTTATATATTATTTACATAAATATTCCCTTAAATCTAAAATTGTTAGCTTCGGTAATGAACCCTGTGCAATGATAATTCTTTATTTTATTTTTTAAATAAATGTATTTAATGTTTACCACGGCTAAAGACTCTAATAAAATGCACAGGTCGTGGTTTGATGATTAATTACCCCCCCCCCCCCCCCATAAAGCATTTTCATGTGTTGCCCATTTCTAGGCCCGGTGGTGCAGGGGGATTAATACGTAGGGCAACATTGTCCCACGCATCGCTTGTAGGTTTATAACTTTTAATATCAATTTTCTTGCATTTTATAATGCTAATATATTCTTGTATTATTTCCAAAACTTCTTCTTTTTCGGTTTCTGTACAGTTTTTTACTGTACAGAACATCTTTTTTTATTATTAATGATATATGATTGTGACACTATTGATGAAATTGACAGGAGTTTAGTTCTAATAAACCGTTACATAAATTAAATCGCTAGGTAACTAACTTTAGTATACTTTTGCTTTATAGTCCCCAAAATTTACTCAGTAGATTTAACTGAACAAGTAAATTTACTTCGAGAATAACTAACTAATGATTTAACTGTCCTTTATAATCCCGGCTATTAAAAAACTATATATTTTTCGTACAACTTTTTTGTTTAAAATTTTCAGCCACAGTAAGAAATAAATTAAATATTATTGACACGTAAAATGTTTAATAAAATAATAGTGTTTATTTTTTTAGTAGCCGCAAAAGACGCGCCGAAACACAGTTACATTCAACAGGATCTAATATACTTTCTGAAGGAACGGACGATTTGGTTTTTGTAAATTATTACAAACCAAAAACTCAAGAAACACGACAGACATATGAAATACTTTTGAGCTTTTTGCAGGAAGATCTTGGAGATGAACCAAGAGCTATTCTGTGTGGAACAGCTGACGAAGTATTAGTAGTATTAAAAAATGACAGATTAAACGATAGGGAAAAGAAAAAGGAAACCGAGCAGTTAATCGGTATGTATTGATACAACAATTTAGTAAAAATACTGTCTATATCCATGCTTTCATTTACAATTTTATTACAACCATCTTAATTGAGTTTGTGTAAATTTTATTAATGTATTTAATTTTTCTAGGGACTATTGCCAAAGAACGATTTGCTCTATTAGTAAATTTGTGTAAAAAAATTACTGATTATGAATATAATGATACAAAAGCTAATTTGATGAGTGAAGAGGATATTGAATATGGAATTTAGGTGGTGATAGAGGACATTTTTCTAAGAAAAATATTTAATAAATAGTTTTTTCTAAATTCAAACCCTCAAGAGTTATGCCTCTTTAAAGCATTTTTTTACATTTCCACTTTCACATGGCCATAGTCCCGAAAATATTGATTTTTCAGTAAAAATAGTTTAGTGCTTTTTTAAAGAACGTGAAATAATCAACAAACTAGATTTAAACCTTTTATTGTCCAAAATCAACGGTTTTTGAGTTATGAATTAAAGTATCTTTGATTAAAGTAAAAAAATGTTGAAAATTTCGAGCTTTCTTTTTTTTTGAATTTTTTTCAAACCCCTGTATCCTTGAAACGAAACATTTTACAAAAAATTTGACGCCCCATTCCAGATAGAAAATTTAACGCACTATAACTTTTGTCTAGTAAAAATTTTTGAAAAACCAATCCATTTTACAGAAAAAGAAAATAATAAATAAGGCAGCTACAAAATAGAAAATTAAATTCACAAAAGTTTTTTAAATTACTTTATTGTTCAAAACGACCACAGTTATTTTCAATACATAGTCGAGTCGTGATCGTTTTAATGATGATCTATAGTATTATTTATAAGTTATAACATTTCCTCTTTCGTTAAGAGCCACTATAGCATTTGTTATTCTCTTCATTAATTCTTCTCTTTTTTATTATTTTTTGATTTTCTGTAAAATAGATTAGTTTTTCAAAAAAAATTTACTAGACAAACGTTATAGTCCGTTAAATTTCAAATCTGGAATTGGGTGTCAGATTTTTTGTAAAATGTTTAGTTTAAAAGATAGGGTTTTGAAAAAAATGAAGAAAAAAATAGTGCAAAATTTTCAACAACTTTTTACTTACTTTTTTCATAATTCATAACTCGAAAGCCGTTTATTTTAGACAATAAAAGGTTTAAATCTAGTTTGTAGAATATTTCACGCTCTTTAAAAGAGCACTAAACCATCTTTATTGAAAAATCAATATTTTCGGGGTTATGGCCATGTGAAGGTGGAAATTAAAAAAAAATGCTTTAAAAAGGCTTCACTCGAGGGTTTGAATTTAGAGAAAATATATGTTAAATATTTTTCTTAGAAAAGTGTTGTTTGTCACCAACTAAGTTATGTAAAGTGTGTCCTGGGACACCCTGTATATTATTTTATTTATTAGAACTTACGCATAAGATAATGGAGGGATACGATAAGAGCTCTAAATGAAGGTCATCTCAAACGATTTGTCGAAAGCTTTTGATTCTATATCTACTGCCGATCAGTGTCTTAAAAATGAACAACCTACAAAAAGTAGGTAAAAAAGTAGTAAAAAAAGACGATATATACGGAGGAATTTAAAAAATTTCTATGAAGGAATTCTGCAGCTGGACCTCGAGAAAACTTATTAATAAAAATATTATTTTTGTATTTTTAGGCTTCTATACAACGTATAGGAAGAAGCCTTATGATCTGGCTCTGTGTCTGTCTGTCCGCATAATTCAAAAAAAAAATTAATGCATGATTAAAAAAAAAAGATTAACGCATTAAAAATTCTAATAAAATAAAGCCCAAATAATTTAATCTATCTTTTATTTTAGACATAACTCCTATATACTCTATAAACTTATATCCGTTGATACGCTACGGCTAATCGTGTCTACGGCTAATTAGATGACCGAATAATTGACGCAATGAATAACGAATATAACGTAATGAATTCAAAGTGGAATAATAATTTTTTATACGTTATTGTTTTTATTGGAAAGCTTTTGGGTATACAATATTTAAACTGTTTGCTTACCCCCCTCTCTTACTTCCGTATTTTGCGTCAAAGAAAAAAGATGTATAGAACTGTCTAAGAACTGTCGCAAAAGCGAGTTCCACCTTGTTAATAGTATATTTGTTATTTTCAATATAATACGTTCTTTACTAATGCCGTTTTATTACTAAAACCACCGAAGTCCTCATGTGAAGTTTGAAAATCATTTTCTCCATCAAATTTCCCTTCAATAATACCTTGGTGGTACCATTTTTCTTTGTCAGAACTAGATCTAGTTATACCGTACAATTAAAAAGAAAAACTGCTTAAATAAGTCAAATGATTAAACAGAAATTCAGTTTTTTGTGTCTTTTGAAAAATTTTAATTTTCGGAGATCTGCAATCAGTATGGATTTTTTTATGGACGATCTACATGTATTTTTCTGTTAAGCTTTACTTTTTGGAGGACGGAGAAACGGTAACTACATTTTTACTGACGTAAGCTAAGGCATTTGATCAAATTCCCGTAAATACTTTGCTAATGAAGTGAGAAAAATTATATTTAATTTTTCATTCATTACTATCTTGGTCTTTCTTTCATAAGTGAGCGCTCACAACTGGTAGTAGTCAATGGACACATCTTTTGATTTTGATGTCACTTCTGGAGTTGGGCAGAGTTCCAATTTAGCTCCCGTACTATATTATTTACATCATACATCAATGATATGTTTATTCGGTTACATATAACGTTATAAGATATTCAGAATTTCTGTTGTTTGTCGACGATGTTAAAGTGTTCAAAGCAATCTCATCTAATGATGACTCTGTCATACTTCAGAGTGACATTGATAGTTTGCACGACTGGTGCAACAAAAATGGTCTGAAGAGAGATAACACATTTTTCTTCTACTAAATCAATGACCAACTGTTGGAAAATGTGTCTGTCTTTAAAGATTTAGGAATTGTTCTTGATTCGTCCTTCACCTTTCATCTAGACTCAATAAATACTAGAGCTAACAGGATGTTAGATTTTGTGACCATCAGATCCACACATGAATTTTCTGATACGAGATCACTATTTCTGATATATTCCGCTTTTGTGAGATCCATAGGTATTAGAATATTGTACCATGGTATGGTGCCCTTGTATATTACCCATATCAATCGAATTGAGGGGATTCAGCAGAAATTTTTCAGAATTTTTAAAAACAGATTGATTATAGTTCGGAAAGTTATATGTGGAAATGTGGAAAAACACACGATACAAAATCTTGTATGAAATCTGAAGACGAGGAGCAATGTTGAAATACGAGGCTTGTGCCGAGTATTTTAGAGCTCCGAGTAAAGTGAGACATTTTCCTGACATGTTTTGAATTAAATTGAATAGTACTAATTTATTACTTGTGTTATTGATTAAAAATTTGGGAGAGCAGGTGTCGATGCTTGATTCAGATGGTTCTGACGTAAGCTTCATTATTCGTGATCACGACTATAATTATTACCGGACTAGTCAGGGAAATTGATTCTCCCAGCGTGTACATAAGCAGGGAAATGTTTTGATGATGATTTCCGGAAAATTAATTTGCTTTCCCTGACTTGGCACTAAAAATTCCCTTACAAAATTAGGGAAATCTTAAATTCCCAGATGAGTTGGAACCCTGATGCACCGGTCCTAGTTCGGCAGCATTGCTGGACTTTTTGGTATGGGTGATTACGAGAGCTCGGAATCTAGGCAATAGGGAACCCGATATCTGGTATGCGGCATACAATTTATGCATAAACACAAGATATTATCGATACCTTTTTGACAAAGTATCGTAAGTAACATATAGTAAATTTTACAGGAGACGTTTTATTTTGCTTATTTGTTAGCATTAATTTGTTGCTTACTATAAAATAAAATTGAGTTTAGACCTACACAAACTTAAAAAAAATAGAATTATGATTTACAAAATGAGTATAAACGTCAGATTCTTACGATAGCCGCGAAATCTGTTTTTAGAAAAAATGTCACTTACGATACTTTTGCAAAAAGGTATCGTTATACATATTATAAATTATATGCCACATACTAAATATCGGGTCCCTACTGCCTAGAATCCGGGCTCTAGTGATCACATATAAAAATCTAGCAAAATTGTATGACGTTAGCTATTCTACAAGAACACTTTTTACTTTCAGCTAAAATTTGACAAGGTCCAAAGATTCGAGTGCATGCCACATGCCGATACATCCAACATTGTTGATATTTCAATGGTCCTGCTACGTTTAACTTATGCCCAATTTGTTCACCTTGAGATATCTATTGGATAAGTATAACTATACGGATAACCAATCAAACAACGGTAAAAATTTGAATTACGGTTGTTTGATTGGTTATCCGTATAGTTTTACTTATCCGATAGATATCTGAAAGTGTAGAAATCGGGCATTAGTCAGAACCAGAAAACATGCAATGCAAGTACATAATGCTTCTACTTTTTTAAGTTTTTCATCTTTATATTTATAGGATCAAGGCAACTCCCGCAGTCCATGGTGTCGCCCACAAAATATAGAAGATTCCTTCAAGTTGGTAACTTGGAAGAAAAACTAGTTTCTGTATAAATATGTTTTTATTTATTATAATTACAGTTTTCATTTACAGTTTATGTTCACTGTATTCATGTACATTCAGAATTACATTCTTTATTAATTAAAAATACACGTAACACACAAGCATTATGAATTTGTCCTAATATTTATATGAATGAAATAGTATGACTTACATTAACAAAATAAAACAAACTCTTATTTTTAAAAATAACATCGCCTGATGACATAATACACAATTGACAAAAATGGAATGACTTGAATTTATAAATTAACTGGTTTCTTATTAAAATGATAACGGTGAAGATGAATGAGTCACTTAAAAGGTACCTGCGGGAAAAACAAAACAGAATTAAGAGTAGTTCTTTTTATAAACTTGATTAAAATATTACCTTAATCACATTACGAAGACTAATATGGCTGGTGCCTTTGGTTTCGACCACCGCCTCCGCCACCGGCTCCACCTCCGCCGCCACCACCTCCTCCTCGTTGTTTACCTCCGGCATATCCACCACCGCCGCCGCCACCTCCTCCGCTACCGCCGGCATTACCACCTCCTAAAACCAATAGATCTTGAAAATCTCATGAATATCTAGAGCATTTCGAACTAATAAAAGAGAAACAGCGTCAAATCCGCATGCACAATTCCGTTTTAAAAAATTATGCTTACAAAAACACTAAGCAATGTTATGAAAAATTTAAAAGTTTTATATGATAACAAAATTTAGTAACATTAAAATTTTCTAATCGCTAAAATACTAAATTAATACAAATGATCACATTGCAAATTTGTATGTAGAAATAAAAATTATAATTAATTACTGAAGAAATATGTAGGTGTGTCTTAATTTTCTCTGTTGTATCCATCACATTTTAAGTATTACAATAACATAAAACCATTTCAATTTGAAAGTGATTAGTAGCTAGCTTTTTTGACTGACTAAAAATAACTCCAATTTCAAAGTTGAGTTAAAATAATGGAACTTTTTCAGGTATCTATTGAAAATCTGTAGCAACTTGATCAATCAATGTGAGTGATGCCCAGTACAGCAAGTATCAACTTACCTCCATTTCCTCAGCCAAGAATTGTTCCACCTGCTAATCCACCATCAACACCGGCCAACCATCATTGGATATACGACCCATCATCCAATTGCTGTAGTCGATAATTAAAAAGTAGTTTTCTTTATTGGTACAAAACTTCTGTTACACTGACGCCGATTAATTATTCATCACTCACTTTTGAAAAATAAATTTCATACAAATTTTGATAGCATTCAAGTATTGCAAGTGCATCAGTATCTCTTAGAAACATGATCCAAATGCATTATTCCATACTCATGATGGTCACTTATTGCATTCTTTCTTCACATGCAAACAAAACAGTAGCATAAGTTTAGTTATCTTTGCATGTACTTTCTCAATGCCGTTTGTGTAAACAAAAAAGTTATTACAGCTGCTTTTTTTATTAAAAATAGTTCAGATTTATAAAATCGAATATTTTATATTTATATATAACTATGTACATTAAAAATGTTCTCACTTATATAGTATATATAAACACTTACTTCTAATTAATTTAGAAAGGGTGGGTTTACATGTGACGTTCAATGGGGATGACGAGCAGACTTTCCAACAAAAGCCAAAAATTTTATTCAAAACTTGAAAACATCATGCAAAGTATGTCAGATGTAAACGCACCCAAGTTTTATACATATATTACATCAATTGTAACAAAAATACAAATTAAAATTAAAAATGTTTACAATTTTGTCGATAGTGAAACCTATCTTTCCAAAAAAAAAATGTTATCCCTTTGTCGAGCAGACAAAGAGATAAATCTCACAAGTATGGAAAATTGCAACGGTAAAAGTGCAATATTTTGGGCTATTTATTATATTAATTACTGCAAAAGTATTTCCATTATTGAAACTCAAAACAAATTTCAACTGAAGAACTACTAAATAAAGAAGCAAAATTTATTATTGTAACCACAAATGTAAAGTTAGATTAAGGGTGCATTCAATCTGATACTTTTTTGCATGATTCGTAAGTTCTATATAAAAAATTGTTGAATAAAAAAATGTAATAATAATAATAATGTAACACCAAATACTTGATTATCAAACCTTTGCTGTATATTTTTCAAAAATATAGAAAGCCCTACCATTTAGCTACGCTTATCACTTGTTAAGACTTTTATGAATTTAATGGTACAACAGAGTTCAAAAAGAGAATAAGACGCAAACATTGTTTCGTTTAAAAAATTCCAAGGCACACCCAAAATTAAAATTTTGTAAAAAGAATTGTGCAATATACTAGAAAAAAAAATTGTTGAATAAAAAATATTTAAAATAACTGTGGCACAAATCTACAAAAACGGCTTGTAGTGCTACACACTACACAACAATATGAGATAGGGTACCTTTGCCACGTGAACCGCTGCGTCCACTGCCGTATCCGCCCTCATAGTTACCGTATCCATAGTCTGCAGCCACCAACAAAAAAGTTCAATATTAGTGTGCAGTCGAAACTGAACACCAAATTGACAAAACATTACGAAATTTTGCAGTTATGAACATGCACGGGATAAAATACACTATCTCTTGCCGGTAACACATTCTAATCTTTATTCCTACAGTCACAATATAAATATATATACAACTTTTAAATTATGAAACAATTCGTAGTGCATGCGGCAGGTAGATTTTTAATTTCTACAGTTGAAATTTGTACGAAAAAAATTAATTTAAAAAAAAAGTTACAAAATCCTGATAGCTATTAAAAACTATTTACCGTAGTTTCCATAACCAGCAGAGTAGTCATAGCCTCCATAGCCACCATAACCACCTCCGTAATAATCATATCCACCTCCATATCCGTCGTATCCACCTCCGTAACCTTGACCATATCCACCATAGCCTCCGTAACCTTGATTACCGCCCCAATTTTGACCACCTCCATATCCACCACGACCACCTCTGCCGCGAGTCATCCCTCTGCCACCTCGTGTCCCTCTAACTCCCATACCCATAGGATCAGGTTTTGGGGTAGCTTTTTTCACGTCAACCTTAAAACAAATAAAACTTGTAATGAAACATTTTCAAAATCGGCAAAAATAAATAATCGAATTGTGAAATAATCAGGAAACGTGTCTCTTCACACACTGTCAGTAGCAGAACTGGTTTAAAAAATCATCATAAACATTAAAAAAAAGAAAACGAACAAAGGATTAAAAAAAATCTCACCTCTTTATCTTTAATTGTTTGCTTTGGAGTCTTAAGTAATTCGTTCACAACTTGCTCGGAATCGAAGGTTATAAAACAAAAACCTTTTCGTTGATTTTTTGTTTTGTCAAAAGGCATCTCGACTTCAACAATCTGCAACGGAAGGTAAGTATTATACGGAGGATTTCGAGGTTCGCCAATTCGGAAATTAAAAAACCCGAGTATTTTGACTGACAACAAAAAATTATATTTAAAAAAAATTGAAACTTGAAAACTTACATTTCCAAATTGTCCAAAATAACCCTTAATGTCCTCATCGGCCAATTCGTTAGTTAAACCACCGACAAAAATTTTGCCGTGACGCGCCTTTGCTTTTTTGGGATCAACTTTTTTGTTATTAATTACATGATCTCCGGCAGCTCCCACTTTATCAATGGCTTCAGCTGTGCTGAAAACAATAAATGCAAAACCTCTAGACCTGCCAGTGTTAGGATCAGTTTTAACGTTAATGCTTTCAATTTCACCGTATGCACCAAAATGATCTCTAAGTTCCTCTGTAAAATGACAAAACATTGTAGGACGGAATCTCAATTTTTTTTTTAAATAATAACTTACTTTCTGTAGTCTCCCAACTTAAACCCCCAACAAAAAGTTTTCTGTGAACAAAAACAAATCCAATTAAAGGTTGGCAAATAAAAAAGTTACCTAAGCTAAGAATAAAAACTAATGATCTGTTTTAATAAATAAAAAAATGACTGCAAATTAGAATTAATAATTATTAATTAAACAAGAAATTGAGCAGCAAGTAACAACTGAACTGATCCTAGTTCAATCAAATGGAACTGCAAGTTTTCACAAAATGATATCTGTAAGCTACAAGTTAAATTTTTTAAAGTTCTGAAAATTCAAAGGGAATTTGCAACGAATTTTAAATGCACTTCTCTAGTCAAAAAGTTAATAAATTAGGAAAGTAACGTTTTTGTTACAAAGTGATTGGGTGAAGGTGCCCAAGGATAAATACCATGGGTAATCCGAGGTGTCCAACTCCAGTGGTCTCCTTTCCATTACGGCAATGGCTGATACCTGAAGATAAGGAAGCTTGGTTAATGAATTAAGCAATGCTTTCCTAATACTTTCGGCTTATAATACCATTGTCGACTAGGAGTACTTTAAAATTTACCGCCAATTTATACTAACTTATTTATTTTTAATTATGCGACCTATAATTAAAAAAATGTTATTTTTAATATAAACAATTTATTTAATTAAATTTGTTAGGTCAACAATTCGCAAAATTTCGCTCAAAAAATAAATTGAAGAACAAATTCGGACAAAAGATCTGCGACTCGACCACGCCATGTTACATTTAGAAAAAGCCGCATCGACCGCCATCACGACCCCACAAAACAAGCAAATTATAAATTTCCCACCAATTTTTCTAATTAATCAAAAAATAAGTACAAAAATTACAACTACATTACACAAATGTTACAATTAGAAAATTTTTATAAAAAACCCAGCGTTTATATTGAAGATGAACCTAGATTTAAAAAATTTACAAGATTTACAAATTAATTATAACGCTAAAATCAATCGGCAATTCGACAAAATATTAACATTGGTATTCTCGTAAATAATTTATAAAAGCAATTTTCGATCTCGAAAGATGGAAAAATTATATAAACTTACCTATCATCGTCGCGGCCGGGTGCATCGGCACTGCCGCTGTCTGTGGGAGCACCATCACCGCCGCCGTTTTGAGTGTTTTGTCCGTTGGATTGATTATTTTGTTGAAAACTTTGATCTGCTTGTACGTCTTGTGAAAAATCTTCGCCGTTTTCCATAGCACTATCTTGATTTGCCATGTTTATAAATTAGTTAAAATAAAATATATCAACCTACAACCTTCTTGAACAAACACCAAAGCAATAATAGACGCCACAAACGGAAAACCCGTCTCAAGCTAACCCCACAGAATTCTGGGTAATTCTAACTGTGGACCAATTGCAATAAACAATAAACAGGAAACCCGTCTCGTCGACGCCATTGGCCAAATCTGAATGTCTTTTTTTAAATTTTGGAGGGAATTTCGTAAACTACACATTTTATTATTTAAATCATTATTATTTATTGTTACGTGGGTAAATAATTGTTTAGGTAATAAATATCGTGCAAAATAAACGTGATATGGAAACAGAAAAGTTTAACTAGATTCGTTTTTACTTATTATTTTGTTTTTAAAATTTAAACATTTTGCTTCTAATTTTTTGCAGTTATACCACAATTTCGACGGTTATTAACTTATTAGGCACCTAACAAGTTCATCAACACTTCTGATATATGCGTAAAATAGTTAACGACCTTCAAAAACCAAGTCAAATTCAATGTCATTTACTTTTAATTTTCACGATATATAAAATAAAATTTATATGTAGATTCTCTTTCTATATAACCTAAACTTGAGTTGAAAACACGTGGTTGACAATCAATACAAAGACGCTTTGTACTATTCCTCTTGTATGCATTATAGATTATAGAAAATACATTATTGAGTAACTTTCGGAGATTTCAATAACGCTTAACTACAAAATTACCTAAAAAATCCATATAATGGTATTATGTAAATTGAATTAGCTTCCCCCTCCGTATCGAGTAAAAAAGACCGAACGTGCCGCCAAACCAAGCAACCCTACATAGATAATTATAATATTAATACCAATGATTATCTATTAAATGGAAATACCAAAACATTTCTTTTATTATCGAACATTCAATCGTTAATATCTCTAATAATTTTCTTAAGTACAATCAAACACTATTTTTTTTAGAAAATTTTTCAAACAATATAAGATGTAATTTTCAAAATTTTAATTAACATTTTAAATGCCTATCATTAATTTGCATGTGAGTGGATAATCTACTTCAAAAGCATGAAAAGGAAAACTATAAAGAATATCATAATTTTTCCTTAAATACCGCCAAGCCAAAATGTCAAATGTCAAAAGATTTCTTTGTAATTTAAAAATTTAAATAATCAGCTATATTGATGACAATAAATTATTAAATTAAATTAGCAGTATTGACAAATATAGATAATAAGCTACGAAGTAAAAAATACAGTGAAAATGAAGGCAACTACAGGGCGTTGGAGTTCACTTTTCTGAGAGGATCTCCGACCACAGAAAGTCCAAAATAATTAGATATTTTTTTTATTTTGAAATAAAAAAAAACTCCCGCATGATCACCGTAATTGTGAGAAAATTTTTGATTTCAAAAAATTTTGAATTTCGAGTTCTCATTCAACGACCAATTATATTGGTTTACACATTTATAGGAGCGGGTATATCGTAATTATTTTTTTGAATGCAGCAGCTTAATTTAAGTCAAAATTTCATTATAACGTATTGAAATTTTGATTTATTATATTTTACAAGTTAAGAATTTATATATTTTAAGCAATTTAATTAAATCTATTAATTATGTTAAGGATGATTTTTTAAATTTTCAACTACCCTCCCCCTATGCAAGGATTTGAAGATTATGGGACCCCTCTGTTTTAAAGTAAATATTGCAATTTGTAATCCCCCCCCTCACGGTTTTACCTAAAATTTATTTAAAATAATTTTTGTATATATTTTTTTTATTTTAAACTTATTGAACCCAACAAAACTTAAATAATAAACGCAAAAATAATAGTAATAAATATTTATATTTGTAGATCATTCACTGTGGTTCATGTTAGAGTTGACCATTTCGATAGCGAGATTATTTCCTTAAATAATCTGTTTTCCTGAAAACAGTAACTTCAATAAAGGGTTATGGTTTCGTAAGGTTTACCAGTACCTTACTGTTACCCCCCCACCCCACCCCTTAAAAGTCTTGTGATTGTGATTAATGGACGTTCGCTAAATAAATAAATTTTATTTAAACATAAATGTTGTTTAAGTTTGAGAACCACAACTGCATTATAAATACTATTATTACTCCTCCAATTTTCTTTTAGGAGGACAAAAGATTTTTCAGATAGAACAAACAATTTCTTAAACGGTCACACCTTTCAATTCTAACAGCTTAAGGGCACGTTCTCACCAACAAAGTTAGATATAATATCAATGTATAATATAGAGAGGGATCAAAATCAGGGTCCGCTCTTAGGGGGCGGACTACCCGAATTTTGTCTGGGCGGCAACTCTAAAGGGCGGCATTTTGGCTGCTAATGTGTCAAAATATGGATTAAGTTAAATACCCAATTAATTAAAATTTATACTTTTTTGGCTAAAATTACTATCCAAAATAAAAATAAAAATTTGTAAATATAAAAAATAAAAAGTAGTAGTAATAACAAAAATAAATTTATATTTTGCTTTTTAATAAATTTAGAAATGTTGGTATAAGAATTGATGTGCTTTAAGCTCTAAGGACGGCAATTATCCCCATCGCTGTCCCCTGGATCTCCGGGATCTGCCACTGGGTTCTCACCGACAAAAATAGGTATAATATTTCAATATAACTGAAATATACTACATTTTCTTGATTTTAACAAAAAGTATTGTACATTCAGCATTCAGGTACAAATGAAGTAGAAATATGTATAAAATATAAACTTAAATACTTATAAAATAAAAATAAAATTGATTTCGTAATTTAATTTAAAAATTTTTAACACAGCCTGTGTTACACAGGTGGATTTTGTTTATTTGTTTTACTCTGTATGATTATTCATATGTAACAAATTTAGATTGTGGCGGGAATTTTAATAACCGCTGTTGTAACCATCTTGTCTGAGGGCGGTAGATAAACTTTTGATAGCAAACTACCTTCTCTACAACTAGTAATTTTCTATATTAGATAAAAATTAATTTAGAAAATCAGTGCCTATAACCGTTTTGTCGCCAAAACAGCAGCGGTTGCAACCGGTTCCTTTTGGTTACTCGCCAAAATACGCCTCTCGGCGGGCGATTATGGATTGCGCCAATAGTTATAGTGTCTCATAATGTAGCTTGTAGATTGCACCGGGTTTGATTAGAGCAGATCCAAAGTTCATTGAGGAGGGGAGATTTCATACTTCACCATGGAAAACAAAAGTATATTTTTCAAATTTGTTACAATTTGGTGCATTTAATCGATTTTATTTTTGAAAAGTTATGGTGGGGGTAGTTTCCCCCCCTTGTATTAGCTATTGGATGGTCAGTAGGCTATCTTTTTGTTTTGAGGTAGTGGCCAATTACAAACTTCATTAAAGGATGTTTTAACAGCTTTGGTATTTCCTTCTTTTCATTGCTCAATTTTTAATGAATTTAATAAATAATAAGAACCGATGAAACAGCAAATATTGAAGTTCTAAAGTATAAACTCCTATGTTCTAAAAGTCCTATAAACTTTTTGTATTCAGGGCCGTACTTACGCGCAGGCTATCTACGCTGCAGCCTATGAACCCGCACCACAAAAAAAACATGTTTGAAAATTTCAATTTTGAATAGACTAAAATAAAAAATAGTTTACTGATATAATTTAAAAATTTATTTGCTTGTTACAATCCTTTTTTATCTTGAATTTACATATTACGTTTACTTAAAATTACAATTAATTCCCAAAAAAGAAAACCAGTTAGGGCCCTCACCACAGATTCAGCCTAGCGATCTACAAAAATTGACGGCGCCAGGGGTGTGCCAAGGTGGGCGCGTGCCCACCTTATTGATTAGAGTGCCCAGTCAAGTGCCCTCCCAAATTTGTTAAGTGCTTATTTCAATACTGCATTATTTTGAGTTTATTTATAAATTTTATGTGCTCCTGCCTACTTCAAATATTTTGGGGCCAATTTGTACCTATCCATTTCAAAATTTAGCCGTCGCTGTCTACAAATCTTAAATACGGCCCTGTGGGTATAGGCCCTGGGTAAAAATTATTTTTAAAGTTCAAAATATAACTAATTAAAATATATTTAAAAAAGAATAACTGTTCTTTATAGATTAGATAGGGAGTCATCCAATAGCAATTATGCATTATTGCATTTAAATTAATTTACGTCTTCCGCGCATAATTTAACAAAAAGAAATACCAATATCGTATGCTTATATTATTTGTATATATAACTTTATAACTTAAAGATATAAAAATAAAGAAGTAGTATACAAAATTTATAACAACTTATTTTTCCAAATTAATTAATAATAATGTCATCGCATAGAAACGATTTAGGTAAGTATAAAAATGTTACATTTATGTAGTTTTTAATTTTTTGCTTTAAAAAAACCTGTAAATCTTCTAAAACGATTTCGGTTTTATGTTCGGCCGGCTTATTTATTGATTTTGAATTTGCCGGTATAAACCAATCGAGTCGGAAGTAAAATTTTGCTTCGATTTTGGGTTCGAGATTATAATGGCCGTCAAACCGATGGCAGCGCTACATGTTTTAGCGGCTACGTTTGTAAGCTAAACGGTTGCGAACTTGTATGAAGTTTACACCCGTACTTTTGCATTTGCAACATTTCACATCAATTGTTGGTGCTCTTATTAATTCTATTGCGATAACATTAACTTCTTTGAGTAGTTTCGGTGATTAATTATCACTTAAACTTTCGTAGGTATGTAAATTTACGAAATTTGACATTATATGTGGAAGGTTTAGCGTGCGAGTTGATCAATTTAGTAGATTCAATCACATTGCAAAATGCCGATTCTTGGTGATTTAATTACAGTTTCTATTTTTACGTGTTGATAGCGTTTGCATTTTAACAAACTGTAATTTTCACAAATTCTTATCAAATTTGACAACGTGCACCTGGGGGTTTTGTTGTTAATTTTGTTCTTGACGCATTTCTTTCTAATTAATTAAGAGGTAATTTACCTCTATATATCTTCGTTTAAATATTATAATGCTAAGTTTTTTGTTTTTGTTGTAGGAATGGTCATGGAGGCTCCCCCGTCACCACAAAGCGTTGGACGCGAGTTCGTTCGCCAATATTACACCCTTTTGAATCAAGCTCCGATTCATCTACACAGGTATGCATATTTTCGTATTAAACCTATTAAGGATGTCTTTAAACTTGTCAATATTATCCCGCTGTACTGATCTGAATTGTTATGTTTCGGCAAACATTGTACAGCAACTGCAACCTTGTACTTTTGGGGTTATTTCAACTCTGAAGGTCAAGAGGTTTATGTTGCAACTCGCCTCTCGACGAAGTTTCAATTTTGCTGAGAGTTTCTTATCGTAGATGGAAGTGATGAATGCAGTTTCGTTAGTGAATTTCTGCAGCTTAAAATGCAATTCCTACTTTTTGCAAACCTTGAAACGAACATAAATTTGGTTGTGGAATATTCGATAAAAATATTATACAATATGGACAGGACTTTTTTTAAATTTAATCGCTTATTATGTTCTTCGTGTGGTTCAAATTTTTTGTTCAGAGAGTAGTCTTGAAAAGGCAGTAGATTTGTTTTATATCAATGTGCTTATCAAATATTTCCTTTACTTTCTATTGTCAAAATAGAATTGTTTTTGTTAAATTTGTTTTTCAAAATTTTATTTACATTTAAGAGGGTCATTACTCCCATATTCAATTTTTTATACAAGGACGCCTGGCCACATTTTCGAACAAGAAGTCAAGCAATCATATTTATACATTTTCCAAAATTTAAATATATAACCCCTTTAATAGGTTTCACATTATTTTTTAAATAAAAATAATGAAATTGTAACCCCAATATAAACATCTTGAAAAAATTACAATATCACCATGTTGGAATAAGTGGATATCCTTGAAAAATGTTGGCCGTTTTATAATAGTGCCAGAATTTCAATATGACTCATTCTATAAAGCCTAAACTTTTTTTTTAGTAGAATATTTAATCGCTTACACAATCTTACATTTTATTTTATTTTTATTGTAATGGTTAGTTCCACATGCTTTATTGATATACCTTTGCTCTCAACTATTTAATGTTTTATATGCACACAGATAACTATAGCTTTCTTCATTTATTTCATTTGTAAAATTTTATAATAAAACTGAAATACTATGCTTGGGATCAGCTTCATAATTGGGGAATATTTTTGAGAATTGAAATATTTTAATCTTCATCTTTTTTTAACTTCTTAGTTAAGCATCAGAAACAAAGCCCTCATCAGGTTCCATCACATTAACAAAATTAAACTTTTCTTGACTTACAACATTTAAAGTTTTCTTCTCTAAAATTGAGCTATTTTCACTTACAGTCCAGATACTTGGAAAGCTTACTGCCAATTAGGGTTATTGAGAATTTAAACGAAAAATTACGTTATATAATTTGTATATAATGTAGTTAGAGATGCTACCTGTGTATTTCTCCATATTTATGTTGAATGCAACTATTGATTTTTTTAAACTTCAAAAGGTAATTGACAATCAATTTTTAAGGTTTTATAACAACCAATCGTCGTTTGTCCATGGAGGATTGGATCCACCAAATCGAGAAACCAGTCCCATGATTGGTCAGAAGCAAATCCATCAAAAAATTCAGCAATTAAACTTTCGCGATTGTCACGCAAAAATTACCCAAGTAGATGCTCAGGCAACTTTGGGAAATGGTGTGGTGGTTCAGGTCACTGGTGAATTGTCAAATGCTGGTGAACCCATGCGACGTTTCACCCAAACATTTGTGTTGGCTGCTCAAAGTCCAAAGAAGTATTACGTTCATAACGACATATTTCGTTATCAGGTAAATAATTGAATTTGAATTCATCGTTAACATATTAATAACTTTTTTAAGGACGTAATTGTGTCTGATGACGAATGTGAAAATGAGTGTCGTTCAGAACCTGAAGAAGATTTGGTTCAAGAGCATCAGGTTATTGAGGAAATGCCACAATTGACTCAACAACCTATTCCGTACTACAATCCCAACCAACCTCTACCGACTGCTATGTCACACCATCATGGTCAAGTGGCAACTACTGTACCACATGTTTTGCCACCACAACCAATTGCAACTGTTAACGGTAATGTTCATGCTGATGATATCAATTCTTTGTCTGGTAAGAATTATTTACTCTTTTTTGTTATCTTCAAACGTAACGTGTCATTTTTTAATTTCAGCTGGCCCCATTGTTCCTTCCCAAGGTCAAACTTTAGGTTCATCTATTTCTAATTTGCAAACCGGAGTCAGTTCACCACCTTCGAATGTGATCGATGAAATTCAAGTTCAAGAAGAACTACCTATTGTCGATGATGCTTTAGAACAAAATTTTGTTAATAATCAAGACCCAGTCATCAACCAAGATTTAAACCAGGAAACTAGTAAATTATTCTGTTGTTTAATTTATTCTACTTAGTTTAAAAATATTTTCATATTTTAGCATTGGCAACTGAACCCAAAACCTACGCTACTTTATTAAAATCTGGTGGAGGTAGTACTGCTTACAATCCAACGATGACTCCAATGTCATTCAATAATACCAAATCTGTTTCTCCTGTAAGTATAATTCAAATTTAATACGATATTTGCTATAATGAATTATCTGTTTTTATAACTACTATCCATTCGTTATCACCATAAATAATTATCTAGTAAATCCCTACATAAAGATGTTCATGTTTCTACATGAGCTACACATTTTTTTCTGTATCTATCTGTACACAAAGAAAAAAACAATCCTCACAATAATTTTGAAGTAAATATTACACCAATTAAAGTAAATTAAAGTAAATTTGATATCAAATTAGTAAATTATATTTCAACTTAAAAAGAATTATAAATCAGGACATTATTTACTAATAAAATAATTATAGCCTTTGAATCAGCCTCGCTATGAAAACCGGGATGCACCATTAGCTAATCAACAGTCAGGAAATCAAAATTCTGGACCACTTGGTCAACGTCCAGGAGGTAATCGTGGACCTAGAAATTCGCAACCTCGTCAAAGACAGGATTCAAGAAACGGTCCAAACCCAAAAAACAACTTTATAGAAGAAACTGGAACTTATGGTAAATTTTAAAATTTCTTTCTACTATCAGAAAAATTCTAACAAGTTAATTTTTTTTAAAGATGATAAAAGGAAGGCTCCAACTCATGGAAACGGTGCACTTGGTGATAGTCATCAATTGTTTATGGGAAATTTGCCACATGCTGCTACGGAAGATGAATTACGAGAAATCTTTTCTGCATACGGAACTATTGTCGATTTGAGAATTCACAGCAAACCTGGAAAGATGGTTTTAGGTGTTCGTTATCCTCCTAATTACGGATTTCTAACATACGATAATCAAAGTGCTGTTCAAAAAGTTCTTGCTGCAAGGGTAAGTTTGTTGTGCTATAGTTATGTGCAGTTTTAATTGAAATTAATTTATTATTGCAGCCTATTTATTATCCCACTGCTTCGGAGGAAGGTGCTGTTATTTTGAACATAGAAGAAAAGAAAACCAAGGATAGGCTCTCGTATGGTGGTAGTCGCTCTGGTGCTGATAATGGAGGTGGCATTAGAAATCGTGATAATGGAAATCGTCGCCCTGGTCCTCCTCGTGGTGGTGGTGCCGGCGGCGGAGGTGGTGGAGGTGGTAACAATGGCAGTGGAGGCGGTCTGGTAGGAGGCGGTGGAACTGGCGGTAATAGACCAAACTTCAATAAGATACCTTCAAATCGCCCTTCCAACAGCAGCAACACATACAACAACCGTCGCTAGCTATTTAGTTTCCCCACAGTGAAGTTATCACTCCAATTGAAAAGTTGTATAGACAGGCATAAACACTTACTGGATTTAAAGTAATGATTAGAATTAAATATTGACTGAAGATATTTATCGTAATATCAGTGCCAATAGTGTGTAAAAGCAAATTGGTTGCGCAGTGTATTTATATACAAACCTCTTCTAGTGTTAATTTATGCTTAGTTTTTAATTTTTTATAGGAGTTGATAAGCATTGTTAACTTAATTTTACATGTGAACCCATGTGTTACTATTTTTTTAGTTTTACCACAATTTTAAGAAATTGCACTCGACATTATTTATAATGTGTACATTTGTTATTTAAAAATTGAATAGAAATGGTTTGGGTATAAATGCAGCTGCAGGGTTATTTGTACACCTTGAGGTTAATTTCGACCTACAATACCAAATTTCCATTTTATATTTATTATGTGTGTTTTTTTTTTGTTAAAATCTTTTTTGTAAGTTTACATTACATTTTTCAATTTATTATAATTTTAATGTGTCATTTTTAAATAACAAAAAAAATACATTGTAGCCATACATAAGAGTTAAACCGTTTGATTTTATCTAATCTACATATTTTACATCAATATTATACATTTTTTATTATTATTTGTTTTCGACGTTTTTGTTGAACTAGTTAAAAAAAAGTTGATATTTTTGTTTCTTTTTGTAATTAACGTATTTAAAATTATTGTGATAATATTTTTTGTAGTAGATAACTTTCAAAATTTAATTATGACTTAAAAATATTAGTTTTTTTCTAAGAAATAGATTTTTTAGGAAATGTTTACATAACTCGTGAGTGTATTTTTTGCCAATTAAATTGGTTGCATTAACCTACTGTGGTCATATTTTTTATTTTTGCTAATTTCTTTTTAACACGAAAAAAAAAATGTGTGTAAATATAAATTTCTATGAACATTACAATAATAATAATATATCTACTGTTTGCTTGTTTGTTTTAAATAGTCAATAAATTAATGAACACTCATTAATGCAGCTATTTTTAAATGATCAAAATGTGGTATACCATTCTGTATTCAGCTAGGGATTGAAAATTTTGAGTGAAATGGGTTAATTTTTGTTTTTGAGTTTAGAATTATTAACAATTTTTATAATTTTTTATGTGTGGACTTCTCGTGTGCTGTCATTCATAGGACTAATTAGTATAAGGCTGAACCGTTTCTTAATAAATTAACGTTAACTACTTACCATGTGAAGTACTTTTAAAATAATGGTACATATTGTCGTATTTGTTTAAGCGGAGTGTTCTTATATAAATTTCAATTCACTTCGAGTATTTATTTCCTGTGATAAATTTTCAAGTGATTTAAGAAAAACTTTAAATTTTCTTTTTTATGTACATTTGCTAGTCACATAAGCAGAATGTGTTGCTCCACTAAAGTAGCCTTAAAATTTTGTCTTGTAACATATTGTTAACAAAAGTCTCATTAAAAGGGAGTTAATTATTATTTTTCAATTATTTACTAATTTATTTCTCTCCCTTCATAAATTAGCCTCGAGTTCCAAATGTTTACATTTTTACACTATTAAACCTAGAATATAAATTTTAAATGTTAAGTTGATTTTACCAAGTTCCATTCAAGTTTTATATGAGGATAGTAAAATTTGTTTGATAGTGACAAATGCCAATTATTTCAAATGTGCTTAATTTGCTTTATATCGTAATTTGTGCAATACATAATTATAAAAAAAGTTTCTAAAACAAATATATTACATCTTAACTTGAAGATGAATAACTTCAATTATTTAAGTATTTATTGAAACTAAAGTGCAGTTTAAGTTATGCGATTTTGCTTACGATTTTACATATGATTTCTCTTGTATGACTGGTTTTGGTGGTTTTCTGTTCACGACTTCGTTTGCGAGTTCATATTGGGGTCGAACTGTATAACGTGAACTTCGAAAAATTTGCTTACGGCAACTTGGAAGCAAAATCGCATAACGTAAACTACACTTCGTTGGCAAACTTTGCATGACGATACTAATAAATAGAGGAAGTCAAACATTTGCCTTTGATGACAACTACTGAAATGATCGAAGACTGAAACATTGACTGTGTTCTCAAAAATATTTTAGAACAAAAAAGATTATTTTTTTAAAAGTTTGAAACCAACTTTGAAGATCGGTTTTTCGCGTTAATTCGTGAAAAAATATTTTGGAACAATATGAAACTAACCTGAAACAACTTGCAAAAATTATTTTTACAAAAAGTGCGGGGCGAAATTGACACATTAAAGCTGGAGTTTTGCTGTTTCACAAAAAATAACTCGATTTAAAAACGGATTGACCGGTAATTTTAAGAACATATTATAAAAAATATAAGTACACAATGGGTCTTATGAATAAAAATGAGCATGTAGTTTATACTGCAATATTTGAAGTTCATACTTCCAATGATATGAATAAAAAACAGCGAGTAAATACTTAACTTAAGTAATTACTCTTATATACATATTTCGTAAGTATAATCTCACTTTTGGTAAGAATAAAAGTTAGTTGGTGCTTATTATAACCGAGTAATTACTTGCCATTTGTTGAGTCTGGTTGTTAGCAAACTCATTCAGTATTATGGCTCAAGTTATTCCAAATTTAAGAGGCAAGAAAGTGTATAAATGTAGAAAAATTAATTATTATGATTGCGACTACAAAGTTTTGTACGGATTTGATAAAAAAAATGTTAAATGGTTAGCCAATTATTTCTTGGGTGAAGATACAGGAGAACGTAGAGGTGGTGCAATATCCAAACTTGATAAAATGAAAATATTTTTGAGATATATTGCAGATCCAGGTTTTCAAGCAGGAGTAGCAGAAGATGTAGGTGTTCATCAAACTTCCGTATCTAAAATTGTGACAGAAGTTATAGATTTAATTATTCAAAAAAGTAATTACTGGATTAAATTTCCTCCAAGATCAGCAGATATAACCTTAGCAAATGAAAATTTGCAAGTAAAACACTCTTTTCCATGTTCAGTAGGAGTTGTTATCGATTGCACTCATGTAAGAATTAAAAAACCACATGGTGATGAATATATTAATCGAAAAGGATATTGTAGTATTAATGTGCATATTTTCATATATTTTCTTTTAATCAGGTGTAGGTATAAGAGTATTTACTCCATATTATAGCATGTAATTCAGTAATTACTCGGAAACAATAAAGTATTTTTATTCATACGGTTTGAAGTATAAACTAATACTTCTTGCTCATACTCTCAAGTTTGTACTCGGAAGTATAAACTTATTTTTATTCATAAGACCCAATGTCTGCTATTTTATATTTTTGTATTTTAAAAAATACAAATTTTATAATTAAAAATCTAGTTTTTAGGAGCTTTTTGTTTAAAAACTGAACATTTTATCATATAATCCATATTTGATGAATTATAAATAGTAGATTTTGTACGTTAATGTGTTTTATGTTCTGAAAATTTTTTATAACTTACTAATTCGGTCCTCGAAAATATTCAAATTCAAGGGATGGTCTGTGTTTATAAATATAATATGATCATAAAACCTTTTAAAATTTAACTGAAGTTTTAAGAATAACATGTGGGGTGTGGGGACATTGTAAAACTATAAATTAAATTGCAAAAGGTAAATTATTTTATCAAAAAAATGATTATTGCTAAACAAGGCAATTTAAGTAACAAGTCGAGTATTAAAAAAGTAAAACAAATTTTATAGGTACGCAGGGGTTTTGGAATTAATAAATCCAAATGTCATAGATGGCCTAGCAGATACGCAGGAATCTATACTGGGTTTCGATAATATGCCACTACCGGAAGGATCGTCAACTGAAAACATATATTTAGAAAATCTATCAGTAGTAAAACTGTGGGACTTCCGTCCCACTTTTTTCAAAAAATTTATAAGTCCCTGTTTAGAGTCTTCTTTTAATTGAATTTTTTTGATTGTCTAGTTCAATTAAAAAAAATATTTTTATTAAATTTTTTATTCAACTTCCGCCTCGCGGTTTTTTAATTGATATTTTTGATAATTGAATAAGTGATTAGATCAATATCAATTAAGTTTAGGCTGCGCGGAAAAACTAGCTTAGAGTAGTGTATAATTCACCCTGTATGAATATATATACAGGGTGTCTAAAAAAAAAGCTTTGCTAGTAAATATAATTAGATAATCAGTTAAAATAATCGATGGATACGTGTTTTTATCTAATTATATTTATTAACGAAACTTTTTGAGACGCCCTGTATATATTTATATAGGGTGATATAAACTAAGCTGGTTTTTCCGCGCAGCCACTCAATTGCTATCTTAGAATAGTAAATTGCCGCTTCAATTACGTTCAAATTTAACAAATAAAAACAAACATCAAATTTCGCAAGTTTTTTTAGGTATAAATTGTGCTCGAATCCGGCAGATCTAGAAAGACGCAGAACTCGGAGTAGCGCAAAAAATTAAAAATATCCCTGAAACAGCTCCAATTCGAAAATTATGGATTTAGAGAGCAAGTCGTAAGTCTCTGAGTAGCTCAAAAAATTAAAGCCGAGGTTATGTTCGTTATGTTCGGGAATATAGCTGTTAGGTTTTACGTGAATACGTCATCGCAGAACACCCGTCTTGTCTGGATCTATCGATTGGATGAGGTAGCATTTTTATTATCTGCTGTGTTGTTAGCCTTCAAGATGATATTAAAACGAAGAATAATTAAATGATTATATAAGGATGTACGGTCAGGTACAACTCGGCGCAGCCAACTCGGCGCCAGGCCAACTCAGCGCCAAGACAACTCGGCGCCAGCTAACTCGGCGCCAGCTAACTCGGCGCCGGCTAACTCGGCGCCAGGACAACTCGGCGCCAAGTAAATAATAAAATTTGTTAATAAAATGTTTGTTAAATCGTTATTGTTATAACTATTTCACATTCAGGGTCGTTCGTAGAGACCGGATTTTAAGCAATTTTGCTTATTGTCAATTTTATAAGCAGCTCTTTGAAATTTGAGATGTGGACGAATTACATAAAAAGATGTATTTTAACGTATAGTTTTTCATGCTTATTTTGCTTTTTTTGCGATTTCTAGCTTATTTGCTTATACCTGAACTTATTTTATACTTTTGTGCTTATTTTAACTTATTTTCTAATTTTAAATTGAACTGACTTAAATTAATTTTTAAATTAATCAAAAATAAATTTTTGATACAGAGTTATCCCTAAATTATCAGTCAGTGGTGTATCCAGTTAATTAGTAATTAATTAATTAATAATTAGTATAATAAATATTAATTATAAAAATAATGTATCGTAGTTAAATAAAATATCGTTTTCTAACCTAAGCTTAATCGGCGCCGAGTTGTCCTGGCGCCGAGTTGTCCTGGCGCCGAGTTTGCTGGCGCCGAGTTGGTCGGCGCCGAATTGGCGGCGCCGAGTTGTCCCATCCCGAAGGATGTAACGATTTCAATGCCGATCCCAGTCGCCAATCGTTAGTATTAGGAGACGTCCATTAATTACGTGAAGCGATTTTTTGACCCCCCTGGTGAGATGTCATGAGATTTGGCTAGACCCCCTCTTCCCGCTTCTAATCTCACGTGTGATTGTTGTACTTAATTTAACCCAGTTCTCTAGCAATTTTAAAATTTTTGCAAAAAAAAATTACGTGCAATTTGCTGAGACCCCTATGTCCCCTACGTGAGATTTGGTATGATTCGGTTTGACCCCCCCCCTAAACACCTCGCGTAATTAAAAAAAAAATTTTTATAGAATCTTTTTTGTATAGAATTATCGTGTCTTTCTTTTTGAATAGAGGTATTTTGTTCGTAAAACTGATAGGAACCGAGAAAATCGTTAAAAACCGTTTTAGAGCACCTTTACATTGTTGCCACATGTTTGGCGGAGCTCCCCCTCCTTTGGACTTTTGAGACGTTATTCGTCTCATAATACCATAATATATACGAAAACGCGCAAAAACTGTAGGATATAATAATTATTCCGTATCAAGGCATCTTTTTGGACTATATGAAATCATCAAATCCTTGTTGCTGCACAATTTTAGATTTCGCTTAAACTTTTGCGGAAATGTTCTTTAGGGTTCCAAAGACCAAAATCCAGAAGGATTTAATTTTCGCACTCGCCACTTCCGGTCCACACAAAATCAAACAATTGAAAAGTCTTATTTTTGTGCTTTGCGGTTTTAGCAAAAATTTTTACTATTAGAGATATCTAGTCGACCAAGGTCAGAGCCGGATTAAAGATACGTGAGGTTCGGGGCTAACTAGTTTTGGAGGCCCTAGACGAAAATTTTTGATTTTTCAAGGTTAACCGCGCTTAGATCAAATGTAACATTTTTAAAAGGATCAAAATTATTACACATAGCTTATCACAGTTTTGTGATAAAAAACCAGGAATTTTACTATATATTCTGTGGGGTGTTCCAGACCCCCCGGTGAGAGTTTTTACGACACATAAATATAAAATGCTGAATAAACATGCAGCACCAAAATTATTTGTTTATAAAACTGAAGGGGGATATGAATTGTATACAAACGATCTGTAGATGTATTTGTTCTGTGAAAATAAAAAGTTTTCATTATGAAGATAAATCACACAACGTACACACACACACACACACCTTTAGGTTTTTAAACCGGGGGTCTGGGGGTATAGAATACCGTCCAGTGTACCAGCAATTATAGTTAAAAGATTTTCGTGTTAATGAAGTTGTGACTTTCGTTCTAGGAATTTAACTTTGTAAAAGGTCTTACAATTACTATGTTCTGAGAGGTGATCCAGACCCCCCGGTGCGAATTTTTACGGTACATGATGTATGAATATGCACTAAAACCTTTTGTTTATGAATCTGGAGGTATAAATCGTACACAAATGACGTATAAATATTGAGATAATATTTTCCAACTTCCAAAAATCTCATTTGTAAAATATCACTGTAAAATGTGGGAACCCACCTGGTCACACGCTGCACTTCACGATCCGAAATTTGTACTTGCCTTCAATTTCAAGTTTTAAAATTTTTACTTTCTAATGAAACCGATTATGATATTATTATTTCCAATTTTCCGAATTTAATATTTTAATTTAATCAATCCAATTTTTAATCATTAACAATCCAATTCCAATCCAGACTTCATCAAAAAAATTTCTAAATAATTGTTCTTCCAGACAATTCAAATTAAACAAAATCACTTACTTGAAACCAATAACTTTTTATTCTCAAATCAAAATTTTAATCAAAATTACAAATTTACCGGAGACCAAGCGGTCCGGTACGCCCGCTTCGTGAGGCTTCCAATCGGCAAAAGCCAGGTTTAGTCACTAGCTGGCGCTCAGCTTAACTAACCCGCGGCAAAACCAAAATTTACAAAATTAAAAAAGAAAACAAATAAAATTTAACATTTTTCTGTAAATCACCCCCCTTACAGATTATATCACGACAATATATTTGTTCTGGTAAATAAAATATTTTAGGAATTCAAACCGGGGGTATGGAACAGCAATTATATTTGTTTCTGGACCCGGAATCGAATTTCTCAAAAAGACTTGCTTGTCATTTTTAGAATGATTGTACAGATATCTCGTTAATCTATTCGTGCGCGTCATGAATGAATGCCCTTTTAGCATTTTTACACACAACCATAATCAGCTTCATAAATATAGCTAAGTAAAATGAAAATAAACACTTTTGCCATAGTATACCATTCGTTGGGTTCTATTATTGGCATTAATTAACTTTTGCCATCTTGCAACACCGTTGAACTAATTAAAACGCAGCAATAAAAAGCGTCTCATGTGAAAGCACACATGTAGTTGTATAGGCGACAGAAAACGCCGCGATAAAAAGTTGCTACCACATCAGTAGAACATATTGCGTGTAGACGCGTTAACGCGTCGGCACTACTATACCATATAACGTAACGCGTACGTGTGAAAACCACTCATTTAAAAGCATGTAATTTTGATGCACAGCAATATCGCGGCGTTTTATTGCTAGTGTTAAAACGCACCGTGTGAAAACACTCTTAAGGTACTTTTTTTTTGGTGCCTCAAAAGGCAGCGCATAGTCGCTTGGATTCCAATATTTTTTTATGAAAAAATTATCTAATATAGGTCGAATATAACCAAATATATTCTAAATTTTCTGGAACATTTAATTAAGTACTTTTCGTCCAAAAAATTCCAGAAAATCACTCAAATTTACAGCGTTTAAACTGGCATGGCCCCTTAAGGATACGTGAAGGCTTTGCATGTTTTAACAAAATGAGGCGCAGGCGAAAAATTTTGATTTTTCAAAATTAACAGCGATTAGATCAAATGAAAATTTTTTGTAAAGATACAAGTGGCGGTACTCAGATACTCACATTGTGTTCCTGAAGTCCTCCCTGATAAAAATAATGCTTACCACGAGGTTTTAAAATTTAAATAACTTTTTATTTTTCTTCGTTTCTTAGTTTTTGGATTTCGTTTGAGAAGGTTCATCGAGATTACTTCTGGAATTTGTCAGGCGGTTTACCACTGACGCGCATGAATGGGTTAACGAGATTCCAAAAATATTTGGAATGCATCTCTTCCAAACGCATTTTCTTAATACCCCACTGAAGAATACTAATTATTTATACATAGTTTATCATCATCAAATCAAATCATCAAAATTTGTTTTTCGAAGTAGATCATTTTTAATGCTCATTAAAGTTAGCGAACTTAAACATGTTTGGCCCATAAAAATTTTTAAGCTCGGCGCTGCAGCTTTCTTGCCCCCTCCGGCTCTGTAACTGTACCTACAATAACATTTTGAAAACAGTTTTTGCTTACTTTAAGTTGTACAAATTCAGTAATTTAATCATCAAAATTTGTTTGTCGAAAATATTGTTGCTTCTATTTTTTTGAGGCCCCTAGAAATTTGGAAGCCTGGGGCTACAGCCCCCTTAGCCCCCTCCCTTTATCCGGCTTTCACAAAGGTGGGATTTTGAAGCGGAATATGGTAGTTTCTAGAAAAAAATATAAACATTTACATAATTCATATAGGTACCTAAAAAATAACATGGTATTGAAAATACATGTATTTTATTGATTTTTTGTGATTTTGAATTGACTCCACTGTCTGAGCTTAGTTCTTGTGAAAAAAGTGCACTTTTTTAAATTTTATTTAAATATAAAAAGGAGTCTTTTTATGAAAGAAAAAAATATTGAAAACATTCTTCAATAAATTAGGGTTGTCAAATTGCATACCACATTTAATTCAAGATCAAAATAAAACGTTTTAAAAATATAAATCGAATACAGGTTCAGCGAGTCGGCCAGGTTGTTTGAAATTTAGCACTTCACCATTCTAAAAATCACCTTTTCGGATTACTTCAAAATTATTATTTCGCCCCCCCCCCTCCCACGGTTTAACGTTTATATATTTATTTAATATTTAACAAAAACCAGCCCATCCAGACCGACGCGACGTGGTATAACCAAGCCAGCGTAATTCCAACAAATTTCATTGACAATATTCCATCACCAGACGAAGAAGATCAAAGGGCCTCCGGTACTCTATGCTTCGTATGCCATCCAGCTACGCTATGCTAGAGGTCCTGAGAGGTTTTATAATAGTTTTTATTTGAATGAATACATGTGCGGGGCCTCATAATTTTTCATTGATTAATAATAATTAAATTATACTACGAGTATAATAATTGTTAATTAATAATTCTAATTATAAGCTGTACAAATACAACCGCATAAAGAAAAATGTTACCTACATTTTATTTAATAACCACAAAAGGCCTTACAAAAATTTTTGCCCCCTGTTTCATATTATTTCCCCAATTCGAGTGGGATTTACGCGAAAAGTGTTCGAAAACCATTACTCGAGAATACGAATCCATCATTCGTATGAAAAAGTGATCAAGTTTCGCAAGAAAATCAGTTTGAGTGATTTCGAGAATAAGGGCCCTCCAGTCGAGGTCCATATCAATCGAAGTTCCCAACCAATCGAGTTGCATATCAATCGATTTCCATTGTATTCGGTTATTACTAATTGTTATTACCTAATAAAAAATAAGAATAGTATAATAATTATAACAATTAATTTTGTGTTTTTAAAATCGATTTATTTTAATTTGGTTTTAACTAAACTCGAAAAAATAAAAAAAAATTTTTATTTAAAATTGCTCTTAATTTATTTGAATTAGAAAAAAGAAAAAAAAGAAAATCGAGTGTACTTGGTAATAAAATTCTATTTTTGCTGTTCTGATTCACCAAGGTTTTCAACAGTCATCTTCCTGGTATGTAGCTTCATTGGAATGTAAATTTTTTTGTGAATTTGTTGCTTCAGTATATTTCTGAAGATACATTTTTAAGGGTTCCACGTAATTATCAAATCCCAGGGTACTCAAAGCAAACAGAATGTCTTCACTATTTATTGTTTTACGTTTCATCTCATGGCATCTGTCGTTTGCTTCACTGGTTATAAAACTGATAAATTCGGAAACACACTCCTGCATGCATTTTTTGGAATCTTTTGAAGTTTTTCCTGTTGTAGGAATCGCTCCCTTCATAATTTTTGCAACGTTGGCAATAGGTAAGAAGCGATTCTGATCTTGAAAAGGCAGAATTTTCAGTCTATCGTCTGCATCGTTACTAGAATCGCCGATATTTTCCACAATATGTTGATCATCTATGAATGATGCATAGTTATTGGAACCATCCGTATATTTGCGATTTTCCGACATTCTTATAATTTATTTGGTTATTAGAACACTCGCGATGATATTGATCACTTTTGATTGCTTTTAAGTTTTTTTACTACAACAGATATGCTTATATAAAAAATATTGGTTTGCTAATAATCGGATAATCGGATAAAGTTAAATGAGATATAATTACTTCGCATAAAGATTTTATAAACCGTACAAAATTTTTGTAATTGTGGCGCAAAATTTCAGGAAACGCAAAATTTAATTTCAGGAGTTTTAATTACCTAATCATTAATGGTCTTAATTATTATTAAAAATAAGTTTCCTTTTCTTTATAAATTCTTCTAACTTAAAAAAAAGATTAGTAAAATTGGTGACACTCCGTTCAGGATAAGTCTAATATAAATGCATATAGTTATTTCTTAATGATTCTGTACGCCAGATTCTTTGTTTTTTACACTAATTCCGTGGGAATAAATATCGGTGTTCAAATAATCTTTTGCTGGGAAATAATTTCTTTTGGTTGGGTTATCTGCTTCAAGGATTCTCAACTGTGTTTGTTTTTACACTACTGAGTCTACCCTTCAGATAGATTTCAGTTCTTCAATTTTGTATTTTTTATTTTGCTTTCAAGTAGGTACGTACTCCTCAAAAAGATGTGCTAGCTAGAGATAGGCCTATTAGTACAGTAAAATTAGATGCGAACCCCAAAATCCAAAAAATAAGAGGTTGGATTATCACAAAATGTTTATTATCAGTTGCTCTATAAGTACTAAAATGTCTCCCGCTTAAGAGCGACGGGTTTGGGTGGGGCAAGGGGGGCAAGGAATCAAAACTATACATTTCCACAGTTTTTGTCAAATATCTCAAAAGTGACGTTAGATAGAGCAAATACCACTCTGTACAAAATTAAAAGCCGTTAAATTTTCTAAAAAAATTGTCTTAAACATGTTTTTGGTAAACCCCACAGATTAGAAGATATGGAGGAGGAAAGTTTTAATAAATTTTTGATTTCCCGAATACTTTTTTCCAGGATTAATATATTTATATGAAAAAAACCTTTGTTAGTTACAGACTGGCATTTCTAAAAATCATTTTAATATATCTAATTAACCCTCAACCACTGACACGGAGTCTGTCAGACTCCGTGTAAACGTATATTTTGAAAGTAAGACAAAAGCATGTTTTTTTTATTGGCTATTTTTATACGTTTGGTTTGCAAAAATATGTGTTTTTTTTTATAAACACTTATAAAATATGTTGTGTCTAATCAAAGATAATAAAACTTAAAGATGTCCAACGCTATACAAATTTATGTGTATCCCAATCGACTCCCAAAAGTAGATGGCGACACTAATTATATTTTTTTAGGTTATATTTTAATTTGGTTTTTTTTAGTTTGTCATGTTTTTTGTATGTTGTAACCATGGAAGTCTATGGAAGTAACCATGGAAGTCTATGGAAGTCCATGATTACAACCAACAAAAAACATGACAAACTAAAAAAAACCAAATTAAAATATAACCTAAAAAAATATAATTAGTGTCGCCATCTACTTTTGGGAGTCGATTGGGATACACATAAATTTGTATAGCGTTTGACATCTTTAAGTTTTATTATCTTTGGTCTAATTTAGAAGCAATGAATATTTACATATCAGCTCTAAAAGTATTAAATAACCATATCTTTTGATAGGAGTCTGACAGACTCCGTGTCAGTATTAGTGTCAAAAAATTGGATGTCAGTGGTTAAAGGTTAAAATTACATATGGACATACAAATATTATAATAAAAGAAAGAAAATAGAAAATAGAAAAGTGATGCATAAAGCACTTAAAAACACCATTAATGAAAATTACCATTAAATATCGTAAGAAATGAAAGATTATTTACAATAACTAATACTAAATACGTCACAAAATTAATTATTTAAATTAGATTAATTTATTAAGGTTGACTTAGTTAGACAGAAACCAAAGAAAAAAATGTGTGCTTTACAGGGTTAATATCACTTCTCTTCTCCATCACTTCCATCAGTAATTACAAAATTTCAAAATTAATTAAATATTAAAAATTTTTAAAAAATTATCAAAACTGTCCCTTTCCATATCTCCTAATCTATAAAGTTTACCAAAAAAATGTATAGAACCATTTTTGTAGAAAATTTCACGGCCTTTAATTTTGTATAGAATGGTATTTTCTGTATCTTCCATCATTTTCGAGATATTTGACAAAAACTGTGGGAATGTATGGTCTTGACTCCTTCCCCTCCTCGCCCCACCCAAACCCGTCGCACTAGAACGGCAGACTTTTTAGTACTTATAGAGGAACGAGTAATGAACATTTTGTGGCGATTAAACCTTTTATTTTTTGGATTTCCCGGTTTGGGTGTTTTTTAGTCTAATTGTACTGTACTATATAAGTATATTATTTGCGAAGCTTTCGACTTCGGCTTGTAATAACTTTTTTTAAGTTTTTTCTCTAGCGATTGATACGTGGTTCAAGTAGTGTAACTCGATATTAATCATATCAATATTTTAGGTGTGTATTTTACATGTGTTAACTTAAAAACATTTTAGTTCTGAAAAGTGTTAATCATTAGCTTAGTAAGTTAGCTTAAGAACTGGTGCCTCTAAGGTACACGGTTCGAATCCAGAGAGGGTTTCATAATATAACCATCTCCATGCTCCGGAGAACAAGTAAAGTCGGCTGTCTCTTGTGTTGACGATTGCTGCCATCAACTGTAAAAAATGAGTGTAATTTTTTCCGTGAAAATTATCCACTTAATTGGAGTAAATTTACCCCAAAAAGAATGTAAAATTACCCCGAAAATATAAGTATTAAACTGTATTGAAATTGAACTGTTTACCTACAAAGTTATTTAATATATAAATAGATTTAGTACAGATAATTGAGTCTAGTTTCACTTATCTGTGGTCCTCTTTTGCGTTGAACAGAAAAAAAGTCCACATCTGAAACTGAAAACATCGTTTTTCTAAAGGAAAAATTTGATAAAAATTGGAGTTCTATGAAGAGCTATAGCTGGGAAACTATTAGATAGGTAGACTACAACATTGATTTAAATAAAAATAAAGTTGATGTTAAAATTCAAAATTTTAAATTAACATATCAAAATCGACTGCAATTTGATAAATCAAAAAAGTGTTTTTGGCTTAAGTCAAAATGACGCATTTGTTTAGATGAATACTTCTTTCATAAACTCAACCAAACCACTTTTGAGTAAATATTTTACCATGTAATAAATGTTTTATTGTTTTCATTTGCTTTCAGATCCACATAAATATAGTACTTCGGTAGGATTAGTATTTTAGGTGCGATTTTGCTTTACGTTAAATACCTACACCTACCTACACTTGAAAATAAAAGATTCTTTATGGTAAACATCCGACAATTGGAGTCCAAGTGTCGAGAAGAGATTATTGCATTGTGAAACTGAAGGATTTATGTGTGCAATTTAAGGAGTTATTGCTACTAATAACTACAAGAAGCACGTCATGATTCTGTATATTACTGATCTTGCCGGAAATGCAATGTCCACAATGGAATTATAGGGGATATTAGTTCCGGTTGCTTATATTTGGCTTCTATTAACTACCACCGAAGACACATCCACGTTTGCAAGATATTACATCAGCAAATTGACAGGAAAATGAGCTTGTTAAACAATGTCAGACCATATTGTAAATAAATATGTACCAGAAGCTGTTCTAGAAGACTATTCCTTCTTTCTTTACTCTGAAACAAGTTAATACTCGTATTAACAGATAGGAAAATAAGTCATACTAATAAGCCCGAGCAAACTACACCGGTATGCATCCATTTGTAGTAGGTTTTGTCATCAAAATTACTTCCGGAAATGCAGAAAGCAGTAGTTTTGGATACATATAGGTACAACGAAAAAAATTTGTATATGTTTTTTTAAAATTAAATTTATTATTATTTATTTATTTATATGTCAAATAAATCGTATAGTTACTTGTATTTGGGGAAATATTGGTCGATATTAAATCCAATAAATTCTCAAAAGTTGAGTCATTAAAAGAATATTTGTGTTAAATACAGACAACACAAATGTGTATCAAACACAATTCAATAAAAAATCGACATAATTTGTTTGTGTCAAATAAATATATTAGTTATTATTTTTCAGGTAAGTAATCAATTGGAATTAATTATTATGAAACTAAATGGTTTACTAAAATCAGTTGATGATTCAAAATTGAATTTAATCAGTCAAAGGTTGAACTGTCAATGTTTATGAATAGCAGTAAACGTATGCTTGCTTGAAGTCGACAAACAACAATTGCTTTGGTAGTTTGTGCTCATGGCTTATGGTTTATGGACTGTATTTCTCTGAGTATTCTCTAAGCATTTTATTTGCACATTGGTTCAATCTATTTTTATGCATGTCCCGAATATTTTATAAGCAACATTCGAAATAGCTTTAATAGTTATCGCAATCAGTCTTGTCACCTTTTTCGTGAATTGAGCATTATACAGCATCTCTCCATGGCCTTAGCATTTCTTCTTTTTCCCACATTTCTTCGATTAGTTCATATACCATGGTTTCAACTATTTCATCTTCGTATTTTATCATATGTGGTTGTATAGCATCTTCTCTAGCACTTCTGTTATTTTTCAGGCTTTTCATTATGTTTTGGATGTCTTTTAGTTCTGGTTTTTCCACATTTGGTTCTATTATATCACTATCGGATACCTCCGGTTCTTCGCTTGTTATCTAATGCTTTGTAGAGAAGTTTCTCATCAAAGTACTCTATTCATATTTTTATCACTTCTAATAAACAACCCAAAAAATACCTACCTACTAAAAGGACTTAAACATAAATACAGAATAAGATATTTTTCATATTACCTGATATGAAACTACGAGTATTGCATATTGAGACAGTCGAAACACGACAATTGATCAGAAACTAATTATTGGTTTCTTTCTGCTTACTCAGTTTTTGATTTCACTTTAAACCTGTCTGAATATGGCTGTAACAGAAGAGACGTATCCAGTGGCGGATTTAGCACTTGAGAGGCACTAGGCGCAATTCAATTTTGAGGCCCCCTCTAAATATTTTCACTACTCACATCAGTTGTCATTTTATATTGGTTAATATTTAATTTGTTTTCCCAATGCCACACTTTCTTGGACCACCTGCATACGGTTTATTTCAAAATAGGATTCTTTAATTAAAAAAATATACGCGCCGCGCATTCTACCTCAAAAGTGGTGTGGAATAGAATGTTTCCAAAAACTTCGCAGCATCATATCTCGAAAATTGTAAGGGAAAAGTATATGGGGCCTTTTAGTTAGATAATTTGATGATCTAACAGTGAACTGTCAATGTTTATGAATAAGCAGTAAATGTAGCCCCCTTGAAATTAAAATCAACCTGTCCAAGCGTTTTTTACTTTCTTATTTTTAAATATCTTGAAATATCGAATTTATTTCGCATTTTTGCAGCTTCAATTTTTTTGTTGAATAATTGATAAAACTTCAAAAAAATTATTGGACTGAATTCAGGGAACCTTTCAAATCAGGTGTTACTTGCCATATCATCCCTATTAACATTTTAGGGGTTGTCTTCACAGCGCTAAGGGATGAAACAATACGGGAGTGACATTGGTCGCAAAAGTTGTTCCCCTCGATAATAAAACTGACGTGTTTTTGCATTTTTTGAAAAAAAAATTCTGTTGGCCACAATCCCGTCTGTTTCGTTTTCAAACGGCCACCCTGTATATACCATGGACGATGAAGGTTTGTTTTGTAAAGTTTGTTATTGGTAGTTGTAAAGTTTTAATACCTAATTGGTGGATTTAGTTACATAAAACCACTAAAACTTTACAATACCAACCTAAAATAGCATTTTTTTAGTACCTTTTTAGGTACCTTTTTTTGAATTTTTACGACCTAAAAATCTCATCTCTGCTGATTACCTACGCTATAATGTTTACATTATTTATAGAAAAAAAACAGCATTCTTAATGCTACAAAAATAAATTGGAATTTTAATTTGAAAGAAAGATTATTTTGATATTATAAATAATTATAAAATTAAACTATTTATATTCTACTAGCTGGAAAGCCCGTCCTGGACGGGCAGCTAGGCGGTAGATTTTAATTAAAAAATTATTGATTATTAATTTTTATTAAAAAATTCCTTCATCTACACTGCTTGTGAACCTTGAATCAATTTCCCTTGTTCTTTTCTATCAACTATTTTTATCTTCAGATCTCCGTACTCTTACACATTGCTACATAGAGTGGACCGTGGTTAAACACAGGTTCATGCAGATATATTCCTACTTTTTCTAACATCTGTCCCTGAACCTTGTTGATCGCCATGCAATAGGCAAGTTTAATTGGAAACTGTCGCCGGCGCCGTTTTAAAACAAAAAGCAAGTCTGTTCTTGTTAAGGCTAAATCTATGCTAAATTAATATAAAATTAATTATTGAGCTTAGTGGACTAAAATCAAACTCAGTTTTTACGAAGTCGACGTTGAAGATGAAGACATAAAGTCTTCGAAACGTCGACTTCGTAAAAACTGAGTTTGATTTTAGTCCACTAAGCTCAATAATTAATTTTATATTATCAAAGTTTGGACGAGAATTTTATTATTCTATGCTAAATTGATTGCTAAAAATATGCTAAATAGAAATAGAAAATATGATTCAACATAAAATATTCGATTATCCGCTTATACACTTATCCGATTAATCGGTTATTCAATAGGACGTTGATACATCATCAATTTTGTATCATACATTTTACATACATACATACACAAAAAAATGACACGCTGTAGGAGGAGCTTCCAGGCTTTTTTAAATTTTTATATATACATAACTTGAGGGAGGTTGTAGTCTGATGCTTAAGTGAGTCGACTACTAAGCAGGGAACTCTGGTTCGAGCCGGAGTGGAACATGTTACGGTCCTTTTTTTTATAATTATTTTAAATAATGTTAAATTTAGATAAACTGCAATATTTAAATAATTTGCACTATTATTTTTGGTAGACTTCCCACGCCGGTCAGTATGCTATCACATCCTTAAACGATAATATAAATGTGATAGCATAAGGTAAGCAAACGTGTAACCGTAACTTGCATGGGAACTTTTCTTTATACAGTAGAATCCGTTTAATGTGATCACTTTGGGCCAAGAACATTTTGATAACATTAACCGACTGATAACAATAAGCAAATTTTAGAAAAGAACGAATTTTAGAAGAATTAGGTTTTAGCAAGAATAAACTAAACTTAAATTAAAATACATAAAGCAAAGTACACATTTAGCAAAATAAAAATATAAACACGCCATGAAACGGGAAACTTCATTAGTTTTTGTATAGAAATTAAAATGAGTTGTAAAGATATATAGAATTTCAATAATAAATTAGGAAAAGATACTTAGAAAAAGAGATTATTGTGTAGGAAATTCCTAGAAAGTGATAATAATAAGCGGCTTTTTGATCACATTATCCGGGTGTTTTTGTACGTAAACTAATTAAAGCGGCCGGTTCCCAGTCAAAATGATCACAATAACCGACTGATAACATTATCCGTGATCATATTAAGCGGATTCTACTGTATTTGATAAGGATTCATTTTTGAATATTGTGGAAAGGGAGAGATAAAAAAGCAGTACGGGCTGACGATTGATACGTTCCGATTCAACTTTTACCTTTTTACCTATTACCTTTTTCGAAGGGGAGTTTTAGTTTGTTTTGACGTGCGGTAACGATTAATATAATAATTATAATACAGTGCATACAAAATTTATGTGAATGTTCGATAATTTTAAAGTTACCTAGTTTGTTATCTTCAAAGTAAAAAATTAATATTTCGAATGAAATGCACACCACTCGAATATAAAGCAATGATTATTTCACAAGTTTCAGCCAATTTACCTTAGGTGGTCGTCATTTGCACCTTCTACCCTACTAATAATTTTTGTAGACAATTTTAATTTCAAGAAATTTGATGTCTTGTACTTTTCTAAGTAACGGCCAACAAGATATTCACAAAAATCGAGAAAAGAAGTACAAATTGGAAATTTTGAAATTCTAATTGTACGAATTTAATTATTGTTGAAACGGTTGATTGCACACAAAAATGATACAAATCTTTTTTGTATACAATTTTAAGAGCTACAAATTTGATTTCTTTAACTTTTCCCGTAAAACTAACACGGCCAATAAGATATTCACAAAAAACTGATTTTTGTGACCTTTGACCCCGCGTAGAATTGTTAGCGGCACTCGGAATCATGGGGAACTTTCAGATCTTATTTAGAACCACAAAAGCAACGTTTCTTCAAAAATTCAGCTTTCCGCCACTTATTTCCTAGAACCGCGTTTTTAATCTCTAATTTCCCTGGACTACATTGAATTGGATCTTATTACTTTATGCTTTGTCAAGTTTGTTTGGTAATATATCAATGTAATATAATAAAGATAGCGGAAAGTAGGCATATGTATTTTTCTTAAAACTTTTGTTTTACGGTTTTACTGTAATTTAATTTTATATCGTTTGGTGTTTGGTGTACAATAGCGGGCGTAGTTTGGTAACAAGGAACTAAAGTGCAGTTTGCGTTATGCGACTTTGCTTGCGATTTTGCTTACGATTTTGCTTCCAAGTTGTCGTAAGCATATATTTTTAAGTTCAATTTGACTCGAAGATGAACTCGCAAGCGAAGTCGTGAACAGAAAACCATACCAAAACCAGTCATACAAGAGAAATTGTACGTAAAATCGTAAGCAAAATCGTATGACGTGAACTGCACTTTACCCTATTTTGTAAACAAAATATTAAGCAAAAATCTGACGCCTTTTTCCTTATAGGAAATTTTATGTACTATAACTATAATCTACTAAACTTTATTGAAAAACTAATCCATATCATATGTAGATAAATGGAAAGTGTTTAAATATATAAATCTTAAGCGTCGTTCTCAGCCAATTAACATGTCATAACATAGCATAGCATAACTTAGCATAGCACAGAACAGCAAAACAAAACGGTATCGATTTATTTGATATAATTAAATCAACTAATTATATAATAATAATAAATTCGTCATAATTATACGTTAGTTTGATATCCCAAAAAAGCGTACGCCGCGCCATCTTCTGGTCAATTATGGCCAGATTCTCACCTAATTTATGCACAAAATCACCGCCTAGGCGGCGGCACCATAGCCGTTCAACTAGCGTATGCATACAAACCTACTAATTATTATAGTAACAATACAAATAGTTACGTTCTGACGTTTACTTGCAATTTCTACCAGCGCCTATCTATTAAATTTTTGGTATAGGGGAGAGTGGGGGAATATCGACTAATAACGCTATTAAAGATTTCAAGTAGTAATCTTTATAATAAGATGTTCAAGACAGTATAATTGCTTGGTTCCTTATCTAATACGAGTTTTTTAAATTGATTTTTCAAGCAAACAAATTACTTTATTTATAAAGTATATTTTTAATTTTGAAATTTTTATTTTTTTTTTATTTAAAACTTTAATTTATTGTAAAAACATTTTAAATTTTAAGAAAAATATGTTATTGTTCGGTATAGATATAGCCACCCTTGGCGCGGTGAATAGCATTGAGTCTGTCCAGGAAGATTTCACATGCTGCACGAATGTGGTCCAGTGCCGTAAGTAGGGTATGGCCAATATGGCCCCCGCCATAGGCGCCTAAGGCGACATTTGAACAGAGGTGCCGTTTAAATAAAGGCGCCGAAATTCAAAAGTTCAAATTATAAAAAATATTTCCTCTGTATTCATAAAAAAATTAAGTACTAAAATTTTTAATCAGTTTTCTTAAATGTAATAAATTTTAACTGAGAGTATGTCTCAAAATTCGCCATTTAGCACCAAATTCAAAAAATTTTTTTTTTTATTTTAGGGGGGGAGAGCCTCCCCCACCCTTTCTGTTAAGGCGCATTTTTCGTAGTTGGCCATAGGCGCCATAAGTTCTAGTTACGGCACTGATGTGGTCTAATTGTATTTTGCCCCATTTTCAGCTAAGAGCAATCGTTTTTTCTTATATTTTTTACTGGATACTTTGCCCTCCACCATATCGAAAAATCCATTGGATTTAAATCCGGGGAACATTGTAGCTATTGTTTTGAAAAAATGAATCTGCAAAATTTTTCATTTTTTTTTAAATTTCTTTCGAAATTCTATTTGAATAACTTTTTTTTAACTGATATGATTCCCTATATAGGGTTGTAAACAACATAACAGACTGACGCTTGTCAAAAAATAGAGGTGCTGTCTTTAGCCGTTTGGTTGCTACAGCAGCGTGAAGTTGGTAACACTTCGAGCGCAGATTCCTGTAAAAAAAAGTCAGTAATTATCAGCAGCTTGTCAGAGAAGGCAAGGAAGGCTTAGCCTCCACTAATATTCTGGATTAAACCATTAGAATCTTCAAAAAAAAGTAAGAAGTGGATTAAATCGTGAGATCTATCACAAGATAGATACTCCTTTCTCAATACATATCCAAAAAGTTACGTAAGGATATCACAGAAATAGCACTCCCCTTTAAAAATCGGAAGGTTTTACTGTATTGCCAATAGTTTCAAGATTATTCCGAAGAGATTTCTCGTCATCAGGCATAGATGGACCCCCAGTTACTAGGCATAGATTGAAACCTCCGCATAAATAAATGCTGCTATCGATTCAAGGCAGAATTGCAATATATGTAGCATATACTATATTTAATAAGGATCCAGTTTGTTATTGTGTGGCTAAAGTAACTCTTTATCATCTTCACATCTTTTCCTATTATAAAAATATTTTTTAACTTACTCTTCAAACTTATTTTAGTTATAGTATTGTCAACAACATACTAAAATAAAATAAAATTTTAATAAAAATAAATTAATGTTGATAATTTTGTGAATTTATTGCAAAAAAACACAGGGTTTTAAGAAAAATAAAATATTCCATCACTTTTTAATTATTTTAATTATTCATAATTCAAAAACCATTATCTACCTGTTTGTAGATAATTTTACGTTCTTGAAAAAAGTACTGAAATGTTTATACTAAAAAATCAATAGTTTCGGTTCTGTGGTCATTTGAAGGTTGATATTAAAAGTATTGTTTAGCTTCCAAGGTTTAAATTTAGATATAATTTTGTAAAATTTAAGTAGTATCTTCAATCAAACTTAAAAATTTTATATTCACGTTTCATTTTTCAGTAAGCTTGTTTGTTTAAAATTAATTACAATAAAGGATAAGAAAATGAAATTGAATTACAATTTGAATTCATAAATTAATTTCATTTATTTGTGTGACTGCACCACCATTAGTGTCTGTTATCTTCTCAGATTTAAATTTGATCTGCATTACTTTTAGAAAAATATAGATATTGCACTTCTTATAGATTGAGTAATGAACAAAAGTAGATTTTTATTATTATTCATAAATTAAATTTTATTTATTTTGGTGGCTGTTCCGCCACTGACCAGTAATTTTGTGAAATTTTGTTTGACATAAAGAAGGCTATTTTGTAACGCAAATAAAAATGTTGAAAGTATGCTTTTTGGAACGGTAGTAGATAAACCATTTTCAATTCGGGTTACCTAAATCCGCACAGCCCAATACAAGCTAATCATACATGAAGAAATCCGATGAATTGGAAGTAGTCAAGAATCGAATTTGCGTCTATGTTGGCTACATAATATTATAACAGTTGAATTCCCTTAGCATTCTAGTTTTCACAAATGAAATTTTTTCAGGAAGTTCTCGACATTTATTAATATCATTACCATATTATTCTACATATTAAAAATTTTTTTTTATAATAATGAAGCAAACTATTACATCATGATGAATAATATAATTAAAATTAATAAAGTGAGTACTATACAAAAAAAAAGTACGAAGGTAATATAATTATAATGGTAAATTGATTTTTTTTTATGAAAAAGTTCGTGCGACATGCGTAAATTTTTGATAGGATAATTTATTAATATTAAATTAGAAAATAAAATTTATAATAGTGGAACTTTATAGATTAAATTAAGAAAATAAATAAGTAAACAGTAGATAATTTATTTAGTTAGTAGTGGAATATTAAAAGAGATGGGCACAGGTATACCTATAGACACGGACAAGACATGAAATATATAGGTGAGAACGCATGAGCGTGGTTGTGCGCGCGCGGTGGCCTACCTGTCGGGCGCGCGCGGGTGACAGTCTGAGGCAAGCACTAGCTCTGCTACCACCCCTGGCGCCGCCGCCACAATTATTATAGCACTGCAACACCCACTCACCTGAGCGCCCCACCCCCACGTGTCCTCCAGGCTGGCACGGCACGCAACAGCACAGTCGAGTAGCGTACGTCAAAGGTTCCGGGCACCTGTTACTACTTAATTCCTGCCACCGAAACGCGAACGACGAATTACATTCTGCAGCAGTGTCAAAGTGACACTTGGCTAGCGCGCGTTTGATCCCACGTGGTTATAAGTATATTGTTTACCCGTGTTTGTGTATGTGTTTTGCCGATAGTTAACAACAAAGATTCTTCCGACCTGAATCGTGGAGACCGCCTATAACACCACGAAGAGAGGACGGCATCCTCTGGGAGGCAACGCGTCCCCAACGTCTGCCGCCACCCCTCCGTCTTTGAAGAGGGCGCGACACGACTCTGAGTCGACTGGAGCTATTCTAGTTACAACAGACCAGGACATGGAAGCACCCTTATCAGTAACACTGAGCCAAAGTATGGATTCAGTTAACACGGGAACTCCTGAAGAAGAGGTAAGTTAATTTCTCTTGAGTTCGCTATTATCTTGAGAGCAGATACACAACGGAAATTATGTTGCTAAGTTAACTAGGACGGAAAGTAATAAAAGTCAATGGCCTAAGAATTGCTACCTTAGATCTACTTTAAATCTAGTTCACAATATTACCAAACACCTTTTAAATTCGTACTTTTCAAATCGAGAAAGTCGGTTTTTTTAAATCCCGACAACTCGACTTTTCATAATTCCTTGAATTTCCTAAATAATTTTTAAAATTTCAAAAAATCTCGATGCGAAAAAAAGGACGGAAAGTCATAATATTTCCTCGAGAGTGTTTTGTTTACATTTTCGTGTTTATAAACAAAGAACCTGAAATCGTGACTCATTCTTATGCTTTAAATTGCGCTGTTATATTATAAATAATATATCAGAAAACCCACGTAATTAATTATAATATTTTTTAAATCGTAAAGTAGTGCGAGCAAGATTCGTAACAATCTTCAAGTTGCGTTAGACCATTATACGAAATTTACCGTAAACATAATTCATAAAGAACAAGAAGTTTTACAACAGCCCGTAATCGAGTGCTAAGGTTAAAAGTGAAAATATATAACAACGTTTTATTAACGGTTAACCGGGGCTTTTATAATGGGTTTATTAATTTTTCTGGTGCACCGGAATTCTTTGTCCTTACGTAATACAAAATTTAAACTGAATTTTTAATTTTTATCGTAGCGATAAAACTCATGTGTAATTTATCAGTTTGTGTCTTTAGTCACCAATCGCATTGGTTATTTTAAAAAAATAAAAACATCAGCATTTTTTTTATCGCCTTATATGCTTTGTTATCATGTTTTCCTGCTCACAAAATTTCAACTAGAACTTTTTAAAAATTTATAATTCCATTTCTTGCGCTTACGTCAATTTGGGTGTATTTGGAAATAAAAGTATTTTTGGATTTTCTTTTTGTTTTCGCGGTGGCTATTGAAAGACAGATTAGAAGCACCGTTAGGTCGGAAATTCTAACTAAGAATTTCCACCCCCGCATCCAGCCGGCGCGTAGCGCTCACTTCTGCAATCGAATTAAATTCTAAAATTATACCTTTTTAATTTTTTATGTGAACATAATAGCAGAAACCGAGTTTGAAATTTAATTGTTGAGGATGTACATTGCACGGTCAAGTAAATTTTGAATAACCTAACAAATAGTATTTTATGATAAGTTGAGTAGATGGATTGCTTTTAATTAAAACACACAATTTACATATTTACCCAGAATTAATTAAAAACTCTTTTGCTAAATCCATTATTCAGTAAATTTCACTTAAAAAAATATATGTCGTTTGTTGAAATCAATTAATTCCTACGACCATTTTACCACCGCTTTATTTGAATTTTATTTTAATAATAAGTGTCAACTTTTTATTGTTATACAATGAGATCGACAGCTACTTAGATCGTTAGACAGTTAGACCATTTTCGTGATGTTTATCTTTGAGAACAACCTAATATAACTGGAATAATTGTCGGATTTCTTGTAATTCTTTGTTAAATCTAAATGTAAATTTGTACAACACTTGAAGTTATTTTTATTAAACATTTTACTACTACATTATTCTACATTTCGTTAGTTTATTAGAACTTTTGTATATTCATGACTTCATGACTCGTTGCTTTTTAATGATTTTTAATGTGGCGAGTGCGTCCTTTAATATAAATTATGTGGGAAATCTCCTGTCAACTCGATCTGTTCCTAACTTCTTTAGATTTTTAAACCGAAACACATAGAACTTCTGTTAGGGTCCCTTTTCCTACTCTGGAAGGAAAAGTTATATTAACGAAAATATAACATAAATTTTTTTTCATGAATTGAACTTCATTATAGAAAAATTCATTCATTAAAGAAATGAATGAATAGAACTTCCGAATTTGAGGTATATTTTAAGCCTAGTTTGTACCGACATTTCATCTCGATTTTTAACTAATTTATATTATTGTGCATTTCTAATTATTGTGTAATCTGATAATACAAGGTAGCAAAATTTTAAAAATAGCTTTTATATAAGCATTGTATTCGATCAAATTGAACCCAGTGTTTATCATCTATTAAATACGACTTGAAAGATGCCAGTAAATGTACCTACCTATTATATTTCAATTAGTTTAGAAAAAGCTTAATTTTGCCATTTTTTTTCTGACATAAGAATTTTGTTACAACTATATAATATAATCGTATAAAAGAACTGTAAAATACCCTGTTGGAAAATAATCGAAAGATTACTTTCCTACTATATTTCATTCAAAACATTTTTCTTTGATTTTTTACAGTCTTCAGTTTTCACAATTCATTCTCCGATTTGGATCAATATTTTTACTTTTCTGCTTAAAAATACCATGAAGTCAAATTTATTTAAATCCAGAATAGACGCTTTGTAACTCAGTTAGCGAGCACTTACTAAAGTACTACTTTAGTGCCGCCGGGCGCTTAATTTTGAAAGAAAAAATTGACTATATATTGTAGCATAGCTTGAAGTACTGTAGCGCTGTGCAATTTTTTAATTTTGATATCCACTTTAAACATAAAATTTGTCGATTTAAATCCGGATGAATTTAATATTGAGATTTGAAAGAATTAAAAATATTATGCTTTTGGTTCGGAGTAGCGCATTTGAGGTGGAAAATTTGTATGTCATTTAGTCATAAGAGCTTTACAGAGGTACAACTACGAAATTTACACAGAATGTTAATTATACATTCATGACATAACATGTGGAAAATTGGGGCAGAAAAAACAATTACTACTAATAAAATAAATAAATAAATCAACAAAAATCAACAAAAGTAATGTGATATGATTAATCTGTCAACTTAGTTTTAATTTAAATTGGTAACATTTAAATTTAATGCTACTAATCCACGCAATTGTGCAGAAGAAATACGCAATTGTATAATTTTTCTGCACAATTATTGTGTAACTTTTCTGCACAATTATTGTGTAAATTAGTAACACTTAAAATTTCGTTTCTTATCCTATCAAAATTTATTATGCATTAATTAAATCTTAAAGCTCTCAAAATATTTGCGGGGGGGGAATGAATTTTGAAGTTACGTCACTGTTAGTAGACACTTTATTTACGCTTTATTTAATTAAACTTTCATGAAAGACCGACCGGATCTTAATATAATAAACACAACAAGTATAGAGAAATAGCACAAACATTATACGATGCTTTAAAAATTATTTTTGATAATCATAAAGTAAATCATTTCTTAAACATAATATTTACTAATTTACCAGTTAAATAGGCTAATCTACTTCTATTACAAAATATTTGGCCACAAACCAGAAGTATCATTAAGAAATTAAGATGCTTTGAGAGTAAGTGATGCGATGCGTTGGTTAAACTCAGTTTTTTAAACTTGTGCACAGCATAAATTGAAAGACGACAAAACATTATGGATTCAAAATTTACATACAGTAGAAACTCCATAATTCGACATAAACGGGACCCATTTCCTGTCCAAACATAGAATTTGTCGAATAGAGAATTGAAATAAATATCTTTATTATGATATAAACATATCATGTTATTCTTGATTACGATAAGAATTTATTTACACTATGCCTTATCCAGCAAACTTGATGATGTAATTTAAATATACAAATTTTGTAAAAAGAATTATTTTGCAAAAATGTTATTAGATACTTGCATAATATAAACTTTAAAATTATTTTATATTTTACGAATAAATTTTATAGATTAAATGACAAAATTGTGATGATACGCATTACCAAAATAACATAACTATTATACGATTAGAATGTAAATATTTTATTTTTATTAATTTCGAATAACCTCTTTTTCAAATTTAATTTATCTTTTATTTTAGCAATGAAAATGACGTTATTTTGCTATTATCGTGTAAGCATTATAACGTAGGTAATCAATCTGTCTGCCTACGTGCTGAAATGCAGTCGTGGATTTTGATAAGCTCACAACTTGTGCGTCATAAACTCATAATTATCTGTCCATTAACATGAGAAATTCTCGGAATTGTCCAATAATGGAGTGTCGAATGATGGAGTTTCTACTGTAATTATATTGGATTATTATGGGGTAGTTTTGAAAGTTATACATAACATTTTATCTCAATTAAGTAACCATAGGACAGTTTTTTTTATAAGAAAAAGAAGAATTAATTTGTCTTTGCTTGCTACCGGTTGTGATTAGTTTGATTTAAAAGCAGCAGGTATCAAAGGTTCTTCTTCATACCTAATCTTCTCAGCCCAGTTGAATTTGAAATGGTCACTGAATTCAATTCATTTATATATGTAAATGAAATTAAACGAAAAATTATGTTAGTAATTATGGTTATAATGCATTGTGCGTTAATTATTATAGATATTAAAAGTGAACTTTCAACTAGAACTTTTAATTACATTACTTTTGTTAGTCATCAAATGTACATATTTCCTTCTTGAAGGACATCTGTTATATATTTATCAGTTCTTTTAAAGAATCACTAATAGATGCCATACTAACTTAATTTACATGCCCCCGTTTAATTGGCTTAAAAAATGTAATTTATATGGGCCTTTAAGGTATGAAAGCCGATCGAGGTACAAAGTACCATGTTTTCCAACATTAGTTTATTATATATGACGTGTAACCTGTCTTGTTTAAAAAATTGATTACATTAAAAAAAAATTAAGTACTAGTCTAATTGAAGCTTTCGTCATACACGCCTACCCAAGACATTTTATCTGATATATCTCGAAGTTAACGTATTTACTTATAATTGCTGATGTTTTTTGTCAAGGAACATCGTTAAATTAAAAAAGCATCATTTAATTTAATTTTTATGATAATTACTTAAACAACCATAAAATTTCATCCATATAAATTTTAATATACCCAGTTTTAAATTGGCAATTTAATTTTTATAAAATCCAATTTTGGAATATTCAGTAGGTATATTTTTACATATGTAGCAGTCATTGTTTGCTGTTGTGAAAACGCGATAATGCATTTAATAATTTACCAGTGTTGTTAAAACGAAAGGTAATTTTCTAAATGGCGAATTTTGTTAGTCTAGGGTTACAGTTTTTAAAATACAACGTATAACATAATGAGAGTGGATTATAAATGGATTAGTTATGTGATGAGGAATAAGGGTATGTGTATTTGTTAGATAATAATTATATTAAAACTGGCGTTTTATACACATAACGCTTAAAAATTCGCCGTTGTGTGATTAATTTTTTTCAATATGGTTCTTACGTTAGTATCAGTGGCGTTCGTGCTGTAGAAATGTAGGCATTTCAACTAATATCTCCCAGACCTTCCACCCTGGCGTTTAGCATCGCAATATATGGATTCTGAAAGGGCGAAAAGAGATTATATAATTTAATTTAATTCAATATAATTTCGTCGTCGTTTTCGTTCGGATCACTGGATGTCGGAATTCCTTCATTTAAAAGATTTAACAAAGTGTTACTAATTGCAAGAAAAAGTTTAGGTCGACGCACGTAAACTATTATAGTGTTATAATCAGTTATTTAAATTTTGTTATAAAACGTAGATTTGTAATAGAAAATCTAAAAGTATTAACAAAATTGCATTGATTATGAAAGAAATAAAAACTTAATTTGAATACTCCCTCTTGTAACCTTGATCAAACAAAGCCAAGAAAAATATATCCAGGTCTTCGTTACGTAATCGGAAGGTAGGACTAATACAATGGAATCGCGGTGTTCGTACGAGACGTGCCGTCTAGAATAGGCAACGTATCGTAGTTAAGGTAATATAGGAAGTACGAACGTACAAAAGTAAAAGCTCATTACTCAACTCCAAGTGACACGATCACTTTTTATCTGTTCGTTAATTTATTCAATAGGAATTAATTACTTACCAAATTATTAGTATAAAAATGCAAGTTAAATTAGACGAAAAATGTAATTTTAACCTTAATTTATTACCAAATTAAAGTGTTATTATAGATTACCGCATTCACTAAAATTGTTAACGTAGAATAACATAAAGTGACCTCGTTGCGATAGCTGTATCTAGGTTTCGTTTTGATTGGAACAGAATGAAATTTGATATATCTAGCGAACAACCGAATATTGTTCGCTATTATTAATTAACTTTAATTTAAATTGTTTCGAAATAATAATTTTCGGTTAATAATTATTAATAGTATAGGTTTATATTTTATAGCTTCGAAATTGGCAATATAGACAAAAACAATCCGTAGACATAAAATATTTGAATCCAAACTATTCTTACCAAGATTATCGAAGAAACTTTTCAGAGGAAAAGTAAAAATTTCCAAAGCGCCACTTAAAGTTATTGAAAAACACCTGTATACCTCACGCAGGAGAGATAAAATGGTATACGACAGGTGTTCATTGAGCAGACTTAAAACCAATTTAATTTTATTACTCACTTTTTGAAAAGTTAAACACCTTGTTGAATTTATCACATGTTCAAAAATAGCAGTAAACTAGAACATCTACTAAACGTATTGTTTTGGAATTAATTATTATTATATTCGACTTTATTTTCTACATTTCGTAACATGTCAAATAATTAAATAATATCTAGGCTTTTTGCAAAAAAGATGGCCGCCGTAAATTTGTAATATTCAAAATTAAACATCGAACTTATCGTAGAGTAAAATTTGATACCAATGCATATGGGTAATTTATCTCTTTGAAATTCAACGTTACCATTTATATTATTGGAAATTATTTGTAATAAAATTTTGGATTCGGATATTTTGAAAGAAAAATAAATGAAAATTAATTATGAAATTTTGGCTTTCCTAAATACTGTTTATAGTATCATATTGTAAGTCGGAGTTTTAATTACTGTAGTTTTTCAGAAAATCAGTTGAAAATCTTTTTTTACCAGTTAGTACATTCGGTAAATTTTTATAATTTTTAATTATTATTATTATTTTTTTACTTAATGGTACGAATCATACACAGGGTATTTCATGAAAAGACAGACAAATTTCGTGTGCCATAAAAAACACCGAAAAAGCAATTTTGGTCAATAAACTCTTTACATCAACCAAATTACCTTTTGTATAATATACTTTTTGTGATAGATAGACATGCTTATAACTCTGAAACAGTTCATTTGCGGAAACGGGTAATTGACTAAAGTTATTCGTTTTGGTGCCCTTTATACCCAAAACTTGTCAGTGCATGTATAGAATTTTAGAATATAGTATATTATGATGATATACTATTTATTATGATATTATATGAACATACCATAATATTATATTATACCAAAGATTATTTTGGTAGTTATTTTGGAAGTCTATGGAAGTCCATGGTTACAACCAACAAAAAACATGACAAACTAAAAAAAAACAAATTAAAATATAACCTAAAAAAATATAATTAGTGTTGCCATCTACTTTTGGGAGTCGATTGGGATACACATAAATTTGTATAGCGTTGGGCATCTTTAAGTTTTATTATCTTTGATTATACATAACATTACATATACCTGTAAAGCATGCAACATACAATTTCTTGACCATTATTTTGAACGCCATTTTGCAAAATAATGAAATTCCAACATATTATAGTAAAGTAACCGATAAATAATTAATTTAAATACCTGCAGAAAGCAATAATCGTTTCCAAAAGCTTATTAAACATATTAAATTTTACTTAAGTATATTTACTTTTAAATTGTTATTTTAATCATTGATGGTAATAGTCCCCCAATGATTGAAATAGAATTCCATCCAGTAACTTATTACAAAAACAGATACACATCTGGAGCCTTAATAATTTTTTTCCATTGTATCGTTGATTGTGGTTTTAGGCTTCTTCTCTCAATTGGTTATATTGAAAATTAATATGAACGTTAAAACCAATATTAGCGAGATATGGACTATAATCGGAAGATTGTTATAAAAAACTTTTCAATTTAAATATTTTATTGTTGACCAGTTAAAAGAAAACATTTTCAAACTTCTCATATTTAAATCAGCGTTGTTATGGTTGAATAACGGTGCTGAATTTAAAAAAGTACTTCTATTTTATAAACTATTACCTGCATATATTACTTCTATCGTGCACTAAAACCACGCATCATTGGTCAGCCCGAGAACTCTCAATTGTTATACCTACTGCTTCTAAAGACGAAAGAATAGAAGCATTATGTTGTAACATTCTTTTTATAGCGTACATACTTACATTATGGATTACATCTGAGATTAGATCAATTACAACAAAAGAGTAACTTTCTAATAATTATATGCTTGCGCTAATTACTTAAAGTCAATTAAATAAATCGTCGCGCCAAGTTATGTGTGAAATTGAACCCCCTCTCTGCACATGTGCTTGGAAACTTAATGAATTTAAGAAAAAATAGAAAAACAAAACACTATACACTTGTAAATTGTACTATGTATACTTAGCAATTTTGTATTTGTTTTACATCTTGATTCATTTTATTAAAACAACTTTTGTATTATGAAATATACTACGGTTTCCACTTGAACGTAAACACGCCATCGCTGTAACGCTGCTCAACCCTGCACAACTGTTTGCTCATATGAAACAATTTTTACATATTATCTACTATGAAACTGCGAGTTTCATTGCTTGTTGAGACAGTCGAAACACGACAATTGCAGATCAACGCGACTGCTGGTCAGAAACCAATTGGTTTCTTCCCTAGGACAGAAACCCTCAAGTTTCTTCCCACCTACTCAGTTTTAAATCTATCGTTTTAACCGTCAATTGATCTGACAGTGACAGTTTTTATATTTTATGAAGGTTAGATTAGTTAATGAAACTCTCAGATTCATTGCAGGTAATATGTAAAATAGTGTGTATGGCACGAAACGAAACACGATTTCAGACCATCCTCACCTTGGTCTGAAATCGTTTTGTTTCGTCCCTAGCCAAACAATATACTATTATTGTTGACATCTGAAAAAATTTCGAATCTGTTTAAGAAACTCTGAGTAAATTGTTTTCTTAAACAGCATTTATGCTCATTGTTTATTATAAATTGATAAATTCTAACACAGTAAGTATATTTGGATCATCTTAAGGGTGATACCTTTTCAATCTACAAAATATGTAAAAGTGTTTTCAAAAAGGTTCGTAGCTTGATCATTTGCGTGGACACTTGCTTTATTACGATTTTATTATACTTGACTTGGTTTTTAACTGAAGATCATTGTAAATTAGGTGGTTTAAACCTTACCAGAGGGCATTTAACTTATTTGCTTTCTGATTAAAATTTTTGTAAGAGTTTGATACGGGAAATATTTATTGACACAAAATGCGAACTGTAAAAGATCTAAAAAGTATTTCATAAGATTTTAATTGAAATTATAAATTAATTAAGGTGGATAGTACGAACCGTAGTATCGCAGTAATTTTCAGATGCTTATTCGCGACACGTTTCGGTTTAGTAGGCCATAATCAGGCTAAATTACAAAATAAACTAATTACAGGCTGGCTGAATTACAAATTCATACAGACTTGTATGTGTAAAAGGTTGAACAAATAGGTTACTTTAAGTATAAGTATAACTATGAATTTTATCAGGCAAACTACGGTTAATTGCTTTTTTGCTTAGAAAATGTTCGAAACTTAATAATTCATGTTAAAAGCCCGAGCCCGTTGGTCGATGACTTTTCTATATTTTGTAGCCAAAAACATGGTACTAGTTATTTATCGGTAGTTTAGTAGATTAAATTCATAGTTTAACAGGGTATATGTATATGTCAAGATTAATTTTCAAATTAAAATTTACATAAAAAGCATTCATAATATATTTTTAACTTTTTAATTTAGGAAATTCGCAGTAAATAATTTTAAAATTACAATAAAAATATCCAACGGGTTTTTACAGAGTTTTAGGCATAGAAAGGAAATTAGAAATTTAAAGATTTCAAAAATAAACAATAATAAAAAAGTATTTTATTAATTTTTAAATAATCAAACAAATTTTTGTTATTTGTAAGAATTTTGAGTCGAAGGTTAACAAATTTCTGAATAACTACTTACTAAAGAATCTTAATCTGCAACTCGAAATCCCTCTTGCGTCTGAACTAATAAAGATAAAATGTATGCTCTTACGGACTTTTTTGTAGAAAATTTAATTTTCTACAACATTGTTCCTATGAATTTGTTCAAGTTTTCTCAGTGCTGTGAATATATTATACTATAAATAAAATATAATTTTTGATAGGTTTTTGATTTTTGAAGATAAGTAGAAGGATTGGCGCGACGCTACATAGTAGCTAAGAACCTCTTTGACAAACTGCTCTGTCAATTAAAAAACTGCATTAAGATTAGACCTTTCGTTGAAGAGTTATGAAGCCGAGAGACAGACAAACTTTTCTTTTTTAGGTCGGAGGTTAATAAAATACTATTAGGTAACATAATTTTGTAGTTCTACAAGAAATTAATGCAATAACATCAAATTCTGACATTTATAAATGCAATATTAGAGCTGGTGAGCACTGAAATATCCGTTGAAACACTCTTGGTCATTACTTGAATCTAAAGTTTTTATTGGCTTACAGCAAATAAACTATCTTTGGTTGTGCAACCAAAATTAAACTGCAGCAGTGGTCGATATTATAATTATGTAAACAATTACATTATTAGAGCTAAAACACTAGTTCAAATATCCAAAAATTCTGTCAAGTACTTCCGACAGGGAAAAATACAATTAAAACTTATCGAGAAAATTATGAAATATCAAAAACTGACGAATGTTCCATTTCTCGAAATTAATTTAGTCTGGGTAACGCTATTTGTTGGAACAATAATTTATTATTTTACTACCGGGAAAATTAAATGTTGTGGCTAAGAATATAAAGATTTTATCACTGTATCTAAACAAACATTTTGCTTATAAACAATGATAAACAAAACTTAATTTCTCTCAATATATTATATTAACATATTTTGAAAAAGACCGGTGTCAGCATTTCATCATTTGATTTTTAGATACGAATTAGCTAATTAATTGGTTGTTATTTTATATGGGTAGGATGTTCATTATTTAAAATTGCCGGTAATTAATTACATTTATTGCAATTTTGTTGCTGTGGCGGCTCGATGGTGACCTTCTTTTACCTCATTAGTGTAACGGTTTCATATTAATATTTTGAATTTTAATGTAAACTATTGGTAAATGAACGACAATGTAATCGAAAGTGCAAATTATGTTTAAAATTTTTCGATGCTTTAGGTCGTTTTCGACTTCTCCCTTCTTTGTTCCTATTATTGTTATTATAAATTTTTTGATATTTATGATTCTGTTTGTTTCATTTCTTGATGATATTGATCTTTACGTGTTTGATGCCCCACCTATAGGTAAAAAACTTCAGTTCTTCAGTTTCAAATGAAAGCTTACATTCATTTTCCATATGAATAATAATTTTATTGTTTTTTTTTAAATTATGATTACTTAAAAGAAGTTTAAATATTCTCTCGAGATTAATAAAATTTATTATAACAATTTAGTCCTTAAGTAAATTTAGTTTATCCTTTAACAATTATACTTATTAAGATTGAAGTCTTGAATTATTATTTGGACTCTCGAAAGTCTGATTATGTTTGCTTTTGTGGATCATGACAGCTAATCCATTTGTCTGGAACGTAAGATTAGGATCCAGATTATTTCATGATATCACCAACATGCAGTAGCTTAAATTGTTAATTCATTAACCGAAAATTTTATTAAATTAGCTGTGTTCGACAGTTGGGAACAACTTTGCGTAAAATTTTTAATTATGAACACGACAAAGAAAGACTTTTGAAACTTGTAGTATTCTTTAGTGTCACTATATATAGCATTATTTTTTGTATAATCTGGGTATAATGGAGATTAATTTGAGAGAGCTGCCATTCATTGCTACATTAATATTGAATTTACAAATGATGTTTTAATAATGCCTTGAAGCTTACTTATAATGTTAATCTCACTTTGGTGTGGCACAATGTACACTAAAGCTTTTGGTGTCCATTTACCTCAAAATAACTTTATCGATAAAATAAAATTAAAAATTCGCGTTACATTTGGCCGAAATAGTGATACACATATTTTTCTGAAGTTTTTGTCAATGTCGAGCAACTAAAGTTTGTATTATCAAAAATCCTAATGTAGGAAACTTAATTACAAACTAAGCTTAACAACTTGACAATAACTTAGCAGTAAGTTAACCCTAAGTTTGATAAGTCGCTCTATCTTGTATAGATACACTGTGGAGCCCACAAACGGTCATCTATTGAAACTTTATAACTATTATACCAACTATAATGTAGGATAGGTAATCTTACATTATGAGGGATTATTTTTAAGTTCTTAATAATATTTTAAAATTATAATATTTATATTATTATTATTATTAAAATAATTTATAACAGGGTTTTTGTAAAAGTTGAGCTTTCTAGATGGTTCAGAAGTGGCCGAACGGTTTGATGGAGTCGATCAGTCAGAGTGATTGATACTGATTTAATTATTTAATGTGAACTTATTATTAAATTGGAGAATGCTTGCATTACTCTGAATTTGTGCTTTATTATGCAAATTATGTTGACATTTAACAATATTGAATTAATAAAATAATACTACACATCATTAAATCGCAATTTGAACATTCGAATAGGTAATTCTCCAAATATTTGTTAAAATTGAGAAAGAAAATACAATGGTCTGTGAGTTGCTAGTTGGGTACAATTACATGTATCGATCGGTTACTGCTTTTATCATTTGTTTTATCAAAGTTTGATAAAAGTTACAGTGTTTACTATTTACTATTACAAGTACCTACCCATATTGTTTGGAAAAAGCTTTCGAATTTCTAAAAAGTGATCGATAAACACATTCGGATTTTAATTTTTTTTTAACATTTCGAATATAAATAGGAGCGAATTAAAAACATATTTTGTTTTATTATTTAATATTTCATTAAAGCATACTTATTTATTCTTAGTGGTAGATACTTGTTTGAATGCTTAATAAACTTATTGTGCGTGGAGCGCGAACATCGAAGCTTTACACAATAGGACGGAACCTCTTTACACACCTGTCATTGTGACGTCAAATTATAAAATATGTTATTCAAGTTGTATTGTATACATTGTCAAATTACAGTTTCCTGCTTTAAATAATGGTTCTTAAAATGCAGCAAAATAATTTAAATTAATTGAGCTTGAAATCCAGGACGCTAATTTGGCTAAAGAAGAACAGTAAATTGTATTTAATAGTATTCAAAAATTATTACATAATGAAAATAACTTGCGCTTCAGCATTTAATAATAATTTAATTTTTAATTAGTTACGTTAATTAAAAAAGAAAAAATTACCCGAGTTATGCTTTAAACTAAAGGTAGTGCAGTTTTGTTCATTATATTTCTTGGCAATGGAATTCTTCTAAAATAAAGTAAATATTAAATATTTTCAGATCCAAAATGACGTTGTCATTATTAAAGCTATAATATTTTTTGCAATTTATTTTAATAAATCAGTCCACCGTTTATTTACATTTTAATTGTATTATTACTTCAATTATAGACTTGGTTTATTGTTAATAAATTAGTACAAAATTCAATTTATTAAGAAATATTCCTTGGACAGTGTTCATTATTGCAGAAATTTAGTGTGTAATTAAAAGAGAAAAAGGATTATACGCAGCACGCTTTTATGAACGTCAGTGACCCAGCAGAAAACAAAAACTTAGCATGAGTTTTTGCGCCGTTGAAATTTACGGAAGCAAAATAATGTTCAAGTCGTTTGTTTGGTATATTAAAATCGACTAGAGCTTTCTAAAATACTTTGAGGTAATCGAAAATTAATAATTTCTATTATTTGATGAGGTTTAATTTTCATCTTAATTAATAAAGTTGGAAAATTATTTTTTCCAATAAAGAAAATACATCCGCAAAATTTACTTTCCAACATTCAAAATTTAATTTTGAAAATTTTAAACTTTGGATTAATCCATCGGAGCGAGATATTGGCAAACTTCGGCGTTGATTACGGGTTCGAACCCCGAAGAAATCGCTGTAGTATCAATCTTAATATTTCCTTACTCAAATTATGGTGTGCGAGAGAGTGAAAAACTGTTTTGATGGTGTACCGAGGACTGACTCATTTCCGTTTTATAATTAATTTAAAAAAGATAAAAAAGACATTACAAAAACGTGTGCAATTTTAATTTTATGATAATTTAACTAAAATCATAGACCACTTTTTGTTAATTCCATGCCGAATGCGTTTGTTCAAGATTAAAATAAAAGAAAAGTACTGTGCGAATGAAATAAAATATTATTAGCAATTATTTTTTTATCTAAAAATTTCTTATTTCTTGTGTTTTTTACAATGGGAAGTAATAAATTAATATTATTATTTTACCCCGATATATTTTGCCTATAGCTTCAACTATATCTTTTAATTTACATTTTATTGCAATACACGAAATTGCATCGCATGTTCTAGTACAACTCCCCTTTTTATTATTTCGGTAAGTAGTATTTAAAAAAAGTATATTTCTGTCATCGTCGTCTGCTTTATTTTAAAGGCTTATTAGGATTAAAATATACCTTATATTATCGTCATTACCTTTTTTTTTACATAAAATTTGTATTAACGATGATTTTATTTTCGTAGAATATTTTTACATTTTGTATTTAATTTCTATTTTGAAACGGTTTATTACACCGTATAATAATTAAAGCATATACAAAATCTGTTTTGTATGTTTGGTTTTGATATAGTGTATGTAGATATTAATTTAACATTTTATATCAAAAACTTAAATGGGTGATTAATTCATGCGTAAGTTTTTTATTATATATAAAATATTTATGTAAATTGCTTTGAATTTACATTATAATGTGATAAAACAATATGTACATGTTACACATAGAAGACTACATTATATTGTAAAATTTCAACTTTTTTTGATTATATCAAGTAAAGGGCGAGCATAGCAAACATTTTTTTTTATTTAAATAGCTTTTATTTAGTCTGGAATGTTACTTAATTAAGTATTAACTATTAAATTATTATATTTTAAACATTAGATCAATCAGATTTGTGTTTGCTTGAATTATTAGCCAATAATTGTTGTTTATTGATAATATCACCTGTAATTTCCAAAAGAACCAAAAGATTCTCTTCCGCCACTATCCCGTCATCCCGTTAGATATCAATTTGACATCAAAATTACAGGGACAATTCGGCGAAGCTTCTTTTGATTGGTTCATAATGTCATTTATTTTTAATTTATTTCATATCGGTTTAGATTTTAGACTGTCTTTTTGTTGTATTTGAACAAACAGCATTTGTGGTTCAGTGTTGTTAATAATACTGTTCTACCACTGTCTTGTATTATGTTGTGTTATGTCACCGTTAAATTTAATTCATTGATTGGTCCATGGATCATAAAATGCGATATTTTTTATCTGAATCTATTTCGTATTGGTTGGCCAGAAAAAATTTCAGGAAATTCAAATTAGCATTAATTAATAAATTATGTATTACCTCAGACGCGTATTTTAGTGCTTTTGCAACTTTGGGCCAGGGCCAATCCTAATTTTGCCAAGTGGGTGCTGTAGGTATAGTTATGAGAACTAAAGTATGACACATTACTAAAAATGTGCATCAAAAACAATAAAATATAGATTTTAGAGCTGTTTCCAAACATCTAATTGGGTTGATAGTTAAAATCCTTTGATTTTGACGTGAATCCGACATACATTTTCTGCATTTATATTGCATTCATTGCTCTACATTTTTATTCTTTTCTGTCACTATTCTAATAGTTTTCGCTCAGCAACAGCAATTGAGTCATATTACTAAATCCAGGAGGATCGAATGTAAATTTTTGAAAATAATTCAAAATAAGTCTCTTTAACTTGTTCATTAAATATTCATATATTAATATAATTTATTATATTACAAAATATGTTAAAAATAAATTAATTTTTGCCGTTGGCGTGAAAAGTTTTGGTAAATTTTTAAAAATTGTATTTATCAACATACTGTATAATGAAACATCTTGACGTAAAATTTATGCTTTTCTAAACATTTTACATTTATTTCATTAGCCTCTTTGTAAATTATTGCCAGTTAAAATTTTAAGTTTAATTTTCTCCCTTCATACTTTTAACGATTTTTAGAATCTTCTCTTCTCGACTGACGACTTTTTCTATATTATAGTTTACAATTATTCAGGTATTCTCGTAAATTTTCACAATTTTTACCATTTCAAATAAGTTATTATTTGACTTGATATATATTATATATTATATGTACTCTTCTATGTGTATACAATACACTTATAGAATTTATTTACACTTGGATTTTTAGATATTTACTTTATATTTAGAAATATAATTGAAGATTTCGAATATTTGAAGATCATAAAACTAATCAAACGTAAAGGTGTATTTCACGGTTTGTAAATAAGCTACCACGATAGAACCGTGAACAAAAGAATAACGGATAATAATTTTTTTATTTATAATTTTGTTTCTTCTGTATCAGTAAAACATGAGAAAGCAACACGATTTAGCCAAATTTGATATGGGTAAAGTAAGATTCGTTATTTATCGAATTCAAACGAATTATTCTTTAATATTTTTTTGCAAGCACCGACAGTGTTTGCCTTCCTTCAAAATGCTAGTCGAATTAAGTTACTTTTTTTTCACATTTAAAATAATTATTTTTGATTATAATATCAAGTTTCATTTTTGCGAAATGTATATACATCAAAATTTTCATATTCATTTGTACCTTATCTTTTTTTTTATTGTCGAAGTATTAGTTACTGAAAAAATCGGACAACATGATATTATCCTTCCTGCTTTCGAAATAATTTTTGATAGAAAATGACCTCACACATTTTTACGGAAGAATTTCATTGTTTTCTTCCATATCAATTAATTTAATTTATATTACGTGAAATATCGACATTTAAAAAATATAATGAACTTAACCTATGGTGAACACTTCTGCTGTATAAATAATGGAATCGGTGTAATCTGATGTTATTGTGTACTAATGCTCTTATCTATATAATATGTATTATGTAAGTCGCACACGTTCTTTTGGAATATCATGTGTTAACGTGCCAACAAATTTGAACTTATCATAGTTTTCCCAAGTGGTGTTTTAGTTATAATATTAACTATTAAGTTTTCTCGCAAAGGCTATTGCCATACCACCAGATATTTATTTTAACAATTTTAGTAACAGCTGTCAAGATACGCTTTCAGCAACCTGTCGTTTCACCTGGCCTTTTCCAGCTGCACCCCTACATATGGCGTTTTTTTATTTCCGTAATAGGTATATCCCTTCGCATAATAGCAACTGTTCCGATAAACTTACCTGGTGCATATTCGTAAGAATGCATGCACAATCCTAAAAGTGTAGTATGGTTATTTAAGAAACATTCTAGTTTATTCATAAATATGCTGTGTAGGTGTTTGAGTATATTTAGTAAAAACACCTACAACGTGTTTCATCTAGGAAGAGGTTATATTTAAAGAAAATTAAATAAATGAATTACCATACAATGTAGGATGATGGTCGCTATTATTTAAATGAAATATTTGTACATTTTCACTTTTCTTTATTCTGTTTCTATATTATCTTATATTATGGGTAATTATGTGAATTGCATATATGGGAACTTTCATTGTTTAAACAAAATTTAGCCTACATTTAAAATTAAGATGTAGTAACCTAAACAATGTTTATTGTTAAGTTTTATCTTAGAGAAGCCCGATGATGTGAAGATAATTAAACCAGCTGGGTTTTATATTATTATTTATATTTAATGCAATATTCGTTTTGAGTTGATGTAGGTTAAAAAGACTTGGTCACAATATAAACTATACGAAAATCGACACAATTTGTATATTAATAGATCACACCTTGTGAATATACTACTTTTTTTGGACTGCCAATTAAGTAAACCTTTTTAAACCGCAAATGAATGTTAAACTAGAATAATAATTAAACAGCAGTCATAATACTTTAAATGCTGAATATTTATAAGAAGTCGCTGGCGTTATATTTTAAAATAATTAAACGAAATAATTGTAATGAACAAATACTGGTGTAATAAGTAATAACACTTTGTATTGCATATTTTGGATATAATAATTGTTACCAAACATGACACGATTGCCAAATGTATTCATTGCAGTAATGGAGTGTTTTTTCTATATTTCTAACTTTATTATTAAACAGGAAATTTAAATTGAAGCGAATAAAAACTTCCTGTCTAAATTTAATTTGTTAATTTTGAAATTTAGCCGCACTACCAACAAAAATAAATTAATGTTTTAAAAACAAAATAATATGCTCACAATTTCTGTGAATGTTATTGAATTTTCTGTCGGTATTCGATTTTACAAAATTCAACATTTCCTATTAATTTGTAATTAGTAATATGTATATTCTATTTGTTTGTGCATGCCATGACCACGTAAAATAGCCTTTTATAATTTTTAATAAATATTTATTAATTTAGTTTTTCACTGTGCTTAGCTAATTTCTGTTTTAATTTTCCAAGGGAATTCAATATTGTTTTGTTGTAATATACTTTTGAAAACACGATGGATTGCTAAATATGGATTTGAGTGCTAAATTAGTTTGAAGAGTTTTAGTAGAAAGTTAATTATAAATTTTGAAGTTAGGTATATAGGTACTCTTGGAAGTAACCCTATTCTCAGTTTTGGAATCTACAATTTGTATTAAAATTAATCAACTGTATATACCTACGTTAACAAAAGTGCCAAACTAAATTAAAATCTGATTTTTTAAAATTCAACAATTAAAGTTGAGTTTCAAGAAATTACGGGTAGGTTATATTCTTTGTATTACATCATAATATGAAATAATATCAGTTTAATATCGACATAATATACTTTGAAATCTGATCTTTATTATTTCTTTAATTTTTTCATATTCTACATAGGAAATCCTATGTCGATATTTTTAATATCTATATCCAATGTCCATGTCCATATATTATATAAAAATAAAATATATTTGTTTAGTACATGCAAATTCGTTACCTACCCTTACACCTAAACGTAGAAATATAACACAGTCAATCAGTTTTTTAAAGTTCCTGTTTAAAGTTTGTTTTATTGAACTAAAACGAAAATTGTATTTTTAGTTATGTTGATAATAATTTATTAAATTAAAATTAAGACAAAATGAGGTACCTACCTTGGAAAAATCACCGCCTGCAAATTACAAATTTAAGGTTATTTTAATCTGTCAAAATAATTGGTATAAAAAAAATAAAAAAACATTAATTGAAACGAGGATGCAATGAGGTGGATTTAAATAGATCTCAATTTTACATGATTGTCTGCATTAAAAATATTACATTTTTTGTATTATGTTTGTGCATTCAAACTAGATATAATTTATTATATTATTTTTAAAAGTTATATTACACTGAATAAATAAATTCAAATTAAAGATTTAAAAATCGAAAAGTATAATTTATTTTTAAAAAATTACAAAAAATTTGAAACGTTGCAGTTTAAATACATGCAAATGTAAGCAAAATACAATTATTATTAGATATTCCAAATAAAAAGACAAATATATAGATGAAGTTAAAAAATAAAAAGTTGAATTTAAAAAGAGGATGTTAGAAATAAATGAATATCGAAAAAGGATAGCTAAAAACAATATTGACAAGAATAATCAAGGGACTTTATAAATCAAGCAGAATTTGAAAATAAAAAATCAAAAAAAGTATCAAACAACCAGAAAAAACGATATAATATATCACAATATTCAATTTTAAATTATTCAATATTCAAAAACTGTAAAAAATGTTGGCTTAGAATTTTCTGTAACGCCAAAAAGCAGACCTCAGGTGTGGTTAATATTTTGTTGATATTTTATGAAAATATAATAAAATTTATTTTTAGTAGTTGCACCCAGGTATCCCATAATGTTGGAATGCTGGTACGTGATATCAATATTATCATACTTTCCATAATCATATTTCGTTTGTTTTCGCAACACGATATGCTTTATATCGGTTAGAATAAAGTATAAAATTTTCGGTGTTGCTTGATTACAATTTTAATAATATGTAAATCAACTTGATTGTTATTTTTGGGTTAATCTGCAGTTGTAGGTGCTTTCGGTAAATGATTCTAATCCACAAAATTTGAAAATAATTTTTTTCATACATCGCACAACAATAATTAGGAATTTTAATGAAGTACCGATAGTAGATACATTTTTTGCCAATATTTGATAATATAACTGATACGATCATTTTTTTGTTTGTAATTTCTGAAAATTTTACATTTGCTTCGTGCGAATATACGAGTAAAACTTTCTGCATGCACAAGGGTAGCAGGTCGATAGCCTCAGTTACTCACCCCATTCCTTATTCCTTCCTAATAATCAAATATCATACAAATAACCAGAATATTCTCTTTCTAATTTTTTTTTTCGAAAGACTGCGATGGAAAGAAATAAAATTAAGTTCAAAATATTATTTTAACTAATATTTCGATGGTCGATTTATTAAAAATAAAAGTTTTAATTTGTACATAGGTACATAATATTATATGGAAATCACGTAGGTACTATTAATTGAATATTATTATTATTATTATTATTACCCACTTAAAGCAGATTTCCACCGATTGTTTAGCAAACTATTCATTCACTTGCATTCTTTTCTTCTTGTTTAGATTTTTATAATTCATTTCAGGAAGTGGATTACTCCTCCATAGAAACAAATAATGTTTCCTACAGTTTTTAGTCCACACCAATGTAGTCTGCACGATCAGGCGTGGAACCGCGGTTTTCCATCTGCTCATCAAAAATGATAATACCCATGTATTTTTTAAGCTTTACTTTTTTATCGAAAGAATTTATTTTTCTAAAAAAATACATTTCTCATAATATTAATTACGAAAAAACCTTCACAATCGGCATTAGGTAAATATTATTTTTTATTTCGTGAAAGATATTTGTTCAAAACGGAATAAATTACGTAACAAATTGTAAATACAATCGTAATTTGTTTTTAAATTCGTGCATAAATTCATAAATTTATTTGCAACTTGAAGATTACATTGCATATTTTGCAACTTTTCCATATAAATATTTCGGTAGGTTTTAGACTTGTGAGATGTCGATTGGCAATTTTATATTAAAATTAACGTTTTGGACATTTAGGTTTCACTTTTGTACAGAACAATAATATTGAACAATTTTTGATGCCAAACTTCATTATGCATTTTTATATTACAGCTTCGAATTGCTAATGTTTTTTATACACCAGGTAGGTAGGTACATTATGAATTAATCAGCCAACGGAAGTTGATGAAATTTCACGGTATGATTCCCATGTTGTTTCTATTGTTTATTGTTAGCAAAATGGTAATGGTAGTTTACGTGTTTTATGTAAAATCTTTTATTCAAAAAAATGAGTCTTATGTAAGCGTAATTTGTGTATCTCCGTAGCTATTTATGCAGATTAGCGACACAAGAATTATGAGTTTGGATTCGAACATGGATAGAATATATTTTTCAGATGCATTATTAAGTTGTAATATCAAATTTATTAGCATAAAATTTCTGTAGTTGATTTTTGAACTGGATGCTCTATTCTAACTATACATCGAAGCCATTGAAGCGGATGCGTATTTCGATTTGACCGGAAGTTGTCTATAGAACGGAAATCGCATTGATATATCGACGTGGGAACAACCATAGAATTTAAGTCTCTAACTAAAGAATTGCGATTTTATTGGAAATCGTAATAATTGTTTTATAATAATAACTATGTAGATACCAATATTGTTAATTATTTCAAGTAGTATTCGAAAAATATTACCTAATCAATTAATAATAATTATTATTATTTAATATTATGCATTATTCACTATATTATCGTTTGAATTAAAAATTATATTCTGAATAAACACCACCATTCAATGATAAATAGCAAAAACGAATTTATTATTCTATTCTGTTGGTATAGTGGAAAATGGGGTTCCACTGACATCTAACAATGGTTCAAGGTATCCAACAGTTAATATTTAATAATAATTAAAAATTTACCTCTTTTGTTCTAAAATTATTTTAATATCATATATCTCAACGAACGTCTCAAAATGAATCGAACGCTTATATTAATTTTAACCCAAGGTATTTAAAAATATAATTTTGAGCTTATATCGTAAGCTGGTAATTATATTTTTTGAGCATCTAATTAGCTTCGTGGGTTTATGTTCAATGATGCATTGGGTTGTTGATTTCACGGCTATACGCCAACGTTAATTGAAGTGGCAAACTGCATCATCTATTAATAAATTTTTTATATCGAACTTTTTTTCGAGTTAATTACTAAAAATAACGTCGTTTTGCTTTTATAAATTGTAAACCGTTATCAAATATTCAATATTTACTAGATTTACTAACGATATATATATATTTGGAACTTTTAATATATGAATAAGTTTAAGCTTCCGTGTATGGATTGATTATTTTGGATTAACATTATATTTATTTTAAAAATATAATTATTTAATGAAACAATTGATTCTATTGTTAGTTACTCTATGCTTGAAGGTTTACTTTGATAATACTTGAACCATTCAATTAGAATTTGTGCCAGTTGCAGTATAATCTACACCAGTGGTTTCCAACCTGGTTTTGCTAGGGATCCAAAATTGCACAATTGTATTTTACTTCTAAACGAAATATGAACTTTTGTTTTATAGAATTTTAATAAAATACTTTTTTTGTATTTTCTAAAAATCACTTGAGACCCACAAAAAATTCCTTGTGACCCAGTTTGGGTCGCTACTCAGAGGTTGGAAACCGCTAATCGGTGTACGATATGAGAATTCGTGGGTTGTTTGTAATGGCTTCTTTGATGTTATAGTTAATATTTTTGCAATATACTGTTAATATGATTGATTATACGTAGATGCTACAGTTTATAATAACTTATTTTAATATTTATTAAACTATAAAATTTAAATTATTTATATCATCTTTCAACAGATACTCATATAAATTTTAAATAGATATTAATTTTTAAAAGCTTTTATATAACATAATAAACTAGATAATATGTGCAGGGTGGGCCAGGAGATAATAGAATTTAGAAAATTTATTCTATAAATACATCTGTTGTGAAGGGGGGTTAATTTATTACCCAAAAAGTTTTTTTTTTTATATTTGTTCGTAATAACAACTTATCAAGCTTTTTTTACTCTTTTGATCGCTTTCGTTAACTGAGAAGAACTTTTTGAAATATTTTTTTTGCTTAGATTACCCAAAGTAAAATTTATATTAAAATGTAATTATTAAAGTATATTTGGCGACGGCGAAGTGGCGACGGCGAAACCGCACCAGCAAAATGTCTCACTTCGCGACGATAGACTTTCTTAAGCATTGCACTTTTCAATCTAAAAACGGTGGTGGTTTATTCAATGGGAACACTTGAGATTATAATCAAAAATTTTTAAATTTTTACAAAAGTTTTACAAACTAAAAATATAAAATGGAATCTGCTTATCGTTACCGACCAAACGCGAAAAGTATGTAAAAGTTTAAGAACAGCTTTTTAAAAAAATGAACTAAAATCATTTTTATAAATCTTATGACTTAATAATCCGGAGCTTATTTATTAAATAATTAATGTAAGGGCGTTTTAGATTTTTCTTAGTGGCATAAATTACTTACAAAAATATTTGCTCTCTTTGCCTGTAGGTAAAGTAAAGTTTCTTGTTTTAGTTAATTATTTTAATGTAATTTTTGTAGATATGTGTACATTTAGACGTAGAAACCGAATTTTAATGTTTTCTACCCTGACAGGTGACCGCAGGAACTGTTGCGGTGGTAAAACAGAGTTAGATAAAACCTCGAATAATGTGAGGAAAACCATTGGTCTTTCAGGATTATTTAGGACTAAATTATTAGTTCGATTTTATATGGCCACAGGGCTAGTCAACTCCCTACCACTGCATCGAACTAGAAAGCGAAACTTGAACTTTTTAATTCTGTGATTTAATTTTGAAATTTCCTCATGGTAAATTTATCTACGAGACATTTCAAGACGTTATCTCGTACATTTACATAAATCGCATCAGGAAATTTCATTTCTGTTGAAAATTTCTTTGCTACATAAAATTGATCTTGATACATAGCAATAACTTTATAAGCTTGTACTTGCCTGTTTGAACACGGGCCTATGTTTTTGATTATACAATATTGCTTTAGGTGATGTTTTGTCGAGATGCAAACAAAACTAAAAACAATAAGGAATACTAAATGAAATTTTCTATGCTACCTTAAATATACTATCATAATAATTTTGATAAAACATACATACTTGCAGTTTGATTTTCAATCAAAATTTTTCACATTACAAGAGCGAAATAAAAATTAATTAATTAATTATTTAAGTAAACACAATGAATAACCGAAATATTTATAGAAAAGCCTACAGCAATGGATGGTTGCTATCGTCAGATGTATTAATAAACAAACGAGCAATTTAAGCAGCATATTGTTGACGATACCAACAACCCATTGTTGAAAGTTTATACAAATATTTAGATTTTTATTGTGTCGATTTGATTTTCAAATTTTTATTTTGTATTATTTCCACTGGTTAAAACTTGCTGTAATACAACGTACACGTGCAGTATCGAGCTTTCGTTTCTACTTTGGGCTTCTCCAAAGCATGTTTCCGAAAAAACTACAAGCTAAGCTCTTGTTTTTACATTATCTTCAGCTTCTATATCATAACGAGCGCGTTAAATTCCTAGGATTACATTTGCTTAATTCTAAATTAGTTGATTTTTTATTTATGTACACATGCGTGTTTTGAAGCATTTTGAGCATAAAATTTGCGAATATAAGACATGCCTATCGTACAATAATACTAAACCTGGAACAGAAGTGCTTAAAAATTTAACGACAGCGTTCTTTCTCTCCCGAGTTAATCTTCTATGGAATATCTACTCTGCATATTCGTTTTCTCAATATTTAGAGCGTGAATTATATTCCTGATTGTTATAATTATTTATCAAAATGTTGAGTTTATTAAACACAATCTAGGGCAGCTGTTAAACTTAAATCAGTTGTACCTATCTTAACATTGAGATTTAATCTTGTCAAACGATTTGCCGAGAACCCAACCCAAATAGCTTTACACGTTAGTTTCTGATAATTTCACCAATCCGCTTATAATATTATATAACATGCTTCCGCGTTGTTATGTTTTGGTTTTCAATTTTTTTCGTAGCAGTAGCATTTTATATTAATTATATCTACAGCTGTAAAACAATTAAGTTACATTATAATATTTTTATGAAAGCAGTAGCTAGGTGTTTTAATGGTTGATATAAAAATTATTAGTACTAACTTTTTTTTATTATGAACTGAATATTATTCGCTGATTGTACGATTGTAGGCTATTACAGGTGTGTAAGTAATTTATACCAGCATAATATAAAATATAGATTTTTATGTTGCTGTAGGTACACAGTCGAATAAAATTATTTATTAAAACAAAGGCGGGCGGTTGGTGTTTATAAATTACTAAAGTAGTAAAATCAATGATATAAATATGTTAAATATATAATTTATTAGCTTTGTCTAAAATTTAATTTAAAACTTTAGCTACCTCCCCGAAAGCAATAAACTAAATTTGGTATTTAAAAATATTATATAGGTTAAATTAACAATAATACAAAAAAATATTGCTATATATATTTTAAATAAATATTAATCAAAATATGTATCCTGATCTATTATTCGGACACCATATTATATATTTTTTTATCATATTTGCGTTTCTTAAGATTCATGTTAAAATGAATTGGAAGACAGACGGGGAGAAACTGACCTAGTTTAGAAGGGCTCAATTTAACTGTTTCTTGTATTTTATACTGTTTTTTAATGTTTTTAAAGTTTTATTTTTCTTTTCAGGTAAGGCGTAGTTAACATTATTTTGTCGACTTCAAACTTGTAAGTAGTACCTACATGTATGCAGCTTTTATAAAAAAAATTAGTAATTAGTATTCTTCAACATGTTTCTATATAGCTTTAATGAGATCAATAATAAGATCGAAACATGTATAATGTCTGATGGGTAAAGTTCAGTGTGTAATTAATTTATTTACTTTATGGCTACTAAGGGGTCGAAATTCGGCTATACATTTCTTGATATACCCAGTTAATATAGAAATAAAGCAACTTTGTGATTGTGAATAATAGGGGATATCATACAAGTCCAAATACAATTAAGACAAATTATCCAACAAACAACAATACTAGAGAATTATTATCCACTAACATGAAAATTTGTTGCATAATCAAAGCAAAATTCAGAATGTAACTTGTTACGCAGGGTCACTTCAATTAAACTGTTAAAAAGTAGTTGTTAAGTCTGTCCTTGATAAACTTAATGTGCAAGTTTCCTTAATTCTAGTATGTAGTATATGATAGGTACTTTTCTCTAACACTTTTATAATTGTTTAGTTTCGTTATTTTTACATTGATCCATATTGCCATTTCCTGTCGAACATTGGAAGAACCAGAGAAAATTTCGATTCTGGGCTAACGACTTTCTAATAACGATTTGCCGATCTCTGTAGAAACAATGTAATGGCATAATTACTGCATTTGGTGAGAAACAAAAAATTTCGGACTCTTAGCTGTGCGGGGTCCCCCCGACTGCAATATCGCAAATATCTTGAAGATGCAATAAGAAGTTTTTTAATTAACTAATTGTTCAGTGTTATGTATATATCCTATTGAGATAATGAGAAAATTTGTTTCAAAATGCTATTGTTAATTTTATAATGGTTGGAATCATAATAGGTAACATACTCGTACACAACATATTCTTGCAATTTTTGAAGTCACGTCATATTTCTGCAAAATACGAAAACGTAATTGCAATTTGAAGCCAATATTGTCTAACAAATTTAATGAACGAATAATGATTTTTCGATCAAATTATTTAAGCTTTTGTTATTTGATATCCGTTTCGGAAATAAAATCTGAATTAGCACATATTAAAAGGAAATTTTATGATTTTAAAGATATGCTTTTGATCTGGATTCATCCGATAGGAGAGCCATATATGTAGGTATGTACATAAGTTTTTATAAATGAAACTTTACAACGGTTTTAATTTTAAATATTCAAATAGAACAAATTATTTTGGCGTATCAATTTGTTCTTTAGCATGTAAAAAATTCAATCGATGGCCTTGCAATTTACACTATAAACTTCTGAACCGTAAGAACGTAATTACTGATTTTGTTTTGTATGTAACACAGATCGTTATAACTGCACCTAGTAACCCTTATTCATTTTTATTATCTCAATTAGATTAAGAAGGCAAATTGCGCAAATCAATTACTAATTATATAAATTATATTAAATTTAATTAAGTGTCATTCCATGTCGAAAAGTTATAACTCCGCCTTTGTAATTTATTATTTAAATTATTGGACCAAATAAAAATTCATTTTTCTCTAATTGGTTTTTTCCAACGATCTACAAATTGAGTAACAATTAAATTATATTTATATTAAATCTATAGTACGAGTTATATTGTTATTAAATTTTAAATTGCTAATTATTTTAAATTTGAATTCAAGGTTGAAGATTGCCAATGCACGTTGATTATCGGGAACAATGATTAAACCCACCCATATTTCTTTATCGCCTACAAGAAGATTGATTTATTTCACAAATTAAATTTTAAGCAAATAGAAATTATGCAAAGTACTTATATCTAACTGATTCCATAGTTAAAGGTTAATCCTACCATCTCCATAAGAAACTATTACCAGCTTGGAGTATTTTATGCAAAAAATACGTATTTGCTCAGTTTATATTTTTAATAATTCATTTTTTAGAATCAAAATGTTTAAAATTGTTGCAAATCGTCAGGGTAGCAATTATTCCAAAAATATCGGAAATATTTGTTTTCTAAAATTAGTGAGAAAAGTGATTTGTACCTTTATTTAACTTTTATTTCATACGAACCTGTTATAATGTATCTTATTTGTAAATCGTGAAAGAAAACAATAGAATTAATAACTTCATTGTAATTGCAGCAGCTTTATACCCGATTACATAAAGTAAACAAAGATAAAAGAAAATATAAAAGTGATAATCTGGAATTTATTGACATCAAAATATAGAGGAAACATTCCTCCGGTATTTTAATTTAACAGATTATATTCACATACCTACGCTTTTTAAAAGTGAGGTTTACACCACAAAATTTCAGATTCAGTGATATGAAAAAATTGTTTAATTGACTGTGCTTCAAATTGATTATTTGAATTGGTAAATAAAACTCATTAAAAGTTTTTTTTCTTCTTTTTCTTTGATATAAATTAATTACACTTGAATTTTGTATGTACTCATAATATTTCCATGTGAATAAAATTACGAATTAAAAGTCACAGTGGCGGTTACTGTATTTATTTTGTTTTATTAATATTTCTTTCTGAATTTTTAGATGTAACCATTATTTTAAATTAATGTTTTTCAGTTTTGTACCGTTTCTGGGGTTTCTAAATTTTTGAATTAATTCATAAGTTTTAGCTAGTGCTGTATCAAATAATTTATTTGTGATTTTGACACTCATCCTTTGAGATAAATTTATTATTATGCACTAGTGCGTAAAGAAGGTCATATAGAAATTAAAATGACAATCTAAAAGTTATTTTTTAAGGTCGAACGCGATATTAAAAAAATGTTGGTATTAATTTTTTTAATAATAGAAATAACCAGTAGCCGACTGGGAAGCGGAAAACCGCGGTTCAAATCCTCGTCGCATCGTATACACTGCTGTGATCTAAAGCCCAAGATAGATTCGTGGGCTATGAGAAAGACAACGGGAAACCACCTCATTAATTAAAATTCCCTAGTACGTCATCTATTAAAATAATATAAAGTTATGACTTTTATTTTTTTTATTAAGAATAGCTAACTAAAATTTATTTTAATTGGCACATATAGGTAGTCTGAAAATTATAATATTTACTACCTATTTTTGCAAATCAACGTGTTTCCTACACTAACAATAAATTACCGCGAATAATACTAATTAAAAAAGTTAATAAAAATCAGTTCTCAAGTTATAAGTTGAAATTTTCTTAGTAAAAAGCTTCATCATTTTCAATAATGGATGTCAAGTTTACATTTTACAAAGAAGACCACATCTTTCAGTATTTAAAACTTTCCTCAACTTATAAAGTGGTTGAAGAATTATTCTGATTTAAAGATAAGACGTGTTTTATAAACTTTTGTTTTAGTTATTGATTTTTACTTAAGATACTTAAGTAAAAAATTTTATGATGGCTTTGCAAATGCTAAATTTTTACTCGAAAGCTAGCATAGTTTCGCGATGATATCGCATGCTATTTATGCTGTATAAATTTTTAAATTTACAATTAATCATATTATGATGATTTTCTGGAAAGTTTTACTTAAACCTATTTTATTAAAAATTGTTTTTTTATGTAAAACTTCAAAAAGGTTTTGGAAAAATTAAATAAACTTGATGCTCAAATGTTATTTAACTTATATTTCTTATTTTGTTTATTTATCCAAGTAACTCTGGAAGTTATTTTTTGTAATTATTTAATGAAATTTATTTAATACGGCTTTTATAGAAAGATTCCGTACACAGAGAGAAAGATTTCTTTATATTCAATAAATTACCTTTAACTCATCAAAGAAATCCTTCTATTAAATAGTGGCAATTAAATATTTCTTTCGTGGTAATTAATTATTTTTTTAAAAACATTACTTTAACTCGAAACATATATTTGTGGTTTGCAACAAATAAATAAATTTCTTTTGTTAAAATAATCTTTATTTAAAAGCAACAATGATTTTCCTTGAAGTAAAAAAGTTTACTTTTGCTTTAAGATATACTTTATTTCGATCTAACAAATCATTTATTCGATTTAAAATCAGATTTGTTTAAGTTAACACAATTTAAGTTTGGTTGATGCAAAGCAGCTTATTTTTAATGCAAAGAAACATGCTTTTGTATTAAAAAAATTGCATATTAGACTGTAGTTTAAATGCATTCAATTTTAATAAATCATTTCTTTGAAATAAAAGAGGTGTTCACTTCGTATAAAAGAAATCATATATTTCAATTAAAATTTTTATTCTCCTTTAAATATATGGAACTATATACAAATAAAAATAAATTGAAAAATTCTAAAAACTATACAAAAATACAAATATACAAAATATCCAAAATATACAAAAATACAAAATATGCAAAAATACAAAAATAAAAAAAATAAAAAAGAAATCAAAAGAAAAACGATTTCTAGTATTAGCTAAACATTTTTACAAATTGCTCTCCATTTGCCATGACATTAATAATGGTTGGCATAAAATTAATCAAATTATCCACATTTTCAATAGAATATTCCTTGCTTTCAGTAACGCACGAAATGCATGAATATGAGAACAAAAATATAAAGTCCTTAACGATTTACAGACAAAATATACATTTTCATTTTTGTCAACCAAAATGTATATTATTTTCTTAAACGATTCCAAATTGTCGATAACTTCAGTAAAAATAATCAAGTTGGGGTTGTATCTAACATTGTTTTCCTCGTACCATTTTACTAGCAATTATTCATTTTCTAATGTTTGGGGTAAAAAACACTGGTTACACTTTCTATTCTGTTCACTAATTTGAATATGTATAATATTCCACTAAAACACTTAACTGAAAAACTCAAAATAAAGACAACACTTTACACGCGTTTCAATACCATTTAATAATGCCTTTCTATGGTAAATGAATTATGAAAGTAGGGATGAAAGACGGGTTTGTGTTTAATTCAAATAAAAAGTTCCTTGTTACAAATGCTGCATTGGTAGTACTAAAAAAATATTTTTTTTTTATTTTTTTTATTTAATTTAATTTGTAATTGAAACATGTATTATTGAGCGCAAAAAAACATTTGTTTGAACTAAATTAGTCACAGTTTTAATTTAAAAAATTTCAAGTACTTTAACACAAGTAAAAATTTATTTCTATTAAATAACTTGTTTATGTGTTGTTTAAATTGAAATAAACATATATTCCTTCCAAAGTAATATATCAAATAAATACAAAACTTTACTGAAATAAACGCTAGCATTTGAGTTAAAACTTTCAAGTTCCATTGAAATAAGGTATAGCAGATTCAAATAAATATTCTGCAAAGAAATATATTTCTTATTTTTAAAGAATTTTTTTTCTGTGTAGAGCTTTTTACGCACTTTGATATTGAAAAATTTAAATGCAAACGTGTTTGGAGTATCCGACGTTTAGAGAACATTTTCAAGTTTAGGAAAATCTTATTAGCAGATTAATTTTTATTTTATTATACTCGTGATACCCCAAACTTGTAACTTTTCTCGAAGGTTGAAGATCGAAGCGAATAGAAATTCTAGCTTATTCTATAGTCCTAACCAAACTTTCATCTTGAATGACTAATCACTTGAAAACTAGAATTTTCGAATGAATGCATTTGACTAACTTTCCGTTATCTTATTTTTTGGTTGCACTACTCGTAGCTGCTTCATTAAACAATTATATTCACTTCAGCTAGAGTGGAACAACGTATAACTTTATTTTGCAGGTTTTAGTGCTTTTTGTGATTTTTTGAAATTTATTGAAATGAACTGAACGACGCGACGTTTTAACATTTATCATATTTGCTGGACTTGCCAAAATTGCGATCATTATCTGTCACTTAAATCTTTTAAATAAAGTATTTCTTTACACATACAATTTATACCCACTTAACTATTACTAAAGATAATAATAAAAATTAATCGTTGTTGTAATAATTGGTCGACTTGTGAAGTATCTTTTACAAACTTTTATTTACTCTCAAATAAAAATACTGGTGGGTGGGTGCCAAATTACTTAAACGTTGTTGATACATGCTGCTTCTCTTTAAATAGATTTTGATTTATTTCACTTTTTAAAAAGTACTCAGCTGTTACAATAACAATTATTAGAATGTGTCTACAAGATGGAAATAAATTTAAGTCGATTCGATTTATTTAATCCGAAAATTCAATTTTACAAAATCGTTTTGCTTCATTAACAGACAAGTTAGTACTTAATAAAGGAAACCGTTATTTTTGTAACCGTTTCATATTGTTAAATGCACAGAAGATTTGTCATCTTAATTAATTTTCATTTATACGTAGTTAATACTTTATAAGGTTTATGAAATAATATTGTGTATGGCAACCTGATTTACTCCCATCGATATTATATAAGTAATAATATATTGAAGTGTATTTTTCTATAGCTTCAACTATTTCAAAAGGAAATTTTCAACAACAAAATCTGATTACTTATTGGTTATTACACTTACTTTTCGCTTAGCTTTCAATAAAGATTAAAATTTGTTTTCTTTTTATTAAATCAATTATAAATTCTTATAAATAGTTTTTATTAATTCTAGACTGCCGATGGTAAATCAGAGAAGTGAAAAACCATACAAATTATGTGTAAATTGATAAAACAGAATTTCATCTACTACAAATACCTATCTTAGATTGATATTGATAAAAAACCTATAAAGAAAGAAATATGCATTATTGTATTGTTTAAAGTTAAATGTGAAACATCAAAGTGCGTTTCACAATATTGCCTTGGAAAGTTTTGGAATGATAACATATAACGAAGTTGGAAAAATCTTATATACGCATTGTATACATTGATTTATGCTTACGCGTGATATAATGACGTTAAAAGGAATTTTATATTTTTTTAAATTTTCAAAACCTAATGGTACATCAATTTCTGGTATCACGCAATCACAAATGAATTGACGATTATAACCCTTATTTTAGTTACGTTCTAGACAAAGTTCATTTAAGTTGAGGTCAATATACACCAATTACAATATCGAAGTCGAAGTGTGAGGTTTGTGAACCCGTAACGATACTCACATTTTTTTTATCTCTGATTTGAACAAAATGTTCAATTTCCAATAGTATAAAGAAGGGGAAGTAATAAAATTTTGATGAGGAATATAATTTATTGTATAAGCAATATTGAAAATATATTTTATTAAAACGAAGCGTTCTGTTAATTATAATTTTACAATTTGGTAATTTTAATTATTTGATTATATAATATTGTTGTGACAAGTATTTTATTATAATTATCCATTAATCATAATTTAATATTATGATAGTATAATAGTTAATAAGATAAACTTTACAGATTTATAAACACGAAATTATACCTAATACACATACCTACATATTTCATTAATTAGTAGCAATACAATTTATAGTAAATAATCTGTGCCATAATTGAGCTACTAACGTAGAAATTAACGCGTGTGGGTATTTTCATCGCGCACAATATTACTAGGTTTTATAAAAATATTATATCCTAATAATATTTTTCCAAGTACACAAACCGTAATAAATAATGTAAATTATTTCAAGTGCAAAACGTATAAATATAAACGGAATTGTAGGTAATCATATTATCTACGAAACAAAGTAGACAATAAATCCAGTTAATAAAACAGATTTTTTTGTTCTTTGAAGTTACGTAGCATAATATATGAAATCAAAATAACATAATTCAAGTACTGCTATTAGTAGTAATGTTAATGAAAATACAAAATAGAATTTGTGAAATGGACAAATTGCATTAGAACAAAGTTTTAAACATTCTAACTTATTTACATAAAGGCAAAATCTACAAATGCATAGGTACTACTACTGTATTGTCTGTAACTACATTAATATTATTATAAATACGTGAATATTGTTAATAGTTCGATACTTGTTTAGAAGAAATAATATTAGTTTATGAAATTAATAATTTGCAATAAAATTTTATATTTAACTTGTCAGATCTTAATTTGACACAATTGCAGTATAGCACAAAGCTTGCCTATACAATATTGTTAATATCGTTTTCACTACTTAATCTAATCTAATGTTGTACCTTAATCTAACGAAATATAGAACTTTGTAGTGTGATTCTAGTTTTTTTTTTTAGTAAATATTTTTTGGTTTTGTTTTTTTCTTCACTTTTAACACCGTCTCCAATTAATAAGGACGTGACGTTATTTCTTATTTGTTTTCCCGGTTGCCTGGTTGAACACTTTCTCCTGATCTTACTGCGCCCATAATGTCTTCCTGTCTTCCACCTTCAGACGAGAACAGAGCCGCTCCCATATACCGGTGTTTTCTCTTTTGGTCGGTAAGGTAATATGAGTTACCTTGGAATAAAACAAAAAACAACCAACCACAACAAAGTAAATCCGATTATTTAATCAATCATGGTACATAATTCTTATTTTATTTTTGCATGTTAATATACTGTGGTTATTCATAATAATGTATTCAGCGTGACACGGAGAAGTAAATTAAATTTTTGTGAGATATACATCTAATTTTGTATTTTAAACAGATGCAATTAGTATAAAATATAATTATTTGAATCTAGTAAATGGGAAAGTCGTGTATTGTCACATCAGATTTCTTTCATTCAAAGTGTATCCCGAGTGCAAACGCGAACTTTGCTTTGTAGGGCCTTTATTAATAGCTCGTGGATACAATAATTAAATTCAAAAAGCTTTATATTAAATAATATTTATAAAAATATTCGTATGCAATATAAAATAATCATTTCTTCACATTGATGATTATTCTTGTAATTCCTATTATGACAAAAAAATTTTCAATCGGTGGGGACTTCAAGTTGTTTAGTTGATAAAAAAAGCGGGTGCAATACCAAGTGCTTTCTTCTGTCTTCTGCATCAAAATCAACCCAGATTGATATTTATAGCGTTTCAAGCTTACATTATTTTAATAAAAAAATAATCCACAATTAAATTTAATCTCGAAATTCATAAAAAAATAGTAAATTACAAATAATTACAAAAGTTATTATAATTCGATGTTTTGAAAATTTGAGTTCGAAACTTGTATAGTTTTGTTTCTGCAGCAGTTTGAAAAGATTTGAAACCACTAAGGGGTCCATTAATTACGTGAGGTGATTTTAGCGATTTTTAGACCCCCCCGCCCTTTTTGGTGAGATGTCGTGAGATTTGGCTAGACCCCTCCCCCCCTTCTAATCTCACGTGAGATTTTTTCAAATGCGTATTTTTAGTGTAAATACGTTAATCTGTGCTTGATTGCGTTGGATTTATTAAATAAGCATAATTTGCTTAATTATTTTTATTTAAGAATAGTTAACACAAAAAAATTACGTGAGATTTGGTGAGATTCCGCTCGCCTCCCCCCCCCCCCCCCTAAACCCCTCACGTAATTAATGGACGCCTCCTAAGCAAGAACACTTTAACTCATTCGTTATCGTGTAATATTGCCCGTATTTCCCATTTGCTTTTAACTTGTTATCGCGATTAGAAAAAAGTTAATTGACCAATTATAATTTGCTCATTAATCACTTAATTATTTATATTTTACCTACTTAACGTTACAAAGTGTTTTAAAATTTTAGCAAAAGTACAGAAGTACGTATAGTAAGTAGGGTACTTTGCTTTTATTATGTACCTGCTAATTTTCCACTCTCGATAGAGAGATAATCTAATTTTCTTATAACTTATTCATTTCTACCGTTCTTAGGCCGAATTAAGATTCATATTTCATATTATTTTTAATAGTACTTATATCTAATTAACAATTTAATTTAAAATTTCCTTTTACTTGAAATGAAATATTTATTTTTTTATGCATAGAATTGGAAAAACGAGAGTACGACATTAATTTGTATTATATCATTTATATTTTATTTAAAAGTTTATTTTATGCAGCTAAAATAATAGAAGATAACGATCTGATTGGACGAACGTACTTTATATAGTAATGGAAGAAAAATAAGTAAGTTTTGATAAGCTTGTGACGAAAATTAGGCGGGCAAAATATTTATTGTTGTAATGTTATTAAACAACACTTTGTCAGCTTACATCTGTTCCGTCAAAGTAATTTGCATAATCCTTCAAGTTAGTCAAGGGTCTCAAAACCACCATTTCTCAACATAGCTACAAGTAATATTTTTTATCTCTGGAGAATAATTAGCTCTTGGAAAATTGTGTGTGTTCAATGTTCATTTAATGCGTATTTAACTATATTATATCCTTACACTTAATTGGTGCACTAATCACCGATTTAGATTTAAGTGATGTATTAAGTTTTTGTGTGAATTAAATTTATTGTCGGAAATTCGATGAAATTATGTATTTATTATGTTGAATTTATTTTGCATAACAAAATTAGGTAAACTTAATTTAAACGACTATTATAGTATTATTCATAGGCATGAACCAACTACAAGAATGACTTAGCGAAACTGTATACATATCATGTACTATTATATTTAATAATCTATTTGATATCTACAGATACCCACGAAAGCTTTTAACTTTTTTAAATAAAAAAAGTACATTAAGAAATATTTCTGCTTTTGCCAAATAAAACAAATAAAAATTGTAATCTGAAGTGAAACGGTGTGGTACAAACAGATATGAAATTTGGTACATTTTTTCAAGTTTCAAAATTTATGATAGAACGGTAACCGTTATTATTTTATTTGTATCATTTATCCGTGCGAGATGATTGATGTCACCATTTAAAGAGTACAATTCTTTTAGATATTAGCTGTCACATTTTAAAATTATCAGAATGCGTCGCATCGTCTAAATAAAAAAGATTTTGTGATCGAATTTAATGAGAATTGATGTCTTAGATATTACGTGATAAGTAGGTACATTTCAAGCTGCTATTTCAAAAGGCAAAAAATATTTTTAAATATTTATTAGACTGGAGTAATTTACTTCTGATGAGTACTAAGTAGTTCATCATTTTTTATTTTATTATATACTTTTATTCTTTTGGATAGAAAGGTCGAGTTTTGGAATTTCATTTTAGCCTGTTTCATGTTTCTGTCCGAGATTTTTGGAGATGGATAATTGTGCTTACCAAATAATTATTAACTGTATTACATGCTAATAGATTTTGTAGTACATATACATATAGTCCATAATATAACATGTATACTAGTAACAATGGCTGTTGCAATAAAAAGATACTCCGTGTTAATCAACCCTTTGGTTGATGTAAATAATTTATATTAGCTTCGCATCAAACTACATTGGAGTCAAACGAAATTATTGGGAAAAATGATGTTATGATATTACAACAAGTATAAAAAAGTGGAAACTTTTGAGTTCATATTACAAGTTATAATTAGTTTATCAATTTATTGTAGGAAAGAAACATTTTCAATCATTAAATTTAGAGAAGAGGTAGTATAGAACGCAAAATCACGTCTAATGTGACACGGAACTGCTTTAATTATGAGGTTCACTAATGAACTGTGGAATGTACTGTAACTAACGAGTCCGAGATTTAACGAGAGCAACCGCATCCACATTTATGTTTCCAAGCATTTGCTAACATTGCACCCAGTAAACACCCCATAAAAATTAATAAAAAGAATATTGTATACATACATCATTTAAATTATTATGTGAATAAAAGTAGAAAAAAAAATATAATACCTTCGTTGTAAAATTCAGTAAAAGAGCTTCGAAATTATGTATTTTTTTATTTTCATATTTCATATTATAATTATTATTATCATCCTTTCTAATTTCTGAAACCAATGCAATTACATTTTTTTTAACAGATTACCTACAAGGCTAAATGCCAAAGTATAGAAAAATTACAAGTAATCGATGCTGCAATTGAGAAAACATTTTCAGCTAGATTTTCTGTTAAGAACAGTGTTAACTCGGGTAATTTGTCACTTGTCATCATGGCAGTGCTTAATAGTGGGACGTGGTCCTATACTTCCTTCGTGGCCTGGGAAACTTTGGAACGGATCCTTGCGATCCATGCTGTTCGTATAATAGGAACAAGTTTGATACTTTAAAGAAAAATGTCAAAGAATTTACATTAATACAATAAATGAATAGAAGCAGGAATTAAAAGTTGAAGATTTTTTCTATATTTCTAAAATTTAGTGAAATTCAGTGCTTTATTTTTTTACCTGGCAACTCTAACTTGTATGGAAGATATAAGAACTGTTAAGATAGAAAATGCTACCCATACTTATATGCATCATATTTCTCCAGGATAATAGATGGTGTTAATACCGAAAATAAAAATAAGTGTTCTGATTGGTTAGTTTTTCTTTTTTCTAAATAACGTCATCTACGAAAAGAAAAATATGCTTATAAATTTTTATAATACTTTTTGTTTGTACTGCTCCTTTATCGCACTGCCAGTTCAATAGGGTTGCAAGTGCAAAACGAGTAAATCTTGAGAAATCAAGAAAGCAGTTTTCATAATTAATAGTATTCTATACAATGCAATATGAACTTTTCTTGCCTCACTTCGTTTCTAAACAAAATTTTGTTGATATGACACGACTGCACAATAGCTATGATTGCAAACTATTGAAATACAGCAATAACTAAAAATATGCAAATTTTGCACTTGCAACCCTATTGAACTGGCAGTGCGATATGATGTAGTATATTTTTATTATTATACATATTACACCGTCGATTCTGGACCAAAGTTACCTACGACCGACATCGACAGGTAGATATTTCGTGAATGAACCTACGATACCAGAATCAAACTTGTGAATCTAACTATTTAGTTGCATTTCTCATTTATAAAAAATATAATTGCCTATTTACAATGTAAAATATAAGTTACGTGTACACGCGTCCATTACAAAGCAACTCGTAATTAAAATTTTAATTTACCTTTAAAAGTTATAATTTCTTACTATGTACTTCTTATGTACGTATATAATTATAAAAAGTAAGAACAATCTTTTTTTTATGTCGGAAGCATTTAGAAATTCGAATAAAAGCTGTATCCGTTAATGCCGATATTTATGAATATTTGGTAAAATTCAATTTAAAATATACCTATGTCAAAAATCCAGGGTCAACCAATAACTAACCTACATCAATTTCACGTTACAGATTATTTCGATAATAATGCATAGAATAAATGTAACGAACAGAGGTGATTACTGTATCATCATTATTTTTGCCGAAATTTTTAAAAGTATTTCACGAACTTACATAATCATTCAAATCCTATAGCATGATATTGAAAAACGTTCGGTGTTGAGACGTAATTCAGACATTAAAATCTCCATTAACCCTTCTAGCCTATATCACAGCATTTGTTCACAACGTCGGTCGCCCCGTCTGTTGGCCGGTATAACTTTGGCAAAACCCCTTCTGCTGAAAGAGTTCCTTTCACTAATATCACCTATAATATTTTTTACTGCCTTTGTAAAATGCAATTTCAAAATCCAAAGTGTTCTAGTGTTGGTGATCTTGAAATCTCGAAAAATATTTTACTTTCAATGGAAGAATTGAAATAAAAGGAGTTAATAAAATCCTAATCAAATTCCATAGCGCTACCGACATTCACTCGTACCTACTATTCTTTGTTTTAAAGTGTGCTTACTGTATGTAGTAATTTACTATACTTTGATATACTGGTTGTTTTCATATGGCCGGAAACGTAAATGGTGGCATAGCACAATGAGCACATGAAGTAGTTATTTGTTCGAGCGTGTCGCCTTCCGTTATCAAGTCCTGTATAAATTGGTATATTTACCTATTCTGTTTGCTTTTTAATATTATTAACAATATTCATCGAATTAACTTCTGAAAACATTGCGGCCAAGTAAATTTTCCACAGATTTTAAATCCAATCAAAACATTTGCCTACTTAATCATCACTGTGGGCCAACGCTGTTGATTTAAAGTGATTTATGTTTGATCAGCTTTTTAAACTTATGGTTTAGCTTGGGGTTTAAATTAAGATTATGTAATTGCAAAGTTGTTTAAATTGATTGAATTTATATGCACAAAGCGCTGCAAGTGCGTTAGGTTGTCGAGTCCCTGAGCGGTCAATTCAGTTACAAAGTCAATTCAGTCAGAAATTGGGAATTTGTTCGCAACGCTTTATGTATATACGCAAGCTTATCTGCACTACAAAAAACAAAGTGTACCCATATAATATTATGTAAAAATATATATTGCCTATTATTCGTATTTTATTGCTATTATTTTTATGATATGTGCACGAATATGTTATTAAATTTCTCTTTTTAGTCTGTCATTATTTTATACCTAAATTTATTCAAAATATTAAGAGAATCAATATTGCTTGATTTTCTTGATGTACTTACTATTTTTTATTTTAAAAGAATGGCAATCGATAACTTCGAGACTGACACTTTTTATAAAATGTGTGTAATAAATAGTTAGATAATGCATAGGTCGTATAAACCGCTTTATAAAAAAGCTTTATAATGTGATATATAGCGCAAATGTGGTGCCATATTCAAGCATAAACAGTATAATATAGAGATAAATACCTAATACTCTTAAATTAATATTTAAAAATTAAATTTTGAAAAAATATTATGCAATTGGGATGTCTTCAGCATCTTCATAATTTTTTTTGGTAAAAATTTTTTTTTTCTACAACAGGAACGTCTTTCAAACCAAATCAAATGCAACATAATAAGGATTTAATCTGTATAATAGAATACCTGAACCTATTTGATGACACAATAAAAAATTTTTTGTAACCACACCTAGTAAAATTTTTCAATTGCTTGATTATTGCATTCGAAAAATCTATTAGTTCTGCTATTGTACTAAACAAAGCATTACAAAGTAGACCGTGAATAAATAATACAAATAGAGTTTCCAATTAAGATTGTAATGAAAAGTGTTAAAGCTATAGTGTATTTTTACTAATCTCTGCTATGCATGTTATTTTTATGCCGAAGGTATTAAAATTTTTCTCTTGGCGTTTAATTAGTTAATAAACTGTATTTTTATTGTAATCCTGAAGATTTAAAACCATATTTTATACAAGAAGAACTACATCAAGCGAAGAATAACTTTTTAATTGGAAAAGTTTATTACTAAAATATTGTTTTTGTCTAAAAAATCACTTTTGTTCTTGTTTACCAAACCATTATTTCGTGCACAAGATACACAAATCACTATTAAAATTGTTGTATTAATACGAATACATTGGTTTCAAGCAACATATTTATTTGAGATCAAAATTTCTATTTTTGCTGTATTGGCATTGTTTGCTGTTAGATGTCAAAATAATTTTTTTTTTGTCTTCATTGAAGTCAACATCTTTTTTTCATTTTACGATTCATTTTTCAAGCTCAGATACCTAGGATGTATCTGCTAATATATTAACTAACAGTTAAAATGTCTTTAATGTGCTTCTTAACATCTTTAGTAGATATAAATTAGACTTGCGACGATCTGAAACTTTTTAAATAAGAGTAATTAAAGCAAAACGATGCTTCATAAATTTTAACATAATAAATTGGAGCCTTTTTATTTTATTATATTACGTTTTAATTCAATAGTAGTAGTTTATGTGATCAGTGTAGAAAGTAAGTCATTATCAAACGTGCGTGCTTTACCATACGAAATGGTATTTTCTACCGCAGTTTTTTGAAAATCGAAAGGAAATCCAGGTAAATCTTGAAAAAATTTTGCGAAAGGAAATTTAAGTGTACAAAAATTTGCCTTGTGAATTACCCCCGCGGTTTTTCTGGATATGTCAATATCAAATTTAATTTTTACCTCTATTCATCTGCCATTGTACTCGATTATCGGCGTTTGACTCGGATATTCTTAATTATCTTAATCTCACTGCTTCCAATATTTTGAAGGTCCAGTCCACCTTTTCAAAAACTTCTTTTATGCCAATAAAATATAATTCTTGTTTTTGTTATTCCGATTATACTTCTTAATGCAGGAACTCTGCTTCCTTTCTTCCTACATTTGTTTGAAATCTAAACCGATCTTTTGTAAAATTGTTTATTCTTTAATTAATTTTTTCCAATCTGTATTAAGTATATGATTTCTATGAATATTTTTTGTTTTTTTATTTTATGAGCAAACTGATTTTTTGTACCTTATTTAGTTACTCTGCAAAATAATGATAGTGTTTACCAAATGCAGTTGTTATTATTAAATATAACCATAAGATGCTATACATATAATATAAGTTAGGTGTATACAAACACAAATAATAATAATGTATAATAGCGTAATATCTAGTACAAAATACAATGAAATAAAAAATTTATTTGTATTATGTTTGTTGTGAAGTGTTTAGAATTGTTTGCCAAATAATTCTTCCAGAAACTTCACATGAGAGTTTTATTATTTGAGAAATAACAAATTAGAATAATTTAAGATAGGTGCTTTGATACATGAATTTCTAACAGTTCTTTGCATTATTAATAAAGGTACCTACATAATTTAATGACATTAATTATAAATTTTAAACGTCTCTGCCAAAGGTTGTCTTAACTAGACTATTTAATTAAGCTACGAAAATTACCAATACGACATTGTTTACTTGTTCATACAAGTCATCTAGTTGAAACTTACACATATATAGGTGCATAGTTTAGTTCGGAGAATTGGAGATGATACTATTTGAGAAGCATTACAAATGTACAAGTTTGCAATAAACTTGACATGTGAACAATCAAGCATTTCTGATTTTAGTTAGTAGGTACCTAAGTAGTAAGTAATATTTGATTAAATTTCGGGCAAGTTCATTGGTTGCCAGTAGCATCTATGAATCGTAACTTTTTTTTTATATTTCTTATTTCCTCCATATAAAAAATGGAATACAGTTTGTTGGATTCTTTCTGGCAGTTAAAAGTGGAACTAATTTTTTACTGCAATTATTACAAAATTACCGAGTTAAAACTAAATTGCCTCTAATATCACTAATTGGTGGATCTGTTAAAACTGTAAGTTCCACTACTACTAATAATAGTAGTACCTACACAGAAAGAAATAAATTCGAATTTTCATCTAATCTGAATTAAATGAGTTGAAATTATATAATTTATTTAAAGTTTGCTTTAATTCGATTATAGTATTTCTCTGTTTCAAATAATCAGTATAGTAAATATATCTAATTTAAAATAGATGATTTCTATTTAGTTGAATCGTTTAAACTTTTGTTAAACCGTTTACAAAAAGTAACTATTTCATTAAATCATAATCTTTGATTCATTTAAAAAAAATGTCTGAATATGAAAGATTTAATTTCAATAAATTAATAATAGAACTAAATGTTTCATCAATTTCTTTATTATAATATTAATTCTTTTTATATAAATCAAACAATCTAATTTAGTGAAACATCTAATCATATTTACTATAAAATGCTGATGCCATATACAATACAGAAAATGCTGTACATCCATGGCGTCGTCGAGTTAGAGTGTCGTTTTAGTGCCAGTTTTATTTAAACATTGAAAATATTTCGTATTTTGCATTAATATAATATATAGTGGCAATTACCAATATAGTGATAAATGTTCTGTGATATGGTCATCTGTACAACTGCTGTTAAATCTATGGTGCTCGGAAAAAGAAATTCCAATGTTTAGTTGCTATTATTTTTAAAAATATCAAGTGTTTAAAGTGCAGTGATTTAAATAAGTAATATGTATTAATTGTACAATGTGTAATGATATATCTACTCATTTGTATCTAATATAATGTTATGTACCTGCATTTATACTTATGTACTTTGTACTGTAATTAATAAAAATTCTTGACAAAATGTAAATTTAAAGTTAAATGTTAAATTGTTTGCATTTCTCTTTATTCATTTTTTAGGTATCGTCGCATCAACTGGGAAAGGTCCATTTACTTAAATTGGAAATTGGTTTATTTCAAGTAAGTATCAACAATAACTACAAACTAGCAGCTGATCAACAAAATTATCTATGAAAGTGATTTCATCGTCTAAAGTGATAATTATACAAAATATTTAATAAGCATAAAATAACAATGAACAAATCAGTAAATAAAAGTAAATAAGTCAATAAATTACAGTAAATATATCGTTCAATTATAGTAAATGTATCATTTAATCTAATTAATTAAAATATCTAATTTTATTAAACAATTCAAAGAATTTTGTATGTAAATTGTCTATTCAGATTAAATGAAATATATATATTAATTCATCAAACCATTGAAACAAATTCGAAAATTCATCTAATTGTTTCTATGATTCGTTTATTCTGTAAATCTTAAAATCAGCTAATTTAAATTAAATGTATTACTTAATCTAATTGGAAGGCTAAAATTCAATGAATTTCTTTAGATGATTTCAACTAATGTTTAGCTGAAAACGCTAATCTTTTCTTTCTGTGTACTACTAGCAATTAAATTATGTATTAATTTATTATTTATTCTACTACGCATCATATTTTTTTTATATTTAAAATTTATACCCCCACACCTATACGAAAATAAGTATTTAAAAATTTGTAAGTATTTATAAAGGGAATTTAAAAAATTTTGAACACAACACGAGTTTTCAACTAATTTAATACAACTAGGTATGCAAAGTAAGTTTACGTATATTCTATAATAATTTATTATGGTATTTCTATTTTTAATCGTAATTGGTAAAATTGGCCACTTTCCATCAATTACTGTACTAATTATTTACTTTATTAGTTAATATACTAATTAAAGTAATATAAAAGTAAATGTTGAAAATATGAGTAAAAAAAAACAAACCAATTGAATATGTTGAAGTTATATTAATAACTTCGGTTTTAATTAGTTATTGCAACTTTAAATTCTGTGAGAATTAACAAATTTCTCGCATACGAAGTGAGCTACACAGAATAGTTCTTCTGTTTTACTACTTTTCAAATTGCAAGGCTCTATTATTTTTTCCTTTTGAATGAGCATTGAATGACCTTCTGAAATTATATAGGTATAATGTGTTAAAACACTTAACTTGATAGTTATACTTCCTGTTGTTATTGAAACCTTTACTTAGTTGAAGTTGAAATTATATACAGAACCTTACAAATTTTTGGGCATCCACATAGTGCTTGAATTCAATAATATATAATGAAATAGTATAGTTCATGCTGTTATTTTTTGATAACTTGACATTTTTATAAAAATTTAGTTAAATCTGTACAATTCTGTTTTTCATATTATATTTGCAATATTTTAATTAAAACAACAGTGTCACAATAAAGTCATTATCTAACAAGTGCGTAAATGAACATCAATATATCCAACTGTTAACCAATAGCAAACCATTCAATTTATCTTTTATTTTAGTATTGTTGTATTGTGCTTATACTATTATTTGCATTTTTAAAAATTTGGAAAATCCTTTTTTGAACATTAATTTTGATTATATAAGTGACATTGTTTGGTTGAAGAACGACCAATTTTCAAATGCAAAATAAATTAATCTTGCTTCCATAGTGACAGTTATTAGCCAATTATTCTTTGCATAAGATATCTTCTGAAATTACGAATGTTTATGGGCGACAGGGTTAAGTTAGCTAAGTGAGTGCCATTAATATTACAACGATTAGGCGTGTATTTTCATGTCGAGATTTATTTTGTTGATACGAGTTTATATTTTGAGTGACTTATCATTCTAATCACGGAAACGTTTCTTAAAACATTTTTACTCAAACTTTAAGCTTTAAGAATTGCGATAGTGTTGAATATATGGCGATGCTATTTCGACCAGCCATATTGCCAGTATCAGGCAAAAGTTTAACTTTTTCGACCTTAAATTGGAACACACAATTGGACTTTGTAAACACTCAACTGACAAAAGAGGTGTTTGTGTATTTACTAGTATGTACATACGCTGGTTTTTTGTTGGTTGTTGTTTGTCGATAACAATTTTCTCTACAACTAATATAATTATGATTTGTTGTGAATTTTTCCATGCGACAAAAATAATACCGTCAGTCTCTGAGAGTGTAGTAATAACTGCTTATACTTTTCTTACGGTTCCCGTTTTTAATCGTTGGCGAGGGTCAAGCCGTAAATGTGTGGAGATTATCATCCCTTAATTTGTAAGTCCCCTTTTCTAAAGAGGATCTTTTTGTTTCTCTCACCTATTCGTTTAATATTAAAATCGTTTTAGACGTTTTCAATTTTGCATAACGTCTACTTAGGAATATGAGTTTATTTTATACTATTTTGTAAGTACGTGAAATGGAATAAATATTTTACGACTTTTGCGGCTGTCTGTCATTGTTAATTTCGTGATATAATGTAATGGACGTGACGCACGGCGGACCCAGGGACCTGAATTTTCTCGCATGCGAGTTCGCGTGTTTGAAGTATATTCTTTATACTTAGGGTAAAATAGAATTATTAAAATGTTTTTTAAATTCTATATAAATACTGTTATGATTTTAAGTCTTATCAAATTGTAGTGGCGATTAAAACGTAGAAGAAAAGTGTTGTAGCAAACGCTCGCCTAATTAACATATTTAGTGGAAAAACGAAATAGAAAAATAATAAAAATATACTTTTTTATTTTTAATACCAAAACTATATATAAAGTGGTCGTGTGATAAAACTTATCGAGATTACTAAAAATCATTACTTACGCTAAAATTTATTATTTAAAGCTACGGTGTTTGCCCTTTTGTTGGGTCTGGGGCTGTTTAAATCTTATGGAAACTTTCAGTTTATTCACGAAGCTTTTTTGTTACACTCGAACGTAATTAGTCAATTTCCATTTTTAATTTATATACTTATCAACTGCAAACAAACTACATAAAAATTTTTATTGTAAATTATGTATTTGTTGTACAACGCATCTGTAGCTTTCACGTTTAAAAAATTAATCGTCTTATTTTTTGGCGACAATAATTATGTAAACCACAAAACTGGGTGTTCAGACTTGGAATTTAAAAATAAAAGTATTAATATATTATGTTACTAAATTTATTGTAATTTAAAAACGTTTTCTTTAAATTTGTAATTTGCAATACTAAATCAAATTGTATTAAATTATGGGCAGAGGGGGTGCGCCGGGTTAAGCATGACCTGTCTGAAGGGAATAATATAATTAATTCTGCTTTGTTTTGTGCTTTCGAATTTTAAAAATATTACTTTTACTTTTTAGTTTACCTATATAATTTTTAATAATTTTTTTTACTTTTAATCTAATCGATAATTATTTGATCACTTCGTGAAAAATATTCGGTTTTACTATGTAATAACTTTGTTGGTGTTATAAACTGACCATTTCCTCCCGTTAAGAATTTATTTTAACCAAAATATATACGTAGGTATTCTAAACAAATAATGAAGTCGGGAAAGTTTCGCTAACTTTTATACATTTTGAGGATAATATTCAAGTTGCGTGATATATTGAGTTGTTTAAAATGAAAACAGTTTATTTTTTGTTCAAACAAAACAGCATAAGTTTAATTTGAATACATAACGCATTCTTATTTTATTTTCAGTGGTAAGTGAAAACGTAATTTTAATTTTATTTTCAATTAGATGTCCGTCCCTAGATTAATTTTATCGCGGTAGATTTACCTACTTGTAAATGAGGAAAACCCTTTTTTGTCGATAATTTAATCAAACTTTTGTATGCATATTGTTCGTAGTTATATATACATATCAAAATGAAATTATTGGACAATCGGAGACATCTCCATTAACCTATTCAATGACGAGCTGGCACCGTTCACCTCCACAAAATTTTTACAATGGAGCTAATACTTTTGTTGGTGGTTCCACGATGTGCTTTTCGTGTTATATGTAATTTTATTTTTATATCGAGTTGCATTAAAAGTTTGTCATTAGTTGTGCAACATATCGATGTTATAATAATATTATGTTCTATCCACTAAAATGATAGACGTGGTTAGTATAAATGGATGATTAATGGTTGTGGAGAAGCTCCCTCGCAACGAACGTTATGAATATTTATTTTATCATTAAAAATATATTTTATGTAAACATGTAAAGCGTGTAAACTGTAGATTGCAAACGATGAAAAAGGAAGTTACTGGACTTGATAACTTTTTTCTCCATCTTCGATCCCCTCTCTCTTTTATACGAGCGTTCAATATTTGTCTTTACAACCAAAACACTTACGAGGAAATCTTGTCAAGAGTAACAAAATTGGCAGGTTATGCATGCGTGTATTGTATTAGAATTTAGTCTATTCAATAAAACTGAGAATCACCCGAATTAACAACGAGATATTGAAGATCAACCATTATTTATCAGTCATCTATGGCTTTGATTCTTTTTGTTAATTACAATAAACCTTGAAATCGTTATTAAAAAATAAATTTATTGGATATTAACATGCAATAAAATTTATTTCAAATTAATTACATGCTATTTTAAATTTTATTATAATAATAAAAGTAATGTATAGATAGATTTAGTTTATATTTTGATAAAAATTTGTAAATTAAATTTAAACATCATTTTAGTTTATCACTTTTACCGGAACATAAATCATTAAATTTTTAAACGAATAATTAATTGCAGAAGCTATTAAAATTATTTTGAATATTAATTATAAGTTTCTCGTAGGTACCTCTACTAACTAGGTGCTATTTTTAAGATCTATGGGGAATATGTCAGCTTTTACTAGGAAGTTTTCATAAACATTGATGTTTAAAGTTATATAGAACAAATTATAAAATTATATATTATGCAATTATATTATGCGTTAATTATAATTAATTATTATTATAACAAATTAGTTTCAATTGAAATAATAGTAGTTGAAGTGTTTCAAAACAGTCTTTTGACATGGCAGAATTGATTTTGTATATGACGAGGTGAACATTTGTTCAAGTTATGACGATGCAAATCGATTGTAAGAATATAATCGAAACCTAAGTTTCTATTAATGCGTCTAATCAATAAGTATCTAATTATTAATTCACCTCGATACTTTTTCGTCAAGTACACTCGTTCTATGACGGGGCAAATATTTACAAGTGACATAATATTTGCCGAGTACATCAGTCTTAGGATACCCTGAGGGTGGCAATGTGGTATAAAATTAAACCATTTTGTTTAAAATTTTACGGTTTCTAAGCTTTTAATAAATTGGATAATTACCGAGAGTAAACTTTTTTAAACTTTAAGTTTGAAAACTATAAAGTGTTGTTTCCAAAAACAATTCCAGTTGAATTTCTTAAAAATTATTCTATCTATTCCAAAGTATTTCCAATAATTTCATGTTAATTCCAGTAATTCTAGCTTTGCATTATATAATTTCATTTATTATATTTTGGGCTTAAGGTAATTTTTCTCATCCCGTATACTCGTTTAAATGTATCAACTCCAAAAATTCCATTGCGATTCTATTAGTAATACTGATTAAATTCTAACAATTTGTATGTTTAACTAATTTATTCCAAAGCTGGGCATATTGTAGATACCTAATTATTGTAAATGATGAAAAGATTTTTTTCTCTTTTTTTGTAGATATTATTTACTTTGTTTTTATCATATGCATAGTAATTGGTTAATAATAAATTAAATTGCTTATTTAGTAGGTACCATTAAAGCATTAAACACTTCTATAGCTCTTCTTTGAAGAAGTATGCTATTACTTCTCACTTTTTAATCCTATTATGCTGCAAGTGTTGCCTAACTAGCTTGGATGTACATAAACCATGTTTATACACAGAATTAAGAAAACATAAATCTTGCGATAAAGGCAAGTAAAAATATTGCATAAATAAAATAAAATTTTTAAAATGTCAATTATTTAAAAATAATTCATTAAAATCCTAAATTTAGTTTATAAAAGTTAACCTGGGTTTGAAAATTTAACCAGGACCGGCCAAAGGGGTAAGAGTATATCAGACTTATGTACACCTATTTTATATTTATATTACGTCGGGAGTTCTAGAATTTGTGGATTTCTTAAATTAGAATAAATTTTACTTCATTTTCAATACGTTTTTCCTTCAAGGAATGAGTGATTAATCAATATAATATTATGTACATTTTATCTTACAAAATTGCATTTGATAATAATGTTTGTCAATCAATTCTTCTTCTTCTTCTTTAAGTGTCATACACTGCAGTGCGTAGACAATCACTTCGCTGAAGCCAAGATGACGTACTTTGCCTTGTATGTATAATGTATTCGACGAGACCATCAGGGTATGAACCGTGGTTATCCGTTTCCCAGTTGGCCGATGTCCATACTTCTGATCTGCAAAAAGAGCATTCTTTTGAAATGGGAACTTGGATTCAACTTACCTGAAAATATTTCTATTTTCTACTTCTTTTTATTGATTAAATTCGATAAGGTTTTGATAATCTTGGTTCCAAAATTACGGAAATCATGTAGTACAAACAGTAGTTGAATCGAATTACGGCGGGCACACTGTGTATACTTCGTATATAAAGTTCACGAGTTCATAAGTTACTTAATGTTATTTTAGTTTAACAAAATGATAGAACTGGAATAAGAGCAAACTTCAAGTGATAGTTTTTAGAAATTTAATTTAATTGTAAGAGAAATAAGCTGTTAAATTGTAGTAATTTCGGGTCGATTAAGATATTTTTAGTTAAATTACTGATCGTAAATTAATGTTTGTTTTGATGCATCAAAAGTTACTTGCTTTTCGGAATATTAAAGTTGCAATGTTAGAGTGTTTCATGATGAAAGTGAAGCGCATTAGTTGTAAAACACATTAGGTGTGCATGCTAACGCTCCATGAAACAACTTTATGCTTTGGGTGCGCCAATAGGGGCGACAATATTAGGGTGCGGAATTCGTGACGTTACGTCAATAATGTTACTATTATCATATTTTTTTATATATCTACATAATTTTTTCAAATTTGTCACATTTTGCAAAAATTTCAACTTACACTATTATCATGCAATGCTCGTGTGGAAGTGTTTAGCCTAATTAATGCTCGTTTAAAAGTATTAATACCTATTTCGTGATTAAAATTTTATGGGTGTGTGCATTTGAAAAGCGTTTAACTGGCAGCCCATTTTATCAGTGTTACATAACATTTAAAGGAATAACAATGTTAATAGTATAAGCCACAAGTGGAAAATGTTAAATATTCAAATCTGACTTAATATTAGCTTTACAATTGCAAATAGCATATTTTTGTGTAAAACACTTTTTTTATTAATCAGAATTTAAACCGAAATTTTCATCTACCCAAGTGGACTATTAAATAGTAGACCATAGCAAAATTCTAAGTTTGAATTTTCCACTTGATGGAATTTTTTAACTCGGCCTTTTGGGTAAACAGCGACATCTTGGTTTACTTTTTTTTCTCTATTTTTACGCAAGTATGCGTAATCGTAAGCTTCTTTTTGTGCAAGAATTCGATAAATTAACTGGGTCATGCGTGCAAAATAGATAACTGAAAATATTTGGGTTAGTTAATTAATACTTTTGCTTTTAATTTTTCATTATTTTTTATCATTACGAAAGTGTCTCTGTTATGAGAAAGAGAATATCGATTTGTTTTTCAACTATACTTTGGTATTTCTTGATTGCCTATTTCTGATTAAATATTTAAACTGAATTAAGAATTTCATTTTCATGTTATTTTTCGATTTTTGTTTATTAGTGCATGTTTCAGTTACAACACGTATTGTCTGTTATATATTTCGAGATGCCATAAATATTAGGGTTGAGTAGCATTACATTGGTGTTTTATATGCCCCTTGTGTACGGTATTACCGCCATCATATATGGAAGAGTCATGACTGTATTTTGGTAGTTCACGAGGTTTCCTGGTTATTAAAGATGTTTATTTCATGTAGGTTATATTAGGACATCTTATTTTTTCAAAGGGCTTTAACTTATACGAGTGTAAGTAAGCAGGGCAGCAATCGTAAAATTGAAAGAAAGATGATGTTAGTCTCGTTTGGGCTGTTTTGTTTTAGCTTATATAGTTTTGCGTGTCAAACTTTGATTGAATCCGACTTTTTTTTTTTAATTTTGAAGCACTAATAAGGAAGAAAAAGAAATTAATTAATTTCTAGGAATTTATGGTCGGTTTATTGCAAGTTAAGTTTCAAATATATTTGTAAATGTCACATAACCCAAGCGATTCTACTAGCTACCTAATTCAGTAGCTAATAAAGCTAACTTGAGCATGTTTTAGTTGTACTAATAGCACAAGTCTGCACCCTTAAACCGATGGAATGTTTCCCCTACGTTGTGCTCGTGGAGTTTTAATTTAGCAACTTTATGTTCCCGGTACATATTTAATGCAAAATATAGGTTGGACAAATTTTAAAAAAAGTTACAAATTGCTCAAGTTTCATGGTAGCTTATTGAGGTGAAAAATTACGTTTTTATTTTTTTGAAAGACTTTACATTATTTATTTAAAAGCTAGGTTTTATTTCAAGATATGTATTAACATTTTTTTCTCTTTTTTCCAGGTAAGATTACGATTCTTGTACGACTCGGTCAAATGCAGAAGTTGCATTTAATATTTGTAAGTACATTAATTATACAAACAATATTCTTTGTATATGAAAAGTGCGTTATCAATAATTTATTTTTTGAACAAATTAAAAAAATTTTAATTTCAAATTTAATGTTATTTGAAATCTCAACATTCTCGCATTTTAATTAAGAAATGAGAAATATCCATAAAACGAGTTCTTTTTATTTTTAAAACATTTTCTTTTAGAATATTTCAATTTAATTTTCAATTTAGATTTTAACAACAACTTTGTTATTTTGATTATTTATCTAGAGCCGATTTTTAAAACAGTGAATTTAATTAACTAATGGTTCATATTCTCTTGATAATTTTGGAATTTTATTGTTACAATACAGTAACAATTAACACAAAATTGTTCGTGTTCAAATTTTGCCGATAGCAAGTTTTACTCAAAAATTGCCATCGGCAATAAGATATTGTAATATTTTGGCCCATCAGATAAATTTTTACACATAGCATTAGCATAGGGATGTACGAAGGATGCTGTAATATTAGGATGGGGATCAGGTTTATATGAATGGCGATGACTGGTTTATATAAATTGGATTTATTTTGAAATTAACATATTTTTATGCTTGATCTTGGTAATTCTGACTAACACGTCAAGAATAAATTCTGCCATCAGATTTTAATTTTACTAACTAGGATTTTTTTGGTTTTCCATCGAGGAAACCTACTTCGTTGTAGGTACTTACTATTTTTATAACATAATTTAATTTCTAAGATGAGTTTGTTATTTTTTAATTTCGTTCTTCAGTAATTTTAATTAGTATTTTCCGTGCAGTTGTAATATTATTTTCCCCAGCAGCACCGACTGTTACCTACTTACCTACATACTAAAATTTTATTCCTCACACGCTTACTTTAAAATTGATCGAACGTGCGTAAATATTTTTTGCATTTTTTGGTTTTCTAAACATTCTACCTAAAGCATTTACGGTTGATATCTTAGATCGTCTATTTTCAGTTTGATTGACTTCCAAGATCGACGTTCTTTTTCGTTTCAATTTTACGAATCCCACGAGAGACAACCATACTTCGATTTCACAGATCCGCGAACGTTTTGATCAAAGTGTTTGTTCGGAAATTTTAGGAAATGTTTATTCAATTGTATATTTATGACTTAAAGTATTGAAAGTTTTAATTAAACAGAATTAAAAGATGAGTTTATTCAAATGCGCGGCTTTATTTCAAATAAATTTTATTTTTAAATGTGGTTATTTAACTGAAAAATATTATACCTTTTAGTAAATTTTGTAAATTGGACATAAAAATGTTTTTACATTCGCAATTTAATTAGAATGTTGAAAACACAAAAAACAATACTTACATTTGCTGTATTAAAATATTCTTATTTTTAACAATATGCATAATATATTTCTTATACATTTTGATCATTTTATTTTCGAGTACTATGTTTCGAACGAACGTCCCGGATTATTTCGGATAAAGAGTCAAGAGAATTGTATAAGGAAGATAAATAAATGTAGTATTTTTTTGTCTTTTCCATAAACAAACTTTTTTGAGTTATCAAACTCATAAAATATTTTAGAGAAGTTACAATACAATAAATAAATTTTTCACGTTTTTCAAACTTGTACGATTCTTAACATTGAGAGATAGAAAACTACCAATCATGATTTATTTATTTTACAATAAATTACTGTGCTTTATTTTAGCGAGTATTTTTAATTTGCTGTTTTTATTATTGATTATATTGTCAAATATTATCATTTTAAATTTGCCTTTGTTTAGTAGCGGAATAATCAAAACAATAGAGGAAAGAAATAATTCGTACAATTGCAGGCGAGCTACAAAAGTCACAGTTGCTCCGAATAAAACCCGTAAATCAAAATTTAGTAAAACAATTGCGTTTACCAAAAAATAAACCTGTAAGTTTGATAATAATTGAACATCAACAAGTTAAATGAAAAGGGTTGTTATTAGTATTACATGATGAGCCGCATTTATTCGAAACAGGTAAACGTGAAAAGAACTTCCGAGTAAACAATAAAAAGCTTTATTCGAAGCATTTGAAATCGATGCTCAAAAGCTTTTAAAATTTAAGTTTGCTTGCAGTAGAAGACATATATGTAAGCAAATATGAAAAACTCGAGTAGGTAGACATTTCTATATTTTATGCGATTGGTCTTCTTACATGCTTTAGTGATAGTACACTATATAAAAATAAATTATTGTAATTTTATTTAGCTGTTTATATACATTGTAATAAAAATCAATTGGCTATTATTAATCGGGTTTAATCTTGTCTAACAGTTATTATCTATCGTACGATGCTTTTACGTTTGATGTAAAATATTGTACCAATAAAACCTGTAATTTTACTAAAAATTAAACCACGAGTCAGACAAATCAAAGTAAATTTAGGATATAATCTTAGATACTACTTGAACTCTAATCCAGTATATACACAAGTAACGAATGGATAGTCAATGTTTTTGAGCAACTAGCGAGTGTTGTAATACATTGGAGGGATGAGTAATTGAAATAATGTACATATGAGCATAAAATATTTTTAAATTTTAAGGAATTACAATGTGCTTTAATGCACAGTTTCATAAATCGTAACCCGATTATGTCTTATAGCTCCAAAAAAACCTTGTGCAATATATCGATAAAAATCTAATTATTTCGTCAAATATCTACGTTCCGCTTTACTAATACCTGTAGACAGGTTTAAATTGGTCCCTGTCGAATACCTTCTCAAATCTTAATATAAATTATTAAACAGAAATACTCCGGCCTATTGAATCCATCTAATTTTTTTCAATTATCTGCCTTATTGAAACTTTAGTTTTAAAACCCCATTTGTTTGTGATGGTGAGTTTAGTTGTGATAAAAAGCAGCTTAATTGTTAGCTTAAGGGTGTTCGGTAGGTGTTCATTACGGGTAAAAATGTAATGTCCGATAGAAAATAATTAGTTTAGCTGTAATGTATACTGGAACTACGAAATTAATTTCAAAATATTGCGCTAGAAAAGCGACCATATAATAATTATATTAGAATAAACGAAAATTGTATTGTATATTAAAAATGTAATTTCTTTGCAAATGAAACAATTTTTTTTTTCTACAAAATTAAATTTTCTTTTAAGTTTGAAAATTTAATCCACAGTTGAAAAATAATCCTTTGATATTCCTTTGATATAATTTTCTTATGATTAATTTATTACACGAAAGTTTAGGAAATCCTACATTATTGAATTTACATAGATCACAGATCACATTATGATAACAGTTTTACCAAATTATGTTCTATTGAAACACTCATTAATAACGATCAACACTAATATCAGTTTCTGAGACAAATTAAAAACAAATTAAAATCTAATTATTTTAAAGTTTTTTTTAAAGCCGAAATGTGAATTTAATTTTGTAATTTTGGTTTAACCTTTTGGTTTTATCCCAGTAAATATAGGCATTATTTTTTTTAGTGTCGTTTAACTATGTCATCAGTTCAAGTTATTGTTTCTCAATTTATTTTCTTGGCAATTTTACCAGTTCTGCCTATCTAAATATATATAAGTTAGTAAATATTTTTTCCACTTTTACCGCGTTGCTTCCTTACGTTTTGAGAATATTTAAGATTTCATTATAGCTTTCATATGCCCAGCAATTTTTGAAAACTTTAGTTTTCACATGCAATTAGTTTAAATTTGCTGTATGATAATAATAAAAAACTATTTAACACAATCCAAGTTGTGATGTTCTATTATATATCTGCAGGTTCATTTTATCTTCGTATTTGGTGTCGCACAAGGATATTCATGTTTTGGATTTACATATCTCGTATAACACAGACAAAATTGAAATATTTGATTCTTTAATGTGATTCCGTGAATTTAATAAATTTTTTTGATTCTTTAGAATTTTTATGCAGTTTCATTTTATGTGGGCGGTTTAGAGTGTGTAAACTTGAGAATTTCACAAATAATTCCATTAGCATTCCGAAATATGAAATCAAATATCAGTTCTATTAAAAAAATTAAAATATCTTTCGTGCCTTTCCCTCTGATCCCTCTAAGTAGGTTTAGACAACGTTAGTACCAGTTGGTACAGTACAGTAATTTCTAAAACCGATTAAGAAATTATATAAGTTTGTAAGGAAATCGTTCAGCAAAAGTTCGAATGAAACTGAATGCTGTTGTGCAGCAGTTCGTAGTTAGCTGTCATAGCTGTATAAAGTTTTCCTCTTTAACTTACGATAACCTGATATCATAGACAATCGTAATCGACTATTATGTAATAAATGTACTCAAATGAAACTTCCAATGAATGGTACCCCCCATTCTTCTAGAACATAAGCTTTTCGATTAAGAAAGAAGATCCAATTAAGCAATTGTGCAACAGACCAAATTCGTAGTACACATTAATTTTGAAACATTTATATTGTCTTCGCACCCATTACACATTATTATCTTTTTTTCGATAATGCATGAAGTAAAATCTTCATTAATATTTACTTCTAGTCCTTTATTTCTAAATTTTAATTAAGTAAAATCGATTGTTTTGGTGAACTTAAGCTAGTTTCTTTTACGTGTTTTTATTTGGAAAGTTTCACTTTTGATAAGTTCGGAGTTCATCCCTTATGAAAGTGTTCGTTAGGGTCATACCATAATTAACTTGTTTAAGTTAAGGGATACGTGAACTGATAGTGTATTAGAAATTTCAACCAATAACGTGACTCATGCGTGTTTTCAATAAGTTGTTGAAACTTGATGCAAAGAGCGATAATATTACAAGATTCTTACTTTAGGGTAGAAATAGATAACTTGATTGATGGAAGCCTATAAAAATAATTTTTTAAATTTTATTAGTTTTACTGAGGTATTGAATACACCACATAAGACATAAATTACAAATATAAACCTACAATTTTGAGAATCATTAAATATATTCTTAAAAAGAATTTTTATTTTTTTATGCTTAGCTTAGGAGAAAAATTATATTAAATTTATTTTTTATTTAAGTTTTAACATTTTTAAATCATTATACGCCGGTTGTCTATTAAGCACGAGTCTGGAAGGACAGGAATATCTGTTTTTAAGTTTTTTTTCCGTTTGAAATTCGTAAACCAATCCGCTCGTAAAAACAATTTCTAAAGGCACCGGTTTAAAATAGAGGAAATCTCAATTTTTAAGTAAAATTCGGCTAAAATGATTAAACTATACAGGGTCGCATAAAATATAAATATATCCATTCACTAAGAATGAACCTCTTTTCCATAAAGTAGGAAATGACACACGTGATAACAATAAATTCTAGATATACCTGTACCTATAAATAAATTTCATATCTTATATTATTGTTTTAAGTTTTAAGAAAAAGCGCTAACGTCATATAGCGGCCGTGATATAACGGTTAGGTGACGTCAAGAAAATTAGTTTCATAATTGCAAAAGGTCAAAATATCCATCATACAAAAATCCCTCATACCACTTCGTAAAGTACCGTAGGTGCTCTTCCCTTCAATCGGCGTAGTCGATAATTAGTTAATAAAATAAGGATGCCGTCGATAATTAAATAATATGCTTTAACTAAAATGGATCGATTTGCTCGTAGATTGAAAATCGTGGAATGATAATTTAATTTTTAGTTTTATGCAAATTTGGTTTACGTAAAACAACGTATAAATAAATGAGAGAATGCAATTGACACGACAGCGTTAGTCAATAATCCCTTCAACCGGATTCCCTACAAGTTTCATTCAAATGTAAAACGATATCTCTCAACGTGCATCCTTTTGTTAAAATTCACTTTGTGTATTTAATTGGAATTGAATTTCCGCTCTTGGGATACATATGCGAACAATTTTTGAATTAAGTCTAAACAACTACCACTCGTCAAAAATGTTGTCCAACGACCTTTTTAAGGCAATAAAATTTTTAAAACACCACGTCGACGTTTTCTATTATTTAATTTCATAAATCCTAATGAGAATCGATTTCCTCCGTAATAATGTTTGTTCAAATTAACTATTATGTTACGTTTGAATAAAATTGCGAATTTCAATGAGATAACCAAAGTTTATTTGAGAATAAACTTTACAGTAACTTTTGAGAAGTCAATTTTATTTTATTCGTTTCTAAATGTGGATGTTCTGGAAAAGAACCTACTTGTTTAAATTGTCAAAAGAAACAAACATGGTAATTTTACAAAGATAAAATAACAATATAATAAATGGTTACTGCCAACAATTACTACATAAAACTGTAAATTACAAATAATTACATATTTTTAATATGCTATTTGTTTTATGTAAACATAATAGTTAAATACGCCATTTTTACCTTTGTTAATTGTCTCGATAGGTAATGAAGTACTACAGCTAAGAACTTGGAATTTACTTAATTATTTTTTCAAGTAAGCGATCAATTAACTCCAATTTGTAACTTATTTATTTATTCAAGTTCGTAGGCAATTTAGAATAATTTAATTCAAATTAATGAAATATTTAAAGTTTTACTATAGCAGGATTGGAAAAAATAATCTTATAATATTAATATGTTTTGTAGGTAGGATTGAAATCGGAGAGGTATTTTTCTCTGGATGACCGTCTGTGTGGGCGCCTATACAATTGCTGTCAGTAGGGAGAAAAGTTAAGGATTTAGAATTCCTGTATAGGACTTGTGAACACTTTTATAGATTATCCAATATTGGGGTTTCCCTGTTACAATATTCTTCACCGTTGCACAGGATTTAAAAGTTTTTTCATTATGAGTACCATTGATGAAATACTATCACACTAGAAAATTACTCAGAAATATATTTTGATTTGAAAGGTATTGTGATTTTAACGTTTTTGTGGAGAAACTCTGTAATTATAAGTTATATGGAAAATTAGTAGGTATTCCAGTGGTGGCTGGTATGGGAAGGCGCTATTGACATTGAATTTTAAATACTAATTATTATTATTGTAAATTCTGAATAATATTTTTCATACAGTTAAAATCACAATATTGGAACTATACTATAATGATTGGTTAACATTTTTTTATTAACAACATTAACAAAAGAAATTAAACGTTGGATATCATAGGATACAATTCTGTAATATGCAAGTACTGCAGTAAATATTTTTAGGTAGACAATAATATTACAATATGTATATTATTGTATTTTCCCAATTTTTTGAAATACTTACTTTTTAAAATCAAATTTCTAAACTTAACTAACTTATAAATTTGTTTGATAATTTATGCTATATAACTTCAATTATTTTAATATAATAAATTTTCCGCTTGTGATAACTTAGTAATTTAGTTTGACTTTTCTTTGTAGGAATGTTTGTATTGCCACAAACGGTAGTTAACTACATTGTCAGCGATAAATATTTTCAATTTTTTTTTAGTATCATAAGGAATATTGTGTGCACTGAGCAACATTTTTACGATTTCATAATTTATTATTTTGGCTGATTTCTATACGTTGCTATTTGCTAGACCATATAGTATATTTATGGGCTATGGTTATAGACCTGTCGCTGTCGCTGTTAAAATGTGTTGAAAACCACGAATTTGATGTAAGAGTCTCGGTTAAATATGGGGTTTTCTCCGAGTTTATTCTAGCATGGATGCTTTTTAATATCTTTATTAATGAACGATCTACAACCCTGACGATACTTTGGTGCTTTAGATTTAGTGAGATTTTAGACTACAACTAGATTACGAGAAGATTATTTTTGACTAAGAAACAAAAAGTCTTCAAATTATAATAATTGATAAATGATTCTATTTCAAGCACTAAGCACTCATTAGTAAATTGGTCTACTTAGATGTTAATACTGTTAATGTCTCTATGAATACTTGGCTCAACCAAGTAGTAATACATATTATGTATAAATATGGATTTTCTTTACTAACAGATTATTAAAACACTATTTTAATTGGCTAATTTATTGAACAAAAGCTACTTTTTGAAAAGTGGTTCTTATTAAACTTACATTGAAAATTTGTAATTATATAGAAAGATAATATTATATAAATTATTTATAGTTACTTTTTTATGTAATTGTCTTAAGTAGGTGGTAGGTACTTTTCTAGAACAAATTTTATATCTAGTATATTTATAATAATTTGTATTTTCATAATTAAATAGCAATTTCTGATGTTCTGAAACTATAATACAAGTTATATATCATTATACCTGCTGCTTATTTTAAGAAATAGTAACCCCTGTAGAAGTTCTCATGTATTTCGAACACGCAAATGAATGACCTAAATTATCAACCAATCACTTGTAAGTTTTTCTTTATGATATGTTCCTGTAGATCAATACTTTTATTGGTTTTTACATAATTTATGGTCTATTTCCTATCATCAAATATTCTCCACGCAAACCTGTAATTACGATATACTATTATGAATATTATAACAGTCTAACTATTGTTGAGCTATTGAAAAGTATTCTATTTTTTTAAATTTTATTATACCGGTATACTTTTTTGTTTTATTTAAACATTTATTTAATTCCAAACAAAACAACTCCCTCTAGACAGCTTGGACCTTAACAATAATATGATAATATGCGAAAGCAAAATATGAGACCATAACTATTCGTCCACTTGATATCCCAATTTCAAGACCCAACTATCTTGCGGGAACTGTGATAATAATTATTATTAGTGCAACAGGTTAAACTATTGGCCAATTTGGACAATAATTTCTTAGTACTTCTATTTGCCGTTCAACGAAATTAACAAAATTACGAAATATTTTATTCAATAAAAAAAAACTGTTGCCATGCCAATCATTTTTGAAATCTTTGTAGAATCCCCAAGTTTAGTAATTTATTAGGAATCTTTCATTTCTTTTGAAGTGTTAACAATAAAAGTAATTATTCTTGAATCTTGTATCTCACTTTTATTGAATTTTGCAAATTGTTTAAATATGGATTAAATTATTTTTTAGGTAATTCTTAAGTACGGAAATGTTTTAAAAATACACTAAACCAAATACGCAATAGGGCTATAATTTTTCAACGGATAATACAATCAATAGCTCGACGTTTTGAAGCATGAATCATTAATCAGGAAGACATTTTGAATACTCAGTTTAAAAACAGTTATGTACGAATAGATTTTAATTGAATTTAGAAATGTATTTTTAGTGAAATGATGAGTTTTTGTAAACGTTTTATATTGTTAATTATTATCGATGATATTATTGTCGTTTAATTGCAGTAATTTTATGCGTGCATTAGTTTAATTTACACTTTTTATGATTTTAAAAACACGAAACCTTCCGTGTAAAAACCATTTTATTGACCATTACAAAAAACTCTTTAAAGATTGGCGAAACAATTAAAGAAACTCAATTTTGATGCAATAATGTTGGAAATGGAAATAGCGTGTACAACCGACGAATTAAACGCATAATTAAAAAGTGTTGATTTTATTGTTCAAATTTATAAAATTTTTACTTAAAACTAAATAAATACTTCTAATTAATTGAAATTTCCACTTGTCAATAGTATTTAGTCAATAATGCCTTTAGTGTTTCGAATCGATTCCATTTAAAACACTTAAACCATCGATTACACATTATTGATGAAACGGAAATGAGGCATGATGATTTTATTAGGTACTTTGTAATATAGGGATATTCGGAAAGTATGTAACGATTTTGAATTTAAATAAAAATTTTACGAAAAATTTCCCTAGTCAAAATGCAATGCTTAAGTTAAGTACTGTTGGCTAAGTCTGTTGGTGTTGAATTATTGCAAAATTAATTCATCAAAATACAGAATTCAAATCCGCTTGTTGAGCGAACACATAACGAATGTCTCTAGCCGTTAATTAAATAAAATGAACAGAAATAGTTAGTCTCAATTAAATTCTTACATCTGATAAGAATTCCCAATAATTGTACGGTAGTAAATATGCATTTTGAATTTTTGGCAGTGTTAATCGCGACTGCTGTTTACATTCTATAGTATATGGAAATATATGGCAACAACGATTATTAATGTTTGTCGAAGAATACAAAACATTTCCAAATGTTGTCTAAACGCTTAAGCAACTTAACATTTTTTGTATAAATAAGTGTATTACAATCATTAATATCTGCAGAGGTTATTTTTTATTACTTTGTAATACGAAATAATCTAGAAAAATTTCTTAGTTCAAATCATTTTTAAATTATTCATACCTCATGTAACAAGTTCAGTTTTGATAATCTTTGGAGGTTATGGTAAGTCAATTTTGTACAATTTAGTCGATAATTTTGTTTAGTTTGAAAAATTTTTTCTTTTTATTTTACAATGTAATCGTAATCGATGCGTGCAACTGAAGAATGGCAATAACCATGAAATAACGTTATATTGTACTTCGTATTACGAAATTTTCATTTTTTCAAATTTTCTTAATCCAGACCTGTTATGTGTTAATTGTCTCCTTTTTAAATTTTTTGAATTTTGATTTTCTACGTATTGTATTATTCTTATATTTTTTGAATTTAACGAAATAATCTATCTTACTTAAATGGCTCCATATTATATTTTCAAGCTTCTTGCATACATAACGGCAAACTTTACATAAATTAAAATATAATTAATTAGAGTACAACAAAGCACTTAGATTATAAAAATAAAGTTGTATTTACGCCATTTAGGCCTAAAAAGGGTTACTTTTGTTAACTCCACAAAAAACGTTAAAAAGCAATGTTTTTAATACATCTACCTATTAATTTTAGAAAGCATTCAGTCATATTTGTTTCAATTAAAATTTTCCATGCAAAATGCATCTATAAAGCAACAGAAATAGTTAAGGATTGACTTTTCCAAAATATATACTTCGATATTATTTAATTAAAGAAAAAGTTAGACTGAACTAGAATTTCCACGTTTCGATCTATGGAAAATTCCCATTTTGGTTGAAATTACACTAAACGAATTAATAATATTTATTATTCAGAACAAAATATAACAATTTTATTTAAACACGTTAAGCTATTTTTAATGGACAGCTTTTTGTACCAATTTTTTCAATTTTATATCGATTTTCATGAAATCCATTAATCAGTAATACCTACTAATTTTGTTATGTTTTGTAACTTTATAGCTAATGTTTGAGGTGTTTGTCAATTTCGTTTGTCATATATCTTACTATTTTTCGATTATTGAATTATTTATTATCGAGAGTTATTTTCATAATGACGCACATCGTTTTTGTAATACATATACTTTAAAGTATTGCTACTTTTTACTAGATTAAACTCGCCTGTGTAGTCGCGTGATTGATTAGAACGATAAAAGCGATTAATTGATGTTTTATAAGGAGTATAATTTTAACTTTTTTTTTAAATTCTATATATTTCTAAATTTTTCATATAGAAGGACACCTAGGGACATTTTCACGATTGCTACTTTCAATAAGCTTTACTCTTAGCTTTTTCTTGAAAATTCATTAAGTTAAAAATTTTTTCAGTAAGTATTTTAAGGCTTTTCAAAATAAACTGGTGTCGATAAATTTACATTAAAGGGATAATTACAACGCTATTATTTCTAAATAAAAAATAACAATTTCTTTCATTTTTTTAAACTATAGTTTTAAAACATTAAAATATTTTAAGTAAAAATAAATGTTCTATGTTTTTATCTGTTATAATAATATATTTTCTAAATCGCGTACTCGATGTGCGGTTGTAAAAGCGACGTCTCAATCTCTAGGTTTAGACTACGTTGTTTTTCTGACATTTCTCCTTTCGCCTTGCAGCTATACTACCATGCATCTTTCCATTATAGAAACTTAAAAGCTCTTTTGTAACTTTGAAGTACCCACGCATTGCCCTAACCATATGGATTAAAAATCTTAAAATTATGATTGTGTAGAATAGGGGTGTGATGAAAACATAAATTTTTTAAATAATGTATTTACTGAAGTTTTGCTCGAGAATTTTACTCTAACATGAATTTTAAACAGTTAAGTTAGCATTAATTTAAAATTTATATCAGTTTAAAAATTTTATTTTTTTTCCATAATTTTACGTTTTAATGTTTTATCTGTATATATGATGTTTATTTCAAGAGTGGTATTTCAGTTTTCAGAAAACTTATATAAATCGACTTTAGTCTTGGTTATTAAGAATAATTGTCATGGGAAGACGATATATTTCCTTGTCACATTTAATACTTTATCTAAGTAAGTTTTTATTTGATATTTCGGAAACTAAAAAATGTTTGCGCTAATTTTATGTTGTGTGTAAAATCAATACCAATTCAGAGAGCTAAAAATAGGCTTCTGTGTAGATGCAACTATGATTTGAGCTTCTTACTACCTTTTTATTCTTTTTAACTTCAGACAGAACACTTGTTGCTGGTTATTTTTTTTTTAATTATCTAATTCTGAATATTAGTCAAATTAAACTTACTTTAATAAAGTATTAAAAGTGACAAGAAAATATTATATCGCCTTCCCCTGGCAATTATTCTTAATAACCAAGACTAAAGTAGATTTCCTGAAAAGTATTACCAACATGATTTTTTAGATATTAGGTATCTAATCTGAAAATATATATTGTATTATGACATGTTTGAAATAATTTTAAAACAAATAAATTAAAAAGGCATTTTACTTGAAAGATATAGCGAAAAGGTAATAAAAAAGTTTCGAAATAGAGCTCTCTTGCGGTTTCTTTTGTATATAGTTGGGCTTAACATTTTCAACACTAAGAGAAGCCTTGTCGCGTTCATCATTATTGAATGGATTTAAACCATAAACCACGGTTGTGGTTACTTGTTTTGTTATTTGTCACTGATTTATTTTTTTTCAACGCCGTTGTTTTAAAACACTCTTTATTCTACAATAAATTATTGAATGAAAAAAATTTGATGTAAGATGAATCAAAATTTTATTCAAGTTATCAAACAACTGTGTTACTGTATAAATAATACACTATTATTACTTATTACTAAGCAATATTTATTTTCCACTTCATTTGACATTTGACTTTTAAATTTTACACCGTAATAATGTGAAATCTATCCAGGAAGTAGATTTCGTTTACCAAATGAAGAGCACGTGGTTTTAAAAACATGAAATCCAATGCCCACCACCCGATTCATCACAAACAAAAGCAAGTAACAGCGGGAATCTCGAGTAATCCCCAGGCATTAACACAAAAACAATGCTAGGAATCTGTGAGGGAGAGACCCAACTCGAAAGCTCTGTGGATCTGAATGGACACTATAGCGGAAAATTCAATGCTATTCCATACTGACAGCAAGACACTGATTATAAAAGTAAATCCCTTTTTTCAAAAATATTATGTCCCCCGTTGATATCCAAATGAAACTTACTCTTTGCACCTTTTCATTACAAGATTCAATAGTCCACTTCACACGAATGGAATATCGCTTTCCTATCCTCCTGTTTAATTGCAGGGCTCGAATAAAATCACTAAAACATCAAAACAAAACTTATAATCAAACAAAGTTCATTATTCAATAATTGTGTCATCAAACTGTAATCTGTAACATAGCAGATTGCATAGATTAACCAAACCATCGATTCAAATTGCATTACAATTACTCAATTAAAATTTTCCGAAATGGCACATCCACATCCACATTAGATGATCTCTAATCCAAACAAAAGATGAAATCTATTGAACCTTCTTTAAACACCACGAACCATTTCACACCATCCGGTTGATGTCCTCATGTTGGTTGGCCATCGCTAACAGATCCCTCATATGGAACCGGATACGCCGACAATGACCCGTGTACCCCACAGATGCATTCAATCTCACATCTTCGTTATTCGGACAACCACCCACATGTGCGATGTTGGAAACCAAATACGGAAGCCATTTTTAAAACGCAATTGATGTCGATTACTACTTGACGTCACTGGTCGAAATAAATAGTGATTTTTCCACAATAGTGATTATAAATGACAAAACCTCTCGCCAGTTGGAATTTTTTCAGAGTAGCATGAGAAATTGCATTGATGTGGGTGAGAAAGACTGAATCATTCGTTATATTGGAAGTGTTTCTCAGGTTTCTCAAAAAGACTAGATAGTACTTTAAACTATATCCCATTCTTTATACTAATATTGCTTCTTTGTTATTTAAATTTTCTGAGTTCTTTTTTCTGAGACTCTGCCGGATGTGAACATTAGCGGTTTCTTATTGTATCATGCAGACATAGTGAATGGTAGAGGTGGAGGTGTTTGTGATTACTTCAATAACAACTAATCGAAATTAAATTAAACATCGGGTTCCAATTTTACATATTATGTGGTTTGTTACCTTTCACTGTTTTAAAATTTAAAAGCGATTATAACCCATAAAACACAGCAACAAAGCACATTGTTTAGAAATTTTCAATTTCAGGTTTGCTTTATCGGCACCAGATTTATGGAAATTACAATTAGTTGTAAACAGTATACCTAGGATATTATGAAATACTGCATTTTTCTGCAATTATTTAAAGAATAGCAAACATAAAAGCTTTGAAGTTTTTTTTTTATCTCAAAATCAATAAATAGCCGCTAACGTTTGTGGTAAAACATAAATATTACAAGAGTCACTTATTTACCAAATAGTTTTCCGTTAAAATAAATTTCTATCGTTATTTGCTTGCGATTAGTTATGTTTGTATGATATTGGTATTTGTATTTTCTATCGATATTCAGTACGCAATCGAACAATAATATTTTTTTTCAAAATTGATTCAAAAATATTTACAAGCTACAAAACAATAAATTTAATTCTTCTTGATGGTTAGATTGAATGATACTCTTACTTTCCAGTGTTTTTATTCTTTAAGATCCCACATAAATTGACCTAGACAAGCAAAATACAAAATATTTTTTGTTTTAATTTTAATATTTCAAATTTTTTCAAAATTTTAATTCTAAAATTCAATAACTCAGAAATGTTTATCCACTAGCACTAGTCTTCCTGAATATTATATAGATTTTTGTTTAAAGTTACTTTGTGAATTTATTGTTAATACATTTTCTTTTTCATTTTATACAAAAAATATACAATATGTCACAAACAGTAGGTATTTGGAGTTGTCTTACTTGGTATGTGACATCTCTTTTGACATTGTATTTACTTCAAAGCTTTTCTTATATATGTAGGGGAATGTTGTCAGGGTCGGCCCGCTGTCTAGGTCGGCCCACTGCGATTTTTCAGTGTAGACCACTGATGATACCTATGTGGGTGGATGGCTAAACATCCCTCAATGACAACGAACTTTTCTTGTCATTACTGATTTCGAAGTGTGAAGTTGAAACGTGTTGTGCACTAAGTGACTTAATAAAGACAAAAAAGTTTTCCAGTAGCTGTAAATAAAGCATCAAAACTTGAAGCGAAAACATGAATTCGTCAAAGTCTTTAAATGTATTATGGGGATAGCCTTTAAAAATTCAAATTAAAAAAATTTCAGATTTGTAATCTGTTTGGTTGTGGTGTGCGCGATGCGGTAATAGCACTTGTCGTCTAGGTTGGACCATTTGTGTAGTCACGGTCGGACACGGTCAACTCGGCGACGGCAAGTCGGCGCCGGTCAACTCGGCGACGTCAACTCGGCGACGGTCGACTCGGCGATCGGTCAACTCGGCGACCGGTTAACTCGGCGACGGTCAACTCGGCGATCGGTCAACTCGGCGACAGTCAGCTCGGCGACGGTCACCTCGGCAATCGGTCAACTCGACGACAGTCATCTCGGCGATCGGTTAACTGGTCGACGGTCATCTCGGCGATTGATCAACTCGGCGACGGCCAACTCGGCGACCGGTCAACTCAGCGGTGATTCCAAGAGAAAATCATTTTTATTCTTTTTCCAAATAAAATTCACTTATAGTCCAAAATTCACAGGCGATGATTTAAAGAAAAAGTTAACCATATAAGTAGATTGGTGTGAAATAAACTCCAATTAATCGAAAACATATTGTTTAATCATAAACAATAAAAAAAGGACAAGAAAGTTTGCTCAATGGCTGGAAAAAAAGACAAGATTAAGTATTTTTTATTTTTAAAAATAATAAATAATGTTAATAAATAAAATAAATCAAACAAAAAATAAAATAAAATAAAAAAATATAAAAAATAAACAAATAAAAAAAATGAATAAATATATTGTATTTAATCCATATTGTAATTATATGACATACCACGCAGATATTCTATAATATTTTGCCGATTGTAATTAGTAACCTTATTAAATATTCTTATGTCGGCATCGAAATATTGGTGTGATGCCAATCTCTATAACTAATCAACATATCGTTATCCTTACATTTACAGTGACACATGATTCTGGGAGTGTTGATCGAAAGCTGCAAGCAATGAAAAGCCCTTACAAAAGTAGTGACATTTGTTTTTATAATAATGTTTTTATTAACTTAAACCTGTATCTGGCAAAGTTAAAAAAAAAAGGATCTTAATTATTTAGGTATAGGGTAGGTCTTTAGAAAGCTCCACGAGAAGTTCCAATTTTTTTTAGTACCATTTTACATCTATCAATGTTTTAAAAAGTCCTACCTGAAAATATATGTTACATTGAGTGACGCATACCCTTGGTACGGACCTGCTCGAGTTTAATCCAGACGTACACTATAAACCATTCAACGAGCAATAGAAAGAGACGTCACCCAAGAATGGATCTGATAAATAATACAACTTATACCATTTCTGAATAATTTGTTAATCTGGTATAACAAACCACCGTAGATTATGTAATAAATTGGTAATGCGAAAGGAACAATAAATAAGAAAATAGAAGAAGAATATTAACAACAATAATTACAAGAAGATTGACAACAATAACTAGAATAAAGTTAAGAAGAAAATCTATTTGAATAATAATTGATTTACTCAACTCGGTCGCCGAGTTAATCGATAGCGGAGTTAATCGATCGCCGAGTTAATCGATCGCCGAGATGACCGTCGCCCAGTTAACCGATCGCCGAGGTGACCGTCGCCGAGTTCACCGATCGCCGAGATGACTGTCGCCCAGTTGACCGATCGCCGAGATGACTGTCGCCCAGTTGACCTATCGCCGAGGTGACCGTCGCCGAGTTGACTGATCGCCGAGTTGACCGTCGCCGAGTTGCCGTCGCCGAGTTGACTGTCGCCGAGTTGACGTCGCCGAGTTGTCGCGTACCGGTCACGGTTGGTCCACTGTGATTGTGTGCGTTAAGGCACACTTGACGGATATCGGCCGGCACCGTACAGTGGCGACAATCCGACATCTAAGGATAAGCCGGAAGGGACAAAAAAAAATTTCTCGGTGGAATCTCGTTAATCCATTCATGCGCGTCAACCTATTGACGCTGTATTCGCAAAAAATCCCGATTAGCCTCCATTCGTGAGTGCAATAAAAATTAAACGAATTTGGTTTATTATTTCCATGTGATTAAATTAATAAAATTCTTTCTTAAACGGAAGTTATGGGCAGAAGTTAAAAAATTGGCCAACCCTGACGACATTCCCCTATGTATAATAGTTAGTTATCATTTTTTATTTTTTATCTACAGTATCAATAAAAGTTGAAATTATGATCTAAGCATCAATACAGGAGATTGTAGAACGGTAGTTAAGTAGTTAAATTAAAATTTGACTTCACTTTGTGATTGGTTAATTTTATAAAAAGGCGAGACAAAACTTCTATAAACTTAAACGGAGGCAGCATGTTTTTGGAAAAATGATATGCTAATAAAATTCTCGTCCAAACTTTGATAATATAAAATTAATTATTGAGCTTAGTGGACTAAAATCAAACTCAGTTTTTACGAAGTCGACGTTTCGAAGACTTTATGTCTTCATCTTCAAGACTAGTAAATAATGGATGTCGAGCTGTTTGACTGTATAAAATTAGATGTTAAAAAGGGAGAGTCACAAATGGTCACAGATAAATTGTTATAATTGTTATAATTAATTGATATTTTCATATTTTTTTTTATGCTATCTATCATGGATTTTCTAATATTAAATAAAAATTATGTATTACAATAATAGCAAAATGTGACTTATAAATATTTTCCAGAAAATGAGTTCATTTATTATGTTATGTTTACTTCCAATACTTTGCATTGAAATTAATTTTCCCACAAGAGTGATTTAAAGTATTGTGGAATTACAAAAGTTAGACGTCCGGTAATAAATAATCCATTTCCAATTAACCTGTTTGCGACCGGAAGTGGAGCATATTGTCAGTGACATTTACATCTAACAGTTTTCCGGGCGCATCTATTATATAACAGGAGTTAATGGTGGATTCGGGTATCTGCCAATCAACTGTCTCTGTAGAGAACTATGGGATAACGAAATATCAGAAAATAGTGTCAACCATAACGCTTAAATAATTAAGCGTATGCCATTTACTATTTTATGCTGATATTGTAATGAGATTTCATTGTATCTATTAAAAATTAATTTATCGTATAATTTCAAAACTAATATATGTATTTACGCTGTACCGAATTTAACCATAAGTTACGTAATATTTAAACTGAACTGCTGGTTTTCTTTATTTTACATGGCGCTCTCTTATGGGTCAGTTTATGGCCAGAAGTAAAAACTAGGGTCTAGTGATTGTTTTTAAGCAGTTTACAAGCAGTCAAATCAAAGGAGAATGACAAATTGATTTAAATTACATTCCTAGTTTTATAAAGCTTTCTCTAACGATGAATTAACTAAGAATTTGTTATTTTAACTAGGTTGTGTTAAATGCTGACGAATTTCATCAAGTATTTCTCTTGTTAAGTGACTAAAATTATTCAACTTGAACAAAATAAGTTGGTATTTATTTACACGTGTACTTTGTTTGTATTTAGGTTTTAGTATCATAATTTATTTATTATCGATTTGTAGAAAGGGTATAGGTATTTTTCATTTGAATTGTAAAAGCAAAAATTTATTATTATTTTGGTCAAATTTTGTTGACCAAATTTTTTTAACAGTTTATTTTGCAATTAGCAGGTAATGAACAATTCTTATTGATGGATGTTTCTTTCGTTACCTCCTATCCTAAAAGGAAAACCTTTTGTAGTTTTGATTTCTGGACATATAAATTTGTGGGATTCTAAATTATATTTTAGAAATCTGAACAAAAAAGTTTAGAGATGAAGATTTTGGTTTGTAGATAGGTAATTTATTAATAGGATAATGTAGATAATTATAGTTTGCCAATTTGATCTCTGAGTTTCAGGAAAGCGGGAATTAGGTGCTAATTGGAAAATAACGCAAGAGCACACCGCTGACTTAGATTATTATTGAAATATTATTGAATTGGAGGGAAGCGGGGCTTTTAAAAAAATCTCGGGAATTTGGGTTTTAGATAATTTTATTCCCTGGTGAACAATAATTGTGTGTCAAACATATAGTTTCGTTTTTAATCCGAATAAGACAATACACTTTTATTTATCGAATTGTTGATTTTGTTTATTGTTTTCTTTCTACATTTCAGCTACATATACGTAAATAAATTTTATATTGTAAGGACATACTTATTTTAGGTCGATCCATAATTTACGTATTATGGGTCGCGGATATTATTTGTCATTATCAATTTCCTAGAATTGTTAGAACCCAACCAAACGATAAATGCAAATGTCTATTGACAACAGTTTGCGGCACTACACTCAGTTTGATAAAAAAAATATTTTAATTTGTAAAAAGGAGGAAAGCTTCCCTATTTATTTAATTTGCAGTTCAAAGGACCACAAAAAAATGTAATGATTAAGTTTCAATTAGGGTGTTTCAAGTAGTCTATATTTGTTAACTTGACTTGACTTGAAAGCCTGTTACTATAATTTTGAATAGACGGATTCTTAAATCAACGATGAACTCGCCAGGGATGAGAAGGTTAGAAAATAAGAATAAAGCAATTATGTAAAAGTTAATGGATAAATAGCGACAGGTTAATCTTTTATGAATATTATTAACACAACGTGATTATAATATTATAATATATTGCAATAGTCGTTGGTGATGAAAATTAATTTTACTTTTGTGCTTTATGCCTATAAATAATATGTTTGAATAACACAGCGTGTTTAAAAAAATTACACCAAATTTCAGGAGTAGATACAATTTATCAAAACCAACAAAAGAGTATTAGCACACGTAGTTAAAACAAATTAATTTCTTTTTGATTTTATAACGTCAAATTTGTTAATTCAGCAGCTGTAATATTGTCATAGTATTAATTAGCTTTGAAGCGATAAAATATTGACAGTATTTTATTCTGTGTTTCTGTGTTCAAAAAAATTATTGTTTGTTTTATATAGAATTTTATGTACTCTTAAAATTTGGTGGTTACCACTAATTTTCAACACTCTGTATTATCGTACAACATTAATAGATTTTGCGGCGTATATATTCATTAAAATTTACCAACCAATGCAATACTAATCATTATTATAATGTATTATTCCATTTGCATTATTGCATTAATCTATTAGATTCAGTTAGCCTAAAGAACCAAATTTATATGTGTTTTAAACATTTTATTCATCATCACTATGTACATTCCTAATAATTTCTTCAACATTTCTCTTCAAAAAATTATTTACCATTGAAGGAGCATTCACGTATACCCGATCTTTATGTAATCTCTTAAAAAAAAATCGAACGACTTACATCTTAAGTCGAAAGGCATTTTATAACTTTTCGAACATGAACTCCGTTCAACTAAAATTAATCGTTGTTGGTGAAGTTCAAGACTTGGGCATCTTCTCTGTACAGTAGATATATCCAAATGGATTGCATTGGAATTATTGAGAATATTTATATTCTACTGAAAATATTTTCAAATTATAATTTTATCTGCGACTGCCGTGAAAGTATTAGAAATTTAGATCTTTTCACTCACCGTCGCATCGACGTCCACTGGATCCGAAAAGCGCAAATTCACTTTCATCACAACGTTTTCACTGCAGATCCATCCTGATGTTTTTTTAGCAAAATTTATCTGACTTTCAAATGTTGTTTTTTCAATAAAGGTAATTTACGAGGGCTTCTTTTTAGTCAATTATTTTCTTGCAAACGTCGACTAACTATTCTTGTGCTGATTTGTAAATTTAAATCCTGTTTAATTACAGTAGACGTCGAACACGAATTAATTACAGCGGATCGTTTTATCATAACATCATCTCTGGTGCTTATTTTCTTTTCGTTCGATTTCATTTTCAATTTTAACGCATTATGTATACTTTTTACTGAATTATTTTCTTGCTTTTAAAATTCATTAGAAGTTGAACTGTAAATTTAATATAATAATATGAATCTACGCAGAAGTTTCATTTAAAAGTGTTCAGCCTTTGTGACCGAATAGAATTAAAAAAATATTTTTTTCAAGTTTTGGGAGTGAGAGTGAAAAAAAATATGTATCTACTTAGGTACTGTATAGTTAAGTTTTTTTGTTATAATTTTTAATTTTTCAAATTTACTAAAATTACCACCTATTTGTTTGAGAAATTACTTTTTAAGTTTTACAATAAATTTAGTTGCTTCTTTGTGGAACAATGTTTTTCTAGACTTTCTTATTTGTAAAATAATTTTTAACATTATTTTTAAATTAAAACACTATTTTAATAATCTTTAACGTTAAGTTTCATGTCAATCTCTAACCAATGCATCTTTGAATATGAGCTTCATTAACCAAACGTTAAGTCAGGATATTCCTGCTGATTACATTCATCTGGGTGATTCCTTAGCCGTAATTCCAATATTTTAGGTTTTGCTATTACTCTTTCATTTATCAAGCGATGTTCTTAATAAATTCATGTTTTACAATTGCTAGTGTTGCAGTTCAGACCACACTGTATCTAATTTAGATTTCTTCAAATATAAAAATAGTTTATTGCACTAAATTGAAAATTTATATTCACTCAAAGCGTTTTTATTTCTTGTTCATTTGTATTTTTTTGGTTGTTTTCCCGTAAACGATTAGACAATCAAAGATAGTAATTGTGAAGTACAGCATTATAAATATGCTAATTAGAGTATAAATGAATAAATATGCATCACTTACTAATTGAATATATTTATTATCTACTATTTATTTCAATTGAATTTTACTAAATCTGCATTATTAACTGTTAAAATTTCGATTGTGTAAATAAACGGTTTATTAAAATTTAAGTTATTCAGATTTTATTGATTGTTCAGGAAAGCAGGAAGTTATGAGGCCAACAAGTGACCCTTATAATTGGATGAAATATGAATTTGCAGGTTATGTTTTAATAATGTATAAATAATTAATTTAAAGTAAAGTGTATATCTTTCAGCATTTAAGTTCATAATTACAATATTTTGATAATATGAACTTAAATAATTTTGTTAAATATAGTTCGCCGTTGATATTATTATAATATTATGCGGATAAAACTTTTACACAAGTAAAAAGACTCCTATAACAATTTATTCACAGTGGAAAAATTAAAAAATTTTTTACTTGAGTTTTTGGAGTTGCAGAACATCGAAGATCCGTGATCATAAAGTTGAATTTAATTATTTTCCAAACAATAAAATTTTCAAGATCCGGAAATTAGAAATTAGATTTTATATAATTCAAAATAATATTAGAAAATGTTAATCAAAAGCAGCAAAATATTCCACATTGTACGGAAACATGACTGACAGCTGAACAAGACATGTCAGTTGTAGGAAAATATGACGAGTCGCTAGAGACAGAAGAAAAAACGGTAATGCTCAAGTTACTATTGGAAAAATGCTAAAATCCGTTATTCGAAATGCCACTTGGCTAAATTACCAAGAGACAGTGTCACTATTTTACATGTTTTCTTGGTCATCCCTTTGTTATTTAAACAAAATGTTGATGATTAATTCATACCTGTGTATAATATATTTCATGATATATTCCTTTCAAAATTATACTTCATTTGCTATACTTCGGTTTATTAGAATTTCAGATATTTGATATTTATTGCAAAATTTTACTTGATTTATATTTGAAATATGTGTTTTTTTTGGAAATTAAAGCTTAAATATGTATGTATATTTGAAATATTTACTTGTAACAATAATATAAGATTAATTCTATTGCTTAAATAAATGAAATTTATTTAAAACTAACCAAATTAGAAGACGAACCGAGGATGGCATTTTGGAATATTTATTTTGTATTTTAGGAGCAAAGTTATTAAAACTTTATTATTTTAAAATTAAAATGAGATACATTTTTGAAGATATGTTTCACTTTATAAACTTGTGTTTTATCGACCTTACCATTAAACAATTTAACACGCCTAAGATTTTATTTGCATAAAAATTAACGATCCTTATCTGAATTAATTTCTTGCTTTACTGTTTTACGGCCTTATGTATAATAAAACAATCACAGCTATTTATTTTTGAATAAAACTATATTTTTTCAATATTTAAATTATTTAATATAATGTGGATTATTTGTGAAATATTAATAATTGAAAAATTATGACAACGATTTGTTAACTTTGTTCTTTTGGCTAAGTAATAAGGTAATGGAATAAACAGATTGCAGCGGGGGTAGGTTTGGTTTTGTTGTGATATTGTGTGTTTAATTTAGCCCTCTGCAAAGGGCGGTTCTGAAGCTTCCGACCGTGAATTTGCTTTGCCTTATGCTTATGAGCGTTTTGTGATTGTAGTACTTCGAGCGAATATATTGTTCTTTACAAGAAATCCAGCAACTGAAAAGTTTTTAAGATGTTAATTATTTTAATTATAATGCTGTAAGCCTATAGATCAATCTTTTTTTTTTTGTATTATAACATCGATAATTGCCATAATAAGAGTTAATTCAGATAACTTAAAAAAATTAAAAATTTAGCGGAATCGGTACTATTCAGTTTCAACTAATAAAAGAATGCTGTTAATTTATAATTAAATCTACTAAGCTATGTATAAGAAGGAAATTTTTACAAAAGGTTACTTTCTGTATTTAATTGAATATAAAATGTGTAACTCTCAGTGGATTTTCAAGTATACTATAAAAGGTTTTCTTATTTATTTTTAAAACCATTTCTAAAGAAATGTAATTATACTGCAATAAAAGAAGTAGTTTGGACACTTAGGTAGCAAAAACTTTTTGATTCGGTATTCTGCAATTAAGGCAACACTCGTACTCTACGGACAGTCATGATTCTATGTCATATAATTCATAATATAGTTGTTATAGTATTGTATGTCTGAGCATTATTATACCAAATTAATGTACCTATTTTAAAATCTTTTGTTGTGTTGTTTGTTGATAATGACAATTTCCGTCGTAAGTTTTAGGTGAAGTTAATGAAATTTGTTGATTTTATTTTAGAAATTTTGTTCTATAGTAATAATGGAATTTAACATACACTTTGGAAACATTTGATTTTCAATACGATACCCGAAGTCATTAACCGTGCATTAAACTCGATGATAATTGAAATTTGGTATAAATATATTTTAAATAATCTGATATACGTATGTAATCACACGTAAATATAGATATCTATTACTAGCTACCTATTGCTACAAACTTTTTTTTTTATTTAAAAGTGTAGCTTTTTTAACGACCGTGTTCATTGCGCATGCACTACATTATAGCTCTGGGATTTGAACTTATTTGTTTGTGCTTGTTTACGTTTTGTCACTATGCAACTCGGGTGCATTATGTATTACGGATATAGAAGTGTGTGTAGGTAACGCTGATGAAAATTAGAATTTATTTCATCAGAGAGAGCTAATCAAATTTTAGTTAATTTAATACTGGCGAAACTAACAATATAGTTAATCAAGATTTTAACAAATTATTAAAATTAATGAGTATATCGCATGTTACATTTAATTTCACTTTAATAAAAGAATACTTTCAAAATTATTCTATGCACCCACTGTAAATTAAACTAGGTATACGAAATTTTAATAAATAATATCTACCATAAATTTACAAATACTATATTGAAAAATTATAAATTAATGTAATAATAAATTGTCTATTTAATAAATACAGTTGGATTCGTTTAAATACATCAACTGTTTTGTTTTATCCCTCTCCAATGTTCTTCTGGCGGCAGAAAAAGTACTTTTTGTACTTTCAGGAGTCAAGTAATACAAATCATTTTGAATATTATGAGTGTTTCGCTAGTGTTTTATTTGGCGCTTAATTTTAAAACATAATTTGTAAATATATCATACGCATATCCAAAGGCGAACGAAATTATTAAATTTTTTTGTAATTTTATAATTTATTATTAAAATAAAAATTACATATCGACCAATATTTATCTAAATATTTTATAAATGTATAGCATAAACAAAAATCTTTTGACTTTCCATTGCATATTATGAAAGTTTTACATTATGGCGAAAACTTTCGGATCATTTTAGAATTACATAGGCACTACATTGTTAATTTTAGATTATTATTCATGTCGGAAAGTATAAAGCTTATAAATTGTTAACAGTGACACTACATTGTATTTGACATTCAATTTGTGTAACGATATTTGATGAATATTAGATACAGCATAATACATTATAATGGAACTATCTTACTCCTTTAAAATAAATTTTGATTTTTCTTGATCTCGTTACGTAAACTAATTGGTGAATACTTAATGGAAGGATTAGTCGTGTGGAATTGAAAGAATAACCTGCCAAGTAATTTAAATTCACCCCAGGTGAAGTATTAAATAGCGATTCAATTACTTAATTATCCGATAATACATTTGATTGCGCATTATATTCGTACCAAAATAATTTATTGTTAAATATTAAATTTAAATTATTAATTAGATAATTTCACACAATAAAAAAATTTTCTGCGTAACGTTTTATGACTAACTTATTTTAGTCATCAGTTCAGTCACCTTTCGTAGGTAATGTAGAGTTAATAGACACCCAAAAAAATATTTTTTTAAATGGAAATAATTGGATTTAGAAAGATGCTATATAAAGTAGAAATAATTTAGGATGACCATTATTGATGCAGTGACTATTACTATAATACAGTCCCATTATAAGTTAAAATTTTTCTAGTAAATAATAATAAATAGTAATACCGTGAAATATATTTTATTAATTGAGAGTTTTCTCAGAGATTATACGTTTTTCTGAATTTCTTGTAGTCTCTAATATTTTTTTCATGTTGGACATAACAACTCACCTTATAGCTTTACATTATATAATATCGAACCAATACATAAATATTATGTATAATAAAATATATAAATAAGTCGTCAAGAGAGCCAGTATATTAAACGCTATCTTTAATCTGGAATTATTGGAATGATATTACTAATCGATAAATGTTTTTACTCATAAAAATGTCTTTATACTGTTACGTGTAGTTACCAATACGATAAATTACAAAAGATATAAATTTTTTGTTAAATCACAAATTGTTCTTGTGGTATTTGTCGATTAACAATTGCCATATTTCCTTCCACATCTAAACGATTTTCAAAATCAAATTTAGTTTCATTTAGTTTAATAACTTTAGAAACATAATATAATCTGATTTATACCATTTTTATTGTACAAAACATACTTAATGTATAATTATTTTTATCTAGGTTTATTGCACCGGTAATGGACAGCCAAAATGATTTTTTTTTTTAATGGAAATATGTAAATTTTGCAATAAAAAATATTTTTACATATTACCTACTATGAAACTGCGAGTTTCATTGCTTGTTGAGACAGTCGAAACACGACAATTGCAGATCAACGCGATTGCTGGTCAGAAACCAATTGGTTTCTTCCCTAGGACAGAAACCGTCAAGTTTCTTCCCACCTACTCAGTTTTAAATCTATCGTTTTAACCGTCAATTTATCTGACAGTGACAGTTTTTATATGTTATGAAGGTTAGGTTAGTTAATGAAACTCTCCGATTCATTGCAGGTAATATGTAAAATAGTGTGTATGGCACGGGACGAAACACGATTTCAGACCAGGGTGTTGCCAGCCCTCGCTGTCGCTCGGACAAGCAATCCTCACCATGGTCTGAAATTGTTTTGTTTCGTCCCTAGCCAAACAATATACTATTATATAACCGAATTATGTATAAAGAAAGCTTATTTATTTTGGAAAAAATACGATATTGCAACACAGTAAAATAATAATTAATTTTTTTGAATATTTTTAACCAAGAAAATGCGGAATATTTTAACAGCAGCAAAGAAATTAATAACGAAACCTACGCTTTTTATGACATAATTCGTAACAAAGGGCTGTAGTTTTTTTCTCAGTCTTCTCTTTAATTTAGCAAAATTCGACGCGCTTGGTACAAAATTACACTTTCTGACTTAAAAAATTCAACTTCATTGATCCATAAAACGTATTAATTTATTCTATGTACTTGGAAAATATGTTTCTTTGATTTCAAATATCGTTTTGACAGATTTCAATTACTTAATGCAATCGAGTACCTACTACCTAAGTTTTTTATATAATAGTCATTGACGTAGTAAAAACATAACCATTTACAAAATTAAAGTTTTTCGAGTTATTTTAAAAATTTTGACATTTTAGTTATTATTAGTGTATACCTAATAAAATATGCAACAAATGTCTTGGTATTGTGTAAGCGATTTCCTAAATATTACAGTTTTAGGTAATTCAAACATTTAATCGACAGTTTTTAATATCTGTATAGAATTGATAGTTACCGAAGTGAGAACTTCAAAATTGCAATAAATTTTGATGATAATGTTACGCATAGGTATATGTATTTTAATTTTGCGTTTGAGTTTGAGTTTTTACTCATAGAAATTATTGCGATCACAGATTTCATTCTTTCTATAGGAAGTCGGTTAAAAAATATTAAATCTGGGATTTTCAGTCCCTAATCCAATGATTTTTGTTGTTTAATGCTATTAAGTTATTATCACAGTAAGATGTTCTACTGTTAAAACCGTCTGGTTACTCAACAGTTGACGAACGTATAAAACGAAGCAATTATATCTCTCTTTCATGTTGGCTGGTAAATTATAATTTCATGCATTGTTGAATATCGAATGACTAAGTGTTTCTAAAGCTAAACTTGGAATTGCGTTTTTATAAGAACATAATATTAAAATTAAATTAAAATAGATCATTTATTATAGAGCTTTGCTGAAGTCGATAATGCGTTTCGTAACTTAAATGGAATTAGTACAACTTTTATTTACACTACCTAGCCGTAAATATACCTGGACAGGTGGGGGCAATCGATTACACACGGCGCCAAAATGGCGGCGACCTCTTCCTCGATATCAGTATCATACGATCATCATACAGAGTTTTCAGGACTATACATCTGAATTGTTATTGTCAGGATGCGATTACGAATAAATTCAACATGTCAATAATTAAATTGTTTTGAACAATCAACTTTAAAATATATCCAATTTAACTACGCACTATTGTTATGGTTAATTATCTCTCACTCCAACCATCATAATTTACACCTGTCAATCAAATCTTCCATAATATAATTACATTATTATAAACATTCGCTGTAACCATTATTTTCATTTGTTTAGAAAAATATATTGATTAATTCGTTTTTATCAATGAGAGTTTTCATATTATCTACCTGACGGATTTTCGTCAATTTTGTTATTTTAAAATAGCAATAAATTAGAATATAATAGCACCCTGATCAAAAATAAAAACCTTGCGAGAACGATAATATACCTCTTGATTTTCCTGTTACAGCAAATAGCATGAAAATAATTGATCAACTTGTTCTTAAAAATGTCTTTCATTGATCAATGGCAATGTAAAATTTGCTTTATTTAATTTACTCTCAAATATACTCAATAATACAATAAAACGTCAAAAATAAATACGAACCCGGTTAAACTACTCACACCGGAAGAAACTATCTTTCTTCAAACGTCACACCGGAATCACTTATTCCGAAAACTAACATAATTGACTCTATGTATTGGTTGCATAAGGACGAATGCTATAAATGATAACTTAGCAGGACCAAAATCAATAATCTGAAAGAATCAATTTATTATGTTTAAATAATAAAAAAAAACAGAAAAAAACATTTTTAATGAAAGCTCCAAAAATTTTAAATCGATGGTAACAGCTATTTTAAAATCGAATTATTTTGAGATGAAAACCTTCAATTAAAACAAAAAATTTTCACAATAGATTAAAAATTATTCAAATTGAAAACAATGGTTCAATACAAGTTTGCCAAGCAATATAGTAATAGAACGGACCTGTAGAAGGCTTTGTTACTCTATAATTAAAAAATAAAACAGAAATTATTAAATTAACCAATTATTATCAACTTACCTCAAAATTTACATAATATAATTTAAAATTAATTTTTTAATAGTAATTACGTATAATTTTAACTGTTCTATTAACACTCTGATACCATCTGATTTTAAACATCTTGTAAACTTCTTCTTCGTGCAATTGTTAAATGGTAGGGTTAGGATGATCTTCCAGTCTTGTTTGGTGTGTTTTTGGCTTTTTTACGATTATTTTCTGGACCATATGTATGGTCTGATTGATTAAACACCATATACCATCCATAATGGTATGTTACTTATACCATCTTATCTTACTTTAGAAATGGATTTATTTTCCTATTAGTCAATTCATTTTTTTTTATCTTTAGGTTCATATCTTTTCTCTTCTTTGTTATATGTGTTTTCCATAATATCTACTATCTAAGTGATCTATAAAAATAAAAAAGAAAAATATATAAAAATTCGGATTTAATATTGAAATAACAAACATGATTTTCGCTGTTTTCTTTTTCGAGGCTATTGTATATGAATATAATTATTTTAAGAGGTAAAAGGTATACGTATTATTTTACTAAATTTTTAATTTTCTTTCTATACTTACATTTAAGATATAGTTTCAGGTTTTTGAATGTATAAGTACCCGCTTCTTACTAGAAAAGTTTGTAGTTCCTATTACTAAGTTTCTTATTCTTATAGGGAATTAAATTCTGAATAAATTTATTTCTTGAATTATAAATTTCTTCCTATTAAATTTCTTAACAGTTTGTAATAAAACGAAAGCCATAAAATTAAATTGTTATAAATTTTAAAAATATTCATTAAGATGAATTTATAAATTGCCAAAGATTTTAATTTGCAATTAATTTTAAATAAAGCAAATTAACTGTTGAGTGAATTTATCTATGAGTCATGAATATTATTTTTCTATGGTTGTGTAAAACTATCTAGCTGTATGATTTAAAACTAAATATAAGAAATATCAATCGATAATACCACTAATAATCTTTATCAACAATATCATTATCTCTAAATGATTTTGAAGTAGTTTCCTTCGATTTCCTATTATGCAAACCTCAATGTAAACCATCAAGCGTTATTCTTTCCTACACAACGTAGCCTCAAGTCTACAAAGTTGGCAATATACTTTACAAGATTAAAATTAACGTTTCAGCATAAAGAAAAACAGTAATAAAAATCAAGAAGAGATTCAGGAAAAGTTTACGGAGGGGGTAAATGGATGTATTTTTCAAATTTTGACAAAATGTAGTAGGTTTTGTTGGAACATGGAAAGGTGGTACCCCCCCCTTGTATCTGCCCATGGTAAAAATTGTATTTAATGAAAAACGTTCCAGGAGCTTTTCAGCAGAACGAACTTGTTTTTAATTTCAAAAATATAACTTAAATACTACAAAATAATATGTTACTTGTAATGTAAATTTTATTCCAAAGTAGAGTTGTATTCCAAAGAATTCCAAACAGATAATAAAGCTGCTTTAGACCATATGAACTGAAAGATTAAGGTGTAGTAACTTGTGCCGTCAGAACCGTATAAAAGTATTATTCAGAGTTATTAATAGTAATAGGATATTGTATATCAAGAGCGTAAAATGGCTTATTATCAGCTTGATCGATTTACGTCCGAGTTTTTATACCGATATATTATTCGTCCGGGGACACCCTGTATGTTAAATTAAATTTGTTTAGACTAAGGAGCGGGAAAGTTTAATTTGCTATCTATAGAGTTTATAGTATATATTGAACCCTCTTAGTATTAAATAATAACAATAATAAATATAATATTATTTCTATTATGTTGTTCAAAATTTATTAGAATGTTTGGATTTAATAATCTCATCAGATAGACAAAAAAACTAAGTAAATGATCAAAGGTTACCGTCGTGAAAATATGCTGCAATGAAATTAATAAGATATTTTCGACTTTATTTCAATTAAGTATATCAACTTACAAGCAACGAAATGAATTTTTAATTAAACTGATTTTACCAAATATCTATCTATAGACAATGAGAAAAAATGCAAAAATTTCATGATGGGGTGTGCACACAATTTTTTAAACACATGCAATTAATGTGAAAGATAATTGTACACAGTGTAAATGGGAAAGTCCCGTGTTGTCTCATCAACATTTTTGCAATGTTTTGAATGTTTTCCAAGTACAAAGGATTTTTATATGTATGTAAAGGTTTTGTGCATATCAAACTTAAAATCACCAGTAATTTAATCTCTATTTTTAAGTCATTACATTCTTTATTAAAAGCTAATCGGTTGGTTTTTTCATGTTCAAAATACATTTAGGAATTATACTTGAATTAAATAATGTTTTTTAAAATTTAGTTGACTATTAGATCCGGTGCACAGCAATAAATACAAATGCAATTCGTGTGTTTTTGTAGATTAATTAATTTTCAAATTATATTGGAATATCACAGTGAATTGTATTAGTAATATAGGAACTTGATGTATTTGGCTACTACTTAATAATAATTACGTATTCAAATTTGATATAAATACATCACCTAATTATAATTTGCGTTAAGAAGGAAAATACTTACCTATAGATTCTACCGGCGAATCATTTAGAAGTTGTAAACTTATACCTAACTGGAAATTAATTTATATTAATGAATATTAATATTAGATTTTAGTGCGCATAATCGGCAATAAATTAAAAAACAAAAGATTGTAGATATTAATTTTATGCGGAGAAAGAAAGCTGTTGCGATTTTTGCTACTTGTAGATTTTTGAGTTTTATTTTATTGGTTTCTTTCTATTGGACTATATAATATTTGACTTAGGGGTGGAAGACGTATAAATTATTATGGACGATATGCCTTTAAACATTAATGTCACAATAAAATTGTCTTCTAAATAAACAAACTGCAAATTTGAAAGGTTCAATTATATTAATAATTGCTTGGTCGTTAGTTGTTAGCTTTTATGAAAAAATTGATTTTATGTCAAATGCGGGTATGCTATGTTGGGGTTTCTATTTTTTCATTGTTACACATACATTAAAGTTTTATTACAAAATGAGCCGTGCATCAACTTTCGTTTTATGTATTCCTGTAAAAAAGATTTGCTTTCTTTTTAGTTTTCATAACTGTAATTTATATTACTGTTTCCATTGAAATGAAATCCATTATCTTTTCCTTTCAACTTTTCAGTTGCTAATGTAAAATGTTGATTGATTGAAGACTTCGCACAATACTTATGCAGGATTCCATCAAAAGAATATTTATTTCGTCGTAGGTGTATCAGCATTTTTCGCTGTTTTGCGATAAAATTAACCAAAAAGCCTTAAGGATTACTTGTGGAAATTGGAGAATTATGCGCGTTTACATTTCGTGCTCTTTCATTTTTTGGGCACGGTTACGAGTAGGTACGGACGAATATTGATCGACGAACAGTAGCGTCTCACGTGGGGTTTTCAACCTACCTGATGGTGGTGACTTAGTTGTCATGTCTTTACCGCAAGTTTGTGCATTATTCATTGTAACAACACATAGCCGCAATCGATAGTCGCAAGCTCCCACCTCTTGGTTCAATCGTTTCCTATTATAATGCGGAAGCCCAAGAAACCACAAACAAATTATGAAGTAACCCAATTTAATCCTTATCAGGCGTTAACTAATTTGCATTGACTGTTTTTTTTACTTCTTTTACGCTACATTTTGCAGGACGCGATAAATTGCCGAAACGATTGGAAGTAATCAATGAGAAAGTGTTTTTATAGTGTTTCCTGTCGACTTTGACATTCCTACGTTCATTGATCTTTATGGTTCACTTTATAGACAAGTATATTTCTATCAATTTTCCTTCTTAACTAACAATGATATTTTCAAGTTGTTGAGTTTTTAATCGAATTAGTATCTACTCAAATAATATCAAATGCACAACGAAAAATCTGACTAAACTGTGCACTCTAGAGCAATAATTTTAAATGTGTAACAGAATTGATTACACCAAATAAAGCCATTAGCTCAACATTGTCAAAATTATTACATAATTGTGAGTTTGAACTTTCGACGTACGTGATTTGTTTACTTAAAAGTCGGTTTTATTTGTATCAATTTATGCTGACTTTGTACAATTTTCTAACTTTACTGCCAAATTACTTGTCATGTCTTATCATAACAGTTTGATTTTGAACTAGCTGTTGGCAGACCAATTATTTGGAAAAGGTTTTTTTATCAGTTAGTATTGGGAAACGTATAGACCTATCTTTTACCACAATATGTATAGGTATGTGTGCTTTGAGCTTTAAGCATAAGCTTACTCATATTTAGAAGAGGTCTTACTAGCTCTTACTAGCTAAGGAATCAATTATATGTAGTAAAACCAAACTCGTAACAATTGATCTTTTAAAAATATTTAGATTGACTCGTCATTCTAGGCTGGATTTCTGAAAAATAATTTTGAGCATTTGGCTATAGCGGTCGTGACTTCAATTTCCACTTGCTTTCAATTATTAGCAGTGGTTCGGATTCTTCATTAAACTTTGGCCCCTATTACATACATATAATCAGTGTTAAAAGCTGAGGTCTGCGACAGAATCTTACACTGTGGTAGATTCTGTAGAAGCCCTTCCAGGCAGTTCAGTTTAGTTTACCAATTTGGATTTTGTCTGTGTTAATGTTTTGTTTGATATTGAGATTTGAAATCTGTGATAAACTTTGACTAGACTATAAGCAAGAACTATATAGATATAATTATATCAAAAATGTTACAATGAATTATTTTGTTTACTCAGAAATTATGTTTAATTAATTAAGCATTCCATATTTTTATAAAAATAGTGGATGTATTGTTGTCTTTTGTTGCATATTTTATTGCTACAGATAAAAAGGACACTAAAGATCACGGTTTTTTTAAAAATATTATTACATAATTTATCTAATAAAAGATGATTAAACTTTACCTAGATAAACATTGAAAATTTTAATAACCTTCTGTGCTGACGGGATTACTTTAGGTTTGGATACAAGACCTACATAAATGTTGGTTTAAGACAGACAAGATCGTAAATTTTTTTATAATTTTTGCGTTAAACATATTTTGCAGAAGATATTTTGTTTTCAAGGTAAATAAATTTTATATTGCTCACTTATTACATCTACTTAAAAGTTAATTTTAATTTGCTATTTGCGTTGTGGAAAACAATTTTTATCTTACCTCTTTAATAATTACATTATCTGCTAAACCGACCTCGAGTAATTATTTTGACTTCACAATTAAAAATTGTTTTCTTTATCTTAATTTGTTTTTTCAAGTTTTGTTTTATTGTATAAATAGATAGAATAAAATGAACGATTGAAATAAGTAGTACAAAACCCATATTCGGTAGGCCAATAATAAATTGGTATATGCATTGGAACTATACATATTAAGCATAATTATCTATACTTTTTTATACCGAACCAAAAACTGTCATGTGAATGAAATTCACTTTTTTTTATCAATTTCATAGAATTAACCCTTTTATCACTTGGTGTGCCATATTTGACCTATACCAAAATTGAAATAAAATTTCATTTTTTTTTAAATTAATAAAAAATGTAATGAAAATATTTTTTTAATTATTTTTATAGTAATCTATGAAAAATTTTCTATAACTGAGAATATTTTCAGCCGAAATAAAAAATTCATGCAGTAAAGGGATAAATTCAAAACATTTTACTGGCTATTCTATGATGCTATCGGATGATCTACGAAAATATATTAAAATTAAATAAATGGGAGGAAAGATATATTTTTTATATTCTTAAATGTCAAAAAAAATTTAAATTGTAAATATACTAGACATATTATGTATCTGTAATATAAACAGAATGCTTATACGGTGTACCTATTCCAATAAGCATTATAAAATGAAATTCTGAAAATATGAATTTTCTTTGTAATTCTTCGGAATTTTATTTTATATTTTCGGTATATATTTAAACGGGAAAATTCGTTTTGTATCTAGCGAAGATTTTCCCTGGTAGTTGTTATTTTATTTCTGATTAAGTCTGTTTAAAACATTATCATTCAATTATTTTTATATTTGTATTACATTATTATTTTTAACCCTCGGGTGTAACGGATAACATTTATAATCTGAAGGCATACATATTGAATGTCCATAATTTGATGAAGAGGAATTGTTCAGATTTATGATTGATTTTGAAAACAAAGTCTTCAATTTATCAACTATTTTAGCGATTGTCAATAACATATAATTTTGTGTATTGAGATTAATGAAAATTCCCTTAAACCCATTAAACTTTTGATGGAAGTTTTTATGATTTTCACAGTAATGACAGTGAGCAATTTGTTTTTAAGGATTTGCAACTTATATTGTGAAGCAATAAAAACTTGGTAGAATTGCAAGATAGAAAGTAATTCATATCATTCGAAAATGTGCGCCCGTAACTGGATATTTATTGATTGTTACATTTCCGTTTTGAGTACATTCAGGAAATCTATCCAAGAAAAACTACAAAGGATAGATTGCTTTGTTTCTAATCTTTGTGTGGTACAATGCAGTTCCATTAAGTTTTATAAATTTAATTTCACATTCTTTTAGATGGATATTAAATTTTTAGTTTGCAATTTCAATTATGTTTCAAAGATAAATTCATTAAATATTAATTAGTATTTTATTGGTACATAATATAAAAAACATATATAGATATTTTAAAAATTGAATTGGACTTATTAAGTCTACAAGCTCAGCATTTGTATTGAATATGCTGCAAAGTATCCCCAAATGTATTGTTTCATTGTTTTTACACCAAAAATTTAAAAAATAGAAAATAAGTTTATTTTTGATGTTACTACTACTTTTTATTTTTTATATTTAATATAATTTCATTTTGACCCCCCCCCCCCTTATGGTAATTGTCCGGATCTGTTTGCGCAAATTACTATTAAATGTTAAATCTGTTGGTACAAATAAATATCTACATATTATATTAATTAGTAACTTTAGATTTTGTGGTAATTGGTACTTACTTTGAAATGATCTAGTAAAGATCCTAATGGGAATACTTGAATAAGTGCATATCTCATAGTTACTTAAAACTAGTTTAAAAGTTGTTTAGGATAGAGATGCTTTTAATGTATCACTTGGGAATGTAAAACTGTATGTAAATTATTTATTTTATAATTTTTGGCTAATGGCGTAAATAAGTGATAACAAAGTATAATATCGTGGGTAAAATTTTATTTAACAATCTTTATCAAATGAACCAACTTTAAAAAGTTCTATTACATTATTTTGACATTTTTAATGCACTTTCAACTGAAAGTACCAGAAATTTGCAAATCAATATTTAACTTTCAACAAATAGACTAAAAAGATATGGGGTATTTTTGCTGATGCATAGTTGTTTTAATTGAACGATGCAAATTATTAATTTAAACTTAGAATTTATTAATCTCCAAAAGTTCTAGCCTGATTTGTAAAATTATTCTTGTTGAACCAGTACGTAATTAAATAATACAATTTTGTTCATCAACTTTATTGGCCAGTTTTCCTACATGAGCGCATGCAACTGACATGTAACAAACTAATGTTTTTGTGATTTTTTTATTCATATTTCATATTTGTAATTTTATATGCACTTTTCACCTATGCTTTAGTATTTTCAGAAAATAAATAATAAACTGTTTAAACAATTAGAGTAGATAATAAAATAATTCTGATGCATTATTTACACGTTTAGATAATTATTGCTATTGCTTATTTATTATACAGTTGACCTAGTAAAGCAGTTAACAAATTCGATACCTAGCTTTTTAAAATGTCCTGTTTTTCCATCGTCGATAATTTTTGCTAGTTTTTTTTTTAGTTTGGACGTCATCGGCAATTCTTCGATTTGGAAACAGTACAATTTTCTACCTATATGAAAATTTACGAGATAAATTATTTATCACAAAATCAAACATTTTCGTCATTTTGGTGTTGAGGATACTGCCATAAAGAAAAATAAAGGTTGCACTTTAAAAAAAATTGTCGATGACAATCACAGCTCAAATGAGAAACACGACGAAAAAATTTCAAAAGTGAGAAAAAAATGTTAGCGTGTAAAAACTCTTTTAAAATATTTTATCGAATTTATTCCAAACTTTACCACCTCATCAATACTGTTCTGAAAAATTCCTTTGTGATATGTAATTAATTCTTCATAAGGGTGTAACTGACAAGGATTCGATATTGCACTTCTGACCACAAAAACCGATCTCCCACTTTATTTCTAAATCTAGAATTTATGTTATTTCTCTAGAGAATATTGTTAGCTGTTACCTTGTCTAATTGACAGAAAGTTATAGAATTTGTTGGAGAGTTAAGAAGACTTTAGTTTGAGTTCAAGTTTTACCTTATCGTCTTCTTCATTATTTAATAATGTTGGAAGATGTAAATAAAAGTTACGTTTCGAGTGGTTGTAATTTAACTTCGACATTTCAATTTAAATTGTTAAATACTGTTTTTCCTAAATTACTTCAAATTATAACTACTATGCAGTAGATACTTAACAAATTACTATTTATACTTCAGTGTAATGATATATAATATAATTAATATTAGTTTTCTTTGTTTCAGGTGAGTGTTCATTAATCGTTTAATATAATATTAAGTCCATATTCGGGTAAGTTTTTCGTTATATTATCTTTCACAACCAAATAATCTGCGTTTAAGAAAAAAAAACGTTTGTCCATGGCACTGGTGTGCAATTAGCCCACTGGTAAAGCACTTGACTGCTGAGGTGAAATTCCAGAGCTGGGACTATGTGTATTCCCAGTCTGTATAATGAATGCATAATTATATGACATAGAATGTAATACTAATACAATTTTGAACGTCAAAACTACATTATGGTAAAAGTAAAATTAAAAATTAAGTAGTTCACGACCGAATCGGTGTAGTCAGCAGTGTAGTCTAATGAGGTAATCCTGGACGTTCCTTTAAATCTTAAACTTTTAATTAGTTTAAATTTAAATGAAGAAAATTAAAAATTTGTCGTTGTAGGCTAGCGGTTAGAGCGTTGGAGTGCTATGCTTTGGTCGTAGATTTTCTCTTGGAGTACATTGGCCTTTTTTACCTTTGAAACATTTCTGAGGTGCTAAATACGTGTATTCAATCAATTAGAAAAGTGGAATAACAATATTAAACATTAGATCATCGACCTGAGTCGAGTCCTGCTATGAGGAAACACAAATGTAAATCCGGTAAATCTAAGGTAACAGATATAAAGCGAATTAACGTTGAATAGCGAAAGGACTAAGATTTGTTTGTTCGTTTTCGGTTCGGAATGATCAGGCAAAATTCGTCCCATTCTCATTTACTACGTCGCGCGTCGCCGTCGTTTTGGGTCGTCGACATTTCTCCAATTTACATTCGGCGCTTAGGATTCGTTTGTCATCATTCGACGTTCTTTCGCTTAATGTACGAGTATAAATAATATTGAATGTTATTCACCTAAATTCGAACATAAAAGTAGAAGTTATCCAATAAAATTTTGAGTTTATATGATCAAAACATTTGCAGCGGTGAGACAAAGGGACGACTTATTATGATATTATACAGTGTAGAAATGTACCGGAGGATTATAATAATAGTTTTCTTAATAAGAACAAATAATACATGTTGTTGTGCTATTATTTTTTAAATAAAATTAATCGTTGGCTAGAGGGCTAATTCGTTTGAAAGGGTTAGGTATTTTTTCACATACATATAATAATCTTTCCTTATTCCAAATTTCGATTACTAATAAGGATTTGAAAAAAAGACGAAAATTGCGTTTCTCTATAAACAAAAGATTTATTTATAAACTTTACATACAAATAATGATTCTACCTATAAACAAAAGAAACAACATTTAAAGCCCTTATTTCACAATTAACTTTACTTTACTACTTCACAAAAACATTTATGGTTTGTTCCGCTACAATCTAATCTCAACAACGCACCAAATTCAAAATCAAGAAACACAGGTGACATGAATACATGAGAGTATAGTGAGTTTCTTTACATCTCCCCCCCTGGAGAAGAACAATCACAAGGGAAGGTGAAATTAATTGTTCGGTGATCGCCCAACACTGGAGTTAGCTTTGTAATGTGGAAAAAGTTCGATTCAGTCTTCTTATGTCCAGTATCTATTTCATAGATCGAATTGGAAATTTTCTTTAGTATTCTGAATGGTCCAATCCTTAATTCGTCCATTTTCTTTCTGTTTAGTTTATTTCCTATTTCCACATAGATTCGGTCTCCCACATTTAGTTTATATTATTTTCTATTCAGGTCGAACTTTTTCTTATTGTAAACTTTGTTACTGTGTGTTCTGTTTCATTATATTTTTTTACACAGTTCTGTGCATGATGATATTTTCTTATCCCTTTCATTTATTTTACACCTTATATTATTGACCAAAGTTTGGTTCAGCCTTTCATTAAGACCATTTGAAAATGGTGTATCAACAGCAGTGAAAATCATTTTTATATTTTTTTCGTTTAGAAATTGTTTAAATTCCTTGGAATTTATGCCAGGGTATTGGTCTGTTAGCACTCGGTTAGCACCATATCAATGTTGTGGTTTTGTATCACTTTTTCTATTAGTTTGATAAAATCATTGGAGTTCTGGTTTCTCGATGTTAAAATATAAGCAAATCTTGTAAAATGATCAACCAGAAGATGTAAGTATTTTTTTGTTGACCGGGATCCTCCAAAACCTCCAATGGTATCAATGGATACAATTTCAAATGGGTATGTCGCTGGACCCAAATGTGACATTAATCCGTATTTTGATGTTCTTCTTGACTTATTTTTTATACAAATTTCACATTCATCACAAATCTGCTTAATGTTTGCGACAATATTCTTTGCAGTGTGGAACGGTGTAATTTTATTTATCATCTGTGTTCTTCCAATGTGGCAATAAGTATTGTGGACATCTCTTATTAGCGCCCCACTAAACTCTTCCGATAACACGATCTTATCTCTTTTTTTGTTCTTTTTGTAATATATTTCATTTTTCAATGTAAGCTTGTTTTTGCTATTCTGTAGGTCTTGATTTATATCTTGGTCATTTCTGATATCTTCTAAGGTAATTAAATTTACTACTTTTAAACAATCATCAGTATTTTGAGAAGATTCTATAACCGGATTTTTACTTAAGCAGTCTGCTTCTTGATTAAATTTTCCAGGGTTATATTTTATTTTAAAATTATATTGGGATAAATAGTATATCAAATCACCCAGTTCTTCATCGGTTCTAACCCTTATGTTCATATTTTCTAACGGTTTATGATCGGCATATACCATAAACTCCTTTCCCATAAGCCAGTGTTGACAATATTTAAGGCTTCTTTTATGGCTAAGCATTCTAGATATATTGCCTTTTTCTTCTTCTGAGCCTCACTCAGTTTTTTTGAAAAATAAGCAACTGGCTTAGTTTCTCCATTTTCATCTTCCTGCTTTAGCACCGCTCCCACTCTTTTTATAGTAGCATCGGTGTAAAAATTCTCAGAATTGTCTCCGAACACACCAATGACTTTATTTTATCAAATGATCTTTGACATTCTTCAGACCAGATAAATTTAACATTCTTTCTCAATAAATTGTGCAGTGGGTTCAGAATAATTGCCCTCAGTGGTACGAATTTATGGTAAAAATTTATTTTTCCCAGGAATTGCCGCACATTTTTTCTTGTTTCTGGGACTGGAAAATTTTTGACGACGGTTAAATAATCTTTCAAAGGTCTCACCGAATTGTTCTCTATTATGTGACCCAATTATTTTGCATAATTGTTTACGAAAGTGCATTTAGAAAATTTTAGCCGAAAACCTTCCCTTAATATTGCCTCCAGTAATTTAGATACATGCATTATATATGTTCTTTAAAAGTTTTCGAAAAAATTAAGATGTCGTCAATAAAATTTACTGCAAAATCAGCGAGTTTATATTTTGTTATAATGTTGCTCAATATTCTTTGAAAGATTCCTGAAGCCGTCTTTAATCCATATGGGAAGCAAGTCCATTGGAAATGGCTTTCTTGTGTTACAAATGCTGTTTTGTGTCTATCCTGAATTTTTAGAGGAATTGACTAAAACGCTGAATTTATGTCCATCGTTGAAAAATACTTACAGCCTACTGTTTTTACCCTTAGGTCCTCAATCAGAGGAAAAGGTTGTGATCGAGGGATGACAATTTTATTTAATTCTCTAAAATCTATACACAACCTTGATTTTTTATCTTCTTCTTATTTATATGCCAAAATTACTGGAGCAGCAAAGGGGCTGTATGATTCTTCAATCAAATTTCTCTTTAAGAATTCTGATAATTGATCTTCTATTTCTTTCCTATCTTTAGTTGTGCATCTGTATGGACGTTTGCAGCAACATTTATCTACCATTAGGTAGATATTCATAATCTCGTACAGTTCCAACATCATATTTGTCTTTAGCAAAATTTTGTTTGTATTTCTCTATGAACTTCTCAATTTCCAATTTTTCATATGTATCCAAATGGTTTACAGAGATTTCAAATTTATCTGTATTTATGTGCTCGTTGAAATTAACCTCGCATCTATTTATGTGTTTAGCTTCCTGTTTTAGTGCCTCCGAGTATAAAAATTTCTTATCTTCATTTCTGTCGTCTGGTACATTAGGAGTTTTGACGTTTATTTTATTTAAAATTTCAGCTTCTGAAGAATTTTTATTATATTCTATATTCTCTTTTGAGGTTATTATATTTTCTTTTGAATTATTACATTGCATGATCCTTAGATCTTCATTTTGAATTAATTTGAAATTCCGAATACAGTCCAAACCAATCAAAAAATCATAATTAAAATTTTGATTATCCACAACAAAGATATTCATAGTTTTTTCGATGTTGTAGATTTTTAATTTCAGTTTCACCATACCTGCTGCCTTTTTTACACCATTAATAGTTCTCAAGTTTACTGTTTGTTTATTATTTGTATTACCTCATTGCATCTTCAATAATTTTGTATTAATTAGTGACACGTTTGAACCAGAGTAATAAATTCCAGAAACTTCCAAAGTATCATTTAACAGCAACTTGATTCTTATTAATGGTGGCACTATTAGTTTTTTGGATTTTCTTCGTTTAATTCTATTTCTAATTCTGAATTGTTTACAGTTTTTATCTGCTCTGCTATCCTGATATTCTTATCTTTATTTTTAAACCAGCAATTTGATTCAGAATGATAACGTTTACCCTTATTCTTATCTTCGCATATCATGCATGGTCTTCTCTCTTCAAAATTCTGGAACTTTCTTTCGGAGGTTATTTTTTCTGTTTTTCCAACTTTATTTTTGTTAACAAGGTGTTCCAATTTACCTATTTCATTGTAGAGGTCTTCTGTTTCTTGTAAAGTTTCTCTATTAATTCTATCAGATACATAGTTAGGTAAATTGGAAATTTTTGTAAATATTTTGAATAAAATGGATAAATTGAGGTTCGATTTTGCGGTAAAGCCAGCATTGGATGGAAAATCAAACACAGTGTGCATAACCTCAATAGCAACTCTTGATGGACAGATTTTTGGGATACCAGATGAATATCAACCAGCTGTTTTTCATCAAGAAATTGTAAATACTCAGAATTTTATCAAGGTGAAAAATTCATTAAAGAAAAGGCATCAATTCAAAAAAGTATGGATAACGCTGACGGAGGAGATGTCAAAAACATATTTGGATGAAGAAAAAAACTTGCAGTTAAAGGATCTTTATCTGGAAGAGATTGTAGCGGAACAAACCATAAATGTTTTTGTGAAGTAGTAAAGTAAAGTTAATTGTGAAATAAAGGCTTTAAATGTTGTTTTATAATAATCTTTCCTTATTCCAAATTTCGATTACTGATAAGGATTTGAAACAAAGACGAAAATTGCATTTCTCTATAAAGAAAAGATTTATTTATAAACTTTACATACAAATTACGATTCTACCTATAAACATACCTATAAACAAAAGAAACAACATTTATAGCCCTTATTTCACAATTAACTTTACATTACTACTTCACAAAAACATTTATGATTTGTTCCACTACAATCTAATCTCAACAGCGCGCCAAATTCAAAATCAAGAAACACACGTGACATGAATACATGAGAGTATAGTGGGTTTCTTCACATACATTTTTACATTTTTACCATCATTTAAAATTTTGGTTTTGATAATTAATAAAATTTGCGTTAAGATAATGTAAAATTGTAATATGAACTTTCTTTTGGCATCAATTTAATGATATTATTCATTACATAGCATCATTAATATTCAACAGCAATTACCACAACACCGCTCCGTAACAATATGCAACAGTGCGGGTGCATGTCGACATTTCCTTTTAGTTTGCAAGTATACAATAGCTGAATTTTATATTGTAGAATTTACCCAAGTTGAAATTAGTGTGTAGGCATATTTAATATTTTATTCCTTCCACATTTAGTCTTTTACTTATAGTATATGTTTTTCGTTCGTGCTATTCTCGGTTACGAAAAATTTAATATTCTATTTACATAATATCACACATAGTACTCGTATGAGCCATTTTACTTATTTGAATAATTCCACATATCTTTTAAAAACCTGTGAATTGATAATTAATGCGTAAACAAACGGATTTTGAATTAAATTTACATGACGTTAAACTTTCCAACTCTCATGGAGCCTTTTTTGAGGAGCTGTCGGGCAGCTAGGTGCGTGGTTAAAATCTTAAAATATTGGGCTGACCTATTATGGTAAAAATTCAAGTAATTGCATTATTTGAATTACACTACTACATTAAAATTATAATATATTACCCAATAAAATTAGTTGATTAGTTTGGGAATGCGTAAAAAAATTTGATTTAATTTTTAATTTTTAATTTAATGTAAAATTTGTGTATCGTCTAACAATGCATGCAGTAGGTACATATTATGCAATCCTAATTAATGCTATCATTAGCATGATCTGCATACAAAGGTACCACATTATGATATTTTTCAAAACTATAGCCTTTCAAGGATTATCGATTGAGGTAGTTGTGCATGGCATTGTGGAGATATGGGATTTCAACATGATGTCGAAATACCTGCTACTGTTTGGAGTGTAGCCACCGAAACCTATTTCGACAATAAATAATACAGGAGCTAGTTTTAGTTTGAATATTATTCAACTTTTAATTATTCTTTTTATCATTGCATAACATCATCCACGTACATATACCCATATTTTATTCCTAAAATTTACAAATGAAACAGAATAATGCAGGTAGGCATATAGGAACACAATAGCTGTGTAGAGTATTTAAAATTTTAACAAATTAATTTTTAAATGGCTTTTATCTTATTTATAAAAAGGTTTTCATAATCATCTCTTTATTTTTAAAACAAAGAAATTGAACTTTCTTTAAATTTTGAATTCCCCAATAAATAAAATAATGTTTTATTATTACACCTCCTGTTACGCATTGATAATTAAAATAATAATTAAAATAATAAAATAAATATTATTTGGAAACTGGTTACGGTCCCAAACTTTTAACTTTTTTTCTCGATTTAAATAAATATTTAAACTAAAACGGAACCAGTTTTGCTTCTACACAAGGATCGTCTAAGAAAGATGAAATAAAAACTCACATTAACAATGCGATACATTATTTTTCTGCGATAGTCAACATATTTAAATTCCAGAATATGAGACGAAATATAGTTTATAAATTTCTATCCTTGTGATTAAAAACAACTCACCTCACAAAAATAAATCTTATATATATCGAAATTTCGATAAAAACGAAAATATTTATTTTACCTGCAAAACATCGCAACCGAGAAATTCACGAATGAACCGAAAACCGCGTTCAAGTTCTACAGTTTTTTAGATAATGGCCTAACAAAAATTAAATTAATTTCAAGACTTTCTTCAATCTATCGCAAATGGCATATCCAATTGTGATGTACACGGGCGGAAGGAAAGTGATGGAGTAGCGGATTTTTTTTAACTAAAAATTCGTTGCAATTATTTATTTCGTTGACCAATCAGATTGATCGACAGCAGTGACACGCGGTGTTCTTAAAGTTGTTAGCATGAGGTCCCCATCTTGTCATCTTGCTTGACACTTTTGATCTGATGAACGAATATCGGCATTGCTCTAAGGTTATATTAATAAATACGATAGTATATGCAAGATAATAAATAAGTATGCAAATACGCTCTGATTTAAAAGAATAATATGCAATATTATGCAAAAGGGAAAACCTGCTAGGTAACATTACGAAGTCCAGTCGATATAAAAGTTTTAAATTGTTTTATTTGATGTTGTAGTCGGTTCTTTCTTATTTGTGTATTCAATCAATTTTGAATCAATTTTACTCCATAACTTTGTTGTAAAATTCATTTTCTGATGCAATATTCTATATATTCAAAACTCTTTTATTTTACTTATGTTCACAAAGTGCATACGTTTTCTTTTTAACTGAATCATTTTTATCGTATTGAAGAAAAACACCAAAGATTTATACAGCAACGCGTAAGTATTTTTACCGCATTTTCGTGAAAATTATTATTTTTTCAAGAGTAGTTGAACTAAAGGCAATAGAATGCTAATATTTCGACCAAGCACAACACAAGTATTTAATTAGACATCGAATAATTATTATTTAATCTACATGGCGATTATATATCGATTAAACGACGGAAAACCAACATTTGCGAATTATCTGTTGGATAACAATTTATTACAAACAATAGTACGACTTTTTATTCAAATGGAAATTGTTAGACTCAAAAATAATACCTAAAAGCTACGATAGGTGCTACTTGTGTGGTATTCTAGAGTTAGTGCCAAATTAACCGTTGTTTAAAAAAATATAACCGACGGAAATGAAAGTGTTACAACAAAAATGTCCACCGATGCTAATGGCCGTCCTCTAGCACATCTACATAGAGGAAATCAAATAATTCTTTATTGAGCTACTACGAGAGTAGCACTATCCCTATCAATGGGGATTTTCAAGTACCTGCATTACGTACTGGATCGATGGTGAAAATCTTTTTAATTCGAACTACTGCGTTTGAATAAATTTTGGTTTCTTTATCTCTTGCACCATTAGTATAATAGCATAAATTTCACACAAAATTTGTATTCGCTAATTTAACGTGATTAATTAAATATTATTAGAGTAAACTTTATCTTGACCTCTAGTGGCTCATCAATTTTGTTTTGCTTGAAGTGTGCTACTAGCATGTAGTTTGTAACAAGTTTATAAATTCCTGAGAGACTATCACACAAGATATGCTACTACGCTCGCATTGTGCATTAATTAGTTTGTTATTAGACAGTGTTGGGTAGATAGGTATGGTATTTTGATTTTAGATTCATTCAGAAAAGTTATTGGAAAATAACCCAGTATGACAACTTAATGTTATTGGCGTAGTGAGACAAGTGGTGTATAGTCATTCGATCGAACTTTTCACATAATATTTTCTGATTGAGGTAGTACAAAATAGACCAATAGTTTATGAAGTTAATTGCCCGTAAATTTTAGGTCATTTTTTAAAATTTAACCAACTTCAATGTGGTATTATTATGTAAATAATTATAATTATCTTGTAAAAGCAGTTTACTAATATTGAAAAATATATAACGAAAACACACGATTTAATTAAAATGAAAAGGAAAAATATTTTTATTGTTATACCTGGCACATTTTATACCCAAAAATTTTCATTTGTGTGTCAATCGTAACTCGCTGACATGTTTTGCTAAATTGGAGAACCAGGGTAGCATAGGACTACCTACCACCAACTTGCTTTACATAAGATATACTGCACGTGCTTCGAATGACGAAAAGGAACATACGTTTTAAATCTAAAAGCAGAAAGCCTTCAATAAACTTACCCTTGCAGCACGTGCATGCGTAATATTAAAGAAATGGGAATTTCTTTTAAAAACACGGTCTCACTTTTGTAGGAACTACGTAAACTGTTCAAGTTATTTCACTTAATTTAAAAACTTTCTTTAGTTTATATCAAATTTCACAGAAAGATTTTAAAGGGTTTTTCCAATTTCTGTGTTGTATATTATACTGTATTATATTTTATTTATATTAATATGAGTAATAATCGTAATAATATCAAAAATTTGCATTCTTATTCGAATACTACTGTTTAACAGAAAATTATTGAATAAATATTTAACATATTTTAATGTAAGCAATCCTTTACTGCAAAGAGCAAAAGTTTCTTACTTTACGTTTTCTTTGTTCTTCGGGGAATTTATGAAGTCAACTCAAAAGTACGAGCTCTTTAACATTACACTGTGAACCAGTATCGTAACGTGTATACAAACCAATGAAGGCAAACGGAATTCTGTTGATACATAGTACAATAATTTAATGACTTGGTGCGGAAGTTCAGGATTTGACTTGGTCAAGAAATTGATTTTATAAGCACATAAACAGAGTTATCTCGGGAAAGGCTACAGACTAACATCAGTTGGTGCGTTGACTGCTAATGACGAGTAACCCGGTTTGGGCCCGGATGAAATATTAACGTTTCCTCTTCGGAATGGTTACAGTAAACTAAAACTCTTATGCATATGAAAAACTTCAAATTTGGAAATAGGAGTGCGACGTTTGTTAAACGAACAATACCGATGAGAAGAGACTTGACCAATTGGGGAAAAGTTAAAGTTCAAAAAGAAGAACTATCAATATATTTTTTATTTATTTAAAAGTTTTTTGTTGGAGACAATTGCGGTGGCTCATATTGAATTCAGCACAGATGATTGAATTTTTGTACTCGTACACACAGGTGGGATCATTATTGACTTTGCAATTCAAAGAACAATGCTAAAACGACAAAACAAATTAAAACTGCACCGTTATTGTTTCAATGATAAATAAATAATTATTACAATTTTCAAAAATTATATTAATTCAAATTTATAAAAAAAATATTTATTTTCAAATACATATACTAATATACCTTTTTTTATTGGTATTTGATGAAGTTGAAATAAAGTTAATTTAGATTTTCTTTAAAATTTCAACTTTGATATAAACTGCTGACTTGTTTTAGACTGGGAAAGATGTTCTATAAACTTCCCCAAAAGCAATATTAAAATCCACGTCATGCAGTCAGCTTCTTTTATTCATGTTCATAATACGTTCCGCGGCAGCTCTTGCATATTTTATAAAATCATACGAGCTCAACGACGACGGCCACTTGCAACATATACCTATTTACTGCAGCAAACCGTCTCATAAATTCTTTTGATGCACAAGTTGTACTTTAGAAACTTATTCATTCAAGGTATGTTCGTTTTATTTAGCTGGATTTTATAATTTTGCTCCAGCGGAAGCCTACGTTTATTTATCTAGTTTACAGGTTCATGCATTTTTTTTATGTTTTGTGTTATTCCTTTTGTTGAAAAAAGGAAATTTTCGAGGTGCAAGAAACTCGATTTCAATGTTTTTCCTCAACCCATCCAACACCTGAAAGACTTTTAAATTTATGTTGGTTACGTGGGAACAGACATGCGTTGATTATGTTGAAGGATTACATTTCCGAGTTTCCTAGACCATTTGTTCCTTAACGCCCGTTTTCGAAGTGTTTCATTATTTCTGCATATCGTTCAGAATTTATGTAGGCGCAGATTTATTGGCTTTAATTGTACACTGCATATTTGAATAATTGGCTGAATTACGGGCCATTTTTAAAAGCTCATTTTGCACAAATTTATTTTTTTCTTGTGATTTTTAAAAGTATCTGCCTCCATTATCGTAACGCTGTAAGTTTCGTGCTCGAAATTTTTGCATTTGATTACATAATATTTTCTTGGCACTAAACCAATTTTTTCGTTCGAAAGCATACGGCCATTTAACCTTAACTGCATCAAATTTAGTCTTAAAATTAAAAAAAAAGTGTTCTACTTGCCAACCCCAAAATGAAATATTATGCTAACAATCACAATTTATAAATTTTCTATTAGCCCATAAAAATATATTCTCTTACGTGTTAGGGGTGTAGGTAACCGAGGTTCAGATGCGATTTGCGTCAAGTTTTAGAATTCCTTTTATCAATAAAAGTGTAAATAAATTATTATTAGGGGATTTTAAGGATAAACTAAAATAAATATGTTTCGTCAGCGGCTGTCAAAATTTTAAATTGAAAATCTTGTTGTGTCTGAATTGTGTTGTTTTATATTTATATCGCTATATTCAATTGAAAGGATAAAACAATTTGTGCTATGAATTCATAACATTAAATTATGTATTGTGCTTCCAGAGCAAATACTTAATTTGTTTTTCTAGCATAATATGAAATAATTTACCGTATACATTGAATTTACTATTCTTAGAAGATTATTAGGTAGATGAAAAAGATAATACATTGTATTATTCTCTAACATACACATTAACAACTTAAAATGTTTATGTTAATTTTATTTTAATATATAAAATAAAGGCTTTTCTCTTAACAGTGGAAGTGTTTTACTCAGGAAATTAATTGTATTTACTTCATCTATTTAATCTAGCAGATTAAATTTTGTTTTAACGGTGTCTTTGAAATTTGCTCGGTGTTACTACAAAGCCGCACTATATAGCTCATCGAAATTGTGTTCACTAAGTAAACATACCAAGTTTTCGTATTATACCTATATCATATACAATGTATTATACAAATCCTATTTTAAATTTATATTTATAAATTATGATTATAAAAATTGAATCTTAATATTTTTTACGTAATAGTAATTTTGTCTCTCATACTGTAGTTTGATATTAACAATGAGAAAGCCATGGTCATTGGGGATTTCAATGCTAAACCAAACTATGTATTATAATATCAAATACCAATTTTCAACTGCATATGCGCAAATTATATACGTGAGTTGCTACTAATTTTGATTACAGAACGGGCTGGGAGCGGATTATGATAGTGACTACAAGCTATTCTTTTCTAGCTTTCTGCAAACGACTAAAAATTAAGTTAAATATTTTTTTTTTGTTTGACTGTAGGAAAGGGGAAAGAACTAATCTTCTGATCTTCATAAATTCTTTATTCCGAATTTTAGATACTGCAAGCACGATATTCTACTCCCCAACCTGTGAGGTTTTTTGAGTTTATCGGATCATTATTATTATTATTGACACTTTCTTATTGGTACTTTTCTTAATTTGTCTAAAGGCTTTCAGTTAAGGAAACTTTGGAGTTAGTTTCACAAATATAACTGTATTTCAGTTATTTTACATTTTTCTTGTTTTATCTTTGCAGTGCATGACTACTTCAACAGAAATAGTTTCCATTAATTTAATTCTATTAAGGATTTCTATGTTGTTCTGTAGTGTCCCATTTATGGAAGATAATGTTGCTCTCTGTAGTGTACCTCTTTCTTTTATATTGACTATCACTTTCCTCACTATGCGAGGAAGTATAAATCACAAAGCAAATTTTTGTGCAACAGATTTTTTTGCACAGGATTTCCAGCTTCATCTGGATAGCCTTAAGATTTCTTTTCCAAAAAGTATAAAAACAAAAATAAGCTTATCTATAGTAATTCTTAGATTTTATTTCACTTGTACACCAGATATCCCAAACAATTTCCAAATATTTGATTTTAAATTTCGAGCGCTAGCTGCTGCTTTGTCTTTTTATCTTGTAGTTGTATAAAGTTTGGATCAAAGTCAACCTTTAACCGCTCCCATCGGATAAATACTGAGTTGATCCTGGGTTAACAACTATACCTTTAACAGTATTATTTGGAATATTTGAAAACAGATATGAAACAAGTGAAAACAGGTTTGAAACAAATGAAACCAGATTTGAAACAAATGAAAACAGATGAGGATCAATCGAAAACAGATTTTCTACAAGTGAAAATTATGAAGTCCCAGTTTTTTAGATTTAGAACAGAAAAATTCAACAATCATTCGACAATGACAATAATTATTGAATGTTCATTTTGAACGACAATTTGACTTTCACATGGGGTACGTTTTAAGGTTTAAATAGCATACAGGATTACTTTTTCAAACTTGTAGACTACATTTTAGTGTGGTCAAACTATTTTATAAGTTGGAAGAAATAGTAGTAGTTGTTGAAACATTAAACAAAATAAAACAGTATATTATCTACTCTGCAGGTGCAAGTAAATAAAGTGCGCGCATGTACTTACCAAGTTTACGTTTTAAAATGAAATCCGGTATAAGTAATGCTGTTTGTAAATTTTCAATGCATATTTGATAAGTTATTTTGTACTTTAAATGGTTGGTAAACCAAACACTTACATTATCAGTTTTGTTCAAAGTTTGTAAGTACCTAGGTTACCTATCTCCCAAGGTTTATTTTATAAAAAGTTTATATCCGAAAAGCATAGATAATTGCAAAATAAGTAAAAATTTCCAAGAAGATGTGTCTGCCTTGATTATGCAAGGAGAGTTTACGCGGAAGAGATTTTTTGAACATGAGCGTAAGTGTTTTAATGTAAGGATAAACTTTTGATAAAGTATACTAAGGTAAAGTTACTAAAATCAATAGCTTTGTTAAACCCGAAGGTATAACACTTGAATTTCCGTTTACTACAAACTTTCGGGTATCATCCGATACCAAGTTGTTCTGAAGAGTTTACGGAGCGTTAAAATATCATGTGAGGAAAATTGATAAATATTTGCAAATAATTTGTAAGCAACAGTGAAGTTTTGTGATTACAAAATTATCACGACGCCGATAACGATATCTGTCAGAAAACGTTTTGTAGTTTTTTGGAAATTGGATGTCAAATAGTGTAAATCGTAAAATGAAGCTTTTTCTAAGGGGGGAAATGTGAAAATAATCCAGATTAAATATATATACGGAATGGCTATGGAAGGATAATTATAGATGTGGTGGTTTCTATTGTCTTTTTCGCAAGTTTCGCTGAAAAGTTACGATACTATCCAAAGTTCACTCCATATCTCACCAGCTTTACACTAGAAGAGAAATTTTACCTTGCAATAATAATAATAATAAATTAATGGGCTTGTACAGCTATAATGTAGATGTTTCATGGTTTTTTTCACTTCATTATCATAAATTCTGTAAATATGTGTTTTTAAAATATTATATACGTATAGTTATTCTTATAAAGAGATATTTTAGGCTTTCAGTAAAAATACATAATGTAATATTGTAAACGGTGTTAGTTTATGAAGCAGTTGTGATAAATTGTGGCACTTGCTACACTTGCAAAGAACGACAGCACGGTTTAGTCAATACTATAGTGCAGTAAGCGCATTGTGTAATTATGTAGTATTTACTTCATTTGACTTTCCAGTTCTATGTAAATCTAAATATAAACATGAGGTATAAATTATTTATTACAAAGTTTTATTATATTTATATTATAATGACCCAGACTAGTTATATTATGTATCAGGCTCTTTTTTTTTCAAAAAAATTGTATTGCAAAAGGTTGCATTTCCCGCGAAAGTCGGAATACTGAGGAGTTTAGTCCAAATTTTCCGAGAACTCTTTTAAACTGCTTCCATCTACTTCTAACTAGTATCTCTTCAGGTGATCACTTTCCGTGATACTATCAGTGGCTCGAAGTGTTCTTTTGGTGCTTCATGATCAGCATATATTGTGAATTCTCAGATTCTCATCTTCTTATTCTTGATGTAATCCTAAAAAAGTAATTGTGTGTTTTTTTGTTAACTTTTGCTATTGTAAATTATTAAATAACTTAATACCTTGTTTCATAAAGACTACTTAAAATTTAAAATATGACTAAGAATTTTCAACAATAAAAATTCATTGTTGCGACTTTTAATCATAGATTAAACTTGAATTAGGTGGGGGTTATAGAATTATTTTTCCTATATACAAAACTTGCTTGTTTTTCCAAGACCATTTCAACGATATTATCCCATAAAACTGACCCATAAAGCTGAAAATTCTAAATTTTATCATTTTGAGATGAATTTTCTACTCGGGGATTTTTGGGATTGCGGATTACGAATCTGATATTTGTTTATAATAAACATAATAACAAAATGAAATAATAATGAAACAGTGAAATAAAAAAATTCACAATATTACAGTATTAATAACGTAGGTACACTGTACATTGAAATTATATCTCAAAGTCAAACCGCCATTTTTTGCAGATAATTTTCATGTTTTACTCCAATAATTTTCCAGTAGAAATCTAAAACAGGGTCCAATCTAGCAAGATTTTTTCTGAACTGTATTTTCAACAGCGTGAAACATTACAATATAACAATAACAATCTGAAAACTGCTATCAATTGTTGATTAATTCATAATTTTTATCTTTTTCATATACCAGGGTCATTCGAAAAGTAATGTTACAACATTTATGTAGGATCGAAAAATGCTTGTATTTAATTGAAATTCACAGGATACTTCGGGAATATATTAAACTATTTCAACGTAACCGCCGTCGAGATCGAGACATTTCTGTAGTAGGGCACCAGATTTTATATGGCAGTGTCATAGACCTCCGCCGCCAACTCTTTCGCCTTTAGTTTAGCTAAAAGGTTAGTCTGAAGGCGCCAAGTCAGATGAAGGGGGGGGGGGCTGACAACATCCTATCCAAACGATATCAGTAACTCTTGTGAAACTCTCGCGGTGTGGGGTCTGACTTTGTCATGCAAAAGGCTGACTTACGGGGTCAGCATTCCCCTTTTGCGGTACGAATGACTTTTTTGAGTATTTTTAGGGTATTGCAGTAAGCTTCTGCATTACTGGTAGTCTCTTTAGGCATGAAATTTACCAAAAAACCCTCATCACGGTCCCAAAATTTCGCTTTTCGGCTCAATGGGTCGTCTTGAACTTTCTGGTGGCTGGGAAAGATGAATGACGCCACTGAAGTGATGGTCTTTTGGATTATAAAGTGTAGTGACTAGTGACATACCCAGGTCTCATCCCCCGTCACGATCGAGTCGGATGACCGCGCGGATCTTGCACGGTCGGGAGGTGGCGGAAGCCTCCCCAACGGAAGAATTTGAAGAATTTACTATGACTGGACAAAATGGCTGACAACCACAAAAAATACCATTTTTTAAAGTACGAAGGCGGACTAAGATAGTCGATAAGAATTATGCCATGAAAGTTCCAAAAAAAACAGTATCATAAATCATAACTTTCCCAGCCGAAAGAACCACTTTTGTCATCTTTGGAGCTCTAAATCCAGCTATTATTCATTATTTAGATTGTTGTTTGTCTCAAGTGTTTCATATTTTAACCACAGTAATGGGGTAATAAAGAGGGTCATTAGCCTAGTATGTTAGCTGAATAACTGCTGACACTAAAGTACCCGGTTCGAACCCGGCAAGAGTCTAAAATTCCCTATGTCCGTCTCCGTGCTTCGGAGGGCATGTAAAACCAGCGGCCCCCATGGACCGATGATTTGCCTTCATCAATAAAAAAACCAGGGTTACGGGCACATCTGAGACGAGCCCAGCACGCTACCTCAGATGTAAAACAACTAATAGGCATATATTCATAGTAATAGTGACTTTGGCTCCTGTTCGATGGAAGACAGCCAGGAGTTAAGGCAAACAGGAGCTATCCTAGCCTAAGTGGAAGAAGAAGACCCACAGCACTGAAAAGACGAAGTGGTTGCATGAACACGTTTTTGATGGAGCGTGATGAAATGCGGCACCCATAGCGCGAAGAATTTTTCATATGTACAACATTATACTTTGGAAAAACTGTTTTTAAGTCGAGACGTGCACAAGTTTCGATGTTTTCGTCGACTAGAAAGGCAAAAATGGGTTCAAAGAAGCACCTGTCATTAGCTATCAAACTCGAACTATGCTAGGGGTACCATTGCACTGATTGGAAACTTTAAATCTGCCTCAATAAAAATAATTTATTTTTGCATATAATTTTTTGGGATTTTTGACCACTTGATATTTGAAAAGTTGGAGGTTTTTGAAGAAAACTATTGTACCTATTTCACCATTTTTATATTGGAGTTTTATATTGATTCTCCCACCTGTTTCAGAAATCTTTCTGAAATCTCTTTTAACATCTACATATGTTTAACAGGGTACCAAATGCTTTTATTAGTGTTTTTAGGGGTGCGAAAACACGAAAACGATAGCACCAGTCCGGCACTGTAATATATTGTAATGTATACCTAATGTGTTTTAAAAATTCCAGTAGTCACATACAAAATTTCTCTTGATAAAACGAATATAGAACTTTTGTACCTACTATTTAACAGATTAATTTGGCGTGTAGGTATAATTTTCATTATGTAATGCAACGTAAAAACTAAAATATAATAACATTTCGGGTCTCAACATATTATAAAAGTTACTTTTCTAAATTGGAACTCATAACGAGTAACATAAAATTTCAAGTAATAGAGTCTTTAGTTGTAGTTACGTCAGCCGGGGTTTAATAAACTTGTTAACTAATACAAAACAGTGAACAAGAACAATGCTAAACAATTAATCATTAGGGGTAGAAGTTAGAAAATAAACAAATATGTAATTTAACACTACAGGCTTATTCGTTTGTATTGCTCTAACTTGCACTAAAATTATACTGTGTACCGTGATTTATTGCGGTTAATTATCAAAATAATAAATTGGCTGATAGAATCAACATTGCAAAGCCTGCATTTTTAAATGTACAAATAAATAGAATTAATTTGGCCGAAGGCCACTTGTTTTCATTGATATTTTACCCAGACAGACAGTACGAAATAACATTTACCTTCTTCTCAAAGTTTGTAATTGTATGTACGTACCTAAACGAATATTAACAAAACCGTTCTTTATGCACCATAACAACACGAGTGCTTTTCTGTGTCCTTTGGTTAAGTATCGGGTTTCGTGAATTCTCTTGGCTCAGATCTCTGGTAGACTAGAACATTGTGGAAATAGGTTCTCTCAAGTTAGTTCTAAGGTAGTCGAGACTATTAACAATAAAAAACCGAATAGTTCTTCAAAAAATGATATTGTTACATTATTAAGCTGCAAATTCCAAAGAAAACACAACTGTTGCTTTAACATAATATGGAAAGTCGTTAATCAATATCTTTGTTTTTATTTTTACACAAATGAAATGAAATTATTGCGTATTATTAAATATTTAAAATAATTTACATTTGCGACTTAATTCTTTCGGCTGGCTTTCTGGCTAGATAAAGCAAGCATTATCTACTGAATTTTAATACTATTGATTGTTTAGTTCAGTAAATCAATATAACGAGATTAATTTTTTATTAAGAAATCAATTAAGTATGATTGAAATGCGATTTTCGAATATTGACAATAAAAATGTGACAGAGCATGTCGAAATAACTAGCACTTGAAGCTGCACGTTTATTATCGTCATCCTGATATGACATGGAAATGACATTTCTCTTTGTAGAAAATGTTGTAAGGTATACTCAAAATATTTTTAATTGTAGTAGGTCGTTATAAAATTAATAATTTGTTTATGAGATTAGATGGTTTTATTTATTAAATATGAATTGTTGTTTCCACTTAAGATGACATTCAAAATTAATATCTATCCGAGAAACTGGGTTAATTGAATGTGAGTTAGATGTTATTAAACGTTGGATTTGTTGCACGTAAAATTTCTAAACCGTTATTAGATTAAGTTTTATATCCGTTAAAACAACGCTAAGAAGGAACAAGTTAGAGAAATCAATCTTGGCATAGCTACGTAGAAAACAAAAGCAAACTGTGTGAAGGAAGAAGAATGATGACAAAACTCATAAATCAATTTACGAATGTCACTTCACCATTGATCTTCTCGAGGTTTGTACCGGATTTGTTAGAAAAGGGGAGTCATTGAAAGGGTAAAGTGAAAATATATAACGAGCTTTCTAACAAGGAAACTTACGTCATATCACAAATAGTGAATTGACGTGAAGGCATTTTATTTGACTACTCGAGTACATGTAAACCAGGAGACCGAACTTGCAGTGAATAGCTAATACATACTTGGGGTTGTTCTAAAGTAAATTTGGTTACTCTTCCTTCTTCAAATTACCTTACAATTAACTTTTCCATTGAAAACTTTGTAATTTATTATAACATTTTTATAAATAAAATCTATTGAAAATGTATCAAGTTATATCTTAATAAATATTTAATTTAATTTAATAAATACAATATCAAATATTTTCGAAATCTTATTTATTAAATAATGAGAATTATGCGGATATGAAATGTTATTATTTCTTTTATTGTTTTTAAACTTGTTCATCTAAAAAAAATTTATAATTATGGAGGTAGATCAAATTTTTGAAGTGAAACGAAAACAACAAAATTGCAAAATAATAAATAATACGTATAATAAAATGCTTGCTATCTTAGTGGTAAATACAGAACCAATCTATATTACTGAATTTATGTTCCAAAATTTAGCCTGAGGATGTTATAGGGAGATGAAATAGCTTACAATATTTTGTGCTTGTTTTTACCAACGAATTCTGCCTTTTCAATAAATGAATTAAATGTTGATATTTGTTTTAAGAACAGACATTATAGAAAAATAAAATTAACAAAAAAAGTTTTGATTAGAATAGTTGTAGAAATTTTGTTACAAGCAAAACGTAAGGTTTGCCGAATGCAACATCCATCAGGGGGGTATAATTTTAGTAAGATACACATGCTACCATAAATAGGTTAACAACGTTGTTTTTTGCCTTATGATTCAATTTACTCTTATATTTTTATTAATTTAAGAAAAACAAAATTATGGCAGTCATATAGCAATATAGAGAAGACATTTCCATTAAATTAAAAAAAAATTAAAAAACGTAAAGAGCCTCAAATATCAATATAATAAAATCATTACTAAAATTCATCTACCAAAAGTAGGTTAACAAAATTAAAAATATAAATTAATAGACACAATTTGCTCCGTTCCTTTTCGATATAATCGCCAATCTTGGTGGTAATGATTGCGTGTGCTTCTGGTACCCCGTTGGTTTAATAATATACCAAATCTCTTCAAAGAAGCTCCGCAGTACCGTTAAATTCGTTGGTGCACTTTTGGTGATACGAGATTTTAATAAGGACCAGATATTCTCTATTGGTGACAGGTCTGGGCTTTGTGGTGGTCATGCCAAAACATTTTTATTAGTCTCTTTGATATAATTATCAACTATTTTAGCATGATGTATGGGTGCATTATCCTGTTGCAGTACGAAATCTTCACCAATCAATCTTTTTCTTTCGTTTATTATTTCAGTTTTGAGTAAATTTAAGTAGACTGCCTTATTAGCTTTTCATTCTAATGCCAAAAGTTTGCCAACACCAGCCGTGCACATGTAGCCCCAAATTATAGAATCTTTATAGAGTGACTTTAGAGTGGGTTTTGTGCATTTAAATGAGTATACTTCTGTAGTTTTTCACCACATGTACATTTGTTTATGACTATATTTTAAAATAATCATAGATTCGTCTGCCCATAAGACGTTATCCCAAAATTGCAAGGGTTTTAAAACATGGTCCGTGTAAAACTGCATTCGCTTTTTAATATTAAGCTTACAGATAACCGAAAATCTTCGTGCAATACGTCCATGTTTACCAACTTTGTATAGTCTGCTTCAGACTGTTTGTGGTGATATAACAATTTCATAGTAATTTTGCAACCGAGCTCCTATTTCTGGTGCTCTAAAGTCAATCTATAAGGGTATTATGATTTGGAACTATATGTGCACGACTACTGTTGGCAAAATTGTCATATTAGAAGAAAATTAATGCTGCGGTCTACTTAAATTTAGTCAAGACTGAAATAATTAATGAAAGATAACGATTGATTGGTAAAGATTTCGTACTGCAACAGGATAATGTACCCATACACCCTGCTAAAATAGTTGATAATTATATCAAAGAGACTAATAAAAATGTTTTGGCATGACCACCACAAAGCCCAGACCTGTCACCAATAGAAAATATCTGGTCCTTATTAAAATCTCGTATCACCAAAAGTGCACCAAGGAATTTAACGGTACTGCGGACGGAGCTTCATTGAAGAGATTTGGTATATTACTACCAGAAGCACACGCAATCATTACCACCAAGATTGGCGATTATGTCGAAAAGGAACGGAGCAAATTGTGTCTATCAATTTATATTTTTAATTTTGTTAACCTACTTTTGGTAGATGATTTTTAGTAATAATTTTATTATATCGATATTTGAGGCTCTTTACGTTTTTGTCTTCTCTTTACTGCTATTATGACTCTCACAATTTGGTTTTTCTTGAATTGATAAAAATATAAGAGTAAATTGCAACATAAGGCAAAAAACAACTTTGTTAACCTATTTATGGTAGCATGTGTATTATCAAATCGACAATGCTACGAACTACTTCGTATTTTTGAGAAATCCATAATAATATTAAAAATTTATTTTATTTAATTGAAAAAATTTCTGGAAAATTTTAATTAAATTTTGTTCGTGTATCAACGACATACTTTGAGAGTTATTAAAATTGTGACATATTTACTGTAGAAATAATTATTAGTTGCTCATTATTTACTGTATTGCACGGAAATATTTATTATTTAATTTGAAATTTCAATCACTTCAGTTTCTTTTTAGAAATAATTACCTATATTTTTACTCGAGAAAAGTTTTAGAATTTATTTTACTATAATTTCTCTTGCACTGGCAATTCACATAAATGCGATACTAAAATATTGACCTGATAAGTATAGAGATTTCCATATCACATGCAAGGTTTGTACCATAATTTTGGTACTTATCAGTTAACCGTAGCTTTCTTTGTAGTATCTGTACAAATTGTGAAACATATCACTTTTAAATGGTGCATATAAAAGCAGTAGTATAATTTTATTTCACTGTTACTATTTTATTAGCTTTCCTGCTTGGGTATTATAGAAAAAAAATTATATTCGTTTTTAATATCAGTGTTGCAAAGGAAAAGGGAATTATGTCGCAAGTTTTAAAAATTTTTATTTGACTAATCGCTTTTTCACTTTACAAAGATTGCACAAGAAAAATATGAAGAAATTAAGTTATCGTTACAGCCCAGCAGAGTGGTACTGTGGTGAACGTGAGCTACTACAAAAATGTAGTCGCACGGGTTTGAATTCCGCATTAGCTTGCAAAGAAAAAATTATCATGTATTTTGTTACATAATATTATGTTGTTTTATGTTTCTATGTTGATGTACCTCTCCCCAAATGAACATGTTTCGAAAAAAGAGGTTAGCAAAATTAGTGTCATTGAAAATTTTGGTAGGTCACCAAAGTACCATGGTTAGGGAAAGTACTCCACTTCAAGTTAAAAATAAAATGCGAGAAACAGGAAGGAACAAAATACTGAAAAGTTTTTAACTTTTATTCGAGTTAACTTTTAAACCCAGACATTTGGAAATTTTTAAACATTCAAAAATTTTATGTGACAATTTAGGTTTCTCCCCTAATGTAACAAACTACACGCAACCTTTGGGTTCGCGTAACTGTCAGACCAATTTACGAAAAAATTTGAAAATACCTTTGGGTTTTTCTTTTGTCATTTTATAACAGACTTGAAGAAAAAAATAAAATTGATGTGGGTTAGAGCCAGGTCGGTTTGACGTGTAATGTCCCATATATAGTATATAATATGTAGATACTTCAATTGGATTTAATATAATATAACGATACAATATATGGCTAGTTTCAGTCATGCACAGTCGTCTTGAATTCAGCTTTAATATTTGATAGGCAATTGTGAACTGCAAACGTAAAGTGAATAATCCAACTATCTAATCTGGGAAAAATGGTTTCATATTTCTATAACTAATCTATCAATAATAATTTTTAAATTTTAATTTGAAAAAATGAATATTATATTTACATTTTTTTTCTTTTTCAGGTAAGCTATCAACAATTACAAAGAAATGAAGGGAAAGCCGCATTAGTAAGTTATTACAGTTATATTTTTTGTGTAATACTTTTATAGAGTCAAGACGGAGCAAAATGTTACAGCTAAATAAAAATATTTTTTAGAATTATCTGTAATATGGAAAAGCTTTCCTACGTAATTAAAAAGTTAACGCTTCATAATGAATTAGTAGCGTGTAACTAATTGTGCACTTAAACTTAATGAATGCATCATAATATAATTTCTTCATACGCCAGGTTACAAAATTATTTTGATTTTAGTTTTAATTTTTGTTTTGTTTATACAAAAATAACTGAGCGAACTATTTCGAATACGTAGCATTTCTTTAGCAGCAACACGACTGTTTTTCAAAATAAAATCAGTACTCTCCCACTTTCCTTAATGGTACTTACTATTAACCAGTACACGAACCATGTATAATTATAAGTTTTTGCATTGTTCGGTATTTTTTATAAAGATAAAATGATAAAAACTATAAAACGTGCGTAAGTATCATGACTCATAACATAATATTGATCATAAATGACGTGAGCTTCATTTCTTACTTTTTCGAAAAAAATGACTCCTTCCAATTTTATGTAAATCTAACCAACCCCCGTATGAATTAATAATTAAAACTAATTATTTTTACATATTGCAATAGCATTCAATATGAAAAATCACAAGAGGTTGAAGTAGAGTATAAGAATTGCTCTTCAGCACGTCTAGTGTGTGCGCTCATTAGTGGACAAGGAACTGCGAGGGTTGATATCCAATTTTTACTGGACTTGGCTGCGATTTTGCGTGTACGGGAATACAAAAGAGATACTCTTAATTATCAAATTACCCGAAGGTAAATTTTATAATCAGAACAAACTTTTGTTTTTTTTTATAACGTTTTACAAAAACTTAATCATATTTTACTATAAAAAGTTTTAAATGAGATCGCTTATTTTTAATTAATTGCTCATTTTTAAGTTTTTTTTTAAGTTTTAATTTACAAAATACTTAAGTTGTTCCTACAATAAAGATATTAAATTTTATATCGCAAATTATGAAACTAAATAATTGTAGGTATTAGGAACCATTTTTAAATAATATAATACTATATAAAATAAAACTGAATTCTATTTACCGACGCAGAGTGTTATTCCGCACAAAGATTGTTTTATTCTTTCAATGAGTTGTATTAGTCGAGGTTTATTGATCGAATAAAATTTATAGTATTTATATAGTAACACCGATTACAATGCAATTATGTACTTAGGTTCTTTAGATAACTTTACCTATTAACTGTTATAATTGTTCTCATTTCCTCATTTTCATTTTGCTCTTAAAAGTATGGGTTAGTGATGAAATCATTAAGTCAACATAATGAATACTTTTTTTCACTAGATATAATATTAACAAAATGGTTACCATTATTTTCACTAAATATCACTAACTTATAATTAAATTTCCAGTTATGTGAAAAACACTTAAATTTTATAAATAAAAATAGTATTACAAAAATTGTTAGATTTCGTGCTAAAACCTATTTGCTATATATTTTCATTGGCCTATAATTCCTCGGTTGAGCAGTTTAAGGACAGGAAGCTTTGTATATCTTGCCGATGTTAGATAGGTGCAATTTAGTCCTACAGAATGCTACGTTAACCTTATACGATGACTCAAATTCTTTCTTGTCCAGCGAACTGTCGGTATTGTGTGGACAACTTCAGTATTTTTCAGGAATTTTCAATTTTTCTGCTACATTGTTATGGTTTTATCCAAGTATTTTACAGAAAAATACAAGATTGATTAAAAATTGTTTTCTTTAGCTTTGAACGATAGCACCCAGTGGTATTTTCTATTTCTTGTGAATTGTTATTAGACGCATTACTGTTTTGGTTTCAGTTTATATTCCTCATTTCAATGTATTTTATTTACCTTTATTAGTTTCAAATTAAATATTGATACAATATAGACAATCATTTAAAGAGGTAAACCGTAGTATAGAAAATTGAATTAAGAACGAGATTATCTAACGATTTAAAGCACCTTGAAGTTTTAAATACGTTTTAATTCTAAAATTACGTGTATTACCAAACTTATTTAATTTTAAAGTCGATTTTAAAGCCTTTCTTAATTAGTAGTTCCTTAATCTATCTGTCTTGCCAAAGTGCTCCTTAATAAATAGTCGACTAATTTTGGCTATTATCCTTATTAGAATATTTATTAGTAAAGAGGCCTCTAAAATTTATAAATTTAGATATATTTAGTAGGGGCTCAACAGCTAGGTAAAATCGCTGACTCAAATTAAAAATTTATTAAAAAAGACATTTTATTTAAAAGAGAAATATTACAATATAAGAATTCCATTGTATATTTTCACTTTCAGCGTCGCTTTCAGACCTGCTTTCAAATGTTTTAGTTTTTGAATCTGTATTTCTAGTGTGGTAGCTTGTTTAAAAAATCACTGCGTGGGGGTAAAGGAAAATATTACATTTTACTAAAACTACAAAATGTTTTAGGCGTTTTACTTACTTAATAAATGGAATGTTTGAACTTCAGGCGGAAACTTATTTTTTTTACCAGTGGCGTAGTGTCACGGAGACCAGCGAGGGCTTGCACCCCTTGTGGACTTTTAAGGCACCTTATGACTTTTAGTGCATCTTCCTATTTAATTGTTGTTAAATTCACACATTTAGAGAAATGCATACAGTTTCTAATACTTTTAAATAATTAACGATGAACGATAGACACTGTGTTTCTGACTCATTAGTCTTTCTCAGCACCGTATACATAGTTAACTAACTTTCAAACACCTAAATTTTTCAATGCAACTTTCCACTGTTTTATATCTATTGTAACAGATAATTTAACCTAATAATTAATAAAACTATTTTGAACTAATAACTCACAAAGAATTTTCTCTCTTTATCGTCTCCGTAAAATGTATGTGTGACTTTGTACCGAAACATCTGATACTGAATTGCCTACCTAGTTTTTCATGACCGAAGTAAATCAAAGGCGTCGCCACTCGAGGATCTTAAGAGTATACTTTGATCAACATAATTACTATATTTGGAGAAAGGAGACAATATGTTGAATTTATGATTTATTTTAAATTCCCGGTTACTCCTTTCCATGAAACTTTTTCCTAGGTGAGCATAATCTATCTCTTTTCAATCTAGCTGGAGCTCTCGTCTGTTCGGTCAATATTATTAATTAAAGGAAGCAGCTTTATAAGTAGGTACATATTTAGTGTCCATAGATATAAGGGACTCTAATTAAACTAATGCTAACAGAGGCAACCAATTAATTTATTTGCAGATTTTATTGAAAATGATAAATTATATTTTGGATTTTAGCAAAACCACTCAAGATATTTGAAATATTATATCTCATCGATTACTCTAATGGTTTTATGGCGAAAATTTAACAATAACAGTTTTAAAGTTAGAATATTAATTATTTACAAACTAGAATATTCCTAGAAGTTAATGATGAGAATTACATATTAAACACCTTCGTAATAATAATCTGGCGATGACTATTAATATAATGGGCAAGTCATATACATTAATGGTTGGGCTTTAATTCATTTAGTTAGAAACACTTACGCCTAGAATAATGTATACTTTGCATTAAACACGCCTACTTTAAAATCAATATTTACAGTTTTCAGACGAAGCAAGTAAATAATGTTTTTTACTTAAATACGTTTATGTACTTACATGTCGTAATCAAACAGAATTTGAGTTCTAAACTTGATCCCGTTGATTTACATGTATCGTGATTGGGATTTCACATTAACCGCAGGTATTGTAAGGACAACGGCAGATAATCCATACTCTTCAGATTCCTCGGATTTACAATAAAATTTATACTGAGATTTTTCTTTGGACTTATAACTTCTTATTGTTATTTACAGACAAACAGAATTTACAACATTGTTATAACTTGAACACAAATATATTTAGCTAGTAGCCCTACAATATATTTACCTTTGGTCCCAAAAAATCTGAACCCGCTACTGCGTAAGGTGCATTATGTATGAATCACGTGTTAACGTATTATTAATTTGTAATATAATGCTAATTACTATAATTACACACAAAAAATATTATTATACCATCATATCGGATCCAGAACGAAAACATTTTTATTGATTTTTAAAATAAAATTTTAATTTAAAAATTTAATTTATGCCGGAAAAGTTTTATTAAAATCTTGGTGGCATTATAGTTATCTTCGTATGTTTATTTTTGACGTGTTATTATTTACTTCAAAATTTTCTTATTTGATTGATCGGCGTTAAAAATGCTTAAATTGCGAAATTTAATTTACTGGAACTAAAAGCATTTTACATCCCTTTTTTAGCATTTTACAAACTGTCCCAGTTTGCTCGCTTCTAAGTAATCTTAACTTTTCTTTTAAGCATTATAACCAAGGTATATTCTTTTTTTATTAAAAAATATTGTATATTTTGTGAAACAGATTTTTGTAAAACGGGAATTGTGTGGTAGATACATTCGATAGAATTTCTAAAACTAGATTTTCAAAAATGAATAAATTTCAAATTTAAATATTTGCAAATCTTTTATTTCGTTAGAATTTTATTTTATAAAGAAAAGCAAAAAGGAAATATTCGTGAGTGACAGATTTATAATTAATAATTTGTAAATTTATGATTTTATAAATACTGCATGAAATAAATATTGTAACTAAAAGAGATTTTTATATTTTTAGGTTTTCTGTTTAATAAGTAATTTTCTAAGACCCGATTTGTTAAAAAAGTATATAAATACTTAATGAACGCTAAAAAAATTTTAATTGCCGTGCGGAAGTGCTTATTTGATTTTTTTGAATAAAATATTATAATATCTTAAGCCTCATAATGTAAAATCATCAGTTTTGATATTATGATTTATGTACCTATTATAAATACTGGACAGTATTGGTTCAAATAATTTCTTCGGGTGCTGCGGCCCAAAATCCAAAGAAACAAACAAAGGAACATTTGGTATTGCAAATGTAAAAAATATAAATAGATATACTAAATTGATAAAAATGTGATATTATAAACTCAATGCAAATCTCAATGTTTTATATTTCATAATTTAAAGATAGAAATGTATTAAAGTTGATTTGTTTACATACAAAAATAGAAAAATTCCTTGCAAATGAAAAACGGAATAAATGTTATATTTTCAATGGAAAATTTTTTTTAATATCGTAGAATAACTGCAAGAACCTAAATGTTCACTTGATTTGAAAAAGCAACCTACACGTTTTATAAATGAAGTCTTTGCTCTTTAACGAGGTGGTACTTTATTTTTATTTTATTTTTCAGTTTTAATAGACACCGTAATAGAGCAATGCTTTATTATGACATTTTTCAAACTGGATTATTATTATATGGCATAATATGTTTACTTTATTAACAATATATAATAATAAAGCTTAGTAACCTGTAAAAAAATTTAAATTGAAAAAGCTTTTTAAAAGCTCATTTTGGATAGACGCTTTTATTTGATCCATAAAATTGTGTTAGATTAATTTATGCAACCACAGCAAGTTACATCTTAAATTTTATTTCTCTAAATCTAAATTAATATTGTAACCTCCTAGTTACCAGTAACAATCAATGCAATTTTTTATCGAATTTTCCTTAATATGGAAAAATCTAGATGATCCTGAATGCTCGAGAAAATTAGTCGGATAAATTAATGTACCGGATAAGAGAGCGTACATTTCGCAACTTTTGTCATCATGAAATCCTGTGGCAGACGTCATTTAGAATTGCACTTTTTCCTGTACCATGTGCCTATTATAAAATTTTGGACTAACACAAAATTGTTAGAATTTATTTGTTTTATTAAAATTTAATATACTTACAAAATATCACAGTAGTAGAAGCGGTCTACTCACTCCCTTTCAACTCTTTAAAATGGGGAAAGTTATAGTTAAAAAAGGACTCGTAGAAGTTGAAGTAAACATATGCACACAAAAAGTTAAATAAAAGTTGCAAAATAAAATATAACTTATTGTATGTATATGGTCAACATGTTTTGTATGTAAATCTTAATAACTGTTATTGCATTTATTGACACGTGGTGCAAAGAAGAATGTATTCGGAACATGTTGACCGAATTATTTTCTATAGTAATATAAACCACTTCCATATTTTATTTCGGCTGAAAGTATCTGCTTTGTTATATCCTTATGTGCTTAAATAATCTTAATTTATTCTTTTCTTTGTGTAACAAAAAACTCCCCTATATTGCAGCAGTACCGTTTTTGACTTGGTTAAGTTCTTAGGTGGTTAGCTTGTTTTTTGGGCAAGCTTAAAATTCAAAATAAAATTACTCCAGAGCTCTACAAAATTATAAATTTTTTAGGCAATTAATTTTATTATAATTACCAACAATTTGTTTGTATTATTTCAGGATTACAATGACGTAGTTTAATTATTTAAGCTCAATTACGGTGTTGAAGTAGATTAATTTTGACTTTCTGGCTTTTGCTTTAAGGTAGCAGATTTCTCGTTAACTTCTAAAATTTACATAGGAATTCCTTTAGCTGGAAAATATATTACTGTGCGTGTTTGGTTACTCCCAGAAAACAAACTATAAGTGTATACGGCGACATTTAGAAGGATGGCTGCTACTTTAGAAAACGCTTGTCCCGTGACTAGAATCTTTCAAACATGCCAAGTATTTTGCAGCTTCATTTATCGTTTGCCAGGACGAGTCTTTAAAACATTTAAAAATGCTCCTCTATTTTTTTAGTTCAATGTATCTATTGATGCTTGACTTTTGTTTTTATATCCACCATCAAAGAAAAAGCACGAGTTACTCTTTTTTAGACCAAGTAATCGACAGTCATTTTATAGAAGTGAAACGAGAGCTTAAGTTTATGTAGGATAAACGTGCTATGCATTTTGCTTCCAGTCTTTGTTGAGATAACACGTCGATCGCTATGCTACTTACTACATAGCTCAAATACAAGTCTTGTTAGAATTTCAACTAATGTTAAAAACATTTAAAAAGCAATTGCCTGTGTTTATCCAATTTCTCACTTTATAATTAGGTCTTCATTTATTAAACGCAATAATAACACCGATTATTTATTTGTCTCTTTAATGTTCGGTATTGATCTGTATGTAGCACGTGATATGTTAACCTTTAACCTAATACTGCAACTTTAAACAATTTTGAAATTTAAAAAGAAATTAATTTATGATCGAGGGGGGGGGCATTAATAATATAATGAATGCTTTGTAGTTGAGACTTATTCATACATTGAATAACCTTTTATGCACAAATAAAATATTTTCCACATAACCACCTGGGAAACAGAAAAAAAATGAAATTTTTTCTTTTAATGTAGGCTCATTACAATATGAATGAGTTTCTTAATGATTGTAATATGTATTTTTATGTTTGTTCTATAATTTGTTTCTGTTGTTGATGGCATTTAACATTTTTTTTTTTTTGGCACTTTGTGAGGATTGAGGCTGTAGGTACCTATTTATTTTTTAATTCACATGCGATTGTATATAATTTGTTACTTTTCTTTCAATTTATACCTTAAATTGAATTGGAATTAATTTTGAGCTGTTCCATGTTTATTACTTTTTAAGAAACAAATAAAGAATTTAATTTATTATTATTAAAAAAAACATTTAACAAAACTTTAACATTTAATTATTGTTTTAATTTGTTTTTCGGAGGTATCGATTAGTAGCACTTTTGGTGTCGGGTGCTTTGAATTTCCCACTAAATAATCAAACACAAGGTTTTGCCATTATTAGTGCTTTTGTTTCGTGTAACAATGCAATTTCATTTTTCTTACATTTAAGACAGCATAATAATTTATTTCATTGTTTAATTAATTTTGGAATTAATGTAATTGAAGAAAATTACATTTCCAGCAGGTAAAGAAATTTTTATTTCATATCAAAATACCGAGGATCATAATGTATGTAACCTTTCCGTGTGTCTAGGCTGTCTCAAGTGGTACTTCTACGTAGTTGTATTTATTTAATTGCTTACTAATTGCATTTTTAGTGCGGCCCGCGGCCGCATCGACATAAGTTAGAATAAAGGCATACTTTAGACATAAAGGCAGAAGACCTTGAATCTGAGGAATAATTACTGCTTTCATATTATTATCGAAAAAACAAAGTTTATTTCCAATACTTATTTCTGCTATCGAAAAACATTGAATGGTAACAACTTACATACTGAATTTATTAAAGAGTATGCACATTTTATAGACTTCATCTATCACTTTAAGAGGGTAGTTTACCCGCAATGTAAATGACGGCAAATTATTTTTAAGAGGTAATAGAAAATTCTAAAACTACAAATAACTAAATCAGATTTAGCATTATATTATGTAGATCATCGTCACTACAAGTATTAATTTTTTTGTTGATACGAAGAAATAATGTATTTTTTATCCAAATGGTTCGTCTGTTGAGTTTGTTGCCATTAAAATTCATTTAAATAATATTTACATTAATGTCGAGATAAAAGAACAAAAATAATGTACATACTATTAAAATACTAACGCGAGATTTTATCATAGAGAGAGGGTAAGTTTTGATAAAAAAAATAAGCGTTTTATTTCGAGTATTATGCCTTTTACTTAATTTATTCTAATTATAACTTACAACCTTCGATAAATTTTGGTAAAAAAAGAAGCTTGATTTTGCATCACATATCGTATGCTTATTGTATGTTCAAACCTTCGGGTCGCCTTCGTAGATGAAGTACTAAAAAGTTACACGAGTGCGACAGAGGGCTGGAGTGTGAGAAAGCCATTAGTTTGAGATCGAGATGGATAAGCGTTTGTCAAGAAAGTATTTTGAAAGAATTGAAAAACAACACCATACTCTGCTTCTTTATTTCCAGTTCATATTGATAAAATTAGTTTTGTGCAGTGGTGATTGTTCGTTTCAAGAATTTATCTTCTTTGATAGCGACGGAGTTCGTCAGAAGACGATATTTTCTGAGAGACTTCCTACCGCTTTCCTTTGTTACCTTTTGACAATTCTCGAGGTACTCATCGCGAAGACGCTTGAAAAATGTTAAAGATTATGTATATTAGTGTCAAAACCTTGCTCAACTTCGTCTATTAACCGTTTATGTTCCATAATATATTATATATATGTACATAAACTTACGTTATAAGAATATTTTTCTGACAATTTTCAAAAATTATAACTAAACGAATATTTTTGACTAATTAGTGAAAACAAATTACCAAAAACATTATTTGTTGTTTGCCGTGTCCGGACAGTAGCGTATTAATTTTAAGGGCTTAACGCATATTCTAGAACGAAAACAACCATTCCTGTTACATATGTCGATGGAGTGCGTGTGCGTATCATAGGATATATTTTATGGAGGTACGACAACGTATTGTCACTCGTCCATGCTCGAAATTAAAAAGTCTTTTGAAATTACTTTTTCTCGCAAAACAAAAATTTCATTTATACAAATGAAACGTTAAGAGGAAATGGTTTTAAATCCCAAGTTGACAAAATATATAAACGTACAGAATATAATTAATTACGAATAAATATATTTATTTAATTAAGCTAGGACATATTTTAAACTTACGCTTTGCGTGCTATACAATACCTACGCAACGAATGGATTAACGAGGTCACACACACCTTTAGTTAGAAGTTTTATTACATATTCCGGAAGCGCCTTAAAAATGATCTAATTTTGGGAACTTTATATTATTTATTATTTATTATAGTTTTTTCACTAAATGAATAAACAACATAAAAAATAATATCAGTGCCATTTTTGCTTTTTGCGAAATTGCTACAACATGTATATTATTTTATATCATATCCATTGCAGTTATAGTAAATGTAGGAACAATCCACATTATTTCATGCGTATTCGAGAAGCAAATAATTCAATTTATTTGAACGGTGTTGTGAATTAGTGTACCTTAGAATGAAAACAGACATTTTACTTTTACAGCTCTCGAATAAAGATGTTACTTTGAAGTAAACAAGTTGGTCTTCGGGCGTTACAATCGGTTTTTCTTATTTCCACATTCCACAGTGAATTTCTTTAATACCAATAAGTTTTAGGATTTAAGGAATTTTGCGTGAAATAACTTTGTTGCTTTTTGAAAAGCCTTTAGTGTCTGACTGGAATTGTAATAATATAATTTTATCGTATTACTTGTTTTCGAAATGCGTTCTTGTAGAGTTACTGCCTAATTTAAGGTTTCGATTATTGTAGTTAAATGTTTAATGTCTTGTTTTGTTTAATTTTAACTATTCATTTCCTACTTTAGTTATTTTAATTTATTAAATTTTATTTGCCAATTATATGTGTATATTATTACTAGCGCTCGGATTTATATGCACCAAAATATTTGAAAATATGCTCGTATATATGCACCGAATTACCTTAAAATATGCACTAAAATTGATAAAAATAGATAAAATATGCATTGATATGCAAACTAATAAAAAATATGTAATCTTCGAATTTTTCATTTTTTTTCAAATTTTTAATAAGTACTACCTAGATTTATAAAATTTAATTATTTTAATAATAAATCTAGACGAATTACGTAAAATTTGCAAAATTTTGCATATTTTTAACCTTTGGTTCATATTTGAGTAAATAATGCCGCAGCTAAAGATTCATATCTTGCATGCTTTCTTATGGGAGTGTTTCCTATAGACTGATTGACTCCAGATTAACTTTTACCTAACGTTTAACTAGCTCTTAGTGTGTGTGCAGATAATTTCGCCCAGCTAAAGATATGTTTACTAATCTGCCGCTGGGGCTCTGCGACTGAAGTCGCAGTGAATGCTTTCTTATGGGAGTGTTTCCTTAGAATGCGATCTTTGCCGGCGACTGTAATACTGTAAGGTAACACTCCCATAAGAAAGCATGGAGAGCAGTCACTGCGACTTCAGTCGCAGAGCCCAGCCGCAGCTCAGTAAACATATCTTTATCTAGGCGAAATTATCAGCACCAACACTGTGAGGGCTAGTTAAACGTTAGGTAAAAGTTAATCCAGAGTCAATCAGTCTATAGAAAACGCTCCCATAAGAAAGCATGATTAATAGAGCTCGGATTTATATTCACAAAAATTCTTAAAATTATGTGCATATATATGCACCGAATTTCCTTAAAATATGCACTAAAATTGATAAAAATAGATAAAATATGCATTGATATTCAAAACTAAAAAATATCTAATCTTCGAATTTGTCATTTTTTTTTCAAATTTTCAACAAGTAACTACTATTTGTAAAATGTAATAATTCTACTAAATAAATAATTTCTACTAAAATGTAATAATTTTAATAATAAATCTGGACGAATTACGTAAAATTTGCAAAATTTTGCATATTTTTAATCTTTGGTGCATATTTAAGTAAATAATGGATATTTGGGCCACTTTTGGTGTATTTTGAAGTATTTAATAAATAAAAAATGAAATATTATTATTAAATTTGCCAATTTAATCAATTATTTTATTTAATTTTAAGCAATTTAGTTTTTATAATTTTAAATAAATAAAAAATTAAATTAAATTAAATGAAACAATTGCTTCAATTAGCAAAATTTAATAATAATTTTTTATTTTCTCTATTAAAATTCTTCAAAAATTACCAAAAGTTGCCCAAATATGCATTATTTGCTGAAATATGCACCAAATGTTGAAAATATGCAAAATATGCATTTTGACAAGCAGTTTTTCGGATTCGTTTTTATCTAATTTGTCCAGATTTCATAACGTATCTGTTGGCATATCAATATTAAAGAACATACAAAAGCATAAAATCCGAACTCTCTAATTATTACATTTAGTATAAAATATTTAAATATTGACATTGCACAATCAAATTGTGGACAGGGTTTATTTTTGTTTATTTTACGGGAAAGCAGCAGTTCTTATGTTGCCTTTAAAGACAATGATGAAGCAATACTCACAAAATTGCAATGATTTGAATGCTAGATTGCGTAGGTTGTGTGATCTGCACAGGGTGGAAAATTTGTAATTTAAGTTTAAAATCTCTGGTGTTTTTTTGTCTTTCCAACGTTAATTGAGAATACAACAGCTGTTTTAAGTTTTGAAAGATTCGATTTACACAAGAGTTACACAACACATTAGAATAAATTTTACTAAATTTCCACGTTTCCAAAATTTTTACAAAAAGTTTAAGTAGTTTTTCTTTCCGTTTTGGGTGGATAAGAAGTCTTTTGAAGATGGTTGGAGTCCGGTGGAAATCTGTCAGCTTCAATAGTACAATAATTTAGCATACGGAAAAAAAGGATTTCTTAAATGAAGAATAAATATTTTCTTGAAATTATTTATTTCATTTAAAAATTTAATTTCTTCGCGCAATAAAATATGCTTGTATTAAAAATATCAGATTTCTTCCATAAAAAATATTTTTTTAGTTGAAATATTTTTTCTTACAAAAAGAAAATATTTTCGTGCGGCTATTGAAAACAGAGAATTTCTTAATTCAAATGGTACTTATTTGAACCAAGTAATTTTTTTTTTTCGTGCAGGGATTTGCAGCCATTGCGTCTGCAACAGTCGAAGCTAGTTATTATAGCAAGGCAGGCTCCGTACTTTATTAATATAACCTGAGTGTATGAATAAACACTTTTAATTGAATCATTAAAGTAAGAAAATTATTTACTCTTAAAATAACTTTTAAAATTGCATTTAAATAAAAACAGATAGTAACGCGGAGTTTGTACCTGGAAAGTTGTATTACGCGGCTAAGACTCAATTTATCAATCTCAAGTTATAAAACTAACTACAGGATAATTTCTATGCAAATAATTGTTTTAACAATAATGGTTCTTACACTATTGTTCCAACAATTGTTTCTATGGAAGCTATGCTTGAGGTGAAATTCATCCAAGTTCAGACTGAAAGCGAGACTATAGTTTTTTAAAAAGTATTTGTACAATTTACATTAATTAAGTATGGTGTATGTTGGGTCTGCAGCTCTGGAATCAAACAAACGTTTCTCATGATTTGATAAACTTTCTGATAGTCTTCTTAGAACAGTGTTTTAGGCTAATAATTACTTTCTTTAGCCTTTCGACCAATAACGAGAAATTAATTCACAAAGACATTCCCCTAGCAATTCTTGAATATTATCACATTCTTAGGGCTGTTTTTGAAAGTGTTTAAAAGTTTGTGCTTCGTTGTGTTTTTGATTTTAGTGCACTGGTAATTTTTACATAACAAATACATTTACGAGTCGTGGGGGGTCTGGGAGGTATGGAATACCCGTCAGTCTCATATTTAAGCATAAGGAGTCTATATTTCAGGCGCTTGCACTTCCTACTAATACACTAATACCTACTAATATCCTACAGAAATCTGTACTATATTGTCCGAGAAGAACATTTTAACTATCTAATTATTTATTCGGAAAGTTAAACTACATAAATAGCCTAGTGTTGTCCAAAGTACTGAAGCAGCTTAAAATAATTATTCAGATCAATATAATATTTAAAAAACGCTAGTTTGATCAATTTTGCAAAGTTTTAAGAAATTTATTATTAATGCCAATACTGTGAACAAATATTCTGGGCTTCCAAAGAGGTGTAGGTTGGAAAATGGCTGTCGATTTGTATTATTAAACTTTTTCTTTTTATCTTTGTTAACTTCTTATCTTCAGTTTTCTTATTCTTACTCGAAACATAATTATGTATATTTATTAAATACTTATGCATCAGCTAATTCACCAAGTATCTTAAATTTATTTGCATTGCACTCATCAAAGTACTACTACATCGTTACTTTTGGATGAAACTTTTGCAATAACCCTTATTGACATTGTATGCGTTAATGTAATTTCCTAATGATATGAAGTTTTAGTTTGAGTAATTTAATGACGAGTTTCTAGTGATTCCATATTTGATGTGATCCAATGTAATACTTATGCTCAAAAATAATTTAATTAATTAGTGAAATTTTAAAAAATAAAACTTTTTAAGAATTTATTATATTCGTCACTTTTATTAAATTCCATTTTGAAACTTTTAATATTTCTTTATGCGGGTGTTTTAACTTCAATTTACATTATTTTGGTATATGAATACTGTTTGCGTAAGTGCGGAACGTGGACAAGAGAGAAATGAAATATAAATTTATGAATTAGTAACATCGAATCAGTTTAATATTTTATGTGCAGAAATATTATCGTTAGGCAAATTAATTATTATGTGGCAACCTATACAGCCGCTAATTTACGATATTTAGTAATTGAGTAATTTTTGAAATAGGAAAAGAAATTTAGGTTAATTAATTTTTACTTGATTAATTTATCGCTGTGTCAACAAAAAATACATTTTCTTATTTCTAAGTTTAGATTGTAATGGCATATTTATAATTAATCCCTAGATAATTTTTATTAATAATTGCCTAGAACAGCTAACGAATTGTAAAGATTAGTTGAAGCTTATTAAATATTCTCAAAAACGGTTACCCAAATTAAACTTGTTAATAAGTTGTGATAGATCCAATTTTATCTTTTCCTGTTATCTTTGAGTATAATTTTCGTTATAAGGAATAATTTCCGGATTGCAATGATGAAAATATAAAAATATTATAAGTTATACGGGTTGGACGTACTTCAAAAACGGTTTTTAATTATTTTATCTTAACGGGTTACAAAGTAATAATTATAAAAATGAAATTAGACATCAGATCAAATTTTAAGTTCTTACGTCTATTCTACTTTTTATACATGGATAAACAGCATTAAATTGTGAATAAAGCTCTCTATCCACTGTCTTGCATCAACGCGCAAAGTTTATCTGCTGTTCTGGTCTTAATTTCCGGTGAATTGGAGAAACTTACGACCGTGTGTAGGTGCCTAAATTGGCTATTAAAGTTTCTGTATTTTAATTGTTTCTTTTGTTTTTAAAAAAGCTAATTTTTTCTTCTTATACAGGGTGTCCCCGGATAGACTTTACATAATTTTAGTGGTGATAGAGGAAAAATACCAAGAAAAAAAAAGTTCAACATTTTCAACATTTTTGTACTTACAGTAGAACCCCGATTATCCGTGCGCGCATTATCCGTGAAGCGGTTTATCCGTGGGCGCGTTATACTTCGATTACCGTGCGCGGATTATCCGTGCGGCGGTTTTAAGGCATCTTTTTGTGTTATACATAATATGAAATTTCGCTGAATTTATTGTTTTGTACAAATGACTTGTACAAATGTACTTAAAGTGTCAATTCGTCTAAATTTTCTGCTTATCTACTTTATTTAATTTAAGTAAAAGTCAAAAAACAAACAAAATTATCTGATTTTTTCAAATAGAACTTTTAAATTAATATGTTCCTTGTTTGTAATCTACTATATAATAAGAATATTTTGTAATATTAAAAAAAAACGTCAATTATTATTATCCATGTTTTTCAATTATCCGTGCTGAGCCCGGTCCCGGTCGACCCGGATAATCGAGGTTCTACTGTACTTTAATTCATAACTCGATAACCGTTGCTTTTAGACAATAAAAGATTAAAATGTAGTTTGTAGATTATTTCACGCTCTTTAAGAAAGCACTTTACCATTTTTACTGAAAAATCAATATTTTCCGAGTTATGGCCATGTGAAGGTGGGAATTAAAAAAAAATGCTTTAAGGAGGCCTAACTATCGAGGGTTTGAATTTAGAAAAACAATTTTCTTAAATATTTTTCTTAGAATTATGTCCTCTATCACCACTGAAATTATATAAAGTCTATCCGGGGACACCCTGTATATTAGCGTTTCTGTAATTTTAAAATAATAACCACGATATACTAAAATCTTCTTACTTATATTCATTTTATAAAATATATTTTCATTTATGAGGAAAAACGATCAAGTTTAAATTATCCATGGTTTAATGTTTAATATGGTTCATGAAACTGCATAATTTAAAATTTTTCTTTGAAAAGTTTCGAAAATGTTTTTAAATGAGAAAATGGTTTACGGCTATTTATATACAGGTACAAAGAGTAAGAAAATGTAAATATTAAATTATTATGCCAAGTTTAAGTAAATCTTAGTTTTTTGTAAGTTAAGCGTGCTAAATAAATTATTATTTTCTATTATAATAGAATTTTCCGGAATTTTAAACCATTATTATTGAAACATTTTCCGGTAAAATAATAAAGATTTTGAAGATTCCGTTTAATATAGAGATTTATCTGATATTTGACATTATAACTTGTGCGTGATTCCGCGCTTCATAGCGCGAGTAACTTGATTATGCTAACAGACATTTTCCAATATCTCGGTTCATGTGTGATGGAGTTAACAACTACGGCCTTCGGGCAATCTGACGTTTTACTTAGCGTTGACTGTTTTCAAAAAAATCGTACATTACGAGATCTGCAAGTTCTACATTTTTAATAACAGTTCTCATCAGTTTTTTTAACGGTTTTTGATTAGATAACTAATAGTGTAAGTTTTCGCCTTTGCTCCTTAGCGACATTTGAATATTTTTAATTTACAATAATTTTTGATAAAAAAGTAATTTAATAAACCATGCAGGTTAAAGATCATCCTGTATATTAAAACAAATTAAGTCTCTCTTGTACCGAAAAGACTGATCGACTGTTGAAATTGAGTTCTTGAAGTGAGTTTTGATTATATTTGGATTTGGAACCCGAGGATACCTGTGAACTCTCTTCGCACATACAATACTACTACACAGATACTACTATATTCATGAAGAGGATAAGTAATTTGATATAAACAGGAAACATGATGGAAAAACTATAGTCAAATACCAAGTTCTAAAATATTAATACTAAATGTTTTACCAAAGCAAGTTTTGAACATAAGCTAAGTTTTAGGAAAATTGAACCACAATTTAAAACTTAAATTGATTTAAGCTTTTAAGTTTAAATAATATCTAACTAAGTAATTAAATCAACGATTTTTAATCGTTTAACTATTTAAATTTGTTTTTTTTTAAACTGAAACTAAACACTGCATAATCCGAAGTTACCTTTTACTAAAATTTATCCAGTTTTATAAAGTTTGGATCGCAATTAAGTTAATTTGAAAAATAATCTTAACATATACCCCTTGAGCTATGAATTTCAACACATAAACGAAGGGTATCTAGTTTTTGCGAAGTTTTTTTTAAACCCAAATGAATGAAATTTAATCATACACGTTAAAAGCCCGAGACTGTAGGCTGAGAACTTTGTTATGAATTTCTAAGTTTGAAACATTTACGAAGCGAAATTTGCAAAAAAAAAAACAGTTAGGTACCTATATAGCTTACTAGTCAAAATTCATAGCTCTGGAGATAAAATCGTTGATTATCTAACTAATCTGAAACCAATTAGATAGTCATATCAATGAGAAGAATCATATTCTATAGTGAATTTACAAAAATTGAAATACTTCTATGCGATATTTTCAGTTCAATATTTTTGGTTCAGCTCGAATTTCAAAATTTCTGTGCTGAAACTTTAAAAATTGATATTCGATCGCTCAATAACAATTCGCTTTGTTCTAAATACAAAATTCAATAAAAATAATCATACAAATTGGACTCTGTATTGTTAAAACAGATAAAGTTTATAATGGAAACGCAGAGGTATATACGTATGTAGCTGAGATTGGATAAAAGTGGTAATAATTACGCTGTGTGGTGGTAATTCCAAGACATAAGTCTAGAAAAATAATGTAATAAATATGATGTCACAAAAGACCGAAATAGCGTAGGAACAGAAAAACAACAAGAATGTTGTTGATTTAAAAATTCAACAGACAATCATAATTTCAGAAAACGAGAAAATAATTTCTCAATTAATTGCGTGCAAAGCGCCAACAGAAATGTGATTAAGAATCAAGCATTCATTCTCTACATCAAAGATATTATACATAATACTATATACAAAGAAGATGAAGTTCTAAAACATATCAGACTTGGAAAATTTAAACTACGATTTATAGTAAATGAATGGAGAGAAATATCTCAAACTGTTAGTTGAAACAGCTCTTAAGACATTATGTTCCATACCGGGCGGGGGGGGGGGGGGGGTTTGCAGTTGAAAAAAATATTTGTTAAACTCTCCTTATGAGAGGGTGGAAAACAACTTCACTTGCACTGAAGGTAGAGAATACCTTTGTTACTTATTTGTGTGATGCCCTTGGTGATCGTATAAAACTAGCTGATGCTGTAGCGGATGCAGTCGCTTTACTGAAAAGTTAGTGTGCTTTCTCATTTATTGAGTTTTTCTGCAAAGTAAAAAAACTAAAACTGTTTTTTGTTCAGAATCTCTACGACCCACTTGCAATTGATAATTATTTTTGATAAATTTAAAAAGGAATATCTGCCGATTATAGTATTAATCCAAAAACGCATTGCCGAAAGTAATTTCCAAATCGTTCGAGTTATAATTATTAATGTAAGTTGATAAAGTATGTAAAAAAAATGTTTTTTGCAAAAGCAATAAAAAAATTCATTTACTTACGCTACAAAAAATTTCTAAAGATATTTTAGCATTTTTAATATACAATACCATCAGCTAGTACATTCGGATGACAAAGTACATCGTAAAGCACCGACGCACTCAGTTGTAAACCACTTACTGACAATTGTCGTTTTTGCTACATTGAAATTTACAATCTTGTTTTCTGAACTCGTAACAGTTTCCTTTCTTTTAACACCAAGATCATACTTTACAGTTAGTTTGGTTTTTATAGTTGGACTATGATTATAATGAGTACAAAAATATTTATTATATGAAAATTTAAAAATATTCATACTAAGTCTTCTTCCTATTTCGATGTATAATTGAAAGCTGAAATCCAAAAGAAAACTCTGCATTTAATATTTTTTATGTACTTGTGGTAAAACTAAACTATAATTAAATACAAAACTACCGAAGAATTTAAAGAAATATGAAAATTTAAATTATTTTAGTAGAATATCACTTATCATAATAATATAATGCCATAACAGAATAGTTTTTCCATTTGTATTAGTCAATTTTAAAGGTTATGAAAGTTGAAAGGAGCATCGCGCAGAATAAATTTCTATATATAAGCATGAGTTGTAAAATGCGTTTTCAGTTTGCTACGACATACAAAACACATTAAAAGGTCTTTTCAGAAGTTCTATGCTCAAGTTTTTACATTCAATATTAGGTGTAATTCAAAAAGGAATGTCAAATGGATTTAGGCTATTTTATTGAAACTGAGAATTATCGTTGTCGGTTTTTTCTACTATTCATGCATTTTCAGGCTGTATGTACATATAGTAAGTGTAGATTTTCAGTTCATGAATTACACTTTTTTTTAAATACTATTTACATTTCAAGTATTAGCTCAAATAAATAAATACTGTAGTGATTTTTTGTTAGGTAAAATTAACAAGTAAGATTTATTGAACTAAAATACATAATATCTTTTAATTGTTTAGATAAGATTACACTCGAATGCATAAGTTCCTAAGTAAACTATCAGAGTTGGAAATACTTGTTGAAGAGGATTGAACAACTGCTGCTCAATGTTATTTCGATAATGGGAAAAATAATTCCTAATATCGGTTTGCAATTATTTTTACGATCCATAAAATTCAATTCACAATAAAAATGAATGTTTCGGTTGCTTCTTTTGCAATTTGTTACTTGGCGTATTTTCCTTCCATAAATATTATCTGAATACTGATTTGCCCAGCACGTTTAAAAAAAAAACCGTCCGTTGAGCTTTTTTATATTTTTAATATTTAAAAATTTTATAAACGACATTTTAATGCTTCGAAGCCACTATGTATCTCTTGGTTATTTAAATTAGGAGTGGTACGTGTTCTTTTGAAAGTTTACCTAGTTTCGGATATTATTACCAAAGTTGAGCGTTCACGATTTGAGATAACACACGTTAGCATAGCATCCTACAGCAATTTGTAGTTCTATTGTTTCAATGTCTGCTTCTTCTATTCTATTGAATCAGGGTGTAATTGTGTATTATTAATTTTCCCATAGAATATGTTTATTAACCCTTACTTAAACATTAATCTTATAATAACGACTTTGATGCTTTACTTGTTACATTAAACATAATTACACATTAAACATTGCAATTACAAATTGCTATAGTTTATAATGGGGGTGCATGGGTAAGCAAGTTTTCAAATAGGTACTGATTATTGTTTTCAGAATTGAGAAACACATAAACCAATCCTTATATAAACAAGTAATCTTTCAAAGACATAATGCACATTAATTTGTGCATAATAATTTATTTTAAAAGAAATTGTTTTAGGAAAGAAAAAATAATTTGATCTTATTGTTCCAAATATTCGTTTACAATATGCGATCTTTGCTCGATCAATTTTAATTACATAATTAATCTTTGCCATTGAAAAGTTGTGCCCAAATTCCTTCCAAGGATAATTAAAAGTTCGATTTTTGAGTTTTTGTTACCGATTTATTTTTTATAAAATATAGAAATTAAAAAATTTTTTTTCAAGATACTAGAAATCTGCATTAGGTTGTAGTAGTGTGAATAAAATCAGATAAATTGTTGTTAGGTGAATCAGTCACAGGACAAGCAGTTAGAAGGGTGGATGTAAGATCGTCCTTGGCTAGTTGTTGAGTATACAATTACACAAACCCTTTAGAGTTGAAATAGTTATGGAAGGTTGAATACAGGAAGGAACTTTCAGTAAATATTATTAATTTACAAAAGCTCGTGTATGAACCAACCGAGATTTTCTTTAATAACTCGTAAATACATAGTAAAAGATATCAAAAATGTTTTTAAAAACATATTTATTATTTTATTTAAATAAATAAATAAATAAATAAATAAATTTTTAACTTGCAAAATATTATAAATTGAAATATCAATTTTATTTTTAAGCTTTCATCGAAAGAAAGAAAAAACTTTCTCCGAAAGCTTAAAAATAAAATTGATACTGTTTTTAAGTTATTAGAGGAAAACTGGGTTGGGTGATACTCTAGTTCTATGTAGTAAATTGGATTACACTATCTAGTAAGTAAATTGAAATACTTTTTGTATGAAAATATTGTAAATTAAAATAAATAGTATGGCGTGCGGCCGTCCTATTTATTTCGCCACTATCCACAAACATCACACACAGTGGCGTGCTAAGTTGATCGGAGCGGGAGGGGCAGAGTGCCTTTGGCGTGAAAGTGTGTATTTTAGAGATTTATAAATAAAATAAAATTGTGAACATCAAAAATGCAATTATTGCAAAAGTATTGCAGAAAAACAGAGTGGTAAACTCCTCGGTTTTATTGATAAACTAAAAACATTAAGATGTTTTTGTTATATTCAAAATAATTACTTACCGTTACCGGGTTAAGTATTAAAGTTTTGATTTTCTGGGCATCTTAAATCTCGCATGATGTCCACAAATGTATGTATGTTTGTATAAACTCTGTAAAGACGTTTTGAGCATCTCGTGCAAATTGCCATTTTGCCATAATATCATTTTGTTTTGTATTATTATCAAATTATATTTCTTTATTATTAGAATTAAATTTTGCAATGGTTTATGTAACCTAGATCATACATTTTAACTTGAAGCATCTTATGTTGTATTTACATCATAGCCAACTATAGCGCACTCACTGGAAACAGCACATGAAACGGATGGTAGTAATGGACTCCTGAAATAATAATGCTCATCAAATATCTAGGACGAAACGTGATGATATTTCTAGAATATACTATATAGATAAATCATTACTATTTTATAAACAATGCAGGAACTAAATTATGTAGATGGTCGTTTTATGACTTATCATTATTATAATGTTAAAAATATTGATATATATTTATTATCGATAGATAATATTAAAGATAATAGTAATGTATCGGGTAAAATATAATAATAAAATATTTTTCTAGCGGATTTTAATGTTTTAAAAACTAAAATTTCCAATAGAACTTTTTGGCAAAGAAAATGAGTATTTATATGTTATGAAGCTACTCTCAATTTGTTATGTTCCTTTTTCACGTTAATTTAAAAATAAAACGATCGGTTCAGACCAAGTTGGTGGATAAAAAGTTAAGCTGTCAAATAGTACTAGGCCATGACGAAGGTGGAACTGCCGTGAAATACAGGTAGCTATTAATATTTAATCGGACTGGCCCCTGAAGTCTTCCAATGAATATTTTAGATCTCATAGGAAGAAACGAGTCCCTGATGGTATGCTCTACGTACATCTATACCATATAATATAGTATACCTAACGTCTGATGCTTCTAGTAAACTCACCAAAATTTGTATCACAAATAACTCGGTAATTACGTGGCAAAACAAAGTGAATTGAAAATTTGTACATTAAACTAAAGTGGCTTAACTTACATCAATCGCATTACATATTTAATGATCTTTACATTCTTTTATTTAGATTGCTGCTTTCAATTAGGATTCGATTTAGATGCAAATGCAGAATTTTGTTTTCGTAAACAGATTTGTGAGGTTTAAGAATCTTTTGTCGCTTAATTTCAACATAATTGAAATGGGAGCATTTACAAAATAATTCCAAAATGTAAATTTTGTTTGACAAGCCCAACTTTTGACAAAAGTGTGGTAATGCATAATTCATTTTGACGTTGAAATACAAGAAAACTTTTAAACTAAATACTTTTAGGGTCCACGTATATAAAATAAGAGAAACGAATTAAAGTTGTAAATGTAAATTATTTCGCTGCCAAGTTAACCTAATGAGTATATAAACGCTTTACAATTTTTTATAATGAAAAAATCATTTAGCCATTAATTGATATAAAATTTTTCAACAAAAACACATCAGTTATGTTTACATTTAATTACAAAGCCAACTTGGGAATTTGGTGTCGTTTTATTGGTTATAAATTTAATAACAAAATATTAAATCGTTTAGGGATTTTTAAAGATTATTGTATAAATTTAAATAAAGTATTTTATAAGCAAAGTTGTCAATATAAAAAAAAATTGAGAAACTTGCTTTTTCCTTTTGCGTTTCTATTCATAATTTTTCCTACCGAAAATACCTTATTTTATTTGAAATTGTAAAATATCTGATGATAAGTAAAATCTATAAATTATGTAAGATGGCTTGTCATACTCGTAAAACTAAACGAAGCTGGTTGAATATCAAGAAAAATTCGTCGTGAAAAATTGTCGAAAAATGCTACCTATTTGTTGAATTTTTAACAACATCCAGATTTACTACGACGAACAATAAGGTATTATTATTTTATAATTTTTATTTCAAAATATTCACGTATTATTTGTTTGAGTCTTGACGACTGGACGCTTTCGGGTGTTTAGAAGCCTCTTTCTATTGTTGAATATTTTCAACGAAAGTACTAACGTGTTATGTAGTGAAATACAAAACAAATATTAAATACAGTTTTGAATTTCAACCTTATTTCATCAAGTTTCTTGAATATTCGACTTAGATTTGGTTAGCAGTCATAAAAGAAAGCTAATTTTAATTTAAATTTCTAGAGCTCATATAAATATGACTTGCATGTGTAAGAAACATAAATATACTTTTGAATTTATGGATTTTTTATAGATTATGGCTCACGTTTGTGCGTGTTAATAAAAAATATGAAGCAGAAAGGGAATTTGTCAAATAATTTATGTAACAAATGAACGATATGTTAGTTCACACCGTATTTGCATATTACATTTTCTAATTTTTGAATCTTGTTTTTACGGTTAGTTTGTGTATGTAGTTTCTTAAATATTTATATACATTTGGTTTCAGGTACGGACGTTATTCGTGAGTGGACTGCCTATGGACGCAAAGCCTCGAGAACTTTATCTATTATTTAGGGCTTACGAGGTAGGTAGTTTCTAACTATTTTTTTATTATATATATAATATTCGACTAGACAAAAATTAAACGTTGCTTATAATTTATTACAAATTTTTATTTTAAGGAAATCTTTTCAAAAAAGTATTCTTTTGTAACTGGTTTTTCAGAAACACTTATGTTGTTTAATATTTAATAATCTGATTAAGGAAGTCTCATAAAGCGAAAGCTTACAGTGGCAATATATTTTTACCTTAATAAACCCAGAAGCATATAAAAAGCTGTTGCTCCAGCTATCCGCACTATAATTTTTACTTTTATTACATGTTTAACGTCTCTTTTTATCGAATTAATTTAATGAAATATTCAAGGAAGCTATTAGTTTCTGAAAGTATTAAAAAAATCTTTCAATTTTAATTAAAATTAATATAAATGCTAGCCGACGGCTAACCTTTAGAACGCGATGTCGTGAATCCTTTAGCAGGCAACACCAAATAACATAACATATTTTAAATTTAGAAATTAAAGATAAACACAACTACTTATAATTTTATGCAAGTACAAGTGGGATTTGAAACTGAAGACCCGGTCCTACAAACAAAGACAAATCCAAAGCTGCAAATATTTAATCGATACGATTTTTCGAGACAAAATTCTATGAGATATGCAACTTTGGGCACCGTTTTATTAACTAAAAGTTGAACGCGAACCTCGACTTTAAGCAAAAAAAACTTGACAACACCACACGCATCAAAAGAACTATTGGGTGGAAAACACAAAATACCTTCCATCGCCATAAAAAGAAGTATAGTGTTTGAATTTCCTTTTTGTAAAAGTGTAAAATACTAATAAAGAACATTGTCAGAAAAGCACAATGAAGCATAAGAACTATTCATCTGCGAATTTACTCATCTATGCTGTCTTTAAAGATGGAAAAATACAGATGCACTAAATTATTAACAGTTTTTTAAAGCAAAAACTTGACTCGATTTGACAATTCTGTGTCTATCAAAGCGCAGGGAACTGTTTTAAGATATTTAAACGTAACATTTTCATTTTGCGAGGTTACTTTGTGCAAAGGCAACTTATTTTCTCAAGTCGGAGTATCGTCGCCAATGGCATCGCGCCAGTCTCATTTCGCGAGGTTGCCTCGTCAAGTGGATACGATCCTTTACACGTTTTATTTATTAATCGAGCCGAACTAATCTTGAATTAAGAACTCCGCTCTAACTCTATACCCAACTGGTGGTTACAATATACCATCATTGTGGTTTATATAAATCTTAATAATTTACTGTTTCTATAAATATGTTTTCTACATTATTGATTTAATAATATTCTATTAGATTAAATATTCAAAACCTACTCAACTTCTTAAACAATGAAAACTTTTAAAAAAAATTTACCATGTTTTATGGTTGTTTATCTAAATGACATCTGTTTTTGAGTAAATAAGGGAATCTAAATTCATGAAATTTTGTATATTGCCAAGATAAGTAAATTCAATTTCCAATAAGAATCAAAAAAATGACAAAATATTTGTTAAATATTTTTAATAATTTGAAACTGAAAAAAAGCATTGCTTATGTTATTCGAATTTAATATTTTATTTATTTTATACAAGTAAGTAAAAATTATTATTCCAAGTGTATTTACATAAAATAATATTTTTTTACCGAATCAATAAAATTAATGTGCCGAAAGCAAATCGATAGGGAACCATTATTGAAATAAAATAAATGTTTGTAGTGAAAACTGATGTGCTTATGAATCGCTTTTATATTGCCTAATATTGTTTTCATGAAGCAACTGTCTATTTTTTAAAGCTTTAACATACAGTAGCACTCAATATTATTATTTGAGGCTTTCTTGAATGTCGAAACAAATACGAGGCATTTCAAAATGACAAAAATCAATTTTTTTCCACAGAATAAATTTTCAATTTGAAGTAATAACGATCTAACACTGTCTTTTCATGTTTTAGAGATTCTTGTAGTGTTGTAGTGTATTATTTAACTAGAGATTAAAATTGCATATTAATCGCGAGGTGCATTGTATGCCACGAGACGATTAACCGAGTGACATATTCGAGTATTTGATACATTAATTAGTTTATCAATTAGTAATCAACTTACGCTGACGGAAGCTTAAAAATTAACGTGTTGAAGTATTTTGTATTGTACTATCACAATAATATAATAATAGTCAATTATAGTAGATTGCAGATTTGATCCTAAATAAATTTCTACTATCTAAACTGTCGGACTAGAATTAAATATTTGTATAGCTCTATGGGTTGAAAGTATTTTACGGATAATTGACTTATTGAAGTGCAGTATTTATTCCACCTAAATACGAAGTACTACATAATCTACACAACCGAATAAAATATTCAAACACTTTATCAGGGTTATCTTTGTCTAGCACAGTGGTTCCCAACTCGTGATCCGCGAATTCCCAGGGGCACGGAGACGTTTCTGAAGGGGTCTGCAATAAATCAAATATTTTGTGTTGTGGAACAACCGTCATGTATCTACTAATACCTACAACGCATTTTAGTACCTCAATGTATTAAGTTCAATGTGCAAACCACATAATTAGTTTATTTTAAAAAAGTATTATAAAAAAGAATATTTTAAATACGTAGTGGTATGCACTTTTCTAAATATAAAATTTTCAAAATTAACTTAACTGTTACAATAATTTAAATTAAAAATTTAAATATCAAATTATCTCAAAAGTAAAAACTTGAAATTGATAAATAATCATTTGTCGCTTTAGGCGTTTAGGCTAATAAATAATATCAGTTAGAACGTGTTGGAAGTGCTTGATTGCTATGTCGCAATCGTGGGTTTGATTCTCGACCAAGTATACTTGGCGTTTACAATCGTGCCTCCTTCACAAGGTGCTGGCAACACCTTTGAAGTATTAAATGCTTAAATTACAATCAGCCTTGGTTGCTACAAGCCTCACAAGGCCTGCATCGCTTCACTCAGTTAAAGTTAAGTTATTTTTGAAAATGTTATCTTAATTCTAACATAAATTTGATTCATTGAGTGATTTTTTCGATGAGTTTAAATGATTGTGTATCGTCCTACGTTTTACCATAATACAAATACACAATATTTTGAATACATACAATAATGCTTTCATTTAAAAACTAGCCAGTTTCGATAACTATCGGTTTTAAAAATGAATTCAATTGTTTTGAACTGGATAGACGAGAAGTAATGGTAGCGTGTGATGAAAGGGACGAAACGTTCTCCAACCAAGATAATTTATATTTTGTCGTGTTTTTTTCATAAGTCTATACAGTTATTACGACTGTTTAATTTTGAAACGAACACTTTGTGTAATTTGAGCTGAAATTTTCTCTTCCAATTAGATATCCAATTTACTGAAACCATTTTAATAAATCTGCCAATAACTTTTCGTTTAGATCCTAGCATTTCAGCTCTGTACATATATTCAAGTATTTAGTGAACATACAGTAGAGTGAATATCGCAGAGTAGTTGACTAAATTTTAAAGAAATGCAAAAGGTCGAGCGGCAAATGTTGAAAATTTTTAAATCACTTGACATGGAGCCCCGTAACTATGCATAATGTAAATGCTGAAATTGGAAAATTATCCAACACAAATCACATTTTATTATACTCGAAGTTTTTCAAATAACACAAAAATGATACCTGCTTAGTCCAATGTCTTTGCTAAGTCATTAGATGAACATCTGTAATAATTAAAAGGGAGTATTAAATAAATCTACTATAGGCAATATTTAGGATTACGTATACGTTTTGACAAACTAGGACACGCGGATAATTACAAACATGCGATTAATTTAATATTGATTGGTTTTACCGGTATACCGGCTTTATTTTTTTACACTACAGGTAACGCTTTACATCTTTTGTATTAGCAAAAATGATATTAAGATTTTTCGCTTATCCCTTCGTGCAAAATATAACCCTGTAATCAAATTTCCTTTATGGATTTCAATTTCGGAAATATAAATTCAAACATTTTTTAAATTATAAATCGTAATTGACTTTGATAAGAGTATTGCTCATATAGACTGACTCAAATTAACAAAATAAGAGTTTTATATAATTCAACATTTAAATAAATAACTCTTCAGGTGAAACTTTTTCTTTCAATTTACTGGAATGATTTTAACCCGTGGCAACCACACTTCGATCATGGATACATACCAACCACACTAGTGCGAATTGGGATTTTGCATTTTTAAAGTACTATAACTCATATAAATAGCTGAAAAGTATTTGATAATTCATGTTTTTTGGAGTAAAAATTTCCCAGAAATCCAGTGATGATGGTCTCGAATGCGCAAAATTATATTAGGTTACTGAAAATACGTCAAAATCAAAACAACATTTTTCAAAAATCTGCTTTTCTAAAAAAATCGCCATTTTTTTGTTATTCAACGTAAATGATGTTTCTTTTTTTTTAATTCTTGTTCAAATATTGTACTTTGTGAAAAAAAATATTTCATTAACATAACAGATCATTGAGGATTTTTTAAGGGTGTTTGAAAATATGGTATATTTTAAAGGTAGGATAAACAGTACATGGTTGATCTATGATAGCAAAATGTAAGTATTTTTTTGAAAAAAGTAGAAAAATTGAAACATATCTATAAGAAATATATAACAACATAATCATAATCATAATCTATTTTATTAACCCACTCGATGCAAAGGCCGCATCTAATATGCAGAAAAAAGACTTAATCGCCCACCAACTTTACTAACGCTAATACCACACTAGTGCTAATTTGCACCTGGTTTCACTTTACGCACTGCTAGAACTGTAGTTTCGAAACGAATTCTGCCGGAACCTTTTTCAGGTAATAACCTAAGGTGACAACACATTTGTCGTGATAAAGGAATACCATTACAGAACGTCGTAAAAGAAAGCTAAGAATAAGAAATTTTAGGTGGTGCGAATTTGCACTGGTGTGGTTACCACCGGTTAATAAATCTGCGAATAACATTTCGTTTAGAAAAGTTTTAGAAATAATATGTGTTGCTCGGAGATACTGCAGAAATATTAATTTAAAAAATAAGAGTATTTGTCCACTACTTCCTTATAGATAAAATTGGTAATTATTAATCACTATCTTCAAGCATATTTCTAAATACTTTAACAATAAAACCTGAGTCAGACTACATTTTCTAATTTAAAAAATGTGTTTTGCATTAATGTCTGGAGAATGAGAAATTAAAATTTAAATTCGATATTATTATATTATAGGTATCTTGAAAAAAATTGGATTTACGTACCAGAGATTTCATTTAACTTTTATAAAATTTCTAATAAAATTTTTATTAATTTAAAATTTTTGTATATGCGAGTAACTCGAGAGCAAAAATGTTTTTAATTACTAAACGTGTTTTATTCTTAATAATTAGGGAAATTTTTAAGTAAGGCTTAAAAATAATTTTAAAACTGAAAAAGCATCAGATAAATCAATGCAATGCATTAATTTATTCATCAAGGAATGTATTTTCAAAAGATTTTTATCTGGCCGTTCTTAATGAACTCTTTAGTTTTCTATTTCTTTGAATATGTGAGATTTTTTATTCGTTGTTTAATTCCAATTCCAACTAGATGTAAACTACAAACTATTTATTGAAGGAACACCTAAAGTTTAATAAATTATAGCTATAATAGTATCATATTAATAGTAAATAGTATATCGTTTTATTAGGATGGAAAGATTAACTTTTCTTGCCGAGCTACTTTTAATTTAATTTGATAATATTTAAGTTTAATTGGCAATTGTTAACTTCAATTGTGACATTCAATCAAATTTTAAATTAAAAAAAAAGTTGGTATGTAGTTTCTAGATCTGAGTCACATTCGAACTTTCGTGGGGCTAACTATAGTAATATTTAAGTATCTTAAGTTATGTAACTGTCAAGTCAAAGTTTACATCTATTAATTTTTAAATTACACGGTCTAAAAATTCATATTTGAAGTGGTAGATAATCTTAAAATAATTTTTAGAAAAGATAGATACAAAAATTGATTAATTTTATTAAAATAATGTGATATTTCTGGTTTAATTTTTACTTTTATTGAAAGTTTTTTTTAGAAAAAACACCTCGTGTTATGTTTATATTGATAAGGAAAACCTTGACTTTCGTGTTTAAAATCGGTAACGAAACAGCTTACTTTCGTTTAGTTTTAGTTTAGAAAAAAATATTTTTATTATTTCAAAAGATATGTATAATATTTAAATATTAATATTAGCATATTAATTTAGTACAGCAACTACTACTTGTCATCTAAGTCAAAGTACACACGCATGAATCGGACAGATGTCTATTTTATGCGTCTCTTTAATTCATTGCAATACAACTTGAACTATCATTCTGTATTTCTAATTGCATTAAAATTTCATCGATCAATTCCTAATTTATCTAATATTATATAATAATATATTGAATATTACATAAAGGTGGTTTCATTGCTACATTTTTGCTTAATTGATTGCTCCATTAGATTCGGAAAGCATTCTTTTTTATGACTTCTTTTCTTATGACCATCTTCATGCTTCGGAGGACACGTAAAGCCATTGGTCTTCTTGGATTGACGATTGCCACCATCAACTATTACAACAGGGTTATAGGCATTCCTCGATCCGGTTTAAGCAACCATGGGGTCTAATTGCTAAAACCTTTCTTTCAGAAAGAGAGTCTAATTGTCTTACAATGGATAGAAAAGGTGAAAGATACGAATTTACAATAATTCTGTATTATCTATATATACTTACTATAACTTTTAAAATATAAACTTATTAATAGACTATAGACTCATAAAAAACAGTATGACGTTAGTATATTACTTTGAAACTTCGAGGAAACTTTTAGTCCAACGACTGAAACTAGACTCCCGAATGGAAAAGTAAAGAGGAACAAAAAGTGAGTGCAAGTATTTTAAGAAAAATCTTTGTAAAAATTCAATTAATTGTGTGTGCCTACAAAATTATTCAATACAATTTTGAAATGAATGATAACGCAAATATAAACGACGGAATAAGAAAGAACTAAGAAAAATGAATATGCCTATGAGAGAAACCGCAAAAACCCAAAAACACGAGCGCAGATAGCAACTAACGTTAGAAGGAACGATTATTATTTTACCAAAAAAATTTAAGGAAGGCATATGCAATTTGAAAAAAAATTCAAGAAGATTTGAGATACTAAATAAATTCAATATTGCAGGTTCAAAACAAAAGCGGTAGCCGGATATAGGACAGATTCAAAGATCGAATGAAAATTGGATCTCACATTTCAATGGTTGTTGAACATTTCTGTTTTTTTGTTTTTATATCAACATAATTAACAAATTGGTTAAAATTTGGCTCGTTAGAAAATGTACTCGTATAACATTGCAGTCTATCGGTTAATTATTTTTTATACATAATTACACATACATATTTATGAATTTTATCTTGAAAATACTGAATCTCGATATCGTTGTGATTTTAGTTATCAAGGGTAGAATCCACAATGAATTATAGAATGATATCGAGCTTTCTGAACTTTTTAAATAAATTAAGTATTTCTTTACTTCATTTCCCATTAAATATAAAAATCTTTTGTAAATATTTATCAAATTTTACTAATAGTCCAGTAAAATGCTAGTTTTTCCGTAACATAATTGCGGAAGTTTTTTTCTCGGCGGTTCTATATGCTTTTTGGGGTGCTGAATTCAAATTTCAAGTTTGCTGCCTTGTAGGAGGTCGGCTTCCACAAGGAAAAACGATAAAAACCTCAAAATTCTTCCACTTTTTTCAGTTTTTTTGCTTATATCTCGAAAACTATGCGTTTTTCGAAGATAATCAGTCTATTTAAAATTAAAGTAGATAAAATTTCCTACAAAAAGCGTTAGTCAACTTTAATTTTTTGACAAGCGGTATCAGCGCTAGAGCGCGCTGAAAAACAACGATTTTTTGACCTTACTGTGGAAACGTCAAAACCGCCCACTCCCACCCCCTATAACACGAAAAATTAACATGTTGTCAGCAAAAACCCTTATACCACGTGAAATTACCTTAAATTTTCGATAAAAGACGTCTCTAATATTTAATGTTCTCATAAGGGAAAAAGGAACAAAGCGAAAATTAAGAAAAATGCATTATGCATCCTACAGCCAAAACGGCCTATCTATCTCTCATCAGCGCTATACTTTTGATGTATTATGTTTAAAAAAAGTAGTTCTGAATGAATTGATGGCTAAAAATGTTTGATGAAAACATTAACAAATTATATTTACAACATATTAGGTATATCACATTGAATAGCTAGAAAGAATATAAAAAATTGAAAAAATCTCTATATATTAGTAATGTACATATGTCATCAAATGAGAGTAAGTCGAGTCCAAGATTGGATCATCAGTACGAGTAGGTTCTCCATCTGGAAAAAAAAGAAGGCGTTTAGTATTAGAACATGGATACAAAAGACGGAAAAGTTATATTGTTAAGTATATCGATATATGAAGAAATACCTGATGTCATTTGCACAATTATTTCAGTCGTCTCCATTTGGTAGTTGATGCCCCAACAATGTTTTTCGGGCACTAGAAGGGTCAGAGGCTGTCGAAGGTCCAGGTTGAATAGTGAGTTCTTGCTGTTCTTCAACTGAAAAAACTGTAATGTTATGAAGGAAAAAAATTGCTTAGTAAAGATGTATAATACTGCAAAATATTACATGAATTAATACCTTCTATCGCTTCAGCTGCTTCAGGCAGTGGTACTGCAAAGGGCTCATCCTGGTTGTCTTCTGCTATATCAAAATTATCGTCAATGTTACAGCACGACCCTTCACATTGCTGGCACAGTTTCGTGCAAACAGTCCTGCTCGCCTACACCCACACCGACCTTGACAATCTGTCTTGCATTTACAAGATATAAGGCGAAGAAGCCTCTCGGGAGCCGGGTGTTTCAGTGTGGTAATTGGAACCAACCATTTTTTGTCAACTTCCACCCCCACTGTTCTGGATCCAATTAATTTCCGATCCACTGCTGGACCTGATGGAAAACTCTGAATGTATGTTGTTGAGCTGCAGCTTCAGTGGGAGGTATGGAAGCCGTATTTGCTGATGCCTTGTAAACTTGGTAATGTATGATTTGAGATCCGGATTTTTGGAGAGGGTCTTGAGAAATTTAACCTTGCCTTGATTGAAGAACGCGGATGTAGAGTCACAACCACTCATTGCGTGGAGGAATAGCATGTGGTTGGCAAAATTATTCTCCACTGCACTTCCTGGATGGTAGAGAAATTGAGGGACTTGACCTCTCCATGGTTTAAGGAAATATACATTGGTGGGAGTTTGGAGACCTATCGTTATGATCAGAAGGTCAACGTCTTCTCCCACAATTGCGACACTCTTGTGAACCGAAGCCAGGGATTCTGCCGTCAGCACTATTAGTGTGTCTGCATCATCAGTTGCCTGCTTGGAGGCAATTCCACTTTTATTGCCTTTTGTCATCAGCATGGTGATTAGTCTATCCTTGTTTTTTGCATTCGATAAAAAACTTTCTTGTGAAATATTGGTTTGAAAAGCAAAGTCAAGGATACTTGAACGCAACAGTTTTGTTTCAGGATTTTCTTGAGCCCTCTTCAAATAAGCAGTAATTGCTTTTTCTTCAACTTCAACTACAGTATTGTTCTTTAATATTACTACCTTACCAGCCTGTCTTTTTTTACTGGCTTGAACGAAAGATTTCAATCCTTAAACGGCACTCATAATGAAGAAATGTTGTACAATAATAATATTGTATAATATAAACATTCGACCACGCGACGCGTTGGTTATTCAGAGCTAACTATTTAATCCACCACACGATACAAGCAGATAGGCTGCGAAACACCAGACAGGTGATTCACAAAAATATTCTCCACAAATAAATGGAAATGAAATGCAGCCGACTTGAACTTTATTTTGCTTGAAAATTTTAACTTTTTTCATTATTACAGAGGGAATTTCTCGTTTTATTTACGACCCGTAGCGCGGAATAGGAAGATACAGGCAAATGCATTTCAACTCGGCTCATGGACATTTAGGCATAAGAGAATAATGCGCTGTCGCGTTTTAGGAGAGCAAATTGAATGTGCTTTAACATGGTATAAGGGTTTTTGTTGATAACATGTATATTTTTTCAGTTATGGAGGATAGCGGGCGATTTAGATGTTTTCACAAAAGGACCAAAAAATCGCTGTTTTTCAATTGCTAGAAAGTCAAAGTTGACTAGCGTTTTTTATAGTAAATTTTGTCTGCTTTAATTTTCTATATATTTATTATCTTCTAAAAACGCATAGTTTCCAAGATATAAGCAAAAAACTGAAAAAAGTGCAAAAATTTTCAGGTTGCAGGACCTCCTGCAAGGCGGCAAACTAAAAATTCGAATTCAGCAGCCCAAAATACATATAGAACCGCTGAGAAAAAAACTTTCGCAATTTTGTTACGAAAACGACAGTTTTAAATACCGATTGACTGGACTATAAATAGCTTTTACAAAATCGTAAATATCTGGGATATATTATATACTAGTTATATCACGAATGTTAAGAAATATTCACAAAAATACAAACATTCTTTTGTCAGATGGAAAAAATCGATGAGCGTAGCTCGAAGTTTTCTTTTTTATTATAGTATTATACCCGATATTATTGAACTTAATAAATATAATAATTAATAATATTATACTACATTGCAAAACCAGTTGCATTTTTTTAAGGAACTGAAACTTTATTTTATCTCTTTAATCGGTTTGCCCTACATACTGCACTACTAAGCACAGAGACCAAGAAGTAACTGCAGTTTCCATTGTGGTAATCGACGATTTGCAATAAAGGAAATGCTGACTTGTACATACATGCCACTAAATTTAATAGACTTTTAATGATATTAGCAGTGTAGATACGCTTAGAACCCACAGTTTTACTTGAATTAGGATTTCTACAGTTCTACAGCTACAAAACCAACTAAACTTGTTGAGAAAAAATTGCAGATACTCCTCTGTGCTTAGAGGGGGGGATATATACTAACTTAACTAATTCATTGAGTTGTTTGTTTAAGGTTTTTCATTCAATGCATTATATTTTTCAGGGATACGAAGGTTCATTGTTAAAGGTCACAAGTAAAAATGGAAAAACAGCTTCAGTAAGTATTATTTTATAATATACATAAATTTATTTATTTTAATTTAAATTTTAGTTTTAATTAATGTTCACTTGTGTTACGCATGTTGCGTAATTTTGAAAACACTTTAGTTTAATTAGAAAATTTCAGAAATAATTCTACCCACACTTTTCATTATGAAAATGTAATCACGATTTACGTTGGTTAGGTAGTTTTCAAGTATCTAACGCCTAATTGATATAAAATTTCAAATTGTTAGGAACTAATAAATAATTGTACTTAATTAAATATAATTTGTTCAAAAGCTAGTCTTTCAGCATATCTATTTAAATATTGTAGGTTTTAGAATAAAGAGAATGGAAGAACTAAAAGAATTGAAAAAGAATTCCCAAAATTACATAAACGTAATGAAGAAATGGGAACCATTTGTAATGTAATATTAACGCTTTTTGAAGTTATTTCAATAACACTTATTAGGTTCTTGACATTCTCATTTAATGGTTAATTTGATGTAACTTACACGTGTGCGTTCTTATTGTTACAGCCAGTGGGATTCGTTACTTTTAATACTCGAGCAGGAGCAGAGGCGGCCAAGCAGGACTTGCAGGTGGGTTTGATAATAATTATTAATGTTTTTTGTGTATCCTTGTAACATAATTCCAACACTTCATCACGCACTCTGCACATTATCACTGCAGAGTAACAGCTTTCACGGCAGTAGAAAAGATCCTTCTCATATTAACATTAATTCTAACAAAATTAATTGATGTAATAAATATCAAAATCTTCTGTAATTAAATTTAGTTTATTACTTCTAATCAGATTTCGGGAATTGGCACTGCTAAGTGCTAAGGCGAAATCAAATTAAATCTATACATTTACAATCTACTCTAAATTTCAGTTAATATTTAATGAATTTATTGTTTTCGGAACACCAAGTTTTAAGTTCGGGACAAGTACTTCTCATAATAGGATACGCAATCTTATAAGTTTACTTTGCACTAGAACTTGACAAAAGTTTATATTTTTCGATCAATATCGGGATTGTTTAAATAGTCGTTCTAAACTACATATAATCGTCCGCTAATTTGAATAGGAAATTTAAATATCTATTGAGTAAATATTATCGGACAACTAAATAATGCTGTATCATTAAAATACAATAATGCAATAATTTCAATCACAAGGCAATATTTTATTTTTTCAAATATTTAATTTACTGAAGCCCCGAGGAATAGGCGAATTTACAATTTTTAAAAAATCACTGCTCTTATTTTTTTTTATTTGGAGCTTTCTGTCTTTTTTTTTAATTTTAAAAATTTTTCGTTATATTTTCAATTAGCAATTATTATTGTAAATTTGTCACAGATGAATAATTTTAAAAATTAGAGATGGAAGTTGGGTCGATATTAAAGTTTTGCTCTTTTTTACACAATTGTATCAGTTTTAAATCATTTTCTTCCTTGATGGCCAGTTTGTTAGATGAAAAGCTGTTTATCTCGCTCATCATTTATTCATCTGTGATTTTGTTTTAATTATACATAGAAGACGTTTGTGTACTCATTATTGAAAGCGATTGTTGTAAATGTTTTCATATTAGAATAAGAACCTAGTAGAAAATTATAATCACAAACCATATCACTGTCGCTTTTTTAGTTTGCACATAATTCATTTATTTTTGATTACCTATTTATACTACAAATATCAGTACCGCATTATCACAGACACCTTTTTTGTGGGCAATTTTGCAGCAGGGCGTAAGGTTTGACCCCGACATGCCTCAGACCATTCGACTGGAGTTTGCTAAAAGTAACACCAAGGTTAGCAAGCCCAAACAACAAGCTGCTAACGCCGCCAACACGCACCCAACTTTGATGCACCCACTCACTGGACGTAAGTACACATACTACCCTATACATGAGGTGGTTAAAACCTGTCCGCACACCCTTCCTCACGTTCCTTCACAAGCTTGACCATATGTAGAAGTAAAATAGTTATTTTAAACCTGTAAAGCAAAATAACCATAAGGTGCTTTTTAGATATTATTACTATTAAATACTGTTAAGGGTTTTATACTTGATGCATTTGTTTAGGTGTGTTACTGGTATACATCATATAGACATAATTAACCAACAAAGTTTTCTTTTTGTATATAAATAAATACCTACTACCTATTTACCTACATGTTTTGCTTCAGCACATAAATGCACATCTACATTGATCTCAGACTGGATAGGTATTGTCTAATTACCACAATGGCCCAAAGCGCTTCGTGTGTATTATAACATGGTAATGGAGAAAATCAACCTGACAGTGCCAGTATTGAAAGTAATCTCGTGGTGTAGTTATACGAATATTGAAAGCATCCATGAGTTTTTTGAGAAAAACTGAATGTTGTTGAAGTTTAAATATACCTATGTAAATTTAAGCAAAACTACAATATATATTACAGACATTCCAAAAAGGAGAAAAATGAAAAAGAAGTTGAACAAATGGAAATTTGAATATCGAAAGGGTGTAGAAGTAAACGAACAATTAAAAGAGAGCCTACACTACAATTATCAGGCAAACAATAATATGATACACAAAGCACATATTTTATTTAAACTTCAACAAGTTCAATAATTTTTACTTTTGTTTGTTTTGTTAATATAATAACAAAATAATATAAACAAAGAAAGACTTAACAATAAATCATCAATACTAACTAATAGAGTGGATAATTTTCTACGAGAGCACTATCGATACCAGGACTAATTCTACCATGTTTCTCTTGAGCCATTCCTGCTATGTAACTTTTATAATTAGAGATAGATAAAATATTGACATGAATTTTCCATCAAGCAATTACGACGCGACGTGAAATTCACTAATCGATAGGAATTCGATAATAAATTGTGTGACTATTATATAGTTCGCGTATTATTATATACCTGCTAGATACATACATAATTTCTTTTATTTTAGAAATAATGAATGATATTTTGAACCATAAATTAAATAAATATAAACGATTACAATCTTAACGCAATTTATATCAAATGTGAAAATCTAGAGAAAGACCAAACCATTTGGGAAAAAGATATGATAGAATCACTAAGTAAGTCTCCAGTTAAAATAAGCGATTACGAGAGATAACAATCTTAACTTTTTGTCGCACAATGAAAAATGAATTTAAAGAATATGATTAAAGTGTTGCATTATGTGGCTGTCGGAATTTAAAAAATTTCTTGATAATTTAAAATTATAAAGTAAATGGTGCATAACGAGTTTAAAATTTATCTACATACTGTCAAACTTAACGTCTATTTTTTTAAATTAGTTTACATTTAATTTATATAATTTAGTTTAAAATAAAAGTATACTTTCAAGTGTAGGTAATATATTAGTTAAGTTAGTTAATTAAAATAAAACTTGTAAAAAGAAAATGAAACATTGATGACGTTTTACAGATTTGGGAACACCGTTCTTTCCCGGTGGACCTGAGTTATGGCACCATCCATTGGCTTATTCAGCTGCTGCAGAATTACCAGGCGCTGCTCTTCAACATGCTACACTTGTACATCCAGCACTGCATCCTCAGGTTCCTGTACGTTCCTATCTTTGACTATCTACAGACAAATCTCTGGACTCTCAGCTGCAACAAGCAGGCGCCCCAATACATCACGTTAGTTTTATTACACACTAAGGCTAAATTTCTCCTTTTACTAAAACCATATTGTAAAAACTAACAAAGTCTACTTTAACATGCTTGTGCAACGAGAGTAGAAATTTCGAAAGTCAGGAGCTCTGTCTAATCTACTTATTTTCAATTAATTAATCAATAATTATTCTCTGATGTAGACATTTTAAGCTAACAACTTTCATTATCAAGCTTTAATTTAAAATTGTTTACATTGAAATTTATTTTACGAAACAATCGCAGCTTACTTGCCTAATACTTAGGTGTCAACCGAAAAGTTTTTTAAACGAGAGTTGCTCGGAATTGCAGCAGATGCTGCAAACCTTCCTTCCTCCATCGGCAACTCTTTAACTAAAGTAAAACCTACAATGTGGCGTCAAATCTTACTTTTCACTACTTTAGTAGGCTTTGTTTTGTAGCGATATTTACTAATCTTTCTTTTATATTCTATAAGATTTTTTGGTAAATAAATATTATAAGTTTTACATATAATTACAGCAACAAATGTCGCTGCCGCATCCTACAGCACTAACTTCAATACATGCAGCGTCGTTACCACATTTCTTACCAAGTCCTGCCTTGGCATCGCCTGTTGGTTCATCTTCGTCACAACCCGGACTGGGAGTGAGCAATCCTCCTTGCTCGACGCTCTTTGTGGCCAATTTGGGCCAGTTTGTGTCAGAGCATGAATTAAAAGAAGTTTTTAGCAGGTTTGTTTAATAGTATTTTCTAAAAGCAATTTAACCTGATTATTAGTTATTACTAAAATATCTGATGAGCCATATGTATTGTTACTGTTTAATATTGTACGGTTGAATCTAATTAAGTATTTTTTTAAAGTGTATAATAGGCTTTTGATTATTTTTATATTATTGGGTCGTGGAAATTTTTTGTACTACCAAATATAAAACTCATCAGTTGCGGATTATCTCTAGTCGTACATATATGGGTAGGCTGAAATTGATTCGGAGGGTTTACAAATATTTTAATGTGTATTTCTAAAATACACTTTACACGCAGATATATCAGAATTTTTTTATCGCATAAAATCATCGAAACTGGTCATTGAAATTTGAATATAAATCACACTGTTGTTGGACAAAAAATAATCTTAACAAAAACCTAAACAAATTTGTTTTGGAATTGGTTTATGTAGATATCATTAAAAAATTTGCCATACCTACATCCTTGTAAACAATTTTTGAATTGTTATTAAACTCAAAAGCGTGTAACTCCATTGTTCGGTTCCCTTTTCATTATTAAAAAACAACGCATGTTCAAAAATTGCTAACTGAGTAAATTGCGTTTCAATTTATATTCAATTGTCTTTCACTTATTTTCTTTACATTGAGTTAAGAGCTATATCAAGTTGCCATTACGTACTTTGTGCTTTATGTCGTTAGCATTCCAAAATCTTATGAAATCTCTTTAGGTAAATACGAAAAAATATATTTAAATATCGCGTAAAATATAATCTAAGATTTAGGGAGGGGGGAGTTTTTATTATAAATTAGTTTCGGAGTTTTTTTACCTCGTTTTCAATTATTAGAAGCTACAAAATGATATCAATTACTAAGCGAATAAGCGAAAGTTGAGGAAGACATAGTTTGGCTGTGATTAGATGTTGTCAGTTCTTCAAACTGTATCTGTCTGATCAAAATAGTCTTTAGGTGTGTTGTCTCTCTCGACTACTTTTAAGAGCTGGATTTCCTCTTTAATAAGTATTCTGTAGATTTTTACTTATTTCGAAGAAACTTTATGTTCTTCTAGCATAAAAGTAGACACTGTTCTTATCCAGATGACCAGCTGAATTTTTGTTGTTAATTAGATTGCTAGTTTTGTAGTTTTGGTGGGTTTCAGAATGATCTTAATTCTGTTGGAGATTGGAACTAGGCATGAGAAAACTTAATAGATATTTGGTCTTTCTTTTTCTTCGACCTCCGAAACAAAATAAAAGTTTATTTTAAATTTTTTTTTTTCAAAAATTCTAATCTGAGTGTATTCATACTCTTATTCAATAATCAAATTTTGTGGAACCATTTTAAAATTTGAGTACTAACATTAACAGTCGCTAAACTAAGCTGATAAGTTTTGACGTTTCAAATAAAATAAATTTAAAAATAAATAAATTCTTAAATTATTAATTTAAATCAAAATTTCCGTTTATTTATTGTACCAAAATATTTGCCTCACAAATGAAATTTGTTTGTCAAATCAAATTTTATTTTTAATCTACTTTAATCTATTTTAATGAAATATAATGAAAAACATATACTTTTACTAATAATATAAAAATAATACAGAAAAGTTGGATTTCAAAATTACAAATGAAAAATACTAATTTTTTTTCAGTGAATTAATTTTCAGTATCCGAGTCTCTCGTCGTTACATAATAACGGGGGGATTGTACATTCATACTTTTTTAAAGTAACTTATGTAATATAATATGTCAACAGCAGTGGTGGCTTGTGTGTTAAAAATGTAGGGTTTACAACTTTTTTAAATTTATTATAGTAGGTTTTATAGATTTTTGTAGAAGCAAATAGTTAATATTATTAAAACACAACTATCTAACAAGTTGGAAAAATTCATCTGCCGGCAAAGATTATAATCCTGTACCTTGGTATAAAGAAAAAGCAGAGAAATACCTAATATATAAATATAAAATGTATAATAAATAAAATATTTTTCCAAAATATAACAATAATATTTAACAATCAATAACAAGAAGATGATTTAAACAAAAAACATTCAATTTTCTAAAACAAAATCTTGTTCAAACTTATCTCTATTTTAGCGATTTTATTTATAAATAAATAATGTAAATCATGTTAGGCTTGATCAGCGCCGGCAGACCTATTAGGCAAACTAGGGGGGCAACTTTTTAGGGGCGGCAAAGAGGAAAATAATTAAATCGGCAAAATTTATTTTGGAAATATATAGTGAACTTAACGAACTGAGAATATTTAAAGTGGTATCACCAGTTTAAAAAAACTAAAAACTTTGCATGGGTTGTATTCAAGTTAGGGTTTAGGGGGTTTACACATGGTTACGCCGGCCCTGGGCTTGTTTTTCATCAATTTAACTGATTGGAGAAAATAATACTGGTCAACACTAGTCATGCCACACAAACTTTGATTTAATAATATACTGTTTTAACTAACAACCCTTATTATTAAACTGCAGTCGTTTTGTTTCAATTGGTCTCAGTCTTCTTGTGAAGGTACAAAATAAATTTCACGATAAAAAAAAGAAAGGATTAATAAACGCAATATTTGGATAAGTGTATAATATTTCTAGAAATAAAGTATATTTTAATAGATTCATAAAATCAATGCTGAAATTCGTATGATGAACGGGCAAAGTGAAATATAATATAAAAAAATTAAAAATATATTATAAAAAAATGTTCGTTTGAACTAGTAAAACATGAAATGAGTAAAAACCGATAAATAAATAGTAAATATTACAGTGACAATAGTAAAAAAAAAAATGAAAATATAAAAATAAAAGTAAATTGTTCAAACTAGGAGATTTAGAAGTTAATTCCACCGTGTGTTCTCTTTATATGCTTCCACGTTACCCCCGTAATACGAGTATAACATTAATTCTGAACACTTGATTTCAATTTCATTATAGTTTTAATAATTTTATGAATTTTTTTTCAATGTCCCAATTTAAGGAGAATAAAATATAATATTCGACTTTTTAACTTTTGCTATATTTCTCTGTTATTTTATTTAAGAAGTCATTTTCAGACTTAGTAGAGGATCTCTGTTGACTGCTTATAAGATGAAAATTTAGAATATTTATTATTATCATTTACTTATCGTTTGTTATTACATTTTGTATAAAGCTATCGGCATTAAAATAGCACCAATAGAAGGATATCTGTGTACTATGTTAACGATTATTCAAATTTCGAGTCGAGATTAAATTTCAGATGCACTCGTATGTTAATAAGAAATAGTAATAAAGATATGGCTCATAGAGATACAAGTAAGGAGTATGTAATATTAATAATTGTAGATTGCTTTTAACTACTTAATGAGGAAGTGATATTACGGAATAAATAATGACATTAATATTTAGTGCAAGTTATAGTGATACATATTAATATTAAAATAGTGATTGTTTTTATGTTATACAGAACCAACGTCATATGATGGAGGCCCATTGGCATAATATTAATTTTGTAAGTATTTTTGCTACTTTGAGTCCCGTATTAAAGGACTTTTTAAAATTTTGTAGACATCTCTGTTAATCACTATACCTTGCACTCATTTGCCAGTTTACGATATAAATCAATCAGTCTTTTAATATTAATTTGCAATGCGCAATACAATAATTAATATTAGGGTGGTCACAAATTGTTTAAATAGAAAACTCGTTTCGCGTGCACCTTAATTTCTGCATTTGTTTATAAGGTCGGTGCCGCATGCGATTTTCTTTATTTACAATAATGGTGCAGGTATCACTCTTTTAATAATCTCACTTGAATGTTATACCCTTGCACTTCCTTTAGTAGCATTAGTAGTGCCCTAACACTGAGTTGCACTTGTGGTGTTCTTGTGCACAGCTTCCCTGGCTTCTGTCGCCTGCGCATGCACAGCAAGGGTGGATCCCCGGTGGCATTTGTGGAATATCAAGATGTGCGCTACGCTGTACACGTCATGGCTGCTCTGCAAGGTTCCTTCCTTCTCTCCTCCGATCGCGGTGCCATTCGTATCGAATATGCCAAAACCAAAATGGCTTCAGAGGTCGGTCTAATTGCCATTGCTAACAGTAGTAGATCATACTAGAAACAATACCACGTCAAGTTTTTTCGTTCATACATTATCATACTATGTACTATTTGCTCCTGTATTTGACAACCAAATACTTGCAGGGATCAAAAGGAGAAGAAAACGGACAATCTTAGTTCTTATATGCCACTGAGTACTTGACAGCGAACGCTAATTGTAGCCAGCGGCCATTGTTAGCTGTACGCCAATCCCATTCTGCTCATAGCAACATAACATACTTACCTGTTTCTTAGTTAATTATTGTTACACAGCTGAGGATGCGGACAGTATTTATTTGATAAATAAAAGTATATCAATCAATTCCGATTTAACGGGGAATAGTACAGGATAAGCTTATACCAAAGGTGCCCTAAATATTATGTTTTTAATTTACCTTAATTATTGTGTAAATAGCATTCGCAAATACCTGCCCAACAGGGACGGCTACTTGCGATTGCTATTCGAGATTTTTAATACAAGATTAACTTATTGTTAAGATTTAAATATTATATTATTATTTCAATTAATATATTTAATTTATAGCAATAAACCAAATGTTGTTACGATTGACGCGATCGTGTCTGATACATATTCATTCAAAAAAACTAACATATCAAACATTCGCTATGAATATGGACCATGCACGATTTAGTAACAAAATGTAGCTAATTTAAAATAGTGAAAAAAAAAGATTATGATGAATATAGGTAGTGACAAAAGAAGTAAATTTCATTTATTTATTTATATGTACACTCACCAGTTGTATAAATTTATATACCAATTATTGTAGTAGATTTTTGCCGCTTAAATAATTTTAGATTGAAGCATTTGTTGACTTGCAATCAAAAAAAAAAACAGGATAGGTACTTGCAACTATAATTATTATTATTATTAATAGATGTAGGCATCTTAGAAAGATCATCTAATTTTTAAATATTTCCTTCTATTTTTTATTGTACCTTACATATTTTACTAGTATTTTTGGACAAGTACATGTACCTGTATTGCAATATTATCGAGTAAACCGTGTTTGTTTAATTTTAAAGTGTATTGGCGCAACTATAAATTTATTACGATTACCTACATATTTTTAGAGTATTTATAATGTATATTTAGTATTTTGAAAGCTAGAATTTTAAAAATATCAATCGGTCCAAATATTCGTCGAAATAAGTGCATTTAACGTTTATTTATTAAAATAAATATTTTCGAAAAATTTAAAAAAAAAGACGATATCACTTAGTTGTATTATAAAATATATTAACGATGAATGAAACTAAACATTTTCAATTTAAAAAGTCGAATTTATTTAGTAACGCTATAGGAAAAAAAAAAACGTGAAAGCCATTTCGAATTTTGTGCGACTCGTCAGTAGGACTGATATCAAAAATAGCATATTCGACGACCGCCGTCGTCGTTCAATTACATCTTTGCAATTATCACAAATACTACTATAGATACATGTATGTCGTATCTATATAGTATTATAATCTGAACTGAATTAAAATGCCTTACAATTATTTATGATTTTTAAAGCGATAATTAATTATTTTCTCGTTACTTAGAATTTAAATTAACGGTTCATCAAAACTTAATTTTTAGTGTAGATACTTTAAAAATAAAGTGTTACTGCCAATCTCTAGATTTGAAAAGCTATGCTTGCAAATTATTAGACTATTCCTATATTAGGTACAAACAAATAAAAGTATAAATTATATATTTTGTAAATTAACTTACCTAGATCTACCAAAAGTGAAATTTGGTATAAAATGAATCAACGATAATTATTATTGTTCACACCGATCCTCAGATACTTACTTCTTCTTTTTTTTTGGATTCAGAAATTTTATTATAATATTATACCACTATAAATAATATAACATCGGGAATTGTAAAATAAATATTATTAAATTTAGACAGAGCCGGATTTACATTTTTAATTAAACCGCTACACTATATACCCATTTATTTTGTAATATTCTGATTTATATACCATAATATTATATTATGTAGGCCCCCCTGCATTTTCCAATTTGTACCATTAAATTTACGGTACGTTACTTTAGTATTCGATACTTTTTTTATTAAAGCAAATTTTAGTAATGTTCAACGAGATGCTATAATATACTTAATTATTTTTTGCCGAAACGATTACTTACATAAGTCTAGTAAAAAAAAGAAGTTAATTAAACGTTTAGATGTGTAGAAAATATATTACATTACAGGTACATTCTACTTGATAATTAACCAAAGTTTATAATGTAAGTGTTAATCCAATTATTGTTAACACTGTATTTAATTAATTATAAGACAAGTGTAATTTTAATAAGACAATTGTTTTTTCATATTTATGTATTTAAAATTATTTTTTTATATAATTTTATAATTTTTTACACTTACTAATCTTTGACTGAGAGTCAAATATTGTATGATGTTATAAGATTGATAAGTCTCTATTATCTAGATTATATTCAGGTAGTTGTAGTAAGTAGTGCTTTTTGTGTGACGTTTATGTGATATATCTATTATTATCATGTAAGTGTATTTTCGGTGCCCGATTTAATAATTTGGCATTTATGAAGTAATCCAAGATATCGAACCACTGACACCGGCGATGTTCTGCATCTTTTTTATCAGGTATTGAAGAGAGTCAATTAATGTTAAACTACGCAATTCAAGTGTTTACTGTCGGACATCGTGGTCGGTGTATTGCTGATTCAATATCTTGGACTTTTAAAAAAATACAGATAAAAGCGTTTCGACTATATTACTCAAGATACTTACTTGGAAGATAGACTACTTAGACGGATATGTAAGATTTTTATGTGTATACGCACTGATATAAAATAATGTGATATTGAGTAATGAAGCTGAAACGTTCTGTGTTATATTTCCGTCCAGTACATGTCAAAGTGGCATGTCGTAGCTCAAAAAAGAGCGTGGGTAGGGTGGGTGCGGATCAGGGTGATTAAGCTGGGACACAGCAATCTTTGGGAACTACATAAAACATATCAGCTTAATTAATTATAAATAAATTATAATACCTGTTATATGCAATCCGACCTTTGTGTGTTGTCTTGTAACTGTGTTTTAAATAGCAGAGTATATGTGTTAAATTATATGCTCTTGGTAATGTGGGAAAAATTTTGTCTTTGCTACTGGCTAAGCTATAACGAACAAGCCGTTATATAATAGCGGTGGCATAAATTATGTGATATAATAAGATGTATCAATGGTATATAAACTAGCCACAACCGCCTTCTCTGCTTTAGGTAAGATTAACAAACACCACTTTCTAAACATATCATGATCTGTGCCCCATGTTAAGTGACATCTTAAATTTTTAGCAATTAAATAATGTATTGAAGATTTGATAATATTTAAAAATGTCTTTACACTTATTATATAAGAAAAAAAAAATCCTCCAGATAGTAGATTACCTACAATTTATATAGTTATCATTGGTTGCAGTAAAATTTAAAATTTGTAAAACTGCTGTGTAGTGTGTACTTTGTACCCAGCAAGCAATAGGTGGGGGCATCAAGACCCTTTTGACCTAGCCTTAGTAGATTCTATCATATTAAGACATGGAATGCATATCGTTATTATAGGCGTTACCATAAACTTAGTTTAATGTAACATGTGTTGAATTGTTGGTTTAGAAATCTAAGTACAACAGGAATTCCTCAATGAGTACTGGCAGGTTCTAACTTGTAACAGTCGTTGTTGATACTAGTCACATATTTGTATAACCCACCCCACCATCTTGCCCCTTATTGTCTTGTTCAAAACAAGCATTCCATACAACTATTACATTACTTATACCTGACAACGTACTTATTAGCTATAAATTGTATAGGGTCCAAAAGATGGGAATAAAATGTATAATAAGCAATATTGTCTTGTATTATTTTACCTTTTCCTCTATGTGTTTTATTATTTTCATTTATAATGAAAAGATCTGACTTGCCAACTAATTCTTCATTGGTTTATTGAAGTGTCCAAAATTTGGTGGAACATCCAAAAATATTACTTTTGACAGGTAAGATCTAAATGGTAAGGAACGGCTCGTGGATGTGATTAATATTCAAGTTTTCAGAATTGATTTAGATTCGAAGGAAATTAAATGTAAAAACTGCCAAAAATGCAAACCCTTTGAATATTTATCACATCACGACAGTTATTTGAGAAATGACATTTCGAGAACACTTTTGGGAAGGCTATATGCCTCTCCAGCTCCTTAGTTGCGCCCGTGGTCAGGGGCAGCAGGGTCCCGATGGTAAGTTTTAAGGAGTGAGATTGTGATTTACGAAATGGTCAATAGTTTCAAAAAGATATTAAGATCATATATATTGCTCTTTGTCAAAATTTAAGCTGATATGTAGATCTATTCGTGAAATTTATAAGAAAAAATCTACTCTTATCATTTTTACGCATTTCTAACTTCTTATCGCAGCTCGCTGATTAGAAAATGAGGTTTGTTATAATATAGAAGGTGACGTAAAAAGTATTAACTTATTTGAATAGCCTATAATTTTAGATTCAAAAAATTCAATATATTTTGTTTTGTTACTCATATGTCAAAACCGCAATAAGATAAACAGTCACTTGCAAACTTGAAGCTTTTTCTAATACCCACTATACTGCTGTAAACAAGTTTACCAGTTTACCTAACTACTTAATAGGGCGGAATAGAATAATTATTAATTTTATATGAATTTAAAGCACCAGGAATATACTATATATTTATAAAAGTTATAAAATTTCTTCAAAAAAGTTGGACTATATACCTTTGTGGCAGTAATAATGGGCATGTATTATTCAAATATCAATTTTAAATAAATTTGTATTTTGTTTTTAAAATATTAATTTATAGTAGATTTTTTAATTTGTCTTGTATATTTATTGTAAAAGCTCTTTGGTAGAGCTAAAAAGGTCATTGGCAAAAAGCTGAGGTATACTAAACAACTTGTATTTTCAAATATGTTTTCACAAATATTACATTTACGCAAATATTCATATGAGAATTAAGCCTAACGAGTTCAAGAATCGGACCTCTGAAGCATTGCAAAAAACTATTCAGACCGTCTATTGAACTTTAAACTATCATACTGTTACTTGACATATTGTCGTGTAGAAGATTTTGTAAGAGATAACTTGCGTTAATTTTGCAAATTTTTAGTTTTTAAAATTTAATTTTAATTTTGTATTTGTCGCGGATTAGTTGACTTTGCGCCAGCTATCGGACAAAAGCGCACGGACAAATTTATATCTGTCCATAATTTGTGATTAAATTTTTATATTATTTGTGACTCAAAGTAATTATTTTCGAAAAGTTTCTTAAGTTGGACTGGAAATAATAATTGGTATAATTTTGAATATAGTTAGTTTAATTTGGAATAATTAAAATAATTCAGAAGCAGTAGTTGAATAATTTGGGATATAGTAGATAATAATCTGGATTCGAAAATTGGAATCATAATAATTAGAGTTAATTTGGATGACAAAATTCGTAAATTTTAAAATTAATAATTCAAGAAAACAAAATATAATTAATTGATACGACTGCAACTGGCCTAGCTTATCAACTTATATAACTTTTCCATTTACATACATCAAATTTTTGAAGTAAATTGAAAGTTAACCGGAGAGAATATAAACGAAAATGTATTTTTCTGACAATTTCGTAACCATAAAATTTGGAAGCCGGAATAATACAGTTCAATATAGATAGGCATAGGTAATGGGTTAGGTTATTATACTTTAGCTTGGAAAATGTATTCAACTTCAAGCAATAAAACGCATAGAAGAAAGTTTAAGTCGTTTAATATAATATCTTCAAAATAGGTAAGTGAGAGAAGTTTGACAAATGCGAAACTACATTTACATGCCTAGTAGCAATAATAATAAAGATAAGGTAAAAACAATCTAACATCATCATGTCAAAAATCTATAAAATTAGAACCTTAAATTTAACAAAAATGTATATAAAAGTACTATTTAACACTGGAAGGTCCGGATTGTGAGAATCTTTTGGCCCGGGCTCTGACCCCCTTCCCCAAATTAATAAGTATACAATTTTTGTTGTCTAATAATGAAATTTATCTAATTTTGTTCAGAAAGATGTCATTACAACAATCAAAAATTGATACAAAAATTAAATTAAGATGAAAACTATTAATTAATTGTTTCATCACATTTAGGTAGGTATACCAGGTGCTGAATGAGTAATGCCCGTATTCACCAACTACAAATAGCACTATTTGTCGAATAAAATGACATTATTATAATGCAAAACAATGCAAAATTTTGTTTTTATTCGACAAATAGTGCTATTTGTAGTTGGTGAATCCAGGCATTAGCCGAACATAGGAAATTAACATGTAAAAACTTATTTATGCAAATTCCTGCTTCATTAATTATTTTAGAGAAAAAATGAAAGACACAAATATAATGCAGAAATTTAAACCACGAATGATAAGACCATTAGATTTCAACTAGCTTTTACTTAAAAATAGAAAAATGCTTTTGAAATTGTTAAAATTTTGATTTATCGGACTGGCCATGGAATAAATTCAATTTAATTTCTATTTTCAAAAATAATTACCTTGGAAACTTTCATGGCCAGTCTGATAAATGAAACTTTTAACAATTTCAAAAGCATTTTTGGACTTTTTTAGTAAAAGCTAGATGAAATCTAATGTCTTTATCATTCGTAGTTTATATTTCTGCATTATTTTGTGTCTTTCATTTTTTCTCTAAAATAATTAGGGAAGCAGGAATTTGCATTAATAAGTTTTTACATGTTAATTTCCTATGTTCGGCTAACTCATTCAGCACCCGGTATATACTATAATATTAAATATTATATTATTATTATCATCATGTAGAATCGTCATTATGGCATCAATAAGAAATAATATAAGAATAGGAGTATTATACTGAATATACTTAGGGCCGGTTTCACCAACTCATCTGATTAAATCGTTGGTTAACTAATCACGGTTAATGCTTAACCTTGATTAGTTGACCGACATTAACTTCAAAACGTTTTACCAAGCATTTTGTATTTATCGTTAGTCAATCATGGTTAAATGCTTAGATTTCGTGTATACTCGGTTTTTCCTTGCAAAAGCTCTTCTGATTAGTTGATAGATAGTCACGTGGAACTTTAGTTTAGTAGGGGTTTAGTGAAAAAAACGGAAATATACCTGGAATTCTATAAACTGAACATGGAAATTATATTATTTCAATTTTTTATTTTAAAGTAAAATAAAATGAACATTTAAGATTAGCCTAAAGGTTGATAATGAAAAATTGCAAACCGATTTATTAACTAATAAACAATTATTATAATAAAAATAAATTTTATTATAGGTTTACTAGTTTAAATAATTATAAAAAAAAATTTTTTGTACTTTTCGAAATTCGTCTACTGTTGTATTTTCAAAAGTAGATCATTTTAGTTAAGCTATGTATGTTCAAAATGTCAACAGTTGCTATATCTTTTATACTATAAATTGAAAGAAATGCGCATGTACCGACCATTAACCGTGATTAAACTCGTCTAATCGCCCAAAATCGGTCGATTAGTTTGAAGGCTGTTTAACCATGATTTACCTGCTTTAACCATGATTAAATAGATGGTTGGACACTCTTTTACATTTAACCGTGATTAACCCCAACTAATCATGATTAAAGTATTTAACCAGAGTTGGTGGAACTGGCCCTTAATATTTTAAGTTCCAGTGTGAAATATTAAGTGGAACATAAGACTAATGGTGGATCTTGGTCTACCTATATAAATTACATCTAATACATCGGGTGATCAACTCGAATTAAAAACGCTGTTGCTATATATGGGCAGTAAAATAAAGTTTCGCGTCAAACAGCAACTACTACCTTTTGCGTAATAACCTTCTTATATGTACCTTTATTACTCTTGGTTCTAACTTTTTAGAGACCTCATCAGTGGCGTAACTGATGAGGGTGAGGGTATGAGGCTCGAAATCTTTTATGATATATTGTGATGCATTATGCGGTATAATTTAAAAAAATTCAAATCTACCACAAAATACGCATTGACAGTGTACGTCCATTCATTGTACTAAGGGACTCTTATATTAATTTCAAATAATTTAAATTAAAATTTAACTTTTTAAATAAGTTTATCAATTTTAAAAAATGAAAACGGTAAATGTGCTCGCCCACTTGGCCATACGTTGCACTATCGTTTAGTTAGAGCTAATTAATTAATTTCCATTGATCTTTTTTGGTTATTAAAAGATTATCATTTCAATAATTTTTCATAATTATAATAATATTATACAGTATATACGGTTGAATATTGTTTACAATTTAATATGGATTTATATTATAATATATATATTCATGTTTGGCACAACTGATCGCGATGAGTTTGGTTTTTATATTGATATCATCTCTCTCTTATCAATAAGCTTCATGGCAACGGATGGTTTTTGTTTTTATCAAAACTTATCGATAAGATGGGAGAGATTACTTTATGTTAGAGATTACCACTGTTCCAATAAATTTCCATCTTGTTTAACTTTGCAAATTTTATATTTTTTGTTTTAATCAATTAGGGAGATTGGTCCAAAATGATCCCTGCTCTAAGAAAAACCAACATAATTTTCAAAATAATTAAAATGGTATTATTACATAGGGGCCGTTCTTTAATCACGTGAGGTGGCGTCACAAGGTCCAGTGCCAAAAGCCAGCTGAGAGCTAAATATTGCTGTTATGTTGCTTTTTAGTCATAAATTTGCGCGCTCGGGATTTCAGTGATCGCAAGAAAATATACACGTGATTGTCACAAAATCCCCCCCCCCCCATCGTGATTAATCGTGATGTTATTCTATGTGAAAATATTTTACAAATTATTATTTTTACTTTCCCCATACGTATACGTATGTATAAGGGAAAGTATTGTAATCCACTCAAAAATCAAAAATTGGAATTTTGGTATTAAAATGTTTCTTATCATGCCCCAATAAGTTTTTGATGAATTTTAGTTGAATGTTCGTCTGTATGTATTGCAGTGTCCAAAAATGCTACTTAATTGAACCGAATGCAGATGTCCGATTAATTGTCAATTAACAAATTATTTCACATTTATTTCAAGGAAGCTTATGATGTAATTCATGTCAATGTCAAATTTTGACAAATGTCACATTTTTGAGGTTACATTCAAACAATCGAAATTTAGGATAAACCATGTGGTTAATGACAAGTAGTACATCGACAGTGCGTGTACGAGACATGCGTGATTAAACAAAAATAAATGAATCGAACTAACTTGATAGGTAGAATTTTGCTTTTATTTTTGTAATGTCAAATAATTTTGAATTTTTATATTTTTTTTCTATCATATTGAATTGAATACTGTACGCGTTAATTATATTTTCTAGGTTTGCCTGATGAGAATCAGAAATTCGAAACAACTAGGGCCCATTTGTCGCAGACTATTTCACATAATTTGCATATTTTTTCGTATCAATGAACAGTAAGCACTTTCAATCATAAATATATTTTTTTACAATTTTAAACGTATAGGATTGCGAAATCCATACAATAAGATTTAAATGTATCTTGTAGCTCGTTATTGATAATCATATTTATTGTATTTTCAAGAGCTAATAATTTTAATTAATATAAATCCGTTCCTTAGTAATTATTTTTGAAAATAGAAATTGAATTTATTACATGGCCAGTGCGATAAATGAAAATTTAACAGTTTCGAAAGCATTTTTTGACCTTGCAGATGGAATGGCATTAGATGAAATCTAATGCTCTTGTCATTTGTAGTTTATATTTCTGCATTTTTTTTGTGTCTTTCATTTTTTCTCTAAAATAATTTCGGAAGCAGGAATTTGCATAATTAAGTTTTTACATGTTAATTTTCTATATTCGGCTAACTCGTTCAGCACCCGGTATACATAATATTATAGATAATTTTTGAGGGAAGTGTTCGATTTCTTATTAAAAATGGAAATCTTAACATTTTGTATTGTTTGAAGTCGCTACATCTCAATTCTTACGACTGGTTCCTTGAACCTAACGCGAACTCGATATCCTGGTAACTAAGAAATAAATAAATAAAAACAAAAGCTTCATAAATAGTAGAACCGTAGAACTGCCAGGCTATTTGAATTGAGAGCCACTGCTTTACAGTAATTATTACGAAAAACAGTGCAGCTTTCCCACGTAAGAAGTCGCTACAGTAAAAACAGAAATCTGTACCTCATAATATTCCTAACCTGAGAAAATTTTCTACATGACTGACAAATTTTTGCTGTCAAAATTTTAAAAGTTTGTGTCTAGTAATCATGGCATCTTCGGAACGTTACAGTTTCTCGTTAACCACTTTTAGGTAAGTTTTACAGTAATTAGAGGCTTATTTAGTTTTAAAATTGAATATGATTCAAATATTAATTAATTATGTTCTAGTCCTTCGGGAAAATTGGTTCAAATTGAATATGCCTTAGCTGCTGTAGCCGCAGGAGCTCCTTCTGTTGGCATTAAAGGTGGATATACCATTTATTATTATTGATAGTATTTTTATAAACAAAATTAATTATTTTAGCTTCAAATGGGGTTATTATTGCTACAGAAAATAAGCATAAATCCATCTTATACGATGAACATAGTGTTCATAAAGTTGAAATGGTTACAAAACATATAGGCATGGTTTATTCGGGAATGGGTCCCGATTATAGATTGTTGGTTAAGCAAGCTCGTAAAATGGCACAGCAATATTATTTGACCTATCACGAACCTATTCCGACCGCTCAACTTGTTCAAAAAGTAGCAGCAGTAATGCAGGAATATACGCAGTCGGGTGGTGTGAGACCTTTCGGAGTGTCTTTGTTGATTTGTGGATGGGATAATAATAGGCCTTACCTTTTCCAATGTGATCCTTCTGGTGCATACTTTGCTTGGAAGGCAACTGCAATGGGAAAGAACTATCCTAACGGAAAAACTTTTCTTGAGAAGAGGTATGTTTATATTTCAGTTTGAAAGATAATAAAAATTTAACCTAAATTATATAAACATTGATAATGTGATTTAAAGATCGAGGTTTTTTCAAAACCTTATGAATATTATTGATCAAAATATTATCGGTTTAGAGGTAAAAGTCACCAAGTACACATGATAACTTACTGTGTTACGTGTTACCAACAACATTAATTTATTAATAATAATTCATATGAATTAATAAGTTATTCTTTTGAAAATTCTCAAACACATCGCTTTTATTTTTTAAAAATTAACTTTGGAATATTAAATTTGATAAACATGGATATTTTTATAAAATAATATTGATGTGTTCAAGGATTTTTAAAGCCGCCACCGTATTTGCTGTTATTGTGGTAATATGAAAATATTAGCTGTTATAATTAATCCACTAAATAAAAAATTTTACCTGTGTTGACACTACTTATATAAGAGTAATTTTACAGATACAGCGCTGATTTAGAATTGGATGATGCTGTGCACACTGCAATTTTAACTTTGAAAGAAAATTTTGAAGGTCAAATGACTGCCGATAATATTGAAGTAGGAATTTGTGATGCAGCAGGATTTAGAAGATTGGATCCATCTCATGTTAAGGATTATTTAGCAAATATTCCATAAAGTATTGTAGGCATTTTTTTATATTAACAGTACATTTTCAATACACGGTTTAAAGTTTCTCCATCTTTTAAAATAGTTTTAATTTTTCAATTTATTATTACATTGTTGTGAAAATTTTGCATCATCACTAAAATATAGGAGAAATATCACTTTTGTTTTTTATTTTTTTATTTCTAAGTAGGTAGGTTACATGTAATTAAAATTGAAAACTTCTTCCTGTTTCAACTAAATTTCTGAACGTGAAATTTTACAACACAACAGTTTTTACGTCTTAAATAATTCTAATACAGTGGAATCCGCTTAATGTGATCACATCGGGACTTAGGGTTTTTGATAACAATAACCGATTGATAACAAAAAAGAAAAACAATTTTTATTGGTTATTTATTAGTACAATAATGAATTAATAAGAAAAAAAAACAAATTAAAAAACTCATCTAGAGTTGTTTGCCTATGCAGTACGAGGAGTAAATTGTTTATAAAAAGTTCATACTGGTAATGCATTTGAAAATCTGATGACCTCATCTGCACACCACACCGCATAACTTCAAGCGCTCAAATCACGAAGCTTTTCTAAGTAATTCATTCCAAAATTTTCAAGTAGGACTGAATTACATCACACATTAACAGCAACTAGACAGATTTTTTTGCTAACATCTGACTTAAAAGTCGCGTAATGAATATGTGGTACATATAATATGTCGGTGAGTTATGCACAATATAGAAAAAAAATGCTTGTAACTGAAAACAAACTCCTTTGCTCATGGGAGGATATAATCTTAAGAATAATTTGATAATATAAACCGAATTTTGATTACTATAAGCGATGTTTTTTGTGTGTAATCATATACTTCCGGCCCGTTCCTAATGATAACATTAACCGTGATTCCAATAAGCGGACTCCACTGTATTGGTAATTAGGTCTGGGAATGCACATTTTGCTTTCGACTTGTTCACCTTATACTTGGGAATTTCTTGTGACAATAATTTAAAGTGACTGATTGTTAAGTACTCGAAAAGGCAAAGTTGTAAATGTTGTTTTTCTTTTCGTCATAATATCCATTTCTGCTTGTTTAAGTAATAATGTAACATGCTACTTGACAATACTTCTCGAACTGCATAAACAAACATTTTACAAGAAAAGTCAAAATGTTGTTTTGCTTAATTTTGTTTTAATATGCTTAATGCAGATCTTTGTATTCATTTATTGTCCCAAAACTTTGATATGGTGAATAATGCACTTTTACTTTTAATTAATATATGAGGTTTGAGTTAGGCGTGATTGGTTTTCTTATATCAAGCCACGAACGATAATTAACTGCTGTCAATGCTGAATATTACTTTCCCATTTACGTAGTAACGGAAAGTATTTTTTCATACTTCGGGTTGGGGAGGGTGTTGCAAAAGAAATGTTAGTGAAAGTGGTAACTTGTTCTATGGCTTCATTATAGAGATCTACATATTTTGTATATTATTTTGAATTTTATAAGTTTTGTTACTGATGTTGTAATATTCTGTTCCTCCATTGCTTGTTATTGTTTATAAAATGAATATTACAGTGTAGTTTTCAGGTGATCGGGGAAGGTGAAGGGACTAATCTTAGTGCAACACATTTCATGCAGTTTAGTTTCCGCCTTCTCTGTTAGAAAAGTGGCTTTTATCTTTTTTTGTTGTGTTGTGCCTAAAATTTACAAGAAATATAAGGTGGATTGTATTCATGTGAATACTTTATATGTATGTGGTATTAAATCTTCCGTTCCACATATTTAAACATTTTTTAATGCTTGTCTAAATGTATGCTCTTCTCAAGCATCTGGATAGATAAATGTGGGCAATGTGTTAGTATTAAGATTTTTGCAATAGTTCTTTAGTTTATTGAAATCGAATGTGATAATCTCAAAATTTTTATTTTGTAGATTGAACTATTTGTTAGCAGGGTAGTACCAATGTATTTTTAATATTTTTTGCTAGTAGCTACTACCAAAGCAAGATGGTCATTAGCTTAGTAAGTTAGTCAAACAACTGCTGACTTTAAAGTACTCGGTTCGAATCCGGGGAGAGTCTAAAAACTTTAATATGACGTCTCCGTGCTTCCTAGGTTGATGATTGCCTCTATCAACTATTAAAAATCAGGGTTATAGGCATTCCCCAATCCAGTTTGAGCAGGTGTGGAGTCTAATGCTTGAAACCTTTCTGAACAAACAATGGTTGAGAAGAAGACTACCAAAGCAACTGACTGCCTGCAATCAATTTTTTTAAATAATTATTTTAATAGTAGCTAGTTTTCATTTTAAATCAATTGTGAGATCTACTACTGGAGAAGCATATTTATGTGCTTTATATGACTGTGTATAATCAAGAGTTTGATAAAAATTGTTTCAGCACTTCGTAGAAAGCTTTTACATATTTTACAAATAATGGATGCATCTCACAGTTAAACTTAATATTTTTCATATCAATATTTTAGAAAACCCAAAAAATGCACTAAACACTTTTCAGAACAAAAATGTTTTTAAGTTAACACATGTAAAATACACTGTAAGTATAAATTCGCAAACTTTTTCACCATACTATTTTTATTGCATTGTGCTGGATAACTGTGGTTTATTAGCAAATACTTTTGCATGAAAATAATCCAGAAATGATTTTTTTTTTTTGAACTCTTTACTTTAGTATCAAAACAAAGACCTTACATTTTCTACAACAGACTCTAGCCAGAACAGGATCAAATTTGTCAAGAAATGTCCTAAAAATCACAAAATTATGAATTGGCTGTTTCCTGTACATTTTATACGCAAAATTACACATTTTAACTGAAAAAAAATTATTGTTCTAGTTTATCTAGTTTCCAAGCTATAACTCTTCATAGAATCCCGATTTTCATCAATTTTTGCTAAAAAAAATCGCTGTTTTTAGTTTTCCACGTAGTTTTTTCTTATTTATCTGACAGTGTTCCCACTTGTATGGAATGAAAAAGTCAGGGAATTTAAAATTTTTAGCGCCAATGTCAGGGAAATCAAAAATTTTGTCAAGAAAGTATTTTTAAATGTGAAATAATTTTTTTCATTTTGAAATTTTTTTTCAAAAGCATTTGTAATGAACTCAAGTATACACTTGAGCTGAAAACAAAATATTGCTAACTCTTTTGTGAAATGCAAAATAATAGCGTAATTATTACATTACTGATGGAATTATTTTGACAATGCTATGGCAGAAATGCTGATTTTCCTTTATATCTCCAGGTATAAGAAGACTTCATAATAATCTGTTTTTGAGTAACTACATATCCTGGGTCCTGGCATGTACAGTGGCTCACAATATTATTCATACAGTCTTATGTTAGCAAAATAAATTATACGTTTTGAAGGCGTGTTTTGTCATATAAAATTATTTTTACAGCAATACTTATTAGAAATTTTTTGTTGCAAATTTCATTTTCTTAATTTTTGTTCATATGAGTTTTTCTATTTTGTCGCATCATTTCAGAGTTACAGTGACTTAAAAAAAACTCTGTAAAATACAAAAAACAATTTTTTCTGTATTTCAAAAATGGTGCAAGGAAGTAGAAAAATGTATAAGTAGTTTTTTCTTGTGAATTTCATTCTCTACATTTTTGTTCATATACATTTTGCTATTCGTAGTACCGTTTTTGAAATGCAGATGAAATTTTCAAGTCGGCGCCAGCTTTTAGGGCAGTGGTTTCCAACTTGGGGTAAGGGGTAAAATGGAATTTTCTGAGGGGTAAAGACAAGGATTGGTATATCGTTCAGCACCAAATATTAAACACATTTGTAGAACTAAGCTATATAACGGTCTCATCGACTTACATTTTTACTTCTTGATTTGCTAAAAAACAGGGGTTCGAATGATAGTTAATTAAAAATATTCTTTATTTTTCGTAATTTAAAGAAAAGAAATGCCATATTTTTGATACTGGGATACTTGGACAAATATTCTTGTCAGAAATTTGTTTCAAGACTACTTATAATGCCTATTGCCATTATTATTAATTTGGGCTGCTTGTCTTGTGGTTCCAGGCATATTATACATTTTAGTTTCACTATTAAAATGCACAGGAAATTAAAGACCCATCAATAATTGATGGTTATACTGTTATACTAGACAAAATACCATTTTCCCAATCTCGAGAATACTATATTATTTTATTAGTACTGAAAAACAAAGCTTTTGTTCTATTTAGCCAATTGTTCTCTTTCAACTGTTTTTTTCTGAATTCCTCTTGCACTTCCTGATTCCATTTCTTCTTTCTTTCACTGGTAATACTTTTTTTGCTTCTTTGTGATGAAATTTTCTACGCAATCCTCGGACCACCTCTCTAAGGTTGTATAGGTACATCTCAGACCGTCTTTATAAATTCTTTGCTATTTTATCTATTATTGTTATATCTGAATATCACGTAAAATGAAAACTAGTCTGATGGTACTGCTGGACTATATCTGTGGTCACATGCTAGAAGGGTATAAGTTCAAATAGCCAACTTGACAGGAGACGCAAAAAACGTTTTAAACTTTTAATTTGAAAATTTAATTGCTGTCACAAATGTATCACAAATTCCTTTATAGCAGAAGTAAAAAAAATATTATAAAAAATTAGTGATATTTTGATTGATTTTAAGTATAATAATATCTTCGTAAATTTCCAATTATTTATTGACATAGACTTTTCCCCTTATACCAAAAGTTGACACCTATTACACCTATATACTACAATTATTCAATCAGAATTTGAAAAAATTTAGAAGTGAAATATTGCCTTTGCTTTGCAACTTTTTGATCAGTTTTGGTACTATTTTAAATAAGTTACCAACTAAACAATAATTTGCTACTTCGAATATTGGAGCTTTTGAATTATTATTAATTGCTATAATAGTTTTACTATCTCTTATTCCTACTATGTGCTGATTGCTACCAGATACTCCTATTGCTATATATAAATCAGGAGCAATTATAAATCCATTTTGTCCAATTTCAATTTCCTTGGGCGCTAATCCCAAATTAACAGCTTCTCCGGTTGCACCCACTGCAGCATTTAAATGCTTTGCTAAATCATATATCAAATTAAAATTTCTTAAAGTTTTTAATCCTTTCCCACCACAAACAACGATTTTAGCTTCTCTTAAAGAAATATTATTAAATTGTTCGTTTTCAGTTTTCTCTATTGATTTTAAACCCAAATTATAATCGCTTGCAGGTACATTTACAGGAATTCCATTTTCTGAAATATTAATTATACCGAATATTAGAAATTGCTAATTTTTATTCGCTCCACCCACCATCATATTTTCCTACCTCTATTAATTTTCCAATTAGAAAGTGATTCTTCGATGCTTTGTAGGCGAACACTCTTTTTGATATCGCGTTTTTCTGATTGAAATAATATTTTTTGCAATTCTATTTGTCTGGCGATTCCAGCTAACTTCAAATGAATCTTTCGGTTTTCTGAAAATTAAAATTAACAATGAACACATTATGGTAACATAAAAAAAGTTTCAACGCTTTAACGTTTACCTTGGTCAGCACTTGGTTGTAAATTAGTTTCTCTCATCGTAATTGCTTTTACTGCTTCGGTTACTCTTAAAGTAACTAGTGCACTACCTGCATAAATGGGTCTTACAAAAACATCAGGACTTTTAATTTTTATTACGTCTGTAATGGCTGGTATATTAAGTTTGGCAGCCACTCTAGGAATTACGGCTTTTCCAATTGCATTCGTTCCAGCAATTATATGACTAAAAGAATGTTTTTTTTGCAACGATAAAATTAATGCCGCTAAATTTTCTTCTGGAAAACCTTCAAACGCTTTATTTTCGGCTACCAACACGTTTTTGATGTTCATACTATTGGCAATGGATCGAGTAACGCGAGAACATTGAGTTCCCGCTACTAATAGCGTTATGTCGTCGTTTATTACTTTTGCTGCAGTTAAAATGTTTTGTGTAGCAGGAGTTACCGTGCAATTATTGTGACCTGCTATAATGAGAATGCTATTGAAACGTTTTAAAATAAACAAAAACTTATATTTCAGGAAATTTTGATGAATTCCAAAATACATTTTGTAATGTCAATTACTTATTAGTTGTAATGTCAAGAGTTTGGGCTAATTTGTATTATAAACAAGTACAGGCTGTTCTAAAATAACATACGGTAATATATTTTTTAATTTTAATTAAAAATAAGAAACCTATTAAAGGATTTAGATATTTTCGCGAATTTATTGTCTTCTGCCACCATGTACACTACTCGTCAATATATAGGTCGCTTTATTCATCCCTGAATTTTGCAGAACCTTTTCAAAATTGAAAACCATTTATTTATAACTTTTTTGGAAGATTCCAAATATTTAACAACGTCTGATGTGCTATTAATCTCAGGTCATCTTAGATTTGACCAACTTTGGCAGGAAAATTGCTACTTTTGCGCCTAGTTACATAAATTACTATTTTCATACTGGTATGCACCAAACAAATTTCAAATTTTTTTATTTCGACTTAGAAATTAATGTTTGAATAATAATTATTCTATTGCCAAAAAGTTAAGATTTAGATTACAAATCCAGTTAAAATAATAAATATTATTTAATTAAAAATATTGTATAAAGCTGTAAAGATGATGTCAAGATAATACATTAAAAGTAAATATATAAACCCTCTTATAATAAAGATACAAGTTTAATTTTGCTAAACTTAATTTTTTGTACATAAATGCAAATAATTAATCTTCTTCTAAAATGTGCCCTAACCATAACTGAGATTTGTGGTATTAAATATGCGCATTTATTAACTTAAATGAATTAATCTAGAAAATTCATTTCTGTACAATCAAGAATATTTTAGAATGAAAAATAAGTATTCATTTAAATGTTTAATTACAATGTAAATTGTAGATTTTGTATTTCTGATTTATTAAATAAATACTCAACTAAATGTAATTAATGTTTCTAAATTTCAATTTAAAATTTAATTACGATTTAGCTTAACTCCTATTGTCTAATGTAATAATATTGATTAATGAATGTGAAAAGGTTATACAGTTTAACATTACACCATTATCAATATCAAATAATCACTCCATCGTTGAATCGAAGAAAGAATAGTGCTGGTACAATATGTATACTTTGCTTTTCCAATTCCTTCTTCATCTAAGTATTCACTGAAACCTTAAAAGATTAGGTAAACACTTGAACCATTTATAACTTGTAAAATTAATAAACAAGCTTATTTTCAACTAGTAAGATTTCTCAAACTTTAATTTCCAAACTCGATCCCACTATTTACCAATATTTGTTGCAAATGTAGAACCTTTAAAAAATGCATTTTCTCTTTGCAGCCTATCATTAAATGTTTGATTTGGAATAACAAAATCGATGAATATAGTACTACCTGCCTTTTAGCTCTGATTTGTGTGTTAAATTCTCCTAAGTAGTTTGATTTGAAAGTGGAGATATTTTGATGCAACCTATCTTTGTTTTATTTCTCTCAGCGTAGGTAGTACATATGCAACTCTTTTTCAAGTTTTCAGTTTACATTCTTGTTTTTTAATATGGTGGCGCCTAAATTTTTTTGTACTGTGTATTGTAGTTATGTCGATGTCCAACCTCTATATTGAGTTAAGCCGACATAATAACGAAAAATCTTTGAAAGCGATCGATTCGTTTTCTGCATTAGCGTGGAATTAAAATCGGGATAATATCTAACGTCCGATCTCTGCTTTCCATGGCAATGAAGGTTTTAATAAATGAAAAGTCTATTGAAAATCAATTCTGCTTAATAATTTTAACTGACTGTATTGATGTCAAAATCTGTTCAAATATATACCTTTATCTTCTTTGTCTGTGCGTTATAGCATAGAAACACTAAATCTATCGTTTATCGATTTCTATAGTAAGTTTATCATTCAACATAGACCTAAAATGATTACAGGATTGCCGTGCCGGAAAATGCAACAGGAACATAGATTAACTAGATAGATTGTACTTTTATCAAACAAATTTAATAATATAGTTTCGGGTAAAGGGTATAGTGATAATCTGCTTGAATAAATAATATTGTAGTTAAAATTCTAAACAAGGAAATCTATTATTTCTAAAAATTACAAAAATATTAAGTGGGTACAGGTAGGTAGGTGGTATATACCGGATTTATTTGAAATAGGAACCAAAAAAATACTTAGTGTTATCGCATAATTTCAAGAGATATATAAATGCAGAATATCGGTTATTCTAAAATTAACATTATTGAATTTGTCGTCTTATCTCTTACGTATTTTGAATTTGATATAGAACTGTAGTAGCTACTTGGTGAAACATCAAATTAAAGCTACAAGTAAATGCTATCTCTTTTGATTTAAAGGAAATTAATAGCGATAAAATATTCTCAAGATAATACGCGTTTATTTTGAAAGCTTCAAACTTCGTAGGTATTGTACGAGTAGATAGTAAGTTTCAAACCAATGTAGGAGTAATACAAGATTATTATTAAATTATTATATAGAACGATATTGAGATGCAGTTTGCATGAAGTTTGAAGATCTTCAGGAAAATAATTTTAAAAAAATCGGTGGTTTAAAAATCAAAATAAGTATCGATTAGATTTTCTGACATGGTAACTAAATTTAAATTGTGTGGTAATATAAATATTAAGATGTAAAATTCATCCTTCGGAATGACATCTTTGCAAAAAACAAATTTACATAAATAAATTTATTACATAGTAGTGTTCCTTTAAATAACTATCATTTAATAAAAATCAATTATTATTGTTCGCCCAAAAAGTTTTCTGGACGCTACTGTTTATCTACTACCTTGTGAGCAGACTATGGTTATTGCTTCATCAATCTAACATTGAAAAGAAATTATTTATCTAAATATACAGGGTGTCCCCGGATAGACTTTACATAATTTCAGTGGTGATAGAAGACATTATTGTAAGAAAAATATTTAAGAAAAATTTTTTCTAAACTCAAACCTTCGAGAGTCAGGCCTCCTTAAAGTATTTTTTTTAATTCCCACCTTCACATGGCCATAGCTCGGAAAATATTGATTTTTCAGTAAAAATGCTTAAGTGCTTTTTGAAAGAGCGTGAAATAATCTACAAACTATATTGTAATCTTTTATTGCCTAAAAGCAACGGTTTTCGAGTTATGAATTAAAGTAAGTACAAAAATGTTGAAAATTTCGAACTTTTCTTTTTCTTGGTATTTTTCAAATCGCTGTATCTTTTTGCCCAAACATTTTACAAAAAATCTGATGCCCCATTCCGGATAGGAAATTTAACGGACTATACTTTTTACCTAGTAAAATTTTTTGAAAAACTGATCTATTTCACAGAAAAATCAAAAAATAATTAAAAAAACAGATACAAAACAAAAAATTAAATTCACATAATTTTAATTTTTATTAAAAAATTATTTTTTCGGATTCAATTCAAAATCATTTATTAAAGTGGCACTTTACCACATAGAAAAGTCACTTTACTATATAGTAATGTCACTGTCAATAAACAACCTACACAAGTACCTACTATGAAATATTTTGAATTAGCAATAACTCAAAAACGGCACTAGATATTGCACAAAATCCGAAAAAATAGTATAAACAAACCTTGTAAGTAAAGCATTTTTACTAAACTCATTAGCTTTTAAGTTACTCGCTCGCTGCGCTCGCTCGTACTCAAAGGCTAAATTCGTTTAGTAAAACTTTGCTTTACTAAACTTGTTGTTTAATATACTATTATTAATGAAGATTAAACCATTACATTATTTAAGTAAATGTTCAAAATGACCACCCTCATTTTCAAAACACAGTTGTGATCGTTTTAAAAGATGTATGTTATTATTTATAACATTTCCTCTTTCGTTAAGAGCTACTATAGCATTCTTTACTATGTTCATTAATTCCTTTCTGGTATCGGGCTTTCATCTGTTGCTGTACACCAACGCTTTAACAGCACACCAAAAACATGTATCAAGAGTAGTTAAATCTGTAGATCTTCCTGACCAATTAATAGTTCCACTTCTTCATATCAATACTTCAGGATTACTCCATTTAAAAAAATTTCTTATTTAAAGCCCAAAATTTGCGAATTAAAAAAGAGGGTTTACGTTTTGAACATTTATCTAAATAATGTAATAGTTTAAACTTAATTATTAAAATAATTTATTAATAAAAATAAAAATTTTGTGAATTTAATTTTTTGTTTTGTAGCTGTTTTTTTAATTATTTTTTTATTTTTTTAAATGCGTTAGTTTTTCAAAAAATTTTACTAGGTAAAAGTTATAGTCCGTTAAATTTCCTGTCCGGAACGGGGAGTCAGATTTTTTTTAAAATGTTGGGGTTAAAAGATACAGCGATTTGATAAATACCAAGAAAAAAAAAGTTCAAAATTTTCAACATTTTGGTACTTACTTTAATTCATAACTCGAAAACCGTTGCTTTTAGGCAATAAAAGATTAAAATATAGTTTGTAGATTATTTTACGCTCTTTCAAAAAGCACTTAAGCATTTTTACTGAAAAATCAATATTTTCTGAGCTATGCCCATGTGAAAGTGGGAATTAAAAAAAATGCTTTAAGGAGGCCTAACTCTCGAGGGTTTGAGTTTAGAAAAAAAATTTTCTTAAATATTTTACTTAGAATATTGTTCTCTATCACCACTGAAATTATGTAAAGTCTATCCGGGGACACCCTGTATAAATCTTAACTTGTGAGAAAATATAAACGTTTTGAAGTTTTATTGTTTAGAAATTACTTATCTTGAAATTAATTATTTATAATTTCTTCCAGACGTTAACTGCTAATCTGTTAATATTGATTAAGATTCTAAGTTTTCCAATTCCTATTTAACTAACACAATATCTACATATATACAGGGTGACCCAGACCACCCGCATCAGTACTTTTTTTCAAAAACGGTAAGTCGTAGAGAGTTGGGCTAAAAAAATTTATTACAAAAGTCCTAATGACGAATCTAATGGTGATATTATTATTTCCGGAAAAAGTCGGCATCCAGAGTAGTTTGCTCCAGAAAGTCCAGAAATCCAGAATTTTAAATGGCACCATATGTCGAAAGTGATATCGTTGGAAAGCTCCTTAAAAAATAAGCAAGTTTTGTAGGAAAATTTTTTTTATTACTCCCACCCCTTTTAAGTTATATTCGACTTAAGTTATTAAGTTATTATTTTGATTATTTTGACTTTATTTTAAAAATTGGCATTCAAAATCTAGCTATCGGGTTAGACAATAAATAGACAATAAACCAGAAGAGCTCAACAGTGTTTAGAAGTAAATGAAAGACATTTTGAACACTTGTGACATTGCTCTAACGCGGTAGCTGGATTTCAAGTGCTGACTTTTAAATTTAAGTTCGTTATAAGAAATTGAAATTTAATAATTTCAAGTGAATATAACTTAAAAGGGGTGGGAGTAATAAAAAAAATTTTCCTACAAAACTTGCTTATTTTTTAAAGAGCTTTCCAACGATACCACTTTCGACATATGGTGCCATTTAAAATTCTGGATTTCTGGACTTTCTGGAGCAAACTACTCTGGATGCCGACTTTTTCTGGAAATAATAATATCACCATTAGATTCGTCATTAGGACTTTTGTAATAAATTTTTTTAGCCCAACTCTCTACGACTTACCGTTTTTGAAAAAAAGTACTGATGCGGGTGGTCTGGGTCACCCTGTATATATAACTTTATACCTACACTATACACTTATAACATTTTATTGTTAATTATCGATATGATCAAAACGGCTATAACTATCGAATTTATGATGATTGACATGGTCAATTAACCGGTTCTACATATAAAATTACTTTTTTTTTTATTTCTAACGCCGATATTAAAAATTTACCAAGACGTGAAAACTTTAGCTAAATAAATTTTATTCACAATCGGTTAGTAATCAATACATTCCTGACTTTTAATAAGTTGGGAAGCAGTTTATTATTTAGTTTCACTGCCAACCAATCAAAAAGCTGTTTTGTTTTACTTTCCAACCTACCCCTGGTTGGGAAGTGGCCACTTCCCGACCTGCAATGTCGCATGGATGGCAAGAAAAGAAACTAACAAAAAATATGCGTCAAATTATTTAGTTAAGGTTATGTCAAGTATCAAGTACAATTTATATACAAATTTAGTGCAAGCTAAATTATAATCTAATTTTATTTTAGTTACTTTATACGTCTAAGTTTAGCCAGAGTAATTAAAAATAATTTAAGCAGTAATATTAAAAACACGAAACAAATCTGTAAATTTGTTACTAATATAATATTTGCCAATTGTCAACACAAATTTTTTGTTCGACATAAACAGCAATTTGTTTTTAATATTTCATACTAACTTGATAAACAATTTTTATTTTCAAAAGTGAAATCAAATGAAAAGCAGTGTATAATTTAATTCAATTTTTAATTATTTCTTGTTTACAAACTGATTGTGAATAAAATAGTATACATACCTCGGTGTCAAGCTTCATTCCAGCGTCGCGCTTATAGTTGACTTCGGCGCTTCGCGCCTCAGTCAACTAACTTAGCGCTCGGCTGTAATGAAGCATTTTCCACCTCGGCACGTAATATACTATTCAAGCCCTCATCAGGTAGATAGTAAGAATTTCTAAATTTAAGTTTAAAAAGTAGAAACTGCGAACCTGCTATTACTTCTTATTATGAAGAATCGCGTGTATCACAGTTTTTTGGGAGGTGCAGAAATTTTCAAAATGTCTAATAATGACATTTCACCAGCTAACCTCATTTTGAATTTTGGATCTAAACTCATCTAAAACGTTGGGAAATGTCCTTTAATTTTTTTATAATTTTTTTAATTTTCTTTTGAGTCTTTGATTCCACATCAAAACAGGTACAGGAATCAAAGGTATAAACGTTTTAGATGATTTTTGACCTAAAATTCAAAATGGGGTTGACTGGCGAAATTCCATTTTTAAGATTTAACGTCAAAGCACCGAAAGTGACCTAGCGTTTTAATGACGTGGAAACTCCTTTATTGATGTTCTGAAGAAGGAACAAGATATAAGTTCGAAATGGATCAAGAATTTGGAAGTATATACACATGTATCTATAAGAAAACGAGCACGTATGAAAGTAAAACACATATAAGCGAAGTGTAGGGTAGAAGGTGCTAATGACGACCACCTAAGGTAAATTGGCTGAAACTTATAAACTAATCATTGCTTTATATTCGAATGGGTGCATTTCATTCTTTGATCCTTTGTGTTTCTATATTTATTTATAAATTACGCGGAAAAATTTAACTTTAAAAAAAAAAATTTTTTTAATCTAATTGTCACTTTGGTTGTGATTAACCGCATGTGTGGGTATTGACGACCATGGTGTGGGCAATAGCAACCATAAAATAAATCTATTTGAAAAACAATTTTTATTCATTAAAAAACTAAAATAATAGCTATTTATTATACAAGTGTCTTATAAGGCAAATAAGTTACGAAAGAAATGTTTAGCCACTAGAGCTTGCTCGAGTGGCTAATTTTTCTTGAGTAACTTATTTGCTGTTAAGACACGTGTGTAATACAAAGCTTTATCCAATATCTCGTAATAATAGTTTAAAATGTAATTAAAAGTTTTGACGTTTTAAAATGTCAGATGTAAATTATGAAAATTAGTATAAAGTAGGTGTACTCATAATTTACATAAGTCACTAGTGTTTTATAGACCCCATAAGATATGTAAAATCGGCATTATTATGCCTTCATAAGATAAAATAATATATGTATAAATAAGATAATATAAAATTATAAAAATAAAATATAAAATAGTAAAAAAAATTAAAATCTTAAATGCCGGGTTATAGGCTTATTGTTAGATGCGGAGCAGAAGTCGCATACATAGTTCTGTGGTGAGTCAACACCACTGCAGTCGCCATGAGCCCAGTGACCACAACTCCTGCAGCGATACCATGTTTCGGTTTTTCCGTAATCTTCACAAACTAGGCATTTAACATCATCAGCTAATTCATCTTCCAGGTCATTAAGACTGTCATCGTCTACAAGCTGGTTTTGATAATAATTTTCAGTGTCGGAAGAATCTGATAATGCTTTTTTTTCTTCTACTTTCTTAGTACTCTTTTTAGAATAAATTTTCTTCTTCGCTTCCTTGGGTCTTCTTTTAGCTTTTTTGGCCACTTTATCAAGCAACGCTTTCTTTATGGGAGTTGCTGTCAGTACTTCTGCATGCTGTTTTCTCGTCCTTTTTGTAGTTCCAGATGTTGACGGTAATGGAATGGGAGAAATATCTTGAAATGAAAGGGGTGGTGTTACCTCCAGTATCTCATCCTCAATCTCTCTAGGATAATCCACGTTAGGATTCTCTTGTACCTGCGGCAACAAAGCATCGGCTGCAAGAAAATCCTCCTCATTGAACACGCTAGGATTTATTGGATGGATGCTTGTTTTATTAAATCCCGAAACAGCCTTCTCAATTGTTGCCACACGGGAATAGGCTTTATCAAACAATGAAGCTAGGTCGTAGTGAGTAATTTTATTAAACGTGTTAGCTTTAAGGAATAAATCGCATTGCTCTTTAAATGCGTTTTTAAGAGGTCCATAGAATGTTACGTCTAAAGGTTGCAACCTGTGCGACGTACGCGGCGGTATTAACAACATTATGATACCATGGTTTCTGCAAAAATCATATATAGGGATTGAAATATGACTACCATGATTGTCTAAAATCAGCAAAATTTGTTTTTCGATTGCAACTTGGTTGCAAAAATGTGTGAGCCACCTTAAGAATAAAATTTCATTATTCCAGCCATTCTTTGGAACTCCGTAGATGGCATCTGCTGGACCATCTTTTTCCAAAAGTGGTCTGAGGAAAATAAACATAAGCGGGATGTATCTACCTGAGGCAGCCATCGCGCAAATTACGGTGACTGTTTTTCCTCTTTCTCCACTTGTGACTGCTCCTACTCTCTTTTCACCTTTTTTAGCTAGAATTTTTTCAGGTTGCTGTACATTTGAAATTCCTGTCTCGTCAACGTTGAATATTTTCCCGGGTTCATACTTCCATTTTCCATTAAATTCTCAAGACTCGCAAAAAACAGATTCACCTCGGTCCTGTTAAAAGCAGTTACTCTGTTGAGGCTGGTACCTTCGGGTTTACGCAGACTAACAGTAGGGTTTCTGGCTATAAAACGGCAGTACCACTCTCTCCCCGCAATTTGACTGGTTCTGTTAAAGTTGTGCTTGATGTTATTGGATTCTGCATATTTAAATGCTGCCAGACGTAGTTCTATAGGTGTTAACCCATAAAACATTTTTGCCAACTTCTTTAAGTGATCAGCAATCTTCTTCTCTTCTTCTTCAGAAAATATTGATTTCCGTCCCATTTTTGGCGGTGCACTTTTATTTGTTGTCTTTCGCAGTCTCGTTTATAGAGATCCATAAGGTATATTAAATCTTCTAGCTGCAGAACGAATTTTTGTACCTACTTCTATAGCAGCAATTGCCTTTTCCAGGTCCTGCTGCGTCCATTGCGCCTTAGTAGTCTAGCGTTTATAAGTAATAGGCATGCTGTGAACTAAACACATCTATTACATGAAATAACCGCTAAAGGTATTGCTATAAGGGTAATCGCGACCAGTGGTTGCCATAACCCCACGAAATTGGTCGCAATTGCCCGATTTGACGTGTAAACTCTTGTTTTAGGTTAAAATTTTAATTTTGAAAATTTAAGGATTTTTGTTTTACACTATTGAAAGAACATTGTTTACCCTACCTTTTACACAGGTGCACAAGGATGAACTGGTATTTATATTTGTTGTAGGGCTTAAGTTTATGACCACGAAAATTACAAGCACACATACAAATATATAAATTGACTTTTTTCTCGAGTGGGGTTACAAATTTCATGTGAATCCCATATTAAATAATGTTAGTGGTCTTCCTGCTAGAGGGTGGTAGTAGTATTAATTGAATATTCCAGTTCGTAATTTCAAAAATGATATGGTCGCCCGAGGGGTAAAGCATGGTCAAAAATTGTGTACACCAGACTACCCATTACTTCAGACTACTCGGACTACCCCAGACTTCCTCGGACTACCCCAGACTTCCTGGGACTACCTCGGACTACCCCAGACTTTCTTGGACTACCCCAGACTTCCTCGGACTACCCAAGACTTCCTTGGGCTACCTCAGACTACCTGATATTATTAAACTATATTTTTATCTTCTTGCTATATCTCAGCATAGTATAACAAACTATACTGAAACTACCATCAATACTTTGCTATATCGGTTATATAATATGATAACGATTATTTAGTTTTTTATTATTGATAAGTTTTCCATTTCCAGTAAGAATATACCTATAAATTTTGTTTTTTACTATTTATTTTTCACAAAATAAGTAATACAAATATTTAACAAGAAACACTTTCGATTTAAACAAAAAAGACAAGATTAATATTTGGAAATATTAAATTTTAGTAAATTTGGACCCCTCTTTTGGTCTTCATAGTGAGGTTTTTATTGGTAGTTACCTCCAATCAAAAAAAGAAAATAATTGTGGAGGTAGGTAATCGAAAAAAATTTCAATTTTTCTTAGTTTAACGAGCGTTTTAAGTAAAATAGGTTTCAAACATTCTTTAAATATTTTTTAAAATCGCGAAAAACCGGTTTCCCAATTAGCCCAATTTTTGTAATTTAATAAAACATCAACAGATGGCGCTACATTACTTATTGCTTAAAAATCTACTAACAGGTGTCGCTACTAATGCAGCGCCATCTGTTGATGTTTTATTACATTACAAAAATAGTGCTAATTGGAAAAACGGTTTTTCGGGATTTTTCATGTTAATATTTGTGTTCTTGAAAAAATATATTACAACAATATAAAACAAACCTAGAACAACCTGGAACAACTTTCAAAAATTAATTTTTTTAAATTTATATTCCGAGTTGCGAAGACCCCTCGCAGACTGCAGACTTTCTATCGGCCGATAGTTTGGTCAGCTTCTTAATCAGTATGAAGATGTATAAAAGTGAGCACATTATAACGATTCGATATCGGCCGATAAAAAGTTTGATGGGCTATATGATTGGTCGGTGAACTATATCGGCCGATAGAAAGTCTGCAGTCTGCGACGGTTCTTATGCGGCGCTTGTTTCAAATCGGTTAATACAGGGCGTAGACAATATTTTCTATAGCCGGGATTAATTTTGTAATATAAAATGGAACTTGAATACTCGCTTGAATATAACTTTATATATTTAAATTGTTGGAAAATTACAAAGATGTCAGGGTGGGAATACAGAAAAAATTATTTTACACTTGGTTAAGTTGATTTTTGCAACCTCTTTCTTAACTCAAAAGCTACTTTTGTATGAAAATAATAAAACTCTCGTTTTGGAATGATTTATTATTAAAATTGCTATCCTAAAACTAGCTGAGAGTTTCCTAAATATTCAAAATATTTCCTGAAACTTCCCAGGGTTACTTCGGACTTCCCGAGACTACCTCAGACTTCCCGGGACTACCTCGGACTTCCCGGGACTACCGAAGACTACCTCGAGACTTCCCCGGACTACCTAATAGCTGTACACCAAACTACCCGGGTGCTTTACCGCTCGTGGTCGCCATTACCCGCTGGTCGTAGTTACCACCAGCTCCCCTAAACAATTTAGACTATAGGGCACTTCCACTCCCCCACTCCAACATGGCTGCCGAACAGCAGCTTGGTGGTATGGTTGGTGGTATTCGCCATAAGATTTGTTAAGGATTCAAGTGTTTTCGTTATAAAAATGTATTTTTTATAGAATTCTAACCAGTTCTTTTAGCATTTTTAGCTTTTATGATACGGTGGTGATTGTTTTATAATAAATTGGGCTACTAAAATCCACTATACTTACAAATAATTGAATAATTTGTGTTATTAAATTTTTGAAAATTATTAGCCTTAAATATTAAAAGTTAGGTACAATAATTTGAAATAAATTGCTTTAAATAAAAATAAACAACATTTCAGCTGTTTATTAATAATTAGTTTCCAGCATTTTTGTGTTTTTGAGTAATTTACATAAATACATTCAGATTTAGTGAAAGATATAATCGTAACTAGCACAGTTCAGGAGTTTACTAAAAGATGTAAAAATTATGTCTTAAAAATCAGCAAATCTTCTAGTCGAGAATGCTATAAGTTTGAAAATTCCCTAGGTATAACTCAAACTGACGAAAAACCATTTAAATTAGATATTTTCTAGTTTGATTTGGTTAAGTTTAATTATTCATTTAATTTTACTGTACTTTTTATTCTGTAAATATTTGACCTTGTTTAAAGGCAAACCGGCAGAAGTTGGAAAATAACAAATTCTGGTTGTATAGCCCTGCTATTTCAACATGAACCGGAAAGTCAAACAAATTACTGAAACACAAAAATGCTGGCAAATAATTACAAAACATAACAGCTGAAATATTGTTTATTTATTTATTGTATTGTATTTCATTTAAATAACTGTTAAAATTATTAAATTATTGTAACTTTTAACGAAAACACTTGAATCCTTAACAAATCTTATGGCGAATACCACCAACCATACCAAGCTGCTGTTCGGCAGCCATGTTGGAGTGGGGGAGTGGAAGTGCCCTATTGTAAATTAAATGTGGGGCAAGAAGCTACAATTTTGTCAACTTTGTTGAATATTTCTCTGATTATATTTGAAAGATAAGTTGAAACGAATTTAAAAACTTATATAAAGTGAAGGTATTATCGATCCTAAATCAAAATGTGGGAATGTGGAGAGGTCGTAACGAAACGATATTGTTATCTTTTAAAATATTTTAAGGATAAATGCATTTATCATAAAATCCTAAATAGTTCTGAAATTCTAAAGTTTATCCAAAATTTATAAAATAATTAATTCTAAAATTGGTGCAAGAAATATAGGGGGTATTCCATTCCAAATTGACTACTTTTGACCCCGACCCTTTTCGATTTAGCTGAAAGTTTTTCATCTTTTTCTACCCTATGAAAAACGGTTCTCAGAATTTTTTAAATTTTTTTTACCCAACCTAAAAAAGGGGGCTGGGGAAATCCACCTGATATTTTAGATCCAGGCCCGGAAAACTTGGTGGGTTGGTAAGGCTACCAAATGTTACTTTTTATTGGTTAAAATTTTTAAATAACAATATCGATACACAAATTGCTTTATTTTAACAGAAATTAATGTTTTTTTGGGATAATTTTGAGGAAGCGACTGAATCTTAAAGCTTATCTAAAATGCGAAGAAGTGACTACAACCTAATTTGGGAAAAAATTCCATTTATCCACGACCACTATATTATGAAGATTTAATACGTCTGTTTCCCGTGGATTAGAGGCCTCTTAATACACTAGTGAATTAGAATTCATAATACTATATTGCTTGATATTCTTGATCAAAATAAATTTGTCAAATCTGACGTTTCTCAAAACCAGAATTTTTACTTCTGGTTTTTGGCCTTTTTTGGCCATGGTCGTGGATAAAACGTTGAATTACATTCGGGAATTAAGAAGCTTCTAATACTCTCGAAAAAATGTGACTCTTGGCTGCGTCTCGAGTGGCCATTTTTTCTCGTGGATTAGAGGCTATATTATATTAGAGGAAAAAGGCTATATTAGAGGAAAAAATTGCCTTAAAATTTCTCTCAACTGCCACAATACTAAAAATTCCGTTTAATTTCTCATAAATTACATTTTTACATTTGTTTAGATTGTCTAGTTTTTATAACCTACCTTTCCTGATCCCAAAAATGCAAATTGCCAAAGAAATTCGTAATAAATTCCTTCAATTTCCTTTCAAAAGTATAACAAATTCCTCAAAAACCATCGAAAGAATATTTAAAACTAAATTGAAACTGAATATTAAGTTATTGATACTTATATGCTTGTTTTTATTTTACTATCACAGAAATACTTATACAATTATTATAATAATTTTCACGCAGTCATGAACGAACGAACATGCAATTTCCTTGATTGAGGGTTATAATAATAATGGTATACTTGATCATTATTTTGTTTAATTTGAGATCATGCCGTAATTTTAAAACTCAATATTTTACCACTAAAGAAATTTTAGTGCAGTTGAAGTACATTTAGTGCCTCTCCTCTTTTGATCAACGTTTTCAACAGAGTTAACATCGTTAGTAAGCAGAAATGAATTGCTATGCTTCTATTCGTTTACTCCTTCAATTATTTTATAAAAGTTAATATTTCTAGGAAGGACAACGGCTCACTTTAGAGACCAAGCTTCAATACCTTTGGAACGTATACCTTTATTTAACCCTCAATTAAGTTCCTTTCTACTATATTCTACTATAATTCTACTATAACTATATGTAGTTACACTTTCTCTAAATGTTGAAAATTTAACTTCCGTTAGAAACTATGCAAAAAAATGGCTTCGTGCTTAATGTAGATTATAAAAAGCAAAGCAAAGAAACTGTAAGCATTAAAAATATTTTATAACAATACCATAACATGACTTAAACAGTCTCACTTCGCTGCTAATATTCATCTAAATTCTCGACAGAAATAAATCCTTGGAATGTGTTTTAAGATTAATTACCAGTAAATAATTTTAATTTAACATCATATTAAATTGAAAATTGTACAGATTCAAATTTATCAAAATCTAGAAGCAAGGATCTGTTATGCAACCATAATAATGGATAATACCATTGTTGTTGTTGGATATATAGATGATTTTCAACATTTGAATACATTCGATAATGCGTCAGTGAATCAATTACACTTACCTATATATGTAAGTATTCAAATGTCAGATTGGTATTTGAGTTCGTCGAATCATATAACTCAAGGGAACAATGGCAAGTCGAGAAATGTAGCAGAATCTCTTTGTCTTCATGCCCTTTAATGTCACACCGTACATAATCATATTCGAATTATTACAGGCATTAATTTCAAATGAAGCAAGGGCGGCTAGATATCGGATGCCACTAACCTGCTTTAACTTTATACTTGAATATTTATGGTTGAAGTATAATGCTAATCTAACTGCTAATGGATAATATAACTTTTGTTTGTATGTTTTGGTCTTTTAACTCGAAATGTCTTAATATTACTTTTTTACAACAATTCCAGGCTATACAGGTATAAGTACTATATTGCAGCGGTTCCCAACCTTTTTGAAGAATAAATATATAGTTAGATATTAGCAAATATCCCCAAAAAAATTTCCCGTGGAAAAATAAATAATGTTTTTAATTAACCATCATTCAAACACCTTTGTTTAGTAATTTTTTATTAATTAAAGTTTTGTTTTTCGTTAATAATTTTGTTTTGTGACTACAACAATAATTCATACCTTGATTTGTATAAAATTTATTTACTTTCAGTTTATAAAATTTAATTTGTCAATATTTTTGGTTAATTTTGGATATGTCTTGAATTATGCTCATCATATTACTCCTACGATGTCATATTGGTCATGTCCAATAGTTAGTTTGATAGCGACATCTTTTTCGACCAAGTAATTACTCGCATTAACAAATATACGCCAATCATATACGGGATATTTTTGTTGAAATAAATTGAATATTATCGGTGCTCTATCGTCAATGTCTACTTTATATGCTTTCTTTAACAGTTCTTTGCAGTTTTTCTTCATTTTAGATGACATCTTAGTACTGCTTTTAACAACAACCTATCAATTACAAAACGTCGATTAGAAAAATAAATGCTTCGAACAAAAATAGAATTCAGATATTTAAAATACTATACTCTGAACATAAATTTCACCTTTTGAGGATATAAAGTAGTGGTAGTATTTCGTTTAATTTCTCCATTATTATGGTATTCTAACAGTTGCACAGTTGCTTTATCTTCTGTCATATCCATTGTATCACTTATTTCTCGATTTAGACCAATTTGAAAGCCACTGGTGTGAATGGCTATAGTTTCAGCTGCCGAATGCTCTTTCTCCTATAATAACATTTTGCACTTTGCATGAGAAAAAAGAAAAATATGGAAAGACGAAAAAGAAAAAATATTTCAATATACGAATAATTATCGTTAATTGCATAACAAATAAACTTAGATGCATACCAGTACTGTTGTATTGAATCTTTTAATTTTATAACCATTATAAGTTCGTTTTTTTTGTAGTAGGGAAAGCAACACAGCTTTATCCTCTGCATCAACGACTAGTTTTTCAATTGTTCGCTTAGATAAAGTTGTAAAATTAAAGACTTTCTTAGGATTTTTCTAAAAGAATAATGATTTGAAGAAATGATTTTAAAAAAATTGTTATTTCTCTTACATCTTCGTCGGTCGTGAGAGCTGCAGTTTCCAAATATTCTATCGAACCATCTTCAAAATACTTGGCACGTGTTAAAATAACAGTGAAATCTGTTTCGCTAGTTTTTGCCAAAGTTTCAATATAATTGACAATACTGGAATTTTTATCTAAGCTAAAAATATTTGCCGAACTGTTTGACGAAGTAGCATTCTAAAAGAATTTATATTTATATATTCCAATATTACAACAAGTAAGTTTTATTTACCTCCTCTGCCCAAATTTGAGCAAAATTTAGCCAAAGAAACACGCATAAAACCAAAAACTTTGCCATGATTTAACAGCAACTAACTTAATTAATTACTTTTAAATTGGGAATAAATTGATTAGACGGGATATCTCTTTTAACATAGCCGTGACCTTTTATATGGTTATTATTTTGTATTATCTTTACAAAAAATAAATTATTATGTAATTTAATTAATTGTGCGATTAACAATATTTTATTTTTAACTTAAAGTATATCTGTAATAATAATTATTAAAAATAAGCTTGAGTTGTCAAGTTGAGCTTATAGTTATGTAGAACGATTGCTTGAAAATAGCTTAAAGTTAAGCTTATTTAATATAGTAATTTAATTAAATAAAAGGAACTTGTGCTGTCTTCTTTCAGTTCTTTATTAGATAGCTTTCAAGATGAACTCAAATTTTAAATAATATATAAACCTCGTTTAAGCGGCTTTTACACGATCAATATTATTGTCAGTGACACCGATCGCATAAATTATTAAACATATTGTAGGAGGAGTGTCAGTCAAAAAATTTTGTGCTGATGGCTAATAAAAACATTAATATTGATATTAAATATATTGAAGTGCATTTTTCCACTCTTAAAATCCAAAAGAATAATAGAAATCTTTTTTAATTTTCCTGGCTAATTTTTAAAAATCCAAAATTTTTCTTTAATCAAAATACAATACAATGGGAAAGTTAAATAAATTGACAAGCACACCCAGGTGCCGTCTTATCAAATATGATTTTATATTTTCTTGAATAATGAATTTTAAATTATTATCCTAATTAACTTCAGTAATTTTTCAAATTTTCAAATCAAACTTATAATTATTGCTTCTATTCCAAACCATCTAGCTAACTGCTTCCGTTTACCAGTCATTTCAAAATAAACCAACTTCCATTGGAAAGTATATCCAAGAATTTCAATCTAAATAAATAAACTATTCAAATGCAAAAATCAATTTATTTCGCAAAAAATAGTCAAAAATTAATCAAAATTACGAACATTGGCAAAAGGCCTTGTATTTCTTCCTTAGTTGTTGCTACACTTTACACTGAAAGATTAACTTTCTCTAAGCTAATGTACTTTTAGTTGCTAGTTTATACCTATAATTGTCATCAATTCTACAAACTCTACAAAAGTAACATTAGCTCCTAATAAAACATTTAACTATTTTTTACTTAGGAATAATGAAAACAGTACAAATTTAAAAATGAAAATTTAAAGTAGACATTTTAGTCGAAAATTATTGTAAAAAAAGTATACAAAGATATCTTTATGTTATCTGAACTACATATCTTGTAACAAGATGTTACGTATTTAATTAGAATTTTAATATTTATGAGTTTTCTTTGTGTTCAAATTTCAGTTAACAAAATCGGATATAAACTTTTCTGTTATTTCTCACTTTTCTTTGCCTAAAATTTCTCTCTTATAAAAATCAATATACTGGGTTGTATTTTCTATACATACTTTTATATTTCAATATATTTTTTTACATTTTTTAATATGCTTAGTATCGGCTGAAAACGTTTGAATCTAAAATATTTTTTATAATATGAAATACTCTATTTGCTACTGCAAAATCAAAAGCATCGTCGTTTATTTATTATATTCGCATATCTGTTTTAAGGTGTAAAATTTGTTTGTACAAAATGACTACCTACCTCAGAATTTACTTTCAATAGTTAAAGTGAAGTAAAATCCTGAAAACAAATGGGTTACATCAAAAGTATTTTATAAAACTTTATCTTTGTGAGCCGTATACATTACAGAAGCTTTACAATTGATACGGTTCTTCGGTGCGTATAGCTTTTCCGTAGCTTTCTTATGGTACAACACAAATTATATTGGAAACAGATTTAAGGCAGATGGAAAAGTCGCAATTAATACGTGCCGAATGTTTATCGCCGTGTGTGAGAAAATTTACCTAGGCGGAAGTTGGAAATAATGTGAAAGGGCTTTCATATTGTCATTTTCTCACAGAGCTTTAAAGCAACTGGAGTCTATAAAGTCTCATTTGTAGTCGCTTGCGTAGGATTTACTTATGCTTATGTTATATTATGTATGTATGCATTTAGAAAATATGTAAGCTACTAAAAAATATTGTTAGAAAGCAGGTAAGTACAGAATTTATATTATAATAGTATATCTATACGCTTGGTTCAGTTTTATTTAACTTGAAATACAAAAGCAAAACATAATATAATTGAATATTAATAAACGTTCTATATAATATACAGTTAAAATATGTATATATAAGTATATAATACATATTTATAGAAGTAGAGAAATATTTAATATATTAATAATAATAACGAATACATAATAGGGAGATAGATGAAGTTGAGGGTATATTCAATACCGAAGCATTTGGTTTTTAAGATCAAATTTGACATAAAAGAAGATAAGCATCTTTTATAGTTGTTTGTTTCGATTTCTCATATTTGTTTGCAGAGGATTGTTTGATCTATAGCGAAGTTAACGTTACGTAGGAACAATGTTTAGTTTATGATCTTGATAAAAATTTTCCCGTAGTTACCAAAGTTTCTATATTTAGGTTTCTACTGATATTTTGCATTATTCACTACATAAATATTGTATCATCTGAGAACAAAAGTTGTATTCATGTAATATTATAATATTTAGGTAGCAAAAACAAATTTACTTTTTGGAAAACGCTTTTTTGAATTTTATGTTTAACAAATAAATTATTTAACTCCGCTACACATATAATATACTCGAATATGTACATATGTTATATTCATTCAATGTGTGTAGTACATTATACATATTATATATGTTCTACTATGATATTATATTATAATAAATAGTATTCTTTTTATTATGGACGAGTTTCACTAGTCACATTTTTTGAATAATATATAAACATAAAACATGATAAAGCTTTGATAAATATGCTAGATATCTGTACAATTGCTTGCTTTTAAAACTCAGTTTAAGATTTTTGAAAAAGTATTTAAATTTGAGTGCGTTAATTGATCAATGATAATCAAGTGTGGCTAGGCGCTGTAGTCATATCATTTTGATGATTGGTAAATGTTTATTTTCTGTGATGTATATTGTATACATTTATGTAAACGTTTGACAGTTTATTTGATTAAGCTATGGGAAGTATTGGCGACTTGTGAGCCGCATCAAGCTAGTGAGGCATTCGTGTAAAACTGAAGGGCTTGTGAAACTTGGTTTATTCAGGTACTCCCTCCCCTGCCTTCGCTGACAAGCCGCCACTGATGAGAAACATTAAACGTTGATTTTGGACTATTCTGAAACCCCAATATTTTGTGATTCAGCTACCGGTGACTTCAGTTACCTGTTCCTTAATAATTTTTTCTTACCTTAGATGTACTCAAAAAAATTTTTAAAAATTCAGAAGGCTCAGTTTGACCTCACACATACACAGATAAAAATTAACGACCGGTATTAAACGGTTTATAAAAAAAAAAATAATTAAAAATTCTTGGGCTCAGTTGTTCAGTAGCAGGTTAACACAAAACAAGGATATTTCATAAATATCAGGTTTTCAAAACATTTTGATTTAGCATGCAGTTATTAGTTTAATTCTTGTAAAGAAACAATTAAGTTTACGCAATCGAAAATTTGAGAAATTCATTTAATTAAAAATTTTCATACTTAATTGATAAAATGCTGAAGTTTGGTGTGTTGCCTATATAATTTAATAAATTAAATTATCACTTATCACGCAAGCAGATTAAAGGAAACTGTTATTATTTACAATTTATTATATTTTGAATATTTGAAAGATGACTTTAGTAGAAGTTGTCTTCTGTCGAGTTTTCTGCCAAGGTAAACTTAGGTGGATTGATTTTGTTTTAACGGCAAGTAAGCGTTTTCGGTGTACAAGACTGCTTATTTCAAATACCTTTTTCCGCTCTCGTTTACGTTACCTAGACGTGAGCTTCCGTTCCCTTTCGTTTACGTTACCTAGACGAAAGACTCCGTTCCGAAATCTCGATAAAGTTTTCGTTATCAAGGCTTTACGAGAATCCTGAAAATAACCAAAAATTTAGTTCCCGATATAATTACTTAACTTTATTTCAGAAGCCATTACGTAATCAGGTTTACTACTGTGTGATCAGGTTATCCGAGATGGAACACGCAGCTTAAAGTTGCACACCTGCATTGTATCAGAGTGAACGAGCTGAGATTAAGAGCTTCAAATTTCTGATAAACCAATTTTCCTGAGATACCGATAAAAGACCTTCCATATCCAGTAGTCCCGTCGAAATAGTAGCTTAATATAAAACCAAGAAACTAAAATAGATTAGCCGAAATTAGAATACCAACTTAAGTAATATTTACCTTTCTAAGAAACCGACAGCAAGACGAGCCATCAGTAATATTAGTAGTTGCAGTAGAGTTAAATAATATCTTTGATCTAACCTAAAAAAGTAGAAAATTCATTTAAACATTGATTTTGATCACTTTGTTTACTTAGTAAAAACTATCAAACTTACTGTTAGAAACTGGAAGCAGCATCACACTTAACTTTAGCAAAGTAACCGCCGATTATTTTAGTAAAAACCGAATTTATGATTAAGTCACCATATTAGTTTTGAGTAGGTAACCATTACGATTACTCTGAGACCAGTGGCGTATCCACCCGTAGTAATTATTTTGTATTTTAAGAATAAGTTTATTTTGACAATTTTCTGAATTAATTTAATTTTCTGTGGTACATATTTTGATTTGTAAATAGTTAGTATAAATAAAAACCGCATATATAAATCCGTCTTATTTTTTAAAGTTTTTAAGAAAAGCTTTTGGCGCCTGCAAAGACATAGTGAAAGAAAGAATATCGACAATTAAGTCCACCCCTGGACCCGGCTTCCGAAGCTACCTGATTGTAACTAACCTTCCATTTAGGAAGGTCAAATTTGGTAAAGTAAATTGCCCGTTACATTCTTTTAAAAGTTTAATAAAAACTACCAAAAATTTAATAACCACATAAGAAATTTTATAATTTTTATTTTAAGAACTGATAAATTTTACCTAATGGTAATTTATTGGAGTATATGTAAATTATTTTTATGGCATCTTTAGTCAGACGGTGGAGCAATTAATTAATATTATGTTAAAACCAGGGACGTGCCGAACCAACTTTTATGAGGGGGGTAAAATTAAAAATAAAAGCAGTCGTAAAATTGCCAACGATTTTGTTGGCCACCAATTTTACGAATAAATTCATACGGGAATTTTTTACAGTGTACACTCCTAGCAGTGGCGGTGCAAGAGTAGCTAGGGCCCGTAGGCAAATATTATAACGGGACCATAAAAAAACAATAGGTATATTAATTTTGAGTTGTGCATATTATTTAAAAATCTTTTTTGGGATTTTCTACCCTTTATGGCTAAGCATTGCTTACATTCGCTTATTGATATCACCGCTACTGCAATGGGCCCGATTTAGTGGCCTAAGTGCGCGTAGTAAAATCCAGAATCCAGAAGAGTGCACCAGAATCCAGAAGAGTGGGAGGTATGGAATACCCCCCCCCCCGACCCCCCGGATTACACCAATAGTTTTGTGACTTACATAATATGTTTAGAACTTTGGAATTGGAAAAAACTAGTTTCGCTGCTAAGTCTAAAAGTAATTTTATTTTTGTTCATCAGGGAGTAAAAGCTAAAACATATTATTTAAGTCACAAAAGAATTGGTGTAATCCGGGGAGTCTGGGGGGTATGGAATACCCCCCAGTGCACTCTTCTTGATTCTGAATTTTAGGTAGGAGGGCACTACGCGCACTTAGGCAACTAAATGCGGCCCATTGTAGTACCTCCGATGCAGCGGCTCTCCGTCTTGTCTTTTTTTTTATTTACTACCCTTTACGGTTCCGGGCCCCTAAGCATTGCTTACATTCGCTTATTGATGTCACCGCCACTGACTCCTAGAAATTTCGATGTGTAAACCGCTATATTCGATGTGTAAATTTGGCTTTGTAAGGTTGTGTTAATTTTCTCTGTAAACATTTACACAATATTCTGCTTACGGATAAAAATGATTATTTTAACACGTTGTTGTGTAAATGTGCAATTCCCAGACAAGAATGTGGGTTGTAGGTGGAACAAACGCGACAGAACAGACGTTACCAGTTACCACGCGTGATTATACTTAGATCGAGCACACGTTTAATATCGCCATAAAAATAACAACGATAAATTATATTGCTTTAAACAATAAGAAATTTGTGTATGTTAAGAATAAGTAAGTATTATATTGCTTAACAAAATAATATAAATTTGTACCCTATTGGTAAACATGTGCTTAAAATTTAGATTTAGATCAAATTATTAATTATTTTAAACAATGTTGATGTGGTGTTCTGTTTAAATGTAGTATGGACGATTATATCCACTCAAGTAAAATTCAGCCTTCAACAAGGAAAAGTACAATTTGGGTAAAAGTAAACGCCATCAGTTTCCAATACGAAAATTAGGATTACGTAGAATTAGGTAAATTTTATAAAGTTTGTCTTTGCATGTAAGGTAATTTTTTTAATTACTTTACAGTGCAGTTGCAGTCGATGAAAAATGATACCTAGACATGACGCGTCAGGATGACGATTTTAAAAGCGTTGACTACGTACTTACGATAAAGTTACTAATCAAACAAATTTAAAATGAAGAATAAATTGTGGGGCTACCAATATTTGGAGTTAAATTCATTTCAATATCAAATTTCTATCAAGAAACAAGTTTACTGTATTTTTGGAATAACTTATGTACATACATTCGTGTAAAATTTACACTAGATATAAAGAAATATTAAAAATTTTAATTATAAATGTGTTAATTTGCTAATGCCTTGGAAAGCAATGGCAGCCACCGAAGTGTATCTAACTGGTAAAACTTATACGCGATTTACATTACTTAAGCGAACGCCATCACGCGGAAAAGTATTAAGTTAATCTAATACATATAAGTAGTTGGTATAGAAAGTTTTGTTTAAAAACCAAACTGTGCATTCTTTTGGTGTTCTATTTTGTGAATTATCATTTAACGGCGGTTTTACACTAAAATAATTCAGAATCAAACTCAAAACAACGCATGAAGTGTACGTAATGCAGCCGCCACGTTGTTCACATTTGGTAGCGTCACGAGCGCCACCAACGCTCGCGAATAAAACTAAAGTGCATAATTTTCCGTGGTTCACAGCCCACGTGTCAAGTAGCACTTGCCAGGCACAATGTAGATTGAAGAAGACGTACATCAGAAAGAGAGAAATAGACCAAACAGAAATGTACAATACAGAAACTTAAATGCTAAAATATTTACTTGTTACTAAAGACACTTTCAAGACGTTATTTATTTATAACTTCAATTTTATTATTTTTTTAAGAATATTTCTTATCCTATCCAGTCACAAATCTGTTAATAAATGTCTTAAAAGTTAGTGTCAACGGTTAAAATTAAATTATTTAAACGTTTCAGTTAAATTTTTGTTAAAATTTATAAGATAATAATATTATTATAATTAAATTTTCGTAACAAAATTTGTTCAAAAAGCCAATCAAATCTTAAGATAGCATTTACGTTTTCCAAATAAAAATATTTTTTTGCCTTATGTTATTAAAAGTATAAAAAGTGTCGTTAAAATTAATAATTTACTAAGGATTATATAATTAAAGCACTAAGGATTTAGGCGCTGTATGATTCAGGTTTCTTGGAAAAGTTGGAAATCAAATTATTAACTAAATACAGAAGCAAGAGACTAATTTAACTGTTTATAAATTTAGAGTAAATGCCTAAGGATTGCTGGGGGAGCGATAAATTTGAATATACTACAAGTAAAGCTGTCGAAAAACGTAAATTTTTTAACAAAGGTTTATTTAACATCTATGAAAAGGAAACCATAATTTCTATTTTTTTATTATTTTAAAATTTTGTAAATTATATAGCTATGAAATTTTTGTCAAGCTGGTAATTTATCAATCAATTGATAGATATTTACGTGAACTGAAAGTGAGAAATTTTTCGTCTTATAAGCAATTTTCTGAGAAACTCGAAAGTTGCCGATGAAATAATTACTTTGAATTTTAAAAGACTTTGTAACACATTTCGTTGCTGTATCTTGACTTTAACGATAAATATTTTATAAAGAAATATATATTACGAAAGGATAAATTTATTTTTGTACCGAAGAACGTAGGAAATTTAATTATTACCTTCTTATTTCAAATAAGTTTCCGGGATAACTAGTAATGGTTATGTGGTAGTAATAACTAATAGACATCAGTAAATACTAAATAAACGTGATGTAGATCAATATATTTTATAATTATTTTGAATTTATAAGAATTTTGAAATTGATGTTAATCTGATATTTCATTTAAAATTCTTATCGACTATACTGTCTCAAAAGTTTACATTATTTTATATTAAAATGCTATGATTTCGAAGAATTTTAATTTTAAAATTTCCTGCTTTATTCTGCAATGACAGAGTTTTTAATTAAAATTTATTTTTTAATGACTGTGTTGCTTGCATTTTTGTTAGCAGTTGCTTAAAATACAGAGCACGTTAAAAGTGTCACATGTTAGGTTAACTGGCTTTTTTTATTGTACCATTAAAATGCACAGCGATTGTAAAATTAAAAGGTAATTTGTATATTAAAAGTTACAACATATATTAAATTAAACTGCTCGTACGTCTTTATTAAGTATTCTTTTTAATTATACAAGTATTACCGATGTGCCATGGGAATACTTAATGCCAACTAACTTAACCGTCGATTGAGATTCAAAAATACCTAATTTCGTACAAAAAAGAACACAAGTGGATTTTTATTTTCATTATAGTTTTAATAGCGCATCACTACGTGCTGTTGATAAAGTATACTGTGCTTGGAAGCTTAATTGATAATAATTTTCTATTAGTATTCAGAATGGGTTGAACGAAACTAAATGGTTGTAATCGGCATCCCTATTAAAATGAAAAACATAACATGTTTTACACATACTTCTAGAATACAAATACTCCCTTGATTTCCAAATATTTATTACACTAAAAGAAGATCGTGAAAGAAGAATCAATGCAATTAAACAGTTAATAATCACCTTTTGGTTATCAGGTAAAAATCTTTTTAACACATTATTATTTAACAAAGACACTGGGAGAGGGAGAAAATTCATTTTACATGCTTTCGTATAAAAACTCAAAATTAAAAGTTGATGTATAAATACAGTTGCTCATATTATTATATTGTAGAAGTACCTACGTAAAGTAGGAACCTCTTAATTTGATCGAAAAATTAAGATTAAGAGATTTACTCTTAATATTCAACAAATCCTTTATTACCTCATCTGGTATATTTCGTTAACGACATTTGAAACTCGGAAAAGTTGTGCAAGGGTATTTTGGTCTGATAAAAACACTATACAGGCGTCATTACCTTTTTGATTTTTATATTTTTTAAACTTATAATAAACTGAGAACTCAATAGTCAAATGAATTTTTTTAAGTAGATACGTAGTACAATAATATATTATTGAATTTTCATTATAAAATGAACTCATTGTTCATTATTAATTACAAACATATTATTATCAATTCATACCCATATTCACAAACGTCTGTAAAAATTTTAACGAACCGTTTATTTAAACAAACCAATGGAATTTATTTGCTTGGACTACGAAATCATTTTCATTGGTTTGCAAAATTACACGGCTCGTTAAATATTTTACGGACGTTTGTGAATAAGGGCATCGGTATTCAATTGTATTCAAAATACAAATAATCCGTCCAACATTTAGTAATGTATTTTTTTATTTATTATTTAGTTTCAATAACTAAAGACGATTCGGTAAGAGACAAAGTTTACAACCTGATAATGTAATTCAATTTTCCAAGTCAGACTAAACTTTAGGTGGTTTCTTCGAACATGTTTTACTTCTCCCGTCTGGAGACGGTTTTTAACGCCAATTCTCTTTCTCTAACGCCAATACTCTTCCAAACTAACCATACTAGGCAAAATTAAAATCAAAATTGTTACAAAACAATAATGGTTAATATTCATGAGTCATGATGACTCATACATGATGATTCTTATACAATGACCTTGGTATTTGCTGTAAATCTGCTGACTGGATCTTTCTAGAAGCATATAAGAAGTTTTTGAACGGCTCTAGAAAGATGCATTTGGGGGGTGTATACCGGGTTCTGAATGAGTTAGCCGAACATAGGAAATTAACATGTAAAAACTTATATATGCAAATTCTTGCTACCCTAATTATTTTAGAGAAAAAATGAAAGACACAAAAATAATGCAGACATATAAACTACAGATGATAAGGCCATTAGATTTCATCTAACTTTTACTTAAAAGATCAAAAAATGCTTTTGAAATTGTTAAAATTTTAGTTTATCGCACTGGCCTTGTAATAAATTCAATTTAATTTATATTTTCAAAAATAATTACCATGGAAATTTTCATGGCCAGTCCGATAAATAAAACTTTTAACAATTTCAAAAGCAGTTTTTGGCATTTTAAGTAAAAGTTAGATGAAATCTAATGCTCTTATCATTCGTAGTTTATATTTCTGCATTATTTTTGTGTCTTTCATTTTTCTGTAAAATAATTTGGAAAGCAGGAATTTGCATAAATAAGTTTTTACATGTTAATTTCCTATGTTCGGCTAACCTGACTCATTCAGCACCCGGTATAAATATACAGAGTATCACATAAATACAATGACGTGGTATAAACAAATACAAACTTATTGTTAAGTAATTGTTACTAATTCTAATGTGTTTTAGTACTAATGTAAATCTGAGTGTATAAATTGGTGTATTGTTATTAACTTTATCTGTAAATACATTTTAGCCTTTAGCAATTTATTAAATAAGTATTTAATTTGTGTTACAAAATTTATATTTAAAATTATTTTGTAGAATATAACTTTTTTACAATATATTACCAGTTCAGGTTCTTTAATAAAAAAGCACGAAAGTATATATTACAATAGTATCCAGGTATACCTTGGTAAACAATTTAGTTATAAAATTTCATTAACTAATTATTAAAGATTAATTTGTTTACGTTAATCAATTAATTATCAGTTCAAGTTGACAGTTTTCCAAAGAAATTATAGTGCTATATTAAACGACTACAGCAGGTGTACTGCCGGAAAAGGCATAAACAAGTAAAATTAATTCAACCCTAATTAAAATTTGAAATTAGTGTTTTTGAATCATAAATTTCGCCCATTAAGCATTAACTGAATGTAAATTAACATAACAAATAGAAGTAATTGATTGTTTGTAGTAAATATTGTCTTTGTTTGATAATATATGGTATATTATTAGTATATATTTAATAAAATAACAATATACCCAATCTGACGTAATAAGTTGTACATATGTCCTAAAATATCTCAATAAACTAATTTTTAAATTACTCTATGGTCCAGTATTTCAGTTGCTAGTTAAATTAAATTCAAGGTTTAAACTACGTTTATGGCTACCTGATTGGTCAGATATTAAGTTTAAACTCTGATCGTAGTTTAAACCACAACTGAAATACCGGCCCTATATAATTATTATAAATTTTTTAAATATAGTTTCGTATTTCAAATATACGAGTATTAAAATAAATTTAAAATAAAAGAAAAGTATTCCAAACTTTGTAATCTAAATTTTGAGCTGAATTTTTTTATTCTTTAAAATTAACATCTAAAATAAATTCCAAAATAATTCCTTTCTACCAATTTTTAAATCCAAATTGCAATTTTACAATAAATGATTTTAGCGAAAGGCAAACTTTAAATTAATTTTTATATCATTATTAATTGCTCGATCAACTTAGAACGTCCAATTGTACCTACATAACAACATGTATATTTTTACCCCTTATTAAAAATGAGAATTATATTTTGTATGTACTATAAATAATTTTGTGCTATTCTCCACCGAGATGTTTGCGGAGTATTTGATTGTTATGTACTATTGATAGGTGTAGGTTTAGAAATATCACTATCAAACTCCCAAAAATTGTTCTTCGGTCTCCTCCAACTCCGAAATTAATTTATTGGCTATGACAAATTGAAAAAAAATAGAAACGGTGATAATAAATATTGCGTGATTAGCGCGACGTTCACTTTATAGGTGTTGTCAATATTGTAAGGCGATAACTATGCGGGAAGGACTAATTGCGCTATAATTTATTTTTGTCTATATATTTGTGGACATGTCATATGAAGGTATTAATAGTATCACATTAATTCGACATCATTTATAAGATTCACGTTAGTAATGTTATTTATTATGTGAGCAGCGCGCTCACATGTACCGTACTAACGATAGGTTAAAAATATCCGGCGTTTCCTGGATATTTTTAAATTTTAACTTTACAATTTTACCATTTAAACTATGTACAGTAGAATCCGCTTAATGTGATCTCGGATAATGTTATCAGTCGGTTATTCTGATCATTTTTTGTGGAAACCGGCCACTTTTTTTTCTTTTTCTTTTTCTATTTTGTTCTAATCCAAGTCTTCTAAAATTCACCTTTTTTTAAATTTCGCTAATTGTTATCAGTTATCAGTTAATATTATTAAAATGTCCTTGGTCCGAAATGATCACATCAAGCGGATTCTACTGTAATTATAATTTTTCTAATCATCCAATATCTCTTATGTTTTAATTATGTATATCTAATTATGTCTCAAAATATTTGAGACTTTAAATCAAAATTATATCACAACTCAAATTAAATCGTAAAAGCGTCGAACACCACAGCGATCGCGGTGGCGGTAGCGATCGCGGTGGCGATCAAATGTAACCTATGTAAGCTTATGTACTTTTGCACACCAACGGCGATCAGCTGAATTTTTGCTTGCATTTCGTCGTGCGATATCGTAGCGATCGCGCTGGTTATTACAATGCAAATATAATATCGCATGCACCTTTGCATATTGACTACAAACATCAAAATTTTTGCTCACGTTTGTTTTTGTATGTAACAGGTTAGCCGGACTGCTCTTTTTTTAACAATTTTAACAATTTTTAACAAAAGTTAAAGTGTCGGAAGCTGGAACGTCTCCGCCCGACACTAAATGTATAAGTAACGTCCGGACCCGACAACAGGTCGGGGCGAAACGGTAACAGGTCAGTATAAGAGATGACCGGACCGACGGCTGAACTGTTCTTGCTGTTGTGTTGCGATCGCGGTAGATGGCTGCGTGCTGCGTTTGGCCGTGCGATATTAAAAAAAGAATGGAAAGCAACGATAATTTTGTCGAAATTTTAATTGGGAATATTAAAAATCATAAAATTTTATACGATTTATCTAAACCAAAATACCAAGACACGTAAAAAAATAAAGTATGGGAGTAATAATATCCCACATATTTTCTATAGGATTTACATCAAATCTGTAGAGTGGCTACTTCAAAACTGCAATTTTTTTTAATTTACACCATCCCTTGGTGGTCCTGAAAACACGAATGGCAGCATAATATTGTTGGTAAATAAAATTTCCTCTCTACAGGTTTGATGTAAACCTCATAGAAAACATGTAGGATATGATTTCACGACAGGTTTATTAAAATATTAACAGCTTTAATCAACCGAAGAGTTGAAAAACCGTATTCGGGATATTATGTGAAGAAAATTAACCTCGAAGATATTGCAAAATTTTAATTTTTCAACGTCTGACCGCTTAGTTGTTATTCTTAAAAATATTGATCATTACTAATCAATAAAATCGTTTAGAACTATTAAATTTACAAAAAATTTCGATGGTGAGTCGATGGTTTTGTATTACTATTAATAAAATAAAATTATACAAATCAATTAAAATAATAATTACTTAAGATTTCTTGATTTCTTTCTAAAAACATAAATGAGGCTATTCCTATTTCCTGTAATGTATAATGTGTGGAATTCATCTTCTTTATAACAACTTATAACTTATAAGAATGAAAGTGACCATTTGTATGCATATTATTTTGGCAACGATTACCTGGTTTTATTATTATTATTCTCTTCCAACAGTGCTGCCAATAGAATAATGTGTTAGAATTAGATCGCAATCGCGATATAAATCGCGGTGTGAGCAGCCATTTAATCGCCACCGCGATCGCTACCGCTACCGCTACCGTGATCGCTGTAGTGTATTCGACGCTTAATATGTTAAGGATAAAAAATTGGTTCCTATACAGTCTATACGGCTATCTTGGCGGCAAATGCTCTGGTTTCTCCACCTAGTGGTTGCAACTTCAACTAGTTACTGGGAAAACCAGAAAATTGAAAATATTTCCAAAATTTTACAATAAATAAATTTAAACCAAAATATTAAATTTATAAACAAAATGTCAAATGCAATAGAGAATTTTGGAACACACATTTACCTTCCATTGTTAGCAATAAATATAGAAATATAGAAAAAATTTAAATAAATACTTAGATATTATTAAACTTCTTATAAAGGAATGTCGGGGAGGATGAAGCTTAATCGCTGTTGGTCGTGAATGGATTAACGAGATTCTTATAAGTTTGAAATAGATTAAAAAAATTCTTTCAGTAAACTTATCACAACATCTCATTTCTGAAATAAAAATTACAACAAACCCCATGGCAAAAAAAGGTTATTAAAAAAAGGTTAACATGCTGTGTTAAAAATAAATTGCAAGAGTATCTTGAAATAGATACAACTGCAATACTTTGTGCTATATAGCCAAAATGAAGGATTGCAGTTGCATAGAACCTATCAAGGTTCTATTTGTGAAAAGGTATTATCCGGTTATACCAGTAAAATATTAAAAATTTTGATTACTCATGGCACTCATGGTTTTCCTAAAATATTATAGTAATTTTTTGTTGACGTGCTTTCTCCTTCAGGAAGATGCCGATCTGCATTATCTTCAAAGCTGCCAAAATCCAGTTTTTAAAAGTTAGTTATGTAATACATATTACGTATACATTTAAAAATTGATTTGGATCGATTGATTGTATTTGAAATTAACTGTAAATTGATTGCAGCATAAAGTATCGATGTATTGATACAACAATTGAATTATTTTGTTTTCAATCAACAATAAGACAAATAAGTTCTTTAAAAAATTATACAATTTCAATGATTAAATCTAAAACTGCTACATGTAATATAGAAAGCTGGTAATTAAAAGGTTAAAGATCTCGGATAATGAAATTCTTAAGTACCTAGACCTACTACAAAAAATGCAATAGCTTTACGCAGGTGATCGATAAACCAGTGGAGTTGGTAGTTTTAAAGAAATTATTTTTCTGTAATATACATATTATGTAGTTTTCATTTCAATTTATGGTATTAATTTTGAAATTAAATCTGATGACGATTTAACAACGCCATTCATTAAAAATTAATTATCATTGCTAAAATAGCTGAAAAGATTAAAAAAACGTTCAAAATTTATTGACGCTAGGGAAGCTTGCCGAATCGGAATTTATGCTATAACTTTGTGTAAATTTTTTGTTCATAATAGTATACATTGTATAAACCATTTATGTAAAAATTAATATAGGAATGGAATTTTTAAATGGTTGTGGAATTTTAAAAGTGAATACATAGTAGATCACTTTTGTTGTCATATAAAGTGCTTTAGGTTTTACAGGTTTTCACAAAGCGAGAATGTGAAATAAAACGAAAAAGGGGAGCGTTACAATCTCCGATATCATGCCTGTATAGAATTGAATTTGCCTGTGGGCATATAAACCGTCATTTATGCAAATTAACTTTACGTTTTTTGCAAATTCTGTTTTGCTTCTAAAACTTTAACTTAGGGTAATTTAATAGTACTTAGATTTCAGTTAGTGTTTTTCAGTAATCAAATTTTCAAGACACTATGTTGCTTGCTTTTTTACTTCCGCTTAATTTAAATATTTTTTTAAGAAATTATCCAAAGTTTTAAAAAAGTAAGTCAATTATATTTTAACTTGGCTTTTTATCGCGTTATTTAAAATAATTCGTATTGTCATAAACGAAAGAATAATTAAATTTTAAAAAGGTAAAACAAACTCATTAGCATAGCAAAAAAATTAACGTTAATGCAGAAATTAAAGAAAGCTACTACTCTCCAAGTTTACAATAAATTACAACTTCATCCACTTTATTTTACTTTACTCGTTTAGAGAAATAAATAATTTAAATGTTTGATTGTGTAAGTTAAAGTAAGTAGTATAATTTATTAAAAACTAATATTTTTATAAATAATGCTGATTCTATTATACTTTAATTGACCGTAACAATAAGACATGATTGATTGCGAATCCTGTCAAAGGCGTGCGTCGCTGCCCCCTAATAAATTTTCAGTTATGAAAGAAACTCTCTTTCAGAAACAGATTCTTCCTGATAATTTACGGTTTTCCAAGTAGCTGTCAAAAACAAACCACCAAATGACTGCAATATTCAAAATTTATTAACTTTAGATCATTTACTTCATTATGACGTTTAACGATGTAAATGTAATGTTTCTATTTTAAATGATATTTACTGCAATAAAATTATTACAATCTAACTTAATGTACCTGAAAGTTTAAATTTTTACTGTTTTATTTTGCGCTAATTCAAATACAAAAACCATTTTTTCGTACTTATTGATAAATTAATAAATTTGTAGTAATAATGAAAAAAGTATTTTAGAATAATTACTAGTAAATTAAATTAAAAACAAACTAAAAAAGTTATTTAGTTCATTATTTAATAATTTTTTCTTCCTTCTTCTTTGAGTACCACACATAATGCAGAGCATAGGCAATCATTTGGTTGAGGGGCGCTTGCTGCCCCTATTATAATTAGCCTTCAGATACCTGCCTTTAGATCACAGCAGTGTTGTCGACGCGACAGGAATTAAATCGCGGTTAGTCAGCATATTGCTGATCTTTTCTTCTTTCTTGTCTGGTTTAAAATAATTATTTTTTATCTGAGAAAATATTATTAATAGATAGGAATTTCAGATTTATTTCTAGAAGATAATCAACTCAATTCATTTAAAATATTATTTTGATTCTGGAAAGGTTCATTTGAATCAAGAAAATATTACTTTTATGTTATATGTTATAACTATTATGTGAATCTTTATGTTACATTAAATTAAATGTTCGCTTTTTATGACTAGTTGCACACAAAAAAAGTAAAAGAGACTCTTATAACTATTCTACTCTTAAAATATTTATTTTGTTTAAAAATATGCTTCATAGTTTTAAAACAATTTAGTTTTCTGAAACTAAACTATATTTAATATTTTCTGAAAACAAATTAGTATTTTCTTAAACCAAGTTAATATTTTCCTGCGTCTATTGAAATAAAGAGAATTTTTCTGTTGAATCGGTTTTTATTTGAAGCAAATAAATATTAATTGCTTGATATAATAAACCATTAATTAATTTAAGAATATTGTCACGAAACAATGCAGGTTAATTGTATTTTAGGAATCATATATTATAACTCGTACATGATGACTCATATATTATGCGGACTGCAGATTTGATTGTTCTAGAGGTTTCTAGAGATTGAATTAAAAAGAGATATTTAGATATAAATAAGAAATACAGTTCGGGTTCTGACTTGCAAGTGATAAGTTAAATAGAGCCTAAATAAATAGTCGTGTGATAAATAAATATACAGAGCGTTACATACATATAGTGACTTAGTTTACAAATAAATACAGATATATTGTTAACTGATTGTTATTAATTATTGCAGTGTTTAGTATTAGGGTAATTCTTAGTGTATTCGTTGTTATCAAATAAGAATAATGTTTTCTTAAAACCAAGAAAATAAATAATGCGGCTAATTATTCAGTGTAGTACACAATAATATATTTTTTTACATAAGTAATAAATATTTCGAGAAAATTTTAAATAAGATTTCATTTAACCTCAAGCAATCTATCTTTTTAATTATTGGTGTATTGCAAGTGTAAAACAAACCTATTAATTTTAAACAAACAATGTGCAACCTTACAATTCTTTTACAAAATGTTTTACCATTTGAACTTCCATTTGAAATATTTTATTTCAAATAATTTCACATCAGTTTCCATGTTTTTGGAAAATTCTCGGATGCAAAATTTATTGAAAAAAAAGTGTTGCTTGCTTTTATAATATATCTGATTATCCCAATTTAAATTTTTCTTTGGTGCACCATTATTAAAAGCTTTACTCTGCAACCACATTAAACAAAATTAAATATATACCTACATAGCTTTTCATTAAGTGGACTTTTTTCTTATTTAGTATTTCATATTTAGAATATTCGTAATGTAAATCTGAAAGTTAATTTATTGCCCGCCAGCAACAAATAAATAGCACCTATATTATCCCTTAAAATTGAATTTTAGAATTTAACATTGTGCATCAGTAATTTTAATAAATAAGGAATTTTGAAATATTAATAATTATTATTAATAAATTGCTACTGCTGTCTGAGAAATAAGAACGTTGAGTAAACTTCAAGTTATTGATAATTTAAAATAAAATTTTGAAAGCAAACAGATAAATCTTTGAAGCTCAAATATATTTTTAAGTGCGGTTTTAAAAATGAAAGATAAAAATATTTTGTGTATATCTTTGATGAGATTTGAAACACACATATGCAGAGATATTACTTTTATGTTCCATTATGTAGATTATTTATATACTCCGAATATTAACTAAAAACCGAAACTGTTGTGCTTAGGTACGGTTTACGATGATTTTATTTTGAAATTACATTGTGTTTGAATAAATGTTTGAGTTTATAAATGCGTGACCCCTTTTAAAGTAGATGAATATTATCTTTTATTTCTTTTTATAAATACCCATTCAATTTTCTAAAGCGACATTAATTTCTTAAACCATCTGAGCTTCTGGTTTTAAGTGCTGTTTAATATTCAGTACAGGATGTAGCACCATTCGATATTTAATAAGTACGGCTTGGTACCTATATTGATTCATATTTTTCCTGCATGATAGCAGCTTGTAAATGATTGTATTATGTAAAACCGATCAGTTAATTGCATAGATTTTTGATTGAATTGATACTTGGATGTAATTAAAATTTTCTGCTATGATACTTACAGACTTGCGAAGGTTTGGTAATTAATTTTCTCTAAGTAAGTGTAGCATTAATAATCTCAACAAGGAGTAGTCTCTTCTTTTTTCAAATATTACTAAAAACTTAAACTTAATATATTATAATAAATAAGAAATTGGTCATTGATATAGTAATTACTATACTTGAGTTTTTGTTAATTTAATAATATGTACCTACCTCATTTTCATAAGTTTTATTTTCTATATGAATGTCTATCTTGTAATCCCTTTGTTCAGAAACTACAGGTCTGGCAGCGGGCGGGCAGCTGTGGGGCGATCAAATGCTACGAGCTCTCAAAATGTATAAACTTATTGTTCTTGTATGAATTAATAAATAATAAATAAATATTCATAAGGAGTATAAAACTTATTAAATGAGGTAAATTATCATTGTAGCTTTTATGCTTTCAGTTATTTAATTTTACATTTATTTGATGAAATTATTTTGATATTTGCTTTAACCAGTTTTGGCTTAATTCCTTTTTCAAAAGTTCGTTTAATAACTATATAAATAAATCTAAATGTTGGAAACCTAGCAACTGATATAAAAGTTTCATCATAGTTTTGCTTTATATTTTAATTGTCTTTATGTTCATTTTTAACCGACGTCAAAAAAGGAGAAGGTTTGGTGTTCGTCTGTATGTATTTTTCTTTTTACTGGCTTTTATGTATTATTACTAAAAACATTTACTGCCAAAAATATTTTAATATTTTTTGTTGCTTGGTTTAATTATTAAGTCAAATCATTCTTCTACCTTTTGAAATTTTTGTGCTTAAAGAAATACCTTTATGACCACCGGCGGATCCAGAAATTTTTTCTATAGGGCCCAAGGCTCGAGACAGGCAAAAAATGTTCTCAGATTTGGGATTTTCTCGTTGTTTCCTTGTTATTTTTAAGCGTCTGCGAGGGGCACGTGCCCCCGTGCCCCCCCCCCCCGTAAATCCGCTTATGTTTATGACTGATTATTATTCATAATTAAAAATTACTCATTTTGATCAGATGCCGATTTATTTAATTTTATTTCAGATTTATTAACAGGTATAGAAATCTAAGTAGGGTTTTTGTATCTAAACGAATTTTGTTCGTTTCAAATTTAGACACTTTACCAGATAAGTTTAATTTGTAACTCTTTCTTCAATTAACAATAATAATAATAGTAATAGCTTTGTAATAGTTATTTCATAAAACCTCTAAATGTGCTTTCGAATACCTTCCCACTTGTATTCGCCTGGAATAGCACAAGCAGGGAAGCAGGGTTTGAATAACATTCTAGTATTTCCCGAGTACAGGTCTGAGTCACTATTTAACCCGAGGGTCCAAGAAATAAATTGTTTTGTTCACTAGTTATTCCCTCATCCGTAGACTTCTTATGCCCGAGACATCTCAAAGTGAAGAAATTGGACATTAGTCTGGATCTGCAGTTCTAAAACGAAGAGTCGGTAATAATTAGCAAATTATTGAAGAATCACCCGGTATATGTTGCAGTTCAATATTTTATATCAAAATTATACAAAAAATACAACAATACAGTGTAATATAACAAAGGGAGTTAACTGAAAGCGACTTAAGGAGTTGTTTTTATCGGCCACTTCTAAAAACGACACTTTCCTTTAGCCTGAAGATACTTTTCTTATTTTATCATAACACCGGTTTTATAAAACTTTTCCCTGCATTTGAACTATTATTATACTTTTGTTTAAAAGTATATCATAAATTTAAACGTATGTATTGATAGCGCTTACCTTTCTTCTGGAAGTGCCTTCTCGGCTGGCTCATCGTAGACATCGAATAGAAGATCGTAAAAACTCTTTCTCTCAAGATGGGAGTGATCATACACGCAATAAAAACAACAGTAAACTAATACTTAAATTTAATTCACGTAAACGGTAATAGAGTTGAATTTTACAAATTATTAAATCAAATATTACCTCTTAAATTAGATAATAAGAACATAAATTAAACACAATAATTTGAATCCAAAATTCACAAACGTTATAATTCACTGGTTATTCAATTTACAATTTGCTGGTCATATTCGTACCAGATTACCTTACAACAATCATCTGGTATTTTGTTGGTTAATTCCGAGAGCAGGCACGGCATAAGAAATTTGGTGTAAATCCAAACGTTGACTTTCAAGTTAATTATTTGTTGTATAACGAAACGAAATACGAAACGGTATAAACGAAATTCGAAATATTAATTTTTTGCTTTGAAGATAACAAACTAGGTAACTTTAAAATTATCGAACATTCACATAAACCGTAACAGTATGCATAATGTATACCTACATTGAAAAACTATCTTTGTTAAACAAAAATAAATTAATAAATATACCTATAGATAATAGTAGATTATTTGACAATAAGGGCGCAATCAGCATAAAACACCCAAGAAAATATATTACTTTATCTGCTACTGAAAAATTAACGAAATTATAAGTCAATTACATAAATAATTCAAGGTAGCATTAAAATTCAAGCGGAGAGAAGTTAAAAGTGACCAATATAAACCTTAAAAATCAATGCTAGATTAAGTTTTATTGTGAAATTAGATATGAAAAATTTAAATAAAGAATATTACAGAAAAACATTAAAATATTAGTTTAAAAAAAAGTGTTCTAGCCAAGTTTTCGTGGTACTAAATGCAGTACAACTAGATAACAATGTACCTAGTCGGGACATAAGTTCTGTTACACAGTATTAATTAAATTTTTAATATTTCAAAATAATAAATTCAATTATGATATATACTGCTTTAAATTCAAAAAAATATAAGAATAATACAATACGTAGAAAATCAAAATTCAAAAAATTTTAAAAAAGAGACATTTAACAAATAACAGGTCTGAATTAAGAAAATTTGAAAAAATGAAAAATTCGTAATACGACAGTACAATATAACGTTATTTCATGGTTATTGCCATTCTTCAGTTGCACGCAGTCACTTATTACATTGTGAAATAAAAAAAATTTTCAAACTAAACAAAAATATGGACTAAATAGTACAAAATTGACTTACCATAACCATAACCATAACGTATTGTATTATTCTTATATTTTTTTGAATTTAACCATAAATACATACTAAAAACCACAAATTTACTTAAAATTTTTTATTTTGAGTTCTTTTTCTAGTTTTACGCCTCACGGTTAAAAAACGTGGTAAATTTTGAATTTTGAATTTTTTCAAAGTTTTTAGAAATCATATTAAGAGGGCAGTGCCTTCGGATTTCAAACTAGCAGTGCTAGGTAAACGAATTTCTTAGTTCAAATCATTCTTAAATTATTCATACTTCATGTAACAAGTTCAGTTTTGATAATCTTTGGAGGTTATGGTAAGTCAATTTTGTACTATTTAGTCCATATTTTTGTTTAGTTTGAAAATTTTTCTTATTTCACAAAGTGACTGCGTGCAACTGAAGAATGGCAATAACCATGAAATAACGTTATATTGTACTGTCGTATTACGAATTTTTCATTTTTTCAAATTTTCTTAATTCAGACCTGTTATTTGTTAAATGTCTCTTTTTTAAAATTTTTTGAATTTTGATTTTCTACGTATTGTATTATTCCTATATTTTTTTGAATTTAACCATAAATACATACTAAAAACCACAAATTTACTTAAAATTTTTTATTTTGAGTTCTTTTTCTTTTTTATATACTGCTTTATTACTTAATATACAAAGAATAAATTTTTAATATATTTACTCAAAATGTCTTCCTTTAGCCTTTACACAAGCCTTTAAACGCCGTGGCCAATCATCAATTGCGGCACGGATGACTTGTAACGGTATCGATGCTGCTGCTTTCACCAAATCCCGCTTCAGAAGCTCGATATTTTTATGAGACTTACTACAAGCCATGTTTTCAAGAACTGACCACAATTTATAATCCAAAGGATTCAGATCAGGACTTCCAGAAAGCCATTGTTCTGCTGCAATAATCGCAGGTAAATTTTCTGCTAGCCACCTTTGGGTTGTCTTAGCTTTGTGTGCTGGTGCAGAGTCCTGTTGGAAAACCCAATGGTTTTCTTGAAAGAGAGAGTCGTTAAGAGGCTTTACCACGTCTTCTAACATTTCTTGGTAAATTGGTGCCGATGTTTTAACGCCTTTTTCACAAAAGTGAAGTTGAGTAACCCCTTCGTAGGATACACCCCACCAAACCATCACAGATGCTGGATAATGGCCTCTTTGAACCCTCGGAATTTTTTCTGCCGCTTCTTTAGAGCTGTGAGCATAAACACGATCGTTTTGCTTATTAAATTTTTCTTCGACGGTAAAATTTTTTTCATCGGTAAACAAAATATTTTTAAAATTATTATTACCGTGCCTCCTTAATAGGGTTTTCGATCTCTCGTGCTTAATTTTTTTTAAAGCTGTTGTTAACCTTTGTCCTGTTGCTCTACGAAAAGCCCCAAGTTTTAGGTCCTGCCTCAATACGCGAGACACGCTTTTTTTGAAATTTGCATCTCCATAGCAATAATTTTTTGTTTTCGTAGAGGATTTCGTCGTATTCTTTCACGCACTGCTTTAATCACTCGTGGAGTTCTTATGGTACGAGGACGTCCACTTCTTTTTCTGTCAGCTATTGCATTTGTATCGGTAAACCGTTTTATAGCACGACTTACAAACATTTTTGAAATTTTTAACGGCTTTAGCAATTTTAAAATTTCACTATTTGATACACCACATTTATGTAACGCAATAACTGCTATCCGATTTTCTTTCAAACCCCAATCCATATGTTGCTGGTTGAACTAAAAAATTTTAACTATAGTCTGTACAAGTTGCCAAAAGAAAGGGCTTTCTAAATATGTAATTGATTTTCCACCCTCTGTAATCTTAAGCTGTAAAATCTAACGGTTCTTTACAGGTAACAGAATTTATGTCTCGACTAGGTATTTTTGAAAGAAATTAGTTTAACAAGACGGTTGTGAAAAAATTTCACAGAAGACAATGGGCACGTTCAGCGGGTGCCAACCGTTGAGTAACATCAGTAAAGCAGCTGGGTATGCTTTATGACAGCAGAAAGGATTCGGCTGAACGGTACGTTGAGTCATCAGTACACCTGTTGTCAAACTAAGAACTTTATTTAGTTGTAACCAAGGTTACAAGGTGTCACAAAGTCTTTCGTTGTTTAATGGTACATACGTATTAACATCATCTACTATAATAATTATTATTATTTTAATTATGTAAAATTCCACAACGTTCTGTTATTTTAATTTAATTATTATAATTAAAAAATTTAATTAATTGAATTAAAATCAGTAGATTGGTAATAAGATGTTATTATTGTCGATTATGGGTGAATTATCATCACCACTAACCACTAAATAACGTGTAGTAATTTTAAATTCCATTTTCTAACCTCACAAAAAAACTTTCAAATTACCGCTGCCAAACAAATCACTAACAAAGCGTAGTTTATTTCTGCTGGGAAGTTTACTCAACTGTTGGGTTACAGCGTTTACCCAGCGTACCGTTCAGCCGGTACCGCTAGCTCAGCAACTCAACAGTTGGCACCGGCTGAACGTGCCCAATTAGTTTACACCTATACCTTCTGTATTGTAACTTTACAAACTGTGGGGTGAATCATTGTGGCAGTATAGTATGCAATAAGCAGGAGTATCAGCAGTAAGTAGAAATTATTAGCATTATATGCTAAATTCATTATAAATGAAAATGTGAGTAAATGACAATACAGGCAGTAAACAGCAGTATCGACAGTTAGGCAGTATCAGTAGTAAGTGGAAGTAAGTAGCAGTATATGGCAGTATCAGTGAAGTATTAGACAGCAATTGACAAATTCAGCAGTAAATGAAAATACGAACAGTAAATCACAATACAATCAGTGAACGGCAGTAAACAACAGTATTGATGTACACTAAGCAGGAGTATAAAAGCAGTACCAGCAGTACGTAGAAGTAAGTAGGAGTATATGGCAGTATCGGGTAGAGTTAAACAATAAGAAGAAGTATTGGGCAGAAATTGACAATTTGAACAGTAAATGAAAATTCGAGCGATAAATAACAATACAAGTACACGGCAGTAAATGGGAGTAATGCAGTAATGGGCAGTAAATAACAGTATTGGTGTACACTAAACAAGACTATAATCAATACCAGCAGTAAGTGGAAGTAAGTAGCAGTATATGACAGTATCCGGTAGAAGCAGGTATAAGCAGTAAGGAAAAGTATTAGGGAGAAATTTACAATTTGAGCAGAAAATGAAAATATGAGCAGTAAATTACAATATAATGGTTATATAATGGTCTAATGGTTTATGAATTAGATTTTAAAAAAAGTGTCTCACTGTTGGTCAGGTTTCCCTAAATAAAATTCGCTGTAATTTATTATTCTTTTATTAATATTATTAAAATAAAGATTGATTATTATTAATTTTAAAATTAATTAAAAATTTGATGAGTTACATTGTTTATTTATCAAATTGATCTGTATCCTAGAGATATAGCTCAAGGTGAAGAAATCAGGCATTAGACATTGGAAGCCAATTTTCTCAAAATTATCAGACTACTATAAAATAATATTATTGTTCCACGTAAAGTAACTCCCAGTCGTATTCATATATTATGTCATACTATATGTTATAAATGTAAATTGTACCTTTTTAAAACTATTTTGACACATAAAAATCGCTTTCACAGCAATCCTTAATTATTAAACATTTTTTTTATGAGAATTATATTAACGGTTTTACAGAGGCTTTTTTAAGTCTCTGTAACTTGGAAACGGTGCTACAAAATAGAAACATGTTTATAAACAAAATTAAAAGCGATCAAATTTGCAACAAGTTTTGCTGTAAAATCGATGTTTATTTGACAAGAAAAGACTTCAAAATGTACAATTTACATTCTAACATACGAGTGGCCCAGAATTACTATGTACATATTTATCATTGTTACAAAAGATTTATGTAAAATTGTATTCGTTTTTATTTTTATAGTAAACATTATGTAAAATGTAATTTTGTTAGTACGTACTACCTACTCATAATATTTAAATATATTAATTCTGAACTTGTGAAAAATAATAAAATTAAAATTTCAATATAACAAGTTAATTGAACTTTGATAAGATAAGATAACCTTCACTGAAAGCTTAAAAATAAAATTGATTTTTATTAGTTTAATTAACTTGTTATATTGAAATTTTAATTTTACCTAAGATTCATAATAGTATACTAAAATTCAATATAGAATTTATTTAATAAATTTATATACAGGGTGTTCATTTTAAAATTTCCAGCAATTAAATTCTCAAAAACGAAAAGTCAGATGAAAAAATGTTCGGACAAAAGTTGTATGATAGCGAGGGGGAAAGAATATGGCATAATTGTTTTTTTAATTTATTGACATTTTCAAGGTCATTTAAAGGTCAACTTCGATTTTTTAAATGGCACCTTATATTTTTTTTTAGCAGATTCATATTTTGCATAAGAAAATAAACAACTTTTGTTGGAAATCTTTTTTTACCTAACATTAGGCTTTTCGAGTAAGATGCGTCAAAACAAAATAAAAACATAATCAACATTGTTAATCAAAATTTAATATTTAGGGGAAAAGCTTGCAGGTTGCCACCCCATAGCTTTTTTGATCATAACTCATCATACAATCAACGTATTGTTGATATAATAGCACACACAGGAAAAGGGAAGTATAAAACAACAATCCTGCACAAAAAATCATTTTAATACTCAAAAACTAAAAAGTTACAGCAAATTTTCAAAAGTATCTAAAATCGACACCTTGAAATTTCGGCTTGCAGGTTGCCACCCCTTGAAAAATTGTTGAAGATGTAGAGAAACTCAAGTAAAAACATATGATTTATATTAATTACACTTAGTGGCTGTGAACAAAAAAAAATCAGAGTAAATTGATAAGGCAAAAAAATGTTAAAATTGAAAAAAAAAATATATAATATTTAAAATATATAAAATATAAAATTAAAAATATATAAAAATATATAAATAAAAATATATAAAAATATATAATATAAATGAATCAATTATTAGTAAATAAAGATTTATTTTAGTTTTTAAATATTTTGAAAGCGTTCACGTCAATATTTGTCAATAGGTAAATAAAACATGCAATGGGGGAGTTAACCCCTTCCCCCCTTTGCGCGAGAACTTGTCCTGGGCCGATTTAAGGGCTCATATCGCCACTGGTCCTATACAGTCACTATAGTATACGTCACAAGGTAAAATAAGAGAGGTGGCAACCTGCAAGCCAAAAAAGGTGGCAACCTGCATTTTTACACCACTTTAGAATATACATGAAAAAAAACTGCCAACTCATGATATGTTTAGAATTTTTTCAGAATAATGAAAATTGAATGAAAAAGCAACACAGCAAAAAAATTTGCCTTAAATTGTCAATGAAAATGTACGACTTAAGGGCACAGAAGAAAATCACAATTTTCATTTTTTAACAAATAAAATTTCACACTTTATTTAGTAAACACCCTGTTATTGTGTTCGAGTGTATCAAAATGAGATTAAAAGCGACAATTACACGTTTGACATCGATGTCCGCCGAAATTTAGGGGAGGGGGAAAGAATATGCTACAATGTCAAAATTCGGCAGGGGTGGCAACCTGCAAGCAGTGGCAACCTGCAAGCCTCTACCCTACAAGTTTTAGAAGGCTATTTATTAGTATAAACAGTTGAAAAATGTTTGTAAACGAGTGTTTTCATAACAAGTTTTCAAAATGTTCCCCATTTACAGCTAAACAATGATACAGCTTTTGTTGAAACTCGCTTCTAACTTTTTCAAAAGTTTCTTTCGTAATATTTTTGCAAGCCACTGTGATTCGAAATTTTAACTCTTCAATATTAGCTGGTATTGTATTATAAATAACAGATTTTAAATGTCCCCATAAATAGAAGTCAAGAGGAGTTAAGTCAGGTGACCTAGCTGGCCATTCTATCGGTCCTCATCTGCCGATCCACTGCCCTGGAAATTTATCATCTAACCAGTTTCGAACAGGTAAAGTATAGTGAGGAGGTGCGCCATCTTGTTGAAAATGCAAAACATTTTCATCGAGGTCCATGTGTCCTTCTTCATCGATTTGATTTTCTAACGCATTAACTATTAAAGGATGATAGATTGCATCATCAAGCATTTCTAGATATTTTTGACCTGTTAAATTTCCATCAATAAATAATGGTCTAATAATTGTATCACCAAGTATATCAGCCCACACATTTACCTTCTGCGGCCACTGTGTATGTCCATCAGTAAACTCATGAGGATTTTCATCACACCAATATCGACAGTTGTGATTATTGACAAATCCATTTAAAAAAAAGGTTGACTCGTCAGAAAAACAAGTTGATTTCAATAAATGTGGATGTGTAGTTAATAATTGAAGCATTTCTTTACAAAACTCTGTTCGCCTGTCTGGATCATCATCGGTCAAAGTTTGATGAATCTGCATTTTATATGGGTGAAATTTATGCAATTTTAGCGCCTTATGAGCAGTACCCACTCATAGACCACTGATTGAAGAAACTTCACGCACCGAACTATTAGGATTTGAAGCATAATGGCCTGTAACTTTAATTTGAGCTAAGTCATCCAATATTCTAGAATTTTTGCGTGTTTTACTTTTGGCGGATCCTGTTTCCCGAAATTTTGAAACAAGGAAACAAACATACCTATGAGAAGCATTTCTACCAGGCTGTCTCGCGTTACAACATTCTGCAGTTCTTGCAGTATTTTCATTTGGAGCTCTGTACAAGAAAATTAATTCGATTCTTACTTCTACAGTATAAACCATTGTAATGATCCGATTTCAAACTTTTATCAGATCTAAAGTTAATTGGCAAATAAAAACTCACTAAAAATCACAAAACTAACAATAGTAGAAGAAACTAATGTCAATTTATTTGTTTTATGTGACAGTGTTTTGTTTTGATTGTCTTAAAATTATAAGTTCAATAATAACAAAAGCAGTAACAGCCTTCTAACATTTAAAAATTTCGATTATAATCAGATATGGAGCTTATTAAAATGTTTTTATTTTGTTTCAATGCATTTTACTCTTAAAGTCGACGTCGAATAAAAAAATTTTTGAACAAAAGTTGTTTATTTATTCATGCAAAATATGAATCTACTAAAAAAAATATAAGATGCCATTTAAAAAAATAAAGTTGACCTTCAAATGACGTTGAAAAGGTCAATAAATTAAAAAAACAATTATACCATAATCTTTCCCCCTCGCTATCATACAACTTTTGTTCGAAACATTTTTTCATCTGACTTTTCGTTTTTGAGAAATTAATTGCTGAAAGTTTTAAAATGAACACCCGTATTTTTAATATTTTGGATGCTGAAGTGATAACATCTAAAATTATTTAATGTTGATATATGGGATTAAAGTAATTTAATGTGCCCACGCGAATGACTTGGCTTTACATACATTATGTTTCTTTGATATTTGACTAAATATAACAATTTATAATTACAATTAGTAGGTAAATCTTTCTTGACAAATTGTTAGAACCCAGCAGTATTGTTACATAATATAAAAGATTGCAAATAATGTAATAAGAGTCCTAATTTTGAAATTTAATTAATATTTAAAAAATTTTAATGCAAAAATATATAGTATAATATACAAATTAATATACAGATGAGAATAACAATGGTTGTGATATTTTATTATTATTATTTTTAAATAAATAAACAATGCGGCAGTATTAATTAACTTCCGAATTTACTTTGCCAATTTGCTTAATTATAATAATAGAATATGTCAACAATGGTAATTATATGTCGACAGTAAGAGAAAGATATTCCACACCTTGTTTAAAACTCATTTAACATAAATGATCATTCGTCACCATTTTTTTTTGCTACAACAAACGGCTTGAAGCATTGCAAATTACTATTTAGATCTTCAAATACAGTGGTCAAATACCAAAATGTATGTTTTGATAACTGACTGCAAATGTGCTTAAATATTCGATATTATATAAATTTTAACTAATAAAATTTATTAAAATTATTTTATAAAAGTACTTATGAATATTAAAATGCAAAATTATTAATTTATGATATGTCTTTTAGTACTCTCACAATATGCGAAATTGTTTTCTATAGCAAACACTTGTCTATTTGCAGACAGTAGCAAATTCGTGCTAAGTACAATACACAGAGTACATGGCAAGTGGTTTTCATATATTAAAGGGTCGTCTGTTTCCTGAATACGGGTGTTAGATTTGCATTCTTACAAGACCCGTATTCGTAATATCCGATAAAACAGATGACGCGTTTCAGCTTCCTTGATAGCTCTCCAATCTACTGCAGGATATAACCACTTGAACTAGACACTCGTAGCTTTGTTCCGTGGAATCTTCTTGAGGTTCCATAAACTATGGTTTGACAAATTTTCTTTGTTGGTTTAGAAATTCAAATAGTTTTATGTTTGGACTTGCAAGTAAATTTTATATTTTCCACAATAATAACTTGTATCCTGCAATAATAATTATTTTCTAAACTAAGTAATGTTTTGCAAAAATAAGCAATAAATTTCTGTCAAAAATGAAATTTAAAACTGAAAATGTAACATACATTTGTTTTCCATTATGTATATTGCCAAGCTATCATCAATCAAATTAATGTACTACCGAATTACATTTGCAACAAAATTTTTAAAATAGATTTACAACTTAACGAAGCAGTATTATGGTTGCCGTGTATCGTAGCTAAAATGTTGTAAAAGGAGATTATACCTACAGGTAATAATTTGGGAACGCGCGCGTTTATAACTTTTTAACTATAATAACTTTAGTTAGTGATTGATAGGATGAAACGAATATCATACATACAAAAAGTAATTTACAACAAAGTTGGCATAGCGTGAACACAAATTTGTATTTAATACCAATAATTAATTCATTTATAAATGGTTCAATTATAATAATTACAATATATCAACAACATACGCATGTTCGTTACTTCTTTTGTTGGTACTGTCATTCTGGAACAGCTCAAACCTTAGCAGAAACAGATAACAAACAGATAAAAGCAAATGAACATTACAGAATGAATTTTAAAAATTTAGCAATTTTTATATTTAATTTGGTTTTAGAATTAACAAAAGTAGCCCATCAGTCAAAAGTTATCTTTATTAACCTTTTAAAAAAAAAAGTATTTCAGTAGAAATGCAAACTTCAAAGCTCTATAAATAAATGTAATGTTTTTAAAAATCCAAATACCAATCGAAAGAAGTACAAAGTAACATAGATTCACTTGCTATTTATAATTATGAATACATTATTTATAAACGTCACATTCAGCTTTCAATTTTAGCAACTTGTTGGGCGTCAGTTGCCTATGGTATTTTATGATTGATGTATTAGTTATGGCTGTTGGCCATTGAACATTTCCATCTGTTGAAGTCATGTGTCAATATGGTATTAACTTTATCGCTAATTAATTGTTTAATTAATCATAACTATCTCAAATTGCCCCAGTACATATTATTGTACGAATGACTTAAATTGTTTTTAAAACAATCCCAGAACATCCCAACTGAATCTTACAGTTTTGACAGAAAATAGTTAGAAGTCAGAAACATTGCAATTCTTATTATACAACCAACTTACTTTGGTTTGATTTTCGTTCAAAATTTCCAGTACCTACCTATCATTTTAAAATGAAAATAATTTATATTTTATAATCTTTCTGAAAAGTCAGCGAAAGTATTTTGAAGACAACCAATACAAAACAACGCGGCAAGGCTAGATAAATTTCCTGACGGATTTTATGATTGCTGTTAAATTTGCATATTTATAAATACTAACGTATTTTCTTTTCGTTTGACGAGAAGGCAGTCAAATCTACATAGTCCTTATAGGCAATACCAACGAGAAAAGTTGGACGCTAACTAGAAGTATATAAGAAATATAATTCCTAAACCATAATATAAAATATCATAAAGATAAATTCTTTGCAAAACTTATTACCTTCAATTTTTACGTAGGCGCCACAACGATCCACGCGCAGTTCTGAAAGTTTAATTAACACAAAGTTTTTTTTAATCCTCGTGAGATGGTACTCGAATTAGGAGTTTTTGAGTGCCCTCATAAATAAATAAAGATTTAATAAATGTTTCTTGTACAATTTTTTGTATACATTAGCATTTATTTGAAGCATTTTTTGATTGAACCAATATTTGAAAATTTATTCGTACATTTCGGATAATATTATATTTTATTTTGGCTTGAAACTTTTTATTCAAGTTGGATATTAAGTTTACCAAAATTCTCAACTTGAAACACCTAAGTGTATTTTGAAGAAAATGTTAGTAGGATTAAATTTACGCGTTTATTTACATATTCATTATATTAGTACGAACATTATGTACATATTATATCAGAAGTACAGAATATGCGTCGAGTGATGTTACAAAAAATAAATTTAAGTTACCAAGTTTTATTCTTAATAGCATATTTTTTATTAAAAACCAAGTAAGGACAGTTTGTGGCAAGTCCGTTGGTATGAACAGTTACAAGCAAGCTACGAAAAATACGTTTGCTTCGAATAGAACTAAAAATTAATTAAAAAGGTAAGAAAATACTAAATACTATATACTAAATACTAAATAATAAATAATAAATACTAAATACTAAATATTAAATACTAAATACTAAATACTAAATACTATATACTAAATACTAAATACTATATACTATATACTAAATACTACATAGTAAATACTACATAGTAAATACTACATACTAAATACTAAATACTAAATACTAAATACTAAATACTAAATACTAAATACTAAATACTAAATACTAAATACTAAATACTAAATACTAAATTCTAAATACTAAATACTAAATAATAAATACTAAATACTAAATACTAAATACTAAATACTAAATACTAAATACTAAATACTAAATACTAAATACTAAATACTAAATACTAAATAATTAGGGTATTCACACTCCCTTGTATATTTCGTTGTATATCTACACTCGAGTAAATATACACAAGTTTACTAAGGTGTATTTGGCTGTATAGTAATTTCCCATAAAAGCAAATACACCTAGGTGTTGTATTTCTAAGTAGCCCTCGAACGTGTTTTTCTACCTGAGTATTTGAATACCAATATGGCGGACTACTGTTGATCACTCACTTGAATCTGTAGTGGTTAAATCTACTGCAGGTAGCATTAATTTAATTTTCTTTTTCTGAATTTCTAGGTATTTTCTATCTAAATCATTATTACTGTGTTAAACGGATTGTGCCGATAGTAAAATAATAGTTGTGAGGTTATTGTATAATTTCAATTGCTATAATACAAAACTAATATCATATAGGTGTGTTCACAGCTATGGTATTTTGATGTTGTAAATATACAAGGGAGTGTGAATACCCTATTTTAGGGTACCCTATTTAGTATAAAATACTAAATACTAAATACTAAATACTAAATACTAAATACTAAATACTAAATACAAAAACTAAACACTAAACACTAAACACTAATCACTAATCACTAAATACTAAATACTAAATACTAAATACTAAATACTAAATACTAAATACTAAATACTAAATACTAAATACTAAATACTAAATACTAAATACTAAATACTAAATACTAAATACTAAATACTAAATACTAAATACTAAATACTAAATACTAAATACTAAATACTAAATACTAAATACTAAATACTAAATACTAAATACTAAATACTAAATACTAAATACAAAAACTAAACACTAAACACTAATCACTAATCACTAAATACTAAATATATAAAAGGATTTTTAGTATTATGTTGGAAACGGTAAGTGTTTTTTATCAAAATTGCTATTATAATAGTATATTATATGTAGATAGATACATAATGTTACAAAAAGTACTTAAAACTTGCTGTATAGTAAACACTATACATACATGAATTCGAGTACAACCCTACTCAGATTTTTTATAGTACCTAGTATAACTCGAACTCGGTAAAATATATCAAATATATTTAAAGCTAATTTAATGCTTTTTTTTCTGTTTTTGACTTATTAGAAACAAAATTGCTGTTATTAAACTTGGGTGACTCTAAATAACACACTGCTTGGTCATAATAGTAACCACCAATAGTGGTAATAGTAACTATAGTAACTGCTAAGCTTGCTTTTTTAGAATAGACCGAGAAAAGATGCAAACAATAGTTTTGAAATTTATTTTTCACAATTCCGGGAGTAAAGTGAGCACTTTATCCCCTTTTGCTGGACTAAAGTAATACTTTTTTTTCCGCGCCATTATTGCGCGTTATTGATCTAAAATTTTGCATATGGCTTCTTATGACAAATCACTGGCGATTACTGTAACGGGGGTAAATTTTTTGCTCAGTTTTTCGATATTTAGCGCCGTTTTCGAGTTATTGCAATTTCAAACTCTCAAATTTAGTTATCTACCAATGTAATTTAGCATTTTCAGTGAAATTGTCAAAAATAGTATATACACCTTTGCATGCGGGATGAAAAGCAGCACTTTAGTCCCATGATATAATATACTATTATACTATATTAATTGCATTGTTTTTCCTTATTTCGTTATTAAGTAATTTAGTTTCAGTCATTCACATATTTGATAAAATGACAACAAAAAAATAAGTAATTATAATTAAACAATTATAAATGTTGATACATTTGAACATGTAGGTATACAGTTTCGTTGTTGATTTTACATTAAAACAAATATTGTGATTGCTAAACTAAAAAACATCAACCAATCCAATTCAAAATTCAAATTTTAAAGGCTGCGGTGTAAAAAAATCGGTGATATTTTAACAGTAAAAATTACTTAGAGTTAATTAACCCTAAAAGTAATTTAATTTCATGCTCTCTTTCGCTGAAAGGACAAACAATGGAAAATTTTCTTTGAATTTAAAATAGATTTGCTATTAGAAGAGGACTTAATCTAGCTTTTGATATGCGGTTTTTGTGTGGTTTTTTGTAGAATATGTTTTTGTGTCGTTTTTCTCTTTGTAATAGATGATACATATAAGCATGCTATATTTTATATAAATAAATGTGATATTATTACTTTTAAGATAACGAGTATTGCCGTTGAACATGTAGAAAACTTTGGCAACCTTTTTATTTCAAGTATTTTTAACTTCGGGAGAGAGGAGAAACTTCAAATCTAGTAATTTACATCCAAAAGAAGCACTTATGGTTTTAAGGTATAGAATAATTAAATTTTTAGATAAATGGAAATTTAAATCACATATTTATAAAATTAAGAGAAAAGATTATAAACAGATTAAGAACATAAAAAAATGCGATTAATAAACTGATAAACAAACCAGACAGAATAAAAAGAATTTGGATAATCACTTTGAAACATTACTGAATGCAGAACACGATAGTAAACTGGAAGAAATTGAATTAGATGTTATAGAAAATAAAAATTATATTGTAGCTCCCGAAAACAAAGAGATCTTAAATATAATAAAAAGCACCAGGCAGGGACGAAATAATTACAGAGATGATTAAAAATGGAAATGAGATACTGCATATTCAAATTTGTGAGATGGTAAGAAAAATATTGATGCAAGGGAAATTGCTAAAAACGGGGAGTGAAGGAGTCAAAAGACAAAATACATAAAATGTGAAAGTACTTTAAATGACTACAGAAATTAAATAAGAATCAACAAACATGGTTTGGAAATGTTGACAATTTTAACTAGCTCGGGATGCAAATAAACGGTAAAAAGCAACAGAGATGTAGAGGTTGAAGCAAGAATGTAGGTTGCAAACAGAACTTATAGCGATGCTGACAGCTAAAGGAATAGAAAATCTAACAAAAATAGAAATGAAAGGGAAGAATAAGTAATGAGGAGCGTTGAGATAATGCTTATAAAAACGATCTTGGGTCCAACAGAAGAGAAAGATGGATTCAGACCAAGAATTAGATAGGATATCACCAAGTTCATGAAGGCTCAAACAGTAAAATGGCTAGGTCACATAATAAGAAGAGATGATAAAGAACCGATAAAGCTGTTAACTACGTGGAAGTCAGTTGGTGAACGATGTTTGTGACGATCCACACTAAGTTGGTGAAACTGCATTATGAAATATCTCAAGAAGATGGGGATAAATGATTAGAAACAACGAATTTGTGATAAAATAAATGAAGGACTGAGATTAATCAAGCAAAGACACCGCAATCCAATCCAATTAGAACAGGACATGTAATTTGTAATTCCCAAGAACAGCTTTATTGTGCTGAATGTACTAATGCTATTATATAAATCAATAAATAATACTTCGCAACTAATAAGTAGTTGCATAAGTATCTAGTTCAACTTTGCTATGCTCTTAGCTTATTTTGAATATTTTTATCTTTCATTCGATATTAAAGACTTTTTCTTTCACAATAATAATAACCAGTCAGTTTTAAATAATTTTTATCTTAATAATTACTTTTCACTTTTTATTAAATAAATTTATGCATAATCAACGCAAACAAATTTGATAATAATCAACTTACTTCTTTATTATAAGTCTACAAAATTTAATTAATTTATTAGAATTACGAGTGTTGTAAGCTATTACATTTTCTATCCGGACTAGGGCGCGTCAATTTTATTGTAAAACATGAAAGCTATACAAGATATAAGCATTTGTGTATTTTCTGTTTTAGATTTTCATCCAGGGTTGTAAACTGTTAGATCGAAAAAGCAATACTTGTGATTTAGAATGAGACCTGAGAAAAACGAGTCGCCGCCAAATCTCAAGAATATAACTGTATTGCATCTTTAGGGAGTCGATATTTCAGATATTCTTTACTGCTTGTTTTTAATAATATTTCTTGAAAGATTTCATTTTAATGTCAATATTTGTTTCCGGTTCTTATACTTTCAATTAATTACAATTGCAAAAATGTACTCAAAGAATTTAATCTATAAAATGTATATTATATCACCATAACAAACGTAGCACAATAACTTTTTGGGTTCATCGTCAGAAATATTGGAACTGCAATTTCACACTTTCAAAATTATAAACTACTCAGTGTTATTCATTTTAATATAGTATTTCTTATTATCAGTACCAACTGATGGTTTCACTAAAACCAACTAAATTCTTTTTAGTTGCAAATCTTACAGAAATATTCAAAATAATAAACACAAATAATAAAATTCAGAAAACGTTGACAAGTACTTGTCAAAATTCAAAACAATAAGAAGAAAGTTATTCAAACAATTAATTTGTACTTCTTTAAGAGTTAATTAGACCGCTTTACTCTTTTGTTCGTCAGTAGTCTTACGGTAAAAACGATCGTTCGTTTAGCTTCTGGTTTTGGCTGATACAATTAACTTTTCCTAATTACTAGACCTATTATTAAAAAAAATTAAAATTGGTTACCTTTCAATATTTCTTTAATTGCACACAACATTATATTTTTTACATATATATTAAATATGACTGTGACTGTAATGAATTGTTGAAAAGCGAATATTTTTACTTTACTGTCCAAGTTAAATAAAGTAATATATATTGTAAAAGGATACATTTACCTAGAAACGCATTTTATAACTCCTCAACCAAAGTTAGTATGTTTAATTTTGTTCATTATAACACAAGCAGAACTAATTTTGTATTATTTGCAATATTTATAAAAATTTTAAATTTTAAATTTTATTTTGATTCTTGAGCATTTCACAAAAAATAACATGTTTCATTTGAATTAAAAAAGCCCCTTTATAATCCGTTTAAAATAATCTACTCTTATTTTTTCAAGTAATTTTCTTAATGAATTGTTATTCGAAAATATTATTATCCACATTGCCGTACTGTAAAAGTGTTTTGATAAATTTAATGTTTTATGTTTTAACACTTAAGAGAACAGTGCTGTATTGTACTTTTTTAAATAAAGCTTAGTGTAGTTTTATGTAATACAAACAGTACGTACTCGACTATCAATAAAATTCTAGAACTCTATTATTCCTAAGACATGTTTTATTCGTGACAGTAATTACTTTTAAACTTCACACAAACTATGATTTATGCAGCCTAAAAGTCGCTTCTGTTTTAAACAATGTTTAACGAACCAATAAAGTAGTGTAAACATGGCCTCTTTTAATCTCCTAGTACAAGTTTTTCTTCAAGCTGACAAGGCACGTCTAAATGTTAAATCTTTGGGCTACACTAACTTTTTACGACTTAAATTGCACCTGAGACAAAAAAAATTTATTAACTTTGTTGGGAACATTTTTTAAATTTGCATTTATGAATTAAGAATGAGATTAGATTTTTTTATTAATGAATTTTTGTAATATTAATAATGTTCAATAAATCAAATCGAAAAACCTCTAACTGAAGTAAATAAATCAAAAACATAGTAATTATAGTTAATAATAATTATTTGAAGTGTTTTACACACAATTTAAGATTTATTAATTTCTTTAATAATTTAGAATTCATTATTAAGAAATATGGAAGAAATTGTGAGTTAGGCTTAGCAATGTCGTTTAATTCGCAGAACACCTGTGAAATAATTGCCTTTTCAAAGTAATAAATGAATTTTCCCTTCCAAAACAGGATGCTATTGTATAGGTAGCCTATTTCATTTAACTAAGCTTATTGTTGGACAAATATTTTTTAGACAAGATATAGTGCCGGTTTATTTTATTTAGTAGCATTTGAAACACTAGAATATAAATTTTGAACAGAGGTGATAGCAGAGTGCGATTATTATATTGATAATTATTCAAATTTACATCCAGTCTTTAAAATTCAATGCAGATTAAGAAATTACCCTAATTAATTTTTTATTGTTGTTCACGAATGTCATCGCATTTATATTTAATTAAAAAAAAGTAAGTTTAGTATTAAAATTAAAGAGAAGATCTTGTCTAATCCGCTGAAATTCTCTGTGATTTTTTGTAAAGAGATGAAAATAGATATCGATATGTTGTTGCTCAAGAAACATTTTATTGATGTCTGTACTATATTTTAAAACTGAAATAAGAGTATAAAGTTCAGGTAGAGCAGTTTCGATAAAACTATGAAGCCTCGAGTGATAATCCAAAACACTCAAATTCAAGTCGAAGTCGTGAAACAATACAACGAGTATATTTAAATTATTAAAATGTGTTAGGACAGTGCGGATTTCAGGCTCTACAATCTTAGTAGATTAAATTCATTTTATAAGCTTCTTAATCCTGAAAACCTGCCGCGTACCCCTTGTTTTCTAAACTTTGGCGCGTGAGATAAAAACGTGTCATAAGAAACGAGTATATTAATAATGACCTTTATTTTTTCAACAGGTGATTTCCAGTAAAAAAAAATACTTATATTAATAATAAAATTCACTTTCAATATTTTTATTACCACTTAAATTTTATGGTATATTATAGAAGATAAACTAAGATATGATAATTATTATTATTAAGCGGAAGCAGACCAGGATACAGGGGGGCAATGGCGGATGCAATCCTCCTTTCGACTCATTTACGAAGCGGGCTTTTGAATCTTGTAATGAAATGGTGCAAAGGGTAAGTTTCATTTTTAATATCTTTATGGATCATTATATTTTTGAATGAAGGGATTTTAATTTATTTGTTTTCTTGCTATTTTACTCAGATACACATTATTTGTGAGATTGTTTTGTATTAACGCCCAGAAATTCGACTTTTTAGCTCGAGTTATCCATTTATTTTGCTTTCGTTACTAATCTATGTCAAATATTTGCAAAGGCTTACTACAGCTCTTAGCCCCGTCGGAGCATAGCTATGGATGGACATGGGGTTTCACGTTTGGAAACAATTGCTTACACTTAGTAAACGGAATCTACTTTTCGGACTTCTAGAGTTTTTATTAAGTGTTGCGTGATATTGTCTTTACAATTTGTACCAAGAGAAGATTTGGATGATACTGTAAACAATTATTATTGAAATTACCATCCAATTTGAGTTCTTTCCTGGGGTGCATTTAAAATATTTATTAATTAAAATTATTAGTTCTTGAAAATAATATAAATTAGAATTATCAATATTGAGCTACAGGCCACAAATAAAACGCATTTTTTGAACGAGCTTTCGAAAAATGTCTTTTTCTTTTTCAAGTTTAATATGAATTGAAAAACAAAAACAATGACAATTACAGAACAACTATAAATTATATTATTTTAGAATATTGACATTTATCCGGCTACTTGATCAGAATGATAATACGAAATCCCGGTAATGAAAGAAAAAATAAAGAAGACGAATGTATTAATAATTCTAATAAGTTGTCGTGAATTAAGAAAAACCAATGGTGAAAAACTTAACCCCAATATTCGCAAAGAAGTTAAATACGTAGTGGACTGTAAATGCTACTCAGTTCCTCGATATCAGTCTTCCTGTTCATTGAGTTCCTATCTTTCTTTATCTCGATTATCTCATGTAAGATAAGTTCTTTATAGGACGGAATTGCCTTAAGTATAGTGGTGTTTACAAAGTCCATGTTATGGCCATCTTCCAGTACATTGTTTGCAGCTGCAGTGGAGTCGGCTTTGTTACATCTTATTGAAGAGATGTTAATTAATATTAATTAAAATTAATTAAATTATTATTATTGAAGAGATGTGTCCACTCATTATTTTTTTCAACCATTGGTTAGTTTGCCCGATGTATGTTAGATGGCAATCCTTACAATCAACTTTGTAAACCACACCCGATTTTTCTCATGAAGGATCTGATCTTTGAGTTTCGAGAAGTGAACACCCAGGTTATTCGGAGATCTGAAAGTTAATTTAATGTTATGCGGTTTCAAAATAAGTTTAATTTTTTCGCCGAGTCCTTTGATATAAGGCAGTACAGCGATCAGCGAAACCTGTATTGGATTCCTTAATGTAGGTATAAATATAATATTTATGTAGGTATTTTTGATAGAAAACGAGATGGCCAACGACTTGCTTTATTTTATTTTTTGAAATGTGGAATTTGTAAGATTGTAACTAGATACAAAAAATATAGTTTCGATCATACAAACCACGTAGAAGTTGAAAATATGAAAAAATAAAATAATTTGCGATATTTCTTTTGAACGTTTAATTGGAGCACATAACCCACGACCAAAATTAAAAATTTTTATTAATGCCGGCAAAAGAATTTTTAATTTCGTTAAAAATTTTAACAAGAGAAATATTATTGGCTATTTACGGAGATTACCAAACAATTTCGAAATGCGCTAATATAAACTGACTTGAATTGTTTTATTGCTAACATAGTTTTGTTTTTACTTTAACAACAGTAATTATGTTAACAAAGTTTATTGTTCTTTTATATTATTACAACAGCATCTTTTTAAATCACCATCACCTATAAATTATACTATTTACCCCGAATTTGTTCTGTACCGAATTGCTTGCGCCGAAAAGTACTTACTAACCTAAATTAGGATTACCTAAAATTGTACACAAAATCGTTCTGAATTATAATTTTGCAAGAAAGACCCAAAAATTTTGCGTCCAATACGTTTTGTGTCAAATGAACTTTGCACCGAATGAGCTTTTCTCCAAAACAACTTGCACAGAAAAATATTGATATTGAAAAGCCTTGCGCCGAACCTATCGCATTTTTGATTAACATTCGATACACTACTATTATTAAACACTGCTTTTTTTAAATTTTTATAGTATAATAATTTCTGGCTTTAGAGAGTAAACCCTGAAACGTTCACTTTGGGAATCAGAAATTATTTTCTCGGTGTCTTGACAGATTTCATTACGTTTTCATTTCAAATTTTAAGGTAACCACTTTTTATAGTAAAATAATTTACCCGGTTTTTCTATCGATGCGATCATATTAACATAGAGAACACTTTAATTTGTTAGTCTGGCTGTGTACCAAAATCAATATTTCTGTCTCGAGAATAGCCTGGAAGTAGAAGCTTCATAGAGAACTCAAACTGTTTTGCTAGCATAGGTAGAACACGATTTATATTAATATTAAAACAACAACTTAAACTTACATATTCAAGCATCTTTATAAAATATGCAAACTTATACCTATATAATATTGTATACTAGGTAGTAGGTATATTAAATTTATATGAAATTTAAAAAGGTATAACTCATGGTTTTATTCAAAGTGATACAGATTTCTTCGCATTATTATATTCAAAGAAAAGCAGATAACTTTTTCTATCTGAAAATTGGGGAACAATTTGTGTTTTTAATATGAAAAACAGAAAACAGTGGATGTTGTTAGAAAGCAATTAAAAACAAAATATGTTTGAGACATATTTTATAATTTTATGTTTGCCTTATTTTTTTATACGAAAGTTGTCTATAAAAAGGCGAATAAACTGGCCACTGAAAAATCTTCCTCTAAACTGAAAAACTTTCTAAACGAAAGTCCTATTTACGTATATCAAGTAAGGTAGGCTTAACCTGCACGACTATTAAACTGCTAACATTTTAAAAATAAGAAAAGTAAATTTTAGAACACGATATCTATCAAAACATAGATACTCCTTCCAAAATTGTTATCCAAACAATAACGTGAAGCTACCGCAGAAGGAGCATTTTTGGCCTATACAATTTACATGCAGATGGTTTACCCATCACGTAGACATAGAGTATAGAATTTTACTATACTATTGATGGTTTTTCGAGATTACTTCGAAAAAATTTCTCATCGTCTGATCGATAACTATGCATCGACCGACTGAAACCTCTGCAAAATTAAATGCTGCTATTAATTTAACGCTGTAGTACAATATATTTAGCGCATAACGTAGTTGATCGTCAGCGTCCTTTGTGAATCATCGGAGATAATTTGTTTTAATATTATAAAGAAATATTGGGGTTACTCTATACACTATACTTTATGATTACCCTCTTTAAGTAAAAAAAACACAAGCCGCGACTGATCAGAATATCACATGCTATACATACATGGATATGTTTTACATATTTTGAAAAGGTCTTCTTCTCTGGAAGAAGGCTTTGGCTTCTGAAGACAAACGGATAGATAAAAAATTATTTACGTTTACATCTCTAATGTATGTGTGGTGGGTACGTGTACACCTACCTTAAATATAAATAAAATCTACTGTTATTCTATAGCTCCGACATTTAGCGTGAGTTATTTTTTTGTAATTGTATTGGACAGATGTTTATTTAGTATGTCACTGAAACAAAACAGCATTAGTATGTTGAATAATGTGCGATTTTTGTAAATTTAAATTAAACATTAACTGATGCACATGTTTGAAAGAACTGGTAATAAAATATTTCCATTGTTTTTAAAATATTTAATTTTAATTTATTGCTGTGTATTATTTTTAAAGAATAGCATAAATAAAAAGCTTTTATATCATTTCGTAAGAAAAGACGTTTTTTAAAATATTACAAATCGTGTTCATTTTCAAACCAGTTTCAAAAATCAATTTTGTCCTGTCGACGACTGTCAAAATTGGATGAAACGTTGTTCAATACTGGTAAAAAGAGGTTACTAAACACGTAGATATCAAGCACTCGCTTGGCAGCTTGTTTTGTTTCCTTTTTGTTTCTTGTTGTGGTAGAATGCCTACAAACAAAAAACACCAGGAAAACCACGTCGTCAATCAAAAACAAATGAAAACAAGCAACAACTAAACACCAATTAGATTAGAATCAGCAAATGCTTACAACAAACCAAAAGTGTTTTATACTATCAAACTACTAACATTACTATGAATTAGATGATGATAAATTAGATGAATTGTTCAGATTAGAAAATCAGATTAAATATTGATAATTTTTTTTTTTTTCGAGTTTCTTTCTCAAATTATATTTGAGCTTTCAGCGACGGTTATCGCTTTCGTCCGAAATTTATTTTTAAACTGTCGCAGAAAGCTCAAATATAATAATTTCTATTTTATTATTTCAATAAACTTGTTATATTGAAGTTTTTAATATTATTAATTCTCACAAGTTAAGATTTATATAATTAATATTTAATTCAATTTATGTTTAAATAAAATTTGTTACATTGAAAATTGAATAGAAAACACCAAAATTTTGGTTTTCGATTTTTTATTGTAGCTTTGAAAGAGTAAGAGGTACATCAAAGGTTTACTATATTCGGCAAGAAGTTAAACATAAGTATGTACAAATACCAAAAGGTTTGTTTGGATATAGGTAGCATTTATACCACTTCGCCTTATGTAATAATCAAGCTGAGCATAATTCAACTCGTTATTATAATATATCAAAATAGAATTAACAGTACAGATATACCTAGTCTATAATATAGAATATATTTTTTTACTTGAAATCACGGAATTGACAATTTCTTAAGATAATCTCTCCTGTGGATGAAAATATTATATTAAGTTAACTAAATGAACGAATAATCGTGGGCAAATAAATAAAAAAACGGCTTACTTCTATAACACTAAATTTACGTTCACAGCTTAGAGCAAGGTTGTATATTGCTTGCTAATGCTTATCACCCTTTGCGACGCAAGTATTAATGATTTTCAAACAAATTTCAAATTGTTTTATTGAGTGGAAAGCAGAGCGATAAGAATACAATAGGAACTGTGCCGGTCATCAATTACTAAATATTTTCCTATGAAATATCATCTCTTTGTTCGTTATCCGCTAATGACTTATAGCGCATTATAGATATCTATATACACATCAGCATCATTATTTTCTTGATGAGGGTTGGTTGTTTTTTGGCCTATAACCGAATCGATTTTAAAGTAATTACAACGTTTTGCTATACGATTTTTATCCAAAAAAAGTTAATTCATTCGGTGGAATGTTTTGCTAACATGTTTATACCTACCGAAACAATATAACATTTTGGTCATATTTTATGAAGCTCTATTAATATGATTTTTGACATCGTAAATTTTAAGTTTATGACAGAGCACTGTCGCGGAAACATTTTTATGTTCTTGAAAAATATCTCAAATAAAATTTGGGGTTGCAGTCAAAGTATAACTTAGGAGCTACTCAGGCAAATATAACTTCCAACACTTTCATCAAAGTAAAATATTCGAGCTTTAAAATATTCTAAATATTTTTTATTTTCTATTTCCATGACACCTAGTTTATTTTTCATTTTTTTTTAAATATATAATTTTAAAAAAATCGAATTTCCGAATAGATAGTTAGCGTCCCGTGCCAAAATTTTAAATATTAAGCTCACCCCTGCTACGTATTTCGAAATAAATTTCAGACCCATTTCAATTTCAAATGAAGTCCTAGATTTTTTGACGATTTTCAAAATACAAGTTCATTTTAAATTCAAAAAATTTTGAGATAATATACTACTTAGTTTATTAATTAAAATAAATTTTTGATCCAAATTAATTTTTATTTTTAGGTAATTTTTTAAAAGATACTGCTTTAAGGTAGCATATTAATTAAAATAAACTGATTATTTTTGTTTCTCAAGTCAAAGCTTACTTACTTGTTTCATTCTAAATGTCAATATTGCAAGTGTTTATAAACCAAAATATTATTTTTTTGAAGATTCCACATAAAATGAAATTGTCTTTAGGGATACTCAGAAAAAAGTGGTTGCATCCTTTTAATGTCAGTATATTTGTAGATAGAGACAAACAAACTTTTTGATATTCTTTTTTTAACACAATATCAATAACCCAATATCCGTTAAATGGACGCCTCGTGACTGATCGCACTCGTTTTGACAAAATTTTCGATGGTATTTTGGCATAGTGTCGGCTCAATTTCATCAATGACGCCAGTTCAGAAATAATTATTCTTGGGTTATTGGTATCTACCTTTCCTTTCAAAAAAAACCAAAGAAAGAAATCTAACGACGTCAAATCGCATGATCTTGGTTGTCAATTGACATCGACCGAAAAATTCACGATATTTCCGAACCGTCTCCGAAAAAATCTCACCATTTCGGTAGTGGATTTTCACAATTTCTATGCGTTGTGTGTCCTTGTAATTCTTCATGAATAAACCTTAATGTTAACACATCACATAACAGCTGTCAAACAACAGTAGGCATTGTACGATAGACACAAAAAAATGGCGTTAAATTCAAAATAGGCAATCTTAATGGGACACCCTTTAGAAGATGTAACTCAAAGACGATCATCTTATAAAAGTTCCAAAAAACAATTATGATTACCTTGTTTACCTTTTAATTTTGACAGTTAAACTGATTTTTTAAATTATAAATAGTTTTATTGGTATTTAAACGGAATTATGAATATTTATAATTCATAAATGTGACGCTGACTTTTATTTATATATCCCCTGTGCCCGTTATACATTTTCAACACGCAACGAGCACAAACATTATATTTAAAATCAAATATATTATATTACAGTATTTACTTTTCCAAAAATTTAAATTTTATTTCAAAAAGCATAATTTTAATGCTTTATTATTTTACCTTTAAATTTTTATTTAAGCTTTTATGCAAAATAAATTAAATTTATCGTACGATCGAGTTGGTTCAACATAAAATGCAGGAGTACATGTTTTAATTTACTATTTTTTTGTAAATTGCTTTGATTATTTAATGTTAAAAATTTTAAAATGTCTAAAAATGGTATAAAATCAACAGATACAGATCATATGAAATTTTTTTATATTAAATAATTCTTCCCCTAAATTTTCCATAATACATATTATATGAAAATTTTCCAATTAAAATTATTGAATAAAAAAAGTTGAAAAAGTTTGAAAGTCCTTCGGGCAATGACCTTGTGATGTACATTAATAAAATTCGTAATTGTCTTTTGTTTTCAACTTTTATAAAGAAAAATTTTAATTTTTTACTTTTCGATACTTCAGTTGCTTGTAAAATTAGAGAAAAGTTAATTACATGTTCTTTGGATACTTTTTTGATGAAACTAAAACTGGTGAGACAGACTTGAAATTTTTTTATTTATTTCTAAGTTATAAAAAAGTTGCTTTTTTTCGTGAAAATAATATATCTTCTAAGCGTAACGTGATTCAAAAATATGTCGAAAAAATTATTTCAGGTAAACGTCAAAGTTTCAGTCTTTACAAAAGAGTTTCATTTAAAAAGCTACCTACTTATGTCTGTTTTTTTTGAAGCTATCTTAATTTTGTAATGCCCCTACTAATGATCAGAGATCAAATCTCAAGATTTGTTAATCCTAGGATCTACTAGGCAGTTCAATTCGGAGAGTATCGTACCAATAGGCAGTATCTTGAGTTCAAATTAAAATTAGGTCTCCAACTTCGACTTCGATTACGAAGCAATTGATACAATTCAGGGGTTAATAAATAATAGAAGTGTACTAACTTAACAACACATAATGAGCTAGTACTGAAACGTTTAATTAGTAGTGTGAATTATATGAAAAAAGTTTTATCATTATTCTCTCAATTGTCTAGTTTTAACCTTTAATGCAGCAATTACGCAGGCAATGTACAAAAGCTTTTCAGCTCATAAACACGCGGTAATGTTTTCAAACAAGTTGTATTAAATAAGATTCTACATAGAAACTGTCACTCTACCGTGAAGGCAAATTCTACTTATGCAAAATCTAATTTTAAATGCTGACGTAAAAGGCATTAAGAAACACGAAAAGTATATTCATTTCAAGACACTTAAAACAAATATTGCATTATATTTTTGGTCAAATTAAGTATGTAAAATTTACTCCAAAATACCGTCGGTGTAATATAAACTTCCCTGCTCTAACTTTCAAGTAAAAAGTAGAATAATTTTATTTCGTTTCATTCATACCTAATTAATCTGATAAAATACGCTACTTTATCGCATTACCAAGTTATTATTATTAGTATACAAAGACAAGTCCAAGTTATTTTACGAATGAATTAACTAAGTTCTTTCCTTCATTAAAATAAAAGTTTTCAATCATGTTTAAGAATTCTAAAACATTCCTATATTTATGTTCAATATGGCGAATTATAAAACATATTCGTCATTCAGATTTGAACCTCGAGTGACGAGGTTTCATGATCTCTCATTATTAGTATAGAAGCTCAACCCTTGTCAATAGGAATATAACAAGATCTCATTTTTCCATCAACAAATTGCACTGTGAATACAAAATTACCATTGATTTTCAAGATGACATTCTTTTTACAATAACTATTTGTTTGAACTCAAGAAGTTCTCGGATATCCTGTCCATTTTCGCTTTTCGATACCTTCTAGTGTGCCCTTTAATTAAGTATACAAACACTTTAATATTTGACGAAATTAGTGTGATGCAGTCGACTACAGAAGGAAAGATACGAAATATTTATTATTTTATATATCATTTTCTTTCTATGGGCATAAGATTACAAGATATCTTATATTCGTCTTTTTAATTTCAATTATTTATTTATCTTTTTATTTTGAGTGAAAACCGAAGAAAAACACTACAAAATTAATTTGCCCATTACAATATTCTGATTTTCACTTTGCTCGATATTCAACCAAGAAAATCAATACCTATACTTTTTGTGCGTTTGCATATAAAGAAATCTTTCAAGATTAGCAATTAAATCTCGAAAATATAAATTGTAAGAACTCGAATTACTCAATTAAATTTAAATTACTCAAACTAGAAACGCTTTTCAAGTTTTCTTTGATGGACGAATATACATTACCCATCTGCACGAGGAATATTTATTTCTCGACGCTTTAATTTTATAGCAATAATTTTACAAAATAAAAAATATAATATATAAGTGATACGAATTTAAAAATTTATCTTAATTGCAAAAATGTCCTCAATTTTAATATTTTAAATGTTTTACTTTATATACATTAATTTGGACACACATATAATATACTACTTAAATATTATTTCTATCTTGAAGTGTACACTGTCATCGAAAAAATTGTTCGTAAATATTATATTGTTAATAAATAATTTGTACAACACAAAAACGTGCCTCAAAAGAACTATGAAGAAAAATATTGCATGTAAATGATTGTATTATGCAAATGAAATTATTAACCAACAAGAGATATTTAACTTATTAAATACACATAGCAGCATGTAGTAGGTAGTTTATATATTCCTTTTTTTTTATTAAACTTAAAATCTGCTAAATTAAATTTGATATTCGTAAATTCCAACAGCGACGTGTAGAGGTTACTGTGAATGATGAATCGCGAGTTCCAATCATTGTGACGCTCTTAGTGAGAGTATTAAAACTAATTAGTATATTAATATTCACAGTAGCAATTTATTAGTGTGCCAGGTTTCAACTCCAGATCTGAGTTTAAAATTTCAGCGTTATAACTGAAGTTAAAACTATTAAACAATTTAGAAACTATATAATGATACAAGGATTAGACGAAACTAAATAAAATTGAAAATCAAATATTGCTTTCCCCAATAAAACTCAAGCTCAAGCATTACCTATGTTGGTTTATTAAAACCATCCCCAGAGTACAACATCAAATAATTATAAAACTGTACTGCTTCTCATATCCATGAATCCTGCAAATTAAAACTTGTAAATCTTTTAAATCAGATTTTACAAACATATTTACTAAACCAACATATAAAATTTGCCTTAGAATAACGAGTAATCCCTGAAAACACCAGTAAAACAATCCTTAAACCGGATTGGTAAATGGGCCTATATAGCTTTGAATGTATAATTTTTGAACCGCGACTAAAATTTGTAGTTTCCCGCGAGTTGGTTGATGTGACGATAACTAGCGGAGAATACCAGGCTTTTTGATGCTAATATGGCATAGGTGCCACAAGTCTAATTTTGAGTATTTTGTCTAAAAATTATAAAATTTTATATTATTGAGGAAATTAATATATGTATTATGGCAACAATCCGATCTAATCATTATTGGCCTTATCGGGTTCGTCAGATTTCTTAACTTCAATGAAATTATGTATAGTTTGAAATCAAAAATTTTAAAATAAATTTTTTACGCTTTGTTTTCACAAATGAAAATATTTTACATATTAATATGCTTTGAAATTTAATATGTATTATAATGAACTATTTTGTATATTGTGCTATGGTCAGAGATATATATCTACATAAATAGTATGATATCAATATGTACATACCATAATATTAGGTATTTGAAAGTATTTAATGAAAACATAAATTAATGAAATTTAAATTTCGGTTGTGTGATTTATTGTCGGTATTATTACTAACACATTTCGGGAGCTTTAATTCCTTTATTAAGCTTTAAAAGTTTAATATTGCCATCAATCATATTAATTGAATACATTTAAATGTTTTTATTATATTATTGAATACAACAACTAAATACAGATTTGATGTAATTTAAATAAACCGACATTTAGTTGGATTTTCAATAGTTTATTTATAAATACCAAAACATTTACATAATGTACGTATGCATTGTGTTTTTGTTAGAAACTCATTATCGCTATGAGTTTAACTGAAGCCTTCTTTTTAAGACTAACATAAATGTTGGAATCTACGTACTACTTTTTCGTTTAGAGATAAAAGTAATTCTACCCATTTGAATTTATTTTCAATGTTAGTCCATTTTTTTAAAACTGAATACACTCTAATGAAGATAACTTCTGAAAACGTAAACTGATGTAAATTTTTTGCAAATCTACAAGTTAAAATCTGATTTTAATCAAGTGTCTTTATTACTTTCAGTATACACCTGTTAGTGTTTCAAGTTATTCCTTAATAAAAAAAACTTTTTTTTCTTTTCTACTTGTAATAATTATTTTGTGTTTCTTGTTGATTTCAGGAGTGAATCGAAACTACTAATTGCTACGCAGTGTAGCTTGTAGCTTTGCGTCCCTTTGAGTGTACAGCTGGAAGCGAAATCTGTATTGACCGTAATTGTGTACCTAATTAAATATTTTTCTCAAATACGTGATAATTTTGGTGTTGTGCAAAATGTAAAAATATAAAATATTCTATATTGATTATAAACTAGTACTGCCAAACGTCCAACATAATTATGTTGAGATAAATATTAAAAAAATAATATAATGCCACTGTAAAATAATTTAATTTTAAAATAATTTTAAAATCAAGTCAAACTCTATTATGCAATTTCTTCTCGGAATTCAATTTAACAAACTTGTTAAACTTGGTATAATAATTTTAAATAAATTATTTTATATTCAGCATACAGCATTTAGCAAGTAATTATATTCTGTATATAAAACTTTGTTTAATTTAATTTTCTAAGAAATTGTTAATGAAAAAATCTTTCTATATTAGAAAATTGTCGGGATAATACGATCAATAACATGAAAAGTTTGCAAATTAAAATTATTTTGAAATTAATTTTGAAGCTATTGGACTTTAATAATCTCTTACACAATTTTCACATCAATTATTTATTATCCTCTTTAATAGCTATCTAACATTAGCTTTATCGTCTACGTATACCTACCATAAAATTAATGTAAGTAAGTATTTGGAATTCCTTGTTCACAAGTTGCAAATTGTTCGGCTCACGATTTTGTAACAAAGTTGCTGATTTTTTTTTTCTAATGTCAAAGTGTTCATAAAATCTAGTGCTACAATTTCCTTAAATTTAAAAATGTATGTCGGAGCAAAGCTAAAAATTTAGGTCGACTCCATCAGTTCGAATGGCACAGGTTGACTGCGAAGTAATAAAATAAATGTTTTGATATCTTTATTTTTGTTTTTACGATTAACAAATAAAATTTGATTGAAATAAATTTAACTTTTACAAATTATTTATTTTCTACTAAGTGTAACTGTTTTGCTATTTTATTCGCCGCGCCGGAAATAATCTTTAGATTCTGTCCCGATTCCCATTTGCTTATTGAATTGTAGTAAACGAAATTGTATGCTTCACTAATTATTTAGGTTAAACACAAACAAATTTTTCAGCTTAAATTGACAGCATTAATCTTTAAAATTAGGTATACTTGTCCAGTGTGTATAGCGGAAATTTTAAATTGTTTTAAGTTTATGAAACTTAAAACAACCTTAAGTTCAGGTTTAGGAGGCCCTTAGAGAAATAGAAATTTAATTAATATTTTTAATTCGTCAGTTTGGGTGCGATAAGATCAATTCCACGTTCAAAATTAAATTTTTATTTGCTAAATTTTCATTCAATTACGAATATTACTACGGCTTTGCACGTTAGGTGTCTTTTGGAATGTATCTTGTAGAAATGTAGATATCTATTTGATTAATTAGACCTATTACTTACTTTAACGATATTTACATTATTATCAATAGAAAGTTCTCGACATTCTTTGAAAACCGCAATCCGTATGTTAAAAATACTATATGCATGAAAATATTAAAAACTAAGCCAAGTTATCTCCATTTTTTTTTTATTTATTTTGTTGTTAGTATTAAAAAAAAATAATTAAAATGCTACTTACATTGAACTTCATTTTAGAAGAGTACCTTTCAGTATTTATAGAATATTTATTTTTGTATAAAATAAAATTATCTTTAAATTACAGAGATATAATTTCTTTAAGCACAAAAAACGTCTTATTAATTTATTGTCGACTTCTTTAGATAATTCTTTTACAACCTAAAGGTCGAAGTTATAATTCTTCAATACGTATGCTACCAGTTTTTTTTAACAATATTATTGCACGATGTAAGTTAAGTAATGACAAGTAACAATAAATTCCATGTGTCTTTCGACCAGTCATCGATAGCCAGTAGTACTTCTAGTTTTTCAAATTGCATTTCATTGACAATTCAACATAACACTGCTTCTAATGCTTCTAATTGATAATTTTTGAAAATTTATTAAGACCCAATTTATCAGTTTTTAGTTATATTTACCCAAGAAATAATTTTTTTAAATAATTATTATTGTTTAGTCTATAAAAACAATCTTTTGGTTAGGGGAAAACTGAAGATTGCTAAACTGGAACCATTCTGTTAGTTTATGAAAATATACGTCGAAATAATATTATTTAAAAGAAACTACATGTTGACAAACATTCAATTCATTAATTTTTCGTTGTTAAAACTATGGAATAGCTCTGAAAGTACTATATCTCATAAATAAATCCGATCCATTCAATCAGTAATAAGTTTCATAGTTTTTTATTTAAATTCTTTTACTTTTATTTTCATTGTTAAATTTAACGAAGCTATTACAGGAAAACATAGGATTTTTAGTCTAGAAATATGTACGTGGGATCCAATTTCTTTTTCTATAAAAAATTAAAAATTAAATGAGCTATACTAACCGACATTTGCAAATCATGGTACAGTGAAACAAAACGATTTCTTTTCTTTCCGGTTGTCAACTCTTTCGCATGGTCTATTTTTGTAGATGAATTACTTAGAGTTTGTGCAAGGGGGTGGCTGTCACCGACATCCACCGTACCGCGCACTGCAAGGATCGCCAACGACACGGAAACGCGGAAAAAAGTCAAACCATCTTAAAACTACAAAAGATGAAAATATCAAGCAGTTTTCTCTGTCTGTTTCCGACAACTAGATATTTCATCTGTGACGGGTCAACAAGCAACTACTTCTATTTCTGTAATTATTATTATTGCAAATATAAAACTAATTTTCTTCCACTTTTATTAAGCAATATGTTGTACTTCGTTTATCAGTTTTTAAAACTTTCTAATTTTAATTTAAAAATTAAATTTGAAACCTTTTGTTTCAGAATAATAAAATAGAATACTTTTGGAAAATTACAAACAATATAGCAAAAAGTTACTTTTTTAGACAGGATCATAAAACTGCCATGTACTGGTATGTATGTACATTGTACAAATACAAAATATTTACTAATATTTACGATGCCATTTTCATTATACCTTGTATGATCAAAAATACTGTCATTATTAGAAATGTTCATTTGCTTTTCTTTTATTTTGCTATGTTTATGAAAATCTTGATCGTACAAATTGAAATTTGAAATCAAAGAAAAATTTTGTTGGTTGATATGAATAAGCATAAATAACAATACATCAGATCTTAAAATATTTATTAAAACCAGTCTGTAATAAATTAATCTTAACAATACTATTTTTAATTTAAAATTTTAAAAATGTTGAAAAGCAATCTTACAAATTATAACTTCTAAAATAATTACTAAAATTCAATTTGCTGAAACCAGTAAACTTGTTTCGTTGTTAACGAAGCATATACTAAAAATGAAATAAATTAGTACAATAAATTGTATGTAATATTTGTAATACCAGAATTAAAAAAAAAATTTTAATTTGTATTTTGTAAAACTTTTATTTTAAAAACTATTTAGCAGTATCTGACAATATAATGATTTTGTTCAATTAAAACTTTTGATTATTTTATGTGCACGAAAACTTCAAACCATAAAAGTAGTAAAAAGCTTTTCCAATTTATCTTGATAAAATAAACAAGGATGTCCTAGATTGTCGTTTATGTTTTCCAAACTTTTAACTGCTTTGAACAATATATTTACTTATAATAAGGGTGACGGTATGGTTAACAAAAATAGGTCTTGTAAATAACGACGAAATATTCCAAACACCAACTTTTTCTGAATTTTTAACTCAAAAAATATTAGGTGATACCCATAATAAAACCAGGTATCAAAACCATAAAAATAAACTAAAAAAACTAAAGAATGGTATTTAGATTTGATTTTGGTATTAATTGTAATTAGTCGCAACTTTATTAAAAATAAAAATTCATTGATAAATGGTAATAAACTAGTTTTTTAAAGAGATTTAACAATTTCTGCAAAAAATAGGAACATATCTCAATTAAAACTTATTTAATTTCATTTTTATTTAATTTATTATACGAGTATAATCAAACAATTGCTCCCCAATTAATATTTTTTATATTTTATTTCATTTAATATTATCAAAACCTTAACGTTAATATTATTTCCGTGGCAAATAAAAATTAAATTTTTAAGTATTCTTTCTTGCATTGTGTACTTACTCCAAAATTGCGAACTGCCAACAAAGTATTCGGCGATAGAACGCTAACTATTATTAGTTATCGTCGAAACAATATAACATTTTAAACCGTTTATTTACAAAAATTCATTTACATATAATCGAAACAGATCACAAACCTCTAGTGTGGCTTGTTTCGATTAGAGATACAACTATCCACCTAAATTAATGGCGATTAAAATATAAATAATTTTATAAAATTGAATATAGGAAGAATAGTACGTACTTATATAAAGCCAGAATTGCCACTTTCTCAATCTCCCAAATTCTCAAAATTGATAGGGCAATATGCAGGGTAATTCTTAATCGAAACTCTAATGCCAGTACCTATAGTCGATGCTTGGCTCCAGCAAAACTTGAGTACGACTTAAGTACGCAATTGTTTATTTTGATTGGTCGATTTTGTACTTAAGTCTGACGCAAGTACGAGATCGGGCGAAGTATCGACTATAGGTATGGGCATTAACGACATTCAAAGTTTTTATGGAGTGAACCATTGAATCATGTAACGAAACGGTGCGAGTGGTAAGATTATTATTATATAATTGAGGGGCAGAATGTTTTCAAATTGAGGGATTTACTTTTGTAATTGTTGACTTGTTAGTTAATTTGGAGTAGCGTTGAGCTGTCTGCTACAACACGATTCAGAGTCACAAAGCATTTTGAGCTGATTTCTCCTTCAAAAAATCTAGGCTGTGTATTTTTTATTCGGGAGGTTTGTTGGTGTTATGTAGTAACTACTGGTCTTTTACTATCTTAGATCAGATCATATTGGAAGTTTGGATCAACAATTCAATTCTCTCTTTTTTGTTTGCTTTTTTGTTTTGTATACTATGTTTTCTTGTCTCATAGCTGGATTTAATTATGACAAGCCACTCATGGTTTTGATGATAAATAAATTATTTTTGATTGAATTGTACTTATTTTTTATTTATCTGAGATTTCTAAATAGATTCCTGAGACGGACTACAATTCTTGCTCGTCGTCGGAGTTTAGCCATGAAGGAGCAAGGGGTTTTCGAATGATTTTTTTTAAACAAGTGCAAACACCACATTGTTTTATATTTTGTATCCTGAAGTTGTTTTCAAGGGGCAAAATGGTAACAGTCCCTTACTTACCTTTGTATTGCCGTGTAATTTGGTGAATGAAGAAAAAAAGAATGAAGAATTAGATATTTATATATTTTTTTATATTTGGTCGAGGATCGAACTGGCGACTTCGTTATACAAATCTAACAATTAATCAATACTCTGTCGAAACACGACAATATATTTTATTTGTAGATTTTAGCATTTTTTCGATTTCTTGCATGTATGCCCTACCTTTTGTATAGATTTGGTGAAGAAGACTAATTAGTCGCAACTGTATCTGTCATCGTATTTTCCAAGGCGTTCTTGATGCCAGAGCTACTACACTCCACTTAGGTTTTTCTTATGGGCGCCATATTGGATTTTTGCATATTTGAAAAGTCTTTTTTTTTTCTGATTACAACGATGTATTATGCGATACGATCGAATCTTATATGTTGATCAAAATTGGAAAAATTCGTTTTTGCGAAGAGTACCTGTACCTACTTTGGAAAAAACGACAACAATTTTGTTCAACAAATTAAATTTTCACAGTTCAATTGAACGAAAGATATTGAACGTTCATATTACGCCTCTTCTCACATAGTTTCTTTTTTCACTTTCATTTAAATATTCATCAATAGTAACACAGCAATAGAAACGCTGTGTTCAAAAGTCTAAATGAGACTGTGACGATCGTAGAGTAGTAGCTGAGGTGTCCCTAGTATTAGGATGGTAATTTAAATGCGTATTAGCAGCTGTAATAGAAGACGGCCTGGTGAAGTTTTTTCGGCAGAACATATTATGAACGGTTACGGAGGAAAGTCCTGCTAAATATTGATGTTTTCGGTGTCTTCTTTCTTCAATACACCGAGAAAACCTTTTGGTTTTGAAGTAACTTTTACTATAATTGAAGTTCAAATCAGCCTCACACCAATTTTGAAGTAAATTTTACATAAAATTTACTATAATAATTGGTGTAATATTTACTTCAAATTAATGTGAGGATTGTGTTTTTCTCTGTGTAGCTGTTATTAAATTTACTAAACCTTTGCTACTAACTTTGCTATCACCGTTTTCCACATTTTCTTTAGTTACAAAAAAAACATTTCACTGAATTATTGCTTTCCATTGTGTTATTTGTGCTATTTTCTCCTAAATGGATGAAGTTACTAAACAATAATAAAAGTCATATTATAGGAAATTTTCAGGTCTTGAACTTTGAAACTAGGTGTAATACCCAAAAATTTGACACTTTCGGTGATATTTGAAAAAAAACAGAAATGTGCACATAAAATTCAAGATGGCGGAGCGAGCTCACCACCCACGTTAAGGGACTTTTAGTATGTTGAATTGAGAAGCTTACTACACGTTTTAAGCTAATTTCCAGAACTATATCACTTCTTGTTTTTAATTTGTCTAATTTGACTGGGCAAATAATCTGTTTTACTACGATAACTTGACAATATATTCCAATACCTACATTAATGGCAAACATTTTTGGAAAAAACTTATTCGCCATTTTAGTTCTCTATATTCATATTATTTTGCAACTAAAATAAAGCAAAAATACAAATCGCGACTAGCTCGCATAATATATTTCCAATTAGGACTGTAACCTGGTAGACATACAAAAGATATTTTTGATCTATCTAGTAATTATAAAATTTTTCTTTCTTTGTTAATAAATATTAATAAAAAATAAAATTAGTGCTACTGACAGTGGGTATGTGCTTTTTTTGTAATAATAATTAAAATATATAAAAAAAGAGAATTATATGAAAACCTGGATAGCACAACATGTGAAGAAAGCTAGCACACAAAACATTTAGCCATCTCACTATAATTTTCACGTATTTCCGGACACATTATGTACATACCTATATGAATATGGCCGTGCTTAGGGAAGAAGGGTTAATATATTTCTACACCACTATACTGTGTATGAAAGAGCTTTGTTATCATTTAAATTAATGAAAAAAGATTTTTCTCTAAAAATATTTTAGTGTATTTTTAAAAGAACTGTATCGCACACTACAAACAAGTTTATTATCAAAAACAATGTTAATGGGCGTGCAATAATAATATAATGTTTATTAGTAAACGTGTTAACTCATTAAACCGCTTAATTTATGATCTAAATTCATTATGTTCATCACAGTAACATCAGAAAATTTATTTGATAGCAAAATGTTACCACCATATTTAGTAACCACTCCACATTGAATTTAATGCCAGTTCCTTCACATTAATAGAATTCAAGGATTGTCAACATAAATTTATTTTTTTGTAAAAATGAATTTGTGCCTGTCGTATGCGCTGCCATTCATTTTGGTTTAATTAAACGTTACATTCATGGTAACTTATTATCATTTCAGCAAAATAATAACTAATAATTTTTTTAATTTTACGGCAGAAAATACAGAATTTCGTTATATTGGGAAATTTACATCAGGTAAACCAACAAACTTGAATTTTGTTTAATATCGATTTCATGAATATTTAATGTTTTGAAAATTATAGTTCAATTTTGCTTTGAAGTAGTTCAATGATATTTTCTAGTATAAAATTTGCTTCCCTGAGCGCAAAAACAGTATTTAACACACGAATAAACCAAACGAAAACCGCAAATTTTGCTTTGCTTGAAAATTTTAACATAAAAAGTATCCTTTTACTTTTATATCATAAATTAATATTTTATTATTATCGAATGATTTCTAATGAATTATGTAGAAAAAAGGTTAATCGTTATAGCAAATTAATTTGTTCTGTATTTGTAACAGATAAAGCTGCTCTGTCTAAAAACTTAGAAAGTACAAATCTCGGCACGTCGTCACTGGGTAGAGAAAATAAAGTTTAACTTAATTTGTGGTAAGTTCTAATAAAGTTAAAACTTATTAATAAATCCCATTCAATTTTTCTTATAATATATTTTTAGATTTTTTCAACAGACTCTAGAAATTAAAACTTCGGTTTTTATTTAATATTATGCAAAAGATTATTTTGAAATGGTAGAGCACGAAGTGCTGACCAGGATATGTAAATTATTAGAGTACTTCACACGACTTCCCCACGTCTTCATTTTCTATTGAAATTTTTTTTCCATGCTGACGCATTCTTTATACATACTTTGAAAAATATCTATAACTAATCAATCTTCATTTAACCAACACAAGCTCAGAAACTTATAGTTATCGGTTCGACGCCACAGATACTTGACTGCAACTCGAGAGTTTCATGCATAGCAGCCGAATTATGTGGTTTTAATAATATCTAATGCATTTAACCAATTCATTAATGTGGTAGGTATATAATATAAACCGTACTTTCTTTTGGTATTTTTCATGTTTCATCAGTGTTATTTTAATAAATTTTTATATCTAGTGAACAGCAATAAATTAATTATACCATCTAAATTTGTGTCTTTGTTATTGCAACATTACCATTAGAGAATTACTCACCACTTAACCACAATGAAAAAATTAGAATAATAAATTGAATGTAGGTATTTTAAATCTAAATTAAAAAGTTTCAGCAAATCTATTGTATTTAAATTATTGGGGTTATTTTATCAAGTCACAATTATATTATCCAACAATTGTTTTTAATATTTTATAACGTGAATTTTCTTGTCAGACGAAAAAGTGATACTGTTTTGCGTGTTTCTGTGTAATTCAAGATATAGTTATAATCTGTTGGTGACAAAGAAATTAACAATAAATTGGTTAGTAATAGAATTTGATTTCTTTTTTTAAGCTAAAAGTAAATTTTAGATTATTTGCAGCTTTATTTTACAATAAACTTTTTAAGTAAGCAACAAAATCACGTTAGTCCACTTAAAACTCAGTTCTTAATTATGTTTTTATTGTGATAGCAACAAGTATGCAAAAACCTAACAAAAAAATATCGGTAAAAGTTAGGGGGAAAATAATATTTTTAATTGTTGCAGGTAACCGTGATAATCGTTTCTCATTTAAATCATGCCAAAAAGAAGCTACAGGTAAGTCTTAGCATTAGTTAGTAAAGGATATCGCTCATTTTATAGGATTTTATAACGTCATATAATGTGCGGTATTTTTCAAATTTGAATTAATAAGTTTTGTTGTAGCAAGCATAAAGTACCTAATGTAGGTTTGTAAATGTTAGTATTTATACATTGAAAATATTACAGTATACAATTCATATAATAGTGAGTACCTACTAAATAATAATGTAAGTATAGGAATAACAATAATAGTGGGATGGCTGTTATAATAATATTCTATACATAACATAGGTATTACTAGTACGTAGTAAAATTTAATGATGGTTATTCTCTACAAATTGAAAAAATTTAACTTGATTAAAATACATATTATATATTTTTTGAATTTTGAGATAATCTTTGCTAATAACATCTTTATTGAAAAATATTAAAATTTTTAAAAATTGACTGCATTTAAGGACGTTCATGCGTGAAACTTTATAGAAGATAAAAACTTTTTAATTTTGAAAATTGGAATCCTCAATTGTATAGTCATCCTTCCTCAAAAATTCAAAACCCTTCATCGATCATTTTGGAGCGTAATTAATGATTGAAAATCAAATTTTTAACATGGAGCTTTATGGAGAAGCAGCATTTTGTGTGTTTAAAATTATAATAACTATTATTATTAAAGTAGATACCGTAATAATTAATTTCTTAAAATATTCTTCAAACTATGCAGTTTATGTAATTGCATTAAAAAAAGGGTGTTGACGAACGTTAAAATTAATTATTAATTATTTTAATCAGTTAAATTAAAACTATCGTACTATATTTTTCTCCATATTGAAATCTAGCAACAGCGTTCAACAAAACTCATACACAAACGTCAAATAAAACATAATAAAGGTTACATTTGAATGGATTTGGATAGGCGGAGTTGTCAAGTTTAATATAATAATAAAAATACAGTCAAATTAATGACTTATTTATATTAACTGATATTTTACAATAAACTACTAAAAAGTATTCGAGAAGAATAATAATACATTGTAAATCATTGCAGGATTATTGATAAAGTTTTAAATTTTTCTCAAGTTCCGAATAAATTTTGAAAATGTTAGTACTCGTTTGAATCTAGCGAAGCGCATGAACGTCCTTAAGACTTAAAGAATACTTAAAAGTCTTCTTTATAATAGTAAATACCAAATGCCTATAATTTTAATCAAATATCCCCAACTGTGGTGACTCTCGACGTAGTGATAGATTCTTTTCCAGAAAATTTTTGTTCAATCTTTAGAAGGAGAAATGAAAAACTTTCAAGTTTTATTTTTTTGCAGATTCTTGTGTTTTTTAAACTAAACGTTTTACAATCAAACTAACAAGCCAATTTTAACTTAACGCGCTATAACTAGTCTAGTAAACTTTTTTGGAAAATTTGAAAGTGTTAAATAAAATATATCTACAAATATATTTGTATTTCGCTAAAGAAATTTGTTGTTGCTGTTTAATATATCAATCTCCAGTTATTTTTAACCAAAGTGTAATTTCTGTACAAATAATTTTGTTCAAACAATTATTGTTTCTATGTAAATTATTCCTTGGTTAGATATAACTGGAATTTGATAAATTAAACGTTGATTGTATACGAGTATATACGTATTAATCAATTATTTTTGATCTTTCAATAATAATTTAAAATTCAATTAACCGTTTAACTTCATCAGAATTATAATCAAGTTCATATTTCCCGGGCTCAAGTAAATCACCCTTATTGTAAACTTAAACATCGTACCTTTGTTTTATTATTAGTAAAATTTTTAACTCCAATATTACACGCAAATTATTCAAATTTTTGCGAAAGATTAGCGGTTTAGGATTTGTTTTTCTTTTCTTGTTGGTCTTTTCAAGTATATTTTTTTGATATGGTTTGTTATTTTCGAGTTACTATCTTTAGAAAATGAATATTAGATTTTTAACTATTATTAGGTGGGGTTGGGGGGGGGGGGTTATAATAGTTTAATTACCACTTTTTACTTTTGAATATTTTGAAAGTGGGCCTTACTATGAAAAGTTAAAAAAACTTGATGTAAGTGCATTGTAAAATTTAGCTTACAGAGATTTATTCTGTTTTAAATCCCTAATATGACTGAACTATTTATATTGCACTACGGACTTCATAACTTATGAACCTGAACATAAATATAGCAGTATCACGACATCATGCTCACCCACAATTTATTGTAATTTGATATTAGCTAGACAAACAGACAAGTGGACATAGGTATGCAGAAACGATTCATACCACAAGTTAAAAAAAAATTAGTTCAACTGCATAATATTTTATACATCTTATCAAAATTTTAAAATTTTAATTTGTAAAATTGCATTCAAAATTAATATTTAAAGTTGATTTTCGTTAAAATTTACTAAAGGGATTTGAAGCATTTCATTCAATTGCACAACATTTTATAAATAAAATACATGAATTTCATTAATTATAATTAATCACTGCAGTAGATTAGTGGCCTTCCAGTGCGTACAACACGTTGTAGATTTAAGAAGTTGTTGAAAAAAAATTAATAATTGCTTGATAATGTCATAGTAAGACGAAACGTTAGCGAATAAATTTCCAGTGCATTTTATATGTAAAATTATATGCATTTTGGTTTTAAACAATATTTTGTGATTCTAAAATACAGATACTATAGTTTTGATTAATTAAAGTATCATGATATCAACCACAATTAAGTCGGTCGGTTAGGTATGATATAGGTATACGCATAAAGTACATACCTAGTAGTATACCATAAATAATAATAATATATAATATGAATACTTATAGCCATTCCAACTTTATTGTCACTCATTATACTAAGAACTAAGATACATACCTATTTAAAGTAGAGATTAAAATGTAAATCTATTTAATGAAATTCAAGATTTATTTAAAAAAATATCTCTTGAAATTTATAGCATTTAGTTAAAAGATTAGCTAGAAGTACAAAATTAAAATTTTAATGGTAAAAGTAGACTGCTGGAAGTTGTGGCTAGTTAAGATGCATTTAGTGTTTGCAGTAATTTAACATAACAAGATTAATATAGTTTATTATTAGATATTAGAATTCAAATATTCATAGAATTAGTCAGAATATCCATCATACCAAAATAGATGTTGGTCTAGAGTTTAATTAGATGTAAAGTATGTAGTTGAGATAGAAAGTAGCATTTCAAAATTATTTCTTAAAAGCATTATGAAACTTCATAATTTTTGGTTGTATTTTTTTTTCGAAATATAAAATTTCTAAATAAATACACAACTAATTCCAAATTTAATTGAACCTATCAAATGTCTTTACAGTAAATTGACGTAACTTGCAGATGTCACAATATCTATACAAACAAAAACACAAAATTGACTAGAAAATACTAGTTTTATTGAAGAGATCTCATTAAATCTTGGATTTGTTTGTAATTATTTAGTAGGATTTTAAAGGTACTATGATGTGGTTTTTTTAATTAATTTCGGATCAATGAATACGTAGTATCATCGTAATTAAATAACAACTGTAAATCATCTCTATAAAGCAATAAATTATTTAATAACAAATATAGGGCCATGTTATTTACTTCAATATTTAATACAATATCTACTATCCAGCTGATTTCTTATACCTTAATGTTATTATGTAATAAAATACGCCTGACAACTACGATGTTGTTCTTCTATTATAAAAATTGAGTTCGTGTCTATCACTTTAAATATCAAAATCACTTTTTCAAATTGCAACGATAGTATCATTGCATTTACTAGTAATTGTTCATTTTACTGCTATGCTCCATCACGACTTTCAAAAATATTTTTTGATTGTGCAATAAATATTTCCTATCAATGTTTTTGTTACGTTTTTATAAATAAATACAATAAATAGATTTTTTGAACAAAAAGGTAGTATATTATATTACTCGGATTAGAAGTGAAGAAAAAGTGACACTTTTAACTCAACTGAGACGTACTACTTTATCTTCAACAAAATATTAAATATTACATCTTTAATAATTTTCAATATTACAAAATTTAAATTAATTACTTCAAACATTTTGTTTGAATACTCGCACAGTGAAAATGAAGCAGCCTTGATTGCTTTTATAATTATTAAAATGTCATTTTATATTAAACATTTTCAGGCTAGCACTAAAAGTAGTTATTTTGGGGCACGTACTAAAAGAGTTGTTTAGCAATGTTCGTATATTTACATTAGTAACAAAAACAACAACTTTCAGTTTAAGTAGGTAATGTATTATAAAACGAACAGCTTTTAATATGGTTGGAGAAAAACGTGTTTTTCAATTGTCAACTCAAAGATTCGCTGTTTTATGAAATATATATCTAAATTTTGTTTTTACGTTTTAAGAAAAAATAGTATTCATTATTCGAAGCAGGAAAGAGTCCGAGAAGTTTGTCTATTGATTCTTTTGGTACAAAACTACATTTGTCTTGTAAACAACTTATAAATAAGCAGCAAAAGTTGCTCTTTTTGTGATAGTCCGATAAAGATAAGTTATAAAATATTATTTTTGCAAAAAACTAATTATTATTATAATTTGAACTTCTTTGCAATAATAAAAGATTATATTATATTAACTTTTCCTTAATTTTTATTTAGCACAACATGTTTCAAATGTACGAATGTCATATATCTTCAGGTATCTACATACGATGTAAGATTTTATTTAAATCACTTATTTTTAATGATTTGATAATTCAAAAAGGTAAAACCTACAAAAAGTTGAGATAGTAAATTTTCAGTTGTAAAGATCTATCTGATGATAGATACTCCTCCCATAATATGTTACTAAATTAAAATCTTCTTGACAAAAACACACATGTAGATATTTAGTTTCACATTATCACATGGACCGCTAAATTTTATGGTGCTACCTACGGTTTCGATATTACTCTGAAGAGATTTTTTGTCATCAGGTACGACTTAACCCGCATTGCCAATGCATGTTGACATGGAGCTTTCAAGCATTTTGAACAATAAAAAAGAGTGCATAGGATGCAATTTCATTTCATGCGGAAGTTTCTGTCCACATAGTGGCACTGTTGTTAATTTGTTGAAAGAAAAATCTCTTGGAAAATAATTTTGAAACTGTCGGTAGTAGTTTAAAACTTAGCGGTTCTTGTGATGATGTAAACCTATTTGCATTATTGTTTTTAGCAAAAGATTCTGATTTTCCAGCAGCTGTGTTACTCATTGGTAACACATTGCGAGAGAAGTATCACTTTTCTTTCATTATGAAATATAAACTCACCAATATAATATTCATATAATTTAATACTTACACATTAAAATTAGATACGTAAAAATAATCTTAGGTAGGTATGTAAAATAATTTCTATTATAATTTACCCCATCTTCTGTAGGCATCTGCAGATATATGACATTCGTATATGAAACAAGCTATGCTAAATAAAAATTAAGAAATAAGAAATAAAATGTTTATTAAAATACCTCCGCCTGATGTAACAAATTTTATTAAAAAAATAATTTTTATTTTAACATTAACTTTTACATTTTCGACAGTGCTGAAGGCAGTAATTTAGAGCCGCCCATTAACCGGCGGCAGTAAAGTTTAAAAAATTTATTCTTTTTACAAAAAATTGAGTAATTTTAATTTGACATTTAAACGATATGAAGTCTAATTTCTAACATTTAGAGAATGAATGAAAAAACTATTTACGATATTTTTTGTATGAATTAAAATTGTAATTGCTAATCTGATAAATATCTCGAATAATAAATTTTCTATTATATACGGGTAAAATAAAATGATATAATTTGAAATGACAATGAATTTATAGCTATTTGAAGTTATTACTATTAATTTATAAAAATTTATATTAAATATTTGAAAAATTACATTTAATCTTTGATAAATTCATTGTGTAATAAAAAGTCAACCGCAAGCATATACGATTAGATTAACCATTATTGCAATTTATTTTTTTCTATCATATCTCAATAAGGACAGATCCAAGAGAGGGAGGGGATCTCAAATCCTTAGAACTCAAAATACATTAATTCTTATTCCAAAAAATTTTAATTCATTAAAAATAAAATTTATAAAAATAAATAAAAATTTTCATATTTGATAAATTCTTATTTTATCATCTTTCCTCTATTGTGGTAATTATCTGGATCCACTACTGCTGCAATAAGCCCGGATGAGATGTTTCGGCGCAAACCGCGGTTCGGCGCAAATCGCGGTTCGGCGCGAGACCGTTTCGATCTAGGACTTTTTAATAATTTTTATAGAAATTATACTTTGTATCTTTGCCGGTTGATCACACTTGTCTTATTGCTTTCCACTTTTTCTTAAAGTAAGAAAATAGTTATAATGCAATTAAACTAAAATAATTTTATTATTACCAACAAAAATCAGCACTGTCAAAAATATGATCTAATTTTCACAAAACCCCGATGGCAAAAAAACTGTCTAAGCATTCCAAATCTGACAAATTTTAAAAATAAAGCCTAATTCACATAACATAATACATATAAAAATAATGCGGTAAAGATTTCAGTTTAGAAATTAAACAAATTTTTGAATTACAGTTGTAGTTCAGAAGTTTTAGTTATTGAGTAGAAACGATCAATTACTCGTATATTAGTTACAACATTTTAATAGATGTAGTGTGATTTCAAAATAGCTTTATAAATTATTAATATTATATTGTAATTTATTATTAGTAAGTATATTTTATGGCTTCGTAGTTTTACTATACCAAAAGTATCAGTAAGTATTATGTAGATATTTTTAATATATTTTAGTATTTGTAGACTAGATGCTGCATTGAATGAACTTTCAGTTTAAATTTTTGTGCTTACTTAAAATGTAGTAGTAATTCGATATTTGAATATTACACAAATTTTTTTTTTTTCAATTACCTATATTACAAATTTGAACAAAAACGTTTCATTTGTTGAATTTGGTATTAATTAAAATTATTTTTAATTTTACTTTTAGCATATTTAAAGATATATTATTACCAAAAATATTTAAACACAAAACAACACATTTTTTATTTTTTTTTAAAGAATTTAATGCATTTTATAACATTTTTAAATAATTTAAACACAATTTTAATATTATAAGGTGCATCTTGAGTAAATACACATCATACAGTATACCTTTTGCTGCTCATGCCGATAATTTTCGTTAACTTTTACCTACTGCATATTTATATGTTCTATACTGAAGAAGATTTTCAGTTTCAAAATAATAAGGAATAATAATAAGAAGTAAAAATCCAATAAATCAAGTTGGAGGTTCTCTATAAAAAGCATCTTTATTACTTGTAAAGTTATCATCTGTTAATATTAAATATTGAGTGCGTTATGTCTTATGCATATCCCGAAAACAATAGAACACTTGCTACTTGTGCACACGAGTCAATAGTTCTGGCACCCATGTTACTGGGAGAATATAATTAATGACGTGGTTTCCCTTTGGCATCTCTATTGCTCACAGATCGATCTCGGACTTGAGTTCACAGCACTGTAGCCGGCAAAATCAGCAATAAAACCGCGGTGTTCCGCTCCTTAATGGCACGACAATGTATGATATGCGCCACCTCCGTAGTCATATTAGATGCTATGTGGTATACTATAACTAATAATTTATTATTTTTAAATAGTTTATTGTAAATATTATGATGATTTATTATATTAATTAAATTTTTTCAAGCTTGATATTGAAAACTGCACCTGATAAAATTTTAATCTTCAAATTTCCTGATGAAAATTTTTTATTTTAAATATATTGCATGCGCCATATTTTATAATTATCTACCCAAAACATTTTTTAAATTTTAAAATCAACATTGTTAATAAAAAATACATTATTCAACAAAAGAAATGAAAATTTGTGTAAAATTTGAAAAATTATGAAAAAGAATAAATAAATATATTTTCTTAGTGCCACCAAAGGAAGTACTACTTATTAACTAAAACATTTTTGTTATTATGGCTAAATGTTGGTCATACAGACAAATCAATTTTCTATGTACTACATCTCTAAAGTTTTTATTTTTAAATGTCAGATTTACTACAGTCATTATGTTCATCAACAAATTAATATTATTTATATTAAGTGTTTTTTTTTGGTGATAGTAAGAAAAATAGTATGTGAAAGTACGTGTGCAAATAATATTGATTTTATTTGTTTGATTTTTAAACTCATAAATATCATATTTTATTTACTCACATACTCGTATATAATAGTAGTATATTACAAATGTAATTAGTTAATATAATTTTTATTAAATAATTGTACTAATATTTTATTTTTTCCACCAACATTGCTCCGAGTAACCAGACCTATAACTGTTTTTCATCTGTTTGCCATGACACAGGCTACTCCTGTCAAGTTTCGCTGAATCATATTATATTTATAATTTAAAATAAATGTACCTATAAATTAAGTTTAAATTACTCGTATGTATTTTTAAATTAATTAAGAAAAAAATTGAAATATAATATAAATGTAAATTTTTAATTATAAGAAAGTATATAATAATTATAGTACCTACTGTGTAAATCTTTCACCTTGAGACAAAAAGGCCTATATCGTTTTATAAAATTATTATTAATTAAAAAGAAATTAAATGTTATTAAAATATACTGAAAATCATCAGCAACACACCTAACAGAATTGCATTTTATTGAACGCGTGTATTTATAATTAAATTGGTTTAAGTTTTAATAAATTTATTTCTTTATTAAAGTTTAAATGTTTTGTGAATAATGACTAGCCTGAAACCATGAAATAGAATAAATTAAAAATATTATAAAACTGTTTAAAGTAGAAAATTATGACATGCAATTAGCCGAGAAATTGTTAAAAAACTTTTTTACGCTCAAACGGTGCTGAAATATATTTTTTAAATTGAACTGACTATTTGTCTCCTCGTGAAATTACTCCTGCTGAACCTCTTTTTAAAATTTTAAAATATTCTAATTATTTTTAATATTTGTAATTTTACAGGTTGTAAAAAATATATTTAAATATATATATTACAAGTTATTTACTAATTTATTTATTGTTGCAAAAGTAAAGATTTCTTATACAACAAAAATTCATTTGATTTATTTTTATTAATTTTCGCAAATATTTCTACCATACTATGGGTCATCGGGGAATGAATATTTTGATTTCTATTTATTTGTCAAATCTCGACTATTTAAAATAGTAATATGTAGGGGAATGTGGTCAGGGTTGGCCCGCTGTCTAGGTCGGGCCACTGCGACTTTTCAGTGTTAACAACTGATGACACCTATGTGGGTGGGTGGCTAAACATCCCTCAATGACAACGAACTTTTCGTGCCATTACTGATTTCGAAGTGTGAAATTGAAACGTGTTGTTCACTCAGTGACATAAAGACAAAAAAAGTTTTCTAGTAGCTGTTAATAAAGCATCAAAACTTGGAGCAAAAACATGAATTCGTCAAATTAATATCGTTAAATGTGTTATGGGGATAGCCTTTAAAAATTCACATTAAAAAAATTTCATTTTTGTAATCTGTGTGGTTGTGATGTGACGCGATGCGGTAATAGCACTTGTCGTTTAGGTTGGACCATATGTGTATGTAGTCAGGGTTGGCCCACTGTGATTGTGTGCATTAATGCCCGGTTTCTTCACCTTGAGATATCTATTGGATAAGTATAACTATACGGATAACCAATCAAATAACCGTAATTCAAATTTTTACGGTTGTTTGATTGGTTATCTGTATAGTTATACTTATCCGATAGATATCTCAAGGTGAAGAAATCGGGCATAAGGCACGTACCTTGACCGATATCGGCCGGCATTGTACAGTGGCGGGTATCTGACATCTAAGGGAGGGAATGCAAGAAAGAAATGCATTTGAAATCTGCCAAAATGACTAGGAGATACTTCATTTGCCAAAACTGCGATTCAGATTAACGTTCAAGTAAAGCATCAGTTCGTTGCGACATTATAGTGTAAAGTTTTACTCGTAGGTAACAGCCCCAGTCAGGAGGGAAAATTCCCCTGCCCCCTGCCGGAGTCTTGTCCTGGGAATTTTTCCGAGTAGAGGCCGGGGTTGTTTACTCGAGTATGGCACGAAAAAACACGGAGATGGCAAAAAAGCTGAGATTATACCCTTAAAAAGTAGTTGTTTTCACGAAAAGGCTGAGTTGGCAAAAAAAGGGTGAGCCGGAAGGAAAATACTCTGAAGGAATCTCGTTAATCCATTCATACGCGTCAATATGATCTGTATTCGTAAAAACTCGCGATTAGCCCCGATTCTTGAGTGCAATACTTGATGAAATAAAAATAAAACGAATTTGGTTTATTATTTCATCTAGTTAATCATTTTTGAACATTTTTGCATGAATTTTGTCGATTCTAAGTGATGGGCCAATTCCCGTATCCCGTATAAGTTTTCTATTATTTACCCAATCAATTTGCAATCGCCTCGAAAGTATTCTTATTCCTAGACCTTTTTGGTCATGTGTTTAGATTAACAAAATTCTTTCTTAAACGGAAGTTATGAGCAAAAGTTAAAAAGGTGGCCAACCCTGACGACATTCCCCTATGTAAGTTGTTAACTATTGAAATCACCATTAAATTAAAATTTAAAAATTAAGATTCCACCGATGATTTGTTGCTATCAGTAGATGTTTTATTATAATGTTTATTAACATGTTGATAATTAAATTGGGCTAATAGTTTTACTCATCAAATGCCTACCTGTTGGGCCCTTGAGCATAAATGGTTATTATTATTGAAGTTGAAGTTGTTTTTATACTGTTCTAATAATAATCAATGTAGCTCTGGTTTTTGTATTGTCAAATATTAAATTTATTCGTTTCATGCTAAAGCTTTCTTTGTTGTAAAAGCTGGTCGACTTTTCAGTAACTATAATAATTATTAATGGACATATAAAATCAATCCTGTCAAGTGTAAAATTTTGACTAAGCAACATTGAAAAATGTTACTATTTCAAAATTCAATGCTATTAAAGTTAAATTAGAAGTACAAACTTTGTCGTTAATTAGCTTAAATTATAAAGGTTCAGTATTTTTAAATTTTCTGAAAGCTCTAGATACTTCAATAAAAAAATAAGGTAATTTATCATTTTCATTAGTTTATTCGTTTAAAAACGATTTATGATTACTGCATTAAATTTCATTTCAATGTAAGTACTTATACATAGGTAGCACTATTTATAAATACTTGACAATGAAAATACTAAATAATGTACCAGCTGATTACCTGAATTGTAATTTACTAGTAGTTGTCTTAAAGTAGAGTTATGATGTTCAAATTTATACAAACAAAGAAATGTAATGCTGCTTTTCAAGTTTATCTTACACTTTATACACAAATAATGCTAAAGAAAACACGTTTTCTCATTGTATTTCTTAGAAATAAATATCGTAAGTCTTAACTTTTTGGCAACAACTTAAACTTCCGAATCGTGTATTATGTGATACAGTGATGTGATATGATTAAGAAAATAAATAAATTAATATAAATTATTGTAAATGCCAATTGTAATAATTATTGCACAATACTATCAAATCGAAAAAACTTTATTAAGAAATAAATAAATGTAGGTTCCTATTTCTAACACTTGAAGCTTTTTTTTCAAAATATATAAACTTTTGAATTCATGTTATATTTATATTATTTAAAAAATTATAATACTATAACAATATTATTTTTTGATCTTTGTGCAAGCGCAACTGAGCAACTTTGTTCTGAAAAATAAAGCTCTTTTTTACATTCTTCTTTACCTCAGGATTGATTCAGGATCTGAATCAATTAGATAAATAAACCAAGCAACCAATAAACTTGTTACAGTGAAATTGCATTGATGTCATCTATTTGGTAACTTGGTTAATTTATCTAATAGACTCGTATCTTAGAGATATGCCTAGATGAAAAATCGGCCATTAGTTACAGGAATTAATTATAATCAAATTAATATCCTCATTATACCATAAAGTGTAGAGGGTTCTTGTATCTGCATGTTATTTATGTACAACAAATATTATTTTATAAATCTGCGCCACTTTTCCTTGTCAATTGCGAGTTTTCTAGCTTCCTCCCATGTTATTCCTTTTTCTTCCATTATTCTTCGCATGTTGTCGTTCCATGTCTTCATGGGTCTGCCTCGTGTTCATTTTTCACTTGTTCTTGCCAGCCACGTCTGCCTCGTTGACATATCTTCTCTCATCCTATTAATATGACCGAACCATCTAAGTTGCTGTCTTTCTATTTTTACCGTCAGTGATTTCATATTCAACCTATCTCTGACTTCACTGCTTCTTATTCGGTCTAATCTGGTCAGTCCTTCCACTCTTCTCTGGTATTTCATCTCACAAGCTTCCAGCTTGCTCTTCGCTCTGGAGTTTATAAGCCAGGTTTTGCAACCGAATGTCAGTATCGGAAGATATACCGTTTTGTAGATTGTTAACTTTGTTTGTTTTGATATTTCTCTCTTGTTGATGATGGTTCTATTCAGTGCTTGATACATCGTTGCAGCGGATCCCACTCTGTTGTTAATTTCTTCCTCGTAACTTCCATTGCTTTCAACCATCGCTCCGAAATATTTAAACTGTTTGACCTGTTGTAATCTTTCATGTCCTTTTCTAATATCAGCAGTTCTTTCTTCTTTATCTATTACCATAACCTTTATCTTTTGGATATTTATTTCCATATTTCTTGTTTTTAAACTCTTTACCCAGACATTTATATTGTGTTGCAGTTCTCTGTCATTCCTTGCAGATACTACCAAATCGTCTGCAAAAGCACATTCCGAAATCTCAACTCTTTTCATGTTTCTGTAACCGACAATATGTATAATTTATTATATTATCTATTAGGACAATAAACAACAGCGGGCTCATAACGCCACCCTGTCCCACTCCTTCTATTGTGCTAAATTCATCAGATATTGCATTTCCCGTTCGCACGTAGTTTCTTGTGTTGGCGTAGATACTTTGAATTGCTCGTATAAGTTCTTCATCAATTTTTCTGTCACGCAGAATTTTCCAAATTGTGTCTCTAGGTACTCTATCGCACGCCTTCACCAAATCAACAAAACACATGCAAAACGATCTGCCGTGTGCTAACTCTTTTTCTGAGATTTGTCGAATAGTAAATGCATGATCGTTAGTGCTATGCCCTCTTCTAAATCGAGGATGCGCCATCCATTTTTCGATATCTCCTATAGTTACCGATTTCCCCATAAGAAGGATCGAAATTGAGCCACCCTGTACACAGTAATGAAATTCACCGGTAGTTGGCGCACACTCGGTTATCCCCTTTCTTAAATATTGTCAATATCATCGCTACTTCCCAGTCCTTCGGGACTTTTTCTTGGGTCCATGCCAAGTTAAAAATTTTGTGTAGTATCGAAAGTCCTTTTTCACCAAGATATTTTAACATTTCTGGCTTAATGTCGTCATGTCCAGCAGCTTTTCTTGTTTTCTGTTTTTTAATTGCCTTCTTTATTTCTTCTAGCGTGATATGATTTGATTTGTTTTTTTACAATTTTAGTGTCTACTATTTCTTTCTTTTTATTCGCTTCCAGTAGTTCTTCAAAATATTCCTTCCATCTTGCCACAGGATATGGCAATAAAAATTAAGTTTTTTAAATAAAGATTAATATACAAATTAACCAGCTTTGCCTGAAAAAAAAAGTGTTAAAGGATACCATGAACCGGGTAAAAAAAAGATAAAACATATTATGGTTTGCATTTGGCTTTGGTATGTTCAGTGATTTAGACGAAAAAACATATATATTTTATAACTGATCGAGTAAATTTTTGTGCACTGATGAGCAAATGCCAGAGTTGCCAATCTTTATATGGCGATTTTAGTATTGCGTAACAAAGTATAAGAGATAATTTAAATTTTAATGTATTTTTTTAGTTCAATATAATTGATTTCAATTTTAATTTTCATAAATTAAATAGGTAGATGCATCCTAGTTATAATAATATACCGGGTGCTGATTGAGTTAGCCGAACATAGGAAATTAACATGTAAAAACTTATTTTTGCAATTTCCTGCTTCCCTAATTATTTTAGAGAAAAAATGAAAGATATAAAAATAATGCAGAAATATAAACTACAAATGATAAGACTATTAGATTTCATCTAACTTTTAATTAAAAGGTGAAAAAATGCTTTCGAAATTGTTAAAATTTTCATTTATCGCACTGGCCATGTAATAAATTCAATTTAATTTATATTTTCCAAAATAATTACCATGGAAACTTCCATGGCAAGTCCGAAAAATGAAACTTTTAACAATTTTATAAGCATTTTTTGGCTTTTTAAGTAAAAGTTAGATGAAATCTAATGCTCTTATCATTCGTAGTTTATATTTCTGCATTATTTTTGTGTCTTTCATTTTTTCTCTAAAATAATTAGGGAAGCAGGAATTTTCATAAATAAGTTTTTACATGTTAATTTCCTATGTTCGGCTAACTCATTCAGCACCCGGTATAAGATATAAAGGGTGATTTTTTAGCAACTTTCTTTTTGGTAACACTGTTGTTGGCAGCTCAGCTGTTTTCGTGTAACATGTTACTGTCAGACATGTTCAGTTTGGTCTATAATTTAACCTTGAATCAAGTTACAAACGAACAACGCTTGTAGATTATTGAAAATTTATTTATTTATTTATTATTTATTGAAAAATTATTCGGTGAAAAGCTTATTTCGCGTCTGGGGCCGGTCAATTGGCCGCCTAGATCATGCGATTTAACGCCTTTAGATTATTTTTTGTGGGGCTATGTTAAGGTTCATGTCTATAGGGATAAGCCCGCAACGATTGACGTACTGGAAGCCAATATTGAAGAATTTATTGGTGAAATACCGGCCGATATGTAGGAGAGAGTATGCCAAAAACGTATGAACCATTTGAGGCGTAGCCGCGGTCAACATTCTCATGAAATCATCTTTAAACATTGAATTACATATTATGTAGACCGTTCTATCGCCTCAAATAAGGATTTCATACATTTCTCTAAATTTTATGTGTTTTATTTTTAAATCAAATCCGAAAGCTCTTAAAAAATCACCCTTTATAAATCTATTATAAAAAAAAGATGTACAAAATTTGCAAAAATTCGATTTCTATGATATTATTAGCAATCTGAATGTTTCAAATTAGTAGGTAATACCAAAGATAATAAAACTTAAAGATGCCCAACACTATACAAATTTATGTGTATCCCAATCTACTCCCTTAATAAGTAGATGGCGAAACTAATTATATTTTTTTAGGTTATATTTTCGTGTTTTTAATGTATGGAACTCACTACCACTCGATGTTGTTAGCGCTCCATCGGTAATTCATTTAAGGCTAGGTTGGATGGTTTTTCGTTGGCTTAGTCGAGAGGTGGTTTGTTCTTTTCTTGTCTAATGTATATGTATTAAGTATTATGTAATATTTTGATCCAATTTACAGTGTTGATTCGAATGGTGTTAATTAATAACTGTTGTAAGTCGATTGGACTTGTCTTTGTATTTTTTTTATACTGCTTCTTGAGCTTTATAGGTACTTCTGTACCTCTGCTCTTTATATTTGTTAATAATAATAGTAATAATAATAATAATTTTAATTAGTTTTTTTTTGTCATGTTTTTTGTAGGTTGTAACTATGGACTTCCATAGACTTCCATGGTTACAACCTACAAAAAACATGACAAACTAAAAAAAACCTAATTAAAATACAACCTAAAAAAATTAAATTAGTGTCGCCATCTACTTAAGGGAGTAGATTGGGATACGCATAAATTTGTATAGCGTTGGGCATCTTTAAGTTTTATTATCTTTGGTAATACATACAAAAAGTGAATTTTTGGTATTAACATCTATAATGAAAATAGATCGAGATAGATACTTCTTCCATAATATGTTACCGATGAATAACGTGGGACAATTGCAAAATCAGAAATCTCAGCTAAATTTTGATTTTCCAGTAGTCCACGTTATTCATATTAGTAACATATTGTGAGAGGATTATATTACCTTCATGATAGATCTTTAAGAAGATTTTGCAGTAGCCTCACGTTACTCATTGGTAACATATTGTGAGAAAAGTATTTATATTTATAATAGACCGTTACGACCGAAAATTCACTTAGACTATTTTCAGTGTAGGTTTTACTTTTTTGAATTATGAAATACGGTTATTTTGATTAGGTATGTTAAAGTTTGATTTTCTTACTGTATCTTACTATTTTTATCTGAATTTTTTTCTCAATATTTGCTCAAAACTTATCAAGTAATTAATTGTTGAAGTTGAAATTATAAAATTTGACGTCGTTGACGTTACATCTCGTCTTTAAGGATGTATAGGAGATACAATCGGAGACAAAACTATAGTTAATTTGGATTTCACGAATATTGGTCTTATGTGTGTAGTAAAATACTTTTTAAATATCATAAACGATAAACAAAGTTATAAAAATTCCACCAAGCCAATCGATGGGGTTACATTAAGGACGGTATCTTCCATTGGATTATCCAATAATTATTCGATTATCCTCAGCTAAAGATAGATTTTTTTAGTTTTAAACATGTTTTTCTGTTTAATACATGTTTGTTTTTTTTCTAAGGTAATAAAAAACCGTTTTAAACATAAAAAACTGTTTTAAATATAAAAAAAAAGTTTGTTTTGTTTTATTTAAAAAAAAACATGTTTTTTTACAACCCTGAATATGGTGCTAAGATAAGCAATAAATCTGAGCATATTTATGGAGATCTCTATTCAGGGGTGTTGGTGTTTTCTTGGTTGATATTGGTATCTGCTTGAATTTATTTGTTGTAGTTTTTTATGTTGAAGTTTGAAAGATTTTTATTTTTGACTTACAGTTTTCCGACAATTTTCTATTTACATTTTATTTAAATTTTGTTTCTTAAGCGTTTGAGAAGCATGCTGGATGACATATTGAGATACACATATCAAAATTGTCCTGTAGATGAGGTTATGAGTTGACATGGGTTAATAAATAAATGTAGTTTTATAATAATATTTTCTTCATTGTAGTCCTGAAGAAGAGTGAAATTAAAACTCAAAACGTCGACTGAAGGTTAAAACGTAGTTTTTTTTGAACCAGTAGTCCACATTTTCGATAAATTTTTGTATATTGCAGTTTATGGACGGTAAGGAGACAATGATTAATTAATTCAATAAGTAGTTGAGCAAAAATTAAGAAAAAAATTCAAATGACTTGTTATGTTTCGCCGGTTACAGTGTCGAACGCTTAGAGTAAGAAAGAGAATGTATTCATCAACTATAAGTTTTATCACAAATTTAACTATCAGGAGGTTGTTGAAAGCACAGTAGTTGTCAAAGCTAGGCTAAGTTAAATTACTAAAATTTAGATCAAGACAGAAATGCCTTAATAAAGAAAGAAGGATCTCAAAGTATCCAAGTCCAACAATTTTGTAAAACATACTTGGAGTGCATTAGTTTTAAGTTTCAGTTTACATTAGTTAAATTGTTTAGAAGAATAAATTTTAAATTGTGATTTTCGTATAAAAAACTACTTTTGGTTTGAAATACAAATGTATAATTAATAATTACCGATGTACATTATGCAACATGTTATACTAATGAATCAAAACTGTAAAACGTGAATTTTCCAACGATTCTAGAAGATTACATAAAATCACAATTTTACTAATATTAATATTATAATATTAAATACGTAAAATTCAGAAGGGTCTAGCACGAGTAATTCTGAACAAAATGAATTCAAATTTGTTCAGCGGTATAAGGAGCTGTCTTATGAATTTTCTACCAATTTTATCTGGATCCACGAGAATTTTTGTAAATGCATAACAATTTATTTGCAAAATTTCACAATTTTTGGAATTGCATTGGCCAAGCGATGGGTGATTTGGCAAATGTTTGCCGGCAAATATTGTCTCTTATTCGATGCATGTCTGTATAACGAACTTGCTGAATTTTTGCTGAATACTACTGTAAAGACGAATTTTTATGCGTGGGCTTCTTAAGATGATATCACACACAGCTACTTTTGCTGCGCAGCCAATTAAATAACTGCGCAACTTTAGCTGCTTGTCCTGTGAACACTGGTTCAACCTAAAAAGCAGCGCGTGCAGTAGTGCTACCTGCAACATTTTTAACGCGCAAATCCTTTCAAAGTAGCTTAATGTGAATCGACACGTTTGTGAGTTGCGAGCGCAGTAAAAAATATTAACTTGGGTGAACTTTTGAAGCGGCTGCAGATGAAAACTTGATTACTGTCAACCTGACATGCAGCTTATGCAGAAGCAGTACAAAAACTGCGCAGCAAAAGTAGCTATGTGTGCCATACACAATGAGCCGAATAGGAAACATTTGCTGAATTACGCATCGTGTGGTCTAGCATAAGATGTCACTTGTCGAGACCAAGATTTGATCATTGTGTGTTACAACAGTGTAAGGATCTCTGCAACAACAGAGGACGACAAACATTACTTGAACAACCTTATTTAAATAACAATAAGTAGTTTAAGGTAAGTATACTTTTAAATATAGTATGTCTTGGACTTAATTGATTTTTATTGACTTAAATACAGTGGTTACCAGGTCGAAGGCTGCAGGTAATCATTTGAGAGTAAATCGTCTCAATTTTGGCACCGAACTATGAGATCTTGTATTGGTTAAGATCAGTATTTACTTCCTTATTTCGTTTCAAGGATCATTATTTTGCTTTATTATTAGAGCCCGGATTTATAAGCACTTATAATTTCAAAATAAGCGCTTTAAAAAGTTTCAAAAAACAGAAAAAAAGTCATATAAAATTGAAAAAAAGCACTAAAAATCGAACATCAAAATGTAATTTTTATTAAATATTAATTAAACATTCGCTTCATAATTATAAAAAAATTAATTTTCATATATTTTTCCAAATTTTTCAATTTGAAAAATTGTTGTCTGTCGTTAATGCCTGCTTATAAATAAAAAAAAAATGTTTAGTAAATAATTTTTACCGATTCCACTAAAAGCCAATTTTTTTTTTCAAATTTTCGATGGACGATAGAATAATTATTAATGTATTCTTAAAAAATTTTTGACATTTTTTTATTGCTGCCGACGACGATTCTGACAATTCAGAAACAAATCTTGGAAAATATTCAATATTTGTCGCAAAATATACAGTAGTTCCAGAAATTATTATTAATGCTCTCCTATGTTAACAATGTAAATCGTACATTTTAAAGACTTTTTTCTCATATAAAAATCGATTTTATAGCTAAATGTTTTATTGACATTTTTTGTTGCAAATTTCATTCCCTTGATGAAATATGTATAGAAACGAAAATGAAGGGAATGAAATTTTCACTTGTAATATCACAAGAGAATGAGAATAAATTGAAAATAATTTCACATATTTTCGAAAAGTTGTTGCCAGGCAATAGATACGAGAGCCCGAAGGGATCGAGTCGCTATTGACATAATAATATTTCAAATTATTATCTAATTTATCGAATTCTCGTGTGATATTCGATTGATTATTTTTTTCGTTGATTTTAATATTAATTTCATGGACTGACGATGTACTAAACCGTTTTTGATTTTTTTTATTCATAATTAATTGACAGACGTCAAACCAAATAAATATGTTGCTATTAAAACAAATACATACTTCAAATTATTCTCGCGGCAATAATGTAAGTAGATTATTCCCACTAGCATAATGTTTTGATTGGCAACTTTGATTGATATGGAAAGTTTCTATTGGTTTTCAGGAAAAAAAAAATCAATAAAAATGTCTGAAACATTTTGCTATATTGTTGTTCCTCATACTGGTTCATAAAGAATAGGTGTATCTGGAAAATTTTCTTTAAAAGTTTTCTAAAATTTTCTAATATCTAAATTTTTTAAAATAAATTATTATAGGTCCCCAAAAAAATTTAAAAAAAGCTCAAATAAGCACTAATGTGCGTTTTAAGCAAAATTTTGAGAAAAAAGCAAAAAAAGCACTATCAACATTAGGTCAAAGCACTGAAATTTTTAAGAAACGTCAAGATCCAAAAGGAATATATTCTGCTTATAATTTAGAGCAATAAGCAAAATGCTTAGAATCCTGGCTCTATTATTTATTATCAACGGTTTAGGCGTTTAGGGAATAACCACAGCAATATAATATTTTTATCCAACACCTCTGTCTTATGAAGGCATAATAATGCCGATTTTACATATCTTATGGGGTCTATAAAACACTAGTGACTTATGTAAATTATTAGTACACCTACTTTATACTAATTTTCATAATTTACATCTGACATTTTAAAACGTTAAAACTTTTAATTACATTTTAAACTATTATTACGAGATATTGGATAAAGCTTTGTATTACACACGTGTCTTAACAGCAAATAAGTTACTCAAGAAAAATTAGCCACTCGAGCAAGCTCTCGTGACTAAACATTTCTTTCGTAACTTATTTGCCTTATAAGACACTTGTATAATAAATAGCTATTATTGCTACAACATACAAGTAACGATTCAATTTAAATTTAATTATTTAGTTTTTGATTAAAATAACATAATACATTAAATTTTACAATAATTAATAAATTAGCTAGCTCGGGTAAACTCCGCTACATACCGGATGCTGAATGAGTTAGCCGAACATAGTAAATTAACATGTAAAAACTTAATTATGCAAATTCCTGCTTCCCTAATTATTTTAGAGAAAAAATGAAAGACACAAAACTAATGCAGAAATATAAACTACGAATGATAAGAGCATTGGATTTCATCTAACTTTTACTTAAAAATCCAAAAAATGCTTTTGAAATTGTTAAAAGTTTTATTTATCGGACTTGCCATGAAAGTTTCCATGGTAATTATTTTGGAAAATATAAATTAAATTGAATTTATTACATGGCCAGTGCGATAAATGGAAATTTTAACAATTTCGAAAGCATTTTTTGACCTTTTAAGTAAAAGTTAGATGAAATCTAATGGTCTTATCATTTGTAGTTTATATTACTGAATTATTTTTATGTCTTTCATTTTTTCTCTAAAATAATTAGGGAAGCAGGAATTTTCATAAATAAGTTTTTACATGTTAATTTCCTATGTTCGGTTAACTCATTCAGCACCCGGTATAACTTCAGCGACATCAGAAAAATAGATAGTCACAGCAATATTTTCAGACACTTATTTTTGATTAGAGAGATTTCTAACGGATTATATTTTTTAGTACATTCATACAGTGAGCTCGTAAAGTTTGGAACTAATTCAATATGAACATTTTTAAATCTTGAGCAGCGATTTTCACCTTTCACGTTATTGGTGGAAACCTTACAAACAGAATTGGGTTAATGTAATATTTATAATTGAATAATGAAACATAATGTAATTATTGTTTTAAACGTTATTATTTTTTTACTTCTTCTTACGACTCTTATTGTTTTCTTTTCTATTAAATTGAACTAATAACTTTATTTTTTATAAAATGAACAAAGAAGCTGTTTCAAAATTTATATTAGGTATATATCATTTACTTTGTAATCATTCATTATCGACAAGTTCCACTTGAACGTAAACGTTGTGTAACAATTTATGTTCTTTAGCTACTTACTTTTAAACAAAATCAATACCTTCAATCTGAAAAATGTTATCTTATAATTTTTCTTACTTAAAATTATAAAGTACCTACTACTTTCGTTTTCTACATTTTGTTCGAACATAAATGGTGTAGGTACCTTCTATTTTAAAATGCATTTTATATCAATAGATTTTAAAATACTAATTATAATAACTCTCTGTGCACTTACTTTTTTTGTAAGAAATATTATTGTTTTGCTTTTGTTTAACATCCTCTATACAGAAAAAGAAATTCCTATTTTGGAATATGCTACTTTAATTTAGAAATTAAATAATAGCAAATCATCTTAACCATTCGGTCAAGTGATTTACATTGGATGAGTGTAGCTCTTATAAGTTACCGGAAAATTTCTCAATGTGTAAACACAAAAAATTATGCTATTTGTGTTCCAAATTATGAAGTGTCGCAAAGTCACCTGTTTTTACGGTACAGTGCTTTGGTTCACATAATTATACGATAAAATCCTTTTTGCATCTAAAATATTCAATGAAATTTTTCAAATGCTTGGAAGCAAAATGTTCTAGAACAGGTGTCGGCAATCTATGACTCGCGGGTCACTAAGTGACTCAAAGTATAAGATATAAAAATAGATTATAATTGAGATTATTTCAAGATGTGTGAACTGAAAGTTTGGATGTATGAAAATGATGACAAAATCAACCTATCGGTTGATTTGGAACTGCATCTCAGAAATGTTGCCGACGCCTGTTCTAGAGTTTTTTTTCGTTATCAAACAATAGGTAAGCGTGTCAAATTTATGTTTTAGTTCTAAGACGAGAGAGTATATTTGGTCATAAAATATTATATATGAAAATATAAATAGAAAATATAAGTTGAAGACTCGAGTTCCAATGTTACAAAACTTTTGTTACTTCCTGTTCAAAACGGAAAGAAACTATACTTAATAAAACAATGTCAGAATTCTCTTAACGAAAAGTTTTAAAATTTGTTACAATGTTATTGGCCTTTTTAAGGATTGGAATTGTGCAACGCTCTTTTCACTCTACGGTATAGTGGCTTTATTGAGTTTGCTTACTTTGAATTTTATTTATTGTGATGTTTTCGTTGTTGCAATAATACTGAATTAGAAATTTTTCCATATTTTGCTTGCTGATGGATTTATATCTGTAATAGTCGCTTTCTCGCTTTAGACTTTTGTTTTAATCTAAAATTGTATATCCATTTTATACAGGGTGGCCGTTTGAAAACAAAACAGACGAGATTGTAGCCAGCAGAATTTTTTTTTCAAGAAATACAAAAACACGACAAAAAAAATTGAAGCTGCAAAAATGCGAAATAAATACGATATTTCAATACATTTAGAGCCAAACTACACGAGTTTGGCTCTTAAGAATAAAAACGTGAAAAACGCTAAGACAAGTTGATTTTAATTTCAAGGGGACTACATTTACTGCTATTCAAAAAACATTGACAGTTCACCCCTTAAGGTAAAGAGCAAACCACCCTTGGAATTTTGAATGAAAAGGGTCTGGTAAAAAGATTAGTGTAATCAAATTAGATGTTGAACAATTTGAACAATGTTTTAAAAAATTTTAATTAAAAAAAAATTATTTTTTTTTGAAGCGGACGAAGGAAAAATAGTATGCATGCTTCAAGCGTAAAGTGCCTTTTGTGCTCGGACACGATTGCTGCGCTCGGTTGCGGCTCGCGCTTCAAATTACGCCTCCGAGCACAAAAGGCTCACTTTCCGCTTTAAATATGCGATATATACTATTTAATGTTCTATTGATTTAGTGTTTCAGTTGTATCTTGTAAATTATTATCAATCCGTGCTACCAACGTTTGTAGAAGTTAGTGTGTGCTCACGTCCATCACTTACTATGGATATAACTAATGATGTCCTTATTACTAATCGTAAAATGAAATCGATCATGTTAAAAAATGCATTGATTGTTTGGGAAGATGATTTTTTTTATAACATAGTATTTAACAATATCTGCTATTTATTGTAAAAAGTATCGGTTTTTTTTTGTATTTGTATGTATTTTTGGGTAAAACTTAGACAATAATAGTTTTTTGTGATTACGGTCAAGTGAAAGGTATATTGTGTAATATTATTCAGAAGCTAATTAGCTGCTTGGCTAAGAAAATCCAAACAAAACTATGGTTACTTTTCTCGGTTAACTGTCTCGGGACAGCAAGACCATAAATCCTCCAACCTCAATAAACGTTAATAGGTTTTCAAATTGATAAGGCTCTTCATTCACAAATTAGTTTTTTTGCCAAAGCTTTTGGTGAGACCTTGACATCAAATTTAAAATAAGAAATTAAAAGTTGTTTCAGCCGCTATGCATCTTCGAACAACCTAAGATAGTATACCATTTACTCCACCTTCGTTAATAAAGCTTATTTTGAAAAATTTCGTTGGAGAAAATTAATTGAACAAAATGTAAAATAAGTTTGAAGAATATTTAAATATGATTTAACCATGGTAAAAAAGAAATAGCACTGTACATACATACATACATACATACATACATACATACATACATACATACATACATACATACATACATACATACATACATACATACATACATACATACATACATACATACATACATACATACATACATACATACATACATACATACATACATTCATACAAGTATAAAAAACAAGAACGGATCATTATATACATTATAACCGACAGAAAATGAAAGGGATTTGTACTTAATTATACAAATTATATTATGTTAAAAATTATAACATTTTGATCAATATGTTGATGTAACCTCATGACAATAGAACACAATAAAAATATTTTTGACAGGTTGTAAATATTTATTAAAACGACCTGGTCGCTTGTCCCACGGTCAAGGGCATTATGACAAGGGCATAATAAATATAGTAGTTTGCTATGTTAGGTGAGCGACGTTAATTTGTCGGCATTTTTACGTTGAATTAAAGTTTATAATATTATATTGTTTATTGAATGTGTACGTATTCGAAACTTGCTTAGCTTATTCTTGGGTTTAAACTGATATTGAAATAACAACATTTAAAATAAAAAACTTATTATTAACATAACACATCAGTTAAGAAATTTTACACCTCAATTGTTGCATAAATTTTATAATTGTTTACTATCGAATTATATGCGCAGCAAATTCTTTTTTTTAGTTGTTGTCTCTTAACATTTTAGTTTGAGAAGGTGGTGGCGGCCCCATCGCCATCTTCTAAAGAGCTGCAGCCGTCACTGATGAATTACATAATCTTACTATAATACATAGATACAGTAGAAACTCCATCATTCGACACTCCCATATTGGACAATTCCGAGAATTTCTCATGCTGATGGACAGATAATTATGAGCTTATGACGCACAAGTTGTGAGCTTATCAAAATCCACGACTGGATTTCAGCACGTAGGCAGACAGATTGATTACCTACATTATAATGCTTACATTAGTAATAGCAATATAACGGCGTTTTTATTGCTAAAATAAAGGGTAGATTAAATTTGAAAAAGATGTTATTCGAAATTAATAAAAAGTAATTATTTACAATCTAATCGTATAATAGTTAAGTTATTTTGGTAATACGTGTCATCACAATTTTGTCATTTAATTTATAACATTTATTCGTAAAATATAAAATTATTTTAAAGTTTATATTATGCAAGTATCTAATAAAATTTTTGTAAAATAATTCTTTTTACAAAATTTGTATATTTAAATTACACCATCAAGTTTGCTGGGTAAGGCATAGTGTAAATAAATTCTTATCGTAATCAAGAATAATATGATATGTTTATATCATATAAAGATATTAATTTCAATTCCCTATTCGACAAATTCTATGTTTGGACAGGAAATGGGTCCCGTTTATGTCGAATTATGGAGTTTCTACTGTACTTGTAATTTAAAGAATGTATTTAGCTTAGTTGTATAGCAAGTGTATGCCTGTGAGTAGAAGCGGCCTGAAAAATAAAAATCTAATTCTAAAGGAATGAATCTTCCGACTGCAGTATAATGCTACGAAGCAAAATCTCTTTTAAATCTTGAAACGGTTGTAATATTTAAATTTATGAAAGAAATTGGTGAATCGTGACGAATTTAATAAAATGTGTCCTATTAATAAAAAAATCAGTTGAAATTCAATTTGCAAGCGCAACGTACGTTCAAATTTTTACATTAGTAAGATTTGGATAGGAATAATTTTGCGTTAGTAATTGAAACAAATGATAGCAATTTGTTAGCAAGAAGTTAGTTATGGTTGAGTATTTGAGTGACCGGCGTGGAAACATCTGCGGTTCCTAAACCTAAACAATAGGTTACTGCTGAATGCTGATACTGTAATGAAAACCGTGGTATAGGCTCGACTTGCGCGTGCTCTCCCCGTCAAACCGCGCCGCTAACACCGAACGAGATCATTTCAAGTCGTTCATAGAAGTTGAGTGGTTCTTAGTCTTGTTGATAGTTTTTAAACACCTTCGTGGTTCACGTGGCAAGAAATTGAAATACTATCCATATTTTAGTGTCGGTTAGTGTATCGGTGTTGTGCGTACGAGATCATGTCTTTGTTTAATTTCAATTTTAAACAAGTATAAAAAATATTTTCGATTTTTCTATACTACACGGTAACTGCCTTGTGAACTGCAATTATTTTACATCCGTTCTCAGTTCTTTCACCTATTCTCACGCTTGGATTGCTCATTCGGTCCATGACATTGGAAGTCTGACTACATCTCACTTCTACAATTTTATTGGTAAGTTGAAATACCTATCGAACAGACATTAAAATTTTTTAATAATGTCGAGTCATAATTTTAATCGAATTGACAAAGGCGAAAAATGTTGACCAATTTTTATAAGAAATTTACTCCTTAGTCCTTGCCTTAACCACCGACTCCTTGTAACCCTCTAAAAACTAGTCATCGGGTTGTGCTCCGCACGATGTACAACTGAACAAACTACTCATCGGATATTTTGAATAAAATCGATTCGGTAGTTATATTTTGCTTGCCATTTATCACAATGTGTACCTATATACAAACTGTTGACTTTTCAATAACTTCAATTAAAGCCGTATTCTAGCAACCGAAATTAATTTTACCAAACTATAATCAAAACATTCATAAATTTATGTTGGAAATTACATAAATGCTGCCAATGCTGATATGCCAATGTTACGATTTGCATCTGTTGCCAATAAATCATTGGTTTTCATCTCGAAATCACAACTTCAAAATAATGTAGTAGGTACTTAAATACATGTTTCTAATGGCGGGTAGTACTTATTGTTGCTTTATATGATTATTTCTTATTTGTCGCAGTGGCTTTGCTTAGTCACGTCTTCGAATTCTCTTTGTTATTCTTCGCCCACGGTTTAGATAATCTACAAAATCGATTTTAAACTGAATTTTATTTATTTTGCCATAAGTGGGCATAACTGCTACGAACAACAATAACATCAAAATTGAGACTGCTATATTATAGGATCGAAATAATTATAATTATTAATTTTCAATTAAAATTTTAATCAATTATTTTTATCGATTAAATGTGCAATTACAGAAATGTCACCTACACGTACAATTATTGACCATGCGATCTGTGCGATTATTGTTAAACGTAACAAACGCAAATGTGATTTATTATTTGGATATTTGACATAATCGCTAAGTAGTTACTACATAATATCGGTTATATAATTAAATTTGGTATTTTTACGATATTATGTACAATTTTTTAGTAAAAAATTAATGCAGCGAATTTTTTTCGAGGACATTTGTTTTCTTTTCGGGTGCTTCACGGTTTCAAATAATTTCATGTAGGCAATAATCTATTATTTTTACCCAAGAAGTATGAAGTAGATAAAAATATAAGCATCTCTTTGATATTTTCAAATACATCGATATATTATTTTAAAATATAATTAAATTATACGGTGATACTGATACTACTGATTCATAATAAATTATTTTATTTGCATACATTTTAAAAAATTAGAATTTTAAGTAGTTGGTATATAATTTAAATTAACTTCAGCTGTCTGTTGAATAATTACAACACTTTTCCAGATAGTTTAAGTGGTACCTCGATTGAATAAATGATGTTTCAAAAATTGCATCAATGATTAATACATTTATTGGCATCAGTAGGTACGTACGTACCTACTAATAACCTTAATTTTTCATTTATTGGCATTATGTCCTAGCTAAAAATCATACCTTTTTAGGTAAGCCACTGTAATTTATAATGAAAAAGAAATTAGATCTCAGCTGAAGGTTAACTTGAAGTCCATGTCGACTTTTTGTCTGAATATAAAATTCATTATTTAACGTTCAACATACACCCATCCATGTTTTGGAGGCAATATACAGTAGTGTTTGGTTATAACGAGCTCGGCTATTTAAAAATTTTTTGATAGCTTAAAATGTAAAAGTATTATTGAAAGGACGATAATATAGCCAAGTAATATTTTTTTACTGAACTTAACGAATCTAATTTTGAGTGTGAAATGAAATATTTATCGGTTATTAAGAACTCGCTTGTTATAAAAATTGAAATTCATTCGGAAGTGGAAAATTTCCTAACTGGGAAGCTGGATAATATGGTACCTACAGAGAACTTTCTAATCGACTTATATTATCACTATGTACTAACAAGTACCTACTCATAATATGTATTGCAATGCCCCCAACGGTATAAATTGCCAAAAACCACCCACTACCGAAAAACGCCTCGCTGGAGCGCACACATCTCTGAACATGAGACTCTCGTGAAATCTTAATGAATAAAACAATAATATGTTGTTAAATTTTTGATTTAATTACTCAAATTAGTTATAAAATTCTCCAAAAATACCAATCCAATCCTCAATATTTACTTGAATTGAAGCATAATAGTACAGATGTTTTTATATCTTTGTCTTACATAAGATCGATTAATATCTGACCAGAAGCCGTATAGCTAAATTTTCAATTTATTTAAATCGTAATTATTTCAACGTAGCTAACTGAAAATTTAACGTAATGACTCAATTTATGAATAATAATGAAATTTATAATCTCACGATGAAGTTTTTGAATTGTTTAAGAAAATGTTTAAGTTTTATTTCACAATAATGCGCTCACCCTGTACTTAAGTTGGAAGCGGCCTCTCTCGGTGATCACTTTGTTGTTGTTCCTCACATTTAAAACGGCTACTGATGGTTTGAAAGTTTTATTTGTGTTGATTTTTATTTTTGTGCACTTATTCGATGATTCTACTTGTAAATTCTTCCTTGTTTACTTATTCATTCCCTCTTCATTTACGGTACGTAACATTAGCTTTGTTTTGTTGATTGCGACATTTGTAAATTTAAACTAATTTTTCATGATTGCAGGTTAAATTTTCATATTTTATGGAGACACAATTTAATCAACTTACACGTTTGGTGGTCTCTGTCGCAATGTCCTTTTTTTATTCTGCGCATTTTGTTCTTACCATTTTCAAAATTACCAATTTACAAACATAAAACAACGGCGCGAAATTCGATCGGTGAGTATTAATTTTCGTTGTTACTTTTTCTTTTTAATTTTTAAACACTTTTATTTTAAGTTTTAGGCCCTAAATGCATTATCATTTACAGTCCTGATCATTATTAATCATCATCCTCTCATTCGAAGATTTGTGATCTAATAACATCTTTATTCTTATACAAAACTATGAAATGATCTCAAATAATTCATCGGTTAAGTATTTATTTTAGAAATTTATAACTAAAGCTTTCCTCTTTTAGGATTATACTACAAGTCATCATATTATTTTATTTTATTTTAAAACTTAATTTCTTCTCATCGGGTGATGAAATTTAAACAACTAAAATTACCGTAAAGGCTCATAATTAGCTTAATTTAGTAAAAAAAAACATGACAGTATATTATCTAATTTCTAGTAGGTACATATTATGTAGTACATATTTACACCGATTTGTGTTTATTAAGGAAATGTTCAATTTGTAATAACCATAAAGATGCTTTCAAGCTCGCATATAATAAGTCATTTTGGTTTTTTATTTTATTTTTATTGATATTTTTATTCAGTAAAATTAATTTCAACGGAAGTTATAGCAAAGTAATGCATATAAATTTTAAAATTATTGCACAAACAAGGATGAACGATAGACACGTGTTTCTGACTGTTGGAGACCAACATTGCGCTACGCTATGAAGCCAAAAGAACAGGTGAACTTCACATTATTAATATAACCGGTGTCGACGTCTTTCGTGAGTTTACACTTTACTGATCATAATTTCAGCAAAAGCTAGATAGTAATGCAAAAAAATTGGCTATGTAAACATTGCATAACTTTCCCCATTAAATTTGGGTATAAAAATTATCGTTCAACCTCTTCTTTCCGGATACCATTCGCGGAGAAAGACCGCGAGAAAGTTACAGTTTATATCAAAAAGTTGAAAAATTTGAAAACCAGTTAAATTAAAGGTGCAGATTTACTTCTTTGCACACATAATTGGAGTGTAAATTTTCGTTAGCCATCTTCTTGCATTGTACCGTTCTACGTGGAAGACCTCAAGGAAGGTTGCATCTGCGGGGCTCAAAAATCGCTCTACGCGGGACACGGAGCGTAAAACCCTAAAACATGTCAAAATTTCATAAACGTCAAACTTGAATTAATTTCCGTAAATGTTTGGAATCGAGTTGCGACGCGACTCGTATTCCGTCTAACTCGATATACGTGCTTTAGAGAGAGATGCGACACTGCACGATTAAATAATTTGGGATAATTTAAATAATAATGATGGTCCAAAAGTAATTGACACTTGAACTTTTTTATTTTCTTTATCATTTCCGCAATTTTCAACGAATTTTCACCATTTTCAGCTGGCCTCTAAGATTATCTATGATGTACATTTGTGCCAAATTTTTTGACATTTGGTTGCCTTGTTTAACCTGTGCAATTGATACTATTTCTTTTCATGATGTCGTAACCACACACATACATACATACATACACCCATACATACAGACGAACATCCAACTTAAATTCATCAAAAACTTATCAGGGCATGATAAGAAACATTTTAATACCAAAATTTCCATATTTGATTTTTGAGTGGATTACAATACCTACTTTCCCTTATACATACGTATACGTATGGGGAAAGTAAAAATCGGTAAAGCTTTTGTGAGCTTTTTAAAGTTTAGGCAAGACCAGCTTCTAATGATGAACAGTCGATAATATGCATCGTCCGGAGCCGGCCTAAGAATGAAACTTTCGAGACAATGTTATTGATCTTTGCAAATAAAGTAAATATATTTAAAATTAAGTATTGTATCGGAAGTTGACTATATTTTTAATTGAGGAGACGTAATAAACTATATTTTGTAGCTGATTACGTTCCTATAGGACCTTTAAGTATTATAATACTCATTTATTATAATAGCGACAATAAAATTAATATCAATGATACGCATAGGGATTTCAACGTAGTATATATTATTTTGATCTTTATCCAAATATTATCAATTTAAAAATTAAATATTATTTCACTTATGAAGAAAAATTTTGAAATCTGTATAAATGCATATACACCAATATCTTTGCGTATGAATAATAATAGATAAAAAAATATATACAAAGCTTTCAACATATTTTTACATTGAAGGGTGCCCCATATATTGTTTATAACGATTGTAAGTGGTTTTGAATGTGGGTGTTCTGTTTATTGAACATTGTTGTAAGCATGAATAGTTGTTCTTATTCAAGTTTTTTTATGTCTACCATATTTATCTCAAATCTTTAATATTATATTATGTTATATTATATTACTAAAATGTTATATTACTAAAATTTATATTTATTTTTAAGATATTTCAATAAAATTAATTATCGGTATATAATTCCCAATAGTATTCAGAGACATCATCTATGTATGTGTTAAGTGTGGTTGGTTGAGGGATAGGAATCCAACACTCTAACTGTTAGTCTACGATTAATAATAGAATATTATTAATGTTACGTTTGGTTCCAGATATTTAATTTAAATTAGCACTATCATATCAAAATAACAATCAATGATCAAAACTTTGCGAAATTTCCTGTTTAATCTTATTAATTTATAATAATGTACTATATGAACTAAATTTCTATCTACAGTTATAATAATATTTAATTTTGTAAGTTAAAGTTGTGACAACTTATGTAAGTTCATTGTTATTACAAAAGCTGGTTTATTTGTTAGAGAGATATGTCGACCGTGTAATCATAGAACTTATTCTTTTTTGGTGTCATTTACATTTTCAATTAAAATGAAAATAATAATATTTGAAATGAAATTTTGAGAAGAGAAATGTTATGAGTTAACTACGGATGCTTTCAAAAGAGAATAGAAAATTTATTGTCGAATTAATCCTGTCACTGACGACAGTGTACAGTTCTTAGTTATGCGGACTTTGATTTGAATTTCGTTTTATATTAAATAATCATTGATTAAATCTTAGTCAAGTATCAGTATGTAATTAAATTATATTTCTTCATTATTGTATGAGTATCGACCTGCATCTTACTGGTACGAGTAGAATATCAACTTTCATCAAGTTAAGTGCCGGTTCTCATCGACAAAGATATTATAATAATATTTCAATGCAATAGAGAGGGATCGAAATATGTTACAATTTCATGATTTTAACAAAGAGTAATATACTTACTTTCAGGAATAACTAAAGTATAAGTATCAAATATAGAGATATGTAGGTCTTTTTAATATAACTATATTTTGTAAATTTAAATCAATATAAATAGAAAACTTTTTAAATCGCAGACTTTTGTATGCCAAAAAACAAATTTTTAAATTATGTGAAAGACTTATCCTGATATTTTAAATTTCTACTTTAGTTGTTTCTGACTATCCAACACTTTTTGTTAAAATCATGAAATTGTAACATACATATTTCGGTCCCTCTCTATTGAGGTCGGAATCTGTCCTTAAGATAAACTTAGGTACTTTCTCATTTTCTAATGTCTATGTTTGTATGAAATATTTTTATTAAGATAAGTCAATACTCATTGATGCTAATTTAGTCATTCGTATTTTATACTAATTATTTCTAGAATGCTACAAGAATTATTGAAATAATTACTAACATTCCCGAATCTTTTAGCATCTCTTTATATGAAGTAACGAAACAATAAATTGATTTACTCATTGGAATATCGCGTAAAATGAAAATTGGATTAAAAACTCGGATTACGTTTTACGCGTTATTCAAATATGTAAATCATGTTTTTTTGTTTATGTAAATTTTTGTAGCATTAGGAAATAATGATATAAACATAAATTACTTAATTAGTAATGAATATTGCTCTTGAAGCTTTTTTTGAGAACAAGTAAAAACTCCAAAAATTATTCTTGAGGAAAAATATGTGCAGTACACAAGAATGATTTTCTTTCTAAATCAACCACTTTCTTACGAGTGGTTAAAACTATTAATATCTGATTGAAAATCATTTGATGATCATCCTATTCAAGTCGCTTTATTAAACTGTTGTTGTAATCGGGTTTTATAATTCTACACGAGTATACCTTGGTATGATAAAGGTTATTGCATGATGGGTTTCACAAATCCTTTTATCATTTTAAGTATTTTTTCTATGACAATGCAATCAGTGTACAAATCGAGACTTCCAAAAACTGCTAGTGGTGATTGCTGCTTGGAAGAAATTGAACATTCCGTTATTTGCTTTACCTAGATTTAACATTTACTGATTATTTCTTGTTTCCCAACTTTAAAAAGCACTTAGGGAAAAACATTAGAAGAATAAATTGTTTTCTAAGTTAATTAACCGATTTATATAAAACTACAATCTTTCATAAAAATGTTAACACATTTCAGGCCATCTTAAAATTTGAAATTTTGCCCTAATTAGCCCCTAAGCCTGACTTACTAGTTTTTACTTTTTATATAAAGCTGTTGAAAGCTTGTTCTTTTACCTTGAATTACTGACATAAATTTTTGAATATACATACTTGAAAATGGTTAAAATGTTGAATAACGTGTAGGAGGAGCATTATTTAAATAAGCCTCGTAGGTTTTCTTTATTGCTTTATGTTTAAAACAATTGTATAATTTATAATTTGTATATAATGGTTATGTATGCTTTCGAATAATCAAAAAGAAATTAGAGCTTAAGTAAAGCATTTTAAATGATAATTTCGTACAATGAAAAGAACAATACATATTTAGCCTGAAAGTGTTGCTTCTTTGCAATAAAAATTAAGCATCCTAATTGTTTCTAACCAACGTAACGTGTTCGTGGTAAATTTTCATTATGATTTTAATAAGTAATATTTTTCCCAAAATTTCATCATATCAGTTTATTTCTTTTGAAATTTGTAGTAATTTATTTATAATTTGTAATTTATAGTAAAAAATACAATTGTTTCAAACACCACATGACCCAATCTTGAGAAACTATAAATGGAAATAACATTCCTAATTTAAAAATTAATTTTTTCAAAAATTTCGACCTATTCGACCTATTTTAATTTTAATAAGTTGCTAAATAGTAAATAGTTGACTATTATAGTTTAGTATAGTAAATAATCATTTGCCAATCGGCAAAAAGTTTTTGTTTTACGTTTTAACCTACCGATATCGGTGGGAAAGTGATCACTTTTGGACGTGAGATAACTATTTGATTAAAAAAAAAATTTATTGGAGATTTTGCGCATCAGTAAACTACCCTAGCGCTCGGCTGTAATGAAACAGTTTCAACCTCGGCACGCAATGTACTATTAATAATCAAATTTTAGATTGAATAATAAATTAGTAGTCCAGGGAAATTAGACTTTTTCTAGGAAATAAGTGGCGGAAAGCTGAATTTTTGTAGAAACGTTGTTTTTGTGGTACCAAATAAGATCTGAAAGTTCTTCATAATTCCGAGTGCCGCTAACAATTCTACGCGTGGTCAAAGGTCACAAAAATCAGTTTTTTGTGAATATCTTGTTGACCGTTATTTTTACGGGAAAAGTACAAGAGATCAAATTTGTAGCAATTGTGTACAGTGTACTTCTTTCCTCACCACCTTTGAGGACAGTATACAAGATGCGTTTTTTTTACAAGGTTTCCCCAATAGGCCTAATCCACCATATTCTAATTAAAAAATTTGGTTCGAACAATTCTCATATTTCTGAAAACAGCATTTTTCAATTTCGATAATATTTTATTCATTTTCAGACTCGGATTCGATCTCCGGGATTTCTTTATTGTCCTCATATTCAATTTCTTGTTTTGGTGCCTCCTGTATGTTCATAGATTCAGCCAAGGAACACGATGAATCAAAATCGAATTGCATCCAAGCGTTGCAGTTTAAACTGTAGCTGCAGAAAAGTAGGATTGCCTTGTACAGCGATTTGTGGTTATTTGTCACGGACAGTCTTGGTTAAATTGCATCGGCCGATAAGAAATCGAAAATGATTGCGACGTCACTGATTTTGATTCATCGTGTTCTTTGACTGAATCTATGAACATACAGGAAGCATCAGAAGAAGAAATAGAATATGAAGACAAAGAAGAAATCACGGAGATTGAATCCGAATCTGAAAATGAATAACATACAGGGTGTCCCCGTGACCGTGGAGAACCTTTGAGGTGGTGATAAAGGACATTTTTCTAAGACAAATTTTCAAATAAAATTTCTGTCCAAGTTCAAACCCTTGGGGGGGTACCTTTCTTTAAAGCAATTTTTTGAATTTCTGATTTCAAAAGGACATAGCTCCGATATTATTGATTTTTTAAGCTTAATGTATTAGAAATTTTTTAAAGATAATTTGCTTATCTATAAATTACATTTTGAGGAAAATGAGGGAGGCCATTTTGAAAATTTATTAAAATAAATTTTAAGAATTTATTTTTTTTACCTACACTTTGTTCATGATTTTTAGAATTTCTGTGAAAACGGTTAGTTTCCCAAAAAAAATTATTAGAACAAAGTTGTAGCCCGTGAAATTCCCTATCTGGTATGGGCAGTCAATTTTTTTCTAAGACGTTACGTTTAAGAGATACAAGGTTCGCAACTAAAGTAAAAAAAATAAAACTTAAATTTTTTAAACATTTTTAACATAATTTGATTTATAACTCGAAATCAGTTGATTCTAAACAATAAGGGGTTATAACCCCTAAGCGAATGATCTTTTAAAAAGTTATAATCCATTAAGCTTAAAAAATCAAAAATATCGGAGCTATGGTCTTTTGAAATCAGAAATTAAAAAATTGCTTTAAATGGAGGTACCCGTCAAGGGTTTGGACTATACCTCAAAGGTCATGACTAGAGCCCGGAATCTAGGCAATAGGAAACCCGATATCTGGTATGCGGCATACAATTTATGCATATACGCAAGATATTATATTATAAATTATATCCCACATACTAAATATCGGGTTTCCTATTGCCTAGAATCCGGGCTCTAGCTGATGACGAAAGAAGTACACATTAGAAATGTTGAAATTGGAACTCTACGAATTGAATTATTGTCGAAACGGTTGATTACACAAAAAAAAGGTACTAATATTTTTTGTAGACTATTTTAATTGCTACAAATTTGATCTCTTGTACTTTTCTCTTAAAAGTAACGGCCAACAAGATATTCTCAAAAATCGATAAAAGAAGTACACATTGGAAATTTTCAAATTCTTATTGTACGAATTGAATTATTGTTGAAACGGTTGATTGCACTCAAAAAAGATACAAATGTTTTTTGTATACCATTTTAAGAGCTACAAATTTGGTCTCTTGAACTTTTCCCGTAAAACTAACAGACAACGAAATATTCACAAAAAACTGATTTTTGTGACCTTTGACTCCGCGTAAAATTGTTAGCGGCACTCGGAATCATGGGGAACTATCAGTTCTTATTTAGAACTACAAAAGCAACGTTTTTTCAAAAATTCAGCTTTCCGCCACTTATTTCCTAGAACCGCGTTTTTAATCTCTAATTTCCCTGGACTTATAGTATGGCTATTCAAGATTGTTACATGCTACTAATATTAATAGTAGATAATTATGTATTAATGCTGTTGCAAATTATTCTTAATAAAAACTAAATGTAAATCAAGTCAATAAAAAATAAGTCTCAATAAAAGCAACAATAAAAGCTGATTTTGCTGCAATTAAGTGTAATCGAGTACTACATCAATCCAGCTTTAAACTAGATAGAGTTTAAAAATTATTTACAGATAAAACTTGAATTTGAGTCTAAGAAGATTTAGTTGATTTTCTCAAGTTTTTGATTGTAGTATTCGTTAGTAATTTGCCAAAGTTTCCGTCGAAGCCCATTCGTTATAGACTGGAGTAATTACGATACGATACTGTGAAAATATTATAATTTAGTTGAATAGTTTTCCATAATTTTCTTGTATGCCTTCTACATGGTTTTGTAGTAAAATTACATTTTTGACTGTCATGTTAGTTTAGAAATTGCTTTCTTTTACTCACTAGTGTGTAAATGATAATAATTTGTCGCTCAACATTATCTTCACATGCGATTGATGATTTTCTTAACGTCTTGACAGTCATACTAATATATTTTTTGTACAATTAATGTTTTCCACATTTTGTTACGCAGAAACCATAAACTACAAAACTATGATAGAATGATAGAAAATGTATGAAAGTACAAATAAATTTTTGTTTAATACTCTAAATTTCTTACTTACTGGCTAAAGTTATTTGATAAATTGAATTTCAAAATTTTTTACGCTATCTTACTCTGTAATTTTGATCATATTGCTTGATATTATATTTTGCTTGGTGTAGTTATACCAAGCAACAAACTTTTATTTAATAAAATTTTGTTTACGAAAATAAAAAGCCCTTGATGTATTATTACCAAAAAAAAAGACAATTAAAGTAATTTGTTTATAATAGTAACGCAGACTGCTTTTACATAAGTATTACCTTGGCTTAACATTCAATACATTATTGATGTAAGAAGTGAATGCATTTTGTAGGTGTGTGGTACGTTTATAATATTGTGTTTATACCTCGTTTAATATTACATTTCTCTATTTATAGGGATTAAATGTCGATTCTTTATTGTGTCGTAATTCGTATTTATTTATTTGCCCTGTAAATATATTCAATTTATTGCTTTATTTTTTTCCACCTTGAAAAATCTTGCGGTTTTCCTAAAAATTGACCTCTAGGTAAAAAGTTGGTTCTAGAGTGCAAAACGTGCATGTCGATTTTATATCAATCCATTGATTGAATAGTATCTGCTTAAATTGATTAGTTTATCCTTACTAGCTGGTGTCAAGGCTGGTAAAAAAGTTGACCAAAGAGAGTGTGTGGTAAGTAGTATCTACCCTTCTACCCAATAATATAAACCGTTAAGCAAAACGCTTTTGCAATAGCCAATGAAATTGCAGAACATTTTCTGGATAAGGAATTAAAGTTATTAGCGGCCCTGAGGATTGGACCGCCGAAGCGGTAGTTTAATTCAAATTAACTGAATTAAACAAATCTCTTGTTAGATTCGCGGATTCGTCCATAAATTGGGCTTATTTTATTCCGAGGGTACTCCAGTCAACCGAACCTTCGAGTCGAATCCAGTAACTTATGGATACCGCGGTTTTTTTTTAAGTGGATCGTACCCTTTTGCGTCTTACGGCTGTCGTTGTTAGGACCTTTTTTTTGGGCCACTGCGCTACGCCAAGCAAGCGGTCTTAAGGGGTTGTAGAATGCAACGAGTCTTTTTTGAACGTTCTGGAAAGGAGCCTTAGTCCTCATGTGGACGCCGAACTGGGGATTTCCGGCTAGAGGTGAGAACCAGCTAACTTTCCTGGATTCAAACCGTGTTAGCAGTTGATCGTGCTAACTATATGTATTAGGCCAATGACCGTTTCGACCGATATGATTAAATTGTAATGATAAAAGAGTAATTTCATTTTTCGAACCGAAAATTGAATTAAGTTCTCTTTCAATATACCCACCACCTATCACCTGGAAATTATGATTTATGAGGAACAGTAACCTTGGTGGTTAGTGGTCCATTTTAAAATGTGGGAATTAATTTTAGATTGTCCGCACTAAATAGTCGTAAACTGTTTTTGTATTTCACATTTTATTTGAAAATAAATAATTTTAAAATAAAAGAAGTCGACGATAGTGGGATACCCTGTATATAGATAATTTAAACTTGGCGACTGACGGTAGCACTTCCTTTTTATTATTTTTAATTACTTGGTATTCTGCTTTGCATTTTAATTTATGTATATTTTCATTACATTTCCAAAATATTCCGACCTAGCAATTTTTCTCTTAAAACATACTTGGCAAGTAATTTATCGTAGTAATAAAAAAATTAGTTTCTTGAAACTTTCTAATTTTATTTTTTACATAAATTTTCCTACTATTGTATGTCAAAAGCCTAAATTCTAATAAAATATTTTTAAAGTATTTTTTCCATGTAACCTTGCCATCGTGGCTACATTCTAGCCATTTAATTTTAAAACAGGTAAAAGTATTAAACGCGTTTATTGGTTTTAATAATTTATAAGTAATTTTATATAAAATAGATGTACGACGAGACTTTTTTGACATTTGTATTGCCGAATAGAAAATGGAAAACTTAAAAATTAATTGTTTAATTTTACGGTGACATAATATAGTTTGAATGCTTTGTTTTTGGTAAGTGAAACGACATTACATATTCTATACTTACGGAAAGCACCAACATTCTACTTAAATCTTTTGTGCCTGAAAAAGCGGTAAAATCAATATTTTAGAGACTCTCGTACCAGGCATTTCTCTAGCCTACGTATATCTAGTAAGGTAATATTATTGGTTTTTTTTCAAAATATACATATTATTATTATTATTAGGCACCTATTGAAAGCAAATATTATAAATAAGTGCGTCTAGTTTAGTTATCAATGCCTACAATAATTGATTGACAAATATTAAATTATACCCATCAATACATTATTTTTTCCGTACTATTAATAGTTACAAGTTATTTATCGATTTATTTGTAATAGTATAAACAGCACTGAGTGTCGTTGGTCACAATTTTATTAGAAAATGCGACTTTATTTACTTCCTGCGTTATGCGGTCATTGGTGCTTTTTTGAAATAATTATAGCTCAGTTTAATTTCTGATTATTACCATAGTAGATTATAGCACAGCAGGTAATTTTACATTCGAATTTAATATCGATTAAAAACCCCTAATTAAATTTAAAAATCAAGTACACTTCAACTGTATAAAAGTTTTCAAAAATACACTTACAGAATATTAAAAAAGTCTTGACAAATATAGGGACATGCAGTACTAGGTACCTCAATGTTTAAAATAGATCCGCAATCCAACTGCAGCATACACGAGAAGTGCTTATCTGTTACTTAAAATCAATCTATATAAATTCATAAATAAATCACAATCAAAAAATTCGTCTATTGTAAATTTATCATTGTTGTGTATTGTAGATTTAGATCTTTTTATAGCTATTTCAAAGTTAGATTTAATCTCAATATTTTTACTCATAATGGGTACTGTATCTATTATAGAAAATTTTAGCAACTTATGAATTTAGTAGATCATTAATTTGTTATTACGAAAATTTACAATAAAACAATTACTTGATCGCTATTCATTAAAAATTATATTACTACTTACATATTATATTATATACATACATACCTATAGTACAGTATGAATTACTTATTGTTAAAGTTTTAATTAGTTCACACTACGGTATTTATTTTATTTTTTTGGAGATATTGACCTATTAACGTAATTTGGAAAAAAATTCGACGCTTAAAATAATTTAAAAAAGTTTTTTCGACGCCCGGAAGTTATCGGTGCCAATGGTGCTAAATAATATTACATTTAGTTGCTTTTCAATGAGTAAGTTAGTTTAAAATATTCGTGAAAATGTTCATCAGCCAAATAAATATTTAATTTTTGTGTATTGTATAATATGATTTATTAATACATTTTTTATAATTTATATTTAAATTATTTCATTTTGCACAATATATTGAGGTGGCTATTTATAATGTTATGTGTTTATGATGAATTTGGTTCAATCCCTCTGTTAATTTCTTTAATTTTTTTATATTATTTTAGTTTATTAAATTAATAAAATATTTACATTTGGTGGAAGCCTATGTTTTCAATTTTAACAAAGATGAGTGTAACAAGTACCTGCTACATATTATTAATCCTGCTTTTCGGTTCACATTTCAATGTTGACATTGTTGAAAATTACGTGTTAAAAGTTAAAACGCTTGATATTTTCAACATGTCACTGAAAACATAAGATTAAACTTATACCGCTTTTATAAATGGAAATACATAGGTATGCACATTTTAAATAACCATTTTTAAGTTAATTTTTATTATTATTACCTGTTTTTTTTTTGTTTAAGTAGCCAGGTTAAACAAATTTTAGTTGGCATATTTTGAACGGTTTTGTATCATTTTAGACAAATGTCCACGATTATTACTTTAATATAGTAGGATACATACATAAATTGCGTTTACCAAATATCTATTGTTAATATTTTACTTTGTATGTTGACTACCGACAGTGCAAAATATAATTAATTATAAACACCCTTATTACCATTAATATATTGGGGTACTTACACATTATTTGTTGCAGAATATTGTTTTGAAATATTACACCTGGATATTGTATAACTACAGAAGAGAGGCAAGTTCAAATGTTACGTCTGGTCTTCAATTTAAACTAATATAAAAAGTATTTATAGTCTAAAAATTCTTAATCCAAAAAATTATTTATATAAAGTAAAGTTACCTATAAAATCAAATTAGGTAAATTTGTTTAATTCGAAAATCTCCAAGGATCACCTCACAAGTTTGCATATTTTAGTACTTTTTGTGATGCGAATGTACAGTGCCTCACAAAAGTGAACATACGCCTTGAAATAGCACACTTAATAGCATTATATTCCAAAAAAATATATTGTGTTAGTATTTGTAATTTTTGTTTGAGCAGAGGAGGGTAAATAGTTAGCTAGCACCGAATGTAAGAGTTAGGGAACTAGATATTTCTTGGATATCTTTGATAAAATAAATTATATTATAAGTTATCAACTTATAACTTTCAACTTTACATTTGATATATTAACTAGAAAACGAAAGAAAGCACAAGATATGATACGACATAGGAAAATATACGAGGTTACTAACGCTTCAACGACTCCAACCTAATACCTAAGCTGTACCAACGTACTATGTATTCTACATCGCAGATAAATTTTTCGTACTTATGAACACAGCTAGCAAATTTTTATCCATTAAAGAATTGAAAGTCTAGAATTCAGCGGCCGTAGATGGATAGCCTATGTTCTATTTGTTTCCTTCTTGAATATTACTTCAAACGAACTCGATATTATTACATTTAGTATATAACACTAAACTAAAATGAATTAGGGCTACCCAAAATTTAGCATAATTTATAAAACAACATGTTGTATATTTCCATTTGCATTTTTTAAAATAAATTAACGAAAGTAAATTTTCATTATTGATTTTACTCTTTAAAATTAATAAAGGTTTATTCAGATTTCATTGTATGGGTAATATTCCACAAAATTAGCACTTCACTTTCGCTTCTATTGTAAAAAGTCACAAAAGTATTGAAAGGAAAATGCACGATAGGCATGTAGGGAGAGATTCTCTCTTGATTGGAAATAGGTGCAAGTTATCTGATTGGAAGGGTGGCAGCAGCGACAATATTAAATTGCGGTCGTAACGATGTATTTCTGACTAAACACCCTCCTTCGGTATTTATTGCTTAGGTCCTTAATAGTTCACTGTTACTTATTAGCCTTATATTGCTTAAAGCAGTCGTGTACACCACTTACAATATTATAAGGTTTTAATATTTCATAATGCTTAAATTCCCTAAAAGAGCAAAATAATATCACATTATTTTTAATCCACATCTATTTATTTTTTAAATAAAATTTATTGATTGAAGAAAATTCTCTAGTTTGTTTTTGTTAGCGCGGTCGTAGGCTAGTAGTTACAGTGCTGGAATGCTATGGTCACTTGTCTTTTTTTGATTTTCCTACGGTGATTTTTATTGAATAATTTGAATGTCATTACTTTCTACGTCTTTAAATTTAGTACTTCCATTCATTTTGTAAATTCTTCAAAACTGACGAAGTATGAAGTAGGTATCAATGCTTTCCAATTAATTTCAAGCTGCTGAAATTTTATTGTTAGATTTTTTATTAATTTTAACTTTCTTATTATGGTTATCATAATAATATGTATTACTTTGTTCTTATGTTAATTTTAATTACCAATTAAATATTATTTAGTGTTTTTCCTTCTTTGATATTTTGTTTTCCGATTTTATTATTTATAAATTAAGATTATGAGAAAACTTTAATAATTGATTTCTTTGTAATGTGGACGTTTGAAAGAACATTTTAAATTTCATTAATCGTATTAAATGATCAATTTTGTAAAATCGATGTTTAAAGTAGACCCGAGATACCGAAATTTTAATTTGCAATCGAAGAAAACTTGTACAATATACTCGTACTTGTTAAAAGTGTTTTTATTTTTCTCGTGGGATTTTCACTAGTTACAAAATAAAAACGTCCTTTAATCTGATTGCAAAATACTATTACTTATTATATATTATTTTAATAGCAAATTATTAATTCTTTTATTGTTATGATAACAACATTATGAAGGTTAATTCTTAAATCGTGGTACCAGACGCGAGAATCTTATTATATTTATTTAAATTTATTTGTAACAAGGCGTTACAATTTTAATAATAATAGTTGATTACTTAATTCTTTAGAATCCAATTGTTGTTAACTTTTAAGTTATTAGATTTACTAAATAAACAATGCCTAATCTAGTTTCGAAGACACTTTACTATAGAAATAATATTACATAACTCTTCCGAGGTAGATTTTTAATTCTATTAATTTTGCAATTATTATTATTGTAAATCGTAGCATTTTCAAGCTTTTTATATAAATAATATTATATAAATAATATAAATTATAATTTATAAATATAGCTAAACAAGCAGGTACGCTAATTTTATTATTTGTTTATAATTTTTTGGTCGTTCAACTTGAATAAATAACTTGTTTAATTCTAAAATTAATGAAACAGAAAGTGAAAAATAATAAACTAATTTTTCTAAATTAATCAACGGTCAAGATAAAATAATTAATCATTAATTAGATGTTACTAGTACAATTAGTGCATGTATTACCTATACAAGTATCTAGTAATTTATTATGCAAATATATTTTTTATCGCACTAATTTATTTTAATATACTGCGTCGCGAGAGAGTGGGTCCGGGTTCACCCAAACCAAAAAGGCTGACGATGGCGACGCCACTGATTTTAATACCTTTGAATTTTTAAAATTTCGATTCTCTTTTATTGTTCTCGATAGGTTATAAGGTTAATCACCTCTTATAAACCTTTTTTACGAGCTAAATCTTTTAAATGAAAACAATACCAAGTAACTTATAATAAACTGCTCGGAAGTAGTTTACCTTGTATTAGTATTGTTAATAGGTTGGGTTTTTAAACCAAATATTTCATTTATATATGAAGTTTCTTTCGTTTAGAATTATTTTTAAGCGTCAGACCTTTGCTCGAGAGTGATTATTATTCTCTGTACCGCAGTACTAAAATTACAAAATTTTCCATTTGTTTTCTTATTTATTGCATTGAAAATGGTTCTAAAAGTTCTTTAACTTTTCTTTGAAGGTTTTTGGCATGAAAGAGGTAGTATATGTCGAGTTATTTCAATACGCATATTTTTGTATTGCTGTAATGTTCCTCATAAACAATTTGATGATGCGTTGCACATATTTTCTACTAATTACTTAAGCAGTATCGTCTGCTTGCATAGATCACTCAAAAATGTATAAATATAATTATTATAACAAATTTTTATTTTATTTTTGTGTGACGGCAATTTATTAATAGCAAGAAATTTGGTAGCATGAAGAATATCAAAGAACCGATTGATAACTGCCAAATTTTTTATTTATAGCTACTGTCTGCTTATACTACCTTTTTCGACTCTAATATTCTTTACACCTACATACATTATGTCAATTTATTTTATATCAATATAAATGGATAACTTTAACTTGTGATCTAATTTAAAGATCAAATTTGGGAGGACGAAGGCAGTCTGGTTATTAATATTTGAATGCTGATAAGTTAAGACAAGGTTTTAAATAATTTATTCTGCTTGTTAAGTACATAAATATTACAGTATTAATTATTATATATGTACCCAGTACCCATACATAGTTTTCAAAGTTTTTTTCATCAAATGTGAATTAAAAAGCTAGCCAAGTTTGTTACAATTTCCTGCAAGTTTTTAATTTGGCCATTCAGTAATATCTTTTTTTGACAATCAAGATGAGATTTGTGGGTCTGTTCTAATTTAGTAAAGGTGTGTAATGTAGGGCACAAATGAACTTAAATTTTATATTTAATTATCTTATTTTTAAGTTCTTCTAAGTTGGCAAAACTATAATATTATACATTCTTTCGGAAACTTTTCACTTATACATTTTTTAAGTTAATTATTACTAATACTATATTAGTAGACTATCAAGAGTTTTGAATAATAATTCAAATGGAAATTATAAATTCTTGTTTCTTTTCACTTAACCTTATCCACATACCTACACTGACCACTTCCTGTCTTGCGGATTTGTTTCAAATTTTATTTCGTAGACCTAGAATGTAGAACGAATGAATTTATATTTTTATTTAAATTATTATCTGTTAGTATATCGTACAGATCTAGTGATCTATCGTCTTCTCTAAGTTATTTTCTACCATATGTTCCAAGTGTAACAGCTAAAGAACCGATCATGTGAATTGTGTAATAGATTGCATCACGAGATGTTTTTTCCTTGCTAAGACAGCTTAAAATCCGGTACTCTGATTCGTTGGAATCAAGCGATACGTCACTGGAGTGCTATACTCGATATAACAAATTAGGAGAATGGAGAAGAGCTTATTTAAATTTAAATACTATATACATTAAATTTTAATTATATTATATAAAACAAAGTTTTCCACTTCTAAACATTCTTGTTTTAGAGTCACGAATTTCGGATAAACTTTATTATGTTATCGAGTTTTTGGTTTATTCTATTGTGGCAGGCAACTTTACGACTTGATTCGATTTGTAATATAATTTAGTTAAGTTTTCTAATTTAACCAAACCGACATCAACTTTAATAACTAATAACTTACTTATTTATAGCAAGATATAAAGTGATAATGTGGAGTTTTGCTTTTTAGTTAATGATAATAGGTATATTTTCACTAGGAATATAGTAAGAATATTCTTGACGACTATCGCTAATATAAAATATAAAAATGTTCACACATTTTCATCTAATTTGATTACGGCACTTGAAAATCGAGTAAATTTGTTAAAATGTTTTTGTGAAAAATATATTCACTGCTAAAGACGGTTACATGTAATTTTTGTAGTCGCTATTTAAAAATTTTATCTCGAGGGAAGCTTTTAAAGGTTTTTATCATGCTGACATTTAATTGAAATCGATTGTCGTGTTTCTATCCTACAATGTATAAATTTTCATTTTTCTAGTTTGATGCTAGCGCATTTTTCTTTATGTTTTAAGTGTTATATTCAGAATTACAAAATGGCTGTCATACAGAAATTGTATAGTAATCTCCTAATGACTTTTTTTTTCATTTCACTACCCTTGGAGAGTTTGTCGAGATAGCAGTAGGCGAGGCTTTATAATGAACCAAAGTAGAAGTCGAGAATTAAGAAAATGTAATAAATAAGTTTATGTGTGAATTTTGCTTTAATAAAAAATGATATAGTAGTTGTATTGTGGAAAAAAAGTATTTCGAAGTTTATTTATTGCATGAAAATCCAATATTTTTAACCGTGTTATGTTTTAAATCTACCTACCTGTATTTTATTTGTATTATTAATTCTTACAATAGCAATCACCTATATAAAAGGGTTATAAACATATTGATTTAATAACGACTTAACTTGATACATATTTAATGCCAAAATCATAATAATGAATTAAAGACAGCCATGTCACTTCTTTCTTTCTTTTTTCCTCTTAGGATTAAGTTCACATCAAATTAATGTGAAAACTTCCAATTCACTAGTTACCAATTTTGTTATCTGCAGAACTTAGCTCTTCGAAAGTTAGTAAAATATTCATATTGATTTTTTATTTTGTTATTTTATACCAAGAATAAAAATCTAAAGCAAGGTACATGTCTGCCTATTACACTGCAGTGTTATAATGTAAGACTAAATGAGAAAGTGCCCAACACTTTGATATATGTTATGTTTTAACTACATAATTATTATACAAGTGCCAGCATTTAAATCATAAATAATCTAATAAATTACCGACATAATAAATTGTTTTGTTGAAAGAATCCTCACCAACGGAATTGCATATTTTAGTTCAATCGCTACTTACAGTAACAGTTATTGTATAAGCTAGTAAGAAAATTAAAAATTTTTTTCGCTCACTGCTCGACAAAAGGCCATTACAAATAAGGTTCCGTCTTACCACGCTGACCAGTGCGGTTTGGTATAAGAGTGGTAAATTTGTAACTAAATAATAATATCGTATTATTTATTAATTTTTCATTATTGGTTAAAAAGTTTAGCTGGCGCTTGAATTATTTTCCAAGCGAAGCAGTAAAATATTTACTAGGTTAGTATAAATTTCTCTCAGGTGTGTTACAACCCTTATCACTCGATAAAAACTTTTGTTCTAAAAAGCTACTTGGGTAGAGATTACCAAAATAAATTTTATGTTTAAGTTATGCTATCGGTAAATTATTAATGTCACAATTTAATATTTTCCTTCATAAAGTTTTAATTGAGTAAAAATAAAAAAGGAACTTATCTACGTGAGATGTATAATTATTATTATGCATAAATTTTAATGAAAACATTAATTAGAATTGAAAAGTGATGGTACCATGTAAAATCGTTTCCTCTTTTGAGATCCCTCAAAACCTACATTACAAAAAATTAGCATGCAGTTACTTAGTTAAATTTTTTTCTGAATTATTTTTGTAAAACTTTCAAGTTCGATAATATCGTAATTAAATTTCCGATTTTGAAAAAGTTTCCTTTAAACGGTGTTATTTCTTAAGAAGTTTCTATTAGTTTTAAATATTTGATATTGTTTTAAGTAAAAAGTTCATATTTGTAACGATAATGCTTTCCGAGTTGAGGCTCTGTTAACCTTCAAATTGCAGCGCTGATCGATACATCCCAGGAGAGGAACCTTGGTGTGTAGAGGTCTCCAGGGACCTCCGTGAATGATGAATTACTTTACAGTACCATCTCACATACGGTTTTTTTTTAAGTTAAAAAGAATATTTTAAAAGGTTTACTATTAATGTTCAAGCTTTTTTTAGGTTCAAGTATATTATTAATTTATTCTTACTTTTTGGTTTACCTTTTTACCATTTTTCTTATACCTTTTTATATTGGAAGTACATCTCAAAGTAAATTTGCTTTGCAAAATATTCACTTTATACTTCACATTAGAGAAAAATTTTCCTGTAAGAAGTAGAGATCTAATTATTTCTCGCTGATGCGATGATCTGAGAAACAACAAAATTCGTTTTTGGATATTACCTCCTAAAAGTATATTTTTTATTAAATATTGTTTTTTTTTTATTGATAAAATAGTTTCTTATATTATATTATGTGTTTCAGAAAAAATTTAATTAGACTTCATTATGTGACCTTGTCCAGACCATCTAATCTTCATTGGATTCTGCATTTCTCATTTAGTATGATGAAAAAACAGCCCTCGTTGCAAAGGATATATTTAGCATCTGTTCATCTGTTTCAGTTACTAATTCTTTAAATTTCAAGTTTGATTAATTGTATGTATTTTACATTATCCGACAGTCACCTAACACGTTACACAACGACTCGACTGTCGAAATGGTACACTACACCAACCACGCACTTCTATCGTCAACTTACCCCAAATGCAATTAATTTTACTTTCAACTTTATGTATAGCAAACTTTTGCACAACTCCTGTGGAACTTTATCAAACTACAATTTTTTAAATAATTTATTAGGTTATATTGGCTCATCTTGTAACTGCTAGAAATATGGCAGCACTTTATACTGAACTAATAACTTAATTTTCTGTAGTACGACATCGTTAGTTTTGATAAAACACTCATAATCCATATTGCCCGGTTCTACTTAAATTTTTTTTCCGACAACTTGAAAGTAGTATTTTTTGTCTAATTTATGTTTCTAAGCATATAATGACTCTATATTTACCAAACATGGTATGGCGAGTTTTCATCTAGATTCTAGACAACAAATTTATCTTTCATCATAATTGTTCAAGTTATGATTTTTATATATTTTCATAAATGAATTGCATTTTCAAATATCGATATTTTAGCTACGGGTTTTAATAAAAAAATTATCGACCCATTTGAAATTCTACATTTTAGACTGGGTTTGGTTAAGTTGGATTAGGTTAGGTTCAAATTAGGTCAGGTTAGATTATAGTATAAAGTATAGGTTTGTTTCAAGTTAGGTTGCTGTATTTTGCTTTATTTTACTTTACTTTGTAGTATCATTTACACACCATTACAAGTTGTGTAGTATAAAGCTTAAATTTAATTCTAAGCCTAATTAGGAGGACAAAAAGTATCTTGTAAATTCTCACAGTATAAAATTCCCATCGATTACCACGCAGTGCTTAAAATTTCTTAAAATGGTTTAAATATTCTTCCGAAATTTCGTTTTAGCAACGTAAATGTGACGGCAAATTCTTTTTACTTCACACCTTCCACAATTTCTAAATTGAACGAGTTTCTTTATTTTGTTCTCTCTGAAGGGGAATCCGGGATTTAATCAATTTGTATGAGACAAATACAAAGTAGGTACTTAATGTGAGACACCCACTCGTTATGTATGCAAAATCTGTAATCTTTCTTCCACATATTTAAAGAAGCCTTGCTTTTCCTATTTTTTGTAATTATTATTTTATTTTGAAAATATTTTTGGTTGGAGAGTAAATGGCTATTTATCATATCAATATTTTAGAAAACCCAAAAAATGCACTAAACACTTTTCAGAACTAAAATGTTTTTAAGTTAACACATGTAAAATATGTAACTCAAGAAAAATTAGCCACTCGAGCAAGCTTTCGTGGCTCAACATTTCTTTCGTAACTTATTTTCCTTATAAGCCACTTGTATAATAAATAGCTATTATACTGACGAGATATTTAAAAAAATACTGACCATTGAATGATAAAAATACTGACCAAATATTTAGTTGCCATTTTATAACTTGTTATAAAAACTCGAGGAGTCAATTAATTATTGCCCACGGCACTACAAGGCTGAAACAGCCTAAAGTGCATTACCTCTGAAAAAATTCTACTTGGTACATTGTCGAACATAAAATTGTCCTTGTGTTTTTCTTTAATTTAAGTTCCTACTGATTTTTGTTATTAAAATCTCGAAAACCTCAAAAACTTAATGTTGCGAAAATGGATTGCATTATTTTATACTATACTAAATTAGTACTTACTCGACATAGAAATAAAGGGTAAGCCAACAGCTACTGTGGAAGTTTTTGTTGAATAAAACGCACATATATTACTTATTAGCAATTATTGTAGATTTTTATTGATTAATGAAGTTTGGTCTATATGGCAATTATGATAGGAATACAACGGCTTCGGTTACAGGCCATCAATCTTTGAAATAAAAAAATTTGAAAATCGCATCATTTCGGTTAGAACCGTTAACCCAGATTATTTGAATTGATACCTTTGGACATTTTTGTACAGGGTTATTTGAAAAACAAGGTCTATTATGCCAACAATCCAAGAATAATTCGAAACCTCAAACACAATATTTCAATATTCGAACTGAAATTGAAGCCATTGATTCTATTATTTTGCAAAAAATCATCGAAAATCTTGAAAACTTTGATGGCCTGTCCCGAAGACGTGGGGTACATGAACGATGTTGTATCCTTATCTTAATAGCCATAAACTGAATTTCTACATCTACAAAAATCTACAATAATTACTAATAAAATGTGTGCTTTATTCAACAAAAATTTTCATACCAGCTGTTTTGTAATAAATTTCCCTAAATAATTATTTGTGATATAAATAAAATAAATAACCTACTCTAATCTCACCCTTTATTACATTTGGATAAAAAAGCTAATTTTCTTGGGGAATTTGACAAAAAGAATAAATTACAGTAAAAATAAAAATAGTTTGAATCAAAATTAAAACTAAAAAACGTTTCGAAACAACTTCAATTTTACGGCATTGTTGACTGGTGAGAAGTACCGACGATCAACAAAAAGTACTTTTTAAACATTTACTATGCTACAAACCGACGTTTTTTGGTTAATAAATAATTGAAAATAAGGTCAACTTTTCGGTAGGCATTAACTTTTGTTGTTGTTGTTAGGTGATTGTGTTTGTTTCATTTTTTACGCATTGATCTAACCCTACAGACTTTCTACAAACAATTCTATCTTTGCTTCTTACTAAACAATATACTAAATTTTTGGTAAAAAATTAATAGTAGTACTTTTTCAGTTTTTTGTTTGGAGTTCCAAGTTTTGACTGGGAGAACGGTGGCTTTCTAAGTGACTTTTAGTATTGTTAAATTTAAGACAATTAGCTAATGAAATCTGTCGCTAAATCGTAGAAGTTTATAAATTTTGGTATAGCTGTAATTTTTGTAATTTTATTTTTAGATTATGTAGTAAAATAGTGACCGAATGGAATCAATACAGACCGATTTTGTGTAGGTACTGACCTAAAAATATACTGACCGTTTATTTAAAATATTGATCATACATTTAAAATGTCTGCCATATATAATAAAATACTAACAACCACTTAATTGAAGCCTTTATTTTTAATGCCTTTTTAATTACAGAAACTTTCAACTTCTGCGAGTAAAAAATAATATTATTTGAAAATACGATGCATATTAAAAATTTATATTTTGTCAAAAGGAATCTAATGTAATTAGTTTGCTAATTTTACTTTTAAGTTATAATCATGTGTTGGATTTATTTATACATTTATTTATGCAGTTGGGCAGCCAATTTGATGGATAATCTCTATGGTAATAGATTATGCTTAAAGTGTGCCATCTTGCAATTACAAAATGTTTTCTTAATATACCTGCTCATAATTTACATAACTAGAGAAAATTTCAAGTTTTATTTGCGCTGTAATGAAAATTTTGATCGATTTTATAGCTTGATAAATGAGGGGTAGCTTCATTTTGCTAGTAATGAAGTATTGCATAAATATAAATTTGTGGAGAATGAGTTTTCATAACATCCCTTATTAGATATAAAAATATTACATTTTTCAACATTGACAGTATTTTTAAATTAGATTAATGAGATAGTTACATAAATATATCACAAGTTGATAAAAAAAATTGTGGTGTGGGTACTTATCTGGAAACCAGTCTTTATGGCTTGATTCAATTTTTTACACTTAATGTAAAGCAACGTTGTCCCAAAGCTTTTTCTCTTTTATCTTGATGGCGGTAATAGATACCTACAGTGGCTTTAATAAATTAGTTTTAGTATTAAAATCGACCTTACATTATTTTCGTAAATAATATAAGACGTTAGAACATGGGTTCCTAATGAAAGTATATTGCTTGAATAATTTTTACCGAATTATTTGGACTAGCATTAAAAATTCATAAAATTTTGCAGTAAATTTATAGGAATAATGTAGGCAATTGACAAAACTTTTGTTATTTTGTAAAGCGATACAACTAAGTATTGTAAACCTGAGATTTCCAGTTTGTAATTGTCAAATTTTGTGAAACCCTTCCTTTTTGGCTTTGCCGCAGTCGTGTAAATAGCTTTATCCAAACAAATAATATGAATTATTATTTACGCGTGAAATGGAAGTTATAAATTTTTTATTATAATAGTATGCGGTTTCTTTTTTTATGCGGTTATTTAGTGCCTTTTTTGGTTTCGTAGCATCGCATCTGTGTGTTACTTCGTGTGCGAATCACCACCGGCGGTAATAAACTGCTACTTTACTGACTGGTTGAAAATCCTTACTTAAAAGAAGTTTTTAGCACTCCTTATAATCGTGAAAAATCTTTTTTTGTATAAAAACTGTATCTGTATGATATGTACATATTTTTCGTAGTTTTTAAGATTAATCATGATGAAACCAATTTATCCGGAAAATTTGTTTCGCATCATCCCTTGATAATCGGTATAATGCTCTATAATTAACTTCAGGCTTGATAAATAAATAATTTTTGTTGTTTCAATTTACCTTGTATGTAATTCACTATAGGTGTATTAATAAATTTTACAGTGTTCTGAACAAAACTAAAATTTTTGCGAAGGTTGGTATTTTTGTACATATAATAAATTTAATTGTAAGAATGTCCTTGGATATCTTTTTCTTATTAATTATTGCGAAATAGAAATTTTGTTTTCTTGGCGTTATTGAAAATTGAATAAAATGGTCGTATACACGCATTTATGGCAATTCTATAAGTCTCAAATTTATTTAGGATGTTTACGAGTAGGCTTTTACAATGTTATTTTCTAATGTAATAGTTATCCCTACGTGTTTTAAATCCTATTTACTATTATTCTATTTTCCTTTCTCTTTCGTAAATTTCTTTAAAAAAATCCTGCCTTGACATGTTTCAATTCTATCTCTAGAGTCTTATTGTTGATTGACGCTCATGTGTATTTGTAGGATCTGCTGAAAATCAACAATAAAATGGCTGTCACAGTTTACCCCAACATGGAACTGAAATGGTGAGTATTTAGACAATATTATATTTTCTGTATTATGTTTGCATTTCATTTAAAAAAATGTTTACTACTAGACTATACTCTTGAGATTTAGCTACATATGTAGTTCTTGTATCGTAGGTAACAATAAACACCAAGACTAATATAGATTTTACGTTTATTCTTTAATAATATTACAAAAACCATGCAAGTTTCTAGTATTAACTCCTTCACTAATTTTTAACTTAATGTTAGTAATTAGATTAGATTCGACTAATTTGTAAAGGTTAGTAATTGGCTTACTAATGTAATTGACTTCTCTATAGATTGTTTTAATTCAATTTGATTAATTTTTCTTACAGTAATCTATCCTAAACATTTATTTTTTTATGTAGACACTAATTTCTATAGAAGTTAACTTTCTATAAAATAAAATCATTGTAATTCTTGAAAGATGATGATCGTTAATTAAATTCAATGAGTTTTGTCTTGGTAAAATGAATCAGAAACAGATATCAGATAGTGCCATACAATCGCAATTGCATTTCAAATTTGTTTTAAATTATGAATATATATTTTGTCAATTCGAAATTTTATATTTATGATTGTCATGGATCGAACTACAGAACGGATCCCACGAAGTACTATTTAGCTCTAGATCCAATTAGGCTAAATTTACAAATTTTTTTTTTATTTCTGTTGTATTTATGTTGTCGAGTTATAAACAAATTCAGGCAACTTCATGATAAATAGAAGTCCATTATAAAAACTGTGGAATGAAAACTTCTGAAAGATTCTCTGTCTATCTGAACCTATTTCCCATTTTGTGGGAGAAAACAAAAAAAAATCAAATGTCCAAACAATAAATCTACATCGGTTACTACTAGTATTTTTAAAGTAAACACTGCGCCAAGAAAATTAATCTATTTATCTTGCATGTATTTATTACTTTTGGAATCAATTGAATCTTCCTGTAGCTGAAAAAAAAAGTTTTAATATTTAATAGATGAAATCAACCCTAGGAAGCTCCGGGATTTGATTTAATATCAGACCAAATATTACAGAAAAATGCAACAGGAATATTAATTTCTTACTTACTTACTTTATGGACATAATATCTTTAATGCCATTTTAAGAATTACACATTATTTCCCGTCATGGAACGTTCCACAGATTAATTTTATGCATAAACTTAGCAAATATTCTTTGAAAGTGAAATCTTATCGTTCCAACAATCTCCCGCCCAATCTTTCTGAGAAAGTTAAAGAAACTTCTAAGTAATTTCAAATTATTTATAATAGAAAGATTCCTGTAGAGGAATAGAGGGAAATCAAACAAATTCATAATGTAGTCGGAAAGATTTACAATGGCTTGAAAAGCAGAAAGTATTGTTTTTTTAATGAATTTCTAGATATCTGCAAAATTAAGACGGATTTCCATTCATTCTGTCAGATATTTTGGAGTCTTATACAGGGTAACCCAGACCACCCGTATCAGTACTTTTTTTCAAAAACGGTAAGTCGTAGAGAGTTGGGCTAAAAAAATTTATTACAAAAGCCCTAATGACGAATCTAATGGTGATATTATTATTTGCGGGAAAAGTCGGCATCCAGAGTAGTTTGCTCCAGAAAGTCCAGAAATCCAGAATTTTAAATGGCACCATATGTCGAAAGTGGTATCGTTGGAAAGCTCTTTAAAAAATATGCAAGTTTTGTAGGAAATTTTTTTTTATTACTCCCACCTCTTTTAAGTTATATTCACTTAAAATTATTAAATTTCAATTTCTTATAACGAACTTATTAACTTTAAAAGTCAGCACTTGAAATCCAGCTACCGCGTTAGAGCTATGTCACAAGTGTTCAAAATGTCTTCCATTTACTTCTAAACACTGTTGAGCTCTTCTGGTTTATTGTCTAATTATTATCTAACCCGATAGCTAGATTTTGAATGCCAATTTTTAAAATAAAGTCAAAATAATCAAAATAATAACTTAATAATTTAAGTCGAATATAACTTAAAAGGGGTGGGAGTAATAAAAAAAAATTTCCTACAAAAATTGCTTATTTTTTAAGGAGCTTTCCAACGATACCACTTTCGACATATGGTGCCATTTAAAATTCTGGATTTCTGGACTTTCTGGAGCAAACTACTCTGGATGCCGACTTTTCCCGGAAATAATAATATCATCATTAGATTCGTCATTAGGGCTTTTGTAATAAATTTTTTTAGCACAACTCTCTACGACTTACCGTTTTTGAAAAAAAGTACTGATACGGGTGGTCTGGGTCACCCTGTATAATAAATAGACATTTTTAAATAAAATGTGGAGAAGCAATTGAGAGAAGAAATTGAATGTTCTACGTCACCCTTGAGCCCTTATTGTACTTAAGACTGGGACTACTATCTAAGCGGTTGATACACGTATTATCTCATCATTAAGGAACGCATTTATATGTATTTTTGTATATTTTCATTATGGTAATTTAATACCTGTACCTTTTAGGAAATCCATATTTTTTTATTTTGGATATGATGATATAATTTTTACGAAAAATGTGATGGAAAGCCTAGAAGGCGACAGATTGCGTAATTACCAACAACGAAAAATGCAAAAATACATATAAGTCCGTTCCTTACTCATCATCATGATTCTCAAATTACATTCTTCTGTTTTAAAAATATTGACCTTAAAAACAAGACCAGGATATAAATATTGATCATTAAAGTAAACATCACCAAAATCAATACAAATCACTTTTACTTTTAAAGAACATCCTAACTATGTTTTTGTGCAATGTGCCACTTTCATAAAGAAAGGAAGTAAAATATCTTGGACTGCACATACAGACATGCGATTATATAAAATAGAACTTACTGTCATATAGAATAAACATTCAGTTGTGGAGTCCACTAGGAACTCCAATATTCAACTTTTTCTATACAAAACATTATAAAACGTTTGCAATAACACCAATGTATATTTCAGTTATGTCATCCATTAAGGATTGCCACTTGAAAGAAGAGATTGTTAATCTGAGTATTAGGAGGCACCAGAAATGTTTGAGTGAGCACTCAAAAACATTGATCAAGAACTGTCTCATCTTTCACTGAGAGAATTCCTTCTCACGCTCAGAACGTGTTATTATTCCTGGATCTTTTAGTTTGTGATTGATTGCCATCTTTTTTAGATTGATAGAAAAATTTACCAACGGGAGTGTTGTTATAAAAAGATAAATTTTAATTGTATCTTATATTATGTTTGTCCTATATCGATTAGATAATATTGAACTCATCAACCAGCTTTAATTTCCAACATTATTGTCACAATCAATAATAATAATCTGCAATTCGGCATTAGTACGCAAATTAAACTTTTTTCCATAAATATATTTTATTTAAAATGAAAATGAAATTAATTTGATAAAAACACCAGAAGCATCGTTTACTTAGACGTAAACCTACGAAATGGACACCATAGCTTTTCGTGGAACCTGAACCATGGCTGAATATAATTCAGGAGTAGCCATGATTAGCGACTCTTGTTAAGTCTGTAAAATTACTGTAATTCCAAACTATGTGTATATGAAATACTAATTATGACTTACAGCTTTTCTGAAAACTCTTAAATTTTTTGACAAATAAATTATTTGTTAACTTTTTCTTTCGCTTATTATAGCCAACGCAACGTTTTAATGCAAAGCTTCAAGTACACTTTACATATCACAAAAGATTTCATTTATTTTTCTCTGTAGGCTCGTATTATAAAAGTTCAATTGCAAAACGTAAGAAAGTTATACGATTTAAATAACAAAACTTGAAGAATGTTATTCAAATATAAGTGACGCTTTGAATGAAAAATAAATAAATTTTATATGCTTTATAATTTTTATATGAATTTGAATCGGTCAAACCAAAACATCTTGTTGATTTTTTTTTAAATAAGTGCGTTTATTACGGTGTCTAGGTAACTCAAAACGAATTAATGAATAAATTCAATCGGTTGAATAAACGATTATTCATAATGTATAACTCATTAATTAAAGAAAAGTACTTAGAAGTTTTTAAAGAATTTTTAAGTAGCTAATTAATTTACAACTCAACTTTTATTTGCAATCAAAGCTTTTTGAAAATCTTATTCTCAAATCAAAACTAATTTAATGTTATTGTGTTGAACATAAAAACTGAATAGCAAACATTTTTTCACAAAATCGGGTTTTTGAGTATAATTAATATTTTTGATTTAGAAAACTAGAAATTCTAGTCAACAGAAATGTCTTGCGTGAGAAATATTATGAAATTAGATCAAAACTCAAAAGTAGATGGAACAAAAATTAGATTTAGCAATCTAGCCAGTATAGTGGACACTGGTAGCCCAAAATGCTTTTTAATTTGGTGGTTTTAAAAGTTACTTTTCGCTGGTAATGATGCTCATTTAAAGCCTTGTACATGTTTTAGAAAAAGTATTAACTTGACAAGGATTTCAGGGTATGACACTCAAAAGTGACCATTTAGCGAGTGGGAAACCGCTGTGGAAATTTGGTGTATAACTGAAGGAAATCTTAAATCTTGAACCGCTCAGGTTAGTCGTACGGTGAGAACATAGACTTCCTGAGCAGCCATGCAACTTTAGTTCGAATCTCAGTACTAATAATAATTTTTGTATTAATTTTTCTGTTATTTGGTGTAAGCCTGTTGGAAATGTATGACATTATTATTAGCAAATGTTAGGACATCCTATGAAATCTCCAGAATACAATAATAGACAACCTTCTTTTTTACTTTTTCAATTTTTTCAAAAAGAAACATTGAGGAAATCCAAAAGGAAGTTCGGGGAAATCTTTCAAAATTCTTGGAAAAGAAAATACAGTGTATACAAAAATTTGCTTTTCGACTTCCCTTCAGCCATTTAACTTAAAATTGTCATAACCTTTAAAAATTTCTTATAATATATTCTACAGTGGACGAAATTTCTATAAGAACACTGCTATTTTTAATAAAAATTACAAGAATATTTGTAGTAAAATGAAAAGAATGCTAGGAAATAATTAAGGAATGATAGAAAGCAAAAAATTAATTTTCAGAAATGAAAAAATTTGTTTATTTTTTGTTATAAATAAAAAATTTCAAATTAACGCATAAATGTGTGGCGAAATTTCTAGGTATAAGAACGGTCTCTAAAAATTCGTTGAAATGAACTACATTTGGAATTAAGTAACTTCTACTGCCTCCCTTGTTTTTAATTACCTCAAATATTCTGATTTTCATGGTATTAACTAATTTTTCCAATATATTTCTATCGATTTTTTTTTTCCATTCATAGTTTATTGCATTCTCTAACTCTTGAATGTTGTTGTATTGCTTCCTATTTTTAAATATTGCAGGGGATAATATTTCCCACCCATTCTCAATGATGTTGAGGTCTGGGAATTTCATAAGTGACAATTTTTTTGGTTAAAACCACTCTCGAATCCTCTTAGCGTTATGTACCGCTGCGTTGTCTTGCTGAAAAATAACGCTGTCGTTGTGGTTTTCTTCAATGAACTCAATTAAAATGTTTTCTAAAAGATCGATGTATTTATCTGCATACATTCTTGTAGTAGTTTTACATATTGGTGTTTTAGAATTATGGTTAAATGCTGCCCAAACCATTAAAGTTCCACCCCCGAAATTTTTACTCATGCTTACAGCTTTATCTTGACGTAAATCATGCCAATAATATTTAAATCCACCCGAACCATCTAAATTGAACTGCTTTTCGTCCGAAAATATTACAGTTTTCCATTCTTCATCCCACGTCGTATGATATTTGGCAAATTCTAATCTTGCATTTCTATGATCTTGTGTAAGAGATTTTCTTTACTATTTTAGCCCATTTTAACCCTATATCTCTTTGTAATATTTGTTGTACACGTCGTGTGGTTACAGATAAATGTTAAATTTTCTTTATTTCACTTGCACTTGCATCATTTCTTGTTAATTTTGTATTATCACCAGTGTAGTGGTTTTTGCCATATTTTTCGCGTAATCTTAGAAAATTATGTAGGCATGTACCAGATTTATTTAATTTTTGTGCTATTTCTCTAATCAAAAATCCAGCATCGTGATATTAACCAAGTTTTGCCTTTTCTTCCGAATTTAAAACTTTTCCACGCGGCATGGTTCAATATTATATAAATATACCTTCAATTTTTATTGTCAATGCTCACTATGACTGTAACTCAACTGTACTCAATGTTAAAATAATTTTGATATACAGATGAAGAAGAACTAAGAAAAACTTACTGTTCTTATAGATATTTCGTTCTTACTTTAGCCAGCATAATAATATTTATATTTATAAAGTGTTATCATACAATTTTGCTTACCTAATAATATTTTAGTTTTTGAAACATTATTTTATATTACTAAAATAATATTTATGAAATAAATGAAATATTTTCAATTAATCACTGTGTTCTTATAGAAATTTCGTCCACTGTATATTGTGTAATACTTATAGAAATTTTTCAATAGGTATAACAAACCTTACAGTAATGCCTACTGTGTTAACTAATGAAGAAAATAAATTATATAAATTATGTATTTGGAACAAATTAAACGTAATTGGAAATCATTGACATTGAATTTCCTAACATGAAAAAATTAGAGCAAGTGTAATTCTTTATTCCGCATATTGCGAAAATAGAAAATGTGACCTCTAAAGATGCGGTATTAAGTAAAAACACCTAAAACGTTTTGGATTTTCCATACGTGGAAAGCAAATGTAAAGCGCGAATTCTTTATAAAGTTAAAATAAACGCGCAAATCTGTTAGGTAATATCGGGTAATATCTTTGCAGATAGATATATTTTCGAATTATATTTACCTATATTTAAAACTTTTCCGTAGGTACATACATAGCAGTATAGGTATCTAAAAGCGAAATCATAAATTTCTGATTTTAAATTTCAATTCGTCTTGCAGCTTTAGATTTTGTTATTAAATATTTTTAGTTTTCAGGGCGTAGAAGTTTTTTTGTTGTTATTTAAATTTTTGAAGCGTAGAATATATCTCTTGTCTATTCTCTAGACAAGTAAAATAAATTTTACTCGCTCACAATTTTTTTCCATGCTTTTCTTTATCTTCATTTATAACGGCAGTAGCCTTTCTTATATTATTTATAATAGTTTTTTTGTTATGAATGTTTTAATAATAATAACATGAAATGATTTTCAAAACTTACATTTGTTTCAACATTCAAATTTTAAATTAATTTAATAGCCTTTTACATTTTTGTCTACTGAAAACATTAAAACTTTTGCAAATTATGATGATAATAATAATAGTTCATTTGTTGAACATTGTTTTGTATATTTTCAACTTATTCCTTTGTGTTAGGCACATTCTTTTGAAAAAAAGTTCGGAAATTTACTTCTACAATATCACTTGTAAAAAAATCATGTTTAAATAACTCGCAGCCATCTACAATTTGTATTTAAAAAAACTTGACGTTAAAGCTTGAAAATTAATGAAAATACATACCTATTTAATATAGGAAGCTGAACGTCTGTTTGCAGGAAAACACGGTAGGTTATTTTTCACTTTTGTGAATAGATATTTTTCTTCTGTTCTATTTAGATATCATTCATTTTTAATATTTTTCAATCAAAAAATCCATGACTTTAGGTCAATAATGCTTAAAATGGCAAATTATTAATCAGTTTTATGACAGTGTTGGGGCAACATTTTACCTTACTATTTAAAAACAAACTTTCTGTCCACTCAGAAAGCCCTGGTAATATTTGATGTACATGGAACACTAACTTAAGTAGCTCGATATTTTTTATTCGGAGGCTAGGAGTATAGTATTTCGGTAAATAATTTGCTTCTCGATGAAAAAAACAACAACAATCTCGTAATTCTATAATTGATCGAATTATTGATTTTAACTACACACCATAAACAATCTACAATGAAAAATAGGTGAAATGACAATTCTGAATGGTTGAATATGAAATTGAATTAAATTGAAAAAATAGAATCGAATAATAGATGAAAAGGCTTACCCACAATAGTGTTAATAATTACAAATTGTATCTTATGCAATGAACTTCCGATTTTTTTTTGTCCCTGTGTTGAATCAAAATTGTACATCAACTTTTTAACTCCGATGATGTTAGACCATCACGAAAAATTGAAAGCTTCTTGGAAAGAAGATAAAACCCATTGTAACTGTTCATCGATAAATAAAAACGCCGGTATTACATTTCTTTGATAAACTCTTTTAAATTATAATAAATTATTTCAGAAGCGTAGAAGCATATTATGTTTAAGAAACTCTGAAAGTACTTAAGGCAGATATAAAATCTCTTGGAGAGCAAAAATCAACGTTAATTTTACAAAACATTACAATTTCGAAAAACTCCTATCAGTTGTGGTAAATTTTACAGTTAAAGCTTTTGGATTCCATGATTGGTGTACAGCATTTATATGATGGGCACAAAGCATTTCTATTATCGACATGTTATTAATTAAATTATTAGCTCTTGAAAATAATATAGTTATAATTATCAATATTGAGCTATTGGAAACGAAATAAAACACAAGTTTAAAACGAGCTTTCGAAAAATGACATTTTCTTTTTCAAGTTTAATATGAATGAAAAAACAAAAAATGACAAATACAAAGCAACTATAAATTATATTGAAAAATATTGACATTTATCCGATGACTTGATCAGAATGATAATACGAAAATCCGGAAAAACAAAAAAGGCGAGTGTATTAATAATTCTAATAAGTTATCGTGGATTAAGAAAAACCAATGGTGAAAAACTTAATCCCAATATTGGCAAGGGGGGTTAAATAAGAAGTGGGCTATAAATGTTGCTCAGGCCCTCTATATCAGTCTTCCTGTTCATTGAGTTCTTATCCTTCTTTATCTCAATCATCTCATGTAACATGCGTTCTTTGTAGGACGGGATAGCTTTAAGTATGGTGGTGTTTACAAAGTCCATGTTATGGCCATCTTCTAGAACATGTTTTGCAGCTGCAGTGGAGTCGGCTTTGTTGCATCTTATTGAAGAGATGTGTCCACTCATTCTCTTTTTCAGCCATTGGTTAGTTTGCCCGATGTATGTAAGATGGCAATCCTTACAATCAACCTTGTACACCACACCCGATTTTTTATCATGAGGGATCTGGTCTTTGAGTTTCGAGAAGTGAACACCCAGGTTATTCGGAGATCTGAAAGTTAATTTGATGTTATGTGGTTTCAAAATATGTTTAATTTTTTTCGCTGAGTCCTTTAACGTAAGGAAGAACAGCAAAACCTGTACTAGATTCCTTGATAGTGGTGTTCCCGTTGTAAAGGATGTTTACTCGTTCCTTAATAATCCTGTTTATCAGTTTTTTAGGGTTGTTGTTTTTTATCAGAGTTTTTCTTGCAACGTCAAGCGTTTCTTTACGATAGTCTCCATGAGTAAGACGGATGGATCGATCAATTAATCCGATGGCAGTAGCTATTTTGTGGCTTTTGTGGTGGTGTGAAAGATAAATGTCAATATTCTTCAATATAATTTATAGTTGCTTTGTATTTGTCATTTTTTGTTTTTTCATTCATATTAAACTTGAAAAAGAAAATGTCATTTTTCGAAAGCTCGTTTTAAACTTGTGTTTTATTTCGTTTCCAATAGCTCAATATTGATAATTATAACTATATTATCGACATGTTTTCATGGATAAGTTTCAAGTAATTTTTTTAACCATTTTGTTCCCGCAGTAACAGTAGTGCAGTAAGAAAATGTATGTTAAAAATTAATTATTGAATTGTTTTTTGAACATTCACTTTTGGGAATGAACTCATTTAAAGGAATTTTTGAATATAGCAATAGTTCTGCGTTTGAAAATCTAACAATTATCATCACAAACATTTGCTAAGTATATCCAACTCGTATCTCCCAAATAGTCAGACATGAGAAAAGTTACCTGACAATAATTATCTCATGATGCTCTCAAGCTCATTACAGATTATGCTAAGCTTGCCGTGTCCCTCAGATTTCAAAGATGTTAAAACTGTAAATGCAACAAGTACGATTCGGTATATTTGAATTTCTATAGGCATGTCATGCTTGAATTGATAATCTGTTGGGAGCTTTAAGCTCACTACACAACACGTACACACAAGAGCAGATCGGGGTTTATTGCGATTTCTTAATTTTTTATTTCTTTAATTTTCACACAGGTGTAAAATATACACTTTTGTCAACTATAGAACTTTTATATCAAGATTTTTTTCACGGAGGCCTTTCTTTAATCGGGGCCCGTCCGCACGCACCGCAGGTTGGCTATTTACGACTGTGGTCATCTTTAACTTTTTCGCACGGTTTAAATAACTAAAATTTATTATTTTATATTATACGGAAAAAAAATTACTTGGTTCAAATAAGTACCATTTGAATCAAGAAATTCTCTGTTTTCAATAGCCGCACGCAAATATTTTCTTTTTGTAAGAAAAAAATATTCTTAATTAAGTTTAAGAAGAAGTAATAAGAAGTAGTTAAAAATTTATTTGATTAAAAAAAATGTTTCTGAATAAAGAAGTTCTATTCCCTTCACTAAATTACTCCGAAATATTTGGGTTTTTGTATATTATGTTGTAACCGAAGAGTGGGTTTCCAATTATTACGGCGTCATCTGTTGGACTTCTGGCGGGATATTATATATTTTATCCACGACCACTATATTATGAAGGTTTAATACGTCTGTTTGCCGTGGATTAGAGGCCTCTTAATACACTTGTGAATTAGAATTCATAATACTATATTGCTTCATATTCTTGATCAAAATAAACTTGTCAAATCTGACGTTTCTCAAAACCAGAATTTTTACTTGTGGTTTTTGGCCATGGTCGTGGATAAGACGTTGAATTACATTCGGGAATTAACAAGCCATTAATACTCTCGAAAAAATGTGACTCTTGGCTGCGCCTCAAGTGCCCATTTTTTCTCGTGGATTAGAGGCTATATAATTCCTTTATATAATTAATTAATAACTATTATATTTATTTTATTTTATATATAACTTCGTCCGGTGTGGGGTTCGAACTTAGGTTTTCCAGCTGCGAAATCGTGGGACGAGTACAATTACCATTTAGCTATACTAGTCGAACTATTAAATGTGTACAAGTTCGTAATGTAAGGTTCACAATTATAAATTTTTTTTAAAAGAAATTAAGTTACTTAGATTAAGAATATATTAATATTGATGTATTGAGAAAATAGTGTTCTTCGTTAAAATGAAATTTTCTTGAATCTAAATAATATTCTTGCTGGAAGAAATCTAATAGTTTTAATATAAGCATATTTTATTGCGCGAAGAAATTATATTTTTAAATGAAATAAATAATTTCAAGAAAATATTTATTCTTCATTTAAGAAATCCTTTTTTTCCGTGTATCAACCATCAACTGACAAAGGAAATTTTAATTTGTTTCATTATTGATTTCCAGCAACAGTCGGACAAAAAAGTTGTTCGATAACTCTATTTCCTGGATTCTCCAAATTTCTTTAACGTTAAAATATAATGACACTTTTAACAGTTTAGCGTAAATAGCTATTAATAGACTGTAAGTTTTCAACTTAAAATAATACCTAATAATAATTAAAATACACAGTGCAATTTGTATTGATAAATTGTTCATAATAAATTTTAATGGTTTATTTATAGACTTATAGTAAGCAAGTAGTAAAGTGATATGAATATTTTATTTATATAACTTTTCTATTTCGGCAAAACTTGAACGTAAAATTTTTTTGTTTTTTTTACAAATTATGGTTTGATGGTATGTTTTAAATATTTAATGAATCTCCTCAATAAGTGATGCCGTTAATGTTAATAATAGGATGTCAAATTTGGGGTTAAAAACACTATTAGACAAGAATTAATGTTAATTTTAATAATGGTTTTTATATAATTCTTAACTAATAATTTATTAAGTTATTAAGAAAAAATGAATTTTTGTTTTATAGTATGCTTAAAAGTTGTAGTCTTTCATAGTATGTTTATATTATACACAATAATTATGCAATGTTACCCAATAACCAAACTAAATTTCCTAATTTTGAAACGGTAATCTTTCTAAACGATTTGAACCGCAGTTTTCTGATTCCTAATCGGCCGGTTTAGGCTTTAGCCCTAATGCTGGTCAGCAAGTTCCAAGAACAAATCACTATTTTCTGTATATTCCGTCAAGCATTTTAATGTAAAAATCAACTATTGTGAATGAAAAATATGTTTCAAAATAAATTATTAAGTAATACATATTACTGGGAAACAATATTATTGTTGATTATATTTACGTATAGATATTAATAAATTTATAAGTTTAATATACTTGAAAATATACTATAATAGAAGATTATCTATTTATGTCATTTACAAAGACTATACCTATTATTACTAACAATAAGTTAGTGCTATGAAGTAGAATAATACCTACATAAATCTCTATACGCGCAGAATTTAACTTCAGAACAATGCAGCTTTTAAGTAATGTGATAAACGAGAGGCTAGCGAATTCCGTTCAAATTTGATGACTATTTCGTGGATGTCATTTTGGGAACAATTTTGTGAAAATCTTTATCAACGGACGACATTATTGATCATTCAGTTCTCTAGTTTAATGTTGAGATATTTGATACCAACCATTATTAAAAGCTTTTAGTTTTTATTTTTAATTTCGCATTTTTCTAATATCCAACGAAATTATTAATATCACTGTTTCCATATCTTTAGAAATTGTATTCGACTTGATGATTTATGAAACCTGAAAGATTATGACGTTGTTATTTTATCTTTTTTTTGAAAATTAACAATTTTTCAAATTTTGTTTGGAGATTATCCCATGACATTTTTGTATTACTTTCAATCTTCAACAGACAATTTTTTAATTAATCTAAGCACCCAGATTATTTTTCCGCTTAATCCAATTTTTTTGTTACCGATTTCTTCAATACATGAATTGAAATTTGTAATATTGCACTTGCATTTACTCCACACCAGCACGAACAACTACACTTACTTGTTAACACACTGCTACATCGAATGTCCAAATGTAAACGATACAATGTTTAACAGGCTTTGACATATTTTTTGTTTTATTATTATTATTATTATTATTTGGTTTAATGCGATTTATATAAAAGACAATAACTTAAACAAAACTAGTTTTGATAGGTACTGTTTATAATAAATATTTATATTTGAAGAGCACCTTTATAAATATAGTACGAATATATGAAATGGAAATCTGATAAAATTGATTTGTATTTTCGTTTCCAATACGGCTCTGAGGAGATGAAATTTATGGATAAAAACGTGAATAACCTCGAAACATGTCATCCGGTAAGATTACTTTGAATTTATTATTTGGCTCGTATCTTTCATTTACATCTTATACTGAAGACGACTCTACCCGTTTATGTGCTTTATGGTTAATGTTATATTGGAAAGATTATCTGTTATCTACAAATAGATTACATTAACAATTTAACTGCACGAATTTAATTTAGTTAACAAATGATCTAATTTGAGTTTCTATTAAAACTAATTATATAGTTTGTTAATAGTTAAATATACTTAACTGGAATTAAAAAAATTATAAACAGTACCACCCAAACCGGTCAAAGCAACCAAAAGTTAGCTAGAACCAATTAGCTAATTAAATTTATTTATTTTTGTATAAATTTTGATGGTTAGGTATTCTGATCTGCCAACAGACTTCGACTTATTTTGACAGACTAAAATTGCCATATTTATTTAATTATTTAATTAGTTTCCGCAATATAGTCTTGTTCTTCATTCCTCTGTTTATATTAGCGAACGCATTATAAAATAAAATTTTAATTATTATTATTTGTTTATTTATTTTGTTATGAAACAACTTAAGCTCACAATAGTGAAAAACAGATTAGTGAAACGACATATGTTTTGTTAAAGGGCATAAATTCAGTTAAGCTGTTTTTAAATTAAACCATAATCAACTTCTGTTTTAAATATTATTTTCTTTATACTAAATGTTTATCGGAACGACATATTGAAGTAATTATAAAGTTTCAATATAGAAATTTACAAAAAAAATCTGAGCATATGTATGAAATGTTTTTCTTAAATTAAACTAGGCAGCTATATTAAGCTCGTGCTAACGTAGAAATGACATGTAAGAAGCTATTTTTAAGAAGTCCTGACGCATACAAGAACATCGTTTCAAGAACATGAATATTATAGGTATTGCAGTTTTTCAATCAATTTTAATATTTCTAAATAATTTCTTTTTATATTGTTATTTGGTATTTTTGTAAGTTATGTTTTATTTAGCTTATATATTTCGACAACAGTAGGTTTGAAGCCTAATAGGCTTACTAGATTTTTTTAATAATGATTTTGTTTGTATGATTGAACGAGGTAATTTACGATACATAAATACTTTTTGATTTTTACATTTGAGTATTATGCAAGCTAGAAAAATATTAACCTAAATTTGAATCATCAAAATTATCAATCATTTTTACTACAGACTTTATAAGGTTTATCTTTATTAAGGTTTTCTAAAACTTGAAAAATTAATTTGACATTATGCAGCAGACCTTACAACATTTTTAAATATATAATCATACATAGCGCTCTCCTCACTACGGTACTGTTTGTAGGAAAAATTTAAAAGCAAATGCTATACCAATTGAATTGCAAACGTCCAAAAAATTTCCAAATTAGCTGCACGGGTAGTGGTTCAATTTCCACTTTGTACTGAAGCCCTAGGCTTATTGTACCCCGTTTTCCATTAAGATGTTAAGGAAAGTTATTAGTATTTCGATCCACAGTTTGATGTTCACCAGAGGGCTAAAAGAAATTCTGCCGAGTTCGGGATTTGAACCCAGAATTTCCGCTTATAACTCAACTAGTGATCACATCAAGCCACCACTGTGGTCTTCACGTCAAACGTCAAAACTGTATAAATTTATTTTCTCTGCATAATAAAATCAAAAAAACGTTTATTTCCATGCGCTTCTTAAATGTTATAAAGTTAAACTAATGATAATCATTAATCTAATAATTCATTACTCAATGCATCATATGGAGGGTGACCGGACATTTTGCTACTGGACATTTCGCTCCCGGACATTTTGCTACTAGGACATTTCGCTCCCGGACATTTTGCTCCCGGACATTTTGCTCCCGGGCATTTCGTTACCATTTCTACGCTGTTACAAAATTTAAATAGTTATTTTGTGAAATATTACATAAAATAGATTTAAAATATTAATTAATGTTAATAATTTTATTATTGTTAATAAAAAAGATAAAAATATCTTTAAAAAATAAAGATAACTCGATGGATTTATTTGTTATGTAGGTTACTGTTAGTTTAAGGTATTTGTTTAGCAAAATCGCTTTTACAAGAGATTCGTGCAAAGAGATGGGTCTGTTATATAGGTTAGTGTTAGTTTCAGTTCTTTGTTTAGCAAAATTGCACATAAAAGAGAGATCCGTGCGAAGACGTAAGGTATGTTATGTAAGCTTAGTAAGAAGTGGTAGCGAAATTTCCGGGAGCAAAACGTCCGGGAGCGAAATTCCTAGAAGCAAAATGTCCTAGTAGCAAAATGTCCCATAGCGAAATGTTCTAGAACCATATGGAGTAATGAACCTTAGAGGCGTGAACAATTGCAGTAGTTAGCCAATCACAATAAATGTGACGTAATTATTTTGAATTGTCGAATTATAATTTTTAAAATATGAACAGTCACCTAACATCCAACTTGTACATGACACTGATTATATTCTCTCGAATCAATTACGGCACTCGCTTACCACTTGTGCAGCAAAAGTCTTTAGCTTTCATTATCCGTTTCTAGAATAAAATACTTATATTTCTAAATAATCAATTTAATCAAGATTAATTTAAAAAATATTTATTTTCAAATATTTTTTATTTGTTGGTTTACATAGCAAATGTCACTTCAAAATAAAAGCACAGCCAATTTACTGTAAATCACTTTCCGCACTAGTGCGTAAAAGTGAGTTATTATGTAATTCAAATTAATGTAGAATGTGAGCTATTACGTAACGATAGTAGATAAAATCAGTTAATCGAATATAATCCAAAACTCCAAGAGAGTGAAGATGGGTATGTATATCTGAGCGAGGCTTAGAGATATCTGTTCTTCACCTATATTTTTACTATTTTTATTTACTTATACTGTGTTTCATTCATAAAGCACGCCTATTTATTTCTTGAAATTTTGTTAGTGGGCCAACGTAGTGAGTACAAGTTATGTATTAATTGTCCAATAAATTAATACTAGCTGGAAATATTTTTAATAATTAATTTGTTTTTTATTAAAAGTGATTTTAAATTAATTAAATGCATAAATATGTAGCAATGGACACTATGTTTATGACAATTCTCAGCATCTATTTTAATTTAATAAATATTTCATTAAAAATTCGATAATTGCAACGAAAAAATTTAATGGTGAGCATAAAAGTACCTATATAATATTATTTATTCAGTTATTGCATAGTATTAACGTATTTGCCGCTCAACGGTGCAAATTTTCTGATTTAATTATTATCGACGGTGGTTTTTATTGTAAATAAGCGCGTTTGTTGTTCGTGGTTTTACATTTTTGTAGATTTAATTAGTAAGCAAATGCGGTAAATTTTACATATTTATATATTTTTTATTTTTTTACGTTAAACGAATTATTATTTTCTGGCATACATTCCGTGATTCCATAAATAATTTATTTGTGCTTTTTTATATTACATATTCATACCTGCATAAGTAAATAATTTTAAAGATTATAATCAAAGTAAATTTTGTTTGAAGTATAAATATGAATAGCTATACCACTGCGAAATGCACAGCATAGAGCTATTAATTCATATCAACTTAATTAATAAAATAACTTAAAATAAACAAAAAATCTAAATTTAAAATTAGTACGATAGTATTTTCATATACAAAAAAAAAAGACAGAAACATGCGTCGAGATTGTCGGTTAACTTTTGAAGTGGGAAAGAGGAAATGAGTTTATTTGAGAGTGCTTTAAAGCTCTGTCGCTCTTTTAATACTAATCATTTAAAATTTAGTGTACGTTAACTAATTTTTTGGTTTTCTGGAACAAAAAAACAGCTGTTGTCTTTGAGGGTATGAGGGTAATTCAAAAAAGCTGTACTTATTATAGAATCTTATTTTTACCTATGTACATAGTAAGTCGTTTCTGTTAAATAATTTATACAAACTTCTTTTGTTTTCATTTTTATATGCTTTTCTAATCAGCCTGAAAAATTGACTACCTTGGCAATTCAACCCTTTTTGTAAATTAAATAAGAATGAAATCAACATCGGTGTCCGCTTAATTTAATAATATAAATATAAATCATAATATTCTTTCAATCATTAAAGTAGGACAAGAATAATTATTGCTACACAATTTCTAAATGGATAGCTGAGTAGGCGTTCGATTTAAATGTCGATAGTTTTAGAAAATGAAGACCATATTAATTTATTAATTATATTACAATACAACATAAATGATATACTATGTAGAGTTAAACCTATTTATCCAAAATAACATTTTAAATACTTTTTTCTTGGTTACTCCATAATTGTTACAGTAAGTTTAAAAATTGGTCTTAGTAGATGTTCTATTTCATTTATTGCAGGAACTCCTGAAAGTTTGCCAGAAACTATCTAATAATTTTACTTTTTGCGTGTTGGCAATATTTTAGTTAACGCTATAGGAAACAAATGATTTATTAGAGAGTTTCACAAACTTTTATCTTAATTGATGGAAATTTTTATTAAAAAATCTCATTCTAAATATTAAAATAATAAGTGTTGACTCATATCCATTGGTATATTATAATACCTACCGTGACTCAAAATTATATCCCAACAGTAATGAAAATGACTTTTTTTAGTTTTTATAAACTTACATATTATATATTATAATAATATTTAAAACTTAAATAATATTATTAATTAGCTATTAAATATCATTATTTATTTGATACAATGTTAAATTCGAACACATTGTCATGTAATACAAAAAGCAAGTAAAAAATAATTAATAGTTAATTGAAGTAGAAAAAATATTCTTTGTTTGATCAAAGGCAGTTGATAAATTTGCAATTATGAAAAAGGTGAAACCTGTCGGGATATTGCTAATATGGTCCTTGTTAGTAATAGCACCGTCAGTGATATTATAAATAAAACTCCGATAGAATTGAATTTCATAATATTAATAGGAATCTTGAAATTAATCAGTACCAATGGATAGAGTGAAATATTAAAATAAATCCTAAAACAAAATTTACTTTGTGAGGAAAACATGTTTCGCTGGAAACAATACGAAATTTATTTACGAATAATGAATACAACAGATTAATCACACTTAAACGCCCAAATATTAATGAAACTAGTCCTAAAAAATGACTTTGATTCACAGAAATCTACAAAAATAAGGGATACGTCTTAATTTCTGACATGTTTTGTTTTATTATGAAAAAACTTTTTTTATTGCGATATTGCAAAAATCAAGTACAGATAGAGATAAAATCAACTTGCTGTACCGGGTATTGCATGGGGCTGTATGTCTGCATCTGTTATAGGTAACTTGGAATTTACGAGAACTTTTACTAATAAGTAACCACTACTAAATAAACACTTGACCCTCTAAAGAAAACATTAAACAAGGTACGAAAAAATTAGCTATTTTGAATTTATTTTGTTATAATCAGGATACTGATCCGAAACATGACGTGTATGTCGTACGTCTGTACTTATAATACATATAACTTAAAATGTGAAGAGTAGATACTTCTGAACTAAAAAAGGGGTAGTTTTAAGTGAACAATAATCATGTTTGTGTATATTTTTGCATACATTTTTTGTAAGATCAAAATTAGTTATTGCTGATTGACAATTCTTTCTACTACGATTTATTTTAGATGTAAAATTTAAGTGAATTTAAGTTCTTCGCGGTGGTATAAATAGTCAATATTGATTTATCAACTATTTTTTCCAAGTTCCCACATTCCGACTTGGAAATTTGTACAAAGCTCAAAATCTAGATTTAGTCTATTAGGTGAAAGTTTAAATTGCGAATAATCTCTATACTACATGTTTTTCTTTAATTAATTTTCTTTTTAAATAATCTCCATGCATACTTTTGGTTATAAACACATTTGCAGAACAAAATATTGAAAAATATCAAATTTAAATGAACTTGGCTTGAGTCCATTTATTGATAAGACAATAATTTTTATAGGAAATTTTGAACCACGAGTTTTATCGAGTTTTTCTTAGCGTTACCAAGCGTACGTAACGGATTTTTCTTGAAATTATTACGTACGACTGAATTCTTCCTTTCGAGAATTACTCTAGTTTTCCTTCTATGATAAGGTCATCGACATTTTTATATTTAGAATAATATTTTGTCCACTTATTTCCGAATATCTTTGACTTTTTAAAATACTTACCAGTAGCTGTAGTGACATTTTCGATCAATTTTCGTGAGAGCTAATGAACACCGTTTCAAACTTATTCAATAAAAATATAAATTTATAAAAGGAATTCCATGTTTTTCTTATTGCATCGTCGATGGGTATAAAAACAAATTGTTGGTCGCTAACTTATTTTGTTTTTTGTTTAGTTTTACCTGGATTTGATGTTGGAGTTTTACGAAACGTTTCATCGGTTTATAAATTGGTTTGATTGATTCAACTTAATAAAACGCTAAAATCTTTAATGCTCTTGAACGAAATAGAATTATAGAATTTTAGATACGAGGGGTCCGTTGTAATTGCCCACTAATTATTTTGAAACTATTTAAAATTGTTTGTAATTTGTAAATTAGTAACTTTTGTGACAATATAAAACGGTATTGGTTAAAAGCAATATTTAAATGTACAACGTAAAATTATTTATTGAATGAAATGTAAATTAAATTATTTAGAAGGTGTTACCAGTATTGTGAAGATATAATAAAATGAAATGCTGTTTATAGAAAATGCGATTAAAAGTTTCGAACTCAGTTTTAATAATGTTGGTGCATACTACATGATAATCATGCAATAAACTAAAATTCTAACGTTTAAAAATTCAATATTGGAGCTAGTAATAAAATAATTAGTAAATAGAGATAAAAATGATTATAAATGATTTTTTTTCAAATTTAAAAAATTTCCTTGATATGTCTACAGCATTTTCTTTTTGTTTCGTATTATAAAATTCATAACTTAGAAGTTATTATTATGTTAACAAAACGGATATGCTCTAAATTTGGGAGTAGATGAGAATTGAATAAAGGTATAATATCGATGGGTCTCTCATTGGGCAAAAATGTGTACAATATTGCTAATTGTCGGCAATAAAATACGATATTACTATTATTGTCTTAATTACCCTTAATTCCATTTATTTCCTGATTATTGCCATTAATGCCACTTTATTCCCAATTAATGCGTGGTATTACCGTATTTACAAAATATTGCTAGGAGCGGGTAGGCACTTTTTGTAGCTATTTACGGGAGAACCATCGAAACTTTTCTTAGTAAATTGAATTATACACTTTTCTCAATCAATTTTATTATACATATTTATTTAATTGACTAGTTTCAACTGGTGTCAGTCTTCTTCAACAATTTCATCAAAAATTAAAGCTAAAATTAACTATTTAATTAAAGATTGTTTCAAAAAATATATTGAAGAAGACTGGCAGCAGTCGGAACTAGTTCATTAAATAAATATGTATAATATAATTGATTGAGAACAGTGTATAATTTAATTTACTAATGTCCGATTTCTTCACTTAAAGGAGGGGGCGGCTATTGAAAAGAAACCAAAAAAAAAAACTCCGTACGATGATTCGAACCAGAGACCCTCGTATTACGAGTCCGACCTCCTACCACTGTGCTAACTTCTGCTTGGAATTTTATCAACGAAAAAGACTTATGTATACATTATCTAACCCCTAAAAAAAATTTAATTTCTAAACTCTTGGTCATCTGGAGCTACAACTTGTGTCCGTTTCAATTCTAGTCAAGCCCTCTATACACTATAAATTCGGACGAAATCGGTGATGTCGAGTAGCAACTAACTAACTACTTAGTTCTAGTTCAGACGATAACTACATTCATACTTATAGATTTAAAAAAAAATTTGTTCTTCTGCTTCAGACGACTAGAACCGCCACAATCTGTGCGCCCGATTGCACGAGTGTCTCACGCTACGACTTGCATAACATACTTAGAAGATGTCAATCGAGTATTCCATAAAAATGTGTGTTGTTAGCTGAAACATGTCTTATTATGCGTAAAAACCGCCGGTACTGTAGGTTTGATAGTTTTCCGAAAATTAATTCCTAAAAATTACTTAAAAGCTAAGCTTCTAGATGATAATACCCCTAAATTTGTAAAGGAAATACAAAAACTTATGACATAATACACAAGTTTCGTTATATAATTTTTTCGAAAAAATGAACAAATTCAGGACGGTTTCCCCTCAAAAGTGTCGGTTTGATTCGTCTCTGCGCCGACAGTATAACTGCTTCTAACAAACAGCTTTAGACTAAAAAGTTGAAGATAAAGAAATAAGTAGGTATATACAAATTAATATTTATAAAAAAAAACCTTTTTATTAGAAACAACTTACCTAAAAACAAATTAAAAAAGTTAATGCTACTTATTGCCGTTTTATTACTCAGTATTGCGCACTTATTGCTCTGCATTGCCACTTATTACCACAATTGCCGTTTATTTCCGTATATTACTATCTATTGCTTCTTATTTCCATCACATTACCAACAATTTGTACAGTATTGCCATCAGTGAAACGCCCCTCGTATAATATATTATATTCTTATAATCTCCTTTTTGATTTCAGAATATTATAATTAACTAAAATAATGGTAATATTGTTAACTACCACTTGCTTATTTAATAAATCATTCAAATAACGAGTACAAATTGAGTTTTACTTGTCAATTAATTGACTTTCAAACTTAGGGTCTTATTAATAATACCTCTGAAAATTAATTTATTAATGTCACTACAACGTTAAGCATTATATTACCTTTGTAACGACTCGTGAGGTGTAACAATAAATCTTTAATAATCAGATTAATAAAAAGTGCAAGTGTGCTTTTAAAATTTAAATAACCCTGTACGCTACATAGTTCACGTTAACTCTTTTCTGTGGTGTTAATTATTATATCGGTGAAAGTTAACGTAATTTAGATTATAATAATTAATATGTAGGTACTATATTATGATGATTTTTGAAATAATTAACGCATTGCAATTATGTAATAAAACTTCAAGATTAGCTAATCGGTTAGGTTTTGACGAGTTAGAAATAATTTTACCTGACATAAATTATGAAATCAACTTGAAAATATACCGCAAAATCTTGATCATGTGCTGGCGTGTTTAGATATATTAAAATAATACGTAAATTGTAAATTATTTCAAATTAATTTTGATTCTGAATCGTATAGAATAAAAAATATCATTTATCAATAGCCTATGGCTATGTACCACCTATGTACCAAATTTTGTTTTATAAATATTATGTGCAAATACATTATAATATGTATTATTATTGAATAGTTATTTAAATTCCCGCCGATTTGGTAATGATGTCACGTAAATCGTGCTGACTGAAATACTAAGTATATTTTGTAAATCGATGTGATACCTTTTGTTGTTATTTGTTAGTCTTGCTTAAAAGTCGAAAGCAGTCTTACTTTACTAAAACCACCCGTTTCGACACAATCGCTATCGGCAAATGTTGCCTAGATTTTTAATGGTTTGCTTCCCATTGAAAAACATGAAACCACTTTATAAGAATTATAATTTAGTTTTTTTTATAGTAACTTATCCTCGAACTTATAGTCAAATCATTTGAAAATACATACTCCTTCCACGATACACGTCCAAAGCTTAACGTGAAGCTACTGCAGAAGCAGTTCTTTTAGTTCGAAAACATACATGCAATTGGCAAGCCAATCATATGGACTGCGAGGTTTTAGTGTGCTAACGGTTTCGAGATTTTTCATCATCAGGAACACATTAGCCCGCAGCGATTCATGTCCAGACTATAACCTCCACATCGAAATATGCACCAAAATCTTTTCGGAATATTCGGAATTCTCGATGAATTTTAATAAAAACGCCTACGTACAGACTACGCTTTCTTTTCTAGGAACCCATGGGGAACGACTATTCGTGAATTATCTTGATCCGATTATTTTTAGTCCATGCCCTTTGTTTTTCCCTATGTTTTTGGTAAGAATAACGGTTTGTTCCGGGTATTACGCTATTTGATGTCTAAATTTTCTAAATGACTTTTTACGGCCGCGATGCTTACATTGACATTTATTATTGTTCTGCTAGTTTAACTTCAGCTTCATGCAAGGTTAAATTCAGATAATTTTTCAACAGTTTAATAACAGCATTAATCTTGAATTTTTGTGGTTCTTCGAGAACTGTTGCCTTACTGTACGTAGATCATGGACAGTTTTCTTTTTTGAATAACGTTATAATCACTTTTTAGTAGCTTATTGATTGAAATTTTTGGAACCTTTAGATGATGGCAAAGGAATACTGTTTCAAAGCGTGAAGCTAACTGAGCACTCATTTCAAATAACATTTATTCTTTATGATATTAAAAGAGGGTTCGACTTTTTGCGCAATTGGAAATCTTAATGAAAGGAAATACTTCTGGCTAACCTTCAACACAGATACCTAACTAAACAATTTAAAATTATTTCTATACCAAATATTAGTGTTGGTTTGATTACAAGAATTGTAGCTGATTTTTTCAGGGAAAATATTACTCAACTTTGTTCAACTACTGCTCCAAAAGTAGTTCTTCATAAAAGATATGAAACAAATTCGTAGAGAATTTTACCAAATTTAATTTAGTGTACTACCTACTAAATATTTTGATCCTACTACCAAGAAAAATGAGGTATGACCCGAAACTTGAAGTCAGTCTTCGTCGGCTTGCGTGTAAAACCTTCTAAGGGCCAATCCCACCAGACAAAAACAAATCGAGTTTTAGACAAAACTTGTTAGATTACCTTGGTAACACACGCTAAATTTGTTATTTTAATATAAGTTTTGTCAAAAACTGGATTTCTTTTGTCTAGTGGGATTGCCATTAAAAGTCCGATAGACAAAACTTATCAGGAGACATAAAAAACCTGCTACTACTTGTATCTACTGTGTAGGCATTACACAGTTTTTCTTTTTGTCGCCTGGGAGATGTTATGAGTGACCAAGACTGACAAGTTATTCACGATTATATCGGGATGAACTTTAGCATGCTAAAATGTTAAATCATTGTATTAAATTCAATGTATTAAAAACTCAATTTCGGTAAAAATCGGACTTAGAAGGTTTTACACGCAATCCGACGTCTTATTAATCGCATCTAAACTTCTTCAAAACAATATAATTATTTTAGTTAAATAATTTATATAAACCTAGAATAGCACTTAGTTACAATATTTAAACTTTTTTGTTTGATGCTTGGGATACCTACCAATGCTTTTTCCAATTTTATATAATCTTTTGTTATTCTATGTTAACAAAATAGAACCACGCTACGTCGTGAATAATTCTATAGCAACTCTCAAGCTAAAATCAAATTAGAGACCTTTGCATCCGTAGTTTAATTTCCAATCTCAAGGTATTAAAATAATCATATTGGTTTTTATTAATGTTACATACTATAATGTTTTATTGGGAAGAAATGTGAGACTTTTTGTTAATTAATTACTGGATAAAAGAGATAAATCCTTGCAATAACACACAAAAATTTATCCACCTGTTTCTATCATTGTATTGATCATCTTCAGGATAAACCGTCATTACTTTAAATTTAATTTAAAAAAATTGACTAGGTTATATTGTGTGAATGATTATTTTACAGCATTTTATCAATTTAATGTAATGACACTTTATCTAGATGATGATCAATAATTATCAGATAAAAATATTTTGTTTTATTGCAAGGATATACTTTTTTATGCACTAATAATATCGACCTTGCACCAGGAGTCCTTCATCTTGAAAAAATAACCATTAATTGGCATTATTTTTACTTTAATGCCTACTAGGATATAGTAAACCAATTGATTTTATTAGCGTTAGATAGTTAATATATCATTATTAATATAATTTCTAACAAATTGAAACTGATCATTGTAGTAATGCCTATAGTTATTATGTTGAATATCTGAATTCAATACTTCAACGTTTAACAATTTTCACAAAAAAATGAAACACGAAGTTTGGCAATAACTGAATGACAGAAATTCGAACTTTTCAACGTTTTCAGAAAAACTAATTTTGTACGAGTTTTAAAAATAGATAATGGTAAACAGTTAACTTGTAATAGCACATAGAAATAATTTTTGTAAATTTTTTAAAAATAAAAAGAATTTAAATAAACCTATTTTAAATAGGTTTGATTGACGGTTTTTAATAATTTTAGATTTTTTGTTTCAGTTACGATAAACAAGATCAAGTGTGGCTCGGTTACACTTTGAATGCGGGCGCAACTGATCCTTCTGGTCTATCCTGGAATGCACAAGTGTAGGTACAAGTATTATAAAAATTATTTCCAATACTTACAAACTTTTTTGATTAATCATTTTTATTCTTTACATAATTTAATAACAATGGTAACCGTTCACATAATATTTGTGTGTAGTCTAATATTATTATTAATATCATTTCAATGGTATTTTTTTCTTAATCAAGTATCTATCACCAATTTGTAAGATTTAGATTACGCTCTCATTTTGTAGTTTAGTTTATTTATTGTATTTGAATTAGTTTTGTGTTTAAAATTTTGCCGGTAGGTGACGCATGTATTGGTGTCGGCCTCTTTGATGCATGAAAAATGCTTATACAAACAAGATGACAGCACTCGGTAGTTGTGATGTTTCTCACTTCCGAGTGAAGCCTACATCGATCGGTATTTTTGGCATAATATAAAATTTGGAAGCTTGTTGATTGATTCATTATTTTATAGTATAATATATTATAGTAATATTAATACTTAATGATGTATTGATCTAGTTGATGCGCAGTCTCTGCATTATTTCTTAAAATTTAATAATATCTACAATTGCTTATTTGGACAATGTATAGTTTAAATAGTAATAATATCTAAGTTACCTTAAAAAACATGAAATTCGACTAAATTTTTATGGAGCAAGTCTGATAGCTCTTCTAATTCATTTTGAATTCTCATAATATAATCTTTATGCAAGGTACACGATGGTACCGCGCGTTAATATTATCATAATACATCACTGCAGTTGTCAAAAGTTAAGCTACTAACACGCTAACTTCACATTATCATGATAGTGTATTTTATAAATAATTTTAAATTATTTACTTTTTGAAATTTCAATCGATCACCCTTCTCTAGTACTAGAGGCGGCTATAGTCGACAATTTGATCACCGTTCACGGAATTTCTTATGACATTTGAGTTTCAAAATATCTGTTTTCGTCAGAACACGCAAATCGCAACATCAAGGTTGCTTGCTGCTCTCACTTGAATGTCTGGATGGACTGGCACTAAGTCAGAGTGGTATGGTATGACTATCAGTAATAATTCGATAGAAGTTGCAAAAGTCAACAAACTTGCTTTTCATCTAAAAACATCTATATAATATACTAATTGTTACAGTTACCGACAATCTTAAAACATTTCTTTATGCAAAGGCGAAAAAGGGAATTAATTTACTTTCTTGAATACAGCATAAAATGAAGACTACGCTTTGAATATCTCAGTTTTATATTAATTTCAACATTGTGGGAACGATGTCGATAGCACAATACAAAAATATATTTTGTATGGTGTTTGCCATTAGAAAAATCGCTACGTTTGAAGTGTAAAATCTTGAATGGTATATAGGTGTTCAATAAATAATATAAAATATAATGTACAGTCATTTCAACAAATTGAAATAATCTCATTAGAAAAACAGCCATATTCACCATTTTAAAGCAAAAGTTGGACTAGTAGAAGACCAACGATTCAGTTTAATGGACTGTTGTCGACTTAAGCCCCTGATAGCGATGAAGAAAGATAGGTATACAAAACTTTAAAACTTAAAATCCTCTAATCGATCCGAAACTGATTCTTCATGAGCTAATCGAATGTTATTTTGAAAGTTGATATAAGTATACTTTTAATCCATTTTGGCTATATTAGGGAGTGTTCAGAAACCACGTGGTTCTATGTTGGCCTCTTTAGAACCTTTTTGCATCCTTTTCTCCTTGAGGTTTCTTTTCAAGTACAATGACGTCTTCTTCATCAATCCACTTTACAGTCGGATAAAGCATATCAAGCTCATACAGTACTTATTTTTCCCGCTTTGTTATTATTTTCTTTACATGTTGTTTATGATGTGAGTTGGTGCTACCAAGAATTGAATTGTGCTAATTAACACAAATGAAGAAGATTAGGTAGCTTAACTCGAACTCCCCCTTGCTTTCATGTAGCCCTGTATAGCTTTCTACCTAATCCCTCCCCCCTTTGACCAAGACACGTGGTTTGTGTACTCTCATGATTTGTCTTTTAATTGGCTTATTGTAGCATTGGTGCTTATCTTATTTCGGCAAATTAGAGTTTATACATACATATCACATAATATTATTATTATTATTGCTGAACGGGTTGTGGTTCCATGTCCACTTGCACTGAAACTCAAAGCTTATGGTACCCCGCGTTCCAAGTTTTACTCCATCAGCTTTGTTTCCTCAATAAAGTGAGTAAACAACTAATGGGTGATTGAGTTATTTCCTCGGTTGTCGGATATGGCCAACCTAGGTATCGTAGCCTCAGCGGAGCTAGAACTGGACACACACACAGCAAGTGGTGTGAAGTCTCTTCCTCCTCACCACACTTCTTGCATGTGGGGTCTTCTACAACCAATTATATTGAGGTGTCTGTTCAGACAGCAGTGTCCTGGAAGTAAACCTACTGTCTTCCTAAGCTTTGGTCTACTCAGCTTGAGGATTTCAAGTTTTCTTTTGCCACTGAAGGGCCCTCCAATGAACATCTGCGATTGCCTCAGTCCCGGAAGGTCCCTCCAGTATTATCACATAATATGTAATACTTCTTCGCAGAATCAAAAAGAAATTTTTTTCTTGATTTATGATTGGGTAGGTACTACACATATTTTGCACGGATCTGCGCATCTTCAGGTTGTTATTATCAAACATAGAAGTCGGGTATATAAAAATAAAATATTGAAACAAACTCGAACAAAAATGACTTGACAAAAAATCTTCTCACTATTTGTTAAAATTTTAAATTTAGAATGATAATACAATAATTATAAAATTAACAAAACATGCAAAAATTATAAAATATTTTTCTATAGTTTTATTTTAATTCCAAATTTTAAATTCTGACTAATAGTGAAAAGATTTTTCTCATTTTTGTTCGAGTTGATTGCAATTTTTTTTTTTTATATAGCTAGCTTTTTTGGTTCACACATAATATGTATCAAATTTAACAATAATATCCTGAAGATGCGCGGATTCGTGCGAAACATGTAGAGATCATAAATCAAAGAAATCTTTCTTTTTATTTCTGCGAAAAAGTATATATATGTAGGTACTCTAATTTACCGAATTAACGAAAACACCCTTTTTCAAAATACTGTATTATTATATTGGCTCACTATTCAAATTTTTATATTTCCGATTTGCCCCATAAATATAAATTTATGTTTAATTAATTTTTTGAACTGCGTAGTGTCGATGTCGATCGTAGGACCAAGCTTTGGAAACTTGTAGACGTCGGTTAATACGAGTGCGGTAAAATTGTTCTTCAAACAGCACTCTCAATAAACCCAGCGTTGTGGTTGAAACTTTTTAGATAGGTACCTAATCAAAATTTGTAAGGATTTCTTATATTTTTGTATTGTTTAATATTTTCACTTGAAATAATAACTGTGGTAAACTAAACACTAAACTAATAACATCAATAATAATTAGCATCAGCTTTAAGCATTATGTATTAATAACTTTTTTTTTAAATTTAGTACAGTAGATATAGGTATGAAGGTACACTTACTACGAATATATTTTTATCTCAAATTAACTCCATTTTGTCATTTATTTCTTTAAAATTTGTTTTAAACTTATATTTAAGTTTTTTCTTAAACCAATAATTGTTTAACAAGATTGCCGACCGTGTTTTGCTGTAAAAGTAATAATTTTAATTAAATTGTTAAAATATAAACACATAGATTGTGCTAACGGAAAACGAATGCACTTTCCGATGGGGATCGTGAAGACATGTGATTACGACAGTACAGGGGGGAGGTATTGAGGTTCTACATTTGATTTAAATTTGAATGTTGAATTAAATTGAATATTTAAAAAGAAATAACTAGTTTTATTCGGAGCAAACGTACTTTTTGTGGCACGTCTGTAATGGAATATCTGCAAAAAAGATGGTGAAATTGAAGAAAATATGAATCTAATGATGTTCTTTGTCATTTAATTTCTTTTCTATACGACTACTACAGAATACGAACATTCTGGCTCAATTTTTAGTTCAGAAAATACACATTCTTCCCACCTGTAATAGAATATTTCATTCTGTAACACTCGTTACAGAATGACTATATTCTCACATCTAGAAATATTAAAACTTGGTAGTAACATCTATTAACAAGTTGTTTTACCAGTTTTATAACGCCAACTGCCAAATTTGTGTTCGCGTATTACAAGAAATATATTAGCGCTGTGCATCAGTCGTATAGAAAGTATAGTTTGGAACTCGTTTAGAATGGCTATTCTGCACTCGTGGATCATAACCTTCGCCTAACGGCTCGGGTGACAAACTTTCTCCTCGTGTAGAATGTGCCAATTCCTAACTCGTTACAGAATATACTATTTTTCGAAGAATTGGGTAAAAATAGTCCATTTTTATATCAACTGCTGCTGGAAAAAATATTGTTTTGTCAGCAGACGGAAGAAACTGGAGAACATTTAACTTCAATTCTCTAAATAATTTTAATTTTCTACCACTTCAGTTTTCAATTTTATTTAGATATTAATTGCAGCAGAAGTCAAAACTTTGACGCTAACAATTAGTACATAACATAACCTAAAGTTTCAAAGAAGTATAAGTTGCCTATATTCAATCATTAAAAACGGAACTATATATAGTTTTTAAAACTTATAGTTGAGATCGGGAGGGCATTGTAATCTACAAAGTAGAAATATTTCTAATTAAACAAAATTTCTATAGGACGATAGTCAGGGCCGTCTTTGGAATCAAAGACGAATAAAAAAATTGATTGAAATAAATAATTATTAAATTTAAAAAAAGCCTTACCGAATTATATATTTCGATCTAATTCGCGATTTTAACTGCGGCACTGATCTAATTATTAGATTCGTACTGGCAATTGAAAATATAAAATTAAACTTCATTATTTCAAACGATCGTGAAACTCCCCACGTACACCTAACTTCCGAATGTTCATACCACGATAATGTATTTGGAAGATTCCATATACGTAAGTATAATAAGTAGATATACGGAATCTTCTAAATTCGCTTATAATAAGCGTCCTGTAAGGAACATCTTAGTTACAAGTTTGTATACCTCACGAAACTTAAAAAATTAACTTCAAAAAGAATTATGGAATTTCAAGAAATTCGAAAATTTTTAAATACCTTTTAATTAGAAAATATAATATCTACTTTGTAGATTACAATGACCTCTATCTCAACTATAATTTCTTTATTATAATTTTTAGGGGGCAACTAAAAAGGAATTTTCGAATTTCTTGAATAATTTCAAAAATTATTTTACCGTTATACTTTAAAAAACATTAGGTAATTTGTTTAAAATTTTATTAACGTTATTTTCTAAATACTCCTTAACATTTATTTATGTAACTACCTTTACAGGGCCATATTTGAGATCTGTAGATCTTAGGCTGAATTTTTTTCCGATTTTTCCGAAAACCCGATTTTTTTAAGCTATTTTAAGTAAACATGTTAGGTAAATGTAAGATAAGTAAGAAGTAACAAACACATTTTTAGGTTATAGCAGTGAACTTTTTTATTTTAATCTATTCAAAATTGAAATATCCAAACAGTTTTTTTGTGGTGCGAGCTCACAAAAAAAGCCTGCGCATAAATACGGCCCCTGGATCTTGAATAATGTACAAGCTCTTGGACATATGTATAATAAGCTAATATATTATATAATTTTATGATTGATTATGTTAATTTAAGTATTACCAACTTCTCGAATCATATCGCTTCTTAATATTTATTAAAAATCCCTAAATTACTTTAAAATTGGTAATTCTGTTGTTAATTATTAATATTTTTAATTCACGAGCGAGAAGTTGTGAATGAATTATTTTTCGAGAATCGATAATTAAATTTTAACGTCGTGTATAAAATTCAATTTTTTTTATAGTACAGAAAAGGAACATACAAAATTGCAATTTCGCAACTGGTAATAAAATATTATATTATAATATTCTCCCAATCGATTTTAATCCGTTTATCGAATCCATCTTTTAATCCTTTTTCAAATACTAAATGATGTGAAACGAGTATGTCTATAATATAATAGAACAGGTGGTTTAAAATTAACATTAATGTGGGAACTGGCAATCTGTAATATTTTGTTAATAGCAAAGTATTTTAAAAATAATTAATTTTGAAGTTCGAACGAACATTAAGGGGAGCAATCCATTTAGACGCCCGGAAATAAAAGTCATTTTTTGGTAATTTTTTTAGGATGAAAAAATAATTACATTATTTTAAAATTTCAACATCATTTTATTATAGTATTAAAGTGTAGAAAAAAAAAATTTTAAATATTTTTTAACAAATTGACAGCTCTGTAAGGTATTCTCTGACGCTTCTTGTTTCAAAAACTGCTCGTGTTGTAACTCGAAAAGTTATTGATCGATCTGGCTCAAATTTTCAGAGGCTCTAGTCTAAATTATTATCGGAAGGATAAACCTAAATTTTTAAAGATATCCAGCAAATAAATAGTTGTTTTTGGGTAAAAACTATCGAAAACATAGTCGAAAATTTGAATATTTAGTTAAACAGCCTACTTAGTTTTTGATTTTATAATTATTAATAATTTTTTAGGTTCATCCTTCCCCTGAACATGTCAATAATCGAAAAAAAATTTGTTGCTTTATTTCAGATCAATAGAAAAGAAATGATTGATGCAACACTTTTCGATGCTATGCACAAGACGCATGAAAGAACACTTTACAGAACGGCCATTTTATTAAAAAATATTTAAAAAAAAAATTTTTCTACACTTTAATACTAGACTAAAATGATGCTGAAAGTTTAAAATTATGTGATTATTTTTTCATCAGTAAAAAAATTAGCAAAAAATGACTTATTTCCTCGCATCTAAATGGATTGCTCCCCTTAAAGTCAATAGGTGGAGCAACTAGTTCTTGAACGGTAATAAGCTGAAAAGATTTTTACTTTTTCGATTTTTAAAATTTGATTTTTAACATTAAAATTAAATTAAATAATTAAAACGTTAGAAACGGTATCTTGTTTGAATAAAAAATTATCAAATAATATACTACCCCAAAGTATTCTGCAATCGCGAAGTCCTTAAACATCGACCACTTCTACAACTTTGTAAATATGTAGTAGGTATCTACCGTTTTATTATTGTAATCAATTGATACGTGGTTTAGGTAGTGTAACTCGATATTAACCATATCAATATTTTAGAAAACCCAAAAAATGCACTAAACACTTTTCAGAACTAAAATGTTTAAAAGTTAGCACATGTAAAATACACTGTAAGTATTCGCAAACGTTTTCACCATACTATGGTATCAACAGGCGATGAATTAGTTCATTCATCGTTCATCATTCATCATTCATCAATTAGACTAATTCATCGCCTGATGATGCCATAGTATGGTGAAAACGTTTGCGAATACTTACAGTGTATTTTACATGTGCTAACTTTTAAACATTTTAGTTCTGAAAAGTGTTTAGTGCATTTTTTGGGTTTTCTAAAATATTGATATGGTTTTATTATTGCTTTGGATTATATTACAACTAGTATTCCATCATAAGCGGAGCAATTTTTTTTTATTTCATTTTTTTAACCAAAACTTTATGTATAAAATTGATTTTCGAATAAAATTTTGTTGTAAGTATAGAGCTGAGTGGGCTAATGAAATTTTGAAATTCATATTTTGACAAGTTTTAAAGTTTAAAATTAAAAAAAAATAAAAAGCTCTGCTATGAATGTCAAGAGCAAAGTTGGAAGCTTGACTGAGTAACCAGCAAATTTTTTTAAAAACTATATATTTTTTAAATTCAAAGAAATATAAGAATAATACAATACGTAGAAAATCAAAATTCAAAAAATTTAAAAAGGAGACAAATAACACATAACAGGTCTGGATTAAGAAAATTTGAAAAAATGAAAATTTCGTAATACGAAATACAATATAACGTTATTTCATGTCTCCTTTTTCATTGTCTCCTTTTTAAATTTTTTTAAATTTTTTTAAATTTTTTTAAATTTTTTGAATTTTGATTTTCTACGTATTGTATTATTCTTATATTTCTTTGAATTTAACCATAAATACATACTAAAAACCACAAATTTACTTGAAATATTTTTATTTTGAGTTCTTTTTCTATATATTTTTTTCTTTTTTCAATAACTTTGTCAATGTATAGGTACTTAATTCGATTAATAAATTTACTTCTTTTATAATAAAATGTTGAGCTTAATTTCACAAATTTTATCCTATTTTTCAAGTTTTTAATAATAATTTGACCAAAAATGGACGAAAATTTACTATCTAATACATCCTGTGTACTAAGGCAGTATAGTTAAAGAGTACTAAACAAAAATTTTGTTTAAATTTACTTTAAAATAATATCATAAAAACAATATTGGGGGTCTCTAAAACCCAGTGTGCAAGACACGTTACAAAAAATAAGTGTGAAGTTCCAGGGTTAATGTGTATATTGTGATAAGCATTGAAGTAGCTTTTTTGAGAAAAGTATTCAGTTTTAATAATTTTGATGAACCTTTTTTATCATACAACTGGGTTATAAAACGTACATTAAGAATTCTGTAATTTGTATAAATTTATTTCTAATCAAATAAAATATTCGTAATTTTTTGGCATTATTTTTTCTGTTCATTTAAAATTCTTGTTATTGTTCATAATTTAGTTATAAATTTCATACCTAATCGTGGTGATAGAAAATTAGTTTTTTTTTAATTAAATATTTGGGACTAGCTTTGAATTTTTATTTCATACTTTTGCGAAAGTTCTAGAAATTACGCTCTCATTATAATAATAATTGATATTTCGTTGGAATATTTTATTTTTATTTTAGCGTAGTATGTAATTAATTAATATAACATCTGTTATCCATATTAGATTTAACATAATGAGATGGAATTACCCTGTTCCCGGTATTTATAGATACAATCAAATGGAAATTTTGATAAGAAATAATATAACACATTAAGTACTTATCATCTAAGTATGATAACAGTGGTGCAGGGGTGATTTAAAAACTTTCTTTTTAATTTTTAAAACGGTGCCGAGAAAAGCAATAATAACAGTTCCCGAATTTATACTTAGTTAGTCCTATAGTGTCAAATTATAAAACGTAGAACCACCACAAGACGAAAGTAAAGGGTTGTTAGATCTAAATATGATTTTTATGTGAAACAATTGAATTTCTTATAATTAAGAAAAAAACTGGTAAATCGTTTGGTGAAAAGTCGTAGCTGCTGTTTACAATTTTGTTATTCTTCATTGTTGAAACTGGAATTGGCATTTGATTCTGGATCGGAACATGAAAGAGCTAAATAAGAAAACAATCGCTAGTTTTTGCAGCTCACTGAAAATATTGAAGTTAGTTGCGCCTGTGATGTTCTTTTGCATGATTCGTAAAAACAAAGATAATGGTACAAAGTGTGAAAAATTGAATTAAATAATAATAGTTCTGAAAGTAAATCATTATCAAATTTGAGGTGAAAACAGCAGATTTGTCAAATTTCGATTTGAGATTTGTTAGGTTAAAATTCACCTTTGTTTGGTTGAATAATCAACCAACTTGGATGTTAATTTTTATTTGCAATTTCATTATATTTATTTGAATCACTGTTGCGCTTACTGAACAGAACTCTTGTCAGAATTTAATTTGGCGTTATTGATTATTTAAGTAAGAATTATTCTCCTCATTGGTTTAATTATGAGCTAACAAACCAATGAAAAGTGCATAATATACCGTATACTTTCAATTGATTTTTATCTACTACTGTTATGTAATAGCTCACCTCTACAATGATTTCAATTACATAATTAGCCACTTTCATGCACTAGTGCGGAAAGTGATTTACTTTCAATTGAAAGTAAATTCGCTATGCTTTTATTTGTTTTCAATTGAAGAAACTGACCTTTCTTGCTAGTACTTGATGGCAAATGTAAACTAATAAAAAAATAAATATTCGAATACTTAAATAGTTTTATCAGATTATTTTAAAATATAATGCAGAAAACATAAATTTAAAGAATATTCAAGGATTTTCAAAAATATTCGCCAGAAGATAAAATTTTGTATACTACACGCATATATGACAGAATTCTATCTGTATCATCTATTGTTACACGTGTAGAAGCATGTCATTATCGTACTTGCGTACGTGTATTACCTTTATTCGATAATGGTTTACTTTCTACATTGAACATATAAACTACTATTAATTCACCGGTAATCACTTTCAGCACTGATAGTGATAATATACTTTAAACACTTATACAGCCACTTTCTACTTTCAACAAAAATTCTCATAAAGTAAGCAGTAGCGGATTCAAACATTGACCATAGGGGGGGGGGGACAATAAAAATGTATTAAATATGAAAAACAAAAAGTAGGAGTAATATCAAAAATAAATTTTGTTGTTTAAATAAATTAAAAATTTTTTGCTGTAAAAACTGATGTTTTTTCTGAAATTATTGGTCGTAAGGTAACGATTTTTTTCTCAGGATTACAGCAGTAGTCAATTTTCATTTGATTCCTGTTATCTCAGGTTTTGTTTCTGTTTTTCTATTGTAGTTACTACCCCCCCCCCTTGCATGTCCTGTCCCAGAGGACTAGTGGGCCCTATGTTAAAGAAGATATACATACTTGACGTTTTTTAGCCCTGTGATATATAACTTTTTTGATCCCCTGGTAGACATGATTATCCTAATGAGGTTTTAGCTAGTTATTCTCATTCGACTCCCAACAGCAATTAATAAAGTATGTTCAACCTCGGTGCTCACTCAACTAGGTTGTTAATGCGACTTTCGGTTATTGTAAATTGTACTGTAGTAAGGATAACTTACCTCCCGGGAGGCGGGGGGAACTTGAGTTTTTCCACAAAACACTCTCTTTGATGTTATGCTTTTTAAATCGCAATATAACTTTATGTATGCATAAGGATATCCTTCTGATTTGATTTTCAAGTTTGTGCATTTTTTAAAGTTTCAGAACGTATTAAAATTGAGTAGAGTAGGATCATTGTTAATGATAACGAATAGCAAAACTTTTATCACTCTCAATCCAAACACAATTAGCGACTAAATAAGAAGTTATACGCCAAAATTCTGTTTTGAACTAGATTATGTTGTTATATGTATGGTGATCGGTAACTAGGAAAACTCACAAAACTTGTAACCGACTCGGATTTTTCATCTTGCCTTAAGTTTTCCTATTATGAGGTATAACAAATTTAAATTTTATACAAAATAATTACAATTACAAAATAAAATTTCTAGTTCACGCAGTTGGTTATAAAAGATTGGCTATTCTTTCGATTACTCACGAGCAGGCGATGCGATCGTGCGAATGCTGGTTCGATTTTTGGTGGTTTGTTTGGTAGTATTTATTGGGGGCTTACCTATGCGCAATTTTATCCAATTTTTTTATTATTAATACCTAAATACGATTGTAAATTTTGAAGCAGCACGCATTCACATCCAGGACTTGTTATCTTATCGTTATCTCATACTAATGGTTATTGAATAATTGATTTGTATTGAAGATATCACCGACTATAACCTCTAATGCAAATTGTGATTTATAACTACGTAATCTTATTTGAAATTAATTATTAGAATGCATGTACTTTCCACAACAACTATCTCATTATTTGCGGTTGTGTGTACTATGTATTTCTTGACGACGGACGGTGGGAGTGAAGATTCTAACCTTGAACTGCGATGCATTGGCCTCGTACGTCTACTTGCCGGTATATTCTTTGTTTATAGTTTATTTATATCAGCTGGCGTTCTTTCTTCTTGTCGTAAGCTTTTCATCTGAAAATTCGACCAATTTACTTAGTTTTGATTGGCGTGTATGTGCGATTTGTGTTTGCGCTATATAATATTATGTAAATAAGAAGTAGGTACAACGAGAATAAGCGAAAATAGAGAGCTTAGTGTGGTGGGTCGGGTAGAGCCGCAGCCGGCTGCCTGGTTGAAGGGCTGGCGAAGTGGCGAGTCACACAGCTGCAGTCAGTCGTTTACCAACCGGCGAGGGTGAATTCGCATTCTAGTAGTTATTATTGCATCTTGTTTTAGTTATTATTTATTTTCATCATGCTATTTGAAAATCCGCCTAAAATTTTTTCCTACAACATACCACCACCGGTAATGTTGCCTATACCAACTGTAGGAACAACAGGGTAAGTTATATTTTATGCAATTCTAATTTTACGAGCGTTAATTTAAGGGCTATTTTTGTCAGCTGCAGCCGGTGTAAAATACAAACTGTTCGTTGATGTATGCTGCATGCACGATTATTTTGTTTACATTTTTATTTATTGTTAATTTGCGTATATTATGTACATTTAATATTAACTACCGTAAAGTATTAGATTTTATTTATTTCTCTTTATTATAACCAACGTTGATATTATAGTTATGCTAAAACTTTCCAAGTTCGTAACTCATGCATCTGCAAAAACCATTGTTATGTGCAGACTGTACCCGAACCGTTTCTCTCTAATCCAGATACCCAACCTTCTGTGCTCCAGCAAAAGTTGTATTATGTCTTTTAGTTTACCTGCTTCAGAACATCTACCTATACCTCTGCCCAGTATTATTTTTCTCTAATTATGCACGTTACCTTGGACGAAAAATTGTTTCAAACTTGATATCCTTCTTGTTGTTCGTAAGAGCATTTATATTTAAATGCTGCACTCTTTTTATGTAGATTATATTATATTATGTATACCTAGGTAGGTACTGTATATGAATAGGTGGTGTTGCTTTATAGAATATTAGAAATTGATTAATTATTATGCGCAATTTATTCCGAATTTCGTGTGGTAGCTATTGGCTCATTTTGTCTTCTTTTAATGGAATCCCATTCTACATTTACCGTTACGTAAAAAAAATAGGGTCAATTTTCACCCTTGTCTCTTGCAGGCAACTCGTAATAATTCTTTGTTTGTAAAATCTGGTTTATTTCAAGATGCTTTGTCCAATAGATTCTTGCGTGCTTTATGACGAAATTAAAAGTCGTTATCGATGGTAATTTAGGCTAACTTTATCAACATTATTTTGCAGTTATGAAAATTGAGGTTTTTGTATTCGATTTTCATTTGTCTATTTATAAATACCTTTTTTATTTTATAAAATCCGCGTGATTGTGTGAATTTTTGAACGCTTAAGAGTATAATAGGCATTGTTTCATTTTTTCCATTGCTTTTAAATTCTCGGTTAAAATATTTTGTTATATATTAATATTCTAGTACTAATTAAGCAAATATCTTTCAAATATTCAAAGTACTTTAAATTTTTAGAACTTTTTGAATTCCTTTCCACTTCTTTCTTAACCCTTGTAAATTACAATGTACTAATGTACTAAATATACTAAGCCCACCTTATACAATATATACTTAACCCTTCCTTGTTAAACACTTTATTTTCAATTGTTACCTAGTCCATAAGAAATGCATTGGTTATCCTTTTGGCTTGGTTTGATATTCTAGGTATTTTATTTATTTGCCAGCATTATCATGGTGGGACAAATATCTTCGTTTTTTATTATTATATTCTACATATTTCATTTAGGTAATCTGCACTTTATCTATAAATGTTTTGGTTATTACAATAAATATGTTTATATAATAAATATATACTTTATCAGAAATCTTGACTATATGTTTCTGTGATCATTTCATATCAATTCCCCCAATGGAACTTAACCTTCTTAATTTTCTAGACTAACTATTTCCTGATCATATACTTGGTCTAATAATTATATAATATAATATTTAAAATTTAAATTTGAGAATTCGAAATACTACTTATTAACTATAACATTTTTCACACTGTTTTTCATATTTAACTACTTGGCGGGCCGTTATTTCTGTAAAATTGGTCTCGAGTCCAGACCACAGAGCCATAGACTCGAAATCATTTATCTACAAAATTGTTATGGCGTGTTTCAGCTTTGTACCAAAAGTACCGTAACGTAACTCCGTCGCGTACTTTGGTTGCATATAAATATTTTTCACAAGCAGCGGAGTCACATACGGTATACACTAAAGTCTACAAAAGACGGTACTTTTTCTGGACGCCCATTATATCTGCATGATTAGAAATAGAAGTTTTATTTGCAATTTTGTAATAGTTTCAGTTTAATGCATTTGCAACTATTATTTTAAATGGTGAAAAATTTATGATCGAAAATGAACAATTTCAAAAGCGAACAGGAAAACATCAAACGTCAAAATAGTAGTAGATATACGATTTACCAAGTTGTCAAATGAAAATTGCTCAAGTGAAAATAGCTAATGGCTTCTATTCCTAACAATGCAATAGGTATAATAAGATATCCATAGTTTGGAAATCTTACTTTATGGTCAAACGTGGATTAGATAATTATAATAAGCTAGTTGTTATTCTGTTACAAACTTTGACCTATAATAATCCTGGCGTGTTAATTCAACTAGGGCGTAGCTGCATTTCTAGTATTGCTAGAATTTGGACATTTTACATTTGCATTAAAAGATACAGATGTTTTCCCAACGCAATAATGTTTTTTGACCTTAGTGTCAAGTCTTCTTACATTTACCACCAAATCGTTGTCACTTTCACAGCAACCTTTTCGAAGGGAGTCATTCGCCTCGGTGGTCTAGCTAAACGATAATAATTATGTTTTTACTAGATAAAGTTTCTATCTACGAGTATATCCTATATCAAAACATATTGATATACAATATACATACAGTATACTTATAAGTAAATTCTTGTAATTCATTACCCTGCATCCCCTTTAAGACGGCCCGGCAAGAGACGTGTGTCGCGACTTGCCAACTGGGAAGGAAAATTTCATTATTCGTGGTACCTATCTTAAAAGATATATCAAAAGTTTTACTAGAAAGGGGGGGGGGTAAATTAAAATAGTTTTTATAAACATGATGTGCTCTTAGATTACGCTTTACTAGTTAAAAGTTACATAGTAGACTATACTGAGAGTGAACATATTTTCCTCTGTTTATTTTTTTAAGTTGGTAATATTACTAATTAATAAGGCGTTAATCAAGTAACCATTAAGATAAATTAGTATGTAGCTACATTGTTATTGATCAGATCAGTATCTTTTACTTTTAATAAATTAACACTACTCGTAACTAACTACTACGTGACGAATCTGAAGTCGGGGGGTTATATTCTTCTTCATAAAATGCTTTTGGTACGAGGTCTCCAATTTACACTTATAGTTTGTTAATGGTTATTTACAATAATGTCGTTGAGGAACTAGCAAATAAAATTTATAAATTTTGAATGCTTTCGATCACGTTCACGATTTTACACGTGGAATTGATTTAGTCCAACGTTGCCGGATAGAAATTGAAAGTTCAACTTACCATTTTGCAAACGACTTCAAAATCTTTAACCATCTAATGTTTCCTGGTCAACTATCTTTTTATTTTAATATATTTTTCGAATTCAAAATATTTAACACTAAATCAATCCCAGAGGTTAACAAGATTTTACTACACATTCTTAATTAATTGGACACTTTTAACAAGTTTAATTTATAAATTGATCAAAATTCAAAATCAATAAAATCAATTCCATCTAGGAAGTCAGTTCGAAATTTATAATTTTAATTTGCTAGTTTTTCAATCGGCGATTGAAGTGCGTCCCTGCACGTCCGATTTGCCAAATTTGGATTGTGTGTTGCAAAAATCATTCTTAAATAAATTAAGACCTACTACATCATCAACGATATTATTTAATTATTGTCAAAGATGCTAATTGTATTTTAAATATTTTGAATTTTTTTTAATTCAAAATTTTTAACACAATTAATTATTTTGATTTATTGTCAGTATTTTTTAAAAAGCTATATCTTGGGTTTTTCAATATAATTTTATTTTAATTTTTGGTCTCAAAATTGACCTATACCTAGATTTTAGAGAAGTCTTCTTATGCTAAGTATTTTTACCTAGCTGTACTTACGAGTTTTGGGATTTTGACCGATTTATCAGTCAAATTCAGCTCGTGTTAACGCTTTATATCAATTCTAAGTAACTTAGACGCTAATATTTGAGTCAGAAGCGTAACTAGCAAGCGACCAGCGAACAAGACAGGTCTACTTCTTCATCCGCAGCTTCCCTTTCGGTCATAGGCTGGTTAAGATTCGAGTCAGCCAAAAGAAAACATTGGAATCCACCATTGCTATGGACGAACTGGTGCTGCATCTAGAAAAATATTCGTAAAAATGAATAAATTTATTGATAATAGAATTTATTGCCTGATTTTGCTAATTTTGTTTTTTCTGTTATGCCTATGTCCCACGGTTATAATTTCCATCATTGTTTTGAAATGAAAATGAAACACCATTAAAAATATTTTTGACAGATCATAAATTTTTATTAAATCAACCCGTTTCACTGTCAAAACGGTTTTTATTATCAAAATATTGATGAAAATTTTGACCGTAGAACAGGAGCATTATACTGGGAGTTTGTACTTCTAATTGTACCGTTATTTACAGAAACAACATTTAATTTCATATAATACTCGTATGTACGAAAATATATTATCACTCAGTATTTTTTTCGTTTTTCATGTTTTTTCAAATTTTCAAATTTCAAAATATGTATCAGCTCTTTTTAGGCCTGGGGCCCATGGTGTGAACTATCTTTTTCCATTTTTTTTTTCTATTTTCTGTAAGGTTTCTCCAATTATCTACTCCCCATCAGAAATGATGACGATATTTTGATAATTTCTGCTTTTTAATTTAAATATTTAATACCTTTTATATTGCTAATCGCTCGTCCGTCAAATTCGTTTTCGTTTATTTCTTTGTGATACTGGTGCTTATTAGGAATGCTTTTAGATAAAAAAGTTAAAATTTCATTCTTTTTGGAAGAAACGCCTTCAAATTTTTTTGAAGGCTTATTTTGTATGTCTTCCGTTGTCGTTTATATACTTTAGTATCGCTTATGAAATGCCATTTTGTAAACTTATTCCAAATTATTCAGCAAGATATTGTACAATTTCTGCGCAGAAATTAGATTGCATGGTATCGTGCGCGCAATAGCATTATTTAAAGATAACTGTAATAAGGAAATCTGACCAATGACTTTTGAACCGTCCATATTTACATCGTCGATATTACATAAGTATATACAGGTAAAATTTACATAGTTAAATTTTGTTCTTGTATTGGTCAATAAATAAACAAAATACAAACCCTCGGTTGACATACATTTTAAATGGATTGCAACGTTATATAAAAATTATTTTGGAAGAAGTTAGATTAAATTTGTTAGTTTAGTTTATGTATACGTGTTAAATCGATTAGGTTTTTATTATGGCCGATTTTCTTTGTAAATTCGAGTAGTAAGTTTTAAATTGTTTGTTGTAATGTGTTTGCTATTAGTTACGGTAGAGCTAACTTTATGTAATAATTTAGTCCCATGGTGAATTTAGGCTCACAAATTACGGGAATTTTAAATGTACAGTATGTTGTAATTGCTTTCAAAAATTATATAAACAGTAAAAGGGTTTACTCTGTAGTTATAAATTTTTAATTAGTAAAATTAATATTAAACTGATATCAGGTTATTCGTTTAGAAAACCGTTAATTTTTAAATTTTAATTTATGGCTAATTTATATACTTAATAAATAATATTATGAAGAAAGGATAATAATTTTGAACTATTGATTTTGGACCACGTTTGTGTCCTGAATGCCACTTGCACGTGTGACACTTGCACGCCCAGGGCTGGGCAAAATACATTTTTTTGTATTTGAAATACAAATACTAAATACTCGAAAGTCAAGTATTTGAAATACAAATACATTTTGAAAATTGTGTTAAAATATATTTGTATTTGAAATACATTTTTTTTTGTATTGAAATATATTTTTTGTATTTGAAATTCATTTGTATTTAAAACATTTGATTGAAATGCATTATGTCAAAGAGTATACCGGGTGCTGAATGAGTTAGCCGAACATAGGAAATTAACATGTAAAAACTTATTTATGCAAATTCCTGCTTCCCTAATTATTTTAGAGAAAAAATGAAAGACATAAAAATAATGCAGAAATATAAACTACAAATGATAAGACCATTAGATTTCATCTAACTTTTACTTAAAAGGTCAAAAATGCTTTCGAAATTGTTAAAATTTCCATTTATCGCACTATTCCTGACTTACCATTGACTGAAAAATACATACCAACTCGCGTAAAAATTAATTCGAATCGAAATTGAGTTACTTTTTTCTATAATTTGTATGCATTACTAATTTACTTTATGATCAGTTTTATAAAAGTGTTAGTTCTTTTATATTTTATCGAATCTTCTTAAAATGAACTTGCAATTGCGTACAATTTCAGTACCGCAGCACTTAAAAAGGAAGGCTCCATCCTTCCATAAGAAGTGACCATCCTGTGCATTGCATAGCATCACGTTCATTAGGGGCGTCCATTAATTACGAGAGGTGTTTAGCAGAGGGAGGGGGTCGAGCTGAATCTCATCCAATCTCACGAGAGGAGAGGGGGTCTTGGCAAATATCACGTAATTTTTCTTTCTTAACCTTTTCGCTCCGGGGATTTTTCCTTTAAAATTGACCTCACATTTTAGCTGAATTTCATGACTTAAATGAATGAACTTCTTATGACAAGTCCGCCACTTGGAGTGCTGGTCCATATATGGACCAGTCCCGGAGCGAAAAGGTTAACTAGTTTTAACTAAAATAATTAAGCAAATTATGTTTTTTTTTAATAAATCCAAAGTAATTGAGCACAGATTAACGTGTTGACACTTAAAATACACATTTAAAAAATCTCACGACATCTCAGGGGTGATGGGGATCTACAAATCGCCAAAATCACCTCGTCCTGTTAATTGTAACGGTTTTTTATTTATATAATTTTGACGTTTTTAAAAGTTTAATTTTGTTTACAAGAGTATTGTAATTCTCTGTTTAATTTTATTCAACGTTAAATTTTCTTAGTTAATAATTATAGTTATTCCACCTGAACTGCGTGACGAACGAAAATAGAGACAGATAATAATGTACAATAATGATATATAAAATCAAAAGATAAAGTAAATAATATACTATTTTTCATAAGCTGACATACCTACTTAACTAAGTTAAATTAGCATAATGACATTTTCCAATTTACGGTTTTTCAAAAAATTATACTTATAATAATTATTTGAGAAGCCTATTCCATATTTATTCGTTTAAACATAAATGGTTATTATGTTAATTTAACTTAACTAACTTAAAAGAAATTATATTTATAAGTTATAACATATTATTATGCAAGTTAATTTATTCTTAAACTTATTATAGTCTAAACTTACCGAATGCCACAGTACTACTTACTAACTACCTATAATAATATCTACTACTTATAATAATTATTGCAAAAATATATTTGCCCATCCATAGAAAGTCTTTGGCGTAGTCGTAACTGAGCTGAAGTTATGTTTGTATCAAAATTTGGACATTGCTTTTTTACTTATTAATATTACATAAAGATTTAAAAAATAGTACAGCGATAAACCATTTCTGAAAGCTTATGTAAGAGATTCTTAGTTGTATTATTTAAGGTTAAATAACCTGTTAATTTTACATGAAGCTTTTAATTAATGTTTTTTGTCCAACTTAAAATGGCTCAACACTAAATTTGTTCACAGCTTCTTTGTAATTTGATTTTATAAATACAGACTAAACTTGATTTTTTGAGTTTTAAATAAATCATAATATTATCTCAGGAACACAGAGAAAAAAACAATCCTTGCAACAATTTTGAAGTAAATATTACATCAATTTGAGTAAATTTTATATCAAATTTAGTAAAATTTACTTCAAATTTAGTACAATTTACTTTAAAATTGGTGTTATCCCTATTTGAACTACAATTGAAGTAAAAATTACTTCAAAACACCAAAAAAATTTCTCTGTGAAGTATTAAAAACATTATAAAATTACAAATAAGCAACACTTTAAGAAATAAACTACTTATAAGATTTATTTTACAAAAAATGTTTTAATTTAATATACAAAAATGTTGTGACCTACCGGGTGCATTCGGGAGGTGTTGAAAGAGCACGCTGCCGACGGCGTAAATTTCCTCCCCATAAAATTTACGTTTTCTTCAAATTGCCACTAATAACCTAATTTCCAAATTTGAATGCGTCACTATTTTCTTAATATATTTTGAACCAGCGAATATTTTGTATTAATACATTCGGAATGTGTTACCAAGTAATTTTAATTTTTGAATACAATATTGATATTTGAAAATTTGGATGAAAATGAGTAATTTTTTTATTAAATAAAATATTAAATTTTATCTGTGCACTACTTCATTTTAAAATTTCATTTAGAAATACCTATTTACAAAACAACATTTTTCAAATTATTGGAGTAACTTTTTATAAATATTTCTTCATAAGTGTAGATTTACTTTTGCTATGGATTTTATGCCAATGAAAAACGTGGTTTCATCAAACCGGGGTACAACATAAATAAACATTTGTCTTGAAACAAAAGTACTAAACAGATTTAAAAGTTTTCGAGTGCAAATTTAATATTTTTCCACGTTTTCTGTTCTGAATTTGTAAACTGTGTCTGTTTGTATTTATTGCGGCACAATTTTTATTTCAATATTAAATATTTTTTAATCCACGAAGAATAAGAAACATGAAACACGATTATTTGTTTATTGCATTACCTCGGTAATCCCAAAGAATTCTGTTGCAATATAAGGTTTCGTATCTAAACCGAAGCCATTGTAATGAGAAATTGGAGTTAAAATAGAATTTTTAATTCTACGTGATAATTTTATAAGGTTTCGGGAATTACTTCGCACATTTTACAATTAACCAACAAATATGAAATTATTTTTTTGGGAAACAATTTGTAAAAAATTTAAATATAATATACAGGGGCTCACAAAAAATAACCGTACGTCCTATGCTAACAATGTAAATTTTGAAGACATCATGTTTTCTGTATACTAAAAATCGTTTTTTTCAGCAAAATTAAAATAATATTTTTTTAAATTTTAATAAAATTAAGATTACTGTTACGGGTATGTTTTCAAAAGGTATCATTTACATTGCTAGCATGTAGGACTGTACACCACTGTATATTGAACGGCGTTTTTGGTACCATATTAATACACATTATACATAACATAATGTAAAATAATAGGTACATTCTACTATAGATACAGATATGCATAAATAATATGTAGTATATTTAATTAACATTGAACTAATGTGGGTTTTAGACTAATTCGACCTTTTTATGTTTCACCTGCCAAGGTTCTTAATAATATGTCTTTTATAATAAATTATTTTTTGTTCTTATATTTCGTAATACATTTTAATTTAAAAATAGGTTAGATATTACATGAAATTCATGAACTATTAACATGGGAGTTAAAAGACTAGATTACTACATTTATGTCGCTGTCTTCAACTCACTTGAAAACTTATCGGATTTGGAGTAATTCCTTTGCTTTTAATCCGTCTTCTTGAAAAAGTGAACTTTGTTCTATTTATCGATGTAGTTGAAACCTCACATAAAAGGTAGCTTACATTTTTATACTCTTTTCGTTGCGAAATTATAAATTAAAATATGTAATATCAACCAAAAGCGGAGTTTTTTGTACCTCAAATTTGAATATAAATAAACTACAATAAATATATCTATTTATTTTTTAATTCTTTTTCTTTCTGTTCCATTTCTCTGTAAAGGTTTGCCAGTTCTTGTTGTGGTGGATATTCCATCCTTATTTGAAAATACTAAAACAAAAAATAAAGTATAAATATTTTTATAATAAGAAGTGGAATTACTGTAAATTGAATTTTAATTTTGAATTAAAAGTAGGCTTTTCAAGTTGTCAATTGAGAATTGAAAGTTGATATTTTCCGCCCGCCGAACGGAAGTAAATTTTTCTCATGGGGAACAGTTGAAAGCTAGTAATGTTATTTTTGAAAGGATGCGGATAAATTTTCAACCTGTTTTTGTTTTTTAAAATGGCCGTAGAACAAATAGCATGGGAGTTTCAAGCGTCCAGCGACTTTTATGCTTGAAGTCGATTGAAGCACTCGATTTCACTCTCGTTTGAAATGATTCATTCCCATTTATTCGTCTAATGTCCGATTTCTTCACTTAGAGATATCCACCCGAAAAGTATAAACATACCGATAACCAATCAAATTAATCAAGTGACCAAACAGTCAACAGTTTTGATTGGTTATCGGTATGTGGATATCTCTAAGTGAAGAAATCGGACATAAGAAAATTTAAGAAAAACCAACGTCAAATGCCAGTTGAAACGGGTTTTATTTGCTGAAAAGAAGATAGGATAAGAATTTTTATCCAACGGCGAGATGGAAAATCGAGAATTCATATACCAATTAAAATGAACTAGACGAAAATATAAATAATTTCTTCAATTCGTCCCTATATTCTCACAATAGAAAAAAATCTTCCCATTCAAAATTTTAGTATTAAACAATCAGATTTAAACAAATAGATATTGTTATCGATAAATTGAAAAAAGTTCCCAATTATAGTGCGGATTAGAATATATTTTTCTAGAAAACTCGATGGTACTTATGGATTTTAATTTTTCCTTAAAGTTATTTAGAATTGCACTATTAGCTTAAAAAAATTCAAATATAATAATATTCTATGATGTAAATCAGTTAAAATATTATAAATTAGAACTTTCCGAGTATTTTTAAAATAATTCATATGCATACGTTTAGTAACAATGTCATCAAGAATTTATTATAAAGTATTGTCTTTAAAATAATATAACATCTTTACTATTTTATTACCCAAGTCTTTTTTCTATTAGATAATAATTCTGCTCATTAAAGTTGAGTTATCTCATAAAGTAGCATTCACATAAAGATTAGTTGTTGTATCGATGGCATGCTAAGATAATATATTAACCCAGATAAAGCAACCGTCCTTTCAAAAGGACCCTTCACAGTTATCGCTCATAAAAAATGTAAAAATTAAAAAAACATTTTTTACAGGTAAATGTGAAGTGTTCTTAAAAAGCACATCTCACATTGGGTTCATGAAAGATATAATTTTTTTATATATATTTATTTATTTTTATTTTTTAATTTAAACTAGATCTGTGTCTCCGCTTTAAATTTTTGTAAAATTTTCAAAAACCAATAAAAGTAAACATTGGGCATCTCTTGGTTTGGAAATAAAACCGAAACTAGTTGATGCATAAAATACTTTTTTATTGGCAAGAATATACCTCACCCTATAGATATATTTTTTTAAATTATATTAATATTGCACACGGAGAGAAACCAAATCTCTTGTAACTTCTTCTTACCGGACCAAGAATCAATTCAAGATTCAATATTAGAGATGATAGACCTCTAGTCTTTGTGTGAATGCTATTTAAATCTTTGCCATAATACCTTAGTAAATCATTACTAACAGTTTAGTACTTGATTAGAAAATTTATTTTAATTTTGCATGATAACGATAATCGCCATTTTTGTAATAATTTGTGAATTATAATAATAGTTTAATATAATTAATGGAAAACGATTAAAATCAATAGTTACAATTTATAGAAAAATCTTTTATATTTATTACCTTGTTTTCGCATCCAATTGTTTGCTCATATTGATTATGATTACATTAATAATTGAAGTTTGTTCTTATAAATTAATTAATATTAAACAATTATTGCATATTCGCAATAGAAATTATTTTGGCTCATACAACAATAATTATAGAATAATATAATAATGAACGTAGAATTAGAATAATTATTATTTTCTATTTAAAAAAAAAAAGATAATTATGATGTAGATTTACGGCTCAGGTAGAATAGAATTTCATAAATAATATAGATAAAAATTACGATTTGAATTTCTCTAGTATCGCTTCATGTATCGCTTTTAAAACTAAGCTCTTATTGACATTTTAATAGATAAACCAAAGGTAGTTAGTTGAAATATCTACTAATTTAATTAACATCAATATTATCTCAAATAATTTTATAATAATGTAATTTATAATTTATTATTGTGGAATGTTTAGTGTGTAAAATTTACTATCACCCAATATATTTTTTTTCTTTGTACCTTATGGCGGTTATATTTATGGTACTTGATCATTTTTATTCTCATTCGTGCACAATTTCATTAAAAATAATATACAACATTAAACACTTTCTGTTATAATTAATTGTAAGTGATAGAAGTTGTATAATTCACTGTATATATTTTGTAGATACCATACTTTGAGAAATTGTGCTAAATGTATTTAACTATTAATTTTACATGTATTTATTAATAATTATTAGATTTATGTTTTCAATATTAACGATGCTTGGTTCTATTATGTATAATTAACTAGGTAGCGTTGTGTTGTATTCGTTTTTTTTTTTGGGTTAACAAATTATCTACGAAAAATATATTTAGGTATTTGTGTGATACTTTGTTCTGTAAATTAGTATAGGAGTTTTTACTGTAATAGTACCTACTAAAATAGTGTTCGCATCATTGCCTATTCACGAAACAGTAGTCACCATCATGTTCACACTGCTATTATTTCCTGATTGCATCACTAATCCGCCTTACGTAGAATGTTGCACGCTGTTTTAAAAAATTAAAAATCTCATGATGATTTTACTTGAAGTGTCGCAGGAGTAAATGGTTTGAGAAGGCAGTTTCGCCATGGCCACATTAGAAGAATGAACGAAGATCGCTCGCAACTACAGAAATCTACAACTCTACCACGATGATTGAAGGTAAAAATATGCGTCATTAATAGAAGCCAGTAGCGTAGCGGTTCGGATACTTGGATATTTAAACATTTTGTCTGTTTTATGTGTGGTTATTGTTTATAAAATACTTTCTCTTAGAATTTGTTTAGATAAATGATATGCTCTACTAACCATCGATTTATTATTTCTTTATGTACTTTTAGTATCGAGATGACATTTAATTTGAGCACATTTACGTACATCTAATAAGCTTAAATCATTATCACCTGCATGTTTCTTAAAATAATATAGTACACGGGGTGTTTCAATCTGTAATATTTCATTTGTTTTAAAATTGGTCATTACATTTTTTTAAATTGCTTTTTTCTGATATTAATATCAAATATACCAGTTTTTTTTTAATAAGAGTTGCAGAATTTTTTTACCTTTTTTGACTTGCGGGTCGAAATCAACCAAAGTGTAATCATTAAGAGACCGTTCGAGTTAATGGGAATTTTTATTTTATACTTTATTTGTGGAACTCCCGTGGGTCAGTCGTGGGTTACTTGGTGACACGCGGGTCGTAGGTTACCGACACCTGATTTAAAAAACCATGATTATAATAATTATTCATAATAGTTTTATTATTTACCTATATAGCAACTGTCAAATACGATGTTCTAAATTACGCGAAATTTAAATCCTGCAACTCTTAGTGCAACACTCAGTATATAATAATAATATTATCCTTCCTGATTGTATGAATTGCGTTTTTAAAATAATGATTATCTTATCACACTATGATACAATAATACCTTTACCCCTAACAATAATGATCAATTTTAAATCATCTTTAATGCTTATTGTTAGTTAAATAGCTTTTCAATTGTAGTGTTTGTAATAAATAATATTCGTATACCGAAATAACCCAAGTATTGATTTTTTTTTTAATTACAGTAGATAATAACGTTTTAATTATTATTCGGTATATTTTTGTTGATTAGATTTTTATAATATTACAAACACCCCGCACACATATTAAATTGGAATTATTAAGTTAGTGAGTAATGTTTATAATAGCATATAACATGGTAATATTTAGTACTTCTTGACGATGATGGTTAACCATTTTATGCACTATTAAATGCAATAACATTATATTACCCAGATTCAAACCTAAACAAAGCCGAGAAGTACTATTTATTAAACAATCGTGTATTTAACTGTTTTGGATGTACTTAACTGTTTTGGTTGCATTTCTACAACTTCTGCCAGATCTGGAGATTCAGAGCAATTGGAATCTGAAAACTACAGTATAATACAACCAAACGTTTAGTTCTAGGTATTAAATGGATATTTTTTAAATTTTTCGTTGATTTTCTAGTGATACAAATGAAGAAAAGTGTATTTACAATAAAACATTGTAACCTTTAAGCTGAAGCAAAACTTTTGTTAAAAATTTAAAAATAAAGCAGCTAAGATATTCCAAATGTACTTTTCGTAATGGAAATATGTAGGATCAAGTGATAAGGTTATGGAATTAGTTCGTTTCGTAGCTTTCAGTTAATCTGAAAGCCTGGTTTCATGTTTTAATTTTAACATAAATAATATTATTACATCATTAATTTGAAGTAGACACGTTTACCAGCAAACACAGATTTTTATGGAATAGGATAGGTAAATTCTCGAACTATTTTTTTTATTATCATGTTACAAAATTACAAGACTAAATTAATTGTGGTACTTTTTGAACCAAGTGTTTTCTGCACTAGTATTGCAATATACTATTTATTATATTGCTTATTTGAGTTTATTTCTTCATCTTTTGCAATTTTAATTAGATGACCGTCAGGAAATTCTTAAATATTTCAAAATGAAGCTCATATTATGTAGATTGGTAATCTCTTACCAATAGACTTTGCTTTGATTAGTTGATTTATACTCGACACAAAATTAAGTTAAAATGTAAAAAAAACTGAATAAAGAGGGAAAATTTCAAACGGAAGAAAAAAATTTACATCAAAGAATTACTTTTTAATTTAAAATCAACCTATGCTTAACGGATCGTAGCGTCTCCTTGTTAGTCTATCGTTCAAAAAGCCTTTAAGCTCATTAATTGATTTCAGCTTAAAAGTATAAATTCTGCACTTATCTCGAAAGCCTCCTCATTAAAGCAAAGAGATATTATATTTTTTAGATATTGTATTCATTTAAAATTATTTTTACATTCGCTGGGTGTCTCTTAAAATTAATATTTTACGTTGATTGAAAGCTACGACATCAACTATTTGGCAACCTTTCATTCGCTACCAGAAGAAAAATCTTAAGTGCCAACTCACACAAGTGTTTTCTTATAATTGGTTTTGGAGCAATAACAAGTAGAATGCGCATTGAATTAAAACTCGGTAGAAGAGAGCGGTCTATAGTGAGGCAAATGATGTTATGGCAAAAATATTTCTATTTATACTCCAAAAGTGAAACTAAGTGCAATTTTTAAGCGTGATTTTTCATCATTTTTATAATTTTTTTTATTACCTGCATGCTGCCTGTAAAAAATTAAAATTTTTAAATTTTAAAAATGTTTGCTTATTCTCATTGTTCATCAGTATTAAACTGTTCGTAGTTTATTTAAAGATTTGGAGCACAGTAGGAAGAAAATACTAACTAATTCATGATAAGCTCCCCATCCCAGTAGGTATGGACCAAACCTAATATATCATTTTATGGTTTGAACATATATTATCTAATTATAAACCAAGCAATGTCCCATTGTGGAGCCAATGCTTTTAATTCAACCTAGAATTTACATAATTTTAAAATTTCTGGACTGGGCTACTTGAAAATAGGAAAAATGGATAAACTACGTCGACACTTTTCTTTGTCTGTTTTTGTTGTATTAAAAAAAAAAAAATAAAATTAATTAATTAGCAGCAGTTGTTCATAACGAAAACAGCTTGCCGTTCTTATAGACGTCGCATTGACGACTTTTTGTCGCTCGAACCTACAATAGAAAGATATTCGTGTGAGTTTGCACTAATACTGAATGTTATCGTAGTTTTTTGTTTAGTTTTCATATTTGCATCAATAGATTTGAATTAAATATGTACCGACAACTTAAATGTATCTTTCTAAAAAATAGTTTAGTCAATTTAGATCATTTTGCGGCAAAAAAATATTAATTGGTAAAAATCTGAATTTTGGTAGACATGTTTATTGCGGGTTCCCTTTAAACGTACCTACTAAAAGTCTCCGTCGAAATCTGTTAAGTTCGAGCCGCCATCTTTGAAAAAATATTCACTTTTTCAGTTTTTTGCCTATATCTCGGCAACTTTTGCTGATGCAAAAAAATTGTTCAGTTAAAAATTGTAGTTTATTAAATATTCTTCAAAAAAGTTTATATACATTTTTTTGTATCTCTAATACTTTAGCTGTAATCCGACGTTGCATATAGAATGTCTTTTTGCAGCTATGTCGTTTCAATGTAGCAATATGGGTGTATTATTATTTGCACGAAATTTGGGTATGTACAATCACTGCAGTCAATCCCTCGAATTTTTTTCTTTGACCACAGCCATTTCTCACTGACTTTTCAAAGTTGTTAATTCTTTATCTTTAACACTGACTGTTTCTCCGTTTCTCCAGTACAAAGAGGTATAAGAAAGATATGCCTCGCACATAGTTTCGCCACTAGAGTTCGTGTCAAATAGAAATGGAACCGTCAATCACTCTAGTTAGTACTACTATTTTTAAACGACATAGTGTTGCTTTTTCTATGAGTGCGCATACATGATAAAGTGAGAGAGTTGTATTACCGCTTAATATACGGTGATTCGAAGTATCCATAGAAACGCCCATATAGTCAACCAGTTCAGTAGTCGCGAATATAAGTTGAAAAGGTGTTTAAAGTTCATCGTGTTCATCAATTTGATGTTCTCCAACTTACAATTTATCTACTGATTTCTAAATAGTAATTAAAAGCATACACTGATATTTAAAAGATGCGCATTCGAATAACGAATACAATGCCACCAATAACTCATTTTCGAATTTTTCGCATATACACACTTTTGCATCTAGTGGATTCATATAAAGTGTTTATATGATCACTGGCGTAGTAAAATAAAATTATTTTAATATTTTAAAATCTCAATTTAGTCTTTCCGCGTATTTATAAGACTTGTTTGTTTAAATAACAAACAACAACAAATAACAAAATGTGAATAATTCAAGTTTTAATTATAAAACCATTTTGACGACTTGTAGCTTTGAAAAAAAATGCAAATCCAATACAATTTGTAACTTTTGCAAGAAATTCCCGGCCACTGAATGACTTGGTGTTCTTTAAGTGGTTGGAGATATCTTGGAAGTATGGCCTATGACGATTGGCGGTTCTATTTCTATTTGGCACGAACTCGAGTGAAGATGAACATCGTGCATAATGCCAAATACTTTATAATTGTCAATACGGGAAACTTGTAATACCTTACATAGTAAAAACACGAGCGTTTCGCGGCAGATCTGATCTTGGCTGCGAGACGGTAGCGACATCTATACTGCGGTGACGAAAATCGATCTTAGCCGTTGACGTTTAGAAATGAGGTTAGAGTTTCGTGTTTACATTACCGTTGTAACGGTTGTAACTTTAATTTTAAAAAGTGACAATTGTCAAATCGGAATAAAAATACTTTTTATAGTAAAAATAAATTTATTCAAATATAAAACAAATTACGAAGTGTATATTTGGTCAAACCTATAGTGTTAATGTTTTTAGTAACATCGGTTTTATTTAAAAGGCCATCCATTATATTCTTTTCTTCAACAATTGTTGGTTTATTAAATTTTGTTACTTCTTTAATTTTCTTCTTTTTAGAAGAAACCAGACGCGCCTGTTTTTCTATATTTTCATTTGCGTTAATTTTTTTGCGATATTCAATTAAATGATATTTGATTTATTCATTGTATTCATAATTTTATCAAAATTATTATTAAATTATTTATCAAAAGTGATTAAAAAATCACTGTATATTATACTAACCCCTGAATTCATAAAAAAATTTGAGATTCTAACCTCATTTCTAAACATCACCGGCTAAGATTGGTTTACTTCGTCACCGCAGTATAGATGTCGCTACCATCTCGCAGCCAAGATCAGATCTGCCTCGAGACGCTCGTGTAAAAACCGGCGACACTGTTCACAGCGCCACCTGTTGCTTAGAAATGCGCACTACCGAATGATAATATACGTATGCCTAAATGCAGTCGTGTCTCAAAGCGTCTCCTTCCAATAGAATTTATTAATGCCGCGTAAATCGCATTTCACGCCAGCAGAGGCGCTGTAAACACCTGTCGCCAATAATTTATCAAAGTTTCCCGTATTGTCAATTGTAAAGTATTTGATAATGCATCTCTCTTCTAAAGTGTCTAATGTAAAGCTAAAATATTGGAGATAGAAAAAAATGTATCCATATCAACTTTTTTAAAGAAAACTTAATAAACTACAATTTTTACCTGAACTTTTTTTTGTATCAGCACAAGTTGCCGATACATTATAATCTTTGTACCTTTTCTTCAAGATGGCAGCTCGAGCACAACAGATTTCGACGGGGACTTTTAAAACATGTGTACCAAAATTCAGATCTTGACCGATTAACGTTTTATTTTTTTCTAATTTTACTGGACTGAAACGACAGTGAACTGTTTCGGTACCAATTTCAAACAAGAAAGTTGGCGTTTGCCATACGTACATTTCATTACTAGTAACTGCCAAGTAAAGTCAGTGACTGAATTATATTTTTCATCCCTCGGCTTACATTACAATATATAAACAACTTCCAGTTTGTTTATATGTATAATAATTATAATTACCAAAGAACTTAAATATTGAAAATAATGGTATTATTTTTCTTGTAGAAGAAATATAATCTTAAATCAACTTTTGTTTTTTTGAGCATTTTGTGCTCTTAATACAAAAATTACCGTCGCATCTATTCTTGAGACCTCTTGAGAAATTTTACTTTATTTAAAGTACCGCATGTTTCAAAACTATAAAAAATAAATAAAAGTTGAATGCACATAGTATTATTCTAGTTTGTCTTTTGAATAAAATAATAAAAAATGAATGATAAAATGAGAACAACGGTCAAAAAGGAGAAACATAATTACCTTATGTACATTTCATAATTCATCCTTTACTAGGTTTGACGAACTTCAGATGCCCTGCTCTGGTGGACTACATTTGACTCGCTTACGGGAAAAGCCGCGGGTAGTGTGTTTCAATAATTTGACTAAAAGTGTCTAATGTGGAGGATGCTTTTTTTTAACCCTCCATAACTAACATATTTTTTTATAACACGAGTACTAACGTCGGAGTATGAGACCTATTCTAGTTTTTAATTTTTTTAACGCATTGTTTATATTTTTTCACCATAAATTGAATAATATCAAATGTCTTAGGTATTTTTCTTTATAATAATGTTAATTTTAGTATGAAGAAGTCATTTTACTTGACAAAATTTTACTGTTGTAAAAATATTTAACAATTATAAACAAGAACAAATTAAAAGTTAAATTTTCGAAATAGAAAATAACATTTGATGACAACTGATATTATTATCAGTAAAGATAATACTGTTATTAAGAATATAAAAAAATTGTTGTAAGTTAGCCCCAACAATAACCGAAATATCTCGCCTACAATTTACTTCGTTAATTGCACATTGCAGTTATTGTAAATTATTATCACTGCATGTTCTAAACAGATATTTTTTACCTCTTGATTTTTTTAAAAACATTACACCCACTTACCCGCAACGGTAAGAGTAGTTTATTTACACAAATATACGTATAGTAATCGGGTAAATTTTTCAATTGCAAAAAATCACTTATTAAAAATTAAAATATTTTTATAACGTTAGTACTAACGTCGGTCTGTTAGACCGTTATTACCTATAAATAAGAAACAAAAAAACATTTTCACTTGCTGGATGTCACGAGACGTACTAAACTGGATAATTTGAAGGTACTAATATCCACAGCCATTTAGCTGTTATCGTATTAAATTTATAGATAAAAATATAAGTCGTTTGTCTGTGAGACCGATTGTTAGTACTGGAGGGTTAAGTAAAATCAACGTGAGTAAATCATATTATTAACCCAATTATCTAGAAATCCTGAAAAAGTGGACTCATTTTGATCATGAAAATTTCTTCTGAGTTCTTCATGTTGGATCGCTTAAAAAAAGCACTCGAGCACAAGCTTTTACGTTTCTCCGTTTAATTTTTAAAAAAATAATAGGTAATTATACACAAACTACAATAATTTTAGTGTAGCATATAAAATTCAATGATTCATTAAGAGACTTCAGACATTCTTTTAACATTTATAAATACCTATATTATAAAGAAAACATTGAAACGAACAATCCTTGACTTTTTACCCGTTAAGTCGGCCGAAAGTAGTTTAATTATGCTAAATTTTATAGTTATAATTTCTTTAAACCGTCAGTTGTTAGTAATGCACCTCTTATCGTTCATTTTGTTTTCAATCAAAAAAGAATACGTTATAACGGGTGCGTGATGCGACCTTCAGGCCGCACGTTTTGGGAAATTAGTGATAATGACACGCGCTAAGCTCAATAAAGTATTTGAAAACTTAAGTTCGAATTTGACGTTTTTAAACAACGTTGGAAAGTCTAATACATTATTTAGAAACGTCAAATTTGAACTTAAGTTTTCAAATAAGTAGTGTGTTAGAATATTGGGTATAAGATACGAGAATGATCTTTGAAAGTGGTGAAGATATATGAAAAGGAAACTTTATGACTTAAAATCGTTTTAAATCATGTGATTCATAGTATTTGAGTATACTAGTTAAGTTCCAGAAATACTTAAATTATTACAGATTCGGTCAACGAGGAAATGACAAATAACATTTTCCTTGACCATCACTACCGTTCGATTTTAAAATATGCAAAGAAAAAAAGGCCTACCGGAGGTTCGCCCGGTGACCTTTATAGCCAGTCCGCCCCTGTAACTTAAATTTAACTATAGTTGCTTTTTAAGTTACTCAAAATAATGAAGAGTCGCTATTGCTTTAAAAGTATAACAACAATTGCACAACTTCTACTTAAATGTGACCCTTATCTAAGTGGCTCTTAATTATTTTTACGTGGAAGTTTAGTTAAGCTTTCTATAAATTTAATAGCACTGCATTTGTTTAACAACTTTGGTGGAATTTAAAAAAATTTATTTCTTAAATATATAGAAAATATCATAATATATAGGTACATATACCGGGTGCTGAATGAGTTAGCCGAACATAGGAAATTAACATGTAAAAACTTATTTATGCAAATTCCTGCTTTCCTAATTATTTTAGAGAAGAAATGAAAGACGCAAAAATTATGCAGAAATATAAACTACGAATGATAAGACCATTAGATTTCATCTAACTTTTACTTAAAAGGTCAAAAAATGCTTTCGAAATTGTTAAAATTTTCATTTATCGCACTGGCCATGTAATAAATTCAATTTAATTTATATTTTCCAAAATAATTACCATGGAAACTTTCATGGCCAGTCCGATAAATGAAACTTTTTAACAATTTCAAAAGCATTTTTTGGCTTTTTAAGTAAAAGTTAGATGAAATCTAATGATCTTACTATTCGTAGTTTATATTTCTGCATTATTTTTGTATCTTTCATTTTTTCTCTAAAATAATTAGGGAAGGAGAAATTTGCATAAATAAGTTTTTACATGTTAATTTCCTATGTTTGGCTAACTCATTCAGCACCCGGTATAAATACTCACCTACGAATTTATCTGTTAATAATATTCACGAATTTCCGTAATTTGAGGTTAAGCGGTCAATTTCGTAAGCTTAAGTAAGAAGTTAAGGGACACTTAATTTAGTAGTGAAATAAGTGGCACTTAACGATTTTATTGTAGAAAATTTAAACTTTTTTAATATTTTCACATGCTATAAACCATTTTAATGATTTAAGGGACGCTTAACACATTTAAGTGTAGATGGTGCAAATGGCACTCAAGTTAAAATTTAAGTACTTCTGAAATTGGTAGTTTCATAATATTCCGTTTTCCTATTGGTTGGATAATATTTAAGGAAGCTTAAATTTTAAGTGTGGTGCACGAACATCTTCAGAGGTTCATGGTGTAGTGGTGCAAATGGGCATTGTACGAACAAATTGGGTACTCGCATAAGATTTTAATTTGCATTAAAATTGCTTAAATCTGAAGATTATAATCATGACCGTGTTCTTATGCATCATAAATTAATAAACGATTCAAGTTACGTTAAAATTTAAATTTTGTGTAAAACAATATTTTATGGTAAGATTCTATTTTTTATTATAACCGCACGAAGTTCTGCATTTTGTAATAAAAAAAATATTTAAAACAAGATATTCTTACTAAACACGTATGCGTTGTTAAGTGTAACATGCGATACTAATGGTGCATTTTATTTAATAAATACTATACAACTAAAATTAAAATCGTACAGATTTTGATTATAATAATAAATTAATAGCTGAATAAATAATGCTGTTATTCAAGACGTAGCAAATTTTTCTATTTAAAAACGAGAATGTAAGATTGATTTAAAACTACACACTGTAATGCGCGAACGCCACTTCGTGACATATTTCACATCATGCAAGTTGCCCGTTTTAAATTCTTATAATTTTAATTTCATCAATTGCGCAAAATTTTATACATTGTAAACTTACACGAACTTTGTCGCGCTTTTTTATAAAATTAAGCAATCATGGACGAGGTCAAATTTGAAATTCAAAACCTTATGCAAACGGGCATAATTAGAATTCTCCTGAAATTCAAATTTTATTGTGAAATCAAGATTTTTTAAATAGGTTTTCAATTATTTTATTAAGTTTGAACACAAAAAAACACTTCTAATTATAATTATTGTCGCATTACAAATCAGTTAAATAATAATTATACCTACTCAATTATTAATCGGAAAAGCTAATGTAATATAAATAGATATAAATTTGTTACATTAAAATTTTCATTCGTGTTGATGTAATTTATTTAGTAAATATTTATTGCTGATTAGATAAATAATTGCCTTTTCCAAAATAATGGTTTATTTTTTACAGTTGTAATTCATAACAACTGGTTAGTTGTAACTAACGTACATTTCAAATTCAGTAATCGTAATCGAATTTTCCGCAGAATTTAATATTGCAAAAATGGATTATACATTTTTTAAATTGAGGTACTATGTTATTGAAAATATCATGCTCAACTTTTCGTAAGTTGACTGTTTACATTTTTTTATGTACAAAATTTGGAGCAGTTATAAGTTATTCAAAAGATCAGACAAATTAGCAATAACGAATGCTAGATATGAGAGAGGGCACAAGGTTTTATTTTTTTACCAAGTACAAAAATTTAATTATATGAGGAATGGTAACGTTCTATACGCAGCATACTATACATTATTTGGATGTTATAAATAATTACATATTCTATAATACGTATGTAATTGTTATAAATTATATAAATAAAACATTATTATATTAAATTGGTTCTGTTTAAGATCAAAATGCAAAAATAATTAATGATCATTAAAAATGTTATTTAAATGGTATAGTCAATTTTTGAGATATAAATTTATAATATAGCGAAATGTAATTATTGAAATAACAAACTATTTTATTTTACAAAACTCGACGTTTTGAAATGCAAAGCAACTTTCGAATTTTTAAACAATGTGGCGTAAAATTTTGATGAGAGTAAGTCCATTATCAGACGTTTTGATTGATTTGCTGGCAAAATCAATTTGTCAGAAACATTGAAATTCCTAAAACAAATTTACAAACTTTTGTGTGAAATTTTAAATGTATGTTATCGTACATGGCTGTTATTTTCATACAAATTGTTTTAAAATTATACTAATCAATGTGTTGAAATCTAAATTATTCCACACTATAATAATGTTGTAGAAATAATAATAATTTTATAAAAGTGCCGGTACGACAAGTAGGAACTTAATTAAATTCAATATTGATATTTTATTGTTGTTATTCTTAAATAGATAATTATTTTTTGAAATACATAATATTTATTTCTAATAATATATTTACTATTTTGTATATCTGTTGAACGTGGATACATAACAATATATTTAATATCTTATTTAACAACTTCAGAACACCTTTTTTAATCAATGCATTTAATTTTATATTATATTATAATAAAAATGGATTAATATCTTGAAAATCTTTCGGTAGGTTTTATAAATAAATATTTTGTAGAACATGGAAAACTTTTTAAAAAATGTTGGTTGAATGGTAGTTGTATGGAAATATTTTTTAAACCATATCGTGTTTAAAATTTAAATAATCGTGAAATTTGCATAAAAATGTTGGCGCCTTGTTAATAAAAAATGTACGTATTGATTTTGGCAACTGCATGATTGATACGGCAAGAAGCAATATTATTACATATTTGCCGATCGAATTTATTTATATATTATTATAATAATTTCTGTATCGTTTTAATTTTTCCGATATAAATTATGATTCATCTTTTCAGCTTTGTCCCTTGAAAAGCTATTAATAATTCAAACAAACTGAACAGATATGCGAATCAATGGTTGGGGCCAGCTACCCCTCTCGTTTTTGACGGTATTGTTTTAGTTCGTTTACGTCATCGTTTTGGTCGTTTAAACGAAGAACCTACGTTAGTTTTGCTCAACCCCGAAAGAGGGCTTTGCTGTAATAACGACGGCGCCGCGACGGCGTATTTGTGAACATTTTGGAATACAACGTATTGACCGGCCGTCACTCCCTCTTTCTTTAATACAAAAGAAATTTGTTGTTACTTGATTAGCAATTCTTTTCGATTAAAAATATCGCTAGAAGAGAAATGATGCTAAACACAGAGAATCAGGTGCAATGATAACTACAAATAATTAACGAGTAAAGCATTTTTATTACACAATTTTATATCTATGTGCAAAAAGTGCAGTTCTTAAGGGTTGAGGAATTCTACAATGCATTCGATATACATTATTACAAATAATATTCTTACATCTAGCAAACTACAACTAGTAATAGAATCAATTGAAAAGTTTGATACAACACCATTGATGTTTTTTTTATGTGGGCGTCTACATATAATTCAATAACTACATATACTACTAATTTAATTAATAATTGCGTACAGTGAATGATAGAAAAACGGAAAGAAGCTTCATGCTTTCACCACAGACACTTAAAAGTTAAATGTCGTGGAACTTATGTTGAATGTTTGTTTCCGTCATTTTTTTCACATTTCAACTAAAATATACCCACACACACTTTTCATGAAGAAGATTGGTCAAGCTATGGTCATGTCCCGAGGCAGCAGTAGCTTCAACTAAGTACTGCTGTGACAGGACAATATCACAGCTAAACCGAGACATAGAGGCGACTCGCGGCACGGGCACTGACTGTGTCGAGGGGGAGATGAACAACCCCTTACTCAACCGCCGCCATGGCAACGTCTGCGCCGCCGCCGCCGGCCGCACCCCACATCACTAATGTATATACACATACAGTGGGGAAGCTCGATATTGATCGAATTTCTCTTACCTTAGAAACCTGAGGATGTTCAAGAGCCTTAACGACATTCTGATTATGGCCTTTGTAACTGAAACACATTAATACAATACATTAGTTTTTCTATTATTTTATTATTTTATTTATTGTTGATAATCGTATTCCGCATAATAATACAATTTAGTTAAATTATTGTATAAATATCGACCTAACCGGTATACAGCTCGCATAATGTGGTTAACAAATTACTTTAATTTAATTATTTCGGATAGGATCTAATACGTTGAGCTAGTAATATCCAAAATTAAAATTTTATCTATTAAAATATATAATTAATTTTATTATCTCATAAAGAACATAAGTCGGTATTCTAGTTTCAGTTATTTCACAAAATAATAAATTTCGGGATAATCGGTATATTTTTTCTTTATTATTATCACATTTTATTATTTTAAAAGGCTTACAGTTTTTGAGCCTGCATTCACCCAGGGTATTTTTATTTTGTATTTAGCTTAATTTTAAGTAAGCTCTGTAATTACTAGAACGAATAATAATGCGGTGATCGTTCGAATAATTTTCAAATTTAGCATTTAGCATTATTCTGAGCAGCATATCGTTGGGGACTTATCGAGAGTAGTTATTTTGTTCATGATAATAATTAATATTTTTGCAATATATCGGAACTAAAATATTCACTAAACATATTATAATATTAATTAAGGTGAATAATTTCCAAGTCAAACACTGAAATAATAAAAACAATAGAAAAGAAAATAGTACAAACCGGCGGGCAAGCCTTAAATTATAGAATATAAAATCTACAATGAAGGAAACAATAAAGTTTTCCATAAACTTTTTAGTTTCTTCATTGATCCAAGATGTGCAACTGGAAAACCAAAAGCCGCTCTCGAGCAGTCGAGAGTGTTCTTAGTAAATAACTGCAACACTTGCAATTTAATATTTAGAGTAACTATTGCTTTTTAATTAAAATCTTTGGTATTTTATTTTTCAATAAATTTGTTCGTTCTAGATTAGCAATTTTATTTATTCGTTTTCTAAGGTTTTCTTTGTCGCACATCTCGGATGGCCGAGATTTTTTCGTATTCTGTTTAGATCGATATTCTGCACAAACGTAGCCACAAAAATTAGCAGTTGACTAATTCCGACAAAACCGCTGACCATTCAAATCACGTTTTTTTTTCTAAATTGATCAGAACCATTCCAAGTTATTACAGACATCTAATTTTTTTTATTAGTACCTATAATGTTATTAATTTTTGCGAAATAACTGAACCAAATCAACAACAAAACTTTTTCTCACTAGGTACATCATGTACAATTTCCCGACGATTTATTGTTAGGTAGTATTAAGGCAATCATGAGAATTCCAATTCCTTAAATTTTATAAAGAAAAAATTATATGTTGTACAACATTTATCTCGACTAATTTTTTTTATGTAGATGGTAGAATTTATTTGACAACCGGTGACGGATCTAGGATCTCAAAAAACATCAATTTTTACATACAAATTTTTTTAATTTATTTAATAAAAAACAAAAAAATAATTTCTTTTATATATTATTACTATTTTTTATTTTTCATATTTTAATAAATGTTTTGTTGCCCCTTCTCCTCTATGGTAATTATCTGGATCCGCTACTGTTGACAATAGTTATGACAGCCGATAAAAAAAATAACTTACTATTAATATAAATATTGGTTCTGTAATTTTTTCTAATATGTACATTGTTCTAATGCCTGTGTTTAATTTAATAATAATTATTGTATAGGTACATTTATTTTTAAACATTTATTTATTATTTAAAAAAAAGGAATTTTAAGTTTGTTTTAAATTGAAGATGAACATTTCTTAATATTAAGTTAGATGAAAAATTTTTTTAAAGTTGGGCATTTTTATTGATTAATTTACTGAAAGACTGAAAATAATCACTTTTAAGATCCAACACCTATACGATGATTTCTTTGAGTTAACGTATCAGGTTTTTTTTTTTAAATGTTAAGAGTAATTATTTTAAATAAATAATTAAATAAAAACAATTTTTAAGCTTACTTACATTACAATATCACGTCTGCTCCTAAGCATATATATTTGGTGAGAAATACAACCAAGCATAGCCATTGACGTAATAATCGAAATTGGTAGAGTCTAAAAATATGATAGATTAAAATTTTTATTTTTTTAGTGCCGCCATGGGGGATGGCAATTCGTTAATTGATCATGATATACATGGGTCGTTAGTCAAAGTCAATGGAAGTAATTCTGGATCGTCTGGTCGTAGTACTCCGAATAATACGACTGATCCAGCTCCTGGAAAATTATTTGTTGGAGGATTAAGTTGGCAAACTTCTTGCGAAAAACTGAGAGAGTACTTCGGCATGTTTGGCAGCGTAACTGATGTTCTTATTATGAAAGATCCTGTTACTCAGGTATGTAAATTATATGTTTAAAGATGCGTACGCAATTAGGGGCATTGAATATGTTTTTTCTTATTTTATTGATTATTATGATTTGATATGATTTGAACTGGGCACAGCTCAAACTGTTGATGCTTAGAATGTTTTTTCTTACTTAAAATTATAATATTCGATAGGATCGGTGTTGGGATTCTGCTGGTGTGCAAATGTTAGCGTAAAATTTGCATAATATTCTTCTGTTCAATAATTGGTGTAATATTTAGTATTTTCTTCCACAAAAATAATAGTACGTCTATGTGCGACTATGAATAATATAGAAGCAATGCTGTAAATGGGAAATTTCACGAACTTGAATGGTCGATAATATCTTAAATTTTTACACTTAATTTGATCAAAAAGTATACACTTACGTTACTTCAATATATTTTTATGTATAAAACAAAATGATCTTTGCCTATTTATAGTTAATAAATTACGACTGCTAAGCGCTTTTCTTTTTCTGATGAACATTGTTTAAATTTTTATGGCGAATTTTAAATTTATTACACTACCTACAAGGAGAATTTTTATTACTTTTTTTTTAAGTGACAACTAAGTGCCAGGTGTGTTTTTAAACACTTTGTTTTCTTGTGCAAATCTTGACGCTTTATTTTGTAGTCTAAAATTAAATAAAGATATCAAAAGAAATACATTGGCCAAAAATCCAAAGAGTTACATTAGTCTTTCTACATCTTTTCTCATGATAACTTAGAAAGAATCAATTTTAAATTCAGATTAGACAATTTATTGGTCTCCCAAAAACCGAAGCACTCGTTTGCACGATCAGAAAATGTTTCGTCTTTTAAAGGTTTGACTAAAAGTAATCTAATCTGAATTATAATAACGAATATTTTATAAATTATAACTAAAAAAGGTGTAGAACCAAGCCACAAATAACATGTTACCTCAAAATCATAATTTTCGTCGAATAGGGAATTGCAACTCAAATTTTTGTACATTAGATTTCTCATTTATGAGATTTTTTCTCGGAGTTCCTCCTAGATTGTCTTAAGATTTCCTTTGGAAAAAGTAGAAGAGCAACAATAAAATAAGCCTATCTATAGTTTTCCTAACATTTCAAATGGCTTTTCTAGAATTTTTCATCTCTCCAAGTTAAGATCCAAAAAGAAACTTATTCACTTCTCGAAAATCAATCGATTTTTTTCATCACTTATACATCGGATTTCATTAACGATTCCCTCTTCAATTTTAGCTGTAACTAAGCACAGGATCATAAAATAGTTTTGGTATTAAGAACCAAATTTTAAGAAGAATAATTGTAGGAAATGTATTAAATATTATTTGCTCTTGGATTATTGACTAATTAACTAATAAATTCGTGGTTTAACTAGTAATTTTTTGTACACAAATGGTAATATTGAATCACAAACAATCGATAATGGGTTATTTGCGATTATACGCAACTTTTCAATTTCCGGTTATCTCGAACCAAAATTATACTTTCATAGATAAAATTTATTATTTCTGTAGAAATTAACCTAGGATTACTTGTGGTGGAAAAACGGTGTATTTTTCGAGTAAGGGGGGGGGGTGTAATAATTCCCGAAAAACTAATAAATTTAAAAATAGACAGGGTATTTTAATAAGCTCCTTTTGCACCTTTGCACTCTTGTAAAATTGCATTCAAAAGAGTATCATGAAAATCACTTCACAAATTTGCATCCTAAATTTGATACCAAATATTTAGGACCTGTTCTATTCTTGTAACAAATACAGAACAATATTTGTGTCATATTTCTGTCAAATATGACACTTGAAATTTTATACAATAATTGCTAGCAAATTTGTGACAAGATTTAATTGCGAATTTGCTATAATGTAAAACAGCTCTTACGCAAATAACGTACTGTAAAAATTTCAAGAACTTCTCATTAATTTCATTTTTATTCTAACAATCTTAAAAGATAAAAATTAATAAATAAAAAAATTATTTTTTAAAATTTTCTTCCCTTCCTCTTCCTCTCTTGAAAAAATCCTATGGACGCCCATGTCACAATGAATTAAATTTGAAGTTATTTACAATTTCAATACAATTGTAACTAATGGTATAATTTTAATCATAGCTTAAATTTTCAATTACTTTTGTAAAATCCACCGTACTATATATCCATTCACTTAATATTTTTTGCAAACTCTTTTCAAATATTTTTTGTTAATAAGATTTAGGATAATTTCACATAATCCAATGAAACGGTAAGTGGAGAAAATGTTTGTAAAGCAGAAAAGTTGAAGATGACAGTCATTTCATATTAAAGTTGATGTTAATCTTAAATAAATATCCACTAATAAAAATCTCCTATAATAGGAACTTAGAGAAATATTATACTTAATTGTGCCTTGAATGTCAAATTTCAGCTATAAGAAACTGCCATAACATCCACAATTTAAAAAAAGCAGAAATTGAACTTAATTTTTTTTTAGTATTTGTTACATCACTCGGTTATCACACCAGGGCAAATAACAAAAATTATTTTTTTTTCAAATACAATAAAAACAACCTAAGAATACCTTAGTACCTTTTCTTGAATATTAAAATAATTTAAATCTGATCATTTATTTATTCATACAATGCGACAAACTTCTGATTTACGCATTGAAACACTGAAATTTAAGATTTGTCCTCGGATTACAGGGGAATCTCAAAATAGGGTTAATTTATTAGATTTATGATATATTTTTTTTTGTACATTTAACCTTCTACACCACAAATGAAAATAAAACAAAATTAGCAAATTAGCAAAAAATAATGTCGCTTCGTTGTCTAATAAGTATTTTTCTATTTACAGCGCAGTCGAGGTTTTGGGTTCATAACATTTTCTGATCCATCAAGCGTTGAAAATGTTTTAAAAGTTCCAATACATACTTTAGATGGAAAAAAGATCGATCCAAAACATGCTACACCTAAAAATAGGCCAAAACAGCCAAATAAAACGAAAAAAATATTTGTTGGAGGTGTGAGTCAAGATACATCAGCCGATGAAGTGAAAGCGTATTTTAGTCAGTTTGGAAAGGTGGAAGAAACTGTGATGCTTATGGATCAACAAACTAAACGTCATAGAGGTTTTGGGTTTGTTACTTTTGAAAATGAAGATATTGTAGATCGAGTTTGCGAAATTCACTTTCATACAATTAAAAATAAAAAAGTAGAATGTAAAAAAGCTCAACCAAAAGAAGCGGTTCAGGCCAATGCTCAGTTACTTGGAAAACGGTTAATGCTCAGTAGTTTAGGAATGCGAATTGGTGCACCAGCAGCTGGACAAATGGCAGCAGCTAATCAATTAGCAGTAGTACAAGCTCAAGCTCATGTGCAAGCAGCGGCGGCGGCGGCAGCTGCCGCTCAAGCTCAAAATGCTGCGGTTGCAGGATATGGAAAATTATTTGGAGCATATCCTCCGTTAGCAAGTTATCGCTATTCACCTTATCCTATGCCAGGCGTTGGCGCCGGAGTAGGTGCCGCCGCCGCCGCCGGTGCAAATCCTGCACCCACACAAGCAACTGCCGCGCAAACACTTGCCCCACAAGTCACAGCTAGTCCTTATCAAGGTTATAATCTTACTAACGTTGACATGTCGAGTTTTCAGGGAGTTGATTGGAGTTCTATGTATGGTATGGGCATGTATGTTTGAGTGTGATGTTAGATTGGTTATGTTGTGGATTTGTTTCCATATTATTCGTTTATATTGCGATAGTAAGGTCACATTGGACTTCCAACAATATTTTCCAGTTGTCATTGGTAATGGCTCTCTGTTGTGCCTATTTTGACTGCATTTTGATATTATCGATAGTGTGTATGTAAATATGATAATTGTATTTTGCTGTGAGCTTCAGCTCATTTAGCACTCAGCAATAACTCGCAATAAACAGTATTAAAATCTCGTCTTAAATGCAATACCTGTGGTTTTTAAAATTTGTAATGTTTCGCAATAAATTATTGTGTGTTTTTACCATATTATTTATATATTATAATTTTTGTAAAATTTATTTCACTTTTTTTCAAAATATTTTCATGGTTGGCATTCTGTACTTAATTTTAACCATCATTGTGTACTTAAGTGTTTTAAGTAATAATTATTTATATTATGTAATACGTTAGCGGCGTCTTAATTTTTTTCTTAATTTATTTATTTACTTATGTCTGTTAAGATCTCAGTTGAAAATTAGAATATAAGAAGTTTATAGTTGAGCAGCGCCTTTGCTTGCCGACCTTAGCAGTCTTAATTTATTTTTTGCAGCTCTAGTCAAGGCAATCTCGGCCTGCATTTATCACTTTACTAGAATTAAAAAAAAACAACATTCCTGAATAGGAAAGTGAGTTGTGAAGAGAGGTAGAATGTTGAGGAGATAACAACTTAAACATTGTGTAATTTGCGGACCAACGCATTTCTTACGACCAATTATTTGCTATGGTCTTAATATTTATTAAACAAAACTAAGAGCATTTTTAATTCGCTTTCTTTATTATTTATTTAATTTATTTGTATTCTACTCTGTGTGTTTGTGTGTGTAGGTACAGACGTAACAAAAGTGCTTTGAATGTCATTATAAAATCCCCCAGTACGTTTCTTCTCTCCTCCTTTGTTTAGTCAATTCTTTTTGTAGTACAAACTAAACGATACATCACATAAATATTTAATAACTTTTGTTATTCGCTCCGCACCATCGACAATCACAAGACTGATATTCATTACGTTCGCTTGGTGATGGAAAGGCTATTGAAATGACACTGCCCACATAGTATTTCGAATCGAATTATTTTGCCATACCTCTTTTTAATTTGAATTTTTGTTTCGTCTGTACGATTATTTTTTTTTCATTATTGTCGATGGAGGCTCTTAGTTTTGTGTTGGTAATAATATTTTGAAAATAAAGATACTCAATTGTTTTTACTACATGTGTTTGTATATAACTAATTATTATAATAATAGTACTGCCGCTTGAGCACGAACTTTGTGATAGTTATCAGGCAGCAGTGATAGTTGTTGTCTCGGATTATTGTTTGGCAAATTATATTTGAAATGTTTCGTGCATGTTGTGCCAAAATTTCCATCGCTCAAGTATTAAACGTAGAGGTAAAATTTAATTTAGCTGGCAATTAATCCAAGACATTAGTTTTTGAATAGTAAGTATTATAATAATAATATGAGTTTAATTAACAGCAATAAGCATCGAGACAGAAGTGACCCTCTATTTTTGTATTGGATTATAAACGTTAAGACATGATAAAAGTTTAATTTCATTTTTAGATAAAAAAAAAACCCTTAATAATAATTATTGTATATGTAGAATATGCAAATAAGCAGTAGACATATTTGGAGGGTTGATCTGACAAAAGATCTACAACATTATACCTGTCGTAGATATTTATGTTTAGCTGTTGTATGTATTTTAAAGTTACTGTAGAAAATAAGAACTGTATTTGATAGTTTTTAGCGTTAGTGTTTGTAGTCTGTATTTGTGTGTAGTGTAGATGCGACTATTGTCGCAGTTGCACTGTAGAACTGTTACGAATAAAGTAGTTTCATAAAGTAGCGTGCTGCTTGATCATTCCTGATGCTTAGCTGACCAAAATTTTGGTTGGACTAATGCGATTGCTATTAACATAGTTTCTAGTCTAATCACCGCTTTCTGTGATAACAGTCTGGTCACTCACTGCACGGTCTGTGTGTAGATGTTTCTACGTGCCTTACCGCGCCGCGGACTTGACAATAGCCATTCAGTTATGATGGACATTACGTAGAGGCGTAGTAGAAAGGTAGACTGGCCTGTTGAATGTGTATGTGATTGCAGTAGACTTTTTATTATTTTCAACGACCATCGACCAAATCAACTCATTTAATGTGGTCTTTAAACATAATTAACTTGCCTTGTCGTCTTCCTCAAATTGTATCTAAGCAAGAGCTTTCATTTCTATACCTACACTTCACATACAATTCAAAATCTGATATTTACACTGTAATTATTATCTAGTTTTCTTAACACTTTTGCACATACACTCAAAAATCTTTGTAGTTTTTTGTTCGTTTGGAATAAATGTCGTATTTTAGTTAATATTAATTTGAACGTGGAAAATACATTATTTGCCTAATGGGGCATTATAAATTAATTATTATATGAAGCGTTTAGAACATTAACGATCTAAGCCACAAATTCATTTTCTGAGAAAACTGATTTAATATTTTAATATATTAACACAACTTGATGTAGAATACCCAGATAAATAAATAGGTAGTGTACTAAGGTTACGCTCGGTAAAATTAGTGGCTTGGACTGTTATTGCTTTTAATACCTTGTATTAATAATATCTTAAACGGAGTGTAATTAGTTATTACGATGTAAGGATCTTACTTAGGACACAATAAACCTCAGTGCAGTGGATCTTATTGTAACGATCTCTTATTAGTAGTAGTAATAATAATGCGATCAAGAAATTTTACGAAAATTCATTCATGTATTTTTTGATTTCATAATACTGAAAACCTTTGTGGGGAGTTGAGGGAAGAACTGAAGTAAAGAAAATGTAGAAATGAATTATTTTTTTGGAATTTTTAAATGTTTGTAAGGACTTTGTAAAAGAAGAATTTATGCTACTGAAAATTAGAATATTTTAATGATTATTTTTTTTTGTTTCTGAAAACCAATAGAAACTTTCAATTTCAATCAAAGTTGCCAATCAAAACATTAGACTAGTGGGAATAATCTACTTACATTATTGCCGCGAGAATAATTTGAGGTATGCGTTTGTTTTAATAGCAACATATTTATTTGATTTGACTGTCAATGAATTTTGAATAAAATAAATCAAAAACGGTTTATTACATCGTCAGTCCATGAAAGTGTTATTAAAATCAACCAAAAAAAAAATCATTCAAATATCACATGAGAATTCGATAAATTAGATAATAATTTGCTCAGAGTTGTCGCCGTTTGGCAATAGCTACTCGATCCCTTCGGGCTCTCGTATCTATTGCCTGGCATCAACTTTTCGAAAATATGTGAAATTATTTTCAATTTATTCTCATTCTCTTGTGACATTACAAGTGAAAATTTTGCATAATTATACAAGGGCAGTCATATTTTTAATTTCTGGTGGGTGGCATTTTTGAAAAATATATAATTTAACACTACAATACATTGGTTTGTAAGCCTTTGTAATTATGTGAACAGTATCTACTCAAAAAAGAATTATTTTCCTGCAATAAAGGTTGTTTTTCTATTTACCAGAATATATCGACGCGTTTGTGAATTAAATTCAGAAGATTTAATATTGCCTGGCATTGAAATTATAAGTAAATTGGCCGTAATTTGAGGCTAAATGCTACTTGGAAAGTAGGGCCCCTTAGCACTAGTTTTAGTTCTAAAACTTGAGAAAGGAAGTTTTGAGTAATTTTTTTGTTTTTTAATAAAATTAGTTTGATGTATTTCTTTCTGTACTTACATCAAACCAATTTCATTAAGAAACCTCAGTTACTTACTTTTTGTGTGTGGTTCGGATTCCACGTTAGTAGGGTTATTCTCAGAACTTCTGTTTATAATATTTAAGATTATCAAAATAACTTCGCATTCAAATGACCCAAACGGTATCCACTGATTGGGCAGGTATTTTACTTTAGTCTTACCTATTGCAAACGGAATTTTAAAATACAGCGTGTAATAGCTGTATAGTCTGTTAGTAAAAAGCTCTCGGCTTGTAATAATTTGTTGGTGTAGGTTTATTGTAAAGTTAAATGTATCTACATATTTTTATTTGATATCTTGCATAAAATTTAGTCGATGATAAAACTTAAAAATTTAAACGAAATAGTAGGTATATTGTAATAGATAACAGGTGGATTAATTTAGATGTTTGTTGAATGTTTATAAAATGTTTACTTACACACATACTATATCACATACTATTCTTTCTCCTATCACCAAAAGCAGAAAATATATAATTTTTGATTAATCGTTAAGTAAAACACATTTTTACTTGTTCAGGAGTAGAAGTCTGTTTTTCTGTTCATGAAAATCACGATAGAAATAGAGAAATATTCTTTGGGCTGCAGCACTAATTATAATTCTTGCTAGAGAACATCACTATTATTTCCGTGTAAGCAAATAAATAACTTGACACATGATCGATCGATAACCTAAGTGGATAGAGCTGTTATGTCACATTTTGAAAAGTTTAAGTAAATATGAAAAAAAGTTTGCATTAGAGCTTTTTTTGTAAGTTTTTGGCTTTTACTAGTAGCTACAAGCTTGTTCTATAATGTCCTGATCACAGTCAATATTTTGATAATAATTTTGATAAAAACAGTTTTAACCGAGGGACAGGTCGTTACGACGGTCCGTCGAAAATATTTTTATTGTAATTCTATTGTTATCATGTTACATCAACATGTTAATTAAAATTTTTGTTAAAAAAATGATGAAGGTTGACCAGGTCATAAGATGTATGTAAAAAACAGACAAATAAGCTTCAATTCAATCCATTTTAAATTGTAAGATGTACTCTAACTTTTTAAAATGTTACATTACATCTTAGGTCTTCAATTGCAGTCTTTCAAAACATGAGCTAAATTAGTCACTTGATTCTCATCTCCCAGACGTACATAAAACATTTTCGTCGAAATCAAAAAGCTTCAAAATTATTTTTTTAAAGACTGAAGAGTAGTATTCACACCGCGGAATCATGATGACTCGTACAAAACTTTTTGGCTGTTGACATAAAAAATTCTCTAGTCTAAATAATATTATCTACTACTTAGTAATACCTAATTTGTTCGTTGGGGTAGAAAAAGTCCTGTTTGCTTTTTGATTGCCAATTGAATGGTAAAAAGTATTTTTGCAATTTCCTGATTCTTGAAAACAAAGTGGTTTTGAAAATATTAGGTGAAAAATCTTCAAAAACTATTATTTTCAAATAGCCACTTTGCGTTTAACAAAATTTTTACTCAAATATGATCGCTACTTATCTCAATTAATACAAAAATATTCAAAATGTAATATACCAACGTAGATAATTAAGAAGCAACCAGGCATTTTAAATGTATGTAAATGACAGGAGTTAATGAATTTTACAAAAAAATGCTCTCAACTGCGATTTGAAAAACTTAAGTTTTTTCAATATGATAAAAAGCAAAATATTAAATTTCAAAAATTTATTAGGTCAGATGTAAAATTTGCTCAAGTTCGTATTCATACACAAGTAAGTTGTAATACTCAAAGGTCGAATTATTTGTATTCTCACCTATTTGATACTTAACTGAAAATGGGAATATTAAACAAAATGTCAGTTTTTGCTAAATGTTGCTCTAAAGGCTGTATTAGACTACACAATTTTGCGCACAAGAAGAGAACTGCAAGACGCAAACATTCTCAACACGTTTTCGAGCAAAATTGTGTAGTCTAATACGGCCTTAAGCCAACACTTTCACTATGTGAAATACAAATTTTACGTACCTACTACTTGCTTGTGTCGACAAGTGTAATGGTTATTTTAAAGTTTTTAAAACAAAAATATGAATATTTTAAATATTTAGTTTTTAATAGATACTGAAATTTAATTTTGAAAAGTGATTCATTTGTACTATCTAACTTGTACTCCCGATAAATAATTTGGGGTTTCCTGTTTCATGTACATAACTATCTTTTGGACCAAGCATTCGAGAGGTACACTCGAACTTAAAAGAATATGCAAAAATTTGCTTGTGGTATCTATTATGGCCTTATTTTTCTAGTACATCTTCTGAGCGTCATTTTCACAGCTCGTTCGGAATTTGTGCATCATAGAGAATATATTTGGACAAGGGTATACAATTTTTTATGAACATTATAAAATTACTTTTCATGAGATGACCTGGATTCATGAAAACGTATAAAACAATGAAATGATTGCTCTTGCTGACGAGAAAAATTTTGAAAATGATTATTCTAATAAATTATTTTTAATAGTGCTAGTGGAATGTTATGTATACAATGAAATCATAACGAAAGTAAATTTTGAAACTTTTAAAAAATAACATTCACTAATTTTGTGTGCCTATTGGAAATTTCAGGTACTGATAACCAACAACAAATTACGATAGAGAATCTACGGATTTTTACGATTAAATTAGCAAGGCAAATAACAAATAATTTTTTCTGTATAAATTAGTGCATCGTATTTTCGAGTACACATAAATACCTAGATCTCTTGGGTAGGTATTTATTTTGATTTTTATAAATTCATTATATAGTGCATGTGATTTTATTTAAATGTAGTAAGAAAAGTAACATTTTTTCTTCTAAAAAAAAAAGCAATTGAACACGTTGAACCCCTTAAATAGGCTAAATTAAAATGTATTGCATAATTTTTGTCGAAGTACCTACTTATAGTTAGTTTAAAATAGTAAAATTAGAATTTTCAATAAGTGTAGTATGTAGTTCTATCTATATACAAAATGTGTATTTTAATCTCGATAATAATTGAAACATATCTTATACTACCTATTTACATGCAATCTATAGGTACCTAATTAGCATTTTTGTGAATTTCGATCTATGAATTACAATATAACTTCTACGAAGAATAATCAAAATGTTCATTTTTTGTTCGACTTTTCAATAGTAGAGAGTCGTTTTCAAGAACGTTGCCTTATACAAAAATAAAGCAATTACCTGTAATAAAATTATTTGCCTTAAATTACTATGTTCTACCAGCACTTGTTATAATAGTGCATTATATATCGTTCTAGAATAGAAAAGTTAATTCGTTGATGAAAACCTAAAATTCTTTTTCGAAATCAAAAAGGAATTGTTATATTCCAAATTGTGTAACTTATGTGATGTACAAATATATCATGATAATATTACAATGATACCTATTACTACTTTACGGAAATTAAATTAATAAAATATTATTATTACTTGTTTAACTATTGCTATAAATCCCGTCCCATTTGCATCACCTTGTTAAAATTTAACAAAACTTTAAGCAACCAGGCTGCAAGAAAATAAATTTAGAGATGAAAACTTCGTCATTATAGTATGTCGTCAACAAAAAGTGGTAGAAGCATCATAGTATACCTACTATGTAATTGTATTTTTTGTATTTTTCTTAATTTTGATAATCAAAAAGTTTACTTACCGCCCAATGATGGAGATTGTATCTAATAGCACGTTTCTGTAAAAATAATTGCAGTGATTAAGAATCCGAGTAGAAAGATTTTTATTTGGTAGGTACTATAGGTAGATGTAGTAATAACTATAATAGTGTAGATAATATTAATATTTTGTTATAAAAAGAATTGAAAATGCAAAAAGAAAGTTTGAACGAAAATCTGATAAATATTTGCCACTTATTTAGAGTGAAACAGGTAAGTAAGTTCTTTTTTGTTTTGTAATAATTTGGTTTGCCAAGACTATTAAGGTTTTATAGACTTCCTTTAAACTCAATTTCTTTACCTTTAGATGTTTAGAAAAAAAAAAAATTGGTAAAATTAAGACATAGTAATAAATCAAAAATTTGGTTGATAATTGGTTAAATATAACTTGAACACATCTCGAGATGAAGAAATCCTTGGTGCCCTATTCACAGATTTTGCGCAGACAGATTACTATTTTCAGAAATATGCAATAGATCAAAATTTCACGTAATCTAAAATTTCTTGTTTCCTAATCAGTTTTATTTTGCAAAGTGTTCGTAAAATTAATTTTTGATGAAGAATTATCCCAGATATTGATCACAATTATCTATAGTTAATTATTGATTAAACAATTAATGGGTAAATGTATCTTCTTATAAAATCATTTTTAAAAAGTGACATTGCTTCTAGACCTAATATTAACAAACCAAAATATTTTTTCCTTTAAGTTAATATGAAAACACACATGGATATCATCTAGTGTAAAGAATTAAAATTATTATTTGAACTTACAACTGTTAAGCAAAAACTGACATAGTAGTTAACACCAATGCATTTTTAATAGGTAGGTATATAGAGAAAACTAATTTTTAGGAAGATATTATTTGTATATAAAGTACTTACGATGAAGCCCATGGTAATAAAACTATAAGATTAATGTTAAATGTGACATATAAATTTGAAATTTATAAAACAATTTAAAATCATTACATTTCATTCATGTAATTTGATATTTTATAATGATGGATTATTTATTGGTAACTCAGTTGCGTATTAACAATAACATATTGAAATCACCATCCAAAAGGGTTTCCTTCGAAGAAATTTCCATCCAAGTGAATTTTTTACAATACTTTTTGAAGAAATCTTGATTTGATGATGACTTTTTATTGGCATAAAAAGTAATAGGTATTTTAATATTGTTTATCATGGAATTCATTATTTTTTATATTTTATATGTAATCCTTTTGAACTTGAAGACGTATTTCTTCGCCACATATTCAAATTCAAGTAGGCACCCACTGCAGTAACAGCATTTAAATCATTTAAGCTTTCATTCCAAAATAAATCGCTGTGATGATAAAAATCCCATTTTTTTCCTCTTTTGAGTTACTTTTGGCTCCTAATTTTAAAATAGCGTTATGGTCTTTATTAAAAACACTATAGAAAATGTAAGCAGCGATTTTGACAAGCCAGATGAAGCGTGCGATCGTTACGAGGTAAACTTGCAGAAACAGAAACCAGTTGTTTCTGATGGATTCGATGGCAGCTTCCTTCGAGATGTTAGTAAATAGAGAGCCCTATTTAAAGAAAAAAAAAGTTGCTGGATATAAAGAAGTATCAAATAAACAACTTTCTTATAAATATTTATTGTACATATTTTTATATATTTTATAAATAAATATTGTATAATATAGTTATAAGAAAAAATATAGTGCTATAATATTATAAAAAAGAATTCCGCCGCTATAGGCACGTGCATACTGTGCCTAATGGGAATCCCACTGCAGTAGATAGTAGAACTAAATTATGGTCTCATTATGCAATAAACGGTATTTCAGTATTACATTATTTAAGTTCACTTTTAAAAAAAATGAGATAATCATATCAAAAATTTCTATTTCGTTATTATCTATCGAAATATATCATAATCGTATTTTAAAACTGCAATTGAACTACATATTAAAAAAATAATCTACCAAAATTTCTATAACGTAACATAAATGCAAGAACTGACAGTTTTTCGAGATTATCTCAACAATATAAACTACCAATTAAAACTAAGAACGTCTACTTGTACGGTATCTGTATTAAGTTTTAGAATTTCGGTAAGTTCATTTTTGAATACCTACCTACAGAGCTACTGATAGATGATAGAATATAATCATTAAAATTCATTTTTCTTTAAATAGTTTATATATCTCTAGTTTATTATTTTATTCAAAGAGAAGTTATATAATGCATTACAATTTGTTGGTTTGTTCCGAGGTTCGTTCGTTAAATTTTATTGTTGGTGATCATCTTTGAATGCTTTATTTAGTATGTTACCTAAAAATAAAAGGTTTTTAGAAAGACATACATAGTTCTTAAAATTATGTCACAAAAACATTACAAAACATATTATTTAAGTTGAACGCAGAGAAATTAGCTGTAGATGATTAATCTGAAGAAATTTGTATGTGTAATATACGACCTAGTTTGGGTTTTGGCTAACCACTTCATTTTATAAAAAATTTTCAATCTTGGTGGTTTGCCATTGTACTTGTACTCAAGAAAGGTTTTTCTTTCAAAAATAAAATATAGAGAGTCTTTTTAATGTTACCGCTCAAAAACTGCTGATATTTTAAAGAATTTTTTTATACGAAAACTACACAAAGTTCATTTTTCAAATTTCAAAAGCATTGTTATGACTTTTTAAGTAAAAGCGAGATTAAATCTAATGCTCTTATCATTCGTAGTTTGTATTTCTGCATTAATTTTGTATTTTGAAATATTGAAATACAGCAAAATTGCCGATCTCTGAAAAAACTTTTTAAAATCTAAAATTTTTAAGCTCTTTTGCACCAATTTCAAAAATCTCCTGTCGGTCTATAAAGACGTATTTTGCGAACAAAATTATTTTTTATTTAAGTAGTATTCTTAATTTGCTGTTAACCAGGTTAAAATTTGTCGTTTCGAGATATTCACCTTCGAAGATTACATTTCGTATGTTTGCAGATGCAGTCCAGCTGCAAGACAATGTTAGAACTCGGCCAATTTTACGAATTTCTTTCTGGAACTTTAAGAGAACATTCCTAAAACGAGTTTCATTAGATACATATAAAATTAAAGAAATTGACTTTTTGAAAGTGTTTTTTCCTCTTAAACATTAGACTGTTACCTATAGGTTACAACTTTTTGACAACCATGGCGCCAGCATTTTAGAAATGGGTGGAGACAAATTGGGCCCAATATATTTGGGGTGGTCAGGAGCACACAAAATTTATAAATAAACTCGAAAAAATAAAGTATTGAAATAAGCACATAAAAAATTTTGGTGGGTACTTCAATTCACAGGGTGGGCAAGTGGCCCACGCCCACCTCACCTCTAACGGGGTCAATGCTTTTTGAAGTTTTTCTAGTGCAATAATAGTATATTATACATCATGGGAATAAGGTGCTACTTTTCATCCCGCGTGCGAAGGTTTTTGCACAAGGTGTTAGCCGAGTGCAAAAATCGCATACGGGATGAAAAGAACCTTAGTCCCAAAGTGTATATACTATTTTTCACAATTTCGCTGAAAATGCTGAATTACATTGGTTAATAACTAAATTTGAGATTTTGAAATTGCAATAACTCGAAAACGGCGCGATTTGTATAATTTTATTTTGTTAATAGTAACACAAAAACATTTACTTTATTCTTTTTCTTCTTTACATATCTTCTTCTATCGGAGGTTGGCTATCAACATAGCTATTTGTATTTTCATATTTTTTTATATTTTCATTTTCGACACGGTCGCGTGAAACAGCGATCTTGTGCTTCTCCCTTACCATTGCCTAAAGTCATGAAATTTCAAACGACCAAGTCCTTTTTTCCATTAAGCTCGACTTGAATTATTAATTAAAGCAGTCGTATTTTTTTCCCTCTGATAATGAGCGCAAGGTAGGTATTCCAGTTTACGTTTTTTTTACCGAATGCATTATTTCCAATCACGTATAGTAGAAAGTATAGTAATCAACTCAAAAATCGAAATTTTGGTATTAAAATGTTTCTTATCATGTCCTGATAAGTTTTTGATGAATTTTAGTTGGATGTTCGTCTGTATGTCTGTCTGTGTGTGGTTAGGACATGGAAAGAAATAGTATCAATTGTTCAGGTTAAACCACGCAATTAAATGTCAAAAAATTTGGCATAAATGTACATTATAGTTAAACTTAGAGGCCAGCTGGAAATGGTGAAAATTCGTTGAAAATTGCGGAAATCATAAAGAAAAAAATTGGCTATGTAAACATTGCATAACTTTCCCCATTAAACTTGGGTATAAAAATTATCATTCAACCTCCTCTTTCCGGGTACCATTCGAAAAGAAAGACAGCGAGAAAGCTACAGTTCGTATCAAAAAGTTGAAAAATTTGAAAACCAGTTAAATTAAAGGTACAGATTTACTTCTTTGTACACATAATTAGAGAGTAAATTTTCTTTCGCCACCTTCTTGCAATGCACCGTTCGACGTGAAAGACCTTAAGGAAGCGACAGGTCGCATCTGCAGGGCTCAAAAATCGCGCTACGCGGGACACGGAGCGTAAAACCCGAAAACATGTCAAAATTTCATAAACGTCCAACTTTAATTAATTTGCGAAAATTTTTGGAATCGAGTTGCGACGCGACTCGTATTCCGTCTAACTCGGTATACGTGCTTTAGAAAGAGATGCGACACGGAATGATTAAAATAATTTGGGTATAACAAATGGTGGTCCAAAAGTAATTGACACTTGAACTTTTTTAATTTTCTTTATCATTTCCGCAATTTTCAACGAATTTTCACCATTTTCAGCTGGCCTCTAAGTTTAACTATGATGTACATTTATGCCAAATCTTTTGACATTTGGTTGCGTGGTTTGACCTGGGCAATTGATACTATTTCTTTTCATGATGTCGTAACCACACACAGACATACATACCTACATACACCTATACATACATACATACAGACGAACATCCAACTAAAATTCATCAAAAACTTATCAGGGCATGATAAGAAACATTTTAATACCAAAATTTCGATTTTTGATTTTTGAGTGGATTACAATACTTTCCCTTATACCAAAGCTTATACATAAGTATACGTATGGGGAATAGTATATTGTTTTATTAGGATGGAAAGATTAACTTTTCCTGCCCAACGTGTTTTTTCATTTGCGAGGTGAGTGGAACGAGCCGAGCGAATGGAAAACTTGCGTGGCAGGAAAAGTTACCTTTCCATCCGAATAAAACATGTTACTTTTTCTCCAAACGAACAAAATTCAAAAATAAATTTAAAAATTAGCAATAACTCGGGAACGGCGCTAGATATCAAAAAACTGAGCAAAAACTTCTCCCCCCTCGCCTAGTACACATCCCCGTAAATTATCGGCAGGAAGACATATGCAAAAATTCAGATCGATCGCGCGCAAAAAAATTCAATCTTCCTGCCGATACCCTACTATGAAAATTTTTGAATTAGCAATAACTCGAGAACGGCGCTAGATATCAAAAAACTGAGCAAAAACTTCTCCCCCCTCGCTTAGTACACACCCTCGTAAATTATTGGTAGGAAAGCATATGCAAAAATTCAGATCGATCGCGCGCAAAAAATTCGAAAGGTAGATAATTTTAATCGGTCAATCAGTTTTAATTTAATCAAATTGTAATAAAAATAAACAAAAGTAAGGTGACATTTTGATTTAATCTGTCAATCTTTCAATTTATGTTGGTAATTTTTAAATTGAATTCGCAACTGTCAACTTCAATTGTGACATTTATTAAAATTTTTAGGTTAAAAGATCAAAATGTTTATTTATTTGGTTAAAAATAAAATTTTAAGTTGGTATATTTAAGGATTTAAATGTCAAAGTCAAAGTTTCTATCTATTTATTTTTAAATTACGCTCTAAAATTTTAAATTTGAAATGGTAAATAAATTTAAAATAATTTTTAGAAAAGGTAGATACCAAAATTAGTCAATTTTATTAAAATAATGTCACATTTCTAGTTATTTGTTTTCCTGCCGCCGACACTTTTACTTTCGAAAAAATCTTTACGCCACGTGGTTTTATGTATGTCGCTAAGGAAAAGTTTGACTTTCGTGTTTAAAATTGATAATGAAACAGCTGACTTTCGTGACGTTTGGAGAAAAAGTAATAAGTATACGTATGGGGAAAGTAATAAAAAAAATTCAAGTGTCAATTATTTTTGGAGCACATCGAGTTAGACGGAATTCGAGTGGCGTTGCAACTTGATTCCAAAACTTTTCGGAAATTAATTAAAGTTTGACGTTTATGAAATTTTTACATGTTTTCGGATTTTACGTCCCGCTTCTCGCGTAGCGCGATTTTTCATAACCGCACATGCGACCTGTCGGTTCCTTGAGGTCTTCCGCGTTGAACACTACCCGCGGCAAGAGGGTGGCGAACGAAAATTTACTCTCTAATTATGTGTGCAAAGAAGTAAATCTGCACCTTTAATTTAACAGGTTTTCAAATTTTTCAACTTTTTGATTTTTTGATGCGAACTATAGCTTCCTCGCGGTCTTTCTCGTGGAATGGTACCCGGAAAGAGGAGGTTGAACAATAATTTTTATACCCAAATTTAATGGCGAAACTTGTGCAATGTTTATATAGCTAACTTTTTGTAACTCATTCTCCACCCTCGAGATATGCAGCATTATCCTATATACAGTAGAATCCGCTTAATGTGATCACTTCGGGACAAGGTCATTTTAATAATATTAACTGATAACTGATAACAATTAGCGAAATTTAGAAAAAGGCGAATTTTAGAAGACTTGGATTAGAACAAGATAGAAGAAAAAAAAGAAAGAAAAAGTGGCCGGTTTCCAAAAAAAATGATCACAATAACCGACTGATAACATTATCCGAGATCACATTAAGCGGATTCTACTGTATTATATTTCCACATTTCAACTGCATCAACTCTTCTATACGTGTCCTCTGTTAGAACCCACGCTTACGCCATTAACTCTATCGACTAAAATTTTAGTTCTCCTGTACATTTTGCCAGCAAAGCTATATCGTCTACGTATTCTATATCTCAGGTTATTTATGATATAATAATAATAATAATATATAATAAAAAGCTTTGTTGAATATTCTCTCCAAGTACATATACCTGGATGTTAAAAAGCAAAGCCACAACACACATCCTTTGCGAACTCCTTGTCGAACTTTTTGGAATGTCTTTTGCCATAAAAGATATGTGTATTAGAGTAGTTATTTTTAAAGTAATTAAATTCAAATTCAAAAAATATGACGTTACTGATTTTTTATATTAGCCTTTAAAGATTTTTATTTAAATTAAAAAATAAAAAAGTAAATTTTACTTTAAAACAAGCTGTAGTGCTATAAATAAGATAAAACTAACTTATAGCCATACATCTAACAGAACTTCCTTACGTCATTTTCATTATTACAATTTTTAGTTTGCGTGCGAATTCACATTCCTAATTTGAGAGGCTATACGTAGCAACTGCGCATACTCTTGTAGCGGCAGCGTCGCGACGACGATCGAAATTATCAGTCAGTTTCTAAAATTGATAGAGTAATAAACGTAAATTTTTAATTAGTAAATTAAAAGTTCATCAAACTGCTAGAAATAGAATGTCCGATTTTCGAAGTGCATCGCCGTCTTCCGATATATTTACCGATGGTATGGATTCGGTTTCCATGCGTGACAAGAGCCTTTTAAAACGATCCATTTCGAAACATCATAACAATAATTTTAAAGCAGGTTATGTTCCTGTTCATGAACAAAATTTCAATAAAACCGGATTAAGAGGTAGAAAAACATTTGCCTTTTGGATTTTAGTTGTTCTGCTTTTCATATTGGCTGTAGGCAATTTAATTTTAACATTTATTATTCTGGGAGTCTTAAAAATTGGTCAAGGTATGCAAAGTTTGGAAGTAATATCAGAAGAAATGGCTGTAAAATTTTTTGGAGATACAGATTTGGGCAATGTTTACAAACGTGATGGTAAATTGGAAGGATATTTAGATATACCTGTTGAAATAGTCGGAGATAATGGTTCAATATTTATAAACGTTGCAATGAAATACGGAAGACCTATTAATAAATTTAAAATCGACAATAGCGACATAATCTTTAGAAACATAGAGCAATTTGAAATTAAAGATAAACTATCGAATGTAGTTTTCTCTACTAACACTAGTGAATATAAAAACTTTAAAAATCTTAAAAGCATTAACACAAAAATGGTAGAAAGTAATCGCATTGTGAGTTCCATTAATAGCAACTCCACAATTAAAGCAAAAACAATAAATTTAACAGGACCCGAAGGTATGCGCGGAGAAAGTCAAAAAGTTACTTTACATGCAGATCAACTGATTAATTTGCAATCCAATAAATCGATTTTTATTAATGCCAATCAAGGAATTCTGCTGGATACTAAAAATTTTTATGTTAATAATGTTAAACATGGAGAGTACAGTAATACACAGTATAAAATCTGTATTTGTATGCCCCAGGGAAAATTATTCAAATTGAGGATTCCAAATCACAATTCTAAAGTTTATTGTAATCAAGTTACACATAATCCATGCATGTAGGTAAATTACTTGTCATATAATGAAATTTAAAGTATAGGTAAATTTGAGACTTGCAGTTATCGGATTGTGCTTTGTATAATTTCATGTTTAAAAATTCGTTCAATTAAAATTTTATAGAAAAATTATGTCAATAAATTGCTTTTAAGTTGTATCTATAATATTAAGTACCCACTACCTATTATTATATACCTAGTGATTTCTAATTTTTATAACGCCTATCACCAGAAAAACTTAATATAACTCATTAATCATATATAAATCCATATCTTAATATAAAATATAATGAATATTGTTTTAATTTTGGTATGAGTATAAATAATGTAGCAGAAAATTGTTAAATTAATATTAAATTTCTTTTGTTAAGTAGAAATTGTATATACTTAGTAATAATAAAACAATAGCAAAAAAAAATTATAAATAATTAAATAATTGACAAATAAAATTTGTTTATGTGTTCAAAAACCGAAATCTTTTATTCGTTTTCATAATAATATATGGCAGAAGTAAAAATCTCAAAAATTACATTTTTTTACATTCGTTATTTTTTTATTTGCTTTTGCATTTACTGTTTATTTCCAGATTATTCAGGTAATAGTTATTTACCTAAAAGTCAGGATAATGATACATTACTGACGAGGAGCAATGTTGAAATACGAAGCACTTGTGCCGAGTATTTTAAAGCTCCGAGTAAAGTGAGACATTTTCCTGACAAGTACGGTATTAAATTTTACCGAAAATCGTAAAAAATCGAAATTTTAAAACATTATTGAACAACATTTTTAAAATGAACAAAAATCAAGTTTGTCAATTTATTGACTACATAGTTACCATAGATAGTTACTGTCAAATCAATAAAAGTAATAACGAAAAGAACGACGTCTCTTTTATTTTATTACAATAAATTACTAATTATTACCGGACTAGTCATTAAAATTCAATTTTTCTGGGCGTATATAAGCAGGGAAGTGTAGTTTTGACGACGACTTTCGGTAAAATAACTTATTTTTTTGAAAAAAACAAAACACACGTCGATTTAGATAAGCAGCAGACGTTTAAAACTAGTAGGTACCTACTGTTTAAATTTTAAGTTCAACCCCCAGCTACCTCTACTTTAAAATTTTCCTCGTTTATTCGAATTAAAAAATTGGATTTGGCGGATCTGTCGATTAGCTAGAGGTAAAAATTGAAAGATTGAATAAAAAATAATTTTATTCAGAAATTATTTAATTTTTAGAAAATTTATGAAACTATGAAATAGTCTGGAAATGAACACCCGGTATATATTATAGTATATCAAGAAACCTTATGGTCTGGTTCTGTCACCGCCTATCTGTATAGTATAGCTATAACTATTTAAGAATACGTGATTTTATCGAATTGGGAGTATATATAGGTAATTGTCGGTGTACCCAAACTCCCATGAGTTTGGATCTCATGATCTGGAACTTATCTGTTGGCAAAAATGTAATACCTTTAATATATACGGAGGGCTTTGCCCCCCCCCCTCTAAATATTAAATTTGATCAACAAATCACTTTAATTTTATAGATTGCAGTAAAATTAATATTTCAATATATCGAATTTAGTGGTCCTAAATCCTATTTTAGTGGACCGAGAAATAAATTGCAGGCAAGATTCTAACATTTAAGTTTTAGCATTAATTAACATGAAATTTTTCGAAAAATGAAAAAGGTTTTAATTATTATTATTTTGTAAGTTCTTCTTACAAGCGATTTAAATTTATTTTTCATTAGACGAATTTCAATTCAATAAACAGTTTGCTTGTATATTTTAATTTATTTTCAATCGGTTTTTTCTACTACTATTTAAACATTTTCAGAATGTTTCAGAAGAAATCATGCTTCGTTTGATAAAGTATTGTAGTCGGGCAGAAAAAAAATTGAGATTTTGATGAATTTAGATATTTTGGGGTCCCAGAAGCGGAAAATAATCATTTCCAAAAATTTGGTATTTAGTACATAAATATTGGGACTTAGAGCTGATTAGATTTTGGTTACAATCGGTCTACGGAAACGCAAAAAAAATATTTTGTAAATTAAAAAAATAATTTTTTTCCTATTTTTTAAATTTTATTATTTTATTACATTCTGCTCCATAATACTATTAAAAAAGTATTAATCAATAATCGTGTAAATGCCCTATGTATTTTTTCTTTTTTGGTATTTAAAAGTAGGTATGACAAAGTATGATAAAGGGCATGGCCACAACCGATTTTTTATTGATTAAAATCAACTTGGCCAAATCCAAGATGACTTACTAGGGAATTTAATAAACAAGATGGTTTCCCGATGCTTTTTCCCATAGTCCACAAGTCGATCTTGGGTTCAGTATCGTAGCATGGGGGGGGGGGGGAGGCCCATGCCCCGGGCGGCACTTCTGTTGAAGGCGGCAAAATAAAACACCCACAATAAAATTATAATTTTTTTAGTTTAATTTGTTTTTTTAATAATTATTATTTTTAATAATATCTAATAAATTGCTATAAAAAATACTTTTTTTTGCTTAATTGCAAAAATTGGGGGGCGGCAAATTTAAATAGGGGAGCGGCAAATTTAGGGTTTGCTCCGGGTACCAGAAACCCACGTTACGCTCTGCTTGGGTTTTAAATCTCAGTAGGGAATGAAAGGCGATCGGGATTTATACAGCGGTTTTCCTCTCCTAATTGGTTGGTGTCAGCTTCATAAGGGCCGTCTTAAATTTTTGGCGCTTGTGGCCAGGGCTGCGTTAAGGCATGTGAGTACTCTAGCTATATATTTTTGTGCCGCCCCTTATAATAAAAATTGAAATTATTGTTACAGCATAATATATTTATTAGCAAAAAAAATGTTAACTCTGAGAGCAAAAACAAAAACATTTTGTAATAATAATAATAAATAATAAAAAAAACAAACTACTTTACAGCCTTACTAATAAAAATTCGTTATACATGCGTTGACCAAGTGTATAGTTATTCACTGTATAAGGACTGTATAAGGGGTGTATAAATTTCCTACTAATAAACGTTGTATACGCACTGCATAAGCTATACAAGGGTTATAGACTTGAAATATCATTTTTCGTATGTAAGTGTGACTTTTTCTGTCACTGTCATTTGAATTTATGTTAGTAAGGTCATTTAAGTCAATATATTTAACCTGAAAAGTTGAGAAAATGAAAAGGAATCGTTAAACTAGAGTTCTAGTTGTATAAGATATGTATAAAATGTGTTTTGACACTTATGAAAACCTTGACTACCTCATCGCTATACACGGTTTATACACGATGTATACAAGATGTATACAAGCTTTATTAGTACATCTATGAATAGTTGTGACAAGCTTATACAGAGTAGAGCTTCTACACGGTTTATTAGTAATGTTTTCTTATGCAACCCTGTATAAGCCCTGTATAAATTTTATACAACGTTTATTAGTAAGGCTGTTAGTCTTTGGTAAGGGTAACAAGTAACTCAATATAAAAATATGATGAATATAAATGTACAATTTTAATAGGCTTTTTACTGGACTTTTCTTCAGCAAAATCATTTATGATTTCATCACAAAACTTACAGTTTTTATTAAAATTAATTAGAATTTTTGCCGCCCCTAAAAGACTACTGCTACAAAGCTACAAATCTGCTTTGCTTGCCGAATGGATAAATCGGCCTTGTTCGCAGAGCCGGCAACAGTTGTGTTGCTTGAGTGCTCGAGCAAATCTAAAGGATTCCGGCCCTGCTTGTTCGTGGCTATTAATTGATTTATAGATCAAACTAATTGGGGTGGAGCAAAATTGGTTTTCCACAAAGCTGGCGCTCCAGTGCTATAGCCCATTTAATCCTGTGGTTAGGGTGGGCATGGACTTTATACCATACTGGTGATCTCTAGTGTGGGCTATGTACTATCGTGAAATTTTTTGATTTTAAAATTCCGAAGTTAAACCTAAAAGGCTTCAGATAGCTCAAAAAGTCGGAAGCATGAAATCTGCAGGCGAAACAGGTTCCTTGTAATACAAAAACAGAATTTACCCAAATTCTTTTAAAACTCTTCAAATTTCGTTCAAAACTTCGGACGACTTCCAATTAAATAAAACTCACTTACGTGAACTCAAAACTTTATTTCACAAATCAAAACTATCAATTTCACAATAATTGAGACTCCAAAACTCATGCTTTTACGGAAAATCCCGCAAAGACGTCCGTCTGCTTCGGTGAATCTTGCTCAAAGCAAAAATAAATTATTGTTACATTTCATGCCAACTTAAAAAAATTCAAAATTATTCAATAAGTATTTCATGAAGATGAAGATCATCATACAATGAAAAATTATCGACACTAAAGCTTAACTAATAATTCAGGAGATGGACTGTTTTTTGTGGTTATTTTGGGTCCTGGTTTGTTTGATAAGGACCCAAAAACCCACAAAAAACAGTAAATTTTTTTAATTATTAATGAAGATCATTTATAAAACAAATTCAAACACAAAAAATAAAATTCAAATCTCAAACAACATTTTTTTACCATTTCAAAATTTTTTGAAAACGGTTTTTTTAATTTATTTTAAATAATTATTTATTTAAAAGTAATACATTTTGTTGACGCGCAATATTGCGCGCTATTAACCTGAAATTTTGCATATAGGATGGCTTCCTACGACAAATCGCTGCGGAGTTGATGGTGCAAGGGGGGTAAATTTTTGCCTCGGGTTTTCGATATTTAGCGCCGTTTTCGAGTTATTCCAAATTCAAAATCTCAAATTTGATTATTAAGGGGAGCAATCAATTTAGACGCCCGGAAATAAGAGACATTTTTTGTAATTTTTTTACAAATAAAAAATAATCACATCATTTTAAAGTTTTGACATCATTTTATAACAGTATTAAAGGGTATAAAAAAATTTTTTTATAAATATTTTTTATCAAAATGACAGCTTTGTAAAGTGTTCTCTGACGCGTCTTGTTTCAAAAACTGCTCGTGCTGTAACTCAAAAAGTTATTGATCGATCTCTTTCAAATTTTAGGAATTAGCTTCAGTCTAAATTATTATCGGAAGGATAAACCTAAATTTTTAAAGATATCTAGTAAATAAATAGTGTTTTTGGGGTAAAAACTGTCGAAAATATAGTCGAAAATTTGAATATTTAATTAAACAGCCTAATTAGTTTTTGATTTTATACTTATTTATAATTTTTTAGGTTCATCCTTCCCTTGAACATGTCAATAATCGAAAAAAAATTTGTTTTTCTATTTCAGATCAATAGAAAAGAAATGGTAGATGCAGCACTTTTCGATGTCATGCATAAGACGCCTGAAACAACACTTTACAGAAACGCCATTTTATTAAAAACTATTAAAAAAATTTTTTTTTCTACACTTTAATACTAGACTAAAATGATGTTGAAACTTTAAAATGATGGGATTATTTTTTCATCAGTAAAAAAATTCCCAAAGAATGACTTATTTCTGGGCATCTAAATGGATTGCTCCCCTTAACCAATGTAAATTATTATTTGCAGCGAAATTGTGAAAAATGTTATATACCTACCCTTTGGGACTAAGGTTCTTTTCATCATCCCGTGTGGGATAAAAAGTAGCACCTTATGATATATGCATAATATACTATTTAATTAAATCTTCTTATAGACAAGTAGCAGAAAAAGATTTAGTTTTCTTAAGTTCTACTAAAAGTAAACACACAGACGAGTTTTGATTTTCTTTCTAATGGCATTATAATGGAGTTCCTATATAAAATTTTAATTATATTAACATATTACTGGGATCCATATAACTGGAAGTACACATAAGCGAGACTCTACTGTATTGGAAATTCATTTTTCAAAATGTAATAGATAAAAAAAATTTTGTTTTTTTCTTAAAAAGTTATCTCCAAATATCACAATAATTTATGTATAAAATATGAAGTACCCATCGGTCATAATACTTATATTATTGTAATGTAATCTGCGCCTCACTACGTGGTTGTTCAACTTGGTATGTGAGACAGGGTTTGGGACGTACTGGTAATTGTTGTATTTTTCCCTAAAGGGGTTTTAGGTGGCTTTTGCTTCGGGTACCACTGCTTCACGAGTATAAGAAGAAGTTTGAATTGGAAGAACAATTGAATTACTTTACTACAAATGTTTTTATTTGTGAAAGTTGTCAAAGCGATGATTTAAACAATTTACGGCAAATCAGTTTCTAAATCTTAAAATAAGACAACAGATAAGATCCTATCACTGAACGGATCTACTAAATTCCACATACCCTGAACCATTATTTTCTAGATGTTTTTACTAAGTTCGTGAGCTCAGAGACCTATGATTTTTTATAAAAAAATCTCTCATTAATTTATTTATGGGCATCAGTGGTCAACGAATAACATAAGATCTGAGGTAAGTTTTATTAACTTTCTAATACAGTTTTCCTAGCTTTTTCAGTAGAGCAAGAACTCTGGAAATTAAAAATTAAAACCAGCTTTGAAGTACCTGTGTGATATTAACGGAAGCACAAGATAGATTTTATGATTTTATTAGCTTATCTATATAACACACACACAAATACAGTTTTCTTAATACATAATAATTCATCGATAGTAAGTTAATAAATTACCAATGTTACAACATAAAAAATGGAAAGACGCTCACAAATAATTCGCTATTAAAGTGAATATTCTAATTTAAAATTATAAATATTAACAATTATCTGTTGTTTCCATACTTTCATCAGCTTCTGCTTCCATGTCTTCATCTTCCTCTTCACCATCTTTCTTTTCTGGAGTTTTGTCGTAAGCTTTATCAAGTGGAGAAACAACAACTCCATCCCAAACAGACATTTCTTTTGCAATAGTTGCATTACCTTCTAATCCCAAAATATGTTTATAACCGCCATGTGCTAATACACGCAGCAGGGTTTGTGCAGTTAAACAACAAATATCTTGTTGCTCCAAACTCATAGCAGTGTGAATCCTTATATTACCACCCTCACAAGGATCTGTTATTCCGGCAGAACCTGGTAGAAACAAACCGGCAGCTAATAATTGAAATACACGTCGAAAAGCTTGGTTTATTGGTAAAGCCTGACGACTTGGATTATTCATTATGGCAAAGTGGGCTAACAAATCCAACATCCAGGGAGTTACAGATTCAAATCCATCAAATCGAGTTCGCAAGTCCCTCAATAAACGAATTAAAACTTTAATCGATGAATGATGTGCATTCTCTTCAAACCACCTGCTGTGTCTTATAGCTGCTAAGTGACTAAGCATTATTTTTTGATCCAAATGAATTTCTGGATCAAGTTTTCGTAAGTTATGATGAACAGTTGTCACTAAAACTCGAACACTTGCAAAATTATTGCTTATTTCAAACCCACGCTCATTGATTGCATGATTTAGTGCTTCTCCTTTCGGCACCACCTCACTCTTCATCAAGTTTTTCAAATCTTCCTTTACTTTATTTCCCAAAGATTCAACAGCTTCACGAGTCGGTAAGGTTTTTAATATTACAACTATATCTGCAACATTATGACCTGCAACCATTGTTCCCTTTTTGAATGAACCCACTTGTCGGACTTCTTCCAATTGCTAAAATTATTAATAAAAAGATTTTAACAGAAATAATTCATATTATTTCATATAACTCGCAAAAGTATCAACACATTATAATGTCATAATAAAACTAACTTACACAAGCATCGAACGTCCCAGGAGCCACAACAAGGTTATCCAGCACAGCTTGAATTTTCGTAACCAAATTTAGTATTGCGGTTTGCTCTGCTGCCGTTGGAGATAAATCTGAATTTCTCTTTAGTAATGCTTGCGTAAAAACATTTTCATCTGCATTAGTTTTTTGTTTAGGAAACGTACTTTCACAAAGCGTTAAATCAAACGGATGTCTTGGTAAAAATATTTTTGGTTTATACGGTCCTCTGCCCCCAAGTCCGCGCCCCATACCGCGACCACGAATACCACCGCGAGCCATTAAGTTTTCCTATAAAATATATAATTAATAGACGTAATTATACTTGTTCTTACAACTTTAAATAAATATTGCACTTACGTTTTAGTTAAATCAAGTTAAATACAACAAACCGGTAATTTCTGGGTAATTAGTGACTTTTCTCGTGGTTACAAGAGTAACTAAAATTCGCGCTAATTTCAAATGATACTGAATTCCACACTATTTTGTTATTATTACGTTAATAATTAATTGTACTAATTGGATAATTTTAGTCGATAAATTTGTTATCAACAAAGAATATTACTATAGTAGTGAATAAATATTATACTTGAAGCCTGTATCATTTCAAAAATATCGTTATTCATTAAATGCTTTGTAGGAATACCAACACAAATAAGATTCACAAAGGTATTCTATACAGGGTGCTACAAATAATTCCAAAACAAATAATTATTTCTGCAATAATTTAATACGAAATAAATAAATAAGGAAAGAAAAAACGATTTTGAGCATTGTCTAATATCCAGAAGATGTGCTCGCGCAGTAATTTTGAATTGATATAGTAAAATTATTTAATATAATATGATTAGAATAGGTAGGTAGGTATACTTGATTATTGCTTTTTGTTTTCTATTGTCATAGAAGCAAATAATTACTAACCTTGCTATTATAAGTCATATTAATATTATTTCTTAAAATAATAACGCACGTAGTTAAAGAATGGCCGGAAAATTATTGCAATTGGCTTTAAAAAATCGATCTGTTTTTAATATTCCTTTTGGGTCTGCTGGAGAGCATTGCACTTCTAGATCAATTATTGGTAATCGTGATATTGTAGGATTCGGTAAAAATGGAACTGCTCATTATGTAGATTGTGCAGATTATCCTATGCCGGCAATTAGATGGCAAGAAACAACTCCCGATCTTGCTGTAAGTATAAATAGGTAATTATTTGATTGAATTAATTAATTATTTGATTTAAAAGAAATTACTAAAACAAAAATCCAATTGATTTCTGAAATTGAGCCTATACTGCTTTACAAAAAACATCGTATTTCAAAATTAATTTCAAAATGACTACTTTATAAATCAACAGTATTAATTATTGCCCAATTGAATAATAATAATTTTCTGTGATTTATTTTGAAATTGAAACCGCCGTATTCGATAGGCTATCTCTTGGCCATCCCATGCTTTTACGTTGTTATCGCTTTATTTATTATTAGTTGAATTAACTTGTTATACTGAAGCTTTTAGTATTAAAAATAAGAACTGTACTTGACTCTCTGTGCTAATTTTTTAGTCCACTACATTTAGAATTTTGATACGGAATAATTATATACTACAGTTTTTGCGCGTTTTCATATAATATTATGGTGTCCCGAATAACGTCTCAAAAGTCTGAAGGGGGGGGGGAGCTCCGTCAAACATGTGGCAACAATGTAAAGGTGCTCTGAAAACGGATTTTGACGATTTTCTCGGTTCCTATTAGTTTTACGAACAAAATACTTCAATTCAAAAAGAAAGACACGATAATTCTACACAAAAAAGGTTATATAAAATTTTTCAGTCCGAGCAATACTTTTCATGATAAACCCCACTGAAAAAATACGTATCAAATTTTGTTTAAACCAAAAATATAAGAAAAAAATAATTTTGTTTTTAAATTATAGTTTAATATTATTTATTGAAAAAAGAAGAATCTGAAAGGTTTATATTATCAGATATTTCAGGTTCTGTGTTGTTCGTAGTTTTTTGTTGTGATGAATCGTCTTCGATTGGTTCAGCATTTGAGCAAGATTTGCCACGGTAATTACCGCAAACTGATGAGCAATGTAGTCCTAATCTTCGACAAGTGCACAATGGTCTACAACCTTTTGCCAATTGCTAAAAATCATGTTTAAAATACAATTAGGTACGGGAAGTTGGAATGTTGTTTTTGGCCACAAAATGTCGTCTTTTGACAGCCATCCCCAATCCCAATGCAAGTATATACCCTCAACCGACAAAACCCGATGAGCCTGCTCGGCATGGAAGAACAATGAGGGCAGAACAGATGTTTAATCCAACATCTCTTTCAGAGTACGGCGGCCTTTATAGTAGTTTTAACGTTCCGACATCCACCCACATGTATTCAAACTTTGTATTAATATTTTTTATTACCGATTTTTTCATTATATTTTACGTTTTAATCTGTGAAAATAAAAAAAAATTTATATTACATATTTTTCAGCGGGGTTTATCATGAAAAGTATTGCTCGGACTGAAAAATTTTATAGAACCTTTTTTGTGTAGAATTATCGTTTATTTCTTTTTGAATAGAAGTATTTTGTTCGTAAAACTGATAGGAACCGAGAAAATCGTCAAAAACTACTTTACAGCACCTTTACATTGTTGCCACATGTTTGGCGGAGCTCCCTCCCCTTCGGACTTTTGAGACGTTATTTGGGACACCATAATATACATGAAAACGCGCAAAAACTGTAGGATATAATTATTCCGTATCAAGGCATATTTTTTGACTAATTTCTGCGGACTATTTATGTTTTAGTGCCTGAAAGAAAAAGAAAAGGGAGATTGGAATAAACTATCAATAAAAGATAAGAAATGCTTATATAGGGCTTCATTTTGTCAAACTTTTGCAGAATTTGAAGCCCCTAGTGGTGAATGGAAATCTATTTTAGGTTTTGCTCTTATTCAGATAGCGGCTGGTTTATGGCTATTCTACGCATGCAAAAAATTTGGTAAGAAATTTGTTTAATAAAATTGTTAAATATTATGCTAGATTCACACAATGCGCGATTCGGCGAATGTTCGCTACGCCATTCGATACGTCGCATCGCGTAAGGAAGCCTGTGGTTTGAAGCGGTGAAGCACCACTGTGGTGCTTGGTGTAGAAAAAGATACCGAAAAATTATTTTTTTGTTTTTTTTTTGATTTTTCACAATTGGTTTTTAAATAAATTGTACAAGATTTAACAAAAACGGAAAATGAAAAAAATATTTTTAGAAAGTAGTATATTGTGATTACCTCATCGATTTGTATTATTAACTAGAAGACCAAAACCATGTTTGCGACCAAAAATGGTACCATGAAATGGTGGTATAGACACTTTCTTAACCCCCCATATATTTTTGTTTATTTTTTACGATTTTTAAAATTAATAAATCTAATTTCTTTTAGTTTATGAGAGAACACCATTGCCAGAATCTTTTTCAGAAGAATCACAAAAAGCTCAACTACGGCGTATGATTGACATTCAAGTTAATCCAATTACAGGCTTAGCATCGGAATGGGATTATGATCGAGATTGCTGGAAATAAATGGAAGATGTTTTTCAATATTATAATAAAATTAATTATACAAATTATTATCTGGGGTATTTTAAAAATATTTGCCATAATTTATGGGGATAACTTTCTCACAAAACGTAAGACATACTTATTTTTTTATTTGACTTGATGGATGAAAGTCTATACATTTAAACACGAGATATAAATTTTTAAAAAGTAAAAAAACCTTATTAAAATTGGAAAAAGAATTCTAGATAATATTGCAAACAAAATTTTTTGTTTACAAGCCAATACGTTTCCTAAGAGTCAAAATTAAAAAAAATATGTATTTTACTTTTCAACAAGTTGCTAATCTCCTATATTAGGGCAGATATAATATTCTGCTTCATTGTTTTAAATACCACAGTAAATATTTTTCGCAACATTTTAAATCGTACAATATTATTCGAATTAATAATGTATTATGTGTGTTTAGTTTTGGATTTAATTTGATTAATATCTAATAATTATTTTAAATTTTATATTCAAATAAATCATTAATTATTTTCGCGATTGTTCTGATTATAACTCGCGGGAGGAATTGCAACATCTATTTTTGTACATCACATTCCATTTACGAGATTTTCTCATATGTTTTTGGACGTTCCTAGATTTTCTAGAATTTTCTAGAATTTCAATTTTCTGGACTATTTTTCATTTGTGTAGCAGACTTCTTAAAAAAAGAACAATGATTGCAAGGAAAAAGATATAAAAACAAGCTTATACTGGAACACTAAGAACAATTCAAATTATAAACACAGAGTGTGCTAAGGTGCACTTTCCGAAGGGATCGAAATGACATGTCATAAGGACAGTACATACGAGTGTTGAGGATCGAACCTCACTTATATCCTTATAAGGTTATTATGATGTAGCTTCTTCTAGCTATTTTGAATTACTCAGAAAAATTAATTGTAGATGTGGCAAAGATTTAGCTAAAACGACAAATATTTATTTAATATTTATTAATATTTAAATTCTACCAATTGCGTAGCCAGACGGGGGGGCCTCCCCCCGAATTATTAATTCGAAATTTGACATGATCCATTTATACATCTTGTGTAATAAACCCTTTGTCCGGCTTTTTAAAAATATTTTTTTAAATAGTTTGGAGTGGGTGCCCTCCCCCCCGAACTAAATTTCTGGCTATGCTACTGAATTCTACCCAACAGCATTTTTTTGCTGCTATAACATAGAACTTTGCTGCTAGAAGAAAATAATTAGTTGAAACAACTACTTTTATGTTAGACCAGCAAAATATTTTTTGGTTAGTATGTTTTTGTTAGAAAAAGAAAAATTTGGCTAGATTTTCCTGAATTTCTTCAAATTTTGCTTCACTTTTAAATTGGATTTCTTTGAAGAATATATCATTTGCAATTATTAATTGCAAAAATTACATTCTTAACAACACTTATGTTATTCTTGTGCTTCTTGTCTTTTTTAAACTGTAGGTTCCATGGTTTTTGCCCTTGAAACAAAGTGCAAATTGTGTTATCTGTGATATAGATAAAATAAAATATAGTATATTCTAGTGATTTAAGTTTATTTTAAAATAGTTAAAAGTTAATCATGTGCCAAATTACATAGAAAAAATCATAGCTTTACATTTCCAGTTTTAATTTGAGCAAAAATTTATAAAATTAAAATAATATCAAATAACAATAAATTAGTTGCAGCATTGCGCACTTAAGTTGTAAAAAATTCATATTTGAAAATACTATTATCACAGTCTTTAATAGAGTCAAAAGTCAATAATTTCAATGTATTTTTAAATATAGCATTGCACAAAGAAAATAAACGTTAAGCAGTATTAGGCCAAACAATGTCTTCAATCCATTGGATATAATTTGACACTCTCGTATAAACTCCAGGTGTATTTTTAACTCCACATGCTTTTCCAAATGATGTTACACCAACGACGTGATATTGCTTGGGATTATTATCCGTGATAATTTGCAAAGGTCCACCAGAATCACCCTAAAATAAAATGTTTTTTTAAAACTTAATAAACATAGACTAGTATAGATTTACCTGGCAAGTATCTTTACTTTCATCTTTTCTTCCTCCGGCACATATTTGAGTATTATCAGTAATACCATTAGGCAACCGTCGTTGGGGAATATTTTGATATGATAGGCTACATTGTTCGTTACTGTAATAAACAAGAGTAACTTTCATCAATTGATCGCTGGTTTCTCCAGCAAAGCCTAATCGACCCCAACCAGTGGCAATAGGTGAAGTAGTTGATAGATCATACTTTGTTTGTAAACAGGCAGGAGTAACGTATTTATTAAAAAAGGCTGGTTGATCAAAACGTACAAGTCCTATGTCATTATATTGAGAAGGTGGTATATAGTTTGGATGTCTAAAAATAGTAACCACGTTGTAATCTTGAGGTTGTGCATCGTCGGCTACACTTTTCAGATTTAAGTCTCCTAGACGTACGAATGCCACATCTCCACTAAAATAATAACATACATTATGACAATACTGGAATCAAGATACAAGAAAATGTTTTTTTTTATATTACCCTTACTAAAGCCCTACTAAAAATACCCTGAAAATTTCAAAAATATTCCCTCTCTCCACATCATCTTTTTATTTCAATTTTAACAATATTTGCACTGATTCTTTCTATGTTTTCTTTCTAGTTCATCGCCTGATGATGCAATCGTATGGTGAAACGTTTGCAATAATTATACCTACAGTGTATTTCATTTGTGAAAACTTAAAACATTTTAGTTCTAAAAAGTGTGTGTGCTATCCTTGGATTTGGCTAATTCACTTTGACTATCAAAGATAAATAAAATGCAAATTTTCAACTTACTATTCTGCCGAATATAAGCAATGCGCTGCTGTTAATACAAAAAATTCACTAATCAATGTTCCCCCACAAAGCCATTGTTTATCGTTTTCATCTCCAAAACCAAGTGCTGCCTGTAAATAAATTTTTTTTTATATTCTATACCTATACTTCAATTCAAAGCTAATAATGTCTTAACTCAATGAACTTTAAATCACCTCTACCCCACTGCAACGCTTTTTGACGATTTTTTACGCTAAAATTTTAAATAGATGTAAAGAAACATTTCTTTGGTTTTGACTATTCTATTTTACTAAAAAAATTCGCAAGGGAAGAGGCGATGACAAAATTTATCTTTTAACTGACTTAAATAAATTCATAAATCTAAAAATTCTAATAGGTTTTTACCATATGAGGAAATTCTGTAGCGGATGCTCGAACTCCACCTACTACTGCCGGAGTCAAACTTAAAATACTAGGTTCTAGCGCTTTTTTCCTTACTAGCGCACAATCTGTAAATAAAAAATATTAATTACTTTAGGTCTAGGTGATTTGGAAAACAACTATTGCGGTAATTACAAACCGTGATTTTTTATTTAATTTAATTGCTTAATTTATTTATTCAGCAAATGAGATTTAAAGTTTATGTCGCTGACCTAGTGATGCATACGCTAAAGTTGAAGTACATGCTCGTAACTATAATAAATTAATACAATTAATAAAGTTACACAGAGTTAACCAACCTTAACTTTAGCGATTATGTAGACATATCCACAGAGCAGACCAACCACGGTTAATGTTTCATTTATGCAAAAATTAACCAATTATGAAAGGTGATAGGAGCACTGAACTGAATTTTGTTGGAGAAAAATTTATGAAAAAAACAAAGAAAAAGTATATAAATTTATAGTCCGAAGTATAATGATGTATGGTCTAGAAACGTGGGATTTAAGCTCACCTCACATAAAATTGACGAAAATTACTGGCCACAGTAATGGACTGCTTGAGAAGAAGCTGTAGACGATCGAGATTAGAAAATGTTAGAAACGAGTATATTAGAAGAGATATGGAAGCATATCGGAAAGTTAAAAGAAAGAAACTGATATGGTTTGGACACATAAAAAGAATGAACGAAAATAGATGGCCTCGGAGAATATTAGAATGGATACCACCGGTACAAAGAAAGAGAAGAAGACCTAGGAGAAGTAGGAGAAATTCCTGAGAAAAAAGGTAAAAATTTTTTTACAACTTCTCAGTGGGCACGCCATAGGTGTTGGAAGGGTGAAAATGTAAAATTTACTCCATGGTTCATAGACGACAGAGAGTTTTCGTTTTATGAAATTTTATGAAAATGATTGACTTACATTCAACGCTTTTTTTTTCCAATTGTTGAATGGGTTTAGGTTTATCACCGCCTCCGGAGCCATTTTGATTTCTTTTCGGACAACATACAATTGGATCATAATCCTCAAAACTACATATTTGTGGATGCATACGTTTTTGAAGTTGTTGTTGAGCAAACGGACAGTCTTCGATGTAAGTGCAAATTCCACGTCTTCTCCTTATTTGACAAGGTTCATCTATAAAATGATAATTAATCAATAACTTTTAAGTTTACAAATTTGAAAGGTCGATAAAAATATTAATTATTTAATTCTTATAATAGAAACTTGACCTAAATACAAATTAAGTCACCTCTCACCCAGCAATCTTAATACTTGATTTGGCTTAATATACCTAATTAAAGTAAAATTTAGATTTTAATAATTAATTGAATGATTGAATGCATCAGTCTGATTATTAAACTTTAGCAAAATATGAAATTATCTACAATTATGTAGGTGTTTAATTCAATATTTAATTATTTAATTGAAAATGTAATAGTTATGGTAACATTAGGAATAATAGTACCAGCAATTTATTGAAAACAATAAAGTACTAATAATTAAATATTTATAAATAATATAATATTATACAGATAGTAAATTATTATTTTATTAATAATTTAAATAAATTAAACAACCAAAAATATAAATTATATACAAAAAATTTGTAATATTTTAATGCCAATAGTAATTTTTTGCTAATTGGTAGAGGGCAGAAAGGAAAGGAGGGAACATTTGTCGGAGAAATCCAATGTGCAAGTGAAAATAAATGTGGAGAAATTCGAGGAAATCTGAGAAGAAATTTAAAGGATTTATTTTTTGCTAGTCTGATTTTTTGTGGACACTTTTAATTTGGGACAATTATGCCGTGTGAATATTTATGGTATGATATAGGTATATATGTACGTGTTTGGTTAACTATACATAATCGAAAATTACAAAACACACTTTTAATTGTAAAATTTAGTAACCGACATAAATATTAGATTCTGTCATTGTTTACTTTATTTGTTATTTTTTTATAATATAAACTTTTTAATGACGTGATTGCGTTAGTGGCAAGTGTAAGAAACTGCGTAAAATATTAAGCTTATTGCAAAAAGAGCAATTGGTTTTTGATGAGTGCGTGATTAATATTTTTTATGGGATCTATTTATGGGAAATAGATAGATTGATTGCTTATTGATGTGTGCCATTTATATCTAATAACATAATCTTTGATGTATACTATCTGATAATAAATTAAGCACACTACATTTCTTTAAATTATTTAGGATTAATAATTAAAATGTACTCTTTACCTTCTTTTTTATTTAGTAGAATCATGAAAAATGATTCTCTGCATAATATAATATTATGAGACGTTTCTATACGTGTATCTTACAAAATTTTATCTTTTACCATATTTTTTTATATTTCACTGTTGTAGCAAGTAGATTTCTGTACTAGTGTGCGAAAGAGGCTCATTATGTAACTTAAGTCAGTGCAGAAAGTGAACCATTACTTAACGGTAATAGATAAAACATAGATTACAACATGTTTTAAATTGATTACTTAACTTAGGACAGAAAACAAGCTTCTTTTCAAATTGATATTAAATAAGTGACATGTGCATTATCAACATATTTGCATTTTTCGTGATTCAGTAAATATATGAACAAATTAATCAAAATGTTAATATAAAAGTTGACAATTAAGTTAATATTATAAAGCTGATTACTAAAAAATTTTGAATGTCGGATGAAAATCGATAATTTCAAGTAATTATAACGAATTTAAAATATTTCAACTAATTTAACACTATATTTATGCACTCTGAAAAAACACAACAGAATTTTTTGCTGTTATAACAAATTTTATGCTGTTTGGAAAGAAAAGTTTGTTCTAAACACAAAAAATTTTGTTGTCGCAGCATAAAATTTGTTGTAGTTTGAAAAACTCTGTTCAGGCTATAGCTGCTAATGATTTTGTTACGACGACAAATCTTTTTTCAAAGTGTGCATTAAGAACTTTTAGCGGAATTAGATGAATTATTTTCTTCCTATGAATAAACAATTCTACCGCTTCGACTCACAACAGACTAAACTATGGGAAAAACCCGAACATTTCACCCACAACTCGAATTCTTATTGTTTACTAGCAACAAAAAGGATTATTACCAAAATAGGAAACAAAAATTAAAACTTTAAGAAAAGCAGTTGAAACTTGCAATTAAAAGTTTTAAAGAATATGGTATTTACCAGAGCTGTAAGTCTACTAGAAGTGAACACACCAAATGGAAAGATATGCACCTTATCAGGGAATTAGTCCAGTCAAATTAGAATAAAAAAATCCGAATAAATGCATTAATTCCAGTAGAGCTACACTCTGAAAGAGTAAGTTTTTTATATGTTGTCCTGCTTGATATCCGGATCGATTTTTAGTATTTTCTCAACAAGAATTGTTTCCGCGGGCGCCCCCATCTTAAAAAACAGCAAAATTTTTTTACTTTTTTCAGTTTTTGCTAAATAGATGTCAAAGTAAGCATCTGACAGAAAATTTATTCCATACATTTTTAAAGCACATTAAATTTTCTACAATTCAAGACTAAAAAGAGTTTTCTAGCTGCAGTAGTTTCTGAGTTACAGCTCCTCAAAATCAGCAAAATTTCTCAAAATTGGTAATTTTAGGAATTCCAGCCACATTTTATTCCGTATATTAGTTATGTACTCAGATGTTAGTTGTTGAAAAACAATAATGTAGATTTTCACATTATGTGAACTAGCCTCCTCAGTTTACAGACTTTCATCCTATTGAGATGTTGTGGAGAGAATTAGATCGCCACGTCCGGTTCATCCCAAAGGGTCGTTCATCAAAAAATGATATTTAGGATGGTTTAAAAGAAGCTCAAAATGAAAATGAGTATGAAACCTGAAATTAATTAAGTGCTCATTAAAGCCAGAAGATCGACCTTGAATATTAGATAATTCAAGAAAAAAATAGAAGATTGTCAGTTAGTTTAAAAAGAAAAAAAATTTTAAATAAAAAAAACCGACTTCAAAAAAAAAACTAAAAAACAAAAAATAAATATTTTTTATTCAGAATTTAATTCTTACTATTTGTTGTTTCGTTTAATGTAATTAAGAAATTATAATTGTTTATTATATAATTATTAATTGCTTTATAATTATGAGGTCGGTGCCAAGTAGAAATAGTAGCAAGTACATAGGAAATCCTATGTATATTTGGTGACTTTTACCTCTAAACTGACGATTTTTCTGGAAAATTCAGAGTTACTTGGCACCGACTTCATAATTATAAAGCAATTAATAATTATATAATAAACAATTATAATTTCTTAATTACATTAAACGAAACAACAAATAGTAAGAATTAAATTCTGAATAAAAAATATTTATTTTTTGCTTTTTAGTTAACTTTTTTTTTGAAGTCGGTTTTTTTGTTATTTAAAATTTTTTATTTTACAATTTTAAGTGATGGGTAGCCTTAGTAGGATGCTTCTCTGATGAGGAAACAATGGCTAGCTGAAATGAAACGGGAGATGAAGGACAGAAACACTATTAGTACTTTCAGTATGTAGAGATCATTCAGGAGGTCATGTCCCATACAATAGTGCGCAGAAATGATAAAATTCGTTTTAACAAAATAAATACAGTCCTGAAAATATCGTTCTTTGTTGACGTTTTGCTTTGACAGATTCGCTATTTTCGTGCTTTTGATTATTAAATGATATTAACATTATTTGATAATTTAAATAACAATCAGCCTTTTTTAACGCAATTTGAGTATTTTTATTATACTGAGGTTAGTACAAACAACATTTTAATTTAAAATCGTTTTTAAACGAAAATTTTATTTTTAGGTTAAACTACTGTGTGCATCACTAAATCTTTTTTTACATCTATTTGACGAAAACGTTTATTATTTTATTGTGGTAGGTAATGCATAAACAAATTAATTTAACATCGTTTTTTAAACAAACAATATTTTTTACAGTTAAAATTCATTACTAATATGAATAACCGTAAAGTAGTTCATAGTCAAGGACGACAAATAATTTATAATGTCATTCAATATATTATGAATAAAGAAAAATGCAAAGGAAATATTTTGTATGCAAAAGTGTCATCTGCAACTGGAGTTTCTTATAAAACTGTTATAAGAATAATGAAGGAAGGAGCTGAAAATCCTCAACAAGCCAAGTTTTCTACTCCCAGGAAAACTATTAAAATGCCATCCCCAAAAACTACAACAAGCCAATTTGAAGAAGATGTTATTAGGCGTATAATTCATTCTTATGCGACTATACATAAAAGGCGACCTACAATGAAAACTGTGTATGAAGCGATGAAAAAAGATCATGGCTTTTCTGGATCGCTTTCATCATTTCGAATTGTAGTACATAGGATTGGTTTTAGGTGGAGAAAATCCCCATGTAATAAGCAAATACTTGTTGAAAAAAGTGATATTCGAGGTAAACGAGTTATGTTCTTAAGAAACCTTATAAAATATAAAGAAGAAGGAAGAAATATTGTTTATACGGATGAAACTTACATCCATAGTTCACATACCGTTCCTAAATGTTGGGACGATGGAAGTACTAACGGTTTAAAGACCCCAGTGTCTAAAGGACAACGATTAATTATTGTTCACGCTGGCGGTGCAAGAGGTTTTGTTACGAGGGCCTTATTAATATTTAAATCTGGCTTTAAAACTGGAGATTATCACGATGACATGAATCACAAAAATTATTTGAAATGGTTAAATGAAAAATTAATTCCAAATCTAGAAAAAAATAGCGTTTTGGTTATTGACAACGCTTCGTATCATAACGTTAGTATTTTAAAATGCCCTACGTCTTCATGGAGAAAAGGTGCTATGCAGCAATGGTTATCAGAAAGAAGTATAATATGGCAAATCAGAGATACAAAAATGGATCTGTATAATATAATTAAATTACACAAGCCACGTAATAAAAATTATGTAGCCGATAAACTTTTAGCCGAACATGGCCACGTTGTATTACGGTTACCACCATATCACCCAGAATTGAACCCTATTGAGAAAATTTGGGCGTTGGTAAAAGAATCGTGTTGCCGCACGAAATACCACATTTAAAATGGACGATGTCCGAAGATTGACTGAAGAAGAATTTAATAAAGTCACAATAGAAGATTGGCAAAATATTTGTCGCCATGTAGAAGCCACAGAAAAAGAATATATAGAAAAGGAATATATTATGGATGATGTAGATGAACTCATTATTAGAGTAAATTACGAAGATGAAAGTGACAGTTCAGATTATCTGTCTTCGGAAGATGAAGAAGATGATGAAGAGTTCAATTTAGAATGTGAGCCCATCTTGTAAAGATAAAAATAAAAAAAATCAATTACTCGGCTAATAAAATTTACTTCGATGTGCGATTACTCACTTTCTTGTTCGTTATTATTTTATTATAATAAAAATAATTTGTTTTACTTGTACAATAGTATTTGCTTGTACTATAATAATAAAGTTTTACAATAAATTACATTCCTATAGTAATCATTTTATTTTTTCTATAATTAGTTTTTCTTTTCTATAATTATAATGAAAATAATGTTCAAGTCAGATTTTTTAAATTTTCGCGCCAAGCTGATGTTTTCATTTAACATTTATTCTTATGTATTTTGCCCGTTTCGCGCATTGTATGAGACTTAAGCTTCTGAACGAACTCTACCTTATTCTAGCTAACGCGAGCTCCACTTCCACTATGGGCATTTCTTATACACTCTGTATTCGATCGGATACAGAGCAGTCCGGCTAACCTGTTACCTAACATATAATGACATTTTTAGAAAGTTTAACCCAAATTTTTTAGTTTAACCTGTAACTGAAAAACTGGGCATAACTGGGTTTTTGCGACGTTAACACTGACACGGAGTCTGGGAGACTCCGTAACGCGTATAAATCGAGCTTCACAAAGGTCACACAATTATCACTTCAATCACTCAAAGAACACTCGAAATTAGGAAGGTACTGGCAGTAACAACCACCAGAAAAATTTTTGGAGGAAAAGGCACTATGAAATGTATAACGCGGAGTCTGTCAGACTCCGTGTCAGTGGTTAAGGGTTAAATAAAATTAACATTGCTCTTATGGAAACTTTTTAAAATTTTTACAAAGATATTTTTAACGCGCTATATCTTAGAAACGGTGAGACGAAATTTAAAAATTTAAACTAAAAATTAAAGCGAGTTAAATTTACAACAAAAAATGTATAAATCATATTGTTGTAAAAGCGATTTTTTTATGCCGGAAAAAAGTCTCCGTACGATGCAATTTATAGGCCCCATAGACCTGCAAACAAATTGCGCAAACAGGTTGTTTGCACAAACATGTTGTAACAAGGTTACCCATATATGCCCATAGTTGCACAGAACGTCAAACAACCCTATACACTATACAACTGTTTGCACAACAGCCTCCGTTGCGCAATTTGTTGGCAGGTGTATGGGGCCTATTACATTAATAATATAGGAAAATATGGGATCGTACGGACTACGGAGACTTTTATAATTTTCTTATTCAATGATATATGTATTAGGCGATTTTAGATTTATTGAAAAATTCCTGTTGACAAAAAATAAGATCATACTGTAATATAATTAATAAATAACGCACATATTTAAAATTTTATTACCTACACAGAAGTAATCTTGTTTATTTTAAAACAGCTCACAATACATCTAGCATGGGATGCATTGTATTGAATGATGAATATTTTGCAGCCTATGCGTTTAATCAAATTTAGTAATTTTTTTTTCTGATCGTGACTAAATTTATATTTAGTCCATGCCAAATTCATCCAAATCCAAATTTTGGATTTTTGCGAAATTAAATTGTAAATAATCAACTAAGTTAACGTGTTTTTTGTAATGCAAGTATGAAATTAACCCTACAGTGCATAGTGATGCATATATGCATCACTTGCATTTAGGCTTATATAAATTTGTTTTGAAAACATTTTATATCGCAAATGCATGCTGTATCTAATATCAACCAGTAGCCTCCTAATGAAAACATGAAAACTCAAAAGTAATGAAATTACAACCAATTTATGACCATACGAACGTGCGATGTACGAATTTGTGAATTTCAGCTATTTTGTGCTATTTTGTAAAACGATAACGCCTGTTGTGTATTAAAGGTATGTGTATTTTTTACTTCTTTGTTTTTAACGGCAAGCAAAACTGTTCTAAATATTTTCATAAAAGTTAAATATTACTATTATTTCATAGGGATGCAAATTTACATCGCCCAATATTTTTAATAAAAAACTATGAAAATTTAAAAAAAATATATTTTTTTAAATTTTCTCCGTAATGTAATCATTATTTCTTCTTAGTTTTTAAAGTTCATTTTACAAAATAATATGTCATGCATTGTTGGGTTAACATTTTACGAATTAATTATAAAAAAATTCATATTTGACGATATAGAATGGAACACGGAACTGGGATATACCAATATTGGAGCAGGTCATTCTACATATTTTTGAACTTTCCAATGTCGTATTAAAGATTTGTCTAATATAGTAATGTACTAAGTTGTTTTTGAGTTAATGCATTTCTTGGAATTTTGGCGTAGTTTTTGTTTGATTGTTATAATATTGTAATTTATATAAAAATTTTACGGTTTGCTGATTGTTTTCAAGTAATTTATCCTAATATTAAAAGTGGAAACATTTCCTAGCAATATAAAATATTATTTATCCGGTTAAAAAATTAATTTTATTAAATTTTGTAAATTGTTTAAAAGTATCTATTATTTTGTGTTTTAAAAATGCACAAAGTTTTCACGAATAAAACATACTATAAATATGTGAAAAACGTTTTTCACCATTTTAGTTGTAAAACATACTATTTTATTAAATCACAAAATTATTGATTATTTTTGAATATAATTAATTTTTGGAATAGTATGTATCACCTTCTAATTTAACTAATTTTTGGAATTTGGATATTTTGTACTTATAATTTTACTCAGAAAATTTAATTATCATAATGATTAGTATACTCGTTTCGGGCATTTACAAGAATATAAAAGAACTAAAGTTTTTAAATAATTATATTCTAATACCTGTTGATGAAAAAATAAATTAGTTTTGTTATCATATTCCATCATAACATTTCGTAGGTATAATTAAATAGTATCTATCTATCTATTTAATAGCATATTATATTAATTTAGAAAATTTAAAAAATGTATAATGTAGAAGATAATGGTTTTAAATTATTAGATATTAATTTAAATTGTACAGGTTTAAGAAAAACAACAAATTTTAAATATACATATTTCACGTTTATGCAAAATTTAAACTTAATTTTAAAATTCTAAATGTGTTCGGCGATATAAATCAATAAAATCAATTATTTATTTGTCCTTGTGTGGAAGGTACCTATGTATAACATTAAATTTGTCTATACCAAAAAAATTGTTTTTTGGGAATATCTGTATAAAGACTTTTTTTGGTCCACTGACCACAAGGCTACCCTGACAATGAAAAGAGTGCTATAATTTAATCGTTTTAAATGAGATTTTTAATAATTTAATGAATTACAATTATTATTTTATGTGTTTATCACATACCTCTATATTGGCCATCGTTAACACTAAATAGTGCAGTTAATATTATCAGATGTCTTATACGAAAAACAATTTTCTGCATTTTTAAATAAATTATGTTTATTTTATAAGTTTTTAACTTAGCACTTCACGGATACACTAAATCAAAACAGAAACTTTACAGAACTGGTAATTCACCGCTGTGCAAACAATTATAAGTGCTTACGCCGCTACTGCACTTAATGTGATCTATACAGGTATATTTGTTTTATGAACTCATGTTAGTCATTACAAGTTAGAGAAAAATAGGTGGTTCTTATATAACAACAAGGTTAAGAAAATTAATAGTTACTAACAAAATAAATAAGTCGAATCGGTAATCATCTTCTTAATGAATTTTTTATATTAATCTCTTAAGAAAATAAATTATTATTATTGATGACTAGCACACTCTCATAACAAAAGAATCTTTTTAATGCAATTAATTGTTTAATAATTTTTCATTTTTTAATAATTGATTTTTCTGACTTCGGAAATAATCATAAATTTTGAAAGCACTAAAAACACAACTTTGAACAATCTGACAGCGACGATTAATTTTTTTTAAATTTAAAATAATCAATAAAATTGTGGTATAAATATATTCAAACTTATTGATATACAGCGTGACCCACAACAACCCGGACAAACTTGTTTTATTCGTTCCGTGAAAATCACTGAATTTTACCGAAAAATATTCTAATATTCCGATTCTAAGAATAATAGAGATCATAAAAATAAAAAATATAAAAAAATCTAAATATAAGTTTACGAGTTACAAGACATCAAAAAGTCATACCGCAATTTTAACGTTATTTAAAGCTGGAAATGAGCAATGTGAAATTGTTCAAATGTTGCGCATTCTTCAACAGGCCGTTTCTGATGCCATCAAACGTTACAAAGAACTTGGTAATGATGAAGACCGACCCGGGAAAGAAAAAAAAAGTTCTGTTAACACTCACCGAAATGGTAACATCATCAAACTTCGGATTCAACAAAATCCGAGACTCTCAATGCAAAAAGTGGCTCGCGGAACTGTAATCTTGCGAAAGTAGGTTCGACGAATAGTCAAAAATGAGCTTAAGAAGAAGTGTATAAGATGTAAAAATCCCAAATGTTATCGGATGAAAACAAGCAAGTATGACTTCAATGATGCCACGCTTTTCATCATCGCACCGCTACTCAAAATTTTAAAATTTTGGTTTCAATAATGAAAAATTTTTTTACAATCGAACTATTTCATAACCGTCAAATTGATAGGTATTGGTCAGAAGAAGCACCTGGACCTTCTGCCATCGAGGTCCAGCGCTAACATCCCAAGTTTTCCATGGTTTGAGGGGGTATTTGTGCTACCAGTAAAATATCTTTAGTTTTCGCTGTAGAAGGAGTTAAAATAAATAAAGATATCTACCGCCGGAAAATTTTAGAAGCTGTAGTAATTCCGTGGGCCCAACAGCACATTTTTGTCCAACATTGGACAAGAAATGCATCTAAATAAGTTTTTCTTTAAAAAACGTTTGTCCGAGTTCTTGTGGGTCACGCTGTATAAAAATTAGAAACACAGCTGAGAATGGGCTTCGGCGCATGACCGGTTTCCATTTTAAGTTGGTATAATTTTTTTAATTTTCAAAATTACCAGATTAACACCCAGTTTTTTAATCTCTTGGTATTCATAACCACAGAATTTATTTCTATAAAAATTGTTGCAAGAATTGCATAGATACTTTGTATGTATGCTATAGAAATAATCCTTTAGTTTCAATTACATTGAGATTAATAAATTGGGTCGAAATTTCTAAATTAATAACAAAACGTGAATTTTCATAATCTTTAAGCAATGGCTAAAAAATATCTTTAAAACACACTTAAGTTTATGAAAAAATTCGCGCTATTTGTCATTTAAACTGCTAATTTTAAAAAATTTCAATTCGATTCACATCTGCGCAGTTAATAATTAATTTGTATAATGTACTATTTTCATTTATATCTATTTATACAGCGTAGCGTAAAAGTAATTTAATATACAATAAATTAATAATTATTATAGTAGTAGATACATAGAAAAACTGAGAAAAGCTTTGAAATAATATTTAATACTTTTCTATCTTCTTTAAAAGTCATAAAATTATATTTTTAATTATTAATAAATACAAAAGGATTCATTTAATTATATCTTGAATCAAATAAAATCATTATATAAAAATATTTAAAAAATATGTTTCGACAAGTTTAATTTACGCCACACATAAATATGGCAATACAGTAGAATCCGCTTAATGTGATCTGGGATAATGTTATCAGTCGGTTATTGTGATCATTTTTTTTGGAAACCGGCCACTTTTTCTTTCTTTTTTTTCTTCTATCTCGTTCTAATCCAAGTCTTCTAAAATTCGCCTTTTTCTAAATTTCGCTAATTGTTATCAGTTATCAGTTAATATTATTAAAATGACCTTGGCCCGAAGTGATCACATTAAGCGGATTCTACTGTATTTAAAGAAGATTTTCTGTATTTTTTGAACATTTATTTATGAACAAATAAATTTGGATCAAATTGTTTAATAATTAAGCAAAACATAAAAGTTAAGTAATAATTATGCATTAAAACAAATTAGCTTTTTGAAACAAACAAGCGTTGAATGCAATAGTGTGCTTATTTATTTTTAAAATATAGGTTTGGGGAAGGGGGGCTTATCGTATAAATTTTTGATTGTATAAAATTAATTTTATAATTTTTTTTTTAATTTTTAAGTTGGAAGTAAAAATAACATGGTTAATTCGGAAGAAATTTGAAGAGGCCTACATCCGAAAATGAATTGAATAAAGACTGAAAGAAGAAGAATTCGGAATAAATATAATTTTTGTGGATTGTTGACAATTGTCGATAGTTCTAATATACGTTCATTATAAATAGGTTTTACTGTAATAGTTTATACAGCTTCAAAATTCAGATTTTGATCATCAAGGTTAAGAATCCTCACAAGAAAGTACTACTGCATTACGAAGGCTAAAATTTCGAAATAAAAATATTTTTAATATAGTATTTCTATAACGAAGATGTATTATCTAGATAATTATGATGCATTATTATGAAGAAAAAAGCAATTATGTTAAAAACTATTGTTATTACTTTTATTATGTTAATTTAGTAGGTTATTACTCTTATTCATTAAAACAGTGTTTTCCCAAAAAGCATGTACGTAGGCACTTAATTTTTGACGTAAACTTAATTTGCGTATCCTACTATTAGCAAAACTTAAACTAATCGATGTAAGAGGAATGGTCTATTAACATATTCGTAATTTTTATAATATTTTGCCTAAAATATTTATAAAATATAAATAAAAAAAATTTAGTGGTGACTCATAGAATATAATATGATGTAAGCGAGCAGTTTTACAAAAGCATGAGGGAGAGGGGCCTATTATTATTCAAGATAAGAAAACAAAAATTTTAATATTCTTAATTTAAAATTTTTCATATTACTATTATGAAATATATTATATTCTTGAAATATTTCTTTAAAACTTGAAAAACGACTTTTTGTAAATGTTATGTACTAAATGTTACATCTTTTTCTTTTTCAAGTGCCATACACTATGCAGTGCGGAGGCGATCACTTGGCTTCAGCTAAGATGACCTACTAGGAAATTTAATTAATGGAGTGGTTTCCAGTTACCTTCCCCATAACCCATTGCTTCATCTTGGGCTTTAGATCACGGCAGTGTGTTTGACGCGACCAGGATTTGAACCGCGGTTACCCGCTTTTCAGTCGCCCGGTGTAGGTTTTACGTTATACTGCTGGTATAAATGTCACAAAGGATAGAACAATTTTTAACGGCAAACTGGAAAATAATGATATGCTATGCCCATATCTATCTAATATGCGCATTAGATACGTATGGGTATGGACTTACCATAAGTCCAATTGTAATACAGTAGAATCCGCTTAATGTGATCTCGGATAATGTTATCAGTCGGTTATTGTGATCATTTTTTTTGGAAACCGGCCACTTTTTCTTTTTTTTTTCTTTTTTTTAATTCTAATCCAAGTCTTCTAAAATTCACCTTTTTCTAAATTTCTCTAATTGTTATCAATTATCAGTTAATATTATTAAAATGTCCTTGGCTCGAAGTGATCACATTAAGCAGATTCTACTGTATACAAATTTAAAGAACTAATAAAATTGTTTAAGTTCGTGTATTACAAGTTTTGCTGTAACTCTAAAATCAAGAAAGTTATTGCTGAAAAATAAAGATTGCCGGGTCCACTTCCACTTGGCACGAGCTCTATTGTGCACTTATGTGCCTCTATGTTGATTCTGCCAGTCAGGACAAAGGCATTGTATGTACTTATTTTCTAGAGACCGAGCTGTATCGGCCGAATAGAACGCGCGGGCAGTTTTTTCCGGCAATGATTTGTTTCTTGAGGAGGAAAATACAGCTCCAATACTCTGTAAGGATCTTGAAAGATCTTGCTATCCTAGTGATAGGGAAGTACGGGGACAAAACATGTCAAGGTAACCAGTTGAGTACCCTATCAAAGCGTCGAACGGGGAAAAAAATTGTTTTTTCCGAAAAAAAGACGAATTTTGACGATTTTTTGGCTCCAAACGTAAATACACATGGAAAATTTGTATTCATCTTAAAGTGCACAAAAAAAGGAACATTTTGCCGGGTCGCAGAAATTTTAGAAAAAATAAACCTCTCAGTTATTTCCCCTTTTAGAAAAACCAGTTTTTCGCGATTTTCATCTCGGGAGAGCGTCTGATCGTAATTCTGATGGCGGGAATGGATTCCTCGGAAAATTTTACGTCGATATAGTGTTTTTACAAATTTCCTCGAAACAAAATCCGGCTCTGGCACCCTATAAGACGAAATTTGTCACAGCTCGCGGAAAATTTGAAAAAAACACAAAATTGGCTGTAAATATGAAGTGGAGCAAAATTAGCGGCTGAAAATTTAGGACTTGGTGTATTTTGTGGTCCCAAAGATGATGCAATACTTTTGGTAGCGATCTGAGAACCACCCCATTCACTTGTGGACCAGTTGACATGGAATCTCCCATATAGAGAAGTATTAATAATACGTATTATATTAATAATAAGTATTAATAATACGACATTAATTTAGTAAAGTGGCCATATATGGAATATTAATTAAAATTATTAGCTCTTGAAAATACAATAAATATGATTATCAATAACGAGCTACAAGATACAAATAAATCTTATTGTATGGATTTTGCAATCCTATACATTTAAAGTTGTAAAAAAATAATTATTTATGATTGAAAGTGCTTACTGTTCATTGATACGAAAAAATATGCAAATAATGTGAAATAGTCTGCGACAAATGGGCCCTAGTTGTTTCGAATTTCTGATTCTCATCAGGCAAAGCTAGAAAATATAATTAACGCTTACAGTATTAATTATACCTTTATTATACTATTATAGTATCTATTTTACATTATAATAATTAACAGATTATTTTTATTTTTTTAAATAATTTTTTTGCTTTTTGTGGTAATTAGTCGATAATAGAATAAGTAGGAAGTTATAGACCTCGGCTACCCCTCAGCCTATAATTTTCCACGCTTATACCAAAAAGATGTACGTTCAGGACGATTTAAAATTATATTCTCGAAGTGAAGATCAAATTTTAAACAAACTACAAAATTATTTAGTATCGACATTTCGATAGAATTTGGATTTGAAAAATGTGCAAAAATTGACATTCATATAGGTACACCAATTTCTAAATTTTATGTATTAAACGAAATTCCCAAACTATTACCGCATCAGTGTATAAATATTTGGGAATGCAACAAAATTTTGTTTTGGACCATACACTTTTAAAAACGATTTTAGGCAAAAATATATGCAAAATTTAAAAATTTTAATGAAAAGTAAATTAACGTCTCGGAATATGATCTCGGCTATTAACTCTTGGGCGGTTCCAGTCGTATCATATTATTTCGAAGTTCTAAAATGGTCGAATACAGACCTAAATGCCTTAGACACCTTAACAAGAAAAATTTTATATAAATATAGATAATTACACCCGAAATCTGCAGTGGAAAGGCTGTATATTAAGAGAAAAAAAGGCGGACGCGGTTTAATAAATTTATTTATTTCTTGTAAATCTATAACTAAATTATTGCGTAATTATTTTTATTCAATTAACATTTCTTTTATTCGTGAAATTATAAGTCTGGATAAAAATTTTAGTGGTATAAATTTAAAAAATCAAAATTTTAATTGTGAAGAAAAATCTAATTTAGATATTAATTGGAAGAATAAGGTGCTTCACGGCAAATATCCGACAATTTTGGACACCGAAGGAATTGATGGAGAAATGTCAGTAGAATGGATGAAGCGGGGATTACTACACTTTGAAACTGAAGGATTCATGTGTGCGGTTCAAGATGGTGTAATTGCCACTAACAATTACAAGAAGCACATCATGAATCTCGATGTTGCAGATCGCTGCCGAAAGTGTGATGTCCCCAATGAAACCATAGAGCATATTATAGGAGGATGCTCATTCTTGGCTTCTACTGACTATCTCCGTAGACACAACCAGGTTTGCAAGATATTACACCAGCAGCTGGGTAAAAAATGTAACTTGCTCGACAATTTTAGGCCCTATTATGACTACGTACCTGAACCTGTACTTGAAGACGATTTTTCTCTACTCTACTGGGACAGGACTATATTAACGGATAGAGAAATTAGTCATAATAGGCCTGACATTGTCTTGATTAGAAAACGAGACCAGAATGCATTCATCATTGACGTTGCTGTGCCTTTGTCAAAAAATGTAATAACCATGCACCGAGAAAGAAAAAATACATAGATACGAGGCACTAGCGATGGAAATGATGAGTGTATGGGGTCTCAATAAAATAGTAATAATACCTATAGTGATATCGGCTACTGGTGTGGTATCTTCCAAATTTAAAACCCGTTTGTTAAAGCTGGATCTATCAGCAAAATTGTACCCAGAAATACAAAAAGCAGTTATTTCGGAAACGTGCCATATTGTCAGAAATTTTTAAATTCTCAAAATTAAAAATGCACTAAACAATTTAATATTTTAATTATGTATCATACTTAGTATAAGTTAAGAAACACATTGTAAAGAAGTATAAGATGGTTGGAGCTAAATCCCCCATCTTATGCTTATTGCCACTGTATGTGAGAACTGAAATAAATAATAATAATAATAGCCTGACATAGTTTTAATAAATCAACGAGACCGAAATGCACTCATCATTGACGTTGCTGTGCCTCTGTCAAAAAATGTTTTAAATACGGAAAAAGAAAAAATTCGCAAGTACGATGCATTAGCGATGAAAATGATGAGTGTATGGAGTCTAACAAAAATCTCTATAATACCAATAGTAATATCACGTCGGTGTCGCAGCAATACCACGTAAGTTGAAATTGTACGAAAATCTGATTGTAGTTGAAATTGATAGACTGTAGACGATATGTACCCATCTGTCCCATTTAGGCCTTTCTTCAAAATTATTCCCTGAAATGCAAAAAGCAATCATTTGAGAAACGTGCCACATAGTTAGAAAATTTTTAAATGCCACATAACATAAAGAAAAAATAAGACTTATAAAATACCTATGTAATTAGTTCAAAATCAATTTACTATATTTATGTATTTAAAAAGAATATAATTAAACACATAATGCAAAAATATAGAATGGTTGGAACTAAATCCCCCATTCAATATTCACTCCACAATGTATTAATGTGAGATTTAAAATAAACATAATAATAATAATTAGAAAAATGTGCAAAAATTAATATTGTTAGGGGTGCTCCAGTATTAAATGCTAATATATTAAACAGAATTCCCCAATTGCTTCCAAACCAATTTTATAAATATTTAGGTATAAAACAAAACTTTGTCTTGAATCATACATTACTAAAAAATGAATTTAAAGAAAAATACTTAAGTAGATTGAAATTAATTTAAAAAAGAAAACTAAACTCTGGTAACCTGATTTCAGCCATCAATACTTGGGCGGTACCGATACTGTCTTATTCCTTCGGAGTAATAAAATGGTCAAATACTGATTTACATGCAATAGATACCTCAACAAGAAAAGTCCTTTATAAATATAGATGTTTACATCCTAAATCAGCGGTTGAAAGAATATACATAAAAAGGAAAGCCGGAGGACGTGGATTAATAAATTTATTTAATTTATGTAAATCCCAAACTAAATTATTGCGCGATTATTTTTACTCATTTAATTCTCCTTTTATATCAGATATAATCGATTTAGATAATCACTTTACAGGACTTAACCTCAAAAATAAAAATTTTAATTGTGAGAAGAATATGGATTTTACAATTAATTGGAAAAATAAAATACTTCATGGTAAACACCCAACAATTTTGGACTCCGAATGAATAGACAAGGAGATGTCAGTAAAGTGGCTAAAAAATGGCCTATTATATCCTGAAACAGAAGGTTTTATGTGCGCCATTCAAAATAGTGTTATTGCCACAAACAACTATAAAAAGTTTATTATGAAAATCGATGTTAGAGACTACTGTAGAAGATGTAACTCACAAAACGAAACAATAGAACACGTTATAGCAGGCTGTCCCATTTTAGCACCTACTGACTATTTACACAGACACAACCAAATCTGTAAAATACTGCATCAGCAACTAGCTTTAAAATTAGGTTTGCTAGACAACGTCAGTCATTATTATAAGTATATTCCGGAACCTGTCTTAGAAGATGATTGCTGTGTTTTATATTGGGACAGAGTAATCCTGACTGACAGGGAAGTGTGGCATAATAGGCCTGATATTGTCTTGATATACAAAAAAGATAAGAATGCGGTTGTAACAATTTTTTGTGAATTGTTGCGCGATCCCTTGATGACGATTTTTAGTACGCCTATGCTTAGTAAGACATGCGCAAGGGATCGTAGAGGGCGCGTGCTTGAGCTGGGGGGATTCTAAAAGCGCACGGCGAGGAAGTAAGACGTGTTTTAGTTTCGTTGGTGGCTGAAGATTATTTCAGATAGGGCCGAATATTTATAAAGAGTAAGCCTGAGGAAGAAATCGTTCAGCGAAGTTTAGATTTACGAAACCGTAATGCTTGTAATTCAGTTAACATCGGAAACCTTATTTGGGATTTGTACCGTGGCGCCGATAACTCAAACTGCCTACATTTGCAAGCAACATTGAATGTTCGATTTTGGAAACGGTTTGTGGCCGTATGTTGCATCTTTCTGATTTTTTACTTACCTTCGACGACTACTGGAAGGAGTCAGTTCTGTGCTACGATAAAGTGTTTGGTAGTGAAATTCTTGTTTGTGCGACGCAGAGAATTTTTCAAGCAGCTTCGCAATCGAGCCGAGTTTTTCATCTGCAACAGCCAGGGGAAGTCATCAAGTCAAGAGCTTGTGTGGGTTGGAATTGCAGTACATAATTGGTAAACAAGTATTGTCGTATTACCATCTTGTAAACGAGCCAGGCCTTGGTAAGTGTTTTTTTGCTTTGCCGATTTTTACTGCAATTGCGGAAACGTCGAGTTTTACATCGGCTGGCGACGTGGATGTTCCCTATTTGTGGCTAACGATTCAAATTGTAATTGATTTGGAAATTGTTGTATTCTATTTAATCTTCATTATACGGTTAATTGTTGATAGAGTTTTATTTTGTTCCGAGGAAGCAAATTCTTATTTTTTTCAGAACCTATGCTCTGCCTCCGCAATTAAGAGCTGGTTTTCCATCTGGGCTTCACCACATTTATATAAATACTGGGGAATACCTATCCCAGGTGTGGTGAGCAAGGTATTTTTTATAAAAATACCGAAATTGCTACACGGTCATGATTGATGTGGCAGTGCCGTTGTCTAAAAATATTTTGACCACAGAAAAAGAAAAAAATAGAAAATACGAGGCTCTCATAATTGAGATGATGTCTGTTTGGCACATAAAAAAAATTAATTTTGTACCTATTGTTATATCTGCTACTGGTGTAGTATCTCACAAATTCAAAACCCACTTGTCCCGTTTAGATCTACCTTCCAAATTATTTAATGTAATGCAAAAAGCAACCATCTTAGAAACATGCCACATCGTACGAAAATTTTTAAATATTCAAAACTAAAAAATCTAGGTACTTATTATTTGTTGTAAAAATGTTGTTTTCAAAATTAAATGTTAAAAAATATTCTTCAATGTATATAATAATAATAATTAATAACAATGTAATGAACTCGTTCTTGTGCTTAGCACCGAACGTGTTCAAAAATAAACCAAATGTAGTTTGAGGAAAAAATAAAATAATAATAATAATAATTATTTAAGCAAGATGACATAAAATTATCTACAAATGTGCTGCTGACTTCAAGTATTCATAGGCGGCGTTTCTTATTTTTTTGGCATTTTCTCGATATATGTCGCAGAGACCCGATATACTATTTATGTTGGTGCACATAATATTGATTGGACAATTATTCATTAGGTTGGTTTTGTAATTATTAATATAAAATATTACATTGCTACGACGAGCTGTTCTTGTCGGTAGCAGTTGAATCCTGTTCAGGATGTCGGGGCAAGTAATTCTGTCATGAATTAGTCCATGCAAAAACAGCACAGATGCCACTAATTCTAAATAACTATTATAAAATAATATGCACATTTTTTTAAAATAAGGGCTTTGTTTGGGCCAATAAAATCCCAAATAAAAATGTTGTGAGAAAAAAATAGTGGACTGTATTAAGGTTTCGATTGTGAGAGATGTTAAGTACATATAAAGTATAGTGACTTACCGGATTATTCCTCCTGATTCTCCCCTCTCTTGGCGGATAGGATGTAACATAAGGTGAACGGAAAGGATAACAACATATTATAATATGGTTCTCAGTTGTCACTATAAATTGATCGGAAACAGGTCAGCCCGGCTAACCTGTTACTAGCAATTACTTAGCTGGTGTGGTCGGTTGGTTGATCACAAAAACACTTGAAATAACCGGGAAAAATACCCAAAATTGGTATCACCACAAAATTCGGATGGTTATTCCAATATTGCGGATGGTTATCAACTCTGGTCACGCTTGTTCAGAATTTGAAAAGTGGTGCAAATAGGCTTTATTTACATAAATAAAAGATGTAAACTGAATATTCCCAAATGTAAACGAATTCATAAATTTAAACAAACTTTATTACAATAAATATTATTAATGTTAACAATGTTATTTTGATTCACTTATTTATTTGTAAAATTTTACAAAAATTTTCATATAATAACTACAATTTATTGTAGGTCGTTATGTTAGTACCTAAAATAGTTTTCTATGGCCAAACAATATCTTCAATCCATTCTATGTAGAAAGACACCTTTGTATAAACTCCAGGTAAATGTTTCCCACAAGCTCTTCCAAACGAGGTAACTCCAATAATATTGTAAGCACAATTTAGATCGGGATTACGTACTTGAAGAGGACCTCCAGAGTCTCCCTAATTGATAAAATTCTATTAATTTATTATTAAATTAAAAAAGTGGGGGTATGACTTTAGTCGAATGATCCATCGTTTCAGCTGAATATTTCCTTCATAAACCCAACGAAAGCTATCCCATCAGATAGTAGCGATAGCTCTTCTTATGTACAAGATGCAAATGCAGATAGTTCGACAATAACAAAGATCACATTAACCTATACTCTAGTTTTGGCAATACTCTTACGAGATGTGTCCTCCTCAGTTGATCGTTGGCATCGTATTTGGATCCTGACAGGCTACTGCTACTGCCTGATGTCAAAAGTTTTGGTTGGTTTTATGAAAGAAGTATCCATCTAAAAAGATGAATCATTTAACTTCAAAAACACACTATTTTGTATTATCAAATTTCAGTCAATTTTGAAATATTCAAATTTTAACCTAAAGTTTTTGGCCCCAATCCATCAAACAGGTAAAAATAAAAAAGTGTAAACTGCCCTTCTAGCAAAAAGGTTGCCATTAATCTGGTTTTTAAACTACCCCAAGTAAATTGCCTTTTAATGTACCTGCAAACCCTAAACAAAGTAAAATTAATCAAAAATATGTATTATAATGTACCTAACCACCTAACGTATTTAAACCAAAAAAATTATTAAAAACCCAAAAAAAGTAAATGTAACCTAAATGAAAATCTTACTCTCGCATATTTCTTAAAATAAAATCCCAACCGCTATATTTGCAGTAGTCCAGCAATAATTTTTTGCTTACTTTTGGAATTGTTGGTTTACGTAGATCAGCGGTCCCAAAGTGGGTTCCACGGAACCTAGGGGATTTACAAAAAATCACAAATCACACATAAGTTTGGGAACTGCTTATGTAAGTGGTTTTGCAATACTATTCAAAGAAATATAAACTTTGTTGTTTTTGTTTGAAGCATCAACAAATTGGAAAATGTTGAGAACTAAAACTTTGTTTGAACGCAACATGAAACGATTCATGCCAATTAGTTATCGATAGCAAATCAGGAGATGCCTTTCTTGAAGGAAACATCGCATTTTTCCAGATAATAAGTAAACAAATATTTGTAAAACTTTTTGATAGTATCTCAAGTAAATCTTAAATACTCATACTGGGTGCTGAATGAGTTAGCTAAACAAATCGAGTAAAATAATAATTAATATTTAGAATAATAATAATTATGTTTAATCGTATAACAAAAGAAGGTGGTTTGGAGGATTGGAGGGCAATTTACAATCTAGATTAGTGGAAACCTCTTTGCTCGGAGGGCAGTTGACAGTTAATGGTGAAGTTTGGAAAGAAACTTATATAACCCCAATTGAGCATAAAGAAATTTAAGTTGCGACAGGGCGCTATTTAAATAATGTCACAAAAATTTGATTAATTGTTATTCGAAAATTGTTCATTCTATCTATACCTTTTCCAGTATGATTTGGAACAAATGAAAATAGATTATGAGCAAACGAAAACAGACATGAAGCAAATGAAAACAGATTTGGTGCAAATGAAATCACACTCGATGAAAACGAAAACAGATTTGGAGCAAACGAAAACAGATTCGGAGCAAACGAAAACAGATTCGGAGCAAGCGAAAACAGATTCGGAGCAAACCATAACAGACTTGGAACAAACGAAAACAGACCTGAAACGAATGAAAACAAACTTGGAATGAATGAAAACAGACTTGGAGCAAATGAAAACAGATCTGAAACAAGTGGAGAACATTTGGAACAAAAGAAAAACAGATTTGAAAACATGAAAACAGATTTGGAGTAAATGAAAATTGATTTGGATTATCTACTTAACTTGTCTATAAAGGTAAAACTTTGTCAATCAAAATATTGTAATTAATTTTTTTTGCTTTTCATTTGCTTCATGTCTGTTTTCGTTTGCTCCAAATCTGTTTTCATTTGTTTCAAATCATACTGGAAAGGGTATAGTTTTCATAATTACTATTTTCATCCTAGGACTTATCGCAAAAAAATTCTTGCTCAAAAATTGAGTTTCGAGTAAAGTGCCGAGAAGAAAGAAATATTTTAAAATTTGATTGTTGCAAAAAAATACAACTTTTTGACTATATAACATTATTAAATACCAGACAAGTATCTTTGGATTCGTTTCGAGATCCAACGCACAATTGTATTTCTTCGTCAATACCATTAGCTAATCTTTTATCATTTTTGTAGCTCTTCTCGCAGTCGCCGGTTGTAAATATATCTAAAGCTACTTTTAGCATTTCATTGCTCGCCGCACCAGCGTAGCTAGTTTGACCCCATCCACTTGCAACACCTAATTTATTTGTTAGATTTGAATTTGTGTTCAAACATGCTGGTCTAATGTAAGCATTCAACAAAGGTTTATTTTTAATTTTGAATAAAGCTATATCATGATATCTTGAAAGAGGTGTATATTTGGGGTGAACTATGATTTCTTCAATTTGTATCTTTTGAGGTAGAGCATCATCAATGTCTGAATTCAATTCTAATTCGCCAAGTAGAACATATTTTGGCTCTTGATGACTAAAATTAAAATTAGAAAATATTATTAAATTTACGAATAAGGAGAGCTCTCAAGTGTAACTCTAGAATCGGGGCAAGCTTTGGAAGATTGAAATAGCACTGAAATTAAGCGAACAGCTGGTTTTTTAAGTGCTATGAGCAACCGTTTCTGGGTAGGAAGATCATCGGGTCGATTGCTCGCAGGAATATTTATATATTTTTCCAAATACGATACAACCAGAGCAGGCTATATTTTGCTACCATTTAATCTAGAAGACCTATGAATTTTCATTAAACAAACTGGTCATGCTGGCATGACCTGCTGACAAACAAACTGGCATGCAAACTTTGAAACACTATTTTCTTAGTAGCGGGCTCATAGCACTTATAAAAAGCTGCTTAATATTCGATATTAGATATCGAATTCCTAAGCTGGTGCGCAAATGTAGTCTTATAAGTTATAACACTAGAACGCAATCTTAAAAAAAACAAATGCTGTTGTAACTTGTAGAAAATAATAATCTTCCATTCACTGTTAACTTTATCAAACTAACTAAATTATTATTATCCGCAATCTAGATAAAAAGAAGCATGACAATATATTATATAGAATAATGAATAATATAAATAATACTTGCTATTTGCTATTTGTATGGAAGGTACAATGTCCCGCCGATAAAACAAATCTTTCACTAATTAATGAACCTCCACAATCCCAGTGTGTTTCATTATTTTCATCATCAAATCCAATTAATGCCTAAATGAAATGTATTAATTTATACTTATTAAGTATAAAGATTAGCTTATCAATTTAAATTACCATGTGAGGAAATTCTTTAGGTTTCGCAGGAACTCCGCCAATAATATTTTCTACAATTACAATTGGGCAATCATCTATTTCTGGTGTAGGAGGACCGTCGATAGTACCAAGAACCCCTGATTGTTGGTATAAAAATTTTTCGTATACTTTACATTCTGGAATCAAAACATAAAAGACAACCAACATAGAAAGATTGTTACAATTTTATAATTTATTGTAGTACAAAATAATAGTACCTAGAAGTTCGTGCCAAATAGAATTGGAACCGTTAATCATGATAGGTCATACCTCCAAGATATCTTTAACCACTTAAATAACAAATTCAAAAAAAATATAAGAATAATACAATACGTAGAAAATCAAAATTCAAAAAATTTAAAAAGGAGACAATTAACACATAACAGGTCTGGATTAAGAAAATTTGAAAAAATGAAAATTTCGTAATACGAAGTACAATATAACGTTATTTCATGGTTATTGCCATTCTTCAGTTGCACGCATCGATTACGATTACATTGTGAAATAAGAAGAAAAAATTTTCAAACTAAACAAAATTATCGACTAAATTGTACAAAATTGACTTACCATAACCTCCAAAGATTATCAAAACTGAACTTGTTACATGAAGTATGAATAATTTAAAAATGATTTGAACTAAGAAATTCGTTTACCTAGCACTGCTAGTTTGAAATCCGAAGGCACTGCCCTCTTAATATGATTTCTAAAAACTTTTAAAAATTTTTAAATTTTTTGAATTTTGATTTTCTACGTATTGTATTATTCTTATATTTTTTTGAATTTAACCATAAATACATACTAAAAACCACAAATTTACTTAAAATTTTTTATTTTGAGTTCTTTTTCTAGTTTTACGCCTCACGGTTAAAAAACGTGGTAAATTTTTGAATTTTGAATTTTTTCAAAGTTTTTAGAAATCATATTAAGAGGGCAGTGCCTTCGGATTTCAAACTAGCAGTGCTAGGTAAACGAATTTCTTAGTTCAAATCATTTTTAAATTATTCATACTTCATGTAACAAGTTCAGTTTTGATAATCTTTGGAGGTTATGGTAAGTCAATTTTGTACAATTTAGTCGATAATTTTGTTTAGTTTGAAAATTTTTTCTTCTTATTTCACAATGTAATCGTAATCGATGCGTGCAACTGAAGAATGGCAATAACCATGAAATAACGTTATATTGTACTTCGTATTACGAAATTTTCATTTTTTCAAATTTTCTTAATCCAGACCTGTTATGTGTTAATTGTCTCCTTTTTAAATTTTTTGAATTTTGATTTTCTACGTATTGTATTATTCTTATATTTTTTTTGAATTTAACCATAAATACATACTAAAAACCACAAATTTACTTAAAATTTTTTATTTTGAGTTCTTTTTCTACTTAAATAACACTTCAGTAGCGCGCCGTGAATTTCTTGCAAATGTTACGACGTGTTTTAGTTTTGCATTTTATTTCAAAGCTGTCAAAATTGTTTTATAATTAAAATTTTAGTTATTCACATTTATTATTTGTTGTTGTTTGTTAGTTTGTTATTTAAACAAACAAGTCTTGTAAATACGCGGAAAGACTAAATTGAGATTTTAAAATAACTAAAATAATTTTATTTTACTATGCCAGTGTTCATATAAACACTACATATGTGTTATATTTTTAAAAACAATTGATATGATGAATTTTAAACACCTTTTCAGTTCATTTTCGCGACTACTGAGCTGGTTGACTATATGGGAGGTGCTATGGATACTTCGAACCACCGGCAATGCACCCTCTTGCTTATCATGTATGCGTTAATAGAAAATGCAATGCTATGTCTTTTAAAAATAATGTTACCAACTATAATGATTAACGGTTTCATTTCTATTTGGCACTAACTAGTAATAATTTATTATTATTTTCATTAATGCCTCTGTTTCACGGTTAAAATTTCTATCATTGTTTTTTATCAAAATTTTTATCAAAACATGTTGATGTAAGATCGTAAGTCATAGCAATAGAAATACAATAAAAATATTTTTGACAGGTCGTACATTTTTATCTCACGATCAAAACAATTTTTATGAAAATGATTATCAAAAAATGTTGATAAAAATTTTAACCGTGGGACAAGGGCATAATAAATATCAAAAATACATACTTTCTCTACTTTTGTCCCCTACTTTTAAGTTTACTTTTTGGGTTGTTGTGGGGGGAGTAGTTTCTATTCTTGTCGTTGTGGTAGTTTCTTTTGTAGTCGAAATAGTTATTTTTGGGGGAGCAGCACGAGGGGTATAACTTTTCGGTACCAAACGAGTAGCGCAACATACAATAGGTTCTTTTTCTTTAAATCCGCAATTTTTTGAAAGAATTTGTCGGGTTTGAAGAAGTACTACTGCTGAAGGGCATAAGCTGATTAATTTGCAAATACCCTTTGCTCCAGAAGAAGGAAGTGAGCACGAGTCCCCTGTAAGCAACATTTTTTATGAGAATTATAATAATACCAAAGCTTAATTTAAATTTACTTATTAGTACATATGATCAGCGAGATAAGATAATTTTGCGTGGTATACCTAACTTGTTTCGTTCATTTGTTGATGATGAACAGGACGATATGCAGGAACAGTAATAATTATCAAGAAGTTTTATAAATATAATATTGGGGTTAGGTACAAACCCGCCGCGCACGATTCGCCGAGAGCTTCTAGCGCCATATATTAATAATCTTTGGAATTAAACAAGAAGAAAATTATTCAATTTGTTGACCTTTTGTATTTACATGAGTAAATAAACCATACTGCAAAAAAACATAGAAAGTTTATCCTTGCAGATCAAAGAATCTTGACATTAGTCAATGATTTTGAGAATCGGGATATATTATAATACCTTCGTGGTTTGGCCCACAATTTCGAAATGTTGGAGGCTTAATCTAAATAAAATTACTGTTGTTTTTTCTAACTTTTGAGAAATTTATTTATTTAATTTGTTTAATTTATTTAATTCATTTTTATGGGTTAAAATCTATCAAAGATTATCGATAGATGGGGTTACTGAACGGATAAAAATAAAAAACTCCCGGCGAATCGTGCCACGGGGAACAGTGCCGCGGCAAATCGTACCGTTCCCATAATATTGTTTTATAGTGTGGAACAATTTGTATTTACAAGACTTATTGAATATTTAATTTGATTTACACTGCTATCGAGAATATTATATGAATATTTTGTACACTTGTTTGGAATTTGAAAAAAATTCTTGGGAATTTTTACAATTATCTATTAGATAATCAGTGGTCGGCAACCTTTCGGTAGCCAAGGGCCACATAGTGGCAAATTGAAATAAAGGCGAGCCACACTCAGAGACGAATGAGCTTTTTTTTTTAGCTTTTTCACGTTTTTTTCAAAAAAACGCCATAATATGTGCGACTTGTAACAACCAACTAGTAGCTGAGCCAACTGTTCAATGAAACTTAAACCGCTTGATTTTTTTTACGTCGATTTATAAAATAGGCCGCGGGCCGCAAAATGGAGGGCTGCGGGCCGCGGGTTGCCTGAGATACGCTGAGATAAATGAATCAAGTGACCAATCAGACAACAGCAATTCAAATTCAAAAATTAGATTTCTTACTTTATTTATTTTTGTCATGTCCGTTTGCATCACGCGCACTTAAAAGTGTTAAAGTGTTAAGTGTTAAAAGATTCTTAAACCGTTAAGCGCCACTTATTTCCATTGCACTACTGGATTACTTATTCTGGACTATTCTTATACTGGAATACTTATTCCTTAACATCTTACGAACTACCTAAATTTAAACCTAAAAAAGTGACAGCTTTAACTGCTGCTTAACTTCAAAATACGGAAATTGGTGAATAATGTTGTTACTAAAAAATAAATTCATAGGTTGTTATTATTTACCTTACCCTGACTCGCGAATTTAATAGCTCATTTTTATTTCAATAATTATTATACATAGTACATGTCATCTCAAATCATCACAAGATTTTTCCCAAAATTTCTACCGTTTACAAATCTTCCTTATGAACTTTACATATGTAGCAACATTTTTAATTAAATTTCATAGAACTTTTTACCTTGACTTTTATTTTTCTGGTATTATACATTTGACTCTGCTCTTAAATTATTTTTAACTCATCTTCGTACAATCCTCGGACTAGACCAACCTCGAATTTACTTGCTAACCTAGAGTAGCTCACCTCTGATCTACTCATCACTTTTTTCTATAGATTATCAAGTATCTGCACAATTCTTCTTATTTTTCATTATTCAATCACTTGGAGTAGCTCTCATTGAACCTACCCATTAGTTTCTTCTTTTAATTCATCTTCTTTTAAACTTATTTTATTAACGCAATGTATACTAATAAATTTGGCAAGTGACTCACCTTGGACCAATTTTTGCCTGTAGAGTAACTCACATAGGACCTGCTATCATTTCATCAAATTATTTTGTAAACCATATTTTGTTAACGAATTACTTTAAATAATGTCAATTTAGACAATACTGAGGAGATTGAAATATGCAGTAATGTACTGCAGAAATCCCTCACTAAAGCTTTCAAAGCCTCGTGCCTATTGACGGTGGTTGATTCAGGGTTGATTCCTCCCTGACTGGGAAGAATTCAAAACTCTCCGGTTAGAGTATAGAAGATGATTCGCCAAAAACAACGCAAGTCTTGGAAGGACTTCTGCAGCGGCATTGAGTCCACTACGGATGCTGCCAAACTGAAGAAGATCATATCCAAAGACCCAAACCAACAGCTTGGCACTATTCTCCTAGACGACGGCTCCTACACAGAGAGACGGCCAAAGTACTGCTACAAACACACTATCCCGATAGCAAAACCGTCCCGGACTACGTGTGGACCGAGCATACAGCCCGGATGCCGACTGAGGCCCGCTTTTACAATAGTAGGTTAAGTATAAGTATAACTAACCTATATCAATGAATCAATAAACGATAAACACAATAAACAATTAACCAATCAACATCCGTATAACTTTACACCCCGGACAAATAATACTTAACCGACTAGTGGACCTGAGACGGATTGGGAAATTGCAAACCAGATCGTAAACCCGATCAAAGTGGCATGGGCCATTAAAACCTTCAGTCCCTACAAATCGCCGGCGTTAGATGGAGTGTATCCGGCCCTACTTCAGTGTGGCATGTATTACTTACTCTGTCCCCAAGTGAAGGTGTACAAGGCATGTGTCGCGCATTGCTACCCATCCAAAGAATGGCGGAAGGTCAATGTTATCTTCATACCCAAGCCAGGTCGAGCTGACTACTCACTGGCTAAATCGTTCAGGCCAATAAGTCTTACCTCGTTCTTTTTAAAGACACTGGAAAAACTGTGCGATAGAGAAATTTGTGATGGTGTTCTGGTGCGTAACCCACTCCATTTGAATCAGCATGCATATACTCCAGGGCAATCTACTGAGTCATAAAGTGGTGGAATGTATCGAGAAATCGTTACAGTTTCAGGAATGCACTCTAGGATCATTTATAGATATTGAAGGGGCTTTTGATAAAGCTACTTTTGAGAGCATTACGACATCCTTACAAAATCGTGGCGTTCCTGACACCATCGTAAGATGGATCAGCTCCATGCTGAGCACCAGGGATGTTATGATCGGTGTGGGAGATGTGAATATAAAAAGAGTTGTCACCAAGGGCTGCCCGCAGGGAGGCGTACTCTCCCCACTCCTGTGGGACTTTGTGGTGGACAGCCTTCTGCGACGCCTTAATGAAAATGGTTATTATACCATTGGGTACGCAGATGATAAACATACTGCTTAAAGGAAAAATTGAGAATGAATGTCCAGTGCGATCTGATGCAGGATGCTCTCCGAATCTTAGAGAAATGGTGCACGGAGCAATCTCTCTAGGTCAATCCGACCAAGACGGAGCTTATTCTGTTCACTAGAAAAAGGAAGGTAAGGAACATGAAAATGCCTAGTCTAAAAGGAACCTCTCTTAAAATGGCATCCGAGGTCAAGTATCTGGGAATCATACTGGACAGGAAGCTAAATTGGGGTAAACATATCACGTTTAAAATAACCAAGGCTAGCATGGCTTTCTGGCAGTGTCGAAGGGCAATGGGAAGATCGTGGGGATTTTCCCCGAAGATTGCCCTCTGGCTCTACACTGCCATAATAAGACCAATGCTATGCTATGATGCACTAGTTTGGTGGCCCAGGACCAAACTGGTAACAACAGCGTCCTCTCTATGTCGGCTGCAGAGATCGGTCTGCTTGGCTGTAACGGGAGTGATGCAAACAACACCGACTGTAGCCTTGGAGATTCTCCTCTCTCATTTTTAAAGTTTTATCGTCAGACGAGAACTGCAAATATTAACGACACACACTAACAGTTTATTGTTAGTTTATCAAAACTGCAGGTTTCGACCTGTCGGCAAGCTGTGTGTCTGTGGTTATGGTGGACTGCAGTTATTTTATCTGCAGGCCGTGATCTGCAGTTAAACTGATAAGTGAATGGGGACCATAACTGTTGAATAGGTTACAAACAATCTTTATAAGTCAAAGAACAAATAAAAAATCATAGAACTATTTAAGTTGTACTGTAATATTTAAAATTTTACCAACACTATTTTTTAATAAAGTACTAAAATTTAAATAGTAAAGGCTTATACACAATTAGTCTGTAACAGTAACGAGAACAGAAACGGGAACAGTAAAGAGATAAAATACATGTATTCAGGTGGCTCCATTCACAATAAGCAATCAGAAACGATTTAACTTTTATTGCTGTGGTTATGCGCATGCGTAAACTGTCAAAACTGTCAAAAGTTTAGCCAATGAAATATCCTTATATAGTTATCGTTACTGTTCCCGTTCGGGTTTATTGTGAACCGACGATTTATTTCGTTCCCGTTCCCTTTCTCTGATTATTGATATAAATGCCGTCTTGAAATGAATCCCATTATTCTAATAAATTAAATTCTGGATCAGGGAATAACTTGGCAAGATCTAAATCGATCTAAAAAATTTTATTCAATAAACATAAAAATTTATTTTACTTTTAACTTACTAAATAAATCCGCGTAGATGTTTAAATAAAGGCCCCAAGTTTCACTAATGCACTGCATTTATTGTTATTGCCTTATTGGCTAGTTTCTTCTTAAATCAAACGTTTCCTTCCACGTTCCACTCTTGGTCAACTTCGTTCCATGGTTCAAGGTTAATGCCTCTAAAACATATTATAAGTAATTTTGTGAAAATCGCCCAAGTAAAATAAAAAATTTCAAACTCAAACTAAGTTGTAGTTTACTTATAATATTTCGATCTGATGCTTAGAAGTTATGGGCATGATGCTTGGAGCTTGCTTAATATAATAATTAAAAAATTATCTTAGGAAAATGTAATATTTCCTGTAAAAAAATTAATAATTTATTAATAAAATAATTCATAAAATGAAATATTGATTTTTAATGTTACTGGAAATATGCCGGTTAATTCACGGTATAATTATGACGTTAAGGTGGACTGTACATAGGAAAGTTACATTAAGCTTTCACTTACCTTCAAATAATGGGTTGGGAAACCCCTCTTCCTAGTTGACATGGTTACTCAGGACTTTAACGTGATCTGACCTAATTTAGTTATTAATACATTTTTTAATTCTTCGTCTTCTGGTTGTAGCGCCCATGAATTATTAGTAATATCTAAATTAGTGTAAGTGGATTCTGCATCGTACGAATCTGCTGGATTCATGAATGATTGATAAAAACACAACTAGAAAATTTTGAAATTTCACTTCACCTAGTAGCCACTCTACATCTAGTGCAGAAATACAGATACAGAGACGTTTCGGTTATACTAAATAAAATAACTCAAACATAACAACTGCATAAAGTCGGGCGTTGTCGCTATTATAAAACTGCAAGTTGGCAGAAAATCCTACCAAGTCTTGTTAGAATTAACAATTTTTATTGTTCATTCCAGTTCTGTTTATCAACAATTTTAAAATATTTAAATTAACTATAGTTAACGCTTAGTCATATCAAAAAGCATTCTTTGATTTAACTAAATGTCCAAATGGCAATTTAACAATATTGTTAATGTACTTTTTTCTAACAGATAAAACAATTTTTTTGGTTGATATCGATTTTGTTAACTAACATTTTCTGATTGTTTAAACAAACAATCTAACAATATTTGTTTTAAACTAAAACATTGTTTATTTTAACTATTATATCAGTTAAAATTTCTCTGAGTGTAGGTGCTGTTTGAAAACCAATATAACTCCATTTTATTTTAATGGATCCTTTGAACCATTCCAAAATTAAAGAAGATAATTTTATTGCAAACACGATGGTGTAGGGTTGCCTGCAAAAAATCAGTTATGAATCACGGTGAATGAATGAATGTAACAAGAACGTTAATTGAAAATAGGTGTAGTAACTTCATATCATATAATATGATAAGTTCGCAAAATGTTTCTCTGTCGCGCATTATCTTCGCTCGCTCAAATTTTAAAATTTCAAAGCCAGGCAACCGTGATTTATGACAGATTTTTTGCAGGCAACCCTACACCATCGTGTTTGCAATAAAATTATAATTATTTTAAGATATGATTCAATGAGAAAGCGGATTACTGCAAATGACTAGTTTCGGTTCACAGTCAATATCAGGCAACCCGATGCTAGGGACCACAAAAAGTTAAGCAACCTAATTTTTGCATGATTCTTACGCTTGCAAGTCAGTGAAATATTAATAAAAAATTAATTACAGTATTTTTAATTATGGGTAAAAAGGTAAAAAAAGGCATATTTTCATGATTTTTTTTTGAGATATGTATAGTGTTGGTTTATTTATTTCATATTCACGTTGTACCCTCCAAGAAAGACGAATCAAAACTACAGGCGGCGGAGATGCAATTCCTGAGGAAAACCAAAGTACGCACAAGACTAGACCAAATAAGAAACGAAGACATTCGCGCAGAATTGCAAATCTTCTCGGTCAAGGAGAGAATTCTGGAACACAGATAAAATTGGAAAGCACACCTAAATAGAATGGAAGATAAAAAAATTCGAAAGAAAATATTATCTTACAACCCGACTGAGAAAAGGGATATTGGACGTCCGAGAAAACGCTGACGAGACTTGTGAAGTCGGAACAGGCAACAGAGCCTAAACCCTGAAACGAAGAAGAAGAAGAAGTATCCTTAAAAAAATGTTCAATTCAAAATATTTATAAATAAGTCCGTGACAGCGAATCTCTAGAGGCGCCTCGAAAAAATGTTGTTATGTTGTGAACATCAGAACTCGATACCGGATCATCTGAAACAAACAAGTCAAAATGCGTTTAAAAGGTGATATGTTTCCCTAGGTAGTCAGAAAGATTTTTTTTTTTTTTTCCGATTTTTTTACTTTTGGCATCATTTTGAAGTGAAAAGCGCGATTTTCGCTAAAACATTTAGGTGAATTTGTTATTATAAAATGGAAAAAAATTGTAAAAAAATAAAAAACTCCCTCTGACAACCTGGGGAAAAATATCACCTTTCAACCGCATATCGACTTTTTTGTTTCAGATTATTCGGTTTCGAGTTATGAAGTTCACCTCATAACAACTTTTTTTTTCAAAGCGCATCGGGAATTTCGCTGTCACGGACTTATTTATTGATATTTTCAATTGAAAATTTTTTCAAAGATACTTCAGATGTTACACTATAACGTGTATATGAAATAAATAAACCAAAATTATTCATATCTCAAAAAAAAAAATCATGAAAATATACCTTTTATTTCGCCTTTAGCCCCCCCTTAAGGATGGTCTGGACCATATTTCATTAGGCAACCCATGTGCGATATATTTATTACCATATTATGTTTGATAAAAAATACTTTTCATCCGGTAAGCAGATCGGTGCAAAACGACCTTACTTCGGATCCCGTACTATAATATTATAATAATAAAATTCTCGTCCAAACTTTGATAATATAAACTTTATGTGACTTTATGTCTTCATCTTCAAGACTAGAAGAGAAGCAAAGTTACAATAAATAAAAACATTAAAACGCAATAATTATACCTAGTAAAAAATGGACGAGTAAACAGCTCGACATCCATTTTTTACTCGTCCATTTTTTACTAGGTATAATTATTGCGTTTTAATGTTTTTATTTATTGTAACTTTGCTTCTCTTCTAGTCTTGAAGATGAAGACATAAAGTCTTCGAAACGTCGACTTCGTAAAAACTGAGTTTGATTTTAGTCCACTAAGCTCAATAATTAATTTTATATTATAATATTATAATGTGATAAAATAATCAAATGTGTCTCAATTGACAATGACTGCATGAAATGATTGCATTTCTTTTATTAATTTATTTCCGATTAAGTTAATTAAAAGTAAATATTCGATTTTAAGTCGCTGATGTCGTACTTTTTTTTCTTTCGCGATTTTCTCGAAACTGCTTTTTCTAAACGGTGTACACGATATCTCCGGATCTATTCAACCAAAGCGCTCTGCCTCGCAAATTCAAAAATTGCTTGTCAAACAAAGTTTCACTTTTAATCCGAATAAGACAATGTACTATTAATTCGAAAATGGGAAAATGTGACGAAAAAAATTTACCCAAAAGTTATTATAAAGGGCGCAACTGAATTTAGAAGAAAGTTGTTGAAAAATAATGTACAAAAAGTCTTTGAGAAGCCGGAAAAAATTTAATTAACCAAATTAAATCGTGCTATCGAGTTCGATGAAAGTGTAACATAAAAGCAAATTTTAATAGTAAATTGTAAGTTCAAGATGTACAATTTTGCAACCCAACAGCCTCGCGCGCACCCAGAGGGATACTCCTGCTTTCCAAAACGTCAACGCACTAACACCAGATGAAGGAGATATGCGTCAACTCCGGCACTCCACAGTTCAAGTTCAAGTATATTGTAAGTAGTGTTTCGAATACACTTGCGAGCAGGTGATTTAGCGTTGGGCAAGAACCATGTGTCTAAGACCGAAGGTTCAGTCACGAAAATTCAATGCGGCGTCATCTTAAGGGGGTGTACACCACCTCCCTCGTGTGTTAAACATAACAGAGATTTTGAACAAAAGTTGAAGTGTCGGGAGCTGCAACGTCTCTGCTCGATACTAAATATATAAGTAATGGGGCGATAAGGTAACAGGTCAAGTATACGAGATGACCCGACAGACGGCTGAACTGTTCTTAGAACTTAAACTTAAAATGCGCGTCATTTTGTCAATTTTCATTTTTTTTGAGTTTTCTAGTCCTGGCTGATTAATAATTTTCTTAGTTTTTATTTTTCAGATAAATAGAAGAGTCAAAATCCGTAAGGTCGTCCAAACCCATTTTTTTGAAAGGGGGTTACTTATAGCGCTATTTTTGGCTCAATTAAAAATAATATTTAATTTAAAAAATTTTTTTATGTATGCACAATGAGTGTTATAATATATTTAAAAAGTTTAAATGTTGTTAATAATGTAAGATTTACGTTTAGCGAAATATATTTAAATATTATATTGTAGACTCTACAATGTAGAGTGTAGTACTATTTCTTCCCTATTTTAAAAAACACTAGGTTTCTATTTACTTATTTGCATAACATGTTTCATGTGGCAATGCACATATCGTCAGATGCGACTAAAGAAATATAATATAAATTAATGTAATATAACAAATCAGATCAAATTATACGTGCATATTAAATCAAAACATGAATAACCTTATTCCAAGTCACAATTCTCTAAATATTTTAATCTTAGAGGACATGTAATCGATATAGATAAAACAATTATTTTACATATAAGGAAAATCAATATTTAAAGAGAACTTTATGGGAAAATTTGGAAATTCAAAACGTAATCAAAAATAATGAGACAATTTTAAATATTCAAGAAGCGCAAAATTTTCTACCATTATTTAATATTTTTATTTAATTTTCTTATGAATTTCACTTTCTGATTCACTCACATTTTTTTAAAATACTTAAAACAAAAATTTCTGATTTGTTATATTACATTAATTTATATTATATTTCTCTAGTCGCATCTGACGATATTGCCACATGAAACATGTTATGCAAATAAATAAATAAATAAATACAAACCTAGTGTTTTTTAAAATAGCGAAAAAATAGTACTACACTCTACAATATAATATTTAAATTTCATTTGTTTGTAATTGGAAATAAAAAGGAATTATAAAAGAAGTTACTAATTTTATTTGAGCTTAAATTAACTTACCTTCGTATAATAGCTGACAAAGTCCATATTCAAAAACTGTCGTACTACCAAAGAACAGTACAATAAACGTAAAACTAAAAAGCATTCTGATAAGTCTTCTCGTAGAAATATTAATTGCATAATCAACACAAAGAAGCCGATAATGTATATATACATAAATCTTTAATTTATAATTATTGATGGCTCGGATAGTACGATGGTAGGAGAAACTGGTTTTGTATTTTCTAAATAGCTCGGATATAAGTACAACAAATTATTTAATAATTGTTAGTTGAAAGATAATAATATATCAAGATACGCAACCCTATATGTTTTAATGCAATACTAAATTGTCGTGACAACTAGATGGCGCTATTTTGCAATGTAAATCGTCACGATCCGTTCTGTTAGAACGTGTAGATAGTATAGTGCGAGGAGTATGTTTGAGCGGTACGCGACAACTCGGCGATTCCCACTCGGCGACGGTCAACTCTGCTATAGATAACTCGGCGAGGGACAACTCGGCGACCGGTCAACTTGACGACGGTTAACTCGGCGACGGACAACTCGGCGACCGGTTAACTCGGCAATGCCACCAGTAAATTCGTATCATCTCTATATTGAAGTTATTCTAAAATACAAATATAGTAGTTAATATCAATTTTCAGTACATATAATGTATACCACGAATCCATCAATTTTATTTAACCTTTCAGTATTTTTTACGACAATTAATTATACTTTTGTTATAATATAAATAATAAAAAAATAATAGAACCGTCTAAATAAATATAAAATAAATATAAAGAGTTTCTAGATTTATTTATAATAAAATATTTGTAAAAAAAACCATCGTATCGTACAGAATACGGCGGGCCTGCTCATGTAATAAATAATGGCGCGCCTGCAGAAAGGTTAAACAAAATTATAATATGGTTCCTAATTAAAGAAAATTATAAATTACTCGAATGAATAAATAATTTGGGTATAACAAATGGTGGTCCAAAAGTAATTGACACTTGAACTTTTTTTATTTTCTTTATCATTTCCTCAATTTTCAACGAATTTTCACCATTTTCAGCTGGCCTCTAAGTTTAACAATGATGTACATTTATGCTAAATTTTTTGACATTTGGTTGCGTGGTTTAACCTGTGCAATTGATACTATTTCTTTTCATGTCCTAACCACCATACACAGGCAGACATACAGACGAACATCCAACTAAAATTCATCAGAAGCTTATCAGGACATGATAATAGACATTTTAATGCCAAAATTTCGACTTTTGATTTTTGAGTCGATGACAATACTTTCCCTTATACATAGTACGTATACGTATGGGGAAAGTAAAAAAAATTTTTTGGGCACTGATTTTTGCTACACAAAAACTGCTCGACGATATTTAAAAGCAACAAATAGAAAAATAATTCGAAATTACGGTGGTTACAAGAAAGTTTCTTCTTCCTATTCGTATTTTCCAGTTTTTTTTTTACTTTTAACAATAGCATCAAGTAGTTTCTTTAGAACAAACTACAGTAGAACCTCGATTATCCGTGCGCGCATTATCCGTGAAGCGGTTTATCCGTGTGTTATACACAATATGAAATTTCGCCGCATTTATTGTTTTATACAAATGAATTATTTAAACATGTACTTAAGTGTTAATTCGTCTAAATTTTCTGCTTATCCACTTAACTTAATTTAAGTAAAAGTCTAAAACAAACAAAATTATTTTATTTTTTCAAAAAGAACTTTTTAATTAATATCTTCTTAGTTTGTAATCGACTATACAATAAGTATATTTTGTAATATTAACAAAAAACGTCAATTATTATTATCCATGTTTTTCAATTATCCGTGCAGAACACGGTCCTGCTCGGCGCGGATAATCGAGGTTCTACTGTAATTAGTAAAAAAAATAAAACTAAATCTGATTTTTTTAATCCAATAACAAATATCTACCAGTAACTATAACCGCCTACTGTGATTTACTCTATATTTACATCACTAAGGTCCAGTTGTACCATAACCATAACCATAAGGTCCAGTTTTTCAATTGTAAGTTATCCATATCAATATCTTAGAAAACCAAAATAGTGCACAAAACACTTTTCAGAACTAAAATGTTTTTAAGGTATCACAACATGTAAAATACATTGCAAGCATTAATGCACAAAGGCACTGTGTGCGTTTTTTTGGATTTTTTAAAATATTGATATGGTTAATATCGCGTTACCCACGTAACTTTTCTCAGTAAACCACGTATCAATCGACTAATTGGGAGTTAACACAAGTTCAATGGTTAACCTACCTTTATGACTACCTTAATTGGTCAGAATTCAAAGTTAATCTTTTAATTTGGGTTAACTCACGAAATGTGGAAAACATGCTTAACGTTCCTAAAACAAATTTAAAAATTCAAACCAACTTGAATACATAAAAAAATAATGTTATAAAGCGTCGTTCTCAATACATTGAAGCATATTTTTCATTTGTCATTTTTCATTTTGAACACACACATATGTTTCACTGTAATTTAACTGTTGTGTTAAGTTATGCTATGCTATGTTGTGTCATGTTAATTGGCTAAGAACGACGCTTTAATGTTATTTTGATTCACTTATTTATTTGTAAAATTTTACAATAATATCACAAAATAACTAGAATTTAATTAGTACAGGAAATTGTTTTCTATGGCCAAACAGTATCTTCAATCCATTGTATGTAAGAAGATACCCTTGTATAAACTCCAGGTAATCGTTTCCCACAATCTTTTCCAAACGAGGTAACTCCAATAATATTGTAAGCACAAGTTAGATCGGAGTTACGTACTTGAAGAGGACCTCCAGAGTCTCCCTAATTAAGAAAATTTTATTAATAAATAATTTAAAAATCAAAAAAGTGTGTATGTGGCTTCAGTCGAATGAACCACCTTTCTAGATGAATACTTCCTTCCTTAAGCTTACCACAGGGACGAGGGACGCGGACGTGTCGAACCCACTATAGTCGTGTTCGATTTGGAAGCTTAAAGTGCTTTTGGTACCAACGTCTGTTCTTTTATGAGTAATAATTGGCCTAGAGAGAGTTAGTATTGGTACCAAAAGCGCCGTAAGCTTCCAAATCGAACACAGTCTATATTGACGGGGGAGCAGTCTCCCAGGTAAATAGTATTTTCTGTGAGGTTAAAGTAGTGACGTAGTACCACTGCGTAGTACCTATACTAGATGTACCATATGAAAGCGATCCACCTGATATGTTTCTCGTGAACTACAAAAAGTATCGAAAAATTGTAAAAGAAACTTTTCTATATATAGGGAAAGGGGAGACTACACTGCGTACTTTACGTTACGTTAGGACCCACCCAGCTACACCAACTTACAACATTTTTTATCCTTTGTCCTTTAGTTTACGCTTTAACTTGATTTTTTATCTTGATTTTTTATCAAAATTAAAATTAAAAACTAATAAATAAAAATAAAGTAATTAGAAGTTCCACAAGTCATTATTTATAATTATTTATTATAGTCATTATTTAATTTCGACAGGATAGAGGCAATAGATTTATTTTCAAGAAATTGCTCAAAAACTATTTTATTTGGAAAATCAAAAAAAAAAAAAATTAAATAAGAATAACTACTTGTAAAAATAAGTGATGATGGAAAAACACTACTTTTTGATAAATTTTGAATTTTTCCACAATAACTTGCACATCTATAAGCATTTCAGTATTATTTGGAGGAGATTTTGTGGTATTTTGTGATGCAAGAAAAGTAAGAGTACAGAGCATATTAAAAGACTTTTAATTTGAGGTGTCACAAAGGGTATGATATCATTTAAAGTTTTTAACATTGGTATAGTGGAGAGTGAAAGGGTGAGTTCTAAAGCAATGCAGAGTAGTACACAGTCTCGTCTCTCCATTTGCTATCTAGAAAAGCTTCTTTAATTCGCATTTTACATTAAGCGAACGTCACCACGCGGAAAAATTTAAAATTAATCTAATACGTATAATTGGTATAGAAATTTTTGTTTATAAACCACGCGTTTGCATTCCTTTGGTGTTCTATTTTGTGAATTATTATTTCACCATGGTTTTACTATAAAATTATTAAAAATCTTACTCAAAACAATATCAAGTGTACGTAATAGAACCTCCATGTTGTTGATATTTGGAAGCGTTATAAACGTCACTAACGATAAGGTAAATTGCGAATAGTTCTTGGATAAATTGTATAGTTCACGAGAAATACAAGGTGAATTGTTATCAAAAGTAAACCCTATATACGGAACTATTTGAAAATAATCTCATATTTATAATTTATTGTGGTAATATCATAGAGGATATTTAAGTACCTACTTCAGTACATTAAAATTCTACACCATTTAAATTATTGTTCATGAAAATGTGTAGGAAATGTGAAAATTTCCTACACAATTTTGTGTACAACAACGGTGCGTAAGGCGCAGACACTTTAAACACATCCGACAGAAACATCTATACAAAATTGTATAGGAAAAAATTGTGCTAAACTCGGAAATTATTTACAATTTAAAGTATGTATAACCATTAGGTATGTTATTTTTATATACCTGACAAGTATCTTTGGCTTCAGTTCGAGATCCAGCGCACAATTGTGTTTCTTCATCAATACCATTAATTAATTTCCTATCCATTCTTGCGAAGCTCTTCTTGCAGTCGGCATTTGTAAACATATCTAAAGTTACTTTCAGCATTTCATTGCTCAGCGGACCAGAGGATCTAATTTGTCCCCATCCACTTGCAACACCTAATTTATTTGGTAGACTTGGATTTGTGTTCAAACATGCTGGTCTAGTGTAAGTATTCAACAAAGGTTTATTTTTCAATTTAAAAAGTGCTATATCATGATATCTTAAAGTAGATGTATATTTGGGGTGAGCTATGATTTCTTCAATTTGTATCTTTTGAGGTTGAGCATCATCGCTATCCGAATTTAATACTAATTCGCCAAGTAGAATATATTTTGGCTCATCACTAAAACAGAAAGAAAAATTGGCTATTTAAACATTGCATAACTCTCCCCATTAAATTTGGGTATAAAAATTATCGTCCAACCTCCTCTTTCCGGGTACCATTCGACGAGAAAGACCGCGAGGAAGCTACAGTTTGCATCAAAAAGACGAAAAGTTCAAAAATTTCAAAACTCGTGAAATTAAAGGTGCAGATTTACTTCTTTGCACTCATAATTAGAGGGTAAATGTTTGTCCGCCACCCTCTTCGCGGGTACCGTTCGACGCGGAAGACCTCAAAGAAGCGACAATCAGGAAAAAATTTTATAAACGTCAAACTAATTAATTGCCGAAAATCGTTTTGAGTGGATTACAATACTTACTTATACATACGTATACGTATGGTGAAAATAAAAAAATCGAATATCTGGTAGTGTGCGAAAAAGGGAAAGACTTAAACATCGAAACATACATAATTAAGTATATCCCAACCTTCAAATATCTTGGTGTTACATTCTCTGACTCGGGTAATGGTGATGTAGATATAAAAAATAAAATAAGCCAACGACGAAGAGCTAAGATACTAAACCTAATAGGTACTATGGAATGATAAAATAAAAGAAAACCAAAAAAAGGCTATATATATAATTACAAAGCAATCGTGGAAAGCATATCGATTTATGGTTCGGAAGTCTGAATGGTAAATGGTACGAATAGATGTAGACTGAGAGAGATGGACTTCCGGAGATGCAGCTGTTCCGTTTTCAGATTAGAACACGTTTGAAATGACGATATTTGGAAGAGAATGAAGATAACTGGCTCGATAATGCACGCAATTGAGGTCAAGATGCTAAGGTGGTTCGGCCATATGCAGTAAATGGACATATCTCGATGGCCAAAAAGAATATGGAAATGGACTTCAAGTTTTAGAAGAAAACGGGAGAGACCAGCAAGCCCCTGGGCTCAGGAAGCGAAAAAGGCGATGGAAGCCAGAGGTCTAGACGAGGGGGCCCATGAGAGGATTTCAGAGCAAGATGCGAGATACAGAAAAGTCCGTAAAGCACTCGCCAATATATATTATAATATAGTATATTATCAATAAAATTAAAAATTATTAAAATAAGAAGTATATTTAGATTTGCAAACGAGGATTTGCTATAAACAATTTAGTTTAATAAGATCATAAAATTTCTTAAAATACTTCTATATTAGGTCATTGTAAATTTCTTCAAAAACTAATAAATTTATTTATGTCATTGGTAATTTCTTGAAAATTGACGCGTTGTTATTCAAAATTTTCTGAAAATTCCACATGAGAACCCGGATATGCGATGGCATGACTTTCAAATTACCAATAGTGAACTGTTCGTCAAGGTTTAACAAATTTTATATAACCTTTTACATTAGGTCAAGAAGGCAGTCATGAAGTCGATTTTATCGAAGTAACAACTAAGTAGACTCCGTTCCGTTAAATTTTTTAAATAATGCTAAGTGCAGATCGGAACTTAAAAATTTCAAGTTTCAAGTATGTCAGTGTAACACCCCGGAAAGTTAAGTTAAATTTCCAGTGAGTTATATTTGAAAATAAATGTAAAATTATTAATTATAAGCTGGCACTCATAAAAGAACACTCTGTAGATAAACTTTTTAAATAAGCAAAGCGTGAGAAATGTCGAATAATCAAAAATTATTTCGATTTTGGGTTCATTAGATTTAGCGTGAAATAGCCCATCTTTTGAAATGGTTCAAAGTAGGTTATCGATTTTATTTATTGATGAAAAATACAAATTAGTGGTATTACATTTTAGCTTTCGGAAGATAAAAACTAATTATTAATTTTTATAATCTAACGTAGACAGGTGGCACATGGTTTTCATTCATAAGGAAATCAAAAGCTTTGCACTTCCTATGAAGTGAGGCAGATTTCGAGTGGGAATCAAAAAGAAAGGCAATCGAAAGTGTAATCCGACTGCACGTGCAAGGGAAGTTTCTTTGTCGTAAAATTGTAACATCTTTGTTTAAATTTTTCGCGGATCTTTCCGCGTTTCCAAGTCTTAAGTAGGGAGATGAGTTCCATAAAAAGGAAAATTCAATTTTGAAGTGAGGACTGTCATTTTTTTTATAGTCCAAGAGGACGTCATTTTTATGGTCCAAGGGTGAAACGCTGTTCGAGCGCCTAGGGATCTTTTGTTTTAATTTATCTTGCAAGAGAATTTTGGAAATTTTCTGTAAGATTATTCGGGAGTTTTAAATAAATTCAATAAATTCAAGCTAACGGTTAGCCATTCGCCTGCGTTTATTCCAAAGAGACACTTGGTGACCACAAAATTCCAGTTAGCTACCAACAACATTAAAAATTACAAGTATCGACTAAGAAGCAGACCAATTAATCTGAAGTTTGGGAGTGGTGGCAGCTAAAACAAAAATAAATATTTTCTCTCTGCAGAGGTGCAACTTTGGCGTCGATATTTGGTTCAAATCTCGAGGCATCTCAAAACTTCGAATTTGGAGAAACTAAATATAATTCGGTGGTGTAATCTTATGGGAAAAATAGGCTCGTACTCGTTAGGTACGGTTAGGTTCCCAATATTATTTAGTTCGCTGTGTGCGGAATATATAAAAATAGGGTACCACAACCACGCCGTGTCTTGCCACCTTGTAGTTTACAAGAATAATCTCTTCCGAGGATTTGCATCCAGCACTGAACATCGACCTCAATTACATTTTGTCCTACACCCAGTTGTCATCACAACTTTATATACCAGATATTACCGAAATTTGGCATTTGCTTCTCCAGCTTGCTCCAACTCCAAAATCATCAACTTTTGTAAGTAATTTTAACTTTATTTTTATGTTGTGCCGATATTTTTAAAAGTTAATAATATACAAGTACACTTTACCTCAAGATTTTATTAATATCCAACGGACTAGTTTCGGCTGTAAGGCTTCATCAGCGTATTCGTCATGAGTACTTGTGTATTATTAATTAATAACCCCAAGGGGTACTACCTTCCTAATGATTACAAACTATTAGTTTATTAGTATATCCATTTTCAACATTTTGTATTATTAAAATTAAATCATTAACTTAAGACAGATTAATTTTATAATTTATCTAATTCATTTAAGATTAACTTTTCTGACGCGGTGCACCGACTTCTTAAAAATTTGCGTAATTGTAAGAATTTATTAAACCCAATTATTATTATTTTTTGTTTGTGTAATCGTAATTTTGTCCAACTTCTTAAATTTCAATATCTACTTTTATCGTTTTTCCTATTTTCTGTGTTTTGTTTGTGTTTCAGTGTAAAGTTCGAGCAAGCTAGGTTGAACAAGGAGCCCGTTGTTGTTTTTATCGCAGGAGCGGTCGAATTGAATTCTGGCCGCCCTGGGCAGTGGCGCCCTTATAATATATTTGACTTCCGTATCTTGCGGCATAATTATTTTATTCATATATTCTGCAAAGCACAATTTTAAGTAAAAAAAAATTGAACCACCCCTCGAGCTGAGCCTTGCCGGCAATTCATTTGTTGCGCGGTTGTGCATTGCGCCGAAAAGTTACGTAACAGAACGGAGGACTTCAGGTTAATGGAAAAACCTTTATCTGAAAATTGGCGAATATCGTAAAAAACTGTAAAAGAAGTTGCAATATACACCTGTAAGAATATAGAAGTATACTAATTAAGGCTAAGATTTTGCGATGCGCTCTTGTATACACAACCTGCATTCAAAACGGCTGAATAGAAACAATAAGAATTAGATATTCTTGTTTCCTGCGTTATTGATGTAAAGTGCAAAAATCCCACCCTTACGAGTAATAAAATTTTTAAAACGCACAGCTTATTTATCAGCTTAAACGTAGGTTTTAAAAGTAGATTCCTGTAAGTTTGCTATTTAACTAGCAAGTAAAGCAACCATTTGTTAAGCTTGTTGTCTACCTACGAATCCACCAAAGCTTGTAAGCCACCTCGCGTTCGCGAATCAAAGCTAGATCTACGTAACCTGACCTTAAGTAAGAAAATATATAGCTGTTACTATTACTAATAGACTACAAGCCCATGGAAAATTTTAGGGGGTCAAATGACCCATCATGAATCATGTTTAGAACGATATTGCTACATGAAAGAATAACTTTAAGCACTATGCCGTCAGTTTTGGGCGGTACAGTTGAATACGCGGGAAGATTGTGCATTTTATTTCAAACAAAAATTGATTATAATTAATACTCAATATGGCTGTTCGGTCTATTTTACCTTCATAATATTATACAGAATTGAGAATAATAATACTTACTATCCTTGCTGGAAGGTACAATGCCCCGCCGATAAAACAAATCTTTCACTAATTAATGAACCTCCACATAAATAGTGTGTCTCATTATTGCCATCATCAAATCCAATTAATGCCTAAATGAAATGTACATATTAATTTATAATTAAGCACAAATTAGTTTATCAAATTAAATTACCATGTGAGGAAATTCTTTAGGTTTCGCAGGCGTTCCTCCAACAATATTTTCTACAACTACAATTGCACAATCCTCCTCGTCTGGTACAGGAGGACTACCGATCACACCACCAATAACCCCTGGTGGTCTGAATACAAATTTGTCGTATTTTTTGCAGTCTGGAATCAAAACATAATAGACAATTAATATAAAGAGATAGTTACAATTTTTATATAAAAAGAATAATGAATTATTATGTAAAAATTTCCTAAATACATACATTCTCTACTTTTGTCTCCAACTTTTAAGAATACTTTTTGGGTTGTTGTGGAAGGAGTAGTTTGTATTGTCCTTGTAGTGGTGCTTCTCGTAGTCGAAGTAGTTATTATTCGAGGAACAACAGTAGTGGTACCACCAGGACCCATCGAACCAGTAGCGCAACAAACAATCGGTTGATTATTTTCAAATCCGCAATTTATCGGTAACATATGTTGGGTTTGAATAGCTCTAATTGCTGATGGGCACATGCTAATTAATTTGCAAATACCATTAGCACGAGAAGAAAGTGAGCACGTATCCCCTGTAACCCATACATTTTTATGAGAATTATATTAATAATATATTACCATGAGATAACGTTATTACAAAGTTTAAAGTTAATTGTATTATCATTTATATATTGTCGTGTTTCCAAATAATTTTTTGAGAATGTTTGGTGATTAAGAAGTTTTGATAATAGCTATTTATTATACAAGTGGCTTATAAGGCAAATAAGTTACGAAAGAAATGTTTAGCCACGAGTTTAAAATAGTTTAAAAAAATAGTTTAAAATGTAATTAAAAGTTTTGACATTTGACGTTTTAAAATATCAAATTTAAATTATGAAAACTAGTAAGTAGTAGGTGTACTCATAATTTACATATAAGTCACTAGTGTGTAATTATGCATTCATAAGTCCACTAGTGTTTTATAGACCCCATAAGATATGTAAAATCGGCATTATTATGCCTTCATAAGACAGAGGTGTTGGATAATAGCTATTTATGCAACCTAGATGTAAAAGTGATACTTTTTATAACTAGGCGTGAAAATTGTCCATCGAGGCGCAGCCGAGATGGACAACGCGCGGTGTTATAAAAAGACACTTTTACGTCGTGTTGCATACAAGATTTTTTCTAATTCTGTGCAAAATGGGCTTTCTTAAAACAAAATTTTTTGAATTAGCAATAACTCGACAACGGAGCTAGATATCGAAAAACTGAGCAAAAAACTTTCCCCCCCCGACTTGTATTACACCTCCTGGTGAATTATCGGTAGGAATGCATATGCAAAAATTCTGATCGATCGCGCGTAAAATTATTTACCATACTAATAATATCAAGTTTACGTTGACAGTTCAAATACCTGCACAAAATAAATTGTTGAGTGTTGATTTAATTTGTTATATGAACATGTAATATAGCATTAGCTAATAAACCATTATTATTATTATTATTAATCTAGAAGTTTTAAAACATCAGTTGCTACAACAATATGTATAAACAACAAGCAATTTTTTAATTTTATAACTAGTGATAAAAGTAATCTCATTTTATCACTAGTGATAAAAAGAATGACATTTGGAAACTCAAATGACATTCCAAAAGTAGTCATTTTGTAACAGAATTAGAAAAATAATTTTTTTTTATTGAATTTTGATTATGATATTTTTGAATTGTTGTAAATATTGGATTTTGATAGGATTTTGATTGAAACATAGACATATGTTTGTGAAGGTCCAGAGATTTCTGATTTTGCGTCTTAAGTTTGAGATATTTTGATATTGGTTTGCGAATAAAGATTTGAAATTGAGTAAGTAAAATTTTGTTTTATTTGATTTGAAAATCGTTCTAAATTTCACTCATTGAGATTGAAATTAGATCCGTTGATTAATTTTTTTGATGACAAATTTCGACGATTTCGATATACAAATTATCGTCACTTCTGCCGCAATACCTCCAATCATCAGCACACCAAATTTTAACGGAATTTTTTAAACATTTCCGGAGATTTGTTTGGTCACTCAAGAAGTGGCAATGTGGCCATTCGCAATGTTTCCGTACTTACGGTTTTCCACTAATACCACACAATTTTTTTTGTTTTAAAGAAGAGTTCTTCGTTCTTATCTACACAAAAAAGGTTCAAAGTACCGCCCAATAAAATTAAATTCTTCATTTTGTATGTCAAAAAAGAGCTATTGTCAAATTTGCAAATGAATGTTACGTTATATAATCTATATAATATAACAAATATTCATAAATAATAGATTAATTAAAAATTCGGTTAATAATTTATCTAATTTTCTTGCTTTTACATTTTCCTCAATTGTTTTCTCAACAATACTTGTATTTTAAAAGCTCTATCAGTACACAAAACTTTATCTCAATCTGTTAAACATTTCCGGAGATACGATGACATTTTCATTTTTTGCATTTATTTTATTGTAATTGCCCTAGCAAAGATTTCTCTGCCAAAACCTTATTTTTACCACTAGAGCATACGTCCAATAAGTTTGATTGCCATCGACCCAGAAATACCGAAGAAAATTGAAGAAAAACGTGTATTTCCAAGATTTCGCAAAAAAACGTAATCTCTTTTTTTCATGTTGAATTCCTGATTTTTATCAAATGATTCCATAATTTGCTGTCAAGTCCTGGGAGGGAAATGTTCCTACATATCGAATTTGGTTGAGATCCCTTCAGTACTTCACGAGTGATTCACTATTAAAGTTTTAAATTTGACAGCTTGTAATTTTTGACAGATGACAGATAAAAAATTAATTTTACTTATTCTGGATAAACCTTTTCAAGGTCTTTAAAATAATCTATCGCAAAATAAAATCGTTTTTATGAATCTTTTGTTATTTTCTTGCAGGGGCACTCCTGATGGACAAATCTTGACGAAAACCTTATTTTCACCGTTCTACCGTAAACCCTACTACCATACCAAATTTAATTGTGATCCGTTGGACCGTTTAGGAGTAAAGCAAGAGACAAAATTTGACGACAGACAGACAGACAGACCGACACAGAAATATTTTTTTAATATTTTGCAAATTTTACGTTTCTGAAAAAGGTGATTTCCAAAATGTAACAAAAATTGAAATTTTTATTCAATTCCATTACCTTTTTTTTTAATGAAACTAAAAATTTTTTTTCTTTTTTGATTGGAGATAAAAATTGTAATTGGTTTAGGAATAGTTAAAATTGTTAAATTAGATAGCTCAATAAAATTTGCGTTAACGGCGAGCACCTGCGATAAGCCATACCTACAATTATCGTTACCATTTTCGAAACAAGAAATTTATTAAAAGTTAAATTTGAAATTAAAATTGATAATTTCTTCTTCTTGCCTTGACTTTGGGCTGTCTTCTATCGAAGAGGAGCCGAAGTCACTATCTGTGAGCATATTAGTTGTTTTACATCTAAGGTAGCTTGCTAGGCTGGTCTCAGATGTGCTTGTAACCCTGGTTTTTTTGTTGATGAGGGCAAATGATCAACCCAGGAGGACCGCCGGCTTAACGTACCCTCCGAAGCACGGAGACTATCATAAGAAATTTTAGACTCTTTCCGAATTCGAACCGGGTACCTTAGAGTCATCAATTATTCAGCTACACTGTTAAAAATTTATGGAAAATTACAATGATTTTTATTGTAAAATTTAGGATGAAAATCTATGTAAATAAATAATTACTGTAACGTTCGTGTGGAATTAAAAAATTTGTGCAAAAATAATAGCACAATTTAAATTTATTGATTTAGATAATGTAAAATTAATTTCTGATCTGTAAATTTACAAAAATTTTGTGAAATCACAATGATATAACTAGTATTTTTACAGTTCCCATATGAGTACATATTACTTGGGTATGTAAAATTACATCCTTTTGTAAATTTACATAGGTCACAAAGTTGCACTTTGATTTACTATGTAAATTTACATAAATTTTTTTACAGTGTAACATACTAGGCCAATGAAATGAAAATTTCGTAATGATTGGATTATCTGACGACCAATATTGATCTGCCCTATAATAAATAATTCAAAGTTAAATCAATATAATCAAGAACACAACAATGATAGACATGTTTCGACCTTTTAGGTCTCATCAGTATCATATACTAGTTGCATTCTTGAAAATACTGATTTTGAATTATTAAAATTCTCAGTAGCTAGAAGAAGCTACGGCCGTAATAACTTTAAGGTTATGAGTGAGGCTCAATCCTCAACACCCCCTTGTTCTGTCCATATAACATGTCAGTTCGACCCCTTCGGAAAGTGCTCCGTAGAACACCCTGTGTTTATATTTTGAATCTACCCTATAATACAAAACGATAAAGCTTTTTATTCAAATTCTGCTTATTTGCCAACTTAAAATATAAGTTTAAAGGATTAAAAGTTTGAAAAAAAGCCTGTAATATAAAGAAAAAAGATGTTTTATGCAACGATTTAATAAAACTGTAGTGATCCAGATTAACCCATTCGCAGCCATGTTCCAATTATGGAACAGTTGTAAGTGTTTCATGAGCTAATGAACTTACTAGTACTAGTATCATTTATATTAAAAATATCAAATAATTTGAAAAAAAGACTTGGCCTCGAATAAAAAGATTATTAATCGTTTAATTAGTTAATTATTAAGAAATTTTACCAGATATATGATGAATGCTTCGTGGAGTATACCTTCAGGGGTGCGACGTTAAAAAAATGCGTCCATTTACTCTTCTTCTATGGTGGTGTGGAAAAGAGTAAAAAAGTAGTATAAAAAATTGATAAACGGCGAGAAATTCCGTTCAAAAATAAAATTTTCCAAAAAATTGAACTCAGAATAAGTCTTTCTTTTTTTACTTCAAAATAATTTACCGATATCTCGGATATTGTATTAAGGCCCAATAAATACATCACTGACCACTAATACTTACTTTGAAACTGACGATAACGCTTATTTTCTACGCGTTATAACTCTAAAACTATTAATCTTATAAAAAAATGTATAAAACAAAAAATATGCAGAATCCCACACTCTAAAATTTGTACAATAACCTTGGTTGACGTATCTCGCACTCGTAACGAGATAATAGTGAAAAAGTGATTTTCCACTATTTCAAACCGAGATGGCGGCGCGAGCGGTACCCCCTCAAGGTGAAAACTTGGAATTTTAACTTACCTAAATGAACAATCATGCCAAATATAAACTTTCCTATACATTTTGCAAGCTGAATCCCTTTTTTATGCTGTATTACAAGTAAATGGGCTAATGATGATCAATAAGACGCTGTAAGTATAGTAGGTAGGTAGTACTTAAAATTTTTTTATAATATAATTTATATTTACGAAAATTAAAAATGATTAGGTACCTATTGATTTTAATTTACATAGCTAATCGAAGCTACAATACTGTAAAACTGAAATGCATCAATTTTAATTTGCATTTAAACTGATTGTATTGCAAAAAGAGGTTAAAATTGTTTAATGTCAAATAAGTATATTATACTTCTTAATACTTATAAGTAAGGTATACACTAAATAAAATTTTCAAAATTTGTTTGGTTGTTTGTGTAGTAATAAAATAGTAAATATCTTTAAAATCCGAATAAAATAATTTGCTCAAAAACGGCCAAATATGCATTGTATTTGTTTCAAAAAGTTAAATTAAACTTTATAATTAGTAATCTGTATAATTTCCCAACAAATCTCATAATAATCAATTGATTAATTAATTAATTAATTAATAATTTTCATTAACTTGAAAAATTCATTAATTAATAATTTTTTTATTATAATTATTATTATTATAATGATTTGAACATTTACCATCGCATTTACATCTAATTCATACAATTGCATACAAACGTATCTACATATATTTATAATAAACTAATTAATTGAAAAGATTTACTAGGAAATTATACAGATTACTAATTATAAAGATTAATTTAACTTTTTTAAAACAAATTCAAGGTTTTTTTTGGTCGTGAGCAACTTGTTTTATTCTGATTTTAAAAACACTAAATAAACAATCGCACAAATTTTGAAAATTTTATTTTGTGGTAAAAGGGTCATACTTATAGTTGGCCATTAATGATATAAAAAAGATTAAGGGAACCTGTCCAACAGTGAGACACTTTTTTTTTAAACCAATCTAATTCATAAACCATAGTACATACCTACATAATATTATGTATATGTGAGCAATATTTCTTTTATTTTTTTAAATTTGAAATTGAAAACTCAAAACTCTTATATAAACAGAATTATATAAACAGAATAGAATACAACGAAATATGTGTTGAACATGAACGAAAAATCTCTTTAGGAGAGTTAAAAACTTTTTAGCTGAGTGAATTTGAAAAATTCTTAATGGAAAAGGAACGGGGAGAAAAGAGGAAGTAGGAACCTAATTGGTTAAATGTTTTATTCCGTTAACTAGGTGGAACTCGGATTACCCAGTTCTTTGGGTTCTATACTATACTATCTTAAATATAGATTAGAATATAATATAGAGTTGTGATCACGAAAAATGAAGCTTGGGCAATTTTCGATGTGTCAAAAATGAAATAATTAGGAGTATGAACATGTACTCTCTCGCCAAGTTTAGTTGTAATTGTGAACTCAAGGGATATGGAAGAAGACAAAAAAAGAAATAAGAAAACAATGGCGTAAACGGACTTATTTTGAACTATTGTTTGACTTGCAAAAAAGTAGAAAAACTTCAACAAGCTAATATAGATTTTTTGTAGATATTTATTATTATGCATAAAACTACCAACCAACATAAGTTGAGTATTTTTGTATCTTTTTTTGTATTTTTTGAAGTAGTATTTTTGACTAAACTTAGAAATAATTGACTTATTTATAAAAGAACTTTCACAACTGATCTTTCGGTGTGTTCTAGCTAATACAATTTTTAAAATTAAATCTTATTTATTTATTTTCTCAATAAGTGATTAAATGGGTTGGTAGGTTTCTGCATAACTACGTTCATTTACTAATGCAATTAATAAAGATACTAGAAAAGTGCATTATTAGCAAAACAAATAGAAATAATTATTTATCTCGTAATTTCTCGTATTTCTCGACTGGGGGATACGAGAGTGTACAGCAACACATTCGCAAGTCAAACGAGACCCTTTGACTCGGACCAAACAAATCGACTTAGGATGGAGAGCTAGAGAGGAATACCGAGACCAGCGAGGCGAGGTAAGCGCTTCCATCTACACTCTCGTTCTTGCCCGCTCTCGCCCTGGCTCGGCGAGAGTATACAGCCGGCAGTAAAATTTATCGCGTCAACCGAAAAATGCTTGTGAAGTTGTGAGCCTTATCTCGTCGCGACTCAGAGGAGAATACGTAGGCAGACGGATTGATTACCTACGTTATATTATAACTTATAATGCTTACTTTATATAAAGTAAAGTGGCTTGATGTGATCGCTAGTTGAAGTTATGAGTGGAAATTCTGGGACTCGGCAGAATTTCTTAACTCAGCTCTCTGGTGAACATCAAACTGTGAATCAAAATACTTATAAATTTCCTTAACAACTCAATGGAAAAACGGGGTACAATAAGCCTAGAGCTTCAGTGCAAAGTGGGCCTTGAACCACTAACCGTGCAGCGATAATAATAATATACTTTATATAGGAAAACATAACAGCATTTCAAAGAGAGATTATTCGCATATAATAATTATAACAATAAAATATTTGTATTCTATTTGTATAGTTTTGTTATTTAGTAACGCGTATCGTGACAGTTTTGTTATTTATTTAATTTATAAATTTTATTTGTAAAATATAAAATTATTTTAAAAATTATTTATATCTAATAAAATTATTGCGAAAAAAGAGTAGGTAATTCTTTTTACAAAATTTGTATAATTAAATTAAACCATCAAATTTTTGTTGGACCAAAAATATTTAATTTAAATTAAACAAAATTTATTTGCTTCAAAAAAATAATCGAAACAAAATGGTTTTTTTGATTCAAAGAAAACGTTTTAACTGTGTAGATCGCAAGGTCAATCGCTGTAGGCATCTGAATTAAATCTTGAAAATCAGTATCCCACATGGCCCGTTTACACCTAGTATGTACGTTAATTGGATGTTCATTGTTCACGTGTTGGTAAATCTCGACATTACATGCAGCATTAGAAATGTCGTTTATCAAAGATTATTACAATAATACGTAATAATATATAATCACATTTTTTAAAGATTTCAAACTTTTTACTGGTTTCAAATTGTATTCATTAATAAAATAGTTACACACAAAACTATTAAATAGGTATTATATTATAATAGTTTGTTTAATTCTTTTATTAATTTTTTCTAAATTTCTTTATGAACAGAATAGAATAGATTATCCTCTTTTTACCACATAAAAAAAATTGCGTTAATACTCGAAAAAGCTTGTGATTCACTCATTGTGCAGCAAATTTTTCAGGGCTAAGGTAGATCAGCTGATAGTTGAATCAAGTAAAGATCTTAACAAATTTTAATACGCAATTTGATAAATTATATTTTCAATAAAAATGATTTTTAATTAATATCGATTTTGAAATGTATTAGTTTATTTGTAAGTTTGAATATTGGACTACATTTGGACTCGGCCAAACTCTACCGAACCAAATTAATATTTCAAATTTAAATAAAACGATTACATTAATTTTGACGTTTATTTAATTGCAATTGACAGGCGGGCGCTTTACTTTATCAATAAAGTAAAACGGACTAGTACCATAAAATGGTACCTTATGGCCGCTAAATGATATTGTAATCATGTTATTATATATAGTCGGACATAAAAAAATTTATCACAAACAACAAATTTTTTTGTTTTTTTATTATAGAAAAAATTTTATAGAACAAAAGTTGTAGGTAATTTGATACTGATAAGTTTTTGTCATAATAAACTTTTACCTATTTCATTGCGTTTCAAAGTTTTAATGGATCATGTTTTATCGCTTCGAGTAAACCCCCCGGTTCCCCCATACGATTTCATTCGGCTTTAATAAACTTCGTGCCAAAACAGATTAAAACTTAAATTTAAAATTTGGAGTGATTTCGTAATTTCGTTTGGTTGCTATCGTGTTCACAGACATACATACATATTCTGTTTGTTTAACCGTGATGTAATAAAAATTATTCATAATCACTTTTAACAATTAAGTAGGGTGTAGTCTACAAATTTTTATTTTTATAATCAGAAGATTATCTATCTTGACAAAAATTGTATGTTAAAGTAAGAACAATCAAACTTTAACATATCAAGACCGACCGTTTTATAATAAAATAAAAAGTACAACTACAAAAGTAGTTATAAGTGGATTTCAGCCGGGAGAAAATTTCTCCTTTCACAATATGTTACCAATGAGTAACGCAGGGTTATTGCAAAACCACAATCCCCAGTCAAAAAGCATACATGCAGACAGTTTTACACCATCACATGGACCACTATAGGTTTTATCGCGCTACGGACGGTTTTGAGATTTCTCCGTGGAGATTTCTCTTCATCGGGTACGAATTAACCCGCAGTACTAATGCATGGTTGCAAACTTCCGCATAAGCGTATGCGATCAAAACGGTATTATAAAACGGTCGGTCTTGATATGTTAAAGTTTGATTGTTCTTATTTTAACATACAATTTTTGTCATTCTTTGCTCAGTGGTGCTAATTAGTAGCGAGAGAATAGCATTAATAAAGCCAATACATAAAACCGGAAACCAAGAATTGTACGAAAATTATAGACCCTTTAGTATATTGCCAGCATTATCAAAAAATTTTAAATTGGCAGTGTGTAAGAAAATTATGGAATTTCTGGTTAGTAATAATATAATTACAGATAGCCAACATGGATATTTTAAAGGCAGATCAACACAGACTGCCATCTTCACTTTTGTTAGTGAAATCATAAATACTTTTGAAGGTGGAGAACTACCCCTGGGAATGTTTTTGGATCTGTCAAAAGCGTATGATTGTCTTAATCATGAAATATTGTTTGGTAGATTGAACCAATATGGGATTAGGGGAAATGCGCTAAATTGGATAAAATCATATCTGACTAAAAGAAGTCAAATAATCTCGATTGTAAAGGATGGCAAAGAAGTAAGGTCCAACAGCAGAGAAATGAAAATCGGAGTACCCCTGGGAAGCAACGCAGGTCCCCTGTTATTTTTTATATACGTTAAATGATTTTACAACTATTAAAATAAATAGAAAACACATAAAAACTACTTATGTAGACGATACAAATGTTCTGCTGTGGAAAGAAACATGGCCGGACGTTGTCAAAGCAGCAGCCGAGCTATTTGTCGAGGTTAAAAAATTGTTTAAAGAAAATAAAATGATATTAATGAGACGAAAACAAATATAGTGCTATTCAAGACTAGCCATGCAGGTTTTGATACACCAACAAGCATTGCCATGAACCAAGAAGAACATAAAACTGCAGAAACAACAAAGCTTTTGGGTTTAACAGTGGACAGTAATCTCAATTGGAAAATCCACATAGACAATATAAGCAATTCTATCAATAAGATTTTATATGGAATGAGGATCGTAAAGAAATATGTAAGCATGCCTGTGATGAGAACAATTTATTATGCGAAGCCAAATTGAGATATGGAATTATTTTCTATGGTGCGGGAAATATCAGTCATCTTTTTACGATACAGAAGGCAGCAATTAGAACAATATTGGGAATGAATTTTGGGGAAACATGTAGAAATAAATTTAGAGATAACAAATTTCTAACTATATGTATATGGGATTTATTTTCAGGAATGTGTGCTTTTTTTATATAAGAATAAAAATTTGTTTGAGATGCATAAAAGCGAGAAACAACATCATAATACTAGAGGGGCAGATTACGCCTTCCCAAAACATAAACTTACGGTAACCGAAAAAAATTGTTACTATGCTTGTATTCGTTGTTATAATAGTTTGCCGGATGACATAAAACATATGAGCACTATGGAAATTTTTAAAAAAGTGGTGTACAAAATGCTCATTGAAAGGGAACCTTATTGTTTAATCGATTGTTTTTAATAGAAAACATTAGAGATGTAATTTTTTGTTTTGTGTAAAAAATTTTTTTGGAAAGTTTGTAAATTCTGTTGGTTGTTTAAAAATTGGAAGGTTTCTTTTTTGGACCTTTCTATCTATATATGACCCAACTAGCACCAAAGTAGCAGCAACTGAGACGGGAACCTTTATTGAGTAACTATTACGTAACTGCTACTAAATGTACGACTTTGATGTATAAATTACTTAATTGGAGAAATTTTTAGTCGCTGCTACGTAATTGTTACAAATGGTGATTACTTTGAAGTTACATTACTTCGAAGTAACTTTACTGGTAGTGGGGACGTCGTAATTACCTATTCGACGACCTTAGAGTTTTCGCAACTTAGTGGTGGCAAATGGTAGTAACGGTGACTAACTTAGATTACTAAACAGCGACTTCAAAGTTACCACAACTTTTAAGTCGCCGCGACATTCTGGGGACCTTGACCAATACTTTGAAGTCGTGGAACTTGTAAGTAATATTTATTAATGTTAATGGCATTCCCGCTACCTATAAACGGCTACTACTTGGTAAATATCACCTCTAAAATTCACCAATAGGTAAATTTTACTAATTAGTGCCGACTGGTCCCGGTTTATACCAATCATAAAAATTATATTATTTACAATTTCGGCTTCTACTACACTTCTAACTTATTTTTCGACTGTTTTCTTTTCTTTAAATTAACCGCAATACGGCAAATTATAGTTATGTCGCTATACTAAGTTTTTTTTAAATTGGTACGTCACGCGCTCTAATGAAAATTTAAAATATGAAATACAAAAAAAAAAATTTTTTTAAATAGTTTTCGTTTTTTTTTTTAATTAATTTAATTAATAATTAATTTTTTGACCTAAATTAATTCATTAATTCAATCAGAATTTAAAAATCGATCAGGACTTATAAATATTTAAATAAATAATTGTCAAATATAACTTTACATTATATGTATTTTTACACCCCCCCTTCTAGTACCAATTTGTATTTCAAGTTTTAGAAAAATTATATTTTTTAATATTTGGGGGAGGGGGCATTCATACGATAATTCTCAGTAGGACTCCAAGACCTGAATCATCTCGTATTTGATGCCCATAAAATAATATATAATTTACAATAATATACCCCCCCTGTTTTTGTTGTCACCTTTTATCTCACAACTTATATTGCTATCAAATATAGCTTTAGATTATATTATAACAGAGTGGGTAAGTGCCCACTCTGGTCCACCCCTGACGCCGTCACTGTCGACGTATTATTCGATGTCTATAAAATAATATTTAATAATTAAAATAATAAAATAAACATATAATAATGTTTTTGAAATTGGTTCTAATCATATTTCCATTAATATGAAATATTTTCTTTTAATTAAATAAATCAATTTGCAATGCAACCGCGCAGTTTCAACAGAAACTTTTGTACAGTTATATCGGTATAGTAGGGTTTTGTTTGCGTTGTAAAGCTTACCCCACCATCATAATGACGGTTACTTTAAAGTCGCTTTCAAGACTTTGCAGTAACAATAACTTTAAAGTTATAATTTTGCAGTGCGGCGACCACTCGTCACTAGAGTCAAGGTAGTCACTACTTTAAGGTCACAGTTTTGGGTGATGACGACCACCTCGTCACTAGAGTCAAGGTAGTCGCTACTTTAAGGTCACAGTTTTGGGTGATGACGACTTTAAAGTTATTTTTTCAATTACACGCCATTTTTATATATTATTGATGGCAGCCATTATTGTAAAATATGAACCTTGAATCAGAATAACGAACAAAAATACTAATTTAACATAATTTTTGCATTAAATATAATAAATTAATGCATAAAAAGTAGATTTAAGACCCAAAGAATAATAATCAAATTGTTACTATGTATACCGGTGTCAGATTGTTAATTGACAAATATTTGAAATAAAATAATTTAATTAAAAAAATACGAATTTCAATGGCGCACGGTCAAATTTCGATGTACAATTAATATATTTCACAATAAACTTGCATTCGTTTCAATTTTATCACCCTATCCATGAAAAAATAATGTAATTTTATATTCTCTTATAGTATTTCCATACGTAGTATTTAGGTACTTCTTAATATTCCATCTTGTTTATCTGTTAAAGAAATAGACAAGGATCATGAAAGTAAGAAATATAAGTTTTACAAAAGAAGTTTTACGACAATGAAAAAAGCAGGTACAAAACCAAAACCCTAAATAAAATGTGTAGTTCCCAATCAAGTCGTAGTTACCACCCCGGGTGGTCCTCGCGACGTAACGGTGACGTTATTGGAATGTAGCGGTAGAAGTCACCGGAACGACCCCGGGACGTTATGGTTACCACAAAAGTGTTCCCCATTTTGGTAGCAGGCACGTAATAGGCACGTGCCTATTTCGTGCCCATCTCCAGTAGCGACGACTTCGCTGTTCCCTATAGTAGTCACCGCTACGTTCCTGCGACTAATTGTGCTAGTTGGGGACGTTCTTTTTCATTTATTATTGTACAAGCTAGGTGCTGTCAATTTATCTTGAAAAATAAAACACTATTATTGTATGTAACAGGCTCGCTAACGCGAGCTCCACTTCACTATGGGTATTTCTTATACACTCTGTATTCGATCGGATACGGAGCAGTCCGGCTAAACTGTTAGAGAAAGAACAGTTTAACCATCCCTCCAAGCACCATTAAAGAAATAAATTACTTTTACGTGTTTTTCGGGTGTTCGAATGATTTTTTTTACGTGGACACCGAATAAGATATTATTTAGGATAAGGATAAAAGAAAATAATATATTGTGTTAATTGGATTAACAGTGAATCTTTGCTTGACACGAAATTTTTGTCTTTGCAAGGCAGAGCGCCAGCGAATCCGAGCGAACGCAATAGTTGCTCGTCAAACAAAGACACTTTTAATCCGAATAAGATATACCATTTTTTCTGTAACCAAAAGTTAAATACTACATCATTAATATTGTGAAATATTTCGTCGTTAATCTTCATTTAAACAAATGCAAAAATATTTGCATGTCTAGCTAACCGAAATCAATAAAAGTCATACGTTACTAATATTGTACATTATAAAAACATAACAATGATAAATTAGTATGCCTGAACTTATTACTGTTTATGAATTTTAAATATATATTTTTGAATCACGTAGTACTACAATTTATGCAGTTAGGTTAGGTTTTCATTTTTGTTTATAGTATCGTGACGTCACGCTACAAAATGCCATTCCGAGCGGCCCGAGAATTTATTGAGTTTCAAAGTCATTTTAACATAGGACAACTTAAAAAGTTGCCACTTTTTTTAAACAATTTGTCTACAGCGTACGCTGGCATCGGTTTTAATACCCCCACTATGCAATTCGCACCCTGCCAATTGCGACTCTAAATATTCATCGTAGAGAAAAAATGGTGATGACCAAAGTTGAAGGAAATAAAATCGTCTACGTAATTACCTATTGCCATTTTTACGATAAACATGATAATAAACGAGATAATGGAAAATAGAAAGAATCCACCCCTGAATTCAGTGTAAGTCTGAAAATATTGATCCTGGTAAAAATGGTAAAGACGAAAGTTGAAGGAAATAGAATTGCTTACCAAACTCTACAAGTTAGTATCGATCCTAGGGTAAAAATTATATGAACCAAACTTGTGGGGAATTAGATTTCAACTTTTGATATAACCATTTTTTACTTTAAAGTGGAAAATAAGCGAGTTATTTGAAAAACAAAAAATTATCCTTTAAATTAAAATGGCTGCAAAAGCAATGGGGAGGATTTTCCCGAAAATCAAAATTTACATTACCAAACAGTTCCTCCTGAGGTTAAGAAACAAAACTGTTCCCCCTAATTATTTCCAGGTTCACCGATTTTGAGTCCTATCTTGGACTGGATTAATAATGGTATATATAAATAAACTAATATAAAAAATTTAAAACAAAGTTATCTAAATATTATATCGCATAGCAAACTATAAATTATAATTTTATAAATTATAGGTATATATTATAATTAATTATTATAAAAAATTTAACAAAAAAAAGTTACTATTTTTATTAAAACTTAAATTAACTTACCTTTATATAGCTGACCAAGTCCATATTGAAAAACTTGTGTACTACTAATGAATAGTGCAATAAATTTAAGACTAAAATGCATTCTGATAATAAGTTTTCTCGCGAAAATTTTAATTAAATAATAAACACGAAGAAGTCGATAATATATGTACCTAATTCATTAATTATTAATAATTGCTTGATACGGATGGTAGGAGAAACTGGATTTTCTTCTTTAATAACTCTTCTATAATAAAATAATTCGGTTACAACGCTAAGTTATTTTATATCTGTTATTTCCTTTTTTTTACATAATATGTTTTCAATATAGTAGGTAAAAACTATCTTGTAATAATTAAATATGTAAATAACGTATAACAAATAACTAAGGTGTGCGAGAAACGTGGAGGGGTAAAATTTGAGGAACTGTCAGGGAACTGACTTCACTTTTTCCTATATACCATTGGAAAAAAAATATTTCAAAAAAATGTAGTCACTTCTGCCGCAATACCTCCAATCATCAGTACACCAAATTTTAACGGAATCTGTTCAAGATTTCCGGAGATTTGTTTGGTATAAATAGTAGTCGTCATGGAACTTCAAGTCTCGTCATAATTCTAATTTCGTAGAAATGACATGATATTTTATTTCTACCTTGGTATCGAAGTTTTCCTGAGAAAGTGCTAGCTAAATTACAAAAAAAAATTCAGAGATTGTTTTGTAAATGTAAAATTATAATTTAGTTAATACTTATATTTATGTAATATAGTCTCAGCACTATTTTGTTTCTATATACCTACCTATAGCTTGTATTGTTGCATTTTTTTAAATTGTTGGAATCGTCATTAAATTATTTAAATTCTGATAACTGTCAGATTAGTAATTATTAACTTTTTTTAACGTATGTCATAATTTTTTACAAACCATCTAACAAATTTTCACAAAAAATGGATAAATTAAGATTTCAGTTAATATTTTATGTAGTTTTCTCACTTTTACATTTAGCTCAATTAGGGTCAAGTGGGGTAAATGTAAAAAATGTAAAAGTTGTAAATTATACTTTTCTTAAGCTTTTCAGATTTCTCATTCCGCGCAACTATATTAAAAAGAAGGGCAAACCTTCATACATTCTTCAAAGTATCGAGAATGGTGGATCTTGGTGGAGTTTAAAAATGTTGATTCTTCTGGGCAGTAAAAGAAACACGATAATTTATAAGTATGTGTGCGTAGTTAAGGGGGTATTCTAGTCTACAGGTATGAATATTAATAAAATAATAAAAGTTGTACTTGAAGCAGAGCGAAAATCTGCCAAGAATGAAAACCAAATGTTAGATTGTTGTTGCCGTTGCCCTCGCTATCCCTATCAGGTAAGTCTTTGCAATTTGTTTAGCATTACAATACTACTCCTTTTCTTGGCTTTACGCCACCAGATAAGGGATGCATATGTTACAGTGGGTATCACAACTTTGGTGTTTAGCCAAAGTACCATTTTTGATTTTAGTCGCATTGCCCTAGTTGGTAATCGCTTTGATCGTTGTATTTTTAACGTATTGCGTGAAGGTCAGCCTGTTGTCTAAAGTGAGACCCAGATTTGAGACTTCTCCTACTAATAGTAGTTTTTTTCCTCCATAAGCTGGGCATTCTCAGATAAACTCAGGTTTCTGCGATTTGTGAAAGCTACCATAGCGGCCTTATCCAAGTTTACCGACAATCCTTTATTTATGCACCATTTCTCAACGGTATTTAGGGCCTATTGCATCAATGAAGATACAACCCCCCAGACTTCCCTCCGATAAGGATTGTGAAGTCATCCCCAAATCTCTGTATGCCCATCGTTTCCAGCTCCCACAAAAGTGTCCTTTTGTGGTGCCCTTTTAGTCCGAGCGAAAAGGGAGGTAATCTTTTTTACTCATCCTGGAGTATACGCCTGCAGCTTGATAAAAACTCGCAAGCCCTCTCACCACGACGAAGTTGCAAACACCTTAAAGGTGTTTACTATACAAGATCGTAACCTTCACAGTCGAAGTAAATGGCAAAAATCAGGAAGTTTCAATCAGTCGATTAAAGCAAAGAGTATGAATTGTCAAGTAAGGAAGGGAAGGATAAAGTAAATTATAAACAGATAAAGAACAGAGGTATAAGTTCATATTGGGTACACGTACAAATGAAAAACTAATTAAGTACCTACGTATAAAGCAACGGGAAATAAAGATTGCAATTTTTAGTTAAATTAGCCACTATGATGGTAAATGCGAACCGACAATCTGATGAAATAGTATAATTTCTGCATTGGATCAATTTCCATATAAAATTCTTCAATAAAAATAATCTTGCTAAACATGAAAACGACATGAAAACATGAAAAGTTGGTTGAACGATGATTTACGATCTATAAAATATGAAAAACTTGTTAATATGTAATTTTAAGATATTTTGTGTTTGTGTATTGTGTTGATAAATTGTTTGAACTCATCTAAGGTGAACCTCATTAGTGATACATAATTTCATGATTCCATAAAACGTAGTGTTTTGTAAATAGAATTTTACGGCAAAGATACAGGTGATTTCCCTGAAGTTTATCGTAACGCTTGGAGATTTGAAAATACGCGAAAGAGATGTGGAAAGGAGCCAAGAGAAGAAATGATTTGGATTGGACACCTAAAAAGTAAAATTAGTAGGAGAAATATGAGAAACGACAAAGAGCTTTCAGATTGTTGATATACAATTATAAAGATTACTTAGTAATAAAGACGGTACAAGGCGATAAAATACACCAAAAGAAAGAGAATAAAGAGCTAAAAATTTTTTAGACCAACAAGACATCTGAAAAATGAGATTTATAAAAAAGTTTATAAATTATTACAATTTGGAAAAAATTTGCAACAGTAAATTATTTTAGAAGAAACGGCTTAAGCTATGGAACTCAAAATTTTTGCACATACTATATATGGGGAGCTTCAAAAATGTTGGCGCCGTTGTTGCCCATTTTGAAACAATTCAGAATTATCACAATTTCCGCAGTATCCGCGGACTTTGAAGCAGGTTTATTATTTCTTTCCTTAGTTTAGCTTACTGACTCTATTTTTTCCCATTTCAGAATCACCCGATCCAGCCCGACCAGCCTTGCGCGCACCCAGAGGGAAACCTCTGCATTCCAAAACGTCAACGCACCCACACCAGATGAAGGAGATTTGGGTCAACCCCGGTACTCCACAGTTCAAGTTCAAGAAACAATTCAGTACTATTTTGTCGCTTGTCCGAAAACGATGTATTAACCTAACTTAATTTTTGAAATAAAACCAAAGGGGTTCTCGAAAAGTTTTCATTAGGATGGGATGTTGTGAACGGGAGACTACCTAACCTACAAATTTGAAAATTTTTAATAGAACCACAGATAAATATACAGATAGATAACGCTTATGGGAATTCGCGCAACCTGTTTGTGGTCTCCAAAGGAGACCAAAATATTTAGTACAGGAGACGACCACCGCGAGCGTGCTTATGACACAATAAATTTATTTTGATATAAATTGTTGTATCATGGTTAGGGTACACGCGCTTTTTGTACAAAATGCACAAATATAACCTAAAATAGCATGATTATAGAAAGTAACCAACTATGTGATTTTAAAAATCACTAGAAACCACCATGGAAATCACTAAACTCTGCAAATATCATCGTTTTTAGTCGGGTGTATACGAAACCTTATGAAAATTACGATAAGGCACCGCCATGTTGTGTTTCGGTATTTCAAATCTCAGCTTCACCCCCATGAGTTTTACATTCTTCCTACGAAATATAAAGCAAGTACGTAATTCTAATTATAATGTTGTTTTAAAAAGCTGCTGACTTGCAATGTAAGTTACACCGCGAGCCATATCCGACAGTGTATGCATATCTTGATAATGTTACTTCACGGTCACGGCATATCATTGTCATTTATGATATAATAAAAATATTTGTTATCGTTGATCTTACCATTGTAGGTTTCTGCAATGATGCTATAATGACTAATGATCAATAAGATGGGAACATTCGTGCTCCATCTGAATGCTTAATAAAGAACTAAAAATTGTGTTGCAAATTTTTTACCCACGGTTGGCTATCTGTATATTAATCTGTGATAGAACGTTTAATTTTGAATGAATTCTCTAACGTATAATTTCAAATATCTAAGAAAATATCTTACGGGTGAAATCAGCGTTTTCTTTTGAAAACTTGGTTGAAATTTTACTACGTTTATGTTTGCGTATCTGTGCGACAAGTGCTGCGAACATCGGGTATTCAAGTTTACAAGTGCAGGCATCCAACAACAACAACTAGGATTATTTGAACCTGGCAAGATAGTAAATTTATTTGGCCATTATTTATTCCGGTCTGATAATCTTCGAAAACTTTGTTTAATTTTAAGAACACGCCAACGCCTTTACATCTAAAGCACATTTATTTAATAGTGTATCATCAATTATTTTCAGCATTTATAAACTACGTACCTGTAAATATTCGGATAATAAATTTGGTTTCTATCAATTTGTTTTGGGTTTGTTGAAAGTGAATCTCAGTAAGCACAAGTACCATTTTTAAGATTGAGGTAAAGTGTCAAGTAAGTAAAGTCTGACCACAGTGGTGGCTTGATGTGATCACTAGTTGAGTTATGAGCTGAAATTCTGGGTTCAAATCCCGGACTCGGCAGAATTTCTTAGCCCAGCCCTCTGGTGAACATCAAACTGTGGATCGAAATACTAATAACTTTCCTTAACATCTTAATGGAAAACGGGGTACAATAAGCCTAGAGCTTCAGTACAAAGTGGGCATTGAACCACTACCCGTGCAGCTAATTTGGAATTTGGAAGTTAAGTCTGCGTCATACGAAATTGGATAAGGGAGATCGCACACTAACGTAAAGGGGCCCGAAATAAATAATTTCACTGTATGTTCATTTTATCGCTTAGTTCTAACTATAATCTTTAGTGTACATCGCAGTAGGTATATTGTCGTGTTTCAAATATTAATTTTGAATTTTTTTAAAATTTACTTAGCAAGATTTTGTGTACTTTTATTATTTTCTTAATTTTCTCGTGTGGATAGTATATCGCTCGGCTGCTCCTCGTGATATACGATCCACCTCGCGTTTAATTAGCCATTTAAAGTTCTTGTTAAATAATATACTATAATGCAATACAAAATAATATAAAAAAATGTTTTTCAATGTAGAAAGGACGTTCATGCGTGAAACTTGATAGTAGATAAAAAATTTTAATTTTGAAAATTGGAATTCTCAATTATATAGTCATCCTTCCTCAAAAATTCAAAACCCTTCATCGATCATTTCGGAGCGTAATAAATGATTGTAAAACAAATTTTTAACATAGAGCTTTATGGGTAAGTAGCATTTGTTGTGTTTAAAATTATAATAATTATATTAATAAAGTAAATACCATAATAAATAATTTCTTAAAATATTCTTCAAACTATGCAGTTTATGTAATTCCATTAAAAAAATGGTGTTGACAAACGTTAAAATTAATTATTAATTATTTTAATAAGTTAAATTAAAACTATAGTACTACATTTTTCTTCATATTGAAATCTAGCAGCAGCGCGCAACCCCAACACATACACAAACGCCAAATACATAATAAATGTTATATTTGAATAAATTTGAATAGGCGTAGTTGTCAAGTTTCATATAATAATAAAAATAGAGTCAAATTAATGACTTATTTTATTAACTGATATTTTACAATAAACTACTACAAAATATTCGGGAAGAATAATAAAACATTATAGTAAATCATTGTATGATTATTGATGTATTTTAAAATTTTTCTCTAGTTCCGAATAAATTTTGAAAAGGTTAGTACTCATTTGACTCTAGCGTAGCGCATGAACGTCCTTAAGCTCATGATCCATTCTGTTGGAACGTGTAGAAAGTATAGTTCGCATAGTGTGTTCGAGTAAGAGGGACATACAATTCACAATTCTTCTATATGCTTGCGTATCTTTAAAATTCCCTTACTACAGTGGAGGAAATATCTATATGTAAAGCCACAAGTATTTGCCATCGCCTCTTTTAGCAGAAAAAAAATTCAACTTTTGTACAAGGCTCATCAGACGTTTAATTTAATAACAAACACATATATATATACATATGTAATAGAAAAACAAAAATCTTAAAAATTTTAGCAATAAAATAAACATAATTTAAAAAATTGATATAATCAGGTTTATTGTGTATCAAAAACGTTATTATAAAGGTGACATGACATACAATAAGGTTTTCGGCTAATTGGTATGCACTATAAATGTTAAAAAAACCTTCATTATAAATATCATGTTGAAATAACGGTTTCTGAAAACTATTGGTAATACCAATTTGCCGAAAACCTTTAATATTATGTCATAACTGTCACCTTTATAATAACGTTTTTGATACATAATAGACCTGAATAAATAATTGAAGAAAATGGCTATAAAGCCATCTAAAATACATTAATAATAATTTGTCGATGTAACTTTGTTTAAATTTAATTTAATACTTAGTACTGTCATCTTTGTACGCATTCACATCAAAAATTCAATGTAACATTGAATTTACCAAGCCCTGAAGAATTTTAATAAAAATAGAGTTTCGAGCTTCCTGAATTGTCACTTTTAAATCAAAAACATTGTTGAATTGGCGTCCGATTTCGTAAATCTGACGAGAGAGAATACCCCACAGATTCTCTATCGGGCTTAAGTCGGGACTACTAGTAGGTATATAGGCCATTCTAAAACTGCCATGTTACGATCTTTAAATCACTTTGAAATGTGATGTGAACGATGGATCGCTTCATTGTCCTGATGGTGGAATACGAACTCCCCTTCCATGATATCGTCGCTAAAAGTTATTAAAACTTTTTCTATGTGATTATTATAGTTATTTGAATTCATTTTCGTTGAAATCCAACAAATTGGGGTTCTTCCTTTATAAGCAAACGCTCCCCAAATCATAACTGGACGGCCACCAAAATTTCTACTTAAGCAAACTTCTCTGTTTTTGCTCAAATCGTGCCAATAAAACCGGTAGCCATCAAGGCGAGGGGGAAATCTCTGGGGAAATTTGGTGTACAAGTGACGGGAAATCTAGGGAAATCTCAGGCAATCTTAGGAAATTTTAGAAAATCCGAGGAAATCTGATTAAATTCCGGGGAAATCTGAAGCAATCCCGGGAAATCCAAGGAAATCTAGATGAATCCGATTACTTAATGTTATACAAATTTCGTTATAATGTTAAATTAGCACTTACAAAATATGAATGCATACACCTTTGTTTTAAATTGGTTTTAAAGTTCTTGATGGTTTTGAATTACAGATTCCTACGTGTACATTTCTTATTGCGTTTATGTGACTAGGAGATGATATACCAGCGGCATTTTTGTAAATTTTGCCACTTATCGCGCTGGAAGGTCAGCCCTCGAATAACATTTTCCCAAAGTTGTAGAGAAATATGGCCAGAAGTTTTCGAGAAAATCGACTTTTAAAATATTTTCACCGAGGTAGTATAAAGACTGGAAGTAAAGCAGTTGACAATCGCTAGAGTGGCTTACATGGCTACCTACATGTAATTAGGCTTATGCCTGTTTGTAGGGTTTTCGATATATATGAATAAATAAATAAATAAAACATATAAAATTTTATTTTAATTTGATTTTAAAAGTCGATTTTCTCGATTAGTTTGAAAGTAGTTATTGTTTAATATAATAGGGGTATTTTTATTAATTTTTATTATTAATTATTCTTTTAAGGCCTTACATACGTCTAGCAGCGTCAAAAATACGCTAAAATAAATATTTTCTTAGTAGAGATAACAATAGAAATTAATAAAAATAAATAGTACACATTGTTTATTGGTATTTAAACTTTATAAAAAAATTTAATTCACTTTATTGTTACAAAAATTATTATGGAAAAATGTACGTGATCCACAACACTAAGTTGTTCCACGGTTGGCATCATATCTCCAGTAAATGTTGATCGATCTTCAAAATTAAAAAAAATCTTGCAAAATAAAGTTGTAGTTATAGCCTGTCGAGCTGGAATTTTGATATTTTGATTTAAACATTTTATAAAAATAATTAAAGTGTAAAATTTATGACGTAAACCGCATACTTTTTTTTAAACTGCCATAAGTTGCGTATTTTTTGGAAATTCAAAATTCCGGCTCGACAAACTATTAACTACAACTTTATTTTACAAGAATTTTTTTTAATTTTGCAGATCGATCAACATTTACTGAATATATGATGCCAACCGTGGAGCAACTATTTTTTTCTCAGTGTTGTGGATCACGTGAATTTTTATATAGTAATTTTTGTAAAAATAAAGTGAAATAAATTTTTTTACTAAGTTGAAATGCCAATAAACAATATGTACTATTTATTTTTATTAATTTCTATTGTTATCCCTACTAAAAAAAATTTTAATTTTAGCGCTTATTTGGCGCTGCTAGACGTATGTAAGGCCTTAAGTTATATTGTAAAATTTGACTTTAAAATTAATTATTTAAAAATTCAAGTGGGGTATAATTTATTTTATAAATTCTCTTTTAATATAAAAACTTATACGTGATACATGTATAAGTAGTTATTATTAAAATTACTATTACTTATTTGTATTTCGAATTATTGAGTTATTATAAACGTGTTATTTGGAAAACTATGAGAGAAAGTCTACTTACTCTCTTAATGAAGCGAAATCCAAAGAAATTTTAAGTAATCTTAGGCAACCCTCGGAAATCTTAAGAAATTTTAGGAAATCTAATGAAATCTTAAGAAATCTAAGAAAATCTTAGGCAATCCAAGGAAATTTTAAGAAATCCAAGGAAATCTAATGAAATCTTGGGCAATTCAAGGAAATCTTAGGCAATCCAAGGAAATCTTAGGCAATCCAAGGGAATTTTAGGAAATCTGGGGAAATTTTAGGAAATGCAAGGAAATTTCATAAAAGGAAATCTGGTGTACAAAAATTTGGTTTGCGGTTTCCCCCTCGCATCAAGGCCGTCCAAATTACACTTTTTCTCATCGCTAAAGATTACATTATACTCACTTTTAACAATTAAATAGGGTGTAAAACACAAATTTTTACTTTTATAATCAAAAAAAAAAAAAATTATAACCTAAATATACGTTAATTCTTATCAATGGTATCACTAATGATAAACTAAAGGAAAAAGCATTTCAAGTTGTAAGAAAAATAATAATAATAAAAGGTGAACTAAAAAAGTGGTACAGAAGACGAGACTCAATATATTTCTATCTTTAAGTTCTTCATTTGTCTCTCACTAAAAAATTGAATACAAACATGGGAATGGGATGAATTCGATTACAACGTAAGAACCAACGTTAGAAAATTAGCTAATATTGCTTTAATCAAACAAAATCGAAAAATTAAATAAACTCAGATCCATTAAAACAAAAAGCGATCCACAAGAAAAACTGAAACAAATAAAATTTAGTCCTAATAGAATACTAAATTTAAGTGATAAAACATTTACCGTAGAACAATAAGTTCTTTTAAATAAAGGTTTAAAATATTGCCCCAAATAAAATATGAATTTGAAAGATACCATTAATTTATCCATTGAAACCGATATATTATGTATCAAAAGAGGAAACCTCCTACCTATAATAGCGCACAAATGTGCAGAAATTATAAAAAAGAATATCACTAATAATAACAGAAAATAAACTGAAGTTATAAAAACCCTCAAAAATAAAATTATAAATGATGATTTAATTATAACAAGAGCAACACCATCGTTATTCTAAATAAGAAAGTTTATATACGAACAAAATAAATACGCGTTCATAAATACAAATGCTGATTTTAATGTTATTAAAGACCCCACTAATAAGCTTCAAGAAGATGTTAAAAAGATAATATTGTTTTTTGAAATTAAAGTTATAAGAAAAAATTAATAGTAATGGACCCAATCCCACCGAGGCAGGCTATCAGGTTATCTAAAAATCCACAAGGAAAATTACCCCATTCGATCAGTAGTTTCCACAATTGAAGCTCCACTTGAAACCAGCTCATACCATTAGAAATTCCTATGACCTAATCAAAAATACGCGATATAAATATTCCAAGAAATGCAAAATTAACATCTTTCGAGTATTCCAATACAAAAATGCATTGATAGAATAGACGAGTTGATACATAAATCACCTAATTTACCTTCACTTGCCAAAATAGAATTATTAAATATCGTAAAACTTATTCTATCTCAAAATTATTTTAAGTTGAACAACATATTTTACAAACAAAAAAATGGTTTAACCATGGGTAATGGTTCGTCGTCATTATTCTCAGATATTTCCATGGACTCTCTTTAGAGAAGTTTACTGGATAATAAAGTTAAAAAATGGTTTCACGAATACATAATATACCGGTATCGATATGTAGATGACATCATTGTATTATGGAATGGAACAAACAGACAATTAGATAATTTCCTCAAATATATAAATACTTTAGACAACAATATTAAATTCACAATGGAAGTAGGACAAGAAGAACGACTGAACTATTTAGATTTAAGCATAGAAAGATACCGTCAAACGGGGTGAAAAGGATCACACGGGGTGAAACGGGGTGAAAAGGATCACACGGGGTGAAACGGATCACCGACGTTTTTGTACGGAATCTTTTTAGGATTGGTAGTATGCGTACGATTTGTGGCTAATAAACGTTAAAATATGTTGTTGGGAAGATCAGTCTTTGGAAAAAGTCTGAAGACAGAGCTGAGCTCGCGTTGCGTATGGTTGATATTGGCGAAAAAACAAAAGGTGATACTTGCGTAGTTTTTACAAAGCGTTAAAAGATTGACATCCACAGAATAAGCTATACAAGTTGGAGACTCCTGGTAAGTTTTTATGAGTTACCCAATTGGTCGAGTACATCAGGAAATAAAAATATTTTTTAAATCATTTTTGGTTGAAGTTTGAGAATTTTTTAAGTAAAAAATTTCAAGTTTAAGGGGTGAAACAGATCATCTATTACAACAAAGAACGGGTTCAAGGGAAAATCCAAAGAGGGATAAAAAAGTGAATGGAAAACAGGAAAAAGTGTTTCTTAGAAAGACCTTGAAAAAAAAATAAAAGTTTGCAGGAGCAGGAGGAAGAAGGCACTAATATGAATTTTTCAGAATTGGAAATTGACGACAACGTTTCAGACGACTTACCTGAGGGGATTGATGAAAATTTTCACTTTGGAGAATTTGTTATCGTGAAATATGTCACGGACAAAAGAGTTTGATTTTTTGCTGCTAAAATTGAAGAAATTTTAGGCGAAGAGACTACAGTAAAATGTTTAAGGAAGAAGTCGTCAAAAATACAAATAACTTTTGCTTATCCCGAAATTGATGATACCGTAGTGGTCAAGCAAGAACAAATTATAAAAAGAATTCATGTTTAATCCCCCTAAGATGGGGCACATTTAGTTTTAAGAACATGTCCTACCTATTATGTAATATTTTTTATAGCTTTTGTTTTATTACTTAGTTTAAGTTTGTTTATATTTTTTCAATGAAAATATAACAAAAAACGCATTTTATTTATCAAGCTATCCAATAAAAACCGCTTGCAAAACATAAAAAAAAATTCTTTGTGATCCATTTCACCTCTGAGGATGTTGAAAAGCAAAATAACGGCATTTAAACACCTGATCCGTTTCACCCCGACACACGGGGTGAAACGGATCACCTTTTAAAAACAGAAATAAAAAAATAATCAATTGATACGTGGTTTAGGTAGTGTAACTCGATATTAACCATATCAATATTTTAGAAAACCCCAAAAAATGCACTAAACACTTTTCAGAACTAAAATGTTTTGTTATATTTAGTTATGTCGCACTTTGTATATTTGTAAATAATCATTATATTAGTGTATTCTATATTTTATGTTGGCAACACATACAACTTTAACTTGTAATTCCGTTTGAAGTGCACACGTTCTTTTTCGCTCATATATAATTTTCATTTACAATAAAGTAAATTCTTTTCATTTTCATCAAGTGTTCAATTATTGCAACCCACGTTACAACAAGTGGCGACGAGGTAGTGGAAATTCAAGAAATTCACTATTATTCATAATTTCGTTCGGCGTACATGTGGTAATGCCAAAAACAGATTCAGGTGAAAAAGTTGAAGTCAAGGACACCAGCTTGGAGAAAATGGCGGAAAGAAAATTTGTAATGTTTTCAAGTTTCGATAACGATAAGGAGGATATAGAATGTTATTTGGAAAGATTTGATTGCTTTTGTAGCTTGAACGATATTCGTGGTAAGGAGATGATATATTTATTTATTAGTAGTGTTGGACCAGAAATTTATAAGAAATTAAAATCCATTGCGTTTCCTACGAATCCTAAAGATCTTTCTTTTTCTGATATAAAGAAAAAACTAATGGCACATTTTCTTCCTGAACCATTAATTTGTGTGGAAAGACAAAGATTTCGTGCACGAAAGCAAGGTCCTACTGAGTCATTTAATGAGTTTTTAACAAGTTTAAAGTCATTAGCAGTTCATTGTGGATTTACTACAGAGGAAAGATTACAAGAAGAAATTGTGGACCAAATTATAACTGGTATTCGAAGCGAGAAATCGCAAAGTTATTTTTTAAGCACGCCTAAGTTAAGTCTTCAAAAAGTAATTCAAAAGGCGAATGCGGATGAATTAGCTGAAAAAAGTTTAATGGAATGGAATAATTCAAATAATCCACAAGTTTGTAAATTGACAACTGACAAATATTCAATTAAAACATTTTCAAGTAACAAAAGTAATCATAAAACAAAATTTCGTAAAGGTGATAATAAATTTTCACAAAACAAAATTCAAGAAAATGGAATTGTATGCTTTCGATGTGGAAAAGAAAATCATAAAGCGTCCGTATGTTACTATTTTGCATCCACCTGCAACAAGTGTGGGAAAATTGGACATTTGGGTCGTGTTTGTGGAAAATTTCCTCCAAAAGATAAGTTTAGAAAAGAGTTCAGCAAATGTATTTCAGAAATAACGCAAGAAAACCAAATTGATGAATCTTTGGATATTTTTCAAATTCGGACACAATCACCTCATTCTAAAATATTGAAAACAGTTCTTATCAATAATCAACAAGTGTCAATGGAAATTGATACTGGGAGTACTTATACTTTAATATCCTTAGAAAATTTTCGTAAATTACAAATTAATGTTAAAATTCATTCTTGCGATGTCGTTCTTTCCAGTTATAATAAAATTAAAATTCCAGTTTTAGGAGTAGCCAAAGTAAAGGTGAATATTGATGGTGATGATTATATTTTGGATTTATACATCATTAAGGAAAATTTTGATACGATTATGGGAAGAGATTGGATTTTCAAAATTAAATCAAAATTACACGATGTTTATGGTATCAAGATCGACATTGAAGATAAAGTAAATAAGTTGGTTTCGGAGTTTTCCGATATATTTTCTAATCAAATTGGATGCCTAAAAAATTTCGAAGCGGACCTCCATTTAAAAGAAAACACTTCACCAATTTTTTGTAGAGCAAGAACCATTCCTTTAGCATTGCAACCTCGTGTGGAAGAAGAAATAAATAGATTGGTTTCTATTGGAGTACTTTCAAAGGTGACTCATTCGGAGTATGCGACTCCAATAATTCCTATTATCAAGCACGATGGTACATTGAGGTTAGTAGCCGATTATAAAATTACAGTTAACAAAAATATTATTCCGGATGATCATCCAATTCCAACTATCGAAAACATCTTACCTAAAATGAATAATGGAAAATATTTTTCAAAATTTGATATCAGAGAAGCGTACATGCATATGAAAGTATCAGAAAAAACAGCCAAAATGTTAACAATAAATAGACATTTGGGTTTATTTCAAGTAAATCGTTTAAATTATGGAATTTCGAGTGCTCCAGCTCTATGGCAAAGAGCAATGGAAAACATTTTTTCTGAAATTGAAGGGTTACAAATATTTTATGATGATTTCAGTTTATCTTCACCGGATCCATTAACTCACGTAAAAAGGATGAAACGACTGTTTGAAATTTGTAGAGAAAACGGGATTCACTTCAAGAAAGAAAAATGTCAATTTTTAGCAAATGAAATATCATATTTGGGATATGTAATTGATGAAAATGGTATTCATAAAACTTCTGAAAAAATTAAAGCAATAGTCGAAGCCAAAGCTCCTCGTGATATTACCGAATTAAAATCATTCATTGGACTTGTAAATTATTATTCCAAATTTATAAGAAATTCAGCTGAAAAACTACATCCGCTATACAAATTATTGCAAAAAGGTATACATTTCCGTTGGACAATAGAAGCTGATTTTGCTTTTAAGAACATTAAACTTGAAATTGCTTCAAATCAAGTTCTAACGCATTTTGATCCTAATAAAACACTTGTGCTTGCTACTGATGCTTCTCCACATGGAATCGGTGGCGTTCTATCACACATTTTCTCAGATGGTTCCGAAAGACCAATTCTTTTTATCAGCAGAAGCTTGTCAAAATCAGAAATTAATTATTCGCAAATTGATAAAGAAGCTTTATCGATTGTATGGTGTATAAAAAAACTTTTTTATTTTCTATTTGGAAGACATTCCATACTTTATACAGATCACAAACCACTGGAATCTATTTTTAAGCAAGATAAGGCTGCACCAGTATTGAGTGCAACTCGTTTGTTACATTATTCAATATTTTTACAAGGATTCGATTATGAAGTAAAATTCAGAAAACATGAAAATCATTGCAATGCCGATTTCTGTTCTAGATTTATCGAAAATAATTCAAAAGAAAATTTAAAAGATTCTTCAGCAGTTTTTCAATTGGGTCAATTGGAAACAATACCAATTCAAAGCAAGATAGTTGCAAAAGAAACTCGAAAGGATTCCGAATTGTGTAAAATATTTAATGCCATAATGGGACCAAATTCGTCAAATTTAAATAACAATGGAGAATGGACTGTAGAGCAAGGATGTTTAATGAAAGGTATTCGCGTCGTTATTCCCAAAACCTTGCAACAATCAATATTGAAGGAATTACATAAAGGTCATATTGGTACATCGAGAATGAAAGCTCTTGCTCGATCTTACGTTTTTTGGGAAGGTGTGGACAGAGATATCGAAAATGTTACTAAGAATTGTAAAAATTGTTTACAATATTCGAATTCGCCAATTCATGCCAAAATTCATCCATGGGAATTTCCGAGAAATCCGTGGGAAAGATTGCATATTGATCACGCAGGTCCTTTTCATGGTTTATATTTTTTTATCATAGTTGATGCATACAGCAAATGGATCGAAATTTTTCCAGTAAAACGCATCGACAGTTTTACAAGCATTTCAAAATTAACTGAATGTTTTTCTCGGTTTGGAATTCCATCTAATATAGTTTCCGATAATGGTTCCGCATTCATTTCGTCTGAATTTTCAAAATTTTTAGGAAAACATCAAATTAATCATATTCGAACGGCTGCATATCATCCGTCTTCAAATGGACAAGTTGAACGATATGTTGGCATTTTCAAAAACGCTCTTAGAAAACAATTATTGGATTCAAAAGACATTCATCATAATCTTCAAGAAATTCTATTCAGTTTAAGAAGAGCTCCGCACAGCACTACAGGGAAGAGTCCAGCAGAACTTATGTTGGGAAGAAATATTCGTTCCCATTTGGATATCATTAAACCTGTTTCATTTCAAGATGTTATAATTCAAAAACAAACAAAGACAATTATTGATGGAGGAGGTCAAACACGAAATTTCGAAATTGGTCAAACCGTATTATTCAAATCATTTTCGGATAAAACATGGAAAATTGGAGTTGTAGTCAATAAAATTGGAAACGTTTTATACGAAATTTGGAGTAATGGTGTTAAATTTAAAAGACATGTTGATCAAGTTTTTCGAGGCGAAGAAAAATTTCAAGATTCAAATAATGCTGATGCTGATAGTAAAATTCAAGAAAAGGTCCATTTCGAGCAATTAAATGTAACTCCAGAAAACTTAAAAATTCCTAACAACCCTCCTGACATTCCTAATACTTCAAACCAACCAAAGGTATCGGATGACGAAATTCCACCATCAGACGTTGCCGGAAGATCAACGGATAATTTGAATAGTAATGGTTCCGGATTTGAAAGTAATCCCACTTCAAGACCAGTCCGAAGCAGAAGACCACCAGACCGTTTCATACCGTGAACAAGATTAGAGGGGAGGTGTTATATTTAGTTATGTCGCACTTTGTATATTTGTAAATAATCATTATATTAGTGTATTCTATATTTTATGTTGGCAACACATACAACTTTAACTTGTAATTCCGTTTGAAGTGCACACGTTCTTTTTCGCTCATATATAATTTTCATTTACAATAAAGTAAATTCTTTTCATTTTCATCAAGTGTTCAATTATTGCAACCCACGTTACAACATGTTTAATTCGCTATTAGCGAATACTTACAGTGTATTTTACATGTGCTAACTTTTAAACATTTTAGTTCTGAAAAGTGTTTAGTGCATTTTTTGGGGTTTTCTAAAATATTGATATAGAAATAAAAAAATCTAATTGGTGATTTTTTTTAAATGTTGCAGTAATTTGTGCCTCTGATATGTATCTTTAACATATATTTTTTCCAGAATTTTTTCTGTCCTAAAAAGCATGAAAAAATACTAAAAATCTAAAATTTTGATCCGTTTCACCCCGTTTGACGGTATACTAATAAACATAAATTTAGTATAATATAGAAAACCAACATATTATACTGATACAATGATACTAGCAGAATCTAACCACCCCTAGAGCTATAAAATCGCAGAACTTAAAGCTATGATTTGGCGACTCAACAATATCCCTATGAATAATCGAGATAAAGCATCTGAAATTATTATTATAAAAATTCTTGCATACAATAATGAGTACAAAGTTCAACTAGTTAATAATCTTATCAGAAATATGGAAAAACAAAGTACAGAGAAAAATAGCACTACACGATCACTTGAAAATAGAATAATCAAGAACTTCCTCACAATTCCCTACTATGGAAAAATATCGGAAAATGTAGGAAAGTTACTGAGAATTAAAAAGCGTTCTTATCCTATAAAACCACCCACTCATTAAGAGAACATCTATCAAAAACTAAAGATACCATTGATATATACGATAAGAACGGAATATACAAAACAGACCTAATAAAAAGGCTCTTTAAAAAAAAAAAATAATTCCACTAATTAATGTTTTACATTCTAAATATCAATTCCGGTTTTACTTTATACAGTACAAATACTACTAGTCGGGGAGCAGCAAATACAATCTTTGGATTAATGTAGGGTAAATACTTCTATTAAACCTACCATAAGTGTATGATGGCATTCTACAAATTGGTATATACTACATAATAAAGTTGCAGCTCCCCGACTAGTAGTATTTGTATTGTATACAAAAATATTAACGATACTTTTGAATGGCTGGACAGATTTTTTTGAATCATGGCTAAGAACACTCTCAATGAAGTCACCTTTTAAACAAAACAAAATTTATCAAAATCGGTCCATCCGTTTGGGTGCTATGATGCCACAGACAGATACACAAATACACAGATACACAGGTCAAACTTATAATACCCCTCTTTTTGCGTCGGGGATTAAAAATAAAGTGCGGGACCTGTGAAATGGTGTATTAGGACAAACAGATAGAACCTTTAAAAAAGGATTAAAAAACATTTTTCCTACTGGCATAACCATACCCGTGACAAATCAAATTTCTCAGACCATCTTATAGAGTACCAACATAACGTCGAAATGATGAACATACAAATACTCCATTTATGTAATAAAGGACAAAAAATGGATCGCCTAGAATCCCTTGAAATAAAAAATCTCTTAAAAAGCTGTCCTCAATCTGTAATCAAGCAGCAATAATTTGATTTAATAGGAAGTCCTCTCATCGACATTTGTTTTTAACTGGTCAATTTTTGTTATTTGTCAATAATTTTTTAATTTTTTGATTTTTCAACCTTTTATATATTTTATATACTGAATGATGGTTTCATAACCAAAACATGTATTGAATTTGGATAAAGATAAATCTTCTGATTATAAAAGTAAAAATTTGTAGACTACACCCTACCAAAACCCTACTTAATTGTTAAAAGTGATTATGAATAATTTTTACTACATCACGGAAAAACAAACAGAATATATTCGTCCAGGACATAATTATTATAGTACTTTTTAGTAAACATCAACCGTGCTTGTTTGTGACTCTGCCGATTGGATTTGCCAATCTTTTCGTCCACTTAAGTTTTTGAGAATAGGTATGATGTAAGTAACCAAAAATTACTAAAATTATGTATTTATCTAATGAAATAGGATTCATGGATTATAAAAAACGTATTTTTTTTATATTATAAACAAAATTAATAACTTTTTTTTATAAAATAAAATTGGAAAATACAAAAATCCGCCATAATAAGTTGAACAGCAATCAAAGCAAATGACGTCACCTCTGTGTGAGCTTGTAAAACGTCATTCTGATTGGATTTAATTTCGAAAGTGTGAGCTCTGTGTTCGTTTTTTGAATCAGGTTTGAATCAGGTACATTTTATGCTTTTAGGTTAGCTTTTCATTATTGTTTATAACCTGCAAAACTTCGACATTGACATTTACATAAGATGTGACGTCGCAAACAGACGCCATGACACAAGTAAGCGTTTTGGCGTGAATTTTAGATTTCAAATTAAAATGGTAATTTTTTCTATCAAACCTTTATTTTCTGCAGAAATTAAGATATTTTTTGGAAATAGTAGATACTGCCCGACTCATAAAACAGTTTTTCAAAATCAGTCATCATGCATATTATGTAGAATTTGGCAAACACGTCTAGTGGTTATGGACAAGTTTAATTCGGTTTAAATTTTAGACGTAGTTAATTGTTCTGTTGCCGCTTTTTGATCAATAATGATTTTTAAACGTTGATTTATCTTTGATTTTGGTCCTGGATCAATTTTTTCCATTTCGTTTTTCGAAAGCTTCATACCCCTTAGGCATTATAATTTTTCTACTTTTTTGAAACAAATTATATTTAAACTTTAATTTCAAAACTAAGAAAGACTTTAGATAGTATATTGTTTGGCTAGGGACGAAACAAAACGAAACCCTGGTCTGAAATCGTGTTTCATCCCGTGCCATACACACTATTTTACATATTACCTGCAATGAATCTGAGAGTTTCATTAACTAATCTAACTTTCATAAAATATAAAAACTGTCACTGTCAGATAAATTGACGGTTAAAACGATAGATTTAAAACTGAGTAGGTGGAAAGAAACTTGACCGTTTCTGTCCTAGGGAAGAAACCAATTGGTTTCTGACCAGCAGTCGCGTTGATCTGCAATTGTCGTGTTTCGACTGTCTCAACAAGCAATGAAACTCGCAGTTTCATAGTAGGTAATATATAAACTACTTTTATTTAAAATTGATCTACGAATAATTAAAAATGAAGCAACTAAAGGCCTGGTTACACAATACGAGTTGCTGACCTGACAGTGAACAGCTAGGGTACCTGTGTACTCGCATGCCAGTAGCTCGACTCGCTCGGTCACACAAGAGCAAGCTGCTGGCGTGAAAGTAGACAGCTACTGCACGTGTACTCGCATCTTTTCAGTATCTTGTTAGGTCTCGTGCAATATTGTCGCAAAATACATGACCGATCACAGTTCATACCGTAATAATGGCGGTTACAAAAATACTTTGCGTTGAAATACTTGGAGCTGAAAGTAATTCCTGAAAGTAAAGAAAGAAAAAGAGAGGGATTTGGGTCAGGAATTGGATGCAAAGGAAAGGGACAACGCATATAATATACTATCATTTCGCAATTCCGTGAAAGTTGACTTCCAAATCGCAAGCGAGTTGCTGCTTGTGGCTTGGTGGGGGAAGGCAAAAGGCGATTAAAATTAAAAAATGTTGTAGTAACTCGGATGCGAAGTACTGACAGACTCGCACATGACAGTAACTCGTATGATGCGGTCACATGGTATGAGTAGCTGTACTGCAGTAACTGACTAGGACAGCTCGGCGGTTGCTAGCTACCACTGTGGAACCAGGCCATTAGTTTATGCATTTATAAAATGAAAATTAGTAAAACTGCAATATAGAAAAGTAATCACAAAACGACTGTTTGTGAAAAAATGTTGCCAATTAGTACTCTTATTGGTCGTACTCTAAGGGACTACTTTTATAGGCGCACTGCATTTGTGTGCCATTGGGATACAAGATAGTTGATATTTACAAAAAAACATTTTAGAAGATTTTCTGAAGAATTTGCCGATATAGTGGCCTAAGTGCGCGTGAGGATACCTCCCTGCCCTCCTACCTAAAATCCAGAATCCAGATATTCCTAAATGTGGAAAACATTCCTAACGTTCCTAAAACGATTTTATAAATTCAAACAAACTTTAATACTTACTTAAATAATGTTAAATAATGTTATCAATATTGTTTCGATTCACTTATTTATTTATGAAAGTTTATAATAATATCATAAAATAACTACAATTTAATTAGTACCGGATATAGTTTTCTATGGCCAAACAGTATTTTCAATCCATTGTATGTAAGAAGATACCCTTGTATAAACTCCAGGTAATCGTTGCCCACAAGCTTTTCCAAATGAGGTAACTCCAATAATATTGTAAGCACAAGTTAGATCCGAGTTACGTACTTGAAGAGGACCTCCAGAGTCTCCCTAATTACAAAAATTCAATTAATAAATTTAAAAATCGAAAAAGTGTGTTTGTGGCTTTAATCGAACGAACCATCTTTTTTTAGATAAATACTTCCTTCATTAAGCTTTTGACGACTTTTTCCTTAAGGTTTTTGATTAAACTCATCTGACGGGGGAGCAGTCCTGAAATTTCCAGCTATTCTGCTCTCCGTATTATTATATGAATAGAATAATCATTTTTTTAATTTTTTTGCGTTTTTGCTTTTTTTCAAGGATATAATTTGTGTGATTTGTAGCAATTAGTAGTTTTGCCAACTGTTCAGTGAAAATTTCCAACTTTTGCCGGGTACGTTCCCCGTTAACGTAACTAAAGATTTTTACATCAGACAGTAGCAGTATCCCCTCTTTTGTACCAAATGCAACGCAGATGATTTGACAAAAACAAGGATGGTATTAACCTTTCGACATTACTGTTACGAAATGTGTCTTCCTCAGTAAATGTTGGAATTGCATTAATTTGGCTACTGACAGGCTATTGTCATGATAGCAAAAGCTTTAGTTGAGATTATGAAGAAAAAGGAAGTATCCATCTAAACAGATTGATCATTCGAGTAAAGCCGCAAACATATTTTTTTGATTTATGAAATTTGAAATTACACTCAATTTTGAGATATTGATATGAAATGCTAACATGAAGATTAATGCGCTTATTTGTGTATCTAAAAAATGTTATTAGAATGGATGGTATTCTACAATGTACAATTAATGCAATTATAAGGTTAGTGCTGTCTAAAGGTTGGTTTTACGTCAACCGCCGACACACTCATACATACACACGTAAAACGCAGCACAAATGAATATTAAAGAGTACAGTACAATTAGACTAAAAAACACCCAAACCGGGAAATCCAAAAAATAAAAGGTTTTATCGCCACAAAATGTTTATTACTCGTTCCTCTATAAGTACTAAGAAGTCTCCTGTTCTATTGCGACGGGTTTGGGTGGGGTGAGGGGGCGAAGGAGTCAAAACCATAAGTTTCCAAAGTTTTTGTCAAATATCTCAAAAATGATGGAAAATACAGGTAATACCATTCTATATAAAACTAAAGGCCATGAAATTTTCTACAAAAATGGTTCTATAAATTTTTTTGGTAAACTCTATAGATTAGGAGATATGGAGGGGAAGTTTCAATTTTTTTTTTTTAATTTTAAAAATTTTTAATAATTTTTAATTAATTATGTTATTTTGTAATTACTGATGGAAGTGATGGAGAAGAGAAGTGATATTAACCCTGTAAAGCACACATTTTTTTCTTTGGTTTCTGTCGAACTAAGTCTAACTAACCTTAATTAATCTAATTTAATAATTAATTTTGTGTGTTATACACTTATTTAGTATTAGTTATTATAATAATCTTTCATTTCTTACGATATTTAATTGTAATTTTCATTTTGAAGTGCTTTATGCACCACTTTTCTATTTTCTCTTTACTTTCTTTTATTATATATTTGTATGTCCATATGCAATTTTAATTAGATTAAAATGCTTTTTACAAATGCCAGTCTGTAACTAACAAAGGTTTTTTTTTTCATATAAATATATTAATCCTGGAAAAAAGTATTCAGGAAAGGCAAAAATTCTTTAAACTTTCCTCCTCCATATCTTCTAAGTTGTGGGGTTTACCAAAAACATGTTTAAGACAATTTTTCTGGAAAATTTAACGGCCTTTAATTTTGTACAGAAAGGGATTTGCTCTATCTAACGTCATTCTCGAGATATTTAACAAAAACTTGGAAATGTATGGTTTTGACTCCTTCCCTCCCCTCGCCCCACCCAAACCCGTCGCTCTTAAGCGGGAGACTTTTTACTACTTATAGAGCAACTGATAATAAACATTTTGTGACAATGTTACCTCTTATTTTTTGGATTTCGGGGTTCACATCTAATTGTACTGTACTAAAACGTGTAGATGGCTCTATTCCATAACTATTTTTGGATAAATATAGTGCCCCTACTATTTTTATCCGTTTGCGTACCCAGCCGGGTTTGCGTTTAACATAAATCAACCTTAACTGTCCAATCAGAATCATGTTAATGTTAACGTAATGTTAAGACAAAAACATGGCTTTTGATTGGAGCATTTGTTAACATTACGTTAACATTAACATGATTCTGACATGGCAATAAACAATAATGGCCAAATTATGCAGTTTAGCCTGCAACGAATTCTATAGGTAATAAATAGTACTTTCTGTGAAGTTAACGTAGTAACATAGTACCTAACTATGTAAGCGGTACATTTGGAAGTGATATTATACACCTTATAAGTTTCTCGTGAACTACAAAAAATATCAAAAAATTGTAAAAAAACTTTTCTAGATAGCAAACGGGATACTAACTGCGTACTTTGCGTTAGGACCCACCCAGCTACTTAAACTTACAAAATTTAAATAGCACTATATCCTTTATGGGTTATGACATCTCAAATTAAAGAACTTTTAAAATGCAATCGTTTTAGGCAAAAAAAATATACCTACTTAATATTTTCTCAAAATTAAAATTAGAAAGTAAGAAATAATAATCAATCAAAATAAAGTAGGTAATTAGAAGTTTCACAAGTCATTATTTATTATTTGTCATTAATTTTTTTTCCGTTTCCCATACAAAATTGTTTTTGAGCAATTTCTTGAAAGTAAATGTATTGCTTTCGATTGCATGGGACTGTATTTGGAATGTTATTTTAAATTTTAACATTGTAGAATTAAATACCTGACAAGTATCCTTGGATTCAATTCGAGATCCAGCACACAATTGTGTTTCTTCATCAATACCATTACTTAATTTGGTATCCTTTTTTGAGTAGCTCTTCTTGCAGTCGGCGTTTGTAAACATATCTAAAGTTACTTTGAGCATTGCATCGCTGGCCGAACCATAGGAGCTAGTTTGTCCCCATCCGCTTGCAACACCTAATTTATTGTTTAGACTTGGATTTGTGTTCAAACATGCTGGTCTAGTGTAAGTATTCAACTGAGGTTCATTTTTCAATTTAAATAGTGCTATATCGTGATATCTGGAAGAAGGTGTATATTTGGGGTGTACTATAATTTCTTCAATTCGTATCTTTTGAGGTCGAGCGTCATCGCTCTCTGAATTTAATACTAATTCGCCAAGTAGAATATATTTTGGCTCATCACTAAAATTAAACACCATTAAAATTAGAAATATATTTTGATTTACTAACGAGAAGAATCCTCTCAAGTGTAACTTGTGTAAGTGTAACTAAGCGAAAGTTTTTTCACTATGAAATAATTACTAAAAATGATTACTAATAAGTATTGCATAACTGTCATTGCATTAACTTGCTGAAGTACTTTATCCAAACATCCAAACGCATCAAACAAAACAAAAACGGTTGCTCATACCATTTAAAATAAACATGTGTTTGCTTAATTTTAGTACATTTTCAACCTACCAAAGAATGTTCCAATCCTAAAGTTACACTAGAGAGGTTTTCTTCATAAATAAATTTAGAGACGGAGGACTTCAGGTTATTGGAAAAACCTTTATGAGAAAATTGGCGAATATCGCAAAAACTGTATAAGAAGTTGTAATATATACGCTAGTAAGAATATCGAAGTAAGTAAGAAAAATAGAAGTAAGAAGTAAGAAAATGGAAAGTTGCTACTATTATTAAGATAAAATTTCTGCAATTTATTTCTAACAAAAATTGAAAATTAATTAATATTTTAATAAAACCGTTAGTTCTATTTCACCTTCATAAGTCTGTGGTCACATGCTATATAGGCTATAAGGATATAAGTCCACTTATGCCCAAATCCATTTTTTTTTATTGAATTAGATTCATAATAATTGGTGTCAACTTCTGGTATAAGGAGAAAAGTTTATGTCAATAAATAATTGGAAATTTAAAAATTTGTTTACAGATATATTATAGTTAAAATCAATCAAAAAATAACTACCTACCTAATTTTTTTTTGTTTACTTCTGCTATAAGGGAATTTGTGATACATTTGTGAGTTAGCAATTTAATTTTTAAAATAAAAGTTTAGTGGTTATAACTTATAAGCTAGTAACTTTTAAAGTTAAAATTTAAAAAAACGTTTTTTGCGTCTCCTGTAAAGTTGGCTATTTGTACTTAAACCCTTCTAGCATGTGACCACAGAAGTATATTATACAGAGTTGAGAATAATAATACTTACAATTCTTTCAGGAAAGTACAATGTGCCGCCGATAAAACAAATCTTTCACTAATTAATGAACCTCCACATAAATAGTGTGTCTCATTATTGCCATCATTAAATCCAATTAATGCCTAAATGAAATGTACACATTATTTTATAATTAAGCACAAATTAGCTTATCAAATTAAATTACCATGTGAGGAAATTCTTGAGGTTTGGCAGGAGTCCCGCCAACAATATTTTCTACAACTACAATTGGGCAATCTTCCAAGTCTGGTGAAGGAGGAGCGCCTATAACACCACTAAGAGCCCCCGATGGTCGGAATACAAATTTTTCGTATTCTTTGCAGTCTGAAATTAAAAAATAGACAATTAATATAAAAAGATTGTTACAATTTTCTAATTATTGTAAAAATAATAATTTATTATTAATTAATATAATTATTTATATTATAATATTTATTTATTATTATTTTTATGTAAAAGTTTCGGAAATGCATACATTCTCTACTTTTATCTCCTACTTTTAAGAATACTTTTTTGGTTGTTGTGGAAGGAGTAGTTGGTATTGTTCTTGTAATGGGTCTTCTCGTAGTCGTAGTAGTTATCATTGGGGGAGCAGCACCAGTGGTACCACCAGAACCACTAGCGCAACATACAATCGGTTGATTATTTAAAAATCCACAATTTTTCGGAAAAATATTTTGGGTTTGAATAGCTGTTAGTGCTGATGGGCATAAGCTAATTAATTTGCAAATACCATTGGCTCCAGAAGAAAGTCTGCACGAGTCCCCTGTAAACAATGCATTTTTATGAGAATTATATTAATGCAATAATTGCTAAATTTCAAGACACCCAAAGCTTAATTTTGACAAAAATTTAAAAAAAGTCACATTTTCAAAATTATAACTTAGACTTTCATAACCCAATAACACTTAATTACCATTTTAAACCAAATTTTAAATATAATAACTTACATTTTCAAAACCAAGATAACAATTCACAGTTAAGACCAAATTTTCAAAATAACAATTCAAATACAAATTTTAAATCTAGAAAAAAATTTCAAGAATTTAACTAAGGGTTACTACAAGAATTGGAATGAAAGAAAATTCTACGAGGTCGAACACGAAACCCAAGCCAATATAAAGATCATTCCATGTCAAACCAACTAGTCACTCAAATTGACCATCACAAATTTCTTTGAAACTTTGGTTAATTATACTCTTTAACATCCTCACCAACCTCACAAAATGTTTTTGAAAAAATTATCACATAACAGGTTTATATTAAAAATATTTTAAAATACGAAAAAATTCATAGTACGATATAAAGGCCTTTATTTCACGGTTATTTCCGATCTTCAGTCGTATATAATGAAGAAAATAAAAAAAATATTCGAAACAAACAAACAAAAAATATTGAAAATTGACGAAATTGACTTACCAACTCAACTAACCCAAGAAAAATATCAAATCTGAACGATTTATCTATAAATACATACTAGATACCATAAATACTTAAAATTTTTATTTTGGGTTCATTTTCTAGTTTTTACGCCTTACGGTTAAAACGTGGTAATTTTTGAATTTTGAATTTTTTCAAAGTTTTTAGAAATCAACTCAGTGGGCAGTGCCTTCGGATTTCAATCTAACAGTGTTAAGGTATGCTCACAGTAGGAGTCGGTTGCCGGATTCCGATTATCGGAGCTGACAATTCAATGTGGTAACAAATGGAAGTGTTCACAGTGTAAGCAGGTGAATAAGCGTCGAGAGTGGTTGTCGGCGCTGGTATTTATCGGAATGAAGTGTGCACAGTGCAAGCAGTTTTCTAATAAGCGCCGACCGAATCGCATAATTCAACGTAAAAAGATGTATGTATGTGAACACGTACACAAGCGAGGTCGCTTTAAAGCAGGCAGGCGGTGCTGGCATATTCAGAACAATGATTTGTTTTATGTTGGTGGCGGTTTCCAGCTACAATCTTTAAGTAATAATTAGGAATTAAGTACATTTAATATTTGATTTTGAAAGTTGGAATGATCATAGCTTGCTACAATTAGTGCAAATGTGATACTGCACATACACTGGCTAGCAATGTAATTTGTACCTTTTCAAGACTATTTTTGACACACAACAATCAATTTTATAGCAAAACTTTTCAGACATTTTTTGTAGAAAATTTCATTGCCTTCAATTTTGTATATATACATTTTCTATTTTGTAGCTCCGTTTTTGACTGACAGCAAATTAACCTTCTGGTGGGCACGTTAAAAAGGTTACACGGATGGGCACTTGGGGTCTTTTTAGACCCCAGGAATTCTACGATATAATAGTACATAAAAGTTGTGTAATTTGGTTTTTAATATATTACAAACGTTAATTTAATTAAAATATTTATTAACTACCTATGTAGGTACATACATTTTTAAAAAAAAAAGTCAAATTTTTAGAAATTTTGCTAAATACGTTAAAAAGGTTACACGGATGGGCACTTGGGGTCTTTTAAGACCCCATGAATTCAACAGCATATTATGATGCAAATATAGTACATAAAATTTATCAATAATAGCAAATTACTAAAGAAGTAATGAATTAGAACCTTATTAACACTAAATAAATTAATTAAGCCACAAATCAGCTATTTTACAGATCGCTAATAAGAAACATTATTTCTGGGGTCTTAAAAGACCCCTTGTGCCCATCCGAAGGTGTTTTAACTTTGAAATTTTTTTTCTACCTCTATAATGATCTTAGCTCAACGTTTATAAACTAATTATATTAGTTAAACATTTATAAGAGATGTCCTAAAATTTCAGCGTGAAATATCTTCAAATTTTAAAGTTATGAGCAAAAGTAACACCCGGGGGTCCCAAAAGACCCCACGTGCCCACCCGAAGGTTAAACAAAACTGTAAAATACAAAAATTATGCTCAAAATCGTTGCAACGAAATAGAAAAATGTATAAGTAGTTTTTGTTGCAAATTTAATTCCCTACATTTTTGTTTATATACATTTTTGTATTTCGTCGGGCCGTTTCCGAGATATATTGAATTAAAAAAAAACTGCCTAAAAATTTCCAGATAATTTAACATTGCTGTTTTGATAGTTTTAATAAAATTTTTACAGAGACTTTTTAAAGTCAATATACCTACCTCGGAAACGGCCATTTCATTTAATGCTATTGATTATTTCGTCACATCAATGCTGATCAATGCTTTAACTGACAAAATTGGTGCACTTTTTTTAAGAACTCTATAAGCTGGAACTCTCTTAGCTTCTGGTAAGCTTCTGGCGAAAAGCCACATACGTGTGGCATTTAAAATCTCTTAAACTGTGGATGCAAAGCTCTTGTAAAAGTAGTATTATTGATGTTTTAAGTGGTTCATATAATATATTTATGTAAAATATACAAAGAATTATCTTGTTTGTATATAAATAATGAAACATTGTCGACATGTGAATCTTACCAAAGCGCAACCGATCAACAAATTTTAACCCAACAGAATATCCAAATGTAACTAACTTCAAATATTACATTAAGAATGCATGTTAAACGAATTCACTAACAAAATCTGTTCTATTTTTGAAAAACTCGACAAACTGGGTTAATTTGATGAAAATTACCAGAAGGCGAAAAGCCGTTTACGTGTGGCATTTAAAATATCTTAAACTGTAGATGCAAAGCTCTTGTAAGTTGTCGAGATCTTTGTAAAACTAAAGTATTTGTTTTCATTAAATAAAAATTGTGAATCTAAGTAATCCATAATAAAAAATACTTGTCATCAGGTATGCATCTACATTTAAAATTTTAATAAAAGAAAGTACCGCAACATAGTACAGTTGTCTAAAGTCCTATAAGTTTATCCATTCCCACCCAAAGAAGGGTTATGACGTCATAACCCTAACAATTTCAAATTTCATTAATTTTTTTCTGATGCTTAACGCACTCAAAAAAATCAGAAAAAAAACTGATGGCTCCGTTTGATCTCTACTTTCAAATAAAAAAATAAAAAAAGTATGAAGCTCCTCCATTATAGAATAATTATTGAACTCAGCAGGTGCAGGTTATCAGGTTTCTGATAATGCCAACTTCAAGATTAAAATTATTCCGCGGATCGGTGCAGTGGTGCAGTTATACATATGTAATAAATAATGATACTTCAACCAACGTCTTATGAATTTAGTTTCTTAATACGAAGCGAAAACAAAGATAGATACATACGTTACTTTTCAATACGATAACAATTAGTCACAGCCAGGCAAAACCTGAGTTTACTGTGAGCACATCTCTTGGTCGTAAGCGCCGACTTTCGGCACTGGTAAAAAGCATACCGGTATGCTACAGAGCGTAACCAAAATGAACAATTTTTGCGCATGACGTCACGCGGATGACAAAATTCAAATGGATGATATTATGTTACACGGTTAACCAAAGCTGATTTTTGTTTCTGTGTTTATTTTAATAATTTTTGAACTTCTAGTATTGTTCTTCGCACTGTTCTTTGTCAATGAGAAGATAAACATAAAAAATGGTAAATTTATTTATTAAAAATATAACGGTAAAACAAATATTTAAATTTCAAGATATTAAAATTTTTTTAAATAGGTACCTTTTTAGTTTTTAGTTGCCATTTAGAAACTATAATTAAGAAATAATAATTAAAACCATTTTCTTAATAATTATTATATTACGGTTGTATTGATATATTAAAGTATGATTGTTCTTACTTTAACAACATATTACTATTTTTTACATAAAGAAATAATAGTTAAAATATTGGCCATTAAAATCTACAAAGTAGATGAAAAAATTCGAAATAAACAAAATGATAGCAAGACAACACCGCAGTCAGGGCCGTCTTTAGAATCAATGACGAATTAAATAATAGCATGAAAAAATTATTAAATTTAAAAAGAGCTTTACCGAATTACATGTTTGGATCTTAGGGGGCGTTCATTAGTTACGTGAGGCGTTTAGGGGTGAGGTGGGGGGGGGGTGAGCCGAATCTCACCCAATCTCACAGCGGGTGAGGGGGGGAAGAAGTGTTATCGCTAATGGGTAATTATGAAATCAAAGAAAAAATTCACTTAGATTCTTTAAAGTATATTGCTGGTTACGTGGCATACAAATTTAAAGATAAATATGAATTAGGAATACCGACAAAAAAATTGGATGGTAGTGGGACGCCTGATTGGCTCCAAAAGATTTCAAGAGGGTCTCTTCTTCATCCTAATGATGAACTGTGGGAAGTAGCACAAGAAATGGAGGCAGAATTTTACAAATTACACAATTCTTCGTTGTGTAAGAATAAAAAAATTTTTATAGAACTGGCACAAAGGACATTGTCCAAAGTGGAAAACAACTCAGTTCCATATGAAGTAATTTTGTGCCTTAGTAGAACTCGTACATATATTAGACTACGAGAGTTAAACCGTAAAATTAGTTTCGATAACCATCAAAGGAAACTTAACAGAAAATTATCCAAGTTTACTAATTTTAAAAAATAAACGTTTTTTTTTGTTTTTTGTTGTATACTTTAAACTTTACTTTGTATAATAAATAAATGATTCTTGTAAATTCATGTTTAATTTTATGAAACCTTTTTTTTATTTTTCATGTTTGAAAACTATAATAGAAACTTTCAATTTTAGTCAAAGTTACCAATCAAAACAATATACTAGCTGAAATAATCTACTTACATTATTGCCGGGAGACTGTGCCTTTTTGTTTTTGAATATCAACACATTTTTTTAATTTGACGTCTGTTGTATAAAATACAAATTTGGTATTGAAAAAGCCTTCCTGATTACTTGCTAAAGGTATTTAATCGAATACCATACGAAAATTCGATAAATTAGGAAATAATTTGACATATTTTATGAAATAAAATTTCGTGTAAAATTATTTTCAATTTATTCTGTCTTTTGTGACTCAACTAAATAAAAATATAATTCAATTATTTCAATATTATGCCTTCATTTTCAAAAATAGTTTCTTTTCATTTTATACGCCCTTTGAATATTTGATATAAAATGTTATAATTATAAAATTTTGCAATTATTAAGACAGTCTAATAAAGCAATAAGTACTAATAATTAAAAATATTAAAATTATTTAAGTAATTAAACCTTTTTGGACCTTATAAGTCAATTTTTGTTCATAAAACTTATTGAAACAACTTTCGTTTGTAATCCAAGTGACGTCACACAGCGTCAACATAGTGCGAGAGAGATAGAGCGAAGATGCGTAAGAGCATACCGGTATAAGTGTATCGTGAGCAAGCTGATTGCCTGCTTCAACCAGCTGCTACTCTGCACATACCTTTAGGGGGGAAAGCAGACGATGCAATCAAAGGGGCAGGTTCCCAGTCAAATAGATCACAATAACCGACTGATAACATTATCTGTGATCACATTAAGCGGATTCTACTGTATATTCTAAATTAATCGATATTTGAAGTTAATCCGCATTTTTTTTTGTATTCTTATATTATTATCAAACTAAATGCAATTATTTTTTTACATGTTAGAAAAATAAATTGAAAAATCTTACTGTTTTATAGGATAACAATATGCAAATTAGTTAAATTAGGTCCATGTGTTTCGAAATTTTGATTTTCTTTAAATTAAAATTCTACCTAACTTGATTCCAAAATCAATTAAAATAAAATATTTTGTGTTAGAAATATTTTATAGGTTCGCCTGATGAGAAACAGAATTTCGAAACACCTGGACCCATGTGTAGCAAACTAATTTAGCTAATTTGCATATTGCTATCCTAAAAAACAGTAAGATTTTTCAATTTATTTTTCTAACATGTAAAAAAATAATTATATGTTTGCAAATTATATTTATACAAATAATAGTGCTATTTGTAATTGGTGAATACGGGCATTAGTAAAATATTTTCACATGTTAATAGTAACTACTTATGCCATATTATTATTATCAAAACCAAAAACTATTCATAACAAGTTTTATTGCCCTATGGAGAATTTTACGTTTACTTCAAAGAAATTTCTCACCATCAAGTGCATTTTAACCCTCAGTGGCCTTGACAAAGTCTCCTTATATGAAAATAAAGAAACCCAAGAATTTAAAAAAAAATCACTTTGTAATGTGACCAATAGGATAAATTCATCAATAGTGTCCGGTTTTGTAATAAACTTCCGTTTATAGCAAACTAATCTAAACATCCCGTTAGAACGATTGACCAAAGTAAGAAAAGTAAATACAGTATTCGCCAAAATAAACAGTACAGAAAACGAAAATTGTATTTATTTTTTAATTTGTATAATTTAAATGTTCAAAATGTGCACCATTATGGTATAAACACGATTCATAACGATTTTGCAGATTATTGAACATGTTTATAAAGAGTGGTTACCCCAGTTGCTGAAAATATGTATTATCCTTTGTCGTAGTTCTGCAATATTTGCTGCCGGATCTTCTGATCGAAAAACTGACTCTTTTACTGGGGGCTGTCTTGTTAAACTCTTGCCGATATTTTTGTGATACTTGTTTTAACCCTTTAACGCTCTCTGGTAAAGAAGTTTACCAGTTCAGAATAACGGAGGATGAATTTATCCTATTGGTCACATTACAAAGTGATTTTTTTTTAATTCTTGGGTTTCTTTATTTTCATATAAGGAGACTTTGTCAAGGCCACTGAGGGTTAAAATGCACGTGATGGTGAGAAATACTTTTTTCAGGTATAACATTATTTTTAAACACTTTTTGAATGTGCAATAGGGATGGTAGATGTTGTCTTTTACCACTCGTGATAAAAAGATCAAATTTCAATCGTTTACCTAGAATCTGGAAGACCGATATTTCTTAGTGGTATATAACAGGTATACCAGTGCGCATTCACGCCTAAATATATTTCATACTATTGCACTTCATAAACGTGTTTAGTTTGAAATTCTGTTTTTTGTGAAAACTCAAATATATTTAAAAGTAAGTAAGTTAGGCTAATAAAATATGTCTAGTGTCCATTAAAAATTAAAATATTAAAAATTAAATATTAAAAAAAAAAAAAGAAATAATTGATTTCAGAATTTTACGTAACTTTCAGAAAATCTTATTTATGACTTATATATTGGATTCCACAATATTTCCGATCAAATTTCTTAGCGGATAATTTTGCGCGTTAAAGGGTTAAAATGTCCATTTCCGTATGAGCGAAAATAATGCTCTACAGCAAACACTTTTTGTTCAGTTGTGAGAACCATTTTCAACGCGATTTTAGCACCTGAGCAATGTAAATATTACAAATAATGACAAATAAGCCAAACATAACAAATGCATATCGCGCGAGCTATTTCACAGCACTCTAAATTTCGATACTGTTTATTTTGGCGAATGCTGTATTTACTCAATATATTGCACTTTAGTGATTACGAACCAAATTAAGCAGCCCCTTGAGGTTTGTTATAGCATGACACCACTGCAAATTAAAACATTCTCAAGACCATAAATAACAAAAAATACTATTCAGTATAAAAAAAATAAATTTGAATCGAAAAATAATTAAAAAATATCGTGAAACAACAAATTATTGACTAATATAAAAAATTAACATTAAAAACAAAACCATCTACATATTACAACTCATGATCACATTGATAATTAAGAATATAAACGAATGATAAAAAAAGTTACTAATATTTATTTAAACTTAAATTATTAACTTACCTATATATTGCTGACAAAGTCCATATTCAAAAACTGTCGTACTAGCAAAGAACAGTACAATAAACGTAAAATAAAAATGCATTCTGATAGGTCTTCTCGTCGAAATTTTAATTAAATAATACACACGAAGATGTCGATAATATAATACTTAATTCAATAATTTATAATTGCTGGCACGGATGGTAGGAGAAACTGGATTTACATCTTCTATAGCTCGGCTATAACACTAAGTTATTTTATATCTGTTATTTCCCTTTTTTTAACATATGTTTTCAATATAATATAGGTAAAAACTATTTTGAAATTAAATATTTTTATGTAAATAACTAACTTATTAGAAGTAACTAAGATGTGCGAGAACCTAGATGAGTCTCCTCCACAATGAGAAACGCATTAAAAATATAAAATTTGTTCTTAAAAACGGTTTGCTGTACATTTGTCAAATTTGGCGTTGTTATGCAGAAACCAATCAACCCAATAAAATAAATAAATAAATAAAATTTAAGTTTAAAAATGCTATTAGGTGGTATACACTGCGAAAGACAGTTGGGAAAGTGATTTTATACCTATAAGTGAATTATTTGTAAGTTACCTTTTAGCCAAAAATAATATTTGCTGATTTTGTACAAAAATATTCAAATTATGTGGGTTGGTAGTTTTATGCAAAATATTGAATATCTACCTAAAATTCATATTAGCTTGTTGACTTTTTTCTGGGATTTTGCGAGTCAAGGAATACCTAGTTCATAATAATTTTTCTTGAAAAATTTACACAAAAAAAACTACAAAACTATAAAACTGCAATTTTGTATTGTCACAAATTTTTGATACACCATAACAGCTCAAGGTTTTCTTAAAACATCTACCTGAAAACAAATCTAAAATAAGGTGGTTACCAGATTTTTTTCTTTTTATTTGTGTTTTCCAGTTTTGTTTTTTTTACTTTTGCTTTTCGAAAATTATAAATATTCCAATTAACCATGACATCAAGTCGCCTGTCTAAACTAGGCGGCTCGTGAGATAGAGCAGGGGTTTTAGTATTAATTATTAATTAATAAATTAATATTAAGTAAAATGATATTGTTCTCCTCAGCAAATTCAAACATTTCTACTGAACTGCAATGGGAAGTATGACCATCCAGTATTAATATTACTGTCCCGTCTGGCTTTTTGGGTCAAAAATGATTTTTAAGCCACAAACTAAATAGTTCACTTGTTACGTAAGATGATTTTTGTGAAATGGATAGTCTAGTCAGTATGTACATTTGAAATTGCGTTAATTATAAGAAGCAATTTTATTTCTCCAATCGATAGGGGGGGGGGTCACTGGTAGTCTAAAACAAAAAACTTGGGAAAATCTCCATGTTGCTTTTTCCGCCATCTTGAATTTAAGGGTTGATTTTTGTTTATTAAATAACTCGATTATTTTCAACTTTACTGTAAACATGCTAAGAACCAAACTAGTTGGAAATTTAATTTCCCATACTTTTTGTCATTACCTCCTTTTCCGTACGATCGATATTTTTGTATCTACAGGCAACGAAGTGGGAATGAAAGTAGAAAGCATATTATCTCCTTTGTTTTCAACTGGGAAATGAAACAAAATGGTATAAAAATCCAGGATGTAAAAAAAGGCAGTTGAAAATAATCGAATATTTAGTAAACAAAAATTAACCCTTAAATTCAAGATGGCGGAAAAAACAACATGGCGATTTTCCCGAGTTTTTGTTTTAGACTACCAATAATCCTCCCCCCCCCCCTATCGATTGGAGAAAAAAAATTGGTTCTTATAATAAATGCAATTTCAAAAGTACGTACTGACTGGACTATAACTGCTCGAGTTCCTCCTCCTTATCTTTAATCTGTTTGCCTACCTACATACAAAGGCGCAATTATGTAAATATCGACTCTACGAGAAAAACGATGGAAACATAACTTATAGACCATTTCATTCTCTACAATTTTCTTTCTATCCTTCATACGCTACAGTTGAAACCAAAGGAAATTATGCAAATTATCTACTTTCATTCCCACTTCGTCGCCTGTAGATACCAAAATATCGATCGTACAGAAAATGAGATTATGACAAAAAGTATGGGAAATTAAATTTCGAACTAGTTTTGTTCTTAGCATTTTTACCGTAAAGTTGAAAATATATCGAGTTATTTAATAAATAAATAAAAATCAACCCGTAAATTCAAGATAGCGGAAAAAGCAACATGGCGATTTTCCCGAGTTTTTTGTTTTAGACTACCAATGAATGAAAATTTTGCATATATACCCCTCATATATCCGATTGATGAAGAATATTCACAATTTTTATGTATTTTATGTATTTATGTAATCAACAGGGTTTGATTTCAAACCTGTTATATCCAATAACAGTAACAGTAATAAAAAATCATTACAAAAGTAACCATGACTAATTCTCTCACTTACTGCAGGCACTACAGTTTACTACCTAATACTTCCAGTTACTACCTAATACTGCCGTTTACTGTCTAATACTTTCACTTAAGGCTCGTACACATACAGTGGATTTTGGCCAGTAATTAGTAGTAAGTAGTTAGTAACCTACTTACTACTTACTACTAATTACTTACTACTAACTACTTACTACAATGCTATTGTAGTTTAGTATTTAGTACAGTTTGAGATGGATAAGTATAAACGTCAGATGTCAATTAATAGTGCTTTAGTAAATATTTTGAGACTTTTGGCAGAAGAAATTACAGAAGAAATTTTTGAAACAAAGAGATTGTGGGTTAAGAAATGGATTGGTAGGAGAGATTCGCTGGGAGCTTTAAATCTTTTATTCAAAGAGCTGCAATTAGAAGATTCTGGCGAATATTTCAATGCATTCAGAATGTCGGAAAATTCTTTTAATTTGCTGCTAAACAAAATTAGAGATCAAATACAGCGAAGAGATACAGATACAGCAACGGGTTGCAGTTTAAAAACCCTTCAGTACATTTTTTGCGTTATTAATGTGAGAGAATGCAGATCGGAGAAATACCAACTATGCACAATATTTTTTTGAAATTTATTTTTTACTTCAATGTCAACTTTAGAATTGTCATATTTAATTTAAAAACAACAATTATTTTATTCTACGAGGTGGTCCATTATAAAGTACAGATTTGAAACATGAATAAAAAAATTAATTATTAAATAAAATTGTTTTTATTGTGCAACGTTGTACAGTTTGAAACAAATCCTTGTTTTTAAGTATTATACATATATAAAAATTATTATAAGTATTATAATATAATCAGGGCCGTTAAGAGCCCCGTGGGGCCCCCCGTTCTTCTAAACAATTTCATAAATAAAATAAAAAACAAGCAAAATATGATACTTCGTATTTTTATTAAGAAAAATTACGCACAAAATATCTAAAATGCCTATCAAAAACTAACCAAAAAAAAATTTATTTAGTAAATAATTTGTCCTGGCCCTTGAGGGATCCCGGACCCCGAGCGGGTCCGACAAATCCCCGAGCGCTCCCCCTCTGGTTGGGCCTGAATATAATAATAATATAGTATATCATTATATTATAGTGATATATATTGCTATGACCCCAGCGGTTCAATTTAGATAATTCATCTACCACGGAAAAACACCTCGCTGGAGTACATACACCTTATAAGCATGAAATTCAAGGTAAACTTGAACTTCGAAAATATCAAAATTTTCCCGAAGATCAACTCCGATAAACGCCCGTACTCTGCGGCCTCAAAACGGTGAAAAGCCAAAGTTATTAAAAATTAAATTGAAATTTCCAACATTTACACAAAATTATTTGCAAATAAATTTTTACAAACAAATTCAAATATAAAATAAAATCAACTTTAAAAACACTCACACAATAAAGTTCAAAAACAAAATCATTTCGTATTAATTCATAATAAAACAGTCAATAATAAAATAAAATTTAAAAAAATGAAAATTAAAATAAAAAAGATTTTGGAACACGACAGTATTTATGTACCTACTATTATTATGATTATTTATCAAATACTGATAAAATAACCCAAAAATTAGGTCTTCGATGCTGTTTGCTACAGTCGAATATAAGGGACCCGAAAATTTCCTAGAGCCTAGGGCCCAACTCAATTAAAAATAGGCCCTGTTTCCTATTATTCAAACGGGCGATTGTAAGTTCCACCGGTCGGTCAAATCTTTTTTAATCCGACATGTAAGTTCCACCGGTCCCTTTTGGGTCACTATTTTCTGACATGTAAGTTCCACCGGTCGGTCAATTAAGTCGAGGTGGTCAAGGTTAATGTTAATCTTTTGAGCCTTTTTAAGCTTTTGTTGTGTTGTGGGAGTTGAGTTTTATTCAAGTTATACAAAAATATTTAGATTTATGACGCAATTTGACTTGGTTTCGATAAACTATATAAAGGGGCAATAAGTATTCTGATTATACAAAATAAAACGCTGCGCAAACACATCTAGCAAATAAACCACATTTTTATTTAATTTTGTAGGTACAGCGGGGTCTTAAAGGTAGGTTTGTAGTCTTGTGCAGGGCCGTATATAAGGAGGTGTTTTTGGGTGTTCAACCCCCCCCCCCCCCATAAGTTAAGTAATTCGAAATAATTACTACATTACAAGAATTAATTTAAAATTGTCTTGTGCTTTACATTTACTTATTTATAATATTTTTACTAGTCGGGGGTGGGAGGCGGGGAAGCTTTAATTTGGTAATTGATTATCGGATTACACAACAATTAATTACTATATAAGGAAAATAATAATGAATAATAATATATAAATACAAACAGAAAACGAGAACATTAAAAACTTCTAGAAATCCCACACTAATTGTCGGTAATATGGAAACACTTTCAGAAATATTGGGTGTTCGTGGTAATATATTGTTAGTTTACAAAGGATTCAAATTCTACAAACAAACTGTTTTATTGAATGGAACAATTAAGTGGAGCTGTACCAATAAAAATTGTTCAGCAAATCTATACACCATGAGAGAAGGAGAACTGCGTGTTATTACCAAAGAAAATGATCAACATAATCACACGGAAGATCAAGAAAAACTTCTACGTCAAGAGGTGAGTGGGGTTGTCAAGAAAAAAGCAGTTGAAGATATTTCGGAAAAACCATCAAAGGTTTTCCATGCTGCTTTAAGAAGTCTTCCTGCTGTTAATATTACAGAACCTGACGTGGTGCGTATTAAAAGGAATGCATATAATGCAAGGCGACAAATACAGCCGCCTTTACCATCGTCAATGTTAGATGTGCATTCCACTTTAGATGCCATCAATGTTTTGACATGGTCTGACGAAGAATTTTTAATGCTAAATGATAGTAACAATAATTTGATCATATTTTCATGCTTAACTAACCTACGGTTATGAAAATGTCTTTATGGATGGTACTTTCAATTACTGTACCAAATTTTTTACTCAGTTATTTACTCTACATGGGTACAGTAACGGCTATTATATACCTTTGGTGTTTAGTCTTTTGAAAAACAAGACACAAGATACGTACCGTCACTGTTTTCTAAAGTTAGTAGAAATTTGTAACAAACACGATTTACAGTTCCAACCAAAATTTGCCACTGTAGATTTTGAACTTGCAATACACGCTAGCTTAAAATACGTTTGGGACAATATTACACTCATTGGCTGTCGATTCCATTTAGGCCAATCTTGGTATAGGAATATTAAGAAATTTGGATTATCTGGAGAATATAACGATCCTTCTTCGCAAATTGGTAATTGGTTGCGATACAGTTTTGCTTTGCAATATTTAAGTCCGAATGAAGTCGATGCAGTCTACAGCGAAGACCTAATATCCATTATATCAGACGATCCACGGTTGCAAAAATATTCGGATTATTTATTTCGCACGTATATAGATGCAAATTCTACATATCCTCCTGAGCTTTGGGCTGCAAATTCAACTAGTATGTGCCGAACCACCAACGCGTGTAAGTCGTTTCATAATATGTTTAATTCAGAGTTTTATACTGCCCACCCATCATTGTATACGTTTCTAGAGAAATTGAAAGAAGTACAAGCAGAAACGTATATCAAACTTAACAGCCTTCACATAAGAAAAATCAGTAACTCTGAAACTGTAAAAAAACATAAACGGTTGGAGCATTTACTTCAATTATATTCTACTAAACAGATTAGCAGATTTCAATTTGTGCAAAGTATCTCTAACCGCTTCTGCGAGATAAATGTTGATGAATCTTGAATGAGGGGGAGTTTAGTAAATCATTTTTAAATTTAATTTTACATTTATGTTACTTGTATACTTTTATTTCAAAAAAAAATTAATAAAGACATCAGAGTTTGAATTTGTAAAAAAGTATGTTTTTTTAAGTTTTTCAAAAAAAAATAATTTTTGTCAGTTTGAATTATCGTTGCAGTATTGCGATAAGTATTATAAGAAACTTTCGGGTCTTAATCCATTAATTCTTTAAGTTGCCATCGGTGGAACTTACATGTTTACCTTCGGCAGCTTAGCAAAAAAAAGGCTTAAAACCTGACCATCGGTGGAAGTTACTACTGTCCATTCAAACAATAGGTCAGGGCGGCAGATAAGCCGCTTGACCTACTATTTAATAGTATTAGAATAATATAATTAGAATTTCAAGAATTAATTATTTGTTAAAAGTAGTTGGGTAACAATTAAAAAAAAAATTTAATATTACAATAATATAATTAGACATTCAATTAATTACTGGATAAGTATAGTTTAGTAAAAATTAAGAAAAAATTTTAGATAGTTGATGAGATCACAGGGATCGTATTTTTACAAATTTTGCACATATTTTTTTTTGTGCAAGTACCCCATTTATTCAAGTACCCCTAAATTGTTTCTGACAGTTCTGGAAGTGTGAAATGTTTTGTAGGTGGAAAAATATTCAGTACCATAATAAAATTCGGAGCCGGACATTAAAACGCGGCCGGTTGAACGCGGCCGTTTGAACGCAGGGACGTTTGAACGCAGGGACGTTTGAACGCAGGGACTCTTGAACGCAGGGACGTTTGAACGCGGAGACGTTTGAACGCAAGGACGTTTGAACGCAGGGACTCTTGAACGCAGGGACTCGTGAACGCAGGGACGTTTGAACGCGGGGACGTTTGAACGCGGGGACGTTTGAACGCGAGAACTTAGATGCAATTGCACCTCCCCTCATTATATTTAAATATAATAATAAATTAAAAATAAATATAATCTTTTTTTTTATATAAAATAGAATTATCAATGTTGAGCTACAGGACACAAATAAAACACATTATTTAAACGAGCGTTTGAAAAAGCTTTTTTTTATATTGTAAAGAATAAAATTACAGAAGCTTACAAACAAATAAAAGCTAACTGGATTTGGAGCAAACAAAAAGTTTGTCGATATATTTATTATACAGAACTTAACCATTCATTTCATAATTATTATGAGAAACGCTTCTCAAAAAATCAACAATATTGCGATTATTGTAATCCATAAAGGCTCATACACAATTAGTCTGTAACAGTAACGAGAACGGGAACAGTAACGATAGCTACGTAAGGATATTTTACTGGCTAAAATTTTTAAAACACGCCCTTTGGCAGTTTAGGCATGCGCATAACCATAGCAGCATTCCTGCTAATTGTGAATGGCTCTAACATCAAAATTATTACTTAAAATTTGTTATCGGAGGGGGGGGCCGAAAATTTAAACTACTTTGTTAAGGGAGCGCCTATAAATTATGTAAGCACAATTTTTCTAATTTTTGATCCTCCCTCTCCACGTAAGGGTCCGTAAGATTTCTAATACTTCCCAAACTCATTTCTCAAAATTATGAAATGATGGTTAAGTTTTGTATATATTTATAATACAGGGGGGAGTGCAATTGCATCTAAGTTCTCGCGTTCAAACGTCCTCGCGTTCAAAAGTCCCTGCGTTCAAACGTCCTCGCGTTCAAACGTGCCTGCGGTTAAACGTCCTCGCGTTCAAACGTCCCTGCGTTCATACGGCTCTGCGTTCAAACGGCCGCGTCCAACTGGCCGCGTTCAACCGGCCGCGTTCAAATGTCCTAGACCGAAATTCGGAATAAAATTACATCAATATTTTGTTTTTTTAATGGAAACTGTATTTTTATGATATACAAGAAAATTTAATTTCAAATCTAGGTAGGTACATATTCATTATAATTTTTCCCGAGAAAAGCAAAATATTTATCTCATGTATTTATTCACGGGTTTTGATAAGCGAACGCTACTCGCCAAAAAAATAGAACATATTCTATTCGCTCGGCTAAATGGTTTTACTAACGTATTTTACTAATTACTAGACTACTCGCCTAAATTTTATTGTTCACACAAAAGGTAAGTTTACTAACTTACCACGATCACTTGTCCTGTCTACTACGTACTAATTCATTTTACTAATTTACTATACTTAACTACTTACCTACTCGACTAATATTTTACTGTTCACACACGGGTAAGTAGGTCAATCGACTAAATTACTTACTACTTACTACTAATTACTGGCCAAAATCCACTGTGTGTGTGTACGAGCCATTACTGCCGATCCTACTATTTACTGCCGTTACATTTACTGCCCAAATTGCCATTTACTGTTCAAATTGTCCTTTACTGCCTAAAGGCTGCTGCACACGATGATAGTAACTTGTCCAAGTTACTAAAATCCAGTACTAAAAGCAAGTGATTTAGATGATAGTTGTATTTACATGGTGATAGTAACTTGCTCAAATTACTAGAGTATTTTAATCAATGAATTCAAAGTGTGAACGTATAACGTCATCTTTAATAATGCGCGCACACAGGATTTTTGTACCGTGTAGTAGGTTAGACCTAAATCACGAGTTTAGTTATCAGGAAAGTGTAAGTGAGGGTAGCCACTTGCGCCAGTAAATAGGATTGCATTCTATTTTAATTGTTACTAAAACCAACACTGGAATTTAGTACTGGAATACATGTTTACACGAAGATAGTAATAAAATCCAGTACAGGGTTTTAGTAACTTGTACAAGTCACTATCGTCGTGTAATTGGCGCTTAATACTTCTCCGTACTGTTGAGTGCTACTTGATACTTAAACTTGAAAACTTGAAAAAGAAAAAGTCATTTTTCGAAAGCTCGTTTAAACTTGTGTTTTATTTCGTTTCCAATAGCTCAATATTAATAATTATAACTATATAATCAGAATATTTGAGTGATTATTTCTTTTTGTTTCTGAAAACCAATAGAAACTTTCAATTTCAATCAAAGTTGCCAATCAAAATATTAGACTAGTGGGAATAATCTACTTACATTATTGCCGCGAGAATAATTTGAGGTGTGCGTTTGTTTTAATAGCAACATATTTATTTGATTTGACGTCTGTCAATGAATTATGAATAAAATATGTTTAGTACATCGGCAGTCCATGAAAGTAATATTAAAATTAACGAAAAAAATAATCAATCGAATATCTCTCGAGAATTCGATAAATTAGATAATAATTTGACATTTTTGCTCAAAGTAACTAAATTTTAGTTACTAATCGCCATTTTAGTGACGTCAAAATCCTCAAAAGTTACATTAGGCCCGCCCATATTTATTAATACGATTTCGCGCGACAAAAATACATTTAAATTTCAATATTTTTTTCTGGCTTTATTTGTGAAAGATACATTACATATGTTGTTATGTAGAATAGTTATATATGCTAAAATTAAAAATCATGCAAATTGTCCATTACAGTCTGCTTTAATTAATGTTTGTGTGAATTATTATTTACATTCATGAAATAAATGTTTTTTTATTTACATCAGTAATATATTTTAGAATTCCTATACTTTTTCATTTTTGAAAGTAATACTAAATAATAAATGTTTCTGATATCAAGAAAAGTAGGTAGTATAGCATTAGAAAAATATTTAATAATAATTATTATTAGTAATAATATGAGAAATTAGTACTCAAAAACGTAAAAAGGACGCTTATTTTGAGAAGATCGTTCTCCTTGCTAGTAAATCAGCTACTGAATTTCTTTATTATTTCTGTATAAAACAGTATATTTTAGTTAAGAAAAAAATTTCATAAACAGAGCATTATTTTCTTTTAGTTTTAGTAAAATATTTTTTTATGAGAAAATAGAGAGTTAATTTATGCGAAAACATATTTACTGAAATTAAACAAAGTTTTTCTAAAAACAAGGGAGTAATGTTTAAATCACAAATAATGGTCTGTTTTCTTGATTATAAAGTTTGATATTTGCTCTCCCTGTAATAGTGCTTTCTTTCATTTTTATATTTCACTAATTTTTCTACTTTCACTCCTAATCATTTGGCACCATTCTTTTTATTTTATAAAATTTATATATTTTTTTAAATCATTTTTTATATATTTTTTTTTCCAACTAGGTATAATCTTAAAAAGCAATGAATAAAGATCAAATTTAGAAACTAAAATTAAAAAATATTTATTTTTAAAATGGTACAAAATAATTGCACAATATCACAAATTGTAAGGTTTTCCCAATTTTACAAAAACTGTAAGAATTTACCAATAACAGTTTTCTATGGCCACACAATATCTTCGATCCATTTTATATAAGCGGACACCCTTGTATAAACTCCAGGAAAATTAACTCTCCCACAATCTTTTCCAAACGACGTAATTCCTATAATGCTGTATGTGCAAAATATGTCGCTATTAATGATTTGAAGAGGACCTCCAGAGTCTCCCTAATAAATCACATTGCATGAATTAATACTTATATTTATATTGATATTTATATTTAAATGTTATTGTTAAAATCTACTGATAATAATTAGTTTAAATATTATTATTATATAGTAATAAGACCTGGTAAGGCTGCGAAGGAAGATTATTGTTAAAAGGAAACGATAATTATTATATTAAATTGGAGGTGACTAACGGTTATAGTTGACGGACAATCAACCCAGTCCAAGGATGCCGGACATCCAATTTGAACGTAAATAAGAATTGTTTTCATAATTTCATAATTGAACTAACTACAAATTATAGGTGTAAAAATTGTAAAATTAAATACCTGGCAAGTATCTTTGGACTCATTTCGAGATCCAGCGCACATTTGAGTTTCTTCGACAATTCCATGTGCTAAACTCAAACCGACATTTCTCCTATAGGTATTATTGCATTCAGCGGTTGTAAACATATCCAAAGTGACTTTCTGCATTGCCTTGCTCACATCACCAAATGTTGAAGTTCTTCCAAATCCAGATGCAACACCCAATCTATTTGTTAGGTTTGGATTTGTATTTAAACATGCAGGTCTAACATAAGTACTTAAGTCAGCTTTAGTTTCCAATTCAAATAAAGCTATATCATGATAATTCGAAGGAGGTAGATAATCGGGATGACGAGTCAAACTTTTAATTAATATTCTTTGAGGACGTGCGTCATCTCCAGTTGAATCCAATACTAATTCACCAAGTAGAATATATTTTGCTTCACGACTGAAAACGAAAATGTATTTTAGTTAAAATTGTTAGCACAAAAATGATGTATGAAATTTACAAAAATGAGGCATGCGACAGTTATCAATCATCTAAATATATATGATCTTTTTTTGTCCAACTTCTTATCTAGTAATTAAACTGATAACCGACCCTGTAGTGCATGCAGTCTAGTATATCGGCATGCAAAGGTTTATTTACAACGTTTCCATAAAATACCTATATGAGAAAAATCAAATATCTAGATTACAAATTCAAAATTACCTAAAGAGGGTTTCTATGAATAATCCTTATAAGGCTCTCTGGTTTTTACAAAAGAGATGTGATGTGATTAATTTATTCGAAAAAGATGGAATTTTGGTAAAAGTTCATAGACCTGAATGGTCTAAACCCATTGGTTGGGTTTTGAAACAAATGACTAAATCACAGTTTGCGGTGATATAAATTTAATTAAATCAAAATTTAATAATAAGTATCCACTACTTTTTACTGACAAATTTATTTTTTCTAAGGAAAGTGAGTAAACATATTTATAAAAATCTCGATTATTTAAATAAAATGGTAATCAAATAATCTTTGGTAAGATATCAGTACATAATCGATTATCAATAACTTTATTATACAGAATAATAAAACTTACCGTAGTGATTTATGATAGGTGCAATGAGCTGCAGATAAAACAAATTTTTCACTAATTAGCGATCCGCCACAATCCCAGTGTACAACATTATCGTCATCTTCAAAGCCTACTAATGCCTAAATGAAATGTAGTAATCTATAATAATTAATCATAAAAATGAGCTTATCAAATTAAATTACCATGTGAGGAAATTCCTTTGCTTTAGCAGGTGTTCCACCTACAATATTTTCTACTTGTATAACTACGCAGTCGTCTATTGGAGGCAGAGAGGCGCCAATAATAGAAATAATTCCTGCGTCTTGATATACTAAGTCTCCGTATTCTCTGCATTCTGTAATAAAAATTCATATTACAGTATGAAAATTAAGTAGATTTTGATTTTCACGATTTCTTGACATATTTCATCAAAAGATTTATGAAGCAAAAGTCATATGATAACTCAAACTCGAAATCAGAAGAAAATACTAGATAGTTATCTACTTTAAAAAGACTAAAACAGAATGAAATTAGGTTACTAGAAAAATGTGATCAAAAGTTAACATTTTCGAGAAAAGAATTTAAGTTAAAAACAAAAATAGAACAGACAGCACCAAGAGAAAAAACTGTTTACATTCTCTAAACTAAAGGTTTCACCAAACATAAACTAAAACTTCAAATTAACAACTTCCTCCTCGTAGTATTTATCCGGTAATAAATATCTAAATGACTCTTTTCTCATGTTAGTGCTCGCAGATCGTTTCTAAATTACTTTTAGAAATGTTCTGCACTATGAGGCAAGCAACATAAAAAGGTTGTTATAATTTCTATGTAAGTAGAACTAACAACAATATTATGTTTTTTTTTCATAAATATTAAAACTACATACTTTGTTTACTTTTGTCTCCCACTGATTCCGCTTTTTGAATTACTGTGGAGGGAGTATCAGGAACTCTCCTTGTAGGTGTAGGGGTTATTCTTCTCGTCGCAATTGTTACGATATCTCGTGTAGGTGTAGGTGGAGTACCAGGAGTGACAACGGGAGACGAACCATCAGCACAACATACAATTGGTTGATTATTTTTAAATCCACAGTTTTTCGGAAAAATTCTTCTTATTGTTAGATCTTCTACTGCTGATGGGCATGCGCTAATTAATTTACAAACACCATTGGCTCCTGAAGAAGGAAGTGTGCAGGAGTCCCCTGTAAACATATATTTTTTAATTTATTATTATTTCATACTCGTATATACCTCAATATGAATGATTGATTTTCTTGAAAACATTTTATACATATAAAGGAACATTAAAGTGAAATTTAATAATTCATAACTACTAAAGTTAAATTCAAGTGGTTTTAGACCAGTTCGGTACCGGTAGTGTAATAATAGTATATTAAATCCAAGACAATCTCTGTTTTGTATATCCGGAACTAAATGTGTTTTTTACTTAAGAAAAACATTTTCTTAACAAAGCGCACTTGATATAAATATATTATAAATTCATAACAAATAAATGTATACTGTTTAATTAAGAAAGTATTATTCTTAAATTAAATATATATGAGTTTTACCAAGATGAAATTCATGATGCTACATTAATTAAATGGCCATAATCAAGTTTGAGTGTATTTTTCATATTTTTACAATAAACATCTAATATTTTCAAAATAAAAGGTTAAGCATATTGTAAAGAAGAAATTGTAAATTTTTTGATTTAAGCAAATATAATTATTTCATCAAAGTAAGTATGCTTGATCTAAAGAAAACTTACAAAACAATATTTTTCTTTTTTCAAAAATTTGCGTATATTTTAGCTAAGTAAATAATCTTATTTTTCCCAATTCCGGGAGTAAAGTGCTCACTTTACTCCCGTCTATGCGGGACTAAAATAATACTTTTTTTCCCGCGCCATTATTGCGCGCTATTGATCTGAAATTTTGCATATGACTTTTTACCACAAATCGCTGAGGAGTTACTGTAACGGGGGTAAATTTTTTGCTCAGTTTTTCGACATCCAGTTCCGTTTTCGAGTTATTGCAATTTCAAAATCTCAAATTTAGATGAAAGTCTAAAGAGTCTAAAAAGTCGAAAGAAGGGGATGAAAAGTAGCACCTTAGTCCCATGATGTATAATATACTATTAAAACCTCAAAATAATTACAGTAAGCAAATACGTCTAAACAAATTTTTTTTCTTGGCACAAAAATGCGTTTTTATGCATGTAGGGTGTAGGGACGAAACAAAACAATTTCGGACCAGAGTGAGGATTGCCTGCCCGAGCGACAGCGAGAGGTGGCAACACCCTGGTTTGAAATCGTGTTTCTTCCTGTGCCATACATACTATTTTACATATTATCTGCAATGAATGTGAGACTTTCATTAACTAACCTATAAGCTTCATAAAATATAAAAACTGTCACTGTCAGATAAGTTGACGGTTAAAACGTTAGATTTACAACTGAGTAAGCGGGAAGAAACTTGACGGTTTCTGTCCTAGAAAAGAAACCAATTAGTTTCTGACCAGCAGTCGAGTTGATCTGCAATTGTCGTATTTCGACTGCTTCATCATGCAATGAAACTCACAGTTTCATAGTAGGTAATATGTAAAACTTTTTTTTTTCCAAACGTCACGAAAGTCAGTTGTTTCATTATCGATTTTAAACACGAAAATCAAACTTTTCCTTAGCGACATACATAAAGCAGGAAAAAAGAATAACTAGAAATGTGACATTATTTTAATAAAATTGTGTAATTTTGGTATCTACCGTTTCTAAAAATTATTTTAAGTTTATTTACCATTTCAATTATAAAATTTTAGAGCGTAATTTAAAAATAAATAGATGTAAACTTTGACTTTGACATTAAAATAGACCAACTTAAAATTTTATTTTTAACCAAATAAAAATTTTGATCATTTAACTTAAAAATTTTAATAAATGTCACAATCTTAGAATATGCTATATATCTAAGGTCACAATTAAAGTTGACAGTTGCGAATTCAATTTAAAAATTACCAACATAAATTGAAAATAGTTGATGACAGATTAAATCAAAATGTCACCTTACTTTTGTTTATTTTTATTACAATTTGGATAAATTAAAACTGGTTGACCGATTAAAATTATCTACCTTACGAATTTTTTGCGCGCGATCGATCTGAATTTTTGCATATGCCTTCCTACCGATAATTCACAAAGGGGTGTGTACTAAGCGAAGGGGGAGAATTTTTTGCACAGTTCGCAAATGAAAAAACTCGCTACGCAGGAAAAGTTAATCTTTCCAACCTAATAAAACAATATACTATTTTTGTAAGGCTACTTTCTATATACCTATATGACCTTTGATTATACATTATACCTCAGAAAATACCTCAAAATACCTCAGAAATGAAATTATTTTTGTATATACCTAAGTACTTTTTACTTCGTTTTAAGTTGGAAAAATTGTTGTAAGTTTGTTTCAAAGAAATCACAAAATCATAGGTTGGATGTTCTCTATTCATTCCGGTTCATTTTATGCCCAAAATAAGTAAGGGCATAAGTATTAAGGAAATTAAACTAAATAGATGCAATTCTGGGTAAAACTAAAGTATATAATGTTTTGTCTCCTATGATTTTCAATATATTGTCTTTCAAACATTAATTTTAATTTTTTTTGTTAAATTATGAAGATTTTGTGTATTTTTGTTATCCTATTTAATTTTGTAAATATTTTTTAAATTTTGTATTGGCCCGCAAAATAAGTTGGCAACAATTTTAGTGGGAAAAGGAGCTTTGGATTTTTCGCCAAGAATGGCCACCGAAGCGGTTGAAAAAAAGTCTCCTAAATTTTTTTGAAATTTGTTTGGGATTTTGTAAATTATTTACATGAGTAGTTTTGGATTTATTTTGTTTCAAAGGTTATCCAAGATTTGGACGACTTTGAGTCGTTGAAGTTGAGTTGAACGATTAAGATTGGCTCCGTTAATCGTTGATTGATAAAATTGGATGATTTTGATGTTGAGAAAATGGTAAAATTGGCATTAAATTTGTAAAATTTGAAAGGAAAGACAAATTGTATAAACATCGTCGCAGCTGCTTTAATAACGATACGCTATCGCGATCGCCGTTCCATTTCGAAGACAGAACCGACGTACCACCACAATATAACTCTCCAAAAGTTCTGCATCGTAGGAATACTTGTATTATATTAATCCAGGCGTTTTAGCTGTAAAATTAACCTCTGAGCTAAATTCGTGCTTTACGAAAAAAATTTTATTATTGTGTTCATTTGGAATAATACTTGAATAATACTTAGTAGTTACGCCAGGATACACCTGGAGGATTTCGTGAAAACCTCGTCGGAAGGTTCCGGAAACCGCGAATTTGCAATTAACTCAGTTTTTGTGGCCCAAACGGGAACAAAACTTATTATAAAAGTTGTACATCTATAAATTCTCTACCTAAAAGATCTGATACGTATTTTCCGTACGCCTAACCGTTTTAGAGATACGACGCAGACTAAGTTAAAAATGCATTTAGTTCCATTTAGAAAAATGGAACTGCAGAAAAGTAGGATTGAATTCTTCAAGAGCTTGTTGCCTGTGCCACGGTCACTCCTGCTGCAATTCAGCACCTATAATTACTAGGAATGACAATATGGAAGATGTAGAATCTTATCAGAGTGAAAGTAATGGCAACGATTTCTCATTGGACAATAACGTTTCACATACCAAAGGAGTCGGAAATCTTGACTAATTTAAGATCCGGTATGGATTTGGCCTCCTGGATAAATCATGTAAACAAAAGTCCGAAAAGCGTTTCACCTCTAAGGTGGTACAGAAATGACTGCATTTTTTGACTTATTCAATATTCATTGTAAATAAAATGTATGTAAATAAATGTAAATAAAAAGACATTATTCTGGTAGGGAATAAAAATTACCGAGCCCTATAACACCAATATTTAACACTAATCATACCATAACCGGTCAAATGATCGGTTAAGAACTTTTGTATCGAAAATGAGCATATCATCTTATCTTTTTTGCACTTTTGACTTGCATGACTTTTTATTGGAATTATATATAGTTAATATTCTATTAGTTTTTTTGTCCGGACGCGAAAACACCGTTTCGTCGGGACGAAACGGTAACAGGTCAAGTATATGAGATGACCGGACCGACGCGACGGCTAAACTGTTCTTTTTTTTGCATTTTGTTTCTAATGAGTAATGCTTGTCGTATACCGATTTCTACCGGTATACGTACCGGTACCGGTCATTTGAGCGGGAGAATAATTTTTTGCTTTATAAAGATTATCCATCAAAAGCTAAATCTATTACAAATTACAAAAAGACATGTCAAATAGTACCTATATTGAAACGATTATTTGTTTATTTCCTTATTCTCAACATACATGTTTCATATATTCAATTAAGAAACATAAAGGCCGGTCATTTGACCGGCTATGGTAGAAATAGGTATGTATCAAGTGATGGTATGTTTAGTGTTAATTTTCATTGTGAGACATAGAAAGCAAGAAAGCAAGTTTGGCGGAACTAAATGCATTTTTCACTCATATATGCATCGTATCTCTAAAACCGTTAGGCGTGCAAAAAAAATGTATAAGACCTTTGAGGTAGAGAATTTACAGATGTACAACTTTTATAATAGGTGTTATTCCCGTTTGGGCCATAAAAACTGAGTTAATCGCAAATCCGCGATATCCGCGACTTGTAATAGTAAAATTTAATTTCAGAAAATTATTGACAATCACCCTTATAAATTCAATATTATGTTAGGCAATTCTTTTGTTTAATCGACGGCATGACACCCTGCCCCTTAATTTCCAGAACGTAGTGGCGCCGAGTAGAAAATGTGTCCCGTCGTGGACGTTCACCAAACTGAGACTTGCGGTGATTGGTTCCCGTGATTGGTTCCCGTGTCGTAATTCCGCCGATGCGCAGACGCTGCTTAGAGCGCGTGACAGTTCAGCGATCCGTGTCAGCCAAAGGCAGTTGCCTCTCGACCTTTCAACTCAACGTCACGCCTTGTGCGGAACTACATAAAGGCGTAGCCTTATTACGCAATTCTTAATAATTGATCACGACCCCAAAGGCAGATAGTCCAAGTGAGTGGAGTACACTTGTTGTTTTTTTTGGAAATTCGTAAATTCGGGTCTAGGCAAAGGTGATGTTTTTTTAAGACGAGTGTTAAAAATTTATAAGGAATCGCTCGGTGGCCTTCTTACTTATCGATAAAGTTGTACTGTGTACACACCCATGTTGGGGATAAATAATTTAACAGAAGCCACCAAGTTATGTGCGACAGTTGTTCTGGGGTTAGAAGTTACCTCAGCTCCGTTTGGAGGATCCCGCTTAGCACCTCACCAAGGCCGAGTTCCGACAACCCAGGAGAGCGTCCGAGCAGGTCCGGCTCCAGTCTCTAGGACTTGGTTGTGTCGTGAGTACCTATTATATTGACATTCTCACAATCATTGTAAATATCACTTTATGTAAATTTGAAAATTTATTAGTTTAGTAATTAATAATGTAGGGGAGAGGGGGATAGTTCGGACAAGGGGGACATTCGGACATATTCAAATTGGCGCTTTATAATATATTTAAAAATCTGAAAAAATTCTCAACAGATGGTATAATCGATCCTATTTACCACATAAAGTTTGGTGACCGTTATTGCAGCGCTTCGGTTGTAATGAAAAACTTACTGTTTTTGAGTGTTTTGTTATAGTTTACAGGCAGTAATTCATAAGCACATCCAGATTTGCCTGATAACACTAGGTAAGCATCTAATTTTTTACTGATACGTATCTGTTGTGACTACAAGTGCATGAAAGTTTTGTTAGGAAACATAACCTTAGAAAAAAGTTATCAGCATTCCTGTAAATTTTCTTGTGCTGGGGCAGATTCGGACAGTAACAACGGGGCACATTCGGAATATCAAGGGAACTTCTTACGGCGAAAAGGGGATAGTAACAGCTTTTTTTTCCACTTGTAAGTGACGTATCACTTGTCTTAAGATGAGATGTAGTGGCAAAATTGTGGCCAACACTAACAACTGGAAATTCTGCAAGAACTGCTCAGAAGATATCATTTAATATTAATTTTGATGGGTATTCTGTTAAATAATGTAATGTTTATAATCTAGTTTTCGGGTACATGCAATAAATTATTTATGCCTTTTGAAATCAGTTGTTTTCTTTCCTAGGGATAACCTTAATCTGTGTGTTAAAATAGTTGTCCGTATGTGCCCCTCGTAAGTCCGTAAGTGCCCCACCCTGGGGCAGTTTCGGACAATGCAATATTTTTTATTTTGTTAAATAAGTAATAACTATACTTATCTAAAATTTCTCAAATTCTCAAAAAAGCTGCAATACATAGTAAAATACACTGGAAAAATATTTAAGCTTCAGTTTTGTAATATACATTGAAATTATAATATTTTGTAAAAAAGTGTCCGAACTGACCCCCCTCTCCCCTAGTGTGGCGACGCAATTGCCAGAACTTATTAGTTCCACAAATTAACCACAATCTTTTGGTGAGTTAGTAATTTTAACAACTTTGAACTAACTTTTAGTGCATTTTAAAATAATCATTGACTCCAATTTATTGTGTCATCAAATTTTGATTTAAATTGTTTTCTTACATTAATCATTATTAACTTTTTATTGTAATTCAGAAACTTTGTTGTTTTTTCTTTTGTGTATTATTTGTTCCAGTGTTAAAGACGAAGCTGCTCCGCTCTCTCTCCTGGGGGCCGCATTTTCAGGTAAAGTACGCGTATTCCGTGGTTGTGGGCGAACTATCTAATCCCAGCTGCAAATTAACTACGGTGGCGCCCTTTTGTCCCAATATTGAGAATCCACCCTTCGATTCGTTGATTCGGGGGGTCATCACCCCCACCCCTCACTGAGCATAGTCGGCACCATATAACCTGCGAAGGGTGCGGTTTGGCAGTTTGTCACGTAACAGACTTTCCGACAAGGTTTTCACGAAATCCTCCAGGTGTATCGTTAGCGTAACTACCAATATCCAAGACGTTCTTGTTTAATCTTTTTTCCCAATTTAAATTTTGTTGCGGTTTAAAATTTTGTTTTATCATCTATTTATTATATTATGAAGGACATCAGATCAATGGCATAAACCATTTTTTTGCTGATTACAAAATGAAGCTCTTAAATCGAAACACAAGTTCAAAAATGATAATTTTTTTTACAAAATCTTAGTTTTATTTTGTAGTTTTTCTACACACTACTATAACAAGGTAGAAAAAATTTTATTTTGAAGACATTTTTATTTAAAACTTTTGTTTTGGTTAATTTGCAAAATATTTAGACAAAACCCGCTTATTCATCAGAAAGTCGAAATAGCTTTATCCTGAAGCAATCAACAAGCTTTAATTAGGTGATATCGTTTAGGAGCATAAACATTTTATATATCAATTTAATCACTGTTTGTCGCTTACTTAGTTTGATTTATTTTTATATTCATCATCTCGGCCATTATTCGTCTACAGCTGGGCATAGATCTCTTTCTCTGAGAAAAAGGTTTTAAGCATTTAGACCCCTACGGCTGCTTAAACGGGATTGGGGAATGCCAGTAACCCTGTTTTACGTGCCGGCTTTACGTGCCCTCCGAAGCACGGAGACGGTCATGTGAAAAATTTAGACTCTCCCCGGATTTGAACCGAGTACCATAGAGTCAGCAGTTGTTCGGCTAACTTACTAAGCTAATGACCGTCTCTTCTTTTTTTTATATTATTTAATTTTTAATATCATAAAATCCTTATTTTGTCTGTGTTTTCCAGCATCTATTTCAAGTTTATCCTAGATTGCTATTTAAAAATAAGTATTTGCCCTGCGTTCAAACATCCTGTACGCACATTCTATAACAGTATGTATCTAAAGTGTATCTAAATCTAATATGGGGATGTATAATTTTATATGTGGCCCGCGGAGTTATGATGCATTTTCAAAATGGCCCGCAAGATCATTATGATTGACCGCTCTTGTTCAATAAGGTTCTTTCCAGCAGGAATCGGACTGTTACGAATTTACTATTCTGAACTGGCAATTTTTTGTGGTTGGACAGAAATTTCACTTTGCTCACTGATCTGTTTCATGAAAATTATTCGCTAAATGAATACATCTTGTACTACATAATATCGTATATTATATTTTTTGTTTATAATTTCTTTGTATTTTTGAAATTGTAATTTTTCAAAAACGTTTAAAGATTAATTCAATGTTGTAGTAATAATGATATTCGATATTATACCCGATACTTTAATTTTCAAAAAAAAGAAAAATTCAATGTTGTTTACAAATACCACTTTCTGTACTAAATTGCACTCGTATCTTAAAAATTATATTCTTATGTTATCCAAACCTTGGCCCCAAGGCTATAATATTTATTAACCATAATAATTATTTTTGATAAATAAAACAATAATAAAACAATAAAGAAAATGTTGTGCTGTTTAGTGATCAAATAAAACATGCATACACCTAGCAATAATTATTTGTGTATACATACATAGGTTAATATAAAATTAACTTACCTTCGTAACGTTGGCCAAGTACATTTTCAAGAACTACACTAAAGAGCAGTAGAATTAATTTAAAACTCAAGTTCATGTTGATTATTATTCTCTTACAAATGTTAAATAAATACGCAAAACTCGATAAGTTTTTCTTTATGTTTGCTGGGTTGGATGGAAGGAGAAACTAGATTGACGTATTTTATACATTCTGTTACAACTAATTATTACTTAATATTAATGTACATATTTTATAGCTCCTGGTTTGTGTATTTTGTAGACAACTCGTTTCAATATGGGAAATACTATTTTGTAATTAAATATTCAGATAATAGTGGTATCATATATTTTTCAAGATGGAAGTTAATTTTAGGTTATCATTGGATATTCCACGATGCCATTAATTTTTTATAATGCTAAATTCAGTATACTCAACATTAAAATTTATACATGTCAAAATAGCAGAATACATACTAAATAATTATTACAAAATTCGTGGAATTAATTAAATATTTTCCAATGATTTATAGTGCATTTACGCAGGGCTTCACAAAAGAGATTTAAATTCTATCTATATTATGATTATGATTATCAAAATATATAATAATACATTTTAATTGTTATAAATTTAAATTATGGCTAAAATTTATTGCATAATCGCTGCTTAAATTTTAAATTATTTTTCTGAAACCCATCGTAATCAGAAATTAATGGCATTTGGCTTTAACCCTCACGATTTTTGTTTTTTTTTGTCTCTTCCAATATGTTATAAATTATAATACTCTAGCGTAACTGGAGGTAACATTAGAAGATCAGAACCACGACTATAGATTTAATTTTTTATTATACGTACTTTTTAATTTTTTGTTTGTTTACGACGAACATATTGTCTTGTTAAAATAAACCTAAATGTAATCAAGAAAACACAGAACCACAAAACACGTTGTAATTACGTATTTATACCACACAGAAATACCACTAGTTACGCCTCTGCTAAAAGTAGAACACTTTCACATTATCTATATTTAACAAATGACTACTCGTTCAAAACAAAGGGGCGAAATCAATCAAGATTTCAAAAAAATATGCCGTACGAAATTTGGTGTTGGAATAATGTGTGCATTAGCAAAAGCCCGCAACTTAACCCTCCAGGGGACGGTGTGGTCTATCGGTTCACGCAATAGAAGATTATGTATGTTCTGTGTAAATTGCGCCAAAAAATGTTTTTTTTATTACTGCCTAGATGCATATAAAAAGATTAATCTCAGATGATTGGATAATCTGAAAACAAAAAAAATTCAGCTTATTCTAAAAAAAATTTGTTGCGTATAATATAACTTCAGAAGCATTGATAAAAAACGTTGCATTAATAAATATACAAGAATTAACAAATAATAATCTTCTTTGCAGCACTTATCTTCTTATTTGTTTTTCCTTTTATATAATTTTCATTAAATCAGCTGCTCCTGCTGATAGGCAATTCTTTGTACATAACATGAAAATAAACTGTGAGTTCTTGAATATTTCACTATCACTATTAGCCTTTTTCTTTCCACTGCTGAATGAAGGCCTTCCCCAAAGTTTTCCATCTTTCTCGATCTTCTGCCACGTTCAACCAACCAATACCCGCAGTTCTTTTTATCTCGTCCCTCCATCGTGTTTTTGGACGTCCTGTACTTTTTTTTTCAACTCTAGGTCGCCATTGTAGCATTTTCCGTGTCCACCTATCATCTCTCACTCTGGCCATGTGTCCTGCCCAATTCCACTTTAATTGGGATGCATTTTCAACCACATCCTGTATCCCTGTCTGTTGCCTTATCCAGTCATTTCTTTTGTGATCCCTTAGAGTTATATTCAACATTTGTCTTTCCATCGCTCTTTATGCCACTCTAAGTTTCTTCGCAGTTGATTTAGTTAAACTCCAGGTTTTTGAGCCATATGTTAGAACAGGAAGGATGCATTGATCATATGCACGTCGTCTAAGTGACATTGTTAGTTTGGACCTTAAAATGTATTTTAATCCCCCAAACGCTCTCCATCCCAGATTGGTTTTTCTGGTTATCTCAGGTGTCATATTATCTTTACTGGCTGTTATAAGCTGTCCCAAATACATAAATTTTTGTACAACTTCTAAGGTGTTGTCATCAAGCATAATGTGGATCCCGTCGTGGTCGTATACGCTCGACATAATCTTTGTCTTTGATTTTTTTAGTTGTAGTCCCATCAGTTTAGAAGCCATTTGAAGATCGTTTAACATTATCTGGAGTTCTTCTTCCCTTCCGCTTATTACGATAATGTCATCTGCAAATCGTAGGGGGTTAAGGTATTCCCCGTCTATACATATCCCTTTATTCTGCCAATCCAGGTCTTTAAACACGTCTTTCATTGTTGTTATGAAGAGCTTTGGCGAAATTGTATCCCTTTGTCTTATACCTCTCTTGATCTCTATACTTTTTGTTTGTGTATTCATTTTTACTTTCATTTTTGCATTTTCATGTCTGTTTTTAAGTAAGGTGGAATACCTGTCATCTATTCTACAGTTTTTCAGAGATCTTATTATTGCCTATATCTGCACAGAATCAAAGGCTTTTTCGTAATCAACGAATGCTAGGTATACATGCATGTTATACTCTTTACTCTTTTCCAGCAATAAGCGTAAGGTCTGGAGATGATCACATGTGCAGTATCAAGTTCGGAATCCGGCCTGTTCTCTTGGTTGGTAAAAGTCTATTTTTGAAGCTATTCTGTTACTAATTGTTCTAGTGAACAGCTTGTATAATTGTGAAAGCAAGCTTATTGGCCGGTAGTTGTTTAGGTCAGAAATATCACCTTTTTTATGGAATAACACCATCTGCCTTCTGCCATGATGTCAGAATAGTCTGTTTATGCAGACAAGTATTATACAACTCCACCAGTTCCGCCAAAACCACCTGTCCACCTTCTTTTAGCATTTCTGCAATGACTCCATCGCTTTCTGATGCTTTGTGATTTTTTGAGCTTTTTATTTCCTTTGATCCCACATTTAACACCTTCAGCCTGTTCTGGATTCTGGATTGGATGTGGAGGGCATCTATTCCTCGAGCCATCCCACACTTCAGATAAACTCGAGTATTTTTGAGGGCGGTGTGCCACTAATACTGGCCATACTAGGCCAGAAGTCCCCCAAAATGGATCCTCTTTTCGACGCTAGCAATGGGCAGTTACAAACCACATTCTCCATTGTTTCATCTGCTTCATTACACCCCCAACAAATTGGGCTATCAACTAGTCCCATTGTGTGCAGGTGTTTATTTAGCTTGCAGTGTCCCGTCAGAAAGCCAGCGATAGTACGCAGGCTATCTCGTGACAACTGTAGGTAGTATTTTGTATGTTTTTCAGAGGGAGAGCGCATTGTCACGTTGTCACATTGTCACAATCACATTCGCCCATCTTTTCGCATGCCGTTTATGTGTTTCTTTCTTTATGATGGCATCTAATGTTTTAACTGCCGGCGTGATAAAAGGCTCGGGACCACAAGGTGGATAACCCGATCCCAGCCTCGCCAACTTGTCAGCCATCTCGTTGCCTTCATTACCTTTGTGCCCTTTCACCCAACTAAGAGTTAGAGCATTGCGTGTTGATATCACATTCAGTGCCCGGATACATTGCAGCACCAGACCCGAGATGATCTTATGACGACAAAGTGCCATAAGAGCAGCTCTGCTGTCTGCGATTATTTGATTTGTATTGTCATGGATATTCCTTTCCTGGACTATTTCCGCACAGTGTAGTATACCCATTAGCTCCGTTTGGAAGACGGAGGCATAACTACCTAGCGTTAGACTTATATCCAGCTGAAGTTCAGAGGAGAAAACCCCCGCCCCGGAGCCAGTATTGCTTTTGGAACCGTCCGTGTACAGACAAATGTCTGATCCGTCGGTTTCTGTTGCGTCTGGCAAGATGGTAAATTTCCTGTCAAACAAATATTTGGGAGAGATTCTGTCGGCATCCAAACCCAAAAGAGGCGTCCTTTTTGAGAATTCCTCCAGGATCCGCGCATGCCCACGTTCTCAAAAGCTGCTTTATCAAAAGCTCCTTCGATATCTATAAATGCTCCTAGAGTACATTCCTGAGACTGTAACGATTTCTTGATACATTCCACCACTTTGTGAAGTGCGGACTCAGTAGATCGCCCCGGAGTATATGCATGTTGATTCGGATGGAGTGGGTTGTGCACCAGAACACCATCACGAATTTCTCTGTCGCACAGTCTTTCCAGTGTCTTTAAAAAGAACGAGGTAAGACTTATTGGCCTAAAGGATTTTGCCAGTGAGTAGTCAGCTCGACCTGGCTTAGGTATGAAGAAAACTTTGACCTTCCGCCACTCTTTTCGTGTGTAGCTATGCGCAACACATGCTTTGAACACCTTCACTAGGGGACAGAGTAAGTAGTCCAGGCCCCACTGAAGTAGGTCAGGATACACTCCATCTAACCCCGGCGATTTGTAGGGACTGAAGGTCTTAATGACCCATGCCACTTTGATCGGGTTTACTATCTGATTTGCAATTTCCGAATCCATCTCAGTTGTCGTCCGAGCAGTATGTCGGTCCACACGTAGTCCGGGATGGTTTTGCTATCAGGAAAGTGTGTTTGTAGCAGTACTTTGGCTGTCTCCTCGAGGCTCTCTGTATAGGAGCCGTCGTCCCGGAGAATCGCTCCAAGCTGCTGGTTTGGGTCTTTGGATATGATCTTCTTCAGTCTGGCAGCATCCGTAGTGGACGCAATACCGCTGCAGAAGTCTTTCCAAGACTTACGTTGTTTTTGGCGAATCATCTTTTTGTACTCCAACTGGAGGGTTTTAAAGCGGGCACGATGCTTCGAAAGCTTTAGTGAGGGATTTCTGCAGTACGTTACTGCATATTTCAATCTCCTCAGTACTGTCTAAATTGACCTTGGCATATCGATCTCCAAGGTGCTTGATAGGACGTCCAAAAAGACTTCCTTGTCAAGCTTCCTAGGATTCCTAAATTGCCCAGGTTCCACTTCAGTTGCTTTAATTTTAAAGCAAATCCATCTGTGATCTGACATGGTCAGCTGTTTAGACACATGCCAGTCATTTATCTGTGTCGAAATACCTAACGTTGCCAAAGTGATGTCAATCACTGAATTACGTTGGGGCGACACGTAAAACGTTGGTATATCCCCTCGATTAAGAATTTCTAAGTTTGTACCAATAAGGTATTCAAATAAAGACTTCCCTCTGTTGTTGCAATCTCCACTACCCCAAGAGCTATGATGGGAATTGGAGTCGCAGCCTATTATGAGATGTCTCTTATGTTGCTCACAGTGATTTACCAGGTCTACCATCCTTTGCGAAGGTGGCAGGTCCTGGTAGGGCAGGTCAGTCAGTCGGACTCAGCTCAGTCGGACAGTTGTTGGGTCACGATCACTAAACTGCGGTAAGGGGCTTGCCCGAATATTACCAGGCACGAATATACATGTCCTGTGCTTATTTGAAGGGCTGCCCGTGAAGACATTGCCCTTCAGTGCTGAAAGGCCTACGATTTTGCCTTTAGCTAAATGTGGCTTTTGTATAAGAGCTATTGTTTTCATACAACCATTTAAGCGGCGGCATAAAGTCGCCATCGCCGATCGGCTGTGTTGTAGGTTTGTTTGTTTGAATTTCCACTCCCCCAAGGCAGCCATTAGACTTCCTTTTTGGAGGGATCTTCTTTTGGAGCAGTAGCAGCTATTGCCTGAGATCCCTCTTGGATACCCAAGAGTTCAAGCTCCGCAGCCACTTGCTCCATTGTTAGTGTCGGTGCCACACTCTTAACGATGTGTTGCACCTTCACTCTAAGACCGGAGAATCTATAGCTCAGCTTCTCCTTCTTCTCTTTGAGCGCCTCAGCATCTTTCTCGTTGACACCAAAGACAATGAGTTTCCCCAAAGAGTCACTCCTGTCAGTGTCGAAGAAAACACACCACTCATTAACTTTTACCCAAGGATTTTGAGCCCCGAGCCGCCTTGTCACCTCCCCAGTTAGTTCGAGTTTCCCCGTAATCTAAATGGTGGCTTTAGACAGCCTGGGTAACTCATCCACTTGGGTTACCTCTATCTTAGCTCCCTCCCACATTTGCGGGAGGTCTACTACCGTGTTTTGTAACCATTTCAGGGAATCATCGTCATCACAGGTGATCCTAAGGATCTCCCCAGAATAACGGAACCCCCTAAAAGTGGGCACTATTACTACCCTTTCCTGAGCCATCTGGATGGTTCTGTCAAGGGCTTCATTGAGATGCATCTCAACTATACCCTTCTGGGTCTCAGTGAGTTTTCCCAGAGGGTTGGAACGGTCAATTACTGCTACTCGGAGGTGCTTAGTAGCCGCCTCCTTGTAGGTGATCGAACCCGTTGTGGTCCTTGGTTTAGGTCCAGACATTTTAGCCTTTTTTTTCTGATCACTCTGAGGCGATGGCTGGGAGTCTTCAGACCTAACCCGTTTCGTCGCATCACTCTTCTTAAGGAAACTACTTTCACCTCTTTTTGGTGGTGCTGGTCTCTTTACTTTTATCTTTATCGACCGAGAGCCGGATGGTGTGCTATCCTTACCCTGAGGTTTGGCCAGCCCAGCCCGTTCGTGCTTGGTCGTTACCTTCTTTTGCAGACCGGCTTCCTCAGCCGCCTTCTGCATATTTGCTTTCTTGCGGCGTTTCCTTTCGGTACCGCAGAGCCTATGCTTCTTAGGGCGAGACTCCACAGTGTTACCATCCAACAGGGCATCTCCTAGAGACGTCCCCGCCTTGGCTTCGGAAGGCACGGCCGCATTAGCATCTTGGGATGACTTGTCTTGTGCAGACTGTACCATCCCTATATTACTGGGTGGGACATCAGACTGATCTAACATGCCCACTACAGCTTCTATATTTGACAGTGCATCCCGAGGGGTCGCAGCTGTTTGGTCTTTAGTGTTTGGTTTTGTTTTATTATTCATGTAAGAAAACTATTACTTCATCCTCCAAAGCTCCCCACCCGCCACGGAGCTCGCACAGGGGACGTCACTAAGGACGCCAGGGCTACTCAAAGCATATAGCTCCCTGAAAGGCAGAGTGTTTGCACACCCTGTCCTTACCTAAGAACTCGTCCTGCCAGCCCTCTGATAGAGGATGGCGCAGCCGATTGATCTGGGTGGACTAGTCCAGACCGCCCGTTTAAGTGGAAATCGAGGCCAAAAAGGAGTGTTGCCAAACTCAGAGGAACTATATCCGCCCCCGAGCCGGCTCAGCCACCAGGATCCTTTTATCCCACCTTACGGGTTTCCACGCACGGCAAAAACACGCGGGTATCTGTAATTAGTCTGGTTTCTCCACAACGTCCGTCATCTTGATTCATCGGTCCATGGAAGTCCGAACACAGAGGGTTTTAGACCTCCGCCCGAACCCACAGAGCCAAAGCAGACCGAGCACGAGAGAGTCCCTGGCCCGAGTCCTAGCAGGTACACGCATGCCGCTTCTTTAAAACACTCAAGCCCCCTCACCACGACAAGGTTCAGGTACATTAAAGGGTCCTTAAGCCTGTTGTATTGCCGTTGCTTGACTGGGCTCGGGTTTGCTTTACTGCTATACAGTATTTTTCTACTTCCACAGCAATCTTCATTTGATCAGTTCTTAGATCTCCATTGTTGTTTCTTATTTTTATAATCTCTCTTCTTCCCAGTGCTAATTTTTTCCTTATGACTTTAGGACCTCTGTTTTGGTTTATTAATTCTTCTATTGTCTTAGTATTGTTCGAATATCTTTCCTAATTTCTCTCTCTTATGAGTTTATTAAGTTCAGCTATCTATTAGATTGTGATCCTCTCTTGACTTCATTTTGTTTCTCTTTTCCATTAGGTTTTCAGTGGCTTTCGATATTTTATTGTGATGTGATTTTTTCTTTTTGCCCGCTATTAACTTAATCGACCTGGACAGGGATTCAGTGATCTTCTCTGCTTTATCGTCTAGTGATGATAGGTTGTCTTAACTTTTCTGTTTAGCTTTTCTGCTTCTTAGTTGCTTTTCTAATTCCATTTGATATTCTTCTTTATGCAACCTTAGGTCTTCGGGGCTTATTCGACACGTTGAATATTTAATCCTCTTTTGTCGTTCCAATTTCTCATTTATGGATATTTTAGCGCGTACCATTCTGTGATGACTACCATTCGTGATCTTATTCAGTACTGTGGTGTCTTGTACTATGTATTTATAAATTGCTAGCATACAGCCTATTTCATTTTTTGTCTGCCCATTTGGACTTCTCCACGTCCACTTTCTTTTGGTTTTGGTTTTAAAAAATGTATTAATAGCATACAGGTTGTTTTGTTCTAAATATTCTAGCAGCATATCTCCCCTCTCGTTTCTAACCCCAATACCAGAATCGCCAATATTATCTTCTGTTATTTCTTGTTTGGGACCTAATTTGGCGTTAAAGTCTCCCATTACTATCGTATACTTTGCAGGGTTTTCTTCAATCCCCATGGTCAGTTCTTCATACAATTGTTCAACTGTTTCGTTGTCATGGCTGGATGTCGGGAAGTATTATTTTCAAGTTGGTTTTATTTGAGTATTTTAGGTTGATGTATGCTATTCTGTTAGATATTCCTTTGAAATGGGTAAGAGTATTTATTAATTTTTTGTTGACGATAAATCTAACACCGTTTGTATGTGTCTCTTCATTTCCTCTATAATATAGAACGTCGCCTGTTCTAAGAGTTATGCACCCCTCTCGTTTTCTTCTGGTCTCGCTCATGCCCAGGATGTCCTATTTGACTCTGTTTAGTTCCATTTGTAGTTCTTCCAACTTATCATCCGATGCGAGGGTTCGTACATTGTATGTTGCAACATATAGTCTTGTTCCTTGTGCAGGGTTTCCATATTTGTTATTGGTCGTCAATGTATGGCAGTCTGTCCTAACCCAGGGATTCTTAGCACCCTCTGTCTTTCTCCTATTCCGATGACTGCCGTGATCGGCAGGGTCCGGACAACTGGGCACTGAGGGCCTTTTTAAATTTTTCTTTCTCTTCATAAATTTGGGGAGTGTAAGCCATAAAACACCACGCTGGCCATGCGTCTTAGTGAGTGCGTTTTATATTTTCTGCCAGGTGGAAGACAGGTGTTTGTCTCCAAACGAAGAGTACCTCTCGCGTCAGCCCTGCAGAATTCCTTCATCTACCGCGGTTGTTTACCCGATCTTTGAAGGTCCTCCGCAGGTTACCGGGGACCACCAACGTGGAGGTGCGAGTAGGGTTTTGACCAATGAAATATATAAAATATATTTATTATATTTTAATTAATGTACTAATAAATTGCTGCGTTCTATTTACTGAAAATCTAAGATAATCTAACCTGAAGCCCTTTTAAGGATATTACAAGAGTCAAGAGAAGAAAGGGATTAAGACTGCGGGTAGTTGGAAATGCACCCATACCAAGAAATTGGAACGACTTCTTGCGTGTAGACAGTCACAAGACAGAACTATTTCGATTACTTCCAAAAGCTGTCATAGAACAGGATGTAACACAGTGTCTTATTTTGCTGGATATGGTAAAGTGATAGCATGGAGTACTTTAAGTTCTTTGCCAGAGTTTACATGCACAAGCACTTCTGAATTTGATTTTAGTTCCGACCAGTATTCCCGAGGAAACGATGCGATATGCGCAATAGAGAGATTCGCGATATTATTATACGATCGCACAAGTACAATTACTAATATCAAAAAAACCAAAGAAAAGCTGCTATTTATAAGAAAAGCTCAGTCCAAGGAATTTTACCAACATTAGATGCACTCAAGCAACATTTTAAGAGAGCCATATATCAAAGTCGCTACATCTGGTGTCAAATACTGATTCCAAGTCCTGTACTACCTCCTGTCACAAGTTGGGGTTGGAGTACAGTGAATAATGACCTAAAACCGATTTCATGTCAAAATGTCGAAAACAAAAACGTCGAAAATAAAAACTTCGAAGTTTTATTCGAAGATGTTGCTAGGAATATGGAAGATGAAAATTCGGTCGAAAAATATTGCATGTTCAGTTTTTATTATGATTTAGCAGTAACAGTAATGGGAGGGACCTTATGACACTGTATACTTGTGAAATACTAGCCTAATATTTCGTATATTTTTTTAATTAACGAAAATACTAATACTATGTATGAAGTTTTAGCCCTCCTATTGATGTTTTAGCTCCCCCCCCCCTTTGATTACGTCATAGATCGAATTAATCGCATAAGAAGAATATCGCGACGTTGCGGCCAGAATTAAGTCAATAGTAATGTCGTATGGTGAACGGAACCTGGATGACTATCTGACTGATGGTTTCGCCTATAACTTTGAATTCCAAGACAGTTGATGAAATCGTGTTTAAAAATCCTTTTGACTTTGTTTGTGACATAATTTATTAAAAAAGTGTAATAAAATTAAAATTAAAAGTAAGAAAAAAAGCTTTTTTATTTTCAACGCTTTGACTTCGACGTTTTGACGTCGACCTTTTTGTTTTCGATGTTTTTGTTTTCGACGTTTTGACGTGCTACCCCTAAAACCTATATGTATGTATGTTCCAGAGTGGATAACAATCTCTGATGAGCTAATTTGTTGTAGTGTAACAAGCCGCCCTCGGGAAATTTAGGTAAATTTAATTGTAATTTACAAATTAAATCGACTCGTAAAAATTTTGATTACGAAAATTTAAACATCTTAGATAGAAATCTTGGGATTAGGAACACAAAATAAAAACAAATTAAATATATGTTAACGTTTCGGCTCATTTACTGAAACCATCTTCAAAGACTTTAATATAAGAAACATATTGATAAATACAAATGATAACATAATAGTTTTGATTTCACACTCACCTAATAGTAGGATGAGTGTGAAATGAAAACTATTTACATCGTGTTATTTTTGTGTCTACGAAATAAATCAATTTTTTCGAGTTGAGCATAATAATCTACAGGTCAAATTAATTTTTAAAATCTAACATAATAGTACATTGTCTTATTCGGATTAAAAGTGAAACTTTGTTTGACAAGGAATTTTTGTATTTGCGAGGCGGAGCGCTAGCGGAGCCGAGCGAATTCAATAATTGCACTTTTTTTTTTTTTTTCTTTTTTTTTCTTTTACGTCTAGCACAAAAAAAGTTCTTCTAATGCACGTAAAAAAAAGTGTTGCTTAGTAATGTACACATTTTTATATTAATAACAAAAACGTCAACTTTGATTTGAGGTAATGCTATTAAAAATGTACTGCTTTTAATACGGTTGGAGAAAAAATTATTTGTTTTATTAATTCATTAGGGAAATCACATAATTTAGCTTTTCTTGTAATCAACATAAGTAGGGTAAAGTAAACTGCACTCCAAATGGGGATAGGTAAACTGCCCTCCAAACTACCATCTTTTGTTATAGAATTACATTTTTTAATTTCTTAAATAATATTATAATTCTCTCATGAAATTACGATTTCTTATTATAAGGGTTTTGATTTTTGAATAATTGTAACAATTTTTTGTCAATTGTTGCGCGATCCCTTGACGACGATTTTTAGTACGCCTATGCTGAGTAAGGCATGCGCAAGGGATCGTGGAGAGCGCGTGCTTGAGCTGCGTTTCGGGATTCTAAAAGCGCACTCGAGGAGTGAAGACGTGTTTTAGTTTCGTGGGCTGAAGATTTATTCAGATAGAGCCGAATATTTGTAAAGAGTAAGCCTGAGAAGAAATCGTTTAGCGAAGTTTGATTTACGAAAGCGTAAAACCTCGTAATTAGTTAATAACGGAAACCTTAATTGTGGGATTTGTACCGTGGCGCTGAAAACTCAAACTGTCACCAATCTGCAAGCAACATTGAATGTTCGATTTGGAAAACGGTGTGTGGCCGTATGTGCATCTTTCTGATTTTTTATTTACCATCAACGACTACTGGAAGGAGTCAGTTTTGTTATACGATCAAGTGTTTAGTAGTGAAATTCTTGTTTGTGCGACGCAACGAATTCTGCAAGCAGCTTCGCAATTCGAGCCGAGTTTTTTTCATCAGTAGCCAGGGAAGTCATCGAGTCAATAGCTCTTGTGGGTTGTGGTTGCAGTACACTACTGGTAAACAAGCTTCTGTCGAATTACCCCTTTGTAAACGAACCAGGCCTTGGTAAGTGTTTTTTTGATTTACCTAGTTTTTTACTGCAATTGCGGAAACGTGTAGTTTTACATCGGCTGGCGACGTGGATGTTTCCCTATTTGTGGCGAACGATTTATTTTATATTAAAATTGGAAATTGTTGTATCAAATTTAATCTTCATTATACGGTTAATTGTTGATAGAGTTTTATTGTATGCAAAGGAAGCAAATTCTTATTTTCAGAACCGACGATCCTGCCTCCGCATTAAAGAGTTGGTTTTCTATCTTGGGTCCACCACAATTATTAAATACTGGGGGAGATCTATCCCAGGTGTGGTGAGCAAGGTATTTTTTCAAAATACCGAAATTGCTACATAATTAATGAAAAAAAATTAAATTTAACAGAGAATACGGCAAATTACGAGAACTTTACAAATGTCTATAATTACATTTACAACAAGTGAACGAAGAAAAACCTTATTAATTTATAACAGTAATAAGTTTTACATGGAACGTCTGCTAAAAACGGGTCAGCAAAAATAGAGGTGCTGTAAGAAAAGCTGTTCGGCTTTTAGGAGATAAATGAAATATGAAAACAAATATGCACGCTTGATAATAGCTTCTTGGTTGATGACAGCTTCTTCGAAATATTGCAACTATTCCCAATTAAAAGAATAGTTACTGATTTTGAAGAGGCGATAAGAAAAGCATGTAAAATTCAATGGCCACACGTATCCATAAGAAGGATGCAGATTTCATCTAGGTCAAGCATGGCACCGTTCTATCCAAAGAAATGGATTAGCTTCTGACTACAGAGATGTGAATTCTGAAATTGATAGAAGGGCCCGATAACTTTGGTCTTTCCCTTTTCAAACGATCCAGGGTAGTTCAATCACTGGCTGCGGTCTTACAGTAGAAAAGATGCAAGAAAGGTTGCAAATGCTAAAGAAGTTATTTGTCATGCACGGATCTATGCGTATGCATGAGAGAATGTTTATTTGATCGTGGCGTACGATAAATGAAAATGTATGCTTGTTTAAGTTTAAACTTTGTGTACGTATCCATAAAAAATATAAAAACAGATGTAACTCTTCTATTATTATGTTTCAATCAATATGTTAGTATTAATTTATTGTAGATTGGCTGTATTTTTCCCATTGAATATCAACTTCAATGTTCTAATGCCCAAAAATGTGCAAAATCTAAAATACTAGCTTTTTAAAATATTTATTTACAATGACAAAAAATTTATGTTTTTATCACAATATACACAATTATTTTACTATGCCACTCCACTAAAGTAAATCGAAGTAAAGTTAATATTTTAATTTATTAGTTTAATAATTTTTTATGTTACATTTAAGTTATTTTTTATTTATTTTGTTTTTCTTATTGTTTTCCAATGTTTGCTGGGTATTTAAATAAAACTCAATTCAGTAAAAGCAATTTTTTGTATTTATTTTGTAGTTTTTTACTACTGTATCCAAACTTTCAGCCTGCAGTGTAACATTATTTGACTATTTATTTAAAAATCAATTTAAAAAAAGACACTATTGGGATTAAACATTTAATCGTGCATAAGATTATGCATTCGTTTTTAAAATCAACCTGTTCATTAAGAATATATTATTGTAAAATTACAAAAAAATTAAACATTGGTAAATTTTCAATATTATTAGAACATATTATTTCCATGCTACAGTTTCAATCCAATCTAAGTAGCTAGATACCTTTGAATAAAACGCAGGCGAATTCGAAAAGCCGCAAAATTTACCAAAAGAAGTAATCCCAATTATGCTGTACATACAATACGGTTTTGACAAGACTACTTGTAAAGGTCCACCAGAATCACCTTGGCATGTGTCCTTTCCACCAGACAATTCTCCAGCGCATAAAATGGAAGGAGTGATACCATTTGGTAATGAAAGTAAATTTTCTGCTGACGAAAAGCTTTGTTGACATGCAGGATTTGAAATTAAAGTTAATTGCACTTTCATTAAATAATTGCTGGTATCTTGGGCACCTGAAAGCAAACGATAACACAAATATTACTTTTTGGCAATGCAGAACATTACTAACTTTATAGCAAACACATTCTTAAAATAAAATATTATTTAAAAAAAATTCTTTATACCATAAGATGTTTTGCCAAATCCTATAGCAATAGCTTTAGTGTTAGTAATTGATGATTCTCCATTTAAGCAAGCTGGACGAACTGTGGGAGTAAACTGAACTGCTTGAGCCAATTTCATTAATCCAATGTCATCGTATTTACTTGGCGGCTTATAATTAGTATGTGGAATTTTTTGTGCGATAAGCAATTCTTGAACATGTTCACGAGAATCAGTTGAAATTACGCCCAATCTTACCTTTTGAGCAGGACCTCTAAAAATAATTTCAAAAATAAAAAAATAGCGTGCAAATTTTTTGCACTAATAACAATAATTTCATTATTGTAATGTTTAATAATATTTTGTAATAATATTTTCTAACCATAACATAATTGTTTTGGGAAATTTGGAGCGAAGAAAGTCAAGGGAAAACTAAAGAACTTATAATATTAATCAATTAATATTATTAAGAAATATTGATTTAAACTAAATTAAATAACCTGAGTTTCGTACTTTTCACGACTATCCATACAATGTGCTGCGGTAAGAATAAAAAATTCACTAATTAATGACCCTCCGCATTGCCAAGACAATTCGGAATCAGCTGAAAATCCAAATCCTATTAAAGCCTAAAATTAAAATTATAAATGCAAAAGTGTAACTATGGCGTCAGTTATTAAGTTACCATATGCGGAAACTCTTTCAATTGAGATTTAGCTCCTCCAACTATTAAAGGAACCTCAACAATTCCGCATTCCGATACTGGATTGTTTTGAGCAGTAGGTAATAAGACTGGACTTACTTGCTGAGTATATACAGCTTTGGCATATTCTTCACATTCTAAATCATAATTACAGTTAGTATATTATAGTGGTTGATTCAAAATGATTTAGAAAAGGAGAGTAGAAAGAATAGTACGAAAAAGTTTTACAAGAATGAAACATACAAGAACCTCCAGAATGAAATCAAGATCAATTATTAAAATATTTATAATAAAAAACTTTTAAAAAACCACGTTTTACTATTGCTTTTTCAGTGGACTAAAAATTAGAAAATAAATTTTTTTCAGTGCCTTGCAGACTAGGTTGATATACATACTCAAAATTTACTGTGATTTTCCATGACTAAAAACGTGGGGCGCATTTTCGCAAGGACTGTTGATCAGTCTGCACATCAGCATTGAATCTAAAATTAAAATATTTGACCTAGTTGATAAAACATTATATTCATTTGGAGTTTCAGCATTAAATTTTTTTTCGTCAGTCTTTCTCTCATAGTTTTTCAAGTCTCGTGTATCGTACATTGTCGCATTCCTAAAATCAGCTTTTCTTACTTTGCTTAGAAGAATTCATTGCTGTTAATTGATTTGCTTAACAGTAATGTCCGTAATTTTTCAACAAATTTTATTTCTGTCTATTCGGGAGAACGTAAGAATAGTTAATGCGAAAATACGCCCCACGTCATGGAAAATCACAGTAAATTTTGAGTATGTATATCAACCTGGTCTGCAAGGCACTGAAAAAAATTTATTTTCTAATTTTTAGTCCACTGAAAAATCAATAGTAAAACGTGGTTTTTTAAAAGTATTTTTTTATAAATATTATTTAACACTTTTTAGTCATTAAATTCTGTTGTCAAATTTTGCAATCGATTTTATTAATGTCTTAAATTAAAATAAAAAATTTGCACTGAAGTTGAACTGTTCATTTCTTTATTTAAATTTTACATAGTTAATTATAATTATAATTAAAAAATCCGAACTTTTAACGACGTAAAGTACGTTTAGTACGACTCCTGTTAAAGCGACCAACCGCTTTCAACGACGTATTTTTCTAAAATCGTCCGATTAAAACGATGCTCGTCTCAAAACAATTAATAATTTCAAGAGCAAATGCATACATTGCATTATATCGCCGCCCCAAAAATGCCTTACACAAGTAAAATGCCTTCTATGCATTGCTTCTTGTCTGGTGGCGTAATTATTAGCTGATTAGATTACATCCGTCTGCTGACGCCTTTCTTGCTTCATCTATATAATATAAATTACATTGATACTACTAATGTATACTTAATTTTTTAAAGCAATTTTTTTTTTTTTTTTCAGTTTAACATGTGAGTAATAATTATTAATCTTTGATAATTATTATAATAATTTCAGCATTTAAACAAAGTTGCATCATTTTTATTTTTAACATGAATAATAATTTATTTTCATATATTCATATATAAAACTTAACATAGTTAATTCTGGCTTACATGTTCATTTTCAAGCCACAAAATTGTTAAAGTATTGCATTGTCATCGAAACCCAGCCTAACTGAAAAATTTCAGCTCAATTGACCTTCGGGAAGTGGTCGAAAAATCAATTGCAAGATTTGACAAACAGAAGGACAAACAAGATTGTAAGTTAAGTAAAACGTGGTAAAAATGAAGAAGATAAGTAACAGATCTATTTAGAAAAAATTAAAGAAATTTGGATAAAGTACTTCAAAAAATTGTTGAACAGAAATAATGGAAAATAGATTTGTGAAATGCAATGTATATTATGTACGTCATAAAACATAACGAAAAAATGACTTTACCATGGTATTGAATTTATTATAAGATCATAATTATATGAAATGGACATAGTATATTAATTTATTCGAAGTAAAATGTAAAAGTACAGTAACTACAAGAAAAATCAGAAAATCTGGCCATTGTATCTAGAACAAAAACAAATGAAGAAGATATTATTAAAAATAGCACAGGAAGAAGAAGAATTGACTTAAAAATAAACAAAGAAAACAACAAAATATATAAGATTCAAAAAAAATTTAAAAAAGTATAAAACTTAGAAATCTCAATGTCAAAGAGGTACAGAATTTTAAATATTAGTAAGTACATTTAAGCAATGAAGATGAAATAGAATTCGAGAGAAATCGATACAGGCAGGTTAGAGAGCTTTTCGCCAACTAAAAAATATAGATATAAAGTAGTATAACAAAATTCAGAACATATAAAGTAAAATAAGACCAATGACGGTCAAGTCATGACCGTGGCTATGAAAGTCAAAATACAGAGAAAACATGCCCAAGCAGCATTTTGATGCTAAAAAACAGCTAATTAGTAGCTATTTAGCTATATTTGGCAGCATAACCGCTGCGGCAGCTAGCTAAATAGCGTGTAAATTGCATCCTTATTGCAGCAATATTGCTAAAATGGACCACTATTTTTAAGCAAATTGCTAGCGATTTAAAAGCAATTTGCTTACTGCCAGACAGCTAATAGCGCGCTTTTTGCTAGCTAATATATAGCTAATATAATAATAATAGCGGATATTTAGCTAGCAAAATAGCGTATATTTAGCTAGCAAAATAGCGTATATTTAGCTAGCTAAATAGCGTGTTTTTAGCTAGATTTTAGCTAGCAAAAAACGTGCTATTAGCTGTCTGGCAGCAAGCAAATTGCTTTTAAATAGCTAGCAATTTGCTTAAAAATAGTGGTCCATTTTAGCAATATTGCTGCAATATGGATGCAATTAGCGTATAAATTGCATCCATATTGCTGGTTGCCGCAGCTGCAAAAAAATGACCAATTTTCTACTTCTTAAAAATTAATTATTAATTTAAAAAAAATAATTGGAAAATAAAAATATATTTTGTGTCCCATTATAATTGTTATTAATCAATTTTTATTATTTAATTACATATATTCCTAAACAATTTATATTATAAATGTATAATTTATAAATGATAGATTTATCGCCTTTTCCTTATTGATGGATTTTAGTCTGTAAAATTAAATGTGTATTATTAGATTTTAAATTTGTTTGTACTTAAATGTTTGTACTTAAATATTACCTCAACCACGGTTTGAACCACCGACCTTCACATCATGAGACGTCCTCTTAACCAGTTGGAATATCCTGGTTAATTGAAAAACTTCCAAGCAAAAGTGTATTGGTTTTACCAACTACAATATACCTGTGTAAGGGTCAATTATTGTACTATGTGGATACAACAAATAACAAAAGAAAAATTTGGCTATTATATTTTATTTTATATGAAAATAAAAAAGCAATACAGTTATATTTTAAAAATTTGTATTATTAGTGCATTTTACCGTTACTTTTTTGAAGATTCATCATATATATAAAGCTGCTTGGCTTCACTCACTCACTCACTCACTGACTGATTCATCATTTCGAGTGAAAATGTTTGACCTGTTCTGGATGTTGTGGAAAGCTGAAATTTTGGGAGGGCATAGGTTTAGTTGCACAACCACCCAGAAAAATCGAAAAAGTTGAAAAAGTCACCCCCGAACCCTTCTACGAGGGTTTAAAGGGTTTTGCTAAATGCGGTTGCATCGCCGTTATTTGGCGTCGGATTTTGATTATCTAAAAAGTTTAGAAATCGTCGTGACGGTGGCTTTCGATTTGTAGTTTCAAAATTTCAAAATTTTTGACCTTTGAACTATCGTTTTTGCTTCGAATGTTTTGAAACTTTTTTTAACCGCGCCGCAGCTAATCCGTATCGGACGGAAAAATGGAAAAAACAGTTGGAAAGGAAAAGTTGAACTGAATAAAAAAGATGTCTTTCAATTTTTGCGTAAATTCAATAGTTTACGAGCAAATGTAAAATTAATTTTTCACGAAAATGCACCTTTAATGAATTTGACAAATTTATTTATAGTTCGGGATTTCACGTCGGAACTCGGACGATTCAAATGCACTTGTGATGTGCGTTACAATAGAAATACAAAAAACAATTACCAGTTTACTTATTAATATATTATTAATCTGAAAAATATTATATTTTCATTCAGTAACATTATTATCTACATAATATGAACAAATATTTTGGGGTTGCAAAACCGTGCATATTATTTGTAATAATAAAAGTGTGCGCTCAAGGGAAGTCATAATTTGACATTAGGAATTACGAGCTACCTTCCGAAACTAAATTAACGTTTAAACTAATGTTACAAAACAGAACAAAATATGATTTTCAAGTTAGTACATTTATTTATTATTGTTGATTTGGTTGGAAATTTGGAATAAATAAATTGTCGTTCAGTATCAAACATTTTTTATATACAATGAACAAAATGTTAAGTCTGAAATACCATTATTAGATCATCTAAAGTAATGTACGCCCCGTGGCTTATGGGCTAGAATTGAGGACTCGCTTGCATAAAATCAACGTTCGATTCCTGTCCTTTTTTTAGAATCTTTGAAATATTCGAAGCCGTTGTATTATTCCAGGATTTGCTTTTGGAAGTTTTGTACCCTTCAAAAAAAATAACCCTTGAAAATAATTACTACCTACCAAAGAATCCGGGTAAAAACCCTCGCTGGATTAGCTCGGTTACTCATTTGACTATCGAAGATGTTGGGTCAATATATCAAAAATAAACTTACAAGTAAGACCGATGATTATTTTTGATTACCTAAAATTTTGTGCGAGAAAAGCCAAATTAAATTACAAAAAATTTGGTTTTATAATTTTGCAGGTTTAACTGTAAACCAAAGTATAATTTTTAAACGTAAAGAAATATGTTTTCGAAAAAAGTTATCTTGAGCTTTTGTACTTTTTCTAGGATTCTAAGCAAAATAAATTTAAAAATTAAAAAAAAAAAATTAGAAAATTTTTTCTGAAAAAAAAAACCAAGGCAGATATGCCTTCAGATTTATTTAAAATAATTGAATTCGCATTTTACGGGTTTACTGTTTAATATACAAAAAAAGTCAACCATATCAATATTATAGGAAATTGCCATGCGCTTCCTTACTTTTTTTGATATCGAAAATCGGCTGATAAATAAGGTCGCTACGGCCGAATTGAAAATATTTCAAATTTTGACTTTTTTACGCCCGTAAAGCTTAAACTGTTGAAATTTTCGAAAATATTTTGAGACCATCGTGAGGTCCTTGCGGATGACTATAATTTTGTTCCTTACGAATTTTTTCAAAAACGATTGCTTACACCAACTAAGCGACAAAATTTCGAATGACGAAGAATTTCGTTTCAAATCCTTGCCATTTTGGCAAAATCCATAAGTGTCAGTTTTAACAGTGAAGGGGTGGTTTTTTCGAATTATGTCTAATACACTTTTAGTTTTATTTTCACGTAAATTATCGACGAGAAATTAAAAAAAATTGAATTCTTAAAATTTAAGAAAAATCATATGACACCAAAAGGGATGGACGCCTCGAGAAGAACTTGGCGGTAATTGTCAATGGCCGAGAAAGATGCGCTCAGTTGACGATAATAATCTAACGTCTAAAATTTTAACTTAGTCTTTCTGCGTGAGAGTGGGACCCAAATAAAGCTAAAATGTGTGTATATTTTTTAAAATTTTATTCTTCGAAGACAAGTTTTTCGGCTAATTCAAAATAAATTTATAAAAAAATTTTGAACCAAAATCCTTCCAAGTATCGAGTCCATTCATTTATGTCGTTAAATTTGCAAATTTTCGAAAAAAAAATTTTTCACAAGAGAAACCAAGGCAAACAAACCCCTTTAAAATTATGTTTTGAAATTTCGATTTGGTTTTACGGCCTTACCGCTATAGATGGAAAAAAATAGTAATATATCAGTATTGTGGCAATCCAAATTACCCACTAGATCCCGCTTTAAAATTGAAAATCGGTTAACAAATAAAGCCGCAATGGCGGAAATAAGAAAATTGCAAATTTTGACTGTTTTACGCCGTTTGCGCGTAAACTGTGGAAATATTTGAAAATGTTTTGCGACCATCTTGAGGTCCTTGCGGATGGCTAAAATTTTGTTCCTCACGAATTTTTTCAAAAACGTTTCCTTACACCGACTAAGCAACGAAATCTCGAATGACAAAGAATTTCGTTTCAAATTCTAGCAATTTTTGCAAAACCCAAAAGTGTGAGTTTTAACAGTGAAGGGGCGGTTTTTTCGAAAAATGTCTAATCTGCTTTTCGTTTTATTTTTACGTATATTATCGACGTGAAAATAAAAAAAATTGAATTTTTAAAATTTAAGAAAAACCAAAACGGTTGGACGCCTCGAGAAGAACTTGGAGGTAATTGTCAATGGCCGAGGAAGATGCGCGCAATTGTCGATAACATTTTAACGTCTAAAATTTTAACTTAGTCCTTCTTCGTGAGGGTGGGACCCAAATAAAGCTAAGATTTGTGTATATTTTTTAAAATTTGAATCTTCGAAGACAAATTTTTCGGCTAATTTAAAATAAATTTATAAAAAAAATTTTGAACCAAAATCCTTCCAAGTATCGAGTCCATTCGTTTATGTAGTTAAATTTGCAAATTTTCAAAAAAAAAATTTCAGGAGAGAAACCAAGGCAAACCACTTTAAAATTCTTTTTCGAAATTTCAAATTAGTTTTACGGGCTTACCGCTATAGATGGAAAAAAATAGTAATATATCAATATTGTGGCAATCCAAATTACCCACTCGATCCCGCTTTGAAATTGAAAATCGGTTAACAAATAAAGCCTCAACTGGGGAAATAATAAAATTACACATTTTGACTTTGTTACGCCGATTTGGCGTAAACTGTCAAAATATTTGAAAATGTTTTACGACCACCGATTGAGCCTTACTAAGGGCTTAACTTTTTTTCTTTACGAATTTTTAAAAAAATGCTTTATTACATCTGCCAAACGACAAAATGTCTAGACACGAAAATTTTCGTTTCAAATTCTGGCCTTTTTTGCCGTAAACGAAAAGTGACAGTTTTAACAGTTGAAGGGCGGTTTTTTCAAAAAAGGCCAAATGAACTTTTCGTTTTATTATCGTGAATATTATTGATGTGAAACTTGAAAAAATTAAATTCTTAAAATTTAAGAAAAATCTTTTAAAAACTCAGAATAAATATGGCATGTTTATTCCACACTTCCAGACATTTGGTTGCGTGGTTCAACCTGTTCGATTGATACTATTAATTTCATGCCCCCACGACACACACACTGATTTTTTTTTGAGTCCATTACAATACCTTCCCTTCTACATGCGTTAATACCCATGGAATAGGTTTTTGAAAAGTGCAATCGCAAGTCTGCCCATCCTCACAGATCCAAAAAAGCAATCTTTTACATCGCCTACGCCTGCAAAAAAGTACAAATCGAAACATTCGGATCGTCCTACACTCCACGCCTCTCTCAACACCTTCTTTCCCCCCTCCCCTTGCCTCATTCGCCCCCTCCCTCTCCGGCTACGACTTCCAAACTACAACCGGGACCGAAGTTATCGATGCCGCAGGCCTCGTGCCTCGCAGAAATAGGCAAAAAAATCGGAAGTTTAATTTAAATTAAATTTAAATCTTTTAAATTATTTGATTTATTATCGACACTTTTAATGTTTAAATATAATAATCAAGTGGCTAATGTTTCGCCGGCTCGGTTCGGTACGATCGCTCCTCGTGCACCACTAGAGGATTACCAACTACAGATTTGCGGCCGCAGGCCGCTAAGCGGCCTTCGGCCGCCATGAGCCCGATAGGGCGAACTAGCCGAAAAAAATCGGCCGTTAGGCCGATTTTTATTGGCTAGTTTATTATAAACTGTGATCGTAAACTGCGAGATTGTAAGCTGTGATTGTAAATGTATATTTGTAAACATTAATTACCAACAATGGAAAATTACTATATAAGAAATACTGGTATTCAAAAAAATAAACTAAGAAATGATATTGGTCTGATCGATAAAATAAAAAAATTTAGAAGAAGTGGCACATTTAAAAGACGTGCTACTTATAACCGAAATAATTTACGGGAAAATTCATCACGTGATAAAATTTTAGAAGAAATTGACAATAGTGGCCATGATTTTGTACATAATAATAATGGCGATTCTAAAATTATTAGAGATGCCAGTCCAGAAGCAATCCATCACGCCGCTAAAAATATTTTTTGTAGTTTGAATAATAGTGACGACGACGCCAATAAAACTGAAACTGATTGCAGTGTATCGGATGACAACAGCGGCGATGAAAACCACATTGAATTCAAATTAATTGAGAATTTAAAGATTGACTTAAGAGAGTGGACGAAAAAATATGGCATTACGCTTGTAGGTCTTCAAGCGCTTTTGTTTATTTTAAATAAGACCTTTCCGATAAATTTGCCCAAAGTTTTATTATTACAAATTTTTTTAATATTTTATAAAATTTGCTCATTATTTATTTATATATTATATAATTTATTTTTATTTAAATTTTAAAATATACCTATCTACCTTATTTTCAAAATTCAAATTTTTTACTTTCTAAACAATTTTAATTTGAACATTTCCGGGGGGGGCAGCAAAATTTTTAAATTTAAAAATTATATTTTAATATTGAAATAAAAAAATGGTTACGAAAATTGTCAAATATGGATTATATAATATGCGATATATGAATAATAAATATATATGCGGTAAAAACCGAAAAATCAAACAAAGTATGTAAGTACATCCGCCCTCTAGTTATAATTTATTTAAAATAAAATAAAAATATTTAATATAAAAACAATTATATTTTTTAATCACTCGTATATTTCATCATCCCGTTTCCTTTTAGCATCTGTTTTAGCTCTAAAAAAATAAAAATAAATAAATTGAATTAAAAAAAAATTAATTATTATATTTACCGGTTTCCACAATTCCTAAAGAGTTTTTTTAAGAAAACCTCCGCATCACTGTAGGAACTATCTACATTTGCTAAGTGAACAACTGCGTGGAAACACTTGATGATATTTGTGTAAGAACTAAATCCAATTTTTTTCTTATCTTTTTCATGCGTCATACCGTCTGCGTCTATCATTTATAAATTATACATTTATAATATAAATTGTTTAGGAATAATATGTAATTAAATAATAAAAATTGATTAATAACAATTATAATGGGACACAAAATATATTTTTATTTTCCAATTTTTTTTTTTAAATTAATAATTAATTTTTAAGAAGTAGAAAATTGGTCATTTTTTTGCAGCTGCGGCAACCAGCTAAATAGCGTATAAATTGCATCCATATTGCAGCAATATTGCTAAAATGGACCACTATTTTTAAGCAAATTGCTAGCTATTTAAAAGCAATTTGCTTGCTGCCAGACAGCTAATAGCACGTTTTTTGCTAGCTAAAATCTAGCTAAAAACACCCTATTTAGCTAGCTAAATATACGCTATTTTGCTAGCTAAATATCCGCTATTTTGCTAGCTAAAAGCGCTCTATTAGCTGTCTGGCAGCAAGCAAATTGCTTTTAAATAGCTAGCAATTTGCTTAAAAATAGTGGTCTATTTTAGCAATATTCCTGCAATAAAGATGCAATTTACACGCTATTTAGCTAGCTGCCGCAGCGGTTATGCTGCCAAATATAGCTAAATAGCTGTTTTTTAGCATCAAAATGCTGCTTGGGTAATAATTGCTTGCTGTCAGCAATCAATTTTCAACAGCTATTTAGCGGCCTATTAGCACGTCATTGCAGCTTGCTCCAAGCAAGCAATTTTTAACATCTATTTAGCGGCTTATTAGCATGTCATTGCAGCTCGCTGCTAGCAAGCAATTTTCAACAGCTATTTAGCGGCTTATTAGCACGTCATTGCAGCTCGCTGCTAACAAGCAATTTTCAACAGCTATTTAGCGGCTTATTAGCACGTCATTGCAGCTCGCTGCCAGCAAGCAATTTTCAACAGCAATTTAGCGGCTTATTAGCACGTCATTGTAGCTCGCTGCCATCAAGCAATTTTCAACAGCTATTTAGCGGCTTATTAACACGTCATTGCAGCTCGCTGTCAGCAAGAAATTTTCAACAGCTATTTAGCGGCTTATTAGCACGTCATTGCAGCTCGCTGACAGCAAGCAATTTTCAACAGCTATTTAGCGGCTTATTAGCACGTCAATGCAATTTGCTGCCAGCAAGCAATTTTTAACAGCTATTATTTAGCTAATTTGCAGCTATTTTTTTAAATGGTTCACCGCTGGCAAAATAGCACTAAATTGCTTGCTGCCAGCAAGCAAATAAACAGCTAAAGATTTTCACAGCTGCTATTTAGCTATACAATGCTACTTGGGTGGCGAATTAATTAATTGAGAATATAACCAATCAAATAAAGATCCAGAAGATGATTACAGGTAATGGCTTAATAAAGTTATAATATTTATAATATAAATTGTTTAGGAATAATATGTAATTAAATAATAAAAATTGATTAATAACAATTATAATGGGACACAAAATATATTTTTATTTTCCAATTTTTTTTTTTAAATTAATAATTAATTTTTAAGAAGTAGAAAATTGGTCATTTTTTTGCAGCTGCGGCAACCAGCTAAATAGCGTATAAATTGCATCCATATTGCAGCAATATTGCTAAAATGGACCACTATTTTTAAGCAAATTGCTAGCTATTTAAAAGCAATTTGCTTGCTGCCAGACAGCTAATAGCACGTTTTTTGCTAGCTAAAATCTAGCTAAAAACACCCTATTTAGCTAGCTAAATATACGCTATTTTGCTAGCTAAATATCCGCTATTTTGCTAGCTAAAAGCGCTCTATTAGCTGTCTGGCAGCAAGCAAATTGCTTTTAAATAGCTAGCAATTTGCTTAAAAATAGTGGTCCATTTTAGCAATATTCCTGCAATAAAGATGCAATTTACATGCTATTTAGCTAGCTGCCGCAGCGGTTATGCTGCCAAATATAGCTAAATAGCTGTTTTTTAGCATCAAAATGCTGCTTGGGTAATAATTGCTTGCTGTCAGCAATCAATTTTCAACAGCTATTTAGCGGCCTATTAGCACGTCATTGCAGCTTGCTCCAAGCAAGCAATTTTTAACATCTATTTAGCGGCTTATTAGCATGTCATTGCAGCTCGCTGCTAGCAAGCAATTTTCAACAGCTATTTAGCGGCTTATTAGCACGTCATTGCAGCTCGCTGCTAACAAGCAATTTTCAACAGCTATTTAGCGGCTTATTAGCACGTCATTGCAGCTCGCTGCCAGCAAGCAATTTTCAACAGCAATTTAGCGGCTTATTAGCACGTCATTGTAGCTCGCTGCCAGCAAGCAATTTTCAACAGCTATTTAGCGGCTTATTAGCACGTCATTGCAGCTCGCTGTCAGCAAGAAATTTTCAACAGCTATTTAGCGGCTTATTAGCACGTCATTGCAGCTCGCTGACAGCAAGCAATTTTCAACAGCTATTTAGCGGCTTATTAGCACGTCAATGCAATTTGCTGCCAGCAAGCAATTTTTAACAGCTATTATTTAGCTAATTTGCAGCTATTTTTTTAAATGGTTCACCGCTGGCAAAATAGCACTAAATTGCTTGCTGCCAGCAAGCAAATAAACAGCTAAAGATTTTCACAGCTGCTATTTAGCTATACAATGCTACTTGGGTGGCGAATTAATTAATTGAGAATATAACCAATCAAATAAAGATCCAGAAGATGATTACAGCTAATGGCTTAATAAAGTTATAATATTTATAATATAAATTGTTTAGGAATAATATGTAATTAAATAATAAAAATTGATTAATAACAATTATAATGGGACACAAAATATATTTTTATTTTCCAATTATTTTTTTTAAATTAATAATTAATTTTTAAGAAGTAGAAAATTGGTCATTTTTTTGCAGCTGCGGCAACCAGCTAAATAGCGTATAAATTGCATCCATATTGCAGCAATATTGCTAAAATGGACCACTATTTTTAAGCAAATTGCTAGATATTTAAAAGCAATTTGCTTGCTGCCAGACAGCTAATAGCACGTTTTTTGCTAGCTAAAATCTAGCTAAAAACACCCTATTTAGCTAGCTAAATATACGCTATTTTGCTAGCTAAATATACGCTATTTTGCTAGCTAAATATACGCTATTTTGCTAGCTAAATATCCGCTATTTTGCTAGCTAAAAGCGCGCTATTAGCTGTCTGGCAGCAAGCAAATTGCTTTTAAATAGCTAGCAATTTGCTTAAAAATAGTGGTCCATTTTAGCAATATTCCTGCAATAAAGATGCAATTTACACGCTATTTAGCTAGCTGCCGCAGCGGTTATGCTGCCAAATATAGCTAAATAGCTGTTTTTTAGCATCAAAATGCTGCTCAATTTTCAACAGCTATTTAGCGGCCTATTAGCACGTCATTGCAGCTTGCTCCAAGCAAGCAATTTTTAACATCTATTTAGCGGCTTATTAGCAAGTCATTGCAGCTCGCTGCTAGCAAGCAATTTTCAACAGCTATTTAGCGGCTTATTAGCACGTCATTGCAGCTCGCTGCTAACAAGCAATTTTCAACAGCTATTTAGCGGCTTATTAGCACGTCATTGCAGCTCGCTGCCAGCAAGCAATTTTCAACAGCAATTTAGCGGCTTATTAGCACGTCATTGTAGCTCGCTGCCAGCAAGCAATTTTCAACAGCTATTTAGCGGCTTATTAGCACGTCATTGCAGCTCGCTGTCAGCAAGAAATTTTCAACAGCTATTTAGCGGCTTATTAGCACGTCATTGCAGCTCGCTGACAGCAAGCAATTTTCAACAGCTATTTAGCGGCTTATTAGCACGTCAATGCAATTTGCTGCCAGCAAGCAATTTTTAACAGCTATTATTTAGCTAATTTGCAGCTATTTTTTTAAATGGTTCACCGCTGGCAAAATAGCACTAAATTGCTTGCTGCCAGCAAGCAAATAAACAGCTAAAGATTTTCACAGCTGCTATTTAGCTATACAATGCTACTTGGGTGGCGAATTAATTAATTGAGAATATAACCAATCAAATAAAGATCCAGAAGATGATTACAGCTAATGGCTTAATAAAGTAAGGAGCGAAATATGAAAAAACAAATAGAGAATTGGAGAATGCTGTTTCAGCATGTGAATACATAATAATATACTATGGTAAAGTGTAGTGAAAGAGACAAAATCCCATGAGAAGTTGTAAGAGCAGAAAAAGGACACAAAAAAATAATCCACCTTGAAAATTTAAAATAGTAAAATATTCTGGTTGGCACAAATAGTTCTGCCAATGAATTTGGAAGGCAAAGCCGAAATTTTAATTTTTCACTTTATAATTATGTTTGAACTGTTTAATTATAAGGTAAACAAACCAAAACTCACCGGGTCAAGTAGATTAAGGAGTAAAAGGTGATACACAAAAGGTACCGGTTTTTGCTTTTTCGCTTATATTTCGAAAACAGTTAGTTTTAGTCAAAAAGTAGTTATGTGCATATTAAGGGGGGAAACACATGGAAACGGTCAAAAATGACGAGGAATTTCGGAATTTTTTTCTGAAGTCAGTACTACACCAATCGTTTTCAACTTTGGAGGCTATTTTATTTGATATAAGAAAACTAGAAAAAAAAAATTTTCAAAAAAAAAAAAATAATTATTCATTAGCTGACTGCAACCAATTGTTGTTAAACGAATTTTGCCCGCAACGTCAAATTGCGGCAGCGATAAAAAAAAAACTATTCATCCGATTTTCCGAAAATCCGAAAAAAAATTTTTTTTTTCAAGTCTCTGAATATCAAACAAAATAGCCTCCGAAGTTTAAATCGATTGGTGTAGTACTGACTTCAGAAAAAAATCCTGAAATTCCTCGTCATTTTTTTACCGTTTCCATGTGTTTCCCCCCTTAAATATTTATGTACAAAATGGTAGCTTAAAAACCGTATATTGCAAAAAAATGAAAGCAAAATTTCAATTTCATTAGAAATTTCAATAGAAAAGAAAGAAACAATATGGTAGAAATAAAGTCAAAAAGTAACATATTGAATAATAATACTCATTTTAAAGAAAATTTAATGTTTCACTTCTTCTTTGAGGACTTTAATATAAGTATAAGCGAAAACTAAAAATCTAGACTTCTTTTGAGCTTTTCTGTACCTCCCTAGCCTCTTAGATCCGGGGATTTTTGATATGTTTACATATTAACTAGTTCAAACACAGTCCTAAAGTAAAAAATCGCACCCGTGGAATTTTCTTCTGAACGCTCTTCATTGGCAGGATCATAAAAGAAAACTTAACTATGAATTGATTGATTTAATAAATCTAATAGTACTTACTTTGCTTGCTAATTTCACCTACACCAACTAGGCTTCTAATTTGATAGGCAAGCGTTAATAACAGCAGCTTCCACATTATCTACAATAAATTAAAGAAAATATTTATAATCCATTCTTGAGGAGTGGTCCGTAGAATAATAAACAAATTATAATAGAACCTTCAATTTTAAAAATATATTTCAATTCTGGCATTCCAATATAAAGTTGCCGGAAAGTGAGCCGGCCGGCAGCAGTAAGCGGATGGCATAACTACCTTAATAAATACTTTCAGTCTACTTAAGCACAAGAAGTTTTTTTTTTCGAATTTTTATTTGTTAAAATTTGAAGTTTAATTATATTATATTTTACAATTAATTAATAAATCTACATGACTGAGAGGAGACTTGTCCACATTCGTCTTGTCCAACCAAAGTTTTCACGTATAGCTTTGCATGGTTGATGGTCAAACGATGAGAATGAAAGCTTTACAGATGTTATAGTAAAAGAATGTAAAAAATCCCAATTACAAATTAAACTAAGTATTATCTACCAGTTTTTAATTTACAATAAATGAAACATACTTTCGAATTTTGGTAGTAATTTTGGTGAAAATAAAATACTTTCTACTTTTGTTGTTAAAATGCTACCTTATCTACTCTTGTAATTAAATTTCCATTAGTTCTATTTCCAGCAGAACAAATTGCACTTTAACAGCTGCTGTAGAAAAAGAAACTATTTTATTTAATTTTGGCAATTACTATATTCTAAATAGAACATAATATTTCAAAATATACATAATATAATATATAATATCATTTGACTTCTGTTGAAGTTCTATTGCGGTAGGAAGTATAATATGTATTACTAATTTTATCAGTATTGCAATATGGTGCTCTTCTTATAATTAAATGAGTAAGTAAAACAAATGGACTATAGAATAGTTATAATTACATTATAAAAAATTTGAAATGACATGGTACTTACAAGATTTAATAATAGTTATTTTAAACTAATTTCATTATATAACAATAGTCACTAATACTTTACATCTGTGATTAATCCTATTAATGATTATTGTATGATTTTTTATCAAGCACCAAAATTTAATTTGGTGGGTGGTTAATGTAGGTTGTATTGTGGGAGTCCGTAAAAATTGCATATATTACCTTTAATAATCATAAGAACTTGCAATAAGCAATAATTTCAATTTGTGATTAGAAACTGAAATATATAATGGGTATCTAATACTTATACGAGGTTGATCTCAATAGTAAATAGATTGATTTTTTTTAAATATTTTATTGAATTTATTTACAATATAATTAGTTCAGTACATACACCCTTTACGAAACATACACAAAACACAACATTGTTAATTGTTCCGTAATTTTAATATAAAAAGAAAAATTTTGAGCTTTTCCCGGGCTGCTCGCCGTTTTCTAGCACATTTTAGTAATTATTATAATGTAAACCAATCTTTGGTATAATAAGGAAGAGTGTTATGCTTCAAAACATTTCCGTTTTCCAAAAAGAGGTACCAATTATGGTCTGACAGAATGGAGATCGAATAAATTAAGAAAATTTAATTTACTACTTGATTAACTTGTTTAAATTGCTTTTATATGCAATTGAGAATAAAAAATTTAAATCAGAATTTATTCCATTCGTAATAAAAAAAACAATAAAAACAGCAAGTAAATTTGTAGATTGAAAAGTGAGAACCAAGGTGTATAAGCCAGAAGAGTAGTACAATCAAAATTTCCAAAACACTTTTCTTTCTTTTCACTAAACCCCTACTAAACTAAAGTTTCACGTGACTATCTATCGACTAACCTGAAGAGCTTTGGCAAGAATTAAACCGAGTATACACGTAATCCAAGCATTTAACATGATTAACTAATCATAAATACAAAATGCTTGGTGGAACGCTTTGAAGTTAGTGTTGGTCAACTACATAATCACGGTTAAGCATTAATTATGCTTTTAAAAAAATAATAGATAGATAGATCTTCACGGCCTAAATCCACTTATAGCTATATTTTTTTATAGTTTTACTTTTATATTTATTATAATACGGTCGTTTTGATATGTTAAAGTTCGATTTTCTTACTTTAACATAATATTTGTTATCTCTTCTTTTTCTTAATTTTTTTTTGTTCCTTTGAAGCAAATGGGTTACGAAATTTTTTGGAATTATTGAAAACTGAAATTTTAACTGAATTTTGGTTCGAAATTTTGATTAAATGTGACCAAGCCAGCAAATCGATTCATAAAATCGAAACAAATTTATCAGTTGCTCGTAAAAGACAGTTTGGCCAAAGCAAGCATGATGAAGTCGGGTTTGATAGAAAAACTGAAATGAGAATTAATACTTATCTGCAATTATAGACAGATTCAAAGAAGAATTTAAAAAAGGGTAACTGTCTTTAGTAATATTTAAAATAATTTTGGATTTTTAAATAATTTAAAAAACCTTGAAGACTTGAACTTGGAATGTTCTGAAGAGTGCATTCAATTCAAATACTTTATTGAAAATATTGAAGATGTTAGCAATATAAAGAAAATTTTAAGTTTTATTCAAAAGAAAAAAATGATTTCAATGCTTCCCAATTTAGAAATTGCAACAAAAATATTTGTAACCAATGCAAGTGAAGAAAGGTAATTTTCAACTTTAAAGAAAACGAAAACCTATTTAAGAAATTGATCAATTTCTCAAGAAGGACTTTACGAAGTCATCTGTTTTGTCTAAAAATAGTGAGCTAATCAACACCGCTGATTTTGAAAATAGGTAAATAATTTTAACAAAAATTGGTGCCTCCGCGAGATCTGATTTTATGATAAATATAATATTATTATATATTATAATATTATAATTTGTACGACAAGAATTCCAAGTTTAATTTCAAAAATTTAGGAATATTTTCTTGGGGGCGCTTAAAAACTTTCGCTTAGGGGCGCTTGCATTAATAATCTGGCCCTGGTTAGGTATATATTACATTACAGTCAAGCCTTCAAAAAACCGATATGAATTAGTCGCGTTAAAGTGTGGACGCGAATTATCTTTTCATCGACTTTCCTATTTATATTGAAAATCTTCTTACAAAGTGAAATTTAAAATTTGGTTTTAGATTAAAAAAAAAAATTTTGCTATTAACTCCCAATTACAGCAATCTATAAAAAAAACTATAATAAGCTTAATCACAAGACCATACATGATATGTACAGAGTGCTCCTGATGTGAGCACCTTGCATATTCCAAATAAATCTCGAGTTCTTCTGTTAATGAAGTATGTACATACATACTTATGTATAATATATTATTTTCTACAATAAATGAATATATTTCTGCGCACTTTGTCACTAGGCACTAATAGTTGATTGGCAAGCACATTAGGGTGCACTGAAAGTATATCATGATAGTTTGTATTAAATCTTTTGATTTCTTCCCTACCTGAAGCAATAGAGATATCATTTTGTATGGCAACGATTACCCGTAATACTTTATTTATACATAAATCGCTGAATAATATCAATATTGGATACAGCAGCTGATCTCCAGTTGAATGCTTTAGGTCCAGATTGGTTTGATTATGGCTTTGTATAGTAGAAGCTTGCTTTCAAGGGAGAGTTGTGACTTCTTCCAATAAAATCCTATAAACAGGGTGTCCCCGGATACACTTAACATAATTTCAGTGGTGAGAGAAGACATTATTCTTAGAAAAATATTTAACCAAAATTTTTTTCTAAATTTAAACCCTCCAGAATTAGGCCACTTTAAAGCATTTTTTTTAATTTCCACCTTCACATGGCCATAGCTCGAAAAATATTGATTTTTCAGTAAAAATGGCTAAGTGCTTTTTGAAATATCGTGAAATTACCTACAAACTAGATTTTAACTTTTATTGTTTAAATTCAACGGGTTTCGAGTGATGAAAAAAGTAGGTAAGTAAAAAAATTTTGAAAATTTTGAACTTTTTTTTTTCTTGGAATATTTCAATTCGCTGTATCTTCTAAACGAAACATTTTACAAAAAATCTGACTGCCCGTTCCGGACAGGAAATTTAACGGACTACAACTTTTGTCTAGTAACAATTTTTGAGAAACCAATCCATTTTGGCAAAAATCAGAAAATAATGCATATTTTGTATATTTATTTTCAACATTTGGTGCATATTTGAGTAACTGATGCATATATTTGTGCCACTTTTGATGTTTTTTGAAGAATTTAAATAGATATAATAATAAAATTCTCGTCCAAACTTTGATAATATAAAATTAATTATTGAGCTTAGTGGACTCTTCTAGTCTTGAAGAGTTCGTAAAAACTGAGTTTGATTTTAGTCCACTAAGCTCAATAATTAATTTTATATTAATTTTAATAGAGAAAATATAAAATTATTATTAAATTTGCCAATTTAAGTAATTATTTTATTTAATTTTAAGCAGTTTAATTTTTTTTTAGACTTAAATAAGCAATTTTAGATATAAATATTTATCATATTATTCATGAATAAAAATGAATAAGTACATGGGTAGCTTCATATAAATGTTTTTCAAGTATTAATTTGAAATTAAAATTTATAATTAAAATAATTAAATTTTATAAATCTAGGCACCTACGTAGTACTTATATTGAAAATTTGAAGAAAAAATTGAAAAATTCGAAAAAAATTTTTTTTTAATTTGTATATCAATGCATATTTTATCTGTTTTTATCAATTTTAGTACATATTTTAAGGAAATTCGTTGCAAACATAATATGAGCATATTTTCAAGTATTTTGGTGCATATAAATCCGAGCTCTAATAATAACTATTAAAAATCCTGTAATTTAAAATAACACATGTTCCAAAATTAGTTAAACATATGTCTCTTTTGGCAAACAAACATAGGTACTTGATGCCCGAGGTGAGGGGCGATTGATTTTTAGCTCCCAAGGCCTAAGGCGTCTTAAAACCTAAAAACGTCCCTGAGTACATTGTATTAACTTTAATTTGGATATCCACTAGATATTGATTGTATGTGGGTTGCCAGTTTATCTAGCATAATAATATAGGTATACTGCTTATATGTTTGTAATTTGTATCCTAAGAAAATTGAAAACTTAATTCTTTTAAGGTTGATAATATAATTTTAGTAGACCGGGTGCTGAATGATTTAGCCGAACATAGAAAATTAACATGTAAAAACTTATTTATGCAAATTCCTGCTTTCCTAATTATTTTAGAGAAAAAATGAAGGACACAAAAATAATGCAGAAATATAAACTACAAATGATAAGATCATTAGATTTCATTTAACTTTTACTTAATTCAAATTTTTATTTATCATACTGGCCATGTAATAAATTCAATTTAATTTATATTTTCAAAAATAATTACCATAGAAACTTTCATGGCCAGTCTGATAATTGAAACTTTTAACAATTTCAAAAACGTTTTTTGACTTTTTAAGTAAAAGCTAAATGAAATCTAATACTCTTATCGTTCGTAGTTTATATTTCTGCATTATTTTTGTGCCTTGCATTTTTTCTCTAAAATAATTAGCCAAGCAGGAATTTGCATACATAAGTTTTTACATGTTTTGAGAATTCTATCGGATAAGTATAACCATAAAAATAACCATAAGTCAATCAGAACCCTGTATATTTTAGTTTAGTTTTTTATACTACTGGAGTGAAATTATTATGAAACACAGACAACAATCCAATAGTATAAAAAACATAAGTACATGTCCGTCCGTCCGTCTGTTCGTATGTTTCCAATTCTAATAGTTCGTTAAGCTGATAACTTCTTAAATTTGAAACATGCGAGCGGATGGACAAGGGACCAGAACATAAGCTATACTTTAAAATATAGAAGCCTAAAATCCATCATTTTCTTGTGCCCATGCGATGTGCAAAATTTATCATTTTGACAAATAAATTAGTGCCCTGATGATATCCACAGGATAGTGAACGAAACTGGTAGGTTTTTATAATATTTTTATAATAATTTCCTCCAGAAGAATTTTTATGATTTCATTTTATTTCATTCTTGCAAACCTTGATAATCTTTCGAATTTCAACAAAACCAAAACCATAAAAGTATGTAACTCACAATAATAAATCTAATATAAAATCAATTATTGATATTTATTTAATTTCTTTTATATTTATTTGCAACTCAAATACAAATTTAATTTTTTGGGCGATTTAATTCTTTGGGTATTCAATTGGAGTGTATATTTCACCATAACCGGATAAGTACGCCATTTCTTCATTTAAATACAGAAATTGTAATCAAGTCTATATCTTCCATTGGGAATCAGTGGAGGAAAGCGGGTTTCGTCGATAACAAAATTGCAGATGCAATATGTAATATGATAAAAGTTAAAAAAATCTTAGATAAGTATATTATTACTATTAACTATTTAAAAAAACCTTTTTAAAAGAAAAACTTTCAAGGTTACCACAATTTTTTAAAACACTCAAACCTAATGCGTTTGATTCGCAGGTTTTCTTTACATTGAGTTGACAGCGGATCGGAAAGTATCGATACTCGTTGCTTAAAAATTTATAAACTTGTGCGACCACCTAAAATTAAATTTTTGGATTTGTTAGTTTACTCTGCATATAGCTGTACATGTAAGGTATTCACTCACAGTGTCACAGTATTTATAGGAGATAATTGAAAATGACCATGAAAATAATATTTAATATTATTTGTAAGTATTGATAAACAGATTTTGGTTTTTGAATCGGAACTTTGTAAAACTGATGGTATTAAATAAATTGGACGTTTTTTTATTGAAAATTAGTATAGCAAATAATTTATTATTTCTTATTCAAAATTAATTTTGAAGATTTAATAAATTAAAAGAAAATATAAAATCAAAAATTCAAACTAACCATTTAAAAATGTATTTTAACTTTATTTTTGTACATGTGATTGCTTTTGTTAACCCCTAATAGTAATATCTATGTGCTTCTGATTTATTTTTCACAGCAATGTGCAGTTTGAAAGTAGCATTTATGGCCGGAGTAGTGCGATTGTATTTGAATGTGTTAACTTCCAAAATTCTAAAATACTTTTTACTGTAACTTACTATTTCTATTCGAGTATCTTTTATTTTGTTGGTATTTTGATGATATTTTAAAATAAATAAAATTATATTATAATGTTTTTTTGTTACCTAGTCAAATTATGCATTTTTGTATTATTTGTATTATTTTGGTATTAATTTTTAATTAAAAATGCTTATAGAAATGATATTTAATTTATATAAATCTTAACTAGCGAGAATAAATAAACATTAAAACTTCAAATATAATTAGTTAAATTCGATAATGTAATATAAACTATATTTTTAAGCTTTCAGCGACTGTTTCATTCAACATATTTGAATTTAACTTGCTATAATATATTTGAAGTTTTATTGTTTATTTAAATGTAGAAATGATATTTAACAACGCATTTTTTTATTATAAGCTGGCCCTAGACTGAAAAATTTTGAAAAAATTTTATTTTTGAAAGTTCATTTATAGTTTGTAGCGCAACTAATTTGACCCTTCTAAAGGAAGGGCTAATTTTGGCAGCTATTGGGTAGCAGCGGGAGCGAGGCCAGGGGTTGGACTGACTTGTCGAATTTCGTGCTACACACTCCTTGGTTTTCTTTTTCTCTGTTTTAATTGCCTGGGCGCCAATTCGACCTTGTCGAATATGTATAACTGGACGGGGGGGAAGGGGGGTGTAGAATAAATAAATAAAAGAACAATTCTGGTAAAACAATAACAAAAATTTATTATACTCAACTAATGAAAAGATATTTACAAATAGAAAAATAATAATTGAACTCTGGTTACACTATAATTTGGTACGGCACTGGGTATGTTATTTACAAACGGAAATGAGATTTGTAATATTTGACAATAGTACTTAATAGTTATAATCTTAATTACAAAGTGCGGGTGTTGTGTGGTTGATTTGTTCCCAGGGAAAACTACTGTTAACTATTTCTCCCACGATTGGTAATTATTACTTGACACCTACTGGTAACTACTACTGGAAAGCTACTGGTAATTACTACTTGTGACTACTGGTAACGACTACTGGTAACTACTACTGGTGACTACCTGGTAATTACTACTGGTAACTACTAGAACCTATTTACAAACTACTGGTAACTACCTAAATGAAATCACTGCTAATTACTTAAACTGGTAACTAATCTAATGAACCACCGGTGACTACTACTACTACCGGTAAGCACTGGAAGACTTATTGCTACTTGTAACTAATCGAAAACTATTGGTAACTGGTAACTACTTTAATAAACAGGTAATTCTACTTTCCCGGTTTCTAGCTGGAATAACTACTGGTTGAGAAACAAAAACTACTACTATTCACTACTGTCTGGTAAATCTGTCTGGTAAAACTAGTCTGGTTATCTGGGAGCTACTGTAAAATTACATCCAGATCTGAATCACTCTTGACTGATTTAGCAAATACTGATAACGGTTTACTAAGTTTGGATGGATTTTCACCTGTATGAATCTTTCTCTGGAAGGTTTAACTGGTAGCTGGATTTGGCGGGGATAGATTTTGTCTCGCCAGGCTAAACAAACTCTTTTCAGGCTGGATGGAAGCGGCAGCAGCTTCTGGGAAGCACTGGAGAATGAATCATATCTCAAGATAAGCAACTCAATAAATCGACTTGCCAGGCTGAATCGAATATTCGAAAATGACTCACTCGAGGTACAACCCACTTTGAACTATCGCCAGGCAGACACGTTCTGAAGTATCGCCGAAACGATACTCCGATTGAAATGATTGATTGATTGATAAAACTCTATATTGTTCTTAATATTAGTTACAAGTCATTTAGCAAGCTGTTAATGGTAATTTTATGTCAGTGCCTATTGCTTCTAAGTTACTACAATTTATCAGACAATTATGATTTGATTACAAGCAGTGATTTAATTAATTAAAGTATAAGTATTAGAGGGTAAAAACGAGTACAAAAACCCAGTGGAATGATTAAAATTTTTACAATAAACTAGGAAGAGAAAACAAATAAAACTAGTTAACAATATTTACAGTTTATTTACAAGTCCCGGTTGGCCAATCACGGGCCTCCGCAACGATTTCTCGCTTCTTTGGCTCGCGGTGGGCGTGTCCGAGTTACAATGGTTATTATGAATTTTAATGTGAAAATTAGTGAATTTATAGATCAACCTCGCGTTTGATGCTGTGGGATGGGATTAGACGAGGATGTTGTGTATGAGCTTGTGTTTAATTTTGAACGGCGCCTTAAATTTTGGGGACTATTTTTGTGTAGGATTGGGTATAGGGAGCGAAGGAGTCCGTATGCTTTATGTGTTGTGAGTTTGCAGTGTTCGCGAAAAGTTAAGCTTTTCGTGTGGGGAGGTGAGGGCTTCAGGAGGGGTTGGGACGTCGGTTAGGCGGAATGTGAGGTTGGATAGTTCGACCATGGATTTAGTTTGAGGATCGGATAGATTGTGGGTTAGGTTGTGATTTTCTAGGTAGGTATCGGCGATGGCTTTGGCTTTATCGTGGTTTAAGGTTAAGGTTCCTTGGGAAGTAATAAGGGGAGGGATTTGGGATATGGATTCTTTATTTTTTAAGGATTTGGCGATTTTCCAGATTTTATTGGGATTTTGAGGAGTAATTTCCGATAGCGCTTTGTTCCATTTCGCGTTTTTGATTTGTTGAATCGCGTTGTTTATGTCATTTGTTAATCCAGTTATTTGAGTTTTAAGTTGCGGGTATTTAGTTCGCTGGTATATTTGCCGGAGTTTGTTTTTATTTTTGATTTTTAGAAGTATGTCGGCCGGTAGTGAAAGTTTACAATTAATCGCGGTTTCTTTAGTATTACTCTTGTGCGCTTCTGTGATTTTATCCGTGAGTGTTTTAATTGCCGCGTCGATGTCGTCGTTTGTTTTAATATTAAGGTTGGTTTATGCAAAACGTCGACGCACGCAACGCACGCACTGCACCAAACGCAGCATCAAAATATTGGTTTATGCAAAAATTCATGTTCGAATGCGTTTGACGCGTTCTAGTGCCATTTCTGGTTACAAATGAGAATACTTTCACATTACGGTAGATGGCGGTAATATTATTTTAAATTTGAAACCAATAACATAACCTACTCTTTTTGCAAAATTGAGGTTTTGACTTAATCTGATAGAGTACAACTTGATCTTTCTTTTGGTATAATTGTTTAAGTGGCAGTGTACATATTAAGCTAGAATTTTAATTAAATACATTTTGCTTAAGTCAAAAGTCAAAACTTAATTTTACAAAATATGCTATTTCTGCTTAAGTATGTTCCTTTTTATTGTTTTTTATAAGTGTAATATTTCTTAATTCTATTTAATGTCGTTTGTACATCAATATACAACAATTTTGAACCGAATAAAACACATAATTGCAGTTACTCTCTCCCCCCCCCCCCTTAAATTTGTTTTTGTCATTAGGCCGTATTTATCGATCGGCCGATATAATAAAATAATAATATATATATATATATTTTATAATAAAATGTGAAGTAATTGCTTCATTTTTTGCAAGTAAAAGCAAATCCTTGTTCTTATAAATACGGCCTATTATCCCAGGTTTGTATTTATTTGGTCAGTATTTAAAAACATTTTGGTCAGTATTTTAAATAAATGGTCAGTATTTTAAACATATATGTTTGATTTTGAATATACTGATATATCAGTATATTCAGGGTGGCGTAACACCATAACAATCGTTATGGTTTGAAAGCTTAATATTTTTTTTATTTTAGGGTTAATTTTACTTTATCGTACAAAGGATGAAATAAATTTAAAAAAATTGAAGAGTTTTTTGAGAAAATAAAAATTAGAATAAAAAAATGGCGAACTTCGAGAAAATAACGGTTTTTCTCAAAAAAGACAAAAATTTCATGGAGTTTTTCATCTTAAAATTTTTTTGTATTTTTTTCTGAAAAATACATTTAAAAACAAAAATTTTCAATATAGTACGGTCCCGAAAGGTCAATTTTGGAAAAAGTTGTAGCTATTTGAAAAAATTATGAGAACCGTTTTTCATACGGTAGAAAAAGATGAAAAACTTTCAGCTAAATCGAAAAGGGTCGGGGTCAAAAGTGCTCGATTTGGTATATGGAATACCCCATATTTATATACTTCTAAAGTGAAAAGCGTTCAAGGGAAAGGCCAAAATTAACTACTCGAGCTCTTCTAGTGAATTAATTGTATTTTATTTGTATGTTATAATTATAAAATTTATAAAATAATTATTTGGAGTTCTTTTTTTTTATATTAAAAATGGTTACTGACAACTAAAATTAAATAAGCAATAAAATATACTAACCAAACAATTGTACATTGTCTTATTCGGATTAAAAGTGAAACTTTTAATCCAAATGAGACATATTACTTTTTCTCCAACCAAAAATTTAAATTACTTCAAACATTTTGTTTGAATATTCGTGTAGTGAAAATCCAGTAACTTGAATTTTTGTTTTTTTATATTAAGTTGTCATAGTTTTTAGGTCTAACAAAAAAAGTTCTTTTTTCCACTACTAGTCATATAGGCTATCATTATAACTTAGTCAAGTCGCAAGTGATTTTGTATAACTGAGAGATGTTATTTAATTACACTTAAACTATTCAAAACGGTTTTTTAATTGATTAATTTCATTTTAAACATTTCTAAAAATAAGTCGAATTAATTATGACAGGAGCGCTAACGCCACTTCTTATTAACCCTACAATGCATGACATTTTATTTTGTAAAATAAACTTTAAAAACTAAGAAGAAATAATGATTACATTACGGAAAAAAATAAAAAAAAATATATATTTTTAAATTTTCATAGTTTTTTATTAAAAATATTGGGCGATGTAAATTTGCATCCCTATGCTGTAAGGCATGAAATAATAGTAATATTTAACTGTTATGAAAATTTTTAGAACAGTTTTGATTGCCGTTAAAAACAAAGAAGTAAAAAATATACATACCTTTAATACATAACAGGCGTTATCATTTTACAAAATAGCTGTAATTCATAAATTCGTACATTTCACGTTCGTATGGTCATAAATTGGTTGTAATTTCATTATTTTTGTGTTTTCATGTTTTCATTAGGAGGCTACAGGTTCATATTAGATACAGCATGCATTTGCGATACAAGATGTTTTGAAAACAAATTTATGTAAGCCTAAATGTAAGTGATGCATATATGCATCACTATGCACTAGGGTTAATTTGAGAAACCAAAATATTACAAGTTTATTGAATAATTTCAGTATTTTAAGACGAATAAATGCAAAACAATGCTTTTGAATAACTTCGGTGATTTCTATCCATTATTTAAAACAGTAAAAACTCGGTGAACGACTTTGGAAAACTAAATTTGTCAACAACTGTCAAATCGACAAAACAAAACTGTCATTTGAAATAAATATTTTAAATTTGAAATTTTTTATTAATAAGAATTTTAAAAAAATGGCAATAAATCTAGTAGTGGAAAAAATCGTATATAAACCACGGTTGTGAAGACCATTATAGCCCTAGCGCCAAGATTATATTCCGAGGTGCGAAGCGCCGAGGAATATAATCTTGGCGCTAGGGCTATAATGGCTGTCTTCACAACCTTGGCCTATAATATACTATTAATGCACGTAAAAAAAAGTGTTGCTTAGTAATGTACGCATTTTTATATTAGTAACAAAAACGTCAACTTTCATTTGAGGTAATGCTATTAAAAATGTACTGCTTTTAATACTTTTTGCTGCTTTTACTTTTTGCTGCTTTAAACTGCTTTTAATAAAAAGTTGACGTTTTTCTTACTAATATAAAAATGCGTACATTACTAAGCAACACTTTTTTTTGCGTGCATTAAAAGAACTTTTTTTGTGCTAGACCTAAAAACTATGACAACTTAATATAAAAAAACAAAAATTCAAGTTACTGGATTTTCACTACACGAATATATTCAAAGAAAATGTTTGAAGTAATTTAAATTTTTGGTTGGAGAAAAAGTAATATGTCTCATTTGGATTAAAAGTGTCTTTGTTTTACGTGCAATTATTGCATTCGCACGGCTCCGCTAGCGCTCCGCCTCGCAAATACAAAAATTGCTTGTCAAACAAAGTTTCACTTTTAATCCGAATAAGACAATGTACTATAGTTGCCTTTGAGAAATAATGACTTAAGCACTTTTTCGCCGTCAACATGAGTTATTGTAATATACCTAACAAAAACTATAACAGTAAGAGTAAAATTTGTGATCATCGTAAAAATAAATAAACTTATTTTTAAATAGTGCGGGGTTATTATTTATTCTTGCTGCTAGTGCTGCTTATGTTTCAAACCAGAAAAAACAAGCAAAGAATGCGAAGAAACGACTTCGAAAATATGGAGTGAGGCCGCTAAATCGAAACAGAAGAAAAGATTGACATTAGAAACGAGTTTTTTTAAAAATGAAGGAAAAAGACCCTGAACAATTTTTCAAGTACACACGAATGGATTGCGATGCCAACTATTGCTTTACGTTAATTGATATTGGCAATTAAGGATCGGTCAGTGATGGAGGGATTTTACAATCAAGTCACTTTGGAAAAGCTCTTAAAGAAAAAGTGCTAAATGTGCCAGAACCATCTCTGGTAAGGAATACCAATGTATCTTTGCCGTATTGTTTAGTTGCAGATGCTGCATTTCCATTGTGTGATTATATCATGAGACCATACCCAGGATCTAATTTAAGCGATGTTAAATTAATTTTTAATTATCGCCTCTCAAGAGCTCGACGTACAATAGAAAATGCGTTTGGGATTTTAGTTGCAAGGTAACGTGTTTTGATTAAAAAGAATATTAAAAATTAATCTTTATTTGTGTTTAGATGGCGTATATTAAGGAACGTAATTGATTGCAATGTAGATAATGCTATAAAAATAACTCAAGCATGTGTAGTATTACACAATTTTTTAAGTAAAAATCAAAACACTTCATGTTCGCAGAGATATTGTCCATCGGATTTTGTTGATCGTGAAAAATCTGATGGTACTATAGTACCAGGAAAATGGAGAAATCAATGCCAACTTTTACGTCCTGTTGGAAAATTGTCAACGAATAATTCAACAAAAAAACTATATCGTATTCGTATTATATTCGATAATTTGGCTGAATATTTTGTATCCGAACAAGGAGAATTACCGCATCAATATGATCATGTTTATAAGGGATCTTCACCAACACTCGAACAATAAGAAGTACTAAAAAATAAGAAAAATAAATTTATTGTTGAAAAATCAATTGCAAAACTTGAAAAAGTTTTATTTTTTTTTTGCGGTCTTCATGAAGTTTTGCCAACTCGGAACTGATATACTGTCCGAACAGTTTATCCGAGTTGGCAATTGATTCTTTATGATTTTAAATAACATTTTTAAAATTTTGTAAAGCCTCAGAAAGATGGTGTTCTATTGGATTTGTTCCAGGATCTAGTGGGGTTTCTTTTTTGCTACGACTTCTTTTGGCTCTTAAAATTAATCGTGTTGGCCTTACATTTTCTGTTGGGAATATGTTTTGTGGCGTTAAAGCATCTTCAAATTCCTGACTTTGGGAATCTTCCACCAACGATTCGTCAAGGTCATCAATGTCATCATCCGCCAAATTTATGTATGGGACTGATGGAACAGTAGATTCTTCACTTATAGGCGGTGTTCTAGAGATTTCACTTCAAATTAAAATTAATAAATCGGAGAATACAAAAGATATAGGTAATAAATTTCTGGAAAATCTTTAGATGCAATGTGTGTCCAACAATTTTGTAATCCAACAGATTACAAAGAAATTAATTTTCAAAGAAAATAATTAAAGTTTGCTGGAAAGCCCGTATTTATTTTTAGGTAGAAAAATATTTTTTTTGTACTGAAGAGGAAATGATAACAATAGATTCGGCTACTAACAGAATTATAATACGATTTTTGAACAAAATGGCTTCAAGATGGGGGCCTAAGATTATTTTCCTCCAGGCAATAACAATTACCTGTACTATAAAAAATTTTAATTGGGTAAATAAATGTATATCGTATAGTAACTGAATAAGTACTACCTTGTTTGCGGTCGAATATGGTCATCTAAGAATGACAATTTATCTCGTAATTCCCAAAATTGGGAATTGCTAGCACCAGATCCCGATGCTTCCGTTTTTTTGGACCGAGTATATTGGTCCCGTAAGCATTTGAACCTATCCGAGCATTGTTTTGCTAAAATAAAATAAAGACAACTTCAAAAAAAAATCGAAAATCTTCAATTTCTAATTACATACGTGTTAAACCTGTAATTTCGGATATCGAAATCCAAGCTTTTTCTCTTTGAGATCTGTCTTTGTCGGCTGTAATTCTCTTGTCATAAATAAATAAGAATTTTCTCACCGCATCAATTAATAATTCGTCATTAATCATTTCTAGAAAATATCACAATGAAAAATAAATTAGTAAAATATAAACTAAATTTATTTTACATCTGCAAAAAAAAATTTTGTACTTACTTTCGCTCATTGCAATTCGGCTTCAATAACTATAATAATTTTAAAAAATCGTACCACAACAATAATGTAACTTGAAAAGTTCCTAGCGTTATGCGTGTCAAACAAATCAAAAGTTAAATAAATTTCGAGGTTATGTATTTTCACGCGCGTAAACTTAGCGCATAAACCCTACTACAGAAATTCAATCCTTCAACTTATTAAGACGCGTGCGTTGCGTGCGTCGACGTTTTGCATAAACCAACCTTAACATAATATACGATTCTTGATGGCATTATGCTACGGCTCGTTATTATATAATCCAGTGTTGACGCTTGCCCTTGGGTGTTATTCCAAGTTACCTGAGCAATTATCCGATTAATTTGAAATTTAAACTGAGTACTATTGAATATATTTACTCTACAATGACGTAGCATAATTTTGATTGGATGAAAATTGATGATTTGGCATTGAAAAAACGACAATTTTATAGACAAAAACAGACTTTCTTTTTCATAACTACGCCATTTTGTTAGATTTTGATATTTTTCGAAAATCCTACGTCATTATACAGGAAATACCTTCCAGTTTAACGACATTTTTTTCTTTTTCGGTTTCAGCTACTCAATCGGCCGGAATCATGGCAGCAGTTGAGGAACTTTTTTTTTTGGTGCTTCCGAATGCAGCGCATAAGTCGCTTGGATTAAAATATTTTTTTATGAAAGAATTATGTAATATAGGTCAAATATAGCCAAATATATCCTTAATTTTCCGAAACATTTACCTGAGTACTTTTCTTTCAAAAAATTCCCGAAAATCACTCAAATTTTCAGCGTTCAAACTGGTATGGCCCCTTAAAAACATTTTAGTTCTGAAAAGTGTTTAGTGCATTTTTTGGGTTTTCCAAAATAAATTTTGACAACGCTAAACCACAAAGCACTAAGTATCTCTGTATTTTACGATTTTATTACAGCATTTTCTCTAGTGATTATTTCTTTGAAAATCTCTTTAAAGTTGTTGGAATCCAAGAAGACTCTAACTTTTTAATTTCGTGCTTCATAGGGCACTAAAACCACATCTCCCACTAATAATAATAATAATAACAATTTTTATTTCAAATAAAGTTAAATTGTACAGTATAAATACAGGCAATATTTAAAAGAAATGACGTCAATGATTGGGTATTGCTGTTTTAAATTTCTGTGACGAAGTATTCGTTTAGATTATATGGTTCTAAATTTATCAGTAAATTTTTCACTGCATGTTTATATTGTTTAAAGCTCTTGATGTTTTTTATTGTGTTAGGAAGCTTGTTAAAAATTTTTATGCACATGTACTATGCTGGATTCTTTTCTGTAAGGTTCAGTCTGTGGATGGGGAAATTCATATTGTAACGAAAATTAAACGTTTATTTAATTGCTAAAGAGCTAAAATATAAGATTACTTAAAAACACTTAAAGTTAATAAAAATAGAACGATTACTATACTAATATTTACACTTAATTCTAAATTACACTATAATTATTTACACTACATAAGTCTATATTGATTTCCACTACTATTTATTTCTACGATATTTCTGTGGTCGGCACTTAAAAGGTCATAAATAGATAGGGGAAACAATGTATATTTTTGTATACTTTTAAGTGCCGACCACAGATTTATGTTCACAGTTCCGAGTCCGAACTCGGACTTACTCAGCAGCAAATCGCGCTGCTATTTATATTCAAATGCATAGTTCTAGAATATTCCACAACCTTCCATTTAATTCTATCAAGTTCTATACTGCCGTCCTAAGCTAAAAAGCAGTAACTCCATTTCTTAAAAATTTTATTTATATCGCTTTTGAGGATTATTACAACAATATCTGTGATCCTGCAACCCTAAAAACTAGTAGGACTAATAGTTATATGCAATAATAAGTAGTCTTACTATTTTTTAGTGTTGCAGGATCACAGATATTGTTGTAATAATCCTCAAAAGAGATATAAATAAAATTTTTAAGAAATGGAGTTACTGCTTTCTAGCTTAGGACGGCAGTATAGCTTCCTGGAACATTCTAGAATGCATACTCAGCAGTATTTAAACAGGTTACAGGTTATCATATGTGAATCATCATGCATGCGTCATCATGCGACAGATAACCATTGCTGTTTCGTAACGCTATCTAGTGTCCTCGTTTTGTAAGTAAAGTTGGTGTTTGGTTCAAATTGTGCCTTGTTTTTGTGTAAGTATTGTAGTATTATTTTCATTTAATTGTAAATAGTTCAATTAAACACAGTTTAAAGCAAAGACCTTTGGTTATTTTTTTTTTTTTTATTGTTTAATTTCATTTATTGGTGTCTTACGGATTAATTCTGTAACAATTACACTGCTTTACACCTTTTGATGTTTGAACAATTTAAGTGGAGTTTTAGTTGTGAGCCAAATGACAAGGGGCGCAGTTTGTGCCATGTCCCCGGGCGCAAATGACCACGGTCACGGTTTGGTGCTTGTGTGCGCCGATTGCTAAGCCGAAATCACCGGTTCGATCCCGAGAGGAGTAAAACTTTATTCTGACCGTCTTCCCTCGGCAGGCAATGGCAAACCACCGAGGTATCTGCCTAGAGAACCCTTCTAAATAAAAATAAGTGGTCACTATGCTCTTGCGTAGAGCTAAGGAATCTGAGAGAGAGATGCCACTGGTCCCATTAATGGTGTGAAAGGGTTAAATTATAGACTTCTATTTGTATCAAAATTTTATATTTGTTATACTGTTGATTTGAGATTTCATTTGCACATAACAACACTAAACACTTTCGATAATAAAATTCAGCTAATAAGATTTGTTAATATTAAATATAATTTTATTATCAGGAAGTGTATCACAATTACACATAATTTTAATAATCCAGAAGAGAAATTTATTGTTATTGTTTATAAAGACACCAATAAAGAAAGTCAAATTAATTTCATTTGCCAACGAGATAAATGTGTTTTTGTTTTTGTCTTTCATCCCAAAATTGTTCGAATTAAGCTATTTTAGAACCCAACCTGAGAGGTCCTCAGCCTCCGACTTGAAAGCCGTAGTGGATGGTAGGTATTTTTGTTTAACGAAAAATATCATTACAGTATATTAGACATTCATATAAGTATACTGGTAAACTAGTAAGTAAGGTAGATTGTAAGGATAGTAAGGACGTAGGTGGAGATAGAAATGAAAACTTAAATTACTTTTTACTACTCTACTTGACAAAACCAATATTTAGTTCTTGATTAGTCTACTACTACCCTTATCGATTAAAAGAAGGTATCTATTTAGAAGAAAATACTTTCTAAAATAGAAATATCCTCAAACGTCTGTTCCTGTCGATTACTCCTTGATCTACTTAAAACCATCCAAATAACTCCACAGTCATAATCTGTGGACGTCTTCAGATGTAAAATGAAAACCGCAGTAGATTATATATATTTAATTTTTTATTCATCGTTAGCTGTTGCTTTTTAAAGTTCTTTTACTGACAAACCAAAAGTAGCAACAAAATATCTTAGTAGCCATAATGTTCTAGTAGAGAAGTGTCTGGAAGCGAAATGTCCTAGATCCGTCAAAATCATTATAATAGTAGCAATGATTTTAGTCATCCAAAAGGTTACTGTTGGTAAAAGCAGTGTAACGGTCAATTTGCTTTACCAAATTTGACCTTCCTAAATGGAAGGTTAGTTACTATTAGGTAGCTTCGGAAGCTAGGTCCAGGGGTGGACTTAATTGTCGATATTCTTTCTTTCACTTTGTATTAGCAGGCGCCAAAAGCTTTTCTTAAAAACTTTAAAAATAAGACGGATTTATATATGCGGTTTTTATTTATACTAACTATTTACAAATCAAAATATGTACCACAGAAAATTAAATTAATTCAAAAAAAAAATGTCAAAATAAACTTATTCTTAAAATACAAAATTATTACTACGGGTGGATACGCCACTGGTCTCAGAGTAATCGTAATGGTGACCTACTCAAAACTTAATCATAAATTCGGTTTTTACTAAAATAATCGGCGGTTACTTTACTAAAGTTAAGTGTGATGCTGCTTCCAGTTTCTAACAGTAAGTCTGATAGTTTTTACTAAGTAAACAAAATGATAAAAATCAATGTTTAAAGGAATATTATTTAACTCTACTGCAACTACTAATATTACTGATGGCTCGTCTTGCTGTCGGTTTCTTAGAAAGGTAAATATTACTTAAGTTGGTATTTTAATTTCGGCTAATCTATTTTAGTTTCCTGGTTTTATATTAAGCTACTATTTCGACGGGACTACTGGATATGGAAGGTCTTTTATCGGTATCTCAGGAAAAATGATTTATCAGAAATTAGAAGCTCTTGATCTCAACTAGTTCACTCTGATACAATGCAGGTGTGCAACTTTAAGCTGTTTGTTCCATCTCGGATAACCTGACCAAACAGTAGTAAACCTGATTATATAATGGCTTCTGAAATAAAGTTAAGTAATTATATCGGGAACTAAATTTTGGTTATTTTCAGGATTCTCGTAAAGCCTTGATAACGAAAACTTTAGCGAGATTTCGGAACGGAGTCTTTCGTCTAGGTAACGTAAACGAAAAGGAACGGAAGCTCACGTCTAGGTAACGTAAACGAGAGCGGAAAAAGGTATTTGAAGTAAGCAGTCTTGTACACCGAAAACGCTTACTTGCCGTTAAAGCAAAATCTATCCACCTAAGTTTACCTTGGCAGAAAACTCGACAGAAGACAACTTCTACTAAAGTCATCTTTCAAATATTCAAAATATAATAAATTGTAAATAATAACAGTTTCCTTTAATCTGCTTGTGTGATAAGTGATATTTAATTTATTAAATTATAAATGCAACACACCAAACTTCAGCATTTTATCAATTAAGTATGAAAATTTTGAATTAAATGAATTTTTCAAATTTTCGATTGCTTAAACTTAATTGTTTCTTTACAGCAGGGACTAAAATGTGAAAAAAAATTGAAATTCTAGCTGGTTAAATTTCTCAAGTTCTTCCTTTAAATTTGTTTTGAACAGATAAAATTTCGACAGCTCTATAGTTCTGGTGTGGTTAGTGTAGATTTGATTGGTATTTTTATGCTCATATTTGGAATTGCTCTATAAGGTATTACATTAATAAGATCCTTATCATTAATATTACTTGTTGGTAGTTTGAACAAAAACATAGTTCAAATCTGTTTTAAGTAACTCTGTAATATGATCGATGCTTCTTTTGTCAAATGAAGAAACTTGTATTTATTCACATGAAGAATTAATACTGACTGCCATACTCAAGTTTGGATGCTAGTCAAATTTTATCAACTTCTACAATAATTAATAGAGCCGTTAATAGTCTTGCAAATTTGAATATGTTGTTTATTATTAGGATTTATTTATGCAATTGCTTAATTTTTATTCAGGTATAAAATAATAAAACTAATTATATTTATTATTTACATTGAATTTCTTTAGTACTGCTACGATCTCATAATATCTACATATACTTTCTCAATGGCTTTTTCGAAATTAGTGAAAATTACCCATTTACAAAACTTTCAGACATTGTTGAACTAATTAATGCATAATGGATTTGTAGTTTTATACACTTTACAAAAGTTTTCACTTTAAATGTGAATTTTTATGTTAATGATTATATCGCCAAATCAATTCATCGCCTGATGAAATTGTAAGATATTTTCTGACTATTCTAAAATACTGATTTGATTAAAAAGGTTGTAGCTCAAAATCAAACAGTGTGCCGACTTCATGTGCCGAAATTATGTATTTATATAAATTTCTCTTATTATATTGGGATATAATTTAAAAACATCCTGTAGACTTTTCAATTATTTACGGGTACATTTTGATATGAAATTACGTTTTAGAAACACTAAAGTTCACTATCAGTTTATTGTATAATACATACATTCAATATTACAAAAGAAAAAACATAAAATTTAAGTTTGTATAATAAAATCGTTCATATAAATTACGAAATTTAACTGGATTTGTACATTTATCTCAAATATGTATGAGTTTAAAAAAATTTATTTTGCACATACATTTTTACAAAGGAATTAACAAGGCACTCATTTAAAATTAAAGATTGATTAAAATGAAATGAATATATACAAGAATTTAAAATGACAACTACTAATACTTAGATTTAAATAAAATAACAAATAAAGGTATTGTAATGATACACTTATGATATAATATAATAACGAGGAACTGTTTTTGACTCGCAAGCTCTTAGATATTAGTATATCTTCTATTTATATATTTAACAACTTACATATATAAAAATGGTCTTACAATATCATGTAGTATTATTTCAATAAAAACACAAAACATGTAAACTAAATCAGACTTCTCTCATAAGGTAAATTAATCGCATTGTATAGTCAGTTATGCGTTTTTTAATTTCTTGGCACACCAAAATTACAATTTTTCAGACATAAATAATATCACAGAATTTGTTACGCAGTACTTTTTTCAATAAAAATCAAAAGTTAAAATTTTATAATTAAGCGCTTCACGCTAATATCATAAGGAAAATACCATCATCTATATCGATCAGTATTTGAGTTATTCCATCATATACGGAGTTTTGTAAGTATATTCAATAATTAGTTCAATAATATTGAAATTACAAATATTGTTGCACTTGGATATTTAAAACTTGACATCACATCAGGTATATTATTCATTACCAATAAGGATTAGAATTTTCCAAATGATTCCAACTAGCAAATTCTGACCAAGCGTCTATTTTAGCTCGCGTGGCATCCGAATACCTAATAACTGTTTTTGAAAAATCTTTATGTGTATTAGAATTTTTTAAGTTCATATCGTGCGCCAAAAAAACCTTATCGACACTATCTTGATCCGACTTTTTAATTAAAATAAAATTTTGATTATTGTTATTGTCCCAAAATTCCTCACCACCGCTCTTGTAGCAGATACAAAACTCTAGTTTTCTTGCTTTGGGAGGTAATGTGAGTTTAAATGAAAAAGTATCAAACAGAGTATATGCCACAGTGACGTTATTTGAAGTTCCATTATTGACAAACGTACAAAAATTATCTTGATGAGTTTTCCAGTTATCCGAAGACGATCTCACAATCACTTCCTTTTCAAACGAAATGTTACTAACTTTAATGGTACCACTAGCACAATTTTCCGAATCTTTCACAATTACGTTTTCTAGAGAAACTTTATCCAATTCTAATTTTCGACGAAATTCTAAGTAATTTGATGCCGGTTGAGCAAAAGTTATTTCCCATGGATCAACTTTCGCTAAAGGTTCTGCCGTAAGACCTCGTGTAACTTCCGACAAAAATCTTGAATTCAGCAATGGAGGAACATTTGATGGTTCCGTCATAATACGGACGTGTGTTAAAGACATTCCGCGATCATCGGCAAAAACCACTTTCTTTTTTAATCGCGTTGGACTCGTACTTTCTTCGTCATTTGTATAATTTTCTTCTGATCGAATTACTAAGCACGGACGGGGTGGTATTTTGGAAGCATTATAATGTGGTTTTTGACTAAACAAAAATGAGTTGCTGCTCACAGATCTACACATTCCGGTTGAAAACTTATTTATACAGTCTCTATTGCGACGAGAAGACACGTAATCAGTTAAATAACTGTTATATACAGGAGGACTATGTGACACTAACATCTCGAAGTCTGCTGGCATACTTGTAAAAATAGAACTATGATGTTAAAATCTGAAACAAAAAAAGATTAATTAGATATTTTAATATTACAAAATAAATTACTAAACATACAAACATACTCCCAATAAAATGAAATAATAGCTTTATCCTTTGAACATGTAAGCAGTGAAGGTTTAACACACCACTCATGTAGGTATGTACTTAAATGATAATTATTCACTTAAAAATCGTTTGAACCTAGTTCTTATCACCGAGTAGAGTTTAATATTATCTATACTTGGTTAATATTAAATATTTTTAAATTTAAATCTTGAAATTTAAATTAAGAAATGTTGATATGGACTATACATACTTTTTATAAATTTAAAATGTAAATGATTCAAGCAAGTCTAACCACCTTTTATTAATAAATATTCTTGTATTGGTATTTAAAAATATGCCACTTAAATAGCTCTCACGAAAGAAAATGTTAACTAGTTGATGGTATTTTATTTAATATCTACTACACATAGTGTATGTTACATTTATGTATGTTTAAAAAACATTAGTTGTTATATTTGTTAATATTTTGATAAATAAATAATAACGGATACAATAAGTAAAAATAAACAAATTTTATGTATATTTAAAAATAATTAGCAAACATATTTATTACCTCAATTAATTATTATCAAGTTCATATAAACGAACTTAAAAAAAAATCCTTTCGCAATTTAAAATTTTATATTTTCAATTATTTTTATTTATCTTACTTTTTATTTCAACACAAACGTTATTATCAATTCCTGTGATATTGTGATGGTAGTCCCTAAAAGTAGACCTTTTAACATACAATGAAATAACAGAACTCACTCTTGGTTTTTTTATGTTATTTGTCTACCCCCCATCCCGATTCCTCGAATAATACAACAAAATGTGGATTAACCATATCATTATTTTAGAAAAACCCAAAAAAGACACAAAACACTTTTCAGAACTAAAATGTTTTTAATTTATCACAAATAAAATACACAGTGTGCATTTTTTGGGTTATTCTAAAATATTGACATAGAAAATATCGAGTTAAAATACTTAAATATTACTTGCATTACTTAAATCCATAATCAATCTACTAAAATGTGTATTGTCTAAAATAAACTTTAAATGTGAAATAAAGTAAAATTTAATAATAATCCAATTTATCCGGAATTGTTTCGATTACAATAATTTTTGCAAAAGAAAGCAATATTAAAGAATATTTATTACAATCCAGTAAAAAAGTATCACTTTTGCGCCGATTATGGCTTAGTATACTGACAACTTTTGAGTACTTTAGTGACGATTTCGAAAATTATACGTATGATGTCATTATGATGCATGACGTATGATAAATTATTAACCCGTGGTAACCACACCTCGATCATGGATACATACAAACCACACTAGTGCGAATTGGGATTTTGCATTTTCAAAGTACTATAACCCATATAAATAGCCGAAAAGTATTTGATAATTTATGTTTGTTGGAGTAAAAATTTCCCAGAAATCCAGTGATGATGGTCTCGAATGCGAAAAATTATATTAAGTTACTGAAAATACGTCAAAATCAAAACAAAATTTTTCAAAAATCTGCTTTCGTAAAAAAAATCGCCATTTTTTTGCTATTTGACGTAAATGATGTTTCTTTTTTTTTAAATTCATGTTCAAATATTGTACTTTGTGGAAAAAAATATTTCATTAACATAACAGATCATTGAGGATTTTTTAAGGGTGTTTGAAAATATGGTATATTTTAAAGGTAGAATAAATGGTTGATCTATGATGGCAACATGTAAGTATTTTTTTGAAAAAAGTAGAAAAATTGAAACATATTTATAAGAAATATATAATCATAATCATAATCTATTTTATTAGCCCGCTCGATGCAAAGGCCGCATCTAATATGTAGAAAAAAGATTTTATCGCATACCAACTTTACTAACGCTAATACCACACTAGTGCTAATTTGCACCTCGTTTCACTTTACGCACTGCTAGAACTGTAGTTTCGAAACGAATTTTTCCGGAACCTTTTTCAGGTAATAACCTAAGGTGACAACACATTTGTCGTGATAAAGGAATACCGTTACAGAACGCCGTAAAAGAAAGCTAAGAATAAGAAATTTTAGGTGGTGCGAATTTGCACTGGTGTGGTTACAACGGGTTAATATTAGACTTGAGAGCTCGTTTAAACTTTGGTATTGAAAATACAGATGGCTCTAATTCTAAGGAGAAATTAAATATTTTCAAGGCAATTTTAACTGTTTACATGGCAATATGTAACTTTTAAACCCATTATAAAATTAAGTAGATAAACGATATAAGATCGTGAGTAAAGTTCTATTGATTAGAATATATATTGATTAGAACTATTAGGTACTTTTTACCTGTTTCCTCTATTATCAAAAATTTTTAAAGGATTTTAGATAATTTTTGTACATAATAAAAACTAATAGACTTTACATAATCTTTAATTAGGAACATTATAATTTAAGAATTGGACAAATTATTGTTAAATTAGGGAATGTCAATACTGGCACAAAAAGATTACAATCTACTGAGATTTAATTGAATTGTCTAAAAGATCTAACGAAATTGAAATTTGGAATATTTAAAACCCATTGGATTAATCGATTGAAAATCTAATCAGGTGATTTTGAAGTGCATTAAAAATAATTATAAATGCAAACTTCTTTGCTACGAAGGTTATAATAGTTATTATTCAATAAAATATATCAATAAATGGAGGACACTGAAACATGCGTTTGGTTAATGGTCAAGACATGATAATATACAGTTAAACTAATTATTAATAGATACAATTTTGGGTTATTACTTATTAATTATATTGGTTTTTTGAAAACCATTTTCGATAAGATTGATTCGAAAGTAGCTTAAACGTGTTGTGAAATTAAGAATATCCAGATAATGGGTATCAGTCAGACAGAACGTGCACAGTTTAATATAAACTTGATTGCTGCTCTACTGGTTGTTCTACTTTGTATACAACTTTATAAACTTAAATATAAACCAGAGGTCAGCAACGCGATCCTTGTGGGCGCCTTAGTCCCTGTAAGACACTTACTAACCGTTTCTTTAATTGAATAAAAAAAATTATAATTCTTACTGATTAACTATAATAGTAGGTAGGTACTAGCCGTGGTACCGCCTCAATATTTTATATAAATGATTTTTTTTATATAATTTCTGATACAATAGATAAACTGCATAATAGATAAACTTGTCATAATTCATTATTTTAATAAATACTTAAAGTCAAGAATTTAAATATCATTGATTTAAAATAGCAGCCACAAACACGTCCAGTATAAATACTTTTGACTTGGCTGCTAGTCAAGTCTGTAAACTCGTGTTTTCAATTACGTTTTTTATTCTGTAACTTTCTAAAGCATCGTAAAACAAAAAGATCCCACTTAGGTTAGAATTTCTATTTTTAATAATTTCAGTTATTTTAATTGCTGAATTTATATGCATTGATTTTATTAGTAATACATTTTTAATGGCGTTACTTTACACATACAACTGGAATATTTGGAAAATAGGAGTTTGTAAACTTCCATTGCATAATGCAAATGGCAGGTTTTTAATTGCACCTAAATTAATCTATATTTAATTGCAGAAGTACAGTCGGTACTAAATTTTACTTATCACTTAGCAAGTACATGACTCTAGCGTGCAGTCTAAAAAAAAATTAAATACCTATCGATAATAATATCAAGCATTTCAATACCAAAGGTTATCATATTAATGCTAATGTATTGCCTTCAATACAATAAATCATTTAAATAACTTAATTTTAAATTGTTAATCTATTTTAATAAAACTTGTCACTAACGAAGTTGTTTAATTGCAGAATTTCAAAATTATAAAAATTCTAAAAACTTTCCGTCCAAATCAATTGGAATACACATACAAATAAACCAGATTTGGTCAGTTTCGGCAAAACCAATGATTACAATAATTAATTATTACATATATGATAAACAAAAGCAGGCTAATCGTAAGTTTTCTCCATCTACCACAGTAAGGGTAAATTACATTACACTGAGAAAAATATTTACATTAGTCGTAAAAATAAATTTAATAAGTACAAAAAATTAACTTACTAAATTGTTCAAATCCTTACGCCCAGTTGTTCAAAAAGTGTAGATTTAACCATAAAATCAATGTTTGTTTTATGGTTAAACTATTACCTGGTTAGTCATACATTATAGTTACAACTGAACAACTGGGCCTTAACAACGTTCTGAAGATGCAATATCTTAATACCTCATTGCCAATAAAGTTACTGTCACGACTTAAAATCTCAACTATGCATAAGACCAAAGCTACGCCGTGGCCCGAACAAAATTAGCAATTAAAATCGTACACTATCGCAAGACGTCAACGGGACCACCTCCATTTAAATTCACGTAAAATATTATCATTGCGCTCTAAGCGCGACGTTCGTGTAGCGGCGTTTGTGTGGCAAGCATAGCCCTGGCCTTACGCTAAAGTGCAGTCCAGACGCAACAATATATTTACTGCATCTTCTGTACACATCAAGATTAAATTAAAATTTAAAAATTTATCAGTTTCAAATTATACTGATTTATTCAAGGTACCAAGATTTTCAAAATTTGTAAATTAAATTATTTATTAACAACCAAAATCGATTTATATTCATGAGTGTCTAAGCTCTAGGGCATACATTGTTGCTATCAAGTATCATCAGATGTTTTATAAATATACCTACATGGAAATATGGAAACAGATAATAATCAAAGTAAACTCGATAAATTGAAGTAGTAAAATCATCCCTGAACTGCAACTAGCTATATGAAATAGTACTTGTGCAGATATCGGTTGCATCTGAACCGATCTGAACATATTGAACACTGATATTTAAATATTAAAAATTTAAATAAAATTACTTCTATCAGTGGTAGTTTAAAAAAAATACTTTTATTACTAGAAAGGAATTTCATAAAAAAATTGACATGAAAAGCAAAAGTATAAATTTTACAATTACGTTCAACAATTAGAGCTATTTTCGTCAACTATGTTTATTTTAAAAATTACAGGGATATGTTAATTAGAATGTTTCACGTTATATCATAAAATTAAAATTCATATATATGTATATGTGACGATGCTTGGTAATTTTCCGTTATATGTTCTAAGGTATGTTGTATGTATACCATTACAAATTTTTTAATTGGTAATCAATAAATTACCTGATTAATGAACAAAGCAAAAATGCTAGAAATTTATTTTTGTGGTTAATAATGAAAAAATATAATAAAATTAAAAATGTAATATAAATTCTATTATTTATTTGGCAACTCAATAATCCAAATGATCGAGCTGAGCAAGAAAATGAGGCTAATAAAATAGCAATAATATTAAAAAAAATAACAGAACAATGAAAATATTATATTATTATTTTATATTATAAGTTATAAAAAATATAATAATACAAAATTTATTGAACGTAATTTAATTTATCAAGTAACAGAATTTTTTTTTGTAATAAATTAGAAAATTCCTTTTAAAAGGTATTTAAATCCCTCTGATACTCGTATAGTATAGGTATACTACTTTAGAATGCATTCCTGTCCAGGTAAACTATTTGGGACGATAACTTTATTCAAATAGAAAAAAATTTGTAGGCAGTTATTTAAAAATAGAATAGAAATATCACAATCATTATTATAACCTATTTAAAATTTTGAAACCCATGGACGAATGTTAAATTTGTTAAAAAAATATATTATAATAATAAATTATTAATATTTATTTACATAAAAAAAGGATTTTTTATAAAGGAAAAAAAGGAAGGAAAGAACAAGAAACAAATTAATTTTTTAAATTAAACTATTATAATATTAAAAACAAATTTTTCAATTCAAGAAGAACTCCAACTGATGCTTAAATCGTTCTATTATTATACTGCCAGTACCTCGCCATCGCACACACAACATTATTTTCTTTAATTATGTATTATAATATTTATCTAATCAATATTTTTTTACGAGTACATTAAAGTTTATCTTTTTTTTTATATTAATTTGTTCTCAATTATTGTATAATAAAGGTTAATAACTTTTTCAAAGTAAGTAAAAATTTCAAGGACTTATACAATATTTTTTAAATATTTTGGCAACAATAAGTGGAACTACACAAAATAATGTTCACAAGATATATTTTTAAAAACATAACATGTGAATTAATTATTTTTTAGGGAAAACATTTCTTTATAAATTGTTATGTTTATTTAACACAGTTAAAATATTACATTAACTTGCAAATGTTTAGCAAATCCTGGGCAATGTGGCTTCTAGCGTATGTTGACTAGCAATTAACCGAACAGCTCCAGTTTTATAATCGGATTATGAAAATTATTTGTTTTATGAAAAAAATTGTGAATATTAATTCATAAGTGTTTGTTTTTAATTTATTCATTGGTTACTGTTTTGCCTTTACACGTGCATATTATAGGTAATCGATAGTCAATTGTAAATATAAAAAAATACTATCTTCATGAATATCAAATGTATTATAATTACTTATCCGTAACTAAAAACCGCATCTGGCTGTAAATATTGAACTTCATAAATATAATAATAGCAATAGTTGGTAGTATAAATAGAACTTGATGCTATTAAAAACTAAAAGTATAGGTTTCTAAATTGAAGATGTTTGTATTGTGGCAAATAGGATAAAAAATATTTAAATACCCAGTGTTGAATTTATTGTTTTAACTAACTTTAAAAAAGTATCATTATTTGTTCAATAATTATTATGTAGATACACAAGCACCTATGTACATAAGCAATAAGTTATAACTTGAGCGAATTGCATATGTATTTAGTCAGAACATTATCAATCACGTGAAAGGTTACTGACCATCAGGTTTACATTTTAATATAACAATATCTCCTTTATCAAATTTTTAAAACAAACGTATGTAAATATTTAAGTTTTGTTAAAGGTTCACGTTAAGAAAGATTAACTTTCACAAAAAAAGCATTAATGGCAAATTTTATCAAACAAAAGGTTGTAACAAAAATTATCAAAATTGTATTATTTTCTTTGATTACAAGTTGTAATTAATTTAAACATATAAGCCCAAAGTTAATAAATTATTTACAATTAAACAGGATGTACATGTTATGCAATTCCAAAGTGTACCCCCTAAAATAAATTATATAAAAATTTAATTTACTGATAAGAAAACGGCCATAGATAAAGACGGTTCTTTATAGATGGTGTAAGTCAATAATTTTCTGCGTAATTTTTTACAATATAGGCGGATTTTTTATAGTCTAATAAACCCCATAAAAATCCTGATTCTCATCAGTTCATATTAGCATGACGTATACTTTTAAGAACACAAAAATATTAAATTATCCCAAAATATTATCTCCAGAACAATAGAATCGTTATCAAATTTCCATTCTGACCAGGGACGTGTTCGAGGGGGAACACCCGAACACCCCCCCAACAATCTTCGGTAATTGTCAAAAGTTGTAAAGTTCACCAAAAAGATGGTAATTCATTGAACAGTTGGCAAAATTACTAGTTGTCACACAAATTACATTATGGTTTTATCAAGATATTATATTTTACTCTTTGATATAGCTAGGGATCTACATATAGATCATTATTTTTAGAAAATTAAGAACTGTTGTTATAATACCTTGAAATTCAATGAAAACTCCCAGGCTAACATCTTTTCTAGTTCTTGAGATATTGAAGTAATAATTTAAAAAAATATTAATTGTATTAGTTTAATATTACATATAATATGCTAACAGGATGGTGCCTTTTTAAGATTATAATGTTGAGCTGGCTAAGTGGTGATCCTAAATTTTCTCCACGCCCTAAAACCGGTTGATATGTTTATTCTCATGTCACTCTTTTAGATTAGAAAATATTTATGTCTAGAACTTGGTTATAATTAAAGGGCTTAAATTATAAGAACTCGATAAACTAAAAATATCCCTCTTCTTAAAACCATCTCAGGTTAGTCTAACGGAGTGGAGATTGAGAGGTAAAAAAAATTTTTTTATCACATTCTAGACGGAAATTTAACGCTGTTAAATAAACGATAATGATTTTTGTATATGAAGAAAAATTATTTTAATCCTGAATACTAATCCAGTTAAATTCTTCTTCTTAATAAGCTATATCTGTACATCCGCCCGATAAACATTTCTCTTCATTACCATATTGTCGAGAAATATCTGTTAGTCTGTAATAGCAACTTTAAAATAGTTCCGGAATTCAGCAAACTAATAATAAATTTAACTCAAGCTCAATAATACGTTATGTACTATGTACATACATCGTCTTTACGTGTATAAAAATTGTATAATCTAAAGTATTTAAAGGTTATGCTTGAAAAGGTTATTCTTATACATATGTATGCATGTAATATATGGCTTTCACTTTTACATTATCAAGGAACCTTACAAAATCTGTTTATTTCTAGGTTTTATTATAAGATATTATTATAGTAAGGAAGTACCTTAGCTAATAGCGATTATATTATATTCATATTTCTTCTGAATAAAAATTATTCATTGCGTAAAAACTACTAATTTTAATTTACTTTTTAGACACTCGAGTATAGACAACGCCTATATCGTTTATCATAAAGTTCCTTGAAGGCATATGTATGAAATACCCTTGTACCAAATTTTAAGTATCAAAGTTATTCTAGTGGGTAGCCGCCAGAATTATGCAAACCACACAGGCGGACAGACGGAAGATATCAAGGGCGACACAATAACATTAGTGCACAACTTAACTTTAAAGAGTCGTTCTTATTCAATTAACGTTACGTAAAATAATAAATATTAAAATTTTTTTTCTTAAAAATTTCGGTTTTGTCGATGTATTTGTAGTAAATTAGTTAATAAAATAAATGAAAATTTAGCTAAAGTCAATTACATCTATGAAAACGAGGTTTTTAAGAAGAAATGTAATTTTCTTATTATTTTACGTAGCGTTAATTGGACGAGAACGACGCTTAAGAATTACTACCTCGTTAATTGAATATATTAAATTTAATTTAATGATTCCTGAATGTCTTTTTAATTTCATTAAAAAATGATAAATTAAAAACTGTATTATTCTGTATATTGCCGTATTATGTACATTTTTGACTCGCCTATTAAAAATAAAATTAAAATTAAACAACTGTCTATTTTTGGTATTTTTTTAATACGTAAATTGCTAAATATATACCTGCCCAACACCAACTCCATAAAAATTTTATCGTCAAGTTTATCATTATCAATTATTATGTCTATAAAAAATGTCTGATAAGAAAGGAAACGCAAATTTAAATTATTTGATAATGTTTAAGAGCACAACACCATAATAATATTTTAAAGCTACTTTTAAATAAATGATTCTATTGAATGTGAATATCGATAACTCTCATTGTTCTATAAAAATTAAATTATTTACTAGTTAATTAAGAAAAACATAGAACCCAATAACTGAATTACATCTGCATTACACCTAATATTAACAAAAAAAATCTAATTAATAGTGTTAGCGAGGGGGGCCTTAATTTTTATCGCTAAGATTTATTAAACCAGTGCTTCCCAAAATTAATAAAATGCTCGAGAATTGATCAGAAAATTTAGTTACAGAAAACCCTGACATTGAAATCCTTGCGTACTAATGTTATGAGTACACCCACTGCCACACATCAGGAAGCAGTTTTTTATGCGATCAGGTAAGAACCTCCAGTTAAAGATCCGAAGTTCATTTAACTTTCAAGAAAGAGTAAATAGAATTGCAAGTGCTATTGGAAAGTAGGAAACGCTACAAGTTAAAAATATGAGAAGTTATGATATGAATAACTATATTTTGCTTAACCTTTTCGATGAACCTCTTACAATACGTTTGCCTTGAATAGTGTACGGTAGATATAATTTTTTTAGTGGATGAAGTGGTTATTTGCATTATCAGAAAACAAACTGAACATCACAATAACGAGCCAAATCTCGAAGCAATTTTTTTGGATTTTAATAATTTTGTAGAACGGATTACCATTTGAAAATTAGAAAAAACTAATTTTTTCAATGATCCTAACAAAAGTTTAATTACATGTAAATAAAGCTCTTGATTATACAAACGATAACCTCGATTAAGCTTCGAGTCCTTCAATCTAAAAATTGAGGTAGGTCAAATAATTTCAACATGTACAAGGATAGTGATCAAAATCAACCTTTATCGTATGACATTTATTTTAGCACTTGCTATATTTAACCCAGTGTTAGCACGGTTAAAAAATTATCGCAACCAACGTGACCGGCATATTATTGATAACGCAATGTACCTTTTATTTGATATTAAAATTGGGCAAAAATAATACGTACTACATTTTCTACATAAAAGGAAAGTATAAAATAAAATACTCAAATATGAATTAAGTAGTTACTTACGTTATAATTAAATCCTGCAAAAGCAAGACAGCATTGAAAATTTGAACACCAAAACTTGCCAATTTTGAAAACATTATTTTATTATATAAGCGACGATAATTTAAATTTAATTGTTTCTTTTTTATTGTAGTTTTATTTCATTGCATTTTATTAATCTTGTTTTTAGTCAATTCAAGTGCATATTAATTGCATTCCACGAACGCCTATTACTACTCGATTCGAATATTCTACTAAAAGCCGACTATGTCAGTTTTCTCTGGTACGCAGTCCGACACAAAAATGTCTCTCCCACCAATGCTATAAGATATAAATTGAACTGCGACCTTAAGGCATCGAGGTGGCAAAATCTACTAATATGAATTTTGATAAAAATATCATCACTAGTCTTAAGGATCAAACATGATTAGTTAATGATAATTAACGTGATCGAATGTACTTTTCAATATAATGTAAACACGACTTAGTTGGAATGTTCGCGCTAATTTAGTTTTGTTCATAATACTTGAAATTACATCACTCAAAATTTCTGACATTTTTGAACCTGATAAAAACAGTGTGAATTTGTACTACAAGCCGATTGAATTATTGCCAAAAATTATTTTTTTGCGTAGAAAGCTAAAAATAGCATTAACCTACTCTGAGAGTCACCTAAAACTATAGTAGTTAAAAAAATTTATAAAATAAATCATTCAATAAATTGCATTGTCGAATGACCTTAATTGGGTTCAATTTGAAATAAACTAAGCTTTAGATGTAGGGCTGTCTTAATTATTTTCATTCTATTTTGGAAGCATCTGTTTTTCGTTATAAAACAATTATTACTGTTTAAATCAAATAATCGACATCCGATGCCAACATGGAATCCAAAATTTTAGGATAGTAGTTTTAGTTTGAAAAACATATTATAACAACTTTGAATAATCGACTCTTGGCATCACATTCTCCAAGAAATCAACGACATTGGTGCATTTCTTCATGTACAAATTATCTGAACAATTTGTAAAGTAATTGCCAAGATTGTGATGTTAATTGGTTAATTCTGCCAGTTTGACACATTCAAGAAATATTTTAATAAATATTCGATGCGATTTATATATCACAATTTACACAATGTACTGCGAACTCGACTGGAATAAGAAAACACCAGAGTTTATAATTTAATCAAAATTATAGACATCATTGTAAATGCTTGAAGGATTATGTAAAGTACAGTAACAAGAGCGGGGAAGCCTAAAATTTTGCCCTAAGACAAAAAAAGAGTAAAGCGCAAAATGAAGCTTTTGATTTGATCTTGAAAAAATTTGTTAGGAAAACACCGATGCAAGAAAAGTAATCTACAAAGTCTAAAAGAATTATTTAAAAAAATTTGTTACCCAAATATAATATTTGAATAGCAACTGAAATTCAGTAGCAGATCCAGACAATTTCCATAAGGAAAGGAGAGGCACTATAAAAATTTATTAAATATGAAAAATAAAAAGTAGTAGTAATAACAAAACTAAATTTATAATTTGTTTTATAATAAATAAAAATTTATTATTAGAATTGATATTTTCTTAATCTTTAAGAGAGGGGCGAGGATTTCCCTCCCCTGGACCCGTCACTGAATTGAATAAATCTTACCAAGAATTTTCGTTTTGTTGTTGTTTTTTTTTTTCATTTTCATTTACTACATTTCCTTTTGAAATATGGAAAAATTAACATAGTCAAGTTGTTGACACTACACGCGTAGTTTTTAAATATTAGTTTTAGTCGTGGCAGTGATTGCAGTAAAACACTGAAAACTGATTTATATAAACAGTTATAAGAACTGAATTCAATAAATAAATCAAATTGGAAAGCAATAATTTATTTAAAACAATAGAATTTTTAAGAAATAATAAAAGTAGTTAATAACAAACTAGTAAAAGTTGAACTTAAACCATTCAGATAGCAGAATAAATTGAAGTACAGAACCGGGTCAAAAGCACTTTGAGTTTAAAGTTAAGAAAATAATTGATGAATTGGAAAAGATTTTAAAACTGATTGAATCAGAGTAAAAAGAGTTTTTAAATATGCATTGTGTTCTAGCAGTTCCTAAACTTACGTCTTCCTTCATTTCATTTCCAAAATACATATATTGATTTCAACTTGATTTAATTAATAATTTAATTTTTTTTCTATTAACGGAAGTTTTGATTAACAAAGTTTTGATGCGGATTGGTATACTATCAGAAAAAAAGATTGTTTATAATTTAATATTATATGGATATGTATTATGAGTGTGATGTCCCAAAATGGTTATGACTTGGTGACTTATGAACAAACAAGCAAAATCGATTACACACTTACAGTTTTGGCATTTTTAGTCGGAGCATAAAACTGAGACGCCATGTGTAATGTATAACTAAAACTACTACCAGTACTTGATCAATATTATTTCATAGATGAAAATAATAACTGGAGTCCTAATATTTTGATCAGTCTTCACTTCTTATTAATTGTATATAAGTATAAAAAAAATGGTAAATGATAATAAATAAGTATATGGACATTCGTATATTTATTATAAAAAATCATTTTATGCATATAAAGCTTGATTTACATTATTTCGTATATATTTTGAGTTTTTAGAAATACCTTTCAATTTTAAACTCGCTCGACTAGTTTTCTTGTGATGCACACACCTCCTGAAGTAAGATATGTTAAAGAAAGATAAAATCTTTTGAACCACTCGAACTCGTAAAATAGATACTATATGAAAAAAAATGCGTTTCTATTTTTAACTTCAGCACACGGTAGAAATTTTGTGATACTATACAGTTATTTCACCTTGTGCACAAGGTAAAACCTCGGCATTGCAAACCATAAATCTATGTACACCACACCTCGGAGGAAAATTGGGGTAGCCATGTTCACTGACATATATATTAAATTTTTCTTTAAACTTAGTGTTCTACTGAGAAAACTATTTTTTAAGTAATAAATTTACATTTCAAGCAAAGTTAAAAATAGAAGCAATACAAGAAGCTTGTTGCTATGAGTACCAAAGGTAGTTGTATAACGAGACTGGAATGTGAATTGAAGAAATTGTCTTATAATAAGTTCTGTCTTTCTCGTCTTGTCTAACTGATTAGAGTCACTGGTTTACTGTTTCTTTTATATTTTTTCTTCTATTTCTCTACATATCACTTGAAACTCTGTTATCAGAAAAACAAATGTTCCATTTTATCCACTAATTTATGGGCTCTGGGCTGATGATTGATGCTCACTAACTAAATTAATAATTACTAAAAGATAATTCCTTCTAATTTCTATTCCACTTTTTCGCAATTTTTAAACGTCTCTGTGCAGGTAATAATTATATATGTATAAATATATCAAAATTAATTGAACGAATGATTTAGTGAAAGATGTTATTAGCACGACACTTTCTTAATATATATTATTGTTATTTTAAAACTAACAATGGCATCATTAAAGTAATATGTTTTTGGTTTAGAAGCTCTAATGTATTGGTATGCCCAGTGGTTATTTTAAATTGCACCACTCATGCAGAGTACCTATAGTAAGTACCTACAAAGTTGCATAAAAAAAAATGTTTCTTCAATGAAGGTTAACGAACTTTAACGTACGCAAATATTCATATTACTTTAAGTATCGCAACTGCATCATTAAATGCCTATTTTCACACAGTGTATTAACATTTTGCACAAACCATTACTGCAATTTAAGCTCATGCCTGAAAATTTACAAAATCCGTAAGTAAAAAACTTTTATTAACGTTTTTTTTTAAATAACTATATTATGAACAACAACGTAGCTGTAAAAGAATAGTAATATGAAGCCAGTTTTTAAATAGCTTGGTATCTCAGAGAGCTCGTGTTCCTTAATGAACTACTCAGGGTAGGGTATAAACGATCATAATGTAAAAGAAAGCAATTGAGTGGGCAAATGAATAATGTTTAAAAAAAACAGGTAGGTAGACGGCATAAAATATAACTTATTCAAACAGAAACGATTATTTATTATTAAACAAGATTACATGTTAAGCTGTTCGGAATAAAACTTTTATCATAATAGCAAAACTCTACTTCGATCTTTCAGCATTACATTGAAAAAGAAGGAATACCAGTATAATTAATTAATTACTAAATAAATAACTATATTATGAACAACAACGTAGCTGTAAAAGAATAATAATATGAAGCCAGTTTTTAATATCAGTAGATGAAAAAGGGTTAAAAAATGAAGAATTTAATAAAAAACCATTAATACTATTATTAACAAACGTTTCTGCTTGTATTAATTACTTCATTTCGGATTAGTACTTACTCTTACCAGTTTCACTTTTCTAGCATTGTCAGATCAATCAAGTCTTATAAATTCCTCTTCTCGTGTGCAAATATTTATTAAATGTGATAGTTTTTTTAACAATATTAATGGACTTAAGTGATCCAACGATGCTGGAAAGGCAAAAGCGGTATTTAAAAAAAATATTTTTTATTAAAATTGCTTAGTTTTAGACTAAAATATAGATATTAAATGCATTTAGAATTATTTAGACCTTGGACTCCGTAGAGAAGCAAACAACTTACCGCAACGGTAAGTTACTCAACAACACAACTCAGGTAGAAGCATCGGGCAAGTCAAACCGAGTAAACAGTTTACTCTGAGTTCCACTGATCAAATAAACATTTTTTTAATATTAAGATTAATTAATTGATTAAGATTAATAAAAGAATTACGCAACCAAATGCAACAAGCATGGCTACCAAAGCGAAAATAATGCACAGAATTGAAACTACACCAGGACAACCCCGTGACATGTCGCCCGAGGAAATTAGCCCCTGCGCGTTTAAAAATCACCAAATGGGAACTTGACCTCATGAATAAGCAAGGTCAAACAATAAACAATAGTCAGACCATCAAAAAACAATTAGTACTCACCGTTACATCTAGTAGAAAAGAAAAACAAAATATTTAGATAGTGTGGTGATTATCGCGCTTTGATTGCCAAAGCAGTGCATGATTGTTAGCCTATTCCGCACATACAAAATTTCGCGCAATTTCTCTTTGAAAAGAAAATATTTTCCACAATCGATTTGGTAAACATTTTCTATCAGGTACCAGTGCACGAAGATAATATCCCCAAAACAGCAGTAACAACTCCGTTTGGACTTTTTGAATTTACGCGAATGCCGTTTGGATTCAAACACGCTGCGTAAATTTTCCAAAGTTTTATACATGAACTAATCCCCGATTTAAATTGTTGTTACGCATACACTACTAATATATTACTCGCTTCAGCAAATTCACGAAGAGCATTTGAAATATTTGCAACAGTTGTTTCAACTTGGGCGAAAATGGAACTAAGCGATTACAGGACAAAGTAGAAGCAGTCAGAAACTGTAATCCATTTAGTACTTACTACAAAACAGCTAAGACGATTTCCGAAAATGGTAAATTTGTATCGAAGATTTATACTAAAAACTGCAACAATCCAAAGCAAAGAATCTCGATCATCACAAGCAGGCTTGTTAGCACATTCATCACCAACCGCAGTATTATCCTTAATGGTTGATGCATAAAATGATGCCGAAGGAGGAGGAAGTACTACAACAAAGATTTGGCAAGGAATGGAAACCATTATCTTTTTATACAGAGCAATTCAATTTGACCTAAAAGAAATACAATATACCGGGTGACCGACCTTATACCCATACGAAAATAACATGGAAAATTGATTATTTTTAAATTTCTGCTTCTCGTTATAACGGATAAGAATGAAAAAGTTACCGATAAATCAGTTTCACTATTTTCTTTGATTATTTTATTTGAAAGTATGGGTCAAACTGAGCCATGACAATTATTACAAAAAAATTTTGAATGTCTAAAAATTATTCAAAAATCGGTAGCTGAAGTCACAAAATAGTGGAGTTTTAGAAAGCAATACAACAGCCGTGTTATCAAAAATATGAAAAAGTAGAATAGTAGTCGAAAATTAAGTGATAAATAAAATAATTCATTGTTTTAACCAGATCGTAGTTTTTAATAAAGTTCCCCACTGTCCTATATACAGGGTGGCCGTTTGAAAACGAAACAGACGGAATTGTGGCCAGCAGAATTTTTTTTTTCAAAAAATACAAAAACACGTCACTTTTATTATCGAGGGGGACAACTTTTGCGACCAATGTCCCTCCCGTTTTGTTTCATCCCTTATTGCTGTGAAGACAACCCCTGAAATGTTAATAGGGATGATATGGCAAGTGACACCTCATTTGAAAGGTCTTGCTTCCCTGAATTCAGTGCAATAATTGTTTTGAAGTTTTATCTATTATTCAACAACAAAATTGAAGCTGCAAAAATGCGAAATAAATACGAGATTTTAGAATAAAAAAGTGAAGAACGCTTAGACAGGTTGATTTTATAAAATTATATAAATTATCTTTTATGTAATTTATCGAATTCTCGTATGATATTCGATTCCAGAATAATGTAAGTAGATTATTCCTACTAGCATAATGTTTTGATTGGCAACTTTGATTGATATGGAAAGTTTCTATTGGTTTTCAGAAACAAAACAAAATAATCACAAAAATAAAAATTAAGATTTCAGTTAATATTTTATGTAATTTTCTTACTTTTACATTTAGCTCAATTATCTTCTCACCAATACTTGTACTTTAAAAGCTTTATTAGCATTCAAAATTTGAAGAAAATCGGATGTACATTTCCGGAGATGCGATGACATTTTCATTTTTTTAAATTTATTTTATTGTAGTAGCCCTGGCAAATATTTCTCTGCTAAAACCTTATTTTCACCACTAGAACCCACCAGACATACGTCCAAAAAGTTTGATTGCTATCGACGCAGAAATGCTGAAGAAAATCGAGGGACAAGGACTTTTTCCAAGATTTCGCAAAAAAACGTAATCTGTTTTTTCATATCGAATTCCTGATTTTTAACAAATAATTTTATATGCTGCCAAGTCCTAGGGGGTCAATGTTCCTACATACAAAATTTGGTTGAGATCCGTTCAGTACTTGATGAATTATTCACTCTTTAAGTTTCAACTTTAACAGCTTGTAATTTTTGACAGATAACAGTTAGAAATTTAATTTTACCTATTCTGTATAAAGCTTTCCAAGGACTTTAAAATAACCTATCGCAAGACAAAATCGTTTTTAAAAATCTTGTCTTATTTTCTTGTAGTGGCACTTCTGATTGATAGATCGCGACGAAAACCTTATTTTCACCTTTCTACCGGGAACCCTACTACCATGCCAAATTTGATCGTGATTGGTTGAACGGTTAAGAATAAAGCGAGAGAGAAAATTTGACGACCGACAGACAGACCGACACAGAAATTTTTTTTTATTTCTTGCAAATCTTTACGTTTCTGAACACGGTGATCTCGAAATGTAAAAAAAAATAAGATAACTTTCCACCCGTCACTATCTGAGAGGATCAAACACACTTTGAAAGATTTTATACACAGTGGACAGATCTGTTTGGCCTTCTACAATAACTTTATCCTTGCTAATCTTATTTATTCCAACGTGAAGGATCCCATTGCCCTTAAATATAAAAGTAACGTGGTCTACAAAATAGTTTGCGAATGTGGAGTTACCTACATTGGACAGACCAAACAGCTCCTATCAGAAAGATTAAAACAACACAAGTACGATACAAGGGTGGCGTTGAGGAAAACTGGATTGTCGGAACATCTCACCGACAGCAAACACGAATTTAGCATGAGCGATGTGAAGTTATTGGCAGAAGAACAGTGCTACCCGAAAAGATTGTTTTTAGAGTCCTCCTACGTGATCACCACCGACAACAATGTCAACAAAATCACTGATTTTGAACAAATGAATACAGCGTTCAAATCCCTGCTTACTATCTTCCACAGAAAGACCAAAAAAAAGTTAACATAGTTCTTCGCTTTGACGTTTGTGTATTTTTTTCTCTTGTATTTTGTTTACATACTGCGTCTCTCATTCCGTCATTAGATGGCGCGTGCAAGACATTTGCGGCAATTCAAATTGGTATTTGATATTATTTTGCTTTATCACGTTTAATTTATAGTGTTTTTGGTTTGTTACTAGTTTGTGTTTTACATGTTTTTATCTATTGTATTTTTGTACGTGTTTATATAGTTTTCAACGTTTTTACCCGCTTTTGTAATTGATTGTTTAATCGTGTTAACTCAAGACTACTACCCGCACATTGGAAGCTGCATAATGTCCGTTTTTTACCCTATTGTTGGATCAGAGAAGAAGTTTTCGCTTTGTTTGCTTGTCGATAAAATGGAAGTTTTTAACAATAATAAAGATCTTTTTTTAAATTATTTACAAAAAAATAAATTAACCCTTTTAGACAAAACTAAATATATGAAGGGGTTGTATTAGAAAAATTTTCAAACTCAGCATGTAAACTTATTTGCTTTTTTGAAGATACTAGACATAAGTGTCTAGAAGCTGGTTCTGCAAGGGTTAAATCAAAAATCAAAAACCTTTTTGATCGTGGGAAAGGTTGTTTTACGACCTTTCTATTTTCTTCTATTTTCATGACGTCACATAAACATGTTGATGAAATATAAATTAATTTCATTAATTGCATTAATTTTAGTTTTTAATTTTTTGTTTAATTTAGAGCTTAACAATTAACACTAATCTTAATATTTTTGTAAAATATTTTATTTGTAAAGATGCATTTATTTATGCGTTGAACTCCAAAATGTTTCTTACCTTATATAATACTTAAAAACATGGTTCATCATATTGATGAATCGATTTTTTCATCAATATGCTGAATTTTGTGCATCAGTGCAAAACTGATTTTTTTTTCAGTGTAGATTCAGAAATTCTACATCCGCCTTTTTAAAAACAAGAATTTTACAATGTTAGTACTTACTTACTAACTTCTGACTTGGAAATGCCGTAACTCCCAAAGGTCTCAACTTTCTTTATTATAAATTAATTAAAAACTTGAATTAATTGCATATCGATTGCGGGTAGTTTTAGTCTCTTCGACTTCCATAAAAAATTTTGTAACCTGAGTGAAATTATTATCAAAGATAAATTTAGTAGTCTGTCTAATGGATTACGACCCACTAAATCCGACTGATGAATGATACTTTTAAACAGTGTTGTAATTATTACCCTCTGGTGGGATCGGATTCACCGGTGAGAAATTTTCACGACAAATTCGGCTAATAATAATTAAATTAAATTTTTATTTACACAATTTAATTTTACACTTGATAAGAGCTGATAAAAATTTAACTGAGGGAGAATTATTACGGAATTAATTTTTTAATTGAACCATAATAAAATTGTCACTGGAGTATTATATTCTAACCACCGATAAAATATTTGATTGGTTTGATTAATTTCTGTGATCGATGTAAGATGTAATCATGATTGGAAATGTTCTGGCTGATCTTGTCTTTCCAATTTTTTGATTAAATATGCTAATATGCATCTAGATTGACTCTTTCAGCCTTGAATTTTTAAACCTAAAAAAATAGAAATTTTTAAATCTTATAATAATAAAAAATTGGCTATGTAAACATTGCATAACTTTCCCCATTAAATTTGGGTATAAAAATTATCGTTCAATCTCCTCTTTCCGGGTACCATTCGAGGAAAAATACCGCGAGGAAGCGTATAGTTCGCATCAAAAAGTCAAAATGTTGAAAAATTTGAAAATCAGTTAAGGTAGTAGTCGGGTAACTTGCACGTTATTTTACGTCTTTATTGGAAATTCTTTTTTCTATGGGAAAATAAAATTTAATGGTTTTGGTTTTTTAGTATGTTATTATTGACAACTAAAAGATACAAAAAAAAATTTTTTTCACTTAATTTTACAACGTTTTATTATTATTATTATTGGTCATAGTAGGTGTCTCAAAAGAAAGGTACGTAACTTGCCCGGGTGATTTCGGCTCTTGAGGACATCGGAAAATAAAAAAATCAAAAAAAGGATTAATCTATAGACTTATCGTTATCACTGGAACCAGAATTATTAAATTTTATCTAAAAATAACAAAATGGCCGCCTTCTAAAATAAAATAGATGCTTTTCAGACACAAATCGGGCTGTAAAATTGTAACGTGCCAAAAGACGTTTTGACCGTTACAATATATTTTTCTAGCTACGCCACTGGATCGCTATTGGTTGCGATAATTTTCGTTCATTTTTGATAAGCGGCATTACTCGTTAAATTTCGAAAGAAGTTAACGTTTAATCGCTGTGTGTCCTTTTTTAGTTTATTAATGTTTTAATTTGATTTAATTTTGCCGTATAACGGGTAATTATTATATTTTACTTCTATTTAATTTGTTTAACAAATTATTTTTAGCACCCAGGTTATGGGTTAAACGTTTTGGTATTTATAATTATTCGTATTTGGTTGTTATCGCAAGTTAATTTTTGGTCGTCATAAAATGGAGTATATCAGTGTTGGAAATCTTTTCTAATCCGCATATGGTTCTCATATTTTGTCTTTGATTTTACGAGGACGCTGTTTTATCTATCATCTGTTTGAAGATTTGGGTTGGAGAATACTATTTAGCATCAGTTATCCGAAGAATGGTTTTTATATACCCGTTTGTGTTTCGATTTGCCATGGTTGGTTTTTCTCACAAGAGGCGTTTCCTTGTGAATGTGTTTGCACCTGGTAGATCGGAATTGATTTCAAATTGGAGAACCGGACTTCGTGAATTTGTTGCTTTGATGTTTCACCACCTTTTCAATCCCGGACGTGGATTTACGTTTTTATTTGGGATGGTACACCTCGACTTCAAGCAGGCGATTTGATTTTTATGAAGATGTTTCAGTAATGATTAATTGAGTTTGCAGTCACACTTTCTCGGTTGATGAGAATTAGAACTGGCAGGCTGTTGATTTTTTAATGAGTATTTTGTGTTCTCTATTTTGTAGACTTTCATTCCTGGATGGTAGACCAATAGAATGATGAAGTAAATGTTATTGAATTCGAAGGGTCCTGACGAAGGAAAGACAATTGCCGAGTCGTGAAGTTGGTAGTACTGCATTCAGGGTAAGTCTCATAGAGATGCATTTACTTGTTTTAAATGATGCTGTATGCCAGGTTCTATTTTGTAAGTCAGTTATCCCGAGATGATGAAATCCGGTGTGCAATTAATCTTTGCTGGGCATAACTTCTTTTTGTTGAGTTATCCTCTTCAAGGGTACTCAACTGTGTTTTTTTTACTTGACTGAATCTACCCCTCAGGTGGATGTCAGTTCTTTACTTTTGTAATTTTTTTTATTTTGTTTTCTAGTTCGTAATCCTCAATTACGTACTAGCTTTACTTGATCCGTATGTGTATGTTGTATGTTTTGTTTTGATTAGTGAATTAATTAAACTTGTCGACATCTTTATTTTCTATCTATGCTAATACAATAAATCGACTCTTGCTTTCTTTTTAGTTTTATTTGTATTAGCTGGCGTCCACTTTAACATCGGATTTTTCATTTAGCTGAAATTAAATCTGAGTACTGAAGAACTTTTTGTTAAGAACCCACGATGTTTTTTGAAACACCCACGCTCTCGGGAACTGAGTTTTAAATAACACAGCTAGCTAACGCGTACAGTCCATCTACGGTTAGGCAAGTGGCAGGGGTAGTTTAATTTTGAGCAAATTACGCTACAAAATGGCAAGTTAGGAATGGAAAAAAAAGATCCTAGTTCCAGCGATAACTTCAAGTCTATATATATTAATCCTTTTTTTGATTTCTTTATTTCCAATATCCTCAAGAGCCAAAATCACCTGAGCCAGTTACGTACTTTCTTTTTACTGTGACCAATAATAATAATAAAATATTGTACAATTACGTTAAAAAAATTTTTTTGCATCCTTTAGATGTCAATAATCCCATACTAAAAAACCAAAACCATTGAATTTTATTTTCCCATAGAAAAACAAATTCCCAATAAAGACGTAGAAAAACGTGCAAGTTACAAGACTACTACCTTAAATTAAAGGTGCATATTTACTCCTTTGCACACATAATTAGAGAGTAAATTTTGGTTTGCCACCCTCTTGCAATGTACCGTTAGACGTGGAAGACCTCAAGGAAGCGACAGGTCGCATCTGCGGAGCTCAAAAATCGCGCTACGCGGGATAAGGATTGTAAAACCTTAAAACATCTCAAAATTTCATAAACGTCACACTTGATTTAATTTCAGAAACTTTTTAGAATCGAGTTGCGACGAGACTCGTATTCCGTCTAACTCTATATACGTGCTTTAGAAAGAGTTGCGACACGGTACGATTAAATAATTTGTGTATTACAAATGGTGGTCCAAAAGTAATTGACACTTGAACTTTTTTTATTTTCTTTATCATTTCCGCAATTTTCAACGAATTTTCACCATTTCCAGCTTGCCTCTAAGTTTAACTATGATGTACATTTATGCCTAATTTTTTGACATTTGGTTGCGTGGTTTCATCTGGGCAATTGATATTATTTCTTGTCATGATGTCGTAACCACACACACATTTAGACATACATCCAACTAAAATTCATCAAAAACTTATCAGAGCATGATAAGAAACATTTTAATACCAAAATTTCGATTTTTGATTTTTGAGTGGATTACAATACTTTCCCTTATACATACATACGAATACGTATGGGGAAAGTAATAAAATTACAGAGCTCTGTAAATGTTATGGTAGAAAATGCTACCGGCACGGTATAGCGGAAAGAGTTAAATTAACTATTAATTCTTATTATCTTATCTAATAAAAATTAGTTATAATTATTTATTTTTTCTAATTATTTATTGACCGTTATTTATTTAATCAGTATTATCAGTAAATATTATGTATAATAGCAACAAAAACTGTCAATAAAACTTTCTCTAGAAAGTTCCTTTATTTAAAGCCATTATATCAACCAAATTTTGAAAAGGAATTTCAGAACAGTTTAGAATAAAATATCAAACAAGTAGTCTTTTTTTTTTGATGTTCATAAGATAAAAATAGGCGTTAAAATATGAATTATGAAAACTTTTCAAACATAATGCTGCCACACAAGAACAAAAAAAGCCAGGGGTACTTTACTAAATCATTTTTATGAGTCTTCAAACACTGTTGCTAAAATATCTATAAATTTCGGAAAAATCTAACGTTTCAAATAAAATGTAATAGTTTAATGTTTCAGAATTCCTAAAATATGTTTAAAAATTTACCATCGAAACTATTGAGTTTCTTACAAAATTTAGATTTTGTTTCGTCGAAACCTCAATCAATTCAATGAAGCAATACAAAACAAACAATTTATTATTATTTTTGCTAAAAATTAGACTTTTAAGTATCAAAACTACTAAATATATTTATAACAATGCTGACTAATAGTTGTTGTATCATCCTATTATTAATAATAAGTAATTGGTGGGTACCTATTTATAACACTTTTCCTAAATAAAAAATTATGCCCACAATAAAAATTAGATTTCGCTCCATTTTAATATATATAATGCATCCTATTTATATATTTTATATATTTATTTAAAATTGCGATCTTATACTCGTGATTATCACGTGTTCAATATAGCAGTTATGAAACGCACAGTCGTCCTGGGCATGCATGATGGCCTTAAGTATTTACAAACGGCGCCGGCGCCATATACAAAAAGTTATATATTTTTGACTCGAAAATTTTACTTTTAAACTTTCAAAAGCACTTATTAGTAAATTAACTAATAATCTTAAGCGATAATTAATTAGATCAAATTAAATCATTTACCAGTATTTGAATTTGTTATTAATTAAATAATTAATTAACTTTCTAATCACTCAAATTTTCCATTAAATCTAAATATTTGCAAAATCCGCTAGAATTATAGCAAAGTACAGTATTATTTATAACTCAATTTTAATGAGATTGCTAATATATTATAATAAATCATAAGCACATTCAATTTAAAATAAAAGAGTTTCAGATTTTTTAAATTAAAAGATATTTAGCTTACAGTTATGCAATTGCTAAATGTAAATAATTTATTTCAAATTTTAAAATAATTATTAAATTTATAATAATTTATATATTATTTACAGAAGTCTATCTCCAACCTTTTAACCCTTCTATTCCCGTTGCAAATTTTGGTATTGTCCAAATAGAAGATCTCTCTTATTTTTCTACTCAAATCAAATTAAAAATGGATCGAAAATAAGATTTTTATGCGGACATCACATTTGGCTCATCTCTTTTCCGGTTACACTTACAAGCAAATGATCTCCGTTATCCTTGGCCAATTTAAATAATTTTTGGATATGTGGTAGAGCATCAAAAAATAAGAGACCTATAATTTTTTTAGCTGCTGATACGTGGCTTTAACGCGAGTACACCCCTTAAGGTGTAATCGTCCTTCAAAAATAGAAGGATGTAGAAGGAGTTGTTTTATTGGGTCCATTACTTTGGCCCCCCCCCCCAGTTAAAATTTTTGGCCAAAAAGCTAGCTCCCGAATCGATATAGCTAGCACCGGCTAGCACCCTAATATTAAAGCTAGCACCATTACAGTTTTTTCACAAATTTACATTGAAACTGGGGGGGGGGGCTAAAGTAACGGTAGCCCCCCCCCCCCAGTTAATATTTTGGCTCCAAAAGCTAGCTCCCTAATCTATATAGCTAGCACCCAAATATTAGAGCTAGCACCATTACAGTTTTTTCACAAATCCACATTGAAACTGGGGGGGGGCTAAAGTAACGCTAGCCCCCCCCCCCCCCGTTAATATTTTGGCTCCAAAAGCTAGCTCCTTAATCTACATAGCTAGCACCAGCTAGCACCAAAATATTAGAGCTAGCACCATTACAATTTCTTTACAAATTAGTATTTGATAAAGATGATAAAAATGTCGAAATGTTTTATTCCACGGCGCATGATCCGATATATTTCACACGCTTCGCCCATTCTAAACTTGACTAACAATTTTTTAACAGCTATGGCTTATTGTTAATCTATATTATGTAATTTATTTAAGAACAAAACGATAAAGTTAATAAATACGACCTTAATTATCATAATATATCGCTTTGTACATCGACACGGTTTCGCTATATCAAATTGTAATACACTAATATCGTATAATATGAAATAAATAGTAAATACGTAGATATACTATAATAGTAGACAAAGTAAAATAAATTTTATTTAATTTAACCACCCTGTATGGAAAGGTTCAAATATTCACTTATCAGGTCCGTACTTGCGTGACATCATTTATTTATTATTTATAATTATAAGACTACGTGCTTCTTCACAATGTACGTAAGACATAAGAAAAACATAAAACGTAAGAATTACAAATAGAAATAAGACCTTAATCGAATATTGAAAAATACTGGAGTCATTTTGGTATATGCAAAAAAAACATTCTACGTCGTCTACTTAAAGATTTTAATATTATTCGATACTCCATTATGCTTTTATTTGAATTCATATTTTTAAATCTTATGTTAGTCTTACGTTTTACGTACATTGTGAACAAGCACTACGTCATAAATAAGATAATTTCGGTCTCGATAAGTGATAATTTAAAATATTTCTTTAGCAAAATTGTCCGAAGATATGCATCGGTTATGTAGGTTAGTGTTAGTTTGTGATTTTTTTTAACGAAATCGCTCGTGGAAGAGATATCCGCTTGAAGATATGCATCGGTTATGTAGGTTAGTGTTAGTTTATGATGTTTCTTCAGTAAAATTGACTGTTAAAAAGAGAGAAAAGTGCTTCATTTTGCATTTCAAGACGCATTACCCCACCCCGGTCTCCACGTAAGGACGCTCATGTGTTATATTTGGGTCCTATAATTTCCTGATACTCACAGGTAAATTGTTAAGATTCGTGTTAGAGATTACCGCTAATCTAATTAGGGTTCGGGACGCAATTTACCCGTACCTTTTTTTTGACCACTTCAAAAACCTTCAAAAATAGTGACCACGGGACGCAATTTACATGCGCCCAAAATAAGTACATATGGTCACCATACTCTAGATATACAAAGTTATACCAATGTTTATTTACATCGATAGATATATATCGATAGTTAAATTAAAAAAAAAAATAAGAATAATACCATACGTAGAAAATCAAAATTCAAAAAATTAAAAAAAGACATAATAATCACATAACAGGTTTGGATTAAGAATATTTGAAATTATGAAAATTCGTGATACGATAGTACAATATAACGTTATTTCATGGTTATTTCCAATCTTCAGTTGTACATAATCGATTAAATTGAAAAATAAGAAAAATATTCGAACTAAACAAAACATACACCAAACCTGTTATGTGATTATTATGTCTTTTTTATATTTTTTGAATTTTGATTTTCTACGTATTGTATTATTCTTATTTTTTTTTAAATTTAACCATAAATAGATACTAAAAACCACAAATTTACTTAAAATTTTTTATTTTGGGTTCTTTTTCTATATATCGATAGATATATCTATATAGATAAACAATGGTTATACCTAATTAGATAGAAATCTTGGGATTAGGAACTCAAAATAAAAACAAATTAACTATATGTCAACGTATAACTAATTATTAAAATCACTGACACTGGAGTAGAAAATGAAAATTCAATATTTGTATGTACATGATACGAAAAACAAGAAACAAATTTGAGACCATTTTCTTTTAAAATTTCTGTTCTCTAATTATAAACTTATTTTTATTACAGCAATTTGCAATATTCTCTTTTTTTTAAAAACAACCTATTTTTGATTACTTTGTAATTCTTTTATCTTTGAATGTGTATCCAATCACATACAATAAGTTCATATCAATTTATCAATATGGATCTAAAGCATATCTACTTGTGATACTTTTTACGTAGCTGGGTGTTTAGTCTACACCACCAGTTCAATATTATCTCAGTCTATATCTCATCTAATTTTAGAAATATTATTATACAGATTTTATCAAAATAATTGTTTTTTATTTTTACAATTTTTTTATTTTATGCGCTTATTTATAATACCTAAGTATTGAACATTAATTTATGTACAATAATAGAATTTTGTAAAATATGTAATATTTTTCGATTTCCATACAAAATTGGTCGATTTAATCGTATCCTTTGAATGAATGGTATGTTTTATGCGTAATTAATATTTTTTTTAAATATCATTTATTGTCAGAGTGATTGTAAGTATTTTAGATAATTCTTATCCAAATATTCAGTTCTTATTCTTTTAAAATAGTTTGTGAATTGACTTGTTTATGTGTTTAGATAAATATTATTATTAAATTGTAAATACATAAATCGGCAATTATATAAAAAAAAATTATTTTATGTAATATATTACTACTTAAATCTGCATAAATTTTTTTAATTTTAGTAGATTAATTTTTATTTAGAAAATATCTATTTATTATGACTATAAAATTAATATCTTTAACATATAATGTAAAAAATGTAAGTTGAAAGTTTTAACAATTCATTTTTCTTAATTATTATTAATGACCAAGTTAAATTCATTAAAAAGATAATCTCAAAATTTTAAGTAAATAAATAATTAACTTAAGTACGTTATTAATTATTTAGTAATTGTTGCAAGGATATTTATACTGTAACCTAAATGATAACTTTATTGCAACTTTTTTTCAGGAGCTCTATATTATAATAAATATTTTAATTATTATTGTAATAATGTCAATTACCAAAAGGGTATTTGAATAAGATAATTATTGTCAGTATAATTAAGGTTATCGGTTTAAATTGAATGTGATAAGAAATAATAACATCTAATTATCTATTTTTACGTTTATTTAAAATCAATTAATCGTCAACTTTTTATTATTCTAATAAGATTTATCTTATTTACACTATCCTGTTTTTATATTTAGTATTTATGTGATTTCGCATTATTTTCATGAGCTGATTATGAAAACTATTGACTTTTCTATTCTCGTGCAAATTTTTGCAAAATGCATTAAGAGTGTAAGTATAATATTTTTATTATTAAAAATTCATATTTGCAAATTTTTGAATGTTGTCTTTTTACAGGGGCGGAACTTCTAATGGCCCCCACTCAGGGCAGTGCATCACAGATTAAAAGTTCTTCAAATTTATTTTAAAATTAATTAGATGGAAATAAATTCCAATAAATGATATTACACAATTATTACACAAGGGTTCGGAACATTAAAATACTGTAATATTAAATAGTAGACTAGGAAAGGAATTAACATATTAAAAGATCGTAGCTGCCTTCTCAAATGTTCATTTTCATCTTTTTATTTGTTAACCTTATAAATACATATTTACTATATAAGAGACACCAAAGCAGAACTGATACCGGGGCAAAACGAAATTTCTTAATATTTATTTCCCACCACAAGTGCTGGAGTCGGTAAGGTAGATTATTCTACCAAGATTGTTCTCGATTTACATTAAACGAACGCCACCACGCGGAAAAATGTTAAGTTAATCTAATAAGTATAGTTGGTATAGAAACTTTTGTTTATAAAACAAACGTTTGCATGCTTTTGGGGGTCTATCTTGAATCAAACGCGAAATAATATCAAGTGTACGTAATACAGACGCCATGTTGTTGACATTTGATAGCGTCACAAGCGCCACCAACAATAAAGTAAATTGAGAATTCTAAATGATAAAGTTACATCTTTAAAGATACGTAATTCTGTATAGGGCGTGAGATTTTTATCGAGGGTTTAGTCAGGATATAAATCATGCCGTGTATGAAAAAATAAACTCTTATAACCGTTTTACACAACATTTTTCTACCATTGATTGTTGATTGAACCGAAAGAATTATTAGTAAAACCATTGTTTCTCCATATCTATTAGATATTGATGTGTTCTGATAAAGAAATGGAAAGTGAGTTGCGTAATTTAGAAAAAAAGAACTGACTTTGCAACCTCAGGAACAATAAAGGCAGGACTTTTGTTTTTTTTCAAAAATTGTTTTTATTTCATGTTAAGTTGTTCGTTAGTTTGAGTATTATTGTTTAGTTTAAGTTTGTTGTTCCAGCAATTTAATTCATTGTTGTCTAAATTTTAATGTTAGTATTTCTATTATTTTTTTTGTTTAGCGACTCACAAAAATGCAGCTGGGCAGTACACCACAAGTAAGCAGCAGGACAGAAACAAAATACTAATCTTGATTTTTTTCAAAAAAAAAGGAAAATATAAAAGACCAATAAAAAGGGTACACGAGCGAAAAACCAAGGAGATGGGTTGATAAATAAAAGAAAAATGGGCAGTCTGAAATTGAAATCCCGAGAGGGCGGGTCACGTCAGTCATAATTTAAGAGTCCGAGTGGCAAGCTGGTGTTAAAGAGTCTTAATAATTTAAGAGTTCGAGTGGCAAGCTGGTGTTAAAGAGTCTGAATAATTTAAGAGTCCAAGTGGCAAGCTGGTGTGAAGAGTCTTAATAATTTGAGAGTCCAAGCGGCAAGTTGGTGTTAAAGAGTCTTAATTTGAGAGCCCAAGAGTTGGTGTGGAGAAAAGAATTTAACCGAGGAATTTTGTGGATAGAGATTAGAAGGAAGAGCCTGAATTACGTGCTGCTCGGCGAATTTTGTGAGTCCTGCTTTCATAATTTTGTTTCCTTGTGTTCAGGTTGCAAATAAATTGTTCTTTAAATCGTCAGTTCTTTATTGTCATACATGTAACCATTTTTCCAGAACCAACGACCCATTTTAATAAGAGAGCAAGAGCACTACAATATAGATATAGATCGGTCTAGGACAAATAGGCGCCGCCGAAAAGGCGCCGCCGTTTAGACGCCAGCCATATAGGCGCCAGTCATTTAGGCACCGAGCCATTCAGGCGCCGGGTGAATTAGGCGCCAGTCGTTTAGACCCCGGGTGAATTAGGCGCTTGTCATTTAGGCGCCGAGATATTTAGGGACACAAATATTTTTTTTTATTTTAAATTAACATCCCAGCCGACGCCGACGCACCAAATTCAGTTCAAAACACATTGGTAGTTAAGATTTTTTTTTGTTATCATTTTTGTTCATTTAAAATTTATGTTGTGTTGTAGTTGTAGTATAAAATAAATAAATAAATAAAATAAATAAAAATATTTTTTTTATTTTGTTAAAAAAAAAAGAATATATATAACATTTTAAATTTACATTACGTAATTATGTGAGATACCGCGAAGAAAGTCTATAATATTCCGATTATTGTAGTCCAATACCAAATTCTTGATGCGGTCATCGGTAGTAATATATTTTCTTTTTTTCTTTGGAGGTGGAGCTCCAGCATTTAGTTGTTCATAGAAAACATCTCTACGTTGAATTTGTTTAAAAGAATCAATCAGCTTCCAAATCGTCGGATGGTCCATTGACAGCTCACATTGCAAACGTAGGTGAGCTGCTTTGGCGTGGTTGTTAGTTCGATCCGTGTCTATTAGAACTCTTGCATGAACAGACCATGTTTTAATTTGGGCTCAGAGTAGACAAAATTCAAAATATTATGCTAATAAACGTCTTTTATTGGTTAATTTTTTTTTAATTAGATTCTAAAGCCGGACCTTAAACTAGTAGTACACTATTTGGTCATACGCGAATATTAGGCAAATGTTAAAAATTTTTAAAAGTACAACTTAACTACACAAATTTATTTATTCACAATCGGTTAGTAATCGATACATTCCTGACTTTTAATAAGTTGGGAAGCAGTTTATTATTTAGTTTCACTGCCAACCAATCAAAAAGCTATTTTGTTTTACTTTCCAACCGACCCCAAGTTGGGAAGTGGCCACTTCCCGACCTGCAATGTTGCATGAATGGCAAGAAAAGAAAGTAACAAAAAAAATGCGTCAAATTATTTAGTTAAGGTTATGTCAAGTATCAAGTACAATTTATATACAAATTTAGTACAAGCTAAATTATAATATAATTTTATTTTAGTTACTTTATACGTTTAAGTTTAGCCAGAATAATTAAAAATTATTTAAGCAGTAATATTAAAAACACGAAACAAATCTGTAAATTTGTTACTAATATAATATTTGCCAGTTGTCAACACAAATTTTTTGTTTGACATAAACAGCAATTTCTGTTTTTAATATTTCATATTAACTTGATAAACAATTTTTATTTTTAAAAGTGAAATCAAATGAAAAGCAGTGTACAATTTAATTCAATTTTTGAATAAAATATAATATATATATAAATAAATATATATGTGGTGCTATAAAAATAGCACCACACTATCACTTGAGAATAAAATAATCAAGAACTTCCTTTCCATTCCCTACTATGGAAAATATCAGAAAATATAGGTAAATTACTGAGAACAGAACAAACATTCTTATCCTATAAAACCACCCACTCATTAAAGGAACATCTATCAAAAACAAAAGACACCATAGATATATATGATATAAGAGCGGAATACACAAAATAAAATGCGGAACCTGTGAAATGATCTACATAGGACAAACAGGTAGAACCTTCAAAAAACGAATTAAAAAACATTTTTCCTACTGGAAAAACCATACCCGTGACAAATCTAATTTCTCAGACCACCTTATAAGTAGATAATCAACATAATGTCGATATGAAGAATGTGAAAATTCTCCATTTATGTACATAATAAGGGACAAAAAATGGATCGCCTAAATCCCTTGAAATCAAAATTCTCCAAAAAAAGCTGTCCCGAATGTGTAATTAACCAGCAATTGGATTTAATAGGAGAGCGAGCCTCTCATCGACATTTGTTTCTAACTTGTCAAAATATTTTATTAGTTGTCAATAATTTTTTCAAATTTCTCAACCTTTATATTTTAGTAATATACTGAATGATGGTGTAAAAACTGAAACATATATATTCAAATAATATAATTTCTAATTATAAAATGTAAAATATATTTGACTACATCTAATTTAATTATTAAAAGTTAAAATGCAGTTTATCAAATCTCCAAAAACCTTGTTTATTTAATTCCAATTTTAATCAGTCATAAAAAATTTTAAGCAATTTTAAATTCATTTTTTTGATATTTTAAAGAAACAATGCAGGTTTTTAATAGAAGAGACCAAAGATTGTAACCAACTTTAACAAAAAGAGGAGAAGAAAAAATCGTAGATGTCCTTTAAAGACGGTCCCTAAGGACCTCAATCCGATCTGCGTTCTAGTGCCTTTTACTTTAAAAGTTTAATTTTGTGTACCGTTGACTATTATACCTTCAATTGAACAAATTCCATAAGTTTTAGATTCTTAGAACAAATTTTATTTAAGCTAATCACATTCCCAAATTTTTAAATTTGTGAATTAGGATTTCTCAAATGGGATACCGTTTTCCCAGAATCCCGGTAAGTAAAAGTATTTCCCGTAATCTCGGACTTGTAAACAAATTTCCCGGGAATTCTGATGTCATTGCAATTGAAATATTTCAAGATAAAACCAGTACCTAAGTAAAGATCCTGAAACACTACAACAAAATTAATAAATAATAAAAAATTTACAAATAATACAAAATTGTTCTAATAAAGAATATCTTAGATTTTTGAAAGTTATTATTTTAATATAAAACTCGCAAATTAAAAAAAATTGTACAAAGAGCTCATACAAACTCCTGCAGGCCCGCTACGTATAACACCACTGCTGAAATTCACCCATTTTAAAAATATAATTTTTTTAAACTATTTTTTCAATTGATGAACAAAATCGCGCGTTTAAATTTTACTTTTACAAGAGGGTGAAAACACAAAACTTTTAAAAATCATTTCTCGGTTAATTTATTAGCTGTTGATAATAAATTAAACCAAGTTTGTCTCAAATGAAGAGTAATGTAGTTAGCTTCAACTTTAAAATTTGAAATTAAGTTTTTCTTCATGTGTCTTATCCGGTATTTTAATTATAAATTTTGGTAATATAATTCTAGACCATTTGCGTATAGTATTTCCAACCATAATATTTGCTTCTTTCGTATGTAGCGTTCTTCCTGTTTTCCATCTTTCCTCTTAAGATTAAATGCAGCCATCGATACTTTTCTCATTAGAGTACATGACTCAAATATTCCATATTTTTGCATTTATTGTCGTTGCAATCATCGAAACATTTCTTTGTTTTCTTGAAGGCTTACTTTTCGAGTAACATTTCATTTAATGAGTTTAAAAGTGAAATATTTTGGGCAAATGCATAATTCAAAAGCCCATTAAATTTAAAAACATGAAAATGTAATCGCATCTCCGGAAATGTGCAAACGATTTTCTTCAAATTTTGTGTACTACTAAAGCTTTTAAAGTGCAAGTATTGGTGAGAAGATAATTGAGCTAAATGTAAAAGTATTAAAATTACATAAATTATTAACCGAAGTCTTAATTTATCTACTTTTTGTGAAAATTTGTTAGATGGCATATAAAATATGACATAATTCAAAAATTTTAATAATTATTATATGACGTGACATTCATTTCACAAGTTTGACAGTAGCTTTGATTAACATAGGTACTTTTAATAAGAATTTAGTTTTATCGGGCGGTACTTTGAACCTTTTTTGTGATGATAAGAACGAAGAACTCTTCTTTAAAAAAAAATTGTGTTGTATTGGTGAAAAACCGTAAGTACGGAAACATTGGGAATTGTGTGGAAAAAGCCTTCGGGCATTAAAATTTGATGAACTGATGATTGGAGGTATTGCGGCATAAGTGACGATATTTTTTGTATCACAAAAGGTATGGTGCTATTTAGCCTAATCTCAAGACATCTCACCAAGGAGGCGGGGGGTCTAAAAATCGCCAAAATTACCTCACGTAATTAATGGACGTCCCCTAACTGTTGGTGAGGGGGTGAATCCCTGACGCAACGCAGAAGACGCAGTCCAGTCTTCTCTTTGATATCTAGAAAAGCTTCTTTTAGAGTTTTTTTTATGTATTTTAGGTAATCTTTTGGATTTGCACAAGAAGCTAGGCAACTAGATACTGGGCTTTTCAACTGAGGTGCAGATAGCGCACGATTGAGATTCCGATAAATTATACAATATTATAAATTTTTGTTACCTATAGAAAAACGAACGGCACTGGTAAGGCGTTTGAAAGGCCCCTGACCTGATATTTTGCATATCGTAGAAACAATAAATCATAATAATGTGTAATTCGATGAATTCAACATTGCTTATGTTGATAATAAATTAATAATATACTTAGTATAGTTTATCTACCTATAATAATAATAATATATTCCGTAATTGAAGTAATATTTTATATTATTGCGTTGATATATTTTTGATACACCATTAACACAAATAATGAGATTATGAAATTAAAAACAAATACTTAAGAGAATAATGTGCTTATGTACAATATTTGATAAGGTAGTAACATAAATTTCTTAAAAAACAATTAAATATTTAAATATATTTTTTGCAGTATGTTTTTGCTGCTTATCAAAATAAATTAATTCAAGTTTGTTTATTTTATTTTAAACAATAATTTTTGTCGTCTCTTTTTGAAAAACGATGGTGTAGTAGGGGAAGTGCGTGTATATACTACTTCGTAATTTGGATTGGTTAATATTAATCCTAAATTACAAATAAACGAACAAAACTGAATTGCATGTCAGTAAAGAATAAATTGTTATTTACTCTCTAGAAGGTTGATTCCAAACTTCCGAAGAGACAGTAAGTAGGTATTTTGGTTATTTATAATGTCAAACCAGAGCTTTCTTAAATTGAAAAACCATTGTGATTTTGAAGAGTGCAATAGGAAAAAATGTTATAATAACGAAATAATCTGTTGTCGTATAGTTTTATATCTTCAGAAATTACGGCAAGTTTCAAATATTATGAAAAAGCCTACTGGACAAAAAAAAATTGGAAACTTAAGTTAGCAGAACAGCTGCTCACTCTAATTCCCATACCTATAGTCGATACTTCGCCCGATCTCGTGCTTGAGTCAGACTTAAGTACGAAATTGACCAATCAAAATAAACAATTTCGTACTTAAGTCGTACTCAAGTTTTGCTGGAGCCAAGCATCGACTATAGACTATAGGTACGGGCATTAGGTACCCAGTTTCAATCCGAAACTGTAAAATCCAGCTTCAACTTTTGATCAATCAAATTTTGAGTAAAATGTTCCTGTAAAAGTCAACGATAGACCACTTTACGTGAGGTTTAAATGTCTAAACCTTTCTCTATAAAAAAAAAACTATCCTATATTAAGCAATAGATAGGAATAAGACTAAATGCCCGTTTGCACCGACATAATTAAGCAGTTCTTAACTTAAGAATTGCTTAAGCAACGATTTTGCATTGCACCATTCTTTAAGAATTTCTTAAGAACCGAATCAGATTCTTAAATTTAAGCATTCGTGGGTGTAGGCTTAAGTTAAGCTTGGCCATAAAATTAAATAGTTATTTACCTAAAAGTCAGGAAAATGATATATTACTGACGAGGAACAATGTTGAAATACGAGACATTCTGTGCCGAGTATTTTAAAGCTCCGAGTAAAGTGAGACATTTTCCTGACAAGTATGGTATTAAATTTTACCGAAAATCGTAAAAAAATCGAAATTTTAAAACATTATTGAACAACATTTTTAAAATGAGCAAAAATCAAGTTTGTCAATTTGTTGACTAGGTAGTTACCATAGATAGTTACTGTCAAACAATAATAAGTAATAACGCAAAGAACGACGTCTCTTTAATTTTGTTACAATTACTAATTATTACCGGACTAGTCATTAAAATTCAATTTCTCTGCGCATATATAAACAGGGAAGTGTTGTTTTGATGACGATTTTCGGTAAAAACGTTTTAAAGGTTGGTTTATGCAAAACGTCGACGCACGCACCGCACGCGTCCAAATTTATGTGCACCATAAACCCTCCTACTGAAATTCTATGCTTCAACTTTATTTGGACGCGTGCGGTGCGTGCGTTGCGTGCGTCGACGTTTTGCATAAACCAACCTTTAGTGTGCGAACCAATTCAATGTTGTACTGTCAAGATAAATTATAGCGCTCCGTATCTTTGACGATTGTTTGCTAATTATCTATTTCAAAATGAATTTTCCAAATAACGATATTTTCGAAGACGATATCGGCATAATAGAAATTATAGATTATGGTTTTCCCCGGATGAATTATACGCGCTCTAATTATTTCCATGATATGGAAGAACTTAACCTTTTTAGAAGGTTTTGATTAACTAAACAATGTTGTTTAGGAGTGTTACCATTAATAGAAGAAAAATTAGAGTACCCTAACAACAGGTATGTAATGTAATTGCAACATGTTTGGTTTGGGGTAAATTCTTTTATTTTTATTTCTTAGAAATAATAGTATATCTCCGATGAACCAATTATTAACAACCCTAAGGTTTTATGCATCAGCAGGCCATTTAATAACAGTTGCTGACTTTGGTGGCATGCATGTATCAACTGCTTCGAGGATTATAGCACGAGTGTCTGATGCACTCGCTCGCTTAAGGCTGGGATTTTGCGTTGCGCTCAAGGTTTTTCATATTGTTTTCAAAAACGGCTCAATGGATTTGTTTGAAATTTTGGAATTATACTTGTGCCAACCCGCGGCCATTAAAAAAAAAGCTCGCAAAATTAATTATTTTAATTAATTTAATTAATTTTTTAATTAATTTTGTAATTAATTTTTTTTAATTATTTTCTTTATTTTTGGTGGGAAAAAGCTAAAAAAAAGCTCATTCGGCGGCGTGTCCTCTCTTTGCTCAGAAAAAATCTTGTAACCCATATATGCATCCGCCACTGCACGTGTGACGCTTTTTACGAAAAAGTAAACTAATAAGCAGTGAAAATCCCACTTTAGTATTGGAAATATATAAATGTAACCTGAATTAAGTTGTACAGTAAAGAATTTCATTAGTGTAGGTAATTATTCTTTAATTAATCTTTTAAAACCACGAGGTGTATATCGATTATTTGGACACCCTGTATATAGCAATCTATAGTAGTCTTTTAGAAAATTTCAAAGTGAAGTAGATTTGTTACATCATATGAGAGATCTCATTACCTGAATGCTTACCTGCAGACTGCCTATCTGTTTGATTGCGTTGACGGTCTATTATATGTTAAAGTTTTCATTCTCATCAAAATTGAAAAACTACTCGAAATGCAAAAATGAAAAAAAATGGTTTATAAGAGAGATAAAAAATCTTTTATATCTCAAAATCGAAAGATAATTCTTTTTTTAACTGTTTTACGTATTTAATGCTTATAATATATTATTTTTTATTAATTAAACCTTTTTTGTATAATTATGAAACCAAATTTCACAAGTTGAGATTTCAAAAATTGGTATCACGTCAAAACGCCGTCCCCAAAGACGCCGTTTCAAGAACGCCGTGGGAAAGACGCCGTCCCCAAAAACGCCGTTGCAATAACGCCGTGGAAAATACGCCGTCACAAAATGGCCGTTGCCCAATAATGCCGTATGGCAATAACGCCGTCACAAGATGGCCGTGCCCAATTAAGCCGTCTTAATAACGCCGTGAGGTAAAGGGACGCCTTTATATACCTGGCTCTAGATTAAGATTTTAGATTTCTAGATTAAGTATTATATTATGAATAGGGTCTGGATTTATAGGCACTGAAAAAGACTGGTTTATTATAAATAAATCATCAATAGAAAACGTTAATTAAGGGTTACTTTTCTACTGGTTAGCAGGGCCGTATCTGAGGGGTGGTTTACCCCCCCCCCCAAATAAAGCGGGAGATAAAATCCTAGAATATTATAATAGACTTTTAAACAATTTTTTTGTAAAAAAAAACAATTTTTAAAGAATAAAAATAGAAAATTGCAGTTTATATTAAAAATAAGTTGAATAAACTGAATTGAAAATAATTTATTTTAAAGCGTTGATTAAGGAATACCAACCAAATATGGTATTATTGTATATAAGGGATATTATAAGGCAATATGGTATTAAAAATAAAGAACATTGGGGAGAACAAGTTAGGAATAAATAGATATTAATAGATAAATAGATATTGGTAAGTTGAGGTTAGTTTTATTTTATTATCCTAATTGTTTTTATTATTTTAATATTAGTTTAAACGAAGGATTAAATATTGTGTGTAATATTCAGTGTCGAGATGCCACTACAATATGTGTTAAGTCAAAAGGGAGCCCAGCAACTCGTGCATAATGGATACATCTTTACCGTAGACCAAAGGAAGGAAAGCAAGATCATTTGGAAGTGTGTTCAATATAATAGGACAAAATGCCCTGGAAGAGCTCATACTGAAGGAGATGAGGTAACAAAATTTACTGACAATCATAATCATATTGGGGGAGGCCCTGAATGTAAGGCAAAAGAAGCAATGGCGGAGATTCGATCGAAAGCAAAAAGGAAGTACTGAAACTCCTCAACAAATTGTTGCTGAAGTTACCCAACAATTACCAGCATCAGTCTGCGCAGACCTGCCTTCCGTCAATCAACTCAAGCGCACTGTGCAGAGGACTAGGGTTGCAGTCCGCGCCCCTCTCCCTTCTCCTCGTACTTTAACTGAACTTGTGATACCTGATGAGTTCAAGGTCACAGAAAATGGAGCGCCATTTCTGCTTTTTGACAGCGGAGCCAATGAATCGCGGGTTTTAGTCTTTGGAACTAGGAGGAACTTGGATTTAATGCAACACTGTGATCACTGGTATGCCGATGGGACCTTCAAGTCAACCCCTCCTCTGTTTATGCAACTCTTTACTATACACGCAGTTCGTTACAACAACGTGTTGCCTACACTGTATTGCCTTCTTCCCACCAAAGAAAAGCAGTCATATTCTCGGGTGCTTTTAGCGGTAAAAGACCTGATCCCAGGCGTAAATCCAGTCTCTGTTATGACTGATTTTGAGCAGGCCCAGATTCAGGCCTTTAAAGACAATTTCCCTGCCATTTCTAACAGGGGATGTTTTTTCCATTTTAGCCAGTGCATATGGAGAATAATTCAGAGATCTCCTGATGTACGAAGAAAGTACGAGGATGCAGAAAACACTGACTTTGCACATAAAGTTCGATATCTGGCGGCTCTTGCATTTGTTCCCGTTGTGGATGTTGTAGACATCTACCAGAGACTTATGCAGCACCCATTTTTTGAAGCTAATGAAGAGTTTTTAGCGGATATTACCGATTACTTTGAAAGTACCTGGATAGGAAAACTCAGGGCGAACGGCACCCGAAGATACCCCAAATATTCCCACACCCTTTGGAATTGTTACGAGGCCACGGTTGAAGGTCTTCCAAAAACGAATAACTCTGTAGAGGGTTGGCACCGTTCCTTTAGTTCCATGTTAAGTGCCAATCACCCAACGATTTGGATATTTATCCAGGTACTCCGAAAAGAGCAGAGTTTAAACGATTTTCGGATCAATCAATATGTTGCAGGTCAAGCTGCAGCTCAAGGCCGTCGTGTCTATCGAGACACAGCCAATCGAATTCAACTGATTGTATCCGAGTACGAAGCGCGTATTCATTCTCTGGACGAATATTTGGGAGGAATAGCCCACAATTTCCAATTGCAATGCTGTTAAAATTTCAATAAATATTTTAGCATTATTTTATTGTAAAAATTGTTTAAATATAGTTGACCTTTCATTGTATAAATGTATTTATTGTATTTATTTCCCACCCCCACATTCAAACTAATATTCATAATATTTTTTACTTAAATAAGTTTTTTATTATTTTTAATATAAACTGCAATTTTCTATTTTTATTCTTTAAAAATTGTTTGTTTTGATTTAAAGCCCAGAACCAGGTATAAAGGCGTCCCTTTACCTCACGGCGTTATTAAGATGGCGTAATTGGGCACGGCCATCTTGTGACGGCGCTATTGCCATACGGTATTATTGGGCAACGGCCATTTTGTGACGGCGTATTTTCCACGGCGTTATTGCAACGGCGTTTTTGGGGACGGCGTCTTTCCCACGGCGTTCTTGAAACGGCGTCTTTGGAGACGGCGTTTTGACGTGGAACCCAAAAATTACATTCATCTTTATTTAAATACTACCTGCTTTACTATTATAACGGTACATAAAAAGAATTAACACAGCAGCAGGTAAAATTTTTAACAACTTCAAATCGCCCCAAATAGAGCGAGAAAATTGATTTTTTTATTTAAACAGCGCCACATATTGTCTAACAACCAAATTACATTTTATGTTAAACGTGTTGCCTACAAATAAATAATAAAATATACTCGTGACGTAGCCCTCTCGCGTTCATGAATCAACACTGCCGCCTTGGAGCCGATCCTTAAGCGTGGTCTTAAGACCACGATTTATCGAAATGCCCCGGACTGGCTAACGAAATAACAGAAGTGAAAAATGATTTATTTTGGTTTTGCTCGTTTTCCTAGAGTCATTGGTGTTATCGATGGCACCCATATCAAAATTCAGTCACCTGGTGGTGTAGATGGTGAAGTTTTTCGCAACCGAAAGACATTTTTTTCGTTAAACGTGCAAGCCGTTGCAAGTGCTCATCTAATAATTATGGATCTTGTTGCAAGATGGCCAGGGTCAACTCATGATGCTACTATTTTTAATAATAGCCGTATTCGTGCAAGGATGGAAAATGGAGAATTTCCAAACAGTCTTTTACTGGGTGTGCAAATAATAAATAATTTTAAGAAGTTTCTATATTTTAAGATTGCTTTATTTCTTAGGTGATAGCGGTTACCCTCTGCGCCAATATTTTTTTACTCCTTTGGCAAATCCCGTGACGCGAGCGGAGCAACTTTATAATGAATCGCATATTAGAACACGAAATGTTATAGAAAGATTATTTGGTAATTGGAAGCGTCGGTTTCCTGTTTTAGCTTATGGGTTAAGGGCCAAAATGTCAACAGTTGAGGCAATTATTGTAGCCACTGCAATATTACAAAACATTGCCGGCAGCATGCACGATATAGAACCGCCACCTTTAATAGAAGATATTAACCCAGACCATGATACAATAAACTTTTAAGATATGATACTAAGGAGTCTCAGTTACGTTCGGTTCTGCGCATGACATCACGCGGTAATCAGACGCCCACTTTATTTAATACATGTTGTATGAAATGTATATTTATGGGATATAAGACCAAATAATGAAAATTGGTGATTATTTTTTATTTTACATCACAGCTAAATATTCTACTGTCAGTATTGAAATAAAACACATTTAGTAATAAGATTATAAAATAATATTATATTTAATAGTATCCTAAAAAACGGTTTACCACGATAAACATATTATAAGATTCAATAAAAAGAAAGAAAACCTAAAAGCATACATTTTAAAATTTGTAGCCAACAATTTTCGACTATTAACTGCAAAATTCCACACTTCTGTGCACTTCCATAATTTTATTTTACAACTTTATTTAATTTTCTTTTTCTGCTAATTGCAGTATCAGTTAGATCCTTATTTAAGTGTCGCAACCTGAAAAACATTCTACACCTAAAAAATAATTTTTTTGAGTCCTCACTACATGCTACATTAGTACTTTTTTCCAGTAAGTTTTTTATGTAATTTTTTGAAATAAATACACTTTCTGAATTAATGCTTTTAAAAATTGCTTCCAACTGTTCCATTCCAGCCATGAACTCCGTTGATGGTTTAGTTAAGCCACCTTCACTTAAATGGTTAATCCAAGTATAAGAACACTCATTATTAGCACTTGTTGTTGAGCTGCTTGGTTCTTGAAGTTTGTGACAAATGAAACCAGCCAGATTTTCCAAGCCATCATAGGCAATATCTTCTAATTCTTTCAACTTATGGTCTTCGTCTTGTTGTAGCTGTATTTCCTCATCAACGAGGCTCGTAAAACATTGCGCACTTAAATTAAATTCTGGAGTGGTTAAATCAGGTGTATCGTCCTCTTCAACATTACCATATGCTGAAAGCGATCCTTCATTTCTGCCTAATATATATGACCGCAACCGATATCTGAATTCCAGGGGATCTGGATGGTCATGAAGCCCTCCTTTAGATCTTATGGCACTAAAAAAGTTCTCAAGCACATCCTGGTTAAGTCTATAAGTCAAAATATATTTTGTACCAAATCTTTTCTGAAGGTCTTCAAATAACCACGGTAATGATGCGTTGGTGATTATAATGCCTGCAACAAATAACGTAGTGTTTACTTTATTTAAATTAATTTCAAAAATTTACCTGTTTGGAATGGCAGAACAGAAGACTTGCCTTTGACTCTCAAATTTTTTATAACATCAGTCATTTTATTTATGATTTTGTTCTGAATATCAAGGCACAATCCGTAGGCTTTCTTTCTCTCCCGACTATCTGCTTCTGGGACTCGGGCGTTTAAGCAATCAAACCAATCATTTACCTAATTTAGAATTGGAAAGATATTAATGAATGTGCCTAGTTGACAAATAAAAGTATTACTCAAAATGTGAACATTTCGCATTATAAGGATATTAAAAAAGTGAATTATAAATAAATTGATACTTACTAATTTAAAGAATTCTGCGCATTCAAGCCAATTTTCACCCTCCAATTGACCATTCATTCCACATCTTGTAATCGCGCTAGAAACGGTGTGGGAAAATAATTTTGTGGCCAGTTTAACCTTTTGTCTTTGAGCGTTCTTTACGTTAAGACTCTCTTTAGATATTTTATGTGCAATAGTTAAATCAGATGCACTAGTAATATCTAATAGCTTCTCAATAACATTTTTGTTAATTTCCTTGCTTTCGATTATAAAACCACTATCAACAAAATGATTTCTAATTAATTTAACGAGATGAGGGACATCGGCAAAAACATAAATTCTATGTTCGTTTGCAGGATTTTTAAACCAGGTTTTTTCTGGGGTTATTTCTAATTGATTATGTAATGATCTATTTCCTCCCCCAAGATCGCTGACCATACCCACAATTTGGAAACCTATAAAAATGCAACGATTAAGTACACTTAGATACATGGTTTGTTATTACTCACCTGAATTTTCAACATAATTTATGATTTCAAATAAAAGATCCTTAGTGATTTTACAATCGAGGTCGTAAAATATTGGTTGTTTCCAATTCGAAAATAATCCTCTCAGCATGACAACTTGTGCATAGCTTGATGGCTTTAACGTTTCATCGTTAGCCTTGTCATACAAGTAGATTTTGCGAATTTTTATTTCATCGAATGACAATATACATACTTTTTCCATATTGTTCATCTCTTGCAGTTTGATGACATTAAACACTGGTTTCAAGATACCAGGTAAAATTTGAATTTTTTTCAACCACGATCGAAGTGTTGAAACAGCTGGAAAAGGATAGCCTTTTTTTAGAAGCAACCTATAAGCTCGAGGACCAGCGGAATGAACAACAATTGCTTTTGATACATCTTTAATCGACCATCGTGGACGTCTTTTGGGATTTCTAAGCTTTTTTATTTGCTCAGAAGTAAATAAACTGCTCAGAGTTTCAACCTCGCTTTCCAATCGTTCAACCTTCTTCTTTAATTCTGCAATAATTTCATCACGGTTATCAATCTCCGTATTACTTCTGAAAATATTAAGAATATATATGTTAACATTACATTTGCTAATAAAGATAAGAATTACCCTATATCTTTGGTCAAAATATTAGTTTCTATAGAATTGTTATCTGGAATAACACCTTCACCCTCGGGAAAGTTTGTACAGTTACTAACACCACTGCTACTACCAACACCGTTTCTAACAAATTTATAAAATAAGCAAAAAGTATTTCTACTTGTATGAACTTAATAACTATAGGTACTTACTCTGTTAAAATTTTTCGTTCCTTTAAAAGTATATCAACCAAATTGGAACGATCCCTTTTAGCTATCCGCTGCTGCCTTTGAGAAGTAGAAGCAGTAGTAGCAAAAGCAGATGGTTTTGGTAGATTTTCACTAGGAATTACTCCTGGCTTAATCAGTCGGCAATTCCTTGGGATAGGACATCCCAGAAGTTCATATTTTAAATTACGATCATAATCACAGTCTTTAAAATGCTTTGAGCACACTCTTGCATTTTTCACATTTAAATTGTCTTTACGACTGCAAGCTATTTTCCAAGCCTTACAAAGTTCTGGGTCAGTCGGAAAACGGAAAAACATCACATCGCCTTTCTTAAAATGTTTGGCTCTATCGTCCATATTACAACCAAATATTGCACACCGCATTATTAATGTAAGTTCTTAAAAGGTAAATTACTGATTCACAAGAAATAACAATCAAAAACAATAACAAAACTGAAAAAATTCAGTTTGCCAAAACTTAAAACCGTTAGCGTTTGAACTGTTAGTTACCGCGTGACGTCAGATTTAAACAAGATGGCGCTGGACCTGCGCAATATCATACCTTGTAATTTATTGTATCATGAACCCAGACCAACTTGATGCATTAATTCATCAAGGGAATATTCCAGTACGTGCGGGATACAATGATAATATAAATGGTAGACGCGAATTAATAGAGAATTATTTTAATAATTTGTAAAAAAAGCATATATTATTTATTTCAATAATAAAAGTGAAAATATAAATCAATTGACCACTTTCACTGAAAAAGAAATGGAAAAACACAAATTTAGACAAAATATTCAATCGAAACATACAAAAACGTAGGTTTCACAATTTACGTAATATTGCGTCTTTAATTTCTAAATGTTTTTTCTACAATTTAATGTCTAACATGAGTGACTCTACTTTTAATTCTCTTTTTTGTCGCTGCCAATTCAAATCAGCTTCTAATTTTTTAACTTCCATTTCTGCTATAGCAAATCGTTTGTCCACTAACAGATTATACTTCTCAGCTAAAACTGATGAAGACAGCGATTTAACTACCGTTGTCAGACGCCTTCTGCTAGTTTCAAAAGTTTCATTATTTCTTTTCAGAGCGCTAGTAGCTGGGGTAGTTAGCATGGCTGGTTTATAATGAGCGCAACTGTCAGAGGCATTGCTTGGGCCAGCATCAGATGCAGTATGTACCTTCACCTTTTTCGGTGCTGGTTCACTTTCTAGAAATTCCAGAATTTCGTCGCCGAGAAACTCTTCCGGTACATTCCTTATTAGGTCGTCATCTTTCTCCTGATAGGAAACTCCAACTGCATCAGAGTCATAAACTCCTCCCACGCCATACACTGTCTTTTTATTCATTAACCCGGCGTAGGTTTGGTGGACTTTAGTTACATTAGTGGTTTGGTTATGTTATGTTATGTTAATACGTCTGATGTTAAAAGTAGAGACTTAGTGCTGTTCCAAAATTTGCAACCAATCACTTTGTCGATGCTATCCCACAAATTTCCCCAAACCCATTGTACATGGAAGAATGGAGAACTGAAGATAACGTTCCATTTTCTTACTTGTCGGCTTATTTGCTAAATAACATTCCATCGGAATACTGGAATTTGTCAGTGATGGGCTTCAAGAAAAAATTCAAGGAAGAGGTACTGAATGGCATTCCTGAATACCATAATTAACTACTCCAAATTTTGATTTTAAGTTAAATTTAATCATGAAACTTATTCTATGTATTTAACCCTTTGTGCTTTATTGATATATGTATTATATATTTAACTAATTAACACAATAATCATTATTATTATTATTAATATTATTTTTATTTTAGTTCTCACATACAGTGGCAATAAGCATAAGATGGGGGATTTAGCTCCAACCATCTTATACTTTACAATGTGTTTCTTAACTCATAATAAGTATGCTACATAATTAAAATATTAAATTGTTTAGCGCATTTTTAATTTTGAAAATTTAAAAATTTTCTGACAATATGGCACGTTTCCAAAATAACTGCTTTTTGTATTTCTGGATACAATTTTGTTGATAGATCCAGCTTTAACAAATGGGTTTTAAATTTGGAAGATACCACACCAGTAGCCGATATTACTATAGGTATTATTACTATTTTATTACTATTTTATACACTCATCATTTCCATCGCTAGTGCCTCGTACCTCTGGATTTTTTCTTTCTCAGTGGTTATGACATTTTTTGACAAAGGCACAGCAACGTCAATGATGAATGCATTTTGGTCTCGTTTTCTAATCAAGGCATTAAAACTTTTAAGAAGTTAAAACACATAAGCACATAACATTAACACACAAATGTTTTAATGTCTTGGGCGATCATGAAACATTGCTCGATTACTTCTATTTTTTTTTTTTTTCTATATTTATTTAACACCAAAAGGAATAATTTTAGTGGGTGGGAGCACTAAATTTCAAAAAAAAAATTTTATCCATAACACTAAAGACCACCCTAATACCTATTTAAAAATGCAGCTGCAAATTTTTTAAAATAAGTTTTTCTTCAAATGTGGGTGTGTGGCGTTAATAGTTTACCAAAAATAAGGGGGAAGGGAATAAGGGTAAATTGAAAAATATCAACAATAAAAAATTGCGATGCCATTGTGAGAATTTACAGTTTTTACCATTTAGTTAACTTGAATAGGTATGTGCACCACAAAACATATTATTTAATGTGCACCTACTACTATGGTCTAGTTTTTCTATTGTGAGTTAACCCAAGTTCAAGGGTTAACCTACGTTTATGACTACCCTGATTGGTCAGAATTCAAAATTAATCATTGAATTTGGGTTAACTCACAATTGAAAAACTGGACCTATGTAATCTAATTTTATGTTGTACGACGCGACGTTTTAAATTTATAAATTTAAATTCAAAACTACACTGAAAAAAATGTATTTAAGCCAATGCAAAATTTTTTCTCACAAATAATAATCAGCCTTGATCAGCCTTTCAATCCACTCCTGCGCCATAACCCATAAGTTTCTTTCTATTTCGAGAACGGTTTCAGTAACCCCTATCTACCTATCTAGTCGTTATAGTCCAGTCAGTATGTACAAAAAAAATCGCTGAAATTGCATTAATTATAAGAAGCAATTTTCTTTCGCCAATCAATAGGGAGGGTCATTGGTAGTCTAAAACAAAAAACTCGGGAAAATCGCCATGTTGCTTTTTCCGCCATCTTGAATTTACGGGTTGATTTTTGTTTATTTATTAAATAACTCGATTGTTTTCAACTTTACGGTAAAAATGCTAAGAAGCAAACTTGTTGGAAATTTAATTTACCATACTTTTTGTTATAACCTTATTTTCCGTACGATCGATATTTTGGTATCTACAGGCGACGAAGTGGGAATGAAAGTAGATAATTGCATTATCTCCTTTGTTTTCAACTGTAGCGTACGAAGGGTAGAAAGAAAATTGTAGAGAATGAAATTGTCTATAAGTTTTGTTTTCATCGTTTTTTTCGTCGAGTTGATATCTACGGAATTGTGGCTGTGTTTGTAGGTAGGCAAACAGATTAAAGAAAAGGAGGAGGAACTCAAGCAGTTATAGTCCAGTCAGTATGTACATTTGAAATTGCATTAATTATAAGAAGCAATTTTTTTTCTCCAATCGATAGGAGGGGTCATTGGTAGTTTAAAACAAAATCTTGAGAAAATCGCCATTTTTGCTTTTTCCGCCATCTTGAATTTAGGGGTTGATTTTTGTTTATTAAATAACTCGATTATTTTCAACTGCCCTTTTTTTACATCCTGGATTTTTATACCATTTTGTTTCATTTCCCAGTTGAAAACAAAGGAGATAATGCAATTATCTACTTCGTTGCCTGTAGATACAAAAATATCGATCGTACGGAAAATGAGGTAATGACAAAAAGTATGGGAAATTAGATTTCCAACAAGTTTGGTACTTAGCATTTTTACCGTAAAGTTGAAAATAATCGAGTTATTTAATAAACAAAAATCAACCTTTAAATTCAAGATGGCGATTTTCCCGAGTTTTTTGTTTTAGACTACCAATGACCCCCCTATCGATTGGAGAAAAAAAATTGCTTCTTATAATTAATGCAATTTCAAATGTATATACTGACTGGACTATTATGCTTCCCACGGAAGCATCGCGAGTTACCTACACTGAAAATAATATATACAGGGTGCCCGTTTTTCGAGCTCCACCATGGGGATCTCGGTTATGATAAGAGATACGAAGTCGGTTAAATTAGGGCATCGCATCGTTGTAATAAAAAAAAAACGATGGCAAAATTATTTTCCTTATAAAAGTGCCCTAAAAACGTCCTAGTTAAAAACGTCTAGTTCTTTTGGTTTTCGCTTGAAAAAATAAAAACAAAAATTCCAAATTTATGTTTTTTTCCAATAATTTAAAAATGACATCAAATTTTCTTTCAGATAATTGTTCAGCATGAAAATGCGCAACTTTGCCCTAATTTAACCGACCTCGTATCTCTTTTAATAATCCCTATGTAATTTTATGTTGTACGACGAATAGTGGAGCTCGAAAAACGGAGTACTTATGAATTATGATTAATGAACAGTGGTTTTTAACTGAAATTTAAAACAATAATTGAAAATTTACATTTTAAATAATTTATTTGGTGAAAATTGTCATTATAGTGTTATCTATATTAGTACCTACTATAGATACTAGCACACTAGCAGTGGGTAACCACAATTCAAATCCTGATCATGTCAAATACACTGCTCTGATCTAAAATCCAAGATAGAACTGTGGGCTATGGGGAAAGGAACAAGAAACCACCTCACTAATTTATTAAATTTTCTAGTACGACGTCATCTTGGCTTCAGTCAAGTGATCATTTACACACTGCATAGTTTAATAAATTGTACTTGACTTTTCACTGTTTACAGAACCACGTACTTACTATAAGACAGTCAGATAAAAAAATTTACAACCTTTAATTTAATGTGTAATAAACGGATAGTCCATGTAAGTTCTTCGTGTAAGGGGGCGTCCATTAATTACGTGAGGCGTTTAGGGGGGGAGGGGGTCGAGTCGAACTCACCAAATCTCACGTAGGGGAGTGGGGTCTCGGCAAATATCACGTAAATTTTTTGTGTTAACTATTCTTAAATAAAAATAATTAAGCAAATTATGCTTTTTTAATAAATCCAACGCAATCAAGCACAGATTAACGTATTTACACTAAAAATATGCATTTAAAAAACTCTCACGTGAGATTAGAAGGGGGGGAGGGGGTCAAGCCAAATCTCACGACATCTCACCAATGGGGGGCGGGGGGGTCTAAAAATCGCTAAAATCACCTCACGTAATTAATGGACGCCCCCTAATGGACAGGTGCGGCTAAATTTTAATGCAACATAATGTATGAAGTCCAGTTTCTTATTTCACAAGAAATTTAAGATTGATTGTTATCAAATTTTCAATTCCACCTTGCCAGGTATTCCAGATACGTGAAAACCCTAGTTGTATATGGTAATTTATTTCTTAACCAATTTCAATCAAACATACACTATTTAATAATAATAACTAATTTAATTCTTAACAAATTTACCGTTATTATTTTTACATGTGTACAGTTTTTAAGTAAAATTATAAAAAGGAATCTAAAATGACTGGCCTATACTACTATATAGAGATGATAAAACAATTAAAAGTATAATGATGTATCTATTATTACTAATAAACCACATTATCTAGATTGATCTAGATACTTAGCTTAAAATTTTGTTTTTGCAACAATTTTGTTGAATTTATGTAAAGTATAATTTTTTATTGAATTATAATAATATATACATTTTATACTACGAAAAATACAAAATGAAATTAAGTATAACTTAAAATATTACCAAAATCTTAATCTGAATCACTGCCACTCGACTCAAAATCCCCAACATTAATAGAAAATTTATATTCCTGATCACAACCCAAATAAGCATCACTCATAAAATATAAAGTATAATGGTGAACTCCGGGACTAGGTGCAACAAAATCTAACTTGATACGAGCTCTTTGTTGAAGTGTAAGTCTCTTGATAGATAATAAAGAATTACTTTTTGGGTCACCAATTACTACCCACCAACCTTCTTCACGTTTCTAAAACACAAAAATCATTTGTAGTACAAATAATCATAGCAAACAAATAAATTTACCTGAGGGAAGAAGGGCGAAATAACAGGTCCACTGACTTCATCTTCGCGTTCCAGTTGAACAGAAACATTCACCGAAGAGCCAGAGTGAATAGACTCTTTATCCAACACTTCGTAATTTAATTCTATATTTGGGTAGCGATTACAAAATCGTGCTACATCTGCCATTTGAATGTCGGTAAGTTGTAATAATTTCGAACGATCTTCATCTTCCAACTCCATTATATCAAATACCGTCTCAACGCCCTATAACACAAACAAGCAGATTAATAAATTACAAAGTGAAAAAGAAAACACGCTTACCTTCTCCGTGCACCTTTTAATAATTTCGTTATTAAAGTGAGGTAACTGTTTCAAATAACAATCTTTACCCCACATCGCTTGAGTAACCATTTGTGCTAATTCCATAGCAGCCACTGCAGGCGATAACCATCCATTCGAACTTAGCACATCGACGCATGCTTGAATTAATCGAATAGCTTTACTCAAAACAACTTCTGTATCTCCTTGAAGTTCTGCACCCAACTGAATACGACACAAATGTGCTTGTAACAGAAGATTTGTCTTGACATGTGGATCGTTAAATTTAGGTTGGCCTCCATTTGCCCCAGTTAATTTATTAGGTAAACGCTGTGCAAGACTTCTTAACAAATTGTCTTCGTGATGTCGAACTGGAATATCTTCATATTCTGCAGCAGATGAAATAATTTCCAGTAATCCACGTATTTTTGTTTTACTATTAAGCGATAAACTAAATAATTCTAAAAAAAAAACAATGATTAATTAAATTTTCAAATTATTTCTGAAATCAAACACTTACCAATAGTTGCATAATTAATATAATAATATGCAGCAATCATGCCCAAATTTAAAGGTAAACAATCCATTTCTTCTTCTACGCTAATACATTTAGACTGTTCTAAATCAGACAACGTATTTTCAACGAGTTCAGATAAATGATCCGACAAATGCCTGTGAGTTACACCTTGTAGATTATAATAATTTGGATTTTGTGTCAATCTTCTATATAAAAATGTCCATGTTAAGTAATCAACTGCTTCTTGCTTATTTTCTATCGTTTTGGTAACAATTTCTGCATTGAAATGGTCGTGAAGTCTATGATCTAAATGGCTCTGTAATAGTAAAAAGTAAAGATTATTTAGAATCTTTCCTCATGTTTCAATGAACTAATATTTGATCATTTTAAAAGATTTAAGCAATTATTACATAGTAATAGCTCTTTAACTAATTTTTGATATTTTGAATGATCAGGAAGCTAATACAGTAGAACCCCTCTATAACGAGTCCGGTTATAACGAAAAATCGGCTATAACGAGTAAAAGTTTAGTCCCTTGACTTTTGTTTACATGCTGAACTGACTGTTTATAGCGAAAATCTGCTTATAACGAGTAAGTAGGCTGGTCCCTTGAACTCTCGTTATAGATGGATTCTACTGTAGGCCAGTCAAAATCGACAATAAATCGGAAAAACATGATGTATCTCTGATTTTTTAGTATGTTGTTTGGACCCATTAGGGTAGTGTATACCCAAGTTTGCAACTCTCTAAAAGTTGTGGAAAAAGTGTAGCACACGAAAAACCGCAAAATTTTAGAAGTTTTTTCAGTTTTTGCTTTATATCTCCTAAACTATACATTTTTCGACAAAAGCCACTATAACGTTTTTAAGGAGCATTAAATTTGTGACAATTTAAGCCTAACCAGAGCTTCATAGATCAATTAGTTACCGAATTACGGCACTTTGAATATAGGCCATTTTTTCCATAAAGTGATGATTTTAGATTTAGACCTTTTTAGACCGAAATCACGGCTAAACCATTGATCCTACGAGTAGAACTCATAAATAAAAGTTGTAGGCAATTTAATTAGCTTGAAATTAAGCGCCAAGCGGGGTCTGTGGGCCTTGTAAAAATGGAAAAAATGGCCTATTTTCAAAGTGCCGTAATTTGGTAACTAATTGCCCTACAGAGCTCCGGTTGGATCTAAATTGTTACAAATTTAATGCTCTTCAAAAACGTATATAATCACTTTCGTCGAAGAATGCATAGTTTAGGAGATATAGAGCAAAAACTGAAAAAAGTTCTAAATTTTTGCGGTTTTTCGTGTGCTACACTTTTTCCACAACTTTTAGAGAGTTGCAAACTTTGGGTATACATTACCCTAATGAGCCCAAACAACATACTAAAAAATCAGAGATACATCATGTTTTTCGAATTTAGCGATTTTTTGTGTCGATTTTGACTGGCCTACTGTACAATATTATGATATAAAAATTATTTTTCGTCGCCTATGAGAGCTTTGATATTTTTGCTAATTTAAAAATTTAATACATACCTCAACAGGAAGCGAATCATTTAAAAATTTCTTGAAAAAATCTTTTTTTGAACTCTGACACATCAGTACACATTTTGAATCGGAATCTTCTGATTCTGGTCTGTTCGCCCTACCGACCATTTGCAAAACATCGGTTATAGGATAATCTTCATAAGCGTGAACTTTTCCATTATAGAATTGAGTGTCCATAATTACAACGAGATGTGCCGATATGTTGACAGCCCAACAGAGATCTCTAGTTACAACAGCAATTTGAACTGCACCTGAATCAAACAGTTGCTCTACCAATCTGTGGTCACTTGCAGTTAAACCTTCGTGCATGTAGGCTACACCTTGAGACAATGTCTCTTTCAATGTTTTATCTGACATACGATCTAAAAATGGTTTAATATCCTCTTCTTCGGCATGGAAAAATCTCTGTGGTTGTTTATCGGCCGAGGTGTATGTGAGTATGTCGATAGCAGTAATTCTTGCTTGTTTTCTTGTTGGAACAAAAATAATAACTGGTTTGTGTGCACTATGCCTTATTATACCATTGTAAACCGGTTTAGACATGGCTATCAAACGTGAAGCATTGTGACTAATATTGAAGCCTTGAACATGTAATTCCAATGGTATGGGACGAACACTGGGATGAAAATTAAATGTCGCATTTGTATTACAACCCAGCCATTGCGCCACATCTTTATAATCCGCTAAAGAGGCAGATAACACGACTATACGAATTGGTCTTTCAATTTGTGAAGAAATGTACCGCATCCGAGAACAAACAACTTCGATAACTGGTCCATCTTCGCCTCCAATAAGATGAAGTTCATCTATTATAAACAAGTGAACATTTTGAACATTTTTTCTTTGTTTCCACCTTCTAGATAAAATGTCCCATTTTTCGGCTGTAGATATGACAACCTGTCCTTTAGCCAATAATTTTAAATCCGTTCCTGTTTCTCCAGTTAAAAGAACAACTTTTTTCCCAAGCAACTGACCAAATTTATTGTGCCAATCTGCAAATACTAGTTCGGCTAAAGCATCTCTAGGTACTAAGTAAATGCAACGTCCTTCTGGATTTTGTTGGAATAAACGTAACACAGAAAATTCGGCTATAGTAGTTTTTCCAGACCCAGTGGGAGCTCCAATAAAAACATTTTCATCACTATTGTAAACCGCATTAAATACCTGAGTTTGAATCGGATTAAATTGTGGAAACTTATACAAAGATTCAAATTTCGAATTTCTTAAAGCCGTTACAGGCAAAGGTTGCAAATCAAGCAATTCTGTGGGAGGGAAATTTTTTTCAGGTAAAATCAAATGCCTAAAGGAAACTGGCAGTTGTGTTTCAGAGCCAATCCAGCGATCCGAAACAATACGTAAAAAGTAATGCGGAGGTAAAGGTTCAAAAACTGGAACAAAAAATTTAATGAGATGATCGTCTAAGGCAAATTTCGATTTAAGCAAAAAGTATTCATGATGAAGTATTGTTTCTGAATCAACATCTTCAACTAAAATCCAAAACGCTTCCGAAGATCCATGAAGTTTTTCATCCCATTGAAAATCTGGAGTTATGGTTAGCTCAACTCGAAGTGTGGATCTCGTAATAGGTTGTATATGAGTTGATAAATCTAATTTAGGGAACTGATGCACATATTTATGTATGGTTTTTCCCAATCTTGGCACACGAATTAATTCGCCAATTTCATTCGGCTTAAGATCGTATAATCGTTCCCAGGGAAAATTCTTTTTCTCAATCTTCTTGACAATTTCTTCTGGCATTTTTCTAAACTGTCTTAAGGGGGACATGGATTGCCACATACGTCTATCTATCATTTTACACAAAGATAAAGTTTTATCAGCCAATTGAGCCCAGCCACGATACAAAACTATCTCAAAAATAGCTCTCATTAACCGTGAAGCAGATTGTTGTATAAAAATCATATCAGACATCAATGCAAAACCTTCCAGTTTTAATTGTGAAATGTATGCTTGCAAAAGAACGTTAACTTTTGCACTTGGCTCTTCTATGCTCTCCTTGATAGGAATGGGTACACGTTCCATCAACTTTTGAAGTTCCATTTTTTCTTCGGCACGAACAGCAATGTGTCTAAATTCGCCGGATAACGAAAATACTCTGAATAGTTCTATTTCACTCAAAGTATATTTAAGAAGTTGATTATATGTTGACATGGTTTCATGGGTACAATAATAATGCGAAGCAATTCGACCCAATTCGATGACTTGAAAGTTTCCACTCTTCCTATCGTACTTAATCAAACCACTTCTATCCAATAATGAAGCAGCAGTGTGGATTAAATCAGCAAGGTGTTGCTCAAATACATCGTTTTGTTCAGTTTTTTCATAAGATAGTGCATAAAGTGATGGTTGCTTTTTCATTCGAATACATAGATACGTATACTGCAACCAAGCCACAGCATCTTTTAAATTTTGAATTGTACCAAGAACAATTTCAGCATTCAACATATCTGGTAATTTAGCAACCATCTGTGATTCAATTGGTAATTGATGATTTAATAACGAAAGATAGTATTGCAATTCACTGTGATTTGTAATTAAAATACCTTCACCTTTGGTATCATATTGAGGTCTACCGGCACGACCCAACATTTGCAAAACATCCAACGCACTTAATTCCACCCAACGACCTTTCTCTGGATTGTATATTTGTGTACCTTTAATAATTACGGTATGTGCAGGTAAATTTACACCCCACGCTAAAGTGGCAGTTGAAACTAATACTTGAATATGACGATCGGCAAATAAATCTTCAACCAGTGTCCTGTCAAGACGAGTCATTCCAGCATGATGTATCGCAAAACCATATGGTAATAATTCTTTCAATTCTTGGTTTTTAACCTGGTTTGATTCCGTTCGTAAAACTTCCATAGAGGCTGAACCTTCTCGTAAAAATTGACCCAACGTATCTTTCTCCAAACACATGTCTCTTATTGCTCTAGCAGTTTTTCCAGTTTCTTTTCTAGAATGAACAAAAATGAGTACAGGATTTCGTCCTGCATGTTCCATAGTTTTTTCATAAACAATTTCATTCATAACTTGGTATCGTTTAGTAGCTTTCTTTTCCGTAATTCCAATATATTGCTGTTCCAATGCAACAGGTCGGAAACTATTATCAAAATAGTACATGCCGGTACTTTGAACTTTCAAAAACTTGGCAACATCTTCATAATTGGGTAAGGTTGCAGATAAACCAACCAATCGAACATCTTCACGAGTAGATTCGATAGTTCGAAACGTTCTTGCAACTAGAGCTTCTAAAACAGGTCCTCTTTCATCATGCAGCAAGTGAATTTCATCAATAATAATCAAGCGCACCAATGACGTAAAAGTTTTTTCGCCTCCTTTTCTAGTAATAATATCCCATTTTTCGGGAGTACAAACAATTACCTGAGATGCTGCAATTTGATCTCTGGTTAATTGATGATCTCCGGTCAATTCTGAAACTGTTATGTTGTAAGTTGATAAGCGTTTTCCAAAATTTCCCACCATTTCCTGTACCAAAGATCTCATTGGTGCAACATATATTATTTTGAAACTGTCGGCATTGATTGTGCCATCAGCATTAATATGTTTTCCAATTTCTCTCATCATACATAATAGTGCAACATTTGTTTTACCTGCCCCAGTTGGAGCACATAACAGAAGATTCTCATCAGATTCGAGAGCAGTTTTATACAATCTACTTTGTATACGATTTAAACTTTTAAACCCATCAAATACAGGTTGAACATAAGTAGGTAATTGCTCAATCTGAATTAATTTTTCCAGATCAGCAAACGGTTTAGGTTTTAAAGCAGGCACATGTACCTCTTCATACCCTTTTTTTTGTTGTCTGAAAGAGCCCGACGGTAAGTTACAGCATTTGTTAGGCATAAAATGTGATCCTTGCGCAAATACCAAGTCTTCCAAATTAACAAGTTTTCTTGAACCAGCCACTTGAGAACCAACGGGAGCGTCAGCATCGTCATTCATGTCTTTCCTACGAGACGATCGCAACTTGGAATTGTTATCGTCATCTTCATTTTTGCCAGTATCAAGATGACGTAATATTCTAGCTAATGAAACATCTTCAGCCATACGATCTCGAATCGCTTGGCGTTCTGAGTCACTTTGAGATTTTGCCAACAGTGTGCAGTATAAAACTAAAAAGAAATAAACAATTAAAGAAATAATATTTAAAATTGTATAAATTACAAGTACTTACTCATTTCTCTATACTTTTTAAGCAATTTGATAAAATCAAATCCATTATAACCCAACAGAAGAACTAATTGAGTTTCCAAGTCTCGGTCATCGCTGGCATCTTTAAGAACGTTAAGGACTTCGCCTGCTTTTGCTTGTGATACCATTGCATCATCATAAAATTTGGAAAGCTGCCGTTGAAGCCAATATGCATCAATATCCAAGGGATGTAAAGATTTCTCCTTTTTCATTTCATCTACGCCACCTAAATTTTCGGCATGAATCGCTACATCTTCACGTGCCTCTTCCCCTTCATCTTCATCATCACCTTCTTCGCGCACTTCACCATAAACATCTTCATCGTCCTCTTCTTCTGATTCTCCAAATTGAACGCCAATTCCATCTTCAATATTCTCTTCACCCATCAAATTAGCTTTCGTATCATTATATTCGTAATCGGTAATTTTTTTACATAAATTAACTAATAGAGCAAATCGTTCTTCGGCAATAGTACCTAGAAAAATTAAATGCATTAATAAAATTTACACGAACTCAATTAATTTGGTTCTAATAAAATTGTAAGTGAAAGCATGGATATAGACATTATTTTTATTAAATTGTTGTATCAATACATACCGATTAACTGCTCTGTTTCCTTTTTCTTTTCCCTATCTTTTAATCTGTCATTTTTTAATACTACTAATACTTCGTCAGCTGTTCCACACAGAATATCTCTTGGTTCATCTCCAAGAGCTTCCTGCAAAAAGCTCAAAAGTACTTCATATGTCTGCCGTGTTTCTTGAGTTTTTGGTTTGTAATAATTTACAAAAACCAAATCGTCCGTTCCTTCAGAAAGTATATTAGCTCCTGCTGAATGTAACTGTGTTTCGGCGCGTCTTTTGCGGCTATTAAAAGAAAATAAACATTATTATTTGATTAAACCTTTTTGAAGTCAATAGTACTTATTTATTTCTTACTGCAGCCGAAAATGTTAAACAAAAAATGTGTACAAATTTTTTTAGGTTTTTAGTATAATTAAAGTGGGGGACGTTTTATAGTAAATAAGTAAAAATTATATTTCGTTACAATTTCTTGAATAAAATTCTCTAAGCCACTAACATTGATTGAAGTAAATCTTTTATAAAGATTATATTCTTTACCCCCCCCCCCCCTCGAATACTGCCAAATATTTGCCCAAAAAGTGTCTAGTAAAAAAAACCATTATACAACTTACTTCTCCTTCTTTTCTTCTGTATTCCCTGGTTTGGTTTTTTGAGCCCGATCGCCCATTTTAGTACCACCAAGTTTGCCAACAAGAGATACAACTTCTCCGGTTGCTTCATCACGACCTCGACGTTCAATAAGTCGCACATCGGCTTGCAAAACGAGATTCGAATTCTAAAATATAACAATAAACTTTACTAAATTAACAAATCCCATTTTAACAAAACAAATCATAGATGAAATAGAAAAGTTGACAATTAGTAAAACAATAAAAACAATTAGTAGCAATTGATACTTACTGCTTTATACTCGTACTGCTGCTGTCGGGCAGCTGCATCTGCCATGGTTTAACACGATTTTACACAACAATTCAAAATCACTGAAGAAAACTTCACCAAATTCATCAACTTTGTACTAATGAAAAATATACGTTTAAGAACGTTTTTTACATCAGTTTACAAGCCGCATCTTTGAGGTTAAAATTCGTTCGCATTGCCAACTAAACAATAAGATGTCAACATATCAATAAAGGAGGAGTACTCAAACTTTTGTATAAATATTGGTAATTTTTGCACGGTTTTTTAATAATAGAAAACTGCGTTAATGTGTAGAGCCATTAAATGAAAATAACTATATAAAGAGGGTAAGAATAAGAAAAAAATTTTCGGGGATTTATTTATATTTATTATTTTTTTTTCGAAATTCAAATTTACTTTCAAAAATTTTTTTCTTTTAAACATTTCGGGGGGTGGGGGGCACATGGCCCCAGGTCCCTGCCCCAAGAGTCAAGATTTTTGGAAATTTTATTTATTGTTGATGCCTGTTATATGTAGTTTATTTTATACAGTATTTTAAAATATTGACTTCGTTAAAATTGTTGCATCCCCCGCTTGCCGTGAACCCCAATAATGTGGAATTGTTAAAAACTGTTATACCATACTTTACTTGTTTGCCATGATTATGAATGGCAATAGGGATTTTACATTAACCAAACGCCACCATACGGCAGCATTTGTAACTACTCCATCAAGTATACCTAAGTGTCTTTAAAGTGTATCAACAGTGTTCTAGTTAGTTTTCCTGTGATTTTTTAATTCAGTGCAGCGTTTAAATTAAAAAACAACCAGTCTTTTAGCCCTTTTTAAGTCAACATTCTACCGAGGTATACTCGCTGTGGCAGACATATTGATGGTGACGCTAGCGCCACCATCGGTAGTGTAAAATCCCTATAATAGTGAATATATAGCACCGAAACGTCGGCTGACAAATAATCGTAGTTTTTCTTTCCATTTCAATTATTCCGAAATTAATTCTTTACGGTTGGATGAGATATTTCACCTTACAATTTTTAATTTCAAGATATAGTATGTTGTCGTGTTCCAAACTCCCCATTTAATTTCGTACTTTTGGTTTTACAAATTTTTAACAATTTCAAATTCTTTAGTTAGTGAAAATTTTGTATTTTCTTGCTTTCGCACTATCGGGTTGGGATTGCAAGAGCGGTGAAGGAAAGCTAGGCTTTAGCCAAAAATGGCCGTACTACGCGGTCTTGGAGAAAGTCGTCTCCCGCAATTTTGCGATTGTTTTGAATATTTTGGTTTTGAGATTTTTTATATTTGGCGAATAAATTTGTTTAATTTGAATGAGTGAATTTTTCACTATTTTGGAAAATTATTTAGGACAAAATTTCGATCATTTTAGATTAGTGAGTTCGATTGGCAAATTGAAGATTTTCGAAATTAAACTTTTATTTGGATCTCATAATAATTAATTTTGATAAAAGTTTGTTATATTGAAAATTAAAATTAATGGATATCAAGAATAAAGTTGATATCATTTGCGTGGTAGTCAATTTTGGCATTCCGATTTTCATTATTATTGAAGATTTTAATTAACAGTTTGGATAGTTCCAACTGGCCTGATAGCAGTATTTTCTTTGAAGAGTATATATTTTTCTCGGAGAAGCTCGTTTGAATTTCTGGAACCAAAGGAAAAATACATCTCAGTATGTAATGATAGCATAAATATCTGACTATAACACAGTGTAGTTGAAAATTTTGATTATTTTGACGTAGTATGCTAAATTTCCATATATACTAAAGCTCGAAGCCGAAAACGGAAAAAATAGCATAGTTTTGGAATAGGCTTTCGTCATAAAATGACAAAACCCTGAACAGAATGCATGTCGAGCAAATAACTGCATCCCCCCAGTGAAAAATTATTAAAACAAAACATTACAATTATGCCTAATTTGTGCACCTTGAGATATTTATCGGATAACGAATCCTTCAGACAAATTGAATTTGATTTGGAGTTGTCTGATTGGTCACTTGATTAATATGTCGGCCGGATTCGTTATCCGATAGATATCTCAAACTGAAGAAATCGGTCTTTAGAGGGCCATAAAAATCTTTCGAGAATTTCAAATTTTTTTAGAAATTACATGATATAATTTTTTTTACTAAAAATGCAAATAAGAGCAACCAATGATGCGACACTTCGGTTGAGAGCCACAGCTCTAGAAGTAGAGAGGCAAATAGCTTATTGTTATATTTTTGAGAAATTTAGGACTGTTTTCAATTTTGATCTTGTTTGTTAATAATAATGAATATAGAAGTTTACTATTAGAATACAGTTTGCATTGATTAGGTTTTCCTAATTCTAAAAATTAGAAAAATCATTTTGGAGACCTGTTGATAAAATATTCTCAGCAAATCACTGGTAGAAGGGTGCAATTATTTACAAAGTAAACATTTAATTATGAAAAAATATATTTATTGCACAATAATAACTGAGAGAAAAATTTGGTGTTTGACCTGCAGCAAATTATACGATCACACTTGATAACGAATCTGTTATTCTCCCAAAGTTGTTGTGTTTTGCGTGTCGTGTATTTTACTTTATTACTTATTAGTTTTATTTTCATATTGTTAAAAATTTAGGTGAGTTATAAACGTTATGTAATATTTGCATTAGAGAATAATAACTAACGATAGATATTATTTTATTATACAATATTTACATATTTCAAACAAAATTTACCGGCACCTGCCCATATTCTATTACATGAGTCACCTACTTATTAATTACTTTTTTTAATTTGTCTTATTTGTATCAAATGGTTAATAAGAAATAAATTCTAAGAAACTAAATAAATAGCAAATCGTAGCTGAAGTTGATCAACATATTTATTCAAAGTACTTATACATCACAGCTGATCCATTTTACTCTTGAACACTCTTGAACTACTTTTACTTTGTTCTACCTTGCAGGGCCGGTGCGGCGTTAGGAGCAAGAGGCCGCGTGCTCGTTAAAATTTTAACAATTTGTCAAAAGCGGTAAAATAATCAATCAAATTAAAAAGCTTTCGAGTAAAACAAATATATTATTAATTAAATTAAAACTAATTTAGAAGTAGTAATTAAAATCGTATATTGTTTTATTTTAGGAGCTAATTTATAATATTTTGTGGCAAATTTGTAAGATTGACAATTGCAGATAAGACACAAAAAAACTTGAGCTTTGAATAAAATATGTTATTTTGTCCGAAAACGTAAAAAGTGATAATTATTAAATTATTACTACCGCCCGCATCTTTTGCTTTAATTCTCCAGTACTAACATATTTTTTTTATAACACGAGTACTAACGTCGGTTTGTGAGACCCATTCTAGTTTTTAATTTAATGCCGTTTTTACATTTTTTTTACCACAAATGGAATAATATCAAATGTTTAGGTATTTTTCTTTATAATAATGTTAATTCTAGTAGGAAAAAGTCATTTTGTTTTATAAAATTTCATTGCTGTAAAAGTATTAAAACTTAAAATTTCAGTTAAAACTAGAAGTTGTCTGTCTGTGAGACCGATTGTTAGTACTGGAGGGTTAAAAACAATTCCGTCACACTAATTGATAATTGATTGACATAAAATATGCCAATGCCAATCGAAAATAATAACGTAAAAAGTGGCAATACAATTGGCATTACAATAATAAATTATTATAGTAGCTATAGGTACAGTGAGTGTAGAAAGTATTCGTCACCTTCTATATTACCAATGTAAATTGTCCATTTTCAAACCGTTTTTTGACATATAAAAATCGCGTTTACAGCAAAACTTTTTAGACATTTTTTGTTAAAAATTTCATTTTCTTCAATTTTATATCTATACATTTTTCTATTTTGTCGCCCCGTTTTTGACTGGCAGCGACTTCAACAAGAATCTGAAAAATACAAAAAATATTGTCTCCTGTATCTCAAAATCGGTTCAACAAAATAAAAAAATGTATAAGTAGTTTTTATTGCAAATTTTATTCCCTACATTTTTGTTTATATACATTTTTCTATTTTGTCACACCTTTTCTGAGATACAGATGATAATATTTTTTGTATTTTTCAGAGTCTTGTTTAGTTCGCTGCCAGTCAAAAACGGGGCGACAAAATAGAAAAATGTATAGATATAAAATTGAAGGCAATGAAATTTTTAACAAAAAATGTCTAAAAAGTTTTGCTGTAAAAGCGATTTTTATATGTCAAAAAACGGTTTGAAAATGGGTAATTTACATTGGTAATATAGGAGGTGACGAATAGTTTCTACACTCACTGTAGCTACATTTTAAAACTTTAAAATTTAAAAAACTAAAAAGGCATTAAAGCCGAAAAAGTTAAAAAAAAAGGTCTAACTTGTACATTTTTTGTTCTTTTCTTCTTTTAACAAAAGATAGAATTTTTTATTTTCTCAAATCTCCTTATCGACAAATAGCTGAATAAAAATATTCAACAGTTATTAAGACTAATATGCAGTAATCTTATCTAATTTTTATAATGCTCTTTCCATATAAAGCGGTTGAAATTTTACGACACTCCCTCTTATTATGCGAGGGGTTTCGATATAATGCGATTTTGTACAACAAGATTCCAACGAAGAACGCCGTACTATTTCTAATGGATTTTAAATACCAATTACATTGTGAGTTACATTATTACCACAATTAAAATACGATATTTATTCAAATAACACTTTGACAAAATACAACGTTACAAACATATTGTGCTTCAATGTAAAGAAACGGGCTGCCGAAGGCAAATCATCAACCGAATGAAACCGCCGGCTTTACATGCCCTCTGAAGCACGGAGACCATCATAAGAAATTTTAGGCTCTTTCCGGATTTGAACCGGGTATCTTGGTGTCAGCAGTTATTCAGCCAATATACTAGGCTAATGACCCTCTCAATACCATACCATAATGTGTGAAAAATTAATTTTTCTACTTGTTATAGTATTGAACTATTGAACTAGCACAGCGACATATTAATTAATTGTAGCACCTACTCATAAATATTAAATTCTTTTTAAGAAATATAACGGTAAAAAGAATATTTGAATTTCAAGAGATTCAACAATTTTTAAAAACCTTTTTAGTTGACCTTTAGAAACTACAGTGAATTATAGTTGAGATGTTGATCATAAAAATCTACACAATAAACAAAATCGCAGCAAGACATCGGCAGACAGGAGCGTCTCAGGTCCTCAGGTCAGGTCCAATGACGAATGAAATAATAGCAAGAAAAACTCAATTAAATTCAAAAAAAGCCTTAACGATTGTTAATCCTGAGACGGTCCTGTCTGCCGATGTCTTGCTGCGATTTTGTTTATTTAGAATTTCAATCTACTGTGTAGATTTTTATGATCAATATCTCAACTATAATTCACTGTTGTCTTTTTAAGAACTTGGTTCTAATTAAATTAGATTCGAAAACATGTAGTACCTACCTAATACTTGGTGCTTGATTATTTTTTCATTGTGAAATATAGATGGGCAAGGGGAAAGCTTTTTCTACTTTGGCGGTAAACTCAAAAACCTATAATAAATAATCTCTCTACAAAAATAATCACACAAACTGTTTATTTGAGTAGTTTCGGTGACTACTGCCATCCTCATCATGTTCTCAATTTAAAAGAAATAAAATGATACCTATCTCATTTTTCTAAACTTTTGCAAATAACTGACGCAGCTCGGACAGTTTAGATATTTAAGTTCTTGTCAGATAATGTAATTCCATGTCATTTTAATTTGTAATATAATAATATTTAATATAATCAGTAAATGGGCAATAACTCTTCAGTTCGCAATAACAACAGAATTTTTATTACAGTCAAACTTCCCTAACTCGAATCTCAAAGGACCAACAAAAAAGTTCGAATTAGAGAAACTTCGAGTTAAGGAGATAAAATTACACGTAAATATCTGACAAACCCATATATTTTCTCATACAAAAATTCGATTTATAGAATAATTCGAGTTAGAGCAGTTCGAGTTAGGAAAGTTTCACTGTATTTGCAATTGGTTTTACGCCAGTAAATTTCTTTATATTACACTAATCATTATTAATTTGTTTTTTATATCTTGACAATAATAGTACATTGTCTTATTCGGATTAAAAGTGAAACTTTGTTTGACTTTTATTTTGGTTATAACTTTTAAGGAGTTTTGGTGGTCTAGAATTTTCCAAAAATCGAATTTCTTTTTTTCAATAATTGAAAAGAAAAATTTCGATTTTTTTCATTGTTGAATTCCTGATTTTTATCAAATAGTTTTATATGCTGCCAAGTCCTAGGGGGTCAATGTTCCTACATACAAAATTTGGTTGAGATTCCTTCAGTACTTGATGAGTTATTCACTCTTGAAGTTTCAACTTTGACAGCTTGTAATTTTTGACAGATGACAAATAGAAAGTTAATTTTACCTATTCTGGATAAAGCTTTTCAAGGACTTTAAAATAACTTATCGCAAGACAAAATCGTTTTTCAAAATCTTGTGTTATTTTCTTGTAGTGGCACTCCTGATTGACAGATCGCGACGGAAACCTTATTTTCACCTTTCTACCGTGAACCCTACTATCATACCAAATTTGACGACAGACAGACCGACACAGAATTTTTTTTTTGCAAATCTTTACGTTTCTGAAGAAAGTGATCTCGAAAATGTAAAAAAAAATTTGAAATTTTTTTTCGGTTACCTTACCTCCAAAAAAAATTTTGTTTTATATGGTTATATATGGAATATGATTATATTCAAAAAAAATTACTTTGACATTTTTCAAATGTCAATTGTCAATAATTCCAATCATAGTCATGGGGAATAAGAAATGGAGCGTTTGCGGAAACTTCCGTCGTATTAGTAAATAAGTTTCAGTCGGCATACTATCACTAAATTTTTTTTATTTTTGAACCACTTTCCCTGTCTCCCACACCCACCGCTACTTGAGCAGCTGACGGTCTATTCACTGATTGGTGAACCGAGATCAACAAGCAATAAAAAATTCTGCCGGCATATTATACTCGACCATTTTTTAACATTAGCTCCCGGACTAGTATAAAAAAAAACCTTAAGCTTTCTGCAACAGATTTAAACAGGAACACATACAAATTTGTTAAAAATAGTCCCAGATATCACAAAATCTTACCGTTTTCTGTACATTTTATACCATTATACCCAAAATAGATCGTATCAAAATTAAAGTAGATAGAATGTTGCGTAAAAGTATAAAAAAATTACTGTTCTAGTTTACGAGGTAATACATACCGGGTTCTGAATGAGTTAGCCGAACATAGAAAATTAACATGTGAAAACTTATTTATGCAAATTCCTGCTTCCCTAATTATTTTAGAGAAAAAATGAAAGACACAAAAATAATGCAGAAATATAAACTACGAATGATAAGAGCATTAGATTGCATCTAACTTTTACTTAAAAAGCCAAAAAATGCTTTTGAAATTGTTAAAAGTTTCATTTATCGGACTGGCCATGAAAGTTTCCATGGTAATTATTTTGGAAAATATAATCTGAATTGAATTAATTACATGGCCAGTGCGATAAATGAAAATTTTAACAATTTTGAAAACATTTTTTGACCTTTTAAGTAAAAGTTAGATCAAATCTAATGGTCTTATCATTTGTAGTTTAAACTTCTGCATTATTTTTGTGTCTTTAATTTTTTCTCTAAAATAATTAGGGAAGCAGGAATTTGCATAAATAAGTTTTTACATGTTAATTTCCTATGTACTATGAACTCATTCAGCACCCGGTATAAGCCCTTCATAGAAATTCAATAGAGTTAATATTTGGTGATTGTGGTGGCCAGACCATGTTAATTTCTGTACTATCGTAGGGTCCGGATTTATAGGCACTAAAAAACTAGAAAATATGCTGGAAAATATGCTCTAAAAACTTCAAAATAAGCACTTAAATATGAATTTTTTTATTATGCCTAAAAATGCTAGATTGCAATTAGTGCAAATAATGAATAAACTATACTTTTGTTAGAAGTTTAGTTGGTGTTGAACTGTGGTTACAGCGAGAGTACATCCTTAGAAATAAAATAATAATAATAAACTATTGTTTTATTTTTTATTTTTTTTATTTTTGAAATTTGCACTCAAACTTTCTTTAGATATTCTTTAGATACCAACGTCTCAATGAATATTTTTGAAGTGAAACTTCTTGAGAATGAAGCTCACTTCGGTTTTTGAATATCAGCTATCACCTATTTTTCTTTTAGATACTCACGGGAAAGTTGGGAACTATATGATTAAGGTCGTTATCTTGTTGTAACACAAAACCACGGCCTATTATTCTGCAACCGGAGGGCAAAGTTGTTCAAATAGAATCTTTTTATAATAATTCTTTATATAATACCTTCAATTATATTAAAATCTCCGGTACAAAGGCCAAAAAAAGGAATCCCACACTATAATTGAACCATCTCCATATTTGATTAAGCATGCAAATTTTCAGAGGTGTTTTTCTTAAGAAAATGTATACTTGGAATCAGTGGCGTAACAAGCAGTTGAGGGACCCGTGTGCAAAGTTGTTAACGGGGGCCCTGTTTTTAAAAAAGACAAAAATGAAAGAAAATAATAAATAACTAAAAATATAACCATAATTTTAAGATAAACAAATAACAAAACTAGATTATGGGCAAAATTTAGAATAAAATAAAATTACTTTTGTTTATTTAAAATTTAAAAAAAATTATTGGTTTTAATTTAATTTTAAAATTAAGATTTTTTTACCTATTTGTTTTCTGATTTATCGAAATGTCATGGAAAATTTTTATTTGTCTGGGAAAACTTGGAAATATCAGGATTTGATTTGGAAAATTTAGCGAGAACCTTGAATTATTATTGGTAATAATGGTAATACTAAGTCTAACTTTATACCAGGTTTATCCGATTATTGTAAAACCGGCTTTTTTTACATTTTATTATTATTTTTAACATTATTTTTTATATTATTTTAAATTAAAAAAAAAAATTCTTGGGGGCCCTTTTAGCCGGGGGCCCGCGTGCGTCGCACCCACCGCACCCCGGTAGTTCCACCACTGCTTGGAATACTTTCTAAGTATTCGGGGTAGAAGCAGTTTGGATTGTATTGCCGCTCTTCTGTCGTTTCATGCTATCTCTGTGATTATCTCTCAATTTCTTCCACTCAGATTCCGATGTTTTAATTGAAACAAAATCGTTTGGAAGTTGAAGTGGCGGGGAAGGGCTAGCGGGGCTCATTCAAAACTAGCACCCTACACAACGACACCAGATTTCTTTTAACTCGCTCAGCCCGTCCGCTCATTTGTTTATCGGTTGAAGCACTTCTATGAAATTTAGTGAAAGACGGGCATTAATATTAATTACCATTAATTACGAATAATTTTGGCCAAATATAGGTTTTCAATTTTTTTCGTTTTCCGATGAAATAGGTTACTTGCCTCGACTCGCAAAATTTTTCATTACCGAAATAATTTTCAAATTTTGGCCATATTATAAATTATCGTCGGTTTAAAGGTAAAACTCGCCAAGTAGCATAAATAAAACCTTGCATTTTAAGACGTTACAAGACATTTTTTACGTCAAAATTTAGTTTTTCAATGAAGAATTTGAAAAATACATTTGAAATATATACAGGTACTTCAATAATTTGATTATCTTACAGTGACTGTTTTCCTTCATAGATTGTCCAAAACTAATTTTTGTAAAATATGTCGCTTATAGTTAGTGAGTTTTACCTCTCCGACATTATACTCCTACTAATGATGGTCTGATATTCTGCAATAATGACGTATGCAAAGATAAGAATGTTTTTGTAAAGCACATTATTAACAGTAGTTAGTAGTGTTAACCTTAGCGCAGACATAATACTGAAATTACGAACCTGCCATTAAATTATTGTTTAATTAAATAAAAGTTTGTGATTTTTAATAAATTTAAAGGTTTGTAAACATAATTATCTTTTAGGCTCATTCGAAATACTATTTCGTTTGATCTTTTAGTTTTTATAATAATAAATAACAAAAAATTTATTTATGGAACATAATTAATTATTTTGCTGAATACTAATTTATTACGAATTTAAAAAGTATTAATTTATATATTATAACAAAGAACATTCGAGAAAAATTTGAAAATGTTTTGAAATTTTTATATAAGCTGAATTATTGTGTAATATTTCATCATAAACACCTATGTAATTGTCAATAAATCTTATATATAAACAATAAACGAAATATTGTATACAAGTACATACATATATTTGTTGCTGAGATAATTATTTCAGTGCCTTGTTTACATTATATGCAAGATTTTGTTTAAATTACAATTTATTATTAGGTCTTCTTCTGCAGAGAAAAATTTAGAAAGAATTTTCTTGTAATGGCAGTGTGTACTGTGTATGGTACAATCATTATTTATTCCGTAATTTGATATTAATCTTCTATATGAATTGAAAAAAATCTATATGAAAAACCACTATAGTTTATTGTTAATCTTAGATGTGATTATGTTCATTTTTGATCTTCCAGGATGCGGAAAGTCGACGCTTTATTTTATATTTTAGCTAGTCGAAATACATGGATGTATGAATAAATCGTATTTTTTACTTTAAACGGCTATAATTTTTAACGGAACTTATTGCGAAATATTCATTGACTTTTATATCTTAGGTAAATAAAAAACTACAGAGAAATTATCTAATCTACTAGTATCAGTATTTAGTATAGGCTTTGATACCTACATTCGTGTTAACTGTTGCCAGTTCATTATCAATTTTCTTTTTCCAGATGCGGACAAAAACGATGTATATGTGGGCAGTGTTTTCGTTATGTCTTGCAACCTTAGCATTTGTGAACGGACAAAAATGTAAGTTACTTTGTTTATAATAATATAATAATTAAATTTGAAGTTAGCTCGAGGAACAAATACATTTTTAAAAGTTAACAAGCTACAAACAACTCGGTAAAATTAGAGTCAGTTTAAAATTGTGAAAATTTAATAGTTTGCTAAATTGTTATCATTTCCAAAATATCTATTTTTTATTGTTTAAAAATTGATTGCAATTACTAGGGTTCGACAATTATGACTAACCATACCCGCCAGATAAAATCGGTACTGGCCCCGCCTCAAGCAGATATAATTTAATATCATTTGTGATAATCTAACTTACTCTAGTTTTAATTTTAATTAAATCTAGGGCCAAAATATCGTTTTTAAATTTTGCTACTTGCTAATTGAAAAAATCCGAGTCACATGGCAGGCCTGCACCATGGGGTCCGATTTGTGGCCTGCTGACTGCTATTAATAAATAATGAATGAATATAATTTTATTGGACTGCAATTATTAAATTTTAAATTACAGTCGGATTTATTTAAATTAAAGTTCAACAATGGACCACAATTATGAAAAATTCAGATTGGTCAAGTTTAATAAGAGTCTTTCAAATTCACGGGACCTATAAAACAGTCGAGTTTACTGTATTTATGTACTGTACTGGCTGGAGGTATAAAAACTATTTCTGTGGTCACAAGCTAGAAGGGAATAAGTATAGTATGGGAATCTATGCAGACTTATTCCCTTCTAGCATGTGACCACAGATTTAGTTTCTGCATTTAAAAATATAAAAATTCAATGTGGCTGGCGTCACTATAAAAATAAACAAAAATTGACCATTGTTTCTCCGCCATCTTAGATATTTTGGCAAATGCAACAGTACATTTGAATGGCTCGTAAGCAAAAAGCAAGTATCAAAATAATGTTTGGTTAAGAATGCAGTTTTATCATTTTTCAAGTTAAAAGATTTTAAGCCAAAATACGTATTTTAAGTTTTTTCGGTGATATCTTGAAAACTAAAAGTGAGTATAAAGCAACTGCGCAATTTAGCCCTAATTTAACAGACTTCGCATGTCTTGGTGAGGTCGAAAATCGGACCCAATACATGTTAATGCATATTAACACTAATAAAATTTTGAATGCTATCGAAAATTGATGTTATGTAAAGCACTTCAAGGTGAAATGCAGTATTCTATTAAATATTTTTTATCTTATCTAACAGTACAAATTTGTCATCGGGTTTATAAAATAACCCGCTTAGCATTTTATTCTAAAATGTCGAGTGTAATATTTAAAAAAAAATTGATTCCCTCCGGAATATTTATTTATTTATTTATTTATTTATTTATTTACATTTACGGTATAACTATACCATTAACAAGCAATACAACGGAAAAAACAAAATACAAAAAAAAAGACTGAACAGCATAAGCTAACATAGGTACAAAAAAAAACAATAGTGAAGTACAGTGTACAAGACTAAACCGACTCCAAATATAACACTAACTCCCTTCTAAAACGAGTCATACTTCCATGAAAAAAATCAAAATTTCCGTTACTCGCAGAAACATTATTTGCAAGACGGCACAATCTGGACATGGCTGAATGCTGACCAAAGGAACCAAATATATAGGTGCTTCTAAAAAAAAGCTAGGGTCGTATAGTCGATATCTCTGCAATGGGCGTAAGTTTTAACGAGGGTGCAAATATGCAAATAAATTTAGTACCGAAATTAAAAAATATAGATTTGAAATAAATTATTTTTTATACGCTCACGTGTAAAGTACAACAAACACGAGTAGCATTTATGTACCTACATAGTATTATCTTATATAATAGCCCTACGTCATTCATTTGCTTTATATCGTCGTACTTCAGACAGTTTACTCCAGTTTTAGAGCTAGCTCAAAGCTTATGCATATTGGAATAAACTGCTTACCAGTAAAGAAAGGGAAGCAGGGAGTCTTAATAAGGGTATAAGGGTTAATTATTATGGTAAACTATACAGATAGGTCTGTTTAAACAATTTTAAATCGTTCGACTGATTGTTCGTCGGTTAATTTAAAATAGTATAAACAAACCTATCTCTCATCTAATTTTATTCACATGCTTAAAATTGTCTATACTATATAATTATTAGGTATCAATTATTGAATTATCAGCGTCTATACTATATTATAATTATAATATACGTAGACGCTGATAATTCAATATAATACAGAGGGCTTGTATAGCTTGGAATAAATTCGATAAGAGTTTTCAAGTTTTTTCTTTCTTTCAATGCTACTTTTTTCTGCCATTGACATTTTTCATTTAGTTGTGTTTTTTGACCTGCGATGTCATCATCTCATCATACATTTTTTTAAATGCCAACCCTTATTTGTTTTTACGGATATCGGTATAGAGCACCCTTTTTTGAGTATCAAAATGTAAAAGCACTATGAACTTGAAGCAAAATGAATTCTAAATACAATTTAGACAACGATTAATCTATAAATTAATTTAATTAATTACTTTTAGTAATTATTCATAGGTGATTTATCTTTTACGCTATAGTCGGATAAACCTCACAATATAACCATTGTTGCCACGTAATACTGGGAATAAGGTTAGTATAGTATAAATATAAATATAAAAAAAAAGTTTATCCGACTAGTGTAAAACCGGCTCTAATTCGAATTTTTGATGATTCAAATTTTTTACGCTTTGAATTAAACAACTTTTAATTATAACTTGTTAAGGAACTTTAGTTAAATTCATAATAATAAGCGATATGGTTAGTTCAAATATAATATTATTATTTATGAATATTATAATATAGAAAGTGTTAGTCATATATTATTTTTAAGCTTGATTGATGATTATTAAAAAATAACATTACAAAAAGTGATAATTAATTTCTTTGATTATTATAAATAGATTATAATAATTAACATCACTCTTTTTATCGCTTCAACTGTTAAGAACCATAAAAAATAACGAATAACTGTATAAAAGTTAAACTTTTCTATTTTTTGGTTCATGACGATATTTTTGTAGTTAAATTGGAATACAATTTTTATGTGGTGGTGATGATTATGGTGATGATAGACGCCATCAAATTTATATTATATTATAAATAAATGACGTATAAAGTTTTTAAAGGAGAAAAATTACTTATTTCTGCACCACTCGAATGTACTATATTTTTTTTAAATTAACCTTTATATTAATTCTTTTTTTAAATTAATTAAATTAATTAAAAAAGGTAAAAATGTATTTGCGCAACATTCAAAACTTTTATTCTATAATTAGATTATATAATATAATTAAAAAAAATTTATTAATCGAGCCAGTGGCGTATTTAGAGGGGACAAAGGAGCATATGCCCCCCCAAGGATGACTCGGAATGTACCCCTAAAGCCCCCCCCTCCTGGTAAAAATAATGTTTACTACAAAGTTTTAAAATAGCTAGATGGTGGATCTCTTTTTTAGCGGTATAATATTTAAACATTTAATTTCAGTTTCCTGCAACTGGATGATTTCCGTTTTTCTACATTTTCAGAGTAATGCAAAAAGTTGCTGCTAAACTTAATGTGCCGTAGGGCAATTAATTTTTTTTCATAATATAAAAATAAATAATTTTCTCAAATTCTAATTTTCTTTAGCCGAACGTTTCCCTCACTTTTGCTCAAAAACAAAAAATTTCCTAGCTTTTTTCGACGAAATTTGTATAATTATTCTGTCTTCTGTAGGTATTCTAGAAGAGTGAGAATTTTATTATAATATGTACTGGAGGGTGTTCACCCCTAGGGGGTAAAGTAAACTGCACTCCAAATCTACCTGATAATGGTAAACTGCACCCCAAGTAAACTGCACAAAATTTTGCAAAGTAGTAAACTGCACCCCGAACATTTTTCAGGTATAAGCTGCACCCCAAAAATACGGGGTTATACAGAGTATAACAAAAATTATTTTGTTATACGATTCCCCGATTAAATTTATTAATCCCATGATCGTTATATAAAATGACTCGAGTTTTGTTTTTTTTGTTAATTTATTTTTGTAAAATAAGCATTTAATTACTGGATTAAAATCGTTTTATGCGATAATTTTTTTTCATTATTATATATATTATATTATAGGTTTTGCAGAAAAGAGATTTACAATATGCCAAAAAAAATACTTACAACATGCGACGGAAAAGTATGAGTACTCTTCCAAAAGATATTGCAGAAGTGCATCAGAAGCTACAAGAGATGGATATAAAAACTGGACAAGGTGAAAATTTTCTGACAGTTAACGATCCCACTTCGAATATTATTATATTTTCGTGCTTCACTAATTTGGCTGCTTCGGCAACAGCTGAAGCTATCTACATGGATGGTACATTTGAATATTGTGCCAAATTCTTCTACCAATGGTTACCAATTATTTACCATCCATGGACTATTTAATGGTCATTATATACCGCTGGTTTTTTGTTTATTACCAGCTAAGAAACAAGCAACATACCTTGATTGTCTTAAACAAATATGCACACTTGGTTTTTCCTTTTTAATAGATGATACCATATTCGAGATGTTTAAGCTGTTCGATTTTGAAGTAGCGATCAGAAACGCGTGTGCAATTCAATGGCCAGAAGCATCGATTGAAGGTTGCAGGTTTCATCTTGGTCAAACGTGGTACCGTGCTCTCCAAAAAAACGGCCTAGCTTCAGACTATCAAGATCGCGATTCTGAAGTGGGTAGGTGGTTGCGCTATTGCTTCGGATTGAAGTTTTTGAAAGCGGACGACGTTTTGGAAGCTTACTATGATTTGTTAAAAATCAAACCCATTAATGCCAATCTCGAAAAGTTTTGTGAATATTTATTCACTACATATGTGGATAGAAAAGCCATGTTTCTTCCAGTGGTTTGGGCCAAGACGTCTGCGGATTTGATTTCAACAACCAATGGTTGTGAATCATTCCATGCCGCATTTAAACATTCGCCCAAATATATACAAATTTGTTGAAGCTCTTAAACATGAGCAACATAAAGTTTATATAGCATTGAACAATGTTGGAAAACCACCTTCTCAAAACAAAACTTCTAAACAAAAGCAAACAATTGTGACTGATTTATTGCGAAAATACGAAGCAGATGAAATATCGCGGTTGCAATTTGTAAAAGCTGTTTTTTAGTTGTAAAAGCTCATTTTACAGTTGCCCCCACATTAATTAAATGCCATACCTTATTATTAGGTTACCAATTTTATATGTTATTTTTTAATTTTTTATAAAATTTTAATTAAATTAAATTTAATTTTTTGATTTGATTTGATTTGATATTTTTACTTCTATTTTCAAATAAACAATACATTTACGTTAATTTTTGGGATAACAATTTATTAAAAATAATAAGGATTCAACTACCTGATAGAAAACCAAAAATAATCCCTGTGGTAAACTGCACGAACTTCGAGTGCAGTTTACCATAGGGATTACTTTTGGTTTTTTTGCTCGGAGTGCAGTTTACCACTTTTTTTTTCAGCTTTGTCCAGTTTTCACCTTGTCCAGTTTTTATATCCATCTCTTGTAGCTTCTGATGCACTTCTGCAATATCTTTTGGAAGAGTACTCATACTTTTCCGTCGCATGTTGTAAGTATTTTTTTTGGCATATTGTAAATCTCTTTTCTGCAAAACCTATAATATAATATATATAATAATGAAAAAAAATTATCGCATAAAACGATTTTAATCCAGTAATTAAATGCTTATTTTACAAAAATAAATTAACAAAAAAAACAAAACTCGAGTCATTTTATATAACGATCATGGGATTAATAAATTTAATCGGGGAATCGTATAACAAAATAATTTTTGTTATACTCTGTATAACCCCGTATTTTTGGGGTGCAGCTTATACCTGAAAAATGTTCGGGGTGCAGTTTACTACTTTGCAAAATTTTGTGCAGTTTACTTGGGGTGCAGTTTACCATTATCAGGTAGATTTGGAGTGCAGTTTACTTTACCCAACATACAGCAACAAGGTAGCAACATACCTTGATTGTCTTGACGACGATGGTTGATCGTTTGGCGGTGGCAATACATTGTTATCGGCATCACCTGCTCGTGGAGGAAGCCCACCCACAGTCGTCGACAACAACTCCAATAACTTTACTTCGATGTCAGTATATTGGACAGGTACGTGGCTACCACCACCGGTTTTAAACAACGATTGTTTTTCTGCAGCTTTTTTTCTTCGAAGCTCCTTTTTTATTCCGTCAAATTTTATTTTCAAAGATTTTGAGTTGCGAGGACAATTAAAGGACGAGGACAGCCGCATTAAACTCATTGGCGATAACTTCCCATTGCTCCTCCTTTTCTTTCCATGTTTTCGCATCGGTTTTCTTGTTCTCAACAATGTTTGCATATTTTAAGACAAGATTAGTGAGCAATTGACTTTCACTCGCAGAAAAATTTATTCCTCTTTCTCGCTTTCTCTTGGAATCGGCCATAATAATTTAATTTTTGAAAAAAAAATTTAAAATTACACAGAATAACACTAACTACTATACTATAACCACACTTAAACACGTTTTCAAATGAACTAATAGCGCTAATAGTTTATAATACACCATAACAATGATACCAACATTGGATACTAAACTATTATGTGATAGGTAGTTAACCACAACATTTAAAATGATTGATCAACCCATTTTACTTACCTGAAAATTTATTCGGCAAGTAACGTTATTTGTCAGGTACCTAACTGACACTTTTACTTAGACTTTGATAAACTGGCCCTTAAACAAATATGCACACTTGGTTTTTCCTTTTTAATAGATGATACCATATTCGAGATGTTTAAGCTGTACCTGCAGTCGTTCGTGCAGTTTACCGTCACCCACCCCTAGACCACCCGGTTTACAGTTTTGACTATAATTTTAACAGTTAACTTTCAAAGTAACGTAAAAATTGCTACTAAACTCTGAGCAGTAAGGCACTTAAATAAATGTTTTTCCAAGCTTTAATATTCTCTAGCCAAAGGTTTAAATTTCCCTCATTTTTGCTTAAAAATTCAAATTTCCCGGTTTTTCCTGGCAAAATTTGTAAAATTATAAATCCCCTATCTTCTCCAAGTATTCTAAAAGAGTGGAAATCCTGCGACATGTACTGGAGGGTGTTTCACACCCTGGATTAGTTACAACTGACGCGCATGAATAGATTAACGAGATTCTAAAAATCTTTCATCTGCCCACCTCCCCCCCGCCCAAAGGCACTTTCTAAATACGCCACTGAACCGAGCTAAATCATTTTCAACAACTGGCGTAAACAATAAAAACCTACTATTTTACATTTTACAATTTTTTTAAAGTTAGCTACTGGTAGTCAGTGGCGGACTGTACTGAAGTACGATTGCATCTTTGAATTTGAAATTTTTTTGAAATTCAGATTTTTTTTAAAAGAATACCCCGATATTTAAAAATTTAGTTCGCCACTGCAGGTAGAAAGTTACAATGGCAAAAAATATATAGAATAATTCCAGTTTTCTCATTTAGTTAAAGTGTGTTCACGGTTATTAAATAACGAAGAATGTAGTCAACTAGGAAGAAGTAGTATGGTACATTGCAGCCCAAACGCTCACAGGTAATCCTTTACTTAAAACATATGAACAATATAATATTGAATTAAAATTTTTAGTGTTGATTGCATGATTAATATTGACGAAGGACGAACAGATTTCGGTCGAGTTACTGCAGAAGAAGCACTTTTAGCAGCCCCTTTGACAACTAATTTGGTCGTTGTCGGTGAATTTCGTGAAGATGCTATTTTTGGTAAGTTAAAAATGTATTAAATGTAATTTAAATGTAATGTTAAAAAATGTACTAATATTATATTAGTTTTGCATAGTAATAAAAATCAGATGCAGTGTGGCATAAGTACATCCAATAATAGTTCTTGCCATTAAACATGGATATATTGTCATTTACGACTTTCGTATATTTAAAGTAAAATTATACTTGCTAGTCAAATAAGTGTTCAGGATATAATAAATCTTATAATAAAATAAAATTATAAATTCAAATGGCTAACAATACCATTGAGGTTACGAATAGTTATTTTTATCCTACGTAAGTTTATTATTTTGTATCAATAATTTTATTTTTTTAGACGATTCAAGTTATGCTACCGTTGTTTTAACGCGAAAAAACTACACTGGAGGATGGAAGAACTTGAGAGGAAAAAAATATTGTCATCCAGGGTTTAAATATGATCCTAAAGTAACAGAATTTCTATTAAAACAGTTTGAAAACAAAGTTTTACGGGAGAACAACGCAGAGGGATGTTCAAATTTAGTGGATTCGGGCACTCTTCTTGAGAAAGAGTTAAAGTCGTTGACAGATTATTTTGGACCATCATGTAGACCGGGACCGTGGATTGATTTGGAGGATGTAAATTCAAAATATTGTAGGTTCTTGTAAAGTAAATTTTGAAGTTTTGCCAAATACAATTTATTTTGTAGATAATAAATACTCTAAACTTTGTCAGCTGTGCTCACCAAATAGTGGTTGCAATACTCCTGTTGGAGCAGCGCCTTTTATACAATCTCTCGATTGTTTAGTTCAACGTGGAGGCGACGTTGCCCTAAGTACATTAAATTCGGTGTACGAGTATTTTAATAGATCAGAAAATCTACAAAAACGAGATGAATTTGGTTATTTATGTTATGATGGAAGCGTCAATTCGTTAGATGTACCGTGCGTTTGGTCGAAACAACCTTGGGATTTACTTGTTGCGCACAAGTAAGTTTGAGTATTTTATTCTATTTTCTCTTGCTTTGAATCCTTGAATTAAAAAAAAAGTAGTATTGGACGGTTACGGTCTCAAGAACTCAATTCTAATCGTCCTCCCTCGGTGGGCAATGCCAAACCATCGAGGTAATCTGCCTTGAAAACCCTTCATAAAATGAAGTGGTTAGCCAAAACCGCCAAAACTCATCCTGGGTTGTAGCACCTATCAGTGAAATAGATAAACTTTTAAATTATCTTCATCTTTTTTAATCTTTACGTAATATCTCCACATACATCACATATTTCCACATACCTATATTCTTTTTAAAAATTTCGTTTGGAAAGAAGTTTTATAAATAAAATTTTATTAGATAAGGTGACCAATCGTCCTCCTATGAGGAGGATTATTCTCCTTTTTCGAGAACTGCCTTCTTTTGAAAAGTGTCAATCTTTTTGAATACTCTGTCCTTCTTAAATCTTGAAATCGCAGATTTTATAATGTTTTAATTTTTTAATCTACTTTTTATAATAATAAAAATGTATTGTATATTTTTATTTGTACCCCCTTTGCCTAAAAAAAGTTGAAGAATCTAAAGATAAGGTTTATGCAAAAAAAATTTAGTTGTTTATCACAAAAACAACCAAAATGGTTAGTTACCTTATTTTAGATAAGACATAAGTAATTTTCTTTAATTCGAATTGACGAGAGTCGGGAGATTCCCCCGTTTTCCTTTTTTCCAAGCGTTCAAATAAATTCATTTTTGTTAAGCAGCACTCTTATCTTTGCCTATCTAAGAAAGGAAATATTTTAAAAATTTTAATTTTATAGAGACAGAGGGAGTGAATTAAAAGAAGATTTTGGACATTATTGGTTTCCAGGAGATGTAATTCAAAATTTATCTACACAAAGAGTAAATAATGCAACATTAGAACAAAATCTAAAGCCAATTATAAATTCTGCCTCAAATGGTGTGAGACTTTTGGATTCTGCAAAAGGTTTGAAAGAATATATCGAAGGTATGTTAGCAAATTGGATGATTGTATATTTACAATAGAATCAGTAGTAAAAAATTTAATTTTAATTTAGAATATCGAGTTATTCCGAATGTACAAAATAGCGAAAAGTGTCGTAAAACTATCAAATGGTGTACTGTATCCAAGGAAGAACAAACCAAATGTCAATGGTTGGTACAAGCTAGTTTAAATCGTGCCATTCAGCCTGTTTTAAGTTGCGTTTCAAGTCGGGATAATAATAAATTCTCGTGCTTACAAGATATTAAAATCGGAGCTGCAGATGTAGTTAGTTCTGATGCTCATTATGGTTACATTGCTAGAAGGTAACTTATAATAGTACTTAATTGACTGTACATAATAGAAATTTTTTTTAGGAAAAGACTTGCTCCAATAGCTTATCCTGAAACGTGGGATAGATTTGATTTGATTAAAACTATCGTAGTTATCAAGAACAGCGACTCAAATAACTTACAAAGATTTGGGAATTTAAAACATAAGAAAGCTTGCATTTCTGAATACGGAGGATTAGGTATGAATTAGAGATATTGAAAAATAAATGTGAAAACATGAAATTTTATATAATAGTAGAATTTAAATGATTCAATATCAATAAATAAAAATATTCGCGGGAAAAAATGGTCGACTATGTAAAACGCGTTTTTTGTATGATTATGGTCAATTAGCACATTAGGTTTAAACTTCCAAATTTACAAAAAAGAAATTTGTAACAATCTTTAATCAGAAATTACGATCTTTTTATTATAACTCATTAATTAATTAATTTTTAATTATAATTCTATAAGTAAATTTTATGTGGAATATTCTTAAAATATTTATGTAATTTTAGAGTGGTTATCCTTTATCAATACTGCCCGAGACCACGGAGTTATGTCCAAAAAAATTTGCGATTATGGGGAACTTCTTAGCGACTTTCTTGGAGAATCATGTGTGCCTGGAGCAATTGATGATGAACATGAAAAATCGTCTACAACAGATCACGAGAAATTATGCAGCTTATGCGTACCTGCAGAAAATTATACCGCAAGTGAGTATTGCTGACTGAGCATGATATTATATAGGTACATAATACAAAAATTTGTTATTTTTCTTTGAATCGTAGCACCTACAATTTGCAACGCAAATTACAACAATAAGTATTATGGAAGTGAAGGTGCTTTGAGATGTCTTCAAAAAAGTGGCGATTTTGCTGTTATTACCAATAAAGGTACCCGGAAACCCGGAAAAGTTAAATTAGTAGTAATATCTAATGGTATTTTTTTTTCTAGACTATAAAGATTTTAATTCTGATGATTTCCGAGTGCTCTGTAAAAACGGATCTTTGGCTGCATACAACGGCTTCAACGTTGATGACGATTGTGCTCTTGCTACAATTATAGATAGTGAAGTAATCACTAAAATGAATGATTCTAATATAGCCGATATTGGATATGTTCTATTAAATTTTGAAAACCGTTTTGGATCAGATCGTACTAAAGCTTTTGGAATATTTAATATTTTTAATAGGACTGAAGATTTGTTATTTAGGGATACTACCCGTGGCCTTGCTAAAGTGTCTTCTACTAATCAATTCATTTTAAAATATCAAAAATTATTTGAACACGTCGATCAATGTGTTCGAAATGAAAGGGGTGGTTCACTAAGTGTTGAACCTACCGTCTTTTGTATTTTCTTATCGTGTATTATACTTTTGTTTCATAGGCACTAAGATTTTTTAAGAAAATATTGTCATGTTTAGTACGCCTCTGGAATTTTTTGCTAAACAAATCATAACCATTAAGTAAATTTTTCGTTAACGTTCGTTACTTTCAAGTTTTTTTATCGATTTTGTGAAATAATCGGTACAAATCGTAAAGTCAAACTGAAATTGCCGTTTTCGACATTCACATTTTGATATACATTATAGATATACATAGGTTACCCATTACAGGAACATAAATTGATTTATATATAAAATAAAAAGTAATTTATATAAAACTTGCGGATACTAGTACAAAATAATTTACAAAAAATTTTGTAATATGAAAATTGGTATTCATGCCACACAAGTTTACTAAATTTATAAAATACGACATATTAAATATTTACTTAAGTGACATACAGAACACTAATGTTTTTGCAAAATTGTTAATTTGTTTAAATTGTTTAATCTAAAAAATATTTTTTTAAATAAAAGCAAACTTGGAGTAATCAATTCAGTAAGACGCTTTTAAATTTCGCTCCAATAAATTGTGTTATAAATTGATAATTAATAATAAATATAATGAATTTGAATGTGTAATTTATTATTATAATTAAAACTTTCTCCAAAAACAATTGTATTTGTGGAATTCGTGGAATCACTTAGAAATCGTTGGAATTCTTGTAAAAAAGGTGATGTAAAAACTTTCGAATAGGATTAAATTTTTTTATCTGTACACCCATTGAAAACACATTTGTAAAAATTTACAAGTTTGTTATACAGCTAACATAAAGTTGTCAGTAAAATATTAATTTTAAATAAAGTTTATTACTAACCAAGTTCTTATTGTTTGAATTTGAATACATGTTTTAGAATATATTAGAAAATTGCACGCCTATATAAATCGGTGTTATGACGTTTTCAATATTTTAAGTAAAATGAAATTATTTGCTTTAAGAGCACTTCTGTTTATTTTACATGGTAAGTAATTTTATTAAATAAGATTATATTCACCAAATTACTAAAACATTTGTTAGGCATTAAATGCCATGGAACCAAATATTTTATGTGTCAAGATGGTAGCCTTACAAATGCTATTCAAGTCTGTGATGGAATACACGATTGCCCAGATGGTTTTGACGAAAATAGTGAAATTTGCGCTCGTTCCAAGTAAAGTATCTATTATTTTATTAGCGATTATGTATATAAAATAAAATAATCTATTAGATCAGAGCTATCAAATAATGCTTTTAGTAGACAAATTAAACTTACAGGGAATGCGATATTTATATCTAAAAAACCTGAGGAGGGTTAATACGCTAGTTGTGTAGCTCCGATAAGCGTATGAAGGGCCATCTCCACCGTTTTATTAAACTAAGGTTTACGCTTAGGCATCCCAGGGATATTGAACTTGACCGACAGGGCTGCGCCACTTGAGATACGAGGTGTAACCGTGTAACTCTGATTGGCGTACGAAACATCAACACTTTCATATACTAAGTAAGCTCGCGCAGCTCAATTACGTCCAACTTGACTGACTGGGCATCGCCACTTGAGCTACACAACTAGCGTATAATTTAAATAAAATTTTTTATTGAAGTGAAACTTCTTTAGCGATGTATCTGCTTGAAATTTGTTGTTATAAGGGGAAACAGTTACTGTACGGTAGGGGAAGCAAGTAACAAGCCTCGAGTATCGAGCAATAAGAAGTTCAAAGAGTGGGGACGCTTCCGACTGACGTAGATGCGTTGGTGTATGTGGATTAATAAATTAAATTTTATCTAAACAAAATGTTCTAAAAAATATAGTCGAGTTCGAGAATGTAAGTAATTATTGTTTATTCAATTACACCATATTATATAAAAAAATTAAATAAATAAATAACATCTACGACTAAAGAAGTTTTACTTTCTCCGCCAGCTTATGTGGGTGAGGCTCATTTCGTTTTTTTTTTTAATTTGAACAAAGAAAAGAATGTATACCGACCGGGTCACCAACCATGCACTTGATCATAGGAAAATAATATTGGAAATATTTTTTTAAATTTTTGTTACCCATTATAACGAATAAGAATGAGGAAGGTACTAATTTAAAGAGTTTTTTCCGAGTCTAAAGATACCCAATACTTGATATTTTGTATTTAAAATAATTTTTTCGTCCATATTTTAATAATTCTTATTTCTTTTTTCGGGATTTTGGACTTTTTTAATCAAACTCTGTGTAACAGTCTACGTTGTACTTTGTTGTAACTTTGTAGGATTATATTAATGTATATAAATTCTAAACAACGCGAAAAATGGGGGTCGGATTTGGAACCATTATTTGAGGTGGGATTTAGACCACACTACTCTTTAATAATTAAACAGCATTTTCGTATAAAAGCAAGCAATCAATCACTGAATAAATATTATTTTCAAAAACAGTACTGAGATATTAAAAGAAATCATTTACCATTTTTTGGCGATCTATGAAATAAACAAAATTATCACAAATCATAAATTGGTTAAAAATGAATTACCATACTCTGAAAACATACAATTGACTGCAACAAACCTAATGCTACTAGCAATATGTGTAATCTTCAACCAACCTATGACCAACTAATGGCGACTATAATGAGATCATTATAATCTCAATTTGTGTTTACGTTTTCGAAATATGCATGGAGGTCGGATTTGGACAACGGTCGGCTTTAGACCACTCTCCCCTACATAATATAAATACGTATGGGGAAAGTAAAAAATGAATTGATTGGAGATTTGTCATAAAGAAATAAAAATTGAACTTGAGAAGTTCAATTGACAGGATATTGTGGATATTGTGAGGATAAAAAAATGAGAACCACGACGTCTTCTTTGAGTTATATTAAAAGAGACTCGAAAGAAAAACTGATTAATATAATTTTCTGGATATTCTCTTGGAAATTTCTCTTTTATGTAAACAGTTTTGTGAGACTCAACATTTACGGGGACAGAAGATTTCTCAACTTAGTCGACTTTTTGACTTATCTAATTTTAATTTTAAAAATCGCTGTTCAGATATTATCTTATATGTTTCGAATGTTGAAATATTACAATGTTATACTTTAGATCAGGGGTGGGCAAAATACACACAAATGAGCATTTAAAATACAACATACAAGATACATTGAAAACGTGTATTTAAAATACAAAATGCATTTAAAACGAGTACCTATTTTTTTAAATATTTTCCGTTTAAAATTGCGGGTAAAAAGGTAAAACAAAAGTTTTAGCCGAGTCATTTTAAAATTCTACTATGCTACTCGTCGAATCCATACTTAACGCGAATTATTTATAGTTTACCAGGATAGTTAGACAGAAGATTACTTATTGTGTGTATTTGTTAGATTAAAAAGGTTACTCTTATTCAAATAATATTTTGGTATACTGAAATTTTTGAGTGTTGGTAAACGATATTATGAAATATAAAGCTTGGTAGCTGGTAGGTTGGTTGGTATTGTGTTTATTAAAAACCAATAATCATTCTTAAAATCTGCAAAAAGTGTCACTTATTCTGATTGTCTATTGGTAAAAGAAAAGGAAAGTTAACATTTTTAAGTGTAGGTGGTATAAACTGACATAAATCTAGTACTTACAAAATTTAAATTTTTTAGAAATTACAAAAGATCATAAAATTAAAATGTTAAGGTTACTATAAAATGACAAGGTTAGCTTAGGGTGCCCCTCCCACCTTTTTTTTTTTGTGAGCGTTGGGAGTGGGGAAATCTTCAAAAGACACCACCCTGATGATTAGGGTGCGGTAGTGTTGGATTTTTACCGACTAAAACCCCACTCCTTGGAGGTGCCGGGAATCGCTAGGCATTTCTTCCGTACACTCTCCTGCCTCTGGTTTTTTTGCCCTTTCGGGACTTTGCTCTTCATGTTGGTGACTCATCTTGTAGTTTGGCCTTGGCGGAGATGATGTCGACCAGCATCCTCTCGATCACCATCCAGAGCTCTTCGCTAGCCAGCATCAGCTTCACGATGTTGGTGGGGGCCCCCTCCCACCTTACCAAACCGGTTCGAATACGCTGCGACCAGTAGGGGGGCGGCAGAAAAATATAATTCAAGACTTTTGGGACATACCCTGTATACAAAATATTCGTATTTAAAATACACAATACAAATTACACTGAAATTTTGTATGTATTCGAAATATAAAATTTGAAATACATTAAAATTTGTATTTTATATTTAAAATATAAAATGTTTAAGATACAAAATGTATTTTAAATGCATATTTCAAATACTGCCCACCCTCGCTTAAGATAAATATTCTACTTCTTCTAAAAGAATAATTTAAAACGAAACTTTTTGAGTAGAGGAAATTTGAATTACATTACATTTACATATTAAATTAATTCGAAGGTTGTATGTTACACCATGTTATTTCCCTATGTTCGGGGGTAAGGTCGGTCATCAGGTATATAAATAAATTTTTTACATTTCACATTTTGTACATATTGCTAATGAATACCTATCTTCAAAGCAATTTGATTCCAGTAATTAAATTAGACGTGTATTTATTTGGTCGGTATTTTAAACCATTTTTGGTCAGTATTTTAAATTAACTGTTAGTATTTTAAATAAATGGTCAGTATTTTAACTAAATGAGCAGTATTTTAAATAAATGATAAGTATTTTAAATAAATGGTGAGTACTTATTTTAAATAGATTATTATAAATTAAATTATGCTGGCCAATTCAATATTATATTGACCCTTAATTATTTATATACTGACCAAAATATTATTATTATTTATTTTATAAGATACCTACAGACTATTTATGGAATATGTGGTTACCATTAAGTTACAGAAGATCCTAATATTTTCTTTAAAGAAGAAGAATATTCTCTATATTGCCCCGTAATAGCAGATTACGATAAGTGTCATGAATTCTTCACGATTTACCCGAAAATCCTTGATTAAACTTAAAGCATATTTTTTTCAAACCGACGTTTTTACTTTCCCCATACGTATACGTATGTATAAGGGAAAGTATTCTAATCCACTGAAAAATCGAAATTTTTGTATTAAAATGTTCTTTATCATGTCCTGATAAGTTTTTTATGAATTTTAGTTGGATGTTCGTCTGTATATCTCTATGTCTGTATGGGTGTATGTCTGTATGTCTGTATGTGGTTACGAGATCATGAAAAGAAATAGTATCAATTGCACGGGTTAAACCACGCAACCAAATGTCAAAAAATTTGGCATAAATGTACATCATAGTTAAACTTAGAGGCCAGCTGAAAATGGCGAAAATTTGTTGAAAATTGCGGAAATGATAAAAAAAATAAAAAAAGTTCAAGTGTCAATTACTTTTGGACCACCATTTGTTATATCCAAATTATTGAATCGTGCCGTGTCGCATCTCTTTCAAAAGCACAGTCCACAGAAATTAGTCAAAAAATATGCCTTGATACGGAATAATTATATCCTACAGTTTTTGCGCGTTTTCATATATATTATGGTGTCCCGAATAACGTCTCAAAAGTCCGAAGGGGGGGGGGAGCTCCGCCAAACATGTGGCAACAATGTAAAGGTGCTCTAAAACGGTTTTTGACGATTTTCTCGGTTCCTATCAGTTTTACGAACAAAATACCTCTAAACAAAAAGAAAGACACAATAATTCTACACAAAAAAGGTTCTATAAAATTTTTTAGTCCGAGCAATATTTTTCATGATATAATTATTCCGTACCAAAATCCTAAATGCAGTGGACGACGGAATACGAGTCGCGTCGCAACTCGATTCCAAAAATTTTCGGAAATTAATTAAAGTTTGACGTTTATGAAATTTTGACATGTTTTAGGATTTTACTTCCCGTGTCCCGCGTAGCGCGATTTTTGAGCCCCGCAGATGCGACCTGTCGTTTCCTTGAGGTCTTGCACATCGAACTGTACATTTCAAGAAAGTGGCGAACGAAAATTTACTCTCTAATTATGTGTGCAAAGAAGTAAATCTGCACCTTTAGTTAAACTGGTTTTCAAAGTTTTCAACTTTTTGACTTTTTGATTCGAACTGTAGCTTCCTCGAGGTGTTTCTCCTCGAATGGTACCCAGAAAGAGGAGATTGAACGATAATTTTTATACCCAAATGTAATGGGGAAGGTTATGCAATGTTTATTCATAGCCAATTTTTTAACTTTGTTTCAAGATTTTCTCAAAAATTGACCACCGATAACAGAGAATGTTATCCCAAGTCTTACGGTGTCAGTCTTATTGTTAAAAAATGTTTAAAAAAATTCAAGACAAGATTATTAGAACGCGAACGGCCAGAATCTTTCAACTCCTCGTTAGAGCAAAATGAAAAATTGGAAATCGGAAATTTTATAACATCGTTTGGTATCTACTATATAATATACAGTGGACGAAATTTCTATAAGAACACAGTGATTAATTGAAAATATTTCAATTATTTCATAAATATTATTTTAGTAATATAAAATAATGTTTCAAAAACTAAAATATTATTAGGTAATAATAATGCATATAAGCAAAATTGTACGATAACACTTTATAAATAGAAATATTATTATGCTGGCTAAAGTAAGAACGAAATATCTATAAGAACAGTAAGTTTTTCTTAGTTCTTCTTCATCATCTGTATATCAAAATTATTTTAACATTGAGTACAGTTGAGTTACAGTCATGGTGAGCATTGACAATAAAAATTGAAGGTATATTTATATAATATTGAACCATGCCGAGTGGAAAAGTTTTAAATTAAAAGAAAAGGCAAAACTTGGTTCATATCACGATGCTGGATTTTCTATTAGAGAAATAGCCCAAAAATTAAATAAGTCTGGTACGTGCATACACAATTTTCTAAGATTACGTGAAAAATATGGCAAACACCACTCCACTGGTGATAATACAAAATTAACAAGACGCAACCATTCTGGCATCTTTAAAGAAGCAACAAGAAATGATGCAAGTGCTAGTGAAATAAAGAAAATTTAACATTTATCTGTAACCACACGACGTGTACAACAAATACTACAAAGAGATATAGGGTTAAAATGGACTAAAATGGTAAAGAAAAACTCTTACACAAGATCATAGAAATGCAAGATTAGAATTTGCCAAATATCATACGACGTGGGATGAAGAATTGAAAACTGTAATATTTTCGGACGAAAAGCAGTTCAATTTAGATGGTTCGGGTGGATTTAAATATTATTGGCATGATTTACGTCCAGATAAAGCTGTAAGCATGAGTAGAAATTTCGGAGGTGAAACTTTAATGGTTTGGGCAGCATTTAACCATAATTCTAAAACACCAATATGTAAAACTACTACAAGAATGTATGTAGATAAATACATCGATCTTTTAGAAAACATTTTAATTGAGTTCATTGAAGAAAACCACAACGACATCGTTATTTTTCAGCAAGACAACGCAGCGGTACATAACGCTAAGAATATTCGAGAGTGGTTTTAACCAAAAAATTTGTCACTTATGAAATTCCCAGACCTCAACCTCATTGACAATGTGTGGGAAATATTATCCCCTGCGATATTTAAAAATAGGAAGCAATACAACAACATTCAAAAGTTAGAGAATGCAATAAACTATAAATGGAAAAAAATCGATAGAAACATATTGGAAAAATTAGTTAATACCATGAAAATCAGAATATGTGAGGTAATTAAAAACAAGGGAGGCAGTACAAGTTACTTAATTCCAAATGTAGTTCATTTCAACGAATTTTTAGAGACCGTTCTTATAGAAATTTCGCCACACATTTATGCGTTAATTTGAAATTTTTTATTTGTAACAAAAAATAAACAAATTTTTTCATTTCTGGACATTAATTTTTTGCTTTCTATCATTCCTTAATTATTTCCTAGCATTCTTTTCATTTTACTACAAATATTCTTGTAATTTTTATTAAAAATAGCAGTGTTCTTATAGAAATTTCGTCCACTGTATATGCATTTTGCAATAACTAATTAAAAACACAGAAAAGATACCTTTCACTCTCTCTCTCTTTCTCTTACACGTCTTAAAATATACTTACATTTACATCTTAATTTATAAATATAATGAATTAAAAATTATAGTTCAATTTTTGCTATGTAAATTAAATAATCACTTGTTTATCTTTTGTTTTTAATACATATTTTGGTTATTTTGATAATCTAATTAAAAAAGTTGAGTAAAAAATTATACAAAAGAATTGCACAACGCTAGTACCAAAGAGCAAAATAATGAAGAAATTCTTGCCCTTACCTTACTATGAAAAAAAGTAAAAAGTCAGAAAACAGGCAAATTGCTAAAAAATGTTAATACAATACCTATTATGTACATTTCATTTTTTAGGTGCTTATTTCAATAATGTACTTTTTTGAGTTTATTTATAAATTTTGCGTGCCCCTGTCCATCCCAAATATACTAGGCCCAATTTGTGCCCATCCATTTCAAAAATTGCTTTTTTGTTCAAAAATTGGTCATTGCTCAAAACATCTTGTGCTACTCCTCTTTCATACTATTTTCAGAGATGCTTCTAATTTTGTTTTGGTAAGAAGGCATTCTTTTAGTTATATTTGAAAATATGATATTCTCATTATTGGAATATTACGAGTAGAATTAATACTTATTTAATTATCTATTTAATTCAATTAATATGAGACACTTTCAGATTAAAATTCAAGTTTTTCATATTTTCAACATCCCACACTGTGTATTTCGAAATATCTAAATCTAAAAATTGGCAATATATTTTTACATTATTAATTAAAAAAAAGCAGTTACAATAATACGAATAGCCATTATAACAAATAGACAAAAAATTTTAATTAAAAATGACTACAAAGATATTTAAGAAATATAAAACCGTTGGTAATTAGAAACTTTGAATCCGGTTAATTATGAATGACGGAAGCTATTTACTTGTTGGCATGTAGAAAGAATATCGCCAGATTTACAAGCGTATCTACAATTATCTGGTTCTCCTGTCCAAAATCCGACACCATAGCCAGTGCAATCACATTCCGCTTGATGAGTATCAGCACATCCTGCATTAACGTAACATAATGCCATAAGCATTGCAACGACAAATAGTAGGAATTTCATTATCTACAACTATTATTTTAGCACAAAAAAATCAAAAAAAGTTAAACACTTACGGTAATTAATAAAAAATTATTGTTAACTATTCAAAAACTAATTATCAACTGACATCCGATAATCTAAACTCTATATTTATAGTATTTTCCTAACCTTGAACAATTCCTATTGTTTATTTACTATGACAAATAACAAATTACCTATACATAAAAAAGCAGTTCTCTTATTAACAAAATATAAAATTGGTAAAAAGATTACCGATGATATAATATTGTACAGTTATTTCTGTAAAAATGTGGTTTTCTAAAGCTTATAAATGATTATAAATATAAAATACTCAAGATTTTGAGAAAATTTTATTTCTTTTGTGGGCAACATTTGCAGTATAAAGTTGAAAAAACTTAATTCCAAAATTAATATTATTTAGCAATTTATGTCCGGTAATCTGAAAAAGTAATAATTTGACTTATTTTGTCTATTTTTATTTTATTATCATCTTCCAAATAAGGCGAGGTACTTCATTAAGTTTTTACATATTAAAAACAAGATAAAAAATAGTGATCTAATCTGTTTGTTATAATAAATTATTTTAATTTTATAATTAAAATATTAAATTTTAAATTGATACAAATTTCCAATTTGGCCGTTTTTTTAAACTCGACAACTACAATTTTCCTGAAATTCAGATAATTTATAATCTTTTTGCCCTTTTGGGTCGGATAAGTCGATAAGTAGGATAAGAAGATAATTGGATTAAAACAATAACAGATAAACTGCTCAAATGATTTTAAAATAATACATTATATCCCGTGCAATAATCATATGCAATATGCCAATATCCCAAGTGCATTCAAATTGTCGACAATTTTGTTGAGTTCACGAATGCGTTTGTGCCGCAAAGCAACAAACGCATAAGTGAAAATAAACTTGAAAAAATTGTCGCTGCAATTCGATTGCCATTGATGGTTGAATGTTTCGTGTTTTTTCATTCCAATATAATTATTTTCTATAGTCGCAGCGCTACAACCCAGAGTGGGTTATTTTGGCTAACCACTTCATTTTATGGAGTGGTTTTCAAGGTAGATTAACTCGGTGGTTTGTCATTGCCTGCCGAGGAAGGACGGTTAGAATACAGTTCTTGCTCCACTAGGGCTCGAACCAGGGTTCTCATTAGCCCATACCTATAGTCGATACTTCGCCCGATCTCGTACTTGAGTCAGACTTAAGTACGAAATCGACCAATCAAAATAAACAATTTCGTACTTAAGTCGTGCTCAAGTTTTGCTGGAGCCAAGCATCGACTATAGGTAGGGGCATTAGATATATATTATTATATTGTATTTTTTTAATAATTAATATTATTTGTTTCAAACTTTTCGACGGCGATTTTCCCCTACAAATATTATCAAATATTAAGACATCGCTGCGAGAAAATCATAAGTATTATAATATATTATTGTTTGTTTATACTCGTAGAATGGGTTTCGGCGTTGGTTTTATTCAAATCGAAATAGTATATTCTGTAACGAATTAGGAATTGGCATATTCTGTACGAGGGAAAGTTTGTCACCCAAGCCGTTTTGGCCAGGGTGACGGTCCCCCGAGTGCAGAATAACCATTCCATGCGAGTTCCAGACTATACTTTCTATACGACGGACGCACAGTGCTAATGTAGGGGAAACTGGTCCAAAATGATCCCTCTAAGGGAAAAGCAACATAATTTTGAAATTTAAAAACTTTTTTAATTTTCATTAATGTGTAACGAAACTATGGCCTCTTTTCTACGACTGCTAGTATAAAACGGTTGAGTGAAGATATTTGCAAATTATTTATTAATTTTATTGTAAAGCTATAGAAAAGGATCATTTTATACACATGACCCCCCTCATGGTGAAACATGATTCATAATAAAATAAGGCACTTTAGTAAAACAATTTTTGATAATGTGGTAGTTATATTTATGTACAATATACATCGCATATACATAGTGGTTTCAAAAAGTATTCGTACAGTCCTATATTGCCAATGTAAATTGCATATTTTGAAACCGTTTTTTGACATAAAAATCGCTTCTACAGCAAAACTTTTTAGACATTTTTTGTTAATAATTTAATTGTCTTCAATTTTGTACCTATACATTTTCGGTTGCACCGATTTTGAGATACAGGTGTAAATATTTTTTTAATTTTGTTTATCTTGTTTAAATCACTGTCAATCAAACACGGGGCGACAAAATAGTAATATGTATAGGTACGAAATTGAAGACAATGAAATTTTTAACAAAAAATGTCTAAAAAGTTTTAATGTAAAAGCGATCCTTCTAGATCAAAAAATGGTTTCAAAATATGCTGAAAATGATCTGAGGATCATTGTATACACACACCGCACGGGATCGATTTACCTCAATCGGTATCATTTCGAATCAAAACTTCATTTTACACAAATGAATACGAACTATAACGGAATGTGTAATTCAATACTCGAACGAATATACCATTCTATACAAAATTAAAGGCCGTGAAATTTTTTACAAAAATGCTTCTATAAATTTATTCGGTAAACTTTATAGATTAGGAGATATGGGGGGCGGGGGGGGGGGAGACAGTGTTGATAATTTTCTTACTTACTTTTTGTTTTTACTGTAATTTTTAATTAATTTTGGAATTTTATAATTACTGACGGTAGTGATGGAAAAGAGAAGCGATATTAACCCTGTAATGCACATTTCAAATAGAATCTCGTTAACCCATTCATGCGCGTCACAAACTATGACCAAAATCTATACTAAAATTGGTTTCTGATAGGATTTTCGTAAATATTATTACATAGAAACCTTTTCCTGACAATTACAAACACAACGAAAAAAAGATCAGCCAAATCGGTAGTGTCGTTCTCAAGTGATGAGGCTACATACATTTTTTACGTTTCATTTTTATATACATATAGATTTGTATGTCCATATGTAATTTTAATTAAATGTATTAAAATGCTTTTTACAACTAATGCCAGTCTGTAACTTACAAAGATTTTTTTTCATATCAATATCTTGGAATCTTGGAAAAAATCTTGGAAAAAAGTATTCAAGAAAGGCAAAAATTTATTAAAACTTTCCTCCTTCATATCTTCTAATCTGTAAGGTTTACCAAAAACATGTTTAAGACAATTTTTCTAGAAAATTTAACGGCCTTTAATTTTGTACAGGGCGGGATTTGCTCTATCTAACGTCATTTTCGAGATATTTGACAAAAACTGTGGAAATGTATGGTTTTGACTCTTTCCCCCCCTCGCCCCACCCAAACCCGTCGCTCTTAAGCGGGAGACTTTTTAGTACTTATAGAGCAACTCCTTTGTATATAATATAAAATTATAAACATTTTGTGACAATCCAACCTCTTATTTTTTGGATTTCGGGGTTCACATCTAATTATACTGTACTATACAAGAAAACAAGATAATTCAATTTATCTTCAATAATTCAAAAGACACAAATAAGTGATCCGCCATTAACATCGGTACTAACTACACGCGTGTTGGACGTAATGCATTTGTTGATTCCTAGCTGCCATTCATAGTTTCATAAAAACGAGAGGGGATCATTTTACCCCAAAGGATCATTTTATACCAATCTCCCCTATTTCTTGTAATACGCAATCACCAATTTGACAGTTGGCGTTATAAAACCAGTAAAACAACTTGTTGATAGATATCACTACCAGGTTTTAATATTTCTTAGATGTGAGAATATAGCCATTCTGTAACGGGTGTTACAGAATGAAATATATATTCTGTATTAGTCGTATAGAAAGAGGTTTCTACACAGGCGTGATTCTACATACTCCATGGAATAGAAAAAAGGTGAAAAGTACATTATGTTGTACAATTTGTAATAACATTTGCTAGCTTGGGGGGTGGTTTGGATTTTGGCGTTGGTTTCGTTCAAATCGAAGAACTCTTTCTGCATGCATGGAAAATGTAACTTTTGAACTGCAGATAGATGGTGGGGTGCATTAATAAAAGGGTAAAAAAGTACTTTATGTAGTAAGTGGTGTTACTTATAGATACTTACTTAACTTTCCTTATTTATACTTTCTTAACCCGAAGAGATGAGACGGGCGTGAGTGGCGACTAATTAACAAGCTTCCAAAAGATTTAAAAAAAAACACATCTTGTAACATAACGATATAATGAATTTTGATATTATTTACACAATTATGGTGTACAACACCTAACATTAACTCAATGCTAAATCATCAATCAAGATTATCGAAATCCTAGTGATCACCACGATCATTGAAACCCAAGTGATCACCACGGCCGTGGCTGGACCTAAATAAACTTATTCTAATATTACATGTTACATTCGGCCCTGGCTGGAACCCTGCTAAATATTACAAATAAGTCTGACCTTAAGTTACAATCCTTAATTCTAATTAAATTGCCGATATTCCATGGGAGGCTTGATCAACCCACAACCACATAATTCACAAATTGAGTTCATTGAATCCCGAAACCGTAATTAACCAAGCACTTGCTTAAACAATTTCAAATTATAATTGGATTCGCGAAGGCTTGTTACCAATTCTATGGTTTGTTAGGGACTACTCCTTCTTCCCGTCTGTCTTACTTATATATTCGTTCGATTACCCCCTTCAACGATGGGTTCGCCTACTGTCTGTAAATCCAGACGCTGAATCGTAAATAATCCCACGGTTATGGCGGAGTGGGTAAGCATAATAATATTTATCAAATGCTGAATGTTGGGTTCCACACGCGACGGAAGCTGGTAAGCATAACAATTTGTGTTGATGTATTAGCTGAAGGCGCAGATCTCACGCTATCGGACGGTGCTTATTAAGCATGGATTAAAAATAATTTAATTTTCAACACCATAAAAATCATATTTAAATATATAAATCTTAACTTGTGAGAAAATAAACAATTAAACTATAAATAACAAGTTAAATTCAATAATATAATCAAATATATCTTAAGCTTTCGACGATTATAAATTATTATTACTCATCATAGGTTGTTCCTTAACTCACGATCTTTTTGGATCTTAGGTCGTATCAAAATGACAATGTGTTTTGTTCCCGGTTTCCATGTATTTTATTTTGTTTATATTAAATAAAATTCTGAAGAAGACGACAAAAATCGTCGAAAGCTTAAGATATGTTTGATTATATTATTGAATTTAACTTGTTATTTATAGTTTAATTGTTCATAAAAATCATAGGCGTAACAGTGGGTCATTCTCACAGAATATGCAAATCGATGTCCCATCTCTATTTCTTTTCATATATGACTTAATTATTCTTGTTTACAATAGCATATCTAATAAAGCAAAATCTATTGTTTGGTAAGCTAAACATATAAACGAAAAATTATTATTTTTCGGGAAATATCGAAATCACGGTAGCTGAGATCTCAACTCCGTGCCTTGTCCTGCTCTGCAATTTTGAAAGAACATTTCTTTTTTAAGGATTTGTAAACAAAATCATTCTCATAACGGCTTCACTATTAATTTACTTAACTCATTAAGTACCAAGCATATTTCACGAAATTAGACATAAATTTTAATTAAAAGAATACTTGTTATATACTTATTTCTTTAAGGTCTACAATAAGTTACTGTCCTCAGTAACAGAGGACGTTGGTACTTAATGGGTTAAATATAGTTATATATGAAAACGTGGTCTGTACCGTCATAATATATTGAAAATAACTATAAATTATTAACTTCACAATATTGGTCTCAGTTTTTATCCTCAACTCCGCTACTATATTTTTATTTAAAAAAAATGATATTTTTTGACGATTTTTGTCTAACATTTATTTTAGAATTCCCACCAAGGGGTAAATATCCCAAAAATTTTGTGTACACTTGTTTGGAATTCCCTTGGAAATCCTTGGAATTCTTTGGAAAAAAACTGGAATTCCTTGGAAGTCTTTGGAATTCTTTGGAAATCACTGGAATTCCTTGGAAATCACTAGAATTCCTTGGAAATTCGTGGAATTCTTTAGATTTTAACTTATTTGGAAATCTCTGGAATTCTTTGGAAATCCCTGGAATTCTTGGAAATCTCTGGAATTCTTGGAAATCATTGGAATTCTTTGGAAATCCCTGGAATTCTTGGAACTCCCTGGAATTCTTTGGAAATCCCTGGAATTCTTGGAAATCACTGGAATTCTTTGGAAATCCCTGGAATTCTTGAAAATCCCTGGAATTCTTTGGAAATCTTTGGAATTCTGGGAAATCCCTGGAATGCTTTGGAAATCCCTGGAATTCTTGGAAATCATTGGAATTCTTTGAAAATCCCTGGAATTCTTGGAAATCCCTGGAATTCTTTGTAAATCGTTGGAATTCTTGGAAATCTCTGGAATTCTGAGTCTTGTGTACAGAAATTTTACTGGATATTTACCCCTTGATTCCAACAACGGTTATTGAATTCTCGTGTCGGTATAATGTAGTGTGGTCTTGAATTTATGTAATAAATAGTTAAAGTTTAAAATTATGTAATTGCTCATTAGGGAGTATCAACTCCTTGATCTTCAAAATTGGTAAGTCAGCATAAATTTTGTCCAATAATCCACATATACTTTTTATAAAAAGCATTAAAAGACCCATCTCATCGTAGGAAACTTTTAAACTCCAGGTGAACAAATACCCGCGAAATTAAAAAATTCTCAGCTCCGTGATTCTCAGAACCGTTACGGTTTTATGTCACGGAGTTGATATTTTTTAAATGGAACTTCTTATATGAGAAGAAAAACAAATTTTTTATTCCGAATAAAGATGATAGAGCTGTATTGGAATCAAAAGATATTGTTGAAGTACTTAGACAACCGACAATAATTAGTTGTGAATTGTGATCATTGTTGTGATTGATCTATAAAAATGAATTAAATAAATCAAACAAATTAAATAAATGAATTTCTCAAAAGTTAGAAAAAAACCAGTAGTTTTTTATATTTTCGTTTATTTTCAAATTTTCAATTTTATTTAGATTAAGCCTCCAACATTTCGAAATTATGGGCCAAACCACGAAGGTATTCTAATATGTCCCGATTCTCAAAATCATTGAATAATGTCAAGATTCTTTAATCTGCTAGGATCAACTTTTTACGCTTTTTTGCAGTATGGTTCCCGGCAACTAGGCTTTCATAATACACGTCTCTGTTTTTTTTAACTTTTTTAAATTCGTTTATAAAACGCCAAATAGTCGGTCTTTGGTTGCTCAACTGCGAAATTGATAACGGTAAATTTTAATCCTAACTTACAAAAACATGGAAGGTAAAGAGGTATAAAAGATAAAATTTGAACCATGTTAATTGACCTAGGTATTCATGTAAATACAAAAGGTCAACAAATCGAATATTGTTTGTTTAATTCCGAAGATTATTGATATGTGGCGCTAGAAGCGCTCGGCGAATCGTGCCACGGCGAATCGTGCGCGGCGAGTTGTACCCAACCGCTATTAGTACGGGAGCCGATTGCTTTTTGCATTGTACACCGAGTACAAACACCAAACTAACGTTTAAAGTTCTCTAGGGAAGACCTATCGTTCGTTACATCTTCCTGTATAATAGAGAAAAGAAATTATCCAGGAATATGACGCATTAGTTTGAATTTCACATTAGACTGTAAGTCCAGTTCAACTTAAACTACTTGAGTCATAGCAATGGATACAGTTCTAAATTTACCAACTCAGTATCACAGGTAAAAATCAGCTTGATACAAGATGTATGCTATGCTTAGTATTCTGCCATGCCATAAATATATGGCAAGACATTATCTATAGACAGGGCCTATTTTACCATTAGGCGCATTAGGCACGTGCCTATGGCCCAATGGCCAGAGGGCCCAAAAAAAGAGAACATAAAATTGTAAACTAAAAATTAAATAGGTACTGATAAAATAACCCAAAAATTGGGCTTTCGATGCTAATAGTTGCACTCGAAAATAAGGGGCCCGAAAATTTGCTAGAGCCTAGGGCCCAACTCAGTTAAAAATAAGCCCTCTTTACAGAGTTTCTCAACCCCCACGGTCCAAAAAGTGTTCGCGAAAAGAACCACAAATCTCAGAATTTATAAAAGAAATTCTTAATTGGAATGGAATGAATAATTAATTTAATTCTATAAAATAACAATGAGAAGAAGCTGAAAGTATACCTTAATGTATTACTAATAATAACTAAAACACTTTTCTCAAGAATTATATTGGTTTAATGTGAACTAGTTTCGACTTACGTGCTCATCAGTATTTTTTTTTATTTTGGTTTGTAGGGGTCCCACGAACAAATTAAAATATTTGTGTAGGGGTCCGTAGTCACCAAAAGGTTGGGAAACATTGCTTTAGACCAGGGGTCTTCAAACTTTTTAGCCTAAGGGCCAGACTGATTGCTCCACAAAGCCCCGAGGGCCAAGATTTAGCTACAGTGGCTAACGAAAATATTGAACCCTCCTATGTTAACAATGTAAATTGCACATTTTGAAACCGTTTTTGACATTTAAAAATCGCTTTCACAGCAAAACTTTTTAAACATTTTTTGTTAAAAATTTTATTGTCTTCAATTTTGTACCTATACATTTTTCAATTTTGTTGTCCCGTTTTTGACTGGCAGCGACTTAAGTAAAACTCTATAAAACACAAAAAATATCATCATCTATAGCTCGGAAACGGTGCGACAAAATAGAAAAATGCTTATGAACAAAACTGTAGAGAATCGCGTTTTCAAGAAAAATTGCATATTCATTTGTTCATTTCGTCGCACCATTTCAGAGATAAAGATGACAATATTTCTTGTGTTTTACAAGGTCTTGTTTAAGTCGCTGTTAGTCAAAAACGATGAAATGAATAATGAAAGCAATGAAATTTTTAACAAAAAATGTCTGAAAAGTTTTTCTGTAAATGCGATTTTTTTATGTCAAAAAACGATTTCAAAATGTACAATTTACATTGTTAACATAGGGGGGCTCAAATATTTTCGTTAGTCATTGTAGCTCTTTAGATTAATTGCTTTTTGACAACTTTTTGTTATGTTTTGACAACTAGTTTTAGGCTGTAAATAAAATATCTGACTATTATTTAGTTTGATTTGATTTATCAAAATAAATAATTAAAGGGCGGGCCAGATACCAGACACATCGGCCGGATTGGTGGTGCTCACGGGCCGTAGCTTAGAGACCCCTGCTTTAGATTGTAATAATTATATTTGCAATTTTACAATTTTGCGATATTGTGAGTGAAAGCCGCCAGTAAATTTTTGTAAATTTCTTCCATATAAAACACTTTCTTCTATTTAAAATTATATATGTATTGTATTTACATAATAGGTAGGGGAGACCGGGGCAAAACGATGTTCGGGGCAGAACGGGAAATCTGCAATTGCGCGCGACTCATACGTGCAAATGTGCCGGTAACAGCGCTGTTCGAACGAACTTAAATCGCCTTATATCAGTCAGTCTGAGAGGACCGTGTCGATACTTGTTTTGCCTACGCAGTAAACAAAAACTAAATTTGTATATAATTTTAAAAAGTTTCGTGATAATCATCTGTGTGCTATGAGGTGACTAAACAAGTTTTTGCAATATTTTGAACCAAAAACCGTAGCAGTAGTATCAGATTTCGATGTTAGGTACTAGGTATAACCTCACTGTATTAGGTTAGAAATGCTTGGTTTCATCAGTAATTTTGTTCCTTGGGGCAAGATGATCGGGGCATAATGGGACATAAGAAGACTGATGAACAAAGAACTGAAAAAATGAAACTTGAACAGAAATTTGGAAGAAATAAAATTAAAAAGCTCAAAAAGAAAGTCAGACGGACACCGTTTCCTCCCAAGGGGAAGATGATGATGATTGTGCTTGCATTCACTGTGGGTACTTATTTTCCAAGTCAACCAAAGGATGGATGATTTGTAGCGTGTGTTGCGGTTGGGCCCATAATTCTTGCGCTGGAGTTGATGACGAGGACAACAAAACACATATTTGTAAATGCTGACAGGGCGATTAAAATATGTATTTGCCATTTCCCATTTTGCCCCAACCACGGGGCAAAATGGGAAATCTGACTCCCTTATTAAAACAATTAATTAACAACAATTTAAGGGATTTAGCTTGTAAAACGTATTTGCTATATTAAGTTGAATTATAAATGATGTTATTTTAGTAAAATTTATTCCAATAAACAGTTTAATTTTCTTTGTATGATGGTTCTTTTCTTAAGTACCTATATTATGTATTATTATGTATATTTTAATTTCAGATGCTCATCTAACATGTTTCGTTGTTTGTATGGAGCCTGCATTAGTAAATCTGCTCGTTGTGATGGCAAATACCAATGTTTTGACAAATCAGATGAATTTTTTTGTAAACAACATATCAAAACGTGCACGTTAGTATTTTACTGTACTTAATAATTTTTTTAAATTTTATAAGGTATTAAATAGAAATTTTATTTAAAATAATTTGGGATAAAAAATTGTGGTCCAAAAGTAATTGACACTTAAACTTTTTTTATTTTTTTTATCATTTCCGTAATTTTCAACGAATTTTCACCAGTTTCAGCTGGTCTCTAAGTTCAATTATGATACCTATTACGATTGATACTATTTCTTTTCATATCCTAACCACACACTGACATGCAGACATACAAACGAACATCCAACTAAAATTCATCAAAAAATTACGATAAGAAACATTTGAAGATTTTTGAGTGGATTACAATACTTTTTCTTATACATACCTAGTCGGGACATAAGTTCTGTTACACAGTATTAATTAAATTTTTAATGTTTCAAAATAATAAATTCAATTATGATCTATACTGCTTTATTACTTAATATATAAAGAATACATTTTTAATATATTTACTCAAAATGTCCTCCTTTAGCCTTTACACAAGCCTTTAAACGCCGTGGCCAATCATCAATTACGGCACGGACGACTTTTAACGTTATCGATGCTGCTGTTTTCACCAAATCCCGCTTCAGAAGCTCGATATTTTTATGAGGCTTACTACAAGCCATGTTTTCAAGAACTGACCACAATTTATAATCCAAAAGATTTAGATCAGGACTTCCAGAAGGCCATTGTTCTGCTGCAATAAACGCAGGTAAATTTTTTTTATTACCGTGCCACCTAAATAGGGTTTTCGATCTCTCGTGCCTAATTTTTTTTAAAGCTGTTGTTAACCTTTGTCCTGTTGCTCTACGAAAAGCCCCAAGTTTTAGGTCCTGCCTCAAAACGCGAGACACGCTTTTTTTTGAAATTTGCATCTCCATAGCAATAATTTTTTGTTTTCGCAGAGGATTTCGTCGTATTCTTTCACGCACTACTTTAATCACTCGTGGAGTTCTTATGGTACGAGGACGTCCACTTCTTTTTTTGTCAGCTATTGCATTTGTATCGGTAAACCGTTTTATAGCACGACTTACAAACATTTTTGAAATTTTTAACGGCTTTAGCAATTTTAAAATTTCACTATTTGATACACCACATTTATGTAACGCAATAACTGCTATCCGATTTTCTTTCACACCCCAATCCATGTTGCTGGTTGAACTCAAAAATTTTAACTATAGTCTGTACAAATTGCCAAAAGAAAGGGCTTTCTAAATATGTAATTGTTTTCCACCCTCTGTAATCTTAAGCTGTAAAATCTAACGGTTCTTTACAGGTAACAGAATTTATGTCCCGACTAGGTACATACGTATACTATATATAGGGAAAGTAAAAAATCAAAATGCTTTTTAAAAAGCCTATAAAAAGAAATGACTGAGCTTTGTAATTAATAAGAACTACATGTGTTTAAAAAGCTTTCGGAGGTTTCCTACTTTCTTTACACACGGTGTGTGATTTTTTATAACATCATGCCAAAATTCAACTTGAAAATTTGATTGGTAGAGTCATACCAGTCGAATTATTATTGGTCCGAGTAAAACTTCAGATAAACTAAGTCCATCAGCTCCGGATAAAGACTGCTGTGAAACCAGCTTAACAAAACTGTTTTTTGTTTTTGTTTTTAATTATACAAGTAATACTGCGAGAAAAGATGTCTGCTTAGTAATTTTGGGAAGCTTATTGTTCCATGCATCTTCCATGATCTTCTGTTCCTAGTTTTCTATTTGACTCTTTTTATTCCAAATTTTCTCTCAAAAAATCCTGAAAATTATCGTATACGGAACTCGGAAATTTTTTAGGACTTCCTAAGGAATTCCAGTGATTTTCAAAAATTTCTACGGGAATTCGTGTACGCACATTTTTTGGGATACGTAGTTATTTCTTGCATACAACTTGATATCTATGTGGAAGTTTACTATTATATACTTTTTTTTTTATTTAACTCCCAAGAGATACAAGCAATCTATACAAGTATAATAAGCTTTCCTAAAATTATATAAAATTATTATGTTTGGTCAAGTTACTTGTTTTTTAATTACAATACTATCGTATTTATGCTCTACTTTTGAATTTATTAATTATTATTTTATTATTTATTTTATATATTTTATTTTTATTATATATTTTATTTTTATTATATATTTTATATATTTATTATTAGAATTAGATAATATTTTTTTAACACTTTTAACACTTCAGCACCGACGAATTTCAGTGCTTAACAGAAGAGTGTATTCCAAAAAATAAAGTATGCGATGGTATTGACGATTGTTTAGATAAATCTGATGAAAGAATAGATTACTGTAATGGAATTTTATGTCCCAAGAACACCTATCGCTGTAAATATGGAGGATGCATAGATTTAGATGCTCGTTGTAATGGATTTAAGGATTGTGTAGATGGTTCTGATGAATCAGAACTTCTGTGCAAAAGTTTAAAATGTTCGAAAAAGAAATGCATCAAAGGTACCTTATTCTTGAATTTCTAACAAATTTTTTGTAATATTTGCCTATGGTCTGCATTATGATGGTGAAATAGACCTAATAAAATATCAAAAATATTTTGAAATATATTCATTGACATTACAATTTTTAAATATTTAGCTTATAAAAAAATTACGTGCCCGCCAATAATTTCTTCAAGAATAATAGTAAAATGTAAATCGGATAAAAAAATGCATAAAGGATGGCTACCATGCAATAAAAATGTACCTATAGGAACAATTGCAGAATACATATGCAAACCATACTATCATCCAATCAATTATTATCATGCAAACAATACTTATACCATATGTCAACCTGATGGTACCTGGAGTAGGGAATATTTACAATGTGAACCAGGTATTTAAAAATTTATGCAAAATTCAAATTAAAACCACTCCCCCCCCCTTTTTCCTCTTCCTAATAAAAGAAAATCCTTCCCCATCCAATCCCCCTCCCACTCCACTCAAAATACACCTTTTTTCTATCAGTCAGGCTTCTATGCCACTTCCAGGGTTTAGTAATTTCCCACTTAACAAATTACCCATGCCACTTCATCTACATCAGCTGTAGGAGATTAAGGCAGCACTCACGTGCTGCTAATGCTCTTTTCTAACCACTTCTGCCTAACCTAACTCAAATTAAAATTTTTTGACAATAACAATATAAAATATTTAGATTGTGGAAGAGCAGAACCAGTTGTTGCTCCATTAGTTGTTTATGGTTGGAATACAGAAAAAGGGATGTGGCCGTGGCATGTTACTTTATATACTCTACAAGAAGGAAATTGGAAATTTTGGTGTGGTGGTAGTCTTATTTCAGAAAAAGTGATAATAACAGGTAACGTATAATTATTGTCTCCTAAATTACTTATATACTTAATAGGCAAAGTATCAGTTTTTATGATGTGGTTTGTGTTCTATAGTTTTTATTGGTGACGAGACTTTATGTATCCGCAAAAGCATGAAAACTGTCACAAAAAGTTACTCTCTTCCCAGATTAGTACCGAGTACTTTAGCGTTAGCAATTGATCGCATTCACTACTAGGCCAATGATCGCCTCTAAAATAGTTTGTGTTCTCTAATGCATAACAATAATAATATTTTTTTGGTTACTCGGAAGAGCTCTATACTTTTCATGTGTACATCATATACAATGGACATATTTTTTATAATTTGAATTTATTGCTCTAAATTTTTTTTGATGTTGTTCTCAGATAATATATAGAAATAATAATAATAAAAAATTGTAATCAAAGTTATTGAAATATGTAACAGTTTGCTGATTAAAGAAAAAAGTTCAAAATAAATAAAACATTGCCATGTAAACATAATTATTATTAATATTGTAATTTATAAAATTTAAAGATAAGTTTTTGTATTTTATAATTTTTTTAAAGAAGTTATAATCATCATAATTTTACTAGTATTAATCAATAAAAAACATAACAATCACAAAATTCGTGGTAATTGACAGCGTTAATTTAAAAGCAAAGTTAACTATAATATGTACATAATCTGACCTCGAAAGTAATAATTAAATAAGTGTATTTTAAGACATAATTATTGATTATACCGAGAGTTTTTAAATAATTCATTTAAATAAATAATAATTTACTTTGTTTACTTAAATATTATTTGTTACATAAATCATTTATTTAAATTAATGTTTTTATGTAAAATTTTATTATGTTGATTATTATGACAATCTCCGAGGTGATATTTAATAATGTTTATCCAACATCTCTTAATAAATAGTTTGTTACTATGACTATATTGAACAAGAAAAACTGCCGTTTACATTGCTATTATTATATAATTTTTATTTGTCAGCTAGTAACAACTCGTAAGTTAAAGATAATAACACCAATATTTTATTGAACTACGAAATTGCTTCGAAAATTACTTTCGATATCCGTGGGATTCACAAAATTCATAATTTAGTATTTATGCAAGACTTCCTAAAGAATGAAGAAATTTTGATTACAATTTTTTAAATTATTTTGAATCGATTTCAGAGCGGCCCAGTGTAAATTAGTTCATTCTCTAAATAAAGAGCGAGGTGACAGAAAATTTCGCTTTCGAACAATTCGCTTCCGAATATTTCGTTATATACATTTCACTACCGGACATTTCGCTACCACTCCCAAATTGCTATCTACTAAAATTATACGGAGGGGTGTTTCGCATTAAAAAGAATTTATTTCTTAAAAAATATTTCAATTGTAATTTTAATTTAATTGGATTTGATATTAATTGTTGGATGAGGTTGGTTTATTTGGAGAAATTAAAATAAGCAAAAGCTGATTTTGGATAATTGGAGATAAACAGATCAGAATAGATCTGGATTGGAATATTAGAATTTTAATTAGAATTAATTTGAATGATAAAATTTGCAACATTAAAAATTAAAATTTTAAGGAACAGCGAAATCATCTCGTAAATGTAACTTTTCCATTTTAAAATTAACAATTTTTTTGAATAAAAATTTTAAGTTTAGCCGAGCAATATTTTAAAGAATTGTCAAATAATAAATATTTTCGTTTATAATTTATTTTTCTTTTTCTGTTTAAAATGTTTAAAATGAATATCTGAAATGTTACATTGTTTATTTTTGATTTATGTCAAAAATACTTTTGTCATTGCTAACCATTTTAACACAAATCCATAAAAAATTGTTTTAACTATTATTTAAAAAATACTAATACCCATATTCACAAACGTCCGTAAAAATTTTATCGAACCGTTTATTTAAACAAACCAATGGAATTTATTTGCTTGTACTACGAAATCATTTTCATTGGTTTGCAAAATTAAACGGCTCGTTAAGTATTTTACGGACGTTTGTGAATAAGGGTATAAATAGTAAATAGGTAAAATCTGTAAAAAAAAATTTTATATTCTTTATTAGAATAAAACAATTTCTGGTCCTGACGATAACCACACCAAAGTTGGGCAAAACGTAGACTTATACACAGTTTTATTAAAAGAAAGATCCAAAATTTCTAAGAAAGAAAAATTATATTTTAAAGAATTTACATTTTCCTGGTGAAACGGAAAATGTTATGCAAATCAATAAAATTATGTGGGTATAACAAGTTAAATTTACTATTTTGACTTTTATATTATTTTAAGTACTGATATCGATTTTTAATCTTCATTTATTATTTAAGTTACAAAAGATCAAATAAACCAAACCTGTGAACTATGTACTAACACTACTTTATTAACGAAATGAATAATTTCTACGAAAAGCTAATGTGAAACTATTCCTGAAATAATTTGATTCTATTGTTATTAATTTCGAATGCAATTTATGCATTATCTTAAAAAATGCGTTATTTAAATATCATATTGTTATCATAAAGTCACTCTTTATAAGTATACAAAACTTGACAATGATACACATTTTCAATACTTGCTTTATAAATAACTATTGATTAATCGGATACACATTATGTTATTCAAATATTTTTGTATTATATTATGAAAACGTAATAGCAAATAAAAATTATTAATGTTTATTTATTTAAATTTTAAAATAAACATTACAAAGTTAACTTAATTATGTAACACTAATTAAACAACACCTACCCAAAAATGGTATTTTTTATTATTTCTAAAAATTGTAAAAAAATAGAATTAAATTTCACGTAGATAAATAGATTTAGAAATTATGTAATATAACATAGGCACTATTCTAAAACAAAATTGAATCAATAAATTTAATTACCCGTAACAGTTAATTAAGGTAACTCATTGTTGAGAAATTTTTTAGTCTCGGTGTAACCAATAATAATAAATAATAATTTATTATTTCCATAAATAAATTCGGAATCAATGTTCTTCATTATTTTAGCTGCACATTGCACTTGGACAGTGACACCTGATACAATGAAAGCCGCATTAGGAAAATATTACGTTAATTTTAATAGTACTGAAGCGTTCACTCAAATTATCGATGTCCAAAATATAATTATTCAACCATTGTATCAAGATGTATTGGGCAATTATGGTTCTGATATCGCCATCATAATTTTAAGTAAAATGGTCAATTTTTCTCCATATGTCTCTCCAGTCTGCGTTGACTGGGAACTTCACGATATAACCGAACATCTTTCAAATGATTCAATTGGAATGGTTAAAAATATAAAATTTAAAAATTTTTTATAACTAATTTTTTGTTCAAGATCGCAGGAATGGGCATTACAGAAAAGGATACTTTCAGCAAAAATCTTAGAGCCACCAGTTTACCCGTAGTATCAGACGAAAAATGTATTGAATCGCAAGCAAGCGATTTTAAAAAATATATTACTTACACTTCGTTTTGTGCAGGATGGGCTAATGGTAATTAAACTACCAACTATTTAGTAAAATAATTTGCAGGCTTTTGGCATAAAATAAATAATTAATTTTTTCAAAACAATTTACAGGCACAGGGGTTTGCAATGGCGATAGTGGCGGTGGTTTAGTATTTCGTAAAACCACCGATGCTAGCGTATGGGTTCTTCAAGGAGTTGTCAGCGTTAGTCCAAGACGTTTAGGTACTCTATTTTGCGATCCATCACATTATACTATTTTTACCAAAGTAGGCATGTATGTAGATTGGATTAAAAACGAATTAAAGAAAGTGCATTTTGTGCACATCCCGAATGACACTACAGTAGAAAACGTAGCTTTATAATTAAAATTAGGGTTTTAAATTTATTAAAAAATAAAGTAGCTGTAAAAAAAAATTATTTTATCTTCATGTACTCACCATTATTACCAACCAATTGACTAACCAGTCAATACATATTTCGATGGGTCACTAAACTCAGATGAGGTCAAGAAAATAGCCAGTTTCACCTGACCTGAAAATATTAAAACATAAATTATTTCGTTTGAATTTGAGATATAACTGATATTAAGTACTTACCTAAACTAACCTATTGTAAGCAGTGAGAGATCAAACAGAGTTCAATCAAACTGATTATTAACATTATAATTATATTTTATTAATTAAAAAAAAACAACAAAATACTGTATAAAAGCAATACAATAATATAATATAATATAATGTATATAAAATATAATATCAATTACAATGTGCAAAATGAACAACATTTATTATTTAAATCCATGCTTCCCAACCACAATACATTCTACCTAATAGATTCTGATCAATTGCTTGATCTAGTAAACATTTAACTTGATCTTCAACTGATAAATTATTAGTCTTGCCGCAACGAAAATTGTATTGTGATGATCCTTCTAGTAACTCAATATACCTGTTCAATAACGGAATATTGTGGCTATGTCCAGCTTTAAGTTCATCAATTGTAATATTAATAGGATTTGCTCCTTCAAATTTAAGTCTAGCATGTTCTAATTTTTTTAATGGATACCATTCGTCATTTTTACTATCACTTTGTTGGTTTTCTACATTAGGTGAATTTCGAACATAATCCAACCAATCTAAAGATGGTTCTTGTATAAAAACGTTCATTGTTGCCAATAATATATCCGACTTTTTTCTAAATGCTTTTAAGCTGTGAATCATAGTTTTTTGTAATAAACCTTTTTCGTCAAAAGGTTTCAGTAAATGTAATATCTGTGGTGTCAAACGGAAAGGCACTAATTCGGGAATAGGTTGTATTTGTGTACCAGAACCAAAAGCATGGCCAAAATCTATTCCAATTGCTTGTCCATTTTGAGTGCCTATCAAAATGTTTGATAAATGTCTGTCTCCAATACCAAGCAACCAATTTGATATACACATGACCGAATAACTGATAACAAATTTATGTCTAATTGTAAAGAAATGTTCCGAGTTAATACTAACATTCCAAAATGCTTGTCTGTAAATATAAATTTAATCATTAATTTATTATGCTTTATTACAATAATTAAAAATTAAATTACCTTAAAGCATCTAACGGTAAGTTACTCATCAACAATTTGTAATTTAAAATAGTATCCTCTCGACTGTATTTTAAATAAGCTTTATTATATATTTCAAGTAAACTTTTGTTTCCAGGACAAGCTTTAGTTAACCATGATGTATATTTTTGAAAACATTTTTCGTGAACTGATTTGTCAAGACCAATAAATTTTTTTAATTCCATTGTATTACCAACCCATTCAATTATACCTAAACGACTTGTAAGGGGAACCACCTGAAAACACGAAAAATGTTTTATTCAAATTATTGTGTTGAATAAATTTGTACCCACCTGGTAAGTATCGATGTGCAATTGTCTCGTATAGCATTGTTGATCTTGGAATAAAATTTTATTCATTAAATTAAATACTTGCTCAATTCGTTGATCTTGTCGTAAATCTTCACCAAATTTTACCAAAAATGGATATTCTTTAGCATCATTACCAAGTATTGTCAATTTAACAGGTCTCTTTGCAGAATTGAGTGGGGCCACCTATCATAACAACAATAATATCTAATAATAACCTGACCAACTTGTGGAAGAGATTCTTTGAGATTATAAAGTATAAAACGATTGGAGTTAAATCTAATAATATAATAACTAAGAAACTTCTCACTTACAGTAGACAAGAATCCCATTATTTTTATGTGATAGTTTACAAGAGGACGTTTTTCACCGGTATATTGTCCTGGAATTTCTAAATCATACAATAAGTTTGCAGATTGAAAATTAGTTAACCATGGACTGTATTCTACTAATCTGTGCGATTCCAGCTTTAATGCCAGTATCTTCTGTTTTATTATTTGTAATTCATTGGAAAAAGCAACCCCATTGAAAGATCCTAAAATTAACAAAAATTAAATTTATTGGTACAATCATAATTAAATATAATACTTTGTGTTAGATCTTTTATTTGTTTTTCATATTTTTCAATCTTCTTAAAAATAACACCTCGAAAACTGGTCACACTTTTATAGTTTGAGCTTTCACAATAAATGTCATTTAAAAACTGTTGTTTTGCCACATTAAAATTCTCTTGGGAATTACATGCTTTAATTAGTTTGTCAATGTAATATCTCAAAATGCTAACCGGATTTGCTACACTAGCCAAAGCTTTCAAAAAGTTATCAATTATATTGTCAGAACATAATTTGTTTAGTCTAAAAAATAGATGCAAGGGTGTAAAATTTTAATCAAATAAATTAAAAAAAAAGCTTTTACCTTTCAACTAATTCTTTTCCAAATTCTCCTACCGTATCATCATTAAAATTATATTTCTCTTTACTTAAACGATATGCGTATGTTATCGCTTGAGGATAGGCAGTTGCAATTTTTATGATAATATTGTGAAGAGAGAAAATTTTTGGAGTATCAACATTCGCCAACAATTGAGGTATCCATCCCAAAAACATCCAAGTAGGAATATCTTTCACCTGAATATAAAAAGAAAAATTTATAAAATAATTTAAAACAAAAATATACTTTTCATACCTCAGTATCAAAAGTTTCTCTATAACAACCACCTATATCCTTATTTAATAGACATGGGAATAATTGTCTCCCTTCATTTGAACCTAATTTCATTGCTCTCAGCACACTTACAATAAACATACCAATAAAATCTTCACTATCTTGAATGGTGTAAGACAATTTCAAGTAAGCATTTGCCATGCAAGTAAATACTTTTAGATTCTCAGTATCCATCATATTTTCAATTTGAGTTTCGCATGAATGTAAAGATTTCTTTAAATTTGTAATACCAAAGTTCAATAAAGTTTGTGAACTGTCTAGTGAATTTTTTTCGAAGTAGTTCTGAAGATCTTTCTTCTTTCTAATCAATAATTCATTATTTGCATCAAAAATTTTATGCATTTCCCGTGTTATATCGCAAAAATGCTCATTACTCTTAACCAAATAACACAGTAGGTCATCATTAGCACTGAAAATATCTTGTTGATTTCTTATAATACCTGTAAACGTAAATACAAAACAAAAAATAATAATATATTTAGCAAAATAAAACTTACTCAGTTGTTCGACAGATGTTTTAAGTTTATCCAGTTTGTTTTCGTTATCATCGCAGCATTGTGCTATTAGAAAAGCTATTTTACTGAAACTAAGCTGTCGTTTTACTTTTTCTAAAATATTATTGTTATTGGGACTTGGACAAAGCTTGATGTATTTTCTAGCAACAATGTAATTTTCTTGTTCGATAGCTTTTTCAACTAAATTCAAATGCAAATTAAATTTAGTAGTGTTTAAATTTTGAATATCATTTGCATCCAAAAATAATTCACACTTGGATTTTAGTGTAGAAAGAAATTGGTTTCGATAAGCAGTTTTAGTTTCATATTGGAATAAAGATTCAATTCCACTAGAACAAGTTTGATCCCAACACTTTAGCATTACATCTAAAGAATCTTTGTGGTTTCTTGCATTTATTTTGTTTGCTTCATTTACAAATGAATAAATGTCAACCATACTTTGCACATTCAAAAGTTTGTCAGCTCTAAGCTGGGAAAATTGTGGATTCAAATGTAACCAATTTTCTAAAAAACGCGTGATTCCCAATTTTAAGTAAAAGTTTGCAGCGGTAAAATCATTTTGCAGAAGCCATAACATTGCTATTTCTTCCCCAAAGTTATACTTTAAATACTCTAATTTATCTGCGTCTTTAAGTGATTCATTTATTAAATTGAATAATGTATCATCGTAATTTGTAAGAGTTTTTCTCAAGTTGGACTTGATATACCAAGGTAATAGCTTTTGTTGATTCCAGTCGTTGTCCCACAAAGCCAACCACATCCCCTCTCGGCTATTAGAACCAACTACTTGCTCTATACAATCAGGCAATTTATCCCATTCGGACAAAGAAGCATAGCACTTAAAATATGATTCGTAATAAAAATCTTTTTGTTCTTGCGAGTTGATGCTCATAGTTAAAACTTGTTCATAGTATTTTTGAGCCAAACGCCAATCACATTTGGATTCAGAATTTATTGCCTCTAATGCTATTGGGTGGCAATTAATTTTTTCCATAAAAACACTATTAACCACGTCCCATTCCTCCATATCTTTGTGCAATCTTAAAAGTGATTATTATATATAATTTCAACTTACAAACACTTAATTACTTACTCAGCAAATTTGACCCAATAAAGATCCCTTCCATTTTCTAAGCTTTTTATTCTTTTGGCAGGAGTTTCTTTTTCATTTTCTAAAATTATATACTCTTCCAATATTAAGCTTCCGATAGCAAATAAACCGCTAGACTGACAGATACTAACTATTGTGTTAGGATCAAATTTAATTTTGTTTTTATGTTTTAGAATTATTTCTAAGAATGCAGCCATTGTATTAGGAGAAAACTGAGTAGAATTATTAAAAACATTATTAATGCCAATAGTAGTTCCATTTATAAATGCATCAGTTTTAATTACTTTATCTTTATATAATTTTTCTACTACAGACGTAAAAATTGATGTATAAAGACTTCTCGCTAAATTGGCATCATGCTAAAGAAAAAAATAATTAAAAATTAGTTATCAATTTTCTAAATAAATTTAGATACAAAAATAAATAATTAGTTTAAGCAAAAAAAAAGTACTTACCTTAGCTAACATTTGAAGAGGCAATAGTATGGATGATAAAGTTATTTCTATATCAGGATAATCTCCCTTTCTATATTTTCTGCATATGGTCACATTCTGCTCCTGTTGTTTAATTTTTTCCTTTCTTTGGTCTTCTGCCTTGATCGACTTTTTAATTTCTAGATTTGCAAAGTGCCTACCAGCATTTACTGTGTTACCAAATCTTCTACCTAGCATATACCGTGTTTTAGAAGTCACTTGACTAGGGAGTTTAAAAATGCCGTTATCACTATTTGATGCATTTGTTGAATTCGTATTAAACATTAAACTACTAGTATAATTGGAAAATTGCGTAGATTTTGGTTTAAAATCGTTATTATCATATTGAGTAGGTTCAAACTTTAAATCAGCTGAATCACGTAAGACATTCAAATCTATTGGAGCTACATCAGCTTGTTGCGATCTTAACGAATCTACAAATAAAGGAACGGTGGATATGTGCTGCATTCTCCAATTAGTATCCAAATTGTATTCTTCAAATGTGCAATCATACAATGTGTATTCAAACAATTTTTCAGAGTACTCTTCCATAATTGTAATTAAATTTATTATTAAATATGTGCTGTAACTAATAAAATGTTCCTCAATATTGGGATTATATAAATTATTTAATAAATACAAAATTCTGTTTGGAACATCCATAGGAATATCTCCAACGCTAGACCAAAATTCAAAAATCTTTTCTTGTAGAGTTAAATCTGTATCAATTAATCCTTGCAATAAAGCATCTTTGCAAATTTTAATAATTTTTACAAATATTTCATCTTTTCTATTATAATAAGTAGAATAAACAAAGATAAAAATATTGTAAGTTGCTTTCCTACAATCCACGTTAAAATTTTTAATAAATTTCAAAACTTCTTCTAGTATGGATAATAAGTATGCATCCTTCAAGTATGGTACAGATTTTTGAATAAATTCCAGAGTAAGTAATTGAATTTTAATGTTTTCTTCGGATAGCAATTTATTGAAATCAATTGATGACAATTCGTTCATAGAATTTAAAGCTTCAATTCGTACCATAAATATATTCAAGTAAATGCACTTGAACTCTCCAAAAATGTAATTAAATTTAGCTACCATTTGGCATAAGTATTTATCTGCCACTTCGGGATAGTATAAACAAATTCCTTGTAAACAATATGCAAACTTATTATCAGATAATTTTGATAAGTATTTATTCAAAAACTCGGAAAAACTACTTATTATTTGAATTTTCAGTGCATCGTCTTGACTAATAAATTGTAAAGCCATTCCAATTATTTCAGAACATGGCTTATAAACTTGTAGAAAACCATTATCCAATAACTTGACTAAAGCTTTTAGAAAAGGTATTATATTGTCGGAACGCCATGGCGCAATATTATTCGCCAATACAACACCAATTAATTGAATTCCAGCTGCTCTTTGTTTTGAGGTAGGCTCAATTTGAAGTTGTTGAAATAGAAAATCGTATGGTATGGTTAAATACGTGTTCCAATTTTCTATTATTACCTTAATCACCTCTAGATTACACTTAAAAACACTTTGTAAACTATAGTCGCTGATCATCATCGAAAACTTCAATAATTCAGATGCAAGTTCTACTTCGTCTTCGGGAGTGACGATCTTTGACCACGAAACTAACATTTCCAACTAAAATAATAAAAATAAATAGATTCTTTGACTTATATAATATTATAGTCAATCAAAGAAGAAAGTCAAATACTTACAAGATCTACAATAAAAAAGTTGATTTCAGTTCCGGCGCAACCATCTACAATAAACTTAAGTATAGGTTTCAAAAACCATTTAGCATACTTTTGAAATATGTCGTGGGTATTTTTTATAACTGTTATTAAAAATATTTTAACATTAACATGAGTCGTTTCTGCCATTAGAACAATTCGAATATCCTCCAACCATTGTGGTAACTTTCTATCGTCATGTTTAGGTAAAGGTTTAATATTATTTTCTACAATATGTTTAATCAACCTACAAATGGTAGGCATACATTCGTGTTCGTTGATGCTTGTAGCTTCTAATTCAATCACAAAGTGTCGATTTTCATTAGAGTTTCTATTTAAAGTTTTGTAATTCTCCGTTTGACTTCTTACAAGAACATTGCTAAAGTCAAACCTGGTCACGTCTTCACTTAAGGTACTATTGAACAAATGCTGAGACTCCATGTATTTCACTGTTTCCTTGTTTACGTCATCACTTTGAATATTACTGCGAATATTAACCAATCGTTTCGTAATCAAAGGTACCTTATCAATATCTATGTCAAATTTATATTTTTTATCAAAATCTATCAAATTGCTCCACAATATATCGTTCTTATTTTCTTCACGCTTAAAGAACCAACTGTAAAATATCAAATCGGTTTTCGTGATAGTAATGATTGATGCTAAAGCGTTATAGCTGTGGCATCGGTACAAATGAAAAACTTCCTTTGGCACAGAAGCAACAAGATTCTCTTTGAAAACGTTCAAACTAACTTCCGTAAATAACTTGTTCAGCTTAGATGGAGAGTCCGATGAAACTGCTTTGAATATAGGACATGCATTCGTTTCAAAACTTTCGATTTGGATTCGTGGATATAAATTTTCAATTAAAATAAATGCAATTGTTTTATTAACAATATGGCGCGCAGTATCATCTTCTGGAGGTTGACCATCGTTTAAAATTGATTTGATTGATTTGATATACATAACGTAAAATTCTTCAAATGCACCATAAGAACAATAATGCAATAATGTTGGAAAAATGTCTTTTGCAATTATGTATCTTTGATGATCAGTGAAATTATTAAAATTAAAAGAAGACTGATGAATTAACCGTAAGAGAAGCATTTGTTGGTTCTCAGTTATGTTCATAATGAAATCTTTTAATATTAGTTGAAAGTCAATGTTTTTGGATATATTGTCATCACCGACATAATAATCAATAGCACATAGTAATAAGCAAACCGATTTAGACATTCTAATGGCATTAAAAAATTTCTTCAAAGTTGCCAAAATATCAATATTGCTACTTTTAGTGCTCTTAAAATATTTTTGATTTAACAATTGCAAAGCAGTTCTAAAAAAATGCAAAAAAATGTATTATAACAAATCTTATTCATACTGTTTAGTTGGTTCAACTTTTGCATTACAATTTTCATTTAATAGATTTCAAATTAGAACACATTTTTCTTTAATTAATAATAATTTATAAATTTAAAAATAAATCTATAAAAATCTCTACAATAAAATGAAAGTTCTGATGCATACCAAATAAAAAGTGAAAGTGGTTTCATAATATTATTCTTACCGAAGTTTTTCATCGTGTACAGTAAACGGACCAATAATTCTAGGAAGAACACATAAAACTTGTGTTATAAAATTAAGTCCAATCTCAATTTCTAAAGTCCATTGTTGATCTTCATAATTTAACAAACCAATTATCCAATGAATTATTGAAAGTTTGTCCTGAACCAAATTATAAACGTGCTCTGGGCTTAACCCTACCAAAGTATTTAATAAATCAAGTCCTTGAATTTTCTTGACTGTACTCAAGCGAAAGTAAAGAATAGAAGAATCCATGTTGATTAAGCATAAATTAACAAAACTTGCTAAAAGTTCTGGATCTTGTTGTTTCCTAAGGTATGCTTCTATTTCTTTTAAATATTTAAATAAATATTTAATTTTCTCTGCTTTAAATATTTCGCTAATAAACACGACATGGTTCTTTAAAATACATTTCAATAAAGTTTCCTTGAAAGTTTGAAAGAAATAAAATCCGTATTCTATTTCACAATTTTGTTCAATATCTGTTAACATTCTAGAATCGCACATAAAATTGAGAGCTAATAAAAACTCTATTTCACTTTCAAGAGCTATTTCTAATTTCAACATGTAAAATTCGATGACAGTTTTATGTAGTCTAACTGTGACTCCACTTCTGCCACTAACTCGAATTAAATTGTCATTTAGATAAGTAGTCGTGTTCACCACGTATTGCAATATATTTAGACTTTCAGCCAGACAACATTTCTGTAAAATCGATAGACCTCTCAAAAATTGACGTTGTTGGAAGGGAACTATATTTAAATTCAAATCTGGAAACATCACAAGTTTGTTAACCATGTAAGAAGATAAATTATTCCTTAAGTCATTCAGAAAATGAATCGGCAACAAGTTACTATTTATTTCGTATTTCATCAAATTCAATAAATTTAAAATAGTGTTGTACTTTTCGCAGTCTTCTACATTAAAACCTAAAGTAGTCGGATCAAAAACTCTATTGCAAATTAAACTGCATACATTCTGATTCCAAAAGTTCTGTGTTGTAATATAACTAATATTGGATTTATTCACAAGAATCGTAGTCAGAAAATTGATTGTTCTATTAACAATTGCTGACTTTATAACGTTGAATTTTTCCATATCGGCTGAAGTGTGAAAAATATTTTCGTTACCAATAAGTTTTAAAGCATTGGAAATATCGCTCGTTTGTAAATTATTCAAAAAATACTGCATCGACTCAAAAAATTTACTGCTTCTCGATTGAATGTTCGAAGAAATTAATTTATTGTCAAAAACAAAAATATAGCCATCTAAGGCGCATAGCAATCCATACATCCATTTAAACAAACTTTTAACTTTTTTGTTACTAGACACACTACTCAAAGTAGTATGTCTGAGAAGTTCAGTTTCGTAAGTGAGAGAAGCCCATTCCTTGTTATCTGATAAGTAAATTTCAATAAATCTCTCTAGTTTATTGTTGCAACTTGTTACCAGGGGTGCAATTTTACTAAACATACTCATGCACTTTTCTCTGCAAGAAGGATTCATAGATCCAGTCTTTTTTAACAACCAATCTGCTACGTGTTTTAATAAACTACCTCCAAATTCATAAGGCACCCTTCTTGAATCGTTAGGAGTATTAAAATGATCACATTTTTCCACGAGACCTCGCATTACGTTATTTAAAGAGGACAAAACTTGATTTTTACAAATATTTTCTTCCTCGCAACTTTCTGCAAGTGATAAATTGATAACAAATGAATATAATAACTCGAGCCAAAACATGTTAAACATGTGACTTTCTTCTCTTAATATTGTGTAAGTATTGTTAAATATTATTGCAGCTCCGAGTCTTTTAAAAGGATCCGGATGTAAACTAAAAGAATGAATTAATCTGATCCACACTTTTATATTAATTGGATTTTTTAATAAATCATCTTCGTTTCTTTGTTTGATTGTCCATGCGACGTACTCCTTAATACATTTACCAGTAAAATCTCTTAGAGATGAATCAGTCTTATGCGATACACTCTCCTAGAAAAACAAAATTGTAATCTAAAGATTCTTTTTTAATTTTTCAATAAACAACTCACGGTTAATGCATCTATTACAATTTGTACATGAGGATTCTTATTCTGATTAGGATGGGAATAATAATGCATTAGTTGTATCGACAATAAAGAAAATAACTGTTGGATTACTTGATCCACATCGCATCCTAATTTTAAGATCGGATTTATTACAATTTTTAATAAGCCTTCCAAGTCTTCCAGTTCCCTTTGGCTTTTTGGATGTACTGCAAATTTTACAAGTATAATTATATGCCAAGCTATATATTGTGCTGTTTTTTAATTAAAATTTGTAATTATTTTACTGTTCAATTAAATATAACTCACCTGTTCCCAAAATAACAATCACAACAGAATGCAGAAGTTCGCAGGCAAAAACCCGAATTTTTCGATTACTCGAATACAAAGCCAATTCAATAATCCTGGGTACAAACTGATCCAAATATATATGCATACGAAACTCCTTAAAAGGAATTGGAATTTTTAAATAAGAAGTTTGATGTAACACTGCAGTGTCGCTATCGTTTTCCCATTTCAGTAACGACAAGCTGAAATTGCTGTTAAGCTGCCCCAAAAATGTTAGAATCTTAACTTGAAGTTTAAAAAGTTCAGGTTCAGCTTGAACCAATATTTTTCTCTTTGCAATTGCTTGTGGAGTTTTCCTAGTTTTTGTTGTGGCAAAAGACGTCGCACTTGTTCCTATCGATTTACTTCTTAAATATGTGTCAAGAGATGGTAACACTTTTGTTAAAAGTGGTTCAATTTCGTCTTGCAATAAACTTTTAAACCATTTTTCCAATGTATCAATTCCAGAGTTGGCAAGTTTTAAGTAACTGTGACCAATGTCGAATAAAATTATAAACACTGATGCACAAGATGGTAAAATCTCTTTGACAAGACCAATTGGTGAAGCCAAAATTACATCAATACATGCAAGTTGTAAATCGTCCTTAAATTCTTTGATTTTCCATACAATATGTTGTAAAAATTTACATAAACTGTAAAAACAAATTTTGTAATCTTCTCTTAAAACAGTATCGGTTTTGAAACAATTTAAACGATCGCAAATTTTTAAGCCACAAACCAGCAGCTTATAAAAACCACTAACAAAAGGATATTTTGTAGATTTCGATAAAACTTGGTTGATATATGTAATTATAAATGGTTTGAACAATTTACAATCAATTTCTTGCAAAATATCCCCATAGAAATCAACTGCATTGACAAAAATAACCATATCGTTCTTTTGTACAGCTTCGTAAGATACATCTATCGAAGTAAGCGTTGTATGTTCATCTTTAAGTTTTGTATTTAAATTCAACCTGTTTATAAGCAAAAATAACGTTTTAATAAGTTCATTAAAAATATTTTTAATTACATGTTTTAAAGTATCTTCGCTTATGCCATATATTTCGTATTTAGAAAAATCTTTTATATTTAAAGATTGCCTCCAAAAATACATGTAATTTCTATAGGTAATAATAATTTCATCATCTTTAAATATCTCTGCTTCTACTGCAATTTTATGCGAGCATGTCCATAGCACTCCTTGGTAAATTATACCGTTAAGAAAAATTTCAAAATTATTTAAACACTTCTTCATGTGACACATTGCCAATATAAAAGCATCAACCACCAAGTAATGTTGTGCAGGTGATAGATTTGGAAGTACTTTAATTAATACCACGCACACATGTTCCAAAGATAAAATATGACTATTATTTAAGTTGGGTTGATTACAAATAATAAACGATAATGTTTGAACAAAATGTGGTAGTAAGTATATGTGATCATTATTTGTTGGATCCTTATTTAAAATGTAGATATTTTCTATTATTTGAGAAACCCTTATAAAAATCTTATCAATTTGAGTTTCCGATGTATGCAATTTGAAACATTGGGCAAATATTCCTAAGCCTAAAATTTCAATCTCCATTTTATACGAATCCATAGATTTTTCAATCATCCATCCACATAACACCATTTCAAAATAATTTAAAAAATACTGAAATAAAAATTATTTTGTAAATAAGTATGTATGTACCTACTATGTGTAAAATTTACAGAATTGAAAATCTTTCTGTCCTAACTCTTTGCATAAGCTACTCATAATTCTCGGACCCATGTGTATTCTCTTACTGCAAAGTAGACAGTAAGTTATAGGCCTTGGTAGGGTAAAAAATTCAAAATTTACCACAAGCCGCCACTGTATGTCATGCCAGAATTCTCAAAAAATTGCCAAAATTCTAAAATTTTCTAAATTAAAAGTATAATTATTAGAAAAATAATTGAAAAGTTCATATTTTTGAATGTTATAGTATATATCTTGTAAAAATTTTGTATACAGGTCTGGAAATTCCAGAAGTCTCCAAAGATTTCCAAAAATTGTAATTCTAAAAATTATTTTCAAAGAATTCCAGAGATTTCCACGAAAATCCAGTGAGTTCCATTTTTTTAAAAAGATTTCTCAGAAACTTCGATGAGGGCGGAGCCAAGAAGAGCTCGAACAAACCTCTCATAGACATGGCATAGTTTAAACTTGTATATTTAAACTATGGTCATGGTACTATTATACAGGTATGTTCTTGCGCAGATAAGGATAGCAAGCTTGGGTAATCTCTCTCTCGCACATTTAACCAGCCGCAGCCATATTGGTTCAGTATTAGTTGTTTATTTACATCTACACAATGTCGGGTGCATGTCAATTGCAAATTTGCAAGAACTACTCGCAAAAAACTCGATAAGTTATTTTCGATTTCCTAAGAATGAATTGTTTAAAGAAAAGTTGAAAAATAAAAAACTTGAAAAAGTAGCGCAAAAAAATTGTTGAAGTTTGATTTCTTAAAATAATTTAATTTTATATTTGTCTTGTGTAATTTTGTAAATAATTTTTATGTAAATATTGCAAAAATTTGAGTTTATGCGTTCTTTACGCAAACAAATTGTTTATAATTTTTGCTTTTTCCCAATGACCGTAGAACAACGCGGACCTCATGTGACCATTTTGTGTATCAAGTTCTAGATAAGTTTTGGAAATAAAAGTTTTGATTTCGAAGTACAGTACAGCTTTGCTTATCCAGACACACTATAATCTGGACACTCTAGTAATCCGGACACTCCGGCTCTTCGGACATTTTATATTTTTTGCCTTTGCAATCCGGACGAATTTTTAGTTGCAATTTCAAATTAATGCAATTCATCAGTACTCTTTTGTAAGACTAAACTATGGTATCACTGCACACGTGTATTATGCTTTTTGCTGCATTTTGTAGCTATAATGGCAGTCTTCACAATCTTGCCTTATAATATACTACTTATTTCAACATGCATCCAATAGTCTGAAGAAAATAATCTGTTATCAGAAGATCTACTCTTATTAAGAAGAATGAAAAATATGGTTCAAGGTTTGATAGTAAAGAAAAAATAACCCAATCAAAAATTAATTGTTCCTTAAAAAAATCATAGATAATATGATTGATCGATGAAAGTTTTATTTTTACTTTTTTATTATTTGTTAATTTTGTTTAGTTTAGTTTTATTAATGTAAACTACATAAATAAAATCATTCAATAATACATACGTATCAACGGTTTTTAATCAATAAAATAATTTAAAAAAAAATATCTCGTTAATCCGGAAAACTCGGTTATCCGAACAAACTCAAAACTATATCTGTCCGGAATAACGAGGCTGTACTGTATAATTTTATTATTGATAATTTGTATTTTGTTCGGCCGTTTTTGGGCGATTTAAGATAAATTTCTTGTACAAACCTGAAAAACAATGAATTACTTCAATTACGTTAAAAAACATGAAATAATTAATCTTGGACACGTAATAATATGCGAATTTATTATTAGAAATTGTTTGTTTGTTAATCATTCAAATCGTCCAGATTTGAATTTGAAGGCGGGATAAAACTAAGATGGTGTCGGCTGGTTAATGCGTGAACTGAACCAAAACGCGTCTATAAAACGAACATACCTGTATAATAGTACCATGCTCATAGAGGTTAAATGAGGCCGAAGGGGGTAAATCAATATATTTTGATGAATATTTAGGAATATTTTTTAAATATACCAAATTTTGGTGGCATGGGAAAAATTTTGCAGTTTTTGGTTTGCATTGAAGGGTTAAAATAGTATATTTAGTATCTGTTTAGAAAACGACCCGGATTGCGTGCGTTAAAAACGTGTCTTAAATGCAGTTTACGTTATGCGATTTTGCTTCCAAGTTGCCGTAAGCAAAGTTTTCGAAGTTCACGTTCTACAATTCGACCCGAAGATGAACTCGCAAACGAAGTCGTGAAGAGAAAACCACTAAAACCAGTCATACAAGAGAAATCGTATGTAAAATCGTAAGCAAAATCGCATAACGTAAACTGCACTTTATGAGTTATGAAACTAGTTTCTTAATATACTATTTTCTATTTTACGTATTAAACCAAAGTCATTTTAAAACCTATCCCCAATTTTTTGTTTTAAGAGGTTGGTAATTAATAATTTAGACCATATCAGTGGCTTGATGTGATCGCTAGTTGAAGTTATGAGTGGAGATTCTGGGTTCAAACCCCAAACTCGGGAAATTTGTTACTCAGCTCTCTGGTGAACATCAAGCTGTGCATCGTAATACTTATAACTTTCCTAAACAATTTAATAGAAAAACGGGGTACAATAAGCCTAGAGCCTCAGTACAAGGTGGGCCTTGAACCACTACCCGTGCAGCGATGATAATAATAATTAATAAATTAAAGCAAATTAGGGCCTATCCCATCAGAAAAACAAATCGAGTTTTAGACATTGCTATTATTTAATAAAATGCACATTTTGAAATTTTTAGAGCGTAAAGCGCAAAATGGAAAAAATAGTATAAAAATACTAGATTCATAAGACTTGCACTTATCCTTTAGAAAACTCCCCGCTATGCGGGTCATTTTCTAAACAGATTGCATGTGATAAAAACGTGTCTTATGAAACTAGTTTTTAATATACTATATTGTTTTAGATCCAAAATAGAAAACCATGCCTTATGAAACTAATTTCTTTATACAGTGTGTTCACAATAAGAGGTAACAGTGAATAATTCTTATATCTTACTAGATACAAAAAAAAGTTTAAATAGTTTTTTATTCAACTTGAAATTTACCATCGGAAACTGCAGAGGTAAATTTTTTTGTACTTCAAACTCAACCGGAAGTAAACATGAATTTTTTTTTTCAAATGGCAACATGTCTTTTTTTAGCATTTTCGTAATCTGCAGTTTTTTCTCTATACCGGGTGCTGAATGAGTTAGTCGAACATAGGAAATTAACCTGTAAAAACTTATTTATACAAATTCCTGCTTCCCTAATTATTTTAGAGAAAAAATGAAAGACACAAAAATAATGCAGAAATATGAACTACCAATGATAAAAGCATTAGCATTAATGGTCTTATCATTTGTAGTTTATATTTCTGCATTATTTTTGTGTCTTTCATTTTTTCTCTAAAATAATTAGGGAAGCAGGAATTTGCATAAATAAGTTTTTACATGTTAATTTCCTATGTTCGGCTAACTCATTCAGCACCTGGTAAATACATATAAAATTATCATTGGTTAAACTTTTTTTTGTATCTTGATATATAAAAGAATTATTCACTGTTACCTCTTACCGTAAACACACTGTATACTATTTTACTATCCAATGCTCAATAAGAGGAATTGTTCCTTACAGAATACAGGTAAGTCCGAGGAATGTAGGTCATTCGTTAAAAAGCCGAGAGCTGAAAAAATCCAATTGTGTAAATTTTACACATATTCGATCGCTAGTATTATAAATATTGACGCAACCAGTCGATTATTAAATTTGTTAGTAAAAGAGGCAGCATGGAAATAACTTGGAAATGCAATTCTTTTGCTTAAATGACTTTAGGGTAAGAAACTCTAATTGTAAGGGTGATACAAAAAAATTTAAGTGGTACGAAGTTCACTGGGTCAGCTAGTAATATTATAGATTATAATATATTATATAAAAAGATTATAGTATCTCAGACCTGACTTATTTATGGTAGTTATAACTTGTACTGATTCATTCAGAGGGTAATTCGCTAATTCAATCTAATTTAGCTGGTCTAATACTTGTTTTGAGCATAAGATTCAAAGGAAATAGCTAACACTTGACTTGGGATATTTGGAATCTTCTTCAAGAAATTTAAAGTCGTTCCACAAGAAGTGGTCCAATCTGATTGATAAAATTTGATTTTTTGTGTGTAAGCTAAACATGCTGGTAGTTCAAAATGACCGTTATTTAATTTGTATTTTCTTTTGTTTTCATGTGGTTGCTATATTTACCAGCTTCCGTAAGCCCTTTAACCCTCCGGTAGACGCGCTATTTTAAGTCCCATAAGATATACATTTTTTTAAACTGAGAGTTAAAATGCAAGTAATGCTGCACTTTGTCAAACAAAACTGCCCTGTCAGAATCATGTTAACGTTAACGTAATGTTAACAAATGCTCCAATCAAAAGCCATGTTTCTGCTGATCTACCAATCCAAAGCTCCCATTCGTTAACATTAACATGATTCTGACTGCGCACTATGGCAACCTCATCAAAACAAGACTGTACATTTTAAATGAGGGTTATTTTGAACTACCAATTTGTGAAAGTAATTATACATAAAAAATCAATTTTTTCTGAAATGATAGAGCAACTGAATAGGACCACTTGATATGGAATGACCTTTTAGCTTTTTTCCACCCCAAGCCTGATGTAGAGAGAGACGGTCAAGGCTAAATGCAAAAGTTTACTGGAAAAAAAATTAGCATTTCCAAGTTATTTCCACACAGAAGTACCTAATGACTGAACTATTTAATTTTAGTTACCTGGAATATATCGCGATCGTAATCCTCGTTGTGAGTACGTAATATATTTACTATTTCTGTATAAAACTTACTTATACATTTTTTTGCAACTTTCTTGTCGTCGACACCTAATGTAAACCATTTTATAAGAATTTCGTGCCACCATTTTGCTTCAGAATATAGTTTGTTTGAAAATAAATGCGAATGTTTGGTAAGAAATTGTAAAGATTCTACAAAAATTAAGATTTAAAATTTTAAGCTATTAGAAAATTTTACTATTAGTTGGTACCTCTAAATGCTACTCTTCGAGTTGCTAATTCGGGATCAGCTAAAGCTTTAATGCTATTATAAACTGTGATTTCACTGGCTATTTTACTTGCGGAACTAAATTCAAAATTTTCCAGGCAGTTTGAGAGTGCAGATACACAGCCAGTTATAACTAGGTATTTTCGGTTCTTTGGTAATGTTTGTAATTCCTTATTTAACTCATAGACTAATATATCGAGTAAATTAACATAATTATTAATAACTGAAGGAAACCTTTTTGCTATTTCGCCAATAGCCTTAAGCAATTGTTCTTGTACTAAAACTGAGATTTACTTTCCTCTTATTATAAAAACAATAATTTGTTTTACCTGTATCACTTTTATCAAATCTTAAATGAAGCAATTGAAATAAAGTCCCATACAAGTCACTTACTAGTTGCATATTACTTTCATCAAAGTTTCCTTTCGAGATAATTAAAGCAATTAATTCAAAAGATTTTTGCTTTTCTTCAGCGCTAGCCGATGATCTTCCAACAGGTAAAACAGCTTCTATTATGCTTGGTAAATATATCTGTACTTTACTTAAACAATTATTTGTTAACGTATACAATAGATTAAAGCACGATACTTTAGCTTTTTTATAACTTCCATCGTGTAGCACTTTAGTGAGAAACCAAGTAATTCCATTTGATTTGTTAAAAATATTCAACAAATAGGCATCTGAAATTATTAAAATTCTAAATACTAATCGATAATAGTAATTTAGGGCTTTTTCCAAAATCTTCATAAAGTGAACTAAATTCTTTCATCGTGTATTTAAAAATTTACAAACCTATGGTAAATGAAGACAAATCTGTATCACTAAATTCCGTCAAAACTTGAGTTAGGAAATGATTGGCTTCGTTGGGTTGATTTTTACTTATAAAACTATGTAAACTGTTACCAAAACTATTCAGGTTAGAATCCATTACAAAGTATATTACTGGAAACTATTTAGGAACAAATAATATACTTCTTATATTTAATATAAGAAAACTTCAAATATAAACATTCCATTGACAGGTTCTACTTTTACAGGTTAGCAGAAACCGCCAAAAACACAGGAAATTTTCTGAAGTGTCAAAATCGTCAAAATAGTAGTTTCTGTTCAGTGGCGTACTATCTCGTTCGTGCTATCTTACTATCTAAACGTCAAGAAAAACTTTATGTATTTATGGTAAGTTCCACGGTTTCACAAAAGTAATTTAAAATTCTAGTTATGAAGACAATTATATTTTATTTTACTGTCGGCGCAACAGGAGAAAAATTGTATCGAAAGTCAATTTCGTAGCTCTGGTCGTAGCCTTATTTCAACTTTTTTGTTTTCTTGTTTGTTTTACTTGTTTTTAGATACACCACTGTCAGTTTGTCAGTTTTACATTTTATTTGACAACAGTAAATATTTTGAAAAAGAATTTATAACCTAAAATATAATTTTAAAGTATGCGATATTAAATAGCAATGCTTTCTAAAAAAGTTTACATTTTATCGAAGGTTTTACCTAAAGGTACAAACAGACTTTTTCATCGCTCAGCGTCAGTATTGTGGAAATTGAATTCAACACCTGAGCTAGATTTTGAGTATTTGTGTAACAACGCTAATATTGAAGAAATTTCGAATAACATAAATGTTAGGAAGGGTGTTGGAAATATAGAACTTGTCAATAAATTGAAAACTGAATTAGACGCTACTTATTGGCTACATCAAAATTACGATCAACTTCAAACTGAATTTTATAATGAGGCTCTTAAGATACCCAACAAAACACATCCGACGGTTGTTAGCTTGAAAGATGACCCACGCGTGATCAAGTTTATAGGATCAAAAAAATCTTTTGATTTTCAACCTAAAGATTTTCACACTATTGCAAAGCGGCTTAACCTGGTCAGAACAGATCAATTAGGAAATTTTGTAGGTAATCGTGGTTATTACATACTTGGTGAAATGGCCGAACTTGAACAGGCGCTTATTAAATATACCATAAATAATCTACTCAGGCATAACTTTGAACTTATATCTGTACCCGACATTTTTCACCGAAGTATGGTCGAAGCATGTGGATTCAATACAAGAGGAACGAGAACACAAGTAAATGATATGTTTTTTAATGAAAATAGATTGATTTGTTGTTAACTCTGCAGGTTTACACTTTGGATCCTTTGATTTATGGAATAGATTTATGCTTATCTGGTACTTCCGAAATTGCATTAGCGGCGTATTTCAAAAACAAAATTATTCCAGAACAGGAACTTCCCCTTAAAGTGGCAGCAGTAAGTCGCTGTTACCGAGCTGAAGTATCCAACGTTGCAGAAGAAAAGGGAATTTACAGGTACGTTTAAAAATTTTACTAAACGTAAAAATATATAAAATCCAGTTCCAGTAATCTGACCCAAGGGCTCACTACATCTGGTATATCGGCAATCAAGATCACAATTTTGTTGGTGATTTCAGGAGCTAAAATAATTATATCTTTTCGGGGTTTTGTCGAATGCTTCTTAGTTTTTGAGATATATTGAACGTAGTGAACCCTTGCGAGCTAAATAAACCAAAATAATATTTGCAGTCACCTTGCATCATAGTGTTTTTAGAGCTTGTTAGCTTTACGAGTTTAAACTAGGTTTAAGAAAGCTTAGCTTGAAACTTACTGAAATAAAATTTACTCATTCCCAAAACTTGTATTAAGTATCAAATTTCTTAAACGAATGAACGATGTTTTTCCAGGGTTCATCAATTTACAAAAGTAGAAATGTTTGCTTTATCCACTCCGGAACGGTCTGATGAAGTTTTGGAAGCATTTATCAACATTCAAGAACAGCTTTTTGAAGATTTAGGTCTTCATTTTCAAATATTAGATATGCCTCCTCACGAGTTAGGACCTGCAGCGTATAGAAAATTTGACGTAGAAGCTTGGATGCCTGGAAAAAATATGTATGGAGAAGTATCTAGTTGTAGTAATTGTACAGATTATCAGTCTCGACGTTTGGGCATAAAATATAAAGCTCAAAATTGTGAAACAAGATTTGTTCACACTCTTAATGGAACTGCATGTTCTATCCCAAGAATGTTGATTGCATTAGCAGAATCTAATCAAACGGATAAAGTAATTGAAATACCAAAAAGTTTACAAAAATACATGAGGAATAAGACCTTCATAGGTAGGCAGAAGAAGGTACCCGAGTTAAAATTGATTAAAAATAAAACAAAAAATTTAACATAAGTTAGTCGAGATATAAACAATGTATAAAAATATTTTATAAATTTTGAAATTAAAGGAAATTTTACTTTTACGATGTTTAATTCAGAATGTTTCACTTCTTGAGTTTACGAAAGAAATTTAAAAATATGTATGGGTCTTCCACCAAATAAAATCATTTTTACGGGACGACCTCCGCCGATTTTGTTCAAACTTTCTAAATATGTTCTCTACATTATAAAAAACATTTTCTACATATTTTAACCCTTAATATGCAGTCATTATGAAGTTATGATTTTTTGAATTAAAAATTTGTTAGAAAAATTAAGAAAAGGCAGTTTTTTTCTAGGAATAATTCTCGGCTTTTCAATCAAAATATTCATTTTTTGTCATATCACAACTTCAAATAGGCTGCATATTAAGGACTAAAATTTTCATGAAATGTTTTTTTATATTATAATATAATCTGACTAATGTAGAGAACATATTCACAAAGTTCGAACAAAATCGGCGGGGGTCGCCCCATAAAAGTGATTTTATTTTGGGAACGATGAATGACTCATATGTATCTGAAATTGTAAGAAATTTATAAAAATGATTATCGATTTTTATTAATATTTAATGAACAATTTCTTTGCTTACAGAGTTTACATGAACAGTGTTCAAGGGGTACACTTGTATGCCATTTAATAATTTAAAATACAAACATCTTAATATTAAAACTTATATACTTATGGGAAAATAGTTATTATTTTTGACGTATTTACAATTATTTACAATTTTAACTTTAAAGTGCATCTTAAATGCAATTTTGATATTAATAAGTTAATCACAATTTACAAATTTTATAAAAAATGCAATTTTTCCGGAATGTTTAAATTTAAATATTTTACAACCTAATTTTATAATCAATTGAATTTACTAATCTTGCCAAATTTTAAAGCGCCATTTATTATCATCACCTCTTTTTATTATTTACTATTACGTCTGGCGACATAATTAAACATTTTTCTTAAATATTATTCAGCTTGAATTTATTTTTGTATTTGTCTATAATTACTTCAAACAGCGTGGCATTTTTTCTAGCTAAAATTTTACATTTGGATAGAAAGAAATCTTAGTTGGATGTAATTTTATTACTTATTATAATTTCATAAAATAGAAATCCAAATAAGTTAGTACATTTTATAATAAGTTGGGACTAGTAACAAAAATAAAGAAGTCCAATGACAAATCACCAATCCACGCAATTATGTTTTTATTAAATTTAAAAATAAATAATAAATTGGATAAAAGCAATTTTTTACTTGAGCACTTGTGACAATACATTTAATTGCATTAATAAATAAGTTATAATAATTGACAATTTACTAATTGCAATTTTTTTATTAATTTATTTATTGTTACGTATAATAGTTTAAGTAAATTCGATAATTTTAAAATTTCAGTATAATAATGACACGCATTGAAAAGTTTATGTTAACAAACTTAAATTAATTTTCACCTACATAAAAATTATTAAAATATATGCTATCTAATTATTTAATGGAATAATCGCAAAGTCTTATTAAACACAATACATTTTTCGTAGATGATACTTTATAATGATATTTTATCATCTACTTGACTAGATCAACCTGATTTTCACATCACACATAGTATGTGAATACAGCCACTTTTACTTAAAGGGTTACATGTATTATTTAATTGAGTAATATCAGTTGGACGGAAGTAAAATATGGAAATATTGTTCAAGTTCTAATGAAAATTAAATAATTACTCAAAGTGAATTTTAAGAATTTGTACATGATGTACGGGTGCGGCGTAACGTTTTTTTTTATATTACACATAATTTTTCTTAACATTAATTTGGCATTTAAAAATTGGTGTCATAATCAGATCTTCGACGTCCATATCCGGCATGACTACTGCCTGGATGGTTTCCATAATAAGTATTGTAATAATATCCATTCCATTCCGACTTCCAGCTGTCGTAAATGTTTGGCATACTATTATCGTGCAAGGAACCCATTGATCTCTAAATAAACCAATTCATTTTAGTATAAGTAAATATATCGATTATAAACTGAATTAGTACCTTTTTCGTGGGTTTAACATCGTAGGGTTTATCGTTCCACACATCTTCCATGTTATACAAATCATCGGCGCCGTAATTATCCAGACCGCCCATGTGATTTTTATCTAATTCGTTTAACATATCTTCTGTTAATGCAGACGGTTGCTTCTTCTTGGCATTTTTTTGTTTATTTACTAACTAAAAGGTACAAAAAAATATATCAAAAAACTTTGAAATACAATTACAAAAGTAATTTTACAGAGATCAGACAAATAAATGAAATAAAAAAATTAATATTAGATTGTAATTGAATAACAGTTAGTCTTATTTCGAGAAGAAATAGAATCTGATTTCGATCTAATATTATCTTACATATTGCACTTATGAATTTTTCAAAATAAAAAGTATTATTTCCATTTGTCTTTTCTACTTTTAAATCACATTTACGAAATGTATAATATGAAAAATAAATAATTACCACTGTTACGCCAAATATAATGACAAATAGAAGAGAAGCTAAACCTATTACGATAATGGCTATGGCCCATTGAGGAAGTAAAACATTTTCTTCTGCATATCCCACTGTTGGCGATAACCCTTTTGGTAGCACTAAAAAGTTAAACAGTGTTATTACAGCTTTTCCCTAGTTAAAATAAAGCCAATGTGTGTAAATAAATAATTTTTAATAATAAGTACAAAAATTCGCAACATTTATTCTTGGTAAAATATAAAATTTTGATATATTATCTACCTTAAGAGTGGCCCTTAATTTGATCATATTTGAATTTTAATGCTCCCCAGGGCTAAAACGTCTCCAAATAAATTCTAAAAAATATGTAAAAAGTGCAGGTACTAAATTTTAAATATATCTCCCAACAGAATTATGTTACCCAATTATTCCACGAGGATTTTAAAGTTTATACCACACAATTTTTAAAATTTATTTCAAAACATATTAGCCTGTGGAAGCATTAAAATTTGCGTATGATCAATTTAAGGATTTAATTTAATTTAATTTAAAAATTAAACATTATTATTTCCAATAGAAAATGTAATTAATGTTTTGTTCAATTTATGCGGTTTGTAACGAAATTTTGAAGAAATATTACGTAAATGTTTACAGATGTGTAACGAAAGCAACTTTTAAGAAATAGTAACATTCCTTCTTCCAGAGATGTTAAAAGGCAAATGTACTTTTGATTACTACTAATTATTAATTTCGAAATACAAAAGCGTGTGCAAAATTTAAACACCTGCGTAATGGAAGGGTTTGAATTATTTTCTAAATATTGAATTTGAAGTTTGAGAAGTAAATCATCAACACTTCTTGCTTTATTAATAACTATTATTAACAAAGCACGAAATGAAAATAATGCATTATTGTTGAGAAATTCAGTAATTAAAAGTTCTCCTTGAAATGATTTCTATAATAAAGGTAGGATTTCCGATCAAATAAAAAGTTGATTTTTATTAAAATGTTTAATATAAGTAATAAATTATATAATACGGAATTAACAAATTAAGTGAAGAATATTATATACGGAAATATGTACCTATTAATATTTTAACATTTTATGATATAGTCGTTAACCATTTTAAGTCGCGCATGACTCAACGTAAAAAAGCGCAAAATTCGAAGTAGTTTTATTTTCTGTCACTTTTCTAGTAGTTACTTATTGTATGCGCATGACAAAGATAACCAAATTTTATGCGTTGGTTCTCATTGCATAAAACGATTAGTCATGCGCGAGTTAAAATGGTTAGGACTATTGGCAGGGTGCGAAGTGCATAGTGGGGGTATTAAAACCGACGACAGCGTACGCGGTGGACAAATTGTGCAAAAAAAGTGGCAACTTTTCAAGTTGTCCTATGTTACCAGTGTAAATTGAACATTTTAAAACAGCTTTTTTTCGTATAAAAATCGATTTTACAGCAAAACTTTTTAGAGAATTTTTGTTGCAAATTTCATGGTCTTTAATTTTGTTTATTTACATTTTTAAATTAAAAAAAAAATTTTTTTAATAAAAAAATGACAGTTTACTGTAAAAATACAATGGAAAATTTAGAACTACCGGTGGCGTGATGTGGTGGCGCTGATGTTCGCACCCTGCCAATAGCAATATATGGTAATAACACTAAAAGTGGGTTGCAACCCCGGTTGAAGAAAAACTTAATTCTGACCGTAATTCCCTCGACAGGCAATGGCAAACTACTGAGGTAATCTGTCATGAGAACTTTTCTAAAAAATTGAATAATCTCCAACGTTTAGATTCATAAATATTGTTTAATTTTCATTTTAATTTTTAAATATTAATTCAAGCTTGATAATTCTTTCAATGCGTTTCGTAGAACTAGATTTTTCATCCAAACGGCCCGAGAGAAAACATGTCACTGTTTCTAAGTACATATCTTTTAGATAAGTGCTTTCAACTTTCGTATTCTTTATTTCTAGCGTCAATGAGGTAGTACTCACGAAAAGATTACCTTTTAAAACGTGCAAAAACTAATCAAAATAAAGTATAAGAGAGATAAAGATATGTATACAGTAGAATTTGGCTATAACGAACCAAAGTTTGTATTTGAAATTAACTTATTTAATGGTTATTAACAGAGACGGATCTACATAGAAGCTATAAAGCTGAAGCTCAGACCTCAATATAGTAATTAGAGCTCTCTGACAACAGGAGTTCGGGCATAATATTTATGGTCATGGTCAAAGCCAAGATGACTGATTTTGCAGTGTTGTATCTGACGCGACCAGGATTTGAACCGCGGTTTCTCACTTTCCAATTGGCCGGTATAGGTTTTATGCTATCCTGCTGATATATATTTTTATTTCATTACTGTTGAAAAATGAAATTATTATCTACCGATTCACGAGATTTTTATTTTTTCTTTAATTAAATATAAATATTTATTACAATTCAGATTATGAATTATTGTATATTAGATTCCGATTCATTTTATGCTTCTTTTTACTAAAAATGCCCAAGTTTACAGAGCAAGATTTGCCATTAAAAAATATATTATAGGTAAATAGTTGCGTAAGTTTGAATTTGCTTAGACAGGTACTAATATGGTAAACTCAAAACTAAATATCTAACCTGAAGATATTCAAGAGGTAGGTAGGTATTTTCTGTGTGGTCGTTACAGTAAAACAATTTTAATGAAACGGCGGACTCTTAAAAATTAATGGGAAATTGATCAACATGAACATTGAACAATTTTCTGTGAGTGACAGGTAACAAAATTTTTATTAATTTAGCAAAAATATTTGATATTCGGTTAATGGTTCAATCAGACGAACCTTGTTAGTAAGCAAAAAAGGAAAATTAGCTTTACGTTGGGGCGCTGTTCCAAAGGTTCCGAGATATAGCAGATTTAATGTTATCGTAACTCGAAAGATCAAGAGTGATATAAATTTCATGTGCAAAGGTAGATCAGTTAAATATATCGCAAAAAGGTGTGTTTCAGTACCTGCATGCCACCCAAAGAAGCGCAATTTGTATACTTGACTAATTTTTAGAATAACATTTTTGGAATAAAATATTTCAAGATTTACTGAATGTTTATTTAAAAATTGGTTTTGGCTTAAAATAAAATATTGAAAGTTAAAGTAAATTCTTTTGATTTAAAAATAACAATAACATTTTTTGCTTGAATACAAATCGACTAACGGTGTATCGGATGTGATACAATTTTATGTATAGGATTGTTTCATTTTTTAGATATTTTCATTCAAATTTTATGTTTTAAGTATTAAGTAAATAAATATGCAGTATATAAAATACGGTTCAGGATAATTTTTACCTCAAAGAATTTTTCAAAAGATACTGTAATTTGAATAAACGAAGTTACCTGTACAGCGTATACAGCATTTATTAAAAAGTTGAATAACATAATGAAGGCAAAAATGGAACAAAGATCGGCTACAAAAATGATAAAAATTTGATTTCAAACCAAAAAAATGTTCCAAAATGAAATTGTAAACATTTTGTAAAAATTTTAGTACTATATTCTTTGGAAACTAAAATCAGCATTGGAAATAAAATGTACTGCTTTGTTGAAATTTGTTGAAAAATAGTTAGAATTTGGATCGTATTTCTTACGGTTATTGCAGCGTTTCTCGCGAAAGGACGCGGCAGATATTTTCTTGATTATGTTTTTGAGCGTAATTGGAACAATAAATCTTAAAAAAGCTTTATTTTATATAGCACAATCAATTAATAGACTGTACTTACAATACAATAACTTTAATGTGCGATCCTGTGATTCGAGAAAAATCATAATAAATCTAAATATTGCTATCCTGTAAAATTCAAAATATGTATTGACAAGTTTTCCTTTACCACGTACCACGACAATGCAGATATTTGAGGTAATCTGAGATTGGCAAAATAGGTTTAAACAAAGTTTAAACGAACATTTTAGGGAAATTTATGGATGATATTCCGTTAGACGAAAGACTTATGTTACTCAAATAGAATTCCCGCATACAACTCTATAATTGTAAGAAATTTTTAAATGAAACTTTTTCTTATAAGCGAATAAGAACTTTTGGTCACTTGATTTACATCTGAATTACATTATTTTTTTGGGGAATATTTAACAAATGAATTGTAGAGTAAAAATTGAGATAATTGCCACTTTTTAGGAAAATTAGGTAGTTTGGAAGTACAAATGCAATTTACTCTTTAAATACAGAGAAGCTAATAATAATAATTGTGGGTTTTTTGAAAATTATTTGCAGTTATTAGATTAATCCGATTATATAATTTTGTGTGTTTTTAACTTTAGCAAAACATACATTAAATTAATATAACGTTAGGTACCTACTGGCTAGATATTATTGGAAAGCTGAGCAAATACAAATAAGCTTTTCATATATTATGTCACGATTAACAGTAGTAGTTTTCGTTTAAAAAAACCTAAGTTGACTCAATATTGAGCAATAAGTTTTTTAATTGCTATTTAATTCACACCAGTTGTACCGGCTTGGTGCGATCAATGGTTAAGTTACAGAGAGGAAGTTCCAAATTAAAAAACATACTCTATCAAACATGTCAAAATATTATTTAAATAAATACAAGCTCTACTTCTACCAAGCGCATGGGTATATATTAAAATCTAGACTTTTGCCATTTCAAGTACGACCGCGGCGAAAGTGAAACAAACTTCAAAACTTTACAAAAAAATTGGAATGTAAATACTATGTAGAAAAAAATGATGCAAACCATTTCCTCGGAATCACGTTTTTTGAAGCGTAATATTTGGGAATAATCGGAAGTGTAACAGAACTCGCGCTTGGTGGAACAAAGCCACAGTAGTTTTAAAACTGCGGTTTCATTTTTTTTTCAGAATCTTTTGGTCGAACTTTGGATACCCACATAAAAAATTGTTTGTTATTTAAAAGAAAAGTAGTTGAAAACTTTATTTTGAATTGACTAATAAAAAATAAAGTTTTGGAAAAACCAAAACTAGACATTGGTATTATTTCGATGACTATATACTATTTATGTAGCATTATTCTTTTCATACATTTTTATAAAATTTTCAGTTCAATTTGTAGTGAAAGTTGGATGTTTTTTATTTATTTATAGGTACATTCTAATAGGAAGGCTGTAAAATATTTTTAAATGATTTCAATTTAACTATTCGTTTTTATTTACTCGTAGGTAGGTAAGTACTTAATAAACCGAATAGCTACTTCTTAAAAAACCAAACAGGATAAAATTGTGTAAATTAATCATGCGTTGAAATAGTAGTACCTATAAAGCTTTCACCCATTTAATCGTTTTTTCCGTTGAGTTTTTAAGATTTAAAAAGTTTAGAATTTATTGGATAGGCATATCACCATAATTGCTGCTCTAGAATATGATTTAGTACTAACAATGAAAGTTTTTTGAAATATGAGTTTATTCAAAACAAAAATAGATTTTAAACTGAAATTATTTAGCTTTTAATTTAAGAGTACATAGTAAATATTCTCAATTTTAATAAAATATGTACTTACCGACAAAATCTGTGTACATGGGGTCAACGACAAAATTTCCTAGTGTTAATTTATTTTCTATATTTTGCTCTTCGTTTAAATCGCTAGCCTTAGCCTCCCTATTCGAAGAACTTTTCAAAGCACTCTCAAGTGCTTGGTGGAACAACGATTTTAATTCTCTAGTGTTTATCTCTCTAGTTACGTTATTCAATTCTACCCAGTAATCGACGAGCACACTTCCTTCACTGAAATTTTGTATAATACTAAAAAGGTTTTATTTTTTTTATAAAAAAACGTTTGTTTACCTAAAACCGTCTATTCGAATTTTTTTGTACCATCTTTTGAGTTCATCAGAATTACTGTAAACATCCTCGAGCTACAAAATATAAATCATCATTTAATTATATAAGACATAAAAGTTACACTAACCAAATATTGAACTTCGTTAGCTAAAATTTGATATTCTTTCGTATTTCTATCTAACAGCTCCGGCACCCACTTAGCTCCCCCAGTTAATTTAATAGTTCCTGCTAAGTCGCACTCTGATTTACACATTCCAGGAGTTGTTGGTTTATGCGTCGTGGTGGTAGTCGTCGTAGTACTTAGCGTCGTCGTGGACATCGTCGATGTACTGGTACTAGTAGATGTGGCTGCAGCTCGAGCAGCTTCCAATAGTTTCTCAATTGATATTGGTGTAGTGGACGGAGTTGGCCATCCCGTAAATTCCGTCGTTGCTCTAGTTTTAATAACAAAATAATAATATAAATCTTAAAACATAATATTATAAACTCACCTTGACGGCCATCCCTTGAGTATCGACAGCGGAGTGTTGGCGTTGCTAATTTTTTCATTCGAAGGTTTAGGCGTAGTTGTGGTCGTTCTGGTAATTTTTTTAAAACCTCCCGGTCTACTTGGAAATACTACTTTAAAACTTGAACCGGTGGTACTGCTCACTGGATTTTCAGACGATGTTTGCTCTTCTTCGGTGGTGGTAGAAGCTTTAGTTGTACTCGAGGGTTTTTTATGCAACCTGTAGCCCGGAGGTAAGAAAGCAGAGACATCGTCTGGTGTTATTTGCAATTTTTCTATTGTGGTAGGAGCCCTAGCCGTGGTACTAGATTTTTTGTGTGATCTGTAGCCAGGAGGTAAGAAAGCGGAAACATCATCTTCTTCTGACTTTACCACTACATTGGTTTTGTTTTTAAATTTGGTAGAAGCGTTTTTATCTTCTTTATATGTCGGAGGTACTGGAGAGTTTATATCTTTTGGTTTTACCTTATCATTTTCTGCAGTCGGAGAATTCTGTTTTGGTGAGTTGTTTAGTTTATATCCGGGTGGTAATAATACACTAATATCGACTGGCGCAGCATTTTCAAATAATTTTTCTATAATTTTAGGTTTTGGCGTTGATTTGATAGTTGTCCCATCAGATTTATCTTTATATTTAACGGAATCAGTTTTTGTTTCGTTTGAATTACTTTCATCGTTATCATCTAAAGAAATTTTGTAGCCTGGAGGAAGAAATGCTGAAATATCATCTGACGGGTTAAACTTTTTAGTTTGTTTAGAAGAATCGACTTTTTCTTTATCGCTTGGTATGGATATTGCACTGCTACTTTCTGGGAGGTCTAAATCTTCTGTCGGTGATTGTTGACTAGTACTACTGGTAGGTTTCAATGTAGTAGTGGTACTAGTGTAGTCACGAGGTAAAAATGCACTGGTATCTTGAAATTGAAGTTTTTTCAAAAAGTTTTCTATATCCGTTTGTGCGAGTTCCGTTGGTTTTCTTGGATTAACATCTTGGACAATAATCTGATTTTTATTCGATATACCTGAAGATCTACCAGTGGTACCGTTTCTAGGTTTTATATTTGGAACCAATAACTTGACCGGTTGATCACTTTGAGGTAATTCTGCGCTAACTGGTACATTCATTTTTCGCGTTTGATATCTCGATTTGGAAATGGGTTTCGATCTTCCAGTTGTCGATGGTCTTAGATTGGGTGAAAATTTACGTATAACTACAGCAGGAGGCGTTGGTGCAGACGGTTTCGAAGGGGGAGTGTACATCGTCGTTTCGTCTATTCTATCAATAAGTCCTTCTGTTATCAATGCAATGTTATTAGTGCCACCGTTAAAACCACCTGTAAGTAATCCGCTCGATAAATCAGATTGAACTCGATCTAATTTGTCTATTAAACTCTCGGTAGAAGAATTTTGTTTATCTGTCGATGACACAGTCGTGATATCGTCCTCATATACTATTGTTGTTGTTGACAATAATGCATCGGTAGCATTAGTAACATTTGATTCTTCTGATGATTCCTGAACCGTCCGTACGGGTTCATTTAGAGATTTAGTTTTTTCGTGTTGTTCAACTATTGGTAACGGTAAGTATCTAGCACCAGAAACGCTTCTACTTGTTTGTACGGAAGCCACGACCACCCAACCGTCAGTTGAATTGCCTTCGTCGTCAGATTTAATTGGCGATAAAACTTGATCTTTCAAATACACATCCTTAGTTGTAGGATTACTACTTTCGGTCGGCGATAATGCTTCCGCCGAAATATCCATTATAACAGTTGGATCTGGAGTAACTGTTCCGATAATTGTATTATTTATGAAACTTCTAGTAGTAACGACTGAAGTAACGGGGTCTTTATTTAAAATTGATTTTTCGTCATCGTGATCTTCGCGCGGTTCACTTTCAGAATCGTTTGTTACATAATCGTCATCTTCATATTCCTCTTCTTCCCCTTCTTCTTCTTCTTCATTAGCTGGATATGTAGTAAAATCAGTCATTTTAGTGTCCGATAACGTTGTCGCTTCTTCTGTTGTAGTAGTTCCAATACTTCGTTCCGCATAAGATTTTATGTTTTCGTTTTGTTGAAGCAAATCATTATTTTCTAATCCTACCGTTTTATTTAAAATATCATCTTGTGTTTCTGACATACTTTGCGTTTGATGTTCAACTTCATCACTTTCGTTTTCATCTTCTAACTCGGGCGTAACGATATCATCAGAATCTGACTGTTCGTCATTTCGTTTTTTGGAGTTGACTTTATTTTTCGACGATTCGTCATAAAAGGATTCTAAGCTTAGGGAATTTTTTAAATTATTCTCAAAACTACTTCCAAATCCAGATTCTGTTTTGCCTAGTTGAGAACGTAAAGATGTATCGTTATTATTTCTGTTTGAACTTGATATCGATTCTTCTGTAAGTTTAGAACTTGCACTATTTTCGGTTGACGTAATGTACACTTCACCACTGTTGTTAATAAAATAATCGTTTACTTGCGTTTTTTCGTCTTGATCGGATTCTGGAGCAAAAATTCTTGTGCGATGATTTAGAAAACTGTTTCTGGATGCACTTCCTATTACAATGGAATTTGGAAATGTTTGCGGTTTTGTTGAAAGTGCGTCATTTACAGTTTCCGATTTTGATTTATTTGTTCCAACTTGATTGCCTTGAATGTTATTTTTATTTTGAGAATTATTTCCATTGCCGAGTCGTTGAATCGGAAAATTTAGCGACGGTTGAAAATTGGTAATATCCCTATTTTGAAATTCGATTGGTAATTCTGCTGGACTTTGAATTGTAATTTGTCCTAAAAATGTTTCGGTTTGCGATGGATCGTGATTGTGAGAATTCTTTTGAAATAAATGCGAGTAACTTGGCCTGTGGGTAGAAGGTACAATTTGCGTTGTGTATCGAAGAAAATTTCTATTAATTGAAGGATTCACTGAAGTGAAGGATAATGGCGTATTTTGATATTTGAACGAATCTGTCGGATTTGGTAGTAAACCTGCGTGATATTGCGGTAAAGTTCTTTGCAAATGAGAAGGTATATCCGACGTATCTAAATCGGGATGTTGCAAATACGTCCTTAGGTGCTGATCAAAATTTGAAGCCGATTTTCTAAATTGTTTTTCGGGTTGTGTGTATCCATTTTCAATTTGATGATAATTTTGAGGAATCGGACGTCGTGGTTCAACGAAGAAGAAATTTTCTGCTGAAATAAAAAAAAAATCAAATAAATAATTTGAAAATTGTTGAATTACTCTAATTTTATTTGTATTATAATATTACGAAGATTTGAGTCAAAAATTTATTTTGTCAAAGTTTTGCTACAAGTTTGTGTATAATGTACACAAATTTATTTAATTTTGATTTGAGAAACAAACAAACATTAATGAGTTGTTCAAAATTAATATTTGTTTCTAAATTTGAACAAGAAAGTTATCGAACCGAAAAGTTAAGCACCGAATTTTGTTGCATAATTAAAAAATTCAGAAGGCGATTGTTTTTAATGTCCCATATTATCAAAATTTAATAATGCGTATTAAGATTATGCGTGACGTGTAGCAATATAAAGAACTGCGATTTAAAATAAGTGCAAGTAATTTAAAATCTTCCTATTTTTACGAACGTTTCATAACACGACACGTAGTTGAGGCAAATTTTGAGAAAAATTGTATGTTGCTACTGAATAGCGTAATCATCCTGTTTACGTGGTTACGGTTACAATGTTAACATGTGCAGAATATAAATTTATAGATTTAAATGTTTGCTGCGGTGTGGAATTACTATTTATGAAATTATAAACAAATTCAAAATTTGATAAGTGCCAAAGATACTATACAAAGGTACCTTGAAATTTACAACATTTCCGGTACTTTTATTTAGTAATGAATACATCGAGGTGTAGGAAATTGCACATTTTAATTATGTTAGTACATCTACAACTACAATTTATGAGCACTGCCTTTGTTCAATTTTTCTTGTCTTGCTGATCAATAAAAATTATTGCAGCCAATATAGCAAAACCCATTTTTCGTTTAAGTATAGTGACATAAAGATATATCTTCACATAAGCACCCTTTATTAACAAATAGTTTTGAAACAATTTTAATTTCACCATATAGTACCAATAAGTTCTCAAGAAAAATAATAAGAAATTATTTTCATTCATTAAAAGATATTTTTTCCTTAATTTGATGAAAACATTAATAAAATATAAATATTTTTAACAATTACGAGCTCTAATTGGATTACGCCGAGAACTTCTTGAATATTGATAAGTTATTTTTTTAATTTTAATGTTTTGGGCTTCTATACGAAGCGTAGCAGAAGCCTGTATGTCCTCCTCTCGTATTCATTCATCTCTTCGCATGAAAATTTGTGATTTACTAATCACAAAAAAATACAATAACAAGATTTATGTAAAATGAAATTACAAAACATCAAAATAATATAAAAAACATAAGCAAGTTATAATTGACTTCAATTGTTATTTTTTATAATCCTATTACAAAATTTATTAGAACAGTAAGATTAAAAATGAAATATTGAATATGAAGTCTTCTTCATATTACTTAAAATTTTATAAAAGAAGTCTTCAGATCTACTTGATTCTTGACTAGATCACAAATGCATATGCGAAGCGATTGGATATAGTATTTTATTAGTAGAGTAGTGGCTCAAATGATTTTTTTTAAATTATTATAATTAAAAAAAATATTAAAATTTAAACCAAAGTTATAAGAGTAGAGCACTGTAATATAAATAATATGATTAAAAGGTCAGGCAAACTTTCAACTACCTTGATCTTCTAGAGCTTACTAATTAATTTTTATTGATTAATGGTATATAAGAACATAATATTATGTTACTTCTTCGCACCAAGTATTGGTGTCTTATTTATACAATAAAATTATATTACCAACCTACGACATATTCAATGATCAGTTTTTTATCTTTTTAATATGATTATGTAGAAATTATCCGATTGCAAGCTTATTTATTTCGAAAACCTACGCTAACTGTGTGTCACAGACTTTTGGGACATCCTATATAATAAATTTGTTAAGTTGGAAACTTACGTACCCACATATAATTTTTGCGCTAATGATGTTTGATCTAAGCAAGCTTTTCTATTAGTTAATGCAGTTTTAGTTTCATGCGGTTTAGTTAGTTTAATCCAGCTTTAAGTTTAATAATTAAAGTGCTTTTCCGGTAGTTGGATTTTAACAAAAAATTGCGTAAACTCGAAAAGAACGATAACGCTTTTCACTTTTATAAAATAATGATACTCGATTAGATATATTATTATAAAACTCGACTAAAGATGTAATTTTGTAAGAGTTTAGATTATTTTTGTTAACCTTTTTATGCCATAAATTTAGAAAAATTTATCTTGGGTGTGGTCAACTGCACCGTAATGAGTTTTTCCTTATAAAATTTAAATGTTATCAACGTTCCTTTACACCTAGGAGAAAACTCATTAATGTAGATAAGATCTTTAAAGTTTAGCTATAAGCATAGCAACTTTTAATTGTCAATTTATTAGCATACGACGATATACACGTAACATGCTCTACAATGCTATAATGAATGGCAAAATAAAAAACCAAACAATTCTATAAACCTACCTATAAGATCACAAGCAATTATTTTAAATATGAAAAAAAATGAAATCGATATGAAGGGAAATATTGATACTATTTTTATTTGAAATAATCTCTGCACTTCTACGCACTTGCGCCAGCGGATTGAAAGGCTATTCATACTTTCTCAAAAAAGCTTTTTGATTACACATTGATCTACTTTTACTCACCACAAGCTGGCACCCTAATTTACAGTAAATCTAATAAATCAGAACAAATAAAATTAAATGCTTTTAGGAATCTTTTGGCTACTTTGTTGTAATCAATCTCGACTCGTTAGTTAAAGTGGGCAAACATCAGTAGTACAGCAAAAGTTATGAATATTTCAATTACATTTATAATTTTTTATAACTTTGATCAATTATTCTATAAGAAATATATTTATCAGAAGATTTAGGCTTATTTTAGTAACTGTTCAGTTTTTTTAATTGAAATTGAAATTTTGTTTAATATTTTATCTATTATTATATTTATTTCGAGATTTTTAAATATAATCCCCTCGAACTTCAATACATTTATTATTTCTATAAATTACTAATTTTTGTCAACTTAAAAATTTTTTTTTTTATATTTGCTTGTAAAATGTTCCTTTACTGCTAACCTGAAGCGTTTCATCACTGTAGAAATGCCTTCCACAAAGTTTCTTTTTTCAATTTTAGAAATACATAGATAATAATCACTTGGAGCCAAATTTGAACTGTAGGGTGGATGAACAATTTCTTCAAAACCCCATGACGTCATGGCAGTCAATATTGTCTTGTGACTATATATAGGTGCATTGTCTTACAGTAGAAGTTACCTCGTTTTTCAATTTCTCCCTTCTTCTTATTTTAATTTTTTTTAATCGATGTAAATCGATGTTAGCAGCATAATATGCGCCTGTTATACCTCAGAATCTCAAAAAGTTATTGTCATCACTTTTCCAACAAAATACACAACTTGAAAATATTTTGGTGCTGGACCCGCCCTTGAAATGTCACTGCATAGACTCTTGCTTCGATTCAGGATTATAAATTATAAATATATATAAAATGAAAATTTTTTTACATATTATTATTATATTTTTTACCGAAGCTTACAAAATCACGGTCGACCGGTATTATTTTCTCGGACGACCTTTCTATCCAAAATCCCCTTAAACCTAGAAATTGCGTTTTTTAATAAAATTTTAAATTAAACAAAAATTCAAAATTAAAGCCCACTCATCTAATGTAATATCTTTATTGTTAGAATTTCATGTTGAACTGTAGACTTGAATTCCATAAGTTTTTGATTGTTCTACAAATTAGCTCACTTCGTTAAGCAAAAGATGTCATAAGAAGACAATACACAATTAAAGTGTAGATGTACCTATGTTATTTTTAAATTGAAACATTGATCAAGTATTTTGCACACAATGCCAACTACACAATACGTACTACTACAATAAAAAAATAATTTTTAAACTTGAAAGTTTTATTTGCTGCAAATATTGTAGTACACTTACTCGCAAGCAAATAAGAAAAAGTTTTTTAATATGCTTTTTCATTTTGAGTCCTAAATTGCTAATGCCCTAGACTACTTTACCAACGCAAGGGAGTTTAACTATAAACTACTTGCTTTATATAATTAACATTGCTTCAAGTTGTTTGTGCATTCGGAGATTGTGAACATTTTATACAACAAAGCTGTAATAATTAACTTCCTGGAGAACATTCGTCAGTAAAAATTTGAGCTATAAATTAATTTAAAATTCGAGATCAACAATGACGGTAAACGTTTTTAATTAAATTGGTTTTATATTTCTAAAGTGAAAAGTATTAATTGAATTTAGATGAAGTTAAAAAAATTTAGAATCTAATTCCCATTTTTATTTGTAAAGCATCCAGAATGTCAGGCGAGAATTAACTGACTCAAAGCACCAAATTTATAAAATGCTAGGCTTAAATTTTTACAGTTAACCTGGAAGCTCACAATGGGCAAACAATTTATTTTTAATTACCAAAGATTTTCATTTTCCATTAAAATTGTTTAGAAAATTTAAATGTAAGATTTTCCTAATCCGTCCGTAGAGTTCTAATTGTTTAATTAATCCTAACCATCTGTTTGGCAATTTATTATAATATCTAAATACCTAAATTAGTTTGGATTTCCAAATTAAATTTTTATCGAATTCGGGAAATTCAACACAGTGTATAATTGAAAATAGAAGTTCTGTCAATGAATACTTAGCAGATATGCTATATTTTGGATTTTAGAACGATAAATTCTATAATATTAATTAGTGAAATAATTATATTAATTTTAGTTATCGCTTATTTCCAACAACCTGTATTTATAATAAATTATTAAAATTTTTATGATTAACCTCGTTTAGTGCTTCGATTAATGTGTTTAGATTTATCAATTCGTGCATAATTAAACATCTCCGTTGTTATGAAATATTTATTAGTAGTTATTATTTTCCGCAGTCAACTTTTTCCAAGACACTGCAGAGTTGTTTTCTTTATTATTTTTATATAGGGTTTGTACCCAACGCATTATTTCACTCGTCTTTTAGCCACGGGCTCCTTTCTTTCTCCTCCTTTTCAATTATATATTCCCTTTGATTGCTTTTCTCATTTACTTATTTGATTTGAACACATTTGCAATATAATACATAGCTTATTGACAACTTTTTTTTGAAAAAATCAAATATTTTTTCAGGAATATAATAATAAATTCAGAGATAATATAATCTGTTCTCTAATAGTGTCGCATATTTTACCTATTATCCTACATCTTAAATAATTCTTAGGCTGCGGAAGTAAATTTTATCTTTTCGTCCACTTTCACACTTACTCAATAAATGTTCAATATTACAAGTTTCTACCCTTTTTATCTTGGTGCCTTTTGCTGGAAAATGAGACGTACTTTTCCTCTCCTTCGTCATAAATTTTGCTTTGCCAAAGTAGTTACATTTTTTTAAAATAACAGGCATCAATTTTTTTTTCTTAACTGGAATCAAGTATCGACTATATCGTATACGTACAGAAATCAAGGCATTTTAAAAATATCGAGGAAAATAAATTCAATTAACGTTTTAATTAACTGGTGAGATGCTCGTGAGTTATTAATAGAAAATGAAAATTGTACGTTATACCAAAATTTGTAATTTATCAACATTCTTATTAATACAATATCTATTTAAGGGTTAAATTTATAATTAAATGCCAACAACGAATTAATTAATAATTACTCTATTCCACAGCAAGAAATTAATTGAAAACAAAGTAACATTAATCAAACAGAAAGTAAGATTTTATATTCAACAAATTGAAATTGTTAATTTAATTGAAATGCCCTTATGTAACCACCGCGAGCTAACAGATAAAATTCCTCTCTACAACAAATATGCAGATGCACTTCAGGTTCAATAATCAAACATGGTACCTAGCAAGTATTATGTAAATTTAATCTGATATGAGGGATGTTTTGGATAAGTGTGATTTATACTACTGTTGGTTACATCTGGCAAACTGACAAAGATTAACTATTACGACAACCCTGTCGACATAAAAACTAGTATAGTATGTAAGTGATATATACTTTTGTATCTTGTAAACATTTAAATAATGCAAGTTTACTTTGCTTCTGCATAATTATACAAGGTAGGTACATGTATCTACATATCAACCAAACAATATTTTATGGTAAAATCTCTTATTATTTAATTGAACGTTGTTTACACTCTAGTTAAGTACTGTAGGTGGTCAAAATATTTTATACAAATTGTTTCGTCCATTATATACAGTATAATGTTGCTGTAAATGCAGAATAAAGAATAAATTTGTGTTTGAGGGTGATCTATACAAATATTTAAAAATAAAAGCTACATTTAACGCGCATTATTGGATTAACGAAATTTACATCGTGAAATGATAAAATGTTCCTTAAAACTGCTTTACGTCAAGTCAATATAAAACTTACAAAAAATAAAATTGACAGTAGTTTAATTATCAGACCGTTTTGGTCACCCTGTACAATTAAATAATTGATGATGTCAATGCATTACACAATTTTAAACTTTATCCTTTTTATTTGTTTTGTATTCCCACAGGACATTCCCGTATAAAGTTTTAGGTCAATTTATTGAATTATAAAAATGGTGCCAAACTTTCTAGAAAGCAATATAATCAAAGATGTACATTGCAAAGCTGAACGTTTTTTTAACTATGAGCTTTATACAATGTAATAGAAGTCCTTACATGTAGCTACTATATAAAAAGAAATAGGAATTTAAAAATATTTAGGATTCCAGTTCACCCATGCGACTACGCATTGCATCATTTGACAAACTTTACATCACTCGGTTTATGAAAAACATTTTTACGTATAATAATAGATTAGTAATAAAAAGGACAATTAAAAAAGTTCTCACAATTACTCATAATAACAGTGCAAGTAACGCAAGTCCTTAATTGCATCTAATTGTACGCCATTATTTGAAATTGTTAAAATATACGAAGAATTTATTGATCCTTATTATTCTAATGTGAGAACAATATCGAAAAAGGAATACATTGACATTTTTCTCTCAAATGATTCATTTACAGTAATATATATGAGGCACATCATGGAAAGAATGTTTTTACTGACTTATAGCAAAATTAAAATAAACTGCAATTTAATAATAATTAACTTTGAGTTTTCGAAAAATAATATTTCAGGTTTAAAATTTTAATTATAAATTTTTAAAAGTTTCTTTTTGTAAAAGTTATTCGGGAACAAATTGAAACCGACTTGAATTGTATAATATTATGGTGTACCTTATAAAGCAAATAGGAACCCACGAACATCGTTCAAGCTACCGAAATATGTTTTAAAGTAATTTAAAGTTATATTATAAGTAAATGAATAACCAATTTTACACTCAGTGAATAAATTTTTGATTTTATAATAAAACTTTAAATACAGTTTCGACTCAAATTTTTAAATTGAATTTTGTATACTTTTTAAAAACGGTTTCGTTATTATAAAATTTTAATTCAAATTACCCGCGAAAAGATTTGTAATAATTTTTGGCCAACGCTAAACGTCTTGACAAGATTTAAAATCAGTTTAATAAAATCATTCGGTGGCATCAGCCAGCACACCTCTTTCACAAAATTAAAAATTTAATGAATTGAAAACTGTGTAAGCGATTCAAGTGGAAAACTTTTCCATAAAGAATTAAATACATCAGCACCCAAATAGAGCGAGTCTTTCATAATTTATTAATTAATCTGAGCGAAATTTGGTGTATAATTACCGCCTGGTTTTGAGCACTTACTTAAAAATTCCGAAATATTATTCCATTGTGAATTATAAAAGCCTCTCTCGTTTATTTACCTATACATTGTCTTTTTTAATTTTAAAATTAAGCATTTGTCTGTAAGTCAAATATAAACCAAATTTTAATGACTTCCAATAAAACAGCACCGTATAAAATGCGCTAACTCTTTATTTTATTTTAGTAGGTATCATTAAATATTGGTCGGCCAGAAAAAAGAATTTTTTGAAATCACAAAAGAGAAGATTTTAGGGCGCCACTAAAAGTCATTTTTCACATATATGATTGGGTAAATCGTTATTTTACCATCAAGCGAAGAATAAATTTTAATTAACGCAATTTAAAACCAGAAAGAGTTTTTACGTTCGGAAGCACAGTGAAAGTCATATTGAACCTTCAATCTCTTTAGATAACTTAGTTAAGATACTGCTATTTTGTATTATAATGTAACAATGTTTCGTTTAAAAATATATTGATTACTCTCATTCTTGGTAACGCTAAAAGGGGCGAATAAGGGCAAAATAAAAAGGTTTATAGAAAATACTAAAATTTCCAGAATCCATTCGGTTCAATTTGAGTCAATTTCGTCTAATTTTCTATTGTCAATTTGGTTTTCAAATCAATCTCGAAACTATTTCTGACATTATAAAGAAATTACGATATTCACACCTCTAACTTAATTAAAATACCAATAAAGAAAAAAAAAGTTGGATTTTTTGAAATTATGGCTGTGCAAGGTAACACATAGTAGATACAAGAATTTATAAGAAAATTCTTGTAAATGCAGTTACTATTTCTACATTTAAAAAAACTGACACACCTTAGTTTATCAATAAAGTTGTTGAGTACAACAATAAAGCATTACAGCATCAGCATCAGTGAAATAAAAACACGCTTCGGTGGATTTCTTTCCTTCTGAAAAATTAATCAATAGTAAGCTAATGCAAAAATAATGTACGTTCGGTGATACCAGTATTACTGAACGGCTGAATTAAAACCAATCGTTCAATTATATTTCTTTTTTTGGTTAGATGTAATTATTATTATATTCTTATTGATTTATCTCTCGAGCTCCACGTTACGAACTGGATTACTTATTATTGAAGACTAATAATTTTAAACCAGGAGAATTTTTTAATAAGCGAGTGTATGAGGGTTGTCGAGTGAGATACAATGTTCACCAGTTGATTAATGACGCACTATAACCCCAAAGTTAATCAATTTAGAAAGCGTTTCATCATATAGAAATTTTCAACTCCCGTAGATTATAATCGACTTATAGTATAGGTATAAAAGTTAAACATTTTATCCTTTTTGGGGGTTTTTAAGAACATAAAATACTTTAATAAGGTTGCTTGTTGTGATGGTTCAGGCGTTCGGGGCAAAATATTATCTGTTCGTTGTTCTACTTTATTGTCAAGATTTTAACGTACATTTTATAGATTTGCTACGGGATTTTGAAAAACATTTACTTTCATAACATTTCGTATTTTAAAAATATAAAGTCGCAATAAGAATCCATATTGTATCGATAAACACAAAAATATATATTAATATTTTTCTTGAAGCAATTTCAATATTATAAAAGTTGTTTCTATGTATGTTTTACGAACGGTTTTTCTTTTATTGTAGGATAAACAACATCTGGCAAATAATAATTCAGATGTAAGGAAATTATTGATAACAGGTTAGTAGCACATCTTTCGATTTATATTAACATTTTTAATAACCAAGAATAATAATACCGACTAGTCTAAAATTAGAATTTTTTAAGAACAAACGAAATTTAATAATCCATAATTAAATATTTTGAATAATTTTATAAAACTTAATAATATTAATATATTAAACGTAATATTTATAAACGGAAAAACTGTGTAAACTGTACAAAACAGGAAATACATATTTTTAAATTTTATTAAAACAATATTCTAAAGTAAAATAGATATTTCAGCACTTGATATGATCTGCAAATCAGATAGAGACAAACTGAATTTTTATTACTATACATATGTATAATCAGATTAACGTTGGCGTTGTTGAAGACAAATATGAAAAATAAATATGTTAGTGAACTTGTTCAACAGAGTCTATGTAAATGTGTTAGCCTGTTATCCAAGTGTTCTATGTAAAATGTTAACTTAAGTTTGCATTAAAGTGTAACTTTTGAAAGTAACAATCATTTCGATATCTTATCGAACTAGTAAGAAATTTACATTTCGAAGTTCGATTTCAAAAAAATTTTTTTTTCAAGCACTACAATAATGCAGATTCTCCCTATGTGGTATGGTAAATTTAGTAAAATTTCTTAAAAAGTATATTAGAATTTCAAATTTCTTGATGATCACGAATAAGATGTTACTTATTCTATACTAAAATTAGTACATAAATGGAAGTGCGCGACAATTTGGCAATATTCCGGCAATATTACGCTGACAACAAAAATAGGAATAATTTATTTTAAATTCACTTTAGGTAAAATGTTTCAAAAACATTTAGAAAATAATAAAATTTTACTCTAAGAGATTACTTCAGTGTGTCAAAACCATTTTGTTTTACCATATGGAATGAGATTTATTTGTAAAGTACTTTTTATTTTGCGAATCTCAGCTTTTAGTAGATATAATATTGGAATTGAAAAATTTGACAGTCACATAATTTATTAATTTTTAAATATAAATTTTCTTCTGTTTGCCCACAAAAACGCAATATTCTCCTGGATCGACTTCACTTGCTAGTGGATTTTATTTTCATCGAGTGCTTTTGTAAGAAAATGTTTAGTTGAAACTAAACCAAAATTATATGACATCGCGTTTTCTCTTCCATATTTTAAGGGCTTCTTCTGATACATTTTAAATAACAACAATGTAAGAGAACACCATTGTCGTATCTCCTCGATTATAACTATATTATGTACCACAATGCCAGCAATTACTTAAATGAAGGAAAAACAAAAAAAGCAGTAAAACAGATTTATCTTTCATAGTTACACCGAAAAAATAATGAATGGTATCTACGAATTCGTTCATCAATATAATGAACAATTTCTTCAGTGTATCGCATTACATAAATTACTATTAAGTATACATATTTTCCAAAAGAATCAAGCTTTTCTTTACTTTTTGCAATATAGCTTTTAGGAAATTTTCGCTTACATATAAATAAGAAAGATTTTAAATTAAAAATTTACTGCTAAGGTATACCTAACATATAAATAACATAATATAGCCACCCTAAAATATAATATCACGATGCTTATGATATAGCATGAAGTATATTCCCGTAATTTACAGTTTGCCTTCTTTCATAGTTAATTTATTTTATAATTCTTTTAAATCTCGTTTTTAAGACCTAAATTTTTTAATATCGAACACCTGCATATAGAAAGCCAATATTAAATTAATCGCTTCCGTATGGCTCACGCTTTGTATAAAGTAGGTACGCCCAAGTTCGATTTCAAATGGAAGAGCATAGATAGGTAATTTTTAGTATTATCTTTAAGCAAAAGCAATTTTTCGCATTTCAATCACATATCTTTCGATAAAATAATTTGTATATATTATTGCCACCTGTACGTCATATTTTACATGGTAAAGAATTTTGTTATTTGATTTACTGTTGAAGTGCTACCAGTATGGTATAAGTAGGTGTAATAGCCTGCGTGATTTGAGTGGAAACAGGTGTAAAGTTCAGTAATCTTGGAAGATATGCATTGAATCCTTTAGCTTATCAGCTGTCGATTAGGGAAACCAAACAATGAAAATGAATTACAGTTTCACGCAGTCATAGTGTAAGTTCACATTTACTAGATAATGTACTACCCGACTATATATATAAGCTTAGAGAATTGGAAATCGTTGATTTAAATTAGCACATATTTGCATTGACAAATTAGTTAGTATTTCATCTTGGTAAATTTAGTAAAACTTAAATTATTTTTGCATACAAAATTTTTTAAATCAAAATAATAAATCGGTTTGGTTTTTTTTTTCAAAGAAAAATCAAAAACATTTTTAATCTTTTTGTTCCATTTTGGATGAAGATTTATAAATTATTCATATATTTTTTATAACTTGAAAAGAGAAGAGGTTTTAAATTAATTTTGATTTAGTTTTTAAAGTATCGAGATTTATTGAATCGCTCATAATGAGTTTTGGATAAATCATTGAATTTACGACACGTCATATTTATAAATCCCGATTATTACTCAAGTTTAATTGGTGCATACAGGTATGCGTATTATGTCAACATGTAAATTTGGATTAAACGTAATTTACGCACATCTTATGCAATATTTTTTATATTTTACGAGCAAAACCGTAATAATTTATCATAGGTATTCTAACATAAGAAGATTCGTTTGGTTTGGGTACTTAAGATTTTAGTTTTGTTTGTTATATTTGCACAAGTTACCATATAAAGAAATAGTAGGTATATATCGAGATTCTCAGTAGATTAATCGCAGTGTAGGTGTTAACTACCACGTCTATAATAGGCTTTGTAATTAAATAAGAATGCTTATTTTTGTCCTTTAGAAGAATACATCTACATTAAATAAATTACTTCGGTAGATTGGGAACGTAAGTTCTTTGTTATCGGCTAAGAAATTGCATTTTCTGAAAACCTTGGAAATCGAATACTAATGAATTTTCTAACAACGTCTTGTGCTATATTTGTAATTCAAAATTGTTCCACCATAACACTCAACTCGATCAATTTTCGTATAAAATTTTTACGCTCACATTAGCATTTTTGATTGAAAATTATATATCGTCGGTGTCAATTCTATATTTAATGAAGTGAAAAATTTAATTTTTTTATTCTAGCTCCTAATGATCTTTGCTCTATATTTTTCACAACGATTTCTGTAGGGTTACGGTAATGATTATTATAATTTTCAAATTTATTTTATTATGAATTTTTATAAAATCTTATATAAAGTTGGTTCCTATAGGAAATAATAATAATAGGGATTAAGGTCAGCAAGTTCGTGAAATAAAATGGCTAAAACAACCTAAATCTTAAATCGAAAGGATAATAGAAATATCAAAAAAGGCTTACTGCAAGATTGTACATTGCATTACGCCTTGATACTTATGTACTATGTGCAAATAATTGCTTTTTAAATTATATTTAGGAAGCTGTTTATTATTTTCTTTCCTTAAAAAAATTTTACTCACCAAGATTGAAATATTCTGATGCTGCTATAGAATGTACGAGTAATCTTACATCGGACATCACTGCGTTGTTGTGTGTACAATACATCGCAGATTCATAAAATTGTAATTTTTTTTAGTTAAAATATTAAATTTATTTTACTAAATGCAATTATTTTTTTACATGTTAGAAAAATTAATGATTGAAAATCTTACTGTTTATTCCATAATAATACATTTAATGAATTAAATTTTTCAAATAATCAGGAAAGATTGAAATATACTGAAAAATTTATTATATCTACTTAAACAGTTGTTTTAAAAAAAAATTTTTTTGTTTGTAAAAATGAAAAATATACTTAGGTAGAGTATACTTCAGGAATTTTATTTCTGAAAACTTTGTGCATTTTAGTTCAAAAAATCGTGTAGAACGCTTTTTGGTTATTCTAAAATAATTTGATATGATGCAATTTATATTAAAATAATTAAATTATAATTTACAAATTATATTTGTGTATTAAACCAATTTAATTAATATACTATATTACTATATTATATTGTAAATTAAGGCAAAATATACAAAACTGTTAATGCATGTATCCCTATACCGAAACCTCCATTTTATTTTAATTTAAATACAAAATAAATTCATTTCAACGTTGAAATTTATAAAATAATCCAATTAAAAATTAATTCTCTACATTTCATTTTGTAGTAAATGTTTCGTAAGTACACCGAAATAAATAAATTTTATACATAATATGATTTTTATATAAAGGTAAGAGTAATCCTGCTCAAGTTTTATAAACATTAATTTATTTTTTATTTACGCATAGCATTTTTTGTATATTTTTAGATGAGCTGACTTGATTACGCTAAATAATATCCCAAACCCATTTAATCAATTTATTATAAAAATTTCTACATTTTATATATTTTAACAATACTGCAATATTGACAACCAACGACTTTTTGTCGTGCAAATCGACAATGATAGAAAAACGTCCGTGTGAGGAAAAATACAACATTATACACTTGAATCGTTTGATTAAATATTTAATTATAGAATTCGTGTGATCAACAAACATGTTAAACTAATTATTGTAAAGTTTTATTGTTCAAACAATATAATAATGCCAATTATGTTATACTTATATGTATAAAAAATAATCTTCATTCATTTATAAATTTACATAAAAAACAAAGCTCAATTTAATGCTTTTATGAAAATTTGCGAGAAAGCCATCATTATTAACAATACCAAATAAATAATAAAATAAAACTATATTAAAAGGTTTTATTTTTTCTTAGTGACTTACTTAGTTCATAATGAAACAGTAATTGTTAACATTGACCTACAAATTAGACTAATTTAAAATAGCAGTATGCTAGAAAACGAATTTCACTATGACGATTAAATCTCTACTAATTACTTAAACTGCGCCAAATTTTCAGAATAAATTATACAAATATGATAAAAGAAATTATTATCTAGTATATGGAAAGCGTTATAAACGGCTTTTCAAATTTTTTTACCAATGTTACAATGGAGGTAAACAAGGGGAAAGATCTGAAACACTAAAAATGTAAACTAAAGCGACCTGAATTTATTTCTATATTATAAATAGGTATTTGCAAATAATTTTACCTTGACTTTTCATAAACTTACCAGACTAACATAAATATAGTAGTCATTCTTTTGACCAATGAAAAAAATTCTATCAAGTTCATTCGAAATTGATGTGTAATTCTTTGAGATTCAAATAAACCGGACATTTGAAAGAGTTACAGCGGCCCTTAAAAAGGGTCGCAATTACAAGACTGCTCTACAACTTCATTTCTATAAAATCCTGAAATATATGGAATAAAATAATATGCTTAGTAATAATAGTACTCGATACATTGTAGCATAGATCCGCAAATATGGTACTTGGATAACCAGATGTTATAATAAAAGCAAAAGTGACAGTCTCAATAGCCTTCTCGTGAAAACGAAAGTAGATTATTATAGTAGAATAAAGCTGCCTTGACTTGAACTATTCCGATTGTATAACAGTACCTACATATCTGAGCGATTTACCTACTATGAACTCGATTCTGATGTATGTTTGCCTTTATATTAAAGACACTGTTATTTATTACGCTTTAATTAAAACTACTGTTATACCTAAGTTTTATATACTAAAAGTCGTGTTTAGCTTTAAAAAAAGGTGAACTGTATTATATATTTTATATAATATGATATAAATGCTTCTAGAACTTAATATTAATTAATTACAGTAGTATATTTTTTAATTATTTTACCTTGATCGCAAAGGTATGTCCGTTTAATTAAAAAGGAACGAAAACAATTAAATTAGGTAAATAAATCAGGACAGGTCCGGAAAGATTTTGAAAGACTTCAATGATGTATTTATTTTCAAGTTAAACAATATATTTTCATTTTTAATAAATAAAAAGTAGAAATGAAGAATAAAATTCCTTTAATTTTTTTCGACTTCTCCACAGATGCAAATGTGTCTATGGATATTTAAATAAATTTATAGTAAAATTGCAGTAATTTGTGTTTTACCACACCTCAATTATTTAAATATAAATTGCTTTTTGCAGTATATTCTTCTACACGTAGTATTCAACAAATTACTTTATCCTCTCTTAATTCATTATTGCTTAATAATATATTTCTTGAGTTTATTAGAATTATTCATAGTATTCGAGAGGTTTAGAAATATTTATTATAATTTTTTTACATACCTACTCTTAACCAATTTATTTATTTCTTTTTTAATTTAAAGGCATCTGGTGTACCGGATGATCTTTTCAAGAAATTGAATTCAATGTTTTTCTCATTTCTCAACTACTTAACAAGAACTTGTAAAATTATTGTATTAGATACTACATTGAATAATGCAACCCAATATATGAGAACCTGGTAAATAGAATTAAATTATGGTTGACATTATGTTTAAATTTATGTATTAATCAGTTTATTATTATACAATTTTGCGGGTATTGTAATATTATGTAGCTGGCGTGACACAATAGCTTCTACTCCAAACACCAAATTGTTAGGTAACGCACTAGTTTTAGCAATAATCAATAATAAATTGATTAATGCAAATTATAATTTTAATGTAAAACAATAATTGTGTACACTAAATATTACTTCCAAGTTTTATTGCATACCTACTACTGGATCTGCAACTATAAATTCGAACCCAGTTTAAATAATAAATTTGCCATGCGACAATACTATGTGTATACAACAAAGAACTAAAAAGTTTAATTAATTTCAAAACCTACTTCCAAAACAATAGAATTAATTTTGTTTTGTCAAATACAAAACTAGATAATATAATCCGTGTTGATCCTTTCAAATCTCGGTACTTCTATTTTTTTTTATTGAATGTGAGTTAATAATAATAAGCACCCACTTGTCAGTCGATCCTTGTATATAAATCGGAAGATATTCCTATCATGAAACCACACCGTAAGAATGAAGTTAAAAGAATTTTTATTGGTGAAATAAAATACTTCCAAATGTAAAATACTGGATAGTTCCTAAACCTCTGTTTATCCAACCACGTACTCGACGATTATCTTTGTTCTTAGTATGTTTCACATTGGTTTTTTTATTAAAACAAAAACCACTCAATAAACCTTACGAAATATTTCATAATTGATATTGTTTTTTTGTATTAAAAATTAGTTAAAAATATGAAGAAAAAAGTAATGTTCCCTAATTTGTTTAGCCCAAAAGCTATTTAAAAATAATTGTAGAAATTCTATTTTCAAGTAAAATAAATCTAAGTTTATTGACGTTTAGCTTTTTATTTTTGTAGGGTCGCTAAATATTTATATTCTGCTTGATGAAATTTACATTTTCTATATTTTATTGTTATAAAGCGGAATACAATAAATTCTTAGTTCAATAACTGAGATATTGAATTTCAAAGCGGTTCTACAGTTATTTGTATTTGTAAAAATTGTGAAGGATTCCTAAAATGATCCGCAGACGTTATAATTTATTGCAGAGTAAATCGAACAATTCAGTTTGATATAATACTACATCACATTGGACAGGAACGGAATAATATAATATTAATATTTTTACATATGTAGTTGGAAGATTCATTTTCACGAATTTTAAGGTCAGGACCTTCCTTGCGTCGACAATTAGTACAATGCTAGTCGGACCCCCTAATCTGGTTAACAAAATTGTTATTGTATAATAGTATATTACCTATCAAGGGAGTAAAGAAGGTGAAATAAGGTTATTAATCGTCAATATTATTTAAAGCAAGTCTAGATAACCCAAATCCGGTGATATAACGTTTATATAAACAAGGTAAGTAAATGCGCGAATTAAGTAATTAAGGCACTTACTACAACATTAAAAAACTGCATCCACGGGTGTGGACGTCGAAGAAATTATAATAATATTTATGTTTCTGAAAATTAACATTGAAACTATAATATGTCAGTTAACCAGTGCACCATGAAAATGACAAAATGTACCAAATTATAAGGTTATAAACACTTATCTTATCATTATTTACCAATAATTCGTCGTTTTCAACCAATTAACGCTACGTAATTTAGACTTCAATTAATTAAATTAAAAAAATGACATTTATTTTTTAAAACTTTGATTTTATCGATGTACTTGACGTAAATTAGTTAATAAAATAAATAAAACTTTATTTAAAGGTCAAATACATCAATGAAAATGAAGTTTTAAAGAAGAAATGTCATTTTTATCAATTATGTTTTATTATTTTACGTAGCATTAATAAGCAGAAATTATTATTTAAAAAATCAAAAAAAGACATTTAATCATCACTTGACAGGTAAGGATTAAAAATATTAGGTACAACAATTTTTTTTGAAAAAAAAAAAATTTAATTGTAATTTGGCTTTCTTCCTAAATTAATTTACCATAAATAAACTCAATTCAATACAATATAATCTGTAATAATAAAAACGGAAATTGCAATTGTCAAGTGTTCAAATTAGAAAAAACAAAACCAAAAATAAATGTATTCTTAATTTATATAGGTATATCTTGCTGGAGTCCATCTGTCTGAAATAATTAAATTTTAAAACTGTCAAGGGTCAGCATTATTGAGTACGAACATAATGTCAAAAGCTAGCTCAATAATAATAATAATTTTGAAAACAACCTTCGTAAACAAGTTTTATAAAATGTTGCAAGGTCGTTCTGGAAATTATAAGAAATAAGCAAATAATTAAAGTGACTTTCAATTGAAATATTTAAAATTAGTGAAACGTGAGGTATAAAATAAGAAATTGTCGATGATAGCTCCTGATCACAATTTCTATTATGTATTTAGCTATTACATTTTCCAAATGTTAATGAAGACGTAGACGTTATATTTGGTGACTGTAAAAAATTAAATGTCATTGTAAACCAGTTAGTATATTTAATTCTCTAAAAAAGTCCAATAAAGAAAGAAACTTAATTAAAATATAATTTTTAATTTGTATAATTTTTTTAATTCAAAATGCATTGTTTAATCTGCTAAACACCACAATTAAAACGTCTGGAAGTGTCTGTTCAGAGTAAAAAGGATTTTTTCGACTTTAGTCGAAATTAAAATCAAAAACCACTTTTTACCGGGTAGAATCATTTATCTGCGGCACAACAAAGCAGAATAATTTGTATTGCTTTTATTTGAAAAATTGGAGGTTGCCTTCGCACAGGTCCACTTAAACATTTTTTTAATTTTATAGTACCTACTGAACGAGCAGAAAATAAATTTGAAATCATAAAGCACTTTTCAGGATTCTTAGCAAAAATAAATGTTTAATATTTAATTAATTCTCTCAAGAGACAATTTTAATATTTTACTGGCATTGCTTGTAAGCTTTAACTTATTGGAACATCAATTATATTAATTTATAATATGTATTAATAAACCTTCAAACTCTACTTTCGTAAATTAAAATTTTTTATTAAGCATATAATATGCATTCCAATGCTTCGTTCAAAGGAGAATGAAATTCATTATAAATAATCAGATCTTTCAAAGCTTTATTAATAATTATCTAACAAATTACAATACAATTCATAAATTGAAATAAATTAGACTATTTTACATGAAATTGACTTCCAAAATACCCGGCTTACCTGTTTGGACAGAAAAAACCTACACGCAATCTTGACAAATTATTATTAATAAATCTCTTTATCTCCATTAATTGTTGGTGTGACATTTTTAAAAGAATACAACTCAAGCTATTAGATATAATGTAAAAATACTAATGGCTACACCGATAATCCCACTAAAAAATATTTTGTTTCTTTGAAAATAGTAACATCACCCCACTAATAAGCCCACTCAAAACTGTTGTATATGTGCATTGAAAATGTTCACGCCTAATTATATTAAATTACATATTATTAAAACTTGGAACTGTATTAATTCTCGTTGTAATATTGCAATCCTTAGTTATTTTTATTTGGAAGCAGGAATCTTGCAAAAACACTAGGACTTTTAATTTTTTACAATTTAGTTGATGCGTTAACGAGTAAAAAATTACAGGTTTGAATCCCATACAAGATGTGTGTTTAAGGTGACGATATTGAACTTAGAAAGGCCACTTTAAATAGAAGTAACCTCTATCAAGATTTGTGTGGTTTTCTATTTTTTGCTAATATCTATAGAATCGAAATGATTACGAGTTAGTATAAATTAATATGTTTAATTTTAATACTAACTGTGTTACTCGTCAATTAATACAAACATTGTTTCTACTTGTAAGTGTAACCATATTTGTTGTTTAAAGTACCTACACAGTTTACTATTTCCTGGTTTATTTGTTGGCATTGCTAACATACACGACAGTATACAGGCGTGGTCCAGTAAATAGTGACTCCAAGGTTTGGTGCATAATGTAGATTTAACACCGATAAGTGATAATAACGGTAGTGTACCCTGCCTATATAGCAAACAAACTCTTAATATTTTTAAGATTGTCACCTAACCTAAACCACCTTGAATTTTTATTAATACATTTTTAATGTAAAATTGTAATTTTAATAAATTTTTTTGATTACTTTTATATCCTTGAACAAAATTGTCTATTAATATTAAATTACATAATCTAGGAATCTTATTTCTTTTACAATTGAAAATATTTAAACATTGACCAAAACTGGATTGTGTATTTGCATTGGAATACTTGACGATTTAAAAATGCTATGTCATATTTTCCCTATTATACAATACTGTATTGATCTATTCGAGATATTAAATTTTATTTTAGTTAACTCTTCAAGTACAGGGTAAGCAAAAACTATTCAGTCGATAAGTTAAAGTTTTGAAATTTGAACATCAAAAGGAAAAAACTTGTTTAAGTTACGCTTAGTGTTAAATGTTAATCCGATGCCGTCGCCACCTGTCATAAATCTGCAGGATATTCAACGATCGTACCTTAAATTACCATCAACAACAAGTCATAGAAGCATTGTCAAAATCTTTTGTATGGGTTATTTGTTTCGTGTAAGCAATTTTGCAAAGATCTTTGATATAATACCTCGTCCTCTTTCACATTAGACTTATAAAAAAATCTCGCATCTGATATATAAAAGATTTGAAGAATGGCACGATTGTTCCTATATATCGCCAAAGCTGACGTCTAAATTTTGCAGGATATACCTACGATTGGATACTACTACCTGCATCAATATTATTGCTATTATGTGCAAAACCATAATAACGACTTATGTAAAAAAAATTCTTTGAATGTTTCCAGAATAAACATATTACGTTTATGGACGAGTCCGAGCGGGAAAAATAAATTTTTGCATAAATAAAAATATTTACACTTCGATAAATGTTATTACTCACATTTAAAGCAATAATTTAACCTATTTAATGCTGGAGGGAGGTCGTAATTTACCAAAAATGTTGTTTGCTTTTTCGCTCAATTCACCAATTCACTAAATTAGTTAACTATTTATTAAGCATCCCCCAAGTACTAAGAGTAACTTAATTTTCTAGAATTTTACGTAACGGTTAAATTATACATGCAAAGAAACGAAAATAGAAAAGCTATTTAAAAATAATTAAAGTTTGCATCTACTTTTGAAGTTAGCTAATGTTTTAAACATAATTTTTTGCTAATGAGAACCATATCGTCTAGTGACTTTGTGAAGGTACTCATAAATAAATCAAAGTAACTGAATTTAGTTTATAATCCAAAATTAAAGAGAAGGTTGTAGAGCTTGCACGCGCTCCAAAGTTATATGTCTGGAGATGTTCTTAATATTTTATTAATTTCGTAAATATCACATTTGAATATAAAATTTAAATTATTGTGAAAAACATACCCTGTAAAGCTTTAATAAATTTTAATTAAAAAAAATTACATTCGGGGTAAGATATTTTTGAAAAATATATAATGTAATTAGGTATTATAAAATTTGTAGGGTTTTTAAATTTTGTTAAGCCAACATGTTGTGATGCTGTTATTATAACCAATTAACATTCAGATTTGCTTTTTATATTTGAACTTTTCCTTCCTTTGAGGTAAGTTAAAATTACATGGTCGACAAACAAAATGTTCACTTTTATGAGATGGATTATAATTATCTATAGACCTCTGAGCAGCACGGCATCGTAAGTACCCTCTTCTAACTTGAAGTTGCAAATTTGCGAACTCTAATCTAAATTACAAAGACATTAAACATAAGCTGCATTTAATTAAAACAAACCTCTTTCAACGTGCTTACCTACCATAATTTTCATTCAGAAATTGAGAATCTAAATATAATTTTAATTTGTAATTGTTGACTTCTCGTAACAACCTTAAATTAATTTTAATTAAAGGAAAATTTTTAGTCTAATTTAAATGTAAAATACAATTTGTGTTTTTAAACCCTTAAAAGTTGTGCGTAATGATACACAAACAATTGCTAAATTGCGGTTTTTGAAATTGGGTCGTTTCATTTTATTTAAAAATGTATTATCTACATTTTAGTGGTGTTTTGCATATAAAATTATTTTTAATACAATAATATATGATAAATATATTTTAAATATAGACATCACATACAAATTGTGCGTTAATTTGATTTAATTAATTATAAGTTTCGTCCGTGATATAGTTTTACGGTCACTGCTTTATGTAAGCCACAACATATTATTATAATAGGTGCGTTCTGTTTAGACGCTTGCGGTACTGCGGTTAAGCACAGTTAATCAGCCAACATTTTAAGTGCGTTAATTTCCCCATTCTACAAATAGGTTGCTTTAAATTCACTTTCTTTCCAGCTTGAGCGTACAATACGCAATAAAATTAGCGCATTTTACATTGAAAGCGGTTTAAGCGTCTAATGGAACGCACCCAACGCTTAATGTTATTAAAAGAGTTTTTCTTCTTTTTATCTAATTTATAACAAAGAATTATTTTATTATATGGGACATTCCGCACTAAATCGACCTAGCTCTGACCCTCATTATTTTTGTTTCTCTTTCTTTCGAATATTTTATAAAAGGCAAAAAATAACCTATACCAATTTTTAGTTTTTGTACAAATTTATCTGGCAGTGTTGTCACCGTTAACCGTTATTTTATATACAATAAATTTATCAATGAAATCAAAAGCTTTTGAGACTATTTAATTCACCTGTCATCTGTCAAAAATAAAGCAGTAAAAATGGGCTATTTTAAAGCCAACTAAAAAAGTTTGGAACGGGTATATCCGCAAGGTATTCAAGTTAGTAAATATTTGAAGCTTTCAATTTCAATTAAAATAAAGCTTTTATTAGAGAACATTGAAGTTGAATACAAATTACAATTTGTTGAGTTATATAAATTTTCGAAATTTGACAAAAAATGATAAATGTTTGCTTTGTGTTACTGTTAGAATTACATTGTTTGTAATTTAAATTAGCGAAAATTAATTTCAAAAATACCACTACTTATATTCAATATTTTACAGATTAATTTTTGAGGTATCGTAGAATTTCGGATTTTTAAATAGAGAAACCAAGGAAAAGACCGATGTTGTGAGCATATCTTAGATATGCATTACATACAAGAATGCAGAAGTCAAAATGTCACAGCACTATAGCGCTGCTACTACCAAATTTTAGTTGACATCTGAGAGAAATAAATGTTTCTACCTATAAAGAGACTTCAGCTTGAAAAATCATATGCATACAATCATTGATTGTCAAATCTCAGGTCACTCCCAAGTTCTTCAAGCTTGAGGTCAAGTTGATGATGCATCCATTAAAGTTTACTTCGACACTTTGTTTTGCATAGCTGTTTTGCATCACGAGAAATGCATTGGGATTTGCTAAAGCAGAGAATCAAACCATCTCGATTATCTTTGCACCAGATTAAGATTGAGATTTAACATTTCAATGGTTTCGTTTATTTTAGTTGGGAAACTGGACATGTACAGCTGCATGCCATCAGCATACATGTGATAGTTGCAGACTTGAGTGAGCGAGATCGGCTATAAAGATTGAAAACAAGTAATCTTCCTTGCGGTACATCCATGCTAATCATTAGATCATAAGAGAGGTAACGCTCCTATGCTGCAACCATAGTATGATAGTTTGACGGTTAACAAAATATTAAAAAGTATTATTCCCAGTTAACAATAATAATGTTCGTTTTTAAAATATAAAATTTACTGTTTACACAATAATAATAATTATTGGGTATTCAAAATTTAAGAATGAATTAATACTTTATTTTAAGAGATCGGCGCCCCATCGATCTCCCCGTACCAGCCGCTACTGAAAATATTGTAAGTATTACTAATTTAAATTTTTTTTACTTTTATCAAAGGATTTACTGTTTACTTTTTAAAAATCAATAACCGACGAAATTACATACAAAATCTGAAAATTGTTTGGTAATTTTTTTGTGTCCCTCGATAACGACGATCGACGATATTCGACTGAAAAAAAAGTGATGAGGGTCAAAGTTAGACCGATTTACTGGAATAAAGAATTGTACATTGTGTCATTTAAAAATATATTATGTTAAATGTGTGTAATGAAAATTTGAATTTAAAATAACTTGATTTCACATGAATGCTTTTCGTTTTACGTATAAATAGCGTAATATTTTGAATGAGTGGGTTTTAGACTCTAACTAGGTAGAACTTTTTAAATAATATTTAGTTGTACTGTGTATTTCAGAAAATTTGGAAATATGAAACACAAACACGAATAATTTGAATTAGTACGGAAAATATCGTCTGTTTAGAGGTAAAATAAGTCACTAAGTACATAGTATAACTGTTTTACTTACGAGTTTTACCTCTAAACCGACGATATGTAGCATAATATCTCTAATTGTGTATAGAATTACTTACGGTGAGTTCGCCAAGTTTGGAACAAATTGGGTACAAAAATTTTGCGACTTCAATAAAATAATGAAAGCAATAATTTAGGTTTTTTGCACAAATAAAGGAATGAAAAAATTATTCAATTTTATGTTCAAAGTTTACCGACCAATGTATTGCAAAAACTTGGTTTAAATAAATGATACCATATCGTGTTGAGCAGATTTGGATTATTTGGGTTTAGCACAACAAACGCAGGGACTAATTCATATCTTAAAAGTCAAAGATATATTTCACCTGTTCATATTCCATAAAAAAAACGATTTAAATATAACATACAATTTTTTTTATTGTCAGTTATTAATGTAGTAAGTTATTTAATTTCTAACAGAAAATGAAATAAATTCAATGGTTACATAAATGTAAATTACGAAATAGAATTCAAATACAAGAATCATGTACTATCTACGTTTTACCTCAGCATTTGTTTTTATTGTAATAACGCAAATGGAAAAGAAGAAGAATAAAGACAAAATTGAAATGTAAAATGCAAATGGCATAGGTGGCTACCGTTACAATAACATTTCTATTCTTTAGACGGAAGACCATTTTATAACTTGAAGTGCAATATGTAGTACTGTGTACATAACCCACGTGAAACGAATGTATAAATTACGTTTTCCCATTTATGATTCAATTTACAGTTATGACTAAGTTTTCGCATTTGCGAAAACAAATTTGATTGTGGTTGAGTAAGGTAATCGATGAAATTGAATAAATGTGCGTTATTATTTCTAAATCTGTTATTTTAGAATTCAACGATTTTCCGAGTAAACACTAAGGTTGAAAGAATGTACGATTACTTTCTTGGTTATTGTTGTAATAAATTCTTTCTCAACTGAATCAAAAATTTAACAACCTTGGACGCTTTAAAAGTGAATGTGGATTAAAATTTAAAGGTTGAATGATTTCTTCTACGGTGTTTAGAAGTCATTAAGCCTTCCATATAAAACACTCAATAAATATTAACGGTGAACAGCAGCTTTAACTTGCGGTGCATCATTTTATTATGTCACGTAATTAATAAAATATCAATAAACTTATTTCGAAGTTTACTGCATCCATAATAACTGTGTAAACGTGATGTATCTATTTAGCAATACCGAAAGCTGGTATTGCATCTTGTAGGGAAAGCTGAGGTCATGAATATGGAAGCAAAACATTGTTCCACTGTTGATTAATAAAGGTCTCGTCGGTTTCATAATCAAGTACCAATTCATATGCTAGGAATTTTAAACTTCTAGCAAGTTTTAACACATAATTGTTCATGTGACATATTTTCACATCAAAATATCCTCAAGTTGATACCTACATCAGTATCAAAATCAAAAGTTAAATAGTTTTTTTTTTATTATAAAAAGATTTAACTAAAGTAATTATATTTAAGCGGATTGCAGAATAAAGATTTTTTTAAATTTCATTAAATACCCAAATTAAAAAAGTTATTAAAATTTTTAATACGTATTATCGCTTCTTTTGAGCCAAAACGAATGGAGAGCGTTTGAAGTGTTTATTTTATTTGCAATAGCATGATAAATTAAAAAACAGTTTGAAACCTGTCGATCGATTTAATTTTAATGATAACCTTAAACTTTGTTTTGTACAAAATTTTATAGCCTACACTTGAATATTCCCTATTGCATAATATATCGTTTAACTTTCTAAACTAATTAAGACTCACATAGCATCCACAAATATTTTAAGTCTTTTAAAACTTGACCCATCAAAGGAAAGAGATTAACAACTGTGCTACAAAGACTTTGCAGGTTTGGCGTAATTAGTCGTGGTCATATGTTGTTTACAACCTCTCAAATTCACAAACACATTTTCATTAAGAAACGTTTATTTTCGGCAAACAAAAATTAAATTGTTAAATTTAATTATTACTGAATATTTTGCAATTGGATAATCGACATTTTTCAAACACTCAACTAAATACTGTATACAAATTTTTTAAATTTACAACATAGAGATACCAGACTACAGACAGACATAGTATGTACATGTACTACACAGATATATATTGCTAAGTATACTTTTTCTAAAAGCAAGTACCAAACCCACATACAAGAAAGAGGAAAACTAAATTTACGTTTATTGCAACTGAAAATAACAAAATCTCTACTTGCTCCACGTTTTATAATACTGTGCTAATGACAAACATAATAATTTTTTTAAACAATAAATTTTACACAAATTGAAATAAGAAAAACGTAATGTTTCTTTTTCTGGTGCTACATCTTCATTTATTTCGCCGAAGCCCAAATTGTTTATTAGAAACCACAGTTTCTTATTCGCCGCTCGCAAGATTTACAATATCTGATATACAGATCAGAAATTAATTTCTAAAAGTTTTGCATTTTTTCGCAATAATGTACATACCTACCCAATGTTAATAAAAACCAAACATAATTATTGTAAGGTTCCCATTTCAAAATAAGTGCGTTTAGTGAAAGCAACAGTTTACGCTCACTGACAATAGCTATATAGCGTTCCAAGCGGCAAATATTTACTTTCCGTGGTCAGCAGATAATATACTACAAAAGTGCTTGTATCGCTTCCACACCTCTAATTATAGTTCATTATAATGTAAATTATATTTAATTATTTAAGTATAAACAAAATATTATATAAATCATAGTAATTAATTATATAACTTCAAAGCGCAACTGTTGATTTAATCAGCACTAAACGCGTTTTATGCTGGCTTGCAACTGTTGGATGGAATCGCTAAGCGCGTCCATTGTTTCGGTCAGGAGTGTGCAAATCTTTGAAGTCGAGAATAATCCAATTTTACTTCCAGTGATGAATTAATCATTAAACCTACTGGTGTATGTATATATAATATAACTTTTATTTCAAAAAATATTTTTAAAAAGGCCAATTACGACTTTAGTTATCATTGACTAAAGTTTCCAAATTCATAAAATTACAATTCCCTTTTATTTGAATTTGAATGTTATGCTAATCTGATGGCTTACGACTTTTTATGCTCCGTATAAAAATTGTTAAATTAATGTAAATTCATAATCTTAATTTGAGAATTCATAAATGAATTCGCAAATTCATTTCGTTTAAAGGGATAAACATTTATCAGCAGTTTCAAGGAGTTTTAGTACTATACTAATTGATTTTGATTTTCGCGTTTCAGGTCAAAATACATTTTTTAAAACTGAATTTGCTTTTAGAACAAAAATATGTTATGCGGCTAATTTAGGTAATGTTAAATTTGAACATAAAACAAAACATTTGCTAACAAAATACAAAAAAGAACATGTTTGAAAAGTTGCCCTCCGGGTTTGACGACGAAGTAAGAAAAACCATATAGAATTTTCAATTTGGGCATCTACGAATATGCCGTACATTATTTTCTAATAATTTTGTTTGAATTTAATGATAGATAAAATATAACTTTCTTTATGGTGCGATGGTTAAATATTTTGATCATATTAATTTGGTGAATGGAAGACATTAACTTTTCTAAATTGTTTTAATAATTACAAGTCATATTTGCTATTGCTGGTAATTTCTATTCTTGAATTGACAACTATAGATCAGACATTTACGATAGAATATAGAAATTTTATTATGTACATAGAAAGTAAGTACCTCTATAATTTATTTTCAAATAGCGAAACAAAGGTTACAATTTAATGACCCGAATATAATAACTAATAAATAAAAATTTTTTTTAATAAATCATTATTAATTGCATTAACTAGAATTATAGGTAAAGACAAAAAACGATAGCTTTCGTTAAGTTGTCTTTAGTCGAAAAATACAAAACTAATTGTTACAATGATTACAAAATGACAATTATAAAAAACGTTAAAAAAACTTGCAAAATTAAAGTTATCGACATCCTTTGCTGGAGGCACTTCCTCTTTGTATCTCTTACTTAATATACGCAGTCTGACATCGCTTCTTTCTTTTAGGAACAAGTAAATTTAATTTTTTAAATTTAATAAGATAATATACATTTTCTAGAGTCGCAATTTCATTTCCTACTTAAATTATTTTTATACATTTTATTTTCTTTGTTTCAAATAATTTTTAAGAGTAAAAAATATTTTGTTTACATTATAAGATTGAACTGGGTCAGTTAATAATTGAAGTTATTATAATAGCTTATACTCGCATTAATTGATAATAATAATTAATAAATAATAATAATGCATATCTTGTCAATTTTTTAAACTGGTAACCTAAAATGAACCAATCCAAGGTGCATTACATAAAGAAAGACCGACAGAAATAGCTTTTAGACTGCCATGAGCAGTATAGCAAGAAGTCTTATGATATTTGATAATATACATATTATATTATAACTAATTATTAAGTTTAATAACAACTAGGTTATGCGGCCTTAACGTCACACTGTGTTAATATCGAGAAATCGTTAATGCTGTTTTGCAACAGTTCTGTCATCTTGTTAGATATTAATTTAACATTCTGTACAACATTTTTATAATTTTATTGGGGTAGGAATAATACACTCCAATAAATTATGTATTTTATTGATATAACAATATTATGTAATACTACTAATTACTACAAATTCAGTTTTTTCTTACAAAATTATGTCGACTACTTTTTTTTATCTTGGCCACGAAAGTAATTTACTTTCGTTTATATACATGCGTGTGTTACTCCAGAAGTAAAGTTCACTTACGGAATCGGTAATTAGTAGGAAAACCGAACTTAATAATATAATCTTGTTAAACAATTATTATTTAGCTACTTTATAATTTCACTAATAAATAATTGTGTTGTATAGTTGAACAATAATTGAGCAAATGTTGAGATTTTTAACATTAACAGTACTAAAACTGTGAACTAAAACTTAGAGAAAGACTTGATTCACTAACACTAGTTGCGTCTTAATACCAGGTAATGTCAAAATATGTTTTGATAACTTTCTTAAAGTTAAAATTAATTAATGTAATGAAAATATCAAAAAAAATTTTTTATTAAGAAGTATTCATTATCAAAATAGAAACTAGTTTACTAAAATAATATGCGCAAATCTTTACTATTTTATTTTATGGCAGACGTCTTTATCTCAAACTTCCACATCTAAAAATTCCCCATCAAAAATATAATTCACATTTTATTAAACCCAATTACTTTCTTTCAACTTTGTAATCTAATTTGTAATTTCCAATGTCAAGTTTTTTGAATTTCCCATGTATTAGGAGATCAAGCAAGCACATTACGCATCAGTATACTTCCCACCTATTGCTTGGCTATTTCCAAATATTAATAAAATTTGTTGAAGGCAAATTTTTCGACATAGACATAAACTATTCAATAAAACAAATACTGTCAACATTGGTACATAATTTAATAGCACTGTTCAGTGCAAATTAAGTAATTATTTATGAAATATGTATTACATTAATATTTAAAAAAATAATTGAGAAAAATTATGAATTTTTATAGAAACCCATAAAGGGAATCTATAGTACTATTCCACTGGGGGATTCCCAAAATTCCTAAAAAAATTTATTCTAAACAATACCTGTAATATTTTAAAATAATTTATGATGTGAATAAACCAATATGTTGAGTTAATAATCTTCCAAAGACATGTAAAAGATCAATAACTTGAGATTTTTCAATATTATATTAGTCAACCTAAAAGGGTATATTACTAACATCTTAAAAATGCTGTAGAAACAATAATCTGATTTAAAAAATCAATATAAAATGTAAACCGCAAAAAATCAGTTGTCGTGGGTTTACATTTCATAAACGCCTATTACATATAGGGGACGATTTAATACAATTTTAAAATAAATTATTTCCGTAAAATGAATTGAAATAAGTTCAATTCGCTTAACGTTATCGAAAAATCTTTTATATTTAGTATAAACGACAGTATTTCAATAATTCAATTAGAAAATATCGATGATGGTAGCTGCTACCTATCAACTTTTTAAAATTAAAATTAAAATTGACAATTTCGATTTTAACATTTTATCATAAAAGAATATATTCTATTAATTAAAACGTAGCATACCTCGAGCAGATAAATATAAAAATGATGTCAAGAAAGTTTCGTTCTACACGGATTATCTAATAGTAACCTTTTAACCTTTTTAATTATTTAACATCTTTAAAGTTTACCTAACACCTATCGGAATATCTGATACATTGTAATTATTAAATATTCCATTGTATGTACTTTTTTATTTAAAAAAAAATTACTTTTGTTCAACTTACGAAAATTTAAATACTTTAATTATTATTATTACTATTTAATTATTCGCTCTTCCATTAGTCTTAATTTAAATCGAATTGATCTTAAAAGTGATTTATACCGGCATCATTCAGCCACGAAATGCTTTTTACTTATTTGGTAACCTAATTTCTTATTTTGCTAGAAAATTTAAATTATTATAGAATTACAAATAATGCAAATATCAGACCGAAGTAAAATAAAATTCAATTATGAATTAAAGAACTTTTAAACAAATTAAAAACTTGACAAAGCTAATAAAACATGGTATGTCCTTTTACAACTGTCAAAGATACCCTCTCTGTTCACTGCAAGTGACATTTTTTAATAAAAATTCTTATTCCGTCTTGCTGGAATTTAGTTTAATAAAACTGCAAAAATATTACTTCCTTGAAGTTCATGATTTGTATTTTTATGACTTTTATTTTATACAAGCAAAAGTGAATCACAATTATTAATGTTCAAATATTGGTTTTAAGTCAATATTTTCTTATTTCCGGTTTCTCCTGCTTTAAACGGTTTTCATTTTTATTATTATATAAATGTTTGATTTGCAAATAATTAATTTATGTTAATAAAGCAGAGCACGTTGATGTTGCTGATGAATTTGTTCCACAAATGTATACCTAATAGGTTTCCTTATAAACGAGAAACCTTATTTTTACTATAGAAAAACATTCAGCTGGGAATAAGAATCTCCTGCTCTGTCTAGGGTAGGGCGGCTATACTAACCTATTCCAGAAAAGCTGAGGATTCTAATTTATGTTTGGATAATTATACTTTCTTTTTACTTACTATTGAGTGTAAAATATTGTCGAAATATATTATAAACTTGAAAGAAAATGTAGCGGAGAATGGCAGATACATATATTTATTTATACATTTTTCTGTCAAAACTTACGAGGTTGTTATATATTGTTTTTCCACCGAGAATAATATGTTGTATTGCATGAATAAATAACATATGTACATAGATACATATTTTTTCTATTATTGAACAAATTAATTTTATCGCTAATGGAAAATCAGCAGATCTGTGTGTAAACATATTTGCAGTTTCCATTCGTACAATGCAATGCAAAAATACAATTTCCCGTGGGTAGTATGTATACAGAAATTTTCATTTGGTAGTCAAATGTTAGTAAATACATAATATCATATCTAGCAATGGTAAATTCAAAATACCTCACTAAAACTAGTAAATTTTATTACAGAAAAAGCTAAATTTGTGGGAAGAATCCTGTTTCGCTTCTCAAGATATGTCGTCAAGGTCAATATGTATTTCGTGGGTTTCCTTATATAACAAGAATAATTTATATGTGATGCAAAAGTAAGAGTAAAATAATAAGCTCAAGAGGACCAGCTCACGATTTATAAGACCACATGGAGTTCGTCGACCGAAACACTTCTGTACGTAACGTGTCAGGATATTTGGGATTTTACTTTTAATATTATGCAAAATTTTGATGCTGTATTTCTAGAGCAAACTTTTATTTATCGTATTTTCATATAATTTAGTTGGCACAAACCAACGTTGTTGTTTACGTGAGGATTTAGAAATTTCTTTTGTATTTTTGTTGCCTGTATATTTTAGATAAAAATGAATTAATTGGTGAATTCCATAATAGTATTTCATCATGCTGAATTGTGATGTGACAAAATTTGAATATTTCCAATGTTGAATTGCCATACAATTTTTATGTATTTTGCATAATATGAATAGTTGGCAAAGTTTACACTTTATACCAGTAACTTGAAGTAATTTTATTCAATTTGGCCTTAGAACCTCTAACCCGATTTCATATGCAGACGCAGTGAGTATACTTGCGAAAGGTCTTCCTGTGACGAGTAAGCTTGTATTGACTTATTAAAATCGTATAGCCTGGGGCAAAATGCTTTTTTGATAATCGTTTTTAAGGACGTATTTTTCTTACGAGAAGTTCAAGATCGGATTACTTTTCGACGATGAGAAATCTAAGATGCCCTCATTATTCTGCCCTGCGTTGTCGGTCATTACTATTATTATTAGATAAAATATTACGTTCTGTGATAATGTTTTAATATTTTTCAATTTTCGTGCATGACATACTTGAAATTAAATTTAAATTTCAACTTTGCATTATATAATCCCCTTACAGCAATTTTAAAAATTAAAAAACTGACATTTAGACAAGAAGTTTGTTCCATACTATTAAATTAATTTATAGCAAACATTTGAAATTTAACTTTTACAGTATCTCATAGTTATTTAAAACATTTGCTTTAATTAAAGCACAAAAAAACATTAATTTATAAGTTTCAAACAAAAAAGTTCAAAAAGGGCCAGTTTCTTAAATTTTCTGCAACCAGATTTATGACTGGTTCTTTTGATTCATTAGATCAATGGGTTTTTATATTAAAACTTACCTGCTTAATCTTAAATGATTAAAACGGTGATCGTTTATAAGCATTAAGAGCAAAGAAATCAATCCCAATATTGCTTGCCTAGCAAGCGTTCATCAGAAAAACCAAATTAAAATAATATTGTTAACTTTTTATTTTATATTATGTTGTTTACAGTTCAAATATTGACTTTCAAATTTTAACAACTGTAATGATCTGTGATAATTAAATAACAATATTTGATCAACAATGTTTGTGATATTTGCTTTTAATTTACTTCTTTTAAAATAAAAAAAAACCCTAAATAGAGCGTGCATGTCAAAAGAAGAAATTTTACTACCAGTAACGACAACTGATTTGGTTAAGAACAAGTTTAGGAAGTAAATTATGTAAAACACAAGAATAATTGCAGACAGTTACTGCTCTATTTTTAAATTTCTGGTTTCACTTATGCAGTTTTTGTGAATTTCTATGCAAATAACCAAAACGATTTCACAAGATTATTAAAAAGATATTATCAGGTATAATTAAGATTATTAAATAAAAAAACCACACCTATTAAAAGGAAACTAAGAGTAGAACATTTTATTGTTTACCTTTTGTGAAATAAAAAGTGAAAAAGAGAGCGATATTGCGCTGTAAGAAATTCTTTGGCAATCGTTTTTGCTTATGCATTACAAGAATGATAATCAATTTTAGATTATTAGTTGACGATTGGTCAATAAAGATCGTAACTGTTCAATCCAAACTTTATTAAAATAATCGAGATTAATATTACCACTATTCGCTTCTTCCCAACGAAAAGTTATAACTTTGAGAATAAGGAAGATATTGTCAGCAAAAACTAACACACTCTAATAATTTTGCTATTTGTTTACCACAATTATTAAACTTTTTGAGTTACTCTATAAGAAAAAAATATGCTATCAGTAAAACTTTTCTAATTCAAATGCCGTAAAAACCATAACATTGATTTATTATAAAAATTTAATGTGGTCGAGTTATTACTAGGTACACAATAAATATTAATTAAATTTGCCCATAGTAGATAAAACAAGAAATTAAAAGCAGTAATAACTTTCTACCGTAGTAACCTAATAGTGTTTCTAACATACTTAACGCTTCACAGGTGGTCACTTCTTATAGACATTCCAAAACTAAACCAATTTGCTAATTTCGAAGATATATCTGCGCAAGTTAAATTACTTTTCATTTCTGAGTATTCAAAACTAATTACGCTTCTATAATTATTTATTTTGTTAAAAAAAAACAAAAGAAAATGAAAGCAAACTGTGGAAAATTTAAAAACAATCTTAAATATTCTTACTTGGGTATCATCTGCATAATATCGAAATCCTTCGAGATTATTTTTACTCGGTGCGAATTTAATGAACCAAAACTCAATCAATCTTTTTATTATTTATAAAAAATATAAATTGAAAATAACCAAATTAAACATTGTATAATAATTTATTAAAACAATCCGAGCTTTCGACAAATTCTGTTATCTTTGCCAAATTCGATTATATCATCGGAATATTATGATATGCAATCAAGAAAAATTGCAATTTATTATGGGTTATTATATTGAATTATAATTGCAATACTTTTATAAATTAATTATAGTTTCGTCCTCAAGTTTCTGTATAATATTTGATTTTGTAGGTTTCTATAATATGTAGTATATTTTTTATACTAACTTGTGAAAACATGTAATTTTTGCAACACCACGACCATTTATTCGGGTTTTTTCTAATAACGGACGAATAAATTCAATTGATTTTTAATAATAAAAGAAATTCTGTCATTATTCATTATTCCAACTCGACTGTTTATTTAAAAATTTCGGTTCAAGGATCGCACAGTAAATTCAGGAACCCAATAAAAGTAAAACCTGATATATTCGGCGTTCATTAAAAGTTCTTAGTATCATGACTATTCATAAAATTGTACACAAAGATGACAAAAGTTTTTCAGTCATTTATGTGGTATTATCTTACTTTCAGACATAAAAGCCGCATGATTTTGCAAGAATTTTAAAATAATATTTAAAGGGTCTTATACAATTTTTAATTAGGCTTGTGAATATCATATTGCTCCTTTTCTCACTCTAAAATTTATATTGCTCAAAGATAAATCAATATTATATTTTGTCATACCACTAGTTTCTTGTATATAATTATAATCACGACTAATGTATTTTCTAGGATTGTTGAAAACTTGACGAAACTCAAAAATAAAATAAATAATAAACTACATTAGATGTTACAACTTTATAATTAATTTGAAATGTTGCACAACATCCAAAAAGTTTTATTTTATGTGAAGGTATATAGTCGACGCATGCATTAAAAGTTATTTTGGTAGAAGTAATACGCATAAAAACTGGATAATGCAGAAAAAGTTTACAGTAACTAAAAATCTGGATATTACAAATAAAAATATTTTATCAATTGATTTTTATTATCCTACGAAGATTTTATGTATATACCATATGTGGGTGAATCATCAAGCATAGAAAATATGCATATCTTTCCATGTATTATTTCTTTTTAGGATTTTCATTATTAAGAAATCATGTGACTCGAGCAGTGACGTTTATTGATTATATTTCCCAATAAGATGATTATTATTTAAAATATATAGGTAATATAGGAATCTGTGAGATTTCCGCATGTCCCTATAGTAGGTACTTTATTATGTTTCGTGAGGTAGTTTTTCAATGTCCATTTTGTTCGTAATCAAATTTTTATTTTCATGAATATAAATTTTACAACAATAATATTATTATTTCTAGAAAAATAAACCTTGGTGTAAACATAACTAATATTATTAAGCTTAATATATTTTTAGTTTTTAAGTATTTAATTTAAACAGTACTATGAATTCTAAATTATTTAGCTAGAATTTATTTAATATTATTTCTTTGTTTCTCATTTGACGTTTCTGTTTACAAAGAAAGTTTTCCATTTAAAATTAAAAAGATGCTTAGTCCTTTGAACCACTATTAATTAATACTATTTACCAAAAGGAAAAATACGCAGTGCTCTGAATTTTTTTTTAAAGAAAGACTTCAAAACGTCGCAATTTCTGAGTGATTGATTTTAGCTTGATAAAAATGATCTTAAAAGTGTCTTAACAAAAAATCGACGGTCCGAGCGATTTTTGTAGAAAAATATCAATACGACAGATATAATATTAATAAATTAAACTGCACGAGGAAGTCAAAATAAAAATGAAATTTATAAAAACATAATATTTAGGAAAATATTGAGTTGCTTGCAATAAATTTTGTAAAATATAATGAATCACCACCCAAGTTGATTCAAGTGATTTATTTGTACTATATATAGTATAAATTTTCTTAACATTGTTGATGATGTACTTATTAATAACTTATATTATAATATAATAATATAAAGGTATCATAAAAAGTAAGATAACATTTATAAAGTTTAAATTACCAGGAGCAAGTTCGAAATTAATTTCAAAATAAAATAAACAATACAACGCTTCCTCCATATTCATAATAACATCAACAAAATTATCAATTTCAAGTTTAATTAAGATAATTTTCTATATAGCAAGTTTCCCAGACATGAGCTTTATAACAGACATAATAAAACTATTATAGGCTGGGAAGCAAAATTTATTGAACTCTAATATAAATTTAGAAAATAGAGCTATTTTGTACTTTTAAATTAATATAAAAAATTTAATCAAAATTGTAAATACGCATTTCTAGATCGTATAAACGTAAATAAATTTTATTTCTTTATTCTTAAACTCATGCTCAAGAATGGGTCATGGGCCAATTTATTGCACCAGCTACTTTTCACGTATCACTTTCACTTCGCAATATTGTTTATCTCATTTTGACCCTCAAGAATTTCGGTAAAAAATACTGGATAGCGATAAGAATTTTAACATTATTATTTTTTATTCTAAAAAGCAAATTCACTAACAAAAAAGTTTTTATTTGAATAAAAAAAATAATGTGAAAAGCATTTTAGTGTAATTGGCCCATGGCTTACTGGAATAAAATTAATAAAAGTGAAGTGGAATTACCGTAATAAAAAAAAGTGAAGTGAAAGTGAAGAAGAAAGATGAAAGGAAAGAAGAATCAGAGTATGACAATTTATAATAAAATAGGAATTATAGTAAACAGTAGAGAAAAATAATTAAATAAATTTAATTAATTTTTAATTTTTCGGTAATACGCATCATTGTAACGGGAGGGTAGGCGTAAAATTTATTCTATTAGTTTCCGTTCTTTAGAGACAATCTCTTCTTTTTTACCTACACATAAAACAGTTATCCACATGGTATTGTGTAACCTAGTGTTAATTAGTCATCTTGATTGTCTCATCTTTTACATCCGACCTTCTTGACTCCCAATTCGATGATTTCCGTACAAATGCGAGTAACAAACGAACCACTTTTCATCATTTTTTTGTGTTTGATCCATTTTGGTCTTATTACGAGAAGACAAGTTTCTTACAACATCCACAATAAGCAAATTTTTGTTAGTTTTACAGAATCTCTAACGAGAAAGCTTTCTGCACTTCGGTAAGTTTGGTAAGTTTAAAAGTTGGTGTTGCTCTTAAACAAGATTATTATTGTTATTTTGGAAACTGTTTCTCGTAAGTTACTGAAGTCCTACTATAAAGTAGCAGCTGTTCTTGTAATAACTTTGTTTTCGTTTAGTTTCTTATGCGTTTGATTTCAATTTAACATGGGACGCTTCTACATATATTTTAATATATTCAGTTAAACTTAATAAAGCGAGTAAATGTCAATTTATTGTTAATTTCAATTTTATACATTGCAATTATCAACAAAATATATTCTCATTTGGAAGCCCTAAATGTTACGCACACGCACGTTGAGACTTCAAATGTAATTTTCGCTTTCAATTTTCAGCCTAACGAAATGATTTTACTATTAAACAAAAACTTGTTAAAATACGAAAATCAGAGCTTTATGATGGGGCATACAATAAATAGATTGGCATCTGAAGAGCTTAGTATTTAAATTGATGAGTAAAATGATGAAATGCGATAGAAAAAATAAATTTCTTTTAAACTAATATTTTATGCAAAATTTAGTAAAAGGTATCAAGATGTGTATCGCATCTGAACCTAATTTTACATTGCAGAAAATAAAATTTATGTTGGCTAACCTAATTTTTTCACTACTCGGCGGTTATAATTTAAATTTCAGCCAAACGTACAATTTTAGGCACATTTATTATTACATTTAAAATGTAATATGTTTCAAAAACGTATAATTTGGGATAGTGTTCAGAAACAAAACAGAAAAATATTTAAGGTACAGTAGACGTAAACGCGAAATTCCGTGATAAATGTAGTAGGGTGTTAACCTAATTTAATGTCACGTTCTATTATCCTGTGTAGATTTATACCGGCGTAAGTTGCTTGTGTTGGCTACTAATTTTTAAATTGTACATTTTTTGTGGAATTTAATTAAGCGTGTTTTGAATTTTAATGATTTCAATTGTGCTCTTACAAATAGGTACAATTTTATTTTCAATTGATAGAAACTGTCGCTTTAAAATTTAAATTAAAAAAAAAATCTAGTTAACGGCTACGTACATAGAAAATTTTAATTTTATAATTAAATTCATTAATTTCCAAAATTTTTATTTAATTATAATTTTCGCATAATTTTTCTATAAATTTGTAGATTTTATTTTTAATTCTGAAAGCACCAACAATTTCCTTTTTTGGCGTAGCTATCTAACAACTTCTGTAATGTTCCTTATTTTAATTAAAATTTTTAGAAAATTAATGAAGCCTAACAGCAAAAACATTTAACATATAAAACATATGTTCTTCAGAATTCGTATAACATAAACTTCAAAAATTAATTGGGATAATTTTGAAAGTGAATGCATTTTTTTACGTGATGCTTATAAGCACGAAATCGCAAAAAAGTATGGAAATTTTTATTACGAGCATCCTTAGTTTTTTTATATTAATTATAAACATAGCTTCGGGCGGTAAATATAAAAATAATGTTGAGGTAGGATTGTACATACTACAAAATATATTATAGCATTTACATATTAAATGTTGTAACAGTAAATGTACACCGTTAGTGGTAGGTATAGTATAATATACAGGATAATAAAAGAATGCAATGCTAATATAATATGTAGACCAACAATTAAATGCACAACAATAATGTACGCCTATATATTAATTGTATTTAATTAAATAACCGTTAATTAAAAAACTAGGTTCTAAATATGCAATTCCACACGTTTAGCTTAAAATTGTCTAAAAAATTTCTAAAACATTTGCATTAAAATGAAAAACGAAATAAGAACTTGTTAACATGCATAATAAAAAAAATTAACAATAAAAGATTTTGGTAAATTTTGTGTCCCACTTAACTGTTTAATTATACACTAAATTGTAAATTGTATGTAAAATTGTATTCATTTTAATACAAAAACCTGCAACCGTAGCCTTATGCAATATAATAAGTAAAATGTGAAATGTATAAACAAAGTAGAACAATAACAAACCCAATTTCCCTTTCACGTAATAGAAAAAAGACTAGAAACTATAATCACCTACAAATATACCCGTTTGCGATAATTAATAGAGCTGTGATAGAAACTAATATTCACTAATTAATAATTAAGAAACTATTAAATCATAATCTTACCTTGTGCAGAAGTCACTAAAAATTGAGCAATAATTAGCAATAAAACGGCAAAAATTTGTTCCATAAACATTTTCATGACACTCCACAAAAATTTTGTCATAAGAACACTAAGAAAAACGACTAAATCATTATATTTTTTCAATACTAACACATTTTTCTATTGTACATTGTACGATATTGAACACGCTTCTCGTATCGAAAGAAAAACTGTTATACCAACTTTCACTATTACTGCTACTATCGGACTGGAACCGGAGTTTAACTGTCGACCCTGCTCCGGGAGAATGTAATGTAAATGAGAAACGAAGAGGGAGGTTGCGCGATCTGCACTTGCTCAATCCTGCCAAAATCCTGTAACCGTTGTTAAATTAAGGTAAGTAGCTACAAATTGTACCAAAAATAATTGGTATAATTTATTGACCATTAAACTATACGTGATTTTCTTCGAATCGCAATTTCTTCCAATCCATCACTCAAGATTAGCAAATTTTAACTACACTATTTATAATCAAACAACAGTCGAATTTACAATAATTCAAGCTTTTAGCCAGTTTATTTTTTATTCCGGTTTGAACAGAAAGATTCCAAAAAATAACATTCAAAATGAATTGAATTTGTATTTTCATTAACAGAGATTATTGATTATTTATAGTGCGAATATTTGTGTAGGAGGGTCAAAGCATTCTAAAATTTTACTAACTAACTACCAGTTTACTAATTTGTAATGGCTAATAAAACGTTATTTCATTATTTTTTATGTAATAAGATTATGTATACCATTTTTCATTTCATACAGATTCTAACAATAGTTTTTGGCCAACCAAATGAACAGCATTCTATAATGTAATTTGCCCTTATTGTTTATTTAAACTTTCCGATGATTATCAACTAATCAAATAAATTAGGTAGTTAGCACGTGGTCAGGTTAAACTCGTTAAGTTGATTAACTATTTTGATATTGCCTCCGTTTAAATGATATTTCACTTTGAAATATAAGCAGGGTAATATATTACCTAAAATAATATACGTAATTTTCTATAGGTAGTTTGGTCTAATGGTAACAGTTTTAGATTTTGAACTTCAAGTTCAAGTTTACATTCCAATAGTTATGAAAGCAATTATCGCTGCCGTAGTTTGGATTCCACGTTTGATTTTGTAAGAATGCTATTATATGTGGAACATAAGATGAACATATGCTCGGGATGAAAAACATCAAAATATGTAAAATTATTATAATTATTGTTTGAATTTCTTCTAGTTACCTCCGGTAAAGTAACCGAGCATAATATGAATGTCGAACACGGACTCCTGGTTAAAATACATAATATTCTAAGGACATTTTACTTTAGATATTTCAGGATTCTCTCAACATTGCGGAATTTTCAAGGCCAATTTTACAGTTTTTGAGTAGGTAATATCTTTTTTATAATATAAGTTGAAAATATATTATTATTATCATCGAATCGGAATGTATTGAAATCAACTTATTCAGACCATGACAATATAATTTTCTTCTTTAAAATACATATTTAGCAACTTAAATTTATGTAGATATTCCAAAAGAGCAACATGTTTTATAATTAATATAAACTTTTTTTTAAATTTAATATCAAATTTGAGCAGTTGATGGTGATTGACGAAGATGTTTATGTCTGTAAGAAAGTACTTTTCTTATTATTATTCTTTCGTTACTTTGCAGAAAAACTTTTCTATAAACATTTTTATTTTATGAATTAAAATGCGATGAGAGTTAAAAACATATCACGTAGATGATCTTATATGAAAAACTTTTCTAAGCTTTGAACATTTTGCTACTTACACACGAAATTTCTTGCATAACTTATCATAAGTATAGTGCTTGTAATAAAATTCTTAAGATACAGTTTTCGTAGGGCTTTAGTATACTCTTTTAGTTTTTGAGATTAAAGTAAGAATAATTTAATTGCAATCTTTTTCAGTATTTACATCGTTTTAAACTTAGTGATATTCCGACAACATTATTTATGCAAATAATTTGTAACACCTTATATGTAAAGTTTATTCAATATTCAAAAACTCTTAAGAAGATATTCAGGTTAAATGAATAATAAAACAAATTTTTTTATAACTTAAGTTTTTAGCACCAATTTAGATGTTTATTATGTTAATATATCGCACTTTTGCGCAATATTACTTTTTTGAGATTCGATTTGAAGTGACATATTATATTAGTAGATTGAATTATTAAATTCAGATTGTTTAGTCGTGATAACGTAAAAAAAGTTTGTAATAAATTATACAAAAATATTATTGTCTTTATTTGCTATGGAAAAATAATACCTCTAAAAACTACATTATAATAAAACATATTTTGGTTTAGCAAGCTATCACATCGATCAGTATTAAAAATTTAAAAAGTACTAAAGGTTGTGAATGCCGATATCAGTTTGTGCCCGTTTTGAATTATTGCCTCAAAAAAAAGCAGTTGTGTCGCTTTAACTTGTATTTGACGGTTCTACGACACTTCACTATTGGACATTAATCAGGTGGGGTGAAGTGAATCACAGGAGCAATATTTAGAATTTTGGGATTTTTTTAGGTTGGTCAAAATTTCTAGCAATTATGTTGGTACTTATCAATAGTTTAGCTATTACTGCAAGCTTTAATTATGTTTTAAAGTGTCTGGAAGTAGTTGATAGTAAGTAATTAATTAATAACATTCATATAAAAACTCATTTTAAGAAATATACAAAATATTGCATATGCATTGCGCAGTAATTTTTAAAGATGTTTTTCGTAAAACCATGGGGTGAAGTGAATCACGCTTTTGTTATAAGAAATACTCAGGCCTATGTATTTACCGTTTTTTATTTTTGTGCTTGACATGCCACGTGTTTATAAAAAAAAAGTAGCCCCGGAAGCAAGAGAAATTTTTCTCAAAAATTCTTCGACAAGGCTGTTAAAGCGGTAAAGAAAGGAATGCCAATGCGCAAAGCTGCAGAAACCTACGGAATTCCTAACTCAACATTGAGAAGGGACGTGGACGTTCCTTAACAAGGACGATTTTTCTAATTTCTGACCCCCCCCACATCATACGTAAGGATTATCATGCCACTGTGTTTTATGATTTGAATTATTTTTTTATATGTACTAAATTTCTCCTTTATTTTTATTTATTGGTATAATGCAATTTTTTTACGTGAATATAAAGGGTACCAACCTTATGTTGTAAAAAGAAGAAAAATTATATATGATTTTTAAATTTAATTTAAAACAACTATTTTAAGAAACTTTCGCAAAAAATTTGTCAGATCCCTCCCCCTCCCCCACGTAGGGATCTTTAAGATTTCCGATACCCCCCCATTCACACCTCATTTTACCCCACACAGGATTTAAAGCGAATCAATAAATGATTTATATGTGTGATTCACTTCACTCCACTCAATGGGGTGAAGTGAATCAGACTTTAGATGGCCATTACTCTGAGCCCATTGAAAATTTTACCAATTTTCTTAAAGGGAAAGTCAAGGAAGGATAACACATTGTCTGCCCTTAATCAGAAGTAAATTCTTAGTAATACAGGGCTGTAAATTAAAAAAAACCGTCAAAAGTGATTCACTTCACCCCGTTTTACGGTACTACTATATTTCACTAACTGGAGACATTTTGATACCACTCCTGGTGTGTTACTAAATTTATACAATTCTGTTCTGAAATATTTACATTATTTCTATTATAATTTTTATTTTACTTTTTGTTTCTGCAGTATCTATCGTTTTTCAACTTTTTTCATTAATAGTACTTAATTCTTCCTTTCCTTCAAAATAGAAAATTCTTTTCTTTCAATTATTTTTTAAATAAAACAAATAATGTATAATAATTACATGATGCCAAAAACTGCTATTTGAAATACTATAGATCTGAACATGTATTTCGATCAAGTGATTATTCTAAGGCAAATTTTCTTTTTTTTTCTGTACATATGTATCCCTTAACTTACAATGATTCTACTTAAGAAATCACTGGTTTTTCCCAATGTTTCTAAACATTGTGTGAGAAACAAACAATTGTATTTATAGCCTAAATTACAATTGACCCTTTCGGAATTACAACTGGAGGATATGTGTGATTATAGTTTTGATTAAAATATTTATTTTCTTTATTAATTTTAAATAGATTTACGCTTACAAAGTTCCCTATCATCGAGGTGCATACTCTGACCTGCATCAAATTTTATGTTTTGACGTCCAATTGGCAAATTTTGTACTAATTAATGAATTCATTATTTTGGTGACTTTGTTCTCCTTGAAGGATCAACGGAAATCCCAGACAGACTTGCTGCACCTTTTCTGACTGATAAATGGTGTGATTTGGTTGTTCAATTTATTTTCAGAAAAATATAGTACTACTATTAGTAATTGCTAATATTTAATTAAGAAAACAATAATTAGAATAAAATTATGCCATTTTTTATGCCAAAAATAAAACCGAAAAATATTAAGTAAAGAAATTTAAATGTTTTGGATTGCATGCTATATTCATACGAATCTTGTTAGCGTAAAATCAGTTTTAAACAATTTTAATTTTAAATAACCTGCGCAATGCAGTTTTGCGGTTTCAAATCTCGACAGTATCATTATAAGAATATATCATGCATTTTAAATACGTATTATATAGACATCCCGTAAATATCCCCACGAAAGGGGAATAATCTGGAATCGCAACGACGTAAATTTAAATCCCTCCCGCTAATTAATTGATCATTTTATTTATAAACGATTACATCCCTTCAGAATTATAACGATTTTTTAATTTTATAAAAAGAATTAGTCAGCAGCGGATTTTTAAATAAAACACTGAAATGCTCGAACAAAGCATTAAAAATAAAATTAATAAACGTTTTGTAGAATTTTTTACAACATTTATCAACTATTCTTGCCCACCCGTGGATGAGAATATGGCCGACTAAAATGCCCAACTGATTTTTCTTGCGAAAATTCCTCCTTGTCTAATATTTCTTCGAGAAAAATAATTTTATAGAGACAATAAACAAAAAAAAAATCGTATTGCAAAAAACATTAATAGGTAAAAAAGTATATTGTGCTGCTGATATACTAAAGTGATTTTCCAAAACTTGAACATTTAAAATAAAGCAGTTCCGCTTCGTTACGTGACGTGATGGTCAATAGCACTAGAAAATTTCTAAATACAGCAAAAACTTAACAAATAATAATGTGGTTATCGATATTTAGCAATAAAAACTGACTTACTTAAATCTTATGGTATAAAAAGATTTTAATCGATTTTGTATAAGTTTACCAGTCAGAAAGATTCGTCTTTTAGTTAAAAGAGAACTCGTTTAAACCGCCACATCAGACTTGTTTTTTCAAATAGACCTACCTATATAATAATAAACTTATCACTTAATAAATTTTCAATTTCGTGTATAGAGTGAGCATTATTTAGTACATCCATCATAATATTATGCTAATCATTAAGTTTTTTATTTAAAATAAAAAAAGATGTTCGTTTTGTTTTTGCTAAAAAATTTAACTTGAAATTTTAACCTTGCAAACGAATTTATTTGGAAATAAAGATAATACATAATTAATAAGCGGATATTACGAGTTGAAATCCCGGTCTTCATGGGGTTTTTGAATGACATTTTATGTGGTAGTCCAAAATTTATAGAAAAAAAAAATTTAATAGATAATGAAAATTTATTCTAGAAAAAAACAGTTTTGCATGTAAAATAATTTACTGAAAGTGAAATCCTTATCCCAAAAATATATAGAAACCTACACAATTTTTATTTTAACAAATAACTCTTATGATTATCCATAGACTTATACAGTAGCGATCATAAAAACACCATCATCAACTGCATCAAAATCCGCATTTAAATTATTTAAAATAAAATTTTATCAATCCAAACATTTCCTGTTCATAATTTTAAATTAAAATGTACTATTTTATAAATAATAACGTAATGCAATACGTTTCATCAAAATTTTTAATTTACAAAAATTTATATTATTATTACAAAGTATGCATTTTACCAAAACAATGCTTTATTTTTTGTGGTTTTTTCTTTTGCCTTTATGACTTCAAACACAGCGAAGAAAATTGTAATTTGGAATTATTTCGGCAAAAATATTTCCACGTCATGATTTTCTCGTTTTTCGTTTTTTCACAATTTGTTTTCTTAAATAATTGTAGTAAGTAATTAGTACGAGATATCAATAACAAAAAAATTGTTAATTACCTTTTAAGTTCGATCGTTCGTTCGAGCAGAATCCAGAATTATTTGTGATGAGATAAATTATAACAATTTTCCCTAACTGGCTAAAAGTAAAGTATAATTTTATTATTTTTAAATATTTTTGTAATTTTAATTTTAACTAATTTTTAATAAAAATACCATAAAATAACACTAATTCGTGAAACTCAATAAATTTCTTGTTTAATTAGTGAAACTCGATATTATTCAATAATCACCATAATATATATAGGTATTACAATATTTTGATACTAAAATTGTGTTTTGCATATCATGAAATAAAGAGTAAATAATGCTATATGGTTAAAAATTGTATTAATGGTTTTCATTTTCCTTTGTATATTATATATGCATGTTTGAATATTATTTTTAAATGCATTGTACGTAATATCTGCTATAACAAAAACTAATGTAACTTTCATACAAATATGAAAGCATTTTAAATACTGACGTTGCATTTTTAACTTCTGTGGTAAATTTTTTGTTTTAAATTATATTATATAGCAATAAATAAAAAAGAAAATATATAAGCTCCGTTCGAGGAACAAAATTTAGTTGGAAGTCATCGATTTTACAGAAAATAGCAAAAAGAGAACAATTAAAAATCAATGTTGTTACCATTCGAGAAAATTATCCTATTTTATTAACTTTATAAACCCAATTAGCGCTTAACTCCGATCATTATCATTCAAAAGCATTAGTAGGGATCACGGTTGATAGTACAATTTTTATTAAATAAATGTAACGGTGATAATTGCGATTATCCACGATGAGCACAAATTCATTTTGATTGTTTAATTATTAAACATTTGCTTGAGGCAAAACAAGCGAATAATATTAAAACATCGGAAAAAGACTTCTCTGCTTCTGAGACTTTCGGTATTGTTTATTTACAAATTAAGAGTGAACCTATTGTTCGTATCAAGCAAAATTTATAATTTTGCATATAAATATCAGTGTATTAAAACTTATTTACATACAATATTACTTTATGACAATTGCAATTTGTCCTGATTAGCTATTGCATAAGTATTTTAATATATTTTATGGTCCTGCGTAGGTGGAATTCATTTCTGGTAACTCGAAAATGTTATTACATTTACATTACCATCATATAAATTACAATTCTGTCTACAAAGAATCAAACCACATCAATCGCTACGCGAATTACCCATCTACTATTGTGGATGCTTTGCAATTTCAAATTTAGATTACTGGCCGTATAATACGCGTATAATAAACATATTTTTGATAAAAATTAAAAATTGAAATTTAATAAACTCTTCTGTAATGATATCAAGTAATTACGTTAAATCTTACATATTATAATTTTTTATATTTTTTGTTATATCATTGCGTACTACATAATATGTAAAACCGGTTATATGGAGTTGTTAAATGTAATTAAAAAAGACCTAATCAATTAAAAATTGATTAATTTATAAAATAAAAATTTATAATATGTAAAGAATAAAAATTGTCATGTAGGAGTAAAAAAAAAATTATGGACCATTAAAATTATGAGATCCAGGATTATAATTGTTATCAAATAATATAACACTACATTTTAAGCAATTGTTGTAATTACGGTTATAATTAAAAATAATTAATAATATTATTATTATTGACTTATAATTATTACATTCTAACGTAATATTCGTTCAAACGATTGGGCAAAAAACGTAACCCACTAATAAATATCGTATTTTCTACGTAAACCCACAGAAAAATTTCTTAATAATAAGTTTTAAGTGCGTATACAAAACATATTTAATAATTTTGTTTAAACAAACCCATTTAATTATATTTAATAATTATAATATGTTAATATGTTATTTTAATATATGTGGTATGGTAATTTACAATTTAAATACAAATAGATACTAATAATTTCAACTCAGTTTATTAAAATTAAAATTTTTTCTATGCATAAACAATGAATTTAAAAAAAAATCTTTTTATGATGTTATATTATTAATTTCATTCTAATGAATTCTAGCGAAGAAGAGATCATAATGGATGAGTAAGTTTTTGAGTAGGTTAATTAGTAAGTATAGTATATAAAATACTCGGGCACGTTATGTGGCTAACACTAAAGAAAACCTAAACTGCTTAATTGGTTGAAAGAAGAGAAGAAGCTGACAAATTAAGAACTACACAATGAGTATTAAAGGGATGAACCTGAGACAATGGATAAGACTTAAAGTAATGAGTTAAAACGCTGCTGTGATGCGTATTATTAAAAAAATAACAAGAAGAATGCCGAAATTCATGGCGAAATAATATCAGAGAGTATTAGGTAGACATTAGATCCAACTGGTCCAAAGAAGAGAGGATTGGAAAGAAATTGGAGAAGCTAATATTCGTATTATTTGAAATAATCTTAATTTAGAAAATTCCTTTTATAATTTCTCTTTTACGAGTATTCTATATGAAACTGCTACGAAGCGGAAAATATATTTCCAAATTAATTTTCTCTAAAATTACAAAATGTATATTGTAGAATATACCTATATATATATTTATTGTCATAGCGATGAACTTTAAGTTCTAATTCTAACTATTAGTTACTATAAATTGTTAACATAACCAGAACATTATATGAAACATTGTTGAAATTTCTCATAATTTTATGAGAAATTGACTAGGTATAGTTTCTAATAGATTATTAGTTATATTAATTATTGGTTATTAATTATTATAATCCACCATCTTTCAGAATATACTGTAATGGCCCAATTTAACTAATTACCAAAATGAGGATATTGAGTTTACAAGGAAATAAATAAATGGGATTATAACAACCAGCGTGTATTTAACAAGGACCTGTATAATAAAAATGCGACTGTATACTTCTTCATCTTCACTTTCATTTTCATTAATATAATATACATTACGATTAGAAAGAAAGGACCTCCGGGCTAAACTATGCATGCACACAATATAATTGAAAAAAAATAATTACACGTATCAAAATGTTTTAGTTTTTAAAGTTAAACATGTAATAAATATGTAAATTAATAATAATCTTCAACTTAGATCTTAAAAATCAAGCTAAGAAAATTTCGTGACAAAAGAAATGAAGTGATGAAATTGAGTTTTAATTAAATCGCCGTTGTAGGCGTAATAGAACAAATAGCTTTAACTGAAACTTAGAAGTTGATAATAAGTCTTACACAACCCAGTTAATTTACAACACTGTCTGTTTATATTTCAAGCCCTGTGGCAAAGCTATATTGTAATGTCAACAGTTCAAAAGTATCATATTTCCTTCAAGTTTGGAAAACAGCTAAGTGGGAAAATTTAATATTGTTCCGGCCACGAAATATTTAATAGCTTTTTAAGTAACATACAAAATTGTTGAAAACTGCAAAATTTGCACCCACATCACTCTTTGATCAAATGATAAGAATTACATTTATTATGTTCATTTCTATGGAATATAGCCTAACAAACTTTATTTTAATATTTTCATATTTCGAAAAAATATGATATATGTACTTAATAAAAATTAATAGTGTAAAAATTAAATTAGACGAAAAACTGATAATATTTAAAAAGTACAAGGAAAAGCAACTTATGTAATCTTTGCAAGTTCAAGTGCTCCCGCCTTTTTTATTAATACGAAGTAATATTTCTTCGAGTTATTCTGTTGAGCATTAACACAAATCACTGCGTCTGTAATACAATTTTTCACTCTCGAGAAAGAAAGAATTTTGGAAGATAAGTTACTTGCACAGCACTTTTCTTTCCTTCATCCATGTTGGGACAAATTCTTAGTTCTGAGTATTATAACTCTAGTTTATTGCTTAAAACGGTATTTTATCAAAAAACAAGTTAAACTTTCGATTTTGCAAAATTAGTAAAGTTTAAAATTGATTTTAACTTTATTTTAATAGACTATAGTTTAGCTTGACTGTGGAAAGCAATTAAAGTCAAAAAGTTTTATGTATTTTGATGTACTTATCTAAGTTAAATTTTAGGTGAAGAAATTAATTTGTACGGCTTTTCAATTTAACTGAAGAATTAATCAAAATTGCGTATATAATTTTTTATTAAATTTGTCAGGCATAAAATGTTTTACGAGTTTTCTGGAAATATTATTTATCTTTTTTATAACGGTGTTTTCCGTTGACGTTATTTTTTACTTTATATGTTAGATTTTAGTAAAACTGATAAGAATATATGGTCAAACGTCTATGTATTTGACAGCTACATGGAACATCTAATATAATGCTGATCCTACATAACCGTGCCTACCTCGGCATCAGTCAAAATGTCACTTGGTTCTTTTAAACAATACTGCCAATAATATGTCGTAAATCCTTTTATAGTTTACATCTTCAATCATTTTTTCAATAAATATTTTAAACTGACTTATTCCTTGTTAGGTAAAATTTTTTAATTTATTAATACTATTTATGTCGGCTTTGCAGTAATAATGATTTATATTTTACAGCAGAATGAATCAGGGCTAGTCCGAGAAATTTTTGCAGATTACATAATTTCAATTTCAAATTATTGGTAAATTGCTATTATTAGACATGGAAGAAGTGCGAAAATTTCCCAATGAAAATATCTCTGGTAAAAATCAAATAGAAACCTTCTTTCTTTTATGACAGGGTCGATATACGTAGTTCAACAAAATAATATATTGTGTATTGAACTGGCAAGTCACATTTACTGGAAAAGTAGGCTACCTATACTACGAGCCGAGGGGCGAGTAAAATGACATACATTGTTCTATTTTTTTCTGTTCTATTCTTACTATTTCCACTATATTGTAAAATTATTTCATTCTGAATTGATATAATAAGTAATAACAGCATTTATTAAATAAAATCTTCAATTTTAGCACGCTACAGAGTAGCGCAGAAAATTATAGAACCTGTACAAACGTACAAAATGGATATCATAGGCAATTTACAGGAACAGGGAAATAATCCAGACAAAATGTAAGTTGGGCAAGATCTACAAATTAAACGAAACTTAATAATATTTTTTTATATATTCTTATATATTGTCAGATCATGTGATCAGTGTAGAAAGTAAACCATTATTGAATGCAAGTACGATAAAGACAAGTTTACACAATTTTATCTTATACCGCATTTTTTTGAAAATTGTTGATTATTTTCAAAATTACGTTTTCCATATTATATTTAATTAATAAAAAAATCTAATTAAGCTAATTAAATATTCAAATATTTGGTTTTTATATTAATTTACATTTAACAGATATACCCAGTGCTCTTTTTGTCATAAACCGCATTAGAACGGCGTTCCACCATCTTTTTTGAATTTTCAATTTCAATACAATTATGAATATAAAATTGCAAAACAAAATTTTTTTATTAGCGTTCCATCACTTTTTCTTTACAAAAAGAGCACTGGGTATACCTAATGTCAGTTTCTTCAATTCAAAATAAATAAATGCGTAGCAAATTTACTTTCAACAACGGTGTTGTAAGTAGCTACTAGCGAACTGAATATTTTCTAATTTAGCTTTGTGTAATTTCTAATGATTTCAACTAGACGGTCACCATAGTAACCGCCAAGAGACAGGGTACTATAATGTAGTATTAATAACACTGTAGGTTTAGATTTTGTCCTTCTACTGCAGAAGTTTTCTATCTACTCTTGGACGTAGGCCTCTCCCCTTTCTCTCTATTTGCAATTTTTCTTGTGCCATATTCCTGCAGCTAATTCCTACCTGCAAGTTCCTTAATATCGTCTTTCCACATTCTCTGCGATCTTCTCGTATTTCTCTTCGGCAATTTCGGTCGCCGCCACTGCACAATGTCAGTTACTTTAATAATTTCTCAATTTGTTCAATATAGGTTTAATCTGACATCATAATGTTATCTTCAACTTGAAACTGTCATAAAATTTTACTTCACGATGGAATAAAATTGTATTTGCATTTTCATGGCGAATTTTTGATATTTCACCGTTTGCAATCAAAAAAACCGAATGACCTTGTGTTCAGAAATAATATAAAAATTTATTGATCTACCTGAGAGGCTGTTTACATCAGTTTATACGCATTTTGATAGGTTGCTAATCTCAGATCAGGGCAATATTTTGAAAACTGCAGATTTGAAATACGTTTCAAACATTAGCAGTATTTTTTTAAATTATTCTGAAAATTTGGTGTTGCTTTTACAATACAACGTTTTCTCAATAAAGATTAATTCTGTATCTTGTGATGCAGATAATTCTTTTGCATCGACTAAGCAATTTTTCTCAATCCTTTTAATCAATATTCAGTTACATATTATTGTGTACAGGATTTTATAAAAATAAGCTATTAACAACTACATGTATTTATATAAAGTTACATACTTATATTTAATAACAATATCAGCCAATATAAAGTCATTTAATAATGTTGAAATTTCTAAATAATATAAGCATCACGAAAGATTACAAATTCGTTCAGACAAAATTTGAGCTTGATGTTTAATGAAAATATCTGACTACTCTACTGAATATTATTAAAATATCATGAACATTCACTATTTGAAATCGTAATAGTTTAAAATATTCTATTTGACTCTCCTATTCGAGTATAATCTTTCAGTATTTTCCATCTTACTATTTCAACTGAAATATTTTCAGATAATATTCATAAGTTACCAGTTAACGGTGTTTAGTTGTTTAGTTATAATTCAATTTAACTTGATTATTAATTAAAGTATCTCATTGAGTTCAACTGCTTAAAATATTTTATAATATTTTACTTGCATAATATTACTCCAAACAAAGATACCGACTTACTTTTAGTACAAAACATAGCACAGTTGCTAATAACCATGTTTGAAAAATGGCGAAAATCCCTTGGATTAACTTTACTAATTCTCGTTTGTGCACCTTTGCTTTTACCCTTTATATTAGATTCATTATCATACCATTGTTCTCTACAAGTCATTAAATTTAAATCTTCCAATAACGTCTGTTATATTATTTCAAATAGAAATTGGTCTGTCCATTTCTAGACAGCTTGATGAGTAATAAAGTGCTCTTTGATATTTACGTCATCGTCTGAAATATCAACAATTCTCAATGTAAAAGAAGGTTCGATATGATTTACGTCAAAGAGACAGTCAAGAATTAAGCTAAAATATTTGAAATCTCCGATGCTAAATATTTATTATCTTTTAGCATTGGACGTCGCAATAAAGAAATTAACTCATATTGCATTTTTTCTAAGATTGGTTATTTGAGATTTCTTAGAAACTTACAAAAAACAATTTTTAAATTAATTACGAGTCTCTCGAAATGTGTCTCTCATTTAGATGCCTCTGATATCTGGACTTGTTTGCCATCACACTGTAGCCTAGACCGCTACTGAATCCTCATCATCACACGACATAGAAGCACATTCTGTTTCTTATCGTCAAAATAAATTTGTCTACAACATGGATTCCCAAACTGGGTTCCGCGGAACCCTGGGGTTCCGTAGCACAGTCGTCGGGGTTCCGCCAAAATTATGTAATATTAGCTATTAAAATTAAATAATAGCACGGTTACAAATATTATTCCGTTCCTCAATCTTCACCTTCAATTGTTTCTCAAAAACAAGCGGAAAAGCTGAAAAAAAAGCTCATTGATGATAATATGGGGTTCCATAAAATAAAAGGTATTGGGTTAGTGTTCCGTTGTCTCTGTAAACTTTAAGAACCCCTGGTCTACACAATGTAAACTGCATGTGACGTGGGCATCAGGTTTCATGATTATAGCTATATGCATAGGTATCTACATCTTATTATTATGTCATAAACTTATTATTATTTCAAGAAATTTTATCAAATTTTTTTATGGTAATTATTTATTATTTACATTAATAAATATTAGTGTTCTTAACAAAATTTTAAAAATCTTAAAGTGTAAACATCTTAATATGTAATTTAATCATTAAAATGCATATTTTACATAAATCAATTTATGTACTGTAAGAAAGTGAGTAAGTGAAATGTAAATCAATTTTCTGGAAACTTGTGCGTGACTTACAATAAGGCGTGAAATGGGAATTTAATATAAATAAATGCATCTAAACGTAAAATTATATTAAGAAAATTTATTTAAAATGTCGAGTTTAAATTTTTGTTTACTGTATATTTAAACATGATGGAATAATAAAAAAAAGTTAATGTTGAAAAGTGCAAATTTTAAATTATTCAATATTTTATACAATTCTCATAAATAAATTAATACAATAATGATATTCTCGATATTCGCAGGAAGCAGATTCTATTTATTATTCAACGATACTACTGTGAATGTAGGTAAAGTTTGTGCCAATTATTATTAAAATTCAAAGATGTCGTACGAGTAGCCTTATATTTTCAGTGATCGTCTAATAGCAATTATGAATTAGCGTATCTTACGTTTTTACGAATTTACGTCTTTCGAGCAGGATCTTAACAAAAGTAAACAAATCCACCAATATTTTGTATTTGTCGAATCGCAACTTGAAATAAAAATACTACTATTTTGAGCAGATTTGTAAAACTTCTATTTATCTTTTATTGATCTCGTAGATGCTATTCACAATACCGACACATATTTTTTTGACTAAAAACTGAAAACTGGTCGTTACTAAACGGATTTGTCACTTGGGGATTATTTTTTCTTCTAAAAAAGTTGAAATTGAAGGGACACTGATTTAATACAGAAAAAAGTTGAACAAAACTGTAGACAATATTGATATACCTACATAAATTTTACGATTCAATTCATAGCACACAATTTTTGTTTCAAAATTTAAAAATAAGTAGTTTAAAAAGCATTTTTTTAAATATGAAACAAACAAAACTTTTATGTTGTACGATATACATAAAATAAAAATATATTACATAGATATTTTAAACCTTAAAGGTTAGGTAGTATATTTTCTCTGTTTTGAATTTTAATTTTTTACCAACAAAAATAAATTTTGTAATCCTCGTCTTTTAAAAAAATGTAAAGCTTTATTGCGACAAAAATATAAATACGGAGTTTGGTAAGTATACGTGAAAATGTTTTTCTTCAGTTGAAAAACTCCAATATATTTGTTTACCTTTTCAATTTTTTATAAATTGAATACTAGCAAGACATTTTACATAAACTGAAAACGTGTTGGCTGCGTTAATGGAAAATTTATAAAATATTGAATATGTACATACAAAGTTAACGGCAAACGATAATAAATATTTTGATGGCCGACTTTCATATAATATCGTTCAAAAAGAAAATTTACTATATTTTTAAAATGCGCTGCTTTGACATTGCAACTCGACAAAAAATCAACAATGAAAAATTATTTTTAATTAAAGAAATTAATTTAATTTTAAGTTATTTTTTGTTCGCAAATAAATACCTCGGAAAAAGATCATTCATTCAGTCTGATTTACTATACCTAATACGTAATTTAAATTATACGGCGGATAATAACACCGCAAACTGGGATACACAATAACTGTCAAATGCAAGTAAATTTTTAGAGCATTTGATTTGCATACCCTAACAAAAGAAAACGATTGAAAGGGTTTTTTCTTTGTTTGGTAAAAATAATCGCCACAAACAGGTATTATATTTTGATCTCATCGTCGAATATATGGCTACAATCAGTGGGATTTATTGTGCGAAGACGCCATTGGTGAGAAACCAATCTTCCATTTCAAAGAGTCGTTATTTATATCTTTTGAATTAAAGAATGCAGAGTCTTTTAGCGATATTTCAATTTTGAGAAGTTTTATAAAGATGCAACACTTACCTTCCCAAATTGAATCTTATTTTTAAACGTGTTCTTAATAAATGCAAAAAGTGGGAACTACTGTAAGCTTTATTTATTAGATTTAGTTACATACGGATTTATTTTATCATTTCAACCTCAGACTAACTATTTACTAGACAGAGCATAGCTATGCTAACACACAGGTTTGTTTTGAAGCAAATTTTAAGCATCACTGTTGGTAAACATTACTTGTTATTAAACAACGTCCAGTGGTTACGCCTATGAATTTTTATAAAAGATTTTTAAATTTTTAAAGTTTAAAATTTTTTAAAGTTTTAAAGATTTTTGATACACTCCACCACACACAATGCATTGCTTGCCCATTTTTTAAATTATAAATTCCACACACGACTCAATAACTAAAATAATTAATTCACTATGTTTAAAAAAATATTTCGTATTTTAACCACAACAAGTGGTGCGCATTTTTGACCAATTACAACTCGGGACTCGGTAAACACCAGATATGTAAACAAATAGAAAAATTTGCTTCAAGTTACGTTTGTATATGTTCTGTCTAGGTATATTTAGTCTGAGATTTCAACATTCAAAAGTAAAACAACATCAAATAAAAGCTCTAATATACTTTTTTACTACAATAATAATATATCTCTTGCTTTTTATCGAAATGTAAGAAATTCAAAAACATGCGTTTGTGATAAATTGATTTTCTATAAAAATTAATTATAATTGTATACCACTAAGCCATCACGCCTTTTTTGTGTATTTTCTATTTGCTTCAAAAGTGGAAGTGTATACTAAAGAAGCTACAAAACTTATCTTTCATGTAAAAAAAACTATGTACGTAAAATATGTATAGGTACCTACATATTGATAAATATTCTTTCTTCTTTTTTACCTTGACATTCTGTCAATTGGTCAGACTTACAAAAATACACATTATATACCTAATTCTTAAATTCACAGCCCATATGTGATGTCTGAAATGCAATCAAACTAAAACACTGTTTTGGTCATATAATTTATTGATTTGATATAATATAATTTCGGTAAAATAATTAGTTTTTAAATAATAACAGGAGTTAAGGGTTTCTAGATGAAACATGTTGTAAAAGAATTTAAGAATCCATTCTAAATAATAAATTTCAATTTCGTTAATCTATTCATGACCGGCACCGACGAGGTTCATTTTCTGGGGGTAATCAAAAATTTTGAAAAAACTATAATACGTCCGGTGATCCAGGATAAACTTTTTGGTTAAAATCACTTGTAAAAACCCGTGATGCTGGGACACAGGCAAAATAGAGATTTCACAAAATTACATAATAATATACTTTAAAAACGACTTGTTATTATTTAATGATTGTTATTAATTGTAGTGTTTTTTAGTATTAGTGTAAATCTTAGTGTATTCGTAGTTCTTGGTCATTAATTTTATCTGTAAATATATTTTAGCTCTGAGTAATAATTTTATTTGCATAATATGTGCGTTATTTTATAAATAAAGGTACCAGAAAAAGCATATAATAATTAAAAAATGATATATTTTGCTATTTATTATGCAAAATCATTTTGAAATTTCATTAAAACGCTCAATTTTAAATTTGAATCAAGACGCATTTTTGCGCAAACGCATAGGTGTGATGTACTAGTAAATTTTAAATTGGTAATGGTTTACACTTGTATATGTTGTGTATATAATAGATTAGTGCTTATTGTCAGATGTTAATCATAATAAATCATAAGCCAATACAAACAACGCAAAATACCATCAGAAAGACTGTAAATAATTTACAGTCAGACGAAATGTATATTAACATTTTCAAATCAGCTGTGCAGGCCATCTTGGAGTGTGGAATAATAGAACTGCTGAAAAGGTTTGCAAAGTTTGAATTATTTAAATAATTATTCCGGATTAAACCAACGACTCATGTTTTAATTGTCTCCTAATAGTTCAATCCCAATATTCAAAATTGAATTCAAATTGTCCACAACTGAGCAAAATTATTGAATTAATAATTAAAGCTCCAATTTTTAAGTTGAATTTTAGATCGCCGATGTTAATTCAAATTTAAAAAAAAATAGTCAAAATGGATTCAGGCAAGGTCAAAACGGATATTTCCGTCAAAATTTGGAAATCGAAACAATTCGGGATCACAATGTTTCCTTGTTTTACAAGGAAGTAAAAACAAGTAAAATTGTGTGCGAATAAATAAAATTCAAAATTTGACTGAGTTTTAAAATTATTCAAGCAATAGAAGCATAACATGATTTTCTAACTGCATATAATGCACTATATTACAGCTTTTGGTCAGTGAACCATAATAATCAATAGAAGCATACAAAAAATTTTTTTTTTTGTAAGCTGCGTCACTTGCTTACTGGCAGTGGCGTAACAAGCATGTGAGCGAACCGTGTGCGAAGTTGTTAAGATTTCCATGCAATTCCAGTGATTCCCAAGGAATTCCTTCCAAACAAGAGCGGATATAGAGACCCCCCCTCAATTTAATTCTATTAAAATTCGAAAATTTACCTTAATTCTTATCAAAAATGTACAGATGAGTTTGTTTGTTTTTCAATTTTCTGAAATTTTCTTGATTTTTCTAAGATTGTCTAAATTTCCTAAAATATCCCCTCTTTACAAGATGTCCTAAAATCTTGAAAATTTTTCGATTTTCTAGAATTTTCTATTTCTTCCAATTTTTTTCATTTCCTTAGATTGTAAAATTATTAAGATTATCTTGGATTTCCTAAAAAAATTTGGGATTTTTTAAAATTTTTCTAAATTTTTTCAAATTTTCCGCTCGTTTTTTTACTAAGCGGAAAAATGATGAATAAATTGTCATAATAAGCAAATCTAAAGGGAAATCAGCGGAAATTTGAACAAATCTAGAATATTATAGACTATTCTTCTCTGATTTTTCCATTTTCTCAGATTCAAATTTTCTGGATTTTTCGAGATATGTTTTCCATTTTCCAGAATTTTCCATTTCCTAGAATATCCTAAGATTTTCTAGAGTTTTCTGCATTTCTCTCGATTTTCTATTTACTAAATTTTCTCGAGTTTTCTAAGATTTTCTTGAAATTTCTATGGATTTCTTGAGATTTTCAAACTTCAATTTTCAATATTTCTACAAATTTTCTAAGAATCTGTTTCTTGAGATGTTTTATTGGAATTTCTTAAGATTTCCCTTCACTATTATAGTATACACAATTTTTTAGTTTTAAAAATTTTCCCTTTAGTTTCCCTTTATTTTTGATTTCCCTTTAGTTTTGTACTAATTGGAAAACCAAAGGGAAAATCGTGTTATTCAAAAGTGAAAAGAAATCCAAGCAAATTTTAGGGTACCTTAGGAAATTCTGTGAAAAAATCTTAGTAAAACTTTACAATACTATTTTCTGCCCAAGGCAACCTTGGGAAAATTCATAGATTAATTCTTTTATTTCCTTTTTCAAGTTTCTGAGATTGTCTTGGCTATATTGGCGATCCTGAGATTTTCTATAATATTTTAAATTTCCCCTTTGCTAAGATTGCCAGGCAAAGGCAGATACAACGGGATATCAACACCCCCCCCCCATGAGCCATAAAAAACAAAAAATAATAATACTTCTTGTTAAAATTTTAAAAATATAACTACATTCTTATAAAAATACTTACATAATATATTTATTACCCCATCCATGAACTTTTCCTAGATCCGCCCTTGGTTTTAGATTTCAAATCCGTATTAGACTACAATTACTTCATAATTTTGAGATTTTTGCACAAAATTATGTGCGAAAAAAAAAAGAAGAAGGGATTAACTAGATTATCATCTCAAAGAACTTTGAACTTTAGGGCCTGAGATCACAAAAGCGCCGCAGGTGTTTTTTTTTCTAAAGTTTCAAAGTCAAAATTTAAAATATGAAATACTAAAATAATTTTTCCTAAAAATAGTTTTTGTTCCTTTTTTTATTAATTAAATTAATAATTAATTTATTAAATAAATCAGGATTTAAAAATCGCTCAAAACTTTTAAATATTTAAATAACAAATAATTGTATGTTATTTAATATATTGATTAGTTACAGAGAAGGCCCGGATCCCGTAGGCCGCCCCAGTAAATACGCCACTGGTTATTCCCAATATAACAATTACAGGGTTCCCACTTCAATGGAAAATCTGGAAAAGTCATGAAAAATTTAAGATTTCCCTAATTTTGTCAGGAAATTTCTCATTTTTAGTGCCAAGTTAAGGAAATTAAATTTTTAGTCAAGGTAAACAATTTAAAATGAATTTATAGTTGAGATATTGGTCATAAAAATCTACACAATAGATTGAAATTCTAAATAAACAAAATCGTAGCAAGACATCGGCAGACAGGACCTTCTCAGGAATCAATGACGAATGAAATAATAGCAAGAAAAACTCAATTAAATTCAAAAAAAGCCTTAACGAATTACATGTTTCGATCTTACTCGCGGTGTTATCCGCAACACTGATCTCATCAGATTCGTACTGGTAAAAATAAAATTAAACTTACCATTATTTCAAACGATCATGAAACCGTCCACGTGCGCCTAACCTGTCGAAGAACTTCTAAATACATTATCGTAGTATGGACTTCGACAGGTTAGGCGCACGTGGACGGTTTCATGATTGTTTGAAATAATGTTAAGTTAAACTTACCATACGATAATGTATTTAGAAGTTCTTCGACAGGTTAGGCGCACGTGGACGGTTTCATGATCCAATTTTTTCAAAGTTTTTAGAAATCATATTAAGAGGGCAGTGCCTTCGGATTTCAAACTAGCAGTGCTAGGTAAACGAATTTCTTAGTTCAAATCATTTTTAAATTATTCATACCTCATGTAACAAGTTCAGTTTTGATAATCTTTGGAGGTTATGGTAAGTCAATTTTGTACAATTTAGTCGATATTTTTGTTTAGTTTGAAATTTTTTCTTCTTATTTTACAATGTAATCGATGCGTGCAACTGAAGAATGGCAATAACCATGAAATAACGTTATATTGTACTTCGTATTACGAAATTTTCATTTTTTCAAATTTTCTTAATCCAGACCTGTTATGTGTTAATTGTCTCCTTTTTTAAATTTTTTGAATTTTGATTTTCTACGTATTGTATTATTCTTATATTTTTTTGAATTTAACCATAAATACATACTAAAAACCACAAATTTACTTAAAAAAAAAAAAAAAAAATTTTTATTTTGAGTTCTTTTTCTGGTTTCATGATCGTTTGAAATAATGGTAAGTTTAATTTTATTTTTTCAACTGCCAGTACGAATCTGATGAGATCAGTGTCGCAGATAACACCGCGAATAAGATCGAAACATGTAATTTGTTAAGGCTTTTTTTGAATTTAATTGAGTTTTTCTTGCTATTATTTCATTCGTCGTTGACTCCTGAGACGGTCTTGTCTGCCTATGTCTTGCTACGATTTTGTTTATTTAGAATTTCAATCTACTGTGTAGATTTTTATGACCAATATCTCAACTATAAATTCATTGTAGTTTCTAAAGGTCAACTAAATAGGTTTTTAAAATTTTTTGAATTTCTTGAAATTCAAATATTCTTATTACCGTTAGTATTTGTAAACAATTTAATTTAAAATTTTTTTTGTAATTTTAAATGTACTTTAATTAAAATTACTGATTTTAATTTAATTTTAAAATTAAGATTTTTTTTGCCTTTTTATTTTCTGATTTATCGAAATGTCATGGAAAATGTTTATTCTGTGTCAGGGAAAACCTGGAACTGTCAGGATTGCATTTTGAAAATTTAGTGGGAATATTGAATTATTGATGATAAATGATGCCCACTTTGTTTACCTCAATAAGAGATGCCAACATATTATATTTCATTGTGAATATTAAAACTTAAATGAAGTAGTAATTAAAAAAATTAAACAGTACAACTGGGGGCCCCTTTAGCCGGGAGCCCGCTTGCGTCGCACCCACCACACCCCGGTAGTTCTGCCGCTGTTTACTGATATTGTTATGATCTGCTAATGTTCACTTTTAAACTTTTTTTCAGATGTTAAGTGCGGTTTGCTCAACCAAAAATGGTACAACAAGTGAAACTTTAACAGCTAGAATAAATAAAAATACTTTATTTTTACTGAAATTACTATCGCAATTGCAAAGTACGTTTGATAAATAGAATTTCATTATCTTTTTTTATTATTGTATTATTTTCCAAAGAATTTAGAAAATGGGGCGGTTTGAAACCCCCCCCCCCCTCCCGAAAAAGGTCGTTATAAATAAATAAAACAATTAATTTTCTGTATGTTACGTGTATATTACAAAAAATAACTTTTGTAAAAAGTATTAGTTTTAAAAATATATTTTTATAAACAGAAAAAATGCTTCTCTTAAAAATGTGCCCTCCACCCCTAGGTATGTCAGTATTAGTAGCTATACTGGGTAGGTAGTTCCAAGTTATTAGATTCTATAAAAATAACGAGAAATAAATACATGAAACTGAAAAATGACAGATCAAATTATATACGAATGCTATTTATAATTCGCAATAAGCCAATAACCAATGAGCAATAACCAACTGGAGTAGCTAGTAAATTTTATGATAACTCTTACTCGCCTACATGAAAATATACTTATGTTAGTATTACTTAATTAAAGAAAAAGGTTATTTGAAATTAAATAGACCTTATGCACATTTATGGAATAACGAAAAGGCAGTCGATTAAATGAATTGGAAGTATTAAATTGGAGTTCAAACATTAACCAGGATCGTTTATACGTTAGATACGAATAATAGATTGCGGTAGAAACAGAGGGTGTCCTATTACGGATTTATCTGAACGTTGAGATCTAAAGAAGTAGAAAACATGTAATTAAAATTATTAGTTAATATGGGTACTCCCCTATCATTAGTTAGATTTATTAGAACTTAAAATGTATTTGTTGGTTTTTAATTTGATGTAATGCAGCCGCTACAATTTTTGATCTTGTTGAGTTTCAAGCAAAATTAATTTTACCGTATTTTTAAAAAACCTACACAATACACAAACAAGTAATCGTAACAACCTCTTTTCAAGGACTTCTAGGAAAATGTCTAATATATTTTATCAAATTAATTAAAATGTGGCATACCTTCTTGTTTACCGTTTTTTACATAAATAAATCAAAAGGAGCAAATTCTTTTAATTAATGCTGTTCTCAATTTTTTCCAGTGTAAAATTCCTATCAATAAATTCTACGTCACTTGAAAACAAAATAATGGTTGGTTACTTGCCAAACCATTTACTTGTTAATGGATATTTTTAATCCTTTTGTATTTTATTTACTGCATGGGCAGATAAGAAGAGTACTTTTTCAAAAATTAGAAACGCATGACCATGTTGGAATATTTATTATGTTTATAATAAGAAGTCACTAAGCACTAACTTCACAGGAGGACTAAACTCATCGCGTGTAAAGATCCAATTCCAATTTTTCTATACTACCTATCTTTATTTATTTAATGCAGTAACAAGAAGTGCAACAGGCACTAAGCCTACTTACATAATTACAAAAACACATAATTGCAATTACACACCGCATAAATCAAACCCATAGTCCGCCCAATAGTTCCCATGGGTTATCAACCTCATAGAAAACAATTACATATTATGATTCTTAATAATGACATGACTAGAAACAAAATACCATCCCACTTTTGCGCGGTGCGAAATGAAACCCCGACCGACAACCACAGATAAACCAAGTTGTAAACGACGCTAGCGCCTCATACACAATGATGAAAACTTATGGTATGAAACTTAATTCACAAAACTGAAAAATGTAAACTGATTGTTTAATTTCTTTAGTGATATGTTAAGTTCTATTATTTGATCGACTCCTTTAATTCAATAGAAATGGAAAGTTTGTTGTGTTTTGTGAATTTATTTCAATACTAACTTGATTTTACATGAAGAGCTTGAAAGTACCTACATTATTATTAAAGTTTATTGTTCGATAATATTACTGTTTATTTGTAGTATAAATTTAGTCTAAAATTAATACCTTCTAGTACTGTTGTAGTCCTTACAGTATTTTACATCAATTAACAGAAATATGAACAGATAATATAACCCTAAACGTCTTTTCTTTTGAATTAAATGTTATAACTGAATATAATATATCTCAAGTTTTGATATTATATAATAAACACAATTATATTAAATATAAATTCCACTTTTATAAAAAAAAAATGAATATTCATAGTAGTAAGCATTAGTTTTTAAAAATGCACAAATTAATAGAATTAAAACGTAAATTAATTCGATATATAAATATATAGAACGGAAATCGAGTTTTTTTCATAAAAATATTAGTTTAGTGTTATTACTGTTATGCCAATACTTACGTATACAATTTTATAAATTAATATTAATTTATTATGGTGGTTTACCAAAGAAATTGCTTTATGATTTATTGAACTCAATGGAAATCAAATTACATAATATTGGAATCTTTTCATACTTTATCATTTACAGGCTTTCATATGTTTTTACCATTATATGCAAGTCATTCAACTTTAAATTATAATTTAATATAAAATTTGTCAAGTTTCATTTAAACTATTACATATATATAGATATTTTCATTTTTCAGTAAATTTTCAAAGAATTAAACTTAATTTTGTTACTTTTTATAAGACATAATAAACATTTAAAACAAAATCAGTCGAAAGATTACATTATATAAATAAAATATATATTACTTAATTACAGTTCTTGCTCTACTCGGGTTCGAACCAGAGTTCTCTGCTTATTAGTCGAAGAATTTAAACATCTCAGTAGTGTTTCATAATTATTAATCAGCTAGACAAGATAAAAAATAATATAAACACCTCGTTTTTATCATTATTATAGTTGTGGTCAATCCGCAGCCTTCAGGCCGCATGCGGTGAACACTTGGCAATAAAATGAACATTAAACTAATATTTTAAAATTACCTGCTTAAATAAACAATAAACATCAAAACTTTGAGCAATCATCCATTGCTACCATCAAATGTATTAATAAAATCACTTTTTTCCTAGACTTTTATTTATTAAACCAGTTAGTTTTTAAATTTTAATTAAAATAATTTTCTATAACACAGTTTAACTTTATTCCAATTTGTGTTATGTTTTCATAATAATGCTGTCGTTAAAATTTAATAAAAGATTATAAGTTTATTATACTTAATCAAAACATTGCAAATTACAGTTAATTAGAACAAAAATTCTCTTGCTTGTGATTTTACAATATCAATTATTTATTGGTATTCTAATTAAAATGATATTACAATAAATAATTTCATAGCACACATTAATAAGTATTAAAGAAACTTAATGTCCATTTAGATAGCCTTCTGCACAAGCTTCATTATCTGATTTTACACAGGAAAAGAAAACGATCGATAAGAATTCCATTCAATCAAGAATGTAAAAGGAATTTATTCAAATTTATTTATACCAACAATAGCTAAGTATTGTTTATTACGATTATAAAATTTTAAATGACCTTCACGCCTATTTCCACCAGAGAAAGGCGAAAAATCAACACTAGACTTAACGAACAATTGTACTTAAATTGAAAAGTTTCATAAAACATAAAATTTTTGTTTTTGTTATAAAGCACGCACCAAATTATCGGTATACTTATTAAATTTGAATTAAGAAACGATGAAATTATTACCAATGTTTTCTTTATTTTGTATACCTACTTGTACAAGTAGGTAAATATAATAACGTGTAATATTACAGGTAGGTAATAATTTTATTAAACTTAACTCTAATTATAATGTAATTAGCGACCTATTATAACATTTTTAAGAGTATCATTTCTTGTTACTCAACATCAACAAGTTTAAAAGATATAGCTAATTATTGCTAAGGGTTCTAATTTTTTGGTATTTCTTTCGCTGCGGTGTTACTATTTCTATATAAAATTTAACTGGTAAATTTAAATATTATCGCAAAATTCAAAATGTAATCAGCAAATGAAATAATTTGATATACCCGGTATTATAATATTAACGAAATCGAAATTCCATTAGTATAGGTTAAGGCATTCTAATATGAAAGGTCTGTCACCAGGGGAGATACAGTAGATACCTAGTACTTACAACTTTATAATTAATTTAATAGGGATAATCAACTGAATAATAAACTTTTCCCCTTTTTTTTCACTACAGAGGAAGTAGTAATCGTGATTCAAATAGATTTCTACTTAATATATTAAAAAGGAAGTACACGTATTTTACTTTTTTTGCATCTCTCAGTATATTTTCATCAATTAGCTTATTTGAAATTGCACAGAAATAAATAATTTCATCTAAAATAGTTGACTACTGAAAAATTAATTTGCTTTTTTTTAAGTCAGATTCGAAGCTGGAAGTTTCGTCCTTAGATATCGCTGTGATTACATCAGAAGTGTTTTTAAAAAAATTATTTATATTCTATAAATTTTCTTCTCGCTGGGAGTCATGAGTTCAAGCTGCGCTTGGTAGCTTTTTAAATTAAAATTACATTCATTTATTAAATTTTTAGACACGTGATAAGATTATAGTTTCACAAATTTAAATAATTTATATCTGTGATGTAATGTAAACAAAAGGTACGAATTCGATTTCATGTGTATGATCTGCTTCTCTAAAGATCACAAAATATTTATTTTTGTCAAAATCTGGAAGAATATTGTCTAAACAAAAACAATACTTTTTATATTCAACATAAAAACCTAAGAAAGAGGAAGAGGAAGTCTTTCATCTTTTAGTATTATATTATTTAATAGTAGATATTTATCAATTTTTTCTAAATACTTAAACAGCTTCAGTGCTTTTATTGTTTGATTCTTAACCTTAAAAATAAATGTTAAATCATCTCGAAAAGCATATCTAACGTAAATGGTATTGTTGTTTAATTTATTATCAAATTGAATTTTACACAGCAAGTTATGTTACATCAATAGTATATTTGCAATAAAAATAATCGAAGATATTGTGGTAGTATAATATAAGTATATTATAGGTGTAGGTGTTAGTTGTTGACCTAGGTAGCACTCAAATGATTACTAAAAGTTCGATCAACTTCAAGCTTTCTGTTATTTTGTATAGTAGGTATTGGAAATAGTTTGCCTGCCATTAGTATTTTATTGTAGCTTGCAGCAAATAATTTTATTGTTGTTCAACTTTAAAATTAAACAAAATTATAAATGTGTGCAATTTCAATTTAATTACATTTATATATCCGGGCGGTCACATGTAATTTGACGAACATCAAATTATATTGCTAATTCAATTAAGGTAAAGGTATCATTATAAACAATGTTATATAGTTCTAATTTTAAAATTAAATACAGAGCAGGCAAGTTAACTCTTTTTGATATTGTATTTATTATATACCTTTTAGTAGATATTGCCTAATATAAAACAAAATTCAATTAAAAAACTATTACCTTTTAGCAACCCACTCTTGTTACTATCAAAATAAGTATACCTTAGGCATGCATACATAAATGTAATTAATTATATTATTTTATAAAAAGTTGTTGATGTTTTACTTATATAATATATCTTCATTTTATCGTCGTTAGGTCTATGATAATACATTATCTTCGAGGTTAACTAGGTGGTTTATTGTTGTCTTCTCAGAGAAAACGGTTCAAATATAGTTTTAAATTCGTTTGGGCTTAAACAGATGAGTACCTCGGCATTCAAACTCAACTCATTTACCCATAAAGTTCTATAATCTAATAATTTAATACTTGTATAATATACTACTGCTTTAAATGCCAAACCTTTCTCTTAACATTTTTTCTCGTTTTGCTAAACCGACGTTAAACTGCAGGTTGTCCATACTCAACTTTAGCACTGAGAAGCGTGTATGGCCGAGAAAGAGGCCATGTGCATTACGTGATGATAAATATTCTTTACATCTTAAATATATAAGACTTAATTTAAATTATTTTGTTACAACCCACTCTTTCAATATACCATAGAAAAGATAAATTTAATATTATTTTGTATTTTAGAAGCCAGCCCCGGGGTTCGTAAAAATGTGCTTTTATTGTTTCTACTATGTATATAATGTTATAGTTTTATAAACGGCAAGAAATTGTATACCCATGTAAATTAGTATAGAAATGTTAGCTAGTATTAGTTGAATAATATCTTAACACAACATTTCTACCTAAGATTAATTAGTTAAATAAATATAAAGAAGAACTATAAAAATTTTATTTTTTAGTATATATTTTAATGTTTCATATAATATAATAGGGGTTTTTTAAATTGATATCTTTCAGAAAGAGATTTTCTTTGAAGTTTAATTGAGCATAAATTACATGCCTCAAATAAATTCATTTGGTGAGAAATGCTACCAGCTCTCATTGAAATTGACAAAAAAATACATCAAATCGATATTTTCCAAAATCACTAAGGTTACATTTTAAGGTTGGATGATTCCAGTTTAGCAAATTTAATAATTTCAAACTCACAGTTTTATTTTAAAATAGGCCTTTCAAAATTATCTAAAGCCACGATTCTATTATGTTTATGTACATTCGCATTTGTAAAGAAGAAGGTTTCAAGTTTGGTACATGCAATTATTCAATCATTGTACATGTATTATGTATTTCTTGTATACCTACCTATACAAGAAAATAAACCACATCATGTTTAACTTGTTTGCAGGTATCCTACTGTCATTAGTAACCTGAGAAGGCAATACTTTACATATAATATCTTGTCACGTAAAAATGACTACCCTTTTATTATATTGCACCAGTGATAAATGATTTGTAAAAACTTTGCACACTACTTAAGTAGTACCTAGTATAATGCTAGAATCGGATAATATACATAAATAGGTATATTGCTGGGAACTCGATTTAATTCAAATTAAATTTTTTTAACAGAAAAACATTCAGATTTTTTTTTGAAATTTGGCGATAATCTGAAATGGAAAATTAAAGTAATTTTTCAAAAATCCTTTTTGTTAACCATCTTTTTAACATAGATAGCATAGGACCTATATCTACGTGCAAAAATTAATTACAAAGCAGTAAAATTAGTGAAACTTCGTTTGACACGCAATTTTTGCATTTGCGAAGCAGAGCGTTAGCGGGGCGGTTTCTCCAATACTGTTAGAGAAAAAATAATTTAAATTGCTGCGTTTTCATATAGTGAAATTGCAAACTCTAAAAAAATCTTCTTAAAACTTTAATTTTAAAATGAAATTAATATACAATCACTTTTTACTTTGTTTGTGCCATTCTGAAGAGGAAACTTGGTTCTAATAAAACATTTAAAAAAAATTTTTAACTGTAATTGTTATATTTGCTTTATAAACTATTCGTTTCGCTATTCAGAAACACTTGATTACTTATAAAGTATTTTAGTTTGATATAACTGCCTATCGTACATAAAAATAATTTCACATAATATTGTCTTTGCTAACAGGTATATTTATTTTTGATGAAGTTTTGAAAAACTATCACTAATTTAACTAAGCTATATTAATAGCTAATATACCTTACTGTACTCTATGGGATGCCTTTAGCTATGATAGCCTATAAAATCTAAATAAATTAATAAGTACTTAACATTAATGGATTAATGTAGGTAACCTAATATCTATCACCTTTTAAAATTTATGATAATATAAAATGAGACCCAAAAGGGCATCTTTTAATAAATTGCGCTCACTATTTAATAAGCTCAGCTTACATTATTATCATGGCTTCACAATCTTATATTTGATAGTTTTGGTTACCTTGTCCGAAATTTCCAGGTAAAAAAATCTCTAGAAAATCTTTAGAAGTATGTTTTATTAAGACTAGTAAAAATCAAACAAACAAGCAGATGAAAAACTTTCGTAGCAAAGAAAGTTGCATTTTAGTGTGAATGATATATGCTGCCCTAGGCAAAAAATTTTATGCCCCTTCCAAAAAATGTTTCTCGAAAATTTTGAGCTCGCAGACTCAATGATTTTAAATTTTGAAATTTAATATGAAATTCTTGTCCTACAAATAAATTATATTTATCTTAAAATCAGATCTCGCAGAGGCACCAATTTTCTGTAAATTTATTTACCTAATATTTTGTAATAGTTTTATACTCCTGTGTCGATTTCACTTTAGTTACATTTTTGGCATATCTATGCTATCCATAACTAATTAAAAATATATATAAGTAACATCAAATACATTAAACTAATAATACGTACAACTTCGCCAAATTGAGGGAATATTCGTAAGTGTCGCCATCTACCAGCCGAGTTGGTAGTGATATTACTTAAATGCGCTCAAATGCATGCTCATGACATAATATTATGTCACTGTCACTGTTTATAACTTAATTGAATTTGACTGAAAGCACTAAACAAATAATTTTATTCGAATTAAATTTTATGAAATGTCAAATAAAGTTGGTGCAATATGTGCTGTGTCCAGCTGTAATAATTACAAAGTATAATTAATTACAAAACAACAAAATGGATAAAGCAAGTCATTTTTAGAAATAAATTTCTTAAATTTGTACTAAAAACTTAAATTACAAAAACTTCCTCACAGTAATTAAAACTGCACTTTTAATTTTTTTAGCATTCTTTTTCTAAAGTTGCGATTTTAAAGCTCATATCAAAACGTCATTTACAACGGAAAATTAGAATTTTAATGAAAACAAATATACAGTCACTAGATACATTACCGCAAACCTATGGGACAATGAGTTAAAGAGAGAACGTTAAATTCCAACCTTCCAACTCGCATGGTAGGTGGCGCGAAAGAGCCTGATACCCAAAAAATGCTTGACAACCCTCGAAGTTGTACGTATTATTAGTTTAATGTATTTGGTAACATTGTATTCGTTAATTATGACAAAATACCTTACATAATTACAAAAATTAAATTATTTTTCTAGATTTCGTGTTTGCAAACTCAGGTTAGCTGGTTAGCGTTGGATAGCTCACTATTTATAGACAAAACAACTACAAAACAAACACAGTCGAGTGTCGATTATATGAACAGCGAAAATCATGTTTTTTTTAAATATAAATTCCGAATTTATTTCTTTTTCTTTACTCTTTTTTATGTCATAAAAATCTCCTTTTTGCTAAACAAAAAGATAAAATAGTCGAGGCAATGAAGCACTAAAAAGGCAAAAGATAGGAAATCTTTTAGGATTAGGACGTATCGAAATGCGGTTTTTTGCATTCGCTTGCAAAAATTATTTATATCATTCGTACCTATTTGTATCTATTACAAACCGGAAGTTGCATTGCTGCAGCCAAAAATGCATCTTTTGAGACAACTTCGTAAATAAGAGTCAGAATTGGCTCAAGTCGGGTACCCGGGGGTTTTCGAGGTCGCTGATCACCATTATGATGTACAAATTGACCCCCCCCCCCTAATACCTAGAGCTCAGGAACGCCGACGAACGTCATCTCTGGGGACTATCCGAACTTTATGCGAGAGAGGAGAGAAACTGGGCACCCGAGGGTTTGTTGGGTTGCTGAATTCGAATATACCATCGGCGAACACCCCACGGACACCCGGTGGGCCCCAACCTGGAAGCGGACGTCATCTTCGAGAATTTTTTTGGAAATATCGACAATAACGAACCGAAAATCGTTATGGTGGCTTTTTGTGTGCGCTGAATCCGAATTTAAGTTGAAAACGACCACCCGAACACCTGGTGCGCCCTAACCTAGCTCTGAAGGTCATCCCCGAGGGTGTTCCAGACATAATTGAAAAAAATTGTGTCTGAAAACCCCTCGGGGATGACGTTCAGAGCCAGGGTAGGGCGCACCAGGTGTCCGTGAGGTGTTCGTCGGTGCCATATTTGAATCCAGCGACCCGAAAAACCCCCAGTAAAGATTGTTGGTTGGTCTTTTTCAATTGTGTCTGGAAAACCCTCGGGGATGACGTTCAGAGCCAGGTTGGGGTGCACCAGGTGTCCGTGGGGTGTTCGCCGATGGTATATTAGAATTCAGCGACCCAAAAAAAAAACGAGTGCCCAGTTTCTCTCCTCTATCGCATAAAGTTCGGGATAGTCTCCGGAGATGACATTCGTCGGCGTTCCTGAGCTCCAGGTATTCGGGGGGTCAATTTAAACAACATAATCGTGATCAGCGATCTCGAAAACCCCCCGAGTACCCGACTTGAGCCAATTCTGATTCTTATTTACGACGTTATTAAATTTGCCAAAAGGCCTCTCAAAAGATGCATTTTTTGCATTCATTTTTTACTACAGCAATGCAACTTTCGGTTTGTAATAGGTACAAAGTAGGTAGGAATAATATAAATAATTTTTGCAAGCGAATGCAAAAAACCGCATTCCGATTCGTCCTATCCTAAAAGATTTCCTATCATAATGCTTCATTACCTCGACTAAAAATTTAGATTCAATATCAAAAAACAAAACTCTACTGTAAGTTTTTGTGCTCTTTAAAGTTGAAAATGACCTTTCCCCACTTGCATTGGTTATTGCCAGCATTAAAAATAATATTCTTATAGCAATTTCTAAATTGAGAAATATTTCAAAATCAATTTTTTCGCTCGAATAGAAATAAAAATTTCCTTTATATTACTCAAGTTTCTAAGTATTTAAATTGAATGCACTCTTCAGAAAAGATTATTTATTATTTAAGATTCCAAAATTTCAAAATAGGCAGTTAATCTTTTTTTCAATTCTTCTTCTAATCTGTCTATAATTGCCAGATAAGCGTTTATTCTCAATTCAGTTTTCCTATCAAACCCGACTTCACTTTGTTTACTTTCGCCAAACTGTCTTTTACGAGTTTTCGTTTGCTTTAAATCGTTTTTATATTCATAAATATTCGACAATTCTTTTCCACATTAATGAATTGTAGATTGAAACATTAATTAATATAAAGTCTATTTCGATTTTTTGAAGAGATTTGCTAGATTTGACACATTTATTCGAAATGTCGGACCAAAATGTAGTTAAAATTCCAGTTTCCAATAATCCAAAAAATTTTAGTAACCCATTTGCTTCAGTCTTTATAATAGTTTTTTTTTCAATTTCATTATGAGCTAAAATAATTTGAGCGCCGCTTTGCTATTCGACGCCCCCAGTCAGTTGCATATTGGATAATTCAGCTCTGACAATGTTTTATCCAAATATTTATATTTTCTATAAGTACAACATTTAGAAAAAACATTCTGATATTTAAGTGATACTATTTTTTCAGTGATTTAGGATAGTTTCCATATTAGTTTTCTCGCCAATTATTGTTGAAGAAATACCCGAATACTATACTCCATGCCTGAATTTTACAATAATTTGACAAAAACTGTCAGCTTTCACTTACAATGCAAGCAAGATCTTCCCACCGGATAACATATTTAAACAATAAAATTAAAATAGAAACACAGAAACGAACTTACAATAATTATAGGTGTCAAAGTTTTTGAACAGTTTTTTAAAATTAAATTTAAAAAGAAATTTGGAAAATTATTAAATTATTCATTAATTAAATTAAATTTATTAATTTTCGATGTTGTACTACTTAACTATAATAATTATTAAAATAACAATTTCATTATAATTAAATCTATTTAATTAAACTATTTGATTAATTTATGACCAAAAAATGGTTACAACAAATTAATGTAGGAATTGCAAGGTAATTTGTAACAAAATATTGTTAGATTTTGTTAGGGTACGAAACTTTGGTGATGTAAATTTTGTGATTTCAATAGCAACTGAACGTGAATTAAATTTTAACAATTTCAAAGCTGTATTTTATTTTTGATTTTCATTCATTATGTTTTGTTTTGCTTTGATGTTTTAGTGATCTTATTCGAACCCTGTCATTAAAAAGGAAGATATAGGTAAGCGACAATCGATACGCGTGAAGTGGACGATTGAATCTTGTAATAAAAAGGTACGGAGGGTAAGTTTCATTTTAATATCGTTGTGAGACATAATATTTTTAAATAAATGAATTTACTTTTACAATTGTTGCCTTGCTGTCTACAACCTCTATTCAGATGCACAGAGATTTTGTTGATTTTTGAAATTTTTATATTTGCTATGTTTGCTATAATGTGATTTAAAGGTGGTTGAATAGAGTAATGTCGTCACATCTTGATCTATGCCTATACTTTGATCAGGGTAGATTCTATGTATCCAGTTTCATAGCTAGAATTTCATGTAATAAATAAACAATGTTGAGTTGTAGACTTGCATTATTTGGGTATACAGGAAGAATCCATGAATAAGCTTGGGGTCACACGATTTTGAAATCAAGTGCTCCGCACTTACTGAACGGATCTAGTTCTCGGATCGCATTTTTTCGTTTTAAATTGTAAAAATAATAGAAAAAGGAATTGATGTGTAAGATTTTGTTCTGCAATTTAACCCTCGAAACTATTAATCCTGCTGTCCTTCTTCGGCATCTTTTTGCTTTTATTGTCTCTTTTGACAAAGTTGACGCTTTCAATTATACGACCTCGTTAAAATGTTTAAAAAATTTAAAATTGTTTTGTAACGACTTTAAAACACCTGGGTATTGCTTACATCCCAAACAATACTGGAGTAATTGTTTGAATTTATAAAAATGATTAAAGAAGTATTATTGTATGAGATTTCAGAAATGCAAAAATAAATATTTAAAAAATAATCGTATTTCTCTACTCGAAAAACCGAAACCACTAATTATAAGTCAGGTGTATCTAAAAATGTTGTAAATAACCACATGTATTCAACCCATTCTAGGCCACTGTCCTATTTATAGGACAGCAAGAATAAACATTTTTTTAAACAAGTAAACTATGTTGTTTAAAAATTAAATAATTAAAAAAAGGATGCTGGGCGGTAGATCAATATGGATAATTACAAAAATAAAATAAAAAGAATCAAAAACTTCAATCTCTTAAAAGTGAATTTTTATAGTAGAAATGAGACGAACGGGAAATACCGGATCACAGTTTTCTGCACTACGTCAAAGAAGCTAACTTATTAAGGTAATTAAACAACAAAAGTGAATTTTGAATTAAAATTCATCAAGTTGATACGGTGTATCTAAGAAAAATAAATTAAGTGCAAAAGATTGTTGTAAGTTTAAAAATCTAGTCCGCTAACATGATATACACTATAGTCGACTGACTAGTGGGTTTTATTTGAATATCATGCAAATTAAATCTTTTACAAGTTTTTGCTATTTAACGCTAAGTAGCATCAAACAATTCCAATAAAATACAAAAAGGAGGAGATTGTGTAAAGGGGTGTCTAATGTTTGGAACAGACGGAATCCTCTCCTGCATTATAAATTTTCTACTTTATTTGGCTCTCGACACAAGTATATTATAAAGTGCGGACAATGTCAAATAATGTACGTTTTTGTCCAGTTATGAGAGTAATTTACGAATGCACTTATCATATTATAAGTTAATAAAATATATTATGAAATAGTGACCCCACGCATTTTCCACGTCGGGATATTACACAGGCTTTCGAGTATCCCACATTTTAAGAGGCCCATCATTAATTTAGAATATAAAATTGTTTTATTATTTCGCGTAAGTATAATAAAGAAGAACGAAATTAATGTAAATTATTAAATTTAGTATTATAGTCTGGATTTTAATTTAAATTTTTAATAGCTGCAAAAACAACCTTATAAAATAATTTTTGTGTGACTGGGGCTATAATAAGAATTTTGTTTTAATAAATTGAAATTCTTCTGTTAAAAGTTTATAAAACAAAACCGGTTACTAAATGGGATATTCATAAAAAATTAAATTTAATTTAGAAACAAAATATATCTACATAATAAAATAGCCAGTGTTGTTATTGGCCAACCAGATAAACGATATTAGCACAAAAAATAAATAGTTTATTAAGGATTTAATCGTTCGATATTGTTTCCTCGACGAATGGATGCGATTAAAATCTATAAATTCAAATTAAAGTTAAAAGAAAACTCTAACCGAAGATGACGGTGATGTTTGATACAATTAGAAATCTGCAATAAAAAAATTATAATACGATAATACTATTTATTTTCTTGTGTTGAACTTTTTTTAACTGATCTATAAAGAGATTTACAAAAAAAAGTTGTGCATAAAGCAAATTTAATTGGCATGGAATATATTAAAGTTTGCACTAAATAATGATTGTGACCAGCATGCGATATTTACTCGCAAACAATAAGATAGGTATACGCATTTTTAGTACGTAACTACTGAAGTTTTTCAGTTGCTACTGTAACTGCGAATATACTTTTGTATGTGCATGTATGTATATAGTGGATTATATCAATATAAATTCAATTGTGTGGTCAGTCCCAAGGCCAGTAGACTGCCTTTATATTTTTAAGGTAATCGACGTACTCGCTAACGTTACACCACACCCTATTACTTGTTAATGTAAATTCATTTGAAAACCAGTTGCATTTTAATCTAAATCGTAGAAAACGCTTCCACGCAGTGTTATTAATATTATGCTATAGTACAATAACAAAGCGACAGGAAAGAATTTCTATTTCGTGATGGCAATTTTCGATCAAAGTCGAGCACAAAACTTTTAAATTTATATACATATACCGATCGTCCCTTCGATCTATTTACTTTTTCTGTTTTGTTCGGCCATTCGTCAATTTTAAGAGAATCAAACTTTACATAAGCAAAATTGAAATACTTTTCATAAAAGCTTTATCAAAATAATCATTGTAATAAATTACTTTTTCACATTTTTTTATTATAGCACCCAAATAGTGGCGACGCGACTTTAATTCGAGATTATTTTAAATATTTCAATTTTTATACTTTCACACTTTTTTGTATTAGGTAGCTAAATTAAATAATTATTAAACTTCACGGTGATTTTACGGTTCAAGAGTTGCACTAATTTCTCTCTATTTAGCATTCACTTTTCTTACGTTTAAAATTCGATTAATAATAATAATCACGAATGTTATTTTTCATTTTATTTAGTTATTTATTTATAAATCTATTTTTATAAAATCAAATCACAAATACATTTTAAGTGTCTGCAGCAGTGGCGCGTAATCACCGGTTGCGTTACAGAACGGAAATTCCGGGTTCGAATCACTGACTTAAAGGAATTTCTTAACTAGGTCCTCCGGCGAACAGCGTCGCGCCGTGGATTTAACAAATAAATCTCTCCAGTTAAGATAGCTAAGAACTGCCTTACCTAATAAACCCTTAACAAGAAATGTGCAAATAACCGAACTGTTAATAATTATCAAGTAAAGATTTAATTATACACATAATATTACATAATAATATTACATAATATTATACACATAATAAAATAAGTTTTTATCGGGCGATTAACCACTTGGGGAATGGTAAGAATACTATGAAACATCAAAAGTACCCTAGAATACTTTTTTAAACAATTTATTGAAAATATATTTGAGAATATGTTGGGAAAGCCTTGCGATTTCAATTGATGGCATGTGCGCTTGTCTCAAACCACTTATTCTTAAATTTTCATTTTCTCTCTCTTTTCTTCTTAAATTAAAGTCGAGATAATTTGTGAATAATGAAAATACAAACGAAAATAATAAATACACAAACGATGCACAATGAATGATACCAAATGCCATCCAAAATTCGTTATGATAAGTGCTTTTATTTCTCTACTTTCCTTCTTAATTTAAATTGATAATGTTCGGATATTCACGTCAACGTAGTAGGATACTTAGATCAGGATTCCCAACCATTTTTACGTTAAGCCTCCTTGATCATTATAAAAATATATTCATTTCCCCCTTAAAAATTTTTTTACTGCTATAAGATTAGAATAATAAAAGCACATAATTTTCATATTTATTTCTCAATAACAAGTATAATCGTTGAAACAGATTATTTCTTGAAAGTCCGAATATTAATACATTGCGCCCCCTTATGATCTCTTTACGCACATCTAGAGAGGTGCGTCCCTATGGCGCTGGTTGAAAACTCCTGATTTAGATTAAATCCTCCACCTAACCTAGAAAATGAGATAGTATTTACAAAAAATAATATATATATGTATTGTCGTGTTACCAAATCATTTTTGGAAATATTTTGGATAGTTTGAGAATTTTGGATTTATCATGCGAAACAAATTTTTTGACAGTTAAATAATTTTTGATTTTCTATGTAAAATAATTTTTTAAGTTTGAATTTAATTTTGATAATTTGGAACTTTTGTAAATGTTATATTTTAATTATTTTTTATACATTTTTATAAATATCATGTAAAGTTTTGAATTTCGTGCTAGCAAGTTATGTTGGTACGAAAAGACGTGATATTCTTCTTTTCCAGCTATGTCCATCATAGTAGACCGACGTATTTGCGGGTGTCCCCCGAAAAGTTGTAATGTTGAGCCTCAAGTAATGAAATTTTTGAAGTTAATTTTAGAATAAAATTTGCGAATTACGTGAGTAAATAATTTTTGTATTATTTAATTTGGAAATCGTCAAAAAATTTGGACAACATTGAACTTATTTGGAAATATTTGGATTATGGAAATTGGAACCAAATTGGAGCCGTTAATTAATTTTTGGATGAAATTGGATAATTTGGATATTGAAATTATAGTTGATTTTCAGAAAGTTAAAATTAAATTTAAATTGAAAGACAGTAAATTTGCGTTGACGGAGAGCACATGCGGTGATAAGCCGTAGACTCGTTTATCGTTCCATTTTAAATTAAAAAATGTATTTAAAAGTTAAATCGAATTTGAATTTGAAATAATTTTGGATATTTAAAGAGAGTTTTATTGGCATCCAAACTGTGGGGCATATGTTTTCAATCATTTTTGATTAGTTATGAGGTAAAGAAATTTATTAAAATGGCGGGAACAAAAAAAAATGAAAGTACAATCATTCTTGGACATCCAACATGCAAGATAGATTAGAAATATTGGTAATAAAAGAAACAGAAGAACAAGAAAACAAGCAAAATGAAAAGAAAACGTTGTTTTCATCTATCCTAAAAGTGTTCTACATACGTAGATAGGTGCAACTACTTATTAGAAAACTTTGTAGTTACAATATAGGGTTCTAGCTGTAAACATTTGAACTTGATTGGTAACTTTTTACCATTTATTTTACTAAATTTATTTTGAGCTTTTAATGCAGTGTTATTATTCAGAAATTTTTATATATTAAATACATATGTAGGTAAGTAATTTCGGTTACTTAATAATTTGATTATGCAAAAATAAATAAATTGGATTACAAATAACATTCGACCATCGAGAGATTATAGTTTTCGTTTATAATACGATACATTGAATACTCCCGGGATAAGAAATTTTTAATCATACATTTGAGTTTTAAAAGTATTCCTGTGAGACTAACAAATTGACAATCCGTCATAATTATTTTAGAGTGGAAAATGATGCTGACCAATGCAATTTACAAAATAAACAACCTATATAGAAATTATTAAATATTAAAAATTAAAAAATATAATTTCAAAGTCTTTTGAAAAGTATAACAACAAAGTTGTATTTTGATGTTAATTTGTGAAAAAAAATTATAATATTGGTTCTATTGCTGTTCTCGGACGTGCTTTTTTCGTTATCAGCTTGAGCATCAGAAAAAAGAAATAGAAAAACTTAATATTATTCGTAGTTTTAAAAAAGCAAATCCATTATGGATAAATAACTGATATTTTACAAATACTTAGGTAGATATATTAACAGCAATTTATTAAAACCGCAATTTGTAAATTGATGGACGCAAATTGTTCACAACAGCATTATGTTATTAGATAGACAGAACTGTTTAGGAAGTTACTGTGATTAATGTCGTCCTGGAAAATCGGAAACGTTAAGGGTTCAGATTGAATGGTAAATTCCTTGAAACAAGAATTCTCTTAGAACAACAAAACTAGATTAATTGCTGTACATTAATTTCCATTTCAATATTTAAAAATTAATTGTTATGATTTAAATTTTTAACGCAAATCTTGAAGTAGATTAATATATGCAACTGTTTCTGATTATCTCTAAAACTAGAAGATGTGTTCGAAAACCTATATTATTTGCTTGTAAACTTACTGTAAAATCATACCTAATAAATAAGGCTGTATAATGTAGGTATATGTTTTGAAAATAAATTGTTTGCTATTTTCGTTGTGGATTTCGCGTGATGGGATTGTCTTGTATTTAATATAAATCACTGGTCAGCATCTGCAACATCTTCGTTCGTTAACTGCTTCCAAATTTATTTTATTCAAAACCTTCATTTATCATTGTCGCTTCAATTGTCGCCGTGTTAATATTTCATTAAATAATAATATGTTAGATAATTTTACGTTTATAATTTTTTTCCAACTTCATTACCTACTCAAGTATCATTAATTAACTTAAACAATAGATTTATGCTATAATTTAACTAGAAATTCAATCGTTGGATATTGGATTTTATAAGCGAATATAAAACAGGTAAATCGAAAAACAGTGAGGTGTTTTGTATTTATTATATGGAATTTAAACCCGAAATTTCACGCTAGATTATTCAAAATCTGACGATTTCGATTCTATAGATACTTCTGCAGATTATAGTTTACGAGTCGTGAAAATGTCGAAACAGATTTATTGGATTTTAACAATTTTAGCGTGAAACAAACATAAAGGTAATCTAATATAATATTATTTATTATAAAATTAAATGTTGCTGAAAATAATTTATTAAAAGGTACATGGAAAATTGCTAATTTAAGTTTTCTGATAACTATTTAAAAAAATTATTAAAAATATTTTATCTTCAGCACAAGTTTTAACGAAAGAGAAATATTGTGATGTTACGTTTAGTGTTCTCATTTTTTACGTCCGTCTAGAATCATTTATATAAAAAGGTAACATCATTTTTATTCTTCGGTTGAACTAGTATTAATAAATTTAAAAAAAGTTTTCACGAAAACAGTAAATACTTACGCCTAACATGTTTTAAATAATGTAGTATGTTCGTCAACAGTTTTTGCAGATAAATAATAATAAATAAAGGATAAGCTGATATTGATTAAAGAATTACATCTTTAAATCTTTTTATTTATTTTTTAAATAATAATTATTTTTAGGTTTTTTTTTTAGGTTTTGACCCAGAAAAAATATGGTAAATCTGACAATTAACTTAAACACCCAACCGATATTTTTTAACAATTTACCTAGTAAAATTCTCAAATCTCAAACGTCGCGTCGCATCGGCTTTATCGATTTCTCTGAACAATATTAATAATAAAATAATTACTTCTAAAAGTTGAAGTAGTAACGGTCAGCCATTTGTTTTTATTTTGTTTTCTAAATGGTTAATATTGAGGGTCATTTGAACAATTTTTCAGATTTGCAATATTATTTCTCTAATTATTAAATTGTAGGAAAACTGTGGACCAATTCTTAAAAAAATGTTTGTTGCAAATTTGCAACTAAATGACGCGAAGGGTTTAATTTATTAAACGCATATTTCAATATAGTATCTATAATATTTTATTATCCGTGTTTAATAATTATTATAAAATTTCAGTGGAACATTATATACTTCTGAATTCCTGCAAGCAACACGAATATCCCAGAGTAAACCCAAAATATTAAACCGTAATGAATGAATCGTAGAGTATAGTTTCAAACTAATATTAACTCTGAGCACAATTTTCAACATTCATATTACGTATTTATTAAAAGTTAAACATAAAGCACAGTAAAATCATGCATAAAATAAACAAGAATATTTGTAAGGCATTTTCATTAGAAATTTATTTTCTGCCTCCATTCACAAAGACCACAACATTTTAAATTAAAAGTGGTGCAACTAGGTAATTCTGTAATTTATTGCCAACGATACTGCGTGGTATTTAAAAAAAAAAAGTTAATAATTTTCTTCTTATAAAAACAAAAATATGTCATAAAACTACCACATTAATTTAATATAACTGGATTTTATCCAGTATCCAAAATTTTTTATTGTTAATAAATTTGAGACTAAAAAGTTGAGTAGAAAAATGTTTACTAGTCCTTTGTATATAATTTAACATAATTTGAGAATAATAAAAATTAAAATTGGCAATAAGAGCCGTTTTACATTATAATAAAATTTGTAGCAAATCTATGACAAAAAATTGCATTCAATTTTACAAGAGTATCATACATGAAAATTACTTCACAAATTTGCATCCTAAATTTAATTCCAAATATTTAGGACCTGTTCTATTCTTTTAACAAATATAAAACAATATTTGTGTCATATTTCTGTCAAATATGACACTTGAAATTTTATACAATAATTGCTAACAAATTTGTGACAAGATTTAATTGCAAATTTGCTATAATGTAAAACGGCTCTTAATAATTACAAATATTTTGAAATGATTTTATCATTTGTTTTAAAATCCACCAATTTCAGTTTTCTATGCGTAAAAAGATAGCATTCCAGACGACCTTCAATTTGAAGTGTCATAAAAAGGGCATAGTAATGTCATAAAAGGCAAAGAAGCAGAAATTACATTTTACAGAATTAAACTGTTTCGATAATTTTAACTCGGATCAAAAAGCCCTTGAAGTTTAACATTGGTTTAATTGAGAAAAACATAATTTTTTACATATTTTTGTTAATTATTTTTTATAGTTTCATTTTGCTCATTATTATTATTAATTTGTTATTACGATAGTTCTAACATTGATCAAAGTGTAAAAATAATTATTATACGCTATTAAATTGCACAAATTATGACAACACAAACTTACCGGCAATTATTATTAAAATCTTAAACCAGAAGTGTGAATTATAGTACGCATTAGTTAACGATTTCTATTATTTTTATTAGGTAGGTACCTACTTATTTCGTAATTATTTAAAGTTAAATTAATTTTTAATAATGTAATTTTTATATACAAAATAACAACTTCCACATCCTTTTTCCAATTATAATTCTTTGCATATTTATAAAAATCTGTGAAAGTTAAAACTGTATCGTAAGTTGTTATCAACGGTCATTAGTAATTATTAATCAAACAAATTGTAAATTTAATGCATGTCTAAATATTGAGGTAGGTAGTTATTAAAAGTAAATTTTAAAACTTTGCGTAATTATTTGTCAGAGATGGTGAGTTGGAAAAAAAAAGTAATAAATAAAAGAAAATAAGTACTATATGGTTAAATGTCGATCAACTGCTTCTATAATGTTACAATTTTTTATCTGTATCATGATGGGGCTATTAAATTACTTAATGAAGTTTACGTTTTAAAGAGATGATGCTTCTTCATAGAACCTCTTCTAGGGTCTACATAGACTAATATAATCGAAATTAATAGATGTTATAGTTATAACAGTACAATAATAAGCATTGATTCAATGTATTATACATTATAACACTAATTGATCGTAATAGGTGGCATATTGGATGAGATAAGATAATTACAGAAATACTTGTAAGACAGTAAGAGCAAAAAAGCCAGATAAGTAGCATTCAGTGCCATACTCAAGTTTTGCTTTAAGCACTTTGGGGCCGTGCTCAGAAATTTTTAATTTTTCATATTTTCTATCTTATTTATCCATTTCTAGGTAACTCCATTAACTTCTTTACTGCTACTCAGGGCCGATTATGCAATAGGCAAACTAGGCAACTGCCTAAGGGCGCTTAATTTTTAGCTCATAATGAAACTGAAAAACCTACCTACTAAAAGGCTGAAGTAAATGGGGCACTACAAAATTTTTGATTATTGGAAACTGAAATTTTAACTAAATTTTTGGTCCGACATTTTGAATAAATGTGACAAAACCAGCAAATCTCTTCAAAAAATCGAAACAGATTTATCAATTGCTGTTTCAATCTACAATTCATTAATAGGATCCTTTGTTCTCTAAGAGATCCGTAAGACGAAGAGGATGGAAAGGAATTGTCGAATCATTTTTAAATTATTTTAATTAATAGTTTTTAGTCAAATTCTACTATTTATTCGTGAATTTTGAAAATTCTTGAAAATTGTCGAATATTTATGAATATAAAAACGAATTAAAGCAAACTAAGGCTCGCAAAACACAGTTTGGTAAATGTAAGCATGATGAAATCGGGTTTGATAGGAAAGTTGAAATGAGAATTACTATATGCAATTATAGACAGATTAAAAGAAAAATTGAAGAAAAGGGTAATTGTCTATAGTAAAAATGAAAATAATTTTGAATTTTTAAATAATTTTAAAATCCTCGATGATGCCGATTTACGCAATCATTCAAAATATTTTTTGAGGCGGTCATTAGCTTCGTAGGTTAGCCGAACAACTGCTGACTCTAAGGTTCTCGGTTCGAATCCGTGGAAAGTCTAAAACTTTCATATGACCGTTTCCGCGCTTCGGAGGGCACGTCAAGCCGGCGCGGCGGTCCCCCTGAGTTGATGATTGCCGCTATCAACTATTAAAAACAGGGTTACAGGTATTTCCCAATCCGGATTAAGCAACCGTGGGGTCTAAATGCTTAAACCTTTCCCTTAGAAAAAGAGGCTAATTGTCCTGCAGTTGGCAGAAAAAATGGCTAAGAAGAGACTATGTTCTTTTTATATTTTTTATTAAGTAGTTATGATTAGCAGATATTCCAAAAATCTAACTAAAGTGAAATCGACTCAGGAGTATAAAACTATCTCAAAATAGTTAAATAATTTTACAAAAAATTGGTGTCTCCGCGAGATCTAATTTTAAGATAAATATAATTGTATTTGTAGGACAAGAACTTTTTTACGCCTCTGTCAGGCAAGTGTTCAATTGCATATTTCAAATACGGCGTGAAAAGTTGTTTTTCTCGCGTTTGAAATAAACAGTGGTTATTTTATAAGATAGTTGGTATTCTGGGTTATATTTTGTACGTCATATTGAATTAAATAAAATAAGTATTACAAATTTTTCGTATAAAAGGCACTTTTTAATGCAATTTTAATACAGCTAACTTATTATTTTATAATTATAATGTGTGCTGGTGTATCCATTATTACAAATATTATCACAGTCGCAATTTTATAACAATACAAAATAATTAAATTTAAACGACAAATTTTGAATTCAAATGTGTAACTACCAACAGCAAAAAATTTCTAATACCAAATATTTAAAAAAATAATTAAATTTTATGATTTTTTGTAACAAATTATAGATGTCGGCGTAAAAAATTACCTTTATCATGCGGCAGGAAACTGTTTTCCGAGTACTCGTAAATACAGGCCTCGGTTAATCCGCCTCGGCCTATAAAAAACTCGTACTCTGAAAAATTCAAGTTTACTTTCAAAAATTTAGAAACATTGAGTCTGAGCGGGAAATTTTCTAAAAACATTTTTTTGGGGGGGGAGCGCTTAAAACTTTTGCCTAGGGGCGCATACATTAATAATCCGGCCCTGCTGCTACTGTACTTCTGAACTTTTGTATTTTCAAACATATTATTTTTAGGGGGCGGGCACGTACCCTATTCTGGGTATGGAGGTAATTATCTTGCAGTTATGAATCTTATCAATTCCAATTATAACAAATTCTTATAAAAAAAAATTATAACAAAATATTATAAATTTTTTACAAGTGTTCAATTGTAAATACAGAAAAGCTTCGATATGAAAGGAAAAGTAAGTTCTTACAAATTAATTTCAATTGTTCAAAACCACTAATTCTTGTAGGTTTTGTGCAAGTGTCATCACTTTGTGAAGAAGACACGATCAGAAAAATTACAATTCTAACTTACGACCGTGCTTCTGAAATTATTATGCTAAAATGTAAAATAGTATTTGCCTATTCTACAGTACACGGAAAAAAAGGATTTCTTAAATGAAGAATAAATATTTTCTTGAAATTATTTATTTCATTTAAAAATATAATTTCTTCGCGCAATAAAATATGCTTGTATTAAAAATATCAGATTTCTTCCAGAAAGAATATTTTTTACTTGGGATATTATTTAGATTAAAGAAATTTCATTTTAACGAAGAACACTATTTTCTAGATACATAAATATTAATATATTCTTAATCTAAGTAACTTAATTTCTTTAAAAAAAAATTTATAATTGTCAAACTTATATTACGAACTTGTGCACACTTATCAGTCCGACTAGTATAGCCAAATGGTAATTGTACTCTTCCCACGATTTCGCAGCTGGAAAACCTAAGTTCAAACCCCACACAGGACGATATTTAATAAAATAAAATACAATATCCCATCCCGCCAATCGTAAGTCCTTAACAAATGACGCCATAATGCTTGGACATTCACTCCTCTGTTACAACATATACAAAAACCCATATATTTCTGAGGTATTTAGTGAAGAGAACAGAACTTCTTAATTCAAAAAGATTTTTTTTAAATCAAATAAATTTTTAACTACTTGATTTAAGATATATTTGAATGATCTAAGAAAATTTAATTAAGTACAGTAGAATCCGCTTAATGTGATCACGGATAATGTTATCAGTCGGTTATTGTGATCAATTTTTTTTGGAAACCGACCACTTTTTCTTTCTTTTTTTTCTTCTATTTTGTTCTAATCCAAGTCTTCTAAAATTCGCCTTTTTCTAAATTTCGCTAATTGCTATCAGTTATCAGTTATAAGTTAATATTATTAAAATGTCCTTGGCCCAAAGTGATTGCATTAAGCGGATTCTACTGCATATATTTTTCTTACAAAAAGAAAATATTTTCATGCGGCTATTGACAACAGAGAATTTCTTGATTCAAATGGTACTTATTTGAACCAAGTAATTTTTTTTCCGTGTACTTAGAAATTGTAAATAAATTTGAATTTGTAAATAAACAATAAATAAATCTACATACATCATAAGTTATACACTTTTCACAAATAGAGAATAATAATTATATACCTTGATATCAGAACTAAAAATTCTTGCAATTTAAGAAAACAGTGTCATCAGTGCAATGAGTTCCTATCACGCTGATGGCATTTCCCCGCTGAATCGCGATTGAGAGTCTTTCTTTAAACCAAGAGCCTTCTTTGGGATTCCCAGTGGCTTCGATTAGTTTATGGCTGATGTAAGACCGCGCACTGGAGCCTTGAGGGCCAAGAGTCTCTATTACGATGAGGATAAATAAATAATTGTTTGACAAAACGCTATATTTTGTTCTTTTATTGGCTTCGGCCTTTTTGGCCGCAACATCTGGACAGATGGCAGTGTAGGGTAAGTACGAATGGAACTACCGTGTCGACAATTGTTATATCCCATATTAGACATTTTCCATGAAAATATGGAATTAAAGACATTCCGTCAGGACGTTTTCCATCAGTGCGAGCCATTAGTCCAGGTGGTTCGAGAACAGGATGAAGACCAATTGATGTTAGTGCCCGCTTGATGTTGTTGTTGGCTTCTTGATGTCTGGTGCTACGTCCTTTGCTGTATTTGCACGAAAGTCAGTGAATTCCGGTTGCGTCGACAAGTGAACCGCATCGGCAAATGTGGAGTTCCACCGTTTTGCATCCGAGTCTGAGGCCTGCCGAGATGCGTATTATGTCTCTATTCAGCAGTGTTCCTATGTTGGACGATGGCAAGGCGTGTAACCAGGAGCTGGATTCCTTACGTGCAACAGCTGACAAGCGAGCTTGGTCCTTCATGAAGGACTGACATGTCAGTGGCGTTTTCAAGAAGACGGTTTTTGGCCACATCGATGATAGGAACGTCCCAGTCATGTTGTTTTGTAGAAGATGGTGGAATGGAGGAGGTAGTTATTTGTAGCCACATAATTATTGATTCCGCTGTTCCGTGTATATCGATTAGTAAAAAATTTGTTGATAAAATGTTGAAGAGATCTTGACAGGATGTGGAAGAAGAAATAAAACTTGGTAAAGCCACATCAACGGCAGATCTGATTCCAAGTCCTCCAGAATTCACTGGAAGAGAGGCTTGCATCCATTCGGTATTAGATAGTTTTTTGTTCAAAATTTCACTCACTGCATAGCGTTATAAATCATCAAATTTTAAAAGAAGACTGTGTTTGTATATTGGTGAAGTGCGTAAGAGATATTGCAGGCGAGGCAGGGCAATGCAGTTTTTCAAAAGAAAAAAAGCCTGGTGTCGTTCCAGCAACGATAAGCGCTTACACATGATTGTAAAAGAATCTATCTTCTTCTGTAAAATGATGTTTTCAGCATGAGATCCAAGAGGAGCTCCTAGTAATTTTAGATTATTCTTATTAGTGACTTTAGATCCGATGAATTCTGACGTAAAATTTTCCAATTCTGTTGACGCAGAAATAGGGCATAACTCACATTTTTCTTTGTTCAAGAATAGACCGTATTTTGGGCCCTCGCTGTCTATAATTTTATAGTCTGCATCTACTATTTCGGGTGTATTCAAAAGTGTTCCGTCATCTAAATACCATACGTTCAATTTTGAATTGAACTTTTTAAATAATGGGTGGGTAGCAACACAGAATAATAGTTATTTATGTATTAAGGGCGCAATCAATAGATTATAGCTCGGAGGGTAATTTTAAGCCCGACGCGTCAGCGGAGGGCTTTAAATTGCCTGAGAGCTATAATCTGATTGCGCACGTGGTACATACAACGTTTTATTTCATTTTGGTGCTTGGGCCTTGAATAGTAAAAATTCAAGAATTAAATATTTTGGGAAAAAGTGACATTTTCTTTGTACTATGAATTTTTGGTGTGCCATGGTTCCTATGTAGATTGTTGATATTGCTAGAATGCTCTATTGTTTTATTGCAAACAAATTAATTTTATATTTGCAAATGGATAAAATTAAAGTTATTCAAAAGAAATACTGGATACATTTGAGGTTGCCCAGATTAGATTGATTCCAATAAAATCAAAAGATTTGTAAGGAAAGCGTTGAAGTTAAAGTATGGCAGTTCTATATCTAAAACTATCTGCATATTGGCTGAGAGCGGTGGTGACACAAGAACGTTGAATCAGTTGGGTGGATGGCAATTAATGGCATTTAATAAATAATTTATATCCTTGAAATTTAAATAATAAATAAAAAGATTTCCACTATTTTGTTTTGATAGGTATTAAAATTGTTGTCATTGCTTAGCAACTTTATACGCCCTCGGGCTAAAAAAGCCATATTACGCCCGCATTTGAGTGCTAATAAACAAGGTTATGATTCCAAAATGAAATATATTTATTTATTTAATTTATTTTAATTCAAATATTTAAGATTACAAGTTATATTTAAAAAAGTTGAAAATATTTTTATAAATATACTTTATAATTCAGTAAATATTTATTATGATTGAAATAAATTTAATTTGTTTGTTATTATTTACTAATTTAAATTTGGTAACTTTTGTTCAGGCTGGCAAACATTTTAATTAAACTTATAATTAAAATTTTTAATTAAAAAGTGCTACTTTATTTGTTGAATAAACTAGAAGATTTTATTTACGAGTCATTAAATATAATTCTTTAAATTAAAGGGTAGACAGCTATTGGGGTATTATTATAATAAACTGAATTATTTTTATCTGAACTAAATCCTTTTTGTAAAGTCCTATATGTTTCAGATATTGACAACCATATTGAGTATGGTTTTCTTATTGACTTGGTCATTGATGATTAACCCATGAAATTTTTTACTTTCCGGCACTTCTTAAAACCTACTTAGTTCAAGGAAACTCAAACGTATTACCTTAAAACTATAAAAGTAATTTTATTAAAGAAATCTTAGTTGAGCTAATTGTAAACAGTCAAGATAATTTTTTCTGTCGAATTTTACGTATAAATTGAAAAGCCGAAAAGCGTTTTATTGCTCTAGAAGTCTAGAATATAATATATTGTCGTGTTACCAAATCAGTTTGAAAATTTTTTTGATAGTTTATAAATTTTGATTTATTAGGTGATATATTTTTTGAAATTTGAATTTTAAATTTGGTAATTCTGAATTTGTTGTAACTATTGAATTTTGATTATTTTTATGTTTAATATTGCTTTGTGAATAATTTTGTAAATGATTTGTGAATTTTGTGTGCCTTTTTGTATTAACAAATTATGTTGTATTTCTGCGGGAAAGTGCTGAGAATTTTTTTATTTGTGTCTCAAGTTTGAAACTTTTAGATTTGATTTTATGAATAAAGTTTTGATAAGCATGAGTAATTATTGCGGATTATTTTATTTAGAGAAGGTCCGAAATTTGGGCGGCATTGGATTTATTTTTTTGATGAAAGTTGGATTTGGATCATTGAAGAAAAATTTGGATCCGTTGATGAAAATTAATTATTTGAAATTTGGATGCTTATTTGGTAAAATTTGTTTATTAGGAGTTGATGGTATATTGGATAAATTTAATTATTAAATTAAAAGACGCAGTAAAATTTGTATTTGCAGCAAGGACCTGCATCGATAACCAATATAGTCATCGTTTTCATTTTTAAAAACAAAATTTATTTGAAAGTTTAATTTAATTGTTTTGATTTGGAATTGTTTTGGATTGATTATTCTATTTTTGAATAATTGGATTGGCGTCGCAGCGTAATAATAGAAAACCCACTACCGAGAAGTCTCGTTTCTTATTAGAAAGCTAGCTGGCGCCCAAAGGTAGAAAAGGAAGTTGGAAAAAATAATTTTTTTCCGACGTTCCACCACAATATACTTATAGGAAAAATTCATGACCTTTGTTACCGCAATAATATGAGCAGGTATTAGATCAGAGCAGGGTCCTCATTTTATACATTTAAGATAAAGTAACTTGGCGTGTGGAACTTTCTGAACTTTTCCTTTTCCACATTCTATTACAGGTGTGCAGAAAAGTAGCACTTTTCTACACACTTTTGAATATCACAAAGTAAGACTTTTTGAAACATCATTAGAATAAATTTGTTTTTCTTGCGGGGAAGCAAATTTTTCTGTAAAAGTTACATCTTTCTGATAACATGAAATAAAACAAATTAAATTCAGATCAATCAAAAAAGGTAGATCAATCAAAAATCAAATTCACTTTATTAAATTCTCGCTGAATTCATAAGTTTTATTTTATGAAAAAGAAAGAAAAGAAAAAGAAAAAAGAAAAAAGAATCACCATTAGTGATGTGAGCATATTAATTATTTTACAGCTGAGGTAGCTCGCTAGGTTCATCTCAGATGTGCCTGTATCCTTGGATCTCTATTGTTGATGAGAGCCATGGGCGCCCGAAGAGGGGGGCCAGTGCACCCCCTCTGGGAAATTGAATAGAAGCATAAAAAACCATTTTTACAGACGAAGAAATAACATAATAAAATTTGGAAACTGTAAATATATGTAGTTGTCCCCACTGAGGATCTAAAATCATAAAATAAAAATCATTACGTCCAAAAATCAACCTAGAGGACGATGGGGTACCGCCCCCCAATAACGGAATATTAAGGCAATGCAGGTATAATATGTCAGTCACAATCACTTTCTTTCAGGACCTGTATTTCAATGTTTCCATTAACCAAAAATAAGCTAAGCAAAAGTTTGATTATTGCTTTATAATATTGACTGTTTTAAGATTGTAAACAATAATAACAACCTTTAAGCAATCACAACCGTATTTGAAACAAGTGTTCAAACGTTCAAAAAGTCATTTCGGGTTTAAAGTGATACTAAAAGTTTTCCTTTTGAACACAGTCTGACACTAGAGCTCTGCTTGTTCATAATACACGCTTACGTCTGAACATAGATGTACACACATAAACCGTAGGCTTGAACTTGTTGAACTAGTTTGGTGTGATCACAATGTGTACGTTATTCTTATTATGTTTTCATAGTCCTTATGGTCTCATTGCGTTCGTACATAAGATTGAAATGATTTCAACTTTATGTAGGTTTTACGTAATTCTAAGAAATTTCCCTGTTTGAAATTGGTAGTGTTTGGTTATAAGTTGAATTAAATTGACATAAACCTTTGTTAATTTAAGTTCAAAAGTTTATTTCATTTTATTAGCAAAATTTTACTTCAAGGTATTTACATAACAAATTTAAAAATAATATGTAAAAGTGCTTTTCATGCACTAGTGTCAAAGTAAATAATTTGATCAAATTTTATATTTGTTTGAACTTGAAATTTATGAGTATTTCTTCATGTTCATAATTTCTTATGTTCATTGCGAACACTTTATTCTTATGTTTACGTAGTCCTTATGTCTTACGTACATTGTGAACAAGTACTAAGTTTAAAATAAAATTAATTTAAATTAAGGCAACTTAACACTTAAATGGCTATGGTTTCTTCTCCGAGGTTTGACTATTTGAAATTTTTATGTGAAAAAGAAGTACAGTAAAAGCCTACCAAGCATAAAAGTTAACCTAATTGCAAATAAAACTAAGTTACGCATATCAGTAAATCGAAACACGTGGAAAAATTGAAGTGAAAGTTATCTACAAAATAAGTTAATATCTTCCACTCAAATATGGTCAAACGAATTTTAATGTATTCAGATGGTCAGGTACCTATATTCGGATTTATGCATAGCAGGACGAAATTGTACAACGCTAGAACGATGTTCACTTATGCATAATATAACACAATCATATTAACACTATATTATAAATTATATAAAATATAAATTACCTTACGAAGTGGGAATCTAAATTAGTAGATACGAGTAAAATTATTACCTTCAAGTGAAAATTTAATAACCACCGCAAAAACTCAAAATATCTACTCGCAATAAATCCACACTTTAAAATACAGTTAAATATGACAGTTAAAGTTCATTATTACAAGATTACAGATTTTTAATTTTAAGTTAATAACCATAACGATTAATTACTTCTAGTGTCATTTATGAAACCAATTAAATAAGAATTGCTCTATAGTAACTGCAGATATTACCTATCTGGAATAAACTGCTAAAAGTGAAAGTTACAGCTATAGAATTCCGAATTATAACAGCGGCTGCATAAAATAATAAATTGTAACCTATTTACCCATTTATAAAGCAATTCCGGAAAGTATTAAATAAAAACAATGAATCAATTACTAAACAAATTATTATGAGAAATGAACATTCCATGATGAAATAATTTACTGCAATAATTAATCGTCCTCGAGAAAATCTAGAACATCGGGCAATTATCAAGATTTTTATTAAACGTTTGATACTAATCAAATTGCTGGGATTGCCATAAATCGTAAATTTAAATTAAAATGTGATTTAGGGCCGGTTGTACCATGTTCCGACAAATGTTCTCCAGACAATAATGTACATCCGATACATTTGTCATCCGAGTAACTGCAACGGGATATTTTGGTAATATTAACTAAGTGCACAATATACCTACTTTCTGCTATCACCAATAATAATTATCTGAAATTTATAGTTATTTTTACATATCTTATTTAAATTTATACAAATAATAACTTATATTTCAGATTATTTCAATTATTAAGTAAAAGATAATTGTAGAAAAAACAAAAATTTACAGAAGTAATGTCACAAAATGGGTAAATTAAATGTCTTATAAATGTAAAATTGTTAAATTTATTTCTTAAATTTATAATTTTGAAATACATACGCAAATACAACACCATTTAAGAACCACTAGTACTAGAAGAGACCTATACTAGAAGAGTAGATTTTTTTTTTAATACCATTTTGTGCAAATTTACACTTATAATCTTAATTGCAAATATTTTCATTTAGGCACTAATTCGTAAAGGTAATCTTTTTTCTTACTCGTGCGTAGAAAAAATTGTAAACTAAAATAACAATCGGACAGTTATCTTTTCATTGTACGAAAAATATTTTTCAAAACTAAAATTTACAAAGCCACATGACTAATATTTACAGTGTATTACTTCTATCGATAGATTGGTGCGGTCGGAGTTGAGTTACAGAGTGGTAATTTGTAAACTTTTCAGAATTTTCTTAGCTCTGTCCTCTGGTGTATTTATGCTATAAAATAAAAAAGAGAAAAGCGGATTTATCTACCATGCACGGAAAATGGATTGTAAAGACTTTGCAGAGAAGCAAAGTAGCTATAATATGTCGAATGAAATGAAAGCTTAATTGAATTAAATTTAACAAAAATATAAAAAATTTGAAGTATTACATGTCATATTCAGGTCTAAAGGTAATGTCCGTACTTTGTACAGCAAAAAAATTAGTCGGTGGAATAAAGCTTTTATCTGATCACCTACGTGTTATACAACTACTGGTTCTAAAATTTTAATTTCTAAGTAGATAATAATAAATCTTCTGCAGATTTAAGTTAAGGCAATATTAAATCTTATTTAAATCGTTTACTTCAATTCTGTTAGAATTAACGTAAATTATTAACTGCAACGCAAAGTAAGAAATGTATTATTTGAGATGGGAATATAAACTCAGATGAAAATGTGTGCATTTAACTTAAATAATCATTAAAAAATATATTATATTATCTATTTAAAAAAAATTAACGAGTATTACTTTTAGTTAAAATGTTATCTTCAATTAAATTATTAACATAAAAAAATTAATCATATTCAAATTGGTTTGGACCTATAAAGTGACCAGCTCTTAAAAGTGGTGGGTTTGCATACATTATGTAGATTAGAGGGTTGTTAACACCCACATGTGTTTTAAGAATTATGTGGGTAACATTTATTTGGTTGAATTAAATTAAATGTAATAATTATAATTAGTATTCATTACCTACCTTTAAATTAAAGAAAATAGAGAATTATTCGGAAAATTGAGTGCTAAACAATGAATTTGTGTAAATGTTCATGTTGCAATTTAATTTTTTATTATCATTCAATACTAAGAGTATTAAGAACAAATTTGTTTTCCAGCGTTTTCCTAAAATAAGTAGGTCAGCAATTACTGAGAATACGTAACAGCGCTTTCTGTGCTATTCAGGCATTTCGGAAATTCACGGATTTCAGTTTTTGCTGCCCAGTGGCATTTTAACCATAGGTCACTGTCGGGCTTGAACCTCGGGGTGTTTTTAAATAGGGACGCAAAATTGGGAAAGCTCAAAAAAAGATATAGTATGTTAAGGTGGAAATTTTGTAAAAAGTGCGCGTGGGGAGCTAAAGAAAAGAAAAAGGTGATCACTATCACTTTTTCATAAAATTTTTTAAAGGGAAGCGGCGAAAAACTAAAAAAAACCTTCTCTTGCCTATGGGAACATAAACTTGATATTTTCATGTGAGATTTCCTATGTGCGTTATAATTTTCTACGTTCCACGGTGTTCCTGAATGGAATGAAAGAAAAAATTCATGCAATAGAGGGTTAATGTGCTTGGCTCGAAACGCCATGTACATAGTGTATGTTTTAAAGCACGATTAGTTTTAAACTCTAAAATTACGTTCTAGCGAATTCGCATTGTAAGATCTGGAGGCTATTGAATTTTCTAAACAATAAGCCATAAAATAAAAGTGGTCAACCCATTATTTTTTTCAATACAATTCTAAGATGTATGAGCAATGTAATTAATTTAAATGTATCTCCAGAAATACGAGCTAACTTGATATGAAACCAAAGTAAATTTTTTCGTTTGTGAACAATTGTTTTAAAATGCTTTCTAAGGGTGTTAACCTTAAATTTAAAAGTTGTTTATATAGAAAATTACCTGTATTCGTGCAATAAATTAGTAAATAAAAAATTTATGGAACCTCCTTTTAAATTGCAATACATAATACATCTATATTGAAAAAATGTATGATATCGTCGGCGCTATTTTATAAGAAGGGGTCTGTCTAGAATGCTAATTGTCTAAATAAAATATATTTGACTTTGCTTCTTTGCTTTTACTTAAAAATCTATGACTAACTTTTATATAAAAAAAACCTGGTATAAGAAAAATCTGCAATCGTTGTTTTACTTTTAATCTGTTTTTTTCTTTGTATTTGACTAAAGCGAAATTATTCATCAAAGTAATAAAATATTTAACAACCTGAATTCTAGTTTGCAACTTTTAATATAAAAATTCGAACATGTTGTATTAACGTTTCAATTTTTTTCAAATACTCCGTAATTCTTGTTTAGCATTTTAATTTAAAATTAATATATTAAAATTTAACAGAAAAGCTCTTTATTCCGTAATAATTAAAGTTCACCCGTTACCAATGTAATTATGAAATATTAATCAAAATAATTTTTAATTTTGTGTTGTCTGCACACAGGATACCATTCTGTGGGTGGAAACACTGTTAATTCAAATATCAGAAAATATATTATGCGATGGATTCATTTTAGATTAATTAATTTCAAAATTAATAAATAATATACCGTATTAGGTATATTGACGTAAATATTAAAATTTTATATTCCATTTCAGTCACTACTATAATAATTATCTATCAACTAAAAAATATTAAGGTTGAGTATAACTGCGAGAATAAGGGATAAAATTATAACAATTTGAAATTAAAAAGAAATATCTGAAAGGCGCGGCGCGGCGCCGGCGAGCGACTCACAAAACGTTAAGTGAGAAGTCACGAATTGTGCTTTAATTAGTTTTTTTTTCATTTAATTGTTACAGTTAAATAAGTACCTAATGATAACACTAGTTTGCAAATAAATTTTTTTTTCAAGCCCTGATATTATTTCTGCTGATTCTTATATAAAATGACTTCTTGAATTCGAATATGACCTCTGTTTTTCCCAATCACTCACCGTTTTCAGGGAATGCCCTCCCCACTTCTATTTTTATCACTTTTTGATCATTTGGAGAGAACTAAACGATTATTTTAACCTTTACATTTCTTCTGGTAATCTGGAGAGGTAAAAAGTTAATATTTGTAGCAAGAAAGTTGATTTGGGATAGGATTTGTCCTCTTAAATTGTAAAAAAAATCATTAAAAATTATCGATTTTCCCGTTTTTTTCCTCAATTTTTTTTACTTATTTTCTACCTATTCCAGCTTGTAACCTCCCTCATCCTCCTCTAAACACTCCCAAATAATACAAATTTTGGATTTCTTTGATTATTCGCGATTTACATTAAACGAACGCCACCACGCTGAAAAATAGCCGAACATAGGAAATTAACATAATAAAAACTTATTTATGCAAATTCCCGCTTTCTTAATTATTTTAGAGAAAAAGTGAAAAGAAACAAAATAATTCAGAAATATAAACTACGAATGATTACATTTCATGTAGCTTTTACTTAAAAAGTCAAAAAATGCTTTTGAAATTGTTAAAATTTTCATTTAACGGACTGGCCATGTAATACATTCAATTTAATTTCATAAATAATTACCATGGAAACTTACGAGTAAACAAATTTATTCAATCCATTATTCTCATTTTTCAAAGTTCTCTTTTGTCAATGTTCTTTTATTTTAGTGTTCTGTTTTTTCATTGTTGTTATTTTATGTTTTGTTCTTTCATATTCTGTTCTTTCATGGAATCGCATTCGATGCGACCAGGATGTGAACCTTTGTACCCGCTTCCCGGTCGGCCGGTGTATAGAGTGTAGGTTTTACGCTTATCATAAAATCCAAATTTCGAGCTAGCGAGCTACCAAAAATTTAGTACCAAGTTACAAAAGCGCCATTAAAAGTTTCAAGAATGTCTTTCAGTAAGTAAATAGAACCTACTGTTTGTACAGATTTGTGAAACTGATAATATAGTAGGTCTTATAATGGAGAAAATAAATACAAGTAATAATCAGCGAAGTCTCATATAAGTTACTGTAATTTCATAAACCTATGTTATTTACAATATTGTCTGCAGATTGTTGACACAGCAAGTTTTATTTGACGATGGAACGGTACGATGATTTCTTTCGTTTGATAACATAACTAATGTTTATTTACTATTTATTGCTATAGTTTATTACTAGTAAAATAAAGTGCAAATTACCTGTTGTCTTATTTTCGCAAAAAATTTTTAAACTAACTAGAGTAGACTACGTCCTGAAAAGTTTAATATGTATATGTAAATTAATTTAATTTTTGTATTGAATTATTTTGCCACCATCCATTTTGAAACCAATGTACAGTTATGAAAGACATTTTGGAATATAAATAAGCAATTTTATTTTTTTTAATCAATACGAGATTTGATTTACATACGTGCTGTTAGGTAATACAAGTAACATATTATAGTAGGTACTTGACTGCAAAAAATAACAACAAAAATTCAGTTGATTCACCCCGTAGTTGTACACTGACCTCTGCTTCTTAAAATCTGTCAGGAAATTCAAAAGAACGCATACATGCATTACGATTGCGAAGCAAATACATACGTAGACTAAATACAAATATCTCTTGAAATCCTTTACACAAGTCAAAATCTTTTAAAAGTTATTTGAAATTCGCTATTGAAGAACTTATCCATTTGTCTCGTTCAGTTTTCTTTTATTATATAAAAAATATTTTCAAAAGTGAATTATAAAATTTAATTACAAATTATTGTATTACGTCTGTGTTTTAGTGATTCCTCTTGTTTAAAAAAATTAAATTAAATACTTAACAACTCGTTCGTAAAGTTTTAATTAGGTCAGTTTTCGTCAAAGCATTTGCTGAAAATATTCTTATTTTCAAACCAATTTCAATTAAAGACTTACATTTCTCATTTTCTGTTCAAATACCTCCGAAAAATTTGATTTTTTTGTTTTAAATCTACAAAAAATGCTGATGTAAAATAATTAAATTAATACTCCCGTACCTTTAAAGTGTAGATGTGCAATTTAAATTATTGTTAACTTTAGACATAGAGTTCTCTTCTTGACGAATATAGCGTGTTTCTTCATTTTTTTGAAAGCTTTCGATTTTTTTCTTATGTCGTATTTCATATAAAATTTTACCTATGATTAAGAATGTTATTTTAGGCACGTTTCAAAACGTCGGTTACAGCTCAAAATTGGCTAAAAATAGAGGGAAGATACCCAAGTAGCATTTTGATGTTAAAAAACAGCTGCTAATTTCAATAGCTGTTTTTTTGCTTGCTGACAGCAAGCAAATTTAAAGCTAATTTGCCAACGGTGATCAATTTAGAAAAATAGTTGCAAATTAGCTATTTATTAGCTCTTAAAAATAGCTTGCTGGCAGCAAGCTGCAACGATGCGCTAATAAGCCGCTAAATAGCTATGCAAAATTGCTTGCTGGCAGCAAGATGCAAAGAAGCGCTAATAAGACGCTAAATAGCTATTAAAAATTGTTTTCTGGCTAATTTTTTAATTTAACCAATCAAAACAAAAATCGCATTTCGCAAATCGCAAGTGGCTGTAATTACCTTAATTCGAAGTCTTTAAAATTATGTTTTTAACCGATAATCGGATTAAATTATGGACATATAAAACTGTAATTTATCTTCATATTTTATTCGTTATTACGTAACATGTAAAACAAAAGCGGGGGGGGGGGGTAATAAATGGTGATTTAAAGAAAATGGTGACACCTCTGTATCCTGTAAAAGAGGTTTTTGCAGGTTTGTTTTTTGTATGTTGGTAATTTTTGATAAACAGTTGACCGTTAATTCATATATAAATAAAATGGCCTGTTGCCATTTACTGTGGAAACCGGTAATTATAATAATTAAGTTTTGTTTAAATTCAATCTATTCATTTTTAATTTTTTTAGCGCTAAAGCAGAAGCAAAAAGGAAACGAGACGATAGCGATGAAAACGAGTGAATTATATTTACTAATAATACTTTTTTTGAGACACCCTGCATATATATATTTATTCAGGGTGTAGATATACACTACTCTAAGCTGGTTTTTCCGCGAAGCCACTCAATTATTGTTTTTGTTTTTAATAATTTTATTTTATTTTAAATAAATCACAACTAAAACTATCCATAATTTATTATAACAATTAAGTTTTGTTTAATTGAATTTATTAATTTTTAATTTTTTTAGCGCTAAAGCAGAAGGAAAAAGGAAACGAGACGATAGCGATGAAAACGAGTGATTCGATAATATAATTATTGTTTTTAATAATTTTATTTTATTTTAAATAAATTACACCTAAAACTATCTATTCCTAAACATTTATTGAAGGATTTTGATTTCATTTGTAGGATACAATACTTACAATAATTTATTATAATAATTTTTTATTAATTTTTAATTTTAACCAGCAAATTAGCATTTAAATTGTATCCATATTGCAGCAATATTGCTAAAATGGCCCAATATTTCTAAGCAAAAAGGTAGCTATTTAAAAGCCATTTGCTTGCTGCCAGACAGCCAATAGCGCGATTTTAGCTAATCAAATAGCGTCTATTTAGCTAGATTTTAGCTAGCTAGTAGAAAGTGCGATTTTTTGCGTGTTTTTAGCTGGCAAAATAGCGTTGATTTAGCTAGATTTTAGCTATCTAACTAAATATCGTGTTTTTAGCCATATTTTAGCTAGCTAAATAGCGTCAGTTTAGCTAGCAAAATGGCGTGTTTTTAGCTAGCAAAATTGCGTGTTTTTGGTATATTTTAGCTATCTGGCTAAAAATCGTGTTTTTAGCTATATTTTAGTTGGCTAAATAGCTTCATTTTAGCTAGCAAAATGGCGTGTTTTTAGCTAACAAAACTGCATGGATTTAGCCAGATTTTAGCTAACCAAGTAGCATTTGGATGCTAAAAAATAGCTAAATAGCAGCTAATTAGCTATATTGGTCAGCACCACCGCTGCAGCAGCCAGCAAAATAGCGTTTAAATTGCATTCATATTGCAGCAATGTTGCTAAAATGGCTCACTATTTTTAAGCAAATAACTAGCTATTTAAAAGCAATTTGCTTGCTGCCAGACAGGTATTAGCTAGCTAAAAACACGCTATTTAGCTAGCTAAAAACGCGCTATTAGCTGTCTGGCAGCAAGCAAATTACTTTTAAATAGCTAGCAATTTGCTTAAAAATAGTGAGCCATTTTAGCAATTATGCTGCAATTTAAGCGCTATTTTGCTGGCTGCCGCAGCGGTGGTGCTGCCAAATATAGCTAATTAGCTGCTATTTAGCTATTTTTTAGCATCCAAATGCTACTTGGGTAATGTTTCGAAGAACATGGTAATTTTTAACATGATTTAATGACAAATATAAATATTTTATCTGAACCACCAAAGAAAAGCCCTGGTTTTTATATTATGGACTAAGAAATAACAAGAAATATAATTTTCTTATGTCGCTTAACTTAAGAGAGACTAAGATACAAAATTATGAGTTGTCTTACAGACAAAAACTATGAATTTGACTAACGTCAACTAACTAAATTTGACAACTAACGTTGTAGGTATTTGTTTCGTTATTAAGGTCATAATTTATCATTTGGAAGATGAATTATCTGAGTAAACTTTTTAAACTGCTTGCAAACCCAACTAAAACCAAATCCTACAACTGAGGAGCATCATTTTCTAAAAATCCATAACAATTGAATGCATTTAGGAGCCATGGAAGAGTTTCAAGTACAAATTAATTACAAATTAGTCAAATATATCACTGCAATTCGAAATCGAAACTAATTAAAAAAATTGCATGTCCAAGCGGACAAGCAATGCAATTTATGATCCAGTTGGGAAGTCCTATCGACGAAAAAAGAAAACAATTGCTGAATTTGAAGATGCTGGAACTCGTAACCAGAGGATCTGAAATAACAATTTGGCAGAAATCAGTTCATTTTCAAAGAGCAAACAGAACGTTAGCGTTATAAACTACGGTCAGAACTATCAAATGTTTTACTTTTGAGTTTAATTTCCAGTATAGCAACGGATCCAAACAAGAGCTACAAAGGAAAACTTTATTAAGTATGAAACATAAAACATAATAGTAACATCAAATAGTATATGGTTTGGCTAGGGACGAAACAAAAAGATTTCAGACCAGGGTGAGGATTGCTTGCCCGAGCGACAGCGAGCAGCCCCCCCCCCAAGCCGGATCTTGCCTAAATAAAGAAAATTAAAATTTTTTTGTGTTTTTTTTTAGTATTTCTTCTTTTTTTTTAATTGGATTTTGCCCCTCCCTGAAAAAGATCCTATAGGCGCCCATGTTAACTGCCAACATAACCATTAAACCATAGTATGTATTAAGGGTACAATATGAGCCCCGGAGACATAGCAGCAATGAAATATGCACCAGTCACAATCGTGTGATGTAGAGCGTTCCTTTTCAGCATACAAAAATGTTCTTACCGATAAACGGCACAATTACAAGTGAAAATTTAAATAAAATTTTAGTACTTGATTGTAACAAACTAGTAGACACTTATGCCCGTACTAATAGTCACCGATCAATCCAAGATTCAAGATTAATTCTTAAAATAGTAGCTGTTGCTACGATACGGTCTAAATTCCAGTAATCTCATTGGTAAATCCTAGGATCATTTTGAATCTCGGATTAATCCGTGACTATTAGTATGGGCATTAATGAATTAATTAATTTAGACTGAATTTATGTATTTGTGTAACCGTATATTCACATTTTAGCTCTATTTTCTAATTATAACCGCATATGAAAAACTTATTTGGGCTAATTTTAAACGCATGAAAAAATTTATTTTGGTGTTTTTTACTGCACATAAATCCGCCTTCTAATTATTATTTAAATAATATTAATACCCTTATTCACAAACGTCCGTAAAATATTTATTATTTAACGTTTAATTTTGCAAACCAATGAAAATGATTTCGTAGTCCAAGCAAATAAATTCCATTGGTTTGTTTAAATAAACGGTTCGTTAAAATTTTTACAAACGTTTGTGAATATGGGTATAAGTATAAAATTGTGTCCGGTGTGGGATTCGATCCTGAGAATTTCTGATTGCGAAATGATGCGAAATTCATAGAATGCATTAGGCTATCCCAGTCGGACTGTAATGTTTGTACAAGTTCGTGATATTAGTTTGCGTATGCTTGTAACATACGTATCACCTCAGAATAGATTGTAGTAAGTAGATTGCATTTAAGGGCATTAATAATGCAAAACGGAGAAAATGTAAGAAATTAGTTCTAAGAATTACTAGAGATAATAAAAGTATCAGAACTACTAACTACCCATTCACCACCAGTAACTTTACTTACCCATTAAACTTAATGACGGTTTTATGATCAAAGGAAGAAACTATTAGCTTGAATATGTTTGTCGCATTTTTCAGAGAACTACAAAAATTTAAGCAGTTACGTCAAGTTTCTCAATAATTCTGTCACCTGAACGAATTCTCTGAATAATTTGTTCATGGTCAATACATTAAAAGAAAAACCAAATAATGTCGACGTTAATAATTTTAATCAATAAAGCAAACAAATTTTAAACAGGAATGTAAGAAGGAAACTTTACGTTATAATAACGTGACAATAACGTTATAATAATTCTAAAAGACTGATTAGTGATACTATTTCTACTTTTTTCATTTATTATGTATTTCACTTTTTCCAATACTGCACTTTTTGAAAAAATTTCGCTTTTGGACGAAAATACACATAAAGTAGGTAGATAATATTTTAATTAAAAGTGAATTGGTGTTAAATTTGGTCAATTTTTAAACAGGCGAAATAGCGCTATTCTATATTATTAACATTACCGTTTTAGAGTTATTGTAACGTTTCTACAACGTTTTTATAGCGTTATGTAATGCTTTACATCCCCGATACTAGCACACTTTTACAATCACTTGGGATATTATGTATCCCAATTATTATCTGTTACCTCAAAGTAAGTTTTGTAAAGAAGTAAATAAAGTGTTTCATCACAAAGTTTATCACTTCAAACATACGGGATATTATTCGGTGATATTATAATTGCAATATTATTATCATTAGCGAATGATTATTTGAAAGTATGTTAGGAAGTAGCTCTTGAAGTCAAGTTTAACGAAAACTGTTTAATTATTATCAAGTACGAAACTCCATTAGCTATAAATGCTTTTCCCAGCACGGTGCCTGTGTATGTTATAAAAGTTATACTTTCACGATAAACTTGTTATTATACCCTAAAAATACTTAGATTTTACTTTTATTATTAATTTAATAAAATAAAAATTAATAAATTTGTTATAAGGCTATTTTATTTTTTTTGTTTTCAAAGTTCACAGAAACTCCAAAATCTATGAAAATTTATTATATATTATTTTCTTTTTTGATTTTTCGTTAATTAATAAGAATTAACTCTTCCATTATTAGAAATTCCAGAATTTCCGCTCTAAACAAGTCTAGATTTACCGTTAGGTTTAATCTCTGAATTCAATAAAGCTGAATAAGGTTAAATCGTAACACTAGGGGTCGTTTCTTAGTGGTAAAGACCACCGTGTCTGCTGTAGAAAGTCAGGGGTTGATAAACTTGAGATCAGACTACCAAATTACCTTGTTTGGATGAAATTCTTCAAAAGCTCAGTTGCGTAGAGATTAAACCAAAAACAAAGTCTCTCTCTTATAACTTAACAATATTAGGTATAGGTATATAATAAATAAAAATGTTTTTAATTGGTTTTAAGAATTGGTTGTTCATCTAAATAGATTGTTAATTTCATTTTGAGAACACAAGAGTATAATTAAAACACTTATACAGCATTTAAATATATAAATCTTAACTTGTGCAAATTAATAAAATTAAAAACTTCAATAGGTATAATAAGTAAATTTAGTTAATAAAATATATAGGGGAGAGGCTTGTAATTTGACCACCTCTAGCAGTTTTGCTCATAACTCATCTTCAAATTAATATTTTTGGATATGTAATGCTACCATTGGAAAGAGGACGTCAGCGTCATTAGCTAAAATTTTGCTGAAGACATTTATAATATTACTTGAAAAACAAAAAAGTTATGTCCATTTTCCCGAAGAGGTTAAAATTTGCTCTTTTTATTTTTGGCATATAAGTTGACCACCCCCAAAAAAGTTGTCAAAAAGTTTAAAAACTGAACTGAAATCAACTGATGTACAAAATTAATGATCTTTTATTGCGTTTTAAGTAAAAAAGTGAAGAAAAAAGAAGAAAAAACATTAAAAATGAATTCATTGTGATGATTACAATTGATGCTTTTTCGCGCTTCTCGGCCTCCTTGGGCATAGCAACGGCTTCCTTGTCCTTAGCAACGAGCTCCTTGTGCTTAGCAGCTAATTCCGTCTTTGCTTTTACAACTTTTCGCCTTGTGGTCATCTTACATTCTCGACGATTTTGAAACAAACACGCAAAGACACAATTTATTTGGAATTCACTTTGGATTATTAAAATTCAATGTAATACGAGTTTAGCACATATATTTACCATGGGATATCAAAGAAAATTGTTCACTTTATGAGCAAACGGAAATATCAATATTTTAAAAAAATTATTTTTTTTCCACACAATGTTTGTCGGGGCTAGTGCGACGCGTCTATTCGCTTCTAAACCACATAAAAACTGAAGGCTATGTCAAAGAGCACGATAACAGTTTAAATGGCGGTATTCCCATTGACAGTTTTCTCTAAAATACAACGTGGTCATCTTACATGCATGGTCAACTTACCAGCCTCTACCTATTATATTTGATATATATATTTACACAGTATACGAGGGTGGTCTGAAAAGTTTCCGACCTAACATAGAAGCAACTAATTTTTTTTTCAAATTTATTTTTATTTTTCTACCTAGTCTCCTTTCAAGTCTATATACTTATCCCAGCAAAGCCGACACTTTTTTAACCCGTCTAAATAGGACTCGGCGTGTTTCTCTGCAAAATAGTTATTTACAAAGGTGATAACTCCTCATTCGACTAAAATCTCTGTCTTCCGAGCGAAACTTTTAGCTTACAGAACAAAATACAGTTGCTTGGGGCTAGATCTGGTGAGTAAGATGGGTGGTCAAGCAGTTCAAATCGTAATTCGTCGATTTTCGCCATGGCAAACTATGAGGTGTGAAACTGGTGAAACAACTTTTTTTCTTCTGCTAAAGTGGCCGTTTTTTCCGAATTTCTGTCTTCTGCTTGTCAAGTAATGATGCGCAGTATATACTACTGTAATGGTTGTTCTTTTTTGAAAATAATCGTTTAAGTTAAGTCCATGGCTATCCCAAAAAACAGTCGCCATCACTTCCCAACCGAAGGAACAGTGTTTTCCTTTTTTGAAGCTGATTCCCTCTTTGTAGTCTATTGTTTTATGGGAATTTTTGTTTCTGGAGTATAAGGATGTATCCAAGTTTCATCTAGAGTAATTGAACGGCGCCAAAACTCTGATTTATTGCTCCTAAACTGCGTTAACGGAGGATTGAAATTGTTCATTTGAACTCGTTTTTGTTCAATGTGAGCAAACGCGGCACCCAACGTTCGGGCAGCTTTCTCATGCCTAAATGTTGATTCATTATATGACAAATATATTTTTTGGACATACTCATAGTCTCTGCTATCTCCCTAATTTTAATTCGAAAGTTGTCTAGCATTATTTGGTGAATTTGAGCAATGTTATCGTCAGTGGTTGCGATTTTTGGATATCTCGAACGTTCATCACCTCTTAAGTTAGTACGCCCATATTTAAATTCAGCTGCTCAATATTTCACGGTGGTAAATGATGGTGCAGAGTCCCCGTACACAGTGTCCAATTCGTCTTAGATTTTTGTAGACGTGTTGCCTTTCAAAGCCAAATGTTTATTGATGCTCTATACACGATTTTTTCCATTGTCACAAGTACACTCGCATTGACTCACTGAAGCGGTTGTCAAACAACAACGGCGTGTCCAAAATGGCTGAAATTTTGGTGAGTACCTGTCAAAGCTAGACCAAACACATTCCCTATTTTTTTTTCTAACAAGTGCTGCCATGTTTATGTTGATGTCGGAAACTTTTCAGACCACCCTCGTAATTGCTGGTGAACAATTAAATCACATAATTTTATTATACGCAGCGCAGATGAATTTAATTTAAAATATTTAATTGATTAGATTTCACACAAAAAATTAAAATTATATTTACATATAAACATAAATACGCTATTTAAAGTGTTATGGAATCGTAGTCTATGCACTATGTTTCTATATACATTTTGATAAAACATAGATTAATATACGTGAAAAAGAGTAAAATATAATGAAAATTAAAAATTTGAAAAACCCCTGACTCTAAAATGGAAAAAATAATTTGAAAAGTGCTAACTCTTCAGTCGATATTTTAGATTTTGAAGTCAGAGGAGATCGAGAATTGCTATAACGGAATGTATAAACAGGTTTCGTAAGTGGAACAATTCTCGATTTCCTCTTACGTCAAAATCTGAAATGTAGACTGAGGAGTTAGTAGTTCCCAAATTATTTTTTCATTTTAATAGTCGGGGGTTTATCAAATTTTTAATTTTTATTATAGATAAAAAAAAATTCTGCACAAAACATCTAAAATATTCGGCAATGCCTTACATCACAATATTATTATCTAATTTTTTTACATCCCTCGGGGCCCTTGAGAGATCCCGGGCGCCAGGGACAAATCCCCGAGCGCCCCCATTGGACCTGCTTTAATTTGCTTTTATAGCTAAATATTAAAAAGCTAAACACTATTATTTTCGGATAGTACATTTCCAATAAACAACTTTTTGTTGGAGGTTTTAATCTTATTTGGCTTCTCAATACTTTTTAGTTTCTTCAGATAAAATTTTCATCGTTTAATATCCACATGTTCTTCATTATGATCATTATGATCATAGGAATTTTTAAAATTAATTTCATTATATTCCTCATTGCTTTATAGGTACCTACTGTGATTTCATTCATTCATTTCATTTAATAGCTATTTATTATACAAGTGGCTTATAAGGCAAATAACTTACGAAAGAAATGTTTAGCCACGAGAGCTTGCTCGAGTGGATAATTTTTCTTGAGTAACTTATTGCTGTTAAGACACGTGTGTAATACAAAGCTTTATCCAATATCTCGTAATAATAGTTTAAAATGTAATTAAAAGTTTTGACATTTGACGTTTTAAATTGTCAAATTTAAATTATGAAAACTAATAAGTAGTAGGTGTACTCATAATTTACATATGTCACTAGTGTTTTATAGACCCCATAAGATATGTAAAATCGGCATTATTATGCCTTCATAAGACAGAGGTGTTGGATAAAAGAATTATTTTTAAGTTGTTTAATTTTTTTCATAATTATTTATAATTTCATAAAAATTAAAAATTAATTTTATATGACGAAAATAATAAGAATTATAATTATATGAAAATTGAATATTGGGCTTAATGGACTAAAACCAAACTAAATTTTTACAATGTCGACGTTTCGAAGACTTTATGTCTTCATCTTCAAGACTAGAAGAGAAGCAAAAATTACAATGAACAAAAACATCAAAAAACGCAATAATTATACCTAGTAGAAAAAAAGTCGAATTGTTTGACTATATAAAATTAAAATTGAAATTGAAAGGTGAAAAAAAGCCACAAGTCGTCACAAATAAATTATTAAAATTGTAAAACATGTAAATATGAATTTTCATATATAAAAGTTTGGATTCAAAAAAATATAAGAATAATACAATACGTAGAAAATCAAAATTCAAAAAATTTTAAAAAAGAGACATTTAACAAATAACAGATTGAATTTTTTCAAAATTTTAGAAATCATATTAAGAGGGCAGTGCCTTCGGATTTCAAACTAGCAGTGCTAGGTAAACGAATTTCTTAGTTCAAATCATTTTTAAATTATTCATACTTCATGTAACTAGTTCAGTTTTGATAATCTTTGGAGGTTATGGTAAGTCAATTTTGTACTATTTAGTCCATATTTTTGTTTAGTTTGAAAATTTTTCTTATTTCACAATGTAATAAGTGACTGCGTGCAACTGAAGAATGGCAATAACCATGAAATAACGTTATATTGTACTGTCGTATTACGAATTTTTCATTTTTTCAAATTTTCTTAATTAAGACCTGTTATTTGTTAAATGTCTCTTTTTTAAAATTTTTTGAATTTTGATTTTCTACGTATTGTATTATTCTTATATTTTTTGAATTTAACCATAAATACATACTAAAAACCACAAATTTACTTAAAATTTTTTATTTTGAGTTCTTTTTCTAAAAGTTTGGACTAAAATTTAATTATTATAATTATAATTACACTATAATAGAGGATACTTTTTATTATTATATTCCATTTAATACATCAGATTCATTTTTATTATTATAATAATTATTATTAACAGTTCTTATTGTGACAAATATTGGAATTTCGACTTAAAAGAATTGAGCAATTGCATTTTTATCAAAACAACAAGGTAAATTTTAATTTTTGGTGATTTAATTTTTCACTGATGTATCAGAAAAGTAAGTTTAGTAAATCCAATTCATCATAATATTATTATTATTTGTTTTGAATTAAATTTGATGTTATGTTTGATTATTAGGCAACCCATGTTGCACAAACCTCCAAATATCATTTTTATATACCACCAGTTTTATATCATCACCCTGTACATAATGTGAAATGTTATTATTGTGTTTTAGAATTATAACCTAAAATGTAGAAATGTCAATTTGAAACGATCACTTGTATAAACTTGTATCATAATAAAGTTTTAATAATTATTATGATGAATTTAAGTTCTGATTCAGATACTGACGGAAGTGAACACGAACTCGGATATTATGTAAAAAATAAAGTAAAATTAATGAAGGAAGTTTTAAAATTAATCAAACCTAAGAAAATTAAGTCTATGGCTCCTGATTGTATGAAGGTAAATCGATTAAATTCTAACTTTTACATTAAATAATGCAATGACCCGGTTATTTTAGGATTTAAATATTGCGGAGATCAATTCGATGTTACTGGAAGAGCTTTTAGGTATTTCAAACAAACGATTGAACTATGTTTTTAAAGGAGAAAATGTTGACCGGGAAAGTAGTTCGTCTGATTCAGATGCAGAAAAAGATGTCATAGATGTTATATCTCTTGATGATATTTCTGATGATGATATTACACTTTGCATACCTACAAGTGAAAGTAATATAATATCAGGTAACTAATTTTTTTAAACTTGTAAAAAAGTTTATAATTATTTTTTTTATTTAGATAATACAGAAAGGGGCAAAAGAAAGCACTCGAGCAAAATTAAACTTGAGAAACGTGATAAATTAAATAACAAAGAGAAAAATAAAAACAATAAGAAAAACATAAACAAAAAACCTGCAGAACCAAGCAAAGAGACAAACAAGGATCAACTGATGAGCGTGTTGGAGTTGTTAGAATTGCAAGCTAGAGCTCGGGCCATTAGATCACAATTAGCTCTCGAACATGAAAACAAAACTGGCGAAAGCTCGACAAACACAAACGTTAAAAATGAACATAATTCCGATTCGGATGATGCAATAATTATCGAAAGTCCTCAACATAAAGAAATTGTTATTACTTCCGATTCTGACGATTCCAGTCGACCAACAAAGAAGAACAGTCAAACGGATGGATTGTTAAATTTAAATATAAGTCCTAAGGTAATAGAATCACAACAACAAAATATTGAAATATTAGCCATAGATGTGCAATTAGAGTCAATAAATCAGAACAATAAAAGTGACTTGGAAGTAGTTACAGTTGAAGATTCGAGTCAAACGGCAACTGTTAGTAATAGCAATGTAGAAAGTGAAAATATAAATAAAAAATCTGATAACTCAGACCCTATTGACTGTGATAAAAGCATAACTGCTACAGAAAAAAGAAAGCTTGAAAAAACTTGTTCGAATAAACAAAAAATTAAATTGGTAAGAAATAAAGTCTTAAAAAATAAATTGCAAGACGATGTTAAAAGTACTGATAATGTTGAGATCATTGAAAGTTTAGATAAGGATACAGAAAATGAAAATATAAGTAAAACTTTTGATGAAGTGATAATAAAAATTGAACCACATAAAACCAAACAAAATGCAGAATCAAACAATGATGATGTTGATGAAATTGTTATTAATTTAGATGAAGATGAAATGAATGGAATCGAAAGTGGATAATCCACATGTAAAATTTTATTATTTTTTAAATGTACTGAACTAAAACATAATTCAACTTGGTTTTAATTTTGCAATGGTTTTGATATAAAATTATACCTAATACAACCATTGCTGCCAACAATCGTAATACTGGAAATAACTTTATACCAAGTTTATCCGACTATTGTAAAACTGGCTCTCAGTAATAAAAATTTTTATCTATGGAAATATTCATTTAAATGGTGTTTGTCAGAAATTCAACAAAAGAAGTTTATTAGAAAGTCGTTCTTGGAACTACCAAAAAGTTTATTAGGCATTTTTTATAAATTTCATAAACATCAAAATCCTGTTTTATTTTTATTTTCTGCAGATATATGTATAAAACGTCGTCAGTAAATTGAGATTAGTTTAATACCAGGGGGCTTATTCTGTAAGTTTCAAATGTGGAAATTTGAAAATTTTGTGGAGCATAATGAAACGGATTCATTTTCAGAACCAGTAACTATACTCCAAATCATACTGGAAAAGGTATAGTATATTGGTCCAAGCATAATTTGTTGAAGTGTTCCTTACCCCAAAGTATTATAAATGATACCATTCTACAAAAGTAAAACGACAATGCAAACCAAAAGAATAAATACATTGATTTTGTATTTTCTTAAATTTAATTCTATTTGGTTTGTAAGAATAGACAACAGTAGTTTTGATTTATAGTATATCTAAAGCTAAATTGGGAAACGATAACTTGAAAATATTTATTAACGGATTTATTTAGTAATGTGCTTAAAATGAAAAATTTCTTTATTGAACATTGCCGCACTGGTAAGGTTTTTTCAAAAGCGACTGAGAAAAGTACACTTCATTCACATTTTTTGTGAATTGCGACGCAATTTCTCTTTGGTCTTTTAATGAAGCAGGGGTATTTTGTATGCGCTTTATTAAAAGTTTTACCTGACATGCAGTGGTTTGCACCGCTTATAGTTAAGTGTTTGTTAAAATTAACTAATAGTTAAATAAAAATTTTCTTAGCACCGTCGCGTTAACTATTAGTTTATACTTTAATTAATAGTTAAATTTAATTCCAACTTGTAGTACGGATTAAGTGGTAGTAAACATTGCTAGTGAAGTAAAAAACAAGTTAAAAATGAATCTTTCAATAGAAATAATAAAAAATTATATGGAATTAGTGGACGATGATGATTTAGAAGTTTTAGAATTAATTTAATATGGAATTCCTAAACAAATATAGAGCCAGTTCAAAAATGGACAGTTTTACTTTTAGAAAAAGCGACTTCAATTTTTCTTGCTGCCTTGTTGACAAGGAATGAAGTATATAATCTCGCTGCAAACCAAAAACTTTTTTCTTAAATTCTGCAATTTCTTCATATTTTAGTATACATTGCCAAATTTAGAAGTTTGTAATTTATTATTTTTTTTTATTTTACGTAGCTCACAATTTATTTTTGTATAAAAGTAAATTTAATTTAATTTAAAAAAACAAAGGTCTAAAAACAGTTAATATAAATTATAGAAAAATAAATAATTTGTAAAATAAATCTTGTTTGTTGAATTCCAGGTAGGTAGTTCACTGTTCATTACAAATTATTTATCAAAGTAGCTCAACACAATTATAGTCTAGTCATATACATTTGGATAAGCATATGAACTTAACAAGCTACATTTTTGATAAATACGTTAGCTAGAAAACCTTAACTTAACTTCGAATTGTCGACCGAAATTTTCTTGTGGATTTTCCGCCATCTTGAAAAAAGGGTTAAATTGAGTTTTTTGATAATAACTCGGTTCTCCGTTAAGATACGAAAATTTTTATGCAATACTTTTTTGTTGCTTTTTTCACGATATATAATTAAGGTCCTTTACATTTTTCACCTACCGTCCATAGTTATTGAGATATCGATCGAAAAACCTTAAATTTGGGGAGTAAAATTTGTTTTTTGCTATTTTATTTTTTCTCGTGAAAGATACTGAAGAAATGTTTAGCGTCAAACTTGTAGAGCGTGTTCAGACCTACAAATTAGTTTTTTGATTTTTTATTTTCGACAAAAATTACGACTTCTAGCGTGCCGCAAAGTCGGTAAGTCTGTGCCCAGTTTCGATTTAGCCGTTCTCACAGTTATATCTACACGTCGAAACGGTTGTTTAGGAAATTATTGCAATACGAAATAATAGTATATTATACATCATGGGACTAAGGTGCTGCTTTTCATCCCGCGTGTGAAGGTTTTTGCACGAGGTGTTAGCTGAGTGCAAAAATCGCACACGGGATGAAAATAATTTCAGATTTGAAAGAATTTCAGATCAATAGCGCGCAATAATGACGCGGGAAAAAAGTATTACTTTAGTCCCGCAAAAGCGGGAGTAAAGTGAACACTTTACTCCTGGAATTGTGAAAATTAATAAACCAGTCAAATTATGAATCAAACACATAAGATTTATTGAACAAATAATTTTTAAGCAGTAAAAAATAATAACCAAAGGCGGTCATCTTTTTAAAATATTTTTCGTTGTTTTGACGGTTCCACGGTAGACTCTTCGAGTCGTGAAGAATCTTGAACTGAAGGAAATGATGTTGTGACGGTTGAAATATCATCATTATCAACGTGGTCGTCGTTGAGTAGAATGTCGACTCTGCCGACGTTGTTGCATGTTTGTTCACTGCAATGCAAACAAATAACGGAGTAACTGATTCCTGCTTTCCTGCACCCACAAGCAGCCCCACACTTTCCTTTACATTTATACAACATTAGTTTCAAAAGCTCAGGTGGAGCGGGTTCGGCTGTGGTGCAAATTGGTTCGAGTCCGTAATTGGTCTGTCGCCAACCCCATTGCTGATGATCTTCGAAAAATCCGAGCCACGTTTGTACTTGTAGGTATGTTCGGAAAATGTGTTGGCGGACTGCGCTTTCTGTTGGTGGGAGTAATGAAAGATTATTCAACTTATTTTTGGTCATTGATTTTGCGAAGTGGTGGAATCACAAAATATCAATCGATGTCTCCTTTTTATCACCGCCATATAGAGCGATGAGGAGTCGCCTTCCAGCGCAAGTTAGAACCTCCGGATCGACCTTTTCTTGTTTAAATAATTCTACCGATGACTGTAGGTTCGGATTCTTCTCGAATGTTGTAAATTTGGATTTTCCAATATTACAAAAATACGATGTTGTGTCGAAACCGCTGAAAGCATGAATGAAAAGAATGTTCTCAAGAATCCCTAAGAAAACCCCATTGCACTTCCCCCCCACCCCTAAATTTAGGGGGGAAATCCCTAAGTTGGCAACCCTGGCTACGAAAAGGAGCAGATGTTCCGGCACGAACACGAAAAAGGGTCTTTTATACCTGGGCCAAACCCAAACTTCAATGGTCGCCGTATAGGCGCGTTCTATAGCGGGACGAACATTGTAGCATTCGGGCATTGTAGCGCGCTGCAGTCAGCTTTGTGACGCGCTAGACGTCGTAATTTTTGTCGAAAATAAAAAATAAAAAAACTAATTTGTAGGTCTGAACACTCTCTACAAGTTTGATGCTAAACATTTCTTCAATATCTTTCACGAGAAAAAATAAAATAGCAAAAAACAAATTTTACTCCCCAAATTTAAGGTTTTTCGATCGATATCTCAATAACTATGGACGGTAGGTAAAAAATGTAAGGGACCTTAATTATAGATCGTAAAAAAAGCAACAAAAAAGTATTGCATAAAAATTTTCGTATCTTAATGGAGAACCGAGTTATTATAAAAAAACTGAATTTAACCCTTTTTTCAAGATGGCGGAAAATCTACAAGGAAATTTCGGTCGACAATTTGAAGTTAAGCTTTTCTAGGCCCCCCCACGTAATATCAAAAATTAAAAAATTACAGATTTCAGCATTACCACCCTAGATAAACTATTAGTTACTTAACTAATAGTTTGCGACGGATTGACGGGACGGTGCAAGGTATTTCAAATTTAATTATTAACCCTACAGTGCATAGTGATGCATATATGAATCACTTGCATTTAGGCTTATATAAATTTGTTTTGAAAACATTTTATATCGCAAATGCACGCTGTATCTAACATGAACCAGTAGCCTCCTAATGAAAACATGAAAACACAAAAATAATGAAATTACAACCAATTTATGACCATACGAACGTGCGATGTACGAATTTATGAATTCCAGCAAATACTATAGACTTATAATACGTACAACTTTGATAGTTTTACATACAATTTGTCGGACATCGTTCATAACGCCATCTAGCATGATGAAATGTAAAATTCACGTCAATTAGCTAATGCCAAATACTACCAATGCGCAATTAAACTATAATATTTAAAAATAGTTTTCAGATAAAAAGATTAGTAAAAATGACTTCTTTTCACCTTTTTGCTGCATATAGTTATTACAATCGTATACGGCACAAATTGAATTTGTTGTTTACCAAATTTGTTTACCATTTTATATAATAAATAATATAATATTATAATATAATAATATAAAGTTAATACAAAATGTCAAAATAACATCACAACACTTCGACTATTGACCGATTTCTTCACCTTGAGATATCTATCGGATAAGATTAACTATATAATAGTATAACTTTCCGTATGGTTATACTTATCCGATAGATATCTCAAGGTGAAGAAACCGGGCATAAGGGAAAGAAACCCCAATAGAAAATGCTAGCCCTCCAGGTTGGGAGTTCTTTCGTCGGGCCAGCTCCTCATCGTACATAAAAACAAAAATGCTAAAAAACCCAAACGACAAGTCTCGAACACTGGACGGATTAAATCAAAGACGACTTATGCTAAGGAAATGGACATGGAGAATAGGTACGTGGAACGTTTAAGTATATTAAATAAACATCAAGATATCTGAAGCCAATTAGACAAACTTAACATGGACATGGTTTGTCCCACAGAAACCAAACGCAAAGGCCATCAAAGACGGAAGATGGAAGACAATAATTATGAGATCTATTGGGCAGAGCATGCTTAAAGCAGGAGGAGCAAGTCATTAGTAAGGAACCAGGAGAGAACACTCCAAAAAGATAACAGATTTTGGAGTATTTTAGAATATTTTATTAATAAGTAATAATCTTTTAATTTTATTTATTTGAGTTACAGTAAATTGATTAATTCACTGAAGTAATTTTGTAATTTGAATTTATAAACAGAAAATTTTTAATTAATGCATAATATTAATTTAAATGTGCAAAATAAACCTTGTGAACAAAATTAACAAAAATTCAAATAAAATTCTAGAATTTTATCTAACTTTTAGTTGGCACACCGACCACCATTGGCGGGTATAATACGTTGAGAAAAAAAGTATAGCAACTTGCCTATCTATAACTCTCTCTTATCTATGGATTTAACCTAAAAACCGTATTTGTTGACATTACTCATTTCAACGCAAGCCGCCAGAGTTCGGATTCGTGTTTTTTCACGAAGTTGAATGTATTATAGTCTCGAGTATTTGATTCCAGCTATTTTGTGCTATTTATTTGTATTAAGGTTGTTAAGAAGGAAAATGAAAATAATGAGAAGTTCTTGAAATTTTTACAGTACATTATTTGCGTAATAAAAAAAATTCTGGCAAAGTTTGAACTTAATCTTGTTGTTAGTTATCGAGTTAAAAAATGTTAAAGTTCACATTAATTTAAAGGTCATTAAATCGACAATCAGAAATGCCAGCATTTCCAAAAATTGCCAAACTATTTATGAAAGTCTTATAAGTAAGTATACCAAATTTCAAAAAAGTCATGTTTTTAGTTTCTGAGAAAATTAAATTATTATTCTAAAAAGTAGTTCATAAGCTATCAAGATTTTCGATAAATATAGTACATTAAAAACAAAAATATTGGTGTGGGAAAATGAATGGGTTACGAAGTCAGATGTTGCCATGATTTACTAAATCTTGATAGCTTTTGTACACTTTTTGGAATAATAATTTAATTTTCTCAGAAACTGAAAACATGACTTTTTTGAAATTTGGTATACTTATTTATAAGACTTTCATAAATATTTTGGCAATTTTTGGTAATGCTGACATTTCTGATTGTTGAAATAATGACCTTTAAATTAATGCAAGCGTTATGTAACTTTGACATTTTTTATCTCGATAACTAAAAACAAGATTAAATTCGAACTTTGCCAGAAATTTTTTTATTATGCAAATATACTGTAAAAATTACAAGAACTTCTCATTATTTTCATTTTCCTTCTTAACAACCTTAAAGGTATGTATATTTTTTACTTCTTTGTTTTTAACGGTAATCAAAACTGTTTTAAAAATTTTCATAAAAGTTAAATATTACTATTATTTCATGCCCTACAGCATCGGGATGCAAATTTACATCTCCCAATATTTTTAATAAAAAACTATGAAAATTTAAAAATATATTTTTTTTATTTTTCCCGTAATATAAGTAATCATTATTTCTTCCTAGTTTTTAAAATTTATTTTACATAATAAAATGTCATGCATTGTAGGGTTAATTAATTTTAACTAGAGATTAGTTAACTATCACTTTTTACTACAAGCGGTGCAAACCACTGCTGGTATAATGATGGTATAATTCAATCATTTTGTAGGTAAATTGACAAAATTGTTGAGAAAAAAAATTAAGAAATTTATTCTTGGAGGAATTGAAACCTTGACCTACCGGGTGATAGTCGTGCAGTTTAACTCGTGACCATCACGGTTATCAATTAATTAATGCAACCGAGCAGCTATATAAATACACTTAATTTTAAATTTTTTCAAAAACAAAAACTGTTATGACGAAGTAATTTTCACCCCTAAACGGGCTTTAAAATCTGTGACCTTCAAGACGAGTCCCCTCCTTGTAAATAAGAATATTCAAAAATTTGATTTTTTTTTTATATTGAATTATCAGTACTATTGTTTTTTTTATATAGAATGTAATAATTCCTAGTTTTTTGTTTTGTTTTTTAAAATCTTGGATCTTTTAAACAAAACATTTTACAAAACTGTTGATAGCAAATTTAAAATCGACAAAAATAATTGTAGTTTGTTAAATTTGCTAAATTTTAATCTAATGAACTTTTTAAAAAGCTTTCATTTAACTTAACATGAGCGTTGTCCGTCTTCCGTGTGCATGGACTTTTTTTGTTTTAAAAATTTTAATTACCCCACGGCACATCAAGTTTTGCAGCAACTTTTTGCGTTATTTTAAAAATATAGAAAAACGGAAATCACCCAGTAGCGGAAAACGAAACTAAATGTTTAAATATTATACCGCTAAAAAAGAGATCCACCGTCTAGCTGCCCGTCCGCAGACTTGCCCCTTTGCCCCCCTCTAAATACGCCACTGTTAAGGTCTGTTAGTAGTCGATGTAGCTTTTAGCGTCGATTTTTGTGATTGTAGCTTCTTTGTAATATTATTAAAACAAAAAACATTCTAAAAATATTAACATAAAATTCAATAGGAAAAAATAAATAATTCAATCATTTTTATACTCACCAATTTAGTACTAGCAGTGTGGTGTAAAGCATAAATCTATGGGCTACGAAGCGGTAAACCGCGAATCAAAGTCTGGCCGTGCCGACTAATACAATGCTATCATCTAAAGCCTATTTTCGATCTTTGGGCTTCTAGGGAAGGCAACGGAAAACCACCCCATAAATAAAATTTCCTTGTACGTTATCTCGGCTTAAATAGTTGGTATGATAGCCGACGTTCGGGGGACCGAGCATAGCACACAAGGCCGTCGAAAGCCTCGTCGGGCCCCGTGGCAAGACTTCGCGGGCCCCCTGCTCTTCTTTACAATTTCATGAATAAAAAAAAAGTAAAATATGAAACTTGGTATTTTAATCAAGAAAAACTACGCACAATACATCTAAAATACGTAAAATTAACTAAAAAACAGTAATCTACTAATTTTTGGTTTGATACAATATTATCGAGTTTTATTTTCACTTTCAAGATGCTTTTTTTGAAATTTATTTGGTAATTCGCCCCTTCCGAGCTCTTGAGGGATCCCGGGCCCCGGGGACAAATCCCCGAGCTCCCTTCCCTGTGGTTGGGCCTGATAGCACATAGAATAAGAAGAATTAGTACTTTATCTTGATGGTAGCAACAGCGACATGTTTTAATTGCAATATTACCATTCCGAATTTGATATCAAAATAGAAAATTAATTCTAGTAACAGTGGCGGTGATATAAATAAGCGAATGAAAGCAATGCTTTCCCGGGACCATAAGGAATAGTAAATCTAGAAAAAGAGATTTTTAAATATTAGCAATTTAAAATTAATAGGTACTTGGTTTGTTTAGGCGTCTGTTTTGTATATTTTCTTACAGGCCATAGCTACTTTTGCACCCGCTACTGTCTAGTAAGTTACTGTTAAAAATAATATAAGTTGCATTAGACCAAATTGTCAAATTGTTTTGAAGTTGTCAAAATAAATAATACAATCAGTGTAATGAATTAATGTAGCTAAGGATTGGTGGATTTCCAACAGGTTATGGGTTTATTTAGCTATTAATTCATTTGATATTGGTATAAAGTTTGTTTAGAATGGCTGTGGATTCGAAATACAGCATCATGAAACTAAACAATAGTAATTATTTCAATTGGAGATACAAGATAAAAATGTTGCTAATTGAAAAAGGCGTGTGGTCAGCAACTGCTGATAATGCACCGGATCCAATTACAAATGATTGGAAAACCAAAGATGACAGAGCACACACGACAATTGCATTAAATGTGGAAGATGACCAGATCCAACATATCAGAAATTGTAAAACAGCGAAGGAAGCATGGAATTGTTTAAAAGATTTCCATGAGAAAGATACCCCAAATAACAAAGTTAGTATCTTGCGACAGTTAATGACAACACGTGTTAATGAAGATGGTGATGTTGAAGCTCATGTAACAAAAATGACGGAATTATTTCAACGTTTTTTTGGCTTATGGTGATGATTTAAAACCAGAGCTTATTTTGTGTGTTACAATACTAAGTTCATTACCAGAAAGCTATGATGTGTTAGTCACTACGTTAGAGAATCGCAAGGATGAATTAACATCGAGTGTTGTTTGTTCAGCTGTAATTGGTGAATACCGGAAACGTATTGAACGAAATCGTGACAATAATTCTGAATCTGTATTACGAGTTGGTTCATCATTGAAAGAATCAAGGAATTTGTATGTCAAACGTGAATTTGATATAAATAAATTAAAATGTCATTTCTGCAAGCGCAGTGGTCACTGGAAAAAGGATTGTTTAAAGTTTAAAGCGCATAAAGAGAAAAAGCAGAATCAAGTAAATTTGGTTGAGGATAATGACAACAATAAAAATTTTCAATGTTTGTTTGCATCTTTAAAGTCAAACAATGATGGTTGGTTGATTGATAGTGGAGCAACTAGTCATATGGCAAATAAACAAGAAATGTTCACTCATATGAAGAAACATTTTGAAAGTGTCTACGTGGCAAATGGTAATAAAGTAAATGCAATTGGTATTGGAACAGTTATTGTAAATTTTGTAAATAAATTTGGAGACAGCTGTATTGTAAAGATTGAAAATGTTCTATATGTACCAAACCTAAAAGGAAACTTTATTTCTGTACGACGTTTGACCATACGAGGATACACAGTGATTTTCAATAAAGACGAATGTAATATAGTTCGTGCGCATGATGGTATGCAAGTTGCTATGGGTCAAGCATATGGTAATTTGTATCAATTAAAGACATTAAATATGGTATGTTCAACTGAGAATTCGAAACCAGTTCAAAATTGTGTCCACAAATGGCATAAAGTTCTCGGTCATAGAGATATAAATGTGGTAAAAACATTGCCTTCGAGTAATCTTGTAGATGGGGTTCAAATTGATGATTGTAATATAGAATGTAAAAATATTTTAAACTGTGAGGTATGTCTTCAAGGAAAAATGATTAGAATAAAATTTCCAAATTCTAATAATCGTGCAAAAGAAAGACTGGATTTGATTCATTCTGACGTTTGCGGACCAATGCAAACGAAAACGCCATCTGGAAAAGGATATATATTGTTGTGATCTCTTACTCTCTTATAAAATGGTCGTTGGTTCTCGAAAATGGTTACATGCAAGAACAATAAAAAACTGATGATTAAAAGAACAATTTATTTTGCAACCTTACACAAGTAAACAAAATTAAAAAGCAGGACTCACACAAATTCGCCGAGCAGCACGTAATTCGGCTTCTTTCTTCCCACTCTGATCACAATTTTCTTCAGCTAAATTCAACACCACACCAACTCTTGGATTGTAAATTTGGGACTGCTATGCGATTAACTTTTATTTATCTCCCCGTTTGTAAATTTGGGACTTCCCGTTCTTTCCATTTATTTATTATCTTTTGATTGTAAAATTTGCGACTCTCCGCAATTAACTTTTATTTATATCTCCCGGTTTGTAAATTTGCGACTTCTCGTTCTTTCATTTATTTACATTTTCCTCCATTTCCTTGGTTTTTTTCCATTCTTCTTTTTTTTTTTAAAATCAAATCAAGGTTCTAGCTTGCGTACTGCTCAGCTGCATTCGTGTGAGTCGCTAAACAACGAAAATTAAAATACAAACATTAAAATTTAAATAAACAAACGAAATTACTGCAACAACAAACTTAAACTAAACAATACAACTTAACTAACGAACAAAACTTAACACTAATAAAAACAATTTTGAAAACGAACACAGAGTCCTGCCTTTATTGTTCCTAAAATTTGTTCATAAAGATACTGATTTGAAACCCAATGACATTCAACAGATTCAGGAGAATGAAGTTACAGAAAGTGATGGAATGCATGAAGTTATTCAGTTAGCACCAGTCACTGACAATGATGAAGAGGATTCAGATAATGAAAAAAATGGCACAGAAACAGCAATTCGTAAATCATCTAGATCAAATTTTGGTAAATCACCTTATCGATATATTGAGGAAATCAATATTATTAAAGGAAGAATTGAACCAAAAACATACAGCCAGGTTATTCATTCTGAGCAAAAGGATGAATGGATTAAAGCAATGAAAAATGAAATGAAATTTATCAATGAAAATGAAACATGGGAACTGGTAGAACTACCAAATAATCGTCATGCTATTGGTTGTAAATTGATTTACAAAGTTAAAAACAATGGAGAAAATGAAATATTCAAGGCACGATTGGTAGCACAAGGTTTTTCACAAAAGTATGGAATTGATTACGATGAAGTTTTTGCTCCAGTGATAAAACATACAACTTATAGGATTTTACTCACTATAGCTGCTAAACACAAAATGAATGTTATTCATTTGGATGTCAAAACAGCATTTCTATACGGAAAATTAAACGAAACAATATTTATGAAACAACCTCCTGGTTTTATTGAAGATGGGAAAGAGAATCACGTTTGTCTCTTGAGGAGGAGTATATACGGATTAAAACAATCTGCTAGGATTTGGAATAAAGAACTTCATGAAGTTCTTATAGCGAACAAATACATTCAGAGCGAGAATGATCCATGTTTGTATATACTGAATATAAAAAATGCACTATGCTATGTTTTAATATATGTTGATGATATTATTTTAGCAAGCAATAGCAATGAATTGCTAGAAAATTGTGAAAAGGCATTGAATTCCAAATTTAAAATTAAAAATCTTGGAAAAATAGAAAATTATCTTGGTATAAAATTTAAACAAGATTTGAATGGTAATTTTGAAATAAATCAAAAGGAGTACATATTAAAAGTTCTGAATGATTTTGGAATGTTAGAAGCCCAGAAATCAAACGTGCCAATTAATTTATCATATGGGAAAGGTGAAATATTTGATATGTTAATCGACAATAATGAATATAGGCGATTGGTAGCTGATATGTTAACTAAACCATTGTCAGCCCATAGAATTATAAAATTAAGAAAATTATGCAATTTGTCCAATGAGGAGGAGTGTTAAAAATAATATAAGTTGCATTAGACCAAATTGTCACATTGTTTTGATGCTGTCAAAATAAATAATACAATCAGTGTAATGAATTAATGTAGCTAAGGATTGGTGGATTTCCAACAGTTACTTATAAATTATTATCCTTTCACTATCACTTCTGGGTGATCAGATCGATCTAAATTATGTCTATATTGCATAAAGGTACTAAACTTGAGTGTAGAACATCAACTCTGCAGTGTGCCATTTAACGAAATATCACGAAGGGTTGAAGGGTGATGCTTGGGGAACGAGAACGTCTGCAAACGTTTCAGTTGCTCTTAGGACAGATCATTCTGAAATTACAAGTCAAATAATATCACATAAAATATCACGAAGGGTTGAAAGGTGATTCTTGGAGAATGGGAACGTCTGCAAACGTTTCAGTTGCTCTTAGAACAGATCATTCTGAAATTAGAAGTCAAATAGCTGATCAACATTATAATCTTGATTATGCATATATGCATGGCATATTACTTAAAAGAAATTTTTTACCATGTGACCATTTTAAAAATTGTTTTATCGCTGTGGGCTGAGATACTTAAACTTTCTGTTCTACCTAATGGTGACAAGTCAGATGAAGAGACTTTTTTGGAGACTTTTTCTTGCGTAAATATGTAATCATCTGTATAACATGTAAACAAGATAGAACTCGGATGACCGCAGTTCTTAGGCTTCTATACTCTTATATTTTATATAAAATTTAAAATTTCATATGTGGATTTTACATCATTGTCCTGCCAATGACGTTAATGCCCAATACAGGGTGGGTAATGATGAAACTACTATTTTACTGATTCCATATTCTATCACACTTAGTGCCGATATATTCATCTGCTCAGTAAAGTGTCTGTTAAGTATGTTAACTATGTAACGCTACTGAACACTTTACTGAGAGGTGAATATATTGACCCTTAGTGATAGCTGTCACACACGCATCGTACTTGGCCGAGTTCGGGCTTCACTATAGAGAGGTCGGGCTTCCCAGTCGAGGTGGATTGATTTCAAAGATATTTTTAGTGAGTAGGGTCAGTTTTGGCTGCCGCAAACACGGCAAATCACGGATGCACCGTAAAATGAATGAATTAAATTAATTTTTCCTCCGGGCCGTTTTGGCTGACGCAACCCCGATGAATCATGGATCCATCCTAAAATGAGTTTGCGTTTGTCTAAATTAAATAAAAATCCCTGTACACTTATGAGGTCTTGAAAAGGGCCAAGTTGCTGTCATTTATACAGAAAGATCCGTCCACAACAAAAAAATTGTCCCGGATTGAAGTGCGCCATTTTGTTGTTCCTTATAGTACCTATTTATTCTCTAATATCATCATTGTTCAATCCATTGTGATTGACCGGCCAAAAACGTAAATATTATAATCAGATGAAAATATACCGGGTGCTGAATGAGTTAGCCGAACATAGGAAATTAACATGTAAAAACTTATTTATGCAAATTCCTGCTTCCCTAATTATTTTAGAGAAAAAATGAAAGACACAAAAATAATGCAGAAATATAAACTACTAATGATGAGACCATTAGATTTCATCTAACTTTTACTTAAAAGGTCAAAAAATACTTTCGAAATTGTTAAAATTTTCATTTATCGCACTGGCCATGTAATAAATTCAATTTAATTTTTATATTCCAAAATAATTACCATAGAAACATTCATGGCCAGTCCGATAAATGAGACTTTCAACAATTTCAAAAGCATTTTTTGGCTATTTAAGTAAAAGTTAGATGAAATCTAATGCTCTTATCGTTCGTAGTTTATATTTCTGCATTATTTTTGTGTCTTTCATTTTTTCTCTAAAATAATTAGGGAAGCAGGAATTTGCATACATAAGTTTTTACATGTTAATTTCCTATGTTCGGCTAAGTCATTCAGCACCCTGTATAATAATTGCCCACCGTTTACGGCCATTGTCGTCAATGGCCCAATTTGCGTCATTGACCGTAACAAATATACATACATGGCCAGTCTGATAAATTGAACTTTTTTTTAATAAGAAAAATTAAATTATTATAGGTATATAAACTAAATTAATAAATTAAATTATTCGATACGACCAGATTCACTTGTTCTACCAAATCTACCAAAATATAAATTAAAAAATATAAAAAGAGAATAAAAAAACTTATATAGTAGTTACAATATCTATTTATATGCAAACTGCTTTTATTTTATCTAATAATAATTGATTTAAAAAGTAAAATGCATCAAGTAGAAAAACTAACTAAAATCGTTCGATTATAGCATTAAACTATAAATACGTAATTATAGGTTTACAGAACTTATACGAGAAATCTCAAATAACATGAATCAATCAATACTAAATTGTATAATACAATATTAATAAAAAAATAACGTTGCAAAATATTTAGTTATGCTCATGAAACAATATTTTAGTGTACCCACTTAAAATATTTCCGTGGATCCTTAAAAAAAGTATAAATAGAAATTTAGAGTTCGATTAATTTTTCGTTTAACCCTAATAAAATTGCTGGTTTAATTTTTTGTTAAAAATCAAAGCTTGGTTTATTTATTCAAGATGTGTACATACACAGACCTGCTATTATTTGGGAGCAGTTTATTTTTCAATTTTTACAGCAGAACATCAGTAAATAAGGTTACACTGATAGTCACAAAACATATTATCTGGTAGTCATGAACGTCTTATTGAAGTACACGCAGATTTTCTTCAAACTGGTTGGCTATTGGCCGTTGGAAACAAAGAATTCAAGATTTCAATTTATTTATAAAATATATTTTTACTTAACCATGATGATTTTTATCCTGGTAGCTTGGAGTGTGTGCTTGGAAGTTCCGAATTCTGCCAGAAATGGTATGAAAAAATTCGTAATCAATGTGTCCATTGGAGCTCAATTTATGCATGGCATGATTAAATTGCTATGCTTATCCCTGCCTGTTATGGGAAAGCTGATTCAGACGACAATCGTAACCGAAAAAAATATTCTTAAGAACGAAAATGCGAATGTAAAAGCAATCTACAGGAAGTACGTCAAAATAAACAATAAATTGAACGAATATATGATTGCTGTGTGTATAGCAAATGCCGGAGCATTTATTATTACTCCCTGGATAATGAAGAAGTCAGATCCTAGTACCGATGAATTGTCGTTACCCCTGGAATGCTACTTACCATTTGATTATCGCGAAAATTTCAAAATTGCGTTGTTTTTAAACATTACTGGAGTATTTGTGGTTTCTATCTACATCTTGTCTTGCAATATGACCTATATTGGTTTGATGGTTTTTATAATAAGTCAATTAGAAATCCTAAAACTCGAAATAGCAGAAGGAGTCGATGCGACGAGATTTACCGACGAGGAAGTTCATCAAAATTTACGTAAAATTGTGATGTATTACAATAACATTACGAAGTAATTGCAATATACAAACTGAATTTAAATTTATTCTATTAAGCGTTTTTCAGATTTATGACCGATTTTAATCAAGTCATGAAATTTCTTAACTTACTATATTTCTTAATCTGCATTGCCCACACCTCAATGATTGGTTTCGAAATTGTTACCGTAAGTAATTTTTTAACAACCTTTTTTTATAACTTCAAAGTAGTAACTCCGGATCTTAAAGTTATCTATTTCAAAATCGGTTATTTGACATATTTTCGTTTCTTTGTGAAACATTATTATCAAGGGTTTCAAGAATCGTATTTGCTAAAAAAATTTAATTAGCACTCTTGTTTCACTACATTTTACGAAATTAATTTGCTTCACAAATACCAGTTTAATTGGAGTACCGAAGGTCAATGGAAGAAGCTTCACTTACGCCTAAGTCCCGTGTTGTCTATGTTTTAAGGAAAAGTGTCTTTGCTTCTCATGTTTTCGGCTCAATTAAAATTCATTTTTCGTAATACTAAAATTATTCGGTTAAGAGGAATGCTTGTAATTTCGCGATCTGACAAATTTCAAAATCAAAAATACTCCCTGTTTTCACAAGAGTATATTTAAACCAGTATTTTTATTGTTATTACCGATTTGGGCAATTGTGATAAATTCTACCCGAAATTCATCACGACCGGTCGCGACCTTCAGTCAAAACTCATTAAGATCATGAGTTCTTAATTGTGCATAAGAAATTCTCAGATAGCGGACGGTTTAAGTACAAAATATTATATTGTATAACATTTTAGGACGACTTCTCCTTTCAACTTGTAAGAAACGTATGGTACTTGGTTACGAGCTTAGTTGCAGACCTTTTTACGTGGTATTGGTTTGGAAACAAAATTACTGTACAGGTAAATCAATAACTATTTAGATTCATATTTTAAAATATTTTTTCTAAACTTGAACTGCTTTAGCACGCCGCCCTATGGAATGCCATCTGGGAAAGCGATTGGTACAACTGCAATATTAAGAATAAAAAGACTACATGGATCATTATGATGCAATTTCAAAAACCTTTGCGACTTTCTGTGGGATTTTCTCACTTCATGTCTTTGGAAACAATGGTTATGGTAGTGTAGCAAATCGAATTGAAGGAAAAAAATATCAATAAAGTTTTTTTATTATTTCAGTTGTTGAAGACGAGCATGTCATATACGATTACACTGAAGCAATTCTATGCGATGAAGGAAGCAAAGAATCAATAATTCAGTGATTAACTCATAAACTGTTATCAGAAATTATAAATTACACTCGGATAGAGCATGATAACCGGTACTCAAAGCTATTATTGTTTTCCCAAAAATCGATTGCATAAATAGTTAAAGCACGTTTTTTTAAAGTCGGCAGTTATGGTCAAGAATTTCAACAATAAACATACTCAAAACAAAGATCACTATCCTTCTAGATCTAATTTTTACATTGAACTGCAATTCTAGTTTTACTTAAAAACAGAGATACCGGTTCCTTTCAAAATTAGGCGGTCTACAAGGATATCTTTATAAAGTGCATGGGCACAGAGATTCCTGCTGTGATTTTAGATATTGGTCGTACAATAGAGAATGTTTTTTTAATGTGGAATAGTTTATTGATCTATTTATCTAGTTGTTATTGTTTTCTACATGTGATTTATGTTTTATTTATGATTTATTTATATCTATCGGATAAGTATAAATATACGGATAACCAATCAAATTAATCAAGTGACCAAACAGACAACCGTTTTGATTGGTTATCTGTATACTTATACTTATCCGATAGATATTTCTAAGCGAAGAAATCGGGCATTAGAGTGGACGACGATAACCACATGAGAACGGCTAATACATTTTCATGTTTTTGGGTCCTTTTTTATTAAAATTTTTGAATAATCTATAAAATTTAATGAAATTATTCTACGGGTTGATGTGCTCTACTCATTACACTTTTTTATCTGACGCACTTGCTTACTCTTTTAACTCTTCACCTCAAAAACACCTTTTATGAATATCTACACTAAACCTTATTGTATTAAGTAATGTAGGCATGTAATCCAAACTATTAAAAATGTATTGAATTATAAACTGTGCTTTTATAATAATTGAAAAGTTGAAGAAATTAAACTAACTTTAAACTAATATTAAAATAGGTAACTCTTCAGACATAGCAATAACTGTTTAGTTCTTTTAAGAGACCAACTTATAGTCGAGCTTCTCCTCTTTGTTCTTAATATCAACCTAGCCCAAAAGACAAGTTTGTCCTTTGTTACATTCTAAGTAGCAAGGCGTCTTCAGTGAGCTCTGATTCCTCAGGAACCTAATAACATCGCCCAAAATGCATGGTCATTAACGTCAATGGCCGGTCAATGACGTCAATGCCCAACTAAGCTGGGCATTGACGTTATTGGCCGGCCATTGACGTTAATGCCCGAATTGTCATCATTGACCGTAACATATCAAATATGGATGTTCATTGATTAACTTTTTTGTGGTGTTATAGTTTCGTTCATTAAACAATTCCTCCACATCGAATTTATGTTTTCTTTGTTTAAAATTCATAATTATATTATGAATATGGCTATGGGGAACCCTAGCAGTCCAGGACTAGCTAATTTAGTTATGGAAACCCTGGTAGAAGATGTTTTGAATGCTTTAACGTTCGATGTACCATTCTTTAAGTTATATGTGGATGACTCTATTACAGCGATACCAAATGGAAGAGAAAACGAAGTTTTGAAAATGTTTAACGCATATCATCCGAATATTAAATTCACCATGGAGGTAGAATGTGACGAGAATATTCCATTTCTGGATGTGTTGATAAAAAGAAAAACAGATGGAAGCTTAATCACAAATTGGTACAGCAACAAACTCGAACCGCCTCATTAGCAATAAATCTTATCACCATAATTGCATCAAGATGGGTATGGTAACAGGAATGTTAAAAAAGATGATGAGACTTAGCCATCCTGAGTTCCTGGAAGATAACAAAAAAAGAATAGAAGACATACTTATAAAGAATGGATATCCGAAGTGGTTCATTAACATCCAATGGAAAAAGATCCTGAGAATATATCAACCAGAAGATAGTGGTGGTAATAAAAAACCATATTTTAGATTCCTCTACATAAGAGGCTTGCCAGAGAGGATCCAGCAAATGCTGAGAGATCACTGTAGATTGGGCATCTAAAGTATAAAAATAAATTTTGATCTCCTATCAAGTCTTAAGGATAAAGTAAAAAAGGAAGATTGTTCTGAATTGATTTACGAAATTCCGTGTTCTGGCTGTAGTTTATCGTATATAGGACAGACGAAACAAAGATTAAAACAAAGATTATATCAACACAGAAGAAATTGCCAGTTGTCAGATAAAAATGTTAATTTAAGGAATAATAATAAAGATGTAGGGGAAAAAGAAAAAGATGCAACAGCGTTGGTAGTCCTCCACCGAGATACAGGACATTCGTTTAACTTTGAAGAAACAAGAATTCTAGATTTCGAAGAAAAACAGTTAAAAAGAAACATTAGCGAGATGTTTTTCATCGAAACACGAAGATGTGTAAATTTTAAAGAGGACTCAATGAAGCTGAGCCAGATTTACAGCGGATTAATGTATTGAGAATAGGACATTTGGATGACTACCCTAATTTAGTTAATAGATAGGTATTATTTGTTGTTGTTGGTCGATGCGATATGCGAAGGTGGACGGGGAGAGTTTGGTTATTTTGAAGCGTTATCAATCGTTGCAAGTGCTAAATTTGATTATTATACGGTCGAATGTGTAGGATAATTGGTATGAATTTTATAGAATTTTGTACGTTCGTAATTTATATTTTAACCCTACAATGCATAGTGATGCATATATGCATCACTTGCATTTAGGCTTATATAAATTTGTTTTGAAAACATTTTATGTCGCAAATGCATGCTGTATCTAATGTCAACCAGTAGCCTCCTAATGAAAACATGAAAACATGAAAACACAAAAATAATGAAATTACAACCAATTTATGACCATTCGAACGTGCGATGTACGAATATATGAATTCCAGCTATTTTGTGCTATTTTGTAAAATGATAAAGCCTGTTATGTATTCAAGGTATGTATATTTTTTACTTCTTTGTTTTTAACGGCAATCAAAACTGTTCTAAAAATTTTCATAAAAGTTAAATATTACTATTATTTCATGCCCTACAGCATAGGGATGCAAATTTACATCGCCCAATATTTTTAATAAAAAACTATGAAAATTTAAAAATAAATTTTTTTTTGTATTTTTCCCGTAATGTAATCATTATTTCTTCTTAGTTTTTAAAGTTTATTTTACAAAATAAAATGTCATGCATTGTAGGGTTAATATTTTGACAAATTTGTATTTATGCGTATATTTCATGTTTCGAGGAACGAAACTGAATAAAACGAATTTAGTTAGTACGCCATATCATTTTGTTTGAATTGTCATATTATCATGAGTATTGTTTTAGATTCCTGAAGAAGAAGACAATAAAGATCTTCGAAACGTTCAGTTAAATTGGTTGTTTTATTTACAGAGTCCAAAATCCCCATTATAGGTGTATTTTAATATGAATATGGACGTGAGTGAAGAGCAGAAGTGTAATACCCAGCCATCAAATGTAATACCTTGCTTTTGATTTTCAACCCGATGATTACGTTGATTTTTAATAACGGCTGTTGATACTACTTCTGTGGATTTTCCCTTCAATTTTCCTTTGTCGGATTACGGCCACCAGATAATTTTTGAATAACAAGAAATTAACAAAACTTGTGGTAACGTGGAAAATTCGGAGGTTTGTGGGAATTAAACCAATGATTCAGAATTTCTTATCTTTGCACAAAATAAAATAAAACACTCAAGACTTTGATTACCTGTTTATTAAAAAAAAAAAAAATAAAATAAGATATGAATATGTTGATTACACTAAGAAAATTTAATCTATGTGATTAATAAACGATTTATTTTTATGTTGATTATAAAATTAATTTTATCCGTAGATATTTTTAAGCTCGACTCGTAAACTTGGTTTATTCCGAAGATACAAAAGAAAAACACTGTAAATTAAAACAATTGGAAAAATTAAGTTTATTTTACCTTTTATGTTGATGCTGGTGCACACTCAATATTTTATTTTGCGATGTGATGTGATGAATTTAATAAAATTAATTAGGTTGAATAAATGACGAACTAAAAAAAATGAAATTGAACTTTTGAAAGTAAGAAAACTTTTAAAAATGAAAAATTTAAAGAAAAATTACAAACAAAAAAAGGATAAAACGACGTTTCTTTTGGGTTAATTCAATAAGAAACACAACGGCTCGAGAAAAACAACTGGTTGATAATTGTTCAAATCTCGCCTTTTATGAAAATTGAAATGGTCAAAATGTAGGTTTGCGGGGTGTAAGTTTTTCCTCCCCGAGACAAACTTTTAATTTCAACTGACTTCGACGTATGGGTCCTATAACTTAACCCTCTTTAAAAACATCGAAGACAACTATTTATTTTAAGCTGAATTTTGTATCTTTGATTTCGTTAGAACAATTTGCAATTATTTCGATTACTATTAATTTTAATGTTCTAATTTTTACATGAATAGTTTTTATTAATTAACTTTAACCTGTCTATAAATTTTAATATTTGTATTTAATTTGGAACTACCAATTATTGTTCGTATGGTTGATTTTTGAATATTTTCCTTTTAAAAATACAAAAGTTTAAATGTCAACAATTACCATTTTGTATTTCCGTTAGGTCAATTGTTTATTTAATAATTGGAACCCTCTTGGTTCTTTTGAACAAATGGTATCTTTCTAAAGTAATTTTGTTTAAATTAAATTTGTTTAAAATATAATGTTTTCAACGAAATTGTTTATGAGTCGAGCTAAATTTAACTATTTTAAATTATTACACTTACAATTAAAAAGGGTGGTTTGTTACATTTCCCCCTTCTTTAAAAAAGAACGTGTGTATCTAATGCACGCGTTCCTTTTTAAAAATACACAATTACACAAAAAATAGATTATATATATAATATCTAAAAAAAAAGTATCAAAATGATTAATTTATAGCAATGTTGGCTAATAAAAAAAATTATTACAAAAAAAAATTATTAATACTAAAAAAAAATTATTATATAAGTATAAAAAAAAATTATTATTAAAAAAAAAGAAATTAATTAAAATATAAGATTGTTATAATTGTTGTTTTTGTCTACCAACATCGAATTAAAATATAAGAACAATTTTTGATTAAACAGGGTTTCCATTTCGCGACTTTTCACTTTTCACTTTTTTAACACTTGGTTCATTGATGGTTGCACGGGTTTCCACGCCTGCTGATTCGATTTGTAATTTAAGTTCGGAAGTCGTATTGTTAAGAAGGTGCATTGGGGTTTCTACTTCTATATTGTGGTCCATTTGTTGTCTACTACTGCTGTTATTCCAAAAGGGGAAAATACTCCGTATTAATTCCATTTTCTTTGTTTTTGAGATCTTTCCGAATGCTTTGATGATTGCATGTAACATTATTCCACTTATAATTATAATGCAGTATATTATCCAACTCAAATGTCTTTCTATTATAGGTTTTACTGGTTCGTTCAAGGTATTTTTGATTTCTTCTAAGTGATGTTTTACTCCTTCCAGGGAATCTAGGTTGATGTGTATCATATTAGCTGGTTTGATCTCTTCAATGTTGTTTTGCGTTAAATTGTTGTATTGATTATTCATTATAGTTGGTAATTGAATTCTCTTATTTATTTCCGTGGTCATGTATTCTTTTTCTCCTAGTAGGTTCATTTCACCAATACGGACAGAACAATGTTCGTTTATTGTAATCATAATAGACTCAGTAATTTCCGTATGTGTATTTGGGTTGTCTGTACATGATTCGATAATAGTAACCGGCGTTACAAGTAGTATCAACCAGTTTCCGTGAGATAATTTTTGAATTTTATTTTGATGTAATTTAATTAAGGCTTTTGTTTCGTTGCAGATTTCGTATGCATTTGTTTGTAGTATTTGTTGTCCCTCACAAGGTGAATTCGCATCTAAACTGGAAATACTTGTAGCTCTGTACAATTTTAAAGATGGGGTTGCCATAACACACTCTGAAGGGTAGAAATATTGAGAATTCTCTTGTGATATCGCTATTTGTGGTGATATTGGTATAATTATATTGAAAAGGAAAGGTATGTTTGTTTTAGTGGGTAGGGCATATGTGTGATATAATGAGAAATAATTGGAAGTGACAAGTGGAATTTCGATGGCGAAAATGATTTTGTCGCGTGATTGATAAACGGAAGTACGGATAATTTCATAGAAATAAGGTAAGTTTTCGTGTGATGGTTTCAATGGCAGTTTTAATTTTGTAAGTTGACTCGGAATAATTTGAAGTTGTTCGAAAAAAATGTCTGGTTTGATGAAGGAAGGGTGTGGTAAATTGATTTTTGCAAAATTAATACCTTCGGCCAGTTCGTTTAGTTCTTGTAAGAGAATTGTAAATGATTCGTGTAATTGTACCATAACGTTTATTGTTTCGATTTGACTGTTTGTATGTTCTTGATCCAAAATGGCTTTGTTTATGGCACCCAATCTTTTATTTTGAGTTTTCTTGAGTGTATCTTCATTGATTTGTAGTTGAGTCATAGACCGGTTGAATGCATCGATCGTTTTCGTTACTACGGAGACTTGCTGTTTAAGTAAATCTTTGATCACTTTTTGGTCTGTTTTGATTTGATTTATGTTTTCTTCAAAACGTTCACCATCCTTTGCGTCTAAGTTTCCCAAAATAAATTTGATTGTAGATCCTAGGAAATTTAGCAGATACCTTTTTTGTTTCTGATTGCTTGATACTGTTGTTTCAGTTAATTCATAAAGAATCGTGGTGCATTTGTCGTTCAGCATTTTTAAGGTTGCGATAACAATGGGGGTATAAAGAAATGTCCTTTTGATTTGTCATTCATTTTTGACCGAATTGTTTGGTTAAGGCGTCGTATTACATCTTCGTTGTGTTGGTTAATTTTTTTTAGATCTGTTACATCTACGTATTTAAGGATTTTCCAATAGGAAGTCACTAATCTCGCATCCGCTTCTTTCTCGACAAATAGTCCAGATTGGAAGTCGACATTTTGTTGTTTGAACCCCATCGTGGATTGTAAGAATATGATGACCGTCCAGTAGTAGTAATTCATTGTAATCGCCGATGTTTTCTTTAGATGTTTCCTATAAGGAAGAAAACCCTTTTTTAAAAAAAAGAAATATGGATATAACTACAAATTTTAGATATTGGTGGACAACTTAATTACATTAACCCTAAAAAAAATTATAATAAAAATTAAAAGACAATGGATTAAGAAAAATTTGTAAAAAGAAAAAGTTTTAGTTATTGTTCACACTTATTCACACTTAATAGTTTTGTACACCGCACTTGAGGTTAATAGTTAAAATAATGTTGTTTGTTTATCACTCATTTAAATTGTTTTTGGGGATTTATTTCTCTTTTTTGATATTTATTTAATTCACGAACCCGTCTATCGTCTTCATAGTCTTTCACACGTTCGCGTTCACGGATTGCGGCGCGTTCTTTCACTTGTTGTGCCTCATAAGCAGGCTTTCCGGAATGTGTTCTTGCGATATGCGATAACATTTTATAGATCGTTTTGGCTTTGCGTGGCAGTACTTGCACTGCACCAATTCCTGTTCGGCATCAGCGTCTCTGGTGTAGTGGCCAGGCGGTGTGCTGACGGTGACGGTATATCTTGTAGGTGGCGGTGTAGTGACAGTGGCGGTGTGGTCTGCTGGTGGTGGGACAGTGGCGGTGTAGTCTGCTAGTGGCGGAACAGCGATAGTGGCAGTGTGCTCTGCTGGTGGTGGAACAGCGTCGAACTCGGGATAATGGATATTATATTTCATTAGGTTGTGGAGAAGCGTATGGTGTGGCTTAAAGCATACTTTGCATCTTTTAGTGGAAAGGCATTTAAACCTTTCCTTATGGTTTAAACAGTTTTTGCACAAGTTATGTAGCTGCGCCATTTGGAGTCTATCGAAGGGTGGCAGAGTTCGGAATTGGTCGCACTTATAGTTCTCGTGGCTACCTCTGCAGAAACTACATATCAATACAAATAGGTAGGAGTAAGGAAATCCATTCTTGGCTTGGTCCATATTGATTGATTTTTTTTTTTTGATTGCTGTGATTCAAAAAAAGAAATTTATTTAAATTCATATGCCAATTATTACGATTGCTCTACGATTTTTCTACAATCTCTCTACAATTTTTCTATGATTTTTCTACGATTTTCCTATGATTTCTCTACGATTTTTCTACTTTTTTTTTGTAAGGAATTTACTAGGAAAAAGGAAAAAGATAAAAAAAATTTATTTTTTTTGCTAATAATAGTGGAAATCGGGACGTATATTTGGGTGGAATATCTTTCTGATCGTCGGGGTGCAGGACTTGTTCTTGGAACTTGAGGTTGTTCATCTCTAGTAGGAGAATCTGGAAGCGTTATATCTTCCAATGGAGGCTGTTCATCATTTCTTTCTGGAAGTAATTCGTGTTCTTCAGTTTGAACGGGTGCTGGTTGTCTAGCTCTTCGCCTGGTTCTATTTGTAGTGGGTAGGTAAAAATAGGGTAATGGATGTGTTAGTGATTCGGGTTCAGATTCTGGAGTTTATTCGGAATGATCGGAGCATGTTTTCCGTTCGACATCTTCGTTATTTCCGTCTTTTGCTTCTTTTTCTTCTTCTATTCCACATCGGTATGGCTTTAATCGATTTAAATGTACAACCTGGTCTTTCCTAGATCCAACTTTTCTAATGCGGTAATTGACTAGGGAAATTATTTCTAATATTCTGAAGGGACCAATCCCATGGTCTCATGAGTTTCTTTGATAGACCTACTTTACTGGCTTCTTCGTGTAGGTATACTAGGTCTCCTATTAAGAATTCGCGGGATTTTGATTTTTGATTAAAATATTTTGCTCGTCTCTTGCTGCTTTCTGCCATTATTTTATTAACGTCCGCGTAAGCTTTATTTAATCTGCACATCATTTCTGAAGGATAATTTGTGCTAACGTCGTATTTTACTTTATTTGCTTTGATTATTTCGTAGTAGGGTAATACCATGTCTCGTCCATGTAATAAAAAGAATGGTGAGTGGCCGGTTGAACTGTGAATGTGAGATCTATATGCCATTAGTACGTAAGGTATCCATTCGTCCCAATCGCGTTGTGCTGGTGAAACATAACAGCTAAGGATGTCTTTAAAAACGCGATGTGATCGTTCAATTACTCCATTTGACTGAGGATGATACGCGGTTGTTTGAATTTTCTCTATTTGAAGTAATCTACAAGTTTCTTTAAAAAGCTTCGAAACAAAATTTGCACCTTGATCTGTGATCAGCTGTTTAGGCGTACCGTGTCTAGTAATAATTTGAGTGGCAAAAGCTTTTGCGATGGTGTCCGCTTTTTGATCTGGTAAGGCTATTGCTTCTGCGTATTTGGTAAAGTGATCTTGAAATGTTAATAGATATTTATTTCTATTATCTGAAGTGACAAAAGGACCTACAATGTCCATCGCGGTTCTTTCAAAAGGTTCGTATAATTTCGGAAATTCTTGTAAAGAGGCAGGTTTGAAATGTGGTGAAGTTTTACGTTGGTTACAGATATTGCATGTTAAAACGTAGTCGTTGATGTCTTTTCTCATGTTGGGCCAATATAATTTTCTTTGAATAAATTTAAATGTTTTGATTTGGCCTGGATGACCTACGAATAGAGCGTTGTGGAAATCGTGAATTGCTTTGTTTATAAAAGTTTTGGGAATGACTAATAATTCTTGACCGGTCAAATTATCTTGTTTGTAGAGTATACCATCTTGATCTAAATAATACGGAAAATCTTCTTCTTCACTTGGGTTGATTTCATTAATTATGGCTTTACAAAATTCATCATTTCCTTGAGCTTTCTTAATATAATCCCTATTCCAGGTGGGTATCATTGGGTTTCCTTCTTCAATTACATACATTTGACAATTTTTTTGTTTATTTTCCGAAATTTTTATTTGGACTGACGTATTTTTGAATACGAATCTGATCATGTGTATTACGATGTTTAAATCTAGATCATCGATTTCGTTGTTTAAGTCGGGTAAAGCAAGTTTGAAAATTTGTTCTTGCATGCATAAATTAAATAAATTACTGAGTGCATCGAACATGATTTCATATGACGCTTTTCCGTAATATCCGCTTTTAATTATTAAATAATAAACGTTTCTTTCCGGTAATTGAAGGGTCGCTACTTCGCCTATGTCTTTATTTTGTAAACGTAATTCAGATGTGTTATCGTGTATTTGATTAAATTTATTTGCTATTCCTGAAACAGTATTTAAGTCTTTTGATGCTAAGAAAACTAATGAATAATCTTCGGGAATCGTGATTAAGTTAAATTGTTCTATTGATATTGAATTATTATTGGGTATGCTATTATTTTTATAAGATGAGAAAAATTCTTGCAAATTTGGTTTTTCAAACATGTAGATTCTACTGAGGGCGTCTACATTACCGTGTTTTACACCTGGTCTATAAGTAACTTCAAAATCATATTCCGATAACAATAATGACCATCTAGCAAGTCTAGATGTCGCTTGGGTTAAATTCATAATCCATTTTAATGCTCTATGATCTGTAATGACAGTAAATTTTTGACCGTATAGAAAACATCTGAATTGTTTTACTCCATAAACTACTGCAAGGCATTCTAACTCGGTTAAGGTGACTTGCAAAGGCAATAGGTCTTTCGAAACCTTCTCTTTTTTGACTTAGTATCGCGCCGATTCCAGTTCCGCTTGCGTCAGTTAATAATATGAACGGTTCTTTAAAATTTGGAAAGATTAGCACATCCTCTGAAGTTACTGCTGTTTTTAATTTATTTATTGCTTCTAAAACTTCGGGGGTAATTAAGAATTTATTTTCTTTTCTGATTAAATTTGTTAAAGTCAAAGCTAGTTCGGAAAAATTCTTTATAAAGCGCCTATACCAACCTACTAATCCGAGGAATGATCGAACTTCTGATACATTTCGCGGTATTCGGAATGTTTCCAAACTTTTTAATTTTTCAGGGTCGGGTTTTACACCATCTTTTGTAATAATGTGACCTAAATATTTAACCTGTTTCGCAAGAAAGTGGCATTTACTCGGTTTAAGTTTTACATTTGATTTTAGCAATTTTTCAAAAACGAGGGCTAATCTGCGTAAGTGTTCGTTTACGTCATTTGGACTGTATACTATAATATCATTTAAGTATACTAAACACATAATTCCAATTAATCCGGCAAGGGTTACATTCATGAATCGTTGGAATGTCGCGGGGCTGTTCATCAAGCCGAAGGGTAGTTTGTTGTACTCATAATGACCAAATGCTGTGGAAAAACCTGTCTTTTCCTTGTCTGATTCTTCTACTTCGATCTGATGGAATGCCTGTGATATGTCGAGTACGGTGAATAACGCTGAATCGTGGAAATGTTGCTCAATCGTTTCATGTAAATCAGGAAGCAGAAAATAGTCTTTCTTTGTTACGCAATTCAAGGACCTGTAGTCTATACAAATTCTAACCTTTGATTTACCATTTGCGAGTGGTTTTGTCACAATAACAACTGGGGCTGACCATGGGCTAGAAGAATCTGGGATAATTTTTGCATCTAAAAGTTTCTTGATTTCCTTTTCCAATATTTCCCTTTGATGGTATGGTTCTCGATATGGTCTTTTGGCTATGGGGGGTACATTTTCTGTAATTATTCTATGTTTTACGTTATGGACACTTGTCAAAATTTCATCATCGTTAATGAAAATGTGTGAATAATTTAAAATAAGCTCGCGAAGGGAGTGTGCTGTATTCTTATCTAAATGGTCAAGATTAATTTGGGAAAGAATTTCTTCGCTACTTGTTTTTGATTTGTTTATCATATTGATTTTTTTAACAAGTTTGCTGTTTTCTAATTGTTTTAAAATTTTTATTTTATCCGTTACTTTACCGATTTGCGTGTTAGCTTTTAAAGTTATGTCGTATTCGTTTGGGTTGATGACTCTTGTGACTACTCTGGCGTTTGGGTTGTTACTTACAATTGCGCTAGCTAAAATTAAATTATGATGATTATTGTCGTCTTGCTCGATTAGCAAATTTTGATTAGTGCATTTTCTTTTCAAGGTGTTTCCTCGGGTGAATTTTATTTGAAAGCACTGTTCGCTTTCCGTGCGTCGAGGTATTACTATGTCTTTTTCTACGATTAATGTACCTATAAAATTTTTACCTCTTGCTTTACTGTATTTGTTATCCTCTTTTATTCTGCAATTTTCATCCTTTTCTTCGTTGGTTGCTTTGTCTGCTAATTTGACTGTTTCTAAATTAATTACCGGGAATTCTTCTAAATTTTTAACATTTTCCATACATTTACTTTGTACCGTCTTGTTACACTTGATTACTGGGAAATTTTCTAAATTATCTTCACTTACTGCACCTTTGATTTGTACTGCTTCCTTATTACATTCGACTGCTACGTTATCTCTGCTGGATAAAAAATTTTCTTTCCTATCTTCAGTACAACTCTTAATTTTCATTGGCTCTATTTGCTTAGGTTTTATTACCGTCATGGCCTTATTAATAACATTACTTCGTTTATTTTTACTGTTGTCTATCATATCTTCCCATGTTTGTTTTAATATTTTCCCGGAATCGTATCTAAAATAATCCGTTATAAAAGGTTCTACTACCTTTGATCGAATGCCGTGTACATCGGTACTCGAATAATAATTTTTTTTGATTGCACCTTGAGCTATTTCACGATTAAGGAGATCTTGCGCATTGACTCCTCTATCGGTTTTATCATCGATGGATTTGGTTGGGTCATCAATTTCAGTTGAAAGGGTGCTTGACTCGCGATTTTCAAACACTTGGACTGGAGTTGGTGACCGAACGTGAATCTTCTTACCTAAGGATGAGTTTTTTCTGGTATCGTGACTATTACGACCGTTTACTTGACTTTTTAATGGTTTAATTCGCGACGTCTCGCGAATCTCCTCTCTATGTTTCGGTATGGTTTCAATTGACTCGACACAGTCATCCTCATCTTCAGATAATATCCCTTAACGATTAACTGTTATTATGGGTTCGATGTGATGATTAAATTTTTGCACATGTTTGTTACAGGTGATTTTATTTTTTTGATTTGTAAAATTTTCATAATCCGTTTTTACTAATGCCGTTTCGTAATTTTCATTGCTTTGTTGTCCCCTATCTTGATCTATACAACTTTTAAAATCTTCATCTAACTGATTAATTATTAAAAATGTTTCATTTAAAAATTTTAATTCGTTAGACTGATAATTAATATTCGCGTTAAATTGGGATAAAATGTCTCGGCCTATTATGCCATCTGCGTCTAAACTAATATCGCAAACTACAAATTCAAATTGAAATAAATTCGGACGTTTCGGAGTTCCGCCTGTGACATTTAATAATCCTAAAACTGATTGTTTTTGACCCGAAATTCCTGACAAAATTATTTCTTCGTCCGGTTGTCTTAATTTATTTAAATTTAATACGTTTGATTTAATGAAGCTGAGACATGAGCCAGTATCTAATAATAATCTGCAATAAGTTTTATTTAATAATAATTCTACTATACAGGGTGCTTCTTTAATATTTGAATTTATTGTGGGAACTGAATAAGAAAATTTGAAGTTATTGTTTGAATTGACGCGAATATTTTTATTTATCTTAATTATTGAGTTGCTGCTGCTTTTGTAACTATATCGCGGGACGGACGTATGTATAGTTTACCTCGGGGTTTAAAGCTTGATTTTGGTTATTTGGTGCATTATTTGTTATTGTATTGTTCATATTATTACGCGCGGGGTAACGATCATAATTTGGACGTTGGTAATTATTGTAATTGTAATTATTGCTATTAAAATTTCTGGCATTAAATCCACGGTTATCGCGATCAAAATATGCAAGGTTATATGCGTAATTTCTTGAATTAATTTCGGGATTATTAGTGTACATATTATTTGAGTAATTGTTAAATCTTCGATATGGTTGATTAAGATTTGTTGGATAATTTGTTCTTCTTTGATTAATATTCGCATTATTTTGGGGACGATTATTGAAGTTATTATAATTTGAGCGAGAATTGTTTCGTGGTCGCGTATTATTATTATTGTTGTTATTATGCGTTTGAGTCGTTTCCGAGTAAGTTGAGCGTCGTGGTTGTGTTTCGAAGTTAGTTACGTTAACAGGATTTAATCGCGTTTTAATCAGGGAATCATTAATTTCTTGCATTTTGGCGATTTCTTCTGCGGCTTCAATTGTCAAATTAGTGGACCGCATTAATGTGACACCTATTTCTTTTAAAATTTCCTTTTTGAGCCCTATTTTGAATTGAGTAATTATAGTTTGAGCGCATTTAAATTTTATACCTGGTTTTTCTTCATCTGTTGCTGATTCAAGATCTTCTGCTAATACTTTTGATCCTAACCCTTTGTTACCTCTTTTTAACAAATTGCTCTGGGCTAGTCCATCGGAGAGCTTGAAATCGGATCTTCCGCTTAACCTCAGGTGGTGAATTCTACGACACTTATGATAAGCAAAACACTGGAGTAAATAAAAGTCATTTGTTGTTAAAAATGGGATATAATAAAAAATAATTAAAAAATATTTCTACACTAAATTAGAGATTACAATATTTTAACTAATGAAAATAATATTATATGTCTTAATCTTGAAATTAACTAACTAAAAATAATCTTGAAATAAATATTAGAATTTAAAAATTACTAGCTAGGGCGTATATAGTACATTTCTAATTTTTATTATTTAGCGCACAATAATGTTTTAAATCAATTAGCTCACCCTTAATTGTTTATCACTATCCATAAAACGTGGTGCTGTTGATGATTTAAAGGTGATCTTCTAATGAATATCCAAAATATGTCTAGGACCGCACTATTGCTAATTAATTGCACTAACGCGCACTTTACTATATTTTTTATTGTTTATATCTATTATTAATCCTCCACTGCTTAACTACAACTTTTTTAAATATTGCTTACAGTAATTTTGAAGCCTCTAAATAATTGTTTATTTATGATTTAGAATTTATTATTAATAATTTGATATAATTGAATAAATTAGAATAAAAGAATAAATTGCGTTGTCAAAGTCGCCAAAAAAATGTATAAGTTCACTATATTTAATTGTTTTATAAATTGTACTTTAATAATCCAAATTAGACTAACTATCAAAAAACTCTCTACTATAACAATTGATCGCTTTACTATAAAAATTCTCGTTTCTCTTGTCGAAATTCTTAAAGAGAACTCCCCGGTCGTAATTCTCTAAGGGAACTGCCCAATTTTTCAAAATAAAAACCAACTATCCCTTAAAAATCCCCTCTACCTTGTTATTAAAATGTTATTTCAGACCTGTAAAATTGATTTAATTTAAGTTAGTTGTTAAAAAAAATTTTCTACGAATTATTAAATTTTATAGGGTAGAAGTGTGACGTCACTGGGGGGGGGGGTGTTAATGAAAATGTGACTAAATGTGACATAGGGGGAGGGAGGGGTCTAAAAATCTTAAAAATCGTGTGACGTAATTTATTGACTACCTCTTAGTAGTACATTGAATATACCACAAAAATATTATATTTTTTGACACTGTTTCTTTACTTACTTATTATCGGTGTATTTAAAATTATTATACACGAGAAACGACGATTTATAATAAAAGCTGCCCGCAAAGGGTTAAATGAAAACTAAAAATGAAAGCTTTTTAATGTTGAAGAAAACCTTTTAATTATATTTTCTAAATTAAATTTACGATGTCTATAATCTGTAGAGTGGTTTATATTTGATTTTTTTAAATATATACGTAGGTATTTTAATAATTATTGTTTTCATGTAATTATTTGTTTTGAATTTTAATACTAAGCAATAGTTATTTACCTAACAGTCAGGAAAATGATACATTACTGACGAGGAGCAATGTTGCAAAGCAATGCAAAGCTCCGAGTAAAGTGAGACATTTTCCTGACAAGTATGGTATTAAATTTTACCGAAAATCGTAAAAAATCGAAATTTTAAAACATTGTTGAACAACATTTTTAAAATAAACAAAAATCTAGTTTATCAATTTGTTGACTACATAGTTTCCATAGATGGTTACTGTCAAAACAATAAAAGTAATAACGAAAAAAACGACGTCTCTTTTATTTTATTACAATTACTAATTATTACAGGACTAGTCATTAAAATTCAATTTCCCTGCGCGTATATAAGCAGGAAAGTGTTGTTTTGATGACGATTTTCGGTAAAATATTTTGATAGTTTCATGGTCGATAAAAAACGTCTTCCAAAGGGATTTTAATTTTATTAATCTGGCTATTGTACACCTACTAATACGTTATAATCCCTAATTACGGTTAGCGGTGGAATTTACAGGTGACCGACGCTGACCATTTTGGAAGGACGGATTAATTATTGACCGTCGGTGGAGTTTACATACGTCCAGTCGGCCACCCTAAGATTTTGTCATAAGTATTAAGCCGTTCCGAATTTATAAAGGAATGCTACATATACATATACCTGACACCCTTTAATGAAATTAAAATTTAAATTTCCACCAAAGGGCGGTAAAATAAGGTACATTTTTGAAATAATGTAAATTTTTAATATTACGGTTTACATGTACCTGTCGATAACGGTATTGTTATTTAATCTAAAGGATGAAATTTTTACAAATTTAACTTTTAGTTTAATTTTGTGAAGTGATAGCAACAACATCATGCCAAAACGGCCGCATTTAAGTGTTGCTCTTCGGAGTCAGATTGTCTTTTTGGATTCGACAGGTATGTCTCAACGAAAAATTGCTTTAAAATTGAAGTGTTCGCGTGCGACGGTTCAAGATACCCTGAAGCGAGTGGCTGAAACTGGTTCTGTAGAAAATAGGCCAAAAAGTGGGAGAAAACCTGTGAAATCACCCAGACAAGATCGCATTTTGGAAAGATTGTCACTAAAAAATCGAAGGAAAACTTCAAAAGATTTAACACGTGATCTAAGGGCGCAATGTGGGGTCGAGATATCGTCTCAAACAGTTAGACGGCGGTTGAAGGAAAAGGGGCTACACGGTGGCAAAGCTCTAAAGAAGCCCCTTTTGACTGAGCAGCACATTAAAAAACGACTTCAATTTGCAAGAAATTACAAAAAGTGGAATGTTGCCGACTGGGCAAAGATAATTTGGTCAGACGAAAGCAACATAGAGGTACGTATTTTATAATGTTTTTACATAATATTTTTGTATAATTGGACCTTAAACACTTATTTTAGTTATTTTTATTAATCATTAATATTTAATATTAATTTTGAATGTTACTTTCCAGCTTTTCCGTCAGCCTGGATCCACCTATGTAAGGAGAAGGATGGGGAAAGAGTTTGACCCTGCATGCGTTGTGCCCACTGTTAAATTTGGGGGTGGCAGTATTATTTTTTGGGGCTCAATGTCGGCCAGGGGCGTCGGCGAAGTGAAAATCTGCGAAGGGAGGATAAACTCGGACACCTAGATCGAGACTTTACAGGACCATTTAGAAGCTACAATAATAAAATTATTTGAGGAAAATAACCCAAAATATATTTTTCAGCAGGACAATGCACCATGCCATTCTTCAAAAAAAAACAAAGCGATGGTTTACAGAAAATCAAATTCCCATTTTGGATTGGCCGCCACAAAGTCCTGACCTGTCCCCCATTGAAAATTTATGGGCGATATTGAAGAAGAGGGTTGCCCGTTATAAAACTTCAACAAAAGAGGCATTAAAGCAGGCAATATTTAAAGAATGGGCAAAAATTACCCCTGATGTGTGCTACAAATTAGTAGCTACAATGCCTAATCGCATTAAAAGCGTCCTTAAGGCAAAAGGTGGTGCCACCAAATATTAAAAATGATTAATAAAAACATATTTTCAATTTATATTTGTAATTAGTTTTATTAAAGAGCCTTCCAAATTCCTAAAACTTAAAAATCTATAGGTGGCCGACTACATTTGAGCACGACCTTTATTTCATTTTCAAGCTGCGGGCTCTCGGTTGGGCGTATGAAAAAATTTTTAAAACAAAATTTATCGAAAATTTTATGCTCTACAATTTTTATAATAGATCTTAACATCATGTGAGCTATAGAAACCGAGATAATCGAGAAAAACCGATTTTTGTGACCTTCGATCTAGAATAACTTACCGCACAGACACGAGATTTTATGAGACTTTTGATACAACTTTTAGAATACCAAAATGAAGGTGTATACGAGTTTTCAGCTTATTATCTCTCATTCCGAGGTGAAACCCTAATTTGACTGCACTATATTACAAATATTAATTAAAATTATTAGCTCTTGAAAATACAATAAATATGATTATCAATAATGAGCTAAAAGATACAAATAAATCTTATTATATTATATTAAATTTGTATCTTTTAGCTCATTATTGATAATCATATTTATTATATTACAAATACTATGTACTTAAAACGGCTTCTTTCGTGATTTCGCATTGGCGAAAACATTCACGATGTCAAAATTTATGCCGTTTAATACATTCTCTCGATGCAAATAAGAGCCAACGCGTTTAATTTTTCATTGGATAGTGTAGATCTGCGTTAGTCCTTCAGTCTCTTTAATGTTGAAAACGATCTACCTTCCCCCACCCCCCCCCGTACAGTTTGTCACTGCTTTGTAAACAAAAATTCGAAACAATACCATCTATTATATTAGGAAAAACACTGTCAATTTTCTTGTCTTTTAATTGTCTTAGAAAGTCTAGCAATCCATTCGATCTTTGGCTTGAATTATTACTATTATTTCACCTTCTAATTGGTTATCGAGATCATGTTTATACTTTTTAATTAAGTTTGAACATTTTTCTTAGATTTGTTTAATAGTCGTAACTGATAAAATTATTTAAAAAGCCCAATTCTGCATTGGTCTCTATACAAGACTCTTGAGAGTTCCGTTCCTTGAAAGTTCCATTTTGAGTTTATCTATTAATGGAAGAAATACTTTTTATTTTTTGAAGTGAACCCATTTTTGTAATTTAAAATTTTTTTGTGTTAAAAATATACAAGCTGCTACTATGGTTTACCAATGTACAACGACAAAATCTCGGATTGGTAAAACAATACTCAGAATTAAATTTTGCATCTCGTGAAATTATGCGCCTCTAAAATTTTGCGCCACAAGCCCGGGCTTCATGGGTTTTTGCGATAATACGCCACTGGATATGCAAATAAAATATAAAAAAACGATTATCATCATTTATTTATTATAAACTACTACTACTTACTATACACATATTAAGCTAAGTTGGATTGATGTCAATGAAATTAAATCAATTCATACAAAATTATCAATATTTCATTAAAACACATTTGACCGAGCATTTGAGATATTTTCTTATGGCGTACCATATTGAGCAATTCTTCCTAGGTAATCCAATCTTTTGTTGTTTAATAATTGTTTGCGGTATTTTTTTGTCGTATTTAACATTATATTCTTTAACATAATTTGGACAAACTTGCCCGTATTTACTTAAACAATAAACGTAATCAACTTTTACACAATGTGAAATATAATATTAATTGCAAATCGTCAAATCGAATCCTAGAACAAAAAGGATATTGAGGTTATGAAGCTTTGGGTTGTGATTTTTGGGGTTGTGATTCTTGGAGTTTGGAGCTTGGAGATGCTGTGTGGGTGGTGTGCAAAAGTATAGAGGTTGAGTGAGATATACTTGTATAAGAAGTAGTAAGCGTAGAAGATGAATCGGATCTAAATAATAATAATTGATCTCGACAATATGTTTTTTGGAACGATGACGTTGATGGCAATGCCTCAAGATAATGCTGTCATTTTTGCATGTTAGTTTAAAATATTAAATTGTCAATTCCGTTCATGTGAATGTCACGAGATACTTCATCAAATGTTCTCAATTTTGTAGCCATTAAATCTGCATACTGAGAACATACATCCGTACTCGGCTTTTTACAAACGGATTGCATAATCTCTTTAATGGTGTCAGCGCAGATATAGAAACAAAATAATCTAACCACTGGATTTATTCCTTTTTGACCTGTTTCGGGGGTGACTTCCACCATGTTCACAATAAAATAAAAATATAAAAACAGTTTACACACAAATTAAAATTAAGCATGTACATATAAAAGATAAAGTCGTAAAATTATTATCCACTATCCTGTTATCGTTGAACGTAGATTCAGCCCGCATCGAATAGTTTGAACAGCGGTAAATATGTCTCCGGGAGGACCTCATTGATAACGATCTTTCTGCTGTTTTTTAAGTTTCTATTTCTTTCTATCATCTCTAGCTTCTTTCTATCTTTTTCCCCCACGTGTAGTACTCTTGTGTCATCATTGTTACTTTTGAATGAGTGTCTCTCGTCCAAGAGATGTCTTGCGAAGTTTGAATTTTCCGGCTTTCGGTTCTTCCATGCTCTCAGGTGTTCTTTAATTCTCGGATTGCATAATTTTATATGCATCTTCTATGCGGCTTTCCATCTTATCCTCTTGAGCACTTTTTTTACATATTGTTCTTAATGGGGATCTAGATCTGTTAGTAGGTGCATCTGCTCCATCTTGTTCACTTCGTCGTCGATTTGAATTTCTTCATCTTGGTTGGTATCTTCTCTTATTGCCACCAAATCCTACGAGAGAAATGCCAAATTAATTAAAAATTTAATATCGGGAGGGCGAAGAGCTTGTGAGTTAGGAGTCGGAGTAGGGTTGTTAGCGAACTGCAGGGAGGAAAAAATCTGATTCTCAAAAACTTCGTTGTAACTTACTAGTTCATCTGTGGTGAACAATCTGTGAGATTTCTCCTATATTCTGCATGGTCATCGTGGAAGACGGGCCAGGCTATCTTATCGGCGGTTCGTTAGTCGAGGACAGGCTGGGTCGGTTCGCCAAGATGGAAGAGAAGTAGAGGGCTACTTACTGCCAGCTGGTAGATTTCATCGAAGTTCTTGAGCAGGACAATTTCTAAGGGTCAGTTGTATAAAGCTCAGGTAAGAGTTAAACCAGGATCAACTCACTGTTGATCCAATCAGAGTGCTCAAAGTCAAAGTTAACCCTGGTTTTACTCTGATACGAGGTTGATCTTCTGGAATATAACTGGCCCTAAGATGTCATCTTGATGTGGATCACCGAGTCTTTCGTGTGTTGATTCGGTTGGGCCGTCTACCACAAAATCTAGGTAATCGGAAAAATTGTCAAGGGCTAGACCAGCTCTGTTTATCTTTCCCGAATGTCATCTGGTGTGCTTGGCGTTCAGGTAGCCAGCAATGATGGATGAACAGTTTCCTTAAAAAAGTACTTCTATATCATCAACCGGTAGAGCGGATTGGGGTGAATTGTATACCGCGGAGATCTGTAAAAAATTTGAATTACTAATGCCCGCACCTATAGTCTATGCTTGGCTCCAGCAAAACTTGAGCACGACTTAAGTACGAAATTGTTTATTTTGACTGGTCGATTTCGTACTTAGAAGTAAAGTATCGAGCTACTTACTTTGATACATATCTTGATACTTGATTTCGGTGTCTTATATTTCGTTATGTTCTATCGATCTCTTGATGTATATTGCTGTTGCCACCCCTCCCCCCCTCTTTAGGATCTTTCGTTTCGGTAGAGAACGTAGTTCGGTATCTTTTACTTTGATGACGCACGGAAGTACGTTTCGCAGACCAGGATGACGTTCAGATCGTGTTCCATAGCAAAATCTTCCAGTTTAGCCAGTAGAGGTATATTGCTTTTTAAGCTCTCCCTTAATGCCATTGGTACTCCAATATTTTTGGTGCTATTCCTGTGTTTAACGAGATCCTTTAATTTAGAGCAAAAATTCCTTAAACGGTGATTACGGCACTCAATTTTTTGTACCAGGAAGCAGCCGTATGGTTTTACTGTTGCCAATGTTTCGGTGATACTACTATCACCATCCCCAATTAATTTTTCAAATATGATTCCATGAATATCTAAAGACATTGAGAACCCTTCAACAATAATATCTGATTCCATAGATGTGGAAGTACCATTCCAATTTTTGAAATACTTATGGGTAGTAGGTTTAACACCTTCCGGTCCTGCTTTAGAGCACATTGTACAATATTTATTGCGGATACTTAAATATAACAATTTTCTAGTTCGATTTCCAATAATACAACTCTAAAAAAAACTGAATTTCAATCCTATTCACATGTTACTTGTGTTATAAAAATAAGTATTTACAACTCCAGATGATACATTATAATTCACTTTGTAAGACCGTTTGCACCATGAACCATCGGCAACTATCGTTATTAATGGTCTGCCATTTTTGTCTACATTTCCCATTTCTATTGCTAGGTGAACTGCTTCCATACCTGCTGCTTTCATTGAGTCCCAGGTAGTTTTTTTATTTGTGATTGCTCATTGTAGGAATATCCAATGCAGCGTGGGGTCTGCCATTTGTGAACAATACCAGCAGCATAGTGTAAAGCCTAGATTGACTGACTGTGAAACGCGTAGCCGCGGTTCAACTCCTGGTTGCGCCGAATATACTGCTGTGATCTAAAAAGTCCAAAATAGATCTGTGGGCTTCCCTTGATACACACTACATGTAATTAGTTTTCACTGTTTGTAGTGTGTCTAAGCCAACTAATTTTAATTTTAATTTTTAACATCCATTTCCAATAGATATACATGCCAAAACAGCAGAATCACTTACTGACATTTTCTCGCTGGTTGGTTCATCTGAATAAATTTCTCTTGTAATATTGCATCGCTTACATTCCAATTGAAATATACTATCTAGCCCATTCCTTTTCTCTGAAACTAAAGACATGTTTGAAATGTTACAAGGAAAAGACTCATGACAACCCATTTCAGGTAATTGCTAGAAAAAATAGTTAATGTTAACAATAAGCCTCCCGGAAGTTATTTCATCCTTTTGAATCCAACTGATTCATTTACATCATGACATTCGTTCTCAACTTCATAATCCATGGCGTTATCACTTGGATCTAAAGTTGTTGTGAAACTACTGTTTATAGGTGATTGAGTTTCAGAATAATATTCTTCGTTCGGTAAGATGGATGACGACATTACGTAGATACGATAAAATTGTAATGATCAAACAAATTTAAAATTTTAAATAAAGAATAAATTGTGACACAAACTGCGCCCCTTCTCGGACCGATAGATTCTAGGGGCAGTATATCAATGAACTTTTTTTCCCTCCTAGCTACGCCACTTTAGTGAAAAAGTGAATCCGCATCAATATAGGTTCGAAATATATAATCAGAATTGGTATCCAGTCGTGAATCGTCTGGCATGATTGCAATTCAATCTTCACTGTAAGCAGCATTGGCGCAATTAGGTATAATATTTTGGGGGGGGATAAAACGAGGACTTACGTCGATTACGCTTTCTATATCAATAGAAATATCCATTTTTTTACCGCAGTCAATGATGGCTCCCATAAGAATATTGGAAGGTTTTTGCAAAGTAAAGTATCCGCAAATATAAAATATCCGATAATTAACCAAACGTTAACGTAATCCAAATAAATTACATAATCTTAAAGAATTATTAACTTAGAGTATGTACCGTACTTACTGACCATCGGTGCAGTCTACATACGTACCCTAACCGAACCCGGTGCAATCTACATGTCGGATATGAGACCCTTTGACCATGTTTTTATGCATGTCGCTAAGGAAAAGTTTGACTTTTGTGACGTTTGGAGAAAAATAACTATTTACGATATAAGTGTTAAAAGTAGGATTTTATTTTGTTAGTGGGGAATTTTGCGAAACGAGCGAGAGCGAGTTGAGCAACCCCCACGAACAAAATAAAATCACTTTTAACATGTATATCGTACAATATTTTTTATACAACTGTTTATATTTAATTTAAAAACGAATTCAAAATAATTATTAAGAGTATTTTAAATTGTTTCACAAAAATCAGCTATGTCGTGATGTAGCCACGTTATGCAGTGACAATTAAAAATTTGTCTTTTAGAAACGTCAGAAAACTTGTGAGTATTTTTAAAACAGTTTGTACTATTTGGCAGCAAGAAATTCGTTAACTATATACTTCCTAAGGGACTAATATCAGTAATTGTTCTAATTCGAATGTGTTTTTAATTATATATTATAAATAAATATGTATGTTACTGTTTATAAATAATTTATAAACTAAATACCACTAGTGTTAAAAAGCTTTTTTTTACTAGTGTTAAAAATATTTTTAACCAGCTACCTTATAAAATTCAATTTTTAACCCGGGTAACTTGAACTAAAAGTGACATTTTTAATGTCAGTTGTATAAAAAATATTTTACATATTTTTGTGTCAAGATTTTACACGCTGAAAATTTGAACTAACAAAATATTTCCGTGTAAAATTTAACACAATTCCGTGTGGACCTGGATTAACACAGGAATGTGTTATTTTGTGTAATTATGTAATTTATAATAATTTTTTTTTCAGCGTACTGAAAGGGAATATTCAATTTTATTTAATACATGCAACCTAAGATGCACCTGAAATGCGATACTAAAGTTTGTTAAGAAGTTAGCATACCGTGAGGCGAGTATACTATTTTATCGCAAAACAAAAATAATAGCTATTATATCAAAAATAAAAATCCTACACAAGTACCTATTATGAAATATTTTGAATTAGCAATAACTCAAGAACGGCGCTAGATATCTAATAACTGAGCAAAAAAATTCTCTCCCCTCGCCTCTGCTCAGCCGCCGTGAATTATCGCTAGGAAAGCAAATGCAAAAATTCAGATCAATGGCGCCAAAAAAAAATTCGTATTTTAGGTTAGATTTGCTTAAAATACGAAAAAATTAAATTCGAAACAAATAAGACGAATTAAAACAATGTAATTACGTCAACCCAGTATGGCTATAGTAAAGCCTAAGGTGCTATTTTTCATCCCGCGTGCGAAGGTTTTTGCACGAGGTGTTAACCAACAAAGAAGCCATATGCAAAGTTTCAGATCAATAGCGCGGGAAAAAGGTATTACTTTAGTCCCGCATAGTGGCTAATAGTGAATCTTTATAGTAAGTAATCGTAAAATTCCAATGACTTCAGATTTTTACAAATTAAACAATGTCCGTAAGATTTTCGATATTTCCCCCTCCCCCCAAACCCTTACGTAATTAATGGACAGCCCCTTAGCCGTTGTTATTGGTTTAAATTCAAAAGTACTTTCAAGCAACTGTAATGAGATTCATTTGAGATTCATTGGTGGACAACAGTAGACAACAACAAACAAGTTGAACAACAAATCTCTTTCTTATCTATGCCACAGATCAAGTAAGACGTGTATTTACAAGAGTGATTCAAAGCAGCCAAACGACCAAAACCTAAAACAATTAGTGCATATTGTGTTTTACAGGATTATTATTAGTGAAAGAAATTCATCGATCATAAACTTATTGCTAGTGAACATAAATAAAAATTTTTGAAATTTTATCAAAATAATAAACAGTCAGTGACAAATTTTTTCAGCGATCGAAAGTAAAGTGAAGAATTTTCCATCGATTACCAAAAATCTGAGAACCACGTGGCATACTAAACTAGGTTAGGTATACCAAGAACATCATCATGGCTAGTGGACGTAAGCTATGTGTATGTATGTAAGCTAAGATAAGTAATCTATAGCGTATTATTTTAAAATTTTTATTGAATTTTAATTGAACTTCATTCTAGTTAACGTACTAGAAGAAAATTCAAATTAAATTTTTAGTATTTTTTCCGTATTTTAAAGTTTCTAATCTAGAGAAATTTTTTAAAGTCATAAAAATCATTAGAAAGTTTAGCTTAACAATTTATGTTCAACATCTGCTTGAAGTAAATAGAAGGGATGTTTGTGCGAGAGTAAAAGAGGAAAAACCCTCCCGAAATAAATGTTATAAAAAGACATACATATGTAAAAATTAGGCAGTTACCATTAAGTTCCAATCAGTTCTAAGTTGAGTTGGGAGTCGTCAAATAGTTATTAGTCAGTTGTTGAGGGTTGTTAAGAAGTTATCAGTCAGTCGTTAGAAAAATCGCGGGGTTGTTAATCAGTAGTGTCGCGAGGAGTTAGTTGTCAATCAGATAGTTAGTTTTTAATTGGAGTTGTCGTTTAATCAGAGTATTATTAGTAAGTGCGAAACCAAGTCGACCAGTTGTGCCTATATTTAAATTCTTAAATAAATCAATTAGTTTCACATTTTTAATAAATTGGTTAATTATGTGTCGCCAAACAACAATTCGATCCAATTACACTCAACAAAATTGTAAATTTTAAGGTAAGATTTATGTAAAGGGGATATTATTATTGTCATTTTGTCATAATTTCATAACAAGTTATAATATATTGTGATTCGTATTATTCAATCTTTTATTTAGGCTCGTTAAGGCTTAAAAACATAATACAGTAGAAACTCCATCATTCGACACTCCCATATTGGACAATTCGGAGAATTTCTCATGCTAATGGACATGTGGGTGACGGTAAACTGCACGAACGACTGCAGGTAGCTGAAAAAAAAAGTGGTAAACTGCACTCCGAGCAAAAAAACCAAAAGTAATCCCTATGGTAAACTGCACTCGAAGTTCGTGCAGTTTACCACAGGGATTATTTTCGGTTTTCTATCAGGTAGTTGAATCCTTATTATTTTTAATAAATTGTTATCCCAAAAATTAACATAAATGTATTGTTTATTTGAAAATAGAAGTAAAAATATCAAATCAAATCAAAAAATAAAATTTAATTTAATTAAAATTTTATAAAAAATTAAAAAATAACATATAAAATTGGTAACCTAATAATAAGGTATGGCATTTAATTAATGTGGGGGCAACTGTAAAATGAGACAGCTCTTACAAATTGCAACCGCGATATTTTATCTGCTTCGTATTTTCGCAATAAATCAGTAACAATTGTTTGCTTTTGTTTAGAAGTTTTGTTTTGGGAAGGTGGTTTTCCAACACTATTCAATGCTATAAAAACTTTATGTTGCTCATGTTTAAGAGCTTCAACAAATTTGTATATATTTGGGCGAATAGAATTAAAGTTCTGTTTAAATGCGGCATGGAATGATTCACAATCATTGGTTGTTGAAATCAAATCCACAGACGCCTTGGCCCAAACCACTGGAAGAAACATGGCTTTTCTATCCACATATATAGTGAATTATTCACAAAACTTTTCGAGATTGGCATTAATGGGTTTGATTTTTAACAAATCATAGTAAGCTTCCAAAACGTCGTCCGCTTTCAAAAACTTCAATCCGAAGCAATAGCGCAACCACCTACCAACTTCAGAATCGCGATCTTGATAGTCTGAAGCTAGGCCGTTTTTTTGGAGAGCACGGTACCACGCTTGACCAAGATGAAACCTGCAACCTTCAATCGATGCTTCTGGCCATTGAATTGCACACGCGTTTCTGATCGCTACTTCAAAATCGGTAACTATTCTGCGTATTTGGAACAGCTTAAACATCTCGAATATGGTATCATCTATTAAAAAGGAAGAACCAAGTGTGCATATTTGTTTAAGACAATCAAGGTATGTTGCTTGTTTCTTATCTGGTAATAAACAAAAAACCAGCGGTATATAATGACCATTAAATTGTCCATGGATGGTAAATAATTGGTAGAAGAATTTGGCACAATATTCAAATGTACCATCCATATAGATAGCTTCAGCTGTTGCCAAAGCAGCCAAATTAGTGGAGCACGAAAATATAACAATATTCGAAGTGGGATCGTTAACTGTCAGAAAATTTTCACCTTGTCCGGTTTTTATATCCATCTCTTGTAGCTTCTGATGCACTTCTGCAATATCTTTTGGAAGAGTACTCATACTTTTCCGTCGCATGTTGTAAGTATTTTTTTTGGCATATTGTAAATCTCTCTTCTGCAAAACCTGAGTAGAAGACGGGTTTTGGTCCAAACACGTATTCGCAATTTGTTGTGGCGTTTGCAACGGTTGTTCACTCGCTAGAATTTTCATTCGACTTGACAAATCTTGCCTATGCAAAAGCTTCTCATTAGATTCATGTGTGTGGTTATCTTGAACATATCTAATGTGCATATCAGCGCGTTCTCCCAACACTTTAATAAACGCGGTACATTTTCTTTTACAGCATCGCCATTTTTGTTCGCCTGTTTTCAGCAGACATTCCATATAAAATTTGTTTTTCCGATAAAGTAGTAAGGACTTTCCTCGTTGGCTTGTTGTAACTGATAGTTCGGATATTCTCTTCTGATCTCGTTAATGTTTATGAATAAGTAATCTTTTTTATATCAATAAAATGTAAATCTTTTATATAGAAAATATTAATAAATCAAGTAGTACCAATAAAAAAAAATTATCGGATAAAATGATTTTAATCCAGTAATTAAATGCTTATTTTACAAAAAAATTTTACAAAAAAAAACAAAACTTGAGTTAATTTTATATAACGATCATAGGATTAATAAATTTAATCGTATAAAAAAATAACTTTTGTTATACTCTGTATATACCCCTATTTTTGGGGTGCAGCTTATACCTGAAAAATGTTCGGGGTGCAGTTTACTACTTTGCAAAATTTTGTGCAGTTTACTTGGGGTGCAGTTTACCATTATCAGGTAGATTTGGAGTGCAGTTTACTTTACCCCGGACATGTAATTATGAGCTTATGACGCACAAGTTGTGAGCTTATCAATGTAACGTAAAATAAAGGGTAATTTAAATTTGAAAAAAATGTTATTCGAAATATATAAAAATAAAATATTTACATGCTAATCGTATAATAGTTATGTTATTTTCGTAATGAATATCATCACAATTTTGTCATTTAATTTATAAAATTTATTCGTAAAATATAAAATTATTTTAAAGTTTATATTACCTATGCAAGTGTCTAATAAAATTTTTGCAAAATAATTCTTTTTACAAAATTTGTATATTTAAATTACACCTTCAAGTTTGCTGGGTAAGGCATAGTGGAAATAAATTCTTATCGTAATTAAGAATAGCATGATATGTTTATATCATATAAAGATATTAATTTCAATTCCCTATTCGACAAATTCTATGTTTGGACAGAAAATGGGTCCCGTTTATGTCGAATTATGGAGTTTCTACTGTACCTGTGAAAAACCATAAATTACTTTGCCGACAATAAAAGGTGAGTTAGGTTCATCCTGCGCTTCCAAAATTAGTACAAATATTTTACCACGCTTACCCAAAAATTTATTTTTGTTTGTTTGTTTTGTTTTCGTAACAGTGATTACGAAGTGGTGCATTCGTAATTAGCTCAATTAGCACCTGGTGGCAGCGATCGCTATCGATTTAGTAAGTAAGTTAATCCGCCGTACTGTTCTCTCTATTCTCTTAATTAAAATCTATAATTTTTACAACAATTAATTAATTTTTAAATATCAAAGAGAAAGCAGGTTGCGACAGATTTGATTCGACCAAAATCTGAAATAAAAGAAATAGTGCTATTTATAAAAGCGTGGAAAAAACGAAATAATTACTATTTCATAAATCCAAATAGTGAAATAATATTGGACAGTCAAATTGAACTGATTATAACTTTGTAATGAAATTAATTTCTTAGTTCTAGAAACTTAGAAATAAACAAGTTACATGAAAATCGAACTAATCTATTTTTATCCTAAAATATTTAATTCCCCCCCCCCTGGGTAAACTTGATCAAACCTGAGTAAAATGAAAAAATAGTGAAAAATATTCAGCCGCCGTCTTTCACCCAGAAATACGACTAATTTGCATATAATCGATATTCTGTGTAATTTTAATTAGTTTTAAGCTTAACTTCAAATTTTTTTTACGTTCGAAAATGATAATTCTATTGGGAACTGGGCCATTGTCGGCTAACAGGGAGCTGTTTAGCTCACCGTTGGCGCACTTGAATTGTTTGAAATCATCTGGGATTATCAAATCTTCCATTTTAGTAGGAACAGGGGGGGAGCAGTGTTGATTAGATTCCGTACTCTTCTTACAATTTTTTTAAGGAACCTTCTGTTAGTAATGCAACTTTTACACTTTCGGATATAATCCGTTGTCTTTACCAACACATTCATTTATCACTTGAGACGTTGGTTCCATAATGTCTTTCGCTATTCTTTTTATCTCATTGACAACAATCGCTGCTTTTACGTTAGCAGCATTACTGTCATGAGTGTGATAATTGAATTCCTTTAATAAAATACCTTCCATGGTTGTGTGAATTCTCACTTTACACTCATGAGACTTTCTTCTGTCGCATCTTCAAAATTTTTTTGTTTCACATGAACTAACTCTTTTAAAAACATACATAAAGCCGTCTAAAGTAAGTTTTTCTTTGCCCTTTCGACTAAAAAAAAATTCATACTCCATTTTAATTGTAGAAGGAAACGTTCTCGTCCGATGTAGTTACTCAAAAACAGGATATTGGGTTAGCGGACACCAGATAAAACTACAAAGTTACTTTGCCGACGTTTCGAAGGTATCCTGAAGATGAAGGCTTAGTATACCTTCGAAACGTCGGCAAAGTAACTTTGTAGTTTTATTTGGTGTCCGCTAACCCAATATCCTGTTTTTGTGTCCATTTTAATTGATATTATGGATGCACTCACAAGATATTTGAACTATTTGTTTATAACGACAGCGTTAAGACCCATTCAGATAAAGATTGTTGCCTTGCCTTGCTTAGGTAGAAACTAGCAAGGGCCAATCAGATTGTAGTATTTTCTTAATCCTTAAAATTACGGTTGCGATGCTGAGGTCTTGCTAAAGCTTGTCAATGCCAAGCTTTTCAACTTTGCAAGGCAACGGTACCGAAGCAAGCCCCAATCAAATTGAAGTATTTTAAAAACTGCGCGCGTCCTCTGTATAAAATGTTCAATGAAAATGTGATTAAATGTGATATAGGGGGAGAGAGGGGTCTAAAAACCTTAAAAATCGTGTAACGTAATTTATGGATTAATTTATGTATTTATGGATCGCAATTACATTATTACATATTACGTGCAAATCTATTGTAACAAAATATTTTGGGAAATCCAAATTTCATAATCTTCTGTACTTAAGTTCAATTTATGAGATTATAATAAGAGAACAGGTATCTAAAGCTTGAAGTGAAGGGCCTTGTAATAAAAGTTTTTAAAGATTTTTAACAATTTACAACAGAAAATTAGGGATTCTTAAACTATTGTTCGAAATGGTTTTAAATGAATAGAAGAATTAAAGTAGCAATAAATTACGAAAAACTCATTGTATTCACACCAACTATAATATACTAAACGTATAATATTTACAATACAAAATAATCCATAAAATTCGAATTTCATAATTTAAACCTGAATTATAATAAAATAATGGTATTAAGTACTAGGTACTAGAGAAGAATGCGGGACGAGAAAAATCCCGTACTGTAACATGTACAGAATGTACAGTCCCGCAGTCCCGCGCGGGACTGCATGCAGAACCGTAACTAGGGGGTGGCGAGTGAGGCCCCCGCCAAGGGCGCAACTACCAAGGGGGCGCAAAACTGACCATATTTTTAATTGAAAATTTTGTTAAGAAGATAAATTCCACGTAATTGGAAAAAATTAAAAAAGAATTATTTTTAAGACAACTTTCAGCATTCGACGTTGAAATTAGATTTTGAAACTGTTCAAAATCTTTCCGTTTTTTCTTAAAAAAGCATTTATGAAGAAGAAGTTATTTATTTGTCGGCCATAAATAGTAAAGGTTTCTATGGGAAACTAGTAACAACAAAATAATAAAAACTACCCTTAAATCGGCTTATTTCTTATACTTTGTCGGTATACGTAAACATATGTCTTCTTCTTGGACAAAGTAGTTTTTCTGGAAAAAATTAGGTAAATCACATCTGGACATTTTATTATATGATTTGAATTTATTTTAAGCATATTTTGAAGTATATATTAGGTATAATGGATAATTTTGAAATTTTATTTTACACAAAAGTTTACTTTCGATTGCTACAGACCTTTAACTTGTTCGTGAGAAAATTTTGGAAAGTGAATTAGTGAACTAGTTAAGAATAAATTAATTTAGTACAACCAACGGCGGCACCTATTTATAAACTAATCAGGTAATTAATACATATTTAATTTTTTTCTATTTCGATTTAACCCTAGATTACTAGACTTATTTTGACAAAAATAAATACTGGACTATCGTAAATATTACTACTATCAACAAAGTTGCTGATTTTCTATAAGAGCTTTATTCAAAAAAAAACTACAAAAATTATTATAAAGTTTTCAAACATTTAGTAATACAAAAATATTATAATATTAAAAATAATTTATTATATTATACTAATTTGAAATACATACAGTGCACATATTACTGCGATGTTCAGTGCAAATTCGTTGATATAAAAAATTCGTTTTTACAATAATTATTGTTTTTGTAATTTACAAAATCATTTGCACCAAAAGTGTGACAAAGAATTTTTATCGATTTTCATTAGGTATTAATTTGCGTTAATTATATTTTCGAGTATGTATAAGAATGAAAAATAAATTAAGCAACATTAGCGGTGCGGCAAAAAAATAGAAAATTAAAACAAATCCAAGCCAATATGGTATTAGTTTTGTTCACATTAAGTTGTCTTTTAAATTTTAATGCCCTTTTAACTTTTATTACGAAATAACGAAACAATTCGCCACTCTATAATATTTTTGATATTTACAGTAAAAATAAAATTATCGCATTTCATGTTTTTTACGTTTTAATACATGATTTAATTTTGTCCCGGGTCTCTCATACGATTTATCGGGACGGTTTGAATGTTTTTTTGAATGAATGAATGAATTTGTGATTGTGGTTAGAGTATTAGTATCGGTGGCTATTTCAGAAAGCACTCGACTACGGCTGCATGTTACATGTCCTTTTACGCACTGTATGGTTTCAGAAATGGGTCCAAAAAAACCTTCTGGAAGTGCATTTAAAAAAATTAAAAAACGAAAAGAAGAAGATAACAAAAAATTAGCATCGGCGCTTGGAAGTTGGCTGCGAAATGACGAAAAAGAGATACATGATGGTGATAGACTTGGCAATAGCAATGTACTTCAAGAAGAAGGAAAATACGACGAAGAAAAAAAGAAAATAGAAAATGATAAAGAACATAGCGAGACTGATACGGCTTCAGAAGACAATCACAGCCAGATAACTCCAATGGAAATAGATATAAGCATGATTGATGATTTTGAAGAAGAAAGTGATCTTGAGCAACGTTTTCCCGCAATACACTGTCATCCTGTTGATCTTGAAAGTCCTAGAACATCTTATACACATGATGAAAATGATGCATGGAATGCTAATGATGTGGGAATAGAAATAATCTACGAGGATCCCAAAAAATGGCCAAAAAATTTTCGATCAGACAAGATTCGTTGCAAACTAGTAGAACGAGGCCCTCAAACAATTGACTTAGATAGCTACAAATTTCTTTGTGCAGATGATGGCCGACACTTTTCTCAGAAATGGTGTTATAAAATTCTACCAAACGGGGAAAAGGTAAAAAGGCAGTGGTTGTTATACAGCCAGTCTAAGGACGCCTTGTTTTGTTTCCCTTGTATTTTGTTTTCAAATTATGACAAAAAGGAAAAATCAGCTTTCAGTAACATGGAAGAGGGGTTTAGTGATTGGAAACATTTAAATCCGCATATTGTCAATCACGAAAGATCGATATGCCTCACCGAAATTGTTATGTCGCGTGGAAAGAACTAGAAATTGGGCTGAAAACCTGTAGTTCTGTTGATGCAGAACATCAAAAATTGATACAAGCTGAAGCGGAAAAGTGGCGTAGTATTCTCAGATGTATTGTGGATGTAATTCTCCATTGTGCAAGGAATAACTTACCTTTAAGAGGAGGTTCCGATTCTATCAGTGACAACAACTGTGGGGTATTTCTAAGTACGTTAGAGCTTATTAGTCACTACAATCCACAACTGTCAAAGCACATAGAAAATGTCAAAAGCGGAAAACATGTCACTAGCTATTTTTCACCTCTAATTCAAAATGAGATCATAGACCTAATGGGACAGAAAGTTCGGTCTGAAATACTAAAGAATATAAGAAATGCCAAATATTTTTCTATTTTGTTTGACTGTACCCCAGACACGGCACATTTAGAGCAGATGAGTGAAATAATCAGGTATGTTACCATTAAGGATGGGAAATGCTCAGTTGAAGAAAGTTTTGTGGACTTCATCGTAAGTCACCAGAAAAGTGGAAGAGGATTATCAGAAGAAATATTGAAAAAGCTTGATTATTTTGAATTAATGAAATTAATGAATTAATTTCTGCGCGAGTAAAACTAAGAACGTCACTTTTACTTTGATCGGAATTAGTATCACCTCTTAGTAAATCAGTTTCAGAATCACTGTGTTTTCTCTTCTTATTGATATGCTCCATTTTATATTATTATATTATATTTTATACGATTATATTATGAAAAATTTTAAAAACAATTTTCTTTATATAGACATATTTTTAAAACTTTTTAGTTGGTAATGCCAGATTATATTAAACTATTAAGCGTTGCGTGCGGGACCCGCGGTACGTGCAAGACCCGCGGGACGTGCGAGACCGCGGGACGTGCGAGACCGCGGGACGTGCGGGATCCGCGGGACGGGACCTACTGGACGACGCGGCACTGCGGGACGAGACAAGAAAAGTAGTCCCGCATTCTTCTCTACTAGGTACTAACAAAAATCGCTTTACATAAATCCGAGAATAAAAACTCTCTTGCATATATAACTTGCATTATAGTGATCGCGGTCTTGCGGTCTAATGGCTGCGGTATTATGGGTTTCCGGTATTATTGTCTTGCGGTGTAATGGTTCGCGGTCTACCAGCCGCGGTATAGTGGCCGCAGTCAAATGTCCTAGACCGACATGAAGCTTACACCTTATTATTGGAAGAATTAAACGAACTAATAGAAGCCAGCAATTTTGGGTGAAGTGAAAGTGTTACATCCCTCAGTGATAAAACCAGAAACTTTCTTAGAACAACTTCAATGCATTCCAAATCAACTTAGTAAACTCCAATTACGATTAAAACTAATCAGAGAAAATCTGCCGTATTTTCAAGATATCGCGAGAGTATCAGCGTACCAAACACACAATAAAGTAATATTCGTCATCGAAATCCCTTTAGTGACACTCAATACGTATACTTATTATCACAATTATCTTTTACCTGCTAAAACTTCAACAAATTATGTATTTACGATCATCAATCATATTCATCCCTATATCGCTATTTCAGAAGACCATTCACAATTTTTCATACCGGAAAACTGCATCAGCATCGGGCGTGCTTAAATTGGGCACTAAACCTTAATCTTTTTTGATCTCTTTTAATCCCACCCTTAAATTGGGTACCCACGAAGGGATTATGGTATAAGAGGATTATTACTTCGAATAATAAAAAATAATTTAACTTGAATTTTGAGCTGCAAGTTTATTGTTTTAGTATTTGAACAACTTACTATCAGTGATAACGGTCACAGTTTAAAATATTACCAAGCTGTTTATATAAACCAACAGACCAGTTCAAAGCTGTTCAAAAGCAGTTCAAAGCTGTTTGTCCAGATCAAGTACTTTTAGTTAAACTGTGTTTATAAAATGAACGCTGATGATGTTGAATTGACTAAAAAAATTATCAAGGCTCGTAACTCTATAAAGCGGAAATTGAATCTAATACATTAAAACTAATACTATTTTTTACTACATAACCTTTTATACCCTTTACCTTTTTAATACAATTCTTTCCGTTTACACGTAAACTATACATTTTAGATCTTAATCCTACAAAGTCGCTCATCACTTTACCGTTTAATTCATCTTTCATCAGCCCGGAAACTTTTTTATTAGTAAAGGGAATTCCATAGGAATTATTAGGGGGGTAATCACTGGTGTCGAATAAATTAATGTTATCTTTCATTATGCTATAAAAGTTAGGACATTTCACGTGATAAATTAACGAATCCGTATCGCAATACATAATTTTAGATTCATATCCGATATCTACCATGAAATCATAATGAAACTAATATAATGACGTTTTAGATATGTCTAACACGGACATGCCTACATACACGGGTTTATTCATTGTAATTTCTAAAGCGTTCATTTCAATAATTACTAAATTCTCATCGAGAATCACCCGACTATGGAAATTGGGTTTAGCAATTAACACCTTTGCTGAATACCGGCCATCCCATTTCGAAACCAACTTTACTACTTTACGCTTGCGCACATCTTCCATCGTCTTGCCAAAAGTGGCGTTGTTCATCAACTTGTAAAAATTCTTTTCAAAATTGTTGCAAGCTTTTGTTCTCATAAACGTATTCAAGTCAATGTACGGTTTTAACCATGCCGATTGTTTGAACTGTAAAATTATATGAATTTTTTTAATTTTGAGTCCATGCTTTAACGCCTGCTTTAAGGCCCGGTAATGGATAACATAGTGCTCTTTATCGTAAAGTGTCGTAAGTAGTTTAGTTTGCTTCGATCCGGGAGGTTGGAGCTTTTGAGAACAAAACGGCAAATCATTATGAAGATCATGTAAATCTTTCGGATATTCCAAATCAACTTCCAAAATATATCCGATTTTACTATCATCTGCGATGTAATTAACATTTATATCTAAATTCGAACACCATTTAAAATCGCCCGAAGGGAGTGTCTGTGACATCGCATAACCATATAAATTATTAACGTCGAGATATTGAAGATATGATGTTTCCTTCTGAGGATCGTAATCGGTCATGTACTTGTTGTTAGCCCGTGCAAATCGGTTCGAGCATTGTGAAATTCCACCACGAATACCGCGCTCAATGAACATTAGCATATCGATATCACTAATTAAATCGAGTTCTGTTCCCGTGTATTTGAGCATTGCATCCCAAGTGAGGCCCGGAGCACTTACGTAATGGGCTGCATCTAATCCGTACACCTTATAACAGGTATCGCGGAAATGCTCAAATACGTCAGCCAGCAATAGAACGTCGGTTTTCAAGTACAAGTCCGAGTACTCTCCCAAAGTTTTAATTTTAAATACATTCCATACATTTTTCGAGTGCTCGTAATCCTCGTCGGAAATAAACTCTTCCTTTAAAGTATTATAAAATTTGGCTTTCGCGGGTAATTTTCTTTCGTCGAGGATGTTGAGCGATGTCACATAATCATATGGAAATACCCCTTTACGTTTCATTAAGTTAAATTTAGTATTATCTAAATATTCCTTGTTTGTAATTTTAAAATCATCTAAATTGGAAACTAACCCTTCCAATCCTTGAGACATAAATCTAAATGAATCAATAAATTTATATTGAATTTCAGAATCTTTGATGTATTTGGTGAAGGAAATGTATTTTTCCTTATTTACGGGAAGGAGAAATACATTACCTTCTATTTCTTGTGCAATATCCTTAATTAAAAAATGTGCGTCATAGCCGCTAAGGTTATGACAAATTATTGGAATTGTTTTACAATCTTTATAATTTAAATTACAGCTGTTATGCGCAGCTCCTCTGAACGAACCCTGTATATGGCTGTGGTCTCTTACCTTTCCATCTTTTTCGGTAAATGCTTACCGCAAATGTGGCATTTCGTAGCAGATTGAAATTCCCATTCTTCTCGCATGGATAATTGCATCGGTTGCATTGCCCAGTAAACTGGTTCAACATCCTCCACAATTTGTCTAAGCTCTTTGGCAAACCATTTGCGCACTCTGTACCGCGATAACTTCTATAGTAAGATAGCTCTTGATCGTAGTCGCACTTAAAATAATATCCTATACTATGTGTTTTATGTTCTTGATACTTTGTACTGTTTTTACCGCACTTTTGGTTAATAAGTTTTAAAATACTTTCAGTGTCTAGATAAATAACAAAGGGCACTTTTTCTTGATTTTTAAAATTTGTAAATTTAACAACTTCACCGTGCTGGGGCATGTTAACCTTACATGTACTAATTTCACCACAATCAATTTCGTGTCTATATAATTTTTCTTCGAAGTAAAAATAATGTAAGCACCGATCACAAACGTAAATTTTTCCTTTATGAACTGAAGTTTGCTTTGCTATCAATCTGCTTAGATCCTTTATCCAGCAATAATGGTAAATTATAGGGGTGTCGTCTTCTTCTTCCTTATATGTGGACTGTATAAGCAACAAATTCACGTGACGCGCTTGTTTGTTTTTAGTAATTCTGAGAGGAAGTATTCGATAATTCTTCTCATTGGATGTCGGCTCCAATATATAAATGTTTATAGAAATGTTATTAAGTTTTTCAAATTTTGAAACTTGATCCACTGTTATTGGAAACTTTACACCGTTTAAATTTAGCACTTCCGAGAAATGGGGGTAGGATGAAGTTCTTTGAGGGTTATTATTGGATTCTACTGAATATAAGGCTGACACTACCGCCCAAGCAAAACATGCGTCATCATTATTTTTCACATTGATACAGGCCTTCTTCCCTTTAATACCCTCTAGTAACATGACATAGGTGGAGCCTCGCAAAGGTTCATATTTATTAATATTTACAGCCAAATTTACCACCGCTTCCAAACTCCACCCCGAGTCCCTGTCACTAAACTCGTCCATTTGTATCAGAATCTTGGTCTCTATACTCTGATCCCACCATTCCTTTAACTTGGTATCCATATCAATTACGGAATTTGGTTTATTAAAATACATAAATTCCACGGCACCGCAAGCCATTTTTCTATACTCGCAACCAAATGTCACATTTACCTTGAGATTGGGATTTGTTTTCAAAGCATTCTTAAGTCGAGATGTTACCACAAATTGTGCATCTTTTAGAAAATCTCGCGGGTCGGTATGCTTCAAATTTACTACGACCCCCGTACGAATACGGCTTTTAAAACTCGAAGCGACTTCTTCCCATTTTACCTTGAGACTCCTTCGATTACTTTTCGGAGCACCACCACCTTGATGATTCAAAGCTTTCATGGCTACCCGGTAACCTAAAAATATTTTTTTATAATGAAAAGCACATTTCAAAACAAAAATAAAGAAACTTACCTTTAATCTTACCGCAGCAAGATTCCACATGTCTCTTTTCACCCACATTAAGTTCACCTTGCTTTATTAAGCTTTATTAAATATTCTAATATTTCTTGAACTGTAGTTAATCCATTTTTGAATGTCTTTTGAACTACTAGTTAATTGGATTACAGCTTCTCTTATTATTTCTTCCGTTACAAAACCTCATGTAAGGAATTTTAAGAAAGGTTCGAAAATTGTATGCCCCTGTTTTAAAAAAATTTATTTTTAAATTTTTACATATAATATGATATTGTTAAATGTAAATAAGAATATTGTTTTCAAAAAATATTAACCCGATTTCAATAAATTTAAATTATAAAGTACTCCGTTTTTATCTGAAACAATCTTTATGTATCCGCCGTAAATGTGTTAATATCTTTTCCAATATAGAAATAAGGGTCGCATCAATATCCCTCAACAGAATTTGCAGCTGCTTGCTGCAAATACACCAAATTTTTTAAAATTTTAACATAGTATCTAATAATGATCTGCTCTGTGTGTATCGGCGAAATAACGCCAGATATGGTAAATCTTCAATGTAATCATAAATTTTGCAAAAACTGCATTATCACTTGGTTAGGAGCATGTGTTAATAAAAAAACTTGTCCGATATGCAGATGTATAATTGTGCGTTACAAAATATTAAATAACAATGGGGAATTGATAAAAGTGGACCTCCGTAAACCTCGCAGCAAAAGAATACTTCCAAGAACAGGACGATTTCTAGACGTGCTATATAATCTCGGTATATTCAATGATGATTTGGAAGAAGTGGATTACGGTTTTTTTACCGTTTGAAGATTCCGACTTCAAGGATTAGTGAGAGGTAAATAATAAATTTTTTATAAATAATTTAATATATGGTAGAAATATAATATTATATTAAATTCTTACTTATTGCGGCGAGAATAATAGTATTATTATTTATTTTCTTTTTTTTTCTCTCAAACTACACTGTAAAAAATTTACTGAAAATTACACAAAATAACAAAAATTAACACATTCCTGTATTAATCCAGGCCCACACGGAATTGTGTTAAATTTTATACGGAAATATTTTGCAAGTTCAATTTTTTCAGCATGTGAAATCTTGATACAAAAATGTAAAATACTTACAACCAATTTTTGTACTTATTGATAAAATTTAGTAAAAATTAACACATTTATAATTTAAATTTTTAATATTTCTTTATTTCTATTGTAAATTTTACACGAATTTATGTACGTAAGTTATTAATTACAAAAATACAGTAAACTCGTTTCTTGATAGAAATGTGGTATTGAAATGAATTTAACTCCAAATATTGGTAGAACCACAATTTATTATTCATTTAAAATTTTAAATTTGTTTGATCAGCAAAGTTTTATCGTCAACGTTTCTAATGTCGTCATCCGAACGCATCATGTCTTAGGTATCATTTTTCATCGACTGCAGTTGCACTGTAAAATAATTTAAAGAAATCACCTAAAATGCAAAGGCAAACTTTATGAAACTTACCTAATTCTACGTAATCCTCGTATTGAAAACTGATGACGTTTACTTTTACCCAAATTGTACTTTTCTTTTTTGAAAGTTGAATTTGACTTGAGTGGATATAATCGACCATACTATGTTTAAACAGAACACCACATCAACATTGTTTAAAATTAATAATTTGATTTAAATCTAAATTTTAAACACATGTTTACCAATAGGAATAGGGACATATTTTATATTATTTTGTTCCATCCATCACGGCATTTCTACTACTGCACAAACCTAAGGAATTTAAGAAAGGTTTGAAAATTATATGACCCGTTTTAAAAAAATTTTCTTTTTAAATTTTCTTACTTGTAATATGATATTGTTAAATGTAAGTAAAAATATTGTTTTCAAAAAATATTAATTCGATTTCAATAAATTTATATTATAAAGTACACCGTTTTTGTCTAGGACAATCTTTATGTATCCTCCGTAAATGTGTTAATATCTTTTTCAATAAAGTATTGATTATATTATTATATAGAAATACCGCATTATAATATTAAATAAGGGCCACATCAAGACCCCTCTACAGAATTAACGGTCTTTTAAATAAACGCGGTGACTGTGTTTTTGTCAAAAAATATCATAACCACCGAGAAAGAAAAAATCCAGAAGTACGAGGCATTAGCGGTAGAAATGATGAGTGTATGAGGTCTCAATAAAATAGTAATAATACCTATAGTAATATCGGCTACTGGTGTGGTATCTTCCAAATTTAAAACCCATTTGTTAAAGCTGGATCTATCAACAAAATTGTATCCAGAAATACAAAAAGCAGTTATTTTGGAAACGTGCCATATTGTCAAAAAATTTTTAAATTCTCAAAATTAAAAATGCACTAAACAATTTAATAGTCTGATTATTTCCGGAAACATTAAAAAAATAAATAAATAAAACACTTCTAGCATACAATATAAAATTAACAGCTTGATAATACCTAAAGATCATGCAACTTGCTCAAAATTGTTAAAGGCATCACCCACCCATCTGAATGCATGCGAATAGATATATCAGTCAAGTGCTCTTTTATCCCGACTCCCTCTATTTCGTTTATTCTCATGCTGATTAAGATTGAAATTTCAAAATAATCTCTTTATCGAAACTTCTCCTATGGATATATAAAAATTCTCTTTCTTAAATTGTACAATGTTGGTCTAATTAAATCTTTGACCTGTTACTTTCAATCCTCCAACGGTGAAGATTTATTTACGGATGAGTTTAAATTCATTCATAAACCGTTATCGATGCTAATCTCGTATCATATTCGATATTATTATTGTAATTGTAAAAATTAAATAAAAAACCCTTAGAAACCAAAACCATTTACAAATGGTTACAAAAAAACCATTTACAACCATTTACAAATCTAGACATCTAGACATACATTGACGAATTATTTGAACAGAATACCAATGCAACCTGGAATTAACGAATACGTATTTGAAGTTTTCGCAAGTCAAGTTAAATCGTTGAAGAAGAAGAAGAGTACTGGAAAATACTGTATTTTAATGTTTTACGAAATCATTGACGAAATGTCTATTTGTCCAAATTTTACGTATGACCAAAAGAGAGATATTGTGCTAGGCTTGGAAGATTTTGGAGATAGGAGAACTCACAAAATTGCAAATCATATACAGGTATACTTTTTGTTTTTTTTTTTTTAAATTACATTAAATTTAAATTTTATATATATTTGTTAGGTATTTATGGTGTGCAACATAGAAGCGGAATGGAAGCAGCCCATTTAATATAACTTTGTAAACGGTGCTACCCATCACTCTGAAATTATCAATTAAGAACTGGCTGAAATCGGTTTGATTGTCTGTGGAACAGTATGTGATTAGGGACGCAATAATGAATCTGCAATTAATAACTTAGTTAAAGATACTAAAGCAGGCTCTCTCAGACAAGAGGTACATTTTTTGAAATTGAACATACGGTTGTAGTAGTAAGGGCATTCGAAACAACCTTCTTACAAGAGATTTAAAATGCACTCTAGATGGAGTTGATCTAATTGCCAAGTGGGATGATATTCACAAAGCGTATTTAATAGATCCCGCGTTTGGCGAAGTTAAGATGATGCCTAAACTAACTGATTATCACGTTGTTCCAAACCTGGTAAAAAAATGAAAGTCTCTTTTGCACCCAGGTTCAGCCGTGCGGTTTCTGTTGCTATTCATGTCATGGCTATGTAAAAGCCTGGCCTCTAGGTTTTTACTTTTTATGTTTTTTAAGTTGTTCAAATTCGAAGTTTTGAGATGCTTCGAGATTTGAACCAAATATCGACGACAAAGTTGCACCTCTGCAGAAAGAGAGAATATTTATTTTTGTTTTAGCTGCCACCACCCCCAAACTTCAGATTAATTGGTCTGCTTCTTAGTCGATTTTTGTAATTTTTAATGTTGGTAGTGTAGTAACCCGGCCAAAGAAAAATTAATTAAAATTATAATTATGTTAGTTAAGTTAACATTTGGATAGATGGAAAATTAAGGCATTATGTTAAAGTACAAATACAGTCTCACGTTTTGTCAGATTGTACCCGCGATTGTTATTTACACCTGGCCTTATTTATTACCGGTTCTAATGTTCAAATTCTTAGTAAAAAGATACGTAAAGTCATAAAAATCATGGAAAGTTTAGTTTGACAAAATGCATTACTTCAAAGTCAAGAGAAGAAAGGGTTGTATTTTTAAGAAAAACTTGTAAAATTGGATCGGGTGATATTTGGTAGACAATAACGTTCAAAACTTATAAAGTAAAGATAAAAATTTATGATCGACTATAGCACAGCGGGCGGAATACTTTAACATTTTTAAAATAGAAAAACGACAAAAACAAATAATTAATTTTAAATATCAAAGAGAGAGCAGGTTGCGACAAATGGTGGCAGCGGTGGGATTTATTTAATCAAAAAGAGTAAGTCTTAAATCAAAAATAAATAATTCAAAGCAAACAAAAATCAATTAATTGAAAATAAACTTATTAAAAATATATATATAGAATACTCTTTTTAGATTAATTACGGTAAAACGGTTCTTTCACGAACTATATATGAACTACTCTCTCAATAACTTATCTCACGTTTATTTTGTTTTTAATTAAACAATTAGTCAAATTTAAACTTTGCATATAAATTCATTTGAAAAATTTTCTCTTTAATTCTCTTTTTTTTACATGAATTAACATTATTTTAATTTATTCTATACTATATAAAAATTTTATTTTGTGTACACTACTCTTGTCTCCCCAATTTAATTAAATTACTATCGCGTTTAAACTATAAAATATAAAAATGTCAATTCACGGAAGCGAAGAAGGTGCATTCGAACAAGATTGAAATCAATCATTTCAAGAACAAGCCAATGAATTCAACATTAGCGTAGGTCATTTAGCACCCCCAATATTACCTTATATGTCCCTCGGAATGATAGCGAGTACAGTAGAAAGTTATAACGGCGAATCAAATCCTAAATATTATTTCGATACAGTCAATAGAAGGAAAAACTTAGACGGATGGACGGATACAGTCACTTTAAATATAATAAAATATAGATTACGGAGCAGCCCTAAAAAATTTTAAATCTGACCCCGAATTAGATCAATTAAGTTAAGCAGATTTTCAAAAACGAATAATTAAACAATTTACAAAACTTCAAATTCCCGGTGAAGCTATCAGTCAACTCCATCGTTGTTATCAAAAACACGATGAATCAGTTTCGAAATTTGCCACGCGTGTTAAAAGCTTAGGCTTAAAGGTTCTAACGGAAGACTTGGAATCGGCAACAGAATTAGAAATTCCCGGTATTAGGTCAAAATCTAAACAAATAATTTTAAATCAATTTAAATTAGGATTAAGGAAAGAATTATTAAAAGAAATAGGCGCATCACTCATGAGAACAAAAAATTGAAATATTGATGAAGCCGAGGAAATTGCTAAATGTCAAGAATTAAATAAATCACTCGTAAAAATGCGCATAAATTCGGTCAACTCAACTCAAATTAATACTCGAGAAAATAATCGTAACCCAAACGAACCCCCATATCAAACCAGAAATTTTTACGATCGGTACGAAACCAACACACAAAGAAGAAACTACGACAACAACGCCATAAATCAAAATCGACGATGAAACTTATTATAGAAACGAACAACATAACAATTTTAACCACAATCGAAGAAATGTAACTAATCACAGAAATTTTCAAGAAAATCACCCTAATCATAATAATTACCGTAATTACTCCACTACGCGAAGTTATCCTAGTAATCGTAATATCAACCCATACTCGTCAAGAAATTATACTCACAATTATCAAGGAAGAAACCCAAATTATAATAATAACAATTACGGACCAAATTTTAGAAACCCTAATAATAATTTTAACAACTCTAGACTTAATCAAAATTATGAAAATAATCAAAACGGTAGACCAATTCGACCACATAATGACAACCCAATAAATACTCAAGCAACTCCTTACTTTGATTCCCGTAATAATAATAATACTACGAACAATGTAAATAGAAATTTAAGAGATCAGCTTCCTTTGAACTCCGAAGCCACTGCGATAAAACCTCGAACCGTAGTGCTTACCCCCAGCAATCAATAGATAATAATTTAAATTTTAATAATCGCGTACAATCATCACATAATAATTCAAATACCCCTTATTTTATACCCAACATCAAATCAACATTAGAAGATACTCCTAGTATAGTCAATTTAAAATTAAACGGAAAAATTTGTAAATTACTTTTGGATTCAGGTTCATGCGTTAGTTTATTAAAACACGAAATTCTTGAATTAAATGAAATAATACAACCCCAAGAAGAAATAATCATAACGGGCATAGCGGGAGTAAAACAAACTACTAATTCTTGGTAAAAAGATACTTAAAGTCATAAAAATCATGGAAAGTTTAGTTTGACAAAATGCATTACTTCAAAGTCAAGAGAAGAAAAGGTTGTATTTTTAAGAAAAACTTGTAAAATTGGATCGGGTGATATTTGGTAGACAATAACGTTCGAAACTTATAAAGTAAAGATAAAAATTTATGATCGACTATAGCACAGCGGGCGGAATACTTTAACATTTTTAAAATAGAAAAAAGCCAACAATTAATAATAAACGAAGCAAACACATTAGAACTTCTTTGTGTACGAATTGGAAAGCATAGCTGTTATTTGATGGTGATAGTAGTTTATATTCCCCCTGCTAGTACTGCTGTTGTTTACGAAAAAGTGGTACTTGTTATAGAAAATGAAAATATACATTGGACAGTGATGGGCGATTTCAACCTACCGAATCTTCAGTGGTGTGAGGCTGGTATTGAGGAAGAGGATCTGATGGATGGTTCTTGCGTGCTCATTCCAATCAATACAAATTCGCGTACGGAAACAACATTTATTGATGGTATAAATTCATGTGGTTTGTCGCAGGTTAACTTTATTTGTAATGATTTTGATAAATTGCTGGATCTTGTATATGTTGATAATTCACAAATGTTTTCTGTTTTTAGCCCAGAGAGTATACTGCATGGCAGGGATAGGAATCATTGTCCTGTAGGGGTATCATTTCTTCATGATGCTAACACTAGTTTTTCAAACCTTACGAATCGTGGTGAAAACAAAATTAAATTTAATTTCAAGTCTATTGACTTTAACGAATTTACAATTTATTTGTCTTCCATTAATTGGTCGAGTGTTTTAGATGATACGAATATAAATGCAAATGTCTCTAGGTTCTATGAGCGTATTTACGGAGGCTTGGAGCATTACGCCTCAAAGATCAAGTATAAAAAGAGAAATTTCAAGTATCCTGGGTGGTTCGATGCGCACCTTATACATCTACATAAACAAAAACAAAAGGCATATAAAACTTATATTCAATCTAAATCTGCAGTTGATTATGAATATTACTCATATCTGAGAGGTAATTTCAAGGCCCTTCACTCGATTGCCTATGATATTCACTTACTAGATGTACAAAATAATTTAAAATCTAATCCAAGAATGTTGTGGTCATATGTAAATGAAAAACGGAAAACAGTGGGTTTACCGTCAGAGATGTATTATAACGGGAGTTCCTCATCTGATATAAGCGAGATAGTGGGTTTCTTTCGTTCTTTTTTTGCATCTGTGTATGTTAAACATAATATGTCAGCAGAATTGCCGAAATGTAATTATAATAACGATGGGTACATTATTGATTCTGTATTAATAGACGAGCAGAGCGTTCTGGAGGCCATTCGAAGTGCTAAGCGTGGGTGTGGTCCTGATGGAATTCCAACCGAATTTATTCAGAGATTTGGACATCAATTGATCTTACCTCTTGCCTGGTTATTCAACCAGTCACTTCAATCAGGAGTATTCCCTTCTCAATGGAAAGTTTCTAGTATTACACCTATCCCTAAACATGGGAAGAGGGAGTTTGTTGAGAATTATCGTGGGATCTCGATCCTGTCTGTAATACCTAAGATTTTTGAAAGCATAGTGGCAAGTCATCTGAAATTTAATACTTTGTCCATCATCAATGATGCCCAACATGGTTTTATGTCGCGTAAGTCAACCATAACTAATCTGGTATGTTTCACTAGTTTTGTTTCTCGTGTTATTGAATCAGGTGATCAGGTAGATGTGATATATACGGATTTTCGCAAAGCCTTTGACTCGGTACAACATGATATCTTATTAACTAAATTGAGCGGCGCAGGTCTATCTGGCCTTTTGGTGAAGTGGTTGGAATCCTACCTTAGTGGGAGGACCCAATACATTGAAATAGGTGGAATACGATCTGAAATCATTAATGTACTATCAGGTGTGCCTCAAGGTAGTCATCTTGGACCATTGCTTTTCCTATTATTTGTGAACGATTTGACATTTTTGATAAAGTTTTGCTCACTATTGCTTTTCGCAGATGATCTTAAAGTATTTGCAAAGTTGAAGTTATTATCCGATTCTGCGTTGATACAACGTGATCTGGACGCGATTTGTCGGTGGTGCAATGAAAACAAGTTATTTTTGAACGAGCGGAAGTGTAGCATTATGTCGTTTCACCGCAAGCATTTTCCTTTGGTTGCTGATTATTTCATTGACGACTGGAAATTGGTGAGAGTATTTGAAAAGATTGACTTGGGAGTTACGTTTGTTTCTTCTCTAGATTTTTCGCAGCATGTAAATTTGGTGGTCACCAGAGCAAGCAGACTCATGGGTTTCATTATGCGCATTTGCAGAGAGTTCCGTGATCCTGTTGTCTTGGTTCGGCTCTATAATGCTTATGTACGATCGGTATTGGAATATGCTTCTCAGGTATGGTGCCCTTATTATGAGGTTCACTCGTCGCGAATTGAACGAGTACAGAAAAGATTTACAAGGTTTATAGCCGGGAAGTTAGACTCTACCTTCCCAAGTGATACTGTAAGCGATGATATTAGTAATAATTACGTGAGTAGATGTGTGAGGTTTGGACTTGAGCCGCTCAGTATAAGACGGGATAGGCACCGTGTCCGGTTTATTACTAATTTATTGACAGGGAACATAGTATGCCCTTATATTTTGAATTTGCTATCTGTGGATACGCAAGTAAGATTAACTAGAGAAATGCGTTTCTTTTATTTACCGTGGCATCGTACAACTTATGGCATGAACGAGCCACTCAGTGCTATGATGACGTTATTCAATAAATATTATAATGATTTTGATTTTCACCGTGGTGACAGGTAATTCAGGCGAACGTTACTTGATTGTTAATTGATATAAGTAAAGTAAATATCGTAACCTAATCATCGTTTGTTTTGTTTTCTTGAGAACATTACAATGATTCTATGCTTGTCCATATATATAGGTATATATTGTAACCTTTACAAGTGCTCTCTTTTTTTCTCTGTTTTATATTGAGTTTTTTTTTATGTGTATTGCAAGTTTTGTATAATTTCGTTTATCAACATTTGGGATTCGTCCCGTAGTTGTAATGTACATATTAAACATATTAAACGACATTGACTCAGAATTTGAGATAAAATAATGGTCCATGTAAAATGGAAACTTAACAATAAACTTGATTTTCTAAAGATTAGAAAATCAAGATGAAGATTTATGTTCAACATCTGCTTGAAGTAGATAGATAGTAGATAGTGGGAAGGGAAAAACCCTCCCAAATCAAATATTATAAAAAGACATGTATATGTAAAAATTAATCAGTTGTGAGTTGTGAGTCTTGAGCCGTAATCAGTTAAGAGTCGTAATCAGTTGTCAGTCGTTGGTTGTCAGTCGTTAGTTGTCAGTTAGTTAGTTTTCAGTTGAGTTTTAGTTGTTCTAGTCAGTTTAAGTGTCAATTGAGTTGAGTTTTTGAAGTCGAAGTCAATCAAGTAAATTCACATTTTATTTCAAACGGGTCGGTTAATTAAGCGTCGCCAAATAGAAATTCGATCCAATTATATCCAGCAAAATTGTAACTTTTTTTAAGGTCAGATTTATTCCTAATATTATGTAAAAGGGCTATTATTATTGTCATTTCGTTATAAATTTAATAAGTTTACAATATATTGTGTATAAAGCTTATATATAAGCAATATATAAAGCTTAAAATAGAATACCTGCGAAAAAAACCATAAACCACTTTGCCAACAATAAAAGGTAAGTTAGAGAGAGGGAAGTCCATCCTGCGCTTCCAAATTTAGTACAAAAATCAGCGCCACGCTTACTCAAAATTTTACTTTTTTTGTTGTTGTTTTGTTTTTATCGGCAGTAATTACGAAGTAGTGCATTCGTAATTAACTATCAATCAGCACTTGGTGGCAGCGATCGCTATCGATCTAGTAAATAAATAATCCGCCGTACTGTTCTCTCTATTCATTTAATCAAAATCTACGATTTTTACAACAAGTAATTAAGTTTAAATATCAAAGAGAGAGCAGGTTGCGACAGAATAAGAAGTTGTAAATAGAAAGTTGTCAATATTACATACAATGGGTAGTTTAAGTTTAGAGCTGCAGATGAGGGACCAGAGGGTTTAGATGGCATTCTGGATCACTGACACATTCGTTACGCTTTTTATCATGTTCCAAGAAGGCGAATAACGACAGGACCAGTTTAGATGTCAGCTTTCCCTAAATTCACATGAGGTCTTCTTGTCTGCAGTTATCACACATTTTTGTCATTACAGTTTCAATCTTTCACACGAGAGGAACCTCAACAGAGCGACCTCTCAACCAGTTTATACAATAAATAATTAAAGACGCACAGTCCATAGTTTTATTTATAAACAAAGCGTACAGTTCACAATAATAAATAGTAGTGATTAATTCCAAAAACACAAATAGCGGAATATCGCGAATTTTCTTCATAAGATTCAGTATTACATTGTTAACTAGTTAACTGATGAAAAATTAACGGACAAGAAAAGCATATTTAATTTTGTAGAGAATTTGTTCCAGCAAAAGCGTTTGTTGTTTGTATTAGCAATTTTGCCTCTTTGACTTGCGAATGGTGTGCCAGGCAATCTAGCTATTTTAGTTTTAATGGCAAAATTCAATAACAATAACCTAAAAACCTAAGCTTGTCTTAATATTATCGCAAATGGATGAACATAAAAAGACAAGTAAGCTAAACCAAATAAAAATTTATTTTGTTAATAAAAAATATTAAGTACCGAAAAAAATGTACTTTCTCGCTAACTTACTTACTTACAAGTAGTTGATTAAAAGATTAAAAGATATTAGTACTCAAAAATATAAAAACGTAATAAAACGCCTGTAAAAAAATAATGCCAGCTAAGATATTTAAGATCGATAGAATAACTCGCCAAACATGATCGATATCTATAACCGCCTGCATCACATGGATATTGGCCAATAACAAGTTATTAAATTAATTTAAACATAAAATCAAAGCAAAATCAAAAATAGAATTAAAATCATATAATTAAAAAGCTTGCTTCAAACTAACAATTCTCCCAGTTCCGCCGTGAAATCTCATAAGAGAAAGTCGGCAGAATTATCTGATGTTGTCGAAAATGCAATGGATTCCATGGGGCAATACATTAAAAAGAGATAAATATTGCAAATAATATCGACGAAGGCTTTTGGATTAACTGTAGCCCTTATGCTAAATAATAAGATCAAGGGTCTTCAAAATTAAATTGAATTGCAGGCCAAAATTTTAAATTTAATAGCCGAACATTTTTACTAATCCAGGATTAGTAATAGTGATTACTATCGAGATAGGAGAGCGTTAAAGCCTCTTACGTGAAATCCCCCCGTGAAATCTGCTAGTGATTGAAGAAATTCTGAAGAAATCAAGCCAACATGCCAACTTCAATATCAACTAATGCGAGAATCCACATGCATCCCACTGTCCATCGCTATTGCAGTAAAATATGCTTGCGTTTAGTGACTATCACAGATGACGCATGTTTCGCATAGTCGCGAAACTTCCTTATGTCGCTACTTGTTCTCCTTGTTTCAAAAATTGTAATATAACACCTCTGCAAAAAAACAAGCATATCAGAAAGATTCGTCCCTCCGAAGCACAAATTCAAGTTAAAACTAGCCGTATATAAAGATTAGAATAGATAAAAATGGGACACATAATATCATAGTTTAAACGGTAGTAGGTTTTAAAAGTATATCTTACTTCAGTTGCATTTTATAGTTTATTGAGTAACGAAATGGAGAGTGTACAAGAAACCAAGCGTAACAGAATAATTTCCGGAAATGTCATAAGCTGGAAATGTCTTCATTTAAGTTTTTGACGGATGTCAGCTTGAGACCTTAAATTTTGCTGCGAAAGGAGATGGAGATTTTCGTTACACAGGGTCTCTGTCTCGCTACTGTACCTTCCGTCCGGAGATGGAGATTTTCGTTACAACCAACCTATAGAATGCTTTAGGCTATCCCAGTCGGACTGTAATGTTTGTACAAGTTCGTGATATTAGTTTGCGTATGCTTGTAACGTGTCGTTACACATATTTAATTAGGCATTAATGTATTTGGTATCTACATTTTGGGATTTTCAATATTCGATCATACGAACTATTAATATCATTTTGCAAATTTCTACGTTAACGAAAATTATACCACATATAAATATTCAAAAGTTAAAATTATTCGTATTAAAATTAGTATTAAATATCACAAAGTAAACAAATAATTGCAACTTATTTTATGTTACAATCAACTAGTTAAAAGTATAAAATTCATTCCAAAGTAACTTCAACACTTCAGATCAGATAAATATTGAACATCTTCCAAAATTTAAAATTGATAAAACCAAAGTCCAACCACTCTAAGGGTAAATTTTTCACTCCGCGGGCCCAAAATTGCCAGCATAAGTTTTACCCAATTATTATAGACGGAACTACAGACATAAGTGTTTGTAAACAAGTGTCTATCAGTTTGGTTGAGTGGTTGACCAGAATCTTGAATAAGTCACTGCTTGGCTCATTCACTTAATGTTGTGGTACAAAAAAAAATGAAGCAGGCCTTGGACAGGTCCTTACAGAATACTAGAAGTGATTTCCCAAGTCACTTACCGCATTAGAAAAGTCGGATCTAGAAAAGATCAAGTGGTCCACATAAATCGATTAAAACCCTATCGATGCGGAATAGAGGAACCAATAGACAAAGTGGATGAAGAGGTCGCACAAAAATCAGAAACAGACCATTCCGAATGGAGTTCAAGACCCGAAACTGAATTACCAATAAATCTGTTGCCGTATACGTACTACCCTTCTCAACGAAGAAAAAAGACCAGGCAGCCAGAACCTACTCCAACAGAAGAACACGAATCACCTGCCGAACGCATCAATGAGCAACCCCCATCAAATGAAAAGACGTTCCCAGATTCCCCAACAAGAGTGGAAACACCCCAAGAAGAGATCCTACCCCAAGTCCAAACTCGGTTAAATACACGACCCGATTTTCACTACCATTAAAAAAATTTTTTTTTCTTTTCAAATTTTTTTTCGATGATGAACAATATACCTCATAATACAACCTTATGTAGAATCTTGAGATCCCAGTAACAGTAGCAAGTTGAGTTAGAAAACCATATAGTTATATACAGTATACGAGCGAACTTTTGATTAAATTAAATTGAAACTTATAGAAAGATAAGATCGGGAACCACAACCCAAATATACGTCCAATCCAGGGACGAGAATTTCAGGTATTGTGACAGCTTCCCTTATGCATACCTCTTCGCGTGGGCATGCTGGGTTTGTGGAAGAAAACACGAAACCTAAAAATGCGAAGGGTTGAGTGCCCTTCCATAGATGGACAGGCTGAGGGCCGTGAACGCGAAAAGTTTATGTAATAGGTGCCTAAATCATAAGAGGGAGTACCACTGCCTATCCCTAGAGAACTACCAGGTCTGTTTCAACGGACATCATTTGTAAATAAAATAGTCACATCACGTCACGTTTATTTTTCATTAAAAATCTTAAATTTTTTGGAACGATTGGCTTTTCTCTTGTAGTCAGTCTTTCCAGTAGCCCTCTAAAGGCACCAACAGAAGTCTGCAAGCATGACTTGTTCCCATCTACCCTGGTAACGCTTCTCAAACTCCGCTATTTCCTTGAGAAAACGCTCACCATGTTCATCGCTAACTGCGCCCATATTTTCAGGAAAGAAACTTAAATGGGAATGTAGAAAATGAATTTTCAACGACAAAGTTTTTTTTTTTTTTTGAAAAAATTGAAATCCAGACCCATCTTTACATAGCGCTTTGACAAAACTCCAAGATTTGACTTAATCCAAGATATGTAATGGAGGTAAATATGTAATGGAGATAAAATGATTGTCAGATGGTACTAATGGTTCATTTTTCACATTTTTTGACCAAGAATATATTCAGTTCTCAATTGTACACAGAAATAATATAATAGTATGACGAACTGTAAGAAACCAACGTTAAAGATAAAAAAACAAAACACTGCATATCTATGTTTTGAGATGTGATATTTAATTGAAACTTTGATTTTTTTTTATATACTAGGTATACCTAATATGAATCACTGTTCGAGATATTGGTGAATTTTTTTGTGTTGCATAGTGTTTAGAAAAAATAAAATTTTTTTTGACTTTAATGACTTAAAATTGACATAATTAACACGGGAAAATTAATTATAAAATTCAAAATTGACAGGAGTGGCTTAGGGGGGTGTTTTTTATAGGAGGGGTTATTAAAATATGATTTTACTTTTAATGACCTAAAATTGGCATAAATAACACGGGAAAATAAATTAAAAAATTCAAAATTTACAGGGGTGGTTTAGAAGGGTTGTTTTTTTTATTCGAGTGGTTATTAAAATATGATTTTAATTTTAATGACTTAAAAATGACATACATAACATGGGAAAATTAATTAAAAACTTCAAAATTTACAGGGGTGGTTTAGAAGGGTGTTTACTCATTAAAAGTTTAAAATACTATTATTTTACTTTTAATGACTTAAAATTGGCCTACATGATACAGAAAACTATATAAATAAATTAAAAACTTGGCAAGGATGATTTTAGAGTTTTTGTTTTTATATAGTAGATCCGCCCAAAAATGTTTTCTTTATTAAATAACCTCGATCCAATAAGTAAATAACAGTAAAAACAAGTGCATTGAATATGTGCATATACTTATATATGCAGCGCGTCACCGTTGTTTAAAACGCGAATTACTTAAAAGCGAGGTTGAATGAGGTTACAAATTTTACATGATGTGTTTAAGAAATGTCCAATGTATTTAGTGCATATCTTTTCAAAGCGGGATATGGTGGCACATTTTTTGTAGGTCCGCACAAAGTTGGAGAATTGCATAAGATTTTCTATTGAACAGCTCTCGGAATTAAGCTATGTATTTAATTAATGCAATATTTTATTGCCTTAGAATTTTTTTAATTCAAAAGTACATACTTCAAGACATCTTTTCTATTAAATACTAATTTGAACCTTAATTGAAATCCGCACAATAACTCGTCAAAACTTAATGTCGCACGGAGCGAAATGCTACTCAAATCAGCGATTAATTAGCTAACAAGCAGAAATATTTTTCAATTTCCTTGAGATTCTGGGAAAAGGTGCACCGATGTTTCCTCTAAAGATATATTGAATCTTGTTGCAAAACTGTAAAGTTGACAAAATGTATTTTTGGCCACTTTTCCGAGCGTTTGACCCACTGGGCATTGTTAAAGGCTTAAGTGTTATTTTAAGACAAATATTAATTATTTAATATTTATTATTATTTATTATTTAATATAAATTATCGATTTTAAACCTTAATGAAAATATAATTTCAAAAATAAGTAGTACATAATTCAAATTAAATAAGAGAGGGCGCCAAAATTATCTAAAGTAAATTCTTCAAACTTAATTAAAATTGGATGAAAGGTTTTGTTATAATGGTATAAAGTGGTATAAAGTCGCACATGTGTTAAAAATTAAATATACAAGTGAGGGTAGAAAAATTTTTAGACCAATTTAGAAAGAGACAATTTTCCTAAAAATACCCAGGCAGGAAAATTGGATTTTTACATAAAAACACTCATACGCAAAACGACAATATTCACTTTTTCGTTCGTTTTCAACGCACAAGGGTCGTTCCGCTCGTGTAGTGAAAAGAATCCAATCTTCGCGCTTTACAAGTTATTTTTTATTTACTTTTATTTTATGTGTATTTTCTCCATAGGGTTTTATTAGCATAGCGTACGAGTCAAGCTAATAAATGATAATGTGTATAATAAATGTTTTAATTTAAGCGATTCTTATTTTTATTGTTGAAAGAATTAAGGTTGTTCAGTTTAATCTCTCCTACGCTTCCGACGAACTATACGATACCAAAAGTTTTGTTAATTTCTTTTCAAAAAAATTAAGTGGTGTCATGCTACCAGGGAAATTTCATCTATACCTGAGGCCTGATAATAAATCAACAGGCCGGGGCATTACAGTGGCTTTACAAATTAGATTATTTAGAACTTACGTAATTAGATTTCCTTTCTTTACATAGATTTGAATAGATTAGTTATAGGTAAAATATAAATAATAAAATTATTTTTTTAAGATTTTAAGAAGCGATGGCGTTTCTATGTTTATCGTAGACAGGGAAGCCAAACTTCTGGCTTTTTGCAAACCTGTATATCTATTCGTAGAACCATACGCTAAATATCTTACCTATTACATAGATCTGCAAAAAAAACGGTATAACACAAAGTTTTTAGCGCAACAGCACACAATGTGCAAACAGCACAAGAACAAGTTGCAATGGCAACTTGTTCCATCTCACCGAACGAAGAATATTATTCTGAAACTCAATCACCAATAAACAGTAGTTTCACAACAAATTTAGATCTAAGTGATAATGCCATGGATTATGAAGTCGAGAACGAATGTCGTGATGCAAATGAATCAGTTGGATTCCATAAGGATGAAATATCTTCCGGGAGGCGTATTGTTAACATTAAATATTTTTTCCAGCAATTATCTGAAATGGGTTGTCATGCGCCTTTTGCTTGTAACATTTCAAACATGTTTTTAGTTTCAGAGAAAAGGAATGGGCTAGATAGTATATTTCAATTAAAATGTAGAGTATGCAATATTACAAGAGAAATTTATTCCGATGAACCAACCAGCAAGAAAATGTCTGTAAGCGATTCTGCTGTTTTAGCATGTATATCAATTGGAAATGGATATTCACAAATGGCAGAAACCCACGCTGCAATGGATATTCCTACAATGAGCAATCACAAATACCTTTCCGTCAATAACCGCATAGCCGACGTGATTAGAAAAACTGCCTGGGATTCGATGAATGGGTATGGAAGAAGTTCGCCTAGCTCAAGAAATGGGAAATATAGACAAAAATGGCAGACCATTGATAACGGTAGTAGCCGATGGTGCATGGTGCAAACGGTCTTACAAAGTGAATTATAATGCATCTTCTGGAGTTGTAAATACTTATTTTATAAAACAAGTAACATATGAATAGGATTGAAATTCAATTTTTTTTAGGGTTGTATTATTGGATATCGAACAGGAAAATTGTTGTATTTAGGTATCCGCAATAAATATTGTACAGTGTGCTCTAAAGCAGAAGCGGAAGGTGTTCAACCTACTACCCATAAGTGTTTCAAAAATTGGGATGGTACTTCCACCTCTATGGAATCAGATATTATTGTTGAAGGGTTCGCAAAGTCTTTGGAAATTCATAGAATCATATTTGAAAAATTAATTGGGGATGGTGATAGTAGTATCACCAAAAAGTTGGCAACAGTAAAACCATACGGCTGCTTCCTGGTAGAAAAAATTGAATGCCGTAATCACCTTCTAAGGAATTTCTGCTCTAAATTAAAAGATCTCGTTAAACACAAGAATAGTACCAAAAATATTAGAGTACCAATGGCATTAAGGGAGAGCTTAAAAACCAATATAAGAAGATTCAGGTCTGGTGTCCAGAAAGCCATTTCATTTCGCAAAAATCAAGAAAACACAACAATGACAGAAAAAATTTCCAATTTAAAAAAGGGACTTCTAAACGCACCAAGCCATATATTTGGAGAACATTTAAAATGTGCCGAAATTGCGTATTTTTGCAATAAAAGTATTGATGAAGTAAATATAGTGGGAGATATGAAGTTATGTGGACTTTATGACGACTTAATGTACTGTGTGTATCGTCTAGTACATAACGCACCAAGTTTAATAATGGATATGGACAATAATGCAGCAAAATTATACAACGCTGTTTTATGTAAATTTGTGGGAGGTAAACGAATAAACTTCGCCCTCAAAGGTTCCTATCAGACACGATGTGAAGCAGCCGGATTATCTTACAACTCTAGAGGAAAATATTATTATAATACACAAAGCTGTAACCATGAGAAGTCCTAGAACACACACTAAAAAGTTTATTGCACAGCAGGTTAGAAAGAGAAACTATTATGCACGAAGAAAATTATTTGTTAGGGAATCCAGAAAAAAACAACTTAAAACTATAGCAGAAGCTGATCAGGACTATAGAATTTATGAGGTTCCAGACTTACCCGAGGACGTGTTTAATGAGAAAAAAGAAGAAATTTTAAATAAATTAAAATTAACAGAGCAGGAAAGCAAGGAATTAGAAGTTTCTACTCGGGGACAAAGCAGCAATGTACTATGGAGACAAGAACGTATGTTAAAACTCACTGCATCCTCCTTTGGCAAGATTTGCAAATTACGCCCAACTACTTCTTGTGCAAAAACAATTGAAAATTTATTGTACAAAGAATTTTTTGGTAACGCTGCGACCCGTTATGGGATAGAGCATGAACCTGCAGCAATTGTACAATTCGCAGAGGTAACCAACTTAAAAATTCAAGAGTGTGGACTATTTGTTGACGGCAAATATAGTTTCCTTGGTGCCAGTCCGGATGGTGTAATATCCAATATCGATCATTGTGACAGTATAGTGGAAGTGAAATGTCCAGCTGTGGCTTCAAATATGACCATTGAAGAGGCAATAAATGAAAAAAAATAAAATTTGCAATTATTAAAGAAAAGAAAATGTTTTTAAAGCCTAATCACGATTATATGTTCCAGATACAAGGTCAATTACAAATAACAAAGAAACAATGTTGTTATTTTGTTGTGTGGACACCTTTAGACATGCAAATTCAGAAGGTTGGGGTATGTCCTGTATTTCATTTTACAATGTTAACATTTTCAATATTTTAGATCGAACGGGATGAAAAGTTTTGGGAGGAAAAAATGGAACAAAAATTACTATCGTTTTATTTTAAATGTTTACTACCTGAAATTGTGGATCCTCGATATACAAGAAAAATGCCAATACGCAATGTACCGCGATAATATTATTTAATATAAAATTTTTCTTCTTTCAAAGTACTGTAGAAACCAAGAAATGCCATTTGGTCTTGGATCTGATGAAGGGAAAACCCCAATCTACATCTCCTCGTAGTAAAGAATAGGCAACGTATACTATTTATACGGCTAACGAAGATGGGGACCGAGCGTTCAACTCCAACGTACGATGGAGCAGGGCTACGTTAAGTCCAAGGGATGAGAAATCGTCCCCAAAAGCGGATGAATCAAATAGCATGGTTAACGGCAGAGGATCGAACACGAAATGGGAAACCACTCGATTAATTTCCCATGAGCGCATAATATGGTGCAACCAAACTCTTTAAGCGTAAGGATCGAAGAGAGAAATATTTGTATCATTACTGTATATAAGACTGAATATATTTGAATGAAAATGTATACAAAATTTATTTAAAGACCCAACTTCTAACCTTACACATTATAAATAGCAGTATTTGATCCTTTAACGCTATACAGTGGCTCACAAAAATAAGTTTACACCCCTATATTAGCAATGTAAATTGTGCCTTTTGAAGTCATGTTTTCTCATATAAAAATCGCTTCTACAGCAAAACTTATTAAACATTTTTTGTTGAAAATTTCATTTTCTTTATTTTTATTAATATACATTTTTCTATTTTGTCACACCGTTTCCGAGCTACAGTGACTTAAAACAACCTCTGTAAAAAATTTTATAAAATACCCATAAGAGCAATGTCAATTTTATTAAAATTTTCACAGAGGTTTTTTTAAGTCACTCTATCACGGAAACGGTGTGACAAAATAGAAAAATGTATATAAACAAAAATGAAGACAATGAAATTTTTAACAAAAAATGTTTAATAAGTTTTGCTGTAGAAGCGATTTTTATATGAGAAAACATATTTTCAAATGGCACAATTTACATTGCTGATATAGGGGTGTAAACTTTTTTTTGTGAGCCACTGTAATATATACTCTTCATGTCGAAATAATTTGAAATCACTATTTGGACGAATAAAGATTTGATAGAAAATAATTTTGCGCGTTAAAGGGTTAAAGAAATTCCGAATCCTTTACTTTTTTTTTATTTTCTTTTTTAAGTGCGAATTCCAAAATATGATTTTTCAAAATGAATTTTTATCGCAGTTTTACTATTCATTTTCATTGTTTGTGTTGCTACATTTCTCTGTTTTAATTTGCCGCTAATTATTCTGATATATTACACAGAGAGAAATAATTTATATTATTAACAGAGGCTTTTTTGTAAAATTAATTTATCAAATTTTGTACATTGTACAGAACTTTTCTCAAATATATTGAAATTTTGTGAGATCTACGATGACTTTTTCTAAAATTTGTATTGGTCTTTTTCAACCTACCTAATATTTGTACATGTTATAAACCTCTCTTGTAAAATAGGTATAGAATTATATCTGTTGAATATAAAAATAAATTGTTGAATTCGCAAATATATCTACGAGAATGACAAACGTGACGTAGGAGAAAATTTTTTGATAATAATAATATAGAATATCTTATTAATTTCGAATCACCTTGGAAAATGTAAAGCATAAATTTCATTTTATATTATTTGTACTTCAATGCAAATCTATCATGTTTGGAGATAAAGGCGTTTGAGTAATATTCATTACTGTAATATTGTTATAAAACATAATATATACTGCCCCGTGTTCAATTTTGAGCTGTATTGCTTTTTACATAGGATATAATATGTATAAGTACATACCACCCTAGACATTCAAAGACAACAATAACTCCAAAAAACGTTTCTTTTTTAGTTATGTGTATTTTTCAAAGAAGTGATATTTTCGAAGTAATCTTAGTAAGTTGTAAATAATTCAATGGGGTCGAAATTTGTCTTGTAATAATTTGTAAATATATAATACACAATAGCTTAGCCCTTACGCTGCGTGATGACACAATTGTAACTTTCTTATTTTCCTTGAAAATGCAATGTTTTGAATTCTAAATCACACAACTGTGAATAATTGAAATTTTGAAATTTTGTCATCAGGAACGTAAGGGTTAAGTTAAGTTTTTTAGAACATTAGGAGGACCACCATAGGGGGTTTATGGTTGGGATATCTTCTTATGGTAGGTCCTTACGCATTCGTTACGTGGTCCCTTTCTATTCCAAGAATGTAAATGACCACCGGATGTACCAAATTGTTAACTTTAAGACTGCACATATAGTCATCTTATGCAGCAAATACACATTTTTCACCAGTCACATTTTAACTATTCTAGAAGAAGCACTCAAGTGAGCGTCTTCTCCAGAAATTTTGAATTACAAATATATACTAAGTTTTATAGTATAAGCTAGTACACAGCAAAGAACAAATAGTGATAATTGTGAAAATAATAGTGAAAATAGTGATAAGAATACATTCTTGAGTAAGTATATTTATTTTCCATACGCTAGTTATAACGATTGTATTTTCTGGAAATTATTTGTTTTTACAAATTTTAAAACTCAGTTTTTTCATTCCAATTAATTGAATTGATAATGAAATTCGATGCACTGTGTGGACCCGGCCATTAGATATATAAAATATACATACATACTCATACATACGCGGTTTTTTTGAACAATTTTATATTTTAGTTTCAAGAAATAATAATTTAAATATGAAGTGTTTTAAATGCAATACTAAATTTACCCTATGGCGTGATCTATCAAAACATTTTCGCTTATTCCATGGATTACGTGGTGATGGTACATATAAATGTAATTACAGCAAGTGTAGACAAGTATTTAGTAGATATGCCTGCTACCGAAAACATTTCTTGAGGCACTATGAAAATGAAAATATAAAATCAAATGCATCTAAAGAAGTAAATATTAGCATTGGTCAAAATAATAGCGTGTTGACGCATCGTGGTGAAATAAATTGTGAAGCTACCAACGCCGGTTTTCATGCTAACTACGTGTTTAATAATGACCAAAACAACGTTGATCACATAACAGATAATATTATTTCTTACCATGATAATAATTTATGTAATAATACCAAAACAATTCCACCAGGAATTGCTTTTTCTTTAAGTCTCCACAGTAAAAATACTGTAGCAAGAAAAGAAGTAGTTAACTGTCAGAAAGAAGTAATTGAATGCATTGTGAACCCCATAATTCGTAGTGTTACTAATTTTTTCCAAAACAATTATAATAACGGAATTGAAGATCAATTGAAGTTTAACGAATTAATATCAAAAATTGAAAATCCTTTTCTTGATTGTCAGTCAGAATATAGTTTGTTTCAGTGGTTGTATAAAAATGAGTTTTTAAGTAATATACAACAATTTTTAATTAATGATGAAATAAGGGAGGTATTTTTTAACGGTGAAATTAGTTTTGATAATGTAATTACGACTGGCGTGCTTCTTCCACTTAAATTCCAAATTAAAAAAATTTTTGAGAAAGACGATGCTTTAATAAATGCTATTGAAAGAATACAAAAGCTTTCAGAATGTCAGTATAGTTTTACAAATTTTACACAAGGAAAATTATGGAAAAAAAAAGTAAGTACGTTAGGATCTGATACAATTTGTATTCCTTTTTTTCTATATACGGACGATGTAGAAATAAATAATCCACTTGGATCGCATACGTGCCCAATGACAATGATTTATTACTCTTTTCCAATTTTGGATTCAACAAAACTAGATAATATTTATTTAGCATCTGTAATTAAAGGAAATGATTTTAAACAATTTGGCATAGAAAAATGCATGCGTACTTTAGTTCAACAATTAAAAGAACTTGAACAAGTAGGCATAGAAATAAATACAAGCAAAGGAAGTAAGCATGTTCACTTTATTTTGGGTTTAGTACTTGGTGATAATTTGGGCTTAAACACTGTCCTTGGATTTACTCGATCATTTTCAGCTACTTTTTTCTGTAGATTTTGCACACAAGATATTCACGAAACGCGTTTATCATCTAAAGAGAATAAAAATTTATTGCGAAATGAGGAAAACTATCAACTACATGTTTTACAGAATAATTCTTCTCTTACAGGGGTAAGAGAAGATTGTATTTTCAATATAATTCCGTCATTTCATGTCACTTCCAATTATGCAGTCGATATAATGCACGATTTATTTGAAGGAGTGTGCCATTACGATATATGCCACATCATTGATTACTTCATATATAGTGCCAAGTACTTTTCTATAGATTTGTTAAATACAAGGAAACAAATGTTTAATTATGGAGAAATTGAAATTGGAAATATGTCACCTGAAATAACCCAAAATCATTTAAAAAATGCTCATTTAAAAATGACTGCTCGCGAAATGATGTGCTTTATTCATTTCTTTCCACTGATGGTTGGCGATTTAATATTAGAAGACGATGAAGTGTGGAGTTTTTTTTTAAATTTACTTGAAATCATTGACATTTTACTTAGTTTTGACATTCCAAGGGATTATCTTGATTTATTAAATTTGAATATAAAAAAGCATCATGATGATTATGTACGTTTATTTAACGACACTTTAAAACCCAAACACCATTTAATGGTTCACTACGTTACGGTAATTCTAAATTCTGGTCCACCAAGATCTAATTGGTGTTTTCGATATGAAGCAAAACATAAACCGTTTAAAATGTATGCTAGATCAATAACTAGCAGATCAAATATATCATTAACTTTGGCAAAAAAATTTCAGCTACAGTTTGCTCATTATTTGATGGAAGCACAATCTACATTAACATTTAAAGTTGAAAATCATCATTCTGTTTTATCTTCTTATAAGACTGAAATAAATTCTTTTTTCAATTGCACCAACAATGATTCAAATTACATATGCTATTCTGAATGTATTTATAAAGGTACTAAATATAAAACAAAATTTGTTTTAAGTATGTTTACAGACAAATTAATTTTATTTCAAATATTAGAAATTGTTATAGTATTTAATCAGAGTATTCCGTATATTGTTTGTGAACCAATTTCTATTAATAAGTATTATCCCCATTACTCTTCTTGGTCAATTAAAACATCAGATAATGATGATAATGTTAATAAAACTTTCAAAATTATATGCATCGATTCATTTTCGGGACCACCTATTAATTCACATAAAATTACAAACGGATTAGTAATGGTGCGTTTAAAAGAGCACTTTTAATGTTTATTATTTGTTTTATTCGTTAATATTTTTTTATTATGTAAATATTGTCATTTTGCATAATCAGCGTTGTTTTTCAAGAATTATTATGGATCCAAATGATGGGATAGCCGATTTTAACAATAGCAACCACATTTTTAATTATGATAATATTATTAGAGGCCCTCTTGATACTATAACGAATCCTTATGACCAGCATGATTCTGAATCTTTATATAATAATTCACCAATTATTATAACGACAACAAGTAACGAAACGGAATTAATGACATCAGGGATAGATCGAAAATCGTATATGGAATTACCTGAAAAATCTTCAATAATAAAAATTAAATCGAAATATTTACAACAAGAGAACACTCCCGAAGAAAATGACCAATTAAAAAATTTGTTGAAAAGTTGGAATTTGGAAGAACTCTTCGATTATTTCATAGGTATTGGTAATATTAAAAATTAGTTTTCTGTTAATAATCCTAAAATTTAACTTTCAGAAGAGCAACTGTACGTCAGTGTTTTAAAATGTTTGAATAAGGAAATGGCTAGCAACTTACTTCCACCAAAGTATTCTAAAGGAATGCAAATAATATTTTTTAATACCTGGTGTAAATGGATAGAAGGTGCACATTCTAACGAACTCGAAGCAGTTTCTGATAAACCAGAGTGCGCTAGCTCTTGTAAAAACAATAAATCCACCGATACTGAGAATAACATTCAATCGAGAGTCACCTTATTAAAAATACTAAATTATTCTGTTCATGGAAAAAATGTATTAGAACATTATAAAAAGAATGGCCGTATTAGTAATGATGATGTGCGAAAATTATTATTGGATGCAATTGTTGATTTTTATTTACAGCAAAAACTAGAGCTCACAACTCTCGATTGTGACAAGTTATCAAATGAAATTGTAAGTTCATTCAATGGAGAAACAAAGGTATCTATTACACTGTTATGTTATAAGTGTCTTCTTTAATGCTGTAATGTTTTTTTAGGAATATTACTACAGTCATCGAAAAAATTCATGCCCCAGAGGAAAACTGTACAACAAATTTCACAATAAAAAATCATTTTTCAAAAAAAACCGTTTCTGATATTCATGTTAAAATAAATCAGAAAACCGAAAATTTAAATTCCAATGAACAGGAGGAAGAATTCATTCGAGCTTTGAAATTTGACCATCTTAGCATTGAAGAAATAGTTTCGCATTATGACAAATGTCGAAACACACGTTTAAATCAAATCAAATCAAGTCAAGACATGAAAGAAGTATATGCTAACTGGCCACACTATAAACAATCTTATGGATATAAATTGGTGAGTAAATTAGATAGATTTTTAATGATTTTAATTTTATTAACTATTGTACTTTTGTTTCAGATTTCTAACGATTTCAATTATTTATTTGGTAGTCACACGAAAATATACGAAGAATTTGATACGTTTTTTGAGAAATTATTACCAGTCCTAGAGGACAAAATTAAAGATATTGATAGCATAAAACTCTTTACGCAACTAAATATACAAAAAAACAGTTTAACTGAAGGTAAATTTATAATTTTTATATATAAATAGCAATAATTTATTTTTTATTTGTTTAAAATTTTTAGATGGTCGTAATGCAGCACTTTTGTACTTGCTGCCTGTTATTTTAGCTCCGACAACAAGAAGTGTTGTCAAATCTAGTGATGGTACTAAGCGTACCAAGAGATTTACAGTTAAAGATTCCCAGCTGTCGATTATTAAGATTCATCCGACAATAACCGCCTGGGATTCTTACATAGCTCATCAAAATGAACACGAATCCAGCGTCCAACCCTGTATAGGAATAATCGGAGAAAGTATTTTAGATCCAAAAGAAATTTATGTGTATTGGGATAATATTAAATTTAGATTTCACAATATTTTAAGGGCGTTGGACGTGTGTTTCATGATTTTTTTTGTTTTTAATTTTTCTTATCCAAAACAAAGTGAAGCTGTGTGGCAACTTATTAACAAATATTTTTATAATATTAAAGATACAGGCACTGGCGTTCATACGAGTGTTAGTTTGTTGCTACATGTAATTAAAAATTAAATTTTTAAATTAATTTAATTAATAGTTTCTAGTCAAATTCTACTATTTATTCGTGAATTACACTACATATGTTTCGGGTTTTGGCCCATTATCAAGTGTTAAAAATAAATATATACAAAGTTGTAAGAAAATATTCGAAAAAAGGTTAAACTTTAAAAAACAAATTTAAAATTTTTGAAGTTTAACCTGTTTTCGAATATTTTCTTACAACTTTGTATATATTTATTTTTAACACTTGATAATGGGTCAAAACCCGAAACATATGTAGTGTAATTCACAAATAAATAGTAGAATTTGACTAGAAACTATTAATTAAAATAATTTAAAAATGATTCACCAATTCTACCACATCGGCCAAAACCAGGCACAATATTAAAATTAAATGTTTATCTGATGTGATGAGTTTAATGTGTAATTATTGCTTCAATGCTAACAAAATGATTTAGTTTTTTAACTTTGGCAATTTTGCTTTGATGATGACTGATGAGATAGTAATTATCAAAACTAACTGCAAGTATTAACAATAAAAATTACACACTATACTACTGCTATCAATTTATTTAATTTGAAAGAGTGTACCACCAAAATAATTTTGAATATTGTACAGAATTGTTAATCAGAATAGTGAACGTTGATGTAATGTTATCAAAAGATCGCATTTTATCGGTAGATCGTAAGAAATATTGATTTAAATTGGAGCATTTACTTTATTAATATTTTAGAAAACCCAAAAAATGCACAAATACTTTTTAGAATTAAAATATTTTTAAGTTATTGCAAATAAAATACACTAATCGCTGTATTCACAAACGTCCGTAAAATATTTAACGAGCCGTTTAATTTTGCAAACCAATGAAAATGATCTCGTAGTACAAATAAATAAATTCCATTGGTTTTAAATAAACGGTTTGTTAAAATTTTTACGAACATTTGTGAATATGGACATAAGTATAAAATATTGCAAATGTTTTTACCATACTATACATCATCAAACGATGAAATCCTATTTCAGTGTATTTTCTTTATGATAACTTAAAAACATTTTCGTTATAAAAAGTGAATGTGCATTTTTTTAGTTTTCTAAAATATTGACAGCTGTGATTAATATCGAGTTACACGACTTAAAACATGTGCTATCAATCGATTATTTGGACCATTATTACATTATTATTTTCAGTACAATTACATTAACATTAACACTAATCTGACAGCGGTTTTACTGCTTTCCACTGAAATTTGTTTATAATTTTTTTTAAATACTAATTTTACTATTTTTTATTTTTTGAATTGTTTAATTTTTTATTTATTTGCTTATTTTATGTTATTTTATGAGGTAATAAAATAAACAGTAAATGTATCTAATTTTAATGATTTAACCACATTTTTTCCATTTCAGATCGGAGTTAAAAAGCATAAATATTGATTCATGTTTTTTTTGAAAATATTAAAAACTGGCCCCGCTATCTAATTTTTTTTTATAGATACAATAATAATGCTTTATAAAAATGAATTATTAATTTTAATAAAATATTAGTTTAGTAAAAAAAAAATTTTAAAAATCTTTAAATAAATAAAACCTTAACTTGTGAAAATTAATAATATTAAAAACTTCAATATAACAAGTTAATTCAACTAATAAAAAAAAACGATATTATTTTTTTATCACTTTCGTAAAATAAATTTTCTAACGAATATTTAGCAATACAATATCAAAAATAATATTAATTTTCACAAGTTAAGAATTTATTTTTTTAATGGTTTCTCTAAAATTGTTTTTACAAAATTAATATTTTATTTAAAAAACGATACCTGCATATTTATAAAGTATTATTATTGTATCTATAAAAACTAGGTAGCAGTGCCAGTGGGATTACAAAAATTAGTGATACCTTTTACAAATTATCTGTGGATACTACCAGATAATTTTTCAAATCCAATTGTTTCTGTTACAATTGATTTATAAATACTACCAATGAAATTGCAAAACTAATGGTTCCTTTTAGAAATGATCTGTGAATACTACCAGAGAATGTTACGAAACCAATTGTTTTTGTTACAATATTCATTTGTAAATAGTACCAAGAACTGATCGTTCTTTTTACAAATCCTCTGTTAATACTACCTGTTAAATTTATAAAATTATTTGTTCTATGTATAATATATTTGTAAATACAATAAACGTGTTTACAATATATCGTAAAAGCTACAATTCATTAGGTACAATGTAATACAGCCACCGTTCATTCCTCATGGTAATATTTAAAACATACTATTGTACATTTTTAAAATACCTTTCTTGGCCATAAATAATAACCATATTTTAAGAATGTACATAAATTTTTGTAAATACTACTCATTATTTCTCTCTGTGTACGGAGTTCTACATAATATGTATACCTACTAATGATGTGCTATCATTCCGCCATAAAAAAAATACACAACACCGTCCAGTGTTAAATTTCAGCACTTTCTGTGACAATACCGGTCAAGATAATGCTTTTCCTACTAATTGAATTAATCTTAACCCATTATATCCCAAGGGTATTATTTAAACTCAATCATATGACGACAGTGGAACCTAATAGGTTAATTGCAGAAGATTGAAAAATAAGAGCTGAATAGTCAATATGTTTTGAGCCGTTTTTGAATTGACCATGAAAAATCACTCCAAACAACCGGATATTTGTACTTTTGAGTTTCTTGGTCAATATGGGTTTGGGTGACATGTGTCTGACTATGTTTTCACGCCCTAAACCAATAAATGCAGTTATTGCACTAATCGTAACCATTGAAAGTTAATAAATTATCTACGAAAAGATATGCATTTTTGGGCACGTATTTAAAAACTGGGGTCTTTTTTCATACTACGGTGATGTTGCTAAACGTATGTGCACATTTACATCGGCACGTTAAATTTTAGGTCCGCCTATCGGAATAAGAAATTTTACCTCGTACCACACCGCTGCCCCGCAGGAGAAACTTTAAAGATTGTGAACAGGACCCTTAACGATAAATGGAGAGTTTGAAGTTAAAGATTATCAAGAAAATAATAACAATTATTTCAATTTAGAGGGACAAGAAAGTGGAGTTTAGAAAATGAATTTATTATCTCAATGAAATAATACAGAAAGCTACCAATATGTAATATAAAATATAAAGTATTGTATTTAATTGTTAATGATATTAATGAATAATGACTAGAGTTGCCGATTTGGCTGTTGTTCGAGTTTTCCGTGCAAGTCTTTTTCTTTTCTTTTTATCTACTAATAAATACCAAAATATACCTCATTCTGTGTTTTATTATGTCTATTGGGTTAAAAGGGGATATTAATCTATGTAAATATATTAAGTTGGGATGTTTGCTCTTGATTGAATCAACTTTTGAGATTTCATTGTTACTAACCTTACATCAAATAGCTTTGAGTACGTCACTGGTTCAGACAAACTAGGAAACTGTAAGTTGGGTTTGCATCTTGTTTATGTCAACAACTAAATATTTAGCAAAGGTTATGTCGATCTCACAAACTGCTTGTCCGTTCTTTAAAAGAATCTGAAGATTGGGTTACTACAAACTGGAGATTTATAACGACGTATGGATGTTGATTTGACGATCACGAGCGTGTGGCTAGGTATTTGGTGCTGAGGATTTGAGGTTTGAAAATATGGGGGCGCGAGATTCAAACTCAAGTGTTGAGTTTTTACATTTGGCATTACATTTGGCGCCGCGACCAGGATTAGGACGTTGCAAAGACAATGCAGTGGTTGAGGGGAAGTTGTTAATCTTTGTTTACATTTTAGAAAATGTTGACTTTGAAATAAAAAGACGATCTAAGTAACCAAGTAAAGAACCAAGTAACTTTAGGAAGTGGTGATAATGGTAATTCAACAAGTGGGGACTCTGTTGAAGGAAATGTCGACCTTCAGATGCTGTACAAAGTTATACAGGACCAGCAAAAACTGTTAGAAGATAGTAAGCGCAGGGAGCAGGAGCTCGGGGACCTGATCACTGAAATTTGTGGGCCAGCTGTAGATAGAACGGTGGAAGTAAATACAACCGAAACTGAAGACGATCGTTCGTCAGATAACAATCAGGGTAACGGTAGTTGCAGTAATAGTAGGATAGGGGAAAATGAGGTGGCTATCGGAGTGAATAGCGAGTCAACCAACATTGCTTCACAACAGACAGGTTTGAACCTTTCAGGTATAGATTGGCAGGAGCTTGCTATGACTCTCATGACCACTAAGTTTTCTTTAAATAATCTAACGGAGAAACCGATTTTTGATGGGCAAACTAGGCTTAATCTGGTACACTTTTTGAATAAATTTGAGGAATATTGGTCAGATAGGAAATTTCTTGGTAGTAATAAATTAAAGACTGTAATTAGTTGTTTGAAAGATCATGCGGAAGAATGGGCAACATTAAATAAAGGTTGTTGGTCGGGATAATCGGATTTTCGAACTGCATTTCTTGAATATTATTGGTCGGAACCAATACAAATGTCGGTAATGGCCAAGCGGTTAAACCATTCATATCAGCCGGGGGGTACTTTAAATATGTCCGAATATTTTATTAGACAATTAAATGAGCTAAAGACAATTACAATAGTTCAAAGCGAATCCATGATGCTCAATAATGTAATGAGGCAATTTCCAGAAAGTATCCGATCTTTGTGGGGAGTACAACGGATAAAACGGTTTCATCTGCGCTATTATTGTTAAAACGGGAGGAAGCAAATAGGGACAAGGTTAATAGATTCAGGAATAGGCAGACACCATACGTCGATCGCTCTTCAGGACATCAGGGTAATAACGTGGGACGTGATTCAATACCGAGGATAGTTAACGCGTTATATAGAAAGGGAGGACCATTAGCTATTACGGGTGATGTAGACGACCAAGTAAATAAAGGAAATGGGTCGGGAAACGGTTTCAGAGCAAATTAGGGAAGCAGGTTTCGCTCTGTAATAGTAAAAGCTTCCCAGATATGCCAGTTAGGTTTATAAATTTTTTCAGGGAGGGTACCGAAGTCATAGCCAGGGACGATAGTTTAGCATTTGATAAATATTTTCAGATAGGATTATTAGAATCGGTAGTAGAAAATAAGTTAGGGACAATATATGGTAAAGGTGTAGATATAGTAAAATCGCAAGGATGGAAATATGGGGACGGTTTAGGAAAGGGTAAGAATGGATTGTTTAGAAGATGTTTTATTATCGACTTTAGGGAAAGATGTGGGATTATCTATGTCGCGAGGACTGCCACACATATTAATAAAATGTCAGTCACATCAATTGTTATCACTATTAGATAGTGGGAGCGAAGTTACTTGTATCGATGAGGTCCATTTTAATAATATTAGGGCTAATGGGATTCTTCCTATTTTACCGGTTACTTGTACACAATTAAAAACTGCAACGGGACAGCACAGTACAAAGATTAGAATGCAGACATTATTGGAATTTTGCATTGAGGGAATTGAGGCTACTTTTCTACAAGTCACATTAGTTGTCAAGGGTTTAATTAGACCAGTTATATTAGGGGTAGATTGGATCGAGAGTGTTAAGGGCAGGATAGATTTTGATCGTAACATGTTTCACATCATAGTTGATAACAAACCACAGCGTGTTGCATTTGCTATGAGATCAGGGGAAGTCACAAGTTGTAATTTTCGATTAGATAAAGTTGCAATGACCAATTTAATATCAAGGCAATGTAGCGTTATAAATAAATTAAAGGATAAGAAAACTAAATTTGAAACACTCCGAGACAAAGTGATTGAGACGGGATTGGATATGGGGAAATCTGATAAACTATTAAAATTATTATATAAATACGAGCAGATTTTTAGTGAAGTTCCTGGTAGGACTTCAAAATATACTCATACAATTAAATTACACAATAAAACGCCTTTCATTCGTAGACCGTATCCGATACCGCATAGTCTGAGAGATGAGGTTCGCGACGAGATTCAGAACATGTTAGAATTGGGGGTAATAAAACGCGAATCATCACCGTTTGCTAGTCCAATGACTGTTGTTCGAAAAAAGGATGGGGGCGTAAGAATCTGTTTGGACGCTCGGTGGTTGAATCAGCAGATGGTGGCAGATACTGAAACACCAAGAACACCAGAAGATATTTTTCATTCATTTCGGGAGGTAAAATTTATGACGACAATCGATCTTCGCGCATCATATTGGCAGATTCCGTTAGATAGAAATAGTACGAAGTATACTGCATTTTTGTTTGAGGGTAAATCATTCACGTATCAAGTCCTTCCATTTGGGTTAAAAACGTCAACGGGTACTTTTACGAGGGGAATGGATGTTGTGTTAGGTGCGGAGGTACGCGAGTTTACGAGAAATTATGTTGACGACCTATTAGTGTTCTCAATTTCAATCGAAGAACATCTTAGACATTTGGAGACATTTGCTAAATTAGCTGACGCGAACATGACCATCAACTTAGACAAAACGTTTTTCTTTCGCAAATAGGTCAAGTTTCTGGGGCACATATTATCAACCAGTGGTATTTCAACTGATCGGGAAAAGGTTAGGGCAATTAGGGAATTTCCACCACCAAAAACAATTAAACAATTGAGAGGTTTTATGGGATTATGTAATTATTATAGGAGATTTGCTTTACGGTATAGTCACTCGATGGCGCCATTGACTCGTCTTTTAAAGAAAAGAACAAGGTGGGACTGGGGTGATAATGAACAGACGGCATTCGAAAATATTAAGACATTATTTATTGATACGGTTATGCTACACTTCCCGGATATGTCGAAGGGTTTTTATCTGCAGACTGATGCTTCTGACGTTGCTTTAGGGGTGGTTTTATATCAGATGTTGGATGGAAGTGAAGAACATGGTGTTGTAGGGTTTGCTAGTAGGGTATTACATGGGCCTGAGTTAGTTTATAGGGTTACGGAAAAGGAATTATGAACTATAATTTTTGGGTTGCAAAAGTTCAGGAGTATTTTGTTAGGAAATCTAGTGATAATCAGGACGGATCATTATGCACTTAAGTTTTTGAAACAATGTAGGTTATTAAATGATAGGTTAACGAGGTGGACAATGATATTAAATGAATATGATTATGAGGTAGAGCATGTTCGGGGGCGTGATAATGTTGTGGCGGATATACTCTCGAGATGTTCAACATCAGGTACATTACAGGTGACAGGTGTGCGGAATCAACCGATTATTGCTTCTCAGGATTCAGAGGTTTTAGTTGCGTTATTTAAAGTTTTAGGGTGGGACGGATTAGAAATGTCATTTGATCAATTGAGTGAATTACAGAGGGCGGATCAATATTTAGGTCCGATTTACAAACGAATTAGTGCAGGGACTGATAGGACAGTAGTAAAGGATTCTAGATTTAATATGTTTGGGGATATCTTAGTATGTCAGGATGTGATGACAAATATGTCAATAAAATTGCATTACCGGAGGAGAGGTTAACGAGGTACGTGTTGTAAATGGGGTGCATCAATTATATGGTCATTTTGGGATCACAAAGACCATACAGATTATAAAGGCAAATTTTTATTTTAGGAAGATTTTTGATCATGTTAGGAGAATTATTAGGTCATGTGATGTTTGTCAAAAGGTGAAACATACTAATTAATAGACAGTTGATAGGGCCAATGCATCCAATTATTGTTGACAATCCCGGTGATTTAGTAACGGTAGGGAATTAAAGTTACAAATTCATCGATAAGACACCCTGGGTCGAATCCTACTGAAAGGGTTATGCGTGAGTTAATAAACGAAGATAATTTAAAAGCCACACAAGATAATATAATAACGGCCATACGACATGCGATCATTGAACAAGAACATACTAATGCACAAGTAGAGAGTATGAAGATTTTGGAGACCCTGCACGAAGCTTATACCCTATTACTGGAAGAATTAAATGAATTAATAGAGGCCATCAATTTCGCGAAAGTGAAAGTGTTACATCCTTCAGTGATAAAACCGGAAACTTTCTTAGAACAACTTCAACGCATCCCAAATCAACTTAGTAAACTTCAACTACCATTGAAACCAATCAGAGAAAATCTGCCGTATTTTCAAGATATCGCGAGAGTATCAGCGTATCAAACACATAATAAAGTAATATTTGTCATCGAAATCCCTTAAGTGACACTTAATACTCATACTTATTATCATAATTATCTTTTACCCGCTAAAACTTCAACAAATTATTTATTCACAATCTGCAATCATGTCCACCCTTATATCGCCATCTCAGAAGACAATTCACAATTCTTTATACCAGAAAACTGTGTCAGCATCAAGAGAAATTTTAAGTTATGTGAGGCTCAAGCGGTCCATACAGTAAATCGAGAGGCGCCCTGCGAATTACAACAGATATTAAGGACAAATCAATACGACGCGTGTACATCGATTCAAGCAGTGGTGAAAATTAACCGAAATAAGCTACAAAAATTGCAAGGAGGAAAATTGTTACTATTTATTGCAGAACCTACAATAATAACTGAAACTTGTCCAAATCAACCGAAAGCTCATCACGAAATAACAGAATCGATAGTAATATTGATCGATTCGAAATGTACCCTCAGGATAAATGAAATCCAACTTTTAGGAGAAGAGATCAAAGGAACCACTATTATGAATTCAACCGTCCCATTGCCGCAAATAAAGTACCATTGTTGTGATCAGACATTGCAAAAACACGCCGACAAGATAAAGGCCGTAGACATCAAAAGGATAAGATTGGATGCAGTAAACGACATGAACCATCACCTAAACGAGATGAAAGATAAATTAGGAAGTGCCGAAAAACCTTTCATAGAAAAACACGTATCGACTACTTTATACGTATTGCTCACTTTGCTGTTATTTACGACCGTAATCACCTTAAGCACGCTTTGGCGGCTAGGAAAACCGACAAAGCTCATCGGCAATTTGGTTGTAAGATTAGTTACCTTATGTGGCTGTAAGACCAGTAGTACCGTAAACGAGCCAGACAACCCCCAAAATTCAACAGAATTACGGGAAATTCTCCCTACAACTAATATAAAAACGGCCCCAAAGAAAAAACCAGAGTCAGTTCAAAACAAACAGTGAAGAAGTTCATATTTCACCATACAAAATTTCTTCTCTTCGTTTTCGTGTTTTCATTTTTTTTTTGTTTAATTTAGTTATTTCTGTTAATATGAACAAGGCGGGTGAGTTGAATTTTTTTTTTTAATTAGTTAGCGGTGGTAATCTCCTTTAATGTGTCATATGAAACAAACTTTATTTTTTTTATTATTAGAAATTAATATTAAGACATTTTTTTTGTGTTAGTGCAACGAACTTTATTCAATTATTAGTAGGATTTTTTTTTGTGTTTTTGTAGTTCAAAAACAATAGATTCTCTTTTCTAACCTAGGATTAGCTAATTTTACTTATTCTTCTCTATGCCAAACGATTTTTTTTTTGTTGTCGTTTGTTTTTGTTTTGTAATTATATGCTAACTAAAATTTATCATTAGATAGCAAGTCAGATATTATATGTCGGAGAGACCTGGGGCTGACGGAATACAAAGACTCAAGATGAGGGATATGCGGCCAACAGGTCGCCGAAGTCAACGTAACTCCAAGTCGCTGTAGGCACACGTATTGCAGCAGGTGCCTAAGGAAGGACATACCCAGGGGCGTAAGGTGTACCGTCAATTCGTCGCAGACAATTCGTCGCGCGACAATTCGTCGCGGACAATTCGTCGCACGCGACAATTCGTCGCACACGACAATTCGGCGCAAGCGACAATTCGGCACAAGCGACAATTCGGTGCAAGCGACAATTAGTCGCACGCGACAATTCGTCGCAATTTTTTTGTCACAATTGTCGCAATGACAATTTGTCGCAGTAGAGAATTCGTCGTATGAAACGATTTGATCGCGATTAAATTCGCCAAATGTAACTGAGAGTTGCCAAAATGTCACTTCAATTTGTTATCTTCTGTTTTCGGTTATACAGGGTACCCGTTTTTCTAACTTCACCACGTAGGGTGAATTTAAAAAAAATATATATAATTTTGGTATAAAATATACCAACTTAATATTTTATCTAGTATATAATAAACTAAAAAAGTTTATTTATTTCAAGTTAAAAAACCGATCAAAAAAGAAAGAAAAATTAACAGTTCACTTCCACAATGGTACTTGAATATATGGAAAGTGAGAAAGGCCGCCAGTTATTATTATTTAAAGGCTATATTCATAGACGAGAAAGAAGCATAGAATCGAGTGGAAAAGTGATTTGGAAATGTGTCGAATACCACAAGTCGCGTTGCTCGGGGCGTGTTCACACCATTGGTGAAGAAGTTGTAAAAGACACTAGCCACAATCATGTTGCTGATGCAGTAGATATTGAAGTTCGGAATGCACTAACAAGAGCGAAGAATATTGCAACAGAAACAGGACGAACTACTCAAAATATCATTGCAACAATTTCAGAAGAAGTATCGGTTGCTGCCTCAGGCCAATTACCACCGCTTTCTGCAATAAAAAGAACCGTTCAACGTGCACGCGTGGAAAAAGAAGCCGTGCCTGCAAATCCTATGTCATTGCAGGAATTAGTCTTTCCACAAGAACTAACCATTACGTCTTCTGGAGAACCGTTTTTATTACATGATAGTGGACCCGGTGAAGACAGAATTTTAGTTTTTTCTACTGAGGCGAACCTAGAATTTATGTTGAATTCCAACGATTGGTTCGCAGATGGAACGTTCACCACTGTACCACAATTGTTTGCTCAATTGTATACAATTCATGGCGTGCAATACAGCAATGTAATTCCAACCATATATGCCTTGCTGCCGAATAAGTCTCAAGATACTTATAGTCGTTTATTTCGAATTATAAAAATGTTGAAGCCTGCGGTTCAACCCTTAACCATTCTATTCGACTTCGAAATGGCTGCAATGAATGCATGTCGCAATGAATTCGAAAATATTGCGATACGAGGATGCTTTTTCCACTTTACTCAAAGCATATGGAGACATATACAGCAAGGGGGACTGCAAGTTCGTTATACTCAAGATGCAGATTTTGCGTTGAATATGAGACTACTTGCAGCTTTGGCGTTTGTGCCGGAGAAAGACGTCGTTGAATCGTTTCAAGTATTATTAGACAGCGCATTTTACATACAAAATGAAGACATTTTGACGCCATTAATAAATTATTTTGAAGATACTTGGATAGGAAGATCAGACAGAAGAGGAAGAAGGCGTCCTCCATTATTTTCAATAAATATATGGAATTGTTACGAAGCGGTCGCACAAAATATTCCGCGTACCAACAACGCAGTTGAAGGATGGCACAACAGCTTTTCTTCAATAATCAACGCCGCTCATCCTAGCATATGGAAATTTGTAAAGGGGCTTCAAAAAGAAGAAAGTTTGAATAAGTTGAAAATAGAACAGTTTATAGCTGGAATTGAAGTACACCAAAAAAAAAAGTACAAAGACACTGCCGTACGAATAGCAGTTGTGGTTGAAGATTATCAAAACAGACCAATTTTGGATTATCTTCGAGGAATTGCGCATAATTTTAAATTACAAATATAATTTATATTTGTTATTTTATTGTTTATTATTTTGTTATTTTGTTATTTATTGTTTTGTTATTATTATATTGTTAATTATTTTTTTCGTTGTTGTTTATTGTTTATTAATAAAGTTTTTTACTTTTGAGAACAAAAGAGAAGAGAAGAGTACAATTAATTGCGACGAATTGTCCCATGCGACGAATTGTCTCATGCGACGAATTGTCTCATGCGACGAATTGCCTCATGCGACGAATTGTCTCATGCGACGAATTGTCTCATGCGACGAATTGTCGCACGCGACGAATTGTCCGCGACGAATTGTCCGCGACGAATTGTCCGCGACGAATTGCCCGCGACGAATTGACGTGGATCCGGGGCGTAAGGTGTCCAAGAGACAGGGGATCCGCTAACCATCTATGGTTGTTCCACGAGGACGTACTTGTAGCCATGTTACAACAATAATATTTAAATAAACATTTCTTGGGATAAAAGACGTTATAATTTTTTTTTGCCATTACTTTTTTTTTATTTCTAAAAGACAGGGTATTTTAGATACCCTTTCTTTTAAAGAAGCCGAGGGTGGTGTAGTAACCGGGCCAAAGAAAAATTAATTAAAATTATAATTATGTTAGTTAAGTTAACATTTGGATAGACGGAAAATTAATGCATTATGTTAAAGTACAAATACAGTCTCACGTTTTGTCAGATTGTACCCGCGATTGTTATTTACACCTGGCCTTATTTATTACCGGTTCTAATGTTCAAATTCTTAGTAAAAAGATACTTAAAGTCATAAAAATCATGGAAAGTTCAGTTTGACAAAATGCATTACTTCAAAGTCAAGAGAAGAAAATGTTGTATTTTTAAGAAAAACTTGTAAAATTGGATCGGGTGATATTTGGTAGACAATAACGTTCGAAACTTATAAAGTAAAGATAAAAATTTACAATCGACTATAGCGCAGCGGGCGGAATACTTTAACATTTTTAAAATAGAAAAACGACATTGACTTAGAATTTAAGATAAAATAATGGTCCATGTAAAATGGAAACTTAACAATACACTTGATTTTCTAAAGATTAGAAAATCAAGATGAAGATTTATGTTTAACATCTGCTTGAAGTAGATAGAAGGGATGTTTTCGCGAGAGTAGGAAGGGGGAAAACCCTCCCAAATTAAATGTTATAAAAAGACATGTACATGCAAAAATCAGTTAGTCTTTAGTCTTCAGGAAGTTGTCAGTTAGTTAGTCTTCAGTTAGTTTTCAGTTGAGTTTTTAGTTTTTCTAGTCAGTTCAAGTGTCAGTTGAGTTGCCGTTTTTAGCTTTAAAAAGTTGCAGTTGCAGTCGAGTTAGTTTTTGAAGTCGAAGTCAATCAAGTAAATTCATATTTTATTTCAAACGGGTGGGCTAATTAAGCGTCGCCAAATAGAAATTCGATCCAATTATATCCAGCAAAATTGTAACTTTTTTTAAGGTTAGATTTATTCCTAATATTATGTAAAAGGGTTATTATTATTGTCATTTCGTTATAAATTTAATAAGTTTACAATACATTGTGATCCATGCTATTCAATCTTTTATTTAAGCTTGTTAAAGCTTAAAATAGACTACCTGCGAAAAAAACCACAAACCACTTTGCCAACAATAGAAGGTAAGTTAGAGAGAGAGAAGTCCATCCTGCGCTTCCAAATTTAGTACAAAAAAATCAGCGCCAAACTTACCCAAAATTTCACTTTTTTTTTGTTTTGTTTTTATCAACAGTGATTACGAAGTAGTGCATTCGTAATTAACTATTAATCAGCACTTGGTGGCAGCGATCGCTATCGATCTAGTAAATAAGTAATCCGCCGTACTGTTCTCTCTATTCATTTAATCAAAATCTACGATTTTTACAACAACTTTACCGAGGGTAGAATGTTTATTTAACAGTACGCCTCATTTATCGACAGGTTATTCTCCGTTTGAGATAGTAAAGGGTTATAATCCGCCTAATCAATTATCAAATTTAATGTTATCGTTAGTTCCACCACCGCGACGTAAGACCATACCACAAATTAGATCAGAAGTTAGGGATAGATTACAAGCCAGTGAATATCGGAAAAAGTTTTATAAAAGCTATAATGAACAATTAAGTATAAATGATTTGGTTTTGCTACGCGAACATCATATTTCGGATGCAGAGCATAATATTGTCGCAAAGTTTTGTCCATTATATTCAGGTCCATATAAGGTAATCGGTAATCCACATCCTAATGTTTACAAATTAGGGGCTGTCCATTAATTACGTAAGGGCAATTTTTGAAATTTTTGACCCCCTCCCCCCCCCACATAAGGGCACGTAAGATTTTGGCAACCCCCCCCCACATCTTACGTAAGGATTATAAAACAAAAATATAGTTGAGTCCCCCCCCCCTCTCTTCCGTTTATATTTATAAAATATTAATATCAATAATATTGGTTATTATTCAAAAAATACAAAAAAGGTATAAATAATTTAAAAATCAAATATAATTTTCTTTATAAATTATAAATTATAATTATTTGAATTGAATTTAATTTTTTAATTTAAATTTAAAAATTTTAATTTAATTTAAAAAAAGGAAATTACGAAACTTACGTAAGAAATACGTTGGACCCCCCCCCCCCTACGTAAGGGTCCGTAAGATTTGCCATACCCCCCCTCCCTCCCAAAACCCTTACGTAATTAATGGACGGCCCCTTAGTAGATTTTGATACGGATGAGAGGAAAGGGAATTACAATATTAATAATTTGAAATTATATTATAAAGTAGATGTAGAGTAATATTAGGTTTAATGATAAGAGAGTTGCTGTTTGTTGTTTTGTTGACAGTTCCAGGTTGTACCATATCCTGGATGCCAGTGAATGTATAGTATTCGACTCGAGGGATGTAATCAATGAATTATGTAAATCTGGTTTATTGGTCCTTTCTTGATGTTTTGTAGGTTTTGGGTTTGTGCAAGTTAATTATAAATTATATCATTTTAAGAGGAGTTAAAAAATTCAGAGGTCAATAATTAGAAGGTGTAATTTGGTCAGTTGATCAAAACTGCAAGTGTTTATTCTGTTGTACATAATTTGATTTTGTTTTGCTTTGCTTGTTCACTTTGCTTACTAGTGCTTATTATGTAAATATTTATCGCCCTTATTGTATACCTGTCTTAAGTAGTTAGATAATGAACAACACTCCTGGAGATGCCTGTGTTCTCTGTGGGTTTGAGTCATCTAAATCAATATTTATATTGATTTGCTTCGGCCTGGGAGTCCCACATAATACAAATCAATGCTCTCAAGTCATTCATACATAATATTATGACATGCGAAAAAATTTTTAATTAAATAATTTTATTTATTTTTAAATACAAGAACTTTTAAAACTCTTTCTATGGGTGCGTTCCACTTAAGAGCCCTCTTTCAAAATCAGGTAACTTATCAGCGACAAAGAAACGAAAGTTCAGAAAAGGATAAACATATATAAATATAACTAAAACTTTAGTAACTAAAATTTTAGTTTTAAAAAGGTTTAGTTAGGTAAAAAGGGCCAGTTCTACCTACATACAAAGCAGGTATAAATTTTAGTTTTATGACAAAAGGAATTTATCCATTTCTGAACTTTCTTGTATATTTATGAAATATGAAAATAAAAGAAGTGTACACTTCAAAAATTTATTAGAAAAGTTTCTTTATTTCAACCTTCGTTACACATACATTACATAATTACATGATTTATTTATTCCCGGGGAGGATTTCTTATTTCCATTCCTCTTGTTTTCCTGGGATCAATGATTTCGGGAAGAAGACATTTATGGTAAAAATTTTCAAGCTGCTTTTCCATCTTTTCGGTCCAAAAAAAATCGTCCTTTTCAATCTGAAAAAACAACATTTATAAATAAAATAAATCCACTATTTACCTCACATCGTTATTTGAATCTTACCTTCTCAACCAAAATTCCTGCCTGTGTCCATATAACAAAGTAGCAAATGCTTCGTTGTGTTATATGCAACTGACCCTGTATTTGGAAATAATATTGGTGATTTCTACGCAAATGTACCATGTTGTTCTCATCTAATGTAACATATTTAATACATCCTTGTTTTATTGCATCTATTGGGTGTAATTTGACGGCATTTGCAGGACATTTGATTTCGATGATAGCATCTAAACCTATCAATCCATCCGGAGAAGCACCAAGCATAAAATATTCCTCGTCGATAAAAAAACCGCAAGGTTCAACGGCCAGTTTATATTCTTCTTCGAATTTTCTTATGGCACCTACTTCGTTTTGCTTACCGTATTGCGTGTTGGCGTTCCCCAAGAAAGTATTGTACAGTAAATTGTTAACTTTATTTACACACGAAGTATTTTTCCGTATGCTACAAATGCTTTTAAAATTCGACGCAGTAATTCTGTATGTCCTTTCTTTGAACCACAATGGATTTCCAGCTTGTCCCCTCGTTAATTCTTCAATTTTTAAAATTTCCTCTCGAGTCTTTCTTAAACTATTTAGAAATTCTTCAGATTTTACTTGATACTCTGTATCTGTTATATCAGGTACATATTCAGTTTCTTCCGTACCGTAATGTTCATCAGGTGTTGCCGCAGTCTTAACTTTAAAAATTCGTTTTCTAACCAATTTCATTCTTTTGTAACGAGCCTTCCTCAGTTTAACTTTGATAATATAATTTTTAGTCGGTCCACGTGGACTTTCGTTCATAAACTTTTTATGGAGTATTTTATGAAATTCTTCACCACTGTTATATGAAATAGCTGCAGCTTCACATCTAGTTTCATATGATCTCCTAGTAGAATAGTTAATCCTTTTTCCAGATACAAATTTGCATACAATGGAATTATATTGTTCTGCTGCATTATTAGTCATATTTAATATTAAACTATACGCATTATCAATCAGTCGTTTAAAGCACGCCTGCACATCTTCATAAAGGCCACATTCAGACATAGCTGGGACATAATTTTCTTCATCATTTGTTCTCTCGCAATTGAAATAATTGATTTCGGCACAGTTTTTATGCTCCCCGAACACATGAGAAGGAGCATTTTTCATATCGTCAATTAACAACAACACTTGTTCTTCAAAAGGTATATTTTCTTGACGCCTATGTTCTACAGCTTTTTTAACTGCCGCAACTAGACGATAATTTCTAGTGTCCACAAGTTTTCGTAACTGCATTGGAACAGGAAGGTTCTTTCCTTTGCTCATTTTTCTAACTTTTATCTCGCGAAGATGCTTACTAAAGTTTCGGATTAAATGGTTCGTGCATTCCACTTTATCTACCACACATGTACCGTAAGGTCGAGTTTCTACAAGCTTTTTATATACACTACTATCTCCGTCGCCGACAAGCTTTGTGTATTTAATGCCATGCATATCTAAACTTTTCTTAAAGCCTTCCACGATAATTTCAGTTTCCATGCCAGTTGAGGGACCATTATAGTTTCGGTAGCATAGATGTTCCGTCGCTGCAGATCCTTTATTTTCAGAACGAGCACAAATACAGCAGTATTTGTTTCTCACAGCTAAAAACAATAGTTTTTGGGTTCTTTGTCCAATTATACAAGCCTGTAATAGAAGTTTGTCATATAGAAATGCATGCGGTACAATAAAAAATAAATAAGAATAATTTTCAAGGGCTTATACGTAGGTAAATTTTTTGTATATACATAATTTACTCTAGCGGTTAACCTCTTAATAATTTTGATTTTAAAATTACTTACCACACCAGAAAGAGCATTGTAATTTATATTATAAGAACGTTTGGACCATGCCCCATCTGCGATCACCGTGATGCATGGAATTCCATCAGAATCTACATCACCATTCAACTTTGCTAACCTCGCTTCTTCTATTCCATTTTCATTTATTTGGTTCCAGAGCGTTTCATGTATTGTATCGGCAATGTCATTCTGGCACTTGGAAAACTTCTTCGAATCCATGAATGGCACATTTAAAAACGATAAAAATTCTTCTGCAGTTGAATATCCAATTCCTGAAGAAACTACGCCCAAAGCTGCTGCATTGTTTATTCCTTTGGAATCCTTTTCCTTATCGGTAGTTATATCTATTACAATATTGCACATTTTACACTTCAACCGAATAGTGCTGAAAAGACCATTTCTCTTTTCCTCCACAATGTACATATCTGTAATATTACATCCACAAGATCCGTGATTGTTTACAGCTAATATTTGCTGAAAAAGATGATCTAGATCTACAAAACGCCTTCCTTCTGGATGAAACCCTATTTCTTGACTTGGACCGCAACTATCATTCACAACTTCAAGTTCTATATCATCACTGTAGTTACCATGTTCGCTGTCAAATTGTCTTGATGTGTCAGGTTCATTTTCTGCAGTTTTACAATAATCATGGTCCCTATAAAAGATTAATGTTGAATGTAATGCTGAAAATTAATTAAATTACACTTACATGTTAACAATATCTCTTGATGTATCTGCTACATTTTCTGTTTCAACTTCAATAAGTGGTAATGCATCATCCGCTGTACTCCAATTATCAATCGGAACATTGCAATCATCATTTGATGCAATTTCTTCAGGATTCTTTTTAAATCTAAAATTATATCAAAACATATGCATGTCAATTTTAAATTCATGAAAAATATTTGCGAAATAAATGTTGAAAATAATTTAAAAATTTACTTACCGTCGCAACTGCGCCAAACGTCGATTACGAGGTCTGGTGGATATTGCTTTAGATTTTCTTCCCATTATGAATTGCACACAAATAACACAAAAATCCTATTTAATACTTCGATTTATTTTCTCTGTCAATTTTGCTAGAAGGTTATGTTTACATTTTATATATGTAGTATTATAGTATATGTAAGGATTACCAACCGCAAAAACATTTTTTTAAAGATAATAGTTACGGAATGAACCACCAGATAGAAGCATTATCCAATATTAAATTACGAATTATTTAGATTCGTAATTACGGCGTAATTTCGCATCAAACAAAAAAAGTACCTTCATAAAGTCATATTAAAATTAACTAATCTAGCTGGGAAAGTCACTCTGTATTTAAAAAAATTAAAGAAAAGCCATCTTTTTAAATTTTTTTAATTTTTTCATTTTCTTCAGGACTTTACCAGATAGATTAATTAATTTAAAAATTATTTTATTAAAGTAATTTTTGTATTCGATGCGAAATAACGCCGTAATTCTACATGGAAAATTATTCAATATGGCGGACACGAAAGGGGGCTCTTAAAGCCCACGACAACCATGGTCGACCACGGGCGACTTTTAAAAGTTCCACCTAAAGCCGCGGTGGAGCTCAAAACGTGATCAGTGACGTCACCGTTTGTTAGCCCACCACGACCACAAAACCCATTATAAAAGGTGGGTTGCCGTAATCATTTTGAGTTTACACTAGCAAATTTAAAAATTCAAAATGGAGACCGAAAATATTGCATTTTATAATGCCGATAAGGACGAGCTGTTTGAAGTGGTAGTTTCAAAAAGTGAAGCAGACGTGCAAGAACAGGTAAATTATCTAATTAACATAAAATAAAATTATTATTAACGTTAAATTATTTTTTGTCGTTGTGTTGCAAAATGCGACACATGCATTTTAAGTAAAATGCCATTTTCATAGCAATATGCAAAAGTAAAGTGCCTTGGTCTGTTCTAACAACTATCATGATAATTTGTGCAAAATATTTTTCAGATGTGATGTTTGCCACGCAATTAATGAATAATGCATTAAAATAGTATATTATACATCATGGGACTAAGGTGCTGCTTTTCATCCATCTTGCGAAACTTGTAAGAGGTTACCAACATCAAGCAAATTGATTGTCATTTTAAAATTTGAATTTGAAAATTTAAAATGACATTAGCCCGCCAGAGCCCGCCCACAGAGATCACAAAAGCCGTTCCACTGTACTAAACGACCATGGCTGCCGTGGGCGAAAACGTATAAGTGGAACGCTAAATTACACGACCACGCCGCGGTCGCCGTGGGCTTAAAGTGGAACGCACTCTGTAAGATACCCTTTTCTTTTCGAAAAGAAAGACGATGTTCGCATTAAAAAAGGCAACTCCCAGGCAACATGATGAAATTTATTTGGATTTTAGTGCTAATCCCTTTTATTGCATGCTTTGAGCAACGCAAAATTAACTTTAAATCGGGCTTATACATTGAAAAAGAAGCCGACGCTTTTATTACAAATTCAGAATGGAAAATTTTAAGATACGTAGACATTATGGAACTACAACAATTTAAACTACAAAACGAAAACGTGCTCAACCGGCTAAATAAGACCATCTTGAACGACACAAATTTGAAGTCAAAAGGACATTTCTTTACAACCCCACTTTTACCTCAATTAGCAGCCCTTCAAATCTTGAATACAAAGAGCACCACGCTTATCAATGAACTAATCCAAACCACTCCTCAAGAATCACAAAGACAGAAACGATATTTATTAAACTTTCTAGGATCAGCCATCAAATTTGTAACGGGTAACCTGGATGAAAAAGATGGACAATACTTTGAACAAAGCATAGAACAATTAAAAATGGACACCGAAATTTTAAAAGAATTATTACAACAAGTATCAGTCGTAACACGCGCTGTCGATATTTTTAATGAATCCATAACTAAATTACAAATAGACGAACAAAAGTTAAAACAAACACAAGATCAAATAATCACCGCTGTAGGAAAAGTTATACTTGACCAAGCTCACACTAACGCCCAAGTGGAAACTTTAACCATCATGATGCAATTACACGAAGGATATATGGTATTATTACAAGAACTCAATGAAATTATTGAAGCAATTAACTTTGCAAGATTAGATTTACTACACCCTTCATTATTAAAACCTGAAATCTTCCTAGAACAACTACAAAATATTCCAAATCACTTGACGAAACTCCGTTTACCCTTAAAGCCCATTCTCGAAAATCTACCTTTATATCAAAAACTTGCAAAATTATCCGCATTTCAAACAAGAAACAAAATTATTTTCTTTATCCGAATTCCTTTAATCGCACACAATCCTTACAATTACTATCACATTTATGCTCTTCCAACCAAGACAAATATACCACAATTATTTAATACAATTATTCCTTCATCTCCATATATGGCCATAGCCGAAGATAACTCACAATATTTTTTGCCAACTGACTGCATCGAAGTTTTAATTGGAATGAAATTGTTCAAAACCCCTGCTATTTCTAATGTAGGGCTAAACGCCCCGTGTTCAGTTCAACAAATCACTCAATCAAATCATTATCAAATGATAGAATGATGAAATGATGAAAATGATAGAAATGATAGAAGATAAAGCTTTAATCAAAACAAACTACAAAAAACTACCGCATGGAAGATGGCTGTTATTCGTCGCAAATCCTAAGACTATTTCGGAATTCTGCCCTAATGTACCAAAATCGCACATCGTCATTAATGAGTCAATTACAATAAAAATTGATCAGCATTGTTCACTTCGTATTGGTGAAATAATCCTGATAGGAGAGGAAGGAAATGGTATCAGCATGGTGAATTCTATGATGCAATTACCACCTATTATACAAGATTGTTGCAACGAATTGCCACCGAATCAATTTAACAAAATCAAGCCTGTGGACCTAAAACATGTAACTTTGGATGAACTCATAGGTGTGAAACACCACCTTGAATCAATTAAGACATCACTGGAAAGTTCAAATAAGCCATTTGTGGAAAAAAATATATCATGGTTGATGTATCTAATAATAACTTCTCTCGCACTAGGGATAAGTGCCATATTATTCATAAAATACCAAAAAGTTTAAAAAAATTGTTGTTAACCTGTCGACCCACAAGTGGTAGCAACTCTTAAACCAATGAAATTGCTGCAACCCCAATCGTTATCGAACTAACGGAGAGATCTGAAAATTCAGCCCCAGTCGCAAAATTACCACCAATTCAGAAAGTTGAAAAGTTTTAAAGTAGTTTATTTTTTTGTGTTCAATTTCAACATTTTATTTCTAATTTTTATTTACCTTATCATTTTTTTGTGTGTCGCTCCGTTTGCAGAGGCTTCTAATAGGTAATAAGACAAATTTCTTTTTTTTATATAATGTAAATTTAAAACAATAGTTCTACTGTTAAATTTTTTTTTTATGAGTAATTGGAATTACTAAAGTAAATACAATCTTTTTTTTTGCCACAGAAAATTTGTGTAAATGAATTATAAATATGTGTAGATAATATCTAAATTACAAACATTAATTTTAAGATCTCAAGCGCCGGATACAAGCCCGAAAAAACATGGGTCTAGCTGAATATGACCTATGCGACCCATGTTCAATCTGCCTGGATAAACTCGGCAGACACCACCTGAAACCTGACTGCTGCGCACATTTGTTCTGCGAAGGATGTCTCTTGGAGTGGTCCAAAAGATCCACGAAGTGTCCGTTATGCCAAAGGGAGATGTTATACGCGTATCGTTTCATCGACGACGCTTTAGATATGGATGGTCTGTTCAATTTGGACCATCCAAAAAAACATTCCCGTACCATAAATTGAATTTATACTTAAATTATTTTTTTTCATTTTTGTACTACACTTTTTTTTATATATTATTATCATTTTTTTTTATAGATATAAAAATCAAACTTTTTTTTGACTCTTTGTTTTACTAAAAGGAACACGCATTTGTAGAAATGCGCATTCTTTTTCAAAGGGGGGGGGGGGGTTATGTAGCATCCTGCACCCCTTACTTTTAATTTATTAAATTTAGATTTCTTTTTGTTTTAAGACTTTGCCAATCTTCCTATGGCAAATTGCAATATTCTTATTTTAACAAATTTATAAGATACGTTATTTCAATTATTAGTGATTTCTTAAATTCAAATCGGTAAATCAATTTTTCAATTTTCATTTAGATAAAAATATTAAATACGAACATTGCAATCTGGTCATATTTAATTTAAATTACCTACCCATTAAAATAATTTATTAATATCTAAATCAATTTTAAAACTAAAAGGTTCTTAAGTTGTTATCATTCAGAGAGCACGTAATTACCAAAGGGCTAGACTTGGCTACAAATCGGACGTGTGATTGTCCATATTAATTACTTTAAAGTGGAAAAACTTGGTAATTAAGTCTCTCGAAACTCAAATTTATTAGAATAAGTAAATATTTTAATGTATCACTTAAAAACCCTTAAAAAAATTAGAGCAACGACGACATCATTTTCCAATTAGTAATTACTACCAGATCTAATAAATCAAAATTCGGTTTAATGAAATTTACTGAAAATCAAAGACAAAGATAGAAATTTGATATAAAAGTAGTGAAAGCCCGTGTGACGTTTCCCGAATTTAGAATAATTTATTATTAGTTAGTACTAGTATATAAGTACAGTAGAATCCGCTTAATGTGATCACGGATAATGTTATCAGTCGGTTATTGTGATCATTTTGACTGGGAACCGGCCGCTTTAATTAGTGTACATACAAAAACCTCCGGATAATGTTATCAAAAAGCCGCTTATTCTTATCACTTTCAAGGAATTTTCTACGCAATAATATCTTTTTCTAAGTATCTTTTTCTGATTTATCATTGAAATTTTATATATCTTTACAAAACACGTCACTCGTTTTAATTTCTAAACAAAAACTAATGAAGTTTTCCGTTTCATGGCGTGTTTTTATTTTTATTTTGCTAAATGTGCACTTTGTTTTATGAATTTTAATTTAAGTTTAGTTTATTCTTGTTAAATTTACCTAATTCTTCTAAAATTCGTTTATTTTTAAATTTGCTTATTGTTATCAGTCGGTTAATGTTATCAAAATGTTCTTGGCCCAAAGTGATCACATTAAGCGGATTCTACTGTATATTTTATCGTTCATAATATATGTGACAAATGTATTATGTCATGGGAACAAAATGCATTCGAACAACTTAAAATAATATAAAAGTTTACACGCCCCATTAAATTTTAGGATTTAGGGTATAAGTTTAAGATGTAATATAAGAATGTAAAAATGTAAAAACCAGTCAGTTATAATTGTGCTCTAGCATCGACACTTTATAATTCAATAAACTCAAAATTTAAATTGTGTTATAAGTTTATTTGAAAAACCCTTTCTAAACATAACTCCCGCGGACAGTTTAGTCACCAATTTTTGATCAAAGCGATCAAGTCACGGTCAGTGTCAATTTTGATTTTTGTTTTTTTTATTGTTTTTGCAATCTTTCCTTCTTTCTTTTTAAATTCAAATCATTTAATTTTTAATTAATTAAGTATTTAGAACGGTATGTACAATTTACCGGTTGACGACAATGTTTGGAGACTGAGCGACGCGTAGCGGAGCGAAGTCTCCAATATTTTCGGAAACCGGTAAATTGCATACCGTTCGTGATGGTTATAACATTTTTTGCACGATCGAAATGAATATAAAAAATAATTAATTTTTTTTAAGTCAAATCTAAAGTGCATTGGCATTTGTAGCTATTTATGAAGTAGGTAAAAAATTTGAATTAATTCTGTTGCCGTGGTTTTATTTACAAAAGAAAAACAAATGGTGTCATTTGTAAAATTGTGAATATAGTATTATATCTACCGTATATTAAATATATATTATTATAATAGATGTTTTAGGACTAAAAAGACATGGAGGATGGAAATCTTCGACTGTGGCTGAAAGTTATGTAGAAGATTCTCTTCAGAACAAAAATCAATTTGCAGAAAAGATTCTGCATGATGATAATGAATCACCTTGCAGCGTTTCTGATGATACTATACCACAATCGTCAACTGGTCCTTCTATATCACGGGCATTTTCTGTTAATACAAATACCGAAAAAAGCAATACTATATCGATTTCTATTTCTAGCTGTAACAACTGTACATTTAATTTCAAATAAATCGTGTTTTTATTTGAAATTTTATTTATTATACTTACCGTTTTAAAAACGGTAAGTAAATTACTTACCGTCGTTTTAGTCCTAGCAACCAGTAAAATCAACTTACTGTCATAGAAACACTATTAGTAAATAAACAAAATAGTCCGATCGTGCAAAAATAGCTATAAAAGTGCCAATTCCAAACTTCACAAGCCACGCCGTTGCTCGAATTATATTACTACTAGAAGGTTGGTAAGTCATTTAATTGTTTAATTGTATTTATATTTTGTTCTACTGACATTTCTTTTTTTTTTGTGTGTGACCATTATTTTTAATTAAATTTAAATAAAACTAATTAATTATTATTTTAATACTCTTTTTTCTTTGTATTTTATTATCGTCATAATTTTTATTCTTTTTTTAATAAACTTAATTTGAAATCTTAAAATTATTTAATTTTGGTGTTGCAAAAGTGTTGTTTATCTCGCCCCCTACGCCTCTTAAAAGATCACGTTACCAATCCAAACGAGCTGGTCTATCTCGTTTCCATCTTAAACTAGACCTGGTGGCAACGATTACCAACGATAATCAGGTGCAAAAGGGAAGAAAGGTAGGATAAAGCTATTTTTCAGCAACTCCGTGAGGACCTATTTTTCAACCCCGAAGTCCAGGTTACCACACAATTAATGGTGAGCTAGATTGATTTAAAACATTATTGTGCGCGTTAATAATAGAAATTTACAGACTATAAATCCCTAGTAATTAATTTTTATCATAAATACTTACTTCGAAATTAGTTTAATAAGACATATCATTTTTATTTGTTGGTATATTAGTATATCTAATTTGATGTAAAATTAGTTTTTATTCAATTTTTTTATTATATATCATTTTTTAAAAAGAAAACGACTTTTATTTACTCCAGTGTCATGCTTCTCATGAGTGTCGTAGAATTCACCACCTGAGGTTAAGCGGAAGATCAGTTTTCAAGCTCTCCGATGGACTAGCCCGGAGCAATGTTTAAAAAAAGGTAACACTTGTTATTTGATAATTAAATTAATTTGTTGACGACAAATTATGCATTTTAAAATTTACTCAATATTTAGCCAATGGTTGCTTATCTTTAATATTTCCATTTATTTATTTATTTATTTAATTTGTTTTATTCAATTTTCAAAGAAAAGTTGTTAATTTTAACAGTTGTCGAATAATTAACAACTTCTTTAGAAAATTGCACCAAATAACTTAAGAATTGGGTGGGTACTATTGAAAACCTTCAATATATATATGTGGACTAAATTGCAAACAAAGGGAATTAAGCATTTAATTCCTAGGAACCTGAATCAAGAATCTTTTGGATTTTTGGAAAACTTTTTTGGATCCATTAGAAGCCATGGTTACAGAAATAATAAACCAACGTCTTCTTAATTTGTTAATTCTTTTAAAATGTTAATGATCAATAACTTCACATCTTCGCACTCGGTTGGTTCAAATTGTGAACAAGATGAAAGTGAAGGAATATCTATTAACAACTTTTGAAGTTTTTTGAACGACAATTTTTGAAGAAACTATTGCAATAAATTTAACTATACTTGGTGAAAATCTGGAATCTACTCGCAGTACAGGACAGCTAAAGCGTTCTTCCCCAGAGAACCCATAGCTACTGCAGTGACTAAAGAAATTCAAAAATTGGTGAAAGACTGCAACTTTTGCACTAATAAATTTAAACGTGACGCGGGTAGTGCTTTCATGGTTTATTAAATAAAACGTGTGATATCATTGCATTATGTTTACTGTACTTTTCCCAATGTCGTACATCCTAGACCTAGAGGAACTCACAAATTAGTTACAAAAGCTAATTTGAATATTACTTCGTTTGATTGTAATGAACATCCCGTGAAAAGGTGTTTACAATTAATTATTTCCACTGCTATTTTTAACTGGATAGAATTTTAAGAGGAGTTTCGTCGAACTTCCAAGTGGAATCTTGTAACAGGATTCCCACTAAATTTTTCAAAACAAATTCCCTGACTTTTCCAGGTTTTCCCTGACATTTTAGTATCGTAACGCCAAACAATGGTAATAAAGTAATCTGAAAACAATTTGCACCGAAGAAAATACATAATTTAATAAAAATAAATATTATTATAACATTTATTTCATACATATTGTCGTGTTACCAAATCATTTTAAAAAGTTTAAATTTTTCATTTGTGGAAAATAACTTTTTCAGTTTAAAAATTTTGTAAATTTTGAATTTGTTGTAAATAAGAGATTTTGATTTAAGAGTAATTTAAATAAACGTTTCTGTTCCTAATATTATTTTTAAAATACCCGCCACAAATATTGTTCACTGCCATCTATTGGACTATTTTGACAACGGGAGTCTTACACTTTTGAGTGCAATAACTAGGTGCCGTGTCGCAACAAATTGCGCAGAAGTTGCCGCCCCGCGGTTCTGACCATGGGGAGGGCACTCTATACAAAAAACATTGAACGCAAGTCGAAAACTTGTGCATGCAATTTATAGGTGGCACTGCATGTATTAATTCAAATTAACCAATGAAAATTGTGGAAGGGGACAGAAAGAATCATCATCTGTTGAACAAATCGAATGTGCGATGATAAAAATGTCGACTAATGTTTGCAACTAAAAGTGTAGAAATTTAATTTTTTTTATAATTTGCATTGAATAGAAGCAGCAATTTAAATAAACTATTCTGATTATTTAAATTGTATTTGTATTCAAAGCAAATAATAATAAATTATTAAATTATTTAGTTTTCTCAATATCATTTTCAAAATACCCGCCACCAATCTTATACAGTGTCATCTATCGGACCGTTTTGACAGCGGGAGTCTGATGCTTTTGGGTGCAATAACTAGGTTTTTACAAATTTTGTAAAGGAGATGCCGCCCTGTGGGTCTGACTAATTTGACAAACAACTCGAAATTTAGCTACCTTCTGCATTTAAATTTTCCGCCATCTATTGGTGTTAAAAATAACCTACAGTGACTTTATCGAGAGATCAGAGTAACTTTAAATAAAAACTGCAGGTTTCTGTAAAAAGTTTTAAAAAAATCAAACAGCATGCTCACCCTGGCGCTGGAAGCTTTTTTGTTCGCGTAAAAATGCTCAATGATCTTTGTACGATGAATAATATGAATATAGGTACGCATAGAAAAGTAAATTATAAACAATGATTGCGTAAATCAGCCAAAAATTAGATTTAAAATTATAATTTAATCCCGAACCCTGGAAAAAATCATATGGACACCTATGTAATAAAAAGAACACGTGCTATGCAATCCAACTTAAAATAATATTTACACAAAACTAAATTTACGTTGTTAAAGCAAAAATCTACTTACATTTTGTTATTAGTTATCGCAGGTACTTTCGGAATTTCACATACTAATACTATTGTACGAAATCTTTGTGACTTGATATTAATTATTATTTACGATCTGCCCTTTGATATCCCACTTATTCTGACAATAGTTTTTTGTGAAACAATCTTCCAAGCCACACTATCACTTAACAATTTATTGTAATTTCGTTGTTGATGTGTAGCACGATTTAGTAATGCGTTCACTTAGAAAGTTCAAATTATACTGCTTTTAACAGGCTTTCAACAAAATGGTCTTATCGTCGAAATTATTTTGTATAGAGACCCTTTTCGCTTTCGGTACCTGACCGCTCCTTTTTTCTCAACCAACAACATGTGGTTTTTGAAGATATACCCAGCAGCTAAACTAAAAATTTTACAGTGGACCAGGATAATAATTAATATTTCTCGGAAAATGTTTTAGAAATGAGCGAGGGTTTATTAAATTCAGTGACAAAACATCAAAATTTGGCCCCCTCTGTAAACATAATTTCTGGGCACTTATTTATTTCTAACTTAGCACATAATCACTTTATGCTTCATTTTGGTTTTTTTTTTCAAATTTCGCGTTATAATAGGTATAGTCCGAGAACTGGGGACGAATTTTGGGAAGGTGTTTTAGGCAGATTGAAATTATAAAAAACAGACTATTTCGATGGGGAATGGGACAGTTCGTCGCGAGCGTTTCGTCGCGGCCGTTTTGCCGCAGCCGTTTCGCCGCAGCCGGTTCGTCGCAAAACTATTTTGACGCAAAATTTATTGGTCGCATGGACAATTTGCCGCAGGACTGATGGCCGCAAAATTAATTCGCCGCAGGACTGTTGGCCGCAAAATCACTTCAACGCAGGACTATTGGCCCCAAAAATTGCAAAAATAGGAATTTATTATTTAGAACTTTAAAAACAACTTGACAAAATTAATTAATATTAGATTTGTTAATAATAAATTTATTATTTAAAAACTTAAAAATAAAAACTTAAGAAACTTCAAACTAAAAACAAAACCTTTAAAAAATTAAGGTTTTAATTGTGCATTTCAAAGTTATGTGCAAGTCCTCGTAAATAATCAGTAATATTTCTATTATGAAAATCTTGCACAATTTTTTGAATTCTCTCATCAGCATCTCTGTACTTTTTTAATTTATGAAGTGGAGAATTTCTAGCAATAAGACTTTAATAATAAATATCACGACTTTTTTGGACTTTTCTTAACCCATCTATAAATTTCCAAATTGTCGGATGGAGCATACCCAGTTCACACTGTATTCTTTTATTAGCTGCTTCTGCGTGACCGGACATTTCGCTCCCGGACATTTTGCTCCCGGAAATTTAGCTACTAGGATATTTCGCTACTAGGACATTTCGATACCGGATCATTCCTACGCTGTAACTAAATGTAAATAAATAATTTATACAATATTGCGGGCTACCCAGTCAAGGTGGGGCTTCCCAGTCGAAGTGGAGCCTCCCAGTCAAGGTGGATTGGCTTCAGGCATGTTTTTAATAAGGTAAGCGCCAGTCATAACGGTCCGGAGCGTCCGGAGCGGAGCGGAGCGGAACGCAGGGTAGCGTAGGGTCAGTTTTGGTTGGCGCAACTACGGCAAAGCACAGATCCGCCGTAAAATGAATGAATTATGTAAGTTTAGTAAGAAAGTAAAAGTGGTAGCGAAATGTCCTAGGAGCAAAATGTCCTAGTAGTGAAATGTCTGGGAGCAAAATGTCCTAACACCGTCAATATTATGCCAACTTATCGGACTTATTCAATACACCTATTTAGATTAAAATTAGTTCTCGCGGCTAATAAGTCTTGCGTCGAAAAATGTCGCGGTGAATAGGTTCTGCGACGATAAGAGCCGCGGCTAATAGGTTCTGCGACGAAAAAAGCCGCGGCTAATGGGTCTTGCGTCGAAAGAGATCGCGGTTAATGGGTCTTGCGTCTAATAATCCTTGCGTCGAAACGCTTGCGTCAAAACGGGTGCGCGTCGAAACGGCTGCGGCGAAACGGCCGCGACGAAACGCTCGCGACGAAAAGTCCTAGACCCATTTCGATGTTTGTGAATCTGAAAACAAGAGTCTGGCTGAGCGTTTGCGGTTATTTTGCTATACCCCGCAGCATATCAAATCTGCAAAAAATTTATCCACAAAAACATCCTTTAGGCAACTTGAAAATATTTTGATTGTTTACTTTAGCATTTATATAAACCAAAAATAAAAACCCCAGATATTTTGGACGGTTTTAAAGTATGGCAATAAGACGGCCCCGAAGTTGTTTTATTTGTTAACGATCAAACATTGATAAGAGGTAGGTGAATAATTCTTACATCTTATACTATAAGATACAAAAAAAAGTATAATAGTTTTTCATTCAACTCGAAATTTACCATCGGAAACTGCGGAGGTAAATTTTTTATACTTCAAACTCAACCGGAAGTAAACATGAATTTTATTATTTTTCAAATGGTAACATGTTTAAGTTTTAGCATTTTCTTAATCTGCAGTTTTTTCTCTATATATACATATAATATTATCATAGGGTTACATAAGAAAATTTTCGAGAAAAATAGAAAATAAATTTATTAATTATTTAATTTATTTATGCCCGCATTCACCAACTACATCTGAAAACCAACTACATTCACCAACTACAAATAGTACTGGGTGGTGAATACGAGGAAATTTTAAAGCTAGATGAAATCTAACGATCTTGTCATTCGTAATTTATATTTCTGCATTATATTTTTGTATCTTTCATTTTTTCATCCAGATGTTTAAGTGCTTCATTTTTTCCAGGTACTTTTTGGTATGCCTGAAACGAACCGACAAAACTAAGAAATAAGCTTATTTATTTCTTTCACTTAAAATGGTAGTTTTATTTTATTGCTTTATTACAAGAAAGTTTACTATAGATACGTATCAGCGGGGACTCGTGACCCGAATTTGTTGATGCTGGCTTTACCAAAACTTATTTTTTTAAGAAAAAACATCCGGAGAAATGCTCTCAAGCTCCCAGTTTTTCTAGAAGATACAGCGTATTTTTCGTTATGAATCGAGAACCGTGTTTCTATCTAAAACTCGACATTTACAAAATTCAAATTTTTCAAAAGAAGGTTTGAACCTTAGATCATATATATAAGATCATATGATCTTATGTAATCCCTAGATCATATGTAATATACCTAGTCGGGACATAAGTTCTGTTACACAGTATTAATTAAATTTTTAATGTTTCAAAATAATAAATTCAATTATGATATATACTGCTTTATTACTTAATATATAAAGAATAAATTTTTAATATATTTACTCAAAATGTCCTCCTTTAGCCTTTACACAAGCCTTTAAACGCCAATCATCGGCCAATCATCAATTGCGGCACGGACGACTTCTAACGGTATCGATGCTGCTGCTTTCACCAAATCCCGCTTCAGAAGCTCGATATTTTTATGAGGCTTACTACAAGCCATGTTTTCAAGAACTGACCACAATTTATAATCCAAAGGATTCAGATCAGGACTTCCAGAAGGCCATTGTTCTGCTGCAATAAACGCAGGTAAATTTTCTGCTAGCCACCTTTGGGTTGTCTTAGCTTTGTGTGCTGGTGCAGAGTCCTGTTGGAAAACCCAATGGTTTCCTTGAAAGAGAGAGTCGTTAAGAGGCTTTACCACGTCTTCTAACATTTCTTGGTAAATTGGTGCCGATGTTTTAACGCCTTTTTCATAAAAGTGAAGTTGAGTAACCCCTTCGTAGGATACACCCCACCAAACCATCACAGATGCTGGATAATGGCCTCTTTGAACCCTCGGAATTTTTTCTGCCGCTTCTTTAGAGCTGTGAGCATAAACACGATCGTTTTGCTTATTAAATTTTTCTTCGACGGTAAAAATTTTTTCATCGGTAAACAAAATATTTTTTAAATTATTATTACCGTGCCTCCTTAATAGGGTTTTCGATCTCTCGTGCCTAATTTTTTTTAAAGCTGTTGTTAACCTTTGTCCTGTTGCTCTACGAAAAGCCCCAAGTTTTAGGTCCTGCCTCAATATGCGAGACACGCTTTTTTTTGAAATTTGCATCTCCATAGCAATAATTTTTTGTTTTCGCAGAGGATTTCGTCGTATTCTTTCACGCACTGCTTTAATCACTCGTGGAGTTCTTATGGTACGAGGACGTCCACTTCTTTTTCTGTCAGCTATTGCATTTGTATCGGTAAACCGTTTTATAGCACGACTTACGAACATTTTTGAAATTTTTAACGGCTTTAGCAATTTTAAAATTTCACTATTTGATACACCACATTTATGTAACGCAATAACTGCTATCCGATTTTCTTTCACACCCCAATCCATGTTGCTGGTTGAACTCAAAAATTTTAACTATAGTCTGTACAAGTTGCCAAAAGAAAGGGCTTTCTAAATATGTAATTGTTTTCCACCCTCTGTAATCTTAAGCTGTAAAATCTAACGGTTCTTTACAGGTAACAGAATTTATGTCCCGACTAGGTATATGATCTAAGGTTTGAACACATACGCATCCGTGGTTTAAGCTGTATAATTTTAAGTTTGTATGTATCTTATGAGAAAACAAATTTAAATTTTGTATTTGCATGGTTCTTTTTTTAACACGCTTTTATTAGCTTCACTTGTAACTAACTAACTATGTAAGAAAATCTTGGAAGCTTAATTTGACCCACTTCCCGTTTTCCGATTGAGCTGAAATTTTGCATACACGTATAGTTTAGATGACAATGCATGATTAGCTATGTAACGATCTCCTATCGACACTACCATTCAAGGTAATTTTTAAATTGAATTCGCAATTGTCAACTTCAATTGTGACATTTATTAAAATTTTTATGTTAAGATAAAAAAAAATTATAGTTTTAAAAAACCAAAAAACACACTTTTATGACGTACTAAAAATTAAAAAATAATCAAATTTAACCCTTTCGGACACCTTGTAGTCAATTGACAATAATTGTCAATTGTCACCAATTATTGGTGACTGAAAGGGTTAATAAACTAATTCAAAAAGCGTGGAGCGCTTTGTCTAAATTAATTGAAACACACATAACCAAAACGCGCTCCACGCTTTTTGAATTAGTTTATTAACCCTTTCAGTCACCAATTGTCAATTGACTACAAGGTGTCCGAAAGGGTTAAATTTAATTATTTTTTAATTTTTAGTACGTCATAAAAGCGTGTTTTTTGGTTTTTTAAATTTTAAATGAATTTCCCAAAGCTTCCACGATTCCAACTTTCAAAATATTTTCTAAATTTGAAGAAGAACAAAGAAAGCTTTAATAGAAATTATTAGACCATGAAAACAAGCTATCGTTTGGAACAAGGAATTCTTAAAAGATTTCCAACAGAAAAACTGAGAATAAATTTATTAAAAATCATTTTGATAAAACTTATCTAGATTAACTTTTTACCCGACTGCGGCAAAGCCAAAAAGGAATGGTTATGATTTTAGCAGTCTATGTATTTATACTTGTAAGAATATTACCATACGAGTAAAGGAAGAAAATTAAGGCAACATTTAAAAATATCTTATAACTTAGAAGTTCTAAGCATGCAGTTTCGGACCACTTTGCATAAAAACTAAAACAACAGGCACATAGTAAGAGGCCTCGAAGTTTGGTAAAAGTATATTACTTATTTTATTTCTATTCAGATGTTAATCAATCAATATTGAAATGACAAAAACTCTAAAATTATACTTAACCCTTAACCACTGACAACCAGTTTTGTAACACTAATACTGACACGGAGTCTGTCAGACTAATTAATAATTTTGTTTTTTTGTTTTTCAAGAATCGGGAGGGGGACGAAAATATATTATTTGTCATATAAAAATCGCCTTTACATATATTTTCTATTGCAAACCCTTTGAAATGCAAAAATTGCTGTACTATACTGCCGTCCTAAGCTAGAAAGCAGTAACTCCATTTCTTAAAAATTTTATTTATATCGCTTTTGAGGATTATTACAACAATGTGTGATCCTGCAACATTAAAAAATAGTAAGACTACTAATTATTGCATATAACTATTAGTCCTACTAGTTTTTAGTGTTGCAGGATCACAGATATTGTTGTAATAATCCTCAAAAGCGATATACATAAAATTTAAAAAAAATGGAGTTACTGCTTTTTAGCTTAGGACGGCAGTATATCAAACAAATGTAGCAGCCATATGTAAACAAAACAAATTTTAATAATAATAATTTTATACTATCTGACTGATTATGTAATAATTAGTTATTACACACAATCACTTTTTATTAAAATAAGAGATCATATTGAACCACCGAATGAGCCTGTTTGTTTTTTCAAACCAAAAAAGGTTTTTAAATACTTTTCAAACCGGCTCTCGTAGATTTTTATTTCTTGAACTGGAACAACATTTCCTTTCATTTTAACCTATGATTTTGAAAAATGTTAATCTCTCCCCCAAACTCAAAACATCAGCAACCGTCTCACGTCTCATGATATTGTTTAACCTTTCATCAGGCGCGTATGCACACTTTTTGCGAGAATTGTACTTTTGTTATAAATATAATATATATACAGTAGCGCTACAACCCAGAGTGGGTTTTGGCCAACCACTTCATTTTATGAAGGGTTTTCAAGGCAGATTTCCTCGGTGGTATGCCATTGCCCGCCGAGGGAGGACGGTCAGAATAAAGTTCTTGCTCTACTCGGGCTCGAACCAAGATTCTCTGCTTAGTAGCCAACGCACTTAAGCATCAGACCGTAACCGTCCTATTATATTTAGATATAATAAAAATATCTAAATAAATGTAAGGGGTTCCAATATTATGATCTATACCTTTTATTTATAATAAAATATTTGTAAAAAAAAACATTGTATCCTACAAAGTAATGTAATGCTCATGTAATACATATTGGCACGCCTGCTGGAAGGTTAATAATGACAAAAACCTCGCAGACGATAAGCCAAGATAGGAAGAGAATATTACTAAAATAGAAAAGACTATAGGAAAAATGACAACATAACAAATGAAGATATGCAGAAAGATAATCAATCGATTATCTTTAAAAAGAATAAGAAAGCACACAGGCTTATAAAGTACAACCCAAATAAATTTGCCGGTGCGTCATTGTTTAAAATGGTGTGAATCAAGCTGGAAATCACTAGTCAATAAATAAGTGTTTTTAAAATGCATTTTTATTTTTTATTTAATATAGTTTCTCTTTTCGCCACAATTTGAAACAATGTAAATGGCACTGTAAAAGTGTTGCAGGCTTAGATCATATAATACTAGATACCAAGTGCCCTATTACAATGCATTTAAGCTAGTGAAGCAAAGTAGTTACGACATAATAATTTGTAGCTGTCTTTGTTGAACACTACAATTGGGTATCTTATATCTCTTTCTAAATTCAGAAACCGAATGGCGCATGTACAATTTTTAAATTTGAATTTGACAGTTGGTGTTATTCAGTGATTGCAGTAGGATTAGGGGTTTCCAAAAATTGATCAGGTAGATATCTACCTACCGTTTATACCTTTCGGTAATCAGCTGATTTGTTAGGCGTTAATATAACAGAAATATGAATTAATTTAATATTTTGTCATCGATCTTTAAAACGTGAAAATGGTTAAGTGTATTATCTATGAATTAAAAAATCCATTTGTTTGAATAATTTTTTTAAGCAAATAAATATTGTTTAATTTAAATAAAATATTATCGGTCAAACAAAAATTTGTTTAAATCAAAATAAAATTTTATTTATTCTATTGTGGTTAATTGATTTTTAGTTTCTTTAGTTAAATTTAATTTAAAAAGTTAATTTAAATTAAACAAAATTTATTTGCTTCAAAAAGTTATTCAAACAAAATAGTTTTTTTAATTTAAAGAAAGTGTTTTTACTGTGTAAAATAATGTAATTGAAATATCGTTTTACAAGTAAGAAAATTTATTGTTTCATAATTTTGCTATTAATTATAAATAATAATTATGTAAATTAAACTTTCCAAAAAAAAAATAGACGAACACAATGGGTTGACGCTTTAAAATTAGTGGTAACATTTTATTTCAGTAACAGATATTAATTTAGTAATAAAGAAAAAACCTAAAATAAATTGCTTTGTTTCATTTCATAAACATTCAAAAATATTTAAATTTAAAATTACCGCCAATATAGAATACAGAAAACCGAAATTGGGACGTATTGAATTCAAAAAGAGATGCAAAAACCAGTTTTGTATTGTATGACAGAGACGCAGTTAAAATAATGCGTCGTTGCTATTTTGCGTCTCAACATTTAGGAGTACTTGGTATCTATGTAATATATATGATCTAAGGTTGCAGGTTATAAACAACAATGAAAACCGAACCTAACAGCATAAAATATAGCACTACGTGATCCAAAAATATATACAGTGGAGTCCGCTTATTGGAATCACGGTTAATGTTATCATTCGGGTATTGTTATCACTTTTGCGAGAAACAGGCCGGACGTATATGATTACACACAAAAAACATCGGTTATAGTAATCATAGATTCGGTTTATATTATCAAATTATTCTTAAGATTATTTTCTCCCACGAGCAAAGGAGTTGGTTTTCAGTTACAAGCATTTTTTTTTCTATATTGTGCATAAGTCATTCACATATTATATGTACAACATATTCATTCCGCGATAAGTCAGGTGTTACTAGCAAGAGAATTTGTCTAGTTTGCTGTTAATGTGAGGTGTAATTCAGACCTACTTGAAAACTTCGGAACAAGTAACAAAAAAGAGACGTGATTCGAGCGCTTGAAGTTTTGCGGTGTGGTGTGTAGATGAGGTCGTTAGATTTTCAAATGCCTTACCATAGTATAAACTTTTTATAAACAATTTACTCATAGATGAGTTTTTTTACTTGTTTTTTTTTCTTATTAATTAATTATTGTAATAATAAAAAATAAGCAATAAATTATTTTTTCCTGTTTTTGTTATCAAAAACCCCGAGTCCCAATGTGATCACATTAAGCGGATTCCACTGTATTAAAAAATTTTATCCAACACCTCTGACTTATGAAGGCATAATAATGCCGATTTTACATATCTTATGGGGTCTATAAAACACTAATGACATATGTAAATTATGAGTACACCTACTACTTATTAGTTTTCATAATTTAAATTTGACATTTTAAAACGTCAAATGTCAAAACTTTTAATTACATTTTAAACTATTATTACGAGATATTGGATAAAGCTTTGTATTACACACGTGTCTTAACAGCAATAAGTTACTCAAGAAAAATTAGCCACTCGTGGCTAAACATTTCTTTCGTAACTTATTTGCCTTATAAGCCACTTGTATAATAAATAGCTATATAAGTTCAGACAAACTAATTTTTCATTGTTTTTTTTTCAAAAATTACAAACGAAACAAATAAGACGAATTAAAACAATGTAATTAGGCCAACCCAGTATGGCAAAATGGCCTGTGTGCTTGGCTAATAATTATATCGCTTGGAGATCGTGAGTCCGATCCTTACGTCCTTCAAATTTTTTTAATAGCATTTTATAATAAAAATGATTCGACATGTTGAAGTGACATAAGCGACCAGTAATGAAAACCATTACTAGTCGATTAGTTAAGTGACTAGAAATGCTTCACTTTCTCACCCGAGAGGAGACTCGGAAAGCATAGCTTACTTGTCTTATGCCCAATTTCTTCACTTAAGAGATATCTATCGGATAAGTATAACCAATCAAAACGGTTGTCTGTTTGGTCACTTGATTAATTTGATTGGTTATCCGTATACTTATACTTATCTGATAGATATCTCTAAGTGAAGAAATCTGACATTAAAGTAAGTAACCAATCACCTACTAATGAAAGTTTCAGTCCCCTTTTGGTGTAAAAGTTTTACGGTTTACCCTTTGGCATTTTTGGGAAGCTCCAGTAAGGACAGAGGACTGTTGAAGCTACTCGAATAAAATTAAGTTACGAAAACTTTCAACATTTTGGTTTAAACAAATAAAAAGAATTAAAAATAAACGATTTAAATTTAGCTTTAATCCAAATCTTTTTATAGCATATTAATATTAATTATATCAGTAAAAACACACTACGTGTTCCAGTCTCATGGAAACAACATTAGTATTTTTTTCACTGCAGTCTTTTTGTTCATTTGGAGAAATTACGTAATAAATTCAATTTTAAAACTAAAAAATAAAAAGGTTATCTTCAACTAAATAAATATGGTAAGTAAAAATGTTCTTCAACTGATTTCAGTTATAAACATCAACTTACTATAATACTTTTTAATTATCTCATTAAATACATGTTACAATCTACACTCTTATAAAGAGCACATTCACGTTTAGTCAAAATATCTGATAACAGCTTATAGAATTTATTTCACATGTGCATCAGAGAATAGTTCAAATTTCGCCTTATGCACATCATTTTACAAATACAAAATCAGTAGTATCTTACAATTTGGTTAAAATGACGTTTACTACTATACAACAAAGATTAAATACAAAAGTACTTTATTTAATTAAAATTAAACTAAATATTTACAACATAAATGAAATTAAATTTTTTAACATAGTTTAACAATTTTTATTTTTATAATTTTTCAGTATTTATGACTTATTAAAAATCGATATAAATGCAACTTGAAAAAAAATTAAACGACTATTAAATCTTTCAAAGATTACACAAATGTGAAACAAACTTATGAATTAAAAATAAACATAAGACCATTGTCTTGTAGTACATAAGTAATAAATATTATATTATGTCTATCAAGCTAAGACGAGTGAATTTCATTCATAAAAGAATCCAAATTATAAAAACTTTTTTATTTTCAGAGAATATTTTGATTTTTTAAAATCAGTAACAAAATAAAATAACAAATGTTTTTAACAAATAAATTTTATATTTTAAAAATATTACGAATGATGGCCAACAAAAACACAGTTAAGTAAACCAATAATTCGTGTATGCGTAACTTGACTTTTCATTTATGTAAACAAAAATTGAAAGAAACATTCTATTAAACACATCAATTCTGGTATGTATTTAAACATCTCTTAAATAACTTATTTCAAATGATAAAAACGAATGATTTGATAATGACTAACATTATTACATTATGTGGTGAAGTAATAAATGAGAGAGAAAACGAATTCGAGCATCGATAAATATGAAGCTTTGAATTCTGTATTTAGATGTGTTAATTTATACAATACTAGAAAGTAATGACGACAGCATTGAATTTATATTACACCTAAATGACATCACAGATTTGCAGTTCCAATACAAAATTCCAAGCTAACCTAAATTTGGTAATTCAAGTGGTTTAAGCTACATGAGTAACAACAGCTTAATCCAAATATGTTTACTGTGTCAGCTCAAGTTCTAAACTAATAGTAATTAACAAAAGCAATTACAATAAAAAAACTTATCTTCTATAACGATCCTTATTATTTTCCATATCGACCCACTCCGGATCGTTTGGGTCCTCGTCACCCACAGCCGATTCTGTGGATTCACTGTCTGGAGAATTTGCTCTGTCACCTAAACAACTACTAGGACTGGTGCAATCTTGTGCTCTATAATTAGTTTTAAATTGATGATTTTCCGGCATCAACTTTAGCATATGTTCATAAGTGTCATCGTCAAGTGGAAATAACCTACTCTCGAATGGGGAAACATCGTCACTTTCGGCCAAATTTAAAGAAACTTCTTCTCTAAGTGCTTCCTTATCTTTCGCTTTTGATTGCGATATGGTGCGTTTCCTTAAAACGTTAATTGAAGGTATCGATCCACTTCCATCTTCCATATGAATAGAAAGTGGAGTTGCAGGCGGCGAGGTCAAAGGTGAAACAGTGTTCTCCAAATTTTCTCCCGTGTGTGGAGACATGGGATCGGGAGTATTACATCCACTCGATTCGGCTCTACTATCTATTCTTTTGTGAGCACGAGAACGACTATAGCCATAAGGAAATTTTAAATAACTTAAAAATTTTTTCCGTTCTTCGAGTTCAGACTTTTCATGGCGAAGTAATGCAGCTTCGTCTACAAGATCTTCATTCTGCAATTGAAAATATTCATCAAAATTCAAGATTCGATATTGTCTAACAAATAACTTACATCACTCTCGGGTTCAGGATCATTCGCAACTACGCCGTTACTCTTCATCTTACATCCAAAATCAGAATCCACGATTCGCCATCTAAAATTTTTAAAGTTTATTAGTTGTGTGTTTGTCAACAATATATCTTAAAGACATACTTAGGTGTCAAAATTTCTTTATATTGTAACTTTTCAACTCTTGTTGATGCCGCTACACTATATGGTATAACAATATTATCAATATCATACGAACTAATACGACTATTTCTTTTATAACCAGGCGGTATTGGTTGCATCGACAAAAGTGGTGACGAACTACGCGATTTTGTACTTCTTGAATTACCAATTTGGTCGTGTTCTTCATTACCACTTTCTAAAGTTGCAGTTTGTAAATGTGACAATGCTAACTTCTCTGAGTGGCGCTTTCGTCTCAGCCTTGATAAAGAGGAATGCACGCCTGGTTTTCGTCCACGGAATTTATTTTTAATTTCTATAAAAACAAAAATATTAAAAATCAAGAATAATGTGTTTCGCTGGTAAAATCAAATTTTTTCAGCCACATGCTACAGCAAAAATTAAGTTATTTCAGATATCTTGGACAAGCCTTAGGTTGATTAAGAAAACAAGTTTGGATAATACGTGCCATTAATCGTTAAATTCAAGTGTATCCAAACAAGTTGTGTATTCAAAGTTAGTCAACAGTGTAAACTTCTTTGATAACTCTTTTACCATTCAAAATATCACATTTGAATAAATTAAATTAAAAGTTATAGATGTCATTAAATCGACTATAGTGTAAATAAAACACTACTATTCCAATTACAATTATTATATTTCAATTATTTTCTTTCAGAAATTATCAATAACCAACTGGAATAACCGACTGGAAAAGTGCGACGTCAGAAAATGCCCGACAACCATTTGATGGGTGCAAACATTGCTTTGTTTAGATTTATTTCCCACAAGATTTACATGGAAATGTGTTAGTGACAAGCACGGTGTATTCACTCGGATAGCAGCAAAAATACCATGATCACGTGATGATCACAGTGGACTGCCACACGGATAGAGGGCGCTGAGCTGAAAAATCTTGCCGAGTATCATTGAAATCACCTTGAAAAGTTTTATGATTTAGTGTTAGTGCGTGCATAACCTATAAAAGTTTTCTGTGCTTTAAGTTGATTTCAGAGTATAAATATAGTAGAAACCGTTCATAAATAACGATAAATCGTAAGTCGATAGTAATAATTGATTATTGCAGTAATGTGGTGAAGGGATTTTGCTTGAATATTTAATGTTTTTTCTCAATATTTGAATAACTTAATTTTTCTTTTTTATTGTAATGGGTAGACATCTTTGTTGTGTTCCCACATGTTTTAGTAAAGGACAAGTTTTACAATCGGTTTCCAAATCCTACAGTAGATTTGGATAGATTTAAATTATGGGTATCGCTAACTGCCAATGTGTCTGTGCAATCGGTGGAGCCAACTTATATGTATCAATGGAGAAGAATTTGCCATCTCCATTTTGAAGAACGTTTCGTCAAGAGCAATAACTTATTACAACCTAATGGCCTAATGCTCTTCCAACTTTATTGTTATCGGGTAAACATAAACATTATTTTGTATCGATTTTAGGTTTTATTGTAAAATAATGTTTTGTTTTAGTCCAGTTACATGTAGAAGAACAAGAAGTGCAAGAAAGCAAGGACGTTCATGTCGTAGGAAAGGCATTACGAACCTGTGTTACAGACAAATCTCCACATGTTGAATTTTGGAAAAAAGCGAGTTATAAATTTCAGTCTTTAAAATAATTTTAAAGACTGAAATTTATAACTCGGGGATGGCAAAACATTAACACCACCGTTTGTAAAAAATTGGATTACAACACTGGAGGTAATTAAAATATAATTAAAATAAAAATGTTATTTAATACCATCTGTATCATTTTCAGGGTTTCATTGATCTTTACACAAAAATGAAAGGTTTTTGTTTCACCAAAATGTGTCCAAGAACATTTAACCAAGATCCATTAGAAAATTTCTTTGGAAAAATTAGACAGAAGGGTGTACGATTTACCAATCCAACTGTAGCTGCTTTTACTCCGTTTTATACTAGCTTGTTGGTAAATAACTTCACCAAAGGTCATTCGAGAGGCAGTAATTGCAAAAATGATGAAGGAGATATTTTAATATCACTACAAAGTTTTGTTACTCAGGTAATTATTTTTATTTCAAATATAGTTAATCAGCTATTCTAATTTGATGATGATTTTAGGACGTACAAGATCAAGTTCGACAACTTGATGTGAACAGTGACATCCAAGTTCCTAAAACATTTAAAAAACTGAAACAATTGGAAGCAACTGTATTGCATTACGTCAGTGGTTTTGTTTCAAAGAAAGTTTTACCTAAAGTTAGGCAGTGTGAAATTTGCAAAAGAAACATTTTAGCTGAGGGAAATGGTGGTGAACAGAAAGAGGATAACCTGGATAAAGCAATTAGAGTTTTCATTGAGAATAAGGAATACGACAGTAAACGAAGGTTAAAATATTGCACTACGAAGTTGAGCGATTATTTAACCATAACTTATAATATTTTTAACTTTGTATTTCCTAAAGTTTGTCATTTGGGCAATGTAATGCAAAGAATTGCTCAAATTATCAAAGAAAATGTCCAATTTCCTTTTTCTGATGAATGTGAGCACAGTAAAGTAATGGAAGATTTGATAACAAATTCCTTGACAAGAATTTTATTATTTCATAACATTAGGACATTGAATAATATTATGTTAGGAAAAGACAAGAGAAACCTTGATAAAGCTTCGTCTATATTTAAAGCTGCGGCTTTAGTATACAAAAAGTCTAGAAAGACTAAAAAACCTTAATTATTTATTAATGGTAATGGTATTAATCGGATAGTGAAGCGGAACCTATAGCCTCTCCTATTCAAATGTCAACCTTATCTGCTCGTGGTGTACCCCTTTAAAACAAACGAGGCTCTGACGACCGAGTATCGGCGGAATAACCGTAAATGAAATATAGAGGAAATGCTATGTCGAAATTGAATTTCAATAATAAGTTAATATTTTAAATAAATGTAATAGATTGTAAAGAGAAGGTACCTATGCAATAAAATTTTATTAAGATTATTGTGTTTTTGAAGTTAATTTTAAGTATTACTACTACTTACTTTATACTTTATAATCATTAATGTTCCATGAATTGTAATAATAATGTATTTACTTTTGCTTTGTAAATACATTACTAAAACAATTCATAAAACATTAATGTTTGTAAAGTAGAAATTTAAATTAAATTATTTTACGGGCAAAATTCCTCCCCCACCCCTTTTTTTTCAGATTTTATTAGACTGCCATGCGGTGAGATGGCGCTGCAAGAGTGTTTTTACTTTTAACCTTGACTTGCCGTTCTATTTAAATAATATGTTTTGTGGTGACAAGTTAATTAACAATTTTAGAGGTGTTTCTGATAACACCAAATTAACACTAGACATACTGTTTTCTGCTGTTTGAATTAAACCAATTTCACCCAGAAACACCTCTAAAATTGTTAATTATTGTATCACTAACAACGTCCATGTAAATCTTATGGGAGATAAATGTAAACTAAACCAATGTTTGCAACCAGCATCGGTCATTTTGTGACATCAATACTTGGCCAGTCTATACCGGGTGACAGACATTACACCCAATCATAGGGAAATTGATTTTACCGAAAATCGTTATCAAAACAACACTTCCCTGCTTATATACGTGTAGGGAAATTGAATTTTAACGACTAGTCCGGTAATAATTAGTAATTGTAACAAAATTAAAGAGACGTCGTTCTTTTCCTTATTACTTATTATTGCTTGACAGTAACTATCTATGGTAACTATGTAGTCAACAAATTGACAAACTTGATTTTTGTTCATTTTAAAAATGTTCAATAATCTTTTAAAATTTCGATTTTTTACGATTTTCGGTAAAATTTAATACCATACTTGTCAGGAAAATGTCTCACTTTACTCTGAGCTTTAAAATAATCGGCACAAAGTCAGTAATGTATCATTTTCCTGACTTTTAAGTAACTATTTTCTCAATTCCCACTTTTCATTATAACAGATAAAAACAAGTATCAATTTAAAGAGATTTTTTTCACGTTTAAAGATACCACACACTTGATATTTTGTTCTTTAATTTTAAGTGCCTTTCAAAAGTTATTAATCGTCTTGTTTGAATTTCATTGGCAATTGTTTACATTCAAGTTATGTTTACGTTCATATTTAACAAAATTTATTTTAATCTGTGAAAATAACTTAATGACTGCTCTTTTCCTTTTGATATTGAGTTTTTAACAAATATTAAAGACTAAAATATTTTTAGATGTGGAAAAAATCTCCTTACATTGATACCTTTTCAGCCTTATTCTTTGTAATGGGAAGCAAAAATTTAAAAAAATTAATTTTCATATACAAAGAGCAATACCTACTGTAGATTGAATAACATGGATTCTCAAAATTTGATTATTTGCAAACTGACACAATTACAATTCCACAATAATAAATAATTCATATATAAAAATAATACTCACTTGCTGTAAGAGCGTTTAGGGTGCTAGGTTTAATAAGTCGATTATATTTTCGTCGATGATCAGATTGTTTCTTTGGTTGATGTTCCACAGATGAACCAGATTTGTCGGTTCCTTTCAGCATATATTTTGAAACTTTCGTATTGGGCTTAGAACTCTTATGTTGCCATTCTGAAGTTTTCATTATTGCATCAAAATGAATACTTGCAGAAGCATCTATAATATAAATTTATTAATAAATCTCTTTAGTAGACAGTAGCAAAAAATAAGCTTTAAAAATGAATTTATTCAAAATTAAAGTGCATTAGTATTTTTGTTTTTTATTTAGTTACGATTATCAAAATTCCTCTTATAATATTAAAATGGAACTTTCTTTAACTCTCAAATTAGAACCTTGAAAACATTTTACAAAGTCAAGAACCACCAATAACTAAGTGAAGATCATTCATTTGCAAAAAATATAAATTATAATTATTTGACAATAATTTCCATTTTTGAATTGGCAATTTTTTTGATTTACTAAAGATTTAATTACACAATAAAAATTATTAACAATGATAAAAAAATATATTATTATATAATTATAAAATATTATAACAAAGATTTTTTATAAATTTGAAAGAAACTTGAAAAATGTAATCGTGAAATTTTGGTTTATTTAACAAATCCAATTTTAAAATAAAAAATGTTATAACAGGTTTAACACTGCTCAAGGTCTTCCTTAATTCCTTTGTTATATTTATTCAAATTTATTTAATAACATTAATTCGTATGGTTTTAAAAATCACATAAAAATAAGAAGAGTTGAGAGATTAAATGAAAAAATGAATAATAAGGAGGAATAATAAGGTATAAATAGTTGAATAAAAAATTTGGTGATTGAATTTTTTTTCTCAAAATCACTAAACTTCTATGATACACTTCATGTAGTTAAAAAGACAAGAAAAATCATTTGAACATATTTTACAATAACCACCAAAAAATACTAAGGTTCTCAAGATATGTTTTCAACAATACTTTGGCCAACATCCTGATACAAAATGCCAACTTTTGGTTAACAATTTCACTCATTGTGTTACTCAAATTATTACAACTATAATAGGTTTACACTATGTATTGGTTCTCAAAATCCAACTGTAATAATGGAGTATTTCAAAATAGAATTAGCATTTCAAGAAGCAAGAAAAACTGATAAGCTTAAAGGCTCTTCTAAATAATATATGTAATAAGCTATTTATGTGTTCGGTTTTTTATTTTTAGAATACCACAATAACAAAATTAATTGTTTTTCACAATTCCTATTTAAACTGTTGTTTATGCAAATGAGAAATGAGGTAAAATTCTGATTTACACACAAAAAGGGCATTGCATAAAAATAAATTTTGGATTTGTGAAGCAATTTATCTGTCCAACGATTTTCTCAAAATTATTTTTATAAATAGAAGTTATAAGTATGAGTAAATTAAATTTTTTATATTTACATAAAAATGATTTCGAGATGATCTAGAAAGCAAAACATAATTTATTTTGTTATATTATACTCTGAAGATCAACCAAAATACTTGTAATTTAAGTCAAAAGTGTACTAACCTTCCAATAATGAAAATACAGGATGAAAAGATGAATCCAATCGAGAGAGACATTCTGTAGTACTAAGATAATCGGGTAGATCCCTTGGACGAGTTGGATCTGTTCTACCTGTGCACAATGCACACTGTAGGCCAGGTGGAACACAACCACATCTCATGGTGGCAGGTCTTGCTGCCTTTTTTGATACAGCATGAAGGCCCCAAGTTTGTAGAAGCTTTCGTTTTCGAAAATTAACTAGCGGCCTTGTTCGAGTGCATTGAACATCTGGAATAGGTACAGTTCCATTGGCAGTCGAATCAAGTGATTTCAATGGTGAAGCGCCAGGAAGTTGCCCACGATATCCATTTACCGTACTTGGAGAAGTTGGAATATTTCGAGGTGGACTTTCGCCGCCCAATGTTATGCCTCCTTTGCTGGCACGAATTTGTTTGTATAAGTCGCTGTATTGACGAATTCGATATTCCAAGTCCCCTATTTGAGCTTTCAACCAAGTCCATCGTGATGCAATTGCAGAACGCTCCACTGCATACCGCCATGCCGCTCTCTTTTGACTAAAAAAAAAAAAGTTTATGTAAAAATACTAATTATTGATTAGCAATAGCAATTAAAAAGTCGTTCAAAACAATTTATTTAAGAAAAAATGTGAAGCAGCATCTCGTCGGTGTCGCAGCAATACCAAGTAAGTCGAAATTGTACGAAAATCAGATTGTAGTTGAAATTTTTAGAAAAAGAACATAATGAACATTGTTCTTTATGTTCTTTTTCGTCTTGACTAAAAATCAACGTATCGTCTACAGTCTATCAATTTCAACTACAATCTGATTTTCGTACAATTTCGACTTACGTGGTATTGCTGCGACACCAACGATCAGTCAACTTTGATATACCCAGCAATTTCACTTAAAAGGAAACATTTACGCATAGTTTATACTATGTATATAATAAGTATTACGCATACTTTTTCTATAACAATTGCCAATGACAACGTTTAGTTCATATGTTCAGGGTTCATTTCTAAATTAACCTTTATAAAACTGCAGAAACATTATTAGAAACATAACACATTATTATAATTGGTTGAAATAGTTAAAAAGGTACAGTAGTTTTAATACAATTATATTTAAACTAAAAAATAGCCTCTGGCATGGGTGACACCGACACAGGAGAAGCTAGACATTATTGTGTGGGAAACATTTATCAAAGGTCATGTTAGAGTATAATTAATTATATACTTAAAATTTAAAAGCACAAGTATTTTATATTATAAAACATTTCGAATTCCAATTATTACTAAATTTTTTCTTTATATTTTTTAAATCAAGTTTAAATTAAAATTGCTTTCTTTGCCTGCTTTGCTTTGCTAAACCTTAGGGTACGTTGGAGCTCTAAGCAGTGATGGTTGCAGTGATTTGTAATGCATTGATTCTTATAGGACCGTTTATGTTGAAGCAGCACGCATGTCAATGTTAATGCATAGAACAGCGATGATTCTCTGCAAGGATCACTGCAACCGTAGTTGCTTACAGCTCCAACATAAACGTACCCTTAGCCAACCTGTGCTTAGCAGTTTCGTATAACACATAATGTTGTTCTTTTCACTATGTCTTTCAATACAAAAATAAACTGAATTGAATTACATACTTTATATTAAAGCTTTTTAATGTTTTTATATTCATTTGAGAAATTATTGTCATTTCGCACTATAGTGTTGGAGACCTCCAAATTCTAAGTCGTATTTAAAGTGGATTTTCAGCCAATGAAGATATAATAAAAAAAATTTTATATGAGAAGGGATATTGGGTATGAGCGGAGAGCAATAAAACACCAAAATTGTTATTTCGTCGACGTTCCGAAGAACATTTATGTCTTCATCTTCAGGACCGAAAAGGAAAACAATTACAAACGTCGGAAAAAATATATAGCAGCAAAAAACGCAATCCTACCTCCACAACAAGATGAAATACGGTAATTTTCTGTTCGGAAAGACAACTCTATATAAACCCGGCAAGTGTTCACAACTTTTAACAAAGTCAATAAAATTAAAATTGAATGTAAATACATACAAAGATGTAACAGACATGGAAATAATAAATCTCTCTAAAAATTTAACAAATGACAATAAATACAAAATTCCCCAGTGTAACGATAAAAGCTAACATCCTCTAATACCAAATTAATTTAATGTGTACATTTGTACACACTGGGTCTGAATGGGTTAAGGTGAAACACATTTGTCTGACGTGATGTGATGGATCAGAACAGTATCGGTTCCTTACATTTAGATGGAGGCGTTCATATTAGTGTGTTATGTGATGTAGCTTGACCCATCACATCACGTCAGACAAATGTGTTTCAACCTTTATTCGTCCATAGTACATAGGAATGAGTTGGGAAAGCAGCAACCACTGTTGTTTGAATGATGAAGCAGTTATAGGTAAGGTAGTTTTTCTTTTATCTAAATTTACTAAATGGTAAATTTACCTAACCAAAGATAACCAAAGTTACAATTTTATAATCACGATTATAGAAGTGCCCGCCTGAAATTTTAGATTTCAGGTTATGAAAATTTTAATGCCGTTTAGAACAAAATCATTCAATATTTTCAAGATTATAAATAATTATGTAATATACTTTATTTTAGGAGAGGCAGTGACGAAAATGGCCACAACTGTTGTCGACGGACGACAAAATAATCAACAGATTTTAACGAAATTATGCCATTCCAAGCGTCACTAAACATATAATTTAATTCCAGAAGTTCAGGATTGAAGTGTTTGCATTTTTTGAAATTTTCAATATAAAAGAAATTTTTCCATCTGACTGGATAGTTGGATGTTAATATTATAACTTCTTATTTCTGTTATTGTTATTAATTTATAATTTATTCTAAACTGCAAGAAGCATCATTAGTCAAACTTGGAATGACATAATTATTGATGTGATATTAAACTCACAGAAATAATGATATACAGACAACACGAATGAGCAACAAATAAAAAAAAGTTTGGTTAAAAGCAAAGTAAATACCAAAAGTAGTCACCTATCCAGAAAATTGGTTAAATTGTTAGGATAACCAACGTTTACCAATGTATGCCATCGGTTTTGTCCAGACTAATGCAAGTATGAATGTATATCCTATAATATACTTCTAATCATGGCGTTTAAAGAAATCATTTGTGCTTACAAAATTTATTTTTTAAAATCAAGAATTACTTATAATTTCAGTTTAAATCAGTTTGATCATATTTTGTTTAAAAATACAAAATCTTTCATTTTCGTCACAAGAGTACTCGATAAATATAAAATGAATATTTCTACAATAAGCAATCAAGAACAGAATTTGTTGAAATTTTGAAAATTGGTTAAAAGTTGTATAAATAACAAATTTATAAAATCATTTCAAATTTTTTTTTTTTAATTTTAATAATTTAAATATTATCAAGATTAATATTATTAACAATAACAATTATATATGTCAATAACATAAACTATATCAATTATAATATGAATAGAATGTAAGGAATTCACCTGGTGTACTCATACGAGTACATCAGCTTTCAACACCCTCAAATTCATACAATTATTAAAAATACTTAAGGGGGTCACCCCGTATGATTGCCGGTTTATTTTGCTTTTCTTTTGGAATTTTTTTTGACGAACAAAAAAAACAATAAAAATAAAAAATGTTCCAAAATATTGAAAATTGAATAATTGACATGATTTTTAAAATTAACTATTTAATTATTTTAAATTTTATTTAATTAATTATGCGTCAATTATTCAATTTTCAGTATTTTGGAATGATTCTAGTTCACTCGATAGCCACACCATCACGGATTAAAATGCCGTTTAGTTTTTTGATTTAAGATAAGCCGATCAGCCGGAATCGTGGAGGCCAGTTTTTTTGACATGGGTGCATTTGGAGTAGCGCAACACACGTCGTGATGAAAATTTTGGTCCGAAAAAATTCTGACTAACTGTTAAAATATCAATAAATATATAGTAAAAAGTTGAAACTTCTTTTTACTGTTCTTTGTAACTTTTTATTTTTATTGTTTTTTTATTGACTTTTATTTTTATAAACTTTTTATTGTTCGTCAAAAAAAAATCCCAAAGAAAAGCAAAATAAACCGGCAATCACACGGGATGGCCCCCTTAAGTAATAACACTTACTCAACTCGAAATAGGTATTCTTGTAACTAACCAACACAAATATTTATGAAAATATTGCGAAGCAAACCAGCACAGAAAAAAAAAAAATAAGTACGTTTACGGTCAAAAAATTTCACTAACTTTAAGAGCCCTTGAGGTTCTATAAAATCAAACCAATTATGCAGAATTCTCCGGAACTCATGCAATGTACCCTATTGAGAAGTGCTACAAGATTGGATTGGCTAATTTCAATTTGGTACAAAAATTAGAGTACTAAATATACCTGTACTTAGACGAGTACAGCAGGCGTTAATGGGTTAACAAATAATGTATTTCCATTGTTTACAATTTTCATCTTACATATTATATAACTGTAGCAAGTACAAAGATGCAATAACTACAGAATTAAACTTGTAACAACAGATTTTCAATCTTCACTTTCTAACAAGTTGTCGATTTTCTATCTATTCGAGGGCTTTCTCTCTACAGGTTCCAGAGCAAACCTGTTATATCTAAAAACAAATTCCAAGTTGCAGCAGTTTCTAGTTCTTCAAAGAAGAACAAATCATAAAGAAATTGATAACATTATTTTTATGATAGTTTAATTGCTAGATAAATAATGTACAAAATATCCTAAGCGAGAAGAAATTGAATCTATAAAACTTTCAAGTAGCATTCTTCTTCTTTAAGTGCCGTCTCCTTTCAGGAAGTTGGCGATCATCATGGCTAAAGCCAAGATGACGTACTAGGGAATTTAGTTAATTTTACATTATACAATTATACAAGTAGTATATTACAATTATCTGTGTGATGTAAAAAATGTATTTTGTCCATCATTAAACTATATGCAAAATTCTTAGGTCCACATTATTTATTTAAGATCAATGATTCACCTTCCTAGGAATCGTATCAATTTTCCATCTAAATTCATTAATTACTGTGTTGTTTATATTTTGATCAACAAGTTGGAAATGTAGATAACCAAAAAAATATTTGTTTTGTAAAATTATTTGTATGCACCTGAAGACATTTATGATCACAATTTATATAACAGTTGCTATAATAATTATGACCAAATAAATTTTAATTGTGTTGCTTTAAAGTTTATAAGATATTGTATTTTTTTAAAATTTTGTCTGCTATATTGGTCAATACTGAAAATGTAATAAACGTGGAACTAGTAACGGTTTGACCATAACCATTTTAGGCGTCACAATACTTGGTGAGGTTAATATTACAGGGTGCTTCTTGACTAGGAAATCCAAGGAGGCAGAAAGATATCCCAATGGATAAAGGCAGTAAATAGGTTTGAAATTTTCAAAAATATAAATCACAGCAGGCGTTCTGCCGACTTGCGTGTGGTTTATAAATGGGAGAAAAAAATTCGACCACTTACTACGTATTAAAAACAATAATTATTGTTGAAAATTGCGAGAATTTCTGTAGATCTTTATTCGCTGTGTGCGTGGGTTAAGAAGGGATACGCAAACCTATGGAAGCGCTCGGAGTGGCCGGTAACAGAACTTTTTGCGGACTTTTTCAGATTTGCCTTACGTAATTTAAAGCGGCGTTCAGATAAAGATTCTTGCTTAGGTAGAAGCTTGCTCTGTATAAAATTTATGGTTTTTAAAAATTAGTTTGTAGAATGTTGGTAATCAGCTGATTCTGTTTACTAGTATAATATAATAAAGAATGACTGACACACAGTTTTATAAATCTAAAATAGAATCTTTATCTGAACGGGGCCTTAAGGCTGTTCAGTAGGTTGAGATTTTTTCTTTCAAAAGATTTCAAAAATTGAAATACAGTGTATTTATAATAATATTCTTGTAGAACTACATATTTTAGGCAATATTTGTTTATAAAAATAAATTCTAAAAAAATTAGTTTAGTCGCAATTTGTACTTAAAATATGAATTTAATTATGAAGCTTTTGGCCGATCCTGAAAAGATATCACAATGAAACTTTTACTAAACGCAAGAATATTTAATTTACTTTTACATAAAATAATTTTTATTTTGATTTTTACTTAGAAAAGCAAAAAAATTTTGGAACGAAAAATGTATAATTTGCTTATTAACGTACCATTTTGAATAAGTATTTAACAATTCATATTATTTAAATCTGGGACTTTATATTATATTGAAATTTATATTAGAGCATAGATTGCAGTTTCAACTTCAATAATTTCATTGGCTTTAATTTTGTTTATATGAATTTTTTTATTTTGTCGCGTCGTTTTTGACTGACAGCAACTTAAACAAGACTCTGTAAAATTCAAAAAATATTTTCATCTATAGTATCTCGGAAACGGTGCAAAATAATGAAAATATTAATAAGAATTTTTTCTTCTCAGTTTTGTTCTCTACATTTTTGTTCCTATACATTTTTCTATTTTATCGCATCGTTTCCGAGATATAGATGACAATAGTTTTTGTGTTTTACAGAGTCTTCTTTAACTCGCTGTCAGTCAAAAACGGCGCGACAAAATAAAAAATTTCAAATAAACAAAATTAAAGCCAATGAAATTTTCAACAAAAAATGTCTAACAAGTTTTGCTATAAAATCGATTTTTATATGAAAAACAGCGGCTTGAAAATGTCCAATTTACATTGTTAACATAGGAGTGACCAGATATTTTCGTTACTCACTGTACATGCAGAGTGTCCCCGGATAGATTTTACAAAATTTCCGTAGTGTAGAGGACACTTTTTAAAAAATAAATATTAAAATAATATATCGTGGTTAATTTTTTCGAAACCAGTTCTTATTATAATATTCATAATAGGAAAGTTCCGCTTTTATTTTATTTTTAGTTATATAGTACCTACCCATTTTATTTATATAATAAATTTTTTTAGTTCGTAAATTATTTATCAGATTATTCCGAAATTTATTTTTAATAAACTGTTTTATTGGTGAACTTTTTTCAAAAAAGAGAAGAGAAGTGTCACAACAAAAGTCACACAAAGCTATAATATTCAAATTTCCCATAGCGTACTCGCCCATTTTTTGCACATAATGTTGCCTCAGTTATTACAGATGTACATTACATCAACACAAAACTGAACGAACATCAAAAATATATTAAAACTAAAAAATTGTGTATTAGTGTATTTTTATATGGCAACAGTCCGCATTTATTTACTCTATTGAGCCACCAGAGGGCAGCAGGAGAAATGCACATAGCGAATAGAGCCCTACGGGAAGTCCGAGGTGGTAAAAAGGTAGCGTTAGCGGTGAAGACGGTAGGTTGAGTTTCCTCCTCAAAAATCAAAAAAATTCTCATAATTTTCAATTATTGTTTTTAGTGGTGTAGTTCAGAATACGGTTATATAGAGCAAGTTTTAATTTGTGTCCGACGTTTCGAGTCTTTTTATTAGTTCATTACCAAAGTTATAAAAACAAAAAATTTTAATTAATAAATCTCAAAAAAATGTCGCATTAGTAAAAAGATCAAATTTCATTCTTTACTAGGATATGGCGGGAAGTTAGTTAGAATATGAAAGAAATTCTTTTTCAGTTATTTTGTATTAGTATTTCAAGATTACCCGCCAATAAAATACCTAGAATACTTGCATTACATTAAATTATATGAAATGCTTGCATAAACTCACCATTACGGTCGATTATGTTAGTTTTTCGGCAAAAGGGAATGAAGCAATTAATTATATATTTAAAAATAATATTCAAAAAATAAGCATCGATGGATGCCTAAATTTTAAGAACCCGAATTAGGTTTGATAAAACTAAATGTTTTAAAAGAGCAATTAAATCTTTTTATTTACGAATCTGAGCGTACACTAGATTCGTCAGTTATGATGTGATGAATCACGTAATTATAAAATCTGAACCAAAAATAATCGATTTAAAATTTTATTTTATTATAAACCCGTCCAGCAGCATGATGTGGACGTAAACTTGAAAGAGAACCGCATTAAAACTACATTCAAGGTAATTGATAAGATTTCTATTATCCCTTTCAGTCCCCATTTATTTCTACTGAAGAAAAAATTTTGCTATTTGCACCATAGTTTAATTGAATTTTTTGAAAAATGTTGATAAAAATTGCGATGCCCTAGCTGCTCTCCCGGAGGAGTTAGAGTATGTGATCAAATGACTACACTGGTTTTTGAAAGTTAGAAAGAAACTGATAAACTTACAAAAATAATATTTTTTATTACTACACTCGAACAATTAAACTTTTCTCTCTATGTTTTAGACGTTTCCAAACTCATATCGCATTACAGCGTCGCTGTAATGCAGCATATCAGTATAATGTATAAATGCACAGTATAAAGCTGCATCCTCACTAAAACGGCACAGCAAGCGGCACTATTGATGTTGCGGTACTATTGATCTTTGTTGCAAGATCAAAGTGCCGCTTGCCGTGCCGTCTTAGTGAAGATGCAGCTTAATGTACATTTATTTTTGGAAAATATTCTACAGCTTCAGCTTTTAAACACCAAATGCTACCATTATCACTAATCTTGACAGACAGATGTGTAAATAATTTAATGTTTGAACCAACTGATTATAGCGCCTAGTTCCCTTGCAAAAAAATATTAATTTTAATGTAGCCAATTGACTACAGGGTAACCGAAAGGGTTAAATAAATAAATAAAATAATATAAGAATTTTTTTCAAAATCCTATTTGAATTGTTAATTTTTAAAATATCGATTCAATATTAATTTCCGGGGTTAATAATTTATATATTTTAAAATTTCTGTATAAAAATTAAAATTGCCTTCGTGCATTTTCCATGTAAGAACGCTGTCCTACAAATTCACAATCTGATGGTGAATTAAAAAATCAGTTATAAATAACGAATCAAGCAAAATTCAATATATTTAAAAAGTGTGTCCTTTTTTATCCAAGCATGATAAATATTTTGAGTATTTCAGTAGCAATTTTCTAAATTTATCGAAGAAAGAATTTGGATAAGTTTAGACCTAAGAAATTAAATGTACCTAAAGTTGCCAAAAACGAATTGTTCAATATAATCATAAGTTTTGCAGAGAATCGAAGATCATAATCGCGGAATCATAAAAAATGCACCCTTTATGCGTCGCGACGAAGTTTGTATTTCAGACAATATTATATAAAAAAAAAACAATAAATGAAAACATTATTATTGAATGCTTAACGCTACTAATGGCAGAACCAATTTATTGCGAGATTTTTATTTACAAATAAAAAAGGGAAGCTAATGATCACAATTATCATTCCAATTCAATTAATATTGAAGTATTTCTTACGGGTACTTTCAGAGCGCAAGGGTCAACGCGCAATATAGTCAGATGCTTTGAAATTCGAGTTCGAATCCCAAGCAAAGACTTTTTTTTCTTTATTTTCAGTATTATCACAAAAATTTCTTAGGTAAATATAATAATGTGTCGTTAAGTAACAAAAATTACAAAGCAGCGATTATTTATCTCGACGCCGACAAATCATAATATAATAATTATAATTATATGATAGTACTTTAAATTTAAAAGAGAAACAAGCAAGAGGGTAATCACTTTGAATTTGTCACTCTTCTAGCGAGTTCACAAAAACTTCATGAGACTTCACAGAAATTTTTTTTATTAACTCTTTGAAAAGGTTGATCTTCTGTTGTAAAACTGGTCCTTAGTGATTACCCCTTTGCAACAAAGTCAGCAACACGCGAGGGCTACAAAATGACTTACCGCCCGTGTATCGCTTTCTTATTTTACGCCATCGATCTTTTCAAATGTTCAATCAATGTCTTGCGTATAACTTGACTTAACTGTCAGTTGGAAAAAAAGTTAATTTTTTCCATCTTTTGCTCAAGACAGCTTTGTTTTACTGCCCATTTCTAAAAACAGCTTTATTTTATATGGGGCAACCGTACTGAAAAGTGCTACTTTCTTGGTGCTATTATGACCAAATAGTTGTTTGTGTAACAAAGGAGAAAAGCGTAAAAATTCTTCACGTTGATGAAATTAATGTCGTAATCTACTTAAAAGAGGAATGGTCACTTGACACTCCAGAATTACATATATTATTTATAAGTAATATTATTCGTATTATATTTCATGGTAATCATTATGACTTTTCTACTACCCGACTCCTGTTACACAATGATAATTTCACTAATATTACAGACTTCAAATACTCTCCAAAATAACTGATGGTATCAGTTAGCTGCGCAGCTTCTGATGTTTTTTATTAAAATTATCTATTGTAAAAGCGTAGCCGAAAATAATTTTCTAACGCTATACATAGCTTATACAAGAGTAAAATTAATCACCTTGCAGTTTCCAACTAATAATATTAGCAACCATTGTGCAGCATTTCTGATATCAAAATAAAGAAACAGTGTAATATCTACTAAAGTACTACTAGATCAAAACATTACCATCCTTCGGCAGTCAGGTAAAACACTTTCAAATTTACATTTAGGCACAAAAAACCTCATAAATAGCACCATGAAAAATGTACTATCCTAATACATTATTAGTAATCAACAATAAGTAATTAATTTTGGTTTCAACTAAATACTCAACTAAATATTGAATTAAATTTGTAATCTTGTTTGTGCAAAAAAATACAAACAAGATGAAAGAAACAGGTGTATCAAGAAACAAAAGGATACTTACATGGCAAGGAATTGTTGGTGAGAATTATTGTAAGATTGCATCTCGTCACAACTTTCACCACCAGAACTACTAACGGTAGCTTCAGAATCCAGATCTTGTTGTACCAATCGCGTTTCCGTATGCAACGAACCCGTAAGTCTTTGTAAATCACGCACATTTTCGGTACTCCACTGAGGTATTATTGTTGCACCAATTAAAGAACTACGTAAGGAATTAGTCTCGACAGATCCGGAGCCAAAATAGCGAGTCATGTGCCTTTGTCTTCCGACCGCATTTGCTTGTAAAGTTGTGGACATTTCCAACTTTCTTACCAAGTTTTTGGCAGAATTCTTAGAAATAGGCTTTAACTTTTCTACAATAACTGGGGGAGCGGGGGCACTAACAATACCAAACTGTGTTGGGTCCAATAGCTGATCTTGCAGTGGCAGTAGCGGTGGTGGTTGAGAATTAACATCTTTTGCTCGTCGCAAAGAACGATGAACTTGTTCATAAATTCCTGCAACTTCCTCACTAAAATGCTGACCCATATGTTTGGCTTGGACTTTACGTAACCTCCTCATCATAAACTGTAGTTTTCTTTCCAATTTTGTATGTTTCTTTTGTAAATTTAAGAGGAATTCGTTTGTGTGAGTTTCTTTCAAGGAATTGGCTCCATCCAGTAGTTGCTCTTCCATACTCATACTCATTACGTCTACATCGTTAAAAAGTTCTTTTTCCAACGAAGAAAAGCTACCAGGCAAATCCGCACTCGATAAGGGAAACATGGAATCAGATTCTCCTCCTTCCAATCTGTCAGATCCTGAGCCGATGGATTTAAAAACTTGCATTAAATCATCTACATTTTGTCCAATATCGTTGCCTATATCGGTATCGGGCAAACCGGCTTCAATATTATTAAATATCATTTGATCGACGTCACTTATAGATCTGTCCTTAAAACAATTCACATCCAATCCAGCAGTTTTTTGAAGACCCATTTTTTCTGTATCGTCGCCCATATGTAGTGGGTTACTATTCATCATACCACCGAGTTCTAATATATTTGCACCACTATCTCCTCCTACACTTGAAAGATTACTGTTTTTCTTTAAAATTTCAGAAACCAGTGCGAGGGTGTTAAGATTATCTGCCGCATTTCCTAAATCGATATGATCTAGTTCCACCAAGTTTTTACAAGGTTCGCCTTCCAAAGAATTGTACACATCATGATCATCATTGGTACGAGTAGTTAAAGATGTTGCAGGTGACTTGGTAGGACTACTTGAAGTCAACTTAAAACCATTGGATTGTGTGGGTTTTGTTAACGCTGGGGCCATCACCATGACATGGGGACGCCTCGCCGAGGCTGTACGCAATCCCATTCATTCAGTGTTCAATCGAGTCTTTGCTGCCCTTTTGCAATACTTCCAACTACACAAATAAATTATAAAATCAAAGGATCAAATTAACTTACGACAAATTGATTTAACTAATCGCCGGCTAATTCCATAGCGTCTAAATAAGCACAATAATTTTAAACAATCAAATAAAAGCGTTGTCGTTACGAAATGAAAAGTGTCAACATACCAGCATTATTTTCATTGGTAACATACATAACCGTTACTAATTACAAATATTAACCAAAATTTATAATTCAAATTTGACTTTTCAAGATTAATTATTTTTTTTGAAATATATTTTTATGCAAAATTTGAATCACTGTCCTCCCACGTGACAACTACAAGCTTATGAAACGAAATACTAGCGTAGATAAAGGCACGCACCTTAAAAACATTGCACCACTTTATACACTTATTACAAACAAATAGCACTTACGTATTATTTGCCACTAATCGATAACATCAAAACTTCCTAACACAATCCGTAAACTTTTAATTCGACGAATGCATTGGGTGATATATCAAGTTTTTTAATAAATTTCAAGGAACAACAATGGCGACTTCCACCTAAACAGTTGAACAACGCATACGTTCGTCCATTAGCATTTAGTATTACGATCGGCACGAACGACGGTGGCGCTGAGCAAACGCGTCGTTAATAATAAAGGTTTTCTTACTACTACGCTACCCAATAGCTAAATTGGGTTAATTTCATTATTAATTTAATTATCCACTCGAAAATCTTTAATTCCCGTTTTAAAAATATAGACAAAAATAATTCAAGAGAAAATTAAGCTCGTATAAATTTTAATGTAAAAATGCGCATAAAAATATTGGCGGCTTTTGTGACGTTTCCGTAACTAGGGACATCTATGTAACCAAACAAAATTAGAGACAATTTGGCGCACTATTTAAAATACTTGAATAATCAGAAATCACAAATTGGTGATAAAAAAAATAATAGCACAAGAAGAAAAAGTTTCAAAGTTGCCTAATGTCAAACCTTCGATTGAGAAATATGCGTAATTTGTTGTTACCAATTTTTCACGAAATTAATTATCCAACCAACGAGGGTGTAACTTTTGACCAAGTTTCCCATACCGTCGATTCGTTTTCATTAATACCAATTACTTATTAACGAAACTTTAACATTTGGTTTCGTTTCCATTATATTAGTAGTACAAGATAATACTTCCACAAACTGCCAACGACATTCACAATAAGAAACAATATAAATAATAAGTTATTAAATAACTTTTAAGTAAAAACTTAATTATACACTCACCTAATCAGCAATTACTGTTTTACAAAACACTGATTTATTTTAGATTTACGTGTTCAATTTGGTATCAAAGTAGTATTCCTAATTCTATCCATCTATAACACCACGTTGTCAATACTTCTTGTATTAAAATTATTTACAGTTGATAAACAGTTTGTTATGAGAATTTTATACACATGGTGATTCAAAAATTAATAATGTTTTCGAGTTAACTAATTTAATTCAACTAAAATTGATAAATAAAAATAAAAAATAATAAAAAAGATTGTACGTACTTGTTTAATTATTTTTTTAATTCATTTAAAATATATGACCTTTCCTATCGTTTTTAAATTAGTATCAAGAGCGGATATAAGAAGACCCACGAAAAGTCATCAAAATCCACTATATTTTTATATATTAAAATATACCTAAATTCCTATATCCCCTAACAAAATAAAAAGTTTTATTATTCACCGTGAAAAGAGGCAGGTGCTCACCTGGCCCACCCCTGCCGCCGTCACTGAACCCATTTAGAATAGTTTAGTCCTAGTCTAGACAAAGACAAAGCGAAATTTTTCAGTGCCGTATATAAGGGGGTGGTGTTGGGGGTTCAAACCCCCATGGGTTAAGTATTTCCTAATAATTACTACATTAAAAAAATTAATTTAAAATACGGGCATATGTCAACCTTTTTTTAAATTTCATAAACCCCCCCCCCCTGGACCAATGTCTAACTACGGCCCTGACATTTTTATTTTAGCTCTTTCTTTTTTTTTAAAGAAACGCTCTCGATTTCCAACGTATAAGTATGGACTGCTTTCCAATTAAGTAGCACCAAATACATTAAACTAATAATACGTACAACTTCGCGGGTTGTCAAGCACTTTTTCGGTATCAGGCTCTTTCGCGCCACCTACCATGGGAGTGGTAAGTGGCCCCCCCCCCCGAAATGTTCAAAAGCAAAAAAAAATTTGAAAATAAAATAGGTAAATAGTTATATTTTTAAAGTGGGAACAAAAATTTTTTTTTCCAGAAAAATTCTCGAAAGGGGAACCCCACAAAAAAAATTTTTTTATGAGTGCCCCCCCCCAAAATAAAATCCTGGCTACGGGCCTGATTTAAGCAACCAAAAATTTACAGAACTAGTTGCGACGTGGCCATTGTTATGCTTCACCCACAACATTTAGTGGTGTTTTAGTTCTTTTGTGTCTCTCTGTGTTCCACACGCACGGTGTCACTCAGCTTTCTTTAATGGAACAGTGGAGACTCGATCATTGTGTCACACAGTGTGGCTGTGCGTCTAATTGGAAAGCACCCATGGTGACCATATATTATTTTCACAAAAAAAGTACATAGCGGCAACAAAGGTAACTACCTAAAAACGGCACCTAAAAATATTATGATCCTTAAGAGGAATTTGAATTTTTGTAAATACAATTTTAGTAGTAAAAATGTTTATTTTATATACTTTTTTGAAGTAAAGAAGACTTTTTAAGTGTTTTTTTTTTGTCAATAATTATTGAAAAAATAAGTATATTTGTATGTACTTCGAGAAGTTTTAAAGTACATATAGGACATCGTTCCAAAAAAGAGTACTGTCCAACTAAAATAAGTACATATATGCACGTATAAGCAAAGAGTATGTATATAGTATGATATATACATACTCTTTGGTAAGTGATTTGTAACCACTAATGATTTTGCCAATTTTTTGGTGAATTTGCCAATTTTTGACAATTTATTGCCGAAAATATTGGGAACCCTCTTCATTCGCCCCATGGTCACATGATCACAAAACTGAATTACAATCGATAATTTCTTAAAATCAATTGACACATCTGATTTAGAATTGACGGTTTCTGAATATCAGTTGACAAATCTGAATTACTGTTGACAAATCTGAATTACAGTTGACGTTTTCTGAATGACAGTTGACCGTTTCTGAATTACTACTGGAAAAGATCATTGGCGCAACTAGGTATAATATTTTGAAGGGGCTGAAACTACAACTTTTTTCTTTTCAAAATCAAAAATCGACGATAGATGGTAAATTTATTTTTTAATATAAATTTATCGACACACAAAATAAAAAAAACTAAAAACGCAACGGAATTCTCCTATCCTTTTTCGCAAATTTGTCGATTTTATTGACTATATCAATAGAAATATCCATTTTTATTTATCAGTCAATTTATTTTGGGGAGCCAATTTTAATTTTGAGGTAGCTAAGCCCCTCCCCCCGCCCCCCCTACGGAAAAGGTGTAGATCTTGAAATCTCAACTTCGAGATTTGACTCTCCCTGTATATAAGTATTTCTTATATGTAACGACTTGATGGAGATTTGGCAACATTCGCTAAATAAATTTTATGTGTCATGACAGCATGATACATGGGGGTGAAGCTGAGATTTGAAATACCGAAACACAACATGGCGGTGCCTTATCGTAATTTTCATAAGGTGTCGTATACACCCGACTAAAAACGATGATATTTGCAGAGTTTAGTGATTTCCATGGTGGTTTCTAGTGATTTTTAAAATCACATGGTTGGTTACTTTCTATAATCATTCTATTTTAGGTTATATTTGTGCATTTTGTACAAAAAGCGCGTGTACCCTAACCATGATACAACAATTTATATCAAAATAAATTTATTGTGTCATGTCCTGAATCCATGTCCATTATACCTATTGTAAATGATTAATCTGTGATCCCTACAAAGTGAAGTGCAAATTTATTGTGTGTGAAAATTGAAAGTTAAGTATAAGATTTCGCAGATACTACACCATTATTTAAACAAATTTCTTTTCAATTTCAGGTTTCGTTTGATATATTAATTTAGCAATGGAATTGGTTGGCCGTAAGAAGTTTAGCTGCAAGTATCCTTCTTGTGAAAATCATTACTTTAAAATACGAAAGGCGATTATGTAAACAAACATTTCTTTAGATTTCCTAAAGATGTTCATGTTCATAATATTTGGAGAAATGTTTGTAACGTAGATTGTACAAAAAATACAAGAAATTGGCAAATTTGTGAAGATCATTTTAATCAATGTGATTTTGTGAACGAGGCAAAACAACGGTTAATTTCTGGGGCTGTGCCAGTACCTTGCCTTGTAGAAATTTCAAATGTTCAAAGTAATTCCAATGTTTTAGAAGGCATTGCTGATGAACAATTGATCGAAAGGGTAGATTTGCCTATTTTACATGATTCGGTTTCTTTAAATAATTCTTGTACTGGACCTAGCTCTTTCTCGACAGCTTCATGCTCATATTCAGATTTGCCTCTTTCACATGATAATGAAGGAACAAGCAATGATCTTCAAGATCACAATTATTATAAAGTTATTGGTGGTAATTGCAAACGGTTTTTTTTTATTAATTTCTTTATTAACTTATATAGAAAATGCTTATTTATGTTCAAAAATTATTTGTTTACGTATTTAGTGTATTTCAGTTTTTATTAATATATTCTTTGTACATTTTTAGTTTGTGAATTTTTATTACAACTAACCTTGGTCAGATTTAGCAAATAATTATTTTAAATTCTTAAAAAATTTATTTAATAATTTTCTATAATTACCTCTGTTTATTATAGAAAATTTATAAATAAATTTTTAAAGAATTTGAAATTTTAAGTTTGGAAATAAAATTATAAAATTTTACAATGCTATTCAAACGTCGCGCTAAATTTTAGTTTGCCTTACGGGCGCAGGAGGGCCGTGTTGCGATCATTTAACATGCAGGTTTCGCTTCTCAATATATATGTTCTGTGGCATGATAACTTTTAGGTTATGAATTAATTAAAAATCGATGTGAAATTTTATTAGAATTAATAGGTATTTAAATTAATTTGACGAAAATATGTCGGATGATTTCCTTTGTATTGAATTTGAAGGTGCTTCCAGTAAGTGCGAGGTAAGCAAGGATTATTTCTTACTTGATCGATATTGTTTCATTACAAATTGTTTTTTGTAGAAAATTCAAGGTAAATTACAGCGGATTTATCCTTTTGCTACTTCTCCAGTTTACAATACCACAATAAAAAGTTCTAAGTTACTTTCACGAGGTGACGATGTGAATGCAGTTTACGATATGATACTCAGTTTAGAAGTAAGTATAATGGGTCATTCCATATCAAATGGTCTAATCTCGTCATTTGACTATTCTAAAATAAAAATTGATTTTTTTGAAATCAGTCAAACATGGTGTAATAGTAAATGACCATCATTTCAATTTTATTGTTTTTTGTTTTCGTGTGGAGGACATATTTATTTAGTTTGTAATGTGCGGCATTTAAAAAAAAACGGACTACAATACTGCCGTTATAAGGAAGAAGGCAGTAAGTCCACTTTTGATAGTTTTGAGTAAATCCCAAAAAACTAATCACACATTGTCCCTCTTCAATGGATAATAGTAAATGTCGGGGTAAATGTTGTTTATGCATGCCATTTCATTCTAATAGTGTTATAAAGGCGCTATGCAAATTTTCTCCGAAAAATATCCATTTTTTTTAATAAAGACAAGCAAAATAGTAATTACGTTTGTAGATATCAACGTAAAAAGGCAGCAAGTACTGCCTTTTTAATTTGTTTTTCTATTTATTTTATCAATCTATTAAAGTTTTATGTTTTATTATGTAAAATGATAACAAAAATATAACATAGAACCATTCAAATTTTAATTCGAATTTTTTCAAAATTTTGAAAATTTTTCAGATTTTTCCAAAAACTCTTGCAACTTTCTAACCCAGCGGGAAAAGTTTCTTAACAATTTTTTTTTTTTTTAGAAACTTAGTTGTCTGGGAATTTCTATTATAATTCTGTTCGAAATCGGTCCGGTACGTAAATGTCTGTTTATTTCTCCTAAATTGCAATTTCACCATATTATCAGATGGGTGTATAGGTACATCTAATTTTTTCAATTTAACTTGGTATACACCATCAATCCAGTCTGCAAAATCATTTATTTGTGTTTTGTTAATATTCACCTTGTCTGAATTTGATAACTTTACAACTTCAATAAAATTATTCAAATCATAAATTTTTTAAATTTTTATGGACAATAATTCCACTTGTCTTTCTAAAAAATTTTAACCAACATAAAATACTGCTGTTTCATTGGGAACACAGTTTTAATTAGAGATGGGACTATCGAATAAAAACTATCGAATTATTCGATAGTTGGTCTTCATTTGAACTATCGATAGTTACTAAAACTATTCGAATAACTTTTTAGTTACTAAAACTATTCGAATAACTTCTTAGTTACTAAAACTTTTCGAATAACTTTTTTAGTTACTAAAACTATTCGAATAACTTTTTAGTTACTAAAACTATTCGAATAGCTTTTTAGTTACTAAAACTATTGAATAAATATTTAGTTACTAAAACTTTTAAATGAATTGTTAGTTACTAAAACCATGAAAGAATAATTTTTAGTTACTAAAACTATTGTATAACTTTTTAGTTACTAAAAAGTAAAAACTATTGAATGAAATTTTAGTTACTAAACTTGTATAAATTTATAGTTACTCAAACTATCGAATGTATTTTTAGATAGTCATTTAGTAATACTAATTATTAAAAGTTAAGAGTACTACTGTCAATACCAACGACCGATAAAAAAATGGTACAACTAATAAAAATAGTATATTATAGGCCAAGGTTGTGAAGACGGCCCTTATAGCCCTAGCGCCAAGATTATATTCCGAGGTGCGAAGCGCCGAGGAATATAAGGCGCGTAGGCTATAATGGTCTTCACAACCGTGGTTTATATACGATTTTTTCCACTACTAGATTTATTACCATTTTTTTAAAATTCTTATTAATAAAAAAATTTCAAATTTAAAATATTTATTTCAAATGACAGTTTTGTTTTATCGATTTGTTTCCAATTTCATTATCCTCAAAATACAGGGTGTTAACTACCAATTAGTACAAAACGAAGGAAGAAGGAACATTTTAGTTACTAAAACTATTCGAATAACATTTTAGTTACTAAAACTATTCGAATAACTTTTTTAGTTACTAAAACTATTCGAATAACTTTTTAGTCGATAGTTTTTATTCAGCTGTTTTCATTCAATAGTTTTATTCGATAGTTTTTATTCGGTTTGGTTTTTAGTAACTAACTTTTTAGTTACTAACTATCGATAGTAAAAAAAAAATAGTAACTAACTATCGATAGTCAAAAATTTTTGATAGTGCCCATCTCTAGTTTTAATGCATACCAGATTCAATGCAAATGGCAGTAAGTAACACTTTTTATTTTGCCTGTGTTGCTTACTGCCTTCTTACTCTGAAAACTTCTGATATTTTGCAGTAGCCGCATTTTTCATAATAGTTTTATTCAAAATTTAAGAAACATGCAAAATTGCACATACAGATGTAGTTTTTTACGCTGATTTAAAAAATATAAAAAACTCAATTTAAAAAAAATGTAGTTACTTCCTTCTTCCTTATTCTGGCAGAATATTGCTCAATACACATTTTTAATTAAAAGCAATCTTAATGGGTAAAATTGCAGCTTCAAAGAATTATTCTTATCTAGATTTAAAAAAATGCCATCTTTGAAGGAAAGGAATCTCACAGTTAGAGTTTTTTTATAAAGAGATGGTAACTAAAGACTGGAACAGATAAAAACGAGTCACCTAATTTTATGGTTTAAACGGAATTTTATGGCTAAACCATTAAAATTTTATTACTGTGGGTTCCAAATAAGTTACTAACTTCAGTTGCATTTTATTATTTAGCGAGTAACCAATTAGAGAGTGAACAAGCTTAAACGAATTATTTCTGGAGGCATTGAAAATCTGTAGTTGACATCGCCAATTTACAATGTTATTAAATTAGACCAGATCTTGTGCAACAATCTTATGGCTAAGTTTAAAAAAAATCCTAGTGTAAAAAGAAAGAGTGGATCAGGTTGAAAAAATTGTTTAGTGAATAAAAAACTGAAAGAAAAAGTAATCACAGAATTGAAGTGGAAGCTCAACATTTTATTAGGGATGATTAGGGTTGGATTTCAAAGATGTTGCTAATCAAATGGCCACTTTACATATCTACTACAGTGTCTCTCAGGATGTTCCACAATTGTTTCGACTCGACCTAACCGGCCACTACAGTAATAAAAGCATTATATTTTCGAAAATTGCAAATTCGATATTTCTACTGAAACATTTTAATCCTCCAAATTTTCTAGAACTTCGCCTAAGTGAAAAATATTGGGCACAAATTAAAAGTAAATTAAAAAAAGCTAAAAGTACAGAAATATTAAAATATTTAAAAATAAATATAAAAAATCTGTCAATTCGATTTTATTCCCTTTTTCTTCTAAAAATCATAAAATTCCGTTTAAACCAAAAAAATTAGGTGACTCATTTTTATCTGTTACAGTCTTTAGTTACCATCTCTTTGTAAAAAAATCTAACTTTGAGATTCCTTCCCTTTAAAGATGACATTTATTTAAAAAACCAGATAAGAATAATTCTTTGAAGCAGCAATTTTACCCGTTAGGATTGCTTTTAATTAAAAATATGTATTGAGCAATATTGTGGTTTTTTTTTAAACAATTTCAGTTTTTCTCCATCTTCATAGGACAAATAGCAGCTGAAATATTTCAATTGCCGTAAACTCTTAATTGCAAAATTACTTAATTACAAAAAAATGCCGCACATTACAAAGCAAATATGGCCCTCACACGAAAACAAAAAACAATAAAATTGAAATAATGGTCATTTACTACTACTAACATGTTTGACTGATTTCACAAAAAAAAACAAGTTTTTAGAATGGTCGAGCGCAAGATTGGACCACTCGATATGGAATGACTCTAGCACTATTAATTCTTATAAGGAATTATAAATAATAATTCACACGTTTTAAGGGAATTGAACATAAATTTGAACCAGGAGATACGATAGGAATTTTACCATGTAATAATAAACAAGAAGTGAAAGAGTTACTGGATAGATTGAAGTTGACATCTGTAGCTAGGAAAACCTATCAATTAGATATTTTAAGAGACACCTCTAAAAAGAAGCCAGTTATTCCTGTTCATATCCCAACAAGTGGAACAATTAATGAACTATTTTTGAAGCATTTAGATATTCATAGCATTCCCAAAAAGCTGTTTCTCAAAACTCTAGCGAGGTATACAACAAATGATGAAGAAATTGAAAAACTGAAATTTTTGTGCTCCATTGAAGGTTCTAAAGACTATATCAAATTTGTAACAGAAAATAACACTCTTTTAGATGTGTTAAAATGTTTTCCAACTTGTTACCCCACTGTTGAAAGACTCTTAGAACATTTACCCCCTCTACAACCACGACCATATTCAATTTCGTCGTCGCCTTTAGTGAGTGACACTGAAATTCACATAACATTTTCTGTTATTCAAAATGGAGATATCAAAGGAGTGTGCTCTAGCTGGCTGGAAAATATTTTTCAATTTGAAGAAAGCGAAGCAAAAAATTCTTCTGGTATTGTACGTAATTTAAAAAAATTGAATATTAATTCTGAATCTGTACGGTTCTATTTTCGAAAACAAAATGATTTTCGATTACCAATTGACGCCTCCACTCCTATTATAATGATTGGAGCCGGTACGGGTATAGCTCCTTTTATGGGATTTTTACAGCATCGAAGTTTGTTATTAAAAGAGGGAATAAATTTTGGTTCTTCTTGGCTATTTTATGGATGTCGCTATTCCGATAGGGATTTTTTATATAAGCAAGAAGTAGAAAAATTCTTGGGAAGTGGTGTATTAAGTAAATTGTTTACAGCTTTTTCGAGGGACACTAGTGATAAAGTTTACGTTCAACATATTCTGAAGGAACAAGGTGAAAGTTTAGTTAATAAAGTAGTGAAGGAGGGTGCAATTATTTACATATGTGGTGACTTGAAAAATATGGTGCAAGAGGTAAAAGATTGTTTAATTTCGTGTTTAACTGAGTTTAATGGAATGCAAGTAAATGATGCAACAGATTATGTGAAAGATTTAATTAAAACAAAAAAGTTTATTCAAGATGTTTGGATATAATCTTTTTACTTATAGTTACCTGTAGCATTTTTAATTATTAAAAATTTTTATTATTAAACTTACGTATGGTTGATTTTGAGATACAAATGGTTGCTATTAATTATGTAGAAGAGGATAAAATTTCTTACAACTTTTGTCGGAAACATTTTTTTTTAACTCAAATACATACTGACTGCAAAGTTGTAGCATGGAGCGAATTATTGAAAATTGTACTAACTCTCCATTTTTATCTTAGTTTTTCATCATTATTTATTATCAAAATAATTACTTTCATATCACATATCGACTGTTAACTATGCAATGGTAGGAAATACTAATCAAAACAGTACGAGTGGATTTTGTAGTGTGAACTATCAAAGATGCATACTTCTCTCACAATATATTATGTATATCCAAAGCTTATCATTGGCTACCTTACAGGATTCACCTTCAAGATAGGATGCAGTGTTCTATCTAGTTTGAAAAGAAACGGGTTAAGTACAGTGGCATCACATATTTTTCATAAAAATCCTCACTACCAATGAATGTTGGTCATAAACACGAAAATAAACCTAAATTTAAAATGCAAAAAGACGATAAATAATACATGATGTTTAGAAGTACCAGAAGCAGATTTAAACTGCTATTTTATTTTTTGCCATAAAATTAATTCTTAATTCAAGTTAAACTATAAACACATATTAACAGAAATTTTAACTCGGAAATGGTGCCACGAAATAGAAAAATGTATACAGGGTGACCCAGACCACCCGTATCAGTACTTTTTTTCAAAAACGGTAAGTCGTAGAGAGTTGGGCTAAAAAAATTTATTACAAAAGCCCTAATGACGAATCTAATGGTGATATTATTATTTCCGGGAAAAGTCGGCATCCAGAGTAGTTTGCTCCAGAAAGTCCAGAAATCCAGAATTTTAAATGGCAACATATGTCGAAAGTGGTATCGTTGGAAACCTCTTTAAAAAATAAGAAAGTTTTGTAGGAAAAATTTTTTTATTACTCCCACCCCTTTTAAGTTATATTCATTTGAAATTATTAAATTTCAATTTCTTATAACGAACTTAACTTTAAAAGTCAGCACTTGAAATCCAGCTACCGCGTTAGAGCAATGTCGCAAGTGTTCAAAATGCCTTTCATAACACTAAACACTGTTGAGCTCTTCTGGTTTATTGTCTAATTATTGTCTAACCCGATAGCTAGATTTTGAATGCCAATTTTTAAAATAAAGTCAAAATAATAACTGAATAACTTAAGTCGAATATAACTTAAAAGGGGTGGGAGTAATAAAAAAAATTTTCCTACAAAACTTGCTTATTTTTTAAGGAGCTTTCCAACGATACCACTTTCGACATATGATGCCATTTAAAATTCTGGATTTCTGGACTTTTTGGAGCAAACTACTCTGGATGCCGACTTTTCCCGGAAATAATAATATCACCATTAGATTCGTAATTAGGGCTTTTGTAATAAATTTTTTTAGCCCAACTCTCTACGACCTACCGTTTTTGAAAAAAAGTACTGATACGGGTGGTCTGGGTCACCCTGTATAAACAAAATTAAAGGGAATGAAATTACCAAAAAAAATTGACTATATAAACATTGCATAACTTTCCCCATTAAATTTGGGTATAAAAATTATCGTTCAATCTCCTCTTTCTGGGTACCATTCGAGGAGAAACACCTCGAGGAAGCTACAGTTCGAATCAAAAAGTCAAAAAGTTGAAAACTTTGAAAACCAGTTTAATTAAAGGTGCAGATTTACTTCTTTGCACACATAATTAGAGATTAAATTTTCGTTCGCCACCTTCTTGAAATGTGCCGTTCGATGTACAAGACTTCAAGAAAACGACAGATCGCATCTGCGGGGCTCAAAAATCGCGCTACGCGGGACACGGGGTGTACAATCCGAAAACATGTCAAAATTTCATAAACGTCAAACTTGAATTAATTTCAGAAAATTTTTGGAATCGAGTTGCGACGCGACTCGTCCACTGCATTTAGGATTTTGATACGGAATAATTATATCGTACAGTTTTTGCACGTTTTCATATATTGTCGTGTTTCAAATGTTAAATTTTGGGTTTTTTTAAATTTGTTTGATTTGCAATGAATTTGTTTTTGTTAATTTTTGTAATTGGGTTTAATTTTGTAAATAATTTTTAAATATTTGTAATTATGCGCGAAATTGTGTGAAGGTTGGTAGAATTTTTGTAGGAGAAGGGGCTTTTTGCCGACGTTGGTATCGAGAGTGGACGTATTCCACCGCGTTTTTGTAAAATTTGAGACATTTTGACCAGTTTTTGGCATATTTTTATGAATTTATTTAAAATTGTACGATTTAATTTGTTAATTCAACAAATAAAGAAAATATTTTGATGAGCATTTTGGATAATTTTGATTCTTCGATTTTTTCAAAGTTGATAAAAATTTGGACATTACTGATTGGATTTGATAATTTGGATGTTAATTAATTAAATTAAAATTTGGATATCGGAATAATTGGTTTTAGGCATAGTAAATTTGATGTGCTCGTCGCACCTGGGACGATAACGTGCTCGTAATCGCCGTTCCGTTGTAAACGCAAAATTGATGTAAAAGTTATTTTAATTGAATCTCAAATGTAAATTTTTTTATGGCTTAATTTTTGGATATTTTGAAAATAAATTGGTGCTGTTAAAAGGCATACAGGAACCGGCTATTGAGCGTCTCTTGTTCACCGACAATTATTGAGCTAGTCTGGGAAATTCTAGAGAGTGGAAAAGGTTTTGTTGGGATCGTATTTTTTTTCAATAAAATACCACTACAATATATTTAGGTGTCCAGAATAACGTCTCAAAAGTCCGCAGGGGGGGGGGGGAGCTCCGCCAAACATGTGGCAACAATGTAAAGGTGCTCTAAAACGGTTTTTGACGATTTTCTCGGTTCCTATCAGTTTTACTAATAAAATACCTCTAATCAAACAGAAAGACACGATAATTCTACACAAAAAAGGTTCTATAAAATTTTGTAGTCCGAGCAATACTTTTCATGATAAACCCCGCTGAAAAAATATGTATAAAATTTTTTTTTAAGAAAAAAATAATTTTGTTTTTAAATTTATGGTTTAACATTATTTATTGAAGAAAGAAGAACCTGAAGAGTTTATATTATCAGATATTTCAGTTATATCAGATATTAGTGTTGTTTGCAGTTTTTTGTTGTGATGAATCGTCTTTGATTGGTTCATTATATTTTACGTTTTAATCTGAGAAAAAAAAATTTATACTTCATATTTTTCAGCGGGGTTTATCATGAAAAGTATTGCTCGGACTGAAATATTTTATAGAACCTTTTTTGTAGAGAATTATCGTGTCTTTCTTTTTGAATATAGGTATTTTGTTCGTAAAACTGATATGAACCGAGAAAATCGTTAAAAACCGTTTTAGACCACCTTGACATTGTTGCCATATGTTTGGCGGAGCTCCCCCTCCTTCGGACTTTTGAGACGTTATTCGGGACACCATAATATATATGAAAACGCGCAAAAACTGTAGGATATAATTATTCCGTATCAAGGCATATTTTTTGACTAATTTCTGTGGACTAATATACGTGCTTTAGAAAGAGATGCGACACGACACGATTAAATAATTTGGATATGACAAATGGTGGTCCAAAAGTAATTGACACTTGAACTTTTTTTATTTTCTTTATCATTTCCGCAATTTTCAACAAATTTTCACCATTTTCAGCTGGCCTCTAAGTTTAACTATGATGTACATTTATGCCAAATTTTTTGACATTTGCTTGCGTCGTTTAATCTGTGCAATTGATACTATTTCTTTTCATGATCTCGTAACCACATACAAACGAACATCCAACTAAAATTCATCAAAAACTTATCAGGACATGATAAGGAACATTTTAATACAAAAATTTCGATTTTTGATTTGATTACAATACTTTCCCTTATACATACGTATACATATGGGGAAAGTAAAAAGCCCAATAAACATTGCCGTAAAAGCGATATTTATGTGTCAACAAGTCTTAGAAGGTATAATTTACATTGTTAACATAGGAGAATACAAATATGACCGAGAGTAACTGTATGTGGGTACAGTAAAGCACCAAACGCCTGTAAAAGTTCTTTATTCTTAAGCAAAGGTGTACAAGAATTTTATAATTAAGTTACAGCCATAAGTTTATTTAAAAAAACAGTAAAACTATGGTCAAGTCTTATAAACTAATAAAAATAATAACGTGCAATAGATCAATTAATAAAAAAAGTTAGATTATAAGGTAAATATTTCATCAGTTTCATTTCACAATTTTGAGACCAATAGGTAAAATAGTTCTTTTGAAGTAATTGGTGATGTAATTACTTAATTGGTAATTATTCAAATATCAAGCAAATTCAAATTTAATTACTTCAATGAACTCACAATCACTTGCTACTATAATAATTTTGCAAAAATTCAACTTTAATATATTAAGAATTATCGGATAGTAAACTTGACGTTTTAAGTTGCAAATTCGTTGTAGGCGTTTTTAAATGCCAACTTCTTGTTTTCAGTCAAAACCTTTATGATTCCCTATAATTAATGGTAAAAAATACTCTATAATATTATCAATTTCTTGATTAACAGTACCAAATTTATTTTTAAACATCGACTCATAAAAATTGTAATATTGCATCAAAACTGGTATTATAAAAATATCCAAATATTAGATTAAAAAATTAATATATATACTTTTTATTTACATAAACGCTTTATATCACATACAATTACTTGTAAAATTGACTTGATCTTAGGGATAAAATTAAAACTATAAACTTGAACTAAAATTATAATTTATAGTAAAGTTGGTCCCAAATATGGTATCAAAAGTTTGTGGATTTTCTACTGAAAAGGTATATTGGTTCCTATTTGATCTTCAGTCTTATCAAATGGATTTTACATGCAAAATATGACATGCTTCTAAATTTCAAGTTTTGTGCAAAATTTTCTTGGCAACTTTAATGAGAGGCGTTAAAGTTGATAATTCCATGCGCTCTTGTAAAAATGGATGTTGCAATAATTTACTAGCAGATGATCGCTTATTGACATCCACTTGAAGACAATCGTCAATGAAATTTTGTAAATTTTTGGATAGAGAATTCCATTTTGGAATTTGTGGTCTACCATTTGCAGCAATGAGATACAAAGCCCTTAATGGAGGCTCTTTAAGATAAGGTGGTTCTCCTTCGATCATTTCTATAGCCATAATACCCAAAGACCAAATATCGACTTTCTTTCCATATTGTTTTCTGGTTACCACTTCAGGTGCCATCCAATATGGCGTTCCGACCATTGTCTGGCGCTGCTCATCGCCCACTATATTAGCACAAAATCCAAAATCGGTGACCTTTACGGTTCCATCCATACCCAAAAGAACATTATCGGATTTTATATCTCTATGAATGGTGCCTCTGGAATGTAAGTAGCATATAGCTTGTAACACTTCGTGACACAAAGCTGCAATTTGACCTTCTTTCATAACAGTTTCTGTAACTACATCTGTTAATGGTCCACCATCTAAAAGTTCCATTACAACCCATAGATGATCGTCGTAAACCAAGTATGCATCCAAAAAGTTAACTAAATTTTTATGTTTAAATTCTTTTAAAATTTTAATTTCTCCTAACAACAATTCCTTTCGTTGTTGTTTACTCATATCGATCACTTTTATTGCAACTTGTTGTTGTGTGATTATATCTGTAGCGACATAAACTATTCCCGATGCTCCTGCACCTAAATCTTTGTTACTTCTCTTGTATCGGTCACTAACATCTCCCAAATTACAAATACTTTTCAATTCGTTCATTATTTCATCTTCACTTTGCTCGTAATCTTCAGTTTTACGACGTAAAATAGGACTTTCACTTTCTTCGATTGTTAAATCTTCCACACTTTTTGCTAAATTATTTAGGTTTGTTTTATTTAATTTCTTGGGTGGTAAGGCTGGAAGCGTTTCAGACCTAGTACAAAAAGTTTTGTTTAAAAATATAGAAAATAATAAGCAACTATGAATTTTAATTAAAACTTTATTAAACCTATTTTTTGAATATAATTATAATATTAAAATACACTCACCTATTGGATAGTTCAGGTATGTCTGTAAACAAATGCCTATCATTGTTTAGGCATTCTCTACTTTGATGAGCCGCATTGCTGTTCATATATAAATCTATAGCTTCGGATTCTTCATGGATATCTTGCTCAGTAACAATATGTTTAAAAGGCTCAAATTCCTCCTTTTTTTTCATAGAATAATTATAATATTTAACAGCATAAAGTAATGCACTAGGATTGTTATTTTGTTCGGCTTCGGTGAAAAGATTGCCAATTTGGCGTTGCCATGCCAAAGGTAAACCTTCAAGTTGTCCCGTCTCTTTATTTTTACTCACGTGAATATCGTGTATTACATTTGTGGGATGTCCTATTACAGAAGGACCTGTATCATCCCTATGGTTATTTCTTCGAAACATCTTAACTAGATTCATTTTAACTAGATTTAATATTACACTTCAATATTGAGCTTTATTCTTCTTCTTAAATTAATTATTTACGATATTAGGTGAACTTGAACAAAAAAAAAAACTATCGAAACACTACATTTGTATGGGAGTGGCAATTAATAGGTAAATTATAACCTAATCATGGCATTCGCTATTCATCTTAACGTCAAATTTAAGTGATGACTCATAAAGTTTGGGGACCCCAGCTCGTGAATGTGTCTAGAATACCACCCAAGTATTTTACAATAAATTAAGGCAGGATTCACATTTGCATAAAAACCGTCACAGCAGTAATTTTGTTGATTTACACTATTTACGGTCACTCCCAGTCATATTCGTACACTCCTATGTTAACAATGTAAATTGCACCTCTTGAAGACCTTTTTTGACACATAAAAATTACTTTTACAGCAAACCTTAATGGACACTTTTTGTTGCAAATTTCATCCCCTTAATTTTAGTTTATATGCATTTTTCCGTTTCGTCGCACCATTTCCGTTTTGCAGTGACTTAAAAAAGACACTATAAAATTCAAAAATATTTTCATCTGTATCTCAAAATTGGTACAACGAAATAAAAAAATGAATAAACATTTATTATTGTAAATTTCATTTTCTATAATTTTGTTCATATACATTTTCCCATTTTGTAACACCCTTTCAAAGATACAGATGAAAATATTTTTTGTATTTTATTGAATCTTTATTAAATCACTGCAAAACAAAAATTAAGCGGGTGAAATTTACAATAAAAAGTAATTAATAAGTTTTACTGTAAAAGTAATTTTTATGTATCAAGAAAGGTCTACAAAAGGTCCAATTTATATTGTTAACATAGGAGTGTACGAATACGACCGGGGGTGACTAGGTAAAAAATGTCAATAAATCAGAATTATTTTTTCCTGTTGGTAAAAGATTACCTAAAGAATGAAAGAGTGACTCAGTGTTGTACGTAACTCTAATGTAAAAAAATATATAATAATAAACAAAAAAATTAATATGTAAAATAAATATAAAGAGTTGTCAAGATGAATGAGGGTTAGCGAATGCGGTCTTTAATGTTATAGCTTCTAAAAATTACTATTCACTTAAAATATGATAACAAATACATTTTTTACAATTTTCTTCTTTTAAGAGCGGTCTTTTCAGAATTTCACTAAGAAATACTCAATTTCGTGCATACAAATAGCTTCTCTCATCAGTTGCGCTTGCCAAATCAAGTAATTACAGTAGAATCAGCTTAATGTGATCACTTCGGGCCAAAGACAAATTAATAATATTAACTGATAACAATTAGCGAATTTTAGAAGACTTGGATTAGAACAAAATAAAAGAAAAAAAAGAAAGAAAAAGTGGCCGGTTTCCAAAAAAAAATGATCACAATAACAGACTGATAATATTATCAGAGATCACATTAAGAGGATTCTACTGTATTTTGATAAGTCCAATCAGGCGTATTATGCAATCCATCCCTTTATCTAACTTTTAAAAGTATGAAGTTAATCATTTATCAAATTCTCAAAATTTTGTTCACAATAAATTGTCGAAGTTGATTTTTTTAAAACATGACTGATCTGGGTTTAATTTATTGAAAAAAATAATTTAATTTTCATAATTATTTTTCCATTATAGTAAATACTTATTGTGTTAACTCAAATTTTTAGTCATTTATTTTGTATTTACCTTCCTTCAAAATTTAATTTTTAACATAAGTAGAACATTCTAAAATATTTAGTAATTTATTTATATTTCACCCTAGAAACTCACCCCAATCAGATTTTTTCAGATACCCCAAAAAATATTTTACTAACAGTTGTCTACCTCTTGCAAGTTACATTTCAAAAGTTTAAAGTTTTTGACAATTTTTAGCTCACTGCGTATGTGTAGCTGTGACATGGGGTAAATTTTGAATTTTTCACCGTTAGCGCAAATGTAATGTAAATTTCATTTCCTACAAATTGTGTACAAAAATATTCATGCAGTTTAGGTATTTCTCCTAGTTTTTACAACATATCCAATTCAGGGTTTTCATCACTCTTAGACATGGAGAGAATCCCGAGGAATACTATTGGATATATTTTTGTGAAGTAATCATTTTTTTTTTAATTCCAAAGTTGGAACTAAGGGAAATTCTAGGATTTCTTATAAATGGAAATATGTTGTATAAAAATTTATGTTGCAATTCTCCCCTACCTTTTAGATAAAGCAGACTTAAAACTTAAACAAAAATCAAAAATTTTTGGTAAGATTAACAATAAATAACCCCCATATATTGATAGGACATATTTCATTTTCTGAAAACCATTTAATAGTAAAAAATGCTGCACATTGCAAAACAAATATGGTCTCTATACAAAATTAATAAAAATTAAAAAATAGCCATTCTGAATGAAGTAAGGACAATAAATTACAAAAAAAAATCTGATTTTAAAAACTGATCAAGCAAGCATTTGATTCATTGCTGCATGCAAACCATTTCTATCGGTCAATGAGCAAATAAGCTTGAATGAAGTATTCTGTAAGGTAGTAAATTTTAGTTTCTCTATGAATGACATAATTTATAAATATATTTACAAACAGGCAATGTACAAATTTCTTAATGTAATAAAATGTGGTAATTTACAATATACTTAAAATTGTGTCTAATAATGAATTTTCAAAATTCTCAAATCTAACAATAACAAATATTTACAAATATCTTCAATACAGAATACATTTTAAATGAATTTTTTACATCAATAACTAATTTACAAATTAAATTAAAATTACATCATAAAGTAAATTAAATCAAAAAGGTCAATCAGGCAGTGTTCTATAATTAGGCTCCAATTCATAAACTCCCATCTTCACCAAACATCGACTATTGCATCGCATTATCACAAAGATTGTTATTTTATTCGCCTCTTCATCGTTTTGTTTACTGTTCTTACATAGAGGTAATACAATATTGATGATCATCATCTTTCAAATCTGCTTTCCAAATAGCTTCATCAGGTAAGAGTCGGGACTTTCAGCAGAAGAATGAGTTGTACTACAAAATTTTTCGCAGCCATTTCATATTCATCACTAGCCACTTTGTTTGGGATTTGTCAGTATATCCATATTCGATTGATACATGGAAGTTCTTCAAATGATAATTAATGAAAAATATCCAAAAATGTATTTTATTCACTTGCTTCCGTCAATCGCTATCTGACATGACCTTTTTTCTTTTTTTTGCTTGTTTTGGTTTTACTATTTCTTCTTCCTGAAATTAAAAAAAAGAAAAGGTTATATTTATGTTGACTTTAACTCAATCAAGTTCAATTACAATTAAAAATATTTAGAACAACAAAATATGCATTAAATAAAATGTTATCAATTAAACAATAAAGTAATGAATATATTTTTAATCATGAAGTATTTTTATAAGGAATATAATTCTCGATGTAGATACTTAGCAACGTTTTAATAAATGTTTTGTTTTCAGTTTTGTAATACTATTTAAGAAATAAACAAATATTATATTTTTGAATTTCACACCTTCCTCCAAGTTCTATTTATGAATAGAATTACAAACTTGGCATTCGTAAAAATCACAATAAATATACATAAAAGCTGTTCTATTAGTAGATGATTATTTTTTTAAATAAAAATATGAATAAATTTATAGTAATTGAGGTAAAATGAAGAAACAAATAATCAAAGATACTTTCAAATGTGTAATTGCTTATGTCAACAATAATTATTACTAATAAAATAAAATAATTGCTGGATCTTACACATATAAGAGAACTGCAAAGTTACCCGAGTAATTTCTTTAACATATATATATTTAAGTAATACTCGTAGGTATTTTTAACGTCAATATAATTATATAATTGATTTACTTCATCTATTACCGTTACTTACATTAAATTTAAGTAAGTAATAAGTATAAAGTACTAAAATTAATTTACATCTTTTGAAATAAACGAAAAAAATAAAGATGTTTAGATAGTTCAAACTTTGTATTTTAAAAGGTTTTATAAACCTGTTGTTATAAAACTGAGAATTCAAAATAATTTACAAAAGTGTGGGGTTTCCTCCGTAAATTGTGATAGCTACGGAAATAACTGATTGAGGTAGCAAAAAAATCTTAACATTTGCTATAAAAATTATAAAGCTATGTTTATAATTAATTAAAATTAATTACAAAAAGCAATAGCATCAATTCCTAGTAACTCAAACTGGTTAATTATTTTTTCAAATGGATTTTGTATACATCGCATACAATTTCAAATCCATGGTCTCCCAATAATTTTCAAATGAACTAATAAATTTTATTAAATCGTAATTGAAAACAAAATTTATTTAAATGTGAAAATTAGTAAGTTTAATTGCAAAGAAAGTAAAAACTTGTGTAAAGCTTTCTTGAAAATGTTTGCTAATTGTTTATGAGAAACATAATAAATATTTTATGAAGTGGATAATTAAAATTTATTTCATTAACTTTTAATATTGAAAAAAATAATAATAAAAAAACCTCTATTATATAAAACGTTCAAATTGTAATAAGAATACTTTTGGTTAGAAATAACTGGATTGAAAATCTACCCTTAAAATAATTATCAAACTTTCATTAAGAACATAATTAATTGAAAAAAAAATGAAGTTTTGAAGTTTATTAATAAGCAGAGCGATAGAAGAACAGTTTTAAATACTCAGACTATTTTAATGTAGTTATATGCAGAAAGGAAAATTACTAGAAAACTGTAAAATAACAAAAACATAAAAGCAGTAAATCAAAATAAAATAACTATTTATTTGATTCAACTGATGATATTAGAAAATCTGGAAATGAAGATGTTGATTGGTTACAGATTACACTACTGACTATGTGCAACATGAATAATTACAATAGGAAACTTCTCGAAATGTAGAAATAATGGTACATAACTATATTAAGTATAACAGTTACTAACCATAACATAGACTATGCTATTCGGATAACTAATAAAGAAATCAATAAACAGAAGTATTTAATTAGTGATGTGGTTAAACGTAGAACAAATTAGAAATGGAAATGACCTTTAGCAGATTGCATAATTATGGTAGTGGTGGTCTCAAAATGATACTGTCCAAAAAATTAACCCACATAAAGCGATTAATGAGGTGCTTATTGAAATGTTAAAATATGTATATATTTTAAAGGGGGCATTATTTGGTTCTTACACGTGCAATATATTGGAGATTTTGAAAATTGCATGTGCCATCTATCAGTTTCAGTGATATAATAATATTAATTGAAATTATTAGCTCTTGAAAATAATATAAATTAGAAATATTAATATTGAGCTACAAGACACAAATAAAACACATTTTTTAAACGAGCTTTCGAAAAATTTCTTTTTCTTTTTCAAGTTTAATATGAATTGAAAAACAAAAGAAAATTTATGATATAATAATAATTATTTAAATAATAATTTTTAAGCACAAAGAATTCAACCTTAAAATTTATAAAATATCAAGGAGAATGGTAGTTTCCGCATATTATATTCATAATTAAGATTAAGAAGAGAAGAACAAGATATCGTTCTGTGACAATGATTAAAAAATACGAATAAAATTTCTCGTTTTCAATTATTAGGGTGCGTAGGTGAAAGAACAATTCAGTATAATGCCAAATAAAAGAAAATCATAATATGAAAACGAAATTCGCTGCGCTTACTAGTAGGAAAATAAAACTGCAATTTCAGTAGTGTAATATTATTGTCAGCAGATTAAAATAATACTTTATTGTATGCTGCAATAATTATTATTAAGCTTCGAAATCGTTAATAAAAATACATTATGTTTGAAAAAATTAGAGTAAAAATATTGATTTATAGAAATTAAAACTATGTAAAAACCTCAAGAACAGCAAAAATTGAGTAAAAGAAATGCAACATAATATACGAAAGTTTGACTGTAATAAATAAATTTAGTTTTACAAGTTAACTCTATAGTTATTAATTCTAGTAAAACAAAAAAAAACCTTTTGGAATTTAGAAGTTTGTTATAACTGATAACTCCACTATAGATATCCCACGTTTATGAAAAAATTGGTGTCCCTAAATAACTGAATTTGGAAGAAATTCAAGAATAATTTAGAAGTTTAAAAGTAAGAGGAAGTATCGCTTTCTAGGTTATCATCAAGGTATCTGGCTCTCGAAATGGGTAAAAAGAAAGAAAAAAATGGTAAAAAAGGATGGAGAAAAGTAAAATATACTGGTGACTGATAAATTATTTGTGGTAATATTATGTTTTCACATAATATTTACAATCAATTGGTAATTTTGATATTTCAAATAGAAGATAAACGATTCAAGTTAAAGTGATAAAGTAAATGCTACTTACGTCTGAACTTTCGCCAGATGACTCCACGTCGTCTTTTGTCATGCTTATAATACGTCGCGCCTTCCCCGATGCTTTTCTCCCTCGTCCTTGATTTCTACCTTTGTTACTGGTCGAATTATCGTCATCCGTTAAAGCAAATAGTTGGCTAAATTGTCTTTTTAAACTGTCACCGCCATTGCTGTAGGCGATAGATAAACCACGTTGTAAATGATCGGAATTGAAAAAATTTATAATGTCCTGAGATCGAAATTGTAATCTAAGTTTATCCAAATGTCCAAGTATTTGATCAGAACTAGGAACGCTAGCATTTAAACTTTTAGTGCCACCACGTTTGCGTTTGTACGGAGAATTGGAATTGTACCTCGAATTGAGTAAATTATATAATAATTCACCTAATTTGTCCATATAATCGTCGCACCAATGTTTTATTATGGTGAACACAAAAGTGTCGTCGTCTCGCAGGTCTCTTAAAAATAAATACCTTAGGCAATCGGCAGATGGTTGTTCTTGTTTTAAGATAAGCAAGACGGCCGTTAACGCTTCCGCATGCTTATTGTAATCGAGAATTGGTATAAGAGGCGCAACATTTTCAACAGAAACGTTGTGTACATGTAACAGTTGCCACAAAAACAGTTGTTCGACCGTTTCCCACGACAAGCTGGCCTTTAATAAATTTTGTACGCTGTCCATTTTAAACATAGTGAGTGTACCCTGCATCACCAGAACTAACAAATGCTGCAATTGTTTCGCATCCATCACGGACACAATTGTGTGCAATATTTGAGAATTATTGGTAAGTTGTTGTTTAAAGTCTTTGTACAGATCAGGAACCAGCCACAACATAAGTTCGGTATTATCGGTATGACAGGAGTTGAGGTCGTCGTACAAACAAACGTCAATCTTTTTCTCCACGAAATGACAAAATTCTTTATAAACACTAACTTTTAACGAGTTTGATTTCGCGTTATCCTCTTTTATTTGGTCTGTCCTAATTTGCTCCACTTTTAAATAATACAATAAGTAGAATCCTAAATTTGACTGAATGTTGTACATATCCGATATGAGCTTTAAAATAAATTCCCTATCTCGATTGTCCTGTTTACACAAATCGTACAAAGTTCTGTACAAAACAAAAAATGGCGCTTTAACACTTTCTTTAAGCGTTTCGTCGTCGAGCACTTTAGGAAATGATACTTTAATGTCGTCTTGTAAAACATTACACAAACATTTCGCCAAACTTGAAGTCGCTTCGTCGTCTAAATCTAAATTGATTGCCTCGGTTAATAGGGCTTCCAACGCTTCGCATTTTTTTTCCTGAACCTTCTCCGTTTGCAAACGCACTATGTAGTTTTTCAACGGACCTTCCAACAAAGATTCGTCACTTTTCTCCACAGTTTTTTCTTTAAGACGGACTTTCGCCAGCGGTATATCGTCGTCGTCTGTGTCGTCTTCCGGAGTGGTTATGGTGATACCCAAGTCTTCTTCTTCGTCACTAAAGGCGGGTTCGTTGTCCAAAATGTGATTATTGACGATATTGTTAACGCGACTTTTGACCACCGATTCTGAATCTTCCATTTTAATATCGTCAGCTTTGGATGACGATTCCGAAACAGGACTACTACAAAATTCTTTAAAAGTGTCGCGAACCATGACGCGCAGTTCACGATCCAATTTGGAATTATCGAACAAAGGTAAAAGAGAAGGTAGAACCCTCTTGTCTAAAATTTGTCTCAAGGATGAGAATATACCCGAACGCACTTTATCCGTTAAGGGCGGATAAAAGTTGCCTATTATTCTACACAAAAAGTCTAACAATGTGGCCGACACTGCTGGATGAGATCTCATCGAATGGTGCATAACTAAAATTGCCGGTTCGATATTCATTATGTTATCTTTATCACTTTCAAAGAACAACCAATCGTAGAAAAGTGCCAGCTTTGCATTAGAAACTGCTACGCTTGACGTACAGGTAGTTAACAGCCATCCAATAACGGCCCAACGTGGAATGATATCTGAACACAATAACTCATTGGTCGGATGAATCACACCGACTATGAATCGAATCATATCACATCTTAAACTTTGCGATTCGGGTGTGGATAAATACTGCCGTTGAAACCATTCTTGATACCTTTTATGATTTCCGAACCGTACTTGAGATGTCAAAAAGACCAACTTTCGTTCCATTTCGGGGGTGAGACGCGATTGTAAAAAGCGGCGCGACGTCCGAGTTTGCAACAGTTGCAATATTCCATTAAAATTTGAACACAAACTTTTTGGCGACAACAGTAAATCTTTCCATAATTGTTCAAACTCTGGAATTCGAGCAACATTTTGTAGTAAACGCACCAAATCTCTACCGATAACCAAACAATCCATAAATTTTTCACGTAAAATCGTCACCAGAAACGTAACTTCCTTCTGTCTTAATTTCGCTAAAACGGGTGCATTGTGATCTTCGATCAATCGTAAGTATGTGTACACCACGGACGCCAGTAAAACCGGAAACTTTTCCAACCAACTTTTATATTCAACGTATAAATCTAATAGAGACTCGATCAAAGAAACATTCCTTGGAGAAATATCGCCACCCGCGGCGTGTCGCATTAAATTCCAACACAAATTATCCACATTACACACAGAATTTTTGATCATTTCCCGAAGCAACCATATTAGTTGCAATCGAACAGTGTCATTAAAACGTAAATACCTTTCGAGCACCAATTGTGACAAATGCGATAAAACCGATCCTAAACCGTCTCTTGTAATTAAGGTGAGATCACGATAACATTTCGAAGCATTTGGAGGTTCAGTCAATATTGTCACTAATAATCCTAACGAAACTTCGTCGTGTCCCTTTTCTTTTAAAACTGCATTATTCAATGCATCGTGTGCTTCTTTATCGCTGAGGCCGGAAGTCAAATTTTGTAGGATTTGATAGCTTCTCTCGAACTTCTGAAAAATAAACAAATGGTTAAAATTCAAATTTGGCGCGTAAATGACACAGAGGCACACCAAAAATAAGAAGTAGGGGCGATTCACTATGGCCGCTCATCGCACCATCATTTATAAATAATACGTTTTAAGACTTTTACCTCCTCAAAATCGTCTTTATTTTCAACAGCCGATGTCACAAATAATCTCGATGACTGAATTTTCACCTGCTCCATACTCATTTAATAACAACACCGCTATAAATTACGTGCAAATTTCAAATACGGTAGGTCCTAACATTATTCCCTGCTCGAAGAAAGTGTTTAGTGTGAATGCATACGCGCGTGATATATACGGTATGGTTGTGTGCGGATAGTGCCGAACGAATGAGCGAGCGGTAACCCTAAAAAATTTTAATTTTGATTTCTAAAAGCACTATGTTTATTTTATTGCAGACATTTATATTATTTAGCCACGTCGACTTTTAAATTTATATATTATTTTCTTCATCCTTCATTATTACCAACCCCTAACCAAAGTAAATTTTTATGTCAAGTAATTAATTTATTATTATTATTATTATTAAATCTAAGTATTTTTTTAAATTATAGGTACCTACGATTTGAGCTTTTAAATTTTTAATTAACAAAATTATTTATTAGAATTTTTTAATTATTCAAAAAAAAAAAAAAGTTGGCCTAGAAGTCTAGAACGAGTGAGTTAAATAAATTACCGTTTATTCCTGGTTTACTCTCTTTTTTTGCTACAGTAAAACCTCAACAATGCGAACTAATTAATGCTATTTTTATCTTTTTGAACAGGGTGGTACTTAGTAATTTATGTCAACACTATATTATACTTTGAACTAAAAACTGTTAATGAGGTAACCAACACTGGGGGGGGGGGGGCTGTCAACTACCCCCCCCCCCCCCCGTTGTATTCAAAAATTAAAACTAACGGTAAAATGCAACTAACTGCTTAAAATTTCTCACCGAATTTTCGGATCTCGATCTGCTTTTGGTTAAAATGGGCTGAAAATCAAAAAGGCGATTTTGATAAAATTCGTAAAAATTTAATTAGACTCTTTTTATTCATAAAAATTAATGGACAAAAAAAATATTATAAAAAATTAATTATAGATATAGTATTCGGTATGATTATTTTCTGAATAAATAGGCCGTTGAACGATTGAATCTTTGAATTAATTATTTTATTGGCAATGTGGTAATAGTATATTGTATTAGTAGGATAGAAAAATTACCTTTTATTGCATAGCGAGATTTACAGATGCGAGGCGAGTGGAACTTGCGTTTTCGACCAATATTTGAACTATGTATTTAAGTATATTCTTTATTCTGGTTTTAAAGGTTAAAAAGGGTATTAAAATTATTTTTTTACTTTAAAATTCTTTCCACCATTAACTTAATTAACACCATTAACATTAATTCAATAATTTTTTATAGGTGAAGAAAACAAAATAGTATATTATACATCATGGGACTAAGGTGCTGCTTTTCATCCCGCGTGCGAAGGTTTTTGCACGAGGTGTTAGCCGAGTGCAAAACTCGCACACGGAATGAAAAGAACCTTAGTCCCAAGGTGTATATACTATTTTTCATAATTTCGCTGAAAATGCTGAATTACATTGGTTAATAACTAAATTTGAGATTTTGAAATTGCAATAACTTGAAAACGGCGCTAGATATCGAAAAACTGAGCAAAAAATTTACCCCCGTTACAGTAACCCCTCAGCGATTTGTGGTAAGAAGCCATATGCAAAATTTCAGATCAATAGCGCGCAATAATGGTGCGGGAAAAAAAGTATTACTTTAGTCCCGCAAAAGCGGGAGTAAAGTGAGCACTTTACTCCCGGAATTGTGAAAAATTTATTTATTTTAGTGACTTTGATTAGAAATAACATTTTTAATGGCCGGGATTATAAAGGATAGTTAAATATTTACTTGCTAGAATAAAATTTACTCCATAGATTTGGGCATTATAAAAGACAGATAAATTTACTAGCTAGGTTAAATCTATGGATAAATTAAACTATCGATTTCTAGGGATAAATATTTACTTGATTAGTAAATATTTGCAAAACAGACCAATGACGGTTATTTTTGCGCTATTTAGTTGAATGGTGGTATTAATTTAACCTATAAATTAAGTGTAGTTGCAAATTTCACCACGATTTCGTCAATCTCTTCTGAAGATGAAAACTATGAGGAAGTACAATCAAGAATGCTGCGTATATTTAGAACTTAAGAAGCAGAATTGATCCATTTGATTTCCTAAGTGATGAGGACGTGAGAGATAGGTTTCGTTTCAATGAACAAACCGTGGTGGCTTTCATATTAGGGTTGGTGAAGGAAAAAATAAAGAAGGAAAAAAGAAGGATAAGATAAGAAAAGATAAAAGTTTTACCACTGGCGTACCTAGGGGGGGGGGGCGGTAGGGGGGCACATTTTTAGGGGCGGGATTTTGCGGCATGTACAAAAATATTTTTATAAAAATTTAAAAAAATTTAGAAAAAAATATTTCAAAAAAATAATTTTTTTTAAACATTTTTATTTTTTTTTGAATAATATAAGAATCAATGATTATAATAATTATTAAAAAACCAGTTACCTATTTACACTGTATAATATACATCGACTTAGTTTAACCAATCAGGTAAAGATAACATGCTATTTTATAATATTAGTAATGTTAGTACTATATTACTGCATCAATACTATATAAGGAGGATCGTATTAGGTGTTTAAACAAAATAATTATATAAAAAAATAGAAATACTGCATTAATCGAAAATTAAATAGAATTAAATCATGAAACGAACAAAGGAAAGCGGAGCTTCATTTAGAAAGAAAAAGAAGGCTAGAGAGGAAATCCAGAATAGTAACGCTGGAGCTCTACTGAAATACGTTTCTGTATCTCGTGAAAAAACTTCTTCTAATGTTGTTGAAGAGGAAGAACATGTCTCAAATACTGGCGAAGAAGATGGATTACTGAAAGACTCCTCTGTATTTGGTAATGAAACTTCATCGAATGTTCAAAAAGAAGAAATACCAGCTTCAAGTACTGGCGAAGAAGTAGATGTTTCATCATGTTCTGATGAAGAGTGTTCTGAGCAACCTATATCCTCATCCTGTACTTCCTTGAAAGATATTGGACTATGGCCTAGCAGCATTGAAGACAAAACAAGAGCCTTTCTAGTATGTCAAGGCCCGTTTGAAATCCAAAATTTAGATTCCGATTTCAGTGAAAGAGTAGTTCGTCCTGGTAAGGTAGCCAAGGGCGAAATTAGAAAACTTACTCGCGACTGGTTTTTTCAAACTATGTCAAATGGTGAAAAGATGTTAAGATCGTGGATGGTGTACTCTCCATCGAATAAAAGTAGGTATTTACTGCTTTTGCTGTAAACTTTTCTCAAATAACTGTCAATCAAGTTTTAACTCGGAAAATGGATTTACAAAGTGGTGGAAACTGAATCCCAAAATATCTCAACACGAATCGAGTCAACAACATATTCAATCATTTACCAAATGGAAGGAATTCGAAATCAGACTTGGACATGGCGCAACTATTGACAGATTAGAACAACAAAATATTGAAAAGGAAACAATAAACTGGAGGGAAATTCTAAAACGAATACTTGACATAATTAGATTCTTGGCAAAACAAAATTTGGCGTTCCGAGGTCACCGTGAAGGAGTTCATCAGGAAGACATTAATTCAATAGAAAATAGAGGAAACTTTTTGGAGCTCGTTGACTTGATGGCTAAATACGACCCAGTATTATGTGAGCATGTACTAAAAATTAAGATGGGGAATAAATATAGTACCACTTACTTGTCACCAAAGATTCAGAACGAATTCATAGATCTATTAGGAAACAAAGTGAGAAAAACAATAGTTGGCCAAATAAAGCAAGCTAAATATTTTTGTATGATGTTTGACAGCACTCCAGATGTTTCTCACAAAGATCAAACCAGTCAAATTATTAGATATGTCGTTATTGACGGAAGAGACGTGAAAGTTGTAGAATCGTTTATTGATTTTATAGAAACTAAAGGGAAGACTGCTGAAGAAACCACAAATATGATTCTATCGAAATTAGAAAATGACGGATTAGATATACAAAATTGCAGAGGCCAGGCTTACGATAATGCAGCGGTAATGACAGGAAAGCTGTCTGGTGTTCAAAGTCGCATTAAACAAAAAAATCCAAATGCAGAATTTGTAGCGTGTACAAATCATTCTTTAAACTTAGCATGTATACATGCAGCTTCTACTGCTGTAAATTCCATAACATTTTTTGGGACCATCGAACGGTTGTATTCATTTTTTTCGTCTTCTACTCATCGATGGGCTATTTTACTATCTGTTACTGGTCAAGGTATTAAGCGCAGTGTAGAAACTCGTTGGAGTTCAAGAGGAGAAGCGGTGAGTATTGTAAAAAAACATTTCTTAAACATTTTAAATACTTTGGAACAATTGACATCTCAAGAAGAAAATATTAAAACCAGATCAGACGCTGGAATATTATCCCAAGCAATGGAATCCTTTGCTTTTCTGTGCTACCTCAATTTATGGGAACCCGTCCTTGTGGAAATTAACGACACGCAACAATACTTGCAAACCAAGGGGTTAAATATCTATCAATGTACTTTAAAACTGAATTCTTTAAAATTGTATTTCAATGGACAAAGGGACACGTTAGTGCAAAACGCAGTTACAACAAGCAAACAAATTTGTGAAGAGTTAGGAATATCCACTGTGCGTCCAGTTAGAAGGAAAAAAATGATGAGTGGTGAAAATTCGCGAGACGTGGGACTATCTCTAGAAGAAGAAATACGAAGAGAAATGTTTTCGTCATTGGATCGAGTTATCCAGGAAATAACGGTGCGTTTTGAGCAACTCCATGTCCTTGCAGAGAAGTATTCGTGTTTAATACCATCAAATCTTTTGAACGACAATTTTGAATGTCAAATGAATAACTTTGTTGACATTGACGAAGAACAGTTCCATATTGAAAGAAAAAGAATTCAGAATTTTATGTCTGTACCTGGTCTACAAAAAGAAACAAAACTTTGGGAAAACGAGCAAGGGCCTCTTGAGCTATTAATTTTTATTCAAAAGTATAGGTTGGAAAACTGTGTTCCCAACATAGTAATATTGTTAAGAATTTTTTTAACAATAGCCATCAGTGTCGCTAGTTGTGAACGGAGCTTTTCCAAATTAAAATTAATTAAAAATTATCTTCGTTCCACAATGAGTGATTCGAGATTGCAAAATTTAGCAATACTTTCAATAGAAAAAGAACTAACGGATGTTATAAATTTTGACGATATCATTCGAGATTTTGCAAATAAGAAGGCAAGAAAAATAAATATTTAAGTTTTTATTAAATTTTAATTTTTTTTTATCAAATACATTTTTTTATATTATATTTATATGTAGTAATATTTATATGAGGGGGGGTAGGGGGCGGCAAAATTTAAGACCGCCCCGGGCGGCAAAAGCTCTAGGTACGCCAGTGAGTTTTACTGAAGGAAACCATGATGTAACGCCAATAAATATGCTTTTGATTGCACTATACGTTTCTCTAACACTGAGTTCGTTTTTTTATTGGGGATCACTTCAATCCCTGTTACAAATGCCCAACAAACCCCAACAAAATAAAAGCTGTTGGGCTGATATATGTTTTTGCCAAGGGAATTCCCAGCAGAACCCAACTAAACAATGTTGACAACGTGCTGGGAAAACCCAGTAAATTCCAACATAAATATTCCCTTCAACATAGTTTTAAGAAGTTTTAATATTATTCTCACGAATTAAGGTTTATAAATTATTTACATAAATATTCCCTTAAATCGAAAATTGTTAGCTCGGTAATAAACCTTGTGCAATGATAATTCTTTATTTTATTTTTTAAATATATGTATTTAATGTTTACCACGGCTAAAGACTCTAATAAAATGCACAGGTCGTGGTTTGATGATTAATTAAACCCCTCATAAAGCAATTTCATTTGTTTAAAGTTTAAAATTCACGAAAAAATTTTTTAACATTACCAAAGCCAGATTAAGGATAGGTGAGGCCCGGGGCTAACTGTTTTTGGAGCCCCCCCCTTTAACACGGAATCTCCCCCTTAACACGCCCCTCCCTTAACACGGCCCATCCTTTACACGGCTCTGAACATTGCCGAGAACAAAGAGTTTATTGGTACTTAAGGATAGGTACTTAAGGATAGAAGACCTTAATATTACTTGCAAATATTAAGGTAGGTACCATTGGCGTAACACCACTTATTGTAAATTGGTTTTAAATCTATGTTTTACTTTCCACCCCCACCCATGCTCTGTTACTACCTAAAAAAATGTGATTACAATAAGAAGATGTTGACATTTTATTCTTACCGCAAACAAATACAACAAACATCATTTCTTAGCACATTTAGGTTGGTACGTATAATAATAAATTATTAAAACATTATATAAAACTCAAGCACTCAAGAAAAAGTTACCGAAAGTTTTGTAAATTGTTTTTTTTTTAATAAAAACACTGAACACAATTGAGAAATAGAATTTAGAAATTTGTTATTGTGAAATTGTCAAAATTGCAAAAGGTCATACAAGAGGCTTTAGCGAAGGCTATATCATTTGCCAACTATGAAGATTGTCAAGTAAAATTAGAGTACACTAACTTTACCGCACAATGTTTAACAGAGGTAGTAAAACAATTTTGCGAAAGCGACAATTGCCGTCTTAATCTCAAGGTTGCGAAAAAAAAAGTTGCAGCGCAGCGTATTCGAAAGCGAAAAAGTGATGAGGAATTGGCGGCTTACTATGCAAAAAAGAAAAAAGAGCATAAGGAATTGTCAACGTCGCTGCGTGCCTTCGAAATGTTATTAGAAGAGGAAGGCGGAGGAAGGGGAGTTGGAAGTTCAAACCTAATTTGTTAAAGCTTTTAATAAAATAATACACAAAACATATATCGTAAATGTAAAGTGAGTAATTATTGTGATTTCATATAACATAAACAAAAGGTTTAGAAAATTAGTTATTGACATTATTCATTCTTACAGCAAACAAACACAACAAACATTAATATTAAATACTAGCTGACCCGGCAGACGTTGTCCTGCCCAAATTTATTTAATTTTTTTTACAACTTTATTATTCAAGTGCTTTAGGGTATACAATATTTTGTGTTTTCCCGTCTTCAGCAAAAACAAATAAATTTTGTGGCTGTCCGACTCGTGAGCAACCAACATACAACTGTCCATGTGAAAAACATGGATTTTCTAGGTTCAATCCGCATACTTGCAGTGATTGACCCTGTGCCTTGTTGACGGTCATCGAGAATGCAAGTCGAATGGGGAATTGCAGTCGCTTGAAATCAAAAGGCATGTCTGTGGGAATAATGGGAATGCGTGGAATGAGCACATCTTCTTCATTTGACTTTCCGTTAAGAATAGTAGCTTCGATGACATTCGGCATCAGTTTTTTTACAGCGAGTCTTGTTCCATTACACAATCGGGGTGGATTAATGTTCCACAAAAGAATAATTGGCACTCCGATTTTAAGTGACAATTTGTGCGGTGGCACACCAGGAAGATCCAACGAATTTAAAAACTCGATTGGATAGTTTACAATTTCGCCGGGTTTATGACGCTGTCAATCGATTTGTAGGTAACAGAATCGCCTGTAATTTTTTCTTGAATTGCATGGTTGATTGCATTGACGTCCTTGTTTTTTGGTGCTAAAATAGCACGTTCGCAAAGCCATTTATGATTTTTATAATTGGTGACAATTTGTGGAAAAACTTTGTGAATAAGCTGTTCGATGGATGGCACAATGACGCAAAAGTTTAACGGAAATGAAATGCATTTTGTGGTAGCATCAACTGGTACTTTTCCTTCGCCAATGTTCAATAGCTGGTTTGAGAATGTATCCGCCGACGCATCGTGCTGCAAATGTACGCGCATATTGGTTTTTAATGTGAGTTTTTGCACATGTTTCCAAAGATGCGATGCTTTGAGGCAAGCATTGAGCTCATCAGCTGGTGTTGATTTAGGAATAACTGGAAGAGTTTGTCGAAAGAGACTTTAGCGAAGGCTATGTCATTTGCTAAATATGAAGATTGGCAAGTTAAATTAGAATACACCAATGTTCTTACAATGTCCATATAACTAATTTTCTAAACCTTTTGTTTATGTTATATTAAATCACAATAATTACTCACTTAACATTTATGATATATTTGTGTATTATTTTATTAAAAGATTTAACCAATCAGGTTCCAACTTACAACTCTCCTTCTCTCACCCCTTCGGCTTCCTCTTGTAATAATTTTTCGAAGGCATTGAGCGATATCGACAATTCCTCCTGCTGTTCTTTCTTCTTTTTTAAATAGTCAGCCGCCAATTCTTCATCAATTTTTCGTTTCCGAATACGCTGCGCTGCGACTTTTTTTTTCGCAATCTTAATATTAAGACGGCAGTTGTCGCTTTCGCAAAAATTTTGCAATATCTCTGCCAAAGATTGTGTAAGAACATTTGTGTATTCTAATTTAACTTGCCAATCTTCATATTTAGCAAATGACATAGCCTTCGCTAAAGTCTCTTGTATAACCATTCGAAATTGTGGTGACGACATTTTCTGATTTCTAAAAAAAGGTAGTAAAATGATTCTTGCCTGGCCTTGATTGTTTTCTTTGCTGTTTTCTCGATTTACGATTGCTACTCACTGTCGTTTCACTTGAACTTGTGTTAGTCTTGTTGACTGATTCCTTTTTGTTTATATAATAAACTATTTAGGAATAGTCTGTTGGTAATAGTCTGCACCTGAGGTACAGGGATTATCCCTTCTTTAGGATTTTCTTCCTCCAGGGGGGTCTCGGCCTCCTCAGGGGGGGGGCGAATTTTTTTCTGGCCGGTTTCTTTTTGTTTTGTCCCCTGGTTGGTCGGATCCTCTTGGGTATTTTCTTCCGTTACCAGGTTGGTTTTGTCCCCTGGTTGGTCGGATCCTTTTGGGTATTTTCTTTCGTTACCAGGTTGGCTTGGCTGACTTCATTGGCGGGAATTGAGTTTTGTAGAACACGTGGATTCGGATCCAAACTCGATTTTGTTTTCACGGTTTCGAATTTGAATTCGAATCTGTTTGGCCAGGGTAGACCACCCCTGATCGCGGGTAGTTTGCCCTGTCCGGCGTACAATAATGTACTTACCCTTTATTAATATCGCACTTGCGATGTTACACCACGTGTTTACTCCACCGCTGTCAAACTCCAAACTCGAACAACTCAAATCAACTGTGAACATACGAACAAACATACGGACATTCATTTTTATATCTAAGGAGATGAAAGGATTAACGACCCTGTATAAAATAATCTGATGACGTCATTGGTCGTCACCTTGAAGGTCGGATTTTTACGCGAAAATGAATGCTAATGCATACTATACTATGCCTATAACCTTCCCGCAAGTGTTAGCAATAAGTTGGCCAAGTTTCATCGCAATCGGATCAACGGTACGGCAGTGCATAACATACGAACAAACAAACATTCATTTTTATATATAAGATACGTTTTTTAGGTTAAATCCATAGATAAGAGAGAGTTATAGATAGGCAAGTTGCTATACTTTTTTCTCAACGTATTATACCGCCAATGGTGGTCGGTGTGCCAACTAAAAATGTGATAAAATTTTAGAATTTTATTTGAATTTTTGTTAATTTTGTTCACATTTTGCACATTTAAATTAATATTATGAATTAATTAAAAATTTTTTGTTTATAAACTCAAATTACAAAATTACTTCAGTGAATTAATCAATTTATTGTAACTCAAATAAATAAAATTAAAAGATTATTACTTATTAATAAAATATTCCAAAATACTCCAAAATCTGTTATCTTTTTGGAGTGTTCTCTCCTGGTTCCTTCCTAATGACTTGCTCCTCCTGCTTTAATAGTGATGGACACGAGACGAGAAAAGTCTCGTCTCGTCTCGAGTCTCGTCTCGAATTTCGAGACGAGACTCGAGACGAGACCACTTTTTAAAAGCGAGACGAGACTCGAGACGAGACCATGAAAAGTCCGAGACGAGACGAGACTGATAAAAAAAAGTCTCGTCTCGTCTCGAATAATGGGACACTATTTTTTAAATTTTGTATAATGGGACGTTGTTTTACTAAAAACTAACAAACGCGGAGGGCCTCAAAATTTCGTTATCATAAAAAAATTTAAAAAATAAAGAAATAATTAATTCAAATTATCATGGGAGAAAGAAAATGAACAGAAGTTCCCAATTTTACCAAAAATGGTTCGAGATTTGTGCAGTACACCGGCAATTTCTGTTCCTTTTGAAAGATTATTTTCTAAAGCAGTAAACAACGAATCAGCACGTAGTTTAATATGCCGAAATGGTTGGGTAACTAATCTCTAACGAAAATTGTATACTAATTCTTCATAATTATTTATTATTACTAATTTTATTATTTATTTATAAAGATTTATGTGGAATCAGGCCCGTAATCAGGGGCACCTGGGGGCACGTGCACCCCCAAAATTTTCAAAAAAAAAAAAAATTTAAAGTAAATTTGAATTTCGAAAGTAAAAAGGTAAATAGATTTGTTTTAAAGTGAAAAAATTTTTTTTCCCTAATTTATTGTTATTTACCTTGTCGGCTTATATGTCGACCCTACTTATCCCTTTTTACTTGGAAGCCATGGAATTGATGTAATATAGAAACCATGTAACGGTAAACATAACAGCTGTTAAGAATAAGGCTTAAACTTTATTTACAATTTATTTATGGAATTTCCCACAATTTTTGTAATAATTATTTGGCTAAAAGGTCTAGCGCTCATGAATATTCAATATTCATAGGCATATAAATATTGATACCGACCTTATAATAATTTTGCGAATAGGAAAGAAAGGCGCTTATAGTTTAAATTATAAAAAAATGTAGAGAACGAATAACTTTTTTTATGTAATTTAAAGAAAAGAAAAAATTTAATGTTTGTTTTAAATAAAAATAAATTAAATAATAAATTTATGAGTTAATTTTAGAAAAAAATTTTTTTAAAATTGAAAATTTGTAATAATAAAAATCATTGTTGAAATGAAATCCTGGCTACGGGCCTGTGTGGGATATTCTTAATTTTATTTTAATAAATGTTTTTAGCATCACCGAGGGTTCGTTATTATTTATTTATATTCCAAAATGATTTAAAATGGCTTGAACTGAAAATAAAAATAAATCTCAAAATTTCTATATATTTATATTGTTAAAATTTGTTTAGTCTTTAATCAATTTTAATCAGACGAGACCAACGAGACTTTTCGAGACGAGACGAGACTTTCTCAAACGAGACGAGACTTTTCGAGACGAGACGAGACTTCGAGACGAGACCCAACTTGACACCTTCGAGACGAGACGAGACCAGTTCAAGTCTCGTCTCGTCTCGTCTCGTGTCCATCACTATGCTTTAAGCGTGCTCTGCCCAATAGATCTCATAATTCGCACCATGAGTGAAAAACCCAAGTAAGTGCAAAATTTTTTTTTGAGATTTTAATGCCAAACAACTCTATTAGTTATAACTTGATAGTGAAAAAAACAAGGAAGTACAAATTCATGTTTTTACCTATGAAAATGCAGATATTTGGATTTAACAATATCTATATTTAATATTGTTGTGAATGTAAAACAAAACTTTTTGAACATATTTTGGTTTCACACTATCCCTGCCCTTATCCCTGCAACATATGCAGCTTATAAAAATCGCTTTTTTTATTTTAAAAAGTGTATTTATCCTAATAAACGCTAATAATATAAAAACTTTAAGTCACATTATCTCTAAACTATGACATTTGCACTTACATGGGTTTTACACTCAAGGTGCGAATTATTGTCTTCCATCTTCCGTCCTTGATGGCCTTTGCGTTTGGTTTCTGTGAGACAAACTATGTCCATGTTAAGTTTGTCTAATTGGCTTCAGATTTCTTGATGTTTATTTAATATACCTTAAACGTTCCACGTACTTATTCTCCATGTCATCTTTGATTTAATCCGTCCAGTGTTCGAGACTTGCTGTTTGGGTTTTTTAGCATTTTTGTTTTTATGTACGATGAGGAGCTGGCCCGACGAAGAACTCCCAACCTGGAGGGCTAGCATTTTCTATTGGGGTTTATTCCCTTATGCCCGGTTTCTTCACCTTGAGATATGTATCGGATAAGTATAACCATACGGATAGTTATACTATTATATAGTTAATCTTATCCGATAGATATCTCAAGGTGAAGAAATCGGTCATTAGTCGAAGTGTTGTGATGTCATTTTGACATTTTGTTTTAACTTTATATTATTATATTATAATATTATATTATTTATTATATAAAATGGTAAACAAAGTTGGTTCAATTTGTGCCATATACGATTGTAATAACTATATGCAGCAAAAAGGTGAAAAGAAGCCATTTTTACTAATCTTTTTATCTGAAAACTATTTTTAAATATTATAGTTTAAATGCGCATTAGTAGTATTTGGCATTAGCTAATTGATGCGAATTTTACATTTCATCGTGCTAGATGGCGCTATGAACGATGTCCGACAAATTGTATGTAAAACTATCAAAGTTGTACGTATTATAAGTCTATAGTATTTGATATAGAGGTCAATATGTCGATAGTGAATCATGGGTTGTAATTGTTTAAACATCATTTTTTATTTCTATTTTGCTTTTTTTTCGGCCTTATTTTCGGCAGACATTTATTTGGATGCGGGAATATCGCTGCGTGACTTTGAAGATCCTCAGTAGAATAGGAAGGGGAGGAGAAAGAGGAGTAGGAATCTATAAATATTGGTTAAATGTTTTCATTCAATAAAAAATATTAATCGATTATCACAAACACGTTAGGTCTTCTCATAAATTCACAAAACGATCAAACAAATTTATTCAAATTTGGACAGGACAACGTCTGCCGGGTCAGCTAGTATTATTATATACAATAATTTTTTTGTAGTGCATATTTTGTAATTTTAAATAAAAGGTTTTTTTAAAACTTTGTAATTTTTTATTGACTTCTGGGACCTCAAGTATCTAAATTCGTCAAAATCTCTATTGTTTTTCAAAAACAGTGTTTTCGCACCTGGGAACCTATATGAAATTAACTATAAACAATAAAACTTTAATTAAAAAGTTAAATTCAATAATATAATCAAATTATATTTTTAAGCTTTCGACGACTGCTTTTATCGTCTTCTTCAGAAAATTTTTTTTTCCTCTTTGACGGAAACTCAGTATAGGTTGTTCTTTAACTCACGACCTTTTTGGATCTTAGGTCGTATCAAATGACAATGTGTTTTGTTCCCGGTTTCCGTGTGTAGCAATTTCGGTATTTTTAAAAAATACCTTGCTCACCACACCTGGGATAGATCTCCCCCAGTATTTAATAATTGTGGTGGACCCAAGATGGAATACCAACTCTTTAATGCGGAGGCAGGATCGTCGGTTCTGAAAATAAGAATTTGCTTCCTTTGCATACAATAAAACTCTATCAACAATTAACCGTATAATGAAGATTAAATTTGATACAACAATTTCCAATTTTAATATAAAATAAATCGTTCGCCACAAATAGGGAAACATCCACGTCGCCAGCCGATGTAAAACTACACGTTTCCGCAATTGCAGTAAAAAACTAGGTAAATCAAAAAAACACTTACCAAGGCCTGGTTCGTTTACAAAGTGGTAATTCGACAGAAGCTTGTTTACCAGTAGTGTACTGCAACCACAACCCACAAGAGCTATTGACTCGATGACTTCCCTGGCTACTGCTGATGAAAAAACTCGGCTCGATTGCGAAGCTGCTTGCAGAATTCGTTGCGTCGCACAAACAAGAATTTCACTACTAAACACTTGATCGTATAACAAAACTGACTCCTTCCAGTAGTCGTTGATGGTAAATAAAAAAATCAGAAAGATGCACATACGGCCACACACCGTTTTCCAAATCGAACATTCAATGTTGCTTGCAGATTGGTGACAGTTTGAGTTTTCAGCGCCACGGTACAAATCCCACAATTAAGGTTTCCGTTATTAACTAATTACGAGGTTGTACGGTTTCGTAAATCAAACTTCGCTAAACGATTTCTTCTCAGGCTTACTCTTTACAAATATTCGGCCTTATCTGAATAAATCTTCAGCCCACGAAACTAAAACACGCCTTCACTCCTCGAGTGCGCTTTTAGAATCCCGAAACGCAGCTCAAGCACGCGCTCTCTACGATCCCTTGCGCATGCCTTACTCAGCATAGGCGTACTAAAAATCGTCGTCAAGGGATCGCGCAACAATTGACAAAAAATTGTTACACGTGTAATTTATTTTGTTTATTTTAAATAAAATTTCTGAAGAAGACGATAAAAGTCGTCGAAAGCTTAAAAATATAATTTGATTATATTATTGAATTTAACTTGTTAATTAAAGTTTTATTGTTTATTTTCTCACAAGTTAAGATTTATATACAGTAGAATCGCGTTAATGTGAACACGCGCAAATATGAACTATTCAATAATGTGAACAGCAAATTGTGTCCATCGGCTATTCTGTAGTGTGAATTACAAAAACTTCTATAATGTGAACAGTATTAATTTACTTGATGAACGTGCATAAAACTGCATAAACAAGCAAAAAACGTTTATGCACACTTTGGCAAAACTATATTATTTCCATTTGTGTGCAATCAGCTTCAGTTGTGTAATAGAAGTGAGTCTTTGTGGATGTGAATTAATAGTGTTTCAAAATAGTTAAGACTAAAAATTCCAAGAAGTGTTTAACTTTGCATGAAAAATCTAAAATTATAGAAGGGCATAATAAGGGAATGAGTGTCACTATGTTGTCCAAGAAATACGGAGTAGCTAAATCTACTATCTTTTCCATCAAAAATAAACAAAAGAAAATTATAGCAATTATCACCCAAAGTTCAATACCAAGCCAAGTAAAGTTCGAAAGTGTACTTTAAGGAATTCCGAAAACCCTAGAATGGAAAGAGCATTGAATCAATGGTTTATTCAGCAACGTAAAAGAAATTTACCAATGACCGGCGATATGCTGAAACAAAAGGCTTTATATTATTATAGAAAGTTGAATTTAACTGGAAATTTTAATGCAAGCGATGGCTGGCTTCAAAAGTTTAAAAGACGGTTTGGTATAAGACTTTTAAAAATATGTGGTGAAAAGCTATCATCACAACCAGAACTTGTAAATCCTTTTAAAACAGAACTGACTCAAATTATTCAAGAATTCAACCTAAACGAACATCAAATTTGCAATGCAGATGAAACTGGGTTGTATTAGAAACTTCTACCTGATAAAACCTATGTTTCATTTTCCGAGAAGACTGCTCCAGGTTTAAAAATAGCAAAACAACGAATAACGTTCTTAGGATGTACTAATGCAACAGGTTCACATAAATTAACACCGTTAATTATCGGAAAAGCAAAATCGCCCAGGGCTTTTAAAAATTTTAATAATCCACTTGTTTATCGAAACACCAAAAATGCATGGATGACGAAAGTAATGTTCAAAAACTGGTTCTTTCGACAGTTTGTTCCTGAGGTAAGTAAGCGGATGATTCTGTAAGTACATGGTGTATAAAAAACAATTGTGTTTAGGTTCGAAAATTTTTAAGAAGCAAGAATCTTCCCGAGAAAGCCGTACTCCTCTTAGACAACGCTCCATCACATCCACCGGCTGAAGAATTGAAAAGCAATGATGCTGCCATATTTGTTGTGTTCATGCCACCAAATGTAACGCCACTTATTCAACCAATGGACCAAAACGTTTTAAGGATTACTAAACTGAACTACAGGAAAAACTTGTTAAGTGCTATCATATCTAAAGGCGACGGATTATCAGATGCGATTAAAACACTTACATTACGAGATGCTGTTTTACATTTGTGTGCTGCATGGAAAAAATTGGAACCTTCAGTTATTTCAAAATGTTGGCATACTATTTTAGGGAAAAATATTTTTGAGAAAGAAGATAACTTGCCATTGGCCAGACTACGAGAAATACGGCGCACTGATGATGAAGCAACAGAAACTTCACTAAAGGACACTATGGTTCTACTTCAAGAAATTCAACCAGTAAGAGTTTAGTGAAAATTTTAACGGTATTTTATTATTCATTCGATTTTTAGGCCGATTATAGTACCAAAGATATTGAAGAATGGAACAAGGACGTCGTTGAAGATTTAACTGACGATGGTAATAATGATATTTCAGACGATAGTGACTTAGAAATTATTGATGAACAGCAAAAATCAGTTCCTCATCCTGATGTTATCCAAGCGTTAAAAGTGGTAATACCATGGGCAGAGCAAAATGGAATTCCTGTCAGTGATATTTTAAGCCTCAAAAACATGCAGGGAAAAGCTGGCTTAGCACACTTAACCTCCAAAAATGTTCAAACACGTATTACTTCATATTTTAATCAAGTGTAATATCGACTACAACAATAATAAAGAAAGTTGTATTTTTTAACGATTTTTTTTTATATTATTCAGGTTATTATGAATACCTTCAATAATGTGAACATTTCGCTTATATGAACTAGCTCGAATTTTTCGTGTTCACAGAATCGCGAGTCTACTGTATTTAGAAATTAACTATAAAATAATTTTTATTTTAATATTTTTATTTTTTTAATATTATTATTAAATCAGCATTATTAAATTAAATGAGAAAAGAATTAGCATTGCTTGCCATTTTTAAGGTCATCGAAAAAAATTAGGGAAAAGATCTTTTAAAAGCAAATTGAAATAAACTAAAATTTTGAGATGGTCAAGTAATATTGAATCTAACAAACTGATCTATGAACACATTACTGTATTACGTGCGGAAATCAGAAAAAAGTGAATTTTCTTAAAATTATGCCAAAAATTTGAAAAAATAAATTCCCTAACTTTTCCGGTTTTTCATGACTAAAATTAAAGATTTTTCTTAATTTTTCGAATTTTGATAAAATCAAAATATATTGTCAATTTTAATAATTTACGGAAATAATAAAAGTTAATTTTTATAATAAATTAATTTTGCTTTTCAAAGTTCTAAAAATTTTCCCCTCGCTCAATGTTTTATTTTCCCTGATTTTGGTTTAAAAATTTTAAATTCTGACATTTCCTGAAAAAATATGCTCAATTTAAAATACCCTGACTATTCCAGACAAGAGTAACCCTGTAATGGAAGCAGTAGAATAATTATTTGAATCAAATGAAGTTGGATTATAATAGCTGGTGTAGGTGGTTATTAGTACTCGAATTTTAAGCTAATCCATAATATATTCTTAATTTTTGATATGATGGTACCAGTAGTTAATTAAAAATGTCCTTCTGGATAGCACATTGTGGAAGAGCAATATATAAGTTCAAAAATCAAGAATTTTAATTAACTATAAATAACTTTTAAATTACGAGCGAAGAAACCATGTACAACTACCTCTTGGATACCATTCTTCCCGAAATTGGAGATTTGGTCAATAAAGAAATAATTGTAAGTTCTGACGCAAATAAGCCGTATACAAAGTTAAAAGAGGCCTTAATCAAAACCACCACAATGTCCAGCGCTCAAAGCACTAGAGCTCTTCTCGAAAAGGAAAGATTGGGAGACCAAAAGCCCAGCCAACTGCTGCAAAACATTAGACAATTGGCCACTGTTTATCGATGTTGGACCTAACGCGGCTGGCAGATACAGCTAATCAAATGATTGAAATGGACATAGCAAACTCAAGAACTTGTAACACAGTAAGATTTCCAAACCATGCAAGTCAGGACAAAGATGAAATAATTCGACAATGGACAATTTGAATGATTTTTAATTTTAGCATATAACTATTCTACATAACAACATATATGTAATGTGTCTTAATTTTTTTAAATTTGGTTCACAAATAAAGCCAGAAAAAAATATTGAAATTTTAATGTATATTTGTCGTGCGAAATCGTATTAATAAATATGGGCGGGCCTAACGTAACTTTTGAGGATTTTGACGTCACTAAAATGGTGATTAGTAACTAAAATTTGGTTACTTTATTATTTGGTTATGTTATTTTACGTTTGTAAAATACTTTACTAATACTAGATACTTTAGTGGAAATTATACTGGTGTATTGGCACACATGTGTATCACTTGTTGATTCTCGTGTCGTCATATCCTGATTTCAATCACGTGAATTTTTCAAATAAATTAGAACATTTAATTAATTTTTTGCGGGCTGACGATACAGAATTTTGAATAATCATTCAAATATTCTGATTATTGGTACTTTGAACTATCAATAAATGCCATTTTAAGGTGAATTTGAATTTTATGCAAATTGTCCATTGGAAGAAAGAATTCAGAAAATGGAAGCAACACATCAATCGGCGTAAACCCGAAATAGAAGTACCAGTCGAACACGATCCACACGACACTGAAATCGTAGCCGCTCACGAAATCCAGGTATATGCCGGTATCACAATAGATTTGAATCCAAAGCAAATAAATGCACAAAACCATGCGAATACATAAAAATCACAATCGGACAATAGACAAAGCGGCATCTATTGTTCAACCAAAAACACGCCGCTTGTTCATATACGACGTTGTTCATATCAGATAGAACCAACCATAATATTCAGTTTTTGATTGACACCGATTCGGACTTCAGCATACTTCCATTTAGAAGTAAACATGATATAAGCATGTTCTCCTTACAAGCGGCCAATGGATCGAAAATCAACGTTTATGAACATAAAACTCTCACCTTGGATTTAGGACTTCGAAGAAATTTTAATTGGACATTTGTAGTGGCCGATGTAACTTGTGCTATACTAGGCGCAGACTTCTTACACGAATTTGGCATTAATGTGGATCTACGAACGGGAGCGCTCATAGATACTTTCACATCACAAATCGCAAATGGACAGTATCTCAATGTAAAAAATCCTTTGGAAATTCGTGCCATATGTGGGGTGATAGCAAATTTCACGAAATCGTAATGAAATATCTAAATGTTATACGCCCAAATCTTACACTAAAACCACCGACACACAATGTTATGAATCGTATTGAAACACATGGCCCACCAACATATTATGCAAAACCAAGACGTTTAGCTCCGGAAAAATTAAAGATAGCTAAAGAAGAGTTCAAAAAACTATTGGAAGCTGGCATAACCATCATCATCATCATCACCCTGGGCAAGTTCTTTATACATGGTTCCGAAAGAACTCACAATGGCGTCTCTACGGCGATTACAGAAGATTAAATGCAGCAACGATCGCGGATAGGTATCCAATACCTCACATCCAAGATTTTGGACATAACTTACGTGGCAAATCAATAATTTCTCCGATTGATTTATTAAAAGCTTATTACTAAATCCTAATAAATCCATCCGATGGTGAAAATATAGCAATTTTCACTCGTTTCGGTCTTTTAGAATTCACAAGAACACCATTTGGCTTTAGAAATGCAGGTCAAACATTTCAAAGATTTATGAACAAAGTATTTCGAAACATGGATTTCGTTTACGTGTACATCGACGACATATTTGTAGCATCATCATCAGAAGAAGAACACAACATGCAACATCTAGAAGCAATTTTTCAAAGACTAACTGAATATGTGTATTTGGCGCAGAAGAAGTAACATTTTTAGGATTCAAAATTACTGAATCAGGAATCCAGCCGTTACCAACCAAAGTGGAAGAAGTTAAGAATCTTCCCCAACCAAAAACGAAGAAGCAACTTCAACAATTTTTAGGAATGGTCAATTACTATCGAAGATGGATAGCAGATGCAGTCCAAATGCAAAAACCAATGTATGCTATTATTGATAACAGTTAACAGAACAACAAAAGATGCACCTCTCGTATGGAACGAAACCGCTATACATCATTCGAAACTACAAAACAAAAACTTGCAGAAGCAACATTTCTCACCGTTCCATATAACAAGTTCAAGCTCAACGTAGCTGTGGATGTGGCAGACGTAGCAATTGGAGGAGTGAAAACGCCTAATTAATACCAAGGTGATTTACAGGCCAAAATGAGTGAAAATAGGAACTGCATTGAAAATTATTCGTCTGTCGCGTTTATGTGGTCGCATTCTCGAAGCAGACGAGCACAAAGTTAAAAAAAAAATAAGTTGAGATTTTGATACTACCGACAGTCTCATCAATACTAAGCTGGTTCACGCACAAAAAAAATGAAAATATGATTAATTTTTATTTGCACGGCCTTAAAACAAAATTGCGGAGATTTTTTAACTAAAAACCGAGAAATAATAGTGAAAATTGGTGCATTAGTTCTGGTAAAGCTAATTTTTTTATCAGTTGTACGGATTGATGCCTGGAGGGAATTTTAGTAATTTCCCAACAAAAACGTTTGCCGCGGGCGCGCCATCTTTCGTCGGTTCTTATGGTGAAATGCGATATAACTATAAAGATATGGAAACATGGATGGGGCATCTCTGATCTCTTCCGAAAACCGGAATTCGCTATTTTTCATACTATAAAATGTCATTTTGTGCCAATGCCCATCATACTATGCAAGAAGCCAAGTCAGGATGAAAATACATTTATACGTTCCTACATGCAGTAAAAACGAACTTTTCTTTAAAATTATTTATCGGACAATATTTTTATTCCATCAACTAATAAAAAAATATCGTCACTTCTGCCGCAATACCTCCAATCATCAGCACACCAAATTTTATCTAATCGGTTTAAGGTTTTTTTAAATTTATTTGTATTATTTACGTGCAATAGTGATTAAATTTATGTCAAATATCAGTAATCCAATAATTATTTAGAACGATTGAAAATTTATGTGCTCTATTGAAAATGGTAATTGTTTTGATATACATAGTATTTATTTATCTATCTATAATAATATATACACAGGATGTTGCATGATACACTTTACATAACTTAGGTGGTGATAGAGGACACTTTTCTAAGACAAATATTTAACAAAATGTTTTTTCTAAATTCACACCTTCGAGAGTTAGGCATTTTTTTTTAATTTCCACCAATTTTCACCACCGAAAATATTGATTCTTTAGTAAAAATGGTTTAGTGCTTATTTAAAGAGCGTGAAATAATCTACAAACTAGATTTAAACCTTTTATTGTCTAAAATCAACGGTTTTCGAGTTATGAACTAAAGTAAGTAAAAAAATGTTGAATAATTCGACCTTTTTCTTTTTTTAAAAACCGCTGTAACTTTGACGCCCCATTCCGGATTCCGGACAACTTTTGTCTAGTAAATTTTTTTAAAAAACTAATCTGTTTCTCAGAAAATAATAAATAAGGCAGTTACAAAACAAAAAATTAAATTCACAACATTTTTATCTTTATTGAAAAATTATGTTATTAATTAAGCTATTAGATTATTTAAGTAAATGTTCAACATGACCATCCTCATTTTTAATACGCACATTTTGGGTTTCAAGTAAAAAAATTTTGAAATGAAATATCCTGAAAAATTGATCGGAAGAGGAATTATTAATTGGTCAGCAAGACTTCCAGGTTTAACTTCTCTTGATAATTTTTTATGGTGTAGGGGAGACCGGGGTAAGTTGCAACAGGGGCAAGTTGCAACAGTGCAGATAACTTTTTCACGGATAAGATAATAGATACCTCCATTGGTACAAAATACGTGTAACTTAATGGTTCTTAGGTGTGTCAGGTAGAATCACGTCAAATAGCTGCAGTATGGGAGTAATCGTCACATCTGTGTTCTCGACAGAATAAGTAATTTTGCTATTATTGTCAATGAAGTTGCATTATTAACGTATCAAGTGTCATAGTACTTTTATTTAAACTTTGCGATATAAAGTAAACATTTGTCTTTCGTTTTGCGTAAAATAATCACCAAAAAAATTTTCAAGATAAAAGTTATACAACTTATAAAACTAAAAAGTGTAGCGGGGCACGTTGCAACAAACTGCTACAATGTAACCCGCTCACATATTTGGCGATTTAAAAAAAAACAAAAACAAAAATAAAAAATCTGATGTGAGCACCACATGACTACACATTTTACGAGAATCTCGTTAATCCATTCATGCGCGTCATAAATAAATGCACTTTTGAATGAATGAAAAATGGGTCAATGTAGACTTTACAAAATGTGGGCACACTGAACCTGTGCAAAAAGAAACCCGTAAATTGTACCTAATATTGATGATAGTGCTTTTGAATAAGTGTTGCAATTTACCAAAGGATGTGTTGCAACGTGCCCCAAAGACGAGGTACATTGCAACACCATCACCTCTTTTATTAACTTTATGTAATTCGTTCATTATTGTTTTTAAGTTCAATAATTTTATATACCTATGTTCCGCTGTGAACATGAAAATAGCAGTATCATAACTTATCATTTAGAAGTTCATTTTATTTTGCTGTACAAAGTTGCCAGGCAAAGGTAAGCCCATTTGACAATGTAGTGATATTAGAATATGAAGAATGACCAATGCAACCGTGTCTGCAATTCGTATTTACTGATTGCACATAACTGATACGTTATTTCATACAATACTGGAGTAACATTAAAATAGCAGTGCTAGATTGACTTGTAAGTAATTTGTTGTAGATCTTATATTTTTTTTATAAAACTAATTAAAAAGTAAGTTCGGTATCTACTTATGATGTATTCTTTTCAAAATAATTAAAATATTTGCATTTTAACGAAACAGTAGGTCCCCATAAATATTACATTGAGGAAGATCGAAATCTGATAATAAAGTTCAGAAAAGAAGGGAAATCTTATAAGTATATTCAAAATATTCATTCGTGTTCGGCAAAAATGGTATCAAATGCTACAAGGGCGTCGCTTCCAAGAATTGCAGGGGGGGGGGCAAATTTTTTTAAACGCTATTAAAATTAATTATTTATGTTAAAAAATTTTATATTTTTATATTGCAATTGTAAATTTATATGTTTTGGCAAAAGCCAGGGGGGGGGCTATAGCCCCCCTCTGCCCCCCCTTGGCGACGCCCATGAAATGCTATTAACTTTGTAAAAAAATCGAAAAGAAAGGTGGTAGAAGAAAAACAGATTCTATGACAAGTGACCACATGATAAGTGAACCCACGACAAGTGAATGCACGACAAGTGAACACATGACAAGTGACCCCACTGACAAGTGACTACACGGACAAGTAAACACACGGACAAGTGACCGCACGGACAAGTGAACACACGGACAAGTGACCCCACTGACAAGTGAACACACAGACAAGTGAACCCGTGGACAACTGAACACAAAAAATAAAATAAAAAAAACCTAACCTAATTTCGACTGTTACAAAGTTGTTACCTATTTCGATAAAATTTACCAATTCGGCGCACACCCAATCTGCGCCGTCTTTTCGTCACAAGAACGATTCGGCGCAGGGACGATTTGGTGCAGAGACGGTTTAGCAAATCGCCTTTCGGCGCAAAGACTATTTAGAGTAAAGACGATTCGGCGCTAAGACTATTCGGGGCGAAGAATATATCTAATTTTCTAAATCTGATAATCCTTTGAGTTGAAACAAAACTTTTTATTTAATAAAATCATCAAATTTCAACTTAACACATAATATAAAGAAGTAAAAATTTATTTAATTATTTTATGTTTTTAAAAATTTAAATAATTAATTAAATACTTTTGCTTTAATTATATATACCCTTGTAAGAAATAAGGCTACAAATACAATTTTGTAGTTTTGAGTAAAACACCAAAACGGTTTACGTCAAATCGTCCTTTTGTGTCGTTCCAAACTTTCAACAAGTTTGGTACCAAATCGAGTGTGCGGCGGTTTGGCGGCACCAAACGGGTCACACCGAATTGTCTCTGCGACGAACTAGCTACGCCGGACCGGCTGCCCTGAAAAGTCCCATTCCCCTCTGTATATGCTTGAAAGTTGCACCCAGCACTGAAAGTTTGATTATTCGAATATTTGTGATTCCTAGGTCTACTATTTTAAGTTGACATGTAAAGCAATAATAATTATAAAATTTAATTTGAAAAATTACATTTAAATTAGAAAAATAAATTAAAAATTACGATTGTGTTCAGTTGTCCTTGGGTTCACTTGTCGTGTGTTCACTTGTCAGTGGGGTCACTTGTCCGTGTGTTCACTTGTCGGTGTGGTCACTTGTCCGTGTGTTCACTTGTCCGTGTGGTCACTTGTCAGTGGGGTCACTTGTCATGTGGTCACTTGTCGTGGGTTCACTTGTCGTGGGTTCACTTGTAATGTGGTCACCTGTCCGGTCACCGTAATACATAGTGCCAGCCAAAATACACAGTCAAAACTGTAAAACACGGAAAATCAAAACTTATGATATGGGGATGTTTCTTTTACCATGGTGTAGGACCTATATACAAGATTGATGCGATCATGAATCAACTTTTATATGTAAATATTTTGCAAAATGTGATGCTGCCGTACAACGAAGAAGAAACTTTGCTAAAATAAGTCTTCCAACAGGACAAAGACCCTAAATATACCAGCAGGGTTTCCAAAGAATGGTTTCGCGTCAATAACATTGAGGTTTTGGAGTGGCCTGCTCGGCCTCCTGACCTCAATACTATTGAACATCTATAGGAGGACATAAAACGAGTTGTATCTAATGCGAAACCAGAAAAACAATACAGAACTTTGCGGGATGATGTCCGAAATGCATGATTCGCTATTCCTGTTACGCGATGCAACCGTTTGGTGAAATCTATGCCGTACGTTGTGCGGCAGTGATTAAAAACAAGGGCCACGGAACTAAAGATTAATACAGTATTATCATAAAAATGATTGGAGGTAAAAATTGTTCTAAAATTTAGTTTTTAAGGGAAATTTTGTGTAAGTCCAATAGAGACTGCTATTTTAATGTTAACCCGTGGAATCGATTTTTTCAGATTACCAAGATTTGTGATTTATAATTAAATTTAAATATGTGGAAATTAGATGTGTATAAAAATATGTTTTATTAAATTATGAATTAAAATTAAAATGAATTAAAATAAGTTAAAACCAATTATGAAATTATTTGAAGTTTTTAAAAATTTTTACAACCATTGCTATTTTCATGTTCGCAACTGTATGTCCACCAATATTTGGAGTTTTTTTTCCATAATAGTCTTTAAAAAAAATAAAGATTAAAAAGTGTTGCAACTTACCCCGGTCTCGCCTACTGTTACAGCGTTAGTGTACAGCAACAGAAGAAAGTCTGACACCTGGGCCCTGCTTCGTAATGAAAATTTACTAATATTACAAGTTACAAGAAACTTTAAATACTCTTCAAATCGTTAATCAGAACCGCTAACTGCTTGGTTTTTGGCAGTGGCGTAGCCAGGAATTTAGTTCGGGGGGCCTACCCCCCAAACTATTTAAAAAAATATTTTTAAAAAGCCGGACAAAAGGTTTATTACACAAGATGTATAAATGGATCTTTTCAAATTAATAATTTCGGGGGGGCCCGGACCCCCGTTCGTTAAATTTCCTATCCAGAAAGGGGCGTCAGATTTTTTGTAAAAGGTTTTGTTTAAAAGATATAGGGGTTTGAAAAAAACCAACAAAGAAAGTTCGAAATTTGCATTATTTTTTTATTTACATTAATTCATAACTCAGAAACCGTTGATTTTAAACAATAAAAGGTTTAAATTCATTTTGTAGATTATTTCACGCTCTTAAAAAAAGCACATAACCATTTTTACTGAAAAATCAATATTTTCCGAACTATGGTCGTGTGAAGGTGGAAATTTAAAAAAATGCTTTAAAGAAGCCTAACTCTCGAAGGTTTGAATTTAGAAAAAAAATTTTTGATAAACACTTTTCTTAGAAAAATGTCCTCTATCACCATCGAAAATTATGTAAAGTATATCCGGGGACACCCTGTATATATGACAAAATTAGGTAGTCGTGATCACAAATCTGTGGTCGGCACTTAAAAAGTCGTAAGTATTGTATACTTATGACATTTTAAGTGTCGACCACAGAAATAATGTAGCTTACGTCAGAAACATCTGAATCAAGCATCGACAACTGCCCTTCCAAATTTTTAATCAACAAAACAGGTGCAACAAAGACACTTATATGAATGTGTCATAATCGTTTCGTTTTTGACACTTCGAAAATTGCGCAAGTTTCATTTTTCGTGATTATGACTAGGGGCAGTCCATTAATTACGTAAGGGTTTGGGGGGAGGTATTGAAAGTCTTACGGACCCTTACGTGGGGGAGGGGAGGGTCCGACGTATTCCTTATGTAAGTTTCGTAAATACTTTTTTGTAACCCCCATATTACAGAGTAATTAGGCAAAAAAAATTAACTTAAAATAAAAATTTCAATTAGATTTGTGGTATATAGGTATATACAGTAGAATCCGCTTAATGTGATCACTTTGAGCCAACAACATTTTGATAACATTAACCGACTGATAACAATAAGCAAATTTTAGAAGAAAACGAATTTCAGAAGAATTAGGTAAATTTAGCAAGAATAAACTAAACTTAAATTAAAATGCATAAACTAAAGTGCACATTTAGCAAAATAAAAATAGAAATACGCCATGAAACGGGAAACTTCATTAGTTTTTGTATAGAAATTAATTCGAGTGACCTGTTTTGTCAAGATATATAAAATTTCAATGACAAATCAGAAAAAGATACTTAGAAAAAGAGATGATAGTGTAGGAAATTCCTTGAAAGTGATAATAAGCGGCTTTTTGATCACATTATCCGGTGGTTTTTGTATGTAAACTAATTAAAGCGGCCAGTTCCCAGTCAAAATGATCACAATAACCGACTGATAACATTATCCGTGATCACATTAAGCGGATTCTATTGTAGTTATGTTTAGTTCTGTTAAATATTAGTATACTCAATATTAGGTAAAAAAGCTTTGTTTTTAAATAATGTTGAAAAGGTGCTTTTATTGAGAAAGACCCAAATTCCCAAAAATATATAATTAATTAAATAGTAATCACTTATAACTTCCAAAATGAACTTTTTATCAAAACTTCGTTTCAATACTACAATAGTAAACACAACTAAATATTGATTTTAACAAATGAGAATTTAAAACACACAGATATTCTTGAAGTAATCAGTACCAACGCTTGGAAAAAATGAATAAAACTATAATTTGCTTTCATAATGCTTTAAATATATTGCATACTTCTTTTACAAATAAAACACAAGTATTTAATAAAACCATACAGCCACTTGGATATAAAGTAATGTTGGACATGAATCTCGTGCGAGTCACAACCAGTTAACATGAGACTTATGTACATTACTGCTATGCAGGCATCTCGCACAAGATTACTCATTGTACAAACGGTTGGCAAGCACATTTTATTGGCACAGTTCTAACCAACCCACATTTAAATGGACAACTTAAACAACTTGTTACTACAAATGCGTTACCGTTATCATTTAAATTGTTAAGTGTACGTACGGTCACTGGAATTACTTATGTATACCAATCAAACCAATTATTTTTTATCACATTAATCCATGTCATGTAAGTTTAAATTTGACAACCGCTTAGGACAAGTAATTTAAGATTGACAGTACGTATAGAATTACACAACCCCAGACTAATGACATTTAATATTATATATTTTTTTTTCAAGATTTCTACTTCGTTTTCAAAAAAATAAGCAAAAAAAGACAGAAATGATTAAGCATAATTCTAACATATTAATATATAATATATGTACTTATATAGATAAGTGGTACTGTATAAACAATATGAATCAAGTTCAGGCCAAGTCGTCATCAAAAATCCTATATACAATCACAACCACATTGCCAAATCTGGCAACAGAGATGGAAAAGTTCGATTGGCAGGAAAAACTGCTATTGAACAATATAACAACACTATACATTGGTGGAATGAGCTTGCCATCACAGTTTAATGTACATGCCATTATTATTAGCTACAAGACTACCCGCATCTCTGTAGTTTTTTTTTTTACAGGATAGCATTATTGTATAAGACAGCACAAAAGTTCTAAAGAGGTTGGAAAAATACATAAATATTTTTGTCTCAAAACAATTTCAAGCAAGACATTCAAGTCTAATTGTTTTCACGCTCGCCGAAACTCAAAACGAAGGGACCATCCTCCTTAATGTAAGAATATCCGAGAATCCATTCGATAAGCTTCGTTTTGTAAACAAAAAACAACAAAAAAAGTTATGCATTTTTAAAATTCTTTGAAAACTTTTGTGTCAATCCATATTTTACGTTTCAAATTTAATTTATTATAAAACTTCATAAAATTGTAAACTTAAAATGTAGTCATAATTGTAATATTTAAAATTAAACCAAAAATTATTACTATAACCAATTTGAGCAAAAATTACAGAAAATGTGCGGCATTTTCAAAATAAATTACAAACACAAAAAGTAGTACTTACAGAAATTTCAACATCAAAAAATACAATCAATTTGTTAACGTGTAAAAACAAAAATAAATATTAACTTATTATTAAATATTTACAAACAACAGTTTACCTTCAATTTAATAAAACAAGTATGGCTACAAATTTACAAATAGTAACAAATGAGATTGCAATTAATAATAAAACAACCAAAGAAGTAAAGAATACTTTTTAATTTAAATAAAGAATGTTAAAAAGTTTAAGTAATATGGACAAGCGCTCACAGCGATTGTTCAAAAGTTATTCAACTATGAATATAAGAAAAGTTGAGTAGTATGATAACAAATAAATAATATTATTTTTAAATAAATTACTCCCTTGGTGAATTAAAAACTTTGTCATAACACAAACATTTCTAAAACAAAAAATTAATACCATGTTGAGTGCAATAACTTAGTATCGACATTTTCCGAATATCTTAACGTTTGGCACAATTTTTAAAAACGTAAGTAAATTTCAAATCAGCGCCTATTTACATAAAAATAATTTTCATAATAATAATTAACATACACCAAAAATAAATTTTTGCTAACATGATATTTCCTTTTTAATGTTTTGTATTGTAAATAATATCGATTTGATAATATTCTCATTTAGTAAATATGTAATAATCAATGTGTCTCCAAACGTAAAAATAATACAAATATATTAAAACTTTATACTACAATGCGCTAAAAATGAAAAACATCTGTACAACTTCTTCATTAGAGGAACAATAAAATTTAATACAAATCAAACAGCAGCATGCTTTATAAACATAACAAATAATAAAATATATGCTATTGCAATATTAACAAGCAGTTTTCTCTTTAATCAATGTCATATATGTGCTAAAATTTAATTTACAAAAGTTAGAAATGACTTGCTTAATAATTGTTACATAATGCGTGCTATCGAATTAAAAATGCCAATGACTAATTACAAAAAAATGGTAACACGAGTTAAAAATATGTACAACAACAAAAATAATCACGCAGATTAAACAAAACACACTTCCATTCTACAATTAATTATCAAATTGTTATGATAATCATTAATTTATCTACAAATTCAGCTGCATATTAATTGTTTAACTTAGATGAAAAACTCAATATACTATCACATTTGATTGAGCAAGTTGACTTAGATTTTCTAACTTGAAGTGACCAGTTAAAATTGTTAGCTTGTGCCAACAAAAATCATACATTACAAAGCAAGTAAAAATATAGATTTTGCATCTCATTTAACTTTTGTAAAATTAATTAAGGTAATAATAACGGCAACTTACACTTAAAAGTGTACGAAAATAAAATTTGCACATAATAATAGGTACTTAAAACTGCCTTTACAATAATAATTTTACCATATTTATTAAATTAATCAAATTTGAATCAGTTTTAAGAATTTGCTCTTAAATTTTGAAAATGGACTCATTTGCAGTAGTACAAATCGAATAAAAAGAGAGGCGCAAAGTATAATGTGAGATGGTAAAGGGCAATAGCCCTCCGCCCAAGGTCAGTGTTCAATATCCTCGTTTTCGTCATATTCTGATACAAGTCGTTTAATGTGAGAAAGTTTATCATGCAAATACTTAAATCTGTTATTTACTTCGATATGTTTAGGATTCTTTTTGCTGTCCTGATAAGCACGCACTATTTGTTTTTGGATGTCCTGAAAATAAATCTGCATTTAAAAAAAAATAAACACGAATCAAAAAAATTTATAAATACAGCTAATACCACATTTATTAAACATTCAACGAGAACACTTTTTATTGTATAATTATCTAAATATAAATTAAGTAAAAAAAAATGTTTGTTTAAAACTTGCAAGCAAAACACTGTAAGTGTTTGTCATACTAGTTGGTAAGCTTCTAGTAACAGATGAACCTACTTCATTTCAGAAGTTTTATCTTCTGTATGAATACCTATCTATAAATCACAGGTCTGACAGCGGACAACTGGAAGGATCAAGCCCTACGAAGCTCTCAAAAAGGATATAAAAAAAATGATGAAATTAAACAATATAAACATTATTTTTCCATTAATATTCAAGTATACGTTTTTTTAATGTTAAAAAATGTTAATGACAGACCGATAATTTTTAAGTAATTTCATAAGGGTCTTTATTTATGTGTGCTGTGTTCTATTTACAATATAACTTAGATTTACTTATAACTTCACTGTAAAAAACATACTATTTTAAAAACACACCGCTTATCCTCTCAATTGCCAACTGCCAAACCTGTGGTTTTTGAACAAAAGAATTGCAAGTTCAATATTTATATAGAAAATAAAACTTATAAAATGAGGTAGGCTCATCCTTTGCTAGCTCTTATATTATTAGGTTTCTTAAAAAGGTTTTAATGAAATAAGTGTCCATCGTTTCAACTTCTCTCGTCATTTGTTCAAAAAGAAATGAAAAAAATTTAAATTCCACTTTATTGTTTCAGCAGTGTAAAACCTTAGGTTGACTTGAATTTTTTAAAAGATTATTATAGTCAACACCAAAAAGTGAAGTAAAAATAGAAATTAAAATGTGATTTTTCAGTTTCAAACGACGAGAATGAAAGTATATTATATTACTTTTTTTTTAAATTAAAATCTAATCCACAATCTCAAATTATAAGAAATAAAACAAATCCTTTTTTAATTTAATAAAGACTTTCTTTATTAAATTGTTATATAAATTATAAAAAAGACTTGTTTTATTTCGTATAATTATTTTTTGAACACTCCAAAATTGGGAACATGAGTTTTAATAATAAAATCTTACTTGTAAATTTTTCTGTGACAGAATGTAATATTTAACTATCGAAATGCTAACAATAATTTTATAAAAATTTGAGATCAATCAATTCATGTACCTTTTATTACAATTACGTGTTCTTGATGCTTAGCAGAAAGCGAACTGTAATATATAATCTTACAACATCCACTCAATAATGATAAAATTTAGTATTTTCCAGTTTATGGAAAATCTGATTTAAAATATTATTAGTACTTACTAGGTAACCAGGACTTTCAGAATCAGCATTCTTCAACTTCTGCTCCAATAAAACAAAGTATTTAGAAATTTTTTCAATTGCAGCAAACAATTGCTTATATTCTTGGAAGTATTTGTTAAAACACTCTTTGTATCTTTTACGCTGGTTAGAATCTTTTATGGTAGTGTATTCTCTATAAAAATATGTTTAAAGTTACAAAATGCAAAATCATTAAAAAATAGTAATAACTTACGTTAAATAATCTGGATGATAATTTGATTCAACAGAACCATTAAGTAATGATCGATCATTTTCATTATTAAATATTCTCCGAATGTTTTCATTAGAATTACTTTCCAAAGAGTAAGTTGTAGCATTACTCCAGCGGGTTTGTTCTCTAGTTTCCTGCTTTCTTTTATTAGATTCCTTATGTTGAGTCCTACTGTTATTAGTTGGAACATCGTTCTGATGAATTTTAGTAATCTCGTTCTGTCGTATTTTTTCATTATCTAACATTTCATAATTATTTCTAAGTGTATCTTCTTTTGGAAAGACCTCTTTACATGGTGACAAATAGTTGCTTGTTTCAGTTAACGTCTTTTCACGATTAACATTAACACTTAAATTATGATTATCACTAGAACGCTTTTTTCCTGCTACCACATCTTCATCTTCACTTAAATTGTGCTTATCATTAAAACCTCCGTTAACAAAATCGTTAGTAGTTAGCGAAGAATAATCCACCAACTCTCTTTCCCTACTGCGAGGATTCATATTGCTAGCATCACGAGAATCTGTTACGGGCCGCCGTTGGCTTATATTTTCAGCTGGCGAACGATAAAGTGGTTCAGAGGGTTTACGATAATGAGAAATACGTGGACGTTTCGTGGGTAGACCATCAGCACCATCAAAATATCCGGGGCGTTTGGAAGAAACAGGAGGAGGAGAACCAGGATGAGTACTATTTGGAGAATGTCCACTTCCAGAGCTTCCACCATCACTTCCACCAGGTGGAGTAAGATTTTGAGGCTTCCTCCTATAAAAGATTGTAAAAATATAAATTTTGTAATCGTTGATGTAAAAAATTAAATTGCCTTTTGAGAATCTGCTTTTCTGACTCAGTATAAAAAGGCCAATCTTCTCGAACATCATTCCATAAAACTCTATTCAAATGGTAAGCGTTATCTTTTAAACATGAAATTTGCTTCAGTATGGATGCCAAATTCTTTTTCTCTTTAAGACCTTCTACAAATAAAAAATGTATATAAACAATGGAAATACAAGAAAATATTTAATTCAAACCTCTACTTAGCCTCTCGTATAACTCAGGTTTTTTAAATGGTCGTAGTGCAAGTAAGTGAATCAATCGTTCTCTGCAAAGTAAAAAAAATAAATCATATTTATTTACTCCACACAAAAGTTATTTTATCCAAAGGATGTATCAGTTAGGTTTATATGTTATTATAAATTTATGTTGGAGAAGCAATTTACTACACAAACATAAATATTAGATAACAGGTTTGAGCCAATATGACCATTTTCATAAAGATGTAACCTAAAAAATGTGCATTCTAATTTTTTACATTCTCTCTATTGATATTTCATTTAATAACATGTTAAGGCATGAATCTTCTAAGATTTCCCAAATTCAGATTTTTAAATAAATCAAGTCCAATTCATCTAAATGCACAAGTACATTTAGAACAAAAAAGAAAACTTACTTAATAGGTCTTCTGGCAATATCAGGCATGGAAGGTTTATTTTGCACACGTGGATTGACTGCATGCTGATTTCCTAATCCATTTGGGTAGGTGTTACTAGGGGCAATTGAAGGTTTTGGAAGAATGGTAGGTTGATAAGATGGTTTTGCGGGTATATCACGAGGTAATGGCACTTCTCTACGAGATGGTGGAACTATTGCGGAACGATTAGAACTTTGTTTAACTTTCACTTTACGTCCAATATCTGGTTGATTTGGCTTAATTTCTCTTGCACTAAGAAAAGCAAATTATAAATAAGTAAAAAGTTACAGTTAAATTTCAGTATAATTTTACCATTTATTTTTGTGAATTTCTTCTACTACAGTCATACGTTGTTTAGTGGCTGCATAAACATCATCGTTGGCATGAATGCGCATTTTGTGGGGTACAGCACCGATTGATTCTAAAGGGCCTCTTGGCGATGATAATTGTTGCATACATTCAAAACTCCCACCTGGTCCCTCCATATCAGAGGTGTTCGATAAGGAAAAATTAAATGATGCGTAACCATTCTGAAGAGAAGGAAATGATAATTCCTAAAACAAAAGGTGTTTATATTAATTTTTTATTCATAAATTATTTACATTGTTAGATTGCTAAATTTACATTTATCGTTACACATAAAATACGATACAATGCATTTATAACGCATTTGTAACATGACTTTAATATCGAAAAAAAAGCAGCTCAATATAAAACTGTGGGCTGATTTACACTAGTGCAGCATACCAAACACACCTTAAATTATAACCCTATCTTCTTGTCCCACTTCCCGAATCAAAAGCGGCTGATGTACGTTAGGTTTTGATAGCAATACTCAAGCCAAGTTCTTATGAAGTGAATTAAACACGAGTTTTATTAACACTTATTTTTTTTTAACAAATTCGACGTTTATATACAGCACGATAAGGCTACTTAGCATTAATTTAATTATGTCAATTAAATATTTAAAACCTTTGAATTGCTGCATCAGTACAATATTATTCATTAATGCATATATAAAAATGTAACCCACTTATTTTGCAATTTTGCTTACATCTATTTCTTTATTTAAAATCTCGGTTAATTAAGAAAAAAAGAAAATTGCAAGTCATGTATACCGTGTGACCGACTATACACCCAATCATAGGAAATTGATTATTTTTAAATTTCTGCTTCCAATTTTAATCGCTAGAATGAGAAAAGTATCAATATTGGAAATTGCCTCTACTACCATCTACCCCATACTTGTATTATAGTCCCTTACAAATAGATCTAGGACCCTATTCTCAAGTCACTGGATTTCCGGTTCACATCAAATGAAGTATTCACATTCGCTGATTGGTCGAAATTTAATGATTTGTATGTAAATAAAGTCTAGCAAGCTCAATACTAGAGCTCCTATGCTATCACTAGTTACTCAAGCTACTTAGTTATTTTATATTTTATAACTTGCAAACTTTTTATTTCTGGCAACAATACAACAGATTAATATTGACATACTTATTAAGGTAAGATTACACACAGCTACTTTTGCTGCGCAGTTTTTTTTACTGCAGCTGCATGTCAGGTTCACAGTAATCAAGTTTTCATCTGCAGCCGCATCAAAAGTTCACCCAAGTTAATATTTTTTATTGCGCTCGCAACTCACAAATGTGTCGACTCACATTAAGGAGCCTTAAAATTGATGATTTGGCATTGAAAAAACGACTATTTTATAAGCAAAAATCAAGATTTTTTTTTCATAACTACGTCATTTTGTTATATTTTGATATTTTCCGAAAATCCTACGTCATTGTAAAGGAAATACCTTCCAGTTTAACACATTTTTACCTTTTTCGATTTCAGCTACTCGAACGGCCGGAATCACTGCAGCAGTTAAGGTACTTTTTTTTGTGCCTCTGAAGGCAGTGCATTAGTCGCTTGGATCGCAATATTTTTTTATGAAAAAATTATCTAATATAGGTCAAATATAACCAAATATATTCTGAATTTTCGGAAACATTTAATTGAGTACTTTTCGTGCAAAAAATTCCCGAAAATCACTCAAATTTACAGCGTTCAAACTGATATGGCCCCTTAAGCTACTTTGAAACAGCGTGCGCGTTAAAAATGTTGCAGGTAGCACTACTGCACGCGCTGTTTTTTAGGTTGCAGCAGTGTTCACAGAACAAGCAGCTGAAGTTGCGCAGCAAAAGTAGCTGTGTGTGATCTTACCTTAAGTTTATTACTGGTTTGAAGGTGTATTTAAATAATTTTTAATTAGATTAAACAAAACTAAAGAATAATAATGAATACTGTTATTCAAGATAACATTGAGCAAACGTGTATTTTATAAAAGTTTTGTAAAAAAGTAACAGTTGTAACTTGAATTACTTTCACTCCAATGTAACTTAAGTTGCCGAGTAACTATAACTTGTTAGTTACTTTCTTGTGTAACTTGAACAGCTCTGGCTACAAGCTAATGTTATAAAATAACTATAAACCATTGGCAGAAATTATTAATCAAAAGTTGCAAACTTATGCGATAGTATTAAATTAATTAAATCCAATTTATCTCATACAAAGATGCACCCTTTCCTTGTTAATAATACCTATTTATAGGTCCTGAAATTATTTCAGGAAATACCATAACTGAACCATAAAGTTATAAGAGACAAAAGTTACTTATTTTTAAATTTCTTGATGTGTACTGAATTTTATAATTTATTTTCAAATTTTACCATAAAGGACGATTCAGATATACTAGACATGCACAGACCTGAAACAGTACGTACCGGACTGACAAATTGGCAAGTGTTCACATTAGCACAGACAGATTTTGAAACGTACATACGTATGTAGAAGCTATGTAGGTATCGTCACAATTCCGATGTGAAAATGTTTAAACATTTATCTTCAGAAGATTTGGTCATAGTAGCTGTTATTTTAGATGATGAAAAACAGAAAAAAGATGTATCACACATACAATACATACAGACACCTGCAAAACATTCTCCAAAAGTATGTCCACCGCTGTCGGTCCATTCCCTGCGGTATAGATCGACTAATGCCCAATTCCTTCAATATATCTATCGGATAACCAACCAAACATCCGTAAAAATTTGAATTACGGTTGTTTGATTGGTTATCCGTATAGTTATACTTATCCAATAGATATCTCAAGGTGAAGAAATCGGGCATTAGTATGACCATTTAAAATGCTTGCTTAATAGTTTGTCGGTCCGGTAAGTGCCGTTGCAGGTCTGTGCATGTCGGGTATATCTGAATCGTCCTTAAAGCGTTGGTGGTCGTTTTTAAGCATACGATGTATTATAGTAGTTATAAAATTTCTCAAATACATTATATGAGTGATAAGAACAATGGGTTAAGCATTGGCAAAAAAATAAATTAATGAAAAATTTAACTCGTAGTGATCATGGAATATTTTTTTTACACATGAGAAAATTTTTATTATTCAAGTTTTATATTGTTCATAAATATATTGACATTAAATTGTCATCATATATTAAACGATAGTAATAAACAAAAAGTTGAAGTAATTCAATAAGTTAATTTCATACTTCATTTGACACAAATTAATGTATTGTGCAAAATCGTAATTTCTCTCCTCCTGTGAAATCATGAAAATTAACGTAAGTCGTTTTTACAAATTGTCACAGAATCTAGCATATTCAAAATCAACTAAAAGAATTACATATCAATATTACAAAATAGGAGGAAAATATATTATATTACATTTATCATTTTAATAATAGGCCAGTAGACCAGGGTTTTATTGTGGGAATAATTGCGGGCAAGGTGAAATAAATTTTATTATCATTATTTGAACCTCTAAAAAGATATATTCATTTTCTACGGTCTAGCGATCTCGGATTTGGCCGCCATATTAGAAAAACCACGCGAATAAAATATCTTTATAAATATTCCCGAGTATCTCGCTTTGGGTTCATTTTATTCATGTTATGGAAAACAAAATAGATTAAATGGTTATCTAAAAAATGCATTATTACCTTCACAAGTAATTAGTCCGAGTTGGAGTTATCGAAGTATAATTATAATAATATAATAAAAATACTGATCTCGACTATCCCCTTCTAAACATTGTTATTAATTTTTGTTTTATCGTAGGTAGTAAGTACTCTAAAAAATTATCGCAAAATACATTTTTTAAAGAAATGCTTATTTTGACGGTGGGTAAAAAATCAAAAATTACTGTTACATAAAATGGCTATACATTTTCGCAAAAAAAAGTCAGAAATTGGACATCAAAGAAAAATTTCGTTTGAATTTGAGATTATAAGCATTTGGTTCTACTTTATGATTTGGTTCTACTACGACCGAGAATTTCTAAAAAAATTTCGGTGTAGCAATTTTATACATATTTTTTACTAACAGTGGATTTATTATTTTTTTAAAATTACTTCCTTCTGATTTTTTGTAAAAGTATGATCAAGTCTTGTAATTTAACCATATATCAATTTTATTTAATATATTTTTCTTACTGTTATTGACCTAATTTAGCAATACTTGCTGGGTTACATTTGTAAGTTATTCATAATATTTGTTTATTAAGTTATCTTAACTAATTGTGTCACTTACGTTCCTAAGAATGTAAGGAATATAACATAATGCCACAATAACCTTCCTTAAATGTTAATTGCTTCCCTACATTCCTGATAGATAGAATAATTAAATCCGAAATAGTTAGTAGTACAAAATAAAGATATAATAATAAAATTTATTCAGGTTTCTTTATGGTAGTTTTATTTATGGTATTTATGGTAGGTTTATTTATGGTATGGTAGATCCTACAACTGATTAAACAGAATTGGAGAATGTGCATGTGACCCTGTTTGGCAAGGTTTTGCGTGCCCTTTGAAGCCCAGAAATGCTCAGTCTCTGATGCTCCCTAGTCTCTTCCCGGATTCGAACCGAGTATTAATTGACCACTATTAGGTCAATGAACGCCTTTATTCCAGCTTGCCCATTATTACTTTCTCAACAGATCTTTTGCTCTTATCAACTGGCCTACAAAACATCAAAAACATGATCTTTTCATTAATTTTTATAAATTTTATGTAAGGTATTCAAGTTACACCAATGTTCTTTAAAATTTCTACCTCGTACCTCAACTGTAAATCAGCAACAAAGGAGATGAAATTTACCATATAAAATTAAAAATTAGTTTAAAATTGCTTATTAACAAGAATATTAATTTAAATTTGAATAAAAATAATAAAAATTTAATGAAATAGTTTTTGGAATTTGGAATAAACTTGACAATTTTTAGAATTTTAAAACAATCGAGGAGATCTGTCCTGGTAAAAGGTTGTGTACCACTGGTTTACAGTTTCAAGTTCACCAATAAAACTTGAAACAACAAAAAATAAAATAAAATAAATACAATAATTTTGTTAGTATAAAAACATGTTAAGTATAGTCCTAATTTGCTATTAACAAAATACGATTGCTTGTTACTATTTTACGCTACATAAACCGAAAAGCAAAATAACCTTTAGTAAAAATGTATATTCAAGTACATATTTATACACAAAATAATACGTACATGATTCAAATTTGTACGTCATAAAAGACAACGAACGAATTAGCGCGTTGATATCGAATTGATTATAGTAATATTAATTATATCAATTTTTATATAACCATGATTTTATTCATTATGAAATATTAACATAATTCAATTTTAGAAAGAGTTATCTCACAGTAGAATAAGTGACAACTTGTGCCAATTTACAATAAATAAATTATTATTCCGTAGGTATTGATAGCCTCTGATACTATTATTAGATTAAAATAGTTTTTTAATCGACAATATTTTGCATTAAAGAAGTCGATTCTTTTCACTTTCTTTACAATTATGCAAGGTTTATGTTTCTAAGTGGAAATTTATAAATATATATTTTTGTAACTTAGGTAAAAAATCTAAAAATAGTAATTTTTAGCATTAATAATAATAAATCGTTGTCAAAAAATGATGATTTAAAAATCACATAAATAAAAAGAAAAGCAATTAGATACACTAATTTACAATGATTGGTATGTTACTACTGAAAATTTATAATGTACAGTAATTATTAGCATTGTTATGTAGGCTTTTAGAATGGACTAATGGAAACAAACCAGTTTAGTGAAATACTTTTAGTACATTCACGGATGCGTATTACCGTCCATGTCTTGTTGAAGCTGTGAAACACAACTTGCTCAATAAAATGTCAAGGATGTTCGTGTCCGTAGATATAACACGAAGGTAACATTTTAATTATAACAAGCAAAATAACATTATTTACCAATAAAATTAAATCTGAATTGTTTTATTCTTACTTACCCCTTCATTTCCTAGGAACTTGATAGTTGCGTTTTGATTTGAACTAAACTTATTCTGAAACAAAAAAAAACATTATTGAAATTAAGATAAACCAAAAGATAGTTTCCTTATGTAATGTGAAAAGGGCAATATCGCATTCTCACATACATAATACTTAAATAATATAACAAATTTTTCAATTTTCAAGTGGCTACAAAGGCTTGACGAAATCGCAAGAAATTGAATTTTTTCAAGTGTACTATCAATTTTTGAAGCAAAGTGAAAGTTGTAAAGCTGGAATTGCGTTACATTTAAGACTTGACACAAAAAGGGTTCAAATCTAGGATCATGCCAATTATTATTGACTGTATTGGCTATTCGTTTTTTGAATAATTATGCTTTCTCTTTTCGTTTAAATTTCCGTAAATGTATTGTAAAATGAGTAAAGGAATAATATGAAACTTGAATTACGGTTTTTTTGTGGTTGGTATAATTTTGTGTCTATCAAGGTAGCATATTTTAATAAAACGGTATAATAATAAAATCTTCGATAAACCTCAAATATAGATTTGGATAATAGTTCTGTTATAATATACATCATAGGTGTAACCTACTTTATTAAAACCGTGCAAGTCCCTTAATTTAAGGCGAAGGTCATCAGTCATACCTTTTTAAAAAATGATTAGCTAAACAATTTTAAGTAGTCAGTTTTAGTATTCATCGATCGTGACGAATTTGACTAGTTCGTATTAGAAAGTTCTAAAAGTTTGGGGACAAAAAAGAGAAAATTGTTAAATTACGAAGATTAACTATTATGACTAAAAAAACGTGAACAAATATTGCAGTTCATGAATTTTTTCTTAGGTTTCAGAATTCTTTGATAGTAAAACTTCTCTTTACAATCAATGGTCCAGCATTGTAAGTTTGATTTTTAACTGCTTGTAGACTTCTCCACAGGCCGTACGAGTGTGCTCGTAGCGGTTGCATCAATGACAAACATAACAAAAATAATCATCTGTAAATCAAAACACGAGATTGGAATCTCGTGTGAAAAAGCGTTTATCGAATTATAAAACATTCACCGAATAAGTTTAAAATCGCAGGACTAAATTTCTGAATGTTGCATAATAATTTTTTTATTACCGCTTGGAAACAATTTCAATATCCATGGTTGAAATAATTGACTCGATTATGTACAATCATAATATCGTAGTCTTGTTGAGCTTAGACGAATTTACTTTGCATTCAAAAGGTTATTTATCTCTTCCAAAAGAACTGTACAGATATGTTTTCATTTTCGGTGAAATGGCATTCATCCAACATCAGTTATGAATTAGCTCCTTATGTTCAGTTTCACAAAACTTTAAAGCAACCAATAGAAAATGTTTATTAATACCAACAAACTAATAGAAACTATTGGTTGATTTTAGAGATTTGTTAAATTTTATGAAACCGAGCAATAGTGTTTAGTTTGTGCTAGCACTAAGAAGTCATTATCCTGATTCGAATAATAAGGAAGACAAGTTTTTCGGGCTGATGGTGTTTGCTTGTGTGGGCTTAACAGGGGGAGTAGGTCATGATGAACCGATGTGTGACGTGAATTGGTTTAGATCAGAACTAAAAATATTGCAAGATATAATGCAGATTTTTAATATGCCGAATAGGCAATACCCTAATATTTGAGACAAAAATATAGATATAAAATGATTATGTTGTACGTCCTGACAATAAGCAAACAATGGTATTTATCTAGTTTTATACCTTAGATCTAAGTAAGCTTTTAAATGAAATAAATTGCAAATATAATTGGAAATATAATCCATAAATTAGAATTATGCGGACGGACAGACGGAAAGACACGGAGCCAGATCATAAGACGTTTTGTTATACTGCGTAGAAAAGTCGAATCAAAATTGATTGCTCTTAATTAAAATTTAGTGATAAAAAATGCCTTCATGGAACTTAATTTCATAATTCAAATAAGTATGTCTTCAGTCGAATGATCTATCAAATACCTATACCACAAAAACATTTCCAAAGCCTTCGACACCTCCACCAAAAAAACCAAAAGTTAAACTTAACACTGTTTCCGATTTAAGGTAGTAGTCTGGTAACTTGCACGTTGTTTTAAGTCTTTATTGGAAATTTTTCTTTCTATGGGAAAATAAAATTGAATGGTTTTGGTTTTTTAGTATATGTTATTATTAACATCTGAAGGATACAAAAAAAAATTTTTCACTTAATTTTACAACGTTTTTTTATTATTATTATTATTGGTCAAAGTAAGCGTCTCAAAAAAAAGGTACGTAACTGGCCCGGGTGATTGCGGCTCTTGAGGACATCGGAAATAAAAAATTTAAAAAAAGGATTAATTTATAGACTTGTCGTTATCGTTGGAACTAGAATTATTAAATTTTATCAAAAAATAACAAAATGGCCGACTTCTAAAATAAAATTGATTCTTTTCAGACACAAATCGAGCTGTAAAATGAAAAGTTAAGGATGGAAAAAAAGATCCTTGTCCCAGCGATAACGACAAGTCTATAGATTAATCCTTTTTTTGAATTTTTCATTTTCGATGTCCTCAAGAGTCGAAATCACCCGGGCCAGTTACGTACCTTCTTTTTACTTTGACCAATAAAGTCAAAAACATTTTTTTTGTATCCTTTAGATGTCAATAATAATTAATAACATACTGAAAAACTAAAACCATTGAATTTCATTTTCCTATAGAAAAAAAAATTTCCAATCAAGACATAGAAAAACGTGCAAGTTACCAGACTACTACCTTAAAACCCCGTTACATTATAAAGTCTGTGGTACTAAGGCAGAACCCCATATGTCAAGAAAAGTAAAAACGATATGATATGTCAAACTTATCAAATTATTTTTACTAATCGTTAAAATTCTCCAATAATCTCTATATAGGATGGTAGATAACACTTGGACGAACTTTGTCTTATTATTGCTTATTGATATAAAATCTAAATTTTAGTGACTTCGCAAACTTAAAAAAGCGCTACCTGAAAAATGTTGCTGTATCCGATGATAGGTGCTACGACCGTGACGTAAAAATTATTAAATTTAATTAACATTACTTTTACTGCTGGAGACGAACGGCACTAAAAGTCAAGTTAAACATGTTCCTATATTTAAAACAAATGCATTCACAAAAAGTTCAAGTTTGACATCAAGTGAAGTTTTTCTAACCAATATGGGTATTATTTTATAAATATTATATTTTACGAAACCGCAAAATTTTAATTATTATACAAATTTTAATATAACATTGGGTTTAAGATCCACAATATTATTGTTACTGATATGCACTAAGCAACAACATATTAATTTCAAGAAAATAATTAATAGATTTTTGAAAGAAAATTTGAACACATCTAAAAATTGTACAATACTGAAGTATTTTAATGCCAATATCGGGCAACTTGACCAACAATTTCAGATAGGAGTATTTTTTCTATTACAATTACTAATTTAACTTAACGTCACTATCGCGTTACCAGTCAGATTTTAATTTGACATTACTATGTATTTACTTTTTAAGTTTTATGCAACTCTAATTGCTTCGATATTATCAAACAGTAATTACTTTATCATAAGTATAATAAATTATTTTTTATATTGTAATCGTACAGAAGAAAAAATTGAGATTTTGATGAATTGAGACATTTTGGGGTCCCAGAAGCGGAAAATCATTAAAAAAAATTTCTGTATGTATTAGGGTGGTCCTTAGAGTTATGGATAATTTTTTAAATAAAATTTGATGCTCCCACCCACTAAAATTATTCCTTTTGGTGTTATATCAATATCAGAAAAATAATAGAAGCAATCAATTTTGTGTTTTAACTTCTTAAAAGTTTTAATGTCTTGGGCGACCATGAAACATTGCTCGATTGCTTCTATTTTTTTTTCTGATATTGATGTAACACCAAAAAGAATAATTTAGTGGGTGCAAGCATCAAATTTCAAAAAACAAATTTATCCATAACACTAAGGACCACCCTAATGTCCAAGTTAGTTTACTCCCTCAAGATTTATATGTTCCGATCCCAATTTTAGCTCACTTCCTCAGAAAAAAAAGGACTTCAAGAAATGTGTAAATTTACAGTGATTTTATACCTTAAAGTCTAGGTTTACTGCACCTTTAGCAGCAAGTGCCCACATATGTATGGGCAAAAATGTTTGGGCGACCCCTAAATAATATTTAATTGTGTTCAAATTTTAGGATAAGTCTAAATCCTATAATGGAACAATTTTAAAGGATGGGAGCAAATGTTCTACAACTTTTGAAAATAAGGACCACCCTAGTATGTATGTGTGTAATCAAATTTTGTGTGTGCTCTACCTCAAAAAATAGCAGGGATTTTTTAACAAAACTTAGTATTTAGTATATAAATATTGTGACTTAGAGCTGATTAGATTTTGTAAATCAAAAAGATAATTATTTTCTTATTTTTAAAATTTAATTTTTTTTACTATATTCTGCTCTATTATATCAAAAAAGTATTAATCAATAATCGTGTAAATATCCTATTTTTTTGTTATATTATTATTCTGCTCCATAATAATAAAAAAGTATTAATCAAGAATCGTGTAAATATATTATTTCGCTTTTGTTATTTAAAAGTATATATTCCAATTTCGTGACCCCCAATATAATAGATAAATTATTGGATGTTCCTCGTGGGTTTTTTGGGTCAAATTAAATAAAACACAATTATATCTTTTACTGACTAGTTTCGATTTCTGTGCAAATCCTCTTCAAAGTCAAAAAGAAAAACAAACTTATTTACATATTTTAAATTGTAAAGTTTGTTTTTCTTTTCGACTTTGAAGAGGATTTGCACAGAAATCGAAACTAGTCAGTAAAAGATATAATTGTGTTTTATTTAATTTGACCCAAAAAAACCACGAGGAACATCCAAAAATTTATCTATTTAAAAGTATGATAAAGTTATGCGCATGGCCACATCCGATTTTTATTTCCTTGTAAAAAATGAAGTATTGTAATCCCGATTTTTTTCGGTTTTCATATTTTGACGAAAATATCCGTTTTGACCTTCTCTGAATCCATTTTAACTAGTTTCGTTGTGACGTTTGTACGTACGTACGTCTGTATGTCGCATAACTTAACTAGTACGGTAGGTCGTAGAAAGTTGAAATTTTGTATTTGAGACTCTTAAAGCATCTAGTTGTGTACCTCCTATTTTGGGTTGTAATTCTCCGTGCCAAAAGAGCATTCATTCATGACGCGCACAAATAGATTAACGATATTCTTGTACAATCATTCTAAAAATGACAAGAAAGTCATGTGTTATGTGTAAATGGCATGTGTAAATTTATTTGAATATCTGTTTCATTATTGTCTGGTACAAAAAAAATTTGAAGTTGAAAGTTAACTATGTAAATAAATTTCTAACTAAAAAGACATCGGCAGTCAAGAATATATTTAGAATAAGTGCCCAGTCAGAATCATGTTAACGTTAACGTAATGTTAACGAATGCGAGCTTTGGATTGGTAGATCAGCAGAAACATGGATTTTGATTGAAGCATTTCTTAACATTACGTTAACATGATTCTGACTGGGCAGTTAGTGATGAATAAAAAATATAAAGTAAAAATAATATTTAAAATTCAAATAAGACTTAACGAATTACAAGTTTCGATCTTACTCACGGTTTAATCGCTATTAAAAATATTCAAACCGTGAATAAGATCAAAGCATATCATTTGTTAAGGCTTTTTTGAATGAAATATGTTTTTCTTTCTATTTTTTCATTCGTCAGATTTTAAAGACGATCCTGATTGCCGATGTTTTTGCGATGTTGTTTTAGTTCAAGAGACTGAAGTTAGTTGGACAGTTCTGTGTCCTAATAATTAATATTCCGAGTTTGCTACCTTGTACGACCACCATATTAGAAAAATGGTACCAAAAACAAGTTTTTCGAGAATATCGTCTCTCCAGCGCCACATAGGGTAAAAATAATTATTACGAAAATTATAGAGCATAAAACTTCATGCAACTTTTTTCAACATTTTTCAATCAGATGAATAGTTCACGAGTTATACCGGAGTCAAGCTCAACAAATTTCTACAATTCATAAAATCGCTAAATTTTTTCTCGAAATTACAGTAAATAGCAAATATTTAATACATCCGTATTCATAGTAGGAGAAGATATAAATCTTCTTGTCCTGCTAATAACAATGGCGGATCTCTTTTAAAAGTTTACCTTTGCTTGAAACTGAAGTGAGCTGTGTAGGTATCGTAAAGATTCTGATGTGAAAATGTTTAAACACTTATCTTCGGAAGATTTGGCGATAATAGCTGTTATTTTAGACGATGAAGAACAGAAAAAAAAAAGAGAATGTCGGTACACGACATATTACACATAGTACTATATATACAGACATCTGCAGAACATTCCCCAAAAGTATGTCCATTGTCGGTCCATTCCGTGCCTGAGCGGTGTCGGTCGACTACATGTGAATTAAAACATTTAAAACGCTTTCTTAATATTTTGTCGGTCCGGTAAGTGCCGTTATATATCTGAATTCACGGGTATATCAGAATCATCCTTATAGACCAGTCAAATTAGGTGTTTCAGGGTGAACTAATTTAGAATTCGATGCCACCCGCAAAAAAGTGTTTGGTCTGGGGTCTACATACTGGCAAAAGTTTGCTCCTCGATAGCGATGTGTGGGGGATGAACAATTCGCGATTATTCAAACAAAAAATGGGACCTTCGGCGGTTTTACCTGAATATCTCCTAAACCATGCTAGATACGGAACCAAACCATTCATACCTTTTTTGTAGAGCATGAAATTTTCTATGAAAATGGTTCTAATGATCATGTTTAAAAAGTCAGCCGTTTAGAATGCACGCGCCGCCGAAGTCAAATTTACGGACTTCAAAAACGCGTGATTTTCGCGTTTCGCGGGTTTCGATAAAAAACTTTTTTCGATGGTTTCTAATTGTATTAAAAAATCGCAAAAATTTAGGTGTCCTCGGGAAGCCTTGAAAGGTACTTTTCATGGCACAATAAAATTTTTTGACCTTTTTTACTTATTTTACAGCTATGTGAATATGAAAAATTGAAATTTTGTTTTTTTTAAAGTCTTTTGCGATTTAAGGTACATAGCACTTATTTGTAATCAATGAAATCATATGGATTTTATTGCTGATGAAATTTCCTACAAAAAAGGACCCTTCCACTTTTTTCGTCCGGTGAACGCTGATTTTTTTATTACAGTGCAAAGTTGGAGTATGTCGCTTATTTGCTGAAATCACGTTTTCAGCACTCTCATTAATATTTACAATGCAACCAAGCGCAACAAAAATTTTTTTGTTAATAACAAATATTTTCCATTTTTTTTTGTTATTAATTTAGTAATAGATACATTTTTCAGATAACATCAGCAAAACATGTAATTTTGGACTTTCCTAATGGTACACAATAATATTTAAATAAACAAATTTTGCAATAACAAAAAAAAAGGGAAAAAAGTTTATAAACAAATAAGTTATCATCTAAGCTTCAAATACATTTAAATATTTTATTATGAAAAACCACAAAGTATCATTGTAAATATTAACGAAAGTGCTGAAAACGTGATTTGAGCAAATATGCGACATACTCCAAATTTGCACTGTAATAAAAAAATCAGCGTTCACCGGACGAATAAAGTGGAAGGGTCCTTTTTTGTAGGAAATTTCTTCAGCAATAAAATCCATATGATTTTATTGATCACAAATAAGTGCTAAGTACCTTAAATCGCAAAAGACTTCAAAAAGACCAAAATTTCAATTTTTCATATTCACGCAGCTGTAAAATAAATAAAAAAAGTCAAAAAAATTGTTTGTGCCATGAAAAATACCTTGCAAGGTTTCCTCAGGACACCTAAATTTTTGCGATTTTTTAATACAATTAGTTACCATCGAAAAAAAAATTTTATCGAAACCCGCGAAGAGCGAAAATCAAGCGTGTTTGAGGTCCGAATATTTGACTTCGGCGGCGCGTGCGTTCTAAACGGATGACTTTTTAAACATAATCATTAGAACTATTTTTATAGGAAATTTCATGCTCTACAAAAAAGGTATGTATAGTTTGGTTCCGTATCTAGCATGGTTTAGGAGATATTCAGGTAAAACCGCCGAAGGTCCCGTTTTTTGTTTAAATAATCGCGAATTGTTCATCCCCCACATATCGCTATCGAGGAGCAAACTTTTGCCAGTATGACTCTAGACCAAACACTTTTTTGTGGGTGGCATCGAATTCTAAATTAGTTCCGCGCCAAGCCCAAGATCGATCTAATTTGACTGGTCTATTAAGCCGTCATTACTGCTGCGAGGGAAAGCTTTATCGTTTTTTACGGTGTTTCCGAAAAAAACATAATTTCTTTGTGCGCCTTATGCTATAAAAATAAAAAATTTTCAACATCCGTTGCAAAGAGTAAATTCATTTTTGCTGTATTACCCCCTACAAGAAAAGCTACACGGCAACATTCCCATCGGATCTACCACCAAGTTCAGGCTTGGTATGATCTACACGAGAGTTCAGAGCAATGAGGTAGGGAAAGAAGCAAGATTGGCGATAACCGCCAATACTTGCTGTAATCAAGTGAAAACAACAAAAGATCCGGCACCCAAAGCACTCCTGAAATTCATTTCATGCAAGGGCCAGAAAAAGTGCGGTCGAGCCTGTGAATGTAAGAAAACAGGCTTGAAGTGTTCTGTTATCTGCACATGCTGTAATAGAGACGCGTGTGAAAACAGCGCCGCGATTTTCTCGAAAAAGTGTTTTTCGGTACTATTTTATCCAATATGGCGGTGGTCGCTCAAGGTTGAAAACTTAGAATATTAATTAGGACACCAAATCTGTCTAACTATAAAAAAATTTAGATTGGGTTATACTGAACCAATCAACCAAAAAATACTTAGAAAGACATTCCGTCTATAGTAGGATATGAAATGCCCTAAAACTAAAACAGTGTCTCTATGGCGGTGCCGTGCGTTCGAAAGAAAATTCGATATAAATCCTCCGTTCCATAAATACCAGTCTCAAGTCAAGTATATGGACCCATTTTCGAGTCAACGGTTCAATTTCAGTCGATTAAGCATGATCTAGGTGTAATCTACAGAGTAAAACTCCTCAAATTTTTCTGTTTGGCAGATCCGTCAAGAGGTATGGACAAAGAACGATATCAAAAAGATTCTCAATCTTGTAAAGGTTGCTCGTTAATTCGAGAAATACTTGCAAAAATCATTCTACAAACTTTTCAAATGTTGCATCATAATTTGAAACAATAAGGGCAATTTTTTCGATGCTCTATTAACCTCAACTTAGGTTAATTAGTGTTTAATGAACCAAACCAACCAACAAAAACTACAAATTTATAAGTGTAATCAATTACTTAAGTCTACTTCTATGTATAAGAATTTGTGATTTTTATATGGTTACGTTATAATTTATATAAACGTTTTTTGACTAGCACTTGTTCACCGATATAATCAATGTTTGATCGTGTCACTTATGCTCGATTTCTTCACCTTGAGATATCTATCGGATAAGTATAAGTATATCCAATCAAATTTTTGATTTGTTATTTTGAATTTGAATTACGGTTGTCTGATTGGTCGCTTGATTAATTTGAATGCTTATACCTATCCGTTAGATATCTCAAAGTGAAGAATAGAATCAGAAAACTTTGCAATGGTTTCGTTACTATTTGATTCAACAGGAAAGCTTATCTAAAAAAACAATAAAAAATTGCTTGTTTTATTAAATTTAGAAATGTAGCAAAAGTGACACTAAACTAAAACTCGAAATGGCCAACTCAAAAAAATCTGTGAAAGTTGAGTGTAGATGGTAAGTAAGATTTATAATCTTCGATGGAGTTATTTTGTGTTATTTAATTATGAATAAATGTAAATTGTTTATGTTCTGAACTAAATACACAAAAAATTCAAGAGTTGTCCAAAGTTCGAAAAATAATTTGTAACGGAATCAAGTTTTTCAAAGATCTAGTTAGTATCACGGTATTTATAGGTAAGGAATCTTTTTCTATCAAATAATGATTATCATAAAATCTAAATATTAATAATTTATAAAGTAATGCAATCGAAAATACATAATGAATCCATTTGTCAATTCATTGTAATTTCTTAGTAAGGTCACAAACTCCCTGGCATGGAGCCGAAGATCCAACAACTGCATATCCTTACGATTAGTCCAAAAGCCGAGCAACTATGACCTTCATAAACTAGATGGCTAAAGGCGACCGGAGACCGACAGTGCCAGCAAGTATTACATAAAATGTCTTTAGTTAAAACTTTCCTTTTATAAATATATTCCATATTAATAATATAATTATTAAAAGTTATCTTGAAATTAATTTTAAGATTAGTTATAAAATTTTAAAATAATTCCCTAAAAAAGATTAAAACATTATCTTATAAAATCAGAACATTATAAATTTAAATATTCATTTTCCAATTGAATATTCCGATATGGAAAATCAATAAATTTTAACATTACACTTTAAAATTATTACTTGTTAAAGTAACAATTAATAATGCAAGTGCGATCAAAATTATTCAAGTATAATTATTAGGTATTTTGTACAACAACTAAACAAAAACGAAAATATTGGGAAAAGGTCAAGTATCGTGCACACGAATTATCATTATCGAAAAGTATATTGAATTATATGGAATTATTTTGAGTTTAATGATTGATAAAATAATTTCGTAGCAATAAATTACCAAGAAAATAAAGAATTATTGGAAAAAACTGTTTTATTTGGTGTTGATAGTTTTTATGTCATTGGGTTATTCCCTAATATGAGGATGGCCTAGTAGCTATTCTGTTTCATATTTTACACAAAATTTGTAATATTTATTGTCAAATTATAGTAAACTAATATTAAATTTACAATAAAAAGTTATACAAATGTAAGACCATTACTTTCTCAACAAATTCAAGCAGTGTCAATCACAACCATGTAAGGCAACAACTTTGGATGACTCAAACACGGGCCAATACCGAAATAATAATTTCATAAAAATCAGGACCAAAATGGTTCAATGTTCCATTATCAAATATTAACAAATTATTGCATAAATATAAGGAATTTACCAATAAAATTGTTCAATATGTTGACGTGGCGAACATCTTGAAGGGCAGTTTTAACCACTTTTCGAGCTAAATTTTACAAAATAACCGACACGTACATATAGGTAAAACCTCTATAAACGATCTTAACAATATGAAAATACAAGAAAATCAATTCTAATAGGTTAATAAGACATTAATAATATGGCGACTTCAATGGAAAGTTGTACACTGTCAAATTATGCCTTTTATAAATAATTAAGTTCAATAATCAACAACTTACCAGATTTTTTATATAATCCTCTATTGCACGTACAGCAGAATCCGTTAATTTAACAAAAATTAAGTCTTTATTTCCACTAAAATTTTCTTTTGAAGCCAATCCATACTGAACACCTGAACAGAGCGCCGCCATTTCTGTCGCCTCCAGTCGCCTCTGTCGAACTTTCCAACTAGTAGCCAGCTGACGTTAATTAGTCAATTGGTCAACCATACTCATAAAAGTTATTTTAAACGGGGGTATTTATTTTTTTTGGGTTATTTATTTTTAAATAAAATAAACAGGTTCTAAATAATTTTAATAATAATAATTACAAAATAATTATCATTTAATACACAGCAGTAATTTTATAAATTATAATTTTCAAGTTGGTAGAGGTGTTTCTTAATTTTAAAATGCGTAGTATCATGCGCATATCCATATTATATGTTCACTAATCATCCAATAGAAATTAGCAATTTAGCTTTTAGGCTCTATATATTATCTCTCTTATCCATGCTTCTATACAACGCATAGGAAGAAGCCTTATGATCTGGCTCTGTGTCTGTCTGTCTGTCATTAAAAATTCTAATAAAATAAAGCACAAATAATTTAATCTATCAAAAATCAGAACTCACGTTCTTCAAAGAATTTTACTTATAATAAATTTTCGGGATGTTTTTATTAATAAATATCTGTTATACGCTAGTTGGACAGCTATGGTGCCGCCACCTAGGCGGTGATATTGTACATAAATTAGGTCAGAATTTGACCATAATTGACCAGAAGATGGCACGGCGTACTCTTTTTTTGGGATATCTAACCAATAACGCTAGTTGGATAGCTATGGTGCCGCCGTCTAGGCGGTGATTTTGTGCATGAATTAGGTGAAAATCTGGCCATAATTGACCAGAAGATGGCGCGGCGTACGCATTTTTGGGATATCCAACTAGCGTATTCACTCTAATAAGAATTTCTCCTATATAGAATATCAAATTAGATTATCGGCTTATCAATTATCGGATATTAATTATCCGATCATTATTAAATTTAAAGCCTGGCAGATTATGTCGCCACACAGGGTTTGCCACAATATAGAATATTTTTAGATTGGAATTAATTACTCAGATTAACCATATTTTTTAATCCGATACTCGATATCAAATAACAACACTAAATCGTCTCATCATCATCAATTTGCTTTTTTAATATCTCTAATACTTCTCTTACTTCTTCAGCTTCTTCTTGTTTAAATTTTTTTGACCTATTTGATTTGCGGACAATTCCTCTTCCGCCTTACGCTTACATACATGCTTCTCTTCTTTAAATGCCTCTGCACGCTTCAACTCCACCCTGTGCATAGGATATTTCTACCGTTAGCGTTTTTAGATTTTAGGTATATAGTATAACTCCTATATACTCTATAAACTTATATCCGTTGATCCGCCGATCCGTTGATCCGTTGATACGCTACGGCTAATCGTGTCTACGGCTAATTAGATGACCGAATAATCGACGCAATGAATAACGAATATAACGTAATGAATTCAAAGTGAAAAAATAATTTTTCATACGTTATTCTTTTTATTGGAAAGCTTTTGGGTATACAATATTTAAACTGTTTGCTTCCCCTCTCTTACTCCCGTATTTTGCGTCAATGATCAACGTATCGACGGATAATTATATAATATATTATATTATAATAAAATATAAAACGGCTTATAACAAAATAAAGCCCAAATAATTTAATCTATCAAAAAAGTAAATGTATGGAAGCCTAAGAACTGTCGCAAAAGCGAGTTCCACCTTGTTTTAAGACTATCTTGACTACATTTATCTTAATTTTTTCACCATAATTATATGGGAAATACGATTAAATAAATTGTAAACAATTCGCTAAATATATATATATAATTATTATATAAATAAAAAAAATGTTGTCCGGGTAATATCTTTAAGAAAATCTTAAACAAAAGAAAACATCTCTACTTACAATAATAATTATCATAATTTAGTTAAATATTATTTAGTCAAAAAATATAATTACCTATGTATTTATTGAGGAAAAGGTAACCAGTTATTTTTGTTCTTTTATGTATTTATTGCAAAAGGAGGTTTGTACCAAGATATCGATGTATCCTGTAGGTTAATGTAGGTTCAAGAAATTTTTAAAATTTTGATTTGATTTAAATGTTGTCGGCATAATGACCGTCGGCGTGTTTGATGTTGACATATTACTGGTCGGCATATTTGCCGATTATTCGTCGATATAAGACCAGTACTATGGTGTAAAGCCTACACCGGCCGACTAGGAAGCGGGTAACTAGGAAGGTAAATCCTGGTCGCGTCGAATGATGATCTAAAACTCAAGATAGATCTGTGGGCTGTGGGGAAGGCGACAGGAAGCCACCCCCAGTGGCGTAGCTAGGGTGATTTGCGCCCGGGACATGACGCACACTGCGCCCCTTCTCGAACCGATAGATTCTGAGGGCAGTATATTAATGAGCTTTTTTTTTTAGCTTGTTTGCTTCTTTCTTCAAGAGAATGCCATAATTTATGCGATTTGTAAAAATAAAATATACTCATTAAATTACTCATTTTGGCGCCCCTTAGCGTTGCGTCCGGGGACACATGTCCCCCCCTGCCTTTCCTAGCTACGCCACTGGTCACCCCCATTAATTAAATTCTCTAGTACGCCATCTTGGCTTTAGCTTTAGCTTTAATCAACTAAAATAGTTGATTTCTAACTATTTACCTAGATGAACGACTGCTCATTGCAAGAATTGAAGCGAGTGCACATTTGGCGGCTGCCATTTATTAGAAAGTCAAAAACTTAAGGAAAGAGAAAGGAAATCATGGATTTTGTAGGATTATACTGTACGTGAAACGGGAAATTTGTAATTTTTTTGTGTAGTTTTTACCCCGCTGGAGATAACAATAAATTTTTACAAAGTAATATAATAGAAATCTTTGGCTTTGGGCATGTTTGATCGCCAACGCCCATTGAAGGTACGGAATAAGGTTATTGGTGGTCGGCGTATTTGCTGATTACCCGTCGAGTCGGTGCATGTAATTACATGAACAGGGAATATTGAATATTATTATTATTATGATAACGATTATTACTACTAATTAGGGGGCGTCCATTAATTACGTGAGGCGTTTAGGGGGAGGAGGGGGTCGAGCCGAATCTCACCAAATTTCACGTGGGGGAGAGGGGGGTATCGGAAAATATCACGTAATTTTTTTGTGTTAACTATTCTTAAAAAAAATAATTAAGCAAATTATGCTTTTTTAATAAATCCAACGCAATCAAGCACAGATTAACGAATTTATACTAAAAATACGCATTTTAAAAAATCTCACGTGAGATTAGAAAGGGGGGGAGGGGGTCAAGCCAAATCTCACGACATACCACCAAGGGGGGCGGGGGGGGGGGGGGTATAAAAATCGCCAAAATCACCTCACGCAATTAATGGACGTCCCCTTAGCCGAACTAACTAATAAGCAGTGCCATATTAACTCTTTTAATTTTTTTGTAAATTTATTAAACAGTATGGGCGTTCATTAGAAAGGGCAAAGGGAACAGCTGCCCTCCTCTAGCTCTTGACTTAGGATTTAATTTTAGAATATTACAAAAAAAGTAGCACCGATAATAACCTGTGCTACTATGCTATTTTAATGTATTTTTTTAATATTATTTATAAATTTTATAACAAAATTATATTAAAATTATATAAATCGGTACACCAACGATACACTTATACCGGTATGCTCAGTAAGAAATTAAAACTAGTTTTAATAAAGTTTTATTTAAAAATATTTTTTAAAAGTGTATCGTGGGTACACCTATGCTAGCAATGTAATTTGTGCCTTTTGAAGACATGCTTTCTCATATAAAAATCGCTTCTATAGCAAAACTTATTAAACATTTTTTATTAAAAATTTTATTCTCTTCTCACCGGTTTATGAGATTTGACTTAAAAGAATCTCTGTAAATTTTTTTATAAAATACCCATAAGAGTAATGTTAATTTTATTAAAATTTTTACAGAGGTTTGTTTAAGTCACTGCATCTCGGAAACGGTGCAATAAATAGAAAAATGTAAATAAACTAAAATTAAGAGAATGAAATTTTCAACAAAAATTGTTTAATAAGTTTTGCTGTAGAAGCGATTTTTATATGAGAAAACATGTCTTCAAAAGCACAATTTTCATTGCTAGCATAGGAGTGTACGTTCAATTTTGTGTGCGGGTGTATATTAATATGATTATTTTAATTTAATATTGCATGCATTTTTAATGTCTACTTCGGTAAATTGATATTATAATCACATTAATTTATTTTAATATTTTTAAAATTTTGCTCCGCTCTCTCTGAAAAAATTTTTCTGGATAAACAATATCAAAAACATTGCTTGCGCATTTATCAATAACTTAACTAATACTACTACTAAACTTTAAAGATATCCTCAGCGGTTTCACAAATTCATCATATCATTACGAAAAACAAGAATACAATCATTATCAGGAACGCATTAAGCATGGTTGGATCCATCAGCCAAAAGCATTCGACGCAATGGCTCCCTTTAACTTTTATAAATTCGAATTATTAGCGAAATTAATTCAGGAGAAAATGAAATAATTTAAATCTCAACTAATTATTATATTAGAGGCTTAAAATTAAAAAAAGTCGATGTAGAGTTTTTTCCTGTTTATCTGACGCAAAACTTGTCTGTAGATGAGTGAAGCTATATTCAATAATCTGTAAATCTATGTATAGAACAACCTTGGAGCCGGCTTGGAGCTATATTCGGTCCTAACTATATACCTACGTTTTCTAACTTAATCACGTTTGTCTTTTTTTTTGACTATTTATTACATTTTTACAAATACAGTACAGTCTCGGTAATCCGAACACACGCTAACCCGACCATCCAGTAATCCGAACATAAGAAAAAAACTCAGTAGTCCACACAAATAGTTATAATCCGAACACAACTAATAAAATATTCGGATTATAGAATATAACTACAAAATTTAACTACAATTTTAACTGTTAACTACAAAATGCTGTGGATAGTTTTAAAATTTTTTTTAAGATGGGTATGTGAAAATTATGTTCCATCTCATAAATTTTTTTGTATGATTAATTTAAAGAAGAGGCAATTGAAAAGGAATTGGTTGTTACGAAATAAACCGTAATTACAAATTATTTTTCTAAAAAATAATTTTATTTTTTCTAAGCATAGTAGAATATGTATGTATGTAGTATTTATTTTGAGGTTTGTTTATTTTTAAAATAAAAATTGTTCTAAAAATTTCGTTTTTTAACTTGATCCAGTAATCCGAACTTCTCTGTAATCCGAATGAGGCCAGGTTTCCATTAGTTCGGATTACCGAGACTGTACTGTAGTTTAATTTCAGTGCATCTCAAGTACCATGTTAACATAATTTCAAGTGTAGAAAACAATATTGTTAACAAGAAAAACAAAAAAGAAAAAGAAACAATAAAAAAAAATAAATTTTACAAATTTCATCAGAAATTAGGTAGTACAAATCAAAAATCAAAATTTTTTAATATTCAAGTTTGTTCTACATAATAAGAAATATCTGATATCTATCCGAAAAGTCTACCGGTGGATCCAGTCTTATAAAAATACGGTCTATGACAAAATCCCGCTGCCACAATCCCGCGGCCATAATCCCGCCGGACCATAATCCCGCCCAACCACAATCTCGCCAAACGAAAATTCCGCCGGGTCATTTTTGTTAAATTTTCGAAACACAAACATTTTGATCTTTACACTTTTCTTGTATCATAGAAAAATTGCACTGTTGTTCTTTATGATTTGTTTTTTTGTAAACTAATATTTGAAAAAAACAAAATTGATATCGAAAAGTTTGTATCACATACTTACATAGAATACTTTGAATTTTGTTAAAAAATAACTGTCATAGGTGAAATTTGAATTTAAATTCGTTCAGTTTTTCATTCACGGTACTTGTATACTGCCGTGCTAAGGTTAATGGCTCCCAAGTGAACTTTCTGGTTATGCTACTGATCATACCTCCAAATGGACGGCAGGCTTTTCCACCGATTTGGGTCAGGGTAGCTTATGAAGTATTAGTAGGAGTACTTTTCCTAAGAATCATCATAAACTAACACTAACCTACTAATTTAGCCATAATAAATTTTAAGCCTGCGATAGATATTAAGGAAATTTGAGTTTGTACCTATAGTCCGGCGGGATTTTGGTTCGGCGGGATTTCGGTTCGGCGGGATTGAGGCCGCGGGATTATGGCCACGGGATTTCGTCCGATCCGGATAAAAATAGTATTTGAGAAATTTATTCTGCACCTTTCTCAGTTGAGAAACATGAATCAGAGATTACGGAAACTATATAGTGACAAATGAAAAGTATAATATTTTAACAGTGTTAGCTCAGAAATTTTTAGTTCGACTATTCACGAAACCCAGAGTACCTGAGCCTAGCCACCAAGATTCGCAATGTGCAAGAACAAGTCTGCTGTATTTATTTATAAACAAAGTTACTGTACCTATTTATGTAACACCTTGTATATTTATTTATCACACCACTGTTTATTTACCAGATATTTATCTTCACTTCCAAATCTGAACTAGAACTGTCTTCACAGAAAATCATATCTCTTTGAAAATTTCTAGAAACCTCTATTACAATCAAATCTGCAACTACCGAAACTATCATATAGGGGAGAGTGGAGAAATATCGACTACTTAAGCACTATTAAAGATTTCAAGTAGTAATCTTTGGAATTAGATGATAAAAATGGTAAAATTACTTGGTTACTTTATCTACTACAAGATTCTTAAATTGATTTTTCAAAAAAACAAATAACTTTATTTATATGGTATATTTTTCAAAATAGAAAAAATCTGATGTGGACACCACATAACTTCCTTGTAATTTTTATAATAATTGGACAAGAATCTCGTTAATCTATTCATGCGCGTCATTAATTACAACTTTTGGCACGGACAATCGCAACCAAAAATAGGAGGTGCACAACTAGATGCTATAAGTGTCTCAAATCCAAAATTTCAACTTTCTACGACCAACCGTATTTGAGTTATGCGACATACAGACGTCCGTACATACGTACGTACGTACAGACGTCACAACGAAAATAGTCAAAATGGATTCAGGGAAGGTCAAAACGGATATTTCCGTCAAAATCTGGAAATCAAAAAAAATCGGTATCACAATACTTCCTTGTTTTACAAGGAAGTAATAATAAAAAGGTCGGGTAATTTCGACCGGTAGGATAATATTGATCATGGTGGAGGGAAAAATCGACCAACAGTAATTTATAATTACAATAAGTAATGTTTTGAAATAAATTTTATTTTAATATGTTAATATTGATTTAATCTCCCATAGGTCATGGTCACGGCCTGGCGCTTGTGTGTGTCGACTGCTAAGCCGAAATCACCGGTTCGATCGCGGTCGGAGTAAAAACTTTATTTTGATCGTCTTCCCTCGGCATGCAATGGCAAATCACCGAAGTATTGGCGTAGAGAACCCTTCTAAAAAAGAAGTGGTTACTATGCTCTTACGTAAAACGAAGGAATCTGAGAGAAAGAGAGAGAGAGAAAGAGAAAGAGAGAGGTCACAAATATACACAATAGCCCAGTGGGTGTTACACCTATTTTCAAAGTTAAAGATCTGAAAATTTCCTATAATATGACTTTTATTATTGTTCTGTAACTTCACCCATTTCGGAGAAAATAGCACTGAAAGTCCATTACTTGTACTAGTGGGATAATTGGACGTAGTTTTATGCAGAACCCAACTAACCCACAATTTTTGAAAAATTATTTAATTAGGAATTTTGAACTATTCTTTGACTTGCAAAAAGCTAGAAAAAATTCAACAAGCTAATAAGATTTTTTGTAGATATTCATTATTATGAATAAAACTACCAACCCACATAATTTGAGTATTTTTGTACAAAATCAGGAAATACTATTTTTGGCTAAAAGGTAACATAGAAATAATGGACTTATGGATATAAAAGCATTTTCAGAACTGTCTTTCGCAGTGTACATACAATTTATTGTTATCATAAGAATGGAAAGCAATAATAATAATAATAATATTTATTAAACAATATGTACAAATCATTTACAAAATTGATAAACACATTCTTGTTTAACGGGTACTGGTTCAGCAAGCTGATTTTCAACCTGTACCGATATTTAGGCACCATCAATTTGAGCAACTAGCAGACGATTCATCACTTTCTTTTTAAACGTGAGCTTGGTTTCACTATTCAGAAAGAGATCAGAAAATTTGTTGAAGATTCTAAAAGCAAAGTACTCAAAAGATCCCTCAAACTTGGAGGTCTTGTGCACAGGAACCGATAGATTGCTACCATTTCTTAAATTCAGGTTGTAGCCGAGGGATCTTCTATTCAAAAGGTGGTGTAGATAGTTAGGTCGTCCTGACTATTATATAATAGTATAATAGAATAATAGAATATATAATAGAATATTATATAATAGTAATAATTCAGTGCAATGTTATCTTTGTAAATAAAATGTGGATAACGGTGATAGCAAAGTTAGTAAATTTAATAACAGCTACACAGAGAAAAAAACAATCCTCACAATAATTTTGAAGTAAATGTTCCATCAATTATTATAGTAAATTTTATGTAAAATGAAGTAAAATTGACTTCAAAATTGGTGTGAGGCTGATTTGAACTTCAATTATAGTAAAAGTTACTTCAACACCAAAAAGTTTTCTCGGTGTATTGAAGAAAGAAGAGACCGAAAACATCAACATTTAGCAGGACTTTCCTCCGTAACAGTTCATAATAATATGTTCTGCCGAAAAACTACATCAGGCCGTCTTCTATTGCAGCAGCTACTACTCTACGATCGTGACAGTCTCATTTAGACTTTTGAACACAGTGTTTCTATTGCTGTGTATTGATGAATTATTGATGAATATTTCTATGAAAGTGAAAAAAGAAACCATGTGAGAAGAAGCGTAATGTGAACGTTCAAGATCTTTCGTTCAATTGAACTGTGAAAATTTAATTTGTTGAACAAAATTGTTGTCGTTTTTTCCTAATTACAGGTACTCTTCGCAAAAACGAGTTTTTCCGATTTTGATCAACATATAAAATTTGATCATATCGCGTGATACATCGTTGTAATCAGAAAAAAAAGACTTTTCAAATATGCAAAAATCCAATATGGCGCCCATAAGAAAAACCTAAGTGGAGTGTTGTAGCTCTGGCATCAAGAACGCCTTGGAAAATACGATGAAAGATTTAGAATTCTTATGAAAAAGTGCCCCAAGAACGTCCTAATTAAAAACGTCTAGTTCTGTTGGTTTTCGCTTGAAAAAATAAAATCAAAAATTACAAATTTCCGTTTTTTTCCAATAATTCAAAAACTAAAAGTGACACATCAAATTTTCTTTTGAAAAATTGTTCAAAATAAAAATGCACAACTTTGCTCTAATTGAACAGACCTCGTATCTCTTTTAATAACTGAGATCCCCATGGTGCTCGAAAAACGGCCACCCTGTATAGCTTGAGTGTAATACTTTAATACTTACTAAATGTTGAATGTTTCAAAAATTAAATGTAATGTAACTTCATATGAGTTTTAATTAGGTAGTATGTCGAACGCATTCAATTATTAAAATGATAAAATAGAAGCTATATGCATTCTGGTAACACCTTTTAGAGGTGTTACCACCCACGTTAGAGGACTTTTAGTATGTTGAATTGGGAAGCTTACTACACGTTTTAAGCCAATTTCCAGAACTATATCATTTTTTGTTTTTATTTCTCATTTTTCAAGCTAAATTGACTGGGCTATATTATATAGACTTGTCGTTATCGATGGAACTAGGATCTTTTTTTTCCATCCCTAACTTTCCATTTTACAGCTCGATTTGTGCCCAGAAAAGAATTAATTTTATTTTAGAAGTCGGCCATTTTGTTATTTTCTGATAAAATTTAATAATTCTAGTTCTAGCGATAACGATAAGTCTATAGATTAATAATCTCTTTGATTTTTTTAATTCCGATGTCCTCTAGAGCCGAAATCACCTGGGCCAGTTACGTACCTTGTTTTGAGATGCCTACTTTGACCGGTATCACGTCGTTACGCCTAAAACAACTACGCATAAAACACTTACGACTAAGTCAGTACGCCTAAGCCTTTACACCTAAAGTGTTTTACGCCTAAAGTTTTTTACGCCTAACAACATGTACTCCTAAAACTTTTACACCTAACGAACTTACGCCTAAGTCTTTACGCCTAATAGATTTTACGCCTAAGACATCAACGACTAATAGTATATTTATGCCTTAAATAGGAGAAATTATATGTAAGGTATACATAAATACATTTCCATGATGATATATCATTGAAAATATTGAATATTTAATATGATTCATATTAAACTTGAAAAATAAAAAATCATTTTTCGAAAGCTCGTTTAAACTTGTGTTTTATTTCGTGTCTAATAGCTCAATATTGATAATTATAACTATATTATTTTCAAGAGCTAATAATTTAATTAATAATGGTTACAATATTATTTACAAGAAAAAAAAATTACATGTAAAATTTTAAACTGCCTCAAATTCATTTGCACACTGTTCCTTTACAAGGATGACCAAGAATCACAACTAAACGGGAGGATATTAAAATACAAACACTCTCGTCTTTAGATCTTTCATATCTCCGCTCCACACATTCGTGCAAAGCTTGAAACTTAGCATTCTAAATAATTTTTTTGGATAATTTAAATAATAATAAACGATTTAACAAGCATAAATATATTTAGGCGTTGATGTCTTAGGCGTAAAATCTTTTAGGTGTAAAGACTTAGGCGTAAGTTAGTTAGGTGTAAAAGTTTTAGGCGTACATGATGTTAGGTGTAAAAAACCTTAGTCGTAAAATTCGTTAGGAGTAAAAACTTAGGCGTATCGACTTAGTCGTAAATGTTTTTAGGCGTAAAGACGTGGAGCCGTAAGCTAATTGATCTGAAATAAACAGAGAAAATTTGTTGGTATTATTTATATTAAAACATTAAAAAAACTAACAAAAAAAAATTTAAGAAATAGGGCATTTTAAGAAAACACTTAATTAATAGAATTTATCAATTTTTATTTTACAATATATTCAACATATTATTTTGCAATTTCAATAGTACTACCTTAGTAAAAATAAAGCACTTTATCTACCCGTGCTGTTGAAATGCTACCTTATCTACTCTGAAATTAAATTCTACGCTTTCCTCAATTAATATTTTTCATTTTACGAACTAGTTTCTACTCTTCGCATTGTTTTTAAAAATATTAAAACGTTTTTAACTTCATGGTATTTTTCAACATTTTCCTATAATACATTATTTATAAAAATTTAAATTAAAATTTAAATTACCTTGTGATCTTGTCGTCACTTAATCCATTAAATTTAATGTTTAATTATTTATTTATTAAATTTAATTATTTAAAAATAATTTGAAAACAATAAATTGAGATAGTGATTATTTAAAAAAAATTCAAAAATAGGTGTGAAGCTTAAATGTTCTTGTTCACTTAGGCTTACGAAATTAGGTTTTTTTTAAATTTTCCTTATTTCTAAAAATTCAAATAAGTCCATTTTCTTTCCTTTTTACTTTATCATACAAAGTATGAAAAAGTATTGTTATCGTGCGGAAAAAAAAAATTGAGATTTTGATGAATTTAGGCATATTGGGATCCCAGAAGCGGAAAATCATCATTTCCAAAAAATGTCTGTATGTATGTGTGTGTGTGTGTGTGTGGTCAAATTTTGTGTGCGCTCTACCTCAAAAAGTAATAGGAATTTTTTAACAAAATTTCCTATTTAGTTCATACATATTGAGACTTAGAACTGATTAGATTTTGGTTAAAATCGGTACACGGAAACTCAAAAAAAAAAATATTTTGTAAATAAAAAAAATAATTTTTTTCCTTTTCTTTAAATTTTATTTTTTTATTAAATTCTTCTCTATAATAATATTAAAAAAGTATTAATCAATAATCGTGTAAATATCCAATTTTTGAAAATATTCGTTTTTCAAATTTAAAAAAAAAATTTTTTTTCTTATTTTTAAAATTTTATTTTTTTATTATGTTCTGTTCCGTAATAATAATAAAAAAGTATTAATCAATAATCGTGTAAATATCCTATTTCTTTATATTTTTGTTATTTAAAAGTATGATAAAGTTATGGGCATGGGCACATCCGATTTTTGTTCATTGTGTAAAATATTTATATTGTTTTCAGTTATTCGATGTCCTATTTCTTATAGATGTTGGAAATATGTTCTTGGAAAACGTATAGCAAGCTATATATTCATAGCAATATAGCTACATTATGAATATGAAATAGTCACCCGGGTGACTCGTAGTGAAGCTAATAGGCTGATGCCAAAACAAATTTGAAATATTAAAAATAAGAAAATTAATAACAGGCAAGGACCAGGTGGAAAATGTTGTTGAGGTTCCAACTTTAAGAAAAAAAAACATTTTAAACACCAAAACACTGGGAATGATGAAATGAGGATGCAGTTTAGGGGTTGAAAACAGTTTTTTGCGATTTGCGGCGAAAGGTAACCTCCTAGCGAAAAATGTACAATACAAAAGTTGTAAATGCTAAAAGAATCTAAAACTTTTGTATTTAACACTTTTTAATATAACCTCAAATTAACCATCAAAATGGCTAAAACCGATTTTTCAGTATTTAATTTTTTTCTCGCGTATAAATGACTTAATTTACATGAAAATTTCTGAAAGTATGTCTTTTTTAGTGTTAAATAAGCATGATTTTTTCGCAGTTCAGAAGACGACTAGTTTTCGAGTTATGTACATTTTTCGAAAAAAATACTCTTATCTTCCACGAACAATTCTCTTGATGTTTTTTAGGATTTCCAAGGTCTATTTGTGGTCATTTTAATCGTTGAAATGTCTACTTTAAAATGGGCTATGTGACTTGGTAGCTTATTTATCGTTAAACCGCTTAAAACTGCTAAAAACTGAAAAACAGTCTCTCCGAATCACGATTTTTTGAATATATTATTTCAATTTATACTTATAGATTTACTAGTACTTTTGCATCAACTAAATTTCAATGGGTTCAGTATTTTTTTCCACAAACCAGGTTCTAGTAATGAAAAGGATTCATATTTTATATATCCAATTGTTTCAATCACGAATCGTATATAAAAATATAATAGCATTTCTTCACGCTTTTTCAGGTTGTGAAACTATATGCTTCTGGTTTTGCTGGAAAATAAAAAAAACCATAGTATTTAAAATTGTTATTGAACATTAAAGATTTATCAATCCTCGTTAGTATTTTTTATATTAAAAATGCAGAAAAATAGATATTTCATTAAATCAACTAAGATTTCAGTTTTACCAACAGGCAACTAAGAAATCTAAAAGTGCAGTTTACGTTATGCGATTTTGCTTACGATTTTACATACGATTTCTCTTGCATGACTGGTTTGGGCGGTTTTCTGTTCACGACTTTGTTTGCGAGTTTATCTTCGGGTCGAATCATATAACGTGAATTTCAAAATATTTGCTTACGATAACTTGGAAGCAAAATCGTAAGCAAAATAGCAGGCAAAATCGCACAACGTAAACTGCACTTTTTAATTCCCGAAACATTATTAAAAAGTATAAGTTCCAGTTGTGCAAGTGAGTGTAATAAACAAAGATGTGGCTGCCGAAAACACGGCTTAAAATGTACCAATTTATGCAGCAATTGTCATGAAAACTGTTCTAATAGATACCTAATAATGCTCGTAATTTGAAGAAGTAAGTAATTCAAAGGCGACTATCGATGAAGAGCTAGCAAAGAATCTTAACATCGAAATTGAAGAGCATGAATGAAAAATTAAATCATTTATACGCAAGAAAAAAATTAAATACTGAAAAGTCGGTTTTCGCCATTTTGACGGTTAATTTGAGGTTATATTAAAAAGTGTTAAATACAAAAGTTTTAGATTCTTTTATTATTATCTACAACTTTTGCATTGTACATTTTGTATACTTACTCTGCACAACATGGTCACCCGGATAACATAATAGTGGAATGGTGTTTTATAATTAAAATTTTGACTTAATAGAAATTTTAATAATAATAATATTCATTTTAATTCGGCGTCATTGTGGCCGGGTATCTAATACCTGACTGTTTTTAAATCTCTAATAGCTGTAAAACAAAATACACTCGTTATTTGCCGTTCACAGTAGCTGAAGTTGTGGAATTCACTAAGAGTTTTAGGTATTTTAATTAGTGTCATTGTGGCTACGGTGGAATTTGCACGTCTGTGAAGAGCGCTCTGGTAGTTATACCCACAGAACATATATATTGAGAAGCGAAACCTGCATGTTAAATGATCGCAACACGGCCCTCCTGCGCCCGTAAGGCAAACTAAAATTTAGCGCGACGTTTGAATAGCATTGTATAATTTTATAATTTTATTTCCAAACTTAAAATTTCAAATTATTTAAAAATGTATTTAAAAATTTTCTATAATAAACAGGTAATTATAGAAAATTATTAAATACATTTTTTAAGAATTTAAAATAATTATTTGCTAAATCTGACCAAGGTTAGTAGTTGTAATAAAAATTCACAAACTAAAAATGTACAACGAATATATTAATAAAAACTGAAATACACTAAATACGTAAACAAATAATTTTTGAACTAAAATAAACATTTTCTATACAAGTTAATAAAGAAATTAATAAAAAAAACCGTTTGCAATTACCACCAATGACTATAATAATTGTGATCTTGAAGATCATTGCTTGTTCCTTCATTATCATGTGAAAGAGGCAAATCTGAATATGAGCATGAAGCTGTCGAGAAAGAGCTAGGTCCAGTACAAGAATTATTTAAAGAAACCGAATCATGTAAAATAGGCAAATCTACCCTTTCGATCAATTGTTCATCAGCAATGCCTTCTAAAACATTGGAATTACTTTGAACATTTGAAATTTCTACAAGGCAAGGTACTGGCATAGCCCCAGAAATTAACCGTTGTTTTGCCGCGTTCACAAAATCACATTGATTAAAATGATCTTCACAAATTTGCCAATTTCTTGTATTTTTTGTACAATCTACGTTACAAACATTTCTCCAAATATTATGAACATGAACATCTTTAGGAAATGTAAAGAAATGTTTAACCATATCAATATTTTAGAAAACCCAAAAAATGCACTAAACACTTTTCAGAACTAAAATGTTTAAAAGTTAGCACATGTAAAATACACTGTAAGTATTCGCAAACGTTTTCACCATACTATGGCATCATCAGGCGATGAATTAGGAAACATTTAAACATTTTAGTTCTGAAAAGTGTTTAGTGCATTTTTTGGGTTTTCTAAAATATTGATATGGTTAATATCGAGTTACACTACCTAAACCACGTATCAATTGATTATTTAAAGAAATGTTTGTTTACATAATCGCCTTTCGTATTTAAAAAGTAATGATTTTCACAAGGATACTTGCAGCTAAACTTCTTACGGCCAACCAATTCCATTGCTAAATTAATATATCAAACGAAACCTGAAATTGAAAAGAAATTTGTTTAAATAATGGTGTAGTATCTGCGAAATCTTATACTTAACTTTCAATTTTCACACACAATAAATTTGCACTTCACTTTGTAGGGATCACAGATTAATCATTTACAATAGGTATAATGGACATGGATAATGGACATGGATTCAGGACATGACACAATAAATTTATTTTGATATAAATTGTTGTATCATGGTTAGGGTACACGCGCTTTTTGTACAAAATGCACAAATATAACCTAAAATAGAATGATTATAGAAAGTAACCAACTATGTGATTTTAAAAATCACTAGAAACCACCATGGAAATCACTAAACTCTGCAAATATCATCGTTTTTAGTCGGGTGTATACGACACCTTATGAAAATTACGATAAGGCACCGCCATGTTGTGTTTCGGTATTTCAAATCTCAGCTTCACCCCCATGGTTATACCTGGCCACAATGGCTACGTAATATTTGATCTCAATAGCGATTAACTTAGCATATAAGAAATAAATATGAGTTGTTTTTACGTAATTTATAATTTTATGTTAACGTGCTAAAAAAACATTTATATTTTGTCAATTGTTATTCTTTTTTGTGTTTGAATATATAGGTAGTTATATTCAAAGTTATGTTCTAACAAATTGATTCACAGAAGAAGAATATTTAAATTTTTAATGATTATAATAGGTTCATTTTATATTATTTATAACAAATATATATATGTTTAATTTTTAAAAATAATGTTTACAATTACCTAATACCCCAATATAAAAAAACTAATTATGGACATAAGGTTGATTCAGTGCAATAATGTACATGGGTATAATATACCCGGCCACAACGGCGGTGTTCTGTTTGGTCGCCACAATGACGCCGGGTTATAGTCGCAGCAAGTTACGGAATCAATCCCAATTTTTTCCGGACAAGATGGATCGGAATGCGGTTTTCTGCATTTACTTCTAAAAATTATCAATACAAATATCACCTAGGTGGGAATATCCCGACGGTCGTGGTTGCATCGCTGCAGCCAAAACTGCATTCAAAAAATGCATTTCTTGAGACGCCCTTTGGACGAGTTAATAAATTTGTTAAAAAGAGTCAGAATTGGCCCAGAATAGGTGCCCTGGGGTTTTTGAGGTCGCTGATCACGATTATGATGTCCAAATTGCCACCCTGACCACCTGGGGCTCAGGAACGCCGACGAAAGTCATCTCCGTGGAACTCTCACAAAATTCATCCCGGGAAGGAAAGACACTTGGTGTTCGGGGGTTTTTTGGGTCGCTGAATTCAAATATGGCACGGCGAACACCCCCCAGACACCTGGTGCGCCACAACTTGGACGTGAACGTCATCTCCGTGGAACTCCCGCACAATTCATGATCCATCTTGTCCGGAAAAAATTGGTTATTCGACCAATTTTTTACGTATCTTGCTGCGACTATTAAGATTAATACTTATTCTATAATGTAAATACTTTGTAATGGCAATTTTTCTAACAATTATTACAATTTATTATTGTTTCACAGTGTTCATTGCACACTGGACGACTACAGATTTAACAGCATTTTCTCGTATTTGCTTGCTTTTTACATCCTTGACCCATTCAACATTTTCCTGTAATAGAATGACGTCCTGTTCTATGTCGTGGCTGATTGGAGTTGTCTTTAATAACTAATGTGCTTTGTTGAAGAGAAATACCCAACTCTCACTCGATTCCTGTTCTCGTGTTGAAATGTTGTGTTACGTGTAATAACTTGGCTCTGAGCAAGCTGCTTGCCCAGCTCTTGAGCTCTTGGAAAACTTTTTGACGAAATCTAATCTTCTTTTCAAGAGGATTATTATCTGTATACCGTGAAACGGAGTGGATCAGGACATGGGGGTGAGTCGGCACAAACGTGTCTGGATTTAAATTTAGCGCTCTTATGCCGATAAATGTAAACCTACTCATCGATGACCCCTATAGTGAATGTTTGTATTATATTTTATATCCCTGCTTGTCACACATGTTCGTCAATAATTAAAATTTGATTATTTTTTAAAAAATTACCTGTTTTTTACTAATTAGATAGTTTCTGTTAGATTAATAGGAGCAAATTTGTTTTAAAGGTGTGTACCTACATTTTTTTTCTTACTCAGTAATATTTGTACTTCGAGATTATGGTTCTGTTTATCCAATGTAACGTACTGCTTTTTTGCATGAGCCCTTTTTATTTTTCAGTACATTTTCGGGGTGAGTTCGGACAATGCCTAGAACCTACAAGACCCCACTGGGAATTAAGAAAAGAAGCAATTATAGTAAAGATATATTTATAAATGCATTGTAACGGTTCCCCGGAAATTTGGTCCCCGGTAATTTGAAACCCGGTAATTTCACCCCTAGGTAATTAGATTCCCTGGTAAATTGGTCCCCGGTAATTTCAACCCCGGCACGGCAATGTCTCTTTTAGGAGCGATTTAGCTAAAAGAAATCATAAACTAACACTAATCTAGTACATAACCGATGCATATCTTCGCGAATATATCTCTTTTTTTCGGATAATATAACTAAGACCAAATTACAAACATGAAGAGGAACAATTTTATAAAATAATGTATTTTAATAAATTATTTTAAATATAAATGTATTTTAACCCTTAAGTTGGCAATGTATCTCACAAGATACATGGTTTCAGCAATTTCCTTTATCACGTAGGATTGAAAAACTCCGAATATCTTTTTGCTAAATTATTTTTTAGCAATAAATTTTTTGCTAAAGTATTTAACCCAAGTTATAGCTTAGGCTTTGATTGCAACATGGTTAAATACTTGGACCTCCAAATGCGACAGAAAAGATTCTGTTATTCAAAATATACCAAAACCTGTCCAGTCTCATGTCTCATCCCGTTTGACGGTACATAACGAAAGGTGCTAATGCTGTTAAGTCCATCATGTTGTAATATACGGCTAATGGCCATCGGTCTGTTCACCTACATAATATATAATAAGTGGCGATCACCTAATCAGCACAACTACTTTTTCATAAACGTAATAAAAAAGTATAAAAATACTAATATGATGATATTTGAATTAAGTTTCCCACATAATTCTAGTAAGTCACCAGGGTGACTCTCGTGCACAATGAATTAAAATTTTATGTGGCCAATCAAATTATTTGTCATAAATTTTTTAAGTATAGAAACATTCGTCCAGGTACAGTTTATCGTCAGATATGTGATTTATCAGATACCAAATTAATTTTGATTTAAAAACTATTCAAATAAGTTAGATCGATAAAAACTCAATTAGTATACATAAGTATACTAAGTAAGTATACTTTGTAAGTAAAAATAGAGTTTATGGCACTTTCATAGCAAAATAATATTTCTTCTTAATATAAAAACGACTGTAGTAGTACTCAAATATAGTACAAAACATGACAATCTTGGTATACATACTACCTTTGATATACTACTAATAGTTTAAAGCGACCTATCTAACAAAGTTATAAATTTGGTATCTGCGGTTTGTTTGAGCCAAAATAATCTTTAATTTCGTTTTCCTAAGAATGAGTTTTCAACTTTTACAATGAATTTTTTAAAACTTGGAATGAGTTTCTAAAGTATAATGTATATTTACACAAAATGCAGTGTAGGGTTAATATATCGGATCCAAAATGGCCGATAACCTTTACGACAGTTTTTTAAAATCCTAATAATATAGAGGTATAAAAAATGTATATTTATTTTAAATTTCATTCATACCAGACCATTTTAAGAAAATTCAATATGGCGCAAGTTTTTCTGCAATTGTTTTTAGAAATAAAATCTGTCATAGCATATCTTAATATCATTTGGTGAAATGATCTTAATATTATTTGGTGAAAATCACATCAAAATGCTTTCGGGGTGAAAATAAAAATGATTAAAAATAGATTTAAATACACTTATGTAGGTACTTACATTTAAAAGATTAAATAATCTTCGCAAAAAAAATATGTTGATGTAATTATTTTTTATAATGCATATATTTCCGACAAATAAAAAGAGCACACGCTTGGTAACAAAGGGACACTTATTACCTATAAATAAATGTAAATATTAAATTTTCTTTTATATCAATACATTATATAATTTTTATTATAATCATAACTATGGTCCATTTGAATAATTTAATATTAGTGGATTTATTTAAACGATGTAATAGAAGTTTTTGTAACATGTATTTACATCAGAGCAATCAACCAACCAATGCAATTTATTGATCGATTAATTAGTAAGAATACAATGCATATAAAGAACTAAATCGATAGATTTATGTTCCTATTTTTACAATTTTAACATTATAAATTTACATAAAATGTTTTTTTTTACATTCACACCAGAAATTTTTAAACACTTTGGTCATTCTTTGATTAGATATTTAAAATTAGATAGGTAAATTTATTTCAACGTACCTACTTAGGTATAAGAAAAATATATTAAATTTTTTGCTAAGCAGTAAAACTATTTGAACAATTTTAAAGTAATTAATATACAGTATTAATTGTGGTTGAATAAACAGTACACAAAATTATAATAATATGATACAAGCACCAAAATGGATATGATTTATTGATAAAAACACATGAATTGATTACACCACCATTTAGAATTTCGTAGCAAAATTTTTTAATAATATTATTGAAAAATTTACTTTTAACAATATGGTAATCAACTTACAATAATAATTGTAATTAGGTATTTATAAAAGTGAAGTCTATAACGTTCCACATACTAACGAAAATATACAGTATGATGTCAGAACATGATAGACGGTCATCATACCACAATGGAAGATCGTGATTGATACAAATTTATCGATAGTGAGATGTAAGGAAAGTCTAACTAACTACAAGAAATGCATTAAAAGATTTCGACATTCTATTAACAAAACGTAAATAATTATTCATAATAATTATGTTATTTACAAAGTACAAAAATGTCTGTATTTTCCATGTCTAACGTAACATAATTAATAGAAATTACATAGACTTACATATTGTCAACTTGTAATCTGTGGTCATTGTATATATTTTTTTTTTTTTTGATATCATCATCAGTGTGCTATAAAACAAGAATATGTAATGGTTGTTGGTGGGTACACACATTCTTCAATTCGGCACATATAGCACAACACAGATACACATATACATACCTACTATATTTTGAATATCACAGTAAAGAAAGTATGTATTATGTAACGAAGATTCGTAAGTTAAATTTACAATTTTCATAAGCAACACATTTTTGAGATGAAGGAATCAAAAGTAGATATAAGGCGTAACTCTTACATGACAGTCGAGTGTATTAGCACGATTTGCATAAAATTATAATTTTAGAATGATACAACGCTAAAGTTTATAAGTTTAATAAACTTATTATATCTTACTTATAGATAATTACAGCAAAATTACTAGTATAGAATTAGAAATGGAACTTTGAAAAATTCTCTCATGCATATAAAAATATCTATGATATTTATTACTCAATTTTCTTACGCTAGTTGAATCACATTTTCAAGTACAAATACATGAGAGAAATTCCTAACACTTGAGAATAAATTTATTGTTATAGTTAAATTAAAATGAATTAATTTCATTTGCAGAATTTAATGGGATGCTTTATGATTCTTTTTTATTTACACTAACATTTTTATTGTTTTTTTTTTTTTGAAGAATGGTTGAGGAGGCACAATAAATATTACATACTGCTGATGTCAGCTTAAACTGTCTCATCATCAGTTAGTATCGGACGGTTCATTACTTTATTTGTTTATACACTGCTGGTGACGAGTAATGAACACAGCTCTGTATATTTTTATTTCTTGATAAGTCATAGAGACTCAAAAGTTTAACAAGAAAGTAGATGGTAATTCAAGTTAACTTCACTAATTAGTGCCGACTGCATTTTCCTGACGAATATCAGATTTTAATTTTACAAATTCCTTTGCTACTTCGTCGTTGGTGCGTTGCGATAATATTCTTAAGATGGTCCATCCCGTTTCGTCCATTTCAATACGCTTGCCAAGCGATAGCCAACACGCACACGATCCCTATAGGCGAAAATAGAAAACGAAATTAACAATCGGTAAAGTGATAACACCGGATGGTACTTACTCTTTCGACAATATTTTTAAGTTGCATAACGGCTACACCAACAAGTCGATCTTCTCGAGCAAAACAGTAATCTTTTATACATATGTGTAATTCAAAATAATCTAATTGTTCTTCGTTTCCAATCATACTGTTGACAAAAATAAGAAAAATAGTTATATTTAAACCAATTTCAAAAATAATCAGGAACTTACAATTGAAACGTTTCATTGAATTTCGGAGACCAGTTATTTGATTTTGACTTAGTTGCCTGTTTTCTTTTTTTATCTGCTAGATGTGGACCTATTAAGTTAATTTCAACAAATGGTCTAAACATTCCGGATACCAATGTCCATTTCAGATCATTTGCAGCAACAACTGAAAGTTAAATACATATCATTAATATATTTAGTTGAACTTTAATCCACTAAGCATGTGTCAGTAGATTTAAAGTGTTTTTAACGTCATAACCATTTTATAACGTTATAATAACGTGCTATATTGCAACGTCTATTTTCGTTATAAACACGTTATATTAGCAACACGTTAAAAACACGTTAATTCGAATGGGATTTCTACGTTGAATACACGTTTTTAAGTTGTGGTTATCGATACTTTTTAAAATACATTTACTTATTTTTTAAATAAGTATATAATAAAAGGTTTAACCAACTTGCTCATATCCTGTATTACTTCATTTTAACTCTCAGTATTAAGAAAAATTTAAGTTGCACTTGACTGTATGTAATAGTATAACAATTTTATTATGCATTTGAACAATTCGTTTTTTTTTCTCATATGTGTATGTCCATTGTATGTAAGTGCTATTACTATTTCCGTTTTAATATACTGGTAAATAATCAGTTTTACCTTTTATCGTGATTTTATGTTCTCCGGTACCAGGATGTGTAAATAGATCTACTTGAATAGAAACTTCACCAACACTGCCTTCTTGAGATTCTATTGTATCTATAAAATAATTAATTTACATATTAATTACTTATAATTATGCAATTATTAGACGAACCGTGTAACGTATTATATTAATAGTACTTTTTGCAATTACCTAAGTAACTAAGTAATAAATAACTAACAATATGAAAACAATATAAGCTTGTATTTACTACTATAATCTAAATCTACCATGCTCTTTGTTCAATTGCAAAAATTGATCAAATTTCAAAAACTCTTGGATACCTAAGAACCTATACATTTCAAAAATATATGCATAAAGCGAAAATCGTATGATAAACAAATTTTATAATATTAAATTATAAATAAATATTAACAATATTTATTATAAATTGATATGTTTGATTGGTTACTATTTATAAAGTAAAGATTTTGCAGGATGTAGGTACTTTACGACGTTTGAGCATATCGTGTGCACTTAACTTGAATCTTGATTCAAGTTGAACAATGAAACAGCGATAACCTATTATCATAGATAACAATAATTGTATCAATATAACATTTATTATTATAGTTATTTATGCTACTATGTAAGTTTCATAGTTTCTAACAACTAATTTTTTTAATTAATTTTTGAAAAGTAATCTCCCATCAAATTTGTGTTGTATAAATATACAACTTAATCAGTCAAAGCTTTTTGATTAAAAAAGTTTTCAATAATTTCAATAGCTAAAATTTATTTCTCTGTCTAATTTATAAGAGCAGATAAAAAGTTAAGAAGTTGCTAAGTTACTTAACTAAGTTTAAATTTGTACTCTTTTGAATCTGTTTAAAATTGAAACCTAAATTAATAACTTTTACCCGTTAAGAAAAGCTTTTGCAATTTAACTCAACTAAATTCAAATAGTTATACATAATATATCACCCATAATCGGATGTAAAGCCTCTTTCTCTTAGATAAGGGATTTTAGGTACACCCTAACAACGCTGGTCAACCGAATTGGTAGAAACCTTTTAAATTGGTTATCAGACGACCACTCATCCAAGTGCAAACCGCTAGCAACCTTGCTAAACATGAGGTTCACCCTGATGCATACACAAAGATATAGAAACATTAAAGTATTTTTAAAGCTCCAAGAAATAAACCTTTCCAATAAAAGCATTCCATTATGTAGTCATTTATTTTGATCTTGACCACGAGATCACGTTGACTTAGTTTAGCCATTGCTGCTTGAAAATTAGATGTAATAATATTCTATATTATCCTTATTAAACCACAACACAATAATGGTAAAATAAAAATAGCGGCTACGACAATTTCGTTTGAATAAAATTCTCGTTGTAAATCTCGATATTAATATTTTGAACATGGTTTTACCAAAATACTATTAATATCAGTAATGAATCTTAAAAAGACCTAATTCATCTCTTCATAACTTTTCCATTTTTTATAATTGTACCTGTATTGTGTGTAAACTTGAGTAATTGCATGTTTTAGTCTCAAAGACATTCCATTTGCTTTGTATTTATTCAATATAAACATTCTAGTACCTAGTTTATAACTTATTGATCTCGTACACTCTTCATTGTTTCGTCCATTTAGTAAAGTCTCCAAACATAAATAATTTTGTTGTAGTAAACTCAAACTTTAATTTGGGTCTGGGTACCTGCTTATATTGCTTTAGGTCTTTGCGCATTACAGAACCATGCAAAAAACTTTTCTAATGCAAAAACACTGTATACCTATTAAGTAACATCATCCATAGGTATAAAAATATTGTGTGTGTAATGCGCATGCAATTTTTGATATCAATCTATTTGAGAAGGTAATGTCTTAATTAAATTCAAAATATAGCCTTTCATTGTTCCTACTTATTTATTTACAAATGCATTAAGATATAATTAGCATGCTGAAACAAATCAAACAGCAGCAAGTTTCAAATTATTTTTTCAATCATTACTAACTTATTAATATTAAAACATATAGCTTAATTTTGACAGATTATTTATTATTTACTAAGTAAATAACGAAGTACATGTTTTAATATTATAAAAATAATTCTTTGTAAAGCATGTAGGTATTTTCTCTACTTAACATGAAATTTATAAAATAATTTTGTGTTTCATATTTTAGAAATATTTTATTTCGTGATATTATTTAGTACTTATTATTAATTTGATAAATTAATGTATGTCGCTAATTAAGCAGCAGCGTTTTACAAGGACACCAACTTTAAAGAAGAAACGATGAGGAAAGTTTCGTCTATTTATTGTTTTAAGTTTTCTACCATCGAATGAATTTTCTGACTAAACGTAGAAAAGACATTAAAAAATGACATTAATTTTTTTTATATTGGACAAGTTATTTAAGAAGTTGATAGATTTTACGACATCCACCTAGAGCGTTCAGAAGATTGATGAAAAATGTGCATGTAAAAATAATAAAAAAATAGAGTAAGTGAATATTATAGTTGAGGCAAGGGTTTTTATATTTCCACTAAGTAGATAAATTTCATCCTTAGAAGATGCTTAAAAAGTTCTACTTTCATCAATTACAATATGGCTATTTGGCAGTTATTTTGAATTTAATTGGAGAAATATTTTGTTGTTGCTGTTTTTGTATTCGACACTGATTCTAAAGACGATTCAGACTGCCGTTGTCTGTTTGTTATGTTGTATAGTTAGAAATTTATCTACATAGTAGATGGTAATTAATAAGACCCTTGGCTCAATTATACTATTTATATCGGTATAGGTCAACCAATAAGATATTAAATGCTTTTGAATGTTTTGAAATAAAAAATGTTTCTAAACCGTTCCTTTTAGTATTTATAATAATATTATAGAGTTTTTTTTCTATGTACATACAAGGATTACGAATATTATAGTACAGTAGAGTCTCGAAACAGTGAACAGCGAAAATCATGTTTTTTCAAATAAAAATTCCGAATTTATTTCTTTTTCTTTTCTCTTTTCTCTATTTTATGCTAAATAAAAATTTCGATTTAAAATTAAAAAACCAAATATGATTTTCGCTGTTCATACTTTCAAGACTACTGTACTAAAAATATTTGAGGAAGATGTAAGCACTAAACAAGCGAAAAAACGATTAGGTATTTAATTTAAATTAAATAAAAATTAAAAAAGGATAATAATGCGATATAAGGCCCTATTTCCCGATTATTCTGGAAAATCTTATTTTTTAAGATCATTTATATGATGTATACCAAATTTACCTTCTCCAATTTGGGAAATTACGGTGGATACATAAGTAGTTTAAAAATGAAGACATTAAAATGTATACAAAAAGCTGCATTATCTTCAAAAAATCGGCGCCCTTGTTTACTAAACTAAGCATACTAACTGCTTGCAGATTATAAACTTCCTAATAAATGTGCTAGAACGCATTGATCTAAGAAATATCAGCTTGAAATTGTGAGTGTAATTAATACCTTGACGACTTTCTCGCCGTTTCTTAGCTTTGAGAGGTTCTTCTAGTGCTTCTAAATCAGACTCAGCATCTTCACGATCAAACGAGATTTGACGTTGTAGCATTGTTTCTTTATTGTTTAGAGGCACTTTGTAAAGTGAATTTTAGTTAAATTAAGTGTATATTGTATGTAGTGTATATTTTAAATTTATTAAAATTCAAAATTATAATTCAAACCATTCAAAATTAGTGTAGGTACATAAGATATCTTGAATATAAATAAATTTATAATACTCTTACCTTCGTTAACTTGGGAGGTCACGAAAGTTTTAATTAACGTGTCAGTAGTTTGTGTATATAAAGATAAGGCATATCGTAAGCTTTGAAGTTCGGGACTTTTATCGATGAAAGCTTTCTTTACACCACTTCCTCCGGCATAGAAATAGGTCTTGATGGTGTCCAAAGCAAGATCTAACACGGCGCATTGTTTTGGCGATAAATTCTTCTCCACCTCCTTGGAGATGTCCATCACCCCGCTTAAGGCGTTCTTCATGTCCTGCTTACCCGTCATGTGATTTTTAAATAATCTTGACATATCTTCTATCTTTTTGGTATTGGCGGCTAAATTCTTTGCATTATCCGTTAAGCTCTTAAACACCATCTGCAAAGAAACATATTAACAACGTCGAGATATACATAATATAAAACAAAAAATTACCGTTTTGTCAGTCATTGGTGGTAGCACTACAGTTTTCTCTAATATTCTCATAGTAACTTTCCAAAGTTCTTTTAAAAGTCTTTTCAAAACAGTCTTTTCACAGGTTTGTGCGTAAAGTGATAACGAGCCGTCTAAAAAGTCCATCAACGGTCTTAAAACCTCATCCGCTTCTACAGCTACAGCATTTCTTTGGACAGGTTGATTTAATGTTCCCGGCTGACCACCTCCTTTGATGGACAGTAATAAATCTCCTAATTCTTTCACACTTTGAGTAATTCCCGGCTCTAAACTAAAGAAAAAAGAACAAAAAATTTTAACAATTCCAAAACTTAGCAAAGGTCACCTAAGTATGTATACCTCAAAGCAAATTGTGTAGCTAATTCGTCTAAAGCCGAATTTAGATTTTGCTGCAATTCATTTAAAATATTAGCAGCATCTTCCTCCAATTTTTCTCCTCCCATTGATTCAAACATTTTTTCCAATTGAACTCGTAATTGTTGTATGTTGTTCATCAATATCACCGCCTATAAAAAAATTACTTAAGTACTTCTAATTTACGTTATCAAATTTTGCAGCTTTTCACCTTTTCATCTTTAATATGTTCCGGAAATTCCTTTTTAACAATGTCGGCGTACGCTATTAGAACTTTAACAATGGTTTTGGCAAATCGTTTCATATAACGTTTCCATATTTCAGGATCAGGACATTCTAACTTAGATACAACATCAAAACATTGAGTTAATTGTGTAAATACATCAACTACCGAATTAGAAAATAAAGCATGCTCACTACTTCTTTGGAACTGAAAATAAAAGTTAATTTAAAATCAATTAAAATGGCTTTAGCAAACAATAATACCCCATCTTTTTTATCTCTATTAAAGGCACCGTGTAGATATTCTAATGACACATCATCATTTTCATTAAGCCACTGCATTACGAAAGGTTCAAACCACGCAGGGTATTCAGGCACTGCACCTTTGTAAGGAGGCACATCTCGTACGTAATTTGTATGAAGCCACTTTACTTTAAAATGCAAATTCATGTACGCTGAAGATTTACACAAACGATGCTGTTCGTGCTCTTCTAAGGCATATTTTGTATCCACAGCAAAAAGGCTCCACATGGTTGCCGCAGATAACTAAAATAAATTTATTTCTTAATTAAAAGTAAATACAATTTCTCTATACGTACCTGTCCTATGTTGAGTTCTTGTGGAAATTGATTAAGTACTGGTCCGTAACTGTTCTTGTCTTCTTCAATTACGGACACTATAAGTGCAATAAGTTTGTGCCAAAAGTCAACGCTATCTAATCGAGGACCATGATCTTCGGGATCCCTTCTGGCATCATTCGGATCACTTTGAAATTCTCTATTGTACAGTTCGTAAGTATTTTCAAAAAGAAATTGATACGTCGATCGCAGACATGCTTTAACGCAGTCTTTGACAACGGTGCTTGCGCGTGGAGGACTAGATAATTCTTGAACTTTCATTCGGAAAAAAGTTATACTAGTTAATAAATCGACGGTCGATTTGAGATCCATTAACTTTTCGTGACTGGATGCGGGGAAATTATTTCTATACATAGATAAGTCTATTCTCAAAGAATTGTGCAACTGGTCTAATAACTTAACAAACTTCTCTTTCTGTAATATAAGTTAATTTTAAGGTTAGTAGAAATTGACTGAGTACAGTTTTAGTCTTACTCCAAAATTAGACGCAGCAAATCTATCACTAGCCGATACTGCTGAAGATGCAGTAGTGTGTGCGTAGTAGGCATTGATGTTGGCTAACAGCATACTCATTACTGCAGGTACACCCGGACAAAGGTACTTCGTGGAAAGGCAGTGAAAATGTCTGAAAGTTATATATATGAATTTAGCACTTATTAATATAATTGATGAAATTTTCCGAATAATATAATAGCATACACTGAAGAAAATGGTTCATCATATTGATGAAAAATTTATCAGTTTTGTGCCGATGAACAAAATTCCTCAATACAATGATTTTTTCATTAATACTATGAATTTTTCATCAATATGATTAATTTTGTTCATCGGCGAAGTGCAAAAACGATGAATTTTTTTATGTATTTTTTTTTCAGTGTAAAAGACGGTTACAACTGCTAAGCCAAAATCTTCGGATCGAGTCCGGATGGAGCAACAACTTCATTCCGACCATCTTCCTTCGAGAAAAAGATACACTTTTGTCCGATTTCATCATCTTGCGATATCTATCGGATAAATTTAAGTATAAGTATAACCAAGCAAAATTTTGATTTGTTATTTTCAATTTGAATTACGGTTGCCTGATTGATCATTTGATTCATTTGATTGGTTATACTTATATTTATCCGATAGATATCTCAAAGTGAAGAAATCGGACATTAGAAACTTTAAGTGTCATAGATTCCGTAGATTAGAGCCCCGTAAGTTGCTTAATTCCCAGTGTAAAGTTAGTTGCTCTAGATTTTCTGTTGGGTAAAGATCACACGAGCTATTAGGAACCACCTTAGAAGTCACGTAGTGTAAATTCTACGTAGTTTTTGTATTTTCCATCATAAATAATGCAAACCGATAAGTGATTTTGATTAAATCAACATTATTATGCAAATTTAGATATTTCTTGTTGGGAAAAATACATTGTTTATGTTTACTATAATCTTCAAGAATTAAAAGTGACACTTTGGTGATTGAAAATGAGGAGTGAAGTATTTAGTAGTACTTTTACGCACGAAAGTACAAACAACGTTTTAATAAAATTTTCACCAAAATACACTATTACGTGAAAAAAATTCAAATCCTTACAGGAAATCTTTTTAGTTTATCTATATTTCATCAAGTTTCATGAAAACAAAAAATATAATTTGAACCATTAGTGCTATTGATTGTAGGGGAAGATAACCCAAATTCTAAGGCAAGTTAATTACTGCAGTTGTTACTTAATTGCGGAACCATTGAACACAATAGCGATTGATCTAAGTGAAGCACATTTTGCACTTTTAAAATTATTCGGAAGAATTTATCCATGTAACTGAAGTTAAATTTCAGAAAATGACCGAGAGAGTTGACAAGTGTGAGTGATGGCAGAAAGGCGGTTAAACGCAGAAGGAACAAGGTGTCATATTATTGTTGTTAATGTTTCCAACTACATTTTAATCATAGCAGTGGCTTGGGCATGACCGCTGGTTGTGGTAAGCACCGGAAATTCTAGGCTGAGTATCAGCATTAATGGAGTTTCCTGCCTCACGATAAGTCTCACCATTTAAAGAAAGGAAAATTCTGTTTGTAGCTTCCCACGCAACAATATTATAAAATGAGCAATACTGCCCTGCTTAACGAAAGTGCCGTATGTAAAAAAATTGCCAAAATAAGTTATTGGTGTATATGTATACTATGGGCATTCTGCTACCTTTTTAACAAATAAAAATGTCATAGATTTCATAACTAATTGAAATAATCCGGTGATTTTGTTTGCCGTTTGCACGGTCTCTTACCTACAGTTAAATCTTAAAAGTCGAATATCTCAATATGGCTGTTTTGTACATACGGCACCTTCGCTAAGCAGGGCAGAATATTTCCCAACAAATAAAACTTTTGATGTTACATTAACAAGCTTATTGTTACATCTTCATGCCGGCTTTCAATCTTATTGTAAAGTTTTGAACAATTTCGTGAAGGATTAGGTTATGACTACTTAGAATCCTTACTTTTTGTATGAAAATTAATTCTGGTAAAATAACCTGTCAGTTACATGTTATAACAAATATAAAAAAGTATAACAATAAAGATATTCTTTATTCTGATATTGTGTAATCAAGATGTTCTTACAAAGTTAATTATTCTGTAGGCATTCTTTAATAAACTCTGAATGTTTTTATGATATATTATAAGAATAGATTTTTATATTTGTTTTCGTACCTTTATAATTTTGTTTGTATAGAATCTCGTTATAAGAATACTAAGTTTGTCTCGACAGAAACGGTTTTTGCTTCTGGACAAATAATGCTTTTAAGCGTATTTACTTCCAATTTTCTAATTTTTGGAATCAATGTCCGGAAGGAGTAATGATTCATTTCTACGTCCTTCAATTTAATTAACTGTTAATAATTTATAATTATAAAGTAATAATGTAATAATTTTTTTTTTTTTCGGTACCAGTTAACAGTTTGTTTTCTTTTACGTCTCTGTCGATCATCTTGTGATAACAACAGACAAAACATTCGGATGTATTATAAACAAGCCTATTATATATTTATGATGTCAATTGATCTCTAGGTTTGTTAGATTTGTAATCATTTTCAGAAAATTTGCTCCACTTTCCGTAGGATACAGATCTGAAATTCCTACGTCAGAAATCATTTTAAAGTCGTCGCTTCGGTAAAATGTTGCATAATATTCTAAAATAAACGATTTTAATGGTTTCTCTCTCGTGCAGATCAATACGAATTCACAAAAAACCTGTCGCGGGTACAATATAATAGCGAGGACAATATAATATTTATCGGAGCAACATTACAACAACCCGACAGATTAAGCAAAGTGAGTTAGCTTTGATGAATGAGCAAATTTGTTTTATTAGCGTTCCAGAATATCAATATTTTAGTAACCAAAAAGTTTAAAACTCATTTCGGAATTAAAAAGCATAACATTTTAAAACTTTTTCGGGGAACCTACTTTCAATGTATATTAAAATGAATTTCATGTATTTATTTCTGAAGAGTTCCTGAACGATTTTCTATTATATATTCGAAATATTGGTTTGTTTAATATTAGGTTTCGCTTCACCTTGATCGCGAATTAGTTGATATTTCCACAAATACTTTCCAGAATTGAGCTACGAAGAATTGCTTTGCAGTAATATAAGTAGTATGTACTTATATTTTCCAACATACAGAAGTACAGAACGGAGTATCGATACAATTAATATGTAACCAAGAGGTCAGTAATTAACTACTGGTAATAAGTAGATATCACACAAATTTGGAGTACGACTCGAGCAGAACCTAGCAAAAACGAAATAGAATCTGGACGGCATTCGAGTAAACTAATTAAAAATTTATTAAAATTGCAAAATGACATTCAATGAATGTAACGTTAAAAATGCGCATGTTACATTATTGCTGAGCAAAGTACTTACTATCCTACTAATAGATTTATTATTATTGCTAATAGAATACTCACGTCATCGCTTGATAAATGGATTCGATTCCGTATCTCATAGCAAATTCATCAACAACTTCCTGTGGCGCTTCATCAAAATAAATTTTCCAAGCATCATCGCCTTTTGCCTGCGGTAAACTAACAATTCCACTGTTTTGTTCGCAAAGCGAGTGAAACAAATTTTCATGAAGGCATGTGTATTGTACGTGGTAAGGTGCGACTTTTTCTTCACCTTTTATTTCTACCGATATATGAAGACGAATAGCTCCCGATACGGCCGATTTATCTGTTCTTTTTTCCAAATTGTACCAAACGTCCATTTCTCCCGAAAGTGTGCGTACCTGTAACGTTAGGGCATTTAAAACGACAACTTAAAATCATACTCTAAATCGCACCTCAATAATAGTTTGTCCTAAAAAGTCATCGGATTCTCGGGTTAGTTTTTGACGAAGTTTACTTTTCAAATCGTTGTCTTCGTCCCAAACTCGAACCTTAATTCTATCAGATGAATTGTGGCATTCGCTAATAAATGTACAAAATACGATATTATTGTATGTTAAATTTATTCTTAAAACTTACAAATAGAATTTTTCGTCCCAGACAGGATTGAGTTCTTGCGGCATTGTTCTTGTACGTTTCTTTACCTTACCCACTTGTACTGTAACGTATGGATCCGAAGTTCCGCTTTTGTCTTTGGCAATTAACCCTTGTGCACATTTTACTAAAATATTGAAATTAAATGAATCAAATGTCAAGAAACACTTAAACAAATTTGTACAACAATTTTAATGATTACACAATGATTAATTTTGGATTTCTTTTTTTTTACAAACAATTATATTACATACCTGATACTGTCACACCAAATAACATAGAATGCTTAAATCTTATACATGCAAAACATTTAGTTAGAAGCATGCGTAAGATTCGTAGATTTACCATTGTAAAGATTCACACCCCTACAAGAAGTTTGAAGCATAAAAGCAATAAGCAAATGCTGTAAGAAATGCTGAAAAATGGAGCTTGAGCAGATGCGTTACACGACCCATCTTTAAAATTGTGGTAAGAGGCAATTAAGAGGTTATAATGCATAAAATACGATTATGTGATGTAGGTACCTGAATGTACGTGAACGGACGTGAACGCAAACACCGATAGGTACTTGGGTTTATGCACGCCACGTAAGCGTTAAGAGTAAGAACAAATCTAGAAAAGTCACGTAATCTCAAGTTTACGTTTCGAAGACTAATGTTATATACCTACAGAAAACGACGACATGACGTTACATCACGATCTAATTACAACTTTGCTACGGAACAAAAAAAATAGTGAAGTTGTAGTATACTCGTATAATAATTCTGATTACATAAAGTTGGGATCTAAGTGGAACACCAATATCCAAGATAAAAATATCTATAGGAATATATCTGTTGATGTCGGTGTTGAGTAATTTTTTACCATACATTTTGATAATTATTTTTGGCCTGTTGGTGTCGCCAATGCGTTCACGTCCGCGTTTACGTGCGTATAATATGTATTATACGCTACTATCTATAGTAGGTATACCGGGTGCTGAATGAGTTAGCCGAACATAGGAAATTAACATGTAAAAACTTATTTATGCAAATTCCTGCTTCCCTAATTATTTTAGAGAAAAAATGAAAGACACAAAAATAATGCAGAAATATAAACTACGAACGATAAGAGCATTAGATTTCATCTAACTTTTACTTAAAAAGCCAAAAAATACTTTTGAAATTGTTAAAAGTTTCATTTATCGGACTTGCCATGAAAGTTTCCATGGTAATTATTTTGGAAAATATAAATTAAATTGAATTTATTACATGGCCAGTGCGATAAATGAAAATTTTAACAATTTCTAAAGCATTTTTTGACCTTTTAAGTAAAAGTTAGATGAAATCTAATGGTCTTATCATTTGTAGTTTATATTTCTGCATTATTTTTATGTCTTTCATTTTTTCTCTAAATAATTAGGGAAGCAGGAATTTGCATAAAAAAGTTTTTACATGTTAATTTCCTATGTCCGGCTAACTCATTCAGCACCCGGTATAAGAAGATGTGTGCATACGTGCGAATAAGTGATTGGACTAAAAATATTTTTTATGCTACTATACACCTAAACATAGGAAATTAGCATGGTTAAAATAATTAGTTTTCTTAATATTTCAGCTAAAATAACTACTTTTTTTACGTAATTATTTACCTACTTAGCGTTTATTTTATTTTTAACAATAATTTATATCAATTTTATTTCTATCCGTTCCGATAGGAAGCAGAGATCTTAAAATAAGTAATTCATCATGCTGATTTCCTAATGTTCGGATGAAAGGGTTGGCATCCGATATAATAAAATTATATTGCAAAATTATACATCTATAATATTTTGGCGACTTCAGTGATCGTGAAAATTTGGTGAAGACGAAAAATATAAACTTGTAAAGCTGTGTAATTGTAGCTTTTGGTAATGATAGTGCATTGAGGTTTGAAAAAACTAAACAACAGTACATTACAATAAATTGAAAAAAATAATCTTAATTGCTTCTAAATTTGTGTAACGCATCGAAAGTCCATTGAAAAGAAATGAAGATTTAAAACTGGTTAACATAATTATTTAAATTTCTTGTTTATTTTCGAATTCGATTTTTATAATAATAAAAATGCCATTAACGTATTATTAAAATAAATAGCTTTCTCAAATTTTACATTTTTTTGGTAAAGTTTAGATGTCTCATAATATAAGGTTAATCATTAAAAAAATTGAAAGCCAAATAAAGCTTACTTTGTTCAATAAAATGTAACAAAATTTTTATTATTATATTAAAATACGGCAGAATTAAATTGCTCCATAGCATGGTTATAAAATTTAATTAATATGTGAGGTAACTTCTTTATCAATTAATTAACATAATTTCAAAAACAAAAACAAATTAATTATATAATGTGAAGCTAAAATACACTAAGATTAACGTTTAAATTTTTGAAAATGCAGTGAAAGTTGCATACTTAAGACAAGATTCCGGTTTTTACGGTGTCCGGCTTATACAGATTTCACTGAATACATAGCAATGCTTGTGTTTTTGATAATATTGAAGTGCTACAGTTAATTGTTTAAATACTAATTAAATTTTATAAGTAAATGTAAAGCAGCAATGAAATGCACATATAATAAGTATGTGTAAAAAGTATGTGAACAATTCAGTAATAATAAACTGTTTGTATTTCGATGTGTAGGGGTGTGTAGGTATTATGCAATAATTGTGCTTTTTGTGTATAGTTTGAAAATGCAAGTAAGTAAATTTAATAAAATTTGAGCACACGTTTGGATATGGTATGTAATATATAATATATATAGGTATATGGTGTAAATGGTATTGTGTACAAGTTTTTAATCATCAACAAAGTAAGCGGGATATTTTTATTGTGCGAATTTAATATTCGACGTTAGACTACCTAGAGAAGTAATCTGAGGCAGGTCTGTAGCTACATTCTATGGGCGAGCTAATAGTAAAACACAATCTCATACAAGCTAAGTACACAAGCCTTACAAAAATACATTTGGTTTTTATATTTGTATTTATATTTAAAAATATTTTTAAAAATATCATTTTTACAGTGTGCATGTGTAGAGGTATTAATTATTACTTGTTTAGTATAAAAACATTTAATTCTAAAGAAATAATTGCTCGCATAGAGATGTACATGCGTTTTAAGAATATGCAGTTTGAAAATAAGTAGTAACTCAACAAATTTTGAGAATTAAGAAGTGTTAGGGGTGCTGGTATAAAAGTAGTTTTTTATTTTTATGCAAATAACTAAATCTTGACTGCGGTTTTATTTACAAATTATTTCAATTTTATTTATTATTTTGATTTATGTAGGTAAATATTTAAAAATCAAATAATATCGCTTAGAATTAAAAATAAGGTAAAAGGTTAACTTCGAAATTTTTTCTATAAAAAATGTATTCGTAGAATTCTATATTTCATTACATGTTATTTTTTGTTTTTTTAACGAAAATAAATGGCAAACCATGTTATTTTAAATTTTCTTTACCAAGTGAAAACTCAACGGCCTGTGTCATTATTTAAAAAAGCACAGTTATTATAAAACATTACGTTTCTCATTCGAAATAACACAAAAACTTTGGGAAGCAATAATGTAGTGTATCTAATTGTTATGTCAGTCTTTTGTCCCTTTAGCTTAATTACTTCTATAGTTGAATAATAACTTAACAGTTCATTCTGAATTTCTATATGAAAGTTAACATTTACGAAACAGAGATCATATAGTACCAGAGCGAGACGAAGCAATTTTTCCTAGGAATTTTCCAAAAACTATAACGAATATTTCTTCGTTTGTTTGAAAGAAAATATAAAATTATATTTTTGTAGTTTCAACGAAAGACTGCATTGTTTCGTCTTTGGCATCCAGCATCCATCCTTAAGCTAAAGCGATATTTTTAAATATAATTTTGGATTAAATAAGTAATAAATTTCTCCAATCTTTTTATGATTTCGAAGAAGGTTAATTTATTTTTAAATAAATAATGCGTTCGTTTATTTTAAATCTAAAAACTTTGGCCCATTTGCGATATTAAAGAAAAAAAATATATAAATATTCATTAAGAGTAAAATTTAAAGTAATTTTTTTAAGTATTCTAATTTAATTCCATTATATTGAACGCAAGTTCACTTTTAAATTTTGTAGCTATTATAAATTTTAGAAGGCAAACAAATTTTTATAAAGAAGAAAATTTGTCGCCATTTTTTTGTACTTGACAATTTTAATATTTTACGATTTTAATTTTAATGAAAAGATTAAGAGTTGTGTAAAAGTGTGATATTATTTCAAAAAGACAGTTTGAATAATGAAGCTAATATAAAATATTTTTAAGCCAGAAAATTTTGAATAAAGAAAGGACGTTATGTAAAAAAGTTTTTAATTTAAACTTTAAATTCAATAAGCACTTTTGTAACTTTCTTAAGAAGGTGTTTTCAAAATATACCATAAAAAATATGAAATGTAAGAAATTTATTTATGAATAGGGAATAGTGGTGGTGCGATGCAAGACGAAAAGTTACAAACTATTATACATATTTTATGTATATATAGAGATTTTATATTTCCTAGTTTTTAGAAACGGTAAAATATTGTATTATTAGGTTTACATATCTTAGCAAAATTCGCGAAGTCGTTTTCAATATTTTCAAATACATTTTTTCTGCAACTTTCAAAAGGCAAACAGAATTGTATATTTATAGTAAGAAGCCGCCGCGCTTCTCGGAATATTGATAATTTTATTTTTCAAAAATTGAAAAAAAAAGATTAATATACAAAATTATTCTTATTATTGATTTAAACCAAATGAAGGATGAACGGCAGACACAAGTTTCTGACTTATATATAATCGTTATTGAATTGTGCAACTTCTGCCTTTTCGGTACAGTGAAACGCGAACTACATCCTAGATGCAAATGCATTTACAGGAATTAATGTATTGTTGATATTGTTATCAATTCGACGTTTCAATAGAGCGAAAACACATGAATGCTATGACATTTACAGATTGGCAACTAACGAGTCAGAAAGACGTGCAAAATTCCTAATTTACATGCATTAATATAAATAACCTTGTTGAGAAAGTAATTACCTATATAACATAAGCAAACTTTTACGATACCCATGAGTATTTTTAATTTGTTACTCAAGAAAAGTAATAGTAAGTCTAGAAAAAGTTTTATTTTTTAATGAATAAAAAAATAATAAAATTCTCCGTGAATAACAAAGTAAATTTTTTTTAAAAAAACGTGATGTTTTTTAGTAGCTACATCAAGTCAATGATACCCAATAATATAGTTTTCTCAAAATCGATGTCGAATATCTATGTAGTTCAAGCATTTTCAGTATTTCGAAAATTGATGTAGTACAAACAGTACAGAATATAAATTTAATGTACTGTATTATTATTAATAAATAAATCTCTGTATATATTGTTATAAAGAAATTTGAAATTTCTCATAATCTACACGAAACATAAAAAAAATATTTAAAATAAACTTTTCCCTTGTGACACCTTAAATTAAAAATATTTTAAAATATTATTTTTAACTCAAAGAAATCTATTTAAATTAATTATATTTTGCATAGCAAAACACCAAGAAAAGGGGAAGACCTTCATTGGTGTAGCTTCCTATTGTTTTCAAACCTACACCCTGTATATGTTTTATTCTATTTAAGTTTAAATACAATGTGGCATGCAATAAAGATATAAAAATCACTATCGATATCAGAACCATTATCAGAATTATTCATAGTAATGATGATGAGTAGAAGCATAAAAATAATGTAATCTAAATTATTTAAATTGAATTAATACAAATTTCCAAAGACAATCAGATGAATTTTTATGTATTAAAATGGCATTTGCCACTAATGAGTGTGAAATCTCATTAAGTGAAGCAAGAATAGTTTGTTTAATTTTCAATTTGAACAATGAAAGGTTCTTTTCATTTACTGTTGTAGGTAGTATTCGTGATCTTTTGAAATCGAACTGATTATTTAGAAAATATTTCATACAGGGCGTTTTCAAAATGTTCCTCAAAACTTTGAGGTATCAACACAATCAGTCGAGTATCCTTATTTCGATTTTCGTTCTTCTTAGTCGTGTTCTCTAAATTCTCGAAGTTTTAGATTAGTTTTATATAGGAAAAATGGCTCATCGCACTCAACATAATTAAAATTAATGAATTTATGATAAAATAAAATATTTTAAGTGAAATTTACAATATTTGTATAATTAAAGAAGAATAAAAATCATTTTAAAAGCATCCTGTATAAAACGTATTACAATATTTCAACAGATTTAGGTAAGCAGTACTTACATCATCAGAATAGTTTTCTGAAATAAATAAATTGTCGGACTATTCCGACTAATTCAGATCAATGTTATAACTTATATAAGATTTATTAGATTATAAACAATCTTGTTTTTCACAAAACGCTCTAACGCAATAAGCAAAATTTTAGCGTATAAAGTAAGGTTTGCTACAGGGTAAAGCATAGAACATTCCAATAAAATATACATTTTGAAAAAGCGACATATCATAGTATTTGAAATTTTGAAATATTTTTATATTGTAAATAGTAGGTATCTAATAAAATAATAAAAGAGAAAAAAAATTAAAATTAATGTTATATATGTAAAACAAATTAAAATTTGTAGTGATATAGTCGAATTTACAAACGCCATGGGGTATTTTAAATTAGGCACTTGCACTTGGTTGGTTATATTACAATAAAATGAAAATGGTTCTAAATATTGCATTAAATTTAAAATTTAAAATTTAAATTACATCTATATTCGCGAGAGTGTCAATATCAACTTCCAAATTATGCGCATTGTGTTTATGAATGCTCGAAACAATTTGACGGAATAAATATTCTTAGAGAATTAAATCAATTTCGAAGAAAGGTGCTTATTTAAACGTAACACGTTGTACAAATTAGTCAAAATTATAATTAGCGATTTAAGCATTCAAATGTACTACAATGTAAATAAAGAAGTCAAGTTTTAGTTATTATCATAGTAAATAAAGGTGCAGTATTAATAGAAACTGCCATACGTAAGGTAGGATATAGATATTATCAACTATCTGCTGAAAGAAGTAGGTAGTTTGTTAAGAGAAAATAGTAATTAAGAAATGCATTCCATCAGTGAGTGCATAAAAATGTGAAATTATAACAGTATAGGCAATCGGTACTTTAGCGTGTATGAATGGCCGAATCCCAATAGAATGCAGCTGGCAATACCTGTAATGGCAATCTTGCATGACCACTTGGAAGTGCCTTCAATAGTCATTTCTTCCGCTTGCTCGATTGAATCTATGTGTGTGTCTGGGTCCACTGAAAATGTTGTTCTGAGCAGCAGCACCGGAAACAAGAACACCGATACAACAAAACATACACACAACAGGCACGAACAATTCTTTGATAATAAATCTAACAGATTGGTTTTCTCACACAACAAAATAAACAATTTACTTAATATTAAATCAACCTTAAACTAAAAACTCCACCAAAAAACTGTTTGTTTCCATAAGACCATAAGTAGCATTTATTTACCCAATGCAAATTAAAAAACCGCAACCGCTAATAAAACATTGATAAAAATTTCATAACAGCTACATCAATTATTTTATTCCCCCTGTCATTTCTAATTGCATTAACATTGATCGTAGCTTTAGGAAATTTAAAATATTATTTGTCAAAATTATACAAAGATACCCAAAACGATAATCAAATTTTGCATGAATACTCTTTTGAAATTAAATAAAAATGTTAAAATTGCAGCACAATAATTTATCAAAAATAAATTACTGGAAGTTGGTAGTATTAGATAATATAATGTTCGTGGATTATTAGCTTTCCGTGTTGCCGAAAATAGTAGTAGTTGTTTTAATAATTTAATATATTAATAACAAGAAATGTTGTGTGAGATATTTCCAATTAGTTTAAAAGGCGAAGCCAAGTAAGTGATGGGTTGAAATATAAGGAACAGCGTCACATACAGCATTCTTATTGGGGAACAATTAAGTAATTGTTACAATCGGTATTGCCACAATTAATTTTATTGTTCGCGAACTAATATTTACAATACATTTAAGTAGAATGTATACGAAGACATCAATCGTAGTCCCGACAAACCTGTAATGGCAATTTTCGCTGACCACTTGGATGTACCATCGAGTACGGATTGTTTCACAGCTTTCATGTGACCTGCATGGCTTTTATCTTCCACTCCAAATACGTCCCTGTGTAGTCCAACAACATATTTCTCAAATTATAAAATATAGTATCGATTGAGGTATAACAAAATCAAAATTGGCATGTAAATATTATTTTGGGTTAGTAAAACATTTTAATCAACTTGCGTGTACAAGTTTCTGCACTCTGCCAACTGTAATTAGTGTTATTATTCTATTAAGCAGCTACTAAATCCATTAAAATGTGGTAAATTTAATGTTTTAAGTGAACTGTAAATAAGTTAAACTAAAAAAATATTTTTCTACTGAATAAAATTGCAAGAATAACAACATGAAAATATCTCTTACGATGCGACATTATTACGGTGGCAATAATAATAACAGTTGATGTAAGTGTTAAATTGATAGTATAGCATCGTCAATCGATATTGTTCAAATGAAAAAAATAAATATCTTAAATAATGAAGTAATAATTATATTTCTTAAAAATCATGATCGAAATTAAACGATGCATTTTGCATAAAGCATCAGCTTTAATAAACCATTTTTAACTTTGTCAAATTGAAAATTCTTTTGAAATAATGCAATGCACCCTTTCGATGCCAAATATCAAAGCTTTAATTTAACTTTAAAAGGGTATTAAAAGTGATTTTACTGAAAAGTATTAGCTTTTTTTTCGATTAAGTCTCAACTAAAAGGTAGAACAATTTGTGCAGTTTCAAAAACTACGTGAACTTTGTTTAAATTTTCTTGGTATGAATTTTTCATTAAGAAACCATTCGTATTATTCGGCGATTCGTCATTTCACTAATAATGACACAATAATAGAGAAAATCTAATTTTAAATATTCATCTTCTGTAATTTTTATGCTACCAAGATGAAATTAACAAAAAAGATAAAACATTTTTTAATATTAAAGTATATTAAATATTACAGTAGATTTTTCAAGAATAAATTATAAAATTTTGATATTAACCAACACTATTAATCGTTAAAATGATTCAATTTTATAAAAAAGCTAAATTTTAAATTATTTAAGTTAATATTTTCTGAATTACTGTGTATACTATATTTAGGGTTATATTCACATACGAGTATTATGATTTTCAAGCGACAAATGTACCGAAGAAAATTTTATTTATAAAAGATATCTTATTTTATGAGCGTTCTGAATTAAATGTAATAAAATTAATTGTCGTTTTAATGTTAACTAAAGCAATTTTGGCACAACAATAAATATAGAAGTAGAATGCAATAAACAATTCAGCTTGGATTTCTTTAAATTTAATGTAGTGAAAAAGTTGTAAGAACAAAATGAAGCGCTATTTTTAAAGCTTTAAAAATTTTTGCTAGATTTCGATCAAAAATAAATTCGAGAGCTTAAATATAGTTTAAAGGAAGTGCCAATCGTGGTAGTTGTAATTATTTCTCGACTATACTAATAAGTTCTAAAACTTTATTAAGAGCTTTAGCTTATACTACTCTGTTCAAAAAGCACCAACGTAACCGTATTTTAAAGGAGCGGTAAAACGTAATATCCGATTTTTTGCCCACTCAAGTTGGTATATTATGTCGTTGACATCTATAGATTTAATTAATGAGATCTGTCAAATAGTTTATATACGGCAGATATGTATTAAAGATAAAATTTCAGGACGTCCATCGACAACATTCACGTCCAAGCTATAAAGGATTTGATCATGTTAGATCAAAGATAGCTGAAGATGTCGAGATATACTATATTGTTTTTGTTTGCACCATAGCATTGTGTAACGAATTTTTTTATTGAAACAAAAATTTCTATTACCGATAACTTTCCACCACTTTCTTCCGGATGTGCACAACACAGTAAACAAGATTTGGTGGCGTTGCGTTTGGAAAAATCGAGATTTCCATTTTATTTTGATTATATTATGTTAAATGTACAATGTTTGTATCGTCTCATATTCTGGAATTTAAATATACACGTCAATCTTTTTTTCTGTTGCAGGAAAATAAAGTATCATGATGGTAGTTTATGCTAACATTTATCTTGAGATAACTCAGGACACTGGCTTATCGTCGGAGTATAGCTGTTCAAAAGCAGCTAGAGTAGTGAAACAGTCAATAAGAAATACTACTAACTTAAAGTAAAGATTAAATATTAGAAATAAAGTTGATTTAATTGCATGACAATCAATGAAGAATTTTGATTTGATCTGAAACTTTTTGAACAGATGAGTATGTAGTACATTTTGGTTAGTATTTTTTATACAAAATGAAATGGTATAGCAAGAATATATAGAACAATAAGAACTCCTTAGTATTTTTTATAAACTTTTTTTTATTTCAATAGTACATTTTTATATTGTACTTATTCAAAATTTTATTAAAGTGAAACTCTATTAGTTTTTATATCTTAGAATAAATTGAAAAAAAGGGAGATACAGTGCTTACTTAAAAAATATAAATTTCGTTTCGTAATCTATTGAATTTTTTTGGATTTTAAAAATATTGACGTGGATAATTATTATTTAATTAAATTTGTAGTAGCAAATATAATAAGTTTAAATTATTTCTAAAGAACCAATCAATAGATTTAAATAGAAAAGCATAGCAATATTTATTATTGATTTCGGTTTTACTTCTATTGATAGTCTACTGAGATTGATTGAATTAATTATAGTCTGTTCCCACGATCAAAATTTCCATAAGTTTTTTTTATCAAAAATTTCATCAACATGTTGATAAAAACGATCTGTTCCACGGTCAAAACCGGTTATTATCAAAATATTATTGAAAATATTGATCTTGGGAACAGGCCGTTATACAAATTAAGCGTCACATTGTTAAGCCCGATTTCATAATAAAATATAATCTAGTAATCTAATTTAATGAAAGAATTAAGTCCAAACTGTTGGTATTCATTGGTTTGATATAATAGCCTAACTTCAACATTATTGTCAAATTGAATTATACTCGAGCTCTTGTGATTTTTGACTATTTATTCATTGCACCAGTATTGCCCACTTAAAAAAATTAATAAAATAGAGTTTTGTAAAAATTTTTATTCACTAAATATTGCTATGAAATTACGGGCATATGTAGACTGCACCGATGGTCAGAAATTAATCCTTTATTTTTGGGTTTTGACCGAGGGTCACATGTAGATTGCACCGATGGTCACTTGCAGATTGCACCGATGGTCACATGCAGATTGCACCGATTGCGATGGTAAAAGGCAGATTGCACCGGTATAATTACTCGATGTCGTAAAAAATAAAGTGAAAACCTAAAAAATTATTTCGTTGTTTTGAAATATATTTAAATTATTTTTAATAATTTTTATTTATTAAATAAAAGAAAACAAAAAAGACGGCAAAAGATGCCTAAAATATTAATTTTTTTAAATTTTATATAAATTTTGAAAAAAAATTTGCTTGATTTACTCATTAATGTGACAATAATGATTGGAAATACTTTTTATAAATTGAACCCTGCTAATTGTTTTGTCAGAATACGCGTCGATCAAATGTTGTAATTTTGCTTATTTTGTAACTGGATCTGAATTAACCTTCTAGAAGGTGCCAATTCGGTTTATACTGATGTAGTGATGTATGTTTGAATTCGCATAAGTTTTAATTTTGTCAAAAACATGTAAATCGGTAGGTGAGGGTGATAAAAATGTGAACTAAACACGCTATGAAACGACTCGCAGGCATTCGTAGTCCGACACATATTTGATGTGTATGTGCTGCCCAGAGCTTTAGTCAAAAAGTGAATCCGCATCAATATAGGTTCGAAATATATAATCAGAATAGATATCCAGCCGTGAATCGTCTGGCATGATTGCAATTAAATCTTCACTGTAAGCAGCATTGGCGCAACTAGGTATAATATTCTGGGGGGGATAAAACGAGGACTTACGTCGATTACGCTTTCTATATCAATAGAATTCCATTTTTTTACTTGTGAAATGTTTGTATTAATGATGGCTCCCATAAGAATGTTGGAAGGTTTTTGCGAAGTAAAGTATCCGCGCCGAATATGAAATATCCGATAATTAACCAAACATTAACCTAATCCGAAATAAATTACATAATTCTAAAGAATTATTAACTTGGAGTAACTACCGTACTTACTGACCATCGGTGCAGTCTACATACGTATACCCTAACCGAACCCGGTGCAATCTACATGTCGGATTATGAGATCCTCTGACCATCGGTGCAGTCTACAATCGCCCGAAATTACCATAATGTAATTGAACTCAATAAATTTGTAAATAATATTATTATAATTTAATTAAAATGTAACCACTATAACAATAATCTGATTTGTCTTTATACAATATTCACGTAGTTTATTTTAACCAACATAAATATTTACTAATGAAGAAGTTTTAAAAATTTAGAAATTGAATAGCTGACAAGTTAATCAATTTGGGAGTAATTCCTCTGTAAAGTTAAAACAAGCACGCGAAACTTTGTTTACAAATACGAATGGATATAATTTTCCTTCATGTTTATATGGATGTTTTCCACTGCTGATCGAAACCTAATGTGTAACCATCATGTACAGATAATGTTAATGGTTTTTGCGAAAAGCTGTGAACAAGAAAATAGACAAAAGGCAGCTTATCAATCACGCAAAACATGATAGGCGCTTAAAAATTTTATAGGTTATTTTACGATTGCAAAGAAAATTTAATGGCTTTGTTGTCGATATTATAATAACTTTGAAAAATACAGGAGTATAGAATTTTCTTTTGCATAAACGTTTAGTCAATTTTATTTAAACATTTTTTTTTGGAATATCTATTACCAATTTATTTTCTAAAAATTTTTGAAATTGAATCAATATTCCACAATATCGTATACTTGATGTTTATAATGTATGACGTTTATAATGTATGAATAATGCATACAAATTAGTATTAGATAATTTAATACTAAAATAATTTTTTCTTAAAGTTCGAAAGGCACTTGTAATTAATTTGTAGTAATCTACATTATACCGTGGTATTAGGTACTTAATATAAATAAATATAAATATTAAGATGGGTTAAACAGAAAAGACACAAAAAGTGTATAATGTAGAGCTTGTACCCAGTTATTGGTGCTCAACTTTTTACAGTTATTTCTTTACACGCTATTTTTAATACCCTACTATTTCATATTAATATGTTGTTGTGCAAAAACAGTGATAATATAATTCCGTTTTTGATATCTCTTGCATTTACCATTCTATTTTTGCAAGAAAAGTAACTTTCACAATTTTTAAAGCTTACCAAAAGAAAACCCTAAAATTTATTTATTAAATTGTGCTGTTTCTTAAAAAGTTTTTAACTTATAATGTTATTAATAAGCCGTTTACCTGAAAATCTTAAATGCATTAAGTTATACCAAATAGTTTAGATTATGAAAGAAAGCAATCTAGTAAGAAAATTACAACAACAAAAATAAATAATATTAACACTACGATACCTGATTAACTCAAATATTTCTGGTTTTTCACGCTCGCGCTGCTTCATGCGTTCTTTCATGGCGGTTATAATACTATTAGCTTTATCTTCAGCGCCATGCTTGGAACTCTTTTCAGCCGCCCCTGAAATAAACAACACTATGCTAAATATTATGCGCTTGTGTGAATATATGGAATAACTAAATATTTACATATCTTGTTTACCACCTAAATATTTCTAGCTTAAAATAAAATGTATCAGTGTCTATCGTATTTGCTTTTCACGAAATATTTTATGCTTTCTTAGGTAGATTAAACATATACCCAAAGGTGGATCTTATTTAAAGTTCCCATTTCTTTCTGAACACGTTTTTTTAAATATAAAAAAAAACAAAAGCTAAAACTACAAAAAGAATATTTTTAATTACCTGCCAAATACTTAAACAATTCTGTTTTATTCTATAAATAAAATATGGAATGTTCCTAAACACGTGCGAACATTTTCGAAGAGCTATATCTTAGGTAATTTCTTACAAAACAATTCATATTATGCATACAGGACCCGAATAGCAAAGTTTTTGAGTTACAAGGTGTCAAAGTTTCCCTATGCGAGAGAAGAAAACTCGACTGTAAACTTGTGTAAGAATTTTTTTATTATTAAATCGTAAATTAAATTATTAACAAGCTAAGCAAACAATATAAACGAATTTTTACGATCCTTCATGGCTGTAGATGTTGTTCAAATCATTGCTGTCAATTTATCCATTCTAATGATCTAAATTTGGATTTTTTCAAAAATATTCATTATAAGATTTTTGCAACTGTTCATTTCAACTTAAAATTGACATTTTTCTATCAGTTGGGCAGTTTAAATTTAAAATTCCTCAACACATGTGAAAATTTGCTGTCGTTTTTTTGCAACTGAAACTTTCATATAAAATTGACATTCTTAAAGCATTTCTTCGGCATACTTTAGTCAAATGAACAACATATAACTTTTTTATTTTGTTGTTGCTGCGATGTTAATCGATATTTCTAATAGCATTTTTATTTCATGAAAGCGGTGTTACGTATTATGTAGATCTATAGGTGAGATTTACCATTTTGAGTAGTAGGTCGATTTTTTTGTACTGTTGATTTAAATTTCAGTGCTTTTGATTTTAAGATAAAATAAATACAAGCCAGTTTTAAAATTTTTAAAAATAACACATAATGTACAGAAATCAAAGTAAAAAGATTTACTTAAAAAATAATGGCAAATATCAAAGATTAAAAAATAAAAATTATTAGTTTTTATTGATTTTAAAAAAATTGTAAATTGCACTGGAAATAATTTAATTTTGATTCAAGCATTTTAAGAATTGAACAATTGTCACTAATAGATTAACCTCTACTTAAACATACTATATACAATGCCAGATAATGGGGCTAGAATAAACTGTGGTTAATAAGGATCACAATCATTTAAATATTTAATTCTCAATTTTTTAAATTATATACTACTTAAATATTATATTTTTATATTCCTCGGTTTCACCAGTTTTCCGACGTTTTTCAATACTCGAAAAAAATTTTCAGTAAGTTTTTATGTTTTATGAGTGACAGAAAGAGAGACAAAGTAGATTTCAAATGGTCAAAGAAGGTAACAATTGAAATCGGAGCATTCCAAGTTTATACCTCATCTACTAATTTTTCTCACCAAAAGAGTTTAATGAATAATTGAATTATGATCTTGTAACCTAACAGTTTCTTATCCGTCTGGCATTTCTTTCAGATTCATTTTCACCAAATAATATATAACTATCACGGGGTATAAAATTGCACCACAAAATGTTTACTGCTTAGACATAATCATTTAGTAATCAAATGAGAACGAGGTATCTGCATTGTTAGTAAACCTACTAAGCCGCTACCTTTACTTGTTATTAATTAATTAAACGTTTACTAATTATGTATATAATGGTTTACCGTATAATTTTAATTTGGTTTTATTAACTTTTATAATTTGAAATTCTTCGTCGTCATAAATTGAAAAAAGGCGTCATTAGGTTGGTTTTGTTATCTGTTTATAAATTTTAAATAGTTGAAATATATTTTGAACAGCTGTTTTTGCACATACATTAACAGCTTGTGGCATTTGACTCATTTGGATTATTTCTCTACACAAGACTGTAGTTGGTTACTTGATGGTATCTGTGGATTTACTTTCCTAGATGTCAATGGTTATCTTACAATTTGTTGCATTATGTGCATTATTCGTATTGCTATATATGCACGCCTATGAGGCGTTAATCACGTAGAAGAATAATAATAAAAGTGCTATTGACGATGCATGTTTAATTCCAAATATTGTGGTATGTATGTTTAACTCGTTATTGGCTACGAGTTTGAAAGGAATTTGTCGGATTCCTGCTTGTTGTTAAAGAATACATTATTTTGATTTTGGATTTGCAGGTAATATTATTTTATTTTTACTCTTTTCAAAATTTTTAAATTTTTTTGATTTATTAGTTTGTTTCATCGACGTGTACCGATTTTTTTTGTAATTTTTTGTACCATCTGGTAATATAGAGCACAGATCTGGATTGTTGGAACACTATGATTCATTTTTTATGTGACACCTGGCGTTTAATGAAGACTGATCTATATATGGCCTTGTTGAAACTTAATGATCAGGATAAGTTTATAGTGTCGAGTGCTTGAATTATTTCAGGTACGAGTTGATGGGCCGTTTGTGTAACTTATCAATCTCTAAGTAATTCCATACTTTGGAATTTTTGTAAAAATTTGTAATGTGCTTCTATAAACTTTTAAGAAAATTTTTTATCGTTTTGCGAAGCTATGGATTTGACACAATTTTAGAAACTATAAACATAATTTGATTACATTTGTTTCAGACGTTACAGACGGAGGAACTGCCATTTCTGATAAGTCACTATTTTATCATTGCAGAGATCATTGTTTTTGAATTGAAAGATTAATTTCTATTTAGAGTTCTTTTCAAGAAATTATTTTGTTGTTAACAGGTGAGATCATTTTGACATTCTTTGCAAAGGTACTTAATCGTTAAAAATTTAATTAACTTTGGTCGACCTTTGAAGTAGGTTTGTAATTTACTTTTGAGCACTGGCCAATTGTAATGTTTGCTTATTGTACTATTGCTATATAAAGTTTTGTAAATTTTAATGTTTTAAAATGTTTTACCACATAGTTTATTGTTTACTTTTTGTGTAAAAATAAGCTCTTTTGTTTTTCCTTGTTTGGCTTTCATAAATTTAGGAAAATTCTTCAAGCATACCAAACTAACAATACATGAGTAAAAGTAAAATCGTATTGATTTACCGTACTTTCAATATTGGTGATAAAGGCAAGCTGCCAGAAGAACGAAATGGCTTAATGAGGTAAACGGGTGTGATCTCGAGCAAAGGTTGGCACACCGTTCATTAGGTTTTTGCTTTCTTTGTACAGACTATCTTGCCAAGAATATCTATTATAATGGTCTTGATCAATGATCCCAGGTAATCACTCTTGATTATTTATTTCTTTTACAGACTTCAAGTTTCAATTCAATGCTGCCGAACGCTTATGAAAGATTGTAATTTTTATTGCTTACATGCTTGTTAATTTATTAATTTTAATTTAATTTAAATATTGCAATTCAATGACACAAAAAATAATTTCAATCGAAGTATATCGTTACAATTTTTATAAAACACATGTTTCGATTGTATTAGAATTAGAAAGAAAAGTAATATCAGTATAAATTCTATATTATATAAAAGATGGTGTTGGAAATCCATGAAATAGAAATTCCAGGAACAACTTCCGCAAACAACACATCCACCTAGTGACATTGAACGAGATTTAATTACAAAATTCTTCAAAATTGGTTCCGTTCAGGATGTTTATTGAGCGTGAAAGATTGTTCGTTGTAACAACAAAGAAGATAATGGCTATTTATGAACAAATTTAGTGATTACTTAACCATTATCAACTTAAAAGTTTTGGTAGTTTTTTGGAATTTGTTTCTAATAAATTTGTTTTGTAAATTAATAAAAATATTTTAAATGCTAGCCCTGAATAAGTTTAACTGTCTGTCTAAAGACGTCTTATTTATATTAAATATCAACGGCGTAACTCAAAAACAATAAAATGATAAAGTATACAGCTGGGAAAACAAGATTATGCATATTGAATCGTTATGATGGATAAAGAAGGTATACCGTAAGCGTGAAACAGACAATTAAAAAGGGTAGAATTACTGTCATAGGTGATTAATCTTTTTTCAAACTATCGGAGTTCATTTACAACTTTTTAAACTATGCGAATCAATTTGGAAAATTATCAAAAAGTATACAAATCACAAAGTTTGTGACATAGGTATAGAAAAGTTTTTCTTTTATTAGAAAATTTGATGTTTATTTTTAAACTTTCTCTGACTTTCTTTTCCACTAGCTAAAACTACTGTACTAGTAAACCCAAAAAGCAAAAAGCACTAAATTTAATAAAAAAGTTCGCGAGTGAGAAATTATCATAATTGATTATTTCAATGATTTGAATATGGATAAAAATTCTCGTTAACTAAAATTTTGTTGCTGTCCAAATTATGAAAGGCATACAAAATATTTTGATGAAGATGGGCAATTAATTCCGCACGAGCGTAAAATTATTGCCGTGCATGTTAATTATATTAAAAAGAATAGAATAATAATTGGACGACACTAATACGAATTAATCGCAATGCTAACTTTAGTAATATGTAACATGTAATATATTCTACATATTTGCTTCTTGTATTATACGTTTTTGCTATTGTTGGCTATTGAGCTCAGCTACTTAACCATGGCTTACTACTTAATGGATAATATTTTAGAGTGTCCCGAGAGCTTACGAAAATCAAACCTAACTAAAAAACAGTATCGAGAATATTTATTTATTTTGCCCAGTTGAGAAAAGCTAATAAATGTCATGAAAACTACCAAATACTCTAGACTATAATACATTCAACTTCGTGAAAAAACAGGAATCCGAACTCTGGCGGCTTGCGTTGAAATGAGTAATGTCAACAAATACGTTTTTTAGGTTAAATCCATAGATAAGAGAGAGTTATAGATAGACAAGTTGCTATACTTTTTTCTCAACGTATTATACCCGCCAATGGTGGTCGGTGTGCCAACTAAAAATGCCATAAAATTCTAGAATTTTATTTGAATTTTCGTTAATTTTGTTCACAAGGTTTATTTTGCACATTTAAATTAATATGCATTAATTAAAATTTTTCTGTTTATAAACTCAAATTACAAAATTACTTCAGCGAATTAATCAATTTATTGTAACTCAAATAAATAAAATTAAAAGATTATTACTAAGAGCCGTTTTACATTATAATAAAATTTGTAGCAAATCTATGTCAAAAAATTGCATTTAATTTTACAAGAGTGTCATACATGAAAATTACTTCACAAATTTGCATCCTAAAATTGATACCGAATATTTAGGACCTGTTCTATTGTTGTAACAAATATAAAGCAATATTTGTGTCATATTTCTGTCAAATATGACACTAGAAATTTTATACAATAATTGCTAGCAAATTTGTGACAAGATTTAATTGCAAATTTGCTATAATGTAAAACGGCTCTTATTAATAAAATATTCCAAAATACTCCAAAATCTGTTATCTTTTTGGAGTGTTCTCTCCTGGTTCCTTCCTAATGACTTGCTCCTCCTGCTTTAAGCATGCTCTGCCCAATAGATCTCATAATTATTGTCTTCCATCTTCCGTCCTTGATGGCCTTTGCCTTTGGTTTCTGTGAGACAAACTATGTCCATGTTAAGTTTGTCTAATTGGCTTCAGATTTCTTGATGTTTATTTAATATACCTTAAACATTCCACGTATCTATTCTCCATGTCCATTTTCTTAGCATAAGTCGTCTTTGATTTAATCCGTCCAGTGTTCGAGACTTGTCGTTTGGGTTTTTTAGCATTTTTGTTTTTATGTACGATGAGGACCTGGCCCGACGAAGAACTCCCAACCTGAAGGGCTAGCATTTTCTATTGGGGTTTATTCCCTTATGCCCGGTTTCTTCACCTTGAGATATCTATCGGATAAGTATAACCATACGGATAGTTATACTATTATATAGTTAATCTTATCCGATAGATATCTCAAGGTGAAGAAATCGGTCATTAGTCGAAGTGTTGTGATGTCATTTTGACATTTTGTTTTAACTTTATATTATAATATTATATTATTTATTATATAAAATGGTAAACAAAGTTGGTTCAATTTGTGCCGTATACGATTGTAATAACTATATGCAGCAAAAAGGTGAAAAGAAGTCATTTTTACTAATCTTTTTATCTGAAAACTATTTTTAAATATTTTAGTTTAAATGCGCATTAGTAGTATTTGGCATTAGCTAATTGACGTGAATTTTACATTTCATCATGCTAGATGGCGCTATGAACGATGTCCGACAAATTGTATGTAAAACTATCAAAGTTGTACGTATTATAAGTCTATAGTATTTGAAACTACTACGTAAAATACAAGAACGATATAAGTAAATGTGTTTCGAGATTTCTCGTACTACATTATTTTGGTATATTACATGGTAGCATATACTTTGCCTGCGGTGTAAAAATGTTTAATCGTATTACATGGGATTAAAAATTGAATTAATTTTGTTGTAAATTATAACTGTTAATTAGTAACAAGTGTTTAATTAAGAAATCGAATTAATTTATAGTACTTACTTTGCAGACAGTCGGCGTTTAATAAATCTTTGCATTTCTCGTGGCATTTTACTCCACATTCGGTACATCTGACACCCTGACGAGCAATACCCCACAGTAATCCTTCGCATTCGTAGCAGTAAGTAGGAGATGTGGCAGTCCACAGTACAAAATTATGTGGCGTTGTACTGCTGATTGGATAAATTAAAGCCTGAAGTGTCTTTTTGTACACGTGCATTTTCTGTTAAAAATTCGTAATATTATTATTATATGCAAATTCGAATTATTTTACACTCGATACTATCAAAATGTATCGAATATGTTTTTTATGATTTGTAAAATGTTCAGCTCTATTGTTAAACCTTAACTATCACAAATATACACAAAAAATAATAGACTATTTAATCGTCTCGGTAACTTATTGCTTGCGGGTTTATCCGATATATGTTAAAGTTGGTTTGTATTTTAAATAGAGAGATTTACGGAAGACCCAGATCTTGAACACTAAAACCCTACTCTAGAAAGAGTTAATGTTATCGGCAGGGTTTTCCCGGCTAGCAACAATAATAGTGTCTGAAAAATGTTGCAATTAACCTTCTACAAATGCGACACTGTACAGTAACGGCAACTTAAAGAAAAATATCGTTAATTAAACTTGATTACGTTACATTAACAGGTTTTTTTATGTACCTAGTCTACTAAAAAAATTAAATACCTAATATTGTAGTAGTAATCATAATATTGAATTTGCTAAATTATATTCCCTGCTTCCACGTTTCAAAGGAATAAATTGACAATACTTCATCAGGTGGGTCTCCACATAAAAGCGAAATATTGTGCTAAACTAAGTTTTCATCTTGTTATTATAAATATATTTATTATTATAGTATTGCCTTAACAATGAAGCTTAGATGGATAGCATAAGGAGGTAACTTCTAGAACAACCGCAAAGGAAGTACAAATGTGTGTTACTTGAAAGTTTTGGTAGGGCTATATATACTCTTGGCTTACATTTTAAAACTTTACGATTAGCAACCAAGTTAAAATCTGCCTTTTTTTATCTCACCAAACCACACTACTAAAACGTAAAAATAAATGCGAAAAAGCTTATTTGAACTAGTACACGTATTTGAAAAAACGTAAAATTTAGATGAAAAATCAGATTAAAGGACTGAAAGAATAAAATGCTGAAAATGCTTAAATTGGACGACAGAGTAGTTGCAGAAAGTATTTTGTTCTAGCACTTGAGATTTAATGCAATATTTCTATCACCGAGAAATGTAAATTGAGGTCACGTTCGATATGCAATTAGTATAAAAAGCTATCATAATTTATATCGAGACGCCATCAATTAATCATTGTGTATAATTGTATAACATAATTATGAAAGTTTTAACAATAAAGCTCTGAATGTTATATATTAAGTCTTATTCAGCTATTTTAATTTATTATGATACCACAACCTAGAAAATAAATTAATTTCAACATAAATAACTCAAAACGTTACATACCAATTCTTCGTCATTTAGAGTTGCTCTCGGAACAGCTGATGTTAAACCCGCATTTCTTTTGGTAGCAGCCATGGTCTACATTTAAAAAAAGTATTAATTTTATCTTATGTTTAACATTTGGAAAAGAATATAAAATATGTTGTAGCTTTGAAGCAATAAATTGAGAAAAAGCAGCATCTACTCGATCTGTAAAAGTCGTCACACTATCAAGTCGATAAATCTACAGCAGACATTCCGACTATTACTATTCTTACGAAATCCAAACCTATCAACTTTTAGTTTGTATGTAAGCTAACAATATTCTACATTAACGATTAAATAAAATACACTTGGATTATTGGGGTTAAAAAGATAAATGGATGTTCGGCAATATTAACAAAAAAAAAAGCAGAGGGAAATTTATTCAAAGAAAATCGGTATACAAAGAAAATTTTGTTCAAATTCTTTCTTTACTTAAAATTACAGTATTAAACATTGTCAAAACCACACATTTTCATTTCAGAAAGCGCAAACTTACAGCACAAGAATATCTCTTAAGATAAAAACACAAATTAATATGTTGTACAGTGCGATCTAAAAGTAGTAACCAAAATTATATTTACAAAGTACTTTAAAAAGAATTGGACTTGATTGTCAAATAAATAAACGAATGATTGTTATTAATGACGATAAACTTAGACCTTAAAATATTTTCTAGTTATGCATTCAATTTGCTGCCATACTAAACTAAGTAAAGTCTGCCTCAAAGTTTGAAAGCACTTTGAGTATGTTTAAAATGTAGCGATCTGCGGTTGCGAATTAAGCAAGAATCTGCACAGCCTACTTGGGTTCGTAGGAAAATATTTATTTCAGATAGTTGTGAGATAACATATAATTACTTTACAAGTCTTGCAAACATATTCTTGCTACCGGCATTTAACTGTATTGTGATATTTTTGAGATCGAAGTTTTCTTTTTAACATTTTAGTATAATTTTGGTATCCTACTTTGTAAAATTATGACTTAATCGATGTTCGATTGTTTTAGACCTTTCGATATATTTTTAAAGTATTGCAAGGTTACTTACTTCGGTTAGATGCTACCATTATATACATATTAATTAATGAAAATGTATTCAACAAGTTCTAAATTCTATTATACATGCGAACTAAAATTTTCATGCCATTAAGCATATTATTCAAAAACAGAATAACTAATTTAAAAATTTTATAAAAAAGCATGCCAATTTATTTTGTTAAAGGAAACCAGCAAAAATCTAAAACAATAAAATCAATTTTACCCAATTAGTTTTCGATTGGATTTTGTTCATAGTACAAAATTAATAATATTACGTGATAGAGGTAAAAATTTAAATTTTACAAAACACCGTATAGACTAAAAAACATGTTATATTTTTTTATTAGGAAAGTAAAAGAAGCTTTTGAAAAATTACTTTTTTTTTTAAACAAGAATCATCAGGATAATTAATTTCCCAAATGTAAAGACTGTATTAAACTTTTGAACTGCTGTGTGGGAAGCTTTTTTGTTTTGGTTATAGCAGGGTTTTAAGTAAATTTTACTCTCTTCAGGCAAATTATAAAATAGTTACCTGTATGGAAGCTTAATAAATTTAAAAATATTTTGTATTTAATTTTGCTTTATATTTAGTAGGTATGTACGGATGAGTCCTTGCATGGCGTGTAAATTTATCTTAAATCAATTCCTTCTACATACCGACTATATTGCCTGTTACTTGAATCTATTACCATTATTATTATAACTAACAATTGCGAAACCAAGTTTAATCTTTGCTATAGCTGCAGAATTTATTGCATCAGCTTTAATTTTGAATTATAAATTGAATAGTGGTATGCCATCCAGAATATATCGAGATAATTTTATTGCAATTTATCAGTATGTCTAAATGTATTAAACTTCCCGCAAAGTTGTGCGATTGTATTAAAAACTTTTTGATGGGTTCTAGGTTTGGTCAACTTATGAATTTCAATCGCTTTAAGTTTTTATTTAATTTGTAATACAAAAAAATATACACGACAGCAAATAGCTTTGGATTTAAAAAGAGCTTGGAAACTTAAAAAATAAAATAAAACTAGGATAACAAGTTAGTACAGGTTTGGAATACCAAACTTTAATATTGCAAATTCCCTTCTTAAATAAAGGAATACGAATCGAACCAAGTAGATATCGATTTCACAAAATTGTTAATTTAAAAATTATGCAAACGGGTTAACCATAATGTAGAAAAAGGTTATAAGAAAAAGTTTGAAAATCTCAAAATTTACTTCTACGAAGTTCCCATATATCACTTACCGCAAGTTCGAGTTGGAAAGAAAAAATTTTAAATTCCGCAATCAAGGTAATTTTGTTAGATTACCAAATATGAATATGACGTTAAATACCAAATCTTGCTGATAGGTATCTCCATAAGCCAAACAAAGTTTGGTTAAAATTTATTAAAGGATTGTGAAGTTACTGCTGCACACAATCAGAAAAACCGTCAAGCCTGTTTTTGTGCTCAGTCAAGTGTAAAATTTATCTATCAACGGAAATTTGAATATATCGATTCATTATTTATTACACGATTTTCCCGAAGGATACATGAGTAAGTGTTCACTTGGTAATATTAACAGTTAATAACTTTTCCAGAATCCTTGCGTTTGTTAGCTTTGAAAAAATAGCGCCGGTTATAAATTTCACAACCCGATGAAACTAAATTAATCTCCGTAGTAAATTGAGAGATAATTTCAAACTTTTTAAACGATCAACACCCAACAAATTACACCGAACAATAGCAGTGCTCAAGACAACTTCAAATAACAATAAACAACTTGTGGCTTTGTGAAAAACGTTGATTTAACGGCAATAAGAAAAACATTAAATAAATATAAAAAAAAAAATATTACAACAGAATGAATTATATTGCATTACTTGAAGTAGAAGTAATTGCGAACTTTTGGTGCAATTTTAATTAAATGAACAGTGCCAACACAACAAATTATTACAAATGTGAGTCCATTAGTAGAAGTTGAACAAAGCGATGAATTTACAATTCCTGTTAAAAAATAAAAAGAATAAATTTAATTGAATTTATCCTAACTCCTCCACACAGAACTCAACTTAATTTGATTTAAAAATTTATTGCTTAAGTTAGCATTTCATTCTTTACGCGGGCGATGTTTATTTTCTTCAGCTGTGACAATACTACGCATAAATATAAAAACTTTAAATCTTTACTTATATTATCTTAAATTACATTTTAATATTGAAAACTACAATTTTGTATTATTAAATTTCCGTTAGTGTTAGTTTCGGATATTTTCTTAATACATTAATCGAAAATTATGCGTAAGGGACTGTTTTTGTAGGAAATGGAATCAAACTTGATATAATATAGTTAAAATAACAAATTGGTTGCATGTTGCGTGTGCTTATTAAAGATAAAACATGAAATCCTTTATTATTATAATTTTAAACATAAGTTTTTCAACATTTAAGGGATTATAACAGCGGCTAAGCAATTCGTTGTCAAATAAATGAAAAATTATGGAACGGTATAAATTTATAATGCGTATTTGTTTAAATAATTAATTCGGTCAAGTTAAAATACAGCACATTAGCCTGAGGTCAACAGTTTTTACGCCACACGCTGGGAATCAGTTTAGAAAATTTAAATCAAAGTTTCAGCTTTTATTTTTAAATTAAAATACAATAGTATTCACTCTTGTGTATATTTGGAGACCACGGAAAAATTAATAATCGCAATTTCATCTCTATAATAAATCTTCTTTTTTTTACATTTCCGCAGCAATAACTCAAAATTTTTTTGCATTGTAAATATAACAGAATTTTTATTAGTGCAACAAATCATGGAATATTTTGAAAAAAAAAATGGAAAAATTCACTTGTCCTTGGAAAAATTTTGACATATTTTGACTGATTACAAAATTATTGCAAGAGATTACGTGAGATTGTGTAGCGTAAAATAACTAAAACCAACCAATTTTAGTTGCACGTATAAAGATCTAGACTATTTAGTTCTTAAAATTTAACGTTCTGTTTATTATTATTTTACTTGTTTGGTACACTAAAAGCTTAGCAATATCGATGTGGACATGTAAATGTCTGGGAATAAAACCCGGGCGAAACCGGCTAAGCAAGCTGGTTTCATATAAAAACAATTGATGATTTCATCAACTATGTAACAAAAACTACTGTTATTATACCTTCGGTGGTTTCGGATACAACACTCCAATGAAATAAATATTTAGTTTTCCAAAAAATAAAACCGGGAGGAAGAAAACGAGAGATAATATTATGTACCTACGAGACGGAACTTAAATCTGTTAATCTTTATTATTTATTTTTATTGTTTTTTATGGGTATTTAATGGACACGCCAAGTTTCTAACCAATAAAAGTACTTACGTTTTAATTCTAGTACATGCAATATGAAAGTTTAAAAAGATTAAGCAGTCAGTATGCAATAAGCGAATTAGCATAATATAAATACTTAGTGGATCTAAACAAATTATCCGTAATAATTAATAATATCATAATCAAGGTGCAGCAATTAACAGCAGAGCAGTGGTTAAAAATGAACTATGGTAGGAAGTAGTCAATACCTTGAGCACCTGAAGAGTGAGCCGACGTATGGCAAACCAACAACAGAGAACAAGTAACACAAGCACATTAGTAATGTTTCAGTCTACAATTACACTTAAAAATGTAAATAAACGTTAAAAACAACAGCAATAGGGTATACATCAAATTAAGGGTTATATACATATCTAATCACATACTACGATAGTTGGCTGAGATAAAGTTGGATTTAGGTGAAGAATGGAATGGTCAATTATTATTAATATATGTACGCAACAACTCAATTAAAAGTAGCTCAAATTGTAATTTTGAGCACAAAATATTCGTAGCATACTATATATTTCTACAATTCGATTTTATTTATACTATTATTTATGAATAGGCATCTGCATTATTATCAATTAAAATGGAAATTGATAGCATGTTATGAATGAATTCAATCATGAATAAGAAGGGGTGTACAAAGCCAATTATGTATATAATTTGTTTAAATTGTATGACAATTTATATCAGTTTTATTGTCACAAAAGGATATTAGATAGAAAGGAAATTTAATTTTGCCATGAATTTACTATATTATATTATCTGAAAGTGAAATGTTTCCAAATATAGTACTGCACGTAAAAATAATCAAACCACGAGAATTTGAAAGAATTATTAAAGTATTTAACCTGGGTCAAAAAATTAATTTTACTCTGTTAAAAAAAAGAAGAATTTGTTATATACATTCTGTTGATTTGGTGTTGAAATCTTAAATCACGTTTGGAAACACAAGTAAAAAATTTCTAATCTATCGCATTTTTCAAATAACTTACCAAATCAGAAACGAGAGGAATTGATTTTCTTCTCCTTTCAATATCAGGCATGCTGTCAATATTACTGTAGAATGGATTATCTCCAGGATGCCTGTAAATAAATAATGAAATTAATTAAGTTCTAAAATACATAAAACCCAACGAAATTTAATGATTTATGACAAGTAAAATAATTTTCCGAAATTAATAAGAAATACTAATCATTTCTAATATCTACTATATAAAAATATTGACATTTTATATTTCATCGTCGTCGGTTTGAATTGGGACAAAACTCGAATTCAACACGTGACATTAGACATAATTCTAAAAATAGGGTTATCGAATTAAAATTGAAGCCCTAAAAGGTGAAATAATAAAACTGAAAACAGTTCAACAGGTTTGAACTTTATCTACATCACAGACTGAAATAAAATCGAGAAAATATTTACATAATTTGATAGGGTATGAAAACATTATTTAATAGTTTGTATATACCTGATAAAAATATGTTAAGTTAGGTAACGAATCTGCCTAATACTTGATCAAATTCCGAGGTTTATATATTTTTTAGCAGTAAAGTGTAACAAATCATGAGTTATTTTTTTTTTATAAAAAAGTAAAGTAGTAAAAAGATATCTTGTTTGATTGATTGATAAAAGTATCAAGAGTCAAAATTCGCTTCTTCCTCATATTCGACAAGACGATGTAAACGATAGATGAAAAAACCTTATGTAAAGCAAAAACTTTATAGGATACAAATACTGTTTGATTTAAAAAACGATAATACATCATTGATTCGCCAAAGTAGCGTTAAATATATTGTAATAAAGTTTTCTCGGCTTGAAAGCAATTTAAAAAAATTTCTTGTGCTATTTATTACTTAATTTTCAACATTAGGTTTATATGCATTTTGACTATAATTATTATAAATGTTCATTTTTCAAATTAAGAGCTTTCTTTATATTTTAATGGCTGTTATTACATCGAGATATTCTGTAATAAAGCGGATTTTCGGACAATGGGACCGCATGAAAGTAAAATTTGAATACTCCGGGAGGATCTTGCTTTTATTTTACATCTTGATGTCATTGGGGAATAGCTCGTTCTCAAAGTGATAGACATTTTAGATGTTGAATGTATGAGTAGTAAGTAAATCATATAAATTGTCTTGTAAATGCTTCCACTTTACATTATTTCATTAAAAAGTGCTAAAACAGATAATAAATTTGACACAAAATCTAACTTGTTTCCGTCTAGTCTTATCTTTCCTATCATGATGATAATGAAATTTGCAGCATCCAAATTTTAAACACAAAATAATATTTTATATTTATCAAGTAAAATTTTGTCATCTTATATTATTTTATATTGCACCAAATTTACAAAAAAGGACTTTTCTTGTAAGTCTTTATTTTTAAAATATTAATATACTTATAAATATACGATAAAAAGTCATCTTCCGGGAGGATCGAATGTGAAATGTTTAATGACACCTTTAACCAGCTAAATCATTTAACCAGCGCGTACGAACTAATATGATATATAGTACTATTTCGTAATATCTCTTGCACTGTAACGATTGTACAGTATACGGGACAGATAACTTCCCCGCATTACATTATTTCTCGACAACACTGCAATGTAGAGTAGTTGGTTAAAAAAGTATGTAAAAAAATCCATGCAAACAAATGTGTATATGTATACTTCGCTGCTCTTGTAAATAAAAAATATTAAAAATATAACTTTCATTATTTAAAATCAACATTATGGACAATACAGCCGTATATCTAATAGAATTATCTTATGATTAAAATTATCAATAATAATTATTTAATATTAGTAATCTATCATGTTTGTTTTGTAAATAATAAAAAGTTTATTCAATTTACAACCTCGTCAAAGTTAATAGTTTCATTTACAGCATTTTTAAAAAAATATTCTGTAATAAATCGAGTGTTTAAAACTTGTTTCTTCTTGTTAACCTGTCAATTGGCTGTACTTATGTAAATATAATAAAACCAATTATTATAACCACAGTGTATCGATGATGTTCACTTTTGAGCGATTTGCTCAAACGATTTGCTGTGTGAAATCGTGTCAACAATTTCCTCACACAAATTTTGTGAAATTCACGATTTTAATCCAAATTTCCGCTCTGTAACCCAACCAGCTATCTGCTAAAGCCACTGTCGCGGTATTATTTTTAAGTACTAATGTGATTTGCAGTAAAAACTTCGAGTTTGGTATCTACTACAAGATATTAAGTTATTTACGGGTCAAAAGAGAATTAACCGTAATATGTTAATATAAAAAATTAGGCAAAAATTTTAACCGTATAGCAATTATCAAACTAAATTAGTTATAATTCGGATATTTGAAATCCGGAAAACTTTCACAACAAACAAAAATAACCAAATTATTCAAGTAATTTTGCTGCTTAATTAACCGATAAAAAAAAATGCAATTACATTTGATATGCATGATATGCATAATATGATAACTAATTTTTTAAATTATTTGCTTAAAAATTAAACTAAATCAATAAAAAAAAACTAGATATTTTAATGCCCCATGTTGAACGCCAAGTTCAACAAATTAACTAAACAAAATTTAAAATTAATAAAAAAAAAAAATGAACGTGATTGGTATTAAATCCAATGTAGTCAATGGGGAGCACAAAATGGTAATTTATTACAAAGTCGTAATTGTTTCCCAATGTAAAATAACGAAAATTTGTCGAATAAGCAAAATATTTGAGTGACAATTTTTGAAAACATTTATAACAATGTTTTTTGCTTTAACAACGTGAATACATCAATACTTTACAAGTTATATATCCATGAAAATGAAAATTTGCAAAACAAACAAAATATTTCAACAACAACGTAGGTAGGTAATTATCAATCAAATCAATCAAATAACATTTATTAATTAAGTACGAGGCATGAGGATACCTTACAGTTCCCGAATTACATATGGTTATAGATAATAGGGCTGGGTAGCCCTCTCTTCTATATTTAAATTAGGTATGTGGAAATTTAGTGAAATAGAAATTGAGTAGAGTGCAGGATAAAAGTTTCAAAAACCTGCTCAAATTAATTTAATAGTTTAAAAAAAATTCTTGGTAACAATAATTGTTGACTTGAACGAAGTGAATAGGTATATCAAAATTTAGAATTTTCTTCAAATAACATAATTTTGCACTATTTAAATATATGGATTTTACAGTACAGTTAATTTGTTATCTTATCACATTTTTTGGTGTTCTTTTTTCGTGCATCTTGACAATAACTAAGTATACACGAACGTCCATTCCTGTACGAAAGACGAATGGAAAGAATGAAGGAAAAACAATGAAGAATGATCTTCATAATTACATAAACAAATTTGTCAGATAAGCTTTTCGAAATCAAAAATAAACATTTTGTATTTTATCGACGCGTCGGTCAACGATGCAGTTTATTCTATATAATAAATTGCAATAAAAAGGCTATTTTTTTTATTACATAGAGTGTTCTCTAAATAGTTGCTAAAATTTCATTAGAAAAAAAGATTTTTCATATGTATAAACATATACATACTTCCGAAAATGATATGATAAAGGGTAAAAAGCAGTTTTATTTTTATAACAGGTAAAAGTATACTTTTTATATGTCAAAAGGGTTTGACCGATTTACATAAAATCTTTCGAGATTATTTATTTAATTGTTATACGCATAATATACTCATTTCTCATCGCCATATCTCATTCATAAAACCTTATTCACTACCTCAAAATTAGTCAAAATTCTTTGAATTATTTGAGCTTGGCATAATATTATGTAACTTCTAAATTTTTCTCTGCTCCAAAATTACTTCAGCATTAACAACTAATTTGGCTACAGCAACTAATGCGGTAGTTAAGTATGTAACACAGACAAAATAAAGTTTTTTTAATTCTATGGCAAAACATTTTCCTAGAAAAAAAAATTAGTTGAAACGTCTCGTTTTATACATACGACAACGGGCTGATAAATTCCCGTGTTCGATAAGAAAGCAACATTTTTCTGAAAATAATTTTTTTAATTTGCAAGGTAGTCTTATTTTGGTTCAATACACTTATTCTAAAGCATTTCCAATTTTATTATCTCTTCCAAATAATACAATTTGGTAAACTCTCTAAAATAGCCATTTTATATCGAATTTCAACCGAAATTTCATACAAATATTTTACCACGGAACCGTTTCTTTAGGTTAAGTAACAGATAAGAGTCACAAGAGAGTTAATCCGGAGAATAAGGCCGATGAGAAACCAATTGACAACCAAATTCTTTGCTTTTAGCCATTGCAATTATGGATGTGACTAAGGGGGCATTGTCTTGATGAAAATGCACATTTTTTCTATTATAAATGTGGGCCAAAAAATCCAATAATTCTATATAATGTTGCCCTATTCATTGTGTTTCCGTTTTTAAGATAGTCGGTAAAAATTGTATCACGAGAATTCCAAAAAACAGTAGCCATAACCATTTCGGCCAAAGAAACCACTTTTGTCGTCTTTAGAGCGCTAGATCCAGCTTCTATCAATGTTTTTGACTGTATTTTGGTCTCAGGTGTTTCATAGTTAACCCACAGACACAAAAAGACGCAAAAAATTCTTTGTGTTACGCTTAAGCATATCGAAACGCTGCTTTGTAGTGGTTCCACATGCACGTTTTTGATTGATTGTGGCAAACGAGGCACCCATCGCGCGGATAGCTTTTTCATATATAGTTAATCTTGTCAAATAATGCTCATGCGTTTTTTGAGATTTCTATAGCCTCAGATACCTTACGCAATTTTACTTTGTGGTCTGACAATACGATATCATGAATTGTTTCAACCATTTCTCCCGTACGTTACTTATTTGGACGATCTAGATGTTGATGTTAAGAACACTTTTTAGACCACATTTAAATTTATTAATCCAAAAATGAATTGATGTCATCGAATGTAAAAGGTCCCCGTAAACAGCATCCAATGTTTCTTTGATTTATTCGTAAGTTTTCCTATCGAAAAACAAGTTAGAAAAACTGATCGATATTGAATTTTTTCAATAATTAAAAAATGTAACTAGTTGTTCACTTCAAACTGGTGTACCAAAGAAGCTATTGGACATATCCCAATGAAATTTTGATATGAGTTGTTTGAAAGATGGCATTCCAGGATACTTATAATATTGCGGTTGTATAGCACCAACTCTTGTCAAACACGGGTATTTATCAGCCCTCCCTCGTATGTTAGACCAATAAAATATTTGCTCAGTCCGCTTTCGGTAAAAGAACAAAAATATTTTTGTAACCTTTTCTACAGACCTAATTTCTCATTATTATGTGATTATAAAAATGAAATAGCTATTTAAATCAATTATAAAATATTTTCGAACATAATATGTAGTTATATCCATAGGTTAAGGTAGTGCATATTATAGAACTTTTTTAATTAAATATCTTCAGGAAATGATCCCCTGAAATGTTTACATTTACTTTAGAAAACACCTTGTATATTTTATGTATAATTTAATCGTAATTCCTTTCGAGTGCTTGAGTGCTAGTTAAAAATAATTTAATTAAACAAAGTATTTTGTACTTCTTGCGTTCAGAAAATTCTATTAAATTTAATTATTGTCGAATATATTGAAATTTTGTAAATTATAAGCTATATACTATTTAACATTTAGAACAAAACTTTTGTATTCTCTTTATAAATTAATTTTTTCTAGAAATTACAAGTTTGTCCATAGCAATTATAGTATGGCGTGATTACTGATTGAGGTATAGTGAAAATTTCGTGTTTGAATAGAAGACCTGACAGAATTTCTTAGTTCGGCTGTCCATTGAACAGAATTTGTTCCTTTACCAATTATTAAAATACTGATTAAAACCTCATTACAAAAACATATGTTGGTAGTCAGTGCTATGACCTTATACTAATTGGACCGCTTAATTAAAAAAAAATAATAAAAGTTTTGCTAATATATTGCCTATGTTTTCATCGGTTGGTTGGCTTTCAATCGATGGTATGAATATAACAACATTAAATCGTCAATTACAAAATAATTCAAATGCATTGGGCACAAATAAGGTCAAATGAAAATATAATAGAAGATGTTAGAAAATAAGATAAGATAAATTCGAATGTAAGCATTTACATGAATCTTAATAGACACACGATTGATGGTAAAAAAACAAAGCTTTTGCATCACTGCAAAAACTGATTAAGATTGACTTGATTGGAAGCAGTGTAGACAGAAAAGATACTAATCTGGTACGTTACAGTTATTATGCAGTAACTTGACTACGCTATTTTTAAATAGAATATTCAATTTGCAATAGAAATATTAAGCTTTAAATTCATATTTTTCATCTCATCGAATTAGTTCACAGTTTTGGTAATATTACTTATTCTTTGTGAATCAATATGAAAAAATTCGTTTATTTTCTTGAAAACGATTGAAAATAGTTATTATTGCATTAAGAGTAAAAAGAGCATATTAATTTTATCTACAGCAAATTTATAATTTGGAAAATCTAGCGGAAGCCTAAAAATGTAATATTTGTGCTAACCCCATCTGTTATTCTGTTGGAGTAATAATACACCTATTATTTTGATACAGTGATACAGATACACCTGGATTTTGTTTTTTCCCAGTTCGTTACAGGGAATGCAAAACCTAAGCAAAAAGGAAAAACCTAAAATAATCCTGAATAGATCAAAGATCCTGCGGTAAGTGTACTTCTGAGTAGAGATCGGTACACGATAATGTTATTTGATAATAGAAAAACATAGCAATATTTTATTACGTTACCGTTACATAACGTAATCAGAAACCGTTATATTATTTTAAAATTTCTTATTATTATTCTACTTATTAACCCTAGTGTTATTATTACGATTCTATCTACTACATTCTTGATTGACATTACAGGAGAATCACCTTTGGAACTGTAATTAAGCTTCACATTGTTTATTTTAGTATTGTTTGGGGGGTTGTTTGTGGCTACGTTCTAACTTCTAGTTGCTACACCAAAAATTATTTGATCCCCACAAATGTTCATTGGCTTTAGGCTGGACTAAAATGTTTTATTAATTAAGGGAAAAATTTGTTCTTGCGAAATAAAATTCTTAGTATCGACTAGTCAGGATACTGTGTCAATTTGAGAAATTTCAGCTGGACGAACATTTGGCAAGAACACTTACCGTTTTCTTTAATTAATAGAATTTTTCTTGAACATGCAAGATTGCACACAATAAAATGCTTTAGTTAAAAGTTATAATTTTAGAAAATTTAAATTAAGTTGCATTTTATGTTAACTAGTGCAAGAGCAAGTTTACAATTTATTATTAAATTGTACATAGACTATAAGTAGGCTATAAACAATACTATGTTTACAAAAAGTTTGGCTTACTTGTGGGCTGTGCGCCTAACGTTGGGTTAAAAATTATTTTATCTTCCTTACCCAATTTTACCGTATATACCGAGTTTAGGTTCGTTAGATTAATGTGAGTTTAATTAAACTACGTAAATATATTGTATGTAATATAAGTTTAAATAAATTTAATTTACAAGGATATCAGGCCTGAAATGAAATTTAAAAATTTAAATTTTACGACTTGCCATTTATTTTTGGAATATATTATTATAAACTTGTCAAAGTTTTCCCTAATCTTTGAACGTCTTTGTGTGCAAGTTTACAATGAAGAGAAATCCTAATTTACTCATAGTATAGTTTAATCCAATAAGGCTAAGAAATCATAGAAAAATTCAAAAGGCTGAATACATCGCTCTGTTAATTTTACATCAAGGATGTTTCGGCGCAAGGATGTTCGGTATGGGAATACTAGTTTTTACTTCTCAAAAATTTGTGGAAATTTTATGTAAAATTATAAGAGAGAAAATAGCAATAATGTTTATTACAGCGGTTTCCAAAAGGTTCTTGAATCGAGAAGCAAATTCACTTTTCTATACAAGTTATAATCGGAGCTAGGAATTCATAATAGAAAACAGAATTTCTTTGTGGATTACAAATTCTAGTCAAATTTGTAACCGAAATCCTATATAGTTTATACATTATATTTATACACATTTTATATGTATTTAGTTATACTCGTACATACTTATATTCAATTTCATTATGGCAATAAAACCGAGAATTTTGAAAGAAAACTGCTGAAATATGATTTATTTCCAGTTTAAAAGAAAAGTAAATACTAAAATTTGTCAAATTTATCTCATCCGATGCAGTTATCAATTATGAAAAGTATGTACATTTTTTTTGGACAAATGTTCATGTTTATGTAGGTATAACGAACGGCAATTTTCTTGTCTGCACGAAATTATTTTAAAAACAGGTTACTTTCGTTTATATTAAAATATTTTACACTTTCCTCAATTTTTATTTTCTTTTTTAAGGACTAGTTTCGACTATTGTCTTTATCAACTTATTCCTAAAATTAATTATAAAGTTAAATTATAATCATATTTAAAAATTAAACCCGACTTCTTACCGTCATTTAACAAATTATTGACATTTATAAAATTATTTACAATTTTAAAAACAAATAAAACAGAAATATACGAATAAACTATAATGTAGATTATGTAGGTGCTAATAACCTAGAAGTTGATGCACGTTAATCAAAATAAAAAAAAAAAAAAATAGCGATCTTTAAAAAATTAAACTAAACCAAGCCAAATTATTTTTTATATATATATATATATATTGTAGAATGTAGGTACTATATATTTTACTACACCGGCCGACTGGGAAGAGGGCAACCGAGGTTCAAATCCTGGTCGTGTCGAATACACTGCTGTAATCTAAAGCCCAAAATTTATCTGTGAGCTATGGGAAAGGCAAGGGGAAGCCACAAATTCCCTTGTACGTCATCTTGCCTTCAACCAAGTGATCGTCTACGCACTGCATAGTGCATGGCACTTGAAGCAGAAGTGTAATAATAATTAATCCCTGATGATGTCTCTAATTATTGACAAAACTATAGTTAAATGACCGATCCAGATTATCGGAATCGTATTTTCGCAAATTCCCAGATAAAGTTTTTATAATATACAAGTGAAAGTTGTTTTATCTTGAATAAGTCAAAGTTAATTTTATCGAATAGTATTAGTACTCTGATTTTTTGATATGCCGATTATCTTAACTTTCATAACTAGAATTAGAAATTTGATAATACAATAGTATATATATATATAGGTTTGTAAGAAAATTACCAAATAATATATAAAGTAAATTTTGTTTTAAATTAAGCTTTCAAAATAAAGTAATCATAAGCTTCTTATGATAAAAAACATTCCATGCATTGATGTTTAGAAAAACTTTTGCTATCTCTATTTCAAATACAGAAAACGAAAATGAAAATATTTTATTGCTTAAATAGTTCCTTTGAAAAATATTAATGAGCCCTACGTTAAAAAAGAATTAATAAAATATAAACACAATTTTACAAGTTACTAAAATGGCATATTATTCCTTTGTATAGCAAACATTCTTGTATGGTGAATTATAGTCAATTTACTTCAGTAAGTCTTAAATTGTTATCGGAAACCTTTGAAACTAATATTTACATCTAATACCTTTAACCTTTAAAGTAGATCGACTAGAATTATATTATCAACAATAATAATATGATAATATCATCACCTATTCACATTCACATCATATTATTTTGAAGGATATTTCATGGTAATTTCATTATAATGAAAATATAAATAAGCTATACACAAAATTGAAAGTACACTCATAAAAGGTATATAGTATTTGCATTTATATCCTTAGATATTATTTAATTTAAAATTTTTCATTATCAATACATTTATAGAAATACATATAGGTATCTATATACATATAGAATCAATAGTCAAAAAATTAAATTTTTGAAGGTGGTTGGGTAGAGTTTGCGTTCACGTGTCACCAAAGGTTTTTTGAAATCAAAAGAATACAGTTGTTTTGTGTTAGTGAATTTTCAATTATTCTTTTTACGGTGTAGGTTTTAAGAAACCATCTTTTAAAATTTAGAAAAAATAATATAGATTGCAAGCATAGAAAAACGCACACGATAGCACAGATTGCGATGTTGATTTTTAATATATTCAAAATTTCGACGTGCAGTCTATGAAAAAAAACTTACTACTCTAATTTACGATGTATGAAGTATCTTCTAGGAAACATTGAATTAGATTTACCGTATAATTATTGGGAAATCTCTAATAAAATAATACTCGCGTTTTTTCAATTTAAAAGCGAAACATATTTTTGGTGCAAGCTGTCATAATTTATGCCAAATTATTAAGGTTATGAATTAAAATTTAGACAAGAGATTATCTGAGTAGATGGTGTAACTACTCGTATAGTACCTATCTATACAACATATTATTCTGAATTTCATTGCAAACAGCATTTTGATTGGATTTATTACATTTATTAATTAACATTATATTCTTTTTCTACCACAAAAAAATTGCGTTAATACTCGAAAAAGTTGTAATTGACTCTTTGGGTAGCAAAATTTTCAGGGATACGTTTATATTTTCAACGATCTGTTACTAATGTCAATGTAGGGATAAGAAGTAACTTAGGTTTTAGGTAGGTCAGCTAGTTAATTATTGAATCAACTAGGTAGTAAAAATCTTAACAAATTTTAAGATTTATTTTATTTTTTCTTATATTAGATTATATTTATAATAGGCCAGTCAAAATCGACACAAAAAATCGCTAAATTCGAAAAACATGAAGTATCTCTGATTTTGTAGTACCTATGTTGTTTGGACTCATTAGGGTAGTGTATACCCAAGTTTGCAACTCTCTAAAAGTTGTGGAAAAAGTGTAGCACACGAAAAAGTTAAGAAAAAGTTAAGCAAAAATTTAAGACTTTTTTCAGTTTTTGCTCTATATCTCCTAAACTATGCATTCTTAGACAAAAGTGATTATATACATTTTTGAAGAGCATTAAATTTGTAACAATTTAGATCTAACCGGAACTCTGTAGGGCAATTAGTTACCAAATTATTGCACTTTGAAAATGGTCCATTTTTCCATTTTTAAAAGACCTACAGACTTTGCTTTGCTCTTAATTTCAAGCTAATTAAATTTCATACAACTTTTATTTATGAGTTCTACTCGTAGGATCAATGGTTTAGCCGTGATTTCGGTTTAAAGAAGGTCTAAATCTAAAATCATCATTTTATGGAAAAAATGGCCTATTTTCAAAGTGCCGTAATTCGGTAACTAATTGATCTATAGAGCTCTGGTTAAGCTTAAATTGTCACAAATTTAATGCTCTTCAGAAACGTATATAATGGCTTTTGTCGAAAAATGTATAGTTTAGGAGATAGAAAGCAAAAACTGAAAATACTTCTAAAATTTTGCGGTTTTTCGTGTGCTACACTTTTTCCACAACTTTTAGAGAGTTGTAAACTTGGGTATGCACTACCCTAATGGGTCTAAACAACATACTAAAAAATCAGAGATACATCATCTTTTCCGACTTATTGTCGATTTTGACTGGCCTATAAGAGTATACGCAATTTGATTCATTATATTTTCAATAAAAATGATTTTTAATATCGATTTTGCAATGTAATCGTTTAGTTGTAAATTTTAATATTGGACTACATTTTTTGAACTCGGCCAAACTTCACCGAACCACCAAAGTACCTATATATGCGTATAAACCAACACAATATTAAACGTACCCCTACTAACATTATAAAATAATCAGGATGAAATATTTAGGAATCAGTTTTATTTATTCCGTTCCAATGTTTGATAGTGTTTGTTGATCTAACGGATCCAATATTTCATCAGAAAAATATTATTTAGATAGATAAGGATAGAAAACCAATATTAAAAGAGAAGAATAAAAATTTTTCAATCAAAAAATTAAGAAAAATCTGAAAACAAAAATATCAAATATCACTGTAGTTTTTACAAAAAGTTTTCAGAAAACAAGAATATAATGGCCGAGTTGCGAGGAAGAAACAATTCATTTTAAAAGTGAACAGAATTAAAAGATTAAAATTTGCGAAAGAACGCATAAATAAAGGTCCTGAGTTCTGGAATAAAATAATTTAGTGATGAGAGAAAATTCAACATATTTTGCCCAGATAGAAAAACTTTTGTGTCAAACTATTAACGGTGGCAATGTAATGTTGTTGGCATGCATGGCAACAAGCGGAGTAAGAAATATGACTTTTAGTAAATCTACAAAGAATTAAAAATTGAAACACTTATTTAAGTATTTTGAAATCAAATTTGCATCCAAGTGCCGAAAATTTCGGTGTTCGACAACTCGGCGACGTCAACTCGGCGACGGTCAACTCGGCGATCGATCAACTCGGCAACGGCCAATTCGGCGACCAAGTTAGTTAAATCAAATATTATTCAAATATTATTCAAATAGATTGCCAAGTTGGATATTACATAATTATGTTAAATCGTTATTGTTTTATTTCAAAATTATTCGAAAATTCCAAATGTATTTTTTACGTATATAAAACGTATAACAGTAACGTAGATTACACGTGCTAATGTCGCGATGGTAGACTAATATATAGACGTATATTTTCAATCAGCACTCCCAGTGTTTTCCGTCACTGTAAATTTAAGGGTAACAAATTAAATACCATACATAATAATTATGTGTTGTTTGTAGGCAACAATTTCTTATACCGGATTATTTGAGACCTGGCCTAAGTAGTTCTCGTGGGGCGCCCGACGAAGGATTAAGTGACGTGATTATAATAAAATATTTTGCAAATTTACAGTAGTAATTGAACACGACTATTTTATTCCAATAGCAAATAATCATAATGTTATTTAATATATTGATTAGTTATAGCCCCCCCCCCTGTAAATACGCCACTGTACGTACCTTTTTCTATATTAAGTAAGGTTACTAATTACAATCGGCAAAATATTATAGAATATCTTCGTGGTATATCCTATAACTACAATATGGATTAAACACAATATATTTATTAATTTTTATTTATAATTTTGTTTTTATTTATTTATTTCTTAATTATTATTTTAAAAAATAAAAAATACTTATTCTAGCCTTTTTCTCTAGCCATTGGGCAAACCATTTCTTTTGGTTTTTTTTATTGTTTTATTAATTGGAGTATAATTTCTTATACTTCTATGGTTAACGCTTTCTTTAAATCATCGCCTTAATCAATTACGAGCTTGGGAATTTTGAACTATAAGTTCTATAAGTATAGAAATAGAATAAAAATGATCTTCTCTTGGAATCATCGCCGAGTTGACCGGTCGCCGAGTTGGCCGTCGCCGAGTTAACCTGTCGCCGAGTTGACCAATCGCCGAGTTGCCCATCGCCGAGTTGACCGATCGCCGAGTTGACCGATCGCCAAGTTGCCGTCGCCGAGTTGACGGTGTATGAATTGATACATGGTGCTTTATATAATGATTTTCTTAATATACGTAATGTAAGGTACAAATAAAAGAAAACAAATCTGCTATACGACGTTTAAACACGAAAATATTTCAACAAGCGGTTAGCAACACCCTGTTTTTCTGTTGTAGCTGATACAAAACGTGATGTAGGGTTAAAAGTTTACTTTTATTCTATTTCTTGATTCTAATAATGATAAATAAATAATTGTCGAAATCTGCCAATAAACAATATTGTTTTGATTGATGAGCAAGTTACCCGCCAAGAATTTCTGTAATTGGTAATTAATTACCCGTACAGCAGATTTATAGGGTAGTATATGGTTCCGTAGTAGTTATTTTTATTTTAGCTTTCAAAATAGCTTTTTTCACATTTTAAAGATTTATTGAAATATTAGGTAATTAATAATATATCACTTGTTTCTTTAGAATAACTTCTATAGATATATGAAAAGGTGTATCCGTCGCTTGAGAATTAATCGTTTGGAATTAAATTTTCAGACATTTCTGACGTTAGATTTATAACTTCACATTCTTCAAGCATAAACTCAAATATTCAATATTGATGACAAAAATAGTAATAAGTAGGTGTACCAATTTTTTAATTGATGATAAAAATAAAGTTGTTGCTAACTATCTACAATGTTAAAAATAAAATTTTAGTTGGCCAACTTGGTAGTATTTAAAATTCTAATTCATCGAAAAGTTTTCTAGTTCAAAACCGATGATATACAAATTGCACATTTTTGTGATTCGGAATGCAGGTTAGTTGTAGAAGGTCCCCTATATGTCTGTATACTATATATTCAACACAGCCAGCTTCAGCTGAGGTAACAAACAGGCAAAAATAATATTAAATTAGTCAAGACCCAGCCAAGCTTGAAGAGCTGCACGATTGATCGATTGAATAATATTAGTAAAACTTTTTTTTCATAAAAACTTGTAGAGTTTTGAAATAATTGAGTAAAAATAGATGTTGTAATGAATCAACAGCAGTTCACAATATTTAAAATAATTTTTGGATATACATAACTAATTATATAAATAGTACCTTTGTACATTTGATAAAGAAAATAAATAATACGCAAAATGCTGTTGGCATTTAGAGTTAGCATTAACAAATGTTCAACTAAAACATTTCATTTGCTAATTTTAATTTACTAATTGTAATGAAATTTGTTATGAAATTACAATTATTATCCTTCCTGAAATTTAAGGAAATTGTATAATATAGTATAATTAACAAGAGTATATTATACAACTTTTATATAATACTTTTTATTACCAAAGGCCAATTTGTTTGTGTGAGAAAAGTTTTCCAACTTTTTTGCAAGATCAGATTTTGCTGTATTATGAAATGTCGCATGATACAAAGACGTTAGCACCAATGTTAGTTGCTGTGAAGATTCATAATATGCTTTGGTATTATGGTATTAGGATTGATAAACAAATACGACTTTAGGAAATACATTGAGTAAAGACGAAAATGCATATCGAAACCCTGAATGGAGTGAGTTGACGGGACTTGAAGTTCTCAACCACTATGTTCATTACACACTACTATAATACGTCTCAGAAAGTGTGCCGTGTCGTCAACCGTTTGTTTTTTTGTATCATTGAATTAATTTATTATAAATGTCTTTAGTTTTTATTTTCATTTTCAGGTAAAAATCTGTAGCGACTGAAAACAGGTTAAAAGCGCTTTAGCGCTATGCAACAGATAGAAATGCACAAAGCGAAAATGTATTAGCTAATAGGAAATGAAGTGGACCAACTCGATAAAATAAGAAGATTACAAGTTTTTAAGGCATGAGTTCGGTACGAGGTTTGTCGTTGTTAAATATTTGATGAATCTATAGTTGTTTCCTTAAACCAACAAGCTAACATGTAATATTTATATAGGGCCGTAATAAACATGGTACAATTATTCCATCATTTTTACTCGGGGAAAGTGAATTAAATATTACGTTTGCGACCAACTTAAAAGAACTGTGATAAACTGATAAATACTACCTTGAACAAAAAGTTTCAGGAATGTCTTAATAAAATAAAAACTGCAAGGTTATTCATCAAAATTGATGTTGTACCCTTCAAAGTACTCTTCATGGATTGTAACGCACTTATGTCAGCGCTGATCCAATCTTCAAAACATTTTTTATGTCCTGTTTTCGGCATGGCTATCAAAGCTTTCTTCGATTTTTCTATTATCTCTACTGCGTTCCCCGGATCGGTTTCTTGAGTCGATTGAACAGGAAGAAGTCGCAGAGACCCAAATCAGGCGAATTCGATGGTTGTTGGATGGTATTCATTCTGTTCGTGGGCAAAACATCACGGATAACGATGAAATTGTGTGACGATGCATTATCGTGATGTCAAATCTACGAGTTGTTTGCCCGCAAATTATGTCTTTTTGGAGAATTGCTTCACGCAAATGTCTCATAACGCCCAAATAATATTCCTAGATTACCGTCTGACCTTCTGACAAGATTTCATAATTCACAACACCATTGTAATCAATGAAAACCGTGATCATCGCCTTCTTTGCGACTGAAAACGACGTGGCTTTCTAGATGTTGGCTCATTTTGTGTACGCAATTTTTTGTACGCCAGTATCATTACCGAAACACGTCTAGGACATTTACAAAGTTTTCCCACCATTGAATCCGTTTTTAACACAGAATTTCATGGAACATCGTTGTTACTAACTTGGTTCCATTTTTTTGATATTGTAATAAACCGATAACACTGAAGAGGTAGATCTACTGAAAACGGCATAACTTTTACAAATGTCAAGCTATGATGCTGAAATTTCGTGCACATATAAATTACATAGCTGTCAACATAATAAAATTAAAAAAATCATATAAAGTTATTACTACAACTCGCACATTAGTTATTCCAGAAACTTTTTGATCATGGTAGTATACAAAGACAGAATATGTCTATGGTGCGTGTGAAGATTTTAATACGAAGATTTGAATGTACTCTCTCTGAGACCACCAGTGATAGGTAGGAGTACATTTCCTTCATGGTACGTTATGACATCAAAAGATATTATACAATGCAATGTAAAAATATTACATGATCAATATTACAATATACAATAATGAATGTAAGTGTTATTAACTTGAATGAGATGCTCTAAATATGAATTTTTAATAATAATCGCTTTTTAATCTTCAAAACGTCAGTTGAGAATAATTTTTTATGCTACTTTAACTTGATGATCATTATAAATTCATATTTAAAGTATATGAAGTAGGTATCTACATATGTAAATTCAAAATGTACGGTTTTCCTTTTTTTTTAATCTATTATAAAATATTGAAACCACTTGAAAAAAAAAGTTTTTAATTTATTGTTTTCGCCATATTTGCGAATATATACTTACAGTGTATTTTACATGTGATAACTTAAAAACATTTTAGTTCTGAAAAGTGTTTACATTTTTTGGGTTTTCCAAAATATTGATATGGTTAAATCGAATTACACTACTTAAACCACGTATCAATCGATTCTGATGCTCTAAAGTAATTCTGGCCCTTAAATTACGTAAAAAGTGGCCCATTACTAAGTTAAGTTTTGTTTTGATATATTTATGATATAATTAGTATATGAACTTATGCTCATATACCTAGATAAAACAAAACCGTTTCAGTATTTTTCAAATCAATAACTTTTATCAGGTAAATAAAAACGATTCAAAATTTTAAATTCAAAATTCTGAGTAAATTCTGTAACGTTTATTTTTTGCTTTGCTTCAGGTTTGTCTGCAAAATATAAGATAGTTTCCTAATTTTATAATAAAAATGTACTCGTATTGTCAATCACTTTTTTTAAATTTTTTGAAAGATGTTATTTTTAATATTAATATATTATAAACCTTCCCGTTACAACAAAAGCCAAAAAATTTTTAATTAGGTTTTGGAAAAAATTTCATTTTATTAAAAATAATGTTTAAAATGGCTTCCATGCAAAAGCAAAACTTTTTTTGTTTTAAATTTGCTAGCAAGATGTAACATATAATTTAAGATAAGGCTTTGTTGTAATATTACCATTAAGAGTTTGCTTTTGCTCAAGCTAAACGGTTATTGAATATAAGGGTACGGTTAAATTTGCGCATATAACTAATGGTTCACAGGATATTAAGAGGAGAATTGAGTAGTTATATGAACTAATAATATGCCTGAAAATATCGAAAGACAGATCAGAAATCACGTTGAGATAACCGTCATTGACACATTGTTCTTAGAACAAATTCGCATGGTAAACCAACAACCATTGGGAAAGTTAACCTCTTTAAGCCGGTGTTAATTTATACTTTGGTAAAATTGTTTTAACTAGCTGCCACGATAAACATATTCCGGTAAAATTTAAAATTGTACGCTACTGCAGCTGTAATATACAGTTTCGTATTAAGTTTTTTACTATCAAACTCGTTTGGTATAATTTAAAAAAATTGTACTTAAACTTGTAAATGTAATATTGCCGAATATACCAGATTGCTTACTAGATACATTTAAAATGGATATTTAAATGTCGTTAAAGAAAATAAGATTTGAATATAAACTATGCAACACAAGAGTCCATCGAGCATACCAAATCACGAAAAGTTCTACAAAAAACAACTAAACTTTTTTATTGATTTTGAATAATATGTAACGGAACAATTTGTTAACGTTACACAAAATTGGCAAACTCAACAAAATAATTTACAAGAGTTTATCAGTCCTATTGTTACTTTAATTAAACAATGTAATACTAATTTTTGTTAAAAACCAAATTAACAATGCGAAAACGTGATGTTGCGTTTGCTGAGACAATTTAGTAAAATAATAATAATTTTACTTTGTCTACGTTCTACAAATAGGTACAAATTGTCGTGACATGCAGTAGGCATCAAAAACGGGTTACTGTATTATGGCGAATCTCTCCTGAGGTCTCTACTGATCGGCAGAATATAATATTTCGTGTACTACATTGAAGTTATATATCATATAATAAAAATATACAAAATATAGATAGCAAAAGTGTACAATCATACATACATAATATTATTTCTATACTGATGCTTTCACCCACGCTCCAGCGCAAATAGTTCGGTCAAGTTTCGATTTTTGCCAATCGGCACAACCAGCTCACAGAATTCTGCCCGAATTTTGCTCCTGCTAAGTTGAGTGTTTCTCGTTCTTGTCATTGCAAGGTACGTTTAAGGAAATTTTTATAATTTCGGCTTACTTATTTTGAAAAGTAATGTTAAAATTTAATTTTATGAGTAGGTACTTACCACCTATTAATAGGTAATCTATTTCAAGTTCATCAATATCGTAGAAAATAATATTAAATAAATTAATGTTTTACAATAACTTTATAAACAAAATACTGAAACTTCATATAAACAAATTAAAGATTGTATCTTTAATACAATACTTACAATTACTTCTGTTATTCACAACTTGAAAAGAATAATATGGTTAACCTATATATTTAGATAAGCAGGCTTTAAACTCAGACCATGGGACGATACAATTTCAGCATCAAAATTGTGACTGTAATCTTACTTGACTAAATCATAATTATTATGTGTGATTATTAATTTTATAAGTATCTCATTAGTACTACATCTTTCAATGGGATTAATGTAGCGTAGGAAGTAGATACTCATATAATAATATTATTAAAATCAAAAGTTTTGAATGTTTTCGACTTATACCATGGCAATCGTTACCATGCATATAATCATCACAAGTATAAAGCTTTCCGCTTGATGTAAGTCTAAAATAAGGTTATATGAAACTTAATATTAGGCAAATCAAGAAAACCCAATTTATTTTATTGCCCAGGTAGAATTTTTATTAAATACTGAACAAACATAATATTTAGGTACTAACATACATTACTTACGTAATACTGCCTATATAGGGGAAAGTGGTCTGAAACCGACCAGTTTTCCAAATTCGATTAAATCAATAGAGTTAGCAATGATTATGATATTAGCGCGTCATTGTTTACCCATATTTTGGTTGATGGTAACACATATTTTAAGTTACATTGTAAATTTGTTACAATTAACTTTATATTTTCATAGTGTGTACATACATAAATAATATAGATAGTCTTAGTGGTTTAGAAGAGCGTCACGGCCTGGCGCGTAAATGCGTCAACTACTAAGCTGAGATACCCGGTTCAATTCCGAGCGGAGTAAAATTTTTGTTCTAAGCGTCTTCACTCGGAAGGCAAATCACAAACCTCCGAGGTAATTTGCCAAAAGAACCTTTAGAACACGAAGAAGAAGAAGATTTGAAGATAATATTGATTCAGTAATTGTGTGATTTTTCATAAATTTATTTAAAGATAGCGGATAGCGATAAAATTTAAAAATGATTTTAATTTAATTCTTTTAATTTTACATATTACCTACTATGAAACTGCGAGTTTCATTGCTTGTTGAGACAGTCGAAACACGACAATTACAGATCAACGCGACTGCTGGTCAGAAACCAATTAGTTTCTTCCCTAGGACAGAAACCGTCAAGTTTCTTCCCACCTACTCAGTTTTAAATCTATCGTTTTAACCGTCAATTTATCTGACAGTGACAGTTTTTATATTTTATGAAGGTTAGGATAGTTAATGAAACTCTCAGATTCATTGCAGGTAATATGTAAAATAGTGTGTATGGCACGGGATGAAGCACGATTTCAGACCAGGGTGTTGCCAGCAATTGCCAAGCAATCCTCACCCTGGTCTGAAATCGTTTTGTTTCGTCCCTAGCCAAACAATATACTATTTTTCTTTTATTTCGGGTTTGAAATTATATATTGTTTGTGAAAGTAAAGCACAAAAAAATAGGGACAAATTCAGTTTTGTTGACGTATTTAACAACTCCCTTAGCCGGGAGAGAAAATGACGATTGAAAATTACCGCTTTGGTTTAAGGCAAAATTATGACGCAAAGACGAATTTTGTTCCCCATCAAAAATCAAAAGAATAACACTTTTTCGGAAAATAATTTTTGTTAAGCGCAAAAGTACATAATTGTGGAATTTTAAATGAGTTTTACTATTTCATACTGCATTTTTTTTTCAATTTAGGTATATTTGCCGTAATACAAGGTTTGAGGATGTGTTTACAATCTGCCATCACCGTACCAATTACGGTCTAAACAGCCCCACCATCACCCGAATATGTCGATCAGCTAATAGAATGAAATAAATATTGGGTTAAATTTGCTTAATTAAATAAATATCTAAATATTTAAAAAAATTGAATTTTTTAAGTTTCAACCTTATTTTTTCATGTTTATTGACGTTTTGTACTATTTTGTACTATGCAGGTAACGTTTTTGGTAGGAGTCAATGCCGGCACTAGAATATGTGACGCCCTAGGCAAAAATCTATCAGTACCCCCCTCGTCCAATTTATATAGTAGTACTGAACTGGGGGGGGGGGGAGAATCCGCTATATTTAAAAAAATACTTACATTTACATATTTTTATTTAAAAAAAATACCTTTCGAACAAAAATAAGAATAAAAGAATAATTAAATTTTCTGGCCATTTTTGCGGCAAAAGTTGTTACAAGTTCATTTTAATTTTTGCAAACTAGGTTTGCGCCCTAGGCAGTTGCCTAGCTTGCCTAGTGCCTAGCTCCGGTCCTGGTAAGAGTACCAACCTAACATTTGAAAGCACAAACAGAGATAAACTAACTGTAGATTTCAGATAGTTTCTGCAACCTATTAAAAATTTAACCAAAGATGATTATCTGTAACACAACATGTTAACTGCCACAGGTTAAGAAGAACTTTTGTGGAACTGGGCATTAATATACTATATATAATATAATTCTTAATTCCCTACTTCAAAATATTTTAATGTAACAGTGATGGTTCCAATCGACAATGAAAAAAAGTTTGGAATCGACGAATTGACATTAATTAACTATAATTTTACATCACACTTAATAAAAATAATGTATTTATGCCTTCCATCGCGTGCCATGACCATAAAAATTAATAATTCAACTTTGAAACTTAAAATGATCCAGGTAGGAGTCCCTCAAGGCTCCGTGCTTGCATCAAAACTTTTTAATCTATTCATAGCATAGTAATTGACGCTAACATTTAAAAAAATAAACATGGCCCTGTACGCAGACGATATTATAATATACGGTAATCCACGCACATTTTTTTTACACAGATGGACAAAAAACAAATTAAAATTTATATAAACATATTAAAAACCAAAATGTTGAACAAAATAGAATTCCGAAAATGATTGCTTAGCGGATTTTAACTCCGTTTTATAGATAATACGAGGGCGGGCTGATAAATTCCCGTGTTCGATAAGAAAGCAACATTTGTTTTGAAATTTTTGTTTTTAATTTGCAAGGTAGTCTTGTTTTAGTTCAATACACTTATTCTAAAGCATTTCCAATTTTTTTATCTCTTCCTAAAAATACAATTTGGTAAACTCTCTAAAATAGCCATTTTATATCGAATTTCAACCAAAATTTCATACAGATATTTTACCACGGAGCCGTTTCTTTAGGTTAAGTAACAGATAAGAGTCACAAGAGAGTAAATCCGGAGAATAAGGCCGATGAGAAACCAATTGACAACCGAATTCTTTGCTTTTAGCCATTGCAATTATGGATGTGACTAAGGGGGCATTGTCTTGATGAAAATGCACATTTTTTCTATGATAAATGTGGGCTAAAAAATCCAATAATTCTATATAATGTTGCCCTATTCATTGTCTTTCAATTTTAAGGTAGTTGGTATAAATTATATCATGAGAATCCCAAAAGATAGTAACCATAACTATTTCTGCCAAAGAAACCACTTTTGTCGCCTTTAGAGCGCTAGATCCAGCTTCTATCAATTGTATTTTAGTCTCAGGTGTTTCATGTTTAACCCACAGACACGAAAAGACGCAAAAAATTCTTTGTGTTACGCTTAAACATATCTAAACGCTGCTTTGAAGTGGTTCCACGTGCACGTTTTTGATTGATTGTGGCAAATGCGGAACCCATCGCGCGGATAGCTTTTTCATATATAGTTAATCGTGTCAGATATTGCTCCTACGTTTTTTTTGAGATGTCAACAGCCTCAGCTACCTTACGCAATTTTACTTTGTGGTCTGACAATACGATATCATGAATTGTTTCAACCATTTCTTCCGTACGTTACTTATTTGGACGATCTAGACATTGATGTTAAGAACACTCTTTAGACCACATTTAAATTCATTAATCCAAAATTGAATTGATGTCATCGAAGGTAAAAGGTCCCCGTAAAGAGCATCCAATTTTTCTTTGATTTATTCGTAAGTTTGCCTATCGAAAAACAAGTTAGAAGAACTGATCGATATTGAATTTTTTCAATAATTAAAAAATGTAACTAGTTGTTCACTTCAAACTGGTGTACCAAAGAAGCTATTGGACATATCCCAATGAAATTTTGATATGAGTTGTTTGAAAGATAGCATTCAAGGATACTTATAATATTGCGGTTGTATAGCACCAACTCTTGTAAAACACGGGTATTTATCAGCCCTCCCTCGTAAGTGAGTATTCATGAAATCTACGGAAATGTTTCGATGCTGTTAAGATGAAGCTTTCAAGAATCCTACATTTTGCGCACAATTTGTTTTGATATCTCGCCAAATTGAAAGTCAATTATTTAAAAATTAATTGTCCATTTATTTAATTTAACTAGCACTAGCACTATAAAAGTATTTTTAATACATAGTAATACTTCAAGAAAAATATACGTGCCAATTCAGTGAAATAGTTCATTCAAGTGAGGTAAGTGCTTCAAGTTCATATTTATTCATGGCTGCTATATGATTGATTTTATTTAAAAACTATACGGCCGATTCTATTGTTCTTCTTAGAGTCGAATAGTCGCATAATCCTGGCATAACGTTTTTCTCAGTATAATAATTGTTGCTAACAATGGTTATTTAGGTACATATAACGTTAAACCAGGTTTATCCGACAAAGAGGAATTTTCATGTATTTAAAAAAAAAAAAATTTGTGAAAGTTTGTCTTAAATGAATGAGATTGGTATTTTAAATTTTTTTGTGCCATTAATATTAAGCCCAAAATGAATTTTAAAAAACCCAGCTACGTCACTAGAAGGTTTTGCAAAATGTGATAATCTTGTACAACAAAGTAAATAAGATATACCGGGTGCTGAATGAGTTAGCCGAACATAGGAAATTAACATGTAAAAACTTGTTTATGCAAATTCCTGCTTCCCTAATTAGTTCAGAGAAAAAATGAAAGATACAAAAATAATGCAGAAATATAAATTAAGAATGATAAGAATATTAGATTTCATCTAGCTTTTACTTAAAATGTCCAAAAATGCTTTTTAAATTGTTAAAATTTTGATTTATCAGACTGGCCACGGAATAGTTTTAATTTAATTTCTATTTTCAAAAATAATTACCTTGGAAACTCTCATGGCCAGTCTGATAAATGAAACTTTTAACAATTTCAAAAGCATATTTTGACTTTTTAAGTAAAAGCTAAATGAAATCTAATGTCCTTATCATTCGTAGTTTATATTTTTGTAATATTTTTGCGTCTTTCATTTTTTCTCTAAAATAATTAGGGAAGCAGAAATTTGCATAAATAAGTTGTTACATGTTAATTTCATATGTTCGGCTAACTCATTCAGCATCCTGTATATTCATATATTGTCGCAAGACAAAAACTTAGAAATTGAAAATTAAAAAAAATTTCAACTTACATCATTAACAAAGTCAATGATGGAACATATTATGTTTGCGGTCATATTGAAGTATAATCGGACGTTTAAAAGTATGTTATACAATAGAACAAATTTTGAAAAATTTCAACTTTCTAAGTTTTTTGTCTTTGTCGTACCACAATATATGGATGTCATCTTACTCATTTTGTTGTATAGGGTTATCACATTTTGCTAAACCTCCTAGTGGCGTAGTTGGATTTTTAAACATTCAATTTTGGGCTTAATATTAATCAAAAACAAAAATTAAAAACATACAATAAATTGTATTTGTAAGCTTTATAGATTGATATTATTCAAAAGTACCTACTAATTCCGACTGTTGCAAATTCCTCATTGTGAAGCCAGCCCTTAGTAATAAAATTGTTGTAGGAGTATACAATTGATACCAGCTGTTTATAGTATATGCAGTACCATATTATATAGCTAATAGCAGTATTAATAAATTGAAATATAACTATAGTTTCAAATTGTATCTGCATAGATTAGTAAGGTCAACTATATTAATTTAAAAAAAATTATGTATGTGACTAAAAATATTTCAAGCTCGCTATACCGAAACCGAGTCAGTAACTCTACCCCACAATTTACATTTTTGTAAATATTATCCAATGGAATTTTTTAATTTAAATTTCCTTTTAAGAGAATTTTAATATTTTTAGCTAACGAATGATATTTATATATCGGATTTCAAAATATATTTTTTTTATGCAAGTTATTCAGTTTTTGTTGATACGAAATATTATATTATTTATTTTCAGGTTTTAGAAAATTTTATATCAAATGTTTCTGAAACACATTTTTAGTGATTATTTTAATGTTAAATTTAAAATTTAATTCTTTTAAATAATACATTTGATCTATTTTGCAATGTTTTTATTGGTACAGTTTTCATTTCTATTACTATTTTAAAATACAGTATTTTTACTTTCCTTGCGTTTAAAAGTAGCTATTTTCAACCTTCTCATTTCCTACAATTAAGATTTGCAAAAAATTCTAATTAGAGTTTATACCACGGCTCAGTGGCATAAATTAATAAAATATGTTATTAAAAATATTCTTGACAAAAAACTTTATTATTTAGTTAAATTATAATAACAATTATAGTTTGTAATTCTTCGCACCAATAAAAGATTATATTTCTTTTCTTTTAATTTTTACTTAGCACGACATGTTTCATACGAATGTCGTATATTTTCAGGTACTTACAGAAGATAAAGTAAAATTATAATAGAACTTATTATAAAATTATTTTACATATCTAAAGTTATTTATATCTAATTTTAATGTACGTACATACCTACTTAAATTGAATTATTAGGAATATTAGTTTGGTGAGTTTATATTTAATGGTTAATTGTTACAAAGTTTTGAAAATCTGATGTTAGAAATTTTTTTTTTTTATATATAAAGATGAAGTATAGACTTATACAGTGTAAGTCTTGTTTTAACCGTGAGATAGATTAGTTAAAATTTTTTTTTAAATGACTTTAATAATTCAATAAAAACAGAACTGGTAACCTATAGAGGACTCACAGAGGTTGAATAACCAACACCGATGGATGGTGAGAATCTGTAGAGCTGACGCAAGTATGAGAACCTTGTAATGTGATGTTGGATCATGAAAGGTTGGGGGAAGAAAACTTTTACAAAAAATCATCTGGTCCTCCAACTTGAGGGTTGAGACACAACACAGAAATAGGAATGTGATAATGGAAGCGTTGAATATTCAGGGCATAAACAATTTATTAAAAGAACTGAAAAAATATAAAATAGATATCGGAACTCTCATGGAAGATGGAAGTAAAGAAAAAAGAAACTGGAGTGGAATGAAGAAATGAAAGATGCCATGACAAGAAAGCAATTGAGCGAGAACATTTATTGGAAAAATAAAAAGAATAGCGTTTGGGATGTGAGAAACGGCGTGAGTTGTAAAAACATTTATATAACACTTATTGTGTACCTACTATAAATGCTTCGTCTAAAGAAATCTGGTTTATATTGCCTGAAGTTTATTTTCTTTATTTTTTAATTTGAGCAAAATCTCAAAGAAAAAAATTGGAAAATATTTTAGAAATTCCAAAATGGCAATGTCAAATACTTCCTTATGAAAATATCTAGAAAATGCAATTTTTTAGATTAAACACTCTAGTTTAACCATCAGAAAAATGCCCTTAATTTATCTATTATAATATCAGAATCCGAAGAAGGTTTCTATATTAACCAAATCATAGGTTAACAGTTTCCTACGCATCCTTTACTTAATTATTATACTTAATTATTTACAAATAATTTAAAAACGCTACCGAAATAGCTGTTCTTTCTAGAATTCTTTATATAATTTTGTATGCACTACGCGTGTACGTCCAATCGCTGCATATTGGGTTGGCTGTGAAATTAAAATTGTACTTTAATTAAAATAATTAATTTTAAAGTCCAATTAAGATTGATGTTTGATGATCGGAATGATCAAAGTTTAATATTCAAACAAGATGTAAATGAACAATTAAGATTGTCTGGTAATCTGTGCTTCCAAATCAGATCAATGATATATTCGAAAAAAATATGGTGTATAGTATATTCTACAAGAATCGATCCAAAATAAGTTTAACTTTGAATATACCGTGAAAGAGATAATCGCGCTGATGTCTATATTTAAACTTAGTAGCTATTGCTACATATTTTCTAATTAATTTTCATTTCATACTTTCTAATGAAAGAATTTATGTACACACTTGATACTTAATTTTGGCAAAAAGGGCATCAACGCCGTTGAAAGTTTTTCAGAAAGTTATTTTAATTATTTAGAAAAGAAATAGTACGATATCCAGACCCACAAAATTAAAAAATCTTGTAATGAAACTATGGCAATTTATGCGTAACTTACAAATATAAACATAATTTTTTTTATATTCATTCATAAATTTACAAAAAAAAAGATCTAAAAACTGTAGATATTTATTGAATTGACTGGTTTTATATGATTAGCTTTGACATAGAGAAAATTTATAAAAAATACAAGTACCTGGTTGCATCAGCTCTCAGTTTGTACGTTACTACGGTAGTTGTGAAGTCTAAAAGTTTATTTAAACCTGAGTTTTTATAATTTTTAGTAAAAATTTTCACTACATACGACAGATATATAAGAAAATAACAACATTGCCCACTTGTAAAAAAATATTTTTGTTATACGATAGATGGCTCAAGGCACGGATCTAGAAAGCGGAAATCTCTGTTTTTAAATAAAACTCTTAAATCAATCCAATTGTAAAATGGCATCCATTACTGCGGCAGATGAATCTCTACGATATTAATTCTTAGAAGCGCAGCACCCATGCGTAGCGCTTAAATAATTGGGATTGAAATAGACTTGTAAATTGAACAGACTGTCAACGGAATGTAGTTAAATTTCTTTCACTTCGAGTGTAGCTGTTTCTTATATGAAAAATTGAAACTTTAATTTCGATTATTTATTAAATTAATTGGAATTTAGATAACAATCGCTTTAATCGCTTCATTTTACATCATCTATAGATTTTTTCAGTGTTTTCTGTGATTTTTTCTATTTTTATCAATATATTAACAATAATTTTGGCAAAATCGTTTTAACGACCTGTCAAAAATATTTTTTATAGAAACATTAGCATTAAATAATAAGCATTATTATAATAATGAATAATCTCTATTAAATAATGAGAATAATCTCAACATTTTGTAGTACTTGGTATCTAAATATTAAATATTATAAATAATAATAAGCACATAAGGATTAAAAACAAACCCGTGATGATGGTATTATACAATGTCAATTGATTAATTTTTATAGTAAATAAATGTAGTTGTCAAGATTATTCTAATTGGTAAGGACCGCTTTGTTTAAATTAATTAAGGACCAAGCGTTTCTTTTAATTAATTAAAAAAAGCTAAACTACAAACTTTTCGATTAAATTTCAAGTAGATTTCTTGAAAGCATGCAAAGTGTCTGTGTAGCATACCGAATATGAAAACTATAATATAGGGATTATTTCAAAAGTTCATTTAGCATTTCTATTATGTAGATTGAATACGTAGGTACATAATAATAATTAGTATCGATTATGTAATTGGTGTGCAATTTCCTGAACAACAAAGAAGTGTTTTTCTGTCTCATCAAATTGATTGATGATAATCACATCATAAATATTTAATTGTTCTAGTTGAAAAGATTGTAATGCTATCGATTATATTATAATGTGGAGAGTATTTTAATAAATTAACGATTATCAACCACCTTCTGTTTTAAAAAAACAATCAACTTCTAATTACTTAGAAGCACAGTTACCATCTTGCGATATTTGACTAATATCACGAAACACAAAAAGAATAAATTGTTCAAACGCAACGCAACAAAAAATATTATTTAGTTTATAGATAAAATATTAGCGTGAATATTATTTCAAATAATAAAAAACACAACGAACAAAGCAGTATAGATGTTATCGTGTAAGCGAAAGGAAAAATTTTAATAATTATTCCTTTTCGATGAAATACCAAAATCGAGAAACGTGTGTTTAATGATTTCGCACTTTTGACACAATTAGTACAAGTTTAAATCTACAGTTTTTCACAATTTCGAACGCTGTTTTAAAATAATTTTGTGGTGTTTAAACTAGAAAATTTATTAAAATATTAGGCATAAATAAAATACAAAAATTAACATTTAATATGTTTCCTGGGAATTTATAAACTGAAGAAAATAATCACGTGGAGACAACCTCGAATATGTACGAAAACTAAAATTTAACAATCAGTTTAAATTTCTTAAGAATATTATATTGTTCTTATCAAGTTTCAAAAACATTCCAAAAGATTGAAATCTTTGAAAATCGACCGCCAATAAGCATCAACCACGATGCTCTGAAAAGTGTATGCAAATTAAATTTGAACTAAGAAAATAAGTTCTGAAATTTTAACATTTCGGTTAAGTTATTTTTGTTTAATTTTTCTGATTTGCAAATACCCTTGTGAATCGCTCATGTAAATATGAAGACAATTGAAAATACAAAAAAATACAACACAACAAGAAATAAATTTGCTATAAAAGTGTGTATACTGGAAAACAAGAATCTGTACTACTATTTATTAAGTACCTAACTACTGTACAAAAACGTTTAGGATCTCAACCGATTTATCTTAAACTTATTAACGTCGAACAAGTTTATTCTATTTTCATGAATATATTTTGATTAAATATTCTAAAAGTAGTTCACGATATAATTCCAGTACAAGCTTGCATTTTATTTGCCATTAATTTGTCTACAAACTTTGTATGCAGTAAATCTACTTTCTATATAAAGAATTGCAATTCAAAACTTTAAAAGAATTTTGCATCTCTATTATTTAATTGGCTGAAATTTGTTCGTGACATTTGTTGAAATCGCAATCTAAATTTTATATTTTATTTAAGCGAACGTTTACCTTTCTGTGGTGACAATTAAAGATTACAAAATATACTCTGTAAACTTTTTGAGAAGATTTACATTTTAAAAGTTTAGGTTATCAATTATAATCATAACAAATTTTAATTAACTTGACCTTTAATTTAATGAAGTTAAATTATATTAAATTGTTCAATTCGTTAACAAGTTTTGTATAATACCTAATATCAAATTGGTTTTTAAATTGTAGACAAATAAAAATAAAATTATTGGTTAGAGAATTGCTCAACGTTAAAATAAAAAAGTTTGGAATTTAGCTGTAAAAAACTAGATTGCTAAAAAAAATTTAGTATTAAAAATTTTATGTTAGAAGCAACTCAGATATTAACATGATTAGGGTAACTGAGATTTCCGTAAAAAATTAATGGGAGTATTTGGTGTCTAATTTATTAAATTTAGAACTTAAGCTGGGTCATACTGGATTTGAAGTAAGACTAATGAGAAGGAAACTATTGATCTAGGTTGGTGGTAATAGAGATGTTTTCATTTGTCGTTTGCTAGAGCCCAGATTATTTTAACTCTTAATACAATACGTATTTCACTTTGTAGAAGCCGAAACAACAAATTATGTAAGTGTATCTTAAATTTTGTTAATGAATATTTTATCTTCCTAAAAATATAATCACATGTCATTTTATTTACATGTACGAACTCTCAGTAGTGTAAAGTTATTTGAGATCAAAAGTTACCAAACTAAAAGTTTTCAATATTAAAAATTTAGGCAAATCAAATTATAGTTGGAAGTTCTAACCTACAATTAAATAAACCTTTATCAATTTATGCCACAATAGAATTTAATTTTAAATAATTAATTATTTATTTCACCTGTCTCTTTATTACCACCGCTGCATAACGTTACCGCTTTCTATGAAATCAAAGTTTTATATAATTTAACTACCCAATTTTCTGCTAATTATTAGTATTATTTGTTTGCAAACAGTTCATCTAAAAGAACAAATAAAATATTAGTTTTTATTAACTATTAAAACTATTTGGTTTATGATAGATAAAAAAATATTACTTTTAATATTACCGTTCCAGTTCACTTAAGAAGTTATTCCTCATTGATATTATTTACGGAATGTAAAGCAGCAGTTGAATATTCGGATAATCCCAACTATTTAAACAAACATTTTTGTTATAAAAACATAATAAATTATGTAGATTCTTACTATGGTGCTTTAAGGGTTGATTTTAAAAATTGAAAGATAGATATTTGAAATAATTCAATTAAAAATTTGTCAGTACCTACAAATTTTGAAATGCATAATATTGACCTGTGAATAAGTTATTTGTATTCCTCTGTGCCTCTATGTTGCTAATTCAAAACTTTCCGCTTTGAGCTAATTTAAACTTTTTGTTGTTTCCTAAAATTTTTTATTTTTTATTCAATCAACAGTTACAAATAAGCAACTACAGACTGTGGTCAATATGTATTTACATAAACAAGTGCTTCAATTTAACGGATCCAGTTTTGTTCATTCAAGAAAAAGTTAGTTGATTAACTTACATTGCTGTTGGAAAACCGTGTTTATCATCAAATATTTGTTATGGTAAACATTTCCCTATTCTAAATATTTTATATTCTGTTGGAAAATTTTATTGCATATTAAATATTATACATAAATTTCCAAATTAGTAGGTCATAGTAAAAATATAAACATCAATAATATCAATATTAAAAGTTAATAGATTGTGTATGTGCATATATGCATCTATCCAATGTAATGTAATTATGTAGGTATTATTTTATAGATATTTAATAAATATTTTTATTATATTTGTTTTAAGTTGGACAGTTTGGTTTGTAAGAATTTAGCCTACACTTTTTCTTCTTCTGCTGTGCCATTACTATGCAGTGCGTATAATATATTATCAACTTGACCAAAGCCAAGATTTCTTGTTAGGAAATATAATTAAAAGGGTGACTTCCGTTAGTTTCTCCATGTCTACATTTACATTTGTTAATTTGATATAAAAATTTGCTGTCTAGTAGATTCAAACCAGGATTCCTCAGTTGTCTATATGACAACATAATCATATTACTATACTTCCTACACAGGCGAACAGATTAATAGTATATTATATTAATTCATCGTATCATTTGAACTATAATAAGTACTATAAGTAATAAAGTTTTATTTTAGTTTAACGTCGGTTTCGAACGACTAAGTTTGAGAAAAATGATTTGTTATGGAACAAAATATTGTTAAAATACAATTTATGAATAGCACCCTGTACACAGCATTTGGCTAGTGATTTTAGCATTTCCGAATAATACCGATTCGGTCAAACTAGGTCACATTTTTCTTCGATTTCTGTAGTGCAAATGATGTTAATTTTGTAATTTTAAAGCGGCTATAAGCAAATTTCAAGTTTTGTTGGTGTCGTGTGGTTTTCATTTCGGTAAATATTTAATATCCTGGTAACATTTTTATTTCCTTTGCTATTTGCCATTTAACAAAGTTTCGTTATTTTATCAGTTTTTGTCTGACATCATGTCATGACGTCTTCTCGTTATCAAGCATCTTTTGGATATCACAGTTTGAAGTACTCAGCTACAATATAAACATACGCATTTGGTTTTTGTGCGTGTTGGTTTTTGTACACATAATGATTGAAATTGTAATTAATTGTAAAATGGCTTCCGAGCGTATTTTATGAATAATCCCAAAGCGACATTCGACTCATGTGAAGTAGGCCGTTGAATCTTCTAATGATAATGTGCAAAAAGTAAGTTTCATTTTTGCTGTCAGTTGCAGTAGGTTGATGTGTCCGTTACAGCCTTCAATTCTTGGCATTGTTTTTGCGTTAACGCCTGAGGATTCGAGTTTTTATTATATTTTTGGGTTTATTTATTGGATATAAGACGATCATTAGCTTAGTAGGTTATCCGAACAACTGTTGACTCTAAGATATTCGGTTCGAATCCGGAGAGAGTCTAAAATTTCATGTCATCGTCTCCGTGCTTCGGAGGGCACGAAAAGCCGGTGGTCCCCCTGGGTTGATTCCCCAATCCGAATTAAGCAACCGTGAGGTCTAAATGCTAAAATCTTTCTGTCAGAGAAAGAGGCTGATTGTCCTGCGGTGGACAGAAGAGGCTGAAGAGAATTGGGTATTTACGGTTGGACATGAAGGTTTCACGATTTTTTAAAACAAGTTATTTGGCACTAACTTGGTAAATGAAATCGTCTTGGACTTCTCCGAGGAAGTTCATAGACTTACGGGTCCATTATTGCGTGATAACCTAAACTTAGTTTAGAAAACATACTTTAACGTGTAATTAAAATCACGGTTTAAAGAATCTATTCGTGTAAGAAATTAATTTAATATACCTAATGATTCAAACCCGTCATAATAGACAATCGTAGCGTGGGAACTGGATATTGTTTATCTATATATACACTATATTATATTTGATAAATGACTAGATATTGATTTTAAGCTTTATATCGGAAACAATAACATTTTATTTAGTATTTTGTGGTTATGATCATTAAACGAATAAAATTAGTAAATGCCACTTACCCATTAATTCTTCTAGCAGCATCGCCTCCGATACCGCTGCCATTCTAAAAAAAAACAAAAAAGTAACATAAATAGATAATCAACAAAATCAATATAACTACAAAATATTTATTGTATATTTACATAAAAAGCAAAAGTTTATTCATGTATAAAACATCATAACATAGTACAAAATTATTTTTAAATAACTAACAATTTATAATATCTATAGTAAATTAATTTAATAACATACCTAGTTTTATAATACTAAACATTAGTAGTAGGTACCATTTAAATTAAAAATTAATAAGCGTACAAAAATGCATACAATAGCTACGAGTGCTAATAATTATCTAAAAAATAGATTACTCTAATGCGTGATTTGTCTACACATTTTCTAGTTTTTACGATTATATTCGTGTACAAAATTTTTATCAATTTTTGCAAGCTTTTCTTCAGTATTTTATGAAATTCTTTTAAAATAGTGAATGGCAATTTCTTCAAAGTTTTTAAACGTCTTTTTCAAATTACGTTTTAAGTCACAACGGATGGATGGAACAGCAACTCACATAAATGGAAAAGCTTAGAATTTCTGTAAATGAATTAGGACGAGGAAAGTAAAAGTGAAAATATTTTATTTGCTTAATTAACAACAATGAACTGGATTATGAACTGTATTGTTAGTATTTTCGGTCCTTATAATAAAAATGCTACTATATAATCCATATATTTTCAAACCGCTATGATCGACTTGAACAGCACTTATGTTGGTTGAAATAGTATTGATTTTGCTGTTTTTCTGTTTCACAGACAGACCTGTGATTGTTCCAGAGTTTGGTATTTTTATTTATTTGTAGATTGCAACTGCTGGACAGATTATGAACAAATAATTAGATGTTATTTATTAAATCAAATAATTTAAGGTTAATGTGTAGGTTAGCACTGGTTAGCAAATATATGTAAACAGCAGAATTTTTATTATAAGGACCTAAAATACCCACGATACAGTCCATCTTCCAGTTTATTATTCAAGCTAGAGGATCAATCTAAAACTCATTTTATTATTAATTAAAGTTCTATGACACTTCTACTTAGCTGAAAAAAGTAAAAATAGTTTTTGGAATTATATTTTAATAAAGCTTCATTAGTTTATAAAAAGGAAATTTTAGTATATTTTATGGTTTCTCTGGTCAGCTAAGACTGTAATTTTCAAACCAAGTATGCGCTATCTCATTTCGAATTATCCTTAATATTTTTAGTAAATTGAAACAACCTTTAGTTTCAGATTTTACTTTCCTTACTAAGAAGGTACAAAAGTAAAAATTCTTTAGTGTTATTAATTTAAATAGTAAAACAGCTTTTAAAAATAGAGGCCATACATCGTAAATCATTGCTTTGATATGGCTTTCCACCTGTAAGTTGTATTATATCTTTTTATTTAATCATATAAAGATGTGATGTTAATAATAATTGTTATTAATTGATATTTTAGATAGCAAAATATTTTTGAACTTATTAGGTAAGAATCTAAGTATTAAAAAACTTTATAATTATGTTTAAATTCTGAAATTATTTTAAAATTTTAATTAATTTTTAAATACTTTTTATTTCGTTACTAGTCTTCACACACAAACCTGAAATACTCTACATTTCTTATTACATTGTTTGTATTATTTTGAAATTGTTTTGGTTGAATTACAATGTTCGAATAACATAAAGAATGTTTTTTAAAATATGAGGTTTTTAAATTAATTTTACCAGCTATTGTAAAATAGGAATTTTGACGTTTACTTGGTGTGGAAATTATAGCATTCAATTCAAAAATCAACTACAAGACGGTGCATATGTAAATTTAGTTTCATAACCGTAATTTATTCTGAAAAATTTTATATTTAAAATAAATTATTAAAATACAAAATGAATTTTTTAAGTAGAACGTAATGGCCGCTATCTTCAATGCGCTTAATAGCATTTTTAATTTAAAAAAATGCGTATAAATATTCATGGTTTTTTAACTTTACAGAGAGCATACAAGTAGACTGAAATTTTTAAAAGTTGCTAATTTGCGATATCAAAATAGATATGAAAAATATCTTAATGTAGGTATAATGAAATGATCTTCTATAAAATAACTTTTGCCATTGCAAAATACATTACTATAGAATAGGTACGATAACTTTATAACGTTTGCAGTAATATCATTATTGCTATAAAAACGCTTAATGCATCATAAAATCTAATATTTTAAATGCCGAAGACTCAAACGGAAGCACTTTTTTGTATTGGAAATTTTTATATTTGCGACTGTAGTAAGTGGATGATGATAATTTTTATTTTTAAACTAAATTACCTAACACTGTTTTCTTGTAAAACACTATTTTATAAAATGACTGTAATTTGTATTCTTGTTATAGAAGATATAAATGACTATTTGAGTTATCCTTTCTTCCATTATCGTTAAAATAGGCATTACGTATAATACACTGATACCTAAGTTCATTTGCATGTTTATTGTAAACATAAAATATTCATTTCGTAAATTAATTATCTATTGAAATACATTTAATTACTTGCATTATTGTAGTATGTCCGTATTTTTGTATTATTATTATGTATGATATTGCCTTTACTGACCGTATAACTAACACGGTATATTACGAAACATTATAAATTATAGCAGCCCGTTAAAAAATTAAGTTAAAAGTTCTTTAATTACATTCCGTTTTTAACACACTTTCGGAAGTTAGAATTAAAATTTATAAACTTCTGAACAAAAAATCGTTAAATTAAATAAATAACTAAAAATATCGTTAATATTCATGTGAAGTATTTGGCGCGCTTGCTCGTTTAACAATTCGCTTGTTGTTTCATTGAATATTTCTAAAGCATATGACCACGCAACTTTTTATAAAGAAAAATATGAACGTCAAAAAATGTGAAATTTATTATTTCACGTAAAGTTTGAAGCCTTAACAAGAGGTAATATTTTAGATCTTGCAAAATTGGAGTCTCTAAATAATGGTAATATGTTTTATTTCCTACATTATGCTGCTTTGATAAATTATAATATACAAACGGGGGGGGGGGGGGGGATAACTTACAGGATGAACGAAGAAAGTTTGACTATATAAAATTGTAGTGCAATTTCCGCGAAATCTAAATTAAATTCAAGAGTTTATTTAAATTAAATTAATTGTTTGGCAAAAGTTCAAACAATGTCAATAGCGACAAAGTTCTCTGTTCTATGTAATCGGTTTTTCAACCGCTAATATAAACGTTACCGGTTGTTGATAGTGTTGCCGTGATGCTATTGCTATTTCATTATTAAACGTAATGCTATTTAATTATCATTGTTTAAATTATTATTTGCATACATAATGTTGTTGTGGAAATGACATTAATATTTCTTCATCAATTTAGTTTAGCATATCGATTTTGGCTGCCAGTTTCAGAACGATAATAATCGCCGAGTTAATATTAACACATTATTTTGAAGTTGCTTCTCACTTTATTAATTCAAGACAATAACTGTGCTAGAATTTCGCTCAACGTATAATAGGTATTGGGTAATTTAAAAATATTGACATAAATATATAGGATACGATTGCTGATGTAATTTTACGTAGTGAAGTAGAAGTTTTTAAATGCCAAGTTATGGTTATCAAAATTGAAGACTCGTTACCCGGTAACGATCGAAAATTGGACGTGGAGTATATTAAACAGTTCCACATTCAAATAGATTTGGTAATCGCCCTTTACATTTGTGACTATATCTTTTAAAGCACCCTGTAAATGTAAATTAAAATCTCGTTTTGATGAAACTCTTATTAAAATAATAATGAAATTTGGAAGGCTCTCCATCTTTTGAATTCTTCAATGTAGCTAAAGACGAACCAAGTGGTTTGCTATGCGAATCAACCTGCTGTATAGAATTAATAACTTTTGAAGCGAACACTTATTCTGTTCCGAAAGATTTATGGATATTAGAAAACAAAACTATAGCTATTAATTAAAACAGGAATACTTCGCGTTGATAAAGGTTTTGATATGTTTCGGGCGAGTAAAGGAGAAATGAGTTTTAGCATTTGCTTTTTAATAATATCTAACAAGAAATAAAGAAAGCAAGCAAAAATTGAGCAATATGTTAAATTGCACCAAGTGTCATATTACATACAATTTGCTAATATTTCTAATTATAATACTATTATTGCCATCCTACGGATTCTTTTTAATTTTTATTTTAAGTTATTTTTATACACAAAACATATATCGAGAATAAATTGTAAGTTTAATTTAATTTGATCTTGATCGAATTAAAACAATTTTAACATTATAGGTAATTCTTAATAAACCTAGTATAATAATCTATAATAAATTCTAAAACCGATATTTTATTATTGTATAGATCAATATAAAAAGTTAGTAAAATTAATAATAATTTATTATTACAATAAATTATAACTTTCTAAATATTATACATTATCGGTCATTAAATCATAGTAGAGATTTTTTTTATTAAACTTTTATTTTAAAAGCGTTTGTATCGTCACGAAGGATAAACAAATATTTTCTTCTAAACTAAAATAACAAACATTTGCTTAGCAGGAGTGATGAGCAGCACCCGAGGGAAAAAACTAATAAAATACAGATCTCGCGTGGCACTCTTATGGAATGCAAGAAAACTAATAAAATTTTATAATTAATTTATTCATTCAAAGTTAATTAAGATCTGTTGATCAAACTTACTGATACTTTTTGGTAAATTGGTCTCATTGGCGCAAGACTTAAAATTTTAAAATTGCGATAATCAAAAAAATTTGTGGTTCTGTAATAGTCATTTACGTAACCGGATGGAAAGTAGATCTTTACGAGGCGACGGGTTCTAGGACAACACGCAAGCGAGGTCTGGAAGTTGACTCCCACTTCCGGATTTAATTTTATTAACGAGAGTCTACTTGATTAAGATTCTTCTTTATTTTTCTAATCTGTTGTATTTTAGAGATCTCTAAAAGCTTTTATCGGTTCTTTATACCAATTTTCCGGTATAGTTCTCTAAGATTATATTCTCCGGACAATGGTTAAAAATAGGAACTTCTTATACTTACGTTAAATGATTATTATACTTGCGTTAATTTAATCTATTATTAGGTACGATTAATGACGTTTCAAGTTAGTTTTTCATGCCAACCCAAAGAAATGTGAAATAAATAAGTAGTAAGTAATTTAACAACCAAAAACACAATCGTTCCACAGGGTGATCAATCAATATGATTAATTTTTATTTGAAGCAAATTTGTTTTACCTATCCTGTTTATTTTGTACCTGTAGTAATTACCCAAATTAATTTGTAGTAGCTGAAGAAGTTAAAAAATAAGTTTTTGTAAATGTGCTTAAATTGGTATCTTTCTAATTAAATCTGAATTTCAAGAAATACCAGCGTTTATTGGGGTGGAGGAGAAAAACCATAAATTGTATTATGATTCTAAACTTAGCTTTTGAATATAGGTAGTTTCTATAGATAAAGAGAAAAGAGGCGAGTTGAAAGTTAGTTAGTGGTTGGGAGGCCAAGAGCACTGCCGTTAAACGTAGCGGAAGTTATTTTGTTTGAAATTGCTAAAAAGTATTGAAACTGTTAGCTGTAAAATTGATTTAGACGATTACACTATAAAAAATATAGGTCCTGTATTAATTTGTACAGGGAATTATTTCTGGTAGCAATTCAGATCACTACAAAGAACATTTGAAGGTAAACTAGAGGTGATATTTTTTAGCAACTGAAGCATTTAAATATGACTCGAGTTTGTATTTATCGTAGATCGTACCATCAAAAGATTTATTGCCACAGGCATTTATTGACAAAAACAAAAAACACATTTCATGCTTTCAAAATTGCTATAAGCTACATATATGCAAAAGAGTGACTCTGCCACTGGTACACATCGAAAAAGAGGTATAAAAAAAAGATGTTACCAACAGTTCAAAAAATGTATGGAGATACAGTGCTACAGTGCAGACATGGTGTCAGGATAATTCGATTAATTCCAAAGCTAAAAATGAATAAGCTATCTCTGCTTTTAATCTAGAATTTAAACAAGTTAAATTGGAGATTAATACCGCTTGATATCGTGCGTGCGGTCTGCAATGCCTTTGAAAAAAAAACTCTAAAGCAAAAGGCGAAGTAATTGAAATTTTTTTGATATATCATACTTATAATCCTAATGTCTCGTTGAAAAAAAGAATAAAGTTAAAAATTAAAAACATTAAAAATCAATATAATATACATGTCACACTGTATATTTTTTATATTAGGTATGTCAATATATGAACATAAACCCAGAAGCACGAGGAATATATAGGTCGATACAGGAAAACATCGGATGACAAAGAGTAAGATACTGTAAGTTCAATACACGCGAATGATAATGATGATCATGTTATGTCAATTGAGAAATCCCCCCCCCCGGATAACAGTGTAAATAATTCACATATTATGTATGTAAGTTTATTATCTAAATTGTGCTACGTTTTTATTGCCGTGTTCAGTCTACAGAATTACATTCATTTCAGGAACAATAAATATGTCTTTTTTAGGTTTAAGACTATTCAAATAATAAAGAGATGAAATATGTTAGTGTTAACTTATTTGGAATATTGTTGAGCCATAATTTGTTGTTTTTTATTTATATCTGTTAATTGATAATCAGATACCCCTCCCAAACCCTTCTGAGCTAGAAGGACACTACAATCTACATGGCATCAACGACTAAACGGTCCAGCAGTCACGAAGATCAGTAACGCCACAATCAGCAACCAAAACCACTTTTTTTGCGATGATATGTATTAAACAAATTCCAAAAGTATAATTCACGTATTTGTAGATATAATTTGAAAATTTCAATTAAAAAACTCCGCATTAAATTTGTAGTCCAATATTTATCACCTGACGTAACTGGCGTATAAGTAATGATAAAATTAATTTAGTTTATAGTTAATTTAGAATTAATAGAACCTTATTAACCTCGTCAAGTTAAGCTACAGTAACTAATGATTCTAGGAATATTATATTTTTTAGTAATACAAGTACAAACATAGCTTTTAGATTCTAGAAAGTAAGTCTTTCCCTTAAATGCAAAGTTAAGTATAGTTTCTAACATGCACTAATTAAAAAATCGTTAGGTAAATAATAGTAATTATTGAATAGTAGCAGATCAATAATACGGTGGTAAGCTATAGGTAGCTTTGTGGCACTTCATACATTTCTTTTTGAGAAAAATAAATATATCACCCAGCCATTTTGATATCCTTCAGTTCTTCAGTAAAATTTATTCGCATTTGGATCTATTTCAAATCAGGTTAAAGTTAATCCGTTTTCAATGCGCCAATCTTATTTCAACTGGGAACACTCAATTATTCGATAAACATGTGCCGTGCTAGTAGTGAAAAAATTTATTTTCATTATTTCCACTAATTATGTCTGAGAGTTGATTATCCTCAATGTTACTGAGAATTGAGAAAAAGAGAAACAATTAATTCTTAATTTTATTTGTAAATGATCTGACAGATAATAATGTTGTATTATCCACAGATAGTTCTGTTGGACTGTTGACGGGTTCTATAAATAAGTGGCTTATTTTCTTCATTATTTGTTCCTATCAATAATCAGTAAAAAATATGAAAAGTAAAAATAAATTAATATAATTAATTAGTAAATATAATGATTTATTCATCATCTTTATAGTTTACCTTCTGATATGCATTAAACATCAAAGCAGATAATTTTGTTAACTTAACTTGTTAATGATAACCAAAACATGCCGTATCCTTTCTAGAATATATAAAATTTATTTGAGGTTACTAGAAACTAAACCGTATGTCGCTAACTTCGTCACTCGTAACAATGCTTTAATTAATTAATGCAAGAACTTAAATTAGCTTTACACTACGTGTAGGTACTTTGGTAGGCTTTCCTGGCCAATGCAAACTATAACAATACATAATTAAGAAAATTCTAAGTCTGTTAATATTAAATAATATGCAGAACCACCTACACGTGTAGCTTTTCAAGTGCTGCTTTTAATGTAATGAAGGTATAAAATTTTTAATAATAATAATAATTGTATTTAATCAAACGAGCATAATATTTACTCAACACCTAGCTGTTTATTAATTGCAATTTTTTTCGTCGGACTTGAAAACCAAGTGGCCTTACCGAAAAGTTATTACAAGAGTGCCTCAGCTAAAAACTTTTTAATAAATATGTCTGAAAAGAACGTTCAATCATATCGATTTAATTTTTAAGTATTTGCGAATAGGAAAAGATTAATTTGTTGTCTTAACGTAAAAATAACAGCAAGTATCTTTCGGCACGCAAAGAAAATTACGTTGGGAAATTAATTGCTTGTGTATCAGTAAATGACACTCGCATTGACATTTTCGATATTTGTAAATTACTTTTTTTGTTAACATTTTAAATTCTTTAATTTGTAGCGTAGTAATTGTTTTCAACTATTTTAAGAAAATTAATTTATATTTTCTATTACTCAATTTCCGAGTGTTATCTTTATCATAAAAGTGGTAAACACCATTATAATAATTAATAACATTTATTATAGATATGTTTAGTGAAGATAAAATAAAATTTAGTGCAAGATATTCTAAACCGAAATAAACGTTATTATGTAGGATCTATTGCAAATTGTAATAATAAAATTAATAGTTACTTGTCTGTTTCACAACTTAATTAGGCATTTAATTGAATATAAAATTTAAGTTAGTTAATGATAAATCTAATGATATTTCAGTATAATCCAAGTTAGTATAATATTATGTACAAAAGAGCATAAAAAATTCTAAATTTAAACGACTTTACTAAATTGCTTTTTCCGTTTATATTCCAATAAACATAACAGTTTATTCTCGATATGTTTTGTGATGGCATATAAAAATCATTTTAAAATGAAACACAAAAAAAATGAGAGATAAACGTTAAATTGCCTAATGTTCTACTTAAGTTTAGAGGTAGTTAAAAAGCTTGATTTTAATGATTTAGCAATGTTAATTTACAAAATTATTTCTCACAGCTTCAGCGATGTTAAAATACATTTTATCTAATAACAATAACCGAAAAGTTAAGATATAACGCAAACACCTTAAGCTACTCTAATGTAACCACTGTAACATTCAAAGCTAAAGTTTGATAATATAAATTAAATTATAAATGTCAAGACCAGTTATTAAACTTCTTCAGAAATCAAGAACAGGTGCTGTACTTGCGGAAATTTACATGTTTCATTCGTGGTAAACATGATAATATCAAAAACCTAAACACACTCAGTTAATTACTAAAAAAGCAACCCCGTTATCACGAAAATCTATAAAGGGTACTTTAAATTTGAGACAATCATTAGGCGTTTTCATTATGACTTGATTATAACGGTACGCAGTTCCAAGTTTGACCAATATTTTTTTATCGGTAATAAAATTGCGTTGATCCAAAAAATACTTTTGCTAAGATAATATTAATATGTAACATTCTTACTCTTATTACTAAAATTTTGTCTCAATTTTTTATCAAGTGACATCGCAAAGCGTTACAATTTTTATAAAATTACTAGGATTTATTTTATAAAGAAGCTCTAAACCCTCCAGCGCAGAGTAGTGTGATCGTAAAGATGAGACATATTAGATATTACAGAAGAGACAAGAACAAAACTGTCAATATTGAGAGTTTTGAAAAAAATCCACAAAAAATCAAATCATACGGCATTCTAAGCATCCTAGTTCTATTGAACTACATAATTATGTAGTTAACATTGCTTGTTCTTGCATTAAACAAGAAGAAATTGATCGATTTCGGTTCATATAAAAAGCCATTACTGTAAATTAGTTGTTCTTGTTTTATCAACTTGACTTCAAATTCACTAGCAAAAGGAGAGATTAATTGCGTAGGTATACGAGATAAATAAACATATCAAAGGAAATCTTAAAAACACGTTTGTGTGTAGGTGATTTGTAAAAGTGACCAATTCAAAATAAATATTAAACGATTAGAAGGTAGAAATTAAACAAAAATGTTTTAAAAAGAGCCACCACTAAGGGTTTGAATTCTATATATTATCTAATCTACCTTCCCTAGGAACCCTGTGTATATAAATTATTTTCTTATTTAATTTTTATTCGAGCTTTTTAGTGTCCCCGAGGTTGTAAGTTTTCTTTTAAATGAAGAATGTATGATAGCCTTTCCTTGGTTACGCCCCGCACTTTTTTTGAAAAACCTTTTTCAGCTAAGTGGTAGTGTGTTTAAAGTAGTGGCAGATTGTTAGCTATGTCACTTTACTCTTCCTTCCCCTATATTATTTTTCACAGGTTTGAAATTACAATAAAAAATTAATCAAATATACAAAATTTCTTTTCTTTTTAAATCAATTTCAGAAATAGTGAAGATATTTAAAATTTCGTCCTTGTCGAGTCAACTATTAAAATTTGTGCATCGTGATGTTGTTGAAATTTATTTGAGATATTATTTATTATGGTCAAATATCAATCACTTCACAAGGAAACAATTTTATCTCTTTTCATGTGCTCTTGAAAGAAACTCAGTTTACAGCTAGGTAGGAAAATATAATCTATAAAATATTGAGCAAATCTTCAAGCCGGATTATGCTCCATAGTAATATGGTAAAAGAAAATAGGTATGTTAACTGCGATAGGTTATATTCGCACGAAAAATCGATACGGAAAACAATAAAAGAAACATCTTTTGAGATGATCACATAAAACAGTATATGAAATAGAAAAACATAAAAATAATGGCAATTATTGGAGTTATGGTTGTGAAAAAAAAAAAAAAAATAAGTATAACACTTTCCAAAACATAAAGCTACACCGATAGATTCATTCTGCGTAGTCGAATAAAAAACTAATTAAACTTTTAAAAATCCTGAACAATTAAAATTTTAAATTTGGTTTATTCATGTAGTGTAGGTCACTTTGTATTCTAGACCGAAATGAAAAAAAATTAATGAAAGGGTAGACAAAGAATCTAACGAACTACCTACATTATGCTTTTCTAATTTACTGTATAAACAATTGCTTTGATCTCTAATTAAAAATAATAAAATTTGCTTTAGAGCAACCGTTTTAAATAAAATTAAACGATTGTTAGTTGAAACTATATACCCACAAATTATAACGATTTAGACATTTCTCTGTGTATTTGGCTTTATTTTCCGCTGTTTTTACGAATTTTTCTGGTTCGACAATAATTTAATAATATTATGTAAAAATTTTAGAATTTTTCAGTAAACTTAAACGAAACTTGCGTTATATCTTATCATTTCATTAATACATAATTTTATCTTGAAGGTAAAGGTAACAATATACATATTTTATTAAATATAGCTAAATTATAACACAAGTACTGATATTTTTTATTTGACATGAACATGATATGCAATGTATGGATTTGCTAGGTGTATAATAAGGTACATTAGATAAGGACATGTCTGCGAAATGCATTTTCGGTAATACACAATAATATGCAATAATGTACAAGATAATTAATTATCTGCCAAACATGGCTAGCATTAAATTTTGCTGCTCGTGTGTATGTAGCTAAAGCTAATCCAGCTAAATTTGTTGTACATAACAGCTAATTAACCATTATAATGAATTAACACCGTTTGGCAATAAATAAACATTAAATTAAATAATTACTATTACAAATAAGCGTTCGAATGTGATTATAGCAGCATTAATATAATATCTTTGGGGTAAACAAACAAAATATTACTTACGATGGAATAGATTGCCTGTTTGCAATACTTAACTTACAATAAATTTAGTGTACTAGTACGTTTCTTAGTTAATTCCGACTTACATTTTTAACAGTATTTGTTTAATATTGACTTGTTATTGTTATGCAATAGGCAGTAATGTATAGTAGCTATTTGTATACTTTTAATATAGATATAGCTTATAAATGCAATACTTTAAATATATTACTATTTACTACATACATAATTATTTACGTTTTAACGTGAACTTCATAAAACTTCTGCATCATACCAAGCATACTCACTTTTTCTCCAGGAGTTTCGGGCGACTTTCCTTGAATACTCTTCTCTTCTGCTTTTCTTTCCTTCAGGGCTTTTAATAGTTTCCATTTACTACTAAGAGCACCGGCATCTTTACTACCTTCTTCTTTGGAACAAGTAGTGTCTATTTTAATTTCGGGAAGTTCTGGAACAACTTTCGAAACACTTTCATTAACAGAATCTTCGACTTGTATAACTTCGGTCAGTTCAACTTCGTCAGGAAACAAATCATCTTTCGTGGGATACTTAATGTTACACATTGCAAAGGAAGGCAGCAATTCGTCCAAATCATTTGGACTCATTTGTGGACTATCAGGACCCGACGTATCACCCGAAGACTGTTCTTCGTCCGATCGTTGATCATATTTGTAGTCGTCGGAAACTAGATCAAGTTCACTCTTCTCAGAATATTCAGAATCTAACGTGTCTGAATACTCCAACAATGGCTCTTTATTTGTTCTGTTTTTTGCCGAATGCAGCACGTGCTTGTTATTATCTCTTTCATCTAAAATTCCTTCCACAACTTTAGCTTTTATACGTAATTCTCTCAACACAAACGACATTTTTTCTTTCACATTTTCATCTGGCTCATAAGTATCTTCTACTTCGGGGACTTCTTGTAATGCTTCGCCGATTTCCATATCATGTTGCGATTGCTTTTCCATTTCTTCTAATTTTCTTAACTCGTAACAGTACCATTCATCTTCGCTGTCGATACTGTCTTCCGTACTTTGACGTCTAGACGAAACTCTCGAGCCACTTCTCCACGAGTGGGTGCTTCTATTATCGTCGTCTTCTCTATAACCGGGAATTTCTAAACTTTGTTGATGTCTGGGAAAGCCTCTATTTATATGACCTCTAAAGCTTAATGCAGATGGACTATTTTCTGGAACCATTGATTCTCCATTTATTGAAACTTGTTTATTGCTGAGATCCGTTAAATTATTTTCTACTGGCTTTTGATGTTCAATTAAATTTGTTTCTTGAATTTCCACTTGACTGTTATTTTCTTTTTCGTCGTCAACTGAATTTTGCTTTTCGGGCTGTTCGTCAGAGATACTACTATTTTCATCACACGTCGTAGATGACTGACGTTGTCTATATTTTCCCAATGCTCTCGAGACGGCAAATTCCATTGATGCACCACAATGCGAAATTTGAGGTAAAGATTTATTTTCACTCGTTGTCGAATCGTCACTTTTATCGGACAACACAGGAACACGTTTGGCATCGCCAACTGTTGCAAACAAATTTAAAGAATTATCTGTACTTTTACTCGACTCGTCATTTTCTGTTAAATTATCTAATACATTTTCGGTAGACGAATTGTCGACGTTATTAACGGATTCAATTATCGACGGTTGACTTACATACTCGAAATGCGTTTTATTTTCTTCGGGCACATTTTCGTCATAAACCGGTTGAATTTTATCGTTCATGTTTTGCTTTAAATTTTTAGGTTTCGTAGGATAAATTTTAGGAAACAAATCTCTATCGGATTGACATTCTGAAGCTAAACTATAACTGTCCTCATCTTCGGATATCATTGAGCTAGTTCGACCTGGACCCCATTCGTTTTCCGATTGTTCTGGATCGGATAACGAGTTTCTTTGGTAATTGTGATTATGTCGTTTTGCTTTTTGTAAAATACCAGAAACTGTAGACATAATGACGTTTTGCTTCTTTTTTTTAGTTTCCGGCTTAGAATTTTTATTACTTTTCGGAAGTTCATCTCTGTCACTGGAAGGTAAAGAATACGAACGATGCCGTTTCTTTAAGTGTAAGTCGGGCAACCAATGGCTTACCGAGCTCATAGCAGATTTTAAAGTGTTGCCTCGTTTTAACTTTTTGTTTGGTTTTTTATCTTTGCTATGCACGTCGGTCGATATTGTTATATAACCGGCTCTTGTCATTATTACATTGGAAGGATCATAATATTGGCTTGTATGTTGTTGAATAACATACTCAGGTACATTTTTGTTTTTTAAATCTAATTCCAAGTAGGGTATTTCTTGCCTTTGATTATTAGACATTAAGTGATCGGCCGACTGAACCGAAGATGCAATTTGTTGATATAAACGTTGCTGATTATGCCTTTGACTTCCTCTGCGTTCCGGAAATGCATTGCCTTCAAATTCGTTTTCGTACGATTCAATTCCTGCAGTGCTTGTGCCATCTAACGATTTAGATCCGTTCGTCGAGTTTAGCCACGGCGAATGTTCTCTGTAGTCGTTATACGTGTTTCCGACAGCGCTATCGTATCTAGAAGATGTCGGATAATAACACATGGCATCCGTTATATTTCCAGCAGGTAAAGTCGTGCGTTGCATAGTATTTTTACAATCTTGCGATGTTATATACTCAGACGATGGACCACTTTCAGTCGAATAAGTTCGCGTAAGACTACGTCTTTTTCTATACTGCGATTGGGGTATTGCATACTTCGTTGTCTCGTGTTGATGATGAAAAGTTGTAGGCTGTTGAAAAGCAGTAATTTCGTTGCTCTCGTAAGGCTCAATAAGATCTGGATAATTTAAGTTATGAATTATATAATCGGATGAATTTCCAGTATACACTGTCGTGTAAGTATTTTGGTTGTTTCCGCCGGCTGTTGTATATATAGCCGTTTGATTAGTTTTAGATGGAAAGTCGTCATAAGAGGTCGACTCGTTGTGTTGCTGTTGTTGTTGTTGTTGTTGTTTTGATTTTGATCTAGGACTAACATTTATGTCAGAAGCTGGAGCCGGAGCTGGTACAAAATTTCCAGAAGATTCTAACGTACAAGGCGATTTTACTGTTGTAAAAGCAGACATGTGGTGCCCTCCAGGTAAAATCGTATTGTTGTGGTGTAAGGTTGAAGAGATGCTTGGTATTAGCGAATCTGCGGTTGATTCGCTATAAGGTTTAAACTTTTGTTTATCTGCATTGAGCGACGACGCATGAAGTGTATTATCTGGAGGTAATGGAGATCCGCTAGAAATATTAAAATTATGTTTGCCTACATTTATGTCCGTAAAATAATTTAACGTCGTCGATTTATAATTCGCTCCATTTTTGGGCGAACTGGGAGATTTCTCTAAGCTCGACCAGCCACTCATAGACGATAGACCGGAATCGGATTTAGCAGCAACAATGTTAGATTTACTTCGTTTTGGGGACGTTTTCGGTGATTTCGGAGAACGCGGAGTTAATCTGGAATGATCTTGACTTGCCATTAAAGACGTATCAGACGAAGCGCTAATGAATATCGGACTAGGTGCAGGTTGTGATTCGGGCAACATTGTTGTTTGTGACACGAGAAACGTTTCGCAAATATCCCACGGAGCTGGAGGTGGAGGACTTGAAGGTGGATTTATAGCAACATGTTCCGTAGTAGTGGATTTTTTACTTGGCGATCCGACGTAACCGTCTTGCCTTGTGCGTACGCTACAAATAGATATTGTAGGAGAAGATGTGCGTTCAGATTTTATACTAAACACAACGGGAGAATTACAAGTAACAGTCTCATAGGTAGCAGGTATCATAGACTCTAAGTCTCCAGCAGAATTATAGAAGGGGTTTCTAGAGTTACTAGCTGCCGCAGCCGCTTCGGCATTTTGTACTGCCGTACTATAGGCCAATCGACCGGTGACGGTAGTATAAGGAGCATTGCAGGAAGTGACGGCTATGTGTCTTCGACGAGGTGAGGAAGGAGATCGGATGTCTGCTGCAAGCGTTTCCGCGACTTCATTGTCGGTACCTATTACACTTTCGGATAGCGATAACCTAGAATTTGGTCGATTTGTTGATGATATTTGATTTGAAAAATTCCACATATCCGAATTGCTAAATATTTTTTGAATTTGATTATCTAAAGAACCGTTCTCCGTAGCTTCATTGTCATCCTCGTATAACTTACTTTGTAAATTTTTAATGTTAATCGAGTCTTGCTGAATTTTGTTACTTAGCCTATCTAATTCATCCAGTTTTTCCATGGCAATTTGATCGATAATGCTTATGCGAGATAATTGAGCTAAATCTTGTTCGCTGACGCAAGGAGAATTTCCCCTATAATCTTTGTAATCTAACGCACTAAAAACATTTTGGCTGTCAATTAATCTGACCGAACTATCTAATTGATTATGATCATTTTGTTTCATATTATTATCGTCACCATCTTCAACTTCTTCCCATATCATTCCTAACTGAGAAGGCGAGGTAGAAACGTCACATCCAACCAAATCATCTCGATAAGCTTGATTTAAGCTTCTATAAAATGCTTCGTCCGGAGCTTGTACTTCGTTCATTTCTAAACTCATTTCTAGTTCCTCGATCATAGACGCAGAACGATGAGACGACGCTCTAGTAACATCGACGCCTTCCTCCAAACCATCCTCGACGGTTCCGTTTCCTAAAATTTCACGGATAACTTCCAATTGGCCTAAATTACCATCAAGAACGGCATTTTTCTCGCTTAATTCGTATCCATCATTGGGACACGTGGTGTAGAAATCCAAAAGCTGTGCAATAACGCTCTGCTGTTCGTATAACAGCCCTTCTAGTTTTTCCAAACGTTCCCACATTTTTATATATTCTTGCGATAACAAGTCTAGAGCTCTCCACGCATATTTCAATTCAGCTTCAAGAATATTCAGTCTTGTAGTCAATCGTTCCATATAATCGGTGATTATGTAATCCATATTGTTATCGTATTGCTGTTCTAAGATTGCTGGGGCCAACATGTTTGAAACACCTTCCATCATATATTGCGTGGTGTTGCTCATTCTTTCAAAATTGTGATAGTAAAAAAGTCACTCTATAAGTTGTTAGATTTGAAATAAACCGTTTAAACCCTGCACATTTGTAAGACACTAATGGATATAAGCGTGTTTAAAAGCGATATGTTCAAACTAATCTGTTATAAGTATTCGTTGCTCGAAACCATGGCTCTTCACTAAATTATTGGAAAGTACTTTGCAGGTAACAAACGTGTAAACTATATAAACTCTGTTTAAAGTATAAACTATTTCTTTTAATTATAATAACTTGATTGTATAACCATGATGATGAGTTAACCCGTTTATCAAGTAATTCGACTTTTGAACACATTGTCACATTCTAACAATTAAATACACCGATGTATATTTTTATCCACTTTATTTTAAACCAATTCTTCAATATAATCTGAAAAGAAAATATTATCTGATTTTTTTACGTAAATTCACAACACCGAAAAACACTCAGAACATGAAAAATATAAAAGTACGACATTATTCTTTTGCTCGAATTAGAGCTAATTGATTTGTGTGGTTCGGTAGTGAAAATTAATAAATATTTGCAGTATCGACATTTTAATAAAATTCTGTTGCAAACCATTTCATCTTTAAAAAACGACGGATTTGAAATGATTTCACAAAAGATGTTTGTTTGACTTTTATAAATAGGAAAAACTGTTTCACATACAATTTTCTAGTTTTTATTTAATAAATTTATATTTAAATTATAAATAAAAATTTAAAAAATAAAATTTAATAAATTTATTAAATTAATTTCATTATTATCTGCGAAAATGCACAAAAGTTTAATTAAAAAGCAATTGTTTGTTCCAAAAATTTTCTGTTAATTTTTATATTATATTTGTTCAGATTACTTTAGTAGCAAATTAGGAACCTATTTACCTGGCAATGCATGAAAATGTAAATATTTTGATAAAAATTTGAGAATAGACTGATTTAAATTTTATGTTTATATTCCGCTTAAACTTTTCAAATTAAATATTCTGAAAATTGAGCAAAGTTTCTATTTATACACCCCAATTTGAGGACCAACCATGAAAAACTTGAAGTTTTTGCATACAAATTTTAATTACGAGTACATAAACGCAATTGGAATTTAAATTTATAAATTAAAAACTTATTTCAAAATAGGAATACTATAAAATCAATATTGGTTTATTGTAAAAGTCAGTATTCGTTTCTTGCTATATATTATGTAGATATAATTTTTAGAAATTTGTCAAGTTTAAGTTTTAAAATTATTTTGAATTTACACAGCTTAAGAAAAAAAATATAAAATATTATATTATATTTATCTTTCAGATTACTATATGATTAATGGATGATTTAGTTTGCTTATTCAAATAAGTTTAATTTCTATAGAACTATGTACATTCTGTATGTACTGTGTGCTTTTAGATTTCATTGTAATTGGCGATGTATTCCCTTCGCACTGAATATCAAAACGCGACAGAGAGTCTTTTCGTTTTCGCCAAAGATATCGGAGATGTTGCTTCGGATTCCAGCCTTTTCACTACTAATCTTAAGAACCTGACAGTCTGTAGTGGAATTTCACAGCTTTTAAGAAACAGTAGGCTTTTTTCGTTCCCACATCGAAGAGACGCTTTTCTTTTTATTAGGTAAGAATGACTAAGGGTAGAAAGACTAGTTTTCAGTCTTGTAAGTCAAATTTTTTTGATATTATGTCCGCAATGCCGATGATCAATAAGATAAGACTGCTTTCTAAAGATACCTACTTTTGATTTCAATTGCCGGGGGTGTGAAATTCATAAGCGTAATAATTACAAATTATAAATTTTACCAAAAACTAAAGCAAACCCTAAATTCATAATAGTAACTGGAAAGGAAATACTTTTTTGTGAAATACAATTTCATGCAAAAAACACTTTTAAGACATTTCTTTGCCACTTTGTGACCGGGTAAGTTTCCATGTTTCCATGGAAAGTTTTTTTCTTGCTTATTTGCTTTTAAACATTTTTCATCTAAATTTCTTACGAGGTAATTTAAAACTAATAAATTTTTCAAATGTTTTTTCTTTTACAAAACAAATTTTGGAATTTTTTTATTTTTTTAGTTTTTTTTTTTAGTTTATTACTATTTTCGTAATATTTTAAGTCTTAAAATATTATTTTATTTTTACCCGACTGCCGAAGGAGGATAATGCTTTTTCTATAGTGCACATAAATCCGTACATTCTGTTACATTCGAATATTTCAGAGTAAATTGATTTTCACAACTTTTATTGTGTATATTATTTTTAAAATGTACATTGCTTGCTACAGTTTGTGTAATAATTTATAGTTTCAGTTGATCTACATAATATGGATATTATGTTCTATACGATATTTTCGTGCAGTTTGTGGAATGTATGTTTGTTTTAAAAAAATTCAGTTAAAATGTACAAACGATAAAAACATTGTGTAAAAATATAAAAATACAAAGGAAATAATATAATGAAATGCGCTAGATTATAAAAAAAAGTGATTGCAGAAATTACAAATTAAAGGTTAATTGCATTTAATAAAAGAACGAGGATCGTACAATAAAGACATAAATTGATGTTACGAAAAGGAAAGGAAAAAAAATTAAATTAAATAATTAAAAGATGTAAGCTAACGGCGAGGTTAGCAAAAACGCATATAATGGATCAATTGAGGTCAAATAATTCAAACTTGTAAATATAATTAGTAATATCTACTGAACTGTAAACGAATTTTAGAATTATAAAATAAACCAGAATCGTAGCAAAATGAAAATCACACAGCTATACAGAAATAATTATAAAATTGGGTTTTATATTTTTAAATTAATTACCATAACACCATAGTTGAAGAGATAAAAATATAACTGTTTGTATGTATTTATAAACATTTTTATAAATAATATTTTTTGACATAAAAACTAGGTAAAAAAAACTAAATCATGAATATATTACATAAACTAAAATTTATTGGGAATCGACGAAATTCGTAAAAGCTAAAATGAAATTTTGTTTGCGTTATCTCCTAAAAATCCCGTAAAATTCCGTTGAGTTTTCATTAGTGCAAAAATGTTAATATTTTGTTTAGATAATGTCTTCAAAGTCGACAAATTTTACAAGAGTGCTGTGTTTAATCACGAAAATATTTTGATATTATATCTCAAATAATATTAAAATGTCTCTTGTCGACCTCTTTGATCCAACTTCAGTATGATTATCTGTGAATATTTTGGTATTAAGTAGTTAGTACTGAGTTAAATTCTACGATTTATACCAATGAAAAAACACTATCCTATATATAACGAAGGGCAGGCAACTGCTACATATTTGTAACTAATTTTCACATACACATTGCAGATTTTACATTTTTAAATTATGATAGAAAATTCAATGCGGTTAGCGGTTTAGTAAAATTCAAGCAAAAAGTATCATGACCGACTATCCAGCATCGCAGATTTCATAAATAAAATAAGACACCACCGTTTTCTTTACTTTTTTGCAACCATCGCATTTAATGGATCTAATAATTTTGAAACATTTTATTGATAAATAAAAATTAAAATATATTTACACCGAAAACCATGGATTTTATCGCTTCAATCATATTTTAAAACGATTTAATCAAAATCAATATTTACCAAGCTACTTGTATTGCAAAATATGATCAACTCGAAGGCTAAGCTTTGAAGTAGTATAAAGAAGGATTTATTACATGCATTAAAGAGAATAAGTTGTTTTGGAGGGTTGTGAATATTTTTAAGGATAAACATGAAGTTTTTTTTATAATAAAACAAAATTAATTTTTTTACGTTTTTAAGAGCACTGGAATTTTTTGCAGGATTGCCAGTTGAAATACTTAACTTTAAATTTTTTTTAAAGTATTCGACTATAATAAATTAGAATGAGAGTCCTTTTCTCATTCCATTCTATGGACTAAATTCAAATTTTAAGTATTGATTTCTTTAATCTCGTACAACGTTAGTATATTTGTGAATGTCCCATTAAATGCTCAAACTGTGATTGCTATTTTTTAGAATTACATTATGTTAGGACTAATGCATATCCACTTTTTTTATTCAACCTGCAAACTCTTTTCGAAGTCTTGTTCTGTTTAAAACTGGCACAACGTGCGAGAAATATCGATTTTATAAAGTAGGCTTTATCTTTCAAATATTAGGTTATGTTAATCTTTAGGCCAAATTCACATGATGCACAGTTAGAAATTTCATCATAATATCTGATTTTTTCCACTTTCGAATATGCAATTTATTTTATTTTATGGCATTTATTATAGATATCGTCGGATATTAAGCTAATGGTTCCACTAAATTTGTGACATTGCCACATGAGTTACAAGTTTGAATTATGTGAAAAGTTTTTATTCAATTTTCATTTAATTAAAATATTTTTTATATTATATAGGTAAAAAAAATTTTAGTACGAACTCTTAATAATTTGAATTTGGGTTTTCTTTAAATATAAAAGTATTCCTTTATTTGCTCAATTTTGAAGAGTTTCGTTAGGTGGAAAATTGAATACAAAACTTGTCAGCACATTTGAATAACTTCAGGAGATTTTTGAACTTAGAATTATTATAAAAACTGTGTTATAAAAGGAAGACCTTATTAAACTTTCGGTGAGATTTAAAACTATGTCAAATAAAAAGATTTCTCGAGGATTATATCAAATAAAAAAAAACTCAAGAGAAAGAGCTTTTTATGTGTTTAATGACAAAGTGTTTTCGCGTTTGGCTAATTTTTGTAACAGAAATTGCAACATACTATGTTTGCTTTTAAAAGTACATGAAACTCAATTTTATTTTTTTTTAAGTATTGGTTTTCGACGTTTTTATATACGAACAATTAAACTGTAATTTGAGTCTGTAGAGCACTGACCCAAGATCGTATCACTTTAAAGGCTACGTTTCAACTGTCGAAATGTGAAAGGTTCGTTTCTTTATAATAAAAAATAGTCTGGCCTAATGGGAATCAGAATCAATCCAATTTTTTTTATCAGCACAACTTTTCTGAAATTTAAAAGACTATATTGAACGGCGAGATTTAGAGCGTTTCTTAAATAAATACGTTGTAAAACTCATACAAATACATTTCATTCTTTTAGATCGAATCGATGAGGATGTCCTTATTATTTATTAATATTATTATTATAAAAGTAGTGGTATTTTTATTTTGCTGACACCAGTAAATCTATAAAACAGTGGCCCATTTATATTATTCTCCATAATAGTAGTAACAAATTCAAAAAAAAGCTTTCGATAGTGTATTTCAGCAACCTTAACTGAGCAAGGAATATAACAAGATACCAAAAATTAAATCAAATTGATTGCTTCCTTTGCTATCCTAACTTCTTTTTATATTTATAATTTATATTTCCAGTTTTATTTTAAAATCTGGCTAACTATTTATAATATTTAACATTCTTCAGAAAAATATTCATTTTAAACTTTATAAAAAATGACTACAATATTTTGATTAGTATAAAGTAGCGATTATAAATCTGTTATTTAATATATAGCGGATATTTAATCTTTCCATCTTTGTCATTATTGATGAAGCAAAAGTATAAAGAAGTGAAATAAGCACTGCCCCGGACGACACAGATAATTTTCTCTTTCTATATATTTTTTATTTTTTCTCACTATATAATTTGAAATTATAAATGTTGAAAAAGTAATCTGTTCATATGAGGGATATACCCTAGAAAGTTTTACTTATTCTATTGGTAAACTAAATTTTAAATAAAAAAAAAAGTTTTAAGACCACTGTTGTTTTAGAAACATCAGTGACCAAGCCAGCTTCACGGTTCTTAAGATCTCACATAGAAGTTCTTGTAAGCCAAAGACTAGACAAGACTAGAGGTGAGAGGTGAAAGCCACCACCGTTTCGCTGAATATAATAATAACGATAATTATAGTTAGTTTAATTTTCAATAAGAGAACCCAGCATCTAATTGGATACTCCTTTTATTTGAATATATGCTTTGTATTACTGGAAATATTAAACCGAGAATATCAAAGTCCAGAACTTTTACCACACGACCAACTATCTGTACTTTGGAATATGTGATGGAAAATTGTTGCGTCCAGCGTGGCCTACTTATTCTTCCTTTTACTATTAATTTTAGCTCGAGTTCTCTCTAACAAGTTTCGTAATATTTTAGATTCTTGACTATATTCTGAACGTTTATGTGGATTACAACAATTTTAGAGTTAAAGATTTCTATCAAAAATGAATAAAATTGTTATTAATTTGATAAAATAATATTAGTTTAGTTATTTTACCTAATTAAACTTAAGTTTTTTTTTAAATGTGAATAAAAACATAAAACGGTTATTAGTTAGATACATGTAGTTAGTTCGTTGTTGTTATTGTTAGAAATATAGATGGTGATTATAGATAATTATTTCGAATGCTTAGTTTGATAGAATCGATTTGTAATAGTGATTCAAAAACAGAAAATAGTTCAGGAAAGCAAGAAATCTTTTTAGAATCAATAGTTCCCGTTGATTTGTTGTATTATTTTCTTTGTAGTAGTTACTAACCTACTTGGTTCACTTGTTACTGAATTTTAGTAAAAGTATACAGTATGAGGTATAAATATTATTAATTTTTATACAATGTAGTTATATTCAACTACTGATGAGGGTGAAACTAAATTGTCAGATGTCTTAAACTGGAGAAAATTTAAAATTTCAAGTTTTCCCAAGCTTTCGGCAATATTTAGGTTAATACAGTTTTCAGGTACTTTTAATTAGTTTAACATAATATGACCTATTTAATCAAATAACAATAACCTACTATCGAAACTGATAGAATAATTTGCATATTGTTCCCAATAAGCACATAGTACAATCATTAGTTTTACGTCTAAATGTCACTTAAATCAACGTGATTTTCGGATTACGGAATGGGAACAGAAATAACCAGAACAACTATTATTTGTTCAACCGCACAATGTTAAAAACACGTCAATTCGACAAACATCTATACTTACTTGCTATCGTTTTATTCATAATTAAAGGACATAAGTTTACTAATTTAATCATCTCAAAAGTGAAATATTTATATACAAAACAGTATCATAAGTTTACAAAAATGTTTGGTTAAAAATTATTAACCTTTTCATAAATCAACAATATTTTAAAATTTGTTTTTTTCATTAGCCAAACACTTATTTCCAAATGGCGTGAACACCACGCTACAAAAGAATATCTGGTTTCAACAGGATGAAAGAAAATTGTGCTCTAGAAAAATGCCCCTTGGTATCTAAATTAAACATTTTCAGGCAGCCGAATTGAACAAAAAGGTTACATTAAATTGCTTCTCTAAATTTAAGTTAATTTTTTTTCACTTTGTGAATATCTGAAAAGCAGAACTCTATCGTTAGTAACGTTAACTCGTTAACTCTTACTACCTTACAATAATCTGATTTAACTTGATATAAATAAAAAGTAGGATATTAAATTTGCATTATTAATAAACAGAAAAGCTTACTCGAATAACGCAAGTGTGTCTGAAGTAGGTACATCGGTTTTTCGTGAGGTTATTCGATTAATATTTTACGGAGTTAATCAAGCATCTCGGCTACTCAGAAGCTCAAGTATTTAATGAGCGTTCTGAACATTGAATCGACTACTTTATTTGCTTTCACCGATGCAGAAGTTATTTAATAGTTTGATGTTTTTATAATTTTTTTGTAACTGGAACAATAATTAATATATTATAGTCGTAGCTTCTACTTCTGCTAGTTGAGAGTCGGAGAGGATTTTATGTTTGAATCTAGAACACGTCGGATTCTTTTTAGTTTAGCTGGACTTTGAAAACGTATTAATTCTATTATTTACCTCGCCGTTGCTGAATAAGTAAGAATTCGTGCCTATTGATTAAAAACCTTTGCTATGACTTAAATTTTTTATTTATCGTATTTGGAAAAGATTTTCAATTTATAAGTTTATATTTGAAGTGTGCACAATAATGCAAGATCTAGCATTTTTAAAGGTTTAATAAATTGTATAAAATATACATTTTACAGCAAACTAATATATATCGTGCAGGTTGAACCACTTACTGTTTAATTAATATACACTATAAACACGACACTAACTCATTAAAATCGTTTCAAAAACGCAATTGGTCTACGATGTTAAAATTTTTTATATGTGCGAATACATACTTGGCCAAAATCTATTAGGGTAAATATATCATAAAAAGTAATTATAAAAGTAATTTATTAAATTTCAAATTTTTAATGTTGAAGTTTGTGTATAGGGTTAACTCGAAACATTTATATTAAAATTATGTAAAACATTTTTTCACATAAAGTATATTTTATATATTATCCTGTAGTATATTCTCAGAGAAATGTTATAACTGCTTGGTTATTTATTAGTAGATATTAATATTAGATTATTAGATAATATTTCTATTAATATTAATAGATATAACAAATGCAATGTTTATCAAAAATAAGTATGATAAAATGACGTGCTCAAAACCGTGTCACACGATGTGATAACATTGCAAGCAGTAGCTTATATTTTGTAAAATACTGCCACGAACAAGAATTTTGAACTAGGAAAATTAATTTAGAAATTGGTTAACCCATTGTTAAGACAACATAATATTAAATTACAGTTTATCATTTATTGCAGACTACTTATACTACATAGGTAACATACCCAGTAAATGTAACATCTTGCAATAATAAAATATCACGCTTTTATAATATAAACTTCTCAAATTTAAGATTATTTAAAATTACAAATTTTTTATATAGGTAGTAAATAATTTACAATAACTTGCAAAAGACGTTAAAATAACGTAAAGTTTTTAAGTTTTTGTATGCACATAGCATAGTAAGCCTACATCTCTGCAAAAGTTCAGCTTTCCAAGAGGTTTGGCTAAACATTTGAAAATCTAATGGAAAATTGGAAAAATATAACTGTAAATATAACTCGACGGCTGCTTACCCCAGATTGAAAATGATGTGAGGTATATGTAAATTACAGTATTATTCTTTAATTTTGATATAATGCATATTTTGGTGCCTTTCGACTATCCATAACATTTGTGCTAAAGTTGTAACGAATAATTTAAAAACTGCTGAGACATGTTTTAAAGTCAAGTAAAATTGTGAATTCATCTATTATGTACCTACTGATATGCAGCAGACATTCTGCTTTGCGCTAGATTTACAGTTCAATTTTTATTTGCTATCTTTATAGTATTTAAAAATAAATTTTTTTATTTTAATTTTTTCTCATTTCTATAATATTCTTTTTTTATTCCTTTTCTTTGCAATCACAATTAGCTTATTTATTTATTTGTTTATTTATTTTTTTATTTTCACTTTTAGATTTCTTTTCAAATTTATAATTTTTGAATTATTTCAATATTTAAATAAAATTACAAAATAATAAAATATCAAATTCTTTTCGTATTAATAAAAATGATTTACTCGAAAATAAATTTTAAATATTTTTTTGTTATTATTATTTAGAGTTACTTTACTCCCAGAGAATTTTTACCATCAGTAATACAAATTAAAAAGCTAAAAATTATCCAAGTGAAATGTAACTTATCTTGCCATCTTTTACTTATCTTAAAAAGCAGTATAAATACAACATTCTTAATATTTAAAAGCAAAATTATGCAAGATACTTATTACATCAACAAAATATAAAAGTAAAATATTAAAAGCAAATAGAAAAACACGTAGTTGTGAAGGTGGGTCTGGGGAGAATAAAACACCCTACAGAGCACTCTTTGCATTTTATTTACGAACAGAAATTGTCGAAATTTGTTTAATTGCAAATTCTGAGAAAAGAGGGGGGGGGGTTATTGACTATCAGATCTTCCTGTTATCGCAAAATAACTTGATAACATAAGCGAAAAATAAATTGCGAACGGACAGAAAAAATTGAAAATCAATGTTCCAAGTGCTATTGAAAGCCAGACAATCACCCCAATGGACGACAAGATCTATTAGTATAAAGCAGAAAGTTTGGGTGTGTTTTTATTTGTTTGCTATATAAAAAAACCACCTAAAAATTTGCAAAGCATATTATGTTTTTCGTACAGAATATACGAACGCATTTTTTAAGGGGTTGGGTTCCGAAGTTAAGGAATTCGGCATCAAGAGTCTACATATTTTCAACGAAAAAACGTTAAACTGACAATGGAATTATTTATAATGACGAGACTTTTCTTATACTAGGAACCTAAAGCTTTTGCTTCATTAGTTTCCATGTATGTAGATCCGCCACTGATATTACATTGTAATATTAGTACTATCACATTTATTTATTGGACGTCTCATCTCATCCAATTTCCGTCTATGAAATTCGGAAAGCTTTAAATGTTACAATATGTTCCTTTTTTGATTTAATTTACGTTATTATTACTGATATATTATTTATTTATAATAACTAATAAGACTCGTTTCACAATGAACTTAAGCATAAGAAGGTCAAAATATAAACTTATTTAATAATACTTAAGTAATTCTGATATTTAAAGCTTTTATTTACATTTATATTTTTTATATCTTAAGTATTTCTTATGATTATGTTCATTATGAATCAACACTTTTATGTATGTACGTATTGACATTTTTCAAATAAAACAATATAATTATATAAGAACACCATATACCATAATTTATAACAATAATAGTTATGTTTTGTTAAAATTTAAAAATATCGAAGAACGTAAATAAAAATAACTAGAATCCTGTACCTAAACTTAATTTGATATTCTGATAAAATGAAAACATTGAAGAAAATTATAATAAAGTATTCGATTTATGACAAAATTAAAACAGGAATATTAAATAATTCCGAACAGAATATTTAAATTTTTTGAAATTTATTTTATACATAATATATAACTTCAGATAATGTTATGTAAGCAAAGTAAGGGCAATGACGATAAAATATGAAAACGTACAAAATGGAATAGCAGCAATGTGGTTTTTGACAAATTCGGAAAATCTTTGAGCACTTTTCATAATAAAATTATATTTCTGAATATAAAATGATTTACGTAATAACTTACAAAACTTGCACATATACAAATAATATATATATGTAGTATACGAATATGTAAAATGTATAAAATTAATAATAATTATTATAGTCAATTGAATCTACTCTACGAACGTCTTGGAAGTTTTATGTTTGGAAGTTTTGTAATTTAATTTTCAGGAATAATATTATTCAGTAAAATACAAAAATCTATAGTTGGGTCTATGTGCAGTTCAACCATTAATTAAAACAAGATAATAATCTAACTTGGTTTACATAAACGTTGAAAAACAAAATTTACGAGTAATTAAAACCCTGGCGTCATTTTTCCCATTTTGCAAAGCTCCAAAATATAACATTTTTAAATGATAGGAATTCCATAAAGTAAAAAAAACAATAAAAACTTATTTACTCTTTCAAGTCTACAAATCAGTTGGCTATTGATTTATAATAGAAGCATTTTATTGGTGCCAAAAATCCAACAAAGCACTAGGTATCTTCTTTCTACAAGTGGTTTTCTGACATCTGCTTAAGAACCGTGACGTAACATTTTGGCATAAACTCCTATTACAAGCTCTAAACATGAATTTAGTCACTTGTTGGCATACTTGTAGCTTGGGGTTTTATTAAGAAAAAACATTTGTTAACTTATGCACTTGTTGATAACAGAAGATTAATTTTCTACAGAATAGCTACCATGTCGTTTTATCATTTATATTCCGGTAGTCACAACTAAAGACGAACTAAAATTTATCGACATGCAAACTACTAATTTGTTACTTCATACCACAAAATAATGATTTTTTGCTCGAGTTACTTGCTACATTAACTTTTGTACTTTTAAATATTTTAATAACCACTTGAATTTTTAAGTTATGCTATTTTTAGTGTGTGCTTCTAGGGCGTGGACGTCAGCATGCAGGCTACGATAAAACCATCGAGTTTTTATATTAATACTTTTTTTATTTTAATTTTTAATATTTTGAAAAGTTAAAATATCTTTCTTCAATTATTGGTCTGTAAGGGAAATGGTGTGAGAAGCAAGAAAGAGAACAACAGTTTTAACTCATCAGAAGTTAAAGTTGTCTCCAGACAAATAAATTACTTACGTTATGGATGAGTAGCCATCTTGCCGATGTTATGCAGCGTACCAGAGAGTGCGATAAGTAATATCAAAATTATTCGGCTACAGACAGTTTCCTGCGAGTTAAAACTTCATAAACTTTCTACGTAAGGGAAAAAAGGTCAAAATTGTAATTTAAGCAGAAAGTGGAACAAACGAGACTCGTTTTGTTGTAAAATAGATAGAAAAGCTGATTCCTTAACATTGGAAATAAAATAAAAATTATAAGAAAAAAAAAAAAATTTTCAAACATAATTTGTAATTTGTAGGCGGGAGATATCCAAGGCAAGCTATATTTTAAAAAAAGCACTTTAGGGATCATTAAATATAGGAAAAAATTTCTTTTGATTGATATCGTATGTATTTTTAGTAATTTAAAAAAATTGATCTGTCATGTTTTTTTACATGTTCGATCATAAGGTGAGACTATAGAATATAATAGCTACCTTCATACATATCCACTTATCCCAATTTAAGGAAGAAGAAGGGCAAATAATTTTAATTTTTCATACATTCTATAGAGAGAAAATTACCAATTTAACTTATTTTTAGATAATGCAGATTATATGAACTGCAATTAAATAATTTATAAATTATGTCTAGATACTACTACAAAAACTACTTTTTTAATTTTGTTGCATTTCCTACCGCTTTCGTGATTTATAATGCTGATGGGTGGTAATTAAACTGATACATTTATTAACAACGGCTTGGAAGCTTCAGAAGGAGTAGCTAATAAGAGAAGCCTGTCCACAATTGCGTGGTTTTGTACGCTTTTATCTATCTTCAAATATAAAGTACGTCAAATGGGTTAGATTAAATTTGTTGAGTATTCTTTTTAAACAAAGTGTTTTAGTTATTTTGTAATACAATTATAGGCTTAAGTAATAAATTACAAGTAAAAAGAAAATTTAGTTAAAGACATTCTATTGCGATATCTTTAAATAACTGCGCTTAAGAACTTATTAAAGTTGCGTGTTTTTTACACCTGAACCTATATTGCTACCTATACTTTTAAACGTTGATTAATCAAAACTGAAATGTAAGTGAACAAAAGAAGTTTGTACTTCGAAAAGAGGTGAATTTTTCATGTCGTACAGTACATTATCAACGATAATTATCTGGAAGGAAACACTTAATCAAATAGCTATAGGTATACATTAATATTAAATCAATGAATATAATATATTATTTATAATCACTGTTTCTAAAATTTAAATTGCCGATTTTATTTTAAATTTTATGAGACGTCCGAACCCTCCCAATTGATGTAGTAAAAACATAATTTAGTACGGAAAACAAGTTTTCCAAATCAGCATAAAACTGGAAATGTATTTTCTCAAAAACAATTTTACGTTTTATTATAAATTAATTAATGTAAATTAAAAACACTTTTTCATTCGTATAAATAATTTAAGAATTTAAATTTGTATCTAAGCATTTATTATTTAGAGTAGCACCTGATATAAAATTGCAAACCGTAAATCTTGCATTTAATTAACCAAACCTAAATTTAATTAACAGAATAATTTCTTAAACCATTGTGATTGTTACAATAAAAAATGTTTTTATCTACTACCGTTATGTAAAAACTAACTTTCTACACTGATTTAAATAAGTTACACAATGAGTTACTATCACGCACTAGTGCGGAAAGTGATGATGCTCTTTTATTTTACTTTTTAATTAAAAAAATTGACGTTTGTTGACATTACTTGGAGAATGAAATGTCAACAGTTTATGTTAAATTTAATGTTAACAGTATAGAAACGTCTTATTATCGTACTTGCGTGATTGTGACTTACATTCTACACTAATCGCATAACCTACCATTAATGAATTGATATAGTTGTCAAAATTATTTAATTTTTAGGTGAAGTTTATGAGTTTTGTTGTTAACACTTTATGAAAATAATTTTACAAGTTTTAGGCGTAACAGTTTGTCGAATTCATTGTTCATTTAAATGTATTTTTAAATTGAAAATCGATAAAGTTGCACGAAAACTACCCTAATAGATTTTAGAGAACATTGAAATAATTTAGAGATCTGTGGTTTAATTCCATTAATTAAATTTTTGTACCGACGTCATATCATACTTCAGAGATTTTTTTATTCCAAAATATGGTTACTTGTAAGCCTCGGTTTATAAGTTATCATCGAGCAAATTATAATTAAGATAGACTACCAAACAATCAATTAGGCTTCGATAACTTAAGCCCAGCTTAAGTCAATTCTCGCTTAATTACCTATCACCATCCTGATGTATAGCCACGAAGTTTGAACTTGAGACAATTTTTCGCCAATTTTAAATAGGGAAAGTGAAAATTTAATATTTATAGGGCCCACATTGCCCTATTTTATGTAGTATTAAATTTAAACACAATCGACCTTTCCTCAATTTTGAATAAAACCGTCATTAATATTTTAGAGACAAGAGATTGGTCACATACATGAAAAAAAGCCTTCGTGAAGACAATATAATGATTAGTTAAGTGGGTTTAATTTTGACATAAATAAAGTAACATTAATCATAATCTTATATTATATATTCGAGTTAAATTTAGAACAGCAATTTACCTGTGCATAATAGTTAATTGTTGACTTTGGGTAGATATATAGTTTGACAAAAAGTATAATTGTGCTAATATTAGCCAACTTTGATGTTCTTATGGTAATTTCTTACTGCCGAAAACTATGATCATTATCTTGCAAATACGCACCCTTGTAAGATTTTATTAATAATTTAAATTCATGTTACAATTGAGAACTTATACAAAACCATTAAATTTTAATGAAAAGCATTAAGCCATAATAATAATTAAATTGGTGACTTGGTAAAAAAGATTTTAAAATCGTTATTTCATTATTCGGCAATATTATATAGGGCGTTTCACCTATAAAGGGTAAAATAAATTTATATCTTCTGAAATGAAATCGTAAATTAATTTAATTAAGTCGAGTATAATGTATAATTTGCAGCTTAATAACAAACAAATTAATTTTGCTAATAAAAAGATGGACCTTTAAATGATATCACTAATAATAATTTGACTATTCTTATAAATATGTAATTTAATTTTAAACTTGATCAATTTAATATAATAGGTAGGTAATATTATATTTTTTGTAAATAAATATAATGAAGACGATTATAAATCAATATGTCGATGTTCTTGACGTGTAACGTGTATGATGGAAACCTCCATATAAATTGATTTGAAAGACCAATTTACTTATTTTGTTGTGACAAATTAACCATAGATAAATTGCCGTGTGTTGTAGAATAAAAAAATTTTATAGTAGAGAAAAGAAGAAAAATCGATACTTAATATGGAATTGTGTGTGACAGTTTATTATTCAACAGGCAAACCATCTGATGTGCTATGATAATAACAAATGATATTTTAATGCAGCGGAGTTTTATAAATATAATTTTTTTGTAAAATGTCGTACTTTTATAAAGTTTACATAACAGACATATACAAATACACAAACATCGAACTGACCTGAATTACTTCCTATTATATAACAAAACAACACAAACCAACACTGTATTATTAATCAATTCACTTGACTTATATGTATATAGTTTCACTTAACACTTCAAATCAATATCCATTTGTTGAATTAAGCAATTGGTCAAAAATTTTAACAACACTGAAACTCCAAAATTTAAAGTGTTAAATGGGTGTTTAAATGGTTAAAACAAAAATCAAATTGATAGTGGTACTTGGTGGAGGTGGCTATTTTGTCTTTCGGATTTGTATCTCAGGAATTTGTATATTAAATTGTCAAATGTTATCTTATAATTAATAGAGGCATTCTAATTGTTTAAAAACCACAAAATCGATAAACATGTTACGCACAATGCGTGAAATTAATATAAAACTGATGTTGGAAAAATTTAAATATCTGACGAATTATTATCAAAAATATTATTAATGGTTTATCGATGTTTCGTGTTGAAAAGAATGGCAATCGCAACGGATTATTGCCGGTGTTTTAGTATTCAGTGAAAGCAATTATTTGTAACATACATATTTTTATTGTATACGGTGTTAATATGAGTTACTATATACATAAAATCAAAAATTATGTGTTATATTATCGAATGTAAGTTAAATTATTTGATATTATAGTAATTCGTGGTCGTATTTTCCGTACAAGAGGTGATTGAGAAATATGTATTTAATGATGTGAGTAATAAAGAAAATAGTAAGTGAAGAAATATTTTAATACATTTTAAGACATAGATAACAATATTATTTGAAAAGTACTTTACGAATTGCTGCTTCGTTGAAATTTATACTAATTTACATGTGCCTTAGCATTGTTCAACACCTCTGTCATAGTAAAATTAGCCTTTTTGTTATATTGAACGGTAGAAGCACAAAAGCTCACACTGAAAACTTCACATGCAATGATTGGTTCTAGTGATATCGTTCTATAGCTGGTGCCAATGCGGATGTAATAACCGAATGGGGCGAAGGCAGACTGGCACTTGCTGGGTTCACGAGGGCTCAAGCCTGCGCCCCTACAACCACCCCTTATATTGATTTCGCCTGACCCCGTGCGCGTTTTCTCAACAGATAGGTTGCGTTTGTTGCTTACACACTACAAAGTATTGTTTTAATTCACATTTAATTCCTCTCGTTTACTTTTCATAATTTATTGTTAATCTTATTTATAATAATAAATTTTAATTTTTAAAATAACACATTATTATTCTTATTTCAACTATCAAAATTTTTAAACGATCCGAAATTCGGTCTCGGAGAAGCAACCTACATTATTAAAACAAAAAAAATAGTTAATCATTGTGAATCGATTTGATAGTTTTTAGCTTTAAGTGTTGTTTTGTCCAACAAATCTACAATATAAAATTATCGTACACGTAATGGCATTTTCGTAATAGTTATACTAAAAAGGCTAAGTTTCTAAATACCTCACATTGATAACAATCGCGGCATTTTTGAATAATTTTCGTGCAATAATTATTTAAATACCATTATAAATACGTAATATTTAATAGAGTATCGACGCTAAAAAAATACTACTACATATAATTTATATTTACCTAGTTTTATTCTGCTATAAAAAATTAAACGGAACAAAACACGAGTATTATAAATATAAATTCCTATCGCTATTTTTCATTCTACTCCAGCAGTATGGAACACGTTTTATTTAAAAAAAAAATAAATAAAATAAACACTAACATTTGAAAAATTGAGCTATAGTGATTCATTTTTATTCATCGCACGATTGTCGTTTAGGTGGTAATGCTAAAATTTAAGAATTTTTTTTTCTAAATAAAATAGAATTTTTGGAATTTTTTCAGAAAGTTTCGACGTTCAATTTCTGTTACACCAGAAACAGAAAACAGTGACAGCTTGATGCCAGACGCACACCAACTTCTTGCCAAACAACTGACCCGTGAAATACTCTCTTAAAGTTATATTTCAGTCAACATGTTTTTGATAAAAAATTAAACACGTACTTTTCTGAGCAACTTACAGTTCACAAAAATACTTAACTATTGAAAAGCAGCAGTATCTTTTTATTTTAATTTTTAAAAGTTACCTATCGATTTATTTGATAACTTCCTCTTCCTCAATGTGAAATCTAAATTTAACCTTTGTATATTTACTAAAACGTAACACAAATATTTCTTTTTTTGAATATAAACAAAAAGTTTAGGTGGTAGCTTCATTATTTGGCCAAAAAATTAATCACTCTTTACAAATGGCATATAAATTAATTTACACATAATTGTGTTCCATTTCCTAAAAAAGTGTACAATCTTCAACGCTCCGGTTTAAAAGGACAGCGTTATCGTACGTAGTTATCCTTCTAAAACGAAGCGTTTAATCTTTCTTGACATATCTCTGTCGAGTTAGGCATCTGGCACAGTTATTTATCTGTGGTTTGAGTAGCAATTTTTATTACATTATTTTTATTTTCTAGTGTAATTGACTGATTGATTTGATTTGTATACAAACATTTGTATTGCGTATTGTTGGTTTTATTGATATAATTACAGATTTTACCAATCTTACCGTAATACATCTCCAAATTAAAAAAAATTATAGTACTTAATCATCAATACATAATAGATGAAATCGTTCGGAAAAATTCATTTGAGTAACTCATCTTTCAAAACTGAACAATTATATTAAAAATTTATCGAACATATTTGACACAAATTCAATAAATCAAAAAGGCTTGTTTATTAACATATTAATAAATCGAATGGATATCAATTTGATATCAAATTAATTAATTTTGTTTTAATACGAAAGCAATTTTTACATCCTTCCAATATTATAACATCCGTTTCAAAATAAATTATCGAAGATAATTTGATAATGATAAAAATTGGCAGTTCTATTCTAAATAATATTGTAGACCAATTTCTATAATTCTTATCGATTCGTCAATTGAGTATTATTTTGTACAAGTATTTGCTGTCGTTAAGATCCTAAATTGCACAAAAGAGATTGTAATAAAAAGAAGCACGAGGTCTTCCTTTTTTAAAGCAACAAGCTGGAGTGATCTTAGGCACAGGTTATCTAATCAAACTCGCTTTGACAATTATTGACAAAAAGTCATTGTTATTATGACACTTGTTACGATTGATTTGGTAATCGTTCACCCAGCAAAATTCGCAATATAATCAAGGTTTGATTGATTCACGTGACTAAGATAATACAATTTCATTTTATCAAGTAATATGAGGTGAATTGTCATTAGGTAAAATATGCAAAAATATTCCATATTTAAATTTTTTAATGGTATAATATAAAATATAAAATTTCCCGAATAACAGAAAAATTTGTTGACATTAATGCAGTTCATGTAATAACTGCCATATCAATATTGGATGAAAACAAGAAATGCGATATCAAATCAATTTTAAAACACACACAGATACCTGACAGGTGATATACATTTCAAGTTTTACAATATTTATGTAGTTTGTATTGTTGTAATAAAATAATAAATTATTGTTACATTTTATAATGAGTTGCATAATTTCTAAATAATGGATTAGCTTATTTCAATACTACTTTTCCAAAATCATATATAAATTTGTTAAAACAAAGCTTATTTAGGCAACCAAATTTTTGCGATTGTAGTTTTTTATCACTGTTACCGCAAATCATGATATAAAATGAAATCAATGTATTGCAAGTTAATATAAAATAATTTTCGGCTGACGATTCAAAATAATAGTATTATGTCCTTGTAAATTATCGAAACTACTTATAATATTTTAACAACACATATTATTTTAATACGACTCGTGATTACCTTTTTAAACAATAGTTTGTTGATGTATCAAAATTACTAATGCTATGCCGAATAATTGGCTTTAAAATTCCGAATAATAGTAATTTTACGTTTATGACCTATATTAAGTTATTACGATGCTATTTAAAACTAAGAAATTATATGGTAATCAAAATTTACGTGTCTCCACTTTTAGCGTAATCAAATTTATAATTACTGACCTTGCTTCATTTCGACAACAATGAACTACTAATTAAAACAAAATTGATCAAGTAGTTGTTAAAATTGATAAAGTTGATGTTAATAATAATTTTAGATACCGAGGGCAAATTATTTAGAAATATTGTACTATGTTAGTAAATATATTAAATTATAATAAAAGACTTGTTATTTAACTTTGATTTTTTGCGAATCCAATGCAAAATCAACTTCTTTTTGAGAACAAACAATCCACACAAAGCAATAACTATAGACTTAGAGTTAGATTATAAATTTTAATTACCTGATCAATATTAGTTATATTTATTTATGCATGGCTTTTATGAAAGTTAAAAAGAATACCGACTTTTAACTACATATACGAAATTATTTAAATAATTTAAAATTCTTTCTGTAACTTTTTTTTACTACGCTAATATATAAAATAATCTTTAATTTTAAATACAAGCTTTGGAATCGCATTACTTTGCATAGTTTTCTGTATATCAGGAAAGTATTGTTATTGTAAGTCTTATTGTTAAATATGCTGTAGTTATTTAATATTCCAAAATTTCAAAGCTGTACTAATTTCTTTAATATGTTAGTTTTCTGATAATTTTTATCTACATATATATCTATATATATAAGAAAGATACATAGTTTAACATTTGCATTATTATTTTTTTATCTCGTACTTGTTACATTCTTACTTTTTTATTATTTGTTTGTGTTTTAAGCGTCGTTCTCAACCAATTAACGCTACGTAAAATAATAAATAATAATAAAAAAGTGAAATTTTTTCTTCAAAATCTCATTTTCATTATGATGTATGTGACTTTAAGTAAATTTTTATGTTTTATTAACTAATTTACTTCAAATACATTGATAAAATCGAAGTTTTTAAAGAATTTTCTTAAATTGACGTTTAAATTACTTAACGTTAATTGGATGAAAACGACGCTTTATCCTGATTAAAAAGTGAAAAAGTAGATTAAAAAGCCCCAATATCAATATATACAGAATATCTACAGATGAACCTTCTCGCGGTATTATTGTTTGTGTTAATAGGTTAGGTTAGCTTAAGTTGAGCTAAGTTTTAGAAACCTTGGTGTACTTTGAAGCAGTATCAACAGAAATCGCTGTTGAGTTTCCAAGTTTAATAAATAATTGCATCTTAGTTTGTATTAGTGCCTAAGTAATTTATTTGTAATATTTGATTATATAAATATAACCGATTTTAGCATTAGTTTCTTTATTTGTAGAATTAACAACTACTATCTTTGTATTCCTTGAAAAGTTTATTGTTACTTTGTCATCTCTTCTTCTATTTATATAAATGTTTGTTGTTAATATTTTTACAGCTTATGCTTGTGTTTTTATGGGTCTCCGATAATATGGCTGCTATTTTCTTCCTTTTGTTTCTTTTTTACTGCCACTGATTACTTTTGAAAAGGGTTTAATACTTTGAACCTAACTGTTTTTGAAAAGAATTAAGCTTTTCACTCCAGTAATATCTTCTTTTGAAGTAGAAAAAACACATTCCTTTTCAACTACTAGAACGTAGAAGTATTATTCTAGAAGAGTTATTCTTATAATAGAATTTGGGAGTTGCTCTGAGATGTTTTATATAAAGGGAATTTTGACCCACACTTAAATAATGTCTGACTCACTAACAATATTTATCTCATTTCTCTTTAGTTATACTCTGTTTTAAAACCAAAACCAGTAGCACGCCCTCTAGTGGTTTTTCAAATATGATCCCGACATTAATATATTTGGAATTGTGAATTTTCAGAACATAAATTGTACCGGTAGATTTAAGTGATTTAACTAAAATGTTACAGTTCAAAGAACTCATTTATAAATTAATAGTGCAACAAAAAGCATATTTGTGTATGAACTCATGTACTTAGTTATTTTAGAATAAATTGTTGTTTATTGTATTAAACACGTGGGGAACTCACGTATTTATACAGTACTACAGTAACTGTCCCAGTGCTGCCATCTGTAATAAGAAAACACGGAGGCAAAATTTAAAATATATTCCCATTATCCCCGGTCTCCCATATATAATATCTAGTTAATAATAGTATTTGTTGGTAAGTTTTCTAATTATATGAGACATTCCTTAAATACCATTGTTTCTAAATTTAACAAAGATCTTTATTGGAAATTCAACATTACAACATTTAATGGCATCGAAACGGGAGTATATAAAAAACAGTTCTTTGTTGAAAATTTCTATTGTCGAAACGCTTTGATGTTTCCATGATGATTTCAAAATGATGCTGTTGAAGTGGGTATTGAAAAGTTTTACACTGAAAATATAGACCAAAATTTGAGTTATAGATTTTTATTAAAAAATTTACTTAATTACTCAAAAAACAATACTTAACTTAAATTTCTTTCTAACATTCAAATTAACTCTTCTAAATATCAATAATCAGATCATCGTTTATGTACGATAATTCAATATGGTGAAATGCACGCAATATCTAAGCAAATATTCCAAAAAAAAGATTCTCAGGATGCAAAAAAATATCCCATGGTTTGTGAGAAATTCATCTTTGCATTGTGACCTCAATCTGCTCGACCATCAATAAATTTTTTAACAAAACCACTATTAATAACTTCCATTCGAATTCACACATACATAGGTATAGGTGAGAAGAAAATTCACCAGAGACTCAAAATAGATAAATATTTAAAAATCAATATCATTTATTAGTACTACATGTACTCATCGAATTATTCTAGGTTAATTGTTATTCTTTTGTTAACCATACTATATGTAATTTTCATACCAGTAGGTATGTACTAAAATACAAATAAAAACAAAATTAAAATAAATTTTGTATTTTCTTCGGAATAAAGTAATAAATTGCGTTAAAAACCATTTAAAATTTGAAAATAAAACATTTATATTAATATTTCACAAAACAAAAAATAATTTCTTTGACTTTTATCCAAAAAAATTTTTAATTATGATTAAAATTTAGTACGCATTTGCAAATATACATTAAATACAAAAATAAATAAACTGAAAATGTAAAATTAATTTAATTCTACTGTAAGTGAAGAGCATAGAAATTTTTGGCCAGAACATTATTAAGGACATTCCTGTTCCTGTGTTCCGGCTAAAAAGTCGAATGCATTTAAATTATTTATAGTGAAAATTACAATATTAAAACATTTCAATTAAGTTATTTTTGTACATTTAATTATTTTAGTTTTCAAATAGTACATAAACTAACCACTAAAAAAAATTATAATCCATTACATCATCTAACTTGTTTTTACCTTATTTTCAATAAAACTTCTATAATATCCACAAAGCATAATAAAATATACCTTACTTGTCATTATTAATATTTATAACTTAATAAAAAATATTCATAATAGTTTTCCTTAAAATCTATACAAATTTTACCACATGATTTGATTACTACTTCAACTGTCTTATTTCTGCTGTTGAGATAGAAATGGACCTCAATGGAAAATAGAAAAAGAACTCAAAATTAAAATTTTAAGTAAATTTGTGGTTTTTAGTATGTATTTATGGTTAAATTAAAAAAAATATAAGAATAATACAATACGTAAAAATTACAATTCAAAAAATTGAAAAAGAGACAATTATCACATAACAGGTTTGGATTAAGAATATTTGAAATTATGAATTATGAAATAATAAGATTGGAAATAACCATCATAAAATAACGTTATATTGTACTATCGTATTAGGTACTAATTTTTCATAATTTTAAGTATTCTTAATCTAAACCTGTTATGTGATAATTGTCTCTTTTTTAATTTTTTGAATTTTGATTTTCTACGTATTGTATTATTCTTATATTTTTTTAAATTCAATGGAAAATATGTCAAAAATATTAGTAAGTAATTATTACTAAAAATTAGATAGTAAGATTGAAGGAAAAATGAAAGACTAGATGAAATTTTTTTACTTGTATCAAAACTTGTTTTAAAAATGGTTTGACATAACTTCTATAGCAAGCTCAACCAGCAGATTGGATAATGGATATAGATATCATCTTTGCATTCGGTATAGAAAGAAGTGACAAACACACCAAAACTTTTTTAACAATTACAAACTATTCGTGGTAAATGGGCCTGTTAAAATAGGCAGATTTGTCGTTACCGATCATCTAAAAATCCCCATTGGGAAAGATAAATGCATTGAAGGGATTTTATGCAAACAAATTTTAGGGTCATATTCTTCCGATGGCAATTTAAATGACGAACGTTCTTTGGAAATTCGCTAAAACCTTATATCAACGTTAACGGATTTGTTTCCAAATCAAAGAAATCCATATATTATGCCATCTGTTCTATACTTTAAAAAATGAAGAACCATGAAGTAAATTGTCATTTATTGAATTTATTATGTTAGAAAACATTATTAAAAACGTAAATCTAATAATTAGAAAAATTAAAAAATATAATTCTGAACGAAATACAAGCAATTACAGTAAAAGTTTCGTAAAATGTAATAGTACTACTATATTGTGGTTATTGCCAAATAAAATCTACTAACCATTTTTTAAAGTTAAATTATATGTTTTACTGTTTCCGTTTTAATTACAGAATAGTGATTTATATAATAAAAACATTTGTACGTGCTGAACTATTTAATTGTCAACATTTGTTTAATAAAATTAATGAAATTATTCATAAGCTATCTTTTAGAAAACTTTTCTCCGCAATTTTCCTTCTGTAACCTATATAATTTATGAGAGCTGTAAAGATAAAAATGAAGGTTTTAATGATACCCAACCGGATCTGAATGTCCATTTAAAAGTCTTTGACGATACTCTTCCTTCAAATACCGAAAATGTACAAGAAAATTATTAGACTCAAAAATTGTCTTTGTAAATTTAAAAATTTTCGTATTTAAGGGTTTCTCCTAAATTTAAGATAAATAAATCAAAAATAAACGGAATAAAATTCCGTAATTAATTAGTCCTATTTTACTTCAAAGATATAATATAACTAATCACGAGATTTTGTCATTGAAAATTTAGAAAGAAAAATGTTGATACAAGCGATGCAGGCGACATCTTTACAATTCGCTGAGCGATTAAAATCTGATGCGTCTTTTTCGGAATAAAAATATTCTAATGCAACGCTTTGAAGTCATCACATGCTTTGACATATTATTTTTATTATCTTTTTATGTAAAATTTTACAGTTAACCACAATCTTTAAAAAAAACCAAACGCCCTTTAAATAAATAATAAATAACAAAATAAAAATGTCGGTTAAATATTAAATATCATCGCGTAATGGATTCCTTAAATGTTGCTAAACTTTTCGGTTATAGCTCATAATAATCAATAAATAATTTGAAAGTTTGGCAAGATTACAGATTTTGAGTTTAATAATTTTCATAAATATAAAACTATTGATTTATATTTGAATAAGTGACAGACATATATTATGAAATATTCAAGATAATATTTCACTAACTCATTTTTATGGAAAGCACTAACAGCTTTAATTGTAAAATATAGTCATGTCTACAAATTAAGGTGTGACATGAGTGATTAGAGAAGAATGCTTTACACATTTATTTAAAAAACACTACTGTTATAATAATAATATGTATAGGTATAACTAAAATAAATAAATTCCTTATATAATTTAATTACTATCATAATGTTGAATTGTACTATACATTATAGTAATTTATTAATTGAAATTAGAAAACCTCACCTAGAAATTTCAAACGCATATAATATTTAATATACGTAATAATGTCGAATTATTTTAATCTACATGCGAATTCTGGTAATTCTATATTATAAATTAATAGGCTACTGTAGTTATAGCAATAATTTTTATTATTACAAAACTTTTAGTTTATTAGCTTCACACAATGAACAATATAATTTTCAACAAATTAAAATGTATAGATTATGAGATTTTCTATCCGCGTTTGACGCAGGCGTTTGATAAATGCGTCTAACGCACGCAATAAGAATAAAAAAATTATTTTATATCTACATTGCTGAAACTCAATATTGGAAAAACTTATCTAAGATGAATTTTCAGTTTAAATATCGAAAGAGATTTAAAGGAATATATCACAAAGTTATAAATGTATTATTTTTAATTCCGTTTTCAAGTTACTTTCTATTTTTTTGTATAGCCTCTAGTTGGAAAATCTTATAGCAAGAATTGAAAAGGTAATTAACATTTTCTAATTATTTTCTTCGAAGTTCAATCAGACTTTATATAACACCAGTGTTGTTTTCAAAGAACTTTTATTCAAATTATACTTTTATTCATTTCAAATCTACATGCTGGAACTTCTAGTGGATTTCAACTCTAATTAATTTTAATTTGTTTTTAGAATTTCAAAACATAAATTTTATTATAATTAATTGTTTAATTACATTTTTTTGTGAAATATAGTGTCTCGCACTGATAAGCTTTTTCAGTTTAGCTTTATATAATAGCAAATCTTTCCAATGTCTCTAACTAATAAGTATCTAGTTAAAATTATAAATTTTAGTTAGAAGTAGAGAATTACAATTTCTGTTAGTCATAATAATCATCATCGGATGAACTATACGGTAAAACTAAAACTTATCACAAGTCATACCAAATTAAAGATCATTTCATGTTAAAAACTTGAAATTAAAGTAATTAACAGGATCTTATAGTATCTAATAGAAAAATTCTGATGCCATTAAAACTTGAAATAGAAGTCATAAACGGCGTCACAATGAAAAATGATCAGGTTATTAGGTTTTATTAAAATTACAGTTTTTTAGCGTTCAGTTAAGCTTTTAAGAAATGTATAAGATTCTGCTAGGAAATATTTTTAAAACATTATTCTCGTGATTAAGGAAAATCACAGAGAAGTAGATTATACAAAAGGTATAAGATGTAAAATGATTCTGTTTGAGAACATTACATAGGTAACCGGATATGGTATGGCGTTATTGTAGGAAAGTACCTCCAACGTACAACAGGTGTTTACTATTCAAAAGAGGACAATCATAATAATGAATAAAATACATTAGTTTGTATTGTAAAATTAGTGACATTATTTTGGTTCACATGTAATATAGTACTTAATCATAATAAATCTATTCCATAAATCGCAATTAACACATGAACTTAAAATTATAATGAAGACAATGGTAATCAATTCAGTAAAGCAATATGATAGAAAAATAATTCAAGTTACACATAATAACCTGATTTATACAATTTATACAAGCAACGCAGACCACAACGTGAAACATTTTTATACAAAATTCTAAAGTATAATGTAAAAAATTCAGCAACTTACTCTGAAGAACCATGAAAGCACTCTGGTAGCTACTTAAATTTTTACAAGTACACAAATTGAAATGGTAACAACAGGAAATCAATTTTAAGAACAACGTCTCTAATTTCGATAGACGATAAGTCCATTCCAGAGCAGATAAATAATGAGCAAATAGAAGGAATTTTCCATTTGGAATATTTCAACTGACCTGTACTAACAATAATATCTGAAGTTTAGGGAATCACTCGAAAACGTTATGATACATCAGGTAGGTGCGATGAGTTTGTTAGAGAAATGTTAGCACTTCTAGATACTAGATACCCTAAACCACATTCATTAAAATAAAATTCGATTCACGGAGGGGTAAACTACACGTAAATTAACATCAAATGTCCAACATTGAGTTTGATTTAAGGAAAGTTCGAATTAAAAAATGTGATTTCTAGCATAATTTTTACACGCAAAACCCTGTTTAGTTGCACTTGCTAATAAATAAATAATTAAGAAAAAAATTCCAACAAGCGGAGTTTAATTTAGAGAGAGTTGACTAATATTATTTTACATTACTTCAACTAACGATTAATTTCTCGAATTTTAACTAATTTCGTTTCTAATTTTAATCATAGTATATAATACATATTAAATCATCAGTTTTTAAAACAATTAAAGATAGAAATATTATTTTAGAGATTTTTCGATGCATATAGTTGTTTTGTAGTTGAATAAATATCATGCTTGTCAAAGATTATTGAAATTTCAAACTAATGTCTTTTTAAATACATACTACCTCTTTTTCTACCATGCATTTGAGCGATAATATCAATATTTTGTTCGGATTGCATACCGTATACTATTATTTAGTAAAAAAAAATTTATTTAATTTCGTGCAGAAAGACGTTTTTTCGTCAGGTACTCAGAAGTTTCAAGTGTCATTGTTTATCTATTGTTACTAATCCAAACCTAATAAAGCGATGGACGGCTTGAAACTCTGCAAAAACAATGAATTCTCATCTTTACAAAATTTTTGCATGAATTTTTCTAAACCTACTAAATACAAAGCTTAGTATATAAATGGCATGTATCAACGCAGTAGATAAAGCAATATTTGTGCATTGATGATTGATCGACGTAGTAAGCCAATCAAACGTTTGTTCGTCGATGAATGCACTCAGTTTTACATGACCAAAAATTTACTAAATTCTTTCGGTGTGTACAGTCACGAATCAAAAATATCACAACGTCGTTCCGTCGGCAACGGCACTTTAGAAGGTTCTTATTGGTTTATATTTCATACTATATACTAATCATCATCCTAAATCGTAGCATTGCGTTACGATACTCCGCATAAACTCAGTTTTCCGGTACTTTTCTCACATGTCTGGATGCACTATAAGAATTCTCACACTTTCCTATTGACTAGTAGTGGTTAAATCTGTCTATTTGTGTAGTCAAGTCTCTTTTCTCACTCATTAAGTAAAATACTATTATTTTCTTCTCGGCAATGCAAGGAATAATATATATTATGTATAAGGTTGTATAAAAAATTTTTTAAAGAAATAAAATCAAACCTGAGTTGGTAAAATTTGTTATATTGCTTTTCAATTTAATTGAAAAGAATTTTATTATAAAATATTTAAAGTTATTTTTTTATGTCAATATAATTTTTTTCCATTGCGATCATACTTTTCGTTCGTTTCAATACTATATATTTATATTATTATGTATTGTAATATTCAAATTGATATTGTTGTTATTGTTTTAAAAATACGCATATCGCTAAGCAACACTATTAATTCCATGCATTAAAGAAGGGTAAAGTGACCCAATTTGATGATATAAATTACATTTAAAACTAATTACTAAATTTGTTGCATTACCCTACTTTTTATCCTAAATTATATATTTCTAGAAACACTTTTTTTCTAATCGTAGAAAGCTCGACTTCACGTCACTCAATTGTTATACTAAAATCACTTTACTGTCGCCGACAGCAGCGCTAAAGTACTTTCTTGGCAAACTATACGTATAATTTAGTTTAAAACTGTTTTTGTTTGACGTACAATGTTTTGTATGGGCACGGCTACGCTACGCTTCGTATCTCAAATGTAGAAATGGCATAGTTTCATTTTTAATCTCAATATTTTAATCTTAACGAATTTGCAATAGTAATTTTATTGATAAACAGGTTGAATTGTAGAGAATTATTTACTATTATGAAGAGTACATCATATTTAACTTTAGTAAATTTACTGTTAACACTTGGTTTTGAAAATAATTTACTGAAGGTAAAGAGCGCTAAATAGCAAGTATGCACACATTTACTTAAAAGCTGTAGACATTTTTATTTCTATTTTTACACATGATGGCTTAAGTCAAACAAAGACGATCGAATTTAATAATTTAAATCAGTGGTAGCTTTGGCAGTGTTTGATATACAACGGCATATATATTATCTTGGGGTAGTAAAAAAAAGAGTAAAAAAGTGCTATTTTTCACTTTTAACAATTAAGTATAATTATTGATATTCCGCCTTTAATGGTCTAAAAATATGTATCAGAAAAGTGTAGCACGAAAACATATAATCACTTTATTCTAATGTGCACAGTAACAGAAAACTTTATCCATATCAATATTTTAGAAAACCCAAAAAATTCACTAAACACTTTTCAGAACTAAAATGTTTAAAAGTTAGCACATGTAAAATACACTGTAAGTATTCGTAAACGTTTTCACCATACTATGGCATCATCAGGCAATTCATCGCCTGAAAAGTGTTTTTAGTGCATTTTTTGGGTTTTCTAAAATATTGATATGGTTAATATCGAGTTACACTACCTAAACCACGTATCAATTGATTATAGAAAACTTTATACTGAAAAACTGTTTTTTGACTTATGGTACTTCTTATGCGACGCAATATTGCTGTCGAGGAAGCTTTCATAAGCTAAATCAAAACTCAAAATCAAAATGTAAATCAGATTGCTTTATTGCCTGATCTAGGTTTCAATGTTACAGCCAAGAGCCTTTTTATCCTTAAAAGCAAACTGATAAGTGATGACCATCATCAGATAAATTTGGGTTCTTAAGATATGTATTGTAAAAGAAGTATTATTAAAGTATTATTAATTCAAACATGTGATGTATGTTATTACTCAAATTTTATATTTAAAAATTTAAATATTATGCGTATAAATCAAAACGTAGAGAGAGCATCTAAATTGAGATGTATTGACTGGTTTACTTCAATTTTGTATTGAAAGATGTTTTTAAAAAGAACATCTACTTAAATAAGTTTTAAAAATTTAGAAAGCTTTATTCAATTATTATAGTAGTTTACAATCACGATTTCCCAAGGGGTAAACCACAGGCCAAAATCTTGCACACCAATAATTCCTCCTTTTGCTTTCAATTCCTTGACAATTATATTATTTGATATCAATGTACTATCTACGTTGTACAATTTGGTATTTTCAACTTAGTTCAAAATTAATATACTTACTCAAAGAAAATGTTTTTTTGTTTCATTAGTGGCCCATGTTAAAAAACATCGCTTTTTGTATGATCTTGACGATAATAATTATTATAAACCTAATTAGATGCATTCATGAATATTTAAATTTATTAATTATGATCAATATTGATATTATAAAATATTTCGAGATAGAATGAAAGGATAAATTTAATGTTAATATTAAAAAAAATTATTACATTTAAAAATTTTTTTTTTGTTTATTGGTTTAATATAATATATTATTTTATTAAAAATACCTGAGAAATTTTCTTAGAAATTTAATAATTTACAGGAAAATTTTGAAACGCAATACATACCATAAATACCACTCAATTGCTTCAAAATTTATCTCAAAGGACTTTTCTTAATATTTTATTATTTTCATTCACTCGAATGAAAATAATACTTCAAGTTAATGGGAATTTACGTTAACAAAATATCTAAAAGTAATTTTATTGCATTTGGCGATTTGAATTCAATAGATTTGAAAAACTCGGAATACAGTAAATGATTATTTTAGGTACGCATTAATTGATATTTAATTTCAAAATAAAATTGAGAAAGTCAATCTAATTAGCTTATATTAAAGAATTAATGGACGCACATTTAATCTAGTCCATACATTATCTAAAAAATTATTAATATAGAATTTTTTGAATGCCTTTGTTATTACGGTTTCTAAGGAAATATGTTAATTTCCCGACAGTTTGCAAAATATCCTTTAGCTTTCGAGGATTCAGTGTGGCAGTAAGTTTAATTTTACATTCCAAATTGAACACTAAAGCATTTGGGTCTTGTGCTTAGACGCTAGAATATGCAAATGGTTATAAAAGAATATTATGCATGTTCTTCGAATAATTCTTTTTTTTATATATACTTATATAAGAGCACTAAATTATCGCACGCTTCAAAGCATTTCCTCACGTTATTATATCAACGAGATAATATTTTTATTGTAATTATAATTTTTGCATCAATTAAAATTGACATTTCCATAAAGAAAATTACAAACATTAAATTTTAGTTAAAATTATTCATAAAATAATCAAATGTAAAAAATTGAGCATATAATATAGTATATTTGCTAGTACTTTATTTATGTATATTTGAAAATGATTTATTTATGAATCGATGCTCGCGAAGGATTTCTAACTTGATAAAAAAATAAATTTAAATCCATTATTTACTGTTCTTAGACCTAATGTAAATAACAGCCACAATCGTTTTTTTACCTCGAAAATTGATATTTTTTATAAAGCCAAAATTTTAAAAATCCTAACATTTTATTTTAACTGTATAATTAAATAAGTTACTCCTAATATTTTTATAGAAATTATTAAAAATATAAAATTGTATCTCGGCTAATCTTTACGATAAACAAAATTTAATATTCAAAATATACCATCAGGTTGCATATAAAATTTTGGTAGCATATAATGTATTCCAAGTTTCCAAGATGGAATAAAGGACTGCATACAACAATAGTAATCGCTAGAGACTCGAAAATTATTACGACTGAGATTATACATAAGACAAGCAGCTTGCATAATATAACTTATACAAATAATATAAATTTTTTAAAACATCACGGAAAGGTTTTAAAAAAAGTTAAATTATTATGCAACATAATAGCTACGGTTTTGAATCTACCATCTTCTCGTCAAAAACTAAAAGTCTGCTGTTTTATAATAATTGGATCATTGAATATTTAGAGCTATTGTTTAATTAATTTGCAGATCACAATTTTTAATTGTATTATGGAATACAAATATTGCAAATATTGAGAAAACAGTTCGATTGCGGATGAAATAGAAACTTAATTCTGAAAGCATCCGCTTCAAAATGGTTTTCAGCCCATGATAAACTTAGGATTTCTTGTTTTTGAATTTTATTTAAAATTTTAAAATGCAATAGATAACAACGTTGTTGTTATTTGGCATTGTAAATTGACTCGGTTAAGCTCCTAGCTCATGGAAGAGCTTCAAAATTTCTAATATATTTATCAGATAAATTTATATCGCATAAAAAATTTTCATTTCAAAAGCTTAATTTAGTAAAGAACAAAAATGTTTTGTATTAATAATAATAAGTGGATATTAGTTTTGTGCGAAACTGAGAGACTTTCGTGGGTGACAAATAACCTTTAAAAGGATGTGATAACCTTGAATTAGATAATATTTTTGAAGAACAACGAAAGGTTAATTTAAGGCAAGAATCGTCCTGCTTTACTAAATAATTGCTTTCGATATTATTAATGTAAAACTAATTCTCATTAATATAGACAATATTATTTAAGATGCATTACAGTTCTGACGAATCAAAAATTAATAAATCTATACCTACGTGCTTTAAAAGTTGGGTGTAATAATTGATTAGTTCTGCATATCTAATCATTGTTAATTGCAATTTATTGATTACATTTAGAATTGATAATAAAGTAATTGGCAAAAATGTCTGTGATTTCGAATGTTTGAAAATATAAACAAGCTGGTTAACGTATACATATTCAAGTGGACCCACGTCAAAAGTTTAAGTTAATTCATAATTTCAGTCGAAACAAATGCACGATTCATGATAACACATAATATTAACATCCCTAAAAATATTAACTTTAAAAACTTTAATTTTTAGCACTATCTATATTAACTTGAACTGCTACGCTGCCCTTACTTCATAATCGTATAAAGCTCGGCGTTTATTATGTATCTTCCAACATTACCTTTTAGCGTCAACAGGATTTAAAAAATCCTTCAGAATTTTAAACAAAGCAGTACATTTTTGCGAAACAAATTTTTTGTTACGATTACGTTTGGGTTTACTGTGAAATTAATATTGTTTTTGAATTATCTATTAAGAACTAAAAATTTATTAGATTGTCAAGATAAGGTAGCAACCATTAAACTGCAGAATCATAAAATAAACGTTGGTAACGTTGATGATAATATAAGTGCCATCTTAATTTAGTAGTGCAGGTTTATAATATAAATTAAAAATTAACCTCGCAAGAGCTTACAACTTAAATTCATATTATGGTAAGTTATTTAATTTTAAAATTATAATACGCTTTATTTATAGTGTAATATAATATGTACATAACTAAAAGTAATTAAATCTTAGATATTATAAGTTTAGTTATGCAAATTAAACTGAATTTAAAAATTAATCAATAATTATTCAATTTTGAGTACACAGGTACTCATTATAGTCCTATCTCTTAATGTGTACTGTACACAACATGAGCAAATAAATTTTCACGATTAGGTATGTATGATTTAATCTAAATCCAACCGAAAGGGTGAGCAGTTGGAAACTAGTCAAAGATTAATTGGTTATACATATTTAATTATTTTGAATCTACTTCTAGACAATTTTAATATTAATGGAAATAATTTTCAATTTTTAGATTGCATTATAACAGTTTAGTATAATTTGCAAAAATAATAATGATTCTATAAATAGGTACGTAGTTCATACATCTATTTTTAGTACAATTAATTAAAATTATTAGCTCTTGAAAATAATATAAATTAGAATTATCAATGTTGAGCTACAGGACACAAATAAAACACATTTTTAAACGAGCTTTCGAAAAATGACTTTTTCTTTTTCAATTTTTTTTTTTCAAGTAAAAATAAATTAATACATGCGTCTTTTTTATTTTTTCTTTCATTACCGGGATTTCGTATTATCATTCTGATCAAGTTGTCGGATAAATGTCAATATTCTAAATTAATATAATTTATAGTTGCTTCGTAATTGTCATTGTTTTTGTTTTTCAATTCATATTAAACTTGAAAAAGAAAAAGTCATTTTTCGAAAGCTCGTTTAAAAATGTGTTTTATTTGTATCCTGTAGCTCAACATTTATAATTCTAATTTATATTTTTAGTACAGTAAACCCTTCTATTGCGCGGTTGCTTTATAACGCGATTTTCTTACAAAGAGGTTGACGTTTTACGACACTCCATTCATTTATCTGAAAGCTTCGATACATACTGCTGTTTTAAAAACTAAAATTACACCAACATCAACACTTTGGCAAACAACATTAAAAATACATTGAGTTCAATTAAACTAACAGCTGTTCACAAGTAGCCATGTTGAATGTAACTGACGTTTGGTTTGAATAACAACCCCCAATAGTCATATTTTACTATTATAATTTTTTAAATTTATTTAATAATTCATATTATATTTTTATGCAATTAAATAAGTTTTTTAAATTATTATTAGAATAATAATTATCACCGTCAATGTTTTTATAAAATTGATGAACGAAGAACTGAAAGAGTCGAGAGATAATTCAATGAATTGAAGTTTTTGATTTAATGCAAATCTTGGAAATTTCATCTAACTCGAAAGTAAATTAACATAAAAGTTATTAATTTTAATTTCTGGATCAGCTTTTAATTTTGAATTACAAACATTATTTCATTTTCAGGTGCAAATTTTTTACAAATTATCACCGTTTTAAATGCAAGGAAATTGAAAATACCTCTTTTGAATTTTAAAATTGAAAAACATTAAGTTTTATTGGTTTTATGAAAGATTTTATCAATCCAGACTAGCGATATAATTATTTACACTTATTTAAACTTAATTAAAATTTAAAGCAATAAATTAAAACTATTTAGCCAAGTGATTGCATTAGATATTTATGGGTAGCGCTTTCAAGTGGCCAATATTATTTCATTATAACATAAATTATCGAGAAAATCATAGTATGACAAATTAAAATATCTTTGTAATGTAAATCCGTTATGTATCTAGTTTATATTTTAAATCTGACCCACATTTTATTAGATAGTAATACATAGTGCACAAATATTTAACAACCATTTAGGAAAACCCGTATGTGTACAAAACAATCAAAATAAAAATTTAACAAAAATTCAAAGGAAAAGCTTAAAATATTCTAGTATATATAAATATTTTAATGTTTATCGTTTAAATTTACAATAAAAAACTGTAAATCAACAACAACTATTAAAGTTAGTGTTAATTGTGTACCTACACAGTTTAATTTATTTGTTTTAAATTTATTTTAATAAAACATTGTTTTAAATATAGCAGTCTGTATTAAACATCTAATAGGACTATATTTCGACAGATAAATTTCTTTTAAAGTACGGTTTGTCGTACCTTTGCACCTCTTATAGGCGAAAACGTTGGTGGATCTTCTTAAAGCTTCGATGAAAATTCAAGACAATTTGAGAAAGCATGCGGGTCCAACTTAAAGTATAGTACTTAGAAAGTTATAAACAAAGGGTAGTAATTAACTGAAACATTTTTTTAAATTTTCTAATAAACCATCGTAAATAATGCTCAGGTGCGTACAACTAAACAATAAGTTGCTCTAATTATATGATAAGTAATAATACACACAGTAGCGTTACAACCCAGGAGGAGTTTTGGCCGACCATTTCATTTTATGAAGGATTTATAAAGCTGATGAATTCGGTGCTTTACCGTTGCCTGCCGACGGAAAATGGCTAGAATAAAGTTCTTGCTCTACTCAGATTTGAACCAGCAATCGCTCTACTTAGAGTCATCAGGCCAAAACCGTCATCAACATTCGCAGCCAATCGAATCTGACAAATATGTTGATTTTTCAATAAGTAGTATTTGTATTTTCACTGTGATGGAGCTGCTTTTTATACCTAACTTAACGAATGAAGAGTATTTCCAGATAGAGGAAATTCTTTTTTAGGTAACTAATTAATTACGTTATCTTTGTTAAATTTACTTATTTGTGCCAATATTGCAAAGAATTAAAATTAATAATTCTTTATACCCCAATATTAACTTGATATAATTTATAAATATTTAACGGCATTTTAAATTTTTTTGATTAGTAGTCTTATTATTTTCTTCTTCTTTAATTCTTATTAGTTTTATTGGTATTAACTGGCGCCCACAACAACGTTGTATTTTTTCAATATTTGGGAGTCACAATGTAATAAAAAACATTCATTATTATCAAAATAAAAATTTTCATTTAACTAATAAATCAATATTGTAATTTATTATATTATTGTAATCTTTCGTCTGTAGATATTGAATCATTAATGTTAAATATATTTATGTTGTGTTTTGTATTTATGTATTATAAAGATTTATAAAAAATGTAGTTTTTAAAATTAAAAAATAAGTATATACCGTGATGAAATCACAACAATAATGTAGTAGTATTGTAATGTTTTATGGGTGCGATTTTTAGAACTGTTTCAAAACTTCAGTTACAGCTCAAAATTGGTTATAGATACAACTATGATTTTTTTTAACGGAAAGAGGAGAATTTTCTGAACACTATGATATATTTTTTAATCTGTTTTGATAACGGATTAAAATTTTGAATAATTTAATTTGCGATTTTATATAAAAATTTTTTTTTAAATACAATTTAAAATATATCATAGTGTAGTTAACTTAGTCCCCTTTAATATTCTGCATTGAAATCGTTTTAATATCAAGTATTATAAGTGCTGTAACTGAAGTTTTGTTTAGACTATAATTTGAATGAAATAATTTTAATTAATATGTATAATTTGAATGATTTAAAAAAAACCGCCTTTTAAAACCAATCAACATTTCATTTCATTTTTTCCAACCAATGAAAAGCATCCAATTTTAAATCTAGATAATCGCGCCACCTGTTGAAAATTTTTTCGTCCAAATGACAAATCGCAGCCTTAATATTTTTAAAGTATATTTCTACTAGATGGTATTAAATGTTCAATGTTTGTATTAAAAAATGTATGTAGTATGTAAACCTACCTGATAGGTAGATATTAGATATATTATAAAGAATAATAATTTATAAAATATTATGTAAATCTTTATTAGGTTTAAAATGGTGTTAATTCTTTAAAGTAAATCAATTGTTTAGTATTTTATTTATATTTAGTCTTATTTAAATCTGACGTCTTTCTTTATTTTTTCTTGCGGACTTTTTATATAATTCAATTTCATATAAAAAGTTTGGCCGCTGGAAGTATCGAACTCGTGACTCTCAGAGACTAAATGAAGCATCATGATCATGATTCTTAGAGCTACCAAGACTGCTCGGACTATAATGCATTAATTCGTCAGATCCGATGTGAGCTCTTAAGGCTCATACACAATTCTGCCGTCCTAAGCTAAAAAGCAGTAACTCCATTTCTTACTACTAATAGTTAGTGCTACTAATAGGACTAATAGTTATATGCAATAATTAGTAGTCTTACTATTTTTTAATGTTGCAGGATCACACATATTGTTGTAATAATCCTCAAAAGCGATATAAATAAAATTTTTAAGAAATGGAGTTACTGCTTTCTAGCTTAGGACGGCAGAATTGGTCTGTAACAGTAAGAATAGAAACGGGACGGGAACAGTAACGATACCTATGTAGAGATATTTCATTGGCTCAAATAAAAACAAAAGGAGCTGCGTACTGTGTATGCGACCTCTTATGGCGCGGTCAGCAGGTTTTTGAAAATTAAATATAGAAGAGAGAGGTTGTTTGCCTAAATATCTCATTGACAATACAATTTGAAAAAAATGCAATGGAATGTTTTACAGCATCTACCATCTAGTTCTTCTAAACTTCTTTGATATATTAATATATTATGTATATAAAAAATTCATATTATACATCTACTTTCGTTTGGCATAGATAAAGCTTTTTGTGAAAAATATATACACACTTATTTTCTGAATTTCTATAAAACAATATTTCTTAAATAAATATATTAAATGAAAAGATAAATTATGAAATGAAACTTAAATTATGAATGGAAAAATGAAAAAGCGTTTTAATCCTATTGTTGTTGTTTGGAAATATGCCATATTGTAAAGCTTAATATCTATAAAATTAAGAATAACACATTTTCTTTATCTATTTAGGCACATAGCCCACATATACAGGGTTTTTCATTTTGAGGAGTAATTTTAAATTTTGTCGTATTTTAAAATTGTCAAATATAATTGTATAATATTTTGACAATTATTGTCAAGTAGAAAAGTTGAGATTTTATAAAATAAAACAAGATAATCTTCAACAACTCTGAAATAACCGGTTTTTGGATTGTTTAATTTAATTTTGTTTATTATTAAAACGTGGATTCTAAACCCCGAAATTAAGTAGTCATAAATCTATTTCACGCTTAATGTTCAGCAGCCTCCAATGTACTTTTAGGTCAAGCTAACAGACTACTACAAAATATTTCATGAAAAAATAATATATTTTTCATAAAATACATATTTTATTATGAAGGCATAAAGTATTAAATTTTTAAATTAACGCAAGAAATTTTAGTCAGGGTAAGTCTTGATTAGTTTTCGCTAAGCCTAACAATATAGATATTATTAATTAAAATTAAAAAGAGATTCGACCAAGTCACTTCTAAGCAGATCCAGTATAGAAGATACGGGTCATGTTTTGATCTTGACGATGCCACCAATAATTAAAAATGGCCGTCGTTTCGAATTGGATCAATATTAATCAAATAAATTATTTAATCCGACAAACACCAATGTGATTTAAATGACGGCCATTTTTACTCTAGAATAATAGTACTTGGTTGTTTTCAAATTAATTTTACTTTTTTCTTGAATTTATTTCTCTATAACCCACATAATTTATTATTAGTATTATTATTTAGTAAATTTATTACTTCCGAGTTCCGCAGAAATTGCAGGTACATTATAATAATTTTAATATTTTTGTATGATTAACGGCAACTCAATTTATTGTGTAACTAATAAACTTTTTAAATATTTCTTCATAAGTTTGGTGCGTGATATGACTATGAGAGTTTTAGATGTAATAATCCCATATTCGTTAAGTTGTCGAAGACGTTTCAGAAATAAATAAATTTTAGTATTTTTTCGTACTTTTCTCAACTTTTTTCATACATGTTTGCGTTATAATTCCCATACCCTATTTATTGATTTACCACGTTATATCAAATTTTCAAGCAAATAGTTGCTATTTATATCATAGACAATAACAGTTACTTATCGATTATCAATTAAATTATTTTTAAATTTGAAAAAAATTTAAAACATTTGTAAACAAAGGTGAATAAATGCAAAGGTTTGAAAATCTAAGGTCGAATACAAATGATTCTGATAAGTTGTATAATTGAACTGTTTAATTTGCACGTAACTGAAATAAATTATAATAATTAGTCTTATCACTAACCTTTAACTAGTTTTGTTAAATGACACAAAAATTCAAATTAATCAAATTAATTATTGTTCAAGAAAATATTTTTAAATTGAATTAAATTTATTCTTATATTTATAATAAAAAATAAATATGTAGCTGAATATTTTAAGATCAATATAATTCTTTTTTAAAGTTTATTTTTTAATACTTAATGCCAAAATCTTTTAAAGATAAAAGATTGACGATTTTGACTATATTTTTTATATACAGGTTAGGTAAATCTGGGTGGCTACGTGTTGGAGCTTTTGATATGTACTCCTATCGAAACAGAGATAGATTTCGACAGCACGTTGGGATTCCTGACTACGACACTCGTCATAAATTTTATTTTTGTCCAACTCTAACTAGTATAACGAGAGGATCTCCTTAGGCGATAGGAGTCAGGTTATTGAATGCACTTTCTGCAGTCTTAATTAATTGCAAGTATTTTTTTAAGAGAAATTAAAGATTACCTATGATTGTAAGCCAGACCAGTCATTCTTAATATAACTTGAATAATAATTAAATAATTTATGGAAAAAACATTCAGAAATAAGTTTGAATGATTTTAAGACTATTTAAAGTAAAAATGACGTTTAATATCAAGTATTATAAAGATTTAAATTGCTATTCTGGTTTCCAGTAATAGGGTAGTGTGGTTGATCAAGAATAGCTACAGAAACAGATTTATTATTAACTATATGGGAATTTAATTATCGAGTTTATTAAAACATCAAAAGAAATATTTCGAAAAGTATTACTATGAGCTGTAACCACTTTAGCGGGTAGAAAATAATTCAAATTTGTTTGTTGAATGAACCTTTTGAGTTGGACAAAATCATTAAAAAGCCGTCGCTGTATGTTTAATTTTTTAATTTCTAATAAAATTTAGTTATAGAAGAAAGCACATAAAAAGTACTAGTTATACTAATCACGTATTATACTAACTTTTTTTATACTAAATCAAAAAAACTAAATAAATATAAAATAACTAGGTACTGAGTTCTCTTACAAGGAGTTTGACCTACAAAATAAATTTTTCATAAAAAATAATACCCAAATATCTAAAAACAATAGCCAAAACCGTTCATCCGTAGCAGAAATATTAATAGAACGCCTTTAGACTTCGACTGATGACGTAACACCGACGCCAGCAAGTACCAGCAACGTATAACGCTTAATCATTATTGGGATTACGTTCAGATCTCTTTATACGAGTTCACCAATAATAGCGTACCATGTACTTACAGTATATGTGACTGACGCGACGCGATGTAGGTGTGAAGTCACTTCTGACTTAAAAACGTTGTAATTTCGGAATGATACATCACAGCGATATGCGGTTTAACCCTCCTTCGCCTCTTTAAACTTGAACTTGGACATTCATATTTTCATAGGCAAAATGTTCAAATGGTTTGAAATTCTAACAGTAAAATGCATTTCGTACTTTATTGGTTCGGACTTCCCAAGCTCTCATAAAAAGCATTATCTATTAAATGATAAGATTAATAAATAACACTATATCAATCAAACGCATAAAATTGAGAGCAATGTCAAAAAATTTATTATTCAAATTAACTAAAACTTGTAATAAAAAGTTTTTATAATACGCAGAGCTACTTTCAAAATTGCAAATTTTATTGCTTAGTGTAAATTAATTTAATTAAGTATACACCAACGGCATATGTACTGATTAATTTTATTTATGTGACGAAATTTAAATTACATATTTTTTAAATTGTTTTAGGTTTATTAATTTAATTAATTAAGTAACGAGATCATAGTATTTCAAGTACAAAATTATTATATTTATTAAGATATTAAATTTTGTTAGTAGTAAATTTAATTAATTTGTTAGTAGTAAGTATTTTCTATAATTAAAATCCAATAACCTGGATTTTTGTTTTTTCTATATTAAACTGTCATTTTTTTTAAATTAAACTTTTAAGGTTAACACTTAAAGTGCGAAATTTTAAGGCATGCACTAAAAGAGTTTATTAGCAATTTTTATATTAGTAACAAAATCATCAACTTAAAAGGTACTATACTTTTAATACGGTTGGAGAAAAATGTGTTTGATATTTTTAAATTTTACTTTCATAATAATATAATTAATAATACTATATAATAGACGTTCGGCGTCTGATGCAACCGAAAGATTTCTATTTCTATTTTTAATTGAAACCTGTTGCCCGGTATTCCCAAACATTGCGCAATTCAAAAGATAACATTTTTTGTATAACATATTTTATAAAAAATCACACTCACCATTATTGGAATAGGCTTACTTATCGTCGATCTTTGTCTTTTAATCAAACGCGATAATCGTTGAGCTCTTTGAGCCGTGGTAAGAGGTTCGGTACTAAAGAACTCATTAGTTATACTACATTCATCTGGAGATTCTTCTGTTGCCGGCACAGTTGGAGGCGAATGTCTTGGAGTTACCGTCGATAACGGAACTACACGCGCGATTAAAGTTTCACTACGTACACTCCACTGACTACTACCATATTTCTTTTGATTCATTAAATCGCCAATACTATCGCGTGTACTTGCCACATGAAGGGCAGAACGAGAAAAATATGGACTATGAGGTAAAGACGCAGGACTCGTCGTTAAGTAATGATTTGCAGTATTTGAGCGAACTAAATCTGGCAATAGTTCTTCGGATAACTTGTCCAATTCCGACATACTGGAACCTCTTCGAATACATAATCTGTTGCCATCATCGGCAATTGCAGAACCACTGTTTTTCTTAATTCTATCAGTGGAACGAGTAACGCTTGAATGTTTTGTGGCAAATAATCCAGCCTTTAAAGGATATAACAGTGCCCATTCTGTAGAATGCTTTTCTTTATGATCCATGGTAATAATTTTTACAACTTTTACAAAAATAACTTAGTTTCACCGATTATTATTCAACAAAATTGTTAATGTCACCACGAACTTATCACAGAAACTTTCTTTACTAAATACAAGCGATAACTATGTATCATTATTTCCTTCCGGCAACAAATTTTACTTTAAAATTTTTATACCAGCACCAACGTTATCTACAACATAATCGTCGCCCGACACACATATAAGTGTTAAAGTTGATATTTCTAACAACCAAATAAATAATTATGTAAGTATTGTATAAAATATACTGTTCCAGTTATTTTAATAAATATGTGAACTTGAAGGTATTATAATTTTTAAACCCGTATCACAATAAATTTTTTTATATTCAATGGCAAATACGAAGGCTAACATTGGTACATTGATACACTCGACGCATAATTGTCTTTGTAATTGTTGATTATATGGGCCAATATCACAATATCACCTGTCGATTTATCGTTTAAAACAGATAAAACTAATTTAGAATAAGTGTATCAATTTACTCTCGCAAATTTATCGGAAAATCTCACATCATAACTAATTACAACTATGATGAGTATATCTTATCGCACAAATTGTATTAGTCGAGATATGTATGTATTGGAATATGTTGTAAATTTAATGGTATAATAAATATCGATGTATTATAATCTTAAGCATATATACAGATTTCGTTAATACAAGTTTTAATTATATACAGAGAGAGAGAGAGAGTCCACGATATAATTCTGTGTACTGTAATATTTTTGATGTATTAAAAATTTATAAAAATTAACACGATGTCACAATCAGTTAACAAACACATCTCACATCATACTGTAAAACAGCTTTCAGAAATGGTGTTTCAGGATTATCGGAGAATAATCGAAAACCCCACTCTTTTATTGGTTACTCACTCATCTAGACACTAACGTTATTAGCATTGGTTTGGCCACAAGCGTGAAGGAGAAATTTCTAATAGAGTAGAAAGAATATATCTAAAGCACAACAGAATAACGAAATAGGTACAACCTTTATTGCGTACAAAAGCTAATGAAATAAAAAACAATATTTTTTTAAATAAAAATTATAACGCTTTCGAGATTTTTCTCAAAATTTTGGAAATGTGATATTTTAAATTGAACGTTCTTCTCTCGATGTTGTTAACAGATATTACAATATTTAGAGATTTACTAACTTTTAATACTTCCGTAAGCTTTTTAAGGTTTCTATTAATTAAAGGTCTAATAGAAACCAATATCAATTATATTAATTTGATAGTTCACTCCCAGTGATTAATTAAATGAAGAAAATAACCATTTTCATTCGATATGTTATTGCGAGCCACTGCTAAATCAATTTAAAATGATTTTATTAGCATTTGCAATCGATTATTTTTTTCGTACCATTTACTTACATTAGTTGCTAAAAGAACGTTTTTTTATAATAAAAAATAAATAAATAATATTTTCTGCAGTGCTAGGTGATATTATTGTCAGGAAAAATTTCTATAGCTCTTAACGCTCAGCTGGAATGGAATCACCCGCTGTTTTTATTTTTGCACAAGCGTTGAAAACTTCTTAAAAGGTATGTTAACAACAGTAACTAATATTATGAAAAAATTAATCGATATCTTAAATGTAAAAGTAATACTACCATTAACATTACAAATATTTAAATATGTATTTCTCAACATTTAAAAAAAAATATTACCAACCTCTTTTATATCGCCGTGCTATAGAAGATTGAGGTATTTGGCATTTAAAATTAAATACAGCTAGTTGCCCACAATTTCAAAAAATATTATTTTGTAATCATGACAAAAAGAACCGATGATACTCATTTGAATATTGCGTAAAATGAGAACTGACATTGGGAGATTACTGAAATCTAGTTGCTATTTTATAGGACATTCAATTGAATAAATTTTGAAAATAAATAAAATAACACATAAATTACTCAATATTTCACAGGACATTGCTCTCAATGTTTCAGTAAACTTAAAATAAATAATCTTATTCATTATCTTCGGTTTTGATTAATATAGTAAAACCAAAAATTATTTTCAAAATTGTGTTTATTACAATTAATTGATATACTCGTACATTATGCATAAAAAAATAAATTTAAAAGTTTTGCAAAGACAAATTTCTTGTAAACATTTCCCATTAAAACAATAATCTCAACATCAACAAAACCGAACTTTCAGGGTTCTTTTATAGCACGGCAGTATAGGTAACAAGATTGTTTTTGTATTTATTTAGCTATACTTGATAATACGTAAACTTTTGTAAAACATTTTTTTATAAAAATTCACTTAAGCTAAGAGCCAACAACAAATAAAAATTTATATAAGTGCTAGTATATAATATAAGTTATATATGTATAATATTCAAATATCTTTAAATACAAATTTGAAATTGAAAAAATAACACCTAATTATTTAATATGATGTTATTTTCAGAAATTTCAATAAAGACCAATAAAAAAAAATTAAGTGTACTTACATTTAGCTGCATGATGATCTTATTATACGCCCAATGCCATCTTTGTTGAGCTGTAATTTGTGGTCGTACAGGCTTTGCATCTTCTTCTTGTTCCAATTCTGCCGATGGTTCATCCAAAAGATTTTCCATTTTGTCTTCCAAATACAAGTCCCCTTCATCGTCCGGCAAGATTGAACCACGACGATCAAGGTCCTCCTGCAATATTGCAGAAGATTTGGCATCAATACAGGTAGATACCTACACGTATACATATTGTTTAGATTTATAACGAATCACGCATTATTAATATTACATAACAGTGCACGGTGGTGATTGATATATCTTCCCGTATCATAAAACCTATGGTTTGCCTCGAATTTTCACTGATCGTCCAATAATAATTTTATATTAGTTTTGACTATAGTAAATATTATTATCAATAAACGAGAAACAATAATTAAGAACATAATAATTATAAATTCTTTGTTTCGTGATGGAAATAATTATTTCTTCAGGTGGATTCAAACCCACGACGTCTTGACAGCCAAAATTTTCTCACTAAACCACCGAGATAGTACAACAAAATTATTATCTATATAAAATATACTTACGGCCTGATAGATATCTCCCATGGAATCTCTCGTAGGTGTTGTTGGACGATAAGGATCTATTACAGATGCTCTTCTGGCTATAGGCGTATACGGTTCTAAACTACGTTGTTGCAATGAAGGATGAAATGGATCTAGTACGGCAGCTTGATTAGAATCTCTACGAGCGTTGTCTTTACATTCTGTAATATGTATCACAGATATGGGAGAGTCCCTGCTTATTGCTTTAGTATAATCTGCTGAAATATCATTTGGATCATCTTCTATGTAGCTCTCTATGGAATCTTGTTTTTTCAAATAATGATCTTCGGTATTTTTATCGGAATAAGTATCATCTGGAAGCATGATTTTATCGTCAATATCTTCGTCGATGGTTTCTTGATGCGGTAAATACGCCGCAGTGTTTATTGTATCTTGTTGTACTAAAAATCCTCTTGAATTTGCATGCTTAGAAGAAATTGCTAAATTTGTTTGATTTGGTTCAGTTATTGTTACATTCGGTACCGTCGAATTTGTACTATTAACTGTAACTATTGCTTTAACTGGTTCGGATTGGTCCCTACAGTATTGCCCATTAATAACACCCGACATGTTTAAGGAACTATCTTGCGATACCCGTGACCCAAAGGAAAGTACGTTACTTTTTTCTGTTGGTTTTGTGTGCTCAGTGTAAGAGGGAACGGAAGTTGTTTGTGGCAAGGAAATATTTACAGAAGACACAGCCGATTTAAATGAGTCTTTTAGTTTGTCGTAATAAGATTCTAATGTATTAGTGCTTTGCGTAACTACCGGTTCAATTTTAGGACCGTGCAAAGGTTCATTTTGTTGAGAAATTTTTGAGTTTGATTCGTAATAATCACCAATTTCATTATCACTAAAATATTCATCTGCCGATTGCTGATAATACGTAAGAGGTTCGTTAACTGAAATTAACTTATTAGCTTTAAGATCGCTATTATCTACAGAATTTATAACAATTTCTTCCTGATCATTAGGAAGATTATCGGTACTTTGATATGCATAATTATAGTCTTCATTATATATTTCCCTAGCACTCATCGCGCCTGGTCTGATATAATCATTTTTGTAAATGTCGTCGCACTCTGCATATTCGGCAGAATTTGTTCTTTTGAATGAATTATTCTTTCTACTCTTGGCACTGCGGTGATTGAGGTTTACTTGCGGAAGTTTGCGACCAGGTGTCGGAGGCAAACTGTTAAACGGTTTTGTGCTAGATAAAATGCGAACTGGCATCTTGGGTGCTTTGGTAGGAGTTGGAGGTAAACTAGCTCCTCTGTGTGAAATATTTGTAATTGCATCATATACGCTATATTGTTCTTGATCATATAGGGGACTCTGCCTACTACTACTACGATTAACTGGAATTTGCGGCATTTTTCGTCTAGTTTTGGTTACAGATGAATTTAAATAATCGTCATAACTACTATAATTTTCTTGAGCTGATACAGAAGTGCGTTTTTTGCTAAGATAATTTTGTACAACTGGCACAACAGGTAACTTTTTAACACCGGTAATGGATTTTTTATAAAATCCTCCTGAATCCCATTGACGATCCTCGTCGTCTTCCCCATAACTGTCATCTTGAAAAAAACGAGAAGATAAATTATATTTGTCATTTTCTTGAATAGTTGATTGGGAGCTGCAAATAAAAGTAAAATTAATTATTTCATGTTAGAACTGAATAAATGATTGCTTGTAGTTTAATCAATACCAGAAAACTAGTATTTATTGATGAGGTGGTCATATTAACTCAAACCGAGGTTTGAAATAATTAGACCGTGTTTTGTTTGCTACGCACATTTTATTGCCAATAAACTTGAAATTGTTTAAAACATAAATTAAAATTTTTTTTTTACTATTAGTCAATATTTAATTTTCGGCAATAGTCTTTCTATGACTGCGGATGTCTGTAATAAGCAAAGAGAATGGCAGATATTAAATAAGACAAAGTTAATTTGTCGCACTGTTAATTGTTTTAACCCGTGACAATTAGCAAACTGGATTGAAATCCAGGGGAAATGAACGTCTAAAATTTCGAGACCGTTCCAATAATTTTTATCAATAAATGCTAGATACCTAGTAGTTAATTTTATTTTGATAAATCTTGAATTCTTACTTCGTTTCTGCATAAGATACAAAATTTGCTTGTTGATGATTAATGAAAGTATCACAATACATTGCTGATTCATCGTATAAAGTTGATTGGCGTTCCAAACTTCCTCTTCGCGAGGCTGTAAAAATTAATGGTTAAAAGGATTCTGTTGTTTAAATAAAAAAATGAAAATTTAATTTTGTTTATCTTATGCGATCATCTTATTCACAAACAATAGATTTAAATCAAGTTAGTGTTAAACTTGGTTCTGATATACTGCGGCACTTGAAAATTTTCACAAAAAGCGTTTCATTGCAAAACATCACTTAAATTATTCTAAAACATACTAACATATTTATGTAAAAATTGAGTTTTAAAATTAAGAAAATCGTTGATTTTACATTCTGGAAAAATAAATATTTTTAAAAATTATGTACCTATATTTTTGATCTTTCAGTTTCCAAATAAAAATTAATTCTGTGGTAATGCTTGATGATTAAAATGCAGTAACATTTCAATATGTCCCAGGAACGTAAAACAAATTATTTTTCTTGTTTGTAATATTGAAATTTTCTTTAATTTTTAATATCAGCGGTATATTCTACTAGCAAAAAATTTGGTAGCGGGTTTTTACATAAAAAATGTACTGAAATGAAAACCTTATTGAACAAATTTTAACTTTGACATAAAGAAAAATAACTTTGATGTAGCACAACTTTAAGATAAAGATAGTTCACTGTAAATATCAACGTAATATAATATAAACAAGACGTTTATCGATATTTATTTTGATTAATAAGGTGAGTTAGTGAAAGTTAGTCACCACAATTGCATTTCATTCATCTCAATTTATTATCTATGTAGTTTTGAATTTTTTTGTAATTAAAACGAAAATAAATAAATTCAAGTTCTTAAAAACAAACCTATTAAATTGTTTTGAAGTTATAGATTTAAAAAAGCAATAAAATTTAGAATAATTTGTAATTTTATTTAATTGATAATTATATTTTTTTGAAAGCGCGAAACTTTTTATAAAAATAATATATGTAGTACATATTACAAACATCAATTTGTTGTATATCATTTGTAAGACAATAAACTAACTTATATACTCGTACAATAAATAAAAAGTAAGTATTGGGAATGTTCCGGGAGAGAAATACTACATAGTAACGCGATCGAGTATTTATTGGGATTATAGTACTACCACAATATTTCTTATCCAACAAATAAATATATTTAATTGTTCAAATGCAGCCTTGCACTAACAGTTTAAATTGTCAAGATAGAAAAATTTTATTTCTCTGATATACTGCGATTTTATATAGATATTACTGAAGCTTCACATTTTCCAACAAAAGATTTTGTCATTCAAAGCTGTAGCATATTTAAAAATAATGAAACTACGATGCTATTTATTGATTCAAACCACGATCGCATTGAAAAGATTATGTAGAAAGCAAAAGTGGGCACAGTAAATGGAATTAATACGTGACTTAATTTTTTACTTTTTAACTAGATTTACATTAAACTTTCAGTAATGATATTGGCGCATCTCCTTTATTTGATTTGAAATAAAACGTAAGATCTTGATTGACTTTTTGAAATTTTTTAAAGAAATGCTCAATGTAAATTGCAATAAAAACTTATTCTGAATCAATAAAAGAAAAGTGGATGTAGAAAGTTATAATTTATTATTTTAGTTATTTTATAAATATTAGTTTAATTGAGAAACGGACTTTTCGAGCATACCAATTTGTGATCAAAATGGCCAAATATCGAGGTAGTTTTTATGTAAATCAAAAGTAAACAGGATACCTATCCAAATTCCCCTCGTATAGTAATTCGTTTTTCATTGATAGCACTAACAAGAGTAGTAGCCTGTATAGGAGTCAGTTTCTCTGATGTTTACAATAAAATTTGATTTACTTCACCTAAAGCATATATAAAGACAAGTCATATTTTTCAAGTGCTTCAATAGATTTGATAATATTTTAATAATGAAAACAAATAAAATTGAAAAATAATTGTAAAAACATTGATTTTGTTAACTATAAGAATATAAAATATTAATAACATTAAGAGTACATTTCTTAGCTGCAAACTAAAAGTATTGAAATTATAACAAATTGAAATAAAACCAATGTCTTGCTTCTTTAAATAGTTTTGGTATTAAAATTATGTATTAATGTACAAAGTTGTGTGTTCTACTTTAAACATCAATAGTTTGATCGTAGCTGTAGGTCTTAAGGGAATAATACAAAAAATAAAAAGCACCTTTTGTACTCTTCTTCGAAGGTGATGTAGAAAGGAGTGCGTTAATGCTATTTAGTAGATATCTTCTAAGTACCAAAGTCCAGTCATTTTATGTGAATATTGCTCTTATAAACAAAATGATTAGAATGTTTTCTTACGGACAATTCTATTTTCTTTATTTTGTATTACAACTTTTAGTTGTGTAACTAATAAATACATTTTAAAAAGTAAATTTTCTAAAATTATATTTTATCTAGGTAATGTAAATTTTTTAATTTTTTTATTTTTTTACATACATATAGCTGAAATATTTAAATTACTGCAATTTTAGTATAATTATAATTTAAAATGGATAGATAATAATTAATTTTTTAGAAGCTTCGAATATAATTCAGTTAAAATAGCTGGACTACTAGTAGTAAACTGAGTGGTCTCAGTATCGTTAAGGCAATTACTTTTGAAACTAATGAGAGACAGACTAATGCTAATAATATAATTTCCTAAAATGTACGAGGGTAGATTGATAACTGAGGTCTTCAAGTATATAAAATAGATTAAGATAGCTAATACAGAATGTCATTTATGTACAGCTACCATTTTAAAATAAGATACTCTATCAACAAAATAATATAAATTAAGTTTTCTTAATAAAATAAACAAAATTAAAAAACCAATTTAGTTCTTGAAATTATTATTAATTAGCGCAACGCTAATGTTGGCATTTTCAAACGCCATTTTTAAACTTGAAAATTATTCTCTCAAAAACAAACAAGATAGAAACAAATTGTTTTTAAAACTGCTACATAAAATAGGGGGAGCATTTTGCCCATTTGCGCATTTTTATTGCACATATTGTTCGTATATTATTCAGCATTACACAATCTGCAGGAAAATTTTCAAATATCGTACAATAGCACTCTCCGGTGACTTTATTGTATAAGTCTTTAAATTTCCAAAAAGTATGGCCTAATATTATGTTTCTCACTAAACACCAAACCATGCAATCACCCTACAAAGATGAAAAGGTCTCTGATGAATCGGTCGCTGGAAATTTTCTATATTAATAAATTCACTCATGTAAAAATGAGATTCATTTCTCATAAGTCATAATTATATTTTTCCAAAAACTGTGGGTCATTATTCATTAATCAATTCCAAAATTTCAAGTGCAATAATCCGTTTTGCTTGTAGATTCTGCATTAATTAAATTTTATATGGATGCTTATCAAACAAATCTTTTCTGATTATTGCCTTTTTTGTATCTTCTTTCATATTTATTTAACATGGCCATTTAGATAAAATCGTTTACTTATCATATTCAAGTTTTCTATTGATTTTTAGAAGTATAGTTTCTAGTATTTCCACGTAATTATATCCATTTTACAAATCCAGTTTCGACGTGGAACGTTTAAACGCCGCGCCGGCACGTTTCAGGGCGTCACGTTTAACCTATTTACTTTCACTTCACAGAGAGACCTGTATCTACCTATGGACCTCCCTTTTAACAACGGTTTTGTTAAAAAACGAACTTAAACCGACTTTCCACAACAAACCTTTGTCTTCGCACGAACTTTCACCACCCAATTGTTTAAAAAAACACCTATAAACAAGGGAATAAATATTAAATATTTTCCGCGTTGAAACGTGCTTGTGTCGATACGTGCCACGTCGAAACAACCAGTTTCACCCTTTAAGCCCTAATCTAATCTTTTATTGTCTAAAATCAACTGCTCTTGAATTATAGATTAAATTAATTCAAGAAATTTGGAAAAATACAAAATTTTATTTTCGTGTTTTTCTTTTAATTCTTATAGTTTTTAAACAAAATCTTTCAAATAAATTCAAATAAATTTCAAATAAATAAAAACATTCTGTTTTATTTATTTATTTACGGTCTACAACTTTTGTTTAATAAACTTTTTCAGACACCTAAATTATTGTATAAAAAACCGAAGGTAACAAAAAGGTAGAGCAAAATGCACAAAATTATAAAATTTAACTTAAGAAAAAAATTAAAATTATTAAAATGTTAATTATTTTGGTAATATATTAATCGATGGATGTTAACCAAACTGGATGTTAACCAAAATATTGATATGTTTAGTAATTTAAAGTAATTTGTTTATTTTTTGTTTTAAGTTTTATAAAATGTTTGTTGCTTTTATTTTAAGATTTTCATTTCTTTTTATAAAATGGATGGATTTTTAACAAAGTTTAGTCCTTTTAGTTGTATCCTATTAAATCTCATATCCGGAATAACCGTTTTATTTCATTATTCCAATTTGAAAAATTGAAAAATGTTTCGAGTAAAACATGAATTTAAAAAAAATTAAAACTAATAAAATTTAAAATTTTTCAACATTAAAAGTTCGTTAATTTTGAACAATATAAAGTTAGAATCTAGTAAAAATGAATCACTTACATTAATTTTTATTGCATATAAAAAAAATCAAAAAATTTATCATTTGAAGGTAGAAAATGAAAGTATTGCTTTAAAGAAAGTACAATGGTTTGAATTTGACCAAAAAATTTACTAAAGAGATTTTTGGAAACCATGTAGTTTATTGTTATATTATGGGAAATAGTGAAAAAATTAAGGATGTAACAAGGTACTAATGCAATAATTGTAACAAAATGATATTATGTGGCGCATATTGTTAACATCAAAGTTGTAAATTGGACACAAAATAAGAAGTAATGAGGATAGTTATATTTGACCAGCAACGATAAATGGGTATTTCTCTGTAAACTGGGCAACTTGTTGTCCCTGGTCGAAATGTTCCCATGTGTGCCCATGGTCACATTGGTCATATCCCCAAATTTCTTGGGGATATACCCATAGGCACGTAATGTGACCATGGGCAGATGCAATATGACCATGGGCAGATGCAATGTGACCATGGGCAGATGCAATGTGACCATAGGCAGATGCTATGTGACCATATGCAGATGTGATGTGACCATGGGTATATATATATATTATTGTGACCATCATGGGTAGAGATGATGTGACCATGAGCATAATATGTGATGTGTTATGATCTTGGGCACATGCGATTTTAATTTTATGCGTAAATTTAACCCTATATTACGCAATTTTTTATTTGCAAGAAAACAATATTTTTGAGTTGGAAATATTGCATATTATAATATAAAGGAAAAAATAATTTAAAAAATCCATTTTTTTTGAAATTTTTTAAATTGCGCAGATTTGATACAAGGTGCTTTATATAATGATTTTCTACTGGCTTCATGAAACCTATGAAGCCTGGCTTCATAGGTTTATGCGATAATAAGCCACTGCCGGTTGGTGATTGTGATATTTATATTATAAATAATTATTATAGTGATCGTTTATTGTTTATAATTACAAACGAGTGAGTGATTTATACAGCAAATAGCATAATAATAATACCGAAATTCTTTCATTATTCAGTTAAAAACTTATGTAACATAATTTCATAAACATAACATGTTTTGTGAACATAACCTTAAAATTGCCATGTGACAAATGTTTTCTTTAGTCAATTTTTACAAGCTTTCATTAATATTGTATTATTTAAGTAAGTTAATTTTTTATTTATTAATTAATAATCATGTTTTAGGACTAGTACTTTATTAATTTAAAACAATATGTGAGCACATGTTTAGTATTTGTCTGACAAAACCCAAAACTTATTTTGAAGGTTATAAAAATCTTGAACTGGAGTTATTCAAACAATATAAAGTGTTTTGGAGTCCCCAAGATAGTGACATCCATCAAAAGTTATGGCTCGTGAACATAAAATTCTTCACGTAGATGAAATAGAACGAAGCAGTAGTAAATTAAGTGTACCGTTAGCATCGGGCTACTATTGCTATTACTTTGAAATTATCAGGTAGATCTTACAACATCAGTTTATGTAGGTACAGGGGTACAGGAATATTTTTAGACTCGTAAAAGAAATTTGCGAATTTTTGAGTCCGGAAAGGATTTGCAAGCCAGCCGAAACAACAATAATAGTGACGATCCATTATAAAAAGAAGAGAAAGCGAGGAAGTATAGTAATACTGTAAGTATTGTATCTGAAAGATTTATATTCTTTGAAGTTTTAAAATTTTGTAACAATTAATACATTTATCAGTTAACTTTTATTAACTTTATTTATTTAAAAATTCTTTTTAAATAAACCAATTATTCTTTAGGACACTTTGGATCATGTATCATTGACCGAATACATGGAAGTGGTAGAAAAAAATAAAGGATGTTGAGAGCAGCATCGAAGAATCTGAAAGCATACTGACTGTAGACGACCATAAACCTTCCGAAACAGAAAATCCATCTGTCGAAGGAGAAGAGCAACTTGGGGTAAATACATATATATAATGTTTTGGTCTATAATTATTACAATTTTTCTATTCCGTAGTTTACACTAACTGACGCACAATTTAAAGCTGCTAATAAGGTGACAAGTGGCGTAGGTGGAGATTTTAAATTTATAAAGAATTGTATTGACATTCTTTGGACAAGAGAGCAGCTTTGTTTGCGCAGTGCTACATGTCGATGGCTAAATGCTAACATGTCGTAACTCACAACTTTTGAGATTTTGCTTTTATATCATTTTCGAACTATTTGTATACTTCCCGACCTAATTCTAATGGCTCGTACACACACAGTGGATTTTGGCCAGTAATTAGTAGTAAGTAGTAAGTAATTTAGTCGATTGACCTACTTACCCGTGTGTGAACAGTGAAAAATTAGTCGAGTAGGTAAGTAGTTAAGTATAGTAGTTTAGTAAAATGAATTAGTACGTAGTAGACACGACAAGTGATCGTGGTAAGTAGTAAACTTACCCGTTGTGTGAACAGTAAAATTTAGGCGAGTTGTCTAGTAATTAGTAAAATACATTAGTAAAACCATTTAGCTGAGCGAATAGAAAATGTTCTATTTTTTTGGCGAGTAGCGTTTGCTTATCAAAATCGGTGTATAAATACATGAGATAAATATTTTGCTTTTCTCGGGAAAAATTATAATGTATATGTACCTACCCAGATTTGAAATTAAATTTTCTTGTATATCATAAAAATATAGTTTCCAATAAAAAAACAAAATATTGATGTAATTTTATTATGGTACTGAATATTCTTCCACCTACAAAACATTTCACACTTCAAAAACTGTCACAAACAATTTAGGGGTACTTGAATAAAATGGGGTACTTGTACAAACAAAATATGTGCAAAATTTGTAAAAATGCGATCCCTGTGATCTCATCAACTATCTGAATTTTTTTCTTCATTTTTACTAAACTATACTTATCCAGTAATTAATTATTGAATGTCTAATTATATTATTGTAATATTACAAAAAAATTTTTAATTGTTACCCATTAACAAATAATTAATTCTTGAAATTCTAATTATATTATTCTAATATTAAATACTATCTGGTCAAGCGGCCTATCTGCCGCGCTGACCTAGTGTTTGAATGATAGGGAACAAGGCTTATTTTTAACTGAGTTGGGCCCTAGGCTCTAGAAAATTTTTGGGTCCCTTTTATTTGAGTGTAACAAATAGCATCGAAGGCCTAATTTTTGGGTTATTTTATCAGTATTTGAAAAATAATCATAATAGTAGTAGGTATACAATAACTATTGTCGTGTTCCAAAATCCTTTTTTTTTAATTTTCATTTTTTTAAATTTTATTTTATTATTGACTGTTTTATTATGAATTAATATGAAATGATTTTGTTTTTGAATTTTATTGTGTGAGTGTTTTTAAAGTTGATTTTATTTTATATTTGAATTTGTTTGTAAAAATTTATTTGTAAATAATTTTGTGCAAATATTGTAAATTTGAATTTCATTTTTAATCGTTTTGAGGCCGCAGAGTACGGACGTTTATCGGAGTTCATCTCCGGTAAAATTTTGATATTTTTGAAGTTCAAGTTTACGTAGAATTTTATGCTTATAAGGTGTATGTACTCCAGCGAGGTGTTTTTCCGTGGTAGATCAATTTTCTAAATTAAACCGCTGGGGTCATAGCAATATATATCATAATATAATAATATACTCTATTATTATTATATTTAGGCCCAACCAAAGGCGGAGCGCTCGGGGATTTGTCCCCGGGGTCCGGGATCCCTCAAGGGCCCGGACGAATTAGTTACTAAATAATTCTTTGTTTTAGTTAGTTTTTGATAGGTATTTTAGATAATTTGTGCGTAATTTTTCGTAATAAAATTACGAAGTTTCATATTTTGCTTTTTTTAATTTTTTTGTTTACGAAATTGTTTAGAAGAGCAGGGGGCCCGCGAAGTCTTGCCACGGGGCCCGACGGGGTTCTCGACGGCCCTGATTATATTATAATACTTATAATAATTTTTATATACTTATAATACTTAAAAACAAGGATTTGTTTCACACTGTACAACGTTGCACAATAAAAAAATTTTGATTGAATAATTAATTTTTTTATTAAAGTTTCAAATCTGTACTTTATAATGGACCACCTCGAGAATACTATAATAAATTGTTAGCTTATATTATAATAAAGGCTCAGTTTTTAAATTAAACATGACAATTCAAAAATTAACATTGAAGTAAAAAATTGCAAAAAAATATTGTGCATATTTCTCCGATCTCCATTCTTCCACATTTTATTGATAGTCGCAATAATGTCATCACATATACCTAGTCTCTTTGTTTCAGAAATATCTTTTGCCAAAAGTTTCAAAATATTTACTAAAGCACTATTAATTGACATCTGACGTTTATACTTATCCATTTCAAACTGTACTAAATACTAAACTACAATATCATTGTAGTAAGTAGTTAGTAGTAAGTAATTAGTAGTAAGTAGTAAGTAGGTCACTAACTACTTACTACTAATTACTGGCCAAAATCCACTGTGTGTGTACGAGCCATAAGAGATCGTAAACCTCAAACCAATAGAAAAGCTTCAAATTTAAATTTTAAAATGTCGTATATCATTTGATCATATACTAAACACAACTACTAATCGTATGCTACTGTAAAATTTTGTTTTTGTGGGTTACGACATGTTAGCATTTTGCCATCGATGTGCGTTGTCCAAATTTTACAAATTCGAAAGCTCGACCTGCATGCAGTCCTAAAAAGAAAGCTTATTTACAAGGTAACATACACTTACATTTTTTAATCACAAAATAAAGAATATTTTCTTTTAGTTTTATTGGACTCGAGGATAAACAAAGAAAAACAGCAAGTTAATGACGATGAAAGGACGAAGAAGAAGAAGAAGAGAATAATGGATAATAATTATTTACGATCAAAAATTAAAACTGTTCGGAGAAGCTAAACAAGTTTCCTTCACTCGAATCGCAAGGGACCACCAAAAAATGACGAGAAATTAGAGAAATTCAATTTATAGAATAATTAGAGTTAGGGAAGTTTCACTGTATATTTTTATTAAATTAAATTGTTTTTTAGTACTTTTTTTAAAAAATTGTAATCGAGTACTAATATTTTTTTAAGTTAATTACAAATTTTTAATATTTAGCTTCTTTATTGCAGATAGATTGAAGTAAGACCAAATGAATCTCCACATATTTAGTGGGGATGTGCCTATGGTCACATCTAATGAGGATGTGACCATGAGTATCACCCAATGGGGAGGTACCCATGGGCAGAATTGGGCCACCCATGGGCAGAATTGGGCCACCCATGGGCATATGCCTATGGGGATCTGACCATTTCCAATGGGCATGTGACCATGGTCACATGGGTACGTGACCATGGTCATATGGGTACGTGACCATGGTCATATGCCCATTGGAAATGGTCACATCCCCATGGGCATATGCCCATGGGTGGCCCAATTCTGCCCATGGGTACCTCCCCATTGGGTGGTACCCATGGGCACATTTCGACCAGGGGTCTCAGGCCAATATTACATAAAAAGGTATAGATTATTATTTATTTCGTAGTTAACTTTAAAAAATAATTACCTAATCTACCTGTGCTCTATGTACATTGTCCATTTAAATTAACTGTATTGTATCAAAAATGTTTTTATAATAGTGAAAAACAGTCCTCTGGCGTCTCACCAAAGCAATACTGTTGCTTTAGATTAAAATTAATTATAACAATAACTAGAGATCAATTTCATTATTTGATTTTTTGAACAATATTATATGATTGTTAATTAGACCTGCTTATTTCTCTATCAATATATGTTTATAAAGCTAAAACAGCATATTAAAATCTGTCTTCGCGTTTTATGAACAGTCCCCCTGTCTATATAATAAATTACGGGCCACGTAGTCTACAGCTTGAAATATTGCGTTCGTGCATGTAACAGGACACAAATGACCTGAAGTTGAACGGTTGTTACCAAAAGTGCCCGGACGCTATTGTTTTTAGTGCTACAAGAGAATCACTCTGTGGAACCATCCTCGCATTTTTAGAAAATTTATTTTCTTATAATAGATTAAATATTCCCTGTATAGAAGGAATAACATAACTGAATTATATTTTGTGCTACCTTCCAATGAAATCAAATTAAACAGTCCTCTGGGCAATAGTCCTCTGGTCCATTACAGAGCAGTGGACTGTTTCCGCCTCCAAAGGACTATCTCTATATATTGTGGTGTTTCAAACATCAATTTTTATTTTTTGAATTTTAATTTTATTGGATTGATATGAATTTGTTTATTTTTGTTAATTTTTGTAATTCGATATGAGGTTGTGAGTAATTTTTAAATTTTCGCGGTAATGCAAGAAATTTTGTAAAGTTGGTGACAATTTTTGTAAGAGAGGGAGCTTTTTTGCCGACTTTGAAGCGAGAGCGGACGTGTTTCGCCACGCTATCGTAATTTTTGAGTATTTTGGCGAATTTTTGAGATAGTTTTGTAAAGTTGTGCGAATTGATTTATTTAAGTAAATAAATTGAATTATTGATGGTGAGAATTTTTATTATTTTATTTGTGCGATTTGTCCAAATTGTGGAAGATTTGGATATTGATAAAGTTGATGATTTGGATTGGATTTTGATTAATTAAATTAAATTTTGGATCTTTGAAATTATATTGGTTTTTGGAAAAATTGAAATTATTTTAAATTGAAGGAAAAGGTAAATTTGTTTGAACGGCGAGCACCTGGTTGATAAACCGCTATTACAATCTGCGTTACCATTTTGATGAAACTTTAAAATTTATTTTAAAATTAATTTGAATTTAAATTTAATTGTAAATAATAAAAATGAATAATTTCGTTATTTTTGGATATTTGGAAAATTATTTTGGCTTGAACAAAGTGGATTTGAGCTACAAACGAACCTAACCCTGAGGAGTCTGGCTCTCCGGCTTGGAAGCCGTTAGAGATAGTTTTTGATATTTACTCAAAAATATCATTACAATATATTGGTAATTGTTTCATATACACATATCTTTTGAGTATGATGACAAGGAAAAAAAACTCTATAAGGTAGAGATTTTACAAAAAAAAAAAAAAACCTGAGCGAAAGCGATATGAGCAAAACTAAAACGACCTACAAAAAAAGGAAGAACTTAAGGGAAAAAAACGTCGTGTGAAAATAAAAGAACAACTTAATTTTGCTATTAAACGGTATTTTTCATTTAAATACAAGGTCCTCTGGCATAGACAACACTCCCCTGTATAGATTTTTCAGCAAATGCTCAAGATTTCCTAAAGCAATGGAAATTTTTTTGGTTCATCTGCTGTTTATTATTAACCAAGTGATATATATTCCCTAAATAAGATTTGTCCAATATATAAGCAAAAAAAAGACATAGACACTATCTTAGATAAATTATCCCAGTTTACAGAGAAACACCCAAATATGTATACAAAGTTTATTATTCCTAGGATAGAAAATTTTGAATTATTTTTTCAACAGTAATATTGGGCAAATGGAAAACTGGTGTGGAAAGAAAAGTTATCTTTCCATCCAAATGAAGCATGTTACTTTTTCTCCATACAATCGAAATTCAAAAATTAACTTTAAAATTTTAATATAATCTAGCAATTTGTTTATAAAACTGTAACCGTTGTGAGAGATACCAAGTGTTATGGCGTCATATGTTTACTAGTTTTGTATATTATAACATTAATTGATTTAAAAGTGCTAAATATAAAAATTCGACTTGTGTGAGATTCGAACTCACGATTTCCAGCTGGGAAATGATGAATAGTATAATGCATAAAGCGACGTTTTCAGTCAATTAACGTCACATAGGTAACATAGCATAGCTTTACAAAAAAGTTAAAATACATTGAAACATAATGTGTGTGTTCAAAATGACAAACGACAAGGGTCATTTAAATAAATATCAAAATATATTGTATATTTTTCTCCAATATATTGCCATGTTTTCAATCCTTTTTATCCAGAAAAATTGTCAAATCTCAGGAACAACTAAGAGCTGCAAAACTCTTTGACACTTATTTCATTAGTAGCATAATAAAATAATCTACATTACGGATATTGTATAATAATACACTAAACTATAATATTATAATACCTAATAATTATCTTATATAATACTTTTACAAGACTTACCATTAATTCTAAAAATTACTTGCAGTGGAAAGTGAAAAAACTTAAAATAAGAAATTTCAAGTATATTAGTGGTATTTAGTATGTACTCTATTTATAAAATAATATATTGTTTAACAGAACTAAATAAAACGTAAAACTAATAGAATTGTTCTTGCCAACACGATTGTTTTCCAGCACGAATTCTTTGAAGTATTTTTATTAATAAATTCATAATTTGGAATAAATAAACCACTTTTATCTATTTTCTACTTTTCCTATTCAATCTCATACCTTCATTTCTCTCATATCTTTCGATATCTGATCATAACATCTTATAGATTGAATTTACCTCTATTTTAGTCTTCTATTGGTGGTCATTTTACAATCTGTCATATCATAGGGTTTATATCGTCCACATTGCATGGCCAAACCATCTTGTTTTTAACAACTTGTCCGTTTTTACTATATTTTTCTTTCTAGAATCTTTTCTAAACCATTAAAAATTTCAACTCCAGGTAAATAAAATTTACTTACACCACTCTGATTTCAACCGGTTTAGATATGCGAATTATACATCAAAGTTGGATAACTGACTTTAAAAATCCATGTTCAATATCAAATGATCAATCTCATCAAAACTTCATGTATACATTTTTCAAAACTCAGATGCTTCAGTAAATAGTTTAGATTTAAATAATAGTTTAAATAATTAAGTAATGTTTATATTTTAAGAATGGACAGTACGAAAGGAAATTTTGAATCGATTAGGTAGTATTACCATCTTCAGAATTCAATTGAATTAATTGTGTATAATTAACCCTTTCAGACACAGCGTACAGAGGACATAAGTTTAAGGCAAAATTATGGCTAGTAGTAGCTATATGGAGAGTGCCAATCAAGTTGATCTGCTCCGAGAACTAGTCAGCTTGGCTCCTAAAAGATTGCATTACTTGTGGGACTTATTGTTATCCTTTAATAAATTTATTTTGTCTTATGTTTTGAAATTGAAAGCACGTGGTTGTGTTCGAGTTTTTTGTGTTAATTTTTCTTCTGGAATTTAATACCCTTGAAGTACCTAATATTTCTTCTACTTTGTATAATGTTGTATGCATTTAATAAAACGAATTTTTTTTCATAGAATCCCTCAAATTTTCAATAAATCGTGATCAGAAGATCACCATGTCCACTACACAAAAGACGGTTGGTACTCCGTACTCGGGAACCTTAGGGTAATCTAACAAACATGAAAAATCTTCAAAAATTTAAACAAGTTCACATGCTGAATTTGAAAATTGTCCTACAACCCCTTCATAATTCGTGTCTAAAAGGGTTAATACACCATTATTTAGTAAATGGTCCATGTTCAGAGGACATAGGCTTAGGGCATATTTTTGTGTAGTATCTTCAAAGATCAAACAAATTTACATGTTGAGTTTAAAATATTTTTAGTTTTTTTCATAATTCGTGTCTGAAAGGGTTAAACAAATTTTCAGCGAAAGATATCGCTTTCGTCAGAAAATTTATTTGTAGGTATATAAAATAATTATAAATTCTTTTAAGCGATAATATTACATGGAACAAACTTCAATGCACAAAATTTCGTTTAATGAAAAAAACTTACGTTTTACAATTTCAATATTAAAATTTCAATATTTTGAAAACAATATTTAATTGTCATTTATGTATTATTTTATTTCTAAGGCTTCACGCACTCTCGCTCTAACCACTGTCGAATACCCACTGAAATTTCTTCTTCTTCTTACAGTGTCTTCTCCTAGCAGAGGTTGGCGATCATCATTTCAAACTCTTCTCGGTTTTGTGCCACGCGAATCAGTTTTTCGGCTTCGAGAATGTCGAACCATTGTCGTAAGTTTTTTAGCCATGAGAAACGTTTTCGGCCCAGGCCCCTCTTATCTTCGATCTTGCCTTCCATTATCAATTGTAGCAGAGCATACTTTTGTAGTCGAAGTATGCGGCTTTTCTTTTTTATGGTGGTGTAAAGCTTTCGGTTTTTATTCTTTCTACGAAGCACCTCTTCGTTCGAGACCTTGTCCGGCCATAAGATTTTCAGCATCCTGCGGTAGAGCCACATTTCAAAGGTCTCCTCCAGCTTGTTAACTGATGCAACCTTCAGTATCCATCCTTCTACGCCATATAACAAAATATGTTTAAATTTAACCAACCAAATTAGTTAATTCATTATTTGTACCTTTTTATGTTTTTGCACCTCTTTAATTGCTATAATTTTGATAAATGTGTTGAGATATTATTTATGTAGATTTCAAATAGATGCTGCTAATTATATTATATATATATATGCATTTAAATATTAATTTGTTCTTACTTTACATCTGTGAGATTACGTATGTTTTGCAATCATACATACTAGGTAATATCAATTTAATTCCATTTTCTTATAGTTCGATTTGCATTCTGATTAAATGTTACACAAATAGAACAATAAAATGCGCAAAACTAAGTAAGTCATTATGTCATCATTTCAGGGTCATGTAGTAGATTGAAGAACATTGAGCTATCTGACTAAATATTTGAGTTATGATTTCATCTTAAAAGAATCTTGAAATTGTGATTTTTATGTTGGGTTGTTTCTTCATCTTCAACGCAGAGTAATGAGGTATTTGAGTTTCCATTTTTATTCCTTACTTATTAAATGTTTCTGTTAGTTCATATTATTCTAGAATTTCAAAACACTCGCTACTATTTTTACTATTGAGGGCAAATAAACTCAACTATTTTTAATCAAATTTAAAAATGGTCAACGATAATTTACTACTTATACAATAATTTTTGTTTATGTTCATTAATTAACTCTTAAAGTTTAGCTATCTGAGAGAGTAGATAGAGGGTGGAAAATAAACGTAAATATATATCTATACAAACCATTACAGAATTCGAACATTGTGGCTCAATTTTTAGTTAAGGAAATACACATTCTTTCCACCTGTTACAGAATATTTCATTCTGTAACACTCGTTACAGAATGACTATATTCAAATACTTTATAATTGTCAATCCGGGAAATTTGTAATACCTTACATAGTAAAAACCGGCGACACTATTCACAGCGCCACCTGTTGCTTGGAAATGCGCACTACCAAATGATAATATACGCATGCCTAAATGCAGTCATGTCTCAAAACGTCTCCGTCCAATAGAATTTATTAATTCCGCATAAACCGCATTTCACGGCAGTAGAGGCGCTGTAAACACCTGTCGCCAATAATTTATCAAAGTTTCCCGTATTGTCAATTGTAAAGTATTTGCTATATTCTCACATCTAGAAATATTAAAACTTGGTAGTGACATCTATTAACAAGTTGTTTTACCGGTTTTATAACGCCAACTGCCAAATTTGTGTTCGCGTATTACAAGAAATATATTATTACCGCTGTGCATCAGTCGTATAGAAAGTATAGTCTGGAACTCGTTTGGAATGGCTGTTCTGCACTCGGGGATCGCAACCCTCGCCTAACGGCTCGGGTGACAAACTTTCTGCTCGTCCAGAATATGCCAATTCCTAACTCGTTACAGAATATACTATTATTTTAAATAAGTGGAATTTCTACTGGGTTTGCATCATTAGTAAGGAAAAGAGGAAACGATGTAAGTTACAGTAAGAATTGCATTTAATAGCTCTTTACCAGGCAAAAATACAAGTTAGACACTAACCTAATTTTTTTTTGTTAGAAGGATTTACGGTGCCGTACATGTTAGTTCTTTTTAAGTCAGCATAGTATTAGGCTTATAAGGTCACTTAAAATTTTTTTAACGTATTAAAAACTTTTTTATTTAAACAAATAATCATATATGAGTTCCCATTCCTCTTAGCAGTTATTTGTTTCCTACTGGTTATGGAGGTTTCCCAATAATTGTGGTCCAAATCATCCCACAGATATATATATATTGCTTAAATTTGGGGATTAAGGAAAGGGTCTAAAGTTTTCCCCATAAATATTAAAAGTGCTTTTAATGTCTATTTCTTTGCACTTTGCTAATAAATTTTTATTTCAAATATCTTGTATTTATACTGATCTACAATCTCTTCAATAAAAACTCATTTTCTTACCTCGGTAATTAAAATATACACCCAAACAAGTACATTTTCAAATTCATGATAGACTATCTTTAGTAAATTGTAGGGATTTAATTCTGAATTAGCTTTCTACCACACCATAACTTGACTATCAGAATTATCAATGTTAATTTTACCTTTCGGAGAGAACATCATTCCATCATTTTGTTTTTCGGATTAATAAATGGTTTTCTTCTAACAATAATTCTGCCATGACAACCTTGATTTTGTTTGAGCGCCCCTGTTCGTCTAAAATATTAAAAAGGGTTGCCTATCAATCTTGGGACACTAATGCCTGTATTCACAAACTTTCGTAAAACATTTAACAAGCCCTTTAATTTAATAAACCAATGAAAATCGTCTCGTAGTACACGCAAATAATTTCCATTGGTTTGTTTAAATAAACGGCTTGTTTAAGAACGTTTGTGAATACGGGTATTGGTCGACGGTTTATCTTAATTTTGTTGAAAATTGTTTTTTGGTATATTTCACCTAATTTCTTGACAGCCCCTCATATCAGTTCAAAATCGAAATATTTTAATATTTAAATCGATGAATTATATTATCAGCAATACTTGTGGTCACACACTTATTAACATTATAATTTGGCTTTATAGGATTTATACTTTTTGTGATGATACATAAATCACGAGTTATCTTAAAACGACTTTAATGTTCACTTGTATTTGATTAGTATTGTACAATTTGACAAAACTGCAAATTTTATAAAATGAATTTTGTAAACAACTTTAAAGGTTTTTTAAAATGTTAGCTTCAAAGTAATACAATTATATTCGACAACGCAAATCCACTTTAATTAAAAAAAAACAGCTAATACTCAACTTTTGTTTTTTTGCCTAGTAAAGAGGCAGTTCAATTATTTATGTAACTGATCTCGCTTGTATGCAATTTTAATTAAAAAAAATTAAAGTATCCGCCAAGATATGAAATATTTTATCAATTTACATTAATTAATTTCTTTGTAAAAATGTTTAACCATGCGGCAGTCGCACCATTTATTTTCATTCGAGCGGTCGCGCTGCGGTAATTAAGTCCGCATAATGAGATATCAGTTGTTTTGTGAGATTATGTTGCATGTCACACAAAAACTATTAAAAGAAAACATTTTTTATTCAAAATTAAAAGTTTACTAAAGAAACTGTATTAATTCAACAATTTAGTAAATAAAAACGAAATTCTTCTTTAGTATTTATAATTGTTAAACTTCGATTTCGAGGGAGGTAGAACAGGTAACTTTTCTATGGCAATGCTCAACAACAAACAAACAAATTTATCACAAAAACCGAAAATAATTGTCGTTTTTCTGTTCTTGTGAGAACCACACTTGCGGCAGGAAAACATACCCACACACATCCATTCGATATTGTTATTATTATTATTTTTTATGGTTAAACCATTTTATAATTACATAAAAATTACAAAAATTTGTAGATGACCCATAAATCCACCGTTATTCTTCTATATCAACTAGTGAACTAGTGTAACAGAACTTGAGGCTCTCATCATCGGAAAAATCGTCCAGTGAAAGTCCCCGTTTATAATGTGGGTACATAAAAAATTTATGTTGGACCCATTCAAGTTGACTTATGTAAATCGAATAATGAGGGGACCAAACGCAAGATGCATATTCCAGTTGCACACGGACTAAAGAGAAATAGTACAGTAGTTTTACTGTGACCGCAGAAAAATATTCCGATTGGCGCCGAACAAAGCCAAGCGTGCGAAAAGCCTTATCACATATATTTGCAATGTGACTATTAAAGGTCAAACCAACATCCAAACGTAACCCAGGTCGTCAATCTTGGTTACTCGTTTCATTACTTAATTATTCAAGTGATATACATAAGGAATATTTTGCCCTTTTGAAAAAGATGACATTTATTCAAGTTTAGATATAGCCCATTTTTGGTACACCAGTGACATAAGTTGTTGAGATCTTCCTGCAATAATGTACAGTCATTGGGAGACTTGATAGATCGAAAGATTTTCAGATCATCGGCAAACAATAGGTATAAAGAATTTTTAACGACTTGACCAGTGTTATTGATAAATAGTAAAAACAAGATGGGACCACAGTGGGAGCCCTGCGGAACGCCAGAAGATACAATAATCACAAACGAGAGGAAGTTATCAATTCTGACTGTTTGTGTTCTTCCCTCCCAATAACTGACAATCCATTTTAAAACAATAACATTGAAGCTTAGAGACTTAAGTTTTGCTATAAGAGCTGATTGATCAATACGATCAAAAGCTTTCGCAAAATCTGTATAGATTGAATCTACCTGTAAATGATGAATATATAAACAATTTCAAATTTTATCAACAGTGCGGACCTCTATTCCCCGACGCGACCACCGGAAAGTTAAAATAGAAACGATTTATAGAAATTTTTCTTAGTTTCTAACTTGTTTAACTTACTGTGTATCTTAAGTATACTTAACTAAAATAAAATATTATTTTATAATACGCTTATCTATACAAGCTGTGCCACAAAAGTGTTTGGTTTATTTATTTACTCTTATTTATGTATTATAATAATAAACAATAAATTAAATATCATTTTGCGACTTTACCTGAAAATAATAAATAATTTTACAATGTATTAATCTATTATTTTCAGGTAAATTATGTAAATTATTATGTAATAATAACACGATACCGAATTAAACCTTTAATACATTAAATGCTCGATTAACCGAAAACATATCTGTAGATTTGGCACGAACTACGCGTACCAAATTGAAAGCAAATTCAATGCAAAATTTTTTAAATGTTGGGCGATTATTATGTAATGCAGGCCAGTTAGTTTATAAACTTCACAACATTGGTCATATCTCACACAGTGCCCGCTGATACAACAAAAGCCCAGTTAGAAGGCTTGTTTACAGTTTTAAACGTTCCTCTTAGACGGGTTTTTCTGAATTTGACTATTTAGACTTTTAGACTATTCAAGTTTTCGTAGCTTTCTGAATATTAGTAATATACTACTCTGATGTTTACATACATACATAACTACATACATACAAATAAGTGTTGTAACAAATTAGTGTATTCGCATAGAACTAGCAACCTTTAATCCTACTTTTAATCTCTACGAGTATATCCAATAGTTTTACTGTTTGAGATAATATATTGTATGGCAAGGATATAGCATCATCCTATATTTACATATATATTTTTACGCTAATTTCCAAAAATTGGAATACGTATTTAAATTATCAAATTTAAATTTGATAATCAATTTTACTTATAATCAAACAATATTGCTGTGTTGTTTTTTTTTTACTAATTATAAAATTGCAGCCAAAAACCAAATTTAAAATTCATGTTTCAGTTTATCAAATCAGAATATTTTAAATTGTAATACTGAAGATGGTTTAATAAATCGAAGCATTGAATTTTTAATCTGTTCTTAGTGTGTTCTGACTATAATTTTACAATAAATTAAATAATACCTTTTTCTTCGCAATTGTATTAAAACTATATTTATTTTATATCAAATAAACAAAGGCGTTCTTCACTAATACTTAAAACTTCATATTTAGAAATTTTTTTATTTTAAATACTAAAGAAATGGTTTTCTAAAAAATTAATCAATTACAAAATATCCAAAATAATCCAATATATTATAATCATACAATAATATACAATAATAAATCCAAAAAATTTACAAAATAATATCGTTTGATATAAAATAAAAATCTAGATTTTATACAATTTCTAACAAGAAGAACTCTTTAATTTATTATAAGATTATAACCCATTCTTCGCTAAACATAATTCCTACATCAGTAGTATAATTTTATAATTAGTAAAAACAGACAACACAGCAATATTGTTTTATTATCATGAACGCTTTTTACGAAATAACCGCTGTACAAACCAAGTTTAAACTTTAATTGTGAGTTTAAATGTTATCCTACAGAATTTATTAATTTCACAAATTAAAATTATAACATCCTCTGAAATAAATATTGAGGTTGAAAACAAAAAATATTATAAATAAAATAGTGTGGAATTATGCTTCCGATCTTATAAGAAACCTGTTAAATCATCATATAAACTAAAGAATAAATAAAAAGCAGTAAAAAGTTAAAACCAACTTGGAGAAAATAAGAGTGAATAAACATAAAAATATAATAGAACTAGCAATAAAAAATAATTATAAAACCGCAAAACATTCTATATTGTATCTTAAGGTTTTTATTTTGTTTGTTATTTTATTTCAATTAGATCAATAATTATTAGAAAAAAAGCTTTAACATACCAGATCATAAGCAAGAGCTATGATTTACCTTTAGTTGCTGAAGAAGTAAAATTAGAATGATATAAATCTGGTGTGCTATCGGCATCTATATCTATTACCGGTTTATTGTGACAGTAATTTGAATTAAAACCATTCCATGAATCTTCCCTGAAAAAAATTAACAAATAAATTAAAAAATTGAGAAAACTAATATAGACAAAGTGCTGCATCAAAAGTTTTTAGTAAGTTTAAATACTATATACTTTTTGAAACTCTTAAGGGTTGTTCTTGTATATATTATTCAAAATGTATTGTTGTTCCGTGTCTTACGGTCAAATTTTCATCAATATTTTGATAATAATTTCATAAAAACCGTTTTGGCCGTGGCAGTTTGATAAAAATTTGCAATCTGTGAAAAATATCTATATGATGTTTCTATTGCCATGACGTCACATCAACATGTTGATCAAACATTTTGATAAAAGCAATAATGGAAATGTATTGTGGAAGGAGAATGCCGATTTGCATGAAAATATTTGTCGAGAACGATTCGTCAGCTAGCTAGCAATTTTTTCATTATATATTTTTAGAAATGAATTTTTTTATTTTATATTTTAAAGATTTACAAACCCTTTATTTCAAAGTTTAAAAATGTTTCAACATTTAGTGCATACCTTAATATAATAATTGTGGAAAAATGTATTTGTTACATTAGAATCCGCTTAATGTGATCACTTCGGGCCAAGGACATTTTAATAATATTAACTGATAACTGATAATTGATAACAATTAGCGAAATTTAGAAAAAGGTGAATTTTAGAAGACTTGGATTAGAATAAAATAGAAGAAAAAAAAGAAAGAAAAAGTGGCCGGTTTCCAAAAAAAAAGATCAAAATAACCGACTGATAACATTATCCGAGATCACATTAAGCGGATTCTACTGTATTTGCTGTTGTTATTTCTCTGTTTTATTTGAAATATTCTTTCTAAACATGTTTCGCCCATGTAAGATCTTTAGGGTCATCTGATTTTCAATTCGAATACAAATAAACGTATCAAGTATAAGAAATTATTTCAAAACTTTAGTATAAATGTTTTATTGTCCAAAAATAAATAAGAAGATCCGTACCCGTTTAAATACAGCACCAATCACACTCATGAAGAAGTTTCCAATGCAGCATCTGGATACGTTGGTATAAAATACATCAGTTTTTTTAAACAGAAAATTTTAACTTACGACCCAACGTAGAAACTTTAAATCACTTTCAACTAACAGTTTTCTTATTTATTTGATGAATTGAAAGAAATAAAAAAAAGAGAATGTAGAAAATAAAAGAAATCGTAAGAAAGAAATGATATAAATAATAAAGAAATCTTGAAATGATTATCAAATTGAATAAGTTTAAATTTAATGAACTGTTAACATTTTTCAGGGTAAAATGAATTTGAGATTTATTTAATTCAGCAATGATACAATATTGTCCGTATATAAACTATCTGATGAACTCAAATAATAGGATACATAATTATAGAAGCAATTTATTTATATGCTAGCTAATTTTACAAAACGTAGTTTAATTTGTAAAAAACTTCGAACATTAATCAAATTAAATATAAAACATATGAAATTAAAATTAGAAACCAGAATTAAGATAGATTTTTCTAAGTTTTATGTAAAAATCGAATATTAAAATAATTTAGGCTAAATAAAAAAGGCTCAATTTTAATAGGGTGAAAATTAAATGTATCTAATATTAATACTAATCATTAATCAATAATAAATTAGTTAAAATTAATTGAAAGTTTTCATTGAAATTTTTTAGAGCCTTTAGAGTAGGTACCTAATTAATAGAAAAAAAATTACAAATTTTTAATGATTTAGAGGTCCAGGACATTTCTATATAACTTTGCCTTTTGATAACGCTGTAGCATCCATTAAAATGTTGGTGATTTGGTGGGATAAGAAATACTTTAATTAGTTATAGATAAACTGGATTTGATGTTAACGCATGATTAAACTGCTATTGTTATAGGATATATTCTGAAACGAAAACTTTTTCTTACATTCGATTTATCATGAAACTTGTAATTCTGGGTAAAAAATGGAACGTGTGTGGAACAAACTGTTCGACATGATTTTCTATTCCATGAAAAAACGTAGGTACATGATATTATTTCATCAAAATAAAATAATTAAACAAAAAATAAATATTGAATTAAATAAGTCATAAAATAACATCATTATTTTAAAAATTAATATTTGAATAAAGAACTGGCACTATTATTGAAAATAATTTGTAATTTAAAGACAATCGGTTACTAAGAAACTACATATTTATAATGTTAGCAGCCTGCCTCGAGCAGTTTTCTCTAAACTTTTCACTTTGAGAGTGAATTTCTATATAGGATTCAGAACAACTACTCCCAATAATAGACTAATAAACTTATTTCAGAATCTTAGAAATCTAAAGCATGTTTTTGTGACGACATGAACAAGAGTATAATAATGTTTTCAAATTGTTCTATGAGTTAAAGCTTTTCTATATAATGAAAAGCCAACCCAGTTAGCCTAAACTAATATACCCAAAGAAATTACTTACGGATCAACAAATATTCGCTTGAGCCAAGTCTAATTATATTTATATTACCAATATTGCTCCTTTATTACCTTGTATACTTCTGTTGATAGCCATTTCGAGGCCTACTGTTATAAAATAATGGATCAGAATCCAACGAGAAGTCTTCAGATTGCATAGAATTTTGTGGAAGTGCAGAATTGTACGCGTAGTCTGTAGCATTGTTTGTAATATATTTCTGAAACAACAAAAACGGCAATCACCAAAAATTATAACTTTCGAAACTTGATTAGGTACTTGAACAAAAAAATTATAGTATTGTAAAAATTTATTTTATTATAATACCTATTTATATTGTAATCTAGGCTCTAGGGAGTTATTATTTCAAAATTTTCTAATCAATATTTTTTATTAAGTTGATATATACTCGTATACATAATATTATATAAGTGAACAGAAAACAGGTTAATTAAGTTGAAAATTACTTCCACATTCTTGTGACATGAAATAAGGAATATGAAGTTTTTCAAAGGTAGAAAATTCAAAAACTTTAAAAGTTAAAATAAGAATTACCTCAACTTTAAGTAAGTATGGAACCTTTATGACAAAAAATTTAATATTTCAAGATTCTATAATATAGCTAACACATCAAAAGAAAAAATATAATTTATTATTTTTTTTTTTAGTTATTTATATAGTAATTAATTATATTGATAAGCTTATATTATACAGGGTGTCTCCGAGACTGTGCTAAATCAATGATGAGGTGTTAAAAGATACTTTCCTAGAAAAATGTTTAAATACAGTTTTTGTCGAAGTCCAAACCCTTTAGAAGGATAACCTTCATTAAAGGATTTTTTTAATTTCTGCTTTCAAATGGCTATAGTACAGAAACTATTGATTTTTTAAGATTAAGTGATTTAAGATTTATAAGAAAGCTTAATTTAAGATATTGGATTCTCCAAATGATTTGCGCGAAATCTTTAATTTGACAAAGTTTAACTTGTAATAATCTTGGTGAGATTTAGTTTTAAAAATTGCCGATTATAGCTAAACAAACAATAACAGTTAAGGTGGCTTTACTGCAATAAATATCAAAATTTAGGCACATTAAGGCGTCTTTGGTTATTAACACGCATATGCGTGCGGTTACCAAAATGAAGTTATCAGGAGCGACTCCTAGTAAAACTACATATCGCACCCTGAGATGACCGCCTGTAAGGTGAATTTCGCCCTTCCACATGAGCTGCTTATGCATATTATTATAATTATTACTGACTTTTGTATTTTGACTAATTTAATATCTCATATTTTTTTCTCATTATTAATTTTTAAATTGAATTGTAAGTTGTCAACTCTTGTGAATAAAGCCATATTATTATTATTATTATTAAAAGTGTCGTAACTTCCAAAACGACAAATTTTCGGGTTTTGATTGATTCTTATGTATATTTTAACGATCTTTTCAATAAAATCAAAACTCGAAAATTGTTTTTTTGGAAGTTACGACACATTTCATCTCAGGGTGCGATATGTATGTTAAGTGACAAAATTTATAAACTAATACTGCAAACAACCGCAAGCAGTCCCCGACATAATTACCCCATGTGGGCAACATTGCAGTGTTTGCTCTTATCCAAGAATTATCGTTCTGAAACGAAATCAAACTGTAAGCCCTCCTCCATACTTAATCTCAGCGCTAAGGAAGAGTTTATGATACAGGAGACTAATAAATTGCTATATCTAAAAAATATAAAACTGTAGAGGAAGCATCTTCATAATCTTCATCATCTTACAAGCCTCGACAATCAAGAAAAATCTGAAACACCGCATCATCAAATTCAAATATATTTTTTCTTAAAAATATAAAATTTTGAATTTTTGATTAATTTTTAAATTTAATTCATAACTTGAATTCCTGTGGCTGTAAACGATAAAGGCGTATAATCTAGTTTGTACTAAGTATATCAGAGAGAGCTCTTTAAAATATCACTAATCTATTAATACTAAAAAAGCAATTTCGGTGATATAATTGTTTGAAGACCAAAATACAAAAGATTTGAAGAGGTTTCTTTTATACTTCAAAAGTTTGAACTGGAACTTGGAAAACATACTATATAGCTTTTTATTATGCCTTTGCTAAATTTGATGAATAACGAATAAGGAAAATCTGGTTAAAATAAATCGAGAAAACGCTGGATCATATTAACATTTCCTAATTTCAATTTTTGTGTAAAATAAAAATAATATTCTAGTCAATCCTATTTCAATATTTGTTGATTTGATTTATAGCCTGTATTCAAAAACCAAATAAACTTTATGGAGGCACCCAGAACTTGATTGCACTAAAAGTATTTTATTAAACATACCTAGTTACCTAATTAAATCAGTTACAAATATGCATAAATGAAGAAAAAATATATTGAATAAGAAAGCTGGCATCGATAGTTCAAGAAATATCTACAGAAGATGATATGTAATGTAAAACTAAGTATGTAACATAGACCATACTAAAGTAATGGTGAAGTAATATCCCAAATAGTAGTTAAATGGTATTTTTTAGTATATATTGCAAAATTAGAAATTTTAATAATAAAAATAATTTGAAAAATTTGGAAAGCCGATATATGATAACATTTCTTCTATTTTTATATTTTAAATTTTTAAATCAAAATAAATTGTCACAAAAGTTCACAAAAATTCAATTAAAACGGGTAATTATTTTTATTTAGTAAAAATGTGGTAATACAGTTCAACTGGCGTACTCTGCATAATCAATAAAATTGTATTAATTAACAAATATTTGTAATATTTTATTAGCTTTAACTAACCTTGTTACATACCTGCTTAGTTACGCTACTGTATAATTGGTATTGATCGGGATTAAGTTGTTGTGTGTATTGTAAGGGTAAATGTTGTGGTCCAGAATGTTCGTCTTTTTCGTAAGAGTTTTCTCTGGATGTTTCTAAGGAATACTGTGGAGTGTGAATCTGATGAGCAGCGTTTCGAAATTGTGAGGCTGAAGAATTTGCATGCTGACCAACCGGATAGTTTAGATCGGATGTGTAATCGCTATCTTCGGAATAACCCGCTGAAATTTCATTTTCAAAATTATAAGGTGAATAAGCTGAAAACAAGCAAATTGTATCACAATTATATTAAAATTAATTTATTTAAATCTATAAATATGAAAATTAATATTAAATTATAGTTTGCGAATAGTTAACAATAAGTATTAAGCAGTGGTAATAACATTTTAACTCCTTCATAAGCAATGAGCAATTAAATTGCAGTAATATAAGTTTTATTATACACTCAGAAAAGCGATTTGTTGATATACTTAGTAAAGAATCAGCTATAACAACAAATAATGTATTAGTTAAAACGACTCGGCAAAATCTTTTTGCTTCTATTACAAAAAAGGTGCTAAAATAAAAATATTAGTTGAAACAACTAGTTTTGCATTAGGCTATCAAAATGTCTTTGCTGCAAAAAGCAAGCGCCAACTATGTTGGACATCTACAGGATAATAAATGCTGCATTGCGGTTACAAAATAGCATCCATATAATTATGTTTTCTTTTAAATTATAAAAGAATACAAAATGCGCAAGACAATTTCGGAAAATTTCAATTGGAAAAAATTAACTTTTGAAATGAGGAAATCTAGAGATGTATTTTATAGTATAGGTACGCATTGAACATTTTCGGAATTCTTTCGTTACCTTAATAGCAAATTCACATACTAAAATTTTTAGCATAAAATACAACGGGGTGTGGTAGTTAATCTGCATAAAATTTTTTTTCTACAATAATTCTATTTTTTTATTTTTATTATTTTTTGTTTTCAATTTTTGATAACAATTTGAACTTTAACACTATTGCTTGATTATTATTTTTACATTAATTTGAAATTTTGAGATTAGTAATTTTCAACTGCAACAAATATATTATTAGGTAGGTATATTATTATTAGGCCTACAAAATTAAAAATATTTTAAATTACATATATAATTACAAATATTAAACATAAAAGTCTCAAGATCATTCAAATATTTTGGTAAAAATTGGTCAAAAGTCGTAAAATGTAATGCCAAGTGACTAAATGCAATTTTTCTTTAGTTGATACCTTTCGATCGTCAAAAATGTGTCGAACATTGAAGACATTGTAAAATTTTTTGATTGCGACAAAGCGGAAATATTAAATTTTCTGCAGAGGTTGGGTTTGTTACGAGAAAACAAAAAATGCTGTAATAATAATTGCAGATGTGGCACAAATATTGAGCAACTCATTATTCTGCAGAAGTTTATATAAACTTAATTGGGGTAATTTCAATATGAAAACTGCAAAATAAACTTAGTTTATGGGAAGCATTCGAGATAGAAAATAGTATATTAAAATATTCAGGTAATTTTCTGTTAAAATTAACAAGTGGATTTGGCCAACATTCCACTATTTGAAATTACCAAATAAGAATAATGAACCGCATTGCAACGGATAGAATTGTAACGTTTTATAATAATATATCAGTCGGTTTTAATTTCACTATAGTTATACTATTGTACAAGTATTTGTATATAAATTCATTGTAAATTACAGTAATTAGCAGTGGCGGCTTGCTACTTGCTTTTTTAAGTTTATGCTATAAAGTCAACCGTTATCTACCATGATCAGAGTGTTTTTTTAACACATTTACAAAGCTAATGAGGGTATTTCATACCCTTTAAGCTCCCCAATTTCAAAGACCAAAAGTTTGTATTCATGATGATAATGAAAAAATTGGAAAATCCGGAATTATTACACCGAATGTTATAGGGTTAAAAGTGAAAGAGTATATCCAATACCTAAAGAAATAAAAATGTTTTGTTTACAAAAATTTTGAATATTTAAAGATGTGGCAACGAAAATCAAATTGGAATTATGGATGGAGACAGAAAGAGTGATGCACCCACTTCTAAACTAAGACATGGATTTTCTTTTCAAAGAGCATTTCGGTGGAAGTAAAGGGATTGAATAAAAAATGTCGGAAGGAGCAGGAATAATAACTCGAAAAAAGCATCATCGCTAATGTGCGTAGCTCTTTATTAGTATTGATTAAAAATTATTTTATTCGCAATCAGTTAGTAATCGACCCATTCTTGAATTTTAATAAGTTTGGAAACAGTTTATTATTTACTTTCATCTGCCTACCAATTGAAAAGCTATTTTATTTCACTTCTCAACCTACAGTACGGAAAATGATTACTTCCCAACGTGAGCTACGTATTTGATAATCTTTTTTTTTTTTTTCTAATTAAATCAAAATAAGTTTAATAAAACTAACTTTGTACTTACAGCTAACTTCGGCACTTTGCGCCTCAATAAACTATCTTAGCGCTCAGCTGTAACAAAGCATATTGTAATAAACATAAACATAATAGAGCTAAGAGTTTTGAAAAGGAAGAGACGTCTTAAGAAACAATGTGAGTAAACGTGAAAAACAATCTTCGATTTTTGGCGTCCGTGTGCACCGACACATATCGACCACCGATAGTTACGCCACTGAGTCTTGCAGTTAGTGCATTTTGAAACTTTTGATATGCTTTATAAATAATTCATGTAAATTAATACTACTTACACATCTTTAATATTATATTTAATAATAATTACATGTAATAGAATTTGCATAATACGTTATAGTAGATGTGATGTTGTATGGAAATGGGAATAGTGTAGTATTATAACATCCAAATAGATTCAATTTGTGCGTAATTATACAACAGGCGTAACATTAATATAAATATGCATTAGGTAATGAAGCTTGTGGGTTCATCTTTAAATTTGTACAATCAGTTTGATCACAAATAATAGAAATTATTCATAAAATACGAATGTTATTCATAGCAACAAGTTAGATGGCTATTACAATTATTTTTGAAAATTTACATTTTTATCAAAATCAGAAGTAAAATTAACAATTTATATTTAATTAGATAACACGCAACTCCATTTTCCTCTCTAAAACATTTAAGATTCTACCATGACGAAATTTCATAGCTCTACAACTTTTCACCAAGTCAATATAAAAATATCATTACTGTAATACAAAATAATAAAACTGTTTATTTACCCCTTGAAAAATTCGATATTTTGAAGTTGCAAAAACAATATACAGCGGAGCTTTAAATTTTTAGCTGTAAATACTACATATTATTGTGAATGTTTTTTGTAGTCGAGTTTTAAATATCTATATATATATCCACCTAATTCTGAACAAATTTATTTTCTCAATAATAATTTTATGAGTGTTTCATTTTTATTTTAAAACTAATTATTACTTTAGTTTGATAATAATTTATTATACTTATTTAATAATATAAAATAATTTTTATTCGGTTGTCTGTTTTTCTTTATATGACGATACTCTTCTATCAAGTTCACATCTTCTTTAAGCACAAGTGTCGATTTATTAAATCTCATCAGACAGACCTAGAACGTTCAGAACTAGTAGTTTGCAAAACTTGTTTTGAGACCGTTTACGCACGAGACATAAAGTTCTTGGGTTTTTGACAGATACCGGTATTAATGGATAGAGGTTTGTTTGAGCTTCAATAAGCTTTTATTTTCATCCTTCATGTTTTATCCTTTTTTAAATTATGGGGAGATAATTGTAACTATCGACAAATGAAAAACTTTGTTACGGGTAGTACACAATCAACTTAATATTATGCTACTAGAATTATTTTAAAACTAAGTCATTTGAAAAAAAGAATAAGTGAAGTAAATTTCTCACTGTAAAGGAACAAATTTAATTAAAAAGTATATCCATAAACATATCGAAGTTCTCTGCAACCTCTTTTTAAGGGTGAATAATCCGATTTCCGGAAATAATTTTGTGAGACAAAACTTCGTCTACATTTATTAAATTTCTTATATAAGTAAGCTTCTACATTTTTTAAATATGTAGTTAGTAATATTATTGTATGATTAACTTGTTATATTGAAGTTTTAATTTATATATTTATATAATATTATTGTGTAAACGATATTGTTTTCTAAAATCACTACAAAATGTGATTCAAATACATTAAGTAAGCAAAATAATAAAGATGATGGTGAGATGGTTGAAACTAATCTAATATGTTATTGTACCTCCATTATGCATCTTATCTTCGATTCAACAAAAATGATAACCGTAGTCAATCCAAGCAGTATTGACCAAGCAGGATCTAGAAAATTTTAAATTAAAATATTTTTTGAAAGAAAATAGTGCAATATGGAAACAATTACTTGATTATTTATTCCATTTGACAGGTAATAAATGAATAATATGTTAATTAAACAATTTATTAAATGTAATATTATTATGCTACATATTAAGAACAAATGTTGAAAAAGTGTTGGAAGTCTATTCATAATCTGCATCTGCTCCAAATAAAATATATTATGTTCTTTTTAGAACGCAAAATGTAAATATAAAATTTAATTAATTTTACTTTTAGTACTAGGTACCGGCGACGGGCGGAACTAAAGTAGGACTTTGGCACTGTAATTGGCGTCACCAGTAGGTATGAAAATAAAATAATTGCTTTCACAAACAGTGTAGCTTTAAATTTGACAATCGAATGATATAAAGTGAAAGCTTTTTTGAATTTCAAAATTTTTTTCCGTTCGCTAATAACAATAAATTGATTCTTACTATCACGAGTAGGCCTTAATCACGAGATGTTCGCACGTAAGTATATAAGTACTTCAAATTTTACAACACAAAAATATTCTTTTAGTTAAAATAATAATAATAGATGTAGGGTAATTCTCATGGAAGCTCAAACGAAGCTTTATCAATTCTTCATAGTGAAATAAGAGAAAAAATGAATCCTCTTCAACAAATCTTTCACGAGTAACTTTGAAACGATTGAGGCCCAAACAATAGAATGAAGTTTTATTGAGGCTCAAATGATGATCAAACGTTTTTCATCGCACTTCTCATTCAGGTACAACAAAGTAGATGCTAAGACACTTTAATAAAGCAGCCATATTTTGTATGTCTCTAAACTATTTTATTCTGTGCAATAAAGTTGAAACTTTATAAAACCTTCGCAAGCTACTAAACCACATATTATTTCCAACTATTTTCCGAGGTGCATTCATCCGTCTATCAATTTCGCCATTTATAAAAATTCACTAATAATAAAAGAATAACGCAATAAAGAAGGAATGATTCTATTTGCTATATTCTTTAGAAAAACTACAAATTGATTTTGCAATATACCTACTTATAGATTGTTTATTTATTACACTCGTCGTATTATTATAGTAGGTACTATATTTTATTTTCAGTTATTACATTACTTCCATTTAGATAATATGTATATATATTTTATTTTATGTTTTTAAAGGATCTCAGAGACTAACTCAATACTGTAAAAGCGGGAACGGAAACTGTTTTGGTTTATATTTATACTTTGGTATTATTGGTATTATTATTTTTATATATTGTTGGGTATAATCCACGTGCTTTAGTTCCAAATAATTGATCACGCGAACTAATAGTTATTGTTCAAATAGAAATAAATACCAAAATAGTTTCCGCTCTCGCTTTCGCAGTATCGCGTTAGCCTGTTGTATTCTTAAAGCTCTGTTATAGGTATAGTTGGAGTGTATCATATCATCTACGATAAAGATTATTAATATGTTATCATTATAAAGCGTTTTAAATAAAATGATAGCAAATTCAAATGACTTTCATTATTACTTTTATCTACCATTATGTTGAAAATATATTCCAACTAAATTTAAACGGAGTCGAATTTTATCATGTAGATATTTATATAATAATAATAAAGATTGTGCAATTTTGTAACTTGTAACTTAACCGAAACGTTTATTTCTTTTAGACTTCTAGATCGAGTATTATAAGAAACTTTAAAATCTGGCTGTGTATTAATATATGTATCCTCTTGCCCGTTTATCTGCATATTTCAAATTCATCAGACTTTATTAAAATTTACCTAAATTCCAAATTTGGAGATTATAATTATTATACCTGTAGGTACGAATATAAATAATATTAAGTATATCAAACTTTCAAAAATTAACAGGTTAATTTAATAAAGAAATAAAAAGTTTTCATAATGTTACATATTTTAGTTTTTATTGCAATAATAATATTTTGTTGTTTTTAATTTTTTTAATTTACAGTTCATGTTTGTATACATGTTGACATGGATATTTTTATTAACTTTTAATTAAATTTTAATTCTTCATAGATCTTTTCACTTTTTGGTATAATTTTCTACCGTATCCGAAATTTTTTGATCGACAACATTTGTTTGACTAACAGAGTGGTTTGACTTAACATATTTGAATGAGCATTTGTTCGACTTGGAATTTTATTCGGCATACATTTGTTCGACATGGAATTTTATACGACACATAGTATATTTGTTTGACGATATTTTAAATTATAATGTCATACATTGCATAAAATTATAAGTACTCGTTCAATGGTAATTTATTCATTAGATGCTTTTCAAAATAGTCATTAGTAATTCATCAATATCATTATGATATTGAATGACGTTTTCTAAAAAGATGTCTCTACACAGAAATGGCTTTATGTTAATGCTAGATTTAAAATCTTGACTGACTTGAAAAAGCCAGTACTTGATGATAGTATGATATCATACAAAACGTGTTGCGCAATTAAGAAGATGCATCAGTTTTAATCCTGCACAATGCATCTATCTTTCTTTTTTCAATTCGACAAAGAGCAAATAATAATATATTATCTTGAAAACAATCATCACGTTGAGTTGACTTTGATTACCCCGTTGAAGCTAATAGGGCATCTGCAAATTATATAAATTTCAGATTATAATCAATTTTTGTCGTTTTGAGCAGTTCATGGCCACATCCACTTAAAGCAATTTTTATAAATTCAATATAAAATTTATCCCAAGTTAATATTTCACAATTTAAAAATTATTTAATCAATAGTACTTGACTCCGAAATCATCAGTAGGTAAATTATTATTTTCCTGAAATTTAGAAATCGCACGAATACCTCTATTAGCTTAAAGTTATATCGACACTTAAAATATCATTACCTGACTATATTTAAAAAAATAAAATTTAGCAAATTATTTACTTACAATGCCCTAAATATTGCATTTGCCTTCTAGCTTGTTCTGCACGAGCCTCTTGATCTACAATATTATTTAACATTTCCAGCTTTCTCTGTAAATCTCCAGCTTCTGCACTTTCCGAATCTGAAAGAGTTTGTTGTATTAGTATTTAAAATAAATTATTTAAAAATATTAAGTCATGCATTTCTAATTTCAAAAAAGTGTATTTTCTATTGAAAATTCACCAAAAAAATTCAATATGCATTAAAAAAAGAAATTACAAGTGTACTATAAAAATGTTGCACACCTAATACTAAAAATGTGAGGAAGAAGTAACTTTTCTAATTATTAACTTAGAATAAAACTTACAGTGACAATGGTTGAGAAAAAATATATAAACTTATAAATATGTCACAATCTGTTCTTTGTCAAATTATTTAGAATTATATTTTAATATATTTTATACGATACACTGTTATAATAAATATATATTGTATTGGCGCATTCAAATTTCATTTGACATTTCAGCTACAATTTTATAATACAATTTGCTTTATACAATCTCATAGATTGTGAATTCAAATTTAAATATTTTATTATGTTCGCGGATCATATATATATATGATATATAGTTATACTATATATATAGTTATAGATATAGTTATACTATTATATTATATAGCTTTAACATATTATAACATACTTTATGTATTATTATATGCTGTACTTTTAACGTAGCATTCGACCACATTTTAACAAACAATTTTTAGTAAATACTACTTTTTTTTATAAAATTTAAAAAGATTTTTAACCCAAATATTCCCTAAACCAAAAAAAGAAACTGATTTCCAAGTGGAGAAATAATACTTTATTTACGAATATTTTTATCTCAAAATCTTAATGACACCTCTGCCAATATTCCTATGTCAAACAAAAATATATAAATTTTTTTTAAAACAAATTGAAAATTTTTTATTATCTACATTCTGTTATATTGTGCCATTTTACACATTACTTTGGGTAAGCAAATATTATAATAATAAAATTAAAATATTATAGATATTCTTTGAACGAAAAATAATAGAGTGGAGACCACGATCTCACAAACGAAATATAGGACGCCCACAGACCAGATGCACGGATGACATAAAGAGTCACGCGAGTTATGAATATATGAGAACAACCGAAGATAGAGAAAAATGGCATGAATTAAGAGAGGCTTAGATCCGACGATGAATGAATTTGTTATTTGATTGATTGATTTATGTAATAAAAAAATGTATGTAAAAAATAATAAAATAAAGAAAAACAAAATACATGCATTAACGGTGATTAACCACGGTTAACTTGCTTTAACCATACTTAAAAATCTGGTGAGACACCCCTTTTTATTTAACTGTGATTAACTCTTACTTTTAGACATTAAAAAATGTAATTCGAGGTGGGGGAATCGACACTAAATCATTTTTATTGGTATTTGTAGTTTATTTTAAATTTATTTTATTTTATTCCAAATATCTACAATTTATCTCTAGTTGAAATGGTATTAATTCTTTTTATTAAAACATCGGTGGATAGCAGCAAATCATTATCGAAAAATTCGAACAACTTTTGTTTTTATTATTTATTTAACCAATTATTATGTTTAATTTAATACAAATAATTTTGCAGTAAAACGATTCACTTAAATTGTACAGAAATATAACATGTTTTAGAAGATATTTAATTTTTAGTGTCAAAACAGACATTGATCTCACACTCTCACATAAGGCTTTTTTAATACTGGCAGAACAAAATTCTTTGTTGTTTGGATTTAAAATTACTAAAATACTTTACCAAGCCTTAAATGTTAATTAAATGTCAACTTGTATAAAAGTTGTTTAACTTTGTGGAAGTATGGTCATCAGTTAATTTATTATTCAGGCTTATTACAGTTAGTTTTCACCGCAGGTACTAGATTGTACAAATAAAGTAATAGTATATTGTTTTATTAGGATGGAAAGATGAACTTTTCCTGCCCAGCGAGTTTTTTCATTTGCGAGGTGAGTGGAACGAGCCAAGCGAATGGAAAACTTACGTGGTTTTATGTATGTCGCTAAGGAAAAGTTTGACTTTCGTGTTTAAAATTGATAATGAAACAGCTGACTTTTGTTACGTTTGGAGAAAAACAACTTTTACGGCTGTCGACATTTTACAAAGTTTACGTTTTGTTTAAGTAAAAATCTTTAGATTTTCATTAATCTGAAATAATCAATGTAGTAAACTTTAAGCGATGCAATAGATAATTTTAATTAATTACTATTCAATAACTTTGTGCTTACCTTCTTGAACTATACACATAATCAAGTTTATTAATTATAAGTTAATGTTTCAATAAACTTTTATTTAAAAGTATTAGAATGACATAACAACTTTGGTGCTATTGTTTGTTCTATGTACCTATGTTAGTTAGTTCTATATTATAGAAATTAATTTAATTAATGCAATATTAAATTATCTTTATAATTAATGGGTTATATAAACCAAAACTTTAACATTTAATTAAAGTTTAATTTAATTATTTTATTTGAAATATGCAATTATAAGGTAAGCAGTAATAAATTTTAAAACCTTGTTTATTAACTATTAAAAGAGCTGATGTGGTTGTAAACATACAGCTCAAACCTACTTACATTGCAACTTTAAAATTGAAATTTATGGATTTAGGATTTTAACTCTGATTAATCTGATAGCTCTCCAAAATTAGTTTAAAACGGGTTAAAATGTACTAGCTATCATAGCTATTAGGCTCATTATTTGATCCAGATTCTCCAAGACTAATTTGTAGACCAGGTAAATGTTAAAATAAAATTTTATAATGGGGTATTCGCATAAACAAAATTTTGGTGTAAAATTTACGAAAATTGAATTTTAGAATGTCCCTTGCCATTTAACTTGTTTTATTATATATATTTTGATTAGATAACTCATTATTAAGTATTAATTAATAAATTAAGAAATATTTTTTATAGCAAATAGCTTTTGACAAAAGTTAAACTTGAACATACATTCTATTATAATTTAGCATGGAAATCATGCTTTTAAATTCATGAATTACTTAACATAAATGAGTTACAAAATATTTAAAAAGTATAACAAATGGTACAGGACATTCTAAGGATTTTATTTACTAAATTTCGTACCAAATTTTCATTCAAATGATAACTTTAATTAAAGTTAAAGATTTTAACTTTAATCAGCGGCGGCTCGTCAAGCAAGGGAAACTTAGTCTCCCCTGAAATTCTGGACAAGTATTAACCATATCTAGTTATTTAGTAAAAAATTTTAAAATTCTCAATTTTAAATTATTTAGTAGGTATAAGTATTATATTTAAGTGAAATGATTTCAACCCTAATGTAGATATGCATACAATGATATAATAAACTAGTAAAATAGAAGCTATAAAAAATATAGAGGCCTCAAGAAAATAACTCCTGAAATGAAAAAGTCACGAGCCGGTACTGACTATAATGCAACAGTATGTAAAAATTAATTAATGATAATAACAGTTGTATAATAATAATTATGAAACTGTTGTTTTGTAAAGAATAAATCAATTTTACTGTTGAAATTAATAATGCAATGTACTAAATTTTCGTTCTATAAAATTAGATTTAAAATTAAAAATAGTTATATATTTAAATTTTAATTATGATATTGGTATCAGTATATTTTTTGCTAATAGAAATGTGGGATGTGTGCTTCACCGTAATACTTTTAAATTAAAATATACAAATATTTAATTTTGTTATTGTTTAATTTAATCTATAATTCGAAAACCGTTGATTCTAGAAAGTAAATTATTATCATCTTGTTTATAAATAATTTCAGGCTCTTTAAAAGAGATGTTAAATAGTTAACCCTACAGAATCAATAATTTCCGTGCTACTGCCATTTTATGTAGCAATCCAAAAGCATGTTTTAAACAGAGTCCTCCGAGAATTTGAATTTACATAAAAGTTTTAGTCAAAGAGTTTTCTTAATATAATTAATTAAAATAGTTTTAGTATAGTTTTTTTTATAATTTATTATAGTTTTCAACTATATTAAATTTATTTTCATATACGATTCTATACATGTACAAAAATAGTTGTAAAGTGCTCTTTTCAGCAATTGTGGAATCTCGAATACACCTGAGACATTTGAATATACGAGTATTCAACAGCCAATGAAATAGTAGACAGGAATGCTTGGTTGAGGTTGGTAATATTTTGAAGTGAGGAGGAGAATTTTGTTTACACAATCTAGAGCGTTAAACCCATATTGTAAGTATAAATAATGTACAATTAAATAAAATAAAAATTCAAGTTAAAATAGTCAAATAACTGTAAAAATAACTTGGACGATAAGGCAATTTATGTCCTTTTTACATTTAATGAAATTACAATTTATATAAAATTTTAAACGGCATTAAAAGAGCCGGTTCCACCAACTCTGGTTAAATACTTTAATCATGATTAGTTGGGGTTAATCACGGTTAAATGTAAAAGAGTGTTCCACCATCTATTTAATCATGGTTAAAGCAGGTAAATCATGGTTAAACAGCCTTCAAACTAATCGACCGATTTTGGGCGATTAGACGAGTTTAATCATGGTTAATGGTCGGTACATGCGCATTTCTTTCAATTTATATAAAAAAATATAGCTACTGTTGAGATTTTGAACATTTTAGCCTAACTAAAATGATCTACTTTTGGAAATACAGCAGTAGACGATTTTAGAAAAGTATAAAAAAAAAATTTTATAATAAATTATTTAAACTAATAAACCTATAATAAAATTTATTTTTATTATAATAATTGTTTAGTTAATAAATCGGTTTGCAATTTTTCATCATCAACCTTTAGGCTAATCTTAGGTGTTCATTTTATTTTACTTTAAAATAAAAATTTGAAATAATAATTTCTAAGTTTAGTTTATAATAAAATTCCAGGTATATTTCTGTCTTTTTCACTAAACCCCTACTAAACTGAAGTTTCACGTGACTATGATCAACCAACCAGAAGAGTTTTTGCAAAGAAAAACCGAGTATACACAAAATTCAAGCATTTAACCATGATTAACTAATCATAAATATAAAATGCTTGGTGGAACGCTTTGAAGTTAATGTCTGTCAACTAATCACGAGACTAACCTAAGAGACTAAGGGCCGGGCCGGTTCCACCAACTCTGATTAAATCGTTGTTTAACTAATCACGGTTAACGCTTAACCGTGATTTACTTACTAAGTTGATCATTTTTAAGTAGAATGGTATAGAAAGATTATGCTTATGAAATAGAAGGAAACGAAATCCAGATATAAAAATTTAAACCATGAAGTCATTTTTACAACTTCATATGAACTACGAGATGCAGGTAAAATGTTGGTCCATGTTAGTCAGGTTTATCTTAATTTTACGTAAAATTTACTTAATGTTAGTTATAATTACTAATAGATTATTGCCTTATTAGACAAATTTACTTAAAATTACCTTAATTCTACCCAAATTTTACGTAAGTTTTTTCTCCATTTAGTAAATATTACGTAAAATTCACGTAAACTTTAAGTCAAATAAAGTCGCCGTAGTTAGGTCAGCGACTAAATATTACGTAAAATTTACTTAAAATCTACCTTGTTGTGCTAGTTGGGTGCCTCTGTACTTATTAATAATTATTATTACAGCACATACACAGTGAAATTAAGTATTTATTTAAACCTGAATTAAGTATTCCGTGCATTTTTCAACAGATTGAAGTTGTTAATTTTTCTTAGAAAATTGCACCGATTATATAAAAGAAAATGTATAAATTTATTATTTGCTGGAGTCACCATAGATATCCCGTCGGATTAAGCCACATGAATACAAGAACATCCGACAAATTTCAATAGAAGAAGGATTAAATTGATTGATTTGATTTTACACCGTTTTGTGTTATTAATTTATTGTTAATATATAAACTTTTATTTCTTGCCAAATACTTTTAATTTTACGAAGCGAAGCTCATTTTTCATTTACCGTCAAGTTGCTTGGTAGCTTATTTTGAGATGCTTCTTTTTAATTTTATGATATTAATCAAGCAAGCAGGGTTACCACACTACAGCTTTTTTAAGCCTCGATAACTGAATTACCTTTAACATATTATAATTTTTAGATTAATCGTTAATCTCAAGCTTAAATATGCATTGAGTGCCTATTTAAAAATCATCCCACTTAAATATGCCTTGAAAGCAGGCGTGTATAAACCTTTAATGTAGTCGGTATATTTTGGATTTCAAAAATATAATATTTACGTATCAAGTATCTACGGTACCTTTCCGATATTTTTACGTTATACGTTAATAATAATTTATAAACTCCCTCCTTATAGGTTCTTTTAACCTTCTATTACAAAAGAACTATAAAATATTCTGACTTTCGTGCGTGAAAAATTCAGCTAGTATATGAATACAAAAGTGCAGTAAAAATGCTTAAAAGTGTGCTTCAGCGTCTATCTGGGATATTCAATAAAAATTTAAAAAAGAAGATAGAATATGTAGTAAAATGAAGAAATAATAAAATTATTTCTTAAAAATATTTTATACATCATGACAAAGCGTTTAAATAAATCATGCCTTTGAAACTAAATATGAATTATTAGTCAACTTACAAAATTAAAATGAATTTTAGCATGAAATATAGCCCAGAAAACTAAATATAACAGAAAGTAATTAAAAATTAATTTATCGTTTATAAAAAATGATAAAATAACAGAAACATAAAACTAACTTATCAAAAATAATAATGTAATAAGAAAGATTTATATGGATCTACCAGCAGTAAATTGCAGTTTGTGTTATCAGCGATGCTAGACGAAACAGTTAGAATTTGAATTAAAAAATTGTGAGTGATTATAAAATTGGATGCTCAAATGTTGATTAGTAAAAATATTTATTTGTGCTGAAATTAACATTTACCAGTGCTATTTTACCTATAGAAGCATTAAGATTGGTAGCTTCATTCCGACAGACTGTAGCGCCACGTAAAATACTCCGCCACCCAGTTGGAGGGTCGAAACGGCCTGCACATTACTGATTATGAATAAACGATATTCTAACACAAATTTTGCATACCATTCTACATTATGTACTAATGAACTATATAATTCTATTTCTAGTAATACAACAATGTTTAATAACGTTTGATTTTCTAATTACAATACCACAATAAAGCCGCGATAATCCGAATTAATATCCATAATATATTATGCGTGTGATTTTGCACTTTTTTTCTATAGAAATATCAAATCTACAACATTTATTTAATACTTGACTCGGCATTTGAAATGTATTTCTTAAGAAACATGCAGCATTTATTATTGATTGATCCGTATTTGTATAACAAAACAGATTACTATTATGGGTTCAGATTATCGAGGTTACATTTTCTTTTAACAAGACATTAAATACACATCTTTTTAATTGAAACAAAAAATCGTTTTTAATACCCGCTACGCTGTTTTAAATGGTCGTTTTAAAATATAGAAGTAGGGTAAGGTCGGTTTGATCGTACCACTTCTACAATTTTGCTTATTGTGATGGTCCATTAGAATTAATCAAAAATTAAAAATACTTTTAGATATTTCTTCATAAAAAATAAAACAAAATTTGTGTTATAAAAAAAATTTTTGTACATGTAGCAAAAGGTACGATTTCGGCAGCTCGTTTAGTAAATCGTAACTACTGATTGCTAAATCCTAACTACATGTTTCAATAATACATTGTAAGAAAAAAATATATCATTTTTACCTTCCAAATAGATTAAATTTATCTTGAAATTAGGAGAAAATACAGTTGCTTCACATTTTCTGTGTACTTTTAAACCTCTTTATAAAATTTTTGTAAAGGTTAGAAAAAAAATAGTAATTCAGGATCGACGAAGTTGCGAGTGAATTATTTTTTGCGAATCAGTAATGAAATTTTATCGTCGTGTATAAATTCATTTTATTTTTAGCAAATGTTAAAGAAAATTGTTAAATTAAATTATTATTTGACAGTTCTTATTTCACAATAAATCAAACATACTTTACAATTTCAATAGTTATTTTAGTAAATATAAAGTGGTACTTTATCTACTCTTGTCGTTAAAGTATCACTTATTGTTCTATTCTGTTTAGTTGAACAAACCGCACGTGTACTATAATTTCTACTAAAGAAAAATGTTAATTGTTAAAAGAAAAATTATCAAAACCTTAATATCTCAATAAAACCAAACTGTTTGGACTAGAGTTAGCAGAAATATAACTTTTTTGTGATTTAATTATAAAAAGAAGGTAAACTACAAATTTAAAACTTTAATGTTGATATAAACAATTGCATGCGATTCAACTAAGCAATTTAGTGAAATACGCTTTCACGAAGAAGAACAAAACTGTATATATTTTGCTTAAGATACTGATTTTTTGACATATGAATTACTGAAAAATATTTTCACTAAATATATGCTAGATATTGCAGTACAAAAGCTTCAAAATGGATATAAAGGATGGTAACGTGTCCTTCAAATATGAAATACATCAGTGATACGATTTTACCGACTTTACCCTTGATTAATATATTAGCCTAGAAGGATTAGTAACTGTAGCTAGTTCACGTATTTATTTACTATACATGCATAGATCTCTACTTAATCCTGTCGATAATGTTTAAAGCGTTATATTAGTTTGTGATCGATTACTGCCAAGAAAGTGTTTTTATATTAAAGTGCTAAATTTCAGTTATTAAAATCTAGAAAATTACCAAAAAGATGTTCACTATTTTCTATTGGTAAATAAATTTAAGAACTCCTAGATGAAAAATAAAATTGCAATTTGCAATAGATTTTCATAAATCATAATTTAAGCAAATTAATATTAGGTGTAAATTATCATTATCATAAACCAACCATTTTACTTCGATGAGCAATTATTAGAAATTTGGTAAAGTAAACATTCTTCTTATTAGTCGAGATAACTTGAAAAACGTGAGTTTTATTTTAGCAATAGCTGTCTGAAGAAAGAGATTTCTTTACATTTAGTACATTCATTTTCTAGTTGATTTACTTTAGACACTATTGTTACTTTTACAAAATAACTTCTAAGGGCAAAAAAGTATAATATATGAATATTTTAGTTTTAATTTTTACCTTAGTTTCCAACATTGAAAATTTGGGTTTAATATTTAGGCAATTTCGAGCTGTACACCTCTATTTTATAATTTTTTGTGTTTTATACAAAACTCTTCAGTTTTTTTTTCTTTGATCTATAAATTTTAGCAGAACATTATTTTTATGCTTTTTTTCTTTTTCGAAAATTAAGTTATGTTTTCATTTAAAATATTAAAGTGTATCTAATAATCAACAAAATAACGTATACTTTTAATTAGAAAAATAAAATTAAGAACGTAATTAATGACTCGGTGCTTTTAGATCTCTTACAAAGTTAAATTTGATGTAGTTTCTAAAGAGTAGTTTTCTAAATTGCATCAACTTTTAAAGTTTAGATTATTGAGTGTATGCAAATAAGGTTGATTGGTAGGTTGTATACTATATGCACATTTTCAACTACAATTTTACAAAAGTACTGTAATTGATTGAAATTATTTTATTTTACTCCAAACTTGCTTTTATTAAGTAATTAAAATAATATTGTATTGCTCAGATCTTACGAAAAGACTCCTTATTTTTTTAATTAAGTAATAGAGAAAACTCTGTTGTTTGGTATACTACTATCTAAATTTGTATGTTACCAAAAGTGATTTCGCTTGAATGAAATTGGTCTATGCAGGCAGACTATTATATTATATTATAGTAAAATATCTACGTGTGAAAATTTAAAACAGTAAATGACAAGTAGTTGCCCATCTTGGGGATTATTACATTTTTTTATTTATATTGCCAATCCCTAATCAAAATGAGTTAGTGTTTTGGCAACCAAAAATGCTACTGCCTTGAGAGAGACTTTAAAGTTGGTTTAGAAATCAAGAAAGGTCAGGTTAGGTTAATCAGAAAATTTTCAAATCAAAAATTTAAACAGAGATGAAATTAGCGTAAGTACTATATTTGCAATTCGTAAAATTTTAAAATGGAATGTTTTTGCGATCGTTACCTGCTAGAAATCAACACCAAAACTCCACACCAAAAACCAACACTAAAAATCGACATGAAAAATCGGCACTAAAGATCTGTTCTTTGTTCATTTGTTTCTCTAGGTGTCTAGGTTTTCGAAATGCCTCTCTTATATTAAGTTCGGTTATTGATGATTACCTATATAAGTTGTAGTTTAATACCGATTTAAGAATTTCAATACCAAACTAAAAACTTTATATTACATCGAAAACAAAGGACGAAACAAATAATACAAGCCTGTATTGGAATACAGTGTGGTAGTTTTCCCGAGCAGTCACTCACAAAATTTAGTACCAAATGGACCAATTAAATTGAATATCTTATTCATAAAATAAATCTGGGTTTTAACGAACTAATCAAAAATGCGAAAAGCATTAACCAACCAGTTAATGTACGCAAAATCATTCAGTTTGTCATAAGAATTATCCGGATTATCGCAAGCAATACCACAAGAGCTTTGATTTATCCGGATAATTTTTAATTTCAACGAATACGTGATTAGAAATTTAGCGAGAGGAAACTTGAAAACAAAATCATTCGAGCAATCTCGCTGATGCTCGCCCGGCTCTCGTGATTTTGTCTAACCAACAGTTTTCTCGAGCCAATTTTAAAAGCAAGTATGAGTGTTCAGAAATTAAAAATTATCAGGATAGAAATCAAAGCTAGTGTGGTATTTGATAAGATAATTCCGCGAATGGTGCATAAATACTCATAAAACAATTTAAACTTAAAAATTTACTTCGGTTGTATGTCAAAAAAGGTAAACAAAAAAATATCATCTAAATTTATCCACTTGCATTTCTGTTCCTTCCTTAGTACAATTTTTATCCGCTAGCAAACTTTGACGTTTGACGTTTCTTATGCATTGTTTTATACGCGAGTAGAATTATCATTGTCATTTTTAGTTAGTCTTATACGGAAAAAGTACGTAATGAATACATTTACCAGTAAATGTACATATTTATGTGAACACTGAATATATACTGTGAGAAAATTGAGTCGACGAATGCAGTGTTAAGGTTGGTTTATGCAAAACGTCGACGCACGCAACGCACGCACCGCACGCGTCTAAATAAAGTTGAAGGATTGAATTTCTGTAGTAGAGTTTATGCGCTAAGTTTACGGGCGTGAATTTTAGCGGCGTGCGTACATAACCTCGAAATTTATTTAACTTTTGATTTGTTTGACGCGCGTAACGCTAGAAACTTTTCAAGTTACATTATTGTTGTGGTATGATTTTTTAAAATTTTAAAATTTGTTCAGTTTCAATTATTGTAGTTATTGAAGCCGAATTGCAATGAGAATTAAGAAATATTACACTTATAAAAAACAATAAAAAGGAACATACTTAAGCAGAAATAGCATATTTTGCAAAACGAAGTTTTGACTTTTGACTTAAGCAAAATGTATTTAATTAAAATTATAGCTTAATGTATACACTGTCACTTAAACAATTATACCAAAAGAAAGATCAAGTTGATTAAGTCAAAACCTCAGTTTCACAAAAACAGTAGGTTATGTTATTGGTTTCAAATTTAAAATAATAATATTACCGCCATCTACCGTAATGTGAAAGTATTCTCATTTGTAACCAGAAATGGCACTAGAACGCGTCAAACGCATTCGAACATGAATTTTTGCATAAACCAATATTTTGATGCTGCGTTTGGTGCAGTGCGTGCATTGCGTGCGGTGCGTGCGTTGCTTGCGTCGACGTTTTGCATAAACCAACCTTTAGTGTTACCCATACCTTTAAATGAAGTGTCATCTAATCTACTAAACTTAATAAATTCGAAATGGCACAGTAGCAATCCATGTTGCAATAAAGATTAATTTAATTTTATGCTGTTTTTAGTTTTCAATTAGTTTAATGATAGTATAGTAAGAAACTATTTTCATAAGCGTCGTTTTTATCTCACGCAATCGTGACGTGATAAAACGTCTTATGAAACAAGTTTTTTCCGTCCTAAATTTTAAAAATGTGCATTTAATTAAATAATAGTCAATTTTAATTGGTTTTGTATTTTTAAGATAATATAGTCAGTAACAAACATTTACAGTTAAGACATCGTATAAAAGTTTAAATAAACAAAATATATTAGTACTTTCATCTTATAATTTTCTCTATTATTACCGTCATCTGGGGTGAAGGCGGACGATTTTCGCAGTTTTTTGTTAATAACTTTCTCAGATTAATTTTTAAAATATTGAAAAAAATTAATTAAGGTACTCTATTATGAATTAAAATTATTAGCTTTTAAAAAATTATTAAAATTATTAAAGAAGAACACTCTTGAAAAACAACTACCCTAAAAAGCTGATCAACAGGATTATTAAGAACCGAGTTAACATCCTTTACAATGGGAACGCCACCATCAAGGAATCCAATGCAGGTTTCGCTGTACTGCCTTATGTCAAAGGACTCAGCGAAAAAATTAAACTCATGAGATCCCTCATGAGAAAAAAATCGGGTGTGGTGTACAAAGTTGATTGTAAGGATTGCCATCTAACATACATCGGGCAAACTAACCAATGGCTGAAAAAAAGAATGAGTGGACACATCTCTTCAATAAGATGTAACAAAACCGACTCCACTGCAGCTGCAAAACATGTACTAGAAGATGGCCATAACATGGACTTTGTAAACACCACTATACTTAAGGCAATTCCGTCCTACAAAGAACGTATCTTACATGAGATGATTGAGATAAAGAAAGATAGGACCTCAATGAACAGGAAGACTAATATCAAGGGACTGAGTAGCATTTACAGTCCACTACTTATTTAACTTCTTTGCGAATATTGGGGTTAAGTTTTTCACCATTGGTTTTTCTTAATCCACGACAACTTATTAGAATTATTAATACATGCGTCTTCTTTATTTTTTCTTTCATCACCGGGATTTTGTATTATCATTCTCATCAAGTTGTCGGATAAATGTAAATATTTTAAATTAATATAATTTATAGTTGCTTTGTAATTGTTATTGTTTTTGTTTTTCAATTCATATTAAACTTGAAAAAGAAAAAGTCATTTTTCAAAAGCTCGTTTACAAAATGTGTTTTATTTGTGTCCTGTAACTCAATATTGATAATTTTAATTTATGGTACTCTATTATGCTTAAAACATATTATGTGATAAAAACATTGTAATAATTTTAACACAGGACCCCTCCAGTTCTTGTTTTATACTGTCCGGGGTTACCCCTATGTGTAGGGGTGAACACGGACATCTATTTATTTCGAGTACAACTTTTTATAAACTATTTATTTAAAAAAAAACTATAAAAGATAAAACTGTTAATTTGTGGATATGTGTTAAGTATAAACTAGTCGACATATTAGAGCTAGAATAAATTTGATATCTCTTTATGTGCAGTATGTACAAGAGTTTCTTTTCAAGGCATTAAAAATTTAACAAAAATTATGTTTATTAGTAAGCAGGGCTTGGAAGTTATAGCACTAAAAAAGCAAAATTTGAGCTCTTTTATTTAATAGGCACTTCAAAACACCAAAATTAGCGCCACAAACAGCACCAAACAATGAAAAATATGCAAAATAAAATTGTCAATCGTTTTTTTTATTTTTATATAAATGGATTTTTAAATAATTTTAATTTTGAATGATTCGCTGTTATTAAATAAATATTTAAAATATCGATGTATCAAAAAATAATAAAATTGATTGACAATTTTATTTTGCATATTTTTCATTATTTGGTGCCGTTTGTGGCGCTAATTTTGGTGTTCTGAAGCGCATATTTAATAAAAGAGATGAAAATTTGCTTTTTTAGTGCTATAACTTCCGAGCCCTGCTAATAAGCTTATCAATACGGCACAGACGATATATTCAATAGTCAATAACATTCTCCTATGAGCTATAACTCACTACTAACTAATTTATCAACTTGCACGAACTAAATAATGAAGCGTCATCATAATTAAAAATAAAACAAGTAAACTTGCGCTTCTGTCCGGCTTTGCTCCTACTGTCCGTCTTCACCCCAGATGACGTTATTAATTATTTTAGTATAATATGTAAATATAATTATTAGTCCGAGAACTAGCGACACAAAATTTTGTAAGATTTTATACAGATTAGTTTTGGTTTATTTGTATCATATTAGAGCTACAGAAACTTAAAAGGACTCTTGCAGCGATTCACAACGGTCTTCTGATTATGTTTAAAAAGGGTGAACGTTGAAAATGTTAAAAGTTGAAACTTTCTAATATTTAATAATATTTCTATAGGACATAACATGACCTCCTGCCACTTATCCTGTAGAACGGTCTACTCCTGCATAGCCATATTTATATGAAAAAAAAAATCATTTAATACAAATATTTAAATCTGAAACTTTTTTGTTATTTCTGTAATAAAAACGTATCCTGCCAGCGACTTGATGGAATCTAGCTTTAGCAGGAGCCAGAGCCGTCGAGAGCGACGTCGGGCTCGTGGCAAGCTTTTCGTGGGCCCCCTGCTCTTAAAAAATTTCATAAATAAAAATGAAAAATATAAAACTTCGTATTTTTATTAAGAAAAACCACGTACAAAACATCTAAAATAGATAAAATTAATTTAATAATTTGCCTTATATCACAATATTATTATGTAGGTAAAATTTTTCGATTAACATAATACCTCCAAAAGTTTTTTTTGATTGGAGGTATGGTAATCGAAAAATTTCAATTTTTTTTTACATTTTTGAGATCAGGAATTCAACGTGAAAAAAAATTACATTTTTTTAACATAATTGGCAAACTCCTTACAATCCTGTCAAAAAGAGTTTCATAAATATTATATAAAATAAAAGATAAACCAAAGTTTATAATGACACAAATGAAAAATGTCGCTAGCTCCCTCACTATAGATAACATATTTTGCGCTAATTTGTAGATTTATAATTAGTAATAATATTTATCGTTGATTTTTTTTATTAATTAGATTTATTTTGCGATGAGGTGGATACGCCTGCTCACACCCTGTTCGACTGCTACAGATGGAGTGCCGAGAGACAGCTTGCCGAGAGAACCCTAGAAACAAACTTGAGCACTGGAAACATGATCGATCTGATGCTACAAAGCAACGAAAAATGGGCAACCATAAACACGATGATCAAGCAGATTATGACGAAAAAAGAAAATCATGAAAGAGAACAACAAATGCTTCAACGACAACACGAACAGCCTTAATGGCCTAAGACAAGCAGGAGTGTGTACGGATGAAATGCTGCGCTACTGCGCTGCGGGGATTCCCGGCACTTCCACGGAGTGGGGTTTTAGTCGGTAAGAATCCGACACTACCGCCCAAACATTCGGGCGGTGTCTTATTGAAGATTTCCCCACTCCCAACGAACCAAAAAAAAAAAGATATGGAATAGTTGAGTTGTAGGTCCTTTTATAAATTTATATTTCATTTATAAGTGACATCATTAGTTTCAATTTTCACTATAGTTTAGTTACTAACCTCTTAAAACAAAATTGCGTTTCATAATAATGTCCATTTCGATAGGTAGTTGAGTTCCAAAATGACATTATTTTAGAAGCAAAATATAAAATATACACATATAATTTAAATTATATCAACTTATTATAAAGTCTCAATATACTGCAACATGTTCCCAACTTCGATTGGTGTAGGTACAGATATTCCGAATTCTACTGAAAACATTACATTGTAGTATGTACAATTTACCTGTGTACGTACTTTTTCCGTTGCATATGCATTTCTGTATTCTGAGTTTTGATTTTCAATTATATACATAATTGGTAAGATTATCCGTTTACCCGTTCATCCGTTTATTCGTTTATTCATTCGGTATCGTAGACAAGATAAGTGTTTGATATTGAAAAACGTTACATTTTAGTACATTAGTTGGAGACTAAAATTGAAGCAGCCCAGGGGTTCCTTGTTTCTCTGGCGAGTTTCCTTAGGAAATCAACTAAAATTAAAACTAAAAAATCAACCCCTTGCCTAAGTGGAAGAAGAAGTAGAAGAAGAACAAAAATTTAGTAAAACATTAAGGTTAGATTATATTAGAAAATATGTATATTAGATGAAACAAAAGGTGAAAATGCTGGGCAGGGGCAAGATTATACAGAAGTCCTTTGATATTAAAAAGTAAGAATTAAATAATTATAGAAGTTGTATTTTGGCGCTTAGCCCAAAAGTGGTCTGAAAAACGTTTGTAGGGTTTGTAGATGTACATAGCAAATGTTTTAGATTCATAGTGACACATAGTCCATACATATAATTATGTAGTTAGTAAAAATTTAATATTACTCCTCAGCGCGGACTATAGAATGTTCAGGGCTGAGCATGTATTTATTTAAATACATGTACTTGAGAATACTTAAGTATCTTGGCAATGTATTTATATTTTATATAATACCAAATTACTATATTTTATAAATTGTATTTAAAATATATTGTAAAATTTCTTTGTGTCGTAGGCCAGTGCTATAAAATTTAAATACCTATATGAAACAAAATCAGGTTTCAAATATAATTATATCTTAATATATTGAAGTGTTGTTTTCTAGCCCTTATATTATTATAAGAAAAATTATAATTTTACACTTACTTTTTAATATGGACTATTTTAAGTCGGAGATTTTTCCCATGAACTCTTATTAAATTATAATTATTATACTTTGTACTTCTTCGCACTAATAAAATATTATATTTCATTCCAGTTCTAATTTTAATTTAGCACGACATGTTTCATACGAATGACGTACATATATCTTCCGGTGCCTTAACCTTTCTACTGTTAATCACACAAAATCACATCTGTTGCTTATGGATAAGTGTGTACCCAGTGCATATTAAATGTACGTTTTCTTCCAATTTTTTTTCTTAGAATTATTTCTTAGATATGGGTTGTAAGTTTAGGTATTATAAGCTTTTGTATATGTAAGCAAAACCATTCAAAAAAAAAATAAATGTTCTAAATTATGTAGATAGGGTATACAGGAAAAACTAGACGCTCTTTCCACTATCGATGCATCACTAACTGGGTAAATACAATGATAAAATAAATTAAACTTGAAAAAAATTGCCAAGTACCAATTTGCCACCTACATTCACATCTAAACTGTATTTAAAAATTACTAGCATGTTACAGAGGTGCGAATAAAAATATTTGTTGTAATAAACAATTAAATACTGGATATAATGTAGGGGAGAGGCTGGGACAGTGGCCACCTTTTGACGAAATTCATGATAACGTTAATGTAAATCATAATATGTGAATGATTATGCGCCCAATCAACGTTAAAGGAATTTGTACATTAAAAATATATACTAGAACGCTAAAAAATAGTCTAGGTTATACAATAGTTACTAATTTTGGTTTTTAGTAAAATGTGGCCACTCTACCACACTAACTGGTACAGTGGCCATTAATTGAATTTCTTATATTTTAATATCAAAATCATTACAAAAAAGAAAATACAAAATTTTAAATTTCAACAAACACTATTAGAAGCTAAAACCATTTTGAAAGTAAACAAATTTGCTGTTCGTAGTGTTGCGCCAGCACTTCTTGGTTTGAGCAAAATGAGGATTATGTCTTCTTTTGTTCGCCAATCGTAATCTAGTTTTTTAGCACCTTTTGGTTTAAGACCGTGATGAAGTTTGGTCATAGTCTGCAGGTTATTATGTGTTATGGCCACTGTACCAAAAGAACCTTGTTTAATAGAACAGCATCTATCATCTACTACTGTGAACATAGATCGTAATTTGCATAACCTGCAGGTGTTAAATATTTCACTATACACCACGAAACTTCAAAACTTTTAATATGCATGTTATTATTGGCATAAAAAAAATTTAAGTAACTCTTTTTTTACACAAAACACCTCTATACAAATTAATTTTCAAAATGCTTGTTAAAACAAAGATACAAGTGCCAATCTTAAACTGACTGTCGCGGTTAATATCGTTAACGTTTTGACTAAGTGGCTCGCATGTACCCGTTAAGCCTAAGCAAATATTTAAAAGTGGCCATTTTATTGAATATTTATAAAAATACCGCATATTAAAGTTAAGGAATTGGTACGTACGTACTCATAAACAGTAGAAAGGCTAAGGTTATTTGGATATAATTTAGATGTGTATTTAATTTATTATTATACTAATATTATAAATATTTTCAAAAATTTGCAAAAATTAACCATTAAATGTGAATTTATTTCTCTATATATAAATATAAACATACCAAATTAATATCCGTGTAATTTAGTACAAATTACAATTATAATATATAAATATCCTTAGATATATAAATCTTAACATGTGAGAAAATAAACAATTTAAAATAATAATAATAAACAAAATAAACAAAAAAATATAATTTGATTATATTATTTAACTTGTTATTCAAAGTTGAATTGTTTAAATATCCTTAGGCACCTAAAGAAACCTGAAGAAGAAAAACTTAAGAGAAAAGAAATATAATATTTTATTATTGCGAAGAAGTACAAGTTATAATTTTTAAAAAATAACTTCATCTGACGTAAAAAATTCTATTTAAATTGAAACAATAATTGTATTCTCTTGTAAAGAACATAAATTAATTTCAAAGCTACTAAATGAATTTTGAATAACACGTTACAATTTAGGTTTATAATATTTTTGATGATTGTAAACATTGTATTGATAATGATATCAATAATGGAATTGTAATAAAGTTTATACATAAATCTAAAGAGTCGTTCTCATTCAATTAACGTGACACAAAATAGCATACCAAAATAACAAAACGGTAGCGTTTCAATCTTAATAATTAAGTTGACTAATTATAAATAATGAAATAATAATTATTATGGTACTTTACGTTCTGACGTTTACTTACAATTTCTACCAGCGCCTACATATTTATTCATTCGTATAATATGTATGTAGGTTAGGTATGTAAAATCATAATAGTATTAGTCCACAGAAATTAGTAAAAAAATATGCCTTGATACGGAATAATTATATCCTACAGTTTTTGCGCGTTTTCATATATATATTATGGTGTCTCGAATAACGTCTTAAAAGTCCGAAGGAGGGGGAGCTCCGCCAAACATGTGGCAACAATGTAAAGGTGCTTTAAAACGGTTTTTAACGATTTTCTCGGTTCCTATCAGTTTTACGAACAAAATAAATAAAAAAAAAAATTATATAAAAAAGGTTCTATAAAATTTTTCAGTCCGAGCAATACTTTTCATGATAAACCCCGCTGAAAAATATGAAGTATAAATTTTTTTTTATTTTCTCAGATTAAAACTTTAATATAAACTAAATATAATGAAAACATCGGTAACAAAAAACATTAATTCAAACTTTGAATACATGTGGATGGATGTCGGAACGTTAAAACTACTATAATTGCCACCGTACTCTGAAAGAGATGTTGGATTAAACATCTGTTCTTTCCCTCATTGTTCTTCCATGCCGAGCAGGCCCATCAGGTTTTGTCGGTAAAGGGTATATACTAGCCTTGGGATTGGGGATTGCTGTCAAAAGACGACACTTTGTGGCCAAAACAACATTCCAACTTCCCGTACCTATAATCGTCTTTTAAACATGATTTTTAGCAATTGGACAAAAGGTTGTGGACCATTGTAAACTTGTCGAAGATTAGAACTGCATTGCTCATCAGTTTGCGGTAATTTCTATGGCCAATCTTGCTCAAATGTTGAACCAATCGAAGACGATTTATCACAACAAAAAATAAATAATATTAAACCATAAATTTAAAAAGAAAATTATTTTTTTTGTATTTTACGTTTAAAAAAAATTTTATACGTATTTTTTCAGCAGGGTTTATCATGAAAAGTAATGCTCGGACTGAAAAATTTTGTAGAACCTTTTCTGTATAGAATTATCGTGTCTTTCTTTTTGAATAGAGGTATTTTGTTCGTAAAACTGATAGGAACCGAGAAAATCGCCAAAAACCGTTTTAGAGCTCCTTTACATTGTTGCCACATGTTTGGCGGAGCTCCCCCTCCTTCGGACTTTTGAGACGTTATTCGGGACACCACAATATATATGAAAACGCGCAAAAACTGTAGGATATAATTATTCCGTATTAAAATCCTAAATGCACTGGACTATATAGACATAAAATAACATAACGCAAATTTGAAGTTGGCCCAAGTATATTATGTTACACTAAACAAACCTCATTATTTATCATTTTGAACACACGTATTAGTTTCAATGTACTTTAACTTTTTTTTAATTATTTTGTTATGCTCTATGCTGTGTAGCGTTAATTGGATGAGAATTACGCTTAAAACATAAATACGACGTAATTAATTTCAAGATTGACTAATGTTTATAACTCATATTATCGATGGATATGTGATTTGTAGTGTAACTTTATCTTAATTATATCAATATTTTAGAAAACCCAAAATATACACAACACTCTTTTTAAAACTAAAATGTTTTTTAAGTTATTCTAGTTCACTACCTGATAGTTAAAATTTAAGTTATTATTGTGTCACATTTTTCTTTGTTACATTACTGTAGGATTTCATACTAGTAATGTTTATCCATTTTACAATGCACTATAAGTATTTCAAGTTTATTTCAACTATGAATATAGTTGGGAATATGTAAAATTCAAACAATATATTTAAAAAGTTATATCAATTCAAAACGGACCTCGACTCCTTCGGGTACAAATGAGGAATTCTGATTTTGATTGATCAACTCAAAACTACAAATACATTAAAAATGCATAAAGAAATGCAGATCAAATAAATGTATTTGAAATACCATGCCCTTTCCTGGTGATGTCTTTAATTTTGGTGTTTTTCTAAAATTGATTAGTGGTTGGGTCACAAAAAATACTACATATTTTTTTTAAAGAAAACTGTGAAGAATAAGTTAAATTAGAAATCGGCCCAGATCAAAGGTTAGGCTGGAAATTAAAAAGGTAGAGTAAAATGTACAGTAGGTTAGGTTAGGATTACCGGTTAGATATTTATCATTATCATCATAAATATTGCAAGTGAAGTGGGGTTTTTGAAGTTTCAAACAAAATGTTTAATTTCTATTTTCCTTCGTAAAAATTTGTGAGAGTTTGGCGCCTCTCCTCGGTTTGAAAAATAAATGCTAAATATGTACATATATTAAAATTTCTATTCAACCACCCTGTAAATATTCCAAATGTATTTTCAGTAGGTACTACTAAAACTTAAAAGTAATTTTATTTATTTGTAATTTTGTATATAAACATTGACATAAGCTACAAAGCTTAGATTTAATGTAACTTAATTTATATTTTTATTCAAAATTATTTAAAAAATATTCTGATTGAATAAAATTGTTGAAATTATAGTTTAGAGTTTTGGTTATTCAGAGAAAAAAATTACATGTTTTATTTGAACTAAAATGTAACTTGTTTTGGCACACAAGTTTCAAATGTAGTTTTCGTCCAATTAACGCGACGCAACATATCGTAGGCATAACTTAGCCTAACAAAACGGTAGCGGTTTAATTGACAACAAAACGGTAGCGGTTTAATTGACATAATTAAGTTGACTAATTATATAATAATAAAATAATAAATTTGATATAATTATATTACTTATAATACACAATTGAAATAATTATTCAAATAATTCTAACCGCCGAGGCCCTCTACATAATAGGTAGGGAATAGGTTCCCAACTGGTTGAAGCTCATTGAGGTTCAACTGAAGCTTAAACGTTTGACACCAATTTTAATAAAATAATCGATTTGAGAAAACTGGAGAGCAGCGACATGCACTTAAAAAATTTACAAAAATTTATAATTATGAAAAAAGTTACATAATAAAACTTTAAAGTTGCGTTATGCAATGTTATGCTATGTTACACAAACCTAGGAATTTATTATTTTGAACGGCAACGTACAATATAAATTTCAATATACAGTAGAATCCGCTTAATGTGATCACTTCGGGCCAAGGTCATTTTAATAATATTAACTGATAACTGAAAACTAATAACAATTAGCGAAATTTAGAAAAAAGCGAATTTTACAAGACTTGGATTAGAACAAGATAGAAGAAAAAAAAGAAAGAAAAAGTGGCCGGTTTCCAAAAAAAAAATGATCACAATAACCGACTAATAACATTATCCGCGATCACATTAAGCGGATTCTACTGTAGTATTAAACTTTGTTGTTATGCTGTCCTATGTTGTGTCGTGTTAATTATTGGTTAAGAACCACACTTAACATATTGGTTAACTGGTTAACATTGAAAATTTTGATTCTCAGTCCTAATAAAACAATAAAAATAATTATATGCATACACCTATAAATTAATTTAAAAAAGTTTAAGAATCCTTTATCAACTACTACTTTTCAGTTTTTAAAAAAGAAAAGCAAAAAATCAATATTTCAAAAATATGCAATATTCAAAAAAAATATTAATTTAGTGACAGAATGCATTTTTCCGACTTATTTTAATTAATTCGAAGATATTATTATAAGAACAAATAAAGGTACATACACTTTCCTAAAGTAATTTATTTTATGTCAAAAACTCTAACTTTAGGTTTCTTGTTAGTTATTATTTTCAATTCATTACAAAAAATTTAATATTTTATATGTTGCCTTTTGTGTTGTTTTGTGACAGTAATCGTGATGTAATGTGAAATGAATTATGTAATAATTATTGATAACGTCTGGTTTTTTACAGGAAATTTTTTCCAAGACGAATAGTCGAAACTAGTACGTTTGACATAAATTAAATTACTTTAGGAAAGTAAATTCGAATTAGTTAATATGTTTTTAAACAAATTCCATCTCAGAATCCTTTTAAGATTAAACCGTCGTCGCCAACATAAAATACACACGCTTTTTGCTCGATGTGCTCGAAATTTTCTCGGATCGTTTAAAAATACACACGAAAACATTCTATGTTTATCATACTTTTCCATCATTGGCAGATGTAAAGTTTTCTTTTTAAAAATTTGTTAAAAAAGCTATTTGAACAGGGAATTAGTTATTAAAAGTAGGTACCTAATACAAGATAAAATTTGACAGATTAAAACATTTTTTAAATTTACAATTAATTTCCCGAATCTAATAGTCTATTTTTTAATATTGCCTGCTTAATTTGAATTTCAAATTTTTAGTATGCTATTAGTAGGTATATTTATGCTTCTATGTAGTTTGGTTGGTTTTACAAATTACCTGAATAACTAATTCCCCTACAACAATAGTTTTTTTACCTGTGCACCTATTTAGATGCTCGCGTTGAGTAATCAAATTCAAGTATTAATTAAAACTTTTAATGGATTGCGTTTAGTTAAGTAAATTTAATTTAATTTTTGAATTAATGCTGAAGTTGGTTAAATACCATTGCTTAAAATAAACTGTACAGCTCGAGAAGGGTTATAGTACTGATACTGGTGGTAGTAAAAGTAATTGTACGTAAAATATTTATTGGATATGATCAAAAGTCAAGCAGTACAGAAAAGATGGGAAAACCAGACTAAATTGCAGCCCACATTTAAATAACAGAGTTCTAACCAAAATTTTTAAATAAAATTACCCAAATTCGAATATAATAAACAATAGTAACAATAGTAATATGTACCTTAAAAGAAGGTAAATGCCACCCACGCCTGAATGTATTCCAACTATAATATGTTGCGCTTTTTTATATTTGAATAGTTAAAAGAATAACAGGCACGAAAACCTAAATAATGGTTGTCGCTGTCACGGTTTTTGAGATAGCGGTTAATTAAAACAATGTTAATAATTATTCTTCACAATTTTTGAAACTGAGTCCATCTATGTAATATTCAAGCGTTTTATAAATGGTCAAACAAGTATTTAAATTTGTAATACAGCAAGGATAATAAAATGCTTAAAAACCACTTTGGTAAACACAAAAATTACTATAAATTTTTTTTATTAGAAATACAGTGCATTTGTCAACGCTAGGTGTTTTATATCATCGTCTCTAATGTAAACTCGACCGTACCACAAATCCCGACTGAACCTAATGTTCATCTTACCATTCTGATAAGATTACAATAAGCCAATTTTTTTTAATCAATTGGAGTGCGACATAAGCGGATTACACTTTATATTTAAATTAAAACATTTCTACTGCAAGTGGGTTGGATTTTATTCTGGTAACTTTATACCTTGATGCATTGCGACACCCTGATTATATTCATTAACAAAATAATACCATGGATTGAAATTTTATATTTGAATAAAAATGTTGTATGTAGTCCATCATGTGCGGGTCCATCAACAATAAAATTACTTGTGCAAAAGTGAACCCGAAATTTAAACAATTAAAGAAGTTATTTATATTTAAATGCGCACAGTATGAATAATTGTTAAGAAATTGAAGAAGGTAGTACAAGGTAAAAAAAACTTACCAAATGGAAGCTCAAAACGGCAATCTACTAAAAGAGTGTGCCCCGTATGACATTTTGTGCCTACAACTTCACCATCTCGCATTACCAATTCCGCATCCAAGGATAACCATTGTCCACTACCTTCCTACAATAACACAGAATATTTAAAACATAAAATAATACGCTATTTTTGCCTCATAAAACTGAAGATCACCATTAAGATCTCGAACTATAGTAGAGGTAAAGTTAGAAAAGAGTTTTAATAGAAGATTTTTGTTATCTAGTATACAACAAGTAATCCAACGCTAAACAATGGTATTATAACATTGAAAATATTACTAACTATAGATTTATTTTTTTTAGAAATAAAACCTTCTAAAAACACATTCATAGATACACAAAATAGTATTATATCTAATATACAATATTATTACAATCTATAGAAAATTACATGTACACTAATGAGATAGTAATGATCCATTACTTAACCGTAAATAATTAATTTGCTAAGAAGCCATCAGTAGCAGTAGGTAACTTAACTACCCATTCGTTAAAATTTGATGTAATTGAACAGCATAAAAAGTAAAACCAGTAGTATCAAAATTCAAGTATGTAGATATAAAAATGTTATATGTGCAAGTGTTTTCTTTTGTTAAGATCCCGACCAAAAGTTGTATATTCGAAAAGAGCTTTAAATGCCTGCTTGAAAATATCATTTGAATGTTTATCGGTAAATTTTTTCTGTGTATGTATTTTTAAAAATATTTACATTATTTCATTATTTATAAATAAACTTATGCAGACCCTGTACGATATATTTCATTTAATAAATACTTATGTTAGGTATAGATGTTGTCTTTTGTTAAAATCTTCAAATTTGAATTTTCAGGGGTCGCCCAATGGAATTATAAATTAACTTCTTAAACAAGTTTACGTCTTTCACGCAGGATCTTAACGAATGGAAACATCTCTACCTATAGTAAAGCTAGTCTTCAAGTTAAATAGCTTTAGGATGCGTAGCCCATACTTAAACTAATTTTTGATTAACCTTTTTGTTAAATATAAATGTAACTTTAGGCATTTAGATAAATAAAAATGTATCATATTATTAAAATGAAAATTTATTTATAAAAAAATATATCTAAATTCTTTTGCATTACAATGAATTTATGCAGAAAGAGGAAACATTTATTAAACGCATGGTTAGCATTTATGACTATTGGAACATAAAAATGTTTTTATTACATTGAAATGAATTCGTACAAAAGAAAGGAAACATTTCTTGAACATATTCGATGCAGTTTTTACCAGACACAAATTAATCGTGCAAAGAAAAATATGATAAAACGTATTCAAAGTCTTTTTGACGTTGGCTTCTTGTCAATTTGCAAGGCTATGATTCTTTACAATAGAAAATCTAGAAGAGAATTAATCCATACCGATATTATTATTCCTAAATGGCATACAGTAGCTAGTTAAGAAATTTCGTTATTCGAAAAAAAAATGTAGTCTATATTAGGTATTCCTTAAATAGACAAGAAACTTTACAAGAAATTGTAGCCGGTTTATTGACCAATATGGTTTTGGCAACTTTTGTAAATTCCTGAAGTTTGTCAGTTTAATGATAAAATACCCTATTTTTTATTGCATCACCAAAAACAACATATTGAAGGTCGGGAAACAAAATTTGGGTATACTCATAGTACATAATATTACAAAATTGATTTAAAAAAAACATTTGATTAGAAAGTTTTCTATTAATTTCTGAATTATTTAGGTGTAAATAGTTTAACCTCTGATAATTCGCACATCTTAATGATGATCTCAATAAATTAATTCTAAGCCTTGTGTACACCTATACGAATTATTTTCTCATATAATTTAATGTTAATCGAAATTACAAATAATTAATCCGCCAAGTTGATGATGTTATTTCTTGAAATATAATTCATTTGAATTTGCAAGTTAACTAAAGCAAATATGTTGTTTAATTTATTTTTACCTCGTTTGCATATTGTATTATTTGCAATGGAACCCAATTGTAACCCATTGCACGATCCCAAATCATTCCTTTGCTCCAAACTTCTATTAACAATCCTGTATTTACATCGTTTGTTTCGCTAAAAAAGTAACAACAAAAATTATTAAACTACTTTTTCAATAATTGTTCCACTCTGTGAAACAACAGTTCCCAAAAGTTGTTTTGACAACAGAAACAAAAGTAAGCAAGTTTTAGAAAATAAATAAAATAAAGTTTTTATCACTATCGAAACTCTTATTGCAAGTTTTCAATTAATATTAATTTATTAATAATTGGGCTTGTTAATTTTTCGAAAGAAGGTTGTCTTTCCAAAATTTTGTTTACAAAAAAATAATAAATATTAAATAAACTCTCAAAATGATAATTTACAAGTTTCATAATATTCGTTGACATTTCATTGCGAGCAACGAATTCTCGATTGGTTAAAATTAAGTGATAAAAAGTTTGAGGCAGTAAAATAAATTAACTTAAAAAGTTTCTCGAGTTAATAAATATAACATAATGGATTAAAATAACACCTTTGAAATAATAATAAGTGATTCTTTGAATATTTTGTAAACAAAAACATTTCTACTTAATTTGTTAACTTAGAAACTGATATATTTGAAGAGGTAATATGAAAATTATTCGTTACAAGAAAAAAATGTAATTGTGAAATATAAATTTTTGATAATGTCAAAATATGTGAAATTATTGTTAAATTGGACGTGTAATACAAATTGTTTCTTAACAATTCTCTAAATGTTCCTAAGAGCTTCACATTTATTACGTGTTTTGACTTTTATGTCGTCCAAAAGTCATTTTATTGAAAAAGTTGTGGTATTTATAACTTACGACTTGACAATGAATTTTGAAACTACATCACAATAAAAAGAAACAGAATAATTTCAATGCTGAACACGCGCCAATCGATATAATATTACCTAGGTATATAATATATCGTTTATTTACTGTTTTGTTATATTATGATCTAATATGTATATACCTAAAAGATATCAATTTTTATTTTAAAAATTTATAATATTTATACGTTAATAATACATTATGATGTTTTAAAAATTTAAAAATTATAAGATCTACAAAAGAAATTAACTTAAACATTTTCAAAAATCCGAAAAATAAAAAGCTTTGCTACTCTGGATATCATATTGACATTTGATTATATTTCAATTGCGTTTTTTAACACTTGGCGTGGTTGTTGAATTTACTGAAAAGCAATCTATAATTTAGGAATTAAGTTGGACTATAATACCTATTAAGTGTTTGATTTATTACCTACGAACAAATCTGCAACATCAATTTACTCGATAGTCGATAGTGCTAGTTTATTTCCGCACAACTTACATTTCTGATTCAACCGAGAGTTTTGAAATTGCATTGACCTATCGATAAACCGATATCTCGACCGCAGTACTGCAATAAAGTCGATTAACTTAATTCCCAAACAATATTAGTAGTTGTTATAAATAATGAAATTAATTAATAAAAAAAACTTGGTTTTAAAACGTAAATATATTTTTATAAAAATCAAAACTTATGCCCAACAAATAATTTAAGCTTTGTGATATTCAAATTGAAAATAAAGTTTCAAAACTGATAAATTCGTTAAAGTTCTTCACAGGCAACTTAACCCTAGAATAGCAAATATTCAATAATAATAATGTTTGAATGCACTCAAAGAAGAGATAACAACTGACTACGCAAGACAATAGTAAAATATTCAACAAAAGAAGGAAATACAATAAGGAATATAAAGAGATGCTGGTGCAAAAGAACAATTTGTTAAACAAAAGCGTCAGTAAAAACACAACTTTTTGGTTTAGAGAATAATAATGAATTTAAAATAAAAAAATTGTAATAGGTATAGGTAACACATTCAATTACTACGGAAGCTAAGTTCGCTAAGTCAGAAGTACCAAAAGCAAATTTTTAAGGCTTTTTACTTACAACAAAAAATCCTGTTCCCAGCATGGTGTCGCTCCTTTTACAGTCACCGTAGTAGATTTAACATTTTGTAGTTTTAACGTTACGTAGGTATTAAATTGAGATGCTGAAAAAATTAAAACTATTATGAGTAAAAGTATTCTTGTGAAATAATATTATGAAAATAATATAATAGTTCCTAACTGAACAGAACTTTTAAAAAATTTTCAAAATTTTGAAAAAATCCAAATTCTTTCAAAACATAATAAAAAATTATCTGTTTTCAGCTGTTATTGGTTTTTCTGAATTTCACCCCGACCTACTTTCACCAATATTTTATGGGCACCCTGAAGGTATTTACATAGGTAGATACTAAAGTTATCTACTTCATATTCCATATTTTAGTATCACTTGAAATTTTATAAATCTAATTAGACCAATAATACTCCTTATCGAGGGGTCATGTATTTTCTATAGAAAAATTAAGAAAATCTAAATTTAAAAATAGGTATAATACAAACAGAGAGATAAAAAAATGGCAATTGAATAATTCATCTCATTTTAAGCACATAAAAATTATTTAAATTACGTATTAAACCTACTGATGTATAAATTAATCGAGCCCACAAAAGAAAGAAAACAATTTTTTGCAACGCTTTTAATATGCATTGAATTTCTAAAACAGCCAAAAATAACTACGATATCTGTTGATGCGAAATTAAATTTTTCACTACATTATAAGCTTTATAACAAAACTAAATTAACAGTAAATAAGATTCATGTTATTTCTGTTAAGGAAAAAGTAAACTAGGTACGATAAATTACTTAAACGTAAAATTTAATTCAGTAAATTAATGTCCTAAAAAGCCTTTCAAATTTAAAATTATCCTAGCGCAACTTTTCTCACATGTACGCGAATAATTTTTTCTTAATTTAATATAGCTGCTAATCATAAATTTGAACACATTTACATTTTATCATTTAAGATGTTAATCATAATAAATTACGAGTTATTTTTTGTGTGAAATTACATTTTCAACATTATATAGTTATTTAAGAAGTAATCAGTTTTGTTATTTGACGCCGTATAAATAGAATAGTGGTGAAATATAATAAAATTAAGTATGTTTTGGAAATACTTGATAAATCTAGCAGAAAAATCCGATAAGAATGTGGTTTTATTAAGGTAAGAAATTTATTTTTAATAATAATAATTTTAAAAATACACTATATTTTTTATAGCGACAAAGCACGAAATAACGCTAATATTTACTTTACCGAGAGTTGCCCAGAAGCTCTCAAAGCATGTTGGAAAAATATTATGCAAAGAATCACTTCATAATTAAATGATTTTAAATTTTAAAATTTAAATAAAATTATAAATATTCGTAAATCTGCAATGTCACTTTTGTCCAGATGTTGAAAACAAATTTTATTCTCCTCAATTTATGTCGATTTTCAATCTTTCACACAGAATATTTTATAACCACACAGACATACAAGATTGTGCTTTTGCAACTTGTGAAAATGACACTCACATTTTGCAACTTATTGTATAAATTACTATTATTTCCAATTATTAAAGTCTTAATGACAAATCATTGTTATAAACATAAAATTATAATTATTTTAAATAATTTCATCAATATCCAGCCCTTCTGGGAGTATAGACCATACCCTTCCCCCGGGGAAAAAATTCCCTCATAAATGATATAAGCACACTAAATGACAATGTTTTTGTGGAAGCTTTCTCCAAAGGCATATAATTGCGAAATAAAATATAATTTATTACTGACTCGCACGAATAGATTAACAAGGTTATAACTATGTGAAAATCGAACAATCATATTTTTGGGCGTTATATGTAAATAAATTATAAAATTGATAATTCAATGGGAAAATGCTAAATTTCAAAGCTTGAGATTGTTCACAGAGATTTTGCTTCAAATCTTCAAAAAAAAATTACGAAAATTAAGAATTAACTTTATCAATTGCTAACACTTAATAAGGTAACCATTTTGAATCCTAGAAAAGATTAACTTTTTTAGCCAGAATTTTAAGTAAACATTTTTTCTTAATCTTTTTTGTTTGTAATGATAAGTACATAACGTACTTAACGTCAGTCTACATAACGTCAGTCAAGTTTCCTATCTATTTTAGAGCATAAAAAGTGACAAAGAATCAGCAGCAGATGTTACAATGAAAGATAGTAATCCACCTCCTAAAATTTAAAGTAAAAACTTTAAATAAGTAGTCACGTGCCCAAGTGAAGTTGCATAAAAAATGGTTTAAAGTTATGTGAAACGAAACAGTGATTATGATTTTGGTTGTATTGTTGTAAAACTAAGGCAGTTTTTTACTTATGTTGGAGAAGAATCGTTTTATTTCCCTAATAGTAAAATTGAATTTAATGATTGATTTATGCTTTCCCTTTACCCCTCATAAATTACATCAGATCAATAAAATTCCCAACTATATTTACTAAATTTGCATGTTATTTTACGTCAAACTTTGCAAAAAATTAATTTAAAACTTTTGCAAGGGAAGTTAGATTAACTTAGATTGTTACCTTGCTTAACTTAAGGTCAAACTAGCAATAGATTGATTTGTAAATAAAATAAAAATACTATTAATTACTACCTACACGCCTACACCCCATTTTCTATAATGATTAGTAAAAAATATTTAATAAGGGACCAACAGTGCCCAGACATCCCTAAAAACCAATTAAGTGGAAGAAAAACACAAAACAAACTCTGAAAAATAACAAACCTAATTAAAATAACAATTGTATAATATAATTTTACATACATAAATGGATATCTACGTCAAATTCGCCGATCAATATTACAAACAATTTTTATAAGTTACTTACGAAAATGTTGTATTAAAGCTGGTTCACATTATGCGATTTCTCTTGTTACTTATCATATTAGAAATATTTTTACGTTCACACTATATACGATTTTTGGTACCTATTATACAAGTGATAGTTAAAATAAAAAGCCCGATTTTTAGAATTAAACGGTTACTATTTTCTATATCTACATTTACATCTATTTTAATCATAAAAACTGATGGTTATTTAATATAAGCGTTGCTTATGATTTTAGATAGGAGTTTTCGTAAGATAAAGTCACATGAGAAATCACATAGAGTGAACCAGATTTTAAAATAAAAACGTAATGACAATGAGTAATTGCAAAATTCGATTTCCGAATGTCTTTTGCTGTAGGATAAATTGTGGAGTTTCTTAAAACAATTCGTTTTAAAATAAATTAATTAAATTCCAACAAGAAAGCTTACTAGAAAACATGACCTAAGTCACTACGGACACGAACGATATATTATATGAACAAGGGTTAAATATTATTTAATCTTTTATCATGAGCGTTGTTCGTGCAAAGACTTCCTTGAGTTTTTTTTAATAAACTTTTCCTCATCATAGAAAAATGAAATTTGACACCGAACTTTCACTAGTAAAACATATTAATATACTTCTAAAATCTTTTAATATTACTTTTAATCTAAAGCAACATAAAAGTTACAAAGAAAAAAATAGCAAGTGACCTTTCACTCAAAACGCTGCAAAGAGATAAAGTTATGTTCAAACTTTAACAACCACTTTAAACGTATTTCTGTGCAATTTCTTGTTTGACAAATCGTCTCGTGCCATACACTCCTTATCATGACAGTTTCTTCTGCCAAGATTCACAGATTTGACCAACGCCAGAGTTAATTAAAAATAATGTGAAGAATAAAATTGGGTGGTCATGGTATATGGCGGACCGGACTCTTGGTTTGACTATGCTGTATCCAGATCTACGGTATGACTTTTTACCCACTAAGGTAGTGCGATCTGTGATTCACGTGTAGTTGAAGGTTCTTTTCGAATCTATCACGTGTTTTCAACATGCAATCAAAATCGCAGGCAGGTAAAATCGCAAATTGTGCGAACAGCACCAATCCAGATAATATAATATTACGATATTATGTAATTTATATACAAATTTATTCGTGTTAATAAAATGTTATGCTTCGTATAAAAGAATAAAAATAGCAAATGTTCTACTTTACTAATAGCAGTTATCACTTATAAAACTTACGTAGGTAGGTGTACTTTCCTAATTCCTTTGATATAACTAAGTTATTTCAAGAAAAGTATAGTAGTAAATTCGTATATGAAGTTCTTTAACAATAGGAAACAAAATCTGCAGCAGCGAATACCCAGAGCTGTATTAGATTTACAACAATTGAAGTATATACACAATAAGAACAGACTTTAATTACTATAAAAGCTTAAAACTATTCCAAATCAGAAACATTCGTGAACGTTTTGATATAAAATAAAGTTCAAAAAGTTCCCTTACATACTTTTGCCAGATTAATATCACTTAAGTGCTCTAAAGATAACCGTTGAAGAAGAAACAAATTGAGCAGTGACTCGTGGAACAAAAAAGCCGTAAAAACTTCCTCGTTGCCAATTCAAAATTCTAGAAACGTGTTGAAGTAATTATGCTCTCTTAAATATTTTACTTGTTAAAATATTCCTGCAGTAAAAATATTGTCGTAAATATGTTAATTTTAACAATAACTTTTTGTTTTTAAAATAAAGGGCAACCATGATAGTCACAATATAAGTTTAGTCACCTGTAACACTTTAGGTATTATCGTTATAAAACTAATGTCGTGAAGTTAAATAAATTATATTTTTTATCAGATAAGTACCTACACTTTAGAAAATATTATATTCCAGCTTTTTAAAGGTATAAGCATTAAAAGTTTGTTTGTTGTAACACGCAAAAGCGTTTCCACCTTGCCGTAAACCTTGTGCTTGGTAAAATAATAATAGTGTTTTATAAAAACATACTACTTAATCTTGAAACCATAACCAATGAGTGAGTAAATAGAAAAGGGGCTTTTAAGAAAATGAAAAACAAACTTTTCTATCGCTAGATTAATAATATATATTATAGGAAATCAAATTTTATGCTGAATTTTGTTTAATAATAATTATAATTTATGTTGTGCAAATTTTACAAGTGTAATTTAAATTGCACGCAGTACCTAGTTCATTGATTATGAATTTGAGATTTTCATTGAGCAGTAAACATTCAATGTTACTCATTTTTAATTTCTTGTTTTAAAAACCACGGAACACTTTCTAAAAGCTCACAATAAGCAAAACCATTTTGCGGATAATAGTTCGTTCTACTGCCATCGTGAAGAAAAAAATAGTTTAAATTCAGTAGTAGTATCTAACAACTTAGACGGTCGTTTAAAATTTTCTGACCACCGTTCTCGACAGTGTAACCACTTCTTTAAAGTCTTCACATTCCATTTCATGAGGTACTTTACTCCTTCACAGTTTGTAAACTGGTGTAGTCTCATATAGTTCCCTCTTCATACCTTGCTAATTAAGTAGCACTGCTAGTCATATGACTTGGTAATAATATTTTTTACGCTTTATTAATGTTAATATAATTACTCATTTGGGGCCAATTTGGCAATAGCTTTAATGTTAAATTAACTAACTGGTCTCTTTGTATAAATGGGAGACTTAAAAGCCAAGTTAATAATGTATTGCATTTGGTAATGACTTCTAAACTACAATTAACTAATCAAGTTATTAAGTAACCGAAAATTAGATTAATAGAACCTTCAAGTTATTGCAATGTGTCACTCTTATAAATTAGTGTTTTATTTATTTTGTTTTTATAATATAAAAACTTCACCAGTTTTATTTCAATAGCAACATCAAACGTCTCTACTAACAAGCTCGGTAGTCCAATATTAATTTTGTAATTTTTTTGTTAAAATTTGAGTTTATTTTTTATATTTTAATTTAATTCAAATTTTTTAGTTAACTTTACTTCAAATTAAAATATATGAACGAAAATGTAGTATTTACCTTTAATTACATAATATCAACGTCTACATCTTATTAAAAATGTAATACACTATAGAGCAGCAATTTCAATCGGAGTTATGCCGGCCTCAGCACCGTATACCCGGGTCGTGTCTCAAAGGTGAAAAAAGGGATTTAACATAGTATTGTTTATTTTTGCTGATTATTGCTCGCCAATTCAACATACAAGTAATAGCACCTATCGAAAGATTAAAACTATTAAGCATTAAATAATTCTAAAAATATGAGTAAGATTAATTTGATTTTCTTTATTAACTACTTGTTATTTTTTGTTGTTTATAATAAAAACAAATTCAATTCTTGGTTACAATACCCATTTGTTTTCTTATTATTAGAAATAAAATTTAAAATGGCATACAACGCTAATTCCCTCTGTTCGACTTTGAGACTGGACACCCGGTACATGATAAAAATTCAAAATTATAAGCACTAGTATATTGCACCTACTGCAGTGTAGTCTTGATGTAAGTGGAATACAAACTACGCTGTCGCACACATACTCGACAATGTTAATGTGTTCACGAGTTCTCCGTTCATTTTCTCATTTATTATTGTGTTTTCATTTGATTTAATAAATTGTAATTTTACAGACTGTGTTCAACAGATACAAGCATAATCGTATTTTTAGAAAAGCAATTGTTTTACTTCACTGCCGGCAAGGGATGGCAAATATTTAGTGCCGCCTGATGCCAGCAACAAAACTATTTCAACTATTTCTTTTTATAAAGCATTACTGCTAATAATGTTTTAATATATTAAAACTGTTGACCACTTAATTTTTAAATATATTAATTAATATTAAATCAATATGTTCATTATGATGCCTACGTTCATGGATTGCTAAATTTGCACTTTAGGTAATCTGCATCAGCTGCATTTTAGGTAAAATTTCATTATTATCATTTAATATGTACATAATGACCTTTAGCTTATTTGAAAACTTACCGATTGCTGTATAATTTAATGTATAGGTAATAGATTTTTTAAATTTAATTTTTATTAAACCCTTAGTATACTGAACGGTTTTATGTATTCGCTAGAAATTGAAAATGATTTTCTCAAACTTGTAAATTGAGAATATATAGTAAAACTGTTTAAAAATAAAAAATAAAAGTGAAAAAAACCATTTACGTGAATTTATTTTCAAATTTAGCATAAAACTAAAAATAATAATTAATGTTGCAGTAATAAGTAGTAGACAAAAATCTAGTCGAGATTGCGTTGTAACTTGAAAATTAATGGCTTTCTGATATTTTAAAATCCTAATACTTGAATTTGTTTGTTCTCTAATCTAAATTGACATTGGAAAAGGTAAACAAATGACATGTGTCTCTACCAGAATGCAAGATGGTTATTAAGGTAGGATTTTATTTATATTGATAATGTAAAAAGAACAGATTTTGTATAAAATTTTGTAAAATAGTAAATTTTACATGTTTTCACACATTTTGTTACATATTTCTGCATGTCCCGTCGATGGGAGGTCAGAGAATAGTGCAGTCAGAGCAAGATCATAAATTAGTGAACAGTGTTAATAACACAGTTGAAAAACGAGAGCTTGTCAGTAGTTGACAAAATAGCTAACATCAAAGATGCCATCCGAAAATTAGAAGAAGCGCCAGGAGATATTGGGAATAAAATTAGGAAGAGAGTGAAGCAAGTTGGGTCCGTTGCTTTGCCCCCCCCCCAGTTAAAATTTTTGGCCAAAAAGTAGCTCCCGAATCTATAGAGCCAGCACCGGTTATCATCCAAATATTAAAGCTAGCACCATTATAGTTTTTTCACAAATCCACATTGAAAGTGGAGGGAGCTAAAGTAACTTTAGCCTCCCCCAGTTAATATTTTGGCTCCAAAAGCTCTGTAATCTATATAGCCAGCACCAGCTACCACTCAATTATTAGAGCTAGCACCATTAGTTTTTTCACAAATTAGTATTTGATAAAAATGTCTAAATGTTTCATTCCACTGCGCATGAACGATGATAAATTCCACATGCCCCGCCCATTCTAAACTTTACTAATAATTTTTTAACAGCTCAAGGCTTATTGTTAATCAACATTATGTAATTTATTTAAGAATTCCGATATTGGCTTACATGCTATAGATAAGAAAATGACACCCGACTATTTGATTTATCGAAACATCTTCTTAATTTTTTAAAGAGTCATTATAAATTTCCTATTTACCGTTGTGTCGTCTCCCATAAGTCAAAAAGTGTCCCAAATAATTTCAAAGCTTTGTATCCTTACAATAATGTGAGTTATTTACTCGGGGGGGGGGGGCAGAATTTATTTAAACTTCATAAAATAGATATTTTGTTCATTTTTCTAGTGATTCAAATTTTTGCCTACAAGCGTGCAAAATTTTGACTTTCTAACGCCTATCTGGTCGCACATTTTTAGTTTTAAGGTATTCTATCAATGAAAAGAAAATCCTTGAAAGTATGATACAACTTAGACTTTTTTCTGAAACGCAAAAAATCCATTGAAAAGAACGAAACTCGTAAATCAAAATATCAAAAACTTATAGGAAAATGAGGAAATCGTAAGAACTAAGCTACTTTTTAAGCTTCTTGATTTTCGTATCCATTTTATAACTATTTTACGGCTAAATTTACAATTCAGATTGAATCAGTTAGTGAGAGAGTAAAGCCATCTAGAATTCAATTTTATATTTTCTCATTTCGCGCCACTTTCTAATCCATTTCCGGATGCGCTTGGAGCAAGCGCATTGAAAGAGATAACCATCCGTTTTGTTAACTTTCTTGGAATGTCCCTACATCTGTACTGTTTAGCTTCAATAACTACTGTTATTATCATTTATAATAAACGATAAAATGCTTGATTTTAACAATATAACGTATAATTATGTTAAAACAGTGCAGCTACAATTTTTTCATATTTCTTGCAAGAATTTTTGGATCTTTATTTTTTATGCTAACTATTTTAGTCATAAAACCAATACAAGATACTTAGATGTTGACAAAAAATACTCAATTTTTACGCTTCGTAGAATATTATGCGTTCATAGGAAAATGGGGATTTTCTACATATTATTTATAACGATCAAATAAAGGAATATAGGTACAAAAATTCAGAATAAATTGTACTTTTTTTGAAGTTTTTTTCCACCTACTACTGTTTCTCCTATTTCTCCCTGTAATGATATATTTTTTGGCAAAAAAACTAATGTAAATATTTTAAATCTACAAATTAAGGAAAAAATTAACAAATGTGAATGTTCAATACTTATACCTAACTTATAAAATACTTATAAAAAATTATAAAATAAAAAATAATTTTTGAGTAATAAGCAGTAACTGATGAAAAGAAAACTCTTATTATCAAATAAATTTATCTTGTATAATTCTATTTAATATATAATTATTAATATATATATTATAATTATATTATAACATGTATAATATAATGAATGTATACTTATCAGCTACACAGGACTACATGTCCTGAATAGGACATACAGAAAGAGCACAATTTAGTCTAATACACCCCATTGGCCCCTTAGGACATTAAGATATATTATTGTTATCTCTTTGTCAATTTGATCGGGTAAGGTTGTGTAGTTGGTTTAACCCTTTGTCGTCTGTTGGTAGTTTTAAGTTAGTACCAAACTTTTATTTACCCATAAACTTTTTGTAAGATATAAAATCATCGTACAACCTGTACGTGGAAGTATCTAAAACATCTTAAACGTATTTACACTAAAGTGTAAAGTCTAGTACTAACGATTTCGTGTGGTTTGGCATTAACAAGCCTGAAAAATCCTTATCAATATCACGTCACATGGGGTTAAGCATCATTTGAATTAATGAAGTTCAATAATTGAGTTTTACAATAAATAAATCAAAATTTATAAATATTTTATAACTACGCTAATAAGCATCATGATGATGTAATTCCTAATGTAGCTCGCTTTAATAAAAGTAACCCTTAATTCGTTTGAAGTGTCGACATCCTTTCCTTTAATATTGACTTTCTAATAATAACTCTGTGACTTTTTATAACCTAATAATTCAAAAAGTGTATTACCGTTACATTTCAGTAAAATCGAGTGCACGGATTATCTTTTAAATTGCGACCAGAAAATTATATTATTAGATTACAAAGCAACTGGAGCTGATGGCCAAAGTATCAAATTTTAAAAAGTCGATGAATAATCGCCCTAAAAGAGCTCTTGATTAAATTTATCGACAGTAATTTTTGTGATTCTCTGTACTTAAAGTTTACCGATATTTCAAACAGCTGTACGTAGATATGATTATTATCTTTATATAGAATGGAATAATAAGTACTATAACCATGTTATTAGTATTTTAACTAACCTTTATTATACGAACGTTTTGTATGTTAATGAAAACCAATGAAAAACCGAGTTAGAAATTGATTGGTATTCTGTCAATGTTGCCTTTATTCATTTTTAGGAAATTTCAAATATTAAATTGGGGATAGATAATGTAAAAAATATTTTTTATTAAACTTAAATTTGAATAAAAATGATTCTTAATCTTAATTAAAAAGCAATTTTGTATGTTATGTTGAAAACTAAAGTAAATTTTCAATAACCTTCGTTCATTTTATAGGGCTTAGCATGTGTGTATTTTTTTAAATTTTTTAAAATCACCAGTTTCTTCAAATTCATGGTACATTAGTTGGTTACCGTTATTACAAACAAAATAGTGCATCTCATACCTGAAAACGAATTTTCGTTGAAAGCGGTACAACAACCTTTTAAGAGACAAATCTTAAATCGATAACACCCAGTCCTAGGTCCTTCGGCCGTTCTGTGTTTAGAGCTATGTATGTTATTTAGAAAGGGTTGTATAAAAAAGAAAATTTAAAACTTGAAAGTATAAAGGATAAGTTAATTAAAAATAATGTAATAAGTAACAACTTTTCTGGGGTTATTGTGGTGTTTTCTTAACAATACATTAATTTTAATACTTGGTATGATTGCTGTGTTTAACTAAATATAATATGAAAATTTATAAATCACGCTTCCAGCTGGTGCCCGAGCTAATTTCATTTTATTGTTATAATAATATATTACTCTGATATAAATAATTTATCATGGCTTACACAGTGGATGCCACACATCAGGACATTTTAACGTATGACTGATTAAATGTTGTGTATTCATCTATAATTATAAGTTTCAGGATTTTTGGCATGAAAAAATTTATACAATCCCAATTATTATGTATTATTTGTTGCACATTGGAAAAATTGTGTATTTCTAATAGAAGTAAAAATTTACAAAATATTAGCAGCGTACATTTTTTAAACTATTCTTCTGGGTCTTGCATTCGTGTGATGTTTTCTATATACTTTTGTTATATTAATTTCATTTTAATAAATATGATTATCAATAACGAGCTACAGGACACAACTAAATCTTATTGTATGGATTTCGCAATCCTATACATTTAAAAAAAATTATTTATGATTGAAAGTGCTTACTGTTCATTGATACGAAAAAATATGCAAATTATGTGAAATAGTCTGCGACAAATGGGCCCTAGTTGTTTAGAATTTCTGATTCTCATCAGTATTATTTTTTCGTATCAATGAACAGTAAGCACTTTCAATCATAAATAATTTTTTTAAATGTATAGGATTGCGAAATCCATACAATAAGATTTAGTTGTATCCTGTAGCTCGTTATTGATAATCATATTTATTGTATTTTCAAGAGCTAATAATTTTAATTAATATAATTTCATTTTAAATTAAATTTATATCTGTAGAAAGAGAGACGTATATTATATTAAAATTATAAAAGTATATTATGGTAAATTGGATAACAAAATGTATATATGACAAAAGTAATTATTTGAATTTGCATAATTTCTGTTATTATTACTTTCTCGTAACGCAACATGTCGTTTTCTGATTTAATTAAGTCAAAAAATTTACTAAAACCAAGTAAGTTAAGTAAGTACCTACGTACATTACGTTTTAAAATGAGAAATGGCTTATCATTAATTTAAAGGTGATTGAACTTATTAAATTCAGGAAAATATTGAAGTAAAATTTCAATATTCCGTACCAGCTAGCGGGAAAACGAGTTTCAATTAATGCCAACAATTTTTCAAATAATATTTAAATTCCTTATAATGCTAAAGAATATTATTCATTAAATAATAGGTATACCTAAATTTTTTATTGGTGATCAATTTATTTTACAAGAATAAAGTTTAATTTATTACAATACACTTTAGATTACAATTTATAGATTTGAAAATGAAGTAGATAGAAAAACGGTAAAAGCAAAGTTCGTGCATTTATATAATAAAACACAATACCTACAATAATAATTTTCATTCATTATTAATATTTGTAAAAAAATAGTGTTATTAATAGTATTATTATAATTATCGATATAATTATTATAAAAAGTAAATCATACTAATAATTATAGTATGTATACTGTATAGGTATGGAAAAAAAGCACTTCATTGCTTAAAATTATATTGTTTATATTATTATCGTTACTGAGCAAATGTTAACAACTGCTGCATTTAAAGTATTGTGTTGAGATTGGATTTCAGCATTAACACTACCACAAGTTGAAGTATCATCCAGTATTCTGCCGTCCTAAGCTAAAAAGCAGTAACTCCATTTCTTAAAAATTTTATTTATATCGCTTTTGAGGATTATTACAACAATATCTGTGATCCTGCAACACTAAAAACTAGTAGGACTAATAGTTATATGCAATAATTAGTAGTCTTACTATTTTTTAGTGTTACAGGATCACAGATATTGTTGTAATAATCCTCAAAAGTGATGTAAATAAAATTTTTAAGAAATGGAGTTACTGCTTTCTAGCTTAGGACGGCAGTATTATAGCTAATAGGGTTTCAGGACAATTCAACGCGCCTCTTCTTATTTTTTGTTTATGCAAATCCTGAAGCTGAATGTCAACATATTTAAACTTAAATTTATTTGTATCTTTTAGATGTGCTTTTGCTTTCTTTTTTCTGCTATTACAATAATATAGACTCGAAAGAGTCAGAAAAAATGTTATGTCCTGACTTAAATTTAATTTGAATTAAAAAAATTTGCATTGTTATTATTAAAAAGTAAGTTATTTTTAGAAAATTCAATTTCACATTTTACCAAATTTTCAGAATGTATAAAAATTTAGAAGTTAGAAGATAGACGATAGAACTCATCACTCAAAAACAATATGTTAAGCTATGCTATCAAATTCTTATAGCTATTTTACTTAGAAGTTTGACAAATACAAATACAAAAACGTCTTGATAAATATTGTTCCAGAAAGTATTTCTTCGGAGTTTAAAAACCTCTGCTATAATAAAATATTCAAATTTATGTATTTATTTTTTTTTTGTAAATTCATTAGTGGACACTCGAATATTGTATAATTTTATGTCAAAGTTTTTAATAAAGCAGCTATAAGATTTCAAAAAGAATTTTGAGCTTATTGTACCTTCTCCTGGAATTTGAAATTCTGCTTTTCAACATCGTGTTATTCTTTAATGACTTGAATAAAGTTTTAACTCAGGATACCAATTGACTTAATGAAATCCTAAATCAAGATAGTTTTTCTGAGATTTTTTTTGATTTGTAAAGATTACAATTGTAATTAAAGTTATCGTACCGAGTTAGAATTTAAAGCTTGTCTGGAAAGTCATTACTCTCCTTTTCTGAGTTAGACAGCAGAGTGAAGATTAAATTACCACGATTTTTAAAATTGTGAACAATATAAATTTAATTACACACAAGCGAAACAATTCTTTTAAAATTAAAGTTAAGATTAACATTTCATCAGTACAATACTTAGATAAAATATTCGAAATTGCTTTACAGCAATTTATTTTATAACGTAAACGCTTTAGGTAAAAATTTAAGGGTGTCAGTTAAATGTTCAGTAAGAACGACAAAAATGCGACGTAATGACTTTGTACTAATATTATTATACAAATTTTAGACAATACAATGTGTCTTGAAATTATTTTGCCAGTAATTTTTAATTGTTTATTTTATTGTAATTTTTATTGAAAATTCTTTAAGATCAACTTAAAGAACTTACACATCATAGCAGCTCCACATGGCAAATATACTAAAAAAAATATCTCAGCTTATCTTCTTTTAGAATTTGTATCGGCAAGTAATGCAAATTCGATGTGTGAAATAGCGTTGCTTTGCTGTTTGCAAATAATTAATTTAGTTTGCAAACAAATGAGTTTGTTGTGGTAAATAAATATTCGACAACAAAACAGTATTCCATTTAAAAGTTCTCATGTAGCAAAGCTTTTCCGTAAAGATGCAATCTTTTTAAAAAAAGATGTAAGAGTTTAGAAAAGAATTTCACCTTTTCACATTTAAGTAAAAATGTACAAGAACCAATCTTATAAACTGTTTCTTAAAAACAATGCTTTTTTAAAAACTTAGCTCGTATTTTTATATTCTGTCAACATTCGTACAAAATAGTTTTTTCATTATTTTTTAATAAAACATAGTATATTGTAAGAAAGATTCTTTTTATCAATTCAAAGAAAACAACATTTGTTTCTTTAAACAACCAACAATCTAAAGGAACAATGTGGGTTTATACTAATTGGTTATATTTTTTTAGTTTTATTAAAAAACCGGTTTTAAAGGTTCATATAATAATGGCCTTTAAATTTACTTACCTACATCAAAATTTAAAGGAAATATTGTTTGATCTCAAACCATAAGTAAAAATAACTCTTTGTGAGTTTTTTGGATGGGAGGAGGGTTACAAAATGCTATAATTTCAAATTTTGCATTTATGTTTCCCTATCTTTAAAATTACATAGAACTTGACATAAAATTACTTTGTATCAGTGATAATAATATCCTAAAATATGATATTAACTTGTTCTTATTGATTATGTGAATAGCTTATTGCATCATTTAAAACTAATAAGTTTATCTTGTCTAACATTATTGCTTAAATAATGTAATTTTTAGTATACAATTATTATTCTCGTGGACCATTTCAACAATTCCATTGCCTTGTATACCGGAAAAACCAATTCAATAGAATATCTTTTGAGAAGTAAAGTTAGCATAATATTATCCCTAACTAATACCAACGACTGACATCAACAAGTAATATACTGAAAACCGTACCAACATGTTAGAGATCATTCAGGAGGTCATGTCCCATACAATAGTGCGCAGAAATGATAAAATTCGTTTTAACAAAATAAATACAGTCCTGAAAATATCGTTCTTTGTTGACGTTTTGCTTTGACAGATTCGCTATTTTCGTGCTTTTGATTATTAAATGATATTAACATTATTTGATAATTTAAATAACAATCAGCCTTTTTTAACGCAATTTGAGTATTTTTATTATACTGAGGTTAGTACAAACAACATTTTAATTTAAAATCGTTTTTAAACGAAAATTTTATTTTTAGGTTAAACTGCTGTGTGTACCACAAAATCTTTTTTTACATCTATTTGACGAAAACGTTTATTATTTTATTGTGGTAGGTAATGCATAAACAAATTAATTTAACATCGTTTTTTAAACAAACAATATTTTTTACAGTTAAAATTCATTACTAATATGAATAACCGTAAAGTAGTTCATAGTCAAGGACGACAAATAATTTATAATGTCATTCAATATATTATGAATAAAGAAAAATGCAAAGGAAATATTTTGTATGCAAAAGTGTCATCTGCAACTGGAGTTTCTTATAAAACTGTTATAAGAATAATGAAGGAAGGAGCTGAAAATCCTCAACAAGCCAAGTTTTCTACTCCCAGGAAAACTATTAAAAAACTACAACAAGCCAATTTGAAGAAGATGTTATTAGGCGTATAATTCATTCTTATGCGACTATACATAAAAGGCGACCTACAATGAAAACTGTGTATGAAGCGATGAAAAAAGATCATGGCTTTTCTGGATCGCTTTCATCATTTCGAATTGTAGTACATAGGATTGGTTTTAGGTGGAGAAAATCCCCATGTAATAAGCAAATACTTGTTGAAAAAAGTGATATTCGAGGTAAACGAGTTATGTTCTTAAGAAACCTTATAAAATATAAAGAAGAAGGAAGAAATATTGTTTATACGGATGAAACTTACATCCATAGTTCACATACCGTTCCTAAATGTTGGGACGATGGAAGTACTAACGGTTTAAAGACCCCAGTGTCTAAAGGACAACGATTAATTATTGTTCACGCTGGCGGTGCAAGAGGTTTTGTTACGAGGGCCTTATTAATATTTAAATCTGGCTTTAAAACTGGAGATTATCACGATGACATGAATCACAAAAATTATTTGAAATGGTTAAATGAAAAATTAATTCCAAATCTAGAAAAAAATAGCGTTTTGGTTATTGACAACGCTTCGTATCATAACGTTAGTATTTTAAAATGCCCTACGTCTTCATGGAGAAAAGGTGCTATGCAGCAATGGTTATCAGAAAGAAATATAATATGGCAAATCAGAGATACAAAAATGGATCTGTATAATATAATTAAATTACACAAGCCACGTAATAAAAATTATGTAGCCGATAAACTTTTAGCCGAACATGGCCACGTTGTATTACGGTTACCACCATATCACCCAGAATTGAACCCTATTGAGAAAATTTGGGCGTTGGTAAAGAATCGTGTTGCCGCACGAAATACCACATTTAAAATGGACGATGTCCGAAGATTGACTGAAGAAGAATTTAATAAAGTCACAATAGAAGATTGGCAAAATATTTGTCGCCATGTAGAAGCCACAGAAAAAGAATATATAGAAAAGGAATATATTATGGATGATGTAGATGAACTCATTATTAGAGTAAATTACGAAGATGAAAGTGACAGTTCAGATTATCTGTCTTCGGAAGATGAAGAAGATGATGAAGAGTTCAATTTAGAATGTGAGCCCATCTTGTAAAGATAAAAATAAAAAAAATCAATTACTCGGCTAATAAAATTTACTTCAATGTGCGATTACTCACTTTCTTGTTCGTTATTATTTTATTATAATAAAAATAATTTGTTTTACTTGTACAATAGTATTTGCTTGTACTATAATAATAAAGTTTTACAATAAATTACATTCCTATAGTAATCATTTTATTTTTTCTATAATTAGTTTTTCTTTTCTATAATTATAATGAAAATAATGTTCAAGTCAGATTTTTTAAATTTTCGCGCCAAGCTGATGTTTTCATTTAACATTTATTCTTATGTATTTTGCCCGTTTCGCGCATTGTATGAGACTTAAGCTTCTGAACGAACTCTACAACAGTTTTGCTTAACTGCATAAATCTAAATTGTGGTTTTAAATAGGCAGCGGCTTTTTGAAAAAAAAGATTGTGATTTTGATCTACTTGATCAATCATGATGGTCTTTATATCTAACCTGAAACGTTTTTTTCAAGGTCTGGGACTTTTCACACAATTTCTAAAGTTATAAATAGTTGAAAATTTAAGTAAATATAAGTTAGAAAGTAGATAATCGGTGCAATTTTTTTAAGCCTAGTTGTTAATTATAACAGCTGAATTTAGTTGAAAGGTTAGTTGTTATGACAGAAAATGCTGTTTTCTAAAATTCGAAGTTGTTAAAGTTAATTCTAATTAGATTTAAAAATTCGCTGACGCGAGCTACATTTCACTTTGGGCATTTCTTATACACTCTGTATTCGATCGGAACCAGAGCAGTCCGGCACACGTTGTTAAATTGTGTATTACGAAATTACAATATATTTAAAGTTCCTAACCAGATTGTTAATTGCAGTTGTTATTTTTCAGTTAGATAACAACTGCGTTAACAACTTTTTTAGAAAATTGCACCGATTACTATATTTATACAACCGCTTACCAAAACCATTTCCGTTCAATTAGTGAATTACATCTATACCGCGGTCAATCGTTTATTAAAGCTTTTTGAATATTATATACATAAATTATGTATTATTGATCATTATTATAATAATTATACTTGTTTATTTTGGTAAAATTAGTGAATTTATCAATTCACAGTGAACTAACTTACAAAATTTTTAAATTTTTGGAAATTTAAACATAACCGCTCTTTTTTCACATAATAGTATATGTTCGCGCCACTTTCAAATCCATTTTTCCTTATGCGCTTTGGACAAGCGCATTGAGAATGATAACCATCCGCCATATTGAAAAAACCAACCAATTTTGTTGTAATACCAATTCTGTGCATTTTACCGGTTTTTTCGATTGTTTGAGACCAACTAATCCTCAACCACCTGAGAGATTATTGGAACATTTCACTACCAGTTAGTAGTGCTTATCAGTGACCATCCTTTTATTATCCTTTCCCTTCACCTTGTTTGAATCCTATCCGAAGATAGAGAAGAAGTAAGAAGATTAGCTGGTAAGTCACAATAGAATTAACATATCTTTTCACTATCGATAACCCCAATACAGTCCACTTATTCTTTTCTCACCACAATTTATTTGGGGTGAGATTTGGCCCAAACATTTGTTCCTTCGAGCCGAATTGGGTTATTATTTGTTTTTTCTTCCCAACCCAATTCAGTGATTTTGGCCCAGTCGATTGTTTTAATTTTTCTGGTCATTTTTCTAATAATTCAGCAATTTTTGTAGTTTTGATCCCGCCATTTGTTTGATGCTAAATTTTGAATTTGTAATATTTCAATTTGTGATTTTGTTGCAAAAGTGGGTTTATTTTATTATTGTTAAAATTTCCGATTTTGTTAAGTTGATTTATAGTTTTATCACGTCCTTTAAAATTTTATCAATTAAAACCGAATTTATTGTAAATTCAATTTACGGAGATTACCATGACCAAATCACAAATGGAAAAACGCCTACAATTTTTGTCTGCAAAACGTGAAAACCAATTTAGAAGAATGCAATTATGCCATGATAGTGCAGAAAACTTCAAGGGTGATTCTTCTAACCAAACCTATAAAGAACAGTTTAAGATGAGGTACCATACTATCGATGAACTAGTGTTAGATTATACCGAAACTACCAAGGAAATAATCAATTTAAAATATGACCTATACCCAGAACAGAAACCTGATTATGCGTTGTTCCATGGTTTTCATAATTTAAATGATAGAATTCAATATCTAGCATCCGAACCGTTAAAACTGGCAGATAATTTGCCTACAACACCATTAGTTAGCACTAACAACAAACCAAAAGTTAACCTTCCGAAAGTTGAATTAGTCAAGTTTGATGGTAGTGATATGTCCCTTTGGCCAATTTTTTATGCTAATTTTAAAAATATGATCCACATTAAGTCGGAATTTTTCAAGGGTGAAAAACTCCAGAATTTCTTGGGAAGTTTACAAGGCAAAGCATTAAAAACATGCAGCGGTGTAGAGCCTATACCGGATAATTATGATGTCATATGGAAACTTCTGAAAGATACCTACCATGAAAGTAAGATAATCATAAAACATGAAAAACTTCTAGTTAGCGACCCTCATTTCAAAAATCCTAAGACATTCTTTACCAATAGTACGGACACTCGTTCGAAAACCGTCTTTTGAAATTGCATTTCGTGCAATAAACAGCCTCATTTGTTGAAAGATTGTATTCACTTCAAGAATAGCACACATGAGCACAAAAATAATAATCTTTGCTTTAATTGTTTTTCATCTAAACATTCCGCATTATCGTGTCCATCAAGATTTAGCTGTACGATTTGCAAGAAACGACACCATGCCTTGTTGCATAAAACCAATTCTATTAGCTTGGTAAACCCTACTTCATCTACCGAAATTTCCAATACCGCAATGAACTCGAACAACGAAGCGGTTCACAGTTTATGCACCAACGTTCTGTCAGTCAAGATTCCAAATCCCAATTACGTTTTGTTGAGCACAGCCCTAATCAAACTAAAAAATAAATGGAATCAAGTACGCACACTTCGATTTATTATCGATAGCGGTTCTGTGTCCAATTTCTTGACCATCAATTGTTGTAACCGATTCGGATTACCATAATATACCAAGTTATCTACTAGTGCCATTGCAATTGGTTCAGCTACCAAAGTGGACGAACAAGTTTAACCATTTTTTCTGATTTGAATTCAAATTTGAAATATCCAATTGAAGCGTTACTTATCGATAAAATCAGTGACAAATTGCCAAGTTTTCCTGTAGATATTCAATTCTACAACCACCTGAAATTTCTACCATTAGCTGATCCGACATTTAATATTCCTGGTCCGATTGATGGTCTTCTTGGAGCAGCCATGTATGCCGAGATTTTAGGTCCTCACAAAGTACCCGGATCTCTTAATACCCCTACAGCCATTAAGACCACTTTAGGATATGTAATTCTGAGTAAGTTTTCTCCAATAAAAACCAACATAAGCCCCCTTTACCAATCCACGTTCTTGACCTTAGATAATTTAGCCAAGAAAATGTTTGAACTAGAAGATTTTAACCCTCCTGCGTCAACTAAAGAAGATACTGTCGTTGAAGAAATACCGGTTGACAATATGAAGCATGATGATAGTGGCCGTTATACAGTAGCCTTACCGTTTAAAGATGATCAAGAAAAGTTAGGTGATTCTTATTTTCTTGCTGAAAAACGATTTATTTCTTTGGAAAACCGATTGTTAAAATCACCAAATCTTTGAAAACTATACAATTCCGTCATCGAAGATTATTTAAGCCAGAAGCACATGTCGTTGATACCAGAAAGTAGAATGAATTCTCCTGGATATTATATTCCTCACCACTGTGTATTCAAACAGGAAAGCGTTTCAACCCCCTGTCGAATAGTTTTTGATGCAAGTATGAAATCTGATACTGGAGTTTCATTGAATGATGTTTTATATACCGGCGCTAAGTTGCAAAATCATTCAATACCGATTTTGTTAAATTTTCGCTTATTTCCAATTGCCTTATCATCGGATGTCAAACAGATGTATCGTCAAATTAACGTGATTGAGTCAGATAGACCTTATCAACGCATATTATGGAGATTCCAACCAGAAGATCCCATCCAGGTTTATGAGTTAAACACGGTAACTTTTGGTGTCAAATCATCTCCGTTTCTAAGTTTACGAACAGTAGAACCATTAGCTAATGATGAATCTCTCTCCCATCCACGAGCTGTATCAGATGTTAATAGAGATATGTATATGGATGATCAAATTTCTAGTGCACCAACTGTTGAAAAACCACTTGATTTATACCCAGACCTCATTAATATGTTCAAGTCAGGTGGATTTCAACCAGTAAAGTGGACTTCCAATTTTTCCAATTTTTTAGAAAGTATTCCAAATGAATTAAATTTAATCCAGCCTTTTGAATTTATTCACGATGACGTGAAAATCCTTAGTTTACGTTGGAACCCCAAAACTGATCAGTTTTATTTTAAATTAAACCCAAATATTCTACCCTGCACCAAGAGGAATATGTTATCTTTAGCAGCACGCATGTTTGATCCATTAGGTTTTTTGGCCACTATCATAATATTTGATTATTTGATATTTGATTTAATTTCGTTATTGGCAAGACTTCTAGAACATGTTCGTGATATCTATTCTAATCGAGTTAAAATAAACAATATTTATGCTTTCACGGACTGCAGTACAACCTTATGTTGGATTAATTCTTCTACCAAGAAATTAAACCATTTTTTGGAAATACAATGACAAAGATACAAGCCTGTTTACATCTAATACATTGGTATTACGTTCCGAGGAAATTGAATGTGTCTGATTGTGCCTCTCGAGGAGTCACTCCTTCAACTTTACTTTACCATCCGACATGGTTTGCTGGTCCTCTTTGGTTAACATCGCGTCCCGAATGGCAGGTTAAATGTTTTTATGAGTTTATGGTTCCCCCCGATGATGATGATAAGAAAGAAATAGCGTTCCTTACCTTTTCGGATATGATTTCTCCATTGCATTTATTGATAAATTATTTCCCGTCTTGGACCAAGCTTCTAAACGCCACAGATTTTGTTCTCCGATTTATAAAGGTTTTATCAAACCAAATACCGATAGCCACTTTGCATTTAAAAACTGTTGAAATGTTTCTGCTAAATGCCGTTGAACATCGTTACTTTCCATGCGAGTATTATTGTTTCGTTTCATCCAACCTACGTTGCTTATGTCCCTTTGTAAAAGATGGAATTGCTCGGGTAGCTACCATTCGAACAAACGTTGGAATTTATAATCGCTCATTGATAAAACTTTGTTTAATTCCAAATCAGTAATCCAATTTATTTTAATTTTTGTTTCTTTTTTATGAATCCGTATGTATTTTATTATCTACTCGTATGTTGAATTTTAAGTTTTATTTGGAATTTCCTTTATTTTGTTTCTTTTATGATATTTCCTTTGTTTATGACCATGATTCTTCTTGAATTGAAAATTCAAGCCCGGGCCGGCAGGATGTTCGCGCCACTTTCAAATCCATTTTTCCTTATGCGCTCTGGACAAGCGCATTGAGAATGATAACCATCCGCCATATTGAAAAAACCAACCAATTTTGTTGTAATACCAATTCTGTGTACTTTACCGGTTCTTTCTATTGTTTGTGACCAACTAATCCTCAACCACCTGAGTGATTATTGGAACATTTCACTACCAGTTAGTAGTGCTTATCAGTGACCATCCTTTTATTATCCTTTCCCTTCACCTTGTTTGAAACCTATCCGAAGATAGAGGAGAAGTAAGAAGATTAGCTGGTAAGTCACAATAGAATTAACATATCTTTTCACTATCGATAACCTCAATACAGTCCACTTATTCTTTTCTCACCACAATTTGTTTGGGGTGAGATTTGGCCCAAACAGTATACCACTTTTCAATGCTTATGACTTTCCAACGATTTCATTATTTTCTATCGATTTATGAATTTTCGTTTATATTGTAATCTTTTTAATTCTGTAGGCAACCGTAAAAATGTGAGCATTAATTTGTTTGAAAAGAAAACTTTGATCAGTTTTTCAAAATTTAGAAAATTCTATAATATAAGAGTACTCTTTAAATAAGAGCAAAACATTAAACTATAAAATAAAAATTGAAATAATATATCAAATATTTTGGCATAATGAAGTGTTTTTATCGTAATTGGTAGCAACAAGTTAATTGTTGACAAGTATGCGGTGACAATGACGGCCAATAAGACTTTTAAGAAAAGTTTTTTCAATAAGAAATGAAAACGTCGATTCAGTTTTATTTTAAAAACTTATTGGAAAGTTCAGAAAATTATTTAGACGAATGTCGACGTTTGCAGGTAATGACAAAACAATAACTAAGTGGAAACAATGAATGTTTTTTTAACTGCTAGAAAAAATTTTGTAATAAAGGAACAAGTCTTTCGGGATTAAAGCTTTGTAAAAGTAAACTTATAAATAGAAAACAAATATTTTATATATTTATGTTCATTTTTGTTCATTTGTTAGGTTTAGAAATTTTCTGAAAACTGACTGGCATTGAGTAGGTAGAATTTTATTTTTAAGATACTATATTATATCAAATAAATATGACTTTTTCATTATACTAATTGAATTTTAATATTGTTCCGGATAGTTTTGTTATAAATTATTCTAGGTTTGCCTGATGAGAATTCAAAATTCGAAACATATGATATCACATATAATTCAACTAATTTGCATAGTTTTAATCTAATAATAATTAACCATTTATAATAGAATACTGGTCGATATTTAAACCAGTCAGAAATGTTTTTTATATAAGTTGTATCATATTCAACTATCAATCACAAGTTCCTTTAAAAAATCACCCTGTTTTTTATTTTTCGTAATCTACCCAATAAAAGGTTAACAAACAGTAAGTTTTTCATTCCGAAAAATTCCGAAAAATCCCCCATTTCAAAAATACCTGCTCCCTCCATCTGAAAGATATTTAAATCAATTCTCTTTAAATTTTTTTTCCAGTTTATTGTCTGATGATGCCATAGTATGATGAAAATGTTAGCGATATTTTTTTCTCGATAGCGCATTTTATTTGTGATAACTTAAAAAATATTTTAGTTCGAAAGAGTATGTGTGCATTTTTTTGGATTTCCTAATATTTCCTATACTTGTATTGATTTTGTACATGTAGTTATTGATCACCTAAAAATTTGCCTCCGCTGATACTGCACATTTAAGAGAAAAATTCTAGGAACAAAAATTTGATAGTGATAATTTTTGATTATTAGTTATTTTTATCCTCGTTCTTGAAGTAAACCACCCAGTCCCTGTAGGCGATTAAATTCATTTTTAATGGGCTTCCTGCCAGAACAGACAAAAGCTTAAATTCAAGATTTTAAGTAATTTCGTTGCTTCTTGTAGATGCTGTCACACAAATTCACCAATACATAAATCCAATAAAGTTTTCAAATTACCAAGCATAAACTAAAACACTTTTAAAAAATCGTTGGTAAAAGTTTTAAATTTGTTTAAAAATTGTCAAAATAATTCGCCAATATAAAATTTTAGATTTATTCAGTATAGTGTAAAAACTGAGTTTATAAAAGTTTTACGTTCCAGCATTAAATAATTTCCAATGTATAATAATTCAGGAACTCTTATCATTACTTAAATTAATCTCGAGGGGCAAACTGCTAAGGAAATTGGGTGTACAAGTAAAGAGAATTTGAGGAAATGTCCGAGGAAATCTTAGGAAGTCCGAGGAAATCTTAGGATATAGGAAATCTGATGTAAAAATCCTAGGCAATCTTATTTCTTTATTTTACAAAAACTTTTTTGAATGAAAATCATGATGCATCGTCTAAGAGGATATCCAGGAAATTTTTTAAAAACGCCAAAAAAGGAAATCTGTGTACAAAAATTGATCTTATTATTTCCCCTTCGTTTAATCTTGAGTTAAAGTTTAGTTAGTTCTGTTCTTGTTACACAAACTTCAGCTGTAATTTTCCTTGTATCTTAATAATTATTTACCATGTTTGTTATTATTATTTTTTAAATTATTATCAATTACTGCTTCCTAATTTATCAATCTTTAACCATATATTTAAAAATAAATTTTTGATAAAAATATTTTTTAATTTATTTTTGACTTGATCAATTTTTTAAAATTTTTTCTGAAGTCAGTTATAAATTTCGATTTCTCGCATTTACGCCATTTTGGAATAATTCTTTTTATTTGCTTTCTGTGTTAAATGAACATTTTTACGATAATTCTGAATTTTCAAAAAATAAGTAAAACAAACTTTTTCTTATAAAATTAAAATAAAATTACAAAAATTGTTCATAAGATCCCCTTATACATGTATATAATACGTTATATCTGAAAATATTTTTCCATGTTCTTTATCTAGGGCTGAAGAAGAGGTATGAAAATTTGTAAAACTGTATTTTAAAATATTTTTTGAAAATTTTAATGCGCGGGATTCTGTAGTTATTGCGATGAAGATTAAGAAATACTTCAGTTTTCTGTTGTAACTTACGGCGCTTATTCTGCATCATGAACAAGATATTCTCTTTTTTAAATATTTTTCAAAATGAAACCTATTAATCAGACCATTACATCACAAGGGTTAACCGACAACGAAACGATTTGTAACCGCCGAGAGTCCGGACTACAATAAAATTATTAATCAATTATTAAAATTTTTCGTTCAACTTGCGGAAGTATAATAATATAATCATGGAAAAATAATATGTAAATTAATAATCAGAAACATAGGTAGGTAATTATAACTTTAATTTATAATAAAATAGAAGTTTTCACTACTAACTTTGCATAGAAACTAAACTTAAACTTTCGCAAAAAGGATCCTTTAATCTAGGATTAAAATTTTTAGTAAAATCTTTGTAAATTATTTGAAAGCAATTCGAAGAGCGGCCCTATGAAAATTAGACAAGACATGGTATTAAGTAAGTTTTTTATAAATAACAAGAAACTAATCTAACATTTTAAAACCCAACTTTTGAAAGGGAAGCGACATGTTATTCTCAATGCGGTCACCTACCTAAATTGCAAACCGAAAGTTGAATTGTTTGACGAAAACAAAATATTTGATTTGCATTGTACTATGTCGCTGCCAATAATATAAATAATATAAAAGTAGGGCTTTGATCGCATGAATCGCATGGTCGATGTGTCAGGGGATAGACGCGCAAAGAGTTTCTCAATTTGAAGGATCACCTTGTTATGGATAAATTTGTTCATCAAATGTAAGTATTATAACTCGTTGTTACTGTTATTGTTATTAATTTATAATTTATTGTAAACTGCAAAAAGTAGTGTTAAGTGCAGTTTACGTTATGCGATTTTGTTTACAATTTTGATCACGATTTTGCTTCCAAGTTGCCGTAAGCAAATTTTTCAAAGTTCACGTTATACAATTTGACCCGAAGATGAACTAGCAAACGAAGTCGTGAACAGAAAACCGCTAAAACCAATTACACAAGAGAGATCGTATGTAAAATCGTAAGCAAAATCGCATAACGTAAACTGTACTTTAGTAATACTAAGAATGTTTCAATATTAAGGTTCAGTACATTATAGACAACGACGTGATCTAAACTGAACAGTTGGCAAAAATCTCGTATGTTTTTATAGAGAATTTAAGAAAATAATAAGATACGTCACTTTAAATAGATTAAATATATTATGTAGTTATAAACATTTCCGATATTTACAAATAAAAGAACTACAATAAAATGCAATAAAAAACAGAATAAATTATATAAATTATTGAAGAAATCAATCTAAATTTATAAGAAGTATTAACGAGTAATGATAACAAAATATCGAAAGTATGCACTTACATTATTATGCAATCACATTCGGTCAATGTTAATCAAATGACAAATTAATGATGATGCTATAATAATCGAATTTAAAATGGCAATTCAAATTGGAGTAATTGCTATAAAGAATAATAAAAAAACATTACATTAAAGAAAACGTTTTAATGTAACAAATATAGATGATGAAGTACATGGAATGAAACCATTGAACACGTTAAAGCTGATGTACTACATAGTCTACTCAGATTACATATTTATTATAAAAAAGAAAATAACACAAAAATGCATTTTATGTTAATTTATAGGTAATTGACTGAAATTTACTAGAATGTACTGAAATAAATATACTAAAAAATTTAATAAACTTGTTTGGACATAAATAACAATCGGTGCAATAAATTTAGCGGTTATAGTTCCAATATTGTAATTTACACATATTATCTATTATGAACGAAGACCAACATGATGTAATAAATTGTAAATGCTATACACTGGAGTAAAAATATAGCATATTGGAAAAAATGAGAGAAACAGTATACAACATAGTATTTTTTTCAGCGTAGATTAAAAAAATTATTTCTTTAATTCTTTGTTCATTTTATATAAAAAGTACGAAATTTAAAATTTTTCCATATGTTCAAAGCTTTTTAACTTTTTAATCGACAAGTAACCAATCTTAATTTAAATGATCCGTATTATTCTCCTTAGTATACTTGAAAGAATATCCATTTATATTTTTATATGAAACGTTTCAAAATCCTGCTTCATTAAATTATAAAAGCTATTTTAAATTACAATAAATTTTAAAGTCATCTGAAAAGCTTAGTATAAATTAAATCGCTGATTGGAATTATTTCACTCTGTTTAAATTAAAATCAATAAATATCGGATTAATCTAAGAATATTATAGTAGACAATTAGAATTTAATAGCTTACTATTTTGTGATAAAAATGCTTTTAATGCAAATTTTTCAGCAATATAAAATTACGTTACCTTTCGCTCTTATAATTATTATGTATAATACATCATTTTCTGTAATTAATTATATTTCAGTAAGGGTTACTCCTTTCACGTAGTACCTATGTATACCATTCTTTATATATTTAAATTTTCTGATAAAATATAATATTAGTTCAGTGTGTGTATTTTTAGCACATTAGAGATGTAGACAAAGTTATTATTTCTCAATACAATCGAACACGCAATAAAAATTGCTATTATTTTTAAAATTTTGATTTATAATAAATTATTCATAAATTAACTTTGAAACATGTTAAAATTTACATGGCTGCTATTTATTGGGTCAGTGTTTTAAACCATTTTTGGTCAGTATATTAAATAAATGGTCTGTATTTCGCCTATATCCATATTCACAAACGTCCGTAAAAATTTTAACGAACCGTTTATTTAAACAAACCAATGGAATGTATTTGCTTGGACTACGAAATCATTTTCATTGGTTTGCAATATTAAACGGCTCGTTAAATATTTTACGGACGTTTGTGAATAAGGGCACTAATCTAAAAATCTAATAATATTTTAATTTTACCGTTGTCCTACTGCGTTTTTGTTTATTTAAAAATATATATCGATTATGTAGATTATCCACTATCTCAACTATAATTTCTTTATTATAGCAGGTATGGTCTCATTAATATATTAATACAGAAATTACAAATATAAACAAAAAAAAAGTACTGCTTTTGAAATAGTAGTAATAATTTTATAATTTACTTCTTTTTTGAGTGTCATACACTAAGTATGCAAAATTACTTACAAATCGATATGAGGTCTTAGATCCAGCAGTCTCTCGTTCTCTTAAGCACATAATCTTTATATTAATTTTATAATAATAATAGTAATAATAATTTAGTCATACTGACCAAATATCTAAATTATACTGACCAAATTAATATCTATTATACTGGACCCTTAATTATTTATATTGACCAACATAATTAGGTACTGACCATTTATGCATTAAAATACTGATCAAATTTGTATAGTTGCCAATTTACATATACGTATGCTTATATCTAGCTCATACATCTGATACCATCAAATTGTTTCAATCTGCTGTAGAAACAAAACTAATATATGAAACAGTATTTTACATACGAAAGTTCACCTTCAAGTGCCATAGAAAATTATTTGAACTAATAAAATAAAAAAATTTCGTAATTAAAGTTTATAATAACATTATTTACAAAAATATTAGTCTATTTTATAATTAACAGGGGCGGTAAATATTTTTATACTTACCTTGAGCACCAACATATCGAGCTTTCTTTACTGAAACAAAAAATATTTAATTAAAACTTGTTTGTATTAATTAAAATTTTCAATTTGGTTTTAATACCCATCAAGTAAACATTTAACAAAATATTTTTTTTAATCATGCTAAAGTTTCTAATTTTAGTCTTTTTATACAGACATCAAAAATGTTACGTTCTGCTGTTTAAAAATTAAAAATTTTGCACATTTATATTATTATGTACCTACGTTTAAATTTAAAGGTTTAAATTTTTTACATGTTGTAAATCTAGTTTACATACATAACTTAATTTAGTATTCAATCAAAACTATGCGACAGAGGGATATAGTTTGCGACACGTGATATATTATCACATGTTAATAACAACAATAAACCGTGTACCCACGTATCATCATTATATTTTATAAAAATATCTATTTTCTATTATTATCAACATAATTATTATTTTTAAATGTAAAATTAATTCAAATTTAATTGAATAGGTATTATACGATATAAATCATAATAAAAATATTCGTATATATAGAAGAAGCTTTTACTTAAGAGAAAATATTTTTTCAAACTATTACTACTTTTACGCGAAGTGATATTTTTTATACTTGCTCGTAAATCATAGCGGAATAAAGAAAATCTGAGCTTACGAAAAGGTATAATTTTCATTTATCCAATAGTCCACTGGAAATCACATTCTGCCATTTCTATTTCTCACGCCTTAAAAAAGATTCAATAAGGGTTGGAAGCTAATTTGTGACTTAGATTAGCATTTTTTGTACTTTCTGTACTGCATAAAATTAAAATATAAATTAAAATGATTAAGATTATACAGGATGTTCGCGCGATCGTAAAGATTTTTGTTTGTTTTTCTTACAAACTCGGTATCTTTTAAACAAATTTTCTTACAGAAAAAACTTAGATGGAAAATTTAACAAACTACAACTTTAATCTATTAATTCAAAAGTATAATTTGTAGACAAGCGAACGCTCTTTAAAAAATTACTAAGTTATTAACACTAAAAAATCAATAGTCTCCGTGCTATTGCCGTTTGGAGGCAAAAATTAAAAAAAATTTAAGGCTAGATACCCCTTTCCCCAATGACTTGAACTTGGAGAATAGTGCAAGTCCAATAAAATAAAGTAAAGAAAAAATCAGAAACTCATTTAATTAGATTATCATAGATAAGGAAAAAGTTTAAATCGCTATAAACAATATAAACGACAAAAATGTCAGCAACCATAAAATACAACAATCAAATTTAACGACATTTATAAGTCAAGTCACACGAAAATACTCTAATACGAGGGTTAGCTGAGTGTTCTGAAACTTTTTTTAGATGAAGCCATTTTATTATAAAGTATTGTTTTTCGACTCCCATGTGTGTACTACGAAAGAAATCAAAATATAATTTTTTATGTCATTTTTAATCTTCACTAACAGTATTGCGTTATGTCAGAATGTCAGCTACCTTAAACTCTTTTAGACAGACACGAGATAGTTTGCCGGCAAATAGTCTAAACTTTGAAAAACACTAAATTAAAATATAATATACCCATAACAAAAGATGGTAAATTTAAATATTATGTAAATAAAACGTTCAAAATTTAATAATGTATTCCAAACTCAAAGCCGTTTTAATAACGATGTATAATGTATTCAATATAGCGGTATATTCAAAAACCATTCAATTTCATCAACTTACTATGAAAGTATAAAAAATATATATAACCCTTACAAACCCAACAAGAATTATAGTCTTACTTCACTGTTCGGTAGTACCAGATTGGTATCTCTTTGATTTTATTATTTTTAGGGTTTCGATCTAGCGGGTTTGTATTAAATCTTTTTCTACAGTGATACTCTTTTATCCACTTTTTTTACTTTTACTTTTCATCCACTGAGGGAAGATAATATACACGTTTAAAGAAGAGAAAAATCCAGTTTTACAAGAGCGTAAAATAATATCAATATTTATTAAATCTGTTTATCAAATGATATTATTTTAATTAAAAAATCACAGGGTTTAATATGAAACAGCGCAGTTCGGTGTAAGGTACTACATACTACATTCTGCTTTATCGAAAAACTTTGGTTACTTTCAGTATTAATATTAATATTAAACGAAATATGATTTAATTATGATTTATAAACTTAAGATAAACTTAATTAATATTAATTTTAAGCTTATCTGATGATAAATTAATACCAAGTTGAATACGTCTCTCTTTAATAACCTGAAATATTTATAAATCATAATTAATTAGTAGACGTTTGATTTGCTGTTAAAAACCTACCGAAAACAGCATAGTTACCGTCAACCATCTTAATTAACATCAGAAAAGGTATTGCCAATACACTGGCATCGCATCTTGATAATCCCCTAATAGAAAATTCAAATTAGTTTTAATGCAGCTTTTCCGGTTGGTTGTATTATTTGCAGGAACTATTAAAGCAGAGTGCTAATATTTGTAGCAGGCGCAAAAAGTAGCAGGCTAAACCGCACAAGGTAATGTTAGATAAACGTTAGCTGAGCGTAATGACCATAATCCGTAAACGCGTTTACTAATTAAATTAGGAAATTAAAAATGAATTTCTCAGGATATGCATTATAAATACTATTTCGATCCGAAAAAAGAAAAGGCTTTTGTTTTGTACTAAGTACTAAATCGTACGAAACTTTTATAGTAGAGTTGTTGTTTGTAACGAACGAGACCTACAAAAAACAATAATTAAAAATAACGAATGTAAAATAAGTTCTTGCATTTTATTATATTGATTTTACAATAAATTCTAGTTATTTCGTTACAATAAAAAAATTAACTAAGATATTACCCCTATACTAACTAGGAAGCACAAAAGCGAAATTATTAAATTTCTTTTCTTATTTTCTGCCGAGATTTACTGTTCAACTAATTCAATTTGCGACTACCCTACACTGCAATGTAGTGGAGTAGTACAATTTAGTACGATTTAATTTATTTAAAGTAGTTTTACCTGGTGTAGAACGCAAAATTCTCCCGAGTATTTGCAGGTTCCATGTTTAATTCTAAGTGTCTCTCCTTCTTAGATAAGTAGTATGCTGCATAAGTTGCAGTATTTCTTACTCATTGCTGGTGAATTTAACATGAAACTTGCTTATTCGGAATCTAAGTAATTAGTGTAGATTGCTACTCATAATGATCTGCATAATATGGTAAAAATAAATATTTTTTATTGAGGCCTTATTTATGTTTTCTTTAATAAAAATATTTTTGTAAACCATATTTGGCAATCAATCAAGATCTAAATTAGAGTTTGAAAAAGTTTACCCAACAATTTCTGAACTTATCAAATGTTGTACATTTCCTCGGGTTTCGTAGTAAAATAATTTACTTAACGCTTTATCTGTGCTAAAATTAATTGTTTTGTGGTTTTATTAATTAACCACAGCCAATATTATAACATTATAAGTATAGTTTGATGATATAACAATATAAAATAATATTAATTAAACAAATTAATATGCATACAAGATATGTAGTATTGAAAATTTAAAAGATGAACCGTTCCATGTCAATATAATTTATTATTATTAGTCCAATTATTAATTTAATTTAAAAATATAAAACTGCAATTCTCTTTTTATGAAACTCAAAGGTTATGAATTTTATAGATCTTCTGCTTAAGGCAGACAAGCCGCGCCCGTAATAGCAGATGATACCAATGCAGTCACAAGCCGCCAAAAGTTCAAGTCAAAAACTAGAACATCATAATATATTCTAGTCTAAAATTGACATTCAATTTTGGAAAAATTCATATAGAGCTCAAAATCAGTACAAACCTTAAATACATCATTATAAATAAAATGTCAAAAGTCCCCATCGATCCCACTTTGGATAAAAATTTCATGCAAGGTTCAAGATCGAAAAATCGGTATTTTGCAGATATCTCTTAAATGGTAAAATTTATTGTATAAATAGTTCATGCAAAATTTATGGGTTATGCCATTCTCTACAAAAAGGTCTATACTTTTTTTCCTATGAGTCATCATTAATGAGATACCGCGGTTTAAAAATGTGTAAATGTTAATACGTACTGCCTTATTTCGTTTGTCTGCATGGCTTTGAAAAACATCGGCCTGCTACCCCTATCCCATTAATATAAGTATGTCAAAATATTAAAATATCTTCATCTTGTGATGTTTTGTTTTTCGAGTTTATCTTCATCTTCTGATGTTTTATTTTCGAGTTTATCAGGACATTTTTCAAATAATTTAAATACTTTTGTTTTGCCTCGTTTGAAAAACGCTCACGTAGTATCGCATCCACTGCATAACTTTCCCCATTAAATTTGGGTATAAAAATTATCGTTCAACCTCCTCTTTTAGGGTACCATTTGAGGAGAAAGATGGCAAGGAAGCTACAGTTCGTATCAACAAATCAAAAAGTTGAAAAATTTGAAAACCAGTTAGATTAAAGGTGCCGATTTACTTCTTTGCACACATAATTAGAGAGTAAATTTTCGTTCGCTAACCTCTTGCAATGTACCGTTCGACGTAGAAAACCTCAAAGAAACGACAGGTCGCATCTGCGGGGCTCAAAAATTGCGCTACGCGGGACACGGGGCGTAAAACCAGAAAACATGTCAAAATTTTATAAACGTCAAACTTGAATTAATTTCCGAAAATTTTTAGATACGAGTTGCGACGCGACTCGTATTCCATCTAACTCGATATACGTGCTTTAGAAAGAGATGTAACACGATACAATATATAATTTGGGTATAACAAATGGTGGTCCAAAAGTAATTGACACTTAAACTTTTTTTATTTTCTTTATCATTTCCGCAATTTTCAACAAATTTTCACCATTTTCAGCTGGCCTCTAAGTTTAACTATGATGTATATTTATGCCAAATTTTTTGACATTTGGTTGCGTGGTTTAACCTGTGCAATTGATACTATTTCTTTTCATGATGTCGTAACCACACACAGACATACATACATACCCATACATACAGACGAACATCCAACTAAAATTCATCAAAAACTTATCAGGGCATGATAAGAAACATTTTAATACCAAAATTTCGATTTTTGATTTTTGAGTGGATTACAATACTTTCCCTTATACATACGTATACGTATGGGGAAAGTAAAAATTAGCTTGATGTTTTAGATATGAATGGTTCGGTTTAAAAATTTGGAAATAAAGGGTGTTCTTTTTACTTACATTGAACTTTTTCAAATGAGTTGTCCTACTGCGCTCTTTTTTGACATTTATGAAACACTCTGGAAAATCATCATGAAAAACTCGCGTTTGATAACGTTACCAAATTATCCAAATTACTTTGAAAATCAGTCGTCGATTCGAGCAACTTGTAACGTGCCAAAAGACGTTTTGACCGTTACAATATATTTTTCAAGCTACGCCACTGGATCGCTATTGGTTGCGATAATTTTGTTCAATTTTGATAGAAGCCATTATGCGTTCAATTTCGAAAGAGATTGACGTATAATCTGGTGTTTGTCCATTTTTAGTTTTCAATGGTTTATTTTAATTAATTTTGCCGTTTAGCGGGTAATTATAGTATTTTTACTATTATTTAATTTGTTTAACAAATTATTTTTAGCACCCAGGTTTATGGGTTGAACGTTTTTTTATAATTACTTATTCGCTTTTTGTTATCGCAATTGAATTTGACGTCGTAAAATGGAGTACCATATCAGTTTAGGAAATCTTTTCATAGCCACAGATGGTTCCAGTATTTGTGGATGGTTTTGCGATGACGTTTTTTTTATCTAACATCTGTTCTGAAGATTTGGGTTGGAAAACATTATTATTTAACATCAGTAGTCCGAAGAATGGTTATTTTTTTGGTATGGATTTCATTCCCGATGGTTGTCTTTTTATTCACAAGATGATGTATCCTTGTGAAGCTGTGATACCAAGTGGATCGAAGTTAATTTCAATTTGTAGAACCAAACTTCGTAGATTTATTGTTTTGTTGTTTCACCACCTTTTCAATCCCGGACGTGGATTTACGTTTTTTTATCTGGAATGGTACACCTCGACTTCAAGCAGATGATTTGATTTTTATGAAGATGTTTCAGTAATGATTTATTGAGTTTACAGTCACACTTTCTCGGTTGATGAGAATTAGAACTGGCAAGCTGTTGATTTTTTTAATGAGTATTTTGTGTTCTCTATTTTGTAGACTTTCATTCCTGGATGGTAGACCAATAGAATGATGAAGTAAATGTTATTGAATTCGAAGGGTCCTGACGAAGGAAAGACAATTGCCGAGTCGTGAAGTTGGTAGTACTGCATTCAGGGTAAGTCTCATAGAGATCCATTTACTTGTTTTAAATGATGCAGTATGCCAGGATCTATTTTGTAATTCAATTATCGAGATGATGAAATCCGGTGTGCAATTAATCTTTGCTGGGCATAACTTCTTTTTGTTGAGTTATCCTCTTCAGGGGTACTCAACTGTTTTTTTTTACTTGACTGAATCTACCCCTCAGGTGGATGTCAGTTTTTTACTTTTGTATTTTTTTATTTTGTTTTCTAGTTCGTAATCCTCAATTACGTACTAGCTTTACTTGATCCTTATGTGTATGTTTTATGTTTTGTTTTGATTAGTGAATTAATTAAACTTGTCGACATCTTTATTTTCTATCTATGTTAATACAATAAATCGACTCTTGCTTTCTTTTTAGTTTTATTTGTATTAGCTGGCGTCCACTTTAACATCGGATTTTTCATTTAGCTGAAATTAAATCTGAGTACTGAAGAACTTTTTGTTACGAACCCACGATGTTTTTCGAAACACCCACGCTCTCGGGAACTGAGTTTTAAATAACACAGCTAGCTAACGCGTACAGTCCATCTACGGTTAGGCAAGTGGCGGGGGTAGTTTAATTTTGAGCAAATTACGCTACAAACTTACAGACGACTTCGTTTCCGCACGTTTTTGTCGTAAGTAAATTATAAGCGATTTTGCAACAGAAAAAACCAAAAAAGTAGGTACTGTTGTACATTGTTAAAATAAAGATAAGGTTTAAAGTTTTGCACTTAGTTGCATATTATAATAGTGACATTTTTTCTTTAAATTAAAAATTTGCTTCCCAACTTTTTATTTTCACATGCCCGATTAACTTCCACTACCAACGTCAATGTCTAGGTTCATAAATTGTGGATAAATGAGCTATGTTCTTTTGTAATGCTTATAAATTAAAAATTTTTAACTTGAACAATCTCAACGAAAATAATAAAGTTAATATTGAATAATAAGAAATTCAATTCTTTTCAATTTAAAATTTTGTTGACAAAAACAGATTTTGCTCTGAGACGCCTATTGAACCTTTAGATAGATTTAAATGTTAACTGAAGTATTCCTTTTTGAGATGCATGCAGATAATTTATTCTGAAAAGAAGAGAAGTACAGAAAAACCTAATAAAATGAATTAAATTGAAATTGAAATGTTACAGTGCAATACTACATTTTCTCTTTATTATGTGTAATGTGTTTCTTATGAATAGAAATTTTACAAGGAGAAATTTAAACGGCATTAAAAATAAAACAAGAAGGATAATAATTTGAAAAATTAGTTTCATCCATCTCTTATAATAAATAAACTTTTCAAGATTTTTTGAACCAGGATAATTAAAACAATATATATTAAATTTTCGACATTTGGCCCAGTTCTTTTGTGGGCTTCTTCAGAACTACTATCTAAAGTTTTAATTATCCCGGTCCAAAAAATCCCTAAAAGTTTACATATTTATTATTTAAGGATAATAATATTACACTCCTAGAAATTTCGATGTGTAAACCGCTATATTCGATGTGTAAATTTAGCTTTGTAAGTTTGTGTTAATTTGTAACACAACACTCTGTAAAAATTTACACAATATTCTGCTTACGGATAAAAATGATTATTTTAACACGTTAATGTGTAAATGTGTGATTCCCCGACATGAATGTGGGTTGTAGGTGGAACAAACGCGACAGAACAGACGTTAGGTACCAGTTACCACGCATGATTATACCTAGATTGAGCACAGCATATTCTTTTTTGGAATACAACTTTTTCGTACTTTATTTTATGTGATCTCTATAACTTGTATACACCAATTGAACTGAATGATGGTCTAATAGACCGAAACATGTTTTCAAGGTATTTAATGTATTAGTTTTGTGACTAATTTTAATTTTAGTAAAAGTATGACTACAACATTTGTTTTATTTATTTATTAAGTAAAAATATTTATGTCGCTGAAATAAATTCAATTTAGGCCGTGTTCGGTCTGGCAATTTTTTCGCTTTCAAAGTGTAAGAAAGTGCCAAATCAAACGGGTAGAAAGTGTTTGTTAGCGCTTCGAAGCGAAAATAGTTTCAGACCGAACACGGCTTAAATTTCTATTTGCAAAAATAATAATTACCTTGGAAACTTGCATGGCCAGTCTGACAAATAAAATTTTTAACAATTTCAAAAGCATTTTTTGACTTTTTAAGTAAGAGCTAGATGAAATCTAATGTTCTTATCATTCGTAGTTTATATTTCTGCATTATTTTTGTGTCTATAAAATAATATTAGGGAAGCAGGAATTTGCACAAATAACTTTTTACAAGTGAATTTTCTATGTTCGGCTAACTCTTCAGCACCCTGTATAAACGCTACGTTTACTAAAATATTTGTTTCATCATTTGGATTATTCCATTATGTCTTAAAATTTCAAGCTGTTGCTGAAAATAAATGATTGTATATGACAATTCCTGTAATAACTAATAAGTAAGAGATACATTATGATTAGTTAATTTATAAAAATTAGGTTGAGAAGATAAGCACCTAAAGTGTTTTCATTTTCGTTCAAGTTTTCGTGAGCAGTTTCAGTACAGAAAATAGTCAACAATTTTTAATAAATATTATTCAAGAACATATTATGATGTAACTATACTAGGTATTGAGGTATATGATATGAATTACTAAAGAATCAGAAACACATGTCTACTGTTACTTTTTAATTGTAAAAATTGATTAATTTTGGTTTTATTAAGACTTCGCGATGTCTTTAAAGCCATTAAAGAGCAGATTTAAGTGCAGGCCCACAGAAACTTTTAACTAATGGTTCAGGTTCTGACAATTAATATCCAGTTTCAGTACTTAAACCACTAATTTATTATAGATTATACATTATACCAACATTTGATTTGTAAATCAGTAGACCTACACAGATTGAATATTAGTGTATATTTAAAACTGATAGAGCAGTTGTAAAACTGAAGCATAATATTATAGTAACTTTAAAAATATAAATAGCTGACTTCATAACGAATTGTGTTAAATCACGTGTTATACTTTTTATAATATAACGCACGAAAATGTCTAGTCGTCCAAAAAATTGTATAAGCAACTAGTGAGACTTAAAACCGTAAAAATGTTTATCCAACCGGCTGGTAAATAAGTTCTTCGTGTAGGTACTAGATGAAAATATACTCCCGGATACCTTTTCATTGATAAAAGTGAAAACATATTTTTATTTATTCAATAACGAAATCTGTTAAATGATTTGTATTATATTGTTATCAAAATTGTTCACTTTGTTCATTTCCGTTTAGTACGCGAAACATTTTATGTTCAACACGTAGGTATTGAAAAGTATTTTTAGTGTACACAGCGGGTTTAATCTAATATACCTAAACTTCATCAAGCTTGTATTTTTATAATAGTATAAAGTCTGCTACATACATTTAAGCAAATTGGTAGACTTAGCTTGAAAGTAAATCTGATAGAACAGTCTGTTGTTTGCCTAGACTTACCAACTAATTGGTCTTATTAACTTTTTTCTTCAAGCCCAACTTCAAACTCAACTCAAGCTCCAACTGTGTTACACACAACCATCCAAGTATGACGATCTAGGCTTCTAGGTTTTTCAAATCTAAATAACATGATTTGCAAATAAAAGCGCATTACCAAGATAAATTCATATATACTATTTTATACAACATGAACGGTTCTTATAATTGCTTAATAGAAAATTAATAGAAAACAGTATGCTGTTTAAAAATTTATCGAAGACATTAAAAAAACAATTTAAACATTTTTTTAACCAATTTGTAGAATCAATAAACAGTATTCATGCTCGTCTAATTATGCTACCTTATTAACCCGCATTTGGCCACGGGGGTAGGATATACCCTCAAGTCGAAAGATCACGAATTTTCAAGTTCAAAAACGTGGAAAGCTTAGATCTACTAATGGACTAGAGATGTTTAAGCACTCAAGTTAAGAAAGTGTTTCTGTCCATTGGAGAACTACCCTGAGCGGAATTTCTGCTATAAACTTTATATACAAATGAATATATACTGTAATATAATTTACCTACGTCAATATTGGTAATAAGGTATTTACAATAATAAGCTCGGAAACCTATATTTACCAAATTGAAAGTGACACAAATGTAATTAACATTCCACATTTGTACACCACCTACCCGAAGTTACTAAAAAGTAACACCTATATAACGATAATTTGAATTAGTGATAATTGAAGTGAATGTATTGGTAAAAATGACGTAAGTTCTATCGACATTTAAATTATATAGGTACGGAAGTTAAATAATGTACGCCCTAAAAGGTAAGTTTTTGATTTAGAAGATATTATTTATTCCTTTTTGATAAAACAATTTAAAATAAGTTAAAGTAATCAAAAATTTAACATGCTAAGATGTGTAATTTATTATAGAAAAAATCGATTTGAACCTTTTTATTCTAAATTTAACCTTCTCTGAGATTTTCTATTTCCAGGCAATAAAACATAAAAACACGAATATTAAATTAGATGCTATTAAAAAGTTTGAAAAATTTAAAAATAAAAGTTGAAATAATAATTGAAATCTTTCTTGTACTTAAAGCAATACAAACAAGAAATGATATCTAGAAATTAACTCATAATTATATTGATCTTGGGAAAATATTTAAGAAATAAATTTAATACTTTTATGTAAGTTTCTTTATAGTTATAACATTTTATAAATATGACTAATTATTACTATTTCTATTATATATACAGGGTGTCATGTGTTTACATTTTCTACATAGTTTTTGGGTTTAAGGAGTTAAATAAGTTTAAAATTCATGATTTAGCAATCTGCTTCTTTATTCGAGTTTTTTAAACAGTTTGCGCCGAAAAGTAAATATCTCAAACAAGTTGTGTACACATTTATACTTAGTTGGAATTCCTTGGAAATCACTTAGAAAGCGTTGGAAATTATTGGAAATCCTTAAAAAAAAGTGAATAAGCAAACAAAAACCTCCAAGTTTCGAATTGGGAAATCGGATCAAATTTTTCTGTTTATTAAGAGTCACAGCGTATAATTCATTTGGTTTTCTTTAGATTTCCGAATTTTGTATACATAAATTTTAAGAGATATTTCATCTTTTGGCTTGCGTCGTTGGCTCCATATCAATCCAGCACTCTAATTTCCAGCTTAGAACTAACTGTATTGCCAGAAAATATCTAGTTCCTCAAATTTTTTTCGGGTGCTAAATACTCCTGTTGTGGGATCGGTTTCACAATTATTAGATTTTGCCCTGGTATAATATTATTAGTCCACTGCATTTAGGATTTTGATACGGAATAAATATATCCTACAGTTTTTGCGCGTTTTCATATATATTATGGTGTCCCGAATAACGTCTCAAAAGTCCGAAGGGGGAGGAGCTCCGCCAAACATGTGGCAACAATGTAAAAGTGCTTTAAAATTTTTTTTTAAACATAAAATATAAAACAAAAATATTTTTTTTTTTAAATTTATGGTTTAATATTACTTATTGAAGGAAGAAGAATCTGAAGGGTTTATTTTATCAGATATTTCAGATTCTGTGTTTTTTGTTGTGATGAATTGTCTTCGATTGGTTCAGCATTTGAGCAAGATTTGCCATGGCAATTACCGCAAAGTAGTCCTAATCTTCGACAAGTGCACAATGGTCCACAACCTTTTGCAAAATTGCTAAAATTCATGTTTAAAAGACAATTAGGTACGGGAAGTTGGAATGTTGTTTTGGCCATAAAATGTCGTCTTTTGACAGCCATCTCCAATCTCAAGGCAAATATATATCCTCGACCGACAAAACCCGATGGGCCTGCTCGGCATGGAAGAACAATTAGGGAAAGAACAGGTGTTTAATCCAACATCTCTTTCAGAGTACGGAGGCCTTTATAGTAGTTTTAACGTTCCGACATCCATCCATTCAAACTTTGAATTAATATTTTTTATTACCGATTTTTTCATTATATTTTACGTTTTAATCTGAGAAAATAAAAAAAAAATTTACACTACATATTTTTCAGCGGGGTTTATCATGAAAAGTATTGCTCCGACTGAAAAATTTTATAGAACCTTTTTTGTATAGAATTATCGTATCTTTCTTTTTGAATAGAAGTATTTTGTTCGTAAAACTAATAGGAACCGAGAAAATCGTCAAAAACCACTTTACAGCACCTTTACATTGTTGCCACATGTTTGGCGGAGCTCCCTCCCCTTCGGACTTTAGAGACGTTATGGGACACCATAATATATATGAAAACGCGCAAAAACTGTAGGATATAATTATTCCGTATTAAGGCATATTTTTTGACTAATTTCTGTGGACTAATAATTGTATTTATCAAATATATACCAGTCGTGAATCGCTCCACAAATTATTTCATTCATATTTAGAAATTGCCTGTATTTTTCAAAAAGCATTTTTATTACGTTTAACTTTCACTTCATCGTTTTTTGTTATAATCATTATTTGTCGCAATAATTTTAGCAAATACATTTTCTAACTTTATTTTACTTTTAGTCCGCACGGGTTTCCTGATGTTAAATTGGATTATTATGTTTATGTACACTAGTGCTATTTCGTCTGTATAATAGGTACACTTTATTTTCTGTTGTAAACTTGACAGTTTTATATTTACAAATACCTCTGTCTAACTTGCATGTTAAACTTTATTGTTAAAAATTCGTTTGTTGTATTTTCCATTTCTTATACCGGTAGCTTAATTGACTTCTGTTTCAATAAAATATATCTTAATTTGTTCTTTCACATCCAAAATTGTTTTCTTCGGATTGCATTAATTTTATGTTTACAAAAAAATTTGTTAATATAAAGTTGTATAAAAAAGTATAATTTACTGAGTTTTGTGTACCTATTGGTTTTATTGTCATTAGGTACCCTGCAATTAATGGTGGAGTCAATAGAATCAAAATGAGGCAAATATTTTTAATTGTTGTCAATTCATCTGTGTCAAAATTATTAATTCAATGTTAGTGCCAAATATTCCACAAAGCTATGATGGTTATATTTTATTGCAACATTAGATTTTACTCGACAGTTTGTTAACGACAAACAATTCGTCAAATTGTGTAAGAATTTTGTGTAGCAAAGCTTCTTGTCTTGTACCTTCTTGTCTTTCAACTTCATAAAGAAGTTGTAAAAGATAAAATAGTTTAATATTTAAGATTATGGGGTTATTAAATAATTTGTAACATGCTGTAAAATTTTCAACTTCTAGAAGACGATGCTGGACAAAAAAAGAATATATATTTCATTTGAAAGATATTTTTCTTTAACCGTATTAAAACACAGGTACGTTTTAACTGCATTGCCTAAAATTGAAATTGATGTTTTTGTTACCAAATATAAAATACGAACGCTGCTAAGCAACTCTTTTAGTACGGGCCCTAAAATACCGCACTTTTAGAGCTAGCATTAAATTTAAATATAAAATGATAGTTTAATATAAAAAAAAACACAAATCAAGGCTATTGGATTTTAATTATACGAATATTGAAACAAAATGTTTGAAGTAAATACCTAATTTAAATTTTGAAATATTACACAGTATTAATGATGTAGTATTTAAGTTTTGGTAAACAGTGAGGTTTCTTTCTCCTTTCTTTCTAACTAGTCTATTTTACAAACCAAGACCAATATTTTATCTTACAAATAATATATTATTTAATCTAACTTGTTTAAAAGTGGTGTATTTGTATGCGTGCAAAACTGTTTCTATTCGCTCCATTTTACAATATTATTTTAAATTGAATACTAAATTTATATTCACATACAAAAGTGATTTGTCTTTCGACCACTTTTTCCAATATCTCAATAGTCATTAACGCAGAGAAATGTCGTAATGCAGTAATTACATTACCATTTATTTAATAATACTATAGCTATGCATAATATAACATTTATATTTAATAATGAACCTGTTAATCATTGAATAGGTACTTTTCGCTTCAAAGCATTAGTGAAATGGATCATATTATTTTTATATGGTATGCATCATTATAGACATTAAATGTATAAATTTTCTATAGATTTGTGATTATTACTACTTTGTATTATTTTTAGCAACATTCATAAGAAACGTAATACTCCGACAATACATAAATTTCAAACATGAAACCTTGCGATGGAATGCAAAAATACATTTTTTAAATTATCAAATAATTTAGTGCACGTACCTGTACAACTCGAGTAATATTAAAATGAAATTATTATACATGAAGTTAAACCTGCATAAATAGTAGATTATCTTGTATTTTAATATTTTATTAGAAATATAACAATTGCATAATGTGATTTGGGAAAAAGATTGGGAAAAGAAGTTGTTTCAGCTGTACGTTAAAAAATATTGATTTTACGAGTTTTGTTTCACATTCTCACCTTTTTCTATGTTTAATGCGCTTTTATAGCAACGTTTAAAAATGAACGCAATTGTACTTTCAAGTTATGGAAATTGTTACGTTGGGCCTTAATTTTTATTACCCGAGTGCAGCAAATGTACTCCAACAACTTTGAAAACTGTTTAATAAACTTTTATTATGTTTTTCAAGAGCTAACTACCTGGTGATTATTGTTTTATTGTTGAACATTTGCTTCATCGTGGGTTCTTAATTTATTCTCGCTCTTGGTTTTGGTCTTAATTAATTATTATCTTAATTTCTGCTGATCATATTTCTACTTCTTATTACAAATACAACCCGAAGGTATAATTTAGTCAAATTCTACATAATAAGTATATACTACAAATAGTTCCATTTGGATTTGGTAGGTTTTGAATTTATTCTTCGATGTAAAATTTTTTGTATTGGTTTTAGAATCGAATAGCTTTTAGAAAACTCAAAAAAATACACAAAACACGTTTTAGTTATCACAAATAAAGTACACTGTAAGTATAAAATATCTCAAACTTTTTCACCATACTGTGGCATCATCAGGCGAAGAAATAGGAAAACGTTTTAGTTTTGAAAAGTGTTTTGTGCATTTTTTGGGGTTTTTCTAAAATATTGATATGGTTAATATCAAGTTATACACTACTTAAACCACGTATCAATCGACTATTTTAATATAATGCCTGCAGTAAAAATTCTGCATCATTTATTGCTACAATAATACAAAAAAATTTATTTTAAAAATTACTACCTACTGAAATATTGCAGTAAAACTGGTTTGATTCTGAGACTAGACAGAATTCCATACGTTGTGAATTTAAGGGTTTTATTTTATTTAATGGTTGCCAATTGACGGAACGACATGATCAAAGATGAAAAAACTAAAACTTTGCTTTTTTCATTTCCTAAATGAGAGGTATATGAAAATGTAGACATTTTCAAATGAAAATACGAAACTTAAAGATAAAGATTGCCTTACGCTAACATTAAAAAATATATGAAAGTTAGAATCTACCAAAAATGATTGCTTCCACTTTTATTGTAATCTTTTATAACTTCGTTTAATGTAAGATACAAAATTTTTATATATTTAAATTTGAACACCTATCATCGATTTCACATGAAATATAAAAGAGTACAATATGAATAATGCAATTGAAAAGAATTTTCTCAACAAAATATCTCACGCACTTCTTTCAACTATTTATGTTATTTTTCTTGACGTCGAGATATACGAAAATAAATGAACAGAATATTTTCTTAAGATGCATAAAATTCTTACAAAATAAAACTTTAAAAATACGAATTTTCATATTTTGTTGTAAGGTTTTATAGGTTACCACTATAAAAAGTTTATTTTAAAAAAAGGAAGAAAATTGCCCTCATTTAGTTTTCCTCGGTAACTTCAAATTGCTTTAAAATTAATTTATTGATCCACTACAAAATTATTAGATATTAGAAGTGACGCTAGATAAATGTCAAATTACATAGATGAGTAAAGCCCGAAAGTTCAAAATAAATAAATAACTGAAAAATGCACCACAGTGAATAAACGCCTTGTATTAAATTATAGCAAATCTAGTGACAAAATTGGTTTTCATGCTCAAATTAATAATGCTCATGCATTTTCTTATCAAATTTGCACCAGTAAATACACATTTCAAATATCCTTAGGTTTCAACCTCATATTTGGAGAAATAATAATATTTCTTACAATAATAATACCTAATATATAAAAATCATTTTGATAAATTTCTTCTAATGTTCACATCTCTATTAATTTTGTTCCATTATTAAGTTCCATTTAGTCCTTAACTTCATTCTAATATTAAATATTGGGGTATTCGAAAACAAATTTATTGTTTCGCATCAATAAGGCAATTTAAGTGTTTGGTTGTTACGAGAAAATTTATTATTAACAGGGTCAGAACTTTTCGTGCTTGAGTATACTCTTTGGGTTAATCTACTTCGTGCGTAATAATTACCTAGTATACTTACTGCTAAAAAAATATTTTTTAAAACGGATTTAACATTGGTTGATTTATGACTTCGCTCTTTTAAATTTCTAACAATATTCTAGAATATTCAGAAGTTTTTTGTAAATTTTATAATTTATATAAATAAATTATATCTACCTAGATATAAATTACTTAAAGTGAATAAATTAAAAATCTATAGAAAATTATTTAAATATTTAATTTTAAATAAAATTAAAACATTCTACATACCAATTTGAACACATTTTAATATCTTTACCTAAAAATAACTTATTAGCCTAACAATGTTATATTATACAGTACACCGTTTAAAAATCTTTAATTTAATTCTAGCTAAATTTAAATTTTAAATTGAGTACATCTAAATACCTAATAGTTCCCTGACGGTGCCACAGTATGACAATTTTTCATGAATTATATACTGTTTCTTGTCAAAGTTTTCATAAATTTAATACTATAGACTTATAACAGTAGACCTAACATGATTTCCAACACTTAATGATAAAAATTCAAACAAATTTATTTTAAATATAATATAAATCTTAACTTGTGAGGAAATACACAATAAAACTTTAAATAACAAGTTAAATTTAATTTATTTAGTACAAATTTATTTTAGTACTAACAAAATTCAACAGCATACTAAACGAAGTATGGCAACTTTAAATATTAATTAATAGTAAAGCGACGTTAAAATCTTGTTTTCACCCATGTATTTGCTTTTAAGTGAATTTTTATATAATTCATTAAGGGGGTATTCTAGTCTAGAGGCATGATTTTCGGGCAGTTCTTGAAGCTCTGTACAAACAAAACAAATCATATTTTTACTATCCATTTTTTTAACAATTTGTTTATTCATATTTTAAAATTACATAAAAAATTAACCAAAGAAAAAAACTCTAAATTTACAAAGTTATGAGCTGGCAAAGTGGGAGGTCCAAAAAAAGGGTGTGCTGGTGTGCACGATATCTCAAGTTCTAATGAACCGATTTATTTGAAATTTGGTGTGAATGTTCTTTATAGATACCGCTATAGCATGAACTATGGAAAACTAAAACAAAATTTTTTTCACAAAATGGCGGCCGTTTAAAAAAAAAATTTTTTGCATGCTTTTTTGACAAATCAGAAGTTTTTAAAAATAGTAAAATTCAAAATTTTGATTTGACGGTAGTTCATGCGATAGAGGAATGTATAAAGAACATTCACACCAAATTTAAAATAAATCGGTTCATTAGAACTTGAGATATCGTGCAAACTATTTTTTTTTAGACCTCCAATTTTGCAACCTCACAACTTGCTGAATTTTAACTTTTTTTTTCGGTTAATTTTTTATGTAATCTTAAAATATCAATAAACAAATGGTAAAAAAGTGGATAGTAAAAATATGTTTTGTTTCGTTTGTACAGAACTTCAAAAACCGCCCGAAAATTCATGACTCTGGACTAGAATACCCCCTTAAATAATTTTAATTAAGTACATAGTAAAAACGAAGTTTTAAAAAAGAAATGTGATTTTATTAAATTACTTTACGTAGGGTTAATTGAATGAAAACCATCCTTAACAAATAACAAACATTAGTATTAATATGCAAAAATAATAATGTTTTAATTTTTAATTTTGATTTTGAAATAATAGAAAAATATGGGTCGACATTTGCAATTATTGTAATTGTGTGACTGAATTTAAGTAAAATTTTACTACGCAAAACTAAATAAGAAAGCTTATTGTAACAAAAATTTAAAACCACAAGAATCGAGCTAAATTATATTATGATAAAAAATTGTTACTTCCAAAACGAGCGACGTTCTAAAAGAATATGTTTGTTTTTTTATTTCGAGAGACCCAAATTTACCTTTGAGTAAATTTCTTTATATCCTATTATATGTCTAAAACTTAATAAATCTCAAAAGCATCGATAGTATAAAAAAGTTTGCAAGCTTAATTATCTTAAGGTCCAAATTCCGATGTTACACGCACGTATAAGCTGCCAGTGTATTATATCAAAACGAGCAATACAACTCACACCACCGATACTCTTTCTTATATTAGAAAAAAAGACCATCTACAAGCAACACTATTAGACCTAAATGTTGTAAAGACAGGAACTTACAAATTAAGTTTTACAACAAATTGTCAGAAAATATCAAGAACGTTCCTTTGATACAGTTCAAAGCAAAACAAAAGAACTTCTGACCCAAACATAGCTGTACGTACGAAGTTTCGGAATTCTTCGAATAATGGAAAGTGCGAATACAGACTTAATGTTTACAATTAATTATTCTTATAAGAAAAGCTAATTTCATAATATTTAATATGTCGTAATGTCGAGAAATATTAATTATTATCAGTGCTGTAATTTAAAAACTCACTTTTGAACTAATATTATGAACTAATACGATTTTGAAATGTTTTGCTGATTGTACAGAACTATATTTGAAAAACTTTTGACACATTTCTGGTAAAAATGCTCGAGGCCCTATTCTCGAGCTCACTCGACTTTATATTTCGACCAATCAGAGAGTGGGAATACCTCATTTATATTTGAAAGTGACGTGTTTACGTATGAGTAAATAGTAAAAAGTACGCAATATACAGGTAATATCAATCAACTTTATACTGGCTAATAGATCGAGCCATATTTGGCATTATATTTCCATAACTTTATATTTATTTATAATATACCATCATACGAAATATATTCCAATTTCATTTTGGCCTTTCATAATATAAGATTTTTCAAAGGGACATTGTATTTTAAATTATGAAAAATTAAATTAAAAAAAAATCTTTGTAATAAAAAACATCTAATAAAGAACAATTCCTTTATGATTTTTAGAACCTTAAATATCGCGGTTCTGTTGGTAAGTTGATAAATCTTAGTATAATAACATTTACAACAGACGACACTATCCTGTTTGTTGTACAGCAACAGATTCGTGGCAGTGACGCATCACATTATTTGACTCAATTATCTAAACAAATATAACATAACCTCACGTTTTTCTTGGTGTGTTTTGTTTTTAAACAAAAAATGAATGATTGCTCTAAAACAAGTGCACTCGAGCTAAAGCTTTTGCATGTTGCTAAGCAACAATACATTTTTGTTCACAATCTTGAATTTCCAATTAAAATATGAGGATTTGTTACAGATATTATAATGTATTACTCCTACTATTGATAATAATCAGTCTCATCTTTAAAACCTTATACGATATTATATAAGACAACTTTTGATAGATATTACCTCCTGATCTGTATTATGCGCCTTTCCCCTATATTCAATATTTATAAATAGCTTTATAAAAAAATTAATTTGATTATAAGACATTCATTTCTCAACAATAATTTTGAACATAACTTTTAATTCAAAAAAAATTATTCCAACAGTATTGAACCTGTCATTAGCTTCAAGGTAAACTAAATTATTTGGCTTAATTGATCCAAGCAGATTTATGCTAATGATCGCATGTCAGTTCTGAATACTTTATTTCCTATCAATCCAAATTTAAACTTACATATTTTCCACAGTATTTTATGATCTGTCAAAAGTAAAATCTTTTTTCTGCGATTGAAGAGCAAAAATATTCAAAACTTGTCGTTATCCGTTCGTTTTCATTTGCATACTAAAAGATTAGAAACAAATTTTTTGCTCTCAAAAATTAAATTACTGTTTCTATGAGATATTTTAATCAAAAGCAAAAGTAATATATTGATATAAAAACTTCTTTATTAGCAAAGCTGAACTCATTAAACTTTTTAAAGTTAAGGTAAAGCATTGTTGTAGAACAATTTTCTGTAAAAATATATAATACTGAAAAACAGTACACAAGAGACTTACGTAAATTTGTTTGCAAATAAAACTTACTCCGGCTTTATTAAGCATAATATGTAGGTAATAATTTTATATAATATTAAAATATAATTATCGTGTTAATAAAATACAGTGGAAAATATATTTTATTTTCTAAAAATATTATTCAGTTTTAGAAGATAACACATTAAATAACGAACCGCCTAACATGAATTATTAATTTAAATATTTTGGTTGCTTTACTACTTCAAGAGAAAATATAAATAATGAATATGTATTTCTACTAGTTGAACGTTATAATCAAAGTTCTATGTATCAAATCTATATATTATAATAAGTAGATTATATGAATGTAACATACCTATCGTATTTATTATATAAATCTCGGTACAAGTATTTATTACTAAATTAATAGGACTCTGTAAGCTATAATAATAATTTAAAAAGCTGACTTAACATTAGTTTTAAACTAATAAATTGCTTAAGTTTAAGAAATAAATTAATAAATTTAAAAATAATTAAGTGTCTACTTTAAAAACACAATGAATTAGAAAAATTGACAATACTATATTGTAGGAGAAGTAATATATAAATATTACGATTGACATAAGTATATGTTAAGATAGATTCGAACCTACGATGTTTGGATATGTTATCTACTTGGCTTGCAAAGCAAACCGGAGACAATATTATATTGATTCAATTTTTAGTAACCAAATACAGATTTTATTAAATAGTATAGAATACTGGTAAGTATTCTCGTACTTGGTGATATATCAACTAACCAAGAACTAGATAATAATTACTAGATAATGTCGAAATTAAAGAAAGAAAGTAAAAACTAACCACTTTAATTATACTATAATACATAATACATAAATTTGTTTTATTTGTTGTACTATAACCCTATAGAGATAAATTTACATAGTATTGGTAAATCAATAAAACAAATGATTGAAAACTTAAATGAAATTTACTTAAAAAAAAAGAGCTGAAAAGCCACGATATTCTCAATGTTATTGAGGTTTTCAATTACAACTTAATGCTGCATGAACCCGTGGATCAGCTTAAAAGGCTAATACCTGTAGTTGGAATAAATCCGTTCAATTAACCATATACAACGCGTATGTTGCTGATGCTATTCATCAGAGACACAAATTCAATTTAGTAAATATTGCTTCCAATAGTCTCCAATATTGTAATTTTATATTAAATGCGATATAGCGCGATTATATTAATATTCGAGCAGAATATGTCGTATATAAGAATTTTAGAAAAATACTAATTTATTATACAGTGAGTGTAGAAAGTATTCGTCACCTCCTATATTACCAATGTAAATTACCCATTTTCAAACCGTTTTTTGACGTATAAAAATCGCTCTTACAGCAAAACTTTTTAGACATTTTTTGTTAAAAATTTCATTGTCTTCAATTTTATATCTATACATTTTTCTATTTGGTCGCCCCGTTTTTGACTGGCAGCGACTTAAACAAGACTCTGAAAAATACAAAAAATATTATCATCTGTATCTCAGAAAGGGTGTGACAAAATAGAAAAATGTATATAAACAAAAATGTAGGGAATAAAATTTTCAATAAAAACTACTTATAAATTTTTTTATTTTGTTGCACCGATTTTGAGATACAGGAGACAATATTTTTTGTATTTTTCAGATTCTTGTTTAAGTCGCTGCCAGTCAAAAACGGGTAGACAAAATAGAAAAATGTATAGATATAAAATTGAAGACAATGAAATTTTTAACAAAAAATGTCTAAAAAGTTTTGCTGTAAAAGCGATTTTTATATGTCAAAAAACGGTTTGAAAATGGACAATTTACATTGGTAATATAGAAGGTGACGAATACTTTCTACACTCACTGTAGGTACATATTTTTTTGAGAAGGAAAGTAGTATAGGTAATCCAATTCAAATATGCATTTTGCAACTTTTATAACATAAATCTTGTGTCTTATCCTTTTCGCAAATGTATTTAGTGAAATTTTTTGTACAGAATAGTATGTTAACTTTCTAGAATTTTCGTGACTTTACTACTATGTGCTATTGACTTTATGGATACTAGCCTAGTAGCCTAGTAATGTATCCTAACTACTTCACAGCATAATAGTATATAAACATAATATGTTTATATACATACATAATATACATACAATTGTCAATATCATACCAACTGATGATAACTATATGGATAGTAATAGAATTAGTTATTCACAATAGGTGGTAAATATCTATATACCTATGCAAGATTTATATTCGTAAAATTTAACTGTGATGCATGATTTTTGAAATATCTTATTTCAGAAAAACAAAAGTACAAACATATATTATGATATTCTGTTATTCTGTACGGTCAATTTATTTAACGTAGAATAATTTATTTCATTATACTATATCTTGACAAATAATAGTATATTTGAACTTATTGAAATTTTCTGCACATTTATACTTCAGATAAGATCTGAAGAATATATCATAAAGGTTCTGAAAATTGCATATAAGAAGCATTATTTAAATTATTAAGCGTCATCGGCTACCGAAAGTATGAGAATCAATAACGAGTTTGCTATTTAATGTTAGTTGCAATTTTTGCAAAAATTTCAAATTTTAATATTTTTAGCGTATAAATAATAGAAAACTACATATCTATTGATTATTTTTTAAGAGGTCGAGGGCTCGAAAAGCTTTGATAGCGTTTTGCTAAAACATAAATTATTAACCTGTAATAGTAAAAGAAAGCTTTAAGCATGTTTGCCGCATAATCAAAAAAATATCCAATAGCCCATAAAAATGTAATAGTAATTATCGTAGGCAGCTCACCTGTGACACTAAGCAGCGACATCATGCGGACATGTGAGTGTAAAATCCAAATAGGAATGCACTTCTATGTGTTAATTACTAATATTTATTTATTAAACACAATTATAAGTGAATGAAAACTAAAGCTCTACGTGTATTCCTTCTTGAAGCATAATTTTCCACATGTCCCCACAACACATCACCTAATAAATGAACATGAGTAACTACTACGGTCGCCATCATACGACATCGTTACCCTAGAAGTGGTGCGCGTCGGAGCGCCGTGACGTCATTCTATGGCAACTCCCTCACACTTAGCACCCAAAGCAGCAGTACCTACAGCTTATCAATTGTTTCGTACTGGTGGAGGCGTCTTTGCTTTTTCCAAAAATTAAAAAAACTGCATTTAATTCTGGCAGAAAATTTTATATTAGTTTATTTATTACACAATAGATATAATCAAAATTATATGCATATAAGAGATGCGCTACTGCTACAAATATTGAGCAATATGAAAATATAAATATTACTTATTTTTTCTATTGCAAATTTTGTATACATAGAAATATCCATTTATATTCTACAACTGCACTCAGAGTATTATACAAAGACATCTCGTATAGCCATAATAACTTTTACAATTTTGTTTTTGAAGCTCTCAATACAATTACAAAATTATAATCTAAGACTTATCTTTTAACATAAACTTTTTTCTTGATATATTTCAGTATTTGGTATATTGAACAAAGCTATTGTTTGTTAAAGTGATATAATTAAACTAGTGGGCTGTCATCTCCTCGACTAAAATAGTATTTACGTTTATTGTTTTAAACTATTTGAAATAATATGGTTCAATATTTTTATTAAGTTAATTCTTCTGTATAAAATTTACATTCACATTTTTTTGGCGTCAATTCATTTCTTTTAATTAAAATGTGTTGATTAATGCCATCAATGCTATTTATTATAGATATACGTACTTAACAAGTGACAACAAACCATATTTTATTATTAAACGCGCCCTATATTTTTAAAATAAGAAAACGCATATATATTTGATATATCCAATTACATCTCTATAGAGTGCAGATGACAATGATGTATTATAATGGTACATTCGTTTATACTGCTTTCACACAGTTTTTTAACCGAAGTTTAATTAAATTTATTTTTTCAATCTTGAACGAACATCACAAATCATAATAAAACGAACGCTAGTCATAGTAGCAGCATCTAAAATAATTTAATTATTTTACCGATATACTATGTATTACATTGTATGAGTACTATGCAAGATACATCATGATGCATTGCATAGGAATCATTTAAGATGAACTATTTTTGTTCCACATTTCAGGCATTCATTATAATTTGTTTACCATCGATACTTTGGAAGCGTAGAATAGTTTTAACATTTTTAATCAATTTTTTTATATAGATTTTGAATCAATATGTTTAAATTCCATAATACCTAGTCGGGACATAAATTCTGTTACCTGTAAAGAACCGTTAGATTTTACAGCTTAAGATTACAGAGGGTGGAAAACAATTACATATTTAGAAAGCCCTTTCTTTTGGCAACTTGTACAGACTATAGTTAAAATTTTTGAGTTCAACCAGCAACATGGATTGGGGTGTGAAAGAAAATCGGATAGCAGTTATTGCGTTACATAAATGTGGTGTATCAAATAGTGAAATTTTAAAATTGCTAAAGCCGTTAAAAATTTCAAAAATGTTTGTAAGTCGTGCTATAAAACGGTTTACCGATATAAATGCAATAGCTGACAGAAAAAGAAGTGGACGTCCTCGTACCATAAGAACTCCACGAGTGATTAAAGCAGTGCGTGAAAGAATACGACAAAATCCTCTGCGAAAACAAAAAATTATTGCTATGGAGATGCAAATTTCAAAAAAAAGCGTGTCTCGCGTATTGAGGCAGGACCTAAAACTTGGGGCTTTTCGTAGAGCAACAGGACAAAGGTTAACAACAGCTTTAAAAAAAATTAGGCACGAGAGATCGAAAACCCTATTAAGGAGGCACGGTAATAATAATTTTAAAAATATTTTGTTTACCGATGAAAAAAAATTTACCGTCGAAGAAAAATTTAATAAGCAAAACGATTGTGTTTATGCTCACAGCTCTAAAGAAGCGGCAGAAAAAATTCCGAGGGTTCAAAGAGGCCATTATCCAGCATCTGTGATGGTTTGGTGGGGTGTATCCTACGAAGGGGTTACTCAACTTCATTTTTGTGAAAAAGGCGTTAAAACATCGGCACCAATTTACCAAGAAATGTTAGAAGACGTGGTAAAGCCTCTTAACGACTCTCTCTTTCAAGGAAACCATTGGGTTTTCCAACAGGACTCTGCACCAGCACACAAAGCTAAGACAACCCAAAGGTGGCTAGCAGAAAATTTACCTGCTTTTATTGCAGCAGAACAATGGCCTTCTGGAAGTCCTGATCTGAATCCTTTGGATTATAAATTGTGGTCAGTTCTTGAAAACATGGCTTGTAGTAAGCCTAATAAAAATATCGAGCTTCTGAAGCGGGATTTGGTGAAAACAGCAGCATCGATACCCTTATAAGTCGTCCGTGCCGCAATTGATGATTGGCCACGGCGTTTAAAGGCTTGTGTAAAGGCTAAAGGAGGACATTTTGAGTAAATATATTAAAAATGTATTTTTTATATATTAAGTAATAAAGCAGTATATATCATAATTGAATTTATTATTTTGAAACATTAAAAATTTAATTAATACTGTGTAACAGAACTTATGTCCCGACTAGGTATAATATTTATTAAATATGTATACTTATTACCACTGTATTGAAATTACATTATTACTACAAAACTAAACGATTTTTTAAACATACTAATTTAGTAACAAAGACTTGCACCAATGGAAAAGCTTGAAGTTAATTTTCAGTTTATACCTAAAAGTCGTCTATCGATAAGTCCGCAGCTAGCCAACTAGTTTTAATTTAAGTTGTTAATATTAAGTTTAAATCGCAACTGCTAACTTCAATAATTGTGATGACAGTTCATAAGTTGTTGGTTAAAAAAACAATGTTTTTAATTTATCTAGTAACTTATAGTTAAAATTAAAATTATAAGTTGGTAATATTTAAATTCAAAAAAATATAAGAATAATACAATACGTAGAAAATCAAAATTCAAAAAATTAAAAAAGAGACAATTAACACATAACAGGTTTGAATTAAGAATATTTGAAATTATGAAAAATTCGAAATATGATAGTACAATATAACGTTATTTCATGGTTATTTCCAATCTTCAGTTGTATATAATCGATTAAATTGAAAAATAAGAAAAAATTTTGAACTAAACAAAAATATAGATTAACGTGTACAAAATTGACTTACTGGTCAATTACTGGTAAGTAATTTTGAACTAAACAAAAATATAGATTAACGTGTACAAAATTGACTTACTGGTCAATTACTGGTAAGTCAATTTTGTACACGTTAATCTATATTTTTGTTTAGTTCGAAATTTTTTCTTATTTTTCAATTTAATCGATTATGTACAACTGAAGATTGGAAATAACCATTAAATAACGTTATATTGTACTATCGTATTACAAATACAACGCAGCAACGTCGTCTATAGTGTCAAATGTTCCTGTAACTGTGTCTACATTGGCCAAACGAAACAACTCCTCTCAACTCGTATTAAACAACATCTTTATAATATTCGGTTAGGCTCCTTGAAAACGGGCTCTTATACGAGCATACGATCCAAAACTCACATTCATTCCAACATGATGATGTTACCATTTTGGAAGTCCCGCCGAATTATTATAAAAGAATATTTTTGGAAGCAGCACACATTTCAACTATTGACAACAATATCAACAAACAGACAGATTATGGTTATATCAAAGCTGGCTATAAAGATTTAATCAGACATTACCTGCAGAGGACTAAGTAGTGGTTGTTGGAGTTCTGCACCCTTGTGTTACAGTGTCGGTTATATTTAGTGTCGGATATCGGGATTTTCTTCTTTTTACACTAATATGTTGTTGACTGGTTTATCATTATTTTATTTTGTACTTACTGCATTATTTTATTATTCTTAGGCATCTGGATGTTGTTTGTTTAAGTTCATGTTTATTTTCATTAATGTATTGAATTTCTGTTGTTTGGTCAACTTTAAATTGCGGGAAATTTAAAAAAATTTCTTATCAATTGAGTTGGCCATACTTTGAAGTTGATCGACACATGAAATGTTTTGTTATATTTTATAACTTGACATAATTATTATTGTGTCGTATTATTTATTCTAATTTTATTCGTTTTAGCCCCTTTTGGCATTTAGTTTATCATTGTTTTATTTCATAGATTTCATAGTCTTCATAATTTTTCGTTTACCTATATAGTTTTTGCACCATGTTTTTTGCTTTTTGCGTCATGAATGAAACAATATACATCCTGGTTGTTTAGGTAAGATTTACTTACCTATATTGTTCCATATTCAACTTTTAATTTTAGTCCCGAAGATGGAGTGAATAATGTAAAACAATAATTTTTTGAATTTTGATTTTCTCCGTATTGTATTATTCTTATATTTTTTTGAATTTAACCATAAATACATACTAAAAACCTCAAATGTACTTAAAATTGTTTATTTTGAGTTTTTTTTTTGAATTTCTCTGACTAGTCGGGTAATAATTTCTTCTTCTTCTCAGCCTTATTTAGCCCACTGCTGGACATAGGCTTTTCCCATATTTTTCCATTCTTCCCAATTTTGAACCACTTGTTGCCACTTTTTACCTGAGGTTTGTTTTATATAATCTGACCACCTTTTTTCGGGTCTATCGACACTTCTCTTTGCATTCTTTGGACGTCATTCGATCAATTTGCTTGTCCACTCTCTAGACCCTAGAATAATTTAGTAATTCTAGACAATTAGTAATTGTAATTGTATTGTTTGTAACTAATATGGATTCAACAAATTGATAAACTTGATTTTTGCTCATTTTAAAAATGTAGTTCAGTTATTGTTTTAAAATGTTGATTTTTTACGATTTTCTGAAAAATTTAATACAAAACATGTCAGGAAAATGTCTCACTTTACTCGGAGCTCTAAAATACTCGGCACAAAGTGCCTCGTATTTCAATATTGCTTTTAGACAGTAATTTGTGATTATCCTGACTTTTATATAAATAACTATTAAATTACGGCTTAACAATTCATATTTAAAGTGCAAGATAAACTTAAAATATTTTTAGGAAAGGTATATAATATCAATATCAGTTAATTGTATTAGAATAATCTTATATTTCTAGTTTATTTTTTACTTTTAGCGCAATGGTAATGATTTCCTTTATATTGTCAAAGAAAACTTTGACTTTCGTATTTAAATTCGGTAAAGAAACAGTTTACTTTCGTTTAGTTTCAAAATAACTATTTACGATATAAGTGTTAAAAGTAGGATTTTATTTTGTTAGTGGGGAATTTTGCGAAACGAGCGAGAGCGAGTTGAGCAACCCCCACGAACAAAATAAAATCACGTTTAACATGTATATCGTACAATATTTTTTATACAACTGTTTATATTTAATTTAAAAACGAATTCAAAATAATTATTAAGAGTATTTTAAATTGTTGCACAAAAATCAGCTATGTCGTGATGTAGCCACGTTATGCAGTGACAATTGAAAATTGTTTTTTAGAAACGTCAGAAAACTTGTGCGTATTTTTAAAATAGTTTGTACTATTTGGCAGCAAGAAATTCGTTAACTATATACTTCCTAAGGGACTAATATCAGTAATTGTTCTAATTCTAATGTGTTTTTAATTATATATTATAAATAAATATGTATGTTACTGTTTATAAATAATTTATAAACTAATTACCACTAGTGTTAAAAAGCTTTTTTTTACTAGTGTTAAAAATATTTTTAACCAGCTACCTTATAAAATTCAATTTTTAACCCGGGTAACTTGAACTAAAAGTAACATTTTTAATGTCAGTTGTATAAAAAAAAATTTTACTTTTTAGAATATAAAACTTTTTTTAATTTTTCTAAAAGTTTTCATCTCTTTTTTATCCTTTTAAGATATCGTTGTTGCCTGTTTAGAATTTATAAATATTTTTACTATTTAGGTTATATGAACTGTCTTTCTGTTTTTTTATAAAGGTTTTTTAAAAGAATAAGCACAATATTTTTTAATATTAATCAATTTTTAAATCTTTAAGAGCCGTTTTACATTATAATAGCAAATCTATGACAAAAAATTGCATTCAATTTTACAAGAGTGTCATTATAGGAAAATTACTTCTCAAATTTGCATCCTAAATTTGATACCAAATATTTAGGACCTGTTCTATTCTTGTAACAAATATAAAACAATATTTGTGTCATATTTCTGTCAAATATGACACTTGAAATTTTATACAATAATTGTACCAAATTTGTGACAAGATTTAATTGCAAATTTGCTATAATGTAAAACGGCTCTAAATGATATGTATTTAAATATTGAAAAGTGTCGGTATAGATAAATAAATCAGGTCAATATAATTTCCACATTTCAGAGTGTCGATATTGCGATGAAATTCGAACTAAGTTGAAGAAATTTAACGTGAGGGACTTCCACGGCTTTTAAACAAATAATTTTAAAACCTGGACATATGGGGTATTCCATGCCAAATCGGACACCATTTTCCTTTTGCATCTCTGATTTTTTTGAACATTTTTTTTCTTTTAGTACTAGTTGAGAGTTGAGACTAGCCTCCATGTCTATTTTCGATTTTTTTTATTAAGCCATTCAAGAGATATCAATTTTTATAAAATTACGTTACTTTTCTTTTAAATGCGCATAACTCCGCGAATAATTTACCAAATGGCACGTTTTTTTTTGAAAATGTTTTTTTTTAAAACGTACTTTTTAAAAAAAATATCGAAAAATATTTTAAAATAATATTACTATTAGATTTTCAAGTTTTAAAAATAAATTACCATTTTTAACAATGTTTGTACCTACTGATCGATTTTTTAAAATTTTTTTTCTAAAAAACTGTTATTTATTTAACAAATTTTAAGCCTAGTCTCATAATGGGCAAACGATGGGTTCTATTTTTTCTTTCGAATTTTTAATTGATAAAATTATATAAATTTAAAAAAAATTACGTTACTTGATTTTGAAAAGCTCACAACTCCGCAAATAATTAACCAAATGGGACGTGTTTTTTTTGAAAATGTTTGTTTTAAAACATACTTTCTATAAAAAATATAGAAAAATTTTTGAAAACTATGTTACTATTTAATTTTTAAGTTTCAAAAATAAATCGTAGTTTTTAACTATGTATGTACTGATTTTTGTATAAAATTGTTGTTCATTTAAGAAATTTTAAACCTAGTTTCATAATGGGCAAGTAGTGGAATCTATTTTGTTTCAAATTTTTAATTTTCATGTTTTTAGTTATCCGTGTTTACTTACATACATATTTTATAAAAGCTCCCGAGAATAAATTATTTTTAGTTATTTTTTCAACATGGATAACTAAAATAAAACATGAATAAACTAAAATTTAATTAAACATTTAAAAACAACAATTGATCAGTACAAACCTGAATTGTTAAAAATTACAATTTATGTTTGAAACTTGAAAATCAAATAGAAACATCGTTTTCAAAAATTTTTCAATATTTTTTTTATAGTAAGTATGTTTCAAAACAAAAATTTTCAAAAAACCCCTTGCTCTTTGGTTAATTATTTGCGGAGTTATAAGCATTTCAAAAACAAGTCACGTAATTTTCTAAAAACTTATATAATCTTGATAATTTAAAAAATTAAAGATAAAAATACATCCCATCGTTTGCCCATTATGAAACTAGGCTTAAAGTTTGTTAAATGAACAACAGTTTTTTACAAAAAAATTTAAAGAAAATCGATCAGTACATACATTGCTAAAAATTGTAATTTAATTTTGAAATTTTTTATAAGAAGTATTTTATTTATATATATATTTTAAAGTAATTTTAAGTAACGAAGACATCTTTACTTTTCGGAACCATCGCGGTGTGCAACCCGATCGTCAAGGAAATTGATATAGAAAATTTCAACACGCAGGTTAATCGGAAAAGAAAAAATTAAGTGTATTAGTACGGCAAAAATTCAGTGCATCGAGCAAACCACCAGGGACAAGTCCATCAAAAATAAAGACAAAGTCTAAACAATTTTATCAAAATTTATTTGCCACATTATTTTTATATTTTCATTTATCAATTTTGGTAATCAATTTTGGAGAGTCATTAGTCTACACCTTTTCCAACAGTAATTCAGAAATCGTCAACTGTAATTCAGATTATAATTCAGATTTGTCAGTTGATATTCAGAAATCGTGAATTGCAATTCAGATTTGTCAATTGAAATTCAGAAACCGTTAATTTTAATTCAGATTTGTCAAATGATATTCAGAAACCGTCAATTGAAATTTTTAAATTGTCAACTGAGATTCAGAAATCGTCAATTATAATTCAGAAATCGTCAATTGATATTCAGAAATCGTCAAATAAAATTCAGAAACCATTAAATTAATTTTAATTTTTTAATGAAAGGGCTCCGTAAAAACGAAAAAAACAATATTTTAACTTTTTTTAAATTATTTATTCATATTATAGAAGAAATAAAAATATAGCATAAATTATGTCACAATATGTTACTTCAAATTTCACCAAAGAACTTAGCGACCGACTGGCATAAATCGTCTATTTTACTGATTACTTATCAAGTTGTTTTCTATTTAGTTTTATTGCATTAGTTTGCTTATAAACGATTATAGGTACTCTTATGAAGGGATTAATAAAATTTCAATCTTTAACCCTCGGCGGTCGCACTGGGACGATTTTGTCCGAAGCAGAATTTCAATTGAAAATTTTAATAATTGCTCATAATAAGAGTAATAACTTTTGTACTTAAATATTTGTGAATTCACATTCTACAAGCATTCAAGAGTATTCATGAATTTTTTTTGATTTTTTAAAGCGCTTTAACAGGTTGAAAAAGATACATTTCAGTGCGACCGCGAAAACAGCGCAATTATAGTGCGACCGCCGAGGGTTAAGAGATATAAAACATAAACCACAGATTTGATGCTTTATGAATTACATTTGAAGTTTTCTGATTTCATTTTACGTTTTCTGTATATCATTTGACGGTTTCTGAATATCATTTGAGAAATCTGAACTACAATTAACAATTTCTGAATATCAGTTAACAAATATGAATTACAATTCACGATTTCTGAATATCAATTGACAAATCTGAACTACAACTGACGATTTCTGAATATCAGCTGGCAAATCTGAATTACAGTTGACGATTTCTGAATATCAATTGACAGATCTGAATTACAATTCACTATTTCTGAATATCAGTTGACAAATCTGAATTACAACTGACGATTTTTGAATATCAGTTGACAAATCTGAATTTCAATTGATGTTTTCTGAATAGCAGTTGATCTTTTTTAATTTACTGGTGCAAAAGTTGTAGTATGTAAGGTGAGTAACTGCTGACACTAAGGTATCCGGTTCGAATCCGGAAAGAGTCTAAAATTTCTTATGATCGTCTTCGTGTTTTTAAGGGCACTTAAAGCCGGCGGTCCCCCTGGGTTGATGATTTACCGTCATCAACAAAAATTCTAAGGTTACGGGCACATCTGAGACGAGCCCCAGCAAGCTGCCTTAGATGTAAAGCAATTAATATGCTCACAGACTTTTGACTTCGGCTGTGTCTTCGATACCCTAGTAGAAGAAGAAGAAGATTTATCTATTTTTCATTTTATTATGTCATAAATGTATGTAGGACACACATTTACACTTACATGACCAATACAGAATTGTTTAAAAACAACGGAAGCATTGTTTATATTAAATTACATCAAAATTTAAATTTTCATTTTTTGATTTTGTAAAGAGAATTTTATAAAGAAAAATAAAGAGAAAAAAAGGGATATTAGATCCTTTTTGCAGGTATTGTATGCTACATAGCGGGTCGTAGCAATTACCTACATTAAATTGCTTAAAATGTCGCAATGGTTGATTAGACTTCAGAGAAGTGAACGATTACGATAAATTCTGCAGAACTAGTGAAGTCCCAATATTTGACAACGGTTCAACTCCATGTCATTAGTAGAGTGACCGAAGAGAAGCAGCATTTGTTTTTTAAAAAAAAATTAACTTTTGGACAGCTAAATTCTGGAAATTGTGTTCAACATTATATTTTATTTTATTCTTGAATAATTGGTCGTTTCTTCGTTTTCCTTTTTTTATTTATTTGTTCGTTAAGTTGACTTCTATTGTTAACACAAAGTAGCGCTACAACCCAGAGTGGATTTTGGCTAACCAGATGACAAATCAATCATATAGTTGATAGAAATTTTTCAAGCTTTTTTCCTATAGTCAACTTCTTATGGAAAGTTTTCCTTAGGATTGAATATAATGACCCTTTCTATAGCAGGAGTTCCCAACTATATTATATAAATGATCAGCTTATGGTCGATTTTGTAATGGACAGTCTTTTGAAATAACCATACCGCTTAAAGGAAAGTTTGAGAATCTGATGCAGGATGCTCTCAAAATTTTAGAAAAATGGCACACTGAGTAATCTGTCTCGGTTAAGGCGGAGCTTGTTCTGTTCACTAGAAAAGGAAAGCTAAGGAACATAAACTAAATTGAAGCAAACATATCAGCTCTAAAATAACGAGGGCTGGCATGGCTTTCTGGCAGTGTCGAAGGGCAATACTGCCGTCCTAAGCTAGAAAGCAGTAACTCCATTTCTTAAATTTTGCAATAATTAGTAGTAAGGAGCAGGCGGTGAGAGCTGCTTTTAGGGTGCGGGAATGGGGTCTTTGACTCATAGACAGGGAGTCAGTGTACATGCACGAATCTTTGAGGCCTGCTCAAAATATATGCCTCCTTTGGACTTCAATGCCGATAGAATTTCTCCCAAATATCTGTTTGATAGCAAGTTTAATATTATGCCGAACGCAACGGAAACTAACAGGATACTTCCAAAAGCAGTACCGGCTCAGGTGCGAAGATTTTAATATATAGCTTATAATATATCATAAAGGTAATATATCTATAGGGTACTCATATCAGACATCATTCGATATTTTAATCTAGAGAAAAAACACAGGTTATTGTAACAATTTGGTTTCTTAAAATTATTTTTAATGTAGTTATTAATTGAAAAAAAAATGTTTTTCTTCTTTATTTATAATATTAAATTAATATTAAAAATGTATTAAATCATCTATAGGTAATACCTTGAAATAATGTGAGTTTGGTACCTACTAGGTTAAGAATAATTATATACAAACAAAAATACATATTGTTCGAAGCGTGTAAACAATATAATGATTACACATTGGTGTATATATATAGCTACGTATTTAAGGTACAGCGCAGTTTACCCAAGTATTGAATAGCTCAGAAGTGCTTACGAAACGGTTACAATCATGAAAATGATTTTTTCTTACTTTGTTGTTATCAGTGCAAAATTTGTTTTTACGGTAGAAATGTTAAATCAATACGAAGATTTTCAAATGGGAATATTAGCTAAGAAGAGACAAACATTATTTACTCAAAATGTGTTAAAGCAATATCAGGGATTTTCGTTAATGTTTCATGTTGAAAATACCACTATCTACACAATTGAATATTTATTAAAAATTTTACAAGAAGAAATGTTTGGAGAAGTAGTCATATTTAATCAAGACTCAAAATACGATTTTAATCTTAAACGAGATGGTTTTCCATTTTTACATGTGATTTTACTTTATGATTTACATAAATTTGAAACTTATTTGAATCTACCCGACTGCTTGATTTCACGAGATGTGGTAATTTTTATCATTATGGAAAATAAGACAATGAGCGATAAATCATTTTATCAATTACCGAAATTAGGTTGGGCTGGAAATGTACTTATTTTGGATGTCAGTAGTGTTTCAATATCGTTATACAATGTTTGTTATTATTGTGGAAATTATAGCAAACAAATGCATCATTTACAAACAAGTAATTCTTCAAAAATAATAGTAGACCGAGCAAATATTTTACCTAGAAAATTTTCAAATTTTCAAAATCGGCGGTTTGAAATAGGCTATATTAATAGTATGCCCTATATGATGTGCAAAAAAGTAACGGATGTAAAAGTTGACGAAGATATCGTGAGAAAATGTGAAAAAGCAATTGGATTGGAAGAAAGTATTTTAAAAATTATAAGTAAAAAACTTAATTTTACTTATTGGCTAATAGAATACGATCACAATTTAAATGTTTCTGACAAAGACATAAATGTAATGCGTACAAGAAAACTAGATTTCGTTATAGGTGCCGTTTCGATGACTGCTGCTAGAGCGCCCACCTTATCGTTCACGTCGGCAATTGCTTTTGAATCATGCATGTTTTTATATATTCCAAAAAAAATTATTTTTTCCGAATTCATGGATATTCTTAAACCATTTAGCGTTGTGGTATGGCTTTGTGTTATAATTGCTTTTACTTCCATTTCAATCACGTTTCACGTTTGCGGACGTGCTTTTGGAAATAATTTGAAAAAGGATTTACCATTGTCAAAATGTTTCAAGGTTTGTTATTATTTAATTATCTTAACTCGGAATACCTTAATCTGAATTTTTTTCAGATATGTTTTAAATCTATGATCGAACAAACGGAATATATATCTCTTTCTTTAGTTCATTCTCATTGGACACTGTGTTTCATAATTATCGTCTGGTGGTTTGCATGTCTGACATTTTACACTTCTTACAAAAGCAAATTGTGGGCTATTTCTATCAGAAACTATCATGTCGAACCGTCGAGTTTAGAAGAGCTTCTGGATAACGACTACAGCATAGTAATTAACTCTCAAAATATAGATAATATAAATGATATTTTAAGTAACAACGAAAACATTATATTACAAGCAAAAAGGTAATATTTTAGCTTCAATTTTGAATACATAAATAGCATTTAGTGATTATTTCAGCAAGTTGGTTATCAAAGATAACATTTGTAGTTGCATAGCCGATATTATAAACAACAGAGCTGCTATGCTGGACGAATATTCTATAATACAGTATCACACTTTGGCTTTATGTTCAGAAATGTTACCGAAGAGAATTTATTCAAAACTACGTATTACAAAAACACCTTTGTGACATACAACACACTCTTGGCCACTTCAAATAGGAGCACCATACAAAGATACATTTGATACCATTCTGGCTCAAATAGATGCAGGTGTGTGATAGAAGCAATAAAATATTTAAAATGTTCATGTACAACAATTTGTTATTATATTTATTGATTTATTGTAGCTGGACTAAAAACTAAATGGAAATCTGATGCAATCTCAACTCTAGATCAAATGTACGATAATATTTTGTATAGTCAAAGTACTTCAACTAGTACTGACGAAGAATTCGACTTCTTACAGGGTTTTATATCATGTTTTGTTTTGTACTTTTTAGGAGTCAACTTTTCGATAATATGCTTTTTTGTAGAAATTTTAGTTTTTAAACATAATAATATTGTTGCAAAATAAATTTGGTGTAGCGTAACTAGTTTTCAATTATTATAAACAATAAAATCACATCAATATTATTTAAATATTTATTATCCACTATCGCATTGTTACGTAGGGTTGGGTGCAATTCGTCGGGAACTGTTGAAATGTAAACAGATCTAATCGTCAAAATTGAATAAAACACAAGATCGTGTAACATGGCGAATGTTACTTTTGTCGAAAAATTAAAATTTTTAATTTTACATGTTACATTTTCATATTGTCCATTTACCTTTCCAACTTTTAATTTGAAGGTTGGTATTGAAAACCATTTTGAGATTATCTTTATCAGCTCGATACTTTGGCTTACTTTCTGCCATTAGAATTATATTTCTTCCTTCAATTTCATTTTATTTTTGTTTTAAATTTTTAATCACAATCATGACCAACATAAATTATTTGACGGTTGACGAGTTGTCTTGGGAGCTGCGAGTACGCAATGTTGAAAGTTCGAATCGTACTGTAGAAGAACTGAGAAAATTTCTAAGAGCCCTTATGGCAAAAGAAAAAGCAAATCCTATTTTAATTTCTCGTTATACACTATATAATTACGATATTGGAACGGAATTGGGGATAGTAGATGCCAAATTAACAAAGTTGGAATCGGAAATAACAACTTTCGTGGAAAAACCTCTCACCACGGATAGCAAACGGTTGCGCACAAAGATTGAGCATATTATTCGCAGAACGGACTATCTGCTTAAATTGCATCTAGTAGAAGATGAGCGGGTGAAGGTAGACGCATTATCCGGGCGTGCTCTTACACTTTCTGAAACGATCGATGATGTGGAAACAGGTCCACAAATAAGTTTAAATGACATGGTATCGATACTTGAACAAAGTTCTTTGTCGCAGGAATCAGCGCATGTTACAACTACTGTATCTACCGTTACATCAAGAGTGTCGGCAATAAACACTAGAACAAACGATTCGCTAGTTTTTTCTACATCAGGTCCACGAATGTCGTTACGCGAGCAACCTGTTGCTAGTTTAGTAAATCCTGCGTTACATTTTGCAAATTCTAGTCCCATTCGAGCGGCTACTATAGTAGAAAACCAAGCTCATGCACCTGTTTGTCCTCAAAATCAATTTCAAATTCCACGTTCCTCAGGAATGCTGCACAAATGGGGTTTGAAATTTGATGGCAATACTTCTAATATGGGAGTAGGAGCATTTTTAGAACGAGTGAATGAGTTGCGCATTTCAAGGGGGGCGACAGAACAACAGTTGTTGGAAGGAGCGGGAGAACTTTTTGAAGGCCAAGCCAAGATTTGGTTTAAGTCAATAATAGACCATATTACATCTTGGGATGAATTGGTACATCGGTTCAAGTCAGTTTTTCTTCCTTTTGATTATGATAGAGAGTTGAAACAGGAGATACTAGCTCGCAAACAGGGTGCTGATGAGCCTTGTTTTATTTTTATTGCGGTAATGCAAAACATGATGAGGCGATTATCGGTCATTCCTAACGATGAAACGCAACTTAGTTTTATTATGCCTAACTTGTTGCCTCACTTTACTAATTCGCTGGCACTAGTAGATGTTACGTCAGTGGAACATTTACAAGAGTTATGCCAAAAGTTAGAAAAAGCTAAGTATCGGATAGATAAATTTAATGTAGCAATTCCTACAACGCAACCTCAGCCAGACCTGGCATATAAAGGCCCATCATCTAGCAGTAAATTTTCCCCGATTGCAAATTTATCGGCTTTGGCAACTAAGTTGAAGTCGAGAACAGTTGTAAATCGAGCGAGAGCTAATACTAAATGCTACAATTGTTCGGCTACTGGTCATACTTATCATACATGTGTAGCAGAGCGTCGTATTTTTTGTTATGTATGCGGGACGCCTAATGCCACCTTTAGCACATGTAGCAAATGTCAAAAAAACGAGTAAGGACAGGCTTAAATCTCCGTCGATTTAGCCCTAGTCCTGAACAGTTGGCGGAGCAATCTGTAATGTGGGGTCATTGGTTAGAGAAGGTAAAAACTTTTTGCCGTCCTCTTCACGAAGCCAATGCAATTTTTACACCTGTTCCGGGAGATAATAGGCCATATGTTATTGTTAATATTCATAATGAACGCATATTAGCATTGTTAGATTCTGGAGCAAACCAAACGATAATTGGTTCTCAAGGTTTATCATTGATCACTAAACTTAACCTTAAAATACAAAAACCCATAGATATCCCAAAGCTACAAACAGCTGACGGAACTTTACAACCGGTCTTAGGTTTTGTGACGTTACCTATTACTGTTGACAATGTCACTAAGGAATTGCCTGTCATGATTTCCGACACGATTAACCATGCATTAACTTTAGGTACGGATTTTTGCAATATTTTTCGACTTACGGCAAACTTTGCTAATAATAGTTTTACCATACCTATTTGTTCAATTAATTCTGTTAAAATTATTCAATCTCGTGCAGACTTAGATCTCGAACAAGTACAGAAACTTACTTCTGTGGTCAATCTATTCAAGGAATTAAGTCCCGACATATTAGGACGTACACATCTAGTGGAGCATGTTATAGATACAGGAGACGCTCGTCCGGTAAAACAGAGATATTACCCACTCTCGCCAGCAATGTTAGCCAAGGTTAACTCTGAGGTTGATGAAATGCTTCGCTTAGGGGTTATTAGACCATCTAAAAGCGCCTGGAATAGTCCTATCATATTAGTTCAAAAGAAAACGGGTGAACTGCGCTGTTGTTTTGATGGGCGTCGAATTAACGAAGTGACTAAGCGCGACGCCTACCCTCTGCCGTATATCAGCCAGATCCTAGACCGTTTAAGGGATGCACGTTATCTGACATCCATAGATTTGCGTAAAGCATCAGGCATTACTCTGGTTAAGCAAACTTAACAGTCCTGCGGGAAGATTAGCGCGTTGGAGCGTACGATTGTCACAATATGATTTTGGCATAGTTCATAGGAAAGGCAAGTTTAACGTTGTGCCTGATGCGTTGTCTAGAGCACCAATACAAATTCATTCAATCACTGTAATTAAGGAAGATCATGATGCTTGGTACCGAAAAATGTTAGATAAAATTAGTTCTAATCCTGACGATTATCCGTCATGGAAAATAGAAGATGAGGTAATTTTCAAATACGTGCCGAACAAACATAACATCATTTCAAATTTGATTGATTGGAAAATTGTTGTTCCTAGATCGCGACGTCGAGAAAATTTGCAAGACTGCCATGACAGTCCCTTGTCAGGTCATCTAGGTATTTTGAAAACTATGTGTAAGATTGCGGAAATCTATTACTGGCCTCGTATGAGAACAGATATATTACGGTATGTTCGCAAATGCGAAGTTTGTTTGGCGAGCAAGGCTTCGAATTTGCTCCGACCTGGATTAATGGGAGGTGAGAAACGAGTTCAGTTTCCTTTTCAATTATTATCTGTAGATTTAATGGGACCGTTTCCCAGAACTAAGAAGGGTAACTGCTATTTGGCTGTTATCTCTGATTGGTTTACTAAATTTGTTGTAGTCCGCCCATTGAAAAAGGCCACGGCATCTTCGGTAGCTGCGTTCGTTGAAGAAACCTTTTTACTTTTTGGTGTACCACAAATTATAATGTGTGACAATGGCACACAATTTACCAGTTCTGTATTTAAGAATTTAATGTCTCAATATAAGGTTCAAAAAACATGGTATAATGCGAATTATCATCCACAAGTAAATCCGACGGAGCGTGTAAATCGTGTTATAGGTACTTGCTTACGATCATTCGTAAAAGATGATCACAGATCATGGGATACCTATGTTTATCAAATTGCCCATGCTATACGAAATGCTGTACACGAAGCAACTGGTCATGCCCCGACTTTATTAAATTTGGGAAGAATTGTTCCTAGTAGTGGGGATTACTATGGTAAATTGGGGAACTTAAAACCCGAAGAAATCACTTTAGCCAGTAGAGAAAGGGTCATTACCGATAATCACCAATTGGCAGATTTACATAAGAGGGTTGAAAAAAATTTACATCGTGCGCATGAACAACATCGATCACATTATAATTTGCGAAAACGTCAGCTAACTTTCCGGAAAGGAGATACCGTATGGAAGAGAAATTTTGTTCTCTCCAGCGCTCCTGATCATTTTTCTAAAAAACTTGCTCCTAAGTACATAAAGTGTACTGTTACTAAAGTTACAGGTCCTTTGACATATCGGTTGAAAAACGAGTTGGGGAGAGATTTGGGAATTTTCCATATTAAAGATTTAAAAGAGCACCCTGATGATGCGGAAGAGTGAATGTAGAATGAATTTAGTGTGGATGAAGAAATTAAATTTTTTTAACCAATATGTTTTTGGGTTACAAGACTTGATTCAAATTTTTTTTCTTGAGTACCAGCTCATTATTTACTTATATTGATATATTGATGGTGGTTGGTATTTAATCAAACCATTACATTTCTTTTGTAGCTGAATTTGTCAAGTTGTATATATCTAGTTCAGTAAGTTTTGTAAATAGTTAGTTTAGTATGACGAATTCAGTGTTCTTTTGAAAGATTTCATTTCAAAATTTAATTTAGGCCTAAAGTATTTATGCCAAAAACTTAACTGATTTGAGGAACTGGAAGTTTCCTAGTAATTTTCTTTTGATTCTCCATTTGGGATTTTACTGTTTTTAAAGCGGTAAGAAATCAAAACTTTACTATTTTATTGCTTCGTTTTAGATGTTCAAAGATAAATTTTTTTACGAAATCGGAAGCATGTTTAGAATCAAGTCTGGATAGATTTCTGCTAAGCTCACACTGGTACGTTTGAGATGTAATTTAGTGGGTTCGTGCCTCAGAATAATGTCTGTCATGTCGTTTTTGTTTTTTTGTTTCTGTTGTTTGGAAAATTCATACTAATCTGCTTCACAATTTAGTTATGTTTCAATTTTTGAGTCCAATTATTAATTGCAGTCACAATTTATTTTCTCATGCCGACCGCAGTCTTTACGTTTGGGGGGGGGGAGAGTGTAACATGGCGAATGTTACTTTTGTCGAAAAATTAAAATTTTTTATTTTACATGTTACATTTTTATATTGTCCATTTACCTTTCCAACTTTTAATTTGAAGGTTGGTATTGAAAACCATTTTGAGATTATCTTTATCAGCGGAGATAAAGAGAACAAAAATTTTTCAACTAGCGCAGTTAGTTTGTTTAACTGAAATTTCCTTTAAATTGATAGTGTAGGGTTTTTACCGATTTGATCAACATTATCTTTCCTTTTTGTGTGAAGCAGGTAAAAGAAAATTTAATATCATCTTTTACTCATACCTTATCAATTGCGTTTATTTTAGTTAATTTATTTGATCACCATCTGCCGTTGGTGAGGGTTTTTCCACAAACCAACGTTTGAATTTAACAAAACTAATCGTTTACGTAGTAATCATTCACCCTTGAGGAGTGCTGGATTGATTTGTTTATGTCCGTAAAGGCATATCTTCAACGCAAATTGGACTTTAAAGAAAAATTTTGGATATCTCTCAATTTATACTTTCGGCTCATTTTATGATGCCTAGGACTGCCGTCGAAGTCGATTAAATAATTGATTTTGGTTTTGTGTAAAGTTGCGCACAATTTTGGGTGACGCCACTTAATTCAAAATTATCTACTAAGTTTGTAGATAGACGGGTCACGTAAGATCAATTGTGAGGGGGGTTTTGTAACTCAAATTGTAGTTTGTTTTAGAATCAGAACCAAACCTTTTGGAAAAGCCGATAAGCTACGAACCAAGGAAAGCTTTCTGGAAGTCGTGGTGTACTCGAGCTTAATTTGCCTTAACACCTGGTAGTTTTGAAGTGGGGTGAGTAATTACAATTTGTGTTGCATTTATTTCTCTCTCAGGAGACTTACAGTGACTTGTTTGTTTCATTTTTTTAAACGGTGGTACCGTTACGGTCGTCACTCAAGAGCGAGGCAATTTTCTTTAAAGCTTCTGGCACCTTCAGTGTCAACGCTTCTGTTTTTTTGAACTTTTTTTATTGTTAAGGTGATGCCATCAGTATCCCTTCCTTTTTCTGTAATTTTTTTGAAACTACATTAAACAAACCCATTTTGTTATTTTTTGTTTTTCTAAAGTTTGACAGTAGTTTCTGGCGCCTGGCAATAATTCTAAGTATCGCTGACTCAAAGGCTTCTCTCCGAACTGATAAGCTAGCCGCTGCTTGCACAAGCAGCTATCAAGGGGTGCAAGGGGTACAATCGATGATTTTAAATGTCAAACTGTTTGACAACCGTTATGCTTTTTTTAAATTATAGCACACTACTTAATTACTGATTGGTCGAATAATAAACAAACGCATTAATAAAAAGATAAAAATAAAACTTTAATAAAAACCAGAAATTAATAGTATAACTGAGCAAGAAGGATTTCCTTTAATTAAAAACTTTTTATCAACTAAAAAGTTGATTATAATGTTTTTATTCTTCAACATTTTTTTTACAATTATTATTTAGGCCTACTAAATGTTAAAACATATTTAAACTTTAAGGCAAACAGTTTGTAAAGATTTTAAAAATTAAAATAACAAAAAATCCGTTTCAAAATATATCTAATGCGAAAAAATGCTAACATGCCCAACGAATCGTATCACAGCGAATCGTTCGTAGCAAATTGGGTATTTTCACAAAATTTTTATTTGCATAATATGTGCGTTATTGTATAAATAAAAGTACCAGAAAAAGCATATTATAATTAAAAAATGATATATTTTGCTATTTATTATGCAAAATCATTTTGAAATTTCATTAAAACATTCAATTTTAATCTAGAATCAAAACGCTTTTTGCGCAAACGCATCGGTGTGACGTACTTGGATCTTTTAAATTGGTAATGGTTTATACGTGTATGTTGTATATTATAATAGTTTAGTGCTTATTTGTCAGATGTTAATCATAACAAATCATAAGCAATAACAAACAAGGCAAGATACCATTAGAAAGACTGTAAATAATTTACAGTCAGTCGACATGTATATTTAAATTTGAAATCAGCTGTGCCGGCCATGTTGGAGTGGGGAATAATGGAAGTGCTTCATTCGTTTGCTGTTACCGCCGTGAACATAGCCGTAAACAATATGTGACGTAATCCGAGTTTCGTGTTTTCGCGGTAAATATTCTTATTTAAATTTATTTTTAAAATTACTCGGATATAGGGTCTCAAAAAAATTTTCTTTTTAACTAGCTCATTTATATGTTTGATAAAGTGTCTCCTTACATACTTTTTAAAAAATGTGAAAATACCCAATTTTTATTTATTTAACAATACATCTTAATCAGCAGAGCTGGTATAAAGATAAAATATTACATTAAATTATAAAAATTAATAATTGTTTTTTTTATTATAGTTTAACTTATTGACATATTCTTTGATACCATTTTTAACTATTACATCTATATATGAGATGGTAAAAGTCAGAATGGTGTAAGTCATTTAAGATTTTTATACAATTTTAATCCATAATTATAGGATTATTAATATTTATTTATTTATATTTTATAATATATTGCAATGTTCAAGATGGAAGATCTTTAAAAGTCAATACTTACTTTGTTTGTACAATGAATGTATAGTCCAGTCATTTAAGCACAAAAAAGAGGTCAACCTCGGAATGAGAGATAATAAGCTGGAAACTCGTATACACCTTCATTTTGGCGTTCTAAAAGTTGTCTCAAAAGTCTCATAAAATCTCGTGTCTCGTAAGTTATTCATGGTCAAAGAACACAAAAATCTGTTTTTCTTGATTATCTCGGTTTTATAGCTCCAATGATGTTAAGATCTATTATAAAAATTGTAGAGCATAAAATTTTCTACAAATTTTGTTCCAAATATTTTTTAATATGCTCGACTGTTTTAGAGATAGAGGGCGGAGATATTAACGGAAATAAAATTTTAAAAATTATGGTTGAACCTCAGAAGTGGGGTTGGGTAATGTAAAATGAACTCTTGGAGCCAATAACAACAATATTACCACCAGCTCCTAAGGAATTACTTAATACACTATTTTTTTTTTTTTTTATTATCAGATACAAAGTAAAAATGGAATAAACAAAAAAGTGCATCAACATAGGTTATTAGCACTACTTAATATTATAGTAACATTTACACAATTAATTAAATAACTATAAAAAACTAAATAACATATTTGAACTGAATTAACAATGAGATAATAAAAAGATTAAATTTTAAATTTTGTTAAATAAACCCGATGACTGTAGAAACTTTAGTAACTTTAGAACGTTGCATCTTGTGTTTGATAGTATATCTTCTAGGCTATCAGGCAGTTCGGCAAAATGTCTTGCTGCCTGATATTTTGGGCAGTGTCTTAAGATGTGGCTGATGTTTAGGAGGTTGCCACAAAGACAGTTTGGGGGTTGTTCTTTTTTGAATAAGTAGCTGTGGGTGAGCATAGTATGGCCAACCCGAAGTCGGTCAATAACAACTTCTTCTTTCCTACTTAATTGTTCTATATGTTTCCAAATAATTGTGTTTTTTTTTGAGTCTTTTAATTTATTATGTTTAATTTCTTGCCACTCGTCTTCCCATTTTGTCAGTATTTTAGTTTTTATTATAAATTTTTTATTTTCTTGATCTTTTAATGTATTAATGTCTAAATTATATTTCTTAAGGAGTTCATTTATTTTGATCGGTAAAGGTTTTTTTAATTTTGGAGTGGATCGATATAAAAATGAAAATTTTGGAGTAACAATTCTTGAAAAGTAAAGTATTTTGTAATTGTAAGAATTGATGTGGGATGCGCTGTGAGTGCAGAAAATCGAGGTTGCAATGCACTTTAGCTTGTAGCCAGTGTAATGGTCAAGCCCTCAATGCTGTTTGATCACAAAGCGACTCTGAGGACAAGAGCGCATTTGACCCTGAAATTCTGGAAGGCCTGGAAACAACGATTCAGAACAAAGAAGATGATGACAATGTAACGGACATTATCACATGCTCGGAAGATGACGATGAAGAAGAGGAAGCAGAAGAAAATTTATACTTTTGTTTATTACATAATGGCAACTAAATATTTAGTCAGTATTTTTATCATTAAATGGTCAGTATTTTTTTAATTAAATTATCGCAAGCAATACCACAAGAGCTTTGATTTATCCGGATAATTTTTAATTTCAACGAATACGTGATTAGCAATTTAGCGAGAGAAAACTTGGTTGACAAAATCACGAGAGCCGGGCGAGCGTCAGCGAGATTGCTCTAGTGATTTTGTCTAACCAACAGTTTTCTCGAGCTAAATTTTAAAAGCACGTATGAGTATTCAGAAATTAAAAATTATCAGGATAGAAATCAAAGCTAGTGTGGTATTTGATAAGATAATTCCGCGAATGGTGCATAAATACGCATAAAACGATTTAAACTTAAAAATTCACTTTGGTTGTCATGTCAAACAAGGTAAACAAAAAAATATCCGCTAAGTTTATCCACTTACATTTCTGTTCCTTCCTAAGTACAATTTTTATCCGCTAGCAAACTTTGACGTTTGACGAGTAGAATTATCAGTATAAAATAATATTTTGGTCAGTATAAATATTTAAGTGTCAGTATTAAATAGAATTTTGGTCAGTATAATTTGTTATTTTAGTCAGTATAATTTGTTAATTTGATCAGTATTAATTGTTATGTTGGTTAGTATAAAAAATAAAGTTGCTGTAAAATTTTGTTTGATTAGTATATTTTATTGGTTAGTTAATTTTAGTTGTCTGTAACCATTTTTAATATAAAAAAAAGAACTCCGAATAATTATTATATAAATTTTATTTAGTTAATTTACAAAAATTGAAATACTGAAAAATTTGTTGTATAAATTTTATAATTTGTACCCCGTTAATTCTAATTAATTTCTAGTTAATTCTAAACAAAATTAAAAATTAACCCTAAAGCATTAAGCATTCAAACCATAAAGATTGTTTTGCGCCACTCTGAAAATACTGATATGTTTAAAATACTGACCATTTATTAAAAATACTGACCATTTCATTAAAAATACTGACCAAAAATGTTTTTAAATACTGACCAAATAAATACAAGCCTTAAATAATTAAAGATTTACTATATACATTTCACTTTATTTCAATTTCATGCTGCGGGCTCTCTGCCCTCTGTTTCAAAAACAGTTGGGCGTATGAAAAATTTTTTAGAACATAATTTATCGAAAATTTTATGCTCTACAATTTTTATAATATATCTTAACATTATTTGAGCTATAGAAACCGAGATAATCGAGAAAAGCCGATTTTTGTGACCTTCGACCTTGAATAACTTACGGCGCAGGCATGAGATTTTATGAGACTTCTGAGACAACTTTTAGAATATCAAAATGAAGGTGTATACAAGTTTTCAGCTTATTATCTCTCATTCCGAGGTGAAACCCTAATTTGACTGCACTAGTACCCGCTTATCGAACCTCAGCTTCCAACATTAAGTGGATCGAATTTATGTAATAATACAATTTTTTATTTTCAAAGAATCTTAAGAAATTTGTGAATGAATGTTCCGTTTTATTTTCAAATTAAATAAACAATTGAATTAATTTTTGCCAATTGCGCTCTATTTTTAAATATCCATTTTATCCGCCGCAAGAAACACTTTTAACACTTAGGGTGGTAATTATAAAAACCTGTCTTTATCTTCTTCTTTTATTCGACCCAAAAGGTCCACTTTATATTGGTTGTAAATCTTCTACTTCTTCTTCACGTTACATGGAACTGCTCCCAGGTAATTCCAAATTAAGTCCTTTCCACTTTTTCCAAATATTTTGTCCAAAAATCACCTCTTTCTCTTTCCAAATTGAATTTGTTGTTTTCGTTCCTAAAGATTTATTTTCATTTCACTTTGTGGTTTATCTCTCTTTTTTGAGGACCACACACAACAAATCTTCCTCTCTGGGATTCTGTCGTCAACTTATTTTATTTTGGTTATTATTCTTCATCAGCCCGTTATCTAGCAATTTCATTTTTTTCATATTCAATTTTTCAAATCAATGCTTGTTAATGATAATGCGATTTGTTATCTTATATCATTCGCCTGTACACGCACTTTTCCAATTAGATTACAATACCTGCAATAGTTTAATTTTCAATTGTTTATTTTTACCAATTATTTCTTTCAAAATTCATTTTTTTTGTATTTTTTGAATTTGTATTTTTTTATTTAATGAAATTAACAATTGCTCTGGCTCGATCGCTTGCATTCTTAACACTGCAATATTTAGCTCATATTTAGCTTCCGTTATATAGTAGTTCGATACTCGGTTGCACTATTGTATCATAAATAAACATAAATATTTTATGTTTGACACTCTTTGTAAACTGATGCTTTGTATTCTTAATGAAATCGAAGAAATGAAACCGAATTGAATTCCGTAATAAGTCACTATTACGCACTAGTGCTGAAAATAATTTACTTTTTTATGTCTAGAAATTTTATGTCTAGTTGCAAAAAGATGTTTACTAAAGTTTTTATTGATTCCTCGTCTTCTATATTCTTTACTTTTTTTCTAATTTTTTCTAATTGTACAGTTGTCTCAGTGTATACGGTTGCAAAAATAATACACTACTATACATTTTATTTTATCTTTCCTTTTGTCCTTTATACCTTTCATCCCTTATCTTTTGTCTTTTATTTTATCTTTTATCTTTTATCTTTGATTCCTTTTGTTTTTTGTATTCTGTAGTAAACGGTATCGATGGCAGAACTTCAAATTTTTGGTCTCCCGCAGACAATAAATAATACATTAAATTAATTTTAAATTTTTTTGAAGAACATATTATTTTTTCGGGCGACCTTTAATTGGGTTCTAGTAATTTCTTTAAGCCTAAGTATTCTATTCGATGACCCTGTTTGTGCTGTCATACATTGGGCACTATAGTCGATCCACGATACTAAAAATGTAGGCGGCAGATCGAACGGAAAACCACATTTACAAAAGGAAACGTCATTAATATATCGTGGGCGTACAACCAGAACCATGTAAGTCCACTTTTTATGAAATGGGAAACTCGTCACCTAAAAGTTAATATTTTTAACGCTTCAGTTAAAGAAACATTTAAGTTCATTAAATGGACTTAACTAAACAAGTAAATGGACTTAAATGTATCTTTAACTGCAGCGTTACCCTAATATAAACTTTTAGGTGATGAATTTCGCAATTAAAAAAAAGTGGACTTAGGGTCCGTTACTTTGGCCCCCCCAGTTAAAATTTTTGGCCAAAAAGCTAGCTCCCGAATCGATATAGCTAGCAACGGCTAGCACCCTAATATTAAAGGTAGCACCATTACAGTTTTTTCACAAATCCACATTGAAACTGGGGGGGGGGGGGCTAAAGTAACGCTAGCCCCCCCCCCCCCCCCAGTTAATATTTTGGCTCCAAAAGCCAAATTTTTTTCTAAAAATACAAGGGGGGGATAGAAAGAAGCAGTAGAACCTAAGTAGTTAAACGATTTCATTAAATAAAAAAATATTTATAGTTTATAAATCGTAAATATAAAGTGAGTAATTATTGTGATTTTTGCGAATACCTACTTAATAGTTTATTGAATATTTACTCGGGGGGGGGGGGAGGGGGTAGAGGGATAAGAAGTAAATCTTCAATCTTGCTTGTAGCGCCAGTCCTGGCTATTATCGAGACCGAAATTATCTTATTTATGACGTAGTCTTATAATTATAAATAATAAATAAATTATGTCACCCAAGTACGGACCTGATAAGTGAATATTTGAACCTTTCCATACAGGGTGGTTAAATTAAATAAAATTTATTTTACTTTGTCTACTATTATAGTACCTATATCTACGTATTTACTATTTATTTCATATTATACGATATTAGTGTATTACAATTTGATATAGCGAAACCGTGTCGATGTACAAAGCAATATATTATGATAATTAAAGTTGTATTTATTAACTTTATCGTTTTGTTCTTAAATAAATTACATAATATATATAAGCCATAGCTGTTAAAAAATAGTTAGTCAAGTTTAGAATGGGCGGAGCGTGTGAAATATATCGGATCATGCGCAGTGGAATGAAACATTTAAACATTTTTATCATTTTTATCAAATACTAATTTGTAAAGAAATTGTAATGGTACTAGCTCTAATATTTTGGTGCTAGCTGGTGCTAGCCATGTAGATTAAGGAGCTAGCTTTTGGAGCCAAAATATTAAGGGGGGGGCTAGCGTTACTTTAGCCACCCCCGGTTTCAATGTGGATTTGTGAAAAAACTGTAATGGTGCTAGCTCTAATATTTGGGTGCTAGCTGGTGCTAGCTATATAGATTAGGGAGCTAGCTTTTGGAGCCAAAATATTAACTGGGGGGGGGGCTAGCGTTACTTTAGCCCCCCCTCCAGTTTCAATGTGGATTTGTGAAAAAACTGTAATGGTGTTAGCTTTAATATTAGGGTGCTAGCCGGTGCTAGTTATATCGATTCGGGAGCTAGCTTTTTGGCCAAAAATTTTAACTGGGGATGACCAAAGTAACGGACCCGTGGACTTACATGGTTCTGGTTGTACTCCCGCGATATTGTGTTACGTGTGTTGCCTAATCTAGAATGTTTATAACTTTACATCTAAAGTTTACAAATCGTATTTTCACAAATTTATTTCAATTTTAATGTAGGATAATTCCGGGAGAGACGAACCGGCGATTGAGATGGACCAGTTGTCTATATTCTAAACTAGATTGTAGATTACGCCAATAACGTGATATAATCTTTAGTTTGATTATACTAGTGATTACTAAATTTAGTAATTACTAAATTGAATGTTTAAAAGCGAATAATTAGCAATTTTTATTTAAGGGGTATTCGGAAATTTTAGTGTGTAATCGTATATTGTAAAATTTTAGTTTTGAAGTTTGACTTTTTTTATTATTTCTAGTGTTTAATAGGTAAGAAATATTGTGTTCTAAATAAACATAACATTAAATTGCGTCATTTATAGTAGGGAAATAAAATAAGCCAGTGGTCCATCTGTACCGTAAATTCAGGATAGAAACTAGCTTTTCTAATGTAAATTAAATTTCTACAACGAAAAAAAGAAAAAAATCTAAATTGTATGTGTCATCATTATCATCAGGAGATGAGGCAGCAGTCTTTTAGGATGATAGTGATGAAGAAGTAAATTGAGACAAAAATAAATGTGTAGGATGCGGAGAAAACTATATTGAAGATAAATCAAAAAATCAAATGATGATTGGGTAAGATGCATTGATTACTGAAGATGGTTAAATGAAACTTGTTTAAAAAATGAAGACATGTGTTTCCAATGCGGAAAGAAACGTTTTGGAAACTAATTAAGTGGGGTCCATCTTACCCGTTGTTAGTGGTTCATCTCAACCTTAGCAGTAGGCTGAGTTGGACCACACGTCATATTTTTTCTTTTTTTATTTTTAGTAAAAATAAAGCAATTTTTTATTTATAGATGTAATAAATAGATGTTACATAACGTGTTTAACATCTTTTGAATAAAATTTATTTCGTTTTAAATTTATTTTCTAAAATATTCCGTTTATAAAAAACGTGGTTCGTCTCTCCCGGAATTACCCTAAGTAATTTTAATAAAATAAACATGTAAATTTCGCTAGCGTGAAACCACCTAATTTCAAACCAATTTCATTGGTTAATATTTCGAGGTCATCGGTTTAGTACAAATTCTTACTTGGTTCATAAAAGAAATGGAATATAGTAATACCTATTCTAAGTTAATAATCCTTTAAGATCATGTAATTTATTTGGAATTAAGTTAATAATCGTGCCAAATTATAGCGTGAAATTAATTATAAAATTGCAAATATTAAAACGTAGAGTGTACATGAAGGGAGATCTACACCCTTTCTAGTAGCACACTTTGCCGAGTAGGACCGGTCTAGAGAGATATTTTCACCGGTGCAGAGGGTCGGTTTTGACAAACGTAACGACGCAAATCTTGGATGCACCCTAAAATCTAGGCATTTAATCGTGCTGGGAAGGGTTGACCTACAGCTCCCGAGTAATTAATTAAAAGAATCAATAAAATGCGTTGGAAATTATATTCTTAGTTTAATAAAAATAAGAATCTTAGTTTAATATGAGACGGTGATTAGCCCAGTATGTTACCTGAATAACTGCTGATACTAAGGTACCCGGTTCGAATCCGGAAAGTGTCTAAAATTTCTTACGATAGTTTCCGTCTTCGGAGGGCACGTAAAGCCGGCAGACCCCTGGGTTGACAATTTGCCCTCATCAACAAAAAAACCGGGGTTAAGGGCACATCTGAGACGAGCCCAGCAAGCTACCTCAGATGTAAAACAACTAATATGCTCACAGTAATAGTGACTTCATCTCGTCTTCGATAGAAGACAGCCTAACCTCAAAGCAAAATAGGAATTATTCTATATAGTCTAAGTGGAAGAAGAAGATATTAGTGACGTAACCGGGTGGCGCCAATGGAAGAGCGGTCGAAATAGAAAAACTTATCAAGGGGTAGGGAGGGCAGTCGAAAAAGCAAATGTACGGTGAAGTAACGGTCAAAGTTCTTTTCATACATAGAGGGTAGGTAAATCAAGATGCAAACTATGGAGATTTATATTGTAACTCCAATGTGTGATTGGATACTCATTTGATGTACTCATGTACTTTCATTCAAACTTTATTTTGTTTAAACTGGTAGCATTATCAACTGTGACAGTTATCACTGATAGTAAGGTGTTCAAGGATTAAAAGAATAATCTTGCAAATAGCTCAACATTCAAATTTTAGCGATCAACGTATGATCATGAGATGACTGGAGGGTGAACTAAAGGCGAAAGGAGACTTGAGCGACAGGCAGTACGGCTTTAAACGAGGGCGATCAACAATCAACGCAGTGAAGCACATCGTTGACAGAGAAAATACAGCCAGATCTGGAATGTGCCGAACAAGAAAAATGGTCGCCCGGTGTGACGTTTGATGTTAAAAGCGCCTTTAAATGGGAGGGATGGGGCCACATTGTCAGGGCACTCTAAGAAAAGAACGTGTATCCATATTTAATAAGAATAATAAAATCATACCTGTCACAAAGAAGCCTCATCATAGAAGAACAATTTTATCGGCAAATGGCTAACGTTATCAGCGGGGTATCACAGGGCTTGGTTCTGGCGCCCATTCTATGAAACGTCCAATATGATGCCATGCTACGAACGCCAATGCCAGATAAGCCAAAATTAATTTGTTGTTAAAATTAGTTGTTAAATTTATTAATTTATTAATGCTAGTCTTATTATTTTATTATTACGAAACAATAATGGATAATTATATGTGATGACTCATGCATGATGACTCAATATGATAACCTTAGTACTATTCTTTTACAAATTTGTTGCTGACTTGCAAATTGGATCTTTCTAGAAGCATATAGAAATTTCTAGAAGTTTCAAGTAAGTAAGATGCATTTTGGGTATAAATAGCACAGTGATTTTCTGTGAGGAGAGTTCTAGTTCTGACTTGCAAGTTGCAAGGGTTAACATGAATGCCATGTAAATATATAGTGATGTAATAAATAAATATACATAGTGTTACACAAATATAGTGACTCAGTTTAAATAAATTCAGACTTATTGTTATTAACTTGATCTGCAAATATATCTTAGCCCTTAATAGTTAAATAAACGTTTTAAATGTTTAAGTTGCAATAACCACTTTGGGTACCATTTCGTATTACGAGATAGCTTGTAGATAAGCTCCATTAATATCTTTGGCTTCTAAAAATAAACTGAATTAATTTAAATTTAAATGTTATTTTTCCATAATAAAGTTAATGCACGAAAATTAACCACATCTGACTCACCTAGCTTTAGACTCGAAAGTGATCCACATACAACTCATCCAGCGACGACCTAAATTGCCAATAACACTTGATATAACTATTGAACGTTATAATTAGTTGGCCATCAAATATTTTTAAAAACTGGGCTTCCCAACTAGATCTTCTTAAAAAATTGACAATCGTCATTGACTTGGGCTATTCCGAATTAAAACTTGTTGAACATAAAACGTAATAAAACAAAATTCTCGATGAATAAACCTAACACAAACAAATACATAATTACAACAACAACCTTAAAAAACGGCTCGTCGATGGAGTCAAAAACATCTTCGTTGTTGGGGTGTTCAGGGACAATTGAACTCTTTTTGCAAGGTTATCAAACAAAGAAGCCGGTGAAGATAACACGATGACGTAAAGATAAATTAGTTTGTTTCTGTAATAAATTTTTAAAGGTTTCAAATTTTTGACATCATTGTCGGCCTCCCAGAAACAGAAAATATTTTCGGGATATTTTGATTTATTACTGTGACTTGATTACTTGATTAAATTATCTAATATATTCGTATCACGAAGTTTTTTTAATAACGTGAAGAAATCTAACATTATTCTCAAGTTACAAGTAACTTAACTTATATTTATTTTATTCAAGAATATCGCATAAGCTTACATAGTATTTGCTCTACTCTACAAAATATAATATAAACGATTATTTATTACTATTGTAGTTAGTGATGTGCCCATTATTTCCATTCTAACACTCCATAAAAATTCTGTGAAAACAATAATTACAGAATAGTTATAAAAATGCACCCAAATATTGCTTTAACTGTAGGTGAATGTGCAGACAAAAATGTAAATATGTATTCTTTGGCCATGATTTCCAAAATTGCTCCTCAAAATATGCAAACTTGCCAAAGAGCTAAAAATGCCTAACTGAAAACTCCAGTCGAATGTTTGACAGTTTTATTAGACTTTCTTTGGAGTTTTCATTATTATAGTGACTTTGTAGGGACAACGACGACAATAAGCTCCAAATCGGCCCTTGATATTATAAACATCATATATTTATATTTAGCGAATTGTTTACAATTTGTTTAATCGTATTTCGCACCCTTCGCGCCAAGCCTTTCGGTTCTCCCAATCACCCTCTGCGAGTCCTCGGGAGTTCATTGCGATTTGGACATCTTTCTGCCATGTTAGTTTTGGTCTTCCTTTTTTTCTTTTTGTTGGGGGTTCCCATTCCCATATTCTTTTTGGTCATCTGAAATCTTCCATTCTTTGCAAGTGGCCGTACCACATCAGTCGTTTCTTATCTATGGTGTCTATTATTGTTTGGTCGACACCCATTCTTTTACGAATTTCTAAGTTTTTTACGTGCTCCAGCTTAGATACACCGCAACAGCGGTGTAATAATTTGAAAAAATTATTTTCTTTCTACGTGTTTTAAACGACATACAGATAAACAGAAACATAGTAGTCAATTAAAAATCGTACATTAATTGTCGCCACTGTCACTGTATATTGTATCTCTCATGGCATTGGTCGATTTATATGTTCAACCTATCAGATGTGCATTATTATAATAACTGATAAAAAATATAAGTTATTTTTTGTTTTTTTTTTGGATACTTCTACTCCAAAGTGTGTAAAAACAAGTACTGTGTGTTACATACAATAATTTTAATTCTTCCCGGGTATTTCAGAAATCTTGACAAAAAGCACCTCTAGTATGTAGTATAAATATTGATGTCTTATGAATATACTATCGGTATTCTTACACCATGAAAGATATAGCATTATTTATATTGGATAAAATTTTTATATAAATTAGTGTTTATAGTATTTAAATGTGTAGAATTCAGCAATAAACACGATTATTGCAGACAAATTTCCAATTGCAAGAATTATGAACACAGACTGTATGTGTAAAAGTGACAATTGGTATTTATTTGCAGTTTTTGAATTAGATGTCGTTTTTCTATGTTTAAGTTCAAATATTTCTTTTTCCCAATGTGCTATTAAACCTGCTGCAGTTATTCGACTAACCAACATCTGAAAATATGATTTCAAAGGAAAATTTTTAGTTAAAAACATTTCCAGTGGATAAGTAACAATGCTCTCTTTAAAACAATATAGTAAAGGTTGTCCTTCTTCGGTTGAATATTGATTTGCAGCGTACTTCATATATAATCGTGGCGTACAAGTTGCAGAATCTCTACCAAAAGCGGTATCATTTAAACACATTTCTATATCGTTGCAATCTTGAGACTTCTGCAAAATATTTCTATTAACATAATCACTGTCATCTCTAAAATATCTTTGATTATTTATCAAAAGCCACATGTGCAATTTACTTTCAAATATATCATCAACTGTTTTAATTTTCTGTTCATATTTCGGTTTTGTTAAGACACTAATCAAAGTAGATTGATATAAAGCCGCTATATGGAGGGTAAAATAAGCCCAAAGTAAAAATAGTAGTCGGGTTTTTATCGTTTTCGGTTGAAATCTTACTGCCATACTAACTAATACAGAAAATGAATTTAGCATTGAATTAAATATATTTTTGTACGAAGTCGATTCTTTCTTATTATAGCGAGATAGTCTCCATAAAGAAAAACTAATCAATAAATATATTATTATTACCAATAACCAAACCCCACCCGGAATTACCAACAACAATTTTTTCCAATGCTGTATGTCTGTTGCGTGCGGAACACACCACGTGAGTGACTCCGGTACATTATAAGTTACATAATCTAAATACCGATGTCTTTCCACTGTACCAGCAAAAGAGCCAATTCCAATATCATACTGCTCCTGCATAAGTAGCGATAGTGTTCCTGAAGCACTGCCATTGGTAAATGTTGAACCCCAATTTTGCTCTTGGCTAGAGGAGCTAATTTCTATTGAAAAATTTCCTGTTTTTGCCATAGATTGAATAAGTCTTGCTTCTATACCAATTTTATTTCTATTATCGGTAATATCAGAAGCTAATACGTACGGAGGCCAAACAATTGCTCTAACTTTAAATATACAACCATTTAAATCGTGGGTTACTTTGTTAGAAAACCAGTTGAAATTTTTAGAAAAATTACCAAAAATACATTGATCAATAATTTTGACTTTCGCAGTTCCCTTTTCACAACTACTGTCTGAGTAAGGTATCCAGGAATATGCTAAGTAATTATTGGTGTTATTAACATCAATCAGCAATACAACCCCATTCACTATTTTAGCTAACTTTAGCTCACTTACGACATGATCGGCTACATGATCGGGATCCTCGAATACGTCTGCAGATATAATTAAAAATTTTGCTTGAGAATTCCAAGTAGGATAACTTTGTAATTTAGACAAAATATCCCTAATTTCATATGAACGACGTATTTGTATTATATAGTTACCAACTTTACTAGAAAAGTTTTCGTAGTTGTACATGCTATTAGTTTTCTTAAGCACTACTGTTAAATTGCTTTCCTTGAACAATTCCTGAAGCATTAAACCATCAACTGCGATTGGAGATTTTATTACCTCGCCGCCTAATGTGGATAACGACACTAAACTGATTTTATCTTCTACAAAAAAATTACGTGTCACTGTACCGATACATTTTGCTAAAGATACTCTGCTAGAAACCATCGAAAGCATGGAACTTGGTACGTGTTCGATGCTACATATTATCACTTCTATAAGAATTACCATCACCAACAACTTTCGCAAACACATTTTGATAAGGTTATGAAGCAATTATTTGACAATTAACAATATTGCATGATATTTTCTCTATTTGCCAGTTAAGATTGTATCATCATAATTATTGCTCTAAGGAGGTCACGTAAAGCTAATACGTCGTGGTAACAGTAACATGAAATTATAATGGAATAATACTGTCAACCCCAAAAGCAACATTAAACATCACCATGTCACTTTTCATTATTTTTAGAAATTTGTTACTTATTACTTATATAGATTACATGATAATATGTACCTACCTACGAACCTCTAGCTTCGTTTTTAATTTAATAAATTTATTTCAGCACGTAATATATTATTTAGAACCCTGTAATAATCTTAATAGCATATCAAGTACAAATTTTATTAAAATTAAATTTATTAAGTAAATTCGATTTATAGTTTACGTAATGAGTTTTAAAATGAAAATTCCGATTACAACCACATTGTTTCCTACTCAAATTACTAAATTTTAAACTATTCACAATCAGTTAGTAATCGACCCATTATTTACTTTCGGCTGCCAACCGATCAGAAAGCTATTTTGTTTTACTTCCCAAGTGATCACTTCTCGACCTGAGATACCTAACTATTTGAAAACAAAAATACCTATTAATAAAATAAAATAAAATAAAAGCAAATTCAATAAAATTATTAATTATTAATTATTCAATATTAATTTGTCATTTTCACTGATTGTGAATAAAATAGTATATGTACATATTACCTCTCTGTATCAAGCTTCATTACAACCTCGCGCTTATATATGTAGTTAACTTCGGCTTTTTGTCATCTTGTAACGGTTCAGAATTGGTGGATCGCAGCTCCCGAGTCCTTTGCTTTGTTATTGGTTTACAATGATTTTGCTTTGTTTAAATAAAAAACAAGATTTCTTTGTTTTGTTTATTGTTGGTAGATTTCTGGAAATATGAAATTATGTTGGAGGTCCTGTTTCTGATATCTTTATCAAAACACATTTTTCGTTGGTAAAATTTTTCAAATTTTGATAAATCGTAATTTTGGTTATTTTGCAAGAGATTTTCTGGATTAGCAAATTGTTACGAAAGTGGGTTTTGTTCGATTAGCCCTTCCGATTCTTTGAGATTAATTCGCTGCACTTAGCGTCGAAGATTTTGTTATCGATTCCGTTCGAAGATAATTGATCTTATCTCCTTTGGAGGATTTAGTATTCAGATTTCTTTTGTAAGAACCAATTTTTGATTTCGAAATACAAACTATGTTTGTAATATTTATTTTAGTCAACTTTCCATCTTCTCGAAAATTCGAAAATTACCATCAGGAAGATTGACCCTCGACCACATCTGAGAGGTAATTTTAGGAATTCTCTAATGTCATTTTACTCTTTTATCCACGCCAACAATAATTGTTTTTAGGGTTTTCGTTTTACCTATACTTTTCCCGTCAACTAATTTGCTGTTGAAGCTGCACCACGGTACATAATATAGTAAGGTAATCCGACAAGCAACGTTAAAGTGGAACAATTTCGTCCACAAGGATAGAGCATACGGTACCTATAAGCAAGCGTTGTATAGACAGAGTGCTGACTAATTGCGACGTTTGTCGTAGTAAAACGATCTAAAATGTGTACGTATATTACATTTAAGATACCTTATTATGCATCTCTCTCGTTGTACATTATGGTTTTATTTCTAATGCACGTAAAGAGTGCAGCTCTGGATTACCTTACTATATTATGTACCGTGAGCTGAACCAACCATTAGCATTCTTCGTTATCATATCGGTGACCGCCATTATAGTGGAAAGATTGCTTTGTAATAATTTTGGGGATATCAACCTGCCTGCACCCTTGACTTTGCAAATGAGAACGTCTACCATCTTAATTCAAGTTTATCAAAATAATTACCATCTGTCAAGAAGTCATCGTATCAGCTGAAAAGATAAGTGTTTTGTGCCGTCTATGTTATATTTTATTATTAATTTCTTTGGATGAATTTTATTGCGCCTTAATTTCGCTTAGACTATGTTACCAAATATCACTCGATTACTTTTGCCTCCTAATTGGAGTTTACATTTTGTAAAATCACTAGAAGGCGGATTTATATTTACTTACATGTTTTGTACATACATGATGTACCATAGAAAGCTGAATTTTTGTATCTAAACATTTGTTACTGAAAGAAGCCAAAATACGCAGTTTTATACTGCATATAACATAATATTTTTGGTTTTTACCGCATATATATTTATTATCCATATATCGCATATAATCGCATATACATATAATCCATATTTGACAATTTTCGGAACTATTTTTTATGTTAAAATTAAATATAAATTTTAATCCGAATTTTTTAACCAATGAAAAACAAGTGTGTATGCATTGCTTTAACACTTTAACTGCCTTGGGCGTCCATTGGAGGGGGGCAAAGGGGGGTAGCTACCCTTCCCGGCTCTTGCTTAAATAAAGAAAATTAAAATTTTTTAGTGTTTTAATGTTTTGGATTTTGCCCTTCCCTGAAAAAGATCTTATGGGCTCCCATGTTAACTGCCAACATAACCATTAAACCATAGTATGTATTAAGGGGACAAAATGATTACAATCATGTGATATTATAGATTGTAGAGCGTTCCTTTTCTGCATACAATAATGTTCTTACCGATAAACGGCACAGTTTTACAAGTGAAAATTTAAATAAAATTTTAGTACTTGATTGTAATAAACTAGTAGACACTTCATGAATTAATTAATTTAGGCTGAATTTGTGCATTTGTGTAACCGTATATTCATATTTTAGTTCTATTTTCTAATTATAACCGCATATAAAACACTTATTTGGGCTAATTTTAACCGAATAAAAAAAAATTATTTTGGTGTTTTTTACTGCATATAAATCCGCCCTCTAATAATCACTGTTAAAACCACATATAGCAGCTATATCGGGTTGGTTACGTTTTTCGCAAGAAAAGCTATTCACGACTTTTTGTTATTATTTGTTTGGTTGGATCAAAACGAAATTTGGCGCTATTTTATTTATTATTTAATAAAATCGTTAATCCAATTCAAGTGTATATTCTTGTACCAAGTTCATTTTTGTTTTTGGTTGAGTTTGATTACGCTACCGTTCGTGGTTGGGGTAGTAGCACGCATTGGGATGTTAATTCACAACCACGTGTCGCCTAGGGCAAAACATTCAACCCTCTCAATTATTTTTGGTTAACAGTTTTAAAGCTCACCAACCACCTTTTATTTTTATTTTAGTTAGCTAGCCAGAGCATTGCCAATTTTACCCCGATCAATCCCTTTGCTCTATTTTGAAACAGAAGTTATCATAGAAATGGATGTTATAATGTAACTAAGGTAGATTTATTTTATTAATTACCAAATGTTTGAAGAACTTGAACAGTTTTCGTGTAGTTCTTGTAATCGGTGTTGTTCGTGAATGTAGAAGTGATGATCTCTGTAATTTGTTTCTTTTCGATGTAAGCATAAAAGATGATATGATTGTTATTAACATTCGTAGGGGAAAGGCTTGTAATTTGACCACCCTTAGCATTTTTGCTCATAACTCATCTTCAAATTAATATTTTTGAATATATAATGATACTACTATTAAAAAGAGGACGTCATTAGCTAAAATTTTGCTGAAGATACTTATTAGATTACTCGAAAAACAAAAAAGTTATGACCATTCTCCCAAAGAGGCTAAAATTTGCTCTTTTTATTTTTGGCATGTAAGTTGACCACCCCCTAAAAAGTTGCCGAAAAGTCAAAAAACTTAACTGAAATCGACTAATGTACAAAATTAATGATATTTTATTGAGTTTTAAGTGAAAAAGTGAAGAAAAAATAAAAAAAACATTATTAATTTTTCACACAATGTTTGTCAGAGCTAGTGCGACGCGTCTATTCGCTTCTAAACCACATAAAAATTGAAGACTATGTCAAAGAGTACGATAACAGTTGAAATGGCGGTATTACCATTGACAGTTTTTTTCTAAAGTACCGGGTGGTCGTCTTACATGCATGATCAACTTACAAGCCACTTGCCTAATAGTAAACATGGATCTTCTAGTCTACAAGATATGAAAATAAAAAAATTTTAAGTTAGACCAACTCTAGACATGCAAACATTATTAATTTATCTGTATACCTACATGTAATTGTAACAAACCACCCCCAAGTAAATTAACAAGTAAATCTAACTTAATTCAAATTAACTTGACTCGGAAAATCTTCATTTTAAAATCATTCATTTAAAAACATTAGATTATAAATATTTACGAAAGGACCTTCTTACGGTCGAAGTACTAAGTACTAAGGTTTAACACTTGACCTAAAAGGACGTAAAAATAATTATCTGCGGACATCAATACTTTTATACACACCAATATGCAGTGGCGGATTTATATGGATGCTTACGATGCTAGAGCATCGGGCCCCCGATTATTGGGGGCTCCAAAGGGGCCCCTAAAACTTTATTTATTATTTCATAGAATTTAGAATTGCTATCTTTTTTATGAGCTTCAGTTAATTTATAAAAACATACATTCATTTATCCACTTTCAAATTATTTTATTCTGTCTTTCATTTCATATCCACTAGGTAATCACTCTTTACAATATAACGCAGCATCTGGTGTCTACCTATTTTCTGCCCTTTTGAAAAACCATAAAAGTAGTGTACCCACTCAAATAACGCCACAAAACATTTTTAAAGTAGCTTTATTTTTACATTTGTGTGATATAACAATCATTTTTTTAAAAATATTTTTAGGATTCGACGTTGAAACTGTTGAAAATCTTTCTGTTTTTTCTTAACTCAAAATTTTTTTAATGCACATTTATGAAGAAGACATTTAAGTTATTTATTTGATTATCTTTATTTATATTGCCTGTCGACCATAAAAAGTAGTAGAGGTAATATTTTTGTAGTGAACTAGTAATAAGCAATACAATAAAACTACCCTTGAAATTATTTAAGGGTAACTTTAAGCCTATGAAGGCTTACTTAAAATCCGTAAAAATATCCTTTTTTTGGAAAATGAAATTTTACTGGAAGTAATTAAGTACTGAACATCTGGACATTTTATTATAATTTGGATTTAGTTTTACCCATGGTGGTTTTACCAAAATTTGAGGTCTATTTTGCACAACGGCAAATTTGAAATTATGTTTTACCTAAAAGTTTGCTTCGTTAAGACGTGCATAAAAATAGAACATTAAAATATAGTGGTAGTAATCAGTGATCGTTAAGATAATATTGTGATTGCAGATATATTAGGTATATACTTTATTATTATTGCAATAAAAATAAAGCTGTGCATTAGTGAATATAAATCATTAATATTTATTTATTTAAATATTAAATGCAACTGCTGGTAACAAACATCACAGGGTCAGGATCTAAGAAATACTAATACTGTGTAAGTTAAATTATTTTTAATTTATTTGGTACTTTTTACTAAGAAATTTAATTTATTATTTATAGAAAATGACATAGCCAGATCAATTACTTATGAAGAAGCAATTAAAGAATATGCCAGGCTCAAATGTAGAAGACAGTTTATAGCATAAAATATTTTTTATACGAGTACTTTAAAAATTATAATTTTATATTTATACTATTATTTTCATAATTTGTCTTTTTCCTTAGACAACTGAGCCCCCCCAACTACTAATTAATAATTTATGTACATGGCATAAATTGGCAAAAATAAAATTGTGAGAGTCATACAGCAATATAGAGAAGGCATTTCCATTAAATTAAAAAAAAGTTGAAAAACGTAAAAAGCCTCAAATATAAATATAATCAAATTATTACTAAAATTCATCTACCAAAAGTAGGTTAACAAAATTAAAAATATAAATTAATAACCACAATTTGCTCCGTTTTTTTTTCAATATAATCACCAATCTTGGTGGTAATGATTGGGTGTGCTTCTGGTACCCTGTTGGTCTAATAATATACCAAACCTCTTCAATGAAGCTCCGCAGTACCGTTAAATTCCTTGGTGCACTTTTGGTGATACAAAATTTTAATAAGGATCAGATATTTTCTATTGGTGACAGGTCTGGGCTTTGTGGTGGCCATGCCAAAACATTTTAATAGTGTCTTTGATATAATTATCAACTATTTTAGCATGGTGTATGGATGCATTATCCTGTTGCAGTACGAAATCTTCACCAATCAATCGTTTTCTTTCATTTATTATTTCAGTATTTTTGTAGCGGTATTAGTAAGTCATATTCGTCCATTTTTGTCATTTTTTTTGTACATTCTGTTATATTTAGTTTGAATATAGTCTTTGTTTAATTTATTTTGTCTATTTTTGTTATTTTTTTTTTGTTATATGCCACTGAAGATCGGAGATGACTGTGAAATAGGGCCTTATATCGCATTAGGAATTTTTAATTACAGTAGAATCCGCTTAATGTGATCACTTTGGGCCAAGAACATTTTGATAACATTAACCGACTCATAACAATAAGCAAATTTCAGAAAAAATGAATTTAAGAAGAATTAGGTAAATTTAGCAAGAATAAACTAAACTTAAATTAAAATGCATAAAGCAAAGTGCATATTTATCAAAAATAAAAATAGAAACACGCCATGAAACGGGAAACTTAATTCGTTTTTGTATAGAAATTAAAACGACAAAACGAGTGAGGTGTTTTGTAAAGATATATGAAATTTCAATGACCAATCAGAAAAAGATACTTCGAAAAAGAGAATATTGTGTAGGAAATTCCTTGAAAGTGATAATAATAAGCGGCTTTTTGATCACATTATCCGGTGGTTTTTGTATGTAAAGTGATTAAAGCGGCCGGTTCCCAGTCAAAATGATCACAATAACCGACTGATAACATTATCCGTGATCACATTAAGCGGATTCTACTGTATTAAAACTTTTTTCAAACATAAGTTTTGTAAGGTAGTATTAATTAATTTTTTTAATAATTTTAAGCTTAACCTGTCCAGTACCTATTAATTAAATATTCATTTTTGATATTTTAAATGATGATTATTTTAACGTTTTGTAAATCATGTGTGCCACAAGTGTGCCAAACGTCCTTTTCAATAACGTATCCCAACTATACTATATCAATGCTTATTTGTTACATCATATCAAGGTCAACTACGTTAAAAACGTCATAACTATATAACCACACTTTTTTAAAAATTTAAACCTTTGCACTTTGCTTTCAAGATTAAAATTTTTTCCACAAATTCCAAAAAATTTTAAGATGCAAGCCACTAATGTAACTGCTAGACGAATTCAAGTGTTGTTACGAATTTTGCAACATTCAAAATTAAGAGTTTCATCGATACATTGTCGAGGTTTAGCTTCGATTGGTGATAGTGTTAGCATTGGAGATGTAAAAACAAATATTACAAAGGCAACTTACCCCGAATATGTACCCCGTCAATTTTGTAAGTAAAAATAAGTAGTGACTTTGTATTTAATAATAAATTCAAAATTTTAGATCAAAATAAAGCAGGACAAACTACACTACATCATTTACGATGGATTATGCAAAAAGATATTTTAGGTCAAGACATGTTTTTGATAGGTTCACCAGGTCCAAGACGCAGAAATCTTGCTTTACAATATTTGCAGTTGACTAATAAAGAATTAGAATATGTTGCTTTAAGTAGAGATACCACAGAATCAGATTTAAAGCAAAGGCGAGAAATTGTCAATGGCTGTGCAGTTTATTTTGATCAGGTACATTAAGAAAGTTAAAATATAGTGAAAAAAATAAATATAAATTATATTGTAGAGTGCCGTTAGAGCAGCAACTGAAGGACGTATTTTGGTACTAGAAGGAATTGATAAGGCAGAACGGAATGTTCTTCCAGTTTTAAATAATCTTTTAGAAAACAGAGAAATGCAATTGGAAGATGGACGAATGTTAATTCCGTCACATAAATATGATAAATTATTAGAAGTGAGTGATTATTACTATTGCTTTTTGTTTCCACGATCCAATGTTTTAGGTAGTTTCACAATAAGCATTTTGTAAAAAATTTTTGAACAAGAATATGTTACAACATATATGAAGAATTCAGTTTTCTTCTACAGTAGAACGTCGATTATTTAAATTCACCTAAGATTGTTATACTAGGTGACTAACCTTACACTCGATCATAGGGAAATAACATGGGAAATTGATTGTTTTTAACTTCCTGTTATTAGAAATATGAATGAAAATGGTATTAATTTTTTCCTTCGTCTAAAGATATCCAATACTTGATATTTTGTTCCGTTACACCTTGACATCCGGAAGGCTAAAGATAGGCTTTTAGTGAACTGTGCTGGAATCCTATTAATAAGCTTTTAGTATTTCTTACATAAAATGCCGTTAATTGAATATTAACGATTGCAAATTTAAATTGATATATTTTGTTTGTTTGACCGTGATGTAGTAAAAATTATTCATAATAAAAAAGGGTGTACACTCAACTTAATTGTAAGTGATTAAATTGATATGATATTGTTTACTAAGTAAGCATTGTACAATATAGTACTCAATTTGTTGAACCACCAAAAACCATATAAACATGTGCTTATTTGTTGGGTGTTTAATTAAATGCTTGAAGTAGCTATAAAGTAAGTCGGCATGAAAATTGATACTGGAGGTCATGAAATTTTAAGAATGTTTGCTTTGCTCTATTTCGGACTTCAGTAGTTTTCTAAGGTATATTTTTCGGGTCAATTAATTTTATTTCACAATATGGAATTAAATAAAGAAGTATTTGCTGATGATTTGTCAGATTTATCAAATCAAGATGATTGTGAATGTGAGAATTATGATAGTGATGTTTCAAGTGTAAATCATGTGAACTATTGATATGCATCGTTTAATTACTCAAGCGATTGATGCTATGGAAGTCGAAGATGATGATGTGGAAGAATGGTCTGCAAGGGATAATCCACCATTTATTGAACAATTTCTTGGCAACTTATGTGTTACCGCAAATGTGAATAAAGTAGAACCTTGATTATCCGGGTCGACTGGGACCGTGTTCAGCACGGATAATTGAAAAATACGGATAATAATAATTGACCAATAATAATTGACGTTTTTTGTTAATATTACAAAATATACTTATTATAATATATAGTAGATTTTAAACAAGGAACATAATTAAAAAGTTTTATTTGAAAAAATCAGATAATTTTGTTTGTTTTTGACTTTTACTTAAATTAAGTAAAGTAGGTAAGCAGAAAATTTAGACGAATTGACACTTGAAGTACATTTGAGTCCACTAAATGCAAAAAATTCGAAAATGAGTTATTGGTGGCGTTGTATTCATTATTCGAAAGCACATCTTTTAAATATCGGTGCTGTATGCTTTTAATTACTATTTAGAAATCAGTAGCTAAATTCTAAGTTGGAGAACATTAAATTAATCATAATGCTTCAGTTGCAAACCTGTGCATTAAACGTGGTTCACTTGCAAAACTGTGTGTATGCAATACACATTATGATAAACAAAGTATACTGGAAGAATCTTTCATACTTTTCCTAATAACAGTTTTGTGTAAATCTCTCAAAACAACTTGAATGTCATATATACACTTTTGCATCTAGTGGACTCATTTGTACAAGTCATTTGTACAAAACAATAAATTCAGCTAAATATCATATTATGCATAACGCAGAAAGATACACTAAAACCGCCCGCGCAGGGTAATGATGTTTATCGCATCCACGGATAAACCGCTTCACAGATAATCGGGGTTCTACTGTAATTCCGACGATTTTTATTAAATTGTAGGTTTATTCATTGGTGAAGATTTGTTCAAATTGTTAAAAATAGAGAGTAACCTCTATCGTACTTAAAATCGTGATAAATTTAAAAACCAAAAAATATCTCAAAAATGGAAAAATATTATTTCTTGTACAGAAATAAAACAATATTTAGAATTAATTTTATTGATGGGAAAAGTGCAGAAGAATAACATAGATAAGTATTGGTTTACCGATCCTACAATTAAAACTCCAATATTTTCTAAAGTTTTAAGCTGTAATCGATTTTGATAAATATCTACAGCTTTATATTTTCTTAATAACGATGAAAAACTAATGAATCCAGCAGATTTATTTAAAATCAAATCAATGATTGGGTACTTTCTATCAAACTTTATAAATGTGTACAAATCTTAACAACAAATTTCCCTTGATGAAAGTATTATACCTTAGAGAGAGGGAGAGAGCGATTATTGTTTAAAGTTTATAATTATAAAATACTGGGTATTGGTTAGGACAGTATTTGCAATTTCGAACTATTGTGAAAAAGATGTCAAGTTGTATACCTAATACTATTTCAAATGTGCTTATTCCATATTTTAACTTAGATATTGACAATTTATTATTATAAAAGTTTGCCGGACTCTTTGAAAACGGTAAAATTAGAAACAGGTACCTCTATATTTAGGCGTAAAAAAGACGTAATTTTCAAATTTGGCGATCAAAAAGAGATGCGATATCCACAATTCATTTGGCCGACGTAAAAGAAAGTCCCAATATAGATTGGGTTACAAAAGATTACATTAAAAGATCTCTGTCGCTAATTGACTATAACAAATTTATGAAAGGCGTTGATCGTGCTGATAAAAAATATATACAGTACAGCCTCGATTATCCGGACACACTTTAATCTGGACACTCCAGTAATCCGGACACTTCTGCTCTTCGGACACTTTATATTTTTTACCTCTGCAATCCGGACGTATTTTTTATTGCAGTATCTAATTTGCAATTCATCGGTAACCTTTTATAATACTAAACTATGACATTACTGCACACGTTTATTAAAAAGGATCAAGATGATCCTGAGATGAGAGTCGAAAATGTCCTCAAAATAAAGCATAATGATGCAATAGAAGCTTTTTCAACATTGCTCCAACGGGTTGAGGAAAATATATCACAGGATCTACTCATAATATTAAGAAGAATGAAAAATATTGCAAGATTTGGTAGTAAAGAAAAAATTAACCCAATCAAAAATTAATTGCTTCTTAAAAAAGTCATAGTATGATTGTTAGATGAAAGTTGTATTTTTACTTTTTTGTTTGTTTATTTTATTTAGTTTATTAATGTAAACTATATATTGTAAAATAAAATGATTCAATAATACATATCAACGGTTTTTATTCAATAAAATAAGTTTAAAAAAATATCTCGCTAATCCGGAAAACTCGGTTATCCGAACAAACTCAAAACTATATCTGTCCGGAATAACGAGGCTGTACTGTATTTCATATTTTAAAATTTTATGCAAAAACAAGAAAATGGACCATTAGGGTATTTTATTATGTTAAGTTGTCCTCTTGAACGCATTTATAACATAACACTTTATACTTTTATAACACTTTAAATAAAAGATAAAGCCGCTATACAACATTTCTTCATGAGATTGCAAAATTATGGATAGCAACCTGGGCCATCAGGTTTGCAACTAAAAGTCGGGTACCTAAATCTGATCCATCTGTAAGGTTATCCGACAGAATACAACATTTTTGTGAAATAATTCTTGGTAATGGCAACATTCTTCAACCGCAAAGCAGTGTCGTGTATGTGTAAAATCCAAAAAGCGCAGTAGAACAATTTGTTTGTGTAATGTAAAGTTTGCCAAGTACTTATTTAATTCTTTTTAATTCTAATTTAACTCTTTACACCCTTCCAACAATTCAATTATTTTGTTTTTTTTATAATAATTATAGAATTCCATAAATTTGAATTTACTTTTGTGTGAAAACCACCGTTCCACATGTTCCGGAACCACATGTTTCTATCCTCCTGTCCCAGTGAGACAACCCACTGGTCGAAGTACCGAAAATATCGCAGCCGCAACTGCTTCAATTTAAAATGAGCCAAATCAGTCGATTCCATGCCATTCACAGGAATTGGAAATCTTTCCGTCTACCTTGTCGCAAATTTTGCGTAAAGATCTTGGCCTAAATTCTTAGAAGATTAAATTAACTAAAGCCGCTTAATCATTTGAAGCGCCAAATCTTCTCCGATTGGACTTCATCGAAAAATCATCTTCAACGATTAAGTTCATTTTTGGCTTCATGGCTTAGTCGATAAGCCAAATATGCGTTATTGGACAACAACAGACCCAAATGTGCTTCATGAATAATATCGAACGCGAAATTGGCAATATTCTGGCCGATATGTGTGCAAGAATTGGAAAAAATTGGCTTCCAAGGATCGATCGCTGCAAACGTGCTCGCGGTGGTCATATGAAAGAGAACGAATTCCATACTAAAATGTAACATTATGCACTACAACTCAATAAATTTCAGCTCTTTGATATTGCGGATAATTTTTATCATATCTTTCTGAAATCTTAATTTAATATAAATAATTGATATACCTAGTATTTAAATTTTAAATTGCATTTAAATCCGACAATTTTTAAGCAAGTTCAAATGGCTCAAGTATTTTTTAAATTTTTTTCACCAAAATTTGCTATTAAGTAATCTAAATCTTTCCGTGGAAACCGAATCAAAATTAGTGCATTCGTTCTGAAGTTATGACAGAACAGATAGAACGTTAAACAGCATCACACCCTGAACACTCTATTTCGTTGAGAATAAAAGACATTTCAGATTGAGTAAATTTAATCAAAAATGAATTCTTTAATATTTAATATAATAGCTACTAACTCACAGTTAAAATTTGATACAAAAATGTTTGCTCCATTAGATTTTACGACTGTTTCTTCAACCATAGTTGTAATGGTGTATTTATGTGAATTTTTGTTGGCTGTACAGATAAGATTTTATATTACCTGGCCGGACGTCGAGGTGTTAATTATTGTTAAGAATTCAATAATAATTAAATATTTAAATATATAAATCTTAACTTGTGAGAAAATAAACAATTAAACTATAAATAACAAGTTAAATTCAATAATAAAATCAAATATACAGTCAGGGAAATATGAAAAGCCCGGTCGCGAAATTCTAATTAATTTGTTTTTTATTTCCTAATTATTAAAATTTGTCAAGTGTAAACAGAATTTTTTAAATGTTTATTATTATATTAATTATAATAATTTATAATATTAACAAATTTCATGTAATAAATTGTATAAAAACAGTAAAATTTAATTCGCGAAAGAAAATTCACGTTTTTTGCAATATTGTTATTGCAATAATTTTGCATAATTTAATGTTAAAATAATTTTTATTGAAAAAATTTATATACACTATTAATAAAGGAGCACAAATTAAGTAATTAATATTTTGTATGGCCCCCTCTGCCCTTTATTACATCTTTTAAACGCTTAGGCATTGATGCAGTTAAGCTCGTCAGGTAGTCTGGTGTTAAACTATTGTTCCAGACAAAATTTAAGGACCACTCTAGCTCTGACACATTCTTTGGGGATGTATTGACAACATGTCTTTTCATTATGGCCCATAAATTCTCTATCGGGTTAAGGTCAGGGGAATTTCCAGGCCAATCCAATGTAAAAATACCGTTTTGTACGAAGTATTCAGCTACCTATAGCACATAAACGAGATAATAATTAGATATTTTACAATAAATAGTTTTAAATATGTATAAGAAACATCATATGATCAATAACTTTCAAAAAAAAAAATTATTAAAAAAAATATTACTTACTTTTTTAGCCATATGGCAAGGAGCATTGTCTTGCTGAAAAATCCACTCTTCATTATCTGCGTATAATTGCTGAACAGATGGTCCTAAATTGTTTTCTAAAATTTCTATGTACCTGTCAGCATTAACGGTTCCTTTTACAATTTGTAGTTTCCCTAAACCGCGTTGTGAAAAACAACCCCAGACCATTAAGCCAATTCTGACACGTGTTGTTTTAATCGTACAGCGGTCACTCAATTTTTCATTTTTATAGCGCCGTACATATCGCTTGCCATCGGAGCCGTATAATAAAAATTTGGACTCATCAGAGAAGATTACACGACTCCAATCCTCGGCAGTCCAATTTGCGTATTTTTTTGCAAATTCAAGCCGCTTTTTTTTCATTGCTTTAGTTAGCATTGGTTTTTTAAGAGGCGAATATGCTCTTAAACCAAATTCATTGAGCCTATTTCCAATAGTTTTTACACTTACGTGTGCACCAGTTTGGTCTTTTAACTCATCTCTTAGCTGTCGACGGGTTTTAAAGCGATCCTTCATTGATAGTCGACGAAGAACGCGGTCCTGAGCTGGCGTTGTCTTCCTTGGCGGTCTTCCTTTTGCAAATGGCTTTGTAACGCCAGTTTTATCGAATTTTTGCAAAAAGCGGCTCACCGAACGTCTATTACATCCCACTATTTTGCTTATATAAGTAAAACTTTTGTTTTCGTTCCGCAAAGTCAAAATGGTTTGCTTTTCTGGTTCTGTCAAGTTACCTCTATTTGGCATTTTTACACAATTTTACTATAAATAACACAAAATATACAACTTGCAGACATTAAATAACAACTAAACCACTTAAAGATTATGTACCTTTTTCAAAAATTCTCCACCCTTCAATATGAAAATAATTCCAAGCAGATATTACCTGAAAACTACCCCGGGCTTTTCATATTGCCTTGACTTATCTTAAGCTTTTGACGATTTTTGTCGTCTTCTTCAGAATTTTATTTAATATAAACAAAATAAAATACATGGAAACCGGGAACAAAACACATTGTCATTTGATACGACCTAAGATCCAAAAAGATCGTGAGTTAAGTAACAACCTATGATGAGTTTCCGTCAAATAGGAAAAACATAACTCCAATGTGTGTAGGGCGAACTAGACGAGTAAATGGCTGTAGATGTTGCTTAATCCGTCTATATCTGTCTTCCTATTCATGGCTTTGTTCTCTCTTGTGATACATATCATTTCATGAAGAAGTCGATCTTTGTAGTTGGTAACAGATTTGATTATCTTGACGTTCATAAAATCTGCATCATGTCCATCGACTAGAATGTGTTTGGCAATAGCTGTGGATTCGGGCTTATTACAGCGTATACTTAAAATGTGTCCACTCATTCTTTTTTGAAGCCATTGGTTTGTTTGTCCAATATATACCAAATTGCAGTTATTGCATTGGACCTTGTATATTAAATCTGACCTCTTCTCAGCAGGTACGGTGTCTTTCAATTTAGTATAAAGTTGACCAATGTTATTAGTGGACTTGAAGGTTACATTGGTCTTGTAAGGTTTTAATATTCTCTTGATTTTTTCGCTTAAACCTTTTACATATGGCATAACTGCAAAGTTGGAAACTTCTTTCTTCATTGTGTTACCATTATATAGTTTGTTAACACGATCCTTGATAATTCTCTTCACCAGAGGTCCGGGGTAACCATTCTTGAATAAAGTTTTTTGGGCAATTTTTAAGGTTTCTTTCCTGTAGTCGCCATGGGTTAGTTTTAACGCTCTATCAACAAGTCCTATAGCTGTGCCAATTGCTTGACTTTTGTGGTGGTGTGAGCTATAGTTTAGGTATCTTCCTGACCACGTTGTTTTTTGTGTCCATTTATACTTTAAGTGATTCGTTTCGTGGATAAGTTGTATGTCAAGAAAGGTTATCTTCTTGTCTTCTTGTTTTTCAACAGTGAACTGAAGACGTGGATGAAATCCGTTGAAATGGTTAACGATGAAAGCTTCGTAGTTTTTAGGTATAGCATAGGATATCATTATCGTCAACATAGCGTTTGTATAAAGGAAGTTTGGATATCCGGTCTTCTTCCAGAATTTCCATTACCAGATTTGAGATCGTGGCTGATATGGGACTTCCCATGGCGGTACCAAAAATTTGCTGATATATTGTCCCATTATATTGGAAGTATGTTGTCTCCAAACACATCTTGAGGGCTTCCAGAAATTTTTCTTTGGGGATATTGGTGTGAATTTTGATATCGTCCCATTTTTCTTCTACAGTATTAATTGCCAAATCAACAGGAATGTTTGTGAAAAGCGACTTGACGTCTAATGAAATTAATATATAATCATTAGGTATAATAAACTTCTTTATATCTTCAATAATATAATATCAATAATAATAATTATGAAAGTCGTTAAAGAAATTTAGTCGTTTTTTTTAAATTTCATTGCTATTTTGCATTGTTTTGCAATAAAATTTCAACAAGGCTAATAAATAATTTTTAAAACAGCTATTTCTTCGTTTTATTATTGAGTTTTTAATAGTACCTTTACTATCTTTATGGGTATCTTTAGTCGCAGAAAAACAATCTTTTTAAATTGATACATTTTTTTATTCTTATCTGTTGTAATGGAAAGCAGGAATTTAAAAAAATTCAATTATCCATATTAATTATTTCCCTATGATTGGGAGTAAGGTCGGTCACACGGTATATACGGTTTTAAGTAGAACACTTCTGTTTTCTAGAAAGTCTAAAAAATGTTTCTCAGAAATGAATAGTATAGAATAGAACTGATTTTTGAATTCTGAAATGGGGTGGATCAATTACTAAATTCAAAAAAATATAAGAATAATACAATACGTAGAAAATCAAAATTCAAAAAATTTAAAAAAGAGACAATTAACACATAACAGGTCTGAATTAAGAAAATTTGAAAAAATGAAAATTACTATTTATAAAAGAAACAAAAATAAGGTCTGTTTGATATGCTTAACACTACTACTCAACAATTTTTTATAAAACTGATTTTTATACTTACAAAATCTTGTTACGAATGTGATATAAGATATAACTCTTTTATATAGCTTTTTTTATCACAATTTTGTTACCAAAAGAAAGCAGGTTAGCAGAATTTACTAAGTGCAGCATGCCAAACGACCTTATAATCCCTTGGGCTTCAAAATATATATCCATTAATAATAAAAAAGAAGAATTGCTTGTTATCTGCACAATATTTAAGATAATTTGAATATTTGGCGTTTAATTGTGATTGCAAATCATTCATAAATTGCATAAAAATCTAAATCACTGTTGAATTTCAATAAATTTCTAATAATTGATAGAATTTAAACCAAATGTTGTATGCATATCTTGCAGTAAAATTTAAATTCACAATTTTTTGAAAAATAAATATTTCAAAATTTCTACCTTTACTAGAACTTCACAAAAAAGCACAAATTAAAAATTTGATAATCTTTAATTTGTTAAAATCGTTATTTTAAAGACGACATTTTTTATTGCTAACATATTTTTAGAAATATAAAAAAGAAGAATTGGATAAGTGGAAATTGGTTCGTGTTCATGAAAACTTTCGTATCATTGCAATAGGACTTCCAGTTCCTAAGTAAATACTACACCTACTTTTAATTTAACATTATAACATTTATTTTTTTAGATATATGGGAAATCCTTTAGATCCTCCTTTACGCTCCAGATTTCAAGCTCGAAATATTGGTAATGGTGATTACTATGTAAGTAACAAATTAATTTTGATTATATCCATAATGGCAATAGCCCCACATGGACAAAAATATTTTAGTTCAAGTATTAAGTTTTACTTAATGTGGTGCTAGTGTTGACTGAAAACAATCAAATTTTGATGAAATTGAAATTACACCGGGTGCTGAATGAGTTAGCCTAACATAGGAAATTAACATGTAAAAACTTATTTATGCAAATTCCTGCTTCCCTAATTATTTTAGAGAAAAAATCAAAGACACAAAAATAATGCAGAAATATAAACTACAAATGATAAGACTATTAGATTTCATCTAACTTTATATTAAAAGGTCAAAAAATTCTTTCGATATTGTTAATATTTTCATTTATCGCACTGGCCATGTAATAAATTCAATTTAATTTATATTTTCCAAAATAATTACCATAGAAACTTTCATGGCCAGTCCGATAAATAAAACTTTTAACAACTTCAAAAGCATTTTTTGACTTTTAAAGTAAAAGTTAGGTGAAATCTAATGCTCTTATCATTCGTAGTTTATATTTCTGCATTATGTTTGTGTCTTTCATTTTTTCTCTAAAATAACTAAGGAAGCAGGAATTTGCATAAATAAGTTTTTACAAGTTAATTTCCTATGTTCGGCTAACTCATTCAGCACCCGGTATAATTTATTTAAGTTATAGTGCATTATGATTCGAAAATAACTTTTTATGTACGTCTTTATTCGGGCTGCATATTTTTGCTTAAACGTTATCACAAAGTATCTTTGAATTGATTAATTTCACAGAAAATGAACTTTCTGCAGTTTTATGTGTATTATTAGTTTAACATATTGGTAGTTCAAAATGACCCTTATTTAAATATTATATTGCTTTTTGTTTGTGTGGTTTCCATATTTCTCTGACAAGGTACAGCATTTTTTACATTTGAAAGAGTTTGTGGAAATTAAAATATCTTAACTTCTATTTCTATCAACGCAATTCTTAAATCCATTTCTTTGGGAAAGAACCTAAATCCAAATAAATTGATATAGGAATAGATAAATAGAGATAATAATTACTGGAACGCGTTCAAAGAACGAGCTTAAACACCAGTTAAAATTGTCTAAAATGCCAACTATATAGATTACTAATTGCCAATTAATTTTATCGTTTCATATGGCGATTAACTGTTGAATTTTAAGGGTTTATTCAAGAAATTTGTAACTTTGATAGAATATGGAAAGTACACATGTCAATAAATACTGGATCTATGAAAACTTGCTCGCTTTTTTTATGCGTATTTTGACATGAAAGCCGAAAATTAAAGTATTTTTAAAAATTATTTTTGTAATAGTAGGTAGGTGCTACCCTTTTGAATGGCTTTATAAAACTCTTTGTTGTAATGTATGGAAGCCGTACCTGTATTATAACAGGTATTAATTGAATATTAGTACTTTTTTGTTGGTTGGTCAGCTTTCAAGGGCTACCAACCTCGAGGATTAAAAAGAGTAACATACCCTTGGATCAGTCGGCAGCATAGATGATAGAGATAGTAACTATCTCTATCATCTATGATAGATCTATGAGAGATAGTAACTATCTCTATCATCTATGGGCGGCAGTCAAGTGGGATGCAAGTTATAAGTAATCTGTAAAATATAGTTGTAATTGTAAATAAAGTAAGTTATTATTGTGGCTTGTTGAATACTTAATATTTTTCAACCAAATTTCAACAGTAATCTTCTGTTACGTAAGACGATCTTATCACAATGTCATTTGAAATCCAAAACCTTCAACTTCAATACCTAATTCTTTTAAATTTTAACAAAATCTTGACAAAACACTAGATATTAATTTTTTAACACAATCGGAAAATATAAATACAGTAGAGCCTCGATTATCCGAGTTCGCGATTAACCGTAGGTACTCACTTTTCCAAAAAAAAAATTTACATAGACAATAAACAGTATGTAATGGAAGCAGTTCATGTTCTCTTGAACTTTTACTAACAGGAAAATTTTGACTTCCATGACGTCATAAATTTTAGCAAAATTAGAACTGATGTAAGGAAAATCATTTCAAACCGCGAAAAACAAAGAAAGAAAGAATTACTTCATATTTCAAGCCCCGATAACGTTAGAACATGACAATATAATACACACAATGTATGTACAGAGGTGACATACATTTATCATTTAGAAATCAATCTGAAATACATTTTCAAGTCGATTTTTAAAATGACTAGAGTAGAGAATGCTTCGTTTTCTCACTCGAGAAGCATATTATGCTCAAATAGAGTGGACAAAAAAGGGACAGGTTTATTATTTGTTAAAGAAAAATCACCATAAAGAATTTTACAACGAGATAACTCTGACGCGGAATGGGTTTAAACTTTTATTAAAAACGACAACGGTGATCTTGCCACGGGTATCGAAGAAATCATACAAACCTGGCAAAAATATTTCAGAAAATTACTTAATTAGATGAACACCAACGAGCGCCCCACCCCAAAAGTGTATCACACAGCCGATCTACCAACTGAAGAGAACCAACTCTTGAAGAGACAATAGGAGCAGTAAATAAATTGAAAAATGCAAAATCGGCTGGAATCGATAACATACCTGCGGAAATGTTAAAACAATTAGGTCATATTCTACACCAACGACTACATCTATTGATACTCATAATATGGAGAGAAGTGAAAGTACCATGTGAATGGTTAGAAAGTGTAATAATACCAATACACAAAAAGGGTGATAGATTAAAGTGCTTTAACTATAGAGGGATTTCTTTGGTTAGCACCGCATACAAGGTATTAGCGAACATCTTGCTCAGAAGACTAACTCCGTATGCAGAGAATAGCATAGGAGAATACCAGGCGGGTTTCAGACCAAACAGATTCACCACGGACCAACTGTTTATACTTAGGCAACTGCTGGAGAAGAGTTGGGAATTTAACAAAGTTATACTTACACCATTTGTTTATCGACTTCCAAAGAGCATACGACAGCGTATCCAGGGCGGAACTCTGGAATGCCATGGCAGAGATATCAATCCCAAACAAACTTATACATCTGACCAAGATGTGGGTACAGGACTCAAGATCTAGAATAAAAATAGACGGAAAAATGTCAGAATATTTTGCAGTGGGCATCGGACTGAGACAGGGTGATGCACTGTCACCTCTCCTATTTAACATCATATTAGAAAAAGCCATAAAATCATCCGAAATTAAGATGCAGCTGTTTGTAGTAGATGCATCAAGACTCCTACTGGCATATGCGGATGATGTGGATATAGTGGCTAATAGCGTAATCAACATGAAAGAGATATTTCAAAGAGTGGAGAGAGATACAGAGAAAATGGGTCTTGTAATTAACGAAGACAAGACAAAATACATGTGTGTGAATAGACGACCACGCAGAGACAGACTTGGACAAAATGTCACCATCATAAATACAATTTCGAAAGAGTCCAACATTTCAAATACCTGGAGTTCACTGTTGCTGTAGACAATTACATAACGGAGGAAATAAAGGGACGCATACAGAGCGGTAACCGGTGTGCGTTTTCCGTGGACGGGCTGCTCCGCTCGAGAAACCTAACAAGAACATCAAAAATCAAGATTTATAAAACAGTGGTGAGGCCTGTTGTGATGTACGGCTCCGAAGCCTGGACAATGATCAAAACAAATGAAGGACGACTTAGACGTTTTGAAAGAAAAGTTCTGAGAAGAATATTTGGCCCAAAAAATAATACCGAAGAAGAGCAACATCGCATAAGAACAAATAGAGAACTCAAAGAACTATATACCCACCCAGATATAGTACAGGAAATAAAGGCGCAACGGCTGCGTTGGGCTAGACACGTTCGGAGACAACCTGATGGGAGGCTAATTAAATTAGCATGGGAAGGGGGCCCCAGGTGGTTAGAGACCGGTGGGACGACCAAGAACCAGATGGAAAGATAACATCATATCCGATTTAGAAACACTAGGATACCAATACAATGAAGCACTAAACTGATGACAAACAGAAAAGTATGGAGAGCCATTGTAAAGTCAGCCAAGGCCCACCCGGGGTTGTAGAGCTATGCAAGAAGAAAAAGAAGAAGTTTAATAGAAGTGAGTTGTTTAAGTCAGATTGACTATTTTATAAAGGACCTCACAATCATCAAAGATAATAACATTAATAACATCCCTTTGTACATAAAATATCTTCGTTATTTCGCAATTAACCTTAATCGTTTAATTAGAATTCCTCTAAATAAAGAGGCAGTAAAGAGTAAATTATAAAAAGGAAAAATTAATGCGATTTTGAATGTTATTACATTTCTCAGAAAAACTTCAGAAGAAATTATCAAATATTTGAATCGTCAAAATTACAACATCGCCTTTACATAAAAACATAATAATTATCCGCGAAACACAGTACCGGATTATCCCAGGCATAATCTAGGCAGGCAGAATAAAAATCAGGATTTAAATATCTCACGCGCTCGCGAATGAAAATATTGGCAGTTTTTCAATTTTTAGCAGAACGAAATATTGCATTTCGGGGTATTGATGAAACTATTGGTTTACTTCATATTGGAAATTATTTAGGTTTCTTATTATTTATTGAAATTAATAACCAAATTTGACACTTTTTTGGTTCAGCATATAAATATGTTAATTAATTTCTAACGGGATGAAACTGAAATAATAGATCCTATAATTAAAAAATCTGATGTGACAACACATAACTTTCCCATTTACTAAATTTAATAAAATAAAATTAATAATAATTAAAATTTAATAAAAAAGTACAAAAAGGGATTTTTATATTTTTCAAATCTTTTAACCATTATAATATTATATGTATTATGTAAATATGTACATCCATTTTTTTTACAAAATATTATTTTTAAGTTTACAAGATTTTTCGCACTATATTTTTAGATCTGATAATTTTTCGTATACCTGCTTGGAAAAAGTTCTAGTTGACGATGTTTTAAAATTTTAGCTGCATGTTTTCTCATCTTGTCAACTTCATAAATTTCGTGTTGTGGATCTCTTCCAAAGTACAAAGACGTAGCAAATGCTATTGCAAATACTCCACAATCATACATATTCAATTGGTGTTGTACTGTTTTAAATACATTATGAATATTAGCGGTATACATATTTTGTATATATGCTGCACAATATTCGTGAATATTTGTTTGGTTTAGGCTGTCATATATATAATTTTCTTTTCCATCAAAGAAAGTGCAAAGCCAATGACCAACCACATCACTCTCGCATGAACCATCGGGTTGAAAAAGTATTTGAATATTTTTGGTACCATTTGGAATTGGTTTAATGAATTTTCTGATTTCTAAATAGCCTAATATGCAATCTTGTGGTGTAAAATCACTCGAGTCGGGTAGAATTTTATGAAATGAATCGATTTGGTAATCAGTTAAATAACCCTTCGGATTGAGAACTGGTTCCAACAAGTTATCATCTGAATGAACTGTACTTTTGTCAGTTTTAATCGAAGGTGTTAGTTGTGCTACTTCGTCGTAGCACAAAAGTAAACTCTTTTCAGTTTTTAATTTGTTTAATTCAATTAAAGCATTGTCCTCATCTTGGTTTATTAATTTTGGTGTTCTAAAATTTCCTAATATGTTTAAGCTGTTTAATGATGTCATTCTACTCAGTGCAACATATAGCATTTGCCTGGTTACTCTTTTAGTTTTATTGAAATCTGTACAAATATGCTGATATGTTTGACCTTGACTTTTATGGATAGTTAGAGCTTCTGCTGGAACTATTGGAAACTGAATTCTAATTATTTGATGTTGAAGTTTATTTGTTAAATTTAATACATTTTTGGATTTGCAAATTAGCGTTAGTGTATTTTCACCTTCACTGTTTTCTACATTACATGCTTGATGGGCTGATTTGGCTCGATTTCCAATACGATCGGATGAAAAATCTAACCACAGAATTGCAGGTTCCTCTGTATTGCGTTTAAAGGTAATGTTCTTTAATACTCCGCATGCTCCGTTAACCAATCCATCTTCAACGTCTAAGTTGTATGTCAGCATATACTTAATGCCAATTTTAAATCGAATTAAATTAGGCAAACCACTTAATTCGGTATGGTTTTTTTTTAATGAACTAAATACAGATTTTCTTGTAGATTCAGATACTTGGCCTAAAATGCTGTCTATTGCTTCAGATCTATATTCGATGGTATCGTGCTGATTGATTTTTAATTCATTAAAAGAATCAACATTTTTATTTTCTGCATACAAGTATATAGCTTCTTTTGGTACTTCGACTTCATTCACTTCTCTGCTTTTTATTAATTGAATATCATAAGTTGACATTTTTCCTATGGCTAAATTGTTTAATGCTGTTATAAACTCTAATTCATTCTTTTGTCTCATTATTTCTGTTAACTCGAAATAATGAAATTCATTCCATAGAGGATTTTCATCGAATAGATCTGCCATTTGATGATTCTTGGGCATTTTATAAATGGGACTATCCATCACCGGTGGTAGTTGCAGTAAATCTCCAACGCAAATAACAGACACTCCTCCAAAGGACTGGTTGTTGCCCATTATTTGACGCAGTCTTGTGTCCACACGGCTAAAAACTGCACTACCTACCATCGATATTTCATCTATAATTAATAACTTTAAGTACGACAATTTTTCACGAATACTGTTTGCCATATCCGACGCTAATTCTGGCATATTATAAGAACACACAGTAACTGGTAATGCAAATGCTGTGTGCAATGTAACTCCGTTTATAACAAATGCAGCTTTTCCTGACGGCTCACATAACAGCACTGTAATTTTCTCTAAATGTCTCCAGTGATATTGTCAAAATAATGCGTTACCGATTGATAAATTGAATTAATAACAGTGCTTTTTCCAACTCCAGCTGAGCCACTTGAAAAGATCCTTAAGGGTTCTTTCTTTGTTTTAATACAATTTAAAACATGCATAACAATTTTTTTCTGTTTTATATTTAATTGTGGCAGTTGTTCGTTCATTAAATTTTCTGAAATTCTTCTCGCAATAACGAACCTATTTATTTGTTTGTTTTTCGGAATTTCGCTACCATCTTGTTCAAAAATATCTATTTCTAGTTCTCGAATCAATTTATCGTCCACAAATTCACAAATTTCTTCGTTTTGCATTCACTGCATGTCTTTTTGAACATTTTCCATCGCATATTCCATAATGTTTCTTCACCAATAACGCAATACTTATTACGGTTTTTATCAATGAGATCCAGTTGCAAATTATATATCTTTTCACAATCATTATTCTCAACTTCTTCAAATTCTTTTCTCCATGGTAAAAATAAAAGCACTTGCTCTCTGTAATAATTAATTACATCTTGTGCTAATTTATATCGTACATATCTAATTATTCAGCTTTTTGCCGACGTTTAAATTTATTTGAGGTATCGTCTTCACCATCATCTTCGTTACATTCTTCTTCAAAAGTATTTGCAGTTGTTTTTGAATAGCAAGCTGCAAAATCAGCTAAACACACATTATCTAATGATTTTGGTCTATTCGCATATTTAAACATTATATTCTCCATAAATATATTATCTGAATCAACATTTAATTTTTCTAATTCCTTGCGTGATTTTAACATTAATACACGTTCATTTATTGGTGAAGTATTTATAAAAACGGACGCTTTACTGCTTTTTGACAATGGTAAACATAAAACATGATAAGCTGCTTCTTGAGCTGACATTAAACTCGAATTGATAAAAACGTTACTAATTTTTCGAAATTTTTCTTTTATATTTAAATTACCCATATTTGTATCACTAACAGCATCTCGAAGAAGTTTTGACAACCCTGCATCTACCTTTGAAACGTAATTAATAATATAGGAAGCTTTTCCATATTCTTCTAAAGCAAATTGCAAATCCATATTGGATTCAAATAAATATAACATAATTTTATTATAAGAGTTAATTCCAACTTCGAGACTGGTTCTTTTCAAAAAAGTTTGTACTCGAACAAGTGAACTTCTTAAAGCTAATATGTAAATATCTTCAGTTATATTTAATTTTTGCTATATACATTCAAATGAAATCTCTGTATGACTTTTGTATAAATATAACATAAATTTTTTAATGGCCATCAATGAATCCTTTAATAATTGTTTTTTTTTCACATTCAGTCAGTGGTTCTAAAATCATAGATCTTGGCATAACAGGTATCGGAAAGTTAAATCTACATCTGGTTTTATTCTTTACATCTTTATAACACGTGTGCGTATGTATGTGTTTCTGCAAAGCAACATAAGGATTTTCAGGATCGTACTCGCATGTAATAAAATTGTCAATAAATGTAATGCAATTATTTATACTATTGTTATCATTAAGATCATACTTGGGTGGATTATCTAACCATAAAAATATATGTTCGTGTGGAGATTTTCTCTGTTGAAACTCAACTCTTTCGTAACTATCTACTACTGTGTATTGTTGAAAAGTACAATTTTTTTCCTTTAAATATTTAATAAATTTATTTGCTTTAAAGTCAAAATATCTAGCACATGTAATGGGATCGTTTCTAAATAGTAAAGTTTTTTCATGATCTGTTAATGCATAGGTATCCTAAATCGTAATACTTTTGTTCTGATTTAATTTAACTAAAGTTTGTATTAATTCTGGCCATTGTTTTTCTGCTGCTGAAATTGTTAAAAAGAATGTAGGCTTACCTAATTGTCTGATTATGGCCATTAAATTTTTTTTTAGCTTCCCAATACGATGGAGATGATCTAATTTGTTTTAAAATTTTATATCCCTGAACAAATTTAATTAAATTGTCAACAAATCCACTATCCAAAGCATTTTTTGCACTCACATTTTTAGTTTGTTTACTTTTCCTCAAACACGTGTTTACATTAGCAATACATGCCTTTTCGAATTTTTTTTTGCCATATACTAAACTCGAGTCGCTATACAACTACGACGATCAGATCTACGGCTTTCCGATTTAATTCTATCACTATAACTCACTTTTTTAGGCAATGGCATTCCATGTCCACAAAATATTTTAGGGAAACATAACTCTTCCATATTTTCAATAGCATGCCATGGTACTGGTTTTTGATCTTGCCCAGGGGCAATTAAATGAATGCTATTTGAAATTTCTTTATTTCTATCGACTAGTAGAACTTCTTCATTGACTTCATCGATTTCAGCCGCAACATCATTTGTTATATTGAAGTTGTTTTCTAAAATTTCGTTGGTAGTTGTTATTGGAATTTCTTCATTTGCATTCACAACAAAGTCGACAACTTCATCTACACAGTTTTCATGCTGTTGAATGTATTGTTCATCTATTTGTATATTTTACATATTTAACATACAGAGGAGTAGTAACTAAGTATTTTAAAGCATCGCAAATTACACTTGGGCGAACAGTTTCTTTCATATAATGAGTTTTATGTAAAATGTGCCTTTTTAGAACTAACTGTATGTTATAGTTTGCATTTGGTTAAAATTTCTTGGCAAAAGTTTTAGCATATCATTTATTTCTTCTTCTATGTTGACAACACTTCCTTTCATACCTAATTGTGGATTAAGCATATATATTTTCGTCGGTTTTATTTGCATAAAATTAATAAATGGTGCAACCATTCTTTCTTCCAGAGATGACAGTTGATTAATACAATCTGGAATATTAACATATTTGAGACCATTGCTAGTTGCCAATTTAGGAACCTGTCCTTTAGAAACATATTTATTGCAAGTTTTGCAAATAAATTCGCTACGAATATTATATATTGCCATCAAAAAGTTTTTCCCATATTTTGGTTCTATTACTTCCAATTTGAATTTTACAATGTAATGTTCAAAATATGTACCGTCACAACAACAAATAAATTGCGGTGTACATGTTCGGTTTTTAATAAATGTTAATTGTGCTTTACTGTCAGAATTATTTTTACGAATTAAATTGTTATAAATATTTTGACGATATCGGCAAATATCAATGTCTCGCATTCTTCGTTTCCGTTCTAAATCATTTAGTTTTTCTAGTTCTGCATATTCCTTTTCTGTTCTCTTCAAATTTCTCCATTCATTAAATCGAGACATTTCTTGCTATCTATAATCTTGATTCTTTCTTCGCTCTTTCATGCTTTCAGCATTTTTAATATTTTCTTGCTGTTGATTAGATTCTTCTTTTCTTCTTTGTCGCATGTTTTCTGCATTTATTAGATTTTGTTGCAATTTGTAAGTTTCATCTTTCCTTATCTGTCGCATGTTTTCTGCATTTCTTAGATTTTCTTGCGATTTGTTAGTCTTATCTTTTCGTTTCTGTCGCATGTTTTCGGCATTTCTTAGATTTTCTTGCAATTTGTAAGTTTCATCTTTTCTCTTCTGTCGCATGCTTTCAGCATTTTGTAGGTTTTTTTGCAATTTCCGATCTTTCTTAGCTACCGTTTTCTCGATTTTATTATTCTTGTAATTAACCTTTTTTGTTTTCTTCCTTGTTTTGTGGGAATTTCGTTTAACTTTCATATTTGTATCTTTTTGTTCTTTATATAAATCTGAAAAATCAATTCAAAAATCACAATTTATTATTTACAAGTCGATTTTAAAATGTCCGAAAACGCTAGAACAATTTCACGCATTTTTAATAATCATTTGCACGTTTGATTTCGCATTGTTACCGTTGTGGTAAAACCAGAAATAATTAGTAATTATTAAAATATTGATGTACAAACCGGCATGAATGTGTTAACCTTTTTTGACATTGATGTTCATTACCATTTTACAACATTGCATTATTCGTAATTTTTCCGCAAATATGAAATATAAATAATAAACTTACTTTTGTGAAATCACTGTTATAATTAATTTGTAATATTTATCTATTCACTAAGATACACTTGCACAAAACTTAGTTAACTTCTTCAAGTTATAATTATAATTTATTATTACTAATTGCAGTTAGAAAACTAAAATTTGTCTACAAATCACTTAGACAGAACAAAACAGCCTAATTGAAATTAAACAGAAATTGTTTTTCCATAGCCGCCTAAAATTGTTTTTGCATAAGCGCCCAAAAAGATTATTTATAAATATACTAGATGTCGCGTTCCAAACCAACCTCAGACTTAAGAAAAATTGTCAGCCACGCCCACTTATTTTTCGAATAGTTTAAATTTGACGTTACGGATAATTTCAATTTAAAAGTTAATATTTAAAGTTTTTAAATTAAATTTTATTTGAAATAAATTTTATTTTAATAATGTTATCGCAATTTTAAGACATTTATACCGATCACCAATGGTACCTACGCTAATTATTAAATTTTACGCCTTATAGATTCCTTTGTTTGTATCTTTTATTTTCTTGTAAAAAAAGGAATGTATGTCTGATGTATGTCGCATAACTCAAATACTATAAGTCATAGAAATTTGGTATTTGATACTCTTATAGCATGTAATAGTTGTGCATCTCCTATTTTTTTTTGGTTGCGATTGTCTGTGCCAAAAAGGCTTTCATTCGTGACGCACACAAATGGATTAACGAGATTCTTGTACGATGTTACAATCATTATAAAATAATAATACTAATAGTAATAATAATGATAATTAAAATTAAAAATTTAAAAAAAATTTTTTTTTTTAAATAATTAAAATTTAATAAATGAAAAAATAACGTGTGGATTTTAACCATAATCTAATCAGCTCTCTAGATTGCTGTTACAAACTAGTATATGAAATTTGAATAAAATCGGTTCACGCGTTTTGAAAAAATCGTGCGCGAAAAAAAGGGTCACACACACACACACACACACATCCGGACATCATTGCAAAATTTGTCTTAAACGATTTGTACAGACTCATAGACTATGGAAAAAATGCTAGTTCAAAATTTTTTTTTTACTCCATTACAATACTTTCCTTTACTACGTAAATGGGAAAGTAAAAGAGGATAAAAAAAACTCTATTTAAATATGTGATAGCCAACTATGGTTTCGATTTAAAGATTTAAATTACTTATAAATTATAACTCGGAAAGAAATAATAGTAGATTACTGGCCGAGCCTCGAAAATGATCCGTTACTGGGCGCCCAGCTATATTGAAAAGCGAGCGATAAGCGAGCTTTTTAAAGCTGCGCGCCCAGTAACGAATCATTTTTCGAGTAGAGGTGAGTATACTATTTTATCGGAAAACAAAAATATTAGCTATTACACCAAAAATAAAAATCCTACACAAGTACCTATTATGAAATATTTTGAATTAGCAATAACTCAATAACTCATCGAATAACTGAGCAAAAAATTCTCCCCCCTCGCCTCGTACTCACCCCCCGTGAATTATCGGTAGAAAAGCATATGCAAAAATTCAGATCGATCGCGCGCAAAAAAAAATTTGTATTTTAGGTTAGATTTGCTTAAAATGCGAAAAAATTACAAACGAAACAAATAAGACGAATTAAAATAATGTAATTATGTCAACCCAGTATGGCGAACCGGCTTGGGTGCTTGGATCAAAATTATATCGCTTGGAAATCGTGAGTTCGATCCTCACGTCGGTCAAATTTTTTTGATAGCATTTTATAATAAAAATGATTCCGACATGTTGAAGTGACATAAGCGACCAGTAATGAAAACCATTACTAGCCGATTCTACATTACTAGTCGATTTGTTAAGTGACTAGGAATGCTTCGCTTTCTCACCCGAGAGGAGACTCGGAAAGCATCGCTTTGACTATGTTTTCCGATAAAGATATTTAAAATCTCTTCAGCCCAGTTTATTTTTCTTAAAAAAAGTATCTGAAGAAGATGTCAATATTTTTTCTATAACTTGACGAGCAACCGAGATATCGACATTTAACGAAAATCGGAAAAGCGAATTTTTGGCCATAACTCGAAAACTAAAAAGGTAATGTAATAAATAGTTTAGATTCCAGTTTTTATCATTAAGCTTTATCCAAAAAAGCATCGAGGATATAATATCCATATCCATATTTCCATATCTCATATTTCCATATTCGAAGAACATTAGAAATTTGAACAACCCTGTATAATGGCCAATAATTTTGTTAGATTTTACTAAATTACATTAATGATAAACTAAATAAAATACAATTTATTTCTATAGGTATTATAGAATTAGACATTTTAGAGTATTTTTATGCCTAAATTTTTACACAGTGTGATATAACTTCTTGTCGTAACTTATTAATATAAATTCAAAACTAAAAAATGTTAAACAACCAAAAATCTTGAATTTTCAACTCTCCAATAAATACATGGTCAAATACGAAATGGTCACTTCAATTTTTGTTAATATAATATGCAGATTATTGTTCAGCCAAATGAATAAAAATTTGTTCAGCCAGTTAAGAATAGCGTAATAATGTAATAAATAGTTTAAACCGGTGGAAACAATACTGCAGTAAATAAATATATATTACCAAAAGTTTTTTTAATGAAGCTGCGCAGTTTGTGTACCAAGCGGTTCTACATCTAGTTTGCGGTTACGAATATACGACGGTTGTGTATTTCCGGAAATGTCTTCAGAAGCGGTCGTGCCTGTCCCCATAGTAGTATTTCGATCTGTACAAACTTGCGTGTCGCAAAATCACGAAATTGTTTCTTTTATTATTTGAAACACTGTAGTAATATATTTTTCGAATAAATATTATTTTTCAAATTGCTGAAGTGATGAGTTTTGTAAGGAAACCGTTCAACTTTAATTCGCGTTGGGAATCGAGTAAAAAATCTCTGACGGTGAAAACTGTGTGGGTGAATGGAAATCGTCATGTTATTTTATATCACGAAGATCCTTTCGATGACTACGTAAAGGAAACATCAAAAAGCCGATCCAGAGTAAATTCGAGTGTTAATCGAAATTATATCAAATCTTCTCCAACTGGAAACTGCGTTACTTCTGATTATTTTCAGATTTCCCCGATGAAACCTTTACTTGAAGATGTTAAAAATATTAATAAAACCTGTTCGCATCAATCGTCAAGAAAAGTTCAGTCATCTAAGGTTAAAACTGTATCTTTTAATGCTAGTGACAGTGCAAAACTTCAACACAACAATATGAACGCAGACTTTATAATGACACAAAATGAAAATTTCAATAAAGCACAAATTAATTTACTAAAAGCTTTCAGAGTTTCTCGATTATCGACAAGTGTGGAAATTGATTATAAGACGAATTCTAATGATAGTGATCATCACCACACATCTAATTTATTAATTTCGAAACAGTGTTGTCAAAACTTTTGCAATAATTCCATTAGCAATCAAGTTTTAATGTGGCTCGATCTAGCAACACAAACCAACGAAAACGTTAAACATAACTGGCCATTCAAACCATTTAAAGGTAAAAATAATAAATCGTTCGAGTCTAATGCCGAAACCCTTGAGGTAGAACGTGAGGTTTTACCTATAAATTGGAAATCTATCGATTGCGAGGAAACCGGAGAAAATATTTTTGTGACAGCTGAAGAACGAGAAGAAAGTGAAATTGATGTAAAGCATGATTCGGTGGTTTGTACAGAAGATCCTGTTTATCTGAAGTGTACAGAAATGGTTTCAAAAAATAAAATATTAAATACTTGTGGAAGTAACTCGAAGAAGTATAATATACGCTCTAAGTATGTTAATTTGCCTATAACGTCGCATATGGAAGAATGTCAATTCGCAGTAACTTCGGATCAAATTAATATAAAAATGCAATCCAACGAAATTTTTAAAAGACAACTTCACATATTTATGCCCAATATTCCAGTGAAAAAAGACGATGGAAGTAGCCTTTTAAGTAGCAAATGCAGCTCGCTTTTGATTAAAACGACGCTATAAAAGATAATGAAGTAATAATTTTGTATTTACGCACCGATAATAATTATATATTTTATAATAAGCCTTCACGCGAAGTAGTAATTTTCATCTAAATTTTTAACAAAGATAAGTTTTGTAATACATAAAGTTACCTAAGTAAACCTAGATTTATTTATAGTTTGTAAACTAAAAGAAAGCTAATATATTTTTGTATTAAATGAAGTAAATAGTTTCGTGCTAAACGGCAGTTAATGTTTGCGCGTGTGAACACTGATGGCAAAGCTCATTCAAATTTAGTGTAGTTAAATATTTCTGAAGTATATTATCTTATGCTAAATCTGTTAATAAATTTTGCAATTTACTTTGCAAAAACAATGTTACATTAATATTTGCTGGGTAGTACCTACATACTTTTAAAGCAAAATAAAAATTTTTTCCTTACTTCAAATGGTTTTTTAATTATTAAATTCTCCCCTTTAACAGAAACAATAAAATCGATTAAACTTTAATGTGGTCGATCTATAAAAATATTCACGACACCAGAACCCATGTTTATGTGATTATAAAATCACTTCAAAAAAATCAATGTTGAATTTTTGGTTTCCAATATCAAAGCTTGGAGACTGAACTGAAAGCAGATAGAATAAAACATTTCTACCACCACACAACATTTTGTGTCTAACACAAAATATAAACGATATTCTGATTTATTCTGCATCCAAAGTACTATAATTCGCAATCATTATGTTAGTCCATAAAATATATTTACTTCTAAAATTACCTGTTGTTTTTTACAACTAAACTTTTTGGGCTAACACGGGAGTTGCGAATAATACCTTGGATATGGAATATATAACGAACTAAATTTTTAACCCCCGACATAAAGGAGGGGAATTATAAGTTGGACCCTTATGTTTGTTTGTATGTGGCTTCAAAGCTTTTCAATGTAAAAAGGTCAACAATATGCGGTTTCATTCAATGATAGAGCACTTTTCAGCAGATAGCTTTTGTCTTAAAAAAAATTGATAAAGCCTTTTATTACTCAGTAGCGCGTCAACCCAGGATGGGTTTTGGCTGATCACTACTTTTGTTAGTCAGGTCTCTTATCTATGGGTATAGTATTTCGCAGATATATCTGTTTACCAACAAAATATCTTAAATTAGCCGTTTCCTGTACATTTTTTTATACTCAAAATAGGTCTCGTTTGAAAATTAAAGTATATAAAATTCTGCGTAAAAGTATAAAAAAACTTATTGCTATAGTTTATCTAGTTTCCGAACTATAGCCCTTCATAGAACCCCGATTTTTACCCAATAAACGTTGGTAAAAGCTTTTATTTTCAGTTTTCGACGATTTGAAGCAAATGAAAACAGATTTTCTACAAATGAAAATTACTGCTTAAATATTTATTTTTATTTTTATGAAATTTCAACAATGTTTTCCTGTCGTAATGGTGCGCCATAATTCCGTTTCACATGGTTTGCATATCCAAGCAGATGTTCCTGTAGTATCTCTTGAAATGCAATATCGGAGATATCTTCCAAAATACGTATTCTAAATTCTGAAGTGGTTTTTATTACGTACGTAATTTAATAATTTAGGTATTTTGTCTTGAAATTGACGTTTTACTGAAGATTTAAAGGAATTTCATAGCAATTCGACAGACGCACACGATTTCAATGTCTTCTTCTGGTGTAACCACACTCTTAAGATTTTTGTAATCCTCCGCTCTGTAAGAACCACTTTGGTGCTCAAATGGTGGTGCTTCTTTCGACGACAAGAAAGATTAAAGTTTGTTTCATCAATCCAAAATTAATATACGACCATTTGTCTTTGTGAAATTTTGTCAACATAATCTTTTCGCTTTCTCTTGTTTTCATCGTTGTTGAAGCGATCTAAGAGCTTTAACTGAAAATTATTTTCCATCCAACCAATTTTTTACAGTGTTACAGCAAACACGAACTTGGAACACTATTGTATATTGTTTTCAATATTAATGTACCTATCTGCTATCTTCCTCAATCCACCTCACTAATGCCTCTTATTATAGGAGTCGTTTTGTAGATGCACTACCGCTTTTGTATTTATGAAAATGTTCTCCTTTTTTGTAACCATTTGTATGCTGTGCTCAGTGACGACGCCAGCATAAATTCTATGCCGGGGCGGAGTAAAATTAACAAGTTGGTAATAATTTCTTTACATCATTTTTTTTTTTTAATTAAATTATTAAATTTTGTTCTAAATTTTTCATTAAAAATTAATTGTTAATTGAGGCGTTCTTAAATTTCACTAAGACGCTAGCTATTTTCTCTAATGCATAATAAAAACCAATATTTTATGCCAATACTTAACTTTTTTTTCCAAAAAATTGGAACTTTTGAAATTGTATTTTGAAAGATCTTTACCACATCTATAGCTTCTGTTAAAGGAAGATCTATAGCAGTGGCGCAGCCTAGGGGGCTAAAGCCCCCCCAGACGCAATAATTTTACCGAAAATAAGATGACCACGCCCCTTTTTCCGAAAATTTTTCGCCTGCGGCTCGCGCTTTCTACGCAGCTTGCGTCGCTCGCATCCTATAGCCTCCCCCCCCCATAACTAAATCTTGGCTGCGCCACTGATCTATAGTGTCCAGCTACCTAATAGATGAGCTAATTTAGCTATAATGTGCTTTTATAAAAGTGAGTTTTAGTTAAAGCTCCTTTTATTTAATAATTTAGTTTAGTCGACGAATGCCTACTGTGATTTAAATTTCAAACCTATTTATTGCTCTTATCCTTAGGGGTAAACCGGTAAACGTCTGCCCATTTCAATTCCTTAGTCAAGAAGCACCCTATATTTACCTCACAAAATTTTGTGACCTATAAAATGGGTTAGGTCAAATTGTCATTAGCTCTCGGTCTAAAATAAATGTTGGTATTTACGTATCTATTGCAATTTTTTTTAAATTTATCGAAAATGTGCTAAAATAAACACTAAAAATGCTTAAAAATAAATCTAAGCATAAAAGTATCAAAATAAGCATATAAGCATAAAAAATTAGCGCCAAATGCCTTATTTTTATCAAATTCATGGACATTTATGACAATTACACTTCTGCTATCAATATTTATGTATAGCAAATTTGCTAGAAATCCGTACTCTAATAATAATATACCTATAAAGGGATAAATGAAATTTAAAAAATATGTAATAGTTGCCAGTAAATCTTAACGATTCTTTTTTTTTATATATAAAAAGAATTGGTTTTCTAATTTCAAAAATGTAATTTATTATCGTGAGTGCTTGAAAATTCCCTAATATATTTAGTGAAAACTTACCGGGCGAACGCTTTGATCGAGAAAGACGGTCATTATTAGCCGGATATGTTAGCTGAATAACTGCTGACACTAGGGTACCCGGTTCGAATCCGGCAGGAATCTAAAATTTCTGATGATCGTCTCTGTGCTTCGGAGGGCACGTAAAGCCGGCGGTCCCTCTAGGTGGATGATTTGCCGTCATCAACAAAAGAAAAACCAGGGTTACGGGCACATCTGAGACGAGCCCAACAAGCTACCTCAGATGTAAAACAAATAATATGCTCACAGTAATAGTGACTTCGGCTGCTCTTTGATAGAAGAGATCCAGAGGTCAAGGCAAACAGGAGCTATCCTAGCCTAAAGTGGAAGAAGAAGAGAATTATTTGTTATTTCAACCATTTATAACCTAGAAATACGGCACATCTGAAATCTTGTTAAGATCACTTGGCCAGTTGCGTTGGTAGCCCCGCTAATAAAGTTGCTAGATTATTTAAGTCAGAGTTAAAATTATTTATAAATACCTATACATACTATATACCACAAATCTACTTGAAATTTTTATTTTGGGCTCATGTTCTGCTATATTATTGTTTTTTATTGTCGTAAACAGTTTGACTTTAAGTTTGTCGGTATCAAGGGGGAAACCGCAAACCAAATTTTTGTACACTAGATTTTCTTTCATGAGTTTTCCTTAGATTTCCCTAGATTGCCCCGGATTTCTTAAAGTTTCCGGGATTTCCTTGGATTGCCTCAAAAGTTTCTTTCGAAAATGTTAAAAAAAAATAATAAAAAACGAAAACAAAGATTGTTTATGTATTCCTAAGATTTCCTAGGATTTTCTAACTATCTCAAATCTATCATTTTTTAATATTTCCTTGCATTTCTTCAGATTCCCTTTCATTGCTATTAACTACACGAAAATTTCACTTTTACTCGAGTTTGTACATGTGGAAATCATTTCTTGTTTTCTTTTAATGCCTTAACAAGATTAGTGTAATTCTCTTAAGTTTTTAGTTGTATTTTAACTTTCTTGGTATTTAATAATTTTAATGATACATAATGTATAGGTATGTACACAGCTGTTCTTTACTACAGTGTGCAGTATTTCAATATATATTTTACGCCATCGACAAAGATTGATGGTGGTTTAGATTCATATTTTTTTTAAAACATTTTAGAAACCAACAGAATGCAAATAAAATTACTTGTTGGGAAATACTACATAAGATTATATATTATTCTATTTTATTATTATATATTATTTTTTTTCTAAAAATGATTTGTTCAAATCCAAAAGGTGGTTAAAGAAGTGATTAGGCAAATGCAGTGTTGGACAATAAAAACCACTAAAAATTGATTAAAGAATTTGTGACTGCAACGATCACAACATCAACAGATCGTCTCATTAGATCATCAGATCGTCGTCAACAATAATAATTATTGTTGATTCGTTGATAATTTTAAAATAAGAAATAGGCTTCTTCTGTTTTTTATTTATTATGAAGTTATGTTTTTTTTTAATTCCTTATCTAATTTTCTATTTTTGGTTTAGGAATGGCTGCAAGAATTGAAACTACTGACGCCAAGTGTATCGTCCGATAAAATTGAGAATCTATTAGGAGCTGCCTTTGCTTTATTAAGTAATGAAAGTGCCTCTTTGGGGATGCCAGATTTTCCCATAGATAATTTAATTCCCGCAGCCCAAATACTGGTAATTTTTTTAATATTTAAATTTTGAATGGTACGCTGTACATCTGGTAATTGAATGGAGGTGGTATCATTCGATCATTTCATATTGTTGCTTATTCGTTTTTTTTTAGTAATCTTGTAAAAAGTTTACCATATTTAATTGGTATTTTATTATTTATATCAACTTTTTGCTTATATATTTTTGTTTTTATTTTTTTTGTTAAATATTAAGATTTTATTTTAGGAGAACGATCCAACACTTTCAATTTCAAATATATTTCATCGCCTTTATCCGTACGAATTATTTCTAAAAGATACCAAGAATGCAATCGAGGTACTTTTAAATAAATTTGGAATACAGTCTACTCTAGATACGAATATATCTAATAACTTACATAATAAGATAGGAAAAGCTGATGGTTTTTATATTGAAACCGAATATCAGAATAGTTTAATTCAAAATATAATGCATTCCAATTCTGTAGCAGATTTTTGCCTAATAGGTCCCAAAGGTTGTGGGAAAAATATTGTTGTATCAAAAATGGCAGATATACTCAATCAAGAGATTGAGTCTATAGTTTTATATCAAGATATGACATCGAGAGATTTAATTCAGCAAAGATCTACACTAACTAATGGAGATACTGTTTGGAAATTATCGCCATTAGTAAATGCTGCCGTTGAAGGGAAAATAGCTGTTGTTGATGGAATTAATCGCATTCATGCAAGCACATTATCCGTTTTACACAGGTATTTTTAAATATACTTAATTTATTTTCATTATTTCACTTTAATTTTTTTCTAGGCTTGTGCACGATAGAGAATTACAGTTACACGATGGTCGGAGAATGATTAGTTTCGCTAAATTTGAAGAGCTAAAAAATGAACTTAACATGAACGACGAAGAGCTTCAAAAGAAAGGTATTTTAAAAATTCATCCCAAGTTTAGAATAGTAGCTCTAGGAGAACCGCCTTCGTCTCAAAATACAACTAATTGGCTCTCATCTGAAGCATTAACTTTATTTCTTTTTCACAATATTAGAATGCTCAACAAATCGGAAGAATTGCACATTATCAATTCCAAAGTATAAATTGTAATTTTAGTATTAAAATTGTTTGTAAGCAAATATGTTTTAGTTTGGTTCAGCTTCCACAACATTACAAAAATTACTTGATTTAGCTCACGTTCTTCGCAACCACTCAGATCCTATTCTGAAAAATCTTGCTGGACATTTATCCACACGACAATTGTTACGTATTGCAGCAAAATTAAACAAATTTCCAAGCGATGATGCCTATGATATAGTAGAAACTACATTTATGATGAAATTTTTACCAAGTCTTACTCTTCAAGCTTTAGAAAATATTTTATATAAAATGGAAATTAAGCCAAAGCAATCCAAAGAAAACATTTTATCTAAAATTGGAATTAAAACTAGCCAATCAGATATAGTTAAGTGCGAAGTTATCAATAATGTATTAACAATTGGCTCAACTTCATCGCCAATTTACCAAACTGATGATATAACTAAAATCCCCAGTATTGTTTTTTATAATGTTCCACAGCACGTACAATTAATGGAAAAACTTTTACAAGATTTTCAATTAGGTTTTCATTTGTTGCTCGTGGGTAATCAAGGAGTTGGAAAGAATAAAATTGTGGATAGATTTTTACAATTGCTTAATAGGCCTAGAGAATACATTCAATTACACAGAGATACAACTGTACATAGTTTAACTGTACAACCCACAATTAGAAATGGAATATTAACATATGTTGATTCACCCCTTGTAGAAGCCGTCAAGTATGGACGCGTTTTAGTTGTCGACGAGGCTGACAAAGCTCCAACCCATGTAACTTGCATTTTAAAAACCTTAGTCGAATCAGGACAAATGAATTTAAGCGACGGTAGAAAAATCATTAATAAAGTAAAAAGTGATAACGATGGTAGTTATATTAGTATACATCCAGATTTTCGAATGATTGTATTAGCTAATCGTCCAGGCTTTCCATTTTTGGGAAACGACTTTTTTGGTGCTTTGGGAGATCTTTTTAGTAGTCATGCGGTTCATAATCCTTCTGCAGAATCGGAAGTTAATTTATTGAAATATTATGGTCCTTCGGTACCTGAAGATACAATTAATAAATTAGTTAACATATTTGGTGAGTTACGATTGATGGCAGATCAGGGATTAGTTAGTTATCCATATTCAACAAGGGAAGTAGTAAATATCGTTAAACATCTAGAAGTAAGCAAAAATATTAAATTTTATCTATAATAAATAATTTAAAATTTTATTGTAGCAATTTCCTAATGCTAATTTGGAGGATACTTTGCTGAACGTTTTTGATTTTGATAAATACAGTCGCGATGTATTACAAACTTTGGGAGATGTTTTATCAAAACATGGATTTTCCAAAATATTTACTGATGAATATTTAGCTTCAAAACGCTCTAAAGAACATCTAGAGGTAGATGTAAAGAGTAAGAGTGGGTAGGTTGAAAAAATTTGGAATAAAAAGTTTGTATGTATTACATTTTATTTCTTTTAGTAAAGATGCTAAAAGTCCCAAGCATGGTAATGAAGATCCTAAAAATGAACCACATGTTGGTGGTAATACATGGGCTGGTGGTACTGGTGGAAGGGACACTGCTGGTCTTGGAGGTAAAGGTGGTCCATATAGATTAGACAAAGGTCATAAAGTTCATCAAGTAGGTAATTACAAGGATCACTGTCGACACATATTTAAATAATTTTCTGTAGCTTTCTGACGAAGAAAAAAATGCACTTCCTGATCACATTAAACAAGCTGCAATGGAAATGAACAGGAGAGCTTTTAAAGAGAAATTAGCTGAAATCGGCATGAGTCAATATGATGCATCACTTTATTCACAATTTTCAAATGCTGTTTCTAGGCAAGTGCAATCATTACGAGTGATTTTAGATTCCCTTCAAACAAAAAGTAAAGAAAGACAATGGGCACGCCATCAAACTTCTGGTGAAATGGACGACATTAAATTGATAGATGGTGAATTATTTAAATTGTTATGTACTTTGTATATTTAATAAATTTTTAGGTTTACTTGGTGAAAAAAATATTTACAGAAGAAGGAAAGAACATGAACCAGAAATGGGCTCACCACAAGTTAAACCTAAAATTTTAAGGCTGGTTGTGGATGTTTCTGGAAGCATGTATAGGTAATTATCGCTTTTTTAAATTTATAGCTATGATACAACATTTTTATCCTGATTTGGTACAAAGCTATACCAATATGATGCCTGTGTGCTCGTGCCATTTATTAAAAGCCACCAAAGGAAGTTGGTTTTGTAATTCAGATATATTCATGTCAGACTTAAATGTAAAGACATCTGTTTGCGGATACTATTAATTACTTCCTAAAGTATGTGTGTATTATATGGATCTGTGGGCTATCAAAAAGCCAACAAGAAACCACTCCATTAATTTTAATAGTCCCTAAAAAATCATCTTGGCTTTGACTAAGTTAATTACCTATACACTGCATAGCGTGTATAGGCCCCAACTAAAAATAATATATATACGAAATTATATCTGGACTTACGCGGTTATCACTCAGTCCCACCTATTGCTTAAGTTCGGGGTATTACTGCATTCAGTATAATTTAATATAATTTTTAATTAGTACCTAATTTTATTTTAAAGATTTAATTCATATGATGGGCGATTGGATAGACAACTTGAAGCAGTTGTATTACTAATGGAAGCATTGGAAGGGTTTCAAACAAAAATTTCCTATGACATAATAGGTCATTCGGGAGAAAGTCACGATATTAAGTTTGTTAAATTAAACGAGCCTCCAAAAAATAATAAGGAAAGATTAGACGTCTTAAGAGTAAGGTAATCATTAACTTCTAACTTATAAAATTAAAACATTTCTTGTAGATTATGCATGCACATTCTCAATTTTGTTTTTCTGGAGATAATACTTTAGAAGCTTCCGAATTGGCAATTAAATCCCTAGCAGATGAAGAATGTGACGAAGCTATTGTTGTGATTCTATCAGATGCTAATCTGCAGAGATACGGTATTCGTCCATCTGAATTAGCAAAAGCTTTAACAAGTTCCTCCAAAGTAAATGCACATGTTGTGTTTATTGGAAGTTTGGGCAATCAAGCAGAGACGTAAGTCAAAATGTTGTTCAACTACAGTTCTTGTAGATATCTTCTTTTTATTTATAGATTAACTCGCAGCCTTCCTGCAGGAAAATCATTTATATGCGATGATGTTTCAAATTTACCTCAAATATTGAAACAAATTTTTTCATCGTCCATTATGACGATATAGTTATTTTAAAAATTATATAATTTATTATAAAGGATAACAAAATTATATTTTTAAAATAATTGCTATTGAATTTTTATATATTGCTAGCATGCGAATGTAGTAATAAATAACACAATTTAAATAATAACATTTTTGTTTAATAGTAAATAAAGTTCTAATAAATCATTAAAAAATATTTATATAATTGGAAGTGTAAAATAATATATTTAGTTGATTCTTCACATCCCAGTTCCCAAAACATTCCAGTTAAAAAAATTATGTCATGCAAGAAGATTTTACCGATTTTATTATAATAAGAAATGCTTCACCTCCATTGCGTAGGCATTAGAATAAAATTGAACTAAGTGGAATGAATAATTTGTCATCTAAAATAAAATAACAAATATTTTTTAATTTTTATTAGTAAAATTTGTTAAAATATAAAATTATAAATTAGTTAAATTTCATGTGTTCACTATCTTTTCTCTAAAATGGAATTCCTGATTCTTTTCTAAAATACTACATGATATAAATAGTTTAGCAAACTTGCTTTAAGAATAAAATTACTTATATTCATTTTAATAGTAAAATATTCGATTACTTTGAAATCGGAAAATAAATTTTTCCGATTTAATGAAAGAAAGGAAAATTTCACAGTGCATATTACCTTAATAATATATTTATGCTTTTCCCTTTTTATAGCGTTGTCTTGCTTGTGATTTGGTGTATTTATGTGTAGATGGTGATTTGCCTTCGGGATCGATTTTTTCAGAATCATTCTCATTTGACACTAAAACATTCATTTCAGAAGTCTACTAACATTTCAGTAAAAATAAACTAACGTAAATCTGTAGGTAATTCTAGTAGTGAATCCCTTTGACATCTTATGTAATATCTATACGCTCGAGCTATTCCATATCCCGTTAGAGAAATTGCAATAGCCATAGTTACCATCAATATTGGATGCTAAAAAATAAGCATATAATGTAATCTACTAAGAAATAGCAACCCTTTATCCTCATGAGGTCCTAAGTAAGAAGGTAATACAAGGTATCTTAGAATGTTTTCCTCATTTATTTGTTGAATACCTCAAAAAATAGTAGAGATAAGTGTCTGCGCATGTAATTGTTAGAGATCACGATTTGGAAATTTAGTTCAGCAATAAATATATCGGACATCACAGGCAATTATTTTTATGAGAATGTAAATGGTTTTGCACCCACTGTGACTGGTGCTCGATAAAGAGAGATACTGAATAATTTTTTCGTTCGTATTCCCTAGAAAAATGATCTCCAAACGAGGGGCTACTAATTGGCAGCCCAGAAGTCATAATTGAACAACCACGGATTTATTTAAAATCAAAGGTTTACTGTGAGGCCCTTACATTGCTTCAATTAAAAATCGAAACTTATTAAGAAATGTGGAGAATTCAACCAGCACTATGTCCGAGAGTAATCACAAATGTCCTATCTCGCCTTGAGGAGGTACAGTGGCAATAATTTTTCATAAATAACTTTCACAACCGAGTTTTATTCATTCAATGAGAGAAAACATTCCACGACACCTTGTAGTATGTATAGGTACTATATTTCAATTAAATACTCACGGTCAATGTTGGTGTTTTAGTGAATAAATAATCTGCTATTACTATCAATACTCCTACAATGATACCAATTCCACCACCCACCCATGGAACTTGAGCATCAGCTACTCAAAAATAAAATTTTATACTAATCAACTAATATTTAAACTGCACTACCTTTTAAATCTTTCTGTTGTTCTTTAAGAACTTTAGTCATAGCAGTAACAATTCCAGTATCATTGGGTTGTAGTTGTAAAGCTTTTTGATATGATTTAAAAGCGTCGGTAAATTTATACGTCGCAAATTCAACTTCAGCTTTTCGAAAGTATCCCTAAAATTACATTAAAATAAGATTTCTATTTACCCAAAAAAACACCTACTTTAGCCCACGATGGATTCAACTTGATAGTTTCAATTGCATCTTCTAAAGATAAGTAATATTGCTGGACTTTTAAAAACGCTAGTGATCGATTACTATAAAGTACAGAGTTTATCGGTTCCATTTTAATGGCACACGTATAATGAATAATCGCTTCTTCGAATTTGCCATTTTTCACGGCTGCATTACCTAGCTCTTTATACCTTTCTACAGAATCGATTTTCTAAAATAAAATTAGTACGAGCAGTTTTGTGCAAGAAAAAATTATGTTAAAATTTTAATAAATCCATAACCTTAAAATATTTACCTCTTCGGTCATTTTAAAAATTTAGATGGTGTTTATGATATTTTTTTAAATAAAATGGACACTTTTATGCTTATATCTATAATTTTTATGTTAATGATTTGATAAAAATTAATTACACTATTCCAACATTTAAACGCGTTACTTGAACCACTTCCATAAAATAAGATGGCAGTGTATATTAATATCTCATTTAATTCTGTGGAAGCTTAAAATCGATATGTCTTGCATTTCTTGTTGATTTTTACAGAGGGGGGAATCCACGGATTTATGAATATAAATATTCATAAATCCGTGGGGGAATCGCAAAGGAAATCTGGTATACGCGTGCTAGAAATCTGGGGAAATTTGAGGAAATCCGAAAAAATCCCAGGCAATCTTAGGAAATTAAGAAAATTAGCTTTGTGATTCGCCTTTCGATTTTTATAATATGTACAAAATACAAATAATATAAAATTATTATTATAGTATAAGTGATTCGCAAATGTTTTTGCACTGTTAATTATTACAATGTTAATTATTATAGGTACCTACCCTTTGAAGCTTTTTTTTGACACATAAAAATCGCTTTTACAGCAATATTTATTGGATATTTTTTGTTGCAAATTTCATTCCCTTCATTTTTATTTATATATATTTTTCTATTTCGTCACGCCGGCCGACACCGTTTCCGAATTACAGCAAATAGAAGACTGTAAAATACAAAAAATATTGTGATCTTATTTCAGAAACGATGACACAAGCATAGCCGTTTTAAGGCATGGGCCGACTGGGCCCAGGGCATAGGCGAATTTAGGGAGGGGGCACGCTTAAAAGTAATTAAAAACAACGAGACAATCCCAAATCTGAGAACACTTTTTGCCCGTCTCGAGCCTTGTGCTCCCCACCCCCCCAGAAATAATTTCTGGATCTGCTGGTGGCCCAGGGCATGCAGTTTTTTTATCAATAATCAATTGATACGTGGTTTAGGTAGTGTAACTCGATATTAACCATATCAATATTTTAGAAAACCCAAAAAATGCACTAAACACTTTTCAGAACTAAAATGTTTAAAAGTTAGCACATGTAAAATACACTGTAAGTATTCGCAAACGTTTTCACCATACTATGGCATCATCAGGCGATGAATTAGAAAGAAAATTAAGAGAGAATCCTTTAAATATTGTTCCGAGTGGTAGGGGGAGGTTTTTATAAGAAAAGAAGGGACATTTTGAAAGTTATTACAAAAAAGGGGGGGGGGTTATTACTTATTGAAAATGTTTAATAAAGGTGAATTATTTAAATCCGATTGACTATTTAACAACAAAGGTGAATATTTTAATTTATTTATTTCTAAAGCTTCTAAAAATTCTAATTTTTTACTTTTTGGTTCTACATGTAAAATTTCATAATTTCCTTGTTTATGGTTGGTATCCAATAAATGTTTCGCGAAAGTAGATTTTCCATCCGCAAGTCTGTGGGATCGCGAGTGTTCTTTAAATCGTGTTTGGAAAGATCTACCTGTATGACCGATATATTTTTGAGAGCATTCGCAAGTGAGCTCATAAACTCCTGATTTCTAAAATTTTAGAACAGACAATAAACTTAAAAAATTCATTAATAACGCTAAATCAAAGTCAGATATTTTAACTAAATCAGGAGTTTATGAGCTCACTTGCGAATGCTCTCAAAAATATATCGGTCATACAGGTAGATCTTTCCAAACACGATTTAAAGAACACTCGCGATCCCACAGACTTGCGGATGGAAAATCTACTTTCGCGAAACATTTATTGGATACCAACCATAAACAAGGAAATTATGAAATTTTACATGTAGAACCAAAAAGTAAAAAATTAGAATTTTTAGAAGCTTTAGAAATAAATAAATTAAAATATTCACCTTTGTTGTTAAATAGTCAATCGGATTTAAATAATTCACCTTTATTAAACATTTTCAATAAGTAATAACCCCCCCCCCTTTTTTTGTAATAACTTTCAAAATGTCCCTTCTTTTCTTATAAAAACCTCCCCCTACCACTCGGAACAATATTTAAAGGATTCTCTCTTAATTTTTTTTCTAATTCATCGCCTGATGATGCCATAGTATGGTGAAAACGTTTGCGAATACTTACAGTGTATTTTACATGTGCTAACTTTTAAACATTTTAGTTCTGAAAAGTGTTTAGTGCATTTTTTGGGTTTTCTAAAATATTGATATGGTTTTTATCAATACTATAAATTTTTAATCAATATCATTGATTTTGTTCATTGACGCAAAATGATGAATTTATTAGGTATCTTTAATGTACCCGATAAGAAGCTAACACGTGTCAACAAGTGAATTGCAACGTCCCAGGTTTAATTCCTCTCGGTAATAGATTCTTTTTTTCGGATCGCTTTATATCTTCCCGAATATGATGAGAGATATCTAAGAGCATGTTACATAAATATTCTGTTACCCTTGTAATACGCCATACTTAAAATAAACAAAAGTTATTACTGTGGGGGAAGCAAACGTGGACTTTCCAATCTACTTGCTAACGCGGGCGCGTTACCATCTCAACAAGAAAACCATTGGATTTTTGTGGCATAAACTAACTCAAGTATTGCATTCAAACTTTAATATTGTTTCTTCAGAAATGGTTAGGTACTCATTACTACAAATGGTTACTTCAAAGAAAATTAAGTGCTTCGTTAATGTTAGTGCTTTTTTTTTCATGAAATTTCAAATTTCAAAATAGAGGGGCTAAATTGATGGAGCCCCTATCCCGACAAGATTGGTCAATTCTATTTAACGACTTACAAATATTTTTACGAGAATTCAACGAATTAAAGTGAAACTAAATAATCGCAACTCGACCGGAAAATATACTTGGTACTTATACCCATAAGTAAAGAAAGGATATGAATATTTATAGTTCAATAGGAAAACTTATTCTGGTCGATTATCTCCAAGTATATGTTACAAATTTCCCAGAGCTGAATCAACGTATAAAATCAATAAAATTGCAGTCTTTTCACTTTACTGTTATTATAATAGTCGCATCTTGTAGTTTATGCAAGAAATAATAAATAATTTATTGCTATTAACTCCAAAACGCATGATTTGCGGACACCGTTTACGAAAATAAATCTGGACCACCCTGTGTACACTGGTGTGCTGAAGCGGGTTTGTAAAAGCTCGGTCAAACTCAGTGTTAATTTTTTTAAATTTTTGGGGGGTTCTAAGATATTTTGCTCCTGGACATACTTCTAGTTTCTTACAAAATGCTTCGGCAATGTTCTGAGATATTTAGTTATATCTTTGGTTTTATATATGATATTATAAATTTGCTTCAAATGTATTAGATTTTTTAATTAATTTTGCAATTATTATAAGTTTTGTTTTAATTGTTTTTATCCATAATAGCAATTAATTAAACTCTCATTTTATAATATTCATTTCTTCATGTTTTCAATTTCAAGATTTTCATTTTTACCGCCAACAAATATAATTAAAATCTCTAAAATAACATGGAGGCCAACAGAGGTAACGTAGGTATGTAATTAAAAACATAATATAATAAAAAGTATATACTCATTTCAATTTACCGCGTTCAAAATCATAATGCTGGGTGTGCGGACGCTCCAATGCACTCTACCTTCCTACGGTCCTGCACTCTGGGCTTCCATGGGGGTGGAATTTTTGCTGTTCGGAAAGAATTGCATTATTGTTTATCTGTTAGCTATAAACTTAGATAATAATATCTAATTGAAAATTTTATTACCGCAAAAGTTTCAATCAAAATTATCTATTCTGTGGTTTCAGTTTACCTTAGAGTGAAATTTTGAATAAGGTGAAATTTACATTGATCTAATTTCAATTTAATATAAAGTAAATACCTATCGCCAAACATTTCAAATTAACAAATATAATAATAAATTAATGAATTTTTAAATTCACTTTTTAAAATTTTAATAAATGTCCGAGCCAAGAAAAAAAAGATGTGCAATTTTGATTTTAAATGTTACATGATTGGCTATGTGGACGACGCCACAACGAAATGCATTATGGGAAGAAAAATCATGTACGTCTCTGACAAGTAAAATCTTGGGTGCCCTTATTTGATCAAAGTAAGTGTAAACATAGCGGTTGGTGTGTTTCTTGCAATTATTATTACTGTGCAAGTTTTAATTTGAATGTCGATTTAGTGAATATCGGGGTGCATTATTGTCATTACAAAAATGTTGCCAAACGTACTTGGTTACTTATTATTCCCGTTTTCGTAAATTATTAGATACGTTAAAGAAATTTGTTATTAATCACAGACATTCACTTAAAAGTTTTATATTTACGCATTATTTAAGTGTTTAGTTGTAAGTTTATCGTTTTATTGGTTAGGTTGCCAGTTTGCATTGTTTGAAATTTTTCATTTTTAGGTAAATATAAATCATACATGACAGAACTAGTCAACAATGTGTGAACAAACGCCTGTTGTTTATAAAAATGGTGATATTGTATGGGTTAAGCTAGGGTCATGTTGGTGGCCTGGTGAAGTGCAGGACTTAGACGACTTACCTGCCGATTGGCTTACCGATTTCAAGAAACCACCATTGGCTGCGATTAAATTTTTCGATGAAGATAATTAGTAAGTGTTATTTTTCATACTTCAAAATTTGCTTCTAGAATTTGTGAATAAGCTCATCACTGTGATTAATTTCTGTTTTTTGTTTAAAATTAATCACTAACTATTATTTTAAAATCGCAGCTGTTTCGAGCAATGTCCAGTGCTATGTTGAGTAATTTGTGTTTAAAGTTTTTTTTCTTTTCTTTATTTTGACCTTGAAGTTTATAAATTAGTCGGACTTTTAAATCTAGAATCGATAGTCACCGGCTGACTAAGCTAAAGAATCTATTAACTCTGCGGTTCAAATCTAGAATTTTCACTTAATATCTCAATCGTAACTCACCAAGCCACTGCTTTGTTTCCCGCCATTCTATTAACTTAGTTATATTTAATAAATAATTCTCAGGGTAAGTTGTTTAATACAATATTGTCCCAGCCGTTTTTGCAAATTTTATGTCTGTAACCGGCATATCAGCAGACATATTCAGTCAAACAAAAAATTGTTGTGAGTATGAGCTCTACAGGTCGATGACATTTAAACTACAGTATATAAAATCTTATTTGTATGTTTTCGGACAATAGTGTGTTAACTGGAAACATTGTAATAAATGTCGTGTAAAAATTAACTTCCAGAAATTAATAATTTTGACATGTAGATTTACAATGTAGGTCTAATTTGTAGATAAACTGAGAGCCTTATAACTTGTCTGCCTTACCACTGGCCACATAGTACTCCTTACTTTGTTCTTTAGTTTAAAAAAATTTAACAATATTTTAAGTAAAATGTTGACTAAATTATTTAGTTTTATCAACATTTTAATAATTCAATTCTTCATGATTTCTCTTTTGATAGACCATCTTGTTTTAAAAATCTCATTTTATAACTTAAAAAACTCTTTAAATTTTATCCTTGCTTTTCTCAATCTTTTAACAAACTTGCTGACTTTTATTGGCCCGATGTTAATTAATTTTAAAGTCTTGTTAAAAAATTTGTGAAAACCGTCTACATCGGTCATTTGGTAAAAATTAACTTAATTTTTTTTCTTTTAGTGAATACGTAAAGAGTATTGATAAAATCTACTCTTATAATTGCAGCAGGAAAAATGAGTTTATTAAGAAAGGGTTAGGTAAGTCATTATTTAAATTAAATTAATTTTTTTTTAATCAATTAAAGAATTTGTAAATCAGGCTTCCATTTTATCATAATGTGTAACTTCAGAAACTGATTACTAATGTATTTCTATATCTATTTACCTTGCTGATTTCTTAATAATATTCTATTAGTTGCTTTTTTACAAAAAACTCTTTTATTTCCAGATTTACATAAAGCTAAAAATTCTTTTATGAAAAAATTTCCTGATGATGTGGTTACTGCTGAAAAGAAAACAAATGGAGATCCAAACATTATCAGCGATCCCATGTTTACTACAGAAAAGAAACCTAACTATGCATCCATTTTATTTGGATCTACTCCAAAAGCAAAAAGGACTCCAAGAAAATCAACTGGAAGTAGTAAAAAATCATTGAGCTCAAGTAAGTTGTGTGTAATCAAGTCATACAGTGAAAGTCCAAAAAATAGCATCATCTGATAATCAGAATCTTTGCAAACCACAAGTTTCTGTATTTTCAATTTATGCTTTTCTTGCCATGCATGGCACTTGGTACAGAATAACTTTATTACAAAGTTTTTAACCTGTTGATTTAATAACATTATTAAATATTAAACTTTCACGGTATTCTTAGTAACGAATGTTACTTATGTTTCGAGTCCGGATAAAAAAGTTTAAATTTTTATATAAAAAAAATGCTTGAAAAACATCAAATATTACCAAAAAGTGGATCAATTTAATAAAATATTTTAATTTATTTATTTAAAAAAATTTATTTTTTTTATTTATAAATCAATTTAAAAAAAAACACATTTTATTAGTTATTAAAAGCATTAATTTAATTTATAAAACGCTTGATTATTAAAAATTGTTCCAAATGTTTTGCAGTAAAATTCATTCTTCTGTTGCTTAAAAGATTTTGTATGCTGAGAAGCTTCTTACAACGTCGACACTTGAATTTTGTTACACCAGAAGGATCCATTTCCAAATTTAGAATTGTTGCTCCAGATGTTGTTTTACTAGATCATCCAATATTTTTAAATTGTTATTTTTTTAAAAACCTCATTCAGTTTTTTTTTTATGGTAATCCCAACCTGTCCTGTGGCGTTAGATGTGGTGGTTTTCAAATCAAGTGATTCAGTTAAAGGTATTGCTGTTTTTATAATATCGATCACAAATCCTAAATGACACTTAATGAAAGCAAAATTTGCTTTCAATGCTAGATTTTTTAACACATAATACATAGCAGTATTCAGCCACGTCCCCCCTCTTGTTAAAATCGGTAAAAAAATTAAACTTTTGTAAATAAAGCATTAATTAAAAAAATCAAGTTTTTAAATATTTTCCAATAAAGCAACGAATGAATTTAAAAAAAGAGCACAAAATTATCACAATTAAAACAAAAACACCAAGAGCATAAAAATTAAAAAAAAAAGCACGAACACCTTAAAAAAGCATTTTAGCTACAAATCCAGACTCTAGTTATGTTACATTTACATACTAAATTCTAAAATGACTTAACAATATTGCTACTTTGGTAGCGTTAATAGGTCTGTTCCTACAAGCAGTTATCTCCAGTTCTCGGACTATATGCATGCTCTTTAGTTAAAATTTTAACGTAAATGATCTTTAATACTCAAAAATGTAGTTAAAGAACATGCGTATAGTTCTAGAACTGGAGATAACTGCTTGTTGGAACAAACCTAATAATAACGTTACTATTAACTTTAAGGCCGGGTGAAGGTTAATTCTTTTCAAGAATTATTTTTGGCGATACCGAGAGTGTTAGTTTATTCGGTAACTTTTCATATAATAATGCAACATTTGAACAATATTTTTCTAAATTTTCATTGAAAAATATTGAAAATTGAGCTAGTGACAGTGAATCTCCGGAAGCGCCACGAGAAAAAGTTGTTTTGCAGTGTACATCATAACTCGCAACAGAATCATGTGAGACAAACAAATCAAAGTGCATTTGTGAAAGGAGATGTTTCTCGAGGGAACAATGGAAGGATTTATTTTTTTTTCAATTTTTCGTAGCACTTGAAAGTCAAAAAACCAATTTTCACTAAAAAAGAAAATCGGTTAACCTGTTATTGTAAAGTTAATAATTATGAAAAAAAGAAAAGCTCCAATTGATACCTGGGGGATTATGTGAAGAAGGACTGTTCAAAATTTCAAACCGATTGGTCCAGTAGATTTTTAGTTATGACGTACACGGGCTTTAAAAATGATAAGTTTCAGAAAAACGCTTTAAAGTTTTAGAAACTACTAGAAACCCGCTTGGTGCAATGGAGCTCTAATACTCATAACTTCGCCAATTTTGTTTCGTTCAACTTGAAATTTTGACACAATATTCTTGAGATATTATGCATTTATTTAAAAAATAATGCAAAAGAAAAGTTTAAATACCTTACCCCGCCCTTAATATCATTATCATTGCTGTTGGTAAAAAAACGACAAATAAAAAAAATTACAAAATGAACGTTGATTGTTATTTCTTATGGCTCAATTACATGTAACGAGTACAGTGGCGAGACAGCGCTCGGGCGAGCATTGGGCTTGGTAGAATGGCGAGACAGTCACTCGGACCCTTTTCTACTTACTAGACCGAGTGCCCCTCCATCCCATCAGCCCTGCTCGATAGCCCGCTCGGCTTTTAAAAATAAAACACACATTCAGTGCGTATTCGCTACTTGTCAGCATGCGCGCACACCGCATCCACTTGAGTGCACATGCAGCGGACAATAACAAATACATGCAGTTCGCACGTGAGAGGAGCTTGACAGAGAGGGACTAATCTAGGTTGCATTGTATTTTTACAAATTCAAACGCCAAGTGAAAATTATATGCACCTACTTACAATGAAAAACTGTAAGTACGGGCGATAATGGGGTTGTCTTAACCTTATGAGCATCCAATCGCAATTGAATATAATGCAAGCACGTGAATATCACGCAGTAATCATTGTTTACATCAGGTGCATGTGCTAAACGAATAGAGTATAGTGTTGGTGTTATCATTGTTATAAAAATGCCTAATAATAAATAGCAAAAATGAACTAACTCGCCCGCCACAAAAGTCGAATACAGTAGAACCCCTCTATAACGAGGGCTCAAGAGACCAGCCTATTTACTCGTTATAAGCAGATTTTCGCTATAAACAGTTAGTTTAGCATGTAAACAAAAGTCAAGGGACTACACTTTACTCGTTATAGCCGATAAATCGTTATAACCGGACTTGTTATAGAGGGGTTCTACTGTACGTATAAACACTCATTCGCCCACACTACTCTTTTGGCCTAGTGACATTTTGCATTTTGCTCGTCACTGTACTCGTTACTTGTAATAGACCCACAAGACACCCTGTATTATATAACGTTTATTACTTTACCCAATAAGATTAAATAAAATAATCAGATAACGTTATTTTATTTTGATAACGTTAAAGTTTCCTTATCTTAGCTTTATTTTGTTACTTTATTGGTATTGTTATCAAATAACATATTTTCAACGTCATTTCTAACCATTACGTTACTTTTTACATCCCTGCTGTTGATATAATGTATGAAAGTATGTATTGAAGATTATCGAAGTTTATAAATCAAAGAAGTGTGAAATGAAGGCATAAATATCTTATTTTGATCAAATATTTTGTATTTTTTTAATAAATAAACCTTCAAAGTTTGTCTGTTAATCTTATCTTTATTCTTTCTTGAGGGTAGGGTATATGGGTTCTACCTATTTTTTTTTTTTAATAAATAATAACTTTGCAATTATTTAAGGAAACAATTTCTACAAAAATAGCAGGTGCATTTACAAATGATGTCAAAAATACTGCTGTTAAATTTTAAAGCAATATTTGTAGCATAATGACTACGAAAAGTAAGATCACATCTATTTTTATTTTTTTTCGTAATTATCCATGAAACCTCAGAAGATCTTGGTTTGGAATTTATTGGTAGTATTTTTATTAAATTATAATTATAAGGTATATTATCAATTTACCAAGAATAAGGGGGGGACTCATAGACCCTATCCTTAATTTTAAAATTAGGTTTTCTTTAACCGTTTCTTAGGTCCCCAAGTTGTAATTTTTTTAGATTAGTCCATAAGAAATACATTGGTTAAAAGAACCGTGGTTTATAATCATAGACCGTGCGTCTATCATAAGGTTAAGAAACCGTGCAATATCTGAATCTGAATCGTAGTACAGATTTTCGGATTTTTACTGTGGAACGAAATACATTTTATTTTTGTGACACAACAGGGTTTCCACTCTTTAATGGAAAAATTGAATATTTCATAGTTTTCAGATTTTATTAGGTGCAGAAATTTTAATTTGAGAACAAATTTATTAAAATTATAGAAAAAAAAACAGATTACTGAATATGTAAAGAGATTTCTAGTGCACAAAGTCGAAGGGCCGGTTTTGTAAACCTTATGTCAAAGTAAATTAATAGTTAACTTGGCTACTCTGAGAGTCAGCTATATAAAGCTTGAGTCAAGGTTATCATCCCCAAAGGCTGATTTCACGAATTTGTCTGTTTTAGAAAGTATTGGTACTTGGTGAAGAGCTTTAAAAAAAAGATCCTTTGTAAAAATATTTTAGCCGTCCTTTGTGTCTAAAAATAGTTGTCACCTTAAAATTGCATATTTTTTGAGTTTTATCATAATTCGCCGAGTTGGAGTCTCTGAGTAAGGTGGAGCTATATTTCAGAGAAGTTCCTAGCGAATAAGCGCCAGCCAAAACGGCCCGTAGAGAAGTGTCAAATAATATAATTTTTATAGATTATAATTATATTACAAAACATTATTTTAGACCAGTGCCACGACGTGCAACAAACTTAACGATACCTTCAAGTTTATGTTTTAATTTTTAGTCGCCAATTTAAACCAATTTAGTTTTCTTCTGATCTTACAATTTCCAATTTATTATAATTTTTATCAATAATCGAAATCTCCACTCAACTTTAATTTCATCCAACCAAATCTCTTATCAAAAATCAAAATCTCACTCATTCAATCAAAAACTAATATTTATTTCAATTTAAAAAAATATTGAACTTAAATTGCAAAATATAAAATTTTATGGGAACCTCTCGTAAACACGACCACTCCGGTCAAACTTAAAATTATTTTAAAATTAATTTTCTAAAAATTATTTTGATGTTGTAATTACATATTTAAAATTAAGTATAAAAGTTTTATACAATTCTGGAAGTAAATGATAAATAAGTTGAGTTAATAAATTAATCATAGCACTGAACAACTTTCTTAAATAAAAATAATTGTTTTAATTTAAGGAGAGTAATAACTAATAAGTAATAACTAGAATAAATATAACTTGCAAAAAAGTAGAATATCGACACGTCATATTCTAATAGACGTAACCATTATTTTACATTTCTTTCAGGGGGCAGTAAAAACTCGGTATATTATTCAATTATGCATTGTTAATTTTGAAAATTTGAATGTCGGTCAATAAGTTTTGACAAAACAATCTCCAAAAATTTTCAAAAATAACAATGCATAATTGAATAATATATTAAGTTTTTACCGCTTCTTGTAAGAAGTGTAAAATGATGGTTACGTCTATTAGCCTATGACTTGTTGATATATAGTTAGGTTAAGGACACTGGATTGAGTTTTGAATTTTTGTTACTATTTACTTAATTTTACAAGAGTATTGAAGTATTGATTTTATATTTCCAATTAATTACTAATTCAACATTGCATTGTCTCTAAAATAATAATATGCAATTAACAGCAATAATTTATACGTGAGGGTTACTTATTGATTGAAAATTTAAAGTGAACATTTACAGTAGTAACAAATAGAATTTTAATCAAAATAAATAAATAATTTTAAAATGGTTTGTTAATTTTCATTACATTTAAACTTAAGCGAATCATTATTATTTTATTACTTGATAATAATAAATTCTATTTGATAATCGTCAATATGTTTTTAGGCATGGAGTCGCCCAGTTCATCTCCAAAAATCACAACAAAATCAATTACACATCCTCGTTTTCTTGGTCGCGATGACCACGAAGTACGAATATTGGTTCAGTCTCCTACTAGAGTGGAAAATACATTTCAAGAAGATTCAAATTATAATTGTTCCACTTGTGGTTTTGTGACATCGCGAATAGATGTAATTGTATTGCATAATAAGTCTCATATTCAAGGAGTTTACAGTGCTCCAATATCTTCTACACGAAAATCAAAAAAAGCTTCTCCTAAAAGAGGTAAAAAGGTTATAAAAATGACCAAATCAAAAACTTCATCTATTATGGAAGATTTAGCTTTGATTGAGAAGGGCTTATTTTTGAGTACTGAATCCAGCGACGAAGACAATGCGGAAGATTGGGATGAAGACTCGTTGCCTCCACGAAAACGCCGGAAAGTTAAACGTAAGCCGAAGAAGGCACCCATCAAACCTGGCACTGCTTCGCCATCTAAAATAGATATTCGTAATAATTTGTTAGCAGAATGGGAAGAAGATAGTGAAATTGAAGTTGATGATGTCAATGTTTCAACATTGTCTGCCACTACTGAGGATTCTGAAGCTTCTATTAATAAAGCCGATGAATCGATACAATCTACAGATACAAATAACGAAAGTACTAGTAACTTGACGACAAAAGAATCAAATAAATCTTGTTTTGATTTTGAAGAAGAAGATACCGAAATTGTTAGTACTTCTGTTGGTAGAAAGATACCGCGTGTGCTTCCTCCAAGTAAATCATCACTGTCGGATGCTGAAAACGAAGATTCCGGTTTATCTGATGTGATTAGTTGTCCTGCAGAATTGATAGAAGAAAAGGGAAAAGAAGATAAAGAAAATGTTGAACAAGAAAACGCTGTTCCGGGTCAATTTAAAGATCCCGATATTGAAGCTTTTAAAGATATATTGAATGTAACTAATGTACCAAGTTTACCAGAAGTACCACATTCGTTGAAATTTGAACAAAATTTTCACGATGCCAAAACTGTCAAGTTTCCCGATAAATCTTTAACAGATGAAGAATTAAATGCACCTAATGATTTATCACAAAAACAAAGTTCTGAAAAGAGTGTCAACGAGCTAGACGTTCAAGATTTTCTACCTAAAAAGAAATGTATCGATTCGTTAGAAATGGAAGTAGATGATGTTGTGAGACCCAGCGTAGAAGAACTTACCGAGACTTTAAGTAAACAAGATGTGGAAGTAGAAATTGCACCTATGCCTGTTGTAAAAGAAATTTTAGAAATCAATTCCCAAAATAAGGATCCAAGTAAAAGCGAATTAAAATTAGAAGTAAAAGATAAATTGGCAGTTGTCAATAAATTTGGTTTGGATGATTCAAATGAAGTTTCCGTGCCTAGTTTGAATAAATCTCCCGTGAAAGAATCGACAACACTTTCTTCTAAGTTAATAAATCCCAAGAAGCGCTTTGTAAAATCTTTCGAGGACTTTGAACAGCAACTTAATAATGAACAAAGAAAACTATTGGAATATGAGGCATCATCTGTGGAAGAGTTAAATACTTCTTCGGTACAACTGAAATCAACCGATGATGCCGATAAAATTTCATCGCCAGAAAAACCAATAGTAGCAGATTTAGAAATAAAAGGAAGTGGTGTAGAATTTTCTAAATTAAAAACGCAATTAAAATCTAAACTTGAAAGTTTGGATAATTTTCAATTGAGTCAATCGGAAGTTGTGAAAACAAAAAGAGAACGTACTTCAGAAAAACGTAAACATCGTGATTATGAGCATAAGGTGAAGAGTAAGCAAGCTAAATTTCTAGATGCAATGTTGTATGACGATCATTCAACAGGAGAAGATAGTTTGCAAGAACTAATTGTTGCAGTGGATGCTGGCACGCCATTGGAACCACAAGAAAAGGAAGATATAAAAATATCTGAAGCTAGTGAAATGGACGATATAAAATTTGAATATTCAGAAAATAATTTTGAAGATAAAAATGAAAGTGAAAATATAACTTTAGAACTTGATATGCCAAGTACACCCACAATTGAGAACTCGAAACTAAACATATTAGAAACATCAGAACCATCAATTGTGTTACAAACAAATCAGATGGAAAACGAGGATAGTTCGGATTTACTAACTGTATCACAACCATCTGCTAAATTAGAATCGGATCAGTTAACTAAAGAGGATTGTGAATTACCAACCAACGAAAGTACAGATGCTGTTGTCCTCGATGAAACAATTTCTAATTCAGATTTTGATATTAAAAGTGATTCTAACGATTTATCTGCCTTGAGTGCTTTGGCAGCCGTTTCTGAACTAAGCACAAGTTTAACTGTGCAAAATGAAGAATCAGAAGACAAATCGAAAATAACAAACCAAGATCTTGGTTTAATTGAATCTGAAGAGTCCAAATTAACAGAGGGAAATATGACGTATTTTACAGAAAGTGATTTGGTGGACAGTCAAGTCGAAATTGTCAACCTTGCTCCAGTTAAGGAGAAATGCAAACCAGTTACTTTATCGAACTTTTCTGTCGACTTCATGGAGACTGAGGAAAAAGATAGTTTGGAGAAAGCGTCGCCTACAATTATTGATGAAATCAGTAAAACCGATAAGTCCAAATTGAGAGAAAGTGATAGTGCTATGAAGGAAAGCATTCTTGATTTTAAAAGTGAATTTCAAAGTAGCGACAGTTCTGCTTCTGAAGATAACATTTCCAATGTATCGCCGATATACAAGCAAAACAGTGCAACGACCACGCCAGATTATGGTAATTCTAAACTCTTGGAGATTTTAAGTGAGGGAAAAGAACAAGATTTTCGTCAAAAGTTAGCGAGTGAACGTTCTCACTCAAAGGTTGAACATAATATGTCATCTTTATTTAATAAAGAATTTTCTAAAACAGTTCCAAGAAATGATACTAAAAACACAAAATTCTTCGTAAAGTCTGGCACTACTGAAAAAGTAACGTCTTCGAATAAATCTGGAAAACCAATAATATTATCCAACAAGATTATTAAATCTACGCCTGATATTGAAACTATCTCTGTTCAAAAGATTTCATCAAAAAAGACAAATCAAGGTTTTGATGACAACATCGATGCTTTTATTATTAAGAAGCCAATCAAGAGAACGATAGTACAAGAAGATGACACTATTGCAAATGTACCCATAATAAAAAAACAGCCTGCATATCGTGGAAAAGCCAAAATTTTACAGCAAACAATTATTAAGCCGACAGGAGATATTGTTGCTTCTTCTGTGAAAACTTCTAGTATAGATGATAACATGTTTGATATTAATTCGATGCCAATTGTTTTAGGAGATCAAATTCTTACCGAAGATTGCATTGAAAATATGCCAGTAGTTTTATCTGAATCTGTACAACCTTCAACTACTAAAATTAATACTACTTCGTTGATAACAAAAACTCATGGCACTCAAATGAAATTGTTAAATAAACCAATCTGTTCTCCGAGTTCCAGTAAGGTATTTTTAAAAACTTATGCTTCTCAAAAGGTGGTCAAAAGTCCCAGAATTTATCAGCCAAATCCTACTAAACCTATAAAGCCTGGTGCAACTTTAATTTCCAGACCCAGTAAACCAGATAAATTTATTATAGTGCCACCTTCTGCAAACAGCAATACACCGACGCCATCAAAATACACTGTCGGCAAGAAAACTATTATAAAAAAAACACAACCAGTAGCCCCTGTCCAAACAAGTTCTATGGCAAGAATTGCGAGTAGCACTTCGGAGCCTACTGGAAATAAAATAATGATAGTAACAAATCAGCAAGGACAACAATCTCGAGTATTGTTAACACCGGCACAACAAAAACTTTTAGGATACCAAACCACAGGTACGAAATTGGTGAAAAACACGCTGAAAGGTAACATTTTGCAGAAAACTACTCTAAAAAGTGCGGTTAATCCTAAAGTATCCAGTGTATTATCTCATGCAATTATAAATTCTATGGGTAGTGTGGTATCTTCTCCAAATCAGAATTTAATACTTTCCGATGGACAAAAGCTGGTGCCTATAAGACCTCATCAAACAAAAATATCAAAAGCAGAAATATCGAAACCTTTAAAAAAAATTCAAATGCCTTCTCAAAAGGTATTAGTGCAAGAAGGATATAATACGTCGAAGGGGCAACCGAAAACGATTGTTATCCAAAACAAGTTAGACAAGTTGGGACAAGTTATTAAAAAAATGCAAGGCACCAAAGATACTCTCTTAGAACAACAAGTTGCCGAAAATTTGCAAGCTATTAAAGCTTCTGGTAGTTTTAATAGTGGTAAATCTAAACCGGAAGCCATTGGCGCATCTAAGAGTAGAACTCCTCTTGTCAAACGACCTTCCTATATTAAAAGAGTGTCAAGTACAGAAACCCCAACAAAAAGTACCCTTCATAAAATGACAGTAGTTCCAACTACGAATATTGCTAAACAGAGAGTCGAAACGTCGTTACCTCCATTAACTCCTATATCGCCGAAGAAAGTTGACACTTTTCCTCAGCCAACGCCAAAACTTGAAGAGATTAAAATTGAATCGACTAGTGATTCTTTATCTAAACAAGAACAAGTTCAGCAAAAACCTCCAAATCAATTAATAATCCAAGATGCTTTAGGAAATCAAACGACAATAACTGAAGGGCAAATATTGGCTTTACCTAGCGGCGAGACAATCGATGGTCAACCGCAGTCTTACATGTTGGTGACGTTAGACGAATCTGGAAATCTTGCACCACTAAACAATGAAGCTTTACTCTCTTTGGATCCAAACTTGTGTTTAGGTGGCGATCTAAGTAACATGGTATTACAAATAGACGACGGATCGGTATCTGCTAAGAAAGATACAATCAAATCCGAAGAAGAATTGCTTACCAAAAACACTTCACAAGAAACATCTATTTTTGAAAGTAAAGATATTAAAATTGAGCAAGCTTCTGATAATAGTGATAAACTTGCTCCGGCCACTAAAGAATTAACTGATTTGGACAATATATCTCAAAACTTGAAAGTGGATAATCCTGAAGAGAGCGTATTATCGACTTACGAACCGACTGTAGAAACATCACAAGCAAGTTTAGATGGAGTGCAAACTGTTACTTGTAATATAGGCAGTGATCCTAATCAGCAATTAATAATAACAGGTGATCCTGTCAGTACGCAAAAGTTTATAGAGTCCTTAACGGAAGGCAATCAAGATCTTGCTAATTTATTAGCTAGTGCCGAGGGAAATATTTTGATTCACACCGATGAACAACAAATTCTTATTAATACGGATGCTAACAATCAAATCTTGCTGCCTATGAATGCAGACAGTTTGAATGTATCTGAAAGTCACGGTAATCCAATGTTTGCTACACAATCAAATAAGAATCAAGATATTTTAGCTGCTGCTTTAGCAGATACCGACGTTTTTCAATCGGAACCTGTGTCTCAAACTAAGATTGTGCAATCGCAGTTAAGTCCCGGTGGAGGACTATATCCCTCTGGTGTTGCCAATGTCTTGGGTACCACTTTGAGTTTAAGTTCACCTATAATGACGCCACTGGAAGTTCCTAGTTGTAATAATAAGAAAATCCCCGACGAGGAATCCAGTTTACTTATTACAGAAGTACCTAAAAACGTGGATCTGCCTATTACCATTACAGATCCTAATATTTCTCAAACTGTTGCTCAACAACGAGTAGGATCCTTGATTGTTAATGAATTGACGAATAATTTGGATTTGCCCCTCAACATCACAGAAACGGGAGTGCCTCTTACTTCTTCGGAAATGAATAGTCCTTCTTTTGTATATTCGTTACCTTCTTTGGATGATTCAGTAGATATACACCAGAAAGCATTTAGCGAACCTATTTCTATGCCCTTACTAAATGAAGAACATCACGATGCAGTTCACGAGGAATTGTCATCTGGTAACACAAATTTAGAATTAAACTCTCCTAACACTGATGAAAGCAATTTATTGCTATCCGTTTCGACCTCGGAGAAAGAAGAAAGCGTGCAATCCACTAGCCAGTCGTTCTTGACGTTAGAAACAGAGGGCTTATGCACACTAGGAGGTGCAATGTGTAGTTCATTGAGCGAACCACCACCAGATATGTTTGATTTGTCTCTGGTTACTAGCAGCAGTTACGTAACGGAAAGTGAAATCAAAGAGCAGCCAACTGAAAGTACTACTACTACCACTATAACATGTGACGTTTCGGATAATATGGCGACCTTGTCAAGTCAGCAGCAATCGCCTAAATCTAGCATAGAAATATCGAGTAACGATCAAACTAACGAATTAGATACATACGACAGTGAAAGCAGAAATGAATTGACGCCGTTGTCAAGTTTACCACTAAATTCTGAATCAAATTCTCCTGTAGTAAATTTAGATGAAAATTCATGTGAAATACCAGTTCAACCGCAAATTGTTGCCGATCTTAACTTACCCACATTTGAAAATAACGAAACGACAGATGATGCAACATATTTTTCCTCAAACAAACAGTTAAGTACAGAATCGAAATTTGAAAATGAACAAACTGAAGGAAAATTGGACTGAATTTGTATTAAGTAGTAGTGTATTTGTATATAAATTGTATAAACTGTCGCAAGAAAATTTGAAATAACAATAATGTATTTGAAACTAATTGTTAGTTTATCTTCGACTAATATTACCTAATTAAGTATGTATATATACAAAATATTGTGCATGTGGTGTACATAATTTGAGTTTCATTATTAAGAAATCATCATACAATAATGTCTTACACTGTTGAGGTATTTAATTTAATGGATTGCTTTTTACTTATACTTGATAAGAAATGTTTTTGGAGCACATTTATGTAGAATTATTTTAAATATGTGTATAGGATAGCCAGAAAAAATGTATTTTGTGTGATCATTTATTTGAAGTGTTTGGTAACGGTGTAAATGATTATTATTTGTTAGTTTTTACATAGTTAAGTTTAAACAAATTGTCTATTAGAAAATCGATTTTAATTTTATGTAATTTTATTATAATATATCGATACCTCATTGATATTTCAATAATGTTATTTACCAATATTTTTAAAGGTTATTCTTAGCATCGACTCGATGTGTACACCGCTGAAACTATGGAATGAAAAACTATAGTTTTATCTGCAAGTTACTCCAAAGTGCTGTCGGCGCATGCAGATGGAACTGTGGGGAGTTGCTGGGTATAAAGAACATGCCCATCGCAAAAGAAACTAAAGTAATTTTCAATTTGATTGAAAAAGAGAAGGGGAGCTTACAGACTTAAAAAATACAAGTTGGGTGATGCTAGCTCCTGCCATTGATCAAACAACATTGAATACTAGAATTAAGTTGAAACTTTTTTGAGCGAAATTCCAAAAATATGAATTTTTTATTGCTTGATAAGTTAATGTAATTTAAAAAAAAATTAAATTCTTTGAAAATCCTGATTTGTGATTTTACATGCAGTTTTTATTATTAGAAATAAGTTTTATTTTTCAACAATACTGATGAATTAATATTGTCAACCAACTGCAAAAAGGTTGGATTAACAATTTATTGATGTAGTGCAGAATTCTACCGATTATGCTACACATAATTAATTTTTCTTTGTTTAGCTTTTTTTATAGTTTAAAAAATTGAGAAAGATATACAGTTGTAGCTCTCAGTTATATTCGTACCCTCCTATATTAACGATGTAAATTGTACTTTTTGAAAGCATCTTTTGTCATATTAACATTGTTTTTACTGCAACACTTATTAGACATTTTTTGTTTGCAAATTTTATTCTTTTTTTTCTTTAAAATGTATATTTTTCTATTTCGTCACATTGTTTTCGACTTACGGTAACTTAAAGCAGACTCGAAAAATTTTAATAAGTCACTGTAACTTGGAAACGTAACGAAATAGAAAAATGTATATTAACCAAAATGAAGGGAATGAAATGTATAGTAAGGATTGCTGTAAAATAATATATTATTATAGGCCAAGGTTGTCAAATAGTCATTATACCCCTAGCACCAAGTGTTTCGAGCTCCAATTCTTTTATTGGAGCCGTCACCTGTATTGTGGCGACCTTGAATAACGACACTTACGTAAATTGTTAAAAACTATTTATTATACATATGTACAAGTGCCGGAGTTCGGTGTTTTATTTAAAGATGCTTTCTCGGCGAAGCTTAACAACCAACTGCTTAAAATTACTTCAAAATCTTAAAATTAAAATACAAAATTATCCCCAACAGTAGGAGGGAGAATGCAATTACAATGCCAAATACCCGAAAGGTAAAAACTTCCAAGAAAGGCTATTAAAAACTGTCGCCAGACATAAGTCGACAAAAGAAGGGTTAAAATTTCAATAATAAGGGAAAAACCCAAAAATGGTTTTTAACACCAAGATTATATACCAAGGTGCGAAGCAATTTTATTGACATCACTGGATCCAACTTAGACAGCTGCAATTTTGCAAGTTGTATTTGGTTTCTTTGATAAACACATGTTGGAACACCTGCATTGTATTAAGTTGCTTTGAAAAAATATTTCTTGAAATTCAAAAATTCTTTTTATAATTAATTTTTATTATTCAGTAAGACTTGAGAAATCATAATAAAAAAGCATCTTAAAGTGAAATTTACTTTTCACCCCCATTCTGACCCCTTCGTATAGTTATATTTATTTTGAAGATGAATAATACTGTTTTTATCTTCTTACGTAAGGTCTGCAATCTGTGTTTCCACCAACAGTATTTACATCCAATGTAGCTTGCCTATAGCCCAGTTTCTCTTACCGTTAATTAAGGTAAATTATCTAGACAATCATAAGAAAGTTTTGACTCATTGGATTCCTTAGGCTTAAAAGATTAATGTTGTTCAGATAATTTACTAGGTCGATCAACGTTTCATCATTTGTATAGACAAGGATTACTCTTCAGCTATTTCTGTCCACTCCTGAACAAAGCCTCTTTCTCTGGGAGAAAGGTTTTAGCATTTAGACCCCACGGTTGTTAAATCCAAATTGGTGAATGCCTGTAATCCTGTTTTTAATAGTTGATGGCGGCAATCATCAACCCAGGGGAACCGCCGTCTGTAGGTGGCCTCTGAAGCACGGAGACGGTTATAAGAAAGTTTCAAGACAATGATTATCTTTACCTAATGACATAGGGAAGCTTGTTAAAAAGGATTCCAAGAGCTCAACAATAACACATCGTTCATGTTTAATTAAATAAAAGCTTTTAAGAACTATGAGAGGATAGAAATCAAAACTTGAGACTAGATTTAAGATTCTGTTGCGGTTGCCAAGATAATTTACACAACATTTACAACCTCATAAATTTTTTAAAATATAATAGTAAATCAGGAAATTCACAATTTTATGAGATTATTGGAACTTCTTTTCAGAATAATAATTTTAAAATTTTTCTAAGTTTATAAAAAAAAAACAAATATTTCTTAATAATTTAATCACACTAAAATAATAATAAACAAATTATATATACTTAAATACGACATCTTTCTTATTTTCCACAGTTTGTAATTCTAATTTTATGGGACACTGCAACCAAAAACTTAACAGTTCTTCGGTGTAACCTACCAAAAAATACATTTTTCTAGGACTCACTGCTTGTCTTACGATACCCGCAATACGAATAATATTATGTTGTCGTTTTATAATAATTTCACTTACAAAGAGAGAATGCCAAGTTCCAGTCATAAATCGACGAATAAACAAATCTTCAATTGCAGTTTCGGGTGACCGTAAACCACCTTCTAAATTGGCTGAAAATTTTGAACAGTTACATTTGATTTTACATTTAAAAGTTATACATACAAGTATTCCAAGAATTCCAGGACTTCCTATGTGCTATAAAATGAGGAGGATTTGCCATTTCATAAGTTAATGGAAAATTTCCTTTAGGAGTTACACGATATCTTGCTGCTTGTACTTTACTACATGCAGGAGTCGTATGGATACCCTGATGTGATATATTTGTAAATTTTACATTTTGTAAAACCTAAAATAAAACTTTTTATAATAAATTAAATTAATATTAAACAGTTCGTTTACGCTTTTGAAATTTCGTATCATTTTCTAACAATTTTTTTCAAACCAAGTGTGAGTTATAGGTTAGAATATTTTGGGGGTGTAAACCAGTGTATCCCAAACTGTCGCTGTACAGTGCTCATCAATAGTATTTTTTGTGGTGCTCACTGCCACACTGTAAGTGATTTGCCGTTTATCTAATAAATGCTGCCGTTGGTGTTGAACCATAGATAAGAAAGAGAACACAGAAATATTATGTTAAATGCCGTAGCCGTAAGCTAAATACTTTTTTGCACGATCGGACTATTTTGTTTATTTACTAATAGTGTTTCTATGACAGTAAGTTGATTTTACTGGTTGCTAGGACTAAAACGACGGTAAGTAATTTACTTACCGTTTTTAAAACGGTAAGTATAATAAATAAAATTTCAAATAAAAACACGATTTATTTGAAATTTCAAAACACTATGTTTTGAAAACTTTGTATGTCGTTTCATAACGTTCCCTAGATTTTTCGGGAATTATTGCCGAACGTCCAATATTCCAAGCTTTTTCTATATCACCATTTTCACTTTCAGCATCACTCATTTCGATTTTATAATAATATATATTTAATATACGGTAGATATAATACTATATTCACAATTTTACAAATGACACCATTTGTTTTTCTTTTATAAATAAAACCACGGCAACAGAATTAATTCAAATTTTTTACCTACTTCATAAATAGCTACAAATGCCAATGCACTTTAAATTTGAGTTAAAAAAAATTAATTATTTTTTATATTCATTTCGATCGTGCAAAAAATGTTATAACCATCACGAACGGTATGCAATTTACCGGTTTCCGAAAATATTGGAGACTTCGCTCCGCTACGCGTCGCTCAGTCTCCAAACATTGTCGTCAACCGGTAAATTGTACATACCGTTCTAGATACTTAATATACTATTGATTCTCCAAGTCCAAATCGAAAAAACCTATAGTATATTAAGTATTAAGAACAGTAAGGACATTTTACCGATCGAAGACAATTGTTTGAAGGAGGAGCAAAGCGACGACTCCAATTATTGTCTGAGATCGGTAGTCCTTAATGTTCGAGATGCTTATAACGTTTTTTGCGCGACTAAATTTTTTCAAAAGCATTTATAATATGTACTTAATAAATAAAAGTACTACGTATTTTAGTCTCTCTATATCAAGTAACCTTAATGTCATAGTTTGCATTCCGTTGCTATAACAATTTGTAAATAACTGCAGCCATTACAGTTTATTTCTGAAAATAATATTGAAGAACCAGAATGAATATTTTAAATGAATCTGAAAATGAAATTGATGATGTAGAAGAAGCTTGGATTGTGGTTCGTACGGCTCTCATTCCTGAAAAATCTAAAGATCGCTACGAAAAAACCTACAAATCTTTTAAAGATTGGTGTACTAAGAAAAGTATCAATATTTGTGAAAAATCTCTCTTGGCGTATTTTGTCAGAAGAAATGAAAAACTACAAGCTCCAGGAAGTCTGTGGGCTGAATAGTCGATGTTAAAATCGACTATTTTTTGTCACGAATCTATTGATATTTCAAAGTTTTTTACATTAATTGCTTTCTTAAAGAAAAAGAATGTAGGACATCGACCAAGAAAAGCCAGCGTTTTTACTGAAGAAAACTTGACTAAGTTTTTACTTAAAGCTGCAGACGAAAAATTTCTTGCACACAAGGTAAATTAACTTTTCATATTATAATATACCTTATATTAGTAAATTATTATATTTTTTATAGGTAGGAATGATATTAGGAATAGCTGGTGCATATAGACGAGAAGAGTTATACAATATGAAAATAGAAGAGTGTGAAGAACGTGATGGATTAATCATTGTAAAAATACTCAAACGAAGACAAATATTCAGCGATCATTCGTTGTTATTAACGTTGCACATAATAAGGTTAATAGATGGTACTAAAATTTTATCATCGGGGATCTGTTTTTCAAAATAAGATTCCGTTGACAATTGGAAATTGTAGTAATTGTACCTTCAATGTTTATGTTAATAGATAAATTATTATAAAAGTTTTTATTAAATAAATTTACTTACCGTTCTAGAACGCTAAAATACTTACCGTCGTACTTATCCTTAGCAATTAGGACAGAACATATTATTTTTAATTAGTAAACAAAACTTAGCCCCGTTTCACAGTCACACGCGCTACGCCCTACGCGGTGCGTGTTGGAAAGCATTGTACCTTATGGTTGCTTTCACAGTCACACGCGTAGAAAACGCGCGTGCTGTTTTATGTCGAGGGCAAACGCGCGACCCGCACGCCTCGCGTGCCTACGCGAGGCGTGTTGGCATTGTATCTTATGGAGCCTTTCACACTAAACGCCCCTGACACGCGCGCGTAGATATATGAGGTTGCCAGTTCATTAAAGAACTTCTTGCTGTTGTGTGGTTGGTGTGAATTCAAGCAAGATGGACGTAATTGATACGGATATGTTAATAAATGCTGTCCAGGAAAAGAAAAATCTTTGGAACGCTTCGAACGAAACGTACAAAAACCGAGATTGCCGCCAAAAAGCTTTGGAAGAAGTGTGCATAGCTGTTTAGCTTGTCAAAAGTGGCTATAGACATCCGAAAATTATTAAAAATTTTTTGTGGGTTTTCTCTTAAATTCGAATATAAAGTTACAAAGGCGCCTTTAGTAATCTTTTCACAATCAATGGATAAACCCATAATCGTTTTGTTTTGTTTTTGGCACTTTGATTGTAATAGTATGCAGCTATGGCAACAATGTTCGAAATATACTCGTACGCGTTCATTTTAATACTGGTTAGTGTGAAACGGGAAAACGCGCTACGCACTACGCGCCGCGTAGCGCGTAACGCGTAGCGCGTGTGACTGTGAAACGGGTGTGTGGCGGTGTGTGGAAACACACACAGTAAACAACCAAACAGCATAGTCGCGCAAAAAATTTACTACTTCGTTTATTTCCGTCACAGGGATCGACACGACTGTGGTGTGCTTGAAGTTTTCCCGAACAAACCTTAACCTAAAATGACGTTAAATAGACTTTTCTGTGACATTAATCAAATTTAATAAATAATATTACAATTTAGTGCATTTTTTAACTCAAGATTTAAGATAGTTATTGTTCTCAAAGCATAAGTAACACAAGTTGTAAATAAAAATAATTAAGATTTTTGCAATATTTATTTAAAATTCTTATCAATATTATCAACATAACAATGGGTCAGTATTTATAATAACATGGCATATGTCATTGCATAGTGAGTACATCGTTATAATATTATTATAATTATTTGATTTTGTAGCTAATATTTATCGTTCAAATGGTGATGGTATGGATAATGCCTTACTACAACATGCAGAAGTCGTATCAAAGTCTGTTGATTTTAAATTAAAAGTTATGTCTTCACAAAAATTATTACACTCTTTAAAACCAATTGAACCTAAGCTACCAATTATTACTTTAGTACCTAAGTATGTACCTCACATAAGAAAACATACCAAATGTTTAATACGAAAACCAAAGGAACCTAAATTTATTCCTTACGAGCCTTATAAAGGAGCAATCGAACCAATAATTTCACGAAAGAAAATTGTGAAACCAGAAGTATGTGGAAAGATTCGAAAAAATAACATAGATATTCACGATCTTGTTACACAAATTTCAGAAGTACGATTAGCTGAACTAAAAACTGTTCAAGTAGAAGTATCAGATAATGAAGAAACTTTTATATCAAGAAAGCAATGGGAAGAAGAGAAGCGAGCATATGAAACTGATATTAATAATCTAAGGGAAACCAATGCACATTTGGAAAACAATTTAAAATTCCAAGCACAGGTTAGATTTTTTCTTTTGAAAATATTAAATTGTAATTTTATAATAAATATTCAAAGGTGAACAGTGAATTGAAGACATTATTAGTAGCTGCTGTTGGTGAAGATTTGGAAAGTAGGGTCCAGCATCTTACAGAAGATAAATTGCAATTGGCTAGAGCTTTACTTAGTTCCGCAAATCATTTAACAAGTCATCAAGAACAAACAGAATGGTTATCTGGCCAATGCGAAGTGTGGCGTAGTAAATTTTTGGCATCTAGGTTAGTGAGTTCTTTTAATTCATTAAGTTGAAATTTACATTATTATATTTTGTGTAGTTTGATGATAGAAGAATTGGCCAAATGGAAATCGGCATTGACAAATAAAGTTACAGAGCTACAAGATAATATAAAAAATTTGTTGTATGAACGAACCAAAGTACAAACTCAATGTTCAAGAACATTTAGCTCTTTAAACTTTACATCTAGGCAATTAAATAATCACATAGACGTCAATTTAAAAACTGCCAATATCTTAGATCTTTCTCTGGCTAATAGTATTTTGAGTGAAAAACTAATGAATAATTTAGTCGAAGGTGGCAATAAGTGGAATTCTTTCAACGAAGATATTAATAATTTACCAAAGAGCACTCCTGCTGAAATTCATGCCACACACGTAAGTTTTATATTGTTTTTTAAACCAGTTGAAGCTCGGTAATTTTAGTCACCACTTCTTAAATTTTCAAATTTAAATAAACTAACAGATGAGAGACTCAAAGCTGTATACAAGCAACTATAATATAAAGCAGCACTTCAAGAAACATAAAAATCAATGAAAATCAACAGTTTTATTTTAAAGCTAAAATAAAACTGTAGATTTTTATTTTTTAATTTAAATTAATTAAATCTTGAAGCATTAATAGAATGACCAGAATTGCCCCATTATTTTTTAAAATTATTTTATTATCTTTATAAATTCAAGTAATGTAATAAAACATTTCAGGTGTTGCAAAATCCAATTAACTTGGTGAATAAACCAGACGTTGTTTATAATGCTTTGGTGGGAGCTGCAATTTCTTTAGGTGGAGGCCAAATGTATTTACAGCATCCTTCTCACCATGCAACTTGCTGTGCCCATTGTAAAGGTGAAATGGAAGATGTATGACATCAACTAAAATTTAGTAAAAAATTTAAACGCTGAGGTAGAAAACAGTGCTATGTAATTCATGTCAAATTGAAAATTCAAGCTATATTTATTTCATTTACTAATAAAGAAGGTAATTAATTTTATATTTTATTGTAATTATACTAACTTACTGTTGATTGCTAATTATTATGTATTTTATTTACTATTTATTGTTAATTACATATTATAATTTATTTATTTTAAATTTTAATAATGAAAATCTATAATGCAATAGTACATTTCAGACCTCTAGTTCTTGATAAGTTAAGGTCTCAAAGCAATTTTAGAATATAGTATTTGTAAATTTTATTCCAATACACATTACAAGCATTGACGACTTTGCATTGTGCAACTACAATGGTTCAACATACTGAACTATCATCAGAATATACAATACTGTAAGAGGGTTTTTACTTGTCTGAAAATTCTGGAATACCTGGAAAAGTCAGTAAAATGACGGTCAGGGAAATTAAGGCTTTGGATCAGGAAATATTTTTAACGAGTTTCTAAAGTTTTGTCATAATTCATGATAAATGTTAATGAAACATTTTGATTTATGAACCAGCAAATAATCAGCAAGTATATTTTATCTTATTCTAAGCTTAATAAATTTTTTCTTCATTAACACTAAACATACCAGCACTTGATATATACCTATTTCTACCATAGCCGGTCAAATGACCGGCCTATGTTTATGTTATGTTTTCTAATTGAATATATGAAATATGGATGTTGAGAAGGAAATAAACAAATAAACTTTATTATAATTGAACAAAATTGTATATTTGTCAATTTTTATGTATTACAAACACAAGAAATAAGAAGTTGAATTCAATGCTCATCGCATTTTTTACATAAACAGAGTGTTTCCATTGTACATTTGCCGCAAACATATTTTTCACATTTAGAACAAATTTTGATGGTTATATTTTCGTTAGAGTATTTTATTTGACATGTCTTACGTTGATAAGAATTTGTAATAGATGTAGGTATCGATGGATAACCTTATAAAGCAATAAATTGTTCTCCCGGTCAAATGACCGGTTGTGGTAGAAATCGGTATATGACAAGTATTATTCAATAGAATACAAAATATAAAAAAAATAATAATAATAGAATATTAACTACATATAATTCCTAGAAAAAGTCATAAAGTGAAAAGTTGCAAAAAAGATTACATGATATGCGCATTTTCGATACAAAAGTTCTTAATCGGTCATTTGACCGGTCATGGTATGATTAGTGTTAACATTAGTAAACTTTATATTTTGCATGTCTTCCATTAGAAATAAAAGCATTTCAATGTTATTTTTGAATACTTTTAAAGGAAAGAAAGGCTCAAAAGTAAAACCTAGCAAATTTTTAATATAAAATAATTAATAATTTCTACACAGATTTTTAATAATTTTGTAATTTTTCAAGTGCCATAAAATAATAATCAGACATCAAGAAAATTTGAAAAATCCTTTATAATCTAGATGAAAACCAACACATTTTTATATCAGTTACCATTCTACCATGTTTGCAATGCCAGAAAAGGAATTATAAGCTTTGAAAGAAACTATAGCATCTTTTATATTATAAGTAACTGAATAAAAATCTAACCAACAATATTATTTGTTTTTAAAAGTCTGTGATCAATTTATACTGTTTAATATTAGGGTAATAATAGATTTAATGAGACAATTCATTTTGTAAGCAAGAGAATTAATATATGCTAATATGTGTATGTAGTAATTAAACATTCATAATAATAAACTAACATGGAGAGAAGTTAATTGAAATAGTTTTTCGAGTTTTATTAAATATCAAAAATTTACTATACATCATAATAACCACAATAATTATTGTAAATTAATACATTAAACAATAACTACGTAGCTAGGTAGTTATTATTTAATATGTTGATGGTTTCATCATGTAAACAGATTATATAGTTATCAATGACAATAAAAAGTAAAGATTGGTGTTTTCCTCTTTTCATTGAGATGAGTGGACTTTAAAAATTAATCAATGGTGTTTCTGGGTCAATCAACCCATGTCATTTTGTTTCAACGATAAGCAAAGAATAGCAAAAGATAGTGCGTAAATTTAGACAAGACATGCTGATGCTGATATGCTAAGGAGTTCTAAACGAAACAATTTGTTATCACATTTAATACCCAAGTTAATACCCAAAGTGCTTGTTCAGAATGAACAAAGACATAAAGAATACTTACATAAAACGTAAGAATTATAAATACAAATAAGACCTTAATTGAATATTGAATAATACTGGACTTATATTGTTATATTTATTTTTTATTTGTATTTATATATTTTATATTTGAATTTAACTTGTTATTTATAGTTTAATTGTTTATATATATAATATATTATTATCTGTACTAATACTAATCCTCCTTCCTTCTCCTAATATACCTTTTACCAACCGAAAGAAAAACATTCTGATTGGTTGACTTTTTGGACTAGCTAGTTGCCCGTCCGCGGACAGGCTTTCCAGCTAATATATTATAATAAAGAGATACGGTTTGTACTGTTGTTCGAGCTAATCTCAATAACTACTAGATGAAATTTGATGAAATGTTTACTGATAATTCATTAAGATCCGTGGAGTAACATGGACTAAAAATTAAATTGATAGCTTAATTTTATCCGTGATTCTGATAACGGCAGCAACTTTTGTTATTAATATGCAGTATTCTTCGACACGTGTGTTTAGGTTTAAATAATTAAAATAGATGCAGATGCTGAGTTATCTTTAATGTACCAAGAACATTTCTTACAATTATTGCAATTTTCAATTTAGTTACCAGTATAATAATTTATTTAGTTAATTCCAAATATTGTTATATTAAGCATTACATAATATAACAAAGTGTGGTTGACAAAATTGAGCTATTTTTTTAGAGTAATTTATTACTGGACTTTGGTAGGTACCGTCATCTGGGGTGAAGGCGGACAGTAGTGCCGAAGCCTGACAGCAGCGCAAGTTTACTTTTTTTATTTTTAATTATGATAACGCTTCAATATTTAGTTCGTGCAAGTTGATAAATTAGTTAGTAGTGAGTTATAGTTCATATAGAGGAAGGTTATTGACTATTGAATATATCGTTTGTACCATATTGATAAGCTTATTAGTAAACATCATTTTTGTTAAATTTTTAATGCCTTGAAAAGAAACTCTTGTACATACTGCATATAAAGAGATATCAAATTCATTCTAGCTTTAATGTGTCGACTAGTTTATACTTAACATATGACCAAAAATTAACAGTTTTATCTTTATAGTTTTTTTTAAATAAACAGTATAAAAAATTGTCGAAGTAAGGAGCGAAGACGGACAACATAGTTCGCAATTACAAAAAGAAGATCGGCACACAGTTTATAAAATATGATAATGAATCATTGCAAAGGGCACTGACTGATATTAAAAACCTTAAAAAACCGTATAAAAAGGCAGCTGACTATTATAAAATTCCAAAATCTAAACTATATGACAAAATAATTTTTTCCCAATTCCGGGAGTAAAGTGCTCACTTTACTCCCGCTTTTGCGAGACTAAAATAATACTTTTTTTTTCCCGCGCCATTATTGCGCGCTATTGATCTGAAATTTTGCATATGACTTTTTACGACAAATTGCTGAGGGGTTATTGTAACGGGGGTAAATTTTTTGTTCAGTTTTTCAATATCTAGCGCCATTTTCGAGTTATTGCAATTTCAAAATCTCAAATTTAGTTATTACCCAATTTAATTCAGCATTTTCAGCGAAATTGTGAAAAATAGTATATACACCTTGGGACTAAGGTTCTTTTCATCCCGTGTGCGATTTTTGCACTCGGCTGACACTTCATGCAAAAACCTTCGCACGCTGGATGAAAAGCAGCACCTTAGTCCCATGATGTATAATATACTATTTTTTTTAGTTATTTTTAATGTCTTTTTTATAAATATCATTAATAATTTTCAAAATGCTTTTTTGTTTCTTTGCAAAATAAGCCTTAAAATTATAATTTTGTTCATTTTTAGCATTATTATTGGTCAATTTGATGAGTAAAAAGTTTATTTTTTATTTTTTTTTCTTGGGTCTTTTTGAGCTTTTTTTAAATTTTTTTAGCTTTTTCGCGTTTTTTTCAAGGTTTTGCCAACTTTCAATGAAAATTACCAACATTGCCTTAAAAACCACAAATTTGCCTACTTTCTTCCAATGTTGGGAGGGGAAGCTCCCCCATCCCACTCCCCTTAGGCATGTCCTTGAAAGTATGACTCGAGAGAAGTTGTACTCGAATTAAATAGGTGTCCGGGTCTCCGGGTTCACCCCGAACCATAGGCGCGAAACCGGACAGTATAAAACAAGAACAGGAGGGGTCCTGCGTTATAACTAGAGATGAGATTTTTAGGTCGTAAAAATTCAAAAAAAGGCACCTAAAAAGGTTCTAAAAACAGTCATTTTAGGTCGTAAAAATTCAAAAAAAGGTACCTAAAAAGGTACTAAAAAAATGCTATGTTAGGTTGGTATTGTAAAGTTTTAGTGGTTTTATGTAATTAAACCCACCAATTAGGTATTAAAACTTCACAAGTACCAATAACAAACTTTACATGTTAATTGCCTATATTCGGCTAACTCATTCAGCACCCGGTATACATGGACTTGATGCTTTTTCTTAGGTTGGTACATGGTTTTAATTTTAATTTAAATTTAAATTTAAAAAAAATTTAAATTAATTTGAATTAAATTAAATTTTTTTTCAATTTCAACTGCAAATTAAAAAAAGTTTCCAAAATGTTAAAATAGGACGTGAAAATGAAAAAAAGGCTAAAAAGGCAAAAAAAGGTCCAAACAAATATAGCTTATATAATGTAGTTTTCCATGAAACAAATTTTGGTACAAATATCATAAAAATAGGAGCTAAAATAAAAAAATGTAAAAACCTAAAAATCTCATCTCTAGTTATAACTTATAACGTTATAACGTAATTATTCATTATTTTCTTTTTCAAATATTTTTAATCCCAACTTTACGTTCAATCAGAGTGTTCCTTTTTTCACCAAAAAATGACACGCTGGAGCAGGAGCAGCAGCAGCGTGCTGGCATTTTATATATTAGGATTTTATTAAATTAATATTTACGAGTTTATTAGATTTAATAATAAATTATCGCCACGCCAATATGTATTTTGTGAAATTTCTATTTCAGAGTTTGCATAATACTATTATGTAATTGTGTCTGTAATTGATTAAATGATTGAAAACGATTACCAATTCAAAATTATAACTGAAGATAATCCGATAAGTTGGTGTGCCAATTCGGAAATATTTCTATATAAAGCCCATTTGAGACGATGTCTAACTTTTTGTATTTTTCACACGAAAATTTTCTAACAAATTTGCCCAAACTTTATCCATCGCATCGTTGCAAACAGGATTCGATGTCAAATTTTGTATAAAATTTAGCAGTAAATGGTAACTGACCAATGAAAATGTTTGGTTACACTCAGAGAAATTTCGTACTTTAAAAGTAAATGTTAATACTTTCAATTAAAAAGTTTTCATTTTCATATAGTTTTTAGCGTTTTTAAAAGCAACACTTTCAATTTTAAAATGTGCGTTGAAAAGTTAAGAATGGAATTCTACATTTAAACGTTTCAATGTTAAATTCAAAAAAAATTCAAAAAACCACAAATTTACTTAAATTTTTTTATTTTGAGTTCTTTTTCTAGTTTCAATGTTGATTCAAAAATTTTAAATGTAAATTCTAGGTGTAAAGATTATACATATTATAATATTTTAACCGTGAAGTAGCTGGTATACTGTATAGTAAAACAAATTAAATTTATGTGTTGATTGTCTATTTTTGCTGATAGAGACTTGTGAAAAAAATTGTTTTATCTGCAGTTTAGCTAATAATCGACGCTAACGTTTAATAGTGACGAAGTGACAAGTGTTTCTTTTTAGTTTAGTTAGCGTAGAAGATTTTGTTGGTTATTGTGATATAAAATCAAAATAATGTTAATGTCAGATATTTTCGAAGAGGGTGTTATCGAAAACATAATTCAGGTACAAGAACCTCTTACAAGGTAAGGTACAAGGTTCCTCGTGAAAAAAGAGGTAAGTTGATTATTTGTTTCAATCATCAACAATTTCAATATAATAATGATATTATGTAAAATGTACATTTCAAATTTAAAAATGAACACTTTTAATTTTTTAATAAGTGGGAAAAAACTTTTACTCTCCAGCAAAAAGAAGTACGAAAATTATCCAGTGCAGAATTCATGAATGCTTGGCCTAAATTAAGAGATTCTATAGAGCAGGTAAACCCCGATAACATTATTCTAATTTCATGTTTTTGCTACAGATTAATATTGATTTCAGAATTTTATATCCGAATATAGAACATTTATTAATTGGTGAATTGGAAAAGTTCGGAAAAGTTTAAAGAAAAAAGTAAAACTTTTTATGAAAGCAATATTATTAAAAAGGTCAAGGATATTAAAAAATTATTACTAATAATATTCACAATCCTGCCCGTAAAAGCCTTTGCACCTTGCAAATTGTTCCCAAAGCAGAGGTAAGTTAACACATTTAATTGATATTATTGATGATTATTTGTTTACATATTTTTATTGCTTTAAGATTGTTTAGAAAATTTTGTTAAACTCAGTACCTATTTGTAGTTTATTTTATAAAAATTTATAATTTTTTTATTATAATTTTATTATTTATTTTATTCTTTCATATTTTTTGTTTTTGTAATAATTTATCATTTTTGTAATTATCTATAAGCTTTATATATTTTTTAAATGATAATTATGTATGTATTTTTGAATTCAAATAAACCAAAAATTTAAAAACTGCATTTTTAATTTAAAAATCCTCAGACTCCCGGGAAAAATGATTCACTTTTGAGTTAACATTTTCACTTTTAAAATACAATAATCTTCAATTTTGAGTTAACATGTTAATTATTAATACGAAAATTGGTCACCTTTAAATCAAAGTGTTACACTTTTTAATACAAAATTTTTCTCTTTTGAATTAACATGCTAACTTTCAATACGAAAATGTTTTATTTTTGAGTCAACAGTTACAGTTTTGAATTGATCAAGTTTTATTTTTGAGTCAACGTGTTGCTATTTAAAATTGAAAGTTTAATATTTATTTCAATCTTGTCACATTTTTAAATAAAACATATGTTACTTTTATTTTAATACGATTCGCTTTTAAGTCTACAATGCTTTTATACAATAATCATGTTAAAATTAAAAATTAAATTTTTAATTTAAAGATTTTCAACCTAAGCTCTCTTTCGTGTTTGAAAATTTTTAATTCAAGTACGTTTTCATTTGTCTTTAAAGTGTTTCTCTTTGAGTGTACATATTTTTTAATAATTTTTCAATAAATAATAAATATATAAATAAATTTTCAATAATCTGCAAGCGTTGTTCGTTTGTAAGTCGATTCATGGTTAAATTATAGACCAAACTAAACATATTTGACTGTAACATGTTACACGAAAACAGCTGAGCTGCCAAAAACAGTGTTAACAAAAAGAAAGTTGCTAAAAAATCACCCTTTACATACAAAGTGTGCATTAGAAAATAATCCATCTTGTATTTCTCGTGAATATCAAAAAACTGTAAAAGAAGCTTTTTCAGATAGGAAAGGGGAGACTAGACTGCGTACTCTGCGTTGCGTTAAGATTCACCCCTTCGTCCTCAGCTACCTCAACTTAGAAAATTTAAATGGCACCATACCCTTTGTGACATCTCAAATTAAAGGTCTTTTAAAATACCATCTCTTTACGAAATTTTTTTTAAATTTATCTACTTGATAATTTCTTGCGAATTTATTTCTTAGTACTTCGAAAGAAAATAATAAAAATAAATAATTATGATGAACAGTAAAATTAAAGATTTCTCGTGTGAATAAACAGGTATGACAAAGATAGTACGTAAAGCTTTTTTATTTTATTTTTATTTATTTTTTGAATATGCATAGTTTTATTTATAAAAATTTTAATATCTAATTTATCACAGGCAATGAAAAGTGTATAATAAAAAGAAAAGAATAATAATAATAATAATACTTAAATATGGATGTGGATTATTGATAGAGCCTGAAACAATACAATGCGTTAGTTAATACATCAAATTTAATAATTTAAGACTACAAAATTGCAATTGAATTTCTTTGTAAACATACCTGAAAATATATTACAATTTCCAATTATTGAAGGTAACTTATAGTGAGGTTTTCCCTGCTCTAAAATGATATCTGCTTCCGAACAATACAAGTCAAAAAGTTTTGCGACGCAATGTAGATGTGCAAAACCATTATTAAAAATTCTTTCATCAATTTCAATTTCTGATTTGGATATAATTGTTTTGGGCATTTGACCATTTCTAGTATTGTTAGATTCGTATATATAAATGGAAGAGCTTGCATTTACCTAAAAAAAATAGTTCAAGTTAGCTTGTACCTAAATCTAAAATAAAATATAGGATATCAGTCTATCGCACCAGAATTCGAGTGAGACAAAAAAATACCTAAAAACCATCCGAATTATTTAAAAAACCAAAAAATACTTTAATGGATTACATAATGTTGTATTGTATTTCTTCACTTGACTGTTAAAATATTGGGTTTATTTTCTGTAATAGTTAAGTTCAGATCGAAGAATCGAAGTTAAGCTAATCGAAATTATTTATAGCCAATTTATTATAAAATTTTATTACTTACTTTCTTTTCATTGACGTACCAAGTAAGATTTACTGCAGGATATGTAGGTGGCGAAATGCAATGTGCTTTTAAAGAGTAGCCAACTTCCCGGGAGTCTCCTTCAATTTTGATGTGTGGATTTTCTTTCGGTATATCTGTTAAAATACATCTTTAAAAACAACAAATTAACTAAATATATTATTATTATTATGATTTTTTTTTGTTTCTGAAAACCAATAGAAACTTTCAATTTCAATCAAAGTTGCCAATCAAAACATTATGCTAGTGGGAATAATCTACTTACATTATTGCCGCGAGAATAATTTGAGGTATGCATTTGTTTTAATAGCAACATATCTATTTGATTTGACGTCTGTCAATTAATTATGAATAAAATAAATCAAAAACGGTTTAGTACATCGTCAGTCCATGAAATTAATATTAAAATCAACGAAAAAAATAGTCAATCGAATATCACACGAGAATTCGATAAATTAGATAATAATTTGACATATTTGCTCAAAGTTGTCGCCGTTCGGCAATAGCTACTCGATCCCTTCGGGCTCTCTTATCTATTGCCAGGCAACAACTTTTCGAAAATATGTGAAATTATTTTCAATTTATTCTCATTCTCTCGTGATATTACAAGTGATTATTAATTAATAAATTAATATATCAAATTTTTAATTTCGATTTTATTAAATAAATTTAAATAAGCATTTCAAGAAATAAATTCCAAACAGTGGTTGTAAACTTCTACATTTATGACTCAGTTAAAATGTAAAACTAATTACCTATATTATAAAAATATAATTTTTTCTAAATGTGCTTACCAATTACAAACATATATCCAGTTTTTATTATTGTATAAAAATTAGGCGCGTCTGTAGAAATTTCACATCGATATTTGCCTGTTACTTCAGGCTGTACATTTAGAAGAACAACTTTATTAGGAGTTGATCTATAAAGCTGTAATAAAAGTTATACTGCTTAAATTTAAAAAATTTCATTTTTCATGCTCAAGGTTATTATGTATTATGCATAGATATGTTAGATTACTTATTCAAAGCTATATAATTAATAATTATTTAAATTTTTTGCTCCTTAAAAGAAATTGAAAATGTATAAATAGATCGGATTTGTTTATTTGCAAAATTGGAAATAAGAATAAATTTATAAATATATGAAAATAATAAAAAGTTGGATAGGTACCTAAAATTTAAAAAATAATAAAATAGCAATTAATATCTTACATCTACTTTTACTCCAGGAAGAGGAAAAACTTGTGTGTTTGGCAATTCTTTTGGTATGAAACGATAAAATTCTTTTTGGCCTTTATACCATTTTACAGTGTAAAGAGGCTCACCTTCCAAATTGAAGCGACATTGTAGGAAAACCGTATCTCCAACAGAAACAGCTTGTGGTATTTTGACTTCTACATCTTTCAATCCATATGTTACTGAAAGCAAAAAGATTTCACAATCTTTAAGTAGGTAATAATTCAAAGTTAAATCAATATAATCAAGAACCCAAAAAATAAGTAGGTACTTTTAAGTTTAAGAAAATATATTAAAAAGAAATACAAATTATAAATATAAATTTTTTACCATTTTGTGACAAATTAATACTAGAAGATATTTGAAAAAAATAATGAATCTTTCTCATTTTCTAAATTTAAAGTGTTAACCCCGTCACTAATAAGTGATGATCTGTTTTTTTTTTATAAAATATGTAAATAAAAACTAAAAGATCGAGTTAAAATATTTTGATAGATACATCACACAGTTAGTAGTTATCCCTTATCCGGCGGAGCAAATGTGCTTATAAATTTGTGAACAATATTAAAAAATTGATTTATTCGATGCTTCCGTTTAAATCTGTATAATTTTTTGTTGAATTTTTTCTGTATAAATTATCTTTCCTAGATCAAGTATTTTGTTTAAATTGCACATTAATTATAAACACCATAAATTAAAATGAAAACAGGGGTTGGATCCAGAACACATGGGTTGTATAAAATAACGAAGCGGCCATTAAAATTTAAGAACTTGGTTTAGAAAGTAAAAAAAGGCTATTTAATTTCCACTCTCTTTTATCTTAATATATTATTAGTATTTACAATGTTTATATAATATTAGATAGGTACACACCATAATAAATAATAATAGTCTCTAATAATCATCCACATGTATTTACCTACATTAAACTAAAATTTAAAAATTAACGTGATCAGTAGATCCGCGATTTAGAATGTAATCACAATGAGACTGAAGTATGTTAACCCTTAACCCTAAGTTGCCACTTGTTCCCATTTGGGAACACAAGCATTACATAGTTTTAAATACTTATTTCGCGAAAAATAAACTTTCTATGCAGAATGCTCCTATCCAGGAACATCCTTCTTCAAGTTAGACAGGCTACCAATAGATTGTAACACATAACATATCGATAATGAAGATAATCAGCTACTGATGTTAAAAATGGTTGAAATTATGTTTTTCTCGTTTTTAATGAAGTGTGTGTCATATTGTTAGAAAGCCTAATTTTTGAGTTAAAAGAATTTCAGTGTCTCGATTACATCATATTGATGGTATGTATACCATGTTTTTCCTACTTTTCGTTTACTTACTTTTATATTTTGACGTCGAGTTCAGACAAAACACGCAAAACTTGATGAATATTTTTGAAAATAAAGACGAATAATTTTTTTAAATATTTTTTACGTATTACAAACGATAAAATGAACCACATATTTTTTTTTTTTTCAAAAATAAAATTATGTGCAATATAGGGTTAATAACTAACGTCAAATAATTGTCGCACTGTCGCTACTGTGGGGTCACAGTGACCACGCTTTGTTTCTTTCGTTTCCTCACTTACAACTTAACTTTTTACTTTTTTTTTGTAACAGCTGTTTTATTTGGTATTCTAGCAAGCCAAAAAAATTAAAAAGTAATTAATTTTGAAATTATATTAACTTTTAATACCACAAAAGAAATTATTAGCATATCTGAACACCATTATAGGACATAACTAAAATTAAAATTTTTTTCTTAATCTGAAACATATTTAAGTAAACTAAACCATAATTTTTTGAAGTACATACTTGAATAATTATAATTAAAATACAAAAAATAAAAAGAAATAAACTATATCGCAAAAACCACAACACCTGAAAATCACAGTTTTTGTATGCAATTCGTACGCAATTACGCGCTGCACTGCAAACATATTGGTTTGTGAATTGAAATTATATAATAATTAAAAATTCATTTAGTTGGGCTAAGACTTTTACACAGTTGTACGAACAATAATAATGATAGTTTATATTTTTATAATCTTTAAATGAGACGTTTACTAGAAACATAATCATTACAATAACGCTATCGTGTGGTCACAGGGACCCCTAGCTGTTTTGTTTTCTTTTTATAAATAAAACAAGGCAACTTTCGTCCACCCCCGTTTAAATCCAAAATTTTATTACGTTCCACTTTCTTTCAATTTTAATTTTTCATTAAAATTGACAAAAAATTAAAATCGATAAAAGAAAATTAAATTAGACCATAAATCAAAAGTAATTCTGATACACGAGTAGTTCAATGCAGGTCTATACATATTCGATACTTTAGCTTTAATAATACTTATTTTGCGACCAAACAATCTCGTTGTAGATAATCGCAAGTGCATCCCAGGTAGAGCGAACTAGTGTAGAAAAGAGTGCGAATAGTGTCGATAAAAAATAGTCAAAAAGTAATGTTATTGTGTCATCTCGTTTTACAGAACTAATTATTATATTCTTATACGTATAAGGGAGTTTCTGGTGAAGCTTCCTGCGATTCGTATCACTCCAATATCAATACCGCATATTCTGTTTATTGACACATATCTACTGAATAGTGCACGAAAACTTCAGAAAAAGGCTTACTCAGTGTTTGGAGTGCGAGGGGCGCCATTTGGACGATACCTTGTTTAAAACCGTGTAAACTTAAATTTCCCATGTTAATGAAACAGGAAAAAATTAATACTTGGCTCATTTTGTAATAATTTGTGTTTTATTCGATTTTTAAATCCACACATCTGCCGCGCGCCACCCTGTACCTATTTATCCATTTAAAGCTCGTAAAATAAAATTAAGTTACACTGTCATTAATTATAAAACTCATCTATTTATGATATATGTTTAACGTCCGGTCTATAATCAAACTTTGCCAAAGCGACGTGTGAAGGTGATTGAACCACTTGACATTATTTCGCCAGGCAAATAATTCAGAAATATTAAAAATTTTGAAACATTCGTAAGAATTTAAAAATTATTTATTAACGCCATTAATTTTTGAGATATAAATTTTTTTGATATAATAAGCACATAAATATTCTAGTAAATATGATTTTTCATCGTATTTATAGATAAAAATATGTCACAAAATATTGGGGTCCATATTTTTCTTCTCTGTAAATAAAAAGTGAAAATTATTAGTTCACAAATTTAATTTTTAAATGAAAATGACGAGGACATAGTACTCGTATAGCATTTGCAATTGCAAAATTCAGTTCGTGGAAACATATTCAAATTATATTCAAAACATGTTCATGTTCACAAGAAATATTCATATCCAAACAAATCATATTCACATATTAATTATTGTACACCGAAGATTCTTGAATTTGTACTACTCCTATTATTACCAATATCAAAGCAAGTGATTACAACTCATGAGTTATGATTAGTTTTTCAGTTGCTTTTAATTTGCTTATTGTATAATACGCATAAATATCGTTGCTATTAAATTTTTAAGCCGTTAAAATTTAGGATTTTTTGATAACTATATACTATCTAGTATCTACTATTAAATCATGCATAATTGTATATTTTAATTTGGTTTCGGATTGCTAATTATAAGTTCCCACGTGCAGATGATGGTTATATATTTTTTACAATATAATTAACGGAATTATATTTAGGCCCCTAACGATAAATTATTTCGTAAAATTTCCGCTGACTGAAAGATTATTTCGTTTACGCTGACATTCATTTAGTGGTTAGTTTCAACTTGCTATTTTCATTTATAGCAAGGAGGTAGAACATCTGTTCTCATAAGTTCATTCATAATATATAGTTGACGGTGTGCCAAAATTTATTCTATATTAATGTTACCATTCATATTTATTTTGCAAGCAAGTTCGTTAATTAATTAACGTTAAAATTTTCAAGTAGCATTGCATAATTATTAAATATAACATAGAATAAGCTAAATATTTGTAAATCAAACCATCGTGATTGATTTTTTTTGTAAAACAGCAGATACACCAACTTAATCAAAAACATCAATGAAATTGCCAAAATAGATGTATCTACTACAATTATTCGGCAAAATCAATCCAATACTCTTAATTCCATTTTAGGAAAATTTAATTAAATACTACAACGCAAAAAAAATTCTCTAAAAATTCATTATATTGTAAAATTTAGAAACTAAGAAAAAAAAACCAAGTACCGCTGAAGATACTCAGAGCCTTAATAATGGAGTATAAAAAGTAATTTTAACGAAAATCAAAAAAAAATTAAACAAAATGCATTTGAGTCATTCCACTAAATAAAATCATTTTTAAGGGGCGACCCCTGCCAATTTTATTCACACTTCGTGAATATGTTCTCTACATTATAAAAAACATTTTCTGAAAATTTTAGCTCTTAATATGCAGCCATTTTGAAGTTATGATTTTTTGAATTTTTTAAATTTTCTTTCTTTTATAACTTTTTCATTAATTTTTTTGAAGTTGAAAACCATTTTCGAAATATTAGAAAAAGGCAGTTTTTTATAGGAAAAATTCTCAGAGGTTTAATAAAATTTTAATTTTTTATCATACCTAACAGAAAACTCTTTAAAATTCAATTAAAGTGGAAAAAACGATTTTTCTCACTGTGCGGCGCATGTTACTTCAAATTTGATATTTTTTTCTGAAAACTGAGCGTTTTCTCCAAAAATATGTTATTTTCACGACGTGCATATTTTTGTTTAAATGTAATAATTAGATAAAATGTAAACTCTCTTCAATTAAAAATCTTTTATTTATGAATTTTATTCGAATCTTGATACAGTATTCATACAAGCATGTCAAAAATTGTGTCATCTTGAGCAGAGTTTCCCTACATGAAAGCAACTTGATACCTTCAAGTTGACAGTACAGTGTGTTACGGCGTATAATATGTTGTATTGGCGTTCCTGCGTAAACCAAACCTAATTAATATACAATCATGTTTCAAGATAAATGGAATTAACCCGGCGTTACCTAGGTGGGGTCTAATAGACGCCAGCGTTTGAAAATTGATCAAAAAATGTATCTAAAGTTATCCCATGTACATGTAAGTTTCAGTAGCTTCCTAAATGTATTGGCACTATCGAAATCATTTGTTAGAATTTATTAAGTGATCAGTCAGTTAAGCTATATGCTTATAAAGTGCTCGGAAACAGTCAAAATTGCTTCAATTGAGACAGTGAATATATGTTTTTTTGCGTTAGGAGTCGAAATTATATTTTTTTGTATTTCTGTTTTATTTCTTTATTGTTTCCAATTAAAAATTTTGAAATAGCATGTTCGATTTTTGTTTTGAGTGATTTCACTAATATTATTTGTTGTTTGATTTACGGAAATGATCATTTCTACGTTTTCCTTTATTATTTTCAAGATAAAACAATTTGAATTATTCCTTTGGTTTTTATACGGTTCTTAGATAGTTACAAAGAGCATTGATTAATGAAAAATTAAAAAAAACAAGGTCACAAAAATTTACATTGTTTTAATGTTTGGTGTTTGTCACACCTCACCTATGTAACGGTGGGATTTTTGTCCACCTAGGCAACGCCGGGTTAAAAAAAGTCATATGGTCCCCCTTATGCCATAACAACAAATGTTCATTTTAAACGCCAAATTCCGAATGTGTAGTATTCATCGATTATGCATAACAAAACCACTAATGCGGTCTACACACTTTTCAACTTGGTTGACAACCTAGTCATCAACATCACTTTTTACTATCTCGCGTTGCTTACGATTGTATAGTATACGTTACTTTAATTTAACATCTAGGCAACATACCCACACACGTTTCAAGTTGGTTGCTAACATCAGGCTCCACTCACAAGAAATCTAAAATCATCAACTTGGACTTCAACTTGGCTTTCAACCTTCAACTAGCCTACACACGGTCAACTTGGTCGTCAACATGGCAAGTTGACAACTTAGGTTGTCAACCAAGTTGAACGTCTATAGACCCCTTAAAACTTGCATTTTTGTGAATATGAACCTTTTAAAACTCTTGTTTACGACATAGCTACATTCCTACATTCCTGGTTCTGGAAAAATTCAAATAATGTAAAATTTATGTTTTACATTTCATATTTGCAGATTCGTGGTTATGGGACGATATATCAGATTACTATGATATAAGAACGTATGAACTACGCCGCAAATCATAAAATAGAGATAAGCATACGATAATAAATACGTTATCTCTTGGCTGGCGCGAGTTTAAAAATTTCACATTACCCCTATTATTAGGATTTGTGGCATAGTTTATGTTTTTATATCAAAGTAATTTTTTGATATATGACTTTTCTTCCATTTATCTTGAAACAGACTATACATATATTAAATCATTTACGTCCAAGCGTATAATTGTTAATGCTAACATTTAATGTAATTTAATTTAATATAATGTAAGCATTCTATTGGTGGGCATACAGCAAGATCACCCACCAACAGAATCCTTAAGTTATATTTAATGTTTGAATAAACTCAGCATAACATTATATTGACAATATAATATATTTGTGTTATATAACAATATAATCTTGCTAATTAAAATTATTAGCTCTTGAAAATACAATAAATATGATTATCAATAACGAGCTACATCTAATCTTGTTATATAAAACAAAAGTCAAACTATAATTATATATAGTGTGTTTATAAAATGAGTTTAGTTATGAAAAACGATAATTATCATAATATTACAGTCCCTGATTCACTTTACTACTGAAAAAAGCAATTTCTTACGCTATAAAACAAAGTTAATGTTTTACTAAAAATTAATTATTTCTGTAATGACGAGTTGGAATAAATGCAGAAACAATATTTAAATGAAAATTATATGTAATAATAGTAAATAGTTATTACTTTAGTAATTAAAAGTTCTTTAAACAATAAAAAGATACTAAAATTTAAATACTTTTAAATTATTACTTCAAAATTACATTATTAATATTATAGTTTTTAGTTATTTTACCTAAAAGACATTTATATTTTGATGCTAAAACCAGGACACATACACCTTGTCCAGGCTGCAATAATTTGTTACATTCCGCAACATGTGACAATACATAATAAGGTTTTCATTGTTATTTGTGATGCGACGTTTTTGTTGCGGCGCATAATATGTCTCTAATAGCCATGGTACTATTATAATAATATATTATAATATAATAATAGTATAATGGTACTATGTCGCTAGCTTAAAAGTTGCTCTATAGTATGTCAAACGCCGACGCACGCACCGCACGCAGACGGATAAAGTTCAAACATTGAATTTCTGTAGCAGCGTTTATGTACTTCGTCGACGAACGTAAATTTTGATGGGAGTATGCACAGAACCTTAAAATTTATTTAACTTTCAAATGTGCTTGAGTATACTCGTATATCGCAGGTATATTATGTTTACCACCAAAATATTTAAAAATTGTAACCTTTATTTTTGTTAAATAAACACGCTATAATACACTTGAAGGGTCCACTGCAATAATGAAAAATGTCCTCTTTACTTTGTTTTGAGATAAATAACTGCTTTTTAATTATATAAACGGTGAAAGAAAATTCGGAATGTAAGATATGAAAATAACATTTATTTATGTTAAGGCACATGTTTATTAGTATTATTGCTTTGGTAAACAATCACAATGTGAGCATAATAAACTACTTAAAAATTTTTTATTATCTTAGTAAGTAAGTCTTAAAAAAGCTGAACTATAATGATCACTGTCCATCCTGCGTTCACAGTCAATAATAATATATATAGTTGTCCAAATGACTGATCTAATATATTAAATTCTGATTTTTTTACATTTGCAATATGAGGAAATTCTCCGTAATAACTTTTTATTTTTCAGGCCTACAGAACTTTTTAAGGAACTGCAGGTTCATATTTCACAACTGATATAGGCAGCTTGCTGTTATAAGCCAAATCAGACAACTGAAACTCTCCCTCATTAACAGCTGCCTCCATTGATGGAAAATAAACTAGTATGTTAACCACACTGGACTCCCATGAAGTACTATTAAAAATTTTGTGAAACATGAGCCGTGGATATTATTATTATTGCTGTAAACATCTGTAACTCTGAAAATTTTAGCCGTGTATCACATTTTAAAAACGTATTTATTTCGAGATTGTAAGCAATATTGCTGCGTTTGTAATTAAGATTACCAATTACATCTCAGTACTAATTACTGTTAATATATATTATTAAGGATCCGAATGACGTACTTACTTTGATTTTAAGAAATTTTGGACATTCATCATTATTGCAGTGGACCCTTCATAAGTATATTAATTTGCAATTTTTTAGTTTAATAAGTTGTATCTTGTATTATGTATTAATTAATTTCATGTAAAATAAAATATTGCATTTCCTTCTACACTTTTCTACAACGATAATACTTTTTCTTCGTGTGTAGGGGTTCAACAAGGCGATCCTTTAGGACCATCAATTTTTAGTTTAACGATAGATAAATTCATTAAATCTTTGGCATCAGAGTTTAATACTTGGTATTTGGATGACGGGGTCTTGGCCGATAAGGTGGACACTGTATTAGAGCATCTACAAAGATTGATAATTGGTTTTAAAAATTTCGGTTTAGTTTTAAATTTAGTAAAATGTGAAATTTTTATAAATGAAAATTTTTCGTCGGAAAGACAACAAAACATTACAAATGTTTTCGAGAATCTAAGTCCAAATTTAAAAATTTTAAGTAGTGAAAATTTAATCCTTTTCGAAGCACCAATTAAAGATGAAGCTGTTTTTCCTCAGATAGATTTAAAAAAACAAAATATTTAAAAATTTTACGATCGTTTAAAAGAAATTAATCCACACATGGCTTTATTTATTTTAAAACATTCGTCCAAAATATGGTATGATTCTAGAACACTACGATTTTTCTTGTGACTTGGTCACTAAAATCGGTCGACTGTTAATTGATGTATCAGGAGACAGCCGAGCAAAATGTATCTTGGAACAAAGAATTCGTTTATGCACACGAGGTGATGCTGCATCGGTGCTCGGTACGATGCCTTCGATAGCGGTTATGGACGAATTCTTTCATCTTCGCAATCACAAAAATGATTCCTCTAAGTTGAATAATTTAATTTAATATTATTGTTTGAAGTTGGATGATGTTCTTTTATTCCTGTTCTTATTTTATATTTTGTTCAACAATTTTACATTAGTTAGTATTAGTTATATTATTTTTGAGAATGCCATATTCTTCACCAGTCTGTATTTCAAAATCATTATGGTTCTATCAACTTCGATGTAATGTTTTTAAGATGATCTAACTTGTTAAAAAAAAATTTAGAAATGCATTTTAAATTTTAATTTATAATTTCAGGTAAAATAAAATAAATAGTCGATTGATAAGTGATTAGTGTAACTCGATATTTACCATATCAATATTTTAGAAAACCCAAAAAATGCACCAACAGTTTTCAGTATCTAAAATGTTTTTAAGTTATCACTATTAAAATAAACTGCAATTAAAAAATTTAAAATAAAATCATATTTAATTTTTTGATATGCTTTATTTTTATTACTATATAAAATGGTATGAAATTGAAATAATGGACTCCACATATTATAGAACATTCAAAAGAGGATAAAAAAACGCTATTCAAAAATATCATATTCAACTATGGTTTGTATTGAAAAAAAACACAACTTTATATTATAACTCGGAAACTAACTTAGATATTTAAAATCTCTTTAGCCCATTCTGTTGACATTAAAAAGTGTCTGAATAAAGTGTTAACACTTTTTAGGAAACTTCAAAAACAACCGAGATATCGACATTTATCGAAAAGTCCAATAATAATAACTTTTGGCTATAACTCGAAAACAAAAAAAAGATAGCGGATTCCGGGTTTTGGCCATTGAGCATTTCTAAAAAAAAAAGAGATCGAGGATGCGCCATCCATTTTTCGATATCTCTAGTTACAGATTTCCTCATAAAAGGTATCGAAATTGAGCCATCCTGTACAAGATATTAGTGTGTACTTTACTTCTTACATTAAAATAATAAGTTGTTAACATAACACATGTACTGAAAAAAATAAATCTTGCAATGTTAATTGATTTTGTAAGGGCAATTTATAGAGAAAATAAAACTTTAAGCACTGCAAATAGATTCAATAATGGAGCTTGAGGAGAGAAATCGAATAATACAAAATTCACTTTTTATAAAAAAAAAAAACAACTTTTGGAATGGATCTCTTCAAATAGTCGTCGGGTAGGTTTTGGAATAATTTTGCACATTGTAATACTTGTATATACGTAGTAAGCATTAAGTAATAGGTACTTGAGGGTTGCATATTTGGTACTTGGGAGTAGAGAACATTAAATTTTGACAAAAATATTGGCTTTTGCCCGTACTAAGTATCATTTTGCCATGATTTTCATACTCTGAGTACCTAATATGCTAATTTTAAATACAAATTTAACTCTTATTTATACCATGAATGTGAAAGAGAAGTATAATGAGCATTATCCCTCACGGTCGCTTATATTGCCCATATTATTCTATTAAGTACATAATTAATAAACAATATAGTACTTATTTCTTTCTAATAATAAATCCAAGATTAATTAATAAGATTAACTTCCAGTTTTTCAATCGTGAGTTAACCCAAATTCAATGGTTAACTTAGAATTCTGACCAATCAGAGTAGTCATAAACTTAAGTTAACCCTTGAACTTGAATTATGTCAAAAAATAAAACAAATCAAATCAAGTATTTAAATCAGTTTTAAAATAAATTTAAGTTATGAAGTAGTTTTTTCTTACCACAAATAACTTTCCATAATATTAACAATATTAACAACCAGTCCATAATTGGTTTTAGTATCACATTCAATTATTTTAATATTTTCACACAACCCGTACTATAAAACGCAAACTGAATGTTTTACAAGAACATCATCAAAGACTTATGTTAAAATAGTGTTTACATACTCTAATTTTAAAATTTGCCTCTCTAATCCAACATTCATTCACAAGCAACGTGAGTATACTGTGAAGAGGGATACCGCGCGCACGTTTTCAAAAAACATTTTAAAGCACGCATAAGGGATCTTTAGTAATACTCACCCCAGTTTTAACTTTTTATCCATGACAATTAATGTCTTTTCAAATTTTCCTAAACTTATTATTACTTGCTATAATGCGAATGACAATGCACTTAGCCACTAGAATATAATGTAGAAATTTACAAAATTAAATTTCTAGTAATTAAAAATTATGACCCCAAATGATATGTGCATTACATATGTACAAATTTAATGGTAGATTATAAAAAGAAGAAAGAGCAATAATTATAAAACGGAAAAATTAATCGCCCTAACCATTCTATTTTTAAAATTCGTTTTTATGTATAGTGTATATTTATGTATACTTTAATATTTTCATTTCACTAATGTATTACGAAATTGTATGTGCAAAATACGAATACAGGTAAACCAGAAAAAGTTTTTTTTAAACTTTGTACTGCGGAGATTGGTTAAATAAACTTGTTAAATTTTAAAATACTTTGGAGAAATAACTATAGGTACGAACTACAACAAAACGTAAAATAAACTTTATTACCTATAGTAAAAAATAATTTAAAAAAAATTATCATTTGACCAAGTATTGTGTAAAATAACACATGTTAAAAAATTAAATAAGGCTTCATAATATTTAATTCCCAAGCCTGTATGAAGGGAAGGAGATATACGGGCATCATTAATATGCATTAAAAAGGACGTTTAGACGCAATAGAAATTTCATATTATAATATAGAAATAGAACAGTTTATTTCAAATAAAATTTACCAAATAATATTATTCTGTAGTTTAACATTTTATTTTTTAAATAAATATCTTTAGTCTTAGGCATTTACTTTTGAAAGATAAAAATATAGATATTTTTGTTTTTTTAATAATTGCAAAGTTTATGTTATTATATATAAATTTTTAATTTGAATCCTTACCTATCTTGCGTGTCAACTGGATATAAACTGTTATACCGTTTTATCGACTAGCGTTCTATGCCATTTTACATTATTCTTTACCATTGTTGGTTTGGTAAATTTTTTTACACATTACCCTACTTACCTGATGGAATAGTAAATTACGCATAGTAGATCCTGAAAAAGGTTTTAAAAATATGCACTATACTTGATGTGGAATTGAAGGATATGAATATATTTGATAAAAAAGTAAATTTCTTTTATTAAAAATTATTTCAACAGCTTTGTTTATGTTTTGTAATGCAACACATATAAAATAAAATCACAACATCGAAAAGTCAATATTGAATTATTTAAAACAAGCAAATTAATAACAAAATAGTGAATTAACTGCAGTTTAAATAAATCTGAAACTTAAATATACATTTTATTTATACAAACCTATAAAATAGTTATTTGTCTTAAATATTAAGCAAGGTACCAATTAAATTTTACATTATATTACATAATAATATAGAAAAGTTATGAAAAAGTGATGTATTAGTCATCTCCCCATAAGATGGCTCTCTTCGAACGATCCACACTAATAAGGTATGTTCCAAAAGGACTCCATGCTGTCGCCAATATAGAGGACCTGGAGAACAGTCCAACACTATTAATGAAGAGAACAATTACATAAATATGCACGAAAAATACATTTAAGCAATATTTGTCGCATTTGTATTTTGTCGTTTATTAAATCGTGAATAGAGAAGTTAAAAGTTTATAACTTACCCGTCATCTTTTAGTATAGCTTCAACTTTTGTACTATGTATTCCCCATATGTATACGCTACCATCCGAAGAACCTACTGCTACATATTGACTATCTGGGCTAAGCGTCGCTCGCGACCAATCACAGCCAACTTTGAATCCATCTGAACTGCAGCAAAAAAATTACAGTGCAAATTTATGTTATATCTAAAACTTCATTTCATTTTCCTGTTGGCCAATTGTGTTTCTAGTACATTACGTCCATGCTATTTCATATATTAAATTTGAATACGCTTACCTATAAGAGGAAATAATTTGGTTCATTCGAAGATCTATAAGTTTTAAAGTGTCATCTCGAACACAACTTATAAGGTAATTAGCATCTGAAATAAACAAAAAAAAATTACATTAATGCAAATTCATAAAGAAAAATTTCAATATATTACTTAAAAAATAATAACTTCTAGAGATTGAGGTGACATGAGCAAAAAATAATAGTTCGTAAAGGAAAGAGAATTTTTTTAGAAAAAGGATGTGGTTAACTTATTTTTAACTTGTTTAAGCAATAATTGGTTGTAAAGACTACCATAGTGAGATTGAGCCAAGTAAAAGTAAAAATAAAAACCAATAAAAATTTAATTAAATAATTAAAATGTTATAGCTTATAGGTAATATTTCTATTCTATAAGACGATGAAACGATTTTTTTTTTAAATGGACTGCTGTTCTTGATCTAAATAAAATAATTGATATATTCCTCTTTCGAAAGGTAAAAATGGTAGATGTTTAAAATGTTTTTTTCTTATTTTTATAAAATTAGTTTATGTCAACTCGGGGACTTCTACGCCGCCGCCAATATGTCGAGCAAAGCGACTGAACATAAGGAATCCTTTTATAAAAGAATAAAATCTCATACATTTTCTTTTTCAAGATATTAAATAAAAACTTGTTTTGTGTAAGTAAGTAAAAATAAAATTGGTATAGTTGGTATATTTATCGTCATATAAAAGGAATAGTTTACGTCTCTATATTATATAAGTATGTCCGGTATTCTTTCAGCTATATTTCATGAATTCATTAAAATGACACGAGTAATGAAGTATTAATTTATTAATTAACGTACGTACTACGCATAAAATTTTAATTGATCATAAAATATGAAGTAGATTTGTGTGATGAAAAAAGCATAATTCTAAAAGATAATAGTAATTAAACTTTTATGAAGTTTCATCAAAAGACCCATTACGTTCCTGAAAAAATCATCCACTTAAAAAACCAACCCGACAAGATAAATCTTCATGAAATCCCTTATTTTTACAACATAATAAAATAGACGGACGCCGACCAACTAGGCGCTAGTCCTGAACAGCAATCAGCCAGACTAAAACAAAATAAAGTTTGTTTTTTGCATAATACGAGATATGTAGGATGGAGAATCTTTTAAACTAAATAATATTATATGATGTTCCGGATGCGTATAGTTTGTTCTAATAAAATGTACTCCTAGATTATTAGAGATGTAATAAAATCGTAATAAACTTTGCAAATGTACATTACTTTCATGTAAATTGGTAAATCAAAAGTAATTATTAAATGAATTAAATTGTATCAATATAAAATTATTACGAATTTGATTTTCTTGATATGATGTGTGTGGGAGTTTCCCAGGACTAAAAATTCTTTTTTAATAGGTAAATCTTACAAGTATATTATTACTTTGATTATTTTTTTTTTCTGAAAACCAATAGAAACTTTCAATTTCAATCAAAGTTGCCAATCAAAACATTAGACTAGTGGGAATAATCTACTTACATTATTGCCGCGAGAATAATTTGAAGTATGTGTTTGTTTTAATAGCAATATAATATGTATTTGGTTTGACGTCTGTCAATTAATTATGAATTATGAATAAAATAAATCAAAAACGGTTTAGTATATCGTCAGTCCATGAAATTAATATTAAAAATAACGAAAAAAATAATCGGGGGTTAATCTACAAGAGGTTTACTTTTTATCGGATAAAATTGTTTTTGGACGAAAATATGATAACCATGGAAATAACTCGAGAATTAAGGGGATTTTAAAAATTGCGAAAGCGTAGCTTGTGCAAGTTTTGCAGATCCCTTAATTCGAGAGTTATTACCTTATGGCTATCATATTTGAGTCAATCAAAAATAATTTTATCCAAATAAAAAGTGAACCTCGAGTAGATTATAGGGAGAGAATTCGATAAATTAGATAGTAATAATTTGACATATTCGCTCAAAGCTGTCGCCGTTCGGCAATAGCTACTCGATCCCTTCGGGCTCTCGTATCTATTGCCTGGCAACAACTTTTCGAAAATATTTGAAATTATTTTCAGTTTATTCTCATTCTCTTGTGATATTACAAGTGATAAAAATACGCGAAACATAATTAAAAATAAGAAATATCGTAAAATTTAATAAAATTATAGATAATAAATGTTTGTAAGCTCTAGCAACTCCGTTGAGAAACAAAGAAATTTTTTGCAGAAAATTTAGTAGTTATAAAATTGAGGGGTATTATGCAAAGTGCGACATGTCCTCTAAAACAAATTTTAAGAAAACCGCAAAAATTTGTCATAAGTGTCTTTATAGTGTTAGCCCGGTTTTCTTTTTATTAATGGAATTGACTATAGTTATTCTTTGAGTAACACTATGGGTTTTAAAACAATCTGTTGAAACAAAGCCAAAATTTAAAAAAATTAGATTGAGATGTCCGGTTTTGCACTTAAACGGTTGACATGTCGATATTTGAATCTAAAAATATGCAAAAACAAGTAGGAACTACCAATAAGAAATATTTAAAAAAAATCGGATATTTTTTATCATACTTTTAAATAACAATAAATTAAAAAAAAATTAAGAAAACAATTTTTTTTTCAATTCTAAAAACAATATTTAAAACAAATAGAATATTAACACGATTATTAATTAATGCTTTTTTAATATAAATATACCTAGAGCAGAATATAATAAAAAAATAAAATTTTAAAAATATGAAAAAAATAATATTCTGCATTTCCGTGTACAGATTTTAACCAAAATCTAATCAGCTTAAGTCTCAATATTTATGTACTAAATAAGAAATTTATTAAAAAATTCCTGTTACTTTTTGAGGTAGAGCGCACATAAAATTTGACCACATACACACAGACACTTTTTGGAAATGATGATTTTCCGCTTCTGGGATCCCAAAATGTCTATATTCATTAAAATCTCAATTATTTTTGTGCACAAATACAATAGGTACTTTTTCATACTTCGTATGATAAAGTAAAAAAATTAGAAAAAAGAAAAATCACATGCACAGATCACATGAGAATAATTCTATATTTCTATTGGTTACTGTAGACATGTCTGTTTCTGCAATTTTGAACTTACCAGGTAAAGATAGCATTTTGCATCTTATCAGAGATTTCAACCTACGAAATTCCTATTTATTTGTTTGACTTTGCAGCTTTTTATAATACTAAAACATCGACAAAAAGTCAACAAGTCTAATGAGATATAAAATTCAATTTTGAAAATTTTGTGACTTGTCGCGTTTTGCATATATACCCCTCAAATACAAAATGTACCTACTTTTACCTAATAATTATGATATAACAAAATATCATTTTGATATGACTTGTTTTATTAATATAGCACTTGATGTAACTTGTTACGTCATACATTTCATTTTTATATTGGTAAAATGTAAAATTATAGTGTACACTGAATGAGTACTCAAAACTTATCAGTTAAAGACGCTGTAACTTATAATGCCTCCCGGTCACTTTTAAAGTAAATTTAAAATTAAAAGAAAGTATGTAAGTCACACAGGGAAGTGTCCAATTCATATTGACTTAGGAAAGTAAAAGTGATGAAATGAAGTAAATGAAAAGTAACAGAAATTGGGACAGACAAAATAGTAAGTATTAGTAACACAATTTTCGCCATAATTTTTTAAAAAGTACGCATTGTTCCCTTGTGTACTGTTCCATTACTACTAATCGTAATAAAGGCAGAGGACAGAAGTACAACTTTTGGTGCGATAAATCACCAGTTCAGTTCATACTTGAGCAATTAACTGATTGGTAATCCAGATAGCAAAACTTAGTTATCAATATTTACCTATGGTAGTATTTAGAAACATAATGGATCTGCGAACATAATTATCTCTTTTTATGCTGATGAATTAGTCTTGTAGAATTTACATCTAGTTGTGACACTGTTTCCCCAAAATCTAGAGTAGGTTTCGTTAATGCAACACCGACATAACTGCACTCTCGTAGTCGGATATGCGAATTACATTTGTAAGACATTTCCACATAAAAATATACCACTTTTTCGTTTTAATTATGACATAAGCGAGCAATCGCAATTTTTTGAGTTATTGCGGTTTACTTTCAAATCAGAGATATATCTGAAGCTTTTGCACATATCACTTATAGTCCAGAAATTTAGGAAAAAAATAAAACATTAATCGGTAAAGATTTGAATTTTGGTACACATGTTAATTACGGCCTCTCGTTAAACATATTAAAAGTTTTCGACGAAATCTGTTGTGCTCGAGCCGCCAATCTTGGACAAAAAGTACACTTTTTCAGTTTTTTGTCTGTATCTCGGAAACATGTATAGATACAAAAAAAAAATGTTCCGGTAAAAATAGTAGTTTATTAAATTTTCTTCAAAAAGGTTGATTTACATATTTTTGGATCTCCAATACTTGAGCTTTACTTTATAGTCTATTCATTTAGCACATTCAGCTGATGTAAATAATGTTTGCTGCGTGATATCCACATGCTTGCTTTATATTCAACTGCGATTGGATATACCGTCTGTACTTACAGTTTTTCATTGTAAGTAGAGGCATATAATTTTCACATGGCGTTTGAATTTCTAAAAATACAAGGAAACCTAGATTAGTTCCTCTCTGTCAAGCTCCTTCTCAGAAATCACGTGCAAACTGCATGTATTTGTTATTGTCCACTGAATGTGCAAAATGAATAGACTATCGACACTTTAGAAGGGAGATCCATTATGCACGATGTTCATGCTCACTAGTGGCGAAACTTTATGCGACACATATCTTTCTTATACCTCTTTGTACTGGAGAAACAGTTAGTGCTGAAGGTAAAGGATTTACCACTTTGAAAAAAGTCAGTGATAGGAAAGAGGTGATGAGAAGAAAGAAAAAAGTAAAAGAAAAAAAATCGAGGGATTAGCTGCAGTGATTGTACATATTTCGTGCAGAAAAGAATACACCTGGGAACATAGTATTATTGCTGCATTAAAACGACCGACGGAGCGGCAAAAAGACCTTCTGTATACAACGTCGGATTACAGAGATACAAAAAAAATGTATATCAATTTTTTTAAATGATAATAAAAAACTACAATTACCTGAACTATTTTCTTGCTTCAGCAAAAGTTGCCGAGATATAGACAAAAAACTGAAAAAGGGCACCTTCTTTCTAAGATAGATCGAGCGCAACAGATTTCGACGGGAACTTTTAGTATGTTTAAAGGGAAGCCGTAATAATATGTACCTATATCAAAATTCAGATCTTTACCAATTAATGCTTTTTAGCCGAAAATTGATCTAAATTGACTGGACTATTAGCCCTAAGATATTTTTGTTCTCAAAGCCATGCAATTTATAATTAATTTATTCTATTATTTTTTTCTCATTTTCTGTAATATGTAAACTACTGAAAAAGGTTCATCAAATAAATTCTCTACAAGTTTCTGCAATTTATAATATTTAGTGTACTGACTAGTTAGTAGTTAACGTTAGTATATTATTAGTTTATTAGAAATATGAAATCAACTACAGAATACGATAGGCAATATGAATTTATAAACTCAAAACTTATCTATAGTAAATGTTGCCTATATTGCGGGCTGAAATCAAGGTTTAAATCAAGTCGATACAATCAAAATTTCATTAGCAACTCATATTTTATTTTGTGTGATTGCTATACATTTCAAGAAAACAATATTCCTCCTCTTAATTTTTCTCTTATTTTAGGCATATTGCCTGTTTTTTATCAAGGATGGTGTTGCATAGCCACTATTTGTGACGACTCGACTGAGCATTTTAATTATTTTACATTTGTCATTTGAAGTAGTGAACTAGTATGCATGACATGTAATCACCTGCTATTGTTAATAATGACAATCATCAACCCAGAAAAACTGACAGTTTTATGTTCTCGTCGAAGTGCGGAAACGGTCATAATTAAGCTATGACTCCTGCATCACAGCTTAGATTTCAGGGTTCTACTCAAATTATTTATGCCGTAGTTAAATTATTACATGTTAAAATATAGATTCTTATTGCTTTAGAAACTTTAGTGACGCAACTGTGTATTTTTTTTCTGTAAAACTTCTTCGTAAAAAACAATTATTTTATACCCTATGTTGATAGAATAAAAAGACGCTAAGATATTTTAGTTTCCACAAACCTTTGAAATTGTGAAAACCTTATTAAACATAATCAAAAGGACGGTCATAACGTCATAACGGATGGTGGCCAATGAGGCTATGGCACCCTCCAAACTAACATATTATAGTATTTTCAATAAATGTCTTGACTAAATACCTAAATAGTTCTCAATATTTAGATTATTTTTAATGCCCCCCCCCCCCAAGAAATTAGAACTATGACCGCCCTTCAACATAATTCACGCAAATACAAAAACACTACAATTTTAATAAGGGTCACTTTCAACTACTAACATATTGGACTAATTACACACAAAAAATCAAATTGCTTTAGGTAGAACGATTAGATTGAACCATTAAAAATTTTGCATATTTCATAAAATGATGTTTTGTTGGAAATAGCAACATTTCTTTATAGAAAGTTTTTTTGGAAAGTCAATAGATTCTTCAGGAAACTGCCTAAAATAATTCCTGGAAAATAGCGACCAATTTGAATCTCAATGTCGCCTAAATGTGGCATTTGAAAACGGTTATTTTCACCTTTTAGAAATAGCAGCTTTGTAATTTTTTTTTATTTTGCGCTTCTATTAAAATCAAATTAAACAGGAGTATTTATGAAGTCACACCGAATCATTTTACACTGAGAATTACCCATACCTGATTGACGCGCTATAAGTATAACATTGTTGGACGTTAATGGGTGTATTATATTATAAAATAAGTAATAAATTATGATTTCCGGTAATTATACAGAAATCGAAAAAAAACTTACCTCGAGAAAGAGCCAATGATGTTATTTTACCCTGCAGTAAAATTTCATTTGCGTTTGAATCAGAACGTGAATCCCAAAACCGAATTCGCTTATCATAATGTCCGCTGATAATAGTGGCACCGGCTCCTTCTGTAGTAACAAGATCGTTGCAGCTCGATCCAGCAAATTTGGTTTCAATACCTACAAAAATTATAAAAAATTAAATTAAAAAAATGTACGTGTGGAGAGTGTCTTATTTTCTTTGAAGATATTGAAAACAACAAAACAATAATGTTTTTTAAGATTATATAAACACTCGTTTCGTTCTGTCGGGGGTGTAAATAGAATTAAACTTAAAAAATTAGCAAGCTAAGTAAACACAATAATTGGTGCACCTCATAAAAAAAAAGATTTGGAAGCGTTTTCTGTTTTTAAAATTTAATTTATTATTAATTAAATTAAATTTTTAAATTAAAAAAAAATACAAGATTAATATTTTTTGCAAAGGTTTTATTTATTTATAAATTTTGAAAATAATTTTGAATTTACTGGGTTTCCCGACAATTAATTAAGATGGGAGTAGTGAGAGGTGGAAACCAAGTTTTTTGTCAACAATGGCTGCCGTACGCGCTTGAGATGTAGTTTTGTCTCTAAAATTTGATTACGATTTTGTTAAAAGTTTGATTAAAATTTTTTTAAATCTGATTTTGATTATTTAAAATTGGATCTGTCCCAATTTTTGGGCATGGTTTGGAAGTTGGACAATTCTAAGATTGATTTGGATGATTTGACACTTATGGGTCGATGTGTTTTGCAATATTTTGTATGAAATTAAGATTTCTATTTGGATTTAATATTATTCATGGAATAAAATTAGAAAAATAATTTGGATTCGGATTTTTTAAATAGTACCTACAACCGAGCAGAATTTTTTCAAGATTTGTATTTTTGTGGCAAATTGATTTCGAGATTTTTGGAGGCTGATAAAAATAATTTCAATATTTTACTACGGTGCTAACCTTGCTAGATTATAGCCAATAAATCGAACGTGGTCTTTAGATCACAATAGTGAAGTCGGCGCGGCGGAGCAATCAGGCATTGAACCGCGGTTTCCCGTTCCGTAGTCTGTCGATTTAAGCCTTATCTAACTACATTGATAATCATTTTATTTTTTCATTAAACAAAAAAAAACGAAGTATCTAAAGTTTACTTATTAATTTATTATGCGTAGATTAAATAATAAATTATATTTTGCAGTTTCGTACTGCTTTGGTTTCTATACGTTTTACATGATTTTGTAAAAAACTGGTAACATGTTATTCAAAATAAAAAAAATGAGGTGACTGAACATCGAAAGTGTGGAATTATCGAGCAAAGAATTTTTACAAACACGTATAAAGGCATTATAAATCCGGTCTTTAATTATGAGAATATTTTTCAATAAAAATAATTAAGTAAAAGTTATAATTTGGTTACATAATCTGTTTTACACACGATTCTATTTTTTTTAATGATTAACAGACAAAAAAAATTAATTAAAAATAAAAAATTCTTATTATATTAATGTATTTTTTTCAGCGAAAAAAAAAAAACAATAGATTGATGATATTTATATAAATAATGATTAGATGTGGAGTCATAAGAAACTAGTTTAGTTTACTTTTATTAGGTGTCATAAAATATCTCACATAGTTCATATTATACAAATTCATCGACGACATGGAGTAAATGCCGTACGTCAGTGAAGTTGGGTTTTTAATATTTTTACCACACCCCACCGTAATAATAATAATAGATCTAATAGAATTTAATAACAAACTTACAAGCTCTACTACGCAAATCCCAAATTTTAAGTGTGCGATCATAACTTCCTGTGACTACTTTTGACGATTCTCCCAGAAATTTTCCGGCCATAACTTTTCCAGAATGTCCAGTTAATGTATGCTGAAACAACAAATTATACTAATTAATTATGTTTTTATAATATATCTATTATATTAAAAATTAACAGATTAAGTTAAAAAATAATAAAAATGAAGATTTTTTCATAAGCTTTCAGAAATGATTTTTTATATTATACTTAATAGTTTATTTAGTAGTTTTTAAAATTACTCTAAAAATGTAAAAAAGTAACGCCACTTGCATAATGAAAAGTTTTCATTTGCACCGTTACGTATATTGTTCCAATAATGCATTTGTATTACGATATTATGTGCTGGTAGCGTGTGAACTGCACGAACACGAAATGGTATTATATTCACCTACGCAGAAAATATTACCTATGTATCTACAATACGAAAACTAGTAAGTACTATAACTAACTCAAATTTTTAAGTAGAAAATTTTTACCATATTATTTAAAAATTTAAAAGTAAACTATCATTAATATATAAATTTCCTTCTTAAAAAAATTTAAAATTTAGAAATTATTTATTATTGTTTATTATTTAATACAAAATTTAAAATATCTGATTTCTGTAAAATGCGGTTGTCGAGTTCAAAAGAAAAATAGTTTATTAAACGACAATGGCACCTAAAAGTTAAAAAGTTAACTTCGGGCGGAGAGGTTTTACAAAAAATAAATTAGTTATTTTTTACTTTAATAAATATCGTTTCAAAAGTAATACCTATCTCATCAGTTCCATCACTTAAGTACCTACGAGAAAATACTTGAAGTTCAAGTTCCATAATTCATGATTAAATAAATTTTTGTAATTTCTTTAAGCTTTATACGTATACACTATATTATAATAATAATAATACTATAATAATAATAAAACTATTCTTAACTAAAAATAATTAAATAATATTTTGCATAAGGCCAACTATTGTACAAAATGATTATGCGGTTTCGATAATTTTCACACCGCATTGAAATAGTTTCGTTGCCTTTCAGCACATGTCTGCATTGATTGTTTATTTTAGTTGTCATTTGTTATTAGATATTGTTCTTATTTCAAACACATTTTACCATATAGTGAATGAAATACGCATATAAATAATAGTAGACTATATGGCCATGTGGTGATATAAAGTATCTCATGTAAAGGTTAGCGACCGAATACAGACAACGATAATATTAATATTATTCTTAGACACAGAGTATGTTATCTATATGGGTACTGCACTATGTATAGTAGAGGCACTTTCACATTGTACGTAAATTATAAAATTCTGTGAAGACAATGCAATATTTTCCTATAGCAGCTACTAATTAAATAACTATGTTGAAAAATTCGTTTTTAAAAGTCACAAGCAATAATTACTACCTAATTAGTTAAATGAATATTAATTAAAATATAACAACTATACACAGCATACGCATTAGAACAATTATTATACTTGAAAGGTATATCACCATTATAAATTCTACACATTAAGATTTATAAATAAGTGTAGAAGAAACGCTAAATGCTAATTTGTCTACCGGTTTCGACTCTTATTCAGCTATCATCAGGAAACCTTTGGATAGGATATCAGGATATAAGTATACTCAAATAAGGAAACCTTCAAACCCATCATAGTGTTTTGCCAAATTATGTTCAATTTAAACAATTTTCTATTCAATAAATCGTACCTACCAGTACGAATCTCTTCAAAATATATGCCTTTTAACGAATTTCGAAAATTGTGTATTACAAAAAAAAAGAAAAAATTGAATGGAATATACGGCGAACGTCATTCTGAGACCTACTTTTTTTATACTGTTTTTTAATATTTTATTACAAATTCTGTCATTGCATTACAATGAATAGAATCTCATATTTGTAAATAATTAACGTATTAAAAGTAAAATTTAACTAAAATTAAATTAACACAGAATTCTTAACAATAATAAAGCATCACACGGCAGAAGAAGTAATTGTTCCATTCTTCACACAGTTTATAACATCGCGTGTGTAAAATAAACAATTATAGGAATTGTCACAAAACTCCAACAATAAAAACAGAAAAATATTCTCTTAGTTACTTCCTAGTTATTAGGAAGGTATCAAAAATAAATTACAAAAATTATATGCGACTGTTAGCACGTGATATTATCATACCTTATAATAATGGTTAATTTAAATAAATATGTGTATACATCAATAATCTAGATAACAAAATTTTAATTAGTAAGTAAATATAAAAATTTGGTTCGTATACGCGTAGATAAAAATCTAATTAGTTCGCATCTCACGTAATTATTAGTGTTAACCAAATTTTCACGTTTAAATTTTTCTTATTAATATAAGTTATTTTATTGCTAAACTCAAAAATTAGATGACATTTATTAAGTCCGAAACAGTTATTTCTTTACCAAGTGCGGAAAGTACTATCTTGCTGCACGAGTATATAAGGAATAAAGAGTAACCCAATACGAAGCGGATGGTTACAACGCACAAAAGTTCTTGTGGTATAGGTATAGACATTTTTTGTGAATAATCTTTTTAATTTGTCGTACACTGTTTAATTGAATTAATTTTAATTAAAAATTAAACAAGTTAAAGTTAAAAGAATTACAAACTTTTCATGGCAAATGCAGAAAAAATATTATAGTTCCATCACCTTAGAGACAAAAAAGTTTGGTACGAAAAGGAGGCTATAGAAAAACTAGAAACTTCCATGGTCCTACAATTTGTGCAAAGGATGGTGGAAGGTAGTAACAATTTTCTAAAAGAGAAATATTTGTAAAAAATTTAATTAAATTTTTTTAAATTATTTAAAAAAATTTGCTTATGTAAATTGGTAAAACCAAACCGTCGCAAACTATTAACGATAAAAGGATAGCCCAATGAGTATAAATGCACCGAAGACAATCGCAACTAAATCTGATTTAAGAATTTAATTATTCATTTTGCAATGACAAGCGAAAACAAGATTATCAGCAAGAAGTGATTTTAGACTACGAAATTAAAATTGTTAAAATTAAAGAGATCAGAGGAAATTTATATTAGAGATATAGCTTGTAGAGCAGTTAACTATTAATAAATCAAAGTTTTACCTAACTTTTTTGTCAATTATATATTTCCATTAACAACATTTGTGGACATTGCTTTAACTTTAGATTGGCGCTAAAACGGACAATCCACCGGAACTATATGTAATTAATTGGTATTAAGCAAATATAAAAGTAAGCACGAACGGTCATGCAGTTTATTAAAAACATTTTTGTATTAAAGAAAAATTTTCACACCGACCTGTACGATATGGTTAAGAAAATACATTCTAAAATTGAAAAAAAAAAACGAAATAAAGTAATTTAATAGTTTTGCCATATTAGTTAACATAATAATTTAACAGTAAGTACCATTACGATTATGACCTAACGTTTACGTTGGAAAGTACGTAACATCCAATTATATAAATACCAAAGAAAGACGCCAATACAAATAAATAAAAAATAATAATGGCTAGACATTTAACTGTTTTTGCAATTTCCACCTAGCAAAGTAATACCTGAGTGGAATTTGGAAACAAGTACAATTTCAAAATTGCAAAAAAAAGGTATGTACCATTAGCGATAATTTTAGTTCAACTCGATTATGCAGACGAGCCGGTGTGAATAGTTGAGTCAATCAGGATTATCAAGACCGTTTTAATAATTTTACTCGAAGACAGCCTTCATTAGCGAATTAAGATACTAAAATAATTGAATCGAAAGTTAATAAATTAATATTTGACAGACTTAAAAGTATGGCTATTTTTGTTCAATAATTAAAAGTCAAACTGTGAATAATTACTGGAATACATGCACCGTTATCTTTTTAATGTTTTACCTTTTAATTTTTTATTGCTTGTTAATTATTCTATCGTTCGTTTGACAATAATTATTCTAATGCTGATTACTAGTTAATAAATTATTAATGCTTTTCTTAGACATAAAGTTAATTCTTTGATAATTTAAAAAAAACTATATTATGTGCAAGCTATAGGTAAAAGTGTTTCCTATAATAGTTAAGGATCTGTCCAAAAGACACCATTTGGTTCAAACCCGCTCATCGTCTACCTGAGAACATACATCCAACCTTCCATAATGCAAAATTTTAATTTTTGATGTTTTTCCCTTTTAGGTTTGATTTTGCGCAACATTTGAATATTATCACATCTCTAAGACTGTTACTTACGAAGATAGCGCTGGACAACAAAAATTCCAGTCTGCGATTGTTCTAGACTAAAAATCAAAAATAATTTATAAATAAATAACAACATCCAAAAAAGGCACTGTTGCCGAAAACTTATAAATTGAATTGAATTTTATTACGCTCACTTAACTTGAAAATTTATGGTGGTCGTGTGGTACGTTTGATTTTGCAAATGAAATAGTTTCATTAAGACGAAACATAGGTATTTTACAACATATTATGGAAGTCCTTAATCAGTGGTACCTATACGGTAAACAAAATGACCAAACACTGGAGAATTTTAATTTAAATATATAAGTAAACAAAACCAGTTTGCAATTATTAAGTAGTTAGCATATGGTGATATAAAGTAAGATAAACAATAATAGTTGTTTCCTGTGTACTTTATACAGTTAAACGAGATGCAATTACAAAAGCTCTCCTTGCTATGTATGTGATAAGCCGAGTGGGCAGTGAGCAAGCACATAAGCCTGTTGGTCATACAACCTGGAATATAAGTAAGTAGGTTGTTATCGCAGATCATGCACATGCAATTGAACATGATTTCACATTTTTCACACATAAAAACCCTTTTCAAAAGACGCCGAAACTACAAGATATTTAAAATATAATAGTATCGTTAAATATAATATTCATTTTGTACGTTTTCATAATAGGTAGTTGACTGATTAAAAACTATGGCCATAAATGTAAGAGATGATTGCAGACATAATTTGGACTAAGCATGTTAATACACCAATCTCTTATTTTCAACTCTTACCCGGTAAGGAACGAAAGCCACTTACTTAAAATGATCAACACATTGTCAAGTTATGTTAAATGATAATATACTTTACCCATTCCCTATTGAATGTATAATCATTCAGAATATTTTAGAGGAAGTATTTTATGCATTAATAAATATTTTGTCACTCCAAATCACCCTCAATATATTTTGATTTGTTTGCTTAAACTTGCCAAATTTACATATTAATTATATAGGCCAAGTACCAATCAGTCGACAAAGGGCAATTTTAAAAAACTTTCTGTTCATCATTCTTAATAAAAACGAGTTTTTATTATAACGTAATTGGTAACTCGTAACTGTATTATGCTAACAGTTGATACATTACAGAATTATAATCTGATGGTCATATTTTTACTTACGTAAATGTTTGCTACATTTCGAATTATATCTAGGGGACGATATTAAAATTAATAATTTTTTTTGGGTAAAATGTGAAAAAAATCTTTTCATCTAAACATTCAACTCAAAATCAAATTTTGCATTTTCGTAAAATATATAAAACTTAAAATATGACAGCGCTTTTTACACATCAAATTTATTGGAGTAATTATTATATTTGCATAATAGTTCAAATCTTATTAACGCAACTGAGAAACGGCAAGAGAAATAAGATTAGAAAAAAATAGCTTTTATTGCGAACTACTAAAATCAATTGCAATTGCCATAAAAGCTGTCTCGCTATGTAAGCTTAAGCGCATTCCGGCATTTTCTTTACACTACAAACAGTTCCTAATACTAAGTTTAAATTTAAGTTCAACTGTTCAATAAAATAACAATTACATGCGCATAATAACTATAACATTGTTTGATAAATCAAAAAATAGATGCGCATATAACAAAAAGTGAAGTTATTTATAAAAACAGCATTTTTAAATGGATTCTCGCCAGTATGAATTTTCAAACAAGCTTACAGTTTTGTAAATTTACTAACCTTGAAAGTTTTAAGCAAAATAAGAAAGGAATGGTCCAATTTAGTTAGAAATTTTAATACTCTATACAACTAATAAATAGTTCAATACATTTTTAGCAAAAACAAACAAAGTTAAAAAATTCACAAAATTTAGTTTAGTAAATTTTCAGAACTACCACTCTCGTTTTCAACATACAGACGTGCTATTTTTACAAAAGTACTGATCAGTACTATTTATATAAAAGCACTTCTTGCATTAAGTTACACTACAGCTATGGATCTGAAATCGGGATTTCTTCTATTACTGCAAAGTATAAATTATACATAGCTTTAAGAGGACCCCATAAAAAATACTTGATAGGAGTTAAATCGGAAGATTTTCCGCCCTAGTGCGAAAAAATTTATAGTATCTTACTCAAACAAATATCGAAAAGTTGGACCTTTTCAAACTGTAGTGGAAAAAAATATCTTCAAAATAAACATTTTGAGAAATTTATTTCAAAAAAGTTCATCAACTTGAACCTGTGTGAATTTAAATTAAGAATGTTCATTCAATCCTTTTTATAATCCTAAGGTTTATTTAGAAAATATTCTACCGACACTTATGTTTGCAACAAATTAATTATTAATTAAAGAAATCGTTTGATTTCCAAAATTAATTATTATGCTTTTAATTATCCCGGTTAGTTGTGATCCAAGTTTATTAATGTTTCACGCAATTATTTAATCATTAATAATATCCTTTTTATCATTTAATATGATAATTAAAAATAAATGAAAGAAATTAAATCATATTAAATTTAATTTTTTGAGTAAATCAAGTGATTTAATTAAAATTCTATACTACTCCTGCAATTTGCAGTATCTGCTTATATTTCAAAATTTTATATGCAGTAATGCACATTTTTTATTGATATGTATGGTAACCATCAATTTCCATCTGCACGTAGGTTAAATTCAGTTCTCATGTACTTACAATAAGCAGCGTCATAAAGAGAGAGTAAAAAAAACGACCAAAATTACTATATAAATTTTTGGTGGAAATTAGAAGGTTAAAAGCTCGAATAAAACCATTATAAAAGTATTAATTTTCTTATATCCAAGTTAAAGTAGGTACTTACTTCAATTTTTCGAATTTTGACATAAAGTAATTGGCTAAAGGTTAAATTTAGTTTAATTGTTAAGATTTTTATGCTGTCTTTTAAGCAATATGCTGTTTCTGTTAGCAAGCACTTAATAGAAAAAAAAAATGAATGCGTAAATTTTAAATTTAATAAATAATCAAATTAATATTTATTATAAAAATTTAGACAAGTAATTTAATTTGCAGTTTTACAGCGAAATAAAAGATTAGTTCGATTGTACTTGGGCATAATTTATTCTGGTGTTACTTATTAAGTTATTATTTTATTGATATATACATTATGTATTAGATAGGAAAATTATTATGTAAACTGTTTAAATTAAAAGGCATTAAAAAGTATTCGGAATTAAATTTTCTAATTTTAGACTTCTGTAAAACAACTTTTCATCCATAATTTTCAAATACTATATCGTCAGTGTAATATATTAATGTAATAGATTAAATGGCAACTATAAAGTTGAAAATTGTAGTACTAGTGGATGCAAAACTTTTGTACTACCTTTTTTACAGTCGGCTTAATAATTCAGAGTATTAATCTGGGTTCATAATTTAAAACCTTCTAGCTATCACGATAGCTCTTGAAGAAAAAAGTGATTGTAAACCACGAAGTAGACATTTTTCAGAATACCAAAGCAAGATTATGTAGCACCCAAGGTATTTAGAAATTCCCACATTTCAATTCAAATCGAATGAAATTGATTAATCGATACACCGGAATAATTTTTTTTAAATTTAAACTATAGGTTTTCGATGCAAAAATAAATATTTTATCTGAAGAAAAGAGAAAGTTCTTTCGTTATATCAGAGTTCGAAGTTAAACGAAAAACACAATTAATAATTTAAAATTTACAGGCGAGAATAAGCTGAAATCATAATTTTAGGGTTATACAAATAACGAACTTCCCCAAAATAAATTATTATATTATATTGAGATTTCACTCTAAATACTAAATAAAGAGTAAAGGAGGATGCGATATTGTGTATGACACTAACTTTTTAAATAATCTTCAAACGAAATATTCTTTAAATTCCCGACATGATTATTTAAAAATATTATTGAAAAAATAAGTGGTTTACGGTGAGTTTTATAGAAATAATAACAACTTGAAATGAATGATGTTAGGTAAAGTAGTATTATAATAAACATTAGTTTCTAATTATATAAAATTAATTTCAACATTAGATTAATAGATGGATTTCTGATTAGATTATATATAAACCTCAGTGTTAGATTGATTTTATTTACGTATAGAAGTAACAGAAGTAAAAGGCTAAATTATGTCCTGAAAAGTAACTTTCCCATAAATTGTTTTTCAACTCCATACAAAATAAAAGTCACAACGAAAAATTAATAATAATATAATCACCAAATAGATACAGAAAATGCTCTAAAATGAAATTAAATATAATCTTTAATGATATCCAAAAACAAATCAACATTGTTGAAGCATGGTAGTACAGTATAAGGCGTTTCAGGTTTGCTTTAAATAATCTAAGCGATTTGTAATTAGTCGGATTTGCAGGAAGCGCATCAAAGCACCTGGTCCTTATAGCCGCGGGAAGCCTTTCCGTTATATCCAAAGAAGTTAAGGTTCGCCAAAAATAAAACTCGTGACAAGTGTTGTGGCCATGATCATCAAACAATTCAACATGCTTCTGACATTGACTCTTTTTACTTTTATTACTAATATCATTAAATATAAATAAATACTTGAAAAAAGAGGAACTGTCGAATCATATATACAATATACTAGAAAATATACCTATCTAAATAAAATTGAAAAAAGCACAAACTATTTTTATCTCCACCAACAGTGGTTCACACGAGCCCCAATGATCAGATTTTAACATTGCATCTAATTACATAAACAAATTATGTCTTATCAAATAACTAGAGAAGCAAATTGGCTACCACTCCACCTACTCCGTATCTCTTCAACTGATCCATCACCAAGAAAATGTTTTTTCAGTCAACCGCCGTTAAGCCGTATAAATTATTACATAATATTCTGTAGATACAGCATTTATTAGTTTTCGAACTTGACGCATACAAAATTTAAATTTAAATAAACTATAACTAATAGAAATCAATAGTTTTATGTATTGTTTTTAAGGGCGTAATTTAAATTAAACTGTTGACTTTCCTTAATTAGTATGAACGCATTAAATCTTTATATTAATTATAAAAAACTAATAAACAACGAAGCAATATTTTATTATCGATATTACCCACAAGAAGGCGTATAATATCGATCATTAGTGAGGGTAACTTCGAGCATTTTATTTTTTAATTTCATTTTTTGATGTAATAAATATTTAATTTTAATGCATGCAATAGCGATTGGTTCTTATGCTAGATCCACATGATGCATCATTCGGCGAATGTTCTCCATTTGTGGGAGTTACTTTCTTCTCTTTAATCCTATCTTTTATTTTTTAATTAAGGTTTGAATGCCTTTACAATACATACAAAATGTATTGGAGTGTAGTTCCAGGGTGTTGAAATTTTAAATTATTTTATGGTGCTTACCCTTGCCGAACTATCTAAAACCAACATGAGACTCTTTTAATTTCAAATTATTTCAATTTAAAATTAACTTTTAAAATTCAATATTAAATTAATTTACCATTTACGATAGAACGGTCAAATGTATGTACACACCCAGCTGGCTGCACGCCTCGCATTATTAGTTTGATTCTTCCTTCAATTTCTGCCTTTAAAATTTACTAACTCAATGTAGTTTTATTCTTTCAATTTAAATGATTTTCTCATCCACAAATTTAACAATTCCGATCATCCAAGTAATCAACTAATTCCAAACTTCATAATAAAACCATAAAAAATCTTCAAAACTTTCAAAATCATCCTATCACGGACAGATCGATCCAAATAATCAAACATTATGTTAAATTAACTTTTTTATTTACAAAAACTTCCAAAATTTTCTTACCTTAAACTCAAATTATTTTTTTTATCGGACGCTTGGCTTGTACACTCATCCACATTCTTCGAAGGCTGCAACCATAAGCATTGTTCATTTTGGTGCTAACTTAAAAATTGTTGGTGCGTAAAGATTAATGTTTAAACTTTAAAGCTACTTGAGTAGCTTTGAGTAGGCCCCGGAAGAAGGGCCAGAGGCGGACTAATTTGTCGATATTTCTGTTGCTACACACTCCTTCTACACCGGGTTAGGTTGCTCGGGCGCCATTCGATTAAGTCCATTATTCATAACTGAAAGGGGGGGGGGCACAAATAATGTACAAATAAAAAAATGGGATCTGTCAGTTAATCTGTACCACGAATTTCACAATTTCCTATATACCATTGTAAAGAAGACAATTTTTTAAGCACATTAAAAAAAAATTTCGGTGGATCTAGTTCTCGAAAAAACGGCATTTAAAGATGAAAAATTTTACATATAAAATACCATATATGAATTAGTGCGAGAAGCCAAATTAATATAATTTAATTCATTCATTTTACGGTGAATCCCTGATTTGCAGTAGTTGCGCTAGCCAAAACTAACCCTTCGCAGCTCTGAGCTACGCTCAGAGCGCTTCGGACCGTTTTGGTTGGCGCTTAACTCATTAAAAACATCCTTGAACTCAATCCACCTCAACTGGGTAGTCCGCACTCGGAGAGGTATGACACGCGTATGACGGCTATCACTAAGACTAGTTTAGAGTGCACGTACCGTCAACAGAAAACCCGTTACTTGCAATTTCTATGCACTCCCATGTTAAACATATGGAAAAATTTAAATTTCAAATGTCGTTTTCTCGAAAACTAATGGATAATCCACCAAATTTCTTTTTAATATACTTAAAAAGTTGTCCTCTTTCCAGTGGTATATAAGAAAAAGTGAAATTCGTGGTACAGATTAACTGACAGTCAGGGGTGGGCAAAATATATGAAAATATGTATTTGAAATACAAAATACATTTGTTTTGGGTATTTGAAATACAAAATACAAATACATTTTGTTCCAAGTATTTAAAATACAAAATACAGTATTTCAAATACTGTATACGGTCCTGTCTATTTGATGTTATGAATTTTAAAGTATTTTGTACTGTATTTTGTAATTTGTATTTGAAATACAAAATACATTTGTTTTTGGGTATTTGAAATACAAAATACAAATACATTGAAAATATGTGTTGAAATACAAAATACAAAATGTATTTCAAATACAAGTATTTCAAATACTACCCAGCCCTGCTGACAGTAACAAAAAAAATAATTCAGGAAAAGAAAAAAAAATATTTACATTAACTATATGGAATAAAATTATCAAGTTTACAACAGTAACTCGATCGTCACTGTTTAATTATTTCCAAAATAACAATAACTTGACTATTATCTGTCTATCGGTGTAGGTGTGGTTGATTATGTTTTATCATAATCTAATACGGGTTTTAAGTAAAAAAAAAAAAACTTAACTAAACTACCTTAAATTACCGTGGGTAAGTAATTTATTTTGACTTCCGGATATCTAAAAAAAAATATTTCTATCATTACGTTTAACAGGAGCTGGTTTACTGAACGAATGAGAGTGAATCTGGTCGTATTATCTGGGATCTACTTACTACAAAACAACATCCGTGTCTCATTATTTTCCCAATGGTCAGAAAATAATAATACCACTTCAATGACGGTCTGCTAAGACTTCAAGACTTTATCATTCAAGTTAAATGGTTTCTCACTGGTTTGAATTTTCGGAAGCGGTACTGTAACGGGGAACAGAGGATGTATCTTGTCTTACTATAAACAAGATTTTACAGGTTGAATTATGCGAAACTGAAACTTTCGGAAGTCAGGGAGATTTAGATTTAGATTTAGACTCTTTTATTGTTTTGAATTTTATTTATATACATTTTATTTTTACCTGTACCTATCTTGCGATTTAACAGGCAGGTTTGTTTGTCAATTATTTTGATATATTTGTATGAATGAGTTTTCACTGGGAAAGGAGTACAAAAACCCAGCGGACAAATTTACCGCAAGATATCTATCTTCTATATATAAAATGTGAAATGTATTTTTTTATCACGGGTTATCTTCGAAAGTACTGAACGGATCGACTTGATTTTTTTTTTTAAATGATAGAGTACATCGCGGAGCGGGTTTTGAACCTAATTCCGCGTTTGTAAGTTATAAAACAATCGAGTAATCAAATTTTTTCTAAACTGGATTTTAATTCCATATTAATCCATTAATCCTATAATACTAACTAACAAAATTAACTATAAGGTACAAGAGAAATATTCTATACATATTCAAAAATTTACAATGGTAAAAAGAAAATCAAATCTTGGTCGTTATTCTACGGTTGCTTCAAGACAACGTTTTCATAGAGAAAACCCATGTATCGATAACAAAAATGTTCTTAATACTTCTGAGCGAGCACAGGATCCCATTTCACAGCAAATCCAAGTCTGAATAAGAATTGATGGTGATGATCATTTGCATGGTATAGAAGTCGAAAATTAAATCGTTTCTTTGTTTCCAAGGACAAGCAGGGAAATGTCTGGATTTAATTATGATGTCTCCATTGATTATTCAGCTGATTCTCACGTTTCTATTGAAACCATGACTTTCAGCTGCAACTACTGTCATGCATTGAAATAAAAAAAGAAGCACCTGGCCTATTTTGTTGTAGTGGAAAAGTTTTACTAGATGATATTCTTGAACCACCAGAACCGTTAAAGAGTTTACTACTTGACACTCGCTATAATTCGCATGATTTTCTTAAAAATATGCGAAAGTACAACTCGGCTTTTTAAATGACATCGTTCGGTACTACCGAAATACGGCATGGGAATTTTATGCACACGTTTAAAATTCAAGGCCAAGTGTACCATGCAGTTCGTTCCCTATTTCCAACAACGCAGGAAGAACAAAGAAAGTTTGTTTGTGTGTTTGTTCGTCTTTTAATAACTCATGGACTCTTTGACCGATTTCAACCAAACTTGGCACACTTACTCAGTAGGACTTGGGGCAGGTTTTTGTGTAGGAATATCTTTAAAAATGTGAGAGGAGAGAGAAATAGAAAAATTATGTATGGATTAAATTGTAAGTACATTTTTACTACATAAATTCGGATTTTCGAAATGTGACGAACTCGAAAAACACCCATTATTTTTATTGCCCTTGAGGGATTTCGCAAAATATACTAAGTTACTTGAACTTGAGAAGTAGATTTAAATTGAATCAAATACAAACAAAGGAATTTCGACTCAAACAAACTAGCAACGGGAAGCAAAACTGGAAAACGTTCGAGTACGTATTGCTCTATCCAGACGAACATTGCACACTGATTTCTTAATAAAATGGTTTCGGACAGGACAAATAATCCTTGCTTCCGAGAGCAAGAAAGCGGTTAAACAGCGACTTGCGATATAGGTATAGTAATGCAACACGCAACTAAAATCGGCTATAAAATTAATTTTGGTTTGTGTGTCAGGTTGCTAATACTAATTACTAACAAAATCATCTTGAAGCTCATAGGAGCGCTACAGTTAAAGATCGGCAGCCGAATACTGAAGTTCATCGAGCAGCTCAAAATTTTTATGAAACAATACACCTAAAGTTCGAAAAAAGATGCGGAAACGTCAATGGAGAATAAAAATTCGTGCAGCAATATAAAGTAGACATTATTATTATGAAAAGGTATAATGAATTCTGGGTGCCGATACTGTTGAGGGAGCTCTTAAATGAAAGAACGGAACACCTGGAATGTGTTGTAATGGTGGAAAAGTGTAATTGTTAACTACGAGTATCCAACCTCCACCGAAGGTTTATAGTTTAAGAAAGTTCTTGCACAAAGTTCAAGGGCCTAAATCGAAGTACTTCAGACAAAGGCAAAGTATTTTTTTAGAAAGACCCCGTGAGAAAGCCGGGTATCCAGCTAGTATATTATATTGACGAATAAATCGACTTACCAGACTGAATCGAATATTCATCTAAGGCTTACTTGAACAATCAGCAAAATTTCATTGCCTTAACCAATCCATCGGTTAAAAACTTCCGAGTGGAGACTTTATAGTGAAGTCCTCTATTATTTGCAAGAAGGTATCTTGTTGAATTAAAATAATACTGATTGTGATTAAATATTCACAATCAGTTTGTTTAAAATTTTATATTCCCACCAAAATTATCCACTTTTAGTCTGATGGATTGACTACTCATTTTCAATTTTATATTTTCAAAATTTGGTTTCCTAAATTTTGAAATAAATTTTACTAAAAAATGAGAATTTCTTTACAATCTATTTATACAGTAGAATATTTATACAGTAGAAGGATAATGTTATCAGTCGGTTATTGTGATAATTTTTTTTTGGAAACCGGCCAATTTTTCTTTCTTCTTTTTCTTTTATCTTGTTCTAAGTCCAAGTCTTCCAAGTCTTCTAAAATTCGCCTTTTTCTAAATTTCGCTAATTGTTATCAGTTATCAGTTAATATTATTAAAATGACCTTGGCCCGAAATGATCACATTAAGTGGATTCTACTGTATTTGAATTTCAAAAGCCGTTTCGCGAAAATCATGGTGATCGATATTGTCTGCCGATCGATATTAGAACACTTTCCTTTAAATTTAATTAAAATTACATTTATTGTAGGCGGCGACAGGCGACTCAAAAATTATTTAATCTCCGGCAGTACAGTAAAACAATTATTGCTTTCACCAAAAAGTGAATATTAAGTTCGACGATTGAATGATGCAAGGTCAAGTTTTTGGCATTTTCAAAAAACACCATATTGTTTTATCAGGAGCAAATATTCCGATCCGTTATCTTAACAAAGAGATGCCGCCTTAAATAATAATCAATAACTCTATTCAATTATTTTTTGAAGAAATAAATTTAGCATAATAATAACGTCGGAAAATCGCAACTCACACAACAAAAAGTTTAAATTAAAAAAACAACAAAACGTGATTAAAATATTTTTATTATATTATATTAAGTATTTTTTATATTTATTTAATAAAATATTAAAACTTTTGTCGCGAGATTCTGTTATCATTTTTTAAATTATAGCTCTATTATTTTCAAGCCAAAATGTAACTAATTAAGTTTTAATCATAGGCTATAATCCTGATAGCTATAAATTTTGCTAAATAAACTGTTCTTTTGCAAGCATGTTCTGGAAAGCAGAATTTCACAAAAATATAGCTACCCGCAGATAGAGCCATAAAATTGGAATTCAAAATGTAGTATAATTATTATTATATCAAGATTATTTCTCCCATTAACTATTTATAAATTTTATAAAAATTAATAGTTTAGCTACCAGTAGATTTTGTTCAGTATTAAACTGATAGTAGGTATGTCATTTGTTTGAAATTTCACAAAAACTCATTTAGTTTTTAAATTTCATATATCACTTGGTAATTTTTCGATATCATAAACTAAGCATCATTATAAACATCGGCATCGGATCTATATAAAATAAATTCAATATAGTTTTTGTTGTAAGTGCATTATGGTATTATCAATATTCTGGAAATTTAATTTAAAAATGTTTTATTTTGAAGTAAAATAAAAATAATCTAAAATTTCATAGAAAACTGTGATTTGTACACTTGTCTGTTCATTAATTACTTGAATTATTCATCTAACAGATCCGTATCCTAGAGTATCTCGAGGTGAAGAAATTTTTTTCTCCTATAGGACAACCTTCCTCTTCCACGATAAATTAACACCATTTATGTGTCGTCAATACCCGATTTGATATTAAAATCTCTAAAGTTCGTTTTAAAAATCGCTGACACAACTGACTTTTTTTTATAATAGATGGCGAAGTACAAATTTCGATTGATTAACATTTAATGTAAAGATATAAGATAAGATATAAGAAAGATAAGATATTAATTGGTATTTCTCCGATTTTTCTCTTAAAATTTTAAAAAAGGTAGATGGCGTGAGAGAGATACAGTTGAACTGTGCGACGCTTGGGTACTAAAGTTATTATTTCCATAAATACAAAACATAAAGCATCAATCGTTTTACATAATAATAATGATAGTTAAAATTTGTTATCCACTCAGAAAAGTAAAAGTAAACATTTTTTTTTGTAATTGAATTATGCATTTACAATTAATTACTCTGAGACGTGTGCCGATTAATAAAGAAAAAACATGCGTGCTATTTGCAAATGGTGTAAACTTGGTAGCACGCACGTTAAACATATTCTTCACGCATAACTGTATAACATAAAATAATAATATTAGTTTAATACAGTCATTGCGTTATTAACATACGGCATAAGTGTTATTGTATAGTTTTTACAACATAATAACATTAACAATAATTATTATTATTTGTGTTATTCGAATTCAGTAAAATTCAACATTATTATAAATTAAGAATCCATTCATTCGAAATTATTCATGGCGTGAAAGTCGCCATATTACACGTACCTATTATAATAATTAAAAAAATGAAGAAAAAAAAATCGTAGGCGACTAATTGACATAATAGTATGACAAGCGTTGCGAATATTCTTACGGTGTATTTGATGTTTTTAAATTTTGATAATTTTTAGGTTATTCTAAAATCCGGACACGATTAATAAAATTGCTTCAATTTGCTCAATAACGATGAAAAATCTAAATATGTAATTGAATTTAGATTGGCTCAATGTCGTAATTTTACCATCAACATGATAATCTTGATAAGCTTAAGATTTTGTACACTATCATTAACTGCATAAGTTTGCTAATAATAACGTGGGATCTCCAAAAGATAAAACTTATTGAAGTAAACCGGAAATAATGTATTTAAAAATCTTGCACGTCATCCCAGTAGATATTTAAAGGCCAGCCGCATGATTGATAACCATCATTCCCACACATCTGATAAATTCATTTAAGTTATAGCAATAGGCTGGTACACTGGTCATTAATAATGGGATGATCTTATTAAGAAAGGTCTATATTAGCATAAATTCAGAAAGTGAAAAACGACGCTAACGCAATTTTACATGCACTTGATGGAAAATTGCATTAGTATCGTTTTTCACTTTCTATGTTACGCCCAGCTAATGCAGATTAATGAAAGGTGCACCTACGCATATAGTATCTATTCGAAACCACAATGTTTAGTATACCCCTAGAATTTTTTAATAATCCATCGCTAAGTTTGATTAATTGGTAATTTGAAAACTATCCATGTTACTTCGGGTTTAGGAAGCAGTTACACACCTACAATTTATTAGTTATATAAATTATTACATACCTACAGGGTACTTATTATTTATTTATTGTATTAATAGCTTACTGATTGATTTTGAATTAAGTTTGTTTATTGAGCAGACAAGCACTGAGCTCAAAATTTAATTTTAATTCGGTACAATTTAAAAATATTTCTCTTTATTATTTCTTTTAGCAGGGTTCGAGACGCAGCTTCATTGCTGGCGGGACATATCATGTTTGACATGCTCGACCGAAACCATTGATTATATATATGTTTTACTTCAAAATATCTTGAAAAGATATTATAATAAATGCCAAAACAAAGTATTCGATGCAAATTTGGAAACATTTCAATTGCGTACCTACATTTTAAAATTTCCAGGAAAAGCTATAATCGTTATATCCTGTAATATTAATAATAATTTATACCAACAAATAAATTAATTGGCTGCAAATAATTATAGATTATGTATTTACTCGAGCATTGATCTATGTAGTACAGTAAATAAAATAATTCTATATTCATAGGTTATGAAATGGTATTCCAAGTTCTAGTATGTACACAATTAAAAATAAATAAGTTTTGAAAAAATTTTAATGACATGATAGTACTCGTACACGAGCATACACGATATTTAATTAGCCATTCCAGGTTAGTTACACTTTCGTCTATAGTAAAAATAGTAAACTAAATATGGTTTTAAGTTTATTATAAGCAATTATCACATTAAACGGTCATTATGGCTACGAGTATACTAAAACAATTTACTTGTCACCCAATAGAATGAGATATATTTTAAAACAATTCATATTGTGTCCATTACATTATTGCATTGTTTGGTTTCCGTAATCGAACACTGACCACGATTTCCAATATATTTGCATAAAACGTGCTAAATGAAATGAAAAGGTCAAGAAATAACGGTAATCACCATAGTTGCGAATAAGGATTGAATCGTTGTACGCTTATAGGACTTGCATTTTTTAATCAAGTACAATGGTAAAATAAGACACCTCCTACAATCTAACTAAAATGCATGCTTTCCTCCATTAATCCATGCCAACAATTAAAAAAGATAATATTATACACTTTAACTGGATTTCATTTCCTTTTCTATTTAAATTTATTAATAATATACCTATACTTGCTTTTTTATTCCACCACACGGTGTATTTTTAACAGGAACTTACATGCACGTGTATTGGTAGACACTAATCATGAAAGTGACTAACAAAACAAAAATATTCACCTCTAAGTTACCTAAGTGCAACTATACAGGTCTAGTAGTACATATTTCATATTTGTAAATCCACTTTCAGTTCAAGATAAATTTCTTATTTGATTTTTTTTTATTAAGTATTTCTTCTTTCCAACTACTATCCTGGGTTTCCCGACGTCACACGTCGGTTACATTCTTTTCTATTACAGTGGCATGAGTGCAAAGTGATATCCCTTTTCACACACTTACAAGACCTACTTCTTTACGTGCTTTAAGATTCTAGGATTCTTTGCTTATAGCACTTTTCAACTATAAATAGTTATTTTTGAAGCTTGTTTTGAAATTTACGGTTTTTACGCACAAATCGTGAAGTTTGTAAAAACCCGGTCATAGGGTACTACTAAATTAAATGTAACCTAATGGTTAAAGCATAATTGGCAGGGTGCGAACATCAGCGCCACCACATCACGCCACCGGTAGTTCTAAATTTTCCATTGTATTTTTGCAGTAAACTGTTATGTTTTTATAAAAAAAATTTTGTTTTTAATTTAAAAATGTAAATAGACAAAATTAAAGACCATGAAATTTGCAACAAAAATTCTCTAAAAAGTTTTGCTGCAAAATCGATTTTTATACGAAAAAAAGCTGTTTTAAAATGTTCAATTTACACTGGTAACATAGGACAATACCCCCACTATGCAATTCGCACCCTGCCAATAGGGGTATAGTGTATAGTAAGAAATAAAATGAATAAAATTCCAAATATTCCATTTGTTTAGAAAATTGCATTTTATATAAAAATTTCAATTTTTACTTCCTTGTAAAACAAGGAAGTATTGTGATGCCGATTTTTTTCGATTTCCAGATTTTAAAAGCGAACTTAAAACAATCGAGGTATTTTGCTAAGAAAATCTTTAATTCGCGACGCTTCTGCCAAGAAGCACAAGTCTAGAGAAAAGAGTGCGCAAAGACTCCGAGAGAGATAATACAAGTTAGTACAACAGATAATATAAAAATTCAATTATGGAATTATGCAAAAAAGACAAGTGGGAACTAATATAATATCATTATGATTATGAGATTATAATTGGAAAAGTTAGACCCATATTACAATAATGTTCCAATAATTATTTTAAACACATCGTTTAGTTAAGAGAAATATTATTAAATTAATAGCTTTTGATAAAGATAAATAAAAATTAATTCCAAATAAGCTAGATTTAGAATTTTAATTTGATCGGTTCACACAATTATTGTTGACTTTTTCTTAACATTTTATAAGTAAATATTCCTTATTATTGATGTACCGTATTATGAGAACCATAGTTCCAACTGCAACATGTGCAACTACTACTTTGCTGTAATGATTAGATTAGCGAAAATAAAATAGTGAAAACATTCTAACACGTGTTTACTGTTTATAGTGCCAATTTAAGTGTTCAAACATGAGTTTCGGAATAATTGTAAATGATCATATCGATTATCGAGTTTTTCACCACTAACCATTCCAGGATTCCAACTTGATAAAGTTATATGGTGCGTTAACCTTCCTGAAGCCTAAATGAAAAAAATTATTATAATAGGTAATAGAAGCAATCAAACTCAGACTTAATATAAAGATGCAGCATACCCAATTTAAAGTTTCTATTAAAAAAATGATTCGGGCATTATTATAATAATTATCATTTGTGGTACCGCAACAAATCGGGGAAATCGAGCTCATAAGAACCAGTTCTGTAAAGCTCGAGTCAAAGTTAACCTATCAGAGTTAATTTCGTCGTTTAAATATGTTAACCAGCTAACTCCATTTAACACAATTTTACAGGAGAGCATTAAAACATCACATATACTAATATACTATCTAAATATACTATCTATCACATAAACATGAATTTTCATTTATTTGTATTGTATTTGTATTTTTATTCATAAATTGACCATCGCAGATTTCTTTGAAACTTTGGTTAATTATACTCTTTAACATCCTGAATTCAAACATGATTTTTTTTAAATTCTAACTCTTATAGTTTTTGAATTATTTAGTTCTAAAAAACGCAAAAACGATACTTTTTAGGCTCACGCTCCATCATACAAAATGTTATAACTTCAGTTATATAAGTCGTACAAAGCTGTGCTATAACTCATTTTAAAGAGGATTTAAAGGGCTTTAATTTGATACTAATCTTGATTATTTTCTAATAAAATTGAATTTTTCTGGAAACCTCAAAGTGTTTTTGAAAAAATGTTTGAGTTAGTGTTTTTTGAAAATTATAAAAATAATTTATATTTATAATGGTGACTTGGTGAACACTTCATAAAAATTTCAGAGTGGGACCATGATGGGATCAGCAGTTATGATAAAAAATTCACCTCTATGTTTTAGCTTATGTATTTTAATTTATTATAATACTAAGCCTATACATGCAGTGTGTCCACAGATAGACTTTACACAACTTTGGTGGTGTAAAAGGACAATTTTCTAAAAAAAATATTTAATAATTTTTTTTTGATAAATTCAAACCCTCGAAATTAAACGCCTCTTTTTAGCAATTCTTTTATTTTCGCCTTCACATGGCCATAGCTCCGAAAATATTAATATTTCAGTAAAAATGGTTTAGTATTTTTATAAAAATCGTGAAATAATCTACAAAAAAGATTCATACGTTTTATTGTCTACAATCAACGGCTTTCGAGTTATGAATTAAAGTAGGTAGGTAAGTAAAAAAACGTTGAAAAATTCAAGCTTTCTTTTTTTGTTTTTTCAAATTATTATTATATTTTTTTATTTTTTTTATTATTATATTATTATAATTAGTATTATTCAAATAATTTAATAGTTTAAGTTTAGTTAATAATATAATTTTTCAATAAATATAAAAATTTTGTGATTTTAATGTTTTGTTGTGTAGCTGTCTTGTTTATTATTTTCTGATTTTCTGTAAAATAGATCGGTTTTAAAAAAAAATTTATTAAACAAAAGTTGAAGTCCGTTAAATTTCCTATGTGGAAGGGAACTTCAGATTTTTTGTAAAATGTTTTGTTTAAAAGATACAGGGTTTTGAAAAAATACAAAATTAAAAAACACTCAAATTTTTTAACATCTTTGAACTTACTTTAATTCATAACTCCAAAGCCATTGATTTTAGACAATAAAAGGTGTAAATCTTCTTTATAGATTATTTCACGCTCTTTAAAAAACTACAAAACCATTTTTACTAAAAAAATCAATATTTTCAATGTGAAGGTAAAAATAAAAAAAATTCTTTAAAGCAACCTAACTCTCAAAGGTTTGCATCTAGAAAAAAAAATTATTTAAATATTTTCCTTGAAAAAAGTGTGCTCTACACCACTGAAATTGTGTAAAATCTATCCTGGGACACCTGTATGTACTATATTCTCAGTAGCACTGTAATTAAAGTACTTGAGCTAAAACATTGCGTCGCATTTTTTATCATAACTGCTGATCCCATCATGGTCCCACTCTGAAATTTTTATGAAGTATTCACTAAGTCACCATTATAAATATAAATTATTTTTATAATATTCAAAAAACACTAACTCAAACATTTTTTCAAAAACACTTTTTAAGGTTTCCAAAAAAATTCATTTTTATTAGAAAATAATCAAGATTAGTATAAAATTAAAGACCTTTAAATCCTCTTTAAAATGAGTTATAGCATAGCTCTGTACGACTTATAGAACTGAAGTTATAACATTTTATATGATTGAGCGTGAGCCTAAAATGTATCGTTTTTGCGATTTTTAGAATTAAATAACTCAAAAACTTAGTTAGAATTTTTTTTAAATAATATTTTAATTCAGGGATGTTGAAGAGTATAATTTACCAAAGTTTCAAAAAAATCTGTGGTGGTCAATTTGAAAACTATCTATTTTTGGTTGATTTCATATGGAATGACCCATTACTTAAGTAATTAGAATTTTGTGATGTTTTAATGCTCTCCTGTAAAATTGTGTTAAATGGAGTTAGCTGGTTAACATATTTAAACGAGGATTTACTATTTATCCTATCTTCCTATCAATGTGGTTGAAAACTGAATTTATATAACTAAATCGTTTGAAATGGATGGGTATGTCTTTTTTGACCCATGAAGTGTATTTATAGAAATGTTTTGGCGAAGTCGAACAGAATTTTGTACACATCATAATAGTACCTACCAGTTAATAAAAAACTTGAAATCAATTTTTCCTTTAATTAAGAGTTTCTTCTGTACCTATATATTCGCTTGGTAGTATAAATAATCGGACCACTTTCTAATGGTTAGATTATTAATTTATACTATCAAACTGATTAAAAGGAAATATTACTATATCTGGGAAAAACACTATTAAAGAAATTTCTTTTGTGCATTAGTATCATTTGATAAAACAAATAAATACTTAGAAATTGAACTCAAAATAAAAATTTTAAGTAAATTTGTGGTATGTAGTATGTATTTATGGTTAAATTAAAAAAAATATAAGAATAATACAATAAGTAGAAAATCAAAAATTCAAAAAATTTAAAAAAGACAATTATCACATAAACAGGTCTGGATTAAGAATATTTGAAATTATTAAAATTCATAATGTAATATAACGTTATTTCATGGTTATTACCAATCTTCAGTTACATTTAACGAATATAATTGAATAAAAATTGAAAAATAAAAAAAATCAAATTATTTTAAATTTGTTCATTTCTACACGTGACAACGTTCAGATTTAATAATTTTGTGAGGTTATGGTAAGTCAATTTTGGTCAATATTTTTGAATTCTTTTTTGTTTAATTTGAATATTTTTCAATTTTTATTCAATTATATTCGTTAAATGCAACTGAAAATTGGTAATAACCATGAAATAACGTTATATTACATTATCAATTTTCATAATTTCAAATATTCTTAATCCAGACCTGCTTATGTGATAAATGTCTTTTTTAATTTTTTGAATTTTGGATTTTCTACATATTGTATTATTCTTATATTTTTTAAAATTTAAATAAATAATTAAAAATATAGGTACTATGTATGTATAATATTATAAATCCAATTAAATATTGTACTCGGATGTGGATCTATAACTTAAAAATTATATTTTTATATAACAAAAACCAAGTTACAGCAAGGTATAAAAAATTTCTGACTGCTAAATTGAGCTTAAAATAGATCCGAGCCATTTGTTACTCTTTCGGAATGCAGAATTTATAAAAAAATGCACTATTTACTACGGAAGCAAAAAAGATCGGAGCACTGCAAACAGTTCATTCCACTTGCGTCCTTCAACATCCCCCAACTGACCTTGTCAGTACAAGAAGGTACGCAAATGCGTTCCCAAGAACGTTCTCGTAAAAAAAATCAAATTGTATATAAATAAGCACTTCGTTTTATCAGATGTATTTAAAATCAAAAGCTTCGTTTCCATTAATTCTATTATTAAAATTTATTACAGGCTATATCGCTGTATCTACTTATTGAAAATTTAAAATAAGTATGTACAAGTCATTTACCTAATTAGTTACATATACATTATGATTATTCAAAAGAGATTACCTATTATACACGTACAAAGATTTCTGCATATAGGTACTTATCATTTTTTGAATTTTGTAAACATTGAAAAAATTTAAATAGGTAGGTACTTAATTATATTATGTTAATTTTAGATAAAAAGTATTCATGTATTTTGTACTCGGTAGTTTTTGCAATACTCAGCAATTTATTCTCTACATCTTGAATTTTACAATAGGCGATTATCCAAAATGCGATAATTTTAATTTATTTTTACTTCCAGAACACAACATATTATAATGAAGTTTAAACCTTATAAAAGGTTTTCCAAAGATGCTTTTTAAAACAAGGTAAATTTTAAGTACTAGGAACTCTTTTCGGTTCCAATCAAAGTATAGAAAAAGTAAAAAAAAACATCTTCTGGAAAATAAGTAATTCGTTAAAAGCTTGACACTATTAATTTAATGTAGAATTTTAGTCAATTTAATATTTTCAGGAGGCGAGGGGCTTTCAAAGAAAAACATCCACATTGATTGAAAAACAAAATAATTGATTAGCCATCAATTTTTCTGCAAACCCCCCAAATATTTTTTGCATCCCCCACTTTAAGAATCACTGGTCTAGAGGGTACAGGGACCGACTTGCCATAAAGATGGACAGACCAATACACAATTAGGGTGAACCGGACCAGTTATATTAGGGAACCGTGCAAAAATTCCTAGTCCACCCCTGAGCTAGTTTTATTTCAAGCTAGTTAAACAACCGCCCACGCGTTTCGCACTTGGGCAATTTTTGTTACAATTACAACCAGCACGAATATAATTATTACCGGAAATTTGCCTGTCCCTTGGGATGTTATACATATGAAAGTTTGTTAGATAATTTAATATGCCAATCTATTTCAGAAAAATGCAAATCAATTTATAATTTGATTTAATGTTACAGCTATTCTTAATTTTGTGAATATACCTAAAAGATGCGGTTAGAAGCAATTAATATAGTTAATTAAATTTAACAATACATAAAATACCAATAGTAACCTAATAGTTAATTAAGTAAAATTGCACCACTCAAAAGATTTTAAGATTGTAAGAGATTTTCAAATTGTTGTTATTTGCAATTACTATAAAACACAAATTGTACTAAATTTTTATTTGGAAATGTGAACTAATTTAAAATTTAATCGTGTGAACCTACACAAATTAGTAAAAATTTTAATGAATAATACCTATAAGTTTAGCTGCAGAAAAAATTTCAAAACCAGTTAACTTTGATTACAGGTATATAGTAGTGGTGTAATAAGTAAGACTTTCAGTTTTCAAAAGTTTGGATATTTTGTTTCATGTACCTACAATACTTCATTACTTAAAACAATATGAACCGAAATTATAATTACATTTGTGAAAAAAACGTTGAATCGTTGAATGATAAGTATTATAGAAGGTTCATCATATAGGCAAATGTGTCGCAGCACATTTATGCGTGAGAGCATTAATGAAGTGAGACAGAAATACCTGTCAAGTAACACCACTAACGGTGGAATATTTAAGTTTTGCAGTTTATTTCAATTCTTGAATTGCATGTTCGTTATGAAAGAAAGCGATGTTGTCATTATCAGAATGCACTTTGTCTAAGCGTCTAAGTTTGTGTCTGTTGTTTATATATATAATATCAAATAACGACAGATTATCCTACAGAGCAAATAATGCACGAACACGATTCTTTTTATAACTTGACTACTTTTATAAATTATTTAAACGATTATGGGAGAAAAAATACAAATTTCAAAATATTGAAATTATGTCAATATGTTTTTCAAAATTATATTCCAACTTATTTTTAAAATAGAAAATGGGTAGATATACAGTGACTCGCATAAGTTCTCGGACACTCCTATGCTACCAATGTAAATTGGACATTTTTAAGCCGCTTTTTTTCATATAAAAATTGATTTTACGGCAAAACTTTTTAGACATTTTTTGTTGCAAATTTCATTGCCTTCAATTTTGTTTATATGAATTTTTTTATTTTGTCGCGCTGTTTTTGACTGACAGCGACTTAAACAAGACTCTGTAAAACACAAAAACTATTGTCATCTATATCTTGGAAACGGTGCGATAAAATAGAAAAATGTATAGGAACAAAAATGTAGAGAATAAAATTTACAAGAAAAAATGCTTATTAATTTTTTAGTTTTTTTGCACCGTTTCCGAGATATAGATGACAATAGTTTTTGTGTTTTACAGAGTCATGTTTAAGCCGCTGTCAGTAAAAAACGGCGAGACAAAATAAAAAAATTCATATAAACAATGGAAGGCAATGAAATTTGCAACAAAAATGTCTAAAAAGTTTTGTGGTAAAATCGATTTTTATATGAAAAAAAGCGGATTCAAAATGTTCAATTTACATTGGTAGCATTAGGAGTGTCCGAGAACTTATGCGAGTCGCTTGTATGTAACAAGAAGCGAGAACAATATACCTACTACGTGTACTACAGTCAAACCTGTTAAACAGTGCCGTAACAAGGCACTGGCATCGGGGAGTTCGCGAAGGGCGCGAAGCGAAAATAAATAAAAATATATTTCAGGTCAATTAAAATAGAAAATTATCAATTGATTTGTTCATTTTTTATATTTATTACAATAAGTTTTTAAAATAAATTTAAATTACATTTATATTTATGTATCTACCTAATTTAAAATTTGTATTTTACGATGAGGCTTCGACTCTTTTCGGCTCTTTTCAGGAGAAAGCCATTGTAGTATTCTAAATAATTTGATAGAAACCAGATGATTAAGAATAATAGTAAAATGATCATAGCATTTGTTTATTAATTCTGAATTTGGAAAAACAGTTTTTACGTCTTCTTCAAGATGAGCTGTAATTTTCTTAGTGAGCCCATATTCTATTTTAAAATTGTCGAAATAAAAATTAAACCTGGTTATTAAAAAAGATATAATCTGAGTGAATGTTTCAGAAGGTTGCTTTAAAAATTTAATTTCTGTATCACAGCCATAATCTCGACATAAAATAAGTAATTCTTGTTTTTCACACGTATTCTCACTTTCATAACTAATATCGCTGCTAATATCTTTAATTAGCATTTTTCTGCAGTTGTCACAATCATATTTTTTCAAAAACCAATGAGCCAAATAACCAGAAACGTATGCTTTTGCACACGTATCTAAAGTTTTTTTTTTTTTCTCTTTATTTTTATTTTCAGCATAACATAATACATCATTATCTTCATTATTTTCTAAATTCTCTGCTAAAATATTTATTTTAATTTCAGCACTTGAAATTTCAGGTGCTGAAATTTCAGAAATCCCATCGTAATCATCAACCAGCAATAGTGGTTCACCATCATCTGCTTCACAATTCGAACCTTCTACTGATGACTGTAATCTTATATACATGTTGTGCTGGAATGCAATTCTAAAATCTTTAGTAGTTGGTTGAGGATTGTAGCCACCTCTTTGACGAACTACAGAAAAAAAATTTTCTATTGGGTCCTGGCTAATGTTCCCTGTAAGTAAATAACGCATGTTGCTTACTTTAAGATCTTCCCAAAGAAGAAGAATTGATCCAACTGTCCACAGAAAGCCTTCTATGACCTTAACATAATTTGTTTGTTTTCCATTGTGTAAAACTTTTATGCCTTGCAAACGATCTAACGTTGATTTCATGAAGTCTTCAACAGTGGTGTTTGAAGTAGACAATCCACGACGCAAAACATTTTTATCGTAAGTAACACGTGCATTAAGACAATCAAATATATCATTGAACAGTCGAATAAATTCAGATGTATCGAGAGCAGTTTCATTCTTCAATTCACCAATCAACAATGCTGTTTTTATGGTATCAGCTACCTTTCTACTAAATATTTGAGCCGCGTATAAAACCCTCATCTTTTCGAAAGCTGTCGGATTAAGATGTTTTCTTTTCAATTTCGGTAAACAACGTACTTCGGTATTTTGTAAATCAATATCTGCGACTGTTGTTACATCATTCCAAGACACTTTTTTATTATCTACAAGAAAGGTAGTATGCGGATTCATAAAATTGTTACGAAGTGTCTTTAATAAGTGTGGAGGATCGTAAACAGTGTAAACAATTTGGCCATGTTTTAAACTAATTTTTGGGTTTTTCATTGTGCAGCCTAATAAAGATAAAGCTTTCTGATTGTTTTTACCTTGGTCGCAAACCAAGACTTTGGGGAAAAATCCAATTCCTACCAATTTTTCTAAAACTTCTAAAATGATATTTTTTAGTAAGTCTCCTTTAGTTGCGTTACTGGAAATGTAGTAACAAATTGGCATTTTCCATTTTTTGAACAGACCCCTAAGATAAAATACAACCGCATAGTTGCCGAGTATGTCTGTTCTTCCAAATAAATCAAAATCTTCGTAACCTTCAATGTAGTCCCAACGTTTGTTAAAGTTTAAATTTTTTTTCAAAACAATTTCATCAAACATAACAACAATTTGTTTTTCCAATTCATCCATTGTCTTGACTTTTAACTTCAAACAATCAAAAAGTTTTGTATTTAATCCCGTCTTTATATTGGAAGCCCATAGCCATCTCTTAATTACACTAATTGAGGGTAAAACAAGCTTAAGTTCTCTTACCAAAAATTTGTAGCATCCTGGAGATTTATAATATAATGACATTGCTAGTTCTTTTTCCAATCTTGTCCAAGGTTGTTTTGTTTTATGAAATAATTGTATATTAACTAGGGTTTTACACCCTTCAGATCTTTTGTCCAAAACATTGGGAGTATTAGATTTTGAGCGTTTTTGCTGCTTCAATCTTAAGATTATTCTGTTTTTGGAATTCAGTTTTCTCTTAAGGCTTGCAATCTGACTTAAATACTTATCTTTACACAAACAGCCCGTATTGTCTAATCCTATAATAACACGATTTTCATCGTTTTCACTGTAGCACATATTAAGCGATGATGATGGTACATTAGATGACCTATCAATGTATTTAATAAAACTTGATTCGTCGTTTTCTTGAATTTCTGAAAATTTTCTTTTTCTTCCATACATCTTATCATCAGGATTTTTTGTTAATGTGAACTCTAAAAATATTTGAAATAATATTCAGTCAACCTTCTATATCTCGAACTTCCTTAAGTCGAATATTACTATAAGTCGAATTTTGTGTTTGCAGCTAGATCGAATTTTACGTTAAAAATTGTTTCCTTATCTCGAATTTTCTATAACTCAAATTTTTTTTGTCATATAATGGAGGTTCGACTTAGGTAAAGTTACCATCGTTTACAATCGTGAAATCAGGACATACACCCATACCCAAAATTATGCAAGCAATGAAAATTGTGCATTTTGAAAACACGTTTTCCCATATAAAAGCAAAAACTTCAGCAAAACTTATTAAACATTTTTTGTTGAAAATTTCGTTCTATTCATTTTTGTTTATATACATTTTTCTATTTTGTCGCACCGTCTCTGAGATACAGTGATTTAAAAAAACCTCTGTAAAAATTTTAATAAAATTAAGTTTACTCTTATGGGTATTTTATTAAAATTCTTACAGAGATTCTTTTAAGTCATTGTATCTCGAAAACGGTGATTCAAAATAGAAAAATGTATATAAACAAAAATGAAGACAATCAAATTTTTAATAAAATATGTCTATTAAGTTTTGCTGTAAAAGTGACTTTTTATATGACAAAAAAGGTTTTCAAAACGTACAATTTACATTGCTAACATGGGAGTGTACGAATACTTTTTGTGTTCATTGTAGGTGCAAAAGTGCTTATATTTAGTAAATTAATTAGTTACATGAATAAATATTTTTACTTTTTAGGAATTCTGAAAATCGGGACATTTTTGCATCCCAACTTGCATGAAAAACAATCTGGATAGCAGTACAAAAGAAAGGACTGTCCCGACAAAGTCGCGGGACGTCTGTAACCTTAAATTAGAGAAGTTCGCTGTACCTTATAGTTGAACAATTCAAAAAATATTTACCATTATTAATTACGTTACACTCCCCATATTTTATTGGCACTGCATTTCTGTTTAAGCGTTTTTTGGAAGCATTTACATTCATAAAATGTTCTGTTAAAAAGTGTTTTTCACAAATAAGTTTATTAACGGGGTCAACATCTTCCAGAATAAGGGATATATTTCCAGTTGCTTCTATCCATTTGTTCAAACGAATAGTGTCTTTAATTGGAAAACTAAAAAACATACTGTTGGGCGAGTTTCTGCGATTATTTTTACAGCCTGTATAAGCACAGTGATGAGCTTTTATAGACATGATTTTTTAATATAAACAAACCACAAATTTAAAATTAAGAAAATGAATAAAATAAGAATTAATTAATAACGATTTGCAGAAAATTTTATTACAAACTTTTAACACGATTTAAAAACAAATTGAATACTCGTGTGAAATTAATACCTAGCACCTAGCACAAGCTGGCAACATCGGCGGTGATAACAGATAAAAAAATTATTTTGCATTCATTCATTAAAGTAATCTACAAGTGCAGCTAGTGCATTTTAATTTTATGTAGCAAAATACAGATGGCGTATATAGATTTTAATATTTTTATATGCGACAAATATTAGCATACGATGATCCTTCTATAATACTTATCATTCAACGGTTGAATGTAAATTTAAGCCGGATATTCCAAATATTATATTATGATTGATGGTAGTCAAACAGTAGTCAACTGCAGTCAACCGGTAGCAATAGTAAGTTAGCACACGAATAAAATTAAATGAAAACCTAAATAAATATGCATATAGTATAATTATCAACCCCCCCCCTCTTTATGCACCCCATGCGTTACATATTTGTACTGTAATAAGGAAATAAAACTAATACTTTCATTTTATAAATATTTGAAATTTATTATAATTTATAATTTGATGAACTTTGCCTTGGCCATAACAGTAATAGAAAATCTAAGCTCGACCTTGACGCTATGCTAACATCGTGAAGAGAAGCGTGTAAATGGCACTCGATGTGACGTTAACAATAATTTGTTATATACCTTCCATGTCAAAAATAAATACCTTTCCTAGATTTTTTAAATTATTTTAATTTTTTCCTACTTTAATTGTAGTTTTATGAAATAGTTGAAGAGGGTCTTTATACTAAAAATTTATTTACAAAATCTATATTTTTTAGAAATCTTTCATATAATTGACCATTGTTGATAAGGAAAAATGTCAATTTATTTTAATCATTTCTTCATTTTCAATTTGGAGCTCTCACAGTGGTTATTCTATAAAATACCGAAAAAGCGTATCCAACGTAAAATTTTGTAGCTATTAATTTTTAATAGAAGTAGAGGGAAGCAAATCTAATGTACAAAAAAAAGAAAATTTGAAGAAATTCAAGGAAATCGGTAAAAATGTGAGGAAATTAGGAAATTCTAGAAATACTTTCAATGAGCTTTTCTCTAGGTATTTCAATTTAAAAAGTAAATCTTAAGGCAATCCAGGAGGAAATCTGAGTAAAAATCTTGTACAAAAATTTATTATGTCACTTTTATGTGACATAGTAGTTGGACTAATATTAAAATTTCAATACAATAGGTTCAACCGCCTGATCTAGAATCGAATATCACATTTTCGCCCAAAAATAATTCTAACCGACTGGAAAACATCAATAATATTATTATTGTTTGTATAGAAAAACGAAAATTTCGAAATTATATTGATTCTTAGAACCAATAGCTTACCTATATGCTTCGTGTTATGGAAAAGCTCATAAAAATGAAAAGCAGATTAAAATAGATTTGTATAGTATTGCTTGCTGGCAGCTGTTATTCCTTGTGGGTATTCGATAATCAAGAATACTATATCGCATTCGAAAGAACACACCTTGATTATGGGGATACTTTTAGAAGGCTAGATGGTTTGCATTAATAATAGTCCATTTAAGTGCACTCTTCAATTATGCAATTTGTATGTATAATACATCGATGATTCTTCTGATTTCGGAACTCCTTGCCGCTAGTACAATTTTCTGTACAATAATCACAATTAAAACAAAAATAACACAAATTTCAACAATTTTTGAAAAGCAAAAAATAAAATTAAAAAAAACTACAGTTAGTACCATTCATAAGTAAATTGCCAACAGAGCAGATGTTGCTGTATAAAAGAAGCTGTAAAAAGTACTCAAATTACAAGTATCCGTCACAAATTGTACGCGACTACAAAATAAAAGTACAAAGTACCTTTGCAAATACAAAGTACGAGTACTCCTATAAAAAAAATTAAAATATGGTCAACAGGTGGCGCGATAATAGAAAAACAACAAAAAATAACATTTATTATTATTAATGGTATTATTGATCGGGTTATGTATGGCGACTTAATGAGGGATCATATGCTACAACATGGTAAAAGAGAAAAACGTCACGCGGCTGGATATTTCAGCAGGATAATGACCCAAAACACGCTTCAACTTAAAAATTCTCCAGATTTGAATTATGGGAAAAGCTAGAACGACCACTAAGAATACTGTCCAAGAAGTTGATATAATTGAAAACAAGCTGCTAATGACCTTGATATAGATGACGCCACCAAAATAAACAAAACATATTAAAGTTTAATTGCATCTTTGTTATGATATGGTTGCACAGCTCGTAAATAATCCTTTTGACTACGATATCTAAAGGAAATTAACTGAGTGCAATAATTAACTTTCAATTATTATTATTTTAAAAATATATAACACCATAGATCGATATCGTTAATTTGCCGATTAATTTATTATGTTCACATGACGATATTCATACAGTTAATCTAATATGGTTCTATACATTCTATTAATTATTATGTCATATTTGCATTTTATACTTCAAGAAATCAACTGCATAATTACTTATGCATTTTTGGTGCTTTCAGTATTTAACGCAATTTTATGTTTTTTTTAAGTACAATAGGAAATCAATCCATAACAATAGGGAAAGGTACACGAGCATTCATTCATCTCACGCTTTCATTTAACATTATTTTTTGTCTGTGGATGAAAAATATTAACGCACATGTATTACCTATTTATCCATATTTATCCATTAAAGAACATTCCTTCGCTTGGGATTCGCCTTTTCTGCAAGAATAAACGCTCGTATAATATGCTTACCTAACATAAGGCAAACAAGATTAAAAGAAAAAATTTTTTTGGACATATTTAATCTTCAAATAGCAGGTACAGAAAATGATATTATGTCATCAATAATAATTCGCCATAGTACTCGTATGTATATTCAATATATTATTTGTAATATTTCATCACTTCTTGGACTCTGCATGACAAAGCGATTGGTGCACAATACAATTAAAATTTTATTTGCAATAAATATTGCATACGGTAATTGTTTTTATTGTAAAATGTAAATTTTACCTTGTTCGACATCTAAATTCCATCTAGTCAATAAATTTTCAATTGCTGAACGAAAACATTGAACCGGTTTAATCCTTTACATTCGTGTTGTTTTAATTTATAATAAAAAATTAATACTTGAATAATAATTATCAGTAACTTTAGAATAATAAGAAGACCAAGACCGGCTCGAGCGATTAGGTTGTAGACTTCGTTGTCTTGCATTTTAAATAAAACTAAAGTAAGATTACCTACTCTTTTAAGTTTAAATAGGTTTGTATTCAAAATATTAAAAATATTATTACTAATAAAAGTGCGTAACAACTGAGATACATATTTGATTCCAATTACGCAGGTCGCACTCTATTGTGAAGATAGATATCGATGGCCTCAAATCAATACCTCGTAAGTTCCATTTTACCAAAATTTGGATTTATGCGGCAAAGATTGAAAATAGTTGTCGCCTAGGCATTGTGAAGTAATAGGAATATTTTTATACTTATGCTTATAGTCATAGCAAACTCGTTGAGGTTCAAAACAATAATAAAATAAATTACTAGAGTGCATTTAAAATTGTTTTACCGAAGATCGTCATCAAAACAACACTTCCCTGCTTATATACGCGCAGAGAAATTGAATTTTAATGACTAGTCCGGTAATAATTAGTAATTGTAACAAAATTAAAGAAACGTCGTTCTTTTCGTTATTACTTATTATTGTTTGACAGTAACTATCTATGGTAACTATGTAGTCAACAAATTGACAAACTTGATTTTTTGAAATTTTGCATATGACTTTTTACGACAAAATGCTGAGAAGTTACTGTAACGGGGGTAAATTTTTTGCTCAGTTTTTCGATATCTAGCGCCGTTTTCGAGTTATTGCTATTTCAAAATCTCAAATTTAGTTATTAACCAATGTAATTCAGCATTTTCAGCGAAATTGTGAAAAATAGTATATACACCTTGGGGCTAAGGTTCTTTTCATCCCGTGTGCGATTTTTGTACTCGGCTAACACCTCGTACAAAAACCTTCTCACGCGGCATGAAAAGTAGTACCTTAGTCCCATGTTGTATAATATACTATTAAAATCTCCTGCAAAATTTATCAATTATTATTTACGAGGTATTGATTTGAGGCCATCGTTATGTGGGCTTATTGTAGGGGCGATAAGAGTATTATTTCTGATGTTATTTCATAATAACGATGCGTTGGTGAAATTATCAATTACATACAAGATTGTACAAAAAAAATGTACAAAAAAATTTAGAAAACAAAAACCTTTTTAATTTTCAAGACTGGAATACAGAAAACACCAAGTTAAAAAAATTTATTGAAAAATTCTTGATTGATTAAATGAGTTTAATCAGTGTTACTCTTAGTGCAAGTTCAAAATTTTTGATTTCTTTTGGATAAGGTACATTCTTATTCAATTAAATAAAAATTTGAATTCCCACCGGTTTCGGTTTATTATAATTATCTTCAGGGCACAGTTTCAATTATAAATAAACTGTATTAATTGGTATCATGCATAACAAATACGAGTAGTTACACTACTTAAGAACAACTTGAAAATCTTTATGTAACCACAAAAGTTATAATTTAGAATAATAATATATAATATAATACAAATATAATGTATGCACTACAATACTGGAATAGCAAATTGGTAAATACATATTATTATTATTAATATAATAAATGAATCTGAGGTTTCTTGATATATATTTAGCTGTTTTATTCACGAAGATTGCTATCTGTAACGATATTTGATATTGATTTATTTATTATAAATTATACTGAGATAAGCGCAGCCTAATAAGTGAATACAGTGGAACTAGAGAGACAGAGTTTTTTACCGGTAGTACGATATATTTTTCGGTTGGTAAAAAAGTTAACCAATCAGAGTGTTTTTTTCGGTTAGTAAAAGGTTGCCGAGGGAGTGAACGAATGAGTTTTGTGGCCGAATAATATCTTTAAAGTTGTTCCCTAGGCTAATTGGTTTACATGATCCCAAGTAATTCATTTTATTTACAATTGGCATTGTGTTATGAAGATGGTTATAATAGAGCGAAACCGATAGGAAAATGAATTGTTATTTAATTAATACACGAATATATCTTATCTAAAATAAATCAAAACCTTCTCATTTGGAATTTTGGAATTCACAAACTTGCATGAACATAGCGAAAAATAATTATTAACTATTATTATAATAAATTACATAAGTATTGTAATTGGACCAATTATTTAATTTTAGCCTTTACAAACAAATTTTCAAAAATGTTATATAAGTAGGTAGTTCAAAAGAATAATGTAAATAATTGAAAAATGAAAAACGGTTAGAAACAAAAATATAATAACTCAACTAAATCTGATAAACAACGCAAAGCATTGCACGTGTCCAACACACGCAAAGTACAATCGTGACAAAGATTGCAAGCTTAATGCGAAATGGAAATTTCGTCTTAAAAATGATAAACCATCAGTTTTTTCGTAAACAAAAATATTCAAAAAATAATTATTCCTTATTATCACAAATTACCTGTACGTTAGCACCTCTAGAAAGTGTAAAATAACATTATAACCATACCAATTTAAAATTAATACACCCCTGGATAAGCGTTAAGTGTTTCTAATACTAAACAAGAAAATAATTATAATTAAAATAATTTATTGAACCGCAAATTATACAGCTTCCAACTGATTGTAAATTTTTTTTTCACACTAAAATCTTGTGGGGCGCAAAGTAGGTTGATTGTTTCACGATCAATATTTTTCTCTTATGTAGAGAAGCAACCACCCGTAAAAATTTTCTTTTCATTTATTTTGCTACGCATCGGTTCAAGTCATACAAAATATTTCGAAACCAACGTATTTATTTTTGTACTTCAAGCATAAAAATTAGCAATTACTTTGAAAAATTTTAAATCACAGATATGGGAACCTCAGAACGGTAAACAAAACAATGACTTCAATAATTGATTCAAAATATATTTTATTGAATTAAAAAATTACTGTAAGTTACAAATTAAATAAATACAGGCTTTGGAATCGCGATTTCACAGATAACCGATATTTTTAGAATTAAAGCATGGTAAATAGCTAAAATTTGAAATAATAGAGTAGTATTTCACTAAAATGCCATCATGCTGTACAGGTGCATTAAAATGTAAAAATTTCGTCTCTCACCATTTTTAATAAAGCAAGAATCGCCATTAGAAACGGACATAATTCGGAAATAAAATACGAACGTTTTAGGAAAATTTCTATTTTTCACTTTCATTTTTTGACCTTTGTGATCTTTTTATGACATTTGTTAGTTCCTTGGGCTAGAAAAATTTCCGACAATTTACATTTCGCGGGAGGAGCACTTGCCCTCGGTGCTTCCCCTGGATACGGCGAGACTATGTGTCGGAAACTCAAAACCCAATTTAAGTTGTGCAAAGTTTTTCTTCAATGTATAAATAAACTTAAAAATGCGTGAAATTTTATACCTATCCAAATACTTTACCGAAATTTCAGAATTTGAACAGTAAATCACATTTATTTCCAGTAAATCACTTTTTAACTCGACAGCACAAAATATAATTTTGCAGATGGTGTTGTTCCAGTTCCAAAACAGATATCTACATGAGGCGTGTGGTTTCGCAGAATTATATTTACTTAGTACGAGGCCACAAGTAAAATCGTCTTGTAAAAAAATGATACAGTTACCTTTATGATGTGTGAGGCAATAAGCGAAGTTGTTGTACATGCATTAAACCAATTAATTGTGATAGTCCATCTTCGTAGTTCATTAATCAAAAATACAGACTAAATTTTACATTAAATAACAATAATAATTAAATAATTTTACATCGCTTTAAATTTGTAATTTCAACGATATCTTTAATTTAAATAAGTTCACAATTTTTAAAGTGTTATAATGGGTTATGTAAGTGTGACAAAGGTGTATAAAATTTTTTACGTTGCAAGAATGATAATTAATTCCACGGATTGACTGGATTTATTTTCAATGATTATCATAAATTTATAGAAACGCCCTATTTACGGTAAATTCGTGAAAATTTATTAAATTTATAACAAAAATTAGTAATAGTATGAATAAAATATACCCGAATGAATGGTGCTAAATTTATTATTATATATAAATAGAAACACCTACATTACCTGAATTTTTATTTTCTCTAAAAAGGCCGCAACGGTAATAAATTATAATATGTATAGTCAATATTAATAGATTAGATAACTATTCCATTATTACTTAGAGAAGTTGATACTTTTTATTAACTGTTTTTAAATTGATGTAATTTACTAGGTTAAACGATTTGAAACACACAATAAACAAAACAGTAAATATCTACGTATAAGTACATTACTTTCTCCTGCGAAGAGAGTGAGCTTGAAATAATAACTTATAAAAATTAGTTTTTCTTATTCTTTGGGATATGCTTTATCAGATTCCATACAAACCATAACTGATAAATGGAGGGGTCAGAATAGAAGTGAATCAAGTCCATATGAGATTTTTTAAAATTATCGATGTTTAAAGTATTTTAATCGCTATTAAAAAATATAAAGTATTCAATTTTATCAACGAATTACATCCAGTGGTTATTAATACTCAATATGTGATAAAAATAAACACAAAAATTATATATAATAATAAGAAATTTTATATAGAACAACCGTAACTCCAAAAATTTTAAATATGGACTTGATTCACTTCTATTCTGACCCCTCAAAATACGAATTAAAATAGACAATTTTAACTATTAAAAATCCATAATAAACTTAAAAACTGATAAATGTATGATTTTGCGAGTGTCATCCAATCCGAAGTGCATAGCCCATTCTTCCCACGGGAAAACACCGCGGGTATTATACCTTCTGAGAGAATAAGCCACAGAATCTGATTTCATATTGTTAATATTTGAACAAATTAGTGAATTTTATGTATGCATGAATAATTTGCATAATATAAAATTTCAAAAGTATTATTTTTTACAGCCCTACCTTTAAAAAAATTAGTTATTCATATGAATAGACACGGTTAAAATGATATTCTTTCCGCAAAATTGCTCAGCCGTCAAGAGTTTTCATTCGGGAAAAATTGAAGAAAATCCGGACATCGTTTGAAAATTAAGAAAGTTTCAAAATAATAATATTTTGTTTTCGGTTGGTAAACCCTGCCATTACGTTCGAAAAAATTAAATTGTAAATAAATCATAATACCGCTCAAAAGAGATCATTACATCCGTCGAAGTAAGAAGTTACCAAATAACCTTAAATTATTGCATTACGGAAAAATACACGTTTTTAAGTAATTGTTACCCATTTTCCCACTCAGTTTGCATTCCCAATTGAATAATAAGTAATAACGAATAAATTATAGACTACTCCAATATAACTAACTGCTTTACAATCAACTTGGTAAATTTTTTGAAACACAAGGTTGAAAACGAGCTTTTTTTTTTAATTCGGCAGAACAAGAACATTCCTATTAAACAATAACCAGTGGTATTGGATACTAATGTACAGGTGTTAATGTGTTATCTAAATATTATTTAACTAAGTAGTGTTAAACTGAAAGATATGTTTATAAAAATGTGGATTTTTATCGTTACCCATATCTCGTGTTTTAAATATATCAACACTAAAAACGAGTTTAAAAACAAATGCAACAGTTACTGTTCTCAAAGCAAAAATAATCCATCACAAATTCACTTGCCATTCGCATGGTAGGTAGTATAAAACGCAGCGTGTGTATGCAGAGCACTGCATGCATTATTCATACAGGTTCATGATATGCGCTCTTATTCTACTTGCCGTTAACTTGCTTTTGATAGCAATCTTAAAAAACATGCTAAACTACGTACTACCTAACCAAATTCAATTACTGAATAAAACTAAAAAGATGCCTATGTTCTTTCAATAAAAAAATATCGATATATTACTTTCTATAGATACATTTATTTATAGAAACCAATGCTAAAATAGTAACAGTTAATTAGTTGCCTAATTTAAAATCTCAAGTCAAAAACAATAATGTATGATGAAAATACATCAATAGAAGCAATTCAATGTAGAAAAAACCTAAAAAATAGAAGAACGAATGAAGAATCTCCGGAATGCTTCGTTTATAAAAAAGCATTTTTGAAATAAGGAGTATTTAGAAAAACCTGTAATGTTCCTGAAACCTGAAAATTATAGATTCGATAATTCCGCATATAACATAATATTATGTATGTTTAATTTATTCTGCAACTCTCAATGATTTAAAACCTTCTAATAACAATTTATTATATCTGATGTTAAACGGTTAATAACAACTTAATGAAATTTTAAACATAGTGTATTACATTGTATTATATATGGTATTTTAGTGTATAAGATAATGCAATGAAAAAAATTTTCTTCGATCTGAATTCGAACGTCGGATTAATAGATTTAAATTAGTACTATCCCTCTTAAAAGATTCATAAAAAATAATATTATCTTTTTATAAATAGTATAATACAAATTTTGGAGTAAACGTGGTATAAGGATTCCGAGAATTCCCTTCCGAACAACTTGGCATTAATTAATTTTAGTATACCAGGTCGTACCGTACTTATGAAATTAGTAACCTTCATCGATAATTCTGAATTATAGGCTATTCATTTCGTGTAATATGAAAGTTACATATTTGAGTGCTTTTTGTTTCATTTTAGTAAGGTTACTTCATAAACGATTAACGGTACATAAAGAAATCCGTAAAAAATGAAATAAAAAAGTGATGGGTATATTCGGTGATCTGAAAACCTGTCAAAATATTTAATAAAACTTGATGTTTCGTAGATTTCAAGCTTCAATTGATTCAATAATAAATAATTAAAAATAAAATAATTTGGTATTATTATTTTTAACTACATTATAAGCTCGTTAAATAATTACAGTTTTATTTTATCTTAGTTTCGAGTGAACACGTGCATATTTTTCAACTTTAGACGAAAGTAAATGTATCCACGTACAACGGAAGTATAAATATCGATTTATAGCTATTTTATGAAATAATTTTAATAACATCAGTAAATTATAAAATAAAATAGATTATGCGATCGACTGCCTAAATTCATTGAAAAGAATGTTTTTAAATACATTTTTATCATATTCCAAATTGAGTTAGACGATTCAAATTACGGCTTTTGACCTATTAAAAAATATTTAAGTGTGAAAATTCGCTTAAATGCTCCGCATATATTTTATGATAGTAATAAAGGTGTAAGTCACATGCATTTGTAAAAAGTTTGTTAAAGCTCAGCCAAAAATATTGTAAATTAAAAATTATTTCAAATTGTTGTTCTAACGTAACGTAATGTAAAATGGAACGTAAGAGGTCACGCACAAAAATTGTATACAGTAAGTATAATTTTGAATTTTTTTTATCCCTTATTGTAAAAATTGGCGATATTATAGCTATAATGCTTTTATGAAATTTGATATTTTAACCCAAAATTTTCAATTTACCAAGTCTAATATTTATTTATTGAGATAATACTATTTATACTTACATAATATACAAATTATGTTTTCAGTTGCATGTCCTCTCTAGAATTTTATGACAATAAATTCCATTTATTGTTATTCAAAATATATTATATAGTTTATCAGGTCAGATAATCCAATAGTATTTATGTAATAAGTATTAAGTAAAAAATATAATATTAGTTGATTTATTTTAGTAAGTTGAGTAATAAATAAACACAAGAATTTCTTGGTTAACCCACGTTTGCGATTAAAATTTTAAATTAGTATCAAGTGTCACAAAAAACTGTTATATATAAAATGAGATTGATTTGACGTACAATTATGTATATAAAATCCTCGTGGTAACTTCATGACGGGTTTATTACCTGTGTTTCTGTGTATGTATTACACATTACGTCTTTTATAGTGTTACTTCCACAATTGTGTTTAAAAAAAAATATATCCATTTTATGCCTAAAGGAAATCTCACAAGAAGAATATAGTTATGCGAACTATTAAATTGTCCAATTAGTATTTTATAAGCATCATTTAATTGCATTTAACAACAAAGCAAGCGTACCCAACTTATAACAAAAACACGAATATGAAATGCACGTTACTTTAATAATAATTGCTGTACATCAAATTTATCTACTTTCCAATCGAATAGGTAGTATACCTATGCTGTTACATGCTAGATAAATTAACATTACAGTCGAGTTTGCAGTAACTTTTCGAATTTTAAAAGATACCTTTGCCAATCTTTTAAAGCCATTAATAAGGTGATAAATAATACGACAAAGGTACTTCTTCGCAATCTTCAGTCAAAAACAGTTACAATTTATTTGAAAAATATATCACGAATAAAACAAAACTTTTGAACAGAAGTTCAAAATTTTATCCTTTAACAGATTTCGGGAATTAACTTTTATAACTACTATATAGTATAGAGCGAGTTTGCCTGTGACCGTACTTAGCATGAAACGATATAAAATGAAATAATGGTAAAATCGTAAAACAAAAGTTTAAAAAAATAATAATGTCTATTTTCCGCTATTTTTACTTTATTAAATTGATGAATTACCAAATAAAGTTGGCAAAGCATAAAGTAATAAAATACGATTCAATGTGTTAGTATGCAAATTTACATGCCTCGGTTTACATTTGTTATAAAAAGCGTTAGTGTAATCGCAACCTTTACAAGCTAACAATAAATTGTTTTTATTTAACCCCGGCGTATACCTGGTGGACTTTAGTTACATTAGTGGCCTGGTGAGGTATGAGTTAAAATAGACAAATGTATTAGATTTTTGTGTTGATTTTAGAAGGATATATGTTCAATGTTATTTAAAATCAATTTTTCAAGTCTTTTTCAACTTCTGAACCCGAATTTAAGTCTTAAACAGGCATATTCTCTTCTTCAACCTCTTTCCAAAGCTATAATAACCGTGCTTCCTCTTTCTCATATACATAATACATAACTGTAATATTTTATATAAAACTAATAAATGTAAGAAATGATTTACTTTGAAGTAAACGCAATTAAAATTAAAATTTAAAAAATCTGTCACATAAAGAGTCAGGTGGACTATGAGCACGTATTTACTAAATTAGATAAATACTGCATGCACAATTGCTGATCTACGACAGACTTTTCGATCTATTTATGCTTATAGTGAAAACAAAATCTCAGGTTATTCGGACAGGTTAAATCAAACAAATTATAACTTGTTAGCCAACGTTTCGGAGGATTATATTCTCTCCATCTTCAGGACTGATATGGAAACAACTTCAACAATAAGTACGTGAAATGCTAAAAAAAAACTGAATACACTCACCAAACAAGTAAAAATGGTAAGGTTGTTTGATTTTAAAAAATTGATGGTGCGTGGGACACGTATTCAGTTTTTTTTAACATTTTACGTACTTATTGTTGAACTTTTGTTTCCATATCAGTCCTGAAGATGGAGAGAATATAATCCTCCGAAACGTTGGCTAACAAGTTATAATTTGTTTGATTTAACCTGTCCGAATAACCTGAGACACCGTTTTCCATTTCAATATTTATGCTTAGTAAGGTTCAACTCGAAGATACACAAAATTTGGCAAAAATATTAATTATTTTAATTGACGTTTAACACGTTTTAAAGTGCGTTGGGGTATAATATACCCCACCAGGCAAATGGCGGGTTAAAATTTAACTAATATAGATATTTGTTTGATTATTATTCGATTGTATAATATTCAAACTATGTATCGAGAATGATTTCAAGTTGTTATTATTTCATTAAATTGAAATAATTGTTGTGCTGTTAATCGGCCGAAATTTGACGCATTTGGCCTATTGTGTATTTTATAATATAGGTACAACATACAATGTCTATGTGACTGGGAAATTAATTTTAAAATAAAGTCAATTCCAATTATTATTAGTATACATAGGTGATAATGCGTATAATAAGGCCATTCGATCTAAACAAAAGTAAAAGTTTTGAAAACTTAAGAATTTTAAATACAGACAACCTCAATTAAATACAAAATCTTACGCCGCTACAAAAATCTTTATATAAAAATAAAACAACAACTACTCATATAAAAATACAAACCACTTCTCATGGTTTGAAAATTAGAATTTTGAAAAAAAAATTTCGTTCAGCATTTTCTTACCATAGAAAAATACCTACTCATTAAACTTGCAATAAACCGAGAAAATGAGATTTTTTTAAATACTATTGTCCGAAACTATTCATTTAATTTTAAGAAATAAATGTAAAGAATTTACTATTTTGTAAAATTTTCGCAATTTTAATACTAACTGCCTCCAACTGAAATGCCTTTTAGATAGGTATAATATGAGCTGAATTCTTTTTTAGAGAGTTTAATACCTACCTACAGCTTACATCATAAGTTACACTTAAAAAATAGTTTATACCTGAATTACGTCAAGACGATCGACATCTGTTTTAATCTAAAAATATCGGTATATCTTCAATACTCTAACTGTTCAGTAAACTATAAAACCTTAAATTTTATTACATTAAATATATTAGAATTTTTTCAAGTTGCGTATTTAAGTATTGAAGAAATATGATTTATTTATATGCTTATGTCTGTTTAAAAAAAAAATTAGATTCCCGGTATACCTACTGGTAGATAATAAACACGAAATATTCAACAACGGCGCATTAAAATTTCAGTATTTATAACATCATGTTACTGTCAGTAATGTCTTTTATATTTATTTTATCCTTAAAACTAATTTAAATTTCTTCTTAACGGGCTGTACTTTTTAATTATCTTTTCCACGTTTTCCTTTTTTGGTTTTCATATCTTACAGTAAATAAAACCTACAGGCACATAATACCTACTGCTATAACTATGTAAATGTTAGCAGTCAGTTAAACTAACAATGAATCATTTTAGTTCTTCTGCCGTAAAAAACAACTTACTTTGAAAATTTCAATAATAAGTCCAAGTCCGAGTAATTGTTTGTTTTACCAATATTATTAAGCAATAATAATAATTACTGTGTACTAACCAGTACACTTAATTATGCAAAGCATTTGAAAATTATCTAAATATGATTAATTCTATGCAAAATTCTTCCTTCCCTTGGAAGGGACATGGCAAAACCATCTATGCTATTTACCATAACCTTTCTCCAAATGTTAAACAGTAGGTTTTCTATATAATAATGTGCTACAAAGTCGAAATCGATTTAAAAGGAGTAGAAAACAGAGTAACAATAATTAATAACTAGTTGTTAAATATAAAATGGATGATACAAATATAAACTAAAACAGCAAAAATCTCAAATTCGATATAAAAATAATTAGACCTATTTAGACATATTGGTATGTTGAAGGTAGATGACCACGTTGGAAAAGTTATTGTGAAAACCGTGTTGAATATAAAACAAACAATCAAACAAAACTCTCCTAGCGTGTACAAGGCACATCAATTATTATTATTAGCAATACTACTCATTGTGTCCATTAGAACAATATTAAAACATTTACATTACATTTCTTTTTTTGTAGCCCCGAGGAAATGAATCAAGGTTAGATAAACCTCCGCAGTATGTTATGGTTCGATTTATTTATTTTATCTAAATTAAAATTTAAAAATTTTTTTCCATGCGTTGGATCAACTGGTTGAGGTTATCAATTTTGGATTGTAGCTGTTCTTGACTCTATCTAAGCGAAACATATAATCTTTATAAGTATTTTATTTCCTGTTGATACCTACAAAAAAAAATACCGGGCGAAATAATAAAACGATATTATAATAATTATTTTGATATAATAAGTATATGTTGGAGAAGTTAACACCAATCTATACTCTAAAGCTATAATAACTTTTTGAAATAAACTTCATAGATCAGTCCTGCACTAATGTGTATGCTTTGATAGTAATTTCTAACATAATCACCTTTTAAGGATTTAATGTTAACTTTTATAATTCCTATTAAACTTTTGCATGGATATTGGATACAGTAGTACCTAGTATATTATCTAATGTGAAAAGTTGATTTCTCTAGAGGTAATCGAAAATATTTTTATAAACTTATTATATTTAAATAAAATATTTGATGATTTTGTCAAGTATCGAGGGTGCTTTAAAAAAATTGTCCTTTGGTGAAGGATACCGGAAGTTTTTATATATTCAATGGTTAATAAATAATAAATTTTTTATTTTGTTTCACGTTAAAAATTGCAAGCAAAATTTCTAAATTTATCGAAGTACCTACAAACTTCACATTATTACAAAAACACGAAGCATACATTTTTTATTACTTGATTTTATATAAATTAATAAATACGGTACAACTTTATTATTTGTAATTTTATACGTTTATATCGCCGATTAAACCGGTTCATCCAAGTCTGAGGGCTTTTTGCAAGTTCATTAAGGCGTATTACGAAGATGCTTCAAGTGAAATAATAATATGAGCTCTAAAAAATACTGACTAAAGGTAAACACAAAACATAAATCGCTAAAAGCAATAAATGTGTTGGTGGTATTCAGTAGTTCTACTCAATCGAAATAAAAACGGATTGATGATATCATTATCCACTTGAAAAATATTTCATTACCCACAATAAAATTTATAATTTACCTGAAAGATAACTAGAATCAATTGACAATTATGAATCTCCATACTAAATTTAAATGTAGGTAGGTATAGCCAATAATGATAGATTTACTAATTGTACCAGTATTCCATGTCGTGAAGTAAATTTCATTCATTTCAAAAACTAAAACTATAATAATAGAAAAAGATCCCACGTATACTTTCAATAGACATTTGATATTTTTAAAATAATTTACAGTAATCCCGTTCTAATATTGTCAACTACAAAACTAAGTTTTTGTCAAACAAAAATAACAAAATTAAATTATAATTAACAAGGCAAATTTGTAGGGGAAAGTCGGGTGGTTTGAGCCGTCGGGTGCTTAAAGCCACTTCAATTTTTCGGTCTATTGACAGTGACATCTATTGGTGACTTATGTGAAGTTGTTGTTAAACCAATACTTCACTTTTCATAAGGTCTCGTAAACAAAATACCGACTTGCTATATGTTAGCCACACAACGTGCTCCAAACATTAACAAAATAGTTTTTGCTAGACATTTTAAATAATTCGTTTCGTGAACATTTTCAAAAGATTTTTCAATGTAGATATCATTAATATGTTACATAGATGTTAATATAGAAGGCTAGATACGCAACTCCCAATACATGCAATGTAATAGAAGTGAAGCCTGGCGGCCATTTGTAGTAAAGGCAAAATAAGTAATACATTTCACTAATATGACAGATGTATGACAGGTTTCACATTTACACACGGATTAGTTATCTAAAGGCTAGATATTATCAGATACGCAACTCCTAATACATGCAATATAACAGAAGTAAAGCCCCAATATCAACTGGCGGCCATTTGTAGATAAGGCAAATTGGCATACATTTACAATAGATGACAGGCTTCACTTCTGCGCTCGAGTTAGTTATCTAGCCTTCTATTAACATCTATGATATGTTATAAATTCGATAAATTTTCACGTGTATAAAGTTTTCGTAGTATTGCATCGTACGTAATTTTTTTTCACTATACTAAAAAAGTGTCGTCATTCGGGTGGTTTGAGCCAGCGATGTCGGGTGGTTTGAGCCACACATTTTTTTTTTTCGTATTTTGCATTCCTATAAATATTTACGATTGGAAATTATAGAAAATTCCTCTAAAAGTCTTGCCCTTTTTCGATTTTGACCGAAATTGGTCCAATTCAGGCAAAACCAGAAGCCAAAAAATCGAATCGAGGAAGCGACAAACATCATCGTCATTTTGCAACAAAAATCGCAACAACCCATCGCATGCAATACGTGCAAAATTGCAGTTCATTTAAAGTGTTTTACACATGCCAAAATTATGACTCCGATGTGGACTCGGAATCGAATAATTAATCGAGCTGTAATCCATCTTTATTTTCTTTTGGGTGATGCCATTTGAACAATAAATTACTAATTTTCATTGATATTGTGCGTTTTTATTTTATTTCTTCAAGTTTTCTACTGTTTTCTTCAGATTTTTTAAGGTGGCTCAAACCACCCGACAATTTTTGTTCAAATTTAACCCATTTGTATAATCGAAAAAAAATAAGCTTTTTTTCCAAATTCGAAAAATCAATGATGCAAGAGCGTAGATATTGAGGTAAGCCTTCTAACAGTACATCCACTTCATGATATCTTCATCCAGTGAGATTTTATAGCTAAAAAACAAAACATGGCTCAAACCACCCGACTTTCCCCTAAATATTGGCCAAACTAACCATTACGTAATATCTACAGCTGCAAACTCTTTAAATCCGATGTTAAACCGTCGCTGAAAGTTTAAGAAAAATTTTGATTTTTATTGCTTATGTTTAAAACTTAAGAAATAAAATACAAAAATATAGTATAATATAATAAATATATTTATAATACTACTACATAAAATAAAAACCAATTAGTTTCACATTTATTTTTAGTTTGATTATGATGAAAAAAAATAAAGAAAATCTTGAAAAGTTAATAATTGTTCTTATTTAGATATAGTGAAGAAACTGCAAGTATGACTTAAATAATAAGCTCCCTTTCAAATAAATCAAGTGGAAATCTCGAATGTTAATTTATTTTATACTATATTATTCAATGTCGACATTGATAGATATCAAGTAATAAATAATAGTGTTCATAAAAATAATTTTGTACTGATGATTTTATAAACGTTTAAATTTTTACATATTGCACAGTTAAAATTACATAAAGCTGTGTTATATCTGTAATATGTCCTGGAGTGTCCATAATATTCTGAAAATACTGTACACTTTAAAAAATAAGAATTTTCTTGGGATTTTAATCAGAAAAAAATCGGGAGTTATTGATGGTAAAGTATGACCTTAAATTGAAAATAAATATACTACAATAAACACTTGGACATTGTAGTATACCAATCAATATATTATTCTACCTACTGCCTAGGCATAACAATTTATCAAGAATATTAATAGTTAAATACTGATTGATGATTTTGATAAAGAAACACCTCTGATTTAAAACTCCTATCAAGTAAATTACTATTAGTGCAGTTTTATGGAAGTTATAATTAAATACATCGGTTTATTAGTTACTAGCACTGACGTGCTTTTTAATTTTTTACATCAATATCCATCTAAATTAATCCCATCTGTAATACTTGAGAATAATCATGCCTTAATTGAAACGCTAATTATTTATTTCCTTCTTACGAATAGTAAGTATGGACAATTCAATAACTTTTGGAATATAATTTTCGTTATCAAAATATATTATGTAATAAGTAGAATTAAAAAAGCTCAGATGAATCTAACTTCTAAAAGTCTAAAGAATTGTTACTATGCTTTAACATATTGAAAACGTTTTGATTTTTTTCAAAAAAGCAAAACAAATCCTGAGTAATGTAGGAATGAGATAAAGCGATGGCCGGTGATTTGTGGACACGTATGCTTGTTAGACAATCTAGGAATAAAAGGTCGAGATTTTCAGTAAAAGAAATTCTCATAGTTGAAGAAAGTACCACATGTTTTGCACGATATGCCGGTTGTCGAGTCAATAGTATTCGTGGGTGAACGGAAAATAATGTTAAAGAAGACAAATGTTGGTTATTGATACTGTCACTTACAAATGTACATTTGATCAGATAAAATGCTAGAGTCACATAATTTAAACAATTTTTAACTAGCACAGATAGGCTACTGAAAGCATAAAAGTTTTTAAGTTCCTCATGCCATATTATATAAATGCCAAGCTCTATTACTACATATTTCTACAATAGTAATAGAATTGACAAGAAAGAAGCGCATAAAATTGTAATATGGTAAGACTTATGTAAAAAAATGCATTTGCATTTACAATGAATCATATCTGTTATATTCAAATAAGCATTCTCTTCTTTACATGTCATAAAACCTACATATTATTTCTATAAAACTTATTTAACCGTTTGATTAAATGCAATTCAGTCTATAAACTAACCAATTTAAGTAATTTTAGATGTAAATGATATTATAAAAATTATTATAACTCAACTTTTAATAACGTCATAAATTCTAGTAGAAGAAGATATTAAAAGGCAACAGCAATTTTTATTTATTAATCCTTTTTATCGATCAAGATATTACGATTAGTTACAACTTAAATTTCCCTATCGATTAGCAAGCGTCAAATAATATAAGATACGTGTTTTTAATGCGTTTAAACATCCATTTTAAAGTTGAATTTTAGATAGAATAAAATTTTTTTTTCTGTACAAGAAAGTATTATTATTTTTTTTTCATTTACTAAAATTAGGTATCTAATAATGTCAAATTTTAAAGAAATTTTAAGATTTTCAATTCCGAAATTTTTCATTGCTATTATCTTTTCCAAATATTTCCTGTTCATTTTAATTTCCAAAAAATTTTTAAATAACATTTTTACGAATCTACTATAATGATTATAATAATATACGTAATATTTTACGTTTTTAACGTTTTCTCCAATTTTTGTTAAAAATTAAAATATCTTATTGACCATTATTATTTATTATGGTGATCCTGGTATTAGGACAAGGACTGAATAATAAACAATAATTGTATTAAATATTCCAATTCAAAATCATAAAATTCTATCAGTTCTAATAATATTTAACATTTGCATAAATTCCATTAAATATCGTTCCATTTTATTAACATACTATAAAAAATATGAATGCGTGAAAAATATATTGAGACGATAAAACCTATTAATACAGTACAGTTTCGCTAATCCGGATCAATTAAATGTGACCGAATCCGAAGTAATGAAAAATCAGGATTGCTGGAGCAATTTGAAAGTAAATACTTTTATTATACATACTTTAGAGAAAAACTAAACAACCATGAACATTATAAAAATTTAAATTAAATAAACCTTTCTATACAACTATTACAGAATACGAACATTTTGGCTCTATTTTTAGTTCAAAAAATACACATTCTTCCCACCTGTTACAGAATATTTCATTCTTTTGTTGTTGTTTTACCGGTTTTATAACGCCTGTGCATCAGTCGTATAGAAAGTATAGTCTGGAACTCGTTTGGAATGGCTATTCTGCACTCGTGGATCGTAACCCTCGCCTAACGACTAGGGTGACAAACTTTCCCCTCGTGAACGATGTGCCAATTCCTAACTCGTTACAAAATATACTATTCTAAAATCAAATAACAAAATCTCATATTTTTTGTTCGTTGCATGCATCCTTGTTTAGCCTCCATTGAAAATACGGCGAGAAATATAAATATAACGTAAACACATATGAACATTATGATATTCTTCATATTATTATGTGTGTGTTTTTTATGATTCGGATTAGATTAGGGTTTAGTCCAGATTACAAGTAAATCCGGATTAGTACATGTTCGGATTAACGGAACTTAACTGTATTTCATAAGATAAAATTTTTAATGACAATTTCATCGAATTTTAACCGCATTCTAATGAAATATTCATTATGAAAGTAACACCCTTCGTAGTGTCCGATTGGTAATTAAAATGTTTTCCAGTTTTATTACTCGTCCTAAGATACAAAAATTGTAATTTGAATAAACCCATGTCAAGATAATTAATGGTATTGGAAGCCCTTACTATTGCAATAGAAAATCAAACTAGTTTCTACATTCTTCGTAAATTATTTAATAGAAGGACCAGCCCAGTGAAAAGTCATGAAGATCTCGAATAAGAAACCCTCTATTGAGTATAAATATTACATATTGCATAATATATACATACGTAATATGAGTAACCCTTGTTCTCAAGTAAATAATTTCACGGTGGTCACATAAATAATAAACTAATATAAAAATATAAAAGATATACTTTATCGAAGATTCATTTGATATTTATGATAATAATGAATAACGTTATTAGGATTATCTTCTAGCGTCAACAGAATAAGAGTATTAATAAGCAAATTTTAGTGCTTCGAATAGTTTATAATAATATAATAAATAGTATCTTAAAGATGTTGCATTTTATGCAAACAAAATAATTTATTAATTGAAGTAATTAACTACAACGAAAAGATTAATACTTATGGTATCTGCACATAAATTTATAATAGCAAGTATTTTATTATAATTAATGTTAAAACAGTATTTTGGCCCCATGTACAAAATTTTAACAACAGCCGATTAAATCCTAACGTTCTAGGCCCAATTCTGTACATTTTATTTGTTGCAGACTTTCTGTCCAAAACGATGGTGGCAACCCTTGCCCACTATACAGCTGTGATATGATCATATATGCAAACCCATCCATTTCTTCAGATATGCTGCAATCAAACTTGAACTTTATCCAGAAATATATGAAGATCTGGCTTAATAAAACAATCCACAAATTTGAGTATTTTTGTACAAAGTACAAAAATAGTAATTTTAGCCAAAAGACAATTTGAAAATGATTGATTTATGCATCTAAAAGCACTTTCACAATGTTCTACCTAATACGATTTTTAAAATTTTATAAGTAGTTATATTTCGAACAGACAAGTTCGGACAAATTTATATTTGTATATTAGATTATTATTAATACATTAGATTAAAAAGAAGTGATTATAAATTATTATAAGAACGTTTGTTAAATAGTGATAACATAACTTTTCCTTCCTTAAGCTGCTTGTGTGTCCTCGTGCAATTTTTGAATCAGGTTTAGTTCTACTGCTTCTTTTTGGGTGACCTTGATGACAGTTTTACTTTTGCAGAGTCATTTGTATATTTGTTTTTTGAATTTCACTAAGATACATAATTATAAAAATTATAATAGTTAGCATCATAAAGAAAGTAACGAAGTAATCGACATAATTCATCAATGGTTGTGTTATGGATGGTTTTTCTTTTACTCTTTCGAGATCTTGCTTAAGTTGATTGAGATTTTCTAGATCTTCATAGATTTTCTATGAAGCTGGTTCTTTGAATAAAATGTTTGCTGATTTTATAGTTGCAATATTATTTCTTTTCGTCGGTCAAAACTGGTCAAAAATGCGTGTTTTGGACATTCTTGCAGGTTTTTTAATTTACAAACATGCGGTGATGATTTGATTCTTGCCAGTAGTTTGACTTATTCCATGTGTACAATCTTTTAACCATCTTTCGTCATCTTTCCATTTTAGATTATATGAAGTTGGAGGCACAAAAATTAGAGAATGAGAATTTGAGAATATAGAGGGACAGCCATTAACAAATATTTGTCACAAGTATTTGTTAATGGCTCTGCTACGCTATCTAGTTGACGGTGTGATATCTACGTTTAAATTTTTAATTTATGGCTGATCCTTTATATACAGGGTGCTATTTTTGCAAAAATAAGTTTTTATAATGTTAATTTCCTATGTTCAGCTGACTCATTCAGCACCCTGTATATAGAGAACCAAAAATTAAGACGTAGAGATAACCCCCTCCACTAAATGGCGTAGCAGAGCCATCAAGAAATACTTGTAACAAGTATACCCATAAGAGCTGTCCCTCTATATATACATACTCTTTGGTTGGATTTAGAATTGGGATCTTTAATATCATTACTATGGTGTTTTTTTACGATCATTAATGTGAATTTTAAAGTTTTGTCCAAAACTCGATATTTTTGTCTGGCGAGATTAGCCCTAAGCCGTATTTATAATTGGGAATGGTTATAATAAAAATAAATTGTGAAAATGAGAATGGATTTTTGCGTTACCTAGATTTTCACTAAAATAATCATCACTCTGAATTGGGGTTACTTGAAGTAGGTACGTGGATCGTACTATGCCCAGGGTTGTCCTGTAAAGAAGTATTCTTTTTCAGTCTTTTGATATTTCTTATATGAAAATTTGTTAGTTGTCCTTCATTTGATTATCCTTCAATTTGTATTCTCCGTTTTATTGGTTATTTGGATATTATTGCACAGTGGATCTGTTTTCTGGGTTTGTGTTTTTCGTATAAACGCAACGTCTGTATTTATTTGTGGGGGATCTCCTTTATTTTTATTTCGTTTTTCCAAAAAAAAACTCACGTTTTCGTGAGTTTTACGATAAATTTGGTCTATGAATGGTAAAAGTCTAACAAAAGTTCATTTTTTCTCTTAGTATTGTATTTTTCGTAAATGATCCTGTCTAGCGATAGGTCAATTTCGTGATCATATGGGTCGTATAAGATGGAAAAAGGAGATAATCCGGTGACCGAATGGATTGATTGGTTATAAATGAGAATTGCAATAAATTATTTTTTGATTTTGTGGAGTCTCGTTAGGTGATTTTAGTTTAAGGATTCGTAATTTTTCTACTAACACGTTGAATGTAGAGTTTGAATTTTGATTGTTTAGAGTGGTAAAGTGGAGTTTAATTTTATGAAATTGACAATATTCTTTGAAGGTTTGTTGAAGAATTCTTTGCCTTGGTCGCAAACAAGACGTTTCAAGTAGTTATGGTGACAGAAATAATGACGGAGTTTGTTTAGAACAGTGAGACCGGTTCCATCTTTAATGAAATACGCTTGGGCATATTTCGAGAAAAAATCGATTATAGTTAGAAATTTACAGTTTTTATGTTATAGGGATGTCTTTGGTATTTGGATTGAAGGTATAATTCGCATTTATTGATTGAAGTGAGAATTGTCTTCATATTTTATGAAAAATATTGATTTTAAAGTGGTTATATGTTTTTACTACTCTAAACTAAGAGGTTGTGGTCAGTTTCTCTAGTGAATCTTCGTGTAATAAATTATGGAAAGCAATTCTTTCTCAATAGTACTTTAGTTTCTCTCTGCTGAGTTTAGCATTCTGGAATAGTAAGTTCTGGGTTTGTTGTTCGGACTGTATGTTAGAAGCATCGGTGGTCAGCTTAAAATCTTTTTCAAAATCTAGGCATGTTAGGACGGGTGCATTTGTCAGTAGTTCTTTACATAGTTCTGTTTATAAAGAAAACTAAAACATTCTCTATATTCTGTATTTTGTATGTCTATTTTATGATTCATTTTTAGACATTTTGACATTGGGGCGACGATTTTTGCAAAGTTTGCAATGAATTGACGATAATAACCTAGCAGACCTAGAAAGGATCGCATTTCCTTGATAGTTTTTGATATTGGATATTTTTATTGTTATTGATATTGTTGTATTGCAGCGATTTTTGTTGGGTTTCCTTTGATTTTTTCAGGTGTTATTATTATTATTAAGTAGCGCTGCAACCCAGGGTGGGTTTTGGCTAAGCACTTCATTATATGATGAGTTTTCAAGGCAGATTACCTCGGTGGTTTGCCATTGCCTGCCGAGGAAGGACGGCTAGAATACAGTTCTTGCTCTACTCGGGCTCGAACCAGGGTTCTCTGCTTTATTACGTGCCCCTTATGATGAATTAAAATGAACCTTAAGGTTAATTTCTTTTAGACATTTGAATATTAGTTGAATGTGATTGAGGTGTTCTTGTAAAGATTTGGAAAAAATGACTACATCATCCATCTAAACAAAGCAGAATTTGTAAAAGAAATCTTTTAATACGTCGTCCATCATTCTTTGGAATGATGCAGAAATGATATTTAATCTGAAAGGCATTCTAAGGTATTCGTAGTGGCCGTTGTTTATTTTAAACGCAATTTTTTCTATGGATTCGGAATCCATTTCTATCTAATATAATTCTTGGGCTAGATCTAGTGTTGTGAAGTATATGCATCCGTCAAGGTTGTCTAATATTTCTTCTATTCGGGGTAGTGGATATTAGTCTTCTACTGTCTTATCATTCAATTTTCGATAATCAATGACCATTCTAAATTTTCTTTTTCCACTAGCGTTCAGTTTTCTTTGGTACTATCCATACGGGAGCACTATAAAGTGAAATTGAGGGTCCTATGATTTTATTATCTAATAATTTTTGCATGGCTTTAGCATGTCTAAAGGACTTAACAAAATTTCGTCTGAGACACGAATTTTATGTTTTACATGATTAGTAAAACTAAGGTCGGCATTTTCGTAATAAAAGATATCTTTAAAGTTGACAAACAAATCGGTAATTTTCTGTTTTCTTCTTTATTAAGCTGATCAGCTCTAATTAGTTTATGGATTTTTTGTGGACGTTCGATGGTCTCTTCTCTTGTGGATTGTGTGATACGAGTATTAAAATATTATGTGGGTAGTACGTTGATTCTCTCAGTGAAGTTGATTTATATCCAGTCTATTGATTTTGGAATATTGTAAATAGTGTCTTTTGCTGTAGCTATACATTCAGGTATTTATAAAGTTTCAATTACTTTTGTGTAAAGTATGAAGACTTCACCTTCGTCAATCGTTACTGGAACATCGATATATTTTTTGCTGTTAGTTTTAGAATTAATTTGATTATTGTTGTATTCTAAAAAGAATGGTATTTTCGTGAATTGTGAAGTAAGAATTTTGTTTTTATAGTCTACATTTAAATTGTTAAGATCTTTAGATCCGATAAGAACATCAAATTTCTTATGCCAAATCTATGATTATGATTTTGAAAGAGGTGTCAATTGATATTATAGGTTTTGATTTGCCTTGACTCTTTGATAGACTTGAAACTGAAAATGATTGAGTTTATGGCACCAGAGTCAGGTTAAAATTGATTTAATCTTGGCTTGCTGAAGTACGTTGAAGTTTGAACTGACAGTGGTGTAGATTTATATGGAACTCTTTGCGTCATATTTCTTGGTTTTGGTCCGAAATCTTGTTTATTAATAGGAAATCTGGGTTGGTGAATGGGTTTATTAATAGCCCTTGAAAAAGGTTTCGGTTGAAATTTGAACGGTTTTGGTTGGAATTGAAATGGTTTTGGTTGCAATTGGAAAGGTTTTGTTTAAGGTTGAGCTTGAATTGGGTTTGGAGTAAATCTAAAAGGTTGTTGTGTTTTATTCTGTCGTCGTACTTAATCAGTGTAGCTATTTTCGTGGATTTTGTTGTCATAGATTCTGCATTTATATAGCGCGTCTTCTAAACAAATCAATTCAAAATCGATCAAATAGGTTCGGTATAGTTCTAATAAGCCCGAATAAAATACTTGTAATGATTGTCTTTGATGTAATAATTTTTTTAAATAAAAATAGATTTGCGTCGGTTTCATGCAATTGTACATATTGCAATAAATCAAAATTCCAGAGATTGTTACAAGCATCAAGCATAACGAACAACTAACTTAAATTTAATTTTTACACAGTTTTATAATTAAAAATTCTTTATCTTTGATAAGTGATAACATTAGACATAGGGTATAATGGTCATAAAATAATTAAAAAGTACATTTGTTAGATATTGATGTAATAAAAGATTGTTATAAACTTATAATAGATTAAAAAAAGTGATGGTAAATTATAAAAATATACTAATACATAACTTAAACTGATAGTAAAAATAGTAAAACGCAGCAAAACATATGTAAAGCTCATGGTACAGTACCAACGAAGTTATTACCACCGACAACATGTCTAAATTGTCGACAAGTAAGTATGTATGATTCAATGTCATACTAGAGTATACGTGAATATGACACGAATTAAAACTTTTCGACAATATTGTTTGCAAGTTTAGGAATTATACAGGCACAATTCCACTGAGGCAACACTGAACGACATGAGGCATGCTAATGCACAGGTATAGTGGACGTTGTAAGTATTTTAGAACATTCTGTAAAATATTGTTGATAAGTTGTCAACTTGCTCAAGATCTGCGAACACTATAAACTTCTTGACATATTATGTATGTATACACAGAGATTGTAGATTACAGATTTCTGTAGTACAAATTAGCTCAAATTCAAACATTTAATTTTTTAACATTTAAACATTTTAATTTTCTTCCTGTTACAATCATACCCAGTTAGCAGCGTGTAGCTCTATGATTTTCTCATAAACAAAGGTGGATTCAAGAGGGAATCTCTACATCCCATGCTTTTTCAAAAAATAAAAAAATTGATAAAATGTACTAAATTGCGACTAATTTTGAAAAATACCTCAGGTTTTTATCGGAAAATATTTACTCCTCCCAATCCCGATAAACTTTGGGTGGATCAGGTCTAATTCATACAGGTACAAGATACAAAATTTATTTTTGTAGAACAAATTAGCACAACTTCTATTCTGCGTTTTAATATAACAATTGTTTTCAATTTTGTTTAATTTTTGAGAATTGGTCCTGTTAGGTTAATATTTAGCTAGCAGTGCTACAATTTTCTTGTAGCATAAATTAGTTCAAATGAAGCATTAAAGAATTTAGAATATTATTTATTTACAACAATAAAGAATGTTGAATGCGTTAACAAGCAAAGGGAAATGATCACCACCTAAATGCAGTAAACGCGCCGAATCTTATTACCTACAGTTACTAACTGCTTTAAGCTACAGATGTTAAAATTGGTTATTTAAATAAAAACCTAATATGAGTCAAAAACTATACGTATTTTATCATTTAACTCAAACCATATTAAGATTCCCTAAAAGTTTCTTTGTTTGGTGAAATTACCTGTTTTTAAAATTTATTTTGTTGTTGAATTAAGCAAATTTAGCAGCAACGGTTATTACTCTTCAGCCAACAGGCGGATGTGGAATTCTAACCCACTAGCACTACTACTTATTTATTATTCGCTTATGTTTTCCACTGATGGGCTGTGTAATTTATCGGTCCTGTTCTCTTATCTATCTTCTTGTGTAAGCATTATGATTTGTTAATAATAATTATACGGTCGAATGAAAGAAACAGGAAGAATTCATTATTAGATTTTAAATGTGCATGAGTAAAACGTTTAAACATTAAATAAAGCCACGACAATCTAGAAATTAAGACGTTATATTATAATCGGTTTACAAGATTTTTATCAAAATCTCCTGTTATTTATATCTTATTTATGTAACTATTTGTTAATGTGCTGCAATTACACCTATATTTTATATAAAAAAGATGCAAATTTTATATCAAATCATTAGTTTACACTTGAAATTGGTTATTTTAATAAATTTGGTTACATTAAACAACGTAGCTGCATAAGTATCGATCAATTTGTTACAATTTAAAACAAAATTATATTATTCGTCAACGGCTTTTAGGCAATTAAATATTTTTATTCGGCTGCTTCCTTAGATGGTAGCTATATTGATGATTCTCGTCAAAAAACAATAATTCGACTTATTAGTTGTTGTTAGGCATGATTATAATATTAATAAATTTGAAACCAGAGGACGTAGCTCGAGGACAAAAAAATTTCCAGGGAAATAACGTTCTATCACGCAATTATTATTATTATTACATGTCCGACAGTAGAGCTCGAAAAAATTATTAATTAACTTATGAATTACTATTAAATTAATTAATACTGTTCCGCCACTTGTGAGAAGTCAATTTGACATTTACTACTTCTTGCAAGGTTAAAATTTATTTCTGGTGTATGAATAAATGAACTGTTTTCTTTTCTTTAAGAAGTACAGTACAGTCTCGCTTATCCGGACACACTTTAATCTGGACACTCCAGTAATCCGGACACTTCTGCTCTTCGGACATTTTATATTTTTTACCTCTGCAATCCGGACGTATTTCTAGTTGCAGTTTCTAATTAATGCAAATTCATCACTACTCTTTTATAGACTAAACTATGCCCACTGCACAAGTTGATTATGCTTTTTGTTGCACTTTATTTTAGTTTGTGATTGCAAACAGCAAACAGACCATTGTGCAGCGTTTGTAATAAGCTTTTATATCTAGTGTCTACAATTTTTTAAATTTAAATATAATATAGAATATAGTATAAAATATAATATAGTAGTAAATATAATATAGTATAATACTACTATATAAATGGCTTCAAATAAACGGCAACATAAAAATTTGACCCTAAAAATAAAATGACGAAAAATTTCAAAAGATCGAGTAACATTCATGCCTTGCAGCAATGCAGCGGGAACACATAAATTGCCCCGTTTAGTTATCGGAAAAGCTCAACACCCTAGAGCCTTTAAAAATAGTAACTTACCAGTTTTGTATAAAGCAAGTAATAAAGGGTGGATGACAAAATCAATATTTTTTGACTGGTTTAATAATAGTTTTCTTCCAAAGGTAAAACAATTTTCGAAAGATACCAATAGGCCACTTAATGCACTACTCTTAATTGATTTTGCGCCTTCCCAAACCCTCCAAAACTGAACTAAATTTTGATGACAACTTCCGAGTTTTATTTTTTCCACCCAACTGCACCGCTCTGCTACAAGCTATGGACCAAAATTTAATACAAAATATTAAAGTTTCTTACAGAAAAGGCTTATTGAATTACATAATATCAGAAAATAATGACGACGTTGTGCAACTTCTAAAAATATTTAATTTGAAGGATGCAGTAATTCGTTTAGATCACGCTTGGACAGCAATAACGGAAAAAAACATTAAAAAAAGTTGGTGTGCGTTATGGCCATTAGCAGGCGATGATGACGAAGAATCAATTTCAATCGCAGAACTTAGGAGAAGAATTCTATCAAACTTTGATATAGAATTGAAGGAGATTCAAGATGCACTACAAGTTATCGACCCTACCAATAACTTAACGAATAATTAAATAAATGAGTGGGCTCGTGGTGTTAATGAAAATATCGATTGCGACTTAACAGATGAACAAATAATTGATGAAGCATTAGGAAATGTCAGTAATTATGAAGAAGATCAGGACGATCCCGAGATGAGAGTCGAGAATGTTAACAAAATAAAGCATAATGATGCAATAGCAGCTTTTTCAATATGCATCCAATGGGCTGAAAAAAATAATCTGTTATCACAGGATCTACTCTTATTAAGAAGAACGAAAAATATCGCTCGAGATTTGATAGTAAACAAAAAATTAACCCAATCAAAAATTAATTGTTTCTTAAAAAAATCATAGTATGATTGTTGTAGTTTTATTAATGTATACTATTAAAATAAAATATTTTATTAATAAGTACGTATCTACGATTTTTATTCAATAAAATAAGTAAAAAAAATATCTCGCTAATCCGGAAAACTCGGTTATCCGAACAAACTCAAAACTGTATCTGTCCGGAATAACGAGGCTGTACTGTACTTGCAAGAATTTGGTCGCAAACGATCCCTGGGGCTTTTAAATTCACACTAGTTGAACTAAATGTTGCATTAATATCTTCATCGGTATCGGTGTTACAGTTGTCTTCTTCCAATGGAATAAGAAAAAATCAGTCTAAATAGACAAATTGAAAATATCTATCATTTTGGTTAATAGAACCTCTCCGCCACTATTGAGTATATTTTGTTTTTTTTTGTTTTAGCACCTCGTACTAATACTTCCATGATACTTTGTTTCTTTTTTGACTATTTAACAAGACATCTTGATTCCAACCCTCTTCTCAATTTCGAGTAGATCATCAACACGGTATTCTCGAAGCGATCACCCATCTAAATGCGGACACGGTTTTAATGCTCGACTAAACTGTTAAAAATTAAAACCCATTTTTCCAATTTTCCGATTTTGGAGTTAATATTGTCATGGCTTTTTGTAATATGATAAGGGGTTTGAAAATTTCTTGTAATTTTGTTCCAAAAAGAAGAAATGTATTGTTTTATTGTAAATTACTAATTAATATAACTTCAATAACAAAGAAAGTGCAATAAAAATTCAGTATTAGTTTTTGAGTGCGGATATATTAAAATAATTTAAAGATAGATATTGGAAACAATTTGAGTTGGGGGCCATAAATCAATATTTATTTAGTGTGCAGTAAAAATTTTCATTCCAAGTAAAGAGTGAGTGGGTTTTCACGACATTTATCCTTGGAAAAATCTTTAATATAATATAAATTTATGAATATAATAATTGAGGTCTTCATTTTTAATGCATTTAAAATTATCTGAAAGCGTAAGAACTTTGCAAATTACATACACCATGTGTTCCTAAAAAGACATTATGGTATATCTAATGCTAAATTACATCATTTTCCCACACACATCTAAATAATGTAAATTTAATTAAATAAATAGACTATACACCATGTTATCACTCAACATCATTAATATTTGAGACTTTTCAAGTTATAATTAGACGTTGCGATGATTATAATTTGAACATACACAGAACCGTACGTTGAAATAATTACTATGCATATGCAGATATGTACTTATGCTGTTACTCTCACTATATCAACCATTGTATAATTCAGCTTTATCATTATTTTTATATAAAATGTAATGTGCATGTTCGTACACAATAAAGCAGTTAAATCAGTGAAATTTATTATGATATATTAATAATTAACGTCTATATTTGTTACAAGAATACATTTTGTTGAACATACATAAATTAAAGATATTTCGACAACTTCTTAAAATTTCATTCGTTTTTACAAATAAAGATAAATTATTCGCTCACTTCCTAGCTATTAAAAATAATCAAGAATCATGCAGAGCAATCTATTTCTTTCACAAATTGTTTCAACTTGACCACTTTTAAGTTTTCAGCTTCCTTCGTTTTTTTTTGCAAAATATGTGCATTTGCCATTATTGTTCATATTAATAAAATTAATTTTTTTTATATCTTTATGAAAACTGTAGCAGACAATTGTATCATATATCTAAATTATTAGAATTATTATATAAGCGTAATTATAATATAATTAATTAATTATTTTTATGCGTTTAACCTACATGTTTTGTTATAAGTTATGCAAGAAAACCATAATTATTTTTTTGACGACGCGACGCAATGTGGACTGCTAAAAGTCATTAACCGCTTCTAAAGCCATTAGTATTTTCAAATGCAAACTTCTAAGAACATTATTATAGTTTTCGACTCGAGCAAGATTCAAAACTAGATCGACTGCTTAGAAAGTTGTAGTCTAACACCACGATCACTTCGCCGGTATATTATTATTTCAGAATATTGGAATAGATTACGATTAAAAGAATTAACCGGTTTCGGCTAGCCGTTAGTACCAATTTTCCTCAAAATATACATTTTTAATATAAAATTATACAGTCCAGCAAAAATATGTAGCTACTACTTGTGACTTCACAGGTGCCGATTGTGCGAAAATATTTTTTAATTTTAAAAATTAGGAAAAAAAATTTTGTAATGTCGGTGTCGCCAAATATGTAGCAAACAATTACTGGTATAAAACTGCTGCAAATTCTAATAATAGTTTTTAGACGTTTCATTGCGACAAGACGTGTTCTATAAAGTTCGCCTTTCTGAAAAGTGCAACAAGAAATAGTCCGACGTTACATCGGAATTACAAGCTTACAAACTAACCAATAAATATCGTTAAATCGTGAAATAACGCTTGAAAAACTATCACGTAAACTTTCCTTATGATTAAAAAATTAAGCGTTATAAACTGCTAGAAAATGAATTAAATATAGATTCTGCGATATTAAATTAACTTTTGATTTATTTATAGTTTTTTAAAATAGCAACATTTTCTTTTCCAATTATACAGCAATTTTATCGTGTGTGGTTTGAAAATTTAAATTTTTGCAGGTACAACAATAATTAGGTATTTTTCCGTAATGTGTTCCTGTTGAAAAAATCAGTAATTTTAATGAGTAAACTCATTAAAAAAATAATAATTCTAGATACTTGATCATCTGATGTATTGTCTAATTCAGTTTATAATATGATATTTACAATAATAAGATGGTAGTAGAAAAATAGTTGTGCAGTACTTTATAATTATCTGGCACCACAACAGAAGGTGCAAAACATAAATTATCGTATATAACACCTAGTATATGGTACGTGTGATACCTACGATACACATTGATAGGTTTTATTACAAACATTAAATAATTAGCAGCGGAATGCTAATCGATAAGGTAATTTTTGTTGTGAGAGTGCAATGTACCACAAGGTTTAAAAAAATAGAGAATATAAATCAGTTAATTGCCAATAAAATGTGAAATGAGATGTCAACAAAAATCCAGTCCACATGTAACAACTAGATGAGTACAAATAGACGAAAGGGCTTTTTCGATCAGATGGAAATAGAAGTTTTAGATCATCATCCGCCAGTAATCAGTTTGCAAATACAAGTCTTCCACCTGTCAAAGAGGAATAGTGGTAAGAAGTAAAACCCCACCATCTTCCTGTTAGTGTATTCTTTTGCAAAGCCAAAGAAGAAAAGTAGCAGTTCGTCGTTCGCTTAAGCATTTCTGTTGTGGTTGTGACCGTGAAAGCACGAGAAGGCCAAGGACATTTGTAAGCATCAGTGTCAGTGCCAATAATCATCGGTGACATAATATTATCATCGCCGGTAAGTACACTCTATTCTATAATAAGTCTTGTAAACAAATCATTTTCATATTACAAAATCAAATCGTGCACAACGTTATTTCATGCTGTCATTCATGGATTTTTCAAAAGTCAAACACTGACATGCACATAAAAGTCCATGTTTTGATTAGTAAATTAACCAATACAAAATTAAATTGAATTCTTTAATGAAAAAGAAAATACGAGGTGCAAAAAATTTTACTTTCAACCTGTTACAATTACGAAATCGGTAGTAGGTAAATTGATTAAAAGATTGATGAAATTTGATCGTCTTCTTCGTGTGCAGGTCCTTTGTGGTGTTGAAAACTTTAGAAAAAAAAAACTAATTTAAATCGTACAATGTCAAATAATTTTTTGTAAAAAGATTTTACCTCAGCTCACGCTGTGATAGTTCTATTTAGATGAAGTACAACTTGCGAATGTTATAGAATTACCTCGTGACAAGTATTATTTGGCAATCCTTGTGCTTAATACAAGTTCAAACGATTAGCCCTTGTTTAAGTTTATTTTTGAACAAAATGTAGCTAAAACATAATATTATCAAATAGCAAAATCGTTTGAAAAAAAAGTGAAATTAATTTCGTTTTCAATTTTCTCAGAAAGAAGTTCATATTACATTTTTGAACGTAATATTCTGTAACATTGTAAAAAAGTCGTGGTTACGTAAATTAAACTGTTTTATAAATTATTTTTTTGTTAATTTTACAATTATTTCAAACTCACGTTTTTTCCCATAAAAGAAACACGTTCGTTAGTGTTTTAAAAAGTTTCATTAAACCACTAAAATTCTATTTAATGCGTTAAATTTAATAGCATGGGCCATTAAATTGGAAAATGAACAAATTTAAAAGTGCAATTTATAAAAATAAAACTGGACGAGTACCGAGGAATTATACTTAATTTAAATTTATTCTAGATTATTGCACGATATAATGGGAAGTAAGTGATACAGTCAGGGAATTACAGAAAATAAGTTTGAACGGCTTTCCGTATTGTAAAATTTACATTTGAAATCATTAAAAATCATTACCATTATAAAATTGTGCATTATTAAATACCATAATTACAGTGCATCTCCGCGATGATAAAGAAAAATATTTGCGATTATAATTCATTTTCTTTAAATTCAAAAACTTTCCTCTCACAAATAGTGGTACCCGGTACACAAAATAACTTAATTATTAATAAATCATAAAGTGAATTGAATAGATGAGCACAGAAATAGATACAAAAAGTAATTGTATTAAAAGTTACTTTTGAATAAAAAGTGTTGTTAAAGAAATGGAACAGTTACATCAACAAATAAATACTTAGTATTAACTGTTAACAGAAGTATTTTTATCCGCGAGTCAATTGGATACTTTTAAATATTTAAAATAAACTAAAATATGTAAATATTCAAAAACCTGTATGCAGAATATATTTCGAAACAGTTAGAAAAGTTAACTCTGCAATTTAATAAATTTACTTGTTTGTTCTTAAAACCTATTCTATATATTTGAACTATAAATAGGAATACCGTTTTAAGCAGTTGTAAACCAGAAAGAAGTGGACATGCAAAATATTTTAATATCAAAACTCGTGTGTTAACAATTGCGATACTCGCGATATAATTTACTAACATAGATGTATTTTCCAGTAGGTATGTCAATGAAAAGAAAACTTTTTAAATTTGGAATCACTTTTTCGTTCGGATTATAACCAGTTTTATAACTTGAACAAATAATAATAATTAATGACGCGAAAAAGCTACCGGTTCAAAAAAAAGTTAATATTCCAGCGCAAGTTTCAGAAATTCGCAAATGCCAATTAATGTAGACGATAATATAGAAATTAAATAAAATGGAATCTATCTTATTATACCAACGTTAATAAAAAAAAAATCTCGTTTGATGGTAAAACTGTCTCGACAAGTTAACGCAATTTCCTTATTTAATTTGGGCATTTTAAATTAGTCTCAAAAACTACTTCGCTCTAAAAGTTCGCTTATACACGTACAGATTACACTTAGTTAGCGTTATAAACTGTGTAGCAATTATCTACCCAATTATGGTTTTTAAAGAGCGAAATTATAACTATTATGTTTTCAACTTTTCATTTTACGAAAAGAAAGAGAATCGAAATAGTTAAAATAATATATACCTAGTCGGGACATAAGTTCTGTTACACAGTATTAATTAAATTTTTAATGTTTCAAAATAATAAATTCAATTATGATATATACTGCTTTATTACTTAATATATAAAGAATACATTTTTAATATATTTACTCAAAATGTCCTCCTTTAGCCTTTACACAAGCCTTTAAACGCCGTGGCCAATCATCAATTGCGGCACGGACGACTTGTAACGGTATCGATGCTGCTGCTTTCACCAAATCCCGCTTCAGAAGCTCGATATTTTTATGAGGCTTACTACAAGCCATGTTTTCAAGAACTGACCACAATTTATAATCCAAAGGATTCAGATCAGGACTTCCAGAAGGCCATTGTTCTGCTGCAATAAACGCAGGTAAATTTTCTGCTAGCCACCTTTGGGTTGTGTTTGCGGCTTTGTGTGCTGGTGCAGAGTCCTGTTGGAAAACCCAATGGTTTCCTTGAAAGAGAGAGTCGTTAAGAGGCTTTACCACATCTTCTAACATTTCTTGGTAAATTGGTGCCGATGTTTTAACGTCTTTTTCACAAAAGTGAAGTTGAGTAACTCCTTCGTAGGATACACCCCACCAAACCATCACAGATGCTGGATAATGGCCTCTTTGAACCCTCGGAATTTTTTCTGCCGCTTCTTTAGAGCTGTGAGCATAAACACGATCGTTTTGCTTATTAAATTTTTCTTCGACGGTAAAAATTTTTTCATCGGTAAACAAAATATTTTTAAAATTATTATTACCGTGCCTCCTTAATAGGGTTTTCGATCTCTCGTGCCTAATTTTTTTTAAAGCTGTTGTTAACCTTTGTCCTGTTGCTCTACGAAAAGCCCCAAGTTTTAGGTCCTGCCTCAATACGTGAGACACGCTTTTTTTTGAAATTTGCATCTCCATAGCAATAATTTTTTGTTTTCGCAGAGGATTTCGTCGTATTCTTTCACGCACTGCTTTAATCACTCGTGGAGTTCTTATGGTACGAGGACGTCCACTTCTTTTTCTGTCAGCTATTGCATTTGTATCGGTAAACCGTTTTATAGCACGACTTACAAACATTTTTGAAATTTTTAACGGCTTTAGCAATTTTAAAATTTCACTATTTAATACACCACATTTATGTAACGCAATAACTGCTATCCGATTTTCTTTCACACCCCAATCCATGTTGCTGGTTGAACTCAAAAATTTTAACTATAGTCTGTACAAGTTGCCAAAAGAAAGGGCTTTCTAAATATGTAATTGTTTTCCACCCTCTGTAATCTTAAGCTGTAAAATCTAACGGTTCTTTACAGGTAACAGAATTTATGTCCCGACTAGGTACATAATATATTATACCACAACGGATCTACAATTTTAGATTTATAATAATTAGATTCGTGCGGATACATTATAAAACTTGTACAATATTTATATTTAAAAAATGTCACTTCATTCTTTAATATTTAAAGGCTCTCTTCAGTTGCTCAGTAGTAAAAGATCAAATACACCAAGCATATTCAAGTTGCAGCCTGACTTTTGTAAAAAAATAAAATAAATCTTAATTGAAGTTTCAAATTATATGCGAATAATGCCTACGATAAGTTCACAGTCGACCGATACCAATATTATTAATATATTGCTGTGATCTACCTCATAATTCAATAAGGATTTGTTACAAAATTATACTTTTTTCATTGCAAATTTAATTTTTGTATTTTTTTATAATTCATAAACTGATTTTCTTAATATTTCAAATTCTTTTTTAATAATATAAGAACACTTGTCACTAGTTCTACAATTGACTTGATTCAAATTTTAGAATAGTACGTTGCATCTATGACCCTAAAAGTATGTAAATAAATATTGTATAATAGGGACCATTTCCACATATTTTATGATCCGTTTCAAATTTTATAAACCGATGCATAAAATTGAACATTTTAAACGAATTACAAAGCATATTAAAGTTAATTCTATTAAAATTCCAAGTTCGTTAGCCACGGAGATGGTAATAGGATAAGGATAACTCTCATATGGCTAAATAAAGTGTTTTCAGATTTTAATAAAAAATGGAACTTAATATGTGTAGAATACTATAGGTATTGGTACTGTTAGTAAAATTCATGTCAGATATTGAAGACAATATTATATATTTTGAAGTTGATGAATTAAAAAATTCCACTGCAAAATTTAAAATGACTTAACTCGCACATCTATTGAAAAACTGTATCCAAAAATAAAATTCGATACAACTACAAAGTAATTACTTTTACACTTGAAGTGTTAAGCACCGTTATTAAATCTTTCAAAAATCATAAACGAACATTTCGTTAGTAACGTGAACGTTAAAAATAATTAAAACTGCAACACATCAAGTACCTAACTTCTTTTGCACATTATAATAAAAAGAGAACGTCTTGATCATATCGTTATATAAATGCAAATTAAAACGTCATTATGCATGAACTTATTCAAGTGTTGAAAAAAAATCATTAAGCACAGCATCTAAGTTGGAAGTGCAATATCAAAAGAAATTGAAATTTATAATATTCAAGTATCCAATATCCAGTAGGTAATGCACGCAAAAGAATGGAATATGAAATAAGCAAAAATTGTCAAAAGACAACATTTGGTCGTTGGACCAATGAAAAAACAGTTTTAGAACAACACTGTATAAAAGAAAACAAAATATGCACTAAGTTTTTAAAAATACACAAAAGTAGAAATTTCCCAAGCATTTTCACCATACTAAATATACATATGGTATAATTGAACAATTTGTGTGCACTTTATTTCCGAAAATAAACATGTGGTTCTTGCAAGTCAAATTAATCTTATCAAAACGTCCTAGATGAATTTACAATTATGTACGTAGAATTTTAAATGCAGCAATAAACGGGGATTCCCATGATAGTGGAAAGTCCTATTGAAGTAGAATAGTTCCATGTAATCCAGTTTTGATAACCGATACAGCATTAAAAATAAAATACTAGAAACAATCGATTAAATTAATTTTTGGAATTATTATTATAAAAATTCTTCAAAGCATTTATGTCGATTAATTTGCTAACAATTTTCTGAACAATACAGAATAGATTAAAAGATTTTAAAATTATAAGCATAAAAATCGAAAGTAAACTAATTAATATACCATCGTAATAATGAACTTGAAATAATTAATTATTATACCATGCCATTACATAAATTAATGTTTTCCTTTGGTGTAAGCAGTGAACAATTGATTTTTAAACAATATAATCATAAATTATGCCATATCAAAGTAATCGCCGTAAGTCACGTCATTAAGAAGTTCTATCAACTTATGTTCAGGTTAGAGGTGTACCACTATGACCTATGCGGTAGCGCACGTTCTCTGCAGGGTATTTGATGATTCCACTGTTAAGGCTTAACAAGCGTCAACTTACATTGATTACATTCAGCCTGATAAACCATAAAATATTTATCTATTTTGTGTAAAATTAGAAAATATTTAATAAATATAATGGTTGACGGATTCACGATCCAAAGATTATATGATGGTTAACCTTAACCCAACATTAGGTTTAATGCTTTTCGTGGCTAAATATTTTTCATTAATGTGGCTATTTTATAATAATTAAGTGGAGGTAAAATTTTCTCCACTTAAGAAGGTAATTGCTATTTTTTAGTCTCTCCACGTGTGCATCGGAATGTTGATGATTTTTCTTTAGGATCATTGTCAAACTCGAACAGTTACCTCTAAAGTGGAATTGGAGATCTGGGGAATAATTTGACGAACTACGCTGTAACCGTAGGTAGCAGATAATTTTAACTTTACACTTAACTCAACTCGAGATATCTCGAAGAGAAGCTTATAAATGGCACTTGTTGTGACGTTCAAAATAACTTCCTTGGAGTTTTGTATTCATTTATGTTTAGAACAAAAATTTCCAAAATTTCCATATTAGTCAATTGACAAGAAAGCAAGGTCAAACGTGAAAAAGTTAAAAATATGTAAGCAAATTAAAGCAACTCGTGCTTAATGTCGTGTTTAGTGGTTTTTTGTTAAATTGACCCATCTACATGACCTAGAAGTTGCTTGGGACACCGCGTATAAATACGTATTTAATTCATTCATGATAATTATTGCATTAAATTTAATCGATTTCCTTTTTAGTAAAATTGAGACTCGAATTTATAAACATTATTAAAGTTAATGCACAAACGACCTTTAATAATAATTACAATCACAGTTTCTGCCAGTTTTTGCTTTTATAATTATCTCCGGAAACTAGCATATAGGTTATGTTATATATGCACTTAATAAAATCAGCCCATCGTTTTATATAACTGTATATAGGCGCAGATGATTGCATTCTGGTATTCCATTATGTAAATAAATGTAACAGAATAAGAAGTGCGTGCTGTGGTTGATGTGCAAGCACTGAAATTCCCGTTTGTCGCGTAAAGGTAATTCTAAAAAACTAGAATTGCAAGACCAAATTAATTATTGGATTTAGTTTTATTAAATCTGAGAAACACGAAATAGGCGGTCCGATGGTTACTGTACGTGCAAGCAGACAGTAGCAAGAAAAATAGCTAATGGAGACTCACAATAGTCAAAACTCTTCGGGAGCTATACATCAGAAACATTCAATAGCAAATTAATTGTAGCTTGTTAAAATTTATTCCAACATCAATGCATAATTGCTTCGTATCGTACAAGAAGCATTTCAAAAAGGATGAAGTGCAGTTATAGCGTAGCCTCATTTTTTTACTCTTGCATTCAATGATGATTGTGAATAACATCGCTCAGACATTACGTAGTTGAATTTTATATCGCACCTGTAGTATTTCTCACTTTTTAATTACAGAAAATACAAATATATTAATTATATGCCACATATAAAATGTAGTACAAATTTTGACTACTATTCCACGTGACAAGATAGGTATTATAATAATTATGCTAAAAGGATCTTTCCAAAATTTAAAACTGCTTCAAGTCGAGTCTGTATTTGGTAACTATACATGTTTTAACGAACGAGCTTTAAAACCAGTTGGCAAAAAACTAAATTTGCCCTTTCTTCTCGTACTACATATTTAAGGAAAGATGTTTTGTAAAAAATTAACGTACAAGTAGGTTTTCCTTTTTTTTTATTTACAGAAATTAAACGAAACTACACGTTGCCAAGTTGAAGTTGCAGACCCCGAACTAATTCCTATCACCTATCAGTTACTTAGTCTTACAAAGTTGGCATAACCTGATGAGTTTAAAACATAAAATGTTCTTTTTGATATTAAAATGTTCTGTTTAAATTCCGGTTATACGAGTAATTTTAAGGAGATTTATCACACATTATGTCATGAAAATATTTTAATTACTCTTGATTTTTTACATAAATTAACTATAATGAAATATTCATTGCTGTTTTACACATATTGATTTTTCCTAGTATATAGTACCTACTGTTGTACTGTACTGCAAGCTTTTAGTACTTGGCGATATTACATCATTGAATAATAAATTTCACATTGGTTGTAAAGCTATAGTTTGAATGTCAACAGGTACGCTTTGTTAGGCAGACGAAGTTTTCACTCACAGGCGTTTGCCAGGTTGTAAAGATAATTTATATCGCATGTATGCTGTAGTATAAGTGTTGAAAATTTTAAAAGAAATTACTCATATTATCTTGTATTTTAACGATCAATAAAATTTAAATAAAAGCTCTCGTGTATGTAGCTGCCTTAAAAAATAATGCAAAAGTAAAAGTAATAGTAGTATTATATTCGTTAATATTAGTGAAGTGTTGACGATCATCTTTTAATGGAAGTCTTTGGTGAACAACTTTTTTTCTTTAAATATTGCAATTCGATAGCATTGACCCTAATAACATGGTATGTTTTTGTTTCATTATAACTTCCTTATCAAGTGAAATACTGTTACTATATGTGCACCCACACTATCCAGTTTTAAAGCTGTGTCGGTAGTAATTTCTCATCCGGTTTTATCTGAAAAATATCACTAAATCTGTTGTAGTCAGGTTTGCCCACTAAGTACCTTGACCAAGTGACCCGTAATTTGCACTGCTTACAGATAGGCTACAATAAAACATAATAACTATTATAGCTTCGTGTAAGTATAAGCAGATACTTGTCTCAGCGTTACTGTCACTACACATCTTGAAATACTGTTAAGAGCTATTTCACGGTATTTAACTAATTATGTTCATTCCACATCATAATATGTTCAATGGTGCAATTAATTACTCTAACGCATAACAAAATGCGTTAATTAATTTAATATACGGAACATTTTAAAGTTAAATTAAATTTCATTAAATATCCAAATTGTTAGAGTCGTTTTACTATGCAAAATTAATAGATCTTAACGATGGAATTATCTAGATTACTAAATGCAAAAAACTTAAATGCCTCCATAAAACCATAATTAACATACATAATTATAGAAAAAGAAGAATGTAAGAAGGTTCATTAAGATACGATAAATTGAAATGTGTCTAAACAAAACGAAATATACATACAAGTTATATAAATATGCAAAATATACGACTAAAAGTAAAATTAACAAATCCAAAAAAATATAACTTAACGCCTTAATTATCTTTTTAACAGTTTGCTAATTTTTTTAAATGAGTTGAGCAATGCAACTGATTTACAAATAAATAATATTTATACATTAAGTTTTACTTAGAACATAGCTTGTTTCTTTTTTCAAATTAAAAAACCCAAAAATTTTCTTTTCCAATATTGTTTATAATTTTGAGTGTATTAATGTCGTTGCATACTTTATTTTACAGTTTCTATGCTGTATTCAACAATTTAAATCATAAATGGTATAAATAAAATTACTAGTGATTATTGTGTTGTCATCGAATACAAACAAATAATCTATGCCAAATGTGAAAGATATTGTTCATTTGGAAGTTATTCAAATTATCGATTGCAAAAAACCATACAAACATTAATAATAACTTTTAATAATAGTAAAAATGAAAAATCTTGCCTAGATTTTATTCATGTTTACAATTATTTTTATTGTAGTTTAGAAAATTAGCAACAACGTGGGATTCGAATTACTCGTATAAATAAACTAGTATAAGTAGTTTACTTTACGATTATTAAATTACCAATTTACTGGTTTGTGACCACGTTTTAAAACTTTCTGTTAAATAATTTTGTGTGGGACATTGATTTCATTAATGGAAAAAACAGTTGTTGATTAGCGGTATTTTGGTTTTCAAGTTAAAATTCTGACATAGTAAAATAGAAAAAAGTAGGGTACTTATTTTCAATATTACCTAATTTTTATATTATGTTACTGTTATAACCAAATCAATAATTCATTATAAATTAATGTAACTGGTCCATGGTCATATAAGTAAATTATACATAAAATCATAAAATAATAATAAATTACATTATTTTAAATAGACAATTATTTAAATTCGACAATAATTATCTAAGAAAATGTTCTACACATTCTCCTCATTTATGAATGTGATTTGCCTTGCATACAAATTATAGGGGATGCTACCGGTTTATTATTTTTAAACCTGTGCACGATCGTTTCAAATTATTCATTGAACGAAATAAATTAAAGCATCAATGTGAATTTAATTTAAGATTAAAATTTTACGACAATATGAATTCCGTTTCTTGCATAATAATTGTAATAATACATTAAATTCTGAAATACCTCTGTGAAACCGAGCATTGGTTTCCTGCAATCAAAAAGAAATTGTATAACAATCAACAAATCAAATATTTGGTAAAAATTCAAGCGATAAATTACAGTTTAATAAAATTAGAAACCGCACAAATTCTTGTTCGGTGTCCAGTTTGAAATGGAGGAGTTGCCAGTTTTGATAAACTTTCAATAATATTTTCGTCAAGTATAATTATTGTACGTGAGAAACTATTAATTATTTTTAAATAATAAAAAAACAATTATCTAATGAAACGTATGCTGCAGCGCAGCTTTGATATTATAGTTTTCGTGTCGGTACATAACAAATCGATCGTTAAATGTAACAATTAAATTAAAAGAATGAAATGATTTAATATTGAATAAGATATTTATTTAAGATAAAAATATTTAATGGTTATAAAGTATATAATACTTCTTTTAAAAAATAAGTTCAACAAACTTGAAAAACCTAATATACGTTGTGACCGAAAGAGCGCCACAGACCACAGCTCAGGAATAAAATTCCTCGGGAGCGGTATCTTATTTATACAAATCAATAATAAACTAGCAAGTTATAATCTAACTATATAATTATGCACAAATGTATATTCGCAATTCCAAAGTTCTTCGTGCAATTTAAAAGAACAGTTTGATTCAAGTGGTGCCTTAATTACATTTTAAACAATCTCTGAACGTGGAATAGAGAAAGTGATAATGCAAAAAAATTCTAAAAAGTGGTATGCGAAGCACCGTATCTTTAGTCATATCCATATGTTAAGACTTATTTAGTCAAATAATTATTATAAGACTGGTATAGTTTTTATATTAAAGAGGAACAAGGAAATCGCTAATATATGGTTATCGTAATAGAGCAACTAGAACATTTTTATAGACATTATAAATTAATATAGTACGGGTATCGAACATAAAAATTTTTAATTGAGACTGACGAACAGTTGCTGTCACTTTAAAACTAGTAACGCAATCGATCAACCGATTACATAAAAAATTAAACCAAAAAACGAGTTCACGTTCCATATGGAGTCACGCATAAAAATGTTCGCAGCTTAAAAATGTAGTATACACTTGTAGCTATAAAAAAAATTAATTCGTAATCTAGGTAGGTCTATAACATTAACAAGTTAAATTAAATTACAATAATTTATATTAAAGAGATTCCGAGTTCAAATATCGACCTTCACGCAGGTTTGTAACTTGGTCTTCCGGTCGACTTTCCACTGGAATTGCATAGCAAGTACCATTAAAATCAGCCAGACGAAAGTGAAGGGTTAAATTTAATGCAAAAACTTGACGTTTGTAATTAATAATAATTATGTTCATTTTTGTTTGAGCATAATAGATTAAAAAAATATTTTTCCTAAAAGCAGTGAAGTTGTTGAACTCAAAACTGTAGATAAAAAATCAAAGAATTGTTTAATTTCTTTTTTGCTTGAAAAAACACAGGTTTTTATTAAATTTACCTATCTCACGTAGATCTCAGATTTCCTTCCAAAATAAATATTAAAAAGCTTGATTATCAAAGTAGCTAATTAAATCGTCTTAATTAAGTAAAGGTAACCAAGAAACTACTACTACTACTTAAATTAAATTTGAGGAGATTACATAAATGATTCATTAATCATTCCGGAATATAAAGATTTTTTTTAATATAGTAAAATATTCCGCTATCCTACTGTTAGTTCCGCTTTTAATTTCGTCACTTACCTACATCTCGAAGTTAAAAAACATCGAAAAAACTGGTAATAAAAAATATTTTAACCTGCTCGTATGATGTACGAAAATAACTCATTTATTATTCAGTCTGCTAGGTTGTACAGTAAGAAAAATATGTTCATTCGATAAAGGAAACGTATTGTTTAATAACTATAATTTCGAATTAGAAGATGTCCCCAGTAGACTAATTTAATAATTCAAATTGTTTTTATGTAAATATAATTAATTGTATCATAACTGTTATTTTTTTTTAATTACGTAACAGTAAAATTGTAATAGCTTATGTTAAAATCAAGTTAATTTATGCATCGCTACTTAGTTTTTAAAATTAATTGAAGTTATTATACCCATGCAAACATACATGAAAATGTAATAATATATTCTAAAACTGTTTAAAAAAGTATTAATTGATAAAACTAACTATATTATGCACATGTCTAATACATATTGAAAATTAATCAATTTGCATTTCATTAAGACAGAACCACTGCAGTAGTATTATATTATGATGTGTGTCAGGTTGAGTGATCAACTAAAAATTATGTTCGTACTGTCCGTCATTTTACTTTTAATAATATTTCTAATTGAGTTTAAAAAACGTTCACTTTTTAATTAAACATTTACAAACCATTCAAAGAAAAATAAAGCGAATCTTGTTCCTTTTAACAATATAAAATATTTAGCTATATATAAATTAATAATAAACCCATCATGGTAAAGACAAGCGAATATGCGTGTGTATTGAGAACATTATTTACACACATATACCTATATATGTATGAAGAAGCAGAGTGCAAGATAACGGCATATGAAATCTTTTATTTTTATTTTAATTAGAATTCTTGCATAATTTTCTTCGGCAGGCTTCATTCATGGGAAGTTAAGCTTTAAATTTACACAACGAACTTTTTTCTATCAAATGGTCACCAACGAATGCAAAAAATTGCTTGGGGCCATTTGAAGATTTGTTCATTTAATATAAGACAATTCGTGTCTTCGGCTTTATGTTTTTTCAAACTTAATTCAAGAATAAAGTATGTTAAGCCATACGTAGATAGGAATACCGTAGTAATACATAACTACTAACGGCCTAGTCCGTTGCATTCCCATTTTCAATCGTGATCGATACAAAAGTACTAACATCAATTTTAAGTGGTCACTTCATCCATGCATTGCACGTATAGTTACTGTGATTTTTCACTTATTTAACATACTTACCTTACAAAGTGTTGAATGTCTTCTAATCATAAACTATGTTAACGCTCACCTGAAAACAGAAATATTGATATATTAGAATCGTTATAAACTTCAATGAGATTTGAGCAAAATCAGCAAGCATTGAAAACTATCGAGATTGACTTCACAATGTAATCCTATATAAAATGGGCATTGTCGAATTTCAAGTTGGCAAAAAATTGTCCAAGTTACAAGAGCTACGTGACTGCCATTTCATTTTAAATATAGGTAAGTATAACTAAACCGATCACATAACCTTAATTTTGAAAACCTTAAACTGTTCAGTATAATACTTTTAGCTTTTCGTTATTATTCAGACAGTTTACATTTTACTGTAGTATCGATGAATTATTTATTAGACCCAATCTAAAAGTTTTGCGTGGAATTTTAAATTATCGCAAAAAGAATTCAGATTTTAGAACAAGTAAGTACATCAGTTTTCAACGATAGAACATTGTAACTTATGTTCGGGGTAATAACGATATAAAGAGAATAAAGCAATAAAATTATCTAAAAGATTTTAAAGCATGGTAGTAAGCCTATCACAGTTGAGCATAATAAAATTCGCACATTGACAGAAAATTACCATAAAATCTTTGCATTGCATTTAAAGGAACTATAAATGGTGGCACTCGTTCCACACAAATAAAATGACAACAATTTACATAAAAACGATGCGACCTAGACAAGATAGGTTATCGTTAAAAAATCTGAAATTGTCATTTAAAAGGTTGAAGCTGTCTGAATATTGAAATATTTTCTTTAGATTTTCAAAAGGATTAACTAAGTGTCGAATAAAAATATTTAATTTAATGTCAGATTCATTCTAGATCGTATGAATTTAATAACACTTCACAAAATATTGAACTTTACTATTGGCAACAATAATTATTGTTAACAGAGAGAGTGGAATAACTCCGGTAATGGGTAACTGCAATATCGATGTAACCACAGTAATCCGGAATGGTAGGTGTGCATAATGTGATTGCTTTTTTCGTAATTAAAAAATATATTCCTCTGTAGTAGGTATAATACCTCGTGAACTGTTGAATTGGCACTTATGTGTCATGAAAACTTGTTTTTTAAAACTGTTCAGTAAAGATATAAAACAACGACATAGAAAATTTCTAACTACATATTTTATGTAATTAATATTCGTTAATAGAAAAAATCACTAAAAATGTAAATTACAGTTTTTCCAATGATTTTACTAAAATGTGTGTGGTCAATAATTTTTCTGGTATAACTAAACAATCATTGCAATTTTCGCAGGTGTTAAACCGTGTCATATTGTATATTGTTTCTGTCGACAAGAGTGTAATTATTATATTTCGTTATGCATTTCTCACCTACAGGATAGAAGATACTTGCTATGTAAATTTCTAAATTTATTCTAAATAAATTTTAAAAAATTCAGAATTTAAAATTTATTTTTTCAGTGTAAATTAGTACATTTTATTTAGCTACTTATGTATTTAGTAATGGGAACAATATTTATTATATTTTTTGGTAATTATTTCATTATTACTATTTTGAAATTTTAGACTTCACCACATATGCAAAATTTATATCTTAATTTCTCAATATAATATACTTTTTTGTACAATATCTATAATTTTATTTTCCAAATCAAAATTTGTTCTAAATAATTAGTTTTTTTCGCTTTTTCTTTCTTTTTATGTGATGGCGTTAGAGGCAATTATTTAAATTGTAACACTTGTTTTTCTTCATAAAAAAGTCAATTAAAAAAAAGGTCGATTATCCAACGATTTTTTGTGAAAACCCTTATATGGACATTTTTAATCAAACTTATCCGGACTGAATGAAAATAATTCAGTCCAAATAAACATACAATTTTTTCTCCAAATGATCAAAAATCCAAAAACTAATTTAAAAATTTAAATTTAATCAAAGAACTCTTTATTAAAACAACTTTAACTTTCATAATCATAATATTGAACTTACATTTTATTGAAATTACAAAACTTGAATTCAATCCAAAGACATTTTTGCAGATAAAATTAAGTTGGTTGTATTAAGTCACGTTAATGTTTCGCATTGATTAGTTTTTGAACTCAGGCTACAAACGATATGTTTCGAGTCTAATTGGAAAAAATTTAGATACCAAAATTTTTCATGCCTTATGTACTATTTTTCCATCATAGGACAAAAAACTATGTATACCTCTATACGTCACGTGCTGATGTTTGTATAAATATGGAAAACGGCAACTTCTATGTTTTAAATTGGTTCTAAAATAGCCCACTGTCTCTTAGCTTGGAGAAAAAGTATTATACAATATTTCGATGTTTCAGATTTTTAATTTCCAAGCTAACCAAGTTTTCTTCATCTGAATATCATTTTCGGCATCAGTTTTCTTGCGACAATTCACCGTTCTTTGCCTTCCTGGTGGTCTTTGACCATTTACTTCCCATATCTCGTAATTTTGGACAGTCGTTTGCGGTGCATTCCGCTAACATGCGCGTTCGATTCTATTCTGTGTTGTCTGACAATTTCACAATGACTCGCACTTGACAAGTATAATAACAGACTATTTTTATGATTATTTCAATAATCTTGTCCATCAACAAAGCATACATAACATAAAAAATAATTAAGTCTGCGTAATATGAATAGTGGAAAAGCAACTTTTTTGCATCTTTGGACAAATAATTGAAAAAACCATCAAAACAGCTGTGTTGGTATACCAAAAATCACTTCCATTAGGTATATTTTGTGTGAAATATTACGTGCTGTTTATATAGGTACTGCTTAATAATAATTAGAATTAGATTCATATTGAACTGAGATAAAAAGGATTCAGTAAACCATAAACTTAGCAGTTGCTTGTTTTATAACGTAGCAAAAAATTTATGCAATTTACGGCGAAATAAAACTTTCTGTTAGAAAAGATAAATTTTATATTTTATTATCAACGTAACGCGGCGGTGTGTCAAACAAAATCAAGTTGTATTTGCTGCACAAGTAATTATTTTATTACTCTGTATACTAGTTGATGTTATACGTTAGTTAGAATCGTGTTCAGATCGAGCCAGAATAGAATATTAATAGTGACGTAATCGTGCAAATTATGTTAGATAGATTTTGTGTTACCATTGCTTTTCCAATTAAACGTGAGCTATTGATGGTGTACTAATCATAGAGCCATCCAATAATCACTCAGGGTGTATAAATCTTCCAATAAAACGTTTATGCACTTATTATAACTTATTCAAGGATTACGAGCGTATAGTAGTATAATACTGAATTTTCAACTTATGTATTGAGAAATTTATGTCAAGGGAGAGCATTATTATAAATATTCAAGATCGGTTGTAGCATATTGCTTCCGCAAATGTTAACTATGCACTATGTGAAATTCGTGATTTTGGTAAACCACGCTTACATCGTATACGTTATATGGCAGTTAAGTTATGCTTGTATGTGGCTAGCTATAATACTACATAGTAATAAACCACGTTATGCTTCAATAGAAGAAAATGAAAAATACTTATTCTTGATCTAACCGCAAATATTGAAACATGAAGAATATTATATTATTCTGACGCATATAAAAGTTAGTAATGTTGCTACCTAACTACTCGAACCTGTTATAAACTCTCTCAAAATGGATAAATATTATTTATTTTGTTGCTTTTCCACCGTGAATATTTAAGAAATACATACCTACCACGAATAAGAAATTTATGTAGTGTGGCATTTAGGTATTACGTTAGGAATATTATTTTTCATAAACCACGCGATGCGGTGTAGGCAGATAGATGATGATTAAACCAGCTTGGTTTTTCTTCACACGATATAAGACCATTCCAATTATTAATGTAAGAGTAATGTTAATTAAAAACTGCTACATGCATAGCAACAAAACTAATAGCCAATGTGAGCATTATAATATATTAAAATTTAAATTACATTTCATAACCCATCTCTTACGGTAAGTTTGATTCGTGCAAGCGAATAAATACATTAAGAAAACACTTGATGTGGTTGTATTTGTAATTCTTATTTATAACTATAAAGTACAAATGCACACGATAAGTGTAAACGTTAATAATGGTTAAATGCGATTGTTTCTCTATAATGTGGCTGGCATTCCACAAACTAACAAACGTAGGTACGCACTTGGAAATGTATTTATTGATTGCCTATAATTTTGTGCGAATTCCGGTTAAAATAATTGAAAATTACGTGTAAACCTTTACAGTAAAACTAAAAACTATACATTACAACATTAGTTGATGTTTCATGGAATAAATTTAACAATGGCTTCGAGTAACCTATGTTGTGATAAAGAACGCTTATTTAAAATTCTGAAGTAAAGTAATAAGCAAATAATTTAAATTTGCATTTTTAATAAATTGTAAATACTATGCTAAAATGTGTATGATTGAAAGCTTGTAGGATTGAGCGGGTATGCGTCAATCATGATTAACAATCATTCGGATTTCTGCATTTCAAATAGCGCAAATTACTGAAGAAATATTGCATTCTTTTTTAAAAATTCGTGCAAGTCTTTTATTAAATTCAGTGATTGTATGTTCACGTGTTTATTATTATGTCTTCCTATAATCAGGTAAATCTTTATTTAACGATTCCCATAACAACTTAGTGAAAGCGATTAATTCAAGTTTAATATTATTTATAACATCAATCAAATTTGATTGTAGTTTAAGCTAGAGGAATCTAAACTTTCTCTCTTCTATTATATTTTTTACATTTTTATTTTCAATTGAACCTATCGTGCTAACAAATAACTTAATAAATTGCGTATTTGTCATTTTGATTACATCAATAGAAAACGAATTGAGTAATTATCGAAAATTAATAAATATTTAAAATTTACATTTCTCATTACAAAACAAAATTTAAAAAAATCATAATAATTATGTTCCTCGTAATATGTATTACAAAATTAATATATATTTTTTAATTTTCAGATCAAGTGGAGTACAAAGCCCAACACAAAGAAAATTATTCAAATTACCCGACAAGTGCATCGTAACATAGGTAAAACAAAATAATATAATAATAGAAAATAATTTGTATGAATAAATATACTTAGAAGAAAAAAAAAGTTAAAATCAAATTTATTATTTCCTATAAAATCAAATTATTTTTAATACAAACTTTTCCAACAAGTAAATATATCGACACTTATAATGTTGTATCAATATTGTTAGTTAACCATTTTATTATTTTTGAATATTATATTAGTCCGATGAGGAGCAAAACGAATGTCGTGGATTTCATTTAAATAATTTTGTGTGCTAGTATTTTTTATAAATAATACTAGTTGTAATTTAAAACGAATAATAATATAAAGTTATTATTTTTAAAAACATTAATCGCGATATAGTACAGTTTATATTGTGTTATACACAGAGGTACACAAAAGTTAACTAATACGAAGTCAACTTCAAACTTGAATTCCTTTTATTGATGTTAGGTATGCCGTTTATAGTTACAAATAAACATAAAAAACTTGTTTAATTATAATTATTGTTATTACAAAAGCAGTGGTTATAATGGTACCATAATTTAAGTTTTAATTACCTATTCTCAATAAAGAATAGCAATAGGCACTTATACTTTATTACATTTACTAAATTTTTAATAATTTTGTTTACAAGTATGTTTTGTATTTACGGGTTTTATTTTGCTACCAGAGTTCATTTACCGATTTAATCAAAATAAATAAAAACATGAAATATTACATTATTCAACTTTATCGTACAAAAAATTGATACACTTTCCTGCCTACTTATACAAATAACTATTATTTATTAAAATTATAAATTTCTGTCCTTGGTTCTTTCTTCAAATTGAAACGAGTCTTCAATCCTTCTAAATAAAACTAATTTTATTGTAGGAAAATTCAGATCCAATCTGAATTGATACAAACCAACATGTGGAAAATTGACAAAATACTATTTTTAAGGGGACCTAATGTATGTACAGATGTTTGTTAGTTGTAAACTAAGCTTAGTTTACATTCAAACCAATAAAAATGTAATAAAACAATAAATTAATTACAATCGTAGCTATAACGCTACTATTAGCAACCAAATATGTAATTCCTTTTTTATACAATACCATAGTTTACATCCTAAAATTTTTCTAGCACCAGTAGGTATACAAGCATTTAGCGGTTTAATGCTGGTGTTTTGTTTTATCATTGTTCAAGAAATTTATAGCCAACAATGGTCATTTATTAAAACGCTTTTCAATAAAACTGCAACAGAATCGAACATAAATCGCATGATACAATTCCTTAGAGGCAGGAAACGAAGCTCATCAGTCGCTGAACAAACGCACGGTTAATGTCCTTCCGACGCGAGAAGGCCACTGCACTAAGCTATAGTTGCACCTAAAGTTAGGTAACCGACATGTCCTTTTAATTATTAAACTAATATAACATGGTTTGCCTAATTAACGTGGAATTATGTACAAACATCAGGATATTTTAGCTACAAACATTACGTCAACTGAAATATACCTTATGAGCTATGATGAACGTAAATCAAGTGTTTCAATATTTGCACATGATTTTAAAATTCGTACTAATAATGTTGTGCGTGTATAGTCGTTAAATAATATTATGACTATAATCATCAAGTTTTATTATAAACCAATAACAGTATTCTAAATTTTAATTTAGCCATTGAAATTTATTTGTATTAAAAAGCAGTGGAAAAAATAATTCAATTACAACTGTCTAAATCAGAAAAATATAGTTGGTTGTCTTTTTTGCAATATTTATAACATCCTCGAGCAATTTAACTTCTTTTTCAAGTTGAGCAATCTTGTGTTTAATTTTTTGTTATATGAAATAAAAACACTGTCAAAAATATTTTTCTCGAAAGAAGAAAAAACCAAAAAATTAAACAAAATTCAGAGTTAAATTATTAGTTGCTGCCAATTGCTAGTTCAAGTCAGTTGCTACCATATATTGTTTAAATAATCTCTGAATTAATATTTACAAATTCTAAACAAGCTCAAGCTTGTTTGCACATTTAAGAGCATTTCAATTATAGAAATGTATGTAAAAAATACAGTAAACAATTTGTTAAATACAAGGTAAATTGTTACTCATGATTAGTTATTTAGTTGGGCCTGTAATGCATACAAGGTATTTGCATAACTAGGTATGTAAGCATATATTTAACCACGTATTCTCTCTCTAGCGGCATGTATTATACAGACTCCAGTACAAGTTGAGATAGATTGTGCTTTCAAAATCATCCATGTACAATAGTATTTCAATAACAATTATTTTTATAAACTTGGAATAAAACACCGAAGACTGACCATACTAATTTGAGATGAAAAATATTCGAAATCGCTATGTATAGAATTAACCATAACCAATTATATTACATTAATAAAAAGAATAGCAAATGACATGATTAGAATATTAAACGACATTATACAAAAATCTTTCGACGGAATTTGATAGATGAGCTGAGTTTAGATCGATCAACTATCATTAAAATTAATGAACTATAATTTTTCACACTACCGATTTCCCATCAAACGTAACAGACTACGCATGCATTAGTAACACTCTCTCATCAGCAAAACCGATTCAAAGTGATATCAAAATAAATTATTAGCTACCCCACGATTAAGCATAAAAAATGAATGGACCAAAACATGTGTACGATCGTACGCCAGTAAATGGTTTACAAAACTCTAATAATGGCTACGGGCATGCAAATAAGGTATTATTATGATGAAGTAATCAATAAATTGACTTATAAAATTAAAACTACTCTCGGTAGCAAATTATGCATTTCAGGCGGCTCCTACCTAAAAATTTAAAAGCGGTATAATACTATATATCCAGTGTTTGTGTACAGTTATAACACTGTGATCACTATTAGCCAAATAATTGACTTTGGTGTTTCTAACGCCTCCTACACCTGCCACAGACTATTAAATTTATACAACTGATAAATCACATTATGATGCTGGAATACCGAAAGAAATAAAAATAAAAAGGCATACTTCTAGACGCAGCAAAAATAGTTAATAAATAAATAGAAAGTGTGTCCATTCAAACGATTGAACACCCCGGATCTTCAATAAAAACATCTGAACGCAAACCACAAAGAGATAAAAAATTGTTCCAATCCATCGACGTAAATTAAAATTGGTAACGGATATTATTGATTATTGCATAGTTTTTAGCATCGTTTGAAATTCTTATTTTTACTCGAAGAAAATTACAAAACATACTACTACATAAATGTTTTACTGCAGTAGATTGTTTTTAATTCAATTAGGTGCTTTTAATACAAGAAGCCGTTTTTGAAGAATTTACCGTTAAATTCGATTAAAGCGCATCATTATTGTATAACATTTTAACTAAAAAGGAACTTCCATAATTCAATTTACTGTACTATATAGTTTATTCTAAATAAAAAGAAAATAATATTGTTGTTCACTTATTAATAAATACATAAGCATGTGTTGTGGTTTTGTCGGTTATGCATCAGTAATTAAAGTTACATAACTCTAAAGGCCAATGTACTTTCTCGAAATACAATAAAAACAAAAATCGCTTAATATTGAAAAGCTTAATTAATTAGTTAAAAAATTTCGAAAAGTATAGGAAACTAGAATTCTGAATTAGTTAAAGCAATTTATAAAGTTACTTTATTATAATTAATAGTAATGTCGTAATGCGTATCTGGCGAGATTTATAAGAAATAAATGCAAAATTCATTTAAAAAAATTAAGTTTTTTAAATTTTAGACAGTAATAATTTATTATAGTTTATGATTAAAACCAGTTGTTTTCCAATCAGCTTTGATGAAAATTATGCAGAATGTTAGAAAAATCGGAAAACCAATATTATATTATGTGCTTGGATGGAATTTTAAATACGTATTATATTATATATAAGGTTAAACAAGTTAGTATCGATTGCTCTTTGATTAGTTTTCTTCCTAAATTTTTTCTTACAATGCTTGAAAAATAAACCAATCAGAAGCCAAATTACAACTAAGCCAAGTACAACGCATGCGACTGCAGTGATATAAAAACTAGAAAATTGAAAATGGCAATTTGTTAATTGTAATTAATTTGTGCGTATTTCAGTTATTCACATAATTTTTAATAGGTGTTTTTAAATGCATCCATTAATATAAACAGTTGGGATGAATTTAGCAGTTTATCGATACCGTTTTATCGAAGAATCTAATGTTGATATACCATATTAGTAAAGAGTACATTCTAACCGCATAATGGTAGATAACATTTTCACCGTTAGTACATCAGAACTTCAGCAAATAAACATAAAAATTGATATTCTCAGACACCCTTTTCAATTCGCTTCAGCGGAAGAAAATGTAAAATTAACACACTTATTCCAAATTATAATGAAATTAATTACGGACAGGTGTGGATAACTCTTTGATAAAACAGATTTTTCTGCTTAAATAAAATTTATTAACGACATGAAATTTACATTTATATGTAAATAATTTACAACTTAACTGACCCATATGGCACTATTCAGCAATAAATTTTTGAAAAGTAAATGTTTTTAAATGGCAAAATTTTATTAATCATTAAATTATTAATTTATACACACAATTAGCATTAATTTTAATTTAATTTCTCCTACATTATAATTTAATACGCAGAGAAGGTATATAAATCTCAAAATATTTTATTAAATTACATAGCTATTTAAACTGTTGCATACTATATTGAATAAATCATTTATTGGGCTGTTACCTAGATTCTGGATATTTTATTACTATACTTTCATCGAAGATTTTATACATGTCTGGTACATACAGAGTGTTTTAAGAAATGTCATCGTTTTGTATATACTATCATTATTTTTTAATTTAATCTCTACTCTCTATATCTAATGTAATGAACGGAAATTAATTTGTTTAAACCATTTTGAATAGTGCAGTAATGAACCACTTTTTAAATTGACATATACTTACCATAACTTTTTCATATAATATAGATAAAGCATTCCGTTTAAAAAATATAGTCGTCGGGTATAATACTACAAAATTACAATACAAAATACTACAGAAATTTAATTGTGGAAAGCTTCAAAAGTCGAAAGAAAAAAAGAAAGAATACATCGCTCATGAGAAATATACATTAGCAAAGAAAATTAATAAAGCATTCTTGCAAAACTAAATAGCTCATTATTGATAAATGTTCAACAATTTGTTAAGCACAAGTTAACTATACATTATTAATAAATTAGGGTTCAGTCGGTTATTATATTGTCGTTAATTTCACTTTAGTTTTCTTAATTAATAATATAATTATAGTTCAATTCAATAAATTTTGGGTATTGTCATTAATTTTAAATTACTAAAATACAAATTACAAAATTTTGATTTTTTTTGTTTTTGAATTTGTGAAATGTGAAACGATGCCACCTGTGGTAACTACTATAGATGGTATTCGGCGTGTTTATATTTGCTTTTTTAATATGAATACATCAGTAGTTATATAATGAACCAATGTAAACTAAATTGATTCAAAAACACACGATATACAATGTAAAATGTCAAATTATATCTTATAAGTCGTCCTTGTTATTGTCGTACAACGCCATCTATAGGAAATGTAAAATGCGAATAAAAAAAGTATTAATAATAGTAGATATTCAAATTTCAAAGCACACTGAAATATGTCGGTAATCCCAGAAATTGGTAAAAAGGTGATAACTTGGATATAAAAAATATAATGACTTAACAAAACTAGTAGCTTATACTATAGTAAAATTACACGCCTTATTCGTCATAGAGCAATGTAAATTATAATTTAAATTGTGTTACATCGTATTATTTTGTTGTTATACACCCAATTCATCATTACCAAACAGGTATTCACTTCAGTTTTTTGTTTGACACAATGCGTAGCCTAGAATAATAACACATTCTTTGTATTTATTAGGTTTTTTTATAACCAATTTTATATGATGACCATATAGGAAACATGAATTTCTATTATATTATAATAATAAAAAAAATGTTACATTTGCAATTAGTAACGCTTATAAAAAGTATATTTCAAACACTGGAAGGTACGAACAGAAACACAATTTACTCGTAAAATGCACTATTTAGTATATCGATATGTGTATTGGTACTACATTATTATAGTATACTATGTATAGTAATTTATCGAATTCGTTATGTAAATTTATGTAAAACTATTATTTGGATTTTTCATTCAAGTAAGGGACACACACGTAAGTTCTTCGTGAGCACTAAAGAAATCAAATTTCTATTTGAATCTATTGATCGAGTTATGAAAGCTATTGGCCGCTGTATCATGAAAAACCTGATATATATATTATATCATAGATTTAAAACGGTATTTAACGATTTAAATTTTAAATATACTACATCGTAATATTTTATAAGTTTATCAGATAAGAAAAAAAGTTCCTTGAAATACCTAACATACTTAATGAAATAAATTTTCATTTTTTTTAACCTAGTAAAGCTCATCTTTAATGACTTTCTTTAACGGGAACTTATGTATTTACTCGCAAGTTGTTTACCCCATTACTACTTTTTTAAATGAGTAGTTCGTTATTTATTCATTACGTTTAATAAGTGAGAAATGACAAAATTAAATTTTTTATTATCGTGAGGCAAAAGGCAGAGAAATTAATTTTAATTTTTAGCTGTACCATTACAACAAAGAAATAGAAAATAAAAAGTGAACTAAAGCAATATAAGGATATTTTTAAACATAATAAAACCACAAAGAAAGGAATTGTGTCAGACAGCTTACATAGTTTATCCACCAACATAGTTAAAAATTCAACTACATTATAATAAAAAAAACATGCAATTCCTATTTTAAACCAGTTATATTCTCATTATTATGCCTCAAGTGTAATAAACCGCTTAATGTAATGTAATAATTAAAACAATATTTTTTAAATAAATAAGTATTTCACTTTACTCAATTATGCTTATATAAAAAACAAGCAAATTTTGACTATTCCTTAAAGCTATCACGGATGTTTGCAGTTATAATCATTTATGTATACAATGCCGAAAATCGGTTCAAATTTCCTTTTTGTTATTAGGCATAAAATTGGTATATCAATTATTGATGAGTAAAATTAGTTAGTTGAACAGTTACATATACACACATTATTAAAATATTGTATCAAAAAAAGTTTTGATTGTTATATAATACCTAGGTACCTAAAATTCACTAGGATCCACGATCTATGTAATTGGAAATATTTTTATAGGTCCCGGCAATTTACACCTTATATGATGCTACCATCATAAAGAATGACTAGGAAATTACTTTTGGGATTGAGTAAAAAAAAATTATTTAGTTTTTGCACTTAACTTATTGAAATGATTCAATTATTTAATTTGATCTTTTTACATAATGCAGGTCTTTGATTTCGTACTCTTCATAACTCTTTTAACGATAGTTTTGCAATTATAGATACAAACAAATTGGAATAGCTACATGTTGTTTCAAGTGGTTAAGTGGTTAATATTTGCAACTCGATCAGCTACGTGTAACAAGTTTTTTTGATTTTAATTCAATTTGGTGATTATCGGCATTAAAAACATTTTTTGTTCTGGCACCCCATTAATGAAGCATTGTAAATAATTTTAATAAAAATTACGTTCAAATTCGAAATAATTTCAATAAATTAAGTGTGGAAGTAAGCTAAAATGTCTTAGCGTTAATGTTTAACATTTCCCTGATTCAATTGCTTAATTAATAACTGATTAAATTAACTGAAGTTTAACGAAGCATTACCAAAATGGCTCTTATAATAACATATTCTTAATGATTACAATCATTTAAACATTTTTTTAGTTGTCATTCTTTTTGAAGTGTGAAATTTTAAATGCTTAATTCGCTATTAAAAACAAATATTTTATAATGAGCACGCAAGTTTATCCATTTCAATAGTGACAACACGTTCTAGCTGAAATCCGTTAAGGATCCAGAATCATTACAGGTATACATGCAAAGCAGTTTGTAATATACTTAATCAATTTATACTTTATTGTGACTACAATATCTGTAATACTGTTTTATATTCATTGATATTTATTAATCGACAAGTAAAAGCAAACGTTTTCCTTATTAACAACTGGATTGTGCATAGGTTACAATCGATCGGTAATTAATTGTACTATATATTCTCTATTCTGTAACATCAGTAATTTTAATAGTCCAGTTATTTAAGCACAAAAAAAGGGTCAACCTCGGAATGAGAGATAATAAGCTAGAAACTCGTATACACCTTCATTTTGGCGTTTTAAAAATTGTCTCAAAAGTCTCATAAAATCTCGTCTGTGCGTCGGAAGTTATTCAAGGTCAAAGGTCACAAAAATCAGAGACTTTTAAGACAACTTTTAGAACACCAAAATGAAGGTGTTTACGAGTTTCCAGCTTATTATCTCTCATTCCGAGGTGAAACCCTAATATGACTGCACTATAAGTAATTCAATAGCAACACACATCCATGTCTCAAAAATAACATAAAGAAATTGTGGTACCGCATAACAATAAAATTAATTACGTTTCTCTAAAACTATTTTAATTACCATAATACAATTATTACTTCATTCAGTATGCGCTTCCATACAAATTTTTCATTACACAGCACAATCTATCTGAGGAATATTTTAATTAAACGGTAAAACTTGAAAAACATGCATCATGAACGGATATAATAATTTTTATGAAATAGCTTGATTATTAAATTAGTGCATCGGGTAGTTTAAATAAAGGATATAATCACAAGAAAGCCGCAGACACATTTTTTAATGTCAAGTGCATTTATTCATCAACAACGGCTTTCATGAACTAGTCTGCTTTGCTTATTTATTTATCAAATTGTAATTATCTATTAGATAAGTATTTTCAATTTCAACTCGATTAATTTACTGTAACAGTACAATGGCAAACTCAGGAAAACAGGATTCTCACTGTTAATTGGATTCATTCATAATTTGCTTATTTGACAAAATTGTTTGAATTCGTTTTACTTTGAGTTTCCTTTTTGCATCATTTTCTATGGTTTTATCCGAGTGTTATTTGAATTTTAAGATAAAAGATTAATATAATTTGGTCAAGTTCCGCTATTTTCCCCCTTCCCAAGAAAGAATGCCGATTTTAAATGCAAAAATTTTACTACATCACTTAAAATAACATAATAATAATAATAATAATAAATTATAATAGATACATAAATTTAATAATAGTCCTTCTAAAAATTTAAAATAATATGATTATACTTAATTTATTCATAGCAATAAAGATACTTAATTTTTAAAGTATAATTATAAATTATTGATAAGAAATCAATCAATTAAGGCACAAATGACTAAAGTGATGGTTAGATAGTGTCAATGAATTTGAAGTAACGCGGCAGTGTTCATAAAGAATAATAAAACCCTATTTTATGGTTGAACACCTTATCATTATTTCTCATCATGCAAAACTATAAACGATTAATTATAATATTAAACTATAGCTTGTTGTTTTATCTGACAATCTATATTTAACTGTGCTTAGGCTGCAATAAAACAAGTATATCCTAAAAATCTAAAAACAATTGAGCCATTGTTTATATCAATCACAATAATTTTAATATTAGTCAGCTACTTTTATAATAACTTTGTTACATCATAATTTTCTTGTTGCTCCAAATAAGGGGCAATTGAAAACCATTGTCTTTTACGATAACATTAATTCATGTTAACACAGCTGGAATTCAGTTAAAGCTGCGATCAATAAAATATAGCCAATATATTACAATTATTTTAATTGTAGACTTGGAATTATTCGTCTAAATATTTAATTTATGCATAAATGAAAAGCACAATTTAAAATTAGACTAAACCGGTCGTAAAAAATCATAAAGCACGAAATACTAATTAATAACAGATTAGTTGATTAGCAAACCATCAATTACTTATCTTTACATAATACTAAGTACATCCTATCCGGTCACAAAAACCGTTGAACAGATACTTGCATTGTAAGAATATTTTGTTTAAAATTGTTTTATTATTACTTTAAATACAGCAACGCCTTCCTATCCACCTAGGATGGAAGTAAAAAAACCTCTCTTTCAAATCTTAAATTTGCTCTATTGTATTTTAAACTTTTTTTTGGTTTTGTTGCAGAACTCCACACACAAACAAAATATGAATTGGAAATTAGGAATAATATTTGTAATACTGGCTGTCGCTGTAAATGCACAAACTGATGAAGTGACGGAAGAAACGTTAGAAGATGCAGAGAAAACGTCTCCTTTGCCTGCAGAACCTTTAGATGAATGTGATCCGGATATGATAGGATTCGAATTAATAACAGGATATGTTTTTTCTGCTCCGAGTAATGTATTGGATTCAATTCCCGGTACATTAATGTTAACAGACTGCTTGGAAACATGTCAAGGAAACGAATCCTGCAGGTCTGTTAATTACGAGACTGGTCTGTGCATACTATTTAGTTCCAATTCAGACTTATTACCAGGTAAATAAGACAACTAAAAAATATTCACATAATTAAGCCGAGCGAGATTAGTAATGCATTTCAAAATTAAAAATTTGCATCACTCAAAGAAAATAATTTATGAAAAAGAAAATAAAATAAATTTTCATTAGTATTCTGCGCCAAGCCTGCATTTATAACATCGCAGATAATGTACAATTTTATTACAAATATAAATAATGTCCGAGCTAATGAAAATTCCATACAAAGAAAAGTAATGAATGTTTTAAAGTAACCAAGTTTTACTTATATCTGTATATGTATCGTAATCATTAGTTCAATCTAATTTTACAAACTCGTCTTGTGTATTGCTCAAATAATTTTTTACTGAAATATGAAACATTTCTGCGAATGTTAAAATTAGGGGGTAGAGCTCGAAGAAATAGATAGAAGGACACCGTTACTTCAAGTTTAAAAGACGGAACCTTATAATAACAATACATAATTATTCAATACTCATGAGCTTTAAAGCTCATTTAGTCTTATATCGGTTCAATACGCATCAATTGTGTTTTATATAATAATACCTTCAACTGTTTACAGCATACGTATATAATAAAAAAATAGAGTAGTAAAGTTATCAAGAAGCATATATAATTTGTTACACATCCACGGGTACTTAATAAAGCTAAAATATTAGTCGATGTTAAGTCGGAAAGTACCTCCATTATTTTTAGCCAACGAAAGTAATGTGTATTTACCTAATACAACTAACTGTGAGCAATTACTAATTTATAAAAATTAATACAGTTACACAAATTACAATAGGAAGCATGGGAAAAGAGTATAATCAACATATCAATCGATTTTATCAGCGCAAATAGCATTCAAACAACATTTTTAAATAATTAAAAAATTAAATAACTTTTCTTGAGCAAAAGATTAAATATTTTTCGGTAACGATGTTCTCTCTCTCATTCTCGCAACCATAAATATTACATTTTTATAAATTTTCTTTACATAACGATTCACTGTTAGCTAGCCAACTACATTTATAATCCTAAAATTTAAAACCGTCTACGCTTTGGTTATGTTTTGGGTTTGCTAAATTCAATAGGCAATTTAAAAAATTTAACGGTAAGATCTAAGCATTCATTTAAGTTAACGAATTCTGGATAGATACAAACACTTTGTTCTTTCAATCCGTTGTCATTTATTCAGGTTGTATTCAACGATGACATTATAATTGTATTTCATTGGATTTGTTTACTTTTGGGTCAAACTGCTCAAAAGTACTTACTCAAAGCAATAATTTCGGAATGCAATATTGATGAATCAATTATTTAGTTTTTTGATTTCTCCATTACTTGGTGAAATACGTTCTGCGGCTTAGCTGTAAAGGCTACAAGGTTACCCCGCACCCAAGCTGTAGTATATGAACAATTTTGATTAAAAAAAATTATAAAGTAAATTGGAAAACACCGATATAATCATATCATTATACCATAGCATTTAATGATTGCTTAATAGTAGTAGGTACATAATTATTATAAAATTTAGTACCCCGAGTATACATATATTGTATAAATTAAGATATCGTATTGTACGTGAGCAAATTATAATGATGGCAATGTTTAGGTTAACAATTTTTTAATTTTAAAATTCATGAAAAAACAAACTAATATAAATTATTTATTGCAGGAGCTCTAACAAGATCACAATTTCCAGTATTTACGATATATGCGCAAAAAAGTTGCCTTGGAGTAAAACCATGCGAAAGAGCGTGGTGCATTGATCGTGTTCAAAATTATCGCCTCTCGGGTTACTCAAAAAGCCAGCACGTTGTTAGTTCGCGTCAGGAATGCTTTGAACTGTGTCTTGGAGAAACTGAATTTGCCTGCAGGTGAGTAATCAATTGTTACGAGTGCTTATTACTACTTTTCCTACGCATAGTTATTACAAAATTCTAGTTCTACCAATCAACTAATTATCGTCTAGATGAATTCAAATCAATATTCAATATAGACATTATGTTTTAAGTTACTTGAAAACCCTGACTATTTATTAGTAAAATATAAAAATTATTAAAATACGGTAGGTATAGGTAGATTTATAACGAATATCACTCGTACGCTGTTCGAATACAGTATATACATAGATATGTTAGCAATCACAATAATTTAAAGTAATTTATTTCAAAAAGTACAAAATTTATCAAATTTACGATCATTTGTACGATTACTTCTGAACGGTATTTATAAAACATAATAGATAATTATTATTATTACATTATAGATTAAAAACCATTTGCTTATAGGAAGCTTAATTTTATTGCTATTTAATGTATGCAAACATAATACGATATAAACAACGCTATTCTATTTTACTTTCATTACTTATAGGCACCAGAATATAAAAAACATAATTTACTTAACAATATTTTCAAATTTATTGTTTTCCGTATGGATACCAAGTGTTTCTTTTGAACGATATTCCTCAACACGTTTACCATTCCATATAATTCCTATTCATAATACATATACAATCTGTTGTACTATGTTATACATTTTTGTACAACATGTAGACGCAGGTTTCAAGTTTAGGTTTTCTTTTATTAACTACTTGTTCAACATAATTTCATTTTTAATCAAGATACAACTGCTTTGATATAAACCATAACACGTGTCTCGGTTTTAATTAAGCTCGACAGAACTCAATAATTTTCAAACTAAACTTAATTTTGATTTGAAATTCAATTTAACTTAATAACTTAAACATAATACTTAGAAATTGCTCTAAATATGCGCAGTTAATCAAAAGGACTATTAATTACATTCGAGCGGATATTAGATGGCAACCGGCCCGCGGATATTCCTATTGCTTTAGCGATGCCAGTATAATCGCTATTGCAAAAAAAAAAGCAGTCAAAAAGTAAATTTGAATAGTTTGGCAAAGAAAAACTATACCGGGAAAAACATAGCACATTTGCTTATTCTGATACTGAAACAAAGTAAAAGTGAAAGATCATGTTCTTGCGAACAGCCTGTCAAGACCTTATAGTTGCTCTTATAATAGTAAACACTTTTTTCAAATGTTACTTCACTAGCTTTAAGCTAGAATGATCATTACATTAGTTTTGTTGAATATAAATTAAATCAATAATTGCAAGTCCCGGTTCGGAACTCTTTACAATTCAAACACAATTTAATGTACCTATAATACCAAATTATAAAAGAGTAAACTTATCATTATTATTCACTTCAGGTAGCCCTGAGGTTTTTTAACAGCTAAATGTGATTATATTTATATTATCGTTATATTAATATACTGGTATAAAATCAACAAACATGATTTAAGTAGTGTTGCAATGTTAATTGTAATTAATTTAAAGCATATAAGCTATTACTTTGCGAGTCGCTTATCAGCGTTAGCATCAGCGGAGTACAGTATTAAATTAAGTACAATACATACAAGAATTGTATACGTCCTCCTCGGCCATGTAACTTACTAGCTTGCAAAGGAAAACTTACAATTAGACAGCGATAACTATTATAAAACAATTCCCATAAGAAATATTACAAATAATTACAACCTTTTTAAATTAATTTTAATTAATAACTAAAAACCTCTAATTACTTTCTATTTCCCGCTGCAAAATAAATTGTTTTGAATTCGTAAAACTAATCAGTTCAAAATAATTAATTTAAGTCTGTTTATAATTAAATAATGAGCAATCTTCACTACACGGTAGCGCAAAACTTCACATGCGTTTAAGCTCAAAAACGTATCACTTCGATTTTATGAATTCCTAATAATTATCCAATCGCCAATTAACTAATTATATCTAATAAATTGTAACATTAATAAATATAGAGAAACGTTGGTATATAATATGTAAATATGTAACCACGTCACACCTAAACCAGTGGACATATCGAAACCAGATTCAAATCAGATGTACTATGTTCGTTTTGTACTCTGTTAAATTCATTCTTTTTTTTGGACCCGGTCCTTGGCATCGTCAAACACATTTGCTTAGGTGTCGTCGGGCGAAGCCGGGCATCCAGTTAATATCTAACAAATTTTAAACTAAATACACTAGTAATCGATATATTATAAGGTACCTGACCCAAATAAGGCCTAACTAAGGGAGATTTGCAATAAAATGAAAAATATTCAATTTAATCAACATGTTTTAATAATAATCATAATTTTGGTACATTTTCTACAAAATATAAACGAAAAATGGTAAACTTGTACCATAACTTGTACCATGTTTAAAAACCTTGCCAGTAGGCTTTATTTTAATATGGTACCATAATAAGTAATATTATTTGGTATTTGAAATCAATAAACACATAAATGCAACAACTAAACATTCTTTAAAAAAGAGTATTAATTACAACGCCTTGGGCACTCAACATCATCGATTTCTGATCACGTGGCTCGTTTAGGAGGCACCGGCCCAAATCACTAAAAATAACGCTCAATAATTTAGTAATAAATATGCTTACTAATTATTTACATTCGTAATATCTCAAAAGTACTGTAAAATACATTATAAAGCAAACAAACTTTGATACCATAGTAAAGACTATGGTAAATTTAGTAGGCCTTAATAAGCGCATACCACTTTATGTAAGAAAAACACAATAAAAAATATTTGAACCGCGATACGATATTCAAATTTTTAAGATCATCGAAGCATGTACTTATAAAGATAAAAATTTAATTTTATATGGCAAACTGTGATATTACAAAAAATATTTATGATTTATTTGAACCGATTTTTATTATTTGGGGCTGCACGGTCTCACTTTATGATAAATGATGTAACACTGGGGGCTACACATGGGATATTCAGCTCCCGCAAAATTTTAGCAACTTCTACATGCAATAGGTGTCTGTAAGTGTGATATCGAGCAAGGGAGGTTATTTTAAGTACGATTTTTGTTGCTTAGACCTTATTAGGGTATAGGTATGGTGACCATATGTACTTATTTTAGTAGGACAGTACTCTTTTTTGGAACGATGTCCTATGTACTTTAAAACTTCTCGAAGTACATACAAATGTACTTATTTTTTCGATTGACTCGAAAACATTGAAAAAGGCTTCTTTACTTCTGGTGACTACCTAAAAAAAAAGTCAACGGCAAGAAATGGTCAGAGGTTAGGAGGATATATTCCTGGTAAGGGTCATAGTTTTAGGTGCCGTTGACCTTTTTTTTTAGGTATTCACGCTCTGTACTTTTTTTTCGTGAAAATATTATGGTCACCATAGGTATAGGCCTTATTACATGCAGTTACCTTACTTAATAATTGACAATTTTGACCTCAAATATTCATTTCAACCACACGTGGAATAATAATTACAATTTTATATTAGATTTTGCGAGAAATTTTTACTTGTTTGCTTTATTTCAATAATGTTTCAAAATTCAATGCGAATAATATTCGCGAATCGATAATTAAATTTTTTTATCGTAGTTTATAAAATTCAACTTCAAAGAAAGAGGATATAAAGAATCCCAATTACAAATTAAATTATTATTTGACAGTTTTTATTTTACAATAAATGAAATATAAGATACTTTGCAATTTCAAAAATAAAATTTGTTGAACATGAATATTCAGAATTTCTATTCAATTTCCCGCTTTATAAAGATATTTTATGAGAAATACAAGAATATTAATAATAATAAAGCTCAATAAATTAACATTTATTTGCTTATTAATTGTCGTTTAAAACTTAATTTTCGTAAATAAAATAGTAACTACGTAGAAAAGCTTCATTACAGGAGCTTTGCGCTTCAGTCATTTAGCTCTCGGAGCGTAACAAAACGTTTTCAACCTCGCTAACATACTAATGTTTGTTAGTACATAAACATTCAAATACAAAAAAGTTTTAGTCTAAATTTCATGGTGAATTTATGCAAGCATTTAATGTAATTTAATGTAACGTAAGGATTCTAATGGTAGGTGGTCTCGTTTTAAACCCACAAATAGAATCCTTAAATTACATTAAATTAAATTACATTAAATACTTGCATAAACTCACCATTACTATTGGGTCGTTACGTTTGTTACGTCTCTCATATGTGTCCGACTAAAAAGCTTAAAACTTAGCCATCAATTTTCTACCAGACGAGACGTTTTTAACTGTAAATTCATTGTACCCAAACGAATTTTATTTGACCAAAATTTAAACAATTTCTTACTATGTTGATGCAAATCTTTTCAACTAAAAAAAAAATTGATTGAATAAGAGTTTACAAGTGTATGGATGCTAAAAAAATTAATTTCACGAAATAGTAAAATGTTATGACAATCTGTAATATAAACTTTTATGAAAAAATATCCAACTTGAATGGCATATTTGAAGATCGCATCTAAAATTAAGTATTTATGTCAGTGTACACCACAAACATGACAACTTAATTACAAAGTATACCGTTATGCAAATTTGAAAAAAAATTAAAGAAATAAATCCTAACTTTAATTATGGTGAAATCGCCCACGATAGCGAATACAATACCTAACAATTAATTACAATTTATAAAATTTAGCAGAACTTTAAATCAAATTTTAAGCTGGGAATGATAATAATTCACATTGTTTCTTCTTTCGTACGAAATTAATTTTTTTGAAGGTTAAAAAGATTAATCTATAATAATATTTATGGATATCTCCACAGACATTATGACTAGTACTTAAGTTCCATATTTAATGGTACAAATATCGTTAAAAAAAATAGCGCAGCTTCGATAATCCGGTAAACTGAATCTTAATTCGAAAGAATAAGGTTGGCATATCTAATGTAACTGCCATTGTCCGTTTCAACAATTATCGTAAAAGCTACTTGAAAAATAATCATATGCCAATTTCTTTCAATAATTAAAACTGAAACTATAAAATTTTAATTAAAACGATTTTATTATTTCATATTCTTAAAATTAAAATAAATGTGTAATAGAACACATTTTTGCGTTAATTAGTTTGTATTATTATTAAAGTTGAAGTACTGTACAAAATCTGAAAACCATATAATATTCTTAAGGATAATTAAAAAAAAATGATGCGACTTTCTCATACATTCATGGGTACTCTCAGATACATGATTACACGCATAGAATAATAGTTTTTTTAACTGTTATTAAATTTGTACATTATTCACACTGTAATCATTAGTAATAATATTAAAAAGATGTTATATCATTTAGTATTTTTTAATTACTTTTCTTTTTCTTTCAATTGTTATTTTCGAGTGGCATGTACTCGCATTGGTATAGGAAATGGTAAAATTTATTTTCGCACACTTAAACAATATTTTTCAAGCACTTATAAATCAACTAAAATCATTAACTTTATAAATTTATTATAGAAAAAATACTATTTTATTTTTCGATTTGTCCAGTCGGTTCAACTTAATTGTAATTAATTAATTTCAGTCAATCGGACTGATTAATTTTCTCAAGAAACTAATATATTATTTTAAATATCCAAGTTAAGAGTTTTCCTAATCACGTTAAAAATATACATATGTATAGGTATAAAAAACGAAATTAGTTAAATATATGCAATGCCATATTATTTGCTTGCGGTTTAATGCAAAACTACTTAAAAATTTCGCTTCTAGCGGAAATCTTGTATTCATCTAACGAGTTTATTTAATGAGTGTAAAAAGTGCATTCATCTGGTTTTTTTTTATTGGAATATCACAAAAATATAGCATCTGTCTGATCAGTTTTATTCAAAGTTGAACTATTAAAATCATAAATAATTACATATTTAATTTAAATGTTTACATTTCACTCTGATCATTTTTTTGTAAAGCGATTATCGCAATTTGATTTTATAAAGCAAAACAGTGTCTATCCAACATGCAGCATTATCCTCAACGTGACTAAGCAGTTAAGGCTATCTGTGTGGCTCGTCATCCAAAAGCGATGACACTAAACATCCACGTTTTCCATCTCAAACAATACAACTACCCCGGCGGTTTCCAGTAACAATATGCCCGATACGGCTGATTACCTACGTATTTAAAATTTTAGATGTGTTACAAGTGTGCTACAAAATGTTGTTGATTATATAAATATATACTTTAAATGTAAACTACTGAATTTACATTACCAGAAATAATTAATAAATTTAGTAATAATAGTAACCATCTGCTTTTCAATTTAAATTTAACAATGTCGTATAAAGCAAAACTTCATATTTCATTCGTAATATAGAACATTCATTAGAATATACGAATACATTTTTTTTAAATAAGCAATGGCATAGCTGTTCAGAAGAATTTATTAGAATATCGGCAAAATTTAATTGTTATTTATATTTCCCATGAATTTTGTTAATCAATTGATCGATTCACGTTAAAATATTAAGCATGTAATGATTTTAATGGAAAAAAATTAAAATTGTGGTGCAATTACAAATTTAGAAAATTTCCACAACAAGAAATTCGGAATTACTATACTATCCGTTCGGGACTACGCCAAGAAAACTAGAAGAGTGTTAAATAAAATTATCGGTACTAAATCGGCAAATCTTTCACGGATCTCCATTAAATTATTAATTTGTTCAAATAATTTTTGTACTTAGATATTCTTGCTAATTAAAATAAATTATATCCACGTTAATGTCAACACGTATAACTATAATAAAACTGAAGGAAATATAATTTATATTAAAAATAAAAACTTGTTTATACCAAAAATGGCAAAAGTATCTTCTAATTATTGCAGTTTATTTGTAAATAATTATGTATACACTTAACGTATGCAAATTGTTGATTACTAATATTATAATCTTTGATCTCTTAAATAATTATTATAAATACTTAAAGCAGACACTTCAAAATATTTCATAGCCGAAGTATCTAATTACTTAAAAATTTCTTATAAACTTAAGTAATTTGTAACTAATGCGGTGCAAAGGTGCATTATTTACTCTACTAAAAGCAACAAACCGAGGTGTTAATACGAATTCCAAAAAACTAGCCATTAAAAAATGAAAGATCTAAAGTCACAAAGCGTTTTATTCGAAATTAACAGTCGACTGTAATCATTCGAAAAGTGCGAGTGGTTTTTATAGCACTCTCAAATACTTATTCAAACTAAAAAGTGAAAACTATGTTAAAAGCGTTTTGAAAAACCTCTATACCGTAGTTATGGATGGGTATAATGAAGCAATAAAACTATAAATTCCATGTACCTATAAGTTAAATGATTACTGCAATTTGGATAAAGAAGCACCTATAAGCTTATAATGTTTGGACAGGAAATGTTCTATACATGTATGGCTTAAAGCCATAATCAACTATTTCTACTTGAAATTTATGATGATTTAATTTATCTCCAATATTAAGCCTGTCAGTATTAATATATGACTTTTTTTTGCAATACCAAAAATTTATAATTAACAAATTTTAGAACTAAATCAATATAAAATTTATGAGCAGGTTTATTTAAAATAATATAGTTAAAAAATGTAATAGGTAAATGTTACCTAACTATAATAATATAGTAAATCAATGGATGTTGTAGGTTTTCTTTTATTGCTGTCAGTTAAACGTCGTATAAGAAAACCCAATTACGTAAAAGTAAATGCAATAATAAATCGGTACTATGTACAGGAATAAGAATTTGTGACAATCGCATTAGGAAAGGCGCATTTCCATATCGCACAATCAATCCAATTTAGATTGACACTTCAATACCTTTGCATATATTATGATATGCAAAAGCAGTTCGTATATATTCGCGGCAGCTGCACAGTTTCAATAAGCGATATATTAGAATTTATACGAATCAGATTATTATTTGGATCGCATATAAACAATGTAAAGAAAGTATCGAGTATAGAGAATATACAATATGCCGACATACAATTCCTTTCTGCAAAACCATTGTACGCCCATCAGGAAGATTCAAATCGGCGCTTGCAGTTTATTAACCATATTTATATTTAATTTAACAAATGAAAATAACAATAATTAAATTAAATTTAAACTGATCTCCTGATGTTTGTTTTTTTAAATTTATCTGAAAAAATATTTTACCGGTCGAACTATAATTTACAAATAATTATATTTCTTGCAATAAACTGTTGCATGTGGTAATCAATAGTCAATCAACAGTTATAAGCATCCACTATCACCAAACGCTTCCAACTATTGCCTTTACATTTTTAAGTAATAAATTCATAAAGAATAGAAACGCGACCGACAAGAGGTACTTTATCGTAAAGAGTTTCTTACTCCCAACATGGAAGATACAAGTTCGTTTTAGAAACCGCAAATGGGAAAAACAATGAGACGTTTATCGGTACCAAGTTTATAGCGTATGCCAGCCTATAACATTTACTACCAAATGATAATCAACACGAAAGTAAAGACCAGAAGTAACGATATGAACCGAGAATTTAACTTTAATGATTAATAAACAATTAAATAAATAGCAATCGTAAATAGGGAAGTCTTCTAGAGTTCAATATATGCAATTACTTGTTTTCTAAATAAAAAAAAATCACGCTTTTCATCACGTTTATTGTAATAAAAATACTTTTAGATCTTCCAATTACAAACCTTCCAATGGCGAATGTGAGTTATCCAACATGGACCGCATCACCTTAGCTGGCAGCAATGCTTTCCAACCAAAAGAAGGCTACGAATATATGGAAAATAATTGCGTAGAAGAACCAACAAAAATGTGCGAATTCAAGAAATTAAGTGGACAAATTTTAAAAACCGTAGACTCCGTCTATCAAGATGTTGGTTCCGTAGAAGAATGTCGAGAACTATGTCTGAGTTCTCCTTATCGTTGTCATTCGTACGATTATGGCGATACTGGTGAAATGGTATGTCGCTTAAGTCACCATTCCAGAGCCACATTAGCTGATATACAGGTAAAAATCTATTAATTAAATTTATTAACTTCCACATACTTAAATCTTAAAGTTTAGAAATTCCTAGAAACGTTCAGTCAAATTATTTATTAAATATGTGAGGTCAAATTAGCCATTAAGCGGAGGTAATAAAAATTAAGAGCAACCCCTCTTGAGTAAATTGGAGTATGCACTAAAATTTATTTTCAAACCAGTTTATCGTAAAAGTAACTGTAAGTATCGTTAATCTGATCTTTATAAATTAAAACTTGTTTACGGAATACCGTAAAATAAGCAATCAAAACGGCAACAACAATTAATAAAATTTAAATTTCCCCAAAAATATGAAATTATTATGAGAAGTGATATCATCGGTAGAATTTTTTAATTAAATAATACCTAAATCAAATATGCGTACAAGAACCGAATTCGTAAGTGGGTATTATAATAATAAAAAAACATTTCGATATAGTCGGTTCAATATTGATAATGAACAAATTAATCAAACAATTTTAAATGATATAAAGAGATATGAATTGAATAATGATTTCCGACAAGCTTGAAATTTACAAACATATTTCACGCAGTCATTGTTTCAGTTACACTTGCTTAAATTGCCCAAGGCTATCTAAAATTTATGCAAAAGATATAATTACCAGAAATTATTTATCGAACTATATAATTACGCTTTTTATCGCAGTATTTTTAATAGTATCTATCAATAAAATTAAATATTTTACAGGATCCATATTTAGATGTACCAGAAGCTGCAACATACGAACTATACTCTTGCTACAATGTCAGCATAGACTGTCGATCGGGAGATATGATTGCCCGCATTCAAACGAGCAAATTATTCGACGGTAAAATTTATGCTAAAGGAAGTCCAAATTCGTGCGTACGAGATATCAATAACAGTCTCGAATTCGAATTAAGTATGGAATACAATGACTTGGAATGCAACGTTCGAAAGAATGGTTTGGGAAGATACGTTAACGATGTGGTAATACAGCACCACGATAAAATTGTAACCAGCTCCGATTTGGGACTAGCAGTCACTTGTCAATACGATTTAACAAATAAAAGTGTAACCAACGAAGTAGATTTGGGAGTTCATGGCGATATTTCACCTGCGTTATCGGAAGAAGTGATAGTAGATTCTCCCAATGTGGCTATGAAAATTACAGATAGAAATGGAGGCGATGTCATGCCTTCGGCCGAAGTTGGTGATCCGCTCGCTTTACGTTTTGAAATTATCGACAAAAACAGTCCGTACGAAATATTTGTAAGAGATTTGGTAGCAATGGACGGAGTGGATTCCAGCGAAATTGTTTTAATCGATTCGTACGGTTGTCCTACCGATCACTTCATTATGGGTCCTATTTATAAATCAGTCAATTCCGGAAAAGTAAGTAATATATACAAAGCTAATTATTAACTTACGTAATTTTAAAAAATTTGCAGGTACTCCTATCGCATTTCGATGCATTCAAATTTCCTTCTTCAGAAGTAGTACAGTTTCGTGCTTTAGTGACACCTTGCATGCCGAAATGCGAACCGGTTCAATGTGATCAAGATGAAGTATCTACAGGGGAACTTAGATCCGTTATTTCTTACGGCAAACGAAGAAGACGTCGTTCTACTGGCGATTCGAACGACGATATGATATTAGTACAATCGATACAAATAACTGATAAATTTGGCTTTGAAAGAGAAAATACCACTAAGTCTACCGAAAACGACGCGATATACATTACCAATAACGAGTCGAGTTATTGCGTAAACATGGCAGGATTGATAGTTGCCGCCGCAGTTTTTCTTGCAGCACAATTAGCTGTAATAGCAGCTTGGACGTACATTTGGCAAAAAAGAAAATTGGACCAAAAATTACATTCGGATTCGATGTCGGTAAGCGTCAGTATGCCATCGGGATTAAGTAGCGGCCGTACGGATAGCCTTTGCAAATTGTACGATGTCGGTTACGTAAATTCTCGCAGATTTTAGAATTAGATTTAACAAAATAGTCAATAGTGACACACATTTACAAAAATTGCCAACTACGTGTGATACTTATTTTTTACATTAAACTAAATTATTTTCGAATGAACTGTAACAGCCATCAAAGTCCGTTGCAGTTATTAAGTATGTAATGTATTTGTAATATGAAAATTGTACGTACACATCGGAGTGTGAACTGGCAAAATGTATTGCAGGGTGCTATTACTTTATAAATTAAATTGAGTAAGATACATACGGCTATGTACAACGTTCAAAAATACCATAAAGACTTTCAAGTGTTATTCCAAGTTTACAAAGGTAAAAATGAATTTTAGTTAATTATCATATTTCTACGAAAATATTTGATAAATAACGTATAAGAGCATAATATTAGGTATTTGCTAAATAATTTGAAAAGGCAAAAATGGATTCAAGGACGATCTTAAGTGTGATTATTTGAATGAAAGCTTAGACAATCTAAACTAAAAGTGTGATTGATGATGAAAGTTATTTATATGTGCTTGTCCTCGTTTCCAAATGCCTTAAAGACGATTTTACGAACTATATAGATACCGTATATCGATACCGATAACGGTTGGAATTCGCAAAATTGTCGTTTAATTATTAATTCTCCTTATAATTCATCATTATAATTAGAAAAACTATTTATGTCTTAATTCTAATTCGTATTTGTATCGTCGCATAACTACCTTTTTGATTAATAAACTTTTATAAAATATGTGTTTTTTCCTTCTGAAATATACTTTTCTCATCGCCTCCCCCCCCCCCAGGCATTTCCTGGAAAAAATGTACTGAAAAACGGCTTCAACAATGAATTGGATGAGGTGATTTCTACTGAACATTTGTTGCTATTATACTTAAATATTTTCTTCACAGTGTTAACATAAATTTTATATGTGACAGCATTATAGATAAAAAAAAGACTTTCTATTCGAAAAGTTATACATTTGAGATTACCATCATACTAGATGACGAAAAAATTTACCACCGATACAAGATTATCAAGATACTTGGATAACTATTTTAACATTTTAACATAGCGACTATCTCATGATAATATATTTTTTACGGGTGAACTAAAATCGTTTATTTGGTAATTAATTTAAATATCAAAATCACATACCTTTAATCTCATATCGCCTACACCCCAAACTCTGCTAGCATAGTCATTAGAAGTGCCAAGAACTAATGCTCCAGTTGGATCAAATGCAACCGACATAACTGCTGCGTTACTACCTATTAATGTTCCAGAATTTTTATATGATCCTGAAAAAAGAAAACAGTTTTTTAAATATTAAATAATTCAACTTATCGATTGTTTACTTAAGTAAAATTGTTTGAAAATAGTCGACCTTCCATTACATAAGTAGTGAAGAATTTGTTGAGATAGCGGTCATAAATGAAACGAAACAAAATTATCCGACGTTTCGGATCTTTTTATTTAACATAATTTTTAACTTTTAATATAATTAATAACATAAACATAATACCTTTTGAAATACACCATAGTTGAACCTTCCTATCGGTTCCTCCTGTGGCAACCACATTTTGATCATCTGGAGCCCAAGTAACAGCATTAACTTCGCCATCATGAGCTTCCTGTAACAAATAAAAATCTATTTGTTATATTACATTACGAGTAAATAAATAATTCAGATTGTGTGCTTAAAGACATTCTCAGCCTATCTTAGAGGCCAAGTGGTTTAGAATTTTAACTTCAAATATAACTAATATACACAGCATCCTTGCGAGTTAAAATCTCCAAACTAATGTTTACTTCTAACTTAACAGAGGTTGGGTTTTGGGAGCCGCACATGGTTTAAAAGTTGTTAGTTACAAGAGGTACCCTTAAACATCCATGTAAAACTTTAAATCAGCACAGATCTGCACTTTTATGTATTTTGTAAAAGCTAGTGTTAAAATCCTAGCCCCTATAGATGATAGAAAAAGAACTCAAAATAAAAAATTTTAAATATATATTGTAGAATGTATGTACAATATCTTCGCTATTACGTATTACGAATTTTTCATAATTTCAAATATTCTTAATTTAAACCTGTTATGTGTTAATTGTCTCTTTTTTAAATTTTTTGAATTTTGATTTTCTACGTATTGTATTATTCTCATATTTTTTTGCCTATAGATGATCTTTAGACTCTCTTGCTTTTTCTAAATTTTCAAGTTTACGGTGGCTCAGGAGGCACGCAGAAACTCCAGAGGAGATCACAGATCCAAGGAAGCCCGTCATCAGTTTGTAACTTTTAAACCTGCATGAACATCTAAAATAGACTAATCTATTCCACTTAATAATTTCAACAATACAAAATCACTTAAAAGAATAGCAATTTTAAGAAATCAAACAAATCCTTTCTCAAAGCCTTCTTTAAATTTTTTAAAAAAGACGTTGTTCTTTTATATTATTCCTATCATTAGTCTTAACCCAGACAACACAAACCTATCTTCTGAATGTCCACTAGATGTCTTGCAAGATAATGCGATATTCAGAGGATATCTATGTTAGACCGCTAAATATAGTGGATATCTAGTGGACATCCAGATGTCACAAACTTGGTTATTCAGTCGATGTATTGTATCGATATCCAATGGATGGGTGACCTTCATAAATTAGATGTCTACTATATTCGAGAAAAAATTGTAATTGAGGTGTATATGTAGCTGGGAATCAAAGATGGAAATAATGAGAGATAAATTTTAATTGAATCAACTAACTGATAAGAAGATTCACGTAGACAACGATCTAACAGTCACAGAAAGAAATATACAGATAGAAATAAGAAAGCAAGCGGAAGAGCTGAGCAATTCCGAAAGAAAAGTAAAGAATAGGCTCCCGGAAAAAGATATGCGAAGACGAGCTAATGAAATAGAAAAGAGAGAAAAGATGCCTGCAAAAGCTGTCAAAAAAATAGCAGGATATACCAGACGGACGATACATGGTACGGAATGGCGAGAAAAAAGAATATTGAATATGAAACTAATAATAGAGAATTGTAGAATAAAAAAAGTATAATAAACGAGACGTCATTAGCTTAGTAGGTTAGCCAAACAACTGTTGACTCTAAGCCCCGTTTCACAGTCACACGCGCTACGCGCTACGCGGCGCGTGTTGGAAAGCATTGTACCTTATGGTTGCTTTCACAGTCACACGCGTTGAAAACGCGCTACGCGCGCGTGCTGTTTTATGCCGAGGGCAAACGCGCGACCCGCACGCCTCGCGTGCCTACTCGAGGCGTGTTGGCATTGTATCTTATGGAGCCTTTCACACTAAACGCGCCTGACACGCGCGCGTAGATATATGAGGTTGCCAGTTCATTTAAGAACTTCTTGCTGTTGTGTGGTTTTGCGTGATTTCAAGCAAGATGGACGTAATTGATACGGAAATGTTAATAAATGCTGTTCAGGAAAAGAAAAATCTTTAGACTCTCTCTTAAATCAGAATATAACGTTACAAAAGCGCCCTTTAGTAATCTCTTCTCAATCAATGGATGAACCCATAATCGTTTTGTTTTGTTCTTTGCACTTTGATTGTAATATTATGCAGCTATGGCAACAACGTTCGAAGTATACTCGTCCGCGTTCGTTTTAATACTAATAAGTGTGAAACGGGAAAACGCGCTACGCGCCGCGTAGCGCGTGTGACTGTGAAACGGGGCTAAGGTACTCGGTTCGAATCCGGGGAGAGTTTATAACTTTCATATGACAGTCTCCGTGCTTCGGAGGGCACGTAAAGCCGGCGATCCCCTGAGTTGATGATTGCTGTCATCAACTATTAAAAACAGGGTTACAGGCATTCCCCAAACCGGATTTAGCAACCGTGGGGTCTAAACGTTTCTCTAAAAAAGGGAAAGGCAGTGGATTGACATAGGCAAATCGTGATGTTAGAATAAAAGCAAAACATAGGAAGAAAAAAGAGTTTAAAAAAAAATACACCAAAGAATATACAATCTGATACTTGATATACTTGAGAGAGAAAGGAAGAAATACCAAACGAATTGAAATCTGGAAGAATATTGCTAATCCACAAAAAAGGAGACATAAAAAATGCCAAAATTACAGAGAAATAACTTTACTACAGATGGCCTACAAGATTCTGTCGACACTCGTATGTATTTTGGTTTACTTCATCGCGAAACGTATATATACCAAAAACCAGCTTTCCATGCTTTGTCAAACAAAACATGTAATCGCATGCAAATCCGGGTTTTAATCACAGCACCTGAAAAAACAGATGTTTGCGTTCTTTTAGTGCTCTTTCAACCTACCAAAGCTTATCCGGATCCTAGGATTACATTTGCTATGCTATGAATGCTATGATCTGCAATGAACTTTGTTTTCTTGTCTTTTACGTTTTTCATTATTTATTCAATAGCAAATATAGCATTCGAATCCGGCAATTGTGACTTCGTTTAAACACTCCGTACTGAAAAGGGCATCAGATAAATCACGATTTTTCGTGAAGCTTATGAGATTATTGATTGTTTAAAAATTCTTGTTTTAAACAAAGCTAATTTAAATATTTTTATTTTTTCAAGTTTGTATAATACCGTAGTCAGGTTTTAATTTAGGGAAGGAAGCAAGTTCATTTAACCACAGAGGTTGTTTAAACTACCAACACTGGACATTTCGAGGAAACATGTGCCCCTTTGGACTACGATGTAATTGCTAGTACAAGTTTTGTAGGCAATAACTCTCTGCGTAGAGTTTGATGCTCGTATCCTATAAACTTATTTTTCAAGTCCTATTTTCTGCCAAAGTCCTTGCTCTGTATTAGACAAACAATAGAATCCCTTCTAAAATATAGGTCCAAAGATATTATTATTTATATATCATTATTTTAACAGAGATAATTATCCATGATCTTTTATGACAAAAAACCAACTTCAAAAAAAAACAGATTCCAAAACAAATTAATATGCACTAAAAAGTAAAAAAAAAATAATTGCGTATTCTTCTATTAGAAGAATAAATATTAGACTACTTAAAAGTCAATCGAATTATTACGATAAAACAGGGTTAGGCAATTGAACTGTTACCAACTTCACGCCGATATATCTGCCAACGCGATTATGTCAACTATATCAAATTAATACCAATGACAGCTGTTTATATTGTTTACAAGCTACCATAAGCATTTGTGTTTAAGTTACACCAAAGCAAAAAAAAGTTAGACTCGAAAGAGCAAAGGAATTGTTACACCTGCACGAACATGGCGAATTTCTAAACATTGTGTTCTCTGATGAGAAAAATTTCCCTATTGAGCAGTTTATAAACTCTCAAAATGATCGTGTTTAAATAACTGAAGGCACTAACGAAAATTTGAGCCTACGAACGGCCACCCGAAGTAATTTTCCGTCTCAAGTAATGGTATGGGCAGCTGTGACCGCCGATGGACGCTGTCCAATCGTTTCTATCGAGCCTGGTGTCAAAGTCAATGCGACTTATTATCGGGAAAATGTTTTGAAAGCAGCTTTAGAGCCGTTGGCACGCAAACATTTCGGTCGTACACCATGGACGTTCCAACAAGACTCGGCACCGTCTCATAAAGCTCGTGTGAACCAAGAATGGTTAAAAAACCATGTTCCACACTTCATTTCGTCCACACAATGGCTTTCCTATTTGCCAGATGCAAATCCGATGGACTATTCCATCTGAGCCATATTGGAGAGCAAGGTGAGAACTAAAAACTATGCTAGTATGAATGCGCTGAAGAAAGCCATTGTACGGGAATGGGTCAAAATACCGCTAGATCATATTCGTGCAGCATGCAACTCTTTTTTTAACCGGTTGAAAGCTATAGTCCAGACAAAAGGTGGCCACATCGAGCTAAAGTAAATGGATTCTAAAATTTTTATTATTTCCTCACATAATTTCCCCATAAAAAACTATATCGTCGTTTGAATAGGTTTCAATTGCCTAACCCTGTATAATGTAGGTACAATTATTGTTATTTTTGCAGTCGGTGTCAGCCAAGGAAGGTTAATTTTTCATATTATAGGTAATCCACACCGGCTGACACCGACTCTAAAAAGAACAATAATTGTACCTACATTATATTATCGTAATAATTTGATTGACCTTTAAGTAGTCTAATATTTATATATAAGTTGTAGAAGAATACGCAATTATTTTTTTACTTTTTAGTGCATATTAATTTGTTTTGGAATCTTTTTTTTTTAAGTTGTTTTTTTTTGTTAAATTTGTTTTTTAGTTTTTGATTTTTAGTGAATCTGAAGTACACTAACTAATTTGTCTGAATATGGGTAGACCTACTAAACGTGCTGCTCATATGAGACAGCACCGTTTAAATGAAACAAACGAAGTCAGGGAGAAACGTCTATCATTGATCGTTATATTCAACTACGACAATTACTTGACCATAACGACGTTACGGTGGGTGACTCAATATCCGGATAGCCTATAAAAGATTCGGCCGAGTATCGCTAATTTGCTCCTAAGAATTAAAGTGTTCCGTTACTTTGTCATGAATCCCATAATCAGAACTTAACCAAACTCATATCAAACTACCCTTAAAGTACATCCTTTCCAATAAAAAAAAAGAATGATCGAAATCGGTTGGTGTTATATTCAGTTATTCGTCCATTTGTCGCGCACATACTTAATGCAAATTTAAGACTTATATGTTTTTCTCATGGATGTCATTGTCAGAACTGAACCTAATTGAAATGGGACCACACGGGAAGCACCAGCTTTCAAATAAAAAAAGAATCATCAAAATCGGTTCACCCAGTCGAAAGTTCTTAGGTAACAAAATAAAAATACAGTCGAATTGATAACACATATTTTTGTGAAATTTTTGAAGTACAGTAGAACCCCGATTATCCGTGCGCGGATTATCCGTGCGGCGGTTTTAGTGCATCTTTTTGTGTTATACATATATGAAATTTCGCTGAATTTATTGTTTTGTACAAATGCACTTAAAGTGTCAATTCGTCTAAATTTTCTGCTTACTTACTTTATTTAATTTAAGTAAAAGTCAAAAAACAAACAAAATTATCTGATTTTTTCAAATAGAACTTTTTAATTAATATGTCCCTTGTTTGTAATCTACTATACAATAAGTATATTTTGTAATATTAACAAAAAACGTCGATTGTTATTATCCGTGTTTTTCAATTATCCGTGCTGAGCACGGTCCCAGTCGACCCGGATAATCGAGGTTCTACTCTTCTTTGACAAATCGTTAATTTTGATTTTAGAATAGTATATTCTGTAACGAGTTAGGAATTGGCATATTCTGCACGAGGGGAAAGTTTGTCACCCGAGCCGTTTAGGCGAAGGTGACGGTCCCCGAGTTTTCGAACCCATACTGGTTTGTATGGTTCATTGCTAGTCCAACTTCTTATACAATTAGGCTACGAACCTTTCCTTGCTGAACTGATCTCACAAGGGTAGTTAAACTTAGTAGTTAAATTTTCAAAATCGATTTTTTTCAAAAATGGCTGAATATGGCGCGCTACTATTTCATTCACGCGATGTCCTAGGTGTAATCTTTATGTAGTATAAGTATAAAGCAAAACAAAATTTCACACGCTTAAAGTAGCCCTTGTTAGTTTAAATAAGCCCTTCAGAGTTTTTGGGATTAATTCACTGCACTTAGCATTCGAGATTTTTATCAGTTAGCGTTTTTTGTAAAGATAAAAATTTTATCTGCTTTGGAGGATTAACCGTTCAGTTCCATTCGTAATTTGGTTTTAACCCTTTCGCTCATGAATATTCGTTTTTATAGGTACAAAATTGAAATTTGATACGCTAGCTATATAATTTTTGTACAATTTTTTGATCCTTTAACGGAGGCCTCTAGGACCCCTTGTTAACTAGATACAGGATGTACTGAAATTAGGACATTGTGTCCTATATGGAAAAATAGAAAATATAACAAAATTTTAAAAACACTGGATAACTGTTACACGTCAAAGCAATAACCTCTCCAAACACAAACAAAATTCTACGTGTCTATAATCCACACAGCCGTTTTGAAATCTACCTTACAATTAAACCTGTAATGAAAGACAGAATTCTACTACGCAACCCTTACTGTTATTCGAAAAAACTTATTTAGATCTCATTAAGATGGCTCTACAAATTTTTATATCGAATTTATGAATGTCCTCAATTTAGTACATCACATTCAAATAACTAAATTATGTTTCTACTTTTCATTACATAATAATTTTGAAAAACCGTGTGCTAACTTTAGCACGCCTTTTCTTTTATCTTTTATCTTTTTAAAATTACATTTTTATAATGCCTATGACTTAGGTTGACTACATATAATATGTATTTGAATAAATAGAACTCAAACTTGCGATAGATAACTTTATCAGAAACCATCCATTAGAACACAGAACACACCCCTGAGGTCTCAATTTTGTTTTTACTGTTACTGTATTGAATCGATGTTATTTAACATAATGAATGTAAAATAAAACATTTTTTGCCGGTCGAATACAAAAACACACATTCTAAAATCACCCCTGTTTAGTTTTATTTTAATTATGAATTTTTCTGTATTATGTAGACCAATTTTAAGTCATTAAAAGTAAAATCATATTTAAATAAACACCCGTATAAAAAACACCCCTCTAAAGCACCCCCGTCAATTTTGAATTTTTTAATTAATTTTCCTATGTTATTTATACCAATTTTAAATCATTAAAGTCAAAATCTGATTTTTTGCCACTTCTTCGTGTTTTCGTCCCCCTGTGCAGTAACGAAAGGGTTAAAATACAAACCATGTCTATAATTTCTTCCTTTAGTCATGGCAAATTTCCACCCGACAACATTTACATGACATGTTACTCTAATAACATACTATTTTTGTCTCTAGCTTTGTTTAAGTTAGAAAAGGGCATTATTGCCAAAATAACCCCGCGATTGGGAAAAATTCCATTCTATCCCTTGTGTATTTAGACCAGTGCAGATAATATTTTTTTATGAAAAAATTAATAACAGCATGACAGTGATGGGAAAGGGCAGAAAATGTTGTTAGAATTAAGGAAAAAATTAATTCAAACCGATCCGAGGTAGGAGGGATGAAAGGGGTGACTTATATTAGGGGTGGAACGTGGTTTTTTACGATTACCGGCGAAAATTGACCTCCGATCGAAAAAAGTTGTATGGAGATGTAGGTATTAAAAAGTTCTACAACTTTTATATACATTATTTTTCACATAACCTAAAATTTTCCGAGAAAAATTGAAAAAACCGCGTTTTTCGTTATTAATTTTTTCTCCCACAAAATCGATTGTTTTGTATGAAATTTAGAGGAGACTTATCTTTTTGTGTCCTAAAGCATCTGGAATTTTTGTGATTAAAAATATTTATTTTTACATTTTATATTGATTAAAAACCGAAAAAATACTCCTATCTTAAGAGGGGATCCTGCTTTACAACGCAACGTTCAAAAAATCGATTTTCTTTTTTTCATGAGTTTCATGAGGAAGCTGAAGGTCTACTAAATGGGGCAGGAATCGCTGATTAGCGAATTATTACTGTAAGTAATCGAAAAACAATATTTTTCCTAATCGTAAACTTTGAAGCGTCTTTTCTCGAGTTTTCATTTTTACGATTTTTCTAAATTGGCGGGCGTGATTGCAAAAAAAACTAGATGACCTATTGAAATGAACCGAAGTTTTTTAGCTACAGTTTTATATTCTGCTCAATTTGAACTAAAAAGAATCATGAAAATAAATTTTTAAACAACTTTTTGAGCGAATTAAAAAAATTTATTTTTCAATTAAAAAACGTACTTTTTTTCCGATTCGAGAAAAATTTTAAATTTGACAACTTCTTCGGGTTTTTCTTAGTTCACATAGAAGAAAAACTTATGAAAATTAAAATCCTTTCTGGTTTTTTTGTTTTGGATCAAAATTATGAGCTCCATCCTTCCCGCCAATTGAAGATACTGATTGTAGAGTGCGTATCGAAAGTGTGTGTAAATCGGTTGCGTTTCAATATTTTTCTTAAAAAAAATTTTTTTTGTTATGTTGAATTACGCAATAAAATAGTCTGAAAACTCCAATCGACTTGGTTATTTCTTTCCTCCTTCCCAAAAAAATGTTTTATTTTGGCCTCCTAAAGCAGGATCCCCCTTAAAGCGAAAAATCTCATGTTAAAAGTCAATAGGGCAGTTCCATTCCCCCACTCCAAGATGGCTGCCGAACAGCAGCTTGGTGGTATGGTTATTTAAATGCGCCATAAGATTTGTTAAGGCTTCAAGTGTTTTCGTTATAAAATTGTATTTATTAAAGAATTCTAATGAGTTTTTTTTACATTTTCAGCTTTTGGGACACGGTGGTGATTGTTTTATAATAAATTGGACTACTAAAATCCACTATACTTGCAAATAATTGAATAAATTGTATGTTATTAAATTTTTCAAAATTTTTTACCTGAAATATTAAAAGTTACAATAATTTAACAATTTTAACAGTTGTTTAAATGAAATACATTGTAATAAATAAATAAACAACATTTCAGCTGTTATGTTTTATAATTATTTGCCAACATTTTTGTGTTTCGGTAATTTGTTTGACTTTCCGGTTCATGTTGAAATAGTAGTGCTATACAACCAGAATTTGTTATTCTCCAACTTCTACCGGTTTGCCTTTAAACAAAGTCAAATATTTACAGAATAAAAAGTACAGCAAAATTAAATTAATGATTAAACTTAAGCAAATCAAAATAGAAAATATCTAATTTAAATGGTTTCTCGTCAGTTTGAGTTATGGGTAGTGAATTTTCGAACTTGGACGAAATTTGTATCTGCCGGGCTTTAATGAATACTCGCCTAGAAGATTTGCTAATTTCTAAAACATAATTTTTACATTTTTTAGTAAACTCCTGAACTGTGCCAGTTACGATTATTTCTTTCACCAAATCTGGATAGATTTATGTAAATTACTCAAAATCACAAAAATACTGGAAAATAATTAATAAACAGCTGAAATGTTGTTTATGTTTATTTAAAGCAATTTATTAAAAATTATTGTACCTAACTTTTAATCTTTAAGGCTAATAATTTTCAAAAATTTAATAACATACAAATTATTCAATTATTTGTAAGTATAGTGGATTTTAGTGGTCCCATTTATTATAAAACAATCACCACCGTGTCATAAAAGCTAAAAATGCTAAAAGAACTGGTTAGAATTCTATAAAACATACATTTTATAACAAAATCACTTGAATCCTTAACAAATCATATGGCGAATTTAAATAACCATACCACCAAGCTGCTGTTCGGCAGCCATCTTGGAGTGGGAGAATGGAACTGCCCTATTGTCTTGAACTGAATAAGGGGGAGATTTGTTCGTTACTTTCAGATGGTGTAAGAAACAATTTGCACTGCTATGGAAAAAATGTGTCAGAAAACGCGAAAATCTGAAAATGTAGATTGCACCGTTGCGATGGTCACATGTGCATTGTACAGATTTAATTACTTAAGCTCTTAAACATAATATAATTAAATCTCTTAAAGCGTCACATGCAGATTGCACCGATGGCGATGGTAAAATGCAGATTGCACCGGTATAATTACTCAATCTCAGCAGGGGCGTCATATCTATATAATTTCTGGGAGAGGGTCATTTCAGAAGATAAATATTTTTTACCTTTAACCTTTTTAACCTAAAGTAAAAATACTGGTTGGACAAGAATAGTTTCCTAAAGTAAAAACCTAAAAACTTTTTTCGTTGCTTTAAAATATATTTTTAATTATTTTTAATAAATTTTATTAAAGATGTATAGGAGATACAATCGGAGACAAAAGTATAGTTAATTTGAATTTCACGAATATTGGTCTTATGTGTGTAGTAAAATACTTTTTAAATATCATAAACGATAAACAAAGTTATAAAAATGGACGAAAAAAGGTTTTTTTCGTTTAAATCGGTTTATTTTTTGAAATTTCAAATATTAAATTTGACATAACAAAATTTTTATTAGTGACTATCCCTGTAATCCAACCTACTATCTAAATAAAAAATGGAATAATTTTTATGAATAAAAATTGATATTTGTTGTTAAAACTAATAAAAACCGAGATATACATACCTACTATTTATAATACCAACAAGTGTTAAATATGTTTAGGGTTCTTTTTACGTCGAAATTTATATTATTTTTAAAGAATTGAACGTGACAACTCTGTATCAGTTGTTCAATTAGTAATTAATATCTCGAGAACGGGGTAGTAAACCTTGCTGAAATTTTGCTAAAACCTTCTTCTATTTACAAGCTATAACTACAGAAAATTTGAAAAAATTCTTATATTTTGATCATATATTTTAAGCTAATATATTCAATAAAATGTTGTTTTTCATAAAATGACTTTTACATTATATAATTTTTTTAGGATTTCTTAAGATTTAGCTTTAGATTTTTATTTAGACAAGTATTTTACTGTTTAACACCTTGTGATTTTCCCTAAAAGCAGACTCTTAAGTAAAACCATAGATGTGATTTTCTTGAATTTTAACAAAAAGTCAACATCAAATTAAAACTGCAAGAACTATTGAGCGGTGTAGTGAATCGATTTGAAATTTTTTTTATTTCATCGCAAAGTCAATGATGACATGTGTACCAATTTTCATCGATATCTTATATTTTTGAGTTTTATTTTTTGTCTCCTTATACATCCTTAATAAATAAAAGAAAACAAAAAAAACGCCAAAAGATGCCCAAAATATTAAATTTTTTTAATTTTATATAAATTTCGATTTATATTAATTTGCTTAATTCACTCATTAATGTGACAATAATGATTGCAAATACCTTTTATAAATTGAACCCTGCTAATAGTTTTGTCAGAATACGCGTCGATCAAATGTTGTAATTTTGCTTGTTTTCTAATTGTATCGGAATTAACCTTCATAACGATGCCAATTAGTGTTGGGCGATATGTTTCGATGTTTTGCAATCGATGGCAGACGTATATATGGAAACTATCGATGTTTGCTTTGCGATGTTATACCAATTTTTTTTATCGAAGTACCATAAGAAAAAAAATGCCACCGAAAAGTAATTTATGGAAGCATTTTGAAAAGTACCAAGATAAAAATTTTGCTGTTTGTTGATTATGTTCGAAGATAGTTAAAACATCGGAAAATACATCAAATTTGAAATGCCATTTACAAGCAAAGCACAGGGAAGCTCTGAAAAACATTCTAAGCCCTCGCGAAGATGAAGATGCCGATGAAAATGAACCAATTTTGGAAGTTGAATCAGCAAAACCTTTAATTCGTAAAAAGCAGAAGACAATAGCCGAAAGTTTTACCGATTTGCGGTCCTATGAGGCAGGCAGCTCAAGATGTACCAAAATTACAAACAATATTTCATTTTTATGATTTGTTGCGATTATCAACCAATCAGTATTGTTGAAAATGAAGAATTCGTACGACTCATAAATACCAACAATATAAGTTGCCATCACGAAAAAGCTTGACTAAATTACTGGACAATAAATACATAGCAATAAGCGATATTTTCCGACTAAAAATTAAAAACGCTACAAACTTTACAGTAACCAGTGACATCTGGACAAGTAGACAAATTATCCATAATCATTAAAAAAGTTAAGGATATTGTAAGATGGTTTAAGCACGTCGTTGCAGCTGCGAGTTGCGAAAAGCCCAAAAACAACAAAACGACGAAATACAGTTGATGGCGTTGACGTTTAAACAGGACATTCTAACACGTTGGAACTCAACTTGTTACATGATCGAGCGATTCTTCAAGTTACGGACGCACGTTAACGCTATTGTTAATACTCAAATCACAGCACCTCCCATGTTAACAGCTAGAGAGCTTAGAGAACTTGAGTTTACAATGAAACTCCTTCAGCCTTTTGAATCTGCGACTCCAGAAATTTCTGGGGAAAAATACACAACCTGAAGTATTATTATACCTATTGCACGGAATTTACGACGTTGTCTAGAGACCATTGAAGGAGACGTTGGTTTGCCATGTGGAACAACATTAAAATTCAGTCCTTCCGAAGAATTAATAAAAAACTAGCTGGTGCAGAACAAATTTATTAGCTTTATTAGCATTTGCTGCAATTTTGGATCCTCGATTTAAAAAAATGAATTTCTCTAATCCCTTTCATTGTGCTACAGCGGTAGAAATCGTGTACAATATTTTAAGAAACCGTTCAAATTTGATAGACTCTAACCCGAGGAAGAGAAACTGCAGTAAATCAGGAGTCAACAAAGTTCAATTTGAGGGCTGATCATACAAGCTTAGTCAATAACTCAGTATAGATACAGCAGGACTAAGTGCAGCAAACTGGGAATCAGAAATAAACCTTTATTTAAGAGGTTCTTTGGAGTCATATAACATCAATCCGTTGGAATGGTGGCAGCGTCATGAGAATATATATGCCGAATTAGCACCCTTAGATAAAAAAATGTTGTCAATTGTGGCCATGTCGGTACCATCAGAACGTTTATTTTCAAAACCAGGTAAGATTGTAACTCAAAATCGAAATAGTTTGCACAGTAAACGTCTTGGCCAGCTGCTCTTTTTGCAGTCCATTGATAACAAGTTTTGGGAGTTGTAATAAATTGTAATTACAATCGGTGGGTGAGGGAGGGTGACCAAAATGTGATCTAAATACGCTTTGAAACGACTCGCAGGCATTCGTAGTCCGACATAAGTATACTTGATGTGTGCGCTGCCCAGAGCTTTGGTGGAAAAAGTGAATCCGCATCAATATAGGTTCGAACCATATATAATCGGAATAGATATGATTCCTTCACTGTAAGCAGCATCTACTTCGTATTTTGATTTAAACATTTTATAAAAATAATTAAAGTTTAAAATTATTACGTAAAACGCATACTTTTTCTTTAAACTGCCATAAATTGCTTAATTTTTCGAAATTCAAAATTCCGGCTAGACAGACTATAACTACAACTTTATTTTACAAGATTTTTTTTTAATTTTGAAGATCAATCAATATTTACTGGAAATATGATGCCGACCGTGGAGCAACTATTTTTTTAATAATACTAAATAATACATTTTTTAATAATAATAAATAAATTTTTTTATAAAGTTTAAATACCAATAAACAATGTGTACTATTCAATATTATTAATTTTTATTGTTATCCTTACTAAAAAAAATTTTAGTTTTAGCGCTGCTAGACGTGTGTAAGGCCTTAAATTATTTTGGTTATTTTTTTTTGTTTCTGAAAACCAATAGAAACTTTCAATTTCAATCAAAGTTGCCAATCAAAACATTATGCTATAGTCCATTTCATTTAAGAAAATAGTAAGAATTTGTACTAAAACGATGACCTCGAAATATTAACCAATGAAATTGGTTTGAAATTAGGCGGCTTTACACTAGCGAAATTTACGTGATATTGACAGCTAACATTTAATTTTTCGTATTATTTTGTGGGAAATTTTAAATATTACTATAAGATCAAGTGCTATTTCACTCGAGAGAACGTTTATTACGATAGTTTTACAAAGTTACATAACTGACACTGGTTTTTTTCAAAACCTTTTAATTCTAACCTCCCTTTTTATAGATTTTTTAGTGAAGTTGTTTTGTGGTGAAGTTCACGTGAAGTTTAATATTATTATGGATGTACTAGTAGATCAAGACAACCCTGTCCCTAGTTGTAGTCGAGAGGATTCTCACAATGGAGCTAAAATTGAAGTGATTAAAAACCATTGTGGTAAAATTACGAACACGGGCCAACAAATTATGATGCATAATATTTATGCAATGTATCGTAATCAAGGAATCGGTAAGTCTGAAAGTGTAGTTTCAGCTGCAGAAGCTTTGGGTGTTTCAGTGAGCAGTATTTGGAAGACAGTTGCCGAGATGGAAAAAAGTGGAACTGTACGATCCCCATCAAAAAAAAGACAACGCAAATGTGCTTACGAAAAATTGGATGAGTTACAGAAGACGGCACTTCGTAGATTAGTTCACCAATTCTTTCTTGCAAATGATCCTCCTACGCTTGATAAAATTTTAGTTGTAAGACTTTGTAAAGAGATAATTTATTATTTCATATTCAAGTATTAATATTTTATTAGGAAGTGGAACGTTGTGAAGTACTACCTTCAATGTCACGTAGTACTTTATCAAGATTGTTAGAAAAATTGGGCTTTTTTTGGGAAACGAGATCAAGAAACCATCTATTACTCGAGAGATCAGATTTAATATTATGGAGACGAACATATTTAAGAAGTATAAGAAGATTTAGACTGGAGAGACGTAAAATCTACTATTTGGATGAAACATGGGTCAATGCAGGTCATACTAAGTCAAAGGTGTGGAAAGACAAAACAGTAGCAAGTGCAAGTGATGCATTTCTCAAGGGTCTTTAGGTAATAGCATATTTATTTAGTTTAACAATTACTACATTATAAATGTGTTTCAGACTGGATTAAGCGATCCCTCAGGTAAAGGTAAGCGATTAATTGTTCTTCATATAGGAAACGAAGCTGGATTTGTGGAAAATGGACTTCTATGTTTTGAATCGAAGAAAACTGGTGACTATCACGAAGAAATGGATTCAAATGTATTTGAGAACTGGATTGTAAAAACTTTACCCCTTTTGGAACCAAATTGTGTGATAGTAATGGATAACGCTTCGTATCATTCAAGAAAAACCGAAAAATTGCCAACTTTTCAATGGAAGAAATCTGCAATGATTGAATTGAAAGAGAAATTCCGGCAGAACATGATGTTCTAAAAGTAGAACTTTTTGGTAAACCTGTATATCTTAATAATATATTATGGTATCGATGTGTTTATAACAATAAGTAGGTGCAACTTAATTAACCGTGAGTTGTACCAACCACGTTCAATATTTTGAACTTGTCTGGTACAATTCACCGTAAGACTTACTAATTATTGATATAAACACGAAGTTCATATAAATATGAACATAATTGATAGATTATTAAAATACAAGACTTTGTCGGGATACAGATCATTATATTTTAATAAACTTGATGGTAAGTTTTACTTTGATACTTGCAAAGTTTAATATTATGATTGTTATTACAACTGAACTAATTTTTAGATAGAATAAAAGAACACGTAAAATCTGAAAATATTTGCTCTTCATATGTTGTGGATGAATTGGTTAAAAGCACTGGAAGAGAAATATTAAGACTACCTCCTTATCATTGTAAATTTAATCCTATCGAACTGGTTTGGGCACAAGTGAAGGGCTATGCTGCTGCTAATAATAAAACTTTTAAATTTGCTGATATGAAAATTTTGTTTCAGGATGCTTTGAGTCAAGTTACACCAGAAAAATGGGCAGAATGTGTTAAACATGCAATAAAAAAAGAAGATTTCATATATCCAGTAGATAATCTAGTAGAAAATTTACAATTAGAATTTACCGTAAACACTGGATCTTCTGACGAAGAAATATGAATTCTAACTATAAAATGTTAACCATTAAACAAACAGGAAAGTTCTTAAATATATCTATATAAAGTGAAAAGCTATGATGCTGCTAATAAAACTTTTAAATTTACTGATATGAAAATTTTGTTTCAGGATGTTTTGAGTAAAGTTACACCAGAAAAATGGGCAGAATGTGTTAAACATGCTATAAAAGAAGATTTCATAAATCCAGTAGATAATTTAATAAAAATTGCAATTAGAATTTACTGTAAACACTGGATGTTCTGACGAAGAAATATGAATTCTGACTAAACTTTAAAATGTCAACTATTAAACAAACAGGAAAGGCTATAAATTTACCCCCGTTACAATAATCCCCCAGCGATTTATCATAAGAAGCCATATGCAAAATTTCAGATCAATAGCGCGCAATAATGGCGCGGGAAAAAAAGTATTACTTTTTTAGTCCCGCTTTTGCGGGAGTAAAGTGAGCACTTTACTCCCGGAATTGTGAAAAACAATTTTATGTGGGTTTTCTGTTATTTTATTATGTGTCTGTATGTATAATCTTAAAATTAAATAGTTTCTATGCAGTATTTCTTTATTTATTTCTTCTTTATTTCTTAATGTGGTTGTGCATGTGATGCGCCACCTACATTTTTACTACCTGGGATGGACTATAGTGGGAATAATCTACTTACATTATTGCCGCGAGAATAATTTGAAGTATGTGTTTGTTTTAATAGCAACATATTTATTTGATTTGACGTGTCAATTAATTAAGAATAAAATAAATCAAAAACGGTTTAGTACATCGTCAGTCCATGAAATTAATATTAAAATCAACGAAAAAAATAATCAATCGAATATCACACGAGAATTCGATAAATTAGATAATAATTTGACATATTTGCTCAAAGTTGTCGCCGTTCGGCAATAGCTACTCGATCCCTTCGGGCTCTCGCATCTATTGCCCGGCAACAACTTTTCGAAAATATGTGAAATTATTTTCAATTTATTCTCATTCTCTTGTGATATTACAATTGAGAACAAATGTCTACTAACATTTGTAGACAGTGTTGATAAGTTGGTTGTTTTTTGCCTTTCAAAAGACAAAACGCTAGTGGTATGTAATACCCATTGGTATACCAGTGAATAGTAAATAATTGGTTGAAAAATTGAGTGCAGTAGTCAAAAGTACCACCCATGTAAATATTCTCGACAGAGCACAAACACCTTAAATTGGTCAGACAAGAAAATATAATTAAATTGCTTTCTTTGTCGTTCAGCATTACGAAATTAACAATTATGGAATCTAAAGATGAATAAACGTCCACTATTGAGGTTGGTAAAGGTTTACTTTACTTTACTTTACGCTTTACTTTTTGCTCATCTACGTATTTCATGATTATGTTCCAAATTTTCTTTCAATACTATCCTATGACTCTTTTCTCCCATGGTGTACATATTAGCTGAACTTTTCGACTGCAACATCGCCATTTAAGTTCTCCGTTCTTCAATTCAGCGTTTTGATAACATTTATACCCGCCACGCACTAACAATGTTTTTCTCCAACCGTATTAAAAGCAGTACATTTTTAATAGCATTACCTCAAATGAAAGTTGACGTTTTTGTTACTAATATAAAAATGCGTACATTACTAAGCAACACTTTTTTTTACGTGCATTAAAAGAACTTTTTTTGTGCTAGACCTAAAAGCAAATACTATAGACTTATAATACGTACAACTTTGATAGTTTTACATACAATTTGTCGGACATCGTTCATAGCGCCATCTAGCATGATGAAATGTAAAATTCGCGTCAATTAGCTAATGCCAAATACTACTAATGCGCATTTAAACTAAAATTTTTAAAAATAGTTTTCAGATAAAAAGATTAGTAAAAATGACTTCTTTTCACCTTTTTATTGCTGCATATAGTTATTACAATCGTATACGGCACAAATTGTACCAACTTTGTTTACCATTTTATATAATAAATAATATAATATTATAATATGATAATATAAAGTTAAAACAAAATGTCAAAATGACACAACACTTCGACTAATGACCGATTTCTTCACCTTGAGATATGTATCGGATAAGATTAACTATATAATAGTATAAGTATCCGTATGGTTATACTTATCCGATAGATATCTCAAGGTGAAGAAACCGGGCATAAGGGAATAAACCCCAATAGAAAATGCTAGCCCTCCAGGTTGGGAGTTCTTCGTCGGGCCAGGTCCTCATCGTACATAAAAACAAAAATGCTAAAAAACCCAAACGACAAGTCTCGAACACTGGACGGATTAAATCAAAGACGACTTATGCTAAGAAAATGGAGATGGAGAATTGATACGTGGAACGTTTAAGGTATATTAAATAAACATCAAGAAATCTGAAGCCAATTAGACAAACTTAACATGGACATAGTTTGTCTCACAGAAATCAAACGCAAAGGCCATCAAGGATGGAAGATGGAAGACAATAATTATGAGATCTGTTGGGCAGAGCATTGTTAAAGCAGGAGGAGCAAGTCATTAGGAAGGAACCAGGAGAGAACACTCCAAAAAGATAAGAGATTTTGGAGTATTTTGGAATATTTTAAGAGCCGTTTTACATTATAGCAAATTTGCAATTAAATCTTGTCACAAATTTGCTAGCAATTATTGTATGAAATTTCAAGTGTCATATTTGACAGAAATATGACACAAATATTGCTTTATATTTGTTACAAAAATAGAACAGGTCTTAAATATTTGGTATCAATTTTAGGATGCAAATTTGTGAAGTAATTTTGATGTATGACACTCTTGTAAAATTAAATGCAATTCTTTGACATAGATTTGCTACAAATTTTATTATAATGTAAAACGGCTCTTAGTAATAATCTTTTAATTTTATTTATTTGAGTTACAATAAATTGATTAATTCACTGAAGTAATTTTGTAATTTGAGTTTATAAACAGAAAAATTTTAATTAATGCATAATATTAATTTAAATGTGCAAAATAAACCTTGTGAACAAAATTAACAAAAATTCAAATAAAATTCTAGAATTTTATCTGATTTTTAGTTGGCACACCGACCACCATTGGCGGGTATAATACGTTGAGAAAAAAAGTATAGCAACTTGCCTATCTCTTATCTATGGATTTAACCTAAAAAACTTATTTGTTGACATTATTCATTTCAATGCAAGCCGCCAGAGTTCGGATTCCTGTTTTTTTTCACGAAGTTGAATGTATTATAGTCTAGAGTATTTGCTAAAAGTGACCTAAAAACTATGACAACTTAATATAAAAAAACAAAAATTCAAGTTACTGGATTTTCACTACACGAATATTCAAACAAAATGTTTGATGTAATTTAAATTTTTGGTTGGAGAAAAAGTAATATGTCTCATTTGGATTAAAAGTGTCTTTGTTTGACGTGCAATTATTGCATACGCTCGGCTCCGCTAGCGCTCCGCCTCGCAAATACAAAAATTGCTTGTCAAACAAAGTTTCACTTTTAATCCGAATAAGACAATGTACTATTTTCCGCGCTCACTTATTAGTTCTCGAATTGTTTTCATTTTTAACAATAAGTTTACCTAAACTTTTTCATTTATATAGAAATTTATATAGAATATAGAAATGTATGCGATAATTAATCAATCATTAACCTAATTCCAAGTAAACTACATAATCCTAAAGAATTATTAACTTAGAGTAAGTACCATACTTACTGACCTGTGTAGTTTATGTAGTTTAGATCCCCTGCCTTTCGCAACATTTTTAAATAAAAAAAATTGAAAACTTTCTTGAAAGTATACATTTTTAACTAGAAAAATCTCCGATCCGATAATTCCAATAGTTTCCCAGAACAAAATTCTTGAAAATTACCTTTTTTCTTGTGTTTCCAGCTGTATAATCCCCCCTTAATACTACAAAATCCGCTCAACCAAGATTTGGGTATTTATTTTAAATAGATTTTTTAAATAAAAGCCGACATCCGTAGACTTCTGAAACTGTCAATTTAAGATTCGTTGTTTCGAGGTTTTTTTTATTAAAAATTATAAAACCTGTAATTTATAATTTAGATATATATTTAAATAATAATAAATATATTTAAATATATATTTAAAAAAAAAATTTACATTATATTTTTAAGCCCTTTTTCCAAAATATGCGAATGATCTATAAATTTTTATGTTTATATATATGTTAAAGTTATGCTCTTGACTAACATAATTTCTGTAGAAAACTTTTTATTTTGTGTTATTCTCAATGGTTTTCATACTAATTTATGGTGTAGGTAAGCTGTGCTTACTGATTGTGCCATAATATGCTTTTTCAAACTGAGTGAAAATTTTCAATATAGCTCATCGACTTTGCACAAGATCGTTTATGTAGCACTATATCTTTTTAAACCAATATTGATAATATGTATTATTAGCCATTCATGGCGAAGTTATAATTTTAGCTGTTGAACTGTTGTTGTTTTGTGGCGTAGACCCTTATCATTGTATATATCCCCAATGAAAAAACAATCTAAGATAGTTTTATCAGGAGATTAAAAAAACCACGATAATTTTTTAGCATAAACAATAATAATATTGGTTTTGATATCGTTATACACAATATTGGATTTCATACAATCCTTCATCGCATATTTAATATTAAATAACTATTTCCCAAAAAATATGTAATTCCATTTATTTTCTGTTACAATTACATACTTGTTAGCTTATAATAATTGAAATGCGAATTTTGAGGGATTTGCATATATTCAACAGTACTTTCTTTTATGTTAGTGTTATAGAAAGAAATTATCTTCTCATACTTAAGTCATAAATGCAAATAATAAAGAAAAAATATAAATTGAACACAAAATTTATTTTAAAAAAAATGAAATAAATATTGTTTCACTGATTACTTACAAACTTTAAAGTAGCTTTGCTTGGTAATGAACACTTATAAATTGGAACTGCATTCTCATGAAAATCGTCCATACTAGCTCCTCTGACATCTTTACAAGCATCTTCTAAATCTTTCTTTACCTTTGCATATTTTTTTCTGAAATGAAAAAAATAATTAGAAACTTCCTTTCTTATATTTTTTAAACATTGATCAATCAAAATCTAGTTCTACTCACAATTAAGAAAACTTACTGTAAGGGCACAATATAAATTATAAAAAAAAAACTATTTATACAATTATTTATTGCACGAGTATTGTAATATTTTTAGAAAAATTAGAGTTAACATTAATGTACTTAAGTACTTTCTTTTAGAGTTGTTAAAATTTATAAAACATTGTTGTGTTTTAGCAATGCAATGTAATGTAGTATAGTTGTAATGAATAGTTAAACGTACTATAAATAGAAATTTCAAATCTAAAAGGTTTAGAAAAATAAAAACAAATTTAGCTTTAGCATATTGTTCAATTTTTTTTTATTTTTGATCTATTACAGTAATAACTTGTATCATTTCAGTTGTATTACAAAATTGAAAAATATATTTCTTATTTTGTGGTAAACGCTTTGTTGTCAGAATAATTTACATTGTAGATTTTACAATTTAAAACATTTTTCAATTTCTGGCTGATGAAACATTATGAGGTAAAAATGAAATCCCTGTAAAAAAAGAAAGTCGTTTGTAAATCATAAACTAAGATCACGGAAGTTAGACAACAAGGAAATGTTTTTTTTTTATTTCAGTACAAATACAAAGGAAATTTGTGTGGTTATTTTATCAAATTTAAAATTACAAATACAACTTTTCAAAATCATAGTAAAAGAATTTCACTGCAAGGAATTGTCAAAACTACTAAGCAGAAAAAAAACTTAAAGAATAACAATACACTACCATTCCCAAACTTATAACTACTGCACACAACAATATTTTAAGAAAAAGCAAGAAAGGAAATAAGAATAAATACTATTGTTAAAATAACAGAAATTTAATAATTCAATTCATAAAATAAAAACTGAGAAAAATAGAGTAAATTTATATACGAAATGTAAACAATTTCAGGAACTCTAATACTCATTTATTTGCACAAAATTACTTAAGAACCACATAATATGTTGCGGAATGATTCACTTTGCAAAGTGCAATGATAGTGAATAGTCCTTACAACTCCTTTTAAATGGATTATAATTGCCAAATTATAATATAAATTACAATATAAAAAATATAATTATAAGTATACAGGGTGACCCAGACCACCCGTATCAGTACTTTTTTTCAAAAACGGTAAGTCATAGAGAGTTGGGCTAAAAAAATTTATTACAAAAGCCCTAATGACTTTTTTTTTTTTTTGAAGAAAAAGTTTTTGAAAAAAAGTACTGATACGGGTGGTCTGGGTCACCCTGTATATTATGTATATAAAAAATAAAATAAAATTTAAAAATTTTCAGTGCCTAGTAGCCGATACCAGTAATAATATATAGAGAGTCGATAGTCTCGGTTCATTGGTTAACACAAAACAAATGTTTTTTATGTTTAAAACGATTTTTAAAAAACCTGTTTCAAACAGAAAAAGCATTCAAAGTTGAGTCAATTATAAAGACCCCAAACAGTAATTCCTCCCAGTTGAAAGAGAAACTATCATAAACTTGAATTAACCCTTCGTTTCATATTGTTGCAAATTTGCAACAGATATTTAAATTTTAAAAATTGATATTATAAAGCAGTTTTTCATAGTACAACTAATTTGGAGCACACTAGATAACATATTGAATGTTATAATTTATTGTTAGAGCGCAATGCTAAGCAGAAAATTGCAGATAATTAAAATAGTTATATAATCGTGCAAAACGTGGTTTATAAAAATATTATTTTTTTCTGGGATAATTCAATTTAATTTTAATTTTAAGTGTTGTAGTTTTTAATTATTTAATTTTTAATTAGATTTCAATTACAAAATTAAATTATAATTAATTACTATTAATGATTCTGATGGTGTTAAATATTCAAAACAGATTTATTTTGCTTGTTTAATTGAAAACTATTGAGCTTGGATTTTTTTCATTATTTTTCCCAAAATCTACAATACAAACTGACATCAAAAAGAGTTTTTTTTCAAAAAAGAAAAAATCATGAAACGAAGGGTTAATTTTTACCTGTATCTTTTTTTTACAATATTAGATTTAAAATTAATAATTTAGGTTATTATTAATAATATAATATTAGATTTTTAAAATTTTTATTTAAATTAGTCATCATTAGTGATTTTGATATAATACAAAATATAGTTTTTCCAGAATAAATTGTGTTTAAAACTGATTTAAATTAAATGTCCATTGTAAACACATTGGAAATATGGTTAAAACAAAACCGTTTAAAAAACTTTGATTAAAACAATAGTATATTATACATCATGGGACTAAGGTGCTACTTTTCATCCCGCGTGCGAAGGTTTTTGTGTTAGCCGAGTGCAAAAATTTCGCTGAAAATGCTGAATTACATTGGTTAATAACTAAATTTGAGATTTTGAAATTGCAATAGCTCGAAAACGGCGCTAGATATCGAAAAACTAAGCAAAAAATTTATTTCCGTTACAGTAACTCCACAGCGATTTGACGTAAGAAGCCATATGTAAAATTTCAGATCAATAGGGCGCAATGATGGCGCGGGAAAAAAGTATTACTTTAGTCCAGCAAAAGCGGGAGTAAAGTAAACTGCTGAAACTGCTGGCAAGTTAAACAAATGGTACACAAAGTGAATACTACATTTTTATAACCTTATGCATAGTCAAAAAGTTGGGAACTAACTACTTAGCATCATTTTAAATTAATTGAAGTGAGTTTCGTTACTTAGTTTCTCTTACTTAGGTTTGGTTTCTAAGACATACCGGAATCCAAATCAATTACCGGTGCTAGCTGACTCAAAAATATTTACTATACAATACTAAAACTCCGAATTCCTTTTCCGAATGAACGCACCAAGATAATTTTCTTTTTAAAAGTGAAATATCTAGATCTTCCAATTAATAATATTTATATATATCTATCTGTAGAATATTTGCACATATTATGTAGTTCGATGAAACGATAGATGTCACAAATTTGTTTATAATTTAATTTATAATTTATATATTTGTAAATATAATTTACAATGACAATTATCAAAAGTCGCGATTTTCAATGGTTTCAAGTTTAGTTACTGTATTGTAATTCATTTATATGCCCTGACAACATTTATCATAATAATTGTATAATATTATATAACAAATTATTATTATAAAGAAATTCTGAAAAATGTTGTCTGAGGATGTACATTAAGCATAAAAAAGTATGTAATTATAAAATATTGCTATTGTATCAGTATTATATTAACATAATATATAATATCTCAGTATATCAAATAATATTAATTAATTATAAGTAAATTTTTATTCAACACAAAAACTTAAAATAAAACAAGTATTTTGGTAAAGCAATACAACAACCTTCCACGATAACATTTTTTATAATTTTTTCACAGTAATAGTATAATATTTTATAAAATTATTACCTATACAAACATTATAAAAATATTGTCTGAGAGAACATAAACAACAAAGCTAAATACCTAATTTTGTACAATAAAGCGTAGCATACAATGTTATAAATTTGAAGAAATTTATTTCAAACAATGCAGTATAAATGTATACCACATTACTTTAAAGAAACTTCCAATTCCATTAAATAAATCTACCGGTTTTCAACAACATTACTGGCATTTTTCAAACTAGTCATATGTATTAAAAATTGAAACACCATATATTATGTAATTCAAAAGAATATTAACAGATGTCGGTTTTAAGTTGCAAGGCTTGATGATAAGTTGCATTATGGCCGATTTTACAATAGTCGGATAAACTTGGTATAACGTTATTTCCAGTGTAACAGTAGTGTTAAAAAGTATAATGTTATACTAGATTTGCCCAACTATTGTAAAATCAATCCTGAATATTGAATTTGGGAGAGCACCAATAAATGTTTCCAAAACTGCCACGAGGTGCGCCTATTTGAGACTATAATAATCAAACATAATACGTAAGAGTATTAAAGCCAAAGCTGCACACTTATTGTTCATAACATGTAACTTATTTGGCCGCAGTCGTAAGTTTAATCCATTACTAAGTACACCAGATTTAAAAATTTCGGACTCTGTGTTAAACTATAAGCCTTCTTTAACACACTCACTACAAACATTAAAGAGAAGAACGAGATACAGAGCCAGCATGTGTCACAATGCATGAAAATATGTTCCTTGCATTTTAAAAATAAAGGTTATGAATTTTCAGGGCTCTAATTATTTAGAATAGAGCAACATAAGATTGTTACGTTCTCCAGTTACTCCTTGTCCAAATTAGTCAAAAAGAAATATTGAAGTTGCAGTTGATGAGAAAACAGAATGTCGCGTTAATGCTAAATTTGGCCAGTTAATGAAAAGATACAAGGATCATACGCAAAATATAAACTCATATAATAATAATATCGAAGATGAAATCAATCCAAAAGATTTCAGCAATGTATGATGTACCCTGTTTTCTCAATGATGCATTACATATTTCAATGTTTGATTCAAAAGTTTGCAATGTTGATATTCAGATGTTGGAATCCTTCTGTCCATGTATATGGTGTGCATGTGAAGTTATATCTCATACGTAAGGGACTTACTTCTTAACGTGGCTTCTAACCACGAAAGTGAAATACAATCCAACTTGAGAAAGTTTGCTCGGCAGATTACATCTCGGTGGTTTGCCTTAGCCTTCCGAGGGAGAACAGTCAGAAATTAAGTTTTTACTATGTCTGGAATCAAACTGGGTATATGACAGCTGCAGTCATACATTTAATTGCCCAGCCTATGACTATGCCATATTGATATAATAGATAATTACAATTGCATAAATAAGCAAGTCAAGTTCTATAATCAATTGTGTATATTTCAGTAATAACATACGAAAAACCACGTTAGCAAACCGTTTATGAGTTTTTAATATGATTTATAGTAAAAAAAAAGTAAATTCATGCAATAAATAAAAAATACAACTTTATGCATAATTAAGGAAAACATTGTAATGATTTGTTTGTATGTTTTTGTTGCTATATTGGATTTTTAATATCTTATTTCATTTTTATTTAAGAAATAAAAGTGTATTTAAAGATTTATGCAATGGATGTTGTCTTTTTCATTAATTTGTTACTGTTTTGCAAATTAATGTTTTATCAGTTTATGTAACTTATCAGTTTTGTAAAATTCAAATATGCAGGGGTGGTCTGAAAATGTCGAGAATGTGAACAATCCCACAATAAAATTAATTTGTATTAAAAATAATATTAATTAAATTTATTAACTTTTAAGTTTGAAAAAAGCTAACATGTTTTTATATAATTAATAAAATCGATAGTAACACTTTTTGTGCGGAGCATGATAACTATAAAACGAACCTGTGATAATTAATCGGCTGAAACTCACGCTATATTATACTTATATTTATTAAAAATAAATGAATAAACATAAATTGATACAATTGTTTCGAAGGGATAAACCACTTCTTCTTCAAGTCCCCATTCAACATCAATAGGAACATTTTTTCCTTTATATAGGAAAAGAATAGATACCAACCGTGTTGAAATATACAGAGGGGCTTATGAAAGAGAAAGAGAAAGGGTCAAAGAACATGAGGCAGATCTAGCCAATAATAGAACGAGTACCGGGTTTTCTACACATTGCCATGAAACAAATCATGGTTTAGATTCTGATAACATCGTGGTGTTACATACAGAACGTAAAGGTCGCATATTAACCTTACTAGAAAGCCTTGAAATTAAGAAAGCGTTACTAAGCGGACAAAACTTGACCAATTCACAATTGGAACTCCAAGACATCAGTTCACCACTGTTGTTTAAGATTCCATAAGATTGGCTAATGACTTGTTTGTTTACGACCTTTCTCTCTTTCATAAGCCCCTCTGTATATTTCAACACGGTTGGTATCTATTCTTTTCCTATATAAAGGAAAAAATGTTCCTATTGATGTTGAATGGGGACTTGAAGAAGAAGTGGTTTATCCCTTCGAAACAATTGTATCAATTTATGTTTATTCATTTATTTTTAATAAATATAAGTATAATATAGCGTGAGTTTCAGCCGATTAATTATCACAGGTTCGTTTTATTCTAACATGTTTTATTTAGAGCCAATGTACTTTTTGTAGTTCTACTAATGCTACAAACGTATTACCACAAAAAGAGAAGCATGGGTACTACATAGGTTTGTTTCAAAAAAAAAAAGCAAAAGTAAAATATTTATTTTCCAATATTTAATCATATTGTTTATTGAATGGTAAATTGAGAGTATTTCGCGAATAGTGCTGATAAACTAAAATAATAAATATCTAAATTTGAAATCACTCTTAATAAGCAATTAACTTAGAAGTAGTTAATTGTTTAATTAAAAGTGATTATGAATAATTTTTACAATATAACGGCTAAACAAACAGAATATCTAAATTTGACCCAAAATTCCTGTGTTTCTTATTTAAAATTTTTCCTATCAATGTATTACTCTTATCAAATTAATAAAATTTCTACTAATTGATATCCTAAAATGTCAATAAATTACGTTACTGAAATCCTTAAACACTGTACTTTCTAATACAAATATTCAAAATAGGTCAAAATATACGAAAAATTAACCTTGATGACTATTCTGCAAAACAATTAAGTAAAGAGACTGAAAGTTACAAAATTATTTTTATTTTTATATGAACTCAATCGAATCTGTTTTCCTTTACAATTAGGAAAACCCTCAATATTGAATCATTTAAAACGAGAGTTACTCTGTAAAGATTTGTGCAGAAAGAGAAAGCTATCTATATTATTATATTTATTTATTGCAAATATGCTACAAATGAATATCTAAAAAATAATTATTCAACAATTAAGAATGTAAATACCGATATCAATATTTGAATGGCTTTCTATTTCAAGTTACTTTCAAAGCTAGTAAAGAATGTAATATCACAACTTGTATGTATTATCAGTCACCATTATCACAAATTCAAATAAGGGTATGTACCTGCTTCCCTCCTGATTTGAATATAAAATTTTTAATTACTTTTGAAGTATTATTACAATACACGTGAATAATAATGTATTCAGCATACTTTTTCGTCTATTTTTAAATATATATATGCCAATCAGTTATTGTAGCTCACCTGAACATACGAAAACTGCTTGATAACCTTGGAAAATTGTGGGTACCATCACTGGAAATTAAGTGTAAGAAGCTATGCAGTGTGTTCTACAGGCTATTTAAGTTATAAGAAAGCTAGAAGTGATGGTATCTTAAAAACCTCTAAAATTGTAATTTTCTTACAGCTATAGTAGAACAATGTAAATTTGAGCGATAATTTTAGGTACTAAAATGCAACGTAAAACTTTACCTAATTACTAATTTACCACCAAACTAGATATTTACAGTTACAAAAATACTTCATTAGTTACAAAAAGCTACCAAATACCTGCATGCTACAAAAACATTAAAATAAAGTAATGTTTCTTACCTAACAAATTTGTCATTTTCTTCGTTCATTTTATCTGCATCTTTACTTTTATATTGCATAAATTGTTCCAAAACATTCTGATTTTCTTCCTGTAAATATTTTTTTTTAAAATTCAGTAATTTTAATTTAAATTTTACAATTTTGCAACAAAATGCCTTATTTTTGGCCATTGTCCCATATGCTTAAAACCACAACATTATTGATCATCTTTCTATATTTAGCAACATTTTGATGTAAAATGAAAATCAACTTAAAAACATTCATTTAAGAATAGAAACTTGATAACAGGACGTTGATGTCATAAAATCACTCTTTTAAATCAAATATCAATTTGATGGTTGGATGAAGAATTTTACAATATTTTTATATTTTGATATTTATTCATCCATTATTTGCTACGGTAGGTCTACGATAAGTGACCAAACAACAATTTTTTGAAAAATATTAATATTTTCACGTAACGACTCACAAAAGTCTTATTTATCTATTAAACACATTTTCCAAAGTTTTATTTGTTTGTCGTTTACACACATTTGTGATTAACATGATCAAACTTAATTTTAAATCCCATTTTTTCAAATTAAAAATATGTGAAACATATCAACTTGCCCATACCATTAATAAAAATGCACTTATCAATCTAGACTTATCATCGAGGTAAATAATATTTTTGTATAAGAATCGAAAAACATACCTGGGTTTTCCGCAATTTCTCTTCGAGTATTGTGAATACTAATTGCAAACCCTGATGTTCATCACGAATGGTTTGATTTATATTTTCTAATTCCTTAATACTATTTTGATACATACGAGTTTCGGCACGCAACATAGTTACGGTTGCCTCATATTCTGCGATACTAAAAATCAGACGGTCGATATTATTAGTTACATTAACAATTATTTATCATAATTAAAATACTCTACCTAACATCTTTTGCCATTAACAGTTTATCCTTTTCTTGAACCTTAATATTGAGATCAATAATTTGTTGTGCATTTTCTCCTTTTCTCTTATGTAATTCAGTAAGTTCTTCTTGCCGCATAAGTAATTTAGATTCCAGCTGTTGAATTCTTTCATTTAACCGAGTATCATTTGTAGATGTACTTGCACTGGTATTAGACAAACCTTCAACACGAAGTTTTTCATTTTGAAGAGATAATTGTAAATTTTCGTTACGAAGAGCAGCAGAGGTTTCAAATAATTTATTTTCTAAAAATTTCAGGATTGTCAAGTTGTAAAAATTACTCAATTACAAACTACTTACGAGAAGCTACCAGATCTTGAAAAAAATCTGTTTGAATCTTATTTCTACGTTGTAGCTGTTTAAATATATCACTTTTCCATTTGTTTTCATCCATTATACGCAATTAATTTAAATTATTTGGTGCACTAATTTGCTTTATTATCGTTTACTACGTAATATTGTTATTTGGAAAGAAGCATTGGAATTTTACCAAGATAAGTGCCACAATTAAAGTTATAAATCTTTAAAGATGAGTTATAAAAAAGTTAGGTTAGATAAAACTGGATCGGTCCTTACATTGGGTCCGTTTACACCGAACGCAATACTGATGTACACTGACCCTTACATGCGGGTGATTGTAAATAGATTAGGAATTAATAAATAATTACTGCCAAAGTTATTGCTTTAAATTATTGAAAAACTTTTTCTTTTTCTTTGATATCTAAACTGAAAAGCATATATTTATAAACTACAACAAATATGGGATATTTTATGTTTTAGGCAAACAAAAAATTACGATGTTTACTGAAGTTTTAAAAAACTGTAAATATTACTTATTACATAAACAATTATTATTGTTTTCATCCAACATCCATAATTATTTTATTTGATTTCCGAGATATCCATAATAATAATAATTATTAATCCTGTCAATCATGAAAAAGATTCTGGAAGAAAATATCGATATCCCTAATAAGGACTAATTAGGAGATTAGTATATTATTCACTATTTTAGTTATAACAAAAATACCTAATATCCAAAATTGTGTAACTTTCTCGTTAGAAATAAATTTTCAGAAACAATAATTGTTTTATCTATTGTGAAAATAGGGTTGAAAATTTTTTTATTAAAAAAACAGTTTTTAATTTATAATAACATAAAGAAGATCAACTTTTTAATGTTAACTTTTTTACTTCATCACATAATATGAAAAAGCTCTGTAATCGTGCAGAAAAAAATATCGTCACTTCTGCCGCAATACCTCCATTCATATCAGCTCATAAAATTTTATCCGGAGATACGATGACATATTCATTTATATGAATATTTAATAATTAATTATTAATTACTGATAACTAACAGATTTTACCACTTTTACATGTAAATAACACAAATCACTTTATATTATAGTCATTGAATGTCAAAATGATAATATTACTAAAATTTTCGAATGTATTGTTTTATATTTTTACATATTATATATTTATATTTTATATTTTTACAAGCCATCTAACAAATTTTCACAAAAAATAAATAAATTAATATTCCAGTTAATTTTTTCTATAATTTTCCTGCATTTACATATGGCTCAATTGTTTCCTCACCAATACTCGTATTTTAAAAGCTCCATCAGCACACAAAATTTTATCTCAATCGATTAAACATTTCCTGAGATACGATGACATTTTGATTTGCTTTCATATCTTTTATTGCCCTGACAAAGATTTCTCTGCCAAAACCTTATTTTCACCACTAGAGCCCATCAGATATACTTCCAAAAAGTTTGATTGCCATCGACGAGAAATGGTGAGCAAAACCGAGGGAAAAAGGGATTTCATATTAAAACTCAATGTCAACAGCTCTTAGATTAACTTTAGGAATTTTTAAACATATTTTTGTAATATGAAATCAATGAATTTTGTATACGGATAAAAAACAAAATTTGGTAATTTCATTTGATAATTGTTTTAATTTTTAGTAAAAAATAATTGAATGAAAAACTAGCATATTAGTATTAGATTATAATAGCAGGAGTAGCAATTGCCATTAGGAAAGAACACACCAATAAGATAACAGATTTTGTAGCGATCTCAGAAAGATGTATAAAACTAACTATGAAGATCAGGAATAATGAGGTAGTGATTTTGGGGTTATATGGCCCAACAGATGATTCAAGAAGTGAAATTAAGGAAGAGTTCTACCAGACGATAACTGAACAACTAGACAAGATTTACAACAAACCACAACTGATTGTGGCAGGCGACATCAATGCTCGAGTGCAGGGCCCCCGCTACCATATGTGCAAAGTGTGGGCGCCAAAACCCAGGGTCCAAAAAAAAGTTAAAAATCAATAAAAATTATTCGACAATGCTTCAAGAAAGATTGTCTGGGCTAGCAATAGAACAAAAAATTTTTGATGATATAAATTTTAGAGATGTATTTAATTAATCAATTTGCAACAGCAAAGTCTCGGAAAATATCGCTACTACAATAGCTATTTGTTATTTTTCTATTGTATCAATTTTGATTTTATAACGAAGTTACCTAGGTATTTGTTTTCAGAAGTATCTGCATAATTTTTAAAATATCTAAGTATAAGTAGAAAGTAGTACTTATATATATCTAGACATTAGGCAATATTTCTGCTATTTGTTCCTAAAAAATGTGATTTTTAGTTTTGGGTTATTTTCTAGTAATTATAAACAACGTGTCTGTACGCCATTATATAGTTAAGTAAATGCTTTAAAATGGGTGTGAACAAGAATTTATTTCGTTATGATTTTATTCTGTTTGTTTCATTTTGATATTTTAGTCTACAAATAAATATGACTTCTAAAGTTCAGTTTTTTGCTTTATTTCAAGCACCTGCCTATCTTACAGAGCCGGATTAAGGGGGGGCTCAAAAAAATTAAAGCAACAAAATTTAAATCACAAAGTTTACATTTACATAAAATTTTACATTTGATCTAAGCACGGTTGACCTTCAAAAATCAAAAATTTTTGCCTGAGTTGCATTTTATTAAAACGTGCAAGACCAAGGGGCCCCCAAAGAGAATTACCCCCTGGCCTCGCATATCCTTAAACCGGCTCTGCCTACCTACCTTCAAAAAAATAAATAAAAAAACATGTTCCAAAATGCCTTAGGGGGCGCCAAAATCCTTTTTTGCACACAGGTGCCAGTAGCCCTTACGGGGGCCCTGCTCGAGTGGGTGCTAGAAATGATGACTAGTGATGGACACAAGACGAGACTTGAACTGGTCTCGTCTCGAAGGTGTCAAGTTGGGTCTCGTCTCCAAGTCTCGTCTCGTCTCGAAAAGTCTCGTCTCGTTTGTGAAAGTCTCGTCTCGTCTCGAAAAGTCTTGTTGGTCTCATCTGATTAAAATTGATTAAGGACCAGTGGCATATTTACCCAAGGGCCAAGAGGACCATGGCCCGGGGCGGAAGGCTTCGAGGGGCGGCGCAAGCTGTCCCTCGCGCTTGAGGCGCATTTTAAAAACGTTATACCTACACCGAGAGAACAAATAAAACTTAATTTTTGTTTTTTTAATTCATTTATGGGGCGGCAAAACTTTTGGGACCAGGGCGCCAAATTTTAAAATACGTCACTGTTAAGGACTAAACGAATTTTAACAATATAAACATATAGAAATTTTGAGATTTATTTTTAATTTCAGTTCAAGCCATTTTAAATCATTTTGGAATATAAATAAATAATAACGAACCTTCGGTGATACTAAAAACATTTATTAAAATAAATTTAAGAATATTCCACACAGGCCCGTAGCCAGGATTTCATTTCAACAATAATTTTTATTATTACAAATTTTCAATTTTTGAAATTTTTTTTGTAAAATTAACTCATTTTATTATATAATTTTTTTTTTTTTTTAAACAAACATTAAATTTTTTTTCTTTTCTTTTCATTACATAAAAAAGTTCTTCGTTCGCTAAATTTTTTTATAATTTAAACTAACGCGTTAGACCGCTTAGCCAAATAATTATTACAAATATTGTGGGAAATTCCATAAATAAATTATAAATAAAGTTATTATAAATTATAAAGAATAACAGCTATTATGTTTACCGTTACATGGTTTTTATATTACATCAATTCCATGGATTCCAAATAAAAAGGGATAAGTAGGATCGAAGTATAAGCCGACAAGATAAATAACAATAAATTACGGAAAATAAATTTGGAAAAAAATTTTTTCCCACTTCAAAATAAATCTATTTACCTTTTTATTTTCAAAATTCAAATTTACTTTCAGTTTTTTTTTGAATCCGTGCCCCCAGGTGCTCCCCCCCCCCCCCCCCCGAATACGGGCCTGATTCCACATAAATCTTCATAAACAAATAATAGAATTAGTAATATTAAGTAATTATGAACAATTAGTATACAATTTTCGTTAGGGATTAGTTACCCAATCATTTACCCATATTAAACTACGTGCCGATTCGTTGTTTAAACGATTTTGATGTTTTCTAATTGTTAGGGCCGCTTTAGAAAATAATCTTTCAAAAGAAACAGAAATTGCTGATGTACTGCACAAATCTCGAACCATTTTTGATAAAATTGGGAACTTCTGTTCATTTTCTGTCCCCTATGTTAATTTAAATTAATTATTTCTTTATTTTTTAATTTTTTTTATGATAACGAAATTTTGAGGCCGTCAGCGGCTGAGTACTACGCGAACCGGTAAATTAGCTTTTAATAAAAAAGTAGGCATTTAGTTAAAATTAATATTTTTGTTAGTTTTTAGTAAAACAACGTCCCATTCTCCCATTATGCAAAATTAAAAAAATAATGTCCCATTATTCGAGACGAGACGAGACGAGACTTTTCTCGTCGCGTGTCCATCACTAATGATGACGCGGTGGTAGGGCGGTTTAACGAGGCACCTCAAAATGACAGCGGAGATAGACTTATTGACATGTGTACTCAATATAATCTAAAAATTTAGAACACCTCCTTCGTACATAAACCTATCCACCAGTACACATGGGAAAGACCTTCACTAAACCAAAAGTCTGTTCTGGATTACATTATCACGAAGCAGCGACAAAATATAACAGTAACAGATGTACGGGTAAAGACGGCTGCTAATTGTGGATCTGACCACTATCGGAAAGAATCCCATATTATATCAATATTTAAAAAAGGATCAAGGAAGGACCCCAACAACTATCGAGGGCTGAGCATAAACGGCACCTTCAGCAGACTGTTTGGTAAAATTTTAACGATACTACTACAAAAAGACTTAAAGAATAAAATTAGCGAGGAACAAAGCGGCTTCACACGGGGAAAATCTTGTGTAGATAATATATTTGTACTCCAGCAAATAGCTGAAAAGAGAATATCAGTGGGAGAGGACACACATTTTGCTTTCATAGATCTACAAAAAGCATTCGACTCGATCCCTCGCAACAAACTATGGGAAGCCCTCCTCATAAAGAATGTTAACCAAAAACTGATAGACATAAGAGAAATATATAAAGATAACAAAGCGTATGTTAAAAACGGCAAAGAACTCGCACAACCATTTACCCCTTCCAAAGGCTTAAGACAGAGCTGTAGTTTGTCCCCGCTGCTGTTCATCACATATTTGGAGATAGTACTGGACGACTGGAAAAGGAGAGTGAGGTACATGGGCATACCTATTTACAATAACTATCTTTACACATTAAATTTTGCCGATGATCAAGTGGTGATCGCTCAGGATGCCTATGATCTCGAATTTATGCTGAAAAGACTCCACGAGGGCTATGAACAGTGGGGTCTAACTATCAATATAACAAAAACCGTGTGTTTTTAATGGTGTTATTAATAACACGACAAAATTCCAAGGATTCATCAATCATAACACAGAAATAATAACTACAGATGGAGTCGGACGGAAAGAAATTAAAAGCAAAATAGAGAATAGTGGCAAGGTGCTAGGTAGCCTCAACTCGATATGGTGGAATAGACATATCTCGCTCAAAACCAAGAAACACATAGGACAAACAATGGTGGAATCAGTTCTGAACTATGGCTGTGAAACATTGACGATCAACGCAGAATATAAAAAGAAACTTCTAGCAGTTGAGATGGACTATGTTGCACGCTGTTAGTGCAAAAAATTTTCTCATGCCAATAAATAATAATACGAAATGCCCTAAGAGTTCTCACGGTAATAAAACCACATCTTTACTTTAAAGATTGGTGGAAAATATGATTTCAACACGTTTCACCTTAAATTGGCACTTGCCGCAAAGACCGGACAGACCGTATCACTATTTGTTGGCAATAATTTAAAGTTTTTAAGTTTATAACCAGGATAAGATAGTTTACTCATAAACCTCCAATTGGTCATTTGCCACACCTTCATGCATTGTTAGTGTTATTAGGAGTTTTGTTTTGGGATTCTTTTGACAATGGTACTAATGTTTACCCTCGTACCTGTCTTAGATCCCGGCCTTTCTTTTTATTATGGTTTCAAGCAATTTTCACACGCCCTCCGGTTTGGTTAAATTTTGCAAAACTGTTAAGCCTTCAGGAGAAGCTTGAATTTTCATAAAGTGAAATTGCTTGAACCAAAGTCAGTGCACTCCATGAAATCGACCTGTTCACATAATCATGAAGAGTAGTTACCAAAGTCAACTCCACAATAAATTACAAACATTGTGAAGAAAGATTTTCTTACGAAGTATCGAGTGTGCGTATAGAATACAAATGTAAATAATTGTAAATAAAGTTGTTTATGAAAAGTGAGTACGTATATTATCTTCTTCGTAAGTGGTCCTTCGACATCATTCAAGAAACATTTCGAAAGCCACAGCAACATAGCTTTTTTATAGGCCCGAACAGACTATCTTAGGAGAAGTGTTAGAGTATCAAGAATGGAACACATAACGAACCAAGAAATAAAACGCAGAATGGGGACTCAGGACAATGCAGTTGATAGAATTGATAGAAGAAGCCTTAAGTGGTTAGGTCACTTGTTTAGAGTGGACGATCAAAGATGGCCTAAGAGAGTTTTAGAATGGACTCCTCCGGGTAAACGCAAGAGAAGCCGACCAAGAAAATCGTGGAGAGATGGCACCAAAGAAAGAATGCTGGCTTACCAGGTAGAAGATGCACTTAATCGTGATATTTGGCGTTTGCGAACGGGAAACGGGAAACGCGTATGACGGTATAATACCGGATATATATTGACGTGTAGTGTGCGTGTGTATTAATTTTATAAATTAATAATTTTTCAATCTGCCAACTACCGCACATGAACATGAGACTCTTCTTATTTATTTTTATATTCCCATTTAATAAAAATTAACTTTAAATAAAATTTTACCAATCCAAGTGGGAACGTAAAATGTGCATACCCACTTGTCTGCACGTGCGTCGCTGTCCAGTCAAATTTTTACTGAGTTGCTTTCAATTTGTAAATTTAATTTTTAATCTTGTTAATAATCTACCAATTTCCAATTTTTCTTCTCATCCAATGTTTTCTTAATTATTATTTTCATCAACCATTATAATTTTATTCAAAATTCTATGTGAATCACTTAAACATCGTCTAAACCTCAGACAACTTCCAATTCAATCAAAATCACTTACATAAACTCAAAACTTATTTATTCAGAATTATTAACAATATCTCAAATCAATCCTTAAATTAAACACAATTATAATAAAATTTTTTAACGGAGATCCACTCAGCACGTCCGTACTTTACGGCTTCAACGGCAAAAAGCCTCGCACTTCCTTCGCTTAGTTACCAACTGGAAGCCGGCGGGAAAAACGAGCAATTTTAAATATTTACAAAATTAAAACAAAATCATACAAAATAACAAAATTCTTCAAATTAAAATTCAAAAATTGGATTTTGGAACAAGACAATATATATATTATAATATCAGGGTTTCCCCGGATACACTTTACATAATTTCAGTGATGATAGACGACACAATTCTAAGAAAAAAATCAAAATTGTTTTTTTGTAAATTCAAACCCTTAACAGTGAGGCCTCCTTGCACATGGCAGTATCTCGGAAAATATTAAACTTTAACTAGTGATGAGACTATTGAATTATTCTATAGTTATTCTTCATTCTTAGAACTGGACACGCTTGCGAAATGATCACTGCAAAACTGCAATGATATAAACGAAAATCGTCATCGTTGTGAAGTTTGCTTCAGAAGCGTGCCCTTCTACTAATAAGATGAGCGAATAAAATAATCGAGTAGCACTTCGACATTATTTTTTATATAATTATTATTAAGAAAATTATTAAATTATTAGGTATTTAATAATAAATTTATTGATAATATTTGAAACTAGAAAATGCAATTATTTATTAATTGAAATAAACATCGGCTTAAGACCCTACAAAAGAATCTACATTTTCAACACCAATGGAATGCTAAATATTAAAAGAAAAATTTATAATGCATTGTCAGTAATAAAATTATTCTTATTACCTTTCACCTGCATGCACCAAATGCAATGCCTGTTTAATATCATTAAAACTTAGATTATGAGACACGAAATCGTCCAGTATTAATTTCATTTCCAAATATTCATATACCAATTTTGGTATGCTATCACGAATTTTCCATCCTAAAAGTAATTAAAACTATACTGTATTATAAACTAGTGAAGATCTGTGTTTTACGGATGGTTAACTGTAAAAGGAATAAAATGTCAAAAGAGGTTCATTATAAATTAGTTCCCACCAAATACAGTGCCTTTCCAAACACGTCCACACACTAATTGAAATGGTCGAGTGCTAATTTCCTGTCCTGCACCAGCTACTCTAACGATGACCCCCCCCCCCATCCTTTATGGTAAGACTCCAATGGCGAGCAGCTGTATGTATAAACATGGCAGAGGCAAGATACCAAGTTCTCGAAAAATGGGTTTACATGATTCCAACGCACCCACACCAACAATGAACCGCAAAATACGCTTTTGAACAACGAAAAAACGCTCTGCATTCCCAGACATTCCATAAAAAATTAGGCCATATGCCAAGCGCGACTGAACTGAATATCCCACTTCAGAGTTTCCTCAATATGCAGCCCCAAAAACTTAGTGGATCCAACCTGACGAAGGTCACAACCTTGTAATCTAAGATGTGTAACATTTCCCCAAAAATCCTGACCAGCATGAAAAATCATATAAACGGTTTTCTCTGAATTCAAATAGAGACCATTGGCACAAAACCATTCAAACAAAATATCAACTATTTCTTGTGCCTGTCTAAGGTAGCGATCCAAATCAACATCATCCATCACTATAGAAGTATCATCCGCGTACATCGTTTTGATTACCTCAAGAATAAATCTTATCAGATCATTAATGAAAATTATGAACAGTGTAGGTCTCAGAATTGAGCCTTGTGGGACCCCCCATATCAACAGGCTTATCGTCAGAAAAAACTCTATTCCGGTTACAACCAGTCTGTTTTAACACAACGCGCTGAGTACGCTGAGACAAATAGGACTTAAACCAGCAGTAGGCAACGCCTTTTATACCGTACCTATCTATTTAATTTTGCCTATAGGAGACTATGCTGAACACAGTCAAAGGCGCGGCTGAGATCACAAAAAATACCAATGGTCTTTCTGTTGTTCTCTAAAAGAGACAACGTCCGATTATAAAAGCTCATTATGGCAGATGTGGTAGATTTATGTTTCAGAAAACCATGCTGATTATCAGATATTACACTATGTTTATGTAAAAATGCCATTACCCTATCATAGTTTGCATATTCAAAAATCTTTGAGAAAACTGAGAGCAGAGATATGGGTCTAGCTTTGAATCACCCTTCTTCAGTACAGGACACACCGCAGCAATCTTAAATACCGCAGGAAAAATACCGTTAGTAAGAGACTGATTTATTAAATAAGTTAAAGGAGCCACAAGGCTGTATTTATGTCGCTTAATCAAGCCGCTTGGAAAACCATCCACACCACAAGCACTCGTACTACTTAGGCGATCAATGATAGCAAGAGTTTCCCTTTTGTCAAAAGGCACAACCGCCATCGTATGCAAGCTCATCTTTATGTGACCCAACTTAGATTCAACGTGAGGAATCATATCCCGAATATGAATCGGTGCACGAATAAAATAATCGTTGAAAAGGTTGACAGCAATACCAGCATCACAAATAATCTCATCACCCACCTGGATCTTAATGTCACAGGTGCTCCCCCCAGGCCTGTTGTTACGAACATGAATAATCTCCCAAGCCACCTTGCCTTTATTGTCAGCACCCGCCATTACCGAGTTATAATAATCATGTTCAGTCCGCGAAGCCAACGCACAGTGTTGAGCCTTTCTCTCTTCATAAAATGGTTTCAAAACATCATATTTCTTGGACAAAATATACAGATCATTCAAATTGCAATTAGACTTAGATACTTGAGGAGTTATCCACTTTTGTGGTTCACTCCCTTTACGCACAAAATTAGGTGGAAAACATAATGTTACAAGAAAACTTAGAGCATTAACAAAACTTACAACCTTATCGTTAACGCAGGTTGCGCGATACATTCCCAGCCATTCCTCGAGGCAAATGCAATCAAAAAATTTAGCATTTCGATTCACGTTATTAAAACATTGAGACAAGAAAGAATTATTACATTCATAAAAGTTAGAACGCTCTATAAATGAAAGCAGCAATAACTTGTGGTCCGAAAGAAATGTATCACTTACCCGCGCCTCACACTCTAATGTAATGCTGGTAAAAATAACATCAATTGACGTGGACAATGATCCCGTATCACGCGTTGACCCAGTAGCAGCAGCGGTCATACCATAAGCTGTCATCAAGTTCAGGAGATCGGATTTGGACCTAGACTCAGATAAAAAATCCACATTAAAATCCCCTCCCAATATTATTGGTTGATTTTCACGATAGAGAGTCAAGAACCCCCATGAGTAAGTTCATAAATTTCGAAAATTCACCAGTAGGCGCATTAATAAACAATTAGCACTATCAGTGGACCATACTGTGGGGAGTTCCAGGTTGCACCACAAATTTCAAAATCCGCACAAACACAAACTGCTTCTAAATCAAGAGGACTCATGTCCATAAAATCACGGGACCAGAGACCAACACCGCCACCTCTGCATGACTTACGACAGTAACTACTAACCAACTTGTAATCACCAAGCGCAGTTGGATTAATAGTCGACTCCGATAACCAATGTTCAGCCAAACCAATAAAAGGCACCCCGATGCACATGCCTTTCAGCACGACGAGCAGCTGACTGTGTTTGCAATTGAGAGAACGGATGTTCAAAAACAACAAAATTTGCACATGGCGTGACTTCCCAACCTTCACACAAGCACTATCTTCGGTTTGAATAATTTCTTCACTAGTCTGTAGACCAATTAGAGGCCTGTCCTAGAGATAATTGCACACTTGAGATTGAACTTAAAATTAAGAGGCTTAAAATTTAAAGTAACAAATATTTCTTATTTTTACAAATAATGGCAGTATTAAATATTTAATTGATTTTCATTAGTGAAATTCACTTATACGGAAATTAGTTGCATAAATTATTAAATTATTGCAGTTTGATTAATTATAGTTATTATATTAGGAATAATTTTTATTTAAAATATTCGATTAACTAATTGAAATTACCTATTGCAACTAAGAATTTATTTATATTTTGAATAGCAAATTTAAGCAATGTATAAAATAATGTAAATTAAAAATATATCTGCAATTGTTAAGGGTTGAGTACTACATTATTTCGCGAACGGTGCTAACACAAACAAAAATAATGAATACACAAACGTACACTAACGATACACAATCAATTAAAACTAATTTGGACCCAAAATTCGCGATGCTGGGGAAATGGACAAATGGGAAAATACAAACTTTTCATGTGCTTTCAAAGGAACAACTTGAATTTCTTCAATTTTTAAATCTTCATTCGGGGCCCATGCCACATCTGCACGACAAGTGATAGTCTAAAATTATTAATTAATTAATAATTGACATTTATTACCAAAATGTTATTTACCCATAAGAGGAATCTCAAAGTTTAATATTTATTTTAAAAGATTATCTAATAACTAATAAGTAATTTATAGCAAGGCTAGAATAATTTAAAATATATACTTTGAGGCTTAACCAACTTACGACCCTTTTTTGATATAATCTTTTTCTTCCTCTTGGTTATCAACTTTGGATTCCTACTCAACAACAGGATCTGGATCATAATTTTTACTTCCTTGTAAAACAAGGAAGTATTGTGATCCCGATTTTTTTCGATTTCCAGATTTTGACGGAAATATCCGTTTTGACCTTCGCTGAATCCATTTTGACTATTTTCGTTGTGACGTCTGTACGTACGTACGTACGTACGTACGGACGTCTGTATGTCGCATAGCTCAAATACGGTAAGGTCGTAGAAAGTTGAAATTTTGGATTTGAGACACTTATAGCATCTAGTTGTGCACCTCCTATTTTTGGTTGCGATTGTTCGTACCAAAAGTCGTATCTGGTCCCCCACCAGCGATATTTAGTGCCAAAAATCGCCGCTTTGTTAAATTTTCAAACTTTGAAATTTTTAAGAAGAAAAGGGGAGTAAATCTTAGGGTTAAGATTTGTTGTGTGATTTCAACTACTTATCATCTCTTTGTGAAAAAAAAATTAACTTTGAGATATTCTCCCTTCATGCATAAACTTCCCTTAAATATAGCATTTTCTTATAAAACTAGATACAAATTGAGGCTGCAGTTTTACCATTTAGGATTGCTTTTAGGTAAAAATATGTAATAAGGAATATTGTAGTCTGTTTCTTTCTAAACAATTTCACTTTTTCCCCATCTTGATAGGACAAATAAGAGCTGAAATATGTCGGTTGCCGTAAACCCTTAAAATTGAGTGCTGAACCAATGATTGGCGCGTAAATACAAAATTAAAAGTTTAAAATTAACGCCCAATTTGGCTTGGTAAAAATCATTCCAGTATGTATATTTGCCAACTAATATTTAAAAAAAAAGCATTTTGTTAAATTAATTTAATATATTATCATTACAAAAAATATACAAATAAGAAAATAATTTTTTAGTTGGTTTATTTACATCAGGTTTAGTTTTCTTGCTAGTCGCTAGACAAATAGAAATAGAACCTTTGGTTAAACTTTATTATTTGCTAGTACAAGTTTTTTTTCCTTTTATTCATGATGCATCAGATAATGCGAAATAAAGGGTGATTTTTTAAGAGCTTTCGGATTTGATTTAAAAAAAAACACATAAAATTTAGAGAAATGTATGAAATCTTTATTTGAGTCGATAGAACGGTATATACATATAATTCAATGTTTAAAAATGATTTCATGAGAATGTTGACCGCCGCTGCGCCTTAAATGGTTAATGCTTTGGGTCCAATTTTGGCATACTCTCTTCAACATATCGGCCGGTATCTCAGGAATAAATTCTTCAATATTGGCTTTAAGTGTGTCAACCGTTGCGGGCTTGTCCCCATAGACATGAGCCTTAACATAGCCCCACAAAAAATAATCTAAAGGCGTTAAATCGCACGATCTAGACGGTAAGCTTTTCACCGAATAATTTTTCAATAAATAATCAATAAATTAATTAATTTTCAATAATCTACAAGTGTTGTTCGTTTGTAACTCGATTTAAGGTTAAATTATATACTAAACTGAACATGTTTGACAGTAACATGTTACACGAAAACAGCTGAGCTGCCATCAACAGTGTTACCAAAAAGAAAGTTGCTAAAAAATCACCCTTTACAATATCAATTTGCAACATGTTTTTCATTATTTTTCTTTCATTAAAATCTTAAACTTTATGTTGATTTTGAGTTTTTGTTGGTTGTCCATGGTTCAAGATTATATTTTATTAACCTTTAATTACGTAAATAGGTTCAATTTTGCAACGTAAGTAGGTAGGTGGGGTGCTCACAACACCCCAACAAAAACTTACATAATACCTACAGTAACAGTAATATTTATTTCAAGAAACTGCGATACATAGATTTGTACATACTTGGTTGAAACAATGTCAAAAATTTCCAAAGTAGGAAATGCAAAGAGTGGCGACTGTGCCAGTCACATAATTTTATTATCTGAGTAATATTGCATTACAATTTCAACATCAGAATACCGATTAATCCGAATGAAATTGAAGATATTCGTCAAGTTACAAAACTCATGGTAGAAGAATACCAACATTTTAATGATGATTATTATTAGATTGGCCAACCATAGAAAACCAAGATCAAGATAACATTTAAACAATTTATTAGTATGATTTAATTTTAAAAATTAAATTTTGTATCGTCTTTAACAATAAATTATGATTTTGTGCAAAAAGTAAAATACTTCATAATATAAAAAACAGTTTGTTAAAAAACTACTATTGTGTAGGTACATTTTTGTGCTGTTTCATATAAACAAAATACAGTAGAATCCGCTTAATGTGATCTCGGATAATGTTATCAGTCGGTTATTGTGATCATTTTTTTGGAAACCGGCAACTTTTTCTTTCTTTTTTTTCTTCTATTTTGTTCTAATCCAAGTCTTTTAAAATTCACCTTTTTCTAAATTTCGCTAATTGTTATCAATAGAGTACGGATTTCTAGCAAATTTGCTATAGATAAATATTGATAGCAGAAGTGTAATTGTCATAAATGTCCATGAATTTGATAAAAATAAGGCATTTGGCGCTAAGTTTTTTATGCTTATATGCTTATTTTGATACTTTTATGCTTAGATTTATTTTTAAGCATTTTTAGTGCTTATTTTAGCACATTTTCGATAAATTTTAAAAAAATTGCAATAGATACATAAATACCTACATTTATTTTAGACCGAGAGCTAAAGACGATTTGACCTAACCCATTATATATATAACAAAATTTTGTGAGGTAAATATAGGGTGCTTCTTGACTAAGGAATTGAAATTGGCAGACGTTTACCGGTTTACCCCTAAGGATAAGAGTAATAAATAGGTTTGAAATTTAAATCACAGTAGGCATTCGTCGACTAAACTAAATTATTAAATAAAAGGAGCTTTAACTAAAACTCACTTTTATAAAAGCACGTTATAGCTAAATTAGCTCATCTATTAGGTAGCTGGACACAATGGATCTTCCTTTAACAGAAGCTATAGATGTGGTAAAGATCTTTTAAAATACAATTTCAAAAGTTTCAATTTTTTGGAAAAAAAAGTTAAGTATTGGCATAAAATATTGGTTTTAATTATGCATTAGAGCAAATAGTTAGTGAAATTTAAGAACGCCTCAATTAACAATTAATTTTTGATGAAAAATTTAGAACCAAATTTAATAATTTAATTTTTTAGAAAAAAAATGATGTTAAGAAATTATTTTATTATTTTACTTTATTACTATTTTTTTTACTTTATTACTTTTTTCTTGTGATACTTTTCAAATAAATTTTATTAAAAAAAATTTTAATGCTTATATTTAAGATAAAATCATATTTTTATGCATATAATGGCAATTTTTTGTGCTATTTTAAGCGCAATTTTTACGATTTTTTATGCTTAAAAGTCCGTACTCTAGTTATCAATTATCAGTTATCAGTTAATATTATTAAAATGTCCTTGGCCCGAAGTGATCACATTAAGCGGATTCTACTGTATAATTCTTAAGGGTTGTAAAGAAAATATAAAATTTGGAGAACAATTACACAAAGCTTTCCTTTTTGGACTTAACTATTCAATTACAAATGTACCTACGCTATGTAATTCAATCTATATTATTTCTTAGCATGTACGCTTTATTTTATAACATCGAATATCAGTATTTCTACTTAAACAAGTGTTTTGTCGGTAACACTAACTGAAATTTTGATTTATAACTATCTTTATAATGCACAAAAGTCCTTAGAAACGAATCATGACAAAATAAAATTGCGATGTTTATAGCACTTTATGGTATTTGGCACGGTATTTAAAATTTTTCTTTAATCGTTTAAAATTTTAGTCGTTTAAAGCGACGTCGTCAGTGCTCTGACTCTCATGGTTTGTATCGGTTTTAGTTTTCAATAGCCCATATCATAATAGAATTCTCTACAATCGTGCATATAAGTACCTATGTGTAAAGTGACCATACGTCAGCATTTGGGCGGAACAGTCCCTCTTTCAGGTTGTCTGTCCCGCTGTCCCCCTTTAGCAACAGCAAGCCAATAATCACTTTACTTTAAATTTCTGTACGAACTTTCGAATTCTTTTCTCTTTAATCTATAATATCTAATAATAAATATCTAATAATAATCTATAATAAGGTTAATAAGACGTTAAATTTTATAATATCACTAAATGCAACTGTTGATAAAATACCTACAATTATGATATTTGAGTCTTCACTTTCACGATTAACATCATGATTTACAAATAAACATTTTAACGTTGCTAAGAAGGAAATTGAAGTACATATAAAATGAAAAGTTTATATTTTAAATATAAAAAAAAATTAAAATTTTTTTTCGATTACCAATCCAAACCTTGTTACGCCTATGTTTTTTACGAGGTTGAAAAGAAAATTATTTTTAATTCCTGCTTAATAAGCACCGTCCCGATGGCGTGAGATCTGCGCCGTCAGCTACCTCAACCCAATCTGTTATGCTTATCAGCTTCCGTCACGTGTAAAATCCAACATTCAGCGTTTGATAAATATTATCATGCTTTCTCAATTCCGCCGTAACTGTGGGATTATTTACGATTCAGCGTCTGGATTTACAGACAGTAGGCGAACCCAGCGTTGAAGGGGGGTAATAGAAAGATAAAAGACAGACACGTTGAAGAACGGGCAGTACCGAACCGATCACCATACAAAATGGTAACAAGCCGCGTAATTCAATTTAAATTTGAGATTGTTTTAAGCTAGTGCTGAGTTAATCCGTTTGGTTTCGATTCGGTATTCACGATTATAGTAGTAACTATCAGTAATAGTAACGCGATTAAGTAATCAATTCAAAATTTATACAAGAAAGCTCACTATTATTAAGATGATACGATTCGAAGTTCAGCATTATTTGGGAAGCACGCATTAGCAACTTAAGGATTAAATTTTGGGTTAACGTTAGACTTGGAACACAAGATGAAATGAAAACTGCTCAAATATCCATGGTGGCTCGAATATCCGAAAGGGTAAAATAAAACTGTATGTTACCTCTATTATGGAACAATATCCGAAAATGGCTTGGATCAATTGGGAAACTGATTTGTGGTTTTGTGTGGCGGTAATTGTCCGCTTTGGATTGGGCCAATTTAAGTGCGAATAGTCAGTTCGAAACTTTGGTTTGTTTGTAGTTCGAAATAGAAGAAAAGTTGTATGATTAAGTAAGATTTTTGTATTTGTGGATTTTGATTTAGAATTTTAGTAAGCTGGATGCTCGATTTATATTTTTTGTGAAATTTTTGAATTAAGTTGTTTGATGCAAGTATTAAACTATTCAAATTATAATTTGTTTTATTGCCTTGCATTACGAACACACCCCCCTGACATGCTCTCCGGTTTCCGTTGTTATTAAAAATTTGTTTGCAAAGATTTGAAAATAAAATAACGTAACAACCTACAAAATATTGTTTTTGATTAGAGGTAAAAGTGTAGAACAAAATTTTTCAGAAGTGCATCATTTTTCAGTTATAACAAAAACAAAATAATAAAATCTGAATTTACAAAATCTATAATAAAATAATTTATAAATTATTAATAACAGTTATTTATGTATCGAGAGCCTTATGACGATGTTTATGTAGAGAGCAATCAATTTAAAAGCTCGAGAGTATAAACATCGAGTAATGCCAGTGAAACATACAACGTTTTATATTACACTGCATTTGAATTGGAGAAAATTAAAAAAATTTATAAATTTTAAATTTTATTTTGCTAAATTTCCAAGTTTGCGGTGACTTGTATATAAATATGTTAAGGTCAATGACGTAAATTGGGCATTGAAATCAATGGCCGGGCGATGACGTCAATGCCCATTTACGCTGGTGATTAACGTCAATGACCGGCCATTGACGTCAACGCCCGTTAACGGTGGGCAATGATGTAAATATTACATGATTATTTACGTCCATATTCAACAACCATTCAAAAGTAATGGGTTATTGGACCAAAAAAAACTCAAAAAATTAATCTATTGTCGACGTTTCGCCGTATCTCACGGCTTCTTCAGGACTCTAGATTACAATATGAATAAGAACCAAAGCATCCACCCCTCCAATCGCTCATCAACACCATGAATCATTAAATAAAACCAACGATGCAAACTACAACAAACATTCAACACATTAAAATGTCAAAGTAAAATTAAAAAAAAAAATTGCATTTGCCATAATCAATCAAAAACGTGCACGTGGAACCACTTCAAAGCAGCGTTTAGATATGTTTAAGCGTAACACAAAGAATTTTTTGCATCTTTTCGTGTCTGAGGGTTAAAAATGAAACACCTGAGACCAAAATGCAGTCAAAAAAATTGATAGAAGCTGGATCTACCGCTCTAAATACGACAAAAGTTGTTTCTTTGGCCGAAATGGTTATGGCTACTGTTTTTTGGATTCTCGTGATATAATTTTTACCGACTATCTTAAAAACGGAAAGACAATGAATAGGGCAACATTATATAGAATTAATGGATTTTTTGGCTCACAATTATCATAGAAAAAATGAGCATTTTCATCAAGACAATGCACCTTTATTCACATCCATAATTGCAATCTCTAAAATCAAAGAATTTGGTTGTCAATTGGTTTCTCATCGGCCCTATTCTCCGGATTTACTCTCTTGTGACTCTTATCTGTTACTTAACCTAGAGAAACGGCTCCGTGGTAAAATATTTATATCAAAATTTCAGTTGTAATTCGATATAAAATGGCTATTTTAGAGAGTTTACCAAATTGTATTATTTGTATTTTATTTATACCTATATTTGAATAATAATTTCATCATTGCCCAACTTGTATTGGGCATTGACGTCATTGCCCGGACAATGATGTAAAAACCGCACATGAAATTTTAAATGTCAACATCGCCCAAAATGCATGGTCATTGACGTCAATGGCCGGTCAATGACGTCAATGGCCGGTCAATGACGTCAATGCTTAACTAAGCTGGGCATTGACGTTATTGTCCGGCCATTAACTTTAATGACCGAATTGTCATCATTGACCGCAACATATATAATTGCGAATGTTAGGACACAATAAGCGGGCATTATGATTTATACGCCCTAGGGCATGATAGCCTGCTTAATATATTTCGTTGTCAAGGTATAAAAAACAAATTAATAATTCAGTGTAATATAATAACTATTTACGATATAAGTGTTAAAAGTAGGATTTTATTTTGTTAGTGGGGAATTTTGCGAAACGAGCGAGAGCGAGTTGAGCAACCCCCATGAACAAAATAAAATCACTTTTAACATGTATATCGTACAATATTTTTTATACAACTGATTATATTTAATTTAAAAACGAATTCAAAATAATTATTAAGAGTATTTTAAATTGTTTCACAAAAATCAGCTATGTCGTGATGTAGCCACGTTATGCAGTGACAATTGAAAATTGTTTTTTAGAAACGTCAGAAAACTTGTGCGTATTTTTAAAACAGTTTGTACTATTTGGCAGCAAGAAATTCGTTAACTATATACTTCCTAAGGGACTAATATCAGTAATTGTTCTAATTCTAATGTGTTTTTAATTATATATTATAAATAAATATGTATGTTACTGCTTATAAATAATTTATAAACTAATTACCACTAGTGTTAAAAAGCTTTTTTTTACTAGTGTTAAAAATATTTTTAACCAGCTACCTTATAAAATTCAATTTTTAACCCGGGTAACTTGAACTAAAAGTGACATTTTTAAGGTCAGTTGTATAAAAAATATTTTTTCCACTACTAGTCATATAGGCTATCATTATAACTTAGTCAAGTCGCACGTGAAGTGAAGCATTTTAGACAAGTGGTAAATAATTTTTTCATTATTTACCACTGGTAAATAATGAACATATTGATATTTTTCTACAGTTTGGCGACTATTTATAAGGCAAATTTTGTTAAAAAACGATTTTGTATAACCGAGAGATGCTATTTAATTACACTTAAGGTTGTTAAGAAGGAAAGTGAAAATAATGAGAAGTTCTTGAAATTTTTACAGTACATTATTTACGTAATAAAAAAAATTCTGGCAAAGTTTGAACTTAATCTTGTTCTTAGTTATCGAGATAAAAAATGTTAAAGTTCACATTAATTTAAAGGTCATTAAATCGACAATCAGAAATGCCAGCATTTCCAAAAATTGCCAAAATATTTATGAAAGTCTTATAAATAAGTATACCAAATGTCAAAAAAGTCATGTTTTTAATTTCTGAGAAAATTAAATTATTATTCTAAAAAGTAGTTCAAAAGCTATCAAGATTTTTGATAAATATACATTAAAAACAAAAATATTGGTGGGAAAATGAATTGGTTACGAAATCAGATGTTGCCATGATTTACTAAATCTTGATAGCTTTTGTACACTTTTTGGAATAATAATTTAATTTTCTCAGAAACTGAAAACATGACTTTTTTGAAATTTGGTATACTTATTTATAAGACTTTCATAAATATTTTGGCAATTTTTGGAAACGCTGACATTTCTGATTGTTGAAATAATGACCTTTAAATCAATGCAACCGTTATGTAACTTTGACATTTTTTATCTCGATAACTAACAAGATTAATTTCAAACTTTGCAAGAAATTTTTTTATTACGCAAATAATGTACTGTAAAAATTTCAAGAACTTCTCATTATTTTCATTTTCCTTCTTAACAACCTTAAACTATTCAAAACGGTTTTTTAATTGATTAATTTCATTTTAAACATAACTAAAAAAAGTCGAATAAATTATGACAGGAGCGCTAGCTCCACCTCTTATTAATTTGAGAGACCAAAATATTACAAGTTTATTGAATAATTTCAGTATTTTAAGACGAATAAATGCAAAACAATGCTTTTGAATAACTTCGGTGATTTCTATCCATTATTTAAAACAGTAAAAACTCGGTGAACGACTTTGGAAAACTAAATTTGTCAACAACTGTCAAATCGATAAAACAAAACTGTCATTTGAAATAAATATTTTAAATTTGAAACTTTTTTATTAACAAGAATTTTAAAAAAATGGCAATAAATCTAGTAGTGGAAAAAATCGTATATAAACCACGGTTCTGAAGACCATTATAGCCCTAGCGCCAAGATTATATTCCGAGGTGCGAAGCGAAGCCTATAATATACTATTATATAGTTTTATTTTAAAATATTTTATATTACACTGAATCATTATTTGTTTTTTATACCTTGACAACGAAATATATTAAGTATGCTATAATACCCTAGGGCGTATAAATCATAATGCCCGCCTATTATGCTCTCTCATCGCATTATATACACAAGTCACGGCAAACTAAGAAATTTGGCAAATTGAAATTCAAAATTTATAAATTTTCTGAAATTCATATGCAGTGTAACATAAAACGTTGTATGCAACACGGGCATTACTCGATGTTTATGCTCGCGGGCAACTTAAAAACTCTCGGGCCTAGCGACCCTCGACCTTTTAAATTGGTTGCCCTCGACATAAACATCGTCATAATGCCCTTGATACATAAATAACTATAATATTGTATTACAATTGTAATAAAAATTACAAAATCGAATAGAGATTTTGGAACACGACAAAGTCTTATATATTTCTTATAGGTACTTATGTTCCACCCATGGGCGTCGCTTCCAAAAATTGCAGGGGGGGCAAATTTTTTTAAACGCTATTAAAACTTATTATGTTAAAAAAAAACGATTCAATATAAAATAAAAATATATTCTATCAAAGAGAAAATCGGTTCACATTACAAAGGCTTGCTTATTTCTTTGGATTTTTATATTGCAATTGTTAAATATTATAGGTTTTTCCAAAAGCCAGGGGGGGGGCTGTATCCCCCCTCTACCCCCCCTTGGCGACGCCCATGGTTCCACCCCATTAATTAAATTCCCTAGTTCTTCATCTTGGCTTCAGCCAAGTGATCGTCTACGCACTGCATAGTGTATAGCACTTGAAGAAGAAAATGTTCATTGTGAATTCAGACTAAGACATTTTCACAAATTCCAAACAAATTTTTTTTGCCATTACCCCATGCTCACAAGCTATAGACCATAGACCTCTCTATGGCAAAACGCGTATTTTGAACCACATGTTGATGTTTAGTGACTATATTTTGCATCGAGCTTGAGCTTTCATGTAATAATATTAATAACAGCAGTTAATTTGAGAAAAAGCCCACATTAAGTTCTGTCACTGATTATATTTATATTTCAAGTTTAGTATACTACACCATCCGTATACAAATATAATTTTTTTTATTATAATAGACTATTATTATTCATAAAATAAAATTACATTAAAAATAAATTATGTTTATAAAATCTATTTGGATAACAATAATTTAAAAACTATGATTTTTATATAGTATTAGAACTACACACATTAAAGAAAACAGTAATAAAATTTATCACAATACTTTTAATCTAAATAATAACTTAAAACGTAGATAATATTTAAGTTTTTATTACATTATGTAAAATAAGCTTGATTACAATAAAAATAACTTACTATGTACCTGAAAAATTTAAATTCGAGATCGTGAGTGAATTAAAGCTTTCGTCGATTCAGCTAAACTTTTCAAGTTATTAAAAAATTATTGATTATTGAAAAATACGACAGTTTAGTGCAGATTTGTATCAATTTAACATTCATTTTCTTAAAGTAGGTGTAAATTATTGATTTTAGTTGTTTAATTTCACATAGGTAATGCAATTTAGAGTTACAGTATATTATAAATGCAGCTAACTATTTCAAAATTCTCAAACAATTTTTTGCTACTATGTATTTCAAAGGAAATGTTTCGAATTTTTTTGAAGCAGATATTAATTAGTGTTTATTAAATATATTATCTATGAACTTCAAATACAAGCATAGATATTACATTAACTTTATTAATTAATACAACATTTCTTATAACACGCAGAATTTTGTAAATTAAATGCAATAATAATTTAATAGCTTACTTAGTTCATAAATATGCTTATGCTATATTATAATAATATGTCAAACACCCGGTATTATGTTATTGACAGTTTGAATACAATAAACTATTAACCAATTTCTTTAAATAATTTTATAACAACGTCTTGAATTAAAGTTAATGTAATTAATCAACACCGTACCTATGCTTAATATATATTTCCTATGCAAACAGCTCATTGCTAAGTGTGAAAATTTCACCAATATAATATAATAATTTTACCTAAGTTTATAAAGCAAACCAAGTTTTAAGCTTTATTGCATATAATTTATTTAATGAACAATATAATATTCACAACCTTCAGTTAACTAAATTGTTATTTTAATCGTTGGTGTATTTCACTACTGCTAAACGTAATATTGAGCTGCGAATATTCTTTTTTGAATTTTTGTTAATCAATAGTATCTACTAGTATTTCCATGCTACACAAGATGTTCTATATTGCTACGTGATACTAATAAGGAATATAGATTACACCTGTACTCGAATTGTTGAAATTATGTTTTGTGCGTTGTGCAAACAATTTAGGAATAAAATAATTTTCATAGTTTCGAAAAAAAGGGTTTTGGAAATTTGTACAAGTGTTATCATATATTTAAGAATGGAAGATCGCCTTTCACCTCACAATTTAAAACATACATAACTACAAACTATAAATTAACGAATAAATAAATTTAAAAATACTAAATTTGGTAGAATTACAGAATACCACTATAATATATAGGGTGTCAGGGTGGAAATTATATTTACATCGATTGAGCTTTATATTAAGCTACAACAGTTTCTCTTTGTCCTCAAATTTTCATAAAGCTGGTTCACACCATGCGATTTCACACTATAAATTCTGTCTAAAATTGTAAGCAATACTCATATCACATGAACCAGCTTTTAAAAATGTGTTGCAGCCGCAGCAGGTTAACAGTAGTATTTATAGCTGTACAGTGTATTGGTTCTCTTCAGATAATTTAAATATTGGTATTTCTAATTGAATATTATGCAAAACAAGTTTTATGATATAAAATTTCTAAATTTTAATAAATTAACAGTAAAAAGAATTTTTGAATGTCAAGAAATTCGAAAATTTTGAAATATCTTTTTAGTTGACCTTTGACACTACAATTAAGAAATTTTAGTTGAGATAGGGGTCACTACAAATTAAGTATATTTTTAAATAAGCAAAATCGCAGCAGGACTTCAGTAGTTCTGTTGACGAAATATCAATAGCCTTAGCGAATTACATGTTACGATCCTATTCGCGATTTTATCCGCGACACTGATCATATCAGATTCGTACTGGGAACTGAAAATATAAAATTAAGCTTGTAATTTTTTTAAAAGAAATTTAAGGTAGCATTAAAATTAAACAGAGGTTAAAGTTCAAATTAACCAATAAACCCCTTCAATTTTAGTAGCAGTTGTTTTCATCATAATGATTTTCTCTGTTTAAATTTTAATGATATATTAAATTTTATTATGATATTGGACCTAAACAATAATAATATATTTTTTTATTGCCATTTATCCTGATTGTTGTAATTATTTATATTAATATCATCCGAAGAACGTATTAACCTATTGCTGAAAGTTCGTGGAAGGTAATTCCATTTTATTTTATTAGTTTTAAATTTTAATTTAATAACGAAATAAATTTTTAATTAGCAATTCAGTATCTTTGAAAATATTATTTTACTCGGAAGAGGGAAATTATGCGTTTGGTATAAATTTGATGAGCCCCGCAATCATCCTCATGAAGTTAATTTAAATTATTTCGGTTTCAATTTTGTATATTACTATGTAGATATAGCAATTTATATTTTCTATTTAATATTGTTAAATTTATTTTTGTAAAAACCTTATTATTATTTCACAAGCTTTTAACGTTTGTTACAACAGCCGCAAGCGGCAATCAATCCAATTTTATGATCATCCAGTAGGTATTTTTATATGTGGGATACAAATATCTTTGTATTCGTTCTGTTGTTATTTTCGTTATTTACAATTTTTGAAGTGCATCCCTAATTGAGTGTATAAGAGATTGTATAACAAAATCTATACACTATTGCACAATTTAAATAAATAGAAAACGAACTTCTCAAAAAGTATTCCTTGATGGTATTTAAAAAAAGCAAAAATTAAAGATCACGATCGTTATTATACGTTAATAATTTGTTTGTGCGAAGTTTGTCCTTGTAAAAAAACGTAAGTTAACGTGGATCTAGGTTTACTTCTTCGTTATATTTTTGCATCTAAATCTGCGAGTTATATTAAGTAAAACTTGAAAAATTATGTACATTAAAATTCCACAATTCCATAAAAATAAGTTCAATAAATACAAAAAAGACTCCATATAAGTTCAACCACAGCTGGACACCGAAATTCCACAATGAGATAATATCCCATATCCCTCGGGTGAAACTTGAATAAATAATTACTAAATATTACAACAACAAATTTTAAACAATGTCAAATAACACCAATGCATCTTAACATCCTACACAGCACTTGTAAACCATAATGATTTTTACAATTATATAAGAGTGGACTACGAAAGTTTCAGTGAATTATTAAATTAAAATGATATTAAACTGAAAACTAATTTTAGCTTCGTTGGTTTGAACTCTTCGCTCTCTCTGTTTAATGCAAGACAGATTCCTCCAACAGCCTGATTGCCTATACATGACCTAATTTGGTGAGGTCAGATAACATAACCACCCGACTTGAACCTGACAAGGAATTCCTATAAAACACACCAACCAACTTACCATCTGATCTGATGGAGAACACCCGTCGACGCTTTAAAGACACCTGTTCAGATCAGGTCGTGAGTACAGCGCTTACGAATTGTATTTTTAAACATTTCTAAAGATGTTCATCCCCAATCCTCTTTATTTCCTATTACATTATTTTATTTCTTCGGTTTTTAAATTATGAATTATTTGAATAAATTATGTAGATTTCCATATTTAGTACTTGGAAAAATTAAAACTTCTTTAAATTCTAGCATTAATTACCAGAAAGACTCTATCATTTCTCTTTCTTCCAGAAAAGTTAAAGTTAATTCTTAAGAAAAATATCGCCGCATTTGCAGTAAATTTTTTTGAACTATGGAAATGTAATTAATGAAATGGTTTTCTTTCGCCTTCCCATAAATCGATGTTGAAGTTTAGATCAGAGCAGTGTATATTCGGTACGATTAGGAATAGAATTGCGGTTTCCCGTTTTCTAGCCCAATAACCACAATCAAAGTTTGTCAGTGTATGTATAATTTTTGCAGAAATTATGTTTGTATTAGTATAATGTAAACTGTTGCATAACTATTTGCCTCTAAGTACCGATATTCTCTCAAATTCGAATAGGTGCAAACGAAAAGCGACGGATATTGTATTATACCAGAAGTGTTTCTGTAAATATTTATTGGTTTTAATAAATTATTTATTTAAAATTTTATAAATTATTTTAAAGTATGAAATTAAAATTAATTTTTATTGTTTACTTGGCTTATTAATTTTTAATTTTAATTTAATATAAATTATATAGTTACCTTCTACATATTAACTTTTCTCAAAACCCCGTTAGAGATAATATGTATATACCAAAGTGAAGATCTTCGAAGGTGCAATCATTTATTTATATTAAATGTACTTGATGTTATGAATTTTATGCGAGTACACTCTTCCACTTTTTATCTAGAGAAACCTGATTGCGGAATATTGAACCGAAGTTAAAGACAATGCAACAAACCTTACTTTGTTCTTTTCTTTCAATTATGGAATACACAGAAAAAAAAATCGCCTTTTTAAAATTTACATTTATTTAAATATTCTTATAGCGAGTGGGCAAATTAACCTAGCTAATCCTTAGATTATCAGAGAAATCAGATTGCGAAGTGCGGTTTTTGATAAAAATATTCGTTCTTGGAAAATTCACCCATATAGCGAAATCGTAGTATTTTCTATTTATTTGTTTTCTGCAGTTAATTTATCATTTAAAATTTTATTATAATAATATTTATTTGTATAATATAATATTTATATATAGGTTTGCTTTTACGAAGTTTAATTTATTTTTAGGATCTAGTACGTACTTCTTGGTCCTAAAAATCCTAAAAATAAAAATACTAGATATTATTTATTTGTATTATAAATTAATGTCTTCTGTTATCAATGTTTTTTTAAGTAGTAAACCTAGACTGTCAGACTTCTAAAATGAGAATGTTATAGGTCAGAATCTATATACATCAGTAAAACATTTAATTGCTGAAAATCAATATTTTATAGACTTAAAATTATGTAGGGTAAAAAGCTAACCCGCTGGATAACATGTTCTTTGATTATTTGCTTGATAATTCATAAATTATAATGATAAAAATAATATGTCTACTAAGTTTATACCATGTGCAACTGGCCTTAAAAGAATCTCATTTATCATAATTACGATATATTTTCAGAATGAAAATGAATGCGTGTATAATTATGATTCACATGATTACAAATGGATTCAAATCTATATGTAAATAATCCTATTAAATGTTTCCATAGGGAAACCTTTTTAAAAATATTTCGTGAAAAAAATATTATTTTTTAAAATTAAAAAAGTAATTATTATTCAAAACCCTTCGATACTTTCTTAATTTATATTGTCAAATTAAGATAATATTTTCTTTCATTCAAATTTTATTTAAAAAATGTAAGAGGGAATTTGTGTGATTTTAGCAAAAATAAGTAGTGTTAAGTAGATACACTGAAAATATTCTATTAACATCTTAACACCCTGAATATTATAATGATATATTTTTATAAAAATTGAATTTGTGTAGTGGTGAATAATGATAACATGATGAAAATTTAGCACAATCTCTAAAATTTTAAAAGATGACTTACAAACATGACGTGACTGAAATATTAAAATAATTAATAATAATGAAGCAAAACAAAGTACCTACCTATAATCAAGATTAATTCCTGAAAAGAAGGGATATATTGATTATTTGAAAAAATATGCGATTCAAAAACATTTCATAAATTTAATTTACAATTAATTCATTATAATTAATTACCTACTATATAATTTTACATAGTAAGTACACGAGAAACCAGTTTTCTCATGACAGCAATTTCTTTAAATTAGCCTAATAAATTTACTATACTATATAGATTTGCTACAAATTCACAAAATGTTATTTATAGTATGTACACAAATCTAAAAGTACTGCAGATAATTAATTAGAATTTTTAGAACACGTGGTGATTCTAATTAATGCAAATTAAATAACAGCAAAGCATAATGTTGGTTATAAAGCTTTTCTTATATTCTAAAATTTCGTAAACTTAAATAAAGGTAAAAATTAGTATGCAAAATTCGCGATAGTTATTTGACGAAAAACTGTAAAATCTATTGTATCACATAAAAATTAATAAATTATTTTAAATATTTAAGTCTCTATTTAAAATAAAATTAACACTTTTTAATAATTATTTTATCACATGTGTGGTAATGTGCAGTACAGTGTAAATGTAAATAATTAACCTTTAGTAAATAGCATTTTGTCAATGAATCTTAACTTAATTATAGTATAACACAGTTAAAACTAACAATATAATGTTAGAAATAAGATGAGCTTACTTTTACTTGCCTTGGCAAAAATTAACTAATAATAAAAATCATAATAATATTTAATATGTTTGTATTTTCTTACTGATGTCACTTTTCAAAATCAACTCTTTTGCTAAATTTTTTTAAATTTCAACATACTAGTACTTACATAATTTGAACAAATAAATGCCATATTAATTTAAAAAGGTTGCAAGAAATCAAAATCCGAAGACTCTTGTTGTCAGTAGACCCAAGATACAGGTATCCATTGTGGAGTGGTATGAACGCAATCAATTGCTTCTTCCAAAGCTAAAATAGTTTCTTCGATATCATTATTTACAATCGTTAAGTCAAAGTAATGTCCGTAAGCTTGGCGCAATTTATCAGATTCAAATGCTAATCTTTCTAAACTACCATCAAACTGCAAATAAAAAATAATATTGATTTGTTAAAATTTTAAATTAAACAATTGACGATATGACGTACATCATTTAAATTTTGTAAAGCTGGAGCAGCAATAAAAACAACGTAAGGTGAAAATTCGGCAGTGCGTAAAATTTTTAGAGCTTGTGGTTCTACATCTAATATTGCCATCTTGCCTTCGAGATGAATTTTACGAATTGTTTCCAACTTTGTTCCGTACATAGCATCCTCGTGTGTACCTATAAACAAGATAACACCATCACCAATGTAATTTTGTTTAAAATTATAGTTGGTAATTACTCTTTGAGCAAAAAAATATATAATATGTAAATTTATGTAATCATACAGAATACCGCTATGTAAATTTTGAGGTGGGCTGATTCTATTAAATATTATTGTTGTCACATAAAAGTATGCAAATCACGAAGTTGTTCTTACTGAGCTTTCCGTATTCTGTACACTTTGATGTGGACCTCAACACAATGCTAAATATATGCAAACAAAATAATCAAGTTTTAATGGTTTGTACTCGTATACACCACCAAGATTAGCTCCGCGTTAATTACACGCTTTCAAAATATTGTATATTACAAAAACCGATCGATCGGATAAAAATATAACGTAATCCGTCCAGTCAGAGAAAGATACTACTTAATATATTTCAGTAGATACTGAAATAGATATATCTATGTTATGTGGTACGAGAATAATGAAGTCTAGCTTGCTAGTATTATATTAGATGCTCTTAAATCCTTCGTCAGGAGAAAAGCTTTAAGCGTATAAATTTCAGATATTACTTTTCGTTAAGAATACTAATAAGTATATCTCGCTGGGATTGTAGGAGTCAAAAAAAATTATACCGTGTTTCGCAAAGTCTGGTTGCAATTTCCATATTGGACAAATTATGTTTTGACTTAAATTTATTATTTGAATCAATTATATTCTAAAACTTTATTCTGTTTTATTACTTATGGTAAGGATCTACCCAAAAAATTATTCCTGATTTAGAATTTGCAGTATAATATTACCATTAGTTATTAAAATGTTCACTTACCATATTCTAAATATTCATTTGCTGCAATGTCGGCCATCATTTCATCGTGAGATACAAAAAAGTAATTTCTACCATTTTCTTCGTCGGCTCTTGGAGCCCTGGTGGTATCTAGACAGAGAAAACAAATTAGAGTTTATGGTATGATAATTTTGAGCATTACAATGTTCTTCACTTTTTAAGCACCAATATTGTGTAATTGGTACATTATTAGATACATACGTGGTATTGGATATGCATATTGATCCGGATGTCTCGCAATTAGTGTATTTTTAATATGCCTTCTCCCAACTCCGTGAGCCCCCAGTAGCACCAGCGTTTTTCTTTTAAATGCTGGATCATTCACTAGTAATTAAAGAATAAAACTGTTACAATGAAATAAAAAGCAAATTGAATATCACTTACTAGGTAATTTAACAACTTCTTCGTAAGTTACTAAATCTAATTGGTCAAAAACTGCGTTATGTTTGGCCAAATATTTATCCTTATATGGCTTCTTTTTTCGACTGAAGATTGAGCAATTTACTAAAAATAAAAGTAAATAAAACTTTTACAATAATAAAAATTGTCAATTATTATTTTCTAAATAAAAATCTACGATTGCAATAAATTTATAATACTAAGTCTATAAGTAAATGTTTAAAGAAATTTGTATTAGTCAAAAACCAATATAATACCAACAAAAAATAAATAATTGCGGTTTTAAAATTCAATATTTTACGTTCAAAAAAGAACTTACTCCATATATCAAAAAAAAACTTCTTTTGATTTCTAATATTTATTCCTTTATAGAATTGGTTAGAAAAAGTAAATGGAATGGTGTCTAAATGAAATGTAGATCTGTTTAGTGCAAGCAGAACGGAATCAATACTGCTGTGATTTGTTTGTTTGTCTTGTATTTATTGTTTTTAAATTTTATTACTCTTTGTAACTGCAAATGTAATTTAAAAATAAATTTTTGCTATAATATGTGGTTCGGATTCCACGTTTACATATCTGTACGTTTATATTAAAATTGAATAAGTAATTACTTATAATAATAATTTTAAGGGTTATAGATTAAGATAAATAAATAAAAGACCGAATTATAATTTAGCTTTATTCCGATGAGTTATATATCGTCAAGTTGTCACGCGGTGATAGTTTTTATTTACATTTAGGCCTTTCAAAAATAATGTAAACTTTTACATTATAACTGTAATTTTCAGTAAAGTGGTTTATTCGTAAACGGATAATAATATAAAATATATAAAAAGTTTTGACGCTTTGTTGAAATATATTAAAACCGAAAATAACAAGAACGATTCAAACAATGAAAAACCTTAGCTAGTTATACCTATATGAAAACAATTACTAATTCCAAGCATGTATTATGGAAATTGCGGCAGAAATTTTTGTTAAATTAAAAAGTTAACACATTTAAAAAATATAAAATTCTGTGGGGAAAGTATTCAAAAACTATAAACTATTCTGATATGAATAAATGATTAGTTTTCAACGATATTTTGAAGATCTATCTAAAAATCTATTCCGTTCCAGCACTATTCAGAAAACAAATTTAAATTTAATTTATGTACCGTTGAAAGAAATTCAGTTTAGGTAAGTTTGAGGTGTTTTAAGCTAGAAAACTTATCCTTCATGATCAGCTTACATTATAGTTACAGAAATCATTACACTACTTTCCAAGTTGAAATTTTCCGTATTCAATGTAATAATATAGAAGTTTAAATTGAAGATAAAGTTATTTCGCGTGTTTATTAAATCCAGTCGTAAAATTGTCGGTTTAAAATATTATTTTAATAATCCAGATTTGTAATAATACGTAGTATGTATAGTAATATAAATGTTAAAATTGCAATTGGCATCTATTCAATATTTTTGATTTTGATGTTTATTAAACTTGAGTGTTTTTATTATGTTATTAAGTATTAAGCCACTTCATTAATATTAAAATTAATAATTCAAGATTAATTAAAATTAAGATATAACACCTTAATGGAATAAGTAAGTAAAAATTTAAGATTTATAAGCAACTACAAAATAATTCATGCAGACTCGACTGTTTGATAGAAAAGCATCATTATGGTAGGTTTCCTTGTAAACTGCAGCACACTGAACGTATTTTCAAAATGATGCTTCATTAAGCATCGCATAAAACTTGAAAATAAATGTAACTGTGTTTCCCATTTTCGCCGGATTTTACGAGATTTATCTGGTTAAATCATTCTCTAACTTTGACACGACTTTCTAACACAAATCCGTTAATTAAGACTGAAAACCTCATTTAGCGAGATAAAGAATTAATTATATCTACATTAAGTAAAAAAATTAATTTGCATTTACTTAGTTATTATTATTATTATTATTGCATTATTTCCGTTTTAAATGGCCTAATAAAAAACTTAAGCCGTGTATAAAACTTTTCTACAATTAATTAACAGGGGCGGTAAGTTTTAGGTGTGCATAATTGATGCCTTTTAATTATTTCCGAGAACTTTGCATTTCATTAAACTTTTACAATATAATTTTAATTTTTAAATCGAGATTTTAACAAAAATTTCATATTTACATTTACACAAATGCCTAATTTATTTAAAATAATTAAAAGCATTAAGAAATTAATAATTTAATACAGAGTTTTCGATTAATTTACTTCAGCAGTAGTTTTCTATGTTTAAGAAATTGCCTTTTGTACAAAAGTTCCCTGGTGTTTGTGAATATATAACTAAGCTTGCTTTGTCTAAAAATTTTGTCGTTGAATATAAAGCCCGAAGCATATTAATAACTCCGGACGTAACATTAATTTTTGAATAAAAAATATGATAAAAAAATGTTTTCTTTTAGTTGCATGCATATCAAAACATTTTTAATTCAAGTCTTTTTAGCATTTAAATTTTTTAAAACGAAAGCTAAACTTTTAGTAATTTTAAGAAAGTTTCAACTTCAACCGTGTTCGTATTGTGCCTGTATTACAACTTTGTTTAAAGAAAAATGAGCTTTTCGACCAAAGTGCCGTTTTATTTCAAATAATTTATAAGTAGGTTTTAAAAATACACATTCAAATTGCAAAATTATTTTTCTGCAAAATCAAAATTTAAATTGTGTACCTTCCCAGCAGATCACAAAATAATTAGTTACTTGATCCACACGAACTTTAAGATAAACTAGACGTTCAGAAAATGTAACTTCTTAAATACAAATAATGACTATCTAGGCTACAATTAAATGGGTAACTTATAATGTGTATAAATGTATAATATTGCATTTTAACGTGCATCATGCTGTGGCAAAACATTCTCAATTTATATAATCATGCCATGTACCTGAGGACCCATCACAACCATTTGCATGAGAAGTACATCCTTTTTCCATGTCTTGGCATTCAACAAAAGTACAAATCATACCAATGCAAAAATTTAAACTTCATTTTATCAAATTAATCAAACGTTAGATATTTTATTTTAATCAACAAGTAAGTAATTAGTAATAATAACAATAAAAATTATCAGTGGCATATAAACGTAAACAGTTTAAACCATCTTGAATTTTAAAAACAGCAAAACACTACATGCAAAACTCTATCAGTAAATACAAAATTTATGAGCTGCTGGAAAAATAGTTAAAGAGATGACAAAATTATTTACTTTATACATTGGTTCCAGTTGTAAATTTTGTACAGATAAAAAATTAATGATCGTTAAATCGGATATTCTAAAATTCATTAGGTACCTAAGGTGTTGCACCTGAAGAGTAATAAACCTTTTTCTTAAACTAGTTAATTATTTTTATACCTTGTTCGTGTTTAGTTTTTTCCATAGCTGCACATGCGGCTCGCCACTCTTGTAGTTCAGGTGAAGGAATAAGTCCGGCCGAACCAGCGGCACTGTCTTTCCTCGCTTGCCACCAATGATGATCATCTTTGCTAATGATCTAAAAAGGTAATTGAAGCAAATTAATCTTTTAGTTTTAATTAAAGGTTAAAAAATTTTATTGTCGAATAAATACGAGTAGTAATTAATTTTAATTAAAATATTTTACATCTGAATACTGAAGTATTTTTATACACGCAAACCTTTTTAATTATTAACAAAATAAAACAAATGATATAGTAGTTTTGTTATTGTGCAAGCTTTTTACGATATCTCGGTCGATCAAAAAGTATCTTTTTATTATTGTCAACTTGATTTTATAAGAAATTAGCTTGCTTTCAACGTTAGGTATACATTAGCGGAAATATTTTGGTCAGGTATAGGTTGACGACGTAATTTTCTTCCACTTTTCGTTCTTAAAAACATTTCGCTAATAACATTTTGTACCTTTTCAGACCCTAATTGTGATTTCTAATAAACATCAATATACTACTCGCTATTACCTGAAGAATATCACCAGTGGTAAATGCGATACCAGCTTGAGCACAAGGAATTAAGTCGTCTCCTAATGGGTCGTAATCAAATTGGGCCCGTACAAATATCTGTAATAAAATTAAAATAGATTATTTTTTGTATCGCAGCTTAAGAATAACGTTTTTATATTGTTTTTATACAACTCATAAAATATTTCGTCATTTAGTAATTTTTTCCCATTTATGGAAATAAGATTTTCAGTTGTCAAACAACATTTATTAATTGACAAAACAAATTATAATTTAAAAAGCACATATTACACACAAACTACACACATGCCAAAATATTTTGCAAAAAAAATACAGTGGTCGCTTCTGTTTGGTATGCCATTGTAGATTAAGAGTAAATTTTATAAATTTAATGAACTATTAAATACATAGATATAGATTGAATCTAAACACATAAATATTTAATTTAGGAATTTCTTGGATATACAATACTCGTACGCATTCCAAGCCAAATCGTATAAATTAAACTCCGAACCCGAAAATTTCAAATTTTACTGATTATTTTATGACTAATTAAATAAGCATTTACTCATTTACTCTACAAAACTGATATTCACAGGGGAAGACAAGTATATTGTATTTCTTTTTATATCTTCTGTAAAATATTAATTAAATATTATAAATATTTTAGTTTCAATATCACAACTGGTAAAATGCATGAAAAATTTAATCCGATATAAAAAAAAAATCAGCAAAATTAAAAATAGTGGAGTTTAGAGGCTAGATGATTAAAATTGGAATGTACTACTATACACTATAGATCGGCATTGAAAATATTTATTGACTGTAAAAAGTTTTACCAACTCAGCATGACAAAATTTATATTAAAAGTTCATAAATAGATTATATACTATGAAAAGGGTAGCTAAAATTAATTATTTCATAAATAATATTTCAATTCAGATACCAATAATAAAAATTATTTAAACATACTATACCAATTTTACTAAAAGTTAGATGTAGTATTGTGTTATAGTATTATTGTTATCGTACTTAATTTTAACATAGTTATTAAAATATTTAGTAAGACTTCTTTTTTAACATCTAAAAGCTATAAAAAATTATTTTATAAATTGTTGATTATATTCAGCAGTGCACTAAGAGCACTAACTAAAAGCACATCACAGCAGAACCAGATACAAGTAGATATTATGTACTTACTAAAACTGGAAGAGGTTTGATCCTGAACAACTAGACAGGCAAAGAACAAATAGTTGTAATTAGTTTACTATACATAACTGGTTGCATTAAAAATGATCTAAAATACTGATAACTAGAATGAACAGCAAAACACTGTTGTGACATAATATTACAACTAACTTTACAGTTACAACTATTAGTAGATATAATAAATATGTATGTATAATAAAGCAGGCATAATAATAAATACATTTTAAAAATGTTTCGTAAGCAACCATGAATATTTACAATATCTGGTAAAATGAGATGTGCTTTTATAAAATATAAATAATAAATTTTATGTATTTACGATAATGATAATACCTTTAACTTAAATAATTATTTACTTTATATTAAAAGAAAATCAAATTTCATTAACGAACTTTTTTGATATAAAATATTTTGGTTAATGAAAAACTAGTCCAGTGAACAAATTAGAGGTGAAAACTTTATGATTTTAATACCAAGTAGAACTTTGGTAGTTCAACTTCAAAGTAATAAATTTTTTTATTACAATTCCAACGAATAAAATAAAAAAGATGATCATTATTATTATTATAAACACAAAATTCTATAGTACAGAAATTCAAAACTTTGTAGCTATACAGAGTATACATTTTTTGAAAACGATTCACCTTAAATTCTTCGTGAACTACACCAAATATAGAAAAACTTTAAAGGAAGCTTTTCTATATAGGAGAGGACAAAGGAGAGACTAGACTGAGTACTCTGTGTTGCGCTAGGACTCACCCCTCGCCCGCAACCACCCCAACTTAAAAAATTTCAATGGCTCCATTTGTGACACCTCAATTTCAAATTAACGTCAAACTTAGCATAAACATTTAAACTTACATTGATGTAAAAATTTGTACAATCGACGAGTATGAACTTTAACTTCACAGTTTTGGTAAAAATAATTTTTGGTTTGTTCTAGATAGTTTATAAAATTAATTTTTTAAATTAGCCCTGCAAAAACATTCCATGTATTTTTGTTTCAAGTTGTTCTAGGTATGTTATATGTACACTGTTCCATAGATATTTTTTACAAATTGAAATCAAAAAGCAAAAGAAATTTTCAAGATTACGTCAAATAACTAAATTTTAAGGTACACTCTGACAGAGCAGATTGTGGGTTTTTATTAGGCTGATTAAATCAGGCGGGTCAATACTGATCTTTCTCGTCATTTTTTCAATTCGCAAAAAATATTTTAAAACAATAGATATACGTTATTATGTAGAACAAACATAGGACAACTTCCAAAAATTATTTTTATGGTAAGTGGGGCGTCGACAACTCGAAATAATTTATAATTAAAATTATTAATAAACTGTCATCATTGTTTTTTTCCTATTTGTCTAAATTATGCTATATTATACATAAGTCTACGCATAAGTCGAACTTTTAGTGTCGTCGTCGCGTTGGTGATCGTACAAAAGTTTCGAGAACTACTATTATAATAGTAGTAATATACGAATATGTCGTTAATGATTATAAAAATTCGTGAATTTTGATCAAGATTCAAGTTCTTTAAAACAGAAAATAACAAAGATTTTATTTTATAATGAAATGTATTGAATTTCGTGTTGCTTTTACATCAAGTTTCAAGTTTCTAAATTAATTAAAACTCATTATAAAACAGTAGTAAAGGGATTCCTATAAAACTATTTACAATTTTTGTTTCGGTTAAGGCATTTGTTGCAATTTAACTCACTGTTAAAATTATAGTATTTTAACACATCAGCCAAGTTAATTTTCAAACTTTTATAACCTAGTATTCTTAGCGCAATGCTGCAGTATTCATTCAATTTAATGTAAAAAATTCTGTAGTTACTTTAAAGACATTGCACACAAGCATTCAGAGAAAACAATGTTTTCACCCTAAAGTATGTTCGTTCGCTTGAATTCACGATATGGCTTTGACCTGCTGATTATTTTTAGGTTTTTCCTTCTGGTCTAGCTCCGCTTAGCCTTTTTACCCACTAAATTTTGTATAACCCCCTACCAGTTTGTAATTCTTTACCCATTATTGCACTCAATTACTTATTGATATTAAAACATACAAGAAAAATTTGATTCATTCATTAAAATTTATGCAATATTGATTTTTAAATGACTGATATTATATTATACATATACATATTATGTATTATGTTTCTTTCTTAGGAAGAAAAGGAATTCATTAATCTCATAAGTGCGGTTAATACACGAGACCTGAAGTAGATCAAGGTATCCAAATTTAAAAAAGTATAATCAAGAAAAGATTAAAATTAAAATATAAATCAAATTAAGTAATAAATCGGTGCTTCTAGTTAATCTAAATCAATAGATATCAACGTAATGTAATATACTCGTAAACCAGATGTTGTAGACGAAGCAAACGAAGTACCATTATAGTTCTCAAGAAAAAGTTAAATAAATTTAATATTAAATTTATTTAGAATAATATCTTAGATGGAAATGGCAAATGCACTATCATTGTAAGTATGAAAGTTTAAGTATCGCTTAGGATTTTTATTTGGTATAGTTAGACGGATCTCTGCCTGGTAAGTCTCTATATTATATCATAACATCATTAACGCAATGGAAAACTCTAAATACGGTACATTTTCGTTTTCTCGCCACAATATTATTTGGCCTGACATTCAGTCCATACGTACATTTTAATTATATTGCTATAACTTTTCGGGTTCAAAATCAGTGAATTACGTTTCGAGTCACTTTCTAACATTTATTTTTATAACAGGATTCGGTTTTTGGAGATTACTGAGAATTTTCTGAATTATAATTTTCAATAAAAAGAATATAAATGTAAAGAGCAGTTGTGAACATTTTATTTCACAACAACCCAAATTATACTAGATTCGCTATAGTATAAATAAGTACCTACTTACTATAATATTTACTTATGTCTAGAGATCGCAGCAATCTGCGTGGCGCTACCGGGATTATAATCGCGAATTCCGGTTCACTAAAAATGCTGTCGAAGAATAATTTTAACTTCATGTAAAATCATTTTCTGTGTGACTAAAAGTAAAAATTATGCTAATATACTTAAATATTTACAGGAAGCTTCACGGATTGAAAAGATTCTTTCCTTTTCTTTCTTCAAAACAAAATCCACGCTGTAGAAAACCATCGTTTTATTTTACTTATTTACAACTGTCAGAATTGAACGAAAGTCATTAAGACAACTTCAAGTTATAAAGTTAACCAATACAATTGCATGTTTTGGAAACATTTACAAGGGTAATAGTTAATAACAAGTTGAACTTATTTTCAGAAAAAAAATATCCTACCCTTCTATATTACGATATATTAGGCATACGAATACAATATCTCATGTTTATTCCATAAGTGTAGAACATCATTCAATGTTTATATTATTTACAATTCTTTCATTTCATGTTTTCGGTAAAATTGTTTCACAGTTTTCAAAGATACATTTATAAATCGTTATTATACTGCTTTTAAATTAATATATAGAAAATTAAGAAGCCTTACTCGCGAGAGTAATCTTTTGATGCAAAAGAGCTGTCCAAATCATTTTTAACCTGATGTTAGTTACATTTATTACAAAAAAAATGACATATCTTTTTAGAGAAAAATATTTTTCCCTCTTATATTTTGAATTTGTTTGGGTGTTTGATGCGCATTAAACTTTAAGTGAAAAAAGTTCATTGTACAGATTTTCGGAAATTGAAAGTTATCCTTTATTTCAAAGTAAAATGTTACAAATTTAAGTGAGTTAAAGACCTAACAGTTTGACTGAGTATTGTAATATAGATGAGCAGAGTAAGTTATCTATGAAGACTTGCAAGGCTGCTATTTCTTTGAACTTTGAATTGTTATAGTTTTAGTTTAGTTATTAGAGGTTAAACACTTTCCAACTGTAAAACGTGTTATATATAGTTACTATGCAAATCTCGTTAATTCCTACAGCACTAATAACAATTTTGTTAATCCATTCATTTAGCAATTAAAAATTATGTATTTTTCTAGGTAAAGTTAAATCACATCATCAATATCAAATCATTTAATATTACATTATTACGTCCAATTTTAATCAATTACAAGAAAGAACAATCAAATATTTTCACATGTCAGCATTAAATTATTATAAACGTCAAACTGGCCGATAATGACAAAAATGAAAATCTAACTTCTTTTTACAATAATAAATAACGGATGAAAGTAAAAAGGTTTAGACTATTTCAGAGGAAAATAGTCTAATATATCCCTCTTGCACGGCATATCAGAATATTTGGTATGCACTCGGGAAATAACTGTGAGATAGAATAGATATAGCGATATTTTAATTTACATTACATTTAGATCATATTATATAAAAATTCAAAAAATGCCGGTTATGGTTATAGTTATTTTTGTAAATATTATGATTTTATCTCTTTTGTAATTCATTTTTAATACTGTTTAAAATACAGTATTTTTACTTTTGTTGCGTTTAACCGTTTAAAAACATTTTTTTAAAAAACATTTTAAAACATATTACCCAAATATAGTCAAAAAATCATTAAATTAAAAATAAATTAGTCATTTCAATTATAGTTCAACAATGACCCAGTTTTAGTAAACTAAGGTTGAAAATTATTTTAGTACGGCAAGCGTTAATAATAAATTATGGAAAATGATAGATAATTATTTGTTAAATTGTAAATTTTATTAAGCTAACGTATATTCCTGCTAAATTCAACGTTTATTGGACTGGAGAGCTTTGAAATTAGATCGCTTGATTGGTGAACGAGTTAGTTGTGAAGGCAAAAAAAAATTGTGAAGTATTGATATGCCTGCTTGAAGTATATTTGTTTCGGCTACCGCCTACACAGCTATGCAAAAAGTTAACTATAAAAGATTGATATAATTTTGAATTAAAAACTATACTATTAATTACTCTCGGTTACCAAAGTATTAACCAGGTGTAGTTTTAAAAATTAAGATTATTTCTGTTTTTGTAAATTAATATTTATTATTAGTTTAAAATTTACATTTATAAACTTTCAACAATGGTTTTTAATTTAAATGTTTATTTGGTCAATTAATTTTTTAAATTTTAAGCAAATAGTAATTTCACTGATCAACAATAATTGTTTACCTATATATTTTATTTATTAACAACAAATAATATCATTCATAATGTAAACAAATAATAATTTATTGTAATATAAAAATTCAAAAACGAATTTGTTATTTGGTTCTGAAATAAATCAAGTTTTTTATCCATTCATCTAGCTAGCTATTCTTGAGAGCAATTTCCGAGAAAATTGCCATCGGTAATTTTCACGTACGTCAGATTTTCACTAAATTTCGTGCTATTGGCTGTCATTATAGCAAATTAGTACTTCAATTAGTTTCTGTTTTGTCATATGCCATATGAATACGATATTCATACGCAATATCCATAGGATATTTATTTAGACTATTTCACGAAATGTTGTAATATAATAGCTTAAATTGCAATAATTGTAATATTTTAGTTAATTTAATATAAAAAATTAATCGACCGGTTTGTTTCACGTTTCTTTGAATTTCTTAAAGTTGTTAAGAAGAAAAATGAATTTAATGAGAAGTTCTTGAAATTTTTACAATACATTATTTGCACAACAATAAAAATTCTGGCCAAGTTTAAACTTAATCTTGTTCTTAGTTTTTGAGATAAAAAATGTCAAAGTTCACATTGACGTAAAGGCCATTATCTCGACAATCATAAATGTCAGCATTATCAAAAATTGCCAAAATATTTATGAAAGTCTTATAAATAAGTATACCAAATTTAAAAAAAGTCATGTTTTTAGTTTCAGAAAAAATTAAATTATTATTCTAAAAAGTAGTTCAAAAGCTATCAACATTTTAGATAAATATACATATGCATATGTTACGGTCAATGACGTAAATTGGGCATTGACGTCAATGGCCGGGCAATGACGTCAATGCCCATTTACGCTCGCCATTTACGTCATTGACCGGCCATTCACGTCAATGCCCGTTAACGGTGGACAATGCTGTAAATATTTTCATATGATTGTAATATTTACGTCTTTGGCCGGTCAATGGCGTTAATGGCCAAAATGGATTGGACAATGATGACATGGACACTTATTTGCCGTGCACGCGTTTTTCCGTATAAATGACAGCAACTCAACTCTTTTCACGTCTTCATAAGTGTACAGGCTTTTTTATTTAATTTAGACAAACGCAAACTTATTTTAGGGTGGATCTGTGATTCATCGTCATTACATCAATCAAAACGGCCCAGAGCGTCCGGAGCTCTCTAAAACAAGCTTTCTTACTCGCTAAAACATCCCCGAAATCAATTCACCTCGACTGGGAAGCCCGACCTCGGCAAAAAACGAAACTTGTGTGACGGCGGCTATCACTAAGAGGATTAAAAGTGATAGAATATGGAATCTATAGAATAGTAGTTTTATCATTGCCCACCCTGTATTGGGCATTAACGTCATTGCCCGGACAATGATTTAAAAACGACATATGAAATTTTAAATGTCAACATTGCCCAAAATGCATGATCATTGACGTCAATGGCCGGTCAATTACGTTAATGCCCAACTAAGCTGGGCATTGACGTTATTGTCCGGCCATTAACGTTAATGGCCGAATTATCATCATTGACCGTAATATATATACATAATAACTAAGAACAAGATTAAGTTTAAACTTTGCCAGAATTTTTATTATTGTGCAAATAATGTACTGTAAAAATTTCAAGAACTTCTCATTAAATTCATTTTCCTTCTGAACAACCTTAAACATTCTTAAAAGCTCATTGTTACAAAATAAATGGAAAAAAATTGTCATTTATATTTCGATCAAATTTCACTTGTGCAAATATTAGTCGCTGCTATTCGATGGTCAGTTAATTGCATCTTACGTCAGTTTTTTATTTAATAGTCTCAATAATCATGCATTCGGTTAGCGTGCATCGTTCCATAATAAATTTGTCACGTGTTTTTTCAAGAAATGTCGGAGCACAACTGACGGAAATGCGTAAAACCAAAATGGCGGCCATTATAAGTTTGCCTATAGGTTATTATGTATTAGAAGTATTTAATAAAAATAGTTATTTATGGTACATGTGAATAAATAGTAATACAGAGCAGAGGTGTGGCACTAAGCATGGATTCATCGGCAGAGTAGGGAACGGAAAACACCGCAACTGTAATTTCGTTACTTGAGTTTATATGTGGCACGTTTTCAACTCTCTTAGTGTTGAATAATAAATTGTCAATTTCAGCAACTCAAAACCTACGCTTAACCTTAAGTTTCCCGTGTCCGTCATACAATTTTCCGCACGCAACGCGTACAGGCAAGATGACAGGAAGTTCTAGAAATTGTTTCAAAGAATACAAAAATCTCAAGTTGAAAAACTAGAAATAAGTTTTTAAATGAAATTTCGAAACAAATCTTTTAAAAAATGTAACATTTTACATGTTTTAAAAATGTTGTACGGAAACCAAAAATAATTAACCCATTATGTCCTGGCGCACCCGTAATATGGTAACTCAGTTAATAGTTTCTAAAAATAGCTCGTTTTTCTCACAAGTCCTTCCTGGAGGACTTAAAACAAGTCTTAATGGGTTATATATGAAACATTTTTCAAATTTTTATACCCATTAATGAAAATGGCTTCGTTCTTACGAAGTTAATTCTTAAGGTATTGACCCTGCAGTTAACGGGTGAAGCCTGTCGGGCTTCACTTATACGGTATAATATATAATTTATTCTGCCCATTGACTAGAGGGTTAAGTACCTATGTACTTCTTCGATTAATATAGTAAAACTATTATTCTTTATTAATGGACAACATGTTTAGTGTAGATTTCACACATTATCAAGTCCTGTTAGAAAAATTCATGTGAACATAATTACAACTTGTAAGTGAAAATTTACCTTTAAAAGTAAATTATAATTGATTTACAGCCAAGAGAATATTTGGTTTGTACTTTATATCGAATTAAAAATATACTGGGCGATTTTTTTTGTAGAATCAGAATAAATTTTATTAAATTGTCTTTAGTTTCTTTAGTAAATCAATCAAGACGTTACTTTTAAAGAAATTAGTTTAAATAAAATAAAACCTTTATAGAAATTCGTATGTCAATTCGTTTAAAATATACTACATCGTAGTAGATTGTACCCTCGCCATAGTCTGGATTTTAGAAAATTGTATAACAAAAAATGATTGGATATTTTTTTTAATTAAATTTAGGGTTTTCAATTTTTCTTTTGGTTTATGAAAAATAGAATCATATTTAATTTAATCATTTTTCAATCTTCATCAATTCATAGATTGCATTTTTGAATTGATTTCTTACCAAATCATTTAAACTTTAACTACAAATTAATATTTTAACCAGTAAAATTATTATAGCAATAAATTACGAAACATAAAATTATTTAAAAGGGACTATATCATTTCTTCAGCTAATTTTAACTAATTACTTCTATATCTGTTTTTGAAAATGGTATTATATGATATAAATGATATGGTATTATTTTATGACAAATAAAAGTTAAATATTTGGTGTACTTCTTAATGTAAAATAGAGTACAATAAAAAGTAGACCGCTTTTGTGGCGCCATATAGGTTAGATCAGATTAAATAAATTTCATAGCAGAATACACAAATGAAAAATCGAGGAGGGCATTTCTCAATTTCCGTAAGATGATAAGATATTATAATTCTGTTTATAATAATATATCATTTCATGTTTGACAGTTATTTAATTATCAAATTATCAAGATGAAAAAAATCTAAATAAAGTCTAAAATCCAAATAAATAATTTGGATTAAAATTTGAATTAATGTGGGTATGCATTTTTGATAATATTTCGAATTATTGCTATACTAACAAAATAGTAGTTACCTATATGAAAAAAATTTGAATATAAACATATCACTGTTGTAACAAGATTAAAATATTCATATACGTAGGTGTTTACGACAGTCAACAAAATATATGTATTTATTTACTTTTATCCGTGTACTTATTTATTTTACGTAATTTAAAGTTATCAAAAAGTCAAGAGCTACTTTTTTAAATTAGCAGGTATAGTAATCCTATATACTAGGTATAGAATATCAATTTTAAAAAAACCTCATTATACACAAGCAACCCCATCCCTAGGAAAATATAATGTTGCTAATAAATTTAAGAAAACAAAACACCCAAAAACTTATACATTTTCCAACAATCCCTAAAACTTTCAAGCTTCTTTCTTTTACTATTTTTCATTTCTGCCAGTAAAGATCTGATGAGTTCAATTTCACGTACTAAATTGTAAATAAGATTGAAACAGCAGTAATCCATTAAAGTGGTTTAAATTTTACACGATTTGTTGCTAGCTTTACAAATGACGTTGATTTTGGATATACAGATACGAGTGTAAGATATATTTCCAATGCTCAGTTATCGATGAGAAAAAATACAAACATACAAAAACTTCTCTATTGAAATCTATTGATTTATTCTTACAAAATTCAAAATTCAATTAAGGATAAGAAAAGAATTAATTTACCATTACCAGAAAAAACCGTTTAATGATCACAGCTATTCGACATGGTATCGATAAATACTGAACAGAAATCAAACAGTAGTACATCAGCTTTAAGCCAGAGTCAATCTCAAAGAAATTCACCGCCAGAAGATAGGGAAATGACTGAAACTAGCATCCATCCATATCCAATTTAAATAAATATTTAATCACAGAAAAAAGTTATTTGTCGTTAGTGAATAAGGGCATTAGTCAATTTTACGATATTGTTGAACATAATTGGTGCTCTCGTTCCCCAGAAAACGTGTGGGTATCGTACCATCCAGGTTGTTTCTCAGACGATCACTGAGATGGGACACCAAATATACAAGCCAATTAGAAGCAGAGTGGATTACTTATTGTTAGTGTTTTGGTCTCTTCGTGAACAAGTAAAGTCACTCAGCTTCAACTCTGGACCACATAGAATTCCGTTACATTTTAATAAAAATTGTTTATTCTCTCTCTGTAAACCCATTTACAATTTATTTAAGTGGTCTCTAGATAGTGGTTGCTTCCTTAAACTTGGAAAGAAAATTTCATTAATCCAATTTTCAAAAAAGCGATAGAAGCAATATCTCTAAGTACACAGGGGTATCGATTCAATCAACAAAAATGCCGACAAATTGGTATCCGATCAATTGAGGAATTCCTTGTAAGTCTCTTATTGTGGAGCAATAGCATGGTTTTATCCTGGGTCATTCTACATCGACCAACTTACTATCATCTGTTTCGTATACTTTTGAGGCATTTGAAGAGAATAAACAGGTTGATGCCGTTTTACAGACTTTGCAAAAGCTTTCGATCGTGTTACTCGTGTGATGCTTTTGGCGAAACTCTCCTCTCTTGGCTTCAACTCAACCGTGGTAAAATGATTTAGCAGCTTCGTGATTGGGAGAATACAAAATATTATTAAATATCATCTTTTCTTACTATTCATCAATGATATAGTAAACTTTTTGTTTGATTCTTTTTTCTTATTGTTTGCTAATATCCTAAGAATTTTCAAAACTATCAGTTTGATAGATGAAGAGATTGTTTACTTTTGCAAGAAGATCTTAATAAGTTAAACCAATGCAATTCATTAAGCTGTAAAAAATTGCTCTTACATTCGAAAATTATATTTTAAATACATGTAACAAAGCTTTTCAGAAGCTTGACTTCTATCAACGTCAGTCCATGGATTTCTCTGCAGTGACGGTAAAGATTCTGTACTTTGCTCTCCTACGGTGTCATCTTGAGTATATAGATCTTGTGTCTGGACTCCTTACTAAGAAGTTTACATAAAACAACTTGAGAGGGTTCAACACAAGTTTTTTATATACTTGAATTTCAAACGTCAACTTCCAGTGGATGACTTTTGAGACGAAGGTTTTGTAATACAAAGTCATTTCAGAATAGAAAAGTTGTTGCTGACCTCTGATTTTTGCTCATAGGCTAATCATCGGCAAAAACGATAACAAAGCTTTGTTTGATTATTTCAATAATTAGCAAGCCATCAGTAAGATTTACTGGACCAAAGCAAATTTTCGAAGTAAAGCATCATTCTACCAACTTTGACTTATTCAGTTCAGTGGCTAAGATGACTAGTTTTGCCAACTGCATTAACAAAGATGATTCCTTAGACTTGATTAGTCAAACATTGGATAAATATTCCGTTTATTATCAGTTATAAGTTCTAAAACCGTAATGTAGCCTAACCTAATACATTTTTTATAAGCAATTCTAAGCAGAGTAAATAAAAAAATTATATAATCGATTGATAATTCATCGCCTGATGATGCCATAGTATGGTGAAAATGTTTGCGAATTTATACTTACAGTGTATTTTAAATGTGTAATCTTAAAAAAATTTAGTTCTGAAAAGTGTTTAGTGCATTTTTTGGGTTTTCTAAAATATTGATATGATATAAAAAAATTATAGTTAGAGGTAATTGGTTAGTTAAACACGGTAGTAAGCTGGCGGTTAGAGCGTTGTATTGCTATGTCGTATATAGGCGTAAGTTTAAACTCCGACCAAATAACACCGAATTATCGAATATTATTACCATTGCCAGAATTCAGGAGAAATTTAAATAATAAGTATAAATTATTAAATATTATTGAATATTGTTCTTAAATAAAGATGCATCAACGTTCGTTTCCCATTTAAATTAAATTTTTTGCGTAAATTCACTATTTGGTATTGTGTACCTATTACCAGAATAACAGTTGTTACCTTGATTAGCAAGTTGAAATTAACTAGCTTATAAACTAACTATAGACCAGTGCAGTTAGCCGAAAAACAAGTTAAAAATAGAAACAATTAATAACAGCATGACAGTGATGGGAAATGGAAGAAAATGGAAAAAACATGAAAATTATTTTCATGAATTGACATGAATGAAAAAAATAATTGTAATTTTTTTGAATAAAAATATTTATTTTTACATTTTATATTTATTAAAAACCGAAAAACTACTCCTATTTTAAAGCGAAAAATCTCATGTTAAAAGTCAATTGTTTTGAACTGAATACATGGGGAATGTATTCGTTGAAATGTCTACTTTCAGATGCTGTAAGAAACTATTTGCATTGCTAAGGAAAAATGTGCCAAAAAACGCGAAAAACTGAAAGTACAAGATTTTTGTAAAGAAAAGTGATTATTTTTGCGTATTTTTGCAACAACACATTCCTCAACGATTTTCAATTACTTTATTTGTTAGTAATATTAAATATCACTTTTATCAATGATTTAAACTGTAAATTTTCATAAAGAATTGCAAATGTTAAACAAAATATGAATTTCAAAAATCTGGTAATTACAGTTTTTCTCGTTTTCTGACATATTTTTCTATAGCAATACAAATTGTTTCTTACAGCACCTGAAAGCAGACATTTCAATGAACAAATCCCCCCCCCCCCCCGTATTCAGTTCAAAACAATTGACTTTTAACATCAAATTTTTTGCTTTAAAATAAGGGTAGTCTTTCGGTTTTTAATCAATATAAAATATAGAAATAAATATTTTTATTCAAAAAATTACATTTTTTTAGGGACACGAAAAGGTAAGTTTCCCCTAAATTTCATAAAAAAAAATCAATTTTGTGGGAGAAAAAAATTAATAACAAAAAACACGTTTTTTTGGAGTTCTCTCAGAAAATTTGAGGTTATGTGAAAAATGATGTATATAAAAGTTGTAGAACTTTTTAATACTTACAACATCTCCATACAACTTTTTTTGATCGGAGGTCAACTTTCGCCGGAAATTCTAAAAAACCAAGTTCCACCCCTATAAGTCACCCCTTCATCCCTCCTATCCCGGATCGGTTTGAATTTATTTTTCCTGTAATTCTAACGACATTTCCTTCGGTTTCCCATTACTGTCATGCTGTTATTAATTTTTTCATAAAAAACTATTAAATGCACTGGTCTACTAACAAGTAAACTGACCATATTTCTTAGGTAGTTCATAAACTATAATATAGCAAAAAATTTGTTTCTACTGAAATAACTAAGGGATTGGTTAGTTTGTGTACCTAAACCTACTAGCTATTTACTATCCGGATAAATAAATTTAGTCAAGTTTACACTTAGCAATAACATGATTTATATGCTAAAATATTAGCATACTAAGTGGTAGCATGGGATAGTATAGGTTACACCCTCTCTTCGGGATGTTAAAAAATGATTTCTCCTTGGAAGTCGACATGAAATGCGACACGGGATGGAATTTGTTTCAGTAAAATTCATTTAAATGTCAAGCTTCAAAGCAAAAACTTCAAGTGGTAAACTGAAAAAACAGAATATCTTTAAATTAAATTACTTATACGTACAAGAAAATAATTATTTTGAGTGATCATTTTTATTTCCAATTCAATAAACACGAAAAATAGTTATTTATGAATCTTGTCCTGAAAGTGCATCTTTTTGGTATGAGCGTGGAAAATTATAGACTTCGGCTATGCATCAGTCTATAACCACGCAAATGCCAAAAAGGCACTTTAAGGACAAGGTGCATACACTATTTTATGTGTAATTGGAATAAAATACATACTTTTTACAAAATATGTACGATAATAATTATGTTATATGGAATAATTTAAAAGAAATGCGTATAATGATCAAGTTGGTAAGCAACAAAATAATTGAAATTAAAAATATACGTCAATTAAATTTAATAAGTAAATTTTATACTGAATTAATTGATTTGTAAAATGGAAAGTAATGATGTTTGCGTTATCAATAATAATCCACCAGATATCTTCGAAGCTGGAAAACAAGCTAGCTAGCTTGTTACCCCCCTAGGTACGTTAAATCTGTTGCCCGAAAAATGGAGGGTTGTAAATCATTAAAATATTTGAAGTTGTCATATGCCTGTACTAAAAAGTAAAATGTCACGTGTCCGTACTAAAAAGGGCCGCTTTCAGTACTGTTCTGTATATTTGAAAATGTACATTTTAGTACAATTGCATATAAACATAATAAAAGTTGCGAGTAATTAAGTTACAACAAATCAACTAGAAAATGTAAATACCATTAATAATTTATGAAAATTTAAATAGTTATTAGATAATAATTATTATTTAAAACAATACAAATAAGTCATAATTTATAATATTACTTTACTATAAAAATTCTGTTTAAAAATATTGGGAGAAAATAAATTAAAGAACTTTTAAATAGCAATAATAATTTATGATAACTTCTAAAAAATTTGAATCCCCAAGCATTAATATTTTATAATATCTACATAGTTCCAAGTCTTAAATTCAGCTTTGGTTTTGGTTGTAAAAGTTTCGCGATACAAAAACCAACAAAAGGTAAACATGAAAGTAGATGGTATGTCAACTTTATTATAAACCTTGATCTGACTTATAATATATTAAATACGTCTACGTTATACCCAAGCCAGTATATATACATAACTTAGCTAATTTTAATTTAATAAGAATAATAATAAGTGTTTTCCGGAAATTTACCTGCTTTATGTATGCGCAGGGAGATTGGATTTCCCTGACTAGTCCGGTAATAATTAGTAATTATTGTAAAAAAGTTGTTTTACCGAAAATCGTCATCAAAACAACACTTCCCTGCTTATATACGCGCAGGGAAATTGAATTTTAATGACTAGTCCGGTAATAATTACTAATTGTAATAAAATAAAACAGACGTCGTTCGTTTCGTTATTACTTTTATTGTTTTAACAGTAACTATCTATGGTAACTATGTAGTCAACAAATTGACAAACTTGATTTTTGTTCATTTTAAAAATGTTGTTCAATAATGTTTTAAAATTTCGAGTTTTTACGATTTTCGGTAAAATTTAATACCATACTTGTCAGGAAAATGTCTTACTTTACTCGGAGCTTTAAAATACTCGGCACAAAGTGCCCCGTATTTCAACTTTGCTCCTCGTCAGTAATGTATCATTTTTCTGACTTTTAGGTAAATAACTATTTAACTATGGATTCAACAAATAATTGGCAAACTTGATTTTTGCTCATTTTAAAAATGCTGTTCAATTAGTGTTTTAAAGTTTCGGTGATTTACGATTTTCGAAAAAATTTAATACAAAGCATGTCAAGAAATGTCTCACTTTACTCGGAGCTCTAAAATACCCGATACAAAGTGCCTCGTATTTCAACATTGCTGTTCGTAAGTAATTTGCTATTTTCTTGACTTTTATGTAAATAACTATTAATAAATACAATTAGATATGTTGTGGTATCGTAGAGATGAAAAATTCACCATAACAAATTAAAAGATTTAAAAAAAATACAACTATTTGGAAAAATGAACATCAATTAACTATTAGGAGAGAAGAAGTTGTTATTGACCGACTCCGGGTTGGACATACTATGCTTAACCACAGTTATCTATTTAAAAAAGAACAACCTCCGAACTGTCTTTGTGGCAACGTCTTAAACGTTAACCACATATTAAGACACTGTCCAAAATATCAGGCAGCTAGACATTTTGCCGAACTGCCTGATAGCATAGAAGAAATCCTACTAAACACCAAATCCAACATACGAAAATTTCTGAAATCATCCGGTTTATTCACCAAAATTTAAAATTTTATGTTCCATCTAGTTTTTTTATAATTATTCTAAAATTAATATTGTGTTCAATAATTATGTATGTTCATAATATTAAGTAGTGCTAATAACGCATTGTTGATGCACATTTTTGTTTGTTCAACTTTATTTTGTACTTATTTCTAATAAAAAAAAAAATCAAACTTTTCTTGGCAAGAAAGATTTACATGTACGAAGCATAGTCATTTCAGTCCGAATAAAATATCCGATTTTATCTGCAAACGACCAAAAATTCATAAAAAATGTTATTTTTAATTTTAATAAATTTTTATACGGTAATCATTACAAAATCCAGAAAACTTTTATAAAAATATAATTTTAAGATTTTATATTAAATACTACGACCTACAGAATCCATATTTGAAGGGTAGAAAATATCAAAAAAACAAAATTCGTCAAAATTTCTTATATTTCATGACTTTACTTTACACTTATCTAGTAATAATGAAATGTATGGTCATATTAACGTATGCATGTATAGCAAACGAAAAAATTTTTGGCTGACATTGGTACTAAAACAATTCACTTTCGTTTAGTTTAAAAAAGCTCGGCAATATAATATTTCAAAATGATATGAAAAGTGTTTACGTCAATAGGTAAAATAATCTTTGGGTACGGGGGCCTGATGATTACGTGAAATTAAGTTAGTAACATTTATTATATAATTTAATATAATATTACATTACTGATATTTGATAAAAAAAATAATAATATGATAATCAAAGCAACTAAAATTATTTTTAAAATCTCGTTTTTCCATTTTATTAGTGAGTTTTTACCAGTAATTAAAAAACAAAATATCAAGTGTTAGGTATCTTTAGAAGCGGAATAAAAATCTCTTTAAATTGATACCATTTTAGCATTTTGATTCTTATCCGTTGTGATGGGAAGCAGGAATTAAAGAAAAATCAATTTCCTATGTTCAGATAGTCGACCGGTCACCCCGTATACAAAATAAAGTATTATATTTCAAATTCTGTAATTCAAATATTTTCTAGTCTATAATGGCTTCAGTATCATTCTAAAATTTGATGTTTAAAATTCATTATTTCATATTATATAAATAAGATCGATAAACACAATCCCTACAAATAAATCATAAATTATATTTTTAGAAATCAATAATTTCTATAATAGTTAATAAAAATGATAGATGAAATAATGCAAATATTAATAGGTACATTTTGATTGTATATGTAGAAATCAAAAACTATTTATAGTATAGTATAGTGTTAATTTGAGAACTCTCTCAAATTACCTATTTGTAATGGTGTGCTTTTAAGAGACATTTACAACTAAACATTCCCGTGAACTAAACTTTTGTTTTAAAAGATTATGTAGCAATTTCTATTTGTATTAGTTAAAAGCATTCGGGCGTTACGTATACCATTCACTACAGTTTCACGCTTTCTTCACAAACACACCTGCGTACAGCGGTATAGACGGAATTGATTTATGGCTCCATTTCAATAACATTATTATTTTCAAAATAATCAAATTATTACTTTAATGCTGTTTATATGGGCTTTTAGTCAACTTAGAAATCAATTAATCTATTAGACTACTTATGCCCGATTTCTTCACCTTGAGATATCTATCGGATAAGTGCATTTATACGGATAACCAATCAAACAACCGTAAAAATTTGAATTAAGGTTGTTTGATTGGTTATCCGTATAGTTATACTTATCCGATAGATATCAACCTTATTTCAAATTTTTACGGTTGTTTGATTGGTTATCCGTATAGTTGCACTTATCCGATAGATATCTCAAGGTGAAGAAATCGGACATTAGAGTCGATGCAAAAATCTAATGAATATCAGCGCAGTGCGTATACTAGACTAGGTTCGCACCAATTTAATATATTCAATTTTTAGTAGCCCACCAATTCTTGTCACTCTAATCGTGAAAAAGGAAATAAAATAATAATTAAAACAAACTTACGAGATCAGAGTATAAACAGATAGGTACGTGTGTAGTTTAAATAACAAAAACGTATAAAATAAATCTGAAACGCACTCGATGCGCTTGTTTAGAGTAGATGTAGAATATATGAATGAAATCTAAAAAAATTTAATATCTTTTATAAAAATAAGAGCCAAAACAAATATAACTTGAAAAGAAATTTCAATATTTATAATTTTTGCAAGAAATACAATTATTAAAATAAATTTAAATTAATTTTTTGGAAACTTTAATTTTTATGAACGATTTATTCTGCAGCCAGTTTAGCAAACAAAAATTAAGAAAAGTATTACGCATTCTTCATTCCTTCATTGTAAAACCCCTTTCTCGAATAATAATAAGAATTTTTGAAAGATAACGCCGATTGAAAGATAAGTAAATAATAAACTTACACAAAAAATATTAGTTCTTACTATTTTACTTATTCTTGTTTGCTATATTTCACAATAAAAATTGCTTATTATTGTGTATGAACCTATAATACTAAACTGGAGTTTTCTTACAAAGGTTTATTACATCTTCAACTTGTTGAAATATTATTGAGAACTGTTACAATTTACCATACAATAATTTTGTGCAAAAGTATGCACTATTAGGTACTAAATTTATAAATTAAAAATTTTTTTTTAACTGAAAATGAACTAACTCGTGTGATTTTGTGTATATACCTTATATATAACGTATATGGAACGTTGAGGAATTAAAAGTTTATATTTTCCAAAAACAGGAACGTGATTATCATGTCAGCTGTCATACTACCTATCATATTAATATTATGTTATGACATGGTTGACAAATTGTTATTTTAAAAAATATTAAACCAGAAGACACATATGTATGTACATATGTACAATCATCTGGGGCTCTAAAGTACATACTATTAATGAAATCTAGTATAACATTTTTTTGGAGTTAATTAAAAATTGATTAGGTACATTTACAACAAATATTATATTATAAAAAATAATCATAAAACAATAAGTAATAATTCCAGTCGAGTCTCGGAACTGAATGAACAGCGAAAATCATGTTTGGTTTTTAAATATTAATTTGGAATTTATTTATTTTTTCTGTTTTTGTATCTGTAAAAATTTTTTTCTTCATTCCTTTTGATGCTATAAAATAAAGATAAAAATTCAGATTTAATATTAAAAATTACAAACTTAATTTTGCTGTTCACGGTTTAGAGACTCGACTGTATAGTATTTTTCATTATGAGCTTGCCTGTATGGTTTAAAATCATTTGTAAAACGCCACTTTATTAAAGAATTAATCAAGTATTTTCAAAGCTGTAAATAAAGTGATTCAATTAACGAGTGATACGGGAGTGTACTAAATGTAGTTAATTGATTTATTAACGTTGTTGAAAGTTGGGTTGTGAAAGTACATATTTATATTATTAACAATTTAATGTACGTACATATGTATGTATAAACATTTAAAACGTCCCTTCATTAAATTTTGAATAAATTTAACTTCCAAGTTATTAATTATATTTTGTCGAATCCTTAATAAAACTTTTTAAATTAATTTTGTGAGAAGAAAATAAATTAATATAAAACATCTGTGTTAATTCGAAATTATGAAATTTAATACTTCCGAAGTTTTGGACTAAATTTAAATCATGGGATTTTCTAATTATTATCTGTTAATCTCGAAATGAATTAAACATTTATATGTCAATTTAAATTAGTTTAAAAAAAAGACTCTTCTTTGACTTAATAAACAAGATAAATACGAAAATAAAATTACCCTAACCATCCTAATCCTAAAAGTTTATCATCTCTTAATTGAGCTCCGAGTTATCACAGATTTAGTATATTATTCTAAATCTGGAAATTTAGATATTCCTACAAAATATTTAAAATTGCGAAAAAAATTAAATTAAAAGTCAGAATAATTTCACAGCTGGATTAATCAGGGAACAAGAAAATCGACTCAGTCTTTATAGTCGACAGCTTTGGCTTACCCGCAGTCAAGATTATTGGAAGTAGGGTCAAAGGATTACAAGTCAAGAAAGAAAATTATTGTATACGTCGATTAATGATTAAAATAAAATACATTGACATCCAAAATAGGTTACAGAATTTCAAATATTTAAGTAGATTAAATTCAGATGTCAATTGAAAATTATTTTAAAATTTCGTTTCTTCGAAAATCGAATTTTGAATTATTCTTAATGCGTGTGAGTCACGTTTTATGCTCTTATGGAAAACACATGTATCGCTGTTCCTTAAAAGACCCATAACTCACACGCAGGGCTAGTTATGGATATCTATACATAATACATACATATTATTAATATTATGTATTCCTCTTAAAATTTATTTAGCTACGTAAAAGAAAGGTGGCATTCGAATAAAACACAAACAATGAAGATTCGAAAAATATGCGGTAGGATAATAAAACATAAATAATTCAATACAATATTTGAAAAGTTCCGCAGTTTCCGCTACTTATAGGATATTAAGTACATCGTTATAAGTAACGTTTTCCATTTTTAAACTTAAAATTTTAAAAGTAATGGTTTAATTATTGTTATAAAATAACGTTTCCAAATAGCATTATTGGATACCGGCCGATACATTAATGATCGTAATATCGTTCGTAGTGGTGTTACGTTTTTGTGAAAAAAGTATCACTTGCATCGTTATGACTTTATAGGGCATTTAACGTATATTATGTACCCGGTTCTCCTTATAATATTTAAGTATTATACATTGAAATTCGTCAAGAAATATTCTTGAACTCGTACGAGCTAACCTAAAGTTAATTTATTTTAAATATGCAAACCTTCAATTTTGTAACATGTATACCGAACTTGTAAGATGCATAATATACTGTTAATTAGTGCCTCGGTAATTACGTCACAGTAAGAATAACAAATTATAAGCATTTGTATTTGTGCCGTTTGCCTTAATTTATTACAGTTTACAACATACTTCTGACAAAAAAAATTCCATTTCTGCCAGCACTATTACAAGTTAATTAATAAAACCCACCACCATTGTCTCAAAGTTGAGTTAAATTATAGTGGCATATTGTTAAAACTTTTAGTGTAATACAGGAAAAGCAAGTTTAATGTATTTACAAATTTAAATTAGAATATTTCACGATTATAATTATTTAGTTGGTTAAAAATGTTTCCCATGAGAATATTAGAGTCAAGTCTAAAAACTTACACTTACCTACAAATTCCTATTTATTAAATTTTGCTGTATTGACTTAAACCATTGATTGGCGCTTTCGTCAGAATAAATGAAATACTTTCTAAGCTTAACTTCAGTTTCAAAACGTAATTAAACTTCAATTAATAAAGCGACAATGGGAGAAGCAAAGATAAACCTCAAATTTTGAAGGTGGCAAGTGATCCGTAGTATAACAACTAACAACTTAAAGCAGATGTTAGGTTTAGTTCAGAATGTTTAGATGTAAATATATTATGCAGCACACAGAATAACATACACTAATAGAACGGTTAATCCATGCTAAACATAAATATCGTACATACCTCACATGGTGGCGGAGCGCTTCTATAAGATGGAACAATTTTGAATGTAATTGATCCTCGAGCTTCTCTCTAGAGTTACAAAAACAAATGTTAAACTATTATGTATAATAACAAAACAAATCAAGCTTACAAGAATTTTTTGAAGTGCATTAACAGATTGATTTTGAACTGGCATTCCATTAATTTCACGAATTTCATCCCCAACATGCAAAGTAGCCTGCCTATGAATCATACCTCCGTGCATTATTCTCGCCACTATGCATTTACCGTCTTCGTTCATTTTTAAAGTAATACCCTTAAAGAAAAAAAAAAGAAATAATTAATTCTTTGGCAAAAATCAATATTTCCTTATAAATTTTTAAAGACCCGCTGTTTTTTTAACATACGAATACCTGTATAAGGAAAAATATAAATCCCTTTTATCGATTTTTAAACAAAGTTGTTTGTCGAAGTTAGACTTAATTAAGATGAGAATCGATTATCCCTATCAAACTTTTGATTAATTATACCATAATATTAATATTAAAGTAAAAAATTAGCTTGCAATTTTTTCTAATTCATTTTAGTGATTTATTTAAAAGAAGTGAAAAATAATTAACCAAATTGGTTTAATCGCTTGCCAAATAATATTATGCGGTTTACACCAACAATTATAGTAATTTAATAAACGATACATATCGATTGGAAACTATAAAAATTATTTTAAAATTTTCACTTATCAATCATTTTTCAAAAAACAAAAAAAGGCATTTTAAATTTTTAAAAGGTAAATTTTTTTTTATTCGGTAGGTATTTATAAAAAAGGTGAGTGATTAATAGATATCTCGTGTGCCCATTTCCTCTTTTGATCTTTTGTGCAAATCTATTGGCTTTCAATCTTGTGCATGAGATGGCACGTAAAATCTTCTTTTCTGGTATCTAATCCAATATTGTGAATAGAAATACGCTGTCCAAACATTCTTCACTTGTAAAGAAAAATATGAAACTGTAATATTACGAAAAACAACATCGACATAACTTTTACAGAGGTCTTATACAAGCATTTCAAAAAATAGGTCACTACACGAAAGATATAGTTACGTACCTATTCGTCGTACCAACACAAAATTACTTACAATTATCTACATACTTATAATAAATTTTTTTAATATAAAGCAAATAATATATTATATAACGGACACGAAACACAAGATAACAAGAAAAAATATAGAAATTTTTGTTGTTATCTTAAACAATTCTTGTATAACGTTTGTCGTACAGTTAACTAAATTAATTTAAAAAAATACTTAATTAATCTCAAGATTATAATCAGCCATTGAAAATTATTTTATATAAAAAGTTCATTTAAGCTCAAGTTTTAGCGATTATCATTTTAAATTAAGTAAAGTTAATCTCTCATTGAAAGAACTGTAAAACAAAACTTTGAAAAATTTCGCTGTAATGCTTTTATACGAGTACCTACTATTTATGTACGAAGCAAATACTTCAATAAATAAAAATTAAAGATTACTGTACCATAGGTTCATCGGTGTTTTTTTGAAATTGAACTAATCGAACTCTGGTAACATTTTCCATTTCGACTTCACCATTTGTAGGTTCCAAATCATCGCCGCCATTAAGGTATGGAAGTAATGGCGGAGGCGTAACCCGCATTGCATCTTCACTATAAATTTCGTGAGCCACAACATCATGTGCTTGTAAAAGAGCCTGGAATAAGAACAAAAAATTCAAGTTAAATAGCTATTTATAAAAAATCAAAGTCATTAATGTAAATTGATGTACATATTATATTCAAATAATCTTTTAATTAAAGTAACTTTTAAAAAGCTTATCGAGCTTCATGACCAGACAACAACATTCTTTTTTTAATTTTAAAAAGCTGGTGGAATGTATAATATATTAAAAACTAAACAACGTTAAATACCTATTCAGTAGGTATAGGTACAATATATTAAGTATTTTTAACTTAATGGACTATTAATTTTTATTATTAATGGCAATTCAATAGTGTCAGTATATAGAAAGGTAGATTATTATTGCTGCTTCGTAGAAAAAATAATATTGAAAATAATCGTTTGTCAAACAATTGATTTGGCACAAAAGCTTTCATAACAAATAAATCTTAAAAAATGTTCCGAAGTGCCTCAGCATATTTCTTTTCACAACACTGTGCCAAAAATAAAAATTTAGCATAGAATTTCCTTCTATTTGATGTTATGTTCTGAATTATATTATTTAAAAAAAATTTATGAACTTCGTATATTTGAAATTCTTATTAATATTGATAATAATAACAGGACAACGAACATTTTGAACATTTGATTTCAATAAAGTCAATTATTTCAACAAATTGCCCAGTAAAATAAACAAAAATTTTGTAAGAAAATACAAATAATTGAAATTAAATTGTCCCGATTCAGTATTATTTGAATTTCAAAAAATACAAATTTTATCCTACATAATATTTTGTATGGCAGAACTCGAGCACAAAAATTAATAGATTGAAACAAATACATAATAAAGTAGCAGCACGTCTTTTTAATCAATTTCCAAACGTGACAGTCGTTTAAATAAAAATGAATACCTACAAAAAATTATTACATTTTTGATATTTTTTGGCATATGATTAATATGTATGTATTATGTACACGAATTAAAGAATGTATGCACATATTTGGTATATTATGTAGGTTAAATATTTACATTGAACTATACCTCGATTTGTTTATTGTATAACCTACATTATAAACATCTACGATGTTTTCCGATACCCAAGACGGTTTTTACTCTTTGCCAGTGACATGAAACTAGCCTGATACCACAACCCACAACTAGCAGAAGAGAAAAGTATATTCTCAAAGTGGAAAAGAAAATTTATAAAGATACGATCATTAGAGTTTCATTGGCAATCGAACTGCTTTTTTTATATTTCTTTAGTATTTCAATTGATTTGATGATGTTACAGCTTTAAATATAAAATTAGAAAAAGGTATTTAACGGAAAAACATTTTTTTACGATTATTATAACAATTCTAATTATAATTTATTATTAATTATAATTTTGTATAAAAAGTTGTGACCTCAAATAATCATGTTTTTTTAATTAATTAATTACTTAACATTAAGTGCAAGAAAAAAGATGGCAAGATATCCGAAAATTCTTAAATAGGTATAAATTTTTTTTTCAATTATTTACCTATTTATAATATAAAAACTTCAATATAACAAGGTAATCCAAATAATAAAATAGATATTACTTGAGCTTTCAGCGACGGTTATCGCTTTCGTCAGAAATGTATTTTTTGAATTAATTTTTTATATCGAAGTTTTTAATATTATTAATTCTCACAAGTTATGATTTATATATTTAAATATTTACCTATTTTTTTTTATTTTCTTTTTGAAAGGTGTTTGTGATTTTGGCATCATAAAATAACTTTAGAAAGAAATAAAATCGGTTACAATTTGGGTCATAAATTTCTAAAATTTTCAGGTGACTATTTCGCTTTTAATTAAAGAATCAATCTATATAGTAAGTTCTAAGTGAGTATAATCTAAAAATTTTGAATGTATTTTTATTTAAAGTATTGATAAAAATATTTATTTAAAATTTATATTAATTTCAGGTAAGTAAAATAAAAATTAATAATCGACAATAATTTTGAAGTAAAATAAAAATAGATGGAAAATTTCTAATTTATATTTTAAATAATAAACAAGAGAAGTTTATCAATAGTTTTAATAGTCATACAGAAATGCTACAAAATAAGTAGTATATTGTCTTATGCGGATTAAAAGTAAAACTTTATTTGACTCTCAATTATTTTTGTGAGACAGCGCAGTGGAACCAAACGGATATAATAATTGCACGTCAAACAAAGTCACTTTTAATCTAAATAACATTTTTTCTACAACTCAGAACTAAATACATACAAATCATTGGTAATGCAAAATATTTCAAAATTTACATTATTTCAAATAGTTTGTTCGAATATTCGTGTAAAAAAAATCCAATAGCATTGATTTTTTTTTATATTAAATTGTCAATTTATATTAAACTTTTAAGTCTAGCATTAAAAGTTAAGGTATTTTAAGGCACGCATATTAAATGTAGATTAACCCTTGAATTTGATGGTTTAACTCACGATTGCAAAACAGCGCCTAAGACAGTTAGGGAAAATAAATAACTTATGTATGTGTTATTAAACGATAGAAAATTTATGTATGTGTAAATTCAAAGATTGAAATGCATAATTAAACAATTTCAAACATAATTCAGCAAATAATATTATCTATTCAACTAAATAAAATAAGGTCCATATTATAAAATATTCTGAATCAAATAATCCAATTAAAATGAAAATTTAACAGAGTACAAATGTAAAATATAATAATTTTCTTAGAAACGCTTGTATACATATATATTTCAGCAAATAATTTTGTTTGAGTCAGTTTATTGCGTTATTCTAATTTATATTCGGTGATTATATTCCTCTTCTATTGCAATCTTATAAACTATATTTTTCCCAATGGTTAACCCTTTCAGACACAGCGTCCTGTACAGAGGACATAAGTTTCAGGCAAAATTTTGGATAGAAGTAGCTATATGGAGAGTGCCAATCAAGTTGATCTGTTCCGAGGACTAGTCAGCTTGGCTCCTGAAAGATTGCATTACTCTTGTGGGACTTATTGTTATCCTTTAATATGCTTATTTTGTCTTACGTATTGAAGCTGAAAGCACGTGGTTGTTTTCGAGTTTTTTGTGTTTATTTATCTTATGGAATTAAATACTTTTTAAGTAAATAATATTTTTTCTACTTTGTATAATGTTGTATGCATTTAGTAAAATAATTTTGTGTCATAGAATTTCTCAAATTTTCGATAAATCGTGATCAGGAATATCTGTCCTGTACAGAGGACAAGGTGTCTCAACGATTTTGTTAGATTATTAAATTTGTTATTTAGATTTACTGCTTTAGATGATCTGATGGCTAATAGGAATAAAAAATTATTTGATGAGCCAGAAGTGATATGTAGAATGTTGGACGATGGCAATATATCCAAAATAGAAGGGTTTGCTGAGGACGAAGATGATTTTATTTGTTTGTTAGACCGAATTACTGATCAAGGTATGTACCTGCACATATACCAATTTTTGCTTATGTAAATGAAGCAAGCAGGTGCAAATATTTAAATTGTACAGCGAAAACCTATAGAAAATGCAAAAAATGTCATGTAAATCTGTGTATTAAAAGCAAAAATAACTGCGTTGAACAATTTCATAAGAATTTTAAAACAATTTAAAGACAAATTTTATGATATACATATATTTTGATACAAATATTTTTAACAAATTTTAGCAATTTGAAATAAATAATCTTTTTATTTTATGTATTTTTATCATTATTTTACCTTGTATTATTTTATAATTTACTTACTTACCATGTCACCATGTCCTCTATAGAGGACAGTTGGTATCTCAGTACTCGGGAACGTTAGAGTAATCTAACAAACATGAAAAATCTTTAAAAAATCAAACAAATTCATATGCTGAGTTTAAACATTTTTTTACAACCTCTTCATAATTCGTGTCTGAAAAGGTTAACTACATTCAGTTTTATAAATACAGTCACTCCCGGTCGTATTCGTACGCTCCTATGTTAACAATGTAAATTCCAGCTTTTGAAGACCTTTTTTCAGACATAAAAATTACTTTTACAGCAAAACTTATAAGACAATTTTTGTTGCAAATTTCATCTCCTTAATTTTTGTTTATATACATTTTTTCGATTTGTCGCACCGTTACCTACCGTTTTGTAGTGACTTAAAAAAGACTCGGTAAAATACGAAAAATATTTTGATCTGTATCTTAGAAACGGTGCTACAAAATGGGAAAATGTATATGAACAAAATTATAGGAAATGAAATTTACAATAATTAATGTTTAATAATTTTTTTATTTCGTTTCACCAATTTTGAAATATAGATGAAAAGAGTCTTTTTTAAATCGCTGCAAAACGAAAACGATGCAACAAATCGAAAAAATGATTATAAACAAAAATTAAGAGGATGAAATTTGCAACAAAAAGTGTCTAATAGGTTTTGCTGTAAAAGTAATTTTTAGGTGTCAAAAAAGGTCTTCAAAAGCTTGAATTTACATTGTTAACATAGGAGCGTACGAATACGACCGGGAGTGACTGTGTATATCTTGTGAAATATTTAAGAAAAATAAAATAATAAATGACTTACATCTAGAAATGATAAGTGACCCTACTACTTTGTATCCTACTTCTTTGTAGGATTGCATAACTTTAAAAAAAACTTTTCATCCAAGACCTTGGAAAGTATAGCATTATATGTAGTTTTAACTTATGGAAAATGATACGTTGCGGTCGAGGCAGTTTTGTGTTATATTACCATGATATCACCAGTCATAACAACGGTAATGAAAATATTACGTACGTCCTATATTTCATTACGTACGTCTTCTATTTTATTACCGTTGTTATGACTAGTACCGTATATTTCTTATATTTTTATTTTGGAAAGGACTCGTCTTGGATGAAAAGCAACATACGTGACTCGCTTCAAAAGTGATCTATTCCGGCTTCGTAAGCTATCAGAACTCGCTGGCACTCGTTCTGATATTTTAGGTTGATGATGGGTAATGATAAGTGTTAAGCGACAACACTGATAATGGAAAAGTAATCTGAAAAGCCCGAAGTACATTCTAAGCTATTTTGTTTTTACCAAAAATATTATAATATTTGAATAGTAACAGAAAATTTGTCCTATAGCTCTTTTTACTTAGGAATGACAAAATTCTCTTTTGGAATATAACAAAATAAACATACTCAGGATGTAATTAAATTTGTACTCTATAGCATCATTTGGTACTACAACGCATTTTCTAATTACCACTCCTAGCCACCCCGATGACTGCATAATACAATAATTAAAACATACCTATAGTATGTCTCTCTCTCTTACAATTTTCAAAATATGCTTGCATTTCACTTGAGTTCATCGCCCCCTTAAGGAAACTGCTAAATACAGAACTAAAAACTAAAAAAAAAATTTCTATACATCTTATTAGCAATTTTTAGATTCAAGAGCTTACATTTTGCGAAACATCAATAGATAAAGAGAGTAATAACCCAAGTTGAGAAAACAAAAGTTGTTTTTAATTAAAAAATGGCAGCATTTTAATATTAACAAAGTTTGTAAATTTTACACTACCAATTCAAATCACCAAAGTGAACGGTTATAGATTTATGCTTCGCTATAAGTAATCACTTTAATATTATATTATAGAAATTAATAATGAAGCTTCATAACCAATTTTTTAATTCGTAGCGTTCAGCGGCATCTGCCGCACAGATTTTTCCTCACGTCCTCTCATAAGCTATTTAAAAACAATTTTAATCAATATTACCGCCCTAACCACTTCTTTTACTTAACAATTTAGTACTTAGAGACACGATTAAATACATGTTTATGGCGTGACCCTCAATTATAAATTATTATTCAACATTAGATAAGAAGACACATTTTATCTTTCGTAAGAAAATATATGTTTGCCATAGTTCCAGGTACATACGTATATTGTTGTGATCTTCCTCTAAATACAAGAGTGCAATTTTAAATCATAAAAATTGATCATAATATTTAAAATAATTAAAATACTTAAAAGTAACCTTTGCAAATAAAAGCAATAGTAAATTTATTATATTTAAATGTAAACTATCGAAAGCGCTTCTCAAAATAAATTCTTCGTCCTTGTCAAAATACTGAATTTCAAAAATCAATTATTATTATTTCTTGACTCCAATCAAATCCTTCTCTGATTGCAGAAGAATTGCTTATGCTGATCTGCTTAACAAAAATATTCCTATCTAAAAAATAAATAAAATAATTTTTTAATTTTTCTCTCCCTACTATTTGCAGGTAAACTACAGGGGTCGGCACTCGAAGTACCAAACAGCTAATTACAGCGCTGTTATTTTTTGACAAGAGTCAGTATGTTATGTTGTCTGTTATGTTGTTGCCTACGGAAGCATATCGTTCTACGTCACAGTTAAAAAAAAGTTATTGAAAATTGAGTTTCAAAAGAAATTTCGAGAAAGAACGAAAAAATTGCAGATTCATTTCTTCACAGCAACGGCCACCATATTCCACGGACTTAAACCTAATGAATTTTTCGATGTTGTCCTTTTTAGAAGCCAAAGAATCCAATAAAAAATATGAGACGGTCGACACCCTCTTTTTTTATTTTTAAGTTACAGCATTTTTAATTGGTAACACTTCGAGCGCCTACCCCTGTATTTCACATAATACACTGCAATACTTTTGAAATGCATTGGCTGGCAAACCATCCTGTATCAAAACAACTGAGTTATAATGTCTACATCAAAACGTCCCAATTTGGACAAATAATAATCAAAACGCAGAGCTGTTATAACCGGTTTAATAATAGACTGCATAGAATAAATATCCTGCTGCCAACTAGATTGCTAGCAGCCACGTCATGTTCAACAATTGCAGTACGTAGTTTGAAATGTGCGATTATCAGAACATTAACACCAAAGCGCAGAGTAAGCAAAAATTTCATACTAGATTCAGTCAGAAAATGCAAAAATCTAAATACTCGTATCTCCGATAAATTAGACCAAATTAAAATTTTGGCTGACGCTTAGATCATACTAAGATAAACATAACTGCTTGCTTTTCCCTTCTTTACTTATAAATCAGTAATACTGTAATATTAATATTACAGTAATATTTTAATAATGAAAATCTAATCTTATTAGAAATCATCCAATTAAGAAATTGTACTTTTTTTTTTCTTAATAAATGTGTATTATTATTATTATTATTATTATTAATACCAATATTCCCAAACAAAACTCGAAATCGTATTACAATATTTCTTTTGATTTAATCCTCAAAGCGTATTCTATAAATTAGGCTATATCCATTTCTATGACACCTAAAATGTTTCGTGTTATTTTATAAAACATTAAGTAAAAGTTTATTTCTCTAACAAAAGTTTGTATTTTAACCCGCACAACTTTGCCTATATCTTCTGATTATAATACAAAACAATTTGTTCAATAAAACTTTTGAAATATTTCATAACCTTTAAGGCGATATATTTTACGGTATTGTTTAAAAAAAATGGATGCCTAAGCACTCGGTTCTCTTTATAAATGAAAAATTTATGTAAAAAAGTAAAGTTCTTTAAGAGAACTTCGGTTCGAAATACTAAATGTTCATTATAATAATTTTATGTAATTAAAAATTACATATCATTAAATACAATTATATGTAATTACAATACAATTATATGTAATTATAAAGTACTGTGATACTATACAATACAAAAGCACAATTTCCCTAATAGTTATGTATTAATTTAATAATTTTCTTTAATTAATTATGTAATTTTACTATGATGTAGATATTTTGATATACATTTTTATATTTAATAAAGATCATTAAAGAAACTGCATAAACGCTAACAAGTCAAAGTCTATGTAAAGTAAAGGAAAATTACTAACTTTTTCAAAATCAGGTATTTTATTGTGTTATGAAGCCAACTGTAGAACACTCTGCATGGGGGTAATTAAAAACACAATCTTCGCCTTTTAAAGCTTACTTAGGTCGTTCGGTAAAATGTATACAAATAAAACTTTCGTCAGAGAGATTAGAAAGTTTCTCTCAAAGCACAAAAATAATAATAAAAAGTTATTAAAGAAATTTACGTTTCACTTCTTAAATTCTTAATTAATAGTGACAAACCAACGCACGTCCAGTTAACACATTTATAGGTTGTATGCAAAAGTAACTATTTCATCTAAACGAAAGTAACTCGGCTGTCTTCAATCAATAATAAACAGCGCAGACAATTTTGATAAAAGTTTTTTCGTACATATTTCAAATAATTACTTTTTAACAACTGTCACTTTTCAAATTTATTACAACTTTTGCACCTGCTTTCTAATGTAGGTATATTCTTTAGTCTAAGAAGACAAATAATAAAATATAAAACATATAAACCACAATTTCGTTGAAGTTTTGTAGACATCATTCCCTTTTTATTATTTGATATTTTCATCAATAAATTTTTATTGTAAAAATATTAAATTACGCCATAATAACGTAATATATACTGTATTATTATCATTATTTCATAAGGGACCACTAAATATATTTGTACCATGAAGTTTAATCCTTAAGTACCAAATACAAATTTTATCATTTCAAAAATTTTTTCATTGGACCTGTCTATTACATTATGCGCAATATTATCGTACTTTCACTATTGAAATAAAAAATGCATATATCTACCTATCTACTTTAGACTTGAATCTAATTTCTTGTATTTTGTAATTCACTTCACAGTTTACAAAAAGTTACAGGAAAATAATGTTCGAAGTTTCCAACATCCCATTTTAATTAATTAATTAATAACTAATTATATTGTTAGATCCTATAAGAACAACTATCTAAAATTAATACTGAAATGTACAATAATAATAATTAAACCCTGGAAATTACCTAGAAAGGATTATTCATTTTATTATTTTACTTCGTAATGAAAAGCAAATCTAAAAGCAAATCTTATATGAGTTTGTTGCAAAATATTGCCTGCATATTCTATGTTTCTAACTCATGCATATTTTTCTACTACTGAATTTAATCACCATGTAAACTTTGTATTTTGATGAATGTAAAAATTCAACAGAAAAATACTAAAGATTGCAGTTTATTTACTTCCGTTGCCGTTCGGTGCTTTCTCGATGATAAAGATACTAGAGAAGGCTCTATTCATACAACTGAAGGAAGAAGAGTGTCAAAATGGTGGAAGGAAAAGTGATTGTCAGAGATGCTATTCTTGAAATCTTCGTTCATTGAACGTTAGCGTTTGTGATTAATGGTTGAGAGAAACTATTTTTTTGCCTGTGAGGAAGACAATGATGGAAATAAGTAAACAAATTGTAAATTTTGTATTTTGATTTTTTGAGGAATAAACAGCAGAGGAATTTTGGTATAAAAGTTCTAGCTATTTATTTTAAGGGAATTGGAAACATAAAATATAAACAAGTTACGTAATGATCTTCGTATAGCCATTGAAATAACATGATGAAAATGTAGAACGTGTAATTAGTATTTATTAGTAAGTAATACTAATACATACAATTTATTATTATAATAAAATAATTGTAACACAGTCACAAACCAATAAGCATGCAGCAAGTTATGAAGACAACAATAAAAATATACATTACACATTATCGAATAGCAATGCATAAAAATAACATACATTCTATTATAAATATTAATAAAACATAATAAAATAGCAACTATTCCAATTTTTGTTTTATTTTTGAGTGATTTTTGCCCAAAACTTGAATAAGAATAAAATTTGTATGCAATAAAACAAAAAACAATCTGAAAAGTAAAACTTAAACAGTAAAAAAATGAAAAGTTTCAAGGAACGCGTCCAGATGGTTGAATGTAATGAAAGAAAACGTGGTTCGAGAGATAAGTTATAATTACGTGATCGAATGCAGGTCTGTAATAAATCGAAACTCCTCAAAGTTCTACACGTGTTATTGTAGCTAATGACTACTACAATTCCATATACATTTATGTTACAGTAAGGTCGGAAAATGCAGAGTAATCTATGGAATCCAAAAAAACAACTTTTTCTCCTAACGTCAAAAAACGTGACTTTATGTCATTTATTGATAAACTAATTTTTATTTTTTCCTACAAAACTTTTGTTTAACGTCATAAATAACTGAATTTTGTATGGGAAGCGCAGCTGTAGCAAAGTAATGAAGTAAAAATTAGCACGAACAATGCCAGAACGATAAGCTACACTTGACTAGATAGTTGCATTGTAATTTAGACAATAATTTGAATAAATTTTAAATAAATGACGTAACACAAAAATTGTAATCGGCTTTCAGCATCACCTAGGGAGCTGTCTTATTATTAAAATAGTAATACCTTAATTTACAAATTACGTAATCAAGCTCATTGCTTGATTGGTTCATTGCAAACAACGTCTGATGTTTACTTTTCAATTTCAGAAACTTGATATAAAATGCAGATTTCAGCTCTCCCTCCCTATTAGAAATAATACATGTAAAATTACACTTTTGTGTATACTGTCGTGTTTGAATTTTTTTTGAAATTTTAAAAATTGAATTTATATTTTTTCAGATTGAACTCTATTTTTCTAATTCTAAATTGTTTTATAGATATGAGTTTTGATTATTTTTGCATTTAAATTTATTCTGTAAATAATTTCATGTAAATATTGTCAAATTTTGAATTTGTGCGTCTTTTCGAGTCGATAATTTTAAGTTGGTAAGTAAGAGAGCGACTTTTTGATAAAATTTGAATGGAGTTGGAAAAAATTAAAATAAAATTGGATCTGTTTATACATGATAACAATGAAATTAGAGAATTTCAAGAAAATGCGTTAATTGGAAGGTTTTGTAAAGTTGGTGTGCACGTCGAGCACCTGGTCTGAAAGTGACGCATACCTACAGTTATCGGTGCATTTTTGAATGGAATTGATTTAAATTATTTGGATTATTTTATGGATTACGATTATTATGGTTTATGGAAAGATTTGTTTAAAATAATTTAAATTATGGTATACATTTTTACATAAGTGAAGGATTGAACCCACCCCTGCGAAGTCTTCAGCTCTGGCGCTTGTTAAGCTAGCCGACAAACAAATATTGAAAAGAAAGTTAGAGAATAAAACGTAATGTTCCAAAATAATATTTCGATATATTACCATTGGTTACAAAGTAGTCAATGGTTTTCTATGTAATTTTACATAACATTTTTTACAGTGTCATCATCTGAATGTAGCACAGACTGATTATTTGCAAAGACAAATACAGAAGATAATATGACGTGTAATAAAGATTGAAAAGCAATATCATGTCATCACAACATACGTTACAAATATTGGGATTGACATCATTGTAGGTTAGAAAAAGCCAGAAAATAAGTTGTACCACCATAAATACACATTCGTTTTAATTAAAATTATCATCGATTTGACTTTTATTAGCAAAATGTAACGACAAGGTAAACGCTTAAAATCGAATCCTAAACAACTTGTGTTTAATTTACTTAAATATTTTAGTTTAACAGGTTAAGTTTAAACTATGACAGCAGTTTAAATTTACCGCTTCTGTTTTACCTCACAAAAAATTATGTTTATTTTTATTTTACATTATAAAGTATTAGATTAGATTTTTACAAACACAATTAATTATAGTAAGTGGTCTGTCTTTTAAATTTAAAATAACAATATGGAAGATGAAAAAAATTGCATTCGACATATTTAATGCGTTTTCACGAGAAAATGTATGCATTCTTGTTTCATGTCATGAACTGACAAAAGAGCAAAGCTGTTTCAGAAGTGATTGGTGGAATATTGCGAACTGACTTTTACTTATGTATAACGTGCATTGACTATCAAATAAATTTTCTTTACATTTCAACGTAGCTATCGTACTCAATTTGTGCAATTTGGCGAATCTGTATATTTTTAAATAACTTCATCCGTTTATATGTTGAGACATAATATAATATGACATAATAAAAATTTATTGATATAAAGGGAATTTTCTGGTGTTGTATGGAAAATACAAGATCAAACTGATATTTTCAGTGGACATTCAGATTGAAACAATAACAAACTTGCAAATGGTAATACGTACATTATACAAGGAGTACTCCTAGCTTGATACTAAAAGCCAATCGTAAAAATTAAGATGCAATTGTCATGTAAAATATTTTATCATCTACCGATGTTTTTTTTGAAAATCGATAGTAGGTACATATTGTTACAATAAAATTTAAAAAGTTAAAGAGTATGCAGCATATAGATTATTGTTCCTCAGTATTATTACACATACTATTAGTACATATGTGTACACACACAGTACAAATTGAAGATTTACAAGTAGTGGAAAATCGTGCAATAAGATCAATATTAGGTGTCTCAAAATCTACGCCAATTAAGAATGTGTTAGATGCATTACATTGAATGAATGAAAACAAAGGCTTCATTACAATACATTGCATTTAATATATGTATAAAATTGTAATGAATAAAACACCGACATGTCTAGAAGAAAGATTAAATAAAAAAAAATGGGATGCATCGTTATAAGACAAGAAGTGCTGATCAGTAAGATGATACGAATCTAAAGATGAGATTCAAAAAAATATAAGAATAATACAATATGTAGAAAATCAAAATTCAAAAAATTTAAAAAAGAGACAATTAACACATAACAGGTTTGAATTAATGAATGAATGAATGAATGAATTTCTTGTTCAAATCATTTTTAAATTGTTCATACTTCATGTAACAAGCTCAGTTTTGATAATCTTTGGAGATTATGGTAAGTCAATTTTGTACACGTTAATCTATATTTTTGTTTAGTTCGAAATTTTTTTCTTATTTTTCAATTTAAACGATTATGTGCAACTGAAGAGTGGAAATAACCATGAAATAACGTTATATTATACTATCGTAATACGAATTTTTCATAATTTCAAATATTCTTAATTCAAACCTGTTATGTGTTAATTGTCTCTTTTGTGAATTTTTTGAATTTTGATTTTCTACGTATTGTATTCTTATATTTTTTTGAATTTAACCATAAATACATACTAAAAACCACAAATTTATTTAAAATTTTTTATTTTGAGTTCTTTTTCTAAAGATGAGATGTTCGCAAAATTCACTATTTTATAAGGAACTAAATATATACGTCATAAAAAAATATCTTGGAACAGTGAAAGGGAGTTTAAAGAAAAAACTAAGGAAGTTGTTAGAAAAAAATTGCAAACAGAAATTGAATTTGAAATTTGAAATTTGTCCCAAATTCGAGGAGATTGTTTAATTGACATTCTGGGCCATTGTTTGGAAATTAAATTCAAATTAAGCTACTAAAATTTATTAAATGCACTATATTTTCATTTTATTATTGAGTTTTGCATAATGATTAAAGAACAAAATATCAAGTGTTGGGTATCTTGAGATGAGAAAAAAATCTCTTTAAATTGATACCTTTCTCATTCTTTATCAGTTATAATAGGAAGCAGGAATTTAAAAAAATAAATTTCAAATGATATGTCAACATGTAAAAACTTATTTATGCAAGTTTGTGCTTCCTTAATTATTTTAGAAAAAAAATGGAAGACACGAAGATAAAGCAGAAATATAAACTACGACTGATAAGAGCATTAGATTTTATCTAGCTTTTACTTAAAGGTCAAAAAATGCTTTTAAAATTGTTAAACTTTTCATTTATCAGACTGGCCATATAATAAAAAATTCAATAATAATTTATTAGACTGGAAACTTACATGGTCAGTCTGATAAATGAAAATTTTAACAATTTATTTTAAAAGCTTGACCTTCAAGTAAAAGCTAGATCAAATCTAATGCTCTTATCATTAAGAGCATTCCTTAAAATAAAAAAAAATTATTGAAACTCTTCCATTCGATTACCGATCCGATACCGATTACCGATATATTTAGAATATCTTATAATTTGGATCATTGCATCGAAATTTTCTGAATTAAATTGGATTTGAATTTACTGTTTAATTAAGAGTTGGGACTTCCAACTAAGACTGGCTGATACCTTTTAAGAAGTGTATTTTTCCCGTTTTGAAAAATAAGATATCAGAAGTAAATTTTTACAAATATGAATTTTTCTAAATTACTTGCACTCGAAGAAATATTTTGATCTTAAAAACAAAAAATGCAATTCCAAAAATAAATTTTAACCATTTTCAATTTAAACGTAATCAAAATTTTCACAAATAAAATGAAATTGAATATATTATATTAATTATTGAAATAATATCAATTCAAACCTTTAAAAAAATACATAACTCTATATTGTATTAATTTGTTTACTATCGTGGCAGTTTCACAAATGTCAATATTTTATTTGCCAAGTAATATCAATAAAGGTCAATTAAAAAAATATAAAAGCGCAGTGAATTTACTTTCTGCACTAGTGCGCGAAAGTGGATCTTTATGTAATTTTATTCGCACCTGCATAAGTAATAAGCAAATTAACACGTTATAAGCATACTCTATAAGTTGACAATTAAACACGACCCTGATAAAATATAAAGTTACATACTTTAAGATATAATTTGCCCACGCATTTCAACTACATTAAACGTTACCTCTATTATAGCATTGTTATGCCGTGGCCGTCTCGTCTTATGTCTATATTATTCTCAGGTCAGTCTTTTTGCTTATACTGCATAAGTAAGCATAAGTGTATATCAGTATATTGAATTACTTAGTTATTCGTAAAGCTTACCTACGAGCAATAAATTATATTTCAATTGTTATTTTATTCCACGAATTTTTTTGTTATTGCCCATTAATTTGTTAATTTGCTTATTACGTCTACATGTGCGAATAAAATAGTATATTAAAACTGAAGTTTAAACTGCTTATTAAACGCTCGTGTGGATTGTATATCACTCGGCTGCGCCTGCAACATCCGACCCACCTCGCGTTTAATAAGCAATTTAAACCTCTTGTTTAATAATATACTATAAATCAGTACAGTCACAGAGTGAGCAAAAAATCAGGATGATGAGGTGGGGTAATAGACTGAGTGAATCAATCGACTTCTTTAACATGAATCTTCTCCAGTTCAAACGATGCGTGAGCGAATTGTTAGAATTGGGAGATGCATGGCCGTAGCCACATCTGTTGTGAGAGAGCAGTCAATAGCTGGGTATTTTTCCTTGTTTTCTTTTGTGTGATTGTTTGAATGGTTGCTAATCTGCGATAATGACATCAAATGTCTCGTTATGAATTCATTTTTTTATGTATAATATTTATATGTTAAATCTATGTACATTATTGTAGTATATAGTATAATCATGTTTTTGTACTGGTTACAGGTATAGCAATCTGCTGTAAATTTAGTTGTTTTTTTGTATTAAAGGGCTACCTGTCCGTATATTCTTTAATAAATAAATAAATAAATTACGTAACAGTGGTATTTAAAATTTTGTAGGATGTAAGAAATATAATAAGAAATATTTATTTACTTTCTACACTGGTCATAGTATAAACTACTATTATATTGATTTAACAATAACATTGTAATACTATTGTTTGCAAATTGTTATACCGACTCATGCTATTTACAATAAAAAAACTTGAAAAAATTCAATTTTGTCCGGGAAACATAATTTCAAAATTACATCAGAAACTTATTTTGAAGGAACAGTTCTTTTTACTTCTTGTATACGTATGTAGTGTAAATTGCTTTCTTTGTACATCGTCAACTTCATTTTGACAATCATATTTGCAAATGTGTAGGTACCTAGTACTAAATTAACTGCAAATATGGGCACATATTGTAGCATACTAACTCTTAAATAGGTTAAGTAATCCCATAATTTCAAAAAAAAACAAATTTGAAATACTTTGTATATAATGTATAGCAAAATTGAGGTAATTATGTTAATTATTAATATTGGTTTAATGTTTACAAAATCATGAACTTAAATCATAAAATCTAATATTACACTTATAATTTGATCACCTTTATTAGTATACAACCCAAAAAAGTATACTACTAGCTACCTGCAGATAATATGCTCTCATACACTTTTCAAAGTTATTAGTCTTTATCGGAAAATTACTTTTGTGACCGCTGAAGATAGCGCGCACACACACATAGGTAGTACTACATGTACAAATTTTACCGAATCATAGTTTTTTTAAACCAAAAAGTTGGAATAACTAGATTGAGAAAGTGCTCTTACATTCTCATTACACTTTTTAAAAAAATTAACAGTTGATTTTACATTGTTATGTGCATAGATAAGAGCTGTTATCCCATACAAACAAATAAATAATTAAAAAAAAAGCTTTAAAATCTTTCGGAGATAATATGGACATATGATGCAGTATTATAACTTGAAAATACAGGTAAAACCTGTGTAGAAATTTTTCTCTATTTTTAAAAATACAATAAAAATAGTTTAGAATATAAGTACTATAAATTTGTGTTCAGCCGGCACAGTCGGGACCGTAAACAAACAACGAGATTAAAATTTTCCGGCTAATTAGGATGAAAAGACACTAGGTTTCTATTACAAGGTTGGAGCGAGGCATTTCTATGTATCCCATTTGCGGTCTTGATGCCGGCTGAACGCGAATTTACTGTATAACTAACTCAATATTAAACTAAGAGAAAGCTTGCGGCTGTGTCATATAATTGAGTAGGTACCTTGTATGCAACAAAACGGTATAACGTTAAACAAGTCTTATAAATTTTAAATTCTTGTTGTGATGTACGTTTGATTTATCAAATTATTCATAATAACTATGTACATACTAATTGGTTCATTTTAACTCAGCTTCGTTTCTGAAACACATTTCCCAAGTTTGCAATACTAAAAATTTGTCAAAAATGCAATTAATTAGTATTTTTTAATTCATATTGCTCCAGTTTCATTTCCTAAATTTAAAGCAAATGGAATTTCCAGCAACCATTTCAATTAATTTTATAATTAGAAATTTTTGACGTTCTTTAACATAACATCAAAAAATAATTAAAAAATTCTTAACTATATTTAATTAAAATAAATAACCAAATTAAATAAAAACAACGTTTTCCACAAATAAATGAACGAATAGGTATAATTTATTTAATTATATTTATTTGATCGAAATTGATATTTTCTAATTTATCGTATATTAAGAGATATTCCCGGGTAAATAGTTGAAATAGAAAACAGCAGTGCTAATTTTCGCAAATTACAGTAATAATGAGTAATAACTAATATTTAACTATAATTTTCATTTGGAAAATAATTTTTATATTTTAATCAAAAATTAATTATGTAGATTGTAGATATTATAGTTTTATTTGTTTTGTATCTTAAAAGTTTAATGTGTGTTTAGAACGCTCAAAACTGCATAGTTTTCACTCCATAATGTTTAAACGTTTGCACTCAATTAAAGCAAACGCCTAATAAATATAAATTATTATTAATTGTATGTTTTGAATTATATTTGAAATTACGTTAACATCACGTAATTGTCTAATTTATCCTCATTTGATTTGTAGTGGTACTTCACAGGAGTACATAGGTCAACAAATTAAACGACAAAATTTTAAATATGCTTTGTTGGAAAATTGCCAAAATTTTACTGAAAGTTGCATGTCTATGAGTAAAATCCCAGAGAAACCTCAGTTTGCTTCTAAAATACATTTAATCGTAGGTTTTACAAGATAAAACTGTTTAAATTTTACTCTGTTGTAGCGAGGAAAACTTTGAAGAAAACCAACTATGTACAACCAGATTGTTCAATTCGTCGCTCGTACCAAATAAAGTTCTAACTATTGATTTGTATATCAGAATTTCTATATTGCCTACCTCTCAAGAATATTATTTGGTTTTTCAAGTATAATATAAGTTATATAACTATATTGAAATTAGATTATTTCAAAACCGGAACTTTGCGTTTGTTTAAAATTTTTTAATTCAAATTATCCATTTCTGAGATGCGTATAAACGTCTAGAACCCGCAATATGCATAATTTGGCCCCCCGAGTAGAGCTAGTAAAATATGAGACAGACAGGGCTACAATTGAGAGAAGGTGAGAGAGGTTTCTTCTATTCGAAAGCTAGTTTACCTAGCAATTCATAAAGGGCCAAACTATATTGTGGTTTGAGCAAACTGTATAATTTAATACTTGTAATTTTAAACAGTGTGTACTACTTAATAACAATGTTTTTATAATATTCAGATCAATTTTCAAAACCGACAATCCATCTGTGAATTTAATTAAAATCTAATGTGATAAAAATAAAACAAAGCCGAATTTTATTATTACAACTTAAAACTGCATAAAAAGTTCACATAAACCGCAAGCCAGTGCACATTATGTACTAGTTAAATATGTTCGGTAAGCAGCGGTCAATTTAAGGATGCAATGGCAATGTGAAAAATATCTAACAATGTTCCCGTATAATTACGTGTTTTAGGTGTTATTATTTTTGTAATTAAAAATTTTTTAATTAGTTTAGCCGCAATATGTATTTCAACTATGAATAATCTCAAAGTCTAATGCTCACATTAAAAAATATAAGCCTGCACTAAACATATATGACCATATGAGTTTTTAATTTAATATTTTAAAATAAATAATTATTTTTACATTATACTTGTATTTCTTACGCTTACGTTCAATGTGAACGCACAGCTATTGAATATTACGCAGACAATTACTTCAAATCTTGATTTAAAAAATTAGGCCCAGGAAACTGAAAACTACTATTGTCATAGAACATAGAAGAATAAAATACAGTAGGCAGTAAAAAAAATTGTACATCTTTAGAATTTTTAAAGTTTAATTTTTTAAAGATAATAAATATTAGTATTTTATAATATGTAAGTATTAATTCAATATATGTTTTTTTTTAAACAAAAACGTACGATATAAAATTAAATAATAGTAAAACCGTAAAACAAAAAGGTTTAAAAAAATAATTTGCCTATTTTCTGCTATCTTTACTTTATTACCAAACACATTTGACAAAGCATAAAGTAATAAGATACGATTCAATGTGTTGGTTTGCAGATTTACATGCCCTTTTACATTTGAAATAAAAATGAAACTACAGTTGCGAAGGCTTTTAAAATTGAACATCTTAGTTACTACTTACTAATAATTTCATATCATATTATTTAATTTTAAATTATATTTAATTTTCGAATTAATCAATTTCACAGTCACCTATGCAATTTTACAATTAAACGACTTAACAATTTTTCAAACATAAAAAACGAATACATTTTGTATAAAAGTTATTTTAAATTAACAGTGTTATCTCGGAAACAATATAAATATTATGTACTTAAAATGTCTAAAATATTGTTTTCACTTTGTATATGTAGCTAGTTACCTACCTAAGCATTTTAAATAAGTGAATAGTTTATATTCACAAGATAAAGCAAAATATTGATAGAAGACCCAAGTCTTAGCACATTATTATTCACATTTTTATTTACTTACTTTTTCTACGGTGAATACTTTTATAATAACTAAAGAATTCAGTTAAAATAATAACAATATTTTTCAATACGAATAACAACCACAAAGACTTTAATAAAATAGTAATTAATTATGTCGAAATCGCAAAATAATTCAACTATGCAAGAATTTTGAGAAGTTATGCTAATGATCTAAAGTTGGAAAAATCCGGAAAAACTTATAATAGAATAAAGAAGTAATATATGTAAAAAGTGCATGCTTTCTTCACTATATAAACTTGAAAAGAATTTCACCCAGGCACGAAAACAATAGTCTTCCACAAAGTGTCATTTAAATACTTTTTTGATAATATCAGCTACTTCATTTAAATAGGTACATAAATCTTTTGTCTTATTTTTTCGTTAAATTAATTTTCAACACGTTACACTTTTTCAAGATTATATTATCATCTTCGTCATGAATGAAGCTATTAAAAAAATATTCTTTCTTTCGTTGAATCAAAATATATAAATTATGAGTTTTAATAAATTTTATTTTCAATTTAAAAACGCTCCTGTACCTTCTAAATCTTCAATATAGGTACTCTATATTTTTGAACGTTTAGAGTGTGTTTACTATAAGTTTTTCTAATTTTGATGTGGTAGAATTCTCTTTCAAGTACCTCATAAAGTAATGAAATTACTAATAGATTCAGTGTCGCGGTACATCATAGAATAATGAAGATGCTGCGTTCCTCCTTTAAGAGAAAGAGGGTTAATAAAAATCAATGTTCTGAACAATCACACGCGACTTGTCATGTTGTTAAATTAATCGTAATTTTAGTAAAGAAAAGCAATTTCATCTTTTAATGTGTTTTCTCGTGTTGCATTTTTCATCCTAGTTGTTACACATGGATAAATGATTTTATAAAAATAAGTAAAATTACTTTTTCGTAAAACCAAAAATCTTTTTCAAAAATCTTTTTTTTTTTCGTAAAACAAATAACAAATTGTTACAATCAAAATGTATTTAAAATAGATTTATAGGTCAAGTTCAGTCACTTTACACTTCAAACAAGTATACATTAAATACATCATAATATCATTTTTATATATTGTTAATATTTAAATATTTTGTATTCTGTGCGTACTTAAACGTCCGCCAAATATAGCATTTTAATGGAAATTTCACGTGATAATAGCAAGATACCTTGGTACCTTGGCGGTAAAAAAGAACGAAACGAAACTATGTCATTTCTTGCTTTATTATTAAATATAAAATTCAATTTCAAGATTTTAACAACAATATTTTGATTTAATTTCTTTTAAAATCCTTTCAACTACTGAAATTGAATTTTGTATTTTATAAAGCTGGGAATGACACAGTTTCGTTAAAAAAAATCTATTAATTATGTTGTATATTTTACATGCTTGTATATTCGAATATATTGATCATGGAAAGCTCAAATACCCCCATTTCGTAAATTAATCCTATTAATTATATGAATTTTATAGTAATAAATATAGATTTATATCCACAAAAGTTGCTTGTTTGTATTTTTTTGTTCTTCTATATTGTTGCGCCACCTGTTAACCACATTTCCTCTTTTTGAAATAAGTCCCCCTTTTAATGTTATTGTTATTAAATAATTTTAATTTTAATGTGATATGATAACTGTATTATTTAAGATACCTAACGACGCTTAATACAATTTCCTATAAAATTGAAAAAAAAGAAAGCAGTAAGAAATTATTATCGGTACAATTTGATGACTAGGATAACCCGTAAGTTGAAGACTGGCTAGATGTCCTCAATTTTTGTCCCAACTGAAGTATAATAAATCACAAATCATTTGATTTTCAATGTTTATTCTCAATATTATCTTAAAATTTGAGATAAAGTAACTCATATAATGATCTCTCTGTTTCGAGAAGCATTAAATAACCACAGTTTAAAGTGAAATTTATACCTCGATCCACAAATTTTGAGCGTAGATGACAATAAAGCTCGCGACTTTTCAAGTTCATAGTCAAATCCCTACCACTGGATTCAGTAGGCAATTTGCTTGTGCAATAATCAATTGCTTTTTAAAACATCAAACCCTTACAATAACTGGATAAACCCAATCAAAATTACATATGAATAAAATATCTATGCATTTAAATATTTTAATTTCCACAAAAATAAAAATATTAAGCAGGTACACCTATTTTACAAAATATAACTTTCCAAATTTTATACGTAACACTATATAGGCAAATTTGGAATTTTCTATCAAGTAAAATTGCCTCGAAGAATGCAATTCAAACTCTAAATAATAGAATTGAAATGTTCTCGATAAGAATTCTTTTAAAATAAAGGTGCCCCTGAATTGAAGTTTAAAATAATTTCAATCGTTCGGCACACATTCATTTACCCCACGACAACTGGGGGAGATTTATTGACATAATTTTGCTATAAAAACAATAAACTGCTGTTTTCTACATTATGAATGATTAAAAAATAAATTAAACAAAATTTTGTGTTAGTCTTTTTATTTTATATGTCTAACTATAATTTTGTACTACATTCAAGCTATAATTTTATTATAGACACCAAGTAAAAATAAATTTTTCACCTGATGATGCGAATAACAATCAAGTGCCCCGTTTACAAAGCGAAATCTAAAGGGACTGTGCACAGGACATGTTGCATGGAAAGGACTATCCACTTGTCTCAATGAAGGTCCACCAATTGGCGTTACAGGATCAGAAGATCTTCCGGAACGATCACACCAGTAGACTGGTCCTCCCACCGCTCCCTGATAAGAGTGCGGCTGGGAGGCCCATCCGGTGGTCACGTAAGGATCCACTATCCCCTAACTTCTTTCATCTATCAGCACAAACCACACGCGTAAATTGATTTAATAAGATTGTCATGTTTCAATTACTTATTGAATTATTTTGTGATATAAAACTTTCAACGTGTTAAAGATTCACTGCAACTGCGACGTCGGTAGCAACGATACTGGGGATGATTCTAACGCGCAGTTTCAGAAACGGCGCGCGTTTGTTGCTTGGAAACGAAAATTGTACGCATAAGTTCCCACGCAATTTTCATAAAAATCCTTTTATTATACTGCCTTTTTAAATTATTTTTTACAATGGCAATTAAATTAAAAATTAATGAAAAAATATTTTGTATAATAAGAACTATCCGTGTTGGATTTAACGCACAACGTCAATTAGATCTTCGCTATAGAAACTGAAGGTGTGCTGTATAGTTGTTAATATTAATATTCAAAATATGCAGTTTCAGGTACATAATATATCGAGTTTTTCATGTTAAATCCTATATAGATCGACCTCGAAATTTTCGCATTGGTATGTATCGAACGTCTCTGCATCCCACTGACCCAGTATATGTAACGGGGTCACAATTTTCATGCTTGATGTTGTCAAATTCTTTTCTAAACTTAAGCACAAGAGTTTATTGCTTCTCATCCTCTAGATTCTAGCATAACTAGCATTTCTATTGAACATATTTAGTGTACAGTTCTCGATTTATTGGTCGAAATACAAATTATGCACATAAACATCTATAGAACCAGAAGTCTATAGTTGCATAATACCTATCTTGAAATCTAGTAATTGTTTGTTGTTTGTTGTCAAGCATAAATTATAATTATTTAGATAACTGGCGTGTTAAAATAAAACAATTTTTGCTGTAAATTGAATTGTAAACAAAATTTAATCAAGACAATTAAAAGACATTCAAGGAACATGAAAATTGAAGTAAAGGAAAAACACGAATAAAAAATGACAGAGAGATTTTGGAGATTAACAAAAATTGGAAAACGATAGCTTACTGCATTTGTTCCAATCGTATCAGGCAGGCTTAATCAAGGAATTTGACAAATAAATAAAAGGACATTTTAAAGATGAAATAACTTTATTACTTCGAACTTCAGTGCGTTGAATAATATATTATTGTGTGTGGATTTAAAGAATTTTAATGCCGTAAAACAATTATAATAATTTACAATAATTAAAAAATGTAATATATAAAATATTAATTTTGAAAAAATTCTTAAAAATTTAGAGAAAATTCGTTATATGTAATTTTTCAAAAAAGAATGATTAATTTATTTTATAGTTAACTTCAAACATTTTAATTCACTTCTGACATAGAACAAAGTTAAAGATTTAATATGTACGGTTGTTCGTTGCCTGTAGGGAACAACTTTCCTACTAACTACAACAATTACCACCATTATAAATTTCTTCATGAACGGATCGGTTCCCTTACTTGTATTAAAAGTCAACATACGTATATTGCTGTTTTTAACCACTTTTAACCACTTTAATTTATAGTTTCATAATTATTAAAGAGTTTGTTATTTTTTATTTGACCTATTGATTATATTACAAATAATATTAATTTAACTCGTATCAAAAAGCAATTTTATTTTCGGCATTCTTATTTCCAGTACAAGTTCCAAGTAGATTAAGATATTTTCAAGTACGTATTATACATATGTTTGATTTGAAATTTTTAACTATCTAGTAAGAAATAAGTAAAAATATTAATTATTATAAAAGAAATATTTCATAAAAGTATATCTAAACCCTCACATGTCCTGTGTATCGGCTGACGCCTCGTTTGACAACTTTTACGATAGTGTAAAATGCTATTATTTTACTAAAATAACTTTTTTATCGAGATTACTGAAGATGGATTGAATCGAAAAAAAAAATCGCTCTATTTTATTATACATACATTTGATGTCGATCTAAGAAAAAATATTAGTGACACAAGGAGCTTAATTTTTTTCTTCGTCATATAAAAAATGGCTTCACTAGAAGTTTTTCCTTTCAGTTCAGTTCCATAAGAAATTGTGTGCAAGTAAAACATTTAATAAACCAATCAAGTGTTATTGACAATTCGAAGTGGAACGTTAAAAAATATATACTGTAGCATAATTTAAATAAAATAAATTTTACAAATGTTTAAGTTTAGTAAAATAATTATTTGTGTTTAAATGGCTTTGACAACAAAGGAATAAAATTAGCAAAACAAAAAAATTAAAAATCAGTGATGATGTAGTACAAAAATATCAGTATCATTCTCTTGAAGTTATCTCTGCAAAATACCATTTTGTGTTGCTTATATTTATTTAAATGCTACTATTAATTCATGTTATGTGTTTCATGTGTGTACATATTAACAATTGTTAATTTTCAGGCTGTATTTTATCTAATTTATTTGAAAACATCATTAATTCACTTAAACAGTAAAACACTAACAGGATAATCTTTGTTTAGAAAGCTTTGGAAAACTTTGGATGTTGTGTGGATTTAATTACACGAGCTGGATTTCTTCTTTTAGATAATTTACATTACTTTCATCATTACAGTATAAACCACGGAAAGTTGAATGAGTTAGGTAATTCCAGTGGAAGATCAGATTTTTAACGTCAAGATACAACTTGGTAAGTTACTCTAATTATTGCGTACTGCCGCATCCGCATCTTAGTTTACAATTTAAAAGTTCTTAGATTAGTCAGTTTATGCTAGTCGCATACTGTATGCTCTTTGTGTGTACTGCAGTAGGTAGTGTATTTAGTGTTTTAGGTTGAACGGTTGAATTGATTATTTATCTATTTATTCATTGTTACAGATCAACTGCAACTCGAGCACATTTACCAGATAAATTTTGTAAGTTTTGTATTGTATACTAGAATCAATTCTTTAGCCCTTTGGAAATCAGTATTTTTATTCCAAATCCTAGCATCCAACTAAGGTTTAAATTGTTCAGCTACATCCGGTATCAGCTACAAGAATGCATGATCAATTTTCAAATCAAAACGATAAAAAAAAAAAAATACTTGTTCGACAAAGTCAACTGTTACACTATTATCTTCACAATATACGAGTACACACAATAAAAAATTAAACTTTCTGTTAGCATTTTGTATCTCTCAGATATGAAAATTACCTAACTGTTTAACATTTGTTCCAAACAACTGATGTCGGAGAAGAAATTAAGCCATACGTTACAATGTTTAGCCAAATGCGATTCGCTACAGTTAACTAAAACCAATAATATTTGTAGATAAAATTGTTCGGATAGCTGTCACCGAAATTTATTTTAAAGTTAGGAATAGTGTTACTAACAGTATCGTATCAAACAAACAAAATGTGTTATCCATAATAAATCGGTAAAGATCAAAGAATATTATTAACAAATGTTGTCTGCTTGTAATCAAATAACATTGTTACCTACCCACATTGTTGTTAAAAATTTTAGTAATATCGTGCGCAGACTAAACGAACACGTCGTAAACCCAGATTATGTGTATTTTAGAATAACCGGAAAATGCATAAAACACTTTTGCATAAGGCTTCAAAAATAAAGGTTTATTTTTTTTTTTGATGATTGTAAAATACAAAAATATGGTTACTATTAAGTTTTATTACAAGAACTGCGGATCAATGTCAACGATATTTTAGCTACTACATCTTGTTTTATTATTATTTTTAATAAAATGTTGAAATATTTTTCCCAACGATGCGATGTATGTACAACGAATATGCATAAATGTTTTCATATAATTGAAATACATACATACATGAGGAAAAATTCGACTAAGAAACATTTCTACAATAAAAATTTTTCAAAACCAGAATTTTTAATAAAATTGAAATAAATTATCTTGTTGTATTTTGCATCTAACTGTTGAGTTAGATTAGGATCGTTTTGTGATTAACAACAGTTTTGAGTTTACATTTATAAGAACATATAATACTAAATGGATTGGTTTGCAATCATTGTTAATTCAAAATTGATTTCGATTTTGCACTTTACAACACTTGTCACCACCGCCGATGATACTGAATAAACCATAACGTAATTATGTAGGACACACGCAAATAGTTTTATATTGTAGGATATAGAAACAAGTGCAACTGTGGTCTTCGTATAATTTCAATTAATTATTGATTAAATTGAATTTAAAAACCCATTTTCAAAATATTTTGGGTTCAATTAAAGCTAATTCATAGCTACTAGTCATTATAATACGAGTAACAACATTACTCTTATAGGAGCTGTTAGTTAGTTGCAGTACTGTTACGGTCAACTATAAATCAGTAGAACTTAATTCTATAGTCACAGCTTTTTCTAAATTTGTCAATAAACAATTCCATTTGTTACCAAGACTAAAATTTTGGATTTTTTTAAAAAAATTTTGATCCTGATGTTTTAAGAAATACTTAAGTGCATAAATGCTCTTAGAACTGTGGTTAACTCTCAAAGCTAGCTAACGTCGGTAATAACATCCACATACATACTTAGGTTCAGCAACTGGCAAGTTGTCGTCAAACTTGAACAGTTTTCGTTCGCTACACAGTGTTTCAATATTGTTGGTCGTCGTTTCTTACGAGTATGTAACTATACATACTAGATCCATTTCGACATCCTTCATTAGTTCTTCAACTAATTTAGCATTTCAAAATTGATGTATTTTCTACCAACACTACTTACTACTACATTACTATACTAGTTACTGTTAAAATATATTTTATAATTTGTTTAACTTCTTAAACAACTAATTTATTTACGTTACCATCGTCAGCCACGACCATGCATCTTAAGTGGTTAATTAAATTTTATTTAAAAACGGTGTTTTCCACTTTAATAACCTTCAACCAATTTTGTTTGGGAATACAAAGATGTCTAATTGTATTTTTTAATAATATTTTTTATTAATTAGTCTAAATACGCCATTATTAAAATACGCCACACGTCGGACTCCAATTTAAATAAACGATACGTCCGACGTGTCTTTAATTTAAATACGTTACACGTCCGACGGGTCGATGCCATTCTCTTAAATTTATTGTTGTAGGCAGTTAAGAACTTTAATTAATACACACAAAAACAGTTACAATTTTTTATTTTACTCCTCAAAATATATCTACACTTCAGTTACACCGGGTGGCCTACCGTTCATCCAAACATAGGAAATAACATGGGAAATTCTTTTTTTTTTTATTCCTGATTCCCATTATAATGGAGAAGAATGGGAAAGGTATCAATTTAAAGGATACCTAACATTTGATATGTTGTTTTTTAATTATTACTGTTCAAAACGCAATAATAAAACGAAAATTCATATTTTCATTTTCATATTTTTATCAAATACATATAATAAAACTTTAGTAGTGTGGCTAGAATTAATTGACAATCTTTGCATTATTTAAAAATTTAATAATTAAATAGGTTCTAAATATTGACACTGCACCCATTTTCTAAATATTTTCTAAATTTACCACGTTCAAGTAAATTTTTGGTATTTAGTATATAATGTACATTTGTAAAATAATTTGTTATAAAAATTTCTTATTTTAAGTTTATTTTATTATATTTCAGTTGTTATGACGAATTTCCGCCATCTTCTGACACTTAATTTCCAAATGGAAGATAAGTATTTTAGCCAATTATAATGTTACCCGAAGCCAGCAACCAGGCATTACACGAGTTCTGGTACATACAATAATTCAGATTTTTTTTAAATTAATAATGATACCAACATTTATTTTATTCAATAACATGAAGCATTAATGTATAAATAAAATATTTTTAAAACATATTTTCTCAAAAGACGGAGAGTTTCGTATTATTTTTGATTTACAATAAAATACGAAGAGCTCAAACTCGAATAAAACATTATTATGCCATCAAATATATCCTCCATTAACTCGCAGTCTCCTCTCGAAGTTAACCACCCTCCGTAATAATCTAAAAGGCTTAATCTGATATTGTTTCTATTATAAACATAATTTTACAGAGAATTTGAGGATAAACTTAATGATGTTATATTATTGTTAATAAATGGAACTCACCGATAAACTGTGTCGATGATATTCTCGAGTAAGGGCCAAGTAGTACTTATAAACATGGGGCGGTAATGAACGTTTAGTTTCTTCGCCAATCCACATAATTCGACATTTACGTAACGATTTCCAATTGTTGGGATAAATGTCTTGTACATGCGGAAAACAATGCATAATTACACGTTATAAGTTTATATCTGTTAACTCGAGCACTAGTTCGTTACTTGAAAGATCACATTTTTAATATTTTCTTTTATGATGGCAAGTGAGTTTATGATGTAAAATCATTTTTGTCAAGAGGATAACGAAGGAAATAAACAAATTTTGTACCGTAAACAGAATTATTGCTTACACTAATATCAAATACTAAAATGTATGAAATTCTTTTAGTACAGATGATCCAATGGATTTAAAAAGATTAACTACCTACTGGTATTTTATGTTATGATTCGACATCAAACTATTGTAGAAACTGAAACATTAAAAGAAAATAAATTCAAGGTAATGTGCAGTTTTATACAGCCATTATTTTTTGAATACAATGTCGCGTAAGCGTCTTCCATTAACATTTATGATGCATTGTAATAAATAGGTACGTATTCTCAGAAAATTCAATGTAACGTCTTGCAGGGATATTTAATGCACTCGGGAATATGAAAATGGCTGGCAAAACCAACAGCTACAAACATTATGTTTCCACCATTAAGAAGGTGATCCGGTGCTATACCATGTAATTCATGTTACATGTCGTGTATTTTCAGAATGATCAAATCATTTAAATAGGTAATCGCTAGTTTCCCGCCAACTTGAAACACTTGTTAATGCAAAGAAAATAGAAGAAATTGTATCGTCCATTTTAAAATCGCGGAAAAGAAAAAGAAAGTATCGGGGATTCCCAAATTTTATGTTTATTTCTTTGTCAATGTTTGCATAAAGAGATGTTTTCAGAATATAGGAATTTAGCGATTATTTAAATTTTTGTAAGGTTCTAGAAATAAACGGCAAAAGACCTCTACACACGGTCACGCCTCGCTGGCAAAGACAGTCTTGCTCTGATATGTAAATCATCTTCTAGTCGAGCTAGTTAGAAGACTAGCGAAACGTGGTATTCTTAAATCAGTCACCATGCGGTTACCCATCCAAGTGAAGGAAGTTAGCAATTCTGCTCGACATCCATGAACTAACGAAAGCGGGTATTTGCATTGCGCTACGTCGCTAGGGTATAGTAGAAGTTGACTTCAAAGTATATAATATAATAGCAACATGCTACAAGTTTGCTGGCAGACAGCTGCTTATGTCGAAAACATTAATATCCTCAAATGTAAGATAAAAGAAAAGTTTTAACCCAAATAGAGAAACAATATGGTACCAAGATCGTAACAAAATAAATCTAAAATGGTTCCGATGGGACCTACCGATAAATTTTTGTGACAATTTGAAGAATGATTCGAGTGCCTAATATTATGTCTAAGCAAATATGATATATTTCGTACAGTTAGTATACCCTCGCATTAATGTAAACAGCATATAATGTAATATATTGCTGTTTGCTTTTATACTAAATTTATGTGGAGGGCAATATTGAAAAGATTTATATCATTGAGCCTTTCAAATTTGTTAATGGTCACTGGTTTCGAGCTGTTAGGAAGGTGGTAGGTACACGTTGATCAAGCCTACAGTAAGATTTTCGAAAATTCATTTATCACCAAATATTTAGAGAAGACTATAAATAAATCAACGATTGTCAAATCGGATCATAGAAAGGATAAAAACTAATTGTACAAAGTGAGGTTTACAAAAAAGTTTAAAAGTAAGACACACAAAATAAATGATAAACACTTTTCTCAAGTTAATTATGTATTTTTACTTATACAGTTGGACTAGTTTCCACCACCGGTCTTCCTACGAACACGATCATAAGAAAATTATAAAACATAATATTTATCATTATAAAGATTACGCCTCGAAGATTACTTATAAGTTACTAATAATATACAGACTATTAGTGTTTCTTTTTCAACTACTTATGTATAAAAGTACTGCTACATACATATTCGACATTAATTTTCGGAGTCTCTAGGCCAGGCCGGCCCTGATTATTATGTTTTAGAACTTCTCAACTTTACGTCCTTGGTGGTGTCCTTTACATTACCGTTGACATATTCGTCCAGGTTTAATGGTGAATAAATTTGTATTAAAATGTATAAAATGATTAGTTCATAATCAGTTGATAATTTTAGTTGGAAGTTTGGTAAATCAGTTCGTCCACGTATAGGAGGTTCTTCGTAGTTAGATTAGTTCAGTTTCGCATTATATGTAGTTTTCAGTTCTCGGTATATTAGTTTGTTGTTGTTAATCGAAAACTAGAAAATAGTTTGGGAAAGCAAGAAATATTCGTGAAATCGATAACTATTCCAGTCGAAAAGTATTGTTTACCTTTTCCTAAGTTAGTTAAAACATTTCGCTTCTAGGTGTGCTTTGAATTTAATTATTTATTGCTAATTTTGAAAAGTACTTGCCGATATAATACCTAGGTAGGTTTTCGATTATGAACTTGAAGAAGGAAGTTAATACGAAGAAGTTTGCTTTAACTGCTTGCACACAATATAATTTAGTAAGTTTTAAATGTTTTATGTTTTTGTTTAAAATGTGGAAAAGTATCCGTGCCAAAACCTCTTATGTAAAGATACAAACTAAACTGAAAACTTTTAGTTATGAATGAATTATTCATATGTTCTCCTTATTCTAGTTTACCAGTAGCAAACAAGATTTTCAGCAAATCGATTATAATTACAGAAAATAGGGCATTTTCCACGTCACAATATTATTTATTAAGGATTTTCTTGTACCATGTTTCACATTAATTTAAAAAAATAGTAAATATATCTCTGTAGAGATTTGGTAACTAATGTTCCTGTTAGTAGTATATAATAGTTAATTGAATAATGTTGGCCAAGCTTTTTTCTCATAGGGCATTAATAATAATGTAAAATTTCTGTTATAACCATGTTTTCTCGTTGTGGCTATTATGTATTAGATACTTTTAAATCACAACTTGAAGAAATTTACTCTACCTACGTTAATAGTCATCTGTCAAAAGTATAAAGTATTAAAACTAGAGACAAATTTTCTGTAATAAATTTTCTTCATCATCACCTTAGAATGGATAATGAAATATCTTTATTTAAAGCCCATCTTCGTTTATGACTGATGATTCAAGTAGTTATTGTACTTATCCAAGAATATTCGAGATAGGCAGCAATAGCATCAGCAATTAATAATATTCCTTGTTTTTAATCGACGAGTAGGAATAATATTATTTTCGTACTTGCAAAATAAATCGATTACTCCTATTATATCATATTTTGTTGTCATAACATATCGGCAAATTTCCCCAGCGAGTTAAGCTGGAGATGATTGATTTGTGTATGTATTCATCAAGGATAATCTTGAAATTCAATTTGTATCATTTTATGACATTATTTAAGATATAAGTTTTCGAAATAAATATTATCATAATTTCAAATAACAGCTCTCAAAGAAAATCACTTCCATTTTATTTAATTAAAGCAAACAGTAAGCATGACGGAATGGGCATGTAGCTCTGCCTAGAAGTCAACAAAGTTTTCATAATACGATAAAAGCAATCTTAATAATATGCAAACTCTAAATATTGTAGAAAAAATAATCAAAAAACTGAGAATATTCTCGCAACATCCAATCACTGTATTTACTCGTTAACATACTCGTATTTGCCTTCAATATCGCGTTTTCCTAATTCATTGCAAAAAAAAAATCCCCAAATTCCCACTTTTTAAGCTTTTAAGTGTTTACTTAAAACTTTATTTGATTTCAAAATTGGTACTTCATCTGTTTCGTAGTGAAACATGATAACGGTGTTAAAATTTTAACTTGGGCACATATTAAGCTGTTAATTAATATGTTTAAATTCATAAATTTAATTGAATATTTATTCAGTTAATATTTTGAATATACAATGCCTTTACTAACAACAGTGCTCCTAACTCGACAAGTATCGATTGCTAATATAGATGTCTGGGCTGCAGCATCAGGAGGGCTTTCATTTATGTCAACTTCATTTCAATTCACAGTCGACTCGTCTACACAAATTTGAAATAGTTGATGCTAATTTGTCAAATAAATTCATCGCCAAACTTGCATCTTTAGAGAAAGCTTAAGGAAATAAAAAAGAAAGGCATTAAAAATTTGCAATTCCAATTTAAATATTTTTAAATCTAATAAATTCTAGATGATATGATTCAGGTATTATAGAATTTTTAACAGTTGAATATCAAACACCTCGGTTATTACTCCAACTAATTACCCGTTACGAAGAAAATTCAAGGTAAGAACAATGTATTGCGATAAAGCTCTCCGAGGGTTAGAATATCCCTCACATAAGATAGAAGATTTTGAAATGTAAACTAGATAATATTATATAAAAAAATATGAAACTAACATCTATATAAGTATCTAGTGCCAAAAAATAGAGATCTTTATTTACACTGTACCATTGAATAAAATGTTGAAGATATTGTTCGAAAAAAACCCAATCTGAAGTGCACTTTGAATCCTTTTGTATCCAACTAATAATGTAACGTCTAAACCTGAATATGTTTTTGGTTAGGTATTTACTTGTACCATTTTGTAATTAAAAAAATAACATTTCTTAAAGTTCTGTGCTTTGTATAAACAAAGTTGATGATAAACTTGTATGTATAGAATCAAAGAGAAAAATATAATTAATATTCATCGTCAACTTATCTTGTACTTATCTTTTTAAAAAAATTGCCTTTGGAACTTTTACAAAATTTAATATAAGTCTTTTTTAGCCCCTCCCTATTTCACAGAAATAATCCAACTCACTTTCCTTTGTGCCATAGATTTTATTACGTTTTTAATACTACTTACGCGTCATAATAAGTTTTATATCTTTTGTTTTCCTTTCATGTATTTAACATTTAAAATCTTTTTAAAATCGCGACCGCTTCTCTCCCGTATCTTTGACGTTCATCAAAGAAATGTTCATACATAAGGGATCCAACTGTTTAACGCGAGTTGCAAGCCACAGATCTCAAATTTTCACATGAAATTATTTTATTTAACAATTTATTTTCGTGGCTTACAAAGTGGAATTTAATAAAATATAAAAATTTGTTTTACACTCATTAGAAACACATTAACAACAATTAACCCACTGAGATTAATAAAATTATGAATTAATTACGCCGAAGTGATTTTAATGTCAAGTTCAGTCTCTTTCAGTTACTTTGTGAAATAAACTCTTCCTTTATTGGTGAAAACGCAGTCTTAACCGCTAAGATGCGATAGTAGTTTGTATCTCTACTTTAAATCACAACTTCCTAACGCTTAAAGGTCGAACCTTCGACCAGTATGTGCTGTCGATACTGAAGTATGAAACGGAAACGTGAGCTCTAAACAACACCATATTGGAACGATTAAGGGTCACTCATTGAGCAATGCACACAGAAATGAATCTTTGAAAGCGAGTATCTTAGTTCAATCGAAGCTAAAAAAGGTCACCCCCAAATACTATAAATTACTTACAGCTGTAACTATTAACCGAAAAGTTAACGGCAATCAATTAAATTTCATTTGAAAGGAACATGCCAGCGCCTCTAATAATCAGGTTAAACATTTTTGCATGAGCGATTGAACGTAATATTTAACTCAAGGATTCTTCTCTTCAAATTCAATTTAAAAAACCACTTTTTTAATTCACTGGTGTCAGCTTTCTTAAAATAATCAATTGATACGTGGTTTAGGTAGTGTAACTCGATATTAACCATATCAATATTTTAGAAAACCCAAAAATGCACTAAACACTTTTCAGAACTAAAATGTTTAAAAGTTAGCACATGTAAAATACACTGTAAGTATTCGCAAACGTTTTCACCATACTATGGCATCATCAGGCGATGAATTAGTGAATCCTAATGAATCCTAATTCATCGCCTGATGATGCCATAGTATGGTGAAAACGTTTGCGAATACTTACAGTGTATTTTACATGTGCTAACTTTTAAACATTTTAGTTCTGAAAAGTGTTTAGTGCATTTTTGGGTTTTCTAAAATATTGATATGGTTAATATCGAGTTACACTACCTAAACCACGTATCAATTGATTAGGTTAAACATTGCATTACAATTATGTTTATTGTCATTTAAAATCATTGCCATCATAAAAGTAAAACTAAAACTATAAAGTTTAGTTATATGTCGAATTTGAAGTTGGTCAAAGAGTTTTATTTAAGGAAAACGTTAGTCTCAAGTTTTAGGACCCTAAATAATCATAAATTTACGTTGCTGAAAAGAAAATTCTACGTAAGGCATTTGAAAATAATCTATTAAATGGATTTATTCGCGATTATAACATTCGTATTTCATATAATGCTGTGCATGAAAACTGCCTAATAATAAATAATCTAAATTAAAACATAATCTAAAAAATCATAAAATTTTCATGATGAAGATTAAAAATTTAAATTACTGTCATTGTTGCTAAAAAATAGGTCAAAAGGCTACCGTTGTTAACCACAATAAAATTTATAAAATAGGTTTGGCATTCGATGGAGTCGCTACTAGCGCTAACCTCCAACTCACTTTCCCGAATTTCCCGCACAGCTATAGTTCCACGTTCCACTTCCTCCCGTTGTACTGCACTGCTATTTGCGCCGGCGAAACACACATCATTCGCAAATGTGTCGCGGCGCTCCAGTCATTGCATTGCTTTGCGACTTTTTGTTGTTTTAATGCCTCAGCATTATGTCGTAGATATTGCCTTTAAATAATTTGGAATATAAAATATTTCAAATTTTTAATCATAAAATAATAATTATTCTACGTTGCTATAAAATTTTATTAAAACCAAACTGCTTTCCTTTTGTGTAGTTTTCTAGTAAATTAACCATTCCATAAAATTAAAAGTTGAATTACTAATAAAATAATTTTATTTTTCAAGTCCTAGACACAGATTAAAAGTTGGATTTCTTGCTGTCTTAACACTACGAATGTCAGGCTAACAAAATAATGTTGAAAGTAACCCAAAATACCTCGAATTCAGATTAGGACAAAAATCAGACAAAACTAAACTCAAATTAAAATTTTTATTTCAAGAATGTAATTTTGTGCCTAGTGGATATTAAATAGCAATTTGTGTCAAGCTGCATTTTCTATCTAATAAAAAGTCTCATACAACTCGTATACAAATGATTGTTAGAAGCGAGCAAAGGTAATATAAGTTTTATACAAAATTTTCATTAATGTGTAATGAATGCTCTCTTAAAATCCCACCTTGCAGGAAACCTTTTGGATCTAATGCTTTACTTGGATTCGTCTATTCGGTTTGATCATCAAATCTAACCATTGTAAAAATTTTGAAAAAAATAAACTCTTCTTTTGAATTTAACTAAAAACTATAAATTTGAGAATGATTATTTTTAATACAAGTACAAGCTTTCACTTTAGATAATTCCAAATTAGCTGCACGGGTAGTAGTTCAATGCCCACTTTGTACTTAACCTCTAGGCTTATTGTACCCCGTTTTCCATTAAGATGTTAAGGAAAGTTATTAGTACTATTTCGATCCACAGTTTGATGTTCACCAGAGAGCTAAGCTAAGAAATTCTGCCGAGTCTGGGATTTGAACCCAGAATTTCCGCTCATAACTCAACTTAGTGATCACATCAAGCCACCACTGTGGTCTTCTTCACTTTAGATAATTGTTATTGTTGCGTAGTGTATGGCGTGTTGTACTTATGAACTACAACAAAATGTAAACAAAGAAAAATAAAAATGAAACAGTTAAAAACGCGTGAACAATTTAAAATTAATTCCAACAATTTAGAAACCTTTTCTGATCTTCTTCGGTCGGCCGCCGACAAACTCTTCTATGGATGCACTGAAAACTTTCGATGAACTACCCGGACCGTGAACCCATACGACTTTAATACGTTTGAAAATTAAACTCAAAAGCAAAATTGATTGTGGTTGGGAAGTACTTATATAATTACCGTTCGCTCTTCTAAGGTTAACCAAATGTGTTAAATTGTTATTCCAAGTCCTCTAGTTACGAGTTCCATTGGTCGATATGACTTCCCAACTTGATCTTAAATTTGTACCGCTTTTCCATTTTTCAGATTTTTCCAAAATTTTCCTTGACACTCTTGGATGTTGACTTAACTTCGTAGAATAAAATTTTCTTCCATTGTTTCGAAATTATGGTGATAATTAACTAATTAATAATGACTTATCATTGTGAATGTAGTTTTTCTAGACTCCGCCATTGCTGCTAAATACGCTTAAATGTTATTTACTTTTAGTGCATGGTGCTCCTTGACTTGATTTTATCATTTCCGAAATTTTCACCATTTTTAACTGGCCTCTAAGTTTGTTTAACTATGATAATGCACATTTATGCCGAATTTCATGTCATTTGGCTGAGTGGTTTAACCTGTGCGATTCATACTATTATTCTGTTCATAACCTAACCACACACTGGCATACAGACATACAAACGAACATTTAACTAAATTTCATCAAAAACTTATCGGGAGAATAAGAAACATTTTAATACCAAAATTTCGATTTTTGATTTTTGAGTGGATTACAATACTTTCAATATTACAATAATAAATTATTAGATCGCTAAATAAATACTTATTTTGACTCAGTTTTAGTTTATTTATTTAATTTAATTTAAAAACGCGATTACAAGATTGATTAAAAACTGCAAACTGTAACGAGTAAAAGCCACTTCGTGACGTCACACCCCATTTGAAATGCTACTTTCCAGCCACAAACTTTAATACTTATTTACTAATAATTTGTTATCTATTGATTTATTAATAACATCAAGTAGAGCTCGAACATATTTCTATTCTACATTTCTATGCAACATTTTTATGAAGTTTCAAAAAACCATGCAAGTTGTTCATTGAACACCCCGTGAAATTATTTTGAAGCTTTTTGTTTAAGTTTAACCCATGTCAATCTGCAATACGAAGTACAACTATTATTATAACATTTCTTTACTTAAAACTAAACAGGATTCGGTCAGATAAACTAAGGCTAAACCTTGCAGAATTTTAAAAAAGATGTAAATAAAAATTATATATAAATATAAGGTATAAGCTAATTTTACTGTATTCACACGTTACAACTAGAGTTCCAATGGTTTGAATTAACTATTAACTAACTAAAAGGAAATTTCCTCCACTTCACCGTTAAATCTTTCGTCTGGGGATGTGGTAACCACAAAATGATAATAAAATTTGTTAAATAATGTGTTTGTTTAAAAATTTAATGAAATTGTGCAGTTGTAGCTACCTACTAATCTTATTTTACTACTACATTTTCTTTTTTTGATTTAACTTTTTTATTACATACTTTGAATAAATTTAATAAAATTGTGAAAGCAAGTGAGGGGAGAAAATTATGATACTCGCTTCAAATTAGGTTGTTTAATTTGGTGTATCAGGTTATGTATGCAATTTTTGTCAAATTTAAGTATAAATAATGTTGGCAATGTTGTACCATACCCATTTAGTTCATTTAAATAGTAAAAATTAATTAAACCAGGTTGGTTTAAACAACCAGAATAAAATACGACATGATAACATTTCAAATAATATAACCCTTACTTACCTGTGATTAAACATTCAAGTGACATGTAATTCTTATTTAAGATTAAGTTACGAGTGTAATAATTTTGTAAGTAAGTTTTCCATTAATTACACTCATTTTACCACGTGGAAAATTGCACTAATTAAAAATGTTTTAAATTATTCCAAAATATCTTGTGTCAGTTTCTTGTTTCTTTGCGTGTATTGAATTTCGTTACAAAACAAATAACGTTGTAAATATATTTCGAAGGATAAATCTTTCTCAATTCTTAGTCATTCAATATTTCTTAATTTTACCTATTTATTCCATGCAAATAAAACGGTGTATACAAAATTATGTGTCAGAAAAATTCCGCGTTAATAAATTAATATGATCTACGATAAATAAAATTTTTCCGAATTTCACCCTCTATCCGCAATAGGATTTTGGATTTTGGATAATCTATCGTCTAATGTAACCAATCAAATTTTTGATTTGTCATTTTGAATTTGAATTGCATTTGTCCGACAATTAATTTGTCGGGCGGATTCGTTATCCGATAGATATCTCAAGATGAGTAAGTACTTTCGTGGTACTTTTTCCTGTACATAACTTGAAGTTACCTACTGCTATTACATAGAGGTTTAGTTCATCTCTCGTAAATTCCAATTTTAGTCTTGCATAAAAACTTTCAAATTTGAGGATGTCAAGTTGCAACAGATTTATGCAAGAAAAGTAAATCAAACTGTTATAATTTTTTCTAATAAAAACTAGAATCCTTAGCTCACTCAACAAAACGTTTGAATAAAACTAGTGAAACTAAAGAGCTGAATTTTTATATGGACATTTCCGGAGTAGAAAAATTTTTAAATTTTGTATTTCGTTCCACCATTGACAACGTAAAGCGTGTAAACAAATCTAAATTATACCAACATTACATGCATACAAATTATAATGAACTGTAATAATTATTACTATCTATCTTATAAATTAGATTTATTTAACTAGCAGAAATTCGAAACGATGGAATTAAATATAAACCACACAAATTAAATTTTTGTGCTTATACAACTGACGCTTACGGCGCAAAAGAAATACTTATTCTCGTGACTAAATTTTATTAAAATTCCTGTCATTTTCCGAATTTTAAAGAAGGATAATATTACACCTTCATTATAAAATAAAATTACGAATTTTTAAGAAGGGTATTAATAAAATCGATGGTGGATAAATAATAAATCCTTCCTAATTATTTTCTTCCTTTATAAGCTCCACTTTAAAAATTAATTAAAGATTACCCCTACCAGGAAACCATAAAGGATACCTAATATTTTGTCATTAAATTATTCTTTAGTTCTATCCTACAATCTTCTAAATTGATAATCCTACCTTTAAATGAGACCTGCTTAGCAAATCGATTAATTCTTGAACGTCTCTGTGATCCACATTACGTCGATGCTGCAATTCGCGAAGAATTTCTACTGTATCACGAAGTCTTTGGAGACCGTCGCTAGGTGGCGCCCTCACAGGTGTTATAACTTTGCTGCAAATGCGATCATACAGCTGCAAAAGAAGAAAAGAGTTTCATTTCAATAAAAACAACTACTTTATAATGTATAATTCAAGTTTTCGCAGTTAAACGCAGATTAATATTTTCAAGAGGTCAACTTCTTTATATTAAAAAAAAATAAAAATACAATCCTACCAATACTCTAACAAGAGCAAATAAATTCGCTGCAAGCGACACATTGTAATGATATATTAGTTGCTGTTTGCGTTGTACCATGGTAAATTTATACAATTCAATTATACTAGGTTTTTCTACATAGCATAGTGTAAATATCAGACTGGCAAGTTATAAAAAATTTTATAACATTTTTAAATAATATCTATTAATTCATTCTATTGCAATATCCATTATATACTACATAATATTATGAGCAAAAAAAATATAAATATAATCAAAATATGTGGAAGGTTTTTACTGAAAGCTGTTACTATTAGGCCACATTGCTCGTTTAATTACTGCAATAAGCAAAAATATATATTTAATTGCATAGCAATTAAGTTTAAATAGTTAAAATTGGGGAATAAAATTATACTTGTCTAAGGTTGATAATTATACATTTCAAGTCTCTAGAAAAGGAATGACAGAAAATGCGATCAATCGAAATTGGAGAAAGACGCGAACTGGGAATGCATGGACCCGTATGATGAATTGCGCCAGCGCAATCGTAAAATCCTAATATACCACCAATTGATACACCAACTGTTTCCTTAAATTATTGCAAAATTTTTAACTTTTAGAATAATAACAAATTCAGAAATGGAACATTGGCCAGTTGTTGTATTTGATATTAATTCGATAATTCAATGGCGTAAATTTGGAAAAGGTTTGTTTTATATGTAGATGGCATTAGATACAATATAATAACATCCGAATTTTAAACTTTCAATATTAAAGTAAAAACGTGTTACAAAATAACATAACAAAATTCGTGGTTCAGGTAATGAAATTTGAAACAACCAAAAGAGTGCCTAGACTTAATTTGGAGAGCTAAATTAAACAAACATTTTAAATTTGAGGTTATCTACTATATGTACCTCAAGTCCTTGCTACAGAACTTTGATATTACGTCATCGTTCATAATTATTTGTTTTATACAGTGTCCAAACACCCAAAATTTAAAATGAAATCACTACACAATTACAAACGATGACATAACACCCAAAGTTTCCTGGAAAGAACTTGACCCAATCGTTAAACGTTTTGATAGCATTGCAGAATGGAATTTTTATCATCGCCCGTGCCTGGTGTAGTTTACAAGCGAAATATTTGTGCATTTCAGTTTTACTGAAAATTGAATGAAATCCAGAATATTGGTATTTTATTAAAATCCTCATCTATACTTAACCTAAAGAGTAGAAAAAAGTAAAATCTCCGATGAATGTATACTTGCCAAGTGTCGTCATTAAACTCGAAATGTGTGAGAACATTGATTGAGGAACATATTATGATTGTCTTAAACCTTCTCTTTTATTTTAGATTACTGAAGAATTCCTGTAAAGTTCTAACAGTAAAACTGGAAAAACTATCAATTTAGCAATAAATCAAATTATTTTGTAACAATGTGTATTGTATATAATGCGCAATCATTCTGTATGTAAACATAATATAATTATAATATATAAACTGTAATTATAATTTTGAATACAGAAATAATAGCTGTCAATTGCAAAGATGATTCCGTCAATAGAAGTTTCAATCTAATAACCAAATAAACATTAAAAACTTCAATATAACAAGTTAAATGAAACAATATAATAGAAAGTATATTTGAGCTTTCGGCGACGTTTATTATCGCTTTGGTCAGAAATTTATTTATTTATTAAATTTATAAATTATTTAATTGTAAAATCAGATGTGGGTCCCAAGTTGCTTTGTGTCTTGACATTGGTCGGAGACATTTAACTATTCCCCGAAAGAAGCGTTTTATTCTAAAGTTTTCACCCACTTCCGGCCCTATCAAAAGCGCAATTGCAGATCTCATACAGTTGAGGTTACAATATGAATTCTAGTATTTATATTCCGCAGTCAAAAAGCTTAATATAGCAGTAATTAAAAAATAAAGTTTATTATTGTAACAATTTGTCAACCATTTTCTTAATGCACTTGGGCAATGTTGACATTTATAATTTAATGTGTGGTTTTTACATCATTGTCCGGGCAATGACGTCAATGCCCAATACAGGGTGGGCAATGATGATATTATTATTCTATAGATTCTATTTGAAAGTAATATATTAAATGTGCCTTTGCAATTAATACTAGTTATTAAGGGATACTGAAAAGTTAATTTTGTTAGAAAATATTAGTGATACGACCAAAAAAATGAGATTATTCTTAGGTTTTGAAATTTTGCAATTGTAAGTGCCATGAGTCACTCCCGTGCCAGAATAAAAATGATTGATTTAAAAAATTTTATTTCATTATTTTTGTTAATAAATGATTATATTATTATATTATAATACAATGAATACAACATATTATGTACGTAAATATCACTTGCCAGTTGGCTGTCAAATTTAAATTGCCATTTTGCTGTTCTTTATAGTAGTTATTCTATAATATTATCATTGTCCAATCCATTTCGGCCATTAACGTCATTACAATCAAATGAACATATTTACATCATTGCCCACCGTTAACGGGCGTTGACGTCAATGGCCGGTCAATAACGTTAATGGCCAGCGTAAACGGGCATTGACGTCATTGCCCGGCCATTGACGTCAATGCCCAATTTATGTCATTGACCGTAACACTTATACTAACAATATCGCTAAATGCAAAATCAGGTAGTTCGTACCAAATTTTTGCAATTTGTTTCATTGCTGAGTGCGCCCCTGCCTAGAGTCTGATTGGGGGGGATGGGAGTTTGCGTTTTGTACATGCAAAAGCGCATTTTTTAAGTTTTGTAAGTGTGAGAGTGTTTTTCGTGTACTCGTCGAATTTTAGAGTAAGTTTTACTTTTTGCATTGGAACTTTTTTTGACGATATTCTTTTACTCGTTCGATCTGTTGTTTTGTGGTGACTGGAAATCCCGTATTTGCTTCCGAATTGCCGAATATTATTATTATTTTGTATGGAACCAACCTCATGCGAGTTTATCGACAGATAGCTTTTATCTTCGCTCGCAAATTTTTCCAAAGTTAAAATTTATTAACAAGTTAAATATTTAATTTTAATAATTAAATTTATTTACTTATTTTGGTTCCGCAATTAGCGTATGCTATTTGTTCTTAATTATATTACTCCGAAGGAAAATAGTTGAGGCAAGCAGCTACGACTTTTTGTGTTTTTGGTTGCAACTGCCGTTGGCAGCACACTTCTTGCAGATTATTTTTTCATTTGATTATGATTATGACTTATGACCCTCGCTTTCCGCACTATCTACAGCTAGTATAACATCTACAGGGAATCTACAGTAAATAAAAGCTGGTTGATCGTTTTCCCAGCGTGTAGAGGGAAATTCTGGAAGACCCATGAGGGTAAGAGAAGTTGTTTGTTTTCCGACCTGGCTGATCGTTAGTGCTATCAGTGTTAGGATTAGTAATTTGTTTTTTTTTTAACCAAAGTTTCACCTTGGGTGTATTTAGGTGCTGCACTGATGGGCACAATTTGTTTGCAGGGTCGGAGATTGGGAATTTGGTTGATCCGAAGGGGTGAAGGAATTTTTTATTACAAGTTCATATTCAGTCTCTCCTTCCACTTTTCTTGATTCAAAATTTGGATCGTTATTATCTTCAGAAGATATGAAAGATGCAAAAATTAATATCTGTTTCCTTTCACACAATTCCCAAGTATCTTTAGAAAGTCTTTTGAATTCTTCAAATCTTGTACCCCGCATATTTATTAATAAGCTATCGCTGTAGTATTGTCTATTCTTAGCAGTATTTCGCAATTTTGAATTGATTTTGCAAAGCATTTCAACCGGAAAAATTCTGTACTATGCAGCCCTCATAACTGAAAACGCCGTATCTACATATGTTTATATGAGCAGATACGGCGTTTTCAGTTATGAGGGCAGTATGTGCAGTACTTAACCGAAGGGCAAGCAAGTGAATTCAAAAAGTTTATTCTGAAATAGGAGACGCAAAAATTCGGTAAAAAATAATAAGCATCCTGAAGGTCAGTTAATTATAGGATAGGTGCGGCATTCAAGCAGAAGTGACCGTGCCAATGGCCATAAGTTATTGAACAATTCAGTCCTACTTTCTAACAGCTACATTTTCCTGCGCAACCCTTCGTACAGTTCCAAAAAGTTGAATTTAAATATATGTCTGGTGCTGGTGATAAATGCGTTGGTAATGGCTGCAAAATGTCATTTTTCTTAATCCAGCCCCACTGCTCAGGATCAATGTCTTTTCCCAACTATGTAAACTTGATAATACACTCTACACAAATGCTGTTGAGATATTGGAGGAAGTTTTGTAGATTTGGCAAATGTTAAATATCAGTCTATGGCAGTTTCCGTTTTGGGAGCACCGAATATTTGCAAGAATAATCTTCATTCTATTACAGATCAGTTCGTCCAAAAGGCAATTTTCTTGCATAAACAAATGTGCCGCAGATTGCAAATCCGAACGTTTCCCAAACATTTTGAACACTTGAGTTAAAGCTGGTTCACACTATGCGATTTCTCATGTGACTTGTCGCATGACTTGTCGTATTAGAAATATTTTTACGTTCACACTATACAATTTTTGGTATTCAGTAACATAAAAACAAAAAAAAACAATGCGAATTGCTTATTATTTTAGATGGGATTTTTCATACGATAAAGTCACATGAGAAATCGCCTAGTGTGAACCAGCTTTTAGACATAAATGCATTTTTAACTTAGTCCGCGTCGTATCTCCAAAACCGTTAGACGTAAGAAAAAAATGTAGAAGATCATTAAGGTAGAGAATTTACAGACGTACAACTTTTATAATAGGTGTTGTTCCCATTTGGGCCATAAATGCTGAGTTAATCCCGAATTTGTCGTTTCCGCGATCTTTGGACGCGATTTTCTCGAATTCCTCCAGGTGTATTGTGGCGTAACTACCAAGTGTTATTCGAGACCTCCAAATAAACACAATAAAAAAGAAATTTTTCGTAGAGCACGAATTTAGCACCGAGGTCAATTTTATAGCTAAAACGCCTGGATTATTAATCGGTGTATAAAAAATTTTTAATACTCGTATTACCTATACAAATAAGCACTGGATATAATTAATTTTGTTATTCTCAATACATAATTGACTTTCGTACACTGTATTCATTAGTCCGCACTAATTTTAAAATACAGGGTTAATTTTTTTAATGGTGTTGAAGTAAACCACGAAAGCATAAAATTTCACCAAATCAAATTTTTTGCTTTGATCAAATTAACAATACTATTACGGTATAAATTAAGTTTACAGCCAATGAGTTTAACCTTATATTGTGTGAAATTTTACCAAATTTAATACATTATACACCTGGCAAGATAAACAACAAAAGTGTTCTAATAGCGATTAGAAAGAAGATTTCGATGTTTAAAATATTTAAATTACAATATTTCCTTTTAATAGTAAATTAATTATTACTTAGTTAAATATTTGTATTTTGGACTCTAGAAAGTAAACACGGTAAAAACATATAAAAAATGTGAAACACGTGTGTATTTAATGGATTAATAATTTTCCCCATTTCCATCACATTTCTTTCGAACATACTTTGGGATAATACTATAATACGAAGGTATAGTATAGATATTATGCGTTTACCGTATTGTACCATTAAACTTAAGTATTAAGTAATTTTTATTATCATTCCCTTAGCAAAACAAAATTATTTTATCATCTTGGTTATAACATTTGATTACTCAAATCCAATTTATTTAAAAACAACACAGTATAGTTGTTTGCTGGTTAATCGAATGTAAAGGATCCATGCAATAACTTGTTATTTACTTTGACGTGACTGGATGAGAGTAATCGTGATCAAATAAAGCATTTTCCTAAGCAATTAACAATTATTGTATGGTCGATAAAACAATTATAACGATATTCTGTATGTTTAGCCGCGAAGTTGTAAAAACTATTCATAATTATTTTTATAATCAAATTAAATATTATGTAGTCCAAATTTTTACTAAATAAATAATCACTTGATTATCCTTTATTTTATAATAAAACAAGTTTGGAAAATTTAAACCATCGTTCAGTATTGTTTACACAAAAAGTTGAAAATAAAATTGACAAATAATATGACATAATATTTAAAAAAAATGTCAATAAGAGGTCTTCCTATTAAATCTAGTTGTTGATTTAGTAATGCTGCAAACAATTTTTTAAAAGCTTTTTAATTTCAACTGCTTCCAGGCGATCCAGTTTTTGTCCATTGTCACAAAAAATATGAAGCAGATCTACATTTTGTTTACATAATACTGAACGATGGTTTTAATTAGCCGAAACATGTTTTATTAAAATAAAGGATAACCAAGTAATTATTCTTATTTAAGTAATAAAAATTTGGACTATAATATTTACTCTTTATTTATAAAAATAATTATAATGATGTAATTTTACTCCTACTGTATTCTGAAAACATGATTTTCAGTGAAAATATATAATTTTTAAAACCACTAACATAATGTTCGGTATGAAGCTTTTTATTATAAGTAGTATAATTTCAATATTTCACAAATTTTTTAAATATTATGCTTTTCGAAAAAATAGCTATTTATTATACAAGTGTCTTATAAGGCAAATAAGTTACGAAAGAAATGTTTAGCCACGAGAGCTTGCTCGAGTGGCTAATTTTTCTTGAGTAACTTATTTGCTGTTAAGACACGTGTGTAATACAAAGCTTTATTCAATATCTCGTAATAATAGTTTCATGTAATTTAAAGTTTTGACATTTTGACGTTTTTAAAATGTCAGATTTAAATTATGAAAACTAGTATAAAGTAGGTGTACTCATAATTTACATAAGTCAGTAGTGTTTTATAGATCCCATAAGATATGTAAAATCGGCATTATTATGCCTTCATAAGACAGAGGTGTTGGATAAAATATTTTAAAGTAGAGGTCAAACGAAACTTTATTTTTTGTGGTGAAATTGCAAATGAAAAGACTAAAATGTAAGTAGGAATATAAGCATTTTTACGAACGATAAGAAAGCGTTAAATGTAATTCAAAACGCATAAATTCTGTGGCTTCCAGTTGTAGCTAAGGAACGCAAAATAGGTTTATTAACTTCGCAATTATCGAATAATTAAGCATCGAAATTATCTGCAACGATGGTAAAATATGGAAAATCAACTGTCAGAATTAGTACGTTTTTGATGGGATGATAGAAACTCTGTTGCGACTAGGACTTTAGTCTGCCATGCAAAATTCCATTAAATAATATTTTAGCTCGAATATCAAGGCAAAATCCAAAAGCAATATTCGACTACCTAATGTTACAAGGCCTAATCTTACGGAATAAAAACCGGTCTACTTAGAGGAAATAATAATAGATCATGCCAAAAACACCGTAAATGAAGGTGATTGTGTTCGTGCTGAATTACAATTGACGTTTTCTGAAGAACTGGTGGAAAAGGAGCAGTCTGTAGAGTTAAAAATTAACATTAAAATTCAAACAGTTAAAATCATCAAGTCGACATTAAACTTTAATTTACTAAAATTTTATTAAAAATAAAGAAGTTTTATATTGACTTGACGATTTTAACCATTTGAATTTGAATTTTTATTTATACGACTTGTTCATTGTTGTTAGTAAAGTTTTAATTGCTTGTGAGATGTTCGGATTCTATAGTGACATATAGTAAGCCTATATACTAAAGCTGTGCACCGGATAGTGCACAAACCTGGTAGGTTTTTATAATAAATTACTAGCAGAGAAGTGTTTATTTTTCATTTTTATAATTTGTGAAAATACTTAAAAAGTTATTTTCAAGTAATTAGGTGGAAAATTTGAGTACGTATTACAAAATTTGATCAGACTCTTTCACGAAGAGTAAACTAATATCTTAAAAGAAGTCTTTTGAATAAATTTTCAACCTATATATTTTATAATCCAGCAACTTAAAGTTTACATTCAAATATTTTAGTATTTAGTTAAAACTGTATTCGGTAATACCTATAAGGCAATAATTTATTCGTAAAATTAATGTTATTTAAATATTCATGTTTAATTTCTAAACTTAAGATGTTTTTATAAAATATAACAGACTAGCAGGTTAGGCTTTTCGGTCGCCCTGACCTCCTGATATAAGTAAATAATTTAGGAACTATATTTATCGAAAGATATTAATGAATTAATGTCATAATCAGCTCCTAGAATCTCTTTAGATTGTAATTTCTTTACCAATCTGAAGAGATAGAAACATAGAAATCAGATGAACCAACATGCGGAGGGTAAGTTTTACCATCTGAAACCGACTTCATCTGTGGAAACAATAAAACACCAAACTATTTTAAAAATTATATATTTTATAAAATATATTGGAGCCAATATATTCGATTGTTATAATTTTCATAAAAGTTTCCGGTGGTAAAAATTTGAACGGAGGAAGGGTCGTCTCTTAACGACAAAAATATGATAAAAATCATAAGCTGGTACAACTTTTTGAGCCATATTTGATTTTTTTTAATTTTACATCTTCATCAGCCATAAAGTCGACTCCGAAACAAGCAGCCTTTCCTTCTTTCAAGAAATATTTTAGCATTTACAGCCCTTGCCTGCTTAAACCATATTGGAAGTTCCACCTGGTACTATCATTTTCTCGCTTTACCACTGGAGTAACCACGACTGTATATTCACTTCTTAAAAGATTAGGAGATCAAAATCATACAGCTTAAATATTGAGAAGAGTCAGTTTAGGATGAACAGCTTTCAATAAATTAAAGTAGATTGATTAGAAATATAGGTACATACTAACATACTATTTAAAATAAAAAGTCAGCTGCCAGTAATGACTTATAGAATGGAAATCATCGTGATGAAATACGCAAATAGGTTGCAAACCACATGGCACAGCGAATAATAGAGAGAGTTATAATGGGTAAGCTTGAGAAATAGAATAAGAAACACTAATATACAAAGAAAACAAAAGTTACGGAAATCTTAAAAAGAGTGGCTAAACTAAAATAAGTTCGGCGATTTGAGAATAAAAATCTTAAATTATGTTTTAGACACTAATATAGTTAAAATTTGTAAGCAAAAATCAACACGTTATCATCAAGCCTAAAAATTTTTAGTAAACTCTTCATCCCCTTGGAAGTCGAATTTTAAAACGCAATCCATACGTTTCAGTAGTGTTTATATCAAACAATAAATATATATTATTTTCAAAATTTGATCAAACAACAAGAGTTCTTCAATTTTTTGGGAAATGAAGATGAATCAGTTATATTGCTAGTAAAAATGTCATTCTCAAGTTATGAAATCATCAGAGAATACCTCAAAGACGATGCTTGATTTCTTGTTGATTCTACTATTCAAAATTGATTTTAGTAGCTTCAATATTTGTTTAACTTCAATTTTTAACAGTTTAATATTTTTTAGATTTCTTTTTCTTCTTTTTTTTGTTATAAAAAGTTGTTGTCTCCTTTTTTCAGATTTTGGGCTTTCAGTAAATTTTGAAGAAAAGAAACCAGCTGCATTTTGCAGAATTGGTTTAAAAATCAATAAATAGTCTAATTTGACCTTGAAAATGTCACCCAATTAAAAGGTTATTATCTCGAAATTCTTTGCCCGCACTTATCTTAAAATAAATAAATAAATCTTCTTAAATCTTAAATATTCAACAGTTTATTTTATTTTTTGGGGAATAATTTAATAATAATTGTTCCAAATCTTCAAAAGATTTTTATACTCGTAATTGAATTTATTAAAACATCAATCAGACTATTTTGAATTCTTTCGTCGACTTTAAAACACACCTACAGCCTATATATAGTAATACTTTCGCATATAACTCAGCTAACGTTTAGATAACTTTTGGTAAAAAATAATTACTGAGTATATTTTATTAAAATGTATGTATTATATAAATTAGAATTATTATAACTATAATATGGAATAGTTATTAACATGTGCAAATATTTTACTTAATACAATTATTTTTTTATATGTTAGAAAAATTAATGATCGAAAAATCTTACCGAGTTTCGAGACACCTGGACCCATGTGTAGCAAACTAATTTAACTAATTTGCATATTGTTATCCTAAAAAACAGTAAGATTTTTCAATCATTAATTTTTCTAACATGTAAAAAAATAATTGTATTTTAACTATATTATAATGTTTTCTCTTAACCCTAAACTTGACAAGCACTACTTTTTCGGTATAAAATTCTTTCTGTCGGAGATTATATTTTTCGGAGTTTTTCAATCCTACCTGATAAATGGAATTTTTGAAACCATGTATCTTGTAAGATACATTGCCAACTTAAGGGTTAAAGTGGAAAATATAGAATAAGGTACTTTTTCGAAATTACCATGGTAATGGCAAACATGAACCCAGGAGAATTGAAAGCTTTATAAGAATCGAAGACGATTATAAGAAAGTTGGTCTTTCTCCAGATTGCAACCGGATACCCCCAACAATAGCAGTTGATCTTGGGCAAAAACTAGCATATCAACAAAATAATCCTTCGTTTGCCTTCTTCAGCTTCGTGAATATTTTGGCACTAATAAATTTAGTAGAGATAAAATGACAAATTAAAAACATTTTTTTCACTTTTGTTTCTATTAACCCCATCGCACAGTGGTTCAGGATCGAAAAAAAACGGACAAAAATCATTTTTTCAAATTGCGTATATCGCTTCAAAATTTTTTTGGTAGGTAAAAGAAAGGTCACTGGATCTTTTCCTATAATATCTTGCTGATTAAGTAAAAATTCTATCTGCTAGAGTGTCGCAAATACAGCCCTTCTGTATGGCAGCTTACAGATTATTTTATCACCAACTTTTGAAGAGAGACTGTGGATTTAAAACGTGTTGATTCAAAATGAATTTTTTCTAAAAGCTTATTTGAAGTATATATACTTCATTATAATATATGTTAAAAAAAAATTTTGGATTGAAATGTTGAAAACAAAATTTATATGAGGTGTTTTACAAGTTAATCTAGTTTTATGTAGAGAAACAAAAAAAGTCCTGCTTAGTCCAGACCTGAAAAAATGTTCAAAAAATACCTTAAGCCTTCCTTTATAACATACTAAAAATTTGCAGGCTCGATTAGGCTCGGTTTTGAAATATTTATTTTTTAAGATACAATACATATTTATCGCTAGAAGCGGCAGCAAATGCATGCTTATTTTTACAATACTCTTAAGAACTTATGACTATTATTTAATCAAATATCTATTTCTAATAGATATCAAATCAAATATGTATTTATTGTTTATTTGTGAAGATTTTACTCATGATTATAATTTATAACAAAATGTTTTCCGTTGTCTAGAGGTAAAAAGACTTAAATTATACACCAGGGTCGCGTTTCATAATAGTACTAATACTATTAGTCGGCAAGTACAAGTTGAATATTATTTCTATTGAAAAATAATGAAAAATAATTTTTGGCTATGCTTGCAGAACAGGTTATTTCATGAATTAGTACCAAAAATCACGCAGCTAGGTGTTTAGATTAACGATTTGAAGAGTATTTAAAGTTACTTGTAACTTGTAATATTAGTAAATTTTCATTATGAAACAAGGCCCTGGAAGGTTTCAAAAACTCGATTTTTTAATTTTTACATTTTCTTAAAGTTTGATATAACGGTATTTTACCTGCACGAATGTGCAGGAAAGGTTGAGGTATTTCACTGTACAGGGTATCACAACTTTTTTTACTACCATATTATTTTTTTATAAATATAGGTTTCTTATTGAAAACAAAAATTTGCGGGTTATTGTACAGGGTAGTGCAGAATTAACGTTTTGGTTTAGGCTTAAGCGGCGTTCAGATAGAGATTCTTCTCTTGCCTTGCTTAGGTAGAAAACTGGCAAAAGTCAATCAGGTTGAAGTATTTTTTTCTAACAAACAAGGATAAAAGAAAATACTTCAATATGGATTAAATAGTAATTTATTTATGTTTCACCCCCTGAAATTCTCCCCATTCAAAGATTTAATTCTTTTAAATATTTTTCCAATGGATTTTTACTGAAATTGAACATATCCCCAAAATTATAGATTTTTTAGTAATTTATTTATGTTTCACCCCTTGAAATTCACCCCATTCAAAGATTTGATTTTTTTTAAATATTTTTCTAATGAATGTTTACCTCGTGCAAGTAGATTTCTAAAGTTTCAGATTTTTATCCGCTTTTTTTCGATTCTGAACCACTGTGCATCGCTTTTATTAGCTCTATTACACGATACCAACGATACCTAACAAAATACGACAGATCTGACCATATCAATATACAATAAATTTTACAAGAATGTCCACGATAAACAATAAGCAGCCTACCAAAATAAGTTTCACAACCGAAAAACCTTTAAAGAGAAGTTCTCCCTTCCCAAAACCACAAAAACACAAACACAAAATAAAATAAAACAGTTGTTTAGCATGAGTAAGAATCCAATACTGTCCTAATAGGCATCAAAGCAAAATTTCTTTGAACGACACATACTGATAAAATTAATGAAAAAAATTGTTAGCGAGCGTTTGACTTGACAACAAATAGCATAAGACGAACTTGGACTAAGACTCTGTCAGTTTCAAATAGCTAAATTTCTTTCAAAAGAAAATAAAATGGTGAACTATTGGAAAGATGTCAAGCGTTGGTGGGTCGACACGCGGCAAATAGTTAGGTAAGAATTAGTAAACTTTTGAGAGAAAATTACGGAACTATCCAACTAATAAATAATGTTAGAAGCACCAATGCTCCTAGAACATCGTCTACTACAGAGCAACGTTTAAATCAACGATTAATTTTTTATATTTGTTTAGAATGGTTGTAGCCCATTCTCTTCCACGCATAAGTAGTAATATGATTTGTGAATTTTCAAGTGCAGGTCTACTTTAACGTGGATTCCAAACCACGTGAAACGTAATTCACTTCTTCCAGAGAGGAATTTTACAATAAAACTGTTACGTGGCTTAGCAAAGCACTTATATGACTAAATTAAATACCAGTCTAATATACACAACAAAAAAAGATTGAAAATATTAAACGGTTTAGCTATAAGAATTTGTGATGCTGTAGTAAGTACAACAAGGGATATAAATATGTATGCAGGAGTATATTAGTATTACTGCCCAGTCAGAATCATGTTAACCCTTGCAGACCCAGAGTACATTATAGTGTACCTACGTTTATTAATTTATTTTGAAGTTGGTGACAAACTTATATGCTAGATAGCAATCATTTCTTAAGGAAAGAACACCGAGGAATTCAATAAAAATATAAAAGTGCTCTATGAGTAACATAAACTATGATAATAAATTAATTTAAATAAAAATTGTAAAAAAACATTCCGTTGCAGAATAGCTTAAACTTGAGTATAATTTTAGTTAAGTATAACTCAGCCAAATCTGATTATAAATGCATAATTTTTTTTTGCTAGTTGTTATCATACTAAACTTGGTCTACGAATAATAGTCACCTGTTTAAATCTGTTATGCGTTTTATAATGGTTTATATATTAGGTCAATTAAAGTTCACTTAGCTGTATTTTCTTATTTGAAAATCAGAAAATTATGAAAGTCGCCAAAAACACTTTTTAGAGCACAGTAATACGAAATTTAAAAAAAAAAAAGATTTCCTTCAGCCAAAAAAAGTCGGGTCTAAAAGGGTTAATGTTAACGTAATGATAACGAACGGGAGCTTTGGATTGGTAGATCAGCAAAAACATGGCTTATGATTGGAGCATTTGTTAACATTACGTTAACGTTAACATGATTCTGACAGGGCAGTAATACTTTTTATTCTTAAACTTTCACACAATTAATTGCCATTAAAAATGACTGTCGGAAATTTAGTATTTAATTTTTTACAGTCAAAATGAGGGAACCTCTATGATAAGCAAAATCTACATATAAAATAATTTGTCTTACCTCTAACAAAGTATGCAGATGGGCATCTTCTAAAAGAGGTAGCAAATGCGCTCTTTCGTGAGGTTTCGATTCTTGCAAACAGTAAATATCATCAAGTGAATCCATAATTGTAGCAACAGCTGTAATCAAAATAATTTTTCATCAGTTCATCATTGTCATAAAACGTTAAAAGTATTAATAATCAAAAAATTAACAAGTTAAACAATTAATTCCTTTAAGTTTAGTTAACAATAATTATGATTTATTAGTTTTTGATAGTTAATATTTACATTTAATACAGTACTTCATATTAAATTAAAAATTATTAAAATTATATAAATACAAATTATTTTTTTAATTATATAATTTAATAAATAAAACTTTTTCTAATCCATTTGTTGAAAAAGGTTACAGAAAGCTGAAATTTTGAAGGTCAGTTCAAAATTTTAAAAATTGCTTTCAAGAGCAAGAATACGGAAAAAATAAAAAAAAATTATTGGGAACAGTTTCCAAATCTTATGGAAGATTGAAAAAGAGGATGGAACATTTATAAAATTCGAAAGAAACTGATAAATAAATATTATGCAGGTAGGACAACCATAAATCAATCGGAATAGGTTGCTTACTGTAACATGCTATACGGCATTGCAGACAAAGAAGAAGACACAACACGAAATAGCCTAAGTGACGACGAAGATAATGAAGTTACAGAAGAACAATGTCAGCTTGAAGCTGTAATAAGAAAAAATGAAGAACAAAAAATCTCTGTGGGAAAAAAGTAAACGTCTTTAACAAAATAATAAATACACAAAATACGAATAACAAGATAAAGACATTAGAGTCATTCCATATGAAATCACCAAAAAGTAGAAAAAATTGTTACTGCACCATTTTAGATTTTGATTAAATTTTGTGGGAATGTTCTTTGGGGTTCCAGAGACCAAAATCCAGAAGGATTTAATTTTCCCACTCGCCACTTCCGGTCCACACAAAATTAAACAATTAAAAAGTCTAATCTTTGTGGTTTGCGGTTTTAGCTGTAAAAATTTTTCTATTAGAGATATCTAGTCGACCAAGGTGGCATTTGAAGCTGAAAGATGGTAGTTTCTAAAAAAAAAACTATAAACATTTACATAATTCATATACCTGAAAAATAACAAGGTATTGAAAATACGTGTATTTTATTGATTTTTTGTGATTTTCAATTGACTCCAGTGTCTGAACTGTTGAATATAAACGTCTAATCGTTCTCTGATATCAAAGTGCACATATCATAAGAGAATAAAAAATTTAGATCGACTCGTTCAGTCAACTAGTTATGAAAAAATCTTTTCTTGAAATTTTGAAATTTTAAGAATTTGCATATTTCGGGCTACAATTTGGCCATGTTTGATAAGAAATAAAATTTTGAAATTTACAGGATACTTAGTTGTTACCCTTAACTTCAAAGTCCTTCTTGGGATTTTCTTCTCTGGCGGATGTACAGGCCTTAAAAGATCAGCAAAACATCAAAATTTTAAGAATTTGAATATTTCAGGCTACAATTTGGAAGTGTTTGATAAGACACAAAAAATTGAAACTTACAGGTTACTTAGTGCTTACCCTAACCATCAAAAAACTTCGAAGTCCTTGTTGGGATTTTCTTCTCTGGCGGATGTACAGACGTTAAAAGATCATCAAAACTTTAAGAATTTGCATATTTTAGGCTACAACTTGGAAGGGTTTGATAAGAAATAAAAACTTGAAATTTACAGGATACTTAGTTCCTACCCTTAATTTTGAAAAACTTTGAGGTCCCTTTTGGTATTTTCTTCTCTCGAGAATGTACAGTCGTTTAAAAAAGAGCAAAAAATTTAGCGATTTGTTTCTTACAGCATAAGTTTTATGTGTATTGATAATATGCATATATATATATAATAACAAAAAGAACTTTAAAATTTTTCGAAGTTAAAGGTAAGAACTAGGTAACCTGTAAATTTCAAATTTTTGTCTGTTATCAAACATGGCCAAATTGTAGCCCGAAATATGCAAATTCTTAATATTTCAAAATTTCAAGCAAAGATTTTTTCATAACTAGTTGACTGAACGAGTCGATCTGTAGTATATTATACATCATGGGACTAAGGTACTCGGCTACCACCTCGTGCAAAAACCTTCGCACGCGGGATGAAAAGTAGCACCTTAGTCCCAAGGTGTATATACTATTTTTCACAATTTCGCTGAAAATTCTGAATTACATTGGTTAATAACTAAATTTGAGATTTTGAAATTGCAATAATTCGAAAACGGCTCTAGATATCGAAAAACTGAGCAACAAATTTACCCCCGTGATAACAAGCCCCCAGCGATTTGTCGTAAGAAGCCATATGCAAAATTTCAGATCAATAGCGCGCAATAATGGCGCGAAAAAAAAGTATTACTTTAGTCCCGCTAAAGCGGGAGTCAAGTGAGCTCTTTACTCCCGGAATTGTAAAAAAAATTTTATTCTCTTATGATATCTGCACTTTGATCTCAGAGAACAATTAGACATTTATATTCAACAGTTCAGACACTGGAGTCAATTGAAAATTACAAAAAATCAATAAAATACACGTATTTTCAATACCTAATATTTTTCAAGTATATGAATTATGTAAATGTTTATAATTTTTTTTAGAAACTACCATCTTTCATCTTCGAAATGCCACCTTGCTCGACCAGATATCTCTAATAGAAAAATGTTTACAGCTAAAACCGCAAACCACAAAAATTAGACTTTTCAATTGTTTGATTTTGTACCACTGGAAGTGGCGAATGGGATTTTGGTCTCTGGAACCCCAAAGAACATTCCCACAAAATATAATCAAAATCTAAAATAATGCAGCAACAAGGATTTGAAGATTTCATATGGAATGACTCATTGATAAAAATTACGATTTTAAACAAAAGTTTGTTAAAAAAACATTTTACTTGTCGATAAACTCAAAATTGATCATCATTCTGAAATGTCTGTTCCGCAAAAAACATTTTAAAAGCATGCACAATTTCAGCTTGCGGTGAGTATTTGCTTCCATACCATTTTATGGGTCAGAATAACTAATCAGAATATTTAATCGCTTGAAGTGATAACACATCAACAGCACGTCTTTGAAGGGCAAGCACCCTATCCATCTCAAAAATGTTAAGTTTGTGAGAAAGATTCGCTCAGGCATACTACCAGCCAATGCGCACCAGTAAAATATGCAACTGGCCAGGGTATCATAAAGCCCATCAATGTGGGTGCGCTAGTTTAACTACAAAACTATTTGAGCACACACAAATCAGCAGTACCCCGTGCTCTGGAAAGGTCATGTCAGAAATAGTACTTCCGCTTACTGAGGACTGTTTTTTGTCGGTAAAGAAAGATAAAATCATCCGAAAACACGGACAGAAGATTGCAAGCGTGGCATTTTGGCAATGCTTTGGTAAAATCCAAAAAGGAAACACACAGTATTTACCCCCCTCGCTTTAAAAAAGGCAATTATCTTGTTAACTAGTGCCATAATACACATTCTTAGTGGAGTGGCCGGATCTATAAAACAAAACCGAAACTTCGAATAGTAGAGAGATAAAAAGAGATACATGTATATGATGTTAATTTCTGAAGTAAAATTGTCGCCCAGTTTAAACATTTTCGTAACATTTAATAAATTCATCTTCTTCTGCACTTGTAATTATGGAAATTAACACTTTGGCAACGTCCACTATGAGTAGGCAATAAAACATCTAGTAGTTACAATCCATATATCTAAACTATATACCTACCTACTCTAAACTTGATCATCGGAGTTTTGTAATAACCAATAAGATCGATTTTAACAGAGCGACCTTCATAACTACGCCCCAAAGACCTAATATTGTCTTTCACACAGAAAACATAATAGAGTAAATTTTAAAGTAAACAACTTGAAGTTAGATGTCTAAGAATCGGGAGAGACTGACCAAACAAATCAACATTATTACGTTTATAATAAGATAATAAGGAAATAAGTAATAAATTAACTTCTTAACCACTTATTGACCTAGTTTCTTATAATATTTAAAAAGTGTTAGTTTGAATTTCAGTTACTAAAATCGTTCAATAATAATCGCTAGCTTCCCACAATTATTAAAAAAAATATCTCTCTTGTAAACTCGAGAAAAGAAAAGATTTTATTCAATTGAATATCTCGTAAAATGGAACTAGATTTTGTGAATACCCGAAAGTGAGTTTTTATTTTATGAAATATTCCAATAAGTAAATCAATAGATTTTTTCGCCTTTCTATCAAGAGATATCGTAAGATCGTGGAAAGCTAACAATTATTTAAACATTCAATAATTACAATTATTTATTCGATAAGTGAACGTAAAAATCAGTAATTAAAATTCAAATAGATTGCATTATAAATTAAAACTGAAAAATTATAAAACACATTTGTGTAGTTCTATAATTTTTAAATATAGTAATAATATTCAATAATATGTTATGCTTACCACAAGACGAAATTTCTTCGTCTTCAAAGTCTGAAAAGTTATCAGAAGGAAAATCTTCTCCTGAATACCATTTAGTGGAATTAACGGCACTGAGAATCATTGTTTTTAATTTTCTTCTTGCATTAAATTTTTTGAGCTCTTCAATTGCATCGCCAAGATGAATTCTAAATCCTTTATCTCGTTCCTGAAAATAATTATTTACAATTTTATAAGTCATGATAAAGAAGATGATGGTGTTCAAAAAGTTTTCAGTATTATATAACGGTTTACAAACTAGTTTACATAGTAGTTATGGATTATATAAATAGGTAAAATAATAATTATTTGAAACTTTTAAGAGATGGCAACAAACTTTTTATGACTTTTTCAAAACTTTTTGAAACCTAAACTTATGCACGTTCTTAAATTTAGGCAAGAAAAATGAAGTGGTTGCTAATAATTTCAAAAGTTCTAATGCAATTATTGAAATATAAAACAGTTTTCACAAAGCAAATGAATAACAAAAATAATATGTAATAATTGATTTAATAAATTGGTTGATAAATTAAAATTTTTTAAAATATATACATATTGCTATGCCCCCAACGGTATAAATTGCCAAAAACCACCCACTACCGAAAAACGCCTCGCTGGAGCGCACACATCTTTGAACATGAGACTCTCGTGAAATCTTAATGAATAAAACAATAATATGTTGTTAAATTTTTGATTTAATTACTCAAATTAGTTATAAAATTCTCCAAAAATACCAATCCAATCCTCAATATTTACTTGAATTGAAGCAAAATAGTACAGATGTTTTTATATCTTCGTCTTACATAAGATCGATTAATATCTGACCAGAAGCCGTATAGCTAAATTTTCAATTTATTTAAATCGTAATTATTTCAACGTAGCTAACTGAAAATTTAACGTAATGACTCAATTTATGAATAATAATGAAATTTATAATCTCACGATGAAGTTTTTAAATTGTTTAAGAAAATGTTTAAGTTTTATTTCACAATAATGCGCTCACCCTGTACTTAAGTTGGAAGCGGCCTCTCTCGGTGATCACTTTGTTGTTGTTCCTCACATTTAAAACGGCTACTGATGGTTTGAAAGTTTTATTTGTGTTGATTTTTATTTTTGTGCACTTATTCGATGATTCTACTTGTAAATTCTTCCTTGTTTACTTATTAATTCACTCTTCATTTACGGTACGTAACATTAGCTTTGTTTTGTTGATTGCGACATTTGTAAATTTAAACTAATTTTTCATGATTGCAGGTTAAATTTTCATATTTTATGGAGACACAATTTAATCAACTTACACGTTTGGTGGTCTCAGTCGCAATGTCCTTTTTTTATTCTGCGCATTTTGTTCTTACCATTTTCAAAATTACCAATTTACAAACATAAAACAACGGCGCGAAATTCGATCGGTGAGTATTAATTTTCGTTGTTACACTTTCTCTTTTTAATTTTTAAACACTTTTATTTTAAGTTTTAGGCCCTAAATGCATTATCATTTACAGTCCTGATCATTATTAATCATCATCCTCTCATTCGAAGATTTGTGATCTAATAACATCTTTATTCTTATACAAAACTATGAAATGATCTCAAATAATTCATCGGTTAAGTATTTATTTTAGAAATTTATAACTAATGCTTTCCTCTTTTAGGATTATACTACAAGTCATCCTATTATTTTATTTTATTTTAAAACTTAATTTCTTCTCATCGGGTGATGAAATTTAAACAACTAAAGTTACCGTAAAGGCTCATAATTAGCTTAATTTAGTAAAAAAAACATGACATTAAATACCCCCTTTATTTTTTTTTTTTAAAATTTTTAAGTGTTAACTGAAATTTTTCTAAAACAAAATAACTAAAGTCTTGTTTTTTTTTTTTTTTTTTTTTTTTATAATTACTAAAAATTTATAAATTCAATCAAACTAAAATCATAATGGCAATTTCTATCAAATATTTACAAACTTACAAAATAACTAAATTTTCAATTACATTTAAAAAAATAATTTTCAATTTAATAATTAAAACAATTAATTTTTATCTGATATAATCCCTTATTAAAATAAATTATGTAAAATCGTTTTTGAAACCAATAATTTCAAGAAAATCTGAGTTATTATTTTCATTCAGTTTTAAACTTTCTTCCAAAATATTGAACAGTTTTAATAAACCTTTTTTTTTTGTTTGATGATTAGCAATAAAATTTTTCAAAATATAACTTAGTTTTAACATGTTACTTGTTTCACGTTGGCAATTCAATTTATTTTTATAACTTCTTTATCAAAATTTTCTTTTCCTTTAACAAATCGCTACTGTTTTCTTCAAAATAACTACCCCCTTATCTAAATCTCCAATCCTCTTAAAATACACATCATTAATACAATATCAATTATTAAATTATTTATAAATCACCAACTTTTAAATCTACTAATACATTTTAAATTCCAAACAGTAATAATTAATTATCAAAATTATCAACTTTAATTAAAAATCTTTATTATAATAATCCTTGCCTAAATTTTAACTTGTTCCATGTTTTTTTCATCAAATCAGAATCTTGAATTTTGTTTATTTGCCACTGTTTTTAAATCATCTCAATTTTATTTATTTTGGAAATCCAATTTATTTTTATAATCATCATTGTCAATTATTAATTTTAATTAGTTTCAGCTTTGTTTTACCCCTATATCAATTTTTCATAAACGAATAAAAGTTATTTTAAATTTTACAATTGAAAAATAATAACGTTAAACTATCAAAATTTTTGTACAATAAATCACTATCTAATCAACCATAATACCTTTAGATAAATTTTAACCTATGAAACTAAGTTTTATATTTTACCCAGCAAATATTTTCATCAAAATCCATTTTCAAGCACTTCATCATAAATAATTCAATTTAATGTTTATTAAATTATTATTAATACAAAAATAAAACACCTCGCCACTTATATTTCCATCGGCCCAATCTTCCTATCGCTTTTAGATGCGACCATTTTTTTTCTTCACCTACTATCTTCTTTGTCATTATTATCATATCATTTTCAAAATCTTTATTTGCCATTTCGGTTTTATTTTCATCCAATTTTTCTTGATTTTCGTCTTGTTGGTCGTTTTCTTGTAAATTTTGTTTTTGCTCTTCATTCTCTTCTTCCGGTTTATCATCACAATCTGTTTTATTTTCTTCCTGCTTCCCATTTCCAAAGTTGTCTTGCATTTTTATTTCCAGTTTTTCTATCACATTAATATCATTTTCTAAAACTTCATTTGTCTTTATAACTAAATTTTCATTTTCTTCAAGTTCATTTTCACTGTAATTTTTCATTATTATCGCATAATTTTCCGAATTCTTATTCGACTCTTCAGTTTTATTTTTGTCACACTTTTCCTTTGTTACCAATTTCTGTAATTCTTTATTAATTGTTATTGCAATTTTATCATAATTTTCGTTAATTTCCCACTTTTTGTTTTCCATGTTAATTACATTTTTATCTTGTAATCTAGCTTCCGATTTTTTCCAATTTTCTTCCATCGTGTCAATTTTGTTACTTATTTTTGTATAATTATCCTTCATCTCTTTTTTTAAGTCATCATTATTGTCATCCATTTTTTTGTTCATTTTTTCATGAAAATAAGTTAATTGTTTTAAGACTTCATCCCATTTTTTGTCTTCCATTTGGGTGCTATTTGCATCCGGGTTAAACTGAGGACTGTCTTCAATGTTCGGTTTTTCCATTGTAAATTATTGAATTAATACGTTTTAATTTTCAAAACAAACGCGTTTATAATTTTAAAAAAAAGGAAAAACTATAAAAATTGAATTTTATTCTCAAATAATCCTAAATGAGTTCAAATTTATTTTTTTGGCGTGAACATTTGATAAAATTTTGTGCCACATTTGTTTGTTAGCCACATTTGTTGTTAGCCACATTTATTGAAAATTTATAGAAATGACCACATTCGTTGACAAATTTTATCAAAATAGACAAATGTGCATGAAAATAATCTTTTAATTTTTAATTCTCAGGGTCTACAGTGAGTTCTAAGTTAATTCGAGCCCCACGTTAAGGGATGCCAATTAATGCTATGCCCCCAACGGTATAAATTGCCAAAAACCACCCACTACCGAAAAACGCCTCGCTGGAGCGCACACATCTTTGAACATGAGACTCTCGTGAAATCTTAATGAATAAAACAATAATATGTTGTTAAATTTTTGATTTAATTACTCAAATTAGTTATAAAATTCTCCAAAAATACCAATCCAATCCTCAATATTTACTTGAATTGAAGCAAAATAGTACAGATGTTTTTATATCTTCGTCTTACATAAGATCGATTAATATCTGACCAGAAGCCGTATAGCTAAATTTTCAATTTATTTAAATCGTAATTATTTCAACGTAGCTAACTGAAAATTTAACGTAATGACTCAATTTATGAATAATAATGAAATTTATAATCTCACGATGAAGTTTTTAAATTGTTTAAGAAAATGTTTAAGTTTTATTTCACAATAATGCGCTCACCCTGTACTTAAGTTGGAAGCGGCCTCTCTCGGTGATCACTTTGTTGTTGTTCCTCACATTTAAAACGGCTACTGATGGTTTGAAAGTTTTATTTGTGTTGATTTTTATTTTTGTGCACTTATTCGATGATTCTACTTGTAAATTCTTCCTTGTTTACTTATTAATTCACTCTTCATTTACGGTACGTAACATTAGCTTTGTTTTGTTGATTGCGACATTTGTAAATTTAAACTAATTTTTCATGATTGCAGGTTAAATTTTCATATTTTATGGAGACACAATTTAATCAACTTACACGTTTGGTGGTCTCAGTCGCAATGTCCTTTTTTTATTCTGCGCATTTTGTTCTTACCATTTTCAAAATTACCAATTTACAAACATAAAACAACGGCGCGAAATTCGATCGGTGAGTATTAATTTTCGTTGTTACACTTTCTCTTTTTAATTTTTAAACACTTTTATTTTAAGTTTTAGGCCCTAAATGCATTATCATTTACAGTCCTGATCATTATTAATCATCATCCTCTCATTCGAAGATTTGTGATCTAATAACATCTTTATTCTTATACAAAACTATGAAATGATCTCAAATAATTCATCGGTTAAGTATTTATTTTAGAAATTTATAACTAATGCTTTCCTCTTTTAGGATTATACTACAAGTCATCCTATTATTTTATTTTATTTTAAAACTTAATTTCTTCTCATCGGGTGATGAAATTTAAACAACTAAAGTTACCGTAAAGGCTCATAATTAGCTTAATTTAGTAAAAAAAACATGACAATATATAAAGAATATTAGTAGATTCGTGGTTTATGTAGTGAAATTCAAAATTAACCATATCAGCATTGAAATAATTATGTACTTTAGTATATGTTTCGCACACGTTTACACTATTTGTGGCGTAATCGGGCGATGAATTAGGAATATTAATCAGGAATTAGAAATACAAAGAATATTATCATTTTATTTTCAAAAAGTGGTCAAAACTTCTAATATGGTTAATTCATAAAGTCTAAAGATAATGCTTAAGTTTTGATCTATTTATCCTCAACTTCTTAAGCAAAACTTTTTAAACCAATTACAATAAAAACTTACACGTATCCATCTATGACTAAGAACTTCTTGTATTGTTATTCTTTGAGCTGGATCTACTGTTAGCATTTGTTTAACTAAGTCTTTTGCACTATCACTTATGATTTCCCATTCAGGTGTATCAAACTAGAACAAATGTATAAACTCTATAGCGTATAAAACTGCAAACATTTTTTGTTAAAAAAAACAACTAAATTACTGATAAGAGGAAACAGAACAAAAACTATTGTAATTAAGTAATACGTAATCATACGGGGTAGCGTGAATAAAATTTAGTAAATATACATCGGTATTTAAAAAAATTCATATTCGTCAAAATACAAAAGATAATTGCGGAAAAAATACCACAAGAGACTTTTGCCATATCTCGATGAATTGTTGTAAAACTTGTAAGTCATGAAAACCTGTATTTCAGCAAAATATTTTTGTTACAGTAAACCCTCCTATAGCGCGCTTAATTGAAAACAGCATTATAAAATACCCGAAATCAGCATTACAAATCACGTTGCTAATATTCATTTTCATATAATGCGATACAAACTAACCGCGTTATAAGAGGGTTGACTGCATTATAAAACAGTCCTAATCCCGTAAATAAAATTTAAAATCCCGATTTTTTCGAATTTTGCTTTCTTGAAGTTTCGATGTGCACTTCTTTATATCTATGACCCTAACAATAGTGGGCCATTTTCTTGAATCACTCTATAACATAATTGACAAAAGAAACAAAAATGAAGGCGAAAATAAGTAGAAGTAGATTACAAAAATGTTTTGAATTTGCTAATTTTTATTCACATCACAATAAAAGTATGACTATTTTATTGTTTTGAAAAGAAAACAAATTTTCGTCAAGCTGGTCAGTTACTCATATTTAACATTCTAAAAGTTCTGCCACGTTAAATTTAAAGAAAAGCTGTAATTTCACTTTATACCAATACATTTGATTGCTGATAATTAGAACGAATTCGTACAGAAGAATTTTTGAAACAGAACTATTAGAAACTGCTTTATCAATAAGTTGTAGTCAAAGTAAATGTTTTTAGTTTTTTTTTTAATGTTTCGGTATAGTATTCCTGCGTAGTTGGTAACCGAAATTTAATCATCTACGTGGTAATGTGCCCGGACTTTTAGCAAGTTAAACAAGATGTCGCATTTACCTCTCTACAATAATTTATTTCTTTCCCAAGTTCTATTGGTAAAAAATAATTCTACTGAACTATTGTTAAAAAACGTTATTTGTCCAGTTTATTTTGAAATTAGATATTTCATGTCAATATTATTTAATATGAAACAAAATAATGTATTGTTTGTAATATAAATCAAAATAATTTAAATCAAATTTAAGAATATTTCAATAAATGTACTAACATGAAGCTTGCCTCTACAAATTGTATCAAAAAGTCTTCTTCCAGTACCATGAAATGGAATGCTACCGGAGAGCAAAATGTGAAGTATCACACCTGCTGCCCAAATATCTACAGCTTTCCCATATTGTCGTCTCTCCACAACTTCTGGAGCCATAAAATGTGGACATCCAACCCTACCTAATAATAATGAACAGTGATGTAAATTAACACAGTTTTATAATCATTATTATTATATTTCCACACCAGTTTCAGCCTTCTTTTAATAATTTACTTTTTAATTATCATTATTTTCACAAATAAAACCACAAACGCTCAAATTAGAAGAAGATAGCATAACTGCTGTGGAAAGCTTATAAAGTACTTGAATTTTATTATGTTTACTCGTAATAATACGTATACTAAATAAATTATTATAAACAAAAGATGAAGTTTAAATAATAGAAATATATAATGTATTTACATAATAATTTTTCCCTATTTTTAACCAATAACGAGTAACATGGGATTCAGGAAAACGAATTTAATATTAAATTATAATTAATTTCCAAAACCTGACTATTTAGTTTGTAGGCACTTTTCATTTTTATATTAGCCATAAAACTTAGTTAGGTATTTATGTTGAACTTATTAAATCCACTTTAAAAAGCCGTAATAATATCATAAAATTGTTATTTGATTTTGCATAATTACGATTCACCTATAAAGGTGTAAAGAATACTACATTTTTATTTTATTTAGAAATTATCGAACAAGTAAAATTAATTGGCATGTAATTTTAATTATCTTTCCAATAACTTCCAAGTAAATTTCAAATGAATTCAAGATAACATTTTCTTAGTGACAAATCTTAGACAAATACTCTCGAATCGCAAAAATCTATAATGGAAAATTCATTGAATATGAAAGGTAATATAAAATTGTTGACGTTGATTTTTCTATTTTAAATTCTCTATTAGTTAATCTGATTGCTGTACTTGGTAAAGTAAACATAATAATTAAATTTTCAATTTATCGACTATGTAATTTGCACAGTATATTTACGATACTTACTCAAAACATTTAATGTTGTTCTATCTGGAAGTTGTACCGCTACTCCAAATCCACCCAATTTTACAGGTGCAGAATTTTCGATTGTTGCTAGCAGAACACATTCTGGTTTGATATCTCGATGAATAATATCATTTTCGTGGCAATATCTCAAAGCTTCCAAAACTTGTCGCATGTAGTGGCTAACAATGAATTGAATTAAAAAAACAATAATTAGTTCCAATTTTGTCGGCACCATAAATTAGGGGGTACAAAAATGTTTCAGTGAATAATGAATTTATTTGAATTTGAAAATACTTCAGTAGTAATAAATAAATATATAAATTTAATTTAAAAATGTTGCAGTAAATACTATTGCAATTGCCAGAAACCATAGTCCTGTAAACACGCATTCACACTTTTTATCTTGTTTGCAAAAGTTCGCCACAATTCATACAGAGATATACTTGTAATGAATTTCCTTAAATCTCGTATTTCTATAGTCTCGCATGGCGCTACTGTGCGATCTTTTCGGAGACAGATTAATCTTAAAAAACACATGGGCCATCTCATTCTATAAAGCAATGTAAAGCTACATTTATTATACAATCCTAACTCTCTTTGAATTTCAGAAAACCTTTACATCTCTTAGTTAATGTTAATTATCTGTTGATTGAAGATTCGTTCAAGACAATGGTGAACTTGAACTTATATTTATAATATAATTAAAATATATAAACCATTATATTGAACTTGTGATTAAAAATTTGACTGAAGCGATTTTTTTGGAAGACCAATATTAATTATTGTATTATAAATTGAATAAATCGCATATATAAGTTTTAATTAATTATGTTTACTGATGCGCATCTGAGAAGATGAACTTGGCGCGTAATATCGTGAATAACATCAAAACATGTCATCCGTTAAGGTTGTCTTGAATTTATGATTTGGTTGGTAACTTTCAGTTAGTACAAATTCTAAAGACGAGCATGACTGATGATGTGTAAAGATCTATTGGAAAGATTATCCATTTAAAAATCTAGATTACAATGATCGCATCTTCAATCGACAAATATAATAAATATTATACTACTATTATTATAATTAATAACAAGGGCACTGTAATGAGAGCTATTGTAAAAATACAATAAATATAGTTGCACAATTACTTTTTGGTCAGCATACTTTATTTATGCAAAGAAAAAAAAAGCCAAACTAAATTCACATAAAAACTTAAAACTGGTACCTATAGATTCAAGCTTATTATAAATTTAAGAAGTATGGATTGAAAGCATAAAAAATTCAAGATTTTTCATTAATGATAAAGAAGTTTTATATACTTAAACAGGAAACAGGCACTTCAAATAAAACAATACAAAGGGTGATTTTAATCTGATTATGTAAAAAGAAGTAAAAAGGAACAACCTATAGTGTCAAGTATTTATTGACAATAATTAACTGGCGCAAATGGCTTAAGTGTGAATTGAGTGCAGATAATAACAAACTATCACTTATCACTTTATTTTATGCTGTTTTTGACCAATGGATATGAATTTTGTAGATAATTATTAATAGCTTAATAGATTAATGGCTCGAAAATAAATTGCAGTGCTACCTAACTACTACCTAACTACTTGATATGTTGAAACATGTTTAAATGTACGTTTGGAGCAATAGTTTCTCAAAAAAAAAAATTTTTAGTTGCTTAAATTACGAAAAATACTATTTTAGCAAGTAATATATTGTAGTACTCACCTAGCCACTGATTCACTATATACAAATCCGGCAGCTGCTCTACGTACTACTTCATAGCATAAATCAGATCCGTCCATACTGCAAAATTCAAATGTAAAATTTAATAAGTTACCTATTAGATATGTACGACAAAGCATAAACTTTCCAAAACAGACTCAAAAACTTTGTTTACAGAACTAATTATATTTTCAGAAAACTTTCATAGAGCATTCAATACAAAAAATTTATGATAGGTGACATGCCAAAGGATATAGCTACAATATAGTATAGATGTATAGTTGACAGGTATAGTTTTTGCAACCAAAAAATTTAACAAATTAAAGCAAGCTTCGTTAAATTTTGTCTGCAAATTATTGCAATCTGTCCACAAGATAGCAGAACTAAGAAACTCCGTGAAATCCAGAATGTTCAAACCAGAAAACTTTTGACACTCTTTTAGACGTAGGGTTAAATTCCTGCTCAAGTTTTTACGTTTATTTTCTAAAATAAATCAAGGTTTCTTTTCTTAATTCTCATTCATATCACATCTTCACTCACAATCAGCTAACAATTATCTGTTCCTTCCAAATGAATAAAATGCAACAAAAACTTACAATTCAAAAACCATGTATAGCATTCCTTCGGAAGAGTATGTTTCTAATAATTCGACTATGTGGGGGTGCTTAAGCATATGACATATTGTAGCTTCTCGTTTCAGATCTGAAACTTAATATTTATTATTTTCTTTTTAAAAAAAATCAAACAATATTACCTTCGGTACTTAATCCTGGATTAGAAGTAAATTTTCCCACATCTACTATTTTAACTGCAAAGTGCTGTCCTGTTTGTCGATGAATACATCGTTTAACAACACTAAATGGTCCCCTAAAAATATTTCAAAATAATATAAATAAAATTAGGTGTTATATTTAAATATTTGTTAGTATACAAAACTATTAATTGTTTCGATATCATAATAAATTAAATTAGTAATTAACTATCAAATATCTGAATTATTACACTAGGTATTACAAGGATACATTACATTACCATAGAAAGAACTTTATTTCGTGAAATATGGTAGTATATGTATTATGATTATTCACAATATAAAAAAACAGTTTACAGAGAACTGATATATGGCATAAAGCATGCAATTAAATGAATTGCTATCAGTTATAATTTCATTTCACAAGCTTTTAGTTTTTTAGCAGTCGTTAGGGATGAATAAAAGGAATAAAAGTGTAAAATGATATGAATGTACTTATTTAAGAAGGTAACAAATATGAGTGGATTGTAATGTCATTTCATTTTCATCATTTCATATATTTTTAAAGTAGGTATATAAATAGTGGAATTCATTTCACATCTTACTTTTCGCATGTTGTACTTTGTAAACTTTGTCAACTTCTGTGATATGAACACCACTAATCAAATTTTTCGTATATTGTTTTATCCACTCATTCTTTTAGAAAAATTACTTCCTATGTTGTAAATAAAAAAATCAATTCAATTTCCCTGTAATACCCTAATATCTAAAACCCATATCTGTAACAATGTGAATGTGCAAAAACAATATCTACAAATTTTATGGGAAAATTTGGTACCACACAAATATTTTTAAATATTTCATGAAAAGAAATCTGGTAATATCTATTGAACCGATTGTACTGCCGAATGAATATTGCAAATTCACAAAATTAAATGATATAATTTTTAATAAAAATAAAATAATGACGAAGGCGATAAACGTCGCTGTGACGCGAAAAGCATAAAATTTTGCCGAACTGTACAAACTATCGACAATACAGAAAAAGGTCAGTGGCCACAATTAAAGAACCTAGTAACTCTTACTAAAACTTGCTTCGATGTTACTTATGATTAATTATAGGAGAAAGCATAAAGCACAATTTTACACTATATTTTTTAGAATAACGAAAAAATATTATGTAAACTCATAATCATAAGAGAAATCACATAATGTAAGATCATCCATTAAAGTGAACCGCGAACTGCGAGTTGTATTACTACAAAAACGCCAAGTATTTACATTGCACTATTATCGTGCTGCTAATTTTTGTACAAGCTGTGTAACAAAATGTTACAGACAGAGGTGTAAATTGACAAAAAAAAGTGCTTACTATCATATGAATCGATTCTAACCAGTTTAATTTAATTTCCGCACCCTGTCGCCACTACTATAAAACCATAATGTTGCACCCCGTAGCCCCGTACATCGCTTGGTGGTAAAAGGATATTAATTAAAATATTCTTAAGAATTATTTTTCTTGTCTAAACACATTATACTTTATAATTGTTATTAAACTGATTCTACAATAATTTATTATTATAATGAATAAATTAAATTAATGTACCGATAGGCTACATTTTATATTAATCTTTCCTTGAACTATTTTTACAATTTAAGTAAATGCTTTAATTGCTAAATTATAACTCCAATTGTTAACATCTGCTTTTGTTAATTTTCGGTTGGTTTTATTAATAGGTAGAAGTTTATTAGTTAGAAATGTTGACCAGAGCCGAGTTGAGAAATTTCGTAAGGTCGATCATTTGAAACGGGAATTTTCGATCGTAAACCAATCAGTGGTCACACCAAGTCATCGCAAATGTGAACTTGAGACTTTTAAGATTGTTTATCTATTTTTGAGCGTTCTTTTTTAAGTAGTAAATAGATTTACTGTAAAATATCTTTCTCAAGGGACACCAGGATATCCCAGAATAGAAAAGATTGGAATTTCATTTCTGAATTCATATTCAATTTTTGAAATAATTAATTTTTCTTGATTTTAAGAACATTTTAATAATCTACTTTCGACTTTTATAAATTACTAGGTATATTTCATTTCATAAATGACTTATTATAAACAATATTTACATAATATTAAAATAATATACATAATATGTATGTATGTACATAATGTTTGCTACATTGCTACCATTTCAATGAATACATATATTCTTATTGAGGTGTTTCCTATTTGACGTCGGCAATATTTAACCATTTTTATTACTAACGCTGCGCTGGGAGATGCCTTGCATTACTGCCTCTTTATAAGAAACGAACGAATTTTTGTAGTTGATCAGTGGTTGGTGGTTACTCGTATTTTTTATGACACAATGAGGGATACGTCTGGATATTTCCGAGACGATAATAATAAAAATTGTTTTTTTATTACATAATGAAAAAAATTGTTTCCATGCATTCTATAGACTTCCATGGATATTCTGAAATATTTAACAATAGCCTACTATGATTTTAATAATCGTGTTTTATTAGTACCTATGTCCCCACAGATTTTAAATAAAATAAAAGATAACGATTAAAATATTATCATAATCAAAAAATAATATTATTGCTATTATAAGCATAATATTTGGACCGAATCGCACTGAATAAATAATGTTCTTTTTGCATAAGAAATTCCAATTCAGCTTTTCCATGCATTTCTCCAATTCGTGAATTAAAGAAAATAATTGATCCAAAAGAAAAATTAATAGGAAAAATCTGTCACGCCTCTCAAAACAAGTTTATTAGGTAATATCTCAAATCTCCAAACGACATAAATTTTTAAGCTACTGCGTGGTGTACTTATTAATATAAAGCTATATAAAAAGAAAACTCTCAATTAATTATATTGTCCATTAACCCTTTCTACCTCCCGATCTGATTGTATATATATATATTGTATATATATGTAAGTAGATATAGCTATGGAGAATGATACTAAAAACCAATTAATTAATTAATTATATGTCAATCGCTTCTTTCAAAAATCTTGGTTTCGATAAATTTTGATTAGAGAAGATAAATTTTTGAACCCCAAAAATCACCAAGCAGCTTTCAGTTCAATGGCAACATTGAGTTCAGAAACTTTTATTTTTAACTCTAATGTTAAGGTAAACTGGGGATTATGGCAGCGTGAGTAATATGCCGCACTCAGGTTTTTTTACCTTAATATTAACATTTTTGTTCTAAAAAGTGTTAGTACATTTTATGGTTTCTGTAAAATACTGATACGGTATTGTATAATAATTATTACTATTTATTTTAGCTATTTATAACTTTAAAAAAAGTTAGTCACTAAAACAATTCATTCTCGAGATTCAAATTTTTTAAATACTTGATTATTTTCCTTAAATTCAATGGCAAAGTGTATTTCCCAAAAATTTGTATCAATGATACAATAATAAATTATTATTGTACTCGTACATAAGTGCTATTATTTGAACTGTTGTCATAATAATTATAATCTCTATAGAATTTTATAATTATTATGTACCTGCTTACAGAGATTAGTAATTCGTTTCTAATTACCCATTTGAAGATATAGTCAAACTTATTTCATTCATAGCACAAAGAATTACTATCATAAAAATTCAAATCATCAAAAATTAGATAGTCATTTAACATCATCATTCAAATCATTCAGTTTTGCAGACAAATTAAAATGAAACTAACTGTTTTGTGAAATTGATAACTTAAAAATATGTTTGAGCCAACAAGCTACAAAGAAACATTTGTTAGAATACTTTTAAGTCTTGTATTGGATTAGGGAGTGCAGTTTGAAAAACTCGAGGAAAAATGTTTATTTTGAACCACATTCCAGTAGTACTGCAGAACCGCAGCAAATTGATCATTACTATATAACACTTGTTATCTATGTTAAATTGAATTTGAAATTTGAAAAAAAATTGAAAATTTGTATTAGAAAATAACGACACATGGCAAAGTTAAGAAAGGGGTTATTACCCTCTTAAATATTATTTTAGGGAAAAATCCAAAAATACGTAACTTTGGTTTGTTTAATTCAAAATTTGATGTAAGTAGGATGTATGTAGTATTCATGACAATATAATATGAATTATATGTAATCTTCTACTTATAAATTTAAAAATTCAAGTTTTTGGCCTACTTTTAACACCCATTTTTTACAATTTTATGCACTGTATGTAAATATTTGGTTATCCTGTTGCAGAATTCGAATTTAGCACTCGTACTAACCGCTATTAAAAAATCATTTGAGACAAAAATAATGAAGCAACAACAGTTTAAATTTGCGAAAATATATATGTCAAATAGGCACCCGAAAACGGTTGCTCATAGCACTTGAAAAAAAAACAGGTGTACGCTTTTTTACGCTTTTAGTGGTCTTTCACCCTGTCAAAGCTTATTCCGATCCTAAAGTTACACTTGAGCGGTTCCCCTCGTTAGAAATATCGTAATTTAAACAAATTATGAATAACTTTTTTACGTATTGTGAATTTTAAAATAACAGAAATAACTTCCAGAAATGAGTGGATATATTATTTTATTTCATAATGTATGTATGGTTAAATGTAATTTTTTTTAAATAATTTCCAGTACAAGAAAATGTAAGTTTTACATTTCGTTCATTATCCTCCATCACCCTAAATTTTCTTTGTAATTTAGTATCTACTAGTAGATTTTTAAATTTTTAAAAATGTCTAATCATGACCTATTACATAAATAACAACTACAGGAACTCTTATTTTATCCATGTTCATCAACCAACATTTAAAATATTTTTATGACTTTTGATTGATACAATCTTTTACTTTTACAAGAAAGACCATAAATTTTCTATGTACAACAGATCCAAACCGGAACAGAGGAAAATTTGTCATGAAAGGTCTCAATAAGCAGAAAATCTTAAATTGGTCGTTTCCTGTACATTTTATACCTAAAATATGCGGTTATATCAAAATTTCAGTAGATAAAATCCTGCATAAAAATATTAAAAAATTATTATTCTAGTTTATCTAATTTTTGAGTCACAGCTCTTCATAGAACCCAGATATTTATCCAAAACACGTTGATTTCAGTTTTTGACAGAGATTTTTTTTCTGTTCATCTGACGTAAAAATGGTCTACAGATAAGTGAAACTAGACTCAATTATCTGGAAATCTATGCATAGAACAACTTTGTAGCTATATTATGGCCCTAGCTAAAGATTTCTAACTTATATCATTTTTGATTTTTTATTAAAATTTTGTAAATATCTCAATTTCAGTGCATCTCAAGTAATTTTAACATTACCTAAAGTGCAAAAAACAAAATTTTGAACAAGAAAAATAGAAGAAAAAAATTTTTTAAATAAAATTTTTACAATTTTCACTAAAAATTAGGATACTTTAGAAAGTTCTATGGATCGTAGAAACTAAAGGCTATAGAATAATAACAAAATTTTTTTTGTGTTTTTATGCAGAATTTTATCTAGTTTAATTTTGATATGATTTCTAATATGGGTTGAAGTTGTACAGTAAACGGCCAATTTAAAATTTTTCTAATATTTGAGACTTTTCATGACAAACTTTACTCTCTTTCGGTTTGAATTTGTTGTTAACTTAATGCCGTTTTTCTGATACTAAATAAAGGGCTTAAGCAAAGAATTTCATTTCCGAATTATCTCCACGCAGACCGCCTGTTTCAATACGTATTGACTAGGCTATTGGTAGAGATAATACTTTTATCTGTCTGCAAACGTCTGTTATTGATGAATTGCTTAATATTTTTTATAATATGCATACATTTTCCCAGAAATATATTTTTTATATTATTCAATTCGCTTAGTTTTAGCAAATTATGTCAAGTTAATTCGGAAATAAACGTAAATAATAATTGTGACCGGTTATACGAAAATTTTTGTAATTGTCAAATTAGTCTAATTTTTGGAAAAAAACCTAAGTTAAAAATATGTTAATTTAACTTAGTTATTAATAAAAAAATTTCAACCATATTAAAATAGTTCCCAAAATGTATATATATGTCACAAACATTTGAATAATGGGTATATTTTTCTTTTGTTATTTAATTTAAATGACCAAAACATTAGGTGTACTTAATAAAATTTAAGAAGGTCGAATTATCAATTCGTATAAAATTATCGAAGTGAAACCCCGCCAAAATCGTTTTATACCATTGGAGTTGTACCAAAATGAAATGTCATTTCATGTTCATGTAAATGCTTAATTTGAGAAAACCGAAATTTTTGGTAAGCCAAACTGTTTACTTCCTTGGGGTAGGTAATAGGTCATGGATGTAATATGTCAGTGTTATGCCACCCAATTTCTGTAAAAGAGAAATAAAATCTGCTATTTCGTTTTATATTACAATTCAAACTACAATCCCTTATTCGTAAAAACAAAATTGAAGTTGTGAACTTTTAAACTCTTGGAATAAAATTTAACATATTAGTTTTCTTATAGTATACACGCACATATTATTTTTATTAGTATGTAAAATTGGGTAAAAGGTAGCAATTCATTTAAAAAGCTTTGAGGTAGGTATAATATTATAATTTAAACTGCATTAGTAGTTAAAGTTGATTACAGCTAATGAGATAATCATTAAATTTAAAGTACTTACTAATAAGCAAATAATAAGAAAAATGTAACGTAAGAATATTACTTGCCTTCCAATTTCTTCGCAAACATCATATACCTCATCAAATAGAACCTCTTCTTCTGCCATGGCTCTAAATACCCAATGTTCAAGATTATATCAATGAACCATCACAATTCACTACGCCAGAGATATTTATTAATAGAAGTCTTATCAAATAAGGTAAACAAATTACGCGCCCTTGTGGGTGTTACCCCGAACATGGGGGTGAAGCGACTCACCCTTTCGTCAAGAGTGGGTGAGGCAGTCACCAGGATTTCCAAATTGTATTATGCTATGAAAGACCTATACCGCTGCATGGGTTGCCTGCTAATCAGGCGTAAATCAGAATAGCCGGTAATTTTTAATATGGCTGCAACACTATCGTAAGAGTCCTCGGAATAAATACATTACACTACCTTAGAATTTTTTTTATTTGAAAAACGTGAAATCATTTAAATGAAATATATGCGTAAGATTAAACACATTAATAAATATATTCCTTGTATGTACACACCCACACCATAATAGAATTAACAAGAACAAGTGACAGTTGTTTTACTGCATAACGTACCGGCGCGGTTTCCAACAAATGCATAACTGACATGCGCCAATTAAACCGCCACTTCAAAATTTACAATATATCACAGTCAAAACTTAATCAACGTTTGCTTTACGCTATATTTTAATGTGTAGTATATAAATTAATTCCAATATTAGAACAATGTTGTGACCTGAAGTAACTACAACAATTATCGTTATTCTTTTACTTCAAAGTTCAATGCATAGACAGGGGCGTAACTTTATATTCGGAAGTTCTCTTTAATTCATCAAATATTTATGATTGATAAGTTCTGTGATGTAAAATATACAAGAAAATTGAATTCAAACGTAATTATTTATTTCGCCTAAATTGAATTGCCACTTAAAGATTGATTAATTATTAATTATTATTTTATCTACCTGAAATAATAAAGAAATATTGAAAAGTTTTGTATTCTAATTAATTTTTTTTTCTCATTGAATGATTGCTTCAGACAAATTGAACTAAATAATAGATACAATGATGCAAATTACTGCAATCACATATTATCATCCTATCGAAGATAGGAAATTTCATGAAGTTTCAAATATGTTATAGCTAGGAATTGTATGCGCATACGAGTAGGGGAAGGCCGGGAAAAGTGACATATAGCTAACAATTTAAGATTCTAACAACTTCTAATACACTCCAAAATAATCCGAACTTGTAACATCATATTATTTGTATTTATTTGGCCTTTCAAATCTATAAACTATAGCCCACACAGCTACTACGACTTAACTAGAAAAAAAAAATTCACAAAAAGTCATAATTTCATTTTGCCCGCACTATAGAATGTATGGGATGAGAAAAGTGAAATAAGTTAATAACCACAAAATATCGAAGACACGAATTTTTAAAAATTGAAAATTTTCATAAAATGTAAATTATTCTTAAGTAATACTTATATTATAGTTATTAATAAATTGATAAAGATCTGGGACACTGAATAATCCTTTTCTCATTACTTTCGGCTTTCAAATAGTCAAGCATAAATCACTGTAAGAATATGACATTAAGTCGTTCTTAGGCAATTTGAGGACGTTAATCAGAAAGTGTACTCTGTAAGATTATAACCCAGCTCAGTTTTTTTCTAAATTGAAAAAAAATTAACTCGAATGATGCTACATATTTACAGATATACGAAGGTGAACGATTTACACAGGAGGCTGAAGCTCAACCACGTCGTTAAAAAGCTATACATGCATTAGATACACAATAACGAACTGGAGCCTTCGCTTATACGCTCAATGTATTGCAATTCTGCGTTGAATCGATAGCAGCATTTATTTATATATTAATCGATGCAGAGTCACTGAGAGTCAATCTGTGCTTGATGACGAGAAATCTCTTCGGAGTAATCTTGAATCTATCAGTAATATACAATGAAACCTTACGATTTTGCACGGAGAGTTCTGCTTTTGCGCTAGCGTTACTTAACTTTTTGTGTATGTATTTTGGAAGCAGTATCTATCTTGCAATAGATCTTAATACTGAAAATTCACACTTTGCTTTATTTAAAATTCCAATAATTTGAAGTGAAACTAATGCCCGATTTTATAGATCTTTTAAGGGGCCGTTAAAGTTAACCAACCAATTGAAATTATTTTTGGGCATAAATTGCACTCAAAATTGACGAATCCAGAAACTGGGTAACTGGGTTTGAGTAACTCAAAAATTACATATCCTAAAAACTGGAAGCTCCCAGTAGCTCAAAAACTTTAAAAACATCCTTGAGCACGACTGAACTTGAAAATTAAGGATTTAAGTGTTTAAGTTAAATTCGGTATTAAACAACTATTGAATAAATTTATAATATTAACAACATTTAATTTATTTACGTTGAGTCAACAGAATGAACTATTCGCCGACTCTTATGGGAAAAAATCGAAACTTTAAAATCGATTATTTCCGAAATTAAAAGAAAAGTTCATGTTCTTTTACCATTCAATGGGCAGAGGTAAACTCAGCCGCTTTAGATATTTTAATCCGTTTTCCCCTTAGATTACCTAAATAATTTTAATCGGATTAAGCTTACGCTTAAGCTATATAGGCATAGTCACAAAAATAAAAAAAATACATAAAAGTTAGATTTAAAAAAAAGAAGCCAAATAAAAGCTTGATTATTTTGATTATTCTGGTAACAATGGTAATAAATTATGATAATTACTTTCAATTAATTACTTACTTATTAATAATAATTATTACTTACTATTTGACGATTCAACTTCTTAACGTTTATCGAGTAAATAGTTTAAATCGATGGGCAAATGTGTAATATGTTTAAGATCATTTTCTTTGTTTGTAAACAAAGTAAAGTAAAGTAAAACAAAGTAAAAACTTTGTTTTTAGCAAATTTAGCTGAAGAAAAATCATAAACTAAAACTAACCTACATAACAGATCCATGTCTTCGCGCGAATATTTCCTTTTACTGTAGTCTTTAAAAAATTGGTAATAAACTGAGACCACAAAGTTTAAAATATTATACGTCACGCATCCATGTAACCCCCCCTCTATGGGGGAGGTTTCGTTATTCCCTAATTTTATTAGGAATATCTTAGGACGGCCCTGTCAATATTGCATACAGGGCGTACTTTAAAGTGCCACCATCATTAAGTAGGATTAGCTTTCACCAAATTATTAGCGCTTAGCTTAGAGTCGCCCGGCTGAGTTTACCTATGAAGATTAAGGCAAAAATTTTTTACCAGGCTTAGTTTACCAACGAGATTAGTACCCAATGTCATTATTCAAATTCTACAATAATTTTTATCGTAACTATAAATTCTTGACGGCGCACTTGTAGGTTAGTAGAAAACAAAAAGCAATAAGTGAGTAGTTACGAAAGAAAAGAAAGAACGAATAGTTTTGTATACCTATATGTCACTTTAATAGACTAGCTGTACTGGAGATTTTGATGAGACCGATACATATTAGTAAATACAAAAAAAAATCTATAAATTAAAATTTATTTTCGCTAAGAGCTTTCCATTCCGGAGCTTTTGTTGTGATTTTTGAGTTTTATATTATATTACGATTATATTGTTTAAACAAAAGAAAACGTTTCCAAAAATAAGTTCTTGTACATTTAAGGCACGTGAAAATTGGTACGGTACTGCTGCGAGGGGAAAAGGATTACCATACCATAATACATAATTATTATATTAATATTTATAAAACTTTACACTTTGACTCACTGCTTGAACAGTTCAATTGTGTACATAATTTGAACTCATAATAATCAGTATTTTATTTTGAAAAATTATTTATGTTTCTCGTCAATATTTATTATAACTAACAATTGAATTAATATTAAGGGGTACCTATGTATTTCAGGAAGAATTCTATAAGGATATATTCTAATGCATCCCAGAGCTTTTTTGAACAAACAGGCAATAAAAAAAATGCAAAAATGAAATTGAAGTGTCTTTGGTAAGTACTGTAAACTTTAGTACTGTTAAACTAATATTATACCAATAAATAAAAAAAAGAAGAAATTCAGTAGGTATTATATAAAAAAATTGGCTATGTAAACATTGCATAATTTTCCCCATTAAATTTGGGTATAAAAATTATCGTTCAACCTCTTCTTTCCGGATACCATTTGCGGAGAAAGACCGCGAGAAAGTTATAGTTCATATCAAAAAGTTGAAAAATTTGAAAACCAGTTAAATTAAAGGTGCAGATTTACTTCTTTGCACACATAATTGGAGAGTAAATTTTCGTTTGCGACGCGACTCGTATTCCGTCTAACTCGATATACGTGCTTTAGAGAGAGATGCGACACAGCACGATTAAATAATTTGGGTATAACAAATGGTGGGCCAAAAGCAGTGGAGGATTTAGCACTTGAGAGGCCCCAGGCGCAATTCAATTTTGAGGCCCCCTCTAAATATTTTCACTACTTACATCAGGTGTCATTTTATATTAGTTAATTTTCAATTTGTTTTTCCCTAAGCCACACTTTCTTGGACCACCTGCTTACGGTTTATTTCAAAATAAGATTCTTTAATTTAAAAAAATAAACGCGCCTCGCATTGAACGGAATTGGACTATTTTTGCATTTTGACACATATCTGTACAATCTGTACGTCAAATATTCTTTCTTAGATATTAAAAATTGAGATCTTCAACTTTTGTAATAGGTGTTTTATACGTTGCAGCGATAGGGAGCGATATAACAAAATCCGCAACCTTTGACCTCTTATATATCAACTTTCAGGGTTATATTGATACATCTTAATAAAAAGTTTAATAAAACAAAATTGCGGTGAGGTTGATTTTTGGAAGACGATTACTAATTGTCCTGAATTAGTAGCGAAGAAGTTATAAAATGATGACATCAAATTAATAAAAGAGCCACGTTTATGATTTATGAAATACACTGTGATAATTATTAATTATTTTAATAATTACAAAAAAAGTTAGATAAAATTACTTTATTTTATTTTGAGAGCTGAATTTTGAGGCCCCAGGCGCGCGCCTCTTGCGACTGTTCGGAAATCCGCCACTGTCCAAAAGTAATTGACACTTAAACTTTTTTTTATTTTTTTTATCATTTCCGCAATTTTCAACGAATTTTCACCATTTTCAGCTGGCCTCTAAGTTTAACTATTATGTACATTTGTGCCAAGTTTTTTGACATTTGGTTGCCTGGTTTAACCTGGGCAATTGATACTATTTCTTTTCATGATGTCGTAACCACACACATATATACACCCATATAGATATATACATGCATACATACATACAGACGAACATCCAACTAAAATTCATCAAAAACTTATCAGGGCATGATAAGAAATATTTTAATACCAAAATTTCCATTTTTGATTTTTGAGTGGATTACAATACTTTCCCTTATACATACACTGCCGCTCACGGAAGTTTGGCCAGTTAAAATTATTTATAAAATATATGATATTAACAATAAATATTAATTTAAAATTGATTTCTTTCTTATTAAAGTAACATTCAGTAAACTGATCACTTAAAAATGCAATACTACAAATAAAACTAAATTTTAAACCCTTATATTTTACAATTATTATAATTCTTAAGAAATTTGCAATATCTTTGTAAAGAAAAGCAGGTAAAAATTTCATAAAATTTAAGCAAATGAAGTAAACCTGCAAACCCATATTTTACCGTTATTATTCGTCTAAACAACCCTTGTGATTTAAAGGTATAGTTGCAGTTTGCTACTTAAAGGCATCGGGCGAAAACTACCCTTAAGTTAAATTTGTGTTTAGTATTTTTTATTTGAAAAAATAATGGGACGAGGTAAACCAATTGGTACAGAAAAACGTGCAATGATAGTAACATTACACTCGGAAGGGTACTCAAGTCGAGAAATTAGTGCTAGATTAAAAATTTCGAAATCAACTGTGAATAATGTGGTTCACCGGTACAGTACTACGGGTGAATTAACAGACCTCGAGAGACCAGGACCGTCAAGAATAACGACTGCAGCCGATGATCGACAACTTCACTTAATAAGTAAGCGAAGCAGAAGAAAAACAGCGCCGGAAATAACTGCGGAATTCAATCGGGATCGGATAGAAAAAATTTCTGTAAGTACTGTTAAACGACGTTTACAAGAAGGCAATTTACATGGTCGCGTAGCTGTGCGTAAACCACTTTTGAGACGTGGAAATCGTTTGAAGAGACTCAAATGGGCACGAGAACATCGAGAATGGACAGTAGAACAATGGAAAAATGTTTTGTGGACTGATGAATCGAAATTCGAGGTGTTCGGTCAACGGCGAAGGGTTTATGTAAGACGGTCTGCTAAAGAAAAAATGCTCCCGGAATGTTTAGTTCCAACAATAAAGCATGGTGGTGGTTCTGTTTTAGTTTGGGGTTGTTTTTCCTACAATGGAACAGGTAGTTTTAAAAGAATCGAAGGAATAATGCGAAAAGAGGATTATCTTTCGATATTAGAAGATGCTGCAATTCCATCAGGATTAGAATTAATTGGCGAAAATTTCGTATTTATGCAGGATAATGATCCTAAACATACTGCTCATGTATGCAAAAATTATTTAAAAGAGCAGGAAGAAAGTAATATTTTGCAAATAATGCAGTGGCCACCCCAGAGTCCCGATCTCAACCCTATAGAGTTATTATGGGAAGAACTCGATAGGAGAGTTAGGAAAGTGACTCCAGCATCCAAAGAACAACTTTGGAATATTCTGCAAAGCGAATGGCGTGACATTCAACAAGAAACTTTAGAAAAATTAATTAGAAGGATGCCTAGAGTCGTTCAAGCAGTGATTAATGCTAAGGGTGGTTTTTTTGATGAGAAAAAAGTATAAATATATTTGTTGAAAATTGTTTATGTATGTTTTATTAATATTCCTAGATCGATATATTACATGTTTCCCTTTGATTTACTTCAGTTTTTTTACTTTTTTAAAATTTATTTAACTGGCCAAACTTCCGTGAGCGGCAGTGTACGTATACGTATGGGGAAAGTATAATTCAAATCATAAAACACAGTGGCATAATGGTGTGAATTTAACAAAATGTCACCTAATAATTACTTTGGCGATCTTACGAGCGATCCTTACATAAGATGTAAGTGGAAGGGAGCGGGGTTGTCAAAATCTTACGTACCCTTATGTCAGTGGGGAGACATCAACGTTTAATGCATTTATGCCTAAAATAGAAATTATATATAGTACCTATATTTCTGCGTAAGTTAGTTAGGTGTAAAGTTTTAGGCGTACATGATGTTAGGCGTAAACTATCTTAGTCGTAAGATTCTTTAGGCATAAAGACCTAAGCGTACTGAGTCGTAAGTGTTTTAGCCGTAGTTGTTTTAGGCGTAATGACGTGATACCATTAAGGCTTTGTGTGTTGTACTTTATACAACGCCTGCCGGAAGGTTAAGAAGATTTAAGTCCGTACCGAAAGATTTCGTGCATCTTTTCTGATAGTTGTCAATTTCATTTACTCCGCTCTTTGCATCTCTCTTATCTATGCTCTTTGCCGTAATGACACCTTCTTTCTTATTTTTAACTGACCACCAACCTTTTTCTACGAATTCTGGTTTTCCTTGAAATTCTGCCTACATAATCCAGAAATATGTGATTGTATGATAGTATTTAGTAAATTTAAAAATATAAGAATAATACAATACGAAGAAAATAAAAATTCAAAAAATTAAAAAAAGACACATTTATCACAAACAGGTTTGGATTAAGAATATTTTAAATTATGAAAATTCGTGATATGATAGTACAATAATAACGTTATTTCATGGTTATTTCCAATCTTCAGTTGTACATAATCGATTAAATTGAAAAATAAGGAAAATATTCGAACTAAACAAAATATTGATTAACATGCACAAAATTGACTTACCATAACCTCACAAAAAATATGAAATCTGAACTTTGTCACGTGTAATAATGAACATGAACAATTTAAAATAATTTGAACTAAGAAATTCTTATACCTAGCACTGCTAGGGTGAAATCCGAAGGCACTGCCCCCTTAATTTGATTTTTTTAAACTTTGAAAAAATTCAAAATTCAAAAAATTTTTTTAACACGTTTTTAACCGTGAGGCCTAAAACTAGAACAAGAACCCAAAATAAAAAATTTTAAGTAAATTTGTGGTTTTTAGTATGTATTTATGGTTAAATTTAAAAAAATAAGAATAATACAATACGTAGAAAATCTAAATTTAAAAAATTAAAAAAAGACACAATTATCACAAACAGGTTTTGATTTTCTACGTATTGTATTATTCTTATTTTTTTAAATTGAACCATAAATACATACTAAAAACCACAAATTTATTTAACATTTTTTATTTTGGGTTCTTTTTCTAGTATTTAGTAAGCAAGATTACTATTGAAAATTATTTGAAAAAACATAATTTATGAAAATTCCAAAAAATTGATTTAGCTGTAAAAATATTGAAATATTTATTTATTATTATTAAATATTATTATATTTTAATAAATATAATTCATTAATCTATTCAAAATAAATATACCGGATGACCTATACCTTACACCGGATCATAAGGCAAATAACATTGAAAATTGAATTTTTTCAAATTCCTGCTTCCGGAAATACGAGGGTTGCATTTTAAGTTTTGGGAATGGAGTACAAGAACAAATATTTTTTTATCTAAATTGGTTTTATAATTTAAAAAAATCTTTTTCATGAAGATCCATACACTTTTGGATTTTTTTAAAACAATTTTTGAAGCTCTTTTTCCACTCCAAAACATACATACCTCCAAAACATACATTTTGAACGCTTCAATCGCTTCTTGAGTCGGCTGGTGTTTAGTTTTGTGCTTATACGTCTACGATTCCTTACTTGTCACAATGTCATCCATCCCGATTTGAAGCACCGCGATCGTATTTGTGAACCATTTCTTGTGACCATTTGACACAAGCCTTGTTTTCAGCGATTGTGAAATTATGTGGGTTCAAACGCAAACAAATTTTTTTGACAACCAAATATTCAAGCAATATTAAATATCTTTTGGTCCCTGAAATGCCCAAGGATGCCTCAATCTCACGATAAGTCACATGACGATTTTCAAGGTTCACTTCATGCACAGCACCAATATCTTACAGAGCAAGTACCAACTTTGGACGACGTCCAGGAAAGTCGTTGTTGAGCAAACTATGGTCAGAATTTAATTTGGTAAATCATCGATAAATACTGATCATTGATGGTGCTTCATCACCAAAAGTCAAATTAAGATTATCGATGTCCTGCTATTGAGATAATCCATCTCGAAAGTTGTAAAAAAATAATTGGAAGAAAATTTTTTCGAATAAATTCCTTTTTTTGGTCGAGACAGGCCCGTAGCCAGAGGTAGGCCAGATTTTGAGCCTTCTAACTTTTTTTTTCTGTTTTGATTTAAAACTAAAATATTAAACTTAAAATATATATTTTTTGAATAAAGCATAGTTCGACTTTGATGCCCTTTTTTTTTCTTTTTTTTCTGAAAATTTCAGCCTACCTTAAGCTTGCCCTAATCTTTCAGTCTGGCTACGGCCCTGGGTCGAGATGATATCTTCAAGTTACTATAAACAGCACAAACAGCGTTCATACGTCAAAAAGTTCTGAATAAGATTACCGTTAAAAATTTCAAACTTTACGACAAAGACGTCAGTTGCCAGATGGCAGCACTAGTATTGCTCATTCCCAACACTTAAAAGACAACCCTCGTAGATAAGAGTGAAACTTGTATCAATTTAAAGATTTGTTTTCCGCGACTCGAGATTTGTTTTAATTTGTTTTAATTGGATAAACATTTGCTTTAATTATTGTTAAAACTCCATAATAAAATGTAAAAATAGCGCTTTTAGGGTCATGGATCATGTGAAGAAATATTTTGAAAACATTTGGACGAAAATGGATACTGCATGCATATAGTTATGTCTAACGAGCCTTTAAAGACCACTTGTAATAATTTATAATATAATTATTTGTTTAGTCTAGGCTAATTAGTATAAGTTTTAAAAAGGTTTTACATATAAGGGTCGTCTCCAACTCAAGTGTTTACGAGTTCAAAACACCCCACTTTCAAAATGTAACTTTGGATGCATTTATTTTTTTATTTTAAAATCAGTTTCTGTTTTGCATCTAACTTGAGCAGTTGTATCTTTAATTTAATAAATATTCAATTTTTAAAAACATTTGTTTTAATTGGATAAACGTAATTATATGCAGACATGCAACAATTTTAAAATAAATCGGATTGGAATGTAGTATTGACCAATGAAAGTAATTAAATTAAGTAACCGAGAATGCTAGGTTTTTGGTAGCAGTCGCAAATTACATCCTTCGAACGACAACCGATGCGGTCGCTAATTATTATTTGATAATCACGAATTAAATCGGTGTACTTCTGTGAATCATTATTATCAATATGGATCAAGCCGTGTATATATAGACAGTCAAGGGCAAAATTTACGCAAAGGATATCGACACAAAAATTTTCCGTGGTGAAGTGCAAGAAAGTTTTTTATGCGTACAGTACATACTCGCAACGGGGATTCCCCCTTAAACACTCCTCTCAAGCAAGTGCAACACCTTGTACTATATAATTATCAAAATATTTTAAACCTTGATGCAGTTTAAGGAAATAGAGGATTAAAATTAGCAGTTTTAACCAATCTGATATTGCGGATGAGACGCAATTTATCCGCACACTTAACCGTGGGACGCAATTTGGCGCACCGAAAATTTGTTATCAAATTTACTTGTATGACATGTTTATTGTTTATTGTTTATTGTAAATTATAAATAAGTCCTAAAAGTACATAACTTATAACTATAAAATAGTTAGGACAAAATTTCGCAAAGAGTTTGTTACAAAATTTAGAACTATATTTTTTTATATTGTAAAGAAACAATTAAGTTTACGCAATCGAAAATTTGAAAAATTCATTTAATTTAAAAATTTTCATGCTTAATTGATAAAATGCTGAAGTTTGGTGTGTTGCATATATAATTTAATAAATTAAATTTCACTTATCACACAAGCAGATTAAAGGAATCTGCTATTCTTTACAATTTATTATATTTTGAATATTTGAAAGATGACTTTAGTAGAAGTTATCTTCTGTCGAGTTTTCTGCCAAGGTAAACTTAGGTGGATTGATTTTGCTTTAACGGCAAGTAAGCGTTTTCGGTGTACAAGACTGCTTATTTGAAATACCTTTTTCCGCTCTCGTTTACGTTACCTAGACGTGAGCTTCCGTTTCCCTTTCGTTTACGTTACCTAGACGAAGGACTCCGTTCCGAAATCTCGATAAAGTTTTCGTTATCAAGGCTTTACGAGAATCCTGAAAATAACCAAAATTTAGTTCCCGATATAATTACTTAACTTTATTTCAGAAGCCATTACGTAATCAGGTTTACTACTGTGTAGTCAGGTTATCCGAGATGGAACACGCAGCTTAAAGTTGCACACCTGCATTGTATCAGAGTGAACTAGTTGAGATCAAAAGCTTCTAATTTCTGATAAATCATTTTTCCTGAGATACCGATAAAAGACCTTCCATATCCAGTAGTCCCGTCGAAATAGTAGCTTAATATAAAACCAGGAAACTAAAATAGATTAGCCGAAATTAGAATACCAACTTAAGTAATATTTACCTTTCTAAGAAACCGACAGCAAGACGAGCCATCAGTAATATTAGTAGTTGCAGTAGAGTTAAATAATATCTTTGATCTAACCTAAAAAGTAGAATATTCCTTTAAACATTGATTTTTATCATTTTTGTTTACTTAGTAAAAACTATCAAACTTACTGTTAGAAACTGGAAGCAGCATCACACTTAACTTTAGTAAAGTAACCGCCGATTATTTTAGTAAAAACCGAATTTATGATTAAGTCAGCATATTAGTTTTGAGTAGGTAACCATTACGATTACTCTGAGACCAGTGACGTATCCACCCGTAGTAATTATTTTGTATTTTAAGAATAAGTTTATTTTGACATTTTTTTTTGAATTAATTTAATTTTCTGTGGTACATATTTTGATTTGTAAATAGTTAGTATAAATAAAAACCGCATATATAAATCAGTCTTATTTTTAAAGTTTTTAAGAAAAGCTTTTGGCGCCTGCAAATACAAAGTGAAAGAAAGAATATCGACAATTAAGTCCACCCCTGGACCCGGCTTCCGAAGCTACCTAATTGTAACTAACCTTCCATTTAGGAAGGTCAAATTTGGTAAAGCAAATTGCCCGTTACAATATACATAAAATTAACTCAAATGTCAAACGGCCTTAAAGGTTACATAATAGCAGCAATATATCACAATACATTTTGAAGAATTTGCAGAACCTCAGTAATTGCCATAAGGTAAAATTTATTTCAAGTGTGATATAAGGCTATTCGTTTTACATTTTCAGGTTAATTTACATCAAGAAAATGTATTTTTATTAAGTAATTTCACAACAATGTTGAATTTCACAGCATCAAGTAAATATTAAAGGTATTCATTTCACCTCATACTTTTGTCGTAGATTTCGTGTTTCATAAGTTTTTTGAAATTTTCAATATAAATTTAGTTTACGAAATCTACGCAGGTAGAAACAGTTGTACTTTATGTACAAAGGTAAATGTTCAAGTTTCGTATATTGATACGGTTTTCTGATTTTCATTTTATGATTCATAATCAAAGGCGCTCATAAAGAGATGGCCATGAGCCCTTCTAACCTATACATTACGGTATTGTTAAAAAATAATAATGGTTAATTATATTTGATGACTCCTGTATGTTGAGCTGATAATCGATGTATGATGCCTCATATATAATAACCTTGGTAGGTACTTGTTATAGGCCCCATAGACCTGCAAACAAATTGCGCAAACAGATTGTTTGCACAAACATGTTGTAACAAGGTTACCCATATATTCCCATAGATGCACAGAACTTCAAACAACCCTATACACTATACAACTGTTTTCACAACAGCCTCCGTTGTGCAATTTGTTGGCAGGTGTATGGGGCCTATTACAAATCTGATGTATCTATGTATCTGAATCTAGCTAGAAGTTTAAAGAAGTGAGAAAGCTTCGTACCGAATTTACGTCACACTGAATTATCCTACTAAACGGATAGTATCAAAACAATTGTATACCAAAATTTCCTGCATCGAATAGTTCAATTCAGTGTCGAAGGGCAATGGGTAGATCATGGGGGTTTTCCCCGAAGATTGCCCTCTGGCTCTACACTACCATAATAAGACCAATGTTATGCTATAGGCTATAGTGCACTAGTCTGGTGGCCCAGGACCGAACTGGTAACAACAGCTTCCTCTCTATATCGGATGCAGAGATCGGTCTGCTTGGTTGTAACGGTGACCGGACAGAACAGAACATGAAAAAACAGAACATGAAAAAACAGAACATGAAAAAGCAGAACAATGAAAAAACAGAACGGTGTAAAATCAGAACATGAAAAAACAGAACAATGAAAAAACAGAACAACGAAATAAAAGAACATTGATAAAATAGAAGCTGCACTTCTAAAATATCATTGTCATTGGTAAAATTTTTAATATTTAATCAATTGATACGTGGTTTAGGTAGTGTAACTCGATATTAACCATATCAATATTTTAGAAAACCCAAAAAATACACTAAACACTTTTCAGAACTAAAATGTTTAAAAGTTAGCACATGTAAAATACACTGTAAGTATTCGCAAACGTTTTCACCATACTATGGCATCATCAGGCGATGAATTATCCTAATTTAGTTTAGTTTAGTTTAATTTAGTTTAGTGCATTTTTTGGGTTTTCTAAAATATTGATATGGTTTTTAATATTTGCTTAAGATTTGCGTATGATCAAATTAATAGTGTACTACTAATTTAAGGTCCGGCTTTAGAAATTAAATTTAAGAAATTTAACTATATTTTCAATAATTGACTAAATTTAATAAAAAAAATAAAATTTTTTAAAATTTTAATTTTAAATTTAATAAATAAATTTAATTTTAATTTAATAAAAAAAAATTTTTTTAATTAATAAGTAGTACAATATCCAATTAAAATAAACATTAAAACTTCAATATATCAAGTTAAATGAAACAATATAAGAAAAAATATATAAATTATATTTAAGCTTTCAGCGACGTTTTATTTTTTATGTAAATGAATAAATTTCTGACGAAAGCGATAAACGTCGCTGAAAGTTTCAATATAATTTCTATATTTTTTCTTATATTATTTCATTCAACTTGTTATATTAAATTTTAATGTTTATTTTAATTTTATTTTTTATAATTGCGAATGTGCATTGGCAAGCAATGTTCCGTCTTAATCTATCCAAGAAATTCATATACTGGGATATATAGTTAAATTTTTTAATTACATAACGGATGCATATCTTTGCGTAGATATCTCTTTTTTACGGACAATTTCGCTAAAGAAAAATCATGAATTAACACTAACCTACATAACCGATGCATATCTTCGTGCGGATATCTCTTTCACGAGTGATTTCGTTAAAGAAAATCACAAACTAACACTTACCTACATAACCGATGCGAAGCTTTTTGCTAAAGAAATATCTTAAATTATCACTAACTTAATACATAACTCTCTTTTTCAGAATTAAGTATTTTATGTATTTCTTTTATTAATTTATTGATGGGAAGCGGCTGCAAGTAATTAAAAACATCCCCGGGTGAGAAAAAGTCGAATAGGGGCGATTAGCAAGCCTTGGGACTCATTTTAACAAAGTTCTTAGATTTCGCGCAATAAATAAATTAATATACTTTTTTCTGTGGAGCTTCTATGCGGACTCCCTAGATAATTATATCTTATATATTTTAAGGGGGGGGGGTTAAAAATCAAGTTTTGCATGATGCTACAACAAAGTTTTTCATTGCTTCAGATTTTAGTTTTCTGAGTAAATAAATTAATTTTTCACTAAAAAGGCAATACCTATAAAAATAAATAAGAGAAAAATAGTTATAGAAACACAATTTAGTGATAATAGTTGTAACAACCTGTACTATAAAATGCCCAAAACATTGTGAACCTTTATGCAGCTTAAGGAATAAGAGGATTTTACTTAACCATTCTGACCATGAAGGCCGATGGGACGGAATTTACCCGTACCCTTGGCCGTGAGACGCAATTTGACGTCTCCCCCTTGGAGACTCACCTCTGCCTTCCTCCGCTGGATTTCTATGTGGAGGAGCAAGCGATAAGAGCTGCTCTTAGGATGTGGGCATGGGGTCTTTGGACTCACAGACAGGGAGCTAGTGGGCATAACGGATCCTTGAGGAATTCTCAAAAGGGGCGCCTGTTTTGGGTCTAGATGCCGACAGAATTTTTCCCAAATATGTGTTTGACAGGAAGTTTAATATCTTGCCAGACGCAACAGGAACCCACGGATCGGACATTTGTCTGTACACGGATCTTTCTAAAAGCAATACCGGCTCAGGGGCGGAGATTTTCTCCTCTGAACTTCTGCTGGATATAAGTCTAACGCTAGGTAGATATGCCAGTATTGCCATGGCCAGTATTAGCGTCACACTGCCCTCTAACTTAACGAGGAACAGATGGGAAGGTGGGCTGCTACAACAATCGGAGGTAGCATAATGGGCCCGTTTGCTCTCCACATCCAATCCAGAATCCAGTTCAATTTTGTACTATTTACAATTCATAATAAAAATTTAACCCTTCGTTGGTACACATGTGAGCGCGGCGCTCACATAAATAACATTACGAACGTCAATCGTATAAATAAAGTCGAATTAATCTGATACTTACTATTAATAACTTCAAATCACATGCTACAAATATTGATAAAAATAAATTATAGCGCTATTTGTCATTCCCGCATTGTTATCGTCTTACAAAATTGACAGCGCCGCTAAGGTGAACAGCGCTCTAACTGTGCAATATTTTTATTGCCGCAGTACGTATAAGTGTTTCTACTTTTTTTCAATTCATCATGACCTATTTCCAAGTTGGACGAAACCGAAGAACAAATTTTTGAAGTCTAATAGTGATATTTCTGAACCTATACCTAAGCATTATAGTACACAATAATCAAATACTTCGAAAACATCTCCTTGGAGAATAGCACAAAATGATATATTATAGTACAGTAAACCCTCGCAAGCTCGACATAAACGGGACCCATTTCCTGTCGACGAAGTGAACGTGTCGACGAAACGGTAGTAATAAATATCAAAACATGTAACTGAAATCTGCAAACACAATATCATGTTATTCTTGATTAGGATAAGAATTTATTATTTATATTATCACGTAAGCATTATAACTTAGGTAATCAATCCGTCTGCCCACGTGCTTACGAGTCGTGGCAAGATAAGCTCATAATTATCTGTACAGCAACAAGAAAAATTCTCAGAATTGTCGAGCTCGAGGGGGTCGAGCTAGAGAGGTTCTACTGTACATACAAAATATGATTTACATTTTTAATAAAAAGTAAAAATATGGGAACGGTACGATTCGCCGCAACACGACTCGCCGGGAACTATTCGCCGTGGCACGATTCGCAGCGAGTTTTTTATTTTTATCCGTTCATTTTTATCCCCATCTATTGATAATCTTTGATAGATTTTTAACCCGTAAAAATGAATTAAAGAAATTAAACAAATTAAATAAATAAATTTCTCAAAAGTTAGAAAAAACAACAGCAGTCCTTTATATTTTCGTTTATTTTCAAATTTTCAATTTTATTTAGGTTAAGCTTCCAACATTTCGAAATTGTGGGCCAAACCACGAAGGTATTCTAATATATCCTGATTCACAAAATCATTGACTATTGTCAAGATTCTTTGATCTGCAAGGATAAACTTTTTATGCTTTTTTGCAGTATGGTTCCCAGCAACTAGGCTTTCAAAATACACGTCTCTGTTTTTTTGAACTTTTTTTAATTCGTTTATGAAACGCCAAATAGTCGGTCTTTCGATGCTCAACTGCGAAATTGATAACGGTAAATTTTAATCCTAACTTACAAAAACATGGAAGGTAAAGAGGAATAAAAGATAAACTTTGAACCATATTAATTGACCTGTGTATTCATGTAAATACAAAAGGCCAACAAATCGAATAATTTTCTTCTTGTTTAATTCCGAAGATTATTGATATGCGGCGCTAGAAGCTCTCGGCGAATCGTGCGCGGCGAGTTGCACCCAACCCTAAAAATTCTATATTTTTTTATCCATATTTCTATGTAAGATTGGACGTTCTAAGTTGATCAAGCAATTAATAATGATATAAAAATAACGCGTGAGCGCGTTGCTCGCAGTGTATCAATCACGTTGAGAAATTAAGCGTACCAACGACGAGTTAAAAAAAATAAATTATAATACAGTAGAATCCGCTTAATATGATCACTTTGCGCCCAGAACATTTCGATAACATTAACCGACTGATAACAATAAGCAAAGTTTAGAAAACTTAGCTAAATTTATCAAGAATAAACTAAACTGAAATTAAAATGCATAAAGCAAAGTGCACATTTAGAAAAATAAAAATAGAAACACGCCATGAAACGGGAAACTTCATTAGTTTTTGTATAGAAATTAAAACGAGTGACGTATTTTGTAAAGATATATAAAATTTCAATGGAAAATCAGAAAAAGATACTTAGAAAAAGAGATTATTGTTTAGGAAATTCCTTGAAAGTGATAATAATAAGCGGCTTTTTGATCACATTATCCGGTGGTTTTTTTGGTAAACTAATTAAAGTGGCCGGTTCCCAGTCAAAATGATCACAATAACCGACTGATAACATTATCCGTGATCACATTAATCGGATTCTACTGTATATTATGTAAGACACCCCTGTAAGCATTCCTATATAAATAAAACAATTTTTTGAATAAGAAATTTTTATTTTAATAGTATTATATGTATGAAGTTTTCATAATGTTATTAAAATAAACCACTTGAATGATTTATTGTCTAGTAGTTCTAATAATATATTAGTAAATCGCTGTTAATAGTGAAAACCTCCCGTGAATATGATAATTTTCAAAAAGTGAAAATATAAACCTTAAGTAGGTTTTATTTTACTTTGTTGAATGTTTTCTAATTAGACAAAAAAATTATGCTATAAAGTACTTTTCTTATATTTTTGTAAACTTTACAATAGGGTAATCACCAAAAAATGTAGTCTGTGAAATGGAAAAAATGCATTAAAGTTTTATGATATCTTTGGAAAGTCTCCTAAAAACTTCTTACAATTTTCATGAAATCTTTTGAATTCTTCATGACATTTGTAGAACCCGAAATTCAAAGTGATTATCCCAAAATTTGGTTTTCAGCAAATAGGGGGGGTTTTCACTTTCAACCACAAAATGTTATGTATTTTAATGCGGTAAGTACATTGAATAAAGTCTGAACCACAGTCTGTCCCTACTAGAAAGCTTGAAACACAATCATATGTAAATTAGCTGCAATACAAATTTCAATTCGAGTACGCCAACAATTAATTACATAGGTGACTGTAGTGTAGTTAACCCTTTCAGACCCGATTTTTTTTGGCTGAAGGAAATCATTATTTTTTTTTAAATTTCGTAAAACTGTGCTCTAAAAAGTGTTTTTGGCGAGTTTCATAATTTTCTGATTTTTCAATAAGAAAATACAGCTAAGTAAATTTTATTTGACCTAATATATAAACCATTATAAAACGCATGATAACAGATTTAAACAGGTGACTATTATTCGTAGACCAAGTCTAGTATGATGACAACTAGCAAAAAAAAATTAAGCATTTATAATGATATTTGGCTGTAACTAAAGTTACACTCAAGTTTCAGCTATTCAGCAACGGATGTTTTTTTACAATTTTGATTTTAATTAATTTATTATCATAGTTTATGTTAGTCATAGAACATTTTTTATATTTCTATTGAATTCCTCGTGGTTTTTTCATTAAGAAATGATTGCTATCTAGCATATAAGTTTGTCACCAACTTCAAAATAAATTAATAAACGTAGGTACACCATAGTGTACCCTGGGTGTGAAAGGGTTAACAAACTCAAATTGAAGGTGATTAATTACACTGCCACACACAAATTTCTTTAATTATTTTAAATATTTAATGAAAAATATTTATAAAATACATGAGGACGGTTACGGTCTGATGCTTAAATACGTCGACTACTAAGCAGAAAACCCTGGTTAGAGCCTGAGCGAAGCAAGAACTGTATTTTTCTGTATTCTCGGGGGGCAATGGCAAACCACCGAGGTAATCTGGAGACAATTTTAATGTTTTTCATCTGCAATTAATTATCTCAAACAATTTAAAAAGCGAAATTTTCGAAAGCAATTTATATCAGCTAAAATAGTTCGGTCAAGGAAGAGAGTCTAGAGGAAAATGTCGAGATTCCATATTTTTTTTGACTTTGGCGTTGGTTTTGCACATCAGCGTCTAGGTACACCATTCTTGATTTAATTCGCTTTTATTGCAGATACAAATAGCTTTAAATTATTAAATAGTTATGGGGGGGGGGTGCCCCCTAACTAAATTCTTGGCTAAGCCACTGTTGTCAGTTATGTAATCTGCTGGTAACAGTTTTATTTATGATTTTTCTATATAAACAATATTTAATTGTGCATTCTTTCCAACAGGAATAATAGTTTTATTTCATTGTAATTATTTACCCATATTTGTCTTACTTTATTTATTATTTATTTAATTTTTAATATTTTTTTACTTTTTAACTTTTGAACATATTATTTTAAATAATTTTTTGAACTTATAATTTTTATTTTTATTATTATATATATTATTGTATTAAATAAATATGTGCAAAAGTGCTTTGTTAAGCACTTAATAATATTCCCTGAACTCCCATTTTTAGCTTTTTTTGTTTTAATTACGAACTTTTTCATAACTTTTTTTGGTATTCTCGAACTTATTTTGGCAAAATAGGGTGCTTTTTTAAGCACTTATTTTTCAGAAAACCGTGCTTTTTTATCCGGTCTCTACTGATTACAATAATTTATTGTATTACATGTTAGAGAAATAAATAATTGAAAAATCTTACCGTTTTTTGTCGATAAAAAACAGTAAGACACTTAACATGTAATACATTTATTGTAATCAGAAAAATATTTTCACATGTTTTTAATAACTATACCATAATATGTTTCTAGTTTATCATATTTTTATAATACAAATTTCATTTCATAGTATTGGTTTTAATCATGGGTTAAATTTAATCTCTTTTTTGTAACCTTCTATTAGGTTGTATAACTTTTGATTTTAAATCAATATTTTGGCCGTAATAAATTATTCTCAATTTAATTTTTTTCTTGACCATACATACTATCTTTCCTGGACGAAATTATAGATGTTTAAATGTTCGATAAATATACAATTTTAAAAATAAATATTTATATGTTAACACATATCAAAAAAAAAAAAAAATGAGTAGGTATAATAGCTGTGATAGTGTTCTTCAAGGAATATATTATTTTTGATATATTTGATGATATATGAATTATGATATTATATTCTTCATATTTTAACCAATATTCAAGTGGCTATTTCAAAATTGTAAATAATTTTTTATATAAAAAGTATTATGCCACTTTATTTAAAAAATAGTTAATGAATTAATTTGTCAAACAGATAGTCAAAACAAAAACAATTCTTATAGAGGAATAAAAAAACACAAAATTATAGAGAATTAAATTATCTTTCCAGTTACAAGTGCCACTTTTTTTGTTGGGACCCGTATCTTTTGAGCAAATCGTAAAAAAGAAATTTTTAAAAGTTTTTTGAAAATTTGCGAATTTATATCTCGAAAAGTAACCGATTCGAAAATAATAAATAGAAACATTCTGATAATGAATTTTGTCAGCTTTAGTTTTGTACATAACCACTTTTAGGCTAGGTCCAACATTTTTTTGAGAAATAAGAGAAAAACCATAAACCAGGACCTTCAAATGCCAAAAGTGGAATCTCAACGTTTCCCTCAGAACTCCTGTTTTGAGCCAACAGTATAACAGGACGAACTATAAATGTTTTAGGCCACATTATACATGATCAAACAGTTGCTCATTGCACAGTATGATTTGAAGCAGATGATAAACTGTCTCAATTCGTGACAGCTATGTAATCAAGTACAACAGTGCTTTAAAACAAATAAAATCAATTTCTTAAAGAGCTGTTCAGCAAGAGCTGAATGACTTACAAAAAGGAAATTCTAAAACAAAATAGTTACCAAAATGCTTTTTAATTGATTTTTAAGAAACAGTCCATAACAGTTTTAAAATATTTTTTGAACAGCTGATTTCGGTTATGTTCTTCAACTTTAAAATGTCATATTTTAAGAGTGAGGGTTTCGCTAACAAAAAAATTTAACGTAATTCTGTCTCCCACTATTGCATTGTGATATTATATATATTTTCATTAGTGAAATCACAGACTTAATGTAACCTAATTTACAGTGAATTGTATTATTTGTCAGAGCAAAGTATGTTTTGAATCAGAAACTGATTAACCTAATTTAGTCCCACTTATCCTTAATCAAAAGTTTACTTCTAGAAAAAATAATTATTTCAAAAATTGTATCCATGGAAGTACAGAGATTGAATAATCAGCTTTAAAAAAATGTAAGATTAAATAATTTGGATTATGCATATAAACTTACCTGACATGCAATGTTTAAGACACACTTTAAAAATAATCTAAGTAGTGAAGAAAACCATCAAAGTTGTACAAATGAATTTAAAACTAAAGTATCTAATTTTACACTTAAAATTCTGTTGATTTTTTTAATGTAAAATAATCAAAATAGCACTATGTTGTATGAACTATTATAGACTCACACAAGAAAGTTATATGTTGGGTCAGTTATTATGTATGTTTTCTTAGTTGTAAAGATAAAACTAATCCTATACATAAAAGGTAATACGACAGCATAGTTTCCCTAATGTTGAATGTTTATTAACCACCTAAGTATTGGTTAATTTTGAATTTTTTGGTCCAAAAAAAAAACATTTTTTGTTCAGAGATCCCAATAACGAAAAACCAACATATTTTTTAGCAGATTTATGTGTTTGGCTTCCTATATTTAAGCTATGGCTATACGGAGTGTGTGAATTTTAATTCTCATAAAATAAATTTGCATGTGGACGAGCATAATAAACTTAGACGGTATGACATATCCGTGGATGTTACGAGGTATAAGCATTAAGTGGTTAATACTAGATAAAATTAAAAATAATTCCTTTTACAAAATTTTGTTTGCATTGTATTATATTATGGCATTTAATAATATTAAATTAGCAACTAAATTTTTAATATTAAACAATAACGATGTACTAGCTTGTGAATAAATAGCAAATTTAGTTTTATATCAATTGCATACAATATGGAATCTATACCTAATACTTAACATAATCTTACTTATATAAATTAAGTTTACCGGTTATGCTATTTACAATGGTTTCACTTCCAAATATAGATAAAACTGTGACAGAACCTCTGGGTATCTCCGTTTTGCCTGCATCAGAAATTAAACAGGAATGTAAGTTTTTCTGTTGGGCTTCGTTTTGAAGTTTTTGAAGAAGTGTATGGTCATCACCTTGCACTACAACCTTTTTCTCACTAAAAAGTAAGTTTCAGTGCTGGTCTAAAGATTACATGAATTTCTACTAACCCATCTGCCATCCAATTTATAAGTGCTTGATTAGACGATTGGTCTTCAACTAGTATCCTATATAAGCCTAGACATGCATGAGCAACCTACATTAAATATCACATAATTAATTACCTATGATACCTATGCAAGATTATATTATATAAAAAAATAGTCATTTAAATTACCTGCGCTGACATCTTCCCTGCACTCATTTTCAAACTCGTATTAACAACAAAAATCATTTTATATTCTTCCTTTGAATGTGTTGATTTATCGTGACTATCGTCTACTTTAGATTGCAAACTTCCATTACCGGACTCCGTTTCGGCCTCATGCTGATTTAGCAAATCTATCCTCGACGGTGTCTCATAATCATTTTCGGAATCAAACAAATAATTAGTGGCGGTTTCTATTGAATGGTTATCGGTGGTGTAAAGAGCCTAGAATATTTAACCTTTAGAATTCAATGAAAACATGAAAACAAATAAATTTTACTTGTTCTGCTGCAAGTCGTGAAAAACCCATCTCCATTAATTGGCGCAAAAAGTCCCGATTGGGTTCCCATTTACTTTCTTCAGCTTGATCCATTAAATTAGATTTATTTGTTGCTGAATAAACGATTAGCTGGTTATATTAACCTAACTTTTATGTCAATTTGAAGTATTTAACTGCATATAACCTAACCTAATTTATGTACAACTGTCAAGCTATGTGTTAGACTTAATTTAAGATTAATAAATTTGTCGATTACAATCAAATTTTCAAGTAAGGAATAGTTTTTATTATTGTATAATATGTTGTAATAGAACAAATTAATAAACAGTACGATTGCAAACTAAACAAATATTATCGAAAATGTTAAATAGGCTGCAGGTACTTACAAAAGTACTTTTAACAAAATATAATATGCGAACACCGCGTTCTTAATGATTTGCATTTATTACCATCACCGTTACTCTATTGCATAATTTAAATAATAAGAACGCAATAGATATGCTTTAATGCACGTGGGATGTTCAATATTGCCTTATGAATATTAATATTATTGCACCTACCTATCTCTTTTTTTTATGTTGTCCTGTGAACACCCATGTGTTATTAAAATAGATTTTATGTTCACCAATAAGCAATTGGATTATTTATCAAACTATTTGCGCGGTTAAACCGTCGAATTTCAAAATATAAGAATGGAAATTTTTGAAACAATTGAAGTTCTAAAATGATATTCACTTGGTTCTAATGCCTTTATTAGTTTCAGTCATGAAAGTAATACACGACAAGAAAAATAACCTAAGAAAACATAAATCTAGACTGACTAAAATTATACAGAAGAAAAAAATTAGTAAGCATCGATCTTCGTCTTCGTCATCTTCAAGCAGTTCTTCTTCGTCATCTATCAGTGATTCGTCACATTCAAGCCATAAGCACATTAAAAACCGGCCACAAAAGCGAAGAAAGAGACATACTTCAACTAGTAGCAGCAGCGACGACAGCAGCAGCAGTAGTAGTAGCAGCTCTTCGTCTGATGAAAAAATGAAAATAACGAGGAAAGCAAAAAAATTAAAATCGAAAACAAAAAGTAAAAAACTAAAAACTGTAACTGTGAAAAACAATGAAGAAAGTGGTAGTGCCGATGTTCCCCTGCATTTAATGAACAAATCGAAAGCACTAGCTCCAATGACAAAAGAACAGTGGGAAAAACAACAAAGTGTTGTAAGAAGAGTGTACGATGAAAGTACGGGAAGAAATAGGTTAGTCTTAGATTTTTTACTGAATTTTATTTTGTGAAAACAACAAATTACTAATTGTTTTTATAGATTAATTAAAGGAGATGGAGAGGTGATTGAAGAAATAGTAAGTAAAGACCGACATAAGCAAATAAACAAACAAGCTACAAAAGGAGATGCAGAATATTTTCAAAAAAATATTAACAAAATCTAATCCTGGTTTTAGCTAATATTTTAAGATTTCTGTGGTCACATGCAAACAAGGGTATAAACAGTAAAAATACTTAACTTTACAGTAGACACAAAAACCATTTTTTTAGTTTCAATTTTGAAATCAGCTAATCACTGAATTGATATTCTGAAAGTGTAACATTTTTAATTGTTATTTAAAATTTGACTTTATTTCCGTAGTGCAGAAATGTTTTAATTTGAGTTTAGCAATAAAGATATGAACTGACTTACTGTCTTTTTTGCAGATGAATATACAGTTACTTGCAGAAGAACTCTGACACTTCTATATTAGCAATGTAAATTGTACATTCTGAAGCTGTTTTTTGTCATAAAAATTGATTTTACAGCAAAACTTTTTGCTCTTTGGACTTTTTTTTTACAAATTTTATGTCCTTAATTTTTGCTTATATACATTTTTCTATTTTGTCGGATCGTTGTATAATCGACTATAAAATACAAGATATACTTCATCTGTATATGACATAAATTTTCTGTTATTTATTGACAAATTTTTCTTATACTAGAACTTATTAGCTATTATTAGGAATCCAATTTTACAAAAAAAATGAATTTGGATATATAATTTATTCCCTTATTACATATGACCACAGACTTATTGCCATACTAAAATATTTCTTTAGTTGTAAAATAAAATAGACTTTATTTATATCGATACTTAATTTACTCATAATCTATCGAGTTGCTGTAACATGTAATTGTCTATATAAAGATTAAACCTAATGCTTTTATTATAAAAAAATACTTGATAAGTAGTTCCGAACGATAAACTACCCTGAGAAGTAGATGTTTTATACATTATGTAATGTATTAATTATATCATCGTCAACCAGGCAATCGTGTCTACTGTTGGACACAAAATAAAATATTCTATATAGCAGTGTTTTGTCATTCCAGCAGATTATTTTTACATTGTTTGAAAGATGATACTACATTCATTCTAATTTGAGTCCACTTAAAAGGACTTAACGCTCATACTGTGCGCTTGCAATTTGAATATTTATTTTTAAATAAATTGTTCCTATCAACAAAGAAAAATTTTTTTTAAGTACCTAGTTATTATTAATTCAGAAATTTGAAGTTAACTTTCGACCTAAAATTCTTACAAATATAAATTTGTGTGTTCATTTAAAAATTAATAAAATACAATAGGATCCATAAGTATGGAAGTAGCAGTTTCCACATTAACGTCTGAAAACCTAAATAAAATAGACTTTTCGAAAATTACAGGTAATTAATTTATGTCTAATCTTAAAGTAAAAAAATGTAAGATTTTTTTTCAATTTTCACTTCAAAAAATATTTTAATTTAAAACAATTAGGAATTTCGAAACAAAATTTAACATTGCTATTTTTAGATAAAATAAGTTTGAAAATTTGGTTAAAATTATAATATTTGGTATGGTGCGGCACGTAGTCATTTATAATTCTAGAATATAGAAATTTATATTGTCCTACGTGACATGTAATTCTAGTTGGAGACCTGCTTAAACAGTAATTAAAATCTTAATTAATCAAATTGAAGCTTTGAAAAATTTGAAGTCTCTTTACCCCCCTACAAATTAATTCTACTCTTTCATGGTAAATTTTTTTTACCATTTGACCCATTAACTGTCGAGCGATTTTTATGAAAATATCCCACCAAGCCAAATGGCTTTTTCATTTTTGTGAAATTTATGATGTTAGAATAAGATATGAATTATTGTGTTATATAGTTTTATTTTCAATAACTTTTCTAAAATTATAAAAAAACTGTGGCCGTCCCTTGGGACTACCGTTTTGTTTATAACACATTTTATTCAAACTATACTCAGTGGTCCATCTGAGAGTCAGTGATTACATGGTGCATACTTTATATATATTTTTACATTTTGTAATCTAGTTTTCTTATTTAATTTTTTATATAAAAATAAAATGTAATTTTAATTTATTCCGAATTATGAATTTATTATACTGATTTAAAAATATTTCAAAAAATTCGTGTTGGCAAACAAGCCTTTGCGATCATAGCTGTTCACTGCATGCATAAAATGTTATGTTTTAGTGGTCCTGTGGCTTCTACAAATTTTCAAGCCAAGCAAGTATATAGCGATCCATATGAAGCAGTACCTAGGGCCCGTCCTGGCGATTAAAGTCTTAATAGCCAAAAAATAAAACTTTGACTGTATAACATTCAATAATTTTATTTGTTAAATAATAATTAAACAACTTTTTTTATTATTTGTATGTACAAATGCAAAGGCAAGAATTGTCTTAAATTATATTTTTAAAATAACTGTACAAAATATGTTGTTGATCCATCTTTCCATGACGGATCATCTACAATTTTTGCTCGGCACAGTGGGCAAGTTTGTTCTCTATCAAACCAAATACTTACGCAGCTTTCACAAAAAATGTGCCTGCATTGAAGCAAAACAGGTGTATCATACTCGTCATGACAAATTGGACAATTACTACCGGCAGTTTCAATTTGATCTTTATTTGGCGACGATCCCAATGTCTAAACAAACATTTTAACAAAACAATCAATTTTGAAAAAGTTTCGTAACAAACAACTTACAACATTTTGTATCAACTTCAGAGTAGAAGTTTTTAGCAATCTTAGACGGCACATTAAATCTGATCCTTTGGATACCATATATGCCGCAGATAAAACAACTCCAATCACTTTTTCTGCTCCATCATATGATTCCAATAAATAGTATAGCCAAGGTTGAATAGTTGTCAAGCTTCGAAACAACTGAGAAATTGACTCCATAAATAGATATATCTTTCCCTAAAAATATTGTAAAAGTTATCGAGATTTTGCAGTAAGAATGTTACTTACTTGTTTCTGAAAAGGAACTATTTTGGCAGACAACATGGTTAACATAATTTTAAAAGCTATCGTTATAAGTTTTAATATAAAATCGGTTAAAACACAAGTCCACAGTAATTCCCAAACGGTACTAGATGGAGGTCGTATAAACATCAAATTTAAATGTAATTTTTCGTCTTTGTATACATAAATTATAAACGCTACGGAAGCAAATACATATAACAAAGTGACAAATAGTTTAGATAAACTTCTTCGAGATCGTTTAGTTGCTTCTCGTTTAACAATAGAATTGGCATGAATAAATGTTCCCAACACTATTGCCAAATACAATACTTCGTTGCAGTGATCGTATAAGCTCTTTGCTATTAAAATCAATACAAAGGGTAAATATTTTTGAACGATCTCTAAAGTTTGCTGAATTTCTATTACATTATGTAAACCATCCCCATTTGTAGATTCGTTTGAATTTCTATTTCCAAATGTTCTTTCATCGGGTGGTGTTGCGTCTGTTGGCCCAGGTCTTGAATTCTCTAAGCCTACATGTGAATTATGAATGTATCCAGGGCTTCTACTTAAAATACTATCCATGTTTATAACAACGCTGTCAGTTGTTGGGTCTGCATTAGTGCTCTGTGTTGATGGTTGTCTGGCCAAAGAATTTGGAGTAGTTATGTCGTTAGTGTGTGCCATTTGAGCCGATTCTACATGCTGATGTAATTCTCTCAAAACATTATTCAATAATTGAGGTGATGTATACGAAGGTAGTAATGAATGAGTAAGCAACATCTCTTCGTAAAGATTTTGAATATTGTCGGGCGATTCGTTATTTTGATCATTGCTTGCCATTTTATTCCGTTGTGAAGAATACAACGTAATTCAACAATATAATATTGTGATTAAATAAATTGTTTACAAAATGATAACGAGAAACCAAGCGGAAATAAATAACTTTGAAGGTAGTCTTACCGTCCTTACATTTCAAACGGTAAACAAATTTTAATTGCTCCCACAAACAATAACTTAAAACATAGCTTGGTGGAAATAATATTAACAAAAAGTATCCTGTTGTGAGGAAAATTTGTTATTTATGTAAAATAAGGTTAACTTCAATAATTAAACGTCAGATATTGACTTTTGACAACCAAATTTTTTTATTATAGGACGGCATTGCTCCTATTGGTGCAATTGAATATACGAAATACCGCCTTTTTTGAAATCTTCTGAGTAAGAGAAGAGATGGTATTAATAATTTGCTTTCCATTATCAGTTTTAATATTAAAGTACCAATACCCGATTACACCACACTATTTAAAAACTTAAATTTGAACATAGTCTAAACTATGTTGAAACGTCAAATACATTGTTGAGAAAGGTAAAATTCAACATTGTTTTCAAAAAGAGTCGTGCAATTGGGTGTAAGTTATTTAGAAATTAAAACAAATAATTAGTTTTATTCATTTCACGTCAAGCAAGACAGTACCTTCTTATCTCAGATTATTTTCTTTACATCCTTCTACAGCTGACCTGTTTGACGTGGAATAACCCATATGTGCTTGAGGCTTCGGCATTGGGATTAAAACAGTTTATATAATTATTATTATAAAATGTTATGCAAATCAATAGTTACAACACAATTTTAAAAAAAGACAATATACAATGATTCTTATGTATAAAAATAGAAGTATCAAAAATATGTTTTTTGAATTTATAAATAAATTAATTAAAAAAACTTCGTATACCTAAGTTACTTGCTAAAATAATTTTGTACTCATTTCCATGGAGGTTTGCCCGAACGGTCTCTGATACCACTTTTGTGATTTTTAACAACATCGTCATTTTCTTCACTTTCATTCTAGAAAAACTAAGTTTCAAAAAGGCATTTTAAAAAGAAAAAAACTCACAAATTTCTGCCATTGTAATGTAGAATAATCACTCGTATGGTTATCAATAGAAGCATTTTTATATTTGCCATTGTGTTTTAAACCTTCAGTGGGAACTGAAGGAGTTTTGTTCAATAGCTACAATGTTTATATTGACAAGATATTTATATTTAAGATTTAAAATATCCTTACCAAATGAATATATTTTTGTAGTTCATTTTCAATTTGCTGTTTATTCTTTTCTGGTTTACTACTTACAGGCGTTTCCATAAATAGTTGTTGTTTTAGTTGGATATTTTGATCATACAATTCTTCATTACTGAAAAATGATGAACTTTCAACATTGGGTTTGACCATTTTAGAATCACCAGACATTTTAGAATTTGATAACTCTTTTTGCAATATTTCTTCTACATTTGTAAAGGATTTTGATTTTAAGCTGTTTAACTGGTCAATCGTGTTTGTGCTTTTATCTTGGGCAACAATAGGGGATTTTCCATTGTTAATAATTTTGAGTGCCTCTAGCCACTGCGCCTCCATGACCCTATGTAATTTTTGTGCAATATTTGTTCTAGATTCCTGTTGTTGTTGAAATTTAAAATGTAAATTATCGACTTGCTGTTGCAATTGGGATAAACGCAACTGATACAGTTTAATTTCTTCCGTATGTTTTTCTTCCAACAAATGTACTTCCATGTCGTGCCTAGAAATAATTTTATATTAATAATAATAATTATGCAAGTTGAAATACATGGAAACTTAGCACTTACTTATGGACTATCTGCTGTATATACAAAGCAGCAGATTTAGCAATTGCCATCTCCCGACTACGTATTTCATCTTGTAATGCATTTTCGGCTTTATCTAGTTGAGCCTGAAATTCTTGCAGCTTATCCTGGACTACAATTTCAACTTGATTTTGATAATAATTTCTTAAATCCAACTTGGTTTTCTCATTTTGTTCTTTTTGTTTGTTCAGTTCTTCTTTTAATGCTTTCTAAAAGCAAAATAATTAGCTGTTTTATACTTTATTATTTTATTCATACTTTATACTTTTATTTATACTACTTTATAATTTTTATGCTTTCAAGTAACTTGAGAGATTTCTCTGTTATTTATTTATTTTATTATAAAGTATTGTACTTACCTCATTTTTTTTATATTCCTCTAAATCTTTCAGAAATTTCTTCTTATCCATCTCTAAAACTTTGATTTGATTAAGTTTTTCCTCAACTTGAGCTTCTAAATGATTTTGATCTTCTTTCATCAAACTTAGTTCATTTTGGCAAATTTCAATAGCTTTCTTACTTTGAAAAACTTCTTTTCTAGCTTCAGATAAAGCAGTTTCATTCTGTGTAAATAAAAATAATGTTAAATGTGTTTTACGAAAATATAAATAATTAAAACCTTTCGAATTTCTTTCTCTTTTTCACCCAGAACATTTTTCAAATAATTATTATTACTTAATAAAAGCTCATAACGTCCTTCCGTATCTTTTAATTTATCTTTCACCATTTCTAATTCGTTCAATAATGACTTATTCTCTTTTTCTAAATCTTCCACCTTGTCTTGATTATTCTGAGCTAAATTTATAGCTCTAAAAGTTTCATTTTCGTAGTGTTTCACTTTCTGCATATTAAAATGAAAATGTAAAAAGTTGATATTGTAAAAGTTGAAAAACTCTCACCTTTGTTGCTTCTGCAAGTTCATAGGAAACGTTGGTTCTTAATTCTTTTAGTTGCTCTTCTAAATTTAATTTATTTCTGAACAAGTTATCAATTTTGGTGGCCGCTTCCTGCCAAGAATTATGTACACGTAAAATGGCTTCATCTTTTGCATTATCTACTTCTATCGCTACAGCTAATTGTTCTTGAAACTCTAATATTTGCACTTGAAGTTGTTGTATTATTTGTTCGCAATGCTATAGAAATAGATTAAATTAAAATTAACAAACATTTCTTAAGCCACATTCAGATAGAGCATTGCATAAATTATGTTTCAGCGTAAAAGTTTAAATGAATGAAATCAGATAGAAATGTTGACGTAAGATTAGTTAAGTTTCCAATGTTTCGCAGTTTTTACAACTACCAATCACCGAAAATAAAAAGAGTGGAGTCTGCTACTATCTATTATTTATAATGTTGTGAATTTATGATTTAAATTATATTATTATATATAATGCATATTTTTTTTTTGGAATGGAATTTTATGAGTTCAAAATATTTATACAAACCTTTCTACGTAATTTCTCTTCCTGCAATTTATTAAAAAACATTGAAGGTTCAAAATTGTGGGAGTTATTATTCTTCAAAGGTTGATTCCACAGTTCTGAAAGATTAATTAAAGCCAACTTATCCACCTCAGATGGCTTATAATCACTTGACTTACTTTCGACAGTGTCCACTGCTAATTCTGCTAAACGTTCATTTTTCATATGTTCATATTCTTCTAATTGTCCGTGCATTGTGTCTTGATTCACATTATTGGAAGAAAGTTTTTGAAGTGGATTTTGATTGTTAAACGCTGTTAATTGAGTAGAATTGCTGCTATTAGGTGAAGTGGCATTATCGCTACTTACAGAGTCCACATTTCCACTTGACATATCTGATATTGGTAACTTATTGGATTCCAATGGCATCGCAGTCAACACATTAATACCGATTTCTTCACATTTTGCAATATCAGAATATAATGAATCGCGCATTCCCATTCCATAATCAGGAACAGAATTTTTAGTATCTCCTTGTCTCCATGATGATTTTTTAATATGTTGTTGTAAATCATCTCTATTAATACTAAGCTGACTTTCTCTTTGCTTTAATCTTACTTCGATATCTCGTTGTTTACATTCAACAGAATTTAATAAATCATCGACATCGTTCATATTTAATCTTGTTTTAATTGCATTATTTCCGTTTTGTGTATTTAATTTTTTGTTTGGGGATAAACAAATATCAAACTGATTATTTAAATTTCTAGCAGTGTCGTACTTCTTGATGGTGTGCACATTCGAGATAAAACTATCAATTTCGTTAAGAATTTTGTCTTCACTTCGAGTGGTACCAACAGGCGAATGATATTTCTTTTCTCTTTCTGAAATACGATGTCGCCAATTCGAATTAGGTAATGGTTCCATTCTAAACTTATCTTGTTCATCATAAGGTGAGGTAGTAATTTGAGAACTTCGTGTTGTCTGAGCAATGGTACTAGGTGTAGAAGGTAATGAATTTAGTTTTAATTTAGTCCGTGGTTTTTGAGGTGTACTGTGAGCACTTTGAATGTACTGCTGTTTTGGACCTTGAGCACCTTGCCAAACATTAGTTTCATGATTTACTGACATTAAAGGTATAGAATATTTCGAATGCACCGAATTTATCAGAAAATAATCCAAAGAGTTGCTTCCCAAACTGGTATCGGAATTTCTTTCTATAAAATTAACTCGACTGTCTAGATTGTTCACTTGCGATATGAGGCTATCGACAATATTAAAATATGGTGGTCCCGAAGAATAATCTTCAGAGTCAGACGGTATTACAAATAAATCAGGTGGAATTAGTAATAGGTCGTCAGTATCGTCAGTATCGCTCATAACTTAAAATGATATTTTCATATACACGATCCGTGGTATTCATAACACGTAATTAAATTTTCAATTATACAGAGATTTTCTTAACACGCCAATACAAAAATAGAAAAAAAATAAACTGAATATAAATCAATTAATTTACTCACTTACTATGACAACATTTAAATAACGTACAGGTTATGTGTACATTAAATGACGTCTATTTGTTGTTATTGTACATTTGGTGCTTTACGGTACGGTCACAGCGGCAGGGGTTTGGTAAGGGTGCGAAAACACTACACAAAACTTAAAAGGATCTGTCATTTGACTCCTCCATTTTTGAATTTGAAATTCTTTTTTGCATAATTTGGAAGTGCTCGCGAAGTGCTTGCGAATGCTGTAAAAAAATTTTGAAGTGCTTGGTTCGTTAATTTTTTATTAGCTAAATACCATTTTTTGACAGAGTGGGGCATATTTAACTCACCCCCTCTACTTCGGACTTTTTTTTTTTTTTAAATGTATTGGAGAGTGCCAGGGCCGTAGCCAGAGTGAAAGATTAGGCCAAGGATGCCACAAATTAAAAAAATAAAATTTAAGTGTCAATTGCGACTTGCAACTGTCAATTTACACTTAGAAGTCGCAATTGACACTTTGAAGTCGCAATTTACACTTAGAAGTCGCAATTGACACTTTCGAAGTCGCAATTAACGCCTGCGCAATCGTACTTAAAGTACGATTAAATTATTAAAGCATCAGATAAGTCCAATTGCAACTTCGAAGTGTTAATTGCGACTTCTAAGTGTAAATTGACAGTTGCAAGTCGCAATTTACACTTAAAATTTATTTATTACTGTGGCCTCAGGACCCTTTTGTACAAAATCGTCTCGAAACCTAGCTAGAGATATTTAAGTTATTTAAGTTATATTAGAAATTTTGAGTAATTGGCAAAAAAGTTGGTGATTATACTAATTAATTATACTAATTTAAATCAAAAAGCATTTTAAAGCTAAATATAGTATTTTGAACTGGCTTCGAACTTAAAAATATTTAAGTTGAAAAGTAGAGGCAATTTCGATTCTATGTAAAATTATTACATTAATTATTATGAAGCATTTGAACAAATAAAACTTTGTCCATAAATCTCAGCTAATACAGCAATCAAATTCAAGATAAATTTACCAGCTCTCAAAACCCTTAAAATATTCTTAATATATCGTAAGATCATATGGAAGATGGAGGAGCCAACTCAGATAGCGAATATTACTTGGAGTGGCAGATATTAAACAAAAATAAGCACCAAATAGAAGAAACAATAAAGAAAGTAAAAGAATAGGAACAGAAAAACTTTACGATAGAAAAACAAGAAGACGTTATGAAGACGCAGTGAAAAGAAAAAATAGAAAATAAAGAAAGAAGGGTTACTGTCAGTCAAAGTGCACCACGAATTTTACTTTTTACTTTCCTCATACGTATACGTATGTATAAGGGAAAGTATTGTAATCCACTCAAAAATCAAAAATGGAAATTTTGGTATTAAAATGTTTCTTATCATGCCCTGATAAGTTTTTGATGAATTTTAGTTAAAATTAAATTTTAAATTATTTTTTAAATTCAAATTATTATATCGGGTGCTGAATGAGTTTGCCGAACATAGGAAATTAACATGTAAAAACTTATTTATGCAATTTCCTGCTTCCCTAATTATTTTAGAGAAAAAATGAAAGATACAAAAATAATGAAGAAATATAAACTACGAATGATAAAAGCATTAGATTTCATCTAACTTTTACTTAAAAAGCCAAAAAATGCTTTTGAAATTGTTAAAAGTTTCATTTATCGGACTTGCCATGAAAGTTTCCATGGTAATTATTTTGGAAAATATAAATTAAATTGAATTTATTTACATGGCCAGTGCGATAAATGAAAATTTTAACAATTTAGAAAGCATTTTTTGACCTTTTACGTAAAAGTGAGATGAAATCTAAAATGGTCTTATCATTTGTAGTTTATATTTCTGCATTATTTTTATGACTTTCATTTTTTCTCTAAAATAATTAGGGAAGCAGGAATTTGCATAAATAAGTTTTTACAGGTAAATTTCCTATGTTCGGCTAACTCATTCAGCACCCGGTATATAACTATACTATAGCACTACAGGCCATGTAGACACAAATTGCTCAATATTTCGGCATTTAATACCTCAAAGATGTTGCCAACATCTTGTGAGAGAGCCACGGTCGAAATAGCCAGTTGTGGGGATCGAACCAACGACTCCGACATAGCAATCTAACATTCTAACTGCCAGCCTACAACCGCGCTCTATAATAGTTTTAATTATTATTAAAATTAAATTAATAATTTAAAAAAATTATTTAATTTTAAAGTTAAGGTTTTTTTACCTATTTATTTATACTTTGATTTATCGAAATGTCATGGAAAATTTTTATTTTTTATTTTAGAGTATTTTAGATCCAAACACTTATTTTTCGTTTAGCTAATTTGACTAAAACTTATACAAGATAATATTTCACCATTATTTGTCAGATTTATCAAAAAGTTCAGCAAAATCTGCTAATTTGAATAAATATTTCAACTAACTTGATTGTCTGAACGACTTGAACAAAGTATATAAATATTTTAGCTTAAATAGCTATATTACATTTGGCGATCCAAACAGATTTATTTAGATGATTTCGATATTTTCAAATTAGATGATTCACCTAATTCCATATGGTTGATTTTAGTACTAATTTAGATGAATCATCTAAAAAGTAATCATCTAATGCCAAATAGATGAATTTTCTAAAAAAAAAATTCTGTGTAGAACTTGATTGTTACTTACGCTTATTGCCAATATGAAATTTTTGCTTACTTCTAAAAATAAATAAATTTTATCTAACTTATCTCGAATGATAAAGAATTGTATATTAATTTAGATAAGGTGAATATAGTATACCTTTTATATCTCTATAGGATATAGCAGACAAGTATGCGTGTTGACTTAGTGACTACTTGAAAAAAATTACAATGATAGTTTTGCTAAGTTTTGTTTCTATTTTGATTATTATAGGTTATTATGTGTTTATTAAACCCTATAATTATTGGAAAGATCGTGGTGTCCAATTTGAGAAGCCGACGATTTTATTTGGAAATTGGGGACCTGTGTTTCTTCTAGAATACCCTACTTCCATATTATACAAAAAATTTTATGATAAATATGTTGATAAAAGGTATTTATTTATACTACGTACAACTGTAACAATATACAGTGAGTTACGAAAATATCCGGACACTCCTATGTTAACAATGTAAATTGGACATTTTGAAGCCGCTATTTTTCATATAAAAATCGATTTTACAGCAAAACTTTTTAGACATTTTTTGTTGCAAATTTCATTGCCTTCAATTTTGTTTATTTCAATTTTTTTATTTTTAGAAACGGTACAAAATAATTAAAATATTAATAAGCATTTTTTCGTGTAAGTTTTATTCTCTACATTTTTGTTCCTATATATATTTCTATTTTATCGCACAGTTTACGAGATATAATAGATGACAATAATTTTTGTGTTTTACAGAGTTTTGTTTAAGTAGCTGTCAGTCAAAAACGGGGCGACAAAATAAAAAAATTTATATAAACAAAATTGAAGGCAATGAAATTTGTAATAAAAAATGTCTAAAAAGTTTTGCTGTAAAATCGATTTTTATATGAAAAAAAGCGACTTCAAAATGTCCAATTGACATTGTTAACATAGGAGTGTCCGGATATTTTCGTTACTGACTGTACATGTGGTTACAGATTATTATTTGAACTATTTTCTTTGTCGTCTATAACCATTAGATAATTACATTATTACATTATTTAATTGCTACGAAATCAAGAAAAAATTGGTATCACGAATTTTATTAGTTAGGTACAAAATAGTTTTTACAAATATTTAACTTTTAATATTCTTAAACTAAAATATGAAATCTTATACTTGAAATCTTAACAATAAATAGTTAAAAAGTTTTAATAGTATAACTTACACATAGATATAATTTTAATTTAATTAAAATATTTCGAAACTGACAATGTAATGTTAGAAAACAATAAGGTACCTAACAAGAACGTTAAAAATTGAACTTAAACAAATCGAAATACAAAAACAAAATTAATAATAAGAATAAAAAAAATATACTATCTGCAAAAAAAAAAATTTAATTATATATTAATTACATTATTTATGTAATAACACACCTTCGTAATCAGCTTTAGGAACTGCATTATCTTCTGCAGCATCTATAGATTTGTTGGTACTATTTTTCCCATAATACACTTTGATGAAGTTTTCGTATTCCCAAGTTTGCATATCTTCGAATGAAACTGCTCTGTTACGCCATGCAACTGCTGTCGAAATGGCATTTTGAGATTCTCTGCCTATAATTAAAACGGGTTAGGTTAGGTGTATTTAAATTTCTATTGAAATACTCGCCTGTGGTGATTGTCCTTAATTTATCTCGCTGGAAGATATAATACGATTTGCGTTCATCTAATATCGTTACGTAGGTATCCTTGAAATAAGACTAAATAAAATTGTTAAAAAAAAATTCTTAATCATCTTGAAACTATGCAAGCGTAAAGTGTCACCTTTTAATCTGCAGTATGGGTCGTAAAATGTCACGTTTTCGCCCTAGGGTTAAAAATGTTTTTTACACTCCAAGGCCATATAATACATTTGCGCCGTAGGACACCCTAATACAATCTTGTATTTCTTTTTTATAGAATTTTTACGATTTCGACAGCAAACAATTTAGGTTGGTAGTATTAATTTTGATTAGCAAGTATTTATTAAACTAGTGTATTTTTTTGGTTCAAAAATGTCCAATAGACTCTGCATCTGGCTTTCGCTCAGACGAAAAACGTTGTATGTGCCTCCGGTGTAGAGTGGAATTTTAACGATAACCCTTGCATTTGGCTCGTGGCACAACATCACACCGCAAACCAAAAACGAACACTTTACGCTCTTGTACATACATTAAAAATTAAACGTTTGATCAACGTTTCATAATTGGACCTATTACATTATATATAATTAATTAAGAATATCAATAATGAGCTAAAAGACCCAAATAAAACGCTTTTCAAAAAATGATTTTTTCTTTGTCAAGTTTAATATAAAATGAAAAACAAAAACAATTGTAATTGTTTTATTTTATTTGAGTCTTTTAGCTCATTATTGATATTCTTAATTAATTGTATTTTCAAGAGCTAATAATTTTAATTAATAATGTAGTTATGTAGAAATCTACCAACCCAACAAAACACTTATTGAGAAAATAAATAAGATTTAATTTTAAAAATCGTATTGGGTAACATTGCAAAAGACTAACGCTGGGAATCGTTGTCATTTTTGTATTCGAATATTCGTTGATCAAATTATTCGAATATTCGAATAATTCGAATATTCAAATAATTCGAATAATTATTTGAATATTCGAATTATTTGAATATTCGAATTATTTGCATATTCGAATAATTCAAATATTCGAATAATTAATTCGAAAAATAATATTCGAATAATTCGAATATTCGAAGATTCAAATTATGTATTCGAATATTCAAATTATTATATCCCGGCTTCTAAATGCATTTAATATTATCCTGTCGACTATTACATACATTGTCGATTTTTAGATTTATTTATTATTCAATTTAATATTCGAATATTTTGAACCTTTGAATAATTCGATTACTCAAATTATTCGAATATTCAGAATTCAGATTAGATTATAATATATTCAAATACACAGGGCGGGAATATTTTCGATTTTCCGTGTGGTGCTCACATAATATAATGTAGCTTTGCTAAATCTATTTTTATTTTATAATAATTTCAAGTAGGTATTAATTTATTATTTTTAGAATTTAGATAATTTACCGTGTGTGAAGGCAAATTATTATAAAAACAGTTTTTGTAAATTTTTAGTATGGTGCTCGAGCACTCAAGCAACTCAACTCGGCCCTGTTCAAATACATATTTAAATTTATTAAATAATCGAATAATTTAAAATTCAAATAATTTGTCAATATTCGAATAATCTGAATATTCGAATATTTTGAATTTTTGAATAATAATTCGATTACTCATATTATTCGAATATTCAAATTATTCGAATAATATTCGAGTATTCGAATTATTCGATTATTCGAATAATTCGATTATTCAAATTGCGAAATTATTCGTATTCGAATATTCAAATATTCGAATATTGGAATTATTCGAATTTGATTCCCAGCCTTACAAAAGACAGTTCCATAAGTCAATCACTTCCAAGTTACCTTTTGGCTAAAAATACTATTTTTTTATTTGGTCAAAGTATAATTCATATTTTTTAAGCATAGTAATGAATATCTACATAAAATGCATATAAGCTTTGTTGTATGTTTTGTAGATTTTTGCAAGTTACGGAATAGTTCATAATAAGTTAATTTTTTGAAAATTGTGGGTTAGTAGGTTTCTGCAATACTAGTCCAATTAAGAGAATAAAAAAATAAAATTATAAGTGTTTAATGTCCGGTTTTAGCAATGTTAATTTAGGAATTTAATCTTAGATTAAATATTTCATCATAAATTAAGCCCGATTTGGGTTGCAGCAATATAACTTTTAACATATGTAGGTTAAGTTTAATCTATGATTAGTGTAATCATAGATTTAATCTGTAGTTAAGACGTTTTTGGGTTGAAGCAACGTTAATTTGCGCTTAACACAGGTTAAATACCCAAAATATTTAATTACTGGTTGACCAGTGATTAAAGTGACATAACCACCTAATGAGGTTATTTTAAAAAATAACGACTTCAATGATGTGATTGACCACAGTAAAACCGCTGTATTTGAATTAAAAAAACTATTTTGTTTGAATTATTTTTTTTGAAACAAATAAATTTGGTTTAATTTAAATAAAATATTATATTTGAATTTTGTTTAAATTTTTTTAAGCAAATAAATTTTGGCAAATAAATATAAAATTTTAACAATGTGAAGAAATACAATACGTAGAAAGTCATTATAGAAAAAACCAAAAAAAACATTAATTTCTACTTGGCAGGTTAAGACTAAAAATATTTGAAAAACAAGATAAATAAATTTTATTCTATAAAAATGTAAAAATAAAAATAAAAATCGTTTAGCTCTTACCGTAATAGTGCTCCTAGCCCAACCATGCAATTTTAACTTGGAATCTAGTATATACACTTCTACTTTGTTTCCTACCTCATATTTGCAATCGATGATTATGTCAGGAAGATGCCGTATTTGATTATATGGTACATTTAAGATCTCATCTCTACAAAATAATTTATTATTAACCAATTCTAAATTACACTTAAATGTTTTATTAAACTTACGAAAGATTGGGTTTAAATAGCACTTGGTCGTCAAAGTACTGAGTTATAACTCCCTATAAAAAAAGTTGTTATAAATATATTCAGAATTGTGTACTTCTTAATACAATTACCGGAACCAGAAAATATTCAGATATTTGGTATTCGGCAGGAATGTTACGATCCTTGACTTTGGGAGGAATGACATCCCTCTGTAGATAAATACAATTTACAGTTACAAAAATAATTAAAATGGTTTGATTATTTTATTTAGTTTTATAACTAAATAATGGGAAAAGAAAAGAAATTTAAGTTAGAATTGTATATAAAACTTTTACATTTACATTTTGAAATGTAAACATAATTATTATGGTGGATTTTTCACCGAAATTATAGTCTTGTTTATTTTTTCATTATCTGATGATGATGATATGGTGAAAATGTTTGGGATATTTTATCCTTACAATATATTTTATTTGTGATACCTAACTTAAAAATATTTTAAGTTTTGTGCATTTTTTTGGGTTTTCTAGTTTAAATATTGATATGGAAACTATAGTCAATAAATATATGACTAGAACTGTATGGTTAGATTTATTATTTTATTATTAATTTAAAATATAAATAAATCTTAACTTGTGAGAATAAATAACATTAAAAACTTCAATATAACAAGTTAAATCAAATAAGAAAAAGAACTCAAAATAAAAAATTTTAAGTAAATTTGTGGTTTTTAGTATGTATTTATGGTTAAATTCAAAAAAATATAAGAATAATACAATACGTAGAAAATCAAAATTCAAAAAATTTACGTAATCGATTACGTAATCGATGCGTGCAACTGAAGAATGGCAATAACCATGAAATAACGTTATATTGTACTTCGTATTACGAAATTTTCATTTTTTTCAAATTTTCTTAATCCAGACCTGTTATGTGTTAATTGTCTCCTTTTTAAATTTTTTGAATTTTGATTTTCTACGTATTGTATTATTCTTATATTTTTTTGAATTTAAATCAAATAATCTAATATTTAAATTATATTTTACTATAAATACAATAATTATTGTATTACCTGTTAAAAAAATTAATAATTTAAAAATCTTACTGTTTTTTATCGATAAAATATGCAAATACATGAATAGTTTGCGACACATAGGCCCTAGGTGTTATTTTTATTGATTTTGGAATCAAGTTAGGTAAAAATTTTATTTTGAAGAAATGTCAAATAAATTTGAATTTTTATTTTTTCTATTTAATTGAATACAGTTCGCGTTAATAATATTTTTCCATGTTTGCCTGATGAGAATCCGAAATTCGAAACACCTAGGGCCTATGTGTCGCAAACTATTCATATATTTGCATATTTTATTGATAAAAAACAGTAAGATTTTTCAATTATTAATTTTTCTAACAATTAATACAATTTATTATTATTGTATTTAGTAAAATATTTTCACATGTTAATAACTATACCATATTATTTAAATTATATTTGAGCTTTCAGCGACGGTTATCGATGTCGTCAGAAATTTATTTGTAAACATTAACTAAATTATTAGATATTAATTTAGTTAATTCAAAAGTAGTTGACACTGTTTTATGTTTAAAAACTTGGCAGAAGAAAAAAATGAATTCGATGTTAAATAAACAAATTATACTATTAAAAAATTGGAGTCTAGATTTAAAAAAAAGTGTAATAATGTAAGAAAAACTTTTGTCACTTAAAAACTGTAATGTAAACCAAAAGGGGTACGAAAATATGTTTTTAAATTCAAATGTATTGAGGTGGTCAAATGCCGCTTATAACCTTAAAAGTACATAATAATCTTAAAAGTAGTTTAAAATTAAAAAAAAAGATTTTAAATAAAAAATTAATAATAAATAATTTTTTTTATATCTAAAAACTGCATGTGGTCAAAGGCCAAAAGTTTTGAAAAATCCATGCTTGCAAATCACTTGCACGTAGCCAAAAACGCACCTAATAGGTAATCAAGAAATGTAAAAATAATTGATGCCGTTTCAACAATTTAAATTATTAAAATGGAAAACAAAACAGACTTTCCTATTCATAAAATAATTATTTTTGCTATTTAAAAATGTAATTTAGGCTACATGCCGTACAGTAATTTATAATATTTTCATGAGTTGAGAAAATACCAAGATATGATATTGCCGTATGGCCAACCAACCGCTTTCGATATTAGTTGGTATCCCCAGTCCCACCTATAATGTAGACTCGCGCTATCCACATGCAGGGGTGGGCAACATACATGAAAATATGTATTTGAAATACAAAATGCATTTGTTTTGGGTATTTGAAATACAAAATACAAATACATTTTGTTCCGAGTATTTAAAATACAAAATACAGTATTTCAAATACAAAATATTGCATTTAAAATACAAAATACAAAATACAGTATTTCAAAATGTAAAATTTTAAACGTAAAATTTTTTACGTTACTGTTACTGAATACGGCCCTGTCTATTTGATGTTATCAATTTTAATGTATTTTGTATTTTGTATAGTATTTTGTAAGGCTGGGAATCAAATTCGAATAATTCGAATATTCGAATATTTGAATATTCGAATACGAATAATATCGCAATTTGAATAATCGAATTATTCGAATAATCGAATAATTCGAATAATCGAATAATTCGAATATTCGAATATTATTCGAATAATTTTAATATTCGAATAATTTGAATATTCGAATAATTTGAATATTCGAATAATTTGAATATTCGAATAATATGAATATTCGAATAATATGAGTAATCGAATTATTATTCAAAAATTCAAAATATTCGAATTTGAATATTCGAATAATATGAGTAACCGAATTATTATTTAAAAATTCAAAATATTCGAATATTCAGATTATTCGAATATTGACAAATTATTTGAATTTTAAATTATTCGATTATTTAATAAATTTAAATATTTGAACAGGACCGAGTTGAGTTGCTTGAGTGTTCGAGCACCATACTAAAAATTTACAAAAACTGTTTTTATAATAATTTGCCTTCACACACGGTAAATTATCTAAATTCTAAAAATAATAAATTAATACCTACTTAAAATTATTATAAAATAAAAAATAGATTTAGCAAAGCTACATTATATTATGTGAGCACCACACGGAAAATCGAAAATATTCCTGCCCTGTGTATTTGAATATATTATAATCTAATCTGAATTCTGAATATTCGAATAATTTGAGTAATCGAATTATTGAAAGGTTCAAAATATTCGAATATTAAATTATTCGATTATTTAACAAATTTAAATATTTGAACAAGGCCGAGTTGAGTTATTTGACTGCTCGATCACCACATTAAGAATTTACAAAAATTGCATTTATAATAATTTTCCGACACACACGGTAAATAATATAAATTCTAAAAAGAATAAATTAATACTTAAAGTTATTAAAAAATAAAAATAGATTTAGCAAAGCTAACGGAAAAACACGGAAAATCGAAAATATTCCGGCCCTGTATTTGAATACAAGGTTCTTTGTTCTTTGATTAAAATATAAATAAAAAAAGTTTTAATATTATTTTATTACTACTATTAAGTTTAATATATTAACTTCATATATTTTACGAATTATAATAAATAAATCTAAAAATCGACAATTTATGTAATAGTCGACAGGATAATATTAAATTCATTTGGAAGCCGGGATATAATAATTTGAATATTCGAATACATAATTTGAATCTTCGAATATTCGAATTATTCGAATATTATCTTTCGATTTATTTATTCGAATATTTGAATTATTCGAATATGCAAATAATTCGAATATTCAAATAATTCGAATATTCGAATAATTATTCGAATTATTTGAATATTCGAATTATTCGAATATTCGAATAATTTGATCAACGAATATTCGAATACAAAAATGACAACGATTCCCAGCCTTAGTATTTTGTAATTTGTATAGTATTTTGTAATTTGTCTAGTATTTTGTAATTTGTATTTGAAATACAAAATACATTTGTTTTTCGGTATTTGAAATACAAATACGTTGAAAATATGTGTTGAAATACAAAATACAAAATGTATTTCAGATACGTATTTCAAATACTGCCCACCCCTGTCCACATGTGATGATGAACATATGGGCATCGTTCCGACACTCCACCACATTATTGAAGATTTAAGATTAGTTAATACTCAATATCCAAAAGTAGTTGATGCCACTTGAACTAATTGAAATATGATATTTTTACTAGTTCTACTATTTACTACTAACTAGTAGGTTTTTATAAAATCTAAAAATAGTTGATGTTCCCTTAACTTGAAAAATGACAATGGAGGGCAACCAAATCTTATTTATTAAATACATTTTTTTGACTATGTAACATCTTAAATTCAAAAATTGTTAAATGAAAGGTATTATGCAATAGGGATCCAACTCACACCAAATTCAAAATGAGAAAATGGCTTCTAAAACTTCTTATAGATCTTTCTTTATTAATCGATGTTTATATTATTTTTAACAAAACTTTTAACTGATTTATCATTGAATAATGCAGATCTATAGTTCCTAAATATTTGAAACAGAAATTCATACTGGAAATTAAAAAAATGTGGGTTGGATCCTTATTGAGAAATATACCAAAGCCAGTTTAAACTTTTTATATGGAACCAAACCGATTTAAATAATAAAAAACTATATTATTTTAAATCAAATTTTACTATTTAATAAAAAATACAATAATACCAAATAAAACTTAAGAAAATTCTTCTAAATCAAAATCTAGAGGCCCATCCAAACCATCTAAATCTTCTTCTATATTTGGATCCGTCGTCAAATTCTTAAAATAAAAAGGTAATGCTTTGGAAGGAATTAAATGCCAAAGCGATATCAGGTCGTTTAATTTCGGCATTGAAATTGCTTTTCCATTAGGCCACAACGGAACCAAATTGAACCGAGTTTCAGATTATATTAAAGATATAAACTGGCTTTGGTATATTACTCAATAAGGATCTAACACATATTTTTTTTTAATTCCTATTATGAATATATAATTCCTAGTTTCAAATATTTAGGAACTATAGATCTGCATTATGATACATGTGTTAAAAGTTTTGTTAAAAATAATATAACCATCGATTAATAAGAAAAGATGTATAAGAATTTTTAAAAGCCAGTTTCTCATTTTGAATTTGGTTTGGGTTGGATCCCTATTTCGTAACACCATTTATATTATTATTATAGATTAGCTTACCAATAGTAATTATCAATAAGGATCCAAGCCTCTTGGTTCCTTATTGCTATTTAACAACCACCAAATGCGTAATATAAGTAGGCGATACCAGCCGGCGTCGATCCTTGTTGAGTTTTAAAAATGGCAATTAAAAATACGGTATATTTTTTAATCCTCATAAAAAAGGATAAAATTATTTAAAAGTGAAAAATTTTTAAGTCTAACAGATCGAGCTACTATCCATTAACCCAAAACTAGGGTTAACTCAATTTTTTCAGTTTTGAGGGTTGGATCCCTATTGCGTAACACCATTCAAATAAGATGTGGTTAATCACTACCAAAATTTCAATAGCGGCCATTTCTAATGAAAGCATCTAAAAAACCAATGGCCTCCATTATTTGGCGGTCATTAATAATCTACAATAATTACTCGATACCATTTTAACAACTTGGAATAAGTAAAGCACAGATCCGATCCAAAATTGCAGTACGAAAATAATAAAAACTAAATCAAAATCGTTTTAACAAACAATAAACATTTACTTAATTGTAATTTAAAAAAGTGTAATTTATAGCAAGTAACGCCGTTCTTCATGTTGATGTTTTTAATCGATCAAAAATTACAACAGTCAAACCCGCGTATTTGGTTTATGTTGTCAATCCCGAAGTACAAAAAGTTGTTGTTAAATTATTAATTTAAATAAAGTAAATTTGATTAAGGCAAAGAAAAATACTTACAGGATTTGCAAACTCATCCGAATTGCTAGCATCATCAGCAGTGTTTTCAGTATTCATGGTTCACGAAAGTTTTCACCTCTTCAAAACTAACGATTCTTCTGGGAACACTAATTTCAATGAAATTAATAAACACTGTATTTTTCAATTATCAAATTTGTAAAAAAATCAGATTTTCACAGAACGATTTACACAAATGTGCACCAACGAACTATTTCTTGTTGAAGAGATCGACAACTCCCAATTCAATCAGAATGCAACTTCCGACCGCTGGCGTTGCGGCAACATGAAGAATTAAATTTATGAGCGCCAAATTCAAATGAGAATATAATTTAGGTAAAATCGTATTTGAAATAAACAATGATAATGTTAAAATGTTAAACTACCAGAAAGGATTATAATTCTAAATAATATCAATTTCTTTAATTGATTTTTTTAAATTTTTCATTTAGCTGAGATTTACTATCAGAAATATGATAAAACACTTGCAAGAGTAGTTCATATATTAGTTCATAATAAAGTAATTTTTTTAACTTAGAACATTAAACATCAAATTGCAAACTTCGTCACCTTGAAAATTTTATAATACTAACCATCATGGGAAAACGTAATATTTTAGTAATACGTGATACTAACTTACTACCTATGCTAGCATTTTAGACTCGTTTATCGCTATCACAAATCGGAAACGTTAATATTTGTGTTTTCTTGTTTATAATTCTTTATCTACATAGTTGCAAAGAATATCAGCTTTCAATAATACTTTTGCATATCGTATCCTGTTGCTATCATTCTATCATCATCAAGCAAAGCAAAGCAAACTACACGAACTAATTCCATAAATTTAATTAATAAAGATAAGAAGTAATAGGTATGTTATTTCTGTTACATGGTTTAATAGACCTGCACATTTAAGAAATGGCATAATCTGCGCATGCGTTAACGACGCGGCAATTTGAACAGTTCGGACAACTACAGTTCTGGTTATCGTAATTACGTGTTAATAATGGCGTCTTCTTTACCTTTTGTTAGCTTAAATTTAGATGAAAGTGAAGTTCCCGGTGCAGTTTTAACTTCTGTAACAATTGAAGAACATACTGTTGTTCAATTAGAATGGTGGTTGCAGTGCAGAGGGGTATTAACTTCTGGAAAAAGGCAGATTTAATTGCTAGATGAGCGAGGTCTTATTTTGATTCAATCGGTTTTTTCTTACATAAATAATGTTTTAGAGTGAAAGAACATTTGTCGCGAGGTATACAAAAATTACTCCTGCTATCGATGGGGGCGTTAGGCATGATCAAAAACATCTAAAAAGTATGTTTAAAATTGCTGTTTTTTGTTTTACTTATCAAGTTTTATTTTTAGAATCTCGAAAATATGTCATTACAACCACCCGTTTTTTCCAAAAATGGTTGGAAAGCCTTTCCTAGAAATGAAATTCCAAAAAAAATTAATTACGGAAGCATTTATAAACATTTTTTGGAAGATTTTTGTTATTCATTATTAAAAACAACACCAAGCAACTTGTTTTATGTACACTGTAATGGTGACAGATGCAAAGTTTATCCGAACCTGCTCGCGCCTGCGCCAATAGACTCTCCTTAAATGTGCAGCTCTATTGGAACTTACAGCTTATACGTAGAAAATTATAAGGGCCGGTAATCAGCTCTGATTAATAGTATATTTTTCATCATGAGACTAAGGTGCTACTTTTCATTCCGCACGTGAAAGTTTTGCATGAGGCGTTAACCTCATATATCATGAAATAAGACGAAGATTTTAAGTATTTTTAACGTTATTGTCTACAAAAACTTAAAAAAAAAAAAAAATTATTTTGATAATTATTTAAACTAGTAATACAATTATTAAGCCATGGGTCTACAAGGCCTGTAGTGCTACAGTACAGTGCCGTAACTAGGGTATGGCCAATATGGCCCCGGCTATAGGCGCCGTTTGAATGAAGGCGCCAGAATTAAAAAATTCAAATTTAAAATATTGTATTTAACATGGCGCCAGAGGGGCCATATGAATGCAGGTGCCGTTTAAATAAAGACGCCAAAATTCAAAGGTTCAAATTATAAATATGGTATTTTATATATAGGCTACAGAGGCACCGTTTAACGAAATTCAAAAGTTCAAATTAAAAATAGGCGATGATTAAATTAAGGCACCTAATTTATTTTTTTTAATTGATAAAACTATTTGATCAGTTTTCTTAAATTTAATAAATTTTAACTGAGAGTATGTCTCAAAAATTGGTCATTTTGCACCAAGTCCAAAAAAAATTTTTTTCTCTTTTGGGTAAGGATAAACCCCGCTCCCACCCTTTCCATTCAGGCACATTTTTCGTAGTTGGCCATAGGCGCCAAAAGTTCTAGTTACGGCACTGCTACAGTATACTATATAGTAATAAAATTTATTTTTATAATAATTGCTTATTATTTAATTTTCATTATTACAAAAATTAAATTTGAGCTAATCTTAGGTTTACTTCACCAATTTAAAATAAAAAAAATTAAAATAAACATTTCCAACTTTTGGTTTATAAAATTAGAAGTTACCTATATACCTTTTGTATGTTTCACTAAACAACTGCTACAAGTTTGAATATACACATAGCAGAAACAATCAACTAATCAACTAATGGTTTATGCCAGTAAAAGATTTATATTCAAATATTGGCCATTAGGAATCCTTTTGCGCAAAAAAAAATGATTTACTAATTTTATACATGTTTTGCTCGCAACATATAGTTTACATTATAGACAAAACACAAGTAATACAATACTCGTCAATCATTGGAGATAAAATTATGTAGGTAGTCTTGAAAATTAATAACAACTTTAAAATTACTTTTAAGAATGTTATAGTTGTTATTTATTTGTAAGACTGTTCATAACTTTATCTTGCTTGTATTTTATTGATTTTTCTATAATTTAAACTAGAAACTTCTGAAGATGTAAATTAGTAAATGTAGAAAATATTTTTTTTTTGATACTGTATCTCTTAGTACTTTATATTTTTGTATCAATTTACATAAACAGATCTTGACAATTTTTGAATACACAAGGTTAAGGTTTAAAATAAGCTTGGAAACTTTAATAGCTAAATGACTGTAGCTGATATATAAAAAAAGTAATAAAAGTGGATTTTCGAATTTTATTTACTTCTTCGATTTCTAATTTTTGACTAATTTTATTATTTTTGTATTATTAAAATCATTGTCATAATATCTATTTTTTTATAATAACCATTGCTATTGATTAATCCCTCGAATATACAATAATAGTATTATGGATGCAGTATATTATTATAATATTTTATGTTATAATGTGTATTATCAAACAAAGACCAAGCATTTTTTTGATAAAAAAATTTTAAATAATAAGACAACAATACAATATTTTACCAATTTTACCTATTAATTTACATTCACTTTGCCATAGTTAATGCATACAAAATAATTATATCAAGTACGTAATACTATGATTTGGTATTCTTAAAATATATATATTTATTTCTTATTGTATGTAATATTATTTACTGTTTTATACATATTGCTATTATTAAATTAAAGCAATTTAAACTTTTAAATAAACTAAGAAAAATAATACGTAATATTATATATTGCATATATAGACATCTTTGTTTAGTGCACGCCACCATTCATTTCCCATCTTACTTCCGACATATTCTTAAAATCTATGTAGGTTTAGTATGTATGTCTATACTATAATATTATGTTTATGGAGACTCTTTTGAAATGTAGAAATGTATATTACCGACTTCATTATTGAAACGCGATAATAACCTATTAAAAAATAGTACATTGTCTTATTCGGATTAAAAGTGAAACTTTGTTTGACATGCAAAGACACTTTTAATCCAAATGAGACATATTACTTTTTCTCCAACCAAAAATTTAAATTACTTCAAACATTTTGTTTGAATATTCGTGTAGTGAAAATCCAATAACTTGAATTTTTATTTTTTTATATTAAGTTGTCATAGTTTTTAGGTCACTTTTAGGTCTAGCACAAAAAAAGTTCTTTTTCGCAAAAGCGGGAGTAAAGTGAGCACTTTACTCCCGGGACTAAAGTAATACTTTTTCCCGCACCATTATTGCGCGCTATTGATCTGAAATTTTGCATATGGCTTCTTGCGAGAAATCGCTGGAGAAGTTACTGTAATAGGGGTAAATTTTTTGCTCATTTTTTCGATATCTACCGCCGTTTTCGAGTTATTGCAATTTTAAAATCACAAATTTAGTTATTAAGCAATGTAATTCAGCATTTTCAGCGAAATTGTGAAAAATAGTATATAAACCTTGGGACTAAGGTTCTTTTCATCCCGTGTGCGATTTTTGCACTCGGCTAAAGGCCATATTACACGAGGCGATTTTTTCGTGCGATCGATCGCTGCGATAAGTTGCAGCGATTTTTTGGCTTGCTCAAAATTGCTGAGCATTTTCGCAAGTGCGATATTTATTTTTGACAACTAGAAAAAATATTGTAAATACATGACATATTTACTGTAATACTGTAATATTGAGCGTCCAGATTAAAGTGTGTCCGGATAAGCAAGGCTGTACTGTATGTAGAAAATGAAATTTACAAGAAAAAATGGTAAAGAAATAATGTCCATTTCAATACGCGATTAGGTGTTAAAATGTTTTAAACGCAAAATTGAAAAAAAGTTAGATTACATTATAAAGCAAAATTTGCGCGATTAAAATAGTTTTTTTTATTTTACGTTTTGAAAATTGAAAAAAAAACATTTACAACTAAGTCAATACGCCTAAAGCTTTTACACCTAAAGATTTTACGCCTAAGACATCAACGCGTAATGCATTTATGTCTAAAATAGAAATTATATATAATATATTTCTGTTTGTTTAAAAAAATTAAAACATATTTACAAGCAAAGAAATAAAATTAAATATAAAATTTACACAAAATAAAATAAAAATTGCGTAAGTTATTTAGGTGTAACAGTTTCAGGCGTACATGATGTTAGGCGTAAAATACCTTAGTCGTATAATTCTTTAAGCGTAAAGATTTTGCGTACTTACTTAGTCGTAAGTGATTTAGGCATAACGCCGTGATACCAATCGGGTATCAAAATGGACATTATTATAAAACGCAATTTTTTATTTTAAGAGGTTGGTAGCTAAACGGTTATAAAAATTTAAACTAATGATGTCACTATGTTAAATGAAACTATAAATCTATATGTATATATTTGTGCAGAACTAGTAAATTACCTATTAAATGATTAGTAATAGTAGTAAAGAAAAGTATAAACTGCAACCAGCAGTTGTAGTACACCGGCCGACTGGAAAGCTGGCAACCGCTGTTCAAATCCTGGTCGAGTTGTATACACTGTTGTGATCTAAAGCCAAAAATATATCTACGGGCTATGGGGAAGGCAACGGGAAACCACCCCATTAATTAATTATATTCCCTAGATCGTCATCTTGGCTAATTAGCCAATATGATCGATCACTAACATCCGATAACGGATAGGCACGTGAAGAATATTTAAACTTTTATGCGATGACCTAACATGAAAATTTTTGTTACCAACTAACACAAAAATACAAAAATGATTTCAAATTAATTATTATTTAATATTCACATTTTTAAAATTTTAGGACGTAAAAAAAGTCAAAAATTAGTAGAAAAAAACAGTTTCACAAGACCTTTTACCACACTTATCCTTTAGAAAGCTCATCGGCTACGCGGGTTGTTTTCGATAAAAACGACTCTTATGAAACTAGTTTCTTAATGTACTATTCTGCATGTCAAACATGTCCCATAAAAGTTTATATGAAAAGTGGTTTCTTATATTTACCGCTATCGCATATTTTTCTTAAATTTATATAATGTAATTACTAAGAAATGTTGCATTTTAGAGCTAAATAATTACAACAAAATAAACAATGAGAAATAATAAATTTTTGATTGAATTTATTAAAGAATGCACTGTCTATATACAATATGCAAAGGTATTTGAATATATCTCAAACCCAGTAAATATTGTGGTAAGTCAAACATCTTCATTTTGCAATATCTGAGGGGGGTATATGCAAAACCGGACATGTCACTTAGCGTGAATTTGAGATAAACGCATAAAAGAATATTGTTCACCATTATATTTGATACAAATGTCAGTTTTCAACCCCTATTATAAGCAGGATTCTTTGTTTTTATTGCCAAAAACTTTTATTTAAATGGTAGAACAGGCCACAAGGAACAAAACGTATATCTCAGATTGATTTTTGTAAAATGTGACTTATCCGGTTTTGCATAATATACCAGACTCATCTCTAATGAGTTCACAAATCGCATTTCCGACAGTATTTTATTGGGTGTGCGATGTGTAGTATAATGTGCATCACGTTTTGTCTTTAGGTTCAACCTTCTGACAATTTTTTACTGCTTTATATGAATATAATATCTATAAAATTTATTTAAAAAAATATTTTCAATAAATTAAAGAAATCTAGAAATCTAGTATTTAACTAACTAGGATGATTTATCTCACCTTATTATCAATTGCAACAATATTTTACTTTGTACCAAAATTAAATGAACACAAATTTTCATGATTTCAAACAAAATTATGAACTTTTATAACTCAAAACTATAACTTAAAAGTGGGGCAAAAAGTTGAGAAAAAATCAAGTACGTAACTTTAAATTAAAATTTTAATTTTTTTTACATTAAAAAGATAGCATTTTTAATTTAAACACCTTTAATTTAAGGTGTCACAAAAGTACAGTGCCATTTAAATGTTTTAACTTGGAGTAGCTGAGGGTGATTGGATGAGTCAACATAATATGTCCAACATAATATGGTAGAAAATCCGAATGAACAGGTTGCCGCTGCATGGTCTAAGTTTCCAGTAAATTACGTAATTCATAAATAATCTATTTAAAAATGCTTTTTATTTAAAGATTTTTGACCTTGAAATGTCTTAAATTTTTGTCTACGGCGAATTTTAATATTTCATACGGGATGGGGGCCGGTGATCCCCGGTATTTAATTAATTTGTTGCCAATCCGGCTCTGGTAAATTTAATGGACTACAACCTTAATCCAGTAAAATTGTCTAGTAATTAACGCATCTGTTCTTTTTTTTCTTTCTTTTTCAAAAAAAGGAGGAGGTTCTCAATTCTTCTAAAAAAGTTTTTATGTGGCACATCTTGCTTATGTTTCTCTTCATTCTGTTGCTGTCGTAATCCAGTGTCTCTAAGTTATCAAATTCAAATATACATTCATTCTGCCTGTAGTGAACTACTAATGCCGTGGTAATATCTAATTTGTCTCTTTGGTTTATTTAATCTCTTTAAGACTGCCTTTGGAATTTTTAAAATTATCAGGTGAAGCTTCCATATGACTTAACTTACTACTTAATCTGACAAACAGTAGCCAATGCTTTAAAGGATACCCAACGCTTCGAGGACACCCGACAAAGTTGTATATCGTGAATTTTAGCAATTTCAACGATAAATTATTAGTCTTATTATTATTAGTCTTCGAAACGTCGACATTGTAAAAAATATAGTTTGGTTTTAGTATTAAATATTAATTAATTTAGTTAATTGTGAATAAATTGTTCTTTCAGTGCAATATACAATTTTCATAGAAAAGTTATTTTTAATAATTTTAGATGTGTTCCTTTATATCAATTTCTCACTCCAACGCTGCTTATAAAGGATTTGGAATTAATAAAACAAATAGCTATAAAAGATTTTGATTCGTTTCATGAACATGCTAATTTTATTTCTACGGATGATGATCCATTATGGTCTAAAAATTTGGTTTTTATGTCAGGTTTGATTTATCCTATCCGTAAAATAGTTTATGTGATAATTTAATAGTAAATATGTTTTAGGTGGTCAGGAATGGAAAGATATTCGATCAGTTTTGAGTCCAGCGTTTACAAGAAATAAGCTAAAGATTTTGTTTAATTTAATGGTTTCTTGTGCGAAACAATTTGTAAATAATTTTGACAAATTTGAATTGACATCTTTTGAAACAAAAGACGCATTTTCTAAAGCTACCAACGATATTATAGCAACAACAGCTTTCGGAGTTGAATGTAATTCTATGGAAAATCCAAAAAACGAATTATATTTAGCTGGTCAAGATCTTCTTAATGTCAATGGATTTTTTTCTAAATTAAAATTTTTTCTTGCCTTTGTAAGTCCGTTTTTATCAAAGGTAATATTTCTTAATCTGAATTTTGTGCAGTGTAGTTTTATATATATATTTTTCCCAGTTATTTCAAATTCGATTGATTAGCGAAAAAAATACACAATTCTTTAGAAGTACTATTATAAACACAATTAAAATTAGAGAAAAGGAAGGAATTGTGCGGCCGGATATGATACATTTAATGATGGAAGCTAGAAAAGAAAATTCTAAAAATGATGATGCCGATATAATCAGCGATAAAACAAAAACAGACACATTTTCTTCTGCAAGTAAATCTTCTATTTTGACTGATGATGTTGTCGCTGCTCAAGCAATGATTTTCTATTTTGGTGGTTTCGATACTATATCTAGTTCTTTAAGTTTTACAGCTTACGAATTGGCAGTTAACCCTGATATTCAAGAAAAATTATTTGGAGAAATATTAGACGCGTTTGTAGAGTGTAATGGCGAAATTACGTACGAAGCATTATTGAACATGAAGTATTTAGATATGGTTGTATCAGGTACTACACATTGTAATATATTTAGTTTAATTTATTCTATTGTATGATTTCATTTCGTAGAATCTTTAAGAAAATGGCCACCATTTGCAGCAACCGATCGAAGAACTGTTAAACCAATTAATTTAAAATTTGATACAGAAAAATCTTTATCTATAGATGAGAATGTAGTTTGCTTGATTCCAATATATCCACTCCATCGAGATGCATTGTATTGGCAAGAGCCTGATAAATTCGATCCAGAAAGGTTTAACGATGAAAACAAATCTAAAATAAAGCCATTTACTTATATGCCGTTTGGAGTAGGCCCAAGGAGTTGCATTGGTAATTACTATAAAATATACAAATTATTATTAACTTGTGAAATTAATAGTACTATTAAATTATTAAATTCAACAAAACCTCATAAGTTTTATGAAGTAATTGTTATTAATTTTGATATTTTAATTCTAAAGAAATACATTTCTATTACCTGCTGTACCATAATAATTTATGATTTTAGCAAATCGTTTTGCGTTACTGGCCATAAAAACTTTAATTGTTCATTTACTGCACAAATTTGAAATTGTGACGGTAGGAAAAACCAAAATACCAATGGAATTGAGTGTAAATTTTCCAGATTTAAATACTCCTGATGATTGTTGGTTAGGACTAAATCCAAGAAATTAAATTCAACATCAATTAATAACTTCCAAAGCGACAAGAGTTACAACAGTAAAATTATACTACTTGATAAAATAGTGCATTAATTTTTAAATAAATACTTTACCTACTTCATAAAACATATTTTTTTAAATTTATTTCAGAGGGAAGTTTTATATTTATTCCTTTTAAGAAAAATAATTTAATATAAAGCGTAAAAGCAAAATGTCTAGTAAGTTGTATGTTACTACTTTAATATCGAGTGCTGCTTCATGAGAAGTCACGAACTGAAACAGAAACATCAACTTCGATTACGTTGAAGTAATTATTAGCAATTTGTGTGTAAACTATGCCTCTAATCGACATTTACTAATACCATTTACAGGCAATTCGTTTATATGTGTCTGCATTACTCACATTACCTAACCATTCTTGGTTTATAGCTCTAGAAGAGCATAACGTTCATTAAAACATACAGAATCGTGTTAGAAGTTTTCTTATTTAACAACAGAAAGATTATTAAAATAACAACAATAAAATATACTACCATAGTATATTAAAATACAATTCACACTATAATCAATTGATTCGTGGTTTTTGTATTAAAACTTGATGGTAAGTAATTAAGTGTTTACAAATAAGCACGCTACATTACAATGAAAGGTGTCTCATGTGTAGCGCCTGGATGTTTTTCTTAAATAAAATTGTTTTGAAATTATTGACTATGAATATTTTATTTCAAATTCAAAGTGCAATTGATTCATTTAAACGTGGAATATAGTACCATTTCGATGATAACCGTGATTGCGGTTATAATATTGTCAATTCATAGATAATTTTGTATATTCCTCTTTCACAAGTAAGGTATTTATTTCCGATAAATTTTTGGATTAATTAGCGTTTGTGCATAAACTTAACTTTTTAAATAGCTCCAAAGCAAGAAGTCCAATAGTGTTAAATCTTTCGAGTTAAAAGCACATGATCTTGCAGGTCAATTGGTGCCTCCATTTCGTGAAATTGACAATAATAATTGTAAACGCAGTCACGATTATCATTTAGATGATATTATCTTCCACATTTAATTGTAATCTATTGCACTTTTTATATTTTTGTTCTCTGCAAGTTTTTCAAAAAAAAATTTAATAATACAGATTTCCCTGAAGATTTTGACATAGTACCGTACAACAATCTGATCGTAAATTGATGTAAAATATTTTAAAGAAAATATTTAAAAAAATATGTAAAACACCTACATTAAAATAAGTCTCTTCTAATATCATATTAAATATGAAAAATTATAGGAGATATAAAAAGTAAATGTTAATTAATGTAAATTGTAGATTGTCAGAAACAGTTGTTCTTCACGGTTGTGTGTTTTATAACTCGTTCCAATAATACACTTATTTATCAATTATTTATTTACTTATTTGGGTTATCTACTAATATTTAACAACGGTTTACATCACTAAAATTATATATGACGTTGCATAGAGTTTTTATTTATTTTTAATTATTACTGATCATAATTACCTACTGGAAAAACGCTGTAATATTATTATCCACTTGATTTTTGTTCAAAGTAATTTTTGTTGCAATGTAACAATTCAATTAAACGCTGTGTCCATGGGACAACTTCGACACAACAAGACAATGTTAATAAATTATTGATTTGCGTGAAGATCCTATATTTTATCGGGTGACCGACCTGATACCCGACAATAGGGAAATAACATGAGAAATAAATTTTTTTAAATTTCTGCTTCCCATTCTAATAACGAATATGAACAAAAATGTATCAAGTTAAAAAGATTGTTTTCCGCCTCGAAAGATACCCAATACTTGATAATTTATTCTTTAGTTATTGTTAAAAACTGAATAATAAAATAAAAAATCGGGATTACAATGATTACAATGTTCTTGTAAAACAAGGAAGTAAAAATAATATAAATATAATAAAAAAATTATAAAATTATTAAATATCAAATAAAAATATATGGCAAAATTTTAATTAAAATATCCGCTGACCGTCACGTCATAGTGCCAAGATATTTTTCGTTCAACGGATTAGTTTGGAAATTCAAAAGGGTAATGCGACCAGCATATAAGAAACTTTTCGAAATTCGACCGAGTTCGAGGAAATAATTTATTATTTGTAGTTTTAATTTCTCAGTTCTCTTAATTTTCAAATGTGTTAATACGCTTTTTAATTTGTAAAAAACAAACGTCAATAAGAAGTCATCTTTATCAAACATAAATACAAAATAAAATATTAAAAATAAAAAATATTTAGTAGCCCATTGCTTTGCATGGTTTGTCAGGGAAATGTAAACAAGGCCACAAAATAATTTTGGAAAACATTATTTATTTATTGAATGTTTAACAAGAACTAAAGACAAATTATCAAGTATTGAGTATCTTCGGATGCGAAGAAAAATTTCTTTAAGTTGATACTTTTTCATTCTTATCCCCTAGAATGAGAAGCAGAAATTTAAAAAAAATCAATTTCCTATTTTACTTCCCTATGATTGGGTGTAAGGTTGGTTACCCGGTTACATATATTTAGATGAATTAGATTTGTGGGTGCTAAAATCCGTCAATGAAATCTGGATTGTTTAGAAATTCTAAAATATTACATTTTACAGTTTTTGAAAATCAATTGCCAAAAAGTCACCAATTGCTCACCATTGTAAATTGACTCTTCTATGATCCTGACTGACATGAGTAAATGCAAATACGTGAGAGAGGATTTAATAGTGGGTTTGTATGGAAGCATGGCCTTTCATGTTGTTATTATTTATAGTTAACAATTTATATTATGTAGTAATTAATAAAGTAATTATGGGTTTCTAATTGTGCCGCAGCGCTGTTAGCTCTTTGACAATCCTGTTACTATTTACCTTCAGCTCGACGGTAACAAATTTACTCACAGGAGAATTAATTGTACTAAACTACGGAAAAAAAAGAGAGTTTATTTACAATTAACTATGTTTATTCGATAATACAGGAAAGAACACCTAGGTAAGTTTATGTTAAACAAACACTTTATTAAATTTCTTTATAGTTAATAACAATAATATTGTGTTATTCATTGTAAATAAAAATCATCCAAACAAATAATGGTTAACTATAAAGTAATTCTTTCATTTTAGTGAATGCACTAAAGGTATTATAATACCAGCATAATTTTTTGAGATGTAAATGTAATCATGATTTTCTTTTAATTACTTTCATCGCTATAAAATTTATAATCTTTAGCAGATCATAAACAAGGATAAATATATTACTATATAATATTGGATCATTTTATCATTAAGATCGCTATAATACAAAGCGTTTGATTATATTAATCTTATACATTTATTAAGCAGCTGCTCTATTGCCCTATTATTTATTTATCTACAGTAGAATCCGCTTAATGTGATTTCGGATAATGTCATCAGTCGGTTATTGTGATCATTTTTTTTGGAAACCGGACACTTTTTCTTTTTTTTTTTTTCTTCTATTTTGTTCTAATCCATGTCTTCTAAAATTTACCTTTTTCTAAATTTCGCTAATTGTTATCAATTATCAGTTATAAGTTAATATTATTAAAATGTCCTTGGCCCGAAGTGATCACATTAAGCGGATTCTACTGAATTTGGAATTTAGAATTGTGTTTAGAATTTTTATAAAAATCTGTTATTGTAATTTTTTCATTAAAAGGGTATTGTATCTATTAAACTATTAACTATTTTGATTCTAACTATAATTAATTTAATAATTAAATGGTTTTGTCATACCATTATTATTCTGCTTTTTTTTTTACAAAATCACTATATTTTATTTTAAACCATACTCAACTAAAATCTAATTTCGACTAATAAAAAATCTACCTGACATAACTATAATGGATATAGTACTTCTACTTTCTATCAAAACATCATCGATCTGATTTGAAGTATTACCATCTGGGCTCACCCACGTTACTTTGTTTGTCAATTGCAGGCCTATTATGCCTATTTGTTCTTGAACTTCGTATATCTTTTTCTTCATTGGCACGTAAACATTAAAAATACTTATCTTCCTATTAAGTATTTTTATTCTCAATACGCACGTTCTATCCGTTAAGTCCTCTGCTATATGTCTATTATGTAATTTTTCCTCTGTTTTGTGTCTTGTAACGCCAAAATATCTACTTTGTACTTTCTCATTACTTTTATTAACTGTTTTAATGTTTTCTAACATTAAACGCAAATTACCTATAAAACAAAAAGATTGAATTATATTTGGGAAGGAGTAAGGATCCTTGTGAGGTAGATAATGTTTCTTTTCATTTTGTGCATATTATATGTATAGTTCAATTCAGCGAATCCTACTCGGTCAGGTACAACTCGGCGCCGCCGACTCGGCGCCAGCTAACTCGGCGCCGGCTAACTCGGCGCCAGGACAACTCGGCGCCAGGACAACTCGGCGCCAGGACAACTCGGCGCCAAGTAAATAATAAAATTTTTTAATAAAATGTTTGTTAAATCGTTATTGTTATAACTATTTCACATTCAGGGTCGTTCGTAGAGACCGGATTTTAAGCATTTTTGCTTATTGTCAATTTTAAAAGAAGCTCTTTGAAATTTGAGATGTAAACGAATTCCATAAAAAGATGTATTTTAACGTATAGTTTTTCATGCTTATTTTGCTTTTTTTGCGATTTCTTGCTTATTTGCTTATACCTGAACTTATTTTATACTTTTGTGCTTATTTTGAACTTATTTTCTAACTTTAAATTGAACTGACTTAAATTAATTTTTAAATTAATCAAAAATAAATTTTTGATACAGAGTTATCCCTAAATTATGAGTCAGTGGCGTACCCAGTTAATTAGTAATTAATTAATTAATAATTAGTATAAAAAATATTAATTATAAAAATAATGTATCGTAGTTAAATAAAATATCGTTTTCTAACCTAAGCTTAATCGGCGCCGAGTTGTCCTGGCGCCGAGTTGGCTTGGCGCCGAGTTGGCGGCGCCGAGTTGTCCCATCCCGAATCCTACTAACTCCTCACAAAAAGTCAACAATAGTTTCTATAGGTAAATACGGGTAAATACTCTTTTAGATAAACGAAATGCTGAAAAAATTATTAAAAATCATCAATTTCGTATCACATTCGTTCGATTATGATTTTCTTTCAATGCTGATATCATAAACTATGTACAATAAATTATAATAAAGACATTTACAACACGTTCCTTTATTTACAGTGTTTTATGCAATTTTGGACAATCTTCAAATATGTAAATAGAAGCCAAATAAAAATTGTAATGGCTTGAAAGTAAGGTAATGATGAATGACCTACTCCAAGTTATTTCTAAAGTATGAATTCCTTTGAAAAGAATCATTCATTGACAACTTTTTTGTATGAAAATATAAATATAATATGATTACATCGTAAGAGTTTGACAAATTACTATATAATGTAAATAATAATTTGAAAATAACTAAGTGTATAAACAGTACAACATACTAAATCAGAAGGCACTGCCTTAAAATGACAAGTTTCATAAATCAGTAAATTATTGGTGTACACACCATTGAAGTAAGCTTCAAATTTTTAGATAAACTTTGAATGCCGCTTGTGTGGCCGTTAGGTGTGACAGCAAAATAATGTTCTCGCATTACTAAAATAAGTAGATACAAAAGATGTACTTATTATCATGAAGATACTGCGGTTAAGGAGTGCTACTTTTAATTTATTAATTTTAAGTAATTTTCAAAACAGAAATATTGAATGGTTTAATACACCTAAGTATGCCATCTCTTCTTATGATGCTTTTTAATCGCAGTGTAAGAAAAGATTTAGAAGTAATGTTTTTTTATTAATTTAATGGGATCAATAAGAAGTTATCGAAATGTAATAGCAAAGCGCTATACAAAGTACTCTTGCGGTTTTCAAAATAATGTAACTTTTAAAACCATCACGGATATGTAAATTTAAACTAAAAATTATAATTAAAGCACGATTTAGTCGATGCTCTAACGAGGTGAGCATACCTAATATATTGTTAGTTAATTATTAGTTAATTAAGTACGGTTAATTTTTCAATTTTTAACCAAAGGTTTTTGTGTATTGTACATCATAGCTGGGTATTACCACGAAGATAATTTAAAAAAATGTTTGTTTCATTCTATTAATTTTTAATAAAACATAAATTTGTCTATAATTAAATTAATTAAAAATCAAATTAAATAAATTAATGTAATAAAGCAATTATGCGGCACAGCCATTGCTACTAATTTCATGTTGAGGAAGATGTTCAGTTTGCAGAAATAACATATTTTTACTTTGTTTTATTTTAGTCAGCAAAAAATATTGATTAAAAAATTATTCTCGCTGTTTTGTTGCTTTCCCATTTTTGATTAACTTACCTATATATTTAAAACGTGTTTTAAAAGCATCTTTCGATTGGAATATTACCAATAAATCCGTAAGGTGTGTAACATTCCGCACGTATTGTATTTATGGATACAGAATTAGGAATTAAATACATTAGGTATAAACCAAACAAAAGCCTAAGAAATAAAGAGTTTTTGCATACTAATTATATAGTCATAACCACAAAAGCTCGAGTATGACCATCTAATTTTTCTTTCAAAATTTGAAAATGTTGTGCAATATCAAAAATGGCGAAAAGATCTTATGCGTTCAGTGTAAAACGAAAAATATGTTTATAGTCGTCACACATTATTTAATCTTTGTTTTTGTTGAGACTCTTTGCGAAAGACGTAAATTAGTCCTTAGTATAATATAATTATAAAATTATAACTTATAAACTAATTAATAATTTTTTTATTTTGTTTTATTAAGTACTGGTAATATTTAATAAATTATTAGGTTTGTTTGGCACTTTGGCGTATTATAATTATTAGATATTTAATAAAATTACGTGTAGACAACGCATTTCAGCATAACATTCATGTTGTTATGTCATGCCATTTATGCCTTTTTATTATTTCATGGCTTAAACGCTTCATCTATATCTAATTTTCTTAAATATCTAATTAAGCGCTTAACGGAACCGAAAAAAAATAAATTAATAAAAAAATTGTTCAGTAAAATTGAAAATACTAAATTATCGAAATTCATTTTTTTTAACAATTGTAATTATTTATGAAAATTTACAATTTAAATCCTTGATAAAAGTGATATTTAATATTACATTAACAAATAAAGTACAGTAGAATCCGCCACTTTGGACCAAACCATTTTAATAATATTAACTGATAACTGATAAGTGATAACTAATAACAATTATAGCTAAATTTAGAAAAAGGTGAATTTTAGAAGACTTGGATTAGAACAAAACAAAAGTTAAAACAAAAAGAAAAAGTGACCGGTTTCCAAAAAAATGGTTACAATAACCGACTGATAACATTATCCGTGATCACATTAAGCGGATTCTACTGTAATAGTAAATTGTTGAGAAATGTGTTTTTGCAAAAAATATGCAAAAATAATCACTTTTCTTTGCAAAAAATGAATTTTGAAAATCAAGAATTTTTAGTTTTTTGCGTGTTGTGGCACATTTTTCCAGTTTGTAACCATAATATCACGTTAGTCTTGGTTACATACGATAAGAATTTATTTGCACTTTGTAGTACTTACACAGCAAACTTGATGATTTTGTAAAAAGAATGATTTTGCAAAAATTTTATTAGATCTAATAAACTTTAAAATAATTTTTTGTTTTACGAATAAGTTTCATAAATTAAATGAAAAAATTGTGACGACAGTCGTCACAAAATTACAAAGCTATACGAGTAGAATGTAAATATGAATTTTATTTTTATTTATTTTTTCCTCAAACTACATTTGGTTTATCTTTGAACACTTTCGGTGCTAAGCACAAGACCGAGTTCATTACATTGTTATTAATTATTATTATTATATACATTGAAGAATATTTTTTTAACATTTAATTTTAAAAACAACATTTTTACAACAAATAATAAGTACCTAGATTTTTTAGTTTTGAATATTTAAAAATTTTCGTACGATGTGGCATCTTTCTAAGATGGTTGCTTTTTGCATTACATTAAATAATTTGGAAGGTAGATCTAAACGGGACAAGTGGGTTTTGAATTTGTGAGATACCACACCAGTAGCAGATATAACAATAGGTACAAAATTAATTTTTTTTATGTGCCAAACAGACATCATCTCAATTATGAGAGCCTCATATTTTCTAATTTTTTCTTTTTCTGTGATCAAAATATTTTTAGACAACGGCACTGCCACATCAATCATGACCGCATTCTTATCTTTTTTGTATATCAAGACAATATCGGACCTATTATAGCACACTTCCCTATTAGTCAGGATTACTCTGTCCCAATATAAAACACAGCAATCATCTTCTAAGACAGGTTCCGGAATATACTTATAATAAGGACTGACGTTGTCTAGCAAACCTAATTTTAAAGGTCGTTGCTGATGCTGTATTTTACAGATTTGGTTGTGTCTGTGTAAATAGTCAGTAGGTGCTAAAATGGGACAGCCTGCTATAACGTGTTCTATTGTTTCGTTTTGTGAGTTGCATCTTCTACAGTAGTCTCTAACATCGATTTTCATAATAAACTTTTTATAGTTGTTTGTGGCAATAGCACTATCTTGAATTGCGCACATAAAACTTTCTGTTTCAGGATATAATAGGTCATTTTTTAGCCTCTCTACTGACATCTCCTTGTCTATTCCTTCGGAGTCCAAAATTGTTGGGTGTTTACCATGAAGTACTTTATTTTTCCAATTAATTTTAAAATCCATATTCTCCTCACAATTAAAATTTTTATTTTTGAGGTTAAGTCCTGTAATGTGATTTTCTAAATCGATTATATCTGATATAAAAGGAGAATTAAATGAGTAAAAATAATCGCGCAATAATTTAGTTTGGGATTTACATAAATTAAATAAATTTATTTATCCACGTCCTCCGGCTTTCCTTTTTATGTATATTCTTTCAACCGCTGATTTAGGATGTAAACATCTATATTTTTAAAGTACTTTTCTTGTTGAGGTATCTATTGCATGTAAATCAGTATTGGACCATTTTATTACTCCGAAGGAATAAGACAGTATCGGTACCGCCCAAGTATTGATAGCTGAAATCAGGTTACCAGAGTTTAGTTTTCGTTTTAAAATTAATTTCAATCTACTTAAGTATTTTTCTTTAAATTCATTTTTTAGTAATGTATGATTCAAGACAAAGTTTTGTTTTATAACTAAATATTTATAAAATTGGTTTGGAAGCAATTGGGGAATTCTGTTTAATATATTAGCATTTAATACTGGAGCACCCCTAACAATATTAATTTTTGCAAATTTTTCTAATCCAAATTATAATTTTTATAATTATTTATAATATAATTCTTTGAAATTTAAATTACTCTTTATTTTAACATTAAGAATGCTGTTATTTTTCTATTATACTGTAAGCATTATTACGTGGGTAATCAATCTGTCTGCCTTGGTGTTCACCTCCGAGTCATGGCGAGATAAAACTCACAACTTGTGAGTCATAAGCTCATAAGCATTATGTCCATTAGCTCGGGAAATTCTCAGAATTGTCTAATTAGAGGAATTCGAATTATGATATTCCACTGCATATAATTATACTATTAAACTGCATGTTAAATTATTTAAGATAGAAACTAGGATTTACTTATTAGCATATGCAATAAAACTTCCCTAACTCGAACTGCTCTAACTCCAATGATTCTATAAATGGAATTTTTTTTGAAAAATTATATAGCTGTGTATATTTACGTGTAATTTTATTTCCATAACTCGAAGTTTCACTAATTCGAACTTTTTTGGTGGTCACTTGAGATTGGAGTTAGGGAAGTTTGACTGTAATATTAGATATAATTATTATTAGCAAACCAAAGTTGCAATCTTCTTAATCCTTTATAGGTTACTGGATGTATACAACAGTTGTCAATAGTGGATTTACCAACAGGCTGAGTAGGCTGAAGCCTAGGGCGGCAGATTTTAGGGGGAGGCACATCTTACGTCTCTGTATGAAAAATTACTCACTCTGTAAAATATACTTTTGTGATCATGAATTTTTAAAATATTCAAATACACTTTCGATATTACAATTTAAATTTAGTAATTTTTATTGTTTTTATTAATCATATAAATTTGCAAAATCCGCCACTGCCCCAGCGTATGCTATGGTAACAGAAACTTTTAAAAACTCAAAGGGTAGGAATAATCCGGGGGGTCTGGGGGGCATGGAATGCCCTCCAGTGCACTATTTGCTTTTTCTTCACGGGTTATTCTGTTATCAACGTTTCGAGATATTTAACATCGAAATAATTAACAATGAATGCACTGTCTTATGTCTCGTCTTATGTCTATATTATTCTCAGGTCAGTCTTTTTGCTTATACTGCATAAGTAAGCATAAGTGTATATCAGGATATTAAATTACTTAGTTATTCGCAAAGCTTACCTACGAGCAATAAATTATATTTCAACTGTTATTTTATTCCACGAATTTTTTTGTTATTGCCCATTAATTTGTTAATTTGCTTATTACGTCTACAGGTGCGAATAAAATAGTATATTAAAACTCAAGTTTAAACTGCTTATTAAACGCTCGTGTGAATTGTATATCACTCGGCTGCGCCTCGTGACAACCGATCCACCTCGCGTGGCCATTTAAACCTCTTGTTTAATAATCTACTATTATTATAATAAGGTATATAATATATTGCGCAGATGAGACAAGTAGTTAGAATGCTAAGATAAGAAATATCTTAGAGAAATTAAATGCCTAAATACTCGTAAATATATTATTAACTATATTTTTGTTGTTTAGAATGGGGGGAATGTGAATAAAATTTTGTTTCATCTTGTTTAATTCAAAATTTGAATTGCTTTGTAAAGATTTACTTAGCGCAAACAGACGAGTGAGACGCAGATTTCTTAAAATGTCGAAGCGATAGGAAGTTGGAATTTTATTAAGTAGCTTAACAAATTTATTATAAAAGATTTTGAAATGATTAAAATTAAAAGTAATCGATAAGAAGTGTTTACTTTATATTTGGAAGTGGAGAATGATGATATTGGATGGATGGGTACAAAAAGGAATAGATAATAATTTATTTTGATCAATAACTATAAAGTTATTGTAAATTGAGAAGAATGAAATGGTATTAGACCAGTGCGAAGTCTAATATGCGACGAGCTGATTTTTAAATATTAAAAAAAATTAAAAATTTTTATTTACAGAATTTTTCAAAATTTTATAACGGCAGTAAAATTCGTAGAGCCTGTAAGTAGATTAGTATATCATATAAATAATATATTCGTGGTTTCAAGATATTGAAAAAAATGCAATTTATCGATATAGGAATTTAGTATTTCTACAACCGATTTCCATTTATAATAAACTTAGCTAAAATTTGTTAATTAATGGTAAGTTTGTGAAAAATTTTATAATAAGCGGTTTAAGAATTTGCATTTAATTATCATAATAGACCAAAAGTTTGATCAACCGTTCCTAATATATTTTGGCTTTAAACTTTTTCAAATTTGTTTTAATGGACCACCTACAAAAAAAATAAGCAAAATTTACTTATTAAATAATTTTCTTTGATTTCTATTTGCTTGTTACAATATCGCTATATTGACTTAAACATTTACGCACACATATATCTCTTCCGTTACCTCATAACCTCTAAAAGTGTTATACAAATAGCAATATGTTGGACTTCCTATAATCCAGGTTCAAATCCAAGCAATGGAAAACCGAAGATGTTGAATTGTTTTATTGCAAAATAACTTTATGATTTATTTTTTGACAGATGTAAATTACCATATCACTTCTTTGCAAATGCATATTTAAGTGCATAATGTTATTTACTACATACTATAGAATATACATGCATTCCATGCATTTAGAGTATTTTTATAACAATTAATTAATATTCACTATTTTGTTAAAAATTAAAAACCTTTTATTTTAATATTCTTATCTTGTTCTACACGTTGGTATATTATGAGATTTTAGAATTTTTAATATTACTTCTATGGTAATTTAGCAAATTTTAGTGTATTATTTATAATACTGTCGTTGCGATAAGTTGTGTAAAATTAAAATTCAGGCTTAGATGATTCACCTAACATTATATTCCAATTTATTTCCACTAATTACAATGGTTAGGTTATTCGCTTCGGTGGTGCAATTCGACCTAAGATGTAATTAATACATAATTCTTATTACAAGTGTTCGTTAAAAATTAATAAATACATTACGGAATTAACACAATAACCGACATACTTTATTTTATTAATAATAATTAATAGTTGCTACTAAATGTGAATTTTAATATATTGGTTTTAAATTACTTAAAAAGCAACATAAGTTATACTTTTACAATACAGTTAAATGTATAACTAAAATTCTAAGACATTATAATAACAGTATGTTACATTGACAAATATAACTGTTGATAATTCATTAACACTTTTAATGTGTTCAGTCATTCCTAGTATATCGTCCTTCCGATGTAGGAACATACTACGTACCATTCGTGCAAATTTTTCAAATCATAAATAATTTGTCATAATCTAAAAACAGTAGTAACGGATAACTGCTTTTCTTTATTCAATTTTCTAACTACGAACTTAAGCCATCTAAGATTTTATCGAATCCTAGCTGTAATAAGTGAGTTAGGGGTAGATTTATCAATTACGTTCTTCTTTTTTTTTAAATATTTTTTGTCCATCTCACCTTCGATTGGGACCAAATACGTAACGTATTCGTTGTGGGTTAATCGAAATTTGTCAATAATAATTTATTGTAAAATTAGTCAATTTGAAATCTATATTTATTAGAAATTGATGAAAAGACAAAAACACAACGCAAGACAAGTTCCCGGCAACCCTTAAAAGGAACTGATTCGGCGACCCCATCAAGTGTTCTTAGAAAACAAAGACGGCTGGTTTTTACCATCAGCTAGAAAGGAGAAGTGTTAAGAAAGTATTTAATCGTTTATATTTCTAAAGCCAACAAGTATAAGGAAGTAGCAGAACAATCGTTATAGTAGTAGGAAAAAACATTTAATGCCACATGTTAAAAATATATGTGTAAATGGCTACAACTGGAACTGTAAATGTAATAGTACTTAAAACGTTTGTTTTTGATATACATAAGTAGTAGTGTATGCGAGTAATAGCATTAAATATGTAAATATTTTAAAATACTAGTAATTATTGTTTTCTAAATGTATAGCTCAAATAGTAAATCATAGAAATTGCAACGGATTAGCGGACATGTGTTTCAAGAGTTTTCCTCCGGATCTGCACAGTTCGAGTCGTTGCCCTTTAGTGTCTACTCTCCATCACTCCGAAGACTGCCGCGTATCCCCTCGATTCACCTGCCGCAAGAAGATAGGATTGGTGGATTAATAATCTTACCAGTTAACACACAAGAAGACGATCGACCGTCTTCAGTTATAGATCAACTTTCGATTGAGGTAATCTGAAACGTACAAAAGTAAATGGACATACGATACCAACACGCGTTTACGTTGTTTCTGAGATTTTTGCCGAACGTTTAGATTAAATCAGCGTTTGCTGGATAAACTTCATATAAATGAATTGCTATTAGTGTTTCCGTTATGTGGCGGCTGTCGTACGACTGCCGTCCGGCTTGAACGTTATTTTTAATTCGTGTAATAAAACTGCTTGTGCGCGGTCGAAGACAAGTTCTTTGCAATACTTGGATAACATGTGGCGATTTACAGACATAGAATATATATCTTGCTGACATTCTTCTTTACTGACGACCAAAGGTAAGATTTTTAATGTACAAGTTTTTCTAATCTTTACCAATTCAAATGGCGATTCTTCAACGACAAAGATTATATAGTTCTCAGAATAATATGTAGTCAAGAATGTAAAATGCTTCGAGCAGTTTTTGCAGTACTTCAAAAATTACAGGGGCACGCATCGTAATATTACGAGCAGATTCCACAGACAAGCACCTCGGGCAAACCCACCTTTCAAATAAACCTGATTAATTATTTATAGTCATTCAAAATGATTAGGTACCTACTATCCAATATTAATAGATGCATTTCTCGAAAAATTAATTAATCACGTATCATTTGCAACTGAATATTTTTAAACGTATTTCTATTAATTTTAATAATACTACTTAATAAGTTTATTAATTTTTGATTTACAAAGTTCTTCTCAAAAACCTTTTCATTGCATTCCGTTGAATAGAAAATTTATCGATAATTTGTTATCTTCGGGCACCACTTATTGATTGACCGGGATTCATCATATGCAAGTGCATATGAATTTCTTATTAGGAACACTAACCATTAAATGCATTACATAACGCAATATACTGTTATTATTTTTTATTATGTAGTTTAAAATACTTCAGCCTACCTAGTACTAGAAAAGTTGTTTACTAATTGGAACGTTGTTTTACTATGTCTTACTTTACAAAATATTGTAAAAATTAAAATTAACTCGTGGATAATAAAAATGTATAGAAGTTATTAGGTCGGTCAAAGTTCTGTTTATATAAACTCGTTGCAATATTTAAATACCCTAAATTGTAGATGATTTTGCATTTGAATAATAATGAAGTAAATAAGCAGCAAGTGCGTGTCTGCATAATATAAGTAGGAATTATTATAATAGTTGTAGGAACTTGTTAATTTCGATGAAGAGATTCTCTATCTGTTCTTTTCCAAAATTTACGTTTAGGTCAAAAATAATGGTCCTAGTAAAATTGTTAAAATGTTTAAATTAAAACATCACAAAATTGCATATTTTAGTAATAGTAAAGTAGATTAGGTGATAAGGCAGTAGCTAGAAACGTGACCAAATTAACACAGGGTGATTTAAAAGATATGGTGAAAAATGTAGAGATGATGATTATGATGTTATTTGTCCAACTTTTAACTATTGTACCGAAAAGATATTTATTTTTTGGATCGATAGATAATTCGTTAATTGGTTCAAGATCATACATGTGTTAAATAACATTTTTACTTCCATTTTACTATCTATTCAATTTTATACGAGTATTCCAATTTTTAATTATGATTAAAATATTTTGCCATTGCAAATAACTCTGCAACAAGTTCGTGTATGTAGATATGAGTAAAATCGGTATTCAACATAGGAAATTGAAATGTTCACGTATTATAAAACATCATTTGAAAAAATAAAATTGAATACATGTCTTGTGAATATTATAGTCTTTATGATGAACATTATAATATACTGATAAACTCATTATGCCAAGAGTGACGCGTGTCATAATTCTCTACACGCGTTTTCAATTTATTAATAATAGGACTCATGTTCGTATCATCATAAAGTCTTCTATGAAGTACATCGAAGTATGAAGTACACGAAAATTAATCGTTTTGTCGCTCCTCTTTCTCTTTTTGTTTTGATATAGGTTTCGATAATAATTGATTATTGTGTTTTATATTATATTATTTTTCTATGATATCATGAATACATTAATTCCCAAAGTTAAAATTTACAATACGGAAATGTGGCATTGGGAGCTAAATCTGTAATAGAGATAACTAGGATAAGGTAAATAGCCATCGGAAGTGAGAAAATATATTGCAAATGTTTACGTTTATTCGCTAAGTACTTACTAGAAGATAATAATATATTATAATATTATATTATGTACATATTATATTATCCGTATATAAAAAACACTATTATAATAGATTATTATTATTATTTAGATTATGTACGATATACTACTTATACATACAGTAATAATACTATTATAATATATGTAGATTTTTTAACTACTTATGATTTGAAAATGAGTTCGAAATGGTACCATCATGGCAATGTTTAAACTTAAATATGTAGTTGCGTCTAGGAATGCATTATTAACCCTTTGTCTACCCTCTACCGCAAAAAAACTTTCAATACCTACCGCTCGGGTCCATTGGACAAAGGGTTCAATATATTATAGATTTTATTAGAAACTTGCATGTACAATGGAATTTCAAAGTAATTTAATAAAATTAAAAAATCCTACTTGTATACCATTATATAATTAATATAATTAAAGTTTTAAAATTGAGTTGTGTACTAGGTACACTTTAAAAAATTCTTCGGCATAGGTTTTTGTATACAATTTAGTAATTATATTTATCAATTTTAGTGAATGTAATTAAATAATTTACTAATAATGCACAAAGAAAAAAAAACTATTAATACAGATTATTGAATCGTTGAACCACTTTAAGAGATATAGGTAAAGTTAAGCGATTATAAATCTATCTAGACAAACTGGTCCGTCAAAAGAATTTGCTGCTTTGCAGGTGCTATTAGGAATCGATCGCGAATTCTATTAGAGCTTATTTGGTACTGAATAGATTACCTATTAATTTACTTAACTTTTTACATTACCGCTTAGAACTTTAAATATTATCGTAATATATTTGATAACATGCAACATAAATAATTTAAACATAAAAATATTTAAAAATTAATTGAAAATACTCGAATGATTTAGATAATAATTTAGACACGAAGATAATTATTGTAAACTATACATATATCAATGGTAAAAATTCCTTTACGAATCGTAGAATTAATTATATGTATACCTACCTACGAGGAGCTGTGATTTACTAATTTCGTTATAAAAATACATTTTAATTGAGTTAACAACTTATAACTTTCTTGAAAAAAATTACTTTTAGTTATAGGATGTACAATACGTTCTAGTAGCCGATAAATTACTGTAATTTTTAACTAGAACGTTACAACTTGGAAATTGGGTCTACCGCTATCTACTTAAGTCGGTAAATAATAAAATCTAATAGTTTTCATGAATAACTTGCGACTACCATATGGAAATGTTCAAATTATTTCCAGTTATTATTTAATTTGTATAATGTATACAAATAATTAATATTAATTAAAACTAAATTAAAGTCCTGATTAAATTGCATCCGCTTTTAATACCATTTCAGCTATTTAAAGGGCTATAATTACATTTTAATAGACTTAATTGCAAAATTATCATTCTAATAGTATATACAAATTAAGTATGTATAGTCTTAATTTAATTCTTTATAATTACTTACTATTAAAAATATTAAACTTTTCTTAAGTAGAAGTTTAAGTAGGTACCTATGCTTGTTTAAAACACCTTTTAATGTCGATTTCAAGTCTTCATTTACATTTTCCCGAGCACGTGGGATTAATGTATTATAACGGATTTTAGTTTTGCGTTCAAAATAAACCCTTTTTTATTTAGTAAATTCTCGACTAATCTTCCTTTATAAACGTAGAAACAAATCCGATTTATAATTTTAAATTATTCTTTAAATCTTTAAGAAATTAACAAACAAAAACGTTCATTAACTCTCTCGTAAATCCAGAAGACACAAAAACATTTACAATGGTATATAATATTGTACTCGTACACATAAATTCTTCTTTTTGGCCTGTTTACATAATTAAAATTGTAATGCATCCTCTCTTGTTCTAATCCACAAACATTTGACAATGTGACTATTTCCCAACGACTTTAAAAAAATAGTTGACCAAGAAAATGTTGATATCGTCTAAATTTAAAAAAAAAATTGACATCTATGATTTACTGTTCTAATCATTACACAACAACTATTTGAAGGTTAAATGTTTATTTACAATGAACGTAATCGTAAGAAATACATAAAACGTAAGAATACAATTTCATATTATGAAAGCTTAATAGAGTATCGAATAACAATGAATCTTAAGCTGCATGACGTGGAATGATTTTTTGCCCATTCCATATTTTCAGTATTATTCGATACTCCATTAAGCTTTTATTTGGTATTGGTGTTTTTTTACGTTTTTGTATTTCATACACTTAGTCCATTGTGAATAAACTCTAATGTAGTTGAATTCAATGGGCATTCAACTTTAGGACAGGTTTTAGAATTTATCAACTATTTCAATTTCGATATTTGTCAAATTTAGTTCATTTTCATTTAAATTATATAATATTGCATTCAAAGTAACAAAAATACCAGAAAAATATTTTACGGTTAAATGGTTTTTCAATTTTCGATATTTGAAATAATTTTTTTGAGGTTACATTTAAAATATACTTACATATAATTCCAACATAATTTAACAGAAATCAAATTTGACCTTTCGTGCAAGGATCCCTTCAAACGAGAAATGTTACATAATACAACATGTCTAAATCAAATCTCAGTGCAGCCATTGATTAAAAATTGTTCCATTGCCATGTATCATTGAATCGAATAGCCTAGGGGCCAATTGCACCAACTACAGGGTGTCTCGGATATGAGAAATTTTCTGCGTTTAGGTAGTATAATATATTTTACGAAAACAATGCTTTGTATATTGTGACAGATTTATTATTACATAAATTAATATTAATTAGGCTTTAAACTTAATTTTATTATTGCAATGGGTGCATAAAAAGATATATATATAATAGAAAATAAACCCAAAATAAAAATTTCAAGTAGATTTGTGGTATGTACTCGTAGTATGTATTAGTAAATAATTTTAAGTTAAAGTTAAGAAAAAATATAATTCGTAGAAAATCAAAAGAGACATAATTATTATCTCTTAACAGGTCAGGATTAAAAACAACTTAAACTTAAAATTAAAATATCAAAGATGACAGGCTTATTCGTATCAATTTTTGCATACGATAGACCTAAAGGGGGATTTCCCGGGAGATCTGGTGTACAAGAGAAGATAAATCCAAGATTAAATTCAGAAAAATTTTTGAAAATTAAAGTTAATCTACAAAACTTGAAAATTAAATCCTTGTAAATCTTAGGAGTTATCGATAAGTTTTTTGTGTTTTTCATGCTTCTCCAATTTTTCAAAGAAAAATTGTAAAGCAATCCAAAAGGAAATCCAAGGAAAATCTCGTTAATGGAAATTGGAAATCTACTTAAAGTATTTTGATTAAATATTCGTGTAGTGTAAAAGGTAGCTTGTGTGTTTTCCTTTTTTATATACACAGACGCATATTTTAGAAAAAATAGAAGTTCTGTTTTAATATTATATTATTTTATAGAAATAAACTTAAAAAAATAATTTTAATTAAGTATATTGAAAGTATTTTAAAATGAATTAAAATGCATAATTTTTAGTGTTTAAAGTCTCTTAAATGCACTATTAAAAATATGCATACTTTATATTTGTAACAAAAACGGAAGAGTATTTAAAACAAACGGCTTCTAAGACGGTAGGGCAGGAACATTATTTTTATGATTATAAAATATGGATGCAATTGCATATGCATACGATGAGTAATATCAAGTCACTCTTAATTAAAAATAGTTTAATGTGTCGGTTTTACAGTTATCACAGAGTTTTTGCAGAAATTTTATTGGCAATAATAATAAATTTCAAAAGTATTACAAATTCGCAGACTATACGATTACCATGTTACTACTTAAAACTAATATGAATAATTTTAATAAATATCTGTGAAATTTTTGGAATACTTGTACAAGAAAAATATAGTACCGTAAAACAACTTACCCTGAATTTTTAAGATACCTTATACATATAGTATAAAATCTGCTTATTATAAAACATAATCCTTTATATCGGTAAACGTTTACAAACTTGATTAGTTTTATGTTTTGTTTTTAACTTAGATATTTACCTTACTACTGATTTTTCTAAATTTAATTTTAATGATGTGTAAATTTTGAACAATAAAGAAAATTTAGACAATTTTAAATACCTGTGTTAAGTACCTTTAACACATTTTAATTTAACTATTATTAAAATTATTAAACTGTCTAGCAGAACTAAATACTTGAAGAAAAAGACCTTTAAAATTAAAAAAAATTTTTATTCTTATTTTGTTTTTTCCCATGTGACTGTAAAGCTTTCTTCGGTGCAATATATTCAGTCATACTAGTTTAATTTTTTATTAAAATTAAATAGTGTACGTGAAAATATCATCTGGTGCATTAGGAAAATTAATTAAATATATTATGTACTAATTCATTTAGAAATATGTTATGTATTGCAATTTTGATATCAAAATCTCTTTGGAAAAACTGAATAAAAGACTACATTAAAATGACTTAATTTAAAAAAAAATACATTTAAGTGTTATTTTTGTTAAATTTTTGTCAAATTTTTCAGTAAAATTTACGCTTCATATATTAATAAAAGTATGTTTTCACGCTACTAATATTCAACTTGAATTAAATATTAATTAAATATCAAGAAGAACTAAAATATTAAATTGGCAATTAAAAATTGTTTTGTTATTTACATCTTTTCCAAATTCATTTGATAAATATACTGTAGCCACTATTAAAATTTTAATTATAATTATAATACAACCATAACTAAATTATTATTAAGTTTTATACAATAATTATATTTCCTACTAAAATTAATATACCTTCTGGTTTTTGCATTTAAAAAATATTTTACGGTAATTAAATAAATAGTGGTTTAAAGTTTTACAATGGAAAATTTGTATTTACTTTCAAATTGAATTTAAATAATTTATTAAGCATAAAAGTCAATTTATAGTTTAAAATTGAAATTGTTTGTCTTGTAACCTCATTTTTAATTTTTACTAGGTATAAAAATAAACAATTTATTTATTATTAATTTTTTTAAATAAAATTAAAATTATCAATGGTATCCGTTACATATACAATAAATTATAATAGTGATAATTCTTATTGTTAAAATTTTAATGTTGTCTATATCGAACATCTTATAGCACTTGATCTTTTTCTATTGTTATTAAATCATTTTAAAGAACTGGATTTTGTTACAATAATTTATTTAAGATATATTTAGTTCTGAATACATATAAAACAACACTTTTTAAAATATTCAAAATTCAGAATAAGATACATACAAATTTATACAAATTTTTATTTTTTTTTATTTTAATGTACCTGCAGAAGTAAATTAAATTGTTTTAAAAATTAATTATCGTAAAATCACAATTATATGTGAAGAATTTTATGTAAACAAGGTTAGTATGACATTTTTTGAAAAATTCATGAAGTAGCTACTGCAATGAGCACATCATCAAAGTGCATACGATTTTATAATTTTTAGAACATCTATACGGCTCCCCAATGAGGCCAGTGAGGCCTCCGTATCAAAAAATTAGAATAACATTTTCCAAAAGATATTTTCATTACACAGCACAAAAACTACAAAACTGAAATCTATATAAAGTTATAAAAAGCTTTCAGTTAGCCATTTAAGATTTTTAAGTAATAGTTTTGAATAGAAATTATTAATCTTTTCAACTGGTTTAAAAGTGTTAATTGTGATAGTGATACTATTATTTATTAACTAACTTTTGTACAAGTTGTCTAATACAAAATCATACTTACATTGTTAAAAATATTTGATTGTTTCATTATAGTACGTACTATATACAAAGTGTTGTACCGTTTGTTTTATTTATTAATGCCTTAAAAATATAATAAAAATGTATTTATTTTTAATTAAAATACTTATTCAATATTTATTTTTCACGCACATTTTATTAACATATATTTTGCATTATGTGTAAAACTGAGAAGAGAAAATTCATTTTACAAAAAATTGTTTAATTTTGTTGATTAACAATAGGATCTTAGAAAAATCTTTTCTTACATCATATTATGAAATATTGTAATAATATAAATATAAAATTTTGCTAGACTCTTTAGCGGAACTAACAAAACAGAAATAGTGCATAACAAAACACTTTATTATGTGATTTATGAAAAAATATTGCCAATTACTTAGATAGTACCTATACTTATAGTAGGTAGTGTTTAACAAGATTGATTAGAAGTCATTTCCACCTAATACTCTTACAATCTAAAAGAATGTTTCAACTTAAAGTTTTTAGAAATTAGTTTTCAAAATGTAAATGTTTTCAGTATAAAAACCTGGTTATAGCGTCAATATTTTCTTGATTTTTTGTATCAAAATTTTAATCGACATGTTGATGTAACATCATTACAACAGAAACAACAAAAATTGTTATCAAAATTATTATTAAAATATTGACCGTGTGATCAGACCAATAGGGTTAAAGCTTCGGGTGAATTTATTCTTTTAGGATTGTTTTTATTATTATTTTCCAAAAATTCGCATATTGGATAAAATTAATGCTCTCTTGTTGAAAATAAAATAAGAAACAGTTCTGTGTAAGTAGTGTCAGTAGATTATTTCAAAATTACCACTAAATGGGCATTATATCATGTAGTATCAAAGTTTTGTGGTTATTTTTTGTAAACTGAAATATTGTCTTTTAGAAGAAGTTTACTTTGTAAACATTGGATAATTCTTCATGAATGAAATGCAAAAATACATAAAAATGATGCTTTTTTACATTATTCCTTGGCACGATAGCTCCTCATCAATGAAATGCAAAAAAAACATTAAAACGCGTATTCCGGGATATCATCACGAAAGTAATACTATTATAATAGTTGGTGAATACCAATTATTAGGTAAACAACCACGTGCTTAAAAATTAAAGCCTTGCAGCGCATAGTTGGACTGTTCGGCAATTCACACGACCGCTATTGTATAATAGCTTGAAGGCACATTTGGTTATTGACACCAAAATGGACCGAGCTCTGATCATTCTGTATATTCTTAATACGCGGATATTACTGTTATTTTGATTAGTAATTTATCAAGATGTCAACTATTTATTGTGATTTTTTCTAATATCTACGTTTACTTATTGTTTTAATATAATATTTATTTTAAATAATTATACTTATTAAAGGTATGCAGCGTAAATGATTATACTAATAACGTATATTATTCTGATTGACATAGGCATATAAACATTTTAACTCAATCAATAATTTTTAAGACTTAACATGTCGATGACGGATGCAACGGCCGCATTGTACCTTTTTAAAGCATTTACGGGGATCCATTTTTTTCGGATTGACCATGAAAATCAGGAAAGTAGAACAGCAAAAAAAATTTATTGAATTATTATTATACCGTTCCAAGAACAATTTCAATACCATGCATTTAAAAAAATACTATCCATTTTTTTATAATAAATTTTGGAAGTTCAAAAACAAAACATATTATCGTACTATGGTATACTCGTACCAGGTGCCAAATTTGATCATATTTCTTCTTCGAACCTCTCTAATAAATATTTTTTCCGGACGTGATATTGTTTAAAAAGCTACAGCTCCATAATTATTATACGAGTATAGCAAACCTATTCAGACAAACGTAAAAATTTTTACATCAATTGGTGCAGTAAACTTGCTGATTAATAATTTTACAATAATTACAGAAAGTGTAGAAATCCCGAATTCAAAAATATACACTTCTTGTTTGTTGGAGTACAGTGCAGATAACTACGGCTTTTTGACTTTTTTGAGTAGATTTATGAGTTTCTGAAATTCTGAATAAAAGTAGTAATTGCCATTTCTTCAATCTGGAATTTTCCAATAGAAACAATTGAGCTTCTGAAATTATTCAACTTCATACTCCACTTGACCACTGGACGGTATAGTTGACCACATATTTTATTTATTTATAACTAGAGCTGGGATTTATATGCACCAAATTTTTCTAAATTATGCACTAGAATTGATAAAAAGATAAAATATGCATTGATATGAAACTGAAAAATATTATATTTTATTCGAATTTTTATAGATAACAGAACTAAACAAAACGTTAACATATTTTAAGTTTTTAATATTTTAACAGTCAGTTAAGAAATACAATACGTAGAAAATTATTATTTAAAAAAACCAAAACAGGACAATAAATTACCACTTGACAGATTAGGATTAAAAATTTTTAAAAAAGGATAAATGAAAAATTAAACAAAAGAATTGCTTAAATTGTCAAATTAAATCGTAATTTTTTATTTTCTCTAATAAATTTTTTTTAAAAACACTATGGGCCGGTATTTCAGTTGTGGTTTAAACTACGATCAGAGTTTAAACTCAATATCTGACCAATCAGGTAGGCATAAACGTAGTTTAAACCTTGAATTTAGTTTAACAAGCAACTAGTAGCAACTGAAATGCTGGACCTAAAAGTGGCTCAAATATGTTCAAATATGCATCATTTGCTCAAATATGCACCAAATGTTTAAAATCTGCAAAATATACATTTTAACAAGCAGTTTTTCGGATTCGTTATTACGTAATTCGTCCAGAGTTCAAAACATTCCAGTCCTATTTTAAAGTTGTTAGCTATCTTTTCATAATGAAAAATAGGCATAATATCTTCAGTTATATATATATTAAAATTATGTTTCAGAAAGTTAAACATTAAATGAACAAAAATAGTATCTTAAAGTAAGAACAATCAAACTTTAACATATCAAAACGACTGTTTTATAAAAAATAAAAATGTGAAAATACAAAAGTAGCTAAAGTGGATTTAGGCCGTGAAGATCTATTATCTACTGATAGATACTCCTTTCACAATATGTTACCAATGAGTAATGTGGGGTTATTGCAAAATCATAATCCCCAGCCAAAAAGCATACATGCAGACAGTTTTACACCATCACATAGACCACTAAGTTTTATCGCACTATGATATGTAACATTAGGGTATCCGTTATTTCCCAAGTTGGTTTTTTCTTTGCTCTCGCCCCTTGAATTTTTAATTTTTGCCCCAAAAAAAGTATCCAACCCAAAAAAACTCTTAATTTTGTAATTAAACCGTGCCGAAATCATGTTACAATTCCCATTTAAATAACATGAGCCTTTTGGACTTTTTGCATTTAACTTTTTTCTCTGAAAGAAATAAGGTCTACAAAAATAAATCTTTTTTACTCCTCCAAAAGTTATTCAAGATTGAAGTGGTATTAAATTCCCATTTAAATAACATGAGATTTTTGTACTTTTTGCATTTAATTTCTTTTTTCTGAAACAAATACGGTTACAGCAAAGACCAATGTATATTTTTATAGACACTTGGATGTTCTACAGAAAGGATCTCTTATGATTTTTCGATAAATTTACTCCTCCGAAAGTTATTCAAGATTAAAGTGGAATTCATGGTGGATATTATAGTGTTCTTTTCTTTAAAAAAATATGATTTTAATTTTTATTAACTATTAAAAAACCAAAACAAATATATTTGTATATTATTTTTATTAATTCCTTGAGCTATTACATTAGTTTAAAAATAATTAAAAAAAGTTTAAATGTGAACCCTGTTACTCTCTTATGTTCATGAGTACTTTCTCTTATTAAACCACAAATATAGTAGATCTAAAATATATTTTCATTGTATTGGCCTTGATAACGGTGTTCGAAGTTCATAATGTCTTGATGAAAACATTCTTCTGCTTCTTCTGAGTACGCTATCATGTTGTTTTTAAACTTATCTAAATGAGCATGTAGTATATGCACTTTAAAAGACATTCCTTTTTTAACCTCTTTGTAAACATTTTAACCTTTTTGGGACTTGGGACTACAAAATATTTTACTGTTGTTTGCAATTTTAGCATTTTCTGGAGGTACAGCACGAACTTAACATGCCTTTTCTCTTTTCGCGATGTGTTTATATACAAAGATTATTTTTTTATTGTTTCTATGAAAACTTAAAAATCTGTATTATTAGTATATTAACAATACGACAGCAAACTTGAAAGGGGATGTGAATATTTTTTTATTATTTTTCCTATATTTTGGAGCATTACGAATGAAAAAATCATAAAATGATCCCTAGGACAAGAAAAATTATTTTCTAATTTTCTGCCCTTAAAAACTAATATTTGAAAATTTTTGTACTGAAAAGTATTATCAGTTTTATCTGTTGCTAAGACTTTTTACATACATATTTGTTTATGAAATTCCAGTATAGTTAAAACCCTTGAAAATCATATAGCAGAGCATTTATCTGCTCCTTGAAACTTGTTGAATTTGCAGCTCGGTTTCAACTTGTAAATATCGACAATAATAATCATATCACTTGTGATGTTATAGATGACAATAGCAATTATGGTATGAAAATATACTTAGATATACAGTGAAAAAAGTGGATAGAGTCGTTGCCGTGAAAATTACCCAGTTTATAAGAGTTTATTACCCTAAAAATTGTGTGATTTCATGTTTACCATAATAAATTTTCAACAAGATTGTACAATTTATTATTATCTATTTTTTTAAAATTTAAGATTTTTCTAAAATTACCTTTTTGATAAAAAAATATATTTTTTGAAGACAGTAAATTGACCGGAAACTTGGAAAATTTCAGATGGTGTACATTTCAAACAGGTCTAAACTGCTGTTTAGTAAATAGTTGACGTTGATGATATTTTCATCATCGTACCCGAGGAAAACTAACCGGCCATTTTATAGCCAAGGTAAATAACACGTCGAGAATGGAAAAAGTAAGCTTTTCATATGCATTTCACATAATATTTTTTCTACTATTGTTTAAATAAGAAACAAAATATTTTGCCTGGTTATTTCACAGACGAGGTTTAAAATCATGATCAAATAGTAAACATAGCTTCCTTTAGTAAAAAACACCATTAACCTTTAAGTAGTGTCATAAATTATCTGTCGCGAATAGTGTGAGCGGTATGACATACCGCTCAACAATAATTTAGCTATTTACTTAAGAAATTGAAGTTTTATCTGAAAAATAAAATTAGATACAGGATTAACTGTATTTTTTCCATAAAATCCCAACAAAAAAGTTTTTAAAATTATTTAATTATAAAGCAAAAAAAATATATGAATGTGATACAATTTGCGTACAAGTAATTAAAATATTAATAAGTTTGATTAATTGAATAATCAATTAAAACTTTATAAATTGTAAAAAAATTTAGGAAACAGACTTCTCTAATGTGAAAATATAAATTTCTATACACTATAAAATGTTTTCAAGTTTTTATACCAAAATTATTTGTCGTCACTAAAACACGCGAAAATTAAAATTTTTACAGCATTATAAGCACACTGGATCACTACATAAATTTTTTATTTTAGGTGGACACCTTTTATAAGTTTTTTTAACTGTTACCTTTCTGGGATATTTTTCGATTCCGATTTCTTACCTAATTTGGCTAATAAAATGGGCTCAATGCAATCCCTCAATTTTCATTAGAAAAATTTACAAAGTCCGCAAATATACCCATTTATTCCGTTAAATAGAACTAGATTACAAAAAAATATATAAAATAATAATAACGATGAAGACGATCACAAAATATATATTAGAATAGTACTTACATGAAAATTTGAATAAAATTATTTAATAAAAATTAATCACTTAAATGGTGTTTGCGGTATATGATACCGCTTCCTTAAAAAACTTGGAAAATAAATTAAAATTTAAGAAAACTGTTACCTCCGATATTTAGAATAAGAAATGTTAGGAAGGTACTGAAAAAAGCAGATTTCTGAAATGTAAGATCCCTTAGTAGTGGGGTGAAACAGAAACTCTGCGGTATGTGATACCGCTGACACTACTTAAAGGTTAAGTAAATTAATTATGCTTGTCACCGATTTTTGATATTTTTGTTTACATAATAATATTGAATGAAATACAAAATTTTATTTTTTTTTGTCTCTTCGGTAATGTTCTTAGCGCAGGTCAATTTGTCTACATTTTGCAGTAGTATTTTTAATAAATGCGATTGTAATTAATATTTTATGTAATTTTATTACAGAATACGTTCAACGGGATCGATCAATTTAAAGCGATTTACGTCATAATGTAACATCGGTTGTAAAGTGAAATCGGTAGCATTCAACACTAACGGCTGTTCAAAGTGACCGATCTAATTTAGATTGTTTATAAAAATATGAATCGTAATAAAAAAAATATATGATTGATTTTGATTTAAGCGGTTTCTTATGACAATTGTTATAATCACCACACTCATAAAAAATAGTGTTATGTGTAATTCATTTTAATATTACATAATTGAGAAATATGAATTAGGGAATCTCCGAATGTTAGTTTCGGCATAAATAAGTTTACAAATAAGTAAAAAAAAGGTTACATTCACATGCAAACACTGGAAATACATTAGATGAAACAGGAATTATTCAATAGAGCCCTTAAGGATTCAATATCTTTAAGATGGTAGATAACTTAGATACTCATATTTTATTAAATTGTAACTTTTGTAATAAACTAAAGTGATGACACTATAATTAACAATAATGCTGTACCTATATAAGATATAAAATAAATTTAGTATTATAATGTATCATAATACTCGTAATATCTTTAAATTACTTCTATAGCGTTGTACTTCTTTTAACGTTATACCTACTTAAGTGCAAAAACTATTATAATGATTGCTCAACACTTGGCTTTATAATAGCTCAATATGTGTATCATTATATACTATTAATGCTTTTTTATTACAACATAATAAAATAATATGTTTTTTTATTGTATATGGTATACGGTATGTACCTCGGACGTATTTCGATTATACCTAATATTTGTAAAAGCTGGTTCACACTATGCGATTTCTCATGTGACTTTATCCTATGAAAAATCCTATCTAAAATAATAAGCAATTCGCATTGATTTTTTTTTGTTTTTATGTTACTGAATACCAAAAATTGTATAGTGTGAACGTAAAAATATTTCTAATATGACAAGTCATGCGACAAGTCACATGAAAAATCGCATAGTGTGAACCAGCTTTAAGACAATACTCGTACAATTAGAGAATCTTATTGATGACGCGTTTCAGCCTATAATACCCAGATCTGAATATGGCAGTTTAAATATTTAAAACAAACCAACATTTGAAGTTGTATTTGAACAATCTTTATCAATATCTTAGTTTGCATGTAAAAGGAGTTCAAATTTCTACTACCTATATATAAGATTTAGATTCAGTGTCATTTCTGCATTGTTGTCACTGTCAAAAGTTGTCATCTAGCGCCATGGGAAATTAATCATGTAATGCTAACAGCAGGACCGTGTTTGCAATTTGTGCAAATTAATAAATCTTCGAAGTGGTCAGCTCACCGAAAACCTTTTGTGTTGTAAGAGTAAGTGCAAACGAGGATCCTGAAACATCGATTCGACACTGTTTGTAAAAATTCAATATTTTGCATAAAGATTCAGGTCTTGTGCATATGAAGTGCAACTAATCTAAGAACTAAAGTCGGGTGACTAATTTAAAGATCGTCTGACTTTTCGAAATAACTACACCAATTAGACTCTAAAATAATGCAATCTAATACCATTAGAATTTTAAAACTGGATACCAACCAACTATCCAGCTGCAAAGTGGATAGTACATGGGAAAATCCGATTTTTCACACACTCTTCAGTCGGCAGCCGATTGTCGCCTGGTTCCATCGCTACATGGGTCATATACTGCAATAACTTGCCTGATTGGTATGAATTTATCGCTTTAAATTTTTATTAACTAATTAACATGATTATTGTAAAAATGAGTAGGTACTTTAATTACATAAATATTAATAACCTAATTTTGGCTATTTTTCGAATTTTTTAGAGACAAAAGCTTTAACGACATTGCAGATAATTAAATGTAAATGAAATATCTGCTATTAGCAGTTAAATAATGTTTCCAAAAAGCTCAGTCAATGTTGTTGGCAACATCTTTGAGGTATTGCATAATATGCCTTAAATAACTTTTCTGAAGAGGTCTGTAGAAAACTTGAACTCGCTCAGAAAAAACGAAAAAGCGACGTATGCTTCTAGATATTAGTAAATTATATTATATACATGATGTATATCCAATAAAACATATTCACTAAGCTTCAGTTTAGTATTTATCGTGGATTTGAATTCGTTCAATGTTAGAAAAAAGAAGAAGCTTAATGCTATAATTCTAAATTAAAAAAAAAAAAATTGTATTTTCAAAGTACTAAAAGATGAATGATTAATTTTATGAATCTTATTTTTTCATTATATTCAAATATTTGAATAATATAAACTATTTATATCTATTAAAATAAATAACTGTTCCTAACAATAAATTTCTTAAAAGTGTTTATGAAACCACACTATTGTACTATTTACTTTTATTAAAACTGCTACCGATCTAAAGCTTCAGATCATTATAAAACAAAATAAAATTCATAATATATAAAATTAATAAACAGTAAGTAGTTTTGTGGTTCAGTAATTATTTTTTAAAACAAGTTATATTGCATCTGCAAAAGCTTCTGCTGACTACTCAAAAGTAAAATTTTGTATTTAAATTAAAAAATTAGGTAATTATGGTTTAAAGAAGAAAACTCATTTTAATTGTCGATGAGAAAAAATGGTCAAAACTATATCTTACCTATGTACGTATAATAATAATAAATAAATTCTGTTTCCTTCGTGGTCCAATTCTAAACAATCAGCTTTTTTCTCTTTGGAAAAGGATTAGAGCATTTAGATCACACGGCTGATTAAATCCGATTGCAAAATTGTGTGCGGTTTGCAGCATTCGATTTTTAATTTGCTACATCGTAGTTTACAAGTAGTCGAGCTCGACAACTCAGAAACTCAGATCATAATATTATTAATATTTCGAGTATTTGTAATTCAAAGGGGTAATATAGTCAGCATTTTTGGAACTTTTGGAAATCCAACCAAGTTTGAAGAAATTTATTATTTGTAGCTTATTTCATTAGTTGTAATTTAAAAGTTTAGAACTAGGTACAAAACATATCCAATTATTTGATCATTTCAATACTCAATTGAAGGGGTGAGAGCAAGAAGTCCCTAAGTGACATTTCAATTCATTAAATATAATTATTCAATTCTAAATTTAATTGTAATAATATGCATACAGCATTGATTATAATTTTAAAAGGTGACATTGTATCACAGTAATAGATTTCCTTACTCCCTTCCCTTCTTTAATTTCCCTGTAATTTTTGTGAAAATGTCACTTAGGGACTTCTTGCTCTCACCCCTTCAATTAGTTGGTTAACAAAAATTTGAGCATTATTATTAAAAAATAATACTGCATAAATTAGAGATTTATGTTACAGTCAGTGTTATAATTTAATTTAAATGTTATTTTCTTAATATTTGGTGTTGATATTGTGGTATTTAAATTTTATTTTAATATTATTAAATATTTTCAAATATTAAAAAGCGTTTGAAGCGTTTGAAGAAAATTTAGATGATAAATGTTTTACATTTTCTAATTTAAATGTTTTATTTCTATATAATTTATAATACTATTATTTAACTGATAAAATTTTCATTTTTATAATGCAATATTTCTTTATATTTCAGGGTCCGTTCAAAATGCAGAACCAATCAAATGCGTTTAGGCAATTTACATTAGTGATTTCGTTTTACTGTTTTCTAAATTATTTATCAATGGTGAGTAAAATTATTTTGTTAATATAATTTTGAAAACTAACATTCCAAGCGCGATTTGCCAATTGCGGTAAAATGACAAACATTATTATTAAGCGGAAAACTATATGAATTTTACAACATAATTATATAGTTTGTGTATAATTATTGTAACAGAGCAATGCAAAACCTCAAAATTTAAGCTTCTCGCATATAATAAAAATTTCTATTTTAAAATAAATTGTATTTGTTTATAAAAAAAGATTTGTATCAGGCACTTTTGTTAAAAACGGTTAGTCGTAGAATGTTTGGGCTACAATCCTTGATAGTGTACAATAAGTCCTTAGAGAATCGATCGTTTAATTTATTTTTTAAATAAATAAAAACGCATTGCACTATTCTCGCAATTTATTATTACTAGGATGCCGTGTTTCGACCTCAAAGAGTCATCTTCGGATTCATTGTCAAAAATTTAAAAGGTTCAAACTTCTGAAAGCCAGAGTAAAGGTTTAAAGTTAATTATTAAAATTAAATTATTCAAATAACGCCACAACTAACGCCAAAATAATTGTCAAATATTTGGCGCGTCACCCTAGTAATAATTGATTGCTAAAATAGAGCATTGCATTTTTATTTACTTTATAAATAAATACAAAATATAAAAAAATAAAATTATAAAACTTCACAACAGCACAGATTAAACATTTAAAAACTTTTATCGTTATCCAAATAAATTTTTTTTTCAATTCAATTTATTAATTACAATTTCACTTTTTATCCATCTATAATTTTCTTTTTTTTCTTAAAATCACCAATTAATCTCAAAATTATATTCTTCAATTTTAAACCTAAATTTAATACTGATAAAACATTTTACTACTAGAATGTGTTTTGCTATTTTATTTCACTGCCAGTCTTCATATGTAACTAAATTTAAATGGTTTTGTTATGAAATCTTACATGTAGTCCAGTACGCAGAGACAAAATACGCTGAAAATTGTAAATTAATTTTTTCCAGCTGATTTTTTCAGTATAACTAGCTTTTGGATTTTAGAATGCCATAAAAAGAAATTCAATTTCAAGGTTCAAAATGGCAATTTCGAAAAAAAAGCATCAGAGTAACTTGAAAACTATTTTTTTACCTACCAATATTTCCGAAATTACCCCAAAACCGTAAAAATATTAGCACCATAAGAAATTTGAAGTTCTTCTATATAAAAAAATATATTTTTCGTAAAATGCAGTATTTTTCCATGTATATTGCTAGAATAATAGTTATAGCTTTTTTTTTGTAAAATCACGTCAAGTGTTTCTCATAGCTTAATAAAACAAATAAAATATTAATTTACAATTAGCAATAATTACTTTAACGTAGTATGGAGAATTACTGAATTACAGAAACAATATAACTGAAGTTCTTTCGACAAGTCCTTGCATTAGACTGAAATTCATCAGCAATTACTGAGAGAATAACTGAAACCATCAGTAAAATACTGAAGAAGTTTAAAACGAACTTAAAATAAGACATTTGAAGTAGATTTGCGGTATTTAATATTTATTTTTTGTAAAATATGGGATTATATTTGAAAAAAACCGATATACGAATAACATTTTTTTTAAAATAGTTAAAATTTAATTAAGCGATATAAGGCCCTATTTGACGATTATTTTCGATTTTCTGCAGCATATAACTAGAAAAATGAAAAAATAAGAAACCAGAAAATATATTCGAACTAAATTTTTAAAATAAAAACAAATATAGGTACAATTAATAAATATAATGCTAAAATGACTGACAAAATGACTAACCATGAATAACAAGATTCCAATGAACGACAATGCAGTTTTAAAATCTAAATTCTAAATTCTAAATATTTGAAAAAAATTTTTTATAATAATTAGGTTAATAATCGTGGAATTTTTGATGTTTTAATTCCGAAGTTAAACCTAAAAGGCTTCAACCAGCTCAAAAGTCGGAAGCATGAAATCGTCAGGCAAAGCAGGTTCCTTATGATACGAAACCAACAACGACCTCTATTTTTTTAAAACTCTTCAAATTTCGGCTAAAACTTCGGAAAACTTCCAATTAAATAAAAATCGCTTGCGTGATCTCAAAACTATATTTTTTTCACAAATCCAAATTATTAATCTCACAATTGCAAAATTCACACTTGTTACGGGAACTCCCGCAAAGACGCTCGTCTACTTCGAAGAAACTGGCTAAAAGCAAAAATTTAGTTTTTTGTATCAACTTTAAAAATCCAAATCTTCGAATATTTACATGAAAATTATTTATAAAACAAATTCAAATACACAAAAATAAAATATAAACCTTAAACAAATAAATTCAATTTTAAAATTTTACAATTTTTTAAAAAGATTTTGACATTATATGTATAATATTGTCGTGTTTTTAAGTTTTTAAGACTAGATACTTTATTCAGTGTCTGGAATAAAGCACCAGACTGATTCTTATGGCATCAAAGTGTCACTAAGTCACTTTACTGTCTAATAATATCTGCATTTTTTCATTCCCAATATGTAAACCGTCTGAAACATAAAAGCATACTGCTCATTGGTATACTTAGTAAAAGAAACTCCTGCACCTGATCTAGCACTACTTTTCGAGCCTTCCTAGAAGAGTCGGTTTGCATAGTCAGATGTTTTGTTTGCATTTAACAGTAACTTATACTTCTTATCGAATATGTATTTAAGGTGAATTCTGTTGGATTCAAGATGCAGCAAAGTATTTTTTTACAACTTTTTTTCAAAATCCAAATATGACCCGCAGTTCTTTGTCTATGATTTTATATATACCTTCCAACTACTTAATCTAAGTACCTACGGCTTCCAAATTTTATGAGTTTTTGAATGGTTACAAAAACGTCAATATTTTGGAGTCCGATAAAATATAGTACTTTTAACCAAAAACAAGCGTGTTTGCTAAATTTCAGTACTCTTTCGTCCTGCCACATTTTGTTCCGATCTGACGGTTTTACTTGAAAGATTGCTGCCATAAGCTTTCCTTCCTTTATCTTGCACTTTTCCGAAAACGTTATCTTAACATTCACTAACGCATGCTATATTTCATTTACAATCCATAGCGTAGCGCAAATAATAAAATCTTATAATCGGTTACTTAGGCTATTATATTAGCAAGCTTATAATTCTATTGTAAAGAATAAATTATTTCTTAATATTTATTTTATTATTTATAAGCAATTTAAACTTGAATTATGGCTATCCACATAAAACAACAAGAAATAATTTTTCTTATCTATGCAAAAAATTAATTAAGATAAATAAGATATCTGAACAAAATCTGTAGATTTACTTTCGGGGAGATACACATCATACAGTTGACGGTCTTCAACTTATTAGATTAGAATTAATCTTTTTTATTTAAATATTTCCAATCGTTTACTTCGTTCAACTAAAATAACGTTACTTTAATTTTATTAAGCTCATAATAAGACCACGTTGATTTATATGGTATATAAACTAGGAACATTTAATTAAGAATTATGTTGGTATTATGCATTTTTGAAAGAGGATCTTTCAGTTTATAAAATTAATATTAGTAATTAAGAATTTTAAGTGTGTCACACGTATAACAGAACTTTTATAATAAATTTAAACTTAATAAAGATAAAATCTGTAGGTACATATACGTTAATAAATGATTTTTTTATCTAAAGAAATAGCATAAATTAGGTATTCTTATAATGTATAATAATATAATGTATACAATATATACATATAAGATAATATTATATTAATATAGGAAACGGTATAATACTTGTTTGGCACTCAATTATTCCAAGAGTGATAATTCAAAAAAAGTTAAAATTTTATGTTAATGATATAACGAATACAAGAATAAATTATACATTTGTATGGATTGCATAGTCTTCCAATAGGTATTTTACGCTCAGACGAGTCATAATGTATTCTTCTAAAATAGTGAATTTGGAATTGTTGACTTGCTTCTCATGTGCTTAACTGTAAAAATTTTAATGCATACAAATGATATTGCAAATTGTCTTAATGCGAACAACAAAGTAGACAAATAACGTCGCTATCGATTAGTACGTGCGGTAATGTGTGGGAATCGATATGATGAACACACATATCGACCAACTTGCTAAACAGGTCAAAGAACCCTCTGGCTACTAAGCTGCACCCGTATTGTTATTGGAATTGCTAATATACCTGTAAATATCGATCTAATATTCTTTATTTATATAATTTATAATACCCATAACACAATTATTATTGTATGTTGATCCATTTAGACATCATACATAATTTATTATGAGGACGTTCGCGGTCTGGCAGCTTATGCCACGGTTCAAGTCCAGACGGATCAAGAACTTTGTTCTAATCGCTTTTCTTCGGCAGACAATGGTAAACCACCGAGGTAATCTGCAATGAGAACCTTTCAGAAACTGAAGTGAGTAAGCAAAACTCACTCTGTGTTATAGCGCTAATTATGAATGAATGTATAAGACATACATGTACATTATACTAGATTCTCTTCATTATATTTTTAAACCATTCATCGATATAATGTTACATCATATCTTCAACCAGATTTAAAGTTTATGCATATATTGCCTACTATAAAACTATAATAATATAATAATAGTAAACTTTTATAACAACCCGCGGATATGTATAAGCAATAAACGCTATTATACATTAAGATAATAGTTTTTTCATCTTGCTATAATTAGGTTAACTAAAACCAAAATATTCATTCTTATTAACATAGAAGTACCAAACACTGTGATTATTTATTCATGAGCAAATAATGTAAACTGATCTAAGAGACTTATATATGATCTAACATTGATCTAATGCTAGTATATACTAGTAGTTTTAGAGAATTTTCGATTTGGAGCAAATCCTACCACATTTGTGTCGAACGTCCTTTCAAATTTATAAGAAAATTAATTTTTTTCAATTAATTGCTACCGGATGCCAAGATTTCCGTTGTTCTTTTATACATAATATTATGAAAATGTGTAATGTTTCTATTTTACTGTTTCTGAAAATATTTATTAAATATTTAAAAAATTTGGATATGGGTTTTATAATCTGCCAGCCATCGTTTACAGCAACATAAAATTTCAATTCTTTGTGTATAATAGCATTGCTAACATAATAAAGTTTGCAATAATGTAATTTACTATAATACACAGTATAATTTGATTATTCATACTTTAGAATTTGTGCCACATAATAAAAACTATTAAAAGTTTTTTAATAATGCACAATAAGGTATATTTTTTTTCTTAAATTGTACAAGCTGTTTTCTTATTTTAGTATAATTTAAATTTTATTACCTAACCAGTTATAATAGCATATCCAATATTGGACATATTGTCCAACATGAACTTACCTCAAAAGTTATTTGAAATAACTGTTTCTTAAATGTTACAGTCAAATATTGACTTTTTTGAGTATCATAAATGATAAAATATCAATATTTTAGAACCAAAATGTTTTTAATTTACAATAAACTTAAAATAAGACAAATAATCTACACTATAAGTATAATTATTGTAAAAGGTTTATTTGTGAAAACTTAAACTTATTTTAGTTCTAAAAAATGTGTGTGCATCTTTAGGGTTTTCTAAAATATATTGCTTTAATATAGAATTTTACTAATACCTAAACTGATCAATTAATGAAAATTTTAAATTATATTAAATATAAAATTTTAACAAATAATGAAAGAAATTTTAGATGAAATTTTTGTATTAACGATATTATATGTTTCGTTGCGTAGGTACTAGATGTTGTTGAATGCGCTGGAGATGTATGGCCTTTGGACAGGCCGGACGGAATGGCAACAATTCAGTCCCTAGAAGTAATGTGTGGAAAAGATCACATGGATGTTCATTTGTCATTTTCTCATGCGTTTGAAGGAATAGTGTCTTCCAAAGGACAACATGGTGATCCAAGATGTGTTTATGTTCCGCCGTCAACGGGGCAAACATTTTTTTCATTTAGGATATCTTACACACGTTGTGGTACAAAACCAGATTTGCATGGACAATTTTATGAAAATACGGTAGTTGTACAATACGATAAAGATTTATTAGAAGTATGGGACGAAGCGAAAAGATTGCGTTGTGAATGGTTTAATGATTATGAAAAAACAGCGTCAAAACCACCTATGGTTATTGCAGATTTAGACGTTATTCAATTAGATTTTAGAGGTAGGTACACCGTGAGTTCTATTGTAAAATTGTTAAATATGCAATATGTTAAGGTGACAATGTCGACTGTTGGATGGAAATTCAGCATGGAAAGGGACCTTGGGCACCACCTGTTAGCGGAATTGTACCGTTGGGCTCTACATTAACTCTCGTAGTTGCAATAAACGATTATAGAGGTAAAATTGTAGAGAATTTAGTAGAGGAGCAAGTTTGTAATTTGAATATTTTTGAAATTTAGGTGAATTTGATATGAGAGTTAAATCGTGTGCAGCATCGGACGGTGGTAAACATTTGATTCAACTATCCGATGAGTTAGGTTGTGTTCTTCGTCCAAAAATGATAAGCCGATTTCTTAAAGCCAGAGGTGCCGACGAACGAGCTTCTGTAATCACGTATGCATTTTTCCATGCTTTTAAATTTCCCGATGCTTTAAGTGTTCATATAAAATGTAAAGTGGAAATTTGTCGTCATGGATGTTTAGATCATTGCCAGTTACAACACGAAAGAAGTGATGTAGACGTCGAACAATATGCGGGTCCCATTGATCGAAAAGACACAAATAATCACGTTACCGAAAATACACAAATCGAACCAGATTCGGTTCGTACAGAAGAAAAAGATGATGTTAATTACGATAATATTGTGCAAGAAGGAGACGAAGGAGCTGAAATTGGTATAAACTTATCGCAACTAAAATTACCTCTTCAAATGGAATTAACTAGTAACAACAAACCTTTATCTAACAATGCTTATCAAGTAATGGAAAGTCAAAATTCTGACTCCGATTCGCCCGATTATACGGATAAGGTAAGTCATTGATATTAAGGCATTGTTTAATTTTATATTATGAGTATATTATTTCCAGCAAACCTTTGTTCAACATGAGAAGTTTCCATACGGACCAAGACAATTCAAAGATAAAGACATTCCACCTCAACCAGCTCCTAGAAGTATGTCAAACAAAGAAAAAAGTGAAAACGGTGATTCGAGTAACCTTAAGAATTATTCCGCCGATATTCATAAAATTGTAAAAGATTTTGTTGACAAAGAAGAATTATTGGTAGATACATCTACGCCAAGAAAACGAAAACGATCTATCACAGTTGCCGATAGACAAGTACGAAGTGCTGACGTCGGAGTTAGCGGATTATACGATGTTATTTCTGAAGCCGATTTAGCATTTAGTCCTGACACTCGCTCTGAAGCCGTGACCGTATTTCAAGGACAAATTCGCGAAGAAATTGTATATGGTATATGTATGCCTGTGCCAGGTTTCAGCATTCTTTTTGTATTAGTGGCGGTATCGGCTGTGGTATCAGCTCTTGTGGCTGGATCATTACTTTATCGGTATCAATTACAAAAAGAGCAAATAGCTGAGTGTGCTCGCCAAAATGGAGCGGTTCCTTTAAGTACGTTTTCAAATTGGATGAGTTTACGATTACTAAGATCAAAACCCAAAGTGACTTTATCGACGGATATTAATGGACCTATTAATGAAGCGGTGGTATCTAGTTTATCGTGTAATAAAATTGATAATGAACCTTTAACTAATTAAAACGAACTATATAATAATAGTGCTCGGGTGCTGACTTTGAATAAAATTGGAAAACAATACGTGAAATTACAATAGATATTTTAAAAATGGGCACATTTGCAATATAATATTATAGTAATATAGTACATACATCGTTTGTCTCATAGATTAATCTCTCTTCGATATTATTTGAAAATATTTAGGAGCGATTGCACCTATCTCGTTTAAAAAATTATAATTTTATATCGAAAATGTTTAAATAAGATTGGTGCAATCGGTTCCAATAGAAGTAACAAAATCCATCTATCAAAAATCTCTTTTTGGAAAGCAAGATTATTACTTTGTAAAACATTTAATGTTCATTTCGATACACAAAATTATCCAAAGGAATCAAACCCCAACGAATGTATTTGATGTAGAAATGCCTTTTGCAGACTAATCTAAAAGAGAATCATTTAACCTGTGAGACATAACTGTATAAAAGTATATGCAATTTTGTTGCGGTCGTGATGGTAGTGTACAGGATATCTTTATTAATATAAAAACCATAATAAATTACTGTGTGTTTTAACCAGACTTTATATACTTCGGTAGTTTTAAATAATTCCAAGATGTGCATTATTAAAATAATTTTAATATAGGTAGGTACGTATAGGTTGCCCGAGTGTAGTGTGTTTATAAAACGAAAATCGCGAAGTTTCTCTAGTGCTATAATTATTATACTATATAATATATTATTATTTTTTGTACTATATATTAGCTTAATGAACTATACAATATTTCCAATAAGTAAAGATTTATATTCGTATAAATTATTATTCATTGTTCACATAATTTTCAATGTTGAAAGATGTATGATACATAGATTATTTATTTATTACAAAATTACTACCATAATGTATTATAATACCTGATTTTGATGGTTTCTGGGTAGCCATAAATTACCAAGTTATATTATGTTCAATAAAACTGGCAAATAAAAATTTAGGTAAAACTGATCACATACATAATATTATTATGTTATTTTAAAAATATATTATATTAACAGATTTTATTTCTTGTTCCTGACCGTTATTATCAATATGCTTGCATTGGTTAATTGACAGAATGGCTATATAGTGTTGTTATAACAATTATATATATAATATGTATGTTGTACAGAATTAATAATAATAATTTAAGTAAAAAGCATTATGAGTAGGTATATGATATTATTTAATAATATTGTTTATTGTAACTTCAAATAAATATATTGTAAACAAAAAATTAATTAGGATGGAGTTTGATATTAAGTGATATATTTCATTTTGATTGTTATGGTGATACTTTGGTCAAGAGAAAAAACTAAAATTTTTTTCAATTAAAATTTTCTTTCTATTAATTTTTCGAAGTTTAATAATAATTATTTATCAAAATATAAAATCATAATATAAGAAAAATCTCTAATTTTTAACAAGAAGTATCTATATTTTGTGGTTGATTTATAAACGATTGTTCTACTAACAGTATAATTATTTTCACCAAATTATAGTCAATTTAAAATGTATTGTTAAATCTTGCTCCACCCTGTACAACAGTGTAAATAAATGTTTTTATACATTTTTAATAACTAACGCTAAACTATATGGTGTTCTTATATATTTTAAGATTATGACGAGTAATTACTAGTATTACATAATAAACAGTTAAAATATATAATTATTTAAATATTTAATTTCATTTATTATATATTTTTTTGTTAAAAATATTATGAAGTTACCTAATAACCATAACTGGAATTTTACAATTTTTTTAAAGGTATGAAATAAAATAACACACTTAATTTGGATATTTTTTGGAAAAGTAAAAAAACCATTGCTTATTTTTATAACGATTTTGTTCAAGATCAACTGATTTTACTATATCAACTTATAAAAATATAAGCAATTTTTCAATTGGAAGAAACGGGAGTTTATTTTATAAATATATAGTTATTTTGGCTTAAAATATCCAAAACATTTTGTGAAAAGTTTGATTAAACTTATGATTTTACTAACCTGCAGAAAAACTACAACATTTTTAACTTGAAAAAATTTATTAAGTAATATTCTTTTAATCTCGATTTAAAAATATTATTTGGAATACGGTAACTTAATAATATTATTCTTTTATTTCATTGTAAATGTTCACATTGCTCAATAATATTGTCAAAGATAATTAAATATGATATTATTTCGTAAATATAAAGTTTACTTATAGATTTTTATTTAACTATTTTCCTATATTAGATAATTATTATAAATGAAATTTTAACTAATCTGGTTTAAAAGTACCATCATAAAAATGCGATATTAAGGTAAGTTTTATTAAACATCTATTTGTATACCCACTGAAATAGTTATGCATGTATAGTATTTATAACCTAGAGTGTATATTCATACACCGCAGTTTTTTTTTTTTTAATTATCCATCAACGCCAAATTTTCACGAAGTTAGGCTAGCAGAAAATCCTAAAAAAATTTTATTTTGTTTTGTAATCAGTACGTAAGGTATCTTCTATCTATCTAGTAGTAAAAAATAAATAAAATTAAAAAAAGATGCTAAAAAAAAGCCCATTTAGAACACTAAAATGTAAGCTGGGTATTCTAGTTCATTCGTTTAAAGTTTATTCTGCTTTTATATATTACAATACTTATAAAGGAAAGGTTCAATTTTACAATAATCGAATAAAACTGGTATAACATTATACCTTACATCCTAAACTTTGTTTGTAACTCTTGTTCGATTAACAATTAGTCGACTGACAGTTTGTTCGACATACCTACATTTTTTTGTAATTACAATTAAATTTTAAATTAAATTTAATTTTGGTTTTATTGTATAGATTACAGTCTACGCACTGTCGATTAGCCAGACTTATGTAACTATAAAACTAATTCATAAATTCACAGCGCATCGATGCGTACCTGAATACTCGAATACTAAGCAAATATATCCAAGACTAGAACCTAGAATTTCCATTCCGTAACTTAACCAGAAATCACACGAAACATAAAAAGTAGTTAAATGAAGTTTAAAATATATTAAAATACTTAAAGTTGGGGGGAGGGGACATCGTAAGCGTAATCACTAATCACCATCGACAACAATACCAACAATCTCTATGTTACCTGTTCTACTTGTTTTCGAAGTCTAACAGATTTTTTATTAACTATAAATATTCAATTCTTCTTCTTCTCCTTCGCTTCATGGATTAGGCTATGTTGCCTGTTCCGGCACCCATCTCTTCCTCGGTCGGCCTATGCATCTCCTTCCAGTTAAATATTGAATTAATATTGTTTTTTAATATTATTAATATTTATATTTTCTTAATATTTTCCTTAATTTCCTTTAATATTTTCTAGTAATCTGTTAATTCATATTTTAGAAGAAATTTTGCTATTGTGGACAATTGTTCTAGATCTTCTAGCATTGTTTCGATCAAATTTTCTTGTGTGAGGGTCTTCCCTAACTCGTTCTATAATTTGATCTGTCGCTCTACCAGTATTTCCAGCTGAACATTGTATGGGCCGGTGTATCGTCGTGTTTATAGTAAATACACTTGGAGAAGGCTATAAGTGTTATTCTATGTAGGTAGAGTCTAAGGAGCAATTCCTCGTGAGAAGTTGCATCAAATGGAAGTCAACCTTGCCATGGTTTCTCTTGGTCCACTCTTTGAAGTTTCCGATCAAAGTGTGTGTTTACCTCTCTACCCTTGCTATCGCGGTCTCACCTGTTCTGTCATTGTTGTCGTAGTTCCATTGAAACCATTGTTTTGTTTTATTTGTTTTCAGGCTCACCAAAGTCTATTGTGGGGTAATGACTTGGCCCTCGATGGAGAAGTGAAATATCGGGATTGTTCTTCTGTCTATTCGAATAAGTGAGTTTTTTCCGACACCGTCTGGAGTTCGTGCTCCATCATCCATGTCTTCAATTTGTTTAATGTTATATTTACTATTAACCTCAGATTCATCGCTTGCTTTGCAGATGCCCTGATGATGATGTCATCTGCAAAGCCGGCTAGTGTAACTCTGGAAGGCAATTTCATTATATAAACTTTGTCAAATGATAAGTTCCACAGTATGGAAGGCCCAACACGGATCCCTTCGATATTCCGCTTGTATATTGATAACCTCTTGTACTGCCTTTTCTTGAATTTCCAGGGTTCTCTCTAAATAGATAGTTCGCCACAATTTTGGATAGGTATCCACTTATTCTTTTTCTTTCTCAAAGTCGCCAGAATGTTGCTTCATCTCACCGAGTTAAATGCGTTGCGTACGTCTATTGTAATTACTCCCACAAATGTTTGGTTTGATTTTTGGCTTTATTAGTTATAGAAGAATTATACTTAGAAACACTAAAGTTACCAGCTCCGTTCCGTTCACAACTTTATATTATCCTGAGCTTTCTTCTTCTGCTTTTCTACCCCTATTGCTTTTAAGTAATTTATCACTTCATTTTTCGACTTTCCATGCATCCGACCCTCATTGTTTTGATATACTTCACTATGTATGTTTTCTTCTTTTCACTCTTTCTTCATTTCACTATTGTTTCTTAGATCTCACAATTGTTCATAAATATTATAATATATCAAATCGAAAATGTTTATTATTTTTTTTTTCAAAAATTCTTAATTATTTAACCTTTTCCGTTTTATTTTCATTATTTCTGCTTCATATTAGTGTTTTACCCATTTTGATTTTTATTTTTGGATGCCTTATATTATAGTACGGGATCCGAAGTAAGGTCGTTTTGCACCGATCTGCTTACTGGATGAAAAGTATTTTTTATCAAACATAATATGGTAATATAATATATAGTAATAAATATATATATGCCTAATGAAATATGGTCCAGACCATTCTTTGAAAAAAAAAGTTGTTATGCGGTGAACTTCATAACTCGAAACCGGATCATCTGAAACAAACAAGTCGATATGTGTACGAAAGGTGATATTTTTCCCAAGGTAGTCAGAGAGAGTTTTTTATTTTTTTACCATTTTTTTCCATTTTATAATAACAAATTCACCAAAATGTTTTAGCGAAAATCGTGTTTTTCACTTCAAAATGATGCCAAAAGTAAAAAAATCCGAAAAAACAAAAAACTCTTTCTGACTACCTAGGAAACCATATCACCTTTAAACGCATTTGACTTTTTTGTTTCAGATGATCCGGTATCGAGTTCTGATCTTCACCGCATAACAACATTTTTTCGAGGCACCTCTAGAGATTCTCTGTCACGGACTTATTTATCAATATTTCGAATTGAAAATTTTTTTAAGGATACTTCAGATATACTACAACGTGTATATGAAAAAAGTAAACCAACATTATTCATATCTCAAAAAAAAACATTTTTACCTTTCTACCCATAATTAAAAATACTGTAATTAATTTTTTTTTAATATTTCACTGACTTGCTAACCAAACAAATTTAATATTAATCGAAAGTATGAAGCATAAGGATCATGCAAAAATTAGATTGTTTAACTTTTTGTGGTCCCTAGTATCGGGTTGCCTGATATTAACTGTGAACCGAAACTGGTAATTTGCACTAATTCGCTTTCTCATTGAATCATATCTTAAAATAAATAAAAATAATTTTATTGCAAACACGATGGTGTGGGGTGGCTTGCAAAAAATCAGTTATCATCAGGATGTGATGAAAGTTCACATTTTTTCTATGATAAATGTGGCCCAAAACATCCAATAATTTTATATAATGTTGCCCTATTCATTGTCTGTCCTTTTTAAAGATAATCGGTAAAAATTATATTACGAGAATCCCAAAAAACAGTAGCCATAACCATTTCGGCCAAAGAAACCACTTTTGTCGTCTTTAGAGCTCTAGATCCAGCTTCTATCAATTTTTTGACTGTATTTTGGTCTCAGGTGTTTCATGTTTAACCTACAGACACGAAAAGACGCAAAAAATTCTTTGTGTTACGCTTAAACATATCTAAACGCTGCTTTGAAGTGGTTCCACGTGCATGTTTTTGATTGATTGTTGCAAATGCGGCACCCATCGCGCGGATAGCTTTTTCATATATAGGTGATCTTGTCAAATATTGCTCATACGTTTTTTTGAGATGTCAACAGCCTCAGTTACCTTACTCAATTTTACTCTGAATTGTTTCAACCATATCTTCCGTACGTTGCTTATTTGGACGATCTAAACGTTGATGTTAAAAACACCCTTTAGACCACATTTAAAATTCATTAATCAAAATTGAATTGATGCCATCGAAGGTAAAAAGTCCCCGTAAACAGCATCTAATTTTTCTTTGATTTATTCGTAAGTTTTCTTATCGAAAAATAAGTTCGAAAAACTGATCGATATTGAATTTTTTAATAATTAAAAAATGTAAAAAGATGTTCACTTCAAACTGGTGTAGCAAAAAACTATTGGACATATCGCAATGAAATTTTGATATGAGTTGTTTGCAAGATGGCATTTAAGGATACTTATAATATTGCGGTTGTATAGCACCAACTTTCGTCAAACACGGGTACTTATCAGCCCTCCGTAGTAAAATGGAAAAAAATGGTAAAAAAATAAAAAACTCCCTCTGACTACCTTGGGAAAAATATCACCTTTCAAACACATATCGACTTTTTTGTTTCAGATGATCCGGTTTCGAGTTATGAAGTTCACCGCATAGCACCTTTTTTTCAAAGCTCATCGGGAAATTCGCTGTCACGGACTTATTTATTGATATTTTTAATTGAAAATTTTCTCAAAGATTCTTCAGATGTTACACTATAACGTGTATATGAAATAAATAAACCAAAATTATTCATATCTCAAAAAAAAATCATGAAAATATGCCTTTTTTTCGCCTTTACCCCACCCCCTTAAGGATGGTCTGGACCATATTTCATTAGGCAACCCATGTGCGATATATTTATTACCATATTATGTTTGATAAAAAATACTTTTCATCCGGTAAGCGGATCGGTGCAAAACGACCTTACTTCGGATCTTAGACTATTATAAGCTCCATGTATTTATATTGTTCTTTCATTATTTGATATACGTTGCACAACATTTAGAGAATGTATGTAGCCGACATTTAGTAGACATCTATTTTATGAACGTCACCACCGGACTTTGTCTGGATATCCACGAGATATAGTTGGAAAATATCTAGTAGATGCAATAGAAAACTGTATTGTAGATATCTAAATCCTAATAACAAAATCGATGAAGGGGGGGGGGTAAAATTATCAGATTGTGCTGTTAAGATGTAAGATTTTAACGTTAAATTTTGTATGCGAACATCAAGTGTTGGGTATCTTTAGAAGCGGAATAAAAATCTCTTTGAATTGATACCATATTCATACTTATCCGTTGTGATGGGAAGCAGGAATTAAAGAAAAATAAATTTCCTATGTTAATTATTGCCTATGTTCAGATGGTCGACCGGTCACCCTGTATAAGTTATATAATCTTTTCGTATTAGGTGGCAACCTAACATCATGGCTTTCACAATATTAAAATCATTGAGTAAAGGAATTTTAAAGAGACGCAAGCATATAGAAGTATTTCAAATTGTATGCTAGTATGTATCTAGCTGTGTGATTAGGTCTAGTAATCAGGGACGTATAGAGGAGTGAGGGGGGCTAGAGAGTCCAGACACCCCCCCCCCCCGTTAGTCTAAGCAACAACGTGAATATTAGCCGAGTCCCTGGCAAAAACTAATTTTTTTTTTAAATTGCAGTGTCGAACATCCTCCCTCTAGTAAAAGCTATTTCTAGACGTGGAACCACCAATTTATTTGACTTGTGAATTTCACTTCATTTTATTTAATAAAAAACCGGACGACGGCACAGTCTTGTCCCACAATCTTCCATTATAATTCAAATTGTGATTGTTGTTTTTTGAGACTCCCTGTATATCTCCCTGTGTATAAAGGTTGGTAACTATTAGAAGTTGTATAATACTACTACATAAAGGTACAATCAGTGATTTTATTAGATTTAATAATAATAATTTAAAAAAATAATTAATAAAATGCTAAGTTGGACAATCGCTTCGTTTGTGGAAGATAACAGCGTAGAAGCTGTAATCTCAACGTGGTTACACGAAAAGAATAGTTCTATTTCTTGCTATTGGCCACGTTCTAGTGTCTTATTTTGGGTATGTAATAATTAATTTTATCATAAAAAGCTATTTTAAAATACAATAATTTATCTTAAATAATATTTAAATATAATAGTTATTTTTAAAATTAACTACCTAACTGTTTTTAATTTTTTAGGGGCACTGAAAATTTCTCAAAATTTTGAAGACCAAAAAGGTGGAAAAAGTTAATAAAAAACTATTTAAAAAATGCGACTGAGAAGATCAAACAAAAGCAACAGAAAGAAGCAACTATAAACAATTGATACATTATAAATTGTGATAAATAAATTTTTACTTGTTTATATTATCCGTTATTAAGTTGAAATTTGATGATTTTATTAAATAAAAAGTTTTGTTTTAACTCGAAGGATTATGAGATTAAGGAAATTGGATATAATCTTCGCACCGAATCGTCCCTGCGTTCCTGCGAGTTGTGTGGGATATCTTCTGGACATATTTAAGTATATCCATTAGATATCGATACAATACATCCACTGTATAATGAAGTTTGTGACACCTGGATATCCACTAGATATCCACTGTATTTAGCAGTCTAACTCTGCTACCTCTGGCTACCTGATTATCATGTCAAGACATCTAGTAGACATCCAGAAGATAGGTTTGAGTTGTCTGGGATATCTTCTGGACATCTTTAAGTACATCCATTAGATATCGATACAATACATCCACTGTATAATTAAAATCGTGACACCTGGATATCTACTAGATATCCACTGTATTTAGCAGTCTAACATCCGATATCCTCTGGATACCGGATTATCTTGTAAATACATCTAGTAGATATCCAAAAGATAGGTTTGTGTTGTCTGGGATAATTCAAATTATTTTGATTAATTATTTATTATTAATTTATTGATTATTAAATGCTTTTATTAACTGTTCTAATTTGTATCTAATTTTAATTTAATTTGCATTGATTGAAACGTTTGAAAAAAAAATTTGATTTGTATTATGTTGTGTTATTATTATGACGACCACGGTGGTGGTTTGATCTGATCGCTAATTGAGTTATGAGCGGAAATTCTGGGTTCAAATACCGGACTCGGCTGAATTTATTAGCTCAGCCCTCTGGTGAACATCAAACTGTGGATCGAAATACTATTAACTTTCCTTAACATCTTAATGGAAAACGGGATACTATAAGCATAGAGCATCAGTACAAAGTGGGCATTGAACCAGTACCCGTACAGCTAATACGAATAATTATTATATAACACGTTATTTAGAGATAAAAAAATCCTTAGTCTGCTTGCTTCTATACTACCAACCTGTGGATCAAAAATATACATTTACCGGTAAACGCTTACATATTCCTGTTACTTGCATCTACCATAATGTATAATTATATATGATTTGTAGCTGATGATTGTTATTAATACTACAATATTTATAATTTATTGTTTGACAATAACTTTATTGAAAATTATAATAATATACAGGTACCTATTGACTTAAATAAATACTTATTCTATAAATTAATCTACTCTTTTATCACTTATGGCTGTTTAACTTAATTGTAAAATTATGCATTAACACTGGTTGCTGAAAAATAGCATATAAAAAGAAATAATAATTTAATGACGAAGTCTTAGAGTAAATGAACGGTTTTCTTAATAAATGCTAATGAAGTTTACAATTTTATTATTAACTATTACTAGAAAATAGTGGAAATATCTGTAGTTTAGTACTATTGCAAGTGTTGGGTAAACTGATAAACTGAACTGCACATACATTTTTGAACAATAATATCCCAGTGTATATTTAATAATATATTATGTATTTTATACCTTTATATTTTGCTGATTATCTTCAAATTAAATTTTTTTTAACTAACCCAAAAACCCAATGCAATTTATCTGCAACATTAATAATTTAATAATATGACATGTGGAAATGATTACAATATTAAAAACTTTCCAATATTTTAATAATAATAATAATAATAATAATTTATTCGAAACGTTATTTATTTATGACGACGATATGGTTCAAGTGTGAAGTAGTTGTTTTAATTTTTATAATATAAATAAATATATTTTACGAATACCTTTACCTACCGAAACCGTGTCCAATCAGACTCCATAAGAACTAAGCGTAATAAATATTACCTATATTTACAATATACTGTACAAACTATTGTAAATGTGCTAGTTAAATTTTTAATTATTTCAAATCAAATAAATACGATTTCGAGCACATTTAAAATTTACAAATAAAAAATATTTATTTATCTCACAAAATATCATCAAATCGTTATCAGTCCGAATTTTTCACATTTTATTAAGTTTTATTTTTATCTAAACCTAAATTAATTGAGCATTATGGTATACATAGAATTTGAAATATATCCGTTAATTAATAACTTAAATATTTTAAAATGTTTGTTTGCAAGAAAAAAAAAGTTTTATTTGATCATATTTTGTGAAATACTAAAAAATAATATAATATATTATAATGTGTTTCACATTCTCTACAAAACACTACAATTTATTACATATTATTAAAAAAGCGAACATATTGGTGTTTATTTGTAGTGATTAACCATTTGAAACTTATTTTTAATAATATCGACCTTAAAATATAAATGACAATTTTTTGGTTTCAAGTCTATAGCTTCACAGTCAATAAATTAATCTATGAAACATGTTTATCTCAATAAAGGTTATTCATTGAAAACAGACCGACTATTGAAAATGATGCGTCGCGTCGCTGGCGTAAAATTTATAAGCATGAAAAATAAATAAATAAATAAACTCGAAAAAAATGTCTAGTTTTTTAGATTAATTTTTTATAATAAAATTTATATTCCATTCTGTTGAGACGCTCATAATAGATTTTTTGCAACTACTATTTCAAACATTTTAGACATTACGAGCAAAAAATACTTTTGTTGGAATTTTTCTTGTCTGGAATTGAACACTGTTTAAAGTTTGGATTAATATTTTTACCTCCTGCAAATGGTCTTAATTTTACACATAAGATTGTCGACATGAGACAAGAGCCTAATAAAATAACTAATAATATAACCAGAGTCGTTGTAAATCCTGTTGTAGTCATACAGATTAAAGATGGATTTTCATCTTTAGCAGGATAGACTATGGTAGTTGCTAACGAGTTATTTCCGTTATCGTCTAACGAAAACGTTAAATCACCCGTAGATACAACCCTTATTATTCGATTGACGCCTACTTCTTTTTCAGGATCAGCACGTACTGCTCTTTTAAGTCTGCGTTCATCCCGTGGTCTATTATCTCGTGGAGCATAAGTTTCTAATTGAAGAGGTTGGTTTTGTGGTGGCCCGTAAACTGTATCTGAATTGTGCGACGACACACCCAATAAATTACTATGTAATGCATGTAAAGCACTGCCATCAGAACATTGATCTGGACATTGATATCTGCAAATTTGTATGGTGCATTGAAAATGAACCTCCATGGAATCTGGAAATTTAAATGCTTGAAAGTGAGCGTACGAGAGTACCGTCGCGCTTGATCCAAAGTTTCTAATTTTTGTAAATCTCGACATTAATTTTGGTCTAGTAACGCACCCCTTCGAATCTACGAGTTGAATTGGCGCTCTCTTACCGTCATGTGCTACACAATTTCTAACCAACATGTCAAACTTAACATCGTCATCTTTAATTGCTAAGACCATCGTCATAGTTTGACCTATTTTAACAAGTCCAGATACTTCGGAAGCCCACGGACCTCTTCCAACTTGAATTTGCATCCAGCATCCTACATTATCACCAGCAAAGTCGGTCCTAACAACATCTAACATATCGACCGGGAATGGTCTGAAAGTAACAGATTTTTCGTATTGATCGTGCCAGGTACATCTTAATTTTCTAGCTTGATCCCATACTTCTTGAACTTGTGGATCGTATTGTATCACGATTATGTTTTCAAAATAAGTTCCGGAACCTGATTCAGCACCATAGCCGTATAGGCCATTTTCGGTATTTCCGGATGTTCCACATGCATGTATACCAATATCAAAATGAGCCGATGTACGACCTAATCCAGCCGGTAGATGAACGCAATGCACGTTACTGTAATGGCCTTTACTAAACACAATTCCATAAAATGGTTTGTCAAATCCAATATACACTTTCATTGAATTCTTTTCACATTTTACATCTAATGATATTATTTTTGGCATTTCTGGAATTGGAGCTGGCCAAGTCTCTCCTCCAGCTGTTCCATACTTTTCCATTGCTTGAGTTTTAGATGGTGAAGGTGGTGGTGGTGGTGGTGGTCCATTGTAGGAATTGTGGTCGTAAATGAGAGGTTTGCCATGATTTATATTGCCAAATTGTTTTCCACCACCGGGATGCGGTGGAGTTAAACCAGCGTGAGCCGATCCCACTCTTGCATTATTAGATATCGGTCCTTGTCTTGACGGTAAATTATAAAGTAGGTTTTTTGAAGACGAACCATTATCATTAGATTTTATATCTAATTGATTTGTTTTTGATTCGTCATCGCTTCTATCAATGTTGCTTTGCTTACTTAATTCTTCCGAATTAACTAAGTTGTCTGATCCACTAACTTCTTCTCCTTCGATTAAATGTGCCAGCTGTAATTAGAAAAATTGATAAAAATTGTGTTATTATAATAGTTTAAAATTAAAATGTAAATTCTATGAGCATTTACATTTAAAAAAAACTATAAGAACTTAAATGCTGTTGACTTTTTGAAGATTAAGTCTTCCAATTTGGTTCGTGGGTGGACACGTGTTTAGTGATAATTTTTTATTGAATTGTTTCTATAATTTGCTTCTATTTGTTTCTAGTATATAAAAATCAGATGTCATTACGTTTTAGTAAAAAAAATTATTAAATGCTAATCTATTTAAATAATTGTATATTGCAAATTATTTTTAAACCTCGGCACCTTCCTTGTCATAACAACAAAATTTAAAATGTGACATATTTTAGGAATTCTTAAAAGGAATGTGTAATTATTTAGATAATAAATTAGACACGTTCAAGCAATTTGTAAGAAAATATATAAAAATAGACATACTAAATGTGAATGCTAGAAGTTAAATCGACAGCATTTCTTTTCAAAGATGCGCATCTACTTTGAACTGGTAATTATTTAAGTATAATAACAGTGATTAGAATTAATGTTAAATGCTTTCTCTTGAAAAAATAGGTTTTCATGAACTAACTGTTCACAAGGACAGGTCAATCGGTTAGCTTTTTCTGATAGACCAATTCACGTTCAAATTGACACACCTAAAAAGTTAATGAATATTGAATACTTGGAATAATTTTCAATGAAAATACTACTTCTTACCGAAAACAAAATTGTAACGTGGGCCTTAGTTTACTTTAATGAATAAAGATAAGAAAGATTATGGAAATATTAGATAGATTTTTAATTCCGAATCAAAATCTTGACTTAGTAGATAATAGCTACATCCAATGCAGATTCGCGGTTATCGTAATAGAATGATGATATTGCTTATTGCAATACAACAAGAAAAAATAAAATTTTGAATTAAGGAAGTTTATAGAAAAATTAAAAAGTGATTGGTACATGTTTAATTTAGAGCATGGTGCCTTGAGGCAAGCCCAGACTAATAACGGTTTCTTGACCGTCCACCTGAAGCCACTACTGACCTACATAATGTATATTATGAAGATACTATTACCGCATCACTAATCAAACAATATATCCACCGATTTTTTAATAATTTTCATATTAAAGCAAACACGCAAATTAAAAATTTTAATATTTATGTTTAAATTTGAATCAATCGACTAACTATGTATGTAGAGCTAATCGTGTAATATACGTGATGATTGGCAATTACTCCAGTTGCCCTTTCTTTTAACCATTTTGTAAAATAATATTTTAATAAAAGAATAATATTAATACTACTTCAACTGAATTTACACGAAATCCATGAGATATTTAAGGAAAATCAATTTTTATGTATATTGTGTAATATTAAAACTCATTTTCCCAGTTTTTGGAGTTAATTTATTATAGATAACAAACAGTCTATCTTCCAAAGTCCTTTATTTATACGATAATATTGTGTAAATTAATAGTTTATTCAAAAAGATTTAAGAAGATAATACCAATACAGTATTATCTTTACCTAAGATGATGACAAAAATATTTTTTTGCTATGATGCACCCTGCCAAAAAAATCTCAAATAATTCAGAGACAAAAACTATACAAGTTATTATAACTTTGATAAAACAAAAGTGGAGACTTCATAACTTTAATATAATTCAATACGTTTTTTTAAATTTTTGTAAGGCTGAAGTTATGGCTGAAAATTATGAAAACATTCACTAAAACGCATTTTATTATTTATAACTTTCGTAATAAGTCTTCAATAATCTTAAGATTCCTATAGTGATAACGATTATTAATTTAAAATTACTATAATATGACATGAATTTTAATTATTTTTATTTAACATTTTATTAATTAATTATCATTTTATTTCAGAAAACGTCATTTAGGTGACCTTCAATTAGGTAACGACTTGGGCGACGCCAAATAGGCAACGACGGTCAATTGGACACCTGTTTTTTGTGCGACAATCGGTTAAATAGGCGACGGGAAAAATTGGGAGACGGAAAATTCAATAAATGTTATTAATTAAAAAATTAATTAATATAATATTTTATTACAAATTTATTTTCAAATTCTTCTAGTATATTTTGTATAATATTTTATTAATAATTTCATTTCATTATAGATAGTCATTTTGCAATTTTTAAATATTTATTAAATACTTTTCTATATTATAAGAGAAAACAAAATAGCATTTTAATTTTAAATATTTCATGAAAACAAAATCATTGACAACGGAATGAAAGTGGAATTAGGTTTTGGTACTGGTATTGCTGGTAATTATTTTAGAGAAAAAATGAAAGATACAACAATAATGCAGAAATATAAACTGCGAATGATAAGAGCATTAGATTTCATCTAGCTTTTACTTAAAAAGTTAAAAAGTACTTTTGAAATTTTTAAAAGTTTTATTTATCAGACTGGATGTTCTAAGGTAATTATTTTTGAAAATAAAAAATAATTTGAATTTATTACATGGCCAGTCCGATAAGTAAAAATTTTAACAATTTCAAAAACATCTTTTGACTTTTTAAGTAAAAGCTAGATGAAATTTAATGCTCTTATCATTCGTATTTTATATTTTTTTCTGCATTATTTTTGTCTCTTTCATTATTTCTCCAAAATAATTAGGAAAGCAGGAATTTGCATAAATAAGTTTTTACATGTTAATTTCCCATTTTTCCCCAGCACTCGGTATAGTATCTATTATATAATAATAAAATTGTAGCAAACTTTTTTCAGCTTTGTCGCTTGATGATGACATAGTAAGGTGAAAACGTTTGCAATAATTTTATATCTATAATGAATTTTATTTGTAAATAATTTGGTAATATAGTGGTAGTTTTACTACCTAAATCTGTGGGGAAATAGATGACCGCGGTTGGATTTAGCCGAATTGAGATCTGTGGGCTGTGGGGAAAGCTTCGTGAAACCAACTCATTAGTTATATTCCCTAGTAAGTCATCTTGACTTTAACTAAATTGATCGACTTTGTACTGCATAGTGTATGACACTTGAAAAAGTAGTATTGAATAAACGAATAAGAAATATTAGTTATCTTCAAATGCGAAAAATTTTGTTTTGGATTCATATCATCCACACCAAATAGGAATTTTAAACAACCCTTCTTCACCATTTTATTTCCGTATATTAGAATGTAAGGACGGGTCACCCAGTAAGTAGATAAATTATAAAAAATTTTAACATGAAAACAAAAATGATTATAAAAAATCTGGTGAGTTCAAAATTTCTTTGCAAATGTAAAAAATTATCTGAAATTGAAATTGATTGTGAAAGCTATTCTAAAAAAAACACCGTAACATTTTTTAAATTAATTTTTAATAAACTATTCAATAAAATCTAATTGGAAATTGTGACACTTTTTTTCAACTCTTCATTTTAACTTTATTTACTAGAGCGTTTCAATGAAAACAAGATAATCGGTATTTATAGTTGTCCAGTGTCCAGATCCGTCTTTGAGCTAACGCTATCACGAAATATACCTGGTACATAGATACTACTATACAACAAAATAAGCAGTGCCTATTTAAAAAAAAACTTCTTTATTGAATGGTTCATTAAAATAGATCTCATTTATTTAATCTCATTTTATATCATAACGGAATGAAATTATATCAACAAATATTTAATGCTAAAAAATACGGACCTATTGTAGATGAACAATGGTGAGAAAATTTGTAAATAGTAAGTTACTTGTTCAAAAACCAGTAATAGCTTTACTTGTAAGTAGTGGCCATAAAGTCATTCAGGTTTTAGAACAGTTTCTGAACGAGAAATTTACAAATTTTAAGCAAGAGTTAAACATCGTTGCCTGAAAATTATAACAATCAAAAATATTAAAATAGTAAACATTAAAAATTATTAATTTTATTTTAACCTAAAATTTACAAATTAAATAAATTATATTACATAAAAGTAATTTCTAAGCAATTATTTTTCCAATAATATAATATTGAATAAAGCTTAATTTAATTATTTAAGTTTGATCTGTAGTACTTCATATTTGGCAAATTTTTAAATTATCACTTTAGTGCCGCTCGCCAACCTATTACTTAATTTCTGGTGCTGCTTAATAGTAGACAGCAATAAAAGCAATGTTAATTAATTATAATAATTATTTTTTTACGTTTAAGAAGAAATTAGTAGGTTTATAAAATATAGTATGTTATATGAGCAAAAGTTATTTTTAGAAAATAGTGGGGCACCTTTTAAAACGTCGTTATTTTGGAAACCGTTAAATATTTTTTGAAAACAACTAGGACACTGTCTTCTTAGTAAAAAACTGCCTTGTGTTAATGTTTTAGTAAATCAAAAATACGAAATGTAAAGGCGTCACGGCCTTGATTACATCATAGAAATTTTCGGCCACTCGTATGAACTAAAATAGAGAGTAAATTTTACCTAGATTATGTAGTACTATTCAATACAAACAAATAAGCAAGAAATAAAGTTTTCAGATACGTACCGTTTTTGAGTTATAATGAAATCAAAATTTTTCGGTAATTTATAAGAAAACTGCTGACTTGGCAAATTATAAGTTTAAAGTTAGGGGTTTTCATAATAAACGCAATATGCGTGAATAAATCTTAATTATTTCAGATTTTGAATTGAATTTTCATGCAAATTAACAATTTTTTGAATAATTTTGGTAATTTTAAATTTTGCGTTTAACTCAAAAACGGTACGTTTCTGAAAAATTTTATTTTCTGCTTATTTGTTTGTATTAAATAGTACTACATAATCTAGGTAAAATTTAGTCTCTATATTTATTCTCTAAATCTCTCTCTCTAAATTCTCTAGTCTCTAAATTTAGTCTCTATTTAGTCTCTAGCTCATACGAGCGGTAAAATTTTCGATCATGTAATCAAGGCCGTAACGCCTTTACATTTCGTAGTTTTGATTTACTAAAACATTAATGCAAGACAGTTTTTTACTAGGAAGACAGTATCGTAGTTGTTTTCAGAAAATTTTTAACTGTTTTCCAAATAACGACGATTTAGAAGGTGCCCCACTATTTTGGCCAAGGCTGTAATTGAATAATATTTTATAATGTCAAACTTATTTTTAAACTTTTTAATTCAACTTTGTGATTAATTTAAACGTTTTATTGAAAATAAAATGTATATTTAAAATGCATTTTGGTTTTTCAAGGTTCGCATTATAGAAGTTCTATTATATTTTTTGTATTGTATTTTTGTCAAGAGTTAATTTTTATATTACATTTAATATTTAATTTTTTTGTAATATTAAATAAGATTTAATTGCTTGAAGTTATTTAAGTTTTTTTTAATAAGTTGTAGATACTTACCCCATGAAACAACAGGCCAGCTAGAAGAAAAGCATGCAACCGCATTTCCTTTGCAATGTCTTCGAAATTCTGAAATATACAACATATTTAAAACTTTTAAACACTAATCTATAAATAAAGGAAATACAATTTCAATCTGTTAGCTTTCATTAATGTGCGTTTGAAAATTATGTTATAAAAATATTAATAGTACATAAAAGAGATAATAAAGTATTTTAAAAATATATTCAGTGTTATGAGTTTTTTCTGTTAACATTTTGAAAATATATATAATTGGAAAGCTTTAACAACTTTTAGTTCTTATAACAAATAAAACTATATTTCACCTGTATATTTCACTATTTTTAAATATATATGAAGTCTTGGAAAGTGGTTGTTCTATAATATAATTTTATTAGAAATTTTAAACTTGAATAAAAAAATTGATTAAATGTATTTTGGCCTTAAAGTAGCTTAAATAAATGTTTTATTTTAAATAAAAATGAATAAATAAAATTATTATTAATTATAAAAATAATAAAATATATTATAAATTAAAAATTAAAACAACACGATGTTTAAATAATGTGTCTGAAAGTATTACATTTCCATTCAAATTATGACTTCAACTTTAAAATTTGGCAAAAAAAAAGATCTGTTCGAGTAAATAATGTCATTAAAAACGTACGAGAACGAATTTGACGAAATTCAAACCAATCTTCAAATCAAATGGCCGAAGACAAGAATATTTCAAGAAGATCACTTGGAAAATTCTTGCACAACGATTTGGGTTGAAGGTCTACGAAAAACAAAAAATACATGGACTCACGGAGGTTCAGAAAAACTCTCGAGTGCATAAGTGCATGGATTGGCTCGCTTGGCACGCAGGCTATGATATCATTTTTTCCAACGAAAAAATGTCTTTACTACAAGATACTCACTATGAACAGAATGATGGTGTGTATGATACCTTAATTAGGGATATTCCTACGATAAACTGGCAGTACAACGTTTTCAAAATGTATCTCCTGTCATGCTTGGGGTGAAATATCTTCCAAAGACAAGTTACCACTGCTTTTCATTGATCACGGCGTTAAGATCAATCAAGAATATTACATTCAACACGTACTGAAAGATCATTTGCTTGAACATGCTCGTAGTGTGTATGAAAATTATTATTATTATTGCTTTCAGCAAGAGTGTCCCATCTCACAAAGTTACTCGCACTTAGAATTGGTGTCTAGACAATTTGACAGATTTCATCCCTTGGAGAAGAATGGCCATTATCTTCACCCGACTTGAATCGTTTTGACTTCTACATATGGGATAATTGTTGACCAAAGTTGGGAGTACGAAAGGATTGAATTTGGATTAATTCAAGCATCAGCTGATCACGATATGGGATGAAATACTGAAGGAGATCGTACGTGCCGCGTACAATACTTTTTGTGAAAGAATTACAGATGTTGTGGAAGCAAAGGAGAAAAGACTTGAATTTTTAAAATTAAATGTAAAAATATAAGTTCCTCTTCGCCGAAAAATATAAATAATTTGGAATTATTCCGTTTCTTAAGATTTTTATGGTCTTTTTAAAATGTATCAGTTAATCTGCCATACCCTGTAGAATTGATATCAAACATAAATATCTTATTTTAAATTGTTTTCCCAATAAAATCTAGTAGCCCAGCATTTTTTCTCAAAAATGAGGAAAATATATGAATTTTCCATTTTCTAAAATGGTTTAATGTCGTTTTTATAGTTAGGTACCTACATATTTTTAAAAGATTGATATAAAAGAGTAATATCAAGGTTCATTACACATACCACAAAATTGAGTATTTTCAAAACATATTTGAGCCCAAAGCTGTAGTTTATCAATAGCTTTCTCCTTCTTTTCTCTTTGTATGGTAATTTTTCCGTAATTTACTTTTAATATCATATTACTTGTATAAAATAAACAGAATTTAATTCACGCGGTAGACAAGTTTGATGCTTACTTAAAAACAGTGTCTGGTGTAAAAGAGCTAATTTATTTCGTTCTTATAGTTACCTACGTTTTTATTCAAAAGAAAAAGCTTAGCTAATTGATTTGAATATTTCAAATTTTATACAGAAGTATCTGTTATTAGTTATGATTTTATGTTGTGGTTGTATTAGTTTTTTCGGCAGTTAATATTGTGTGTTTAAATATATTTTTTGACTTTCTTGTTAATTAATTCTTGGTTCTTAATTGAACGATTGGATATGTACATCAACAATAGCATCGCAAGTTATTATAGCTTTCATGTCTGGCAAAGCATAACGGTTTGGGCGCCATTTTTTTTGCTAATGAAGCGATTTATTTTAGCTTTATAAGGGCAAATAAGGCAAATTTTATTGCCATAACTTGATTATTTTTTATTATTTTTAATTATTTTATCTTTATAAAGGCAAATAAGGCAAAATTTTATTGCCATAACTTGATTATTTTTAATTATTTAATAAATATATAAACCTTGCAATAGTTAAAAGTAATTAAAACATTGTCTATCCTAAGTTTTAAAAATATTAAACTAACTTTTCCTTAAAAAAAAATTATAAAAATTGACTTAAATTCATCAGAATAAAGATATTTCCATTCTAATAATCTAACTAAATAATCTGTAATTTTTTTAAGATATTGAATTTTACACAGCTCTACTGACACAGTTCATTGAAAATTTTTTAAATTTTATGTAATCGTATACCCAGACCAGAGATGGTTAGAATTTGTATTATCGTTATCTAATTGCAATATCTAGGAACTGTTTAATATTTGTTCAAGTTCAATGCAAGAGGTAAATCATGGCTACAAGGAGTTTAGGAATTTTCAAATTTTTTTAATAAATTTTGGATATTATTATTAATAATTAATAATGTTCAATAATATTTCGTATTGCAATTTGAAACTGATTCTAATTTATATCATTGTTTCTATTATTTTTGACTACGTTTGAGCAAGAAATGGTTGAATTATAAACATAGAAAAATCTATAAAAGTATTACATCAAATACAATCATGTTGTTTCATAGCATCAGGATGAATTTTAAAATTATGCTAAGCTACTGACCTCAAATGTTTTTTGTACCCGTTTTGTATCCTGAAAATTTCAATATTAGAAAAAATTTAGCTCATTTTTTGTTTTTAAATGTCCATCCACCATAAAAAACAACTATTGAGTTTGTATTCAATATCTAATATTATTATAGTACTAACTGTGGCTTTTATATAAAAAGCATATCTAGGTACTCAATTTCCACCGATACCTACATATATATATATATTTGATACACCATACATTCCGTTATTGTGCAATAAACCGCAATGCTCATCTTGATTGATGAGGTGAGTTTTTTTTTATTCCTAGAAATATATATATTTACTATGCTAGAGCAAATTTACACACTATTTGTATCCTTAACCAATATAATAGATTTTAATATGTATGATACACACTAACTTAATCACCGATGGATATACATGTTGCACAAGTAAAAATTATAGGCTCAATATGCAAGTACATGTAAGCTTACATTTCCTATATCATTATGTTGTTCAATAGTCTACGTATATACATATTATAATATGTAATGTTTAACACCTAATTTACTGTTAAGTGTGTCAATTACTCCTAAGTACAAACCATTTATATTATATTTGAATATATTATTGATAGATATAAAAACGATCAACCCTCAGTTAAAAGTTAAGTTTTTTCAAAGTTTTCTGTAATATTCAAATTAATTATTAATAGTATTTATTAAATAAATATTAAATAATGCTTAACAAAAAATATGCGCTTGCCGGCATCAGGTCTCAGCCCGATTCGTGTAGCCCGAAAAAGCAGCTGCCCCAAAATTTACTAAATATAAGGTTTTAGATTGAAAATTTTTAAAGTTCTGATAAAGAACTGCAAATAATACTAATAAAATGTAAGAGACAATTGGATGGCATTATAGTATACGATAAGGTCGAAGGCCGAGTTATGTAGCATTGCAAAGTAGTACTTTAGTAATTATATGTATAACATAAGTAACAGGTTTGAATTATAAAAAATTTTTTTGAAAAGATAGGTTACCTTTACTTAGATATGATTTTAAATAATAAGTAGATATAATAATTAGCTATGCATAATCTGTTAAATGTGGGTTCAAAATGCGCTCGAGGTATTAAAAATTGATTGCAATCAATAAAAAGTGTGTTAATAGCAAGTACTAAAATCTTCAATTCGATCCTTTTGACCTACAATAACCGCACAACGTTAAAAGATTTTTAAATTATTGCAGCAGCTCAAATTCTATATAATTCAAGTCGAGATGGACCAACGTGTCTATCTTGAAAGCACCAGTTTTTATTTTTTATAATTATTCTTAAACTTTAAGCATCTTAAAGTTAAATTTAACATAAAAAATTAAATATTGTCATTTCCAGAAAAATAAGAATAAATTTAAATATGGTCACGCCAAAATCTTTATGTGAAAGTTATTATACCACGGGCAACATATTCCCGATACTTTTCATCCTCGTGAACGGAGTAACGAAAAACGCAAATAATTATGGTTTGCATAATAATTATGATTGCTCTTGTATTGTAAACAAATTTATTTATATGAAGAAAATTTAGAGAATATTCTAGATCACATGAATTTTAGTTTTGAAATTTTGAGTGCCACAAGATAAAGAAGTTTTGAATTAACTGCAAACATCTTAGTTAAATCAAAAGTGAAATAGAAGTAGTAACTATTTTATAATTGCCAATTAAGTCGCTATGCTTATTAATAATAATAATTATTATATTGGTACCTACTACTAGTATATATTAGTAATCTGTAACGATGGAATTTTTTTCCATAGAAATTACAGTAAATATTCCTTCGGTATTTTAGCCTTGTGTTAAAAAAGTTTATAATTGTACGTCCAGTTAAATAATTAATCTAATTAGATTAAAAAAATATTTATGGAGCACAACCACCGGTACGGTATCGAATAATAATTATTATAAAATAATAATTTTATTCACATATATTGACCGTTTAATGTTTTATTAAACTTTATAGGTTAATGTATACGCCATACTAGATTTTTTATTAATTTTTTTAAATTATTTAAAAGTAATTTATAATATAGATTAATAACTGTAAAAATATTATCTACTTTTTCTTATATTGTATTGCTTTTACTATTAACAGCTGCGATAACTCGTTAATTGTAATAAATTAAGTTTTATGCAATTATTATTTAATAATCTGAAAGATTAATTATGTTATTATTATAATATGTACATTAAATTTCATATTGCACTTTACACGTTTATCAATCAAAACATTGCACCTATTTAAAAGGACTGGTGTAGCAGACTGTGCTCTACTTGCGAGAGTTAGAAATATTCACAGTTCCGTCTGAACTACTAACCTGTGACGGTCTTTATACCTTCCAGCAAATAATAAGTAATTTATTATGTGTTAAAAACATCTTTACATAACAAGTTATAAAATATTATATCCTGCTTAAAATACCATTTGGAAAAATCAGAACTTGCTACAGTTTACTCATCTTTCTGCCATTTTTTATTTATTTATTTTTAACTATTATTATATGTAGGAAAGACCGGGGTAAGTTGCAACAGGGGTAAGTTGCACAGTGTAGATAACTTTTTCACGGATAAGATAATAGATACCGCCATTGGTACAAAATACGTGTAACTTAATGGTTCTTAGATGTGTCAGATGGAATCACGCCAAATAGCTGCAGTATGTGAGTAATCGTCACATCTGTGTTCTCGACAGAATAAGTAATTTTGCTATTATTGTCAATGAAGTTGCATTATTGAAGTATCTAGTGTCATAGTGCTTTTATTTAAACTTTGTGATATAGAGTAAACATTTGTCTATCGTTTTGCGTAAAATAATCATCCAAAAAGTTTTCAAGGTAAAAGTTATACAACTTATAAAACTAAAAAGTGTGGCCGGGGCACGTTGCAACAAACTGTTGCAATGTAACCCGTTCACATATTTGGCGATTTCTAAAAAAAAAATAATCTGATGTGAACACCACATGACTTTCTAAACATCTTACAAGAATCTCGTTACTCCATTCATGCGCGTCGTGAATAATGCGCTTTTGAATGAATGAAAAATGGGTGTAATGTAGACTTTGCAAAATGTGGGCACACTGGACCTGTGCAAAAAGAGACCGTTGTATATATGTGTAAATTGTACTTAATATTGATGATAGTGCTTTTGAATAAGTGTTGCAATTGCAACACGATCACCTTTTTTATTAACTTTATGTAATTTGTCCATTATTGCTTTTAAGTTCATTAATTTTATATACCAATGTTCCTTAAGGACCAATATACATATGTCCACCAATATTTTGAGTTTTTTTTCCATAATAGTCGTTAAAAAAAATAAAGATTAAAAAGTGTTGCAACTTACCCCGGTCTGCCCTATATTAATTTTTTTCTATTTTATAATTAACGCCAAATTTAGATCGCCAATTGGTGTCCTTTGATTAGTCCTTGCAATTGAAACTAAAAGATCTCTGAAGATCTTGTATTAGTTCTTAGGTATCCTAATGAATTTTTTAATGTAATAGCTGCTCTAGTTCTAAACCGAAACATTTAAAAAAATGTAATTTTGAGTAATGCAGCTTATCCAAATAGGATTATTATTTTTCTTGGCTATTTTATTGCAAGATATGGTATGTAATTTAGTATCTACATGTGAATTTTTCTTGTTGTCTACACGTAGAATCGGCAAGATACACCCAATAGGTTTGAACTAGAGCAGCGATATATTATTTTTGTCTGTATGTATTTTATAATATACAATTTATGTACACTTTTATTTTTTGTTAACTAAACCGCTTTTTTACGAATTTAAATTTTTATATTTATACTGACACACGCAATAGTTTAACAGATAAATGTGTAATTAACTCTAAATTATATTCCAGAAATGCTCTTAAATAGAAATTACAGTGATTAAAATTGCTACTTATTTTTTAAAATATTTCAGTAGTCAGCAATAAAATCTTTATTAGACTAACACCGCTGTTCATCATCTTAATTTATTTTTTCGGATTCAATTCAAAATCATTTATTAAAGTGGCACTTTACCACATAGAAAAGTCACTTTACTATATAGTAATGTCACTGTCAATAAACAACCTACACAAGTACCTACTATGAAATATTTTGAATTAGCAATAACTCAAAAACGGCACTAGATATTGCACAAAATCCGAAAAAATAGTATAAACAAACCTTGTAAGTAAAGCATTTTTACTAAACTCATTAGCTTTTAAGTTACTCGCTCGCTGCGCTCGCTCGTACTCAAAGGCTAAATTCGTTTAGTAAAACTTTGCTTTACTAAACTTGTTGTTTAATATACTATTAATTTTTTTTAAATTTAATTTAAAAAGAAAGCGAAAACTTAACAAAAGTATATATATAAGTATGTATATGAACTCTAAAAAAAGGTTTGTCATAGTAACCAAGTTGTTAGTAGGTATTATAGCCACAACAGTGTTTTTTGTTGTTTGGAAAAAAATTTTGTTCTGAACCTAAAAAACTTTGTTGTGCGGCGGGCGGCATAAAATTTGTTGTAGCAGCAAAAACCTGTGTTGAGGTACTAACGACTTTGTTACGACGATAAACCTTTCTTCAGAGTGTGGTCAAAATAAAATTTACTTTATATCATTCAATTTATTGCCAAACTATTTATGTAAGTAATTATTTTACTTTAGCACTGGTGACGTGCAGCACTAAAATACTTTTAAATTGTAGGTGCTAAAGTAGCACTTTATGACGTCTGTCGCCGGTAGTAAAAGTAATGTTAATTATCTTATTTTCTGCTGACAATTCTATGGAGTCGTCACATACGCTACAATTTATTGAAATCTAGTGAGAATATCAAAAATACTTAATAAATATTGTTTATTTATGAAGATATTGCACTAGGCAATTAAATTGAATTAAATTATTTATTAATTAATGATAATAGTTGATATAATATTCAAACAACATCGAGTTTTCATTATATTATCGTGAGTAATTGTATCACGATATATTTTAAATAACTATAAGTAAATATTATTCTCTACTGTATTTTTACTATTAGTACTATTTTTTTAATAATGAAGAAGTTAACGCTGCCATACCGAAACGGGGTCAACTCGGACCCAGAATTTTTAGTACCCTTTTTATTAATTTTTTTATTGAATTCTAATATTCATTTGTCGGATTTATAAATTTTTTTTTATTCAAGTTAGCGAGTTTTTGTTGAATACTTGAACTTAAAATACTTACTATGTATTTATTAATTATTTTTAGAAAATTTCATATCAAATGCGTCTGAAACACATCTTTAGTGATTATTTTAAAGTTAAATTATTCTTATTATCTCATCTCTTTTGTAACTTATGAATGACTGTTTAAATTATTATAGAATTTTTCCTCTCTTTGCGTTTAAAATCATTTGAAATTAAAATAATAAATCAAATACTTAAGTAAATCTAAAAAAAAATTAAAATAAACATAAATAATAATTATAATTATAGTTGTTTAAACAGTGGGTCACTAATGACCCGGTTTTGGTAAAGCGAAGTTTGAAATTATTTTGGTACGGCGAGCGTTGAACAATGACTTGTTTTTGAAAAAATAAATGTTTATAGAGATGAAAGTGGCTTTAGAATATATTTTATTACTATTAAAATATTCAAAAATCAGACACTTTTAAAAAATTGTGTAATGCAATACAAGCTTAATATAGGGATTTTCATATTTTCATTGCGAGGTGTCATTTTAAATAATCGAAAAAATTTTTGTTTTAAAAACCGATTACATATTATGGAAGATGATATCTTTTAAATTTTCAAATTTTCACAAACGTTTCTACTTGACAACTGTCAAAAAATTACCCCATTACTTTTGACAGTTCTAAAATGCAACAAAATTTAAAGTGACACCTTAAAATGGAAAACCTTGTATTAATTTGTAGCACTAATGATTTTATTTCTTTTAGATGTATATAAGAGTGTTATAGGAAATCACAATATTTTCATCCATGTTATAAAAAAAATTAAATAAACATAATAAAAATAAATTCGTTTAAGTAAGACCGCAAATTTCTCGAAAATATGATGTACCAAGTTTTATAAATTAGTGTTTTGTTTATATTTTTAAATAACCATAAAGTGAATGATAATAAATTACGAAGACATTTTTTCAGTTTATCAATCATAAAACACTGTAATTTACACAATAATATTATTATTACTAATGTGTTGAATGCTTCCTTTGATAATATTGCAGTTTGATAATAATTTATTATTCGAACGATAATAAAAATATTATGTATTATACTCATAACTAATTAATATTTTAAATAATTAATATAATCATAATTATTATTAAATGCATAAGATCTGTACAGAGTATAGACAACTTAGTTCTGTTAAATAATACCAAATATTATTATTAATAGAGCAAAATCTTATTTAAATGTTATAGTTTGTACGATATAAAGAGTCGTTCTCGGCCAATTATTAAAGCTATACCACGTGATTTAGACGTTAATTAATAAAAATATGTCATTTCTTCTTTAAATCTTTGATTTTATCGATGAATTTGACGTAAATTAGTTAATAAAATAAATAAAAATTCTATTAAAGTCAAATACATCAATGAAAGTGAGGTTTTAAAGAATAAATGTCATATTTTTCTAGTATATTTTATTATTTTACGTAGCGTTAATTGGATGAGAACGGCGCGTTTAAGAGTTTACAATATAATTATAATTAGTATAATATTTGTACTAAATCAATACAGCTCGTGTTTATATTTACATTTTTTATAAATATAAAAGTTTATAAGGAATGTATTCTTTACATTAGCATAGATTAAACTTAAGTACATTATGTGTACACGTTATTGAAAAAATTACAACTATAATTTTAACTTCGGTAAGAACTCCTGAATCCTTTAAATGTTTTCTGAAAACATTATAAAAATTCAACGTTTTATACGGAACAAATGAACTTTTTTTTTATTTATTGGTTATTTAATTTATTTATCTGTAATAAATTGTTGAATTTCCTGCGACGCGCTCCGCCCATTTGATACTAATAAAACCGTATACTATTTTTAATTATTTATTGTTTCTAAGTTATGGATTTTGCGGCCAGTGCTAGCGTTTTATAATCCTATTATAAAAGTGTATAAAAGTTTTATTGGCCTATTTTATCAAATATTTTCCAAGGCCGGGGGGGGGGAGGGGGAAACGCAAGACGCAACTAGTAATTTTCAAATTTTCAATTTTAAAGATTCTTTAAAAAAATAACTGCAAAGATAGTTGAAGAATTTGAGTATATTTTTGAACATTTTACTAAATACTGTTGGGGACAAAGAAAAGCAATCACAAGCCAGATTTAAATCATCAGCTAATTATTTAAAATTTAATCTTTCTTGTGAAGAGCTCGTAATATAATTTCTAGCCTATAATAGAATCGAACGCTATACATCGCAAATAATCAAATATATTTTAAACAGTTTAAGTGCTATTTCAACATTGAATTATGTGGTTACAAAAAAACACATTCCACCTTAAAAACTTAAAAAACAAAAATTTTATACCAATAAAATATTTACTAATAACAATTGCCGATTGGTATGAATGTGAATTAATATTACAAGTGAAATTGCAAAATCAAAGGTAAAATAGAATTTATTCTATCCCTTAAACCTAAAAAATCAATTAGGTACGTACTCAAAAAATTCAAAAATTCTAGCGATCCGCTTTCGTTGTTTACGTTGAAATTTTAGATGAAATCATAAAATAAATTATCAATATTAATAATCAAAACATAAATAATGTAAAGTATCGTATCAATGTTTTGAGCATAAATTGATTAATTATTATTACAAACGTCAATATCAGAGAGTTGTTGGACCTGCTATTCCTTCTATGCGGGCATCCGACCTCTTGGCCGAGTGACCACAGAACTCCCGCCTAGTATTAATAGTCATTAAATTCCATTTTTTATGCTTTAAGTAGATAGTATTCATAAAAAGATGAACCCAAATTTTAAATTATAAATTATTTAAATATTGTAAACTGCATTTGCAATTATAATTTTTATTTTGTGTTACTAAATCAGTAAATTTTATATGGTTAAATAATTTGTGTCAGTATTTAAATCATAACTTTCTTTAAAATTACTTTTAAATGGTCCATCTTAATTTTCATAATGTACCGTGATTTTGACATTTATCTGATCTGATACACTTCTCTTTAATTACAAATTGTTTGTGAAAAATTTCACATTATATCTAACAGTGAATGAATCTACTTGCAATGAATAACATAGTACAGTGAGCTCGTAAAGTTTAGAACAAATTCGGTAAAAAAATGTAAGACGAAATTTCTCATAAAATAGTTGGATACCTTACTTTTTAAAATGTCACTTTTCGCCACGTTTTTAAGCTGTAACGTCATGGTAAATTTTTTAAATTGCAACCTTTATTTTTTTGTGCGGATTTGGCTTTTGGGAGTATAAAAATGTAAACCTACTATGACCTTGAAGCAAAAAAATATTCGGGATAATAATAATTGTTAAAAGAATAAAAGTGAATTCTAAATACATTTTAGGCAACGAATACTCAACAAGAACTAAACCATCGATTATAAAATTCTAATTACTGTCAAAACAATGTTTTCATCGGCTTTAATTTTATTTCATAAAAACTTTTCGCTTCAAGGTCATAGCGTTTTTAAATTTTGATACTGAGAAAATTGTGCTTTATCCAAATCAGTAAAGAAAAATTTGGATTACCAGCTCTAAAATCAAAAAAATCTCAATAGTAAATTAAAGTGTTATTTAAATAAATAAGGGTGTCTGTAATTTTTCTGAGAAAATTCCTTTAAAAACAGAAAGCATTTAATGTTTTAATTTTGCATAGCAAAATCTATAAAAATTGGCTAAATTTATCTTTGTTCAAAATAATCAAAATTTATTCAATGTATTATTTGTTACGATAACTTACGATAACGATAACAAAATGAAAGAAAACGTCATAATACTGTAAGTGAGTGACAGCAAATTAAAGCAGTTCATGCACCCATTCCTCTCATCAAAATGTGTAAAATCATTATTATTATTATTTAACTCATGCATATTATTCTCTGAACATACAACTGCATACAATCCATTGAGATAAAATTTTATCCTAACAATGATTGATATTACATTTGTTATAGTCAATAATATTTATCTTTCGGTGCGTAAAATTATATCATTACAAACTTGAGACTATACAAATAAACATAATAATATAATATCTATAATATGCTATGTAGATTGTATAGTATACTATAGTTAGTATAATAAATTAAATGTAGGTATATCATTAGGCTAGGCGTTACAAACAATTTTTTTAAATGTTAAAGCTTCTGCTTTTATTTGCAATAAAGGTGGATTTCGAATTTTACTGAATTAGCATTAATTTGCTAATTTCTATTTTTGACCACCCAAAAGACTTGTGAGCAAGAGCTTCTAAATTATATATGTATAATTTTTATGTAAATTGTAATGATTTGTTAATATGTGGTATTTTTTAAATAAGTTTTAATTATGTGAGTAATCGAATTTTGCTTCGTTACGGTGAATAATTTAAAGAGCAAAAGTTAAGACATTTAAATCTTCTCAAATGCAACTTCACTGTTATGTTTATAAAATTAGTAGGTATATGCAATATTATTGTAATATATAAATAATTTTAATAATTATTAATTACGAAAGATTATTATCTATCAATGATTGATGATTTACTTTTATTTTTTAAGTGACATGCTGTAAATATTTAAGAATTAACGAATTAGTAACAGAACCAAGATAGCGGGCTTACCAAGAAAAGTAATAGCGTATTAATCCAGCTTCCGGTAAGCTATATGAAGCTATTCACTTAGTATGATTGTAAACACTACACACCAGTTGAACGTAGATTAAGAATGAAATTCACCTGTTTCTTTGACTACTATGACAATCAAAGACCAGAGTTCTTCGGCGGCCCCACCAAAGGTGCTCATACGACCGCCTTCTGACCCAGACACGGGGATGTACAGTTATTCATCTTACAATCACCCTGTTTTAACCACCGAGCTAATTTACTCAAAGAAGTAGGTAAATAATGCGAAATATCTCCGCACCTGTGGTCTGCCTATAGTTTCGCACGACTGCTGCCATTACCATTTTACTACCATCATTGTCTCATACGCCAGCAGCTATCCTCTGCGGGTCAGTAGAGTATGTTCCCCTTACTGCACCAAATTTGCCAAAATTTTCTTATTTAACTTTTCAAGAATGCTGTTCAGCTACTTTTGCTGGCACAGTAAGACATTTCGATTGTTTGACAAAACAAATCGAATTTAATAATGAATTATCACTACCGCACCTACCGTTGGCCTCTTTAATTTTGATATTTTACTAACTATTTTGCGTAAGTACCTACTGCCGTTAGTACTACAATTCTGATTTTAACACTTACGCACCTTCCATAATAAATTGTATAAAAGATATTTACGAACGGTTTACCCAAAGAAGATGTGAAATTAAAATTATGCAATTATCTCTCTCTTAGTTTTTATCGATTAATCACTTCTTAAACTTACTTTATTATAACAACTAATGTGCGTGAGATATAAATCAAATTATAATATCCGCGGCTATTTAATTTGATTACATTACTATTTTGACATAATATATTATACATTTCATATTATTACGTTGCATTATACAACAACAATTTATTAATTTGTGATTATATGCTTTTTTTAAATTTTATGCTTTTCTTCACTTCGCAATTACGTGAAGTGAATTCAGTTTACGGATAAATCATTTTAACAGCCGAATAATACTCAGAATTACAAGTCAGTAGTTGTTTTGTTCACTAATTCAGTAGATTATAAACAAAAAAAGTGTTCAACGTGGAATACAAACCACGGCACAAATTATTGAACAGCACTTTTTGAATCTACATTTTGTCGAGTATGTTGCTTTGTAAACTGAAATTATATTCAATAGGTATTGCGTGTTCCAACATCCCTATTTGACTTTAAAAAAAATTATTTTCGAACCCTGATTAAATATAGTTAGGGGAAGTCCATAAATTACGTGAGGCGTTTTTATTAAAATTTAGACCCTCTCCCCGACCCCTTGGTGAGATTTGGTGAGGTGTAACGGAACCCCTCCACCCCTCTCTCTATCTTCTCACGTGCGATTGACTCTAAAATTTTTTAATAATTATATTTATTCGATATGTTCGTGTATACCACTAAATACCTAAATGTTGATTGATTGATGTCTTTTATATGCTTCCTACATTTTTTTCTGTGAAATAAGAGGAGAAAACTAATACTTAGTTTAAGGGGAGAAATCCATTTAGATGCCCGGAAATAAGTCGTTTTTTGGGAATTTTTTTACTGATGAAAAAATAATCACATCATTTTAAAGTTTCAACATCATTCTAGTCATCATTCTAGTCTAGTATTAAAGTGTGTAAATAAAATTTTTTAAATATTTTTTAATAAAATGGCGGTTCTGTAAAATGTTCTTCCAGGCGTCTTGTGTATGGCATAGAAAAGTGCTGCATCTATCATTTCTTTTCTATTGATTTGAAATAAAGAAACAATTTTTTTTTCGATTATTGACATGTTCAGGGGAAGGATGAACCTAAAACATTATAAATAAAAAATTATGGTGTTTTAAGGTGCTCCAGCATAAAGAAATTTTTGGGAAAAATATAATTTCATCAATTCGTAGGCAGATGTAGGTAGATAACCTTAATAATCTATCAAAATAGTGTTTTTTAAGTAGTATAAAGCTTATAGTAGTTCAATACAATTATACAATAAAAAATATTAAAATTACCATATCGTGGTACCTCAAAATCTTTAAACATTAACACTAGTTTTCACTTACAAGGAGGAGACACGACGTGCAGGTCACGGAATTTAAAATCCTATTGGGGAGAAAAGTACTTCGTAATAACAAACTCTAGGCCATGCGGTGGGACCCACTTCTCAAAAATAAAAAAGTTTTTGAAAAAATTTTTAATAATTTTCATTCATATAGCTGCTCGGTTGCATCAATTAATAGGTAACCGCGATGGTTCCAAGGTAGACTCGGAATTAGAACTACGACGCTATTATTTTAAATTATTAAACACTGATTTATATTATTCAAGAGAATACCTGGCATACTCCATGGTAAGCATGCCTCTGCAGTCATGCAGTTAATAATTTAAAATAATAGCAAAAATGTTTACTCTTGCAGGAATTGAAACCTGGACCTACCGCGGGTGCTAGTCGAGCGAGTCTACCTCGGAACCATCGCGGTTACCTATTAATTGGATGCAACCGAGCAGCTATATGAATAAAATTTATTAAAAATTTTTTCAAAAACTTTTTTATTTTTGAGAAGTGGGTCCTACAGCTTGGCCTAGAGTTTGTTAATACGAAGTACTTTTCTCCCCCAATAGGATTTTAAATTCCTTGACCCGCACGTCGTGTCCCCTCCTTGTTAGAATGCTTTGTTGCGACTAGAAGGATGACTCAATATAATGTGACATTTTGACACTCACTGATGATTTTTTAGAAATAGAAGAACAACAATTTTAAAGTTTTTTTTCTAGATACACAAAAATCAACAAAAATTATCATTTTTTGTTAGCTTTTTCAAAAATATGTCTTAATGGGGGCACTTCTAAATATAAACGTAGATAAAAAAAATTTTCGCTTTTGCTTATTGAGCTTATTACTCAACTTCTTGCTGGTATGCCATATAGTGAATATCTGAATTTCTGACTTTCACTCCACCCTAATGGTCCTGTTTTACATGGACGCTCTTCAATTAAAAAACGATATTTTTTACATTAAGGTATATTGCTGACCTCGTAATAAACACTTTATAAATCAGGAAGTATCATTAACATTGTAAGTAATAATTTAATTTTACAGTGATTTATTTGTAACGCTTCATTTTCTCGATTTAATATTGAGTTTATAGAAGTCGAAAAAAGTCGTTTCTTGACGAGTTTCGATAAAATAGTATACTTATCTCTATTCGAAAAATTCGTCGTTACTGAGTTTATAGCTAATGCTATATAAAAAATATATAATAGCTGTGCGGTCAGTAGCTAGTAATTTTCATGTCTCGGTCAGTAATATAGATATTATTATATTATATTATAAGAACTGAAACTGGAAGCTGGTAATAAAGTAATGAAATTTTTATTGTAATACCTATTTCAGTTTCTGAAATAATAATATTAAGAGAATTTATACAGATTTTAAATCTAGTGTCATTTAATACGATCTAAAAATACACGATCTTGTAAAATCTTCTAATATTGATCCAGATATGCTACATATTGGGAATTTTAATCCAAAATATTTAAATTTAGCACTTGCAGGGTCGCAAACCTACAAACGACAGTATCTAATGAATTTCTTCATGAAACTGAAAACTAGAAAATATTTTATTCCGATATTAATTTATTATATTGTGGAGTTTTTGCTTCAGCACTAAGGATATGGACTAACTTTAGCATACTCCGCAGTAAAGTATTGTGCTCCTATATTAGCACAAAGATTCAACGTGACTTAAAGTGATTGATTTCTGAATTAATAAAATGATAATGTTAGCTTGGTTTTCAGTTTCCAGGTTTTACTAACATAGCAATTCTTCCTAAAATCAGAAAGGATCTTCCATTCTAGAATATGTACTAGAAATTCGATATCTGTAATAGAGGAGCAAATGGAATGATTTTAAAATTGGCCTTTGGAGCACAAACAAAGATCTGATATTAGACCAAAGTATATTTTGAACTTTGACCGTCGCGTCGTTGCGTCGTCAAATATCAATATTTTAGAAAATCCAAATAAGATACACACTCTCTTTGGAACTAAAATGCTTTTAATTTATCACAAATTATTTTTGTGATAATTTAAAAACATTTTCGTTCTTTAAACTGATATGTGAATGTTTTTGGATTTTCAATGGTTAATATCGAGTTACACTCAAACCACTGATCCGTATATCGATTAAAACTTATCGAATTACAACCACTTCTAATACTGTATAGGTACAGTAAATTAATATAAATGTTTCCAGTCGTAGGGTTTTATCCCTCTTGATATATTTTCATGCATATAAGTAAAAACATTGATCTTTATGATTTTTTAGTGATTTAATTAATTATTTTTGTTTTTTAAAATCGGCATCGTATCATATCCATCGACTAACATATGTTATAGCTTGTCAATTACAACAGTGGTTTCCGGTTTATTACATCTAGTAATAGTTAAAACCTGACCACTCGTTATCTTACGTGGCCATTGGTTCGTTTTACCAGTATATATAAAAGATTGCAATAATTGTTACATCGGAGTATGTATACCAAATCTCATTTCCTCTTTTAAGATATAGGATCTTTTAATTAAATGTAGAACTGTTCAATGTATTGAAATATTTCAAGGTCATTCTTTAATATCGTACAGGTGAAAAATTCTATTGATTTTTTCACTTAATCTAACGCAGCATATGGTATAACAAATAAATTAGTATATGCAGCTTTGTTCGATGTTTTACCATTATAAAGTTTATTTAGACGATCTTTTATATTATTTCTTTTATCAATTATTACAGAATGACTTCAATAAATAATCATTCTTGTTTAAGTTTCTTTTGCAGTTTTGAGAGTTTCCTTTCTGTATTAACCATGCGTTAGTTTTAAAGATCTACATTTGTCCTATATAGCGAAACTATAATATATAACTTTTATAGTTTTATAACTACTATATAACCATCAAGTTTTATATTATACTACAAGTATTCAAAAATTTTGTTAAAAATTAGGTTTTTTGATCAAATATTCTAATCCTAATGTTTTTTTTTAAATATAAGTATTATATAGTTTACAAGTATACACATAATATTTATTTCTTAGCAACATAACAATTAAGTAGAATGCATCAATAGGTAGTAGTTATAAATTAAAATTTCAATAATCTCCTTTTTTAATATCTTTTAAATCAAACATCTGCATAAATTATTTAAAAACATATTTAAAATGCTATATTGCTTATAAAATGTGAGAATAATTAATTTAAACAATTAACGAAGTTATACGTTTGACACATTAACACATATAATACTGCGTCGCTTTTTTTAATTATATAACAAATAGAAACAGCTTTAACTTTATTATGCATTTAGATAAGTACAAACTAAACATCGCATGTAAGTACTTAATAGATTTTATTACTATTGAAATAGAGGCTAGTCAGAAGTTGCTTAACAACGAAGATGGCTTAAACATTTGGAACGGAAAACCGTCTGCGTTATGAAGTTCATTGGCTCATTTCAATCTAGCAGTTGACAGTAAACTAGAATTTACAAATAAGTAGTATCTAGAATTTAACATGATTGTGTGAATTAGTTTTTTTTATAATATAATTGAAACAAAATATAGATTTTCAAATCCGAAACTTTCTTCTGTAATATATTGGTTAATTTTAATAATTACTTAACTTTGACCGAGGGGCGTTTCACTGATGGCAATACTGTACAAATTGTTGGTAATATGACTTTTTTAATTTGTTTTTAGGTAAGTTGTTTCTTAATAAAAAGGCTTTTTATAAATATTAATTTGCATATACAACTTTTTAGTCTAAAGCTATGTTTGTTAGAAGCAGTTATACTGTCGGCGCAGAGACGAATCAAACCGACACTTTTGAGGGGAAATAGTCCTGAATTTGTCCATTTTTTCATTATTCGCATCATACAAATGAGTTATTTTTTAACTTTTTCCCTTTTTTTAATTATTATATTGTTATTATTATATAGCGAAACTTGGGTATTATGTCATAAGTTTTTGTATTTCCTTTACAAATTTAGGAGGTATTATCATCTAGAAGCTTAATTTTTAAGTAATTTTTAGGAATTAATTTTGGAAAACTATCAAACCTAAGTACTACAGTACCGGGGGTTTTTACGCATAACAGATTGTGGCGGTTCTAGTCGTCCGAAGCAGAAGAACAAAATTCTTTTTAAATCTATAAGTATGAGTGTAGTTATCGTCTGAACTAGAACTAACTAGGAGATGATCCGTAAGCGGCAATATTGTAAATTTTGGCACTTATGGAATTTAGAATTTTTATTTGCTGGTTTTGGGCCTTGACACTTACAATGTTTCTTTGAAGGGTGTATGTGAAAAACATAATATCTACATATTTATAGATTATTAAGACTTAATCTATTACTAATCTATTAGTAATAAAATAACATTTAAATCGAAATACAGTAGAATCCGCTTAATGTGATCACTTCGGGCCAAGGACATTTTAATAATATTAACTGATAACTGATAATTGATAACAATTAGCAAAATTTAGAAAAAGGTAAATTTTAGAAGACATGGATTAGAACAAAATAGAAGAAAAAAAAAAAAGAAAAAGTGTCCGGTTTCCAAAAAAAATGATCACAATAACCGACTGATAATATTATCCGAGATCACATTAAGCGGATTCTACTGTATCATATTCGAAATGAATGTTTGTTATAATCGGTTATAATGTTAAAAACTTTAAGTTTATTATTCAATTTAGCAAAATGAAATTCTTTCGTTATAAACTATAAAACGTATTTTACTCATCGTCAGATGATTTAAATATAATACCAACAATCGATCGAACTAAATTTCAAAAATTTTTCGATGGTCTAATTATTATTATTGAAAATACCTACTTTGAATTTCTTAGTTCATCCTTCATCTATATATAATATTTTGATTGATACAAATTAGGAATGAACCATTCCTAACTCTGTAATCAGGAGATCTACAAAAACCACCTTTAGTAATTCGGTCAGACACAAATTGGCCAAATTGGTGTCCGGACCATCTTTTTACATAATTTTTAATTTAAGATATAGCTTTGTGCGAATGCTGGTTCCGTTCAAAAATGGTAAAATGAAAAATATATTCAAAAGTAAGTTCAAATTATAATCTTAATAAATAGTATCTGACGAATTATAATAAACTATTCTGATGGTTCAAGTTATACTAAATGTATATACAAGGGTTAGTAAACTTTTTCTAAAAAAAGCTAATGTGGCTAAGGAACCTAATAATGACAAGTTGAATACCATAAACATTATTTTATGAGATATTTAATGCGATTAAAGAAATCTAGTACTGCTACCATAACTCTCCATTTAACGGTCGATGAGTACGAGAAAGTTATAAGGTTACAACGTGCAAAATGGATTAGCAAAAACTTATTATCGCTATTAATTAATTTTATTAGTAATCATCTGTTTTTAGATGGATGTGTATAAGAATAATATTAGAAACTTATAATTTCTAGTAAGTAGATAATTAAGTATCAAATCTATTAGCAATAAATACCTAGGTACCATTTTATTTCTGTTTCAGCACTTCAGTCCGTACATCCGCTAGAGGTTTGTGAAGTAAGAGGCTCCAGTAGGTCTACCAAATTATCAGTGGATATAGATAAAGCTGCCATACAGGAAGTTAAAAAATAGTGGGTCAGTAAGGAGGTTGTCAGTTTGGAATGTCGGTTGACCTTGACTAACTGCAAATGGTTTAATATAAAAACTAAAATATCAATGATCCTTTTTAATTTACTAAAGCATTGACCAATTTTGATATCTTTATTAAAAGTTTTATTTTGTGAAAATAAAGTCGTAAACATTTTAATAGCCATTTAGCTCTCATTATGTTTTAAATACACATAAAATATACTATGTATATCACATAAATTTTAAATTTTAACAGCTTTAGGCCCGATTGCATCCATCCAATTAAGAATTTAGTAAACATTTAACTTTAAAAGATATCTTAAACTGGCATTTAACACAAAAATCCTTTAAATAACTAAACGAACTATCTCACATTATAATATAATTTTCTATAGTTTCGAAAAAGACACTTGCTCTTTAGAATAATTGAAAACTTTCAAAATTTTGATAAGTTTTTGCAAGAAAAGATCTTGAATTGCACTAATGTACTAATTTTGATATTGCAAGTAAGTTTTGAGTAGGTATAGGTAACAAGTTTTAATTTTACTCATTTTACATCATTCTAATCTATGATACTAGTTTTAGGATAGAAATCATTTTCAGAGTGAAACCGCAAACTAAACCATATGTTTAGTTCAGAATATTTTAGATAATTTTGTTACAACTTAAAAAAAAAGCTATAGTAAGTATGGAGGCCACAGTGTAACCCAATAAAATCATCTCGATCTTAAACTCTTTAATAAAACCAAATTGACTTACATATACTTAATATAATTTTCCTCTAGCAGAGTAACACTTCTTCTTATAGTTAATGCCGACCTATCTTACATATTTCTCAAAAACAGCGTACCGAAAATCTTCGAAGGATTTAATGGACTTTTTAAAGAAATGAAAAGCCTAGCTTACTATTTGGGTAAAGCAACATAACTCTTGTTTTTTGAATTTGGCACTTGGTACAGGCGTAATTGGTAATGGGTAATTAAAAAAGTAAATGTATTGGCATTGGCTTTATGTATTTTATGAATCGTATAGGATAATACAAAAAAAAATATTTACAGTTGTCTTGAAAGCTCATTAAACCCCTCCATCTTCCTTTTGGATATTACCACCTAATAAGTAAAAAAATACTATCTAGAATGTAAAGTAAATTAATCTACATAGAATACAAACGATATAACTTAACACCAAAATTATGTAACAAGATAATTTTACGTTCATCGAAGTTGAAAACGCTTAATAAAATGTTTAAAAAAAGACGATTATAAACCATGTCAAATTTTTTTAACTTTTTAAGCCGTCAAGATAATTGTAAGATTAAATAAAAGATACTGTAAACATTAATTAGCACAATAATAATAATTAACCACAATTACGCATATTACGTACTATGTAGTATTTCGTAAATAATTTTTAAGTTATTTTGGGGGATTTGAAAAATTTTTATTCGGAATTATTGAGATTCTTAAGGGCATTAAAATTTAGACCTTCTATTGTACAAGTTTGTACATTATTCTCTAAATGAAATTGTTTAATTATGATATATCTATAATTATATTATTTGCCAGTTATGAGTAATATAAATTCGCCTCCACATTCTGATAAGATATTTTTCGTATACAGAAACGTTCAGTTGTATTATAGATTTATAACATTAGGTTCTTTTAATTTTATATTTAACATGTTTTATAAAGTAATTTATATTTTATTGGGTGTTTTTATTAGTGTTTCATGTTTTCAAAAAAATGAAGTTAAAACCGAATGTCCAAAAGTGAAAGCGATACAGAATTTTGATTTGCAGCAGGTAATTAAATAAAATTAGTCAAAATACATAATAAAAATACTTTTCAAAATTATTTTTAAATAATATAAGTAGTTATATCAACATCGTGGTCGTAGGCGATACGGTCGTAGAGTCGTAGACTAGTAGTTAGAATACCAGATTGCTACGTCGCAGTCGTGGGTTCGATTCCCAGCCAAGTATATAATACTAGCTGGAAAGCCCGTCCACGGACGGGCAGCTAGACGGTCGATCTCTTTTTTAGCGGTATTAATTAAAAGCTTCCTTCGTGTACACTACTTGAATCAATTTCCATTGTTATTTTCCATGAACTATTTTTATACCGGAACACCGGTGCAGGCAGATATATTCCTACTTTTTCTAACGTCTGTCCCTGAGTCTTGTTGATCGTCATGGAAAAGGCAAGTTTAATTGGAAACTGTCGACGTCTTAAAACAAAAGGCAAGTCTGCACTTGTTGAGGCTAAATCTATGCTAAATAGATTGCTAAATAGAAATAGAAAATTTGATTCAACATAAAATATCCGATTATCCGCTTATACACTTATCCGATTAGCCGGTTAAGACGTTGATACATTATCAATTTTGTAGCATACATTTTCTCGGTTTTCCGCTTTTTTTAACAAAAAAAAATTACACGTTGTAGGAGAAGCAGCTTCCCGGTTTTTTTCAATTGTGATATATAGCTTGACCGGTGGATCTCTCTTTTAACGGTGTCAATTAAAAAATTAATACTGTGGAACTCCATTGATGTGTAGCACCGTGGTATTGGTAGTTTATATTATAAACTACCAATACCACGGTATGTGGTAATAACCATAATAACCATATTATGGTTAATGGATTTATTTATGTACAAAAATGTAGTTCGTTAAAGAAGTTCTCCCTATTTCTATTATATTAATTAATTTTTTTGTTTTGTTCTATTCTCTTTTTGCTTTCTTCTTATATCTTTGACTCTTCACTAATTTCTGTTAGGTACTTCTTCTTTTCCCAATTTATTGTTCTCCTTGTTTTTCTTCTCATTAATCATGTTATCATCTTATATCTTCGACTGGCTAATTGCCGTTACTTCCTCTTTCTCTTTTTATATTTCTTTTCGTCGTTTCTCTTTCTCATCAATTATCTTCATCTTCATCTTATATCTTTGACTGGCGATGTATCTTCACTAATTGCTGTTACTTTCTCTTTTTCTTTGTTTTTTCCATTTCTTCTCATTAATCATATTTGGGTTTTCTTTCGGGTTTTTCAAACCAAAAATATGACACGCTATAGTAGCAGCGTTCTGGCTTTTTACCCGATTGCCGAAGGAGGGTTATTACATGATTACTAAATTTTAATTGTTTTTTCTTATAGCGGAATTATTTATTATTTTATTTTTCATATATTTTTAGTCTTAATCTTAGTTTAATATATATTTCGGTTGGTAAAAAAAATCGACCAATCAGAGTGTTTCTTTTTTCACGAAAAAATGACACGCTGGAGCAGCAGCGTACTGGGATTTTATGTATTAGGAGAATCAAATAAAATTATACCTGGCTGTATACTACCTACTTCCCCCTGGGCATACAAAGCCTGTGTAGCGCTTCAAGAATTCTAGTAAACGCTATTTCAATCAAAACTCAAAGAACATAAAATTTTATTTTTACTCATGACGGTTAATACATTTGAAAATGATTCACCTTAAATTTTTTGTAACCTAACGTGAAATATCGACAAAAATGTAAAAGAAACTTTTCTGGATAGTACATAAGTCGAAGCTGGGTTAGAATAAAACTTGAGTATGTCTTAAGTACAAAATTTACTATTTTGATTGGTAAATTTCTAAGATAAGATCGAGTCAAGTATTCCCTCTTCACTATAGATCCAGAAAACGACTTTTATTAAGTCAAATATATAAAACAAATTTAAATTAACTATTTTTGTAATAATTATTTCCATCATTAACAGATGCTGGGAAAATGGTATGTGGTACAATATTACGCTACTTCCGAAGAAGCGATACCTTACAGATGCATGAAAGCAGATTTTACAGTTTCTCAATTTGAAGTCTCGATGAATTTTAGTTACAGTTTTACAGATGATCCACTCAACGAAGAATTGTTTGGAAATATTACATGGAAAATTCCAAACCCTTCACAGCCTGCTCATTGGACTCACTCTGAAGATACATGTAAGTTACTTACGCTCATAAGTAAGTTAACAAGCTAAGTAAACACAATCAAATTAAATTTATTAATTTTCACAAGCAAATAATTTATATTCATGTTTATTTTAGAAATTACTATACTCTCTGAAGTTCTATTTTTATAAATTTTTAGAAAAGTGTTTGCAGCCTATTATTTACACTATACTATTTTTATAGATGAAGGTGTGTATAATACATATGTTGTTGATTCTGACTACAAATCCTGGACTCTTCTCTTACATTGTGCTGAAAAGTCAAAAAGTCCACGATACTTATCAAGTTTTATTATGAGTAGAGAGCCATTACTCAGTAAGAATGTAATATCATATTTGAAAGACAAATTACCAAGATACGGAATTGACTTGGCTTACATGTTTGGTATGAAGCAGAATGATTGTGATATACCTCAAACTGGAATCGACATACCGCCTTCAGTGCTAGCAAATCGTTTGATGCAAAATATAACTCATAATCCATTTAAATCCCATATTCATTAATAAAATTTTACATTTTCATGTAAGTAACTTAAATTTATACAAAATAAATGATATGTTGTAAAACCAATACGATTATTTCTTCTTTTTGTTGGGTAGAAGCCTACTTGAATAGAACTCAATGAACTTGTAAAAAGAATTCTACATATTTCTTGAGTTCCTTCTTGCGGATTTGGTTAGAAACATGGAAACTATCTCGAAATTAAGTGTATTATGTTTCCCCTAATTCTAAACCACCAAATTTGATTTTTAACTAGCAAGTGGTATTTACAGTTTACTCGGACAGCCAGTTGACAGTTAGTCATAAATAGTTTTTTAATAAAAAATAAATGTATTGACAATCATGTTAATCTTTATAAGTTATAACATCCGAGTAACTACAAATAATCCATAATCCATAATTTTTATTGTAAAATTGAATAATATTGAAATTAAACAGTGAATGTTGATGATAAAAATGGTATAATTTAAAATTTCGAAATTAAAATTGATTAATTAATTAATTTAAATATATAAATCTTAACTTGTGAGAATAAATAAACATTAAAAACGCCAATATAACAAGTTAAATGAAATAATACAATAGAGAAATAATTATATTTGAGCTTTCAGCGACATTTAAATAAATAAATTTCTGACGAAAGCCATAAACGTCCCTGAAAGCTAAAATATAATTTCTATTATATTACTTTCATTTAACTTGTTATATTGAAGTTTTTAATTTTTACTTAATTAATTTAGAGTCGTTTATAAATTTCGTGATCGTCACACTGTCAGAAAAAAATTAAAAATAAACACAAAATAACAAAATACTAACTATGAAGGAATATACATAATATATAAAAATATTTTGCAGACTATGCTCAACGGAATCTAATAATAGTTACAGTGCGGCCTTTAGGTCGCATAACCTGAGTAATCTAGTAATTTATAAATTACAACCTAAAATAAATTTGAAAAAAGGTTAAAAAATTTAAAAATTAAAAAAAAAGTGAAAAAATTTAAAAAAAGCCTTTTATATAAAATTAAAAAACAAAGTGCACTAAAAAGTAAAAAACAAAATAATTTTTAAATAAGAACAAAACTCTTTGGATTCTTGGATACATCTACATATGTACATGCAACTACCTAATTACTACTTATACTACTGCATAATTTCAGTTTTGCTGTTCAATGCTACTGTTTGTATAATTGCTTAGCCCCACGCTTTTACATAGATGTTTGCAAGGAGTATTGTTTGTTCTTATTTAAAAATAAATAATTTTATTTTTTACCTTTTAGTGAACTTTTGTTTTATTTTAAATAAAAGGCTTTTTAAAAAATTTTTTTTGTTTTTTATTTCATTTCCTTTTAGATAATAATTGTCTATTTGTTGCATTTCTTTACTTTACTGTTAAAATTCTATTAGAGGAGAGGCTTGTAAGTTGACCATGAATGTAAGATGACCACCCGCCATTTACCGCCATTTCAACTGTTATCGTGCTCTTTGACATAGCCTTCAATTTTTATGTGGTTTAGAAGTGAATAGACGCTCACACTAGATCCGACACACATTGTGTAAAAAAAAATAATTTTTTTAAAATATTGATTTTTCAGTTTGCTCATAAAATGAACAATTTTCGTTGATATCTTATGGTAAATATATGTGCTAAACTCGTATTTCATTGAATTTTAATAATCCAAAGTGAATTCCAAATATATCGTGTTTTTTCCTGTTTGTTGTTGTGTTTGTTTCAAAATCGTCGAGAATGTAAGATGACCACAAGGCGAAAAGTTGCAAAAGCGAAGAAGGAATTAGCTGCTAAGCTCTAGGAGCTTGTTGCTAAGGACAAAGAAGCCATTGCTATGCCCAAGGAGGTTGAGAAGCGCGAAAAAGCATCAGTTGTAATTATCACAATTAATTCACTTTTAATGTTTCTTATTTTTTCTTCTTCACTTTTTCACTTAAAACTTAATAAAAGATCATTAATTTTGTACATCAGTCGATTTCAGTTAAGTTTTTTGACTTTTCATCAACTTTTTAGGGGGTGGTCAACTTACATGCCAAAAATAAAATGAGCCAATTTTTAGCCTCTTCGGGAGAATGGTCATAACTTTTTTGTTTTTCGAGTAATCTAATAAGTGTCTTCGGCAAAAATTTAGCTAATGAAGTCCTCTTTCCAATGGTATCATTAGTCGTGCTCAAATGTAGTCGGCCACCTATAGATTTTTAAGTTTTAGGAATTTGGAAGGCTCTTTAATAAAACTAATTACAAATATAAATTGAAAATATGTTTTTATTAATCATTTTTAATATTTGGTGGCACCACCTTTTGCCTTAAGGACGCTTTTAATGCGATTAGGCATTGTAGCTACTAATTTGTAGCACACATCAGGGGTAATTTTTGCCCATTCTTCAAATATTGCCTGCTTTAATGATTCTTTTGTTGGAGTTTTATAACGGGCAACCCTCTTCTTCAATATCGCCCATAAATTTTCAATGGGGGACAGGTCAGGACTTTGTGGCGGCCAATCCAAAATGGGAATTTGATTTTCTGTAAACCATCGCTTTGTTTTTTTTGAAGAATGGCATGGTGCATTGTCCTGCTGAAAAATATATTTTGGGTTATCTTCCTCAAATAATTTTACTATTGTAGCCTCTAAATGGCCCTGTAAAGTCTCGATGTAGGTGTCCGAGTTCATCCGCCCTTCGCAGATTTTCACTTCGCCGACGCCCCTGGCCGACATTGAGCCCCAAACACGGATTTATGAATATAAACTGGATAGCAGTTACTGTATAACCTCACCACAATTTATCTCCAACCCTCCTTGGCCGCCATACTGTGCTAATTTTTAGTAACTTCCAGTAACTTTAATGCCTTACAGTTGTCGGAGCTATGAAAAATTGTCACCCTGAGTCTCCAGTCTGTCATTTGGTCGGCAATTTCAAAGTATAGTGAGGTTATTATTTATAACATAACAATAGATAAACCCTTGTTGGGGTAGGTAGGTAGCATTTTCGCACAGTATGGCGGCTATCGGTATCGAGACAATAGTGGGGATCAGCATTAGCTATCCAGTTTATATTCATAAATCCGTGGCCCCAAATCATAATACTGCCACCCCCAAATTTAACAGTGGGCACAACGCAAGCAGGGTTAAACTCTTTCCCCACCCTTCTCCTTACATAGGTAGATCCAGGCTGACGAAAAAGCTGGATAGTAACATTCAAAATTAATATTAAATATTAATGATTAATAAAAATAACTAAAATAAGTGTTTAAGGTCCAATTATACAAAAATATTATGTAAAAACATTATAAAATACGTACCTCTATGTTGCTTTCGTCTGACCAAATTACCTTTGCCCAGTCGGCAACATTCCACTTTTTGTAATTTCTTGCAAATTGAAGTCGTTTTTTAATGTGCTGCTCAGTCAAAAGGGGCTTCTTTCGAGCTTTGCGACCGTGTAGCCCCTTTTCCTTCAACCGCCGTCTAACTGTTTGAGACGATATCTCGACCCCACATTGCGCCCTTAGATCACGTGTTAAATCTTTTGAAGTTTTCCTTCGATTTTTTAGTGACAATCTTTCCAAAATGCGATCTTGTCTGGGTGATGTCACACGTTTTCTTCCACTTTTTGGCCTATTTTCTACAGAACCAGTCTCAGCCACTCGCCTCAGGGTATCTTGAACCGTCGCACACGAACACTTCAATTTTTAAGCAATTTTTCGTTGAGACATACCTGTCGAATCCAAAAAGACAATCTGACTCCGAAGAGCAACACTTAAATGCGGCCGTTTTGGCATGATGTTGTTGCTATCACTTCACAATATTAAACTAAAAGTTAAATTTGTAAAAATTTCACCCTTTAGATTAAATAACAATACCGTTATCGACAGGTACATGTAAACCGTAATATTAAAAATTTACATTCTTTCAAAAATGTACCTTATTTTACCGCCCTTTGGTGGAAATTTAAATTTTAATCTCATTAAAGGGTGTCAGGTATATGTATATGTAGCATTCCTTTTTAAATTCGGAACGGCTTAATACTAATGACAAAATCTTAGGGTGGCCGACTACATTTGAGCACGACTATATCCAAAAATATTAATTTGAAGATGAGTTATGGAGCAAAAATGCTAAGGGTGGTCAAATTACAAGCCTCTCACCTACTATTTTAATAAGGTAATATGATATTTTTATATGGTTATTGGTAACTCATTTTCGTCAATTTTTAATATTTTAACCATTATTATTTATACATTTATTTTTATTACAATAATTATAACGAACGGGGACGAATCGCAGGAGGCCAAACGGGGGGGGGGGGCGAAACGGTGGGGGCGAAACTGCGGGGGCTAAACGATGGGGGCGAAACATCCCTATCCCGTTATTAACATGTGAAAATATTTTACTAAATACAATAATTGTATTACATGTTAGAAAATTAATAATTGAGCAATCTTACTGTTTTTTTATCGATAAAATATTATACAAATACATGAATTGGTTTGCTACACATAGGCCCTAGGTGGTTCGAATTTCAGATTCTCATCAGGCAAACCTGGAATAATATTATTAACGCAAACAGTATTCAATTCAATAGAAAAAATAAAAATTCAAAGTTATTTGACATTTATTTAAAATAAAATTTTTATCTAACTTGATTCCAAAATCAATAAAAATAACAATTTTTGAAAATGTATCTAAACCGAGCAAATAAAAATTTAATAATGAAGCTAATATTGTAATTAAATTAAATTTGTTTTGTAGGGTCTTATATCATCTTATATAATTTTTCAAAAAAAAATTTTATAACGTAATATTCATTTACCTTTTTTTGTGGTCAAGTGATAACTAAGTGGTAACTGGTGCAAATTACACCAGCGGTTGACGGTTTTTCTAATCCTACCCGTAAATTGAGCCAAAAATTTTTAGAGTTGACCGTAAATTGAGTCAAAGAAAAGTTGTTATATTTTAATTCTTTACTTGTTTGTCAATAGGATTAGTGTTGCTAAGAAAACTTTTTTATATATAACAGAGGTGCAATTAGCTTATTTCCACACTGTAGAAGTTTCTACCGACCGGTCTGGTACTTTTAGTGAGTAAATCCGCACCCTACTCTTAGGTTCCCTCTGCTCCGGGCCATTTTGACAAACGTAACCACGGCAAATCTCAGATCCACCATACAATTTGGTTAGGCAATCTCTGCAGAATAGCCAAGAGAAAGGTCAATACTGACCAAATACCAAAAAACTGAATACTGCTCCGATAAGCGTTGCTGGATATTTCAAAGTTAAAGCGCAATATGCTTATAATGAAGTTACTTCCATTCCACTTCTATCGAGGACGTTAATTCTAACTTAAATACTATATATATCACAACATAGCGTAAATATATTTTGATACCTTCACAAAACTGCCACTGTGGACTGTGGGGATTACATAATATTTTAATCATTAATATTAATTCGGATTCGTATTAGCTGCACGGGTAGTGGTTCAACGCCCACTTTGTACTGAAGCTTTAGACTTATTGTACCCCGTTTTCCATTAAGATGCTAAGGAAAGTTATTAGTATTTCGATCCACAGTTTGATGTTCAACAGAGGGATGAGCTAAGAAATTCTGCCGAGTCCGGGATTTGAACCCAGAATTTCCGCTCATAACTCAACTAGCGATTACATCAAGCCCCCAATGTGGTTAATATGCGGATAAAAAACATATTATTTATAATTTATACTTTTTGGATCACCCTGTATGGTTGTATAAAGCGAAAATTATTAAATTCCATCTAATAGTGTAGCGGTCGGGTTCCTTTCCGGTTAAATTTCAAACGCAAGTATTTTTTTATATTCAATACCTATTAGAAACACAAAGAAGCAAAGTTTAGAAATGTTTGGAACATAACCAAAGTGCTTAAAAACCAATTGAGCTTCAGATTTCAACATTCGCGTTTCTGTAGCGCACTTTTAAAAATTATATGCGCTATCAGTGGCGGATGGTGACATTTTGGGGCCTGATGCTAATTATATTTCAGAGGCCCCTAGTAGGATAATATTGGGGGGGGGGGGGGTCAGTTGTCTAAGGAAAAAGACAAATTATAAAAATAATAGTATATATATAAAATTATAATTTTTAAAGTACTCGTATAAAAAAATATTTTATGCTATAAACTGTCTTCTACATTTGAGCCTGGCATATTCTTTAATTGCTTCTTTATAAGTAATTGATCTGGCTATGTCATTTTCTATAAATAATAAATTAAATTTCTTAGTAAATAGTACCAAATCAATTAAAAATAATTTAACTTACACAGTATTAGTATTTCTTAGATCCTGACCCTGTGATGTTTGTTACCAGCAGTTGCATTTAATATTTAAATAAATAAATATTAATGATTTATATTCACTAATGCACAGCTTTATGTTTATTGCAATAATAATAAAGTATATACCTAATATATCTGCAATCACAATATTATCTTAACGATCACTGATTACTACCACTATATTCTAATGTTCTATTTTTATGCACGTCTTAACGAAGCAAACTTTTAGGTAAAACATAATTTCAAATTTGCCGTTGTGCAAAATAGACCTTAAATTTTGGTAAAACCACCATGGGTAAAACTAAATCCAAATTATAATAAAATGTCCAGATGTTCAGTACTTAATTACTTCCAGTAAAATTTCATTTTCCAAAAAAAAAGATATTTTTACGGATTAAGTAAGCCTTAATAGGCTTAAAATTACCCTTGAATAATTTCAAGGGTAGTTTTATTGTATTGCTTATTACTAGTTCACTACAAAAATATTACCTCTACTACTTTTTATGGTCGACAGGCAATATAAATAAAGATAATCAAATAAATAACTTAAATGTCTTCTTCATAAATGTGCATTAAAAAAATTTTAAGTTAAGAAAAAACAGAAAGATTTTCAACAGTTTCAACGTCGAATGCTAAAAATATTAAAAAAAAAAAGATTGTTATATCACACAAATGTAAAAATAAAGCTACTTTAAAAAATGTTTTGTGGCGTTATTTGAGTGGGTACACTACTTTTATGTAGTTTTTCAAAAGGGTAGAAAATAGGTAGACACCAGATGCTGCGTTATATTGTAAAGAGTGATTACGTAGTGGATATGAAATGAAAGACAGAATAAAATAATTTGAAAGTGGATAAATGAATGTATGTTTTTATAAATTAACTGAAGCTCATAAAAAAGATAGCAATTCTAAATTCTATGAAATAATAAATAAAGTTTTAGGGGCCCCTTTGGGGCCCCCAATAATCGGGGGCCCGATGCTCTAGCATCGTAAGCATCCATATAAATCCGCCACTGTGCGCTATAATTATTAACGTGACCATTTATTTTTTCCCTTAGATTAGAACACCTTTAAATTATTATTGTTTTAAAAATTAAAATTTTAAAGTGGTATATAAGAGGAGGTAAGGGAATTAAAAAAATCAGATGTGGCTATGCCCATAACTTTATCATACTTTTAAATAACAAAAAAATATTAATAATAGTATATTAAACAACAAGTTTAGTAAAGCAAAGTTTTACTAAACGAATTTAGCCTTTGAGTACGAGCGAGCGCAGCGAGCGAGTAACTTAAAAGCTAATGAGTTTAGTAAAAATGCTTTACTTACAAGGTTTGTTTATACTATTTTTTCGGATTTTGTGCAATATCTAGTGCCGTTTTTGAGTTATTGCTAATTCAAAATATTTCATAGTAGGTACTTGTGTAGGTTGTTTATTGACAGTGACATTACTATATAGTAAAGTGACTTTTCTATGTGGTAAAGTGCCACTTTAATAAATGATTTTGAATTGAATCCGAAAAAGGATATTTACACGATTATTGATTAATAATAATTACAATGAATAGAGATTATTTATTATTACTATCGAGTAGAATATATATAAAATAAAATTATAAAATAAATATAATATAAATAAAATAATATAAAATAAAATTTTAAAAATAAGAAAGAAAAATTTTTTTAATTTACAAAATATTATTTTTTTGCGTTTCCGTCTACCGAATTTAACCAAAATCTAATCAGCTGTAAGTCTCAATATTTATGTACCTACTAAACACGAAATTTTGTTAAAAAATTCCTACCACTTTTTGAGATAGAGCACATAATAAATTTGAACACATACACATTAAACATACACACCCAGACATTTTTTGGAAATGGTGATTTTCCCCGTCTGGGACTCCAAAATGTCAAAATTTATCAAAATCTCAATTTGTTTTCTGCACGATTACAATACTTTTCGTATGGTAAAGTAAAAATTAAAAAGTCATCAATCAATGCGTCAGCTGCGCGCGTGAATTAGTCAAAAATCAAAAGTAAAAGGTAGAAACTGATCTCAACTAGTACTAAATGAAAAATATTTTTGGAAAAGATTATGAGGGACCCTAAATTAATTAAGTAACCAATCAGAACACAGCGATTCAAAATTTGAAATTCAAATTTAAAGTAACAAATCATAAATTTGATTGGTTACTTGATTATTTTGTTGAACAAGTTCGTATTCGATAGATATCTCGAGGTAAGTAAGGGGCTGTCCATTAATTACGTGAGGACGATTTTTTTTTAAATCTACAATTCGCTGCAGTATCTCCCGGTCTATTCTTATTAATACTCGTATAAAAAATATTTATGACTCTGATGTGGGAAGTTTTAGTATGTTGTTCAGTAATATTTGAAGATCATTGAAGCCAATTTTTAAACTTGCATTATATCAAAAATAATGAGAATTATCAGCAATATTTTTCGTCTCAGATAACATTCCAATACTTTTTATAAGAACATAAATAGAAGTAGAAACCCTTCTAAAGGGTTGTTTCAACTCCCACATGATTTATCTAAAACGTAAAATATTCCTCCCATGAACTGAAGCTGGATCCACTTTTACTTGTAGTCCGGGAGGCAGCGTTATATTTTGGGCAGTCATTTTACGCCGATTAATTGTTGCCCATTTCGATAGATTTAGTATTTCTAATAGGTAAACTGCGCGTCAACTGACGCACCCACGGTGGGTGTGAGAGACAAAGAAAGTGGTAAAAAAAAAATTTGTGATAGTATGCCGACTGAAACTTATTTTACTAATAGTTCACATCATAATGATTCTAACAAAAATAGTCAGCTGCATCGCGGAGGAGGGGTTATGCGTCAGCTGCGCGCGTGAATTTGTAAAAAATAAAAAAATAAATAGAAACGTCAAAAAAATTAACTTGTCAGTTTTCAAATGTCAATTCATTGTCAAAAAAAATTAAATTTTTATGGTTATATTCAAATAAAATTACTTTTGACATTTTCCAAATGTCAATTCATTGTCAATAATTCCAATCATGTGCACAGTTGACGCATAACCCCTCCGCCGCGATCACAGAACATATTATTTATAATTAGCCGCGATGCAGCTGACTATTTTTTTTAGAATCATTATGATGTGAACTATTAGTAAAATAAGTTTCAGTCGGCATACTAAAACTTAATTTTTTTAAATTTTTGAACCACTTTCCCTGTCTCCCACACCCACCGCTACTTGAGCAGCTGACGGTCGATTTACTGATTGGTGAACCGAGATCAACCAGCACTAAAAAATTCTGCCGGCATATTATACTCGGCCGTTTTTTAACGCTGCCTCCCGGACTATTGGAAAAATATACAAACAGGGATATCAGTACCTACACAACACAACAGATTTCATGCAATAAATTATATTAGAGATTTTGATTACGTTGATTCTAGTTTGAATACAATAGCAGAGGTTTTCCAAAGTGCTTGAATCTTGCAAAAGCTTGCAACTGTTCTTCAGCTTCAGACGTATGCTAATTTAATCACACAAACTTTAAATCGTACTATAAAATATTATAGGACAAGCAGACAAACAAAATATTGATCTTCAAGTCTTTCTTTAAAATATATTTAAATTATTGTACATACAAACTATATCACTTTTGTTATTAAATACATCTATAATAAATTCATAATACATTTTTACAGTATATTGATCAATTTTATTGATTTCATTAAAATAAATTGTATAGCACCTCTAAAATTATACGTCTTCATTTTTTACCTACATAAATGCAATTAAAAATTTCATGCCAATGCCGATGCTGGTAACGAACTATGCTTGGGCTTCATTTTATTAATAAAAACTTTCATGCAACCATTGAAATCCGCAGAAACTAATACATGACCACCGCAACCTTTAGTGTGCTGTTCTATCATTGGATCCACAATCTGAAGTAAAAACAGGGCATTTAATAAAAGTTAACTCAAATTGAGCTTTAGAACATTAATTACCTAAGTTAAAATTTACATACCTTTTCATTATGAAGTTCTGAATTCATTTGTTCGTCGACCATTTTTAAAATGTCATCTGGATTGGGGGAAAAAATGGCACAAGTTACCACTGCATTGTGAGCTTTGATAGCTTCCCAAAAATCATTTCTATCACGTCTAACCGAAGTAAACTTGGAGTAATCATGATTAGTTTTCCACACATATATATCCCTATTTTCAGACCCGCTGACTATGTATTTACCATCATGACTAAAGCTGCCTTTTATTTGACTACTGATATTTACATATCCCTTATATTTACAAGATAAATTAAGATCCCTTAAATCGTATAGTCTTATACGACTGTCGCATGAAGTCACTAATATTTTATCTTCTCCTGGCATTGGTTCTATTCCACTTATTTTGCGGCCAATGGCGTTTTTACCTCTTGTAGATCTCACATGAATTTGAGTATGATACTTCAACTGGTCTGTATTATAAAAAATACATCGTCCATCATAAGAGCCTACCACAGCAAATTTTCCATTTTGACAAAAATTTGCAGCTGTAATTAATTTAGATGAACCCTCTACTTCGTTCCACACAGCAACCTTTAAATAAATAGCTTGGTAAGAATAAAATAAAATAATATAACAAAAATATACCTTTTTATCGGGTATATTCCATAATCTCAATTTTCCATCCAATGACCCACTCAAAAAATATCTATCGTCTCGAGGGTGAAATACAATTGCAGTTACAAAATCTATGTGCTGGAAACAACACAGGCATTCCTTCCTAGAAATGTGCCATAAGCGAACAGTTTTATCCATAGAGGAAGATAAAATAAAATAGTTTTTTGACCATGCAACATCCAATAAATCAGATGTATGACCAGAATATGTACAAAAGGGTTTCGAAACAAAGATGTTCTTATTTCCCTCGTCAGATTTTACAGCTTCTGCTAGTAAATTATATTCATCGCTGGAATGATGAGATACCAATGATTCTTGAGATGGGGTAGGAGAAACTTTTTCAGAATTATACTTTGATCGCATATCCTACGATTTTCAAAAAGGATAATTATTTTGTGAAAAACTTTAGTGATAATTAAAACTGCACCTGAAAAAATGGAAATGCGTTTTTCACTACCCATATCCTTAAAACTTTATCTTGGCCAGCAGTTGCAAGTAATCGACCACATCCTGAAAATTTCATGCACCAAATTGGTCCCTCATGTTCGTCCTTCAATTCCTGTACGTGTTGGATATTTTCAAGTTCATATGGACCTTTATGAGAATTTGATGCCTAAAAATTACATGATTATGATTTATTATTATAATTACATATTTAAAATTATAATACGATTACAAAATAAGAGCTGTGTTTACCTTTAATTTTATGTTTTGTTCGCCAGGATTAACTTCATCAATTATATCCATAATTTCTTCCTTGTGACGTGCATTTGACATTTCTTGTGCAATAGTTTTAGCTTTATGCATGGTTCTCTTTACTGTAGAACCAAGCAATCGTTTAAGTCTTGCAGTTCTTTTACGAACAGTTCCGATTTCTACATCATTGTCATCATCTACTGGTATATCAACTTTCTTACCACCACATATACTTTCTTCGTCCGATTCTTTTTCTTTCTCAAGACTAGAATTACTTACGTATTCAGACGTTAACCTCATTATGTGTAGGGAAAGAGGATTTATACACTGGGGTAACTTTTCTTCTGCAATACTTAAAGGAACTCGTTCACCAGTGTCTAAATTTAAAACGGTAACTTGCTCTAGTATTTCTTTATCGGAAAGGTGTTTTCCAGAGTTTGTGCGGGTTCTAACACATACGTTCAAATTCTTCAGCATATTTTCATCACCAGCCGATCTTCTACGTTCTCTAGAATCTTTTGTCAATTGTCTTGTAGCTCCTCTGAAAGTTTTTAGATAATATATAATATAATAATAAAACAGATAATATTTAATTTATTATAAAATAACCAATACTTCGCTGAACGTAATTCCTACATTATTAAAAAGATAACATTAACAAAATAAATTTAAAAATACCTGTGTGGCCCTAAACTGTAGTGACCCACGCCACTTCGTGTTGTAGTTTTAACCGGATCATTGGAACGTGAAATTTGATTTTGCACTAAAAGTAATTCATTCTTTAAGCGTTCAATTTCATCTATAGACGGTCCTTCTGCTTTGGATACGTCATCATCTTGAGGTTTTACAACATAATGACCTTTGATAGCTTGTTTAATGTCTAGGGAATGAATAGAGCGAATGGTACTTGACTTTGAAGACCCCGAACTTTTATCTGCTGGACATATTGCTTTAGATTCTGGAAGTTTATCTAAAGAATTTTCAAATTCCCTTGTGAGAGATTCAATTGTGCTTGCAGGACTCACTAAACAGGAAGGAGTAAAAGTAGCATTGGATGATTCCTGAAACATTCAATATAAATTTTTGCAGGCAGATGTTAAGATAAGTATTACTAGAAAATTACTTACGGCAAGAGAAAGAGAAGATACTGCAGTTTTAATTTTCTTTTTTCGACGTGGTGGAGCAACAGGTACTACACATCTTAACGTAGAATAACTTTGTGAAGTGATGGTAGATTTAACAGTAGTACTAGTTGGTTTTGTGCTAGCAATTACATCGGGCTCTTGTAAGGGAAGATGAATTGTTTTTTCATCCGAATTGGGTTCGGAAAGAGTGTTGCTACTAGGAAACTGTGAAACTTCTTTTGAACTTGGAGATGAACCCGATTCATGTGAACTTACAGATAAAGTTGATGTCGATGGTAATTTTTTATTGATCTGTACATCAGCGATACCTGCAAAGCAATATATTGTAATTGAAATATTACCTAGTTAATATTAAGAAAAGACTAATTAAAGGAAACCTTTATTAATTTACCTTCAATTGGTCCTAAAACTCTTCCTGCTCTAGTTAAAGAATTTAAACTTTGTAAGCTAACAGCATCGTGCTGTATAATTCTAAATGGGTGAGATGTTCGATTGGAAGGCACAAAGACACCTTCAACTGAAGATGTTTGACTATCGGGGGGTGTTACAGTGCTACCTTGGCAATCCTCATCGTCAGTTTGCAATTTGTTTCTGAGTTCGTTAAATTTTTTACGGCCAGCAGTAGTAGTAGGTTTAGCCTAAAAAAAAAATTCCATAAGTGATTCAATTCAAACCTTAGATCAATTTAATTGTACTTATGAAGTAATCACAATATTGTAATCATTGTGTTAAATTATTACAAGCTTTCCAACAAATAAATAATATTTTTCAAGATGTTTTCGAACAAATTTTATTATATGTAACGAAATTGTAGTATATATGCAATCCTATTTGTAGTTAAAAAACAAAAGTTGAAAATTTTTCTAAAATTTACGTAAACATTCAGGTCCAGTATTTTAGTTGCTAGTTAAACTAAATTCAAGGTTTAAACTACGTTTATGGCTACCTGAATGGTCAGATATTGAGTTTAAACTCTGATCGTAGTTTAAACCACAACTGAAATACCGGCCCTAAGGGCCACTTGTATAGTGGGAGTTTAACTGCCAATCAAAGTTAAACCAAGATTAACTTACTTTCAAACCAATCAGAACGCTCAATTTCATAGTTAATCTTGGTTTAACTTTGATCGGTTGTTAAACTCGCACTATACAAATGGACCTAAGTGTTACTTTATAGTATCATAAAATTAAACAGTAGTACATAAAGCAAAATCATATATTCTAAAGAAGCTTTAACAAAATTTCACTGTATTACCACTAATTTATTAACTAGGGATACGCAATCATGACATCGAAATGGACTCTCTTTCGCTTTATTCCTGCGCCTTACCATAGATAAGAAAGGGTAATATACATGCAGTTTGCACGTGATTTATGGGGAGGAGCTTGACAGAGAAGGATTAATCTAGGTTGCCTTGTATTTTTACAAATTCAAACGCCATGCAAAAATTATATGCATCTACTTACAATAAAAAACTGTAAGTACAGACGGTTAATAGGGTTGTCTTGACCTTAGAGCCGTTTTACATTATAATAAAATTTGTAGCAAATCTATGACATAAAATTGCATTCAATTTTACAAGAGTGTCATACATGAAAATTACTTCACAAATTTGCATCCCAAATTTGATACCAAATATTTATTATCTGTTCTATTCTCCATCCAAAATGCGATTGTAAATTTTTGGTACGTTGACGACACGTGCTTGACGTTTCGACTGTCGAAATAATTAGAGAAAAATGTCATGGTCCCGCGAACAAGTAGAAATGTTAATTGAAGAATACAAAAAACATCCATGTTTATATAAAGTTAAATGTGTGTCTTATAAAAATAAACATGCTCGTAACGAAGCATTAAATTTAGTTTTGGATTCCTTGCGTGTTATATCAAAAGGTGTTACGCTAAATGATATTAAATCAAAGTGGAATGGTTTGAGAAGCACATTTATGGCTGATTGGAGGAAAGTTCAGGAATCACAAAAAAGTGGTGCAAGTTCAGATGAGGTTAGAAAATTAATCTAAAAGTTCAGAGCAAAATTACATAAAGTACTTATTTTAAGGTGTATCAACCTACGATATGGTACTTCAGAGATATGTTGTTTGTGTTGGATGATAATGATCCGAGACCTTCCCTTGACAGCATAAACAACATAGAGGCTAGCAATGAGCAGAATGGGGTAAAATATTTGTTTTTACATGAATACCCTAAACTAAATGTACTTTGTTATTTTAGATTTTAACAGAAGCCTTGGTGTTCGAAACCGATAAGGAGGAATCATTTGTAATTGATATTGATGCCTCACAAATAAGTATAAGCTCGCCAAGCAGCAGTGCACTAGAGTGTTGACAAAGCACCCACCTACAAAAGAAAACGTCAAGAAACAAATAAGGGGGACACTTTGGTTGAGACTGCAACTGCGGCTATTAATTCAATGTCGTCTTATTTAATGAAGAAGCAAGTTGTAGTAGAAAAACCAACCTCATCTCTTTTTGGTGAATTTGTAAACCAAAAATTAAACGAAATACATAACAGTCAAGTCAGGAACGAGGCAGAATTTTATACAAATATTTACAAAACAAAAATGTTTAGTTGTTTATTGTTCAAAAATTTAACATTATAAATTATTATTTTTAATAGCATTTTCTTGCCAATCTACTTTTCCCACATCAGAATTAAAATATTCTTTGTACTCATCTCTCACTGTTCTTGAAACTAATGCGGATCTATTACTTGTCTGTGTTCTCCCTATTTTAGGCAATTCTGTTACATTTTGTTGTTGATTTAAGTCGGTATAAACAGAATCTTTAGTTGTACAAAGATAATTGTGTAAAATAACACAAGCCATTATAATTTTCTCGACTTTTTCTGCCGATAAATGAATTGTGTTTAACAAAACCCTAAAACGATTGGCTAAAACTCCTAAACTAGATTCCACCATTCTCGGTGCTCTCGATAATCTATAATTATAAATTTTACAATCATAATTAAGCCCACGTTGAGGGTAAGGTTTCATTAAATTTGGTAGCAACGGAAAAGCATCGTCTGCTATAATTACAAAAGGAACTTTTTCTGTGCGCCTAGGTAAATTACTGGGATTAGGAAAATTCAAAGCATTTGATTTTATTGCCTGCAACAAGTTGCTCTGATTAAATACACCGGCATCACTATCACATTCTTCCGTTTACTCCAACATTTACATAAGTAAATCTCTATCAAGCATCTGCCAAAGCTAACAGAACTAAGCTGTTGGTGCCTTTATAATTAAAATAGTAGGACCCATCTGAAATTGGTGCTCGAAATTTAATGTCGACCATCTAAAGCACCTAAACATTGAGGAAATTGCCAAAGTTCATTAAAATTCGAAGCTATGGTTTCCCATTCACAGCCAGTCCTGGGTGTCTAAACAATTACTATTATTATTTATATCATTTACATCAATTTCAACAATTGCACCTTCAAATATATGGGTTGAAAGCGTTTAATTATGGCATCGCATACTATGGGAATGAATTTTGAAATAGTACTTTCATGTATTCTACTACTATACATTAATGAACGAAAACTTTCACCTGTAACTAGGAACCGCAATGTAATTTCCAATATAAAAAGTGATTTTCATACTTAAATGCCCTTTTTTACAACTTCAAACTCACTTGCTTCTTGCAGGTATTGCACTTCTAAAAAAAGTGTCTTCCGTTTTTATATCATTTTCTATTGCACTGAGTACGTCTTCTACTTGTTCCTCACTTAATCGAAAAAAGTTCCGATATGAACAAACATCCTCATTTTTCAATTCTAAATTTAACATATTATTGCAGTTATTGCATAGAATTCAAAAAAATATAAGAATAATACAATACGTAGAAAATCAAAATTCAAAAAATTTTAAAAAAGAGACATTTAACAAATAACAGGTCTGAATTAAGAAAATTTGAAAAAATGAAAAATTCGTAATACGACAGTACAATATAACGTTATTTCATGGTTATTGCCATTCTTCAGTTGCACGCAGTCACTTATTACATTGTGAAATAAGAAAAAAATTTCAAACTAAACAAAAATATAATAACGTTATATTGTACTGTCGTATTACGAATTTTTCATTTTTTCAAATTTTCTTAATTCAGACCTGTTTTTTGTTAAATGTCTCTTTTTTAAAATTTTTTGAATTTTGATTTTCTACGTATTGTATTATTCTTATATTTTTTTGAATTTAACCATAAATACATACTAAAAACCACAAATTTACTTAAAATTTTTTATTTTGAGTTCTTTTTCTATTGCATAGAAGACGATATCATTACTGCTATACCTAAAAACTACAAAGCTTGGATTTCATCCACGTCTTCAGTTCCCTATTGAAAAAGAAGAAGACAAGAAGATAACTTTTCTTTTATTTATATTTTATACAATGAACAAAGAATACAAAATATTGTAAAAAACTAAATTAAACTGTAGATACATTCTTCTATATTATGAAATATTGCTACTGAGAAAACATATCTTTTTCACGTTTTCACTTTTTAAGCAAGAACGCTTTGCAGTTATAATGTTGCCTGCTTTGGAAAAAGTTCTTTCGGAGAGTGTAGAAGTTGCAGGAATACACAGATAACGTTTTTGCGTATTTAAATAATTTCGGATATTTATTTTCATTACTTTTCCACCATTGTAATGGGCACATATGTTTTGGTATGATTGGTTCAGTAAAATATCGATCAACTTCATTATGTATTTGTATTGCCTACTTCCTCGTTAGGAAACAAAACATCGAAGGCGGTCTTTCTCTTTTTTTCAGGGTTAATAATTTCTTCATCAGCATTTTGGATAATTAAATCTTGCTCACTTGATAATTTGTTAGTAAAATATTGTTTTGTTTTAATTAAAGTTCCCAACAATCTTTCTTTATTTTTAAACCGTGGAACCTTAAACGTACTAATGTCCAAGAGTTCAACTTTTTCATTACCAGTGAGTGAATTATGAAATACATTTTTAAATCTTAATTTGAATTCGACCAGCAATAGTTCTTTTAAGTTTTTCAAACCTATTGAGTCATCCTGTTTCACGTCGGAAATAAATTTGTTTGACAGGGACTGGAGAATCAGCATCACCATAGAAATTGTGGGTTGACTTTGAAACGACAATAAAGTAGTGACCAATTCGAAGGGTTCCAATATCTGCACAACATTTTCTATGACGTACCAGTCTTCTTCATTTAGGATTAATTGCTGGGCTTGGTCTCGCGCTGTAACTGTCCTATCAGACAAAACGCTTGTTATAGACTCACGTTGCTCTAAAATTCTACGTAACATATAAAATGTTGAATTCCAACGTGTTTTTACAGATTGTATTAGTTTGTGGTTTTCCAAACCCAATTGATTTTGCTTCTGCGATAAAGCAGTTGTGGCTATGTTGGAATGTTTAAAATGGCCAACGACGCTGCTACATTTGCTAATTTATTTAAATTTACTTTATTTTACTTTTACGTACTTTATTTAAAACTAGTTGTAAGGAATGAGCAAAGCAACTAATGGAATCATATGGCAACCCTCTGACTGCTCCAACAATATTTGGAGCATTGTCATGCACAATTGCTGTACATTTTTCATAAATACCCCATTCCGTCAATGTACTCTCAATTTTGTCATGTAAGTTTACCATAGTGTGACGTTCTTCCATTATCTCAGTGGTAATGTTTCGTGTTATATGCTCCCAGTTTGAGTTGATGTAATGAGCAGTTATTGTAACATATGATTCACTTGTTCGTGAACTCCAACAGTCAGTTGTACAAGCAATGTTTGTAATATTATTGAATTCTTCAACACATTTTTGCTTTTCTATTTCGTACATAGCATCAATGCGTGACTGGATTGTCTTTTTAACGGGAATTTCTTACGAAGGGCCAATATAAGATAATAGCTGTTTAAAACCTCGACTTTCAACGAATGCTACTGGCAACATATCAACACAAATCATTTGAGCAAAAACTTGGTGATATTTTCTTGTTTTTGCTTCGTTATTTTAGCCGATGAAAAAATTTCAGTCAATTTTGGTTGCACAGGTATTATAGAACTATCACTGCATGCTATGCTTGATCCATTTTCATCAACAAGATCTATTTTGCTGCAATTAAAATTAGAATTAATATATTATCAATTTTATAAGTAACCTATTTTGTATTTAGCATTTTACTTACCTAGTTATAAGATGGGCATGTTTACTTCTTATATGAGTCTATAGATTACTAGTAGTCGCTTTAATGCTATTGTTATAATTAGAAAATTTGCATTGGGCACAAGTCTCGTTTTTTTCAAAATAATTCCATATTTTTGAGCGAGAAGTCATTTTTAATTTATTTTTTACTACTGATTTACACTAATAAGTTAATTGTTCTATCTAAATTGTTATTAGAAAAAGAACCCAAAATAAAAATTTTAAGTAAATTTGTGGAATTTTAGTATGTATTTATGGTTAAATTAAAAAAATATAAGAATAATACAATACGTAGAAAATCAAAATTCAAAAAATTCAAAAAAAGACAAAATTAACATATAAACAGGTCTGGATTAAAAATATTTGAAATTATGAAAAATTCAAAATACGATATTACAATATAACGTTATTTCATGGTAAATTGTTATTACTGATTGAGAGTTAATTTCACTTAGGTATACAATAAAAATTAATAAATTTAAATAGGTACCAATTATGTTCGACAATTACCAATTATAAAAAAATAATATTCAAATTTCAAATTTTTCGAATATTCAGAATTCAGATTAGATTACATTCAAACATAGAGCCGGAATCTTTTAGATTTTCGGTGTGGTGCTCACATAATCTTCAATAGTATACATAATGTAGCTTTGCTAAATTTATTTTTAATATTATTAGAATTTGTAGTGTGTTGCCGAATATGTCAATATTCGAATAATCTGAATATTTTGAATGTTTTCCACCACCACTTATTGCACCACCTATCCGTAAGTTTAAGTTTTACTTAAATATTATTCCGACCAATGCAATGGGCAATCAGTGTACAATGAAATGGGGTGGGGCTTAGCGATTTAAGGGAAGTTTAACGTTGAATAATTTGAATATTCAAATAATTCGAATATTCAAATTATTCGAATATTCAAATATTCGAATAATTATTCGAATATTCGAATAATTCGATTATTCAAATTATACGTTGCGATATTATTCGTATTCAAATATTCGAATATTCGAATTATTAGAATTTGATTCCCAGCCTTACTTATAACCAAAGAAGTTATTACCATTATAGGTTAGAAAATAAGTTACGAAAACCGCAATATTTTCAGTTACGGCAGGAATGTCTAAAATGTAATAAGTAACTATTATGTGTGAATTTTACAAATAATATTTATTTTCAACAAATAAAAAAAAAAATAGAAAAATTAGAATGTTTTGATTTCTAATTTTAATTTCTTTCTTTTTATTGAAATTTTTATATAATTTATAACCTTAAAACCCTTCAAATCCTTGCCCTATTTAATACCTATTAAAATAAGTTACGAAAACCTTTAATACCTATTAAATAGGGCGCAAGTAATATGACAAAACTTAAAACAACTTAAAACTAAAGATTTAATTGTGAATTTAAAGACAAGGCAAAATTTGGAAATTTCTTCTTCATAATGCTCTATAAATAATCAAAATGTTTATCTAAATCGCCAATTTAATCAAAATATTCTACTTCATGTTAACAAACGTTAATTTTAGATGGTAAAACTTTATTTTCATTAGGTGGTTAAACACTTTGACAACATAAATCTCGCATGCGTCAACGACGATCCGAGAATTAATCTTAGTTGAAGTAGGATTGTTCAATATTGATCTCGGATCGTGTCCGATCTATATAGGATTATTACGACTATTGGTAGCATTTTCGAGCAATCCGAGAATTAATCCGTGATCTCTGACTGATTCTCGACTATTAGTACGAGCATTAGTATAATAATCTTTTTTAAAATTTTGTAACCATTACTACTACAGTAGCACTACAGGTCTTGTAGACCCATGGCTTAATATTTCGGCATTTAATACCTCAAAGATGTTGCCTACATCTTGTGAGAGGGAGAAATGTACAAAATATATTGTTTAAAAGGCAAAAGTTCAGCAGAGCTGATTTTCAACAAGTGCCTATTAAGGTAAGGAAGACCCTTGAATTTGGTTTGTCATCAGGAGTTCCTTCACATGTACTTTAAAAGTTAGCTTTGAACTGGAGTTCAGATAAAGAGAAGCAAACTTGTTAAACATGTAGAAGGTCCTATACTGGAAAGATCCCTCAAACTTCGAAGTCCTATGTGTAGGCACCGAGAGAGTTCCATTGTTGCGTAAATTCAAGTCATGACAAGATGATCTTTGATTAAGGAGTTCATGCAGATAAGTGGGACAACCAGATTTAAAAATGTTAAATAACAGAAGAGCGAATTGTAGTTGGCAGCGAGCCTCAATCTTCAATATTTGCTGTGAATTGTAGGTTGGGGTGACGTGGTCCCATTGATCGACATTGAATGCGTAACGAAGGCATGCATTCTGGAGCACTTGCAGTTTATTCTTTAAGTAACCAGTAAGGCATCCATAGTAGACTGCAGAACAATAGTCGACATGACATAGTACAAGGTTTTGGATCAGATTCCACTTGACCTGTGGAGGCAGAAGATGCTTATACAGCGATTTGAGTTTAAAGTAACCCGTACTGCAAATTTTATTTATATGGCTTTCAAAAGTTATGCCACAGTCCCAAATGACGCCAAGATTTTTTGCTTTCTCACTAAAGTCTATCACGATGTTGTCTAGTTTAATATCTGTATGCTTCGTATTGTTAGCCACTGCTCGACAATGTGAGCTGCCAACACAAAGACAGACAGTTTTGCTTGGATTTAGAAATAATTCATTTGAAGAGGACCAGCGTAGAACCCGTTTGAGACAAACATTTATGTCTCGGACAAAAATATTGAATAACATACTCACTGTAATGAAAATTTAATGCTCTAAAATTATTTTCAAAAGAACTTTTGTCTTAAATTAACAATAAATTGGTTAAAGCATTAAAACATTTTTCAAAAATTTGCGAATTTCACGAGCGTATCTCAAAAATAAACAGATATCCAGATATCCTCAAAAATAAGTAGATACATTTTTGTAATAAATTTTATCACCTTCAGTTTTATATAGAATATAATTTCTTGGTTAGGGCTAACTGTTTTCGAGATACAAGCAAAATACCAAAAGCAGGAACCTCCTTTGCACCACCTTGTAGCTCCTAAGTTCCGAGACTTCTGGTTATGTTCACCTCCTAACTAGTCCAAACACAGCTCTGAAGTAAAAAATTGGGATCTTTAGATTCCCGTTTTGAGCGTTCATTGCTTGGACTATTATCTCTGAATCCTAGATTTCAGTTTACAAAATATTTCAACTAGGTTAACCCTTTCAGATACGAATTATAAAAAAAAAAAACGAAAAATAATTTTAAACTCAACATGTGAACTTCTTTGATTTTTGAAGATACTACACGAAAATTTGCCCTAAACCTATGTCATCTGGAGAAGACGCTATGTCTGAAAGGGTTAAACATACTCGTAATTTATTTTCATATTTACATGTGGGGTATTCCATACCAAATCGACCACTTTTGACCCCGACCCTTTTCGATTTAGCTGAAAGTTATTAATCTTTTTCTACCCTATGGAAAACGGGTAAAATCTTTTAATTGCATTTATTTTATTGTTAAAACAAAGTTTTTGGAAAATAAAAAAAATTAAAAATTTAGAAAATTTCAAAAATTTTTTTCAATCGAATAAAAAAAATAGAAAACCAGATCGGCCCACTCTAGGATTAGGGGGAATAATCGCAGAATTAATTGAAGTTTTGAAAAAATAAAAAGTGGCGAACTTCGAGAAAAGAACGGTTTTCCTCAAAAAAAAGCGAAAATTACTTAGAGTTTATCATCTTAAAATTTTTTTGTTTTTTTTTCTGAAAACTACATTTAAAAACAAAAATTTTGTATATAATGAGGTCTCGAAAGGTCAATTTTTGAAAAGTTACTTGAAAAAAAGCTATTTGAAAATAAAACAGCCATTTTTTTGAAAAATTCCTAACTTTTTTTGGGTTGGGTAAAAAATTTTGAAAAAATTCAGAGAACCGTTTTCCATAAGGTAGAAAAAGATGAAAAACTTTCAGCTAAATCGAAAAGGGTCGGGGTCAAAAGTGGTCGATTTGGTATGGAATACCCCATGTATAAAAGATTTGAAGATTAACGGAAACTAGCAATTATTTAAATTTTTCTAGTTTTCAGAAAATAAACAACATAACGTAAATTATTGAATATTGCACTTGGAAGACGTCCATTAATTACGTGAGGCGTTTAGGAGGAAGAGGAGTCGAGCCAAATCTCACATGGGGGAGTCTCGGTAAAATTCATGTAACTTTTTCTCCGCAAGAAATGGTAAAATTGCGAGAGAACTGTGTTAAATTAAGTAAAACAAACAATCTCACGTGAGATTAGAGGGGGGGGGGGGAAAGGAGAGTCGAGCCAAATCTCACAGGGGAATCGACAAATCGTCTTACGTAATTAATGAACGCCTCCTTATTGGCAGTATTACTCTTTTAATTTTTGTAATTTTAATCGACATTGAAAAAATTATCTTTCTGAAACCCTCCTTCGCCTCAATATAATAAGTTTTCATTGCGTATTTCATAAAATCATAATTTCATCACCGAATAGAATAAAAAAAATGTATTAATAAAATGTTTAAATATCATTAATTATTGGTGACTGCAGTGTCTATTAATAGAAATGAAATAAAAAATGTAATGAGAGAATACAGTATAAACTACCATAATGTTAAATTCAAGTTAAAAATAGTGTAACCAAAGGGAAGGGAGTACTGCCATACAAGATTTGACAGGGAAGACCAAACAACTTAAATAATCTTCAAAATACTGTTACTGAAGAAAAACTAAACGTGGTTAAGAAAAAAATTAAAAATTCCACACACTTTCTGATGCACGATGACAAGTGAAAACAGAAGGTTCCAATATTAATCAACAAATAATTATACGTAAAATTCCACTATAATAGTGAATGGAATTTTAAACCTGAAATTTTGTACATGACAATAAATTTAAAGGTGATGAATCGTGTGAACTTTCATTAACCTGTATAATTAATTATAAGTAGATACTAAACTTTGAATATGAAAACATTATTGACAGGGTCGTATTTATGTGCAGGCTACTTAGGCTGCAGCCTAAGGGCCAAAATAAACAAAATCCACAGATATAATCTAAAAATTTGCTTGTTTGTTAAATCCATTTTTTATCTTGAATTTACTTCAAATAACAATTATTAATTATAGAAAATATAAACACCCGAGGGTACCGTACCACAGATTCAGCCTTAAATAGGGCCCTGATTATTGGTCTATCAAAACAAATAAATTATAATAAACAAAGCATGTAATTAGTAAGTATACTTACAAATTCATCTTCACGGGAGGTGTTAATTTTTTCGAAAACATACTTTTTAATTAATTTATCTTCATCTTTGATGTTGGATATATTTGGCTCCGAATTAGTTCTATGCTTTTCCCTAGTTAAAGTATTACTGTTCCTAAAAGAAATTCAAATTAAAATCGAGCGGGAAATGGGGAACCAATGATAATGGGTATTGTGATCACAAGTTTTTTAATAAAAATATTCTGATTAAAAATGAAATTGTCAAATTGTTTTTATTCAATTGTTAATAATTTGAACATTATAAACAGATAAAGTTAAATTTGATTTGTTATAGTTTTTTTGATAAATACGAATGAAAAGTTTTCCCAAGGTAATTCAATTTTGTGTAATCTCTACTTTAGGTATATTTTAAAACGAATTGGTGGCATACCTTGCAGCTTGATTTAACGCAGAATCTTCTGCATCGTAAAATTCTTCCGATTCGCTTTCACTAGACATATCAATTTAACAAATAACGAATATATAAATTCGGGTACGTAAATTTATTTACCGCTCCGCCATATTTGCGCTGTCAAAATTTGGTTTAGTGCAGATTTTACAGATTTTGTAGTAGTTTTACAGACCAACCATAGGGGATTGTCATTTATCTCGTATTTATTCGTCCAGATTCAGAGCGTTAGCACAACTCATATTCAAGTGATGGCCGTTTGCTCACCTAAGAACCAAATCAACATGGAGGACATATATGTCGAAGTATGCGGCGAAAATGGTGCTTTGTATAAGGTTCGTAATAATTAAAGTATAATATTATATTTTGCTTAATTTGTGCGTGGCTAATCGTTAAGTATGGCACTACTATAATATAGTTGGGTATATTGTTGTGCTTTCATACTTCACGAGTATTTCTGAAATTTTTAACACAGAACGCGGTCTTTCTGACGCCATAGCTATTTGACAGGGCGTGATTATCCATGTGTCTTAAAATAAATTTAACTGATCGTTTAAATTACTTGTAAGATAATTTTTTTTACAATTTATTTATTTAAATATGACAAAGGTTATTCACATTTAAAATTTATACAATCCGGCGAATATTTAGGTTAGTTGATGGCGAGTATCGTGTTTCACATTTAAACTGCACCATTGGAAAATCTTATTTCTTACCACATAAAATCCTTCTTTTTTATTTTAGGGCACCGTTCTCGACGTATTCGACGACGAAATATTAATACATTTTGAAGACGAGTAAGTCATTATTTTTCTTATCAAAATATCATTTTTTTAAATGTTAATTTCGCTTTGCAGGTGGCAACCAGATTCAAGATTTCCTTATTCTCAAGTAAAATTTCCACCGAAGCATGATCCTAAAGTTGAATTTGCAGAAAATCAAGAAGTCGAAGTATATTCACGAGCTAATAGTCAAGAAGCCAACGGTTGGTGGAAATGTCGTATTAAGGTACGGGTTTTATGTAAATACTAACTTGCAATATGCATATTTTTATTTATCATATTTAGTATCATTTATTTTATCTGTTCGAGGAAGGAGCAAGCATTTTAAAATTTATTAACTTATCTAGAAAATAATTGATCATTACACATTTTGAGGTTGATACATTCAGAAAGATATAGATTTAACAAATTTTTAATTACAAATTTGCAAACCTGTATATTGCTTCTCACGAGTACTGCCGAACAAATTTAATGTGTTCGATGGATGACCATTCGAATTATTAATCGGGAGGAGCTCCAAATATCAAGTAGTAAAAGTGGAAATATCAATAGTTGACACAATAATTGTTGGTTTTATGATTTATCATTTAAATCTTACTTTAATCTTTGTTTTTTTTTTATTATCAATCATTAATAATTTATAAGTAGGTTCTCTTCCCATTCCAAAGTACAGGTGTTCAGGAAAATGTGATTTTAATTGTTTTCTGCCTTCTCTGATATAATATTGACATGTCAGAAGTCAAACAAATTTTAAAATTTTCTGGTAAATAAGATAAGAACTTGGAATATCATCTTGTTTTATAAATAACCAATTTTGATAATTTGAGGCATTCACAACACCTTTTTAAAATGCTGGACTTGCAAGGTATTTTATTAAATAACTTTAATTTATAACACAATTTGCTTATTGGAAAGTTGGATTTAATATTATGACTTTTGCACAATACTTGTGCATATTTATTAAAGAACCTCAATATTTAATACGAAGATATAAAGTTTTGGACAACAAATTTACAAAATCCATTTTAGATTTAATTAATTTTCTTGGATTGAGCCGTTATTTCAATATTTTTGAGATTCAATATTTAATAGTGGATTATATAAATATTAATGAAAACTTAAACCAGATTCATAGTTTTATGCAATATTACAGGATTCAATTTTCATTTATGTAAAAGGTGGTATCTTTCCTTTTCATTAGAGACAATATTGAGAGTACAATTTTGTGGACAACACCTACAGGCAATGTACATGAATATCATTATTTTGATTAAGATTATTGCATTATAAGATTATTGCATTAACTGATCATTGGTGTTTGCTTATGAAATATTTTATATAATGGTTATACAAAAACTTGTAATTTTGCTTGATACTTAGTTTTTATTTATTTCTACAATATTGGAAAACCAATTGCGTACTGTCATCTCATTGATCATCATTTATTGCTGAACCTAACCTCTTTCAAGAAGGGTTTTTAACCATTCCCTACTTTGTTGGCCAGACTAGCATATCAAATGTTCTTAAAGCGATCACCCATTCAAGTGCAGACTGCAAAAAACTTTTTCTCTGATTTAATGATATTGAATATCTACACTATGTTACTGCTTCTTTGGTTTACATAAGTCAAATATTTTTTACAAGTTTTTTTGTAATTTTCCAGGTTCTAGAGGTATAGCAAGATGGTGATTTTATTATGATTATCGGTTTATACAACATTCCATTATACAATTTCTCTAACTTACTTCTTAAGTTTTTATGACTTACAGTCTGTTATGGTACTATTTTGTTAATTATCTTTATAAACTTTAATAGGCATACACACGATCGGACATGCCTTCGCGCCTACCTGAAGAGGCAAGTTTGCGAGTAAATATGATCATGACTTTTGTATACACACTGGCCTGAACGCACCATGAGTTCAACATACATACATACATCGGACATACATGTCTGATCGTGTGTATGCCCATTTAGATCTATAAGTTAGTTGGTAACCAATCGAAAAAGATTTTTTAAATTGACATCTATGATCATAAGAAAGATAGTTTTCTAATTAAAAATGTAATACTCCAGAGTTCCCACTTTTCTGGAATATCTGTAAAAGTAGGGAATTTAGAATTGCACAAATTTGGTCATCGAATTTTTTATTTTTAAGAAAAAGACTTAGCAAGACATTGGGCCAGGGAGCCCAACAGGAGCTTCTTTGAAACTGAAAAACAAAAAAAAAATTTTAATTATATTTTTGACTTACATAAATTAATAAAATTTGGAATTTCTGAAATTTACCAAGGTTTGGAAGGTTTGGAAACTTGGGGAGAATTAAAAAAGTCTATTTCCATTAATAGAGACAATTACCTAGCACCATTAGTTAATATGTCATCTTCTGTTTTTTTTTTTTCTAACTCAATCTTAGTCATAACGGGCCACCGACCTAAAACCTGCAGATCCATATTATCTAATATGGATATTTCTTTTTTTTTTTTCCAGTTTAGAAATTGGCATTTGGATATGTCCAAGGCATTGAATTTAATATGGAAATTGTATTCTTCATCAGTTAATTTCTCTTGGGAGTGACATATTTCATTTTGGTATATTTTAAATATTATATTAATAAATGAGACGGTCATTAGCCTAGTATGTCAGCTGAAGAATTGCTGACACTAAGGTACCTGGTTCGAACCCGGAGAGGTTTGAAATTTCTTATGATCATCTCCGTGCTTTGCAGGGCACATAAAGCCAGCGGTCCTTCTGGGTTGATGATTTGCCCTCATCAACAAAAAATCCAGGGTTACAGGCACATCTGAGACGAGCCCAACAAGCTGCCTCAGATGTAAAAGAATTAATAATATATGCTCACAGAGTTGTTACTTCAGGATTTATCCTACCCTAAAAGTGGAAGAGGAAGATATTAAGTGATTCCTCATCTAAATGACACCTGATAAGCGTGTCGGAATATCAGTCGAGTTAAAGGCACCTATCGAAGTTTTCCTGTCGTCATATTTCTGGTGTTTTTGATACCCCATTCTGCATATTCCATTTTCTTGTAGTTCTGCAAGGTTAATATTGTCGAATGTCTTTATATGTAAGGTACTTTCTTTTTTAGATATGTTGTAGTCGGTCTTTTCTTGGCAAAAACACAGTTGGTGGTTTTGTTTCTTTCGATGCATTTACTATCTAACAGTTCAGAATTGGTGGATCAATTAATGGGGCAAATGTGATGCGGGGGTGCGTTATCGCAGCTCCCAAGTCCGTTGCTTTGTTATTGGTTTATCATGATTTTGCTTTCTTTAAATACAAAACAAGATTTTCTTGTTTTGTTTATTGTTGGTAAATTTTTAATGGTATAAAAATTATGTTGGAGGTCCTGTTTTCCTGATATGATTATCACACACATTTTTCGTTGTTAAAATTTTCAAGTTGACAAATTCGTAATTTTGGTCTTTTGCAAGAGATTTTTGGATTAGCAAAGTACTACGAAAGTGGGTTTATTTTTTTTTTTTTTAGCCCTTCCGATTTATTGGGATTTATTCGCTGCACTTAGCATTGAAGATTGTTATTGATTCGAAGATCTCTTATCTCCTTTGGAGGATTTAGTATTCAGATTTCTTTTTCATCTTTACAACTTCTTGAAAATACGAAAATTACAATAAGGAAAATTGACCCTCAACATCTGCGAGGGTTTTTGTTTACATCTTACCTTCCCGGCAGTAAATTGCTGTCCAAGTTGAACCAAACATCATATCGTTATCATTTTGGTGACCGCCATTGCAGTGGAACAATCGCTTTGTTTGAATGTCGATTTTTAGAAAATCAATTCACCCTTAACTTAAATATTGATCCACAAGCGAGAACGTCTACCATCTTAATCCAAGTTAATTCAATTATACCACCTACCAGGATTCCGTATCAGCTGTTGAGATAAGTGTTCTGTGCCGTCTATGTTATTTGTTATTAATTATTATTATTGATTATTTTTGTTGCGCCGTAATCTTGCTTAGTCTATATTACCACAAGTCATTCGATTGTTTTTGCCTTCTATTGGAGTTTATATTTTGTATAACTACTGTTAAAACCACATATAGCTATATCGGGTTGGTTGCGCAAAGCTTTTCGCGTTTGGTTGGATCAAATCAAAATTTGGCGCTATTTTATTCATTCAATAAAATCACTTATAACCAATTCAAGAGTATATTCTTATACCAATTTCAATTTTGTTTTTGAGTTTAATTACACTACCGTTCGTGGTTTGGGTAGTAGCACAGTTTGAGAGGTTGATTTTTAACCACGTGGCGCCTAGGGCAAAACATTCAACCTTCTCGATTATTTTTGTTATCAATTTTGAAACTCACCAACCACCTTTTTTATTTAGTTAGCTAGCCAGGGCATTGCCAATTTTTACCCTGAGATTGGGATTACTACCAACAATCCTTTGCTCAATTTTGAGCGTGGCAACTATATATTTTTTTAACAATGTTAGAGATACACAATGCCTATGTGTAGTCTTTTCATATCGATACCTTTTTGCATAAGTATCATAAGTGACATTTTTCCTAAAAACAGATTTCCCGGCTATCGTAAGAATCAGACTTTTATACACATTTTGGAAATCATAATTATATTTTTTTTAAGTTTGTGAAGGTCTAAACTTAATTTTATTTTATAGTAAGCAACAAATTAATGCTAACAAATAACTCAAATAAACAAAATAAAACGTCTCCTGTAACGCCTAGGACTTTGGAATTTTTTTATGAAATTTTCAGGAATGCCTTATTTTAGCTAAAAAATTATATTATTTTTATTAAAAAAACTTTTTTAATTTTAAAAGTTTTCGTTTTTTTGGACATTTTGTCTAAAGGACTTGGTGAACCTGAGGACAGATAAAAGAAGTTTAAAATATATTTATTTGTATTGTCAGAATACCAAACCTCATGATATTATTACGTATAAATATTCATTTAATTTTTTTTTAAATACTTTTTATGAATGGTAAAAGTTGATTGTGTTGGCAACGCAACACTGGGCCGAAATGGGTTAAGGGTGGACTTTCACAGTCTTAGTAGAAAATGCTCATCTTATAAAAATTACCTTGCAGAATTTACTTAAAATGTTGAAGTACAAAAATATTAGATATATTATTGACGATCACTGAAGTTCCACTATCACAATATTATTAGATTATTACTATTGAAAAATAATTTAGAATTATTTTTAGCTGTGCTTTTAGAATAGGTTATTTTCATTAATAAGTACCAAAAACTAAGCAGCTAGCTGATCTGATTAATTTATAATTAATATTTAAAGTTACTTGTAAAGCGTCGTTCTCAGCCAATTAACCACAACATAGCATAGCATAACTTATCATAGCACTACAAAACAAAATTATATTGATTTATTTGACATAATTAAATTAACTAATTATTTAATAATAATTTCGCGATAATTATACTAATTATAGTACAATACAAATTATTATTACTTTCTGACGTTTACTTTCAATTTCTACCAGAGCCTTCCTATTAATTCGTTGGTATAATAGGTAAATTCATAATAGACCTAAAATCGTTAATACTATGGTATGCCAAATTCGTCATTTGTCAATTTGAACACGCACATAAGTTTCAAACTTATGTGCTAAGCTATGTTGTGTCACGTTAATTTAATGAGAACGCTACCTAATTTGTAATATTAGTAAATTTTAATTATGAAACAGGGCCCAGACATTGAATCTTGGTTTTAACTTCTTCTTCTTTAATTATAGGCATCTGCCTGCTTTTCTTCACGCTTTTTCCCTCTTCACATATCCTCTGAAATGTGTATGAGAAAACATGTCTTCAAAAAGTACAATTTTCATTGCTATCTAGGAGCTTATTATTGTGTAAATCTAGCTATCAAGATTGGTTCTATAGTCCATTTCATTTAAGAACCAAGTAAGAATTTGTACTAAACCGATGATCTCGAAATATTAACCAATGAAATTGGTTTGAAATTAGGTGGTTTCACGCTAGCGAAATTTACGTGTTGTTGACATAACATTTAATTTTTTGTATTATATTAAATAGTTCCTATGCAGTATTTCTCTATTTATTTTAACAAAATTACTTTAAAATTGAAATAAATTTGTGAAAATTTAAATTTCTAGTTATGAAGTAAACTTATAAAGATTCTAGATTAGGCAACACACGTAACACAATATATAATTGACGTTTCCTTTTGTAAATGTAGCTTTGCGTTCGATCTGCCACCTACATTTTTAGTATCGTGGATTTGTATCACAAACGTTATTATAAAGGTGACAGTTATGACATAACATTAAAGGTTTTCGGCAAATTGGTATTACTCTAGGCGTATTCTTTTTACCTATTTTATTTCTATCTCAGTTACGGAACTGAGACGAAGTGAGCTGAACCGAACAGAGAGTCAACGTGAGAAAAACATAAGGTAAAAAGAACACAAATACACTACCAAAGCATAATGCAAAAATTACCTACCAACCATATTATATTTGGTTATATAATTATATTATAATTAATCGTATATAATTATATACGTATATTAACGAATAAATCATCTTTTTTTCGTTTTTTACCTGCAAGTCACTTTTATGTAAAATAATAAATTACTAAATTTTTATTAAATTTAAATGTCAAGTACAGAAGTGTCACAATTTAACCAAAAATTTAACGAAAAACCACACTGACAGATGACTTATCCCTTTTAAATCAACCAATTCGAACTATTTCCAAATTAAACTCAGTTGTAACACTTTGAAACAGCAAGATCAGTTGGGTTAGGGAGGGAGGTAGTTTTCTCAGTTAAAACTCAGTTCGGCACGGCATCTGAGTCAAAAACTGTAAAAAGAACACCCATTTAACTGAGTATCTGAGTAGCTCAGTACAATCTCACTTAAAGTAGGTAAAAAGAATACAGCTTATATCGTTTTCACAAATCGTTATTTTAACATGATCTTTATAATAAAGGTTTTCTTAACATTTATAGTGCATACCAATTTGCCGAAAACCTTATTGTATGTCATAATTGTCATCTTCATAATAATGTTTGTGATACATAATAGCCCTGATTGTTTATAGTAATTAACATGTGAAATTATTGTAAATTATTATTGTAAACGAAACTGAATAAAACAAAATAACCATGACAAATGTAAACATCGTCAGCTTAGTTAGAAACCCTCGTAAGTCCATAAAATGTCGAAAATTACATTTTGGCACAAAAATATTTTTAAAAAATGAGCTCTATCGACCTAAAAAACCTCATAAATGTAAAAAAAATTCAAACTGATGTTTTAAGCTATCAAAAAATTTCTTTTACCACTATTTGTTTTAAAACGTTTTATGTTTCCCCTGTAAAATTGTGCAATTTGGACTTACGAGGGAGTCTAACTAAGCCGACGATATGTAATAATTTGTAGCTTTTCCAACTCAATGTACTTGTGAAATAACTCAACATTTATTGGTTCATTCAATTTTTTACCAAATGAATTCGCGTATTTTCCGAACATTACTGTTAATGACACCGACAGATAGTATATTCAAACCTTTCCCAAGAAAACGTAATAATGAAGATATTACCACATTATATAATATTATGAATTGTTTATTTTTGTAGTTTTTTTGAGTATCATTAATTTTAATATTTTTGCTTACAGATGATGAAAGGCGACTTTTATGTATTGGAATATTTGGGTTGGGATACAACCTACACAGAGATTGTAAGTAGCGATAGACTTCGTCCCAAAAATAATAATCCACCGATCGATAAAAGTATGTTTCATAAATTTGAAATTGAAGTTCCCGAAGACGTTCGCGAATAGTAAGCATTTTTACTTGTTTAAATTAGATTATTTTTTTATATTTTGATATTTTAGTGCAAAAATTGAAAATGCTCACAAAGAATTTCAAAAGGCTATTGGGGCAAGTATAATTAATTACGATGCTGATCGAGGAATGTTGGTGGTAATATCTAATTTCGAAGCTTGTCGTAAACGTGCGTCTATGTTGCAAGATATGCACTTTAGGAATCTGTCACAAAAAGTTCTTTTACTTAAACGCACTGAAGAGGCTGCTCGTCAATTAGAAAGCACTAAATTAGCAACTGTTGGAGGGTAAGTAAAATTTTATTTTGTTTTCTATAAGTTGCATATCATATGCAAATAAGATCTTTTAATGTGGGTGCAGAACGAATAACCTAACGTTAATAAGTATATAATAATAGGCATTAAGACTGATGCTGTCATACTTTTACTTAATGCCAATGCAAGGTTTAGTGAAATCCTTAATTTTTAGTTAAAATCTAACTATAGAATTCATTATTTTTTAAATACTGAATGAACATTATATTACTTTCTATTTATCTTGAATTTATTCCAACTAATTGTAACGACTTATATACTGCCGTATTTGGTATAATAATAGCTATTGTTTCATAGTAAACAATAACAATAGTTATCTAACATCCTAATGTTGGGTTTCACAAAAAAAATTTTTAAATTCAATCTACTATAAAAAGAAAAACTTGGAATTTTTCTATATTTTTTTACTTACTTTAATTCATAACCGGAAAGCTGTTGATTTCTATATCTACTATAGGGTTTTTTTAAATAGGGGCTTTACACTTTTGACTAATGATTGTGAACACACCTTTAAACCAATTCATTGCACTGTCAATGTCAAGACTCTCACTAAAGTCTACATTTTTATCATAGTAGAGTATAATAAGTATAAGAATAATTATTAAAAGTAATGAAAATAAAATAATGAAATTGAGGTTCGATGAAAAATGGTTTAGTCAGATTTGACGCCTTTAGACTTCCCTTGGGTATTACATGAAATCCTTGGTCTATGCCAACAAGCTGGCGACGTTACAGGAGCTAAAGCCAAAATAGAGCGTGAAATGGCGGTCATTCCTGCCAAAATGTATGGCCGAATGATCAGAAATTGGGTTCAGCGAATTGACCGCTACAAACGTTTTGATAGAGGGCATATGAACAAAGTGGAATTCCATTCATAAATGTTTTCATTGTACTTTAAACCAACGAAATTTTGGGTTATCTCAAATAGTTGACATTTTATTAAAAACAAAAGTGGCAAGTGCTTAATGAAAAACCCTATATTATAATTTTTATCAAAATATTAATTATTGTAGTAACTATCATAATAGTAGCTTTTAAATTTTATAATACATTTCTAAAATCCAACATTTTCAGTTACAATTGCTAATATAGTATGATTTTTTAAACTTCAATGTTACATCATCCTAATCCAACCAATCACTAAGGTTGGTTTTGGGTTACTTATTACTTAACATATACTTATACCTATAGTCGTAATCACAAAAAATGAAGGTTGTGCAATTTTCGATGTGTCCAAAACTGAAACAATTGCGATACATTCATATAAGTGTGTCTTTGTTGCACCTGTGTTATTGATTAAAAATTTGGAAGGGCAGTTGTCGATGCTTGATTCAGATGGTTCTTCATTATTCGTGACCACGACTATAGTTAGGTTATTTTAACTAAGAATGACAGTAGTGTTTAGGCAATACGACTCATGGCAATAATAGGCATTTTAAGTTTCAATAAATTAAAAAGTTGTTCAATTGAAATTCCAAAACAATTGAAAAAAATATTTGGCATAGTCAAGTATGTCCAAAGATCAGGTTCTGATATAATAGCTAATAAATGCACTCCAATGAATGTTTTATGCTTTAATTCACAGTTTTGAGTTTGTATTTAAAAATGTTCTAGCTAAAGTTATGACATAAAATGAATGTGCAATACAAAGTTTATTCAGAAACAAGCTTATTTCATTGTAAAACACAGTTTGGTCAAAACATGGACAGCATGAAGCCATCGATAAATAAATTATTTAGAAAAATTCCCAACTTTTTTTATATAATTATTATGAAGTACAATAAAATTGTTAACAAAACGAGAAGATGTTTACAAACCTGGTGGAATTGTGAGCAACGACTGCAAGTGAATGGGTTTCAAGTTGACAGTTAATTCATGTTGCTTAAGCCAAATTACTTAGATTGATTGCAGACTGTCCATAGTCACTCGAGGGTTAAAATAGATATTCTAGTTCTTGGTTGCTGTTAAGATCAGTAAAATTCAAAATTTGACAATGTTAGTCTGAATATGACCAACGAATTTCTGCTGTCACTAATTAACCTAATTGTATTATTAAGGCGCTACATTAGCATGTGACTTTTTAAAATCAAAACAAACATTCCCCTTGCGCAGTTAATTTTATTTCAACTATTATAAATATAAAGCCTCCAAGAATAAAGTTTGATCAAATGCCTTTATTTGTATGATCAGTAGGAATTACAGCTCTTTTATTACTTTTATCTTTACCAGTTCTTGCCGGAGCAATTACTATACTTTTATCTCTTTTAGACAGCGACACCGTACGTAATCATTATGTACTATAAAATAGGAAATTAATGCAGATTTCTTTTTTTTCAACCAAGATAAAAACTGTATCCGATAGAGAACATCGTTTCTTGTTACATTTTTGAAACGTCATATTTCAGAGATAAGAAAAGAGTGGAATGCCATAAGAATCACGTGAACATTATGTGCATTTGTTATTTCAAATTGCATTACAAATTACAAGTGGCAAAACAATTATTAAATTCAAGGGTTTTATTTTTATTACAAAATATTACTTTACTTAGGTTGAAATACATGTTTTTAATACATAATATGTAATGCAATTGGCTTAACAATTTTTTAAGTTTTCAAGTATAGTCGCAAATAAAAGTAATTCATGTAATATATGTAATTCAGGCAAAATATTATACAATCCACATTCGGTTATGCTGGGAACATAATTTAGTTAATCATCTTGTGGTTCACATTTAAAATATCCTATTTATAATTTTTATGTTCCCCTAAAACATGTGACGGGACATTCTTAATATCTTCTTGTAATGCAGAAATTTTTGTGTTAAGTTCCGTTTCTTCATTATTTTTGTATTTCACTGCCACTTTTATATCTTTTATGATTCTTGTTACAGAATTGACTACATGCTTTCTCAAGTTCTTCGGAATCTTCTTACTATTAAATTTACTTGCTGTTCTTTCTGAAAAAGAAAAAAAGCATAATTTGTAATATATTAATAGTAAACAGGTGAATACCATCCAATTTTCGCAATGGATGAAAACAATTTCTGTACAAATGATTCCTACATTCAACTTTCTCAACACGTAGATTACCATATGGTTTCGCATGTATTAATTTATTGTAAACGCTCGAATCTCCATCTCCAACCAAACGTATATATCTTAGCCGATGCATTTCTATGCTCTGTTTGAAACCATCTACGATTATATCGCTTTACATAGCTGTCAAAGCTCCAGTCCAATTTTTGAAACAAATATGTTCTTTGCTTACATTTCTACTTTTGTTATATGGACAAATTGAACAGTATTTATTACGTACACCTAAAAACAATATTTTGCCAGTTTGCTCTCCAATTATGCATGCCTAATGAAAATAAATAATAAATAGATTAATATAAAATAAGAGACGGTCATTAGCCTGGTATGTTAGCTGAATAACTGCTGACATTAAGGTACCCGGTTCGAATCCTGCAAGAGTCGAAAATTTCTTATGATCGTCTCCGTGCTTCGGAGAGCACGTAAATCCGGCGGTCCCCCTGGGTTGATTTGATTTGATTGATGATTTGCCCTCATCAACAAAAAAAACAGGGTTACGGGCACATCTGAGACGAGCCTAGCAAACTACCTCAGATGTAGAACAAATAATATGCTCACAGTAATAGTGACTTCGGTTGCTCTTCTATAGAAGACAGCCAGAAGTCAAGGCAAACAGGAGCTATCCTAGCCTAAAGTGGAAGAAGAAGAAGAATATAAAATAAAATTTAACTTATAAACGTTACCACACCAGACAACGCATTGTAATTGACATTATACGAGCGCTTCGACCAAGCTCCATCTGCAATTACCATTTTATTAGCTATTCCGTTTTCATCAACTTCACCCAATTCCTCAGCTAGTTTGTATTCTTCTTTTCCTGCTTCGATTATAACAGATAATACGATGTCATGTAATAACGTCGATATCTCCTGTTGTTTTTCCTGATATGTGCTCGAAGACATAAACGGAATATTCATCGTAGATAGAAGTTCATCGCATTGTGAATATCTAATGCCAGTCGATATGGCTCCAAAAGTAGCAGCTTGATTAATATTCATGGTTTCTTCGGTTTTGTGTTTTTCTGCATTACAAATTTGACTAAATAAATGTTTGACGTTAATAATTCTCCTTCCATCAATAGCATCTTGTTTTATCAGTGTTTCTCTAAAATTTATGTAAAAATTAAAATGGAAATTAAATAATTTTGTTACAAATTAAATTACCTCATAACTACTTCGTTATTTTCTTGATCCATGAAAGAATTTCCAGGTAAACATTCGCCCTATTCATCTATAATTGCTATTGTATGTTCTCCTGGAATGTCTTCTTGGCCATTTCATCCATGAAACAATTCCCTGCAATATTTTCTTCAGATGCCACAATATTTTCTTGTTCGGGAATTTCAAGATTAGTCAAGTCAACAACAACCTCTTCATGGTCCACCATCATTTCTCTAAAAATAAAAAGTATTACTTTATAAATGTACCAAATTGCTAAAATGTAATGCAGTAATGCAAAAATTTGTATTCGTTATTCAAAATGTATAGTTTGGATTATTAAAATCTACTCGTAATTAAAATTAAATAGTATACACATAACACCAATAACTCATTTTGGCAATTTTTGTACATACGGCACTTTCGTCAAGCAGGGCAGTGTAATGGTATTTAAAATGCAAGAATGCAATTGCATTCAACATAAGTTGCGCGCGACAATACTAGGTATGCTAAAAATAGACGATGTTGATTGATAAGGGAAAATGTTATGTACTAATAAATCACAAGATGGACTGGATTTTCCTCGTGGGTATTTTGGGTCCTTAAATAAAACAACTACCTTAATATGTTTAATTGACCGGTTTCGACCTTATATATTGGTCTTCTTCAGAATGTACAAATTTTTCAACAATCATAAGAATTATAACATCGTGGCATCAACACAACAACATACCATTAAACTCCTACTGTAGCATCTAATAACATTTGAACCTCTTTGGCGAATGTAAACAAACATAAAATAAATAAAATCATTTGTAAAAAATGTAGTCAACAACGTAAAAATTAACAATTCGCCAATTCGAAAATTCAAACCAAAATAATATAATATATTAAATATAATCTCTTGACAGTTCTTAAAGATTTGTTAAAGACTCTTCAGGTTAATTTTAGTATAAAAAATTAAACCAACACATCAACTAAATTTTATTTCAATATTGGACTAGTTTCAACTATTGTTTTGATTAGATCTTAACCCTTTGGTGGGCGGCGGGAAGACTTATTCCCAGCACCAAAATTGCCTAAAAACGAGTTCTTGGGACCACATTTTACCACCTATTATTAGTCTGTCCTTTAGAGAATACATACGAAGTAATATTTAAAGGTATTTGTATATATACAACCAAAGATAATACAACAAAGAAGAATAGTAATTTTTATGATTTCAAAATTTTATTTGACATTTTGTGTCAATATTAGTGTTAATTATTAAAAAGTGAATTTAAGTTTAGTGAAATTTTTTGCATTATATGTTTATAATAAGAGTTTTTCTGATATTTCTTGTTTGTTAAACATTATATCAAAACTTTTTTATCAATAAACAGAAATAATTTCTATAACATTATCGCTTAAAAAAATAAAAACGAAAATTACAAATTTCAATTTTTTTTCAATATTTCAAAAACTACAAATGACACATCAATTCAAAAGGCTTCACATGTATTTTTAATAAAAAAACTTTAAAAAAGACGCCAGAAAAATTCGCCCACCAAAGGGTTAATGGAGATCAATTCATGAAATCATTTTTTTTCTGTAATTTTTAAATTTCTTGTAAAAATATGATCAAGTTATATGTGGATGGCCAGATCAGATTCATTTTCAATAAAATGTCAATAAAGCAGGGCTGTGATACAAAATTATTGCAATAAATTAAAATTGGAAAAGCATAGAAAGCAAACCAGTATTGCATAATGGCTACTTGTATAATAAATTTCTAATCATCAGCTACATTAGTGTTACTTGTTTTTGAAAAATCTTTATGACATTTACTTAAAAATTGTTTCGGTGCGAACTACTTATGCAGCTTTTCCTCTAAAACAGAACTTTTCTACTGTCAAGTATCATTTTCGGTCTGATAAATTGTACAGAAAATGATACTTTGGTTAGTCTTGCAGGTTAAATTAATTATATCATCGTTGTTCGTGTGAATGAATGCCGTATATTACATTCGATTTGGACATTAATTTATGTATTTCATTAAAATAAGTAACACAAGCTATAATTATTTTTAAACAGTCATAGTCTCTTGCCTAAAATTAATATTTAGCCAGGAAAGGATTTACCATGCCATGGTTTTACGTTGACAATTTGTTTTTCTTTCAGCAAATATAAGCCTATGTACCAACGGGTCTCGAATTATGAGGCTGGGCGGGGTAATTCCAGGTGAGATTGAACTGCAGCAGTATGCACGTAGTACCTTTTTTCCTGGCTCTTCCTGGCAGTATTAATTTTATGGCAAATTTTTTTATTAAGTTTGTTAGTTCTCGTGATTAGTATCTGAATTAGCATGAATAAATATTGATGTATATATTTGTGAGCATGTTTTTTGTTTACTTATTTAACTGCCAGGAAAATCACTGTTAATTTAGTTACTGTTATAAGGCTTGAACTTTATTTCAGATTACATTTTATGTAAATAAATTCTTTATTTGCTGTTACAGTTGCTTTCAGTTACGGTTACTCAAGAATTATAGTGTTGCGTCATCGTCTGTAAAAATACAATTTGTGTAATCGAGTTATGTAGAAACAAACTACCAATGACAAAAGTTCATAATTTAACATATATGATTCTTGGATTCCACAAATTATTACGCCAATGCAATGGTCAGTAACCAAGTTTACTTATGGCCGGTATTTCAGTTGTGGTTCAGAATTTAAACTCAGTATCTGACCAATCAGGTAGCCATAAACGTAGGTTAATCCTTGAATTTAGAACTAGCAACTGAACATTTTTATAAAAGTAACCAATCACGAATGAGAGTGAATTTGAACATAGACTTTTTTTTGTATTAATTTACCTGAAAGCAACTATAATAAGTAATTAAGATTGTGTATCTACTCCTGAAAATATACATGTACACTTGATGCACAAGTAGTAACAGAAGTAACTCTCAAGGGGTAACACCAGTGTAGAAAAATGCTGAACATTTTATATGGAAGGAATAGATAAATTAAAAAAAATCTATACAGGGTTTCATTATTTTTGTTTCAACGTATATAACTCAATTTTCTTCCTTTTTTTATATTTAGTTTTTATTAACAAATTACTCTATAAATATTAATTAACATCATATTGTATGCATAAGCTTATTCTTTGTGATATTTGTTTTATTTATTTGGAAAATTAAGGATACGAAGTTTTGTCGATTCCCTTGCTAAGTTTTTTTTTTCTACTTTGAAACATGAATAATAAAACACTAACTGGATTGTTCACTTATTTTGTTCTCATACAAAATTGAACCCATTGAAAAGCCACTACAAAGGCGTTACCCTTAGTGGGAATATTACTTTAGATTCTAGTTTTGTAATTGAAAGAATTCCAAGTGGTTTTGGCATTGATCTTTCTATGTAAACTGATTTATAAAATCGCATATTATTATTTTATTGGGAAAGCAATGTTTTGTTTTTAATATTATTTATAAATTTGTAATTTTTTTAAAGAATTTTATAACTTATTATTTTGAATTCAAGTTTTTGTTTCTGTATTTAAAAAATGAATTTCAAGGTTTATGTATATTTTTTTTAATCTAATAATACTACTTCTTTGAATTCTCTACAGCCTAATTATTTTCATTTTCAAACTCATTTACAAATTTCCCATGTAACAATGTAACAAATGTTAGTCTAGTCAATGGAAACTTTGAATTATTGTAACGATGAAGATGAGTGTTTGGGTATGAAGTTACACCAATCAATGACTAAAGGTTCCCTTATGAACATACTAAAATGTATGAGCTTAATTTTTCGGGCCTGATTTATAATTAATAAAAAATATTTGAAGATTTATGAATAATCGACTTTCACCCTCCATTTCTTCACAGTTACTCACTCATGCCCGATTTCTTCACTTTGAGATATCTATCGGATAAGTATAACTATAAGAATAACCAATCAAACAACCGAAATTCAAATTTTTACGGTTGTTTGATTGGTTATACTTATAGTTATTGTTATCCGCTAGATATCTCAAGGTGAAGAAATTGGGCATCAGTCTGAGAAATAAAATTACCAATTTATAACACAGAAAAAAGATTGTTGTGATCAGTGCCACGATCCGATCAGCTGACGTCTTGGCAACAAATGTTTACCAAGTACAGTAGAACCTTGATTTTCCATGCTGACTGGAACCGTGCTTGGCACGAAAACTTGAAAAACCCGGATAATAATAATTGTTGATTTTTGTTAATATTACAACGCCGGCTTACAAGGAAAACAAACTAATGCCTGTACCTATAGTCGATGCTTGGCTCCATCAAAACTTGAGCACGGCTTAAGTACGCAATTGTTTATTTTGATTGGTCGATTTCATGCTTAAATCTGACTCAAGTACGAGATCGGGCGAAGTATCGACTATAGGTATGGGCATAAGTCACTTTTGACTTATTGACACTATCTTATATATTTTCTTCCATTCTATTGACTGGTAAAATCCTTGAAGTCATGAAATTTCACGTTAAACTAAAATTACAGTTCTAAGTTTTTCACTAACCCACAAATTAAAACTTCTAACTTGATTTTCTCAATTCTATCATTTTTGACTTAGGGCCGGTATTTCAGTTGTGGTTTAAACTACGATCAGAGTTTAAACTCAATATCTGACCAATCAGGTAGCCATAAATGTAGTTTAAACCTTGAATTTAGTTTAACTAGCAACTGAAATACTGGACCTTAGTGTGTTTTCCTTGTAAGCCGACGACAAAATATACCTACTTATACCTTATAATCAAAAAGTTCTTTTTGAATAAATCAGATAATTTTGTTTGTTTTTGACTTTTACTTAAATTAAGTAAAGTAGGTAAGCACAAAATTTAGACGAATTGACACTTTCGTTTTACAGTATATTTGTATAAGTCATTTCTACAAACAATAAATTCAGCGAAATTTAATATTAGGTATAACGCAAAAAGATGCACTAAATCCGCCCCACGGATAATCTGTGCACGGTAATCAATGTGTAACGCGCCAATAGATAAATCGCTTCACGGATAATCAGGGTTCTACTGTACTTTAAAAAATTATAATAAATTAATGGTGCATTTCTCGCAAAGTTTTCTGATTGAATTTGATAGTAAATTTTCTGTGCTATAAATTGGTAATTTTATTTTTTGGATTGAGTGTGTAACTTTGAAGAAATGGAGGGTGAAAGTCGATCAGTCGTAAATCTTGGAATGTCTCTTATTAAGGGGCTTACCCTGTGTGATTGCTGGCTTATTTAGCTTTTCTTTGGAATTTTTTTTGACGTACAATAAAAATATAGAAGTTGCAACTTTTTACTATATATTTATTGACATTTCAACAGTAAGTCAGAATATTTTCAGACCAAAATCTTCATCACAACATGTTGGCTGAGTATTGTGTTGTTACATGTCCATTTTGTAAAAATATCAAGTTCTTATGCTACAAAGGCTCCTGAGTAACCATTTCTGCCAAATCTGTTTAAAAATAAATATAAAATTAACTATGATGTTCATATTTTCATTTTATATTATTATATAAACGGATTTGGCAGAAATGGTAACTCAGGAACCTTTGTAGCATAAGAACTTTATATTTTTACAAAATGGACATTTAACAACCCAATACTCAGCCGACGATGTGTTGCGCTACTCCAAAGGCACCCATATCGAAAAAACTGTCCTCCATGATTCCGGCTGATCGGCTTATCTTAAATCAAAACACCAAATGGCATTTCAATCAGTGAAGCTTTGGCTGTCGAATGAACTAGAATCATTCCAAAATATTGAAAATTGAATAGTTCATTCGATAGCCACATCTTCAGTGATTAAAATACCCTTTAGTTTGTGAATTTAGATAAGCCGGAATCATGGAGGCCAGTTTTTTCAACATGGGTGCCTTTGGAGTGGCACAACACACGTTGTGATGAAGATTTTGGTCTGAAAATATTCTGACTGTTGAATTGGCAATAAATATATAGTACAAAGTTGAAACTTCTATATTTTTATTATTTGTCAAAAAAAAATCCCAAGGAAAAGCTAAATAAACTGGCAATCACACGAGGTGACCCCCTTAATATGTTCATAAGGGAACCTTTAGCTATCGATTGGTGCAACTTTCATACCCTGAAACGCCTCTTTTGGGTTGAGGTCTAAATCCATTGGACTAATGGTGTACATAGAGCATAGGGATGTATTTTTAATACTAATGTCCTTATTCACAAACGTCCGTAAAATATTTAACAAGCCGTTTAATTTTGCAAACCAATGTAAATGATTTTGTAGTCCAAGCAAATAAATTCCATTGGTTTGTTTAAATAAACGGTTTGTTAAAATTTTTACGGACGTTTGTGAATATGGGTATAAGTATATTATTTGTTGTAATTCATATTTCAATGAGGAGATATAAATTTAATGTTATTGTAGTTTTATAGGTATTTGATTTGTTATTGATTTAAAAAATTTTTATTTCTTACAGGTATTCGGATGAATTTAATGTACGAGAAGATTTGATGGGACTTGCCATCGGTGCTCACGGCGCAAATATTCAACAAGCTAGAAAAGTTGACGGAATTACAAATATTGAGCTAGAAGAAAATTCATGTACATTTAAAATTTACGGAGAAGTAAGTTTTATCATGTGATTGTTCAATCAACATTTATTTGATTTGTATTTTTAGTCGGATGAAGCAGTTCGAAAAGCAAGATCTATGTTAGAATATAGCGAGGAGTCTTTGCAAGTTCCTCGAGCTTTAGTTGGTAAAGTTATTGGAAAAAATGGCAGAATTATCCAAGAAATTGTTGATAAGAGCGGAGTTGTAAGTACACAATGTCTGACTAGTTTATTAAAAATTTAGTTTACAAATGAAAAGAATGTGAATTACCTTTACGATACAATATTTCAGGTTCGGGTTAAGATTGAAGGTGATAATGAACCACAACCTACTATACCCCGTGAAGAAGGACAAGTACCATTTGTTTTTGTTGGCACAGTGGATAGTATAACTAACGCTAAAGTTCTTCTTGAATATCATTTAGCACATCTAAAAGTGAGTTTGCTTGATATAAGTATATGAGCATGTATGGTAAATCTAATTTTATATCTAATAGGAGGTAGAGCAATTACGACAAGAAAAACAAGAGATTGATCAGCAGCTAAGAAATATTCATGGTTCAACAATGGGTTCAATGCAAAGTATTTCAATGTCAAGAAGAAACGACCGTGGATACAATTCAGATATGGACGGTGGACCTCGAGGTGGACGAGGGGGTTCTATGCGAGGACGTGGTGGGCGTGGAAGAGGAGGACCAGGTCGCAACAGCGATTCTCGTTATACTTCTGGTAGTACCATCTCAGATTATATTAATAATGTGGACAAGCGAAAAGGACTAGGTAATGATAGATCACGTGGTCCTACGACTAATGGTAAACCTATGCGGGGGGCCTCAGGAGGTGATCGTAATGTACGAGATAGGACAAATAGAGGGAGATTGACAGTTGATGCTAGTGCGGGTGGAGATCAAGAACGTAAATGATTTTTTAAATTTTTATATTACGTTACCCACTACGGTTAACTGCCACTGCATCAGAAATTGAAACAGTACCCCACTTTATGCACCACAAATTAAATTTCAAAATTGTATACCAAATTAATAAATTACTTTTGAATTTATGCAAATTATGCAGTAAAATGTGTTTGTTAATGTTTGCAAAAACTTTTTTGATTTTATTGTTTTCTAAATTCTAATAAATATTCAAAAATGAAAAGAATTGACTAGTAATAATTTTTTTGGGCTCAGACCCTTTTTGGGCTTTGCCATATTTTTAATCGTGGTGTATAAAGCCATAGGTGGCTTCTGGCAGACAAACATAGACTGACCCGGCTGATGACTTTCTTTATGAATCTTAAGCAATTCAATGAAATGACACTGATTGCAATTTAATGACGAGGAATTTATACTGATTTGATTATTATCAAATGCTTTTGATAATAGTTATTTATTAATAATATACTGTTTAGAAAGAACACTGTATCTTTTCTGGACATTTACATGACATCTTATTGAAAATATTTTTCATAAACAATTAGGTCAATGTTAATTTACTTAAAAACTATAATTAATAATGGCATGTTTGTGTAAACTAATAATTATAACAACTTATAATGGCTTAAAAAATTGCCTTTTTTTCAAAACTAAAACTTTTATTTTACAATGGTAGCAGGCTTCATGTTGTAAATAATATTATTCCTATATCTTTATTTTTTTATAGGCCTACGTGCATTTACGTGTTGAATATATGTTCGACATTGAATTATTTTATTTTCTTTGATTTTAAAGAACATTATTTTAGTTTGTGTTTTTGATTTTTCTTTTAAATTTAATAGCTGGTATGTTCACAATTGCACGTAGGCCAATTTTTTATTATGATGTAACGAATGGCACTTTGGATTGACCTGACATTTTATTTTTTAATTTTGAAATAAAATGTATTTCTATTTTATTTTTACATCTTTTCAGTTAAATTATATTAGAGCAATATGCTCTTTGATATGGACATTATTCTATAATACTGGCAATTTCTGTAAGTGTAAGTGGAAACTGTAGTTTATTTTATATCAGGAAAACTATTATTTTTCACTTTTTTAATATTGATTTTCTACTTTGATTTTTGAAGTTTGTTTACTTATTTATAACAATAATAATTTTGTATTTGTGTACCACCTACATTTGGTGCATATTAAGTATTTTTAATATCTTATTCATTGTCTTTTTTTTTTATTGTTACTGCACTTTCCACATTGAAATTGTCTATAAGTCATTTATTTGTCAAATGTAATGTCATTTCTCTTGACATATTATTACATACTTGGTTATTAATTTTGATGTATTAATAATTTTTAAATTTGTCAATAGAAATGACATTTTCAAGTTAGTAAACCCCATAAGGCTTAGAACTTATTAAATATGTAAGTAAATCCTTGCTGGAAGGGTACTCAAGTCGGACTTTAATAGTAGGAAGATTGTGTTAGTGAACACTGAAATTTGTAAATTCCTGTTTGTATTCAATATTATGAACAAGGAATAAACCCTACTGTGAGTTAGCTAACATAGAAGGCATTGGTAACTGCCATTAAACTCAAGACTGGCACATACTCATGTCAAATCTTATTGTGAGACTTTTTTTAGAAATATAACTTATTAATAAAGTAGTGTGTTTTTTTCTACTTAAAAGAACAGACTCGTACCCTTTCAGCAAATTAGCTTGCATGTTTTATTTATCAGCTTTTAAATACTACTTATATGTGTAATTAAGTGGCATGTTGCATGTTTGTCTGAAAGGTTTGTCCGAGTCTGTGATTAGTTACTTCTTATTTTATTGCCTACTTGGACAGAAATTTACTATATCGACGGTGGAAAGGCAAAAAGTCTTAAAAGCCGTGGCGCTTAAGACTTTTTGCCTTTCCACCGTCGATATGTTTCTGGAAAAGATTTTGAGATTTTATTATTTGAAACCAAATACTAATTTCATTAAGATAATCTTAATTCAGCAATTTTATTTGTTTTCATCAAGTTGTCTAATACAGTTAAAATAGTCATCTTTTGATTTATGTATGTACAGTCAATTCTCTGTATCTTGGAAGTATTTTTGTACAAAAATGCCCAATTTAAAATAAAGATAAAGTCCCTAATTAAGATTTTCATTGAAATACATTTGTTATTTTAAAACTTACCTATGTATGACATGCTCTGGTATGTTAAATTTTTTTAGACATATTGCGATAGGGGGAGTTGACTGTAGTTTCATTTGCATAACCATTTAATTAATTTTTATTAATGCTGCTAAGGAATTTAAATAAATAGTTTGATTTGAATTTTTATTACAAGATCTCGGTTACAATATTTATTGTTCCTCCATAAATTAGTCAACTTGTGTTTGTATTTAAACATTTATTTCTTAGTTTTGGTTTTAAGGTGATGCAATGGGGAATTTTAGAAATAGAATAATTTTGGAAAAATAAAATCCTGAAAGGAAACTCAATTTAATATGTAAAATGAATTATTTGATTACGATATTTTATTATAAGTTTTCAACACTTTGCATATGCTTTTTCTAATATACAATTTTAATATTCAGGATCACGTCATCAAACTCCAGACACTGTTGACGAAAGAGTGAGAGATCTTCCTCCTAGGCAATACGGAAGTCGTGGAATTCCTCGAGGAGGAAGACGTGACAATCGTCGAGACGACAGACGAAGAACAAATGATGAAGAAGACACAATTCTAGATAGTCAAGAAGTATCTAGTGTAGATCGTGGTAAGTTGAAAAATTATTTACATTTATTGTTAGTAGCTTCAGTAGTAAAATTTTGTAATCATTACCATTGTTTTAACAAAAGGTTTGTATAATCTATTTACATATATTACCTGAACGAAATTTTGGCTTTAGATTTAGTTAATTTCTGAATGTTGCACTCTGTAATTTGCACGCACATATTTTGCAACACATAGTTTGCATGTATTTATGTAAGTATGTAAGACAATTGACACTTGTCTAGAGTCGTTATCCAGTGCAGAAACTGTATCTTGGGCAAGTAGCAGATCCCAACGTAGACGTAGGCGTCGTGAAAAGCAACGTAGTCTCACTGCCACTATGAATTTGGCTGGTAAGTGTTTTGTCTATATTTTGCAGCTGTCGATTTTAAACGGCGGAATGCATACAGCTTAAATGTTTTCTTTTTTATATTTAATTTGAATTGTATTAATATTTGTAGTTTTAGTTTGTAGTTGTATGTCTTTAATAATGTGTACTTACCATTTTTGTTAGGTGAACGACAAAGTTTATGTCTTGATCAAGATTTTCAAATTTGTATGAAAGCAGAAATTTATACTTCTCTAACCAGTGCGGCGGTGTTGAAATTATAGAGTTTCTCATTATTGTTTTAATTTTGAATTGAAAAACTGTTTTATTAACTATAAATTCTGAATTAGTGGATAATGATTACCGAGTACTACTAACTGTTTGTTGCTTAATAATTTATGACCATGTATTTGCTTTTAAATGATATAATGTTATAATAACGAAGGAGTAATTGATATTTTTAATTGTTATTATTTACAGTTAACAACGGTCATTCTACAGGAGGTTCGGGCGATCAACAATTGAGTACTACTGCAGTTTCGAATTCAGAACCGAAACAAGTGAAGCAGCAGAGATCAAATAAACCACCGCCGTCCCGACGTAACGATTCAAAACCGAAAGAAGCACTTGTTAATGGTACAACTGCCTAAGAGTTTAATGTGCTGTGCCAAAGTATTAATTAGAGGTTGTATTACTAATTACCAGTGTGTGCTTCACGTGTAAGCAAAAACTTGTTTAAATAAGTTCTCTCATTTGTTGATGTTGTGTTTCATAATATTTCTCCAGCATAGTAAATAATTAGTGGGTGGTCGGCTGCCCTATTCCTGGCTGAAACAAAGTGACTGTTAGGTTCTGTGAACCGTGAGTCCACCATGTTGGTTTAGACTGTGTGCTACGTATCGCTTGAGTTGGCGTTCCATCTTTATTATTACACTGCAAGGGCAGGTACTGTTAATTTAATTTTAAGCCCAATAGGGTTAGCAAGTATTTTTGTAATCTGTAATATTTTGATGTTATTTACTAGCGCACACTATTCGATAGTTTTAAATTGCTTACAGTTGATTCTACATCATAAAAACTTAAGTTGATTTTAAGAAATTTGTTAATTTATCTATTCTTAATATTTATTTATTTTATTTTTTATTTTTTTTAAGACTAGTTAGACTGTTTGTTAACTTAAATTTTTTTGAATAAGTTTTTGTGTTCCATCAGAGTGTGTAAAAATTGAAAACCAGCTGATTATGTAAATAGCCAAATATATAAACGATTTTCAATTTTGTTAGGATTACACGCTTTTATTTATGATTTGTTACACTTTCGCCATGTATTAACTCGAGTTAATAAATTTTTGCATTGAATAAAATTATAGAACAGCTTCATTTTTTTAATAACTATTTTTTTGTTATTATTCTTGATATTACCTACATTGGAAAAGCAAACTGAAAGGGTAAAAGGTAATAGTATGTAGTTCTTTTTTCTTGTTATATCACAATCCTTTAGAATGTATAAATGTGCATAGATAGTCAATTATTATCACTTTTACAGATCATACCGTCAATTGAAACTTTCAGCTTTTTTAAAGTGAACATTTACAGGTATATGAATGTACCATTTTTATATTTAAATAAAATTAATAAATACTAATATTATGCTTTTTAATAGGCACCATGATTGTGCACCAACTAACTATATTTGTATCTGGGCCGCGATTCTGAACTCGCTCCACTTCAAGCGAGCGCTCCACGGAAGTGAGCGGTTTGATATCGAGTGCAGTGGTAATTTTGTATTCTCATGTACCGCTCCACTTGGGTTTTTAAAAGCGATGCGATAAAATGTGGCAATCAGTGCTATTCTCGACGGGCTTGATTATTCTCAACATTGACAATTTGATGTATAAATGACATTTGACAGCCTTATCAAGTCCTAGTCAAGTTTCGCTATAGGGCACTTCCACTCCCCCACTCCAACATGGCTGCCGAACAGCTGTTTGGTGGTATGGTTGGTGGTATTCGCCATAAGATTTGTTAAGGATTCAAGTGTTTTCGTTATAAAAATGTATTTTTTATAGAATTCTAACCAGTTCTTTTAGCATTTTTAGCTTTTATGACACGGTGCTGATAGTTTTATATTAAATTGGACTACGAAAATCCACTATACTTGCAAATAATTTAATAAATTGTATGTTATTAAATTTTTCAAAATTATTAACCTGAAATATTAAAAGTTACAATAATTTAATAATTTTAACAGTTATTTAAATGAAATACAATACAATAAATAAATAAACAACATTTCAGCTGTTATGTTTTGTAATTAGTTGCCAGCATTTTTGTGTTTCAGTAATTTGTTTGACTTTCCGGTTCATGTTGAAATAGCAGAGCTATACAACCAGAATTTGTTATTTTCCAACTTCTGCCGGTTTGCCTTTAAACAAAGTCAAATATTTTCAGAATAAAAAGTACAGTAAAATTAAATGAATGAATAAACTTAACCAAATTAAACTAGAAAATATCTAATTTAAATGGTTTTTCGTCAGTTTGAGTTATAGGTAGGGAATTTTCAAAATTGGGAGAAATTTGTATCTACCGGGCTTAATGCATTCTCGACTAGAAGATTTGCTGATTTTTAAGACATAATTTTTACATTTTTTAGTAAACTCCTGAACTGTGCTAGTTACGATTATATCTTTCACTAAATCTGAATGTATTTATGTAAATTACTCAAAAACACAAAAATGCTGGAAACTAATTATTAATAAACAGCTGAAATGTTGTTTATTTTTATTTAAAGCAATTTATTTCAAATTATTGTACCTAACTTTTAATATTTCAGGTTAATAATTTTGAAAAATTTAATAACATACAATTTATTAAATTATTTGCAAGTATAGTGGATTTTCGTAGTCCAATTTAATATAAAACTATCAGCACCGTGTCATAAAAGCTAAAAATGCTAAAAGAACTGGTTAGAATTCTATAAAAAATACATTTTTATAACGAAAACACTTGAATCCTTAACAAATCTTATGGCGAATACCACCAACCATACCACCAAACAGCTGTTCGGCAGCCATGTTGGAGTGGGGGAGTGGAAGTGCCCTATTCTGTAAAGGTTGACAACGGTTGATACCTTGTCAAGCTTGACTAAACTTGATAACTTGTCAAGTAACCTTGAAAATGGTCAAGCTTGACAGAAATTCTTATTCAGGACAACATTTTTTAAGCAAAACTTGACAGTTATTAATTGACAGCAAGCAAGTAGGGTATACTACTTGCTGAAGATTGATAGCACTTGACAACAGAAATAAATTTATGTTAAGCATTGAGAAATTGGTGTTAGGTAGTAATATAAAGTCTTCGAGTACCTACTTTAAGTATTAAAATTTTAAATTAAAAAAAAATTCAAGTCATTGAAGAGTTGGATTTCATAGTGGAAGAAAAAATACAAAAATAACAGAGGTAAATGCAAAACATGAAGTCGGTACAAATAAAAATAATTTGATTTTTAGATTTATGAATGTTATAGTGGAAGAAAAGGAATGACGATGACAAGCAAGTAGGAATTGCAGATAATACTAATGGTCGCAGTGCTAGAAATGCAGTTATTCAAAATCATTTTTAAATTTTATTCATTTTAGTTACGTCAAAGGTTACGATTACTACTTAAATAATAAAAAAACTAAATTCTTCAGAATTTTAATTTTATTTCTTCCGTAATTGACACATATTTTTAATTTAATTTTTCTTCTTCGTATTCTAAGAACATTTCGTATTGTTGTGGGGTGCTTTTTGATTTCTTCGGATGTAATTCTAAAATGATATTGTTACAACTTCTAAAAAATCACTTGAATCTTTCTGACAATATTCAAAGCAAAAAACTAACGTGGATACCTATTGCATTGAATTTCTTGTACATTTTTTATTATCAGATAAGAGTAATACAAAATAAAAGTTGAACAAAAAAAATGTGCATTAACATTGTGTTATTAGCACTATACTTAATATTATGAATAACATTATTAAACAGAATTAATTATAAAATAAATATAAAAGCTACATGTTACTACTTTCAATTTAGAATTTGTATCTTTGCAAGTTCTGAAAAAACCTAAGCGATCCGGTTAGTTTGGCTTGTTGCGATGTAGATGCTTTTAACATTGTATTGAAATCTTTCATCGCCCGTAACAGTTCGTTTAGGTTTGTGTGAGATTTTATATCGTCTGCTACTTTTGCAAATTCAGAGAAATTGAAATCTCCGCTCTTGTTTTGATCATTAAGGTCCTGGTTGAATGTTTGGCTAGTCTGTTGCGCTGTGTGTTTGTTGATGTTTGTTTGCTGTTATGATTTGGTTCAGTCGGTGTTGGTCTTGCTTGGTTTTCCTGTCTTGACAATAATTGTTGCTTTGGTGGTATTGTGTATTGAGGATTTTTCCAAGGATTTGCTTCTGGTTTGCAGGATTGAATTTTGGCCTAATTCCTGGGAAATCCGCAGAGTTGTGTTGCTAGTTATTACTAGGACAGCTGGGTATTTGGTACCATTCATTCGGAAACATTTTTGAACTGGAATAGTCGTTTTGTTTTCTAATTCCTCCATTATTTCCTCTGGGGTTGTGTCGTAGTTGAGACCTCTGAGTACAAACGCATGGGTCTTTGCGTTCTTTGGGGTGTATGAATGAAACTCAGATTCGTTATTGGCTAGATGACTTTTGAATATTGCCCATTCGTCGAAATCATATATGTACACGTACACTGTTTTGTTATTGTATCTTATATGGAAACCTTTTGTTACGAAATTGTTTATCAGTAGTCGGAGTCCCTTGTGACTTTCTACTTTGTCCGTTATGACTATTGGTGGTGGAGTAGTTTTCTTTTTCCTGGCTGCTTGTAGGTCGAAAGTTTCGTTCTTTTCATTTTCTGAAGTTTTGGTGTTGTTCGCTTTGGTACCTTTTTCTTGCAGAACGTTATATTTATTCGTTAGACGTATTGGCTTTGCTGTTGGCTGTATCCATGGTCTACGTACTCGTTTTGGTGATGGTTCACTGAATTCATTATCGCTGTGTCGTTCACTATTGGTTCGCTTCGACAAACATTTGAATAGTTCCTTAGTTTTATCCGGTAACATATTTTGCTGTTCTGAGCTGTTTTCATTAAGCCGTTTTGTTTTCGGGACATACTCCTTTATGGTATTATCGGCAAGGAACTCATCTATTTCCATCGCTAAGGTTTTCTTAGTTTCCTCCAAGTTTTGTTCGTCTTCTTCCATTTGGTCGTTTTCTTCCAATTTGGCTTTCACTATTATCACTTACACACTATGCTTACACTACACTTACATACAGAAATGATCCTGTGACGTATGATGGACATGATGGACAAACTGTTGGACAAAGTCTTTGAACTTGAACTTGGTTTTTAGGTTTAAAGTCTTTATTGCCAATAATATTTTTACAATTATAGTTATTTAACAATAATTTATGGTTACATGATAATAATGTTCGTGCCTATCGGTTGATTTATCGAACAGATTTTGAGTGTTAACATTATAAAAAGTTAAATAAGTATGAAATTGAAATTTGCTAGGAAAACGAGCAGAAAAACCCAGCGAGCATGTTTAATCTTGAGGTAAGTAAAACTTAAAATTACGAGAATAAATTAAAAAGGAAAAAAAAGTATGGACAACAAAAAAAAAATATCGGAGAGTCTTTAGTGTAGTAGTATGTTGTGTAATAGTTTATGAGTCTGCCTAAAGGGCATATTTTTGTCGGTTAGTTGTGCAATATGTGCTGTCTTCTTCAGAATCTTCAGATCTTCAGGCGGTGTGGGGTGATTTGAATTTTGAAGTGAGTTTATGGTTTGATTGACTTTAGTTTCTGTTTCAAGATCTGAGGGATGCGCTGTTGTATAGTGATGTGTTAGGAAGCTGTCAGCTATGGCGTTCGCTTTGTCTATGTTAGTAATTTTGTTTCCTTGTGGTGTTTGAATTGTTAGAAATGATACCTTTGTGTTTTTGTTTTTGAGTGCTTTGGTGATGCGCCATAGTTTTTGAGTGTTTCTTGGTGTGATGTTTGACAGTGCTTTCGTCCAGTTGTCGCGTTTAATATTGTCGATGTCGTTGTTGATGTCTTTCGTTAGTCTGTTTATTTGGGTTTTTAAAGTCGGGTAGTGATGTCTTTGATATATTTTTCTTAATTTGTTTTTGTTATTAATTTTTTGCAGCGTTTCGGGTGGTAATTTTAGTTTATGCGTCGGGGGCGGGGAGTCTTTTGTGTTGTTTTAGTAAGTAGATGGCCCATGTCTGTTTTGCCTCGCCTGCGAAATCTGACTATGTCCGAAAATTCATAAACTGCGCATGTGTTAAACTATTGATCGGTTTGGGAAAATCTCGTATTCAATAAGTATTGATTATATTTTATATATGAGGGGTTAGGGTTAGTAGGGTTCACATTAAAATCAATTATCATAAAAATTTATTGACCATTACACCTTTTATCTTAACGTTTTTTTTAATTAGATAATTTACTCTGTGGGAAAAAATCTCCCCTATAACGAGGGGGTGAGAACCCTCCTTATATTAAAAACACTTATCAAAAAGATATGGGAAAAATCGCACCTGTTCAATAAAGTATTGATTTTATTTTATCTATTACCTATTATCACCCTATTATTTATATAATTTAATATTATGGTTTTAGTAATAAAATAGTTTTAGGATAATTTATTTGCACTTAAAATGGACCCCCATTTTAATTTAATTACCTTCTTCCGTTACCGCTACATATTTTATCAATTAGGGTTAAATACAACAATACAATTTTTTAGGGATGTTTTGACACTTCTCTCCCTAAAATATAATTATTATACAGAAAGTTGCAACACCCTCCAGATTTGTAACTATATAAGGCATACGAAATTTGCAGCTTTACATCAGTTCGTCTAGACCTCTAGAAATCGCAACTCGTATAACCTCATAGTACATACGAAAAATTTAGTGCAAAATGACAAGCAAAGTGTGTGTCCATACTTTGAAACGGACTGCTGAAACAGTTCAACCAAGTAAGTTTAATTAAAACAAATTACTTTTTTCTTAAATAAACCGGATTAGGGTTAGGTTAACATTCCTAGGAATTGACCTAGGGATGCTAACCTAACCCTCAACCGGTATCTATTTTTTATGTTGTAATTTATCATTTGTATTAATTTTTTAAGTTATTTATATTATTATTGTTCTTCTTTTTTCAGATAGCACTAAGAAAGTAAAACCTACAATGCCAACCGCAAAGATTATTTATGAAACCAAATATGCCTTAAATAAATCTGAAACAAAGTTTATAGCTATTGGGATTGATATCGAAAACTGGGAGCCTATGCTGAGGATCATCGGATCGAATGGAATCTGCATTCTATTATGTAGTGAAGATTGGGAAACCTTAACAAATGATATCAATACTGCAAAAATTGATACATTTTTCAAAAATGGGGATATGGAACCGATTGTAATGAACAACAGCGGGCTTAAAATAACGGGTGACGAATTTAATGGGACAAAAATTATAACTTTTAAAAACACCGATAATTTCTATCTATCAATGGCTGAAATTTCGATAAAAAAATTATTCGAAATTTCCACCTTAATAAACTTGAGAAAAACCGACATCGAAGGATTGGAATTAAGGGATCACTATATAGACGTGTTATTCGCTTGCATTCAGTTAGGTGGTGATGCTTTTAACAATTTTAAGGAAGTTTCTAGCTCTACAGGACATTATCGAGGTGTGAACTTATATTGCATGACCGAACTTATATATAAGTACCCAGACATAATCAAACAAAATTTGTCTGATTTAGTCAATGATAGATTGTAGTAATATATGTATGTGACATGTGTATTTATTATTTATAAATAAATATCTATTATAATGATGACTTGTATGATTAAAAAAATTGTCGTTTCTTTTCTCTTTCAATTAAGATATAAATTCGACGAATTCATACCCCACCCCCCATTACTAACTTAGATATCATTTGGTACGCATATCAAAATGAATTCTACTATATTCATTTTTACGCTAGCTCAAGTGTTTAACAACACTTTATACGTATCCCCCCCTAAAAGTGTATTCAATATTACAATATGTATAAATTATATTAAAATATATAATTTGAACTATCTAAATGACGTGCCCTGCTTAAAATGGTTTCCTATGGATTATAAGAAAATTGAAAATGAACCATCATTTTTTTACCGATTCACAGAATCCAGCACAACCTTATACAAATTACGATTTATTGACAACGCCTCAACAAAACAATCATCATGGAATTTAATATTGAATGATGAAGATTTATTTACGGACGAGTTTAAATTCATACATAAACTGGCATCGGCAATATTGAGTCAAGTTTTAACAGTGTGTATTGTCACATCGATGTTAATCTTGTATTATATCCGATATTATTATTGTAATTATAAAAATAATAATAAGAATAATATATTAACGTGGGAACAAGTTGTAGGTCAAGTCCTGCAAAGTAGACAGTCGGACTTAGAAGTTGCCCAAGATTTATAAAAAAATGTGGTATGGATTGCTGTAACAAAACTCGTTAAATAATAATAATAATAATAATAATAATATATTATAGAAGAAATAAAACAGAATTATAAATTTATATTAGTTTATTTATTTCGAATACCGAAAAAGTTACAAATTAGAATTTTTTCTATTCATACAAAGGTAACCAATCCGGAAATCGGATCGTATTCATAAACAGAGTCATGTAAAACTAATACGTAGGCCGACGTATCTGCAGGAAAATTCCCCTTGTTTACGATTTCCAATTTTAAACTCAGCACAGGCTCGTGAATCATATCATTTTGCTTTGAAACATCGAGAACAAATATCGGGCTTTGTCCGAATTGTTTAAAATCCAACAGAGGTTCGCAGAATTGTTTATTTAAAAACTTTTTTTGAAACGATAGATAGTCATCGTATGCCAGTACATATCTACTTTTGGTAAAATCATTATGTCTTTTTTCATACGGACTCCGATTTTGATTAATGAATGCTGTAACATCTGATACTCCACATTGTGAGAAAGTGCTTGCATCAGAAGCCATGTTGTTTCGCTTATTTGTTTGAAATGTAGCAAAAATCCATCGAGGTCTTCGTGATCCTACCGAATTTTGAACAGGCCAAATTACCAAGTTGGATGTAGTAGGTAAAGACGGGTATTGATATAAACTTCTTCCATAAAACCCAATTTTAACTGTTTTCTGCTGTTTTAAACGATTATATATCTCCAATTTAGCCATATCGCTAGGCATAATATGAGGAACACGCCAGTTAACTTTTGAAATTTTTATTGTTACAGCGGTTTCACCCTTATAGCAATCGGTATCAGAATTTGAACGAATTAAGATAAGTTCCTGCCTCATATTTATGATATCTCGCGTGTAATCGCAAGCAAATCCCAACACATGATTTAATGGTATTATAGCACTAAACACTCGCTTAGTTGAATTGAATATTTGCGATTCTTCCTGTAAAATATTCCATCCTGCACTGTGTAATCCTTTTGATTCTCCAGGTGTATAACGACATTGACCGTAAATTGATGCTGATATGCCGGGTGTTCTACAACTATCGATTACGACATCACCAAGTTGATAACGTATTTCCTCAAACAGGAACAAAGGATCGTTGAGTTGAAAAGCTTTAGTAGGATCCGCAGGTGTGATGGTCCCTTCGATGTAAATTTTACTATCATAACTAGCGGTTACCAAATCCCCTTTCTCAATAACAAGTCTGATTTCGTCAGAATTATCAAATCCATTTGCAGTCATAGGATAATACGTTCGCGTGGAATTATCAATTACTAGGTCCGAATAAGCTACGTCGGAAAACATATTTTGAAGTGCCTGCTCTTCCTGCATTATGATTATATTTATTTAATACGCGGTATCCCAAGTTTTCCAAAAATTGAACCTCGATAGGTGTGAGCCCTCCAACGTTCGAAGGTTTAATGCTTTTCAATGGATTGGCAACTTTATTTATATTGATATTTAAACCCATCCTGCTTCAACTCCAAACGTATAGTTAATGATTCTTCACCAAAATCTACAGGCTCACCGAGCTGATCGACTAACCTTAGAGTGATGTTATGAATAGTATTTACTGTGACAGGTAAATATATAATGTTTGTAGGCTCCTTACATAACCTATAGCCGGGTTCCACTGAGAGATCAAATTCAAAAATTGTATGTGCTAGAGTGTTGTTACGATATGCACCAGAAGTAATATTGCATTCCACATGGATATTCGTAGCTTTAATAATTTGTACATTTAAATCTGATTCATGCTTTACCCCGGGTTTCAGTTTCCTTTTAGAAAAACCTAGCATACGACCTATGTTACCGGGTTTCGTAAAATCAATTTCATATTGTGAAAAAATTTCACATTTTAATGTATTATTATTGGCACTTAAGTTAAATTTTTCTTTCAATATAGATTTCAGATATTCATTCAATTCGTTAATTTCATAAGCACCTGAGGGTATGTTGATGATTTTTTCATTACAATAAAACTTGTTATTACCAGCATAAATATTTCTTATGGAATTACAACCATAGAAACCTATTAATCCCAAGACATGATCAATTTGGGGATTCAATTGAATTGGTGGAAAGTAATCGACACTAAGCGAATTTCCTACACCTGTTAAAGTGAACGTTTGAGACATTATTGAAACGATTTTTGATGGTGATCAAGTATTTATTCAAGTTTTATACAAAAATTTCAGACATAAATGACCGCATACAATTGTATTAAATTTTTGCTCACGTATATAATTATATTTTATTACACATCCTTCAAAGTATTTAATAACTTCTTTAGGGGGTTTTAGATCACCAAAACTGTCAAAGTATGTGACATTGTCACAATTCTTCTTGTATGCAACCCAATGAGTACCTTTCCCACTCATAACATCTAAATTTATTATTCCAGATTCGAAGAGTTTTGGGGTTTTAGGCAGGGTATCTCTCATAAAAACGCCTCGGAAATTGGGGATACCGATTGTATATTTTCTTAAATCTACATCGGTTAGAGCTCGTCGAGGCAGCTTGCTTAGTTTTTTGAATACGGTTTTAAAAATAGTGCGCTACCGTTTTTGTACGGTTTCAAATATAATGCGTTGCCTTTTTTACCCATCTTTTTTAATAATATTGTTTTTGTTATTATATTCAGATTTTTTAAGGTCCCTCGATATATTTTTTAAAAGTCCCTTTCCAAGTGTTACTTTACGCTTGTCACCACATCCCATACCAAACTTTCTTTTAGCTTTCATAGTATTCACCACAGTCCACGCTGCAGCCTTTTCTCCCAGCTTGGCGTCCTTAGACTTCGCTCGCCCCCACGCACGTTCTTCCAAAATACGGTCGGCACGATGTCTATTTTCTAAATCTTTATGTTGATTATATGCAATATCGTGCTCTTTACAAGCCGAATCTAATGGATTAATCCCAGGATCTCCTCTAGCTAAACGCTTTTGCAATTTAGTTCCAGGACCGCAATATTGATAGCCAGGAATATGAAGCTCTACCGGTAATTTATTTATTATGGTGTTAACCAACCCTTCGCCGCTGTGGACAATCATTTAATGATAATTACTGCAAACAGTTTCTGTATTTATATAAGGGTGAATATGTATTTAGTTTATTGTACTTCAAGATGAGGTTTATTAAACAACGAGATTCTCTTCCAGTTAATAATCATGACTTTAATAAAAGTTATTCAAAAAAGCATAGCGATTTATTACCCGATTCAATTAGATGTATTATAGCCGGTAGTTCGGGTTGCGGTAAAACAAATACACTCATCAGTCTTATAGAAGAGCCTAACGGGTTAAAATTTAAAAACGTGTATGTTTTTTCAAAATCTTTACATCAGCCCAAGTATGAATACTTGAAAAAAGTTCTCGAACCGATCAAGGGTTTAGGATATTTCACATTTACTCAGCATGATGATGTTATATCCGTAAGCGACGCAAAACCTCATTCAATCATGGTATTTGAAGATGTTGTCACTGATAAAAGTGCTAGTGTTCGCGATTATTTCTGTATGGGAAGGCATAATTTAATTGACTCATTTTATCTTAGTCAAACTTATTCAAAAATACCTAAACAATTAATACGTGATAATGCAAATTTAATAATACTATTTAAACAAGATGTTTTGAATTTAAAACATGTGTATGACGATCATATCGGAACTGATTTATCTTTTAATCAATTTAAAATAATGTGTGCAGAATGTTGGAAAGAACCTCACGGTTTTATCGTAATCGATACCGAGTCTGATATAAATAATGGTAGATATAGGAAAGGATTTGATTCATATAAAAGCCTTGAATGAATCTTTCACGTCATTCATAACTTGTTACTTCGTGCTGTGTGTACACGTTACATCATAATTGTAGCAATTTAAGCATTTTTTATATCATACTTATAAGTAAAAAAATGGATGTAGACGACATTGAATTAACTAAAAAAATTATTAAGGCACGTAAGTCTGTAAAGCGTAAGTACCTCGAACTACAGCGCGGTCAAATAGCTATTCAAAGAACTTCAGAAGAAAAGTATAAACCTATTGTGGACCCCATTAAGGAACTGACATCTTTAAAGAAAAAATCTAAACACATAAAGGTTGAAGTAAATCCTAGCATGCCTACAGTTTCGGTGAATTCTGTGCAAATGCCTGTTGTAAAAAGTAATGCAAGTGAACAGGATGAAATCAGAAGTAACGCTAGCTCTCGGGTGGAAAATGATGATGAGAATGATAATGTAAAAAGCGACGACGATGAGGAATATTATAGCGACGCTAGTAATACTAGCATTATTGAGAGTTTGCATAATCGATATACGGATATGGCTATACATGATACTAAGAATTTAATGGATCATCGTTACGGTGTTCATCATGATCCTGTTACTAAGGCTTGGAAGGTCGGAAACACTGTAATTGAATTTCATCAAGATTCTGATAATTTTAGTATTGGTAATAGGGTATATGACGGTACTGTAGGATTATACGAATTAATATTTAAAAAAATACCTAAAAATTATAATAATAGTGACCTACAGCAGTATAAACAAATATTGATACAAACCAACGCTCATAAAAGAGGTTATTACCATGAAAATCAAATACATGGTAGTAGAGATGTCAAGTATAGAAAAGTAATAAAAGATTTATTCGCAAAGAGCGGTGAGGGTTTTGAAGTGATGCATAAGCTTGTTAATACTAATAAAACTGAATTTATTTATTGGGACAGTCCTTCGGAGCTCGTGCAACGGCTTATGCTTTTACATGCATCCAAGCAAGCTGGCAATAACAGTCACGACAATGAAATTATTAGCATTTTGGAAGAGTTGGCGGAAGCTAAAATTATTGTATAAATATAATGTTTTTTCTAATAAAGTATTCAGTTTAAAAATGAGCATTGATCTATTCGGAAGAAGTAAAATACGTCCGAAAGAAGGTCGTAAAGGTGATACTGGTATCGGGTTTAAGCTTACTAAAGATAGAAACTATGATATGCAAACTAAAAGATTAACAAACTTATCGAACGGCGTTGATGAATTCGACGCCGTAAATAAGCAATATGTTGATACAATACTATTGTTTATTAATTCCTTAAAAACACGGATTGATTCTATTGAAAGCAAATCTGATAAAACTTCCGAGTACGTAAAAAAATTTGATCAGTGGGTGATGGAACACGACATTGCTATAAATTTTATGGAGGGGAGTGAAGGTGTTCTTTTAAAGTATCAAAAGTATATGGAAACGGTTGATAAAGTTGAGAGAGATTTAAAGGCATTTAAAAACACTTGGACTACTTCACTGAATAGTCTTAAAGCTAAAATTGAAAAAAAGAACAAAACATAACTCTTCCAAGAATATCAGTAGTAATGTCAAAGCGTGCAATTGTGAATGAAATCCATAGAAATGCTAGAAAAAACTTCTCTCGTAGAAGTGTAATAATTAGAGGTTTCGACGATTTATGGCAGGCTGATTTGGCCGAATTTATACCTTATTACAAGTATAACAGCGGTTATAAATATATTCTATTAGTTATTGATTGTTATTCTAAGTTTCTCTGGACTCGACCTTTAAAATCTAAAAATGGTGTAGAAGTAACGACTGCTATGATTTCAATTCTTAAAGAAAACCGTCGACCTAAAAATTTGCATACTGATGAAGGTAAAGAATTTTATAATAAAAATTTTACAGAAGTTATGAAAAAATACAAAATAAACCATTACTCTACATACAGCGTTAAAAAGGCGTCAATTGTCGAACGTGTCGTACGAACATTAAAGAATATTTTATACAAAGAGTTTAGTTATCGTGGCAAATATAAATGGATTGATATATTAGCTTCTACCACTGATGATTATAATCATCGTAAGCATAGAACAATTATGATGCGTCCTTGTGATGTGAAGTCTTCCACTAAGTTGAACGTCTACAATAAAAAAAAGAAAATTGGAAAAATAAAATTTAAAATTGGTGACTTTGTACGAATTTCCAAGTATAAATCTATCTTTGACAAAGGGTATAATGCAAATTGGACTGCAGAATTGTTTAAAATTGTGAAAATCAATCTGGGTAGTCCTACGACCTACATGATTGAAGATCTTAGTGGAAATCCAATTAAAGGCATGTTTTATACGGAGGAGCTCCAAGTTACGGCCTACCCTGATACTTTTCTAATTGAAAAAGTGTTACGTAAACGTGGGAATCAGCTATATGTAAAATGGCTTGGCTATAACCAGTTTTCATGGATCTCTAAAAATTCAATTCAATGAAATTATCATGTAATAATAATAATATTAATATTTACTTTATGCTGTATGTGAAACTAAAGGAATAAAATAAAACAAAACATAAAAAATATTTTTATTTATTTAATTTATAATGCCCCCATGCCAGAGTGTTGGAGGTATGAGGTAGTAAACATCGTTTATCATCATTGGGACTTAAGGCTATTTTTGTTTGAGTTATGCTATGTACAATATGATTTTGTGATCTTATACTATTTTGTTTTTTTACAATAATTTTATTTTCAAGTAAACACTCTAAATAATCATTAAAACAAATGTCTTTCTTAACTATATAATTTTTAACACCTTTCGCCTTTTTAATAACATCCTCGCCCTCGATTCGAACGCTATACATTTTAGATCTAACAAGGAGGGGACTCCACGTGCGGGTCACGGAATTTAAAACCCTATTGGGGGAGAAAAGTACTTCGTAATAACAAACTCTAGGCCAAGCGGTAGGACCCACTTCTCAAAAATAAGAAAGTTTTTGAAAAAATTTTTAATTAATTTTCTTCATATAGCTGCTCGTTTGCACCAATTAACAAGTAACGGCGATGGATCCGAGGTAGATCGCTCGACTAGCACCCGGTAGGTCTAGGTTTCAATTCCATCAAGAGTAAATTTTTTTAAAGTTTTTTTTTGTTGTTTGTTTGATTTGTTAATTTATCTACAAAATGATTGAATTATGACGCTATTATTTTAGATTATTAAACACTGATTATCACCTACTTGTTAAATTTTTCGTTTTTATAACTGCATGGCTGCAGAGGCATGCTTACCATGTAGTATGCCAGGTATTACTCCTGAATAATATAAATCAGTGTTTAATAATTTAAAATAATAGCGTCTTAATTCAATCATTTTGTAGGTAAATTAACAAATCAAACAATAAAAAAAAACTTTAAAAAAATTTACTTTTGCTGGAATTGAAACCTAGACCTACCGGGTGCTAGTCGAACGATCTACCTCGGATCCATCGCCGGTACTTGTTAATTGATGCAACCGAGCAGCTATATGAAGAAAACTAATTCAAACATTTTTTCAAAAACTTTTTTATTTTTGAGAAGTGGGTCCTACCGCTTGGCCTAGAGTTTGTTATTACGAAGTACTTTTCTCCCCCAATAGGGTTTTAAATTCCGTGACCCGCACGTGGAGTCCCCTCCTTGTAAGACCTACGAATTCGGTCATAATTCTACCATTGCTTTCGTCCTTCATTAATCCAGGCACTTTCTTGTTTACAAGAGGAATACCGAATTGATTATCGACCTCGTAATCGCTAGTGTCAAATCGTGAAATATCCCTTTTGATGGTGGCATAAATATCGGGGCAATGAATTTCATATATTAATGAATCCGTGTCACAGTAAAGCACTTTGGATAAAAAGTTTTTCTGCATGTAGTCATAATGAAACTCGTATAATTTGGTTTTTGAAATATCCAATATACTCATGCCTACATATACAGGTTTATTCATTATGATTTCAGTTTTATTTAGTTCAATAACAACTAAATTTTCATCCAAAATAGTTCTACTGTGAAAATTAGGTTTGGCAATCAACACTTTGGCACTGAAACGCCCGTCCCACTTTGATACAAGTTTCACAATTTTTCTTTTTCTTACATCTTCCATGGTTTTGCCAAACGCAGCATTATTCATTAATTTAAAAAATGTTTTCTCGAATTCATTTTTTGCATTAGTTCTCATTCGAGTATTTAATTCAATGTACGGTTTTAACCAGGCCGACTGTTTAAATTCTAATACTCGGTAAATTTTTAATATTTTCATACCGTAATTGAGAGCCTGTTTGAGTGCGCGATAATGAATAACGTAGCGTTCTTTATTATGAAGGGTTGTGAGGAGCTTCTTTTGTTTGGAGTTGGGTGGAAAGCGATGTTCAGGACATAGCGGTAGATCGTTATGAAGATCGTGTATTGCAGCTGGGTATTCTAAGTCGACTTCCAAAATATAGCCTACACTACTATCATCGGGGGTTTGTAATACATTAATATTAAGATTATCATGCCAGGCAAATTTTCCATACGGTAAAAATTCGCTCATAGCCCAACCGTATACTGAAAAAAAGAAAGATAAAATTAATTAAAAAAATTTTTTTTTTAATCATAATAAACTTACAATTGTTGATGTCATAGTATTGAAGAAAAACGTCCGGTTGTGAGCTGTCGTAGCCGGGTGTATAATATTTATTGTTGGATTTACTGTATCGGTGATTACATTGTGAAATACCACCTCTAATTCCACGTTCAATAAACAATAGTATATCCATATCGGTGATCAAATCTAACTCGACCTTAGTTAATTTCAACATACTATCCCATGAAAGACCGGGGGCCGATACATAATGTGCGGGGTCCAATCCATATGTATCGAAGCAGGTCTCGCGGAAATTCTCAAAAATGTCTGCCAATAGCAAAACGTCTGTTTTTAAGTATAAATCTGAATATTCACCTAAATTTTGAATATTAAATGTTTTCCATACATTTTGAGCATGAATGTATTCATCATTAGATATCGCACTTTCTGTAAGTCGGTTATAAAAATGTATTTGTTCGGGTAATTTGGTCTCCTCAAGATTAGCAGCAGACTTTATATAATCGTACGGAAATATTCCTTTACGTTTTAATAAATTAAATTTTTCACTTTGCGGATATTCACTTTGCACGATTTTTAGTTCGTTTAAGTAAGATGCTAATTTATCTAAACTATAAGGTAAAAATCTGAATGAGTCAATAAACTTAAACTTTATTTCACTATTTTTTATGAATTTAGTAAAGGAAATATATTTATCTTTGTTTACTGGAAGTAGCCAAACATTTCCTTCAATTTGTAGAGCTATATCCCGAATCAAAAAATGGCAATCATAATTCGACATGTTGTGGCAGACAATTGTTACAGTTTTCGAATTTTGATAATTAATATTACACTCGTTATGTGCTGCTCCTCTGAATCTCGAAGTTATATGATCGTGATCGCGCACTTTAATGTCATTAAGGGCAAATTTTTTTTCACATATATGACAGGTAATAGCTTTTTGGAAATCTTGCTCTTCTTGGAATGTTAAAGTCATAGGCTGTACAACCCAATACACAGGTTCGATATTTTCACAGATTTCTTGGAGCTCGTGTGCAAACCACTTAGCGCAATCACTTCCGCGATAACTTTTATAATATGATAATGTATTATCATAATTACACTTGAAATAATATCCCAAACTAAATGCACTATGTTCTTGATACAGCTGAGTCTTATCACCACGTTTCTCATTTACCGGTTTTAAAATGGATTCCATATCCAAATATATAAGAAATGGTAACATCTCTTTATTATTAAAACTTGTAAATTTTACTACGTCCCCCTTAGCAGGCATGTGTATTCTACATTCATTCATGCTAACGCAATCAATCCTATGCTTTTCCAGCTGTTCATATGTCCTGAAGTAAATTAGACATCTGTTGCATAACTTTTTTTTAGTTGTATTCCCACTAAGTTGTAAGCTGACCAGTCTGCTGAGATTCTTAATCCAGCAGAAATGATACTTTGCGGGTCGGTCAACATCATCATAATTACTGTCATCCTCAAGCATAAGCAAGTTAATATGCCGCTCCTCTCTTAAAAATTTTTTTGATAGTACCACAGACACAACTTCATGTTTTTGTTTTTTTGCTTTAAGCATGAAAACGTTTATTGAAATATTATTATTCTTTTCAAATTTTTTAATTTGTCCCAACGTCATCGGTAATATAATTCCTTCTATATTTAGCACGTCCGAATAGTGTGGGTATGATGTTACCCCGTCTGAATTTTTTCTCTTAGGATACATCGCTGATACCACGGCCCAAAAGAAGCAAGCTTGATCCTTATTCTTGATATTGATGCACGCATGCTTGTTAGCGATATCTTTAGGTAAAGGAATATAAGATGATCCTCTGAAGGGTTCGTGGCGGTTAAAGAATATGGCGAGGTTAATAATGGAAGATAGAGTCCAACCGCTACCTTTTTCTTGAAAATCATCCAATTGAACTATAATATTATCTTGAACGTGATTTTCCCACCATTCTTTTAAATTTGTTGTCACATCGATTAGGTTGTTAGGTGTACTAAAGTGTTTAAATTCTTTGACAATTTCTTCACCTGAGACTTTTGAAAATTCGCAACACATATCTACATTGATTTTAAGAATAGGATGAGATTTTATAAATTTTTTACTCTGGATGCGTACAGAAATTGTGAATCTTCAAGAAAGGTTAGAGGGTCGATGTGTTTCAAATTGATAATGAGACCGTTTTTTAAACGAGATTGGAACGCGCTTGCCGTGTATTGAAATTTTATACGATCACTTCGACGATTAGCAGAATTATTTATAGTACCACCTTGTTTATGTAGATTCTTCATACGAATTATATATCCTTGAATAAAAAAATAAAATATTTTATTAATATAATTATATTAAAAGTAATAAAATTTTTACCTTTGAGCAATGCTATATGATTTTCCATTTTTCTTTTGCTTCCAACACTTGACTTGCACTTTTTACATGCCGAATTTAGTAAACGTATATTTTTGAAGCATAATTTTATCCATTTTTCTACACCTTCAGGATTTTTCAATAACTGTATGTAAACATCTTTCATAATTCGCACAATTTCACTTGAGGTTTCGGTGATTGGTGACATTTTTACACTTGTACTTGATGCAAGAGATATAAAAATACTACACTCACTTGATATGTCTGTCCCCTTATATTTATATAGTTACGATTTTGGAGGGTGTTGCAACTTTCTGTATAATAATTATATTTTAGGGGGAGAAGTGTCAAAACATCCCTAAAAAATTGTATTGTTGTATTTAACCCTAATTGATAAAATATGTATCGGTTAATAAAAATGTTTTGGTAATTGAAAGAAGGTAATTAAATTAAAATTGGGCCCATTTTAAGTGCAAATAAATTATCCTAAAACTATTTTATTACTAAAACCATAATATTAAATTATATAATAATGGGGTGATAATAGGTAATAGATAAAATATAATCAATACTTTATTGAACAAGTGATATTTATCTCATACTTAAAGTAATTAATTGATCAATAAATTTTTTTTGATATGTGTTTTTTAATGTAAGGAGGGTTCTCACCCCTCGTTATAGAGGAGATTTTTCCCATACCATAGTGTTTTTTAATGTAAGGAGGGTTCTCACCCCTCGTTATAGGGGAGATTTTTTCCCACAGAGTAAATTATCTAATTAAAAAAAACGTTAAGATAAAAGGTGTAATGGTCAATAAATTTTTATGATAATTGATTTTAATGTGAACCCTACTAACCCTAACCCCTCATATATAAAATATAATCAATACTTATTGAATACGAGATTTTCCCAAACCGATCAATAGTTTAACACATGCGCAGTTTATGAATTTTCGGACATAGTCAGATTTCGCAGGCGAGGCAAAACAGACATGGGCCATCTACTTTCGTAGATTTGCATTATTTGATTTGTGAATTTTGATATGGCTTCGTCAATTTTGGAGTTCGTTGTTATGTTCGTGTTAATTGTTAGTGTGCGTAGTTGTGTGGCAAAACTTTTCCAGTCGGTGATTTTTACTGGTCTTGGTGGGTTTACGGGAATTTTTATTGATGTGATTTGGATTAGGATCGGTAAGTGGTCGGAGCTTAGTTTGTTCAGAGTTTCTATTGTTTGCACGTTAAGATGTTTTGTAACGGCCAGATCAATTGTAGATGGGTTGTGGTGGGGGGTGTACGGGTAGTGGCTGTAGTCGTTTGTTGGGTACGAGAGGTGAGCGTCGGTATTTTGCAGGTAGTTGTGTAGTTCGTTGCCGTTTGTGTCACATTTTGTATTGTTCCAAGTCACGTGTGTCGAGTTAAAGTCTCCGACAATTATTGCTTTGTCAGTGTTTTGTAGTATTTCGTCAAGTTTTGCGAAGTCATGTTTAATGGTGGTAGTCGCAGCAAGATACGTAAAAAATGGGTCGAATAACCAATTTTTTCCGAACAAGATGGATCGGAATGCGGTTTTCTGCATTTGCTTCTAAAAATTATCAATACAAATATCACCTAGGTGGGAATATCCCGACGGTTGTGGTTGCATCGCTGCAGCCAAAACTGCATTCAAAAAATGCATTTCTTGAGACGCCCTTTGGACGAGTTAATAAATTTGTTAAAAAGAGTCAGAATTGGCCCAGAATAGGTGCCCTGGGGTTAATGAGGTCGCTGATCACGATTATGATGTCCAAATTGCCACCCTGACCACCTGGGGCTCAGGAACGCCGACGAAAGTCATCTCCGTGGAACTTTCACAAAATTCATCCCGGGAAGGAAAGACACTTGGTGCCCGGTTTTTTTTTGGGTCGCTGAATTCAAATATGGCACGGCGAACACCCCCCAGACACCTGGTGCGCTACAACCTGGACGTGAACGTCATCTCCGTGGAACTCTCACAGAATTCATGCGGGAAAGCAAAAACACTTGGTGCCCGGGGGTTTTTTGGGTCGCTGAATTCAAATATGGCACGGCGAACACCAGCCAGACACCTGGTGCGCCACAACCTGGACGTGAACGTCATCTCCGTGGAACTCTCACAGAATTCATGCGGGAAAGCAAAAACACTTGGTGCCCGGGTTTTTTTTGGGTCGCTGAATTCAAATATGGCATCGGCTAACACCCCCAGACACCTGGTGCGCCCCAACCTGGACATAAAGGTCGTCTCCGAGGCTTTCCAGACACACTCGAAAAAGATGAACCGGAAATCGTTAAGGTGGATTTTTTCGGTCGCCAAAGCAGAATTTGACGTCGAACAGGATCCCCCGAGCACCTAGTGCACCGCAACCTAGACCTGAAGGTCGTCTCCAGGCTTTCCAGACACACTTGAAAAAGACTAACGAAAAATTGTTAAGGGGGGTTTTTCGGTCACCAAAGCAGAATTTGACGTCGAAAAAGATTAAAGTTCAATTATGTATCCTGGAAACAAATAGAGTGAATAGAAAGTCGATTTTTATGTAATTGAGTTTCAGAAACTCTTTATTGATCTCAAATCAAATACAATTCAACCGTAACTTGACCTAACCTGCTTCATTCATTATTTCAACTCGTTACTGAATATCGGATTCTCCATCAAGTGACAAGTCGTTAGCCTGTTCATTTTTTTTTTTTTTTTCTTATCTAAGGTCTCTTCCTCTGCAGCAATAATGTTTTCAACTGAATATCGATCGGTATTGCTGCAAGTAGCGCCTTCACAAATTTTACATGCAACATTGCAAGGGAGGCCGTGCTTCCTACAAGTACAGTTGATCAGATTACAATTTCCTGCACATCCACAGAATATTAGTGGCATAATGTTCTTGGGCGCAGGTTTTTCTATCATTCTGACAGGGTTTAGTGTGTCGCCTTCCTTTTTCCACCCCCATTCTGTTGCATCCATGGTCACCTGGTCTCCGTTTTGACGGTTGGGAAAAAAGTGAAAGGCCGCTTGGCATAGTTTGGAGATGTAGCCGGAGATTAATCTCGTCATTCTTACAGGGCTAGATAAACTTTTTCGGGGGCCCCAGGGGGAGTTACGCATGAATGAATGTATGAAATCATGAGACGCCCCAAAAAGCCCCCTTAACAATTTTTGGTTCCCCCTTTTCTATGTTTGTTAGGATTTGAAGTTTTTGAAAGGTGTCCGTGACCCCCATCATGCTTGCTTTTATTTCTCTGACAATTTGAATCATTTGATTAATGTTTACGGTTTCGTTTAGTTCTCTAATTTCTTTAAATAATGTTTTCAAGTCATTTGAGTTGTCCTGAGGGTCGGCTTAAGTCAGGTTTTGTGCGTATGTTTGTTTTTGTACTGTCGGTAGGGCAAATTGTCGGTATTGTTGTGTGGGGGTCGGTAGTCTCGGGAAGTTCTGATTCAGTTCAAGTTGGTTTGAATTTAGGTTTAAGTTTTGATATTGACTTGAATTTTGACTAAAAAATTGGCTGGGACGCAGGGTTCTTGTACTTACTTTATCTAAATAGGAGGTATAGGAAGGACAGCTGTTGTAATTTGCGGAGTGGGCTTGGCCGCAATTGCAGCATCTCACTTGATCGTCGATACTCTTCCTGGGGCAGTCTTTTGTTAAGTGTGCGTCCAGGCATTTGATGCATCTCGGTGCCATGAAGCAGTTGGTGGATCCGTGCCCAAAGTTTTGGCACCGGTAGCATTGGGTGCGCGTATTTCTTCGTGAGTATTCTTCAAATCTTACCATGACATGGCCGAGACTTCTTATTTTCTTAATATCTGTTAGAGTGGTAGAGGGGTTGAAAGCTACTAAAAAGGAACCGGTGGTGTCACCCTATTTGTTTTTCAATTGAGTTACTGAGTTGGTTATGATGTTATATTATCTTGCAATTTCATCTTTAATTTCGTTTTCGCTTGTATATGGCGAGCCTTTCATTACCATTTTGATCATTTTATCCTCTTTTAACTGATAACTGTAGCCTCGGTTTGTGGGGTCTGAAAGTATTAGGGCTTTGACTGCTCGATGGTCTTCCGACGTCTCCGTGTAGACCCAGGTCCAGTTTCTAATGTATTTAAACATTAATTTGCCCTTGACTATTGGGCTAAGCTTGTCTAAGAATATTTTAGCTTGACCTATCGGGGTGGTTAGAATTATGGGAGGTGGTGCCGTTCTAGATTTTTGCGCTAATGCTGCGGGTTCTCTGGTTGTTGGACGGACACTTCTTTGAACCGTAGTCCATGTTTCTTGGTTGATACGTGGTGGAGGTGTTTCTCTGGCAGGTTTTTCTGGCTCATTTATTAACAGGCCAAAGCTGTTGTAAATGGGAACATTAGCTGGGTGTTCCACTTCCATGTTGGTGCTGGGTACGACGTTTCTTGCGTCGTTGTTTGTTGTCTCGGATTCCGGTATGCTTAGCAGTATGCCAAAATTGTTGCTAGAATTGACACTGACAGTTGCTGTTTTGCTTTTATAAGGATATATGCAGTCCTTGTATGTGAATTTTATGCCCATCTCATCAGCCGCTTCTTTGAGTCTCAGATCTTCGGGGTGGAGGATGTCCTCGTCTACCGGGACTGTTTCGTTGAATAAAATGAGCTCCTCAGTTGTTCGTTTGTATGATTCTGACCTTGATTCGACTGCTGTTGTAGACTTTGCTAGTTTGCAACGGTTTGGCATTGGGCTGGTACTCCTCCGTTTTCCCGGTGGAATGTTTTGAGATTTCTTGTTAACCCGCATGCGGGTCGTATCAGATTTTAGCCTGATATTTATAGATTTATTAATTTTTTTACTTGACACTTGACACTTACGTGTATGTTCGACGTTGACGTTGACGTGAATGATGTGGCTTGAACTTGAGGTTTAAACTCTTTATTGCCAATAATATTTTCACAATTATAGTTATTTAACAATAATTTATGGTTACATGATAATAATGTTCGTGCCTATCGGTTGATTTATCGAACAGATTTTGAGTGTTAACATTATAAAAAGTTAAATAAGTATGAAATTGAAATTTGCTAGGAAAACGAGCAGAAAAACCCAGCGAGCATGTTTAATCTTGAGGTAAGTAAAACTTAAAATTACGAGAATAAATTAAAAAGGAAGAAAAAAAAAAAAATATCGGAGAGTCTTTAGTGTAGTAGTATGTTGTGTAATAGTTTATGAGTCTGCCTAAAGGGCATATTTTTGTCGGTTAGTTGTGCAATATGTGCTGTCTTTTTGTTTTGTCTAACTGTCTAACTTTTGTCTAAAGAAGTTGTAAGCGTTGTTGTAAATGTAGTTAGTCAAAGTCCGTATGTCCACCATCTCGTGCAGGCGAAAAGTCTCCGTGGTTCTCGGCAAGCCGGTGATAATACGGAGACATTTGTTCTGCACGATCTGGAGAGTCTTGAGGTAGGAGGGGGCGGCGTTGCTCCATATGGGGCAAGCGTAAGTAAGTACTGGTCTGATCATGGAGGTGTATAGTAGATTTCTTAGTTTGGGGTCGAAGGTGTTTTTGTACGTCATAAGTGGGTACAGTGCATGTAGTAGTCGGATTCCTTTAGTTGCTGTTGCTTGTAAATGTTGTCTGTAATTTAATTTGGTGTCTAATAGGATGCCTAAATATTTTGTCGTGTCGGTTTGCGTTAGTTCTATGTTATTTATTTTTGGTTTAATGGTCAGTTTGTCTTTTTTTTGTGAGTAAAAATGGTGAAGGTAGTCTTTGTCTCGTTCAGTTTTATTTTCCAGCGGTGGTAGTAAGGTTCTAGCAAGTCAATATGTCGTTGTAGGTATGTAATAGCTTTATTTTTTCGGTATGAATGGGTAATTATGGCTGTGTCATCGGCGTATAAAGAGATGGTCGTGTCCGGGTGTTTTGGTAGGTCGTTTATAAAATAGGTGAAAAGGAGGGGGGCCAGGATGGAGCCTTGGGGGACTCCGGCAGGAATAGGATGTGGGGAAGATAGGGAATTTTTAATTTTCACTTGGTATTGTCTGTCCTGTAGGTAACTGTGAATGATTTTTATTAAGTGCGGGGGGTACTTTGCGTCTATTAATTTGTGAATTAGTCCGTCATGCCAAATAGTGTCAAATGCTTTCGCAATGTCAAGAGTAATGATCGCTGTAGTTTTGTTTTGGTTAAATTGTTTTGTAATTTTGTCAGTCAATGTCGCAAGTTGAAGTATTGTTGAGTGATTTTTCCTAAAAAAAAAATTTTTGATAGTACGGGTAGGTATAGGTCTGTAGCTCGTTGGTAGGTTTTTAGGTTTGTCTGGTTTGGGGATAGGGATGACGGTGGCAGTTTTCCAGTCAGTCGGAAAGTATTGTAGTTTTAAACAAGCGTTGAAAATGTAGTAAAGTTGCAGGACCAACTTTTTAGGAAAAAATTTGACGAGTGAAGCTCTGATATTGTCGTTACCGGCGGATCTGTTTTTGAGTTTTCGAATAATGAATTTAACTTCCTGAGGGGATGTCAAGTCGTCTTGTGGGGTGGGATAGTTATTATTTTTGAAGATGTCTGTACTCATTTTTACTTGAAGATTTGTCATAGGGTCGTTTTGTTTGCTTGTCAGTAGGTGGTTTTCTAAATATGTGTCAGCTATGGCGTTTGCTTTGTCCTGGTTGCTTATTTTTAGTCCGTTTTTGGTTTGTAGTGTGGGGAATTGTCGGTCAATTTTTTGATTTTTGCTTTTTATGGCATTTGCAATCGTCCAGAGTGATTTTAGATTTTGGGGTTTGATGCTGTTTAATGTTTTTGTCCATGTTGCGTGTTTGATTTTAGAAATATCGGAATTAATGTCTTTAGTTAATTTGTTAATTTGCCTTTTTAGGTCGGGATAATAATGAGTCTGGTAAATTTTGCGTAGTTTGTTTTTATTTTTAATTTTGGTCAGTAAGTCTGATGGTAGTATTAGTTTTCGTTTGGGGGAGGGTTTGTGTGTGGTACAGTCGTTGAATAATTTTGTGACGTCGGTCGTAAGTTTGCTGATGGCTTCGTCGATGTCTGTTCTTGTTTGTATGTTTGCGTTGAGGGGTATTTGTTGTAATAATTTGCCTAAAGTTTTCCAGTCGGTGGTTTTAATTGTGTTTGGGGGAAAAGTCGGTAAATTTAGTGTCGAAATTTCGGTTAGTACAGGGAGGTGGTCGGAACTTAATTTGTTTAAGGTAGTCGTATTTAAAACATTTAAGTTTTTTGTGATTGTCAGGTCAATTATAGAAGGACGTTGGTTTGGGGTATAGGAGTAGTGGGTGTGGGAGTTTGTGGGATAGGATAGGAGGGCGTCAGTATTTAATAGATAGTTATGTAATTCAGTGCCGTTGGTGGTTGTCGTGTAGTTGTTCCATGTCGGGTGTATAGAATTGAAGTCTCCGGTAATAATTACCTTGCCGGAGTTTAGTAGTATATCGTCCAGTTTCGTAAAGTCGTGTTTTTTGGTAGGGGAGAAGTAGTAGTTCGCTATAGTCAGGTCGTCAATTTGGGTGATTTGGATTTCTCCTCGGTCGGTTGTCATGTCGGTGGTGGAGTAGTCGTAGATGTTTTTGACGTAAGTTAAAAGAGTCCACCGCTGGTCGTCTTTGGTTTATTTATTGTTTCATAATTTGGTAGTTTTGGTGGCGTCCGTTTGTTCAGTCTCGTCTCTTGTATGAGTATAATGTCAGGTTGAATTTTGTCAGTAAGTAATTGTAGTTCGTTGAATTTTGTCGTCAGTCCGTTACTGTTCCAAGATATGATTTTGAAGTCCGTGTTGTGCCGTCTAGTCATCATATTTAGCAGCAATATCAGCAAGTACTTGTATTTTCTCGAATGTGTCAGTAACCCCGGTTAATCGCTGTTTTATTTCACGAACGATCATGATCATTTGTGAAATGTTTATGGTGGATTGAAGATCTCTGAGTTTGTTGAAAAGTGTTTTTAGATCACCGGGGTTACCCTGGGTCGGTGTCTGTAAATTTTTGGGTGTAAGTCGGGTTTTGTTGAGTGGGGGTGTTAGATTGCGAAAAGTGTTGTTGGGGTTGAGGTGGTGTCGGTAAGGGGGGAAGTTTTGTTGTTGTACATGGAACTGTTGTGTTTGTCGGGTGGGTTGGGGTTGTATTTGTCGGGTAGATTGAGGTTGTAAAAAGTTAAAAGAATTTGATGCTCGCTGGGAGTTTCTACTCACCCTCTCGGCGTAAGTGATGTACGATTGACAGCCAGCGTAGTTGGCCGGATGGGCTTGACCACAGTTACAGCATTTTACTTCTTCGTCTTTTGTCTTGCGGGGGCAATCTTTTGACAGGTGCGAGTCCAAACATTTGATGCATCTTGGGTACATGTGGCAATTCGAGCTTCCGTGCCCGAAGTGCTGACAACGGTAACACAACGGTAACAATTTTTATATTTGTTTAAAATCTGGAGATTAACTCTTACAAACAAACACGTCTCTTTTATACATATAGAGATAAATAAGCGAAACAGTTAATGAACACTTCTAATTTTTTATGAACGGTATTCGTAAATATTATGAAGTATACCATAAATATCATGAATAAATTTTAGTCGACAGTCAATGAACTGCACTTTTAGTATTTATAAACTGCTTCATTGTATGCAATAAACGGTTTTCATAGATATTATGAAGTGAATCATAGATATTATGAAGTGAATCATAGATACGTTGAATAAATCGTGCTAGCAGTCAGTGAACTGCATTTCATAGTATTTGTTCATTGTATGAAATGAACGGTGTTCAATGTTCATAGATACTATGAAGTAAATCATAGATACCATGAATAAATCGTGCTAGGCAGTCAATGAACTGCATTTCATAGTATTTATGTACTTGTTCATTGTATGCAATGAAGGGTGTTCATAGATATTATGAAGTGAATTAGAGATACCATGAAGTAATCTTGCTAAGCAATCAATGAACTGCAGTTCATAATATTTATGAACGGCATTTTTATTATAATGAAAATGTTATAATTTTTATTGCAAAAATTCAATGAACCTAGTTTCATTGATATTATGATCAACATTGTTTTGAGTGTGGATAAGCTGTATGGAAATTTTTAGCAAAATAATTGTGGTAAGACTCGCATGCGTTAGTAGTTCGGAACATATTTGATATATTCGATGCCCAAATTTGTGGCGGGATTTTCACAAATGAGTGAAACTTCTTCAGTGTGAAAATTCGGGCTAAATGCATCCCTGTAAAGGTAAAAATTACTTTTTTGGGCAACACTAATCCTATTAACAAACAAGCGAAGGATTATAATATAACAACCTTTTTTAGACTCAATTTACGGTCAACCCTAAAAATTTTTGGCGCAATTTACGGGTAGGATCAGAAAAACCTTCAACCGCTGGCGCAACATATAAAAAGACTTGCCTCCATGTGCGTCCACTGGGGGGGGGGAGGAAGCGGGGCAAAGGGGGACGTTTCGAGAAAACGGCATTTACAAATCAAAATTTTCCATATGTTTAACAAGGAAGAACATAGAATTTGCAAGTAACGGGTTTTCGTTGACGGTACGTGTACTCTGAACTAGTCTTAGTGATAGCTGTCAAACGCGTGATGTACCTCGATGAGTGCGGGCTACCCAGTCGAGGCGGATTACGTTCAGGGATGTTTTTAATGAGTTAGCGCCTGCCAAAACGGCCCGGAGCGGAGGGGACCTGAGCGGAGGGTAGCGTAGGGTCAGATTTGCCACGGCAAATCACGGATCCACCGTAAAATGACTGAATTAAATTAAATTAATTTGGCTCCTCCCTCTAATTTTTATATGGGATTTCATATGTAAAATTTTCATTTAATAAATGCCATTTTTTCGAAAACTAATGGATAATTCAAGAAGATTTTTTTTTAATATGCTTAAAAAATTGTCCTCTTTCCAATGGTATATAGGAAAAAGTGAAATTCGTGGTATAAATTAACTGACAGATCCCAAAGTACTTTAAAAAAATTTTTTTATTTTTTGGTTTTTTGGATTTTGCCTCTCCCTGAAAACATCCTATGGACGCCCATGCTTGCCTCTCAATAAGATGGGTTCAATAAGTTTCGAGCTTCAGTGCAAGTGAGCATGGAACCACAACCCGTTTGAAAGGTCGAAAGGTCCTGACGAAGGAAAGACCATTGCCGAGTCGTGCAGTTGATAGTACTGCATTCAGGGTAAGTCACATAGAGATGCATACACTTGTTTTAATAATGCTGTATGTCAGGTTCTATTTGTAAGTCAATAATCTCGAGATAATGAAATCAGGTGTGCAATTAATCTTTGCTGGGCATAACTTCTTTTGTTGGGTTATCCTCTTCAGGGATGCTCAACTGTTTCTTATTTATTTTCATAACTGAATCTACCCCTCAGGTAGATGTCTTTTTGTATTTTTTTTTTGTTTTGTTTTCTAGTTCGTAATCCTCAATTACGTCCTAGCTTTATTTGATCCTTAAGTGTATGTTTTGTTTTGATTAGTGAATTAATAATTAAACTTTTCGACGTCTTTTATTTCTATCTGTGTTAATGCAATAAATCGACTCTTGCTTTCTTTATAGTTTTATTTGTATTAACTGGCGTCCACTTTATATCGGAATTTTTGATCTGATTTTTGAAGAATTTATGTTACGAACCCACGATGTTTTTCGAAACCACGCTCTCGAGAACTGCGTTTTAAATAACACAGCTAGCTAACACGTACAGTCCATATACGGTTAAGCATGGGGCAGATGTAGTGGAATTTTGAGCAATTTATACTACAAGATTTCCGTTATAAAGATAAAGTTTACATGTTTAAAGAATCCAAATTCAAATTAAATAAAAGGGTGGAGTGCTGGCGGACTAACAATAATTAAACGTGACTGAAAACATTATCGAAAATTCTTTTTAGTTGAACAAAGCAAATGTAAGGAGAATTTTACTTGATACGAAAATCAGACAAATTTAACAATTAACATTAAAACTTTGTCACTTTGCTTTAATCCATTCTGTATATTCGTTGTTACATAAGTAATTTAATTTCAAAGCTTCATGAACTTATTTAAGTCATTGTAAATTTCTTCAAAAACTCATATACTTGATTAGGTCATTGTAAATTTCTTGCAAGATGACTTATTATTCACAATTAACCCACAATAGTTGATGAGTGATGACATATCGATATAGTGACCCCCAAATTAACCAATAGTGAACTGTTGGTCTAGGTTTAACAAATTTTATATAACCTCTTCAAATCAAGAAGGTTTAACAAATTTTATATAACCTCTTCAAGTCAAGAAGTCAGTCAGTCGGGAAGATTTTCCTGAATCTAACAATTAAACTGCGTTCCGTTAATTTTAACGCATAGCGCGGATAGGCACGTAAAAAAACTTAAAGTGTTGAGTACCATGTCAATTGATTTCGAATAAAAGTAATTGGGGTAGTGTAATTTCGCTGGAAAAATAGGCTTTTACGCGTTAGGTCTCTAATTTCTGAAGTTTACGTTACGTTTTACTGTTGGAAAATTTCCAAAATTATTTAGTTCGTCGTGTGCGGAATATAAAAATAGGGAATAGGAAACCACAACCACGCTGTGCCTTGCCATCTTGTAGTTTCAACCCCCCTATTACATATTTTTTTTAACGTAAACATATTTTTATATTATAGGTATTTAGAAAGTTGATATAAACATAATACTATTTACTAAGAAGTCGTCCATAAACCATGTGCCTTGATCAAGGGGGGGGGAGGGCTTAGGTAGAAATCTACGCATGGGCTACGTGAGAGCAGGGGGGAGCTAGAGTCAAATTACGTAATTTTTTATTTATTTTAAATAAATAATAATGCAGGAGTGGCTAGTGCCACCATTTGAGATAGAATGTTTATAATAAATTATAAAAAATATAATATTATTATAATACAAATATTGTTTTTTTTTTATATTATATACAGGGTGACCCAGACCACCCGTATCAGTACTTTTTTTCAAAAACGGTAATTCGTAGAGAGTTGGACTAAAAAAATTTATTACAAAAGCCCTAATGACGAATCTAATGGTGATATTATTTATTTCCGGGAAAAGTCGGCATCTAGAGTAGTTTGCTCCAGAAAGTCCAGAAATCCAGAATTTTAAATGGCACCATATGTCGAAAGTGGTATCGTTGGAAAATTCCTTAAAAAATAAACAAGTTTTGTAGGAAATTTTTTTTTATTACTCCCACCCCTTTTAAGTTATATTCGACTTAAGTTATTAAGTTATTATTTTGATTATTTTGACTTTATTTTAAAAATTGGCATTCAAAATCTAATTATCGGGTTAGACAATAAACCAGAAGAGCTCAACAGTGTTTAGAAGTAAATGAAAGACATTTTGAACACTTGTGACATTGCTCTAACGCGGTAGCTGGATTTCAAGTGCTGACTTTTAAAGTTAACTTCTTTATAAGAAATTGAAATTTAATAATTTCAAGTGAATATAACTTAAAAGGGGTGTTAGTAATAAAAAAAATTTTCCTACAAAACTTGCTTATTTTTTAAAGAGCTTTCCAACGATACCACTTTCAACATGGTGCTATTTAAAATTCTGGATTTCTGGACTTTCTGGAGCAAAGTACTCTGGATGCCGACTTTTCCCGAAAATAATAATATCACCATTAGATTCGTCATTAAGGCTTTTGTAATAAATTTTTTTAGCCCAACTCTCTACGACTTACCGTTTTTGAAAAAACGTACTGATACGGGTGGTCTGGGTCACCCTGTATATAATTTTTAAATAGTTTTTTTTATAGAAAGCACAAAATAATAGGAAAAAAATTACGTTCCATCCAAGGGAGAGGGCCATGGTAAAAGATACGGTAGCTACATGAAGGAAGGGAAGGATTCTTAAGAGGTCAAAATGGAACCACGTGGTTTATGGATGATTCCTAATAATTATTGATATATTTATTTTATAAAATTTTAACCCCCTTCCACGAAGATATCCTGCACACGGGCTTGCTAACTTGTAACTTATAATGTTTATATGAATGACATTCGATGATTTTGTTCGTATAACAAATAATGTAGCCCCTATCACCCGCACCATAATAACGAATCGATTGACAGCTCATTTATCAAATTCGGATAATTAGTTTAGGCGCTACGGTGGAACATAGTAATGATATACATACATACCACGATACTATAACTTTATATAGGTATAAGTTATAGTATCATCATGCATACATACGTACATGTAGCTCTTCCTTTTTGGCTTTGCCGCACTCGGGTAAATATGAAATAAGCATATCAACTGAATATTTTATTAAAAGAGGCAATTGCTTGGATAATTATTACCCCTGTATTTATAATAAATATTGAGATTTACAACAGGTTTACAAACCATAATATTATAAGGAATGTGTCATTAGCCTTATTATGTGTAAGGTTCTCATTGGTTGTTTAACTTTCTTAAATATTTTTAACAGCGGTTATTGTATAAGGCCAAAAATACAAACAATTGTATATGAACACATCATATTTAAAGGTAAATTTATAATTCTGCTTAAGCTGATAATAATTAGTATATAGGTAATGAAATTTTATTTTATAGTGCATATTATCTGCCAATCTACTATTTATAAAACGAAATATGCATATCGACTGAATATTTTATTAAAGGAGACAATTACTTGGATAATTAGAGTTTAAATTATTTTTATTTTAAAACATTGTAATATTTGAACGTTTAGGTCATATTCACTTAAATAATTTAAAAATTATAATGGCAACAAAGAAGTTGAACATAATATATCAAGATATTTCCGCTGTTCGCTTAATCTACTATTTGGGATCAATTTTAGGAATTGCACCACCTTTTGATTTTTCAAATCACAAATTGGTAAAATGTAAGATGTATAATTATGGAGTTTTCATTTTAGTTCTACTGACTATTTTTGGATATGCATACTCCACATGGGGACGAATAAACTACATTTATCCTTACCTACCATATTTTAGCAAAGTCATTACGGATTCTATATTAAATGCAATTCGAACTGTAACCAACATTTGTTCGATTATTATGCCGACGTTCATAAATGCAAAATTTTATGAAAAATTCTTAGATATGTTCACCTACGATTGTCGTTTGGATAAAATAAATTTCAATCAGCATGCAATTACATTTTTTAAGAAGAACAGGAATGAATTGATTACTTTTCATCTATTAGCTTTAATTTTATATTTTTCTGACGCTTACATATGGATAACCTTGTCTGGTTTCCACATGTACAAATATTATATTTTTCGTTGTATTCAAAATTATTATCTGATTATTATGACGATTTTCATAATTACGTATGTGAGATTGTTGACGTTTCTTTTTCGGGTACTGAACAGTGTTCTTATAAAATTGAGTAAAAATGCGTTGTCTATTAAAATAGTAAACTTTACCGATGTGTCAAAAGCACGTCAGAGTATTGCACTTCAAACTGTTAATGAAATTTTGGAAACTTATTGCATATTGATAGAACAAGTTTCTCTTTTTAATGCTATTTTTGGCTGGCAAGTGCTTTTCTTGGTAGCTACAATATTGGCCGACTTTATTGATTGTTTAAATTGTATGCTAACATTTGGTCTTATTTCGAATGGAAGCGCTACTGGTATTTCGTGCCTTTGGACGCTAGAAGCGTTGGTATGTAAATTAGCGATAAATAAACATCAAATAGTGTAAACCTTCCATAATTTGCAGATCCTTGGTGTAATGTGTGCTACAGCTTGTGAGCAAGCAACAATGGAAGCCTATCGCACCGGCCAAATAAGTTATAAATTGCTATTTCATTTGTCCATTTATGAAAACTCGCTATACAAAATACTACAAGATAAATTAAATACTTTGGCAGAGTTATCGACACATCGATGTCCCCAGTTTACAGCGGCAGGTTTTTTTAAAATTAATTATGGAATGATTTTATCACTGCTGGGCACCGTTACGTCGTATTTTATTATAATTATACAATTTAATTAATGAAATTAATTATTGTCTAATGAATGCAAATTGCAGTACCTATCTATATTAATTATTATTTAAATTTTTGGATTTACTGATCAAGTTCTTTCATTAGAATGGTAACTAAAGCAGTCTCTCTAATAAGTGCACAGCCAAAGAGTGCAAACGGTCGCCAAGCAGCAGTGTGCATACAAAAGCCTGCAGCAACCTGTACGCCGACGAAACCTTTGTTTATAGCAAAAGTTGCTGTTATCAACATTGATTTTCAAGTGTTGTTCGATTTTTGATTGGCTACGATATTTTTGTTTATATACAGAGTGTACATTTGAAAACGTTTACCATAACTTTCTGGTGAACTAAGTATACTTCAAATATCGAAAAACTGTAAAAGAAGCTTTTCTATAGATACAAAACAAAATATTAGATTGTGTACTCTGCGTTGCACTAGGACTCACGTTCTCACCTTCAGCTATCCCAACTTAAAAAATTTAAATGGTAGGTACCACTTAAACCACTTAAAGGGTACATTTAACTCACACCGGGCATAACATACAGTAGTTATACATCAATATCGATAGGTTCCTAAATGTGGCTTCAATAATGGTGTGAAACATCATCGTAGTTCTAGTATCAAAGTTTTTTTTACTCAAAATATTCAAAATGTGTGTGCTTTAGTTAAATTTGTTAAATTTAAAAATAAAAATAATATATAGCAGAAAAATTAAATTTTATTGTTGCCTGCAATCAAAAACAAAAGGTAATCGAATAAAAATTTCAACTTATTTTAACATTTTCGAGATCACCGTGTTCAGAAACGTAAAGATGTCATCGTATCTCCAGAAATGTTATACCTATACAAATGCGAAATATAATTTCATAAGAACTTACTGGTTCAGAAAATATGGAGCTATTCGAATTTGGAATACTGCCAATATAAAAATATATTTATGTTAATATACGAGTAATACGTTATATGAATGTACATATTCTTTATTTGAATCAACCAACGGAGTTTATTGTCTATATGTACAATTCCAAACATTTGCAATTTTGTTTTCCACTTATTATCTTATCATTCATCTTTACCGTTTATTCATTATCCCAAATTACATTCATACAGTATACTATAAAATAATTTGTTTTGGTTTTATTGGAAATTAATTTATTGCATTGACACCATTTTTAATAAATATATTATTTTTTGTCCTTTTGAAAAAATTCAAGCCCAAGATCAATCACTTTTATGGCATCATCCATAGAGATAGTTATAAAATCCTCAACATATAAAAGAAGGTAAAAATGAAAACTTTGAAAAACAACTTATAAAACAACTAATATTCTAAAATACTCAATTAATTTCGGCAATTCCAAATGTATTCCACAATTATAATTCCATAAAATTTTATATCAATTCCAGTATTTATATAATGTTAATTCCAATAATTCCTATACTTTCATATTTGATTTTGTACAATTGGCTGAAGATAATAAGTTTTCTCATCCATTTTATGCGGTGAGATTTTTCTATCTATTTTTCATTTTTTTTTTAAATCTGTTTTTAACATATTTTTCCATACTGATTGAATTCTTTTAGACAAAAATAACATAAGATCTATCAGGTATGCAACTACACCGCGTATCAATGCAATTAAATTAAAATTTTATAATTAAAATTATATTTGCTTACTTATGTTATTTTCTTGTATCTGTTCTTTTCCTAATATGTTTTTTTACTTTTTAATGTCTCTTGACGTCCATAAACATCATCCACTTACAAAGGTTGGCTCAGACGTGTGAAATTTTGTTTTGCTTTATACTTATACTTATTCAGTCAAAAATCCAATTTCAAAACCATTATAAGTTCGAATAATATTATAAGACACTAGTAAACTTTATTATATTATTATAATATTATTATTATAATACATGTAGTAGGAGTATTCTTTTTGTAAATTTAATTATTGTACTATTGTTCTATTGTAGACTATTGTAAAATTGATCAAATCTATGTCAATTATCACTATCAGTAATTTAATAATTATTTAGAACGATTGAAAATTTGTTGCTCTATTGAAAATTGTAATTTTTCATTAATACTACGTAAGTACTTTTATACAGGGTGTTGATTGACTTAGCCGAACATAGGAAATTAACATGTAAAATCTTATTTTTGCAAATTCCTGCTTCCCTAATTATTTTAGAGAAAAAATGAAAGACACTGAAATAATGCAGAAATATAAACTACGAATGATAACAGCATTAGATTTCATGTAACTTTTACTTAAAAAGTCCAAAAATGATTTAAAAATTGTTAAAAGTTTCATTTATCACACTGGCGATGCAAGTTTCCATGGTAATTATTTTTGAAAATAGAAATTAAATTGAATTTATTACATGGCCAGTGCGATAAATGAAAATTTTAACAATTTTGGAAGCAATTTTTGACCTTTTAAGTATAAGCTAGATGAAATCTAATGATGTTATCATTCGTAGTTTATATTTCTGCATAATTTTTGTATCTTTCATTTTTTCTCTAAAATAATTAGGGAAGCAGGAATTTATATAAATAAGTTTTTACATGTTAATATCCTATGTTCGGCTAACTCATTCAGCACCCGGTATATTTTTTGTTTTTTATTCTTAAACGGGGGGGGGGGGTCTTAAAGGTAGGTTTGTATAACTTTGTTTTTAATAATTAATGTTCTTAAAAAAAAAATCACTAATGTTTGGATTGAAACTTATATTCGTTATCAAATTCGATTTTGGTCTAATCTTTATGTAGTATATGTATAAAGCAAAACAAAATTTCACACGTCTAACTCAGCCCTTGTCAATAATAAAACAGTTTTTATTCAAAATTATTTTTTATTTTTTTATTTTGACAATTTTATCTATAATTTATTAAAGCGAACAGATACACTCGACTCGTGGTTTTTCTTGCAGCAAAGTGATGAGCTCATATTTGGACGTGTATATAGCCAGAATCCCCACATTCTCAAAGTTAAAAATCAAATAATTAATAATATTGTGCAAATCATGTGCTAACTACTATGTGTTGTTTTAAAAAATTATGTGCTATTATTGTTTTAGAATTATAGAGATTTTATCAGTGGGGATGCTAGCTTTTGTAGCAATTTCGGTATTTTTTATGAAAAAAATACCTTGCTCACCACACCTGGGATAGGTATTCCCCAGTATTATATAATTGTGGTGAAGCCCAGATGGATAACCAACTCTTAATTGCGGAGGCGAGAGCGAAGGTTCTGAAAAAATAAGAATTTGCTTCCTCTGAACAAAATAAAACTCATTTAACAATTATCCGTATATTGAAGTTTAAATTGCATACAACAATTTCCAATTTGATAACAATTTGAATCGTTAGCCACAAATAGGGGAACATCCACGTCGCCAGCCGATGCAAAACTAGACGTTTCTGCAATTGCAGTAAAAAACTCAGTAAATCAAAAAAACACTTACCAAGGCCTGGTTCGTTTACAAAGTGGCAATTCGACAGATACTTGTTTACCAGTAATGTACTGCAACTGCAACCCACACAAGCTCTTGACTTGATGACTTCCCCTGGCTGTTGCAGATGAAAAAACTCGGCTCGATTGCGAAGCTGCTTGAAGAATTCTTTGCGGCGCACAAACAAGAATTTCACTACCAAACACTTTATCGTAGCACAGAACTGACTCTTTCCAGTAGTCGTCGAAGGTAAGTAAAAAATCAGAAAGATGTAACATACGGCCACAAACCGTTTCCAAAATCTAACATTCAATGTTGCTTGCAAATGTAGGCAGTTTGAGTTATCGGCGCCACGGTACAAATCCCAAATAAGGTTTCCGATGTTAACTGAATTACAATGCTTTACGGTTTCGTAAATCCAAACTTCGCTGAACGATTTCTTCCTCAGGCTTACTCTTTATAAATATTCGGCCCTATCTGAAATAATCTTCAGCCACCAACGAAACTAAAACACGTCTTACTTCACTCGTCGTGCGCTTTAGAATCCCTAACCCAGCTCAGCACGCGCCCTTCTACGATCCCTCGCGCATGTCTTACTAAGCATAGGCTTACTAAAAATCGTCATCAAGGGATCGCGCAACTATTAACAAAAAATTGTTACACTTTATATAAACTTAGCACCACCACCTTTGTAACTCGGCAACCCTTAATGCTACAAAATAAATGAGCATATCAAAATGATGTGCTAATTATGTGTTCCATTAAAAAAACATGTGCACTTATTGTTTTAGAATTATAACGTTTTTATTGGTGGGGATGCTAGCTTTATATAAACTCAAAACCACCACCTATGTAACTCGGCAATCCTTATTGCTACAAAATAAATAAGCATGTTAAAATAATGTGCAAATCATGAGCTAACATTATGTTGTATTAAAAAAACTTAAAATAGATATAAAGATTATAGCATCAACGGTGGTCGGTGTCCCAACTAAAAATGAGCGGGAATTTTAGAATATTATTTGAATTTTTATTAATCTCGTTCACAAAGTTTATTTTAAACGTTAAAATTAATAAAAGAATATATTATATGACGTTAAAATTTGTAATACTATTACTTATATACCTAGTCGGGACATAAATTCTGTTACCTGTAAAGAACCGTTAGATTTTACAGCTTAAGATTACAGAGGGTGGAAAACAATTACATATTTAGAAAGCCCTTTCTTTTGGCAACTTGTACAGACTATAGTTAAAATTTTTGAGTTCAACCAGCAACATGGATTGGGGTGTGAAAGAAAATCGGATAGCAGTTATTGCGTTACATAAATGTGGTGTATCAAATAGTGAAATTTTAAAATTGCTAAAGCCGTTAAAAATTTCAAAAATGTTTGTAAGTCGTGCTATAAAACGGTTTACCGATACAATTGCAATAGCTGACAGAAAAAGGAGTGGACGTCCTCGTACCATAAGAACTCCACGAGTGATTAAAGCAGTGCGTGAAAGAATACGACGAAATCCTCTGCGAAAACAAAAAATTATTGCTATGGAGATGCAAATTTAAAAAAAAAACGTGTTTCGCGTATTGAGGCAGGACCTAAAACTTGGGGCTTTTCGTAGAGCAACAGGACAAAGGTTAACAACAGCTTTAAAAAAAATTAGGCACGAGAGATCGAAAACCCTATTAAGGAGGCACGGTAATAATAATTTTAAAAATATTTTGTTTACCGATGAAAAAATTTTTACCGTCGAAGAAAAATTTAATAAGCAAAACGATCGTGTTTATGCTCACAGCTCTAAAGAAGCGGCAGAAAAAATTCCGAGGGTTCAAAGAGGCCATTATCCAGCATCTGTGATGGTTTGGTGGGGTGTATCCTACGAAGGGGTTACTCAACTTCACTTTTGTGAAAAAGGCGTTAAAACATCGGCACCAATTTACCAAGAAATGTTAGAAGACGTGGTAAAGCCTCTTAACGACTCTCTCTTTCAAGGAAACCATTGGGTTTTCCAACAGGACTCTGCACCAGCACACAAAGCTAAGACAACCCAAAGGTGGCTAGCAGAAAATTTACCTGCGTTTATTGCAGCAGAACAATGGCCTTCTGGAAGTCCTGATCTGAATCCTTTGGATTATAAATTGTGGTCAGTTCTTGAAAACATGGCTTGTAGTAAGCCTCATAAAAATATCGAGCTTCTGAAGCGGGATTTGGTGAAAGCAGCAGCATCGATACCGTTACAAGTCGTCCGTGCCGCAATTGATGATTGGCCACGGCGTTTAAAGGCTTGTGTAAAGGCTAAAGGAGGACATTTTGAGTAAATATATTAAAAATGTATTCTTTATATATTAAGTAATAAAGCAGTATATATCATAATTGAATTTATTATTTTGAAACATTAAAAATTTAAATAATACTGTGTAACAGAACTTATGTCCCGACTAGGTATATAGTCCACAGAAATTAGTCAAAAAATACGCCTTGATACGGAATAATTATATCTTACAGTTTTTGCGCGTTTTCATATATATTATGGTGTCCCGAATAACGTCCCAAAAGAGGGGGAGCTCCTCTAAACATGTAGCAATAATGTAAAGATGCTCTAAAGTGGTTTTTGACGATTTTCTCGGATCCTATCAGTTCTACGAACAAAATACCTCTATTCAAAAAGAAATACACGATAATTCAATACAAAAAAGTTTCTATAAAATTTTTCAGTTCGAGCAATACTTTTCATGATAAACCCCGCTGAAAAATATGTAGTATAAATTTTTTTTATATTTTCTCAGATTAAAACGTAAAATATAATGAAAAAATCGGTAATAAAAAATATGAATTCAAAGTTTGAATTCATGTGGATGAATGTCGGAACATTAAAACCACTATAAAGGCCACCGCACTCTAAAAGAGATGTTGGATTAAACATCTGTTCTTTCCCTCATTGTTTTTCCATGCCGAGCAGGCCCATCGGGTTTTTCGGTTGAGGGTATATACTTGCCTTGGGATTGGGGATGGCGGTCAAAAAACGACATTTTGTGGCCAAAAACAACATTCCAACTTCCCGTATTTAATTGTTTTTTAAACATGATTTTTAGCAATTGCGCAAAAGGTTGTCGATATTGTGCATTTGTCGAAGATTAGGACTACATTGCTCATCAGTTTGCAGTAATTGCCATGGCCAATCTTGCTCAAATGCTGAACCAATCGAAGACTATTCATCACAACAAAAAGCTACGAACAACACAGAACCTGAAATATCTGATAATATAAACCCTTCAGATTCTTCTTCCTTCAATAAATAATATTAAACCATAAATTTAAAAACAAAATTATTTTTTTCTTATATTTTACGTTAAAAGAAAATTTTATACGTATTTTTTCAGCGGGGTTTATCATGAAAAGTATTGCTCGGACTGAAAAATTTTATAGAACCTTTTTTGTATGGAATTATCGTGTCTTTCTTTTTGAATAGAAGTATTTTGTTTGTAAAACTGATAGGAACCGAGAAAATTGTGAAAAACCGTTTTAGATCACCTTTACATTGTTGCCACATGTTTGGCGGAGCTCCCCCCCCTTCGGATTTTTGACACGTTATTCGGGACACCATAATATATATGAAAACGCGCAAAAACTGTAGGATATTATAATTATTTGCTATCAAAATCCTAAATGCAGTGGACTAATATAAATAAATATAAATACGAGTAAGTAATATTAAACCTTATTATTGTAACCACTATTAATAACCAATAACCGATATTATTGTAAATTATTTTGTTTATATCTATTTTAAAGTAAGTGCACATGTTTATTTTTAATGAACATATAATTAGCAAATAATTTGTACATCATTTTGATATGCTTATTTATTTTCTAGCATAAAGGGTAGCCGAGTTACAAAAAGTGGTGGTGCTGAGTTGCATCCCCACCAATAAGAACGTTCTAATTCTAAAACAATAAGTGCACATGTGTTTTTAAAAAAACATATAGTTAGCACATGATTTGCACAATATTATTAATTATTTGATTTTAATTTTGAGAAAGTGGGCTTTATCCAGTCATATTTGGAGCTCAAATACAAATTATTAAAGTGAAAACACAGCTCATGTTTGGCTAAATAAATACCATGAAAATATAATAATAATGATAATACTATAATCTTAAAAGTTTTAAAACATTAAAAATAGTTCTTCTCAATATTATACTAATTTTGTTGAACTGGAAAGATTTTGCTTCTGATTCAGAAAATACAATATATTATTTAGGAATATTGGCGTTTAATTAAAATAATATTACTTATACGAGTATAATGATATTGTCACAATGTCCAATATATTACAAATAATATACTTTTATAATACATAGAAGATATGTCTTTTATATTATTTATACATTTATAAATACATATTTTGTGGATTTTCAGTTTTAAATTGGGTAGTTACATTTATTGGCAAGATAATTAATAATTACATGTAATGTATGCATGTCCGTAATATTTATATTATTTTATTTAACTGTAGATTTAAGCACTGGCGGTTTTCACTTCCAAAGACGGGCGTATATATAAATATAAATTAATTTTTAGTACCTATGCATAGAAAAAAAATTGTTCAGCAAATCATATCAAGACTACTGGCGTTGGTCATATCTGGAAGCGTGTTCAAAATTGAACCCTAACTAAAGGAATCTTAAATTTAAACTCTGCATGGAAATCTTAAATTAATATGTATGACAATTTCATACTTTCAAATCTTGAGCTAATCTTTAGAATATTGATTATTCTTTTAATCTGAAAATTATTTTAACTTGCTAATTTATGAATATTTTTATTTTTAGTTTCAAAATAAATTTTTCAGCTTTACATAAAATATGAACACAACATATGCAATTGTCACCGCAACCACACCTAGAAAACCGCCAGTGGATTTAAACCAAAAAGGCCCATTTGTTCAGTTGCAGGTTGAACAAAAAAAAGTTTTAAGTTAACCTTCAAAATACATTGAGAAAGCTGTTTATTATGAAATATCGTTGATAATATAACTACGATAATAATTATTATTGTTAATTTATAGTTTAATCTGCAACTGAACAACTAAGCTTAAGTGCCATCCAATTATTGAATTTTATATTTATACGATCATTATTTTTGTATGATATCATTTTGATCAAGTGTGACAGAAGTATGAGTGGTATTTATAGAAGTACAACTATGTCAATATGGTTTGTAGAATTACAATAAACTTTCAAGTTCTTCAGGAATTGATTCGTTACTACTAAAATCGGTGTAATCATCATCTTCATCATCAAACCAGTGTTCAAATGATTCTTTATGATGCTCCAACGCCATCGATGATTGAAAGAAGCTGTCACAAACATCGCATCTAAAAATAATTTATTTAAATAAAAAAATTTAGTTTTACTTTTCACTTTATAGTACAATCGAAGTTATTAAAACTAAAGTGTTCTACAAAATTAATAGTATATGATGTTTCAAAAATTTGTGGCAAATTTTTAGGGATATAATATATTATATTCATATCAAAATATAAAAAAATATTCCTATGAATATAGGAAAAATTCAGGTTATTAAAAATAATAGGTTTCCTTCAAATTAATCAATTAATGTTAAATGTACCTTCAGTTATGTCCTATTAATAATAATTAATAATAAATGTTATTATCAAAATTACATATATCATCTTTATTTGTGCCAATAGTGAATGGATAAACGAGATTTAAATTAGTTTAATTTAAATAATTAAAAATTATTGTTATTATTTATTTTTTTTAATAACACGGTAGTTTTCTGTAAATTAAACTGCAACCGAGATATTATTTTATAAAATCTTTTCTTGCAACTTTGGAATCATTCAAACTTGCAAAAAGCACGACCAGGATAGTAAACGGTTCGTGGCCAAGTTTAAGAGCAAATTATAGAACACGTTTTGTTTGGTTACGTGGAAGCAAATAAATCACAGCGATAACGTTATTTTGTTTAAACAACCGCGCCCGGAAATCGTCTCATTGCAAACCGACCGAAGAGCTAGCGGTGTTGATGGTTTGCATTGAATAGCTGGGATTGTGTGGAAGGGATGTTTCACCCGTATCAGTAACGATAACAATATCAGCGTAATTTTCTTCATAACAGTAACACCTTATTTTTTGGGTTATATAATCATAACAGTGGCCCCTACCTCGAATGAATTTGGTAAAAAAATATTACATTCAAATTGATTGAAAAAAAAATATAAATTGTATACTACTCACACACATAATAATAATCTGTAGTATATATTATTAAGGAAGAAATTTAAAATATCTAAGATAATAAATTTTATAAGTTTATAAAACGAAAAGACTATAAAAGTTTATTTGAGTGTGGCCGAGAATCACCACATGAATGGTTTGAGTGTTTTCCCATTAGAATTGAAAATTTATAATGGTAAAGTTTTGTATATTGAAAGTTATAAAGTCGGATTTTGGAAGTTTGAAATGAATAATAATAAAACTGGGAAGTAACTACAATATTTTATACTTATTGCACAACAATATACCTAATGTAATGTTTCAAAAAATTCAAACTTTTTTGAAACGAGACGGTTATTATTTAGTAACTATAGTTATCTGAATAGAAAACTTATTAGAATTTATATATTATGACGTACTAGGTTGCGTTTCATAATAGTAGGTACTAACACTAGTAGTTGAACAACACAAGTTGATAATTATTATATTATTACTAATGAAGAACATGGGAGGTTATTTTTGGATATTTTTTTAGAAAAGGTTATTTTATGAATAACTACTAAAAACCAGACAGTTAGGTGATCGCACTAATTAACTGGAAAGCATTTAAACAGGCCCCTTGGTAGTTGATATTTTAAAATTTTTTTTATATAATTTTTATAAGAAATCGCCTCACTACCAATAATCCTTTTTTTATGAATGAGTCTCTTTTTTATACATAAATTCAATCCAAATCAAATTAAAATTTTTAAAGTTAAATACAATAAATTTTCAATATTATACATAATACCTAGACCAAATGGGAATGCAAATCGTAGCGATAGCCAGACCAGGTGCGACGATATTCAATTTATTTCACAATTGCTTTAAAATTTGAAGCTTTTACATTCCAACTACGGGCAACTCGACGGGGATCGGATCTCTTTTTTAACGTTATAATATTTAAGCATTTAATTTCGTTTCCCGCCACTGGGGGATTCCCCGTTTCCCTATATTTTCAAAGTAACGCAAAAAGTTACTGCTAAACTCTGAACTTCCAAGCTTTTTAATATTTTCTAGCTAAAGGTTTAAATTTCCCTCACTTTTGCTTAAAAATTCAAATTTCCTGGTGTTTCTTGGCGAAATTTGAAAAATGATAAAATCCCTATTTTCTCCGAGAATTCTAAAACAGTGTAAATCCTGTGATATGTACTGGAGGGTGTTCCACACCCCCCAGACGGTTTACAATTTCGACAATATTGTTATATAGTTTTTTAATTAACTTTCAAAGTAACACAGAGAGTTGCTGCTGAACTCCGTGAGCAGTAAGGTATAATTAAATAAATGTGTTTTCCAAGTTTTAATTTTTTCTATCCGAAGGTTAGATTTCCCTCAGTTTTGCTTAAAAATTCAAATTGTCTGGTTTGGATTAATATTGGACAAATATTTTTAGTCCTAATCTTAGTTTAATATATTTTTCGGTTGGTAAAAAAAATCAACCAATCAGAGTTTTTTTTAAGTTTAAATTAATTTAATTTGATTAATGATCGAAAAATCTTAAGCGGGGAATTTAATTACAAGTTGATTGGTCACAAATTGTTACAACGCGAGTATCCCAGACAAGTAGAGGTGAATCCAGTACCGAGATATTCGAAGGCAAGTCCTTAGAAGAAAATTCAAGTGTTCTGAATATGTGCTGCTCAACGAGTTCTGTGTGAGTGTTGACAATTTTAAAATTTGTTCTTTGTTTTATCAGGTTGCAAAATAAATACGTTTCATTATATCATCAGTTTTTTATTGTCTTACATGTAACAATTTTACTTTCAAGAACCTACGACCTAAGAGCTGAAAACGAGAAAAAGAGCACTACAATATATATAAAATAAGTATATATGTTAAATTAAGTAAGACATACGCAAAAGCAAGAAAATTCTATAGTTATGTTCTGTTATAATATTTCAACGATTCCCATTATTTGCTGGATGGATATGTTGCGGTGTGAAAATAAAAATATGCAGGACTTGTTGCAGTTTGAGAATTTATTTAAAATTTGTCATCTGTTTTTATATAGAGCCTTTTATAACTTTTTATGAGGGGTTTAAAACTAACTTGTAGAGAGAATGTTTTAGACTATGTAATGATATCTGTGTCTAAAAATTTTAATTTTTAGACATATTGCGTTTTGAAAATAAGCTCCTCAAATAAGAAAATGGAAGAAAAACATTAATAACAATAATTACAAAGAAGATTGAATAAAGTTAAGAAGAAGGTTGAAAACAAATGGAAAACACAAGAATAATTGAAAAGATATTATTATGACATCATGAGCAATATTTTTGAATACTTTTGAAATAAAACAATAACGATTTAATACAATATTATATTGAAGTGATATTTTCCGGTTTCCAATTTTCAAGACGACTTTTTCGGGAAAAATACACTCTTAAAAAATATCCAAACACTTAGTAATAATTAGGAGTTTGGATTTTAATTAATAAGAGTTTAATTATTAAACTTTTCAATAACATATAGGTACCGAATGAAAATCGGGACGCCAACAGTTCAACATAATAATATTTTTTTGAAATCTTCTTTTTATCCAAATTAATTTTAAATCAGCACCAAATAAATTTTGTTTCAAAATACGAAAGCAAATGAAAAATCGACCACACGCTTATCACTATCAAATTCGTTCTTGCTATCTTCAAACTTTATTTCTAAACTTATTCAGACCAATTATTTCCAGGTCCAAATAATTTTTAATCATAATTATTCAAATCGATTGTTCAAATATTATCTCCCCAAATTTATTCAAATAGTCCAAACTTGGGACAAATCCATATTGTTGTGTTCTGATAAAGAAATGAAAAGTTAGTTGCGTAATTTAGAAATAAAGAACTGACTTTGCAACCTGAGGAACAATAAAGGCAGGACTCTTGTTCGTTTTCAAAATTGTTTTTATTAGTGTTAAGTTTTGTTTGTTAGTTAAGTTACATTGTTTAATTTAAGTTTGTTGCAGTAATTTCGTTTGTTTTATCTAAATTTGAATGTTTGTATTTTTAATTTTCGTTGTTTAGCGACCCACACGAATGCAGCTGAGCAGTACACAAACAAATAGCACAAGCAGCAGGAAACAAAATACTAATCTTGATTTAAAAAAAAAAAGAAAAATATAAAAAACCAAGGAAATGAAAAAATAAATAAAAAGAAGAACAGGCAGTCGCAAATTTACATCCCGAGAGGCTAGTCGAATAAAAGTCGTTATTTGAGAGCCTGAGAGGCAAGTGGCAAATTTACAGCCCGAGAGGCTAGTCGAATAAAAGTCTGAATTTGAAATCTCGAGAGGGAGTCACGTCAGTCAGAAATTAACAGCCTTATTCATAAAAATTTACAATAGACTTAAAGAACCCTTCAAACCTATTTTAACCTGAAAGTCAAAAAAAGCTATTCATAAACGCATTTTAGCCTTAAAACACTCTTTAACGGTGTTTTAACTTTGGCAATATTTAAAACGGGGTGGAGCCTTCTTTAAACCTATTTTAAGTGTATTTTAAGGAAATTTTTACTTAAAATACAGTTTACACTGTATGTAAATAACCCTACTTTATGCATTTTGTGTCAAAAAATTTTATTATTTCAAATCACTTATTTAAAATAAAAAATATGGATGAAATATGTAATATTAATGCTATTAATGTTATAAAAAATATGATTGATGACCGCTAATTGAACTTGAATTGAATTTTTTAAAAAACTCAAAATTATTTATTTATTGATATTACAAATTCTACACAAAATCTACTTCTAATTGCTACATTAACCTTAAGACTGCTACTTTATGCAAAAAACAAAAATTATCTTCCCGATGAATGCACTCAATGGCTGATCCTTATGAAGTAACTTTATTTGTATTAGTTAACTAATATAACTCGCTTACCGGGTCGAAGAAAAACTATATAATAATAATAAGAACTTTATTTAGTAATATTTATTCAAAAATTTAACTGAAACGCCTAAATAAATTCCATCGTAACATAATCTTTATCTTCCTTTTAAACTACATCAAATTTGTCTCCAGCTTAAGACACGATGGCATACCGTTAAACAATCTTAATTCACTATACAAAATCATCATCCGATGTTATAGGAATTGGTGGTCGAAGCTAATTTCTTTTTCTCCGTAATTTCAAAGTGCCCCATTGTGTTTTCAGTTGGGCAACGGTTCATGCATTCGACCTGAGTAAATGATATTGCCAGAATTTCCTTGTTCGTAGCATCAGTTGAGGTCTACAAAAGGTTAATTTCACATTACGATAGACAAAACTTTTAAAATTATTTTAGTTACTTGGCCGTTTTTCTTGTTCCTTTTTGTTATACTACGAGGATTGCCAAATTGCACTTTTCGGCTGACACTTTGAACATCTTGACTAAAACTTTCGTTTGGATCTGCAAATGGCATCGATTCCAAATCTGCCATCAACTGTTCCTCATGTTGCATCAATAATTTGTGTTGGCGTCCGTATTTTTGTTTTCCAATGTTTTCACCATCTCTTTTACAAGTTCTTGAAGTAATTGCTAAAAATGACAAAATAAAGTATTTTGAACACATTCAGATTGATACAAACCTTATCTTCCTCTAGCCAATTTTCGCTCCTTTGTTCTTTTTTTAATGTCGCTCATTATTAAATAATAATATCAAAATAGATAAAAACCACAATTGATCACAATGATTGATAGAGCACAATAACAATATGCAATAACACAATGTTTAGGTTAGTTTAGTTTGGTTTAGTTCTAATATTTACGTATTAGTTCAAAATACCAAATACACTAGACTAAAGTCACTAGAATCGGTATTGTAACAGCATTTTAGTTAACGGAGGTTTACGAGCCGTTTATGAATGAACTAAAATTAAACAGCTCTGTAAGCCTTAAAACACGTTTTAACTAAAATAGGTTTAAAGAGTGTTTTAAGATATTTTTATGAATACGGCTGTAAGAGTCCGAGTGGCGAGCTGGTGTTAAAGAGTTGTAAATTGAGAGCCCAAGAGTTGGTGTGGAGGTGGAATTTAGCCGAGGAATTTGTGGATAAAGTGTAGAAGGAAGAATCCGAATTACGTGCTGCTCGGCAAATTTTGTGTGAGTCCTGCTTTTCTAAATTTTGTTTCTTGTGTTCAGGTTGCAAATAAATTGTTCTGTTATTCGTCAGTTTTTTTATTGTCTTAAGGGGAGTAATAGGTGCGGTAAATTTTTAAGACAAAAATTCTCAGCAATGAATGGACAGAATTGAACAAAAATTTAAAGGAAGGCATATAGATTGTTGAGCTAGGACCTACGCATATCCTTTTTTAAAAATTTTAATCATAACATTAAGAAAACAAATTTTATTTGTTTGATTTTATTATTTTTTGTAATATTAAATGCGTTGGCCCTAGAGAACACAATTCTATATGCATACCCAAAAATTGAACTTTTTATTCTTTATAGTTTCCAAAAAAAATTGCATTAAAGTTTTGGTAACGTCAAGTGCTGCCTCACATGGTTAAAAGTACCAAGTTCGTCATGTACAGTCCGATTCAACCTTTTATCATATTATGTTATAGGATCTAAGGATTCAACTTACATAATGTTTATACGTAAACATACATACATAAAAAATACATCAGATCGAATTGACAACCTTCTCATTTTTTAGAAGTCATTAAAGAGAAGATATTTAGGGAGGTACTTTTTCGCTGATTAAAATTCATAATCAACATTTACGATACTTATTTTTAATGATAATTTTTGTCCGAGGATAGGGTAAACCAAAACATGTCGCAATTGGAGATTTTGATTTTTAATCTGTGAAGAAGTATATTTTTAACAGACTTCAAAAAATTTTATTCATTCATTCTAAATGAAATTTTTCAAGATAATTCTTTACCACATTGCCATTGTCCGATTTCAATGATTCTTTTTTTGTTAGAAAATAGGTATCTCAAAGGTAGTCTCATATAAATTTGGTTATGATCAAAAAAAAAAAAGCAAATTTGATTAATCTAATTTGCTTTTTTTTAAGCGCATAGGCAGCAAAATATTCATTTACATGATGTCACCACTTTATAAATCCACGGTATCGCATGCTAGTGTAATGTGCACTGTTTTAAAAATAACAAGCCGATACATTGAGTTGAAATTGTGCAGTTAATAAAATTTTAAAGACGTTATTTGAGGGGGGCTAGAATAAAAATCGGCAATCTCCATTTTTGACAAAAATGTTTTTTTATGCTACATTTAGTATTTGATACACTCTATCACAGACTGTTATATCATATGGTATAATTACTAGAAACAAATTCGGTGATAACCTATTTATTTTTAGTCTTGAAAGTTACCCTAGTATGTGACCGTTTGAAAACAAAACAATCGGGATTGTGGCCAGCAGAATTTTTTTTTCAAGAAATGCAAAAACACGTCAATTTTATCATCGAGGGGGACAACTTTTGCGACGAATGTCATTTCCGTATTGTTTCATCCCTTCGCGCTGTGATGACAACCCCTAAAATGTTAATAGGGATGATATGGCAAGTGACACCTCATTTGAAAGGTCTTGCTTTCCTGAATTTTTTTAAAGTTTTATCAATTATTCAACAAAAAAATTGAAGCTCCAAAAATGCGAAATAAATACGATATTTCAAGACATTTAAGAATAAAAATGTGAAAAACGCTTGGTCAGGTTCATTTTAATTTCAAGGGGGCTACATTTACTGCTATTCATAAACATTGACAGTTCAACCCTTTTAAGGTTAAGAGCAAACCACCCTTGGAATTTTGAATGAAAAAATGGGTCTGATAAAAATATCAGTATAATCAAATTAGATGTTCAACAATTTGAACAATTTTTTAAAAAATTTTAATTTTTTTTTAAATTTTTTTCTTTTTAATTTAAAAAAAAATTTTTTTTTAGTTAAATGATAAAATGATGATAAAATTGACGTGTTTTTGCATTTCTTGAAAAAAAATTCTGCTGACCACAATCCCCTCTGTTTCGTTTTCAAACGGCCACCCTGTATAACTAAGTAGGTACACAAAACAGTTTATGAAATCAAAATGATTTGAAAAAAATAAATTGAAATGATACAAAAAACGCAAAAATAGTATTGAGAAAATCAATGTAAAATTTTGCGATATTTTTTTTCGATATAGTTTAATCGAATGAAAAATAATTATCTAATAGAAGATATTGCTTATGAACAGTTTTTATCTTGCCCATTCTAATTTAATTATTAGAAAATAAAATGAATATCATTTTAACAAAATTTTGTTTAATAAAGAAAGCTTTACAAATAATGTACCCACGCAAAAGATAATAATATTATGTAGGTAGGAATTATCACAATTAGAAAAATGATATAGTTGTTACGAAAAGTTGATTTCCGTAACTAGAAGTATTTTAAAGAAAATAAAATAATTTTAGTTTCGGCAAAGTCTACTTTGATGTACACAAACCGAGAGTTAAATATAATACTTTTACCCTGGTGCAGGAAAGGGAGGCGACTTCTTAATGTGTTCAATATCGATTCCGCCGGTTCTAAATCATTTTGGATCATTAGAAATAATCGTAAAGCATGGAAGGTGACAATTTCTTGTGAGGGTTTTGCTATATTTCTAGAAATTTACTTTGATGCTAAACACCGAAAATTAAATAGGATACTTTTCATCTTAGTATAGTAAAGACCGGCGGATGCATATTAAGTTTGCTATCGATCCCGCCTGACCTCGATCATTTTCTGACTACTTGAAGTGGTCGTAAAGTATTTAAGAATGACAATTTTAATAGACACCGGGTTCCAAACGTAACGTTTAATTTATTTTTGGACCAAAAATTGCTGTCAGCTGCAGTAAAATTTATTAATATTTTTATTTTTTTATAGGATCATTTCAAATTCTCATTGGCGATGACAGCAATGTCCATAAGACTACTGTTTGTAGAATCGTTCAAAAAGTTTCCAAAGAGATAGCAACACTTCGGCCACATTTTATAAAAATGCCTGCTACCGAACAGGAAATTAATGAAGTTAAATCTGGTTTCCATGCTATTAGAGGATTTCCCAATGTGGTGGGGTGCATAGATGGCTGTCATATTCCAATAATATCTCCAGGAGGAGAACACGCAGAGTTATTTCGGAACAGAAAAGGTTACTTTTCAATTAATGTTCAGTGCATCTGTGATCATAATCTAATGATTCGGGATATAGATGCACGTTGGCGCGGATCGACGCACGATAGCACAATATTTAATGCATCAAGAATTTGTGGCTCATTTGAAGAAAATATGTTTCCGAACAGTTATTTGTTAGGGGATAGTGCCTACAGTTGCCAAACGCATCTTCTTACACCTCTACTAAATGCCAATTCACAACCTGAATTGAATTACAATGCTGCACACATTCAAACCAGAAATAGTATTGAACGTGCATTTGGAGTTTGGAAGAGACGATTTGCTTGTCTCTCAATGGGACTTAGAAGCAATATAAATACAACATTAACAGTGATTGTTGCAACTGCGGTTCTCAATAATATTGCTATACAGAATAGAGATCGATACAATGAAGAACCTGTTGCAGTAGTAGAACAACCAAATGTTATTAGAAATGCTGAAAATTCTGTTGCAGGAAATGCCTTAAGGAAATATATAATAAATACTTATTTTACTTAGGTAAATAATAAATAAATAACAATTATTACTTTTAAAAAACTTTTATATAAATATTTTTTTATTAACTATATAGTTTCGGTGACTTTCATATACCACTGCAGAAACTATTAAAGAAAATAAATAACATATAATCATTTTCTTTATTGCTCACAATATCAAAAGTTCAATTTTTCCAATTGTTGTTTTTTTATTTTTAGGTCAATTTCAGCCACTTCGAGTTCAACTCCACTTTTTTCCAATTGACGTTGAACCATCTTTTGCTGTAATTTTGAAGTATTACATTCTATTTCTGTTTTCTCCAGCACTTTTTGTTTCATCGCTTCTTCTAAATCTAAAATTTTCTTCTTTTTTTTAAAGATCTCCTCATCCCAATTATTTTTTAAAGTTTTTCTTTCGGTAAACTTCTCGGCAATATTATTAATGTTCAATGGTCTTTTTGTTTTTGCAGAAGTTCCAGTTTTTGCAGAAGTTCCAGTTTGTGGCGTCGACACAAATGTTTCCTGGTCATTATTGTGTATGCCAACTCTAACACTTGAGTTCGTGGGTTCTTGTGTGTTGTGGACTTGTGTTGAAGCTGAACTTGGGCCAGGTAGTGATGGTTCCTGAACTATTCTTGTTACGGGACTCCTTTTTACAGGAGACTGAAAATTATTCATATACAACAGATCGTCATTGGCATCCATTTCTTCCTCATCTATCTCAAGAAATGAAGAATCGTGTTCATTTACGAGTGGATGAAATTGTGGTGCTAATGCTCCGACAATTTTTTTGTCCAATTCGTCACTCTTTGGGGTATATGCACCGCCACCAGTTTTATACAATTCTTTCTAAAATGTAATACGTATGATTAGTTGTTAATTATTATAAAAAATAAAAAATAATATGTAATAAAGTGAGTTTACCTTATCTTGATTTATATTTTTTCTGGCTTTTTTTTTCATACCAAGATATAAATTATGCAGCTGTTTGGTACTCCGAGGACCACTGTTTAAACTGGCACTGTATATCTTGGTTATTTCGATCCATGCGTCGTTTTTTAATTTAACATTTGTTGCGTCTGTTTTTTTGTTCTCTATTACGTGATTATACTGTTGTACGATTCCAAATAGAACATCTTTGTCGAAGTCCGTGAAATTCTTACTTCTTTTGCTTAGATCCATTTTATTTTTACACACAAAATAATTTTTTTTCAAATATTTTTAATAAAAATAATATATTTAAACTTTTTGGCAAAACATTTCAATACATGGCAGATTTTTGTCAACAAAATAAAACAATAAATAAAAAAATATTAAAATAATAAAATTTTAAAATTTTACAACATACATACAAAAAAATGGTTAATTTGAACTAACTACTATATCCCCATCTACCGGCAGTTTCATCAAGCGAGTTGACAAGAGGTTAGTTATCCTTTGGTGGTTTGTGGTTTCAGAAACCCATCTTAGGTTAACCTATGGTTAACTTTAACCTATGATTAGCTGACCAGAGGATAACCAGAGATCTTCAGAAACCGGGCATAAGACATATAATTTTATTTTCATTAGTTAAAATATTGTAATCTCTAATTTAGTGTAGATATAGTTATTATTTATTTTTTATTATATCCCATTTTTAACAACAAATGGCTTTTATTTACTCCAGTGTTTTGCTTATCATAAGTGTCGTAGAATTCACCACCTGAGGTTAAGCGGAAGATCCGATTTCAAGCTCTCCGATGGACTAGCCCAGAGGCATTTGTTAAAAAGAGGTAACATAGTAACTGCATAAATAAAATGCATTGACTGTACTGAAATCTCTATCCCAAGGTATTTATGTCTACGCTACATGATAATTTGTACCATACGTCGTGCATTTAATTTAAATAGGTCTGTCTCGCTTAGAACTTTACGTATTTTACTGGCTTACAATTGCATTTTACCGTTCTCTTGCCCTTAAATGTAACCATTTTTCGAGAATCAACGACACATTTTAAGAAGAGATCGAAGAGAGCACAACAATATATAAAATAATTAAAAATTCATTCACTTGGAAATCAATTTTATTTCGCCCATAATTAGACACTTAACTCATACCAAAATCTTAAATCAAATTTAAAATCTTAAAATTTCAAAATCAAAAAAAATAAAGGAAACGAATTTCTCCTCAACCGCTACGTTGGCAATTTTTGACAAAAGCCCTGTTTATTCCGCTAGTCGGCGCCAGCTCTAACAAAAATGCGGTAAAACGAAAGATTTAAAATAGTATACTATTTCAAAATCAAATACAATTTTACATAAAAATACAAAATTACCAAATTATACAAAAATTTCAATTCCAAGGAATTTGGAACATATGTATGTAGCTTAAAATAGTATATATATTATATATACTATATATAATTATATATGTAATGTAACGTTTAGGCACCAAATTCACATATATATGGTCGAAGTGGCACCTGTATTTGCGTTGTGGCACCAATTCAAGGTGCCACAACGTTTTAGCTCGTATTTGGGTGCTAGGGGGTATGTACATCATAAGTACGAAGTTTTACGAAGGTGCCTCTTCGACCGTTTATCTATAAAATTTCTATTTTAATTGAACGATATAATCTGCAGAGGGCGCTGTTAGCAGAAACACATAACACATCTAAGTGGCACCACGGAAATTTGCATATAGCGTACTGGCACCCATGGCATTTTACATATAGCGTACTGGCACCACGGCATTTTACATATAGCGAACTGGCACCAGTCAAGATTTCGTTTTCAGATCTTTGCTTGATAGTTTTGAATTGTAAATCCTTGTTTTATTCGTATGAACATTTTTAAAACAACTCGTTGGAGTCCGGGTTTGGTTTTTTAAATTTTTATAGCATGTTCGAATTTTAGTTTTCATTTTAAGCGTCATTCAAATGTGTAAATTAATTTATTTTTACGTGTTAGACATAAATCTGGACATAAATTACAAAATCTAATTTACCCTGAATGAAATAATTTCAAATGTAAAATTTCAAAAATGAAATCATTTTAATCTTGCCAAAGAAAATGTAACTTTTCGGTATATTACGAAATATCTGATAAAAGTTTAGATTATTTTTTGTATTATTGAGTCCTCCATTAAATGACGGTTACAGTATTTGACAATAATAACTGCTATTATTGTCAAATTTCAAATTATCAAAATTGATAAAAATTCTTTAAAATGATACAAACTTTAAAATAATGAAACTTATATTATTTATTGATAAACTTGATAATCCATCAACAAGAAAACGTTGAAATTCTAATAAAAAAGTTTGTCCTTTTGTTTGAAAATTATCTAAAATATTATCAATTCAGCTACTAGTTGCTTATTAGGTGTAAATTATTTATAAGTTGTAATTGAGAATGCAGCGTTTCAAACTGCAACTAACAGAAAATAATATAAAGATTACCTCTACATATTCTTTTATTTGCATTTTTGCTTATACCGGTTGTTCATTTCCAGACTACCCAGTCGAATAACTTCTTTTGTTGAAAAACATTGCAAAAAATATAAAACACGTCGATTTAGATGAGGGGGTTGTTTAAAACTAATACTGTTTAAATTTTAAGTTGCACCCCTTAACTCCCAGCTATCACAACTTTAAAATTTCAAATAGGACCCCCCTACCTTGCGATATATCATTTTAAAGATGGAAAAAATCTTGGTTCATCCATCGTTCATTTCGCTCATGCTGGATGAACTAGAGGTAAAATTTGAAAGGTGAAATAAAAGATAATTTTATTTGGAAATTATTTAATTTAAACTAAATTTTTATCTCTGAGAGTCATTTGAAAACGGTAGTTTATAAAACTTCTCCCGAGAAACTTCAGGAACTGAAAATGAGATTAATTCAAGAATGTAGGCGAATTAGTGCAGAATTATTTTAGCAAGTCTGCAAAGAGTTTGAAAACAGGTTGTACTATTGTTTGGCCAATAACGGGGAACATGATGAAAACGTAATTTGTTAAATATTCATTCTGGCGGAAACGGTTCCACGAAATGCTTAGAATTTGCTTAGAAATACATAATTTTTTTTTTAATATTCCAAAGTAGACAAATATGTAAAAAAACATTGGGTGACCGAAACTCGGCTTTCTCATGTACCTATTTAAATTTGACTGTCTTAAAAAAAATTTGAAATAAAAATGTGAATGTATAAAAGAGAATAAAGTGTTTATTTTTTTAAATAAATAATTATTGAAATTTAAATTCTTCGTAAGTACTAGCTAGAAACGTTACACACTAGGTTTGTGGTAGGAGTTACCCGGTCGGTCGACGGTAACCTGCGAGCGACTTACAATTGGAATTTTTAAGGTGTTACTAATAATTTAATATCGTGTTTAATATTAAACAAAAAATTATGATTTTTAAACTTATGGAATCTACATACATATGCGCAACTTTTCTCAAAAATAAAAAATTTTGATTAAGGCTTTCGTTTGGCAAATAGAAGAGTATATAAATAAAAATTGTAAAATATAATTAAATTTTTGCAAAGTTCGAACCGAGATAATTGCAGTTCAAGATTTGATTTTCCATAAGCGACTTAACAATTTACAGTTTTCAAACATAAAAATAACATGCATTTCGTACAAACCTTATGTCAAATTATATATCAAAATAATTCACATCTTATTAGCTTTCTGTTAATGCTGTTATCTTTTTTTTTTTAAATAGCGCCCTTTTGCGCGTTCTAAATTTTGACTACCTCCGGATTATGAATATATGCCATCTAACCCTTCATTTTTGAAAATTTCAGCCTTTAACCCTGACGTGCCCACACAAGTCAAAATAAATTCAAGAAAGCACTCTACATTATTTCAATTTTATTGGATATTATATTTTCCTTTTTATGTGTATTATTTAAAACTACGCGTGATAGCTGTCGAATGCTGTAAATTATTTAAAGATAACTCATTTATTAAAATTTTTTAAAAATAAGCTCCGAGCAAGATACATTGAGACCACCAGTGGTGGCTTGGTGTGATCGCTAGTTGAAGTTATTAGCAGAAATTCTGGGTTAAAATCCCGGACTCGGCAGAATTTCTTAACTCGGCCCTCTGGTGAACATCAAACTGTGGTTCGAAATACTTATAACTTTCTTGAACAACTCCATGGAAAAACGAGGTAATTTAAGATTAGAGCTTCAGTGCAAAGTAAGCCTTGAACCACTACCCGTGCAGCAATACTACTTTGAATTCAGCATAACTTGAAAAAGTAGTTTTTCGGCTACGTCAAGTTGGCCCCTCCATTTTGGAATTTGAAAATATTTTTTGCATAGTGTGGAAGTGCTCGCGAAGTGCTGGCGAGTGCTGTAAATTTTTTTGAAAGTGCTGGGTTCGTTAATTTTGTATTAGCGAAATACAATTTTCGGGCCGAGAGGGGCCAACTTGACGCACCCAATGTTTATGTTAATAAGTGTTTAACCCACATAAAATTTTTATGTATAATCAGATAATCGCTCAGTTGAAGTTATAAACTAAATAAGTTACTGCAAATTAATATTATTTCTTATAATTAATTTCCCACGATTTTTTACGGTTTACGATTTACGAATTCACAATCCCCTCAAATGTCAAATTATAATAGGAAAAAATGAAAACTGCAAGTCTATATAAAAATACATTTTTTAATGCAAATGTTTTTGCATTTTTTCCTTTCAACCTTAGCGTAGCCGTTTCGGGTTGGTTTGATTACAAATATTATTATTACTGATGTATTACTAATTTTGAACGATTTGACAAACATAAGCTGCCCACATATTACATCATTAGCCAACGTAGCTTATACCATGGACCACCCCCTGGATGGAACGTAGTTTTTTTTCAATTAGTATTTTGTGCTTTATTGTGAACAAAACTATTTAAAAATTATTGGGTATAAAATAAACAAGATAGATATTTGTTTTATATATTTTTGTTTATAATAATTTAAACATTTTATCTCCAATGGTGGCACTAGGTACTCCTACAAATTATTTATTTAAAATATAAAATTTTGTGCTAGAAGGTAGGAACATCATAAAATAGTACCAAATATAACGAAGGTGCCTCTTGGACACTTGGACTGTACATAATTATTATCTATAAAAGTTCAGTTTTAACTGAATCGTATTATTATCTGTCAAGGGCGTTATTAGCAAAAACGCATGTAACCGGGCTAAGTAGCACCACGGAATTTTGCACATACAGCATACTGGAAACCCCCGCACATACCACGGAATTTTGCTTATAGCGTAGTGATAAGCATTGCGTAATAGTTTTGGAATAGGAAACATTTCAAAATTGTAAAATGAATTATTATTATGATTATTTTTTTTATTTCTAAAAACCAATAGAAGCTTTCAATTTCTGTAGAAGTTGCCAATCAAAACATTAAACATGTTGCCGCCGTTCGGCAATAGCTATTTGATTTCTTCAAACTCTCATATCTATTGCTTCTTCTTTTCGAAAATATGTGAAACTATTTTCAATTTATTTTCTCTTTCTTGTGATATTATAAGTGAAAATGTTTGAAGCAACCTATCAAAGTATTTGCTTGGCCCGTGGACGCGGCTATTTGTCGCAACTAAATATTACAATTTTGAAGAAAGTCTGAAAATTCTCTTACATTATCAAGGACCAACTACTTCCCCTAGTCTACACATGAAAAAAGATATTTTATTTCTTGGTTTGATTACAAAAATTATTACTTATGTATTATTGATTTTGAACGATTTGACAAACAGTTTACATATTATATAAGCCATGAGCTACCCACATATTGTCATGTGTGTCATTGAGATTGAATTCAGCATCAAATGAGCAAAACTTTGAAAACATTAGGTACTTGTAATTTTCCTTCAGGATCGTTCACACGAGATCTACAGAAGTGCAATCACTAGATATAATATAATAATATATATATATAGGGTGCTCAAACGCATATATAGTCGGAGTAATATATGGGTGTCGCTTGATCATATTATGTGTAAAAAGTTTTGGGTGCGTAAACGTTGTTTTAGTTATTGGTGCCACATAGTAGTTTTTCGCGTATATATATATGTAATATTATTTGGTATTTGAAATCAATAAACACATAAATGCAACAACTAAACATTCTTTAAAAAAAAGTATTAATTACAACGCCTTGGAGCACTCAAAATTATCGATTTCTGACCACATGGGTTTTAGTAATATTTTTTATTTTTTTAGTAATAATTTGCATACTAATTGTTTACATTCGTAATATCTCAAAAGTACTGTAAAATTCATTATAAAGCAAACAAGCTTTGATACACGAAGTAGGACTATGGTTAAATTTAGTAGGCCTTAATAAGCGCAGACCACTTTAGGTAAGAAAAACAAAATAAAAAATATTTGGACCGCGATACGATATTCAAATTTTTAAGATCATTGAAGCATGTATTTATAAGGATAAAAATTTAATTTTATATAGCTAACTGTAATAGCTGCACGGTCTCATTTTATGATAAATGATGTAATACTGGGGGCTACAAATGGGATACTCAGCTCCCGCAAAATTTTAGCAACTTCTACATGCAATAGGTGTCTGCAACTGTGCAGGGTTGTCAACTATCAAAAATTTATCCGCCTAAAACACAAGTCAAAACCCCCTAAAATCCCCTAAAAAATAATTATTAATGAAATGGCCAACGATTTTGTTCCTCGCAATATACCAATTAGCTTTTTTTTAACTTTTTCGCGTTTTTTTAAGGGAATAAACAAAAATAAATAAAAATAAAAACCCCTTACAATATAACCCTCCTCCAAAACACCCATCGCACTTCCCCCCCCCCTAAATTTAGTGAGAAAACCCCTAAGTTGTCAACCCTGTAACTGTGGTATTGAGCTAGGAGGTTATTTTAAGTACGATTTTTGTTGCTTAGGCCTTATTAGGGTATAAGCCTTATTAGGTGCAGGTACCTTACAATAATTTTCATTTTAGAAAAATTATGAGTTAAAGTCTTTTTTTTTACATCGGCAAATACATCAATTGTTTCGCCAATATCTATAAATTTCAGGTAACTGAAATCTATCTACTATTTTAAGTGGCTTACACAGTAAAAACGATTTCTTTGAATCAAAAAATCATTTTGTTTGAGTAATTTTTTTTAAGGTTGTTAAGAAGGAAAATGAATATAATGAGAAGTTCTTGAAATTTTTACAGCACATTATTTTCGTAATAAAAAAAATTCTGGCAAAGTTTGAACTTAATCTTGTTCTTAGTTATCGAGATAAAAAATGTTAAAGTTCACATTAATTTAAAGGTCATTAAATCGATAATCAGAAATGCCAGCATTTTAAAAAATTGCCAAAATATTTATGAAACTCTTATAAATAAGTATACCAAATTTCAAAAAAGTCATGTTTTTAGTTTCTGAGAAAATTAAATTATTATTCTAAAAAGTAGTTCAAAAGCTATCAAGATTTTCGATAAATATACATTAAAAACAAAAATATTGGTGGGAAAATGAATTGGTTACGAAATCAGATGTTGCCATGATTTACTAAATCTTGATAGCTTTTGTACACTTTTTGGAATAATAATTTAATTTTCTCAGAAACTGAAAACATGACTTTTTTGAAATTTGGTATACTTATTTATAAGACTTTCATAAATATTTTGGCAATTTTTGGTAATGCTGACATTTCTGATTGTTGAAATAATGATCTTTAATTCAATGCGACCGTAATGTAACTTTGACATTTTTTATCTCGATAACTAAAAACAAGATTAAGTTCAAACTTTGCCAGAAATTTTTTTATTACGCAAATAATGTACTGTAAAAATTTCAAGAACTTTTCATTATTTTCATTTTCCTTATTAACAACCTTAAGCAAATAAATTTTTTTTAATTTAAATACAAGAATTTTTTGATTTAAATAAATATTTGTTGGACCTAAAATATTTTATTTAAATTAAATAAAATTTATTTGCTTAAAAAAATTATTCAAACAAAATAGTGTTTTGATTCCAAGAAAACGTTTTTACTATGTATTAAGTATTAACTTTAATTTTAAAAATTATCTTTTTAGCAAAGCTGAAGTCACAAATCACTAAACAAGAAATTGTACTTTGATGCTACTAAAATGGGAAATCATTGCATTTAAATTTTTTATATGATGTACTGTCGGCAATTAAGATAAGGATAAATGATGCCCACTTTGTTTACCTCAATAAGAGAAGACTGGTGAATATTAAAAATTAAATACTAATACTAGATTATTTTATTAAATTTTTAATGGTTTTAAATTTTTTTAAAAAGATTGAGGGAGGTCACAGTAAAAATGGGGGCCCATTTAGCTGAGGGCCCGCGTGCGTCGCACCCACCGTACCCCGGTAGTTCCGCCCCTGCTAATTATGCTTCGTTGCGAAGCGATCACAAAATTTGTGACCGAATTGCAAAATATTGAAATGCGAACGAAAAATAAATAGATTGTAGTTAGCTGTAGAATTGATACGCGAATTTATACTTTGACATATAGCATTAATGTCAAAATAATTTGACAGGCGATGGCGAAATAAATGAATGTAATACAAAATATTAGAATTCGAACGAAAATTAACCAAAATAAAGTTAGCAGTAGAATTGAAGCGTTCGCTTCAATGCGATGTGAATGTAATCCCACTACAGTTCGTCGCCAACTTGTTTGAATGTGTGTAACAGGATTTAGATGTATTTATATCAAGTAGGTATATAGAGCAAACGGGAAATTAACGAAAGTTTTCACGATAAAACATAAAACCCAATCAATATTTGGATTTGACAATTATTATTTGACTGATTTTAGAGCTCATTTTTCAAAGAAGTTGTAAAAATGTTGGAAAATTATTTTCTCTGCAATATTATTTTGAAATGTGTTGTTTTTACATAATTTGGACTCATTAAGACCAAAAATGTATTATACAAAAAAATGTAGCGCAAGTGTAACGTTCGTTTTATTATATTAATATTTTCAATTTCTAAAACTAAATAGTCGTTAAGCTTCTTAGCCCCTTAAGTGATTTCATCCCGGTGGATTTCACCTAATAGTAAAATTCCTTAATACGTCATCTTGGCTTTAGCCAAGTGATTGCCTACGCACTGAATAGTGTTAAGCACTTAAAAAAAAAGATATGTATCTATATAATAGCTTTAGCCATGCATCTTCGTTTAATGATTTTCTTTAAAACAATTGCATATAGGATTCAGATGCAAGACTCAATATATCGCGACAAATCGTAACTGTCGGGCCCACCTCTAAAAGAAATAATGTTTAATTTGTTAAAAAACACAATAAATGTTAAATGGAAACGCCGAGTTAAACTATAACGATGAGAGACTAGCAGATGCCAACTGAGTTTTTTAATCAAGACAAGTACTAATAAAATATTTAAATAGTAGGATCAAATATGCAGACATTTCCAAAAAATTAAAAGTGGAAGGTTTTGGTATAGTCTATCCCACGAGAGTTCGATTGGTACTCGTAGTTAAAAACTATCCAAACGATATGAAATATTCATATTTTAAAAATTACGTTTTTGTAATTACTTATTATTATTATTAGTTATAAAAAATTACTAAATATAAATATTTTATATCGTTCGGGTAGATTTTAGATATTTGTCACACTCGAACTCCCGTGGGACACACCATACTGCTTATATCTCGATCATGTTATAAATTCTAGATTCTTTTTTCAATTGATTAATTATTATTTTAAATCAAGAACTAATGGGAATCTCGTTAATTCATTCAAGATCGACACCAATAAAATGCTCTTCTTGAATGTTAAGAATTGTATTAAGCATTTTTAAGATGGTAATGGTCGCTTGAATATAAATTACACCACATCTTATCACACTTATAGTCTAAAATTGCTAAATAATGCTATATTTATAGATACCTAGCTATCTATTTCTATTGTATACCTACTATTGAAAAGTATTATTGGTTGGATCGGTTCCACTTGATGATATGATTAATTAGTATGAGTAATAATTTAATGCTAATTGATTTGATGTAAATCACATACCTATAATGCCTTTTCTCTAATTTGTGAGAGAACAGTTGTTTGGAGCAATCAAATGATGTATCACATACGTTGCAAGTTAATGCTTCATCTAAAATCAAGTAAAAGCAGATCAAAGCATTTGCATATCAAAGTTCAAAAAAGTATTACAAGATTCATTGCCACGCAAATTTATGCAAAATAGAATTGTTTCATGTTTAAATTTAACGACAATATCGCGTACCTACTCGGTCAAAATCTAATTAAAAATGTGATCAAATAAAATTTTTTTCTTTCTTTGTAGTATCTACCTTACTTATTGTCAAATTCATACATAATTTAAAATGTCGCAAAATTGATCGTCGAACATTTTAATGTAAAATAATATTTTTCATAAAATAATTAAATATACAATATCCGCACACAAAAATTAAAGTGGGCATCGAGAATTATAAATTATGTTATTGTTGTAAAATCAAAATAATATAATTATAAATATTTTACTTGTGAAATTAAAATTACATTAAAATTTAAAAATTAGCAGGTTAATTAAAGAAACAATAGCCATTTACGACACAAGTGTTAGGACCGATTTCAGAAAGAAATTTAATAACATTAAAATTTAATAACATTAAAATTTAATAAATTAAAACTTTAATTGAACAAGTTAATTAAATATTAACATCGCTTTCGTCAGAAATTCATTTGTTAACGATATCCTTCGCTGAAAGCTCAAAATAATATTGATTTTATTAATGTTTAATTAACTTGTTCAATTAAAGTTTTAATATATTATATTTTACAAGTTAAAATTTTATATTTATATTAAGATTTAGATAAGATGAGAATTAATTTAAAATTGATCACCGAATATCTTTAATTTCAACTTAATTTTTTTTCCGCGTAAATTTTAATTTTACATTACCTTTCTTTATAAAAGCGGCTTTTAGTGTTGTAATTTTACTTTGATACCAAAAGAAATTAGCAATACAATCACCTTTGAAAACGATACCATCAGTAGCGGAACTAGCCTGGGCTAATTCAAGAGGCATGGTCATAAGAGGCCCAAAAGAACATCAAAAACATTTATTTTCACGTAATTTTATTTTATTTTGGTTATTCAATCAAATAAATGTTGTATGAGAGTCAGTGCTGTTACCCTAAACTGACAAAACAATTATTTTTAAGACAAATGTTAGAATTTGTTATTGAAGTTATAGATTTTGTAACTATTTACTTTTAAATCTCTCAATGTTATTTTCATAACCTAAAAATTTGTTTTACACAAAAGTTTGCTTTGGAGCTGAAAGTTGAAAAACTTTTATACGCCGAAAGTTAAGAGATTAGTGGTGATAGTGATTAAAGACTGACGATTAATTTAATAAAACCGCAGCATCTTCTTACGATTAACTTTTTTTACAATGTGTATTAAGTTACTTAAGTAATTTTTCTATATATTTTTATTCGACACAATATAATATTCATAATTTTGTTATGTTAAAATAAAATGTTTCCAAAATTGCTGACCGCAATACTTCTTTCAATTTCCAGGCTAATACGCTAAGTGAAGAATGACTTGGCACGACGGCGACGGTCACCAGATTTTTCAATTAAAATTTTGCCAATCTCATTAACAAATTTTTTTAAGCTTAAAAATTCCAAGTATATTTTTAAATTCGAGCAGTCCAAGCTGCTTCTCTTGCTAACCCACATGAAGCTTTAATATGAAATGGAGCAAGCATGTCAAAGCTACTGTGAGACGGCTCATCAGAGGAGGCAAGCCTCTCCTGAAATTCTGAACTACTAAACTTTCAAAAAAAGTAAAAAGTTTAGCCATGTTTACTGTTTGTACTAATGATGATTTCGAGATTACTTTGAAGAGATTTCTCATATCTCACCCACAGCGACCATGTATCGACTGAAACCTCCCCATAAATATATGCCGCTATCGATTTAACGCTGGATTGCAATATGCCTAGCTCATAGGAAGAATGAAATTCTTCTTTTTGTATCCAAAATACCACGTAGTTAAGTGTCAGCCTCTTTAATAATCGTGCGTCTGTTTATACCCGTTAAAAGCATCATCCAATCCTAAATAATTTTTTTAATTCAATAAAAGTTGCGGAAATCTTCGGAAATATCTGAAATTCCGTAGAAATTCCTGGAGTTCTTTGGAAATCATTGAAATTCTTTAGATTCAAACTTCTTTGGAAATCATTGCAATTTCTTGAAAATCCTTGGAACTTTGGAATTTCTGTGAAATCTTGATAATATCTACGAAATCTTTGGAAATACCTGGAATTTAGATTAGTACAATTTTTTTGGGATATATAACTCTTCGATTAGCCTCCCTAAAAGAAAAAGCACGAGCCGCCACTGTATGAGATGAAAACAGAAAGGCGAACAGAGCTACGTCAAAATCACGACAAATAGCTATTCCGCAAAACTTAATGGGAAGGCTAGCTAGTTGCCACAAATTTTTATCATCCAATTGAAGATTTATAAATTATTCTATTCCTATTCTAATGTAATTGTCCATTTTAAAAAGCAATGAATTTTTCTCTCAAGTAGAACTACATCTTAAAGACTGTCTAGGCGTGGAATCAGGAAGCAGTAATGTAAAACAATAAAAAGCAAGCTGAGCGTTGTTGAATAGTAGGTATTAATGAAAAATTTTATTTTATTAATTTTTTCTCCAAAAAGAGATTTTATTGATTCTTTAAATATAGGAGCACCTAAATGAAAAAGATTATCATTGAAAACAACACGAAATCCTGGAATGCGTTTGTTAAGGTGACCAATTACTTCATTTTATTTTTCTACGGGCAATGACGAATTGCCGACTCTTTAAACCAATTTCATCAAATTTATGTATTAACAGATTTAAATCTCTTAAAACTTTATCAGAATTTCTTCTTATCGTTCCATCGTCGAGGTACCAAATATTAAGACTTGATTTTAGGAACTTACGATAGGATTAATAGTAAGGCTGAACAAAGCAGGTCCTGTAGGGTCGTCTTGCTGAAAACCTATTGAAGATGAAATAACATGATTCTCTTTTAAAAGCATTGAGAAACTTGAATAATCTTGATAAATACATACATATAAGGAAATGCGAGAGAAATTTCGGTTTTAACTATATTTAAAATTCTGTCGGGATCTAAAATGTTGAAAGCATACTGACATTTACTGTTAAAATAATTTTAGCTTTATTGTTATTTTGATTATATTATGAAGATACTCGTATATATTAATATATATTTTGACGTATTATGATTTAGAAAATTTGAATTTAATATATAGTCTGTTCTAAAAGAGATCGAATGTGACTAACACCTAAAATCAATCCGAATGATATAAAATATTTATTATCTTACTATCAATTTGTAAAATTTGTAAAATTGTAAATAAATAAATAAAAACTATAAGTTGATGTTTTAATTCGGTAGAAACTCCAAAAGAATACTTTCATACTTCTATTACCTTCTATAGTTTAATTTAAACATCTATAGTAATATTTTTAATGATAAAAATTGTTACGTACCATAATAATTACAACAATTATTATTATTGTTAACATTATCATTGTTATTAGAAACTGGATCCATCATATCTTCCTTAATGCTGTTGCAATTGGCATAGTCTATATCCTCGTTTCTCATTGTCGATTCCTTGGGGTTATTGGTAATTGATTTTTCTAACTTGATATTTTCAATTGAGTTATGATTATTTTGCTGTGTCAGTTTATCATAATTTTTCTTGGAAGAACAAATATCTAAAAATATTAAGATCTTAGTTTTTGCTGATGATGGTACAATGATAAAATTGTAACTTAAATTGCAACACATACTCTAAATGATTTTTCCACCTGTTACATTTTTCATGCCTGTTGCTTAAGCCTTAAAAAATGTTGCCGGTTCTTTTTGACACTGTGTGGTAATTTTTCTTTATACAATTTCAACATATGCGTCACAAGGGTAAAATGAATCGCAAAATTATTAAAATTTTCAAACGGTAATTAAAAAAAAAGGAAATGCATAAGTAGGTACCTAGTACTCTAAAATGTTTGCTTTAGAAGCTAACCGATTATTTACAAGGCAGACGGCCGGTGTAACATTATTTCAGAGTGACAATGCAGACAAAAGTTAATATAACTAAAATTTCAACAAATTTAATGCCCTTGCCTACTCATATTGTTTTAAGCAGTGAAAAGACTTTCAGTGATGATGCCGATGATGCTTTCGAAATATTTCTTCTTCTTTCCATGTTTTTTTTTAGAAAGGATGTATTAGGCACATCAAACGCTGAAATCCAATTCCCTATTGTTTTAATTAATTTTTTGAATGTGTTTACTTGAATCTTTATAAAGTTATTTTTATATTTCAATTCTTTATGCTTTCAAAAATATCTACTAAAGTGAAATAATTAAGGAAAAATGAAACCTTTGAAGTTTTTTTTGTAAAAGAAAAATGTATTTTGTTTTCAAAAATTTAATATAAAAATTAAAGTCAAGAAGCAATATATTTTTCAAGATATTAATGTAAAGTAATATAAAAACTATAAATTTAAATACCGCATGAAAATTACATATAAAATCGAAAAAAGTTGGTAGGCACTTAATTAAATTCTATTATAGGTGTAATATTCAAATATGCTTTTGGCTTTATAAAGAAATTGAAAAATCCATTTTCACCTTGAGTAATTTAGAATTGCTGTTAATAGTTTTTCCATGTAAGTTGATACCTCATTAAAAATTCTCATTAAATGCGTAGGCAAAAAAGTTTTTTTGAATTAGCTTTGCATTTAAAAGAAAGCAAACGCAATTATAAAGAAATAATTGAATTTTTATTGCAGATTTTTAACAATATTTTTAGTTAATACCACTTACCAAGAGTGTTGTTTCTAATGACATTTAATAATGAGTTGCCCTTAAATTTAGATTTACGCAAAATCCAAAACATTATGATCCTTCCCACACCGAAAACGCACTGACAATGTATTATTGGGTGTTATAGGGGTAGCTCGCTCGCGTTAAGTGTTTCACAACCAGGCGGCGGTCGTTAAATTTATGCTTGAAGGTCTATCTATACTATACCTACACCCTTATTTCACCGTGCTCATGTGCTTTTCGTTTTTATATTAAATTAACTTTTGCAGTTTGATAAAAAATAATTGCTGCAAGTAATTAACTTGGTATTGTTGCATCAATGCAAGCAAATCAAATTTGAAGTTTTTAATTATTATTGAAATAATTTATATTTCCTACTATATTTTATTAAAGTTTTTCCAATTCGTATTCTTGTTGTGTTCAATATTTTAATATTGCAATATTGATATATTTCAAGAAGTTGCTCAATAATTTATTATTGACATATATTATCAGTAATAAAGTTATCCGGCACATTAACACGCGTAATACGCGATGTATTGCAAGTAATATCACGAGCCATTAATTCTACCAATATCCTATGTCAATCAAGCTTCTCTCAGATAACTGTCGTACAATTTACTTGAACTTGGAATAAGAGTCAGAAACTAATTTAGCACTTGATTTAAAAATTTGGAGACTTCGATCTCCGAACCGGTAATCCATATTTTTAACCTGATCTTCTGCCTCACGGAAAACTATCAGACCGAAAAAATAATAAAAATGATGTAGAAAATTTGCGATATAGACTACAATTCTAAAATATTCACACCGAGAGAAAAGTTGTATATTTTATGGACAAATGCTCAGAAACTTACCATAAATTTAGTATACTGCTACGACTTGGTGAAGAACCTAAACTCGTGTATACTTTCTGTATTTTGAACTCTTTGAGGTAAGGTAGTAAAATATCTAATGGATGTGACTCTTTAAATCTCTTTAATTCAAAAAAAATATCCCAATTATTGAATGAATGGAAATTTTATTTTTATTAAACAAAACAATTGAATTACAAAGTTTATCTTTGATTTACAAATATTGGCAGTGACGCATCGTTATTCCGAACCGAATAAGATTCCGCTTAAATCGCGAGCACTTTAAAAGTTATTTTTCTGCAAACCTGAACTTCTGTCCTTGTGGTGATTTTAAATGAGTTTTGGGTACCTCTTCTGTCTCCCACGTTAAAGAAGAACTGTCCTTTTCAGTTCCAAAATGATTTTTTATTCCAGTTCCAAATTGTTGTTCCAGATTATGGGCCGCTGGTTCTCGTCCAAAAATTTAATTTATTCTTCTTGGATCGAAATATTTTAATTTTGATTTACTTGGTGTATGCTATGGTTGTTTAAAAGCACACACATGCACACAATCTCTTTCAAGAGCTATGATTAACTCCACACGATTTTCCCTTTTTGGGGTTCAATCACGAACTCAAAAAAAAGCGACCTTCCTCGTTGGGATTCCGTCGCAAACTAAATTATTTATCTTGTTATCTTTTATACATCTGTTGTCCAGACAATTCCATTTTTTCTTTTTTCAATTTTTCAAATTTATGCGTGTTGTTTGATAACGCCATTTTTTATCAAAAGTTCGTCCGCACGCGCGCACTGTTGGCAATATTTTTGTTTTATACACATTTTTGGTTTCTAATTTTTTGCTTGTTTGTTTAACTATAAAATTTGGTTTGTTATATTTTTATATATTTCGGATTGTAAAGTTTTTCTTGAATTAAAGTTTTACAAATTTTACTTTGATTTATTTATTTTTATTTAACAGCTCAAATTCGATTTTAGGACAGTGGAAGTCTGCCACGTCTGCAGGCTTTATACGCCCTACGTGTTTCATCGCAATACATACGCGAAATGGTGACATCCACAATTTATAATATCTTATGTTTTGTGTTTTGGAGTGTAGAATTTTAGAAAAAAATAACGTTAATCTGCACTCGTACAGGATAGCACGATATTCCAAAAATATTGTAATGAAATTATGATAGATAGGAACGTAAATTATAAATATAATAAAAAATATAAATTTTTATGAATCATACCCTAATTTTGGTAAAAAAAGACCCACAACGGAATAAATGTTATGTAAATACTATATTAGCTGTTTTCATATAGTTGCGCCCCCTCCCCCCAGCCCAGTCATGAAGAAGTATTAGATGTGCTTCCACGCATTCGAGCTATTTTGAAACCTCATTTGTGACACATCCAATACGCATAGAACTTCACTCGCTTAGTTAAATGTAGAAGAGAAGTCTCATCCTAAAGTCTACAACTCAGTGCCTAACGTGAACTTGTAAGGTGTACTCGGGCCGCTTACTTAATTAATAAATGTTATTTGACTTGATTGTTCTCAGTTTGTACGTTACTACGGTACTTCTTCGTAAACTATTCGTATTAGCTGCACGGGTAGTGGTTCAATGCCCACTTTGTACTGAAGCTCTAGGCTTATTGTACCCCGTTTTCCATTAAGATGTTAAGCAAAGTTATTACTTATTAGTATTTTGATCCACAGTTTGATGTTCATCAGAGGACAGAGCTAAGATATTCTGCCGAGTACGGGATTTGAACCCAGAATTTCCGCTCATAACTCAACTAGCGATCACATCAAGTCACCACTGTGGTCTTTGTTCGTAAACTAATTCGTAAATTAGTTTCTCACGCAAACGTCTTATAAAACAAGGTTTTTTTATGCTATATTTTCTTTTTTGCATTTTTTACGCCTCAAAAATTTCTAAATATGCGTTTTATTAAATAATAGTCAATTTGAAATATTTTGTATTTTTGTGATAGTTGGTAACAAAAAGTTTACAGTGAATTATAGTTGAGATATTGATCATAAAAATCTACACAGTAGATTGAAATTCCAAATAAACAAAATCGTAGCAAGACATCGGCAGACAGGGCCGTCTCAGGAATCAATGACGAATGAAATAATAGCAAGAAAAACTCAATTAAATTCAAAAAAAACGTTAACGAATTACATGTTTCGATCTTATTCGCGGTGTTATCTACGACATTTATCTCATCAGATTCGTATTGGCAGTTGAAAAAATAAAATTAAACTTACCATTATTTCAAACGATCATGAAACCATCCACGTGCGCCTAACCTGTCGAAGTCCATACTACGGTAATGTATTTAGAAGTATTGTAAGTGTCCACCAGGGATATCTAAGCTTACAAAAGTTTGTACCTCACCAAACTTAAAAGGTCTTTAAATGATATAGATAATAATTAATAATTTTTTTCTTTAAAACATAGTTTGTATATAGCAGCGGACGTTCAGGAAATTTCCCAAATTCCATCCGCCCCTGACATGTAATATTTAGTTCATTCCTATAATAATATTGTCAAACTCGCCAGACTATAATTATTATTATTAACTTATATTAACTTATTGTTTACCTTATAATAATTAATAGAGTATACAAAAATAAAATAATAAAGACGGTCCTTAGCTTAGTAGGTTAGCCGAACAACTGCTGACTCTAAGATACTCGGTTCGAATCCGGAGAGAGTCTAAAAGTTTCATATGACCGTCTCCGTGCTTCGGAGGGCACGTAAAGCCGGCGGTCCCCCTGAGTTGATGATTGCCGCTCTCAACTTTTAAAAACAGGGTTACAAGCATTCCCCAATCCGGATTAAACAACCGTGGGGTCTAAATGCTTAAATATTTCTCTAGAGAAAGAGGCTAATTGTCCTTGCAGTAGGCAGAAAAGGCTAAAGAGACAAAAATAAAGAAATTAAATTATTATAATAATAATATAATTAAACAATAAAACTTTAAATAACAAGTTAAATTCAATAATATAATAAAAATTATATTTTTAATATTTCGGCGACTGTTATCGCCTTCGTCAGAAATTTATTTATTATAAAGATACACATAAATTTATAATAATAAGAAAGGTTTAATATAATTAATAAATTTTTGACGAAGGCGATAACAATCGCCGAAAGCTTAAAAATATAATGTTCATTATATTATTAAATTTAACTTGTAATTGAAAGTTTTATTGTTTATTTTCTCACAAGTTAAGATTTATATATTGTGGTGTTTCAAACATCAATTTAATTTTTTCTAAATTTTATTGATTGGATTGCGATGAGTTTGTTTATTTTTGTTAATTTTTATAAATTGATTTGACTTTATGAATAATTTTTTGAAGTTTCGCCATAATGCGGGAATTATTTTAAAGTTGGTAACAGGTCGCAAACCTGTTATGTCTTAATTGTCTCTTTTTAAATTTTTTGAATTTTATTTTCTACGTATTGTATTGTTCTTATATTTTTTGAATTCAAGTTACATTAATTTGCCATTTTACTTTAGGCGTTAGAGGAGGCCAATAAAATAAATTTGAATGCAGTCAACATTCACGTAGTCTGTGCATGGAAATAAAATCAAGTAGGTAAGTAAAAGTCCTCAATGCATTATTGCTCTCGTTGAAAAATTTCAAATAAAGTCGAAAAATCAAATAAAATGCTATTTGTAGGTCGTTTCAGCGAAAAACTATTCAAAAATACCCTACTACATAATATTATTATATTCAAACGCACTTTTCAAAATTTGTGCAATTAGTCACCATGCCAATGTTAATTTGGCATAAACATTTTTTTTATAATTTATGTGACGTTATGGAAAATAGTTCAAAATTTTTGACTGTTGAAATAATGCTAACCCCTCAAAGTCCAATGGTTGTTAGTAGTCCTACAAAAAATGTAGATTCCTGCTGGCGCCCGAAAACTTCTAAAACCTTACTCAATGAGTCTGCTATGAAATTTGACAGCATAAAAGTTAAGAAACGATTGGTAAAATTTTACTTAGTTGAAATTTTTATTGTGGCTAAATTTGTTTCTTTAGATATTTGACGATCCCTTAATGTTTGCTGAAGAAGATCTCTCAAAACCGCGTCGTAGCTTGCGGTTAGCATTGAAAAGAACTTTGATGATAAATACGACGACAGAATTTTCTCCATCTAAGAAAAAGCGTAAACTGCCCGACTCTACAGAGAAAAACCTTGATTAGCTTGTCTAAACTCATGTTGTGATGCAAAAGTGCCTGACCAATAACATTTGAAACCACTCAAAGGCGTAATAGATGCAATTAGTTGTTTAGAAACTCTGTTTTAAATTCTTCATATTATTATATCATAATTTTTTATAATGAATAATATTGTTTTATCAAATATCTAAATACTAGTCGAGATATTATACTAAGCTGCAGCTTTTTTTTTGCTTTGTGATTCTTTTAATAATTATAATACAGTAATTATATTTAAATTAGATTTTTATTGAATCGTATTAAAAAAAGTAAACATAAACGTACATGATGATGGGTTAAGAGACATAAAAGATGTATATAAAAAGATTATAGTAAGGTGATTATATTTTAAATATAATTAAATTGAATGTAGTAAATAAATTACTATTATGTATAGGTACATAATACAAGGTACATTTATTATCTCATAAATATTTTAATATTATCTTAATATACTAATGGTATATAATATTACTAGAGATGAGATTTTTAGGTCGTAAAAATTCAAAAAAGGTACTAAAAAATGCTATTTTAGGTTGGTATTGTAAAGTTTTACTGGTTTTATGTAACTAAACCCACCAATTAGGTATTAAAATAATAACGGAATTAATTATTAACAGCCGTATTCGCCATTTTCAACTTAACAGTTTGATAAGTAACAAACTGTTAATACTTGACAGTCTGTTAAAATTAATTCGTATTCACAATCACATTTCTAAGTTAAAATAGTAAACAAGCTGTTATTAAAAAGTAACTAAAATTATTGTTGGTACAATTCGCCCCAGCTAATTTCACTGATTTAAAATCATGTATAAACTAACCTTAAAAATTTAATTGTCACATTATTACATTACATTTAAGGGTTACTATCAGGGAATTGACTCCACGAACTTCACTTTTATTATATACCGTTGGAACGAAAACGAACTTGTTATTTCATTAATTTAAATAAAGAAATTCTTCTAAATTTGGTGAAACAATATTTTTAAATATTGGAAAATAAAAATTGCATTTCCGTTTTTAATAAAGAAAAACTAAATTGCTGGAATAAGTTACCAAATGATTTTAATTCCACCCAAACCCGAGCAAATGAAAATATAGCCAAACAACACATACTACAGGATAAGGTGCCTATTATAGAGAAATCAAGATTCAATATTTATTTTATATAAATATAATAATATATTTTTGGCCGTCTGGTTTGATCCATCGTTGGAAGACAAATTTATTAAATTATGAAAGTCCACTCTGTCCATTTCACTACGGTTTTAAACAACACAATAATTATGTATGTTTATAAATTAATGTCAAAATAATTATATCTGTCAAATTTTGACACATAAATATTATTTATCAGTCTGTTAGCAAGGTTAACAGCTCCATATGGCTCTGTTAACTTGTTATACGACTTGACAGACTGTTAACTGCTAACAGTCATTGGTGAATACAAACGTCTCACGTTAACACACTGTTGTCGACTTAACTCGCTGATAGCAACTTAACAGAGCTTGGTGAATACGGCTGTTAAACATTTATTTAAATAAAAAAAAATTATTTATTTGAAGTATTATAGTAGCTGTAACAAACTAATATTTTTTTAATGTTTTCACTGGTAAGGTTGTGTCTTTTGTCAATTTTGTGGTATATACCTAACGGCTTCCGAAATAGAAATATTTTCTAAAGTTACATTTTGAGCATTACCAGTAAAAATATCAAGCAAATTTTTAACAGTTGCATAACCTGGATTGCGATCCAATACTTTGTTTAATTTTTCAACCACTTTCTTTGCAATTGAACCACCGCACTGTGCCAACTCGTTTTTCAATTTTAACCCTTTCGGCCCTCCCGGTGGCAACTGCCACCGCTGTATTTTTATCATTTTAGCGTAAAGATCTGTAAATAATTTTGATATTAGCTACTATAGGTCAAAAGCTTGGACCTTAGGGACTGTGAAAACATAAATAATATTACCCTTATTCTTAGTTTTGAGTGCCTTAATGATAGTTATTTGCAGTGTAATAAAAATTGAGTCTAAGTTAGAGTATAAAATTAAACACTACGTTTGGTAAATTAGAAAATTTTAGTGTATCCAATTATTTTTTGACTTTATCGTGAATTATGGGCATACATATATATGTCTAACCAGTTGCTTTGTTAACGTAGTTTGATATTTTTTATACAAGTACCCTTGCCGTAGACGCTTGAAATTTGTGGGAGTATTTTTCTAACTCCTAAACCCATGGCGCGATTTTGTTGAAATTTGGTAAATACTATATTATAAGGGTCCAGATAAAGAATTTATAAAAAAAATTTCTTATTTCGACTTCAAAAAAGTCAGGGCTGAAAGGGTTAAAAAATCATCCAAAGATGTTGCCAGTGGCAAACCTACGGTTTCCAAGTTTTTAATAACATCTGTTATGTTTTTAAAATTCGCTTGAATGTTAATCAGGTCCGATTGTAAGCTTGCATTTTTAAAGCATTCCATGGCTTTAATAATTGATTTGGTGGATTCGTCATCCAATTCCAAAATAACCGTTTTAATTTCATCAAAATTTTCACAATAAATAATTGTTGCACTTAAGTATGTGCCCCAACTTGTTAAAATTGGATCGGGGGGAGTGGAATATTTGGTAACACTTCCTTGTACCTCTCGATTCTTTTAGGCGCTTTCAAATAAACTTTTCTAACGCATGCAATTAAATTATCAACCGTTTCATATTTACCATGCACTTATAAATTCACATACACGATGAAGAGCATGTGCTAAACATGTGAAGTGAATTAAATTTGGATAAAAAACCGTTAAAGTCGTTGCACATTTCAGCATATAGGCCGCTGCATCAGAGTACAAAATTTTCACTTTTTCGTATTTTATTCCACACGGCCAAAGAATAGCTAGGGACTCATTCACAAATAGCGCTACTGTGGCATGATTCGTTTTCTCTAAAACCTTTGAGGATAGTAAATATGGGACACCAGCTTCTTCATCGGACAATTTTCCAACCACTAAATGCGCAATATATCGCCGCATAATATCGGTAGTTTCATCTACACAAATCCAAATATTGCAATTTCCGATGGCGCTTTGAATACTTTTAATTGTGTCATCGTAAAATTTTGGTAAATAATTTTTACTCAAAGTGGTACGATAAGAAACGACCTTTTTGCAATATTTTTCCAAATAACTTTTAAATTCTGGACAATCTAATTTCGCCCAAAGAATATTTGCCGCTTTTAAGGAATTTTAAGGCATTGCATAGGTCCATAGAAAACGAATCATTGCCAGAAAATCCTGATATTTGTGTTTGCTTTACCGATTTTTCTGCATTTTTTTGTGCTTTTCAGAAACTTTACAAAACAAACCGTCATCGCCCAATGTATATATATTTGTTTTTCCAATAATCCATCCTTCTATTTTCGAAGATAAACTACGTTTACACTTAGACATTTTGAATAAATATTATGTTGATTAAAGATTTAGACAACTTTTTTTCACAATTATACAATTTCATTTCTAAGCTTGTCCTTATATATACATGGATTGGTACTTCTTTTTAGGTTGGTACAGGGTTTTAATTTTAATTTGAATTTAAATTAAAAAAAAATTTAAAACAAATTTTAATTAATTTCAATTAAATAAAAATTTTTTTCAATTTCAACTGCAAATTAAAAAAATGTTTCCAAAATGTTGAAATAAGTCGTAAAAATGAAAAAAAGGCAAAAAAAGCAAAAAAGGCAAAAAGGTCAAAACAGATATGACTTATGATAGAAAGTAATCTTGCATCACGTGCATAGCGTAGTTTTAAAAAACTAAAAATTAAACACAATTAAGGGAAAGAGCGATAGACACATGTACTGCTTCTTCGACTTCCTAGCCATCACACTATGACATGTGTTTCTGACTCATTAGTCGTCATCAGTATCGCATACTTATTGTTATCACTTAATTGCGTACACATCAAGGGCTACTGGTCGCGATTCTATGTGGCAAATAAGTGATAACAACAAGTATGCGATACTGATGACGACTAATGAGTCAGAAACACATGTCATAGTGTGATGGCTAGGAAGTCGAAGAAGCAGTACATGTGTCTATCGCTCTTTCCCTTAATTGTGTTTAATTTTTAGAAATGACTTATATAACGTAGTTTTCTATGAAACAAATTTTGGTACTATTATCATAAAAATAGGAGCTAAAATAAAAAAAAAGTAAAAACCTAAAAATCTCATCTCTAAATATTACACAGGGTATCCCCAGTTTCACTTTACATGAACTTAGGTAGTGATAACTTACATAGAGAACACTTTCCTAAGAAAACTATTTAACAAAATGTTTTTTCTAAATTCAAACCCTCATTAGACCTCTTTAAAGCATTTCTTTAAATTTTCATCTTTACACGGCGATAGCCCCGAAAATATTGATTTTTCAGTAAAAATAGTTTAGTGCTTTTTTAAAGAGCGTGAAATAATTTACAAACTAGAGTGGCTTTAAAAATAAAGAATGCAAGTGGATAATATGAATGTTTGGCATTTAAATTTGTTATTAAATGAAAAAGACAACTCACAATAATAACTTCAAGGTTGATTTTATAGTTAGATTTAAATTCGTTATAATAATAGTAGGTTATTCTCCAAATGAGATAAGATTATTATCTTTAGAAAAATAATAATTGATTAAGCAGCGAATTAATCCAAAAAAACTTTAAACAAAAAAAAAAAATTAAAACAAAAAAATTACAAATATACCTACTTTCAAAACTCTTTCGTAAAGTTAGAAAACTTCTTTTCCAAACCCAAAATTACGATACACCGTTGCAAAAATAAACTATGCAAGGAAACGTTAGTTGTTCACCAAAGTAAAGAAAAGTAAGTTGATTCATTTACATATAAACAAGTGGTGGAACGTGTTTTTTTTCTCCAAAAGTAATAAAAAGTATGTATATAATATATTATTTTATTTCATAATATTATTGTTGAAATTTTCAACATAATTCACGATAAATGAGTTCACAAGACAAAGTAGTGAGTTGTCTTGTGTGATCGAAATATGCTTGTACCAGCAAAGCCAAACTTTTGCATTTTTTATTCGCTCGGCTCGTTCCACTAGCCTCACAAGAAAAGTTAAGATTCCATCCTAATAAAACAATATACTATTACATTCAAAAATTTAAATGAAACCAAATAACGAAATAAAAGAACTCGCCTGCTACGCCGATACATGAATTATTGTTCAAATGTGACAAAACAAATAAACCTGCTATGATTAACCCTTTCAGCCCTGATTTTTTTGTAGTAGAAATAAAATTTTTTTTTTATAAATTCTTTATCTGGATCCATATAATATGGTATTCTCCAAATTTCAACAAAATCGCGCTATGGGTTTAGGAATTATAAAAATACGCCCACAAATTTCAAGCGTCTATGACAAGGGTACTTGTATAAAAAAATATCAAACTACGTTAACAAAGCAACTGATTAGACATATATGTATGCCCATAATTCACGATAAAGTCAAAAAATAATTAGATACACTAAAATTTTCTAATTTACCAAACGTAGTGTTTAATTTTATACTCTAACTTAGACTCAATTTTTAATACACTGCAAATAACTATCATTAAGGCACTCAAAACTATTAAGAATAAGGGTAATATTATTTATGTTTTCACAGTCCCTAAGGTCCAAGTTTTTGACCTATAGTAGCCAATATCCAAATTATTTACAGATCTTTACGCTATAATCCTAAAAATACAGAGGTGGTAATTATTTCCACCGGGAGGGCCGAAAGAGTTAAAATTCATGTTTAACAACGGTGAAAAACCTTTTTAGAAGGTTCGAAAGGATCTTCTCATCAACCCACTCATCCGAATCACATTTTCTCCATCATTCCATCACCTAATTTTGAACCGTTACAACTGTTATAGATATCAATGCAAACAATAATTGTTTTTTTTTATCTTGACGCATTATTGGAAGTGTAGTGTTAGTGCGGAAGATGATAACAAAAATTTCTCAAAACTAAAACAAAACAAAATGATCTGCTTTCTGGTATTACAAATTATATGGAACTCGCAAAAATGGGCACAAATGCAATTTGAGCAACGGATGTAGAGATGTTTTTCACTTCAGAACACAGAGTATTCGATATATATTCGTTTATTTAAATTTCCAACAATCCTTCTGCATGACTAAGGTTTTCGAGTTCAATACACCTTTCTGATTACAAAAGTCTGGCAATATAATTTGAAGCATTAAAATTCATATTGTTTTGAAGTCGTAGCTTCAGTAAAAAGACATGTGAGAAGAATGTAAAAGATTAACTTTAAAATATACATATAACTTTATATAAATTCTTTATTTAACTATCCAATTTATTTAGAAACTCACGTAGGACATTTTAGAATATGGCAGTAAAATATTGTCTAATTTGGTACATCAACAGTAATAAAAATTCTTATTTATCTATAATATTTCTTAACGAGTAAAAAATCACTGTTGATATTTTCAACTTATTTACCCCTCGGTAAAAATTCATTATAGAAACATTTTACCCTCTCATTCTTTATCACCGAGGGTAAAATTTTTCTAAAGAATTTTTACCAAAGAAAAATATAAGAACGTCAATCATTCTGGGTATTTTTAATAAGGTGCGCGTGCAAAAAAGGTCTAAAATAGATATTTTTGAGAAACACAGATTTGAGTTTTTAACTTTCATTTCCTCTCGTGCTAATACCAAACTTCATTAATGGGTTCACTAACGGGTATGTCACTTAAGCAAATTTCTTATGTCGGTTGTAGCGGTTGCGACAGCATCCGTGTAGAGCATCTATTTATTTGGTGTGAATCAAGGCAGTAACGAGAGTAAACAAGCACAAGATCAATCTCTTGGAGATCGTTACTAACAAACTTATTATTCAAGACGACTTATGAATCCTTTCAATCAACTCGTAGATACAACACCTATCTGAGTTGGTCTTTAACCAAAGGTTATGGTATAGCAATATGTACCAAATATTATATATGTATCACAATCCTTTTAGTAAACAAACAATAAATTAAATTATTACCTTACAAGCTTCTTTAAAGTACCTATTCATAAAGTGAATCTTCCAAGAAGTTTTACTCACAAACAAGCAAGTTACGACTAGGTATGATAAAATTATACGTAGCCCGTACATTGGTCACACCGACGTGATTGCTTTGAACGGTATCTCATTGAACGACCGATTCTACATTGAACTTCCAGAATTTCATTACAAATTTTCAATTGTATGAAAAAGTGCAACAAGCCGCAAATTCCACTACAACAAGAAATTTTGGACATGCATTTCAAATGTGGATTAGGCGTTAGGCTCGCAATTTGGCGTTAGCAGAACTGTACAAGTAACATATTCAGAACTTCCATCACTATTTTATTAGGATCAATTCCGAGTAAGTACGAGGGTTGCCTTTTAAGTGTTTGACATTTTTAACGGTATTCTTATTCGGAACTTTCGTGCTCTTTATAGTAACTAGAAGATATCATCTCGACCGAAAAATGGAATTTATTCTTGAAAATTTTTTTAAGATTATTTTTTTCAACTTTCGAGATGGATTATCTCAATAGCAGGGCATCGATATTCTTAATTTGACTTTTGGTGATGAAGCACCATCAATGATCAGTATTTATCGATGATTCAACAACGACTTTTGTGGAGGTGGTCCAAAGTTGATAGTTGTTCTGTAAGACATTGATGCTGTACATGAACTGAAACTTAAAAATCGTCATGTGACTTATCGTAAGATCGAGGCATCCTTGGGCATTTCAGGGACCAAAAGATATTAAATATTGCTTGAATATTTGGTCGTCAAAAAAATTTGACACATAATTTGACAATCGCTGAAAACAAGGCTCGTGTCGATTGGTTAAAAGAAGTGGTTCACAAATACAATCGCGGTGTTTCAAATCGGGATGGATGACATTGTGACAAGTGACGAATCGTAGACTTACACGTATGAGCCCAAAACTAAACACCAGCCGACTGAAGAAGCGATTGAAGGACTCAAAATGCATCTTTTGCAGGTACTTTAATTGGAGTGGAAAAAGAGCTTTAAAAATTGTTTTTAAAAAATCCAAAAGTGTATTGATCTTCATAAAAAAGATTTTTTTAAATTATAAAACCAATTTAGATAAAAAAATATATGTTCTTGTACTCCATTCCCGAAACTTAACAGGCAACCCTAGTACCGTCGTTTTTATCTTGATTCAGACCAATAAATAATTAATGATTACTTGATAATTAATACTTACCTCAAATTAATTACATAATATTACTATTCTATTTACCAACATCTGCATCCAATAGATATTTTTAAAATATCTGTTTATGTTCTTCTAATGAGGAGAACCTCTCAAGTGTAGCTCTAGGATCGGGACAAACCTAGGTAGGTCGAAAGAGCACTATAATTAAGCAAACAACTGTTTTTTTAAAGTGCTGTGAGAACCGTTTCTAAATAAATAGCGTTTAAAAGTTTCAAATTGTAATTCTTCGACTAATTTATTTAACAATAAATTTAATGGTTGTCTAGATGATAAAATGGTAATGAAGGGTACCTTACAAGTTTAATTAGTTAAATGCCAGGTTTATGTCGCTGCAGAAATAGTTGTTTTTTTATTAAAGATATTTATATATCTTTCGGAATAAGATACAGATTATGCTAAAAACAGGACAACTGCAAGAAAAAGCTATTACGCTTGGACTTTCCAATTCACTTGTGAGTACATTATAATCTCAGTTAGAAGAATTTAAATTTTTATTTCATAAACAAGCTGAAGTATTTAATTTAAATTTTTAAACGCTATTTTCTCACTAACGGTTACTCATAACACTTTAAAAAATTGCTTAATTAGCTTGTCCAGATCCCAAAGTTACACTTGGGAGGTTCTCCCCGTAAACAGACCAAAGGCTGCATATTAGAGTACGTGTAACTGACAGGTTTAGATTGTTTGCTCTTTTAGCCTTGCTCAACCTGATGTGCTAGTAAGTAAAGGTCTTCAGCTTATTCTTAACTTATTCGGCTTTCAACTTCACTCATTTTAATTTTGTAGAAAATTAATCAAATCTATATGCGCTTGGCACGTATAATTGGTATGACTTTTAATTTAAAACTCAAAATACAATTTGAGCATTTTTCTCTGAAGAGCAACTCTCTCTTTACTGTCTCGATGAACTCGATGATTACTGTTTACACAAAATATGATAAAAGTCAAAAAACTAATTAAATTTATTAACAATGCGAAATTAAAATCAGACACAAACAAAATCTAGGGTATGAGTATATGTGAATGTTCCTAAAAATATATTTAGTGCTTATCTATACTAAACTTTTCAAGCACGTTAAGACGCATCGCACGTCTTATAGATTTAACGACGGAAAATTAACATTTGCTAAGCACTTATTAGATATCGATTACAAACCGAGCAGTCCTGAAATTTACCACATAAAGTCAAAACGCAAAAATACCTAATATTTGGAAGTAATGGAAATCGATAAATTGAAATATTTATTTATTTTATTAAAATATCAGATTTAAAATTTCGGTAAAATATGGTAAAAATCTTAGTCAAAATTATTATACTTACAGTGTATACCTATATTATTGTATTTGTAAATGCTTTCATTTCAAGTACATTTTTATTAGCACTATGAAGTGTTGTATTTATTTATTGGTGATTCTTCAATATTGAAGTATATTAATTACTACGATCTCTGTATCTTTGATAGTAATACAAAAATAAAACCTACTAAAATTAAATAAATTTTTATTAACATATTATTGAAAAGTTTTACAAAAATACATAAAATACATAAAAGAAAAATAAACTGCAATAGGTATGGGGTAATACTTGCGACTGGTGGAGTATCTATTCTGATTTATTCAAAGAAGCTTTATAGTAACTTTAAAATTAAATTAATAAATCGTACTTACTGAGAATTTAAAACTGAGAAGTTAGAAATACTTACAATTAGATTGAATTTATATTAGAAGTACGGTAATTAATTAATATTTTATCCGTTTATCGATTTTTTCATATCGGATACTGAAAAGTACTATAGAAATCTTGTGTTTGTTTTGTGTTGAATGTAACATAATTTTATTTTGTTAATTGATTGCTCGAGTCGTGATTGTTATCTACGAATATTATTATAATAATAAAAATATTATATTTTCTGAAAAATATACTATATTTATTAATGTTAAATCTCTTTTTAAAAGCTTTTTTTAATAATAATCATGTTCTTTTATTAATTTAAATGTGTTATTTTTAATATTATGTTGGAATAGATAAGTAGTTTACTAAGATGTGTAAAATCTGCTTAGCATTTTCGGTCTTGGCTTTCACCGAATTCTTTTCTATTTAATTATTGCAGAAATTATTTATACATCATGTTGAAGAACATTACAGATTTAAATTAAAATTTGAATCCTACTAAAAATAAAATAGCATTTTTTCAATAGAAATTCACATTAATATTATTGATTAATATTTAAGAGATCAGCAGCTATTAATTATTGTCTATTTGGGTTTCATCATTGCTTATAATTATGACACAATATCTAAATTATCAATGTATAGCATCTACAACTGTAGCTTAATAACAACTACATTCATCATAAGCTTCGGTAAGTTAGCAAATTATTTTCTATTATTTTACCACGTGGCCAAAACGTTCTTTTATAGTAGAAACACAACAATTTTTTGATTTTTATTAAAGTAATGAAATTAAAAACATTATTTTAAGAAAATATAAAATTTTATAATTCAACAATCTCTAAGTATTGCCTTGAGGAAAAAAACTGTTCTTATGGTACATCAGTAAAATCTACTCTTTGGAATGTTAAGATAGTAATTAATTGTATTATTATGGTGCACTTACAATTAAAATTATTAAATTTAATTACGAATTATTGATATGTAAAAAATCTGCAAACGTACATAGATGTTTAATGTTGTATCACAGGGTTTTTGTGTTAATAATTTATTTTATTTTATTAGGTAATGGTACCTACCTAAATATTATACAAGCTATATTGTGCTTAGGTAACTAATAATTCATACTTTTTCTATTATTATAATATTAATATATTTAATTTATTAATCACATTTTTGGTAAATAGTTAATTATCGACATTGCAATTAATGAAATGTTAATGGCTAACTTTACAAAAACATAATCAATATTTAAATACAATTAATTGTCATATTTTTTATGAACGCTCAATTTTTGAAATGCGTAGGTAGTTACATCATTGGATTGGTCGCAATGGCAGTGAACTATAGGGCTCAATATAGAAAACTGTCGTTACGAACTACATTTTTACTAAAACTAACAGCATTCTACTATAAATGTTCTATAAAAATCTGCTTTAAAACAGTTTTTTATAAAATATAATATTCGATACACTAATTTATTCTTTTTCTATATTATACAATTAACACTAATAATAATTGAGGTTTTGCAAAATCGTTCAAGTATCATACTTACAGCATAACAATAACTTACATATTAGAACATAAGCTGTAATTATTGTCCTTTATAATATTGACTTGTAGTAAGAAATGCAAAAAAAATGTGACATTATACAAATATTTTAGATACCTAACAATTATTGCCGTTCTAATTTATTATTATTAATCTACAATAATATCATTAAATTTATAATATCTAATTTAAATATAAATTACGATAAATGTAAATCACCTTTAAGAATGCGTGTAAAAGTTTTTTTAAATTGCTGATTCGCAAGCGCGTAACAAAATGGATTTAAAGGACTATTCGCGTAGCAAAGAAAGTAAGAGAACATAAATAAGTGTTCGTTCGTGCAAGGCGGTTCTGCACAAAATCCTTCTACAAGTGCTAAGACGTGATAAGGGGTCCAGCATACAACAAATGCTCCCAATATAAACGATATCGTACGCAAAGCTTTTCTTGCCCGATTTTCCGATTTTGATTTTTGCCTTCCAAGCACCCCAAAAGGTCCTTCAATTGTTTTTTGTTTTTTACTTTTTAATTTTTTTCCTAAATTTTTCACAAAACTTCTTTTTAATTTCGTACTTTCGGTATTGCACGAAACAGCGGTTTTATTATTTTCGTGCGGTACTTCAGATATTACACTAGGCGCAGTACACGTTTGATTATTAGATATACCACAAATTTGAGTTTCTTCTTCTGTAGAGCAATCAGGTGTGTTGAATGTCGGTTGATTCACGATACTTGTAACGGTTTTTTCCGATGCGATGGTAACTTCTGTACTGAGCTTCTTCGATGGCGGAACATTTTGAGAAGATGCCCTTAAGAGTGCGGTCTGAAGCAAGGATGTATTGGTTACGGTATTTACAGTATGTACAGGTGATTCGTAAGCTATACTTGATGGAGGAGAACTTTCACAAACAGGTGAGGGTACATTTACAGAACTTTCGTCCATATAACGAAGATCGGCACCATCGAGTCCTACTAAGACATCATAAGTGACTTGTGATTTAACTTGCAAACTACGTGGTCGATCGGATACGGAAGTAATATTACTATTAGGCAGTGAAGATTTACATAACGATACGGGATTGTGCAATACAGGTGGACTACCTTGAAATTGTACAGGAGGGGGAATTATCGTTTGAGATCTTTGAGAAAGACTTGGCGAAATTGGTTGATCTACGGGTTTATTAATTAGTGCATCATCGCTATTAACATTTTCGGACAGTAACGGTATTAATTTTTCACCTACCCCGGTATGACCTGCTTCCAATGAATTTTGCTCTACAATTTTAGGCAAAGTACAGGAATCGTCATCGCCGATTAATTTTTGTGGATTGATCGGCCTCGGTGCTCCTGGAGTTGATTTTTGAGTTGATGGAATTCCACCGTTAATACGATTACTACCGTCGAATGCGTAAAGCGGTGCGCTGCTTTGAATTAAAATTCCTACCATAGAAGAACGTTTCTTCGTTAAATTTTCTTGATTTTGAAAATGCTGCTGTTGATTTGGAGCTGTGCTATCTTCGTCCGATTCGAAAGCTGGACTGCTCGATCGTTCAGATTTATCAATATCTGCAACAAGCTGTGTGGTTGGAAGGCTTAAATTACGACGATCGCAACTTTTGTAATCTGCAGTTGTAGTTGTTATAGTAGCACCGCTACCCCTATGATGCAGGTTTGTTTTTTGACTTGAATTCGAATCGCCCGATCCAACTCCTTGATTGTAATCCGCCACTGGTAGCCCCAAATGAGTCGGGGCGCTAGTTTGTACATTTGGAAAAGCTACACTAGATAATATAGGCGGTTTATCTTGACTTAATAAAGTACTTTGTGTTTTCGACAAACCTATTCCGGCTGCGCGCCCTGCCATACCTGACATCGCACCGGCACTTAGAGCTACCATGGACTGCATTTTACGTTGTTTCGCTTCACTCTTTCTTTGCATGTCGTATGCCGTTTTATATATTCCACCATATAAAATAAATAATACAATGAGTGTCGTCCAATAATATCCAATTATTAAAGCGGTGTTAAATACAGGATCTTTTAAAAATTGTACGGTGCATTGGCCTGGTAATAAATCACGATAACCTACAAAGTGTTCCCATCCGAATATACTAATAAAAAACAAAAGAGCTGGTATAATCCAAGTTATAGTAACCATCCAAACTACTTTGTCTTTAGTTCTCCAACCTCGATATTTTGCTGCAATTTTCACCGAACAAAATCTATCAATTGTTATGAGTAATACTGTATACTGCGATACCAAGCACACCGTATAATCGACTGACAACCAAAGATCGCATAACAGTGGTCCTAAATCCCAATATCCCATAAGAACATAAACTGTATAAAATGGCATGGATACTGTTCCTATAGATAATAAAAAATGTTTTATTAATTAATTTTTGTCGTAAAATATAGAAAATAATTATTACCTATGAGCATATCGGTCGCCGCTAAAGAAGCAATAAAATAATTACTAGGTTGACGAATGCTGCGATCAACGATAAAAGCGAGAAGCACTAAAACATTTCCAGCAACGGTTAAAATTATACATATTCCAAGACACACAGCTATAAATATCGTTTGCCATAGTTCAAATGGTGGTAAAACGGAAACAATGGTAGGTTCTGAAAAAGTTGTGTTATAGTTTTGCGTGCTGTTTTCATATTTTATCCAATCAGTTAAAGAGACAGAATCATTTCCTAAGATATTTAGAGGATCTGGATCCCAAGAACGAAATGATGTAGTAGAATTAAAAGCTTGAGTACATTCTGTAAACGATAATAATCCTTGGTATACGGTTTTGCAAAATCGTTCCTTTTGTTTTTGTAATTTCCTAAAACAAATATACAAAATTATTTTTCAAGTTTATTTTAAAGTCGTACAAATTCAAAAAAAGTTAGAGAATGGGTAATTTAGCATCAAGTATAATTCCAGTATCTACAAAATAGAAGCAATTAACATTCGGTGTATATACTATGGTACTCACATTAAAAGTATTTTGATATTATGTTAGAGGTTCATATTTATTATATTTTAGATCTATGTGCTTCCTTAATAATATGTAGTACGTCTATAAAATATTATATGTAGTATTTCCCATCTGTAGGAAAAGTTTCAATTCAAATACATTCAAACAATAAACTTTTTTTTCCTATATTGTTATGCTTTTTAGATTACTGGATTTTCAATAGATCATAATATAATATAAAGATAATCAAATAAATTTATATATTTTTATTCTGTATTAGGTACATAAAATTAGAATTTTTTATTATGTTCTCGAAAGTTATTAATTTTAATACAAAATATTTAATAAAAACAACCTAATGCGATTCCTTGTTTAAATTTACATTTTTAATGATAAAATCCGTTATTTAATGAAAGAAAGACCCAAGTCGGCAGGAATGTAATTTTCAAGAGCTAAGGGACCATTTAGTTATCAGTGTAGTAACGGTAGTAACCGTTTAAACTGCCAGCGTTTACTCACGCCAAGATGACGAACTGAAAATGTCTATAAAGTTTTTCAAACACATTTAACAAACTTTAAAAATCACTTAGTATGTATTCAGTAAAACGTTTATTATTCAAGATCTGTAGTAAGCATGCAAAAGTAATTAAAAAAATAAAAAAGTGGGTATAGTAAACCAATAATTAAATAACGAAAAACAGGATAACTCTTAAATAATTGCATTAAAATTATGCAATTTTTCCTAAATACAAATATTCGAATAAAAGTAGATACCTAAATTTTCAATTTCAAGCTTATATTGCAAAGTGCAATTTTCAGCTATAAAATTTGCTTACAATTTTCTTCTAGGTGGTATAAAAAATGGTGATATGGGATGCTTACCCGAACTTTCCCTAGGGGTCTTTGACTGATCAAGAAAAAGCCGACATTGACTGATGAACAGGAAAGTTGATAAGTTGGTAATATATACTAAACTTTTATAGATTAATTCCCGGTTGTCAAAAGATTGCATTTCATGTTTATTGTTATAATGTAATATTTGCTTTATAATATATATTCCATTTAATTATCCACAAAGTAAGTTTAATACTCGAGACTAATATCTAACGAGAGATCTCATTAATCTTCTTTTTATAATACCCAGTTATTTGTATTAATTTATTACCATTATACACAGTTTAAACTTTAAATACTAAAAGAGTAGACAGTATAGTTTAAGTCTACAAGACAGGCTAAAAGATGCAATGGTAGATATTCCAACTGAAACTAATCCATCTAATGTATAGACAGAGAAAAATAATTTGTCTACTTAAATAATAATAATAATATTTATAGTCTTTAAGATAAGAATGCGTTTGCATTGGGATCTCGTAAACGAGAGTAATACATAACCGTCAACACTCAAAAAATCACCTTTGGAAATCCTAAAATATTTTTTATTTTTCAGTAAATTTCAAACAATAAAATAACCATTTCTTAATCTTTATTTGGATTTTTGGTACATCGATCGTTCAGACTTGAAGAAATTTTTTTATTCCAGGTAAGTACATACATATGTATCTACAAGTTATTTTTGCCAATAACTGAATCAAGATGGAAAATACCTATTATTAATACTATTGAAAAAGATAAGGACTTCCCACATGATTCGGTATAACAATATACTTTACTACTATATTATGTCATAATATAAAAAGTGTGCACAATACTCGGAGGAAAATAATAAACCCAGAAAACTTTATAATTGCAGAAATTGGGATTTTCTATTGTTTCGATTACTCCGTTTAAAATGTGTTGCCACATAAATAAAGTTGATAATATCAAAATTAATTCAAACTTTTTGTGCCGTATTTTAAAGATAACTGTTTCTCGTGATGAAAATTCATGTCTAACAATCAAAAGAAATGATCACAACTTTCATTAGAAAATGGAACAGCTTATATCACAAGAAAACCTTATTTTTAAATAAAAGTCTTTCAGCTTTATTTAAAATTGTAAGTAAATACTAAATTAGTAATTTCTTACCATTTATTAAAAAAGCATTTTAATTTCATATCCCTCAAAAACTTCCGCGCTTTCCTTCGACTTCCTTTCAGTTGTTGAATATTTTAGTCGGTCGAAAATTAGAATATTTACAAGTTAATATAAAAATTTTTGCACTCGATTGCATCTTCTTTCTCTATTATATATTATAATATACGATATTTCTGTTTGTGTGTGTGTTTGTGCTTTGTGCCCGTCTATGCACAGCCTGAACTTACATTCATCTAAATGACATCAATAAGTTTCGTAGATATACTTTTAAAACAAAACCTAGATCAACAAAACACAAACTTTCTAAATTAGATCAATATTTCGCAAGAAAAACTAAACTTCATTTAAACATAATATTTTAATTTTAACTTGATTGATTGAGACACTTATTTTGCCTCTGCTAATTTTGCATAATTTCGTTGTTGGTGTTCATTTCGAAATAACTCAGCTTTTACTTATAGAAGCCTGCGCATTCTCATTTTGTCATTTTGAAAATGTAATTTTCTGCGTCACCAAACAAAGTCAGATTATTATTAATCCTATTAATGTTATTGCTATGAATGGTTAGGCAAATAACCATGGCAAGTTGGTTATTTCGCCATGAATGTTTTGGTCGCGAATGTTTGATGCACATATTAATGTGGAATTCTGAAGTTTAGTCAAGTCGATAAAATATGTGTTAAAATACGTATACAAAGATTTGAATCAAGCTGTGTTTGGCATTCAGAAAGATGGAAAATCGATTGCCAAAAATTTGGGGTACTTTAGATGAGCGTCTGGGGCGCCAGACGCGCTAACAAAATAAACACTGACACAATCTTCATGACAAGATATTTCCTAATATTCTACATAATTACAAAGACCATTTGCAGAAAAAAATACCAAAAGAAGAAAGGACGTACAAATTGTTATTGATGCAAATGAAGAAAGTCATTATCCAACAGAATTTCATAATACTCTCAATCTCAGTGGAATACCATCCAACGTATTATCGTTAAAAGTTGATTCACTGATAATACTTCTGTAGCGGTTGCGACAGCATTGTGCACAGCATATATTTACTGATCTATATTTAGATAACGACGAGAGTGCACACATGCAGGAATGACACCAGTTACCAGTTACCAGTTACCAGGAGACTTGTTTTGCAGGACATAAATAGGAGTTCCAACAACCATTTCACATAGACCACACGTATTTACGTCGGCTCTCCATTAATATTATTTTATTAATTTGTATCCAATTATTTCACGTAGCAACCTTTCGTAAACAACATTAAACTAAATTATTATCGTAATAAATTTATTAAAAGATGTACAAGTGAATTCTCAAAAAAAATTAAAAAAATTAAAATTAAAATTAGTTGGCTTAGACACACTGCAAACAGTGAAAACGAATTACATGTAGTGTGTATCAAGGGAAGCTCATAGATCTATGTTGGACTTTTTAGGTCACAGCAGTATATTCGGCGCGACCAGGAGTTGAACCGCGGTTACCCGCTTCACAGTCGGTCAATGTAGGCTCTACACCATACTGCTTTTGAGATGAAAGAAGTTCCACTCACAAGCAAAAAGAAAGTTACGACTAGGTATGGCAACTTAATATCGTTATACCTAGCCAGTACACTTCTGTGAAATTTAGATGAACGAAGCTTCGTAATAGGACAAGACTTTGCATCAAGTTCTTGGGACGGAATGTAGAAGAAACAACTATTTAACTGGCTGTGCTAAAGGAGGCAATATTTTTATTTCCACGACATCTTTGATACTATCCGATACACCTTTCCAATTGAAAAGGCTACAATTTTAGCACTCGATTTGGAAATTTTATTTAAAGGTTGGATTTTAGTTTGGATTTGGTTAATTTAAAAATTTCTAATTTTAAAAGCAGTCTCATGCTCACATATGCGATAATTTGGAAGAGTGAGAACTGATAATATTTAAATATTAACCTACCCCCACCCCCCAGATTACAAGGCATTTTGGCGCCCAACGGGGGGCTTTTGAACAATTTTAACCTATTTTTAGCCTTGAGATATTATTTAAGAAGTGGATTTACATAGGATTTCACAATGGAGAACGACAAAATGACTCATAGGTGCAATGCTACATTTAAAGGCATGCAGGATACATTGAACAAAATGGAAAACATGTTCGAATGTGCAACACGAAGATTGGGCCATAAAAAATATTGGAGAAATATGAAGCTTATTGATTTCGATAAGGTGATAGTAGGTTGGGAAAACAAAGCAAATGAAATAGTAATTGTAAAGAAAAAAAGCCATGAAGATGAAAAAGAAAATTATATTAAATAAAAAACAAAAAATTTAGATAAAGCTGACTTTATCTGACTATCTGGCCTATGTGTAGCACATGTTGAGCGTAAAATTTGCGTTTGCATTTGGAAAATTTATATTTAAAGGTTGGATTTTAGTTTTGATTTGGTTTATTTAAAAATTTCAATTATTAAGGGGTTTTGGTAGTCTAGAATTTTTTTAAAATCAATTTTTGTTTTTTTGATAATTTGAAAGTATTGTGTTTTGAGAATATACTGTTAAATTTTTGTAAGGATATTCAAGGTATTTTAGGTTTTACAACCTTTTAACACATTTCATAACCAATTCAAGAAATTTCTTGAAGTTGCAATAAATGCATAATGCAGTTGCTATAAAAATATAATCTTTAGTTTACATTTGTTTACATGACCAACTGGAAGTGATTTTATATGGTGCTTGTATAGTAGATTAGCTGTAAGTAATTAAATTCATTAAGTTTTTGATGTTAAATATTCATACTTAAAACTTTACACTTTCATTTATTTCAAAACTACGTTTTTCTTTATGGTGTTGTAGAAAAAAGAAAAACCATTCAGCCGAATCATCTGAAATTTGAATATGTTATTTATAACACCATTGGCTATAGCTGGAACTAGAATCAATATTTTACATTCAAAAACTGGTGAAAAAAAGTCTGTTTTTAGAATTTCAAAAGAATTCAATTCAAAGAATTTCATTCTGTTAATTTTCATTTTTTGTTGTTTATTCTAGTTCCGGCCATATCACTCATACTGATTAATAATTTTTTTTGTTTTTATTTTTCTGATAAATATAAGAGTCAAAATCAACAACATCGTCCAAGTCCATTTTTGTGAGAGGGTGTTCCTTTAATGCTATTTTTGACGTAATTAAAAATTATTTTCAATTAAAAATTTTTTTTTATGTATGCCCAATGAGTGTTATAATATATATAAAAAGTTTAAATATTGATATTCGTTATATTAACCTTTAAAAAGCATCCTTAAAATACTTCAAATTTTAGAGCGCTAGACTAGAGAAACCCCTTAAGAGGAGTCTCATGATCACGCATGCGATAATTTGACAGCATGAGCACCGTTAATATTTAAATAGTATCCATCCCCCAGATTACACGGCAATATATAGCAATTGTCATTGAAAAACCGCCTTTACTTCAAAAAAAAAAAACTAAACTGAACTACTTCTGAAAGATAATATTTAATTTAGAAAAATATAATAGGTATACTTATAACATGAAGGAGAGATGAAAAATAAACTTCTAAAAAATAAAATGTGTAGCCGATAACTTAAAATTATTATTACTTCCTGATGAGAAGTAATAATTGTACATTACATTAAAACATTTCTCCTCTGATGAGAGATCAATATTTTTCCTACTTGAAATTTTTTTTTATTATATCAGGTATTTACGGTGGAGTTTTATTAAGAAATAAGTCAATACTTTAATAATTAACCTAATTTTTATTAATCTTTTTCGTAGGTCACAGTTGGTAAGAAAAAAAGTTTGGAACTTATTTTTATAATCAAACGATAATGTTCGGGTAGCTTTTCATGCTGCAAGCTAAAATCACATCGCGATTAACTAAATTTATAAATAAAGAGTATTTATCACGAACAAACTGTTCACATAATGCAATCGATCAAATGGACATTTTTCCATTAATAAGTTAACCGGGGATTGAAACAGTATACAACTTGCAAAATGAAGTTTAAATTTTACTATTTACGAAACTGCTATAAAAAGAATGAAAATGCTAGCTACCAATATTTGAAAAGATACTAATGATTTGAATTGAATGACGTGAAATAAATTAAACAAAGTAGTAGTATAATTATAAGCTAATGTCGTCGAAGTGTAATAATACCTATTAGCAAATTTCCAATATTTGAGTCGTTAGTTAAGTTTTTCTGTACTAAGGAATGTATGAATAATTAACTTACCACTAAAAATTAGTTATATTTTATTTTTACACCGCAAAAAAAATTCGTTTTTTTCATATTTCAAAAATTCATTATAACAGTCGTATAAAATTGTAAAATTTGAAGTTTTTATTTTTCATTTTTAACAAACTTTCGAACTTTACTTTTTACTCCCTGCATAAGTGTTCGGACAGAGCTTTCTGATAGTTTTTTGGTTGCATTAACCCATGTTTTTTTGAACTGGTCTAAGTTTTTGTTGTCTTTGCCCTCTTTTCTCAATATCCCCTTAATTTGAGCCCAATAACATTCAATTGGACGAAGGAATTGACAATTTGGCGGATTTCATTGTTTATCAACAAAGCGGATATTGTTATGTTTGTACCAGCCTACCGTAGTTTTTGCGTAATGAGCCGACGCTAGGTCCGGCCAAAATAAAACTTCACCTTCGTGTTGCTTAATGAATGGTAAAATTCCTTTTTTTAAGCACTCGTTAGTATAGTTTTCCGAATTAATTCTCACCTTTGTAAAAAATGGACTTGTGCGATAGCCACAGGAGCAAATCGCCTGCCAAACTAGCATTTTTTCGCCGAATTTTTCTGTTGGAATCGATGAAATCGAGTCACTAACAGGTTCTCCTTTCTTTTTTGTGTAGAACTGCGGTTCAGGTAGAGTCGACCTATTTAATTTGACATAAGTCTCATCGTCCATCAGTACACACCCTTTAAAATTGACCAAGACTTCCTCATACAACTTTCGTGCTCGGTTTTCGCAACAGCTTGTTGTTTTAGACTGCGTTTTGGAATCCGTTGCTTCTTGTATGTTTTCAGGTTGTGTCTCTTTTTAATTTCCTGAACATTTGCAGGACCGTTCCCACATTTTTCGCAATTTCGCGGACCGACAGTGATCTTTTTGATTCGATTAACTTGAGTACTTTCCGATCAATATTTTTGCTATAAATTCCCGTTTTTCTTCAGGATCTTGGCAAGTCGTTAAATGTTAGTTCTTCCCCATACTTTTTAATCACACCACTGACTGTTTGGTGTGACGCATTAAACTGTTTTGCTATCTGTATGAACGATATACCCTTTACACTTAACCAACTGTCCACAATTTGTTTCCTTACTTTCAATGATAAACGACTAATTTTCATTGAAAATTGAAATTTTATAAAAAAAAATTATTGCAGTTTGACAGCTTAATATATACTGGATTGAATACCGGTAATAAGAAAGAAAAAATAAATGCGGCAAATAGACAGTGACCAGATTGCAGTGGTAAGTTAATTAATCGTACATTCCTTAATTGCTATAAATTCAATCTATTTACGTTAAATTTTGATTTAATAGCGTTTATATAATTTAATTTGCATTATGTCTAAGTTTTCACTTTAATTTATATTGATATATCACTGCGAACATGACATAATAATAATATTATAATAATGAAATTTTCAATAACTTTCTCAGCTACTAATTTAACATTTTAGTTTAGATAACCGTGTATAGGTACCCACTACTTATAGTACCTATATAATGTGTAATTTAAGACTGATAGTTTTCGTTTTATATTTGAAATATTCTATATTTATATTTAAATATTAGATATTAATGACATCACCTATTTTTAAATTGCTTTGGTTTCAGATAAGTACACTTTCTTTTATTTTTTTAAGCAAATATGTCTGTGTCGATATTCAAACTGGAGCGACCCTAGGGTCGCATTATATTACATTGCTGTTTGCTTTTTACCCTATACTCCTATTCTATATTTAATCGTATGCTAGTATACAAAACCATGGTAAACTCATCACAAAAGTAACACTCTTTTTGATTAATATTTATACTTTTTAAATACTTGAGTATTCAAAATTCTTCAGCAAATACAGAAAATTACAAGTAGCTTAAATTATTCGCTCAATAAATATTAAAAACTTTTAACAAGCACAAGGTAAGTTAATTATACTATTATTTCATTGAGTTTAATTTCAGCTTTATAATAGGTACATATGTACATAGATTTAAATATTTATTTAATTAATATTCATCCCAGTTCCTACTATCTATTGTACTCTACCCAATTTGTTACTGTATTGTTTGAAATAGATACAGCATTATATTATATAATATTATAAAATGTGAATATATTATGTATGTTAGGTATTTTAAGTAAAATATTTTCAATTCAGTTTCAAACACAATCGTTATAAATAAAAGAAATAATTATCTAATGTAGCAGCAATCGTGAGTATTGATTCTACCTTATCATATTTTAAAATTCAATTTTGCGGTTTTACATTAGCATTCATTTCAAAAATAAAAACGTAATTAAACTTGACTTTTGCATATATTTCAATCTTCATTAATTCTATTATTATAACCTAAATGAATAATACTAAAACTGACTTTAAAAGTTTTTCAATAAATATTTTCATGACATAATGATAATTGCTAGAAATAAATAATAACAATTTATTACATAAAGAACATCTAAATTTATTTAAAAGCTCACATACTGCTATGCTGGTGGCCACTTATTATTTTTTAATATGTCACCCCATCTATATATCTACGTTTTACAAATTATTGAATATGCAAGCAGGTCACGATTATACCGAATTACGAAAAATTGTCATGAAAGTAACGTAACGATCACTAAAATTCCGCTTTTTTATACTAGTTATTGTGTCTAATGCAAGCCACTTTGCACATATTAACAAAATTTAGCAAATTCTAGCCGATAAAATAGATTTTTATTGAAACTAGTCTAGTCCAGTTAAATAAAAAAAAAATAGCTGATATCGCACATTTTATCATTACATTGAAGTAGCATAAAGTCATCGCCTGGACTTCATCAACTTTTTCTCTATATCAAATTGTGTACTTTATCGATATAGTCAAGGTTATATTCAAAGCCATATATATCAAAGCCAAGATGTCTTACTAGGGAACATAATAATTAATGTGGTGGTTTTAAATTGCCTTCTCCACAGTCATCAGATCTATATTGCGCTTTACTAACTTTAGTAACTAATGATTTAATATTCTGTTTTGGGAAAACGACGCGACGTCTCATCACCCTTCTTGTACCAGCTGCCATTCATATTTGAAAATAACTTCTAATTTCTATAAGCCTAAACTTTTTCTAAGTTTTTATCATGATTTTTTTAAAGTTATAATTATGCATTAGCTCTCCTAGATATAATATCTTACCACCTTTAACAGAAAGCGAAAAATAATAGGACGCCACAAAATTATGCAGCTTTTGAGTGAAGATGCTGCGGTTTTTTAAAGCCCAGGAACCCACTTTGAGAATCCCTGCTATAAAACATACTGTAGCATTTGGAGTTCCAAAGAATTTCCCTCTTCACACATAAACATCGCATCGCCTTGAACAATTGACATATTAATTGTACTAACAATTTCAAAATCGTGATTGTTTTTTTACTGGACTGCGACTGGTTCAAAAATAAATAATACAGTTTATTTATTCTTTCAGTTCAGTTGTTGCGTTCATATTAACTACACCCCAAATTAGTAAATGCTTTCGTTACCATATTAGTTATTAGAATTTTCTGACGTCTTCGTTAATTATTACGAATTCGATGAAAATATTTTAATTATTTAAAAACAATTTGTATAAATAAATAATTATTATTTTAATTTTCATTACTATTAATAAATAATTTTGCATAAAATATATAAAAATATTAATATTTAAAAAATTTATAGTTTTATTCAAAAGATTTTATACCACTCTGTATTCTTTCGTAAAAAGGTAGTTCAAACGAACTCCGTTACGAATTCGAATTCGCATTCGATTTTGCTTATTAAGACTTCTTTACGTAACCAAACTTGACAAAAATTTTTATGAAAACAAAGAAGTTACAGACTAGATTGAAAAACACAAGTTTAAAATCAACACAATAAAACAACATTAGAATACACAACATCTGTAAACCAAACTTTACGAGTTTTTACGAATCGTTATGATAACGAAAACGTTACAGAATAGGGCTGTATCTACTATATGACCAAAAAAAAATTTTTTTTTTTTGGATTATACCAATTTACAATTAAATTCAAAATAATTAATTTCACATTTACAATTTTTGGCAATTCAACATTATTAATTTATTATTTGACTACCTTTTAATCCCCACCCTACATCTACTAGTATATCCTCTACCATCTTTCTTTAACTTTTTTATTAACTTTTTGAGTTCCTTCTCCTCATCTTCAATCTGTTTGCCTAACCTACCCTCAATTTCCTCATATTTATTTCTACCCTGTCGCTCATTCAACTCCTTTTCCTCAGCCACATTGTCCCGATTAAACGTCCCCATTACATTATGTTTTTCTTCCTCGACTTCCTTCCTAACTTGAACTAACTCTAATTTCTACGTTTATCGCTTTATCTTTATCTTTTTTTCTAACTTAATCTAACTTGATTCCAACATTTACCACTTTATCTTCAATTTCTTTCCTGACTAATAAATCCATCTCTTGCTATGCCACCTTTGCCCTATCATCCACTTTCTTATAAATTGCTTCCATATTCTTATTGATTTCCTTTGCTTTGTCCTCTATTTTCTTCTTAGTTTCTTCTGCTTTGTCTTCCACTTTCTTATTGGTTTCTTCTAATTTCTTCATAATCACGAGAAACATTTTTTTAAACTTGTCTTCTTGTTCTTTTGGTTTCCCGAAAACCTTCTCGTCATCCCTTTTTGCTGCTTCTTCATGTCGTTTGTCTTCCATTCTTACTTCTTCCTTCATATCTTCAACATTTTCCCAAAAAAATCTTCTATCTTATTATCTAACTAACTTCAAATATTTTTCCTTTTCTCAGAAGGGTCCAGGGTTTAAGTCCCTGCGCGGGCCCAAAATTTGCTATGTTTTCTTTTATTATATTCAATATTTATTCAGTAATTTACAATTAAATTCAAATTTATAATTAATTTCACATTTACAATTATTTGACAATTCAACATTATTCGACTACCTTTTTTTTACATCCTTGATTTTTTTTATTACAATTTTGTTTCCCTTCTCTTCCCGAATTTCAAATTTTACAACCCATTGTTCTTGTCTAAAAGACTCACCCTAAATATCATTGCAATATATTTAAAACTGTATATGTACAAATCGGTTTTTATTAGGTTCGACATCTTCCGATTCCTTCTCACCCAGGACTGAGGAATGTTTAGGCATTTAATACAGCAAAGATGTTGCCAGCATTTTGTGAGGGAGACACGGTCGGGGTAGTCAAATGTACTTAGTCGGGGATCAAACCCACGACTACGGCATAGCAATCTCTAGCATTCTAACTCTAGTCTACGACCGCGCACTATATTTAAAACTAAATTTTCTAAAAAAATACGCACTGATTTCGAAAAATATTAAAATTTCTTTATTTTATAAACAAATTTTTAAAAAATTGTTAAAAAAAACTTGTTTTTTCAAATGTGTGCGATTTTCATAAAAATCAAAATTTTTAAAATTCCGTAACCATTTTCCTAGCATATCCTATATAGTTAGATTAAGGTACAACTTTGTTTTGTGGTCCAGATGAATATTTGCGGAATTTACTCCCAGCTATCGATTTTTATGTGAGCAAAGAGACTCTCATTGTAAATTTAATTAAAAAAAAAAATCCAAATTAATTCTTAATACATTTTTCCAAAATCGATGGGAACGGAAAATGTGTGCGCCCACACCTGGCCACACGTTGCACAATCGAATTAATTCTATGCTGCCTTCAATTTGATTTCAAATTTATAAATTTTACGAAACAACCAACCACAATGACACAATATTTAAATCAAAATTTATCCTTCCAGTAATCAGTCAAATCTTCAAATCAATCCAAAAATACATCATCCAAATATTGAAAAAATCTCCAATTTATGTCCAAAATGGGACAACTTTTAATCAAAACAATCAAAAATCACTGACTTCAAATCAAAATAACTTTTATTTGTAAAATTTCAATATTCAATAGAATTACAATAAATTATCAAAGTTTCACTGGAGACCCCTCGGGTAAAACGTCCGCTCTCTGCGGCTTCCAAACGAAAAAAGCCACGTAATCCCCAACTACCAACTTGACACGCCGGCGGCAAAAACGAGTGAATTCAAATTTTTACAAAAATAAAGCAAACTCATACAAAATAACAAAATCGAACTTAAAAATTTAAAAAAAATGATTTTGGAACACGACAATATGTGATTTTACATTATATGTTTTACTACATAAATGAATTGTTGGTAAATTGTTTGCTCTGCCCATAAAAACTTTTCTATTCTAAAATGCTGAAGTTTATCTTTTATATTAAGTATTTATAAAAATTAAATGCTATTCATTTAAGACTACAATTTTTTTTTTTGTATTTTAATACATTTAATTTTAAAATATAAATATACCGGGTGCTGAATGAGTTAGACGAACATAGGAAATTAACATGTAAAAACTTATTTATGTAAATTCCTGCTTCCCTAATTATTTTAGAGAAAAAATGAAAGACTAAAAAATAATGCAGAAATATAAACTACAAATGATAAGACTATTAGATTTCATCTAACTTTTACTTAAAAGGTCAAAAAATGCTTTCGAAATTGTTAAAATTTTCATTTGTCGCACTGGCCATGTAATAAATTCAATTTAATTTATATTTTCCAAAATAATTACCATGAAAACTTTCATGGCCAGTCCGATAAATGAAACTTTTAACAATTTCTAAAGCATTTTTTGGTATTTTAAGTAAAAGTTAGATGAAATCTAATGCTCTTATCATTGGTAGTTTATAATTCTGCATTACTTTTGTGTCTTTAATTTTTTTCTCTAAAATAATTAGGGAAGCAGGAATTTGCATAAATAAGTTTTTACATATTAATTTCCTATGTTCGGCTAACTCATTCAGCACCCGGTATAAACAGAGTTAATGTAGGTAGGTATACTAGATTTAGTTATGTTAAAACAAAAAATTAATTAGATCGATAGATTAAAGAAATTTATATGATAATTTTTGATACAATTAAAAATTTAAAAGAAAAAGCATGAAAGCTTGAGGTTATATCAGTGTTAAAATGATTTTACATAATATTTCACGTTTCAGATCTAGTAAATTTGAGATTACAAAATTTAAATAAAATTATATTCCAAATGAAAAAACGTACGCTAATAAACACTAATTTAAATTAAAAATATAATTAAGTTTTAAATTACAGGATTTAATTCATCTAAAAATATATATACCTATCCGTTTATATTATTAATGAAACAATTAAAATTATTAATCTGTAAAATTTATACTGTAATACTTTACTTTCGTGCAAAAATGTCAACATGTTTAATTATACATTTTTCTTCGATGCTTTAGTACAATATACGCATTTTAATGCTAAATTAATGATTTTATGATATTTTTTCATGTTCATAATAGACTGCAGAAAATGGAGTACCTATGCTATTACTCGTTGAACGAAAATATTTTATATGTGCCTGTATATACAGAGCATATTTTTAATTTGTGTGCTAATTAAGTTCTCTAACGAACAAAGCCAATTTTCAGTGGTAAATGCATATTGCATGATTTAATCGCATACGGAGCTCAATACGATAACCGGGTTAGTTAAATGCATCTAAATATTTATGACAATCAATTTCAAGTAGGTTTTAATTACAAATAAAAAATAATATTATGAATGATTGTCTAATAATCCTTATTCATACTTAATGATATATAACCTATAATAACCTGTTCTTATTAAATATTCATATATCTACTATAAATACTATGTAATACGGTTTATAGTACTAATAGTACTATTATATACTAATATTATGAGTTTGATTAATTTAACATGATGAAAATATTTATAAAATATGAATGTTATCAATAACAAGTTAAATGGCCATTAAAATCATTCTCAATCCTTACACGTTTTCCAGTTGACTTACAATTAAAATCATATTGTATAACCAATTGATTATAAAATACCTAGGAATTTTCTAGTTTGACTTGAAATCTGCTCCACTTGAGTGAGTTCTCTGTACTTTACAAAACTATCTGTAGTGATATTTACTAATATCTTGGAAGAAGGTACTCCATTGCAATTAAATTCAAAAATATTTATTAAATCAATATTTAGAGATAACGACGCAAACAAATAAAATATATATCGAGTTAAAAGCATAACTAATGTTCTTTTAAATCTACCGCGTACTTGTGGGCTAACTTATTTTATTAATTTAAATTTAAGTAATATTTCCTATTGCATGTATATAGCTAATATCCGGCTCTACCGATTATTTTAAAATATTGTACAAAAAGTAATTTTGCATAATAATGTGTTCAATCAGGATAGTTTACTTCTAAATTGATGAGTAATTTTATTGATTGAAATTTTGAAATATAATCCTGGTACTTAATTTGTTAATATTATTAAGTAGTCATAGTTAGGGAAATTTTTTAAATAATGTTAGTTTGAAAAACTATTAAAAAATAATTTAAAGCTAGAAATAAAAAATATTTAAGTAATTTTAAATGTTCACTTTCCTATCCTACCTTATTCAAGAACACGGTATTCACATGTTATGGTTAGCAACAATGCCGATCAGAATACAATGAAAGGTTTATATAAAGGTATGTGCCAGTTTATACAATAATTTCCAACTCTAGTGGTAAACAAGTATAAAAGTGAACATATAAAATATGACACTCTCTTGTTAATGGTGGTCGTACTAGGCCACACCACATTGTTAAAAGATAACCCATCCAAATAATCTGTCGTTTTAATGATTTACTTCTACGCCTTCAAATGAAATTATATAATATATTCAATTATTGTGCAAAAATTAAATCATGCAAAATTTGCGCATTCTCTTAGAAGTGACCAATCATATTGTTACAAGTAATCCGTCATTTTAATGCTTTATAACTTTTGTTGGAAATATAATTTCCATATAGATTAATTAAATGAAACAATTTCCAAATAATGTTTAATGTGGTATAAATTTGTATTGTGAGCTTGACAAGATTTCAAAACGAATAGAAAATAATATATTATGCTGCTAACCGCAAACACACTCGGTAATAGCAACTCTGAGTATCGGTAACTACGTGGCTTCGTATTCGAATCTGAGATTCTTGCTTGCAGTGTTGATCAAACAAATAATGAAAAAATAAACTACAGCTTCCACGTCATGAAGTGTTTGTTTAAAAATCTTTTTCACATTTTCTATTGTAACATACATATTATGATATATAAATGGTAAAACTTTCAAGTTCATTTTCATGAGTTACGGAGTTCATTATTACGCTTTTTTATCTTAAAACTTTTAATTTTCCTTTAAAGTATTTTTTTCAGGATTACAGTATTTTATATTTACATAACTGTATAATTAAATATAATGGGAACATAGCAGCATACAATTTTACAAATTAACTATGCATCGTAAGTGTAATTTTCACAAAGGGGTTTTCCAATTCATCGCCTGATGATGCCATAATACGGTAGAAACGAAACTTTAAATTACAAATCTATCGATTATTTTAAGTTCCTTTAACGTTCTCAAAAAATAAATTTTGAAACAAAGCGTTTTCATAATTTTTAAAGTTATTTTCCATTTAAGTAATTTAGTTTGGTAACAACTAAATTACGTAATTAAATTTTAAGCTATTTCGTCGAGGAAAATATAGAAAAAATCTGATTTTCAGTATCTACTTCCTAATAAAACGTTATGACACATAAAGCAAATCTCCCTCGTCTTCTTATAAAAGATTATTCGTGTTACCAAGATATCTGGTGATTTGTAAGAACAACTGTATTTCGGCGTTTCGTAATGAAATGCGATAATAAAATATATTAAAGACGTATATAGACACCATTTGCTGTATAAAATACTAATCAGGTTTAAATTCCTCTCATAATTTTTAACTATGCCTCCAGATAAATATGTTTCCTACACAAAAGCTATTAAAATGAATCCAGTTTTGAACTTGTTACATATTATTATCAAAGTTTGTTTCATATCGTTATTAATGCCTGCATAATATTGAAACTTAAACCATTTATGCAAGAGATTCTAATTTTATTTAAAAAACCTAGACTACAAGAAAACATAAAGGAAAGTGAAAAATTTATCTACTAACAAAAATGCAACCCTCATCAAAGATGAATCAGTAGATACACTATAAATGTACCACATTGGGTTTCTTTATATCCCCTCCATATCTATGTATAGTATAGTTTGGCATTTTTAAATTCTGAACAACCAGAAAAATAAAACGAAATGCGGTGTATTTTAAATATTTAAAATTTTGTAACATAAAAAATGATACGTTCATTATTTATTACTTTTTATATGATTGATTGGCAAACACGATTCAACTACAATTCGAAACAATAATACCGACAATTATTATGAGTCTGATTCGGACTCGGACCTGAAATCACATAGTTATGAATTCACTGCTCTAGCTCAAATACATAGTTACCGAGATTAAATCATCTATAAGAATCTAATTGTTTTAATATTTTCTCAAAAGATCTAGTTTTCAGTTTTTGATAATAACTGTTTTTCTATTCGTCTAAACTGACTGAAAAAATTTGCATCTAATAATCATGTTTTATATCGATATTTTTATGTTATTAACTTGAACAAAATTGTTTTCAATCAAAAACATTTAAACATTTACAATGCAATTTTTAAGTAACGATTGTCCTATGACATATTTATCATCATAAAAAAAAAAGAATCGCCAAAGTACTTACTTATTTTTAAGCAAACGTTCTTTTAAGCCAGTATTTCTCGAACTTTCAGTATTTTAATAATTACTTTAAATTTAAATAATGGAATTCTTGGTAATTTCAATAGTAAATACAAACTAAATGTTCAAATGCCAATGTGAAAAATCTCAAAAATAAAGCAGGTACATAGTTTATTCTTTTGGCATTAAAAAAATCATAATAGATTTTACTCTTAATAGTTTGTAGACCAGAAAATATTATGAATACTATTTTGAACATGGAAACAATTTCGAAGGAAATGCAAAATATTGACATACCTGGTGCTGAATGAGTTAGGTTAGCCGAACATAGGAAATTAACATGTAAAAACTTATTTATACAAATTCCTGCTTCCCTAATTATTTTAGAGAAAAAATGAGAGACTGAAAAATAATGCAGAAATATAAACTACCAATGATAAGAGCATAAGATTTCATCTAACTGTTACTTAAAATGCCAAAAAATGCTTTTGAAATTGTTAAAAGTTTCATTTATCGGACTGACCATGAAAATTTCCATGGTAATTGCTTTGGAAAATATAAACTAAGTTGAATTTATTACATGGCCAGTGTAGGCTGGTGCCAAAGCGAATTTGAAATACTAAAAATAAAAAAATTAATAACAGGCAAGGACCAGGTGGAAAATGTTGTTGAGGTTCCAACTTTAAGAAAAAAAAACATTTTAAACACCAAAACACTGGAAATGGTGAAATGGGGATGCAGTTTAGGGGTTGACAACGGTTTTTTGCGATTTACGGCGAAACGTGACCTCCTAGCCGAAAACGTACAATACAAAAGTTGTAGATAATAAAAGAATCTAAAACTTTTGTATTTAACACTTTTTAATATAACCTCAAATTATCCATCAAAATGGTTAAAATTGATTTTTCAGTATTTAATTTTTTTCTCGCATATAAATGACTTAATTTACGTGAGAATCGCCCGCACCTGTCACATGACCGACATGCACCAATGACATTGTCAAAAACAATTGAAAAGTAGCCAATCCCATTAAAATTAAGCGAAAATTTGAAAAACGAATATTTGGCCCGGTGATTGTCAAAAAATTACAATTACCCGCTACCCTTGGTAGCATTATTAATAATATTGTTTTTTAAATGTAAACAGTTTCTTTAATAAAATTAATTTTTACATAATTATATTCAACTCGCATAATATTATAAAAATTAATTTGAAATATTAAATGTACAATTATTTTATACATTTGAATGCTTTGGTTCTTGGAGAAGTCCATTGCTTGTGAAGTTTGTGAAGTTAGTTTAGGAACATCTTTCAGTACAGCTTCCGTTCGTATGTTTTGTACAATTCTCTTGTAGTATTCTTCATCCATCTGCAAATATGGTTTAAGGGAAGTACTACTTGAATGTCCAGTAATTTTAATTAGTGATTCCTCTTGTATACCAGCTTTAGCTAAATGCGAAATAGTGGTCGATCTATGTGAATGATTTGAAATTTTGACAGTTTTGGTATCAATACCAATAGATTCCGCTGCAGCTCTAGTCCATCTTGCAATAATGTTCTTCCCTATTGGTGAATTCTTAAACCATAAATTACCTTTTTCCCAATTGGGATTAGGGGTAAGAAACAGTCTTTGGATATGTACATTTTCACCTCTTTTCGAAATCAATTTTCTTAGCAATCTGTTTTAGTATAAATTTTGTTAGCTAATTTAATATATTATTATAAAGAACTTGTAATTCTTACCTTACTGGGCACAATGATTTGTTCTCATTCACAATTAGCCATTTAGAATCTGTAAGTTTTTTTGATCCTCCTTGCGCTGTCTTTGAAACAATAGGATTGTATTCAATTCTTCCTTTAAATTTGCTTTTGTTGTCAAATTCTTCACAAAAATAACTGATCAAGCAAAATACGGCTTCCCCACCTCGCCAAGCTAATTCATGGGCCGCTATATGGTAAAATTTCTTATTTAACCCATCTGGTGTATTTTCGTCGTATAGATTAATAATTTCTTGAACTTCAGATTCGCTAAAAGCGGCAGAACTAAGTTTTTTAAATGCAGGTAATAATTTCAGTTTTTTTCTAATTGAATTTCGAGCACTTCTTGCATTAGCAAAACCAATGTCTTGAAATGGGTCAATCTTTATATTAAACCTTTTAAAATAAATTGTCTGCAGTTGTTTCGCAACCGAATTCCACATCTGTTTCACAACCGCTTCTTTATAATTTGCACCATCCTTCTTTCTCATATTAAAACCCCAATCTTTTAATACACTGAGAAAAATAAGCAAAATTGTTAATATAAAACGTAGTATTTAGCTCTTTTCATTATGTAATAATATAATCTGTAGTAAACGTAGACATTTATCTCCATACTACCAAAAACTGGCTTTGTTATACATTACAACTACAAATTGGTAAAAAAGTAAGATGGTAAATATGACTACAGTGGTATATATAAACACTACAAGTTGATCGAGCTTGTAACTTATAATATTATAAACATCTTGCTTCTTAAAAAGTACCGTTTATAACAACGAAGTTGTAATGCTAAAGTATTTATTATATTTGCAGAAAACATAATAATAATTAAAAAATTAATATTGCACAAATGTGTATATTTGAGTCAATTTACATGTTATAAACCAAGACAAGTTTTTTGATATAGAACACACTTTTAAAAATGTTAATAAAAATGCAATACATAATTATTATATTATAGTGTTATAATTTATTCAAAATATTTATTATACCTACCGACAAATTTTGAGATTTAAGCAAATCGTTATAAAATTTAACGGCCTTATAATTTTTGCTTTCAAAGATTCATATCTGCATAGCATATGTTTTATGAATTCTGCTGCCATTTTTCTCTTAGGCAAAAATTATTTTATGAATCTTTTTAATTTTATTGTTGTTGTAGAATTACAATAAAACGAAACGCGGTATCTCTTTAAGTTTTCCTAATTTTAAGAATTTTAAACCATCTTTATCTTGTAAAAATTGTTTGCTACGTGCACAGGGCAATTTTAGGGTATATTTTATTGCTTCAGGATGTGCTCCAGAATGAAGTACAGTTGGCAAATGCCATATGTCCGAATAGTAGCCATTAAAGCATTTACTGATTTTAAAAAATATTTCAGTTTCATCTCTTTACGTTGTACAATAAGCATCGTATACGTTATACGTTGAAAGTAAATTGATTATTGTTAGTTAGTGTGTTTATTTGAGAGTGTTATGGAAGACCAACTATTAGCTTGGGGTTTAGCTCAACTAATTCCCGTATTTAAAGGTTAGTATGAAATTTTATTTAAAAATACTTTACTTATGTACGAAGAAATTTTAAGATAGAATGGTCTGTCGCCATTTTAATAGAAAATAACAGTTTTTGTAACAAAAAAATTATTTTAAATGATCAAAGTTTCAAAAGATCAAAGATCAAAAATTATATTGAGGTATATAGTAAGTAATATTTAAATAGATATATTGAACTGAAATTTATTTAATTAATTTTAATTATTTTAGGCAGAGGAAAACTTTCATGGTCAACTTGAGCAAGGTGAAATCAATTTGAGGGCCAATAAGGCTAAGGAGCAACCGAGTGTATACACGACGGGAAATTTGGCAAATCCAAAGAACATTTTAAAAATTAATGAGGTTTTATACGATGGTATAGAATCATTAACTAAATGTGTGGACATTTGTTTCAAGTCCTTTTTCGTGCTAAATGCGAAATATTCGATCGAAAGTGAACAGTGTTGGGTATATATTCAACAAGAAATATATAAAATCAAAACCAAACATGACCCAACATTCTCGTCGACAACTGCCCTGAAGTCGGACATATTGTTGGACCAAAAACATTAAGATATAGGTACATTAATCGTGAGTTTTTAGTGAAATTTTAAGTGATTTGATGGATTCGATTTTTGTATAATATTAAATTAGATTGATTAATTTATTGTAAGGTATTATTTTTACTCTATTATGATGAGGTGTAAGATATGTGATAAGTCGTTTTTAAACACAAAAGCATATTTTTTGCATTATAATATTTTCCACTTTAATACAAATTTATATCGTTGTGGATATGTACAATGTGTTAGGTATTTTAGTACTATTAGATCGTTTTTTTTCTATTTTGTTCTAATCCAAGTCTCCTTTTTCTAAATTTTGCTAATTGTTATCAGTTATCAGTTAATACTCGTATTATAAAAATGTCCTTGGCCCAAAGTAATCACATTAAGCGGATTCTACTGTATATAGTTAGTTATAATCTTTTTGTACTTGTAATTATTATTTAATTTATTATTATTTTTTTATAATTAATAATTTTTTTTTCTTATATTATTGTTTTTTGAAATAACATTATATGATATTATTACAAAACAAAAATGTTTTATTACTACCACCACAGTCCACTATTTAATAAATATAGTGACATCTTATTGCTTAATGCCTAAATTCAATATGCAATAACGTTACATATTATTATTACAAAATACTTAATATTGTCTTGTCAAAAAAGCGTACAGTAGTATTAACCTAAAATTGTAATGTTATTACAAATAATAAGAAATAGTTCAATTTACAACAACATAGTTTTGACATATACACAACCATGCAGTTATTGCATTTACAACTTCGTAGTATTTGTCTATAGGCCGCTTTGTAGTGTTATTTTCTAACACTACAACATGATTGGTGATAATATTTTCGGTTTATCAGTTTGTAGTGGTATTATTTATAATGTGTAGTGGTTATACCCTATTCAAACACTACAACTGTTATATTATAACATTTTTCTTATATTACTTACAACTTAGTTTTCTCAGTGTACATCATTTAGATTTTCTACAGGTAACGCGGTACTGATAACATCATAGTTTCTTGACGCACAAAATTTGTCAAATTGAGACCATACTGACTTTTTTGAACGCACAGTATTAATTGGTGTACTATTATTTATTTCTCCATCAATATTTGCTAGCGATTCTTCACCAAACCGGGAACACATTTTAGTTTTTAATACAATGACAAAATAATAATTTGTTTATCGTCACGTCGTCCTAGTTACTATGTACATATTATTTTACTTGAGTCAAAGCTTTCTAAATTTTTAAAATACAATTTTTTCGTTTTGGCGATTCTCTTGTCAAATATCCCGCTAGACAGGCATATATTCTGACAATTTTTCCCGCTCCCTTACACGCGTGATTTTTGTACCTAAAAAACTGCCCGCAGCACTTCGTGCTTTGGGCAGTATTTTTAGGTACAAAAATCACTTGTGTAGAGAGCGGGAAAATTGTCGAATATATGCCTGTCTCTTGGGATATTGTATATGAAAATTTCTGACAGTATGTCTTTTTTAGTGTTGAATAAGCATGATTTTTTCGCAGTTCAGAAGACGAATAGTTTTCAAGTTATGTACATTTTTGGAAAAAACTACCCTTATCTTACACGAACAATTCTCTTAATGTTTTTTTGGAGTTCGAAGGTCTACTAGTGGTCATTCTAATCGTTGAAATGTCTACTTTAACATGGTCTTTTAATTTAATTTTAATTTAATTTAATTATTTAATTTTCCGATCTTAGTTTGTTTTTATTTAACATTTTTTAATATAATGGGACGAAACTGAAATAATAGACCCCACATATTATATATAATTGAAAAGAGGATAAAAAACTCTATTTAAATATTTCATAGCCAACTATGGTTTCTATTTAAAAAAACATAACTTTATATTATAACTCGAAAACTAGATAAGATATTTAAAATCTCTTTAGCCCATTTTATTGCCCTTAAAAAAGTGTCTGAAGAAAGTGTAAATATTTTTTCTATAACTTTACAAATAACCGAGATATCGACGTTTAACGAAAAGTCGAAAAAGTCAACTTTTAGCCATAACTCGAAAACGAAAAAAGATATCGAATTCGAGTTTAAACCATTAAACTTTTCTCAAAACCAGAGATCGAGGATGCGCCATCCATTTTTCGATGCCTCCTATAGTTACCGATTTCCCCATAAGAGGCATCGAAATTGAGCCGCCCTGTACTGTACTATAAGTACATGTGTGTAATTTTTCAGATATTCAGATTTTTCCATTAACGACCGGATTCATAAACAAGTATTAAGTGCTAAGGTGATGCGACGCAATAAGGTAAAATTTGTTCATATTCGAATCTAACTGCCCTGTCAGAATCATGTTAACGTTAACGTAATGTTCACAAATTCTTCAATCGAAAGCCATGTTTCTGCTGATCTACCAATCCAAAGCTCCTGTTCGTTAACATTACGTTAACATTAACATGATTCTGACTGGGCAGTAATTTACTTTGTTGATAAAGGTCTATTTCAAAAGTACTCGGAGCTATTTAAGTATAAGTAACGGGCTTATACTTAAAGTATAAGGTTGTCTATGAATACGGCTCTAAAACCACCGTAACTTGTGAACTAATGTTCGAAATTCCATGATATTTGGATACATATCGTTAAAAGGTTGGTACTATCTAAGAATCGTATGGATTTCTTTATAGATTTCTATCTACTATAGGCCATTCTGCGAACTTATTGACTTCTTATTATTATATAGGGTTTGTCTAAACTTTGAAAACTCGGAATCTCAACTATAATCCTCTAAATATTGATATAAAAAGAACAATTTGAAGTATATTTTAAACCTTGGTGCGTCGATTTGTAACGGGGAAGATTTCAATGCAAAAGCATCATCATTAGAGATGAAGATTAAATTGAATTGAAGAATGACATGCATTTTTGAAAGATATTACTGGACATTTTAAAGTCGCAATGCTACAATGGAATACCACTATCCATCAGCAAAACGCGTATTCTTTTTACCTATTTTATGTCCATCTCAGTTACGGAACTGAGACGAAGTGAGTTGAGCCGAACAGCAATTAACTGAGTCAAAGTGAGAAAAACATAAGGTAAAAAGAACAACACACGAATATACTACCAAGCCATAATATAAAAATTACCTACCAACCACATTATATTTGGATATATAATTATATTATAATTAATCGTATAATAATAAATCACCTTTTTTTAGTTTTTTACCTGCAAGTCACTTTTATATTAAATTAATAAATTACCACATTTTTATTAAATTTAAATCTAAAGTACAGAAGTGTCACAATTTAACCAAAAAATTAACGAAAAACCACACCGACAGATGACTTTATACCTGTTAAATCAACCAATTTGGGCTATTTCCAAATTAAACTCAGTTGTAACACTTTGAAACAGCAAGATCAGTTGGGTTAAGGATGGAGGTAGTTTTCTCAGTTAAAACTCAGTTCGGTACGGCACGGCACCTGCTTCAAAACGGTAAAAAGAACACCCATTTAACTGAGCACCTGAGTATCTCAGTACAATCTCACTTAAAATAGGTAAAAAGAATACAGCTAATATTAAAACTAGAAATGAATACAGACATATCATTGAAAACACATATCATAACGAAATTGTTAAATCAGTAGAGTATCTTAATAAACTTTTACAAAAACCTGAAATCTGAAAATCTTTCCTATAGAAGAAAAGAAAATATTAGATATCCCAATGAAAAACTTAAATTTAAAGAGGCTACAAAGAAATTAAAGGATCTACATACTCCACAAACATAAAAATCTTACCAATAAAACATTTTTAGCAAATATCTCACCATTTGAAGCTGCAAACTATTGCCTTGGAAAAGCAACAAAAAGAATACAAAATCGACAAGAAACACAATCATCAGCAGACAATGAAAAATGTGCTAGAAATGACCAACTGAGCTTACATTTTCTCGGAGCATTTTAACAATGTATTTCAATCGTTTTCAAAAGGCAGAGACGTAGTAGAATGCAGACACTTTTCATTAAATTACGGGGTTGAGATGTCGGGCTGGATTGCTTGCATTCATAAAACACAAAATTTACCAAAGCTCTTCTTTTTTTAGACTTAACTTTTCGTTCGACAAATTTTTCAGAAAGACGAAGAACAAATAAAGAAATTTTGTTATGAGTGGTATGCCATGTTGGTATTTGTGATATTTACAACAATTTTGATAGCAAAATTGTTTATTTTAGTTTGATCTTATGTACAGTTAACATGAATAGTGGCTCAAGAAAGTATTCATACCCTCCTAGGTTAGCAACGTAAATAGTACCTTATAAAGTTATTTTTTGTCATATAAAAATCGCTTTTACAGCAAAACTTATTAGACATTTTTTGTTGCAAATTTTATTCTCTTCATTTTAGTATATATAGATTGTTCAATTTCTTCGCACCGTTACGTGGTTACGTAGTGGCTTAGCAAAGTGACTACAGAAGTGACTAAAGAAAAGACATATTTTCAAGAAATTGGATTAACATATTAATGATGTTTATTAATATTCATTTCTGTAATTCCATATTATTTTTCGATTTCATTACATTTCGTAATTTAACATCAGAGTTTCTGTTATCTGTTTTAAAATTGTTATACGAAAAAATTATGTTTATAGTTTATCCTATGGACAATATTAAAATTAACCTGATAAATACTTAAAGTTTTGAATTAAAAATTTGAATCAACGAGTCTATTAGCTCTAGTACAAACCAATTTTTCTTTGTTAGGAAAATAATGTACAGATGGTCCACATAATGCCATGGTTTTACATTACGTCAATACCTTTCAATAGAAGAGTTACAAAAAAATGACAACGCAATCTTGCAGTAACTTTTCAAGGCAATTTTTCACAATATTATTTTAAGGCTTCAAACGTTAGACGTTGAAGTTAAAAGTTGATCAACTGGATGCAAGTGATAGGTGTCAACGTATATATCTATAAATTACAATACAACTACGTAACTTGCATACTCTGGCTTGAGAATAAGCATCAGTCAGCGATTTAAACCAAAACCCCGTATGAAGGTAAGAAAGTAATTTTATTTCAATTTTAAATAATATTTAAATTTATAGTTTTTTAATATTTGCAAACATTGATAATAATTATTTATCAGTTTTCTAACTTTATTTAAAATTATATACCTACTAAATTAAGGGTAAAAATTTTCAAAGAGAACAACAAAATTCAAAGTTGTCGGTTGGGATTACTATCACATCTTCTTTTTTTTTCAGTGGGGGTGATAAAAATCAAGGTACCTGACTAACTAATAATGATAATAACTATAATATAAATAATTAAAAAGCATTTTGGAATATATTATTAGGTAAAATATGGAAATTTTTGTTAAATTACAATTGAAAATTAACCTTGACACCATTATTTTATAGCTCAAGAAAATTTACAATAAATATATAACGTGAAATATCAATATTATGTGATATGGATTGGTATAGCTAATACCGTCGTCCTTGTAAGCTTACCCAGGTACAGACACGCCAACTGGAATAACGCGCTTTTCCGCTAGACGGCTTGTTTCTCTTTCATATTTTCACTTGTCGTTTATGTTATAAGCAGCCACATTAAAAGTACCTTAAAACACTCTAGAAATATTGTAAATTTTTAATAAATACTTGTATTAATAGTACCTAATCTAAATTATATATCAAATTGTTCCAACACTTAAATTATCGTTTTTATTTGTCACCAGCCACTTTCCAACAAGGAATTTACTATTTATAAGAATAGATACCAGTAATACTCAATGATCAATTAAAAACTAATTTTAGTAGCTTTGGATGTGACCAATTTGCATCTTTTATTCCTGCAAATACATTATTTATAATGTTATCAATAGATTCTCGTTCAGCAAAAAATGTTTTATTGAAAAGAAAATGAACATTTTACAACTTGACTTTTTTGTCGAGGATTCGATTCATGTCATTTCAATGCTGATCCTTAGATGTTTTGAAATTTTTAAGGTGATATACTTCCCGTAAGTAATACAGTCGGCAAGGTACATTATAATTTGGAAATGTTAAGTTTATTACTATCTAGTTAAGCACCTTACTGCTGGGGCAAATTACCAGTACCCACAGTCGTTCAACAAAAGGAGGAAGAAAATTATTTGTACCAAGATGGGTGACTGTTTTATTCTGATTCATTCCGATATGCAGTTACTAATTAACTCACATCGAACTGTGCTCATTAAATGTAATCAGGAAGCGAACTAAAAATCGGCCCTTATATACCTGCATACTATATAACAACTATTATGTACGATATAGTTATCTGCATTTATCTAGTTTGAGTTATTCGATTCGAATATTCATATATTCACATATTCGAATATGTGAAATAGTTCTTACTCGAGAAAAAAATTAGTTAATTTTACTTAACTAGTTAATATGAAAATTAAGATATTTCAATTAATTAGATACAATTAACTCATTTTCGCTATTTCCAATTCAACATGGAAGATTATTACAAAGAGAATAATATGATTTTCCTTATTAATTGTTCAAACTAAATTGATGATAATCACTTGCCACAAGTATGTCTTTTTAGTTAACTAGAGAAAGAGTTTTTCGGTTAAGTGTCGACTTAAGGCGGGATTTTAGCAGTCGAAAGGAAATTGTAATTGATGCTATTATGATACCAAATTTTAAAGTTATTGCTGAAATTATCATTTTCATTTCTTTATTACACATCAAAAATATGTTATTGTAAACCACTACCGAGAAATATTAAGAATAACGCAAATAATTTTTAAAGCAAGACATTTCCTAACATAAAATACGCAATTATGAAGGAACGGATAACAATGAAAACTTTTTTCCGCGCAGTTAAAGGTTGTCTTGAGAGCAGTACGAAGTCAGATATTTCAATTTTTCACTTATGCTTGCGCAGTAATATTTTAAACATTGCTTATTTTCATAAACTTTGTGAATTTTTTTAACTGTTTTCTAACAAAAAAAATGCAAATATCTCTTCGTAGTACTTTACAATAACATCTTTTCAATGTCTAGTAAAAAAATGAAACTGATAATTTCAGCAATAACTTTAAAATTTGGTTTAATAATAGCATCAATTTCAACATATTTTCAACTGCTAAAATCCCGCCTTAACATAGTAACAAACTTAACTTTATTAACAACAAACTAATATAATTTCTGTTTTGCATTTACTTTTCGCATGGCTTTTAATTTAAACTTTTAATTATATTAATTATAGAAATTTACCTATAATCTATTTATAATATTTAAATTGAAATACTTCTATCTGAGGCGAGTATTTTGCATTTTGATGTGTTTGGAACTTGGCTTTTAGATTTTTACAAAGTTAATTCAGATTTTTGCTAACAAATTTTTTTTTAGTGCCTAATGCATTATTCTTTTGATGTCGGCATTTCCGGTCTATGGTCGTTACTTTTACACTTAAATAATATAATATAATCAAATCTTTTATTACCTTTATTTAAATTAAAATTGTTTTATATTGCATCGATATTTTTAGGAATAAAATATAAACAATTTGGGTAATAAAATATTGTCGGCATTCTCATATAGGAAAAAGAGAATAAATCACAAATGATTTATTTGGAGAAAAAATAGATTTAATAGTAATTAGTAAATATTATGAAATCAAATAGAAGTACTATATATTTCCCACAATTTGATTTAGTACATATAATTTAGACTAATATTTTTTAAACATAAACATATTTTATTTATATTAAAAAACACAGACTTAATGAATTTAAAACGATTTTATACTAAGTTAGAAAAAGGTTATAATAATTATCTACATCTCTGCTACTGTTTTCGTAGAGGTAAATTCTAGATTTTACACTCTGAAAGCTCTTTTTCCTTGCCCTTTACGTAAGAAAAGTTTTGTATGCAAGAAAAATTTGACTCCCCAGTTTTTTAACACTACGAACGCATTAGCGTGTAAACGAAGGAACGAAATAACTCAAAAACTGCCCTGGTAGGAATAAACTAGTATTTTGTTAGAAAGGATATATAGGCGATTACAAAGTCAAATTATACTTTATATTTAACAGTAACAACCTAAATGTATTCAATAAAAAATGAAATAATTTTCTTTTAAATTAGATATGGCAGTTTTTATTAAAAAAAACTCTTTCGACTTTTCCATTTTAATATTTTATCTGTTATAATAGAAAGCAGAAATGAAAAGTAAAACTGATTTGTTATTTAATTTTTCTGTGTTCGGATTTAATGATCACCCAGTATAAATCTACATATTTTTTACAATTTATTTTATGTAAGTGAAACATGTTTTTGCAGTATACCAATGTTTTTTTTTATTTTTGCGTACGCCAATGATGTTCTTATTAAGTTAAACCTTTAATAAGTGAGGCATTTTGTCAGCTTTACCTAACATACAAGATCATAAAATTATGCATAAAAAGGGGAGAAAGTATTTATTAAATTCATCATCAAAGAGATAAAAACTTTTATAGCTTATTGGAACATTTAATTTTGACGAATGATTGCGATTTGGCTAGGTGTAAAAAGGGGTTTTCTTCTAAGCTGCAAATCTCTACGACGTACTCTACAGTGAAAAAGTTTAATCCTTGATGGCTTTCTGTCAACTGACGTGTGCTCTTACTTTTCCTTTTTTTAATTTACTTTTCGTGGTGAAAATATTTTATTTTTCTCTTTGAATACTGTCTTCGGTAAAATATAGGAGAGGTTAACTGCTAATTTAATGACTTTAAAAATAAATGAATACTAGATGGGAAAAAAATTTTTAAGTAGAATTTTATCTGCAATATCATAATTGAAAATATTCAATGGTTCACCAACTTCAGTTGTATTAAGCCTACTGAATGTAATTTCCGATAAGTTACTTTCAACCCTAACAATTAGTAGCAATATTACCTTATAGAATATTAAATACAGTGAACGTCGTATATAACGACAGGAAAATCAACCAATACATTTTATATATAAAATAAATTAATAAAATTTTAAATAATACACAAAAGTTAAAAAAGTTATTTCAAAATTGGAGAGGATAACTAAATCAATTACGTTATTATTAAACGTACACATATGTATTTACAATATTCTACGATGCAATGAAAAATTTGATTCGAAATGTTTATTTATGGTTCATAAATAATAAAATTACTACCTATACTGACTGAATAAATGTAGAAATCTAAAACTTAAATTTTGTATAAGAGTTCATTAAGACTTTCAGTTGAGCACTTCAATCATAAATAAAGTTAAATATTTTTCTTGTATTAAATTGTCGTATCTACTCTGTTGCTTGTTTTCTTCGGCGAATTAATCTAATAAATCTTTTATGTTCGTATTTGAATCGAGGAAAAATATTGGCAGGTATTTATAACATGTTTAATTGTACCGTTTAAAATTTAAATAGTACATACCTATTGCGAAAAACTTTTTAACATCACATTTGAATAAATTATTATTACTAACCGAAGTTCAAAATAAGATTTTTTGTCACGACAACTTTGCGTGTTTATATGCTGGTAGGTATATAAAATATATAGCACGAATATCTGGACATAGGTTGCCTTGAACAGTGTATTATAAAAATGCAGTATTTTACTGGCTATAATGAGTATTGAGCACTATCGTTTTTGCCGTAAAATATTTAAAAGGTTAATTTTGTTACAATGAATAATTAATAATGAGACACAGATAGATAATATGCGTGCAAATAGTATAATTTACTAAAAATAGATACGTTGATATCTCAAATTCGAATCTAGAGTGCTCTCTTATACCTCATGCGCTAAATTTTCTTTATATTTTCTCGGCTATAAAAAGGTAAAACTAATCAACCCACACTAAAAAAATAAAACAATAAATAAAATTGTCTATCAAAAAAATATTATTTTTACTATTTTAATTTTGCACAAAATTTTGACCGATTTTTGGTCTGTATAGAAAAGATAATATATGTAGGTATGTGTTATTCAGTACACATATTAAATGGCGAAATATTAAAATACTCTGTATACCTACTTTGTATAACATTTTCGTAAATCTAAATGACGTTATATACCCAAATTGTGCAAAATTACAATATAAATTATTTTAAACTCAGTCAGTAATAACTAGAATTTATGTTGTAATAACGGTTAATAATAATTTTAATAACACAATTATTCGCTTTATTATTATTACTATAGTGTTGGTTTTGCGGCAAAACAATAAATTAGTGTGATATCGATAATATTTAAATGCTAAAGATTTGACCCCTTGATTTTTGTTATGGGGTATGTTTATTTATAAGCAGAGAGGTATGTCGATGTGAATGCGATAGCAAAAAAGCAGATAACGGAATCGTTATTTAAAAGTAGCTTGACGATTACCTACGTTGAGAATTGAATGAAATACATTGTATATTTTATAGCAAAAGTTATTTTAAGCAAGGCTCATAATTTTTTATAAATACTCTTAATTTATCGATTTAAAGTCAAATTTTAATTATCCTTTTGTAACTTTTTTATTTTTAATATACTTACTATTAATATTGTAAAATATTGACTGGATTCCAATATATCAGTAGGTATATTAAAATATAGTACAGTTACTATACAGGGTGAACCACGCGGTGTAATGTAGACAAATAAGATTAATAAAATTTTTCCTTAATAATCTCAAGGAATTGGTAAAGCCTGCATGGCTAGCACTAACAGAACAAGAAAAAAAAATACTACATCGGCATCGGTGAGTTTTTTTTTAGATAAAAAAATAATGCGCAGCTTAAAGTTACTCTAAGTGCCACATGATTGTTTAGTTTAAAATTATCAATATTAAATATACTTATGCTCCCCAAATTACGTATAGTATCGCAGATTATGAACTCGCACGATAGAACAGATACAAGAATAATGTACATTTTATTGTGGATATTTTTGGAATTTATTGGAATATTTACAAAGGCGCCAGAATTTGGTACCAACAACCAAAAAATGTTTCTTCCGAAAAGCAATATTAACTCCGGTATAGACATACTATTATATAGGACGACCTAATAAGAGATTGGCTGATCTACAGTGACGTAACGGACATCGAGTCCGTTTAATCAAAGAACCAATCAAATATTTGATATGTTACTTAAAAATAAATTTATATTGCTGTTTTCTAATTGGTTACTTAATTAATTGTCGGACGGATTCATATTCGATACATATCTCTAAGTAAAGAAAACGGACATTAGCAATGTCCCCAAGACTAAATCCACATATATTACATCAAGCAAATGGTTAACGACGAAATATCGAAACGACAGGTATGCAAACGACAGGTGAAAAGAGAAGAAGAAGGATAACACTTTATTTCGAGAGGATGTCTACCATTATATATGTATCTTGATGTTCAGCAAATACGAGGTTCACAATAAGAGCATCGAGAAGTATATATCAGGGATGAGACACATATTAACTACAAAAAAAGTATCCATGTCAGACCGTTTCCAGAGTGTCTTAGACCGACAATTTTGTATGAATCCAAGACATGGACCTTAAACCTTTCTGACCAGAAAAGGAGAAAGAGTTGGGAACAAAAGATCTTTAGAAAACTTTCAGAGGTAAACACTGAATGACGAGTTAGAACAACAATAAATCAGAATCTACAGCTTTGCAAAACATACTTTAATTAATGGACATCATACCATAATAGAACGCCAAAATATTTAAATTAGTTTGGTACTAATTACAAGGATAGAATTCTTCATAAAAAGATCTGCATTAAAAGTGAGAAGAACTCAACGATTATCCTAAACTGACATAAATCTACAGACATTTACTTATCTAGCTTTCTAACCACTTTCACGTATTGTAACAATTTTTTGTCAATTGTTGCGCGATCCCTTGATGACGATTTTTAGTACGCCTATGCTTAGTAAGACATGCGCGAGGGATCGTAGAGGGCGCGTACTTGAGCTGAGGTTAGGATTCTAAAAGCGCACGACGAGGAAGTAAGACGTGTTTTAGTTTCGTTGGCTGAAGATTATTCAGATAGGGCCGAATATTTGTAAAGAGTAAGCCTGAGAAGAAATCGTTCAGTGTAGTTTAGATTTACGAAACCGTAAAACCTCGTAATTTAGTTAACATCGGAAACCTTAATTGTGGGATTTGTACCGTGGCGCTGATAACTCAAACTGCCTCCAATCTGCAAGCAACATTGAATGTTCGATTTTGAAAACGGTGTGTTGCCGTATGTTGCATCTTTCTGATTTTTACTTATCATCGACGACTACTGGAAGGAGTCAGTTTCTGTGCTACGATCAAGTGTTTGGTAGTGAAATTCTTGTTTGTGCGACGCAACGAATTCTGCAAGCAGCTTCGCAATCGAACCGAGTTTTTTCATCAGCAGTAGCCAGGGAAGTCATCGAGTCAAGAGCTTGTGTGGGTTGCGGTTGAAGTACACTACTGGTAAACAAGCTTCTGTCGAATTACCACTTTGTAAACGAACCAGGACTTGGTAAGTGTTTTTTTGATTTACCGAGTTTTTTACTGCAATTGCGGAAACGTGTAGTTTTGCATCGGCTGGCGACGTGGATGTTTCCCTATTTGTGGCAAACGATTTATTTTGTTATCGAATTGGAAATTGTTGTATCATATTTAATCCTCATTATACGGTTAATTGTTGAAGGAGTTTTATTGTATTCGAAGGAAGCAAATTCTTATTTGTCAGAACCGACGATCTCGCCTCCGCATTTAAGAGTTGGTTTTCCATCTGGGCTTTACCACAATTATTTAATACTGGGGGAGATCTATCCCAGGTGTGGTGAGCAAGGTGTTTTTTATAAAAATACCGAAATTGCTACAGTATTAAGAATTAAGTTTTTCCTACTGTGATGGAAACTCACTGTATAGGTTGTTCTTTAATTCACGATCATATTTCAAGACTAAGATCATAGATTAAATCATAGATCATATCAAATTACAATACGTTTATTTTGGTAAAATTTTATTAATTGTTGGAATTGAAAGCTTAAAAATAAATTCATCCTATGTATTTTACTTAAAAATAAAATTTATTTGTATTAATATTGAAGTTCCAATTTATTATATTTTACAAGAACTTACACACACTATGTATATTTCAGCATTGTTTATCTATATCGATATAGATAAATAATGATTTCAGTAATATAACAATGCCCGGTTAAATGGAGAGATAAAATTCAATTCAAATGCATTGTTAGTATATTGTAAAATTTTAATAATAAATTAAATTCTAACACACCTTTCTGAAACCCAGCATAAATATAACAAATTTATATTTTCATATATTTTTTTATTTTAGAAATAATAAGAAAAAAAATAAAATAGGTACTTGGTTAATTCAATTACTAGGTACTCACCATTGGGCGATAAACTGAGGTCCTATGGCAAAAACGGGAGTAGTAATATTCGTCTCCAATTCAAGACCACCGACCTCGGTATTGTTTTCCATACTAAAATTATTTCACCTCATGTTTTTTGTATTTCGAAAACTATATTTGAATTGAATTTTGATCTGTAAAAAAACTTAATTATTAAAAGCATCATAAGCAAACAATCATTTTTTATTGCTACATTAAATTTATAGATAATTATATATATATTATACAAGGTGCTGAATGAGTTAGCCGAATATAGGAAATTAACATGTAAAACAGATTATTTACGCAAATTCCTGCTTCCCTAATTATTTTAGAAAAAAAATTAAAGACACAAAAATAATGCACAAATATATAATGAGCATTATATTTCTTTCATTTTATTAAAAAGTCAAAAAATGCTTTTGAAATTGTTAAAAGTTTCATTTACAGACTGGCCATGTAAGTTTTCAAGGTAATTATTTTTGAAAATGGAAATTAAATTGAATTTATTACATGACCAGTCCGATAAATAACAATTTTAACAATTTCTAAAGCATTTTTGACTTTTAGAGTAAAAGCTAGATGAAATCTAATGCTCTTATTATTATTTAGTTTGCTCTTGGCCGATGTATAGTTTTTAAAATAGTTTTTTTCTGTCAAAACTCTTATTATTAGTAGTTGATATTTTTGTACCTTTCATTTTTTCTCTAAAATAATTTATTACGGAAGCAGGAATTTGCATAAATAAGTTTATATATTAACTTTAATTTCCTATGTTCGGTATATAATTATAATATACATAATTTAAAACCGTAGTTTTAATAATATTTATTTATAAATTAATAATCAAATCATTGACATCATTTATAAAATTTAATCATATCTGATCATAAGTTGCTAGCAACATCTTTGAAGTATTAAATGCCGAAATATTACTCTACCTTAAACCTACAAGTCCCGCAGTGCTTTTATATAAGTTTGATTAACTACGTTTATTATAAGTATAAAATTTTTAATTTAAAAGTTTTTAAATAAAAAATTATCTTTGATCTGAGAACATAATATGACAATTTCTTCAAAATACATAATATATTATGAATGGTATGTATAATGTCAATTATTATAGAATCTCATACCGAGAAAGTTTAAAAACTTGATATTCTTCGTTATTTTGGCGAAGCAAAGACCATAACTTAGAAACTATTAAAATCTTTTTAAATATTGAAATAAGTATTGGAAAAATGAATAAAACAAGCAATAATATTTAAAATTCAGTGTTTATAAATATAAAAAGAATTAAATCAATATTAATAAACTAATTAATTATTAACTTGAACTATAAGTTTAAATGTATACAAATTTCATTACACAAAAATATAAAAATGAAGTTGAAATACCGAAAGCGGAAACGGAAATTGTGATTTAAAATAGAAAAGGTTTGAAATTAATGACGTTAGTTTTATTTTTATACTTCCTTTGTTTTCATATTTTCATTTGTTTCAAATTTTCACAATTAAATAATAGCTATATAAGTCACTAGTTAAAGAATATTGTAGTATAATATATAAAGGATAGTACAAGGGATAAATTTTTATGCAAGATGTGGTGAATAAGCCGAGCTCAAAAAAGACTCGTGTACGGAAAAAGAGTTTTTCTTTATTGTTTTAACCTCATTAATTAATTACTAGGTAATAATTAATAACCTAAGCAAATAAAATCTGTAGGCAAAATATAGTGTTGTTCGAAGTTGTTGCCACTCATTCTGTTCTGAAAATGCCTTAACCAATAATGTTTCATCAAATGATAAGCGGTTGAGTTTACTTGTAGAAATTAGAGATATCAGTGAGACAGTTCTGATAAACTAGAATAACTATCGCCACTGCTGACCATTGAAAACACATGTAAATTTATAAATCATTTCTTTCGGTGTACTGAGATATAAAAGTAAACTATAATTCTTTTTGACCTAAAAAGATTTTTAGAAGAATTTTACACAAGATATACTAATTTCAAAGAATTAAATAAAGAAGATGTACTTCTACAACAATTCCACTACATCGTAGTTCTAAAAAGTAAAAACCTGAAATCTAATATGTATTTGTGTTTTAGGCAAACCACAATCTACATATGTCATTTTAATTTTGCGATCTATAATAATATTAAAATGAATAATTGGTGACATATTTGATTATTTGAATTTGACTGCAGTGAATTTTTATATTTTTTTATTTAATTTGAAATCGATTTAAAACAAATTGAAATATATTATTTATTTTTCGTAGTGCAATCATAATTGCAATAGGGATTGTTTGTTTTACTTTAGCTGTTCTACATTTTACTTTGTTTTAGTAAAGCAATATAAATTATTAATAATCCTTTTAAAAGGTTTTTAAAAAAATTATTTAAAATTCTCTTTCAGATGCAAAATTTATAAAAACTTTCCTAGAAAAACTAACATTTAAAATTAAGATAGTTAATAATTAAAATAGTTTAAAAAATCTGAAAGAAATTTGCTATTTTAAAATCTAAAATAAAATTGTATATTATATATTGCATTAGAAATCAATAGTAGAAATCCTCTGATTTTTAACATTCACAGATACATTTTGATGTATTATGTACTTAGTACCTACATACTATAGTCGATACTTCTCTCAAGTATAGGTTTAATCGTTCATTGCTTATTTGCAATTTAACCTAAATATTTTCAGTTTTTACCAAGCGTTCTTTATTCAAAAAAATTCAAACATTAAAACAATTCAAACGGTTCAAAGAATAATAATAACGCCAAATTTGGTAAATCTAGAGTAACACATCCTGGATTATAAGAAATAATTTATTAAAATTATTTTACCGAGGTTACCGAGGGCGAGGTTATTCTTGATTGCTTTACCAACTGGAAATTTACTAAAAAGAATGGAAAACCGAACAGAAAAAAGAAAATTTTTAAAATACAAAAAATTTTGATCCACTACGAGTCGATAGACTGAAGAAGAATCTTGAGTCTCTAAGGCTGAAGCCTTCGGCCTCTTTCTCTAAGAAAAAGTTTTTTGAGCATTTAGACCCCACGGTTGCTTAATTAGGAAAACCCCGTTTTTAATAGTTGATTCATTACTGAAAAGCACTGCAATGACGTAACCAAATAAACTATTATAGTATAAAACTATTTTAAGACATAATAACCACGTATGCTGTCCCGTTCTCATGCAACAACAGAATGTAAAGGTGTTCTCAAAGGATAGGACAACCTACCTGTACTAGCTCAATGGTGCATGATCTCACGGGAGGAAATTCCTTGAAGAATTGTTTTATGGTTTACTTAATTTAACAATAATTAAAAATCAGAAAATGAATTTAAGTTTTATAATGAATTAATTATTTATAAACATTTATAGATAATAATAAAAATCCTAACATGTATCTAAATCAGAAATTTTTTTAATTAAATAAGTACTTATTTATACTTATTTTTAAAGTTAAAATTAAATCTAATCCCATATCAGCCACGATCTCAAATCTGGTAATGGAAATTCTGGAAGAAGACCGGATATCCAAACTTCCTTTCAAACTTCCTTTCTACAAACGCTATGTTGACGATATCATTACTGCTATACCTAAAAACTACGAAACTTTCATCGTTAACCATTTCAACGGATTTCATCCACGTCTTCAGTTCACTGTTGAAAAAGAAGAAGACAAGAAGATAACCTTTCTTGACATACAACTTATCCACGAAACGAATCACTTCAAATATAAATGGACACAAACAACAACGTGGTCAGGAAGATACCTAAACTATAGCTCACACCACTACAAAAGTCAAGCAATTGGCACAGCTATAGGACTTGTTGATAGAGCCTTAAAACTAACCCATGGCGACTACAGGAAAGAAACCTTAAAAATTGCCCAAGAAACTTTATTCAAGAATGGTTACCCCGGACCTCTGGTGAAGAGAATTATCAAGGATCGTGTTAACAAACTATATAATGGTAACACAATGAAGAAAGAAGTTTCCAACTTTGCAGTTATGCCATATGTAAAAGGTTTAAGCGAAAAAATCAAGAGAATATTAAAACCTTACAAGACCAATGTAACCTTCAAGTCCACTAATAACATTGGTCAACTTTATACTAAATTGAAAGACACCGTACCTCCTGAGAAGAGGTCAGATTTAATATACAAGGTCCAATGCAATAACTGCAATTTGGTATATATTGGACAAACGAACCAATGGCTTCAAAAAAGAATGAGTGGACACATTTCAAGTATACGCTGTAATAAGCCCGAATCCACAGCTATTGCCAAACACATTCTAGTCGATGGACATGATGCATATTTTATGAACGCCAAGATAATCAAATCTGTTATCAACTACAAAGATCGACTTCTTCATGAAATGATATGTATCACAAGAGAGAAGAACGCCATGAATAGGAAGACAGATATTGACGAATTAAGCAACATCTACAGCCATTTACTCGTCTAGTTCGCCCTTACACACATTGGAGTTAAGTTTTTCCTATTTGACGGAAACTCATCATAGGTTGTTCCTTAACTCACGATCTTTTTGGATCTTAGGTCGTATCAAATGACAATGTGTTTTGTTCCCGGTTTCCATGTATTTTATTTTGTTTATATTAAATAAAATTCTGAAGAAGACGACAAAAATCGTCGAAAGCTTAAGATATATTTGATTATATTATTGAATTTAACTTGTTATTTATAGTTTAATTGTTTACTTATTTTTTCCTCCTGAATAAATCATACGTCTCTCTGCTTTAATGTACCTATATAATATTATGAAAACTATTTTACAACCCCGATGTTACTAGAACTATATTTTCCAATCACAAAAATCGCAAAAAAATAAATTTTTATTCTCTATGCCCTAAAAGTGCAATAATGATTAAAATATTTCTAGGAAATTTTCATTATATTAGCAGATCTCTCATCGATCGTTTTATTTATAATCAATCAGGAAGCGGTATATTTCTAGCTTATAAAATGAAATAAACGTCAAATTGACATCTTACAAGATGACAAACTAATGGCGAAACAATGTTAATTTATGTAGTAACTCTTTATTTATTTATTTCTTTGACGTATATTCTCTTCTACGCGTGAGAGAACACCATATTCTCTAAGTGTATTTGTAGTCCATGGCTTGCCTTCTGGTTCTAAAATTACAAGTGAATATTTCAAAACTCCTTTGAATACTTTCGAATTGTATATACTTGATGTTCTAGAATAGAAACACTTCTTATTTTATTTTAACAATTGTAAGTACATATTTTATAATGTAAGTTTAAAAGTATAAGTACAAATTCTTGAGCCAAATCGAAACAAATTCAAACTAGGAACTTTATGTTTTAACAAAGAGTTAGGGTAAAAGTATGATATTGAGTAGTTTGAAAAAATACTTGAAAACTATTTGGGGGGAAATGAGAAAATTATAGATGACTAAGTATAATGTTTCCATTACCAATCACTTTTCGTGAACATAATCAATTGTTTAAAGCAAAATAATTGGCTAGAAGTACAAAGATACTTTAGTGCCGAGTCAGGTACCATTAAAGTATAGTTTGTTTCAAGCTAAATGGAACTGAAAAATGGAATATATTAAATTACTTTGATATAAGAACGTAAAAATGTTTCCACAAAATCATAATATATAGATAAGGTGATGTTTTTAATCGCACGCTAGCTATTTTGGCAGTAGCATTATTATGTTTTTGCAGAAAAGTTCATACGTTCTTATATCAAAGTAATTTGATAAGAATTTTTTTAATAATTCCATTTAAATTGAAACAAACTATACTTTTATAACCTCAATACTTTTTTCAATGTTGAAAAGTGTGGTGTAATGAGATTTTATCAAATTAGCATGCCGGTTCTCTCTTTGTACATAAAAAATAAATGTACTTATGCAATTTATATTTTGGTTAAAGGGCGATTGACCGCGTATAGTCGACATAAAAAAGTAAATAATAAACAAAATTGATAAAAGTTTAAATATCCTGCTTACAACAGTAAATGAAACAGATACAAAGCTTTAAAACAGATTTGTATTAACTTAAAATAGTACTAAAAAAATATAAAAGGTAATTGACCAACCTTAAAATAATGTTTTATTTAAAATTTTTTTTTCAAATTTAATCAAAAAAATCTGAAATTTCGCAGAGAAGTGTGCAATGTAAACGTAAGTAATTGAATTTCAGTTGGTAATATTTTTAGGTGACGATAATATAGCTAGATTGCTGACGCGTGCAGAGTAAAATTGGAGAGTCACTGTCATACAAACAAAAACCTTTTTAAGAAAACACAAGCTATTTTATTTTTACTAAATTATTATAATATTTTAATAACAACTGAATAAAGTTTATCAAAATTTACCGTTTTATCGGTCTTTTTAATTAAGAATTTCAAAATTATTTTTTGAAATATGGAAAAGCAAACATAGTCGGGATGTAATTTGTACTTTATTGTTTCGTCTAGTACTACACACGCATTTTTTAATTACAAATGTTATTTGTTTTGTTTCACTTACTAGGAGAACCGCTCAAGTGTAACTCTGGGATCGTGACAACCTTTGTCAGGGTGAAAAACCACTAAAATTAAGCATAGAACTACTATTTTATCAAGTGGTTTGAGCAACTATTTAGGAGAAAAGTTTGACTAGTTTGACTAGGTTCACTTGCCTGCAGTACTAGTTTTTGTTTGTTTTAGTGTGCCGTGTCACAAAGGTAGTCATGTATTTGGGAATATATACAGCGATCTGAAGGAAGGCAACTATTTTTGCAAATAATATAACCTTTCAATTTATTCTCGGGCACTTTAGCATCTTATCAGCTATAGAAACCCTTTCGATTATTGTTACATAAACTAACTGAATAATTGCAATTAAACGTTATTTTTCCAAAAACGGTTGCTCATAGCGCTTAAAAATTCGCGTTTGCTTAATTTTAGTGCTTTTTTACACTGCCATAGCTTGTCCCAATCCTAGAATTATACTTGAGCGGTTCCTCTTGTTAGTAACTACATATATCGTCTTACCTAGTACTAATTTCCCCTACACATGCTTCAATAATTATTTTCATTAATGTGATGTGAAACGTATAAAACTGGACGCAATAAGAAAATTTTTAATTTACTATATCATCGCAATAGCAGAATATTCAATGCATAATTTTTGGGAACGTTAACTTACTGATGGTAGGTATATTGTTTATAAATTGTAATAAGTAATAACTTGAAGTTTTAAATTAATTCTCGGATAGTTATGGTGTAACCTGGTTCAAAATTGACAACTTCAATTACGTACCAAGTATTTCAAAAACTATTGACTTGGAAGTCAATAATGCAAGGAAAACTTCCTCGGGAATTTAAAATATTTATAATATATCTATTTAAAGGTAATTCCTTAAAAATTATAATTTGTCCATAAAAACCAATATTGACGAACTCCATCTTGATGACGATATGCACGTGGTAAAGAGTAGGGCCATCGAAATTATATATTTATATAGAGATAGCTTTTAACGTGTTAAAATCAATCTCGTTTCATCCGTATAAATGCCGAGTATATTTCATAGAATGATATATGTATTATACTTCCCTGCTAGTAAGTTCAATATAATAATTTTATAATAGTGTAGTATTCAAGCTCCATTCAAAAGATTTATAATATGGGAAAATTTGAAACCTGTTGCATTTATTATGATTTATCTACCTTTTTTAGATATTCCATATTATTTGGGAATGAAGTAAAATTATTTTTGGTATTTGTAAATAGAATTGAGATAATTTATATGGTGGATATAAAACTCTTCCCTTTAGTTTATACCCGAAAGCCTTATCACAATTTCGCATTTACGTTTTGAAGTGACATGTGCCAATTTCTAATGCAAGAAGTTCGATATAAATACACGACTTTATATTGAATTTTAGAATATTTAAATATTGAATACCTATGCTCAACTTTGCCATCTTATACAAATAAAACATGATTGCATTGATTTAATATTTTTTATTTCTAAAAAAAAATGCTATAAATACTTAGAAGCAAAAATGATGTGATTAAATTTTTAACCTTTCAAAAGTATAAACTGTATCACATTATTTCACAATTTAAGCCACTTAAAAATCCATTTTCTTTTTAAAATCAAAAAGCCAACGAGCCAACCACGTACACCATTTTCAGTTTGTTAATTTTTTACTAGGAAAACCAATATGCTAGGGTTCATGCAGGAACTCTGTCGGAGAAAGTTGAGATGTTCCGACTCGAGAAAAGCTCGTGTAATGTGTATAATGCGTGTAATATACGGGTCATTCCAACTCAAATCGATCAATCATCGTGCAAAATACAAGAGTATCTAATGATTTCTTTTCCTCTCCTTGATGAAACTAACACTATTATTCAATTAAATTTAGTAGTACATAATTATAATTACATTACCTAGTAGCAATTTAACTAAATACTCTAAATTTATTATTTAGCTAATACTTCGTCATTATAACCTTTTTAAACTACATGAATTCGAATTTTTATAAGGTAATGGTAGTGGTTGTAGCAACAAGGTAACGTGTACTTTTTACTTTCGTTACCCAATTAGTAGGTAACGCTGTTGGCTGATTGTTTATTTCCGTTTGTAAAATTCTGAGGCATTCCACATCCAAAACAAATTTCCGATTTTCAAGAATCGACTATCTCTATTTTCTGCTTTTCATTGCCATACGCCCATTAATAAATTATTATCACTTGTTTTGAATTTTTAAAGCGCAAATTTTTTAAAGTTTTATACACTTTTCAGTCTGTGCTATTTCGAGATATTTTAATGACAAACTTATATTTTAAATAAAAAGAAGGGTAAACGAAAATAACTTTTGTATCTATATTTATCATTTTTCAAAATTTCCCAATTTAATATTAATTCAGCTCGTTGGGTGTTTGCATAAATTTTATTTTTATGTTTAATCTGAAATCTGAAAATTGAAGATATTTAATATTTGTATACTTGACGTTTATTTAATTATTACTTATTTGAAAATAATAAACTAACTGCCAATATTTTTATAGGTTTAGTTTACATAATAATATGTAAGTTTCTATTAATTTAATAAAACCTTATGAAACAAAAGCTAGCTAAAAATGAATCTAATTCAATTTAATTTCTTTCGTTTTTTCATTCTTCCTATTTAACACTGTACTTTGCATTTGACTTTTTAATTTTTCACAACAATAATTTCTTAATAAAAAGCTTAACTAAATAATAGGCAAAGGTTTAAAAATATGTAAAATTATTAAAGATACATTTTCTGTTACATTTTACTACATTACATTTTCGATCACAAAAAAGAAAAATTTATACAACTATTCTGTAGTTATGACTTTTGCAGATTTAAATTCAAAGGTAAATTCAAAATAATTGAGTACATTATTATTACTGACATCCAGTAATGATCGCTAATTTCAGCAGGTTTAAAATTTTGTGTTAATTATTAAGCCTTTGTGACTCATAAAAATATAATTTAGAGAAATTTCCATAAAACTTTTTAAATTCAAGTAAAAAAAAAATTAATGCAAAAATGTCCAACTTGACATTTAAAATAATATTAATTATAAATTATATATTTGCAAACTTTTTATTTATAATTAGTAACCTCATATCTTTCGTATTATCTCTCTTTCAAATTAAACATATTAATATCCATTAAATTTTGTTTAATTCTTCACTAATTTCACGAATTTGCTTGTAATTAAGGAACGGATTTATATGTATTTTTGTATATTTTGATGGCTGTAATTCAATACCTGTACCTTTTAGGGTTTCTATATTTTTTTATTTTGGATATGATGATATCATTTTTAGAAAAAATGTACTGAAAAGCCTAGAACGCGACAGATTGCGAAATTACCAACAACGAAAAATGCAAAATACATATAAATCCGTTCCTTATTTATAATATTACCTAAATCGCTGAAAATATCTGTCCACGCATTTTTTGTTTGACATTGGAAACCAAATTAATCGTTAGGTGACAAATCAAGTGAATACGAGTATTTGATGATACTTTAAAGCGAAACCGTAAAAAATAAACGTTAAGTAATATTATAAGTATACAAGCAAATTCGTGATATTAGTGAAGAATTAAACAAAATTTAATGGATATTAATATGTTTAATTTGAAAGAGAAATAATACGAAAGATATGAGGTTACTAATTATAAATAAAAAGTGATTTGGTGACAGTTGGCCCTGAGCCAGTTGGCCCTGCGACAACTGGCCTCGGACAACTGGCCTTGGCGACAACCGGCCTTGGCGATAACTGGCCCTGGTGACCACTGGCCCTGGTGATAACTGGCTTTGGCGACATCTGGCCCTATCGACAACTGGCTCTTGGACTACTGGCCCAAATATTTTCACGAAAATATATTATTTCGCTTCTTGTTACATTTTGTTACAGATTTTCGTTCGATCTGTGAAATTTCTTTGTAAAACTCTACAGCGTCAGCGTAAAAAAAACAGTGCCGATAATGCTCTTCCACAAATTCCAACCGATTTACATTTCGCTTTTCCGGATAAGTATGCCGCTATGCTATTATTCGATTCTGGACCTGGAGATGATCGGTTAATAATTCTTGGCAACCAAACGCTTCTTAATGGACTAGCTAGAGCAGACATTTGGCCTGCCGACGGAACGTTCAAAGTTGTACCGGAACTATTGTCTCCTCACGAATAAGAACAGAACAACGTATAATCGCCTACTTAACGAAATTCGAGCTCTTATTCCAGATGCAAATCCGAGAAAAATTTTGTTAGATTTAGAAACTGCTTCAATGGCGGCTTTTGCAGCAGCTTTTTCAGAAGCCATTATTACTGGTTGCTATTTCCATTTATGCCAAAGCATCATGAGAAAAGTTCAACAACTTGGAATGAAAGAAGATTATGACACTAACGAAGTCTTCCGTGAGGGCATTCGTAGTCTGGCTGCTCTTGCTTATGTTCCTGCCTGTTCCTGAGGTTACTAGTGCTTTCGATACTCTTGTCCAATCCATGCCTATTCACGAGCATATGGATGAACTCTTGACATACTTTGAACATACTTATATTCGGGGTAGACGCCGACATACCGATGCGCGTTTTTCAATTAATTCGTGGAACCAGCTTAAAGCAACTGTAGACGGAATTGCACAAACAACAAACATTGTTGAAGGATGGCACTTCGGTCTGCAGACACTATTCCAGTGTCATCATCCAAATCTTTGGAAATTTTTAGAAGGTCTTCACAAAGACAGCCAGATGAACGTAGCGGCATTTCTGCAAGGAGTTACGGGTGCTCAATGTCGACAAATAAGAAGATACCGCGAATTAAACATAAAAGTTCAAAACGCAGTTAGTAGATACGGTCAAATTGAAGTATTGACGTATGTGAGAACTATTTCGCATTTGTCCTATTCTTAATAAATGATTTTATATAATATTCTTATTGTTTTTGTTAATATGTTAAATATCTTTTTTTTTTGCCAAATTTTTGGGCCAGTTGTCCGAGGCCAGTTGTTGCAAAGCCAACTGGCTCAGGGCCAACTGTCGGAACACCATTTTCAGCACTTTAAGAAGTTGTTGAAGCTCTCAAAAATCATGTGTTTGAGATATCATCTTCAGAGTGGAAAACATGTTTTGAAAATTGGTTTTCTTTAGTAAGCAATTTATTTAGGTTAAGGTGGCGTCCTCATGCATATTTTACTTTACCCCAAGTATCAGTATAACTTCATGCATTTCCTAAACAATTAGGTAAGTCTCTTACTGATAATTTCAATACAGTATAAAATATTGAAATATAGTATACTATATTGAAATTTACATTTACTCATTTATATACCTTATATAAATTTATTCCTTTTACAGCATGATTTGGAGCCAACAAAAACAGACCTGGAATCAATGAAAACATACTTGGGGCAAATAAAAACAGACCTGGAACCAATGAAAAGAGACTTGGAACAAATGAAAACAAATTTTCTACAAATGAAAATTATGAGTTAACTACATATACATAATATTTGATAGAAAGGTATATTCTTGCAATAAAACAAATACTTATTGTCAACCGGTTTCGATCCTTTAATAGGTCATCATCAGGACAAACTACATAAAATTGTAAGCATCAAAATATGATTGGATATAAACCGGAATATTCCATAATCAATACGGAGGATCTAGACAAAAAACTGGAAAAATTAAAACTACCAGATAATGCCAGAATGATTTCATTTGATGTAGTTAACCTATATACTAGCATCCCCATAGAAGAAACTATTCAACTATGTGAAGAATACCTACATAATGTATTAGAAAAAGACCAAAATAAAGAAAAAGAAAAAGACCTTATAAAGCTTATAAAAGTGATAACAGAACAGAACTTTTTTGAATTTGAAAATGATATATATCAGATGAAAGATGGTGTACCCATGGGTTCACCAATGTCATCTCTACTAGCTGATATATGTATGAATAAGCTAGAATCAAGAATTAATAAACTACCTCTTGCAAAATACTGCTTAACATGGTATAGATATGTAGATGACGTTTTTGCTATTTGGACCAGTGATGATAATAAACTTGATAATTTCCTACAAGAGATAAATGGACTGCATCACAATATAAAATTTACCATAAAAAGAGAGATAGAAAATAAGATTAACTATCTCGACCTAACAATTGAGAGAAAAGGTCCTGAATTATCATACAACATATACAGAAAACCAACAACAACAGATTCCATTATTCCAAGCTACTCGAAGCATAGCTTCAAACATAAGATGTCGGCTCTCCATGCATTGACTAATAGAATAATTACGGTTCCGATGTCGGAACATAATAGAGCAAAAGAGATAAAGATCATAAAGCAAATTGCCGAAGCAAATGGATACCTCGCAAAAACCATCGATAGATTAATAAAAAGAAAACAAATAAAAATAGATTACCAAAGAAAAATTCATAATAACCATAATAAAAAGGAAAAGGTAGAAAACTATAGAAAGATAATATATCAAGGGAATACATCATCGCGAATGAATGGCATTTTTAAGGATGAAAATATCAAATTGGCGGAAAAAACAAGGGGTATGATCGTACAACTGCTGGACAATAAAACGAAAACTGACCCACTTAAAAATAGTGGCGTATACAAAATCTATTGCGGAGACTGTAATAGTGTTTATGTAGGAGAGACTGGAAGAACAATCGAAACAAGAATTAAAGAACACTTGACAAAAAATTCAAAATCTAATTTCGGAATTCACCTTAGAGAGAATAAACATAATATAGATAACACGCGAACCGAAATTCTACATAAACACAAAAAGGGCATAAAGTTGAACTTGTTGGAGGCTTTCGAAATTGATAAAATAAAGAGAAATAACACAGATGAAGTGATCCTTAATGACCAGCTTAATTTAGGATTTAAACCAATTTATAGCGGTTTATTTTAAAACATACATACACAGATAAGTAACGAGATATTTAATGCAGGAAGATAGTGTTCATATTCGATTGTAGACGACGTTAATTTGTTGAGATTTCCGAACGACTTGTGTTGTGTTATGAGATCAGGAGTATTGTAATTTGTATGTTTATATTTTTTGTATCTTTTATATTTTGTGTAGTAATAATAGTGTATCATAGTTGTAAATAATAGTATGTTTGAAGTCGATGTGGGGGCAATGCAAATTTATTGACACGTAAGTTTCAGTTGCTTAATTACATGAATCATATTTTGATGCTTACAATTTTATGTAGTTTGTCCTGATGATGACCTATTAAAGGATCGAAACCGGTTGACAATAAGTATTTGTTTTATTGCAAGAATATACCTTTCTATCAAATATTAAATTATACCTTGCACAAGGAGTTAATAATCATCATAATACATAAACATAATTTGGGAGATGTATTCCAAAATACGCATTCTAAATTCTGAAATGGTTAGTTCTTGGTTGTTATTACGTACGTAATTCAATACTTCAGGCATTTCATCTTGCAACTGATGTTTTACTGCATCTGTCTACTTACTCCTACCTATTAAATCCTATCAAATCGTTCACGTTTAATCTTCATTAAACCTTAATTGCAAGATAAAATGCCTGAAGTATTGAATTAATAATAATAAATAACAACCAAGTAAAAACCATGAATAGGGCTTTATATCGCATTATTAATTTTTAATTTTTATTTTTTCACATACGAGTATAGGTATATTTTTTACGGCATATTATTTATTCATATTTTTTTAAATATTTTTTTAACCCAACCTGTCAAGTGATATGTCTTTTTGGATTTTTTGAATAATTAATTTTCTTAACTTTATTTATTCTTCTTTCTTTCGTATTTTTTCTTAACTTGATCTTAAAATTAAAGAGGGTTAATTCAGTTAAGCAATTTTAATTTAACATGTAAAAAAAATTAATTTTTTTTAATAGTATCACATAATACGTATATAGTCCACTGCATTTAGGATTTTGAAACTGAATAATTATATCCTTCAATTTTTGCGCGTTTTCATATATATGATAGTGTCCCGAATAACGTCTCAAAAGTCCGAAGAAGGGGGAACTCCGCCAAACATGTGGCAACAATGTAAAGGTGCTTTAAAACGGTTTTTTACGTTTTTCTCGGTTCCTATCAGTTTTACGAATAAAATACCTCTATTCAAAAAGAAAGACACGATAATTCTATCCACAAAAGGTTCTATAAAATTTTTCAGTCCGAGCAATACTTTTCATGATAAACCCTGCTGAAAAAATACGTATAAAATTTTTTTTTAAACGTAAAATACAACACGAAATGTCTTCTTTTGACAGCCATCCCCAATCCCAAGGCAAGTATATACCCTCAACCGACAAAACCCGATGGGCCTGCTCGGCATGGAAGAACAATGACGGAAAGAACAGATGTTTAATCCATCATCCCTTTCAGATTACGGTGGCCTTTATAGTAGTTTTAATGTTCCGACACCATCCACTTGTATTCAAACTTTGAATTAATATTTTTTATTACCGATTTTTTCATTATATTTTAAGTTTTAATTTAAAAGAAAAAAAAATTATACTACATATTTTTCAGCGGGGTTTATCAAGAAAAGTATTGCTCGGACTGAAAAAATTTATTTATAAATTTAAAAATAAATTTATAGAACCTTTTTTAAATAGAATTATCGTCTTTCTTTTTGAATATAGGTATTTTGTTCGTAAAACTGATAGGAACCGAGAAAATCGTCAAAAACCACTTTAGAGCACCTTTACATTGTTGCCACATGTTTGGCGGAACTCCACCCCCTTCGGACTTTTGAGACGTTATTCGGAACACCATAATATATATGAAAACGCACAAAAACTGTAGGATATAATTATTCCGTATCAAGGCATATTTTTGACTAATTTCTGTGGACTAATTATTAATATTACTAATATTATTATCATAATAATAATAAAAAAACATTATTATAATAAGCTTTAAAAAAGTCACAGTAATTTAAAGTTTATTACCGGATCGTACCGGATTCTTACCCATACAGATATTAATCGATTTGGCTTTATTTGTATTTCTAATACCGTCGCTTGTGCTTAAATTTTTAACAACTTGTAGAATGTAATCATTTTCAATTTTAATTCACCGATCTAGTAGATGCACATTATGTAGGTATACCTCCTTCACTGAAATCGTTTTACAATATTCTCGAGTTTAAGAAAATAATTATTTATTTTACGTCTGACATTATTAAATTACAAAAGTAATTACTTTTGCTCCTGATAACTAGTAGTTATCTGAACTAATTTGTTATACAGATTTTGAATACACCGCGATTTGGATAATCAATATCAGAAATTATATTATCAAATAATATATGGAACCCGACTTCATTTAGATCAATATATCCAATGTATGTTTACGCAATTCTTTTGACTAATTTTTTATCTATCCTTAAATTTTAAATTTATACATTAAACCACTAATAAATATTTTCTTACCTTTCCTTTGGCTAGTACGCGATTACCATAATTATAGGACCTTTGGCTTCGCTTCGTGTGTATTTCTTGTTTAAATATTATTCGCTATCTACTTTAAACATGTACGACAATTCATTATAACTTTGTCTACGAATCTAAATTAAAATAGAAAATAACTTTGTTGACTTATCTTACTAGCACTGACGTAATAAAATTTCTTCAGTAAAAATGTTAGATTTAGATTTGTCATGTCTTCTAGTTGTGTGTTTGGCATTTGTTAGTATTTGGTAATTGTTTATTAGAAGCAATATATATTCCAAGCAATATTGCTGAATATTGGGATACTTATGAAGCTAATAATGATGATCCCAATATAGTTTATTTTTGTTGTTTGAATTATATTTCACATATATTCAACAAACGTCGTTGAACCAGAATATTCTGTATTTAAACACCTCAGATTTTGTTTTTGCTACAGTTAAATGTGTGCCAATTTGTCAATATTGTCTAGTTTTATTATTACTTAGTGTAATACTTAGTATTAATCCTCCAGTCCACGGGTTGGTTAAAAATTACACGAGTCCACGGGTGAAGCCTGTCAGGCTTATGATATAAATGTATATAAAACGTAACAAGGGTGCAATTATTTAACATGTATTTTATTGTTTGAAAACCTATCTTATTCTTAATTATTTTACATAAAAATTAAGGCATAGAAATATATTTTTTAGTTATTATTTTTTAAATTTGAAAATTTTTCTATTTTTTTACCATTTCTTTGAAAAATCAGATTTTAAAAGCGTTAAAACAAAAATAAAGCTCGTGACTATATCTTAATATATATTTAATACAATAATTGAATAAGTATAAATATACAAAAAAAATAAATTTTAAAATTCCAAACAGAAACTGAGAGCAAGTAAACTTCACTCTTGTAATTTCAAGGTGCACTCTCCACATCTTTACAAATTTGGATAAAATATCTCGTTTGGAGCCGTTTACAATATTTGCAGTGGCCCCTTTTATTTCTAAGAGGGCCTTCGGGGGTTAAAACCCCTGCCAGAAGATATGTTATTTCACGAATTTTTCTAGTTAAATTTTTGCGATTAGCTTCCTAAGCATAAAAAATGAACTGGCAAGCATTGAAACTTTGTATGTTTATGTAAATAATGTGTAAATAAAAATTTACAGCTAATTTTTATACTAGATATAATTTTTTATTAGACGAATAAAGTTAGACGAATCAACGGGTGAAGCCTGCCAGAACAAAATGTGTTCTACAGCACATCTTTTTGCAAAAAAATTAAAAATTTTATTATGGCAATATGACTTATTATAAATTAGGAAGGTATATAAAATTTCACAATAACAAGTAACTTTATTTTTTAAATACAGAGGATTTTTACTTTCGCTTACACTCACAGGCTTCACCCGTGGACTGAAGGGTTAATAGTTATTACCAAACTATTATTACTTAGTGCTAAGTATTTTCTGAATTCTGAATTGCATTTTGTTTATTTTTAAATTGCGATTTTGCTAATCTGATATCAATTCAACAAGTCGTAGAAAAACAGGAGAAGAATTAGTTAATTGTAACTGTACAATGTGCATACTATATACCTACCGATTCCCATTTCATTACAGCAATCAAGTGTTGCTGTCTTGCTGTTTAATATGTACAATATATTATATGTATAGGTAATCCTAATGAGATACTATGTACCATATTATGTCATTTTTGGAAAGAAAATGTTCTTCAATTTATAGCCCTTCAAATTTAATATAATGTTTCGATCACCTATACAATTCATAAAAAGATAGTTTAGTACTTGAAGACAGATTAAAACTTTGATTCCACCTGACATAAGTGAAAATCAATTTGCTCGTGCTTTGCGTGATGAGTATTTGCGTGTTGAAAATTTATTAATAATGACAATAAAGATAATTTTATAAACAAAGTATTAATTATTTTTTAATGAAACTAGGTCTGGATTCACAATGAAGATAACCATAAGAAATGCATAAGGCTTAAGAAATATAAATACAAATAAAAGCTTTTAATAAAGTATTGAATAATAATGCAGTTATTTTGCTCTTCATTTCAATATTATAGGGAGCTCTACTAAGCTATTATTTCTATTTATAATTTTTATATCTTATGTAAATATTTCTTATGTTTATGCTTATTGTGAATCCCGACTAAAAGATTGAAATTTTTACGTTTCCCAAAAATTAGAAGATTGATTGTTTTATAGATTCATTTTTGTTTATATTACAAGTAAGGTACTCGTATTAGCTACTAGTTTATTATATTTATGAACATTATAATATCATTTGGTGTTAATTCTTCTCATACATACTTTTTTTCAAAAAATTTTTATGTTGATGTCTGAGATCACCCAAAACAAGAAGCTCTTTACATAGAAATCCTGACCCCAGTTATTAGTATCACCGAACGTCGAAATATTGTCAAACAGACTATCAAACTAATTTCAATTATTTTTCACTTGTATTTCCACTGCTAAAATAATTTTGTTGAAGTTTTGTTTTACATCATAAGGCTGCGGATTATTTAATCTGTGTTTAGAGAATCAAACACTTTATGTTGTTCTTGTAATGTGTTTGGATTTTGATACAGTATTAGGTAAAAAAACTTTGATTTAATTATTGTTATGATGTGTTGAATCTGCTTTTAGTAACAGAACCACAAGAGGAGGACCTAACGTTTCAATTCTTATGGGTACTATAGGTTTGGGTGTTGAATCGCATGTAAGGATACATTTTTTTTGGCTTGACACGATTCAATTAGAGATGTTATACCAATTTGCTAGTTTTGCTTATTAATATTAGAGCAGTGTTTTAATTTCTGCACACCAAGATTTTGTTGTTTTTTTTAGATTTTTATTTTGAATGCAGAGAGCATTTATTTGTAGCGAGGACTCTTCTTCAGTAAATCTTGGCTTCGTCTTTGTAATCGCGAGGTTAATTGGTTGATTAGTTGTAGTTTATGTTGTCACACTTACTGGTCCATTTTACCATCATTGATCAGCCCAACCAGGAAATTTGGATTTGAATTTAAATGTTCTTAGTGTTTCGTCTCATAACTTGATTTAATTATGACACACTAAAGGCAAAATTATAACAAATATTTTATAGTTATTAGTTTAGTCAATAGGTACTTTTGCATTAAACAGAACAGATGCAAATTTTGTTACGCCTATAAATCGGCGCAACATAAAAATTTAAAATTATTAGAAAATTCAGTAGAAATTATATCGATGGCCTCAAATCAATACCTCGTAAGTTCCATTGTACCAAAATTTGGATTTATGCGGCAATAAATGAAAATAGTTGTCGCCAGGGCATTGTGAAGCAGTAGGAATATTTTTAAACTCATGCTTATAGTCATAGCAAACTTGTTGACGTTCAAAACAATAATAAAATAAATTACTAGAGTGCATTTAAAATTGTTTTTCAAGTTCCCTGCAAAATTTATTAATTTCTACTTACGAGGTATTGATTTGAGGCCATCGATATCGGAAAGTCATTTGTTATTAAATGCTGTCTACCGGGTGCTGAATGAGTTAGCCGAACATAGGAAATTAACATGTAAAAACTTATTTATGCAAATTCCTGCTTTTCTAATTATTTTAGAGAAAAAAATGAAAAACACAAAAATAATGCAGAAATATAAACTACCAATGATAAGAACATTAGATTTTATCTAACTTTTACTTAAAATGCCAAAAAATGCTTTTGAAATTGTTAAAAGTTTCATTTATCAGACTGGCCATGAAAATTTCCACAGTAATTATTTTGGAAAATATAAATTAAATTGAATTTATTACATGGCCGGTGCGATAAATGAAAATTTTAACAATTTCAAAAGCATTTTCTGACCTTTTATGTAAAAGTTATATGAAATCTAATGGTCTTATCATTTGTAGTTTATATTTCTGCATTATTTTTGTGTTTTTCATTTTTTCTCTAAAATAATTAGGAAAGCAGGAATTTGCATAAATAGGTATTTACAGTTTTTACACAATATGGAACGAAGAGATTAGAGAAGCAATAGAAATGAAAAATATATCTTACAAAATATATCTACAAAACCCTTCAGAAACAACAAAACAACAATACCACAATATAAGAAATAGAACAAAAAATATCGTAAGGAAAGTACATGAAGATTCATGGGATACTTTTATAAGTAAAATAGAGCACGATTTACATGGTCGACAAACAATTGCATATAAATTAATGAAACACCTCAATAGAACAGAGAAAGATGTAGAAAACATATATACAATAACGAAGGAAGATTGGATAAAACATTACCAAGAGATGTGGTACAATCCAATAACGGAAAATGTAGAAGAATCAGAGAAAAACATACACATCAGAAATAGACCCTATAGAGATTAATGAACTAGAGAAAGCTTTAAAAAATACCAAGAACAGAAAAGCAACAGGACTTGATAACATCAATTCAGAATTAATTAAATATGGCGGTCTCCTCCTTAAATTTCGAATATTACACCTTTTCAATATGTGTTGGAAGAGATATACCATACCAGACGAATGGTACGAAGCAAGAGTGATATCAATATTCAAAAAAGGGGAAAGACACAACACAAATAACTATAAAGGAATTAGTCTGCTGAACTCTACATACAAATTATATAATAAGATCATTAACGAACGACTTCAAGTTATCTCGGATTCTCTTTTATTGGAAGAACAAGCAGAATTCAGAAAAGGCAGATCATGCGCTGACAACGTCTTTACTATAAATCAAATAATACAAAAAAGGTGAGAGTTTAATTTAGAGACGCACTTAGCTTTCATAGACTACGAAAAGGCATTCGACCGAATAAATCGATCGAAACTATGGAAAATAATGTCTAAAAGAGGATATGCAAAGCATTAATAAAAACTATACAAACCCTTTACAAAAATACAAAAATCTCCATTGATACAGGAAAAGAAATAACCACATTAATCAAAAGTAATCAAGGGCTACGACAAGGATGCAGTTTATCACCTACTCTTTTTCATATATACATAGACGATCTAATGAGAGAATGGAAAAAAAAGTGGATCCAGGTATCGAATTAAATCAGCGAGTGTACTTAAACACTGTTTTGTTTGCCGATGACCAAGTTATCATACAAGATAACGAAGATAAATTACAAAAAGCAATCTACCTACTCCATAGATTAAGTTCCAAGCACAATCTTCGAATATCAACCCAAAAAACCAAGACGATGGTCTTTCTAGGACCTGATCCAACAAGAACAAAGATTATAATTGACAATAGCATTCTAGAACAGGTAAATCATATTCAGTTCCTAGGTTGCGATGTCACGTATGACGAAAATAAAGATATAGGTTATAAAATCAGTAAATACCAAAGAATATGTGGCACAATTAGAAGAACTCTAGGAAGAAAAACAAGGAAAGAAACGCAATTAAAGTTCTACAAAGTTATGGCTGCTCCAACCATACTATATGGCTCTGAAAACTGGATAGTCAGAAAAAAATACCTCCAAAATATCCAAACAGCAGAAATGAAATTTCTAAGAACAGTAAAAAGATGCACCAGAAAGGATAGAATTAGGAATGAGGACATAAGAGAAGACTAAACATGTATTCAATTGTAGAAAAGACATAGGAATATAAAGAAAACTTGAAGGAACACTTAACCCGTATGCAAAACAACAGAATCCCAAAACAAGCACTTGAATACAGTCCCAGAGGAAGAAGAAACGTTGGTAGACCGAGGAAACGATGGTGAAGCCGGAACAGGCAAATGTGCCCAAAACCTGGAAGGGCAGAAGAAGAAGAAGTTTTTACATGTTAATTTCCTATATTCGGCTAACTCATTCAGTACCCGGTATATCATAGACATGTGACAAACTTATTTATTTTACCTAATTATCTTAATAAACTCAAATATGTATATTTAAAAATAAATAACGGCGGTCTAATCTGGAAAGTATTAAAATTCAAATATTTGTCTCAACTCCATGACCAAATTATTTAAATCTAACTCCAAATAAAGAAGTTCAAATCTGAAATTAAACGAATGCAAATCAAGTTAAAACAATACAAAATTAATTTTGAAATATGGAATGGAAATATAATATAAAACAAAAAGATAACCTTCTTGCCTAAGGTGCCAGACATGGTTACACGGGCCCTGATTCATAGGAAATATACTTCAACTTATTTTCATAATTCATTTATAAACAATAAAAAATGAATTTTTCACAATTCCGGGAGTAAAGTGCTCACTTTACTCCCACTTTTGCGGGGCTAAAGTAATACCTTTTTTCCCATGCCATTATTGCCCGCTATTGATCTGAAATTTTGCATATGGCTTCTTACGACAAATCGCTGAGGGGTTACTGTAACCCCTTACTGTAAAAGCAGCACCTTAATCCCATGATGTATAATATACTATTGAAATATCGTAAATTATAAAATAAAGACGACAAATGAGAGAATGTCTGATGTTATAGATATTTTCATACTGGGTAATAAATACCCAGTATTTATTAAATACAAAAATTTTGACATTAAATTTATACTGTAATATTAAATTTTGTTATTTTAATCAACAATTAATTATTAATCGGCATAACTTTAATGCATTATTTAAAGAAAATATTATATAGTATATCAATATAATGTATTATTAAACATAAACCAAATTTTTAGATTAAATTTCATTTGCTCGACATTGTCCGTATATATTATGTTTGAATAAAAATTTAATTACAAATTGTCTTTTTAACAACCGTATGCACTTTTTATGGGTAAACGCATAATCAATCTTTCGTCTTAATTTAAGAAAACTTTAAAAACATTTTCCTAAGTTAAAATAAAAATTATAATATATAATTTATTAAAGCAAAGCAAATATTGTTCTTAAAAATTAATGTCTTTTTCAAAAATTCGGAATTTACTTTTTTAGTATCTAAAATTTGAATTGAACGAAAAATGTTTGCCCATAGATATGCAAAATCAAATATGATAATCGTTTCTTTAAATTATTTGCCATAATAAAATAAACTTAATTTTTATACCTCCATAATGCGTCCGCTAGAAAATTTGTCCAAACTCCAAATAATTTATTTCCTAGAGAAAAAAATGTATTCGTTCTCTAGCCGCCGATGTATACTTTGCTCCACACCGCTACTGAATTTAATTCATTTATGTATTTTATACATAATTGAGCAACTGACAGCTACTTTTATTAAAAAGTTATTCAAAATAAATTTGAACGTCAAAAGCTGAGAAATACCTCATTCGCCCATGCATTCCAGTTGCAAATTAAATATTTACAGAATTGATTAACTTTTACAGCTGATGTTCACATTTTAATTCTTTCAAACAATTCCATATTTAGAAATTAAATTAATACTGCTTATGCGAAACAAAATAATATGGTTTATGGTATATTTTTTGGTAAACATTTTAAAAGCAGTATACGTTTTAACAGCATTATCTGAAATTAAAGTGGATGTTTTTGTGACTAATATAAAAATACAAATATTACTAACCAACCCTTTTAATGCGTGCCTTAAAATATCTAGCTTTTAATGTTAGACTTAAAAGTTAAGAAATATAAAATGATAGTTTAATATAAAAAAGTCAATAAAGCTTTTAGATTTTCATTACACGAATATTCGTACAAAATGTTTGCAATTGCTTGCAATTATTGCATCCGATCAGCTCAGCTCTGCCTCGCAATACAATAATTGCTTTTATTCTGAATAAGACAACACACTTTTTTTAAGGCATCCGTCAAATTGTCCATAATGTAAATTGACCGTCCGTAAATATAAATTATTGACTGTGAGTTGATAAAATTATTGGATAAAAATTACAGGGGTTATTCGTTTTGTCGCACTTAGTACGCGGTTTCACCATTCTCTATATTTTTGAAAGGGCAATAATGTGATTATTAATATAAATTACATGATATTATAGTAAATTTACTATCAAGATTGTGCAATATTTTAAAAATTTGTAAATAATAATTTACATAATGAAAAAACTTTTTAAATACACAAAAATAAGTCTTACAATATTTACCAAAATTTGAATAAAAATTTTAGTTTTATTTTCTTTATACCCCAGATACATTAAAGTTCAGATTTTGCGAGAATGCAAAAGTTTATTCTTCTTCTTTCAACAATGGAATAAAAAGTATTTACAAATTTTTACAAAATAACCTGTCGATAAAGCTACAGAGTATGTTGTATGTACTACGTATAATAAAATTATCTTGCTTTAACGTAACTTAATTCTGATATTAATAAATTGTTATTTTGTTTTTGTTTGGTCTAGTTTAATTTTGCTTTATTTTGTTTATGAAGCACATTTATTTTGAAAGTAACTATCGGATTTCAAAAATTTAAACATTGTTATTAATCGAGTTTATTGAATTTCCGTATTATGGTGTATAATATTATTTTATGTTGTTTCTAAAACCCAAACTAATCCACGTCATGAGCATTGACGAAGTCATATTTACCAACTTTTTGCTTTTTTGAAAAAATAACGTAACTAGTCTTTTGAAAGAAAAAAAGTATATTAGTAAGAATAAAAAGTATTTTTAAATTTATGTTTCAAGTTAAGTTAACCTGACGGGTTGGAGCAATTTCAATGTCAGATTCGTTTTCAGCGCAAAAAAATCTGCAAGAAACACCCCCCAATCATTCTTGAAACTGTACCGTATAATCATTGGAGTTAATATAAAATATGGTTGGCAATAACACTATTCACGTTAGATCAGTGTTGTCAAAATTTTAAGCATTATGCGTTTATAAAGTGGGACATAATATACTAAACGGTCATTGCAACATACAACACTGTACATACAAGTAAATGTAAACAAACTTATAAAATTAAAAATCACCATACAATCGTAATTTGCATATTATGTAATAAATTGGAATTACATTTTTATGTGGGGGTGATGACGACAGATCTCATACCTGCTCTGACGTGTACCAGTTCAAAAATTTTTGAGTAAAATTCGCTGCTCTTTTGGAAGTGTCAGTTACTAGATATTTCATAAAATTGACTTGTCAGAACGTCATTGGAATAAATAGTAGGTAGGTATATGTAATACACCAATAAAATTAAACTATTTGTCTTTTAAATAAAATTTTTAATGATATTGAATATAATTTTATTACAAGTTATATTAAAGTGTTGTTGTCAATTTATTTATTTATTTATTGTTGATGGAATGAAAATTTCAGTTACTCTGTAATTTGTTTGAATTAAATTCTTTTAATTTAGAGTATTACATAATGCCTAAAACCAGTCATTAAGGTATACCTACCTAATTCCGATTATAATCTGGTTATCTCATTTACTCCACATCGGTAGTTCTGAAATTAATTAAGTCAAAATTAATTATAAAACCATTCGTATAGATCTTGATTCGAAACACTATACTTTGATAAATATAAACAATTTATTATATCTTCTATTACACAATATTGTTTAAAGTGGAATAAATGGCTATCAATATATTTCAATATTTAAACTCTAGTTACTATGTTTATTATGTACATAGGTATAAGTAAATTTTGAAGTAATTCTGTTTCTTAATAATTCAAAGTTAATGAGTGCTATTAAAACTTAGTTTTAAAATTTAGAGGGGTTATATGAAGTTTAACTGCGTACCAATTAGTTGCATACATTCATTTATTTAAAAAATAAGTAAATTCCATAACATCATAATATATTTTTTATAATTATTTAAAGCCATTATTGCAATATTAAATTAATATTTATTACAAAAATGTTGTAAAAATATTGAACTGATTACAATTTGTGTGGAAAAACAGAAGTTTTTAAAAACTATGAAAACTTTTATTGCATAAGACTTTTTGAATAACTAGAAAAGTTAATAGTTAATACCATTACGCCTAGTTAATAATATTACGCTTTTTTCCCCAGTCTTGAGAATGAGCAAATAAAACGGCTCGAAACGTCGACGAACAAATATAGTGTTTGATTTGCTAACCCAACCAACCTGAAATTTTTCCTTTTAATAATTGATACCATATTATAAAATAATACATATAATAAATAATAATACAAAAATAAAGCAAAAAGTAGCCTTCTGGCTTAAGATAAAAACTTAAGGAAAAGAAAAAATGTGAAGAAAAAATTCAAAGCTAATCATGTATTACATGGTTGAAACGTGTCACTTTTAAGTAAAAATAAAGAATATGCAAGAAAAGTACAGTTTTTATTATTGTTGATTTACAAACTACATAAGCAAAACCAACATAATTAATACAAAATTATAATAATCGATGAATAAGTGGTTTTGGTAGTGTAACATAATGGTGTAATATAATAATTATCATACAAATGATTATCCACTGGTATATCCACAAATTTTGTGAAAATGTGTAGCAGTTTCCTTTATTGAAACTAATTGTATCTTTATAATATGTATATTTCGTGAACATTTTTTGTTGAATCTAATTTTACCAATTTAAAATTGAAATTATTCTGCATTAATTTGCTTATTTTGAATAGTTTCAAATTTAGGTAATTCAATGTTTTTAAACTCGAAGTTTGAATTCCTAAAAGTTTTTAGTGTTTTTCCTTCTATTTGTACTTGACATTTTTTTGTTTCGATTTTAACTAACGCTCTGCTCGTACTCCGCTTTTACACGTAAGGGATACGTTTAGGTAAAAATAGACATATCAAAAATCTTTGTACAATAATAATAAATAATCTTGATAAAAATACGTTTAATAAACAAACCATCATGTGTATTTTCGTTTACGTTAGAATGTACTGTGGAAGTCGACAAGCAATTGTCCTTGTTCTCAGTATTAATATAGGGAGTTTAATTTGAATATCAAATAAAATTTAAATTTTTGGATAAAAAAACCAAAATTTGGATAAACAATCTGCATTCGATTTATATTTTTTGTTCTTTAGATAAGTACATACTTAAATTCTTCCAATATTAAACGAATTCTTACTAATTTTCATTTGGCTCTTTTGTGCTGAAAATCCAAGAGAAAGGACGATGATCAATTTAAATAGTAAACTTACGACCGTACAGATAAGGTTTAAAATGTTAGCATGCTCAAACGGTCTGAAGTAACTTTTTCCTATAATGGAATATTTAGTCTCGGTTTCATTTATTATTTGAGATGCGTAAGCAACGGGTATGTATTTTTGCATTTATTATTGTGAAATTTGTAAATTTTTTGAACAAAAAATATTATAAAATTGAATTGTTTGTCAAAAGGACCAAGCACATTTTGCAGATTTCGTGTTTGTTTTGCGATTTTCTTCAAGATTTTGTCATGGATTTAGTATATTTTATATAAGATATAAATATCTTATGATGACATTTTCAAGAGGTTTTATACATTGTCTATAGTAACAAATTAGGTATTAAACTTTTTATTTTCATTCTGATCTATAAAATCGGAAATTTTTGTATGACTGATATTTTATCTGGGTTTGGTTTTAAGATCCTTCTGTTTTATTTTATTTCAAGTTCTTTTTGAAGCAATAGTAGTTAGATTTTAAAATTACGTTGTCAAAAAAGTCGGTCAAAGATATCTTTTAATTCAACCTGCTATTAAAGAAATTATAGCATCTTTTGTAATTTACTCTATAGACAGAGTTTTCATTTTTTTTTTTTTTTTATTGAGAAACTTACAATATATGTAGGTAATCATTGTTTTCATTTCTTCATTGATTGGTTATCTTAATTTCTAATACCATTAAGTTCCCTCAGGACTTTTTAAACAAATTGTCAACAGTTTGGATAAGGCTTGCTTCTCCATTGATGACTTCACTGCCATTGACGTGCAACTTGATTTTTTCGTAAAAATTCCCAATGAATCGTTAACATACAAACATTGCAACTGGTTAATTAAATGGTTGAAAATTAGTAGTATAGTCATAAGCAAGAAAGCTCAACTACTATAATCCAACACAGTTTTTCACTAATAACTTAAAAAGGCTCCGCATATTCATTGTAAAAATATAAATAATTTTTTTATATCTTGCACCGTTTTTGAGGTATTGGAGAAAAACCGGATCGAGCCGTACTTGAGGTCCTGTGGTTTTTACCGCGAGATGGCAACTACGACAAAGACATTATGTTTACTAGAATCAATACATAACTTTGAAAAGGATAACAATAGCTATTATTAACTTTTGACATTTTGACGTTTGACTTTTGTCGTATAATGTAATGAATTAATAAGTTTTAATAGTAATGAAGTGATTGAATTTATAGGATGAGTATTGTTAAGCATTGATCAGTATGCTAAATGGGTGCTCAGTATTTTTAATAGATTGTCAGTAGTTAAAATAAAATATCAGTTTATAGTAACAAAAGCTGACAGTAAAACTTTTTAAATTTAACTTTCCTAAATTACATTTTTTTTTATTGATATTTTAAAATAGTATATTATACATCATGGGACTAAAGTGCTGCTTTTCATCCCGCGTGCGAAGGTTTTTTTTTTTTTTTTTTTTTCAAAAAAATTTTTTTTTTTTTTTTTTTCAAAAATCGCACACGGGATGAAAAGAACCTTAGTCCCAAGGTGTATATACTATTTTTCACAATTTCGCTGAAAATGCTGAATTACATTGGTTAATAACTAAATTTGAGATTTTGAAATTGCAATAACTCGAAAACGGCGCTAGATATCGAAAAACTGAGCAAAAAAGTTGCCCCCGTTACAATAATTATCCAGCGATTTGTCGTAAGAAGCCATATGCAAAATTTCAGATCAATAGCGCGCACTAATGGCGCGGGAAAAAAATTATTACTTTAGTCCCGCAAAAGCGGGAGTAAAGTGAGCACTTTACTCCCGGAATTGTGAAAAATAAATTTTTAAATTTTAAGTCAATTTACATTGATTACCTAATTCATAAAATGTACTGACTAAAAAATATTACTGCAAAATTGTATAATAGTTGATTGCGGTATTTATGTTACTGACCAAAAATATAAATTTTACTATGACAAAAAATTTATGCTGATCAAATTTGATCAAACTAGACACTTAATTATTATATACTGATACAAAAAATGTCAACAATAGAAAAAAGTGGCACTATAAAATTTTTTTAAGAAAATCTCTCTGAAAAATGTAATCGTATTTGTTCAAAATTTTACAAGCTCACTGAACGTAATCAAATATTCTGTCTGCTTAACATTATGTATGATATTCAATTTATACCTGATGTGCCAAGTTACCGAACATTTTTAATAACTGTGGTGCTTTCACTTAATAATGTCAACTATATAAATTTGTTGTTACCACCAATTCTGATTTTATCGTGCTTGAAAGCGTTTAGCAGTGTAGCTATTCTGATGCGTATGGTATCTGATTCTTGTAAAATATATCACACTTCTAGATAAATTAGTAGATTACACTGTAATGGTTTATATTCAATTTCAATTTTTGCCAAATTTTCATAATGTATTAATGTAACTTAAAAGCGTTATCGACATACTCAGTCAACCTTAAATATCTAACTATACCTATATAATATTTCCTTTAAAAGTGAACATTATTTTTAAGCAGTATAATTTCTATTAGATGCAAAGACATTAACATTAAGATACCAAAGATAGAGAAAAAAGAATAAATTCAAGTATGGCATTTTATGTGTTAATTTTTGCTGATTAATATAAGTTGTTACAATATTTAATTGTATACCAACTTATTTAATATGCTCTAAGGGTCTAAGGTAAAACTGTGGATGGAGTGCTCAGCACTAATTAAGAAGGTACAAAAATCTATAGTTGGTATAACTAATCCTATTAAACTATATAGGATAGAATTTCTGAATATTGACGTCTTGGTCTTGCTTACATGAGCTTCAGTATAAAAAATTTTACTGAAAAACTCAAAAATCATTAACTCGGGGCTGTTTTTGGACATTTTGTATGTTATTAAACATCGAACTGAATAACTAATTCAAATTTTTAAATATTTTTGAAACATTTCACAAAAATTCATTTTGCTAAATTATTAAGATTTTCACACTGATAGATGAAACAACTTACCATATTGAAAAAAGGTGATACTATGTTAGTTTTTCATTTCTTGTTAACAAAATGATGATTATCTGAAAAAAAGAACATTTTGTAAATTGAAAAAATCAAATATAACATTTCAATTACAATAAAAATTAATATTTTATGCTAGCACTTATTTCTAGATTAGTAAAATCATCGATAGTTTAGCTCCTTTAAACTGTAGCTTAAAACAATTACCATGTAGTGTATTTATTTATCAAAATACATGCAAAAATTTGTGTTGTGATGGGAAATCGGTTTAGTAGATGTGCAGAAGAATAAGTATTTCGATTCTGTTTAAGTTGGCGTCAACTTACCCATGAAATGTAAATTAGCTGCCGATTACGTGTTGCAGCTGCTATTCAAAGAAATTCGTGATGTTTGGAGTTGAAAGGTTGAAAATTTTGCATTACGAGGGGATTTCCACATGGCCGCCAGTTTGACACGTTTGTTCTAGATGGAGATGCAATAGATGATAATATAACACAATATTGTTAGATTTTGATTTGCTACAGTTTGCGTGTAGCACTCTGTACACACACCTTTCATTTATACATTTCCTGTGTGCCAAACTGTAGCTTTTGTAAATTTTGAAGTGGCTTTAAGCAAATTACGGAAATATTTTAATGCTCTGGTAAGATTTCGTTTCCTTACTTTTTTTTGATTTGCAAAGTTTTCTTTATTTTCAGATTTGTGTTTGACGTCATGTTGTACGAAGCCATCGAACGACCATAGTGACGTTTCTTATCATTATCAATCGCAGGTGGAAATTTTGGAAACACATTTTGTTTTGTGCGTGGTTTTGGACACCTGATAATAATTGATATTATGATTGGATAAACTGACTTATGTGGATGGTTTTTTGTTGATGGCTGTTCGGGCAATCATGCTGATGGATGATGAAGGCATCTATGGGGTATGCAACTTGTATTATGAACGTTGGTTCACCCGAAATAGACTGGATGGTGTACAATGGTTTGTTGTACTTGGAAGAGGTTCGATCGGCTTAAACTTTCGTTTGGGTTTGAGATTGCCTAGTGTGGATGTGTGATCGTACCATTTAGGAATATTTAATTTGTAGAATTGTAATGTGATTTGAATGGATGGTTTTGGTTATTCAGTACAATTTAGTACTTTACTTTAGTGAAAAAGTTATTGGGTAAAACTACGTTTGACTATGTTTTGCTTTGCTTTGATGTTTTTGTGATCTTCTTGAAAAAGAAAATAGGAATGCGACATTCAATTTTATGAAGCGGACTTTTGAATCTTTTAATGAAAAGGTGCGGGGATAAAATTAATTTCAATATCATTGTGGGACATTAATTGTTTTTATTTTGTGATTGACTATTATAATTGTTGCTGTCAATTGGAGTAGCGCTAAAGTGTCCGCTACACCCTCCATTAAGATGGACATAGCTTTTAAACTGAGTTTCTCTGTAAGAAATTTCTGGCATTGTTTTTGGATTAACGCCAGTTAAGGAATCTTCAACTCGAGATTCTCATGTTACTTGCTTTGATTTGTGATGCTGTGGTTGAATGGAATAATGTCGTCACTTACTGATCTATGTCAATATTTGATATGGGCAGATTGGAAGCTTATTTTCCAGTCCATTTTTTTAATGTTTTGTGTATCTAGTCTCACAGCTGGAATGTCATGTAACACACCTACCCATTTATTTGGTAATAAATAAACAATAAGGGTATTCATGTCACTTCGTACTTTTCGTACTTTTAAATTTTGTAGACTTATGTTATGTGACATGTACACACTCACCGTTCAATGTTTAGTAAATTTTTTCGTACTTGTATTTGTAGATTATTTTGACGTTTTGAGGTAGATATTAACTAATTTAATTATTCTATTCACATTTACTGACATTATTTATTGTCAAATATTTCTTGGTTACTATGTATCGCCAACGTATACTTAAATGTAACGAAACTACGACATCTACATAAAGTACGACTGCGTAGATTTCGTAAACTAGATCTGCATTAAAAAATCTACGAAATTTACAAAAAACAGGATCTACGGAAAGTACGACAAAAGTACGAAGTGACATGAATACCCTTAATGTTGAGAGTTGTAGACTTAAATTTTTTGGATTTATTTATTGGTAATAATATAGGAAGGATTTTCCGATCTTACCTCGGCTCTTGCATACCATCGGAACATAGCCATGGTTGGGCATGAGGATTCATGTTTTTGAAATCAAGTGTTACTGAACCTTTGATTTAAATTTTTATTATATTTATTAGAAAATTAAAAAGAATCGCATAAAATGAAAACATAAATCAACTGATAACTTACCCAGCTGTACTTGATATCAATTTTATTTTGTATTATCTTGAATTTTTACTTTTTATTTTAGTAAATCCACACTTCAAATTGTGTACTTATTAATTTGTATTTGGGGATATTTGGGGATTATCGTCGATGATCAACTAACATGGCAACAACATACAAATTGGATATTACAAATAGATTATCCTTTAATAAGAGTTATAAGTAGAGGTAGGAAGTTAATACATTTTGAATAATATAACAAAATGATGTATCACGCTTATTCCACTAAATAAATACATTATTTAATTAATAATTAATTAATTAATTAATAAAATAAATAAAAAGTCATCTAAAACTTGTACTCGTTTATTTCAATTTCTTCGAAATTATAGATTAATTTCCTCAGAAACTAAAAACATGAATTTTTTTTAAGTTTGGTGTAAGTACATATTTATAACTTATAAGCCTTTCATAAATATTTAGGCGATTTTTAGTAATGCTGACATTTCTGATTGTCGAGAAAATGACGTTTAAATCAATGTGATCGCAATGTAACATGAACATTTTTTATCTCGATAACTAAAAAACAAAACTTCGGGGGAGTTTTTTATATTATGCAAATAATATATTGTAAAAATTTTGAAAACTTCTCATCTGGATACTAGTAGTACTAAGATATCTACTATTTTGGAAAAAAATTATGGTAAAATTTGGGTATAGATAGATGCTTAACGATTAAAAAATGAAATGCTTTGGAAATCAAAGATTTGAATTTATTCTACTGAAAATTAAAGAAAAAGAAGCAATGGACAGTCCAATACAAAATGGGATAAAATTGGACCTGTTAACAATAAGATAAATTTCGAAGATTAGGGTATGGATTTTTAAAATTGTATATAATGGATAAGATAAGGAACCAGGAAAATAACCCAAACATCTTATAGAAACACATTAGATAGAGATAATAGAAGAGATACAACAAGATCAAAACAAATATGGACCATGGACACACTCATAATCAATTTAAGTTGGGTTTAAATAATTAAATATAGAATTTGTAGCTGCTATTAATGAATTTTATTAAGAATTATTATATTGATGTAAATAGTGATTCGATTAAAATGGTGAAAATGTTTGAAAAAATTGTTTTAATATTGCAAATAATATAATTTGATTATGTGTTGATTTGATCAAGATGATTTGTTTATGTAAGTAGAGAAAGCATAATATAGTATCTAATGATACTTATGATATCTAGAACAAAATGTAAGTAATAATTGCTAACGTAAAATTAATAAAAGATTTATAATAACAAAATTTATAAATTATTTTTATAAATAAAATAAATATTATTATAGTCCAAATTTTTACTAAATAAATAATCACTTGATTATCCTTTTATTTTAATAATACATTATTATTACAAGAAACATGTATTATTAAAATAAAGGATAATCAAGTAAATATTTTTAATCAAAAAAAAATATATAATCTATAAATTATTATAATAAATAATGTTAAAAATATTTAAAAAAATGTTTCGATTTTTTTTTGACGATTTAATTTGTTAATCTAGCAGCGAACTAATTTTTGAAATAAATTGATAAATGTTTAATTTTTATTAAATATTTTGAATTTAATCAAAGAAGTACCAGTGATTATCGTTTGAGATATTAAAGGGGGAAGATGTGATGATTTATATTGTTCTGGATAGTTCTGGCGAAGTTTCAACTTAATTAATTTGTACTTGCGTGGTAAATATTAGATTAAAGCTTATTCCTGTGAGCAGGAATTGTTAAATAATTGTTCTAATAAACGAATTATAATAACTTTAAAAGAATAAAAATTTTGATTGTTTAAAATTTAAATTAATCAAACAAAAGTTTGATTGCATAATTTAAATTTAGAAATGACAGTGGTATAGTGGTATATATATATATGGCAAATAAAAGATATTGTATGAAAAAAAATCCAAAATAATAAATTGAATATTAATAAATCAGAAATAATCAAAATATAAAGTAAGTCCATTTTAATAAAGGTTAAGGAAAATTGCGATGATATAAATAGTTAAAAATTAATATAAAAAAGTTTAAATGAATGATTCGGTAATGAAAACTACTACAGCATATTAATAAAACTTGACTGAAAATATGTGAGTATGCGAAGAAGCCTCTGAAAAAGTAAATAATAATAATCATTGTAAAAATTATTTTTATTAGTTTATGTCGATATTTTGAAAATATTGTAAATAAATATTCTAAACCTAAATCTAGCAAATATTTCAAATTTAAAATATTATTTATAGTTATCTTTGAATTTGCTAAAAATGTATTGAACATTTAATTTAATATTTTTTGTTAAAAACTATAAAGCTCGGAGTAGTAATATTTGCATTCGTTGTTTTATAATTTATGAACTTATTAATTCAGCTGTAGTATGTTTACAAGGAATTTTAAACTTTAGTAGCTTTTGTAGAGTAACGTGATAAAGCATAATGATTTAAATTAAATAGCTACTAAAAAGTAACTTAAAGTAGCTTCAACACAGTCAGAAAATTAAAATTCACAATCCTATGTGATTTATACCCAAAATCAAAGCTTGCTATATTAGTCTCACGTTAAATACATGAAGTGTAAATTAATCAATTTAATGCGGTTGTAACCTCTTGCAAAACCACTTGGTGTCAATCTTAATATAAAAAAGTTATATAATATTCTAGCACACACCAATTTAATTTGCTTCAATTTGAGTTTTAAATTCTGAAAATATTTTATTCAATTAATATTTTCTAATTATAAAAAAAAATTAATTATAAAAATACTAAGTCTTTTAAATATTATTTATATTTTTTTTGCAGACATAATAGTACGTGTAAAAGCTAATTTATAGGAATTTGCTTGCAAATTAAACAATCAGAATTTACCTACTTTTTCTTTTGATTCTAATTTTAATTAACATTATTTGTTACTTAACAAATGCTACAGAACAAATAATACTATACCAAAATGTTGATTTTGAATGTAAGATAAGCTTTTGAAACTTTTCTCTCTTAACAGGCAGTTTGTAAAGTTTCTATACTTGACTTTTTTGTAAACTCGAAATAGGTCGAAATATCTATCTATTATTTTTAAAACCATATACAAATGAAAACTTTACTAGACATATTTTCCTAATTAATAATTTAAATATTATACACTTTTCAAATTTTATTAAAATAAATTATACTTTTATAAAATTTTAATCCAAAATAGAATTAAGTATTATAGTAAAATAATATGATTGTTGATACATTACATCAACTAATTAACATTATACCTAAACTCAAAATTAATGGTTTCACATACCTTAAAATATTTCTTTTAATTCACCAAACTTGATTGCATCCATCAGTTTCGTTAAAAAATTAACTAAATTTCCACCAATCGTAATACATAATAAAATAATAAAAAATAATAAAACAAAATCTTTAATAAAATATAAATTAAATTTAAAAGTAATATTTAATACATATTGTAGTCAGGCAAAATTAGTATAAGATTGAATTACATTTGTAATAATTTTGTAACTAAGAAGAAAAATTATCAAAAGTTTCTTATAAATAATATTAGCGCGCCTAAAAGAAGTGCTGTAAACCACATTTACCGAATAACCGATGCCGAATGCAGTTTACTTGTTACGAAGCGCGTCTGTTTGGTTAAACTTTAAATTGCGCAAGTGCGATTTTCCATACGAAAATGCAATAAATGTTTAAAAATTCACTTAATATTAAGAATTTTATTATTATAGCTAATAAGGATTAAACTATTTATCAAAATTACTAAGCAGAAAATAAATTAAATACTATATTTACTTCATAGAATCACTTTACTTTGTACAATCTATTTATTTCTACATTATTACTGTGAAATGTGGAACATTTGGATTTTATAATAAAACAGAAATTATAAAACTAAAAGGAAACGTATAAAAAATCAACTTTTAACACTAAAAGACAATCATAAAGACAAATAACTAGAATTTTTTGCTAACTTGTCACGTTGACATGAAAGCGAGAAAACTATAGTAGCAGCTTTGTGGTTTTTGATTAAAGTTTTCAATTCAAAAGAAGGTTTTTTCCTTCTTTTCTGGTTGTTACTTTAAAGGAAACTGTTTTCTTTAATTGCCCTACATTTAATTACTTACTATATACGTCTACTAATATTATTTAATATTAGTAATATTTAATATTGGGTCACACTAGTATAGAGAGCTTCATTCAATTTTTAATACTATGTATTTTACATATGTTGAAAAATCATTTCAAAAATATAGTTAGAAATAACAAGCAGTCATAATAAAATGATCAATTTTGATGAAAATAAACTTTAAAAAAAATAATTTAGAACCGATTAGCCTTAATAAGGCTAATAAACTTTAATAAGCATAAAAATTAAATAATTATTAAAATCAAGGTAAAAAGCACGAAGACCTTGTTATTAATATAAATAATAACTTATTTTGTAGAGCTTAATATTCTATTTCTAAATTCAGTTGTTACAATTAACACTTTTCTTAGAAAGTTGCACCGATCACAGTGAATCGTCTAATACAAGCTAGGTGGACAAAAACATTTTATTCTACTATTTGATTGTTCTGGTTATGATTACCAATATTTTGTTGTTTTTTGAATAATTACACATTTTTTGATAATTTAGAAGCTTGGGAAATATTTATATTAAAAGACTGAAGTACGAAATAAAAAATGTATTATAACAAGCAAATTATGTACACAATTTAACACGGCATACAAAATAATACTCAAAACTGAAAATTATCATCATAGGACTCATCATCAATCTCACTATCAGACAAATCACGTACTAAGTAATCTTCATTGTCACACTCACACGGTTGAACATCACTTGCTACCTGATGTGTTGGTAATGAAGGCTGGACTATTAATTTTAGAACTTCCACCGGTAATTTCTCGGTTCTCTTTTTAGGCACTTCTCTGAGCGGTTGATTACAGGATCGGACGTTATCAAAAGCATATTCAGCAAATCTATATTAGTGGAAATACGTGATTGTTTCCTTGTATGGTGTTCGCGGAATCTACGACAATCATTATTTCGAGCCTCTTGAGATTCTTCCGAAAGCTGCCCGATTGGAAGGATGCATGTTTTAATAACTTCCGTACTATGTATCAGAATTTTGTGCACAGTAACAGGCATATAGTACCACGAATATAAATTTAGATAAGGAGTTCTGGTTTCAGAACAAAGGTTTTCAAATTCTATTACATTAATATCATATCCGGAGGATAGCGTTCTTAATAAAATACTAAATTTTTTAATAATATTATCATCCAATCCTGTAATCTCTCCACTCAGTTCCGGATTCATAAAGAACCTGCGAGCTGTGTTTCCAGCATTACTGTTGCCATAACCAGGTTTCGGTTTATCTACAATAAGCCCCATTTGATTTTTAAACTTTGTTTTGATTTCTTCTGAACGCTGTCGCACACTAGATTTATCGTCATTACCTCTAGATTGCCACTTTTTTATATCTAAACGATAGATAATGTGTAATAAGCATTCAAAAGAACAAATCCACGCATGCAAAGTAGACAAACCGAAACTGTAATGTTCATTTTTTACAACCATGTCTTTTAATTCGCTATTCATCAATTTGGGAGTAGCACCACAGATGTAACATTTTTGTGCAGAACGTGTGTCAGTCATAGAATTAATTACTTTTCTTGCTGTCATCGTGAGCATAAGGTGGTGTTTTACAGTAATTTGAGATTCGCCTACATTACAAAGTGTTGGAAGAAGTTTCTCAACTTCTTCCAAAACTTTGTTAGTTTCTGTTATAGTAAATTCACTTGTTTCGTTGGAAAAAATGAATTTAATTGGCAATAGAGTGTGGCCGTGGGTTTTGCCAAATAATATTTTGGCCGTCACTCAACCTCAATGGTACAAATGCAAATACAAACAAAAACTCATCAGTAGCATCGGAATTCTTAAATCTCTGTTTATAAGTGCTGTGACCAGAACTCCCATCACACCCCCATTTGCTAATTAATGTGAAGGACGAATTAGAAGGTACACTTTTTACAACTTCACTTTGTGATTAAATTAAACGTTCAGCAGTTTTATCCAGTACGGCTTGAAGTTTAATTTCGGCGCGCGTTTCTGTCACAGAAATATGTTTATCTGAAGGGTAGCACAACTTTTTGGACTTGCATAGTGTGTGATAAGATGGAAACACTGGATGTCCCGCCTTCAATGACCACTTTTGCGTTTGCTTATAAGAGTGACTGGTGCATTTAGAGTCTACGTAATAAGCTAATGCCTCGTCACAGCTCAATTGCCTGCCACCACCAGTAAATTTAGTAAATTAGTATTTAGTATTTATAATTAATTTAGTAAAGTAAATTTTATATCATTGTATAGCTTAGAATTGTCGCTATACAATATTAAAAAATTAGCCTGGATACATTTGTATAAAAAAAGCTGTATACGTTGAAAATTTCAAAACTAAATAAATATTACTATTTTTTCGTAGTTTTTTCAAAACTTATTATAACACATATAGTCCACTGCATTTAGGATTTTGATACGGAATAATTATATCCTACAGTGTTTGCGCGTTTTTTTTTATATATTATGGTGTCCCGAATAACGTCTCAAAAGTCCGAAGAGGGGGGAGCTCTGCCAAACATGTGGCAACAATGTAAAGGTGCTCTAAAACGGTTTTTGACGATTTTCTCGGTTCCTATCAGTTTTACAAACAACATACTTCTATTCAAAAAGAAAGACACGATAATTCTACACAAAAAAGGTTTTATACAATTTTTCAGTCCGAGCAATACTTTTCATGATAAACCCCGCTGAAAAAATACGTATAAAATTTTTTTTTAAACGTAAAATATAAGAAAAGAATAATTTTGTTTTTAGATTTATGGTTTAATATTATTTATTGAAGGAAGAAGAATCTGAAGGGTTTATATTATCAGATATTTCAGATTCTGTGTTGTTCGTAGTTTTTTGTTGTGATGAATCGTCTTCGATTGGTTCAGCATTTGAGCAAGATTAGCCATGGCAATTACCGCAAACTGATGAGCAATGTAGTCCTAATTTCTCGACAAGTACACAATGGTCCACAACCTTTTGCGCAATTGCTAAAAAATCATGTTTAAAAGACAATTAGGTACAGGAAGTTGGAATGTTGTTTTTGGCCACAAAATGCCGTCGTTTGACAGCCATCTCCAATCCCAAGGCAAGTATATACCCTCAACTGACAAAACCCGATGAGCCTGCTTGGCATGGAAGAACATGAGGGAAAGAACAGATGTTTAATCCAACATCTCTTTCAGAGTACGGCGGCCTTTATAGTAGTTTTAACGTTCCGACATCCATCTACATGTATTCAAACTTTGAATTAATATTTTTTATTACCGATTTTTTCATTATATTTTACGTTTTAATCTGAGAAAATAAAGATCTACAACTTTGGTTTAAAGTTTTTTTTGATAAAACTTACCGTTATCGAGAAAAATATAAAAAACCTCAAATTTTGACCTTTGACCCCGAATAACTTTTGTAGCACACATAGGTTCCATGGGCTTTTTAAAACTTTATTTGTATACTTTACTTTACTTTATAACTTTATTTATAACTTTATACATAACTTTATTTAAAACTTTATATAATCAACTTTTAGTGCACATTGATTATCAAAAATGTTAGAAAAAGTAATACTTTCACAACTTGAAGAGAGCTTTTATAACGCAACCATTCTTCATTTTTCCTCACTATAATTTGAGATTTCGTAAAAAACACAGCACCAATCTCAAACTTGCTAGAATCACTGACCTCATTGAAAAAGGTTATTGCTCAACCCTTGAACCGTGTCTTGCAAAAGAGTTTAAGAAAAAAGCATCTTCAATTGTAAATACCAGAGAAGCTCAAGGCAATCCTATTTTCGTTCCTCGACAACAGAAGTTTTTATATCAAAATCAACAATATTTTTTTACCAAATGAAACAATAACATCCAGCAGGTGTTTTGCAAGGCAGTTTATTTAACATTTTTGTATCAGACATGCAAAATATTGATATAAACTTGGAATATTGCTATTATTACGCAGGTTTGGTGTCTCTGTGAATTAATTGTAAGACTTCAATCTTTAGCAGAACCAACAAATTAGATCACGACGCAAATTTTACCAACATAATATGCATTTAATAATTTTGTATCTGTATGTACTCTCATGTTAGCCTACTACATAAGTGGAAATATAACATCAGCGTAGGTTCATATCGTTAAGTTAGTTACATTGGTAATTTAATACAAACCACCTACATAAAGTAGTTAGAAGTAGAAACGTAAAATTATAACTAGGGGGAATTGCAGTGTTATAAACCTCCAACACTATTTTAGTGGTCGTGAGCATGTGGGGAAACTTAGTTCGTCAATTTACACCCATTCGTTGTACGTCGTGGCACTTCGTTTAAACCTGAAAAAAAAAAGAAAATCAATTATTAGAACTTTAATTCATGTTTAAGCAAAATTTGACAATTAGCAGAATTACCTTCTTTGTGTAAATTCATGTGAATTTTCATGTGAAATGTGACGGATTCCATTTATTTGACATCACTCGAGATTCTTAAAATCTCGTTTGAACGATTTCCTTTAGTAGCATTTTCATCTTCTTCACCAAACTTATTGAGCAAGGAAATTAGTAGCAGCAAGGGGGTAACAAAGGGCATGCCGTAGACAAATATTCCACCCGAAAGTGCATTCAACACAAACATTTGCAAATATGAACCTGGAATGAAATAGATTGAAACAGAATAAATTCTTATAGTGAAATAAAAGGTAGTTAATTGAAAAAGGAGAAGTTTCGGAATCTAACATTGACGATTTTGATTATGTGTGGCATTTCGTGAAAAACCATTTTTGAAGGAAAAACCAAGTACAGTTAGAAATGTAGCAACCCAGTGTTGACCTTCGTCGTTAAATGAGGGCAAGTTGGAGTGGCGCCAGTGAATACAGCAGATTTGAAAAAGGGCAACTAGTCATGTCATTGGAGATACGTTTTATACCCTGGAGGCTTAACGGTACAAAGTAATTTTATGGAAATTTTTCAGCGTGATCCTGGAATAACAATGGTCATTTCCTGAAAATTTGAAGCGAATTAGAGATTAACAAAAACTTTAAATAAAATAGTGGCCCATAATTATAAAAATTTCGATATTTTTTTAAATCAAGGAGGTACTTTTGAGAAAATCTATAAAAAGAACGTAATTAAAATGGCAATTTAGTCTAATTTGGAAGCAGTTCCAGTGAGTTCATAGTGAGCAGTTCATTTTTGAAATTTTTGTTGTATAACAAAAAGAAAAGAGTTTGACCGATTTGTCGACCTGATTATCACTCGGAAAACTAATGTGCAAATTCTACTCAGAATACATCACAAATTTGGGGCCCAACGTTTAAGGCAAGTTATCCATTACAAATTAGGTTATACATAACAGTAGATAATATCTAGCGAATTTGAAAATCTCATTAGTGAGTTTTATGTGGTTTGATTAATTACACCAAATTAACAGTTTTAACATCCACATTTATCTTCTAAATCCATTTCCAACTAAGGGGTACATGTCCAGTAAAATTTCTGTACACAAGATTCGAAATTTCCGAGATTTCCAAGAATTCCAACGATTTCCAAGGAATTACATTGATTTCCGAGAAATTCCAGGAATTTCCAAAGAATTCCAGGGAATTCTAAGGATTTCCAAGGGAATTCTAAGGATTTCCAAGGGAATTCTAAACAAGTGTACACAAAATTTTTAAGGTATTTGCCCATTGTCTCCAAGCATTCAATTAAATCCAGTTTCCATAATAATCCAAACTTATCCAAAATAACCAAGTTATGTTCAAATTTAGGACAAATTACTGAAAACTGAAAACAAAATTATTAATTAAATAAATCAACTCCAGTTAGATATCTTATAATTAAAATCATAAAATATTCAAAAGAAACCGCATTCTTCGTCTCAATGGTGGCCATTTTCGGTAAACGGTCACGTCCTTCTCCCACGCTGTAATTACAATCCACCTTCGTGACAGGAAAACGTAACAATACAAATTACACTGATAAACACAGATTTTGTGACAAGAAAATTTTTTGGTGTTTCTTCGGCACCCTATAAACAAACTTGAAAACAGAATTTGCCTATCACCCACCAATCTTTAGTAACAAGCATTTACATCTTGCAAATAAGCTCTATATGCACTATATGCATATTGCGTCACTTTGTGTAATGTATCAGCAGTGACGAATATACCGTGTTAAGACAAGGTCCTTTCTGTCTATTACATGCGATGAGTACACACCAAATCAGATATTGGACATTAATATGCATTCGTCGGCGTATGAAGTTGTATACATTTGTACGAAGAGCTTACGAACTTTCTTTCAGTGCTAAAGTGGAAGATCGAGTCATGGGCCCCTTACATGTGGTAAAACTTGTGTAACATTGTTCAGCTTCATTGAAAGATACAAAACGTAAAATGCGCTTTGCAATACCAATGGTGTGGAGAGAACCGAAAGACCATGCCACAGATTGTTACTATTGCCTTACTAATAATACAGGGCTTTAATGAAAAATTTTGTTAAAGCACTAGAAATTTCCGTGAGGCACCCATTAAAAAGGGCATATTTGTGGGACCACAAACACGTAAAGTAATGACATATTGCGAATTGACAACTTGCTGTATGAAGTTAAACTGAGTATGAAGCGCTTTTAAAACAGTTGTGACTTGTGACCTATTTTCTAGGAAATGTCAAAGCTGAAAATTACAACGATGTTATGACTAAATTACTTAGTGGCTGCAGTGAAATAAGATGTAACATGCCCTTAAAAACTCATTTTTTGGATGCTCATTTCGATTTCTTCCCGGAAATATGGGTGCTGTAAACTACGAACAGAGAATGGTTCCACCAAAACATTTCAGCCTCGTAAAAGCAATACCAAGGCAAATGAAGCCTTGATTGCTTGCTGGTTACTGCTGGACATTAATCCATGATGCCCAGAAACCAAATATATTTAGATGATGAAGAGTGTTGGACTCAAGTTGGATCAATTCCTGAAACACTCTATATTGATTTTCTACTATAGTAGATAATTTTTCAGTCCAGTAAACTTTGTTTTCTTCCTGGCAAGTTTCAATGCCGAGAAACATACTCCACATAATTTCAGATTTTTGTTGTTAGCTAATGTACAAATGATTATGTTTCTAAATCCTCAGAAAAATGAAAAAAGTATATCTTCAAAATGTTGTTTAATAGATAGAATTTAGAGTATAAAACCTATTAGTCCAAAATTCTTTAAATTTAACATTAAAAAGACGAATTCAAATACGAATTTACTAAAAAATAGCTGAAAAGTTACAATTTCTTTTGAATAGAATTTGAACAATCAAGCATTCTTACTACTTAAAATCCACAAGCAGTGCTAATACTCTTTATAGTTTTTTTTTTCATTTTTGGATTTGGAATTTCTTGTCGTCTGGTTTGGTTTATTTTTATCCATGGCTCTTCAGTTTGATTACAGTATGGATTATTTTGAGTTTCCATTTATTTTACATTTACATTTTTACTTGTTTTTAAAATTCCCACAAAAAACGGTTATACCCTAATGTATAGTAAACCAGAACCCGTAAAAAGATATAAAAAATTCAAAACCTGTAAAGAATCTATAATTCTGACTGCTGTCTGCACAATACAAGCGTTGATTAGAAAAACATATATAAAATAAAAATGAAATCTTTGCATGAGGTGAGAAACAGAGATGAAACGTGCATACATTAAAAATTTTAGAAATTTGAAGATGAGAACCAACTAGAATTATCTAAATACTTTTGTCTTTTATAATAATAATATTATTTACAATAATCATAATCGACCAGACATTGTGCTAATTAATAAAATAGACAAACATGCAGTCATCATAGATGTCGCTGTGCCTCTATCTAAAAATATATTAAGTACAGAAAAGGAAAAAGTTCAGAGGTATGAGGCACTAGCGATGGAAATGTCGACTGTGCGGAGTCTCAATTCTCAATTCTCAACTCTCAATTCTCTCAAAATTCTCAAAATTAAAAATTAAAAAAACTTGAAATTGTCTAAATTTAAATTTAAAATTTTATAAATTTTAATAATATAATTATGTAAGTAGAATATAAGAATAACTAAATGTTAAGAATTAGATGGTTGGAGTTAATCCCCATCTTATTCTAATCCCCACATTGTATGTGAGTCCCAAAATAAAAGGAAAATATAAATAATAATAATAATAATAACTAGTTTTAAATTTTTAATTTAGTTTAGATATTATAATCTAAAAACTAATTCTAAAAATTAACTAAAATAATATACTTAAAAATAAAAATTAATAACAATATAACAAGTTAATTAAACATTAAAAAAAATCAATATTATTATAATAATAAACAATGTTTAATGAACTTGTATTAAAGTTTTAATTTAAAATAGTACGCCATTATACAGGGTGACCCAGACCACCCGTATCAGTACTTTTTTTCAAAAACGGTAAGTCGTAGAAAGTTGGGCTAAAAAAATTTATGACAAAAGCCCTAATGACGAATCTAATGGTGATATTATTATTTCCGGGAAAAGTCGGCATCCAGAGTAGTTTGCTCCAGAAAGTCCAGAAATCCAGAATTTTAAATGGCACCATATGTTGAAAGTGGTATCGTTGGAAAGCTACTTAAAAAATAAGCAAGTTTTGTAGGAAAAATTTTTTTAATACTCCCACCCCTTTTAAGTTATATTCGACTTAAGTTATTAAGTTATTATTTTGATTATTTTGACTTTATTTTAAAAATTGGCATTCAAAATCTAGCTATCAGGTTAGACAATAAACCAGAAAAGCTCAACAGTGTTTGGAAATAAATGGAAGACATTTTGAACACTTGTGACATTGCTCTAACGCGGTAGCTGGATTTAAAGTGCTGACCCTTAAAGTTAAGTTCGTTATAAGATATTGAAATTTAATAATTTCAAGTGAATATAACTTAAAAGGGGTGGGAGTAATAAAAAAAATTTTCCTACAAAACTTGCTTATTTTTTAAAGAGCTTTCCAACGATACCACTTTCGACATATGGTGCCATTTAAAATTCTGGATTTCTGGACTTTTTGGAGCAAACTACTCTGGATGCCGACTTTTCCCGGAAATAAAAATATCACCATTAGATTCGTCATTAGGGCTTTTGTACTAAATTTTTTAAGCCCAACTCTCTACGACTTACCGTTTTTGAAAAAAAGTACTGATACGGGTGGTCTGGGTCACCCTGTATAGGTATACAAAATTAATTATAATATGCTGCCACCCAGTAGCAACGTGATTTCAATTAATATTGTCAATGCAATATTTTCAATATTGTCTGACAATATTGTCAGACACTTGTTAAATATTTTATCCCCCTGAAAATTTTTGACTGGTTGGTTTGCTCTTTTCTAACTTGTTTTATGACGAAATTCAAATTATTTCTTGTGGGATAATAATGCACTTGATCTATCATCATCATCATTATCATCATCTACACGTGTAAGACCGCGGTCCGTTACGTTACGACTTGATAGATAATATAGGAATTCATACATTTTATTTAATAAAATGATAGTTAGATAATTATCTACCCAAAAATTCGGGTATCTTTTACCCTCCATTAGAGAAATACCTTTATACTTTATTTTTGCTCAATACTCATAATTTTATTTCAAAAATTTGGACTATTATTTTTACATTGTCATATGAAGATATAATATTGGGTTATGATGAGAACTATTATATTCTGTTTGTGATTACAGTCGTTACTCGTGTCCAAATATGTACAAGAACTCAAGTATGAAATTGAGCAATTAAAATAGTATAGTTATTTTGCACTTGTGTCGTACTCAAGTATAGATCCAACCAAGTTTCAACTACTAATATATAAGTATAACCGATATTATTGCTAATATCTAAGCTAGTAGCTAATTGTTTGGTTCTTGTATCGTAATTGTTTTGCAAATAAAAACTTTTAAATTAAGTCATTACTTATTTTGAGAATATGTTTCTCAAATACTTTTTTAGCTCTAATCAGCTCTAACAAATACTATGCTCCGCATGCCATTTATATTATGTACATACGTATATACACCGCAGCTAACCTTGACTAGCGTCGAGTTCTTGAGGAATTGTTCAGTTAACTATAAAAAGAAAACTCTGGTTTTAAGGGTTCTAAGTAAACCAAATAAAATAAAAAACAGTTCCTGTCAGTGGTACAGACTTTTTGCTTTTAATAGCTGGAACTTCTTCATCTGCACCAGCTGTTCTGTCCACTTCTAAAAAATCAGTCTCTATATGACGCTGACAATAAATAACTCGAGAGAATCGAACTCTTTATGGATAACCTAACTTGCCTGAATATTTTTAATAATATTGCCACGAATCTAATTTCGTGGGGGGGGGGGGTTGATGTAGCTCAGAATTCCATATAACTGGGTGTAACGGGGGTTGAAACATAATTATAACGCAAGTGTTGGTTAACGATAAATATATTAAGTAAAATTCCTAATATCGAAAAACAATACAAAAAGCTCAATTACAAAAAGATAATTTACCCTAAATACCATATATTGCGAGGAGGAATGCCATTGCGACGGACATAGTTTCCAGCGGTCACTATTCCAAAACCGAATTAACCGGACGACTGACTGTCTTAATGACTGTCTACCCTTTTTATGGTATTCCTCCTCAATCTTAAAATTATAATATTAATTCTAATTGGTTATAATAACTTATTGTTAAATTAATATCATTGGTTATTGATCGCGCTTGATCAGCAGGGCAATGTTCTTCTTTAAGTTTTGCTTTATCATTAATCACACCGGATATTAAATGTTACTTTGTATATTAACTATGAATTTATTTATGTACCGTGTGATAAATATTTACGTAACAATATATTATAAATTAAAAGTATAGTTGAAAATAAAATTAAAACTACCTACGAGTAAATTTTAAAGAAAACCTTAAGTTTCTTCTCCGTCAGGTACAACTCGGCTCCGCCGACTCAGTGCCAAGTCAAATCGGCGACAAGCCAACTCGGCGCCAGATCAAGTCGGCGACAAACCAACTCGGCGCCAGAAAATTCGGCGCCAAGTAAATAATAAAATATTTGTTAAATCGTTATTGTTATAATGATTTCACATACAGGGTCGTTCGCATATTGTAATGGTTCTCTTATCAGGTCCATAACAAGGGTATGTCTTCCTAATTCTAAAATGTTTTATAAGTGATCGTGGGACAGTTAGGCCTATGACAGTTGGCCATCGACAACTAGCCCTGGCGACAATTGGCCTTCGGGATCTGTATGCAAAAATTTCCCAAATCAACTTCAGAATTAGCCCCTCCCCCCCATCCACCAAGCACCCAAACACCTTCCTCCGAAATCAAAATTTTGTATTGGTAATGATTTCCAAAATTTGTTATTATATTGTTGTGGTTTTAAGTAATTGTAATTTAATTTGTTACGGAAAACTTTATTTTATATTAATTTCATTTGATAATATTAAATATCGTCCAATGTTATTATATTAGATAGAAATCTTGGGATTAGGATCGCAAAATTAAAAACAAATTAACTATCTGTCAACGTTTCGGCTCATTTATTGAAGCCATCTTCAAAGACTTTAATATAAGAAACATATTGGTAAATACAAACGATAACATAATAGTTTTGATTTCACACCCACCTAATAGTAGAATGGAAAATGTTTTGGGTAGACAATATATAAGACAATATAAAAGCAGTTAACGTAAATAATATTAAATAAATATAAATTTATAAAATGAAATATTAAAATCAATTTTAAAAATTAAATGACGATTAAAAAATAAATTTTGAATTGTGACAAATGACAAAATCAAATAACAAAAACTTTTTGAAATAAATCAAATCAAAATACAGTAACTAGTCTTAAATCATCCCCTAAAACCAAAAGAGTTATAAGAGTTTTAGCTTGAGTATATTTTATTTATATTTTGGTTTTAGAGGATGATTTAAAATTAGTTACTGTATTTTGATTTGATTTACTGCAAACTTTTTCGTAATCGAACTCAACTCCACTTTACTCACTTAATATTTGACTTGGTAATAATGGCGTGCAGTCTTCTATAATACCAGGTACCAGACACAAACTTAACATGACTTGAAGTCAAACTTCGAAAATATTTAACTTAATTTTGAAATTGAGAAGCTCATTTTGAAGCTGAAATTGAAATTAAACCAAATTTATAAAATTTCTGTATTAGGTCGTGGAATCAAAACCAGCATTTTTACTTTTGCAAACTTTCATACCATTAGTTAATAGGACTACACTTCTAGATATTATATGTATTTTGTAGTTTCTTAAAAAATGTTTTTCTTGTGTTTGTCTTTGGTACTCTTTGCGTTATTGTCGTTGCGCCTTGCAAATTTAATAATTGCATGCCAAATAAAATTTTACTTTTAATGCATGGCTGTCAAAATGCAACTAACAAAGTTTATATTTAATGATTTGAAGATTGGTAGGGTAATAATCTGCTCAAATTAATATCGATAGATTTGTTGCTATTACAATGTTTTTTTTTCTTTCAATGTACAATAGATACAAATTATTCTAGTGACATTATACCAGTATTTTATAGAATAATACAATTAATCCAAAGTATTATTCGAATATGTATTATGCTATTTACAAATTAAATGAAGATTAATCGAATTGAAAATTTTTTTAAGCATATAGCCGAAGTTTCCAACTTTCTTGAAACTTGTTTAATTACAGTACGTTAGGTAGGTACAGCATTACATTCTAAAACAAGTAAGTTCTTAAATAAATTTTCTATAAAAATATAATTAATTATTACACTAATTAAAAGTTTTACACTTTCACTTTACTTTTTAAATATTTTTTGGATGGAGATTTTTTAAATAGGTATTTTGTTTCAAATTTTAATATCAAGGAAAATCGATCTAGTGTATAATGAATAACTAATACAATTTAAATTCAATTATAAAGTAGTTGACTAAAACCATGATTACAACCACAAGATATTAAGCACATTGTAATTATTGTGGATTCAATATACCTTAGTACTACAACAGGTAACACAGATTTAGGTCATGTCTCGGAATGCATTCCTGTTTTTTTATTTTAAATTTATTTTATCTGGCAGTTTTTTGATATTCATTTAAATTTGGCTTGATTTTTTTACTTTCCAGTTAACTATTATTTCAATTTGTATATATTTTATATTTTGTTTCTTCTGACATAATATCTATTTTGCAAATACTTTAGTCTGCAAAATGTTATGACAGTTTCTGGATCAAAATCTATTAAATATAATCGATTCGATTAAACAATGTTGATAAAGATTGCAGCGAGGGCTATTTTATAATGTAAACAATATAATATTTTTCATTACTCCATTAGGAAAAGTCTCATATTTCAATAAGCTCCACATGTCATGAAAGTCACATTTTTCACGCACTAGAGTGCGTGAAAAGTAATTTTCCCCGCACTAGTGCGTGAAAAATAAAAATACATAGAGTTTAAAATGCTATTTATTGATGGTTAAATTAACAACTACATTTTTTAAATCATGAAAATAAACCTGAGGCACGGCTTCGGCAGTTTTTGATGTTGAAGGTTGCGGTTGACCAGTGACTCCTTGCATGACTGCAGGTTGACCTAAAATTTTCTCAGCTACGTCTAGCTTCTTGGTCTCGCAATCTTCAATGTAACCTTCAGCGACAGCATCGCTCTTCCATCCTGCATGTCGCTTAAGAGTAGTTATATCGGCGCCAGCATTAATCAACAAAGTGGCCGATGTTCGCCGAAAACAGTGACCGGTGTATCTGGCGGGATCCTCCAATTGCAGGTAAGTCGCGATCTTGCGGGGAATTCCTCCGACGGTGTTAATTCCAACGCATTACTTCGTGCACTTCCCTCGCTGGTAGTTCACAAAGAAGCGGTCATGTCCGGTGTCCGTCGGCCGCAGAGCGATATATTAGTTGATAATATCAAGGAGATCGATACCTCCAAACTGCCCAGACGTAATCTTGAAATTCCTAACAACATTGTTCTTGGTGTTAGGAATGTTAATAGTAATGAACATATCTCCCACCTTGATATTTTCAACTTTCAGGAACGTCAATTCCTCTCTTCGGCACGCACCGCTTATTCCAATTATTAACACAACCTGCAATGAATAAAAACACATTAACTTTTGTCATCAAATGAAGATTTAAATGTATTACCTTCATCAACAAAAACTCCTCGCCAGCCACCTTCAGGAATTGCTCCACGTTTTCTTTGGTAAAAACTGCAGAGTTCTTTGGGGGATTGCACTTGCGATTTTGCGATTTTAAAAATGCAATTAAAATCGGAAACTTGCTGATATCCACGTTCTCGTTGACATTCAATGTGGACCTCAACATCGAATATATACTCCACATAGTGGAGCTTTTGATGACTTTGCTTTGTTGCTGAAAGTATGCGAGCAAAGTGTTTACTTTTATAGATTTTACTCGATTATCCGAGCACCACGATTTAAATTTGACGTAAGTTTTGTTATAACGTGCTTTACTTTTTTCCGGAATTAGCTGTTGGACAGCTAACGCGGCAGACTCTCCCACATCGGAGCACTCAGAATCTTCAGACAACATGTTAAAAATCTAAGAAATGCAAAATTATAACTAAAATTCGTTAATTAATATAAAAACTTACAAAACAGTTCACGCAATGGAACTTTTTAGTGTAACTATGTACATCATTTTTTGTTTTTTATCTAACAAACAAATTTGTACTAAATCAAGGAGCTCAATTTAAATTTAAATTTCAGATTCTCATAAAATTAATATATGAAAATATTTGACTAAATTGACTTGAAAAATATATGAAAAATATATTTCTATACACGTGGGAAACTATTATTGAAAATTACTATAGATTTATTAAATTTCTAAATTAAATATAACTACCTTTGCAAAACAGAATATTTTATTCAAGTGAGCTCATAAACTTCCGATTTAGTCAAAATGCCCGACTTTGATTTTTTATTATTAATAAAGTTGAGTTTATTGTCTGTTTAATAAATAAATATTTATAATATGAAACATATACACAAGTATTTACAAAAATGTGATTATATTATATAACAGGAATAAAAGAACATCATCAAACATCAAACAATAAAATGCATAAATAAATATGTTAATAAATATTTAATAAATAATAAATGTCTTTTCTCGATTTTCTCGGAAGAAAGTTAAAAAATATTTGTCAAATATTTGAATAATCACAATTTCAGCATCGTCTTTAAAACAGATAATAAACTCAACAAATTTATTAATAACGCATAATCGAATTCGGACATTTTGAGTGTTTGAGCTCTGAACAATTAAGAAATAAATATTTTCTTCAATAAATTGTTAACCATCCCCCTTATTTGAACCTATAAAAACGGTTATGTGTAGTATACCCCTACCTTTATTATATCACTTTCCAAAAATCTCTTGCTTTTGAAAAATACCTGCTCCGACACCCCGAACAATATTTAAATGGATTCTCTCTAAATTTTCTTTTTAGTTCATCTCCGAATGATGCCATAGGATGGTGAAAACGTTTATGGTATTTTATACTTACAGTATATTTTATTTCTGATAACTTAAAAACAATTTAGTTCTGAACTTTCATCCATTCTCAAACGTTTACCTCTCAACAGAAGCGTCATGTCATGACACATGGAAGTCTTTGCTATTCAGGACACATTACCTCGGATATTTGCAATTGTCTGCTAAGGGAAGGTGCTGGGAATGAATTTTTCATTCCCACTAGGTGCGAACCTCAATTTTCAGGTTAACACTCAACTGTCAAACTGTAATCGTTTCTTTTTCTTTATTACTCGTACCTACCTAATAATATCTTAATGTAATTATTTCTCATATTAGTATAATAATAAAATTAAATGTAAAGTTATATAGTCGTTTGTCAACTTCAAAGTAACAATCAAGAAATTATTAGAAATTGTTCAATTTATGCAGAAGCTTGACATGATATGTATGCATTTCTGTAGATAATTACGTTAGTTTCAACCTCGAAATTGCTATTTATTATACTATTCTTTAAAATCCAATAATACCAGTATTTAAAACGTGAAAAGAAAATATAGAAATATTCAACTTCCGTTAAACGAAAATTACTAAAAGTAATACAAAAAGAAATTACTAAAAACTAAAAAAAGTTTACTACAAACACTACTACACCATTATTATTATTATTGAAAAAGTATCGACTAACTACGACAATATTGAATATAATTTATATATTGTATAAAATACATAATAATTATGACTCGATGCATATTATAGAGTGATAGGTGAATGCTGATCCTGTGTTTCACAAGAACACCAAATAAATCTAACGTTGGAATGTAATGGAAGCGGTGAATAATAGATAAATAACCCTACACAGCATACATCGGGACTAACATTTAAATCAAAATTAAAAAATTTAAAAAAAACTATAAATTAATTAGAAACCGCTGGAAAAAATAAAATAATAGCATACGATCCTAAATAAATACGAAATTTAAACCATAAAATGCACCAAAGCACTAAAAGAATATATCTTCAATGGAATCACTAGCCAAACTAGGTTTAATAAAATAAATCCTTTTATTTAAAAATTACGTATCCCACAATGACTTTAAAAATGTAACTTATCTTTCGTACCTTTTCATTACAAAATTCAAAAGTCCGCTTCGTAAGATCAAATGTCGCTTTTCTATTTTCCTGTCTAATGCCAGGATTTGAACAAAATTAATAAAATATTAAGCAGAACAAAACAGTCAAATACAGTTGAGTACCCAATAATTGTGCAATCAATCTGTTACTTTGTAGAATTACATTGATTAACCAAACCCATCTATTCAAATCACATTACAATTACTAAATTAAAATCTTCCAATATGGTACGTCCACATTCATACTAGGCAATCTTCAACTCAAACGAAAGATGAGGCCGATTGAAACCACGAAACCTGTTAGCCAACAACAATTTTTTTAATTTGAACTGAATATGGCTACACTGACTTGCACACCATAACGAAAATTTCCAACCTTCCATCAACTCATGCGACGAAGGAAAACCATCATCATAGTTTGTGATATCAAAAACCATATTCGGAAGCCATCGATAACCAAACACAATATCAGTAATCAATGTCTCGATAAAATCACACGTACGAAGTGCGTCAAAAACAATACACCTGTTTCAAGCATACAACAGATGCTTCCCAAAAAGAGTGGACACCTGAGGCTGATTATAATTGACGTCAATCAAGGTCACGACAAGATCTTTATAAAAAACCACAAAGACGCCATACGAAAAATGTTAAAATAATGAAAACTTTGTAAAATCCCCAGTAGCAAAGAATCAAAAAATTGAACTGTGCTTAGAGTATCAGCAATATTTACTCAAAGTAAACACAACACAAACACTGAAAAATATTTCAAAAACAAACAAAAAGAGCAACACAAAAGGCGTACAAAATTAGACTAGTTTGATAGCACGAATAAATTCGAAGTTACTATTAATTGCTACGGCTTAAAATATAATGTATGGTGTACAAGAACTGTACCTAAACAAAATTCAAACAAAATTTAGTTAAAACGATCGAAAAGAGAGAAAGATGGATCTACTAGAACTTGTAGAAATCCGAAAAACACAGAAAGACCTTAATTGTTCATGCCTTTTTCACTCTAAATTTACAAGTAAAAATTTGTTTTTTATTTGAAAATTATTAGTTATTAGTTATTATACTCAATTCCTTTACATTTAATTTCAAACTTTTACAATTTCAATATTAATATAGCATTTATACTAAATATGTAGTACGAATATACAATGTACATACGCTACAAAGTATAAGGAAATCATTTATGAAAAAATAATTTAGATATTTCGATCGAATCTTAAATGAAGCTCGTTCAAACGTTCATGTAATGGTTTGGTTATAAAACATTGAGACACTCTCGGCACATGTTACCCAGTTTTCATTTGAAATTGATGCAAAAAATTTGATATTCATTTAAAATTTTAAAAATTAGTTTTGAAAATGTATAATAAATTATATTGTAATAGTCATTAAAATAGGTCAGAAATTTCATTGTTATTACCCATCCGATCCGATGTATTACTATAAGTAAACAATTCATCTTCAGCTTTTTCTATGCAATGTATGGTAATCAACTTTTTTCTCTGAGTGAAAGGTTTCAGCATTTTTGACCTCGCAGCTGCCTCAACCTGATTGAGGAATGTGCCCGTAACCCTGTTTTGATGCTTTACGGCTTTACGTAGCTTTGGATACATGGAAACGGTGATAGAAATTTTAAAGCTTCATCGTATTCGAACCGGGTACCTTAAGCGTCAGCTGCAGTTGTATGACTAACTTACTACACTAATGATCGATATCATCAGTAAAAAATTAATAGATGCAAACAGAAATATGAAAATAATTTATTTTATTGTTTCATATTTATTATCAAGAATACATAATCCGTACAACAGGAGTGATAAATTGAGTAATAAAATCCGCAATAAAACTTACATGTGGAACACCCTTGATTTGAAAAAGAACTCAAAATAAAAAATTTTAAGTAAATTTGTGGTTTTTAGTATGTATTTATGGTTAAATTCAAACAAATATAAGAATAATACAATACGTAGAAAATCAAAATTCAAAAAATTTAAAAAGGAGACAATTAACACATAACAGGTCTGGATTAAGAAAATTTGAAAAAAATGAAAATTTCGTAATACGAAATAACGTAATAAATAACGTTATATTGTACTTCGTATTTCAAAATTTGAAAAAAATGAAAATTTCGTAATACGAAATAACGTAATAAATAACGTTATATTGTACTTCGTATTACGAAATTTTCATTTTTTTCAAATTTTCTTAATCCAGACCTGTTATGTGTTAATTGTCTCCTTTTTAAATTTTTTGAATTTTGATTTTCTACGTATTGTATTATTCTTATATTTTTTTGAATTTAACCATAAATACATACTAAAAACCACAAATTTACTTAAAATTTTTTATTTTGAGTTCTTTTTCTAGTTTTACGCCTCACGGTTAAAAAACGTGGTAAATTTTTGAATTTTGAATTTTTTCAAAGTTTTTAGAAATCATATTAAGAGGGCAGTGCCTTCGGATTTCAAACTAGCAGTGCTAGGTAAACGAATTTCTTAGTTCAAATCATTTTTAAATTATTCATACTTCATGTAACAAGTTCAGTTTTGATAATCTTTGGAGGTTATGGTAAGTCAATTTTGTACAATTTGGTCGATAATTTTGTTTAGTTTGAAATTTTTTTCTTCTTATTTCACAATGTAATCGTAATCGATGCGTGCAACTGAAGAATGGCAATAACCATGAAATAACGTTATATTGTACTTCGTATTACGAAATTTTCATTTTTTTCAAATTTTCTTAATCCAGACCTGTTATGTGTTAATTGTCTCCTTTTTAAATTTTTTGAATTTTGATTTTCTACGTATTGTATTATTCTTATATTTTTTTGAATTTACCCTTGATTTGAACTGTGCACATAATATCGTTTCAAACATCGCTGCGTCTCGATCGCACTTAGGTTATTTTAAGTTTGATCGATTAATGAAACCTATGAATCTGAAATCACTGTTGGCTTTCTAGCTGAAAGAAAATTGTTTAAAAAAAAAAACACAATGGAAAAATATTTCAGCACTTTTATGAAATCAGATTCTATCGAACACAATACTAATTTTTTACCTAACATTTATTATAAAAACATTCGAATTAGTTATTGAATTAATTGGTTTTCTGAGTAGGTAAGGTATACCTACATACTTAGATTAATATGTAACATTTTCTAATAATTTGTTGTACATAGTTATAATACCATTACTTCAATTATAATTTTTGTTAATTATAGGATACCTACACCACAAATTTCAATATATTGATCGCAATAAATTATTATCTAGGTAGGTATTTAATATAGCATATGCACCCCTAAATGGAAGGTCGTTGTTTACATTTGTCACTCATTTTAATATTAATTAGAGTTTTAAAGTTAGAAATCGTGTTTCTCTTTTCTAACTATTCATGAAAACCATCTCTGTTTTAATCTCAAAGGCAGCAATTTGCTTATGTTAAATGAGCCTACATGCTATAGGAGGGCTTGACCTCTCGCTATGTAAGCAAGCAATGCACTGTGTCAACTTAATAGCAAGCAGTAAAACCATTCAATATTCTTGATAACCTATATCCATCTAATTAGTGTATTTTTAATAAATTTTAACATTTCCTTCTCCATATAATGTTATATCTCAAAATATTAAAATACCGGCTATTGTTCGGTGATTTTATTTAAATAAATCCCTAATTATTGACTAATTATTATAGTTTAGTTAAGTTTTAGAAATATTTATAGTTATTAAATTATTTACGTGACTCACAATATTAATAACCAGTATTTTGACAGGAAGAATTATGCCAGCCAAGTTCTGACAGGTTCTTTCGTAATAGACAAGCGCAGAGAGACGAAAATTTCTACAAACTAAATTTTGTGGCAAACCAGATGGTTAAATATTATCATGTCAAACTTAATGCAAAATGGATAGGTACCAAATTACGTATGTTATTTTACATTGTTGGTCTTTGTAAAAATTACAAAAAAGGATCGTATTGTAGTGAAATAATGAAGTAGTTAAGTTTGAACTAATGAATTGTTTAGTACTAGACGCCAATAAAATTTTATTGATTTTGTATAATCCATAACTAAACTTAAAAATCTTTTTAAATAATTGTCAACTAATATGAAATGTTGACAAGTCAAATGCAAAATAGGTACATGTTATATTAAAAACTCGGAAAAAATTATAAACTTTTATGATTGCAATGGTTAATGCATTCATATAATTCAGGATTTAAAAAAACAAACGGAAGAAAAACACGTATAAAAAAATAAAACACGAGAAAATGGTGCCTACGATTTAACACAAGGAATGATTGTGAAAACAGCTATACAATTAAAGACATTCTTAGTAAAGAAATTGGTTTGTTTCCAAGTGCTAAAGTGCTCTTGATTCAACATGATACCACCATGATATTACACAACCGAAAAACAGTTTGCTTTCCCATTCTATCTACAAAGTAATTTGTTTCAAAGAGGCCACTCTTACTCGATTAAATTTTTAAAATTAAGTGACAAATTAAATAGTAGGTAACGTAGAATAATTTAAAAAATTATGTTTAACCAAAAAGCAACTGGTAGGTAGTTCATTTAAAACAACCACCTATAGCGTTAAATAAAAATATAGCAAAACGAATTTATGAAAGCCAATTTTTTTATGATTCAATCAATATCTACTAATTTTAAAATACTTTTCTTTGGCCTTGATTTAAAAATATATATTGTACTCATGCATGTATTGATTGACTAAATTTTGCAGACAATATAGTTAAAAACAGTGTTATTCAATATTAGTAATAGGTACCTAATAGGAAATAGATAGTGATTCAGAATTATAAAACCTCGTAAGTAGGTATTAAAAGTAAAATTTTGTAGGAGGTTTAAAAAATGTACTAACCTTACTAGTATCATTAGAATTGCTTTTGCTTTGGATTTCAACAATTATTATTGAAAGTAATATCTGAATGGCTTTTTAACAAGTTTTTAACAAGTAAACCTTTGGGATACAACGTTTTTAAGTATATTTTCTAATAACATAATTTTTGAAAAAATTCGACTTACGAGGTGGTCACTGAACACTGAAATATAAAAAGTAAACTTGTGTTATATTAAATATGTTAATTATCATAGAGGGTAATAGCGAAAATTTAAAAAAATTATTGAAAATGATCAATAAAGGTGAATTGTTTCTGTCAGATTTACTATTGAAAAACTTCTATAACTGCAATTAGTTTAGTAACTTAAATTAAAATGAAAGTGAGAAATTCGGGACAAGGCAAATTTGGTGCTAACAGTTTCAGCTTAACGCCAATTCGATGATATTTCGATGTAAAGGAAAGCTATTGAATGTGAACCGTTCAGTTGTAAAAATGAATTTTTAATCTAATATTTATTATTGGTTTGAAAAATATATTCATATTAATACATTCTTAATTTGCAAAATAAAATAAAATTAAAACTTCAATATAACAAGTTAATTAAATCATTAATAAAATTTTTTTACCTAAATCACTTATCTATTGATTATGATAAGAATGAGCTGTATACATCATGTATAATTTTTAAAATAAATCTTAGTTAATAAAAAACTTATAAAAATGATTACATCAACCAAACGATTAACTCTTGTTTGTAATCTAAAAACAATGAATTAATCTAATTTTTTTAATTAAAAATATTAATCAAAATTTGATAATACAGGCTAGATAAGTTAGTTGTACTATATACTAATACCGGTGGCTCCAATTTATTCATGTTTTCTTGTAACTACACAATCATAATAATATATTTTTGCTTTTACTTATTTGCCACTACGGTATTTACGAGAGTTTTATTTCAATTGTGTTTGCAGTTGTTTAAGAATATTTGTTTTTGATTAGATAAAAATATGATAAATTAAAATTTTTTTAAATTTTATTTTTCTATTTCAAAGTACATACCTACATTTATTATCTTGAAATATTAAAATATAAATAAAAAAATTGGTAAAGTATAAAAAATGCTGCTTGGAATAATTGTTATTATAGTAATATCTCAATTAAACTATGAAAACGGAGGGATACCGGGCCGATTGAAAATAAAATCAAACAAATAAGACTTGTTATGCCGACGTTTCGGAAAATTTATTTTTACTCCTCATATTCATTTTATTGCAAAATTAAATAATTCAACATCTTGACATGTTAGGTGATTACATCAAACGAATAATTGTCTTGTTTTAAGATCTTATAATATGTATTCTCTTTTTTTAGTCTTGAAAATGGAAAAATAAATTTTCCAACACATCGGCATAACAAGTCTTATTTGTTTGATTTTATTTCCAATCAGTCCGATATCCCTTCGTTTTCATATTATTGTTTTTGGATGAGAATTGTGTTACTTATCTATACTAAAATTATATTTATTTGAATAACATTGTCTACTTACGAGTATTTTCAAATGAACAAAAAAATTTATATTTTGGTTAGGTAAATTTTCCTCCTAATACCTACTTCATCTTTTTACTTCTTACTGTATACAATTCTACATCATTTGTGACTTGTAGTATTAAGCAAGTTCTTTGGATAACTACATCCTGATTAAACATTATCTGAATCGCACAAAATGAACTTACACAAAGTTGAAGCAGAGGTAGGTACAGTTTATTATAATAAACTTCAAACATTTTTTAACATTGAAATTTATTTTAGTTTTATTACTTTATTAATAATTTTAGTTTATTTTTAAAATTTAATTTAATATTAGGTATTTTTGTGTTCCACTAAATACTTTCGAAGTAAACTTTGAATGTCAATCCATAAAAAATGATGTCATTATTCTAATCTATTGATTGATGTAGGCCAAAGGTATATCAAATTACTAAATTATTTGAAAATAAAAGTGAAAACTGTAACATTTATAACTAGATTATATTATTTAATAATCAACAGAAAATGTTGTGTAATTTAGAAGATTCTATGATTATGTGTTTTGAATTTAGATTTGTATGGATCGCAGGGCAAACATATCAGTAGTCGTAGTCAATCAATTTGTCAGAACTAAAAATTGAAAGTCCTCTTCTCTCTATCTTCCATTGGCTTTCATTGTACAATGTTTTGTTTCACCAAAATTCTTTAATCTAACGTTAGCATTGGTGTTGGTACCAAAAACATCGTAAACTTCGAACTCAAATACGGCCTATATCTTTCTATTTTCCCGCTGGTTTTTCCCCGCAGCATGATTAAGTTTCGTATTTACCTATATATTAATTTATGTAACAATAAATGCTATAATAAGTATATGTTCTGGATTAGAAAGTTAGAAAGTTGCTTGAAATTTCTAAAGATAGGTTTTGCCCTATACATATTTACTAACAAATAGCAGCGTTGGCATGGGTAGTGAATAACGATCGTATTCCGCATTCGTGAATTTACAAATTCAAATTTTCACGATTTGTAAATTTTTATTTTCGCGGCGAAGGTTTACACGGAATGAAGTATATCGCTGTTATTTAAAAAAAAATTTGTTAAAGAAATGAAAGAGTAGTATAACATGGGCAAGGAAATCGATTCTACAAAGAAGTCGAATTAATTAAACTGAAGAGCTTTCCGAACATCTTGAAGATTTAATAAATTTAAAAAAAACTGAATACCATTTTCAGCACATATTGGATCCTATTAGCCCCATAATTCTGAAAAATAATACTAATATGAGAGAAGCTATACCGGTAAAAATCAAACTGGAAATTTTCCTTCAATATTTCTGGGGACTCTTTTATTGTTTGTGTACACCGACAGAAGAACATCCAGACTTTATAGTTTTTGAAATTTTGATTATTTCTAGCAAATAAGAACTGCGTAGTTCTTTGGTATTACATATACAAACTTCAGTAAAGCCTTTAAACCGTAAGTATCGAGGTGGTTTTCTTATCGCACAAGAAACGAGGTGGTTTACCCCAATTTTGTTTTAAAAAGATAAATACACTTAGACGATGTAAATAACACTGCCCGACGCCCGAGAGGTACATGAAGTCCGATGATACAATGATTACACCTATCGATGTCGTTAACTGACGGCAGACCACAGTGTTGGCTTGATGTGATCACTAGTTGAGTTATGAGCGGAAATTCTGGGTTCAAATCCCGGACTCGGCAGAATTTCTTAGCTCAGCCCTCTGGTGAACATCAAAACTGTGGATCGAAATACTAATAACTTTCCTTAACATCTTAATGGAAAACGGGGTACAATAAGCCTAGAGCTTCAGTACAAAGTGGGCATGAAACCACTATCCGTGCAGCTAATTTGGAAAAACTGACGGCAATTTCAAAATCTACTGGGAGCTCTCACACCCCACCTCGCTACTTACGGGTTAATTTGCACTGAGGCAGCTATCCTTCTTGCACCAGCAGCACGAGATTCTCTTAGAAATCCACAAAACAGGCTCGTTGCAATCTAGTTCCAAAAATTTCAATATTTATTCCTATTTCGCTAAACTTCCGAATAAATATTTTATTTGCGAGTTGTGTGCAATGTAATGACGAATTATACCCGTACCGTGGTGTGGGTGTTTTAAATTGATTTGCAAAGTAATAGAGCTTTACACCAATCGTGTTGCACACTAATAAAATTGCTCAAAAAACAAGTTGAACACTGCCAACCAGGCGATATTCGTCTTGACTTCAGATTATTATTCAGATTGATTTACAGAATGCTTATAAACTAATGACACATTTCCGAAGTTTAAAAAATTTTAAATGTAATTTAATTATTACTAACTGTTATTTTTTACAGCGAGATTTATTGTGAATCTAAATCCATTGGCTTACTGCATAAAAGATAACTATAAATTCTTATTATTTTTTTATTATCTGATAAGTTTTATATTTAAACATGTTTTAGAAATAATTTGTATAAAAATGTATGAATTTAATGTAATTTCACATTAAGATTCTTTCTATTTATTATTGAAATGAGGTGTTACTTTAAATCCATACGTTTTTTTATTTCGTTTATATTCTCTATTAAATTTTAAGATTGTAAGAGGCTTTATAAAAGAAATTTAATATAACTTTATATTATGTGAGCAGACAAGGCAATATATTTTATTAGATTTTAGGATTTGCTATTACAAAATATCACAAAACTACGTATGTATCATACATATGCCAAATACAACAAAATTTCGATATCATATGAGCTTTGCATTAGATTTAGAACCTTATTAAATAAGGTAATTTTATTGTTTTTAACAATAAACTTTATTTTTGGATTACATTTTCAATTTAAAAATTTAATACTTAATTTAAAACATGCAAGTATAAGGTATATCATATTATTGTATCTAATGATAATCTAGAAATTGAACTCAAAATTAAATTTTAAGTAAATTTGTGGTATGTAGTATGTATATTAATGGTTAAATTTAAAAAATATAAGAATAATACAATACGTAGAATCGAAAATTCAATAAAATTTAAAAAACGACAATGATCAACATAACAGGTCTGGATCAAGAATATTTGAAATTATGAAAAATCTATAATGTAATATAACGTTATTTCATGGTTATTACCAATCATCAGTTACATTTAACAGATATACCTAGTCGGGACATAAATTCTGTTACCTGTAAAGAACCGTTAGATTTTACAGCTTAAGATTACAGAGGGTGGAAAACAATTACATATTTAGAAAGCCCTTTCTTTTGGCAACTTGTACAGACTATAGTTAAAATTTTTGAGTTCAACCAGCAACATGGATTGGGGTGTGAAAGAAAATCGGATAGCAGTTATTGCGTTACATAAATGTGGTGTATCAAATAGTGAAATTTTAAAATTGCTAAAGCCGTTAAAAATTTCAAAAATGTTTGTAAGTCGTGCTATAAAACGGTTTACCGATACAAATGCAATAGCTGACAGAAAAAGAAGTGGACGTCCTCGTACCATAAGAACTCCACGAGTGATTAAAGCAGTGCGTGAAAGAATACGACGAAATCCTCTGCGAAAACAAAAAATTATTGCTATGGAGATGCAAATTTCAAGAAAAAGCGTGTCTCGCGTATTGAGGCAGGACCTAAAACTTGGGGCTTTTCGTAGAGCAACAGGACAAAGGTTAACAACAGCTTTAAAAAAAATTAGGCACGAGAAATCGAAAACCCTATTAAGGAGGCACGGTAATAATAATTTAAAAAAAATTTTGTTTACCGATGAAAAAATTTTTACCGTCAAAAAATTATTTGAAGTTTTAAATGAATCCAATATACACCAGAAATATATTAACGCCATTAAACATTTATATATAGGACAAAAGAAAGTTATTAAAATTGGCAATAATATCTCAGATGTTTTTCTAACAACAAAAGGTTTGCTCCAGGGATGTACTTTATCGCCATTATTATTCAAAATATATATTAACAAGGTTCTTAAAGAGTGGCATGCAAAATGCAAACCAATGGGTGTATGCATAAATGATGACTGTTTACATACTCTCCTTTTTGCTGACGATCAAGTGGTTATTGCAGAAGATGAGAAAGATATCTCTTACATGATGAGAAAATTGACAGATACCTATAAGAACTGGAGTCTTAATATTAATATTGATAAAACTAAATACTTAGTTGTAGGAGAAGCAAACAATTTGGATATAACGGGTAAACGGTCGAAAACTGCACGGAATATAAATATGTGGGATTTTTAATATCAGAAGAAGCCAACAGTAAAAAAGATATTGAAAATAGAATGGTAAAAGGTCGGCAAGCTGTGAGACAGCTAAATACAATTTGGTGGTCAGAACAAATCCACAAACATACAAAAAAAGAATATACGAGTCAATAATAAAAACCATATTGACTTATGGGTCAGAAACGTGGGAAATCACAATGAAATACAAAGAAAAACTAAAAGCAATTGAAATGGATGCATTACGAAGAAGCTGTCGAGTATCAAAATTAGAGCACATAAGAAATGAGGAGATTAGAAACAGAATTAATGCACATGAAACAATAATAGACGATATAGAAAAGAATAGGTTAAGATGGTATGGGCATTTAAGACGTATGCAACCTTGCAGGTGGTTTTTAAAGATTTGGGAATGGACTCCACCACAGAGAAGAAAAAGAGGGCGACCTGTGCAAAATTGGATTCAAGAAGAGCAAGAAGCCATGGGTAGGAGAAAACTTAACGAGAAACGATTGGCAAAATAAAAAAGAATGGAGTTTAGGATGCGAGAAACGGCCTGAGCTGTAAAAAAATCGTATATATATATATTGTAATATATTATTCAGAATATAATTCAGTGCTTTAAATTTCATTTACTTATTGGAATGAATTTAATATCAGTAGGATAATAACAAGTGGTATCATCATATATAATATACTGATTATTTATATCGATATTGGTGTAGATAATAAAATACTCAAAATCTCTTTCGTCGATTAAGAAACTTTAAATAGGTACGTATTTTTTCGAGTGCCTTTTAAATAACCATATTGTATTACAAATAATTGTGATATTGGAATTAGTTCATGCAATAAACAATAGTATAAGGAGCAACTGCGTAACAGGTACGTTACAAATTAAAATATGTTTTTTGTTTATAATTAAAATTCATTGTAAGTAAAATTGTTTAACTATCGTATCAATAAATTCATAAACTTGACAAATTTAAAATATACTTAATTAATTTAAAAGCAATTTCTATTGGAATTATATATTTATATCTTCAATAATGTAATATTACATTAAGATATTTATTTTTTAAATTTTTAATAATTGCTTTTCATGCATATGCTTAATGGATGGTAAATTAATCATGGATTAATTCCAGTTGAATTTGAATTTTAAAAATTATTTAATCTTAACTGTACAGAGGCAGAACCTTAGTACTATATGAAGCAGTAGATATCTAGGCAATAATTACCAGTTTTACATTATTTTAGAATTGAGATGCTATTTGCAACTGTGATAATAGTATTAGTGGGTTTATCTACTAGTGACCCACTTTCAAGAAAGGAAATAGCTAAACCACGAGCAGATGACACGATATATCGTTTAAAAACTGATGTTATCCCCAAAGAGTATACACTTAAATTGACTCCAGATTTTGATAGTAAAACTTTTAAAGGCGATGTAAACATATTGCTTGAAATAAACAAAAATACAAGAAGCATAATATTTCACCATCGAAACTTGACTATAGATGAAACTTTAATTTCTATCACCGAGTTTGATGATCCAACTGTACAAGTAAATATTAGAAAAAAAGGTGTCGTAGGATTACCGTTACAAGAGTTTTATGAGATTACTACAAATAGAGATTTAATAAATGGAAAACAATATGTTTTACATATACCCAAATTTGAAGGAACTCTAAATGGGTTACGTGGTTTCTATTATGCCGAGTATACAGATGAACAAAACAAGCTCAGGTAAATAAGAAGTTTTTTAACTAAATTCCCAGTAAGCAATAAATAGTTTATCGATAAGTTCTTGGCGTTTTACGATCGAAATTACGTGTAATAACGTACGTATATCGTTGTAATGTACACCAGGAACTTGTTTATTTAACGTTATATCAACCGTATACATTGAAAACATGTTATTGCGATATATGGTTAACATCTTATTTTGTTAAGTTGTAAATGTGTTGTTTTGGTGTTATTCTGTTACGATGTAATTATTGATATAATATTATCAAAAATAAAACAAAATTTTCTAAAGCGCCTTCTATAATAAGTACCTGTACATAAGATAATATCTACATATCAAATTATTACAAAAATTCTATTTTTAGAAAATTTGCCACTACACATTTTGAACCAACTGGTGCTAGACAAGCATTTCCATGTTTTGACGAACCAAAATTCAAAGCTCAATTTAAAATACATATAATTCGACCAGCCGAGTATAATTCTGTATCTAACATGAAGCTTAAGGACACAAGGTTTGTAAAAACTAAAATACATTGATGTAGCATGATTTCCACACAACATATTATTAAGTTATACCTATAATGTTAATACAAATTCAAAAGAATCTTAAACTGAAATTTTATACTCAAAATTTGAACTTCGAACTAAATCAATAATATGTTATTCTAACGTATCGATGATTAAAATATAATTATCTAATAATGAGAAACTGATAGTATAGGTTCATAAAGTATGCAACCTACCAATACAGACTTATTTGCTTGATATCATCATTTTAAGTATAATTTTTTTTAAATAATAAAAATGAATAGACACCTACCTATAAAGTAGGCTTTGGATGTTATTTAGGATACATCATACTGTGTACACTCGACAAAATACTGGAAACAACATGGACAAGAAGAGCAGAACTTTGAAGAATTTCTAATTTTTTCTATTAATGACAATAAACATAAACAATTTAATTAAATATAATTACTGTAATTATTGCACTATTTTTGCTTTTATTTCGGCAAATGTATTCTTTATATACATTTTCAGCGTCTAACAAATTTAATAATAAACTAAATGCGCATGCCAACATTTTTCTTTACATTTTTTTGATAATAAGACAACTTTAAAGTCGGAAACACAAATTTGCTAATATCGTTCACCTTTGTTTTTTTTTCTATTGATCAAAATTGATTTTGAAAATATATTAATTGAAATATTTTCTATGACGATAGTAGACAACAAAACATTACAACTTAAACATGAATAATACAAATTTCTTGACTGTTTTAAACGAAATGCAAAATTTTAATTATAACTTTTATTATTTAGATATTTAGATGCAGCTAAAAAAGAAGCAGAAGATGAATTTGAATTAAGCGTGCCAATGTCAACATATTTAGTTGCATTTATAGTATCTGAGATGAAGTTAACGGATGTGGTAGAAAATAATATAATTCGTACACTTGCACCACCAGCAAACATAGATCAAGGTCATGCTGCCTATTCAGTTGATACAGGAAATAAGATTATTAAATCTCTTGAAAAATTTGTTAATGTTCAGTTTTCTTTGGATAAAATGTATCAAGCAGCAATACCAAACAATTATTTTACTCCTGGTGCAATGGAAAACTGGGGTCTTGTTACCTATAGGTAAATTATCGTCTAATGTTTGTAAGTTTTGAACCGGTACACGTCATAGATGCAAATTTGATGAAAATTATCATCACCACATCTATGATCACCACTACATAAAATTTAAGTTCCAGTTTATCACATATAAATACTATTATCTTGTAAGTTTTATTTTTACAAGTTTGTTTATGTCAATCTGTTTTAACAGCATTCATCTTCTGATAGCAGTTTTGTATGTAGTTGCATGGTTTTTTAAATTTACAAACTTGATATTATTATTATACACCTATTAGACCTATTATTTTCTGAATCAGTGTTAAAATTGGAAACTTTTGTATTTTATAATTTTAGAAATAACCTGTTACTAGTGACTGAAGAGACCACAACTGCGATGGTGCAACAAATAGACACAATCATAGCTCATGAATTTGCTCATCAGTGGTTTGGAAATTTGGCTACTCAAGAATGGTGGAAGTACCTTTGGCTTAGTGAAGGTTTTGCAACTTATTTTCAGTATAAAATAACTAATGAAGTAAGTGTTTGGTAATTTTTTTGTAATTATTATTGTAGTATGTACATGTATATAATGGAGTATTATATATCTGTGCTTTAATTAATCTGAATAAATTAAAAATTATCTGAATCTATTTAAGGTTAAACCCGAATGGAAACTTATGGAACAGTTTATTGTTAAAGTAACTCAGTTAGCTTTTGGACCAGACGGTTTAGATACCACCAGAAGTATGAATCATGATGCTGGGACTCCTCAAGAAGTATCTGCATTATTTGACAGAATTGCATACGAAAAATGTAAGTGAAGAAAATATACATAATATTTAAAACCTAAAGCTTTAAAGCTCAAATATCATTTTTATTTTATTATTTGAATATTATTTGAAGTTTTTAATATTATTAATTCTCACAAGTTAAGATTAGTATGCATATTATATAGTTAAAACTTACCAGAATAGCAAAACTGCGTATTTTCACAAATTTTGCACAACAATTATATATTAAGTTTCTAAGGGTCAGTTGTACAAAGCTCAGGTAAAAGTTAAACCAGGTTCAACTCACTGTTGATCCAATCAGAGTGCTCAAAATCAAAGTTAACCCTGGTTCAACTTTGATCCGAGGTTAAACCTCTGTTGTACAACTGACCCTAGGTGTCGAAAAAATAAAATGTTTGTTAATATGTCAACACTTAAACAAATTGTCCAGTTTGTAACCATATAAAATCTAATTTTATTATTCCTATGTATCTTAGTTATTAAATTTTGTCAAATTACTTTTATGGAGGTATGATAATACATATAATAAATATGATTATCAATAACGAGCTACAAGATACATTTAAATCTTATTGTATGGATTTCGCAATCCTATACGTTTAAAATTATAATTGTATTTTCAAGAGCTAATAATTTTAATTGATAATACATATATGATATATTCAGATAACACATTATATGGTAGGTATAGTAATTAGAATTATGACGAAGCTTGAAGTTCCGTGACCACTACTATATCACTATTTTTGTTTCTACAGCTGGTGCCGTAATTCGTATGATAGAAGCAATTATGACAGAGGATATATTCAAGATTGGACTTAACGATTATCTTACTAAAAGGTTAGTTCAGTTAGATTTTATTATTAGATATTTAGTAATAAGCATGCAGTCGGCCTACACTGGCCGACTAGGATGTAAGAGACAGTGGTTAAAATCCTGATCGTTTCGGACACACTGCTGTAATCTACAGCTCAAAATCGATTTGTGGATTTTTGGCAAAGGCAACGGAAAACTACCTCATTAATATATTGCAATTCTTAGTTAGTCATCTTGTCTTCAGTCAAGTTTGATCCAATACGCAATGTACAGTGTAGAAAACTCTCACATCACTCAGTATGTGGTACCTATTGGATTAAATAAATAAGTTACATAACTGAAAATCCAATTTCATTTAGCATCATAGATTATTTTTGAAGTATTGCATTGGTAAAGGAAGTCAATAATTTGAAAAATAAAATTACCAAAATTTGTACATCCAAGAATTTATTTCTGTTTTGGAAAATAAAAATAAAAGAATATATTCAGTATATTTAAACAGAGTCTAATTAATGAAATCTTTTAGAAAATATGATTGGGCAGAACCTAAGATGCTTTATGAAAGCCTTGACATTGCTTTAAACAAATCTTCTTTAACTCTCCCTAAAGGATTAACAATAGAAAGTATTATGAACACGTGGGATTCACAGAAGGGATATCCTTTGGTAACTGCTACGAGGAATTATGATGGCAACGAAAAAATAGTTGAATTAGTTCAGGTACTTGTAATTGACATAATATTATATTATAAATTAATTAAATTTAATTGAAAAATTGAAAATATTAGCATAGATTTATGCACAAACCAGTAGAAAAGCAAACTTGGGACGTACCTATCAATTATGCCACACGGGGACGTGCAAATTTTAAAAATATTAGAGCTACCGAATGGCTAACTAATCAAGAGAAAAGCATTGAAATCGAAGAGTTGAATGGAGCGGATTGGCTTATATTAAACAAACAAGAAGCATGTAAGTAAAATTATAGCAATAGTTGCAAATCTTAATAATTTACTAACAATATTACCATTATATTAATAGACTATTATCGAGTAAATTACGATGACCAAAACTGGAATTTAATAACTGACGCTTTAATGGAAAATCACACCAAAATAAATGTTATAAACCGAGCTCAACTTATTGATGATTCATTCAACATTGCAAAATTTGAACTTTTAAATTATTCTGTACCGCTTAGCTTAAGTTTATACTTGAAAAATGAAAAAGAGTACATTCCTTTTGTTTCTTTTTTCAACGCAATAACTTTTTTGAATGACAAGATTTCTGGTACTTCATCAGAAAAACATTTTCAGGTAAAAATAAGTTTTAACAATTTTTTAATAATCTCTTTTATTGTGTACTAGTACCTACATTTGTTTTTAATTTTATTTTTTAGGAATATATATTGAATGTGTTAACGGGAATTTATGAGCATTTAGAATTTGATACAAAAACTGAGGATTCTCACACAGATAAACTAAATCGTGTTCAGGTTATCAATTACTTGTGTCATTTCAATCATTCCGAATGCAGGACTAAAGCTTTGTTTGCATTCAAAACATCGCAAACTGGAAGTACACTTCCACTAGATTTAGAAAGTACAATTTTATGTGGTGCGATGAGAACCGCAACTTCGGAGGATTGGAATTATTTATATAATATGTATTTGAAAAATAGAGAAAACACGGAAACAAAACAATCTAATTTTCAAACGTATGCAGTATCTGCTTTGGGTTGCAGCGAAGATAGTTCAATTTTAAAAAAGTATGCATTCATTAATTATTCCAAAATAAAACTTTAATTAAACTACAATGTTTTTCTAGTTTCCTGGATTTAACTATGCCAGCCTATAGGAATGGAATAAGCTTCAGTCAAGGAATATCTGCAACAATTAAAGGTGGATCTATTGGAGTGCAGACAGCATTTGATTATGTCTCAGAATATTTTATATATTTATTATCTCTGTCAGTATTTTTTGGTATCATAAAATAGCCGTCAGTTTATTTTAAAATTTTAGGTATGGCAATAGAAGTATGTCTGTGGTGATTAGAGATATTGGTTCAAAATTAACAACAGAACAACAACTTTCTAATGTAATGCAATCGTGTACAGCTAGAGTGTTTTATATTAATATAATGTAATTCTCTAATTTCAGCTTGAAGCTCTAGCCGCAAAATATAACTTACCATCTGTATTTGATGAAGGTATATCAAAAGCAAAAGAAAACGTTGAGTGGAATAAAAATAATTTATATCAAATTACCACATGGCTTGAAGTAAATACATATGGTGGGTCAGAGGCACTTTTACCTCAAAGTATGTTTCTATTCATAATATTATATACTGTAGTCATTAAAATATTTTGATTGATTTAATTTTGTATAGGAACTATAATAAAATTAAATATTTTTAATAATTACAAATTTTTAAATGTTATTGTTTTTATTTAATGCACTAGTTCCTATTGTTCCCAAAATACTATGTTTACCTAAATTATTTGAGAACTATTCTATCCGCATCCATTGCTAGACAGGATCGTTCAGCTTTGAACTTAGACCTCTTTCTTATAGAGAAAGATTTCAGCATTTAGACCCCCATGGCTGCTGAAAACGGATGCTGAAATTAAGAAATGTCTGTAATCCGGTTTTCAATAGTTGATGATGATAATCATCAACCAAGAGATTGAGGACCGCTACTACTCTACATAACAGTATTGCCGCTATATTGAAGATTGATATAGAATACATATTGAACCAATATTAATGCCAATTGATGCTATATGGATTTATAGGTAATACAAAAAAACTTTTGAAATATGAATGGAAATCATAAATTTATATAATATGCAAAATTATCATTCAAACTATCAAAACCAGACGTATGGAATTATTATTCTAGTTAATAGTAAACATTTGTAAAACCTTCTATTTTTATTTAAAATATCATTTATTAAAAATTAAAAATGCTTCAACTTCCTCGGAAATGATTAATTTCGAGACACATTTTTATTCTTACTATGAATTAAATCATTTTTTAAATTTTGACCAACTTAAGACTATCCAGTATGAATAATACTTAATTGAATTCTTAAGTTTATTAAATATTATAACTATTTTAATTAAATAATATTCAATTTTTAAATTAAAAATCAAGGCAATAAATTCTTAATGAAATTCAAATTTATTTATTTAAAGCCAGTAATATAAAATTTATTATTAATGCTATGTATTTTTAGTTATCATTTAATTATCCAAAATAATATATAGATAAATATTTTTTATTCGAATAAAAAACCGATTAAGATGTTTGCATATGAACTTTGACAAATTCATATCTATTTCTATTAGTAAGTAGTAAATTACAATTACTACATTAACATTCAAGTATAATTACTTAAAAATATTACAAGTGTTTATAGTATCGTCAGTGTTACTTATTTTCCAAAAATTAGGTAAGAAAGTTATACAATTAATTGTTGCTTTAAATAAACTTAATTTATATTTACAATAAGTAAATTTTACTTAAGCTTAATTAGTAAACTTAGTTTAAATAATAACGAAATTGTTGGCTACACTTATTAAGTTAAATATAACTTTTAAAACAATATTTAGTATTGTTTTGATATTTATATATATAAATTTGCTATCCAAAAGTCTCTTAAGACAATCTGTATACAATTCTTTGTGTATATACAATATAATATAATATATATTGTCGGAACTCCCGATAAAACCTTCAACATTTGTAAAGAATATCAGTTACCTAATTAATAATATCTATTGGCTAATTTTGAACTATTCGAAGAAGTTTAACTGATCATATTATATCTAGTGACTATCGCAATCAAACAGGTCAAGCTAAGAATGGGGCAATATCGACATGAATTGTCTATTATTTTCATTGATATTCAATTTTAAATTTTTAAATTAGGAGGTTAGCAGTTATTCTCCAATTGTTTCTTTCGTGAATTTTTGTTGAGATTTCATATCAGATATTCGAAAGTGTTATTCGAGATTCACCTTAGGAGAAAGATGGGCCATGATCCTGTTCAAATTAGCGTATTAAAGTTTATAAAGCAAATATGTTGTTACCGAATATTATAGAACTATAATTCTTACAAAATTAGATATTTAGATCTATAAATTCCCGGATTAAAAACAATTACAGTTTAAACTGAAAATCTTCTAAATCAAAAATGTAAATGGTATCAGTCGAGTGATCTATCTTTTAGATATACACTTCTTTCACTAACCCATCCACAGCTTCTCTTGGCACCAAGCAGTGGCATAGGCTTTCTAATTAAAATATAAATGCATTTGTATTTGTATTTCTTTATTTAAAATCTGAAGTTGTTCAAAGAGCTGTTGTATATATACATACTTCATTATTTCCATTGCAATATTTAATTAAAAATATACACATTCGGAGTGCTAAATGAGTTAGTCGAACAAATTCAAATTCCTGCTTTCCCAATTATTAAAATAAAATTAAAGACACAAAAATAATGCAGAAATATAAGCTACAAATGATAACAGCATTAGATTTCATCTGGCTTTTACTTAACCCATTCAGGACGGCTGCCGTACATGTACGACTTTGCATTCCCCATTTTGCAGGCCTGGCGCCGTACTATTGCATTTTATGCAATACTGAATAATACTGAATTTATTATCCATTAGTGTTGTTAAAATGAATTTAACCAAATTTTATTTGTTTTGAAATATTTGTTTTTATCTGAACGCCACTCAAAATGCAGCTAATTTGCTGACAAACAGCTGAATTTTAAACTGACGTAGCGAAGCGTCAGCTCAAAATTCAGCTAATTTGCTGACGTTGACAAACAGCTGAATTTTAAGCTGAAGCAGCGAAGCGTCAGCTCAAAATTCAGCTAATTTGCTGACGCTGAAAAACAGCTGAATTTTAAGCTGACGCAGCGAAGCGTCAGTCTGAACTATGCTGACGCTGAAAAGCAGCTGAATCTTAAGCTGACAGACCGCAGTGGCAGCAAATAATTTGCTGACATTTTTTTTCAGCATAAAATGTTACTTGGGTTATCTATGACTAACAACGTGCTGCACGATGCATAGCCGCGAAACCTGTTTTCCCGCGCTCGGCCGGCAGTAGCGCGCGGCTCCTTCCAGTGCTCGTCCTGAATGGGTTAAAAAGGCAAAAAATGTTTTAAAAATTGTTGAAAGTTTTATTTAGCAGACTGGCCATGTAAGTTTCTAAAGTAATTTACTATTTTTGAAAATAGAAATTAAATTGAATTTATTACATGGTCCGCCCGATAAATGAAAATTTTAACAATTTTAAAAGCATTTTTGACTTTTTAAGTAAAAGCTAGACGAAATCTAATGCTCTTATCATTCGTAGTTCATATTTCTGTAGGTATTACTATTGTGTCTTTCAGTTTTTTCTAAAATAATTAGGGAAGCCGGAATTTGCATAATTAAGTTTTTACATGTTAATTTCCTATGTTCGGCTTCACCCGGTATATCGAAGTTACTTGAATTTTGGTATTACCCAGAATAATACACGTCATAGTTTTACTGTTAAATTGAGATAATATATAAACAATTTTAATAACATCATTTTTTTATATACACTATTAGTAAAACTAATATCTCCAAAAAAATACAATAGAATTCTTATTATACATATAATTTCATTAGTATTGAAATTTTTTTTAGATCTCACAATGGCAATCCTAACTCGAAAAGCTGCTTAGAGTAACTGTGATTTTAATATTACAAATACGATCAAAAATTGACAAACTTTTTTATTGAAAATTGAAAAAAATAAAAAAATATATTCATTTCAAAATATAAAAATGTATAGGTACTATCTTTATATAATATAAATATGATTTAGGTATACATAATATTGTGCTTGTGATCTAAATTGGAGCAATGATATGGTTGTAACAAGGGGATGGCGCCTACAGCAATTGTTTAACTTGTGCCTTCTCATAAAAAGATCCAAAATATGATACTTGAATTTTCATTATATTTATATATGTAGTTAGGTTTATATATAATTTTTAGTTAATTATTTCTATATTTCTTACATTTTACATTTCTACATTCTTCTTGCACAACATTACCAAGAATTTTTAAGTTAACTTTTAATCTAATTTTTGTGTTTATTTGCACGATTTTTTTAAATATTGTTAATCCGTTTGTGATGTCGTTTAACTGTTTTTATTATTTCTCGCAGTGCTTACTTAATTTTCAATATAAAATTCCATAATATTTAATTTTGAGTAGTTATCATTATCGAGGAAACCGGTCTTTTCTACTAGTTTTCTTTAAACGACCATTTATATTAACTAAATGCATTTTATAATATTTAAACCGTTTCTTCATTTCTTCTGGAAGTTCTTCGAAGCACTTGGCAGCTGTGCGAAGTGTTTAACTTGACCTTCAATAAGTAGTAGATAATTGAGATACAACTATACTGTATGTATAAGTAATAAACTGAATATATTAAGTATGTGCTATTAAGATGCTGTGACAGTCTTCTAAAATTGTAACACATCATATTCATAATTTTAGTAGTCCATCAATGTGTTGTTCGATTGTCAGTTGGCTAACTACAGTAACTACTTAGAATCTATCTCAAATATATAGCACTTATCATTATCACTTATTTCAGGTCAGTATTATATATTATACGCTAATAATTATAAGTTTGTTTTGAGTGATTTACGTTTATCAAAATACCCAACAGAAAACCGAAATCACTGACGTAGTCGTTTTTTATACTTTTAATACTTGTAATATTACTTTACTAAGTCAGACGGCACTCCGGTCGCCATAACCTTTTAGCCAGTGAATTATGTGGAATTTTTGGTACTGGAATTTTTTTAAATGTTGGTAATGAATGGACCGATGAGAGCGGCTATTCCATTTTCCAACGTCCCGACAAGCATCCTTAATGTAATATTTATTAAAGAGATTAAAATTTTTAAATAAATAAATATACAAACTAATAAATAAATAAGGAAATTAATAATAAATAACATTTTAAGTTTCCATTTAACTGTTTAAAAATTAATTTTTTTAGTTATAGGAAACAACAATGAAGTACACGGTATTCATATTTTTAATATGTACGACAATAATTACAACGAAAGAAGTGAATGGAGAAATGGACAGTACTTATGTGTTACCAGATAGTGTAAAACCAATACGATACAATTTAACGCTAGAACCAACCTTTGATGTACTAAATGATTACTACGCTTATTTCAATGGCAGCGTTGCAATAGACATTGCAGTTTCCGAAAATACCGCTTGCATTAAATTGAATTCTAAGAGCATACATATAGATACGGATTCTGTTCAAGTTGTGGATTCAAATCAATCTCTAATAAAAGTAGTCGATTCTCTGTTTGATGAAGTTAGAGAATTTTTTATTATAAATTTGGAAGTAGAATTGATTCAGAATGCAACGTATAAATTAATAATCTCCAATTTCTCAGGAACCTTACGTCAAGATAACGTTGGATTTTATCTAGGAAAATATTTCAAAAAATCACAAGATGGATTATTCGAACAGTAAGTTAGCTCTGTTATAATAATTCAAAATATTAAAATAATGATAGAATTTTTTCAATTTTATTATATTAACGTCATCTTCAGCACATATCGCAAATCAATAATACACACACATTACACGTAAATCATTAAATAAAATCCAGAGAATAGCAAATTACAATTACAAATAAAAATTGAGAACGAACGTTTTATGTTGAAGATGACGTAAAGTCGAAATCGGTAAATTAATTAAAATGTAGCTTGCGGAAAGTGTTTTATTATTTCAATAATTTATAGCAAATTTTATTTATTAAAGTTCCCTCGAGATCTTTATTCCGCAATAAACTTTAATATTATTTTGTTTTTTCAGAAAATACTTTGCTGTATCCGATTTCGAACCTTCTGATGCTCGAAAAGCATTTCCTTGTTTTGATGCGCCTAATATGAAAGCAACATTTATTATAAATATTATACGTAGTGATAACTATATTTCACTATCTAACGAACAACTTAAACACACCGAGTAAGATAATTTTACTATTAATTAAAAATGTAAACAATTAATTATTTCGTTGCCTTTTCAGAAATTTAGGAAACAATCGTTTTCGAGACACATTTCAAGAAACTGCAATTATGCCCACTTATGTAGTTGCATTTATTGTTGTTGATTTTGAACACACTGCACAAGTAGAACGACATAGAGTTTTTGCCAAAGCAGAAGCTATAGATAGTGGAAAATTAGATTACGCCCTATCGGAAGGTGTTCTTTTATTGAAACTCATGGAAGAATTTACAGACGTAAAATATGCTCTTTCCAAAATGGATCAAGTTGCTATTCCAGAAAAATACTTTCAAGAGGAAGCTATGGAAAATTGGGGATTAGTCACTTTTAGGTATATTGGATAAAAACAGATTGCATGTTAAATTAATTTAGATAACAAAATGAACTATTTCAGTGAAGATCATTTATTTATATCCAATGAAACATCAAAAACAGAAGATTTTGAACGCTGTACAACATACATAGCTCACGAATTCAGTCACCAGTGGTTTGGAAATTTAGTTACTTTTCAAGAATGGCAGTATATTTGGTTAAGTGAAGGGTTTGCTGCATTTTTTCAATATTATCTAGCATCTTTGGTAACTATTTTGTTTGTAATTAAATAAATTAGCGCGTTTTAGATGCATTAAAAATATATTTCTGTTCCAATTATTTATTTAATTTCTGTAGGCTAAACCTTCTTGGCGATTAATGGATCAATATGTTGTAACAATTTTACATAGTGTTTTAATTCGAGATACAACTGATACCGAACCTATGAATTATCCACCGAAAAGTATAGGAAAAATTCCTAATGTATGGATTTGCTATTTAAAAGGTATATTTAAAATGTTTTCAGTTTTGCAGTTATATGCACGTAAATAGTTAATATATTTTCAGTGTTTTAAACGTCTTAAACGAAACCACTTCGTCTTTGTATTTTCTTTCATGTTTTTTATTTTCAATTGTAATTATAATTTATTACTATTATTTACTATTACATAATCAATCAACGTATCACTATTCTCCGTAATTCTTGAATTGAAATTGAAATTGAAACTTTTTAACACTTTATAGTTAATTATAATTTTTAATAATAATTAAAATTAAAATAATCGATAGATTCGTGGTTACAAGCACTTTCTAAAAAAATACTTATTAATAATTGTGAAAATTTATTCTCATCGATTTTTATTCCAGCAAGTGCGATAATTCGGATGCATCAACACATTTTAACACCACCAATATTTCAAAAAGGATTGCATATTTATCTTGAAAGAAAGTAAGAAAATTTGGAAAAATACTGTCAAAATACTATTAATCCATAATTTATATACATGTTTCAGTAAATTTAAAGCTGTTACTCCATCAGATCTCTATCAAGCTTATCAAGACGCAATTGACGAAAATAATGCAAACGAGCTTGTAGGAAATTATAATGTTTCTACAATATTGAGCTCATGGGACTCCAATGCTGGTTTTCCTATTATAACTGTAACTAGAAACTATGAAACAGGGACTGTTACTATCAGCCAGGTATTTAACTACCACTCGGTAATTACTTCTTCAAACTAATATTTTAGACTAGGTACTTTGAAAATACGAAAGTGGATGATACAAGCACTTGGTATGTACCCATAAATTATGTTTATCAATCAGATAAGAACTATAATTTTTCTGACACTTCTGCGAGTTTGTGGCTAATCAATGAGAATATTACTTTGCAACATCAAATTGTTGATGGATGGCTTCTAGTTAATAAACAACAAACTGGTAATTGATTATTAAATTAGTATGATATTAACACTTGTAGAAGAATATAACAACTTAAATTAATTATTCCAAACAATATACGAGTAATATAACAGGCCATGTAATATATATTCAAATTATAATCACACTTTTAAAATATCTCAAAATTTACATGGCTAGAACGACTACGAATTAAATGAGTTGACCATTATAATATATCATATGCATCTAAGTATATCTTACGGTTCTAAATTTTAATAAACCACTTCGACAAAGACCGCAAAGCGTGTCTAAAATTTACACGGCATATGCTGTTAATGAAATTAATTTAGTGTTATAATTATTAAGTTTTATACTATAAAAAGCAAAATGCAAATCGTGGGTTTAAAATCAAATTAGAAAACCGAAATGAAAAACTTTTAAGGAGAGCAATCAATTTAGATGCCAGGAAATATGTATGTCATTTTTTGGGAATTTTTTTACCGATAAAAAAATAATCGCATAATTTTAAAGTTTCAACATCATTTTAGTCCAATATTAAAGTGCAGAAAAAAATTTTGTTTTAAATAGTTTTTAATAAAATGGCGGTTCTTAAAAGTGTTCTTTCAGGCGTCTTGTGCACGGCATCGAAAAGTGCTGCCTACATCTATCATTTCTTTTCTATTGATCTGAAATAAAGAAACAAATTTTTTTTTCGATTATTGACATGTTCAGAGGAACAATGAACCTAAAAAATTTATAAATAAGTATAAAATCAACAACTAAGTAGGCTAACTAAATATTCAAATTTTCGACTATTTTTTCGACAGTTTTTATTCCAAAAAACTATTTATTTACTTGATATCTTTAAAAATTTAAGTTTATCCTTCCGATAATAATTTAGACACAAGCCTCCTAAAATTTGAGCCAGATCGATCAATAACTTTTTGAATTACAGCACGAGCAGTTTTTGAAACAAGACGCGTGAGAGAACACTTTACAGAGCTGTCATTTTGTTAAAAAATATTTAAAAAAAAATTTTTTTTCTACGCTTTAATACTATAATGAATTGATTTTGAAACTTTAAAATGATGCGATTATTGTTTCATCTGTAAAAAAATTACCAAAAAATGACTCTTATTTCCGGGCGTCTAAATGGATTACTCCCCTTAATATACATACAGACTTAACTGTATGTAACGCAGCTATATATTTATAATAAATATTATTTTATAATTAATGTTTTAATTGGCCTACAACTTATTGTAGTAGAGTAATTTTATTTTTCATTTATTTAAAAATGTTTTACTTTTTTTTTCTTCTCCCAAGTTTCATTACTTCTACGAACTTCTAGTTATTCTAAAAATTCTATTTGTTTTAATCTACCGTATTTCAATCACTAAAATCACAGTAATTATATTTACCAAAATTATTAAAGCACTTTAAAATATAGGAAAAAACTCTTCAAATTGAAGCCAACTCTTATACCTAATTTTAGCAATATGATACCAATATGAACAATATAATGGAATTGAATTGAATTGAAGAAAATTAAGTCAAAATTATCGAATTTATTCTAAATGTGTTCTAAATCAGTGTATCAAATTTTCCTGCTTATTTAAACTACAATTTAATAAATTAGTTATTTATAATTTTTCATTAAAGGTTATTATCGAGTAAACTACGACTTGAAGAATTGGGACCGATTAGCTTTATATCTTAACACCGAAGATTATGAAAAAATACATCTTCTTAATAGAGCCCAATTGATAAACGAAGCATTTCATTTTGCCGAGCAAGGCATAATTTCATACGACATTCCTTTCAATATAAGTAAATACTTGGCTAGAGAAAAGGATTACATCCCAGTTTACGCTTTTGTAAACAACCTGTACAACTTACAAACATTACTAAAATCTTCTAAAGTGTATGATGTTTTTCAGGTAAGAATTTTTTACTATGTTTAGTAGGGCTGCGTGGAAATAACTCGGAAATATTTTTTTTCCTTCCATGGGGAGCAAACTTTGTCTTAGCGCCGTGATTTCGTGGACTCAGAATCATTTTCTCTTCCTACATCGCTGGATGTCTACAAAACTTTTTTTTACCGTATAAATTTATAAATTAATTTATTATATGTTTTTTAGTGGATGTATTTTGCTCTCCATCTTTATAAATATAAATAGTATGATTCCTTCAAAAGCAAACTTCAAGTAAAAACCCACTTTGTTCCCTCAGTAAATAATATACTTACTATTTTTGTTCAATCCTGTTACTTTAGTATCAAAAAGAGAGGCCCGTAGTTTTTTACAACAAAAAAATTCGATATAATTTTAATAAGAATACTCATATTCCGTTTCCAACATATTATAATTTAATTAAATTTGTTGTAGACATTTGTATTAAACTCGTTGGAAACTGGCTACAATAATATTGGATTTGAAGAAAGAGAACAAGATACTCATATAGATAAACTTCACAGAATAAAAATTTTACCATGGCTTTGCAAATATGGTCATTCTGACCTCGCAAGTAAATCATTGGAATTGATTAAAAATTGGAGAAAAACTGGTAGACCAACATTACCTCCTAATTTAGAGAATGAAATTCTTTGCTGCGGAATGAAACATGCGCCATTGGAAGATTGGGAATTTGTTTATAGCATTGCGCAAAGATCCGATAGTAAAAAGAAGCAGGTATATTATTACGCTTTACAGTGCAGTGACAATGAAGATGTTTTACGCAGGTATTTAATAATAAGCCCTAAAACTAATATGTAGTTTGAATTAATTACACTAAATTAGGAACCAATATTTTATTAAAAAATCGAAATTTTTAAATTGACAAACCAAGTAAAATAATAAAATATAAAAATAGTCTCATAATAAGCTTTCAATACCGAACAGTGGAGATACCAAAGTTTAGTGTACACTAGAATTAATACTTAAATTTTATTGAGAATTTCTTCAAATTCTTGGAGTGAGTATACACAAAAATTCCTAATCGAATAACCTGTAGTTTATTATTGTTTTTCGATGTTTTTAGGTTGTAAATAAATAGGTATAGTTTGCGATTTTTGCTGGATATTCACAGAAAATATTGACTATCAATTTGACCGAAGCCAGTACTAAATTGTTAGATCAGTAAATTTTAAATATAAACTTAAATGTTGATTTGTTTCAGAATTTTCGATTTGTATTTGGCTCCTAATTTTAATAATCTATCGTTTATATATACTAGAGGAATACATTTATCATTTTTCCGATTTATTGATAATCAAGTCGGTGGACTGAAAATAGCAATGGATTACATAAGCAATTCGAATATAACTGTGTAAGTATACCAATTCATTATTTAACATACTTAATATTGGTAATAGTAAAACAGGTATCACGGGTACTACTAATAAGATTCGACGAATTATAGCCGAATTTTACTTAAAAACAAAAAACCCCTGTTCTTCTAATTTCATGCCTTTTCCTTGAACAACTAAATATGTGAACTCAGGTTATACATATTATATTATTTGTATGTATTACATTTTTTATATCACATTAATTTATATTATGTAAAATTTTAGTGCTAATAAATATTTGTATGCCATTGCTGATCAACTTCGAAGTACAGATCAACTTAATCAGGTATTGTAACAAAGTCTTAAAATAAATATGGTGATTAATAACAGTTAATTGCAGTTAAATCTACAAGGTCGCGTTAGTAGTGATTTGCTTAAAAAGCTTGAAGATATGGTCAAAAATAACATCGAATTTGGAAAACAGAAAAAATATATTGATATTGAAAATTGGTTTACGGAATATAACAAAATTTAATATTGTTAAGTGTTTATTACATTTTAAACTTAAAAACGTTGTTACATGATTAGTAGTTGTATCATAAAATATTAATAAATCTTTTAAAAGATCATCTATTTTTATAAAGTATAGTATGGCTACGGCTTATCCACCCCCATTTAAATACATATTATAACAAATTATGACAACCAGGACGCGACGTTTGAGTCGCAAGCGTGGCTATTAAAAAGAGAATGAATCTTCTGTACCAAATCTCAAAGAGATGAACTCTGAAGACTGGAGCAAAAGAGATAAACTCTTCTAAGTTGAAGATGAAGTAAACCTTCGGATACTTCAACGGACGTCGTCAATCAAAACTAATTTGAATGAGAATTGTTTATTTAACAAATTTACATTGCTTATATATCTAATAACTGGAGTAATAACAATTGCTGACTAAACAAATAACATGTACTAGTATTCTTGACCTAGTAAAGGATTTGTAATATTAGCTATATAGTAATTTGAAGAATTTGCACTTCTTAACAATTAAGTGTAGTAAATGTTTTCATTACCTACATTAATATGTTTTGTGAATTTGCAGTTTATGAATTAGTTCAAGGTGGTTTACAAATTGCAATATTAAGATTACTTTTGTTTCGACTACAAAATTACAATTTTGAAATATAAAAATTCCATGGTTAATTTTGAATTAAACAGTGGCTTTGTACTAAAACCGGTTTAACATTAATAAAAATTTTTGTTGTGCTTTGTGTTTGGCAAAATGTGCGCCAAAATTTAAGTTGCTGTGTCTAATTCGAAAAATGTACTGCTGTGATCTAATGCCTAAAATGTACCTGTCGGCTATGGAAAAGGCAATTGGAAACTACCCCATTAATTAAATTCTCTACTCGCATAGTATATGGGACTTGAAGAAGAACAAGAAGAAGAAGAACATACTACGTACGAATGGTTGTGGAAGTACAATACACAAAATAAATATTTACGTGATAAAATACTTTACAGGATATAATAATTGCGGAGCAAATATTTTTATTGGATTTCCAAGTACAACGTACAACCAATGGTACAACATAAATATTTATTGACATGGATCCAACTTTAGCTGTAAAAAAAACTTACTAAACTCCAACAATTTTTTTAAACACTTATTTCTTTTAAATATGATTATTGTTATTTTATACTCTTTAATATTATTATTTGTTATATTTTTAAAATAGCAGCGGTTAGTTTATTGATTATTATTTATACTATCAATTTGAGAATAATTCTTATCGGTGTGTTGTTTTGATAGATACGTTAATAATAAATATCGTATACCTAGTCCTGATATAATAAAAGCAATTTATTAACTATTCATATACGTACAGTGGAAATAAGCAAATTGTGTACCTTATCATTAATTATTATTAATATATAAATATATATGTTTTATACTAATATAAAACAATCGTCTATTTTGGTTCGTTATAAGTTTTAACAACAAAGAGTTTAAACAATCTTAAAACCTAAAATAAATGTTTTAAAACAAAGTTGTTAAGAATTTTTTCAATAGTATTTTTTTGGTCAATTGGTCAAGTAAATATAAAGCACCCACATAATAGCACTCAATATATTATAGCAATTTTATGCTAAAACATGAACATGTGTACGCACATCTATACCATTGAGGTAAAAAATGTATTGTAAATCCAGTTTTGTCGAAAATTGAGTTAATATTATTAGATAACATACTACTTGCAGCTCGTTATAGCCTGTACGACTTGACGTTATGGTAAAAGATGGTTGAAAATAGAACTGGTTGCATTTTTTTATTACTTTCCCCACACATATAAGTATGTATGTAATACCTATAAGGGAAAATATTGTAATCTACTCAAAAATCAAAAATCAAAATTTTGGTATTAAAATGTTTCTTATCATGTCCCGATAAGTTTTTGATGAATTTTAGTTAGATGTTTGTCTGTATGTCTATCTGTTTATATGTCTGTGTGTGGTTAGGATATGAAAAGAAATAGTATCGATTGCACAGGTTAAATCACTCCAGCAAATGTAATAAAATTTAACATATGTAAATGTACATCATTGTTAAACTTAGAGGCGAGCTGAAAAGGGTGAAAATTCGTTGAAAATTTCGGAAATGTAAAAGAATTAAAAAAAGTTCAAGTGTCAATAATTACTTACTTTTGAACCACCATTTGTTTTACCCAAATTATTTAATCGTTCCGTGTCGCATCTCTTTGTAAAGCACGTAAATCGAGTTAGGCCCGCTTTTACAATAGTCGGTTAAGTATCAGTATAACTAACCTATAGCTATGAACCAATCAACGATAAACACACTAAACAATAAACCAATAAACATCCGTTTAACGTTACAACCCGGATAAATAAAACTTAACCGACTATTGTAAAAGCGAACCTAAGACGGAATGCGAGTCGTATGGCAACCCTACTCTGAAAATTTTCGGAAATTAATTCAACTTTAACGTTTATAAAATTTGACATGTTTTCGGATTTTACGTCCCTTGTCCCGAATAGCGCGATTTTTGAGCCCCGCAGATGCGATCTGTCGCTTCCTTGATGTCTTCCACGTCAAAAGGAACTCGGCAAGAGGGTGGCGGACGAAAATTTACCCTGTAATTATGTATGCAAAGAAGTAAATCTGCGCCTTTAATTTAACGGGTTTTCAAATTTTTCAATTTTTTCAACTTTTTGATTGTGGAGCGCCGTATGCGTGAATTGTAGCTTTCTTGGGGTTTTCTCGTCGGATGGTACCCGTATCGAAAAATGAGAGACTCCTAATTTTTTAACTGCTAATACAAAGCTTTAGGGAATGTAGTCATCCTTCAAAAATAGAGTGAAAATTGAAGTTTTGAATTTTTATGTAGTAGGAGTTTTTTGATTTGAATGAAACCAACGCCAAAATACTTTATTTTATAAGTTAATAATACCTTCAATTTTTTCAAAGCGATCACTTAATATTTTCGGAAGTGGACCATCCCCCAAAATTTTAAAATCCGCATAAAGCATCCATGACGTCATCAAGCTATATTATTTCAATGCTCTTTTAACTCTTTTCTACACAATAATGTAAATGTTTTCAAATTTTAATCATTAGTTCTGTAGTATTAAAATGTAAAAACTCACATTTCCTACCTACCTACTACCAGAATTTATTTTAATATACATTTTCCAACATAACTTGGTATATAAGTATACTAGTATTAAGGTATATTCACTAAAAAATGGTACCTACATAGAAAATACATTATTTTTGCGTCGATGATCAAAATTCATTCATTATAGTACCTATTGATGAAAAAATTATTGCAATTATGTATTGAAATGTTATTCATCGGCGCAAAAAGGTTGAATTTTTCATCAGTATGATGTACTGTTGTTTTCAGTGTATATGCGGCTGTTCCTAATTCTATTGGAGAAGTACATAATATTAATATTATTGTATATTTATAATACACTTAACATTTGCGCCGGCATAATATTAAGTGTGCATCTTCCGGAAAATGTGCACATATACCAGCACTTTTAATAAATAATGTAAACACAATGTACTTTTCTCAGTAAAACTACTAAGAATATATAACATACCAAGTAATTTGGTAGCAGTAAATTCAAATAATATGGTATATAATATTAAATAATAGGGGAGAGGCTTGCAGGTTGCCACCCCTGACGGATTTTGACATTCTAACATTGTCATCCCCTAAATTTCGACGGACATCGAATACAAACGAGTAGTTGTCGCTTTTAATGTAATTGTGATGCACTCAAATACAATAACAGGGTGTTTGGTAAACAAAATGTGAAATTTTATTTGTAAAAAAATTAAAAATTAAAATTGTGTTTTTCTTCTGTGCCCATAAGTTGAACATTTTCAACGAAAATTTAAGGAAAATATTTTAGCTGTGTTGCTTTTTCATTCAATTTTTATTATTCTTAAATAATTCTAAACATATCATGAGTTGGAAGTTTTTTTTCCTGTATATTCTAAAGTGGTGTAAAAATGCAGGTTGCCACCTTTTTTGGCTTGCAGGTTGCCACCCCTCTTATTTTACATTGTGATGTATACTACAGTAACTGTTTAGGAATAGTGGCAACATAAACCCCTAAATCGGCCCAGGACAGGCTCCCGCGCAAAGGGGGGGGTAGGTTTAACCCCCCCATTGCATATTTTATGTACCTATTGACGTAAACGCTTCTTAAATATTTCAAAAATTAATATAAATAATTATTTACTAATAATTGATGCATTTTTTATATATTTTTAGATTTGAATAAAAAAAAATTAAATTTTTTTTTCAATTTTATGTTTTTTTTCTTGTCAATTTACTCTCATTTTTTTTTGTTCACAGCTACTAAGTGTAATTAATATAAATCATATGGTTTTACTTCAGTTTTTCTACATTTTCAACAATTTTTCAAGGGGTGGCAACCTGCAAGCCGAAATTTCAAGGTGTCGATTTTAGATACTTTTGAAAATTTGCTGTAAATTTTTAGTTTTTGAGAATTAAAATGATTTTTTGCGCAGGATCGTGGCTTTATACTTCCCCTTTCCTGTATATGTTATTATATCAACAATACGTTGATTGTATGACGAGTTATGACCAAAAAAGCTATGGGGTGGCAACCTGCAAGCCTTTCCCCTACATTATTAAAAATAATGTATTTTAAAAACTACTTTGGTTTAACATGATCATTAGAAACCGGATTATATGCAACTTAAAATGGTCGAAATATGCATCATAAATGCTGGAAATATGCAACAAAATCGCCAAAAAGTCGAATATGCAATATTCCAAAAAAATAGCCAAAATATGCAAATGCATATAATCCGGTCTCTAATGATCATACATTTTTATACTTATTTCTTTTATTTTATAAGTTTTCAATATCTTAGTGATTATTATTGCCTCCTTCAGATATTCAAGTTTGTAATATTATTTGTATTGATAAAATCTTTTAAAATAATTTTAATTTATATTTATAATTATTTTCAATGGCAAAATGCGATAAGGAGATCTTTAAATAATGTGCCATCATACTCCTATATAATATCAAAATTAAATCCATTTATAATTAATAGCTATTTCTTATACAAGTGTCTTATAAGGCAAATAAGTTACAAAAGAAATGTTTAGCCACGAGAGCTTGCTCGAGTGGCTAATTTTTCTTGAGTAACTTATTTGCTGTTAAGACATGTGTGTAATACAAAGCTTTATCCAATATCTCGTAATAATAGTTTAAAATGTAATTAAAAGTTTTGACATTTTGACGTTTTAAAATGTCAGATTTAAATTATGAAAACTAGTATAAAGTAGGTGTACTCATAATTTACATAAGTCACTAGTGTTTTATAGACCCCATAAGATACGTAAAATCGGCATTATTATGCCTTCATAAGACAGAAGTGTTGGATAAAATTATAAATATGGTATCTATACTATATTATATTTCTGAAAATTTAAATTAAAATAAAATTTCGGGTAGATCAATTTTTGTTATTCCACCCTGTAAAATAAATGAAATAATATTTACATGCCCACATTTATAAGCCTTTCTTTATAAATATTAAAAATAATAGTTATTCAGTTTTTATGATACTCATTGAAACATTTTTAAAAGTAATGAAACAATGAGAGATAAGATAAAAAATTATATTAATTTGTTGATTTTTTTATCAAACTCTTGTGTAGTGAGTATAAGACTTCATAGTAGTTAATACTTGATTATGCTACAGACATACTTTACTCCAAGGTAATAGCCTTTTTTTAACTAAAATTATTTTTTCATACATAGGAAAATGTAATAGCTATTTATTTAACAAGTGGCTTAATTTAGTAGTTTGTTCAAAGGGTGTGAATTTGTTAAGGCAAGGGAGGCGTAGCGTCTGAGTTCTAGCAACATAAAGTAAATGATTTAACATGTTAAATGCAAGATTTTATCTAATTATAAAAAGCATATCGGTTAAAATTAATAATTTTATGAAGAACTGAAAGGTGAAAAAACACACATGCACTACGAATCGAGAGTCTAGTTGTAGCAGAAGTACTAATGTTAGGTTTCCAAAAAAAAAATTTTAATTCATTTTTAATTCAAAAAAAATTCAAATTTAAAAAATTTAAATTCAATCCACAGTTGTATAATTATTATCAAACAGTATAACACGATACGTTTAAATTGTTGAAACAAAGCTTATAATTTTAATACTAGTAGCTTAAATTTTAAAATATCTTTATAAACCCCACTATAAGTAGTGTAGCAATATGAAGTGTGGAAGTATATTTGCAGTATCTATGAAATTAAATTTTTACGTAAATATGTTATAGCTTCTAAAAATGTTTGCTCTATAAAAATTTAACCAACAATCGTGCCAATTTATTGCTGTGGTTTGAGGTGGATTGCTGTTATAGTTGGGATGTTTGGCTGTGGTTTTAATGTGGTTGTTGCCAAATCATTAAGATTTTACAACAGCAGGTTTTAGTTTACAAAACAACTGGCATCAAATTTTATCCGTCATGTTGAATTTTTTCAAAAATTGTCTTTTTTTAAAGAAATATGATTTAACATTTTCCCCAATTTTAAATCTAATATAACCTTTTAATTAATAATAAATGATGCAATGTTGATAAAAATTAGATTAACTTTTGACTAAATAAAATAATAAATTGATAAATATCTCCGCTGTGCAATGTAAAAAAATATATACATTAATAAAACCCCATACGAAAAGGAAAATTCCATAAACTAGCTTTCAATTATAAACTTTATTATTCCATTTTTATAGCTGAAAATCGGTGAGCTGCAATCGAGTACATAAAAGTATATAATTGATTTGAATATTTATAAATATTGCAAAGATGCTTATGCACTATATTTGTATCATGATGCATAACTAGTAACGTGTGTGCGGTAATTTATAGAATTACTATTTTTATTTTTTTGTATTAGTGTTTTTCAGTGACTATAGTAATAATAAAAATAAAAAAAGAACCCAAAATAAAAATTTTAAGTAAATTTGTAGAATTTTAGTATGTATTTATGGTTAAATTAAAAAAATATAAGAATAATACAATACGTAGAAAATCAAAATTCAAAAAATTCAAAAAAAGACAAAATTAACATATAAACAGGTCTGGATTAAAAATATTTGAAACGTGGTAAAATTTTTGAATTTTGAATTTTTTCAAAGTTTTTAGAAATCAAATTAAGGGGGCAGTGCTCTCAGATTTCACACAAGCAGTGCTTGGTAAAAGAATCTCTTAGTTCAAATTATTTTAAATTGTTCATTACTACATGTGACAACGTGCAGATTTCATATTTTTGGGGTTATGGTAAGTCAAATTTTATGCTTGTTAATCAGTACTCTTTAAATAGTTTTTTCTTTTGATTAGTTCGAATATTCTTCTTATTAAATAAATTTAAACGATTATTTACAACTGAGGATTGGAAATAACCATGAAATAACGTTATATTGTAATATCGTATTTTGAATTTTTCATAATTTCAAATATTTTTAATCCAGACCTGTTTATATGTTAATTTTGTCTTTTTTTGAATTTTGATTTTCTACGTATTGTATTATTCTTATATTTTTTTAATTTAATAATAAAAATACATTCAAATTTAAAATAGCCAAATATGCGCAAATACTTTGCAGAGCAAAAATCAATTCTCAAGTAATAATTATGAAATATTATCAATATTTGCATTATCTGGACCTTGGGCTACCTGAAACACGAATCAATTGATAACTATCTAATACGTAAATAACTTATCTATTTAAAACAGTTACGTATTACTTTTTAAATGTTACAAATAGTTGTTCGTACCAGTCTATCAAAATCTTGAATAGATTTGATATAAAAATAAATATAATAATAGTTTTTAAATTACTTTTTTAAATAATAATTTTAAGAAAAATAATTATTTTTTATTATTAATTTTTAATTTATTTTAAATTAATGAACATTACAAATAAAAATTATAAATTTGCATTTTATGTCATAAATTTAGAAAAGTTTAGCAGTCAAATTTAATTTTCATTATATTTCATAAAATTATAATATAATTTCATATTATTTTCATTAAATTTTAATAATTCGAATTTTTGATAATAATATTAATTTTTTATTAAAAAATAATAATTTTTTAAACGAGTTCAACTGTAATATATTTTCAATTTATTCATTTACTTTTATATAATTATATTATTACGTTTAGTATACCTATATATTAAATTATTCAATTATATCCTTTTCAACTAAAATTTTTCTTGTTTAAATCTAAATTCTGCAAGAATGGAAGTAATTCCATTTAAACCTTGTTTTATTTTTATTTTTAAATAATAAAAACACTGAAACTATTACTTTCTAGTGTTAATTAGTAACGCTTGTTTTAAAGAATTCAAAATAATTTAAAAACTAGATTAGAATCCTTTATTGTCTAAAATAAAAAATTGTTAAAAAAAATTTTAATTATTTTTAACTATGATTAAATTGGTTTAACCCGGTATCTGACAAGGTTAAAAATAGTAGTCCAAAACAAATTAAAACTTCTCATGGAGCTATCTAAAGACCTACCTATGACAAAAAAATTAAGACTTAAATTATTTTTATTTACCTTGTCAGATACAGGGTTAATTTAACTTAATAAATGTCAATACTTTTGTAATGGCTGTTCAATGCTTACAGCTAAACTATCAACATTCTCAGTGTTGTCACTATAAATTTAAGGATAACTGTTTAAAATGATGTTGCTTGTAAGCTTAGGATATATATTACATTATATGATCTAAGCTTGTAAGCAACAATTTTAGATACCGAGTAAAAGATGTTTATTTTGAAATTTTTATTAAGTTTTGAAGTAACATTTGGTTGCAATTTTTATTATTTTATTTTTTAATTGGTTTTAATTTATAACATCCTGTTCCACTCTTCCTTAATTAAACGTATATTATCTATACTTTTACCACTTTATCTTTTTATTAAATCTAAACCATTGTATACTCTCTCAAAAAAATCTATTTATCTATTATTTCAAGGAATCCATTATTATAATATCTGACTTCTCCGATTCAATCACTCGTAAAGGCATTTTGATATAAAATCAAATAATTGACAGATATGTAAACCTAGCAGTTTTGCATTTTAAAATAGAGTACCATTTTTTGCTTTCAATTTGGAAGTAAATATGTTTTTTTTTTAATTTTATATATATATTAGTATTTTTATCTACGTATTTTGATTATGATATTACAATAATGGCTTTATAAACCCAGAAAAGTAGGTATAACATTCGTCACGGAACTTCAGGCATCGTCATAATTCTAATTGCTTGGAAATAACATGATATTTTACTTCTATCTTTGTTACACATATCGTTTTTTTCTAATCATGTTTCAAAAAGTCTTACTTTGTGATATTCAAAAGTGTGTGGAAAAGTACTACTTTTCCGCACACTTGTAAAAGTATGCGGGAAAGGAAAAGTTCAAAAACATAAATCTACTTTATTTGTAATTTACATTTACGGTTAAATTTGTAAGTACAATTATTACTTTCTAAAAATATCAAGAATATGGGTACCTTCGAAGTTGCCTTTCGTAATGGCGAATTTCCTTGTCGTATAAGTTTTCGATGTTGGTATAAAAACTGTTATGAAGGTATTATTATAACCTGAAACAATGAAAAATCTTGTAAAATCAGCAAATTAGTAAAATTTTATTACCTTCATTAATAAAAACGTGTCGTCATCCGCCTCTTTCAAGAATTTAAAAACATCGGCGTGGGTACATGTCTTTCACTCGCTTTTCTTTGAACCACGTGTTAAATTGCAGATATGCTTTTTTATATTTGTCTCTGGATTTCCGTAGAATTAGAGCTTGAACCTCCAATGCTGCAGATTCCTTAACATCTCAACATTACAACATTTCTAACATTTTTCACAGCTATTCTAAAAACACAAGTTTTAAAACCTTACATTAAAAAAAAAAACGTGTGATCACTTACCTGTTCTCTTTGTAACTGGCACCTTAAATAACCAAAAGTATAGTTGGCAACCAATCAGCTACCAACCGTCAAATTTAAATTTAAATTTTAAGTATCTATATTTACAAACTATATTGTAGTAAATTGAGTAAATATTTAGTAAATTTATTTTAATTTAGGTATAAAGAATATGTTATAAGTTCTTTTTGAAATATAATTAGAAAAAATATTGTTCGATTCTCGTGGAAAACTATCTTTTTCCTACCTTGTATCGAAAATATCTATTATTTGTTAATGCAAATATTCAGTTGTTTGAGCTACATTCATTTCAGCACATTCAGCTTATGGAAACTTGAAGTTCCGTAACAACTACTAAACGTGCCACTTTCCCTAACTCGAACTGCTCTAACTCCAATTATTCTATAAATTTTTTTTTTTTTTTTAATATTTACGTGTAATTTTATCTCCATAACTCGAAGTTTCTCTAATTCGAACTTTTTTGGTAGTCCCTTGAGATTCGAGTTAGGGAAGTATTTCTACTTTTGTTTTGCATTCGAAATCTAATATTATGATATCGAATTACTTTATCGAAGTTCTAAAAGCAAAACCTCGTAACTGACTTGCGAAGTGATTCATATACAATTTTAAATTATATTTATTTCAAAATTTTTAATTTTATTTATTATTTTTTCAGATAAACATGATTAAATTAATTAAACCTACAGTTATACCAATTTTTTTGTTACTAATTCAGTGTTATTTAGTAAAAAATCAAGACATAAATTATGAAGATTACATATTAAATAACGAAGTTATTCCAGTGGACTACAAAATTTCTTTAGATCTGTCTAAACCATTTTCACTCTATACTAAATATGATGGTGAGGTTAACATTGTTGTTGATTTCAAAAGCACGAAACGTGAAACAACTACTGCTCAACCAATTAAACTTCATGTTAAAGACATAAAATCCGATTCAATAAATGTGAAAATTAATGAAGTAGATGACCCAACTATCGTTATAACTCCAACCATAGAAGTTAATACCACGGTAGAAATGTTAATACTTACTTTTGATGATGGTACCACACTGGACACCAACAAAAAGTACAATATAGAAATAAAATATACTGGTGAATTGCATGATGATATGTACGGACTTTATCGAAGTGAATATAAAGATGAAAATAACGAGACTCAGTAAGTACTTATTTTTAATATTACCTACTTATAGTAGTATATTTATTTAAAATAATAATTAACCAGTGACATATTCTTTTAGTGATTTAAAATTTAAAAATAAACTGGACAAATAAACAATAAAAATCTAAATTAATTTATACTACCTACATAAACATTCAGCAATGTAATTGTTTACTTCTATCGTAGCCATCGAAATTCTTTCTTTATAAATTTTTCATTATAATAAATTTTTCATTTTATTATTTATTTAACCAGTTGGTTTTTAAATTTTAAATTAATATTATTGCTCACAAAACAAATAAATTTATTAAAAAAATAACAGTGATTCTTGACCAGTTTGATACAATATTATTATAATACATTAATAAATATAGGATAGGTATACTTAAAAATAATACTAACTTATATTTTTGATTCACTTTTTGTAACAAGTATGTTGAAGTTAATAATTTATAATCAAATAATAAAAATTATGTTAACTCCTAACAAAACATGTTATGTTTTCTGAGAACGGAAAAACATAATTATGAAATTTAATTAACATTGCCTTTATTTTAGCACTTTAGGCACTAAAATATTTTGGTGCCCCCTTTTTACTTTTTGTTTTAAAAATATTTGAGTTTACAAGAAGTGACACTTTGACAATTGATTGATATAAAAACAATGAACTTTTTAAAATGTTTTCAGAAAAAAAAATTTTTTATGTGACTTCCATAATTACGGAAGTTTTTTGTGTACTTTCTTAATACTTTTGTGTATTTTTTCGAAAAGACATTATTATTATTGTCATTAACATTAATATTAACGTATTATCAATTTTTTATAGATGGATTGCTACAACTCAATTTCAAGCAACCCACGCACGAAGAGCGTTTCCTTGCTTTGATGAACCTGCCCAAAAAGCTACATTTACTATTGAAGTTAAACATGCTGCTGATTATCACGCATTAAGTAATACTGCAAATGATGGAATAAGCCCCCCGTAAGTAAATTTTATTTAATTTGTTGTGCCGTTAATAAACTGAGATTCAAAAATTGGATATTAATCGTAGTAGTGACGTAGTGACATAATCAACGAAGGTTAAGTGTATAAGAGCCACCCCCTTCAAGATTAAAATTAGATAAATCCTTTGTAGTGTTTCCTATATTGCATGATATTTAGTACATCAGAGCTTGGATTAGATTATTGTTTTTACCTTTACAAATTACAAAATGTCATTTGTCGTAAATAGCTAGAATTGCAAACAAAGTTTTGGAGTTTGAATTTATATTTATATTATGGAATGTGTAGCTGAGATATCTCAAGTTGATACAGTATCCTGAGGATGGTTTAACCGAAACTAGTCGATACAAAAAGTTTTATTTGACAAAAAAACTACGTTTAATTAAGATTACTTTATTTGTTAATATTACTATAATATTATGCACTATTATGCACATACTTAATATGTTTTTTAATGCAGTGTAGATGGGATAGTTACAACAAAATTTAAAAGAACTGAAAAAATGTCGACATACCTAATTGCTCTAGTAGTATCTAAATTTGCTAGAATTGCTCTGGATAACGTGGATAATATAAATCACGGATTATATTCTCCCAAAGAAGTTATAGGCACAGGTCAATACGCATTTCAAATAACTCCAAAAATTTTAAATGTCATGGACGGATTTACCAAAGTTTCGTATAAAGAATCGAATCTAGGGAAGATAGATCAAGTAGCAATTCCGGACTTTTCTGCAGGTGCAATGGAAAACTGGGGATTGGTTACCTACAGGTAAGATATTTTAGTTTTAAAGTTTATAATTAATTTATTTATTTTTAAATAACGATTAACTAAAAATGTTTGTTGAAATAACCATTAAACATTTTACTAATTGATGTTTTTAGAGAAACAGCTTTATTATGGGATCCTGCAGAATCTTCCTCTAAAAATAAAGAAAGAGTTGCAAGCGTAGTAGCTCATGAACTCGCTCACATGTGGTTTGGAAACTTAATTACTTTAGAGTGGTGGAGTTATACATGGTTAAACGAAGGTTTTGCTCGATATTATCAATATCACGCTACTGCAGAGGTGGGTTTACTATAGTTGCTTTCAGTTAAGTTTAACCAAGAAAAAAAGATATCTTATAATCATTAAATATAGTATAATACTATCTTGTATTTTACCCACATAATTTTTATCATTAAATGTAAAATTCCCTTCGAGAATTTTTACCGGGAGGAAATTTTACCGCCGGGGAGTAAAATATAAAGGGGTCGAATGACCCGGGTACACCTGCATCGGTAGCAATGGATGAACAAAGTTTCTTAGTGAATTCTATCGTTACTATATTAAGCCCACCTCACACGACGCTTGTTTTGCTGATGGATTGCTTGCTTGTTCGGCTGCTGGGTTTCTAGCAGCTGGGTGGTGTGATGGTTTCTGTGCTTGATTGGCTTCACACGCACTTCGTGGTTTTAATCCGCACGCAGGTAGTGATTGCAAATACTATAGAAAGGATTATAACTTATCTATAGTATTTGGTGACAGGTAGTAGAGTAGGTATCCCGAAACTTGACATATCTCGATACCACTCGTGTTTACGAATATAATCAATAATCCATCACGAAAACCAGCAGCAAAAATAGCACGAGTTCTATAACAGAAATCCAGCACGAAAACAAGCAAGCAAGCCAGCAGTGACGTCATTTCCCAGCAGGGCAGCCAGCACCGTAGCCAGCAGCGAAGCAAGCAAGCAATCCATCAGCAAAACAAGCGTCGTGTGAGGCGGGCTTTATTCTGTTACGATCAATGATGACAATTCGGCCATTAACGACAATAATGTCAATGCCTAGTTTAGTTTGGCATTGACGTCATTGACTGGCTATTGACGTCAATGACCATGCATTTCATGTGTGGTTTTTACATCATTGTCCGGGCAATGACGTCTATGCCCAATACAGGGTGGGCAATGATGAAATTATTGTATTAAATGTACCTTTGCAATTAATACTAGTTATTAAGGGATGCTGAAAAATTAATTTTGTTAGAAAATATTAGTGATACTACCAAAGAAAACGAGTTTACTCTTAGACAAGCAGCAGCTGAAAACAGTGTTATAGGAAGCCAACAAATTTGCAAATCTAAGTGCCATGGGTCACTCCCGTGCCAGAATAAAAATGATTAATTTAAAAAAAATGATTTCATTATTTTTTTATTTTTTTATTTTTGTTATTTATGTTAATAAATTATAATTATATTATTTTATAATAGAATGAATTAGTTGGCCAGTTGGCTGTCAAATTTAAATTGCCATTTTGCTGATCTTCATAGTACTTAGTTATTCTATAATATCATCATTGTCCAATCCATTTTCACATTAACATCATTGACCGGCCAAAGACGTAAATATTACAATCGAATGAAAATATTTACATCATTGCCCACTGTTAACGGGCGTTGACGCCAATGGCCGGCCAGCGTAATGGGCACTGACGTCAATACCTAATTTACGTCATTAACCTTAACAGTTCCTACTATTACATCAAGATTATTAAATTTGTATTTATGAATGTGATAATTTTTGCAAATGTATGAAAATCTTTCTTTTAGCAACGCAACGATCGATGTGCAAACCATCATTTTCGAATAAACTTAAGTGAAAGTGACTATTTTTTTCTTGAATATTTTTATTAACATATTTTTAAATTTATTTAACATTTATTTCTTATTGTTATTTTACTATAATAAATTATTGTAGGTCGAAAAAGATTGGGAACTAGATAAACAATTCGTTGTTGAACAACAACAATCCGTATTTATTGCCGATGCTAATGTAAAAGTTGATGCTTTAACCTCACCTTGCTATACGCCATCTCAAATAAGTAGTAAATTTGGAACTATATCTTATAACAAAGGTACTGTATTATAAATAGTAACATAAAAATAAATATTATAAAAGTAAAAATTAAAAATATTTTAAATTCTTTCCATTATAGGTGCAAGTGTTATTCGCATGATGGAACATTTTATGGGTAAAAGTAATTTCCTTTTAGGAATACAGAGATATTTTAAAAAAGACAGGTAAAATATTTATCACAAAAACTATTATCTATAGATTTATTTGTTGCTCCTTAGTTATTAAATAAAATAATCCAGATAATCCACTTTATGTAAATAATGTATTTAAATGTTTTAAAAATAATTAATTAATAATTTCTACTGGCGGTCTCTATCTACATAAAATTATGGTTCTAATGGTTGCTATTAGAGTTATTATTTTATTTTCAACTACATGATAATATTACTTAAAAGCTATAAAATTTATTTTTACATTATAAAAAAAATTTAAAACAATCAAATTTATTAACTAACAAAATAAAATTTGCCCCCAACACTAAAATAATGGTCTCTTTCTAATTATAATAATTTATGGATATGTGTTTGAGTATCGAAAAATTATCGAGCCTTGCGGCCGATACACGAGTTTAAGAGATGTAATCGCACTTCTTTAGGAGTTTTTCATTTTAAGGTAAACCAACACCAAAACACTAATTTGTAACTATTAAAAAATACAACAAAATTTTGTATCTTGATAGTAGGTATCGAAGAACGGTTGCACTCTTAAGGGGGCGATTCACTTGTAACTGAACGTTGTAATGTAATGTAATGTAACGCTCGAAGCCAGCATTACATTACAAAGCTTGTTTCTTTGGCACTGCGAATGCTCATTTCGAATGCTTGGTTCAACCTGTGCTCCAGTTATGAACGTATTATGAACACGTCGCGATGGGTACTGACATGTAATGTAACAATCAAAGGGATTCGCTAAAAAACCGACAGTCGAGTAGAGCACGGATGCTTCGCTCGCCGCTCGCTGTTCGTTCTTGCAGCGTGTTCGCTTCGCGCTCGTTTATCGGTACTGACTAGCGAATGCCCGTGTTACATTACATTACATTACAACGTTCAGTTACCAGTGAATCTCCGCCTTTAAAATTACAGAGTGGGTGCGCTAAAGAAATAGGAATTTCGTATTTTTCAATAAAATCTCGACCACATATTCAAAAACTTATTAAAACTGATGACAGTCGCTAGGAGCCCTTCCTTGTTAGTGCAGACAACTGATTTTATAATTTGTAATATTGAGGAGTACACAAAATCAACATTTTATTAGAATGAACATAACTAAATTAAATTGTATAATTATATAGTATTGTATCACAAGAATCCAAATTCGATATTCTTTTATCAGTTTTTTACAATTTTACAATTTTTGTTTTAGTCATTTTACAAATACTAAGCCAAGTTTACTCTGGGATGCAATGATTCCTTTTATATCTAACACATATTTGAAAACTAATTTTGTGGATATCATGACAGCTTGGACTGAACAAAAAGGTTTTCCAGTCGTACAAGTGTTAAAAGCGAACAATTCATTCATATCTTTATCGCAAGTAAGTTCAAACAATTTTTATGTTCAAGTTTGCAATTTTAAAAGTTTTAAAACTTAATCGTCGATCTACGGATAAAAAAAACTAAGTAAACGACAAGTTCTATTTTATATTCCATAAAATATACCCTTTTTACTTCCTTGTAAAACAAGGAAGTATTTCTCCAAACGACCAAAAATACAAAATATAATTTCAAAAAATTTGATGTAAATTAGTTAACAAAATAATTAAAAATTCTGAAAGTCAAATACATCGATGAAAATGAGGTTTTAAAGATGAAATTTCATATTTTATATTAGTTTTTAATAATTTACGTTAGCGTTAATTGGATGAGAACAACGCTTTACTTTTGTTTATTTTTATAAAATAATGCTAAATTAAATTAAAAAAAAAAAATTGAAATTAATATTTGGATTTTAATCGTTTGGAGAACAAGATTTATTCGTTGCACTTGCTTCGCTTCTGTTAAACTTCCTTTACAAGAAAAGTTAATCTATCCGTCCTAATAAAACGCTATAGGTACTATTTTACCTACTAAAACAGATTACTTTCGGTTGTTTGGAGAAAAATTGTAAACTGCGATCACTTGTTAGTTTTTCAATTTAAATTTAATAATGTTAATTTCATAACTTAAAAATTTAAATAGTTAAAATGACTTAAAATAGACAATTAGATAACTATTATTTATTTTATATATAATTTTATAGAAACGATTTTTATACGGTGCAAATGATACCGAAGCGACATTATGGTACATCCCAATTACTACCACCACTTCTGATAATCCTAATTTTACGCAAACTATTCCCCGTATTTGGATGGACAGAAATAATCCCAAAATTTACTTACCTTGGGATTTTACAACAAAATGGATTGTTATAAACAATCAAGCTGCAGGTAAGTGTTTTTATAAATTAAAACTTGATTCCTTATAAAAGTTAGATTTAATCATTTTGATATAAATTAATTAATTTTATAATGAAAGAATTTTTATATGATTTTGAAAACCTTTAAAATTAATTTGTGATTATGGTAAAAAACTAGAATAACAATAAATTATATTATACTATTTAATAAAGAAGTGGTTAGATTATTTAACATTAATTTATATTTATTTTGTAAGTTCACTTTACAAGCTACTTTTTAATTTATTTTTAAATTGCTAAACGAATCTGCTTTTTTTATATTTTATTATTTATTTTCTACCGGTTTCGCTTTTATGGCATCACCAGATCTGCAAGATATAAGATATTTTTAGAAATCTACTATGTATTAATATTTCATAATTATATAGGTATACTTATGAATATAACAGGTGGTCTGGTTAATAATTTTGGATTGGAAAGATGTTTTAAAATTTTAAAATGTTTTGGACGTAAAAGTTCTCAAGAAAATAATATAAAACTTTGAAATTGAAAAACATTTTTCTAATCTAAAACTTATGCTATTAAATAACCAAACTATAGAAATAAAACGACCACTTGACATTTCGTTACCACTCGTGAATTATTACTAAAGTTTGAAATTTATATAATATTTTCATTATTGTTTTCCTACAATATATAAGTATTTCTTGTTTAATTGTTTGTTTGTCGTTAGTTATTGTTTTTCACATATTTTTAGTAACAAACCAGAATATAAGATTTAAACCATTTTAGGATACTATCGTGTTCAGTATGATGACGGTTTATACAAGCTATTGGAGAATGCTTTAAAAGAAAAAAACTTTAATATATTTCCAGTGTTAAATAGAGCCCAAATTGTCGATGACGCTTTAAATTTAGCACGTGCTGGCGATGTTAAGTATGCCGTTGCTCTGGATGTTGTAGAATATTTAAAAGAAGAATTGGATTATTACCCTTGGTATTCGGCATTTAATGCGTTTGCATATTTAAAAAGACGAATAAGTAGCACTTCGGAATTAGCCCAACTTTTAGATGTAAGAAACGTATACTTTTATAAAACATAAAATTGAAAACATATTTATTCGTATTTATGGTTCAATCTCATTTTTTGTTTATAAAGTATTGAAGAATGGAGGATTTTTTAATTGCTTTAGTTAAAATTTTTATTAACCATTTGTTGAATAATTCACCATTTCTTAATCAGGAAACTGATAAATAATAATGATTTTTAGGAATATATTTCCCAATTAATGACTAAATTTTACGCAAGTGTCGAATTTGAAGAGGGTTTCTATAGCCAAATACAAAATCATAAAAGAGTGTTAGCTCTAACTTGGGCTTGTGAACTTCATGATAATAAGTGTATCAGCAATTCACAAGAACATTTTAAAATGCTAAAAGAGCACAATGTAGAGTAAGTTTATTTATTTTGATTTAATTTGCAATTTTCTAAATATATTTTGCAGGGTTGATCCTAATATAAGAAGTGTGGTTTATTGTGCAACAATAAGAAATGCACAAACTAGTGACGATTGGAATTATTTGTGGGAAAGATTTGAAACTACTACATCGGCAGCAGAATCAGTAACAATTTTAACAGCACTAGGGTGTAGCAAAGACAGTGAAATATTGAAAAGGTAAGTTTTCTTGAAGTAGTGTTATAAAAACCATAGGATATCATCGTAAAACTATAGAGTGAGATTTAAAGGGAGAAAATCGATAGAGATTTAGGGCCTAGGACTTGAAATGGAACAAAGGACTTTATTCTGGAATTGTTGTAATATTTCGATATTGGAGTTGGTAGCTGATCTCCAATACTGGATTCCATACATCCATATTAACTTCAAAATTGTTTAGTAAAATAGTACTTTATTTTCTATAAAGAGCTGAGAATTCCGTCCAATGTGTCAGTACATTTTCTTCATTTTATATCTGAGTTGTAGCCTTTTCGTGAAGATATTCTTTTTCCAAGTTCAACGTCTGTTCAAATGTATACTGAGGTACTCAGTCTCCTTATTCTGCGTTAATTGGTAGCCATTGAGTTTTACAACCGAGCACGTAAATATCTCTTTTCATGGTGAAAGTTATACAGGAGTATTCTTGGTTTCAAAAACTTTTATTTTCTATCTTTTCAGGCAGTCTTACACCTTGTTAAGACAAATGTAGTAGTAAACAGTAGTGCTTGCCATTGGTATTGTTCGATTGTTCTATGATGTTGGCGAAGTTCATTTTAATTCAAATAATTGTTATACCATTAAATGACATTAAATAGATTCCTTATAATAGTGAAATTTTACTATGTTTAATTAATTCATCTTGCTTTTAGATATTTAGATCTATCAATTGATCCTGAATCGAAAATAAGAAGTCAAGATGCACTAACGGCTTTTACAGCTGTGCTAGCTGGAAATCAAGAAAACGTTCCTGTAGCACTTAATTTTTTGGAAGATAATTTTAGAGAAATTGCAGAAAAGTAAAATTATATTGCAAATAATAAAATTTGTCTACTGGTAGTATATATATTATATTTTAGCTATGGAAGTTTAAATGCTCTAAGTTCCGTTATTACAAATTTAGCTGATCGATTAACAACACAAGACGAAGTCGATATGGTAAGTATTGTAATTAAAAAATCATTAAAATATTAAATGAAATTTTGGATGCTTATAAGCAAATTATGGAAAAATATTAAATACTGAAATATTTCCATTGCGTAAGCTACTATTTTTGTTCAATTACAATTTATTTTATTCCTGCCAAGCATGAATTAATAAAAATAAATAAATGAGGATATTATTGATTTTAGTTGAAAAAATTTGTTGATGAAAACAAAGAAGAACTTAAAGATGCAGCAATAGTAGCAGATACAGCTATAATATCAGCCAATGATAATTTAAGATGGGTGAAAGACAATGAAAAGATTTTGGTGGAGTACTTAAAAACAAAACTATATGTTGGTTCGGCATCGACAAAATCTACCGGTTTAATAATTGGAACGGTTTTCTTAATAATTTACTATTATACTAACGATTTAATTTTTGTTTAAAAATTTATATTTAAATTTGTATCTATTATGTTTTGTTAAACCATAAAAGTTATATTTAAAATACATAATAAAATAATCAGTAAAAAAGTATTATTATTTACACGGTTAATAATATATCAACTAAAAATATTTTAATTTATTATTTAATTTTCAACCTTTTACAATTAAAAGTTAAGATAGAAAATCATCTAAAATAATATATAAATGTATAAAAATTAATAGTTAATTAACATTTAGGTATCTGGTGAATTAGACTTAAGTATTTTGTTTTTAAAGTTTGTACTTTTAATTTATGTTTTTAGGAAAACTTCAAAATGTTGTTATTTAATTTTATAATAAGTATTGGCTAATGTTGCGATGCGTTAAAGTTTGACAACCATAACACTATGTTGTTATAATTTTTATTCATCCATCGAACGTTAGCTTCCGACTGTTCAATTGATTGCTCCAAAGTTCGCGACACTATGCTTAATTCATCAGTATTTTCTTTGGCAAATCGTTTCACCTGAAATAATAAAAATAAATTTTAATTTTCAATATAATATGCATTATAATAACTACTTACATCATTCAGTTCTTCTTGAGTATTAAACTTAGATGTACTTGCTTTAACTATTGCGTTTAGAAGCATAAGAGATGAACCCATGCTGAAAAAGTTGTAAATTAATCATTTCAACGTCGGCCTTGGCAGCTTAACTAATTTCATACTCACTATTTCTTTAATGCAGCCCAATTGTTTTTGAAAAATCTGTAAGCGATTTCTTGCCCAATTACATTATTTGAAACTGCTGTAAATACTCGAGGAGAGTCTTGTTTTTTTATACCGGATCCTTCCGATATGGCCCAATATAAATAGCGACTGAGTATCCAAGTTTCGCGGGAACATCCTAATGCCGATAAGAGAATATCTTTTTCTGAACCAACATTAGTGTTCAAATATCTTTGCCATGCGAATTCCCATTCTTCTTGCCCACCAACTCTAATTGCAATGCAGTAAACCACATTCTTTAAATTTGGAGATATCCTAAAACATTTTTCTAAATAATATTTATTATTACTTAGTTAATAATATATCTTACGGATTATTATGATCGGGATTTGGCGAACTTTTCCAATTATGAAAATAGGTAACTGCATGATTAATGCAATCTAAGTTTCCGAGTAGACAAGCTCTCCAAAGTAAATTCATTCTATTGTATAACGTCAATTGTGAGTCCGTGTATATATCTTCGAATCCAATATCTTGATAAAGTCCCTTGATTAATGTATTCATATAAATCTAAAAACAAAATATTTACGTTATTTAGAAACTTGAATTTTCTTTATAATTTTTTTCTCGAAATATTTAAACTTTTTACCTTAAACTTATCGAAATCTGCTGTTTTAATGAACATTTCTTGTATGTAATCTAATCCCGTAAATGCAGCCATCCATGGAATACAATCTCGTTCGTGCACTAAATAGGTTGTAACATTCAATGCAATTTCATAATCTAAATACCCAGCTGCAGCTAAATTTAAAGAATCGTCTAACATTTGAGCTCTATTGGTCACACTAAATTTTAAGAATTCTTTTTTATTTAATAACTGCAGGATCAGTAATTTCCAATTTCTATTATCATAATTGACTCTGTAATATCCAGTTTGATCAATATTTATTAATAGCCAATCTTCAGGAGGTATTTCTAAATCGGTTATAATTAACTCTGGAGTCGCTTCCATCCATACAGTTGTAATATTACTGTGTAGACCTTTATATGTTATTGGTATCCACCATAAGGATGGATTATTTTCAGTTTTATTAGATTCCAACGAAAATCGTTCTTGTGCAAAAGTTATTACATTATCTGAATAAACTCTTGCTACAGAAACAACGGGAAATCCAGTCTGAAGAGTCCAAGTATCCATAATTCTTTTTACCGACATATCTTGAGTTAAAACTTGATCGATATGAGCTTGATCTGATAGAGCTTCCCACAAATCATCTTGTTCGGCACTATCAAATCGCCTATAGGTTCAAAAATATAATTATTAAATAAAAACCCAGGTTTTCTATATTATAATATTATTCACCTGCTATTTAGATAATTAGTAAGTCCATTTCTGAAAACTGTTGGCGTTAAGAATTGTTCCATCATTCTAATAATAGTTGCACCTAGAATGAATAAGAGATAGTTTATTCTGCGGAATAAGGTACATTATTATTACCTTTGGCATAGGATATTCTATCAAATATATCGTTAATTTCGTTGGGATTGTTAACAATAATTGAAATTTGATGAGATGATTTAAGTCCATCTAAAGCTAATACATTTTGTAACTCGTGAACCACAAATTGATCCAAAATTTTCCATTCGGGTTTAACCTGTAAATTTGTCGTTTGTGTTAAATGTTCTAACAGAACAATTAAAAACTTACGGCGTTAGTTCCAATGTACTCCATATAGCTTGCAAAACCTTCATTCAACCATAAGTCGGTCCACCATTTAGGTGTAACTAAATTGCCAAACCACTGATGAGCAAGTTCGTGAGCAACGACGGAAGTAATACGTTGTAAATTTGATTTACTTGAAACTCCATTTTCGTACAGCATTGCACTTTCCCTTTAACGGCAAAGTTTATTGAAAATCAAAATTAGATATGGTTAGGTAGGTTATTCAATTAACTTGGTTCAAGTTAACTCATTAAATAATATTATTGCAAATCTAAACTATTTATTTGATCTCACAATATTATATTAATGTTCTATCTAATTTAATATTAGTTGATATACCTACCTAAAGGTAATCAAGCCCCAATTTTCCATTGCCCCTGCTGCAAAATCAGGTAAAGCAACCATATCGACTTTGGGCAAAGGAAATTTTATTTGAAAATAGTTTTCGAAAAATTTTAATAATTTTGGACCAACATCGAGACTGTATTTTGCTTGTGGTATAGCTTCGTGTCGAGCCCAAACTGCAAAATTACCATTTTTCAAATAATCAAAATCTGACACAATAAATGCTATCAGGTATGTAGACATTGGTACCGACTGTTCAAAGTGATCCCATACATAATCGGGTACATTTTCTCTAAAAATATGAATAATTAGTTTTTTTAGATCAAGCCTTACAACATAATTACTTACAAAGGTTCTGATGATAATTTTGGCATATTTGAAATAGTAGACATACTCGTATTTCTTGCTATACTTACTTTGAATTTGGCCTTCAAAGCAGGTTCATCAAAACATGGAAAAGCTTTTCTAGCATCCGTAGGTTGAAATTGACTTGAAGCAATCCATCTACAAAATTATGTTTTAAGTTTTAATGACGAAACAAGTAATTAGGTATTAAAACCTTATTTCATTATTTATCACATAAGAACTTCTATAAAATCCTTGCAGTAAATCGTTTAAAACTCCAGTAAACTTAATATAAATACGATATTGTTTATCTACTAATAATTGTTCAGTTAAATATATCATTAAAAACTGGCGTTCGGTATCGTTTTTAACTTCTTTTATGTCATAATTTAAATTAGTAGGCATTTCAGAATTAGCAATAACTTCAGATACGAGAATAGAAGAGTCGTCAATAATGAGTTCATCGGCATGAAGAATTATAACATCAGTTGATTCGGAGATATTCACTAGTATAGTAACTTCACCATCAAATGTAAAATTTTGTTCGAAAATATAAGGAATGAGCTTAATTTCATACAGAATGGGTTTTATTGCGGTTGGAAGTCGCACATCTAAATCTTGTGAAGTTACATTATTTGCAGAAGAATTTACTATGGTTGACAAGGGAGTTGTTGAAGTCAATTCTTCTACCAAGCTATCCGTTATTAAATCTTCAATAAGCGTTCGATTACATACTTCTACAGTCTGTACGACGGATTTAGGTATATTACTAGCAGATAAATAGTACACAAGTATTCCAGTTCCTACTAAACTTGCTATAAACAGTAATCCTAAAAACACTGCAAAGCTTTTTGTCACCGATATTTTTTCTTGCTTCTCAAAAGTTATGGGTGATACTTCCATAACGTCCAGAAAATTATATATCTGTCATATTCTGCAACAAAAACAACTTTAAAATATATTATATACAAATATTGTTATTTTTCTATTATTTAAATGTGGAAATTACATCAAAAAATATTTAATTTGGGTGCATTCAACTTTATACATTGTTCCTCATAAACTATTTAAAAAGTAATAAATTAAAAGAATCTTGTATAAAATTCCAGGCTACTAAATAAAGTAATTAGTAAACATTCTTTTATACTCTTTCAATTTAACATAAGACCACTCGTTTAGCTTAATTAAAGCATTTATAATAAATGTTTCACAAACAAGATATCGCATAAACTAACTTTTGCTATGACAATACAAATAATCACATTTTATTTTAACAGTATTAGTACAGGACCACTACAGGTAGTACAGTATTTTTTATTTGATAAAAACAAATTTATAAAAATAATTCCTAGACATTAGACATATTATATTTTAATGTGTAAAGATTTGGGTGTCAATCAACTGACCGACTTTGTATTTTGCAACATACTCGATCAGAAGAAAAAAGAAAAACATTATGAACACAAAATTGTAAAAAAAATACAAACATGAAAGCAGTTTATCGAACAATAATACACAGCGTACATAACTAATATATCCACATAGTACTTAATTGGCTTTTGTGCATTCAACGTGGAAATTCCGCTTCGGTGCTAGGGCCGATGCCTACAAGGGCATCATAATATGGACATATTTTTCCATCTTAATGAATAATTTGTTATGAAAACTTGTTATTTCTGTTATTGTTATTGATTTAAAGATTATTGTAAACTACTAACTTTATGTTTTCATAATATGTGCAACCGGCTCTTTATTTTTTTTTAGAATAAGTTTTGATGCATTGCCTATCTTAGATTTAAAAATTTTAATTATTTTTCATGAGTAAAACAATAATGAAATTTTTTTACTGTCTACTTATAAAACTTACTTAATAAATGTTACTTCTAGTAAATTTGGTTATCAGGTGCTGTATAACGAGCTGTGTCCTTTTATGCATTGATATTTTTGTTCAAAAACAGCAAATAAAAAAGCAAATAAAGAAATGCAGATCATACAAAAAAAATTGTTTCCGATGTTTATTGTTCTTGTTATGAACCAAAAACTACAATTATTTTAATAGTCACGGAACGGTTTTTCGAAAAAAACAATTTCAATTTTGGAAATTTTTTAAAATACTTTTTACATCGACGATGATCCGACAAACCGGCCCGAATGTTATAAAATAAAAATTCAATTTAAAAAAATTAATTGTTTATTTGACAAAACTTGCAAAACTATTAAATTGAGTAAAACCTAGCGGATAAAACATTGAAATTTAAGAAAAATATGGAAATATATTTTGTGTGACAAAGGATGCACAAGTATATCAAATAAATCACAGTAAAACACAAGTAAATCTGCGACTTCAGAGGGGTTCCCAAATAGGCAATCTTTAAGAAAGTGTCAGTCGAGGAAGTGTAAGCAGACCTCACGTCCGCAGAGCTAACTGAAAAAGTCAATCCGATTTTTAATGGCTAAGTTATTTCATAAATGCAATTATTAGTGAATTTTATAAAATATCATTTTTTGTATTTTCATTGTCATTGTCATCATTGCATTGTCGGTTATTTCGCAATATACGAGTATGTTGCCTTCTTAGGAGTTCCATATGATTTTTTGTAACAATTATATCATCATATCCAAAATAAAAAAATATATATGAAGTCCCTAAAGACTACACAAAAAAGCGTAAAAATCCTGTATCTGCTAATAACACAATGTTGATACACCTTTTTTTAATTTTTGTCTTGTAATATTTTTATTTTGTATTTGTATTTAAAATTTTTTTAAAATGTAAAAAACGGAATTTTCATTACATCCTAATAATTATACATTTGTACAAATGATTATTAACTTAAAACAAGAGAATAATTATACAAATTTTCAAAACTGTTCAAATTATGGAGCACTTTCACACAATTTCAAGCTACTGAAAATTAATGATATAATAAGAATATACAATCTCAGATTTGTATTAAATTAAATGCTATAATTACGAAAACCATTAGCACTAACCGTTAACTTCTGTTTCTTCTGTAAGCTTATAGTTGTTTTTTTTAAATAATTGATAAGAATTTTCACTAGGAAGGTAATTTGTAAGTTCAGATTCACCATGAACATAAGCATATTAAGTACTTAAAAATTAAGAAATAATTATATGTAAATAGATATCGCTGCTTTGGAAGAAAACCCGCACAACTCGGAATTCACTAGTTTGGAGAAAATCGCATTAAAGAGTTAATCCAAAGTGCAACTGAATACCACTTGAGTAGTATCTATATTATGTAAAGTCCCATATTATGTAAAGTGTAAAATATGTGAAGTGGTATTCAGTTGCACTTCGGGCAAACTAGTGAATTTTAAGTTATAAATGGTGTTTCAATAAGTATGCACAATGTAATTTCAAGAAAATAACGCATTTTTTTTAAGAGAGTGGTGAAATTTTTATTGCGTTCCAAAGTAGACTTGTTTCGATTATGCATGGAATAAAATATCTGGTAAATGGCCCCCGCATCTATGAACACCGGCCCTTCCTCTTTTATGAAATTTTCGATGACATTTTGGCAAAGATACGGTTTTATCTAATCGATGACAAGTTGGATCTCGGTGTTGAGCTCAAGAATTGTTTGTGGTGTATTCACATAGACCTGAGATTTCACAAAACCCCTAAGAAAAATTAGCTAAATCGCCGATCTTGGTGGTAAGTTGACATCAGAATTTCGGGAAATGATTCGGTTTGGAAATCGTTGTTTCAATAAATTGATTGTTTCATGTGCAGAATGGCAGGTGGCACCGTTCTGTTGAAACCACATGTCGTTCAGATCCATACCATCCAGTTGAGGCCACAAGAACTCCGTTATCATGTTTCCATCCAACCCAGTTAAGCACACTTAAAGTCATTTTCAACTCTCGTCTACAGCAGTAATGTTTTCGAGAGACCGATTACAATCGACCCAGTTTCCTCAAATGTATTGATCTCTCTTCGAATCGTTGACTCATTTATTGCACTTTTATGATCGAAAATTCTGTGAAGTTTGGAGTAGTTTCAGCGTAATGGATTTTCACAATGATAACGCGATTTTCGTTGGTGTAGCGCTCTATTTTTAATAATCAGAACAAACATAGATGACAGATGTCAAATTTCACTGCTGAAACTTTCAAAATAAAAAAATGGCGCAACATTTAAATTGTGCACACTTATTGAAACACCATTTATGTCGGTTTTCTTCCAAAGCAGCATAATAAAAGTTTAATGAAGCAATGGATAATGATGGGGTTATTTTGCCACTCACAAAAAAGCACTTCACGTTATTCAGCTTAATTTCAACAGTATCAGATGCTCTATTAAGCTATATGTATATTTTTTAGGTCTTATGAATTTCTAATGCTTATGTTCACTGTGAATCCACAATCCCCACTAAAGATAGATATAAGGATATTTGAATTTTCAAATATTCGAATCATGTACTGTTTTTCCACTCACCGATCATTTTTAATACTTTATTTTCATTTTTGATTATTTAAAAAACAAACAATGAAATTATATTAAAAAAAATTTTACATCAATTTTAACTTTATCTACTTAAAAACAAAATCAATTTATTGAATATTAGGTAATAAACATTCATTTAAACAAACAAATTAAGTCATCTATGGTATTAATTATATAAATTAGAATTATCAATATTGAGCTACAGTTCAACATGAATTCATATTAAACTTGAAAAAGAAAAAGACATGTTTCGAAAGCTCGTTTAAAAAATGTGTTTTATTTGTGTCCTGTAGCTCAATATAGATAATTCTAATTTATATTATTTTCAAGAGCTAATAATTTTTATTAATGGTATTAATTGTATAAACCAGTGTGTTTCCGAACCTGGGGGTGCTCTCCCTTAAGTGGACGAGATAACAGTAAATGAGATGCGCAAGCGTATTGAAAACTAGAAAAATTATTTAATTTACTAAAATAAAACCAAACTAAAAAATATTCTGACATAATAAAGCAATAAAATACACAAATATATAAAAATATATTACATGAGAAGGGGCGCGATGAACATTATGATTGAAATTTCGTCGCAAATACTGAAAGATTAAAAAACTCTAATACTATAAGCAAACTAATTTTATTCATAATTTAAATATTTAGTAGATTGGTAACAAAAAAAATTCAGAAAATTTGAAATCGTTATAAAAAAACAATTTAAATTATTAAGTTTATTATTATCCTATAATAATCACTAAGGTAATGTAGTTTATCAATGATCATACCACCCCTGAGAATCTTAATACTATAATTAATAATAACAGAGTATTAAAATTTTTAACTTTATTCTTAATGAGCATACAAATATTAATGTTGGTGTTCTGTACGCGTAAAGTCATTAAGGGGCAACCAATGTGGTGACTATGCTGAAAATTTAATTTGTACCGTTAACGTTAGTTGGAAACTTTTTTTTTGTTTCATAACTTTTTTGACAATCTCAAAATACCATTACTACATTTAAATATTTTTTCTTTTAAAAATCTAAGTATTATTATAATATAAACAATAAAACTTTAATTAACAAGTTAAATTTAATAATATAATCAAATTATATATTTTTAAGCTTTCGACTACTTTAATCGTCTTCTTCAGAAATTTATTTAATATAAACAAAATAAATTACATGGAAACCGGGAACAAAACACATTGTCATTTGATACGACCTAAGATCCAAAAAGATCTTAAGTTAAGGAACAACCTATACTGAGTTTCCGTCAAATAGAAAAAACTTAACTCCAATGTGTGCAGGGGGAACTAGACGAGTAAATAGCTGTAGATGTTGCTTAAGCCGTCTATATCTGTCTTCCTATTCATAGCGTTTTTCTCTCTTGTAATGCATATCATTTCATGAAGCAGTCGATCTTTGTAGTTAGTAACAGATTTGATTATTTTGGCGTTCTTAAAATCTGCATCATGTCCATCGACTAGGATGTATTTGGCAATAGCTGTAGATTCGGGCTTATTACAGCGTACACTTGAAATGTGTCCACTCATTCTTTTGTGAAGCCATTGATTTGTTTGTCCAATATATACCAAATTGCAGTTATTGCATTGGACCTTGTATATTAAATCCGACCTCTTCTCAGGAGGTACGGTGTCTTTCAATTTAGTATAAAGTTGACCAATGTTATTATTAGTGGACTTGAAGGTTACATTGGTCTTGTAATATATTCCCTTGATTTTTTCGCTTAAACCTTCTTTTACCTACGGCATAACTAGGCAAAGTTGGACACTTCTTTCTTCTTTGTGTTACCATTATATAGTTTGTTAACACGATCCTTGATAATTTAACTAGTTAATTAAAGTTTTATTGTTTATATTTTCTCACAAGTTAAGATTTATATATTTATTATTATAAGCATAATACAGCATTGTCATTTTATAAAATCAGAAATTTTCAATAAATATGTGTAAAAAAATTAACTACCAATATTCGGAAATTTTCAGAATATTTGCCAGATTTTTAAGATTTGGTTAAATTGACAACACAATACAAACAATACAATTTATTTCAAAAAATTATATCAAAAATAATAATTTCAATTACACATATACCTATGATAAGAACGCTACCGTAACTTAATCAAAATGGATTTTGGAAATGTTCTGGAAAGTGAATTTCCCTTTCTTTCTATATCTTTCTATACAATAAACTGCGTTATCCTTTTTTGTTTTCATCATAAATATTTACGGGTAAGATAATATCAAATACTACTCTTCAAATTGTTGTAATAAAAACATCCCACATTAATGATTTTATAAATTCCATGTTCTCCAAATATGTAATATCTGGCTTAATTATTAGTAAGTATTAATGAGAACAGGCTTCAAATAAAATTAATGGGTTTTAATTTACAATCGTGTTGTATAATATATACAAAATTTTCTGTTGCGAGCGTTTTTTAAAATTAAAGTCGTAAACACGAAAGTTTGCTCAAGTCCTATACGGTGCAGAAAATGGATTGCTAATTAACTTCAACACGTAATCTTTTCCTGTTGAAATATAAATTGCTTCATCTAAATTTACATTAATTAATTAAAGTGTAATATTTTGTTCGCAAATTTAAGGATATCATTTTACTTTAAAATGTAATCTAAAACTGTTTTTAAAAATAATTTTGGAACAAAAATTATATTAAAATGAATAATTATAATAATATAAATTATCTGATATAAAATTCATTAATATTTAAATTTAGTTTCCTAAAATATTAAATAAAAAAATTATTTTAAACTTAAATATGTAAAAAAGAAAAAGAACTCAAAATAAAAAATTTTAAGTAAATTTGTGGTTTTTAGTATGTATTTATGGTTAAATTCAAGAAAATATAAGAATAATACAATACGTAGAAAATCAAAATTCAAAAAATTTTTAATTACTTAAAATTTTTTATTTTGAGTTCTTGTTAAGAATAATGTATGCAATGCCCGCGCGACCCGCCTATGCGTAAGTTACGCCTGCGTTTGAAAATCAAGAGCGTACTGAATTTTTTGTATCATGTTGTATTGTTTTGGTCGTTAACTACATGTTATTTAATTGAGTTGTTCTTAATTTGTATTTGTGCCCTTTTTTGTTCAGTTATTAAATTATTATCTTGAAACGTTTACTGCTGTCTTTATAACTCCGCTAACAGTTCTTTTTCTAGTTTTACGCCTCACGGTTAAAAAACGTGGTAAATTTCGAATTTTGAATTTTTTCAAAGTTTTTAGAAATCATATTAAGAGGGCAGTGCCTTCGGATTTCAAACTAGCAGTGCTAGGTAAACGAATTTCTTAGTTCAAATCATTTTTAAATTATTCATACTTCATGTAACAAGTTCAGTTTTGATAATCTTTGGAGGTTATGGTAAGTCAATTTTGTACTATTTAGTCCATATTTTTGTTTAGTTTAAAAATTTTTCTTATTTCACAATGTAATGTGTGACTGCGTGCAACTGAAGAATGGCAATAACCATGAAATAACGTTATATTGTACTGTCGTATTACGAATTTTTCATTTTTTCAAATTTTCTTAATTCAGACCTGTTATTTGTTAAATGTCTCTTTTTTAAAAAATTTTTGAATTTTTATTTTCCACGTATTGTATTATTCTTATATTTTCTTGAATTTAAATATGTAAACTTTTCGGGATTTTGGACCAGGATAATTAAAACAGTTGTCGACTTTTTTGATAATAATAAATTTATGTGTTTTTCAAATAGCTGCACTAGAAAAGACTGTACTTAAACTTGTTATTGAAAATTGCTGTTTGCTATTAGGTATGTATATAAAATGAATAAATGCGATATAAGATATTAATAAACGTTATATAGAAAATAGTTAAATTATTATTAAGTTATAACATTATACTCGTATAATATTATATATTGTATATTAGACAACTCGGATAATATTTTAGGTATAATAATTCACGCTTACTGACGCTTTTATTAAATATTTTTTTAAAAGCTCAAAAATTTAAAAACATTCTGATTAGTATAAAGGTATTAGTCATAATGTAATAAGAAACTTGTAATTGTTTATTTAAAAAATAATAATCACACACTTCGATAAAGATTAGCATATTGCTCGGTTTATTATAATTGGATGGTGAAATATAGTATAGCAAATTAGTTGTCAAATGTATACCTTAAAATAGCAAATAACAATATTTGCAGAAAAACTACAACTTGTGAACAAAGGCTTTTTATTAAGCAAAATAAAGAAATAGCAATCGAATCTAAACAAGAAACAACGATTACATGTTTGTTTCGAGCGAAAGAGTACAAAATGTTAGATTTAAAGAAAATCGGTGTCAACACATTTGAAGATTACAAGGAAATTGGGTTCGAAAGTTACAACATAGTACCTGATCTAGCTGACAATGACTTTTTAAAAGGCGAGATTTTCTGTGATAGATAAACTATGTTTATCCCAACATTATTTTTTATTGTAAACATTTCTAATTTTTATATTTCTATATAGTTATTTATACAGCATAATATACTATAACAAACATTCATATATAATTTGTCTTACATAAAGTAGTATTGATTTTTGTACAATATTATAAAACTATAGAATTAATTAAAATGAATAATATTTGTATAGAACTATATAATGCATATATTATTATTAGAGATGGGCACTATCAAGAATTTTTGACTATCGATAGTTAGTAACTATTTTTTTTTTACTATCGATAGTTAGTAACTAAAAAGTTAGTTACTAAAAACCAAACCGAATAAAAACTATCGAATAAAACTATCGAATGAAAACAGCCGAATAAAAACTATCGACTAAAAAGTTATTCGAATAGTTTTAGTAACTAAAAAAGTTATTCGAATAGTTTTAGTAACTAAAATGTTATTCGAATAGTTTTAGTAACTAAAATGTTCCATCTTCCTTCGTTTTGTACTAATTGGTAGTTAACACCCTGTATTTTGAGGATAATGGAATAATCGGATAAAATGGTATATAAAATATTAAAAAACAGTATATAAGTAAACTCGAGCAAAGTCGAGATTCTAATCCATTCCAGTTTTGGAAAGAACGCAAAGATTTAATGCCAGAATTATATCAGCTCAGTACAAAGTATCTTTGTATTCAGGCAAAGTCGGTTCCGTCAGAACAACTTTTCTCGAAAGCTGGTCAAGTTATTAACGATCGGAGGAATAGATTGACAGGAAAAAATTTAGACAAAATAATATTTTTAAATACTAATTCTTTATAACAATTTATTCTAACCATTTTATCTTTACCATTAAATATTTATAAAATAAAATTAATAAAGTTTTTTTGAAGAAGTTAATAATTTATTTTTATATTAGTTGTACCATTTTTTTATCGGTCGTTGGTATTGGCAGTAGTACTCTTAACTTTTAATAATTAGTATTACTAAATGACTATCTAAAAATACATTCGATAGTTTGAGTAACTATAAATTTATACAAGTTTAGTAACTAAAATTTCATTCAATAGTTTTTAGTAACTAAAAAGTTATACAATAGTTTTAGTAACTAAAAATTATTTTTAGTTACTAAAAATTATTCTTTCATGGTTTTAGTAACTAACAATTCATTTAAAAGCTTTAGTAACTAAATATTTATTCAATAGTTTTAGTAACTAAAAAGCTATTCGAATAGTTTTAGTAACTAAAAAGTTATTCGAATAGTTTTAGTAACTAAAAAAGTTATTCGAATAGTTTTAGTAACTAAGAAGTTATTCGAATAGTTTTAGTAACTAAAAAGTTATTCGAATAGTTTTAGTAACTATCGATAGTTCAAATGAAGACCAACTATCGAATAATTCGATAGTTTTTATTCGATAGTCCCATCTCTAATTATTATTCCTTTTTAATTATTTCTGTAAGGCGCAGCGTTTCAATTTTTATATAAATTTTGAATTTTAGTGTCTGTGACTATCAATAAAAAAAAACGATTTACGCAAAAAACACATTTAATTTGAAAGTTAGTATAGAAACTGATTAATGTTCAGTTTCAAAAAAGCTTTGATTAAAGATTTTTAACAAATTTTTTTTTAATTTCATTATTGAAAGTCCTTAATAATTATAGATTAAATTTTAATTAGCATTGGTTAAACCAGGCATAAGAGTGCGATAACCGCAAGTGAGGTGCAAGTATATTTTGATTTGTGTAAGAGAGAGGCGGGTATATTTTAGAAGTTTTCCTGCAGTTACTGGCGTAGCTAATTTTAATTATTAAAAAATGTGTATGTAATACCAAGCGATACAATAAATTACATCTTAACAGTGTTTGAATTTCAGTAAGTTTTTTTTGAAATTCTATTCTTAAAAAAACTATGACAGCATACCTTTGTATCATTGAACCACCCTGTATGTATCTAAAATCGCTATGCAATTGAAACTACATGTTGTGTTGAAAAAACCGTAATTTTAGATCGAAAGATTTTGCATTGTTTCGTTTGTAAAAATAACTAATTTTGTTAGGAAGATTGTAATTAAATTCCAATTAAGTATTACTGATGATAGTAAATCAACTTGAAACAATTGTCATAATGCTAGTACTAATATTTTATAGATATTTCAAAAAATAATAAATTACCATTATGTTTACATGTTTTTAATTTTAATTAGGAATTTACAATAAAACACTTGTTACGTAATAACGAAGTCATTTATCAAAAGAAATAAATTAATAATGAGAATATGAGTGCAAAATCTGCATGACTTTATTTTAAAACGAATTCAGTTATATTTGTATTTAGATCAATGACCACTTTAATAGGTCAAAAAACAACCCGTATTTAACATTATGATCCAAATAACAACATATGCACGTATCTGTTACAAAATAATTAAGAATATATTTATTTTAAAAATGTACCTCCTCCAAATATTGCCAAAGCTGTAGGTTAAATGTTTAAAATAATAATTTTACTAATTTTAGTTACCACTACGGCTGAGATTAATGTGTAAATATAATTTGTATCTAAACATTTAATTAATGTTTAAAGTAATAATGGGTTAAGGGGAAGTTTACCCTTATAAGTAAAAATATCACCCGCATATTGCTTCCGCTAATATGATCCTTTAAAACTATCTTATATTAACGAAGGTCATATTATTTACTTAATATAATAGATTGTATGTAGCTCATCTTCAAATTGTAAGTACGCTTCTAATTTAAAAAAGAACTTCTTGTTAGAATTTTTGTATATGCTTTTATGGTTTTCTGCTTTATTTCAATAATTATCGAAAAGAAAAAACTACCAAAAAGTATTTAAACTTATTTTATTTTTAGTTTTTATAAATTTTTATTCTAATGCTTTTTCGTAGAATTCGCAAAGAAAAAAGGTTCTGGTGGAATATTTTAAGCATTAAACCACTCGGCTGCTTAAACTGGATTGAGGAATGTGGCCGTGACCCTGTTCTATTATTGATGTTAGTAATTATCAATCATAGAGTACACACAGTTTTACGTGCTCTCCGATGCACTAAGACACTCATCAGAAAGTTCTTCTTTCCCCGAATTGGAACCGGTAGCTCGATGATCAATAGGAGATTTTGAACAAGTTTATTTAAATTGATTTTGAAAAACTTAATTTTTGTCAAGTTTTTAATTTTATTTTTAAATTTCGTATTTTAGAAAACCCTTAAACGCTATTCAAAACTGACATAAATACGAAAAAAATGTATTAGTTAATAAAATATATTGGCCACATGTCAAAGATTGGGTTTGTTTTTGAACAATTTTAGTTTCCTTTGAAAAACGCATTAACATAAAAATTAACATATTAAAGTTAAAAGATTGAACGCTATGCAAATAAACTTCCTCTGGTTTATGAGTATTTCCTAAGTTACAGCTATAATCCTCAAATTCGTGTCAATTACGAACGTAACCAATAAGTTTGTTCAGAAATACTACATAAAAATTGACGTCTAAGCATTATTTCTAATAATATATAAATTTTCCTTGTAACTTTGCTTAATATCTCGCTTTAAATAGTGAGAAATATTATCTTATAATAATCTCTTCATCTAAAAAATTTTGTTTTCATAAAATAAATTTTTGACATATAGAATACTAGCTCGAATCTGGTTCATCTTCAGATCAGAAGACATCAGAGACAGTCTTTAAACTAGAGCGATCAACTGCTGGCTTAAGGTATTTGGTTCAAATCCGGAAGAAAATTTACTGTCTTACGACAGTGTCATAAATTAAAGTCACGGATCTGCTGAGTTGACGTTATCAAAAATAACACTAAAAGTGAGGAACGACTGATATCAACCTAACAAGTTACCTCAAAATCTAGAAGATTAATTTACTCACAAAACTTCACTCGAGCGATACTCGAGTCATTCTTTAAATATGAGAATAAAACAACGAAATATCATTGAACTAATTTATTACTATTAATAATAAATCTATCAATTTCATTGAATTAACAAAATATTAATAAATGAACAAATATTCACGGTATTTATGAAAACTTTATGGAATTAATAAAAAAAATTATTTATTTTGTTATGCTTTTTATTTGTTTTGTTTTTTATTAATGTTTCTATTACTATTGGGTCTATTTTTTCTACTATTATAACTTTTAAATTTTCCCTTACATTAATTCTATTAGATTTAACCCTCTCAATTTATAAAAATATACAAAATTAAAGCTTATTGAACAGAATTTAAAAATTTGTTCGTTTTATCGACAAAATATCAGTAAATTTTAAGGAAAAACTACTAATTTCACCACAATTTTAATAATGCCAGATAATTAATGTAATAATCTCTTTAAATTACGTAAATATTAATAATTCTCTGTTGATTTTATCTGTGCTTCGCATACATTTTTAGTAATTCATTAATTTTAAGTACATTGCAAACATAAAAGTAGCCGAAAATATTTAAAAAAATTGTAATCGTAACATTTAAATGGATGACGAATAAATTATTATCTACAGCGAATTTTACAATTTAGAATATTAATTATAAAACATACAATGCGTACACGATTTAATTGCTTACCTACAAGTCGGAAATTTTAAATCTTAGTTACCTACTTCTAAATTATTTGTGCCGTGCTTCACGTGTCACGTTAAACTGTAGAACATAAATATTATGTATTATGTACATGCTTGTAATTAGATTTAATTTAGTTTTAAGGTAGTTCTGATTATATTTTATATTTATGAAAAACTGAAACTCGATATTAACAAATATTTAATGAGACACAGATTAAGGGGTAAAAACCGCCAATAAAAGCAAAATCAAAATATTAAAAGCAAATTTAGACACAGAGAGGAATAATAAATTATAACTGAAATTGACAACCAATAACGGCTGAAATGAAAAATTTTATTTGCCAAGAAACATTGAGAAATATATGTTGATGAACTTAAAAACTTCAATTCAAAAATTCAATTTTTTAACAAACATACATACATTTATTATTTATTAAAATATAAAATATTACACTCTCGAAAATTATATTTAATTCATATGAAATGTTAAAACATAATATTTTTCAGAACGCAAACACAAACCGTTCGGATTACCTACCTATTACATTTACAAAAACAAAAATTTCTAATTTTGAAGCTATAGGTATAACAACTTGAAAAATCAAAACAGTAAAAATTGTACGACCGAAGGTAAATTATTTTCATTTTTGTTATTTAAAAATAGGAAGAATTTAATAATTTTGTATTTGCTTAGGGAATCTGCGAATATAATAAACTTAATTTTTCATAAAGTAATAATATATAGGTAGTAAATATTATTAATTTCAACTATTTGAAAGTATTCTAACGAATTTCACGTTGTCATGTACCTTCTCATATAATATTTTAAATATATTATACGTATAAATAATGCATAATTTATAAATTAGTGCTTTCCAATTTTCAAAATTAAAATTAAAAAATGCTTTTAATTGCAATTTAAAAGTAAATTAAAAAGTATATTAAATTTAAATTAAAATACATTAATGAACCAATCGACTTACCTATATAAATTTTATATTTTTTGTTTAACCACCACCTATTAGTTTTAAAATGAAAAAAGGAACAATTTTAATCTTTGAGAACTTTTACATGCAAGCGTCAAGCTCAACGAGTTAGTGCAATCTAGTAAAATTTAAGCTAAAATCACTTTTGCGCATGTCAGTGGTCTCTTGAATTTTTGGCTGCACAAATTAAACGTAAATATTTGCATTCTCTAAATACAATTTATAATGTCAGAGTGAAAAAGAAAATTTTATGTTTGATATTTTCAAACGAGATTCTATTTTATCTATTAACACATTAAGGTACCTAGTAAATCCGTTAGAATATTTTATAGGGTCGCTTTATTTTTTATTACCTATTGCTATTATAAAGACACGACTCCCCTTTCTAACACTAATCTTTCTATTTATTGTTAAGCGCCCTTTGTTGGTACATATTGTTCTGAGGTTGACGATAGCAACCTGAAGATAAACTTTATTTCTACAAAATTAAAAGTTGTTCTCTATTTACTTAACTTTTCTTGCGAACAATTGCTGTCAATTAGTTAATTAGTAAAGAGCAAATAAATTTATTATGCTAGAATTAAATGTGTTTTCATATTCAAGTGCGGGTACTAACTCCAAATACAATCTATGTAATAAAACTGATGCAGAACAATAAATTTCAATTTTTTTTATTAAATAATTCTAATCATTATTATTTTACTAAAGTTAACTAAAATAATGATACAGGCTGGACACGTTTCGTTCTTTCACATGATTTCGTGACGTTATTGTCATTTTTAATAGTACTGATTTTTTAAAAAGAATGTAAATGCAAAAGTAAATAATCTCACGATATGAGAAATTAGTTTTTGTTGATGAATTGTGCAACTTTATTAATTTAAAAATTTACTACTTTAGTTCCTACTTTGAGGGACTGACGTGGATTTCGTTTCTCCCTGCAATTGAAATACTGGAAAAAGAAGGGCCAGCATCCAAAAGATAAAAACCAGTAATCCAGTGAAACCCTTGTATTAGGTAACCTTAGGTTGCCAGCCAGCTTTTCAAATCGGAACCAAGTCTTCTCATGAGTGCGAGTTCCTTACTACATATTGCTAATTTGCTGCGCCAATCGAAATTTCAAAATATACTCTTCAATCATTCAAAAAATTCAAACATAAAAATATTTCCAATTAAAATTAACAATTAAACTTTTAAATAAATTCTAGATTCAACAAATAGAACAATAACTGTAGATATGCCTCGCTTTCAAGTCATGTGCTGGCTATGAAAACAAATTTACGATCCCTTACAGTTTTAACATTTAATCCAATAATGAAATTTGCCAAATGTAAATTTAAATTTTTTAACATCCAAATTTCCAATTATCGTCAATAATTAACGGATCCAAATTCCAATATCGTCCAAATCTCAAACAACTTTGAAATAAATATAAAACGAAAATTCGCTTACTCAAATTACAATTTTATTTTCAAAATATTAAATCCCAAAACTTCAAACTGGAGACGTAAATTATAAGTTTCTCAGGACCTTCCCATATAAATACGTCCGTTTGCTTCGACGGACACACTTGGATGAGGCGAGTATCACGTCTTTTCGTACCAAAATAATATGTACTGTGGTACCAACACAACTTGTCAGCAGAAAAAGACTCACATAATTCAAAAATTCACAAAGTATTTACAAAATCATTCACAACAATTCAGCATTACAAAAATAATCATATCGCACTTTTCAAAATTAACAAAAAAAAACAAATTTTAAGTATCGTATTTACACAAATTTAAAATCATCATAATCATATTCAAACTTCAAAAAACAAACTATTTTTCATAAATCAAAATTTCAGTTATTAAAAAAAATTTCCAAATGAAGACTTGGTAATACGACAAATTATGCTTCCCTGATTTTCTTTGAGCAAACACGGTGAACGGCATAATCATTTTGTCCATTAATTTGTTTTCTTGTTTTCATCTTCTTTTGCCGGCTTCCCAGCATTTTCGCTGACTTCCGGTATCTTTTTACCAACATTTTCCATAATTTCAGTCGTATTATTGTCCAATTTTCATTTTCTTTTTCGGCATTTTTTTTTTAAATTTTCTTCCATAATAAAATTTTCTTTTTCCAAAATTTTACAAAAATCTTTTTTGGCTTCATCAAAACTATATTCATTTTCTTCCTGCTACCAGTTTCCAAAATTGTTTATTGTTTTATTTTTTTTCATAATTATTGTTAAATTTTGAATTTCTGTACCAGCTTTATCTCTTCGCAAATCTGTACTTTTCAATCATTCATTTTCCAATTCTTTAAACTTTTTTCTAAATTTGCAAAACCCCTATTTACTTCTTCGCGGAATTCTTTTGTGTCTATTTTTCTATTATTTTCTATTTTCGCAATTTTATCTTCTAACAATTTTGTATTATCTTCCTAATTATTTGTATTATTGTCCTGTGTTTTGATAATTTCATTTTCTAATTTTGTAATTTTATCTCCCAGCGATTTTATATTATTTTACAACTATTTGTGCATCCTATTCTAAGTAAGCACTATACTAGCTGAAAATCGTCCCACAATTAACCGATAAATGATTCAAAAACTATAGTAAAATATAGTACTCGCCTCTCGTTCCGGGTGCCAATAAGAGTTGTAGTGTAGCTTTGTCAAAATTATTTTAATTAGTCACTTATTGGGCGCCAATAAGATTTCTAGTAGAATATTGAAAAATTATTCCAACTTCTTCTGCTACCTTAGCTTGCCAGCCAGATTCTGAAGTCGGATGGAAGACCTCTCAATTAATTCAGTTGCGACGCCAATTTAAATTATTCGAAAAGAAATTTTTCAACAATCAACAAAATAATGTCCAATAATATTCCCAATTAATAGTATATTACTGGCCGAGCCTCAAATATGATCCGTTACTGGCCGCGCAGTTAAATTACTTACGCAACTAAATCGCATACGCTCACTTTTCAAGGGTGTAAGCAGTCAAAATATATTTAAGTTATTTTTATTAAATTGCTATCAACGTTAACATGTTATGTTACACCAAAACAGTTATTAAGCTTTTATAAATTTTATCCGTAAAATAATAATTGATATTCCGAACATAAATATTAATGCAAATTAAAATATCGGGAAATAGTCCATTAAATTTTAAAATCAGATTAAATTTTGATTTTAAAATTCTATTTTGGTTTAGCTTAATAAGCTACTCGTATTAATATGAAAAGGCTTTTAAAAAATGATCAATTAATTTTGCATTTATATTATAAATTATTATTTCTTACTGTTCTAATATATTAGAAGTGACTTGGTTTAAAAATTTTAAATATATGATTGTGTTTATTTCAATTTCAATTAAAGCAATGACTCATACGACAAAATATCATATATTCCGTTAAAAACGTCGCGTGCACGTCGCAATGATGTGCTGCATGAATTTATTTAAGGCAGTATTAATTATTCCAGTCTTATGAACTTAAAAAATTGAATTGTTTTTAAATGTTTGGAATTGATAGGTATTATATGAATATTTTCACCCGCGGAAGCTTACCCATTCATTACTATAGTGTAAATCATTTTAGGTCGCATGTGATGAATCTTTTAATGAAGTGAGATCTAACGAATAAAATTTGATTTAATTTGTTATATTTACAAAAAGTAACTGTTAGAAACAGAAGAAAATATACTGATCTTCCTATTGAAGGTTATGTTGGATGTGTATAGTACATTATGATCTCTTCAATTGTGGAGACGGACAAACTATTTAATGTTTCTGAATTACCGTTTGTGGCTCCTTCTTCCTTATGCGTCCCCTAGTCGGCAAAGGAGAGGTGACAATGTAAGATGATTCCCAAGTTCTTCCCGCTTGAGCTAAAGTTAATGATGCATCCATTCAGTTTCACTTCGATAATTTAGTTATACAAAAGAAGTTTGCATTCACGAGAACCATCTATGCAGATGCATTAGGATTTGCTGAGGTTGAGAATCAAACCATTGTAATAAGACAAGTTTTGCACCAGATAACATTGTAGTTTAAAACTTTTTTCGTTTATTTTGATTCGGGGTGCGTTCAGAAGATCAACTGTGAAGATTGAAAACAGTAGAGACCCAATTGAGCTTCTTTGCGGTACACTCATCTAACCATTTGATTATCGGAGAGATACATATCTCTCAGATTGAATTCTTTATTGTCAGTTGCTTAAAGAATTTTCCAGAAGATTTATAGCCAAAAGACTGCAACTATAGCAGGACATTTTTGAAATTTATAACTTAATGCTTTGCTATAGTCCAGAAGTGTGACTAAGGTAGTTACTTTAGACTCATCCGTATTGATACTTATATCGTTAGCAATTGCCGTCCAAGCCAAACTGGAAATTTAGGAGCACTTTATTAGGATAATAAGAATAACCAGATAAATGTTCAATCATATTCATATCCATATTAATAATCTTTTTTGTAATTTGACATTCATGAATCTCGAAACTAGTCGGCAATAATTATTCAATAAAATAATGCATTTTATTAAGTTAAATATCGAAAGTGTATTGCATCAACTAAAAAACATAAGTTACAAATAAACATAAAGTAATTCGATCCAAGTTTGATCTTGTTTCTTTTAAATATCTTCCATAATTGGAACTTAACTATATTTGCTAATTTCTTTTCCACATATTTAGGTTCAATTTTTATCGCTTGGTTTATAATCTTTTTCGCATAATTTTCTCTAGAATTTTTATATCCCTTGTAGTATCTTCCCCAGTTGATTATTTCTTTAACCTTGCCTTGTTCTACTTCTCCCCAATATTTTTTTAAAGCATTTCTTTGAATTCCCTAAGTTGGTAAATTTATGTTCTACCATCGAGAACCAGACCTCTGCTTCCCCTTTCAATGTGTCATTCTTACTAAATTCTTTTTCACCACCTCATCCTTCACCCTCACAAGATTCGGCTATACATTTTCCATAAATATCTTTGGATTTATGCGACCATCCCCATAGCTTTTTCAGCTTTTCCCTTTTAAAATCCCCACTCCTACATCTACCAGTATCTCCTGAATCATCTTTCTTTAACGGTCTATTAACGTTTGCCACTTTATCTTCAATTATCTGTTTAAATTCTTTCTTTGTCTTTGCTATATTACTTTCGTTTTCCGCAACCCTCTTAATTACCATTGCTTTCAATTTGATCACTTTACTTTCCATTTCCTCAACCTTTTTCTCAAACTTTTTTTAATTCCTTTTACCTATAAGCCCATCTCTTGCTTTGCCTCCTTCGCTCTCTCGTCCACTTTTTTATTGATTTCTTCTATATTCTTATTAGTTTCTTCTGCTTTGTTCTCTATTTTTCAGTGATTTCTTCTGCTTTGTCTTCCACTTTCTTATTGATTTAAAGTTATGCCACGTAATTTTGGATAACGAATCAAATCAGTTTATCGTAAACACTCCAGTTAAATAAATTAAAATAAAATAAAATAGAATTATTTATTTATCAAATATACGAGTAGTACCATTTTAGTTATACATTTCTACACATGTCTTAATTTTATCAAATTATTGCAATGATATATATAATATTATGTATAATTCATTATAAGTTCAGTTTACATTTGCAGAATAGTTAAATTGTTAAAAATAATTTATTATTGGAACGGTTTTCATTCTTGGTCTCTCATAAATTAATTAACTAAATTGCTGATATAATTACTGTTCGGCAGAATCATCAGTTTTCAGTATTACAGTAAAGCTAAATGGTTGAAATGGATAACCCAGTCCCATGTAAAACTTAGTCATAAATTCGACCCTAAAAATAATATTTTTTAATAAATAAGTTTTTTCTATATTTTAATTTGTAATACCAATGTAACCGCAAAGTATGTAAAAATGCGGACATTCCTTCCATTACCACAAGTATAAAGAATGTTAAAAATGACCATGCATAAAATATTAGATAAAGTATTACTGATCCACTATAATCTGCTCCTGACAAGCCCATAGACATTACCATCTGCCACAAAACGTGGGAAAGCTCTAAATAGAAATTTTTTTTAGTAATCAGTTTAAAAGTTTTTCCGCAGATGGAAAATTTAAATTTTTAACCTAAACTTAAACTAATTTTTTGAATCGTGCAATCAGTTAGTAGCCTGATTATCATAAACTTGACTTCGTACCGTTATAGGAAAGAAGACCATATGTAGTACATATTTGGCAGATAGAAAATTAAAGGGTAATATAGCAAAACAATCAGTTGAATCGGATTTTTGAAATTTTATGCATTAAATAAAGCAACGTTCTGCACCTTTAGATGACATAATAATCAATATTTAAAGGTTTTGTATTTTTAATCATAATATTATAATTAAAATTATATAAACAATAAAATAAGTAGATTATCCCCCTTTTTAGATATTAATATCTCAAGTTAGGAGTTAATTAGACACGCTCTGATTTTGATGCAGAGTAACAAACTTTACCCGAACCCGAAAACTGTAAATATCCTCTTTTGCCCTAACTATTGCGCAATTAAATTTTTTAAATTGATAAATTAATTATTACTTTATCTCAATACCTGCAACCTGCAATACCTTTAACTACAGAATTTCATTATCTGTTCTTCTGCTTCTAACTTTAATTACACGCTTCTTAATATAAGAATTATAATTTATTATTCTATTACTCACGTGCATGTGCAAGAGACAATGCCCACAACCTCAAATATGATGCTGTATGTGATACAGTACTTAATGCGTATTCAATTGTATGAATACCTTGACCTATAAATAATTCTGACGTGGGTACTTCATCTGGATTATGATCAGAGTTAGCTGCAGCTTGAGGTCTTTCCAAGTCAGTTGACTGTAATTCCATACCATGATTTACATCTCCATTTCTTTCATCAACCTGTAATTAGAAGACATGAACACAAGCAAAAGAATAACTCTTTTAGCATTCTGCAAATCATTGTCGATACTTTAGTTTTGATAACAAAACAATTTAGTTTGTTCGTAATATTATGTTAGTATTAGTGAAATTCTTAGTTACTTATAAGCTCACCTTAACTACTTTTGGTTTTGTATAAATTATGTAAAGAGGCTTTCCAAATAACATAACAGGTATACAGAGTAGTGCTACAACTAATAAACCAATTTGTAGTTCATATTGCCCAGTAAACATATACTCTTCGCACGCTTCCTCTGGAGGGGTACTTTTAAGTAAGATCATATTTATAAAATAAATCAAAACAGACGGTGCACAAAATGGTCCATATACCTCACCTGAAGAGCAAAACTATTATTATTTTACATCATGCTTTGAACTAGACCAACATTGAACTAGTTGATCAATTATTACAGTTAAGCACTGACGTCAATATATTTATAATACATTATTAGATCAAGAACAGTTTGGTTTCAAAGGTGAGTATCAAGTGCTTATATCAGTGTACGCCCACATGCAATTTTGGCTTTGTTTCTTCGGCACTCGAAACAGTTTTGAAACTGTCAGGCGCAAGCTCAAATTAAAATACGTAAAATGGTTGTTTGCGTATCCCTCTGACAATTTCAAATTCGTTGCAGTGAGCAACAAACCAATGCATAATTACTAAAATCACTTATGCAACCGAACTGTTGCTCAATTAAAATAGCATGAGGACGCCGATCCTTATATGTTAAAATTTATTATTTTTAATTGTCAAATTTAAACCTTACATTTCATGTAATCTAGAACTGCACCCCTATTAAGACGGCCCGGCAAGGAGTACTACTCGTATTAATATTTGTTGAGGAACTTTTGATCTTTGTTGCAAAATCAAAATCAAAGATCAGATCAAAAATTGGAGCTTGCTGTGCCGTCTTAAATAGCTTAAGATGCAAACAGTATCTCTAAAATCGGCTTTCTAGTAATAGAAAATGTATAGTAATTGCATTACGCATTAAGCGTTGTTCTCATCCAATTAACGCTACGTAAATTAATAGAAAAATTTGACATTTTAACTAATTTACGTCAAATAAGTACATCAATAAAATCGAAGTTTTAGAAATATATTTTTTTTATAAATTGACGTCTAAATTACGTAGCTTTAATTTGCTACTCGCTAGTACTTGCAATACAAGAACTTTCTGATGAAAGTGCGAAATCGTTTGAGAGAGTGTAATATACAATAGATTTAACCTCAGCTAAGATATCAGCTTTCTCAAAAAGGACTATATCAACAAAGTTAAGATTTTTAATATAGACAGATTATCTAATTCTCTTCTCAAAACTGAGAGCACTTTAACCCCTTAAAGTCATACTGGCAGTTTTGTACGAAATTGACTGGGACACGAGCGATCATTATATTTAAACATTAAATTTTAAAAAATTTAAAAACTTGAGAAAAAAACTTAAAATAATTCAATAAAATCAAAAATAATTGTAAATTAATTCTAAATTAATGTTTGCATTAATGAGTTAGGTATTCAACACAAAAAAAAGGCAAAAACAGAACAGAAAAGCTAATAATAACAATTGCGATACATACCTCTGTTAGGACCATACAGAATCCATTTTACAAACATCATCACTACCATCCACAAAAATAAAAACATTAAAAATATTAGTTGTGGTATAAATTCAAAGATAATATTAATGTATTTCTTAAAATATCTGGAATAAAATAAAAGTAAATATAAAAGTATTTAGTACCTAAATAAATATTTAACAACAATATTGTATATAAAATGTATAATATATTATGTTAATATAATACCAATATTATTATGTCAATCAATACTTACATGTGGTTAATTACGCTTATACAAACGCCAAAAATCATATGAAGTACTCCAAAAATTATAGACAACTTCATTTTATAAGAATTCAAAAATATAATTTTATTTTCTGAAAACTAAATAAAGATAGTATACTATCAGGAATTGTTATATTTTTGTATAAAATGAACCTAATTTTATCCATCTATCTGTCCGCAAATTCAAAATTGTATCCTTTACTTATTACCAACATTAAAAATCATATTGTTAAGTTGTTTACCGATCACGTTGGCAATATTCTATTCCGCAACAAAATATGTTTCCAAATCATAATTTGTTTCAAATCAAAAAGTATGGAGCAACAGTCTTAATTATCATAGTATTTTATATGTAAAAAGTAATAAAAATTTAGTTTTGAAAAACATTTTATAAAATAATAATAAAAAATAATGAAAATATTAAGGTGACACTAAAGTTTGATTTGAAGAAATTGCTTTTCTTAAAAACGACTTTTAATCTTACAGGATAGATATTATAATATTTAATTCGTTATAAAATTTGAACAAATGATTATCCCAATATTTCCCAAGTTTTTTTGCATTTATTATGAATCGCTTTTCTTTAAATATTTTCATGTTCTGTGAAAATAAAATTTATAGTTGAAGTCAAAGAACACTGTAACTCTGTGTAAAATTTCAGAAAATTGCGACTTTAAACAGACAGATAAACAATAGTATATTACGTGCCGAGGTGGAAAATGCTTCATTACAGCCGAGCGCTAAGTTAGTTGACTGAGGCGCGAAGCGCCGAAGTCAACTATAAGCGCGACGCTGGAATGAAGCTTGACACCAAGGTATGTATACTATTTTATTCACAATCAGTTTGTAAACAAAAAATAATTAAAAACTGAATTAAATTATACACTGCTTTTCATTTGATTTCACTTTTGAAAATAAAAATTGTTTATCAAGTTAGTATGAAATATTAAAAACAAATTGCTGTTTATGTCAAACAAAATATTTGTGTTGACAATTGGCAAATATTATATTAGTAACAAATTTACAGATTTGTTTCGTGTTTTTAATATTACTGCTTAAATAATTTTTAATTATTCTGGCTAAACTTAAACGTCTAAAGTAACTAAAATAAAATTAGATTATAATTTAGCTTGCACTAAATTTGTATATAAATTGTACTTGATACTTGACATAACCTTAACTAAATAATTTAACGCATATTTTTGGTTAGTTTCTTTTCTTGCCATCCATGCGACATTGCAGGTCGGGAAGTGGCCACTTCCCAACCTGGGGTAGGTTGGAAAGTAAAACAAAATAGCTTTTTGATTGGTTGGCAGTGAAACTAAATAATAAACTGCTTCCCAACTTATTAAAAGTCAGGAATGTATCGATTACTAACCGATTGTGAATAAAGTTCTTTTCTAAAGTATAAAATTTAAAAATTAATTATTTACCTGCCACACTGGATCTACACCTATAGGGTAAGGAGTACCTATATAGTTTTCGTCGGGATTCAATTGCAAGAATTTATTTTCTAGTATTGTAGATTCGTTATAATTTGAAAACCAACTCGAGGGAAATATTTTTAAAGGTTTAGCAAATAAATCGTTGTAAATAAATCCAGTATATATCGAGAATATTCCCATCAGCAATATTATATATCGGCCGCCATAAATTAAATTAAAACCATCACCATCGCCGCCACCTTTCATATTATCCATTTTTTTCTCCATTGCAATCAAAGCTATAGCAAACAGTAGTAATATAATTCCGTGTCCAATATCACCAAACATTACAGCAAATAAAAATGGAAACGTTATTAAGGTATACAAAGCTAAAATTTGATTATTAAAAATATGCAAATTAAATACGTAGATTCGACATACCAGGATTAACTTCCCTATAGGAAGCTACTCCGTATGCATCAATTAAGTTTTGGAATCCTGCAGTAAATTTGTTAGTACGATTAAATGTTGGTGGATTGGCTGTAGTGTTAATAATATTTAAAAATGAAGGTATAGAACTACCACTTAAATTCTATAAAATAAAATTTATGAAATTCATATTACGAATTATAATAATTATCTTGGTTAGTACTTACGGAACCATCAGTCAATGCTTGCTGAACTTTATCACGATCACTGATTGGCAACCAGCATTCTCCAATAAGACACTTTTTACTCACATCCATGTTAAACATATTTAATGTATGGTAAATAGCTTTCATTTTACACACCATTACACTCCAGTTTTGCAATTCCTTTGCTACATTTACAAGAACTCTTTGACGATGATCTTGAGTTTGATTCAATACCTAAATTAAATTTCAAGTTAAAAACATTACATCAACTTATATTTAAAATTTTGTACCAGCTTTAAATCTTCTAAGCGGGTGTAGACTCCTTTTTCGAGTTCAGCTCGTTCCGCTGTGGTATTGGGACAAGCGTACAGTGAAGCACGAAACCCTGAGCATATTTTTTTAATGCGCGATTTAAGCTGATCTCCTTGCAAAAATGCAACAAATACTGTTTTATTTACAGTAAATCCCTAAAAGTGGCTTTTATTTCTTAAATCTGACAGAATGGTTTTAAATGGTACATACTGTAACTGGATCTTCTAGAGGTGTTTCAATGTCTGCTTGTCTTACAAAAACGTTACCTCTTGAAACACGCCACAGCATTCTTTCAAATCCCGGTATTCGCTCTCTATTAATAACTCCTGCAACAAATGCCAGTTGCAACGCTCCACTACTAGTGTTTTGAAAATCTTCTGGTATTAAAGCCCTGTTTTCCATGACCATGCCATTAGTATCGTCTTGTTCGTTAAAAAATTGTTTGGTTTTTTCCAGTACATGCTTAAGTTCAGTTAATTCCAGATAATGCAATTTCAAGCTCACTGCACTTTCACTTAATTCTTTAATATCTCCTTCAGTTTTTTCTAAATGGGCCTACAAATTTTTATTAATTTTCATTATTTCGGGGTTCAGATAACTTGCCAATAACAATATTAGCATTTCAGAATAACTACAAGATTCAAAATTTCATGTTTTTAATTTATGAAAATTCTTTGGTTTTCTAAAATGCGAATATGGCCTATAATAAAAATAATAATTTTACCTCTAAATCTATTATTTCTCTAGGATTTGGTGCTTTGGGAATTTCTACACAATCTGGGATAACAACTTCGTCTTTTTTAAGTTCAGACTCTATATATCTTAATCTGCGTACCATGTCATCGCAACGACGAACTTCATTTACAAATTTTCTTTGAAACAAATTGACACTTTCGTTGAGCTAAAATTAAATATTAATAACAAATAAGAATTAAATATAACCAGATGAAAGTTTGAGAATTTTTTAAGTATTTTTCTATTGTGAAAAATTCTATTGTAGATACTGTATTATATTGTGACATTTTGACTGACTACTGACTGTATTTTGTGAATGAGCACTGGTCTTATTAGTCAACTTAAACTAAATTCACTTTACAAATACGTACTCATTACATGGGTATTTTTTCTACCTACCGCTTCATTGGACTTTGTGAAATTTTCTGGATCTAACTGACTAAAATGTTTTGAAGACTGGTTCTAACAAATATTTGTTTAAATAACATGTATATATTTCTGCAAGGCCAATGCCGTATATAAGGGGGTGGTTTTGGGGGTTCAAATCCGCCTCCCATGGGTTAAGTATTTCTTAATAATTACTACATTACAATATTAGATTAAAATACGGGCATATGCCAATATGTTTTTTAATTCTATAAACCCCCCCCCTTGACCAATGTCTAACTACGGCCCTGCATAAGGCTATTATGGACATTGTACATGATTTTACTATTTACATATAATTTAATATATTTTCTTTATACTCGTATTATACTACATACGTATATTATGATTCTACATATTATATATGTACATGTAAATATTCTTAAAAAAGGTGGTCTTGAGGTGTTCATTGCCAGTTGAGGTTTTATATGTGGGTATATTAAAATAATCCACCAAATTGTTTATTAAGAAGATAAGCTCTTTGAATTTCTTTTCAACGTAAGATGATATAAATCGTAAAAGTTAAAACCGCAAATTTAAATTAGCCATATTATGTTACTTAACAATAAATTGGGATGCCGCAAAATAGGCAGTTGTGAAATTTTTTATTTTAAATAATATTATGCATAGGTGCTTATGTGTCAATTTTATATAATTATCTAATCATTTTATCAAAAATTCTCGACTTTTTCTATTACATTCAAGTGTTATGATTTACAACAATGTGATGACAATAAATTATGATTTAAATGCAATCAATGTAGGATTAATAATTTAAAGCTATTGTGTCTCTTCTAATCAAAATTCAATTACCGGTACCAGATGCACTTTTTGGATAGTGTAACTTAAATTTTTAAAATAACTTGCTGAAACTGTTTTAACCCATCACTGCTCATAATAAAAAAATTTGCAGTATATCTGAACTTGCTCAAAAAATATAGAAACAACTTCCATACTCACATGAAAAAAAATAAGTAAATTAAAACTGCAGCCAGTCGCCAGCGACTCCTTGGGCATTAATGGGTTAATTAAAATCAAAGTTCAGATTAACTGAAAGTTAATCATTTTTAAGCATCATAAAAAAGATTATTAAAAAATTTCAAAAATAAAATCGTAAGTTGTAAAACATACTGCCGGTAACAGGCTCGTCGATTACAGTTCAAATTGTTTTGAAAATTTGCTGTAATGAATTCAGCAAACTAAATTTAGTTCTGAATTTATAAATCGCACTTTATACTTACATCTCTAAATTGAACTATGCCAATCTCTCCAAGTTCTGAAATTGAATAGTAAGAAGCTTCGGGCTGTATATAAAGTTGGGCCAATGCCATTTCTTCGCTACGAAACAAATTTCCCATCTTGACCCTATAAAGAACTGAAACTCTGGAATATAAATGTATTTTGTAAGTAATAATACGCAGTATGTGTACACATAAATTATTGTGTAGTTTGCACGTTGTAATATTCCATTAGTAAATAATTTCGTTTTATAATATAAAATATCACAGGAATATACTTACTTACAAATTTTCAAAAACTTATATTAGTCACTGACGGTGTGTTTTCATTCAGTCGATACAACTAGAGACAAAATATTTTGTCCCACAAACAAATCGATTTTAAATGATTGTTAATGAATAGTGTCTAGATAACGATGAGTAGTACTTAGAAATTAACTAATATAATTACAATAGATTGGAATTTAATGTAGGTAATCATAAAGAAAAAATCACATCACGCAGTACAAATTAATTAATTCAACGATAAGCCAAGATATAAAAAATTTAGTAATACTAATCGTAACAATTACATACTTATTAAATGCAATTTCATTTAACTATGGCGTATTTTTAGAGAAATTTTGAAGAAAAAGTGTTCTAAAAAATTCAAATGTAATATTCAAGTTCAAATTAATTAATCAAGATGACCGTAATTGATAAATCCCAAAGTATAGTCCTATAGTGGCTAGCAGAGATAGAGATAGATACTTCCTTCATTTTTTTGCAAATGGTTTAATTAATTACTAACAAAAGAAATGAAGTTAGGAAGAAAAATTTAGGGTAGTGTTTATTTTTCATTTTAACACATTTTAGAATTCTATTCAAAAGTATAGTAAGAAGCTTTATGTTCTAGTCTCGTATACATCCATCTACATGTTTCAATCTCATTAAATCATTAAAGTCATTAAACCAATAATAATTTTTGTTGTCCTACTAGGATAGTACTCTTTTACTCGACTATGCTTAGAGGTTCCATGATTGGCGACTACCTAAAGGTAAGGTCAGACACAGCTACTTTTGCTGCGCAGCTTTTTTAAGGTATTTAATTAGATATTTAATTTTTTTTATAAAATACGAGGTTTTTTCTTCACCTGAGTAATGACTTAAAAAAATTAATCATTACTGATATTTCGTAAAAATGTTAATGTTTTATCGAAGAACACTCGATAAACTTTACGAAAAATATGATATTTTATGTTTTTGGGCCATTATTCTGAAAATCATCATCTATCATTTGAGGTTGAACTTAAAACTCGAATAACTTTTAAACGAGTCGACTTAGCGAAAAATCATTTCAGACCTTTTTTGTAGATCGTTTAATTTCCTACAAGTATGAGTTTTAAATTTTACTAGACGATAATTCGTTCAAGTGCATTAAAATTCTAAATAAAAAAAAAAAATTTTCCTATGTTATTTAAATGGGAAATCAAAAATCACGATTAGCCACCTCTTAATATAAATACTAATTTTTTTTCGTCATCTTGGACGATATTTTCATGGTAACTAAAGAAAAAAAAATTAAAATCTTTTTTTGGCCCACCCTAATAATTATACCGGGTGCTGAATAAGTTAGCCAAACATAGGAAATTAACATGTAAAAACTTATTTATGCAAATTCCTGCTTCCCTAATTATTTTAGAGAAAAAATGAAAGACACAAAAATAATGCAAAAATATAAACTAGAAATGATAAGATCATTAGATTTCATCTAACTTTTACTTAAAAGGTCAAAAAATCCTTTTGAAATTGTTAAAATTTTCATTTATCGCACTGGCCATGTAATAAATTCAATTTAATTTATATTTTCCAAAATAATTACCATGGAAATTTTCATGGCCAGTCCGATAAATGAAACTTTTAACAATTTCAAAAGCATTTCTTGGCATTTTAAATAAAAGTTAGATGAAATCTAATGCTCTTATCATTGGTAGTTTATATTTCTGCATTATTTTTGTGTCTTTCATTTTTTCTCTAAAATAATTAGGGAAGCAGGAATTTGCATAAATAAGTTTTTTCATGTTAATTTCCAATGTTCGGCTAACTCATTCAGCACCTGGTATATTATATATTTGATTATAAATATAGTGTATTTGTAGTAATTTTAAATGCCGTTTTCTCGAAAACTAATGGATAATCCAAAAATTCGTATTCTTTATAAAATGATTCAAAAATTGTCCTCTTTCCAATGGTATATAGGAAAAAGTGAATTTTTATAAACCCAGTGACGTCACTAGAAGTTTTGCAAAAAGTGACAACCCTGTAAACAAAATTAGTAAAATATATAATATCCGTATATCGTGGTAAGACAAAGATAAAAGCTTAGAAACTGAAAATGTTTAAAAGTTTGTTCTACTGTATAACATACTTTTAACATACTTTTAATACAATGTAACCACTTTCAATTTAGTAAATAAACAACTTATCAATAATTTTTCATTTTATTTTAGAAAATCCAAACAGGACCCTACACCGTTTTTATTCCATAAATACATTAAAACGCACTCTTCTCTTCGCACTTGATTAATATGGGGTGAAACGCTTCGACCTCAAACGGGCATTTGATGTATTTATATTATAAACCGCGTAAGTTCTTGTTAACAATGTAATAAGACATAAGAAATACATAAAACGTAAGAATTACAAATGCGATAAGACCTAAATCGAATATGGAATAATACTGGAGTTACTTTGTTATCTGCAAAAGTACATTCTACGTCGTGTAAGGGGACAAATCCTCTCCAAAATCAACTTTCTTGCTGCAAATATTAACTTTTCACCTCTTTAGCCTACCAGAAGAAATGTGAAGATTAAAATAATCGTTTTCGTTTCTACAAATTATCGAAAAGTGATAAAAATAGATGGGGGCATCTCCCGAAAACGAAGATCATATTCGGATTCAGGAAGTCATTTTACATAAGAATCAGCTGAACTTTGGCGCTGGGTGCGGCGGCTCCATTGCAGCCATGGCTTATCCAGTCCTGTTCAGATGTAAACGCTGCTTCAAATTTCTATCAGATATATTATAATATAATATGTTTCAACTTCTAGCGTTGCTTCACCAAAAATCAAATGTACAGCCGCGTTTTCACGGGTCGATCTGCATTGAACGATCTCGGTCGTTCGATCGTAGTTCGATCTGTGTTGAAAGCAAAAAGGTTTACACGATAGGCAATGAAAACTCGCGTTCGACCATAGTTCAATCTGTGTTGAATGCAAAAATGTAGGCGATGCATACAAAATTCCATTCAGCAGGTTTCGTTTCCGTACGACGAGATGTTTACACATTCAATTCCGGTCGTTCGACTTTGATTCGACCACAATCGCCTATCAAAGTAGACCTATGAAGTAGACTGTCTTTAGACTTCTGTCGAATCGACTCATTCCGCCGAAGGACCACGCCGAAAAGTAGTTTACATGTTCAATTAGCTTTCGATTCAATGAGCGATCCAAATCCTTCAACGCAGATCGACCCGTGAAAACGCGGCTAAAAAAGTTCCAAGTTGCTTGCAAAAAATTGGCACAGTTGACCACTCGTCTACTTTTATGATACTGTCGGGCGATATTTTTATAGACTTCATAATATAGGGTTTCACAAACTCTTATTAGTAATTTAAGTTGTAATTAATAATTAAGTTGTAATATAATTTATTACCGTCTGGAAACCTAAAATTAAGAAGCGGCGGTATTGAAGCTTATACATATGACAATGCATATATCATAATATAATGTTAGTATAATTGCGACAGTTGAAGTTAAAATTCTGAAAAGCAAACTATTTCAACTGTTACCAAGATGAATCTTAGGAGTTACCAGATTGTATTTCGTTCAAGTTTGAAAATAAATTGCAAAGGTAAAGCCTAGATTTCACCCTACACTTGCTGAGTGGTAATAATAAACCAAAATTTATTTATTTGCATAACTAACTTCTACTTCATTTTAATTTTGTAAATACATATTATCTATAAATTTCTGTAAATACAAGTTCTAACGCAACATAATTTTTAAAAAGTACTACAGAATTTTAAAACAGTTATTCTTAACTCTCCACAACATCGTCCGTTTGCAGTATAACTTTGAAACTAAACGGTTGAAACGGGTAGCCTAAGCCAGCATAAAATTTACTCATAAATTCAACCCTGAAATTATTAAAAATATATAAATATATGATTCTATAATACAATAATGTGTAAATAGTACCAATGCAGACGTAATGTATGCAAAAATGCTGATAAACCTTCCATCATAACTAATATGCCCACTGTTAGAGCCGACCAAAAATAAAATATAACGTAAATCATTATTGATCCTTTATAACCTCCAGATTTTAAAGCTATATCGAAAACCATCGTCCACAGTACATGAGATAATTCTAATAAAAAAATTTATATTAGTATTATTGTGAAAATTCAATATGAAAAAGCAAATTGATTATAATGCACAGCAATTCACAACAATAGTCGGAAAGTAGATTAACGTCTTTGGCACTTCATAAATTTGATTGTCTGGTGGCGGCTCATCGTTAGAATGCGATCCCGCAAGCTCTGGACAGTTCTACACTCCTACAGTTCTGGACAAAAACTTCGAAAGTAATAGTCTGCCAAACACAAGCAAAGTCTCCATTATTAAACCTTCTCGCAATGGAGGCAGTCGTAGTCATGTATAACGTAATTATTGTAATAATAATTATATATTTAAATTAAATAAACTCCAATATTGGAGTTTTTCTTGTATCTGGTAAGACATTATTGCTTTACAGTTGTTGAACATAATAAATAAAGTTAAGTTATTTCTTATCTTCTTTAAGACAATTATTAGTTGCTGATTGCTGTGGGGTTTCTATCTTGAAGTTTTTATTGTTTTTTCAATGAAAGAATATAATTATATACTTACGCGCATGTGCAAGAGACAATGCCCAAAGACGTAAGTACGAAGCTGTGTGAGAGACAGTACTTAAAACGTATTCTATTGTATGTATGCTTTGGTTTATCAAAATTTCTGACATTGGTAAATCTGCCGAATCGTGATCAGACTGAGCAGCTGCTTTGTGTTCTTCAATAATCTCTGGTTGCATTTCCATTCCTTGATTTATATCTCCATTTCTTCCATTGGTCTTCAAAAAATGATTATTAGTAAGATGCACAATAAAATATAATTTAAATATTATATTAATGTAAAGACATTATTATTTGCCAGATTATGTCAACCAACCTGTGGTTTATGTGATTTTTTAGTTAACGACATATAAATCGGTTTTCCAAATAACATAATAGGTATACAAATTAAAGCAACAAATACTAAAGCCATTTGAAATTCTTGTTGGCCATCAAACATATATTCTTGGCATTCCTCTGGTATGGCTGAATGTTTAAATAAAACCATATTTATAAAATAAATTAAAACTGATGGTGCACAATACGATCCAAACTTGACACCTATAAACATACAAAATATTTATCTTTTGCCAAGTAGTAACTGTAATTTTCATACTATTATTAGGACCATATAGTACCCATTTCATAAACATCATTACTACCATCCACAAAAACAGAAATACTAAAAAGATTAGCTGGGGAATAAACTCAAAAAAGATGTTTACATATTTTCCAAAATATCTGAAACATTGTAAAAATATTGAATATCAATTTGGTTACAATGTATAATTTTATAACTTTGCACAAAAAAATTGAATGTATACTTACATGTGGTTAACCACGCTTAAACATACGCCAAAAATCATATGGATGACTCCAAAGATTATAGATAACTTCATTTTATAAGAATTCAAAAATATTATTTTATTATCGGCCATCTACAACAAAAGAAAGAAATCATGCATATTATCTCAAAATCGGTAGTATTATACAACATAATATCTTTGACTTACTTGCCATACCGGATCTACGCCTAATGGATATGGATATTCAGCAAAGTTTTCCGATGGGTTAAGTTGTAAGCCATTGTTGGTTAGTACAGTAGAACTGTTGTAGTTTACAAACCAACCCGAAGCAAATATTTTAATGGGCTTACAAAATACGTCATTGTATATAATTCCCGTATATATTGAAAATATTCCCATCAATAAAATTATATATCGTCCTCCGAAAAATATATTGAAAACTTCATTGTTACTTTTTTTGTTTTCGTACTTCTTTTCAATAAAAATTAACGATAAAGCAAACGCTAATAAAATAATTCCATGTCCGGCATCGCCAAACATAATTGCAAATAAAAATGGGAATGTAATTAATGTATACAAAGCTAAAATTTAAATAACAGTTAGCATATTTTATTTTATTCAGAAAGTAAATAATGTACCTGGATTTACTTCTCTGTAAGAAGCTATACCATATGAATCGATTAGGTTCTGGAAACCTTCTGTGAACTTGTTAGTTCTATTAAATGTTGGTGGAGATTCTGCAGTATTAATAATATTTAAAAATGATGGAATTGAACTGCCGCTTAAACCCTGAAACGAAAAATATGTAACATGATTATTATAGGTTTCGTTATTTTAATTCTGTTAAAAGTTACTCACTGATCCATCGGACAATGCTTGCTGAACTATGTCTCGATCCATAATTGGTAACCAACATTCTCCAATAAGACATTTTTTGGTAACGTCCATATTAAATAAATTTAGCGTGTGATAAATAGCTTTCATTTTGCGTACCATTACACTCCAATTTTGTAATTCCTTCGCTACACTTACCAAGACTCTCTGACGATGGTCTTGGGTTTGATTTAATACCTAATTTGAAAGAGTCAATAAATAAATAATCCCTAGTATGGATATTTTTTAATTTTACCAAATTTAAATCTTCTAAACGAGTTCGAACACCACTTTCAAGTTCGACACGTTCGTTTTTGTTGCTGGGACATGCGTATAAGGATGCATGGAATCCAGTACATACTTTTTTAATACGAGTTTTCAATTGTTCTCCTTGAAAGAATGCAGCAAAAACAGTTTTATGCATTTCGTTGCCCTAAAATAGGAGTATTTTCAAAAACTTTATGTAAATTCATAATTCAGGTTTTAAATCACAATAGATTATTTGGTTACCGTGGCAGGGTCCTGTAGAGGCTTTTCAATTTCCGCTTGACGAAGAAATACGTTTCCTCGCGAAATACGCCACAGCATACGTTCGAATGCGGGCACTCGCTCTCTATTTATCACTCCGGCTACAAATCCAAGATGACCCGTAATTGTATTGGCATTTGGTGCATCTTCAGGAATTAAAGCTCTATTTTCCATAGCAAGTCCATTAGCTTCATCTTGTTCGTTAAAAAAAGCTTTTGTTTTGTCCAAAACATGTCTCAATTCGGTTAACTCCAAATAGTTTAATTTCAAATTTACTGCACTTTCGCTTAATTCTTTTATATCTCCTTCGGTTTTTTCCAAATGAGCCTTAAAATGTTAATAGTTATTTTTTTTTAATGTAGAAAATTCTAAGTATAACCTCCAAATCGATTATTTCTCTCGGGTTTGGAGCTTTAGGTATTTCTAAGCAATCCGGAATTGCAACGTTATCTTTTCGAACTTCAGATTCAATGTACCTTAGCCTACGTTCCATTTCATCACAACGTCGAACTTCGTTAACAAACTTCCTTTGGAATACATTAACATTTTCATTCAGCTGAAATTAAAGCTACAATAAATTATTACATTCTTAAAATAATATTTACTTTCATAAATTGATAATATATAATAATTTGAGATTATAGTATTTTATGAATAATATTATTTGTTGTTACAGTAGAATTCGATTGGTTATGCAACTCGAATAAAAATTGACTGTATTGGTTGCCTTCCCGTTTGGTGTGGAATTCGAATGGTTACAATATTTTTTGGATTGGTACAGAAAGTAGGCATATCGCAGCTTTTTCAGGTTGGTAAACACATTAGCTAATAAAAACGTGATTATAGAAAGAGTAACAGAAAAACAAAAGAACAGATATGTATTTATTTGTAATTCTTATGTAAAAAAAAGTGTATATGAGTATATTTAAATGTATCGTTTAACAACTACTATTATGTGTCATCAAAACAGTTATGTTAGCATCAGCACAACATTAATTTATAAACCGGGAATTCCTCGATATGTGCGGCGGTTATACCCACCTATCAGAAAATTTCTAATTGCATTAAAAATTTTAATGATTTAATTTCAAATCAGAAATCACTAAAGTGATATAACGGTCAAGAAACATATCCAAACGTTTAGTATTAATTTTGGGCATGTATCAACTCTTCCAAAGTAACAACCCTTTCTAGTATTCACCATCTTATAAATTTATTTATTAATTAATTCTATGAAATTGTAATTTGAAGTTTCAAAATATAAATGAAAATGTAAAACTTTTACTACTTAGATAAAATATCGGCAAATTATGAGAGACAACATTAATTTCGAAAAAAGTTTTTCACAACCCTAAAATTCTCAAGTTTGATATTTTTACAAGAGCAACTGCAACTTATGAATATTTTTTTGTTGAATTTAATATTAATTACAATACTTTCCGTATACATACTATTCCATTATTTTTAATTATAATATCTTACATCTCGAAATTGCACTATTCCTGTCTCTCCTAGCTCTGATATGGAATAATAAGCAGCTTCAGGTTGAATAAAAAGTTGGGCCAAGGCCATTTCCTCGCTACGGAAAAAGCTTCCCATTTTGAGACCTTTACGCTTTTCCCTGCAAGAAATAAAAGATTTATTAATAAATAGGTAATATTTACTTTAGGAAATATTTTTAGAATTTAAATTAAATTAAGCATACAACTGCCATACAAAAATACCAAATGTATAAGTACTGCACTGTAGAAAATTAAAGAATTTGATTGTATAAATGACCAACAATTTTATAATTCAATCCTACTCGTAACAAGTGTTTTCATCATACAATGACATCATCGAGTACTACTCTAGCACCAAAGAATAAGTTAGAAACATTGATGTACTGATCTGTTCAGCATTTAATAATAATAAATTGTTACTAAAAATATTATACTATAGTATAAAAAAATATATATTATCTCTTAATGACTATTATCTCTTAAATCATAATAATTATTATAACATCTGAGAATATTGATCGATGTAATTATTATAGGTGTAGTTGTTGTAATCAACTTGTAGTTGAATAATTAGAATATAATTTAGTCTATGATAGTAGGAGAGAGAAGGAAAAAGTTGAATGGCTTTCAAAATTAAGTGCTAGCGGCTTCTAAACATTACGAAAGGGTATTACAAGGATTTCTAAAAACAATGCTTAAATACAAATGATATAACATTTTTTCATCTATATAAATAAAAATGAAATGCTGTTCGTTGCTAATGTCATAACTTGAGAACGGCTGGACCGATTTGGCTAATTTTTTCTTTTAAATGTTCGTTATGGTCCGAGTAAGGTTTTTACGGCAAAATAATTGCAAAAGTTGTCCGGAAAATAGAAAAATCTGGGAAAAACTAAAATTTCATTTCTATTTCGATAGATGGTGCTACGTGCGTAAATGTCGTTTGACAGCATTTTTAAATTAAAGGGTGACACTTAAATGTGTCATTAATTATATTAAATGCAATTGTCCAAATAAATCCATTCACAAAACCAAAATGGCATATTTGCCAGATTGTTGGACATTGGTAATAGACCGGATTCATCACATTGTCTACTCATTTCTGCCAGTTGGCCAAATCGAAGGAATATCTCATTCATAGTGTTTTTCCCAACATAGTGCAACGTTTCAAAAACCATAATTGGCCGGAGGAAGGAGCCTATTGGCTGCAAAAAACAAAGATGTCGATGATGAATCAACTGCGGGTGAGTTGATTTCCTTCAAATCGGTTTCTTCAATCAAGATGAAAAAAAATAGTCAATTATACCAAAGAATTCTTGAATTCGCTTGAATTGTCCGGATTACCACCTCGCAATTTGTAATTGAAAGTAAGCTCAGTCATCATCATGTTGTGTAATGCAGAGATGCACAGACTTATTTGGACTAGGGGCCACCCGGCCAGATTATGAGTTAAAGGCGGGTCGCAAGAAATAAAAAGTCTACATTTACGGACTGCGTATTCAAAAGTTCTTGCCATTCGAGTTCAAACGGCTGTAATTCCCCGTGCGTTTGGCGTTCACGGTGACCATCAAGTCGTTGGAATTAACTTGGAGTTTCCGTGTTTCGTGTATGGACAACTGTATCTCGCGTGTTTGCGAGTTTTCATCTTTGAAGCAATTACTAATTGCTCACAAAGCGAAACTCAAATGCGGTTTGATTGCTGTCAATATCTTCCAATTGGAGTTGGAAGAGATTGGGATTCATAATCGTTCAGGGAACATCCATTAATTTACGTCGTTTTAGGAGAGGGGGGGGTCGATCTAAAACTCACCCAATCACACAAAGGGAGACCGAGGGTCTCGGAAAATATCACGTAATTTTTTTTCCGAAAGAAACTGTAAAATTTCGAAAGAACTTGGTTAAACTAACTAGGAGATGACCACTTAGCGGCATTAGCGGAGAAAATTAAAATGAATTCAAGAAAAAAAAAGTTAGAGCCGTCGGGAATCGAACTAGCGACCTAGTGAACTGTAGCGACCTACAGTTTACTAGACCTCACTCTCTAACCTCTAGACCACGCTCCTTATTGCCAACTTCTGTATTTCTAGTATTTATACCTTGGTGTGAATATTTTAAAACTTGATATTCGAAAACTTCTGGCCATCTCTCTCTACAACTTTGGGAAATTGTTATTGGAAGGCCTTCCAGCACCATAAGTGACAAAAATGCCGCTAAGTGGTTATCTCCTAGTAAGTAAAACAAACAATCTTACGTGAGATTAGAGGAGAGGGGAGGTTAAAGGCAAATCTCACGACATCTCGCTAGGGTGGGGGGTAAAAAAAGTTTCAAAATCACCTCACTTAATTAATGGACGCCCCCTTATGAAGAGTTACAATCAAATCAATTTTAGGTGATACGAAGTTCACAGGGTCAGCTAATAATATAATATAATAACATAACAGCAGTCTGTTACAGTTGTGGCCATGCACACATAGGCATAGTGGCCACAACTGCTAAAAACATTGAAATGTAACTTGAATACTTATTATTATAAATTTGGATTAATCACATCATTTTATTTATGTGAAAAATTCACTATCCCGAGGTACCCTCTTCACCAGTGATTTTAATCTTACAATAAATGAGTTCATGTAAACATCAATAATGATACAATATTCATTTTTCATGACAAGGACTACAGGTTAAGTTACTGATTAATTAGATTACAATAAATTATTATTACATTGGGCTTTTTCAACCAAAACCGATTTCTTCTCTTGGGGTAACATATCTTTCGATGTAGTGTACATTTAATGCTATTAGAAGACTTGAAGGTTATATTAATATACCATAGTTCTAAAATTCTTTTGAATTTAAATTTAATTATTTAAAATGTGACATAGCAGTTAAATTAATAGATTATTGTTTGTTAGACATATTTCCATATCGTAAAAGTATCGTCTAAAATCTTTAATCGTTTCCTTAATCGACAAATTAGGATAACCATTTTTGATTAAAGTTTTTTTCAATTTAGAGTTTTCTTTCTACTAACTGCACTACTATATTTACCAAAAATCTATTTACGAGCCTTGTATTAATATAAATTTTCAAACGCTAATAATAAATTTATAGAATATTTGAAAAAGTATCGAGTGGTATCACAATTTAAATTTTGGTAAATTTTTTATGTGAAAGTGTAAATTTTAACTATACATGCGAGTATATTTCAATCTAAAAAAAAGTACTTACTTTGCACTTTAAAAAAGTTCAAACTAATTGAAAAAATTTCTTTATCCGTAAGGAAAATTATAATCTTGAATATTATTCCCCATTTCCGGTTTGATAATATTACGCTGTATAGAAATAAATTGAATTGCAAAGTATGTTTCTAAAAAGCTTTTTTTCCAACAAAATCTTTTACCATTATTGGAATAACTTTTTACCCAATTTAAGAATATACTACAATAATCCAGTACTATTTATGCATAGTACTCAATACTATTATTTGGTAGGTACTTACCACTAAAAAATAATATACTTTCCAAAATTTTAAAATACACAATTTATATTATTTTACTAGCAATTTCAACTTATTTTTAAATGATGGTGTGATTTGTAATAGTTTTTGAGCTCACCTATATTCAAGTCACAAGTTTCTAATTAAAACTTAACATTGTGTAAAGCCACAAACATACAAACTGTATTTAAATTATTTACACGAACTATGAAAGTCTGTAGATAAGTTGTTAAGTAAATACTTACACAATTTTTTAACACCCAAGTTATCACATATAATTTTTGTCTTGATTCTTATAAGCATAGTAATTTTTAAAACTGCAAGTTATTATACTTGAATTACGTTTTAATTATCGTGCAAAAAATATTTTCAAACTCCAAACACAAAAGCCCGAAAGATATTATTCAAACATAAAAACTAACCAAAATAAAAAATAATTACTTCCGTTATGATAATAGTATATTATTATGTCCTCGGTAAAATTATGAACTTGCAGAGTGGTTCGAGGCCGAACTATAGGTCGACCTTATTAGTTATTATACTTGTAATTTTTGGTTAGTTGATCTAGTATTGCTAACTCTGCATATAAATCAGAACGAACCCAGCATTAACTCTTCTTGTATCTAATCAGAATAACTAAAAACTTAGTTAATCCTGAATTAACTCTACTGGAGATTATATAATTGACATAAAATCGCCGACTTTTTAATTAAGAAAACTACTCGTGTTAAATATAAGTTAATTAATTTATAACCAGAAGCTTAGTGTAAATACTGGTCGAGTTATAGAGATGATATATTATGAATTATGCTTGACTGTTAATTTGGCATAATGTTTGGCATCTCAAGAAGAAGAATTTAGTTATATCTGTACCAGGGCCGTAGCTAGGGGGGGGGGCATTGTGGGGCAATGCCCTACCTTAAAATCCCAATGCCCTACCTTAAAATTCCAATGCCTTAGCACCCCACGTGCCTGAACTTGCAAGTTATGGCATTTTTCCCTTGAAAAAAACAGCAAAGAGCTAAAAGAAAAAAGCTCATTTGTTGTCGTTGTCAAACATTCATGCGCCCTTCAGGAGTACATTATTTTAGTTGCCCTACTTGTGACCACCGCTGCCCTACCTTAAATTCAACTCTAGCTACGGCTCTGATCAATACGAACGGTCATATTAAAGAGGTTAAATAAATTTAAATTTTTGGAGTTGGCTTTATACTATCTTGTAATCACTTGTAATGTTATTAATATTATTTAAATTAGTTATTCGAACTCGGAATTGCAATTCTATAACTCAATCATTGTACACATCAAGTCACTACTAAGAATGACTGAGAACAATAATTGGAATTAATATTATTATTTGTAATATAGTAGGTAGGTAGGTACTATATTAATTTTGCAAATTAACCGAAACTCCACTACTACTAGTAACATTAAATTTTATTTTCAAGAACAAATGATATCAAGTGTGACCGTATTATTTCAAATTGTGTAATAATGATTACCATATTTATAAAGCGAAAATAAACGTAATCGAGTGATTAAAAATGCTACTGTATTTATTACCTATAAAAGTGAAATAAAACCTAAAACTACTATTTTTTCAAATTAACTTTTAATTTTTTCATAAATTTTAGTCAAGTTATATTCATAAAAATATTATTAAATTAAAATTTCGGTATAGGCACAATAAATTAAACATTTAGATTTGCTTTATGGAATGACAAGTACCTATACATATACCTGACATATACCTTGATAATATAATTATAATAATTTTAATAATAACTTCAAACAATTTACAATAATACGCAATAATTACCCTTTTCTCCTAATGTTTTAATATTTAGTATATGATCATTCCAAAAGTTTCATGATCTTTGTCCGAATCTATAGTATAGATGACCATGTGATAAATCTTGATTATGTAATTGAATTCAGAAAAGTTTTCAATTATGTATTTATTTTTGTTATAACTATTTCTCTAAAAATACTAACAATATTAGCTTCAGTTCTATAACAAAATAATCAAAGCCTAAAAAAAATTAATCGAAAAAGTTTGTACCCTTTGAAGGATGCTTACTTATTCCACCACACGGTTAACACAATACTTTAAAATTAGCCCCAAAGCATAATTAGCCAGTATTGTGCTTAAAAAGACCAACGATCAAATTAAAACAGGTGTAATAATTTAATAAAAATGTTATTAATATAATAGAATTAAAATAAAACAAATATACAAATGTTAAATTTAAGTTAACGAATACATTTTTATTCGCATGTTTAGTCCACTTGTTAGGTTTTTAGTATGGAAATTAGAAATTATAATTTTTTTGCTTAAATCCTTTAGTTTACACTCAGAAAAGAGCCCCTTAGTTTCTCTGTATGATTATCGATTAATAAAGTAGACTTAGTGCTTGTTCACTATGTACATAAGACATAAGAAATACATAATACGTAAGAATTACAAAATAATCCAAAAAATTAATCGAATATTGAATAATACTGGATTTATTTTGTTATATGCAAAAGAAAATTCTAAGTCGTGTACTTTAAGATTTTAATATTATTCGATACTTCATTAAGCTTTTATTTGTATTTATATTTTTAAGTCTTCTGTTCATCTTACGTTTTACGTACATTGTGAACAAGCAGTTACTCTTTTAACCTCAATTTAAATAACTCAAAATGAAAGTAACGTAGACTTCTTTAAATTTGTAGGTTGTTTCCTTTTACAGTTCCATTCCAAATTTATTAAATTAAATCATCATACAATGCTTACACTCAGCAACCTACAATAATTGGTTGGTGTAACTAAATCTAATGCCAAATGCTTACCAATTCAATGGTTACATTGTCTAATCAACTTAAACTTCAATTTAGATTACAATTATTTTGTAATCAGTCCCCTATCTCATAAAATGACAGGGAATTCTTTTATCTTCCAAAAGACTGATAGTATGTTGTTTCTTTTAGGTTATGCTGTACAATACCGCTTAAAAATAAAAACAGAAAGAAAGAAAAAGCAGAAAAGAAAAGCAGAAGAAAAAAAAGAGAAGAAAAAAAAGACAAAATAGAATGAAAGAAAAGGAAAAAAAAGAAAAAATAGAATAAAAGAAAAGAAAAAGAAAATGTGTCAGCTTCTTGAAGCTGTATAGTATATTTAATTTATCACAGCCTTCCATTATACATATTTAGTTATTTATGTACCCACATATATGTAACAAATAGCCCTCTCGGCCTAAACTTTTCTTACGTGACATATTTGTTAGTATATACACACTTGTACCATAAATGGTTATTTTATACATCTATTTTTTCATTTGTGTTGTTTTTTTTGAAAAACTTCTAGTTTGCTCGTCTATTATAAAGTGATAGCCTAATCGCTTCAAAATGTTATTGTGATTAGAAATGTTAGGTGCGTATCCTCACTTACCTATACCTAAATTTAAATATTTTCGAGTTTCACGTTTACGTTAAAATTTATATATGGAATGCATATTGGTTATTGCAATAATTAATTATCGTAGATTTGCTTGAAATTTTTTTCAAATTAAATCCAAATTAAATCTAAATATTGTTTTTGTTATTTAATATTACATCATTATTAGATGTTAGCGTTCTTTGTAATATCTGCACAAATCGAAATTGTTTATTAAATTATCGGTGCTATGTTTAAAGGTAGATTAATTTATGAGGTTTGCTTTTAAAATAGACTATTTTCTAAGCGAAAAACTGTGTACTACTAATAATTAAAATTTATGGGTTGATAAGAGCACCATAAAGTCTTTATCAAAAAACCAACAGTACATACATACATAATATGTATATTGAATTCCACAAATTTCAAGAACAAATTAAGAAGTTTAAAACTTTATTTTTAAATCCATATTCATGTCAACTTTTTTAATGGCAAAATAAACTTTTAGGAATAATGCAAAATTCTACTCGATCCTAGTAAAACACCCTGTATTTTTTCAAAACGTATTTAATTAATTTACTTAAACTTTTTCATTGAATACGCAATTAAGAAATAACAACAACTTACCTTTAAAGTTATATATCCAAGTATATTGTGTGTCAAGGATAATAATAGTCCTTACTAGATCAACTTGACGTAAATAGCAGAAAACATTGTATAGTACGTATCGAATACTAATAAATAATGCTCTAGATTTTAATGCTCTAAAAATCAGCGATATTATGTATAAATGACAAAAAATTTTAAAACATCACAAAAGAATGTTGAACGGATGCGGAATATTTATAAATCTTTTTTGACATTGTTTATAATATTGTGATGTAAACAATTTTAATTCATCATAATTCAAGCAAAGTCTAGTAATTATACACAAATTATTATTATTATTGGTAAAACTACATAATGTATGTATAATACACCTTTCACTGAGTATTCCAGATTGTGGATTGAATTTTTATTTGCTATTTTAAAATTAATTGATACTGCAACGCATAAAAAAATAGTTTGTATAATATCATAGTACTCGTATATTACGTAGGTAATGTTTTTTGTAATTCGTAATACCTGCTATTATAATTAAGAAATTTTATAAAAATGAGTTTTGATCATATTTTTAATAAACATAATAAATATTCACATTTTTTAAAAAAATTAAAAGGAAATTTTTTATAAGCGTTTCGTTATTTTTAAATCTTTAAATACGTAAATACGTTTTTACATATCTAAAATGGGAATTTCGCCAGTCCCCCCCCCCCTCATTTTGAATTTTGTATCCAAAATAGTTTAAATCGTTTGTATCTCATTTGTACCTGTTTGTACCTTCTTTATTTTCGTTAGTACCCATTTTGTTTTTTAGATATTACTAAATATCTAAAATAGGCAAGCGCCCCCCCTCATTTTAAATTTTAGATTCAAAATGGTTAAAATTGTTTGTATCCAGTTTGTACCTGTTTGAACTTTCTTTATTTTTGTTTGTTTGTACCATATTTTCTTTTAAGATATAGAGAAAAAACATACTAACACGCAGAATGGATCCAATAAATAATACCTAGTATTTATTATAAAAATAAAGAAGGTACAAACAGGTAAAAACGGGGTACAACGATTTAAGCTATTTTGGATCCAAAATTCGAAATGGGGGGGGGCGAAATGCCCATTTTAGAAATTTCAAAATATCTCAAAAACAAAATGGGTACAAACGAAAATAAAGAAGGTACAAACGATTTAAACTATTTTGGATCCAAAATTCAAAATGGGGGGGCTGGTGAAATGCACCTCTCGCGAACCGGAAAATGTTCAAAGCGGGCCGCGGGTTGGCCACCCCGATGCTGAATGTATTCGGCGAATTAATCGTGTTACGATACAAGAATGCTTATTAATACGAATTTAGGTTTGGCATAATCACATCAATTAAATTGAAAATTTTCAATTTATTAAATTTTATTTATTCAAATTATTACTACGATTGCAGAGCTCTACTTCTTATTCGTTTACTAAAATTTGAAATGTGGGATTTATTTAACATAATATTAAAAATTATACAATAATTAATTAGAAAATTGTAAGATTTTTTTCGATTTTTTTTACTTATATAATTTCAACTGAGTTGCAGAACTTCCACTGCTGACTTTCTTTTAATCTAAAACTATCAAAATTTTTTCATTTCAACCAACGACGGTTTGTAGTCCCCTTGGCCGCTTCATATCATATCTTGCTCATGGAATAAAATTTTATTGTTATAAGAGTTAATTTATTTAAAGCAACTTTACTAATAATCGTTATTATTATATTGAACTCATTGTTATTAAGCAGACCCAATGTGATAAGAAAAAATAATATCATTAACGTTGTTGTTATTAAACTTTGGGTTAGTGCTTTGATGAATGATACGCAAATACCCACACAAGTGACCGAACTTATCAAATTATCTTACTATTTAGTTTTTAACAAATAGTAAACAATGACATTTACTTCCTCTCGACGGATATTTTATAATTAAACTTAATAAAAGTTAAAGAATATAAAAAAATTAAATCAATCAAAAAACCACAAACATTAAAAACTATCGCGTCTCGTGATCGGTGTATAACGATAGAGATTTGAAATATTATTCTTGAACTTAAGGCAGGATTCTACTTTGAAACGAAGTAATTTTTGTAAATTTAATTTGAGATTATTAATAAAGATATAAATATAAGGTTTTTAAGGCTTAATAAATATACCTACTCATGAAATACTTTTAAAAAAAATTTTAATATATTTTATGCATTTTTTATATACTGAAACATTATTTAAATGTTGTGCCTCGATTAGTAGCGCTGGTGTTAAAATCTTGAAAATGGGCCATCTAAAACACAACAAATCAGAAGTTTTAGGTTCCATATAACACTGGCAACCGCCTGAACTAGAATTATCTTAAAATTTTAATTTTAACCATATTTTTTTGCAAAAAAACAACGAAAAAAAATTACAGTTTTTCTGTTTTTTTTTTTTCATTTTTTTATCGCCATTTTATTATTTTTATATGTATATTATATGTATTTACATGTATATTAAAAATTTTAGTTCAGTCGGTTACTAGTGTTATATTGAACCTAAAGCTTTTGATTTATTTTTTTTTCCACTACTAGTCATATAGGCTATCATTATAACTTAGTCAAGTCGCACGTGAAGTGACGCATTTTAGACAAGTAGTAAATAATTTTTTCATTATTTACCACTGGTAAATAATGAACATATTGATATTTTTCTACAGTTTAGCGACTATTTATAAGGCAAATTTTGTTAAAAAACGATTTTGTATAACCGAGAGATGCTATTTAATTACACTTAAACTATTCAAAACGGTTTTTTAATTGATTAATTTCATTTTAAACATTTCTAAAAAAAGTCGAATTAATTATGACAGGAGCGCTAGCGCCACCTCTTATTAATTTGAGAAACCAAAATATTACAAGTTTATTGAATAATTTCAGTATTTTAAGACGAATCAATGCAAAACAATGCTTTTGAATAACTTCGGTGATTTCTATCCATTATTTAAAACAGTAAAAACTCGGTGAACGACTTTGGAAAACTAAATTTGTCAACAACTGTCAAATCGACAAAACAAAACTGTCATTTGAAATAAATATTTTAAATTTAAAATTTTTTTTATTAATAAGAATTTTAAAAAAATGGCAATAAATCTAGTAGTGGAAAAAATCGTATATAAACCACGGTTGTGAAAACCATTATAGCCTACGCGCCTTATATTCCTCGGCGCTTCGCACCTCGGAATATAATCTTGGCGCTAGGGCTATAATGGCTGTCTTCACAACCTTGGCCTATAATATACTATTGTTTTAGATTACCCAATTTCAAGATTTTAACACCAGCGCAGCCCGCAGCCCCAGCTGCTAATCAAAACATGATATTTAAATAATGTTGCTGTATATAAAAAATGCATAAAATATATAAAAAAAAGTTTTTTTTAAGTATTTCAAGAGTGTATTTTTAAAGTCCGACAAACCTCATTTCAATATCTTTATTAATAATTTCATAAAAAATTCACAAAAATTGCTTCTTTTTTGAGCTTCCAAAGTAGAATCCTTCCTTAATTGATGTGCAACTTGATTGGTTTGCGATTTGATTTGAATAATAGTATGTAAATTTCTCTTCTTTTATAGACTTAATCCGTTGATTAGTTTATTTGTAAGCCAATGCTAATAATTGATAATCCGTTTGTCCGTGAACGCCGAAGTAAAATCCGTTTCCTTAATTATTTTGGGTTTCTTAGATATTGATTTGTCCATATTCATAATACTAAATTTTTGTTTTATTTCTATTCTTAAGTAACACATCCCCGATTGGTTGACGAAGTGAAAGTCGTGAAGATCGTGAGGTAATATAGTGACGTAACACCAAAGTTTAAAGATTTATATATATAATTTATTTTATGTTTGTTTTGTACTTAATTCATGTTATAATAATTAGATATTTATTAAAATTAGATTTAGTTGACGCGTTTCAGTTTTATTAAGACCATATTCGTGTCGTTTATATTATAATATTTTTATTATTTATTTTATTATATAGATACAGTATTGTAAGCTCACATGTCTAGTCATTTATGACTTTTTATTATTTAAGAAGAAATACTCGTATCTCATCCGAAAATTACTCAGTGAAAATTGATTTCAGAATACTGGATTTATGGAAATCAAACTACAATAAATTATTATTACTCGTCAATTGTAAGTTATTGTGATGTATACTATACAATACAGTATTTTAATATAATACTAGCTCAATATAACCGCAAGGCTTTAGCTTAATATATAATTTCGAAATCAGACTAACAGAAAAATATTTAAAAAATAAATTGAATACAAGTATCTAATAATTAATTAGTTACCAGTCTTGCTATATTTAATTGCCAGTCACCTGAAGGTTTTTTATTTTGAATAGATAGATTATGTACTGGGTGACTAATATTATGTTACTTATTTGTTATAATAATCAAATCAAAACGACAGGTTAAAAAAACGATTTATTTCATGCTTATTGCGATTTTAAATGATAACTTGTTTTTTTACATATGTACCTAAAATACTACGAAATATTCTATAATATAAAAAAAATTAGTACCATAAGTTTAGCATCTATAATATCTATAGTGATACATGGTTAACTCATTAGTAACTATTATATTATAATTATTATATTAATATGTCCATAGTTCTAAAACTTGTTTCTACTAATTTCCAGTATCTGTAGGTATTCCTCATGAAATTTAAACGTAAAATAATTAAAATTTTATTTTTTCTTCTTAAAAGAAGGTACGCTAATACATATAATAGGATATTGCGGTTACTCAATAATTGTAATTATCATTGTGCTTATATGACCTTTGAATGGTTAAATTATAATCCCTAAATTAATAAGTTATACACATAGTACATAAGTTGTTATGTACTTCTCTCAACTTGAATTGTATATAAAAAAACAATATAATTATTAAACCAATGTAATAATGACATTGACATACATTATAGTACTTGGTACTTGGTCAATTAAAATTTCACGTGCTCGGTCAAACCATGTTGTTACGTTTAACCAATTAAATAAGTTACTGTACATTTAATCACGAGTTAAAAATTTATATAGGTACTATATTATGTATTTGAACTCTTATTAATTCATTATATAATATATAAAAAAAATATGTTTGCATATCCTCTTTAGCAGTATGTAATTTAACTATCCTCAATTTGTGATGGTTACAATAAAATAAATATTTAAAAATCCAAGGTCTAAATATAGGACAGAATATTAATGAACTTACATAATAAACTCAGTTTCAAATTTTAAAAAATTATAAAATAATATCCACTTAACTAAAATTTATAGAATATTATAACATAAACTTTTACTTGTAAGTTGTAAATCAATTAGCAACCCAGCCATTAGGTATACTCTTAATTGGTAACTTTGAATTGTTTAGGGATAAATAATTCAAATTTTATTATATTTTTAAAATTATGTTATTTACAAACTATACAACATAATACAGGTAAAATATTTTTTATCGATCTTTTGGTTGAACTACACTTAAATGTTTTAAATATTGATTTTAAGAAACAAACCAATATAGTTAACTAACAGGTTAGCATTTCTACACAATATTCGTCGGTCACTCAATATTTCAATGAAAAAAAAAGTTATTAAATAATATAAATATAATTTTTTTTCTAATTTTTATTGATCGATCAATGGAAAAAGTATTTAAAAACTATATAATATATTATTCTACATAATAATATTATTATTATCTGTCACTGACTATAGTGAAATTCTCACAATTTAGTGAAATAAATAATTCAAACTATCTTTTGCAAGAAATTAGCAATATAATAATTAAAATTGTTAACACAAAATATCTTTTTAAATGTAAGTACAGTAAATATGGGACTTACCTGTAAAATTTCAAATAGTTTAACGAAAAGTACCAATTGTTTTACACTTGAAGAAATAAATTATATTGTAAAGGTTTTCCAACGAGAACATAAAACAATAATAACTTGATGCAACACAATGTCAACTGACTTTGTTATCACGTGTCAAATATTTAATTCTCTAGGTTGAATGTTGAATTGCGCGCTCAAAGCTAAATTCATAAGAAAAATAATATTAAAAGATAATATCGTAAAAACAGCGTTCGCATGCGCTCTGCTATTTTGTATTGCATAAATAATGCGTGTGCAGAACCGGTTTCAACAATTTTCAATGCAATTTCAGTTTCTTCAAAATATTTAATTATCAATCCTGCATAAAATGAAACAAAAAACCAAACTGGTTGAAGTTGCTTAATTTTTATAAAAAAAGGTGTTTCAGAATACTCTAAAAACCGCTCTATGCTGCTATTTATATCGTAGTCCAATCAAAGTTTTGATTTTTAAAATATGTTTTTTGAAAACTACTAAAAGAAGTAATACTGGTAGGTAAGAATTATTGAAATTTTTCGATTTTAAAACCAATAAAATAAACAAAAACATAATTATTATTGTAAAGATTGAAGTACAAAATTTTGTAAAGATATCTAATCAACAATCTGTTCTTGTGTGTCAAGTTTCTTTATTAATTTAACTATTTGCATCAGTGACTTCCTTCCAGCTTGAACCTTTTTTTTTCCTCTTCTTTCTCAGGGTCTTTTAAATTTTATGCTTCACTATTTTTTCGACGATTAGTTAGTTGCACTATTGATTCTCAATGTCTTCAAAACTACTTGAGCAACTTTTACGTTCAATTTTTTAAACTTTTTCTTGTGTTTGCTATATTTTTACTGCTAGTCCGTCTGCTTTTTTTCAAAAATTCCTTTGGTATGCTTATACAGGGTGACCGGTCGACCATCTGAACATAGGAAATTAATTTTTCTTTAATTCCTGCTTCCCATCACAACAGATAAGAATGAAAATGGTATCAATTTAAAGAGATTTTTATTCCGCTTCTAAAGATGCCTAACACTTGATATTTTGTTTTTTAATTACTGGTAAAAACTAACTGATAAAATGCAAAAAAGAGATTAAAAAAATATTTTTAGTTGCCTTGATTGAATTTTATTGCAATTGTTTTTGTAATACAAATACCACTGTAATATAATTTTATTATAAAAACTTTTTCTTCCACAGAATAAGTGTTTGCGTTCATTGTTAACTAAATTTATTGTAATCTGTCAAAGTAACTTGTTGGAAATTATTAGTTTTCAAACAAAAACAATTGCAATAAAATTCAATCAAGGCAACTAAAATTATTTTTTAAATCTCTTTTTTTCACTTTATTAGTGAGTTTTTACCAGTAATTGAAAAACAAAATATCAAGTATTAGGTATCTTTAAAAGAGGAATAAAAATCTCTTTAAATTGATAGCATTTTCATTCTTATCCGTTGTGATGAGAAGCAGGAATTAAAGAAAAATCAATTTCCTATGTTTATTGCCTATGTTCAGATGGTCGACCGGTGACCCGGTATATTATCACTCCAGTAATTTTCGATTGGCTCTTTCAAATTTGTTTAATAAAAATGTCTTTAATTCCTTTTATATAATTTATTAATACCTATACGAGTATTACTCACCTTTGGGTCAGTTCGTATCGAGTGGTTCAATCTGATCGCTCAAACATTTCAAAAAATGTGATTTTTTTATGTAATAATAAATTAGTCCAACAAATTAGTAGTTTGAAATCACCATTATTTCAATTTTGCAGTCTTTCATTTTAATGTGGCTGCTATATTTTTTTAGCGGGGTGTAACATTAGCTCCTGCTATTTATCCTATAAGTTTGGAAAATTGAGGTACACATATCAGCTCTGAAACCACGAAGACTGGCACGGCTTTCTGGCAGTGTCAAAAAGCAATGAAGTTAGTGTTGGGGTTTTCCCAAAGATCGCTCTCTGGCTCTACACTGCCGTAATAAGTCCACTCGGCTGATGGTGGCCCAGAATCAAACTGGTAACAATTGATTGTAATAGAATTGATGTAAATAGCACCCACTTGGTCTTGGACACTCCTCTGTTTTCCTTCACTAGATCTCGATGTGGAGAAGCAGGCGGTGAGAGCTGCTCTTAGGATACGGGCATGAGGCCTTTGGACTCGTAAACAGGAGTCTAAGAAAGTTGCTTCTTCTGAGCCTAGATTCCGACAAAATTTCTCCCAAATATGTGTTTGACAGAAAATTTAACATCTTTCCAAACGCAACTGGAACTGACTTAGTAAATATTTCCGTACAAGAATGGTTCCAAAAGCAATACTAGTTCAAGCGCGGGGATTTTCTTTTCTGAACTACAGCTGGATGTAAGTCTAACGCTAGGTAGAGAGGCTTCCATCTTCCAAACGGAACTCGTGGGTTCAAATACGATTTAAATACTCACAAACAGAGCTGCTCTTATGGCACTTGGTCATCATAAGGTCATCTCGGACCTGGTGCTGCAATGTATCCGGAAACTAAATGTGATATTAACACATAATGTTCTAACTCTTAGTTAGGTAAAAGAGCACAAAGGTAATGAGGACAACTATAGTCCATTTCATTTAAGAAACAAGTAATAATTTGTACTAAAACGATGACCTCGAAATGTTAACCAATGAAATTGGTTAGAAATTGGACGGCTTCACACTAGCGAAATTTACGTGTTGGTGACAGATAAGACAGATAACATTTAATTTTTTCTATTATATTAAATAGTTTCTATGCAGTATTTCTTTATTTATTTCATCAAAATCGCATTAAAATTGAAGTAAATTTGTGAAAATAAATTTCGTTAAATTATGCCGTAACTTTTAAACATTCTTAGTTAGGCAACACATATAACGCATTTAATTTTAATTTTTAAAATGACGTTTCCCTGTGTGAATGTGGTTTTGCATTTGACCTGCCACCTACATTTTTAGCCTATAAACACGATTGTAAGGTATCCTCGTGCCATATACTAAATTAATAAATGTTACCAAACTGAACCTAAATGTTACTCTTTATTTACAAGTATGAAGTAATTAAAATGACAAAATAAAGTAGTAGGTATACTTTTAAGTTATCACAATATGAATGAAACTATAAATAATAGAATATTTATTACTAACCCACCAAGTGGTTGGTACAACTGTTAGTTCGACATAAAGCGCCTCTACATTCAAATTTAAAATCGAACTAATATCCTAGCCCACGTTTTTAGCTCGATCCAACTTAGTTCGGTCTGGCGGATTAGGTCGCCTTTCTAGAACTAACTTGCTTGGATCGACTAAGATCGATGAAACGATTGCATGCATACATAGAGTACATATGTAATGCAATGAATTTACATCTTCTTCCAGCTGTTATTAATAATTGGTGTTGGGGCAGTCAAAATTAATAAAAATCTCATTTAGCCATTCAAGACCGGCATCAACAAGAGTGAATTCATCCTTCCCCTTAGGGTAATAAAAGTTTGGAAATGCCCGTGTTACGTCAGAGATGCAAGATCAATTCTTGTATTAGTATTATAAATTTAAAAAAAAACTGAGAAACGCAAAAAAAACGCAAAAATAAAAAAATAATTTAAAACAAAAACTAAAGTTAAAAATTAATAAAAAAAAAAATTAAACACTGAAAAGTAAAAAATAAAAAAAAATGGCTTTCATAATTTTGAAGTCGGTGCCAAGTTGTACAAAAATATATATAAGAAAAAATACAACTTGGCACCGACTTCAAAATTATGAAAACCTTTTTTTTTTTTTTTAGTGTTTTTAATTTTTTTTATTAATTTTTAACTTTTTAGTTTTTGTTTTAAATTACTTTTTTATTTTTGCGTTTCTCAATTTTGTTTTTGTCGGTTTTATTTTTTGTAAAAAATTTTTTTTTAAGTTTTGTTTTTCGTCGGTGTTTTGTTAAAAGATTTTTATTTTTCCATTTTTTGTGTAGCTATGTCAAAAGTTGTCTTACATGCCTAATTTCTACAAAAAAAATCGGCTCACAGGTGAAAATTCAGTAGATAATATTCAATCATCTCCAATTTTCTACTCTTAGGGTTGGAATTTTTCTTTGAAATTTAAATGGGACCACCTTGGAGGTATACCTCATCTAATAAAAAAATAATCATCAAAATCGGACTATTCTGGAAAAAGTTATGCGTGGTCATCCATTAAAAAAAAACAAAAAAATATATATACGTGTCGAATTGATAACCTCCTCCTTTTTGTTTTCGTCGATTAATAAGGATTTTATAATGCATGTTATTTCCGAGTTACAGTGACTTGAAAAATACTCCGTAAAATACAAAAGCTATTGTCATCTGTATCTCAGAAACAGTACCACAAAATAGAAAAATGTGTATGAACAAAAATGTAAGAAATGAAATGTACAAGAAAAAATTCTTATTCATTTTTCTATTTAGTTGTATTGTTTCTGAGATACAGATGACAATATTTTTTTGTATTTTACAGTCTTTTTTAAGTCACCGTAACTGCGAAATGGTGCATCAAAAATTGAAAAATATATATAAACAAAAACAAAAGGAACGAAATTTGCAACAAAAAATGGTATTGCTGTAAAAGCGATTTTTATGTCACAAACGTCTTCAAAAGGTACAATTCACTTTGCTAACATAGGAATGTGCAAAAACATTTGCGAGTCACTGTATATGTATATTCTTGCCAACATTAAGCGATGCTTTATTATCTTTTTAAGAATATTCTAAATAATTTTTAGCAAACTGAATAAGAGCGATTTGAAATAAGTGAAAATGTGATGATTTCGAGACATTTTAAATTTGGAATTTTCAAGAAATAATTATACTTTCAAATTGAATTACTTGAATTCAATTCTAAATATTAAAAATAAATACAAATAAACTTAACAAGAAAAATTATACTAATAAATCTATTTATTGCTTAATATAAACAATTTAAAATACAAAAAAACATAGAAATATAATTTAATTTAACCCATCAACCAATCATTAATTACATTCTTGGGTACGTCAGTGTAGGAACAATCAAACACTTCTTTAAAACTATCTAAAAATGGTGGAATAATTTCTTCTGTCGTTATGCACCTACCTAATTCTTCTGATAACGAAGTTACTCCTTTATCTTTAATTCCACATGGAATTATATGCTTATACCAATTTAAATCTGTACAGCAATTCAATGCTAATCCATGTGATGTAATAAATCTGCTACCATGAACACCAATTGCACAAACCTAAAATGAATCTGTATATGGTTAACATTCGTGTAGTTTGAGAAACAATCAATGCTAACTTTTGTATGGGTATTACCTTATTACCTTTAATCCAAACACCGGTGTGTGGTGATTTTTCTGCTTTTAATCCCAAACCATCACATAATTTCAAAATTGTATTTTCGATACTGCAAATATACCATCGTATACTAGCTTTAAAATGTTTTAAATTCAGTATTGGATACACCACTAGTTGTCCTGGACCATGAAATGTAATTAGCCCTCCCCTATTAGTTCGATGAAATTCTGCTCCTGTAATCAAATTAATATTACCGATATTATAGATGCACCATATAAAAATATATTTACCAGTACTTCGAAGCTTACGTTCGTCTTCTTCTGAATACTCTTTGGTTCTAATACCTATTGTAAATACTGGATTATGCTCCACAAGTAAAAGAGTATTTGATATCGAATTATTTTCTCGATGTTCTTGAATTAACCTATTTTGTAATTGTAAACCTTGTAAATATCCAACTCTACCTACATTAAGTACTCTCACAACTTTATCCATTTATTAGTCAATATTAAATTTTGAAAATTATTGTATATAACCTAAAAATTTAATGCATTGTGAATATTATAATTTATAAAAATCACAGTTTTATATGTGTGCAAATGAACTGAAATTACGTACTTTTTCAATAACTTTGTACACACTTTCTAAATATATAAAAAGGTTACTTTTCAATCGACTCACCTGTCAAAAATTATTATATAACGTGCTATTTGGGTTACATAACTTTCTCTTGTAACACAGAACAGAGTGGGTTCATACAAGGGGTAAATAAAAAATAATGACTACTTGACTTTCGACTCAGAAGTCCCAACTAATATAGTACTATTTTACGTGCTCCTAAAACTTTTGAAAATACATAAAACAGAAAAAGTTTTAAATTAAAATGTAGATTAAATTAAAAAAATTCGTTTGTCATAATGGCTTGTATTTGTATAATATAGTATAATCCGGATATGGATATACTATAAGTAAATATCATATCTTTTATCTTATTAAATAATATATAATTATTTTTAAAATATTGATTATTAAAAATATACCTACGCAAAGACGAAATACGCTCAAAATGGTAAATTATTTATTTACAGCTGATTTTTTCGGTGTAAGTAATTTTTGTACTATAGAATATGATAAAAAAAAGTTCTACACAATTTAGCTAAGCAAAAAAAAATAAACGAGTTTGAATAAAAAAATGAAGTTTTTTCGAGTTTTAGCAAAAATTTCATAAAATTTTAAAAACATTATTTGTAAACATAATATTTATATTTATACAATGAGCTGATAAAGAATTATTTTATAGTTGGTAACTCTGAAGACTGTTTAAGACAATTAAACGTTATATATTCATACAATGAGCTGATAAAGAATTTTTTTATAGTTGTAAACTCTGAAGACTGCGGACTACTATGACTATGTCTTCGTACGGACCTTTCCTTTAGCGACGCACAGTGGGGTATTTGACGCTAAAAACCGGCCAAAATTCTGAAACTCATAAAATATGTTCAAAATATGCTCTAGATTACAGGAAAAATAATGAAAAAAATGTATTGCCATTTTGCAACCAAAAAAAATTGGATGTATGGTAATCGAAAAAAAAATTACAATTTTTTTGTTTTACGGTTTTGGGATCATCGTGTTCAAAAATGTAAAGAACTACAAAAAAAACCCTCAATGAAAATCAGGAATGCAACATAAAAAAGAATTATTTTTTTGTGAAAACTTAAATAAAGTCCTTGTCGCTCGAAATAGTAATAAAATCGCCAAAAAGTCAACTGCGGCATTCTGCGGTCAATTTTTTTGGGAATATTATCTGTGTAGCTGGCTCTTTCATGTCATGTAAAAAGAATAGCTTGGACGCACTTGGAAACATAACTAAACCTTTGTAGTTACTTATAAAAAGTTGACGGTAATATTAATTAAACGGTTCCAAAAGTCAATAAAATTTGACTCAAAAAACTTAAAAATATTTACAAAAATCTATAAATATACTTATACATGCCTTGAGAATTATCACTCATATCGAAACAATAAAATCTAATCATATCAATATTTTAGAAAATATTTTTAGAAAATATTTTAGAAAATATTGATATGATTAATATCGAGTTACACTAAAAATAGTCATTTTTGCCAAGTTAATAACAAATACGCATGTAATTCAAACGACTAAAGGTTGGTTTATGCAAAACGTCGACGCACGCAACGTACTCAGCGCACGCGTCCAAATAAAGTTGAAGCATGGAATTTCAGTAGGAGCGTTTATGCAGTTAGTTTACACTCTTGATTTTTGGCGGCGTGTGCACCATAAACCCTCCTACTGAAATTCTATGCTTCAACTTTATTTGGACGCGTGCGGTGCATACGTTGCGTGTGTCGACATTTTGCATAAACCAACCTTAAGTTTCGAATGCCATTAAACTCGACCGTTTCAGTCTATGGGGCGGAAATTTTTGGTAAAAGAAGTCACGTCTATTCATGCACCCCAGATAAAAATTGCAACCCTTAAAACCCGTTTTTGAAAATTTCAATTTTGGCCGGTTTTTAGGGTTAAATACCGCACTGTGCGACGGTTTTTCCAAAAGAAAAATAACAGATCTACTTTATCTTACAGAACACACTTAAGTCTTCTCGCGGACTTTTCTTCTTACTCGGAGCGGAGTTTACACTTGTCGACTTTCTTGTACGAAGTGGAGTTTACGTTACCATACATCCAATTTTTTTTTTGTTGCAAAATGGCAATACATTTTTTTCATTATTTTTCCTGTAATCTAGAGCATATTTTGAACATATTTTATGAGTTTCAGAATGTTGGCAGGTTTTTAGCGTCAAATACCCCACTGTGCGTTGCGTTGTTTCAAAATTGTATCGTATTACCTTCCCTTTATACAGTATAGTGTGCAATGAAATTCTTGTATTGTTTAATGTCAGCATATTGTATTCCTTTTAAAATGTTTGATGAATCTGTATAGTTGGTAATTTGTTATCACACGCATTTTTTTTGCCTTTTCCAAATAAATTGGAAGCAAGACTGGAAAACGTTCGAATCTGCTTTGCTCGATCCAGATGGACACTGCACGCTGATTTAAATCTTGGTGCATTCCATTACGATGCTATTTATGACTACATTTTTTATCTAATTGCGGTCGTTGGAAAGATGGATACATTTTGCGTGTATTTCAGAGCCTCTAAATTTAAGAATGAAACAACAAGATTGTGCTGTTCGGGTGGAAAAGTGAAATTGCCAGAATTAAGTTCATCTATAATTAATACTAATTAGTAATTACCAACAAAATCGAAGCTCATAGGAGAGCAGCAATAAAATGATGAAGTTCATAGAGCAGCTCAAAATTGTTGTGAAACAAATAGACCTGGAGTTCAAGAAAAAATACTGAAACTTCAATGGACAGTAAAAATTCGTGCAGCAATGGAGTATTATATAAGGTAAAAATCAATTATGAAACAGATCCACGTATAACCACACTGAAAAAGAGAGCTACATCAAAAATTTTAAAAATCATTTTTGCACCAATGAACAAAATTCATCATATTGATAATATTCATCATCATATTCATAGTATTGATGAAAAAAATCATTATATTGATAATTTTTGTTCATCGGCGCAAAAATGATAAACTTTTCATCAATATGATGAACCATTTTTTACTGTGAAAATACTGTGAAACTCTTAATTGGAAAAACGAAGTACCTGAAATGTGCTGTAATGGTGGAAAAGTGCAATTGTTACCTAACAAACTTCCCCCCTGACTTACGACCGAACCTAAAAAGATACGTAAAATCAAACAAAAATTTTCCCATCCCTCGGAACGAAATGCCCCTAATAGTACGGATTGTATATACGTTTTGTTGAACGAGCTTCATTCTTCACTATATTTTGATGTTTTTACTTTAGATGTAGGATGGTGAATTTTTCAGTTGTACCACTATTAGTACGGAAGCATTGTGCTTCCCGTGGGAAAGTTAATGAAGGGATGGTATTAGTGGTAATATTTAATAAATAAAAACATGGGTTTAATAATTTCGATGGTGACATTTTCACAGATGATGCGTGTGAGTGGCTGTGATGATGTCATTGAAGATGGCCGCCGCTTCACTATAAACTAAGTAACCTATCTCGGTCCCTCTTACACCGATTTTGATTTTTATTATTTTGTTCGAAAGGTATTTTGTACTAGCTAAAAAAATGTCCTTAACATCAGTGCCGGATTACCCATAAGGCAGAAAAGGCGGCTGCCTACGGGCCCCGCTTATTTTAGGGGCACCGTGAAAACAAAAAATATGTTTTTATTAGGAATCTTTCTATACTGATTCAGCGTCTTTGAACATGAATAGATATTATCTTACGTTGAAAAGGCAAAGTTGGCAATTTTTCCTTGAAAAAAAAAGCGAAAAAGCTTAAAAAAAGGCAAACGGTTTTAATTTTCTAGAGGGCCCCAAAAATTTAACTGCCTAGGGGTCCACAAATGTTTAATCCGGCACTGCTTAGCATGTATTGCAAAAAATTAATATATTGCATGGATGATATTTGTTCTATTTAGTCAATGATACGTGCAATTATTAGAGTTGTCATTGATCGAACTGGAATTCCTGACTTGTGGTCAGTGCTGTATGGTGATAGCACAGTCAGTCAAATTATTTCAGGTAAAAAGTTTAAACGTGCGGTAGAAGCATACATATATCCGTATTCTGGTGCCCTGCGAGATTGCTACTTTCAACATTTTTTAAAGAACATGAAGATTTGTACAATAGTATTTATAATGAAATTCAGGAGATACGAGCTAGATTCAATGAAACTGGTGCACAAGAATGCCTTACTAAACTCCTCTTGGCAATGCAAAAAGGCGATCTTTGCGATCCAAAGGAAATACTGCCAGTATGATGAACTTCATGTTATTTTTGACAAGTACTTAGACGAATCAATAAAAACTCTTACTATAGAGATAAGAGGCTTTATGGGAGTATCGCAACAAAGTACAAAATATGTGACAACACTGATATTTCAAAAATAAATTTGAAAAAGAAAAAGAGTCACACACTCGTATTAAAGATGAATTAACCTCCTATCTTGCACACATAATTTAAGTTATCCAGTGTTGTTTCATGGCGTACTGAAGTTTCCGCGACGCACTGCTTTTTGGATTGTTTAAAGAGTAATTAAGAAGAACCCTACAGAAAAAGTGTACTACATGCCATTTACGTAATAGATACAGGTGCAGATACACTACGCTCAAGACACAGACATTTTAGTTTTGCTAGTGAGGCACTATGCAAGGCTTCCGGACAACACGTTCTTTGTACCATCGTCAGGCAAAGCAATATCAGTAAAAAACATATATATATTTCACTCGGATCACTAAAAGCTTTAACATTGCCAGGGTTTCATGCACTATCAGGTTGTGAGACCACAGGATATGCGGGTCTCAAGTCACTTTTTGCTAACAAAAAAATTCTTAATAGGAAGCTGAAGATTATTTTGTGTGATTCGCTAATTTTGTCACATTTTAATTATTGTGATGTCGTTCATCATTTTTTTCTAACTACGCTGGATAGGTTGCGTATACAGAGAGTTTAAAACTTGTGTCTCCGGTTCATGTACACTATCAGGCGTAGAGAACGCATTTCGCATAAGATCCGGGAAACCGGATGGCTATGCATGAATAATCGTAGAAATCTACATTCTGCCTGTCTATTCCATAGAGTAGTAATTTCAAAAACACCACCATATTTATTTGAAAAGATAAAATTTAGAACGGACATACACAATTTGAATGTCAGGCTAAAACATGACTGCTTTCCTAAGCAGTTTCCTAGTTAGTTTAGTTTCCTAAGCAGCTAAGATTCCTAAGCACATCAGGCTTGAGTTATTCAAATGATCTTTCCCTTACAACATTGCTAACATGATGAATAGGATTCCGGAGTATGTTAGGACATGTTCTCCGATGGTTTTTAAGAAGAGAGTAAAGGAAATGCTCGGGGAGGGCTAACTGCATATGACACTATACCGTATTTATAAGAAACAGGATTGCTTTTACTTGCAAAAATCAAAGCAATTACTTCACATTTTATTCATAATAAAAGAAGGAAGAGATTTAAGCTAGAAGCAGAAGCTTTTGCTGCAAAGGATAAGGTTTCACTTATTTGAAATTCATAAAATGTACCATTTGCTTTAAAATTGAAGGACTTGCTTTAGCAAATATGCATCTAATCCCGAGAAGCTTCTCTAGCAAGTATTAATGATTTATTTGATGCAATTTTTGAGCAAGAGTGTTTAGTTTTAGCGCTTTTGTTTTATAATTTTTCATGGCGGATATGGTGTACGTACGCTCACGAAAAATGTACAAAGAAAGACATAGTCCACGTGAGAGTGACTTCCAAACCCTATTTCGGTTTGACGAAAGAAACGTGCAGTGGTTAGCCGACTACTTTATTGTCGAAAATCTGGAAACTAGGGGAGGTGCGCTTTCGCCAGTACAAAAAATGAAAGTATTTTTACGGTACATGGCAGATCCGGGTTTCCAGAGCGGTATCGGTGAAGAACTAGGATGTTCACAGCCTACACAGTCTCTACAATTGTCAACACCATTCTCGGTCTCATTATAGACAAAGCGAACAAGTGGATCAAATTCCCATCGACCATCGACCGGTGGCTTGTAACTCTAAATGATCGTCTGACACCTCTTCGTCACTTGCCATCTTCAAAACTTCGAGTACAAGTACAACTGTCAAAGGTTTCTATGTATATAGACTATAATGACTTAGTGTATCTTGGTAGGCGGCTCTCGTGCATGCCTACCTTTTACTTTTTTTTGCGAGGATTTGCTTGCAAGGAAAAGGAAAAGATTATGAATAGAAAATAAAACAAAACCTTTTCCTTTAACCTTCTGCTTATGAGCTTTACCTCTTACTTTTACCTTTTCCTTTGGAGGAAATACTTTGTTTTTACAAATACGGCCTATTGTACTGTTCTGTTTAATTTCTCTTTTGTTTTTTCATTTCATATCGTGATACCATGTGATCGTTGTGATGTCCGAGATCGGCGCGTGCGGCTGCGGTGGCAATTGCGTGATCTGGGTAAGGGTGGGAGATACTCCAGCATTATTTTGTTGGTCTGGCTTGTTCGTTGTGTGTACTTTTGTTTTGAATTATGTGAGATGGAATAATTAGTTTGTTTATTTAGGGATAATCGGAAGAACAGATGATCACTCTGTTGATCGATCTGAGTTTTACCCCATTTGATCATCTTATGTACTATTTATAATAATACTTAATTTGTATAGGTGATCAATAAATGCATATTATTATTTCCTTTTCTTTTCCTTTTATTTTGGGACTCACATACAATGTGGGGATTAGAATAAGATGGGGGATTAACTCCAACCATCTAATTCTTAACATTTAGTTATTCTTATATTCTACTTACATAATTATATTATTAAAATTTATAAAATTCTAAATTTAAATTTAGAGAATTTGGAGTTATTTTAATTTTTAATTTTGAGAATTTAAAAATTTCCTAACAATGTGGTACGTTTCTAAAATTACAGCTTTCTGCATTTGAACAAACAGTTTAGAAGATAGTTTTAATTTAGACAAGTGGGTTTTAAGTTTGCAAGATACAACACTAGTAGCCGATATTACTATCGGTACCAATAAAAATTTTTTGAGACTCCACACAGTCGACATTTCCATCGCTAGTGCCTCATACCTCGGAACTTTTTTCTTTTCTGTACTTAATATATTTTTGGATAGAGGCACAGCGACATCTATGATGACTGCATGTTGGTCTATTTTAACACAAGGTCTGGTCGATTATGATTAATTTGCCGGTCAGTTAATATCAACCTGTCCCAATAAAGAATGGAGAGGTTGTCCTCTAGCACAGGTTCAGATATATAATCATAATATGATTTAAAATTATGCAAGAAACTGAATTTCTTACCAATTTGTTGGTGTAATATTTTACAAACGTGGTTATGTCTCTATAGTTTCATTGGGCATATGGCACTTTCGACAATGATCTGAAACTTTCATATTCATGATGTGCTTTTTGTAATTATTTGTAGCAATTACGCCATCTTGTATGGCGCACATGAATCCTTCAGTTTCAAAATAAATTAATCCCCGCTTCAACCATTCTACTGACATATCTCTATCTATTCCATTGGAGTTCAAAATTGTCGGATATTTACCATGGAACACCTTATTTTTCCAATTTATGTCTAAATGTAATTTTGGTTCACAATCTAAATTAATATTTTTTAAATTTAAGCCCCTGAAATTTTTGTCGAGAGTTACAATTTCTTGAATTAAAGAATTATTAATTGAATAAAAATAATTACGCAATAATTTAGTTATTGATTTACACGAGTTAAACAAGTTTATTAAACCTCGTCCTTCTAATTTTCTTTTGATGTATAACCTTTCTACTGCCGATTTTGGGTATAAATATCTAAATTTATATAGCATTTTTCTAGTTAATGTGTCCATGGCATTCAAATCTGTATTCGACCATTTTAAAACTCCAAAAGAATATGATAAAACTGGAACCGCCCACGAGTTTATAGCCGAAATCATATTTCTGGAGGTTAATTTTGATTTAAGTAAAATTGTTAATTTATGGATATATTTTTGCCTAAATTCATTTTTTAAAAGTGTGTGATCTAAAACAAAATTTTGCTGCTGCATTCCTAAATATTTATATAATTTGTTTGGCAGTAATTGGGGAATTTCATTCAAGACATCCATATTAGCAACTGGAGTATTCATGGTAATATTAATTTTTGCACATTTATCAAAACCAAATTCCATGCAAATATCATTACTGAACAATTTTGTAATTTTTACACGGAAAAAAAATTACTTGGTTCAAATAAGTACCATTTGAATCAAGAAAATCTCTGTTTTCAATAGCCGCACGCAAATATTTTCTTTTTGTAAGAAAAAAATATTCTTAATTAAGTTTTCTTGGATCATAAAAGTATATTCAATAAATATGATTATCAATAATGAGCTAAAAGATACAAATAAGTCTTATTGTATGGATTTTGCAATCCTATACAATTAAAAGTTGTAAAAAAATTATTGATGATTGAAAGTGCTTACTGTTCATTGATACGAAAAATATATGCAAATAATGTGATTAGTCTGCGACAAATGGGCCCTAGTCTATATAACATTATTTACATATTTTTTTCGTATCAATGAACAGTAAGCACTTTCAATCATCAATAATTTTTTTTTCAACTTTTAATTGTATAGGATTGCAAAATCCATACAATAAGATTTATTTGTATCTTTTAGCTCATTATTGATAAAAATTTTAAAAAAATTTAAGAATAAAGAAGTTCTGTTTCTCTTCACTAAATAACTCCGAAATATTTGGGTTTTTGTATATCATGTTTTGTAACCGAAGATGGTTGTCCTAGTGGGTGTTCTAGTATTACTGCGTCATCTGTTGGACTTCTGGCGCGATATTATATATTTTATATTTTATTTTATATAAAACTTCGTCCGGTGTGGGGTTCGAACTTAGGTTTTCCAGCTGCAAAGTTGTGTGATGAGTACAATTACCATTTGGCTATACAAGTTGAACCGTTGTGTGTACAAGTTTGTAATATAAGTTTCACAATTATAAATTGTTTTTTAAAGAAATTAAGTTACTTAGATTAAGAATATATTAATATTGATGCATTTCGAAAATAGTGTTCTTCGTTAAAATGAAATTTTCTTAAATCTAAATAATATTTTAAGTAAAAAATATTCTTGCTGGAAGAAATCAGATATTTTTAATACAATCATATTTTATTGCGCGAAGAAATTATATTTTTAAATGAAATAAATAATTTCAAGAAAATATTTATTCTTCATTTCAGAAATCCTTTTTTTCTGTGTAGTAAGTTATGAAGTTGGTCGTTGGTTCTAGAATATAATTTTAAATCATCCATGTAAAGCAAATGCGTTATGGTATAATTATTTTTAAAATTTAGCTTAAATCCTGCATTGGAATCGTTCAATAGTGCCGAAAGTGGGTTCATAGTTAAACAGAACCACAGTGGGCTCAAAGAATCTCCTTGAAATATTCCACGCTTAATTTTGATAGAATCTAAACTAGCTTGATCATTCGTAATAAGGGTGTTCCATTTCGACATCATAGCAGACAGAAGTTTTAAATTATTTTGGAGTCGATTTTGTAGATTTGTAAAATGTCAAGAAGCCAATCGTGAGGAACAGAATCGTAAGTCTTTTTGTAATCAATATAGCACAAATGTAAGTTTCTTTTGCTATTTTTTGCTACTCTTGTAACTATTGAATCCACAATTAGCAATTCTCGGCATCCTTGTGACTCTTTAAAACATCCTTTTTGCTCAATACCCATAACGTTATTTGTTTTACAATGATTTTCAATTTTAGAAGCCAAAATAGACGTAAAAATTTTATAAATAGTAGGCAAACAGGTAATCGGTCTATAATTTTTTGGTTCCAAAGGGTCTCCATTTTTGAAAAGCATATAATATGCAACACCCGTGCATAAAAATTTTGGTATAACTGAGGGATCATTCAATGCTTGATTAAATCAAGAAAGTAAAGGTAAATGAACTGATTTAAACATTTTAAACCAATAATTTTGAATTTTTAATAAAATTGAATTGAATTGAATTATTATTATTATTATTATAACGTTGTACACTTTGCAATTATGTGATCAACACATTACTAAAATTCGTACCACTGCATTTGTTTAGATTGGCAGTAGGAAGATTTTTCAAAAACTTTTATAAATATTTTTCATACATTTTTCAAAATTTTTTTAGATAATAAAATATAAGAGCAACAACATAATACTTTGCATCAAATCAAATAAATTACTTATTTTAAATATAATAATTTTAATAATAAAATAGGTCAACATTATCCGATTTGGAATTGAGGATACCCGGTATCCCATTCGGGTGATATAAGTAAAAACTTTTATAATTGCGAAAAAATGCATTCATAAAAATCTAAAAACATCGAACATGGCTTTAATTTATTTAGAACTATTTCTTATAAGATGTCACGAAGTCTCAAATCGCAGTGAAAAATTCAAACAGAAAAAACATGGTATAATAATTATACCATGCAGATATACTATATAAACAGTTATGCCGGCTGTACACTCTCGCCGAATGCTCTCGCCCGTGCTCTTGCCCGAATGTCTCGGCGAGAGAGAGGCCTGTGCCCACTCTTGCGTAGTTCAGTTGTAATTGTGAACTCAAGGGACATGGACGAAGAAATTGAACTTGCTGCTCCTGTTGCTCTATGTATAATAAGAATAATGAAAATAATTTTTAAAACAAGACATTTTATAACATACAAAATACGCAATTAATAAGTCATGGATAACATGGATAAAAAAATTTTTCCGGGCAGTTAAAGGTTGTCTTTAAATCAATACAAAGTCAAATTTTTCAATTTTTGACTTATGCTTGCGCAGCAACATTTTAAACATTGCTTACTTTCATGAACTTCGTGAATTTTTTAACTGTTTTCTAAAAAAATGCAAATATTTCTTCGTAGTGGTTTACAATAACTTCTTTTCAATATCTAGTAAAAAATGAAACTCATAATTTCAGCAATAGCTTTAAAATTTTGTTTAATAATAGCATCGATTTCAACATATTTCCATCTGCTAAAATCTCACCTTAGGAAATGCGAGAGTGTACAGGAACACATTCGCAAAGCGAGACCCTTTGACTCGGACCAAAAAAACCGAAGGGTACGTTTATGTTGGAGCTCTAAGCAGTGATGATTGCAGTGATTCTTGCAAAACAGTGATTTGTAATGCATTGATTCTTATGGGACCGTTTATGTTAAAGCAGCGCGCAAGTCAATGTTAATTCGTAGAACAGCGATTAGAGCTAAACAATTTCTTCGCTTTATCAGTTATCACAGCTCCAACATAAACTTACCCTGTTGGAGAGCTAGCGAGGAACATCGAGACCAGCGAGGCGAGGCGAGAGCTTCCATCTACACTCTCAGTGTTGCCAGACCGTGGGAAATTGCCCACGCCATGGCCATGGGCAATGTTAAGAATTTTTTGGAAAAAGTGCAAAAAGGGCAAAACCGGAAGAAAATGGGCAATTTTGGATAAGTGGCTCCTTTTTGCTAAATTTTCGTTTTCTAAGGCGAATTTTGTTAATGATGGTGTATTTTTTTAGTCAATAGTAGGATGTATATGAAAGAGTCATTTCAGTATTTTTTATTTTTTTAGTTTAAAGTTTAAATCACAAGGCCCCCTAAGCTCCCACATGATTTATGACAGTCAAAAGAAATTATGTGTACAAATATTTTCTTCCCTTTTTATCGTTTTAAAGGGTATTAAGTCTGTTTCTTTGAAAAAAACATGAAAATGGGCGATTTTGGTTTAGAATGGGCAATTTTTATAACCAGTACGGGTAAAAGCTCGAATCGGGTCTGGCAACACTGTACACTCTCGTTCTCGCCCTGTCTCGCCAAGAGTGTACGGCGGGCATTAAAGTCAAAAAAGTACCCGGTAAGGTTTTATTTATTTTTTTAATTTAATTTTAATTAAGAATTATTATTTATATATATATTAATTATATAAATATATATAATTATATATAATTAATTAACAATTTAACATTAAGGTTAAATAATTTTTTAGTTTGATTTCTGCTGTGTTTCGATTATAGTTTCTTATACCTTAACACCTTAACTTCAAGTGAAATTTTTTGTTGGGATCTGATTCATTGTAATGCATTTTCCCAATTTAAATTATTTCTAATACTTGGCTGTAAATAAGTTTTTCAACGAATGTTCTCTTTTTGATTTTGTCTTGTTCTCTTTGATTGTGTCCAATCAATGCAGATTTATGAAGAAATATAGTGGATTCTATTAGTATCTAGATTCTATATCTAGATTCTATATCTAGATTCTATATCTAGATTCTATATCTAGATTCTATATCTAGATTCTATATCTAGATTCTATATCTAGATTCTATATCTAGATTCTATATCTAGATTCTATATCTAGATTCTATATCTAGATTCTATATCTAGATTCAATATCTAGATAGTACGATTTAAATTGATAAAAATGTTGTAAACTACTTTCTAGTTCTAACTGAATTTTATTTATTATAATTTATAAGTTATAACATACTCGGGGCTTATGCCGGGTTTCATAAATCTTGTAACACGCCGTTAAATTTAACTAACTACGATATAATTGAAAACGACTTGAACCAGGCATAAATTTATCAACGGTATTGAGTTGCTCACAAGTCACAACCCATTTAGGACACCTTTGACATATTATTATTGGGAACATCAAAACACTCCTGTAAACCAATTTTTAGCTTTCTTTTAATTATTCCGAGGGGAAATCTTAAATTCTGTAGACTATACATTATTAGGTAATTATGTTTACAAAATAATCAAGAAAAATGATTAATGTATCTTTAACGACAAACAAAATTTTTTTATAGAAAGTACGAGATAGAGATAGCCCACACATATCGTTTTTAATTTATTATTCTTATCAATTAGCATACAATCAAAAATAAAAAGTACTTTGAAAGTAGAGTACTTTACAAAAATATAATTTAGTTCGAACATCAATAATAATTATTACTTTTAGATAAAATTACCCAAGGCGACTCATTAGCGAGGTAAAAGAGCTTAACTTCTTTTATTAAATCAATTAACATTCAATTTGGACCGATTTTTAAGTTGTAAAAAATGTAAACACGGGTATCAAATAATCAACAAATAAATAATCAACACCAATAAATTAGAAAAGAAATTCAAAAATCGGATGTGGCCAGTGACGACGCTACGGGGGTGGCAGACGGGGCGGTCGCCCCGGCTGAAAAAGCGTTCGCCCCGGCAAGAATTCACTAAACATATTAGAAAATTTACAAGCGCTCACGATAATAAATTAAATTGTTTAAATTGAAAAACCAATTCTATTTATATAAAAAAAATAAGCAGAATTGTCAAAATTCACTGGCTACTAACTGTTACATATCAACATATCATTAGGTTACAATGTGGTATCGAGTATCCCATTTTGCAAGTATCCCATTATCTAGCATCATGTTTTGCAACATGAGAACACGACTGCTGTACTTGCGATTCCAATTTCTTCTAGCAAACTAAATTTTAGTAGCGTTTAATCAGCATTTTTATAAGATTATTATTTATTACTTATTAGTCATTCTTCTTTGCTGGTGCTGCCTGAAACTCAGTTGCGTTTATGTCCTCATAATTTATTGTAACATTTTAAATTTTCAAAATTTTAAATTTGTTGTCGAGTGTATTATAGGTTCTGGGCTAAATAAACTTAAATTTTTTTGAAGTACTACATTAGGTAGGTAACTACTTTATTTCTTTTTATGAAATTTTGCATTAACAAAAAAAATTTGAATTTATTTAGGTAAGAACCGAATGAAAAAATACCCGAAAAACATTTAAAAGTTATAAACTTATATTTTTTAAACCAAAGTGTGTGCTTTATAAACCATATTTGTTCGAAATTCATAATGAGTTCTAAAAGAAAAATTTTTGACTATTTTGGCCATGCTTCTAGTCCAAAGAAATCTAAATCCGAAGAGATCATTTCAATAGACAGTGTTAGTGTGTGCAGTAACAGCGATTCTGAAGAAGAATCTATAGAAGTGGAAAACTTTTCAACTTTTTGTGCCAAAGTTTCATCTCTACCTGACAGCTTTCAAATAGTTCCAGGAGCTAGCGATATTTCTCAAACTCTTAGTGAAGGTCCATCACAGCCGAAATTAAACCTGTATCCAGGTACTCGTTTTGGAAAAGACATTAGGAGATTTAATGAATCATGGTACGAACTCTTCAAGTGGCTTGAATATAGTATAACTGAAGATACCGCCTACTGCTTCTCATGTAGATTTTTTTCCAAAAACAAAAAGGGACCTTTTAAAAGTGTTGGTTTTAAGAATTGGAAGAAAGCGTTAAGTGCCGAAGGATTAAAACAGCATGATAATTCGGAAGATCATAAAATGTCTTGCGTTTCGTGGATCAACCACGAGCGTGGTGGCCCATCAGTCGCCGCTCAAATTAGCAATGCACATGCAAAAGCAGTAAGTGAAAACAGACATTATATATCCGTAGTTGTAGACGTTTTAAGATACCTCGCTGTTCAAGGACTAGCTTTAAGGGGAAATGACGAAGGTGAATCTAGCTTAAACAAGGGAAATTTTCTAGAATTGTTAAACCTAATTTCAAAATCCGATGAAATTGTTAAAAAACGTTTGGAATCAGGTCCCCAAAATGCCAAATATACGCATAGTTCCATTCAGAATGAGTTAATGTATATAATGGCTACCCTAGTTAATAAAAAAATTACTCAAGAATTGGAGGAAGCCCAAGTATTCGCAATAATGGCTGATGAAACTAAGGACATATCAAAAAAAGAGCAATTATCTATCGTTGTAAGATACGTTTTTCGGGGTGAGGTGAAAGAAAGATTTCTCGGTTTCACAGCTCTACAATCTCTAAATGCGGAATCCCTTTTTAAATACATAAAGGAAACCTTAATTAAACACCAGATTGACTTAAAGAATTGCGTAGCGCAAACATATGATGGGGCTAGTGTGATGAGTGGTCGAGTTAGTGGCGTACAAACTCGGTTAAAGAAAGAAGTTCCGAAAGCTATGTATGTACATTGCATGAACCACAGATTACACCTAGTACTTTTTGATACTTGCAAAAATGTTGGATATGTTCGTGATTTTATTTCGACTTTAGAAGGTCTATACGTGTTTATGTCAGGATCTAACATTCATATACAATTCCTGGATTTGCAAAAAGACATGGGTGATTCGGTAGTTGAATTGAAACGTCATTGTCCTACACGATGGACCAGTCATCTGCACGCTTGTTTAGCGGTCAAGAAAACTCTTAGTCCCATTATTGTTTTGCTAATGCGATTTGCAAATGATCATCAAAGTCAACATAGGTGCGAAGCAAAAGGACTTTTAATTAAAATAGATTTTTCCTTCGTTTATCTTCTTTGTTTATTTACACAACTATTAATGAATACCAAAGGAATATCGGATTATTTACAATCTAAAGAAGCTGACATGGGAAAAGCTATCCTTTTGGTAAACAGTTTGGTTGACGATTTAAAAGCGAAGAAGACCGATAACTTTCACAATGATATCCTTAATGAAACAAAGAATTTATGTAATGAAAACGGATTGAAAATGTCTGAAAAAAGAAAAAGAGAAATCCCCGAAAAGCTCGCAAGGTTTATTATTACCGAAAAAATACCGTCCGCATCTGATGATTTTAGTGAAAGTGGCTTAAGAACAGGTGTATTTTTAGTTGTGTTAGACAGAATTATTGCTGAGTTAGAAAAACGATTTTGTGAAAACTCCATTATTAAAGGTATGAGTGCATTAGTTCCAGGATCGGAGAGTTTTTTAAATTATAATGTGGTTCTCCCTCTGGCCCAATTTTATGAGCTTGACATTTCAGCTCTAAAAGCTGAAATGCAGATCTTACCAAAAACGATCAAACGATACGAGGATGAAGGAACAAAAGTGACTGATTTTATCGACTTTCTTAATTTATTAATAAAATTTAAATTAGCGTTTCAAGAATCTTATAGACTCGCTGTAATAACTGTGACCATCCCCGTGTCTAGTGCATCGTGTGAAAGAACATTTTCATGTTTAAAACGTTTGAAAAGTTTGGCGCGGAACAGGATGCTAGATGCACGGTTGTCCCATCTAGCAACCCTAGCGATTGAAAAAGAGGAAACTCGCCTTTTGGACGTTTCGGAAGTAGTTAATTCTTTTGCGAAAGCGCATGAGAATAGGAGGATTATTCTGCAGTAGTATAAGTATTAAAAAATCATTTATAAATTTATTAGTATTCTTATAAAATTATTGTACGTGTGAGCCTTCAAGTAGGTAGTAACTACGTACTTTGTGTAAGAAATTTCAATAAAATATATTTTTGGTACTATAGTCAAATGTAAATAGAAACATTTTGAAAATATAGCCGTCTATCAAATTCTTCTAGAAATTACGCACTTTTAACTATTATTTATCCTTTCTATATTATCTAAACTAATATGCTAGTTATTCATTCAAATATTTTTTACTAAAATGTAACACAATTACAAAAGTAAGTATACAAAATTGATAGATTTTACATTACAAAAATATGTTTAAACATTTTTGAAGTTAATTTAAAAGCTGTTGACCTTGAATTTTACAAAAAAATCGCCTGCGGCGCTTCGGGCTACGCCCGCTCCTCCGCCCCCCATGACAACTTGTTAATTTCACTCCGCCCCGGCATAGAATTTATGCTGGCGTCGTCACTGGATGTGGCCATCACATAACTTTCCGAATATTAAAAGTAACTCCCAATTTACCTAGGATATAAAAAACTAAATTTCTAAATCTAAATAATTTCTAAATAAATCAGCAGAGCATCAGCAATAATCGTCAAAAACATTCAGAAAATCGAAATAATAAGCAAAAGCAAAAATACAAATAAAAAAATTATCACAAATAACTTAAATTCTATGTACAAAAAAATTTACTTATTTATAACCAATTTAGAAATTTTATAAAAAAAAATATAATTTTTTTAAAATTATAAAAATTTTATTTTTTTTTTGTTTTAGAAAAAATTTTATAGGATAAAAGTTGTAGGTAATTTGATACGGATAATTTTTGTCATAATAAACTTTTACCTACAGTGGTGGTCATTGAAATAGAGCCACCGCATTCATATGTAAAAAGTACCTAATTTGTAGTACTTAACTTCATGCTAACGCTATCTATTAAACAATAATTGAACTATGTAGTATGTAGAGTTAAAAAGTATAAATATTTTCCGTTAGAGTATTTTTGTATTTGTTGTGGGAATCCCCAATTTATTAAAATGTCATATATGCTTGGTCAATAAAATAGAGCCATACCTGAATAGTGGTAGTTTTTTATAAGAACAGGTGGTTAAATGTGTTGATTTTTGTTAGCATTTTTAGGTGAGAATGTAATTTATCTAAATACACGAGATTTTCATGAATTACTTCGTAATTTTTAGTTAAAATGGGTCGCGGTGTCCATTGCACTCCTCTCGAACGAGTACAAATTCTTACATTACATAGAGAAGGTAAATCCCAACGTCAAATAGCAAAAATTGTTAAGTGCTCAAAAAAAATGGTTGAAAATGCATTAAAATTAAAAAAGACTGTAGAAAACCGGGGTTCAACACGAAAAACTTCGGCCAAGACTGATCGCAGAATTGTGAATATTTCTAAAAGCGATCCTTTTAAATCTTCTAAGGACATTAAATTAGAACTGGATCTCAATATAAGTGCACGTACTATTAGAAGAAGGCTAGCAGAGAATAATTTAAACGGCAGAGTGGCTAGAAATGTTCCTCTTCTATCTTTAAAGAACATTAAAAATAGGATAAAATTTGCGAATGATCACTTAGATTGGAGCGGCCCAGAAGGAGTAAAAAAATGGAGAAATATTCTGTGGTCTGACGAAACTAAGATTAATTTGTTGGGATCCGATGGCAGGATGTATGTACGCAGACCCCCGAATCAGGAATTCCACTCTAAATACACAAAAAAAACAGTAAAGCACGGAGGTGGAAATATAAAGTTATGGGGAGCATTTTCATGGCATGGTGTAGGTCCTATTTATTGGATAAAAGAAAACATGGACCAACACGAATATATCAATATTTTAGAAAATGTTATGCTGCCATTTGCAGAAGAAAATATGCCTTTGATATGGTCTTACCAACACGATAACGACCCTAAGCATACATCTAAAAAAGCAAAGAAGTTTCTAGAAGATCAAAAGTTATCAGTTTTGCCGTGGCCTTCTCAATCCCCTGATATAAACCCCATCGAAAACCTTTGGGGGGAACTAAAGAAGGCAGTCGGAAAATATAAAATAAAAAATAAAAAGGAATTGTGGCAAATTGTACAGCAAGAATGGAAATCCATACCTGTGCAACGGTGTCAAGAGCTTGTGGAGTCTATGCCACGAAGATGTCAAGCCATTATAAAGAATAAGGGTCATGCAACTAAATATTGACTCAATAATATATTTCTAACCTTTATTCTTAAAAAATAACTGTTCTTAAGCGCTAAAACTGCACTGGCTCTATTTTAATGACCAACCTATTTAGTGTTTAAAATTTTATTTTATAACTATTATTAAAAACAAGTTAGTTAACTTTGTAGGTTTAGTTAAATTTAATAATTTTAAAAATATATTAACGATAATTTTGTTAGTTTTTCGTAAATTTGTCTTTTTTTATTGATTTTTACAATTTTTTTATGGTGGCTCTATTTCAATGACCACCACTTATTTCATTGAGTTTCGGAGTTATGATGGATTATATTTTATCGCTTCAAGTAAACTCCCCGTTTCTCCCCGTACGATTTTATCCATTTTCAATAGGCTTCGTGCCACAACAGATAAAAGCTTAAATTTAAATTTTGGAGTGATTTCGTTATTTCGTTTGGTTGCTATCGTGTTCACAGACATACATTCGCACACATACACACACCTATACATACAGACATTTTTCAAAAATAGTAGAAATGGTTTAAGGAAACCTCAAAACAAATTTTATGAAAAAATTGGGGGTCAATTTTTTTTTTCAATTTCAGATTACAGATTTCCTTACTAAGGAGTTGGGAAAGTAATTACTAAGGAGTTCGGAAAGTAAAAATCAAAACTATGACTATTTCAGAACACAACTGAAATGCCCTAAACAACATTAAACTAAAATTTTCGCGTTTGTGTATTTCTTATAAATACAAGTTATACAAGTTATAAATACAAGCAAAGCCAATTAAATTATCTTATCAAAAGCTTAACCTGTTATTTTTTTAAATTTAATTAAATAATCTTCTTAAGGCTTATAATAAGTTTTATATTATGTTGTACTATTATGTAGTAGGTATATTAAAAAACAAATTAGAATATTATTTATTTATAGCCAAAAAGTTAAAAAGTGTTTATAAATAAATCATAAGTCCTTGGAAATTAATTACCAAAATAAAAATTAAATGCATTACATTATTTATATTTAGTTAATCAAGTAAACTATATATTATATTTCAACAACGTAGAAAATTCGACTTATTTGTTGCTATGATAAAAATTTAATACGATACTATACATATTTTTTCAAATAACAAATAAGTGCAGATATAAATATATATTACGATAATTTTTGATAAAATTTAGTAAATTGTGTAGTACGTCTGTGATAATTTTATTTATTTATCATCTTTTTCTGGGAGTGGAAAAATAAACAGAGATTTTTAAAATCTCTATTATTCTGAAATAATATTATTATTCAATTATTTATAAATAATAAATAATTTTGCATCAATAAACTTTTAGGGCCGATCCCATCAAGCAAAAACAAAACTAGTTTTACCCATTAAGGACAAAGCGCCTAGGACGTAGGAATTTTTTGATGAAATTTTCAGGAGTGCCTTATTTTAGATAAAAAATGATATTTTCATTAAAAAAAAATTGTTTTTTAAAAATTTTCGTTTTTTGGAAATTTTTTTGAAAGGACCAGGTGCCAGGTGTATCGGACGACAAATGAGACAAATTTAAAATATATTTATTTGTATTGCCAAAATACCAAACCTCATGAGATTACGTATAAATATTCACTTTATTTTTTTATTTTTTTTATGAAATGTAAAAGTTGACTGTTGCGGCAACGCAACATCGGGACGAAATGGGTTAAGCTAAACTTGGATAAATTAGGTAAATTTAACATGTGTTGCTAAGGCAAATAATCAAGGTTAACATAAACTCGATTTATATTTATTCGGTGAAACTGGACCTAATTAAGTAAATTTAATGTAACATTTGGTTATTTTAATTAATTAGTAAAGTATTATAGAAACAAATAAAAAGTCTATTTCTCTCAAGTCCTTTATATAAGAGAGACGCGATTCGGGAATTTTTACAACATTTCCATCATCAGTCTCAAGAGGACATACGTATAAGAGTTGTCTCTCACGTGTCTCTCTTAAATAAAGGACTTTGGAGACATAGACTTTTTATTTGTTTATATAATAAATTCACTTCAAAAACTGGGAAAATGAGTTTTAATATTAAAGTATTAATGTTGCTTAAGTAAATAATCAAATTTAACTTAAACTGCGGTTGTTTTTGTCTAGTGAAACAAGCTCTTTAGATATCAAATTTTGTCAAAATGAGGTACTTATTCACACAAAACATGTTTATGAGAAATTTTCAAAAATAGATCCCTATGATATTATTAAGCATTAACTGAATTTTTACTCTATCATACAAGTAACATTTAACAGAAATAAACAAAACGTTAAAATAACAGTTGTAAGAGTAAACCTCCTATATGTTAAACTAAGGGGGGATATTTGATAAATCCAAAAAGTAACGGATTTAGTTATTTATTAAAGATATTTTTACTGATTTTTTATACCCTTACCCTTTTTACTTATTTATTTATCACTTTTAAAAAAAGACAAACTATATTTTAACGGATTCTCTCTAAATTTCTTTCTAATTTACCGCCCGATGATCCCAAATGGTGAAAATGTTTGCGATATTTTTTTATATTTACAATATATTTTATTTGTGAAAAGTGATGACTAAAAAACATTTTAGTTTTGCATTTTTGCATTTTGCATTTTTGGGGTGCATTTTTTGGGTTTTCTAAAATATTGGTATGGTTAATATCGAGTAACCTACCTGAAATCACGTATATCAATCGATTAATTAAATTATAATAAAAATTACTATTGTTTTTAAACTTTCAGTGAAAGATATAGCATTTTGATGAAAATGAACAAATAACATACATACCTAATTCTAAAAAAGAAGTAAAAAAATAAAATAAAAGTAAATAAATAAATAAATAATTAATAAATAAACAAAGAAATAAATTAATTAGAATATATTAATTAGAATTAGAATTTAGAATATAAATTCCATAAGTATTAAGAGTAAAACCAAATTTGTAGAAAAAAGAAAAACAAAAATATCTTTGAGGTTAGTGATTATTTAATCTAAACCTAAACTTTCAACTTTTTATTTATTATTCTTATTTATTTATATATTTTTTTTAATTCATTTCGGTTACAAACAAAACTAAAATTGTGTAATTGTGAAGTGCAGCAACAGCAAACATATTAGTAGAGTAGAATCCGCTTAATGTGATCACTTCGGGCCAAGGTCATTTTAATAGTATTAACTGATAACTGATAACTGATAACTGATAACTGATAACAATTAGCGAAATTTAGAAAAAGGCGAATTTTAGAAGACTTGGATTAGAACAAGATAGAAGAAAAAAAAGAAAGAAAAACTGGCCGGTTTCCAAAAAAAATGATCACAATAACCGACTGATAACATTATCCGAGATCACATTAAACGGATTCTACTGTACTAACTTAATAGTACAGTGGAACCCCTCTATAATAAGTACCAGTTATAACGAAAAATCGGCTATAACGAGTAAATTGTTTGGTCCTTTGCCGTTAGTTTAGAACTACTAACCCAGTGGCGTAACTACCAGTGTTCGATGTGTTCAATCGAACAAGGGGCCGGACATTAAAAAGGCCCGGTCGCTATCACGACCAAAAAAATAAAATATTTTAATGATTTAATGGGAATTCAAATTTTTGTGATTTGTAGCACTAAATATTGAAAGCACCAATACAACCAGAAAATATGCGGCACTTTTTCAAAATAACTTGTCTGCCACATTTTTCGTGTAGCTAATGCCCGTACCTATAGTCGATGCTTGGCTCCAGCAAAACTTGAGCACGACTTAAGTACGCAATTGTTTATTTTGATTGGTCGATTTCGTACTTAAGTCTGATTCAAGTACGAGATCGGGCGAAGTATCGACTATAGGTATGGGCATTAGTATTTAAAATATAAAATATATTTACAATTTGTTTCGTCTTTTGTTGAATTGAAGTTGAAGCTGCATTAAGAAAGATTAAACGCACCCGCTGAAATAAAAACTTCCCATTTGGTAGCGATTACAGTAATAAACAAATAAACTGTCACCCTTATATAGCAATTTAACAAAATACCGAAAAAATTAGAGTAGGGTATATTTTGATTTTTAACACTACACTGCTAGTTTGTTGTTTGTTAAGAAGTGTTTTGTTTTTATTTTAATTCCGTTTGGGGCACCGCTTGAGTCAGAAACACAGGCCCATAGCTGTCTTGTTATGCCACTGTACTAACCTATTAATTGCTATTAACTAACCCCACCTGTGGAAGTACATCTGAACCACGTTGCATTACATTTCGATAAATTTGAAATGCCTTTTAACATTTGATTTTATGTCTAGAAATTATTAAACTCTGACAAAAGTGTCTGTTTTTTGCAAGAATTCCTAAATATATGTAATTAAAACGCCATTAGAATTGCAGCGTGAATAAAACATATATTTTGGTACATTATTTTTTACAAATTTACTCTTTGCGCAGTACCTCCTGTATTGCAAAATGTCAACCAGACATTCAATTTCTTATTTACTTATCATCAAGGTACCACTGTGTAAAATTTCCCACTGTGAAAAAAGTGTTACCAACTCTTAGCTATTCTGTTTCAAGATAAATTCAATACATTCAAAACTCGCACTTTGTGCAGATGTCACTTTGCTTTAGATAATCGTAACATACCGAATTGTACCGAAAATCGTCAATTGCAATTAAATTCAGAATATGTATCACCATCTACTCAGATAATTCCTCTTCCAAATGATAAATCATGACCTTAAACTTAATCCTCTCTGGTGAGGTAAGTATGGAGTATGGTTGTTTTAGAATCCTAGTCTTCTCTTTCTTTACGGAAAATTATTCCATTAATCCGCGAATTTACTTAAGGGGTTAACCTATTGTGAGCAAAAATAAAGCAAAGTTAACTTTGAAAATTAATTCCGAAGAAACTGCATGTGCAATTATTTTAATTTTTGGGTATATATTTAAAACAATCTTACTCAGTATACATGTAAAATTTTATTTAAAAATATTTATAATTGCAAGAGTTACATGGCTTGGCGTATATTGTTGTGTTTTCTGATGGTGTACATGATTTTGACAATTTAATCAATCTGAAAAAAATGAAAAAATTTTTTTCATTAATTACAGTGTATACGCTATAGCGTGAAGAAGGATTTTGTTGAATTTCTTTCGCGTTAATTTTTTATTTAAGAAATAGGGTATAAAATATTAATTTTTTTTCAACAATAAATTCAAAAATTTTTTTTTCATCAATTAAAACGAATATAGCCAAAATCCCTCGTCACGCTATAGCCAATACACTGTAATTAATGAAAAAAATTGTTTCATTTTTTTCAGATTGATCAAATTGTCAAAATCAAGTACACCATCAGAGAAACAATGGTATACGTCAAGCCATGTAACTCTTACAATTATACATACTTTTAAATAAAATTTTACATGTATACTGAGTAAGATTGTTTTAAATAAATACCCAAAAATTAAAATAATCACAGTTGTAGTTTCTTCGGAATTAATTTTCAAAGTTAACTTTGCTTTATTTTTGCTCACAGCAGGGTAACCCCTTAATACCAATCTAAAATAATTAAATCAAAAAAGTGTTTTTGGCTTCAGTGAAAATGACTCATCTTCTTTGATAAATACTTTCTTCGTAAACCCAACCAACACTTTAAATACGAGATAATAATAGCATTAGCCACCTCTATACAAGATGCGAAACAGGTGTTTGGCAAAAACAAGGATCGCTTTAGTCTAGACTCTATAGAGTATAGATCAAGACTCGAGTTTCTCCATTGCCCATTATATGGAGGTGTCTTTCTCAGTTGAACGTTGGCAATAATGATACCAAGTTCTGTCGAGACACTAACCTACAATAGTACTGCTGTTCGTAACTTGAGAAAGAACATCATGAGTGGTACCGTGCAGTGAAGAGAATATGAATGATATGCAAGCGTTCTAGCACTAGGTGTTTTTAATGGTACCTACATATTACATGTTACATCTTACAGCTTACGTGTTACATGTTACATTTTTTTTGAACATCCAATCGATTTACAGCATAACTTTTCAGACATATTTTGTTCAAAATTTCATTGCCTTCAATTTTGTTTGTATACATTTTTCTATTTTGTCGCACCGTTTTTGAGATACAGTAGAAATTATTTTTTGCATTCTACAGTTTTTTTAAGTCGCTGTCAGTTAGAAATGGTGCGGCAAAATTGAAAAATGTAAACAAAATTGAAGGCAATGAAATTTTCAACAAAAAATGTTTGAAAAGTTTTGCTGTAAAATTGATTCTTATGTGTCAAAAATAGTCTTGAAAAGATACAAATTACATTGCTAACATATGAATATGCCAATAATTCTGTGATCCAGTGTATCAACGCCATACTCAAACCATAATGTTCATTTGATGTTCCGCTAACTTTATCTTTTTTTTTGGGCCCGGTCTATGGAATTCTCTAACTCAAACGCATTTTCTTTGGCACAACCGAGCAAAACAGAATATCCAGTTAGTATTTTTATAAATTTTCATTATATTTAGATAATTATTACGATAAATTTTTTGAATGTTAACTAGAATATAATAAATTAAGAAATTACGTGTATCTGACCTTGATAAAAAAATATCTGTTCCTACCACATACTTATATTGTATTAAAAAGATAACAAAAAGATACAATAACAACCTCTGGTAAGAGTAATTTATTTTTAAAAGGCGTGATAAACTCAAGCACTAGTTAAAATAATGCAGCTTGATTGATAAAGCCAGGTCACATGTTTATGTATGATTATAATACCGGTTCGTTCAAATTTATTTTTCACTTTCTACGGGACAATCCACCGAACAGTTAACAATTTATTCTCAACATGTCGCTCTATTTAGGTGATACAGTACCAAATTTTAAAGCTGAAACAACCGAGGGTCCAATTCAGTTTTACGATTGGCAAGGCAAATCGTAAGTTATTTTTATAATTTCAATTATTTTAATTTTAACATACGCAGAAAATTGTATTCAAATTATAATTAATTCACAAATAATTGAAAGTGTGACATATCCTAAAAAAAAGGAAAAAGCACTAAAGAAATAATAAACGATGGCTCTGAGAATAGGGGTAGTTATTCCTATTTCTTGTATTGAATCTATGCATGCTTGCATTTAATATTTCTTTCGTTCACGGTAGAACTAAAAATATTTGGATAAAATTATATAATATTATTAAATTTTTGTTAAAATTCTATATTTTACATGCAAGTACCTATTACATAAAACAAATATTTTTAGATGGGTTGTTCTATTTTCTCATCCCGCTGATTTTACTCCAGTATGTACTACAGAATTGGGAAGAATTGCAGTGCATTCTCCTCACTTTATTAAACGCAATGTTAAACTTTTGGCACATTCGTGCGATCGTCTCGGAAGTCATGTGGATTGGGTAAATGACATTAAATCTTACTGTCGCGATATTCCTGGAGAATTCCCTTATCCCATTATTGCTGATGAAAGTAGAGAACTAGCTGTGCTTTTGAACATGATCGACAAGAAAAACAAAGATAACGTTGATCGTGCGGTGACCGTTCGAGCTTTGTATGTGATTGATCCTAATCATATTTTAAGACTTTCCATGCACTACCCAATTTCAACTGGACGAAACGTTGAGTAAGCAGATAATTTATGTCTTAATAACGACACAATTACATTTTATTTAATTTTGTTTAGTGAAATGCTTCGTGTTATTGATTCTCTCCAATTGGTTGACAAAATTCCGCAAATAGCAACTCCCGCCAACTGGGTGGTAAGAATTATTTTTTATTTACCTATCATTTCAATATCTTTAATATTGAACATTTATTTTAGCCTGGTGAAAAGGTTATGATTTTACCTACTGTGACCGACGAAGAAGCCAAAAAATTATTCCCAGGTGGAGTAGATACAGTTTCCATGCCTTCTGGAATTTCGTACGTGAGAACAACCACCGATTATCAATAACTTGTTGATAGTTGTCTCGGCAATATAATTTGGATAATAAAGTACTTTTAATTCGTTTTGGTAGTTTATTTTCTCACAAATTCTGAACATATAGTATAATGAAAAATGATATATTTATTTTATGTAAACGCCTAAAAAATTTCAGGAATCAGGAATATTTTTGTTAATGGAATAGAAGTATAGTTTTTTTACAAGGCAGGGTCGCAAAAGGCATGAGTAGGTATCACCGAAACGTGCAGACTCGCAAAGTCTGGACTATGTATTTTCAATTTAATCTAAATTAAATTTACCCTGCACGTGAATCATGTTTTACTTTCATATGGACAACATAATATGATTACTGTATCTTAAAACACTCACAGTTCACATGCAGGGTTAATTCAAATTATATAATAGCCTAGGAAATTATCTAAATATTAAAATTTCTTCCAATATCAAGCGACACATTTAATTAATAGCTTGCTCAGTAGCACAGTACATTTACTTACAATTAGTTTTGGAGATATGACTGCAGATATCAATGTCGCCCAACTGTAGGGCTGTTAGCAAATACAATTTTGTAGCAAATAGTTAAAAGGGTATAAAAGCCTGTTTACATTATAAAATTTTTGTTAAATTTAAAAGAAACTTAAAAGAACTTTTAAGAGAAATTTTAACAAATTTTAAGGAATAGGGCGGGACCTATTTCCTTAAAATTTTACGTAAAATATAGTGAGTTTTATGATGTATTTGATGATATCAGGTTGTATCATCAGTGCCTTCTGTTGAGATAGTAGGTACATTGTTATTATTATAATTAACGTATTTTTATTATGTATTCTAATATTTTTTATATACAGTAGAATCCGCTTAATGTGATCTCGGCTAATGTTATCAGTCGGTAATTGTGATCATTTTGACTGGGAACCGGCCGCTTTAATCAGTTTACATACAAAAATCACCGGATAATCTGATCAAAAACCCGCTTACTATTATCACTTTCAAGGAATTTTCAAGGAATTTCCAACACAATAATCTTTTTTTCTAAGTATCTTTTTCTGATTTGTCATTGAAATTTTATATCTAAACAAAACACGCCACTCGTTTAAATTTCTATACTATACAAAATGAGGTTTCCCGTTTCATGCCGCGTATCTATTTTCATTTTGCAAATGTGCACTTTGCTTTATGCATTATATTTTAAGTTTAGTTTATTCTTGCTTTTCTTACGATGCCGACGAAAAAACGAAACGATCTCTCGGTGAAACAGAATAAACTGCAAAAAATGGGACAAAGAAATGCCACCGCGCAATTGAAAATCTCTCAATCTCTCAATTTGCTAATTATGAAAATGTATTAACAAATTTCTCACTTGTAACAAGCAATCAACGTTGGACTATTTTCTTTTATGAATGTAAAGTAATGTAATGTACAACTAATGTGTAATAATTATGTACATAATGTATAATAATTAACTATGTAATAAAATCACTGTAAATTAAGATTCTCTAATTTTTCGTTTCTAAAATTTGTTTTTTTCTTAATTTCTCTTATTGTTATCAGTCGGTTAATGTTATCGAAATGTTCTGGTCCCAAAGTGATCACATTAAGCGGATTCTACTGTATAAGTATATAAAATAAAGGTAAAACATGAAAGTTAGATGAATGGAACATAACAAAAATTTTGTATATTATTAATTATTTATTTATTCAATTATTATTATTTAATAATGATGAATTTACTCAATATGAAATTTTTATAGCGGATGAGTTGAGAAAATTTGATATTTCATTATTATTTCCGTAATATTTCCGTAAAATAATTTTAAGGTTAATTTGCAAATCTACCATTTTTAATGAATTTTAAATTTTAAACAAAATTTTATAGTGTGAACAGGCTTTAAGTCGTGTTTTAATCATTTTGCGATAAGTATATGACTATAATAATAATAATAATAAATCGTTTATTTGCACTGCACCTCGTAAGAAGATTGTATTTCGAGCAAAAGTAGTATTTGCTCGTCGCAATATAATCTTGTTCCCATTCCTGGTGTCATGCTGATGAACTTCATTGAAGGTTTTGATTTTCCCATCAAAATACTGAGGCATCTTTCCTAATACCACCTTTTGAATAAATAAAATAGCACCTAGTATCCAACCACTGAAGCTCATTCAACATATCACCGATCCTGGTGTACCTATATGCCTTCAAGATTGCTCTCATAGCCCTATTCTGCAGTATTTGTACTCTATTGAGTTCCGTTGAATTAGCCATAAAAAAACACTGTCCCAATATACATCAAATGTGGTAAAACAATTGAATTGTATATAGTGAGTCTCGTTTGTCTAGATGTGAAGTTAGTGCATCTACTCAGTACACCCACTTTTTTTGCTATCTTTTGCAAATATAATCAATATCATTTTTTTAAATTTAATTTATTGTCAATGATTATTTCTAAATATTTCATGCTATTTACTATCTCAACGTCCGTTCCCTCACAATTGATTCTTAACTTTTGCCTCCTAGCTGTTTCTTTTAACTTTTCTTTACCTAAATATCATTGCTTTTGTTTTATTCACATTTAACTTTAATTTATTTCTATTTAACCACCTAACGAACCATTCAATTTCTTTATTCAGCTGTTCGATAATTATTTGCAACTTGTTACCTTTCACATACACCAGTGTATCATCTGCAAATAAATGAAATCTTATTTTATTAAAAATCGTATTCATATCATTAATAAACATTATGAACAGTAAGGGACCAAGTATGCTTCCTTGCGGAATCCCTTCTTCTACATCCATTTCTTCTGACAGAGTCGTTTGGAATTTCACTCTTTGTGTTCTATTCGACAGGTAACATTTCATCCACTTTAGTACATTTCCTGATAAACCAAATAGTGCTTCCAGTTTCCTAATCAGTAGATTTCTATCTATTGTCTTGAAAGCTCTCTTAAGATCCAAGAACACAACTACTATCAATAAGTCCCGATCAATATCTGCTTTCCATTCCTGTATCAACAATTGGACACCGTCTCACAACTATACCCCTTCCTAAATCCCGATTGAATGTTCTCTTAGTTGCATATATACTACATTTTCCAATACTTTACCAATGGCATTCATCATGTTGACCGGTCGAAACTCCTCGGCCTTCTTTGTATTACTAATTTTCGCAATAGGTATGATGGTGGCTATTTTTCATATATCGGGTACCGTTTCAGTTTCCAACGAACTATTGACAATATTCAACAATGGGTCACTGACTTCTTCCCAAAATAATTTCAGTAGCTCCATATCAATGACTATTTCATATAATTGATTTTTATCCAAAAGTTGAAAGTCTTCAAATTTTGTTTCCATTTCCTTGGCATTCAATTTTATGTCCACTCGAGGTATCGAGCCCACTATTTCTCTAATGCTATTGATAAAGTAATTGTTAAATTTTCTAGCAATGCTGGTTTCTTCCACCTCTATTTCACTGTTGAAGTTGATTTCGCTAACTTTATCATCCTGCTGTTGAGGCGATATCAATTTCTTTAAAGTTTTCCACATTTTACGTGTATCATATCGATATACATCTATTGCCATTGCGTAATACTCGACCTTTGTTTGTCTGATTATTTTCAACTCCTCATTTCTATTTGATTTCTACACATTCCAGTTTTCTTCACTTCGGTTCTAGTTCGTTTCAACGCGCACGTTTCCACGAGGAACGTTTCGACGCCGAACCTTTTGACGCCGACCGTTTTGAAAACGGTATTTGTTTTATTGTTACTATAGAGTAATACTGATTAAACTTCAAACGCCGCATATTCGTATGTATATGATAAAAATAGAGCATGTGGTTCAAAAGCTTTTTTGGAGATGCGACAAAGTGAGCATGGGTGGCTAAATTATTATAAAATAAATAGACAATCATTGCCATGATAGTTCAGCGGCTGAAATAGAAGCGGAAGTTATAAAAACAAATATAAAAAAAGAGCTGCGCTCTCAAACAGCCCTCGCAAATTATTAACGAATGCGTAAGCGATTTTGTAGCAAGGTACTCGAGCAGTTCTTCCTACACATCATGCGTTGAAACAAATAATAAGAAGAAAGAGAACCGAAGTTAGAAAAGCGCAACCTGCACCGATAACATTGGAAAATTTAATTATTCCTGAAGAATACAGAAGCTATACACTGCAAACGACATTAAGAAATATTTTCACTTTACGACAGTGGACCAGTATCAGAGATAATTTTCATTTTTGGGCGACAACGAAGTTTGGAAGAAAAATCATAAACTAACAGTAACCTACATAACCGATGCATATCTTCGCGCGCATAATATCTCTTTTTTATGAACAATTCCGCTAAAGAAAAACATAAACTAACACTATATGTTAGGATATGAGGATATGCGCACTTTTTCAAGTTTTAAAAATGTCGAATCGTGCCGGCCGGCGTCGAAACGTGCCGCGTCAAAAAGTGCGCGTCGAAACGAACGGCTCCCGATTTAAAAGTATGACAAAACGGTCCCGAAGTTGTTTTATTTGTTAACGATAAGAGGGAACAGTGAATAATTCTTATACCTTTTTTTTCAAATTTCAATTTTTTTTCAAATGGCAACATGTCTATTTTTTATCATTTTCTTAATCTGCCGTTTTTCCTCTATACGTACATATTAAATTATCATAGGGTTACGTAAGAAAATTTTCGAGAAAAATGCAAGAAAAATTTATTAATTTTATTATTATTATTATTATTTATTTAATTTATTAGTGTGCTTAATTTATTTAATGCACGGAAAAAAAAATTACTTGGTTCAAATAAGTACCATTTGAATCAAGAAATTCTCTGTTTTCAATAGCCGCACGAAAATATTTTCTTTTTGTAAGAAAAAAATCGGATGTGGCCATCACATAACTTTCCGAATATTATTTATATATAGAATAGAAAAAATAAATAAAAAATAAAAAAAAATAAAAAAAAATAAAAAAAAATAAAAAAAAATAAAAAAAAAATAAAAAAAATTTTTAGAAAAAATTTTATAACACAAAAGTTGTAGGTAATTTGATATGGATAATTTTTGTCTTAATAAACTTTTACCTATTTCATTGCGTTTCGGAGTTATAATGGATTATGTTTTATCGCTTCAAGTAAACCCCCCGTTCCCCCCATACGATTTTATCCATTTTCAATAGGCTTCGTGCCACAACAGATAAAAACTTAAATTTAAAATTTGGAGTGATTTTGTTATTTCGTTTGGTTGCTATCGTGTTCACAGACATACATACACACACACACACACACACATACACGTCCCGCAATGCTTACGTGGACGTCTGAAATAGACTCATTTGTGTGGACTTGCATTCCATCACTACTGTGACATTCAGTTTCCAGCGATGTTAATGCCACCATGACGGGCTTTTCAATACACACCAAATTCTGTATAGAATATTAAAAAAACGATTCTGGGGACGGTCCCCATTAATACGTTATATAAAAACGCTCAATTATGTGGACGGTCCCCATTAATAAGTTAAATAAAAACGCACAATTATGTGGACAGTCCCCATTATTAGGTACAGTGACTCATAATGAAATCCGGACACTCCAATGTTAACAATGTGAATTGCGCGTTTTCAAGTAATTCTTTGTTATATAAAAATCACTTTTACCACAATAGTCATTCAACATTTTTTGATCACCTCATGTAATTAATGAACACCCCCTTTCGAGTTACAGTGATTAGACTTTGTAAAATGCAAAAAATATTTTCGTCTGTATCTCAGAAACGGTACAACGAAAGAGAAAAATTAATAAACAATTTTTCTTACAAATATCATTTCCTAAGTTACAGATGGTAATATTTTAGAGAGTCTGTTTTAAGTCACTGTAAATCGGAAACGGTGAAACGGAATAGAAAAATGTATATAAACAAAAATAAAGGTAATGAAATTTTCAAAAAAAATGTTCAATAAGTTTTGCTGTAAAACCGACTTTTATATGACAAGAAAACGTCTTGAAAACGTGCAATTTACATTGTTAACATAGGGGTGTCCGGACTTTTTTTGTTATTATTGAACTTTAATGAGACATAACATAATGAAAAAATAACAACGAAATAATAATAAAAACACGTGCTTTTATCTTCAATTCTTGATTTACTAATGTATAATAAGCTGCAATTCAATAGTATTCACATTGTTTATCTAAAGTCTAAAAGCTGGTTTACACTATGAGATTTTTCATGTGACTTATCGTACGACTTGTCATATTAGAAATATTTTTACGTTCACACTATACAATTTTTGGTATTTATTATAGTAACATAAAAACAAAATAAAGCAATGCGCATTGCTTACGATTTTAGATAGGATTTTTCATACGATAAAGTCACGTGAGAAGTTGCATAGTGTGAAGTCAAAAACGTAAATTTGATCTTTTTTCACTTAAAATATCTCATTAAAAGTTCGATAATAAGATATATACTAATTATTAACCACGAAATAAATAATAGGTATTAATATAAAGCTTTTTAAAAGGAACGGTTTAAATGAACAATGAAACAGATTATTTTTAATTTTAAGTTTATTTTTAACAAACATCTGAAACAACATATACTACCAAACTACCGTTGCTGAAAGCTTTTATTCGAAAATATTTAACCCATTCCTCTTTTAAGAGAAAATTTTATATTAATAATAAAATACAATTTCAAATATTAATAATGGATAATAAATAATAATACTCATATAATAAGAACATTAATTATGTGGACGGTCCCCATTATTAGGTACATCTAATAAGAACATATAATTGTGTGGACGGTCCCCATTATTAGGTTTATGATACATATGATAAGAGCACCGAATTGTGTGGACGGTCCCCATTATTCGGTACATCTAATAAGAACATATAATTGTGTGGACGGTCCCCATTATTAGGTTCATGATACATATGATAAGAGCACCGAATTGTGTGGACGGTCCCCATTATTCGGTACATCTAATAAGAACAAATAATTGTGTGGACGGTCCCCATTATTAGGTTCATGATACATATGATAAGAGCACCGAATTGTGTGGACGGTCCCCATTATTAGGTACATATAATAAGAACATATAATTTGTGTGGACGGTCCCCATTATTAGGTACACATAATAAGAACATCGAATTGTGTGGACGGTCCCCATTATTAGGTACACAGATGAGATGGGGGAGTTTCCTTAAAAATAATTTTTTGAAATGTAACATATACTATAGTATATACTATATGTTAGGTCAATGATGACAATTTGGCCATTGACGTCAATGACCATGCATTTTGGGTGATATTAACATTTAAAATTTCATGTGTGGTTTTTACATCATTGTCCGGGCAATGACGTCAATGCTCAGTATACGGTGGGCAATGATGAAATTACAATTCTATAGATTCCAACTGAAAGTAATATATTAAATGTGTCTTTGCAATTAATACTAGTTATATACTGAAAAGTTAATTTTGTTAGAAAATATTAGTGATACGTCCAAAGAAAATGAGATTACTCTTAGAAAAGCAGCAGTTGAAAGCAATGTTTTAGGAGGCATCGGTTACAAACATTTTTATTGCAAAGGTGGATGTAAAAATAATACATTTTTTATTATTTTAAGTGCCATGGGTCAATCCAGTGCCAGAATAAAAATGATTAATTTAAAAAAATTTATTTCATTATTTTTTAATTTTTATTATTTTTGTTAATAAATAATTATATTATATTATTATACAATAAATACAACATATTTACGTAAATATCACTTGCCAGTTGGCTGTTTTTTGGCAAAATTGCCATTTTGCTGTTCTTTATAATAGTTATTCTATAATATCATCATTTGTCCAATCCATTTTGGCCATTAACGTCATTGACCGGCCAAAGACGTAAATATTACAATCAAATGAAAATATTTACATCATTGCCCACCGTTAACGGGCGTTGACGTCAATGCCCAATTTACGTCATTGACCGTAACATATATGTATATATGAGACGGTCGTTAGTCTGGTATGTTAGCTGATTAACTGCTGATACTAAAGTACCCGGTTCGAATCTGGAAAGAATCTAAAATTTCTTATGATCGTCTCTGTGCTTCGGAGAGCAGGTAAAGCCGGCGGTCCCCTGGGTTGATGATTTGCTCTCATCAACAGAAAATCCAGGGTTACGGGCACATCTGAGACGAGTCCAGCAAGCTGCCTCAGATATAAAGCAATGAATATGCTCACAGACTTGGGACTTCGGCTCTGCTGTCTTTGATAAAAGACAGCCCGAGGTCAAGGCAAACAGGATTTATCCTAGCCTAAAAATGGAAGAAGGAGAGAAGATATAAACTATAATAAAAATGGTGGATGTTTAAATAATTTGTTGGGCTTAAAACTCTCAAAATTTTTAATTTTAAAAGAATATTTAAGCTGCCCACAGTTGACCAATCAGAATTAAACATGGTCGTGCGCTATTGGTAGTCAGGCAACTTAGTCGACTTTTTTTAAAATATTATTGGTTTATCCATTCTAAGAAACCAATTCTTGTTCCAATCTAATTTATAACTAAAATTTTTTCTAATATTTATAGTTTAATCGTTGATTGACGGTTTAATGCTGTGTAAAAAACGATAAATTTGATTTAAAAAAAAGCTACGAAAATTGTCTCGTTAATTTGAGAGTGTACCAATAACTACGTCTGTACCCTATACTCAGGCCCTGCCCTGAGTCCCTAAAAGTGAGGGCGGAGAGTGCTCTTCGGCGACGGCGCAACGCAGCCAAGGGATCTTGGAAAAATGAAGATAATGAAATTTCAACAAAAAATGTCTAATAAATTTTGTCATAAGAGCGATTTTTATATTAGAAAATATGTCTTCAAAAGGTACGATTTACATTGCTAACATTATGACTTACGCTTATTTTTGTGAGCCACTGTATATACTTTTGAATTGTAAATCACTGTGGGTGGGGAGGAGGACATCGCATAAGAGTGACTTGCCCGCGGGTCCCAGAAGGGCTTGGCGCGGCCCTGCCAATATTCCCATAAATTATAATTACCATTATCGTAACGTAAGCCATATAAAGTAAATTTTACAGGAAGCGCAAAAGAATTTTTTGAACAGCAAATCCTGAAATTTTCTAGCACATTTTTTATGTAAAAATGTATTATTAAAATATATATTATTAAATTATTATCTATTACAATATTATAATTTAATTAATTGCAAAAATAGATGTGATTTTTTTCATGAGCTTCCTATTTGCACACTAAAAAATTATGTACGTCTGCATCGTTTAAGAAAATCAACGGTAACAACGAGGTAACAACACTGTGGACTGCTGGTATTTATTACGATTGCTATTCAGCAAATTTTTGTAGTGCATTTGTACAGCAGAGGTGACGCACTTTAGTTAGGCGTCGGATATTTTATATTTCCAAGTCCCAAAATAATTATATTATAATTTTATAATATATTATATTTGTAAAATAATTAAAATGTTCATTTCTTTTTACTTATGGCTTATACTGTGAAATAAGTTTTAGGCCCCTAATTAAATTTTTTAAAAAGAATTGTGGCGACCCATTATCCGGATTAACATCACTGCTTATAATCCGTTGATCCGAAGGATTATAGGATTATAAGATAAAACATTTTAAAGGAGAAAGACCTATTTGAACTTAATAACCAACCAACCAACTAACTAAAACCAACAAACTAAAATCCACAACCATCCGCCACCACCTTACTACAAAAGGCAGCATCCAATAAATATTAATCATTCAACAATTGTATTTTGAATATATAGCTAACCAACGCTATAGAATTACAAAATTATTTCAAAGTAAAAGTGACTTTCTGGTTCGAACTCCGAACTAGAAACATTCGTTACACTAGAAGTCTCATTTTCACAAAGTGACTATCATCATCATCACAATTAATTTAACAAATAAGAAAAAAAAAACAAAGCAAATTCTTGCATAGTAGATCAAGATGTACTATAATTAAAGTTACCATATTTTAAAATCATGAAATCGGGATATATAGTACATAGGAGTGGATATTTGATTTATGGAGGGGAGAATAAAAATTAAAAAAAAGCGCCGCAGACGAAATTTGTTTTCATTTTTTTCAAAGGTCATATTGTTTTTAAATGGGTAGTTTTTTCAATAGGTACCTTATTATGTTTCCACATTTTAACATTTCATTCCACTCTCCTAATAGTATTAAAAATTTGTTTAAGTAGTCAAATAACAAAATGTACAAGATGTAGACAGATCAAGTTGCGTCTAGTTGCAAGCTACGGACGTGGGCGAGCGCGAGTCACATGCTAGAAGTGCGATATTTTCAGTTTTTAGAAATTCTGATATATAATCAGAATAAGTCTGATAATAACTAGATACTAATATACAAACAAATTAGAAACAATAATATATTATAATCAGTGACGGATCAAGCTATTTTTCATAATCGTTATACGATATTATGAATTATGATCATATCAAGATAATCGTTTCTTCCAAAAACAACGTAAGACGTAAAAGCCATGAAAAAATCTTACTAATGTTACATTATTACAATTTACAATAAACAAAATTATAAAGGATTAAAATTAAATGCAATAGTTTTTCTGTTAATTTATTGTTCTTTTCAGTTTAGGGTTGTCCTTAAATCCTTAATTAGGCGCACTAAGAAAATCACACAATTTGTCTCATGGGGTCAAAATTGAGTGTTTTTTTTTCAATTTTAAATTGTCTTGACCCCCACATGCGCCTAATTAAGAGTTAATTATGTTATTACCATCGTGATGTTAATGCACCCCCCCCCCTGTTAGAACCTCAAGTGATTAAAAGACAACCGGGTTCATCCATAAACCACGTGGTTCCCCCCTCTGAATGGAACACAGTTGTTTTTTTTTATTATTTTGTGCTTTCTGTGAACAAAATTATTTGGTATAAAATAAACATGAGCGATATTTAGTTTAAAAAAATATTTTATACTTTTTGAAAAAAGAAATTACCTATTGTTTTTAAAAGAAATAAAAAATTACGTAGCTTGACTCTAACTTTTGTAACCTTATATTTGTTGAGGGGTTCCAGAAAATGTGACGCAGGGTGACGAAGGGAAGGTCCGAAAAAGCGAAATTTTGCATGACGTATTTTAGGAACGGCCCCAAAATAAAAATGGTTTTATTATGCGAATTTCTTGCGCTCCGAGCTAGTAGCGCTTTGAGAATAAAATTACTCGCTAGATGCGGATCGCAAAGACTAAAATTATTTTAAACATTTACGTATCTAATAGCTTACAATTAAATATTATTAAATTTAAAAAATTATTAATTAAATTAAAATTTGTAACTTTTAAAACGATTAATTAAGTAAAAATGGTATTTATTATAATTAGATATAATTATAAAATAAGACTTCCTTCAAACTTCGAGCTAGAAACTGAGAAGTTGTTACTGTTCTCTAGGTCCGTAACGCAAAGATCTATTTTAACTTTAAATATAAATAATTTTTAAAACACCGCGTTACATAATTTTGTAACAATGAAAAAATTTTCCGTTATTAAAAATCGTGTGCATTTCGGTTAGGATTGCTGAATATTGTTCTTTGAAATAATGTGTTTAATCAACAAACGAGGTACTCTGAAGATTCCCTCTCTCATTTATCTATGTTTAGGCGCGTAAATTTAGTCCAGTTGTCGGCATAGTCTTCACATAAGCGATATAAACGTCCTTGATAATACTATAATTTAACAAGAGCTGTCAATAAATTAAAACTTCAAATTTTATAGACGCCGTGTCGCTTGTTATTAGGAGTTTTCTTTTTCATTTTTTAAGGCATGTCCGACGAGAGGGGGGTCGCAGGTAATTTTCCCAGGGCCCGGAGTTTCTAAGGAGTTCCGGAAACAAAGTTTTTATTATTTGGCAGGAAGTTATCACTGTTGTCAAACGGAGGGGGAAGTGCATACCCTTAAATTTAAAAATCGAGCTAACGTCCTGGTCCTTGTTTTTAAATGACGACTTGAAAGTTTCATATTGCGTTTTAGGTGGTTTTAGATTTGTTGAATATAATTTGTGTTAACAAAAAATAATATCATACTGTAAATAAATCTTTAAAATTTAAAAAATTTAATTTTTAAATTTAAATAATAGCTCACAACATAACATGCAGTTGCGATGCCATATTTTATCAAGTGCATCATGTAAATGAATATTTTGCTACCTATGCGTTTAATATAATTTGCATTTTTTTATTTTATGATCGTGACCAAATTTATATGAGATCGCCCCTCAGGTTGGGGAATTTCTAACAAAAAAAGAATCATTAAAATCGGACAACGTGGTAAAGAATTAACGCTGAACATTATAAAAATTTTCCGACGAATTGATAAACCTACACTGCATATTCGCGCCGTAGATTACCTGCTACGTCATAATAAAAAGTAGATAGCGGTAGGTCATGTATTAAAATCTGATACTTCCTAGTAAAACAAAATATACAGAGTACATTTTAATTTCCAGGGTTACTTAATATCTTTGGTTACTCTAAACGTCTAACAAAACATCTTTTTTATTAGAAAACAAAGCATTTGGTAATTTATCTCAAAAATTGTTGGAATAATAAAAAACTATTCTGAACTCGTTAGGATGGCAACTTTCCGGCAAATACCAGAATCACCTTTGAATTCTTCATTGGCGCCATTGTAAAAAATTATGTTTTCTGAGTTTTCCATGGATCGGTGATTTAAAAAAAAACTAGTGAAACAAGTGGTCTGCTTCACTCTGCGTAGCGGTTTGCTCTTGCTCCGAGCAACGTACATAACCGCTTTATCCTCAAAATCATTGACGAACAGGAACCAAAATTTAATTTGTTTGACAAATTGAACTAAGTTGAATTCTTAAAATCTATTTACAAGAAGTAGTGTACTATATGAATTTATTGTATCTACAAATACTACCAAAAAATTATTTATTCCTATGGTGTGGTTAAATTCTGCTTTATTAATTTATTATTATTACTGATACCTGTTTAATCAAATAAATTAGAATTTTAAGAAACTGTGGGTGGTTTAAAGAAATTTATTGATTTTCATTGGATTTTTCTATGATTTTAATATACCGCGGGTGTTTATTTTCAAAAGCAGCCAGTCGAAATAACTACTTGTCTTTGAGTAAATTTGAGTCAATATTGATTAGGAGGTTGTTCAAAACCAATCCTATTAGAATTTTAAGTTCAACTCCTTCCCCATAAGATATCCCCACAAACCATCCAAATTAAGGTATGTATGACCATTCGTACTGGTTTTGAAACCTTCGTTCTTGTTAGTCAAGGCAATTAACCAGGACACGAAAATTTACTGATGTGACTATTGTTCTATTGTTGTATACCTGTTGTATCGATAAAAAGGCGAAAACCTAAAAAAAAGATCCTTACTCAAGAACAAAAGTTATTTCCACTGCTTACTTTTGAAATGAACACAAGTACATATTATCATTATATTATGTAGTTCAGGAGGTAAACTAAAGTTTGAAAGAATTAAATTAATATTTATTATTTTTATAAAAATTTAATATTTGCATTCATTTTATAAGATCGGGTATTCCAACGATACTAATAAAGCGTCGACTCGGTAACATGATACCTATTTCAACTGATAGGTAAGCGCCTTTGTTACTATTTATAACGCATACTGCAACATTTTCTACATATCGTCGTTAAAGAAGTGAAACCGTGTAGTATCTCCACATTATTTTGGCAAAAATACATAACTTTATGAATGAAAAATATGAAGAAAAATTGGTTCTATCTGTCTGGTGACATTCCGTATCTGAGAAAACTTAAATTTTTCGACTATTTTATGTAGTAGGTGGACATACTAAATTATATAATATAATACATATTATGATTATGTAATTTTGCATTTTGGTTCTATTCTTTCTTGTCTGTTTTAAAATGCATATTTTGCATAATTTTCGCGCCTTTGGATTTGTACTATAAACTTATTTTATAACCAATATAAAATTACATAATTTAGTATGTCCACTACATACGAGTATGAAATCGATACCTCCTACGTAAACTATCGTATCTTCAAAATCTTAATTTTACAGGAGAGCATTTTAAAGTTTGTAATGTGTATGCTCTTAAGTGGAATGTCAATGTATTTTATTGCAATTTAAAAAAGAATCGGAATAATTTTTGCAACGTTCGCTTTGGTAACATTAAGATTAGATATAGTACAGTCAATTTCTGCAAAAAAGTAAAAATTGGCATTTTGTGGGTTACGATAGTTTACGTAAGAGGTGTCGAAATAGTCGAAAAATTTAAGTTTTCTCAGATACGGAATGTCACCAGACGCAGATAGAACAAATATTTCTTCGCCCCGATGGATGATGTAGCAAACCTATACGCGTACCAAAGGTGGCACGTATGAAAAATTTCGCCAGATTGTGAAATTACCAATAATGAAAAATGCAAAAATACATAAATAAACCCGTTCCTTACTAATATGTGATATATGTCGCGTTGGATCTTGAATGATATGGAACCATGAACCATAAGCAGTTCTTTGCGAACATAGGCGCAACCAGGTATAATATTTTGGGTGGGCTAAAACGAGAATTTACGTCGATTATGCTTTCTATATCAATAGAAATATCCATTTTTTTATCGTAGTCAATTTATTTAGGGGGGTGGGGCTAAGCCCACCCATCCCCTCTAGTTGCTCCTATGCTTGCGAATAATCTTCTATAACGAAAAAATTTTTGAATTTAAAGTCCATTAAATGTCTAATCCAATAAAATAAAAAGATAAACAATAATAATTTGGCATTAAAATGCCAAAAAAAATTTAAGAAATTTTTATTTTGACATTTAACAAATCGTTTTTCAGTTAATAATAAGCTAGCTAAGCTGAATATTCTCGTTTGGACGAGAATTTTATTATTAATAATAATTATTATTATTAACTTCAAAAATTATAAAATACACCTTCACAAAAATTCGGTTACCTTTGAAATTCGACGCTATAGCATTTTAATCAATTATGCGCAATAATTATTCGATGTATATGTATAATTTATACAATAATCGTTTAAAATACATAGAGGTCCGCACAACAATGCGAAAGCAAACACAGTTCCTCTAAACACTCTTACTCTTACACAGTAATTGTGTTAGATTAGTACAACTGGTCGCCGTAGAGGGCAGCACTAACATACTCTCGATCAAGTCCACATAATTATAGGAAAAATTTGTTATGTTCACACACCAGAATCATAGCGAGGTTGTGGGGACATATAGAAATTTCAACTTTTCTGTGGTAGGGAGACCCTAGAAAACGGTTTAAACATGAAAATAAATTGTGGGGACCGGTGTATGTCCCCACAAATGGTGAAGTCCACACAAAGTGGGTTTCATTCCGTAGGAAGTCCACATAATTATAGCAAGACCTACGCACACACACACACATACATGTCCATGCATCTTTGTGGCAGCCCGACCTATACACCCAATTGTGGCGATTTTGTTGTTGGTCACTGTGCGCATAACACATAAAATTACAATTTATTTGCGCTAGGAGGCGCTCGTTTACTCTCCGTATTTTCGAAGATAAAAATACAGACTATAAGCAAGCATGTGGCATCCGTTGCCACATCAAATGCATTTATCTGAAAATGTGTATAGGGTTCTACAAGCAATGTATTTGCTGTGTACAGTGTGTGTTTAGGATGCCACATTTAGTTCCCCGTTTCTCTCAGCAGGGAGCGCGCCATTAGAAGCGTATATAATATATACAACCAACGATACAAAGTTTCTGAGCTCAATACACATGTACCAAATTTTGCTTCAATAACGTTATATCATTAAGGTTATTTATAAAATGAATTAGCCGGAATTAGCTGAGATGTTTTATTAAATAAAATTATAATAGCAATCTTTTGCATTTTTGATTTAAAACTTTAAATTGAATTAAAATTTTAGAATCATTTAATAAGTTACATGCAATACTATTTCCATCAGTCTGAAACCAATCAAATTCTTTTTTGCAACAAATTTTACTAGGAGGTGAGGACACCTAATATTTGAATTTAAAATTTTCAATTCAAAAAATAATAACACCCGAATAAAACTTATTGTGAATTTATTTTAGTGGAAGTCTTTTTTAGTGAAAAATATTCGAGCTTTCATAATCATTTATGTGTATTCTGCCAATTTTTAAAATTGACTGAATGTTTATTAAAATTAACATTGAATAAAGCAAACTTTTGAAATTTTCATTTAGCTCCGAGCCACATACGTTCTGAATATTTCGTCGGCATACAAGCAAAAGTGACCAACTGCATAAATGGCGAAAATAAGATGCTTGACTAATTGAGTTGAATAACGATATAATAATAAAAAAATAATTAAAATTTTAATATAATAAACTATATTAATTGTATTATGACTAAAATTATTGAAATTTGGCATTAATTGTCTGATTTTATAAGCGATATTCAACCTAAAAGTTGCTCTCCTGTAAAACTTGAGTTTTGCAGTTGGTCACTTTTGCTTGTATGCCGATGATTAATTAGAAAAAAGATCTTTTAAATTTTTCTTTTAGCTCCGAGCCACATACGTTTGGTGCCGCTGTTTAAATTTGATTTTAATATTCAATTAGATCACCAGATGATAAAAAAAATTAGCGATGTGTAAAGGCATTAAAAGTTTATCTAATCGTTGAAACATGAAAACCAATGCTGTTGTAAAATTTAATTTAAACTTAAATAAAATAAAAAACAGAATCAATGTTAAGCAATTCACTTCACGCTAAAGTTTATTCATAAACTTTTATTTTTCAAAACTGACATCCAATGATTTTTTTTCACCTTTCGATTAAATCTATAATTATCTTATAAATTTAAAAAATTGTATCCTTGACTAATTATGATAAGCTTTGTGGTAACTACTATAAAATTTGAGAGAGAAATGACTCTCTCACTCGCACTCGCAGACGATTTGAAATCGTACGTACAATCGTTGTACTATCCGGTGCATTTTTCCTTTTCTATTTTTAGACATGATATTAGAAAAATTGGAAAATTGTTTTACAAAAATAAAAATTGTAAGCTTAAAAATACTATACCTACCTACCATTTATACCTACAATTTCTATTGAAACATGAAAATAAATGCTTAAAAATTGAAACAATTGTTATAAATAAATGTGTATTTTCAAAATTGACGTCCAAGGATTTTTTTTCACCCTTCGATAATTCTAAGTATAATTTTTATCTTATAAATTTAAAAAATTGTAACCTTGACTAATAAATTATTATAAGCTAACGTAACCCGAATTCAAAACTTTCCAGTGCATTGTATGCTTTTCTATTTTTTTATTAACCGACTACAAAATAAGGAGGAGATTTTCAATTCGTCTGAAAATTTGGATGTATGTTCAGCGATAATTCGTTACACGTTGTCCGATTTCAATGATTCTTTTTTTGTTAAAAAATGGGTAACACAGGGGTTGTCCGATATAAATTTGGTCACGATCAAAAACAAAAATTAGCAAATTTGATTAAACGCATAGGCTGCAGAATATTCATTTACATGATAATACTTTATAAATAGGTACCATTACCACGCATCTCATGCTAGATGTAATGTGAGCTGTTTTACAATAAACAAGTTTGATAATAAGTGAATACTTTAGGTCAGATAATAAAAAATTTGTTTCTTTTTTATTTTATGGAACCCCATATAAATGACGAGCTTTTTTTTAAGCTTTTTTGCATGTTTTTAAGAAACAATTGAAGGTGACGACTGCGGAACTGGATAATATTTGTAACCCTAGTATTACTTAATTTTAATACATAATATTAAATAATTTTTGCGTAACCACGACGACTCACGGTGATGTAGATTTGAAAAAACTGGGATATTATCAATTTATTGAAACTTCGAATATTGCAATATGAATATTGAGAAGCAGAAAAGAAGGCTCTTATAGGAGTTTTATTTAAATGTGAGGCCCCAGGTGCAGCCTGATTTGGAGCCCCCCCCCCTATGACCCCAACAAGAATGGGATGGTTCACTAAAATTCTCATGTAATCAATTCACAGTTAAATTCTGCGTTAATGCTCGTTTAAAGTGGAACTTTTCTTGCCTTCATTCTTGCGAACTGCAATAATAATAGATTCATAATCTAAACAATTGCACTTCATTTTCTATAAACATGAGTGACAAGCTACTCAAATACGTACAGTGAGTGTAGAAAGTATTCGTCACCTCCTATATTACCAATGTAAATTGCTCATTTTGAAACCGTTTTTTGACATATAAAAATCACTTTTACAGCAAAACTTTTTAGACATCTTTTATTAAAAATTTCATTATCTTTAATTTTGTATCTATACGTTTTTCTATTTTGTCGCCCCGTTTTTGACTGGCAGCGACTTAAACAAGACTCTGAAAATTACAAAAAATATCGTCTCCTGTATCTCAAAATTGGTGCAACAAAATGGAAAAATGTATAAGTAGTTTTTATGGAAAATTTTATTCCCTACATTTTTGTTTATATACATTTTTCTATTTTGTCACACCGTTTCTGAGATAAAGATGATAATATTTTTTGTATTTTTCAGAGTCTTGTTTAAGTCGTTGCCAGTCAAAAACGGGGCGACAAAATAGAAAAATGTATAGATATAAAATTGAAGACAATGAAAGTTTTAACAAAAAATGTCTAAAAAGTTTTGCTGTAAAAGCGATTTTTATATGTCAAAAAACGGTTTCAAAATGTTCAATTTACATTGGTAATATAGGAGGTGACGAATACTTTCTACACTCACTGTAATTGACTTAAATAATTCTTAAGCCGTTAACCATTAACACAGTTAACCGTTAACCGTTAACCGTTAACAACAGTTAACCGTTAACACAGGGCCGTAATACCGATTTTTTTTGTTTCCAGATTTTCACGGAAATATCCGTTTTGACTTTCCTTGAATCCATTTTGACTATTTTTTTAACTTTTAACTTATTGATGTTAGTCGTTGAACTATAGACAGGTCCGATGATGGGGGGCGAGAGTCGATGGAAATTTCATCTGGACCCGGAGTTTCTGATGGGGATCGGAAACAAATTTTTTATTATCTGACCTAAAGTATTCACTTTTTATCAAACTTGTTTATTGTAAAACAGCTCAAATTACATCTAGCATGCGATGCATGGTAATGGTACCTATTTATAAAGTAATATCATGTAAATGAATATTCTGCAGCCTATGCGTTTAATCAAATTTGATAATTTTTGTTTTTGATCGTGACCAAATTTATATCGGACAACCCCTGTGTTATCCATTTTTTAACAAAAAAAGAATCATTGAAATCGGACAGCGTGGTAACTGAAAAAAAATCCTTGGACGTCAATTTTGAAAATACACATTTATTTATAACAATTATTTCAATTTTTAAGCATTTGTTTACATGTTTCAATAGAAATTGTAGGTATAAATGGTAGGTAGGTATAGTATTTTTAAGCTTACAATTTTTATTTTTGTAAAACAATTTTCCAATTTTTCTAATATCATGTCTAAAAATAGAAAAGGAAAAATGCACCGGATAGTACAACGATTGTACGTACGATTTCAAATCGTCTGCGAGTGCGAGTGAGAGAGTCATTTCTCTCTCAAATTTTATAGTAGTTACCACAAAGCTTATCATAATTAGTCAAGGATACAATTTTTTAAATTTATAAGATAATTATAGATTTAATCGAAAGGTGAAAAAAAATCATTGGATGTCAGTTTTGAAAAATAAAAGTTTATGAATAAACTTTAGCGTGAAGTGAATTGCTTAACATTGATTCTGTTTTTTATTTTATTTAAGTTTAAATTAAATTTTTCAACAGCATTGGTTTTCATGTTTCAACGATTAGATAAACTTTTAATGCCTTTATACATCGCTAATTTTTTTTATCATCTGGTGATCTAATTGAATATTAAAATCAAATTTAAACAGCGGCACCAAACGTATGTGGCTCGGAGCTAAAAGAAAAATTTAAAAGATCTTTTTTCTAATTAATCATCGGCATACAAGCAAAAGTGACCAACTGCAAAACTCAAGTTTTACAGGAGAGCAACTTTTAGGTTGAATATCGCTTATAAAATCAGACAATTAATGCCAAATTTCAATAATTTTAGTCATAATACAATTAATATAGTTTATTATATTAAAATTTTAATTATTTTTTTATTATTATATCGTTATTCAACTCAATTAGTCAAGCATCTTATTTTCGCCATTTATGCAGTTGGTCACTTTTGCTTGTATGCCGACGAAATATTCAGAACGTATGTGGCTCGGAGCTAAATGAAAATTTCAAAAGTTTGCTTTATTCAATGTTAATTTTCATAAACATTCAGTTAATTTTAAAAATTGGCAGAATACATACTATAAATTATGATTATGAAAGCTCGAATATTTTCTACTAAAAAAACTACCACTAAAATAAATTCACAATAAGTTTTATTCGGGTGTTATTTTTGAATTGAAAATTTTGAATTCAAATATTAGGTAACTATTTTAGGTATCCTCCTCCTAGTAAAATTTGTTGCAAATTTGATAGATTCGAATTTGATAGATTTCAGACTGATGGAATGCATGTAACTTATTAAATGATTCTAAAATTTTAATTCAATTTAAAGTTTTAAATCAAACATGCATAAGAATGATATTATACTTCTATAAAACTTGTTATCTAATTCATTTTATAAATAACCTTAATGATATTAAGGTACTGAAGCGATGTTGTAAAATTTAGTACATGTGTATAGAGCTCAGAAACGTTGTATCGTTGGTTGTATAATATATTATATACGCTTCTAATGGCGCGCTCTCTGCCGAGAAAAACGACGAATTATATGTGACATCTTAAACACACACTGTACACAGCAAATACATTGCTTGTGGAACCCTAAGCCCATTTTTCGGTTATTTCGGGTCTGTAAGGTACGCTTGCTATATGGCGGATGGTTGCTATTAATTTAATTAATTTAATAAATTGGTTAAGTAATTATTTAAGTGCACTTATCAGTGCAGTTCATTGATATCGACAAATATGGCGAGCTTGTGTATGGATTGTGATATTGAGATTAGAAGAAACGATAAGAATGTTAAATGTGTGATTTGTAATGGGAGATTGCATATAAAATGTACAAAGTTTACCGATCAGGAGCTGAAAGTAGTAAATGAGAATGAAAATATAAATTTTACGTGCAAGACTTGTAATAAAATTGATATGCGTGGTCAAATAAATGAATTGAAAAATCTGGTAGAACAATGCTTAGAGAGATTACATGAGCAAGGTAAGATTATAACTACTAATAGTGAAATTATAGAGAGACTGGATAAAAGAACTGTAGGCGGCAAGAATGAGGAGGGCGAGACTGTTGAGAAGAAATCTTATTCACAAGTGCTAATTAAAAATAAGGAGATGATAATGATTAAACCAATAAACGTAGAACAGCGTAATGATGTTACAAGGAAGGACATAAAAACACAAATAGATCTGAGTAAATTAGCAGTGGGTGTTAATAGTATCAAGAACATAGGAAGTGGTGGTGTGATGATTAGTTGTGCTGACTCAAATTCAAAGGGATTAATTAAGAGTAAAGTGCAGGAGGTATTAAGTGAAAAATACAGAGTGGAAGAAGTAGCTGAGAAGAATCCAAGAATCATTGTTGTAGGAGTGGAAGAGGACTTCATTAACCTGCAAGAGGAAGAGATTGTATCGGCAATAAGTGAACAAAATGGCATTGTATTTGACACTATCAAGGTTGTAACCAAATATATAAAAAAATCTAGGAAGAATATAGGTAGTATCGTACTGGAAACTGATCCTATTTCATACAACGAAATTATGAAACGCGAAAAACTAAAGATGGGATGGAGAATATGTAACGTACATTATCACGTAAATATTAAAAGATGTTACAGTTGTGCGGGATTTAACCATATAGCAAAGGAGTGTACAAACAGAAAAATATGTTTTAAATGTGCTGAAGAACACAGCGATAGAGAAAAATGTAACTCTACGATCTTAAAATGTGCAAATTGCATTAAAGCGGTGGAAAGGTTAAATATTAAAGTAGACGTGAATCATTGCGCAACGGATCTAAACTGTCCCTGTTACAGAAAAGAGATAGAAAAAAAGAATAGCCGAATAAATTATAATATATAGCCATCGACAGAAAATGAAAACGAGATCATTTATTTTAATTGTCAAGGATTTTTGAACAACAGGGATCAAATATTACTATTGGTTAAAAAAAAGAAGCCTATTGTGTTATGTCTAGTAGAAACCCACGTAACGGAATTCATATACGAAGGAGAGCTTGAAATCATTGGTTATAAAATGGAGAAATGTTTGACAGAAAATTCCAGAACTGGTGGAGTTCTTTTATACGTGAGTAATAACATAAAATATACAGTGATACTGAATTACACTAATAACGAATATTTATGGATTTTATCAGTTCAAATAAAGATAAATGGAGAAAATAAACTAATAGCTGGTATTTACCATCCACCACAGAGTAGTGATGGTATATTTGTGCAATACATGGAAACGTATCTTGAATCGCTAGAATTTAACGGTCATATTATTATCACTGGAGATATGAATCTGGATTTCGCAAAAGATGATTTTTATACTCAAAAATTGAAGAATGTTATTACGAGATATGGTTATTATCAGCAGGTGAATGGATATACACGAGTAACAAATAGAAGTGCAACAACTATAGATTATGTAATAACAAATAATAAAGAAAATGAAGTAAAAATTCTTCAGATTCCCAGAATAAGCGATCATTACATAATAACAATCAGTGTACGGAGAGAATTTCTGAAAAATGAATACATCAGTATCAGGAATAAAAATTTAAAAAACTACAAAACAGAAATGTTTCAAGAGAGGCTACTTGAAAGAGAATGGGATGTGGAAGTATCAGATATAGATAAAGCGAGTCAACTCATTAACAATATAATTAGTACTATGAACGAAGTCTGCCCAATTAAAACTATAAAAATTAGAAGCAAATATAAAGAAAACATATGGATGAAGAAAGATGTCGTGGAACTTATTAAGAAAAGAGATAATTTGTATAAAAAATTTCAATTTACTGAAAAATTAGAAGATTGGGAAATATATAAACAACATCAAAATTTGGTAACAGAAAGAATACGTGTGAATAAGAGGAAGTATTATTATGATTTGGTCTCCGAAAACAACAGTAACCGCTTTTGGAAGGAAATAAAGGGATTACTGTCAGGTACAAATAAAGGAACACAAGAGGTAATAAAATTTCAAGGAATTGACGAAAGAAATGAAAAAAACATATCAGATAAATTTAATAAATATTTTTTAGAGAGCATTGCAGAGTTGATTGCAGAAATATCATCGAGTGACAATCATGATGGAGTCTTAGAAAATGTCAAACATGTCAAACACTGGGAAAAATTTGAGTCAGTAACTATGAAAAAATTAAGAGAAAATATATATAAATTAAAAAACACGACCGATCCAGATACGTTGATTAATACCAAAGTAATTAAGGATTCTTTTGAAGTAGTAGGCCAGTTTTTTTTGAACACGATTAATGCGTCACTGAAAAATGGAGTTGTTCCAGAGAATTGGAAAACATCCAGTATAGTGCCTATACCAAAGATTGCAAACACAAATATATGTGAAGAATATCGACCAATAAATATAGTTCCCATACATGAGAAAATTTTAGAATATGAAGTGCATGATCAATTAAAATATTTTTGTGAAACAAACGATATATTGGTTCAAGAGCAGTCTGGGTTTCGGAGGTTTCACTCATGTGAATCCGTAATAATGGATTGTTGTGAGGAATGGACCAGAAGTGTAGAAAAAAATGAAGTTGTTTTGGCAGTGTTTTTAGATTTTAAACGTGCGTTCGAAACGATAGATAGAAGATTACTTATAGAAAAACTTAAAAAAATTGGTGTAAGTGGCACAGTATTAAAGTGGTTTAAATGTTATTTAAGTAAACGAAAACAGAAAGTGAAGTTTAAAAACAGTTTTTCAGAAGAACTTTTTACTGAATATGGGGTGCCACAGGGAACAATTCTGGGTCCTTTACTTTTTATTTTGTATATAAATGATATTGTGACATGCCTTAGAAAGTGTAAAGTGAAAATGTTTGCTGATGACACTATGATTTACATATGTGGTACGGATATCAAACTAATGTACGAAATACTAAATATTGAATTACAATGTGTATTTGAATGGTTATGTAATAACAAATTAAGTGTGAATTGTAAAAAATCTAAGTACATTATTTTGGGAAAACAGAATGTTTTGAAGGGTATAAAAACTGAGGGGTTGCAGATTTTTATTCATAAAATTGTTTTGGATAGAGTAATCGAAATTAAGTATTTAGGAGTAATTATAGATGAGAACTTGAATTTTAAAAAACATTTTGATTATATAATGAAAAAAATGTCGCGCAAGGTATTTTTTCTGAGACGTATTTCGGACAGTATGTGTGCATCCACAAAGGTGCTATTGTATAAATCTCTGATAAGTCCACATCTTGAGTTTTGTTCAACTTTGTTTTTAATTATGAGTAAAACTGAAACACAACAGTTTCAGAAAATACAAAATAAGGCCATGAGAATTGTGATTCAATGTAATAGAATGACGCCAATTAGAGATATGTTGAATGTGTTAAATTTAATGAGTGTGTCACAGCAAATAAGATATAGAGTTTTGGATTTTGTATATAGAATTAAAAATGGTATGGCTCCAAAATACTTATTAAAAAAGTTAAGATGTGTGAATGAGGTGCACTCGTATAATACGAGACAGAGAGACAATTTCTATGTAAATGTTACATCATCATCTAGAACATATAGTTCCTTCTTTAGCATGGGTTTACTGTTGTACAATGCTTTGCCTGTTGTTTTAAGGGAATGTAATAATTATATGATTTTTAAGAAGGAATTGGCTGTATATAGTATTAAAGAAACTGTAAATAACTTGTAGTGCATTTTTGGGAATGATTTGTTTTAGTTGAATTTGAGTGTTGATTTAATTTGTTATATGAACATGTAATATAGCATTAGCTAATAAACCATTATTATTATTATTATTATTAAGCGGTTGAACAAAGCTAAATATATATTTATAACATGATTCATATCAGCTATTAAAATACTTCCCATAGCTGTGGCATTCAAGACACTATTATTTTTCATAACAAATTCCAAAACTAAATAGTGTGTGTGACCAGAGGGCGCCACCATACCGAGTGACAAATGTAGTAACAATCTGGTTAAAAGCATCTAAGATACAGACCCAATTGTGGCGTACCACACACAGATTCAATTCCCGCCATATCTTTAACGGTAACGCCTCCTTTTAACTGGTATTTTGCGACTTATTCTCATAGAAGCGGCAAGTTCAAATCGGAACACATTAAACACCTATAATAGCCGAGTTATGACGGATTTGGCTGTGGCATCCGAATGTATGTTGCCACAACTAAAGCGTACGCCATAATTGAGTTTAATGCACACACAGGTAGCCACAGTTAATGCCACACAAACACACACACACACACACATACACACATACAGACATTTTTCAAAAATTGTAGAAATAGTTTAAGGGAACCTCAAAACATAAAAATTTTATGAAAAAATTGGGGGTCAATTTTTTTTTTCAATTTCAGATTACAATACTTTCCTTACTAAGGAGTTCGGAAAGTAAAAATATTCTTAATTAAGTTTTCTTGGATCATACAAGTATAGTAGTTAAAAATTTATTTGATTTAAAAAAATCTTTTTGAATTAAGAAGTTTTAAATAAAACAGGTACACTTTCCTCAAGTATTTATTCATCAGCGTATTCGTCGGTTTTTTACAAAAGATCAAACAACATTCAATTAAAATCAATATTAAAATCCCAACAAATATAATTACTATATAAAACTGTCAAGTGCTAAAATTTCAAAAACTTTCAATTTCAAAATTTAATTTAAAATTTCAAAAATTTCAAAAGTTTTTCTATTAATATTAAATAAATTCAATTGGGAACGGCTAAAATGACTTTTTTCTCCAACCATATTAAAAGCAGTACATTTTTAATAGCATTACCTCAAATCAAAGTTGACGTTTTTGTTATTAATATAAAAATGTGTACATTACTAAGCAACACTTTTTTTTACGTGCATTAAAAGAACTTTTTTTGTGCTAGACCTAAAAGTGACCTAAAAACTATGACAACTTAATATAAAAACGCATCGTTATTCCGAACCGAATAAGATTCCGCTTAAATCGCGAACACTTTAAAAGTTATTTTTATGCAAACCTGAACTTCTGTCCTTGTGGTGATTTTAAATGGGTTTTGGGTACCTCTTCTGTCTCCCACGTTAAAGAAGAACTGTCCTTTTCAGTTCCAAAATAATTTTCTATTCCAGTTCCAAATTGTTGTTCTAGATTATGGGCCGCTGGTTCTCGTCCAAAAATTAAATTTATTTTTCTTGGATCGAAATATTTTAATTTTGATTTATTGGTGTATGCTATGGTTGTTTCAAAGCACACACATGCACACAATCTCTTTCAAGAGCTATGATTAACTTCACACGATTTTCCCTTTTTGGGGTTCAATCACGAACTCAAAAAAAACGACCTTCCTCGTTGGGATTCCGTCGCAAAAACTAAATTATTTATCTTATTATCTTTTATCATCTGTTGCCCAGACAATTCAATTTTTTCTTTTTCAATTTTTCAAATTTATGCTTGTTATTTGATAACGCGATTTTTTATCCAAAATTCTGTTGGCCATATTTTTGTTTTATACACATTTTTTGGTTTCTAATTTTCGCTTGTTTGTTTAACTATAAAATTTGGTTTGTTATATTTTTATATATTTCGGATTGTAAAGTTTTTCTTGAATTAAAGTTTTACAAATTTTACTTTAAGTTATTTATTTTTATTTAACAACTCAAATTCGATTTTAGGGCCGTGGAAGTCTCCCACGTCTGCTGGCTTTATACGCCCTACGTGTTTCATCGCAACATATTATAGGAGTAAGAATATGCAATTATCTCAAAATGATTAAAAACGACTTATACGGTTTTAACTTTAATTTAACTAACAAGAAAATAGAAAAATGTATATAAACAAAACTAAAGAGAATCAAATTTTCAACAAAAAATGTCTAATAAATTCTGCTGTAAAAGCGATTTTTATATGAGAAAATGTGTCTTCAAAAAGTACGTTTATGACTGCACGCTTATTTTTGTGAGCCACTGTATATTTAGATTATTTATTATTCTATGGTTGCCATCAGTTAAAACTTTTGGTTTGCCACCTACTGACAGTTCACCAAACTACAATTTGTAAGACGCAAAACACTGATAAAACAAGCAAGGCGTAATTGTTGATTTCGTGAAGAATTGCATAAATTTAACATCTTATTCTTATTGTCGATGTTTTAAATTATATTTTAATTAAAGTGACTTTTGGGTAGTTAAAATTTGAATAAATTGTGACATTTAAGAAAGTGGAAAAGGAATACAATAATTTGTTATAATTTAACGTTAAGAAAATGGCGTCGCGTACTATACGTAATTCGTACGTTTCTGATTCGGGTACTTCTTCCAGTGGCGATGATGATTATTCTTCATCGTATAATACATACGATGGCGTGTATAAAAAAGTAAGTAATACTAAAACATTTAGGAAATGTGATAAAAGTGCAAGTTTACAGGAACTTGACGATTTTGAAAATATCGATACTAAAAGTCAATTCATTCGCACTTCTAATATATTGACAAACGCAATGAAATCAAAATGTACAAATAAAAATGCTATCATGGCACGACGAAATCGTATGAAGAAAAAAATATATATGGAAAAATTGGAAGACGAAATTACAAAACTGCGAAGCAACAAAACAAAACTAAATGCCATTGTAACTAGCCAATCGGCAACGATCTCAAATTTACGAAAAGAATTGAAATATATGAAGAGCTTGATGGCCAACAGTGCAGACATTGGAAATTTGGTGAAAAATATTAGGAATAATACAGGTATGTCGGTAAGAACTTGTTTGGATAAAACAGTATTATTGAACAGTGACTGTGTTTCAAAGCATAAATCCAATATTGCCAAGAAAACGATGCATTCTTGGGAAGATGAGAAAGATTCGTATTTGGTTGAAAATGGTATTCGTAATCGATTTTCAGAACAGGATTTTAACATTATGGAAAGTAATACGGATGAACTTAATTTTCCTTTAGATATCGATACTTCCCTGTCCGATTTTCAATTTGATGGTATTAACAATTTCGACTCCTTTTTGGAAATGAATGTAGAAAACGATTTATGTCAAAACGTTCTCGATAATAATTATTCAGACAAAAACACTTACAATGAACACAATTACACAACTACGTTTTCACAAGTGGAAGAATGTGAAGATGTTGGAGTTTGTTTGCATGTTTCCAAACATAAAGTATCTTTGGAATTTTGTTCTTCGTGTAGTGAGAATGCAATTCAAGGCTGGAAAGAAAGAAACGAACTATAGTGGACAATTATTGGCAGACATGAACATTACAAATGTAATATCATTTGGAGAACATTATTTAACTAGTTTGTAAATATTTGGTTAAAGCTCTTTCCTTTTAATTTTGTTAATTCAGTTTATCTTACATCCTTATAATATCGTTAACTAGTTTATTATTATTTAAACATTTGAAGTGCGTTTCATGTTTTAGTTGTTTTTTTAAATTTCAGGCATGAATCAAGTTCCCGATACTTTTCGGAAGGGTTGCAGTATTTCCTTCCGAACATCTATCTTTTCAAGGTGTGGTAGTTTTCAATTTTAGTACTGCCTTGTTTCTGGAGTCGAAGGTACGAAATAATAAATTGTTTCAATACAACAAAAATCAAGTTTACATTCGGAATTTCCAGAAACAAGGTAGAATCATAATTTTGTGAAAACCAGATTGTTATCACTTTTGTACTTTAATTTCAGTGATCATATTCGTAATGAGATAAGCGAGTGTACATAGGTGATCATAGGTTTAGTATTATATTGTATCGTTCCAATTGTATAAAATTTAAAAAATTAATTCCCTTTTTTTTTATAGATACATAAATGTATATAATGAAACAATTTACTAATTATGAGATATTTATTTAAGTTTCAGGTGGTTACTTCAGAAGAGTGAATAATCCCAAGACCTGGCATTATTTTGTTATTGTTAGTAAGTTTTTTTTTATAATGTAAAGGAAAGAGCAATAAAGGTATTTGTAAAAGGATTTTAAAATATTTTATCAAACTACACGACCATTGTTTTAAATTTTTCATCGTGATAAAGATTTGTAATTTTATTTTGACTATTAAAACTTCCATGACAAGTAACAGTTCAGAATGTTGGTATCCAGTCATTTGGCCGACCAACAATCATTGTAATTTATACCTCCCCCCCCCCCTAATAATTTTACGTAAGATTAGTTATTAATGAGAAGCCAGATTGAATCAGGTGAAAAGAAATTTTGGTATCTATTAACGTTAAAAGTAAAATTACTGAAGATATTACGGCGGCCTATTATTTTTTAGATAACATTACCAACTTATAGGAGGTATATTATTTAACAAGAAATTATTCGAGTTACAATATATTATTTCATCTGCATCTGTAGCAATTCGTCACCTCATGATAACAGGTGATAACGTCTATATTCTCAGATTCGATCTGGCATCTTATTGGATAATAATTAATCTTACGTAAGTTTAGTGGGGGGGGGGAGGTATAAATGACAATGATTATTGGTCGGCCAATAGAATTCGGCCCAATGACAGTGATTCCAGAATGTTACCAATTTAAAACAAAGTATTGTAAACTAGTTTGCTGGAACTTGTAAAAGACTAATTAAATTTATTCATTATACATCTTAACAGCATAAGTTTTGTTTTTGCAGCTGTTTAAAACTATCGGGTACATGGACAAGCTAAAACTAACTTGCACGTGTATCGGACAGTTTCCAAGCATTTTAAACTGCTACAAAAACAAGGCTTTCATTCATCATTTCCTACACACACCTCTTTAAGAAGGCACTACACCTAATGTAAAAAATGTTAATTCAAACCATGCTCTGAAATGACTAATTTTATGTTTTATTCCATAATAAATAAAGTATAACAATTATTGACTTAGCACCAGTGGCGGTGATATCAATAAGCGATTGTAAACAATGCTTAGAGAGATTTTTAAATATTATTAATACTTATTACTTATTAATATTATTAATAATATTAACAAAATTAATACTTTGTTTTTTTAGGGGCTCATCTTGTATTTTTGCTTACGGGCCCTAGCTACTCTTGTACTGCCACTGCTTAGCACTTAATGTTTTCTTCATTACAAAAGTCGCAAAATAAAAACTTGGGATAGATTTTAAAAAATGAGTTAATATAAATTGTAACTTTTGGTACCAACAAAAAAAATCATAATTCAAACTTTGTTTTAGGGTCAATTAATCAGTTGATTAATTTTATTCCGGGATAACCTTCACTGAAGGCTTAAAAATAAAATTGATTCCATTAATGTTTAATTAACTTGATATATTGAAGTTTAAATTTTATATGTATGATTACAGTCAGTTTAGAGTACGGTACATAATATAGTAAGGTATCCAGCGCTGCACTTGACGTACATTAGAAATTAAACCATAATGTACAACTGTAGTCCAGTCATTATATACATTTGTATGTGCATATGAACTTAACAAACTAAATTTTTGATATTACGTGGGGAGGGTCTAGAAAAGCTTAACTTCGAATTAGCGACCGAAATTTCCTTGTGGATTTTCCGCCATCTTGAAAAAAGGGTTAAATTCAGTTTTTTCATAATAACTCGGTTCTCCTTTGAGATACGAAAATTTTTATGCAATACTTTTTTGTTGCTTTTTTCACCATCTATAATTAAGGTCCTTTACATTTTTCACCTATCGTCCATCGAAGATATCAAAAATATGTCTAGTATCAAACTTTTAAAGCGTGTCCAGACCTACAAATTCGTTTTTTTATTTTAGACAAAAATTACGACTTCTAACTTTGTCGATGCTAAAATCATCAACTACTTATGATGTATTATTACAGTTCCGTCTGAGTACTGCAACTCCCATCAAATTGTATATAGCGTTTATGAAGAATAGATGTAGGTAGGTACTCATAGCAAAACATTTTTCACAATAATAGTACAGTAGAATCCGCTTAATGTGATCACTTCGGGCCAAGGTCATTTTAATAATATTAACTGATAACTAACAACAATTAGCGAAATTTAGATAAAGGCGAATTTTACAAGAATTGGATTAGAACAAGATGGAAGAAAGAAAAATTGGCCGGTTTCCAAAAAAAAATGATCACAATAACCGACTGATAACATTATCCGAGATCACATTAAGCGGATTCTACTGTATTAGTGAATCTGGAAACCATAATCACTCGATGTGCTGGGATATCGAAATATGCAACATAGCTAGTAACTCACAGAGTTTTGTCGTTACATAATTATTATATAATTAGTGAATACAGTGGAACTCGATCGGTCACTATATATATATATTTTTCGGTTAGTAAAAAAGTCAACTATTGAAGTGGTTTTTTGCGGTTGGCGAAAGATTGCAGAGTGAATTTTGTACATAATTCTAATATTTATAAAAAATAAATAAAATTATGAATTATTTTTGTTTTTTAATTATATTTCACTATCAACCTATTTTAATATAACATACAATGTTTTTATTTCAAAATTGTAGTCGGTCTATAACTACCGATTTTTAAAAAGTCGATCACATACACCCGAGTATGTTGAAAAATTTGTCTTGAGCAGACTATGCACGAGACGTTTGTGAATACGGGCATAAATCATCAAAGTTTAAGCTCGAGGAAAAAATTCGTTTTTTATCTTCACCTATAGACCAGTCTAAAATCCAACTCTGATTGGTACTTCCACACGAGAAGTAATTGCAGCAGTAAAAAAATTGGAAACTACCACAGTGCCCCAATTTCCCCTGCGGGTAATTACTAATTATTTTCCACCTCAGTACTACATCTGATTACTCAAGAGCTTCCCCTCTAATACAATATTAGTTAAAAGTTGTACTTCTATGCGAAATAACATTTGAAACAAAAAACTAAGTAAAATTCTAGTGATATTTAAAATTATTTCGATATTCTAAAAATAACTTATACGTCTACCTACGTTATTTTCAAGTTTAGTAAGTAAAATAAAGTGGACCGAGAGCTGCATTAGTCGAGTCTTGACCATTCTATAGAAAGGTGGTAAATTATTTTAAATTTGACGGGCAGGTTAATATTAATTGCGCGCGCAATGAATCAAGCTCCCGTTTCCTGTATTCCAAATACAAGTAAAATGTCGAAAACACGTAAAATTTTAGACGAAGCAAGGGAAATTCAAAATCCCGAGCTCGATTTGGCAGATAAGGGTGTTTCAAATTTTGAAGAGATGCCTGGCTTATGTAAGTTACCTATAATATCTTGTTTTATTCGCGATTACCTAATTTGGCATCTTGTTATTCTACTTATTCGAGGTGGGCGTGCCTCGATAATGCTAATTTGCATTTTACCAAGAATGAGAAAGAAAATAGTAAACAGTATTATTACAACTAAATTTCAAAAACCGAAAGTAAGTTCACTTTCTGTTTTCATGCAATGTTAATATTTTCTCTGGGGCCAGGAGAAGTCCCATTCTTTGACTTGAATTTTCTTCCAGTATCATAACAACTGCAGATAAAAGTATCTTGTGTTGCTTCCGTAACAACTTGAAACGCATGGTACCCGCTTATATCAATATCATAATTTTCATTCACTTTGTTTCAAGATCCAACCTTATTCTCAATCAAAAATTTCATTACAATTAACTACAATACTGGAAATATTTAGCATTTACCGATGTTATGTAGACAAAGGATATTCTGACTAAATTTTATTTTTTTAGTTAATATGGTCAATATCACTCGCCTAACTTTGAGCCACAACAAATTCAAATGTAAGTTTCAAATAATTATTGTTACGGTGCAAAATGAAAATAATATATAATTTTAGCTGTTCCACCAGGTCTAGCAAATTTGATAAATTTGGAGATTTTAAATTTAGCCAACAACCAAATCGAAGAGTTGCCTTTGTCAATATCGTCGATGCCTAAACTGCGCATTTTAAATTTATCCTTTAATAGACTCTACAATTTACCTCGAGGTTTCGGTGCCTTACCTGCTCTGGAAGTGCTAGATTTAACTTACAATAATTTAAACGAAAAGAATTTACCTGGTAATTTTTTCATGCTAGAGACGCTTAGAGCCTTATATTTAGGAGACAATGATTTTGAGTATCTGTCGTCTGATATCAAGAATCTTAAAAACTTACAAATAGTAAGAATATTATTTTAGCAATCACTTTGGTATTCAAATTTTTATAGACTATTTTTTTTTAGCTTGTATTACGAGAAAATGATCTCATCGAATTACCAAAAGAGATTGGTGAATTGGGTCGTTTGAGAGAATTAAATCTTCAAGGAAATAGATTAACAATCTTACCTCCCGAAATTGGTAATCTCGATATGATTAGTAACAAAGCTGTATTTAGACTTGAAGGAAATGAATGGGTAACTCCAATTGCTGATCAACTTCAAGTTGGAGTTGGCCATTTGATGGATTATCTACGAAGCGAAACTTATCGCATGTAAGTTGGTTATACAAATAATTTCTTAGTTTATATACCTATTAATATTTTTTTTAGATTGCATAATCGATACTTGACAAATAAGCCTGAAATTCCCCCACCTTGTATAGATAAAGCAAAAAAGGTGTCTAGAATTCGTTAAATTTAAGATAAATTATGCCTATTACCACTGCCTAAACAAATGATTTATTTATGAAAGATCTACCATTTTAACATATGTTTGAGTCGAATGTGTAATTTATTGAAATTCGTTCCAATATCTGGAATCTTGCATATTAACACTAAAAATTAAAAAAATTGTTACAAATTATTTACCGTTTCACAGAAGAGTTGCCAAAAACAGTATTGACATTATTTGAACAAAGCCAAGTTCGTTAACTGCTTGTTTAAAATATTTCAATCAAAAATAAAGTATTAACATAATGTGCTTGATTTAGGTTTAAAATAACAAAAAACCTCCCAAGTTTTTCATTATAATTGACAGTACAATCAGTGCCTTACTAAATATAGTAATATTTAAATGCACCGTCCAGTGCTATATTTGGGTAATTAAATATATTAAAAAATTGCTAGTTTACACCAATCTTTAATCCTTTTTATGAACAAATATGAAAAACAATCCATAGAAACATTACTTAAACTAAAACGATATTTTATTGGGAGATTCCCAAATTTTAATTTTCTTTTACGCAATGTATCCTAATGAAAAAGTCTATTCTAACATCTAACAGATGTTTCAAAAGATTGACGAAAACTATCAATTATTTTAATTTTTGTATAATTCTGTACAGAGTATAGCACTGGACAAAGTACGCTCTTAAGCATACATTTTTACTATTAAAATTTGTTATTATTGTACTTACATTGTTAATATATTAAACAAATATATATTTTTAGTTTTTTTCTTAATTTTTGCGTTTCTGTAATTTACTTGTTTTAATTTTTATTTAAGAAAATGTAGTGATCGAAATAAAAGTTGGTTATTAGAAAGTGATAAGTAGGGATATCGTCGGTGAGGAGTCAAATCCTCGTAACTCAAAATTACTTAGTTTTCAGGAGAGGCTAAAAACTGTTATTTTTTGTGTTAAAAAATAATAGCATAGTGAGATACGCGATTTCTACATTATTGCACATGGATATCGAGTTACAAGGTTTTTAACTTAACTGGAATCTAATATTGTATCTAATCAGGTTTTGACTCTGCAGCGACAATATGTACTTAGTACTGATATGTCAAATGAAAAGTTTCTCTCCTTTGTGATGATCATATCCATGCCTACCATTGACTGAAAATACAAATCCTTGATTACCAACTGGAAGGAAAATAAATGTGAATCGCAAATACAAGTACCTATTGATATCTAATAATAGCTGAAGGGATACTACTGTGGAAATAGAATATCGTAAAACTAAGATAAATTGACGAATTATCGTCAATTCATTTTCAAGAGGAGGTGCATGAAGATTTGAATGAAAATACAATTGAATAACTTATTTGAGAAACCCGACAAATCCATATATGACTGTTTTACAACCGATTTTATGTCATCTTTGATTTCGAATATTTTTGTTTCTTTGTGAAAAACTTGAACTACTTCCCATTGACATTGAACAACTTTTAAAAAGTGACAGTTGAAAATAATTAAAGTTTTCTTTGATTATCTCAAAACTATCTTTATGGATTTATCGGGTTTCTCAAATAAGTGATTCAATTATTGATTGAAGACCATTGCAAGATGCATTTCAGAAATATGAAAATTTGTATAATAGCAAGGAAGATTCGAATGAAGGAGGAACGATATTTCAAAATTAATTTCAAGTTAAAAACAATTAATATCTTATTTGGCACCTGCAATTATTTATTGTTAAATAAAGCAAACTTTATCAAAATAATTATGTATGATAAATAAAAAAAATGTTACCCCTGATAATTACCAAGGAAACTTATAAATTCCCATACCTCTTGATTAGATTCTCTTGATGCATATATGTCAAAATTTTTGTATTAACCGAATTAAAATTTTTTTTTGAATAATAGAAAAACTATGCAAGTAACAGAAACTAATGAAGTACATTGCATTCAAAATTGCACAAATAAAAACAGTGAAAATGAGCACCATTTAATGTCAAATTTAGTTGAAGCCATAACTCAAGTTTTACAAGAAAGAAGCAGTACCGAGTACGAAAATTCGGCATTAAAAATTAAACTTATGGGATTTGATCAACGTCAGAATGAACAAGACACAAATGCTAAGCTTGTCATTACCAAGAAAAATTGTGATGCTGCTCACCAAAAATATTTAAAAGAGGTGAATTACACTACCGACAATCTAAAACACAAAGTTTTCATAATTTGATTTTAGATTAACAATATAAAAACTATAGCACTTAGACAACAGGAATTATCGCAAAAATTAGAAAAAGAACTCGAAAACTACAAGATATCTTTAAAAGATAAAATAATCAAAACAACAAAGGATTATAACATAGTAAAGCACAAAGTAGATGTTTTACAGCTTACATATTTTGAGCGTAGACAAAAACTCAAAGAATCGGTGGAAACAATAAAAAACTTAGTTAAAACTGCTAGAAAAATTAGAAATGAATCAAATTTGATTAACAATAATGAAAGCAAAACAAGTAAATTTGAAAGTGGGACATAAATTTATTACAATCGCTAAGGTATATGTTATATTTGTCAAACTTTGACATTTCAAAATTATCTGTGTTCTAAAAACTTCTAAAAATGATGTGTAAACCAACATTGGAAGAAATTGCAATAAATTTAAAAGACAATAAAAAACTCAAAAACAATCAATGTTATATTGAATCGATTAAGGAAATAGCAAATATTTTAAATAGTAAATTAATTCTCGATTACGAAAATACAATACTGAAACTCACAATTCTTGAAAGAGAACAAGAAGAGCAAACACGATTAGCCAAAAAATCAGAACTTGATTCAGAATACTTGGAAAACCATAAAAAGTATCTTACCGAGGTAGGTATGCTGTTTTGCTTTCACCCTCGTATTACTTAAACACTTACAGAATAAAAATCAGTAGTTTACATTTTTAGATCGCCTACTTGAAGAAAGAATGCAACAAACAGAAAGATATAACCGCAACGAGAATAAAAGAACTGTCCAAAAATACAGCTAACTTAAAAATAGAAGCGATTGCCGTGTCCGATTCCTATAATAAAACTATAGAAATGGCCAATATTTATGAAAAAAAGTGTATCGAATATGATAACAAATTAAAATATGCACAAGAGTTTCTTCATCGATTAAATACCTCTCTCGAAAGCAATAAACATAAGTTATTAGATAATGACAATCAAACTGTAGAACATTAATAAACATTAATTCTCTTCCTTCGTTTAAATCCAGGCTATGCCTTTTTATCTTCATCGTCATTTTCATTTAATCATCCCTCTATATTATTTTTTTTTTATTTACTTATTAAAAATCATCTTGGTAAAAATAATAAGAATAATTTTTGTTTTATAAAATCATGTAGGTATGTATATTTCGATGTCAAAATTACAGTATCGACATTTAATTAAATTTTTATTGTTAGAATTACGATTTTGTAAAATGAATTGCACCAAATTATCGGAAACAAATTCTGAAAACCACAAATGTATGCCACCTAATCGAGAACAATACATAATTACAGATTTGGTAGCCGAACTTGCAATTGCTTTAAATGATAAAGCTAACCTTGAACAGGAAAAATCGAACTTAAAACTTGATTACCAAGAGCTTAAACAAAAGCTTGTTGATCAGCAAAGAAATGCAAATGAAGAAAAAGCACGTTTAATGTCCATTGTTAAAAACTTTGAAGAAAAGATTTATGAAAAAGAAGGAAGCCTAACCAAATTTCAAAATCAATTATTAGAGGCACAAAACAAATATCAACAAGAGGTGAAAAAAGATATTACAATTCATTACAAAAAGAGATTTCCGTTTTTTATCCAATATTAAATTTCAAAACAACTTAATTTTTTAGAGTAAAACTCAAAATGTTGAGCATCAAAAACAAAAATATTTAATTGATAAACAACAAGAAGAACTTAAAAAAGAAATTGCAAGTTTGAAAACAAAAATTTTTACAAATGAAACCAATTATGGTGCATTACAAAAATTATTTACTACGGCTCAAAATAAATATTTTATGTACAAGAAAAAATTAAAATATGCAATCGAAGTGATTCAACAGCTAACCAATACAATGAAAAACGAGCACAAAGAAATGGTTAGTAAAGAATGTCAAACAGATGTTAAATATAAAAAGTAAGTATTAAGGAAATAATACATATCTAAAATTTAATACGTTCACTTTTAGTGTTTGCAGATTTAATACATGTACCTTACATAGTCAATCAGATTTGAATAATGAAAATCATATTTTAGCAGAATTATTTTTTCGGAAGCATTGTGCATCCGACGATATGAACAATATATTTTTTTAATTGCAAATTTAACAAGTAATAGAAATACTCCGGAAAGAAACATAAAATACATAACAACAAATTTTTTATTGTAATAATTAAGCATTAAAAATATTGTGCAATCGTTCACATTAATTGCGGCCAAGTTTTCTTCTATTTTTCGTTCTCACTCAATCTTTTAAAATTTTAAAACAGCCATCAGTATTTTATCTAAAATATAAATAAATAAATATACAAATGGTCAAGTAATGCCCTCAAGATATCGTAAAACTTTTAAATTGCATACATACCACAAAATAGTTCAGTCTTTAAATTATAATTCTTCGTCTGTCAGTGTGTTAATTGGTTCATCTTCATCATCAGTTAAATCTGTTGAATGTATTCCTGTTTCATATTCTAAAATTTCGTCATCACTTAAATGCGAATTGCCTTCAATAAAAGATGCAAACCTATATTTAAGACTAGATTATTATTTTCACTCATTGCATACAAAATTTCTTATAACATGCAATACATACCGCTTTACATCTTTTAATTTAAGAGCCGTTTTCCATTGATTACATTTAGGACTTGAACAAAAGTCTCTTAATTCATCTAACGCCTTTGATGTTTCTGTCACGCCTTGTTGATAATATTCCGCATTTGTTAATTGATGTATCTTTGGTGGAAATTTCTTTTTCCTAATTTAAAAACAAATGTTACAATTAATAAACTTAAATACAAACAAAGAAAAATTACAAGTTGGAGTTGTTAACACGACAGTATGAAACAACATCAGAGTTGATCAACCTTCAAAATTCTATACACTGCCAAGACAAGTTTGCACACAATCAACAAGATCGTCAACAGCCTACTAAAATTTTTTCTAGCTCACCCCAAATTAATGAAAATAAATTTCTTTTGTTACATTTGCATTAAGCATACAGTGTGTTCACAATAAGAGGTAACAGTGAATAATTCTTATATCTTACTAGATACCAAAAAAAATTTAAATAGTTTTTTATTCAACTGGAAATTTATCATCGGAAACTGTGGAGGTAAATTTTTTTGTACTTCAAATTCAACCGGAAGTAAACATGAATTTTTTTTTCAAATGGCAACATGTCTTTTTTAGCATTTTCGTAATCTACAGTTTTTTCTCTATACATACATATAAAATTATCATAGGGTTACATAAGAAAATTTTCGAGAAATATGCAAGATTTAAGCAAATAATAAATTTATTATTTAATTTATTTAGTGTGCTATGAAAAACAAAACAAAACCTATCTGATAAATTGTTTAAAATTGCTACCATTTTGTTCAAGACATGATACTAATCTAATTTGTTTTTATAATTAATAAATTTATCTTATATTTGGCTGTGAGGCCACCAAATATTTTTTATTAGTATAAAAATATTAATAATAATGTAGTAGTACTATTAATTCGCATTACCGAAGAAAGGATGCGCCAATGAATGTTAAGAGGAATCTTATATTTTAACATTTATTAACGTTTTTTTGGAATATTGTTATTGACAAAATTAAGCAGTAAATAAATTTAAAAATTTGTCGGTATAACTCAAATAATCATAAAAAATTTTTTAGTAATTTTTTATGAAGCATCAAGTCCGTACCAATGACACGTCGTGAAGTCCTTTGCCCCTGGTATCCACGATTGCTACATTTGAGATGATTAGAAGTAAAAAATTTAAATGCTGCATCGATTCGTCAAAAATCTGAGATCTATCAGATCTATCTTGGGCTTTAATTAGACCACAGCAGTGTATACCAGGGGTCGGCAACCTTTTCCAGTATAAGGGCTCATTTGAAAATAATTTACTCCTGGAGAGCGCATGAACGTTTGACAACAACAAATGAGCTTTTTTTTTTAGCTTTTTTCCCTTTTCTCAAGGAAAGAATGCCGTGATTTGCAAACAACTAATAATTCGGGCATTTCCCTGACAAGACGGTGAGGGCGCATAAAAATGCCGCCGCGGGCACATGCGCCCGCGGTCACAGGGTTGCCGACACCTGGTGTATACGGGATAGGGACGTTTCGCCCCCACCGTTTAGCCCCCGCCGTTTCGCCCCCACCGTTTAGCCCCCGGCGCTGATTCGCCCCCGTCCGGTTCGCCCCTGACCGTTTAGCCCCCGTCCGTTCGCCCCTCACCGTTTTGCCCCCGTTTCTCCCCGTATGGGGCCATAGATAAATTACGTCACATTTATGGGGTAGGGGGATTATCTTAGATTTGTGACAAAAATGTATCAGGGGGTCCGGGGGAGTTTCAAATGTTGTGATATCAAATTTTTTAAAATATATTTTTTGGATCCATGGATCGGTTGTATGGTGCGGCCGAGAAAAAAAGAATAAAAATAAATTATTATTTAAGACCTTCAAAATTGCTTTAATTTAAGTTAGGGGGGGGGGGTAATGAAAATTTGACTAAATGTAACAGGGAGAGCGAGGAGTCTAAAAACCTTAAAAATCGTGTGAAGTAACTTATAGACGACCCCTATGTAAACTGACCAATATTGATTGATTTAAAATAAACTTCAACTTATGATAGGTGTTTTCGAAAATTGATCTGGTAAAAATAAACTTTGAAGGTAAGTGTACAATCGGTTTCTGTCAAAACAAATACAGAGTGGGCTATAAAGAATTTACTATTTTAAAAGGTCACGATCTAACGGTATGTCGGAGGGGGGTGCGAGTGGCTGGGAAATTGGTATCACGTCAAAACGCCATCCCCAAAGACGCCGTGAGGTAAAGGGACGCCTTTAGGTATTTAGTTAGGTATTAATAGGTATTTAGAACTAAAGAGGTTTTCTCGTAAGTCCGATTTGTTGGTGCCTATAAATCCCTATGAATTTTACAAAAAGCGAGGGTTACTTAACCGATTTTTATGAATAAATTCCATAATGGACTCCATTATTTACGTAAGGACGATTCTTCTAATTTTTTAGCTCCCTCTCCCCTGTGTAGGTACGTAATATTTTGCCCCCCCCCTCTCATTTTACGTATGAATTAATTAAAAACGGTGGGGACTAAAAGGTGGGGGTGAAACGGTCGGGGGCGAAATATCCCGGGGCGAAACGGCGGGGGCAAAACGGTGGGGGCTAAAAGGTCGGGGCGACACGGTCGGGGGCGAAACATCCCGAGGCGAAACGGCGGGAGCGAAACGGTGGGGGCAAAGCGGCGGGGGCGAAACGTCATATAACCGGTGTATATAAGTAACCAGGATTTGAACCACGATTACCCGCTTCCCAGTCGGCAGGTATAGGCTTCACTCCATGCTGTGTTTATTTATTTAATAACTAGCTGAAAAACCCGTCAGCAGACGGGCAGCTATTCGGCCCAAAAAGTCAACCAATCAGAATGTTGTTTTTTCGTTGGTAAAAGGTTACCAAGCTGACACACTGTAGCAGCAGCGTGGTAGCATGTATATACAGTAGAACCCCACTATAGTGAGTACCGGTTATAACGAAAAAAATTTAACAAAAAAGAACAAATTAATATGCACTAAAAAGTAAAAAAATAATTGCGTATTCTTCTACAACTTATAAGGTATATAAATATTAGACTACTTAAAAGTCAATCGAATTATTACGATAATATAATGTATGTACAATTATTGTTCTTTTTGGAGTAGGTGTCAGCCAAGGAAGGTTATCTTGTCATAATATTATAGGTGATAGACTTTTTCGATTGACTTTTAAGTAGTTTAATATTTATATACCTTATAAGTTGTAGAAGAATAAGCAATTCTTTTTTTACTTTTTAAGTGCATATTAATTTTTTTTTTAAGTTGGTTTTTTTGTTAAATTTTTTTTTTATTTTTTTATTTTTAGTGAATCTAAACTACACTAACTAATTTGTCTGAATGTGTAGACCTACTAAAGATGCTGTTTATATGAGACAGCGCCGTTTAAATGAAACAAACAAAGTCAGCGAGAAACGTCTATCATTGATCATTATATTCAACTACGACAATTACTTGACCATAACGACGTTACGGTGTGTGACTCAAACATGTTCTGTTCTATGCTAAACTGACTGTTTATAGTGAAAATCTGCTTATAACGAGTAAGTAGGATGGTCCCCTGAGCTCTCGTTATAGAAGGGTTCTACTGAATTAGGATTTAATAATATAATAATAATTTATAGAGAAATAAATTTTAGCTTTTGTTATCTGTTATTCACTTATTAAAGTCTTTAAAATATACTGGCACTTGTGATTAAGAGCCGTTTTACATTATAATAAATTTACAGTTAAATTTTGTAACAAATTTGCTAGCAATTATTGTATAAAATTTAAAGTGAATGTCATTCATATTTATGTCATAAATATTATTCTATATTTGTTACAATAATAGAACAGGTCCTAAATATTTGGTATCAAATTTGGAATGCAAATTTGTGAAGTAATTTTCTTGTATGACACTCTTGTAAAATTAAATACAATTCTTTGTCATAGATTTGCTACAAATTTTATTATAACGTAAAACGACTCTAATATCCGTACTAATAGTCACGGATCAATTCGAGATTCAAGATGATCCTAGGATTTACCAATGAGATTACTGGAATTTAGACCGTATCGTAGCAACAGCTACTATTTCGAGAATTAATCTTGAATCTCGGATTGATCCGTGACTATTAGTACGGGCATAAGTGTCGGATTGCTAATGCTGAATGTGCTGTTGAATTCAGGGCGAAATAAAAACTTTATTTCTAACCGTCTTTCTTCGAAACGTGATGAAAAATCACGAAATGTATGCTGACTAATAAACCATTTAAAAAACAAACAAAATAAAACAGAGATTTTTGATTTATGACACCATTTTCGTAATAGCTGAAGACACTAACTTCTAATGACTAACCTTCTTTATACATGGTGTGTTTAAAGTATAAAATCCAACTTGAGAGTTTGATTGGTTGAGATATACTAGTCGAATTCTTATTGGTCTGAGCAAAACTTCAGATGAACTCTAATTCAGAAAAATCTTAATATACTTATATAGTAATGGTAAAAAAACATTACCAATTGCAACAAATTAATCGAATAATTAAATTTGTTACACCGAGCATGAGAATCGCGAGGTTTCCAAGTCTACATGGTCCGAATGAAGATTGTTTGTAATGCAAATTTGTATAGACTACACCGAGTATGAGAATCTCGAGGCTTGCAAGTTCATCAGCTCCGAATGAAAACCGACATGTTGGAAACCAGCTTAACAAAAATGATTTTTTGTTTTAGTTTTCTGTGCAATTACTATGCATAATATTTACATCTAAAAATGTATATTTTTATTTAACTTTCTCTCAAATTGGGGATTCTCGTTGCCTTCCTCATAGCCCACAATTAATTTTATTAAAACTTTAGATCACATCAGTGTATTCAGCGCAACCAAGATTTAAACCACACACAGTAAAAACGTTTTCTTTGAATCAAAAAAACTATTTTTTGAATTATTTTTTTGAAGCAAATAAATTTTGTTTAATTTAAATAAAATATTTTTGGCACAACAAAAATTTATTTAAAACAAAAAAAAAATTTATTGGAGGAAACGAAAAATTTTTAGTTGCGTATATATAACAAAATACTTTTTTTGAAAACTGACACGTTTTTTCACGAGGTGTTAGCCGAGTGCAAAAATTGCACACGGGATGAAAAGAACCTTAGTCCCAAGGTGTATATACTATTTTTCACAATTTCGCTGAAAATGCTGAATTACATTGGTTAACTAAATTTGAGATTTTGAAATAGCAATAACTCGAAAACGGCGCTAGATATCGAAAAACTAAGCAAAAAATTTACTCCCGTTACAGTAACCCCCCAGCGATTTGTCGTAAGAAGCTATATGCAAAATTTTAGATCAATAGCGCGCAATAATTGCGCGGGAAAAAAAGAATTACTTTAATAAAAATAAAGTGAGCACTTTACTCCCGGAATTGTGAAAATAGTACATTGTCTTATTCGGATTAAAAGTGCAACTTTGTCTTGCGAATGCAATAATTGCACGTCAAACAAAGACACTTTTAATCCAAATGAGACATATTACTTTTTCTCCAACCAAAAATTTAAATTACTTCAAACATTTTGTTTGAATATTCGTGTAGTGAAAATCCAGTAACTTGAATTTTTGTTTTTTTATATTAAGTTGTCATAGTTTTTAGGTCACCTTTAGGTCTAGCACAAAAAAAATTCTTTTTTGCACGATCGGACTATTTTGTTTATTTACTAATGGTGTTTCTATGACAGTAAGTTGATTTTACTGGTTGCTAGGACTAAAACGACGGTAAGTAATTTACTTACCGTTTTTAAAACGGTAAGTATAATAAATAAAATTTCAAATAAAAACACGATTTATTTGAAATTTCAAAACACCATGTTTTGAAAACTTTGTATGTCGTTTCATAATGTTCCCTAGATTTTTCGGGAATTATTGCCGAACGTCCAATATTCCAAGCTTTTTCTATATCACCATTTTCACTTTCAGCATCACTCATTTCGATTTTATAATAATATATATTTAATATACGGTAGATATAATACTATATTCACAATTTTACAAATGACACCATTTGTTTTTCTTTTGTAAATAAAACCACGGCAACAGAATTAATTCAAATTTTTTACCTACTTCATAAATAGCTACAAATACCAATGCACTTTAGATTTGACTTAAAAAAAATTAATTATTTTTTATATTCATTTCGATCGTGCAAAAAATGTTATAACCATCACGAACGGTATGCAATTTACCGGTTTCCGAAAATATTGGAGACTTAGCTCCGCTACGCGTCGCTCAGTCTCCAAACATTGTCGTCAACCGGTAAATTGTACATACCGTTCTAGATACTTAATATACTATTAATGCACGTAAAAAAAAGTGTTGCTTAGTAATGTACGCATTTTTATATTAGTAACAAAAACGTCAACTTTCATTTGAGGTAATGCTATTAAAAATGTACTGCTTTTAATACGGTTGGAGAACAAAAATATTTTTAGTCCAACAAAATTTTTGGTCTAACAAAAATTTATTTGAATCAAAACTATAGATATACGTAACCAAATTTTTTTGTTATATATACGCAACTAAATTTTTCGTTTCCTTCGATACCATTTTTTTTTGATTTAAATAAATTTTTGTTGGACCAAAAATATTTTATTTAAATTAAACAAAATTTATTTAATTCAAAAAAATAATTCAAACAAAATAGTTTTCTTTGATTCAAAGAAAACGTTTTTACTGTGCAGTTACCAGCTTTCCAGTTGGCCAGTATAGGCTTTAAAATATATTAGAAACTATCTATTTTGTATAAAATAAAATTTTGAAACATGTAAAATTTACTAAAAAATATATAAGGTCCTTTGTCTCCTGTAAATTTATGAATTCTATTCTGTTCTGCCTTAATGACGTTGACAAAATGAAATCGGTCATAGAATAAAATGCAACAATTAAAAGTATACTAACCAGTAGGATTTTGATTTTGATAGCCACTTTTTAGGAAAATTATACATAAAGAATATAATTAGTATTTGAGCCATTGCTGCCTCTTCAAATTGACTGCTTTGAAATACGGCTACTATTCCGAAAAATTGTAAACTCCATTGAATAATATTTTGAGTACGTTTGTCTGTCACTGGGCCCCATCGATAACAAACTTAAATAAAATTAAAGTTAATGTAAGAGGATAATTCCACGGGGCCACTTCACAAAACTTACTTATAAAACTAATAAGTCCTGTAATACCTGCATACCAAGCAACATAATTTCTGTAGCTCAAAAAGATTGTTCTTAAGTTTTCGAATAATAGCTGTATCAAATACACCCCCACTGTCCAACCACACACCGCTACACCGTACATCATTGGTTTCTAAAAACATTAAAAGTTAACTTAATTTTTCAGTTTTCAAATATAAGTTAGAATTACTAACTCTTGGAAACAGCTTGCTTATAAAATATATCAGTATCAGAAATGAAGTGCATATTCCAAGCGAAATACCACATATGTAATAAAATAAAATATTCTTGGCCAACTTTTTTGCCGAAAAGAATAATATCGTTCCTGTTATCAAGTAAATCACCTTCCAGTAATCCACGCCTGCAAAACATTAAATTTAACAAATAGTATCCACAAACAAAATATCAAATTTGTATACTGCCATGCTAAAATCAAAGGCGGTATCTACAGTAGCTAAATATCGTAAAACTTACAATCAAAGTTGTTTTATTATTCCTTGGTTGAATGCTAGAATTTTAATTATGGTATTTTAAATACAATATTGATACAGCCTTTTCCTTTAAAAAATAAATAAAATACTATGTTAGGATACTAAAACCACATAAAAATACAAAAACCTGATTTTTTGTAGATACCGCCTTTGATTTTAGCAAGGCAGTATACTTACGTATAACATTTAAAAAAACATAATACAGTTCCCGAGTTTGTATTCCAATACAACTTTGGTTAAACGGATTTAATTTAAAATATTTTTGCTTCCATGAAAACAAATCGAGGCCCCAACTTGAATGCTTTTCTTGATATTCTTGACGAACAATATCTGCTGTTTGACCCTCATAATAAACAAAGTTGTCTGAAGGTAAATTAATTTCCAACTAAAAATAAAATTGTCAATACGAATTAAGGTTGCCTTATATTGTGTAAGTAAGCAAAGAAACCTACCGAAACGCTCTGCCATAAATAAACGATCGACTTTGGTTTACCGGAATAACAATAAATTTGAAAATGCTGCCCTTTACTGCTGACACTCTCATCCTGATTCAGATAGATTTCTAAAAATTTCATTAAGGTAAGTATTATCGTTATTTACAATATATTTGTAACTTACCAGGATGTGTGTGATCAGTTTTACATAGTGGAGCGATAACCAAGAAAATTAAAATTATTACGTTCGTATAAGTAGTACACATCGCAATGCAACTAAAAGTGACCACGTTCCAAGTTCTAAATTTATTTTAAAAACAAAAGGCTATATTTAAACAGAAGCACAAAAACCGTTGATAAATTTTGTTAGGTTAGAATAAAAAATATATTATCAAGATGTCAAATTCTCGTTAGTTCTAAACAAATTTTAAATGATGTGATGACATTTCATTTGGATATTTAAAATTAAATTTTCAGTTACTTATTTCAAAATTAACATTTATATTAGTTTTAGTGTTGACATAACAAGATTTTGTATGAGCGAATTCGTAACAATTCAAGGTACGCGGGTATAGTGTATATTATATCGTAATTTATTTTTTTTTTAAATATTTTTAGTGGGACAATGTGGGAATCAAATCGGGTCTTCGTTTTGGCCTTCCGTACTAGATGAGTACGGAATTCAGAACGTAAATGAAGAATGTAACAAGACCGTCAAGACAGTTAATCACTTACAATCATCGATTCACAGTTTCTTTTCGGTACCACCATCAAAAACATGCATTACATTAAATACAATAGCGGATTTGAAACAAGCAAGAATAAAAGCCAGGGTAGATTTTGCTAGAGTAAATATTTTATCTAAAATTAGATAATATCTTTGTTGTAGGCAGTATTAGTAGACATGGAAGACACCGTAGTGTCGAGGTTCAAAAATGGACACTTACGTGATTTGTTTGACGATCGATGTATCATAAGCAATTATCCTGGATCTGGCAATAACTGGGCCACAGGTTATTGTTATAATGGACCACGTTATGAAAGTCAAATACTAAACATTGTTCGGCGCTCAATTGAAAAATGTGACAGTTTACAAGGCTTTATTCTGCTATTTTCCGTTGGTGGAGGTACGGGTTCTGGATTGGGAACGTACATTTTACAAATACTTGAAGAAAATTTTCCAGACGTCGAAAGGTAATTATATGTATCGATTTTTGGTAAAATTTTTTAGAAAAAATCCTTGAACATTAATTTTTGTGTGATTAGATTAGTGTCTTGCGTGTATCCCACTGGTACGGAAGACGTTATAACATGCCCTTACAATATGGCGTTATCTACCGAATACTTAACCGAATATGCAACGTGTGTATTTCCAATTGAAAACAGAGCTCTGCTGGATATCGTTACTAGACAATATAACAATAAAACACACATGGAAAAGCTTAAAAACCCCATTGTTGAATTTAAACCGTTTTATGATATGAATAATATTGTAGTCAATATGTTGTTACATCTGACTAGGTAAATAATAGTGATAATGATAATTTCAAAAGGATAAATTATAACAATTTTTAGTGGATCGAGATTTTCAGGAGACTTAAATGTGGATATTAATGAAATCAATACAAATATGGTACCTTTCCCAAAATTACACTTCTTATCTAGCAGTGTTAGTCCAGTTTTTCCGTGCTCCAATAAATGTATTCGAAAATCAAATAGGTAAATTTGTACTAAAGTTCTTCCGATTGGTTCAATTATAAATAGACCAATGAGAAGTACCAGTCCAGTGTGCGCTTTTTTCGTTTTATCACCGTTTTGGGTTGCAAAATATTTATCACTAATTTTGTAAATGATTGTAAAAAACGTCTGAATTTAAATCGCTTTTACCTTTAGTAAGCATCTATTGTATAATAAATTTCAAAGAATGTTATATTTTTAGTCAACAAATTCGAGACGAAATATTTAGAAACGCTTGTAATAAAAATTGCCAACTAGTCAAGCTCGATCCTTTGGGTAATGTATTTTTGCTGGATTTGTAATGTTTTGTAATTGACCAACAATTCTTTTAGGTTTGAAATCTCTATTATTAGGAACAACTTTAATGGGTCGTGGAGATTATTGCATATCGGATATGAGAAATTATGTTCAACATTTACAAACCAAGGGCAATTTTACATCTTGGTCGCTGAAATCAATAAAAACTGGCCTTTGTGGTGTTCCGCCGACTGGATACAATACATCTATGATGTGTCTTTTTAATACCACTGCCATGTCAACACTATTTTCACACATATTAACAGTTTACAAAAAATTATACAAGAAAAAGGTATATTTTCTGATAATTTTCAACACGTAATTATTATTATTCAATACATTTTAGGCTCATATGCATCACTACACTGAAGTTCCTGGATTTGATGAACAATGTTTTGAAAGTTGTAAAAATAGTTTAGAAGGAAATATCGAGTCTTATAAAAGTTTAGAACACTCCAACGAACCTGAGTCGTAATAACTTTTTATATCTTCACTAAATAAATAATATTATACAAACCTATTTTTTTAAATAATTATTTAAATAATATCGGTAAGTGTAAAGCACTTTATTATTAGTAAATACATTATTAAAATTTACATGGTGTAGTGTAATCCTTTTGTGTTGCACTTAAAGCTAAATGAAAATTATATAAGCATATTTTTCATAATAAAGTTTCGAAAATTAAATTATTAGTACTATACAAATCTATATAAAAAACAAGAATAAGGTAAAAAAATAATGTTTCATAAAAATAATTTAACGGTTAGTAGAAATTTGAGGTAATCCGAATTCGTCTACTTGAATACCGTCCTAAGACAAAGTTCATTAATATGTTTCGATATGAATAAAATGAAAATATCTTACCTTATTCTTGCTAGCTTCAGCTTCGGGTTTATTGCTAGGAGCTTCTGGCGCTTTCAAAACATCATCTAAATAACTTGCATCATCATCGAGCGCAATTTCATCCCCAAGGGCATCTAATTCTGCCGCAAGTTCGTCGTCGTCAATTTCGGGAGTATTATAAGAACGGCCAAGTGCATCTTGTACTTCGTTTGCTTCATCCAACATATCTGCCAATTCGTCTTGAACGTCCTATTTAAAATATGTTTAAATTAAGAATTTAGCACAGATATTTAAATTTACATCAATTTCTTCAATGTTAATATTCTTAAATTCTTTCTTCATTTGCTTCATTCCATCTTTCATTGCTTGTACTGTTATGTGCGTATCTTTCAATGTTTGATGTGCAAAATTTGCTTGCTCCATGTTGAAAGATTGTCCTCTCAAATTTTCGAGCTGTTGTTCGTACATTTTCTTTTGTTTGAGAATACGCATCGCCTTGGCTTTAACAGCATTTTTGCCAGGTCCTTCTCGCATCTTTGCCATTTGATCTTTGAATTTACGAAGATCATTGTCTAATGCTGTAATTTTTTTGTCGATACCTTCTGCTCGTTGATCCACCTTAAAATTAAATAACAAATAATAATGAAGAAAATTTAATACCACGTCGTCTAACCCCAGTTATAACATCGTTGATGCTTGGACCAGGCTCTTTAGGCTTTCCTTTCCCAAATAATCGATTCATATTTTTGTATAATTATAATTTACCTTTACACCACAGCTTTACACTTTCAAACACAATCGAAGTTAATTTTCGTAAAATTTTGACATTTATTTTACGTCAGATTACGTCATGAAACAGGAATTTTAATCAGTGGCGTAGATACTATACACCAGACGTATCTCGTGATAAATAATAATTAATAATAACTATGGTTTTAAATAACTATAGTTATTTACCGAAAATCGTCATCAAAACAACACTTTCCTGCTTATATACGAGCAGGGAATAGTATATTGTTTTATTAGGATGGAAAGATTAACTTTTCCTGCCCAGCGAGTTTTTTCATTTTCGAGGTGAGTGGAACGAGCCGAGCGAATGGTAAACTTGCGTGGCAGGAAAAGTTACCTTTCCATCCGAATAAAACATGTTATTTTTTCTCAAAACGAACAAAATTCAAAAATAAATTTCAAAATTAGCAATAGCTCGGGAACGGCGCTAGATATCAAAAAACTGAGCAAAAAATTCTCCCCCCTTGTTTGGTACACACCCCCGTAAATTATTATCGGTAGGAAGGAATATGCAAAAATTCAGATAGCCATTATGAAATTTTTTGAATTAGCAATAACTCGAGAACGGCGTTAGATATCAAAAACTGTCTCTTTAATTTTGTTACAATTACTAATTATTATCGGACTAGTCATTAAAATTCAATTTCCCTGCGCGTATATAAGCAGGGAAGTGTTGTTTTGATGACAATTTTCGGTAAAATAATTATTACGAACTATTTAAAATTTGAAGCCAAATAATTAGAATCTTTGCTGCTGTTAGTCAATGGAAGTGAAGGGAAAATCTAGGAAATCCAAGGTTACCTCTTAGAAATTATAGATAATTTTGCTTTTTTAACTTTTTTGAAAGGAAATCATACGAGACAATCCGTATGAAAATCATAGGAATATTTTGGAAATCTGGAAAAAGTTTAGGAAATCCAAGAAAATGCCATAAAAGTAAATCTGGTGTACAAAAATTGGATCTGTGGGAAAATTAATTTTAATTGCTATTCAAATTTATTTATATACATTGCGATGAAACACGTAGGATAACAGAAGGATCAGATTAGGTTTAGTTAGAGTAGGTAGAGAGGTTGGTTTTTGTTTTTGGTGACAAAGAGAATGTCATATTTATATGTAATTTTTAATTGGAATAATTTGATAAAAATAATTTGTAGAAGATTGTAAATAAATATCTACATCAATAAAAGAAGTTTTAAGCTAAGTGGAGGAGTTATTGAAGGTAGAAAAACAAATATAACAATTCTTAAAGTAAAATACATAACATTTTGGCATCCCAACGTGAGTGGCTGAAACGGTGAAACAACGCTCATCAAACTCGCGAGCCCTGAGATTAAGTTTAAGTGTAGGTGTAGGTCAAGTTACCCAAAAATATTTTTTTCGAAAACGTCGTCTTGAAAAATACACACAATGGAAGCAAACAACGGCAATGAGATTATGAAATTATTAAAGGAGATCAACGAGATAATGTGCCAGGGTTTTAGCGAAATAAAAAGTGAAATGAGAATAATGGAGGAGCATCTCGACCAGTAGAACAAAGAAATGAGGGTTTTCAATGCAAACTTACGATCTTCCAACGAACAAATGCGCCAAGAACGAATCAAAGCAAATGTGGTCGAAGCCGAGGTAATAGTAGAAGCAGTGGTATTGGAAAAAGGAAATGCCAGTTGTATTCAAAAAGAAATCAAGAAGATTGAAGAGGAAGCAGCCATAGAAGTATTGTCAATAAAGAAGGGGGTAAAAAGTGATCGGAACGAAATAAGGGGAATTGAGAAAAAGAAGGAAAAGAGATGCAAGAGAAGAACGACAAAGGTGCATAAATTGGACGAAGTACGAATGCAAAATATCCTCCAACAGATTATACAGCTAGACCGAGAAGAATGGTCTTCGATAATCGAAGAAGGCAAAAAGGTACTTTGCAACGAAAAGAAAGCGTTCATAAAAACATATTGGGGGATAACTACAAAAGGTAGGGCCCGGAAAAATGTAAATTGGGGTAGAGATAGAAAGAGAGTTGCCAATCGAGGCAGAGGGAATGGTAGAGCTAGAGGAAACGGTGGTGAAATTCGGCAGGAAACCGAAGGGCCAGATATACAAACGGTAAACAATACCGTAGTAATTAAAAATCACGAACCGCGATCAGGGATTAAAATACTAAGTCCGACCCAGGGGCCGGATTTTGAACGACGACAAGTTTTAGATTAGGGAAGTGAGCTATTACGTACACCCGCAGGAGCATAACGATTAAGAAATCAACAACAAACTCACATTTAGACTCAAATTAGAAATCAATAATCATTTTAGGCCAAAATTAGAAATTACAAGACTTAAAAATTAAATTCATTTTATTAAAAATAATTACAAACACCATCAAATCCAGTAAGGGATAAACCTAAAAAAAAAAAGAGTTATTGTAACAACGATTATTTAATTAAAAATCATACCCATTTTAGACAAAAATTTGAAATTAAATGATAATTTAAAACCAAATGTAGGAACAAACTTCAAAATGACAAACGTCAAATCAATTTAAATTAACTAAACTGACAGTGACAGAAGAAAAATTTAAGAAACACAACGAACGTCTTGTAAATTTGAAAATGAGCAAAAGATAATTCGATGTTGGCGATATTGTAGTAGTGAAAAGATTGCGGGTGGCGGATAGAGCACGAAATAGGTGCGCAAAATTGATGTTGCCATATGAGGGACCATACAAGGTCGGGCGCATTTTAAACGAGAATTCATATGAATTGCATTATTTAGAAAATGACGGAATCAGGGGAAAATTCCACATAAATTTAATATATCCTTACGCGATCGTTTCGGATGACGAAATAGAGTAGGAAATGGTGAAATCAATGGTCAAAATAGGAGATAGAAGTAACTGTTGAAAATAGGTCAAATTAGGAAATTAAATTTTATATAAACAAAGATGTACCAGACAACTAAAAATTCCGGCAATTCGCCGATGGCTAAGGGAAAATGGGGAAAAATATTTATATACCGGCTAAATACCGAAGAAGGGGATTAATTGAAGATCAGCAAATAACTGAGAATAGGCGTGGGTTATTCCGGCAAAAGACTGAAGCATAACCTAAATTGACGCTCAGTAGCTGATAGAAGTGAAAGTGGTTCAGACAATAGTTCTGAAGATTAAATAAAGTTAATTTCAGGCAAGACCTGAAAAGTTAAAAAGTAATTACGATTACTAAGTGCGCTGCACAAAGCAGTATAGGCTACAAGGTACATAGTTGTTACATAAAATGTTTCAAAATAAAAAAAAAAACAACCACGAAGGTAAACGGGACGTTAAGAGGGAGACAAAATTGATTGACAATACGGGAAAAACAAGTTTTCGAAACGAAAGGATTTTTAAGTTAGAAAGATTTTATTAAGATGCAAAAAGGAAGCACAAGTTCTCATATGGTGACATCAAAATTGCCAAGGTTGAAAATTTTAAATAGTTAAACAGTTTTAGTTTAGTTTAGTTGAAACAAATGTTAGGTGGAAATGTTGGGAAGAACCTTGATGAGAAGTTACCATGTTTGGAAGCCAAGTTAAAGTCAGCATTTTCATTAATAAAAAAAAAAAAAAAGAGCCGAAGATATTTAAATTCAGTGAAAAAACTTCTTTATTAAGAAAAGAGCTTAATATTAAATTTTATTCACCTCATTTAAGGGGATAAAATATGCGATGAAACACGTAGGATAACAGAAGGATCAGATTAGGTTTAGTTAGAGTAGGTAGAGAGGTTGGTTTTTGTTTTTGGTGACAAAGAGAATGTCATATTTATATGTAATTTTTAATTGGAATAATTTGATAAAAATAATTTGTAGAAGATTGTAAATAAATATCTACATCAATAAAAGAAGTTTTAAGCTAAGTGGAGGAGTTATTGAAGGTAGAAAAACAAATATAACAATTCTTAAAGTAAATACATAACAACATATATACAGATGCTTCTAAGCAGGACGAACTGGTGGGGTGTGCCTTTGTACATGAAGACATGGATAGACAATACCGTTTACCCAACAGCACGTCTATATTTACAGCGGAAATTATCGCCATATATCAAGCCCTAAAATACATAAAAAACGAACTCAAGAAGCAATTTTTAGTTATCACGGATTCCTGCAGTGCAATACAAACAATTAGTAAAGACAATTCAAATAACATCATAGCAAAAAGAATACAAGACATCTATCAACAAATAACATCAGAAAAAACAAACGTCGTTCTTCTATGGGTTCCATCACACGTAGGAATCCCAGGAAACGAGGCAGTGGATAGACTAGCAAAGAAAGCAATAACTAACAATAACGCAAAAATAAAAAAACGCATGATCCATACTAACATATTATCGATTCTAAAAAACAAAACTTACCAGCGGTGGCAAGAGGAATGGAACGAGACTAACCAAAAATTAAATAAAACAAAAAAGACCATAAAGCCATGGAATTTTCAACCACAAACTAGATCACTGGAGACCACACTGACCAGATTAAGGCTGGGACACACCGCAATCACACATACCCACAAATTAACAAAATAACCACCACCACAATGCATAAGATGTCAAGTCAGCCTAACGGTGGAACATGTAATAATTGAATGTCCTGAATATGATCAACAAAGAAAAGAAAATAAAATACATCAACAACTAAGAGAAGCACTTAATCTTGAAGAAAGCAGTATTACTAACATAATAAAATATCTAAAAGATATTGAAATGATTACAAAAATTTAAAACGAGGGTAATATACGAATTAATTATAATGTAGATGATGTAGGTGCTAATAACCTAAATGTTGATGCACGTTAATCAAAATAAAAAAAAATAAATTTATTTCTTCAGAGGTAACATTTTGTAAGTAGTGATTCATGCTAAGAAATCAATTTTTTTTTAAATAAAACATTAATGGCAATGTAAAAATCTACACCCTAACTTGCTTGTCAATTGTATATTTCTGTGGATCTACTCAGTTATCTATCACTGAGGCGCATGAACGATGGATTAACGAAATGCCCGCTATTCATTTGTGCGCAGAAGTAGTAGACAGACGAGTCCATTTCTTGTAATAAAAAATATTATTGTTTCATTTTTCTCCACTCAAACAAAATGGTTATTTTAATTCAAAGAAAAACGATTTCACTGTGCATCGAATTGCACAGTAGAGTATGGCAAGTGAAGAATAAAGTCAAGTCTTTACTAGCCTATCCAAAAACCAAAATTTGTTTTTTTATAATAGATCAATCAACGTTTTAATAATGAGGACATTATAAATTCCGTTAATAAAATGTAAAAATTAAATTAGTTCCGTCTCGGAAAGGGCAAAATCTCAACTTCTGTTCTGCATGATTACAATACGTTTTCATACTGTGAGATAAAGTAAAAAGGAGAGGCAAATAACATTCGTATTAACATTCTTTGATCTTTACTGAATAACACATTTTCATTTTATATGTAATAATGAATGGCATGAATAAAATTTGCAAATATGTTAAAAACTGAAATGAAAATAATTGTAGTATGTAACTTTTACCTTTTGTAATAATGCCAGTGTAAAATATCCAATTCCGTTTCTCTAAAATTTTATTTTGTCATAAGAACTACCTACCCAATTTAAACAAATTTTCAGCTCCATTTTAAATCACATATTAATAACATTTACTAATTTTTATTCACGCAACCCAATGAATGATGAGGTAAATAAGCATTTTCCAAAATGAGAACATACACTACTGTCATAAAGCAGTAGTTGAAAAATAAAAGAAAAATTATTTTTGTTTCCATTTTTAAGTTTCAATTTTTGCCAAATTTTATTCACACTGCCCGTCATTACTAACACTTTTGCTAATAACATTTCAAAATTTTTCAATAACTTTGTTACTATCAATGTTATCTTGATGTTGGTGTGAATTTCTCTCGACTTGATGGAATTATGTTACCAACATAGTTGACAGTAATAATGTTATTACGGTGTAGACGTCCCGATAATGTTTATTACCAACAATTTGATAACAATGCTATACAGCGTGGACGCACCATGAGGTATTAAACTGTGGACTGGTTCGTACGGAACTGTCCACATTCCCCACATTGCCAGTGCGCCCCTGAAAAATATAATATAAAAAATTAATGTAAAAATAAGTTTTTCACAAACCTTATATTAATTATTACTATTAAAATTGAAAAATATTTGTTAAATAAATAAAATTTAAGGAAATTATTGGCATTTGCTGAATTTATTTATCAATAAAAATTAAGCAATTTCACAACAGTAATAAAATAAGCATTTCATTTCTATTCTAAAATATTTGTTGAACTTCCATAAGCGCTACTATCTGATCCCGATTGTTTTACGATTGGTGAATGTTTAGTTGAGAGTAAAGATTCATTGTCTGAAATACATAATCAATTTTCGAATGTAAAAATAAAGTTAGTACTATAATCAAGTTTAACACACACCAGAATCAGAAGAATCAGATTCTCTTGGCGAGACTTTACAACCGCGAGCTAAATATGACTTAAGCTTATCGCTTGCGGCTAAAATGAGTCCTAAAAACGGTGGAGATGGTGACATGGGTCTCGATAAATATTCTGGATGAAATTGTACTCCTATATAGTAAGGATGATCTTGTAATTCAAAAATCTCCATACGTTTGATGTCTGAGTCTGTACCTGTGGATAAAGAAGTTATAAATTTGAAATTAATAAGATTTCTTTCTACACATACCAACAAAATCCAAACCAGCACCTTCAATTTTGTTAATATAATCGGGGTTAACCTCGTACCTGTGACGATGTCGTTCATCAATTTTGTCGGAATTTGCATATAAACGCTCTATAAAAATTAAAACATTAATTAAGGTGGTCTCTCTATTTGATGTACCATTTCTTACTTATTTTAGAATTGGCACCGCAATCTCTAAATATTGTTGTTCGGGTACCTAGTCTCATGGTTCCACCCATATCGCCCGGGTTATGTTCGGGCATATCAATAATAACAGGATTAGCTGTATCGGGATTACATTCCCTAGTATGAGCGTCGCTTAAATTTAAAACATTACGCGTAAATTCAATAACAGATGTTTGAAATCCTAAGCATATGCCTAGGTATGGCTTTTTTGATTCTCTGCAATATTTGTTTGCAGCTATTTTACCTTCGATGCCCCGTTTGCCGAAGCCACCTGGTACAATAACGCCTTTACAATCGCATAGTTGTTTCCACGCTTCGTGATAAGCCACGCCGTCCTCGTTTTCCATCTGCTTTTCTAAGTTAGATGCTTCTATAAATATTATCTTAACATTATAATTTACGGAATGGGCAGCATGTTCTAACGCTTTAGTAATAGATGTGTAAGAATCTACAAGACGGGTGTACTTGCCCACTAATGCAATTGTCACTTCATTTTGTAAACGATCAATTTTATTAGCCAAGTCCACCCATTGTCTCATGTATCTACGTTGTAAAGGAGCTACTTCCAACTTAAATCTTTCTATTAAATATTCTACTATTCCGTGAGACTCCATCAGTACAGGAACACGATAAATTGATGATAAGTCATGTATACAAATAACCTAAAGTAAAGTGTTTTTAAATTCGGCTATAGAAAGGAATCGTCGATCAATTCTTACCTGATCTGGTGGGACATGACAGAAATTAGATATTTTTTCCTTAACACCTTCACCAATTGGTCGTTCAGATCGACAAACTATAAAATCGGGAGACAATCCCAATCCACGTAACTCTCTGACGGAAGCTTGCGTCGGCTTAGTTTTTTGCTCGCCAGCTGATTTAGGCTGCAACAGATTATTTAACTATAGAAGTTATTTGCAATCGTTATTTAATTATCGATTTCTTACTTGTGGAATTAACGACACATGTGCAACACAAAAGTTTTCTCGTTTCACTCGAAATTGGAATTGTCTGAAAGCTTCGACAAAGGGCATACTTTCGATATCTCCGATGGTACCGCCAAGTTCTATTATACACACCTGAGGTGTTTCTTTTGTTTTAGAAACGGGAACATGAGCTATTCGTTCGACCCATTCTTGAATAGCGTCGGTTATATGTGGAACCACTAAATGAAAAAAAAGATAATTAAAAGTGCCGACAGAGTACACGTGGTTACAAACCTTGAACTGTTCTCCCTAAATAATCCCCACGTCTTTCTTTGTCTATGACGGTTTTATAAATTTTTCCAGTCGTGATATTATTATCACGATGTAGTGTAATATTTAAAAATCTTTCGTAGTTTCCCAAATCGAGATCTACTTCTCCTCCATCGTTTAACACGAATACTTCACCTAGGATAAAAAAGAGCACTCTAGTCTAATAATATGAATATTTAAGTAAGGGAAAAAAGATAATCAATAGAGGCCCACAACTATAGGGTTCTCAACATCACATCATCAAAATAATTGGTTTTATAGCCTATGTTATTATAATACTTACCATGTTCGTACGGTGAAAAGGTTCCCGCGTCCAAGTTAATGTAAGGATCTATCTTAATCGCAGTTACTGTAACACCTCGACTTTTTAAAATAGCACCAAAAGAGCTGGCTATAACGCCCTTTCCGACACCGCTGATAACACCACCTGTTACCAAAATATATTTCATGTCGAATTATATGAAGTTAACAATAAAACCACTATTGGATCCAAAACCAATAATGTAACAACTGCGAACAACTTAAATTAACCTTTATTATATACAGTCGAAAATGCGGCGTGCTTCGCTAATGCCGAGTTTACATGATTTCATTTGATAATCGATTATTTGGTAATACTAATGAGTTTACTTAAGTAAAATAAATTGGTGATATTACAACAAAATAAATTTAAAATTTTGATTTAAAGAAACAAAACACATAGTTTTAGTCATTTTTTGAGACGATTTTTTAGATTCGTCATTAGAATTTCGCTAAGTAGATACATTCTAGTACGAACGCAGTTTTATTCACTAACACGTGTTGAATTCATTTTTAATTTGTGTTCATTGTAGTTCAGAATATTAATTATTATTTTAAGAATAATTTTTAATATTTTATCTTTCGTTTACCATTCTAATTGCAATTTCACTTATTGTAAGTATCTAATTAGTTTAGTACTATCAAATACATTTTATGCTTAACCGGCATTTTCATTAACTCGTAGTAATTAGCTGTTCTTTAAATTGTTGTTTGTTGGGAATATTAACCTTTTCAAATTCTTTATTTAGTTTTTATAATAAATTACATCTTGCACAAAGACGGGGCCATTTTTGGAACATTGACCAAATATATCAAACTTACCGCGTACAAAAAAAAATTGTGTTTCTTTTTATAACTACTGGATGGCGTTAATAAAAATTCGCGATTGAAATTAATTTTTCCTCAAGATGTGTTTTTCAGCCAATAGTGAATCAGTGTTGCGTTTGTGATGATGTCACAAAGGAGAAATACTTCATGTCCAAAACATGAAAAATAGAAAAGAACAGCATGTGTTCTTATGTATAGCCATGGGCTTAGAAGCTTCTAAGGTCCAGTATTTCCTTAGATCATATACAGTGGCGGTCACATGAAAAGCGCATGGTGAATTTCCAAAGAATATCGAGCCGTACAGGTATAAATTTTAGGGGTAGGGATTTTTTTCAAAATCAGTTGTAAATTTTAAGTACTTCAGTTGTTACCTAGTGCTCTTAGAGTGTGCAATTTATTTAAAAGTAACCATAATCGTGCCAAAATGCCAAGAACAGGAAATTTAACAGAATTGGAAAAGCACACCATTTTAGTTCTACGTGACGAAAACAAATCCCAGAATTACATTAGCAAAAAGGTGGGTTGCCACAGACGAACGGTAAGTCGGTTTTTAAAAAAATTTGACGAAAGTGGCAGTAGCAGGCCGCTACCAAAGGGAAAACCGCCAAGAAAGACGACAAAGGCCGTTGATCGAGTTCTTCGTCGAATGGCGCTCAAAGACCGTTTCAAATCTCGTCTACAGTTAAAGGCTGAATTAAAGAAAGCAATGGGAATTGAAATAAGTGTCGAGACCATTGGTAGGAGGCTCCGTGAATTCGGATTAAATGTATATGAGGCCGTTAAGAAGCCGATGTTGACGAAAGTCATGATGAATAAGTGGTTGAAATTCGCAAAAAAGTATACCAATTGGTCCGAAGAAGATTGGAGTCGAGTGATTTTCTCCGATGAATCTAAATTTTTGTTATACGGTTCGGATGGAAAGCGATACGTGCGGCGATTTAAGAATGAAAGATTGTCACTACAATACACCATAAAAACAACCAAAAATAAAATGGGATTAATGGTGTGGGGTTGTTTCTCCCAACGTGGATTAGGTTACCTGAACATCATAACAGGTACCGTGAATGCTAATGCCTATATCGAAATATTAGAAGAAAGTTTAATGCCATCGGTATCAGAATTATTTGCTGAAAATGAGGATTGGTATTTCCAGCAAGATAATGCACCATGTCACACGGCCAAGAAGGTATGCAATATTTTTATAAATAATTTTTTTTTTTTGAAAATCATTAATCATATCACATTCCTTATACATTTTTAAAATAAATTAATGAGAAATATAAAATAATTCGCCTCTATTTTGTGTTTCAGGTAACACAATATTTTTTGAATAATGAGATTTATATTATTGATTGGCCTGGAAACAGCCCTGATCTTAACCCCATTGAAAATTTATGGGCAATTATGAAGAGGCACGTGGTCGCAACATCACCTAAAAGTATCCCAGAGCTTAAACAAGCTTTACAATTTGTATGGGACAACAATTTAAGTGAGCAATACCTGAAGAGCTTAACAGACTCGATGCCACGCCGGTTACAGGCAGTCATAAAGGCCAATGGTGGTCATACCAAATATTAAAAATAAAAATACTTTAAAAACACATAATGTACATTAATTTTTATTTTAATAACATTTTTACTGCTTAATTATGTATAAATTTTAATTATCATTGAGCTATAATCATTATTCAAAAATCGCGAATTTCTTTTCTTAATAAAATTTTTTGATTTTTTTCATATTTAAAACTGAAAGCCATCACTTGTCTACACGAAATTAACACTAAATTACCTATAGCTTTCATCTACTTCTGAAAAAATTTCTTACTCCTAATAACAAGACCTAATAGATCGGAAATTTGTTGGAAATTAACCATGCGCTTTTCATATGACCGCCACTGTATATCAGGGGTGGCCAACTTCATTGTATATACGATCGACTATGTTTTTTAAAATTTTTCGCGATCTACCTATTAAAATCTTAATATAATAATTTAATATTAATATTATATGGACATATCAGGGTTCTCACTAAATTTTCCAAATCAAATTTCCTGACTGTTCCAGATTTTCCCTAACAAAGAATAAAACATTTCCCTGACATTTCGATAAATCGGAAGATAAAAATTTAAAAAAAATCTTAATTTTAATAAAATTAATTTGAAATTAATATTTTTTTTTTCAATTTCAAAATTAAAAAAATTTAACTTTTAATTTTTGAATAAAAAAATTCAATTTTAAAATTGAAATTATTTTTTTCTCCAAACGACACGAAAGTCAATTGTTTCATTATCGATTTTAAACACGAAAGTCAAACTTTTCCTTAGCGACATATATAAAACCACGTGGCGTAGAGTTTTTTTCGAAAGTAAAACTGCCTAGGCAGGTAAAAACATAACTAGAAATGTGACATTATTTTAATAAAATTGAGTAATTCTGGTATCTACCTTTTCCAAAAATTATTTTAAGTTTATTAACTATTTCAAATATAAAATTTTAGAGCGTAATTTAAAAATAAGTAGATGTAAACTTTGACTTTGATATTTAAATTCTTAAATATACCAACTTAAAATTTTAATTTTAACCAAATAATTAAAAATTTGATATTTTAACCTAAAAATTTTATTAATGTTTAGAAAAAAAATTACCAACATAAATTGAAAATAGTTGACAGATTAAATCAAAATGTCACCTTACTTTTGTTTATTTTTATTACAATTTGATTAAATTAAAACTGGTTGCCGATTAAAATTATACACTTTTCGAATTATTTGCGCGGAATCGATCTGAATTTTAGCATATGCATTCCTACCGATAATTCACAAAGGAGTGTGCACTAAGCGAGGGGAGAGAATTTTTTTGCTCAGTTTTTTGATATCTAACGCCGTTCTCGAGTTATTGCTAATTCAAAAAATTTCATAATGGCTATCTGAATTTTTGCATATTCCTTCCTACCGATAATAATTTACGGGGGTGTGTACCAAATAAGGGGGGAGAATTTTCTGCTCAGTTTTTTGATATCTAGCGCCGTTCTCGAGTTATTGCTAATTTTAAAATTTATTTTTGAATTTTGTTCGTTTTGAGAAAAAATAACATGTTTTATTCGGATGGAAAGGTAACTTTTCCTGCCACGCAAGTTTTCCGTTCGCTCGGCTCGGCTCGTTCCACTCACCTCGCAAATGAAAAAACTCGCTACGCAGGAAAAGCTAATCTTTCCATCCTAATAAAACAATAATTTAGTTTTCCTGACTTGGCACTATAAATGAGAAATTCCCAGACTTTTCCCTGACAAAATTAGGAAAATCTTAAAAATTCCCTTACTTTTCCAGATTTTTCAGGTTTTCCAAACAAGTGGGAACTCTGCATATAAATCATACTTGAATTGTATTTATTAAGGTAAAAGTAGACAAAGCAACATTTTTTCTTAGCTTATTACGAGGAGGAAAGCGCACAGACCCATAATACACCAGATTTCTTTATTTTAACATATTCTTGGATTTCTGTAGATTTACCCGGATTTCCTAAAATTTTCTTGGATAAAATTACTTTTGCATTGTTTCATGATTTCCTTTCAAAAAAATTAAAAATCAAGATTATCTGTAATTTCTAAGATTTCCTTAAATTTCCGTAAATTTTCTCAGATTTCCCTTCACTTGTACAACAAATCTCCCCAGCGGTTTCATAGTCGGTTTATTTTAAATCACGACTTTAAACTCTGATCTTAGTTTAAACCACAATTGAAATACCGCCCCTAAGTCCATGTGATCTTTATTTTGTTATTATTTATTAACGTTTCTACGAAATTTCAGTTTAGTACACTTTATAGTTTTTAATTTAGTGGTAAATTTGAGTAAATAATTCATATTTGTGCCACTTTTTCAGTGTTTTTTTGAAGAATTAAAAAAAAAATTATTATTAAATTTGCCAATTTAAGCTATTATTTTATTTAATTTTAAGCAATTTAATTTTTATAATTTTTTAAATAAATAATTATAAATTGAAAATAAACAATTTTTTAAATAAAAAATTAAATAAAACAATAAATTGCTTCAATTAACAAAATTTAATAATAACTTTTTATTTTCTCTATTAAAATTCTTGAAAAATCACCAAAAGTGGTTCAAATATGTAGAAATATGCATTATTTACTCAAATATGCACCAAATGTTGAAAATATGCCAATTATGCATTTTGATAAGCAGTTTTTAGGATTCGTTTTTACCTAATTGGTCCAGATTTCATAACGAATCTGTTGGCATATCAATATTAAAGAACATGCAAATGCATAAAATCAGAGCTCTAGTTATGAATTATAACAACTTAATATGGGGACGTGCCTCTTTTGAGAGAGGAACAGTCTTGAAATTGCCAACTATTTTGCTCTCCGCATTATACGAATAACCTTTTTTTTAGCTTTCTCACTATTTTTTCAAGGGAATGCTACAATTTGTGCGTTTTGTAACAACTAGTAGTTTTACCAACTGCCAACTATCTCTCTGATCTATGAACTGGTTAGTGAAAATTGCCAACTGTTCACAACTTTTGCCAAGTCAATTACCGAAGATTATTGGGAGGGGACCTCCCTCCATCTCCCCTTGGGTACGTCTCTGACTTAATATTTGGAAGTTTGCGGCGACCGCTACGGCGCCGTGCCGATTTGAACCGATAAAACAAAAGTAGTTTGGGGGGTACAGAAAAAATTTTTTTGTGAAATTATGGCGATAGGATGCGCAAATTACGAATAAGTACAGTAGAATTCGCTTAATGTGATCACGGATAATGTTATCAGTTGGTTATTGTGATCATTTTGACTGGGAACCGGCCGCTTTAAGGATGTATGGGAGATACATTCGGAGACAAAAGTAAGGTTAATTTAAATTTGACGAATATTGGTCTAATGTGTGTAGTAAAATACTTTTTAAATATCATAAACAATAAACAAAGTTATAAAAATGCAGGTGGAAAGGTTTTTTTCGTTTAAATCGGTTCATTTTCTGAAATTACAAATATTAAATTTGAAAAAAAAACAAAATTTTTATTAGTGACTATCCCTGCAATCCAACCTACTAATAAATAAAAAATGTAATAATTTTTATGAGTAAAAATTGATATTATGTTGTTAAAACTGATAAAAACCGAGATATACATAATATTTGTAATACCAACAAGTTTTAAATATGTTTAGGGTTCTTTTAACGTCGAAATCTATATTATTTTTAGAGAATTCTAAAATTCTGTATCGGTTGTTCAATTACTAATTAATTTCTCGAAAACGAGGTAGTAAACCTTGATGAAATTTTGCTAATACTTTCTTCTATTTACAAGCTATAACTACAGAAAATTTGAAAAATTTCTTATATTTTGGTCATATATTTTAAGCTAATATATTACATAAAATGTTGTTTTTCTCCAACCGTATTAAAAGCAGTACTACATTTTTAATAGCATTACCTCAAATGAAAGTTGACGTTTTTGTTACTAATATAAAAATGCGTACATTACTAAGCAACACTTTTTTTACGTGCATTAAAAGAACTTTTTTATGATAGACCGTGGCTAGACCTAAAAATGAATTAAATATCCTTGTCAAAAACTATGACAACTTCAAACAAAATGTTTGAAGTACATTAAATTTTGAATTTCGCATTATTAGTATTTAATTTTTGGTTGGAGAAAAAGTAATATGTCTCATTTGGATTAAATGTGAAACTTTGTTTGACGTGCAATTATTGCATTCCCTCGGCTCCGCTAGCGCTCCGCCTCGCAAATACAAAAAAGACAATGTACTATTTTCATAAAATGATATTTACATTATGTAATTTTGTTAAGATTTCTTAAGATTTTGCTTTAGATTTTTATTTAGTTAAAATTCATGAAAATCACGTATTAGGGAAAATCGAGGGATGAATCACGGTCAAAAATTGTGTACACCAGACTTCCTCCTACTTCGGACTTCCCAAACTTCCCCGGACTTCCCCAGACTTCCCCGGACTTTCCCCGACTTCCCCAGACTTCCTCAGACAATGTGGCAAATATTATTGTGTTTCTTTAAGAAGTAAATTATTCATTATAATTATGACATTTGAGATAAATTTGAAATTTTGAATTTACAATAACTCGAAAACGGCGCTATATATCGAAAAACCGAGAAAAAATTTGTGCCTAAAAATTCTAGTACTTCGTCATAGGAAACCATATGCAAAGTTTCAGATCAATAGCGCGCAAGAATGGCGCGGAAGAATTAATATCATTTTATATATCAGACTTCCCCGGACTTCCCAGACTTCCCCAGACTTCCCGAACTTCCTCAGACTTCCCCGGACTTCCCTAGACTTCCTCAGACTTCCCCGGACTTCTTCAAGCTTCTCGGACTTCCCCGGACTTCCTCGGACTTCCCGGACTTCCCCAGACTTCCCGGGACTTCCTACAAGCTGTACACCAGACTTCCCGGGAGATTTACCCCTCGGGGAAAATCACAAGGTGTTAAACACTAAAATACTTGTCTAAATAAAAATCTAAAGCAAAATCTTAAGAAATCTTAACAAAATTACATAATGTAAAAATCATTTTATGAAAAACAACATTTTATAAAATATATTAGCTTAAAATATATGACCAAAATATAAGAATTTTTTCAAATTTTCTGTAGTTATAGCTTGTAAATAGAAGAATTCTGCAGCGGAATGGAAAACCAGGGGATTACCATTAAACAAGCAACAGAGGATGCTCATTGCTTTCTTGTGCAGACAGTTCTGGAGAAGAGAACTTCATATGAAACAGTTGTCATCATTGGAGAGGATGTGGATCTACTGGTTCTCCTAAATGGATTGGGCTCTAACGTTGACTACGTGTTCTTCCAGAATAGTGGCAGGTGTGAGGCTGGTTGTCAACAGTTATAAGTTTCAATCGAGGAGGCTTGTTATTCTGTCCTGGATTTGAAATGTTCCTCCACGCATTTACTGGCTGTTCAAAAATGAACACCTTGTGGAAGAGGCCAAGAAATTCCTGCAACCTGACGTCACCCATAAGCAAATGGAATCATCTGCGAGAAAGTGCCTGGTGATCCTTTATGGAGGGGGTTCTGAAGATAACCTCCACACTCTCCGATAACATTTATTCGTAAGAAGTGCAGCCAACGCAAAGGTCCATCTGGCTTGTCTACCCCCAACCAAAGAAGCTGCTGCTCGACACAGCTATTGCACGTATCAGCTGGTGCAGAAGTGGTTGGGCGTGGATAGGGACCCATCCAACTGGGGCCGAAGTAGAAGCAACCACGGACTCTTTCCCTTACAAACCACTACAGACTCTGCCCCACAGACTCTCTTCAAATTTCTTTCTTGAAAATTCCGCAAGGGATGCAAGGAAAGAATTTGCTCATGCCAAAAAGCAGGGCTGAAGTGTATTGCTTTGTGCAAGTTCTGTCGAGGCAAGACTTGTATGAACGTCGGCCTCATTGAAATTGACGACGAGGAAGACCTCGAAAGCATCCAACCTATCACTTTCTCGTCCAAAGGGTTAGCAGCACACGAGGACCAACTTGGGCCCTCCAAGAGATTCCAGTTTTGACGGAGAAGTTGCAACTGTGAAGTCTTCAACACGTACATTTTGAAATTACCATTTTGTGGTATTTTCGATTTAGTAAAGCCTTCCTTCTTGTTAACAATAGCAACTATTGGTTTCTCAATTCGTCAGGCTCCAATAATTCCTGTCCCTACCCATATTTCTCTAATTTTTTTTTTCTAAGATAACGAGGTACCTGTTAGGTATAGATTTCGTTCAGGGTTTAAAAAGCTGAATAGCTGCTCTAAAACTGAATATTCAATGAATTTTCTCGTAGAATGAGTATTACAGCTAATATTTAACCCGACAGACGACAAAAACTGAATTTTTGAACTTTTTTGAAAAAAAATTCAATATTTCAGGTCTTGTATCTTAGGATTTATTGGACTTAAAAAATTGGGATTGAGCTCAAGTTGTAGGAAATGTTTACAGCTTCAAAAAATAATGGAATTACTTTTTCCGTAGGAAGCATCGTTTTTGGGGTTTTGGGCCAAAAACTAGAATTAGTCGAAAAATGTAGAGGTGCTCAGAGTTTTCGAAAATTTCAAACATTGTCTAACGTTGCAAGAAAATAAATTAAATATGTGCATTTGGCCATTAACCCTTAATCGCTATCTTGTGGTCACTGAGACCACGGCAAGTTTTAATTTGTGTTTATTTTTCGCCTCGTTCAAAATTAGTCATTATGGGTTTCAGTACCTTTAAGTTACATCACTCCTAGTGTGTTGACAAACGCGAATGGTCGAAAATTGCCTTGTTTTATTTATAGAACGAAAACAAAATAGCTAGTGGTCACTGTGACCACACGATAGTGTTACTGTAATTATTATGTTTCTAGTAAACGTCTCATTTAAAGATTATAAAAATATAAACTATCATTATTATTGTTCATACAACTGTGTAAAAGTCTTAACCCAACTAAATGAATTTTTAATTATTATATAATTTCAATTCACAAACCGATATGTTTGCAGTGCAGCGCGTAATTGCGTACGAATTGCATACAAAAGCTGTGATTTTCTGGTGTTGTGGTTTTTGCGATATAGTTGTTTTTTTTTTTAATTTTTGTATTTTAACTATAATTATTCAAGTATGTACTTCAAAAAATTATGATTTAGTTTGCTTAAATATGTTTTAAATTAAGAAAAAAAATTAAATTTTAATTATGTCCTATAAAGGTGTACAGATATGCTAATAATTTCTTTTGTGGTATTAAAAGTTAATAGAATTTCAAAATTAATTACTTTTTAATTTTTTTTTGCTTACTAGAATACCAAATAAAAGATCTGTTGCAAAAAAAAGGCAAAAAGTTAAGTTGTACGTGAGTAAACGAAAGAAACAAAGCGTGGTCACTGTGACCACACAGTAGTGACAGTGACAATTATTTGACGTTAGTTATTAAGCGTTAACTTGATTATGTCTATATCTCTTTTGACTCCCGCTGTAACTTCAAATGCATTGACCAGTCGGGCCAAAAACGACCACTTTACAACCTTGGTACATAAATTACTTTTTTTTATGGTTTTCTGTGGAGTTTTAAAAGAAACGTCTCTTTTCTCTGCCGCGGTGTACGGCACATCAAAGAAGTACAATGAGTTGTTAAAGTCGCGGTCAACAAAATAATCCAATTTTTTGTGAGCATAATGTCATGGAAAAAAACCATTAGCTGAGTGGGTTGCGGTATCTACTATAGTTATGGTTTGGTATTGGATAAAATTTATTTTAAAGTTTATGAATTTATATATTATATATATTAAAGATAAACTAGAGGCGTGACTTCTTGGGAGACAAAACTAGCTTATTGAAATCTCGCTCGGAATATTTTAATGTGAATTTTTCACATCTAATAAAATGAGCGTAAAGCGCAAATTTTTTTTTTCATGATTACTAATTAATTTTTAACCGGCGATCGTCGATTATTCCTTCTATTTTTTGCACGAAAACTAAAATAACAATTTGAATCATAAACAACATATTTATTTATTACACTTGGTTATCATTATCAATTACTTAATTGTATCTATGACCTTAGATTACAAGAATTACATTGTTTAAATACGTAACGCAGTGTTGAAATCGTTCTTATTCTCTTAGAGTTCCTTCAATATGGCATCTTCTGGAAGCTTAGGTAAAATTTTAAATTATTTTGCGTGCTAAACATTTGGATACACGTTTTTATGTTTATTTATAGCTCTCTTATCCGTATCGAATAAAACTGGCTTAATCTCTTTGGCTACCAATCTTAAGGACCTTGGTTTTACATTGGTCGCAAGTGGAGGTACCGCTAAAGCATTAAGAGATTCTGGTCTCGCTGTTAAGGATGTATCTGAAATTTCTGGAGCTCCTGAAATTCTTGGGGGTAGAGTAAAAACTTTACATCCAGCAGTACATGGTGGCATTTTAGCAAGGTAATTTGAAATGTTTTTATTTTACACCTCCTAGACTTTCTATTTATTTAAGATTAACTCCTTCCGACCAAGCCGATTTAAAGCAACAAAATATTGATTTAATAAGAATAGTTGTATGCAATTTGTATCCATTTGTCGACACTATTTCTAAGCCAGGAGTTTCAATCGAAGATGCTGTTGAAAATATTGATATCGGAGGTGTCACTTTACTTAGAGCTGCTGCTAAAAATCATCAACGTGTGACAGTTGTATGCGATCCACAAGATTACCAAAAAGTAATTGAAGAAATTAAAACATCCATTGTTAAAGACACTTCCGTAGAAACCAGGTATTGGGTTTTTTAATCATTATGTTTTTTAATTTTTTTTTTAATTCATATGTTGTGTTCCTTTTAGACAAACTTTGGCACTTAAAGCTTTTACACATACAGCTGATTATGACGTTGCCATATCAGACTATTTTCGTAAACAGTATTCTGGTGGAGTTTCACAATTAACATTACGATATGGCATGAATCCTCATCAAAAACCCGCACAATTGTATACCACTCTCTCAAAATTGCCACTTACAGTTGTAAATGGTTCACCTGGATTTATAAATTTGTGCGATGCATTCAATGGTTGGCAACTTGTTAAAGAATTGAAAACAGCTTTAAATTTACCTGCTGCTACCAGTTTTAAACATGTATCGCCTGCAGGAGCTGCAGTTGGTATTCCTCTTTCAGCTGATCAGGTAAAAAATCATTTGAAAATATTTTTCTGTAAAAGTTGTGGAAAGGTATATGAAGCTTAGGTAAGAGTTAATCCAGGATCAACTCACTATTAATCCAATCAGAGTTTTCAATGTCAAAGATAACACTGGGTTAACTCTAACACAAGCATTAGATTCTGTTGTAGAATCTCTTGAGATTAACAGAATCTCTTGAGATTATCAGATTAGGGGATAAAGGATTCTGTTTTTTTTTTTAATTTTTTTAACTAAATTTTATTAATTTTACAAATATTTCGACACCTCCTACGTAAACTATCGTAACCCACAAAATCCCAATTTTTACTTTTTTGCAGAAATTGACTGTACTATATCTAATCTTAATGTTACCAAAGCGAAAGTTGCAAAAATTATACCGATTTTTTTTTAAATTGCAACAAAATACATTGACATTCCACTTAAGAGCATACACATTACAAACTTTAAAATGCTCTCCTGTAAAATTAAGATTTTGAAGATACGATAGTTTACGTAGGAGGTATCGATTTTATAATTCTGTCAGTATTACAAATTTAGGGTAGATAACTTTCTTGAGTGGATATTATGCAACCAATATTGCGATAATTACTGGTCTACGTCTATGAATTATGAAACAAAAATTTTTTTATAAAAATTTAAATTAAAAAATATATCAAACATTTCACAGAGTGTAGGTAGGTAAAAATTGTTAAAATAAATTTTCATAATACTACTTAGTAATAATTTAATAAATCAATTTCCACAATGAAGTTGAGCGAAACGTAGACCAGTAAACAGTAGTTTTGTTGAGAAAGGTCCAAATTTACGAAAAAATATAATAAAATTTATTGATAGTTTTGATTATATTTTTTTATAAAATTTACATTCCTTTTTATTGTAGATAACACCTGTTTTTATAAACAATTAAAATAATTAACAATCGTATATAATTTTTGCGTAAACAGAATTTATAGAGTTGATAAGAAAGGTCAAATTGCTAAATGTTATTTTCATTTTAGTAACATTATTGATTATTATTTTTTGTTCAGCTTAATGTTACGGAATAATAAAAAAAATTAAATAGAATTATACTTTATCACCATGTGTAATACATTAAAATTTCATAAATTAGTTATTAAATTTACAAAATAAATTTTGAATCAATAAGTTTAAAATAATATCATGAAGGCCAGATTAAATAATATTATGAATACAAGCAGTAGCTTCTTGGGGCTCATCTTCAAGCCTACAAATATAAGAATAAATTAAAGTACTAATAAGATCCCGCTCTCAGCCGGGTAGTCACGCTTTTTTAAATCTCAAAAATCTAGATATCCCCTAAATTGCATCTTTAGAATTTAAGTATTAATAAAAAATAAGAGTACCTAATAAATTTTACATGTTAAACCCTGAAGATTCTATTTAGGGAAACTGATTGAATATACTCATTAAACATTAATAAATAAAATAAAGCAAACATTTTTTTGGAATTATAACTGTTAAAACTTGATACATATAATACTCTATAGTGGCCTATTAAAATATGGCCTATGTTCTATAAAAATATTTTATGTTATCAAAATAATTTTAGGCTAAAGTATGCATGGTGTCTGACTTGGCGGAACAATTAACGCCATTAGCTACAGCTTATGCCAGAGCTCGAGGTGCCGATCGCATGTCATCATTTGGCGACTTTGTTGCCCTATCTGATCCTTGCGATTATGCAACTGCTCGTCTGATCTCGAGGGAAGTTTCTGATGGAATTATAGCTCCTGGTTACACCGCGGAAGCTTTAGAATTATTAAAAAAGAAGAAGAATGGTGGATATTGTGTGTTACAAGTAAATAAACATTGTACAATTTTGTAATACGTTTCTAAACTTTTTAATAAACTCTAGATTGATCCTAATTACGAACCAGATTCTATCGAGCGAAAGGTATTATTTGGCTTAACTATGGAACAACAAAGAAACAATGCAGTCATTGATAAGACCCTGTTTTCAAACGTAGTGACTGCTAATAAAAACTTACCAGAATCTGCTATAAGAGATCTGATTGTAGCCACCATTGCTTTAAAATACACCCAAAGTAATTCTGTTTGTTATGCAAGAGACGGACAGGTAATAATATTTATTCTATTTTAAAAATGATTTATTTTTCACTATTTTTTGAATATAGGTAGTTGGAATAGGTGCAGGACAACAATCAAGAATTCATTGCACTCGATTGGCTGGAGAGAAAGCAGAAAATTGGTGGATGAGACAACATCCTAAAGTGTTAAACATGAAATTCAAAAAAACAATCAAACGCGCAGAAATTGCAAATGCCATTGATAATTACGTTAATGGAAGTGTTGGTTAGTTATAATAGTGAACATTCTTTAATGTAAGCTTTAATTCTTTTATTTTGTTTATTTCAGGAATTGATATGGACATGAAATTCTTTGAAAATATGTTTGAAGAAGTTCCATCTCCAATAACACAAGAAGAAAGAAAGAATTGGATGAAGAACTTGAAAGATGTGTGCTTGGGATCCGATGCGTTCTTCCCATTTCGAGATAATATCGACAGAGCATTTTTGGTAACTTAACAATTCAATTTTTTATCGCATGTTTTATTTAAAATTTTATTTTTTTTAAAGAATGGAGTCTCATATATTGCCAGCCCTGCCGGTTCTACAAATGATGAAGAAGTGATTAAAGCATGTAATGAACATAACATAACAATGGTTCATACTAACTTGCGCTTATTTCATCATTGATAGAATAAAAATATTCTTCATTTTTATTACAAAATTATTGCTATATTAAACGATATATTTTCAAATAGTTTTCTATTTTAATAAGTTTATTTAAGAATATTAATGTTATTGTTAGATAACAATATTTGCTAGTGTTGGTATGTACTGGTATCGCTATCAATAATAATTATTGTTATTTAAATTTGTTTACCGGCAATTTTTACAAAATATAAATTATAATAAAGGCAAAATAATACAGTTAAACTAAACAATGATGTTACTGGATTTTAACATCTTTTCATAGATCTAAATTAGGATTTTCAAGTAAACAAAGTAGTTGTTATAAAAAAGTTACAGGTCAAACTGTAATAATTGTAAAAAATTAGTGAACCAAATTCTTATTTACGATCAAACACCCATTTGTGAGTTATAAAAATATTTTTGAGGACTCCGAGGCAACATAAGCTTATAATACAGTAGAACCTTGATTTTCTATGCCGACTGAGACTGTGCGCTGCACGGATAATTGAAAAACACGATTAATAATAATTGACGTTTTTTTGTTAATATTACTAAATATACTTTACTATATAGTAGATTACAAACAAGGAACATATTAATTAAAAATTGTATTTGAAAAAATCAGATAATTTTGTTTGTTTTTGAATTTTACTTAAATTAAGTAAAGTAGGTAAGCAGAAATTTAGACGAATTGACACTTATCTACCGACTGTTAAGTCATTTGTTCAAAACATTAAATTCAGCGAAATTTTATATTATCTATAATAATTATCTATATAAAAAAAAAATCGATATATAACGCGCCCACAGATAAACCACTTTATGGATAATTGAGTTTTTACTGTAGTTAGATATAATAAATTAAAAAAAAACAACTTTATGATTAATTTATCAATCACTGATTGATATATTGATACATATACTTTGCAAAACTAAATGATATGCTGTTGTAAAATATTTTTTTAGAATTAGTCCATGTCCATATTATTTAAGAAATAACAACTACAAAATATAATTTTAGCATAAAATGCCAAAATTTATCTAAAAAAATAAGTTTTTTGTCAGTTTGTTAAAAGTCCCCCATTGTCTTGGATTCTGTGCAGCTGTAGCTGTATAGTTATGGCACTAATTTTTACTGCAATAAATACCTATTTTAGGGTATATACCTACCTATTTAATTTTAAGATTGAAAAAATTTTGGAAAGAAAGGGATTTAAAACAATTTAAATTGCTATATTGCTGTTAATATTGTTTAATTTAGTGCTAACGGCATTATTAGATAGTATCAGCAGGACACTGGCGGCTGCCTATGTGTGGTAAGTGTGACAATCGCACACTTATTGAAATGTAAAGCTGGAAAATTTATTTTAAAATTGAAAATAAAAATATAAATTAAAATAATAATACAAAAAAACATAAGAGGTTTTTGGATTTGTAAGGAAGTCTGGAAGTGGTAGCACTAGCAGTAAGTAGCAGTATTTTATTAAATACTTGACGATTTTTATTATTTTGCAGTTTGTTTTAGGTGTACTCATATCTCATATTAGTAGAATTATTCAAAATATAACGTACAGTAGAATCCGCTTAATGTGATCTCGGATAATGTTATCAGTCGGTTATTGTGATCATTTTTTTTGGAAACCGGCCACTTTTTCTTTCTTTTTTTTTTTTTTTTTTGTTCTAATCCAAGTATTCTAAAATTCGCCTTTTTCTAAATTTCTCTAATTGTTATCAGTTATCAGTTAATATTATTAAAATGACCTTGGCCCGAAGTGATCACATTAAGCGGATTCTACTGTATAACTATAAATACAAACTTTAAATTTATTTCTGTGAAGAGTGTGCGCATTATTTGCATTGCTAATCTACTAACTTTTGTGGAAATTATTATCAGTTTAATATTTAATAGAGCAAAACGCATCAACACCGGCCAGATTGATAGTGCGGTGACGTAATTTCCGTTTCACCGGTCATGATGGCATTTTTAAAAGTGATATGCATTACTAAGCAGCGATTTTCGTTAAAATTTTTGTTTTTAAAATATGAAATATAATCCAAATTGAAAAATTAAATTTTTAATTCTTATGTATGCTATTATGAAAGTGATTCAATCGTAGGCGCAACTAGGGGGCTGGGGGGGCTTAGTCCCCCCAAAATAAATTGACTACGGTAAAAAAATGGATATTTCTATTGATATAGAAAGCGTAATCGACGTAAGTCCTCGTTTTAGCCCCCCCCCCCCAAAATAGTATACCTAGTTGCGCCAATGGATTCAATGATTACATTTTACAAAAAGGATAATTGCAAGACGAATCTTCTACATACATCGGCGGACAACTACTCGTGCTAAAAAGCGCTTTTAACCTGATTCGTCTTTGCGATTTACAAAATGCTCCGCACCAAAAGTGTCACGATGAATTTTTTATCGATTATGCAAATATTGTATCTTGTCATGTATACATTGTATACTACAATGTAGTTCTCTCGAAAACAATATAAAAATATATTTTTATATGAAAAATTTGAAATTAAACATTTAAAGTACTTCTTTCAAGAGAAAACGTATTAAGTTTATATAATATTTCATATAATTGAAATTGGGGAGAAGTTTTAATGAGTTAAATTCTACTATGTCAAGGTCAAACAGGGAAAGATAGCAGGTGATACTAAAGTAGTTTTGTGCCTTTCATAGCCGACAGAAAAGTAGGTACTGTAGTGCTTATTGGGCGCGAAAAGAAGGTAGGTAATATGTATTATTAAATTTAATAAATTAGAACTAATTGAATTTAATAAATTAAAACTAATTAAATTTAATTAATTTCATGTTAATTAAAAGTAATAAAAATCAATATTATTTTAGAGCTTTATTTCTATTGAGTCCGTCAGAAATTTTATTTGTTGATATTCTTCGTTGAAAGCTCAAAATAATATTAAATTTTATTAATTAACTTCTTCAATTAAAGTTTTAATTTATTACATTTCACTAGTTAAAAATGTATATATTGAACGGGTCTCTTTTAGGTAGGGGCTTCCAGACGGCCCGGGATATAAAAAATATATATTGTTTTAATTCACACTTTAGAATTTAAATTATATTAATAAAAAAAACAACTATATTGTTTTAGGTAAGGGGGGCCTCTCAGATTACTTCCGCCTCAGGTTTCCTCAGGTGTATTCACGCCACTGTCCATCCCTTTACTTTTAATTGTTATATCACAATTTAATTTATTTCAAATTAATTAATTATTAAAATACATACTTACTTATATTTAACCTGAACACAACTGATGAATGCTAAAGAGAACGGAAAACGAATATACACATAAACACAAAATAATATTATAACCTTTTATTTCCATTATTTCTCGTAATGTCGAAACTTGAGTCTTAATTTAGGTTATTATGCGATTTTTGTTTTTCTCAACCCCTCTGCATTTGTAGCTTGTGCAAAAGACTGCTACTATACCACTGATATTGGTATCATAAGCATTGGATGTGTTTATAAAAGAAGTATTTATCTAAATAGTAGATCATTTGACTGAAGCCACTTACATATACACTACCATGACAGAATAAAATAGACACCATAAATTACAAATATTTATTTTTATTTAGAACAATTAATAAATGTAAAAAATTTTTTTTTACAGTTTTAATATTTAGTGGCTCCTCCTTTGTTTACACAAAGGAACCTAACACAAACAGGAAAAGGAAAGTATAAAGCCACAATCCTCTGCGCTAGAAATTATTTTTCTAAAAATGTACAGCAAATTTTCAAAAGTTTCTAAAATCGACACCTTGAAATTTCGGCTTGCAGGTTGCCACCCCTTGAAAAATTGTTGAAAATGTAGAAATACTCAAGTATAAAAACATATGGTTTATATTAATTAGACTTAGTGGCTGTGAACAAAAAAAAATTAGAGTAAATTGACAAGAAAAAAAAATGTTAAAATTGAAGAAAAAAAATTTTTAAATTTAAATCTAAAAATATGTAAAATAAATGCATCAATTATAATAAATAAATATTTATATTAATTTTTTAAAAATATAATAAGCGTTTACGTCAATAAGTACATAAAATATGCAATAAGGGATTAAACCCACCTCCCCTTTGCGCGGGAACCTGTCCTGGACCGATTTAGGGCTCATGTCGCCACTGTCCCTATACAGTCATAATGTATACAATGTACGTCATAATGTACAATAAGAGGGGTGGCAACCTGCAAGCCAAAAAAGTGACAACCATTTTACACCATTTTAGAATATATATGAAAAAAAATTGCTAACTCATGATATGTTTAGAATTTTTTAAGAATAATGAAAAAGAAACACAGCAAAAATATTTACTTTAAATTGTCTATGAAAATGTTCAATTTATGGGCACAGAACAAAAACACAATTTTAATTTTTCATTTTTTAACAAATAAAATTTCACACTTTATTTAGCAGGGACCCTGTTATTGTGTTCGTGCGCATCAAAATTAGATTAAAAGCAACAACTACTCGTTTGACATCGATGTCCGTCGAAATTTTGGGGATGACATTGCTAGCATGTCGAAATTCGGTAGGGGTGGCAACCTGCAAGCTTCATACCTCCTACTAATCTAATATAACCTATCGCTATCACATGTGAAAATGACAACTTGCACTATAGAATCAAAGATAATAAAACTTAAAGATGTCCAACGCTATACAAATTTATGTGTATCCCAATCGACTCCCAAAAGTAGATGGCGACACTAATTATATTTTTTTAGGTTATATTTTAATTTGGTTTTTTTTAGTTTGTCATGTTTTTTGTAGGTTGTAACCATGGAAGTCTATGGAAGTAACCATGGAAGTCTATGGAAGTCCATGATTACAACCAACAAAAAACATGACAAACTAAAAAAAACCAAATTAAAATATAACCCAAAAAAATATAATTAGTGTCGCCATCTATTTTTGGGAGTCGATTGGGATACACATAAATTTGTATAGCGTTTGACATCTTTAAGTTTTATTATCTTTGATAGAATATAGAAAATCACTGGAAAATTACAAAGAAATAAAACAAGTAATTTTTTAACTAAAACGTTTATTATAAAATATGGTAATTGTCAAAGACATTTTAAATGTGCCTTTAATATGGACCATTGGTGTTTTTAATATGGACCACTTATTAAAATCAAAATATAGGAATCATGCTCACTTCCAGCACAATCAACATGTGCCCACAACTTGCACTTGAAGCATTATTGCAATTAGGGACGTGACGAAAGAGAAGAGGAGTCCCCCCAATAATCTTCGGTAATTGACAAAAGTTATGACGAGTTCACTAAAAAGTTGGCAATTCACTGAACAGTTGAGCAGCATATGTTAAATAAAACAAATAAAACTATTCTAAAAATTCGAATTTTTACATCTCCAGAATTAGTATTGTTTCTTTTAAAATATGCACAGCCCTAGAATTGGATTGACATCCGTCCCGGTACACCGGGACATGTTCCCTTTTTGAAACTCCAGTCCCGGTCGTACTACAAAATGTTCCGGTAGGTATTGAAGTATTTTTCAGTTTAAATTTTTTTTTAAATTTTTAAATTTTTTTTTAATTTTAAAATTTTTTTTTAATTTTTAAAATTTTTTTAAAGAAATTAGCATGTTGTCCCAAATACTCCCCTGTACTTACAATACTACAAGTTAACTAAGTTTTTTTTTTTTTTTAGTTACAGTCAAATGTCCCGGTCAGTACTTACACAATTATGGCAACTCGACCCTAGAAATAGTATGCTAATTCTTGATAAAAATCAGAAATACAAAAATTATAATATTTTGAATTAGAATCCCCCCCTAATTTTTTGTATAGGTACTTTACCTACTTAAAATCACCAGCAACGATGAACGATAAGATAATACATTTTTTTTTCTAAATGAGATTACTAAAATTTCTAAATGAAATTATTACATTTTTGTGAAAATAAATAACATTTTTCGTTTGGCATTGAGTTTTACATTGTATGAAAATTCCTTGAACTACGGTGATTATGGGAATTATGTCATCTACGGTTTTGTGCACAAAAGTTTTGTGTAAAGAATGCGAATTTCACTGGTCGCTGAAGTGATGGTGAATTTTTAACTTGTTGACATTTAGTAGTTGATAAAATTTTTGTAACCGACAAGAATATAATATGAAATGATGTAATGAAAGTTAAAAATCGATTTTCTGATTTGAGGTTATTATATTGACTGCTCATCACATAAACCTACTTATGTCATCGTTATTTTAATTTAAAGAAAAATATTTATTTCACGAATTTTGAATTACTTAAATTGCATGTTTTATCGAGTTATGTAACGATAAATTATATTAATAAAAATTTTGAATCATGGTTTTTGAATCAATTGTGACCGATGTGCTTAATCGAGTTCTTGGCGATTATGTCGAAAATTTAGATAGTAAACAACTCAAACTCGGAATATGGGGAGGTAATAATTGTACAAAAACTAGTGTTTAATTTTGGATTTATTCTATTATTTTAAGGTGATGTCGTTCTTACCGATCTTATTTTAAAACCCTCGGCGTTAGATGACTTAGATTTACCAGTTCAAACTGTTTATGGTCGTTTAGGTAATTTATTAAATTTAATTGTTGTGTAAAAATGAATTTAATGATTTCAACAGGCAAACTCGTATTAAAAATACCATGGAAAAATTTATATGGTGCATCCGTTGAAGCTAGCATAGAAGGGCTTTATTTACTTGTAGTTCCAAATCAACAAGCCAAATATGATGCCGAGAAGGAGGAGAAGAAGGAAGTTAAAGCCAAACAAGACGAATTGCAAAGAGTCGAAGATGCTAAAAAGAAGGAAGCTGAAAAAGGTACCTATAATAGTTTATAACATACAAATGTGACACTAACAATTTATTATTAGTGTTGCTGGTGTACAGCTTGACTATTTTGACTTGTTTGTGTTATAACATAAAGCTGCTGATTTAGATAACTTATTTGAACCTGGAAAAATTATTCATTTCATTAGTAATATCAATCATCGATCAATGATGTTATATTGATTGACCTGATAGGCGCTCAATTGTAAAGAATATGATATATTTGAAAGAATATTTAGTTAACTAAACGGCAAATAATATTATGTAGTTAGTATTTTAATGAAAGAGAAAAAATGCTAATATAAATTGTCATAATATGGTTTTTATCAGTTATATGCAACTGATTGGGTTTGTCAAAACTTTTTATAGGCTTGTTTGTTTGATTTCCTTTGAAATTAATAAGAATCGTTTTTGTACTATAAATTTGAGTGTACACAAGTGCACAACATTTTGCATTTGCCTAATTCCTATTGGTCAGGTGATCAGTTGAAAATGCAATAAAATATGCACTGGTCTTTCAATTTCAATCCCCCAAGATAAATATTATGTACTTATTTTATTTATACTTGATTATGTTTTTTTGTAGATAAACCTAAAGCTGATGATACGTTTGCTGAAAAATTAACAACTCAAATAATTAAAAATGTTCAACTTAATATTTCCAATATTCATATACGATATGAAGATCAAGTGACACATTTAAACCATCCATTTGCTATGGGCATAACTCTTGGTAATTTATCTTTACAAACAACCGATGAAACCTGGAAACCTACCATTGTGCAAGAGATGGTTACCAAGATTTATAAAGTATTATATTTTACATTTTTATTTAGAAATTATTTAACGATACAATTATTTATAGGTGGTTAGTTTAGATGGCTTGGCTATGTATTGGAATTGCAACTCCCCTATGTATTCAAATCTTCCAGTTGTCGATATGCTGCATCACTTTAACACCGAAATAGCTAACAGATCTTCAATACCTAGCAATTATCAATATTGTAAGTATTTATTTTTGATTAATTAAAAATTATTTTAAATTAGCTAACTCGGGTCTTTGGTTATCGAATCAAAGTAATCAAATAAAAAATTCCCATTACTAGTAATTTTGTTTATCTATAATATCTTCTATATATTGCTGTGTATTTTGAAATAAAATGGGTAGGTGAAAATTTGTTATAAAATTTATATTTTGAAAAAAAATTTTGTGATTTACTTTGAATTTGTATTTTGGTAATATTGATGTATACACATAGCTATTGGGAGTTTGAGTTTGAAAGGGGTTAACCACGTATGGTGGAATATATGAGATTTGATTTAATTTGAAATCAATACTATTACTTAATATTACAAGTTTAAAAATTTGAACTTAATAAAAGATAGAAAAACAGCTTGAAATATTTAAATATGAGTAATTCCATGTCAACCGGGACAGCTACGAAACCTCATATCTTCAAAAGCGCCTGATTCTTTTTTACATGTTTCCGTACTATTAAAAAACCCTACTGAATTTTTTTCAGATTTTTATAATAATTATTTTGCAAGTTATGGACAATTAAAAATTGCGAAAAATTGATCGAACGCTCTCATTCAAATATTAATATTTCTGGTTCTATTGAACTTACAAAATCCAGTTTTAGCTCATTTTAAAGCTCTTGAATTTTACTTTCGTTGTAAATTTTTTATATTTTATGAAAGTTAAAAATTCGATAATTGTTTAAACAATTTAATTTTAAAATCGATTTTTAACTAATTTTACCACCTTGGAAAATTTTGAAAAAAATATGAGCGTATTCCTCATTAAATTTTCTACTATAGTCGATCCCAGATACTAAAAATGTAGGTGATAGGTCAAATGCAAAACCACATTCACACAGAGAAACGTCATTTTAAAAATTCAAATTGAATGCGTTATATGTGTTGCCTAACTAAGAATGTTTAAAAGTTACGACATAATTTTACAAAACTTATTTTCATAAATTTACTTCAATTTTAATGCGATTTTGATGAAATAAATAAAGAAATACTGCATAGGAACTATTTAATATAATACAAAAAATTAAATGTTATCTGTCATCAACACGTAAATTTCGCTAGTGTGAAGCCGCCTAATTTCTAATCAATTTCATTGGTTAACATTTCGAGGTCATCGTTTTAGTACAAATTCTTACTATTTTCTTAAACGAAATGGACTATACTGCCGTCCTAAGCTAGAACGCAGTAACTCCATTTCTTATAAGGTTTATTTATATCGCTTTTGAGGATTATTACAACAATATCTGTGATCCTGCAACACTAAAAAACAGTAAGACTACTAATTATTGCATATAACTATAAGTCCTACTAGTTTTTAGTGTTGCAGGATCACAGATATTGTTGTAATAATCCTCAAAAGCGATATAAATAAACCTTATAAGAAATGGAGTTACTGCGTTCTAGCTTAGGACGGCAGTATAAGTATGTAAATTTCAAGATGGAGAACAAATGGACACTGATGCAAAAAAAAAAAATTTGTAGCGCCAATGGTGCTGCTCATGTATTATACGCACGAACTGGATTATGATAGAAGATTGATGCAAGGATTTAATCATATCTCGTTAAATATTAAAAAATATTTGATCCCTGATCTGTATCCCTTGTTTACCTTTGATCGGTGAGCAACGAATTGAAAAGAGGAGGCTGTGGAAAAAAAATTACGTGACCGTAAATGAGAATGGACAGAAAATTCAGAAGCAGAAAAAACAAAAAAAAATCTAAAGAAATCACACCGGATTTTTTTAGAAAATGCCTCTAAGTCAAAATCGGTTTTTGGAAGTTAGCTAAACTCAAACCGAAACAGTGTGTACTCCTTTGAGCGAGAGGAATAAAAATGTGAGATTGATGATGCATGGATAGCTTATCTTACATCCAACAGACTACAGCCAATGCAGAAGTTAAAAACTGCTTGGCTCGAATGTTATGCAATCCACCAACAGTTGACTGCCATTTAAAAAACTGTATTAACTGTCCCGATACATCAAATTTAGAAGAGCAGTTTCAAGATTTATTTGAAAATGAGTTTCGAGACTTCGTAACTTACAGACAGTAGATATCTGTTGATCGAACAAATTTGGAGACGATGCAAGCACCTGTACAGGATTTTTTAGAAAAGCTGTACGTGACGCTCGATGGACTGGTAACTCATGCATTCATTGCTGAACAACATTGATTTGAAAATCGGAGAATGCCTAATTAAATGCGTTTTTTCCGAAAATTATGCATTCGTGATCCAAGATGCCGTTCAAAGGATACATTGGAATAACAACCAAGTGACACTACATCCAATTGTTATTTACTACAAAGAAAATGGAGACATAAGACACAAGAATTTTGTCGCGATTTCACAATGCTTGAAGCACAATACAATTGCCGTCCACTTGTTTCAGCGACAATTGATGATATATTTGCAGAGACAGATTCGTCATGAAAAAGAATTTCATAAACCTCTGTCACCACGCAGACGATTTTCGCGTGCCAGCCGAATGGCACTTTTTTGAAACGGCACATGGAAAGGGCCCATGTGACGGCATCGGAGGGACACTCAAGAGATTAAAAGCCAGTATGGAACCCCGTCAGGATCTCATCAACACACCGTGCAAGTTCTTCGATTGGATTGAAAATAATCCAAATATCAAAAATATCGATATTTGTTATTTCACCAATAAAGAGTACCATGAAGAAGATATCATCTTATAAGCTCGATTTGAAAGAGCAAAGACTGTGCATGGAATACTTTCTTTACACTTTGTAGAACCAATGTCACAACAAAAAGTTAAAAACAAAAAAAATTTCAGCCAAAAGGAATTTCTTACAGTTTCTGTATGCAAATAAAAAAGTTTCATGTAAATTTATTTAATATTTTTGTCGAGATATGATTAAATCCTTGCAATCTCCTATCATAATCCACTTCGTGCGTATAATATCATGAGCAGCACCATTGGCGCTACGAATTTATTTTTTTTGTATCAGTGTCCATTTGTTCTCCATCTTGAAATTTACATACTTAGTAGAAAATTTAACGAGAAACACGCTCATATTTTTTTCAAGAATTTTCAAGGTGGTAAAATTAGTTAAAAATCGATTTTAAAATTAAATTGTTTAAACAATTATTGAATTTTCAACTTTCATAAAATATAAAAAATTTACAACGAAAGTACAATTCAAGAGCTTTAAAATGAGCTAAAACTGGACTTTATGAGTTCAATAGAACCAGAGATATTAATATTTGAATGTGAACGTTCGATCAATTTTTCGAAATTTTTGATTGTCCATAAATTGCAAAGTAATTATTATAAAAATCTGAAAAAAATTACCAGTCATATTTTAGTAATATGGAACCCATATAAGACTTGACTACTGAATCGGAGACATTAAGGTCAAATTTTACCAAAATTTGTCCCACTTGACTTGACTCATATAGATCATAAAAATTGGGAGAATACAAGATAGTAAAGAAAGCTAACATAATCGCATAAAGCCGACATAGACCAATTGGGAAGCGGTTTAAATCTTGGTTGCGTCAGGAAAGCAACGGAAAATCACCCTATCAATTTATTATATCTCCTAGTCAGTCATCTCGACTTTGTCCAAGTTGATTGTCTATGCACTGCGTAGTGTATGGCACTCAAAGGAGATGAATAGAAAGAAAAAAGAACTGAAGTGAATCCTAAAAGAAGAAAAACTAAAGTGAATCCTAAAATTAAAAATAATGATTTATAAAAAGATAAAATTATTTGATTTGGATGATGAAGATGAAAGTTCTTCTAAGATTAATAATAATGTAACATCTAAATTGGAATCCTTAACGAAAAATTGGTTTAAAATTGATTTTATTGATTATCTGTAATTAATAAATATAACAATTGCGTTTGAACATGGCTTCCATAATGAGAATAAATGTAATATTAAGATAGGAAAGCCATATTGGCGAAATAAAAATAAATTCTGTAAATTGAAACAGAAAACTATGCTTGATTATTTGAAAATTTGGTTACTAGAAAGGTTTCAAGTTGAAAAGAGCTATTGGAAATTTTATTATAAAATTGGAATTTGAATTGAATCTTTTATATACATCTTAATACAAAAAACTATTTTTTTTTTATTTTAAATTTGATTTCATTAAGAAATAAAAAGAATAAGATGATCTAATGTTTAACTGAATTAGACTGGATAATTTGGAGAATAATGTTCTAAATATGGTATTTAGACATCATTATTAAGATTGATTTAAAAAATGTTTATTCGATATGTTTATGATTTTGATTTACGAGTTGAATTGACGATATAAAATTTATGATGGAATTTTGATATTGTTGTATAAATCAGTACATAAATTTGTGAATAGGTTTGTTTATAATTTGATTTTTGGGTGTATCTAAGCTGGAGCACGTAAAAAACCTAGAAATTCGTAAAAGAATGGGCGTCAACCAAACAATAATAGACACCATAGATAAAAAACGACTGATGTGGTACGGCCACTTGCAAAGAATGGAAGATTCCAGATGGCCAAAAAGAATATGGGAATGGGAACCCCCAACAAAAAGAAAAAGAGGAAGACCAAAACAAACATGGCAGAAAGATGTCCAAATCGCAATGAACTCCCGAGGACTCGCAGAGGGCGATTGGGAGAACCAAAAGGCTTGGCGCGAAGGGTGCGAAATACGATCAAATAAATTGTAAACAATTCCCTAAATATACATATATATATATATATATATATATAATTTAAAATAATTTTTGAAATGATTATTTGCATAACAGCTTGAGATTAAAGTGACTCTAATTATTGAGATATTAAAAATTTGAACTTAATAAAAGATAGAAAAACAGCTTGAAATATTTAAATGTAGATCATAGAAATTGGGAAAATACAAGATAGTAAAGAAAACTAACATAATCGCATAAAGCCTACACAGACCAATTGGGTGTGTGTGTATGGTAATGTATGGCAAGATGGGGTTGATTGAAAATTTCCTTTGAATATTACAAATTGAGCATCAGTAATGCACAACCTCTTTTTTTTTTATAAAGGTCACTTATTTCAGTTCAAGAGCACAAATTACGCATATAATTTAATTTTTACCTTTTATGCTTTCATCAGCATAATCGTCAAATAATACATTTTAAAAAAAGCTATAGCTTCTCAATGATAATGCCAGACTGTTTTCATTTTGGTTACCTGGTTTTTAATTTCGAAAGGTTATAGAAGTTGAAATTAAAAAAAAAATGTAATGTCATTGCTGTTTCTATGTTATTTGACGATAATGCTGATGAAGGCACGTAGCCGAAACTAGTACATTTAATAGAATTATAAATTTGATGAAAGTGTGCTTTTTATTTCTGTTATAATCGATCACCACGATACCTATATGGGTATTTCTCTGTAAACTGGGCAACTCGTTGTCTCAGGCCAATATTACATAAAAAAATAGAGATTATTATTTATTTCGTAGTTAACTTTAAAAGATAATTACCCAATCTACCTATGCTCTATGTACAGTGGCCATTTAAATCAACTTTATTGTATCAAAAACGTTTTTATAATGGTGAAAAACAGTCCTCTGACGTCACCAAAGCAATACGCTTTAGATTCAAATTAATTATAACAATAACTAGGGATCAATTACATTATTTGATTATTTGAACAATATTATATGATTGTTAATTAGACCTGCTTATTTTTCTATTAATATATGTTTATAAAGCTAAAAAAGTGAATTAAAGTTTGTCTTCGCGTTTTGTGAACAGTTCCCTGGCTATATAATAAATTACGCACCACGTAGTCTACAGCTTAAAATATTGCGTTGTTGCATGTAACAACACACAAATGACCTAAAGCTGAACGTTTGTTACCAAAAGTGCACGGACGCTATTATTTTTTAGAGCTGCACGAGATTCAATCTGTGGAACCCTCCTCGCAACCTGACAGTGAACAGTCCTCTGGCAAGATTTATTTTCAGTTCTTTTTGTATATTATATTTTATTTTTATAAAATTTATTTTCTTATAATAATAGATAAAATATTCCCTGTGTAGAAGGAATAACATAACTTAATTATATTTTGTGCTACCTTCCAATGAAATCAAATTAAACAGTCCTCTGGGCAACAGTCCTCTGGTTCATAACAGAGCAGTGGACTGTTTCCACCTCCAGAGGACTGTCTGTATATGTATCGGTCATTATTTCATATACACATATCTTTTGAGTATGACGCCAAGGAAGAAAAAACTCTCTAAGGTAGAGATTTTACAAAAAAAAAAAAAAGAAGCTGAGCGAAAGCGATATGAGCATAATTAAAATGACCCACAGAAAAAGTAAGAACTTAAGGGAAAAAAACGTCATGTGAAAATTAAAAAACAACTTAATTTTGCTATTAAAACGGTATTTTCCATTTAAATACGCAATCCGCTGGCATAGACAACACTCCCCTGTATAGATTTTTCAGAAAATGCTCAATATTTCCTAAAGTAATGGAAATATTTTTGGTTCATCTGCTGTTTATTATTAACCAAGTGATATATTATATTCCCTAAATAAGATTTGTGCAATATATAAGCAAAAAAAGACATAGACACTTTCTTAGATAAATTAGCCCAGTTTACAGAGAAACACCCATATATGTTTTAAGACAGAGTGAATATAAAAATATTTATTTCTAACTTGAACTGAAATTATTATAAAACTAAGATGGGGTATTTTAACTTGTGATAGGCACTATCGTAATTTTTTGACTATTGATATTAACTATTTTTTACTTTCCCCATACGTATACGTATGTATAAGGGAAAGTATTGTAATCCACTCAAAAATCGAAATTTTGGTATTAAAATGTACTGGTCGAATATTTTGAATATTTTAATATATGTTCAAGATTAAACAAAACATAATAAATATTTCAATACATTGATGACTAGTGAGAATTTATCTAACCAATACAGAACTACACATCCTCTCGATAAGTAAAATTGATAGTCAAAATAAAACACATTTTTGTTATAAACCACACTAATTATTGAAATTCTTTGTGTAAAGCATTTTAGCTTAGGCTCACTTATCTTGCAATTTACTTCTATAGGATTTCACAAATATTTATTAAATAATCGCTAGTTTCTACAAACTTATTTATTTGAATGTGTTTCAAAATTATTTAAATGTAATCATTTATGTAAAATGAAATTCGAGTTTTTGAAGTTTATTTCACTTGATTTTAAGAATAATTCTTTTGGTAAATTATCTTTGCGGTTTGCCATTGCCTTCCAAGGGAAAACGGTCAAAGTCAAGTTGTTGCTCTGCTCCGACTCGAATCGGGAATTTCTTACAGTTGAAGTAGGTACCTGTCTACACCTAAATTTAAAGAATTGAAAACTATCTGCTTCTAACGTGATTTGAAGCTGGGCTTAAATGGACAATAAACCAAGATAAAATAAACCGGACAATTCAGAATACCAGTAGTAAAATCTTCACAGGTCGACTGATGGAATGCGGGAAAACCACGATTTAAACCCTAGTCGCTTCGAATGCACTGACATCCTTATGATGAAGATCGAAAATCGAGCACTCTTCAGCACAATTCGATGCGAGCTATGCAATTATAAAACTAAAAAAAAAATGTTCGAATGTATAAACAAGAAATTTTTATTTTTTCACCCACGAAGGTTTTAAAATTGCTGGAAACCAGCGATTATTTAAATTTGTACGACTTTTTCTCGTTTAAATGGTTCTGCCTGTTGTTTAAACTTCACACTGCAGTTGATTTAACGACGTTCTTACCCCCGAATTGCCAGATGATTGATTCTATGATTGCTACTTATATTATAAAAATTAAATTATAAAATTTTATTTGTCAAGTGACGTGCCAAAAATTTCACTGATTCTTAGTTTCTGCAATAACTGAAAAATAACTTTCTAAAGTAGGTAACTGCAAAATTTAATCTGATATAATATTTAAAGATTAACGAATCGAAATGGAATAAAATAAAATTAAAACTTTCATCAAAAAATGTATTAATGTGTTTTCTGTGATAACTTTAGCTGAAAACTTAAAAATAAAATTGATTTTTATTAGTTTAATTAACTTGTTACATTGAAATTATACATAATTTTGTTAATTTTCACAAGTTAAGAATTTATATATTTAAATAAATTGAATGAATAAGAGATTTTATATTAAAAAAATGTCGAATTTCTAAATGTTCTTCATTCATATTGGTTTCCTTAAAATATTTTCCGCCCAACGTTTTCAGGAAACCACTTCTTAACTTTCTGATTACTACAGTTTTAATTATAAATTTTTTCTTTTGTTTTTATTAAAAATTTTTTTTTTCTAGTGTTGGGTCCAATTAACTCTTCAGCACGATTACGTCTTAATCCTAAACCCGACATGGACACGCCTTCATTTTCGATACCGAAAGTTCATTTGAATTTGGAAATGGAAAAACTCTTAATTGGTAAATATTTTTCTTTATAACAAAGGAATGTCTATATAATTTATACGATTCGTTTCTAACTGTTTAGGAATTAGTAAAGCACAATATCAAGATATAATAGCTTTAACCGAATCAATGGATCGCATGATGCGTGGAATGCCTTATCGTGAATTTAGACCACATGTAACAACTTATAAAGGTCATTACAAGGAATGGTGGCACTTTGCTATTTCTAGTGTCTTATCAGACGTCCGGCGAAGACAGCGTAATTGGGATTGGAACTACATACTGAGCCATCGTAATGCTTGTAAAACTTATGCCTCTTTGTATCAGACAAAATTAACTAATAAAAAGGTAAGTTGATATTATCCATTTGTAATTTTGAATGCTTAATTATTTTCTTATAGGTTACTACTAATGTACAAAATGAAATAGATTTGGTTGAAAAAAAGTTAGATGTTTTTAATATTATCATTATACGTCAAAAAATTGAACTTGAAGTAGCAAGGTTGGGAAGGATAAATTCGCAAGTAGAAAAGAAAACTTGGTTTAGTAGTTGGTGGGGCAGTTCTAGTCAAGCAGATACGGAACTAAATGAATCGACCGATATATGTGAGCTCTTGTTTATTCAAAATAAAGTGTTTTATTGATTGCTTGTTTACAGTAAAGAAGTTTGAAGCGGCAATGACTCCCGAAGAAAAGAATCGTTTGTATAAAGCCATAGATTATCAAGAGAATTCGTCACCTTTAGAATATCCAGAAGCATACGTTGATCAAACTTGCACTTTTATTTTGAGAGCATTAGAAATTCAGGTACGCGACGATGCGTGTTCTGTACCAAAAGTAATTACTACAGAACTTAAAGGTGTAAAATGTCGTCTGGATACCAGGCCTGCTGCATCTGCTATTAAGTAAAATAAATTTTAATTTTCAATTAAATAATTTTGATTTTATCTCGATTTTAGAGTTGCAGTTAACATCGACGAATTTGCTGTTTATGGATTAGAACAAGATGACTTCACCCCTCAATTGGTAACTTCTAAGACACACAGCGGCGAGAGTGGTGCACTTCTTGATGTCTTATTTGAAACAAATCCTTTAGACAAAACTTGTTCCCAAAGACTTCATCTTGATGCAAAACCTGTGAAGATCATTTACGATGCATTAACTATTAACAAAATCGTAGACGTTTTTAAAGTTCCCTCTACATCATCTTTGGAGCAGTGAGTTTTAAATAAACTTTTATGTTTCAAAATTTTTGATTTAATAATTTTTAAAGAATATCGGCTGCAGCTGGTGACAGATTAAGCAACATCAAAGAAATGTCTGCAACTGGATTACAACATACAATAGAAACACATGCAATTTTGGACTTAAAAGTAGATTTGCATGCTCCATTTGTTATTATACCTTATGGTGGAAAATATACTGGCGTAGAAAATGTTTTAGTTGTGAACTTGGGTCGTGTTCAAATATTGTCTGAAAAACGACCAGATAGCATAAACATTAGCAATTTACATGCACAAGGAACTGCAGGAGATAAAATATTGGAAACAATGATTTTGCAAAGTTATGATAAATTTATATTAGAATTTACCGATTTGCAAATTGTTTTAGCACAAGGCGGGGAGGATTGGAATAGGTATATCAACGAATCAGTAGTCACGCCATCACATTTGCTAAGTCCTCTTAGTTTAAATTTAACATTTTACAAATGTCTAATAACCGATGATCCTAGACTACCTCTTACCAAAATTAGAGCACAATTACCTTCCATTTCTTTTAATATTACCGATGTTAGGTTATTATTATTAGTTGCTCTTGCGACAAGTATTCCTTTACCAGAAGAAAATCTACCCAAAAATCCGCCTCTTATGGTAATTTAAATTTTTTTAGATTTTAATTAACTTTAAATTTTGTTTGTTATTAGAAATCTTCCCGATCTCGTGGTTCGAGTTTATCGATGCTAAGGCACTTGGATTTAGCCGAAAAACCCAAGGTTAAAACTGCTCCAGTTGCTGAAGTCGATTATCAAAATGATTTTATTCAATTTACAACTTTGGAGGCTTGTTTTATAATGAAAGGTATTTTTTTGCAATTACCATAAAAAAGGGTTACTTTGAAGTTTTAAATTATAATTTCTTTAATAGTTTCTTCACAGATATAGTAGTGGTATTTGATCTTAATCATTTTGATAGTATAAATTATTTTATTATATTTTTATTTATTTATACTAGCAAAATAATTATTCAATTATAAATTCTGTGCTTTGAAGATTGCTTAAAGTACAAAATCGTATTATTCTAAAAACTTTGCAAATCATTTAGTTGAAATGCTGTGGATAGTCGATTGAGTAGGATGGAATTTTTATAGAACTACGATTCGTAAAATGTGTTTCGGTTTTGTGTTATGGTTTTAATATATTACAAACTGTGCAATTTTCTAAAAAAGTTAGTAATATAACAACTGAATTTATTGTTATGAAAGAAAATAACATAGCATTTTTTGTCATAACAACTAAATTCGGTTGTTATAATTAACAACTTTGCTTAGAAAATTAGACGGATCGTTATAATATACATAGATAAAACCATAACAATGTTATTGTTAGTAACAATTATGTTATATATAATAATATATCAATAGCAATGTTATTGTTACTGATTCTTGTTCATGATGTTAATTAGAAGATTGATTAGTTTGTTCATCCATTTATTTGAAATCAAAATTTAACGATATTCTTAGAACTACTAGTTACAAACCATAATAACCCACCTTTTTTTGGTTGATGTTGTTGCATTTATAATTAATTCGAAGCTGAGTAATACATTTTTTAAAATCATAATTAGTAGCTTTAATACTTTTAACTCTACCAATTACTCAATGTGACAAAAGATACATAATAAAAATTGATATCAAAGTAACTTTAAGCCCTGTTTTGTAGTAGTGGTTTTTTGTAAATTGTAATATTTAATTTTTAGAGTTTTCAATGGTATTGAGTCACCAAGAAATGTCTTCTTCACCTAGTGAAGAATTAGTTCGTTTTAAAATTAATTGCTTGGAGTGTGATCTTGTTCAACAAACTTATAATACCAACGTTACCGTTCGTTTAGGTGAAATTGGCTGTAAACAAAGTCATAAGGATGATTCTATTAAAGTTATTGATTCTCCTTTGAATACCAAAGACGGCGAGTATTTGTTTGTCGTCAAATTTTCTCAAGTCGATAAAAAGTCTCCAGAATTTCATTCTAAACATAAATCTTGCGAAGCTTTACTTAGCCTGCAATTTACTTCTCTTAATGTAATTTTACATCAAGAAGGATTGCACTCTATATTGAAGTTTGCAACAGAGCTTCAGTTACAAGTAGACGAAATCTTAAATACTTCATCGAAAGTTAGAAATGCCATGAACGCAGTAGCAAGTGTGGAAAGAACTCGTAGATTATCATCTATTACGGAAACTGTTGTTAGCAACGTAAAACAGTCGAGATCAGGTATTAATTATTGTTTTTATATTTTCCAATGTTTGCATAATATTTTATATTTTGTAGCTAGTAAAAAAGTAGATTCTACAAGGGTAAACGAAACTATACAATTTAAAGTGTCGGCTCAGTTAAACGAGGTAACGGTTACGTTTGCTTGCGATAAAGCTAAGATATCTACATGTGCAATTAAAGGTTTAAAATCTGATGTTATAATGAAAAAGTTTTATACTCAAGTAGAGGCGCAATTATCGGAAATTATGATTACAGATTTAAATCCTAAAAGTATACATTCGCAGATTTTAACCGTTAGTAGTGACGAAGCAATTAAAGCACAAATTGTGTTATACACCGATGCACATAAAGCTATTGATCCAAATTCAGTCGACATGTCAGTTCAAGTTACCATGGGTTGCTTAAGAATAGTATTTCTTAATTGGTTTGTTTTAAATATGCTGGTTGGTTTTCTTTATTTTTAATCGCTAATTTTTAATAATTAATATTTTTATAGGACTTTTTGAATCAATTTCAAGCTGCACAACAGAGAATAATTGAAGCGTCTCAAGCAGCCGCACAGAGTGCAAAAGAAAATATGCAGAGTGCATATCAAAATGCTACACGAATAAGTTTAAAAGTTAACTTGAAAGCACCTGATATAATTGTGCCGGTAAATTCTCAAAGTTATGATGCTTTATTGCTGGACTTAGGCCACATAACAATTTCAAACCAATTTTTAATGCTCGAGGCTGTCAACGATGAAAATCAAAAAGCAGTTCTGGACGAAATGAGTTTAAAACTTACCGATTTTTCCTTAGCTAGAATCAAGCTAGATAGCGATTTGAAAACTATTAGCAAGTGTTCTTTATTGCAGCCAGTAACTTTCACTTTATCTGTTAAACGTAATTTGTCTGCTTCGTGGTACAATAATGTTCCTGATATAGATTTGTATGGAAAAATTGATGCTATTTTGGTAAAATTTTAACTTATTTATTTATATTCAGCTTAATAACTATATTATATTATAGCTTCTTTTAAGTCAATGTGATTACAAAATGATAATGAGTGTTTTGAGTGGTAATTTAGCCGAAGGGCAAACACCTGTACCTGCAAGTAAATCTGAAGTCAAGTCAATTTCGAGTAGTAAATCAAACGAAATATCAGTTGATATTTCTACTTTGCCCTCCAGTACTATTGTTCTTGCACCAAAATCAAACGTTTATACAAGTATTAAATTTAGCTTAACAATGGAGAGTTTAATCATCGATCTATTTACGGGCGGTTCAAAATCTGTAAATATTATTTCAAGTTTTTCCACTTCAAATTTGTTTACAAATTTTTATAGCTTTCAGATTTGTCACCAAAGCATGATCCTAAAAGTTCTTTGGCTCGTTTTTCTTTAGAAGTGTTATCTTTAAAAGGTTCAATCATGTCGGATAATACAATTGCAACTTCTGTATTATTGGTAAACTGTTTAATGGATGACATGCGCAAGAGTAAACATAAGAAACTCAATCGTTTGATGGAACGAAAACGTGAAGGTGATGTGTCTAACAATTCTGCTTCTTCAGAATCCCCCAGTCCTTCAAAATCTATGATAGATGTTGTCTATAAAATGACAAATGATGATATTTACGGTAATTTTGAAAAATTTAGAATTTTTATTTATGCTACAAGTAATTATTGTTTTAGTTGATGTGCGAGTCTGCAGCTTTATCATAATTTTGTCAATGGATTTCCTGTTAAAAATTTCTGAATTTTTTGCTGTTGATGATGAGGAAAACAAAGCACCTCATGCACCTAGTAAACAAGCTGCAGTAAAAGGTTCTTCTAGTCAACGTTCTACAACAAAAAGCGCAACCGTTGCAGTAAAAAAAGAATCAAAGATGACGCTTAATTTACGTGTAGAGAAACCAGATATCGTTCTTGTTGAACATATGCGTAGCATTGATACAAATGCACTAATTTTGAATGTAAGAATTTATATAGCTTTTGTCGATTTAAGTACCCTTATGAAAGTAACAATGGAATTTTTTCATTTAGACTGAAATTATGATAAAATTAAGAACATCGGGACAGCATCAAGTGATTAGTGGTTCAATAAATGACATTCAGATATACACGTGCTGTTTTAATCCTGCTAAACGGGCAGAATCAAGAAGTTCTGTTCTTCACCCTGTTAGTATCAGCATTGCAGGTTCTACTCCCGAAGGACAAGGATTACATATAGAAGTTTGTATTGTAAATATAACTTAAAATTAAATTTCTAATGTGCTTGTTATTCTTAGGTGTGCATAACCGATGTAAGGATTAGTGTATCGCCTGCAACCATCGAATTACTCAATGGAGTATACTCGTCTATGGTTACTGCTAACACATCCAATGAGGCTGGAAGTGTCGCATCACAGTATTATGATGATATATGGGAATGCAAAAACTTTACTGAGGACGATTTTTGGTTTTTAAAAGCAGGTTTGTTAATTATTTCAGTAGCGAAGTTCAATCAGTACTTTTGCTCGATTTGTTATCTTATCCGAATTTTTATATGACTACTTGTAAATGAAGTTGAAAAAAATTGGAAACCCTTCTCCATAATCCAAGAAAATTCTTTTCTTATTTAATTCCTTTTATTTTTAAATTTCAACAAAAGTCCTTACCTCTAGTGTATCAGGTATGAAATGCGGATTTGAGAAACAGAAGGCGCACCAAATGCTGTGTGTAATATAAAGATTTAGGATAAATCAGTCGCTTAACCCGGCATAGGTATGGTGGGGTATAATCACAGAACATATTATTTAATATACCCCAACGCACTTTAAAACGCATTAAAGTCATTTAAAATAATTAATATTTTCGCCAAATTTTGTGTATCTTCAAGTTGAACCTTACTAAGCATAAATACATTGAAAAGTCACACGTAGTTACTACTTACTTTACTAAATGTAACTAAAGTCCACCATACCTACGCCGGGTTAAATGCAAAAGCCGACATGTCACAACTGTTTCAGAAATGAAATTAATTCCATTCTAATAATTAATTCTCGAAGGCTTCTGACTTTTTTTTTTTATCAATTGATTTTTATATTTTGATCTTTGGCTAGGGAACTATGCTAAAAAAAATCGTTGCTTAATTCGGTTAGATAAAGATTTTATGAGTTTTTCTGCATTATCTAGTTTTATATTTCACTGGACTTGTCAGGTTTTGCATTTAAGCGACTGAAATATCATTTTGTTGTGCCATCAACAAGGATCATACGTGTATAAGCAGGCCCGTAGCCAAGAAGGGGCACGTGCCCCCCCCCCCCCCCCCCCCGAAATGTTCAAAAGCAAAAAAAAATTTTGAAAATAAAATAGGTAAATAGATATATTTTTAAAGTGGGAACAAAAATTTTTTTTCCCGGAAAAATTCTCGAAAGGGAAACCCCCAAAAAATTTTTTTTTTATGAGTGCCCCCCCCCCCCGAAATGAAATCCTGGCTACGGGCCTGTGTATAAGTGATAAATTGAAAAAGTACTTGCATAGTGTTGTTTTGCTATGTTTAATATGTCGAGATGTGTGCCAAATGAAGATCATTTGCAGACAGCATTAATTTTTGGTTTTTAATTTGAAGAAAACTGCTCCTGAGTCATACCGATTGCTTCAAAAAGTTTATGGGGAATATGCTCCATCGCAAGATATCTGTGAACAATGGTTTCTGTATTTCAAAAGTGACAATGACCAAAAAATTATAAAGATGCAGAATTGCAAACATTGTTAGACGAAGACGATGAATGAGTTGTGAAAGCCTGGTGAAACAGTTGATACCAAACACTACCTACCAACAACAATTGATCAATTTGAACCGTTTACTGCTTAAAAAATGACCACAATATCAAAAAAGGCACCACAAGGTTATTTTTCTCCATGACAATGCTCCATCACATACGGCAAAACCAGTTCACGATACGTTGGAATCACTCAACTGAGAGGTACTATCCTATGCAGCTTGGCTCACCAAACTTGGCTCCTTCCGATTAGCACTTGTTTGCATTGAAGGGTCACGTACTTGCTGAGTAGTGCTGTGGTTCGTACGAAGATGTGCAAAAATGGCTCTATGAATGGTTTAGGGTAAAAGAGGAAGATTTTTACTGGCGTGGTATCCACAAAACTTGCAATGAAGCATACTTTGAATAAACCAACTGTTTACCATTCTTGCAAAGTTAACGTGTTTATTTCGAAAAAAAATCCTTATTTCATACTTGTACACCTGATATATTTTAAATATCAATTGCATATTAGGGTGGTCCTTATTTTCAAAAGTTTTACAACATTTGCTCCCATCCTTTAAAAATGTTTCTGTATAGGATACTAGTCTTATCCTAAAATTTGAGCACAATTAAATAATATTTAGGGGTCGCCCAAGCATTTTTGTCCATCTATCATAATATGTGCGAACTTGCTGCTAAAGGTGCAGTAAACCCAGACTTTAAGGTATAAAATCACTGTAAATTTACACATTTCCTGAAGTCTTTTTTTCTCTAAGTAAATAAGTTTAAATTGGAATCGGAAGATATAAATCTTAAGGGAGTAAAGTAACTTTGAGATTAGGGTAATCCTTAGTGTTATAATAAATTTTTTTTTTTAAATTTGATCCTCCCACCCACTAAAATTATCCCTTTTGGTGTTAAATAAATATCAGAAAAAAATAGAAGCAATCGAGCAATGTTTCATGGTCGCCCAAGACATTAAAACTTTAAGAAGTTAAAACACATAATATTAACTCACAAATGTTCTAATGTCTTGGGCGACCATGAAACATTGCTCGATTACTTCCATTTTTTTTGATAGTGATATAACACCAAAAGGAATAATTTTAGTGGGTGGGAGCACTAAATTTCAAAAAAAAATTTTATCCATAAGACTAAGGACCACCCTATTGCATATAAACTAATTTCTGAACAATTTTTTTTTAATTATATATTGTAGAATGTAGGTACTATATCTTCGCTATTTTAAAAAACACTTGGTTTTATTTGCATAACATGTTTCATGTGTCACAGCACATATAGTCAGATGCAACTAGAGAAAATATAATATAATTAATGTAATGTAACATAATAGAATTAAAATTGTACGTACATATTAAATTAAGAAGGAAAATTTTGAGATTTGTTTATTTTTAAAATAAAAATTGTTCTAAAAATTTCATTTTTTAACTTGATCCAGTAATCCGAACTTCTCTGTAATCCGAATGAGGCCAGGTTTCTATTAGTTCGGATTACCGAGACTGTACTGTATTTAAAATATAGAATTTGTTTAAAAATTTGTTTGAAGTATTTTAAAAACGTGATTGAAGGATGCCTTCTTAAGAAAAATTAAATAAAAATATTAAATAAAGGTAAAAAATTTGGAGTTTCTTGAATGTTTAAAATTGATTCATTATTTTTGATTGCTTTTTGAATTTCAAAGCTTTCCCATAAAGTTCTTTTTAAATATTGATTTTCCTTATGTAAAATAATTGTTTTATTATTTAAATAAGTGTTTTTTGAAATAGCGAAGATATAGTACCTACATTCTACAATATATATTTAAAAATAATTCGCTAAACTTGTTTACATTTTTTTTAATTAAGAAAATATTACTTCAAATACTTATGTAGTTCTGTAAGATATTAAAGTTGCGTTTGGCTATAACAAACTTCAGCTTATAGGATTGAAACTCCTATAAAATAAAGACAAATATTTACCAAATATTATAATGTACTTCTGTTTTTACAAACTAAATCAGCAGTTACATTGAGGTTTGTTTTAACCGGACACCACTCTATTACAAAATCATCATATTGCATACTTTTCAATAAGTACTTCATTGGCAGGGTGTGAAGGGCATAACTTAAAACCGACGCCAGCGTACGCTGTGGACAAATTGTGAAAAAACAGTTGCAACTTTTTAAGTTGTCCTATGTTATCAATGTAAATTAAACATTTTAAAGTGATTTTAAAGCCTCTTTTTTTCATATAAAAATCGATTTTACAGCAAAACTTTTTAGAGAATTTTTGTTGCAAATTTAGTCTTTAATTTTGTTTATTTACATTTTTTTATTAAAAAAAAAATTAATATGAAAATAACATTTTACTGCATTACTACAATGTAAAAATTGCCACCGTTAGTTCTTAAATTACTTGGCGCTGATGTTTGCACCCTGCCAATAGGTTGTATTAAATTTAACTAAATTAGGATTGAGATAGAAAATAAAAATTCTTTGTATACTTATTTTTAGAAATTGGCGAAGATGTCGTGAGTTTAATACCCGACAGTGATGCTGCATTAAGTTTAACTAGTAAACTTAAGGAACTGTGTATAGTAGCATTACCCTCTTTGGTGATAACTCTCGAAGCAGGTGTTGGTAATAAAACATTGCCTATGCTTTTGTTAGAAAGTAGTTTCCATGGATCTGTTAACGATTGGAGCTCTCAAATGACTGTTGATGCAAGTTTGACCTTACAAGTTGGATATTATAATAGTAGATTGGCAATGTGGGAACCTCTAATTGAACCCATTGAAGTTATAGAAGATAACAAATCTATTTACGTGCCCTGGGAGTTGAAGTTAGAAGTAAGCAGTAGGGTTAGAAAACTTGATTGAATAAAATTTATCATATTTAATATAATAGGTAGCACAAAACGAATCGGATGAGGAACTTTTAGCAAGTCCGGCATCCGAATCTGAAGAACACATCCAGATTCAACAAGCAGCCATGTGCATCGAAATTTCTTCTAAAACTAATTTAGAATTAACAGTCACTAAAACAGCCCTTGAAGTTTTAAATAATTTAAGTCAAAGTTTCACGAATGCCATCGCATCTAAAGATGTAACTGTAACCAAAATATTGACAGCACCATACAAAGTTAAAAATGACTCTGGTTTGAAAATAACACTTTGTTTAACAAAAGGTGCATTTAAAGTTTGCGGAACAGATAGTTTAAATGATATCGTTCTTGACTCGGGAACTGAAGTCCCATTAGAATTAAAACCTTCGATGGAAGTTACTAGTAATTTACAATTAAGAAAAGAAGTTAAACAAAGTTCCAAAAAAGATGTTGAACGATTTTTACATGTTGAGGTAATAATTAAAATTAATGTTTTATTTTATTCATTTACTAATTGCATTTGTGTGCTTAGATTACAGATATTATAAAGTGTCATTTGGAATTACCTGTGGTACGAGCCGATAAAAGATACTTTTTGTTAAATTATCGTGGTGGAAATAATGATAGCTGGGGTTTTGTTTCTGCAGTGACCGTTGAAGATGGTGTTCAAATAATTACATTGAGAAGCATTCTTCAAGTACGCAAAATTTTACAAAAATTATGATGTGATAATTTCATTGTTGTATTTTGTAGGTGCATAATCATTTTAATACCCCCATTGATGTATACTACATGACAATAAGAGGTAACGAATTGGAATCTATTGCAAGTATAGAACCAGGAACTTGCATAAACATACCAATAAAAGCGGTGTATACGCCTACTAATGAATTGTTTTTCTCAATTCCTGGTTATTCTGTTACTACTTCACCTTTTATTTGGAAAGATTTACAACTAAATTTGTCTATTACAAAACAAATGCAGTGTCCTGCAAGCAAGACTAATAGTAACAGCACCGAACCTTTTGTTATTAAAGTAAGTTTTTATAAATGTATATTGTTGTGATATCTTCAACCAATTCAGTTATTAATCCACTAATTATTATTCCACTTCTTCTTCAATTTTAACTCCAATTATTCATTAAATAAACCAGTTGACCAAAAATCATTAATTTCTTTTCCAATTAACCAAATTTATAAATTTTTCTACAAAATTATTAACTGACTTCTTTCAAACTCCAAAATCAACTCTAAAATTAAAAATTATTGAGAAACTGCTCGCGCATTCCAAATTAAAAATTAAAAATAAAGGTCACTTCACATAACATGACAATATATTTAACCTGTAGTAACCGCACCTTGATTGAGGATACAGAAAAAATTCACTAGAGCGATTTGAGATTTTGCATTTTCAAAGTACTATAATATAGCATGCTATAACTCTCGCATACAAATCGAAAAGTATTCGATAACCAGTGCTTTTTGGTTTATTTAGTGTGGTTACCATGGGTTAATTAAAAAAAATAATATTTAAGTTTCATATTTAAATTTCTTGTTGTTTGTGTATACAGGTTGTTGGAGAAACTGAACAAATATACCATGAAAATACTACACGCCACACCATGGCAAGTACTTGCTACAATATTCATCTACATCCGGCAGTGATACTTAAAAATTGTTTACCTGTGAAGATAATATGCTGTGTACAAAATATTGCGGATGAAAAATTAGTGCAACCAGGAGAAACTTTACAAATGCCAAATGTAGATCCAGGCACATCAAAAATAGTTATACGGGTATGATTTTTATAATTTGAAATAATAATTGAATCGGTGAGATTAAGAACAGTACAAGTCCAAACGTCATTGGATTATTACGGTAATAAGAATAGTACAAATCCTGGACTTGTACTGTTCTTACTCTCGCAATAATGTACTATACACTTTGGCAAGTCCTTTGGGATGATGATTTTAATATTGTTTTTTTAATCATTTGATCCAGCTTCGTATTTAAAGCAAAACTGCTATGACAGATGCAAATTTCATATTTTGGACTTGTACTGTTCTTAATCTCACCTATTCAATTAAGATCAGTACCTATTATGAATTGTAATTTTTCAGTTACCAGAATATTTGGAAAAGGAATGGTCGTGTCAACATGAAGTGCTTATAAACCCTCAAGATTTTTCAGTGTGGCAATTTGATAGTTACGATAGCACGGTCAAAATGTCTTTAGATTTGGGAATGCACATTTTGACAAAGGGTGGCTCTATGGTTATGTCATTGTATTGTCCATTTTGGATGTTAAATAAAACTGGATTATTAATAGCATATAGGGTAAGCGCTGTTTTTTTTATAAAAAAATTTAAATATATAAAAATATATAAGTAATTATTGCAGTATAGTTAAATAATAGTCAGTAGTGATGATAATAATTATTATAATAATATTAAACTATAGGTGAGACTGGGGATAGTTGACACACACGTTTCAGTTTATAATAATTTTTCTCCAAGTTTGTGATTTATTTAATTTATCCAACACCTCTGTCTTATGAAGGCATAATAATGCCGATTTTACATATCTTATGGGGTCTATAAAACACTAGTGGACTTATGAATTCATAATTACACACTAATGACTTATATGTAAATTATGAGTACACCTACTACTTAATAGTTTTCATAATTTAAATTTGATATTTTAAAACGTCAAATGTCAAAACTTTTAATTACATTTTAAACTATTATTACGAGATATTGGATAAAGCTTTGTATTACACACGTGTCTTAACAGCAAATAAGTTACTAAAAAAAAATTAGCCACTCGAGCAAGCTCTCGTGGCTAAACATTTCTTTCGTAACTTATTTGCCATATAAGCCACTTGTATAATAAATAGCTATTTTTAGCCAATATTAATAAGTGTAATAAAAATGCAACACTTTATAGTAAGCATTTTATGTTTCAAAAGTTAGCTAATTGTTCACAAAATTATTAAATAATGATAAATATATTTATCACTCAAAAGTAAACATACTCTCAACGTTAGTGTTTTTGGAATAAAATTATGATGCACTGTAGTTTCTTGTTATAATATAACAGAACAGTAGATTTATATTAAATAAAGAGCTTGACATATTCATGATGTCAAGGAAAATGCATGAAATACATAATAAGGGCGAATCACTGAATTTGATTGTATCGTTGGCTTACAAGGAAAACACACTAAGTCACTTTTGACTTATTGACACTATCATATATATTGTCTTCCATTCTATTGACTGGTAAAATCCTTGAAGTCATGAAATTTCACGTTAAACTAAAATTACAATTTTAAGTTTTTCACTAACCTACAAATCATACACAAATAAAAACTTCTAACTTGATTTTCTCAATTCTAACATTTTTGACTTAGTGTGTTTTCCTTGTAAGCCGACGATATACACTATACTGCTATTTGACAGTTTTTAATAAAATACTGCTGTTTGCTGCCTGGTGTTATCGCTTACTGGGGATAGTGTTTAATATAGCCTGAAACGTAAATAGCAGTATTAGGCAATATCAGCAATAAGTGGCAATATTGGGCAGTACCGGTTATTCAGGCGAGTAATTTACAGTATTAGGCAGATTGGACAGTATCGGCAGTAAGTACTGCTGTTACTACATAGTATTATTGTGATTTACTGTTCAATACTGTACGTTATAGTCCGAGAGCTGACGACGAATTTGGAGAAGTTATTTTATGTAGTTTGAAATTATAAAAAACAGACTATATCAATGTTGGTAAATCTGAAATCAAGAGTCTGGAAGGGTGTTTGCGGTTATTTTGCTACTCCGCAGCATATCAAATCTGCAAAAAAATTATCGAAAAAAATATCCTTTTAGGCACCTTGGAATTATTCTGATTTTTTACTTTAACGTTTATTTAAACCAAAAATAAAAACCCCAGACGTTTTGCACAATTTTGAAGTATGGCCACACTAAATAAGTTATAAATTAAAATTATTAGCTCTTCTAATTATTTATTCTAATTTATAAATAAGTTATATAATTAATAAATTTATCTTGCATTTTTCTCGAAAATTTTCTTATGTATAATTTTATATGTATATGTATAGAGAAAAACTGCAGATTATGAAAATGCTAAAAAAAGACATGTTGCCATTTGAAATAAAAAATTCATGTTTACTTCCGGTTCAGTTTAAAGTACAAAAAAATTTACCTCCGCATTTTCCGATGGTAAATTTCGAGTTGAATTAAAAACTATTTAAACTGTTTTTTGTATCTGGTAAGATATAAGAATTATTTACTGTTACCTCTTATCGTGAACACACTGTATTAATAAAACAACTTCGGGGCAGTCTGGCCATACTTCAAAACCATCCAAAATGTCTGGGGTTTTTATTTTTGGTTTATTATAAATGCTAAAGTAAAAAATCAAAATATTTCTAAGGTGCCTAAAGGATATTTTTTTTGATAAATTTTTTGCAGATTTGATATGCTGCGGAGTAGCAAAATAACCGCTAAGCCCTTCCAGACTCTTGATTTCAGATTCACCAACATCGATATAGTCTGTTTTTTATAATTTCAAACTGCCTAAAATACCTTCCCCAAATTCGTCGTCAGCTCTCGGACTATTACTGCTTAACACGTTCACTGCATTTTGAGTCGCTCAAACTGCAGTACCGCAAAGGGGCACCCTTGACTCAAGTAGCATGGAACTAAAGAACAAGGAGAGGGGTTATGCAGTAAAAGTGTTAATACTATCTAATACTTTCAATACTGCCACTTATTGCCTATGCTGCTACTCAATGTGATATTCGTCTTTTCTACGCTCCTTGTGGATAGGGTTATCTTTAAGTTATTGATGTGAAGTTATTATTAGCTATTGTAAATACGCATCGTTAGATTTAGCTATAGTAGCCCCACTAAAAAGGACAATTCACTTGTCTACCTCAGTTCACAACTACAATAATTTATCTTTTTCTTTTTCATCAAAGAACTATTGACTTTCACTAATGCTTTCTGAGGAAAAACTGTCAGAATAAAGTTGTTACTCCAGCTGGATTTGAATTGGGAAACTCAGCTTAAGAGTCAACACACTTAATCGCTGGCTGTAACCACCCTCTAGATACAGTGTTTCCCAAATAGTGGTCCGCGAACCTCCAAGGGGTCCGCTACATGTTTTTTAGGGGTCCGTGAACCCCCGACACAAAAAGAAGAGAAAAAATTTGGCTATGTAAACATTGAATAACTTTCCCCATTACACTTGGGTATAAAAATTATCTTTCAACCTCCTCTTTCTGGGTACCACAGATTTACTTCTTTGTACACATAATTAGAAAGTATTATTACTTAAAATTATTAGCTCTTGAAAATAATGTAAATTAGAATTATCAATATTGAGCTACACATGACAACTTATTAGAATTATTATTAATACATTCCTCTTCTTTATTTTTTATTTTCAATTCATATTAAACTTGAAAAAGAAAAAGACATTTTTCGAAAGCTCGTTTAAAAAATGTGTTTTATTTGTGTCCTGTAGCTCAATATTGATAATTCTAATTTATATAATTAGTAAATTTTCTTTCGCCACCTTCTTGCAATGCACCGTTCAACGTGAAAGACCTCAAGGAAGCAATAGGTCGCATCTGTGGGGCTCAAAAATCACGCTACGCGGGACACGGGGCGTAAAACCCGAAAACATGTCAAAATTTCATAAACGTCAAACTTTAATTAATTTCCGCAATTTTCAACGATTTTCACCATTTTCAGCTGGCCTCAATTTAACTATGATTTACATTTATGCCAAATTTTTTGACATTTGGTTGCGTGGTTTGACCTGGGCAATTGATACTATTTTTTTTCATGATGTCGTAACCACACACAGACATACATACAGACGAACATCCAACTAAAATTCATCAAAAACTTATCAGGGCATGATAAGAAACATTTTAATACCAAAATTTCGATTTTTGATTTTTGATTTTCGAGTGGATTACAATACTTTCCCTTATACATACGAATACGTATGGGGAAAATAAAAATAGTCAAAAGGCAAAATACATTAACAATAAAGTTTTTAATAAATAAATATATAAATTGTACGACTTCGCAATAAATCTTTTTATTTTTTAATTTTTTAAAAAATAACAACATGTTTCATATGGAGGACGATTTAATTACAAATTAAATATGCAAATTTCAGCTTTCTAAATAATTATTGAACTGTGTCAATTTACCCCTGTAGCCAAGTAGTCCCGATCTTACCAAATGCTAGTGTTCAATAATAATAAATTTTTCCTTTATGGAAACTGACATAAAGCCACCTGCCTGCTGCCTTAGTGAGAGTCAACTGCACTTTATCAAATATTTATGTTATATAAATTTTGGAACTTTTGCTGTAGGTACATGACGATTTTATTTAATCTGTGTAATATGCTGGCTAGTAGTTTGTATATTGGGCTACTACTTGTTTTTTTCTTTTTGATGGGAAAATGTACAATGCTTTTCTCAATTGTATTTGTGTAAACGAAATAGTTATTTATGTATTTATTAAAAGGGTATCAAACGCGTTAAGAGGGCTGTAATGGCTAGAACCAAATATGCTAGTTATGTTCAAGATACATGCAAAATTTTATGCAGAGGGTGTAATTATAATGTTATGACAAATAATCTGTGATTCTGTATATTTTTGTATGTAAATATTGTAACATAGTAAAATACTTTTACAGAAATCGAAAAAGACAGAGAAAAACGATTCTGTAGGAAGTCCTGCAAAGGTATTCGCTTTTCTTTGTAGCTTTGGTGTTTTATACAATTTAATTTGTTAAGAATTGTTTTATTTATTTTGCAATTTAATATGCTTATTTGAGGTGATTATTTTGCTAGGCTATTGTTTTATTGTGATTTTAAATGTTTAAACCGTAACTCTTTTGACTGTATTTTGACTTGATATAAATTTCTAGAATCAAGATGAAAATTTAAATGTTTTGCATCATCCTGCACACTTTAAAGGACCAGTTTTATTTTCATTTACTGCTAAAAACTTTTTTGGAAAGAAAAAAGCTTCAGTAAGGGTAGAGCAAGGCGAATGGTCAGATAAATTTTCTCTAGATGTAGCTGGCTCTTCCGGTTATGTCGTCTGCAAAGCTAATAACAAGATCTACCAGGTAAGTTAACAGGTTATGTCAAGTATAACCATAAATTACTCGAAATTAAATTTTAGATTGGAGTTCATAATCAATTAACTTACAATGGATTGACAAAACAAGTTACATTTACACCTTATTATGTAATAATAAATAATGCCGCTTTTGATATAGAATGCCAAGAATTGGATCGTCCGGCCGATGAATGGACAAAAGTAGAAGCAAACTCTTGTTCGGCATTATGGCCACGAAGTGAACAAGATGATAAACTTATTAAATTAAGAATTTGTGGTACACAAGAAATCTCAGCTCCGTTTTTATATACGGAAACTCATACGACACTTTTAAAACTATTAAATAAAGTAATTTTGATTTGTAAAAGCAAAAATTTGTTAATTATTTATTTTTTCTTTATTTTAGTATGGTGGAATTAATGTGGATATTCAAATGACAGAAGGTGCTGTTTATATTAATCTATTTGCTTATGAATCTGGAATGGCACCCGCACTTATTATTAACCATACAAGTGATGCAATGAATATGTGGGAAAAAGAAACAGTTCAAATCAGGTTAAAAGAGGTGAAATTTTAATTTTTTACGAATGTTAAATGTTCTTAATTTATAGAAAAATTCAACCTGGTCATAAAGTTTTATATACTTGGGAAAATCCGTCTGGACTTCGAGTATTAGTGTGGGACAGTGGTCACAAGAAAGAATTAGAGGATGACTTACGCAAAGATGGTATCGGAGAGTTTTCACCAAAAGAAAATTGTCAGATTTACTGGGTATCATTTTTGGATGGAATGCAGCGTATTCTATTGTTTACTACCGACAAAGAAGTGGCAGAAAACGTACAAACTGCAAAACAATTTGAAGCCATACAACAAGAAATAAACGTTTCTATTCATGGATTAGGTTTATCGCTGGTAAATAATTTGGAATCGCAAGCGGTCATGTACATTGGTATTGCTAGCAGCGGTATTATTTGGGAGACATGTAAAATGCATTCTCGAAGGTATAAACAATTAAACCTACGTGATAGTGTCAATGTGGAAAATGCTTATCAAATATATTTAAATAAGCAGTTCGTTGCTTCGCCCGACTTTGGACGAGCTATAATTGACAGCAAAACAGAAGTCGACTTTGAAAGTGGTTTTATGTTAAAACCACATAAAAGAAGATTACGACGCACTTTCCAAACCGGACTTTGGTTACAAATGAAAACTAGTCCTAGTCAGCTACAACTTCATGCAAAAGTTAACCGCTTACAAATCGACAATCAAATGTTTGATTCTATCTTTCCTGTTGTTTTAGCACCAGTGCCTCCTCCTAAAAGTGTAGCATTAGATAATGGTAAGTAAAATTTATTTAAGAATAAAAACGTCATTAATTGTGTTAATTTATTTTGTTAGTGCAAAAACCATTTGCTGAATTGAGCGTGGTTCAACGTATCATAAAATACAGTCAAATATGTCAATATAAATATTTCAAAGTATTGATTCAAGAATTTCACATTAAAGTTGACTTGGGTTTTGTAAATGCAGTCTGCAATCTTTTACAAAGTTCAGAATATTCAGAGGAAGAAGAGGTAATTTTGAAAAATAATTATTGTTAAGCATTGAGATCGAAAAAATCAGGCTTCGTTACGCTTAAAAATTTTTTTTTATCAAATACACCAATATAAATTTATATAATTTCAGAGAAAACAATTTTTGGAAGATGCTAAACTGGTGGATCAACCTTTGCTTGCACATGTATCAACTCAGTCTTTACAAGAACAAAAAAATTTTTATGATTTGCTTCATTTTTCACCACTTAAGGTTCACATTAGTTTTTCAATGGCAAGTGGTTCTTCACTTCAAGGAAGCGATACCCCTAATTTTTTGAATGTTCTATTACAAGGATTGGGTGTAACCTTAACCGACATGCAAGACGTAATATTTAGGTTTGCTTAAATTGTATTTGTATATTTATTATTACTATAATTTATTGGTATCGGCTTTTAGGTTGGCATTTTTTCAACGTGAATATACTTTCCTTACTCGAAAACAATTAATGAGTGAAGCAACTAGTCATTATGTTGGTCAATCTATTAAGCAACTGTATGTTTTGGTTTTGGGTTTGGATGTTCTTGGAAATCCTTATGGTTTAGTGCTTGGAATAACGCAAGGAGTTGAGGATTTGTTTTACGAACCTTTCCAAGTATGAGAAATAGTTGATGAAGTGGTAACTTGTTTTTAAATTTTGTTATTTCAGGGAGCAATTCAAGGTCCTGGCGAATTTGCTGAAGGATTAGTGCTAGGTGTGCGCAGTTTATTTGGTCATACTGTAGGTGGTGCAGCTGGTGCAGTGTCACGTATTACGGGTGCAATGGGAAAGGGCATTGCTGCACTTACTTTTGATAAAGATTATCAACGCAAGCGTAGAGATCAATTTAATAAAAAACCTGCTACAGTACAAGAAGGAATTGCTCGCGGTGGTAAAGGGCTCGTAATGGTACGATCAAGTTATTCTTACTTTAGATCACGTATTTAATAATTCTGATTTTATTCTAGGGCGTAGTAGATGGCGTTACAGGTGTATTTACGAAACCAATAAGTGGAGCTAAGGAACAAGGCGTGGAAGGCTTTTTCAAGGGACTTGGAAAAGGTGCAGTTGGGTTGGTTACACGTCCGACAGCCGGCGTGATTGATTTTGCTAGTGGGTCCCTAGATGCAGTTAAGAGGTAAACTAATTATTTTGTATTAATAAAGGTCAATTAAGACTGTTCATTGTAGAGCTACAGAGTTGAGCGAAGAAGCAAATAGGTTACGACCACCAAGGTTTATTCAAGCTGATGGTTTTGTAAAACCATATAATCTTAAGGAAGCTACGGGTCACAAAATATTAATAGAAATGGAAAAAGGAAAATATGCAACTACTGACATCTACTTTGCACATTTCATTATAATTGAGAAAAAAGAAATTTTAATGTTAACAGATCAACGTTTAGCTTACATCACACATAATGATTTATTTGGGGGATGGCAGGTAATAATTTTTAGTAACAAAATATATTCTATAGTATTTGTAAATCTTATTCTAATGCACTTTATAAGCATTGCTGATGCCATATTGGAACAGTGTTATCAAAATTTTATACACCGTGCGAGTACAACGGTTTGACATATACTGAATATATAATTAATTCGAATTATTGTTCATTTTCGTACCAACTTAAAATTTGTTGACGCAAAAATCAAATTCAAATATTTATACAAATTAATTAAAAACAAGTGTAAAATACACAAATAAAATTAAAATTCAGATTTACTAATTAAATTAAAGATCGCAAAATAAAATTTAAATTTTATGTTATGATAAAATCAAAATTTCAAAAAAAGTTCATATAATAAAATTTAAAAAAAGGATTTTGGAACATGACAATATTTTAATAAATAATTCATTCCCATTACATTATTAATAATAGCAGTGTACTGTAAAGCATATATCAGGAGGGTAGAGAACGAATACATTGCTGTAATTGATATGTGGGATACGGGGAAAGATAACAAAAGATGCTTACAATGCAATATAGAAACATTAGTTCCAGTGATATAAAAATATTCTTTATTTCATATCAAGAAATATGAAAGCAATACTTGATTAATTTTTATTATTAATGTATTAATAATTTCTCAGGTGGATTGGTCCTACACATGGCAAGAAATTCCAAATCCGCCCAAAATTGTACCCAAAGGTATTGCTATAGCAACTGCAGAAACAAAAAAGAAAAAGTTGGCCTTTTTTGGATCAAGCGATTCCGGTAAGGTAATATTAATTGGAGATCCGATTTTAAAGAATGAAATTTGTCGTAATATTGAAGAATTGTCCAAAAGTTCTTAAGGTACAAATTTTATAATAAATGCACTCTCAATGCGCTTACATTAAAAATTTAACTATATAAAAAATGCTGAAATGCCTAAAATACAAACAGCTTTATACTATATTTATCTAAAATTTTAAAATATAGTAATTAGCTTACGTGCTTAACACTTTACTGTATTAGTATTTATTGTAGTAAACTGAAAACAGAAAACTATGATGACAGTTTAAAATTTTAGTAAATTGTTTTTAATTTGTTTGCAAACTGTTTAGATTTTTTATAAAGAATATTTGCCTGAACTGTACGGAGTAGCTTATGTTTTAAGTAATTTGCTTCCAGAATGGTAGAAAAACCATTGGTCATCACTAATTTTGAAACATTTGTTTATACAAATATGAAAACAAAAATTATTTACTCGTTAGAAAATCGCATAAAATGAAAATTAGAATTTGGAAATTCCTAATCATAGTTTTCAATTTAATCAATATTCCTGTGGGTAAATTATATTTCTTCTTTATATTTGCATGCAGAGAGGTTTTAAGTTTGGTGTACAATTTTAGAAGTAAATTACATAAAACATGAATTATTAATTAAATAGCTCTGACGAGCATTCTTATCTTAGACAATTTGGAAAAGTTAAAGATAATTTAAGGAAATTAATTGTTTATACTGCACATTTAAATATTTTATACTCTACCAATATTTACCAATAGTTTTATTTTACAATGTAAATGTTACATTAATATAATGATTTTTTTATTATTACAGCATTATTGAATGCTATTTATAGTTTAAACGTATGTGTATTAATGTTATCGAGCAAGTGCACTTGAGCTATATCATAATTATGATAATATCTAATGTTTATTTTTACATCATTTTGATATTATGAATTATGATTGTATATAAAATTGAAAGTGAAATGGAAAATTCTAGAAATATTTTAAAATGGCATTTAACTGAATGGTTTACAAAATTACATTGTGGTCCTTTCAGCTTTTTAAACAATTCCGGGATTTTTTATTTTTTACACTAAAGCATCTTTCAAATTTCATGTTACAAACAACTTGAAACCTCTTCAAGCAGATGCCTACTCTATTAATAACACATTTTTCATTAACTATATTAAAGTAATATCTTTTTTTATATAACTGCAATTATTTACAATTTGCATTTCAAAAACTTAAAATTCAGTTTTATTAAAATTAAATGCAGTTCAGTTTTTAACAATATTTTTCACATGGTGTTTTTTTTAGTTAGAATCCTGTATAGTTTGTTGTGCAAATATTATACACCAATTTTTATTGTGATTTTTCGATTTTTCATTTTTTAGTATTTCCTATAAGACATTTTTTGTAGATTTACATATTTTTTATTGATTTTAAATATTATACTTATTTTTAATTTTTTTCTATATTTATAATGCAACTTTATTTCAAGAAGAAATGGTTTGAGTTTTTAAAGTGGTTTTTATTATAATTTAAAGGGGTAAAATCAAAATAAATTGGCCTACATGATATATAAATATTATTTTGTTATTTACGATTACGAATTTACTAATTAATATTGTTGTGTATTTGTTTGCTTTTAATAAGTGTGTTCATCTTTGTTAAAAATAAATCTTAACATTGCGAATTTTTTATTGTTCCTCTTGGTGCTTCTATGTGATTCACATAAATTAATACAAAAGTAAACAGTAGGCAAATTTGAGTTTTATTTATTATTATATTGACATTTATTAAAAATGAGTGAACAATATGAACTAGAAGAAATAAAATGCGTAAAATGTGCTGATGATAAAATTGTGCCCGAAGAAACTGTGGTTTATGAGATAAACGAAAATGTTGTTGGCCCTTCGGGCGAAAATGTTCCAAGTGAGAAAATTGTTACTGCTAATATGGATAATAACGGTCAACAGAGACAGTATTATAATCAAGCGGGTGGGCAAACTACCTATTACCAGCAGCAGCGTGTAGGAGCACAACCGGTGTACGTGCAGGTATTAAGTTTCCTGTTGTAATTTTTATTAGTTATTGATTTATATATTTCTTTAGACTTACACTCCTGTACCTGTCAATGTTGCACAAACCTCTCGTTATCGCCAAGGGCAGATACAACGAGATTATTCTGGCGATAATTTTATGTTCACTGAATCGTTTAATGAAAAGGCTATTAGAAATAAATTTATTCAAAGGGTTTACACTATTTTGACAGTTCAGCTAATTTACACTTGCTGTTTTATAGCACTTTGTGTATTTGAGTAAGTTATATATTAGTAGTTTACTGTTAAAACCAAAGATATATATTTTAGGCCTTCTGTGAAATATGCAGTTTTAATGAATCCATTGTTAGCTATTATTTCTATGTAAGTATAATGTACACTACTGCGATAAGAATTTTAATATAGTTCTCATCAATTAGTTGTAATCTAAGCAATTAGCAAATAACTCCCGAATTCAAATTTGATTTGGATATTGTCTAATGAATGTACCAATGTGATTGAATTTTTGCTATATTTGAATACAGAACACAACTAATACCGCGCATTTCAATCAAACACTACAAAACAGAGTTTAATTTAGTCAGATATTTTGGTATTTTTGTTAACCTTTGATATAATTTTACATGGAATCAGATATCAGAACTTGACCTACCATGAAAGGATCTATTTTATTTATCAGTTTTAAGTTTTAATTATAATATAAAAGTATAATTTGCTTATAAATTAAATTTTAACTTACCTTCCGATCAATGAATTTGTGTATAATTATTAAATTAATTTGAATTGGATGAAATCTCTAAAGGTTATTCGTTTTAAAGAACAATTTTTCAATAAAATTTTATATTTATTTTAGGATTATTTTCTTTGTAACATATCTAGTTTTGATGTGCTTTACCTCGGCAAGAAGAAGTTTTCCAACAAATTTTATTTTGTTAGGGATATTGGTAAGTATGAAAGTTTAACAAACGTCAAAATTTCTTCCAAGTTCTAAAGTTTTAAGCTGCTTGTTGAAGATATCTAATTTCCGATGAGCACACAATATTATATTCACTTCATTCCTTAAACAATTTTATAAACATCCAATCATTGAAACTAATGATATTTTTAAAGTAAGTATTTATTATTTGTTGTTATACTTAGACCATGGCACTGTCATACCAAATGGGATTTTTCTCTGCTTTGAAATCTACAAAGATTGTAATGATGAGTATGGTTATTACAGCAGGAGTTTGCTTAATTATTTCCATAATTGCATGTCAAAGTTCGGTATAGTGTGTACATTATTATAGCCCGAATGTTTTCGATATAAAAAACTGTTTTTCATTTTTTCAGTTTGACATGACTGGATGTGGAATATATTTGTATATAATTGGTAATGTGGTACTGCTATTTGGCATTATTGCAATGATAGTTGTTCTGGTAACTGGAAGTCAAGTAATGTTTGTAGTTTATGCCGCATTAATTGCCCTCGTTTTCTCGATGGTAAAAAAATAGTTCACTAATTTAGAATTACTAATTTAATTTTTTTAAATAATTTACAGTACTTAATGTACGATACACAAATGATTATGGGTGGGCGCAGAATAGAATTGTCCCCAGAAGAATACATTTCCGGAGCTATAACTTTATATTTGGATATTATATACATTTTATGGTCTATAATGGTAGTTTTAGATGCATGCGACAACTAGTTACTTAAAATTATTACAGTAGCAAATTCCTTCTTTGCATTAATATGTTATATTTTATATTTTTTTCTTAATTTTGTAATACCATAATAATTATATATTTCAACAAGTAACTCTACTTAGATTTTTATAGCTTTATGAAAGAAAATACAAATTTTAATGATAGATAATTATTTATCATTACAATCGAAGCCTGTCATCATCAGCCAGGGATGCATAATATCTCAATAACATTTGAAAACAATACATTGCAACTTTTAAGCAGTATTGTTTTGGTTTGTGAAATTAATGCAGAAACTTAGGACTGAACTCTAAAATTTTGTTTCATAATATAAAATAAAAATTTTAAATTAAAATTCGCATTATTTAAAATGTGAAATTATTAATCGTGTAAGGCCTCATTTATGCATGTACCACATGTAGGGTTACCAGATTTCTTCTGAGCTAAAAGAGGACACGCCGCATTTCGTCGCGCCGAATGACCTTTTTTTTCGGCTTTTTCCCCTCAAAAAATAGGGAAAGGAATAATAAAAAATTGAAATGCTTCAATTTTGCGTGAAAATCGGAAGAAATTTTCGAAAGGGCCGCGGGTTGGTTAAAATAGAGGACATCTTCCTTCAAACATGGAAATATATACCGACAGGCTAAGCCTGCCCTAGGAAAATTTGAGCCTGCCCTAGCGTTTTTTCTGTTCTGATTTAAAACTAAAATACAATTTAAAATATATATTTTTTTAAATAAAGCATTAGTGTTCGACTTTCTGGATGTGAGTGATGACCTTTTTTTTGACAAAGCCTGCCCTAATCTTTCAGCCTGGCTACGGCCCTGTATACCGGACAAGAAGTCAGCCGCCAAAAAGAGGACTTGTCCCGGAAAAACCGGACGTCTGGCACGCCTAACCACATGGGTCATTAAGTCCCGGGACTAATACATGGATGGCGCTGCCAGAGCCATGCTGCTTTTTTTTCGGTAGTACCAACCTTCAAAAGATACATGTAAAAATTGCATGACATTTGGCTCAGTCATTGTCGAAAATAATATGTTCTGTGGTCGAGATATTGAAAGTTAAGTGAAGCGACTTTTGTTATTCTGTAAACAATGAATCAAAAAGAATTTCGTGTGTTAATCAAACACTGATTTTTGATACGTAAAAATACTGTTCAAGTTCAGCAATGGCTTGATATGTGTTACCGGGTAATTCCCCATCGAAAACAACCATTTGCCGATGGTATGCAAATTCTAAATGCGGTCGAACGAAAACCAAAAAAGCGGAGTGCCAGGTCATCCAATTGAGATGGCTACCCCCAAAAACCAAAAAATTTCTGAAAATCAACTTGTGCAATGGAAAAGTAAAGTTGCAAGAGATAGCTGACATTCTAAAAATATCAAAAAACACCGTGTTTAAAGTTGTTCATGAAAATTTAAATGGGTGCCGCGTTTGATCACATTTGCTCTACGAAAACGATGGTGAAATTGAACGATCTAAGATTCGAATGGCGTCCACACCCCACATATTCACCAGATCTGGCTTCATCAGACTTCTACTTGTTCGCAGATCTTAAAAAGTTACTCCGAGGTAAGAGATTTACCTCCGATAATGAAGTTATAGCTGCAACTGAGGCCTATTTTGAGGCGAAAGACAAATCGTTCTATATGAAAGGCATCGAAATAAGTTTAGAAAAACATTGGAATGCTTGTATTACTATGGAAGGTGACTTGAAGGTTGATGAATAAAGTTGAATTTTGCAAAAAAATTGTGTTTTCACTAATTAGTCCCGGGACCCAGATAGCAATATGACGTCTTAATTAGGTCTGCATGAGCTCAGATTTATGATTTGGACGTTACGTCAGACTGAACATCAGAAAGACGTTTTTAAGAAGTCCTTAAGACTTCGAATGCGCCATCTAGCGATCGAATCAAGACTTCTTTAAAAAGAACTCTTAAAGAACTTCACAAAAAAGAATTCTTAAGAGCTCTTTTGTCTGAATTCATAAAACGACTTCCTAAGGAATTGTATTTCTGAGCTCTTAATAAACAATTACTAAATATTATTTTTTTATTAACTCGAAAAAAAAAGGTACATATTTGTGTCCAAGTCACGGATTTATGAATATAAACTGGATAGCTAATGCTGATCCCCACTATTGTCTCGATACCGATGGCCGCCATACTGTGATAAAATGCTACCTACCTACCCACGATACACTAAGTGTATCTTGAAAGTAACTAAATTTTAGTTACTAATCGCCATTTTAGTGACGTCAAAATCCTCAAAAGTTACATTAGGCCCGCCCATATTTATTAATACGATTTCGCGCGAGAAATACACATTTAAATTTCAATTTTTTTTTGGCTTTATTTGTGAACCAAATTTTAAAAAATTAATACACATTACATATTATGTTGTTATGTAGAATAGTTATATGCTAAAATTAAAAATCATGCAAATTGTCCATTATAGGTAATTATAAGGTATTTTTTTAAATTTTATTAGACACTATTATTGCGTTTGTTACATATAATAATTTTTATCTGAAATTGTCAGTCAAGTTGTCAGAAATCGGCACTAAAATAGTCCATTATTGTATCAATTTTAGATAATATTATGTTCAAAATTATTAAATGCTTACTTTCCTTAAATGTGTAAATTATATTTGTTTGGTGTTGGCTAGTACCTATCCATCAACGACATCGATATATTTATGACAGTAAGAAAGTATTCTAAGATCAGTATTAATATTAGTAATACACCTATTTAAAGTTGTAAGTACAATAATAATTATAACAATTATAATTTTGCAATTTCAGATAAAATTTAATACTACATGTGCCTCGGCATTAAAGTTGAACTTGAAATTTATTACTGCCTTCATAAATAAATATCTATCACTCCTAGAAATTTCGAATTTGTGCAAACCGCTATATTCAATGTGTAAATTTAGCTTTGTAAGTTTGTGTTAATTTGTAACACAACACTCTGTAAAAATGTACACAATATTCTGCTTACGGATAAAAATGATTATTTTAACACGTTATTGTGTAAATGTGTGATTCCCCGACAAGAATGTGGGTTGAAGGTGGAACAAACGCGACAGAAAAGACGTTAGGTACCAGTTACCACGCGTGATTATACACGTTTAATATATCCAGCATCTCCAGTAGAATAACAACGATAAATATTGTTTTAAATAATAAGAAATTTGTGTATGTTACGAACAAGTAAGTATTATATTGCTTAACAAAATAATATAAAATATGTACCCTAGTGGTAAACATGTGCTTAAAATTTAGATTTAGATCAAATTTATTAGTTATTTTAAACAATGTTGATGTGGTGTTCTGTTTAAATATAGTATGGACGATTATATCCACTCAAGTAAAATTCAAGCATCAACAAAGAAAAGTACAATTTGGGTAAAAGTAAACGCCATCAGTTTCCAATACGAAGATTACGTAGAATTAGGTAAGTTTAGGTAATAAAGTTTGTCTTTGCATGTTAGGTAATTTTTTAAATTATTTTACAGTGCAGCTGGAATCGATGAGAAATGATACCTTTTAATAAACTTTTACTGATCAAACAAATTGAAAATTTGAAATGAAGAATAAATTGTGGGGCTACCAATATTTGGAGTTAAATTCATTTCAATATCACATTTATTCTATCAAGAAACAAGTTTACTGTATTTTTGTAATAACTTATGTACATAAATTCGTGTAAAATTTACACTAGAAATAAAGAAATATTAAAAATTTTAATTATAAATGTGTTAATTTTTGACTAAATTTTATCAATAAGTACAAAAATTGGTGTTTTACATTTTTTTGTGTCAATATTTTACACGCTGAAAAATTGAACTTACAGAATATTTCCGTGTAAAATTTAACACAATTCCGTGTGGACCTGGATTAACACAGGAATGTGTTAATTTATGTTATTTTGTGTAATATTTAGTAATTTTTTTTACAGTATATTATTATGCGATGATGATGATGATGATGATGATGATGATGATGATAATAATAATAATAATAATAAGAAACATTTAGTAGAAATTTAAATGTACCTGAAATGAGTTTCAGAATTAATTAAAAAAAATCTGATGTTGACACCACATGACTTCCTTGCCATTTTTAGAATATTAAAACTGATTTTCCCAGTTTTTGGAGTGAATTTATTATAGATAACAAACAGTCTATCTTCCAAAGTCCTTTATTTATACCAATAAATAAATCGTATAAATAAAGGACTTTGGAAGATAGACTGTTTGTTATTTATAATTTTTGGAATGATTGTGCAAGAATCTCGTTAATCTATTTTTGCGCGTCATAAATAAATGCCCTTTTGGCACGGACAATCGCAACCAAAAATAGGAGGTGCACAACTACGTTTGGTCTTGGCGTTCTTCACGGGAGGTTCTTCGTTTTCTTCTTCCTCTAAAATATCAGTCTCATTGGTAACTATACCTTCCTGCCTGTATGGAAGTAAGTCATAGAACGAGTGGCAATCCCGAGAAATTACACTTTTTAACTCCTGTAAATGCTTCCATTTCTTTTGCATGATTGGCTAGGGGTGTGTGTACATCTTAGGATATAACTTAAAACCCATCGGCGCAACTAATAATTAAAATTAAAAAATTAAAATTAGCTCCCCCAAAATAATTTGACTGTACGGTAAAAAAATGGATATTTCTATTGATATAGAAAGCTTAATCGACGTAATTCCTCGTTTTACCCCTCCAAATTAGTATACCTAGTTGCGCCAATGTTAAAACCAATGTTCAATGTTCTTGGATCTTTGGAAATTCAGTTCAGTAAATGGTTCGTCAAAATCAAGTTTCATTTTTATACCACCATTAGGGTCATAGTGTAGGGTTTTAATGTTTGTGGCATGAGCCTCTCTGCGAGGTGTAATCGAGGAGTAACGTAGCCATTCAGATTTACTGAAATTCTTAAAAAATTCATGAGTCAGTTGAATAACTTCATATGGCTCTCGCTTTGTTCTAGCTTCTTAGTTGTTTTGACGTAATCACTGGGTAATTCAATTATTCTGTTTTTCAATTTTCTTTCTATGCAACTGTGCACAGAATTGCATTCCATTTGTGTGTGACCTTTAGTGAGATAGTTTTGTTTAATGGAAATTCCGTGTACTATAGAAAATTTTAATAGAGCATTTGCCATACAATTATTACGGTTCTGGAACGTACAACCATCTGAATAAATAATAATTGGGAGATTTCTTCTGAGACAATGTCTCTCTCAGTAACACGTGGCTTGATGACTTGCAGTATTATAAATTGTAAAGTTATGGCATCCTAATTTTGTCTTGAAATTCTTTTTTGTAGCATTAACCCTTTCAGTCACGACTTTTTGTTATTGGAGTTAAAATTTTGAAACTAAGAGGGGAGCTTAAATAACTTTTTAAAAGATTTTTGAAATACATTTCAGACCCATACGGCGCTTACTTTTCAAAAAAAAATTATATTTGTTTGAATGAAATGATGATTCAATGGGTAAATTTGGGTAAAAAATATATATTTTTTCAAAAATTTATTTATAAATACAATATTCTAAATATTTAAATAACTCAAAAAAAATATTCAACATCAATACAACTTACCACAATATTTTTAAAAACACACAAATAATTCGTCAACAAATAAGCACAGGTAGAAGTTGTCACTTGTTTTAAAAGAATTGCAAAAACTGCAAAACGTTTAAATGACCAAGGTGACCGAAAGGGTTAAATGATGGCGATAGTTTCACAGAGCTTGTAGATCCATACACAGCACAATACATTCATTTTTAATTGCTTTGACCTTTTCGTTTGATTGTTGTTTTCTCACACTATTTTTTTTATCGATATGTTGTTTCCATAGGTTTTCACCGATATTTTTATTTTCATACTCAATATACAATAAGTCACAGCAATCTTTCTTAGGAGAGAATAAATTAAGATTTTTATCGTAGAATATTTGTTTGAATTTCTTAATTCCAAGGCAAGTATTCTGATTTTTTTCGAACACTTCTTTATAAACGCTGTACAACTGCTTTAGCGTCGCGAAATGCTGCTCTAGATACAACTTTATTAGTATCTTTTCCAGTGCTCTTTTTGTAGAAAAAAAGGTGGTGGAACGCTAATAAAAAATATTTTGTTTTGCAATTTTATATAATATTCATAATTGTATTGAAATTGAAAATTGAAAAAAGTTGGTGGAACGCCTTTCCAATGTGTTCTATGACAAAAAGAGCACCGATCTTTTCTACACAATGCAAAGGTTGTTTTGGTAAATCGTCAAAAAAATTGTTCAATAATGTTTGATCTTCTTTTGAACTACTATTTTTCACCCAGCTTTCTATTGTGAAACGTTCTAATCCAGTAGTATTCCGACAAACTTGAACTACTTCTTTACCATTATGTAATTTATAAATTACGGTATTTCCTCTTCTACTTTCTTCATTATCTGTTGTTGTTCTAGATGTGCTTTGAAGGCTGACATGCCCCGACACAAACTCTTTTCTTTGATCCCATGTCATGCTTTTCTTTGATCCAAAGATCCAAAAGATAACAAAAATTTCTCTTCTAACGTCTTCACTTAAAATATTACAAAATCTTTTCTTGGAGCTTGAACACATCTTGGATGAGCAGCGTTCTCCAATTTTCCTTGCCTGTCGTGGTAGGTACGTTATGTTGAAATTTTTTATTTTTGTCTCGGGAAAATCCCACATATTCTTCTCCTATCATTCTAGAATCTTGGTTTTTGATTCTTTTCCATTGATTTTTATCCGCTAACTTTTTTCTTTTTCGACCTTCATTCATATCTCCATAATCAAATTCTTCTTTATTATTATTATAATATTCTTGAACATTATTATTATAAATTGAGATATGTTTCCTTTTCTAATTGTAAGTCCTTTACTAATAGTAGATACTTTGGTTAGTAATAGCTTGTGAAATATTATTATTCCAGCGGCGGTAAGTTTTCGCCAGGGGCTACACTTATTTGAATGTCTTTACAAGTTGAAACTGCCAATTTGGCCTTTTCAAGAGTCATATTTAAAATGTTTCGTGTTCGTCATATTTTCTGGAAAATAACGAATAAGTTCAAATTTTCCGGATATTTTTTTCCTACATTTACATTATTACGCTAAAGTATAAATGAATATATATTACAGTACCTTGTAAGTATTTATCGTTTCCTAGTTATCGCCAGAGCACTTTAATTAACAGGAATAGTAAAAAACAAACACGTAATTTATTTTTTCGGATTCAATTCAAAATCATTTATTAAAGTGGCACTTTACCACATAGAAAAGTCACTTTACTATATAGTAATGTCACTGTCAATAAACAACCTACACAAGTACCTACTATGAAATATTTTGAATTAGCAATAACTCAAAAACGGCACTAGATATTGCACAAAATCCGAAAAAATAGTATAAACAAACCTTGTAAGTAAAGCATTTTTACTAAACTCATTAGCTTTTAAGTTACTCGCTCGCTGCGCTCGCTCGTACTCAAAGGCTAAATTCGTTTAGTAAAACTTTGCTTTACTAAACTTGTTGTTTAATATACTAGTATAAAGTACAAACCACATACATTTTCCGGTGCCTCATTATTTAAAATGGTATGAATCAAGCTGGAAATCACTAGTCAAATAAGTGCCTTTAAAGTGCATTTTTATTTTAATATAGTAGTTTCTCTTTTCGCCACAATTTTAAACAATGTAAATGACACTGTCAAAGTATTACAGGTTATAAACAACAATGAAAACCTAACCTAACTGCATAAAATATAGTACTACGTGATTCAAAAATATATATAATAGTTATTTATGTATCAAGGGCATTATGACGATGTTTATGTAGAGGGCAACCAATTTAAAAGGTCGAGGGCCGCCAGGCCCGAGAGTTTTTAAGTTGCTCGAGAACATAAACATCGAGTAATGCCAGTGGTACATACAACGTTTTATATTACACTGCATTTGAATTTGAGAAAATTAAAATTTTTTTATAAATTTTGAATTTGATTTTGCTAAACTTTCTAGTTTGCGGTGACTTGTATATATAATTGCGATTGAGAGGGCATAATAAGCGGGAAATATGATTTATACGCCCTAGGTTATTATAGAATACTTAATATATTTCGTTGTCAAGGTATAAAAAGCAAATAATGATTCAGTGTAATATAAAAAAATTTTTAAGTTCAGACATACTAATTTTTCATTGTTTTGTTTTTATAATGTACAATATTAGTAACGTACGTCTTTTATTGGTTTCGGTTAGCTAGACATACAAATATTCAGGTCTATTATGTATCACAAACGTTATTATAAAGGTGACAGTTATGACATTACATTAATGATTTTCGGCAGATTGGTATTACCTATCGTTTTCACAAACCGTATTTAAACACATTGGCGTAACAAGCAGGCAAAGGACCCGTGTGCGAAGTTGTTAAGGGGGCCCTGCCTTAATAAAAAACAAAAAAAAATTTGTATACAAGACTCGAAATTCCGACGATTTCCATAGAATTCCTTCCAAACTAGAGCGGATATAGAGACGAGTAACTACCCCCCCCCCCTATTTATTTTTATTAAATATTTAAAAAAATATATATAGATGAGTTTTTTATATTGCAATTTTCTGAGATTGTCTAAATTTCATAAAATATCCTTGAATTTTTTGTGATTCCTCACTTCACAAGATTTTTTGGAAATTTTTCTATGATTTTCTAGAATTTACTATTTCCTCTAATTTTCTACATTTCCTAATTGTAAAATTAGTGACATTTTTATGGATTTTCTAAAATTGTCTGGGATTTCTTAAAATTTCCCGTTCTTTGTTTACTCTAATAAGTGGAAAAATTATGCAGAAATTGTCATATGGAAAACAATTTAAGGAAATCTAGAATATTATAGAGTATAGACTATCTTTCTTTTGCTTTTTCCATTTTCTGAGATTTCATTGGCTTTAAAATTTTCTCGAGTTTTCTGCATTTCTTTCGATTTCCTATTTACCAAAAGTTTCTAGAGTGTCCTAAGATTTTCTTGAAATTTCTATGGATTTCTTGAGATTTTCTATATTTCTACAAATTTTCTAAGAATCTGTTTCTTGAGATGCCTTGAAATTTTTCAGAATTTCTTTAGATTACAATTTACTAGTACACACAATTTTTCCGGCGATTTCCCCTTAGTTTTGTACTAACTGGAAAACCGAAGGGAAAATCGTGATATACAAAAGTGAAAAGAAATCCAAGCAAATTTTAGGGAAATTCTATGAAATCTTAATAAAATTTAAGAATGCTAATTTCTTCCCAAGGAAATCTTGGGAAATTCAGGAAATCTTTAGAATACCAAAGATTAATTCTTTTATTTCCTTTTTTAATTTTCTGAGATTTCCTTGGCTATTGGATCTCCTGAGATTTTCTAGAATATTCTAAATTTCCCCTTTTCTAAGATTGCCTGGCAAAGGCAGATACAACAGGATATCAACCCCCACCCATAAGCCTTAGAAAAACAACAAAATTTACTACGTTTTGTTTTGTTGAAATTTTAAAAATATTAATATTAATATTAATATTAATATAATATTAATATAATATTAATATTAATATAATATTAATATATTAGTTTGGGAAGGAAGTTTGGGAATATAATATTAATATTAATATTAAAATATTAAAAATATAAATATTAAAATAAAATATTCTTATTAAATAATATCAATAAATTTAAGATTTCGCTAATTTTGTCCTTGAATTTTTTCTCTAAATTTTAAAATAAATTTGTTTTTCAATTTTAATATTAAATTTATTTTATTTAAATATTAATTTTTTTTATTAAATTTTTTTAATTCCTTGTAAAAAGGATCTAAGCCTGGGGTCAAAAAGTATAAAAAATTTGATTTTGACAAAAAATAAAAACTGGGGGGTTTTAACTTTAATTTGTTTTTTCTACAAATATAATTGCTGGTACACTAGAGGGTATTCCATACCCCCAGACCCCTCTGTTTGAAAGCTCAAAAGTGTGTGTATATGTTTTGTGATTTATTTTTGTAATAAAAATTTTTCACTCTGATGTCAGAACAAATACATTTATACGTTATTTGTATACAATTCATACCCCCAGTTTTTTTAACAAAAGATTTTAGTGCATATTATTCACACATCACGTACCGTAAAAATTTGCACCGGGGAGTGTGGAACATATCTCAGAACATGGTAATTGTAAGACCTTTTAGAAAGTTAAATTCCTGGAACGGAAAATCCTTTAATTATAATTGCTGATGCACTGGAGGGTATTCCATACCCCCCAGACCAGTGTGTGGGTGTGTACGTTGTATAATTTACCTTCATATGAAAACTTTTTATTCTCTTAGAACAAATACATTTTTCAAAAAGTTTTAATGTATTTTTATACAGCATATATCTATGCGTCGAGAAAACTCTCACCGGGGGGTCTGGGGGGTGTGGAACACCCCACAGATTATAGTAAAATTCCTGGTACGGAAGTCACAAGTTTAATAGCATGGCAATCATTTGAATATAATTGCTGTTGACCTGGGGGTATTCCGAGGGGTAAATCTCCCGGGAAGTCTGGTGGAAAGCTTGTAGGAAGTCCCGGGTAGTTTGAGGAAGTCCGGGGAAGTCTTAGGAAGTCCGAGGAAGTTTGGGGAAGTCCGGGAAAGTCTGAGGAAGTCCGAGGAAATCCGGGAAGTCCGAAGTAGCAGGAAGTCTGGTGTACACGATTTTTGACCGTGATTTACCCCTCGGGGTATTCTATACCTCCCCAGATTTCAAATAGCATCTAGTTGTGCACCTCCTATTTTTGAGATTTTTATTAAGATTGAAAAGGTCACAGTACAACTGGGGGCTCTTTTAGCAGGGGGCCCGCGTGCATCGCACCCAGCGCACCCCGGTAGTTCCGCCCCTGTTTAAACATGATCTTTATGATAAAGGTTTTCTTAACATTTATAGTGCATACCAATTTGCCGAAAACCTTATTGAATGTCATAACTGTCACCTTTATAATAACGTTTGTGATACATAATAGACCTGATTTTTGCACTCATTTAAATAAAGATGTACAACGTCCAAAATTATATTCAGTATGTCATTTCTTAATCAGAATTTCGTGACGTAGCGGCAACAGATAAAATATTTGTATATTTAGCTAACCGAAACCAATAAAAGACGTACGTTACTAATATTGTACATTATAAAAACAACTACAATGAAAAATTAGTATGTCTGAACTTAAGTGCAATTTACGTTATGCGATTTTGCTTACGATTTTACGTACGATTTTTCTTGTATGACTGGTTTTAGTGGTTTTCTGTTCACGACTTGAAGCATTTGTTAATCCTTCTGTTCTGTCCTTTTGCTGTATTTAAGAGTATTATACACTACTGATAATAATAATTCTTTCCGCATATTTATAGTAAAAAATTGACTATTTGCTGAAACCTTGTGATTTTTTGTGGAACCCACTTTGGGAACCGCTGGTCTAGACACTTTTAAGTAAATTATAAAATCAAATTAAGAAATTAGAAATAAGTAATTTGGAAATGTATTTTTGAAATACGACAGATTCTAATAATCGCGAACGATATAGCCTGCATTTGTTAATAATTTTTCTAGATAAATTCGATAGATTTTTTGTGTTTGGATAATATTGCTGGAAGGAATAAGTTTATTAATTATTATACCGTTATAATTAACCAAGTCAAACGTATATCGATTTCAATCAACTTTATAAGAGAAAGTTATTTAAAAATTAAAAAAGTGAATGTTGTCGGTAAAGAAAAATTTAAATTTTAAAAGTTCCCCTTCTAAACGCGTATCGCGTTTGATTGGAAGAAAGCGGGTTACCATGGAAACAAGCCGTTTTAGGATAGAACCCATGTCGGTTGTACCTTATTATTTTTGTGTGATTTCGTAACATCGGATTCTAATAAAAAACCAAGTGTCGATTTAATACGCTGCTTCAAAACGTCTCGTCTGTAGTAAGATGGCCAACGCATAGTTAAATTTTTTCGTTCAGAATTTCGCTTTAGTCAAGGACAACAAATGTTTCCAGGTTTTCGTTCGGTTTAACTAACCGCAGTTATGAATAGTGCGTATCCTTTTACCGATTCGAGTTCTTTGTTGCATTAAAAAGTGCAGTATGAAATGCAATTCGGTGAAAACACGTGCAAATTAAATTTTAGAAAATGCTCTACTTTTGTCGAATATTTAAATAATTATCGTCGGCAACATTTTACTGAACATGTACGTTTAAAATTTATTTTAATTAATACAGGTATTACTATCGGCATCCGAAACTGAAACAGATAAATACAATTTGTACAATAAATATACTACAAGATGAATTCTAAAAAAGATGATGCATCTCCTGCCGAAAAATTATCGATTTTGAAAGCAACTGATGATGGGATTAAATCGGAGAAAGTGCAATTAAAAAAAGAATTGGGATTGCTGGAAGGAATTGCTGTCATTTTAGGAATCATATTTGGCTCAGGTATTTATAAAAATAATTTAAGACCAAAAAAACCTGTTTATTCTACTTCAGTGTGTCATGAATGCAAAGTCGTTGTACACATCAGCTTAATATTCAATATGTTTTTAACTATAGCGACAGGGCTGGGCTCTGTATTTCAAATATATTTATTTGGAAAATACATTAATATTTTGTACTGCAAATAATATCAATTTATAATATAATATTTGTTTTGTTTTATTTCAAATAGAAAAAACTCTTAGCCTGCAATGTATTTCCGATTTTTACCAATTATATGTAATAGCATATACCAGATACAAATACAGAAGGGGATGATGCAATTGCCCTTTCCCGAGTAAAGCAAAACCGAAGAACTGTATCAATTTTTTTTTGTTTAAAACAAATTTTCTGGAAGATAAACAAAATCGAACAGAAAAGCCCCCCCCCCCCCAAACAAAATCCTGTATCTGCCTCTAGAATTATAGGTATATGATACCTATAGGTATGTTTGTTTGCTCGCACTAACTTGAACTGGGCAAGTTAATGCAAATAAAACGTTCGTCGATTGGTTCTATGCTTACTCGGTTCAAGTTAGTGCAAGCAAACGAACAGACCTTATCATTAGTATTAGTATCAATGTTGCCAATACTTCAGTATCATATTTCTCAACAATGTTAGCAAAATTCCTCAATTTTCGTTAAATTTACTCAAAGTTTAAAATGTTCTATAAATAAGCACAAAAAAATTTATTCTTAATAAGCCTGATAAATCTGGAATTTTTGTTTGTTTTAGGTTTTCTACCTCTTTTTTAAACACTCAATGTGAATTATTTATAATATTTTCCTCAAAACTTTGAACTCACAAATCAATTTTATACATGCATTAAATTTTTTCACATTTTGAGTAATATAATTTACATTGGCTAATGTGTAGATATTATAATATTGGATATAATATAACATTATATAATAATATCTTTTTAATTTCTATTTTAAAGTTATTATTTTATTTGCAACACAAATTTTTAAAAAAATTTTGGGTATTTTTTAGGGCATTTAAACGAGCATTTTTAAGGTCATCGAAATCCGAGTCCCGATTAATAATACATTCTTTGAAATATTACAAACTGAAAAAATTTATTTCAATATAAATATAGGCATTTAAAAATACTTATATTAAATTGGTATTTTCTTAAATATAAATACGTACCATGCATTTTCAAAAAATTTAGTATTTGAAATATAAGCCCACCCCCTGATTAGCAAGCTATTTATTTTTTCTGTCTATATAATCAGAGTAAGAAAAGTTTAATATTTTAAAAAACCTCCGACAGAAAATATACAATGGTAAAAAAATAGTTATTAAACTAACCGCTTTAAAACGGAAAAAATAATTCCACTAACTATAGTTTTATATATTTTAAATCTCAATTCCGTTTTTACTTCATACAATACAAATACCACTAATCGGGGAGCTCATACAATACCAATGTAACTCAAAAGTCAAAATACCAAACTTTTCAGAAACAGGGTTTGAAATTTTCCAACAGCATATAAAAACTACAGTGGCAAAAAATTAAAAGCGAATTTTTTCGGAAATTATCTATATTTCTTAAATTCCATTGGAAAGATCTCGTTTTACTGAATCCACAGTGGTAGTATATAAAATTGAAAATGTCCAAATTTGGAGTTATGTAGTTATGTTGATATTGTGTCGGGTGTGCGACATACATAATTTATATTACATATTATACAATTTATTATACAAGTTATAACAAAACAAGTATTATATAATATTATACAAGTAGAAATATTGTATAAAATAAGACAATTCTGATCGTGGATAAATAATAAACAATACTAATCTGATACCTATCTTTGTCTGATATATTGAATCTCCTGAAAGACAAAGTTCTATCATATGGCGGTGAGAGATCTTTGAGGAGTTGATAGTCTGAAAATAAATCGTGGAAGAAGCTAATGTTCTAAAACACATTCTCGCAACTAAAATAAGTAAGACGCACGAGAAAATATGGGGAAAGTACAAGTATAAAGGCTAAGCGCTCATATAGGTTAAACTAGGGGGGGGGGGTTTAATCCGAAAAGGAGGGTTTACTAAATTATTATTTATTGAAGATGTTTAATAAATTTTAACTAGACTTTGTGAAACCGGGCATTGGAGTGTTGTAATTTCCTTACATTGCATTGTTAGTAATTAATTTTTTATGTTTTATGAAAGTATAAAACTTAACAATCTTTCACTTAGAATTGAATTTTCATATTACTTACTTATCTATTAAATAAGGTGAGGTCTGATTGTTGGTTACTTATCTAACTAATTATTGCTTCTACATTTCTATTTCTTTTTAATTTTTTGTCAAGCAAAGAAACTAAATAAAATGTGTTAAGCGCGGGTCACATTAGGCTTCTTACCAGCGCTGGTAAGACGCGGCTGGTAAGAAGCACCAGCAAGCAGCGGCGGCCAACTCTGTCAAACAAAATGCGGGTCACATTAGGCTTCTTACCAGCGCTGGTAAGACGCGGCTGGTAAGAAGCCGTCGATCAGCTCAATGTGATCAAACAATTCGCCGCTGGCGTTTAGAAGCCGGCGAGTATTTATCAGCGCTGGCGAAGTTGGACATGTTCAACTTTGGTAGCTAGAAGCGGCGTCTAAAGATCACGTGGCCGCTGGCTATGCTGCTATTCGCCACTCGCCAGTTTGTTTTTTTGTACCTTTTGTAGTTCTTTGCGGTAGGTATCCCGTAAACTTTTATTTTTTTTTATTGAATTAAAGGAACTGGGTATTTCTGAAATTTTTAACTGTCGTAATAATTTGTTAATTGACCCATCTTTTAAATTTCGGTTTAAGTAATCTTTAGAACTAACGTCCAACAAACACGGATAATTTTGAAAAATGTCTAAAAAAGAAATAATTTCCTTCGCAGTCCACTTTACCTCGGACATTAATACTAATTTAAAAAAATTTTTAATAACCTTTTTACAAAAAACTACCTGTAGAATGTAATTATTAGAATTACTCGCTGCTGATTAAAAGTGATAGTGGTCAGATTGCGCTGCCGGCTGGTGCCAGCGGTCACGTGATCTTTAGTCGCCGCTTCTAGCTACCAAAGTTGAACATGCCGAACTTCGCCAGAGCTGATAAATACTCGCCGGCTTCTAAACGCCAGAGGCGAATTGTGTGATCACATTAGGCTTCTTACCAGCAGCTTCTTACCAGCCGCGTCTTACCAGCGCTGGTAAGAAGCCTAATGTGACCCGCGCTTTAGATAATATTAGTATAGAACATAGATGGTGCAGAAAACATTATATCTATTACCGAACTTAAATAATTTACGGTCATCAGTAGATATCAGCAATATTATTTTTAAGTAAACATTTAAAAAAGTTTAAAAAGATTTAAAACTTAAAAAAAGATTAACTTGGCACCGAGTTTATAAATTTAAAAAAACGGAAGAAAATTGTAATATTACAGTTAAACAAATTAGCATAAGAATTTCTGCTGATAATATTTAAAACAAATTCGTTGGGAGAAATATATTAAATAATTTATTTTAAAGCTAGACAGCTATTTTTCTCCAACAATATTGAAAGCAGTACGTTGAAAACCTTTAAAATTGATGTTTTGATCACTAATATAAAAATACATATGTTGCAAAAAAAGTTTAATATAAAATAAAATTAATATGACTAATAATAGTATATTATTAAACAAGCAGTTTAAACTTGAGTTTTAATATACTATTTTATTCGTACCTGTAGACGTAATAAGCAAATTAACAAATTAATGGGCAATAACAAAAAAATTTGTGGAATAAAATAACAGTTGAAATATAATTTATTGCTCGTAGGTAAGCTTTGCGAATAACTAACTAGGAGATGACCACTTAGGGGCATTTTTGTAAATTTCGCCACTTATAGTGTTGAAAGGTCAGCCTTCCAATAACAATTTCCCAAAGTTGTAGAGAGAGATGGCCAGAAGTTTTCGAGAAAATCGAGTTTTAAAATATTCACACCGAGATATAAAAACTAGAAATATAAGAGTTGGCAATAAGGAGCGTGGTCTAGAGGTTAGAGAGTGAGGACCTAGTAAACTGTAGAGCGTAAACCGCGACCTACAGTTTACTAGGTCGCTAGTTCGATTCCCGACGGCTGTAACTTTCGTTTTCTTGAATTCATTTTAATTTTCTCCAGTACGTAAAAATTGATCGAATTTATGCTTCTTGACTAACAATATTAAGATAAATTAAATTTTGGTACAAAAATAAAGAACGTCGGGTATAAAGGTATTCATGTGTCTTTTATTTATAAACAATACAATAATTTATAGTTAAATAATAAATTATACAAGGTGTCGCAACTTTTCACTCCACAGTCGGGGTTTCGCAGGTGCCCGAATGGTATCCGTCATCAAAGCAAGGGAAACAAAATGTTACGCGGCACCTTGCACACTGCACAAATGACGCATTATTGCAGGAGCATTTTATTTTCAATATGTCTATCGGAAAACAAACTTCGTTAAAATTTTCAAAAATGTCCCTGTCATTGCACAGTTTAGAAGCAAACCATAATTTTAATAATAATTTTAAAATTAAAAATTATTTTTTTGTTTTTAATTTATCTTAATATTGTTAGTCAAGAAGCATAAATTCGATCAATTTTTACGTATTGGAGAAAATTAAAATGAATTCAAGAAAAAAAAAGTTACATCCGTCGAGAATCGAACTAGCGACCTAGTAAACTGTAGCGCGTAAACCTCGACCTACAGTTTACTAGACCTCACTCTCTAACCTCTAGACCACGCTCCTTATTGCCAACTCTTATATTTCTAGTCTTTATATCTCGGTGTGAATATTTTAAAACTCGCTTTTCTCGAAAACTTCTGGCCATCTCTCTCTACAACTTTGGGAAATTGTTATTGGAAGGCTGACCTTCCAGCACCATAAGTGGCTAAATTTACAAAAATGCCCCTAAGTGGTCATCTCCTAGTAAGTAATTTAATATCCTGATATACACTTATGCTTACTTATGCAGTATACGCAAAAAGACTGACCTGAGAATAATATAGACATAAGACGAGACGGCCACGGCATAACAATGCTATAATAGAGGTAATGTTTAATGTAGTTGAAATTCGTGGGCAAAATATATCTTAAAGTAGGTAACTTTATATTTTATCAGGGTCGTGTTTAATTGTCAACTTATAGCAGGCCCGTAGCCAGGATTTTATTTCGGGGGGGGGGCACTCATAAAAAAAATTTTTGTTCCCACTTTAAAAATATATCTATTTACCTATTTTATTTTCAAAATTTTTTTTGCTTTTGAACATTTCGGGGGGGGCACGTGCCCCCCCTGGCTAAGGGCCTGACTTATAGAGTATGCTTATAACGTGTTAATTTGCTTATTACGCATGCAGGTGCGAATAAAAATAAATATATGCTCTTGCGGATTTTTTGGTAGAAAATTTAATTTCTTATAACACTGCTTCTATAAATCTTATCGTATTTGTTATGACTATCTTAGCGTTTTGAATATAATATCCTGTAATGTCATTTTTATAGGTGTTTTTGATTTTTTTTAACAAATAACAGTTTAATATAAAAAAAAATTAAGGCTATTGGATTTTCATTATAATATGTTAACGTTAACGCTACAGAATAACGAAAACGATTTGCAAAAAGCTATTTTTCAGTTGAACCTAATGTAAGAAATATGATGTCAAGATATCAGTACACAAAACTAAGACCACGGCTTTTAAAGGAGTACATCATGTTAGAACAAAAATTATAATAGATAAACACAATATAGAACAGGTACTACATTGCAAATATCTGGGTGCAATGTGTATGTTGATAGGGACTATGATATCTATGAAAAAATAACCAAGTTTGGGCAGATCGATACACAGATATCTGAAAAATAAGACAAAAACGGAAATACGCATAAGGCTTTATAAAATGACAGCCGTCTCAACATTAACATACGGTAACATACTTGAGCTCGAACAACAAAGGATAAAATACAAGCACACGAAATGAGGTTCCTACGGGCAACCAACGGGACAAAGGCGAATAGAATGAGAGACGAAGTAATCAGAAAAGAACTAAAAATAAACAAACTCAAAAACAAAATCACAGAAAACAACAGGAGATGGAATAAACACCTCGAAAGACTGCCACTAGCAGCAAAAAGATATAAGCCACTGGGAAAAAGAAAAATGGGAAGACCGAGAAAAAGATGAGTATCGAAATAGGCCACAAAGCCTACACCGTGAAGCGAAGATGAAAAATGTTCACATTATTATTGATGTAGTATCTAATTTTTGTTTGGCGAAAAATGGTACCTATGTCTTATTTGGATTAACGTTTGACATGCAATTATTGTATCCGCTCGGTTCCTCTACCGCTCTGCCTCGCAAATGCAATAATCTCGTATCAAACCAAGTTTCACTTTTACTTTTAAACGCTCCTAAAAGGCACTTACGGCCGGCTCAGCTTATTAAAACAAATGCTGCAACTACTATATACGTAGAATACAGTACCGTCAATAGAATGTTTAAATCACCGACTCTTATGTGAAAAGTTGATGTTGATCTCAGTTTAACCTTTAAGTAGTGTTAGCGGTATGACATACCGCAGCGGTTCATAAGATTACACGCGTTGGAAAATTGATCACACTACTTAAATGTTAATTGCTTCATTTTAATGTAATCTTTGAAATTCTACAACAATTTTGGTGGAAACTATAAAAACCAGTGGGGGACACTGTACATAAACTGATATAAACGAACTTACAGTAAAAGCCCTCGTATCCGAAAATTCTTAGATTTTATCGCGTCAACCGAAAGGTGCTGCGTGATTTATCTCGCCGCGACTCAAAAGAGAACACGCGTGGGTAGAACCTACGTTATAATGCTTACATTATAATAAAAACAACAGCATTCTTAATGTCATAAAAATAAATAGTAATTTAAATTTGAAAGAGAGATTATTCGCAAAATAAAATATTTATATTCTATTCGTATAGTTTTGTTATTTTGTAACGCGTTTGTGACAATTTTGTTATTTATTTATAAATTTTAATTCTTTATTTGTATCTAATAAAATTTTTGCCAAATAGGTGTAATTCTTTTTACAAAATTTGTATATTTAAATAAAATTATCAAGTTTGCTGTGATACGAATAAATTGTTATCGTAATCAAGAATAATATGATACTATGTTTGCAGATTTGTTATTGTATTTGTCATAGTTATACTATGTTATGGTATTAATTTCAACCTTCCATTTATCCGAAACATTCGCCTATCCGAACGGAAATGGGTCCCGTTCATTTCGGATACGACGGCTTTTACTGTATTTTATTTTCTTCTTAAAACCAACTAATCTTGACTAAACTAATACCTAGTTAAAAAAACTAAATAATTATTCAGTTTTTGGACAAATGCCTAACTGTCTGCCACATACATTGAGGAATCCGCTATTTAACTTAACTTATACTGTAATGATAAAACTAAATTTGAAAAAACTTTTGTTTTTTTCACTTGCATTTAAGCTTTACTATGTATTGATTTGTTACAATAAAGATAAATTATTTTTAGGAATTTTCATATCACCCAAAGGTATAATTCAAGAAGTGGATTCTATAGGATTTTCCCTTGTAGTGTGGGTTCTATGTGGGCTACTATCCATGATAGGCGCCTTATGCTATGCCGAATTAGGTACAAGTATTCCAAAATCAGGCGGAGATTATGCTTATATTAATGATGCGTTTGGACCACTACCTGCATTTTTATATTTGTGGGCTGCGAATTTAATATTTATGTATGTATGAGATTGCGATATTTTAAATTAATATTAGTTTTAATAAAATGTTTTGTAGCCCTACAACAAATGCAATCATGGGACTGACTTTTGCCAAATATGTGATACAACCATTTTTTCCTCAATGTGCATTACCCGAGTTAGCAGTTACAATGATAGCAGCAATAACAATTTGTTAGTAAACAACACTTAAAATATTTAGTGTTTTTAAAGTTGCTTTTTAGCCTTTTTATCATATTTAAATGGCTATAACGTCAAAGCTACTACAAAATTGCAAAACGTGTTTATGTTTTGCAAAGTTGGAGCTCTAATTACAGTAATATTAGTTGGTGTTACTTGGATGGGACTAGGACATATGGAAAATTTTACAAATGTATTTGAAGGTACCACCGACAATCCAGGAAGAATTGCAAAAGCTTTATATTCGGGTATATTTTCTTATTCTGGATGGTAATTTACACAGTATTAACAACAATAATCGTTTAATTCATTTTAATTACTTACAGGAATTATCTTAACTTCATGACGGAAGAACTAAAAAATCCTTACGTGTAAGTTTTAATTTAAAATTACAATAGATAAAAATGGGGTGTTGCGTTTCTGGGTATTCATAAATCATTTCGAAGGTATTTGCAAAAACGATTTTCTTATTTTAGAAATCTTCCAAGAGCTATCTATATTTCTATACCTCTTGTAACGGCTATCTATGTGCTAGCTAATATGGCTTATTTATCGGTGTTAACTCCAGAAGCTATGAAGGCATCGGATGCCATTGCAGTGGTAAAATTAGCATACAACATTTAAAATTTTGATAAGACATAGGAATTTAATATATTTTAGACATTTGGAAATGCAGTTATGGGTAAAGCTGCATGGTTAATTCCAGTTATGGTAGCAATATCGGCCTTTGGTGGTTTAAGCGTTCACGTAATGGCATCTTCTCGAATGCTATATGTGGGTGCTAGAAACGGTCATTTTCCTGATATGCTTGCACATTTAAGTATTAGTAGATTTACACCTGTTGCGTCACTAGTATTTTTGGTGAGTATAATTTACTTAATAATATTTTTAGTTAATATTAAATTTACATTATTTTCAGAATTTACTATCTTTAATTATGTTGTGTACCAACGATATTCACAAACTTATAACATATTGTACAATAGTGGAATCATTTTTTGTGATGTTATCAGTGGCAGGTTTATTGTACATGAGATGGAGTCAGCCAGCTCTTATAAGACCTATAAAAGTGTCACTAGTTTTTCCTATAATGTTTGTTTTAATATGTATATTTCTCATTATAATGCCTTGCGTAGAAGCACCATACGAAGTTGGAATGGGTGTGTCGATAACAGTCTCGGGTATACCTGCTTATTACTTAGGAGTATGTTGGAAATCTAAACCTAAATGGTTTCAAAACATAATGGGTAAATAAAAAATGTCATAGTATATTGTTAATCAGCGTTAACCGTTTGTTTGCTTTTTAGGAAAATTGACCAGATTGTGCCAAAAGTTGTTTTTAGCAGCACATGAAGAATAATTAAAATTTATATCAATTATATAAATATCTATGGTTTATATAGTAGATACCTCTTCTATTTTTTTATTAAATGTAAATTGAAGAAAAATAATCTAAGCATTATACTACAAATTAAAAATGCTTTCAATAAGTTGTGGCCTCTCGATTTATATAAACTTTAAAATTAGTTATAAGAACAAGACTGAATTTTAATAAAGTTTAATCATGGCAGTTTTACTTGAAATTTTATTATACATACCTAATTAATTTTATGTAATTATAATTTTAAAAAATCGGAAAGGTTAAGGAAGAATGGATTCGTTATACATTTGTTTAAATTATATTGCGTATGTGTATTATACTTTAATATTATTATTATTTATTTATTTATGTATTAAAATAAATTATTTATTTTGTTTTGAAACAGATTACTTCATTTGTGGCACTCACTTCCGTTTTAATGTTGTAATAAGTTTTAATTTTGCATCTGCAAATTTTTGATAGGTATCTTGAAATGCGTAACAATTTTCTACCTCTATTGATATTTGCCATAGGCTGAATAGGCAAGCAAGAATCCATCAATTGTAAAAACTCATGTTAAATTTCTATGTATTACAAGATTGAAAACGAACACTTGGTATATAATATTAATTTGGTCAAAAGTTCTCTCCATCCATTGTAAATTATTTATTTGTACGTTGACGTTACAAAAATTTCAATTACAGCAAAATAAATCGGCAACTTGTATTTACTATGTTAAATCTGCTACCAGATTAAATCTTGGAAATTGATTTCAAAAGGTGGAAGGAAACAATTTTTTATGGATAGGATAAATCAGACCAATAATCAATATCTGATAAAACGCTGGAGATCGTTCAGGCTTTCTGTCTCTTTGCTTTAGAAATTAAATTTAAGAGGGGATGGAATATAGCCATGTCATTAAGAGCAAACAAATTTTAAAATGCTTGTAACAATAAAACATGTTTACTAGAACATTAATAGTAATAATACAGATGTTAGAATCCTTAAAAGTGGCTTGTTTCTATATAGACACTTAGTAATAAACCTTTTTTTTTATGACATGAACAATATAACAATAAAAAATGTAATAAGTTCGACTATCTATTTCCCCATTTGCAAAAGTATAATACATTAGCACATAAAACACTTTTTAACAAACTTAGAATACCACCTATTGAAATGACATTAACTTAATCTATTACTTTAGCTACAGGGAATGCATTTATATACATACTTTAATTCACAAAAACTATCGATAACAAAGATGAAAATTAACGAACCAGATCTTCCGGATTAAACATCCCCTAAAAATGGCATATTGTAACCAAGTAATAAAAAACTAAAAGTAATTCTTACCCTTGCTCTGCGTAGAATAGAATCTTTATTAGCGTCGTATGGATGATCCTTTGATGGAATTTCTAAAACCGATGGAATCGGTTGAGTATGGCTATCGATTACATGTCGAATCAATTCTGCAATATTTTGATTGATCAAGATTATGTCAATATCGTCCCGTTTTAAAAAGCGTTTAAAACATTCCTCAATTTCGCTTACAGCAGTATCTACAGAAAAGCAATGTTATAATAATCGAGTTGGTAACAGCAGCATAAAATTTACTTTTGTCTACCACCATAAAATTAGCGTGACGATTTTTATTTATTTCGCCAACTCCTCCAAGAAGAAAACCTACACAAGTATCCTACAAATCAAAATAATAACAAATTAATTAATTTTTATTATTCACAAGTGAGCAACTTGCCTCATCCCCAATAACTGAAATTAGTTTTCCTTTAACAGAAGAATGAAGAGCCATTGTTGTAATAATCCAATTCCAAAATTTTAACAGACTGCACCCATTAACCACCTGACATAAATCATATGATACGAAAATGTCAAATTTTAAACGACAGAAATATACCGATCCGCACAAATGTTTTGTAAATTGTAAGTAAAATAAGTTACAATAAATTCATTCGTTTAGTTGTCTATTAAATTCGAATTAAATTTCAATATTTTGGATTACAAGGAATTTCTATTAAAAACTTTGAATTTGATAAAATAATCAAGATTAATTTCACAATACATATGAAGCATACTGTATATAAGATAAACGAGTTTAACCGAAACGTTTTTATCAATATTAAAGTAATTTGGCATTTGGATATTTTGTGTAAATAACTGATTTCAAAATTATAACCAATAAATTGCACCAAATTAGTTCGAAAGCTTTGTAAATTAATTTGTCATATCATTTTCACTATCAAACATCTTCAAGGTAAGTTTAATTGCTTTGTGTATAATTGATTAATTAATAAATTTAAATCCATGTCAGATGACAAATGTAGTAAATTCACAAATCACAGAAGCTAGAGAAGTATTTCAAACGTTATTGGAAATGTCACGATTACTTTGCACCGGCTTGGATCCCGAAACCTTGACAATTTGTGTGCGTTTATGCGAAGCAGGTGTGAATCCGGAGGCACTTGCCACAATTGTTCGAGAGTTACGACAAGAAGTTGCAAACACCAATGAAAATATAACAGATAATGCAAATCGAAATTGTTGAATTTATTTTTTTGTTTTCAAGTATGTATCAAAAATAAATTAAAATATAAAATTTTATTCGGGTAAATTTATATTTTATACAATCAATCATAATATCCCAATTATTTTATAATTCTTTTTGAACTTTCTTAGAAAATTTTCCTGGATATACTTTACTTTCTATCATGACACTTTCACATCTTTCTTGTTCTATTAAATATTCTTTTGCAACCCATGCTTGTGATCCATCTTTAAATAAAAATATTGCTCTATTATCATCAACCATGTATCTAAAATATTGAGTTATAAAATTTATCAAAAACGTAATTGTCAATAAGTTTACTTTTCTGCTTGTATGTGATTATTCCAAAGACTTGTTTGCCATAATTTGGTTAATTCTTCAGATTCTTCCCTGGTCGGGTTATCACTCACAGTAACAAAAGTCATAAGTGTACGTCCTTTCTTTGTTGCAGATAGTAATCCTTCAGGATCTTCTGGATTTAATTTACTAAAGTCGATTTTAGGTTGCGGACGCAAGTGTTCTGGCAACTCATCGTCTTCTAATGGCTCATCGTCTTCCTTAAAAGATGTTTCAAGTAATTGCATTTCTTGTTAAAATTACAAACTCATATTACCTCCCATTGATCCAATAACCTTTCCAAATCGGCTTCACTATAATCTCTGATATCCTTTTTAGCCCATTCTGGTTTATTAGTATCATCAGACTTTTTACTTGTAATTAATAAAGTAGTACTTAATAATATGCATATAAGTAATAAATTTTTAGCCATTTTATAGATAAACAATTGAGATGGTATTCTTGAAAGAAATTAAAAAAACTGGGGTTAGGTGCACAACTGTAAATTCGGTTAAAATTAAGTGTATGTATGTGTTCGCAGATCAGTGAAAAGGCCAAGAAATTTTTTTTATCCACTACGCGCCGTACTTCATTAATTCGATATTTAGAACTTAAATTTAAAATTTGTTTTGTTGGTTATGTCTAACCACGAATATAAAAAAAAGTGAAAACCGGTTCACACTATCTTGCGGACGTGTACGATGGTTACGCGCGTCAAGTAGTGTGTTTGTAGAAAATTATCCGGCTTATATCTCACTAGTCGTAAAACAATAGTATTTTATAAGGTAATACTCCGAGTGTCCTAGTAAACAATTAAGAATTTTATTCAACTTAATTTTATTACAATTTTTCTTTATCAAATAGGTAGGTATCTCAGGTTGGGAAGTAAGCACTTCCTGCCCTGTGGGTTGGAAACTAAAACAAAATAGCTTTCCGATTGGTTGACAGATGACGGTAAATAATAAACTGCTCCCTGACTTATTAAAATTCAGGAATTAGTCGATTACTACCATATTGATGCCCGATCAGCTTCTTCACCTTGAGATATCCATCTGATAATGAGTTCGTCCAACAAATTAGTAACCAATCAAATTTTTGATTTATTATTTTAAATTTAATAATTAATATACTTAACCCGGCCCGGCGTTACCTAGGTGGGGTCTGACAAACCCCAGCGTTTGGAAATTGATCTAAGTATGTACCTAATGTGATCCCATGTGCATGTCCGATTCAGTAGCTTACCATATAAGTTGGCACCATAGAAATCAGCTGTTAGTGCATTATTGCGTGAACAGTCAGTTAAGCTATATGCGTCTAAAGTGCTCTGGGGTATGTCAGACCCCACCTATGTTGTAATGGCGTATGTAATTTAGGCTTGCAAAGTACTAATGGCTATGTTGAGACTCTTTTGATCAATAAACTTAATATTCTTATTTTTTGGTGGATCAAAACTTCAGAAAAACTCATCAATAGATAGTGGGAAGATTATTTACTCCCCTGGATAGTTAATAGCACCTTATCACGATAAGGAGGGGTAATCCGGGGGTATATAGGACAATTTGCCAAAAAATTTAAAGAATTGTCCAAGATGATCCTGCATTTCCACTTGCTAAGGTTGCCAAGCTCTCCTCAGGAAGATGTTCCATATGTCCAAGGAACCGAGATCGCAAAATCAAATATTCCTGCATCACTTGCAGGTCTTGATTGTGTCTAGAACATGCCGTAATTTCTTGTCAAAATTGCTTCCATTCAGACAGTAAATAAATTTTTTCTGTTTGGTTTAAAAGTCGAAATTATTTTTTTTTATTCCTGTATTATTTCCGATTAATAGTTTTGAAATAGGATGTTCGATTTTAATTTTTAGTATTTTGAGTAACTATATGTTTTTTCGGTCCAAAATCCCGCCGAGCGAAAATTTTTTTGTGCGAATAACATTCGGTCTCTTTAGCTCGCTTTACTTACTTTCAAGTGAATTTTCTGGTTATGCTACTGGTCATACCTCCAAATGGACGGCAGACTACGTACACTTGAAATTTGATGTTTTCTGAATTTATTATAATCAATTGATACGTGGTTTAGGTAGTGTAACTCGATATTAACCATATCAATATTTTAGAAAACCCAAAAAATGCACTAAACACTTTTCAGAACTAAAATGTTTAAAAGTTAGCACATGTAAAATACACTGCAAATATTCGCAAACGTTTTCACCATACTATGGCATCATCGGGCGATGAATTAGAAAGATAATCAAGAGAGAATCCTTTAAATATTGTTCAGAGTGGTAGGGGGAGGTTTTTATAAAAAAAGAAGGGATATTTTGAAAGTTATTACAAAAAGGGGGGGGGGGTTAATTACTTATTAGAAATGTTTAATAAAGGTGAATTGTTTAAATCCGATTGACTATTTAATAACAAAGGTGAATATTTTAATTTATTTATTTCTAAAGCTTCTAAAAATTCTAATTTTTTACTTTTTGGCTCTACATGTAAAATTTCATAACCTCCTTGTTTATGGTTGGTATCCAATAAATGTTTCGCGAAAGTAGATTTTCCATCCGCAAGTCTGTGGGATCGCGAGTGTTCTTTAAATCGTGTTTGGAAAGATCTACCTGTATGACCGATATATTTTTGAGAGCATTCGCAAGTGAGCTCATAAACTCCTGATTTGGTTAAAATATCTGACTTTGATTTAGCATTATTAATGAATTTTTTAAGTTTATTGTCTGTTCTAAAAGCTATATTGAAATTATGTTGATTCAAATATTTGACAATTTTTTCTGACTTGCTTCCGAGAAAAGTAACTACGTTAAAATTTACGTTAGATTTATTATGAATAGTGGGGTATATTGAATTGACTAGTTGTTTATGTTTAATCTGACTAAGTAAATTATCAATGAATTTGACCTGGTATCCATTAGAAATCGCGATAAATTTAATTCTATCTAATTCTTTTTGAAAATTTTCTTTACCGAGGGGAATTTTGGTTAAACGATTCAGAAAAGCACGAAAAGAGGCAATTTTATGTGAAAAGGGATGCTCAGAGCTGTTATGAATAACCGATCCAGCTTCTGTTGGTTTATGAAAAATATCAAATGAATGAATGTTGTTAATTTTAGAGATTGTGAGGTCGAGGTAGTTAATCTTATTATTAACTTCAATTTCTTTAGTGAATTTAATATTCGCGTGTTGTTTATTTACCTTCAAAAAGATGGTTTACCTATGGGAAATCCCCTGTCCTGTTTATTAGCTGATATTTTTATGGATCACCTCGAAACTAAAATTCTCAATTCTGAATTTAAAAAGTTCATAATTTATTGGTATAGATATGTTGACGATATTTTTATTTGTTTCAATGGGTCCCTTAGACAATTAGATAAACTTTTCAATTTTATTAATAAAATAAACAAAATTTTCTATACCAACTATACCTACGTATTAGATTAACGTAATATTTTTCCGCCTGGTGACGTCGTTCGCTTAATGTAAATAGCCTATAGAATGGAAAGAAAAAATTAGAGTTTTCTCTCTAGAGAAAAAAATTAGAGTAGCGTTTTCCGTCATGTGCAACTTTTTTTAGTAGTTCCATGTGTGAAAGGCCTTAGTCTAGTTAAATTATATTATTTTAAGTATTCAGGAGATAGGTATACAAATGAAACAACTAAAAACAATAACTAAATAAAATTCATTATACTCTCAATTATAATAAATAAAACTAACTAAGTAGGTATCCAAATTACTAAAACTTAAATATCAATTATTTTGAATTCTGTAACAAGAAAGCAAGGGGGTAATCACTTAGAATTTTGCGTTCCACGGACTTCATGAAGTTAAAAGATTTCACAAGATTTCATGAAGATTTCATAAGACTTCATGAGATTTTATAGACTTCATGAAATTTTAAAGACTTCATAAACTTTTATAGACTTCATGAGATTTCATAAAGATTGCACAAGACTTCAGAGACTTCATAAAGATTTCGCGAGACTTCACAAAAATTGCATGAGTTTTCACGAGACTTTATGGATACTTGGCGGGACTTCACAAGATTTCATAGACTTCATGAAATTTTATAGACTTCATGAGATTACATAAAGATTGCACAAGACTTCAGACTCTTCGTAAAGATTTCGTGAGACTTCACAAAGATTACATGACTTTTCACGAGACTTTATGGATACTTGGCGGGACTTCATAAGATTTCATAGACTTCATAAGATTTCATAAATATTGCACAAGATTGCAGACTTCATAAAATTTGCAAAAGATTTCATGGGATTTCGCAAGACTTAATTAGATTTCATAAAGTTTCATGAGATTTCGTAAAGATTCCATAATACTGTAGACTTCATAAAGATAGCAAACGAAGCAAAAACACATATGAAATTTCACGAGATGCCTTACTGAAGTTACAACAATAATTATTATTATTTCTTTTGGTATAAATAAGTTAAAGTTGATAAAATACAATTTCCAATACACGTCATGAGCATTGACGACGTTACTTAGACCAGCGTTGTCAAAATTTTAAATATCATACGATTATAAAGTCTGACACATACTGAACTGTCACCGCAACACACAACACTGTACTCACAAGTTAATGTAAACAAACTTATAAAAATAAAAATCACTCTACAATCGTAATTCGCATATGTGATAAATTCAAGATAAATTGGAATTTTATTTTTATGTGATGGCGATGACAGACGTCATACCTCTGACGTGTAAATTATACTCATATAATAATATAGTAGTAGTAAACATAAGCAAACACCATTTCATAGTTTTTATAGACGGACGGTGTGACGCGACGCTGTTTATAATTTATAACAGGTCAGTCCAGCCCCCTATCACTCCAATGGAAGAAAATTTAAAAAGCGGTCATAAGTGTTGTCTGAAATTTTAGTTCCTTAGGACGGCGTTAGTAGCTTAGTTCAAATAGTGACGTAATTAAATAGGCGTTGCTACATGTCTGCTAACAGCTGTTCGATGGTTGTGCTGATAATTTAACTTATTAATAAATAAAAGTTGATAATTGTGTAATAAATTGTGTTCAACTAATGTTTAATCGGTATAATTTTTTAAGAAAGGTTGTTAATTATAACATTATAGCAATGTCTGAAAATGATAAAATTAAGTTTAAATCTTCCGCACATTTAATTACGTCACTATATGAACTAATGTACGAGTGACGTAACAACTATGCTGACAAAATAGCGCAACTTTTTATAACATGGAGTGACAGGGGGTTGGGTCAGTCCAACTTGCTCAAACATATTACGGTGCGGTGCGGCAGTAATGTTCGGAGAATTGAATGGTTTACAATAAAAAAATTAAATCTATAGCTTCTCAAGCAATGTTTACTCACTGTTATGCACATACAGTGAGTAACGAAAATATCCGGACACTCCTATGTTAACAATGTAAATTGGTCATTTTGAAGCCGGTTTTTTTCATATAAAAATCGATTTTACAGCAAAACTTTTTAGACATTTTTTGTTGCAAATTTCATTGCCTTCAATTTTGTTTATATGAATTTTTTTATTTTGTCGCGCCGTTTTTGACTGACAGCAACTTAAACAAGACTCAGTAAAATGCAAAAAATATTGTCATCTATATTTCGGAAACGGTGCAAAATAATTAAAATATTAATAAGCATTTTTTCTTGTAAGTTTGATTCTCTACATTTTTGTATCTATACATTTTTCTATTTTATCGCACCGTTTCCGAGATATAGATGACAATAGTTTTTGTGTTTTACAGAGTCTTGTTTAAGTCGCTGTCAGTCAAAAACGGCGCGACAAAATAAAAAAATTCATATAAACAAAATTGAAGGCAATGAAATTTGCAACAAAAAATGTCTAAAACGTTTTGCTGTAAAATCGATTTTTATATAAAAAAAGCGGCTTCAAAATGACCAATTTACATTGTTAACATAGGAGTGTCCGGATATTTTCGTTACTCACTGTACGTAAATTAAATTTAGTTCTTGGAAAATCATGCAGTTCAATTCGAGAAGTGCGTGTCTTTTTTCTACTTTTGTCAGCTTTTTCCGCATATTTTTCAAAATCTACTAAACGCACTAACATTTTAGACGAAATTTGTGAAAAACTTTTACCTACTAATGCTCCAACTAGATTGAAGTTTACTTCTCGTGCAATATTTACTGTAAATACTCATAGAGACAAATTATTACCCATTATTGCCACTTACTGTTCATATTGTCAATTTCTGCTCAATACTATACTACCTGATATTGCTATGTACTGATACTTACTTTCACTTACTGCTGATACTACCCTATACTGCGGCTTAATGTACACTAAATTGCTAAAATAGTGATATAGTCTCCCAGTTTTTGTATTACTATTATTATTATTAAAATAAAATAAACAAGATACATTAAAATTACAAAAAATACAAAAAAATATAAGTGAGGCGCTATTCGTAATTTATCCACTTTTTATCTTCCGTTTGTCGGTTTCATCTTCTTTTGGAATTTTTCCTAATAGATATTTTGTCACTCAGTGCTGTAAAGTACATTTGAGTTAGATAAGTTAATTTCAAAAAGAAAATTTACTCATATCAATATTTTAGAAAACCAAAAAAATGCACTAAACACTTTTCAGAACTAAAATGTTTTTAAGTTAACACATGTAAAATACACTGTAAGTATAAATTCGCAAACGTTTTCACCATACTATGGCATCATCAGGCGATGAATTAGAAAGAAAATCAAGAGAGAATCCTTTAAATATTGTTCGGGGTGGTGGTGGCAAGTACTTTGAAAAAAAGAGAAGGGGATATTTGAAGTGATAACAAAAAGGGGGAAATTAAGCGATTCAGAAAAGCGCGAAAAGAAGCAATTTTATGTGAAATCGCTTAACCAAAATCCCTCTCAGTAAAGAAAATTTTAAAAAAGAATTAGATAGGATTAAATATATCGCGATTTCTAATGGTTACCACGTCAAATTAATTGATAATTTACTTAGTCAAATCAAACATAAACAACTCAATATAGTCAATTCAATATACCCCAATACTTTTAATAAATCTAACACAAAATTTAACGTTGTTACTTTTCTCGGAAGAAAGTCGGAAAAAATTGTCAAATATTTGAATCATCATAATTTTAACATCGCTTTTAGAACAGATAATAAACTTAAAAAATTTATTAATAACGCCAAATCTAAGTCAGATATTTTAACCAAATCAGGGGTTTATGAGCTCACTTGTGAATGCTCTCAAAAATATATCGGTCATACAGGTAGATCTTTCCGAACAAGATTTAACGAACACTCGCGATCTCATAGACTTAAAGATGGAAAATCTACTTTCGCGAAACATTTATTAGATACTAACCATAAACAAGGAGGATTTGAAATTTTACATGTAGAACCCAAAAGTAAAAAATTGGAATATTTAGAAGCTTTAGAGATCAATAAATTAAAATTTTCACCTTTGTTATTAAATAGTCAGTGAGATTTAAACAATTCACCATTATTAAACATTTTTAATAAATAGTCACCCCCCCCCCTTATTTAAACCTATTCGAGCGCTTAATTCCCCCCTTTTTGTTATCATTTCAAATATCCCCTTCGCTTTTTTTCAAAGTACTTGCCACCACCACCCCGAACAATATTTAAAGGATTCTTTCTTGATTTTCTTTCTAATCATCGCCTGATGATGCCATAGTATGGTGAAAACGTTTGCGAATTTATACTTACAGTGTATTTTACATGTGTTAACTTAAAAACATTTTAGTTCTGAAAAGTGTTTAGTGCATTTTTTGGATTTTCTAAAATATTGATATGATTAATATCGAGTTACACTACTTGAACCATGTATCAATCGATTAGAAAATGTACTTACCCTTTCTAATTTCAACTAAAAGTTCTGGCAATAATTGTGAATCCACTTGTAAAGTATTGTCTACAAATTTTGGTGGAGATATCGTCATCAAATAATTAGTAACATCCACTCGAGCGTTCATTAATGAAATTTTCGAAACCGAACTTGCTATTCCAGTCTGATTGTCAATTTTGTACCACGAACACAAAACACCCAATTTCCCCTTGTGCTCCCCAATATAAATGGTATCTTTACATTTATACCCCTTTTCTTTTTGTGATAAAAATGAAAATTGCAAAATAAGACCCAACAAAAAATCATTTTCTTTGTCGTAAAAAATACACCATTCACCAATAGAAATTTCTTTATACTTCTGGTATGATGTGGGCTTATTTTTGATTAATTTATTTTCTTGTGAAATAACTTCTTTCACTCTTTGAAGGCGATCACTGCTTAAGTGATTGCCTTTGCTACTAAGTAACCAGCATATTGAAGATTTTCTGACTACTATTTTCTTGCCGTTTTTGTTTTCGATAGCAACAAACGGGCTAGTGGGCTCTAATTTAGTATCATCTGTAATTGCGTCGGTGTAATCTTTCAAAGAAATTTCTTCAGGAAATGTAGATAATACATGCAAATCTTCAAGGGATTCATCATCAAAGGAGGATTGTTCAATATTTTCGGGCTGATTAATTAGATTTTCAAACTGCAGAAAAGAGGTTTCATCCCCACAGTTATCCATATCATCATTTTTGTCCAAATCATCGTCACTCTCGTCTGAATCCCCCGAATCTCTCTTAATTAGAGGCAGTTTGCAAGGTATTTCGACTTTCTCTTTTATATAATTTATATCAGAATAGTTAACATCATTTGGAATTAAACCCAAACTTGCAGCATCCAACAACGCATCACGTTTCGCATTTATAACTGCGGAAATAATTTCAGAAGTTGTAGGAAGCGATGAATTGCATTGCGAAGTTGAAGAAGCACCTTCTTGTTGTTTTTTTAATCTAGGAAAATTTATATGTTTGCAATCATCGGCAATCATAATTTCCTGCTGCAACTCAATTCTTTTAATTCTATTAATAACTCCCAATAAACTGCAATTGACAACAGTCGAAAATGTAGAGGACATGGATCTTATTTGCCTAAAAAAAGATTCACAGCTCTGGCTTCCAAAAATGTGAGGTATAAATAACTGACTATCTCCAGTTTTTGTTAAATTTCTTAAAATATTTATGAATCCATGTGCATTTATTTCGATACAGAAATTAGCATTAGAAGTTATAAAATGATCTTGTAAATTATAATTATACCCACTGTTTTTACTGTCTTTATTAGTTAACCATTCACGCCATAATCTTAAAACAAAAACAACATACCATATCTTTTGAATTCGTTCCAAGGTTTTCGCGTGAATGTCTAAAAAAGAAAATCTAATATATTGAATAATTTTTAAATAAATTACTGTGCCCTCACTATCGGGTACATTTTCTGAAAGTAAATCAAGAATATTCTGTTGGCAAATTTTCTCCACAGATCTGAAATTCTGCCTATCTTTGGGATCTAAATCATATGGCGTTAAGCAATGCTTATCTTTTGAAATATTTTGGATTAGAATTAGTAAATGATTTACCAATATCACTTTATTTCCAATTTGCAAAAATTTATTTTTTCGCAGAAATCTATTGCGTAATTTTGTCAAAATGTGTATTGGATCTTGTATGTAGACTTCTGCAAATAACGGTGCGTTAAACCAGGTTTGCTTACCGGTGCCCCAAACCTCATCGCCATCTTTGAATCCTATCTTCGAGGCACATCTCATTGCTCTAAGAAGTTTAGGATCTCCATCGGACGAAAAACCCATCACCTTTATATGGCACTTCTCTAATTCTTGGATAATAAATTGCCATCTGTGAAGAACGTCTTTATGAGTGAATTTATTATCAGTACCAAATAAAGCTAAGCAAAAAGATGGCGCATGTTCTTTTATAGGCTGAGCCATTATCACATAAATATTTGCGGCAATTGGTGTTTTATTTAAAAAATGACTTTCAATTTCTGCAGCCGAACGAGCTTGGTATTGAAATGTCACCGGTAAACCATTTTCGTTCATCGGCAGAACAAATCCTATCAATTGGTTCGTAAGTGAATCATACTCAATTCTACCTGTTAAGCGGGTAGCATCCTCTGAAATCCATACGGCTTCAGGAAGTTGTTTGCTTTTTATGAAATTTCGTAATTCTTCACATCGCAATTGACCTTCTACAATGACTGAACCCTTAGTTTTCATATAGCGATATATGGCAGATATTGATGGAAGATTCATATTTGCCGATAAGGTTTCATAAAGTAGTCTGCCACCTATCAAAAAAACGTAGGTGCAAAATAGTTTTATGGTTTCGTCATACCGATAACCGCCTCGTGTTTTTTTCATGTTATCTTGGGCAGTTTTCAAGATCTGTTGAAGTAAATATCCAGCATTAATTTCCTTTTTCAAGTTATGTTTATTATTTTTGATTCTTATTCTATCCGTGACCTCGATTAAAGTCTGACTTAATTCCTTATTTTTCTTAAGAACTATTTCAAAACGATTTAAGAATTTGTAATAACTTGGTATGCGTGTTTGTGAAGAGTTAGCAATCGAAGCATATCGCTTCTTTTCCCTCCTACTATGACGAGTTCTGAAATCACGTTTTTTAATGACTTTTGGTAGCCTTAAACAGTTAGTCACTCTGTTTAAGGCATGAATTCCCCCGAATTTTTTAAGAAAACTTTCGACTTTTCTGAGGATTCTTCCGACAATAAATTTTCCAATTCCTTCATTTCATCTATAATGGGTATTTGGTTGGGAGAACAAATTGTATCATTTTTGAGTGTTTCAACGGTTTCTTGGTCTAATTTTGCACTTTTATAAGGTCTTTTATTATTTGGTTTAGCTTCGTAAGATACTTGGCCATCACTCGCAGAACAGTCTTCATCTTCGGTAAATATTAAGTTATCAGGGTTAACAGCTTTTGTTAATATTTCGTTTCTATTTTCAGAAATACGCAGTCTGCTACTGTTTCCCATATTTTTAACAAAATCTTTAATATTTCTATACTGCTTGCCAGATTTTCCTGGGTGTGTAACTTTCATCCAATGTAACCGCATATGCCGTTCAAAATTAGCCTTGATCCATCGAGTTTTACCCTGACGGCCATATTCAACCTGACTTATTTTTATAATGATACTGCATACAGGACAAGTAATCTTTGCTAAGTAGCTAAAAGACTCATCCGTTTCAAAAACTTCAATAACAATATGCTCCATTCTCAGTTTAACCTAAAATTAAATTTCCATGATGAATGCCCGATTTCTTACGGGAATTGAATATTATAGCAGTTTAGGGGACGTCCATTAATTACGTGAGCAGTTTTTCTTAAAATGTGGACCCCTCTCTCCCCCTTGGTGAGATTTGGTAAGGGGACGTCCATTAATTACGTGACGTGAGGTGTTTTGAAAAACTTCACCCGGAATGTTCCACTAAATCTAAATTATTTTTATAAATAAAAGAAGGTGCCGTACCATCACTTTTTTTTATACAATGTAAAATATTAAATATAATACAGTGGCTCCAGAAAGTATACATACACTCCTATGTTAATAATGTTAATTGTACATTTTGAAGCCGTTTTTTCATATACAAATCGATTTCACAGCAAAACTTTTTATACATTTTTTGTTGCAAATTTCATTGTCTTCAACTTTGTTTATATCAAGTTTATATATATTTTTCTATTTTGTCCCAGCGTTTCCGACTGACGACTTAAACAAGACTCGGTAAAATACAAAAAACATTGCCACCTCGGAATGGGTACCACAAAATAAAAAAATATATATAGTTAGGAACAAAAATGTATGGAATGAAATTTATAAGAAAAAATGCCTATTCATTCTTGTCTTGTTTAAGTCGCTGTCAGTCAGAAACGGTACGACAAAAGAGAAAAATGTTTATAAGCAAAATTGAAGGCAATGAAATTTGCAACAAAAAATGTCTAAAAAGTTTTACTCTGAAATCGATTTTTATATGAAAAAAACACTGTTTCAAAATGTGCAATTAACATTGTTAACATAGGAGTGTACGAATACTTTCTGAGGCCACTGTGTGTAATAGATAAAAGCTATTCAAAATATTTGAATTAATTTGCGACAGATAAATTTAATATGTTTCACAGTTTTCATCACAGCAAGGTTTTCAATTATTAATTTTTCTAACATGTAAAAAATTTAAACTTTTACACTAAATTACAAAATTTTATTTATTGTAATAATGAATCTTGAATTAATTATTTTTTAAATTAATTAAATCTCTGAATTCAAAAAGTTGACGTGAGATTTTCATTGATGCCCCCCCCCCTCCCCTTTAAATGAGATTTGGTGAGATTTTGAGCTCACGTAATTAATGGAAATCATAACAAGGTATATAACAAACTCAATAAGTTTGATTTCCTATAAGCAAGTTATGATTTCAAATATTTAATAATTTTATTTGAAATTTATATAATATGCTATAAGTAATAATTATGATATTCAATTTTTTTAGTAATTAACGTAAATCGAATTTTTTGCTGATTCTAAAATACTAAAATAGCAGTAACCGATCATCATTCTCTACTTTGTAAATAGAGCTAGACTGGCTAGACCGTCAGGTCATAAGGGGACGTTCATTAATTACGTGAGGTCAAAATGGGGGGGTTCGGCAAAATCTCATTTAAGGGGAGGGGGGGTCAATGAAAATCTCACGTCAACTTTTTGAATTCAGAGAATACATTATTATTATAACAGATAACATTTTGCATTGATTATAGTGTAAAAATTTAAATTATTTACATGTTAGAAAAATTAATAATTGATACTTTACGTAGTATAGTGTTACAGAGTGCCTATAATATTTTTAATACATTGATACCACCGGGACGGCGGCGTGTCCGTCGGCTAGTTCATGCTGTCTGTGCTACCCAAGCATTATTATTGTGACTACAAATCACACGTACATACGGCAGTGTAAGCCTAAAATATAAAAGTAATCAAAGTATGGAATAAATATCCATATTTATGTTGTCACTTATTCTGCAAATTATTATTTATTTTTTTTACTTTTACCAAATTTAATTAAATTTGTTATAGTGCACCTTAAATTTACTTAGGTCCAGTTTTTCAATTGTGGGTTAACCTAAGTTTTATAGTTAACCTACGTTTATGGACCACCCTGATTGGTCAGAATTCATAGTTAACTATTAAATTTGGGTTAACTTACGATTGAAAAACTGGGCCTTAGTATATTATTTTTCTCCTCTTATTTCACAGAAAAAAATCGGATGTGGCCATCACATAACTTTCCGAATATTAAAAGTAACTCCCAATTTACCTCGAATAGAAAAACAAAATTACTAAATTTTATCAGAGCATCAGCAATAATCGTCAAAAATATTCAGAAATTCGACATATTATGCAAAAATACAAATAAAAAAATATATCACAAATAACTAAAATTTTATGTACAAAAAAATTTGCTTATTTATAGGCAATTTTAAAATTTTATTAATTAATTTTTTTTATTTTTAATTTTTTAAATTTATAAAAATTTTTAATTTTTTTTTTATTTTAGAAAAAATTTTATAGAACAGAAGTTGTAGGTAATTTGATACGAATAATTTTTGTCTTAATAAGCTTTTACCTATTTCATTGTGTTTCGGAGTTATGATGGATTTATGCTACATCGCTTCAAGTAAACCCCCCGTTCCCCCCATTCGATTTTATCCATTGTGGTTTGAAGCAAAATACCTGAGCATATCAAATAAATTTAATTATTAAAAAATTACAGAGTAAATCTCACGTGAGAAGATAGAGAGGGGGGGAGGGGTTTAGTCACATCTCACCTAAATGGTCTAAATTTTAAGAAAAACGCCTCACGTAATTTATGGACGTCCCCTAACAGGTGCTGATAATTTATAAACATTATTGTAAATACCGGTAAATGCTTACATCATATTTCTTGCGTTTATCGGGTAATTCGTCGTCCTCATCGTCCCCATCGTCGCCGTGGTTCTTCATCCAATTTACTAGAGAATTAAAAACAATTTTTTTCTCATAATTCAAGTCCACCGAAGAATCCACCGATTTCGAGCAAGATCCGAGGTACGATCCTATCGATGCCGTTGTATTATCTTTCAAGTTAACTACCTGTTGATTTGATTCTTCGACAAAATTACTATTACTTAGAAGAGATGCAAGTGATTGTTCCTCTTTTCCTTTGGAAATTTGTGTTATTGGTACCATCAATTTTGGCTTCACTTTTGGTTTAGGCAAATTGGTGGAATGTCTTAAGAAATAATTACCTTGGTGGGTTAACTTGTCTTTTACATATTTAGCGACTTCAAGCAGTAAAATTTTATGTCCTTCCGCAATTTTGAACTGTTGGGGGTGTTTATGATATATATGATAATAGTCGGACATATTTATTGCACTGGCACCAGCACTAGCACTGTCATCAATAAATAGATGCATTTCGTTTCGGCCAAAATCCTCGAGGGCTCCTATTTTATCTGCAGTTAAATATTGAAAAGACAAAGGTGTATCGTAGCCGGTAAAACTGCAAAGATGTTTTAAATATGTTGGTATAGTACTACCTAAGTCTTTTTCAACCACTTGAAAAAAATAGTTCTCCATAATAATAATTAATATGAAAAAAACAAAATAAAAAACAAAATACTCGTAAGTAGCAACCAGGAATCTTAACATCAAACTAAAATCTGTTTTCTCATTCGCAAACTGTAAAACTTGCAATTTCCTTTACCTTAGGAAGGGGAATCACCAGACTCAACTCAGCAGGAAATTTAATACTGGGACCAACTGGGACACACCGGACGTGAAACGACAAACGTTAGAAAGAAAAATTATGTTAAATTGACACTATTACTGATATTATTTATGATACGATATTATTAACCTTTCATTAGGTAGGTCGAACTTTGTAACGTTAAGAGGACCAAACTCTTTGGAATTTTCAAAAAAACGATTTTTTTCTCTCATATTCCAAAATATTCGCTGCGATAAGTTGCAAAGCAACTTGTTGCGATAAGCATGTATTTATAATAATAATATTTTCTAGTTGTCAAAAATAAAAATCGCACATGCGATTTTGCGCTACAATTTTGCGCACGGCAAAATATCGCTGCATTTTACGCAATGATCGATCGCATGAAAAAATCGCCCCGTCTAATACGGCCTTAAGAGTATACTGGTGAAAGGAAAAATTGAAATATTAAATACAAATTTACGTAGTTATCTTAAATAGTCGAGAACGGTCTGCAACTATAAACTTTACATATAAACCTATAAGATGATTTAATTTGAATACCGTGACGAAAATGAAAATCACATTTAATCGTCAGCGAAATATGTTTTACTGTTTGTAGTTACAAAAGTATCACATTCAATACGATTTATCATATTGAAAATAATACTTCGAAATTGATTGAATATACCGGACTATCGCATTTCATTCACGTAATATCTAATCTTGTCGTAGTAAACCATGTATAAAGAAAAACAAAATTTCGCATACTTGACCCTTTTTAATAGCACGGTGTTTGCGGTTTAAAACCCGTTAACATTCGTTTGATATTACAATAAGTCAAGATTATATAGATATAAAAATTTTGATATTAAATGGTACTATTAATGCAAAGGGTTAAATTAATGCCACATGACGCCACTTTATAAGATTTCGTATCTTCATAAGATTTTACGAAACTGAACAAAGACTTCAGAGAGTATGAGTATCATGTGATTTCCGAGATTTCATACAGACTTCAAAGATTTCATCAAGACTGCAAAGATTTCATCAAGACTGCAAAGATTTCATCAAGACTGCAAAGATTTCATCAAGACTGCAAAGATTTCAACAAGATTGCAAAGATTTCATCAAGATTGCAAAGATTTCATAAAAATTACACAAGACTTCATAAAGATTACACAAGACTTCATAAAGATTGCACAAGACTTCACAAAGATTGCATAAGATTTCAGGAGACTTCATGAGAATTCAAAGACTTCACGAGACTGCACAAAATTTCATGAGACTTCATGAAACTTCATGAGACTTCATTACGACTTATTGTCCCCGTTCCACAGACTTCATTTAGTGATTACCCCCTTGCAAGAAAGCCATTCCGTGTATTCTAAAATGTTTATTTAATTCCAGCGAATTATCACACTTGAGAAAACAAACTCTGCACTGGTTTTCGGCAACAGGTCTCTTCGACACATTAGGCGCTAAACGCATATTATCTTCCAATTCTTTAACAGCTTTCTCGTCAAAACAGTTATTATTTTCCAAATAATCATCTGTATTCGATATTTCGTGATAAAACGTGAGATGTTTTATTAAAGAAGGTTTTACCACAAAACATTGGCCACATTCCATGCATTGATATGAGGTTCTCACATTTCGATGCTTAATTATGTGAATTTGAAATTCTTCTCTATCATAATTGCTGTACTCACACAATTTACATCGATAAATTCCATCAAATAGAATTGGCTCCTCTATGTTGTCCATGCTGTTGTCGGAGTTAGAAGTAGATAATTTTCTGTAAGAGCCGCTAGAACTTCCGGAATTTCTTTTTCGACTTTTCTGAAAATTTTCATTTGGTTTTGGAGACTTCTCTTCTTGATTATCACTTTCAGATGTTAAAGCAACGGCAGCGTTATTAAACTTACATCTGTTCAAATTAAAATGATTATTAATGTCAGTAACTTGTAACTGTTTTTCACAGAGTAAACAACTAACTAGATCATCAGAAATTAACAAATCACTCGATATGGGTCCAATTTTCAAGATAGTTTCTAAATCTTCTTCATTGATATTATATTTATATATTGTCTTTCTTCCACAATTAATACATCTCCTCGGATTCATAGAATTTAATCGATTAACCTTTCTATGAATGCGACAATAATAACATATCAATGAAATTTGAATTGTATTCTTTACTCGTTTTCTTTTGTAAACCTGATCGCTTTGAGGATTCAAGTTGACATGAGACATTAATTTTGAACAGCGCAATAAGTGTGTTGCATATGTGAGAGTTGATCTAAAGTAACTGTGACAATGTTTACATATGTAAACATAAAGGAACTGTTTCCTATCACTTGCATGCCACTCGATGTGCTGTTGAAAATCTAATTCGTCGAAAATTGTATTCAAATCTTCGCATACTAGACAAGTGTACGTTTTGCTAGGAGGTCTTTTAATATTGTGTACTTTGGTGTGATTAAAAAATTCTTCTTCGTTGTTAAAAGTGTATTTACATGAACCACAATTAATTATGCACTTGGAATGAACCACAAAATGAGTCGAAAATGTGGCAATTTGTGCAAATATTTTTCCACACTTTTTACCCGGACACCTATGACGTACTTGCTTTGTTAAATGAAAACAAACGTCTTCCAAATGCGAATACAGCAAATCACTATTGTTAAAATCTTTTCCACACTCGGGACATACGTAAGGAGATTTGTTGTTATGGATACGTTCGTGGGCTTGTAAAGAACACTTTGTTGGAGCTATATATTTACAAATAGAACACTTTAAAGTATCGTCAAAGAGATTGTCGGTGGATAAAAAGTGTGCGCCCATTGGTATATGTTGTATTCGGTCACATTCTGGACAGCACGGAAAATTATCTAAATTTGATGACGTTTCCATTTCATTGTTGGATTCGTTGATCGTTTCGATCTTCGTAATAATTGGAAGACTGTATTGATTACTGTTTACTTCTTCATATTCTTGTTTAATTTCAACGACGGGATTGTTGTTGGCCCACACTTCCTTACCGTTAATGTCTAATCCATTCGGAATTGGTATAAAACGATTTGTATCTAAGTTGACAAACTGACACCGAGGTATATTGGAACTCATTTGTTTTAATACTAAAGATGTAGACGGCACATTTGCTTCTGTGGAGAAAAAGAATAATAATTCATTTGGTGCAAGATGTATGACCGAATGACCCATATATTCATGTAAAGGACTATAAAATCTTGTGTTAATAAACGTTGTTTCGCCTACGTTGTCGTCTTCACAGTTATAAAGTATAGGTATGTTAGGATCGGGTAAGAATCCACCCAAACCAAATGGCAGAGTAGAAATTTCTAAATTGTCTAAATTAATTTCTCCAGCTATTAAATTATAATGTTGGCGCGTGTGTAACAGAAAAGAACACGGGTTGTAAAATACAAAGTCTTTTGTACAAACTTGACATTTAAATTTGAGTACCATGCCACGACGATTTACGTGGTCTAAAAATGAATTCTTTGATCCAAACCTGCAATATATTAATCAAATTATGTATTTTATAAACATCAATACTTACATATCACGACAGGCATAACAAGGATACACGTGCAGTCCCAATAGCGGTTTGAATGAAATCCATTCTGAAGATTTCTTATCAAATAGAATATCCCATTTGGCTTGATTTGGATTTCTAATATGCTGAAAATATACAAATTTTAGAAATTTTAAATTTCTCCATAGGATAGAGTAATCTTTCCCGATATAATAATTTTTAAATAATAATTAATCCATAAAATGATAGAAATAATGCAAGAAAACAATTATTCCCAATTATCAATAATGATTTCTTAATAATCATTTCATTTATCTTGGAATATCATATCATTAGTGTTTGTAAAATCAATAAGTGTGAAGAGCTCACATCTTGGCCTACAGTTGCCAAATGAAATCGGAACAGGCAAACACTGCCTATACCTTGAAAAGAAGAAGAAGAATTTAAACGGTTCGTCGTATTGACTAAAGAATGAAATTGTCAAAGGTATATTTTAAATCGGTTTGTGCGTTTTTGGTTGTCGGTTGTCCACAAACAAACATACGAACAGAAAACATTTATTTGCTTTCGATATTGTGGGTGGTTAGAAACATTGAAAATTGTAATCGAGATTTTTTTAGAATAAGTAAAATGACAGTAAATAGATAAATTTAAAAAATATAAGAATAATACAATACGTAGAAAATCGAAAATTCAAAAAATTTAAAAAAGACAATTATCAACATAACAGGTCTGGATCAAGAATATTTGAAATTATGAAAAATTGATCCAGACCTGTTATGTTGATAATTGTCTTTTTTAAATTTTTTGAATTTTTGATTTTCTACGTATTGTATTATTCTTATATTTTTTAAATTTAACTATTAATACATACTACATACCACAAATTTACTTAAAATTTTTATTTTTAGTTCAATTTCTAGTAAATAGATATCTATTTTATTGACAAAATAAAGTAGTCAAGTTCACAGCTAACAAAATGGTCTTGTTTAGTGTGGACCTCTAGGCCTGTGAATCACATTCATAGACTTTGACACCACAACCCATACAGCAAGTAAAGAGTTTTGCAAAAAGAAAATTCCTTCTTTCTTGCACATGATGGTCAGTTATTGGACTTAACTAAGCAATAAAATAAGTTAGTCAGAGTTGCATTACACAAACTTCAGATAGTATAATAACTTTTATTTAAATTTTACTGAATGTTCTAGATTAAGTTGATACGTGGGGGGAGATGCCGAAGAACAACAAATTTTTCATCTGACAAAATACTTTCAGGCATAGTTATATTCGCTTGAATGTATAGCTTAATAACCATCTTTGTGAACTACTTCAATGTCATTAAGATTTTAATGAGATTTTTTTTTACATAAAAAGGAATTTTCAAATTTGATTTATGGAATTTATAGCTACCCTTTGCAATATCAATAGGTACTGATATGAGGTATTAATCACCCGACAAGTGCATAATTTTAAACAATTTTCTTTGTTTAAATATGCATTTATTACAAATAATAAAAATATTGGGAAACAAAAATCAAATATGACTAAAAGTGAGTCACATAATTTTTGAATAATTTCAAACCACCCGAAATCCATTTTAATAGTAAGAGCATATTGACAAAAATTTGAATACAGCACAGTAGGGCAACTTTGCAAAATTAAATTTGGTAAAAATGTCCACTAATTTACAGCCGTATTCATAGACAATGCATTATTATCCTTATCAACTGAGCAAATAAGGTTGCAAAAACAAATTCGACTTTATCGCTCTTACTTTTAGCACTTAATACTTGTCTATGAATCCGGTTGTTAGTCAAACAGTTAAATATTTGATTATTGGAAATAACCTTTCAACTAAAATTAGTGGGAATTATTCCATATTTCAGCGCCACCAACAGCGTTCACCTCAACTTAGTCAATTTGATTAATATTTTAATAGTTAAAAAAAAATTAGAAATAATCAATGAAGTATCGATAAGTGAAACAGTAATTTTTATAAAACAATTTTCTCTCATCAGAAACCAATAAAACATAACCTGATCATATCAGACAAAATATTATAAACAAGTAATCGTAACCAACAATACAATAACCATCTACAACACATTACATCACACTTACAGTGAACATCGTTGAATTGGTGGTATTTCTTTCTTCGATAATGTTGTGCCCTACCACCAGTTCCGACATATGATTAATCTATAACAAAAATGTATATATTAAAGATCATTCATACATAATATGTATGTGTGCTTACCTACATAGTATATAAACAGAGATGATAATAATGTGGTTATGTGTAACCAACCTAATTAGATTTTCATTTTTTTTGAGAAGTTAAATTATGAGTACATACCTAAATGATTGTCAAAAGGAGTGCAGATGTCATTCAAACATATAAAGTTAGTAAATGAAAAGTGTATAGTGTAATACAGTTGATAACACTGTAAACTGTACTTAACTGAGTATGTGATGGACTAATGTTTGGTTAGTTCTGAACATGAAAATAGTGGGGATGTTCATGAATATAGCAGATAAAATAATTAAACTTTATAAATAGGTCTCTGATAAATAGTGAATAAATACTTACAGCTATACTGATTATACTGCTCATATTCATGACTTATTCTATTAACAGTTTTATTGTACTGCTACTACTACTTCGATAGTATACTTATTAAGTCAGCTTTTTTATAATGAAAAACAAATTAATTACTGGTAACTAAGGCAATCATTCTATTATTTTATAATCTAAGCCATGGTATACTTTTCTAAAAAAACTCCAACACTTTGAATAGTTTATATATAGATATATATTTAATCGATTAAGTACCTAAGTACGGTGTACAAAAATAGTTTTTAATTTTCGATACAGATTAATTGTGGGTTGTGATATTGTAAACAGTAGAACTAGTAAAACAATAACAAACCAAAATATAAGAAAAGTAGCGTTGACATGTCTTTCTAACCATTTAGTATATAAACTTAATAAAATTGTTGTGAAGCCAACGGAAAATGTTACAACACCACATATTCTGTGAATTAATTTACTATTGACAGGGTTTACATAGCTTTTTAATGCATATCCATACAAAGCAAGTAAACCGCTAATACTGACAGGACAACAACAAACAACAGTTGCTAAACCGATAATACCATGCCACGTATGAAAATGTGGCTTATTCTTAAAATTTTTATTGGTATAAATTATAACAAAACCAGCAATAGTAAATCCAATTCCAATCGTTTGTATTATCCAATGATATTTAACTTTTGTACTATGTGATAAGCCGTTGGTGAAATTGTTATATGGCGATAACATTAATATTCCTTCGGTCATGAGGAGAACCCACTAAAATATTGATATATTTAAATTTGCATTCTGGAAGTAAAATCTTATTAGATAATAATTTATTATTTATGATATATATAAAATTCAAATATTCGTTTTACCCAAAAGAAAATATTTTTCAAGAATTCTATTTGTAAAATATATTATGAGCGTTAAATTATTAATTTATAAAGTTAATTATAGGGATCTACATAATAAATAATATTCAATACACATTTTTAAGGTTATGTTTATATTGATGTCACGTCAGTCACGTCACAGGTTGTTGCAACGAAACTTACCCCAATCGCTAACAGAATTGGATGCCACGTAAAGTATATCCATTCATTAATTAAACATACGTACAATATAAATATTACATATGCAAACACAAAGAAGTGAACTGTATTAGAAATATGTTCTAAAATCAAATTTTTGGTTTGTGAGTTTTTATTTCGTCCCATTTCTTCAAGTGCAATATCACATGATATTGCTGTCATAATATCCATAATATTTCTTTTAATTTTACAATCAAATCTTTACAAGAGACTTCTTTCTTGGCTGTAGGAATACTAACATATTTGTATAATGTGTTCATTTATGAATTTATTAAATTATCTCGAGTAAAAGATTTATGAATTTGATTATTATTATTCTTAGAAATATTAACTAAAAACATACAGGATGCTTACTATGAACTATCAATATTCGCAGTTTAATCTTTATCTCTTGTTTTCGCTAAAAGAATCTGCTCGTAATGATTAAAGGGGTGGGTCATTGTTCTATAGTCTAATCCATCTAGTCCATACGGAAATAGAAACAAGATTTACAAAAATAATAAATCAATTAAAGTGTAACAAATTTTTGTAATTTGTTTTGTTGTATATGTTACGGTCAATGATGACAATTCGGCCATTGTCGTCAATGGCCGGACAATAACGTCAATGCCCAGCTTATAAGTTGGGCATTAGTAATGCCGCATTACGTCATTGACGTTATTGACCATGCATTTTGGGCGATGTTGACATTTAAAATTTCAAATGTTGCTTTTACATCATTGTCCGGGCAATGACGTTAATGCTCGATACAGGGTGGGCAATGATGAAACTACTATTTTACAGATTCCATTAGATTCCATATTCTATCACTCTTAGTGACAACCGTCACACACGCTTCGTACTTCGCTGAGTTAAGGTTTTCCTGGAGAGGTCGGGTCTCCCAGTCGAGATGGATTGATTTCAGGGGTGTTTTTAGCGAGTAAAGCAGCGAAGGGCTGCGTAGGGTCAATTTTGGCTAGCGCAACCACGGAATATCAGGGATCCACTGTAAAATGAATTAATGGACAATTTGCATAAAATTCAAATTCACCTCAAAATGGCATTTATTGATAGTTCAAAGTACCTATTCGCTGTGTGCGTGGGTTAAGAAGGGATACGCAAACCTATGGAAGCGCTCGGAGTGGCCGGTAACAGAACTTTTTGCGGACTTTTTCAGATTTGCCTTACGTAATTTAAAGCGGCGTTCAGATAAAGATTCTTGCTTAGGTAGAAGCTTGCTCTGTATAAAATTTATGGTTTTTAAAAATTAGTTTGTAGAATGTTGGTAATCAGCTGATTCTGTTTACTAGTATAATATAATAAAGAATGACTGACACACAGTTTTATAAATCTAAAATAGAATCTTTATCTGAACGGGGCCTTAAGGCTGTTCAGTAGGTTGAGATTTTTTCTTTCAAAAGATTTCAAAAATTGAAATACAGTGTATTTATAATAATATTCTTGTAGAACTACATATTTTAGGCAATATTTGTTTATAAAAATAAATTCTAAAAAAATTAGTTTAGTCGCAATTTGTACTTAAAATATGAATTTAATTATGAAGCTTTTGGCCGATCCTGAAAAGATATCACAATGAAACTTTTACTAAACGCAAGAATATTTAATTTACTTTTACATAAAATAATTTTTATTTTGATTTTTACTTAGAAAAGCAAAAAAATTTTGGAACGAAAAATGTATAATTTGCTTATTAACGTACCATTTTGAATAAGTATTTAACAATTCATATTATTTAAATCTGGGACTTTATATTATATTGAAATTTATATTAGAGCATAGATTGCAGTTTCAACTTCAATAATTTCATTGGCTTTAATTTTGTTTATATGAATTTTTTTATTTTGTCGCGTCGTTTTTGCCTGACAGCAACTTAAACAAGACTGTAAAATTCAAAAAATATTTTCATCTATAGTATCTCGGAAACGGTGCAAAATAATGAAAATATTAATAAGAATTTTTTCTTCTCAGTTTTGTTCTCTACATTTTTGTTCCTATACATTTTTCTATTTTATCGCATCGTTTCCGAGATATAGATGACAATAGTTTTTGTGTTTTACAGAGTCTTCTTTAACTCGCTGTCAGTCAAAAACGGCGCGACAAAATAAAAAATTTCAAATAAACAAAATTAAAGCCAATGAAATTTTCAACAAAAAATGTCTAACAAGTTTTGCTATAAAATCGATTTTTATATGAAAAACAGCGGCTTGAAAATGTCCAATTTACATTGTTAACATAGGAGTGACCAGATATTTTCGTTACTCACTGTACATGCAGAGTGTCCCCGGATAGATTTTACAAAATTTCCGTAGTGTAGAGGACACTTTTTAAAAAATAAATATTAAAATAATATATCGTGGTTAATTTTTTCGAAACCAGTTCTTATTATAATATTCATAATAGGAAAGTTCCGCTTTTATTTTATTTTTAGTTATATAGTAGCTACCCATTTTATTTATATAATAAAATTTTTTAGTTAGTAAATTATTTATCAGATTATTCCGAAATTTATTTTTAATAAACTGTTTTATTGGTGAACTTTTTTCAAAAAAGAGAAGAGAAGTGTCACAACAAAAGTCACACAAAGCTATAATATTCAAATTTCCCATAGCGTACTCGCCCATTTTTTGCACATAATGTTGCCTCAGTTATTACAGATGTACATTACATCAACACAAAACTGAACGAACATCAAAAATATATTAAAACTAAAAAATTGTGTATTAGTGTATTTTTATATGGCAACAGTTCGCATTTATTTACTCTATTGAGCCACCAGAGGGCAGCAGGAGAAATGCACATAGCGAATAATCAGAATATTTGAGTGATTATTCAAAATTCTGTATCGTCAGCTCGCAAAAAATTAATGAACTGTTGTAATTTATTTGAAAAATTCACGTGATTGAAATCAGGACATGACGACACGAGCCTCAACAAGTGATACACATGAGTGCCAATCACGGATTTATGAATATTTATTTTCATAAATCTGTGGTGCCAATACACCAGTATAATTTCCACTAAAGTATCTAGTGTTTGTAAAATAACGTAACCAAATAATAGAGTAACCAAATTTTAGTTACTAATCGCCATTTTAGTGACGTCAAAATCCATAAAAGTTATTAAATATACATTTAAATTTCAATATTTTTTTCTGGCTTTATTTGTGAACCAAATTTAAAAAAATTAAGACACATTACATATGTTGTTATGTAGAATAGTTATATGCCAAAATTAAAAATCATGCAAATTGTCCATTAAATTAAATTAATTTTTCCTTCGGGCCGTTTTGGCTGACGCAACCACAACGAATCACGGATCCACCCTAAAATGAGTTTGCGTTTGTTTAAATTAAATAAAACTCTGTACACTTATGAGTACTTGAGAAGAGGAGAGTTGCTGTCATTTCCAGGGAAAACCGCGTGTACAACAAATAATTGTCCTGGGTTGAAGTGTATCACCATTTTGCTGTTTGTTATAGTATTTATTCTATAATATCATCATTGTCCAATCCATTTTGGTCATTAACGTCATTGACCGGCCAAAGACGTAAATATTACAAGGGGCCGTCCATTAATTACGTAAGGGTTTAGGAGGAGGGGGGAGGTATCGGGAATCTTACGGACCATTATGTGGGGGAGGGGAGGGTCCGACGTATTCCTTAAGTAAGTATCGTAAAATACCGTTTTTAAATTAAATTTTTAAAATACCCCGTTGACCTTTTTTTTCGGTTTTCACTGTTTTTTAGGTATGCCGTCGACCTTTTTCTTGGGTGCACTTTTTTGTCATGAAAATAATTTTAATAATCTTTACGTTAGATGTTACGGGGGGAGAGGGAGGTTGCCAAAATCTTACGTGCTCTTATGTGAGGGGGGGAAGGGGGTCAAAAATTACAAAAGTCGTCCTTATATAATTAATGGACAGCCCCCAATCAGATGAAAATATTTTCATCATTGCCCACCGTTAACAGGCGTTGACGTCAATGGTCGGTCAATGACGTTAATGGCCAGCATACTCGTAAATGGGCATTGACGTCATTGTTCAGCCATTGACGTCAATACCCAATTAACGTCATTGACCGTAACATATTGTTATGTGCGCCACTTTGAAATTTCAAGTTTATTTTCGTTAATTTCAGCATTCTGTAACAACAGGTGTGATTACGGTAAAACGCATTTGATTTGTTGCGTGTTGGTTTTTTTGATAAGCCCTCATTGATTATTATCATTTGTGATTAGATTTTTATGGCTTCTGTGAATGGTTTTTTGACATCACAGCTGGATGATTGTTGATGTGATGGAAGATTGAAAGGGTCCGAGAGTCTGCGGGTCATATAAGCATTTCCAGTTCCATGTGAAAGGATTTCTTATGAGCGTTCTTCTCGCCGGAAATGGACTTGACGATGTTAAGTGGTTCGCAGCACTTGAAAGATGTTCAATCGGCGCACAGTGGGGTATTTGATCTCAAAAGGTGGTCTTAATTCAAAAAATCAAATGCTATTTACATATTTGCTATTATGATTTTCGTAAACTACACTATCTTGGGCACCATATCCACGAATTAGTTTCGACTTTACTCGTTTCAAATTTCCTTCATATCGTAAAATATATGTACGCACAAATGAGATAATGTGTGTATTTACACTTATTTTTGAAAGCATAATTTTCCTAAAAATTTGATAAAATTCTTACTTTTTTTTGTGAAACCTGCAAGTTGTGATATGTTATATAAGTTCTGTAATAATTAATTTAAAAAAATATGTGTTTCTGCATAATTTTTTCTCTAAAATAATTAAGGAAGCAGGAATTTGCATAAATAAGTTTTTACATGTTAATTTCCTGTGTTCGGCGAACTCATTCAGTACCAGGTATACAAAAAAAATCTCTGAACCCGTCGTTGTAGTACACATGTTAGCGCGGCGCTCACATAAATAACATATAAATGATGTCGAATTAATCTGATACTATTAATACCTTCAATCGACATGTCTACAAATATTGACAAAAATAAATTATAGCGCTATTTGTCATTCCCGCATAATTATCGTCTTACAGAGTTGACAACTCCGATAAAGTGAGGGTCGCGCTAACCGCGTAATATTTTTATCACCGTCGTACGTACACGTATTTCTATTTTTTTCAATTCGCCATGGCCAATAAATTAATTTCGTAGTTGTAGGAAACTGAAGAACAATTTTTGGGAGTCTGAAAGTGAGATTTCTGAACCTACACCTAAACATTAGTACACAACAAATACTCAATACAACAATCCTCGCAATAATTTTGAAGTAAATATTACATCAATTATAGTAAATTTTATTTCAAATTTAGCAAAATTTACTTCAAAATTGTGGTGTGAGGCTGATTTGAACTTCAATTATAGCAAAAATTACTTCAAAACACAAAAAAATTGTCTTTGTGTAGCACAAAATTACATATTTAGAGTACATACAAAATATAATTACATTTTTAATTAAGGGTAAACTGGTAAACATAATACATATTTCTATGTACGATTTGACCTTCCGAGTTCATCGAGCAATTAATAATGATATAAAAATAACGCGTGAGCGCCGCAACGACTGGTAAAAGGATGATTTCTAACAAGTTAGATTTTCAAATGTAATAGTGGATATTTAAAAAACTTCGAAAATTCAAGTAAGTCCATTTTCTTGCCTTTCCGTTCATTGTGTAAAATAGTTATACTGTTTTTAGTTATGCGATGTCCTGCTTCTAATAGATGTTGGAAAACTGCCGAAAATTTATTATTATTTTGATGTTCTTTTAGTCTAGTTTTTAAATTTTGTCCTCTTTGGCCGACATAGGGAGAGTGAGGGAATATCGACTGTCGGGAAAAATCGACCAGCTTCAAATCTCATAAACCTGGCGTCATACGAGCGAAGCTTATCTACCAGCCGAAAGATGGTTTTGTATGTGCCTAATTTAAAAGGTTACTTTGGTGCTATCACTCTTCATATGTGTATGCTGCCAGTTTTTCTCGTTTTTAGACTTTTTTTATTAAAATTGTGGTGCTTTTATTAAGGCTGGGACAGTTTTATATTTTCTAAATGTATTGAATTTTATTGAATAGACGTTAAAAATCAATAAATCCAACAAAAAGGAACTAGAGATTTATTGAAATTAAAGGATAACAAAAAGGTTAACATGAAGAAAAAGATACACAATCTAGTGATTATTTTATTTAACATTATAACCTAAACTTGTCTTAATATTATCGCGAATGGATTAATATAAAAATCTGATGTGGACACCACATAACTTCCTTGTAATTTTTATAATAATTGGACAGGAATCTCATTAATCTATTCATGCGCGTCATTAATTACAACTTTTGGGACGGACAATCGCAACCAAAAATAGGAGGTGCACAACTAGATGCTATAAGTGTCTCAAATCCAAAATTTCAACTTTCTACGACCTACCGTATTTGAGTTATGCGACATACAGACGTCCGTACATACGTACGTACGTACGTACGTCACAACGAAAATAGTTAAAATGGATTCAGGGAAGGTCAAAACGGATATTTCCGTCAAAATCTGGAAATCGAAAAAAATCGGTATCACAATACTTCCTTGTTTTACAAGGAAGTAAAAAGGCAAGTAGACCAAACCAAGTAAAAACTTACTTGTTTAAAAAAATGTTAAGTATCGAAAAACAAAATGCGTTCTCGCGAGCTTAGGCGGGGAGGCAAATATCAAAGATTCTACTTACAGGTAGTTAGTTAAAAGATAGTTAAGATATGGCACTCAAGAAACAAAAAAAAACGTAAGAAAACATCTTTTTAAAAAAATAATGCGAGCAATGATATTTTCAATCGATAGAATAACCTGCCAAATGTGATCGATATCAACAACAACCACCTGCATCAAAAGATTACAAATGAATAAGCTTCCTTAGTTTAATACGGTTTAATGTACTTTTAACCAATACCTGCAAGTAAAATAACTTTAACTTTGACATTTTCAAAAGTCAAAGTGGATTTTTATCCACTAGTGAGCGAAAGTGATTTTTCGCTCACTAGTGAGTTTTGTTTATTTTATTTTATTTATTTTATTAAAACTCAACGAAAAGTCTAGAGCGTCAAATTGATTACTGTCACAAGCAAGCAATATAATGCAAAACAAAATTATATAATGTAATTTCAAATTTTATTTGATTTTGAAATTTTAATTTTACTTGCAGGTTTTGGATAAAATGTTATATGCGACTCTTGAGTAAAGATATTTGTATCCACTTACGGAAGATAGCACACTCGGCGTTGCTTCGTATGCTAAACTTTCCGTTCGTGGATAAAATGTATCTTGACTCACTAGTCCCATAAATTACTATTCTAGTTGCACAATAATTTGCATTTTCAATTTTTTTGGAACACACAGTATTATACTTTAAATTGCTAATACCGTACCTACTATAATCAATTGATACGTGGTTTAGGTAGTGTAACTCGATATTAAGCATATCAATATTTTAGAAAACCCAAAAAATGCACTAAACACTTTTCAGAACTAAAATGTTTAAAAGTTAGCACATGTAAAATACACTGTAAGTATTCGCAAACGTTTTCACCATACTATGGCATCATCAGGCGATGAATTAGATGAAAAACGTTTGCGAATACTTACAGTGTATTTTACATGTGCTAACTTTTAAACATTTTAGTTCTGAAAAGTGTTTAGTGCATTTTTTGGGTTTTCTAAAATATTGATATGGTCCGTACCTACTAACTTCTAAACTAACTGTAATTTTTAGGTTTTAGGTTTTTAGGTTTAATTTTTAGGTAAACATGACCGATTTAAATGACAGTTTGAGAAAGATGAAGGAATCGATTCCTTCAATAGAACTTAGAATCAATTTTAAAAAGAAATTGAATGAATGGAAACTGGGACTTCAAGTAAGTTGCTCGATATTGTTAATACGCCCCATACCTATGTAACTTACAATTAAAGGGTATCCATGGATAAGATAGTCAAAATGCCCTTATGTTTAAATTTTTTAATTTACTTGATAAAAGGGTGCCTTGAAGTGTAAAAATAAAGTTTTCATAATTATTTGCTCCAGATGCTTTCTCCACCGCATCTGAGGGGCAAAAAATAGGATTCTTCAGTCATTATTTTTTTTCTGACGAACTAGCAAATAAAAAATTTTGAAAAAATTTATAGATATAGTCATTAGAGTCATCTTTCAACACAATTTTTTTCGATTCCCTGAACACTCTATATGCCCCCTAAAAATATTCCGAAAAGTTAAAAATCGATCTTCTTCTTATTTTTTGAAGACCGGCAAAACATTTTTTTTCGCCATTTTTTAGGGTGTACTTAAATCTACCTTCCTGAATTTTTTCAGATTTTTTGCTAAGGTACGCCAACCCTAAAAATCATATTTTCTGCAATTTTTAACATTCTTGGCTATTTTAGATTTCTTAACGCAACTAAAACTTTTTGTAAAATGTGTATCACGGGTATTTTTCACAGAAAATTAATCTTACTGACATATTATTCAATATTTTTCAACCAAAGACTCAAAATAAAATCGAAAAACTCATTATAAGAGTTAAACAATTAATAAAAATGTGTCACTTTTTTGTTATTTTTAAAAGTAAACAGTGCTAATTGGAATCGAAAAAGTTCTCCGTTTCAAGATTTATCTTCACGAAACTTGTTAGACTTTCTAGAATTGACTATTAATGATTTGGAGATTTACTTTGGTGGATCTAATCAGCTGTCACAAGCAATCTCATATTTAGTTGAAATGGTTAGAGAAGACGATTCACTAAAATTAACTTTTGTGATAGATGAACCAGAAATAGTTCGTTTTGATGTAAAATCGCGACATATAAATCAAAAAATTTATAAATGTTATATCGAATACGACGTAAGTGTTTTGGGAATTGATGCCATCAAAGGGCACTGCTGCAACTGTGCAAATGGCCTGCGGACTGTTAGGTGCTGTTACTGGTTCCCACGTCGCCGCGCTGATATAATATAATTTATCATATGGAAGATTTTTATCTAGAACTTTCCAACCTGCCCTCCTGTCGACTAACCTTTTCGACATTGATAATGCCTGTCCTATCAGGGAAGTAGCAACAGTGGTGCCGCGCACCAAGGCCCGGGCCCAAATAGGGCCCGGTTACCCTTCCAACACCATTTAAAGCATATGCAACCTATAGAGTAGAAATGAAAAAAAAAAAGAAAAAAAATTATGTTTAAGAGCTTCTAATCTAAATCCAGAATATTCAACTATTATTACTAGTGGTTATTGATTATATCCTTTGAAACACTAATTTAAAAATTAAAACAATATGAACCAGTACAAACATTTGAGAGATCATTTTCGATCTTGAAATTGGTAAAGAACTAATTGTCACAAAGCAGACTTTCTAGCTTGGCAATTTTATCAATAGAAAATGAGACAGCTAGAACTCTACTTAATAAAACAATTTAGCCCAACATAGGAAATTAACATGTAAAAACTTATTTATGAAAATTCCTGCTTCCCTAATTATTTTAGAAAAAAATTGAAAAACAAAACAAAATAATGCAGAAATATAAACTACGAATGATAAGAGTATTGATTTCATCTAGCTTTTATTTAAAGGTCAAAAAATGCTTTTGAAATTGATAAAATTTTCATTTATCAAACTGGTCATGTAAGTTTCCAATGTAATTATTATTGAATTTATTACATGGTCAGCAGAGCCGGATTAAGGGGGGGCTAAAGCGGCTGCAGCCCCGGGCTTCCAATTTTCTAGGGGCCTCAAAAAAAATTAAAGCAACAAAATTTAAATCATCAAAGATTACATTTGATCTAAACGCTGTTGACCATCAAAAATCAAAAAATTTTGCCTTCTTTTATTTTTTATGTTTTTTTTATTCCTTAATTCATGTGCATTATTTGTTAATGTAAAAATAATTGTATTAATGTAGTTCTTGTTTGTTTTCATGGCTTGCAAAGTTTCGTATGTAAGAACAACCATATTTCAATTTGGCAGAGTAAGAGAAAGAAGCAAAAAACGTAATGAATAGACTTGACCAGTTCAAGAAAAATCTTGATTTCCAGTATTATCTAGCCTCTATAAAGGAACAAAAAGGGGCAAAAATAACAAAAAAGTGAAACATTTTTATTAATTGTTTAACTCTTATAATGAGTTTTTCGATTTTATTTTGAGTCTTTGGTTGAAAAATATTGAATATTATGTCAGTAAGATTAATTTTCTGTGAAAAATACCCGTGATACACATTTTACAAAAAGTTTTAGTTGCGTTAAGAAATCTAAAATAGCCAAGAATGTTAAAAATTGCAGAAAATATGATTTTTAGGGTTGGCGTACCTTAGCAAAAAATCTGAAAAAATTCAGGAAGGTAGATTTAAGTACACCCTAAAAAATGGCGAAAAAAAATGTTTTGCCGGTCTTCAAAAAATAAGAAGAAGATCGATTTTTAACTTTTCGGAATATTTTTAGGGGGCATATAGAGTGTTCAGGGAATCGAAAAAAATTGTGTTGAAAGATGACTCTAATGACTATATCTATAAATTTTTTCAAAATTTTTTATTTGCTAGTTCGTCAGAAAAAAAATAATGACTGAAGAATCCTATTTTTTGCCCCTCAGATGCGGTGGAGAAAGCATCTGGAGCAAATAATTATGAAAACTTTATTTTTACACTTCAAGGCACCCTTTTATCAAGTAAATTAAAAAATTTAAACATAAGGGCATTTTGACTATCTTATCCATGGATACCCTTTGTAGGACAACTTCATAAAGAATTCAGTGCCTTATCGGATTTGGGATGTATGGCTGTCATTCCGACTATTTAAACCGATATGATGTGATTTATGTGAACACTTACAAATAAAGCTATTTATTACCAAATTAATTCTTTTGAATTATTAATGTAAACAAGTTTATATTACACTTAATTTAAATGTATCGGTCGTTCTTAATTATGTGATCGCAGCTAAATTTTTATTGCTTCTATGCTACTTAATATAATACAGTTGAATCATTATAATAGTGATAATAATATACCTAATTAAAATAATTCATATTTAGTAATTGACATACTACATGTTTTGATAAATATCTTTATGATAACGATTTAAATGAAGTGCAAGGTTAGATGTACAGTGGAACTTTCATAATTCGACACTCCCATATTGGACAATTCCGAGAATTTCTCATTCTAATGGACATATAATTATGAGCTTATGACGCACAGCATATACCATATATTATATTATGTAGATACATATTATACATTTTTTGTTGTTATGATAATAGATAATATGTAGATACATATACATTTGTTATGATAATGGGTAATATTCAGATAATTCTCGTTGGTATTCTTTTGATAATTTATTCTATAAATGTTGAATCTGCCAAGGGTCGCTTTCCTTTTTAATCCTTTTTTGCAGTTTTAATTTATATTTCATTATTTCAATATTTGACTGCATCCTGTTGATGTTGAGTAGTTTGTTTGTTTGCTTGCTTTGATGCTGATGCCATTGCTGTAACACTAACTGCCCAGTCAGAATCATGTTAATGTTAACGTAATGTTAATGTTAACGTAATGTTAACGAACGGGAGCTCTGGATTGGTAGATCATCAGATATATGGATTTTGATTGGAGCATTTGTTAACATTACGTTAAAGTTAACATGATTCTGATAGGGCAGTTACACAACCCGGGCAAATTATGTTTAATTTTACATTGCATTACTTTACAGCGTGTTAAGGTGAGAATGTTTAAATGTATTGTTAACTTTATAATGAAATAATATATTTGTAGTCCTGAAGAAGCTGAAGGCTAAGCGAAATGTCGACGAAATTGCACAGTAGTTCTATTTACAGACTTAAGTCCAAATTCCCAAAATACTATTGTAGGTTAGTTGAAATGGATGAAAATAGATAAATCCATTATCTCAATTAAATGATCAATGAATCGAGCATAAAATTTGATATAATCAATTGATACGTGGTTTAGGTAGTGGTTAAAATTTGATACACGTTTACAAATTAAATAATAAGTATTTTAATTTACTTAATATACAGCCTTGGCCAAAATAGTGGGACACCTTTTAAAACGTCGTTATTTTGGAAACAGTTAAATATTTTCTGAAAACAACTACGGCACTGTCTTCCTAGTAAAAAAACTGTCTTGTTTTAATGTTTTAGTAAATCAAAAATACGAAATGTATTAAAAAATTTCGATTATGTAATCAAGGCCGTAACGGGTTTACGTTTCGTATTTCTGATTTAACCCTTACTTGCTACACTTCTATGGAATGACGTACTTGACACACTGGGGTGCATTGATAAATTGTGGAGTAAGGCAAGGAGATGCTATGTCAGCAACCTTGTTTAATATAATGCTAGAAAACATCATGAGAAAGATACAGGTGAAGGGCACAATAATTAACAAAGAAACGCAGGTAGTAGCATATGCGGACGATGTTGTTATTGTGTCAAGATCGAAAAGAGGATTAATAAATAAAATACAAGAAATAAGAGAAGCAGCAAAACAGATAGACTTGGAGATAAATGAAAGAAAAACAAAGTATATGAGATGCCAACGAGAAGACATACAAGACCAAGGTGAGCTGAAAATCGGAGAGCAGACATACGAAGAAGTGAATGACTTCATATACTTAGAAACACAGTTAAATAATCGAAACAAGAGAGAGCAAGAAATTAGAAGAAGATTGCAAGAAGCAAATAGATCCTACTATGCAAACAAACACCTGCTATCAAGAAACAAAGCTATCAAGAAAGACAAATGGTTTGGTTACATTATGAGAAAAAACAAGGATGATATGATAAGAAGAATTTCTGAGTGGAAACCGGTGGAGGACTGCGGAAGGGGGAGACCAGACTTGAGATGGTACGACCAGGTAGGAGAGGATCTACGAAGTATGGGAATCAAGAACTGGAAAGAGAAGGTGAAGAATAGAAAATTTTGGAAAGCAATGACAACGGATGCAAGAACAAGTGTAAAGTTGTAAATGTGTACTTGTGAAATGTTTGAGATAGTGAGGATTATTCCACCTCAATAAACGGATGTGTTAAGTCCGAAATGGACAGTCATGTTCCTTCGGAAATGTACGACTTTATATTGTATTGTACTCTAGCAGACCAATCAGAAAATGAAGCGCACAATACATGGATTAACAACAACTTAATTAATCACAACGATATAGAAAAATATTATAAAGCGATGTTTTATCAAAAAATTGAAAGCTATTGGAAGCAGAAACAAGCAAACAAACTAAAGCAAAAAAAATAAATGATATAATATAATATAACCAATCGCAAGTTTGAGGCAGCTCTGGTCAGATTACAAATAGGCCATACAAAAATCACCCACGAGTATATCCTTAAAGAAACTTTAAGCCAAGATGCTCCTGGTGCAACGAAGACCTAACTATACTACAGCATGACCCAAATACAAAGAAGCAAGAAAAACTTTCCACCTTAACTCAAGAAAAGAAATCCTATCTATATATAGGTATATATCGATCATCGAGACAATGTCGATAACCTCTACGGCTTCCTGTGTCAAACAGGCATAATTACACAAATCTAATATGGCTATTTTAGTTTTTAAAATCAATATAATCCGTGGGTTCCTTTTAGTGTATTTTCTGCTTTTTGAACAACTATTTGAATGGGCGCCAAAAATTTATAAAGCAGCAACAGGAACTATAGAGATTTATTTAAATTAAAAGAAATTAGAAAAAGACACACAATCTAGTGATTATGTTATTTATGGTAACCTGATAACCTAAACTTGTCTTAATATTATCGCAAATAGATTAACATAAAAGGACAAGTAGGCTAAACCAAGTAAAAATTTAGTTGTTTAAAAAATGTTTAGTACCAAAAATAAATGAAAAAAGATTCTACTTACATGTAGTTAAGTAGTTAAAAGATAGTTGAGCTATGTCACTCAAGAAACAAAAAAAAAGTAATAAAATGCCTTTTTCAAAAAATAATGCGAGCAATGATATTTTCAATCAATAGAATAAACCGCCAAATGTGATCGATATCTACAACCACCTGCATCAAATGAATATTGACGATTCAAAAATAATTTATTTAATTTGGACATAAAATCAAAGCAAAATCAAAAATAAAATTAAAATCTACTTAGCTTGCTTATGGTAAACAACACAATTTTTCGAACTTTTAAAAATTTGTGATAAACACGATTCGTCTCCAAAATAATATCACAGGAGGCTCATACAAAAATTCACTATCCAAAATTGTTTTGAAAAAACTTACAAGACTTTTGTCACTCGGTCAAAATTAAAAATTCTTTTTTTAATTCGTTTCACCACTTTATCTTTTCAATGCCATTGTACAAATCTAACCTTTTATTCTTATCGCTCTTTATATTTTATTTTAATATATAAGATGTTTCGAAATATAAATTCTTATATAAATTACTGTAGCGTTAATTAAAAATTTGATCGCTATAAACATTTAACACTTTAGAAACGATATAGAAGTACTATTTAATAAACATCTACATAGAAAATCACAACGAGACAATTGTTGCCTTATACATTATCGCGGATTAATACCTCCACAAAAAAAAATTCCAACCACGGTCCTTTCTCACATAACAAAGCAGACTCGACTAGGCAACTTCGGAATTTATTACTTCACCCCATTATTATAGACAAAAGAATATAAAGTACTAAATTAGTTGCATGATACTTAAGAGAAAACAGACCCCAAAATCTGGTGCCCATGCTTGGTACTCTAAACCCAACGAGGTCAAGCAAGTCTGGGCGTATGATAAATGAATTAATAAGCTTAAAGAAAATGAGAAAGAGAATATCGAGGAATCTCAATATGTGTACTTCAAACTATGAGATAACAATCTAATATACTCGTAGTATCTAGTTTGTATTTTCTCAATCTGAACAACTAAACAATACTCCAAAAAGGGCTGAACTAATGCCCAGAACAGGATTCTGATAGTTTCAATTCTTGTACAATCTCTTCTCAGACTTTTTTTTATAATAAACAAATCTAAAATACTACTAAGTACCGTCAGACGGGGTGAGTCAGGACATTGGGGGGTCAGTCGTGACAAACATGTTTTGCCGACAAATGGCGGTAGATTTTAATTTCTTTCAAAACCTACTCACTGATAGTGAATGTGTGTATTCTATCCGTGCTTATCACGTACGTGTTCGTCAATAATTAAAATTTGATTATTTAAAAAGAAAAATTTTTTTTCGAAACACTTTGCTTCGAAATTAAATTCTTGTTAAGACTTGTTATGTCGACGTTTCGGAGAATTTATTTCTCCATTCTCAAGACTAAAAATATACACAAATGAGTCCTAAAAAACTAGTTGACAAAATTCTATTTTGCTCACCAAACAAATTCGTGATGATCATAAATAGTATTTACCTCCAACCAAAAAAAAAAAATTTTTTTAGAGGTAAGGTAATCGAAAAAAAGTTTAAAATTTTTTTTTTTAGACTTTTGAGATCACCGTGTTCCGAAACGTATAGATTTGCAAAAAAATAAAAATAAAATTTCTGTTTCGGTCTGTCTGTCTGTCTGTCGGTCGTCAAATTTTGTCTCTCGCTTTATTCCTAAACCGTTCAACCAATCACGACGAAAAATTAAAAAACTTCAAGAGTGAATAACTCATCAAGTACTGAAAGGATCTCAATCAAGTTTTGTATGTATGAACATTTCTCCCACAGAACTTGGCAGCATATGGAACCATTTGATAAAAATCAGGAATTCAACATGAAAAAAAAAGGATTACTTTTTTTGCGAAATCTTGAAAAAAGTCGTTGTCCCTCGATTTTCTTCGGCATTTCTGCGTCGATGGCAATCAAACTTTTTGGACATATGGCTGGTGGGCTCTAGTGGTGAAAATAAGGTTTTCCCACAGAAATCTTTGCCAAGGCTACCACAATAAAATATATAAAAAAAATGAAAATGTCATCGTATCTCCGGAACTGTACAATAGATTGAGATCAAATTTTGTGTTGCGATCGAGGTTTTAAAATACAAATATTGGTGAGAAAACAATTAAGCCAAATGCAAAAGAAAGAAAATTACATAAAATATTAACTACCTACTGAAATCTTAATTTATCTATTTTTGTTGGATGCAAAATTTTTGCTAAAATTTGTTAGATGGCTTGTAAAATATGACATACCTAATTCGAAAATTTTAATAATTATTATATGACGTGACATTCACTTCGCAAGTTTGACAGTAGCTTTTTTTAACATAGTACATTAAGGAAGAATTTACTTTTGTCGGGCGGTACTTAGAACCTTTTTTCTGAAGATAAGAACGAAGAACTCTTCTTTAAAACAAAAAAATGCTGTGGTATTGGTGAAAAACCTTAAGTACGGAGACATTGGGAATTGTGTGAAAAAAGCCTTTGGCCACATGGCCACTTCCGTTAAAATTTGGTGTACCGATGATTGGAGGTATCGCTGCATAAGTCACAACATTTTTTTTACTCTTAACAGGAATTTAATTTCTAAACACACTGATATTATTTATTAAAATATTATTAACATTAGATGAGGATTATCTACATTTACTTATAACAACATGGGTTTTTAAAAAATTGCTTGTTTTTTATTAATTAGATAGTTTCTGTTAGACCAAAAAGAGCACATTTTTATAAAGATGTGTATGTTTTTTTAAAGTCTAAAATATATCTACTCACCCCACACATGGGAAAAACGGGCCAAACTTTGCATTTTAAAGCGTTGTCCAGACTGACCCCAAACACTGGGGTGAGTTGGGAGGGCAAACAAAAAATGCTTTCTCCTAATTTTGCTAATTTTTTGCTAAAGTATTTAGTTCAAGTTATAGCTTAGGCTTTGATTGCAACATGGTTAAATACTTGGACCAACAAATGTGACAGAAAAGATTCAGTCATTCAAAATATACCAAAACCTGTCCAGCCTTACCCCGTTTGACGGTATATAATATTTTTATCGAAAAACAGAAAGAAAACGATGCTTATCAATGTCTTCTCATGTGAAAAACCGAAACATTCCCTAGGCTCTCCAATCATTTTCTTGAAGTCTTCTATCCTACATTGCCTCCTCAACCTTTTGCGCCCATGTTTTAGCAGGTCTTCTAAGTTTCCTTCTAAAGTTTGGCGTCCATTTCCATAGCCTTTTTGGGCACCTAACGTGACCGAACCACCTCAGTCTCTTAGCTTCCACTGTATCCATTATTGAACCCACCGCTTTCATCATTTGTCGGTTAACGTCTTTTCGAATATGGTCTATTCTGGATTCCCCACAACTTCGTCTTAAGAAATCCATTTCCAAGGCTCTTACTAGTTTGTTTCTTTTTCCCGCGCTCACGGTCCAGATCTCTGACCCATAAGTTATTGTTATACTTTCAATAATTGATTTGTATATTATTATTTTGGGCTTTCTAGTTATTTCCTCATTCCACAAGATTGAGTTCAATTACCTGATTGCTCATCGTCCTTGTACAATTTTATTTATTATATCGTCATTGCTGTTGCCGGTTCTAGAAAACGTAACACCCAAATATTTGAAACGAGTTGTAAGCTTAACAATATATCTGTTTCAATCCTTAGGTTTTGTCCCTCTTCACCAACCACCAGGTACGCCGTTTTCTTTATGTTAATCACCAGTCCCCATTTTTTGTATTCCTCTGCCAGTTTTCTCAGTGTAGTATATAGTCTATCAGTACACATAGAAAAAAACAATCCTCGCAATAATTTTGAAGTAAATATTACATTAATTTTAATAACTCTTATATCAAATTTAGTTAAATGTACTTCAAATGTAGTAAAATTTACTTCAAAACACCAAAAATCTTGCTTACGGTGTAACTGCAAGGTGATAAGTCAAACATCAAGAGATCGATGTATGATATTATGCAATACCATGTTAATGAACTTTATTAATAAATACATTAGGTATATTATATTATTATATATGTAAATAAGAATTATTAATAAACTATATTATTATATTCATAAAATTTGTAATTATAGTATTAATAAGGTTTTGCAAAAGTGTGCCCACTTGCCCATAGCTCTTTTACTGGTATCAGTAACTTTTATTAAATATTTTACTAAATTTATCACAGATCTGACCTTATGTTGATAAGGTACATAAAAAGAGAACAGAATTTAACAAACGAAAAAAATAAATTGGCATCCCTATGCAATCTACTGCTATATTATATTCAATTATTATTTAAAAAACTTTTTATAAAATTATTGGAGGGAGCTTAATTCCTTTTATTTTAATCACAAATTATGTTAATTTTTAACTCGAACATTAAGACTCAAGATTATTTTTTCAATATCATTTATAGGTATCTAGATCGTATCAAATGATAAATAATAATACCGTAGATAACTTATGCTACTCTACGTATAAACTTTGCATGGGTAAGCCAACCAATGACTTTGCTTTATTTTACTTATTTTGAGCGAATCACTATGAGGCATTTCGGAAACTGATAAGTGCAAGATAGCAATTACCGATAGTACGTCATGCAATTAAAATTTCACAAACGTTGTTTATTTTCCAAAAATCTTGTGTGTTGCTAAGCATTATTCAAACTTCAAATTGTCTAGAAGTTTAGATTAATTTGCTTCAAATTCTAAAAATCTACTTTTAAAATACAATATGTATATTTGGTTCACCGTTTGTGGACAAGTGGTTCCAAAAAGGCACAACATATAAAATAAATTCCTATTAACCCGGCATAGGTTTAGTGGGGTATAATATACCCCAACGCACTTTAAAACGTGTTAAAGTCATTTAAAATAATTAATATTTTCGCCAAATTTTGTGTATCTTCAAGTTGAACCTTACTAAGCATAAGTACATTGAAAATTCAAACGTAGGTCAGCTATTGTGCATGCAATTTTTATTTAATTTAGTAAATACGTGCTCATACCCCACCAGACCTTATAAGATTAATAACCCTCATAGTCCACCAGACTCTTTATGTGACAGATTTTTTTATTTTAAATTTTAATTGCGTTTAGTACAAAGTAAGTCATAGCTTAAATTTATTGGTTTTATATTAAATATTACAATTATGTATTATGTATATGAGAAAGAGCAAGCACGGTTATTACAGCTTTCTAAAGAGGTGGAAGAAGAGAATATGCCTGTTCAAGACTTAAATTTGGTTTTAGAAGTTGAAGAAGACTTGAGAAATTGATTTTAAATAACATTAAACATATATCCTTCTAAAATCAACACAAAATTCTATTTCATTTGTCTATTTTAACTCATACCCCACCAAACCACTAATGTAACTAAAGTCCACCAAACCTACGCCGGGTTAACGTGTAATAAGCGCTAGCTGAAACCACACAAAAGGGAATTTTTTCAACAAAAATTAAACCAGGCCGCAAAGGGTTAACGTTGTGTTACCAAAATTGAGAATAGATAAAGTCTTTTGTTTTGCTCAAAAGTTTTGTTCAAATTAGTCTGCACATTTACTTCGTTGTTATAGCGATTTTTGTAGAAAATAAACAGTTGCGGTTATTGATAGCTCACCCAATTTATTTTCTACTCAATGTATCTATTTTCCCATGTAGAGGGATCAATTCTTTCTTTTGACAACCTTTCTTGTAACAATAATAATAAAGTTTATTTCATATGAGACAACTGCAAATAAATTAATATTAATATTATGCACAGGGTACATGGTTTACGTCTAGTAGTGTCACCGCCCCACATGAAAAGGCTGAAGTTGAGATTGACTCTCAACGAGAGAACAAGAGGTTTCTAAAGTGAACTTCAAGTTTAGTTATTTCGGGACGCCATTGTTTTGATATCATGTATGAGCTGCACCAGGGCTGTATCTCGGACTTTTGTTCGGGGGGGATTGAACGATAAATAAATAATGTGTTTACTCCTGGGATTAAGCGTCGCAGGCGAAATTTTTTGAAATTTTCAAGGTCAAACGCTCTAATGCAATGCTAGAAAATCGCGATAGAAAAATATTTTCTCCTATTCAGCGCCGCCTCAGATACGGCGTTTTTCATTGTAAAACTGCAATTACCTATACTATTACCTATACCTATACCTGTAAATAAATGTGCACTGAAATCTACTAGAAATAAATACACAACATAAAAATTTTTTTATTATGGTATAGTTATTAACAACATGTGAAAATATTTTTCTGATTGTAAAAAAAAATTTTTATTCAACTTATTTTTATTGTTTAAAAATCTCTATTTTGTCAAAAAAATTGTTTCAAAGTCCTTTATTATGTTTAATATTCTAGAATTTTATCTCGCGCTTTATTTCGGGGGGGGGGGGGGGTGAACCCCTCAGATACGGCCCTGATCTGGACTGAGTTATATCATATGATGATATATTTTGTACAATTTAGTCTATATTTTTGTTTAGTTTGAAATTTTTTTCTTATTTCACAATGTAAACGATTATGTGCAACTGAAGAATGGAAAAAACCATGAAATAACGTTATATTGTACTATCGTATTACGAATTTTTCATTTTTTCAAATTTTCTTAATTCAGACCTGTTATGTGTTAATTGTCTCTTTTTTAAAATTTTTTGAATTTTGATTTTCTACGTATTGTATTATTCTTATATTTTTTTGAATTTGATGATATATTTTAAATTTGTGTAAGTTGACCGGTTTCTTATGTTTATGAATTTAAACATCTGACGGAAGTGATAACCGACTGCTAAAAGCTTACGAAATAAATGAAATTGTTTTGTAGTAAGTTTAAAATTTTAATCTAATGTGAAATAATTATAAGTAGCATTTTAAAAAAATAATATTTATTAATAAATTTATTACATTTACATTAAAAAAACATAAATTACTTATAATAAAATGATAACACAGTCTCTGATAGTACAAAATATGCTTAAACCTTTTCAGTTAAACAAATAAATTTTACTAATGGTAGGTAATATTAAATAACAATAAATAAATAATTGGAACTTATTCTACTTATATTAACTATTTTGCGTTTCATTATTTTATTTAATATTTGGCGAGTTCATCTAACAAATAGAAGATATACCTACTCTGTTCTGATTTGTAAAAGTTAAAATTTTTGTAATGTACATAATAATATTAATTTTTACTTTTCATTTGTATTACAACAAATCGTCGTTATAATAAGGCACTAAAATTGCTTTCAGTTAAGGTTACCCAAGACATTTTATAATTAAAATTTATATTAAAATGATTTTATTATTATATTAATAATTTAGTATGTAAAAATATATAGGCTTACCTCAATCTATCATTACGCATTTGTGTTTATATATTTATACAAAATTATAAAAGGCTATATAAAATTACATAAATAATTTAAAATATTAAAAAATAATTTAGAAAATTTTAATTTGTCCGCGTTTTCTTGTTTAACACGGGTGCGATGCCTCATTATTTTTGGGTATCTTTAACCGAAAGCAACTAAAATATGTTACAAAACCTTTTAAATAATTTGAATTAGTTTTGATATAATATTATGATGTATTATAATAATTTATTTATATTATGAAAAATTTTAAACATTGAAATAGGTATTACAATCTAAAAAATTACTAAAATATTTTCAAATCAAAATTATTTTTTGAAACTACATAATATTACGTGCTCCCTACATCCATTACGAGTGACAAATAGTTTTATAGGAATGCTGGTGACTAATAAATATAGAATAATTGATCACAGCTTGAATAATTCTCAAAACCAACAGTTTTTGATTTTAATTTGCGTGGTAAACAACGCACAATACTTCTTCTCCTAAGATGTACAAATAAGGCGCGATTCATGAAATATCTGCACGAAGCATCAAGTACTTATAAAATCAGAACAATTTATTAAACAGGTAAAGCCCAGGGATGTTCGATGTGACCATATTGTATAGCAGCTAAATAATTTCGTATTCGATCGTATATTGGATTTGCATGCTCTAGAGTGGGTATATGTACTACTGTATCTAAATATTCAATTGATGATATCGGACTAACAATACAAGCTGTTCCGGATCCAAACATTTCTAATAACTGAAAAGAAAACAACGATAAGTATTTTAAATTCAAATATTTTAAACAAATATAATATAATAAATATTATTGCTATATTTACCCTTCCTTCTTCTTTTAATCGTATCAAATCTCCCATGGTGATGGATCGTTGTTGGACATGAAATTCTCCCCATTCCTCGGCCATTTCCAGAATGGAATGACGAATGACACCAGGTAAAATAAGACCATTTAATGGAGGAGTTGCTAAGATTTTTTCTAAAATTTTAAAAAAGAAAATATAAGTAGGTACTAAGCAATCTTTCAAAACAAATAGGAAAAAAAGTTACAAATTTCTAATAATTACCTCCTTTGCGATTAACGTAAAATACAAAAATATTCATAGTTCCCACTTCTGTTATTTCATGATCTTCTCCGTATAGCCATAAAACTTGCTGACATCCTTTCCTTATAGCTTTTCTTTGTACTCTAATTGTAGGTCCATAGTTTGAACCCATTTTTTTATCTCCACATCCTCCTGGCCATGCCCTAGTGTAAGAAGGATCGGCAAATAACGAAACCGACGTATTTTTATTGTCAAAATATGAACCCACTGGGCATAATATCGTATACAATAGAGCGGATTCTGATTGTGCAACGCCCAAAGTTCCCTAAAATTTAAATTGTGAATTTAAAATTTTGCTATCGAATGTTTTCTTGAAAATTCTTCCAGCGTTCATATTGAATTATGAATTAATAATTTAAATTTCGTCATCTGGAGGTCGTGTACTAATCGTGATATGTATTTTGTAATTATTATTTTAAATAATAATTATTATCAGTTCTCGATAAAAGATGTCACAATTTAACTTCTGATTTGGATACTAAATGTGTTAATTTATTTTGTATCCTAGTTATTTTGTAACGAAGAGTAAGCATATTAGTGACGCTGGTGCATAGAGGTATTGTCGCAACTCTTGAGTTAATCAACATAAAATTTTGTTTTAATCAACATTTTGAGATTATATTCTATAAACCAAATATCCACATTTGAAGTCTTGACTAATGTTTACTTCGACGCCCCACAATTAAGCTCGAAATAATTTAAAAACCTTTTAGCAAGACTTTGAAACATTTATTTTTAGCAAACGAAAAAAATCTGAAGTTTCTGAAACCTCAAATAATAAACAGCGATAAGCTTGTCATGTAAATTTTTTTAATAGAATAATATGGTTTTATATCGTTCCAATTGAGTCTTCGTGTATTCATAATATTAATTTGATAAGAGTAATAAATGAGCCGGTGAGGATCAGTCAATTTTTCTCGATTTGAAATTTTTAAAGGTCTATTTATTGACTTACACCATCTTGATTCTCGTCAAACTCAAATATAGCGCTTGCAATTCACCAGATTAAAAAAACAGTAATTATTAATAGTCAATTTTGTAATTAAGTAATTTGTTAAAAAGTACGGCATTTCAATTATTAATCTATAAATTGGTACATTTACTTTATTTATTATGAAAAATCAATTGAGACGATAACACTTTTTTATTTTATATAAATATTTTTAATGAAAAGTTCATAAATTTTACGCAAATAATTAGGGAGCAATCGCCGGGAATCGATCTTACAACCCTAAACTTGTTTATCTATGCACTACACGAAACTATCTTTTATAGGGTAATCAACTTACCCAAAAACAAACATAATTTTTCAAGAAAGAAAGTAATTTTTTGCGAAAGATGTGTGCAATAACTTTGTGCAAGTATACTTACATCAATTCCAATCAATGTTGGCCTAATGTATAAACTGGAAGTTTCAGAATGAGGCACCCATTCTTGATCAATTGATATTAAACGTTTCAGAAGTTTAACCAATTCATTACCATCAAATGTAGGAAGACCAGATCCTTCGGCGGAATAATTCATTCTTTGCATATTCAATTCCGGTCTAAATATTCTAACTTTGCCATCTACTCCGCGATAAGCTTTCAAGCCTTCAAATAGCTATAAATACAAAATAATATTAAGATATGTGTTAAAATAGGTTGTTTGGTAATATTACCAAATTATTTAAATTTTAAAAAAGCAAAACAAATTTGTAATCAATTTAATGAATTGTGCGGTTTTATGATTTCAATCTATATACTACATAATAATAACATCGTCCACTCGAAAGGAAAAATTTACCTCTATGGCATAATGTAGCACTTTTGCTGCTGGATGAAGAGTTATATTTTCAAAGGGTTTTATTTCCGGTCTTTGCCATCCACCTAATGCTTTATGGTAAAATATTTTCAGCATATGATCGGTGAATATATGTCCAAACTTAAGTTCACTAACGTCTGGTTTTAAACGAAGTTGCGTCGGTTCAGCCAATGTTGTAATGAGATCCGAGTTCTATAAACACAAAATGCTTATTAAATTATTAAATATTTCTAAAATATCAATACAAGTATGTCCGATTTCATATTAAAAAAAAAAATGGAAAAATTAAATCCAAATAAACCAATGAAAATCATTAGTTTTAACTTAGAGCTCAAAACCATCTACCTGATATTTGTTAATTATATATTATTGCATTTTATTAAATATTTTAAAAAAACACTGTATTAGTGTATTAAATAATTTAACCACTAAAGTGCCATGTAATTTTTCAGAAATTATCGTTAACTGTTTTTGGCTCTGCAATAAACTTCACACGTGCGATTAAAAACACTCACTTTATTCCCTTATAAAACTTTATATTTTATAAGTTTTTTATAGTTTATATATAGTATTTTATAGTTTATAAATTATTATTATTTTAAGTATTATTTTTTGTAAATTTGTGAGTAGAACAAACGTGTACAAATATTAATAGGCTTTTGTATATTATTGTAAACAAAACAAATTAAAATATACGTGAATGACATTTTATCTGTTTGATTTAATATAAATAATTTATACGATGTTTGGTTAAATATATTTTAAGCTCTCTAATTTATGTAGTGCTGCATAAGTACATATAATACATTTAGCTACTTTAATTTATGATATAGCAGTTTCCGCAATAATAAGCATCTACATTATTTCAAAAGCAGAAATCTAATCAACAATAAGTACCTACATAGAAAACATTTTATTCATCAAATTTCACTGTTCATGCCAAAACCCTTAAAAGATAATTCATAAAATACAATTTTAACGACTTGTTAAATTTTTCTATTATTTTTAAGATCAATAATCTTTCGCTACCACTCCGAATTGTTACTAAAATTATATTTTAGGTTCTGAGAAATTTAATTTAATTACATAATGTTTCTATTATTTTTACTTTCCGAACTCCTTAGTAAGGAAAGTATTGTAATCTGAAATTGAAAAACAAAAATTGACCCCCAATTTTTTCATAAAATTTTTATGTTTTAAGGTTCCCTTAAACCATTTCATCCGATTTTTTTCTGAAATTAAACTGAATTTATTTTCCATTTGTTATAGCTACAATTTTTAACCATATCAATATTTTTGAAAAACTAAAATGTTTTTAAGTTATCACAAATAAAATACACTATATATGAGTACAAAATATCGCAAATGTTTTCACCATACTATAGCATCATCAGGCGATAAAATTGCAGTGTATTTTATTTATAATAACTTAAAAGCTTTTAGTTCTGAATAATGTTTTGTGCATTTTATGGGTTTACTAAAATATTGATATGGTTAATATCAAGTTACATTACTTAAGGCAGTATTCTACTTTGGAAGCTCAAAAAAGAAGCAATCTTTGTGAATTTTTTTTGAGATTATTAATACAGATATTGATATGAGGGGTGTCAGGATTTAAAAATACACTCCTGAAATACTTTATGCATTTTTTATATACAGAAACATTATTTAAATGTCATGCCTCGATAAGTAGGTGGTGTTAAAATCTTGAAATTGGGTAATCTAAAACCAAAAATATCAAAAGTTTTTGGTTCAATATATCACTAGCTGAACTAAAATTTTTAATATACATGCAAAAATAATGAAATGGCGACGAAAAAATGAAAAAAACAGAAAAATTGAAATTTTATGATAATTTTAGTTCAGGTGGTTGCTAGTGTTATATGAAATCTAAACTTCTGATTTGTTTTGATTTAGATGGCCCATTTTCAAGCATCAGCGCTACTTTTCATTTAAATAATGTTTCTGTATATAGAGAATGCATAAGACATATTTAAAAAAAATTTTTAAGCATTTGAAGAGTATATTTATTAAGCCTTTCAAACCTTATATCAATTATCTTTATTAATAATCTCATAAAAAATTCACAAAAATTACTTTGCTTCAAAGTAGAATTCTGCCTTAAACTACGCATCAATCACACAAGAAGTGGTATCGAAATTTCTTAGAACCTAATAACATAATACACAAATCACGGATTTTTATCAACTTATTCTAAATTTCCAACATACCTTAAAAGAATATTCACTGTCATATCTTTCATATTCATCTTGGCGGTATTCTTCTGCTCCTAAGACTTCTTTCACTTTTAAGTGACAGCTTCTTGCCGCTTGCTTTAGTTTGTGTTGGTGTTGTAAAAGCCACCTACAAACACACTGTAAGATTTTCATAAGTTACACTAGTGTTTATGAGTAAAACAGTTTTAAAATTAAGTTTTTTTATAATATAAACTACATTAAATTTATTGTTTTGTCAACTAACTTATTTACTTTTTATCTCTTGGCTAACATTAACCTCGTAATAATGGTCAGATATAACTTCAATGCACATACATATAATATATATTATGTACATAATATTATCTATATAGTATGTATTTCAAAATATGCTTTAAATATATTTTAAACAAATATGGTATAGTTAATACTTACGAATATAAACTATGTTATTTATGAAAAATGATTTTAATTTGAAACCAAAATTTATGATAAAAAGTTCTGTAAATAAATAAAAGGAAGTAGGGGTCAATATCTAGTATGAATACAAAAAAAATATTTTTTTTTAAGATTTACATAGTAAATATTATCGTTTACAATATTTGGCTGAGCCAATTAACCCTGGGTCTTATTTTTGTAAAAGTTAATTTTTAGTTGTAATTTTCAATGCTGAAACAAAGCTTTTTTTCTACTGATTAACTGCCCTGTCAGAATTATGTTAACGTTAACGTAATGTTAACAAAAAAATGCTCCAATCGAAAGCCATGTTTCTGCTGATCTACCAATCCAAAGCTCCAGTTCGTTAACATTACGTTAACATTAACATGATTCTGACTGGGCAGTTAATATTTGTCGAAATATACATGGCTAGATATGTATTTGTGCAACTGTTTTTTGTTACCTACAATAGCGAGATTTTAAATGTTAAATATCAAAAATGTTATAAATTAGTTGACCGATTACAATCGGATAAACTTTTGAAATATTGGCGAAAAAATCAAATCAAATTAAGATTATATACAGGGTGACCCAGACCACCCGTATCAGTACTTTTTTTCAAAAACGGAAAGTCGTAGAGAGTTGGGCTAAAAAAATTTATTACAAAAGCCCTAATGACGAATCTATTGGTGATATTATTATTTCTGGGAAAAGTCGGCATCCAGAGTAGTTTGCTCCAGAAAGTCCAGAAATCCAGAATTTTAAATGGCACCATATGTCGAAAGTGGTATCGTTGGAAAGCTCTTTAAAAAATAAGCAAGTTTTGTAGGAAAAACTTTTTTATTACTACCATCCCTTTTAAGTTATATTCACTTGAAATTATTAAATTTCAATTTCTTATAACAAAATTAACTTTAACAGTCAGCACTTGAAATCCAGCTACCGCGTTAGAGCAATGTCACAAGTGTTCAAAATGTCTTCCATTTACTTCTAAACACTGTTGAGCTCTTCTGGTTTATTGTCTAATTATTGTCTAACCTGATAGCTAGATTTTGAATGCCAATTTTTAAAATAAAGTCAAAATAATCAAAATTATAACTTAATAACTTAAGTCGAATATAACTTAAAAGGGGTGGGAGTAATAAAAAAATTTTCCTACAAAACTTGTTTATTTTTTAAGGAGCTTTCCAACGATACTACTTTCGACATATGGTGCCATTTAAAATTCTGGATTTCTGGACTTTCTGGAGCAAACTACTCTGGATGCCGACTTTTCGCGGAAATAATAATATCACCAATAGATTCGTCATTAGGGCTTTTGTAATAAATTTTTTTAGCCCAACTCTCTACGACTTACCGTTTTTGAAAAAAAGTACTGATACGGGTGGTCTGGGTCACCCTGTATATAAAAAAAAGTACTAAATGAAAAGCAAATTAAATGGGCAGCAGTACCTACGTATAGCAACTAGATAGGTAATGGTTGTGAAAAGTAATTATGACCTTATAATTTTAAAATCAATAGATACTGTTTTTGAGTGGGTTTTCATTAATTAAAAGCTAATTTACAAGTGGCCACTTCAATAAAGTGTTTTCAATATATCAATCAAAAAATAAAGCACTATAAAATAAGATACTTCATTATTTTTGTATGCCATTGCCAAAAAAAGTTTACCTGCTTAATTAAATGAAACTACATTAGTTATTAATGAGAATGTACGCATATATTTGATTATTTTACTGATAATGAGTGCATCAACTTCGATTAATATTACAATAGTTTTGTCGTTTCCGAAATGACGAAATATATTATTTAATATTCTCTAACAATTTGCAATGCTTAAAGCGAAAATAAGATGTATTAGTGGTTATAGGTAGAGGTAATTAGTGCTTGCATTAAATAATTACAACAACGATAATTTTAGAATTTATCGTTTTAAAAAATCTATCAAATTACTGAAATAGTGATTGCAATATTTTATTTATATAATTAAATTAATTTAACAAATAAGAGTGGCACTATGATAAAACTGTCAGCGTCATAGATAAATATTTTTTACCTTCAGATGATTATCTCTGTTTTTGAAAGTATTACGTCTTATCAAAAAATTTATTTTTCAAAAGTACTGCAAATATTTAATACTCGAATTAATGTAAGTTCTTAAATAATAATATGATGACTATATAGATATCTATCAGATTTTTAAATCTAAAGTAAAATTTCATCATTTTTATTTTAATTTTCGAATTTTGTCAGTTTCTTTTAACAAAACTAGATAGACAAATAATTATTAAGATTCACAATAAATAAATAACTAGGTACGCTAATAAAATTAATATGCAAATTATTAAATTTGAGAATTACTGCAATTGCGTTTAATCCACAAATAAATATCTAAAACATCTTAAATATAATAATAGTATTTAGCTTTAAATTAGATTTATTTTGATTTATCGGTTAATTAATACAATTTGTAATTTAAATAATTAGAAAATAAATGGTAAATATTAATGACATAAAAATAAAACAAGAAATACCTACTAAAGACAATAGAATTTATTGTTCAAAATTTAATATACGATTTGTGGAAATTACGCCACAAACTTGCAACATGGATTACGGAAAAGTTGAAATTAAGTAAATGTAAATATTGAATACGTAGGTAAAACTATTTATTTATTGCGCATTAGAAATCCCAAAAATAATAAATAATATACATTTTACTTCAGTCACTTTCGTAATGATAAATATTTTAGGAGATCATCAAAATATGTTGAAATGATAAAAAAAACATCTTAAAATATTATTATAAAAAGATAAATTCGGATTTTCTAGTGTTGCAAAGCACTAAAAAATATAAAATTTTGCCCAATAAAATTAATAAAAAAATAAGGGAGTTAATAAAGATAAGTAGTATTATGTATTTACTTACATTTATTTTATTATATGCTTGAATTAATGATTTTGTAAATTTATTGTTCCATTAAAGAAATTGTTTAGTCGATTCCAAATCAGACAACAATATTAACAATAATATATAATATATAAAACAATAAAATTTTATTTATTTTATTGACAAACACATAAAAGCAAATTAAAAAGCATAATATTAAAAGTTTATTAAGTAGAGACCTATATTAAGATTTTATGTATACCAGAGTTTCTCGAATCTTTCAGTATTTGTGACCCAATTTTAATCAAAATTTTCATCGCGCCCCTTCGCATACAATATTTTCTTGAATTTTTGTGTATTTTATCTTTTTATTATGTTAGAATATTGTTTATTTTAGCTTTCTTTCAGCAAATTACATAGTTTTTCTAATTTCCGATATACTTACGCCCCATTTAGTGTTATGCTTCCTTCCAGAGGGCGCTTTCCACAGATTGAGAATCGCTGATTCTCATTATAGTAGTACCTACGTATCCAACGGACATAATAATGAGGTACAACCTACTACTTACGTTTATTTTATTATACGCTTGAAGTAATGGTTTTATAAATTTATTTTTCCATTAAAGAAATTGTTTAGTCGATTCCAGATCAGAAAACAATATTAACAATATTATATAATATAAAACAATAAAATTTTATTTATTTTATTCACAAACCTATATAAAAGCAAATAGAAAATTTACAATTATTTCCAAGGCCGGCAGGCGCCGCGCTTAATTATTTATTCTATTATTTATGTATTTCTTTATTAATTTTTTTTTGTATCAATACAGGGTTACATGCATTAATGTCCACAACCATGTCAACAGCCATCAAAGCTGTATGTAAATGACATATTATTAGTTTTTAAATAATAATAATTAGAATATAATTAGCTATACAATTAATTGAAGTCAATTATTCAAAAATACGTCGAACAACCTAACAACAGAGCACGAAGCATAATGTAGAAAGTCTAATCCCAAAATAGTACAATAATTTATTTAAGAAATTATTCTGATTTGGCCTTAAATGATACTTTTATCACGGATAACTTGCTTCGGATTAAGCCCAAGCTTACAAAAATATAGTAATATTGTGGTGTTACAGTTGGGTGGGGCAACAATACCAACTACTAACACATAAATTAATGTAAGTACATAATATTTTAAATTTTAAATTTACATAAATAATTTTGAAAATGGTTCTGTAACGAAAGTTTAAAATTATTTGTTAATGATGATTTAAAAATTTTCCCAAACCAGTTGCTTTTTGAATATTTTCGAATAATTTTGATGTCATAATATCTATATTACAAGATAGTACACCCGTAGCAGATATTATTATTATTTTTATTATAAATTTGATAATTTGCAATTAAATCTGATATAATTAAATATTTCCGGTTTAAAACTAAAGTCATCGGCAATCCCATCAGCAACTTTTGTGGACTTAGAAAGACTGATTTGGAATATAATGGAATAAAAAATTATAAAAACAAATGTGTACTTTTATAAATTTGAATTAAGTCAAGACTATGCCTACACTTTGTACTATTCATAATTTTTATTCCCAGAACAAGGTATTTAAAATCAGGAAAGTACGCTGTGAATGTGTGCCTATTACTGATAGCAATAATATTACTACTACTATCTACAAACTTACATAGGTACATTATAATAAAGAAAAAATTTTAACATGCAATAGAAATAATAAATCTACCAATAATTAGATAACTATATTCGTAATTATTCGAATTTATTCATTTGCAACTTTTGCCGAGCTAAAATCAGGTAATGTTAAAAAACATAATAAATAGAATTTTTTTAAATTCGCTGAATTCTGCTTTTAAAAAATGCCCAAAAACCTGTGCTCTGTTCTCTTTGTTTAAAATTATGCGTCCGATAGACTAATCAAAGCCTACACTAAGAAAAAAACTTTTGATTCAAAATGATTTAGGCATTTTATGTAAATACTCAAAAGATAATTACTTTTCATTTAAAACTAAAATACACTTGATACTTTGTCTTTGAAATAAATACATAATAATATTCACAAAATATTATAATATCCAATAATCTAGTTATACCCAAATATAGGAATAATATTATAATGTTATCATTATTGCCAATGTGCTATTTAGGATATTCCACCAATCACTCTTGTATTATCATTATTATTCCTCTAATAGAAAATAAAATTTACCGAAATAGTCATTTGGGAATTTATCCAATATTGGAATTGTAATTGGCTATGTAGGGGAAAACAGGGTGGTTCGTACAGAGGGAGCATTCGTACAGTGTCAATATCTATGCATGTAAATACGTTAGCTCGGTTTGAATAGTGTGTGTTTCTTTGTATTCATACTCTCCCATCTCTCGCAAGTTGCTGCAGCAGTGCGACTGCAAATCGAAATAGCAAGTCAAAACGTGTTTTTGCTCTAGCTAAGTAATTTTTTGTTTTGGTTTCAAATTCATTTAGTTCAAATAAAATTATCTGCAATTGTGTAAGTATTTGAATTTATTGATTGACATAAGTTATAGTTTGTATAATTTAAATTTAATTTACAATAGTTGTTGATATTTTCTGTTATTATTTTAAATTTTGTCGGTTGCTTGGGTTGGGGTACCTTCGTACATGAAACCGCGGGGTACATTCGTACTGCGTAATTTACATTCTATGTTTTGATATTAATTTATTTTTAAGATATTTAAAACAAGTGTTAATTAAGGTAAAAACTCAGTTTTTAAAAACTCAAAAAAATTAGTTAAGAGTCATGTTAAAGACTAATTACTTAGTAATTTCATTTTAATAAAAAATATTCATCTGTAGAATTTCCAAATGTTATATTACGTTATTTCATTATATTTTTGATAATAAACATATTAGTTAATAAAAATAATGTTTTCATTCTAGTCTATACGAAGCCTCCTCACTATGTACGGACGTGCCTTACTGTGTACGAATCTACCCCTACTATGGGGTGCTTTCGTACGTTTTCCACTTTTTGGAAAATTTGGATTATTGCCGTTGTTTAATGTTGCATCAAAATTCGTGATCGTCTAATTTATGCCCAGATGTGTAGGCAATGTAGTATCACAGAAAATACATCAAAATATCTGTAAGCTTTTTTCTCATTGGCCATAGAATAAAAACTGTACGAAACCACCCCGTTTTCCCCTAAGTATTATATCTTCTCAAAATATAAATATTTTCATTGTTCAACAATACCCATAATACGTATAAATGATTAAAAATATTTGCTAACTAGTTTTTATTGACAAGATGTAAATAATACAAATATACAAAAAGTACAGTGATTTAACTGAGTTAAAATGATGTTTTGTTTATTATAAAAAATGTAAGTTAACCGAGACAAAATTTTCGCATTAAAAAGACAAGTAGATCTTTTTTTTACATAGTGCCTTTTCTAGAAATATTACATTTTTATGTGGTATTCTATCAAACTAAATATTAATATTCAAGTAAATAAAACACACTCATCTACAGGTTTTTCGGTAAACGTAAAAAAAAAATTGTAGAAGAGTGTGTTTTATTTAAATATTTAAATATTTAGAGAGCCTACAGGTAATAACGAACAGATTAAATATTAATAATTAAATTTTTGTGTGAAATGTTTTTTTTAAACTGATTTTTAGTTAAAAATTTTAATTAAATATACAATTTCTTAACTTATTCAATTAATAAAATTAAAACTTGAAGATAATAAGTAAATTCAACTAATAAAAATCAATTTTATTTTTAAGCTTTCAGCGAAGGTTATCGCTTTTGTCAAAAAATGTGTTTATAAATATTTACATATTTACATGGAAACCGAAATAAATGTATGTCATTTGATACGATCTCTGATTCAGCAAATGAAATTTTTCCTAGGTCTTGAAATACGATCGTGAGTTAAGAATAGTATATTCTGAAACAAGTTTGGAATTAGGCATATTCCGCACGAGGGAAAAGTTTGTCACCCGAGCCGACAGGCGAGGGTGACGGTTCACGAGTGCGGAATAGCCATTCCAAACGTGTTTCAGACTATACTTTCTATACGACTATTAAAATAATAAGCTGTATAAGTTTTGACCGTAATTAGAACTTGTAAAACTGAGAAAAATTTTTTGTGCGCGATCGATCTGAATTTTTGCACATGCTTTCCTACCGATAATTCACAGGGGAGGAGTTGCAGCGAGGGGGGGAGAAGTTTTTGCTCAGTTTTTCGATATCTAACGCCGTTTTCGAGTTATCGCTAATTCAAGTTTGAGTGGCGGAAACGCAGCAATAACTCAAGAACGGCGCTAGATATCGAAAAACTGAGCAAAAAATTGTCCCCCCTCGTACACACCCTTTGTGAATTATCGGTAGGAAAATATGTGCAAAAATTCAGATCGATCGCACGCAAAAAAGTTTACTCATTTGACAAACTTGATTTTTGTTTATAAAATTTGTAAATTAAAAACAAAGACAAATTGACATAGGTTAAATCAATAGTAAATCAAGAGGTTAAATTAAATGATAAATTTAAATTTATCCGTCTTTTATAATACGCGAGTAAATTTTTAACTGTTTTTTATAAATTGTAATCCAGGCACTTAAATATAATATTTGTTATTAATTTGACAGATGTGTAAATAAATTGAGTTCAAAAATTTGGTAATAGATGTCACTTCAAATAGTAGTCTATTCTTTGCTCTAATTGGTCTAATCTGTGCGAGAATAATTATTCTTTGCTCTAATTGGTCTAATCTGTGCGAGAATAATTATTCTCGCACCGATAATCGGTGCGAGAATAAAAAAAAGAAAGAATGTAGATATTCTGTATTTAAAAATAGAATCAGAATGCCCACATTCTATGATAGTCGTATAGAAACAATATACAGTGAGTTTCCGTCAAAGTAAGAAAAACTTGGTTATTAAAAACCAAGATTATGGTTAAAAAACGTGGTTATTTTAGTTAAAATTAATTTTTGTTAAATTTATAATTAATAAATAAGGTTATTCCTTAACTCACGATCATATTTCAAGACTTAGGAAAAGTTTTATTTATTGGATTGTACGTGGTATCAAATAAATAGGGAAATATTTATAAACAAATTTTTTGACGTAAGCGATAATCTTCGCTGAAATCTTAAAAATAAAACTTAATTTGTTTTAATTGATGTTTTAACATAAAAATGCACTTAACATAAAAACACAAAATCTCACTTACTTTAGTAAAAAACCTAATGATATTTTACCTTCTAGGTAGCACTTATATTTTTTGTTTCTGAACAGATTGGATTCTATCATCTTAGAGGATTGTGTTTCATAATGGAGTGCAAGTTTAACTTCACCAAGTGAGTAATAGTATGTTATCAAAATTTCAAGTTTTCAAATAAATTTCGTAGGTACCAGACCAGATGACCAGACTAGAAAGTGATCAAATTTTAATAAAGATCAAAATAATAGGTATGGAAATATGGAATACCTATATGATTAAAATAAAATTCATTATAGAACAACGCGTTGTTCCGTGCCTGATCTGGCCCACCCAAAGTTATTCTGGTCCACCCTGACAAATAAAGAATTTGATTCTAATAATTTCGTGGTATGCATTTTTTTTGCCAAAAATTGCCAATTAAAAAAAATTTAATTCTTTATAATAATAAACGAAGACTACAAATACGATTTGTATTTTTTTTTTAAGATAATAATATTGTTTCTTTGAAGGAATGGTGAAAAACTGAAAACCAAAAGAAAACCGTGAAAATAATATTATAAGAAGTGGTTTATTTTCGATTTAATTTAGATGTTCTGATCTACAATATTACTATATTTTAGGGACCGATAGAAGCTATTATTAACAATCAGTTAGTCATCGATCTATTATTAAATTTTAATAAGTGAGTCATAAATTATTATTAACTTGAGCTTTCCAATTGTTGCAATTATATCCAGAGAATTACTTTTACCGACACATTTGAATTTATTTAACCGACCAAAGATGTAACGACTAACGTGATTATGTTATGTCGACCTAGGTTGCAATATACCATTTACCACCTCGTTATGTAATAAACTATTTCTAGAAATATTTTCCAGTTTAAAAAATAATCAGAAACCATATAATATGTAGGTACTGCCGATAAATAGAATAGGCAGACGTAGAAAAATAGTCTAACATCAAAATCTGGAATTTATTAATTTTGTAATTTGATATAGTACTTTAGCAATCATCGTAAACGTTATCATATTTGGTTCACGTACCGACAATCATGGGTAATTTTAATTTTTATTACGTCAAGAAAATTTATTTTACTTAAAAAGTGTAGTAAAGGTGAATTTATTATAGAGCAAATAACCAGAAATCGATTAGTAAAAAATCTTTAAAATTTATTTATCGTTTGGGTACCTACTCATGTATATAATATCTAATTGAAACCAGTGATATAATCACAGGAAATTGATGATAATAATTATTCATTTGTGGTGTACATTTATAGCAATACACAACAAAAGATATGTTAGTATTCTAAATTAAAAAAAAAACTTCATAGATTATTTTTTCCAATGCAATAACGGTTATGTAATAAAGTTTTCTTCCAGGACTTCAAAAAGTATCAATTTCTGTGCAATTTATCAGTTAGAAAGTGATCTTTTTAACTACGACGGTATCGGTATCCTTGACCGGGAGAAAATAGACAAAAAGAGAAATATAAAGGAAGCGATTCATATCTATTTGCATGGATCGTCAATTAACGACAAAAGGGATGTCGAGTACTTCGATGGCGGCTTCAAAAGAATTCTAGATATTATGAACCCAGCATAGATGGAATACTATTTTCATTATTTTTCTTTTCTCTTCTTTTTATTTTTATTTTTCTTCCTTTTTGCTGTTTTGACCATGCTTGCTTTAGCGGGTTTTGTTTGAATTCAAATTCAAATGTTACCAACTTCTGTTGTGCTTCCGGGAGATTTTTGGTTCGAATTAATTTTGTTTAGTTTGAACTAATCATCCCTCTGGGTTAGAGCTGTTTTTGTGTTTATATTTAAACAAAACACCATGTGGCTAGTCGAAGCGTGGTCAAACGCAGCCAAAAAAACGGAAGGATGTCTCATTCTATTTCAAAACATTTTTTCCATCTGGTTAGTATTCCATCTATTGATTTTTTGTGTTTTTCAATTTTTATTATTTCTTTCTAATGTAATTATTAAATTTTTGTGCTTTATATTTAAATTTTTGTATTTCAATTTTGTATATTTCAATTATTATTTTTGTATTACTTAACTTTTGATATTGTTTTTGATTGTATGTTAATTTTTCATATTTTTTCATATATTTTTTGTAGCCTTGAAAATGGGTCAATAAAAGAACCCGAAACGTCGGACAATTAATATTTGTTTTTACTGACCTCAAACTCAACAATTTCTACTATATAGATATAGATAGATTGATATGGATAAACAATGGTTTAACTAATGTATTAACTAATACATTTTTTATTTATTATTCCAACAATAGTAGAAAAGTGAAACAAGTATGAAAAGCTTATTTTTCATTACTTGTTGCACAAATAGTTATTACGTAATTCATAAGCTTATCAGTATACTTGCCACTTATTACGTACAGGATATGTTTGGATAGTTTACTCGTAAATAGCTATTACACTTATATATAAATAAAGTTTAGAGTTTTTACCGGCTTACTTATTCGCTTAGCAAAAATCAGGATTGCTGAATTCTAGACTATTTCAATTGTGAATTATAAAAATTATTATGATAAAAAAATGACATTGCTTCTCTAAAACCTCATTTCAATTTGTATCAAAAACTTCGATAAAAACGAGGTTGTAAAGAACAAATGTAATTTGTTTTATTAATTGACGTCTAAATTACGTAGCGTTAATTGGATGAGAATGGCGTTTTACAATAAGGTAAGAGCGTATAAAATACACCTACAAGTATTCGCAAACATTACACAATGAAGTGCGATTAAATCCAATTATCTTCGAAACTACTTAATAGAGTTTACAAGTGTTTATCTCTACTATTTTATTTTATTTAGCTAAAAGTGCATAATAAATAATTTTGTATGGCTGTCCAACAAGAAACCAACCTCTGCGCTACCTAAAAAGTTGAAATTATGTATAGATGTTAGGTCAGCTGTCTAATACATCGAAAAATATTGAAAATACTACTACCTGTGATTGATCAAATTTTTTGTCCTCTGTTATAATAAAATAATATATAAATATTATCTTTGGGACTTTAATTGAGAACCTGTCTAATAAAAGGCAAATTTCTCGATTAAAGATAGAGAAGGAACTTTTCAGAGAGGGTTACTGCGAGCGTAACTCGTACCACCAATATAAGTATTGTATAAATTATATTATTTGAAATTAAAAAACATGGTAAACTTAAACTTTCTTCAAGATGCATTTTATTTAAGGAGTTTCTATATATCGTTCATTCAATAGGATGCTAGGGCGACCGATAGCAAAATAAAATAAGTACCTACTTTGAAATAATTAACAACAGTACATAAGGAGTATTTTATAATTTACTAAAAATCACAAATATTTATGAAATATCTTGTCGTAGTTATGTAGTATTGACACACAATCGATATTTAGTAAATCTATTTATCAATTAAGCTGTAATTATTTAACTATATGAATGTTTATATAGATAACACATTGAAAATTAATGATTTATTAAAATTTTATCGTAATTTATTGGTAGTCCAAGTAATTTTATTTTGTTATTTAAAAGTATAATAATTTATATATATATAAATATTTTGAAATTAAACCTATCAGTAAAAAACTATAATTTTTTTCATAAACAGACCTAAACAATTTAATAGAGATAAATGCACCTTTTTTAAAGCTTTTGTATTTTATATAAAATTAATAAAAAAAACATATCAATATATAAATGTAACATAATAATTAACATATTGCTTAGCAACAATTTTATCTATAAACATTACGCATTATAATGTTTTTATCATTTAAATGTATATACAAAAGTAGAAGATGTTGGTTAATAGTTTATAAATAAAATTTTGTAAAAATTATCAAAATTGTGGCAAGAAGATTTCATGATTTGCATTTGATTTAATTTTATTTTGTAAACTATAGTTTTATCTTCTCTGAAAGAAGATATTAAAGTCATCACTGTAGTGGAAAAGAACATTGATTAATTCAATTAATTGAATAAGCCAGCAGGTAAGATGAAAGATGTGATTGGATTTTTTTTAACATAATAATAATTTTAAGCTTTATTACAAAAATTATGCCATTACCGCTTTTATAAAATAATAAAATCAAGATTTATTCTTTAGGTAATAATAAGTTATTATTAAAGAAAATTTTAGCGAAAAAGCTTAAAACAAAATTTTGTTAATAATCCGAAAATAAATTTTAACTTTCAAGAAAAATGTTATTTTTTCGGGATTTTCGGGAAATTCGGGATTTGTTAGGACATATTAAAAAGATTACTTAAAATTATAATTATAAAATAATACAAAAAATAATTTTTACCTTTTTCGTATTCATAGCCATTTTATGGAAAAATTTGATGTAGATAGATGAAGAAACGAAATAAACACGGGTTAATTAATGTTTTAGAACTTATCACAAAAAATACTATAAAAAATGTAAGAGTAAGTAGGTATTTAAGTAAAATTGCTTTCACAAACAAATCAACGATCGTCAATTTTGAACAACGATTGCAAACACACTGATTGTCAGAGTTCCAAACGACAGTAATAACTATTTGAAATTATCAGTTGTGAAAAGCTTAAGTATATTATTTTGAGACATTTGTGTTTATCAAGTGAGGGACGTGCGATTCTTGTGTGACGCAATGTCATGTTTATACTAAATCTAAAACAAAACATTTAATAAACTCTGAATTGATATTAATTCAAAATTAAAGCGTCAACATATTACCATAAAAGTTCACGACCTTTTTAGTCTTTTTGCTTTAATTAAAGAGTCCTTTTGTTTAATTTTTAGTAATTTTTGCATATTAGTAAATTTTAAACAGTAAAATTTTTGCAAATAATTATCAAAAGAATACGCCATTTAACCCTTAAATGGAACAAAAACTACTAAAAATATTTGTTTATGTTGCGAAATCTTTCGAAATCGCCGCTTAATGTATAATTTACACGAATTTAAAAGAGATGGCGTCAAACACCAATATGAGAATTAATTATTTTGTTTATTTTGACATTTGTATTCTAAATCTAAAATTGAAATAATTTTATTCACATTTATAACCAAATAATTTCCTAAAATCATTAGCGAGTGATCCATTATGTTTACAAATTTGTCAATAAGATGTATTGTTAAGGTTCGGAAATTAATAATTTTCAATTAAATATAGATATAATTTATTTTAAACTAAAAGTGTTTTAATTTTAGAATGTAAATGGTTTTGGCTTGCGGTGGATTTCATCTACCAATTGCAGATTATCTAATGAAAATATAATTGATCCCCCTGACCGAGCCCCAGTAATACCATCATCATATAAACAACGAGAAGGAGAAAATATTCCAATTATGAAAGCTAGGTTTGTCCTCGATTTAATTACAGTCAAGTTGGAATTTCTTGAAGTGCTTGAAAGTGTAACTGCAAATTAGAATTAAGGAAAGCTAGGTTTATCGTCTTCTATAACACCTCATATTCGTGGTTTCTTTCTTCTTGTACACTTTTAAGTATCAAGTAAAAATTGACTGCACTGTAATAATGTGGCACTACACTTTACTTTTAGACTTCTTTATCAATCTCGCAAAAGAGGAATGTTGGAAAATGGATTATTACTTAGCACTTTTGCTGCTAAATTTTTACCCAATATGAATGAAAAGCAGCTGGGTTTATATGATGAGTAGGTTATTTGCTTCTTAAATTTTGAATATTAAAAAGCTCTGTTTTAGATTAATTAATTCTCCTTCAAATGAATGGGACTTATATTATTGGGCTGCTGGTTTAAAACCAACACCTGAGAAATTTCAGCATGAAATAATGGAAATGCTTAAAGAACATGTTCAAAATTCTGATAAAAAATGTCGAGTAAAACAGCCTAATCTATGGTAGTTACAAAAGTTGTTATTGTTGTATATTAATAAATAATTATTAAGCATTAATTTCAATTAAGCATAATAATATGTAAAGCTGATCAAATCACTCTTTCGGCCAAATATGTTTGACGTTGCTCATTTGAATGAAAGCATCGTCAGTGTTTGTTTTTAAATTGGGCTTGAATTTTCAAATTCCTTATGGTATGTCGAAATTTTGCAAGCTCTGTCTAGATCATGACTTACACCACTTTTAGTTCATCAGATCGGTGCTTGATAGTGAACAACCGTATCTCTCCAAACTCGTTGAACTGCCCAAGCATCTAACAAAAAATATTTTTAATTTACAAATCAAACTTTTAGTCATTTTCGCAATATTCAAAGTAAATTTTAAAACAAATGTCATTGCGGTTCATTTTATTTCTCATTAAAACAAAAATAAATAATATTCATTACACAAAACCATTTTCTAAAATGAAGCAATTCTTTTCAGGAATATTTTCTTTTACTATGATATAATGGTGCGTATTTTCGCAAATAATTTTATTTTAATTTAATCCATTAAGTACCAGCGCCCTCATTTCATTTCAGACAGTAACTTATATATTTTTTTAAGGACTAAAAAAGAATTTATTCTTTTAACAAAAATTTAAGTCTACATTTGTAAAATATGCTTGGTACTTAATGGGTTAATTAATACAAAATTTTCAAAGAATTGTACACTAAAGAATATTTGGGTTTAAAACGAATAAGTAAGAAAATGAACGAAAATCAATTTAGTTTCTTCTTCAAATGTCGATATTTACCATTCTATCCGGTAATTTCATGTATGAGGGCAAAGAAACTACATCAAACCAGGCTTACTGTATTGGGTTTATAATACACGCAGCAATGGGCTCGTGTTGTAGAAATGTTGAGGCTCAAAATTTTAAAGGTATCAATTATATTAATAAGTTAGTAAGTATAGCCTTTGAAAGTACTGTGTATCTTCTAAACAAAGTGGAAGTTTCAGAGCATTTCTCCAGATGTTTTCTTCAAAACATAAGTTTCAAATACCTTAAGCCAGCCTCAATAAATTCAGGCAACGAACCGCCGCTGCTCAGTAGCGTAACTACCATTATATTATATATAGTGCCCCAAAGCCAATAATAATGTATGCTCCCTTGTTTTTTGGAAGAAGTCTGGCAAAATTTCACGGACTGACGATAATGGGGGGAGTTATGAGGTTGAACAAAATTCCTGCTTTCCATTAAAACATAATATAAAAGGTATTAATTTAAAGAGATATTTTTCCATGTCTAAAGATATCCACACTTAAATTTCTCTGGTTTTAAAAATTCTTATTCTAAATCCAACCTCTCCATTATTTCAAATCCTACCTGACTATTTGTATCAGATTTTCAATTTTAGAATCAGTTTTTGTTGTATTTTTTTAAACTGAAATATAATTAATCAATTTACAACGTAATATAACTGAAACTTTATTATACTATATTGCAGTGGTATTTTGTGAAAAATTATTTCTTCCTACAAAACCTTCTCCACACTCCTAAATTTTGCTCGACCAGCTCTTATTGTATTTTATATAATATACATTTACATTTATAATATACATAATATTATATAATATATAAATATATAAATCTTAACTTGTGAGAAAATAAACAATTAAACTATAAATAACAAGTTAAATTCAATAATATAATCAAATATATCTTAAGCTTTCGACGATTTTTGTCGTCTTCTTCAGAATTTTATTTAATATAAACAAAATTAAATACATGGAAACCGGGAACAAAACACATTGTCATTTGATACGACCTAAGATCCAAAAAGATCGTGAGTTAAGGAACAACCTATGATGAGTTTCCGTCAAATAGGAAAAACTTAACTCCAATGTGTGTAAGGGCGAACTAGACGAGTAAATAGCTGTAGATGTTGCTTAATCCGTCTATATCTGTCTTCCTATTCATGGCGTTCTTCTCTCTTGTGATACATATCATTTCATGAAGAAGTCGATCTTTGTAGTTGGTAACAGATTTGATTATCTTGGCGTTCATAAAATCTGCATCATGTCCATCGACTAGAATGTGTTTGGCAATAGCTGTGGATTCGGGCTTATTACAGCGTATACTTGAAATGTGTCCACTCATTCTTTTTTGAAGCCATTGGTTCGTTTGTCTAATATATACCAAATTGCAGTTATTGCATTGGACCTTGTATATTAAATCTGACCTCTTCTCAGGAGGTACGGTGTCTTTCAATTTAGTATAAAGTTGACCAATGTTATTAGTGGACTTGAAGGTTACATTGGTCTTGTAAGGTTTTAATATTCTCTTGATTTTTTCGCTTAAACCTTTTACATATGGCATAACTGCAAAGTTGGAAACTTCTTTCTTCATTGTGTTACCATTATATAGTTTGTTAACACGATCCTTGATAATTTTCTTCACCAGTAAACTTCAAGAAAAGAATAAACAATCCAACCAAATACAAGACTTTGTTAAAATTAAAAAATTTGTAAAAGAGCACCCAGAACTTCTCATCATTAGAGCTGACAAAGGAAACACCACTGTGATAATGGATAAATTAGACTACGATGATAAAATGAACGCTCTGGTCAACGACAACACCACATATAAGATTTTAAACAAAGATCCTACCAACAATTTACAAATAAAGAATAACAAGCTAATATCAAATTGGCAGAAATACAAATACATTGATAAAACTACCTCCATTAAACTAAAAATAAACAGCGCACTTCCACCTAAAATATACGGATTACCGAAAATTCATAAGACCGGAACACCACTCAGACCTATAGTTGCTAGCATCAAATCTCCAACTTATAAATTATCTAAGTATTTATCAAAAATAATCTATAATATTTTAGGTAACTCCGAATATTACACCAAAGATTCGTGGACCTTCATTGAAGATATAAAGAAGTTTATTATACCTAATGATTATATATTAATTTCATTAGACGTCAAGTCGCTTTTCACAAACATTCCTGTTGATTTGGCAATTAATACTGTAGAAGAAAAATGGGACGATATCAAAATTCACACCAATATCCCCAAAGAAAAATTTCTGGAAGCCGTCAAGATGTGTTTGGAGACAACATACTTCCAATATAATGGGACAATATATCAGCAAATTTTTGGCACCGCCATGGAAAGTCCCATATCAGCCACGATCTCAAATCTGGTAATGGAAATTCTGGAAGAAGACCGGATATCCAAACTTCCTTTCAAACTTCCTTTCTACAAACGCTATGTTGACGATATCATTACTGCTATACCTAAAAACTACGAAGCTTTCATCGTTAACCATTTCAAAGGATTTCATCCACGTCTTCAGTTCACTGTTGAAAAAGAAGAAGACAAGAAGATAACCTTTCTTGACATACAACTTATCCACGAAACGAATCACTTAAAATATAAATGGACACAAAAAACAACGTGGTCAGGAAAATACCTAAACTATAGCTCACACCACCACAAAAGTCAAGCAATTGGCACAGCTATAGGACTTGTTGATAGAGCGTTAAAACTAACATGGCGACTACAGGAAAGAAACCTTAAAAATTGCCCAAGAAACTTTATTCAAGAATGGTTACCCCGGACCTCTGGTGAAGAAAATTATCAAGGATCGTGTTAACAAACTATATAATGGTAACACAATGAAGAAAGAAGTTTCCAACTTTGCAGTTATGCCATATGTAAAAGGTTTAAGCGAAAAAATCAAGAGAATATTAAAACCTTACAAGACCAATGTAACCTTCAAGTCCACTAATAACATTGGTCAACTTTATACTAAATTGAAAGACACCGTACCTCCTGAGAAGAGGTCAGATTTAATATACAAGGTCCAATGCAATAACTGCAATTTGGTATATATTAGACAAACGAACCAATGGCTTCAAAAAAGAATGAGTGGACACATTTCAAGTATACGCTGTAATAAGCCCGAATCCACAGCTATTGCCAAACACATTCTAGTCGATGGACATGATGCAGATTTTATGAACGCCAAGATAATCAAATCTGTTACCAACTACAAAGATCGACTTCTTCATGAAATGATATGTATCACAAGAGAGAAGAACGCCATGAATAGGAAGACAGATATAGACGGATTAAGCAACATCTACAGCTATTTACTCGTCTAGTTCGCCCTTACACACATTGGAGTTAAGTTTTTCCTATTTGACGGAAACTCATCATAGGTTGTTCCTTAACTCACGATCTTTTTGGATCTTAGGTCGTATCAAATGACAATGTGTTTTGTTCCCGGTTTCCATGTATTTAATTTTGTTTATAATAAATAAAATTCTGAAGAAGACGACAAAAATTGTCGAAAGCTTAAGATATATTTGATTATATTATTGAATTTAACTTGTTATTTATAGTTTAATTGTTTATTATATAATATAATATAATAAAAAATATCGTCACTTCTGCCGCAATAGGAGGTATTGCGGCAGAAGATTGGAGGAATCATCAGCACACCAAATTTTATCCCGAGTTACGATGACATTCATTTATATGAATATTTAATAAATAATTATTAAATTACTGATAACTGTCAGATTAATTATTAAAAAAGTGTGTCATATTTTTACAAACCATCTGACAAATTTGACACACCAGGCAAAAAATAGATAAATTAAGATTTCGGTTAATATTTCTGTAATATTTTTGCTTTTACATGTGGCTCAATTTTTTCTCACCAATACTAACTTGCATTTTAAGAACTCTATCAGCACACAAAATTTTATCTCAATCTGTTAAACATTTCCGGAGATACGATGACACTTTCATTTTTTTTATTTGTTTTCTTGTGGCAGCCCTGGCAAATATTTCTCCGGAAAAACCTCATTTTAACCACTAGAGCCCACCAGACACACCTCTAAAAAGTTTGATTGCCATCGACGAAGAAAATCGAGGAACATCAAGGACTTTTTTCAAGATTTCGCAAAAAAGTAATCTTTTTCTTCATGTTGAATTTCCGATTCCTTGATATCAAAAGACATAATCGTTTTTAAAAATCTTGTGTTATTTTCTTGTAGTGGCACTCCTGATTGGACTGTTCAGGAATAAAGCGAAAGACGAAATTTGACGACCGACACAGAAATTTTTTTTTATATTTTGAAAATGTTTACGTTTCTAAACACGGTGATCTCGGAAATGTAAAAAAAAATAGAATTTTTTTTTCAATTACTACCTTACCTTGATATAACCGTTTACGTGTGTTTCTTTAAAATACAATCAAAGTTCAGAGTTCATGAATGTAGCTAAAGTGGATATCCAAAAGATTATGGGTTTATGTAGCTATTAATTCAATTTATTGAAATTGGTATAGAGTTGTTTAGCATGGCTGTGAGTTTGAAATACAGCATTATGAAACTAAAGAATGGTAATTATTTTAATTGAAGATACTTACAAGATAAAAATGTTGTTAATAATTGAAAAAGGCGTGTGGTCAGCAACTGTGTTGATAATCCACCGGATCCAATTACAAATGATTGAAAAACCAAAGAAAAAAAAAAAACGACAATTGCGTTAAATGTGGAGGATGATCAGATCCAACATATCTGAAATTGTAAAACAGCGAAAGAAGCATGGTAAATGTGGAATGTGGTAAAAACATGGCTTTTAAGTAATCTTGTAGATGGGGCATATTGATGTTTTGGGCGGTAGTGTTAGATTTTTACCGACTAAAACTCCACTCCGTGGAAGTGCCGGGAATCGCCGCAGCGCAGCAAAACTTCGAATTAGGACAACTCAAAAAACATAAAAAGTAAAAACCACGAGGCCTGGCTTTTACATTTTCATCAAGTTTATGTATATAACATTTCGATCCAAAACGCCTGAAATATTTTTCATCCATACCAATTTTTAAATGGTGTTTAAATGGTGGTGTGTACAATACGCAGAAAATCAAAGTTCAAAAAATTTAAAAAAGAGACAATTAACACATAACAGGTTTCATTTTTTCAAATTTTCTTAATTCAAACCTGTTATGTGTTAATTGTCTCTTTTTTAAATTTTTTGAATTTTAATTTTCTATGTATTGTATTATTCTTATATTTTTTTGAATTTAACCATAAATACATACTAAAAACCACAAATTTACTTAAAATTTTTTATTTTGAGTTCTTTTTCTAGTTTTATGCCTCACGGTTAAAAAACGTGGTAAATTTTTGAATTTTGAATTTTTTCAAAGTTTTTAGAAATCATATTAAGAGGGCAGTGCCTTCGGATTTCAAACTAGCAGTGCTAGGTAAACGAATTTCTTAGTTCAAATCATTTTTAAATTGTTCATACTTCATGTAACAAGCTCAGTTTTGATAATCTTTGGAGGTTATGGTAAGTCAATTTTATACACGTTAGTCTATATTTTTGTTTAGTTTGAAATTTTTTTTCTTATTTCACAATGTAATCGATTAGGTGCAACTGAAGAATGGAAATAACGTTATATTGTACTATCGTATTACGAATTCTTCATTTTTTCAGATTTTCTTAATTCACACCTGTGATGTGTTAATTGTCTCTTTTTTAAATTTTTTGAATTTTGATTTTCTACGTATTGTATTATTCTTATACACACCACCATTTAAACACCATTTAAAAATTGGTATGGATGTATACCTAACATAAAATATTTCAGGCGTTTTGGATCGAAATGTTATATACATGAACTTGATGAAAATGTAAAAGCCATTGAGTTTTCCTTTTTATGAAATTCATCTCCCTACTTAAGGTTTGGAAACGCGGAAAGATGCGCGACAAATTTAAACAAAGATGTTACATTTTTCCGACAAGGAAACTTCCCTTGCACGTGCAGTCGAATTTGACTTTCAATTGCCCTTCTTTTTGATTCCCACACGAATCTGCCTCACTTTCATGGGAAGTGCAAAGCTTACGATTTCCTTATGAATGAAAACCCTGTGCCACCTGTCTACGTTAGATTATAAAGTTTATAATTAGTTTTTATCTTCCAAAAACTAAAATGTAATACCACTAATTTGTATTTTTCATCAATAAATAAAATCGATAACCTACTTTGAACCATTTCATAAGATGGGCTATTTTACGCTAAATCTAATGAACCCAAAATCGAAATAGTTTTTGATTATTCGACATTTCTCACGCTTAGCTTATTTAACATGTTTATCTACAGAGTGTTCTTCTATGAGTGCCAACTTATAATTAACAATTTTACATTTATTTTCAAATATAACTTACTGGAAATTTAACTTAAATTTCCGGGGTGTTACAAAAAACGAAGGAAACTCGATTCGAAAGCAATTGAGGCAATTTTTGTTGGATATGATGGAATTTCAAAGCCATACAGATGTTATGCACTAGATACTAAAGAATTATCATTGTCCTGATGTAAAATTTGTTATAAAGATAGCTATTTAGAACCAAATGACATTCAGCAGTTTCAGGAGAATGAAGAAAGGGATGAAACGCATGAAGTTATTCAGTTAGCACCTACGCACTGACAATGACGAGGACAATGATGAAGAGGATTCAGATAATGAAAAAAGTAGCACAGAAACAGTAATTCGTAAATCATCTAGATCAAATTTTGGTAAATCACCTTATCGTTATATTGAGGAAATCAATATTATTAAAAAAAGAATTGAACCAAAAACATACAGCCATGCTATTCGTTCTGAGCAAAAAGATGAATGGATTTAGGGCAATAAAAATAAAATAAAATCGATCTATAAAAATGTTCAATCAAGTTAAACGTAATGGAACTAATAAAATATTCAAGGCACGATTAGTAACCCAAGGTGTTAGATCCTATTGGGAGGATCTGCTAGTTCGTTAGTTCTGACGATAAGTGGACTGTATTTGCTTTATTTTAACTTATTAAGATAACTTATTTAACTTATTTAAGATTTATTACTAACAAATAAAAGACCTTGTTACACATAAAAAATATTTATTTATTAGCTAGGTTTGAGCAGCCCTCGAACGACTGCGTTCGCTGAGTTTTCATAGCATACTAACTTTGTGAAAGCGCGGAGGCGCACAAAGCCTGCGCAAGAAAGATGTGAGCGCAAGTACAGATTAACGCTCAAAAAACATTAAAGCACAAATAAATGGAACAATTCCAAACAAGGGTTTTCACAAAAGTATGGAATTGATTATGATGAAGTTTTTGCTCCAGCGCCAGCGGTAAAACATACAATTTACAGGATTTTAATCACTGTAGCTGCTAAACAGAAAATGAATGATGTTCATTTGGATGTAAAACAGCATTTCTATATGGAAAATTAAATGAAAGAATATTTATGAAATAACCTCTTGGTTTCATTGAAGATGTGAAAGAGAGAAACATGCTTGTCTTTTGAGGAGAAGTATATACGGATTAAAGCAATTTGCTAGAATTTGGAACAAAAAACTTCATGAAGTTCTCGTAGCAAACAAAAAATATTCAGAGTGAGAATGATACTTGTTTCGTTTATATATACTGATACCCATATTCACAAACGTCCGTAAAAATTTTAACGAACCGTTTATTTAAACAAACCAATAGAATTTATTTGCTTGGACTAAGAAATCATTTTCATTCGTTTACAAAATTAAACGGCTTGTTAAATATTTTACGGACGTTTGTGAATAAGGGCATAAATATAACAAATTTCACTAATATACTATATTTTAATATATGTACAGTGCGTAAAGAAAATATCCGGACACTCCTATGATAACAATGTAAATTGGACATTTCGAAGCCACTTTTTTTCATATAAAAAATTACAGCAAAACTTTTTAGACATTTTTTGTTGTAAACGTTACCTTTAATTTTGTTTATATGAATTTTTTTATTTTGTCGCCCCGTTTTTGACTGAAAGCGACTGAAACAAGACTCTGTAAAACACAAAAACTATTGTCATCTATATCTCAGAAACGGTGCAATAAAATAGAAAAATGTATAGGAACAAAAATGTAGATGATAAAACTTACAAGAAAAAATGCTTATTAATATTTTAATTATTTTGCACCGTTTCCGAGATATAGACGACAATATTTTTTGCATTTTACAGAGTCTTGTTTAAGTTACTGTCAGTCAAAAACGGCGCCACAAAATAAAAAAATTCATATAAACAAAATTAAAGGAAATTAAATTTTCAACAAAAAATATTTAATAAGTTTTGTTGTAAAATCTATTTTTATATGTCAAAAAACGGTTTCAAAATGTTCAATTTACATTGTTAACGTCGGAGTGTCCGAATATTTTCGTTACTCCCTGTATGTTGATATTATCTTAGCAAGCGATTGTGAAAAGGGATTGAATTCTAAATTTAAAATTAAAAATCTTGGAAAAGTAAAAAATTATCTGGATATTAAATTCAAACAAGTTTTGTTTTGTATTGAAAGTTGTTTTGTATTCAATATCGACATATTGAATGTTCTGAATGATTACGGTATGTTAGACGCCAAGAAAACAAACGGGCCAGTTAATATCATATGGGAATGGTGATAGCATATTACGTACCGAGGTGAAAAATGCTTCATTACAGCTGAGCGCTACGTTAGTTGACTTGAGAAGCGCAAAGCGCCGAAGTCAACTATAAGAGCGACGCTGGAATGAAGCATGACACCGAGGTATGCATACTATTTTTATTATTAAACTTATTAAAAATCAGGAATGTATCGATTACTAACCGATTGTGAATAAAATATCTGATATGTTAATTGATAATAATGAATATTGGCGATTAGTAGGATGCTTACTTTATAGCAGTTAATACTAGACATGCTATTTCAGCTAGTGTAGCAATTATGACACAAAAGGTTACCGCACCTACACAAGAAGATTGGATTGAATTAAAGCGGATTTTAAGATATCTTAAGGGAACAATTGATTTATCTTTGGTTCTTGGAGTTACTGATAACAAAAACAGTCTAATGGGTTTGACAGATGCCAATTGGGTAGAAAACAGTGCAGTAATATAACGGAAACCAACATCGGGCTATATATTTAAGTACTTTGATGGAATAATTAATTGGTGTAGTAAAATACAGGCTTGTGTAGCTAAATCAGACAAGGAAGCCAAATATATGGCTCTCTCAGAAGCATTTACTAAATGATTTCAAGCAACCAGAAGCCAGAAGAAATTATGGCTGATATGCTAACTAAACCATTATCAGCCCATGGAATTATAAAATTAAGAAAACAATGTAATTTGTCCAATGAGGAGGAGTGTTAAAAAAAATAAAAAGATTGGTGGATTTCCAACACTTTCAGTGTGGTTTGAACCTTTCCGTCAAACCCGGTTTGTAGGGGAACCTAAAATACGGGATTCCCTCCTCGACACTACGTATTTCGTTCTTCGATATCCATCCACTCTTCACTCTCTTTCATTGGGATTTGATGAACCATAGTGGATAATTATTTTGTATTAAACTATTTGTTATTTTTATTCTATTCTGTTTATGAAATTTCGAATGGTGATACTCTTAATACTCTCAATATAAATCCTGTAAGAAGTCCCTATCTTTATGTTAGTGTGATGATAAGACTGATAATAGATTCTATTCGATTCTTTTTCTATTGTATTTTTCGAATATTATAGAGACGGTCATGAGCTTAGTAGGTTAGACGAACAACTGCTGACTCTGAGGTACTCGATTAGAATCCGGGGAGAGTCTAAAACTTTTATATGACCGTCTCCGTGCTTCGGAGGGCACGTAAAGCCGACGGTCCCCCTGAGTTGATAATTGCCTCTATTAACTATTAAAAGCAGAGTTACACCCATTCCCCAATTCAGATTAAGCAACCGTGGGCTCTAAATGCTTAAAAACCTAGAAGAGAGGCCTACGTTCAGCAGTGGGCAAGGAACGTCTGATAAAGAGGGAAGAGAGAGAGCATGTTCATAACGTTCTTATTGCTTCAGAACGTCCTTTTCAATGTCGTTTTCAAAGCATAGATACAAAGATGTTTCTTCTGTATTGTTGATCTATATTTTCAGTTTACCATTTAGCAAAAATGCAAACCGGTGCAACCAATAATAAAAATTCTCCGTTGTGGTTTTTGTTTCAAAAAATTTGGGGCTATAAGTAAAGAGAACTTGTTCAAGTTGTTTGTAATAAAATTTAAATCTCAGCTCACCTCTGTTATTTGACGTAAGAGAGCAAGAAATCTAAAATGACCGCGAAGTATTTGCTTGAATTTAAATTTGCTATTTGAATGAAAAGTGCATTATTGATGTGGTATTATTAATATTCATAATTCTAATCGCGGCTTAAATTTTAAATCGTGTTTGTACAATAATTAACCATGAAAGTTTATGTTTACCTAGTTATTGTTATAAAAATATATGGTTCGAGTTAAGCAGTTAGCAGTTTTTAATTTTGACGTGGGTAGCTAGAAAGCACATTTGACTGTTTATTTAAAAATAAACAAATGATGTTAGACAATTGTTTTTTAAAAGCTTGACGCGTTATATTTACCTTTTCAGAAAATGAGAAAATTACAATTGCTGATAGTACATTGAATTGTAAAATTAATATCAAATTGGTGACGTCTAGTCTGCCCAATTCAACCTACGGAATATCTTATTCGGAGTTCTTACCATATTAGGCAAGATTCTCGTTAACAATGTCTTATTCGACTCGACGTTACGTTGCAAAAATGTTTAATAAATAAGGGACATAATTTAATATTGAATTCCTTTACAAAATAAATTGTAACTGGCTCCTTTCAATATAATATTCTATGTGCGTGGGTTTAATTATGGGTAATTATAAATACATAATTAAGTGGGTATAGCTAAAAATTCGAATATAGAATTTATTCTAAAAAAACTGTTTTTCATTCATGATATTATAACTTCTACCTCCTACGGTTGCTTCAGTTGGATTTCAATGAAATCAGGAGAAATTATAATCTTAAGCTCAAACCCACTTACTTATAAGAAAATATCTAGTTTTTTATTGTATTTATTTAAAAAAAAATTTTCAACTTTTACATTGTAAATATTTGTCAACGTTCTGATCATATTACGATGACCGATGATCTAAATCAACATTAAAATTAATTAAAAATACTAAAGCTAACTTCGTACCTACTTGCAAATATAATATTATATGTAATTATATTTTAATATATAGTTTAGATCTAAAAAGTATGCCATTTTTGTTATTGTAAAATTTTAAGAGATGAGATTAATCATAATTTATTAATAGGTAATTTTTCATTGTAATGCTACAAATAAAGCAAATTTGTTTATAATGTAAATTACGATAATTCTAGAACTTTCCTCAATAGATTGAGTCACATTTTCACGTTAGTTTAAAAATAATTTTGTATAGGTGGGTAGGCTGCCCGTCATCTTAGAATAATATACAATAAATAATTATTATAGTAAATAGAGAAATAGTATATTATGATTAACTTTAAATATTAACATGAATGAAATATTTTAAATAATAAATATAACCTAACAACCAACAATTGAACAAAAAAGAAGTTAAAATAAAAAATCATTACAAAAAGCTATCTGACATTCTACACATTTTTAAATTAATATCTTCATTAATTTTCAAATTATATCATTTCTACATAGTGTAAATCGTACTATGTTGCAAATAATATATACAGTGACTAACGAAAATATTCGAACCCTTCTATGTTAACAATGTAAATTGCACATTTTGATACCGTTTTTTGACATACTATAAAAATCGCTTTAACAGCAAAACTTCTTAGCCATTTTGTGTTAAAAATTTCATTGTCTTCAATTTTGAACCTATACTTTTTCCTATTTTGTCTCCCCTTTTTTGACTGACAGCGACTTAAACAGGACTCTGTAAAATACAAAAAATATTACCACCTGTGTCTCAGAAACGGTGTGACTAAATAGAAAAATTTATATAAAACAAAAACGTAGGGGATAAAATTTTCAACAAAAACTACTTATACATTTTTCTATTTCGTTCTATTCTATTGTACACAATCTTGTTTAAGTCGCTGTCATTCAAAAATGGGACGACAAAATAGAAAAATATATACCTACAGTAGAATCCGCTTAATGTGATCTCGACCACAGTGGTGGTTTGATGTGATCACTAGTTGAGTTATGAGCGGAAATTCTGGGTTCAAATCCCGGGCTCGTCAGAATTTCTTAGCCCAGCCCTCTGGTGAACATCAAACTGTGGATCGAAATACTAATAACTTTCCTTAACATCTTAATGGAAAACGGGGTACAATAAGCCTAGAGCTTCAGTACAAAGTGGGCATTGAACCACTACCCGTGCAGCAAATTTGGAAATTTGGAATAATGTGATCTCGGATAATGTTATCAGTCGGTTATTGTGATCATTTTTTTGGAAACCGGCCACTTTTTCTTTCTTTTTTTTCTTCTATTTTGTTCTAATCCAAGTCTTCTAAAATTCGCCTTTTTCTAAATTTCTCTAATTGTTATCAGTTATCAGTTAATATTATTAAAATGTCCTTGGCCCGAAGTGATCACATTAAGCGGATTCTACTGTAGATATAAAATTGAAGACAATAAAATTTTTAACAAAAACTGTCTTAAAAGTTTTGCTGTAAATACAATTTTTATATGTCAAAAACCGATTTCAAAATGTGCAATTTGCATTGGTAACATAGAAGTGGATGAATACTTTTTACAGTAACTGTAGTATTATTTGAATATGTATTATTAATATATTGATGTCTTTTAGGTTTGGTAGTATTTGGTATGGTTCGGATAACGGAACGGATGTTGACGCAGACCTGCAAAGCTGCAGAAAGCTTTAATTATTATAATTGGCTTCTAGATTTTAGTTTTATTTCTGAAGGGCAGGTACCCAGTGACGTAACTAGAGTGAGGCGACTGCGACAGTCAACTTTTGTTAAAGTTATAACAAAATTGTAAAGTTTAATTGCCAATTGTTACTAAAAAATATATGTCTTTATACAATATAGAAATATAGCAGGTACCTATTCAAAGGCGGATTACTCTTTCTTTCTCTAATTTTTTTTTTACTAAAAACTAAAATGTTGTTTTATCAACCAAGTCATTAGGGGTCATTCATAAATTACATCACACGTTAGGGGGTAAGGGGGTCATCACAGATTTGTGATAAAAGTGTGGCAGGGGGTCCGGGGGATTTTAAATGTTGTGATGTCACAAAGTCAAATCTTTAAAAACTAAATTTTTTGATCGAATTATAAAATTTTATAGAGTAGAAGTGTGACGTCACTTGGCGGGGGAGAGTTTAATGAAAATGTGACATAGGGGCAGGAAGAGGTCTAAATACCTTAAAAAACGTGTGACGTTAATTTATGAACGAACCCTTATAGGAGATTTTCTCTTAGAGTTTATGAGGTCCAGAAATTAAAGGCGGCTGAAGAATTACTTGAGTTTATCTTTTGTTTGATTTGTTTAGGCTTTCTTTTTTGTAGTATTCTCTAAAAAAAAAATTTTTTTTTAATCACTGATGAACTTGTAATACAGATTAAAATATAAAACTCAAACTATTTTGTTAAAATTTGAACAAAATTTCGTCTCATTCGCTTTTATGGTAGGCCAGCGGTCGCCCCTGCTCTTATATTTATTGTCATTTATGGTGATACTAAGTTTTTAAGATAATATGTAGAAGCAAGCGTATATGCAATAATATGTGGGTTCCGATATAGTACCTACTTACTTAGTTCCTATTCATACTTAAAACCGTTATTACATTATAGATAAGGTTCATATTAATTTGAATTAGCTAGTTTAGGCTAGTTTACGTTTTTCATGCAGGATCAGGCAAATAAGGAACATTTTTTATATCTATATACTTATTTTTATAACTCATCAGCTGCGTCACCAACAATTTTTTGCTCTAAATTTAAAAATCGTAAAGGAATAAATTTACTAAAAAATATTCAACGAGTTCTTTTCCAGGTAAAAGAATAGTAAGCAGCATACGTAATTTAAAAATTATGTTAATTATTAAAAGGTAAAGTTAAAAACTGAGAATTCGCTTTTTTACCGCCACTGACCACGAGACTTGCATAGGTAATTAAGTTTGTCCCGTATTTTGCCGGCTTTCAGAAATCTCAATTTTATTATTTTAAAACGTAAGAAAGTCGCATTGTATTATTATAACTATATATGGGTATGGCGAGCACTCGAGAGTTAATTTGGAGATTGAAGATACATAATTAGCATATTATATAGTCTGCTTATATTTATGGTAAACTTCCAGTCGATTATGACTCATAGTTTTCTTTATTGATTAAATTTTTATTAATTTTGATATTAAAGGTATGCAATTTACAACAAGACGTTTTGAGATAATTATCAGAAAAAAAATTTTTGATTTTTGAGATTAATAAATTAATATTAAAATAATGAGAACAACAATTTTTACAAAAAATACAACAAAATGAAATGTAAAAACTTATAATATTATTTGTTGTTTTATTATTTTAATTGAATAATATTTTGACAAAAACTAAATAAAACGCTAAAATATTAGAATAACTGCAAAGTGAAAAAATGCTGTTTTCTTTTATTATTTTTATATAGTATATTATCGTAACGATATTATTTTAATAAAAACTTTGCATTATAAATAAAAAAATGTTTCTTTTTCGAAAAATAAGAATAGTTTGTTCGAAAAATAAAAAACAATTATAAATTTTGAAAACATAATTAGATAATGAGCCAAAGATTTTGAGTATAAGAAAATAAAAATTAAAATATAATATTCTATTATTATCAGAATTGGTAGTGTCGAGGTGTAGCGGTTGCGCAAGCTTGGCCCCCACAACTTGTTTCTATATTTAAAACGATTCGCAGCTATAGAATAACAGAATAGAAACTTGGACAGTTTTAGAAGGGCGGTGTTTTGTTGACGAATACGTGTTCATCTGCGATTTTTATATTTTAAATTTATTTGTATAAGTGTTTGTCCGTAAAGTGAAGTGAAATTCTTTTATCATGGCTGAAAATCGTAATATTCCTATCAAGATGGGTGATTTCAGTGTAATCGATAGTGAATTTGTTGGCATTAGGGAAAGATTTGATGCCGAAATGCGTAAAATGGAAGAAGAAATGAGTAAATTTCGGTCAGAATTGATGAATAGAGAAGCCAATAATTTTTTCAAATCTACAACGAGGTATTTATTTTAATTTTAATTTAAAATTTATTAATATAATATTGTTAGGAATCTAAGGTGTTGTATTTACAAAACAAATTAATAGTCTGTGAATAATTTATTATTTACATCGTACCACAACAGTAAAATTATAAATTGTGTATGGAGATTCCCAATTATTATAAAGCCTAGCTATAATAAATTAGATTTTAATATAATCAATTTAATAAAGAGCTAACACTAATATTTTATACATTTTAAGCCTTAAATGAGTGGGATATGACATCACTTCTCGTAATAATGCCTTATACAAATAAAAGTTTAATTTTAATTTTACTAATTAGCACCGACATTGGCGTGCCATAATCAAATATACGTTTTCAATTATTATTATACCACGGGCCATGTGTGAATATTTGAGTATAAGTAGGTTTATAGCTCTTTTGCAATTGATGTTAAAAGTTAACTCGTAAAGTTAGTTAGCGCATACGAGGGGCGAACCCCGGCCAATGATTGTGTATATCTACTATTACCAAAAATTCAACGATATTTCCATTTTTTGTACACTTATTTCTAGTTGCGGTTCACCCCTCGGTATCATAGTTCACTACGGTAGTTAATTTTAAACCTTCATTAGAATTGAGCTGTTATGCTATTTTCACCCACCATTCATACATTGACATAGAAAAAACGGAAGCCTTGACACTTTTACACGAAGTAGGTACTTGATCCGATATCTTTGCCGGAAATGGCAAATGTAATGGTAAAGAATAATGGAGAATTATTTTGAATCCAATGAACAATTCATTTTTTATTACTAGAATGAATTCGTTTCGTTGAAATAATTACCCAATTATTAGGTAGCGAACAGAAATGATTGTTACCATGGATAAAAAAGATTGGAGCACCAGCCAATTTACGGTTCATTACCTAAATCGTTGTGGCAATCGCCCCAAAATAAGTACCTACTTTTTTAAAGTTGTTTATTGTAAAATTAAACGTTTAGCCGATGGTCCAAAACAAAAATTCGTATTACCTAGTTTAAATTTTCATTCACCAAAGTGTTATCACTTATCACTATTATTTACGTTAATATCATTCATAATAGCACAGCCGAAAGTATAATAAACCAATTCATTATAGCCGTAAAATTTTACATTGAACCGAGTTTCCATTATAGTATTATAGTAGACTTCTTCATTCCAAATGGATTTGACTGTACATAGGCACTTGCAAGCCATTTAATGAAATTTCCAATTATTCATTATATTTATTTAAAAATATCTATTTCTTTTGAGATCACTGGAGATCATTTAATTTATTTTCGTAATTCAGTTTATTTAGGCCACTGCAACTTGTCGACTTAAAATAAACCTTATAATAAAAACCTTTGTAACAAATTTTATGCCACAGAAATCTGCAATTTAGACCGCCAATAATATTTACATAATAATAAATTGATATTATTTTTAGTGTACAGGCAGACGTCAGTTTCAAAATTAACAATAAGTTGTTAAACATTTAGCATTTTGATTTTTAGTACACATCATAATTATTTTTAATTCTTTATCTATAATATTTGATCTTATGATCCAGTCAAAATTATGTAGTTTGAAATTCAATGAACTGTAAAAAAAAATCAATTTGGCTATATTTTTGGTAATTTTGCTTATTTTGTGTAACTTTTCAACATTTTCTATTATTTTATTTTGTTAGGATTTTTAAGGGTTAAGAAAAAATTCGTTAAAATTATAAACAATAAATTGTTAAATTTTAGGTAAAACATCTTATAAAGCTTTCCGCATCTATCCTTTTTTTTATATTTTTATCATACAGGCATTTCAAATGCCAATCATGTGTTGGAAAAATCCAAAAATTCAATGCCACTATAGCTGTGGCAAATTAAAATCTGTTGAACACCATCAGTGTTTGTAAAATTAAAAGAAACAAAAATAAAAATTCAGGCTTAACGTCACATGGATGACGTACAACGGATTTTAATTTGCCACAAGCATAGCTGAAAACTTACATTATTGAAAAAAGATGTAATAGTAATATTATTTCAGTTACGGCCGTTCGTGCGTGATGTGCATAAAGGTTATTTACCTTTAATTTATTTTTTAGTAAAATGTTTCATGCTAACTTACATGCATGTCTATATTGACATTGCCCATGCAGTGTCTGTCGTCCTGGTTACGACGTTAAGAAAAAATTCCACTAATGTAATTTGTATCTAATAATAGATAGACTTTCCAAAAATAATTAAGTTAAAATATTAATCGTCGTTCCCCCCACATTAAAATATTTTATAAAATCTTTATTGTCCAGGATTGACAGCATATTAAATTGTTTCTACTTGTGACACGTTAAATTATTATCTAATACAATGCATTTGCCAAACTCCTAATTTGCCATAACGTAAATGAATTATCTATGACTCACCTTGTGTCAAATATAAATAGTGTTTATTATTATAAGCATTCAAGTAAAATTTATTGATGAGTGTTACATTATAGTTCAAAGGTTACTTATATATACTTATATTTTTTCATTTATAAGATATATTCGGTCAGAAATAAAGTAAAGCTAATAAGTATACCTTATTATTTTTTATATCTTCTTATTTCCATATAAAAAAGGCAATAATGATAAATTTTCAGAACAATGAGTTTATATTATTGTTATGACGTATCATAACTTTTTTTTTATTTTCATTTAATGAACCTACGTTTCCTACCTGTAATACAGTATTGCGAAACATTTGATTTTTTTTATGATACACTCAAAAAAATATCTTTAGAATAAAAATATCTTTGAATATAACAGTATCAGATGTGGGTGTTATGGAAACGACTGGTGTAATTCAAAAATTTATGAAAGAATGGAGCTACTAAATTAGAAGGTCTAAATATCAGTAATAATCAATATAAATAATGGTTTGTATTGGCTAGAAATCATAGCCATTTTTAGAATAAAATAGTTTTTATTATCTACATTTACATCCATTTAAGCATAAAAACTGTTAGTTGTGTGATCTTTTGCACTTAAAAATTTCAAAGGACCTTTGAAACCTTCACTTTGAGAATCACTGATGTAAAACAAAATAAAACTTTGATTTCTTGGATAGTACTAGAACTAGCCATTCGTGTAACCACAGGTAAAGATGCGAGAAAAGTATTACCATAATGGAAAAATATGCAGGACAGTTTGAAATTTCAAAGAGAAGCCAGACGAAATTATAAAGTTTATGGTTGACGAACAGTTGGAAATATTGCATTGGTTTAAAATGTCGAACTTGCCAGAACTTAAATATAATGTTCTTGAAAGTGTATTTTGCTTGTATTCAGTATATAAGTTCATATTCTGTTTCAAAAATATTTTTTATAATGAATTACATGCATGTATGTTAGTTGTCAAAGGAGAAATCCACGTTAATGTTGAAACCATGAAGGCCATGTAAATTATAATTCATAATTTATTGTAACATGGACTGTGATGTGTTTTACGACAGGATGTTAAAGGACTAACATTTATTGCACGAAATAAGTCATTCGAAAAAAATTCTTCCATTCAAGCAACATTTCTTCTTCCTGTCCGTTTTGGCATTAAAGAATTATTATCAGCACATCTATTATCTTAGTTGATCAATTGAACAAAATACAAATCATAATTGCAAAGAGTTCAATAATAAACGTATCGATCAATATTTTATTGATTGATGCACATTTTGCATGACAATTGTAATCTTCAAACTGACTACGTCATGCTCATCTTTTGTCAATTTTTATTAAAGGTTAAACCTATTAACAGTTTGATAATGACAATCATTTGAATGTACAATTCTTATTGTATTGAAAAAATATTATCATGATAGACAAAAATCTTCGTAGTTGTTCTTCAGGACTTTCAATATCTATACGTGTCGTGTCTTATTTTAACTCCAGATCCAAAACTAGGTGTATTATAAGTTTTACGCCTTCGTTTCTACGTCTGTCTTTCTGTAGCTTCGTAATTGTTTGTTTTATTCAATTTATTTGTTAGAAAATCGTTAGTTTTGTATTTGAGGTATAAATTTATATTTATTATCAATTTCACAAGTTAATAATTACATTATCTGAGACATAATATAGAATCATTAATGTATTTTTTTATTGAGATAGTCACGGGTTTGTCACATCAGTTTTTTTTTGTAATCTAATTTATTTCAACTTTTTATTTTTAGTTTATTAACTTACTGTTGCTTAATATTTCAGATCTTAAAATAATAAGTTCATTTCAGTGAATCCTATAATAATATATTACTTTTATTACTAACTTATAGAGGTTATAGTCACCAGTTTTTGAAATCATTCAACAATGGTACCTACCTATGGACGAAAAAGCTAAAATTTAAATTTTTCACATTTTTTCATTCGTTTTTACAAAAGAACACAATAGTAATAATGTTTTATAAGCATTTCGCTTCAAATTATGTAATAAATGAGTCACCATTAAAATTAAACATTTTTAGTATCTATGTGTAATATTTATTTGTCTTCTTGATTTGCAATTGCTAATTAGTGAGTATTATAAAATGATTATTGAACGAAGGTCGATAGTTTTAATCAAGTTGCTCAGGTTTATAAAATTAATTTTCAGTTCGGTGAATTTTAATTGGATCGTTAACGCTTCGAAGGGAATATTAGACACAACATAGAATACAATGAGGAGACACAAGGGTTTCTCGTTCTTTTCGTGGGAATAAATATAATTTGACTATTCATTCACTAAATAAAAATATTTAATGGATACAAAAAAGTAAAAGTGTAGGTGTACTACATTTAACCGGTATTGAGCATATTTTCTTAATAATTTGTCTTTATTCGTATTTCTTCATTTTGAGATATCTATCGGATAATTAATCAAGTAACCAATAAAATTTTTGATTTGTTATTTGCGGTTGTGTAATTGGTCACTTGATTTATTTATCGGGAGGATTCGTTATCTGATAGATATCTCAATGTGAAGAAATCAGGTATTAGCGCAAAGCAATAATACTATGACAATCTTTCAGCTGGTTTATTAGAACGCATGACGTATTATCAAGAATAAAAGAAATGAATTGTTTTTTACTGGTTTCCCGAACATAGGGATTTTTAGAGGTTAGGAAAAAGCAAGTCAATGTTGCATTTAGAATAATTAAAGAACAAATTAATATCAAGGGTATATTTTCAGACGCGGAAAAATTTCTTTCGATTGATATCATTTAAAAAAAAATTTTTATTGATAAATTTTCCTCAAATAATTTTAATGACGCTATCTCTATTAACAAAATGTAATTTAAAAAAAATAGTTCATAGCACTATGATTCAAGATTTTTACGAAATAGAGCTGTATCGAAGGTATTACCCGCGGTTTGGCAAAACCGTTTTTTTTATTACCTATCTTGGGCGATAACAGTTTTTACATTTAATTTGTAATTAGTTTTATATCAAAAGATAATATACTTATCTGTTTTGTTCATTTAATGTAATTGCCCAGTATACTATTACTAAGGAATATTAAAGAGATAAAATAAAAAATAACTTTTAAATGAAATTATTTGTAAGAAGAATAATACTTATGCTCGATTTCTTTACCTCAAGATATTTATAGGATACAAAAAATCTATCAGATGATAGTTATTTATTAGTCTACTCAATAGATTGGTATCCTCTAGATGTCTAGATATCGCGAAGTGAAGAAAACGGGCATAAGGCCAAAATACTAACCTGAAAACATCAGTCAACTGTTTGATAGTTTCACTAAATTTCTTAGGAAATTTTCATTATATTAAAATACGAGTGTGTGGGTAGGGAAGGATATAATTAAACATTAGGGTTGAAATGAAATTTGTGCGAATGGAAAATCAATAATACATATTTTTGTCTTAATATATTATATTATGTTAGATTGTCAATATTGCGATTGTTGGGATTGATACTGCTGACCTATATAATACCTCTAATACAATAAAGCTCAATTTTGAATTTTTTGTAGATACAGGCTCTACTCTTGATTATGATTATGAGGTTTATAATGTAGGTTTTAAAATCTTATTTTGAAAAATAATTATTATAAAGCTCCCCCAGTCGGCTTCCTATTGTTGCAATATCAACAAGCGAGAAGACTACATTCTAGTTTATTACCAACATTCTCAATTTAGAAAAAAATTACAAAAAAAAATCGCGAGTTAGCTTAGAAATTGATGTGTGGCCGCTATTCTGTATTTATGAGCAATGTGCAATGTTCGTCGAATCACGTCATTCGCTTATTTAAATGAACTAAATTTTATATAGATTTTTATTTATTGAATGACCTAGGTTTGTTGGTAGGTAAAAAGTAATTTTTGGTTTTTATCTTTTCAAACGCAAATTTTAATAATAGTAAGTTACCCCCCATAACAATGGTCGTTAATTCAAAAGTATAAAACTTTGTATTTATGAAGTCATTCAGTATAAATAGACATCACTTTCGCTGTACTACTATACAAATACAGGGAACAATTGGATGCCTGTCTGTAATGGATTGCATACTATAGGGAGTGGCGTCAGGTTTTGGAACTCCGTCTTGTTGATTTTATTTTAAATGTTTATCCATTATCTATCTAAAATTAGAAAGGTATTTAAATGTTGATTTAATTATGAAATTAACTCTGGCCGCCCATGTAATATTCAGTCGAGTTTATATTCGTAACTTGGGCATACCTTATATGAATAAAACTCGAGTGCCATTGATGGCCTGCCTAGACATTACGAAATTTAAATCACTCACTCATTCTAGAAAGTTGGCACTACACCGGAATGCAACTGGCGACATTTATAAATACAACACCCTATGATGTTAGCACTTACCAAAAAGAGTTTAAGCTTCACGCTATTTACAATAAAAATTATTTTATTAATTAATTTCATGGTATATTTAAGCTTTTCATATTAATATTTTTAAAATGATTGTAAGCAGGTGTAATTTAATTCACTCTCACCTTGTCAATATAAAATTTAATTTATAGATTTATAATAATATCTAATAATAATAATAATAATAATTGCAGTGCCTACCGTTGAACATTAGTATGGGTTTTGATGTTCAAAATTAATGTACTACATCATACTTTTTTGTAGAAACGAAATTTTCGTTTAGTTTTTTTTTTTATATAACAAATAACTAACAATTACTTTTAACTTTGCATGTCTTACGAGTATGAAAAAGTGTCTGGAGGAAATTCGTCTAAATCCAGCAGGTTTGTATAATACGAACTGACATTCATAATTTCACTTCAACTGCACTTTCCAATTTTTGATTAAAAATTTCTAAATGAAACCGTCTGTATAAGTCGGTTGTCTCAAAAAATACATTTCAAGTTCGTTATCCATATTTGGTATGTCAATATGGTAAGGCTTAAGATACCTTAATTGGTCTTGTAACGCCTACGATATTTAATTCATTTAAATTCAAGTGGAACGTTACGTACATATTATTGATTGTGAAGTTGCGTAATTGCGGTATGCATAAATTCCAAACACTAACAACTGTACATTTTTGCCCCTCTAGAAAAAAAATTAGATTTAATAATAATACCCACCTTACTGTGACATTTTACTTTGATATGGTACAATAAAAATATATGAACCTTGACTAACCTGCATCCATAGAAAATGCGTCTTTACTAATGAGGCAGGTGTTTGTGGGTAGAAGCATGAATAATCTAGTATATAGCAATTATTATCAATTGAGTGTAACTCGGGGGGCTAAAATGATGCGGTGGTTAGATTATTATTAAAAATTTGATTTGTAACAACTTCATAACTATACAACACACAAATCTTCTTTCCTTTAGCGCACTAGAAAATAGATCGATGTACATGTCAGATACTAAAACTTATTTCTTATAATTGCGTACCTACACTTCTATGTATCAACATCAAATTATTCATATTATGACTAACACATTAATGTTAATTTTATAAGATGCTAATGAACTTTTTTTTAACTTAAATTGCAGCAGCACAACTACACAATCGGCGCATAATACAGGCAGTGATTTGACTTGCAGACCAGGAGAAGTTAGAACATGGTTAGATGATTTGAATTCGCCACTCATCCACCAAGGAGATGGAGATTCCAAATGCCTTAAATTGAGATTCGATGTTAATCAATATGCTCCAGAAGAAATTGTCGTCAAAACTGTTGATAATAAATTATTGGTGAGCCATTTATAGAATTAAATATAAAGTTGTTTTCTAAAGCCAACTTTATTAATCACAGCTAAAATTATTAATTGCGTTATTATTGCAGGTGCATGCCAAACATGAAGAAAAAACTGACACCAAGTCCGTATACAGAGAATATAATCGAGAATTTTTGTTGCCCAAAGGCACAAATCCAGAAAGTATTAAGAGTTCTTTAAGTAAAGATGGCGTTTTGACTGTTGAAGCTCCTTTACCTGCACTTGCACTTGGTGAAAAATTAATTCCAATTCAACATTAGAAAACTAAAAAAATCTTCTTATACCAGCAGCTTAAGTCACATTTGTATGCTATGGCAATGTATTTTGTTTCATTCTTATTATTATTATCATCATTGTTACTATTACTTTTAGCTATGTAGCTGATATAAAATTTTATGTGTATAATTTATTTATCACAAACATTTTGAAATGCAATTCATGATACTAAATTTATCTAAGTACTATTTTAGATTTGGCTTATACATCACCGTAGTTGTAAGCAAAAAAAACAAAGTTTTTGTAATTTATTTATAAACAATAAAGAATATTCTGTATCTACTGTAATATTTTGAAACAAACATTAAATAATATAATATATTTATGGACTATTTACCAGCTTTTAATTTGGCACAGGTGTTTTAATCTCAGGAATCCGAGCAAGAATTTCAATAATTAATAAATCAAAGCTGCATAAGTTAACATAATTTGAATAACTTTGTTATAAATTTATTTGAGATTTTATAAGAAATATTTAATTATAGCAGTCAAATAATGCCTTAAAGCAGTGGTTCCCAAACTGTTTTGACTAACAGGCCACTTTTCATAGTCAAAACTTACCCACGGACCCCCAAGTGAAAAAACTTGTGAAAAAAAACAATTAATTTGGTATAGGTATTAATTTTATTCAAATATACTTACGTCTGGATTCATAGATAACTATTAAGTGTTAAGTAAGACCAATAAGGTCTAATTTGTTTTTATTGCAACCTTATTTACCCGATTGATAAGGGTCTATTTGAGGGTCCATAAACAACGTCAATTTTAATTTTCTAAGAACATCCTGGGCGTCTGTACAGACCACTTTGGGAACCACAGCATTAGAGTGATGGATGGAGCATGCAAGGTGCTAGCTAGCATCCTGGAGATGATAGTATAACGAAAATTAAAACTTATTTATTAAGGCCTAATATACCGGGTGCTGAATGTGTTAACCGAACATAGCAAATTAACATGTAAAAACTTATTTATGCAAATTCCTGCTTCCCTAATAATTGTTTTAGAGAAAAAATGAAAGACACAAAAATAATGCAGAAATATAAACTACGAATGATAAGAGTATTAGATTTTTCATCTAGCTTTTACTTAAAAAGTCCAGTTAGCGGGCTGGTCATGATCTTCATCAGGTATGAATTTCCGAGTACATTCAACAATGAACTATTTAACTCCGTTCTTGTCAAGAAAATACGAGCTATACATAGAGAATGGAGTGATAATGTGGACGTATCGAGTAATCATTCCAGCGTGCAAATTATTAGAAGAGCTTCGTGGGTCTCATATTATGGGAATGGCAAAAATGAAATCCAAGGTTAGATCGTATTTTTGGTGGCCTAAACTGAAAAAGGATATAGAAAAATACGTTAATAGCTGTAAAATTTGTGCATGTAATAGGCCTGAACCGCGGAAGGCACCACCAAAACCGTGGAGTAAGGCGGGGAAAGCATATGAGAGGGTACATGCAGATTTTTTAGGCCCGTTTGCTCAAAAGATGATGCTGATGATCACAGACGCTTATTCCAAATGGCCGGAAGTATTCATAATGAATAGCTGGAAGAAGAATCAACTGTGAAGAAATTTAAGGAGTGTTTTGCAAGATTTGGTATCTCAGATAGCACTGTAACGGATAACGGACCACAATTTACGTCACAGGTTTTTAGTGAGTTCTGTAGTATATGAATGGTGTGGAAGAGGCACAAAAATCAAATACTTAAAGGGTCAAGTAAAGGTGGAAGTGAAACCAGCAGATACCAGCAGAGAAAGTGAGGAAAGGAAAACCCAGACGAGCCCGGTTGTAGCAACACAAGAGGGGATGTTTAAGGAAAGGGAAGTCGAGCAATCGTTGAAAAAATATATCCTAACAGAGGCGGTAAACCAAACACCGGAGAAGGTAAAGGAGAAGAGACGCGAGATGAACTTGTGGGGGATACGGAGAAGAGCGGAGAAAATAAAGAAACTGGTAAAAGGCAAAAAGATCGAGCGACAAGATTGGTTGAGCGACCAAAGAGAGATACTTGACCTCCCCAACGTTTAAACTTATAAGGGAGGTATTGTCATGTACTCAGGTCCAATAATTGATGTACAGTTTAAATTTGAAATGTAGTAAGTTGGCGGGACTTACCAACTGCAAGATATTATAGTTAACCTCCGGGGTTGAAGATGTAATAGAGACAGTTCTTACTAGGCACTTGTGTATAAATATTAAATGTAAATAAATTGTAAATAGACAACGTGTTTCGATACATAACAGAGAGATTTGGCTTGGGAGTACGAAATGACAAAGGAGACAGGTTCGTACAGTTTTGCAGTGAAAATGATCTAGCCATAATGAACATTGAACACGTTTTATAAATTGCCAAAAATACGTTTGTATACGTGGAGATCCCCAGCAGACAAACAAGAAAAGATTGTCAGAAACCAAATAGACTATATCTGTGTGAAAAAGAGATATAGGAATGCGATAAAATCAACCAAAACATATCCAAATATTACAAATATTTAATACCTAATTCAAAGTTAAATCAATATAATCTTGACACATCTCTGTAGTTAGAAGAAGCTACGCCATAATAACCTTAAGATTAAGAGTGAGGTTCAATCCTCAACACCCTCCTGTATATGACATGTCATTTCTCCGTAGAATGTGAATGCTCCGTAGAAGACCATGTGTTCATTATTTGAAACAAAAATTTAAGTTTTTGACATTCAAAATTTTTTTAATAAATTTTTATCGGTAAAACGTGCGGTTGAAACAAGCTATTGCTTCGAAGGACTGTAGTAACCCGCCTTGCTTTTTTTTTACAAATCAGGTTGACTTTAGAACAATCAAAATTGAGTTTTATATAATTATATTTTTTCATAAACATTTTTCAATAAACAATGTTCTAAAGTTACGATAGGTAATTGTTGCGTTATCACAACGTACTTCGGCAGAGAAAGTTTACATCCAAAAAGACATACTAACATAATTATTATCAAATATGATAATTATAATTATGATTATAATATAATTAGAGATGATAAAAACTCATTAAGTTCAACCAATAAGGATATTTTTCAACCCTTATCGATGACACTGCAAAAGCAATAAATACCCTTAATTTAGCAGTTAGCAGGCAGTTGATTTTTTACAAAGACGTGTAGTCACTCTGTCCGTCGTAAGACATAAAATCGGGTGTGTGTGTGTTAGTTACGAAGAAAACACTGTATTGTTACAAGGGACTCTCAATCGTTGTATCATCCTAAATTATCATAAGGATTAATTATAAAACTCTTTAGTATGTCGTACGTTATATAAAATTTTTTTTTATTTTATTTTATTTTAATTATTTTTATATATTTTTTTTTATTATATTTTGGTTATTATTATTATTTGGTCGCCACGTCTATATTAGATAATTTTTTTATCATTGAGAATCAGTTATATTCTTGTTCACTTTTTTTAATTCTTATTCTTATACTCTAGAATTAATTTTAATAATTATTAATTACTTAAGGTAGTAGTCTGGTAACTTAAAATAAAATTCAATGGTTTTGGTTTTTTAGTATGTCATTGTTGACATCTAAAGGATACAAAAAAAATTGTTTTGACTTAATTTTACAATGTTTTATTATTATTATTACTGATCAAAGTAAAAAGAAGGTACGTAACTGGCCAAGGTGATTTCAGCTCTTGAGGACATTGGAAATAAAAAATTCAAAAAATGGATTAATCTATAGACTTGTCGTTATCGCTGGAACTGGGATCTTTTTTTTCCATCCTTAACTTTTCATTTTAGAGCCCGATTTGTGTCTGATAAGAATTAATTTTATTTTAAAAGTCGGCCATTTTGTTATTTTTTGATAAAATTTAATAATTCTAGTTCCAGCGCTAACGACAAGTCTATAGATTAATCCTTTTTCTGAATTTTTTATTTCCGATATCCTCAAGAGCCGAAATCACACGTACCTTTTTTTTGAAACGCTTACTTTGACCAATTATAATAATAATAAAACGTTGTAAAATGAAGTGAAAAAAATTTTTTTGTCTCCTTCAGATGTCAATAATATACTAAAAAACCAAAACCATTCAATTTTATTTTCCCATAGAAAAAAAAATTTCCAATAAAGACGTAAAACAACGTGCAAGTTACCAGACTACGATACTACCTTAAATAAATTATCTTTCTCTTATCAATTCTTTTATTTGTGTGGTGTGAGTCTTGTTTATATTCTCCTACGCCTACGGAAGAAAATACCACGTTATCGAGTTTTCATTGGATCTCTAAAATCCGATCTGGGGCAGCGATACCTGAACCAATTAAGCGATTAATTGGGTCAGAAAAATTAGCAATTGACAGTTTTTATAATTTAGAAATTATTTTTCTTTCAAAGGACCTCGATTTGCTACAATGGTGGCAGCGGTGGGATTGATTTAATTAATAAGGTAAAAACGACTCTTTCACGAGTCCATATATAAACAAGACATACAATCAAGGCACTACACAAATAAATTTTCATTTTCTTTCCTTTTTTTACTTTTTTATTCATACGCGATACTCTTTGAACCAAAATTGGTACACTCAAAATCATTAGAAGAGAAAGATTTCTCTAACAAAGCAGATAAATTTAATATATCTGTGGGTCATGCTCCAATTCAACAAATACCATATATGCATGTCACTGGGCATAGTAGCGGCCATCGTAGACACTTATAACGGTGAAACAGATCCACAAAACTATTTTCACGCTGTCAAGAGACGAGGAAAATTGGAAAGTTGGGACGCCGAAACAGGTCTTAACATCATCAAATACAGGTTACGCGGTGAAGCATTAAAATTCCTCCAGTCAGATCCGGACTTAAATAAATTGGATTATGAACAATTTAAAGCACGTCTGATCAAACAATTCTCTAAACTCGAAATTCCAGGAGATGCCCTAAATAAATTAAATCGATGTTATAAAAGTCATGACGAATGCCAGTGACATAGATGCTCCTGGAATAAGAACCAAAAGGCTCAAAGTATTTTAACTCAATTTAAAGTGGGACTCCGAAACGACATCTTGAAGGAAATCGGACTGACCCTCATGCGGACGAAAAACCTCACCATTGACACCGCAGAGGAGATATCAAGGATGCAAGAAGTACACGACTCATTACTCAAAACGCGAATTGGCTCGATCAACGTCGCAGAAAACGGGTCACGAGCGACACATCGATACGATAATGATTGTGATATCGATGTCTACGATCTTCCAAGGAACAATAGTTACTTCCGACAAGATCGCAACTACCTTCATGATGCTCAACCGCGGTATTCAAATCAACGACGATCTAATTACCCGACTTCCCAATTCAACACAAGGAATTACAATCAAGATAGATTTAACATTCATAAAAGGAATAGTTACGACACTAACGAAAGGAACTACAAAGTCAACCCCAGTCGGTTACCCTACTAATCTCAACAACGGCTCAAACCAATATCGTACAAATTATTTTACTAATCGCAACAACTCAAATCAACGTCGCCCAAACTATTCAACAAATCACGATGATGATTCAAACCAATATCGCTCAAATTATCAGAATAATCGTAACGATTCAAATCAACATCGCCCAAACTATCCGGTAAATCGCGGTGACGACTCAAACCAATTCCGCTTAAATTATCCAAATAATCGCGACGATTCATATCAACATCAATCGAATTATTCGACTAATCGCAGCAATGATTACGGTGCAAATACTTCAAGAACGAACACAGTCAACCAAGACCAATCTTTAAACTCCAACGCTGCTACGGCTCCCCCCTCAGACCGTAGCAAGAGCCTCAACAAACATGTAACTAATATGAATACAACCCCAAACAACAAATTCAAAACACCTCTTTTCATACCCAACGTAAATTCAGTTTTAACGAATACCCCATGTATAATCGGTATATTTTTAAACAATAAACCTTGTAGACTTCTTCTAGATACGGGATCCGTAGTAAGTCTTCTAAAACCGGAAGTCCTTGAATTAACTAATCTTACTCAACCCAGCGAAGACATTATTTTGTCCGGCATATCGGGATTTAAACAAATCGCTTTAGGGACCCTAGTCGCTAAAGTCGGATCAAAAAAATTACCACATATAGTAAACTTTGAATTTGTTGTTTGTAACATCCACCTTCAAGCGGATGGAATAATCGGTCGAGACTTTTTAAGCGAATTTAACGCAGACATAAGTTATTCAAAAAATCAATTCATTATATTAAATGAAATTTTTCCCATACTTCAGTCTAACTAGACTGAAGAGGAAGAAGATTCTAGGAGTTGTAACATAATAGACAGAGGGAAGACAAATAAAAACAAACCCGAGAATAATATCGACATTATTTTGGAACAAAGTAAAAAATAAATTGTTAAATGACTATGAGAAAATCACAGGTAGGGTTAAAGAGAAAATCAATCAACACATTGAAGTCGAAGTACTTGTTGAGGAAAAGGGATCGTTATCCGACGATCAAGAAGAAAATAGTGGAAATTCATTATATTACAGCACTGCATGTAACCCATCAAGCATTGGAAAAACTGAAGATTTATCATGGCAACCGATACAGAATGAAAAACGCGAGACGTTACAAATTTCCTCTAAAGATCGGGCAGTTGCCAATAAAATGGAAGTCAGCAGAATAAAAATCAAAGAAGAATTTCAAGTACGCGAATCGAACCGTTAAAATTTTGAAACAGAAGATGAGCTTAGTGATAGTAAAGCTGACGCGAGAAGAGCCAACGATAAGAAGAATGAAAAAAAAATGTTAACAAGATCGAAGATGAAGAAATAAACGAGTCAAGTAATAAAATAAGTACAAGTCGCAATTTGAATTATAAAATCAGTCAAATAATTATAACAATTATCCTCTACATGCTAATATGCATCGAATTATTATATGATCTAGTTTTATCAACGTGGTGCAACGAGAATGATGAAATAAGGAACGGTAAACGTCAGTTGTCAGTTAGAAAAAGTTTTTAGGAAAATGATACAAATATAAAAGAAGGTCTCCACTTTAGGAAGATAAATACCGCTATAGGTAAACCAACACGTATAAAGAATTTAAATGAATTAGAAATGAAAACTACGACGAACAAGTTAAACACAAATAATGAGAAGGATGAAAAGTGTAAAGGGATAATACGAATAAAAGAAAATTGTAATAACACCGTCGAAAACGAAAGAATCAAAAATTGTAATATTAATAAAAGTTCCGAAAGTGAGAAAAATTTTAAGATCACATTAGAACCAACGAATAAATCAAACACGGTAAAAAGTAGTAAAATTAGCAACATAAAGAAACCAATCAACAGCAAAGAAGAATAACGTATTGTAAATCAAAACAGTAATTGTGGAAATAACAGGGGTATTAAATCTCAAAGAAAAGAAAATCGAAGATAGAACATATATGGGAATATTAACTACAGACAAGGATCTGATCATACCTAAGAGGTCCAAAAGCTAACAAATATTTTCAATCAAGTTTAACAACAACTACAACACTAAATTAGGAAGAAGTGTCAAATACAAAAATTTATTAATTGATCAGGACGATGATAATAATCACGGTTTAATAATAGCAAGCTCTCTAGCTACTAATGGCTAAGCAAACGTTGTCACCAGAGTATTGAATCCAAATGAATATAACATAACCATAAAAGCAAATTCGCTGATTGCTAAAGTATCTGGTAATATAAAAATACTGGGTGAAGCTATTGGTACTAAAACAACAAAGGAAATCAATGTAGTACATACGTCTTCAGACAAAAGTGAAGAGATCTTATCTCAATTCGACTTCAGTCACTTATACAACACTACTGAAAGAAAACTCCGCGAAGTAATCTTAAACCATATTCAAACTTTTATCTTAGACAATGAGGTACTAACAACAGCAAATAACGTTAAGCATAAAATCATAACAGAGGATGTACCTCCTATCGCAAAGAGACCGTATAGAGTCCCGTATCACCAAAGACAAACCCTAATGAACGAGATCGATAAACTTTTAAAATCTGGAATTATCTCTAGCTCAGATTCACCGTGGAGTGCTCCTGTGGTAATGGTCTCTAAAGGTAGTTTTGCTAGAAACTGTCGCAGCAGAGCAGTTACGGCCGCGTCAACTGCGATTGCAATACCTAATGGGTGGTACTGCGCTGCAATTGTACCCCGGTCTTACTAGAAACCGTAACAGCAGAGTAGTTACGGCTGGCGTCAACTGCAAGTACAATACCTAATTATTTATTTATTTATTTATTTAATATACGGATAAACCAATTGAATTTGTACAAGTAGCAAAAAATATTTGAGCAAAAGGCAGTTAATTGTGATCGATTGCATTTAATCTCCACATAATGCACTCCTTGAACCTGTGATACGAGCTGTTGACGATGTCGAAGCTCGGGGACTTCTTCAGTCTATTAGCTGATCGACACATTCGAGTGATGGGGCTGTTTAGACCATAATTGGTACGGTGATGGCAGATTGCGAACACATCAACAAGCCTTGTATTACGGCATGCAACACGAAATTTGAAGCGATCGTGAAGAAAACTGCAGTTGATTTCCTCATGCAAGAGGCGATGAACAAAACAGAGATCTGTTACGGTTCTTCTGTACTCCAAAGATTTGGTCCTACATTGAATTAGGCTCGCTTCGTAAGAGAACTCATCCGCTGCTTTGCCTAATTTGAAGTGATGGTATTTTAAGAACTTTCGTTCGACACTGTTTATCCTATTGATGTTAAGTTGATAGAAGGGGAACCATACGCTTGACGCATATTCCAGTTGTGACCTAACTAGCGAAAAATATAGAAGTTTCACTGTGTTAGCAGAGAAAAATCTACTTTGACGACGTATGAAGCCTAAAGTGCGACTGGCCTTGTTGCAAATTATTGCGATGTGACTCTTGAATGTTAAACCTGAATCTAGTCTAACACCTAGATCATCTATTTCGTATACACGATTTAGTTGAACACCATTTATGTTGTAATTCAATTGATCGCAATTATGTTTTTTGTAGGTGATGACTGAACATTTATCGAGGTTGAGCAATAAATTGTTGTCGGTACACCACTGATGCAGATTGTCCAGGTCCAGTTGTAATAACATACAGTCCTCAGCGGACGTGATGGTTTTGAAGATTTTTAGATCATCGGCAAATAATAAGTACGAGAAATGCTTAATATAACGACCAATTTCGTTGATGAATAGCAAAAACAAAATAGGTGCGCAGTGGGAACCTTGTGGGACACCCGAGTGTACCATAGGTGTTGCGCTTCAATTGTATCGTCTAGCAACACACATAACAGATATTGCATAAGAGCAGTTAGCCAAACCGTACTTTAAAGTTTTACCAAATGGTGAGACTAAGGTAAGGATTTGTATTGATTATCGTGGATTGAACGCAGTAACAAAACGAGATTTTTATCTTCTGCCTGACCTGCATGAAACAGTCGAACAGTATTTTCACTCGTCATCACTATTTAGCGTGTTGGACATTTCGCAGGCCTTCCACTAAATTGAGATGGATGAATCCGATAAAGATAAAACTGGATTTTCAACTACTTTCGGGCATTATTACTATAATAAATTACCTTTCGGCCTCATAAATAGTCCCGCCACGTTTCAAAGGTTTATAAATGTCACACTTGCTGGTTTAATAGGTATTATGTGTTTGGTCTATTTGGATGACATTATAGTCTACAGCAGAGACAATATAGAAGAACATTTAGCCAGGTTGATTGCAGTATTTGAAAAATTGGCAGCAGCTAATATTAAACTTAAACCAAGTAAATGTAAGTTCATAGTAGAGGAAGTAAAATATCTAGGTCATATTATTACTAAAGATGGGGTTAAACCTGATCTCGAAAAACTAAAAGCATTGGAAAGTTTCCCGATTCCGCGAAACGTAACGGAAACTCGATCATTCTTGGGATTAGTGGGTTGGTAACGCCGATTTATAAAAAACTTCTCCAAACTCGCATTACCTCTGAGAAATTCCACCAAAAAGGGAACCAAATTTTTATTCACACCTAAGGTTATAGAATCAATCAAAAATTTATAAACAGCAGTCAAATCAAATGACGTGCTCATCTTCCCAGATTTTAAAGAACCGTTTCTTTTATCGACTGAAGTAAGCGGCACCGGTATAGGTGCAATATTGAGTCAGAGACGAGATGGATGTGAAAAACCTATTGCTTTTGTAAGTAGGAAACTACAAAAAGCGGAGAAAAATTATACGGTAACGGAACTGGAGTGCCTCGCAGTTGTTTTTGGAGTAAAACAATTCAGGTGCTTCTTATACGGAAGAAGTTTACCATAATCACCGATCATCGACCGCTTAGATGTTTGCTGTCATTACGAGATGCTACTTCGCGGCTGGTTAGGTGGTTTTTTTGTTATCAGAATATGACTTCGAAATCATTCACAGAGCAGGTGTAAAACATGGAAATGTAGATGCCCTTAGTAGAATGTACATGTTCGAGAAACCAACTCTTTCAAATTTCTTTTTAGCTACCAAAACTAAAAATGTTTTAGAAGGGTGCAACGTACGTATTGAGTCACGCGAAATACTTACAATCTCAGAGGAATATGCGTTAGCTCATTATGTGTCTAAGGATTTGAACATGAAAACAGGCATATCAAATGAATTTCGACAAATGTTCGGTAACATCGAAGAATTAAGATCTCAAGATAAAGATGTAGGTGAAGTAACGGTATTGAATCTTCCGGAAAGAAATATTTACTACCTCATAATCAAAGGTGATCTTTACGGAAAACCCTCTTGTGAGACGTTATTTGACGCATTCACAAACTTACTCGATCTATGTTTGCAGAATAAAGATTTTAAATTAGCGGAGTAATTGAACGCAGCCACCGGGTATTTAAAGATATAATATCGTGTTATACTTCCGATTCTCAGAAGGACTGGGACGAGTGGATACCCTTTGTTTTATTAGCGTATAGGGCCCACATTCATAGTTCGAAAGGATACTAATCTTTCTTTTTAATGCATGGCCGTAATATGGTCTTACCATTTGATGATATCCTACGAGCAAACAGAACCAAATACGACGGCAGTACAAACTACCCGTCTGAAATGATGAGCAGGTTAAATGAAGCATTCAGACATGTCAAAAAAAATTCCGTTAGGTTTTACGTGAATACGTCGTCAACGGATATCCGTTTTCGCCCAGGTCTACCGATCGGATAACATCGATTTGAAAACAGGAAAACAACTTCCTAGCTTTTGCAGAAAATTGATAATTCGAAATTTATCATTAGTATTTAGCTGATCGGTAGACCTGAGATAAAACGGGTATCCCTCAACGATGTATTCACTTAAAACCTAACGAACATAGCCTCGAAGCCTAGTCTTCAATATATTGGGCTTTTTATTTATTATATTATTATTTAAGTAATTCAACTAACAAGGAGGGGACCCCTACTCGACATCACCGATTTCGTCCAAATTTATAGTGTATGGAGGACTTGACTAGAATTGCAAGTGATATAAGTTGTAGCTCCAGATGGCCAAGCGTTTGAAAAATAAAATTTTTTTCGGTCTAACTTTATGTATGCATAAGTGTTTTACGTTATAAAATTTCCAACTACTAGCTAGCGCAGCGCTAAGATGTGGGACCCATTCTCAACCGAGCAGCCGTAGAGGTAACACGTGTCCAGGAGCTAAGTGAATTAATTTTTAAGTTGGTAGTGTTAGTGATTTTGAATTCGAAATTTGAAATTTTTGTGCGAAAATGAGTGAAAACCAGGCCAACGACACCGATAACGGCTGGGGCTGTCTAACAAAGAGTAAGCGGAAGTTTTCCCCCGGGAAAATGGAAACTGAAACGGTTGCGGAGCCAGCCGTTAAGAAAGTGCGTCGACCTCGGCTGAAGCCGGTCCCGTTACCAGTTTTACTACGAAACAAATTTGCGGCGCTAGCAAAGGAACAGGAGACCCAAGATCTCGACTCTACCGATAACCACATGGAGGAGGATGAAACCAGAGATGCAATTCCACCCAATAACACAACTCAAGCTGCAAAAAAATCGTATAAGCCACCGCCTATCATAATAGACTGCGATGTTAACGACCAGGTAAAATTTCGTCAAAAAGTAAAACATTTCGCCACCAAAGGATTCCAACTATCCTACCGAGCAACATCGATAGCCGTATACGTAAACGACAAGAACGAATACGACTTACTTATGGCCGATTTAAAAAACAATTCCGTGGAACACCACACCTACACGGCACGAGATGAAAAAACGCACGCGTTCGTTTTGAAAGGTTTACCCAACGACGCTACGGTGGAAGAGGTAGAAAAGGAGCTGAACTCCAAAAATCTTACGACAAAAAAGGTTTACAAAATGAATGGAATGCAAGCAAAGGCATTTCTCGTCATAACGAACAGTTTCATCACTGAGAAAATGGTTAACTCCACGGTAACGACACTATTAGATGCCAGGGTCAGATGGGAAAGGCATTATAATAATAAAATTATAATACAGTGCCACCGCTGCCAGGAGTGGGGACACGCGACCGCAAACTGCAGGCGTGCAGTAAGGTGTCTCAAGTGCGCCGAAGAGCACTTGACAAAAGAATGCAAGAGACCTATAACAGAACGACCAACATGCGCAAATTGCGGAGGAAGCCATCCGGCGAACAGCGTGACATGTGTCGTTTATCTGCGAAAAATCAATCAGCTCGAAGAAAATAGAAGAGTGAAGATTACCCCCCAAACCACCTACGCAACAAGTTACATACCGGCCCCCCTTCCCACAACTTCGGCTTGGCAGAGGTCGCGACCAATACCAATACCTCAACCAATCAGAGGACCAGCACCGCTCAACAACACCACCATGTTCCCCCCCCTAAGAACACCAAGAACAAGATTGGTTGAACAAACCATACCGGTACACCACTCTCAGCCACCACAACAACCACCACCACAACCACCACGCACCGCTAATATGGGAGACGCCTTCACGGAATTTGCGCAAGTTTGTGAAAAGATAAATCAACAAATGGATATAAACGAGATGTTACGAGCACTAAAAGACTACAACAACCTCCTGAAGAACTGCAGTACGAAAACGGATCGATTCACGGCAACATTGAAATTCTTTGGAACGATCAATTCGTATGGGTGTTAGGCTCAAAATCAATTTATGGAACGCTAACGGGTTAAGCAACAAAATTTTCGAACTTAAAAACTATTTATTTAAAAATAACATTGATATAATGCTAATTACAGATACCAAATTTACCGACAACAGATGCCTCAAGGTCCAGGGATACTCCGTCCACCGACAAGACAGAGGAGGCCACGGAGCGGGAGGCGTAGCAGCTATAATACGAAATAACATCCCACACAAACGAATACACATAACGCAAGGTAACAGTATGGAAGTCTTGGGGATAAAACTCCAAGACAATGTCACCCTGGTCACAGTATACAATAAGCCCACTAACCTATTTTCCCATCAAGACCTAGACACGCTGTTCGGATTGGACGGCAAGGTCCTATTGGCTGGCGACTTTAACGCCAAGCATCCAAGCTGGAATTGCCACCAATCCAATCCGAACGGTAACTCTCTCCTAAACTTTTGACTTTCCAAACACATCGAAATCCTTCACACCACTTCCCACACCCATCATCCTATGAACAACATGACAGCGACCACGATCGATCTGCTTCTCAACAAAAACCTCACCAATATTTCGACACCCACCGTTAAACCCAACCTAAACTCCGATCACAACATAGTTCAATTCTTCCTTAAATCCGCTCCTCTTAATCGCTCATCCATCAAAATCACTAGTTTCAAGGACACCGATTGGTCCAGATTCCGTCGAAGGCTTGACGAACTTATCACACTCAATAATAATATTACAGACAAAGACACACTAGACAACGAAATTCATTTACTCACACAACATATAACACAAGCCAAAGCCGAAAATTCCAAGACCTTTACCCCGAAGAATAACAGGGACGTCTTCCCTGAAGACATTCAGTTGTTAATCGGGGAGAGGAACCGGAATCGAAAGCTTTGGCAACATACCGCGGACAGACGATACAAAGACGCAATGATCGATTTGAACAGGCAAGTACAGTTTAAAATTACGCGACACAGAAACAAAACATGGGAAGACCTTCTGTCTTCCCTGCGTCCTTCAGACAATTCCCTTTGGAAAATAACTAAATTATTACGGAAACCTTACGAACCCATACCGACCCTTCAGGACTCCACGGCCGCGGCCATGACGGATGCCCAAAAGGCGGAACTCTTGGCCACCACTTTTCAAAAAATACACACTTTAGACGACACCGACACCCCGGAACAAAGGGAGATTAAACAAACTGTGCTTGACTTTTCAAATCGATCATACGAAATTCCGACACGACAACACAAATCCCTACTAACCAATCCCAACGAAATCATCCCAATCCTTAAATCCCTACCCAACAAAAAAGCACCCGGACCGGACAAAATTGAGAACAAGGTTCTCAAAAACCTGTCCGGGAAAGCTATAACCCAACTGTCCAACATCATAAATGCCATCCTAATCCTACAATACTTCCCGTCGGCCTGGAAAAAAGGCCTCACCATCCCGATCCGCAAACCTAATAAAGACCCCATCCTTCCTCTCAGCTACCGACCAATCACACTACTCAACACAATGACAAAACTGACAGAAAAAATTATTTTAAACAGACTAACCAATGAACAAGCGCGACTAGAAATTACCAATCCTTTTCAATTCGGGTTTACTGCGGGCCTTAATACGACCCCGCAAGTGACTCGAATTGTTAACGATGTAATAGGTCAGTTCAATAACGATAAAGTCACGGTCATGACACTTTTAGACATCGAAAAAGCCTTCGACAGAACCTGGACCGACGGCTTAATTTTCAAAATGATACAATATAGATTCAGTAACCATCTCATCAAACTTGTCCTCTCCTACCTCACCGGCAGATCGATCGCGGTCAAAGTTAATGCTACCATCTCCCAATCCAAAGATATCGATGTTGGAGTACCCCAAGGCTCCGTACTGGCACCGAAACTATTCATACTGTACATAAACGACATACCCACATTCGCAAAAACACACATCGCCCTGTACGCTGACGACACTGCCATTTACGCGCATTTGTTCAGCGCACAGGTCGCCACAAAACAAACACAAATACACCTAGACATCATTACAAAATATTTCCAGAAATGGAAAATTAAATTAAACGCGGGGAAGACCGAAACCATCGTTTTCGCAAGAAAGAGAACGAACCATCGAGTCCTTCAGCATCTGACACTGGACGGCCAAAAGATCTTACCGCAAGCAAACGTAAAATACCTGGGAGTCACGATGGACTCCAGGCTAAATTTCGATACCCACTTAAAGCTCCGAAGACAATTGGCTTACGGAGCCCAACGTAAGATCTATGCCCTCATGAAAAGTGGGCAGATGAGTTCTGAAAACAAGCGTACGTTATACAAAACCGTACTAAGACCGATCCTAACGTACGCCAGTCCTGCATGGGTGGGTGTTTCTAAAACACGCCTGAGGCCCCTGCAGGTCTTTCAGAACCGCTGCTTACGGCTCGTCACGGAGGCAGACAGATTTACTCGACTTACGACCATACACGACGACGCACAAGTAGAATTTCTCGGAGACCACATCGGGAGGTTATCCGAGAAATTCTACACTTACCAAATACACAACAGTCCCCTTACACAAAACATCACCACCAACCAGACTATACACAAATATAAGCTCCCATTCCAAACCCTACCATCCTTCCATACTCAACTTCCACATCCTACAAACAACACATGACACCACCACCAGCTGCTACCCTCAGGAAGGAGTATCCATGAACCTTGAGAAGAACGCGAAATGCAAACCGTTAGCTTTCCAGAAATTACTTACGCCAACGTACGGATTGATTGACTAAGAAAATCAATTAATCTATCATTGTTAAGATTCCACATATTCTATTCTCTGTTATCTGTTATTTGTTCTGTTATCACTCTGTATATTTTATTTTATTGTTATTGTAATTGTTATTGTTATCCCATCAGGAATTAAAATTATTGTAAGTTGGTTTTTCACGTTTTTCCAACAAAAATTATACGCCAAATTTGTAAACGATAATGTAAAATTTTTTATATCAACCAAATTAATTTTTGTAAAACCTATCAGGTTACCCCAAAGAAATCTGGAGATATGTGGCATCACGAGGGGCTCCTATTTGTATACGAAATTAATAATGTTTGGCCATTTGGCACTTATGTAAATGCTCATTGGACATGCATTAAGGAAAGTTTTTTTTTTGCTTCTTAGCTTTTTTGCTAGTTAGATCATTAGTGGAGTATGGTTCTTCTATTTGGTCACCCTACTACATGGGCGATTCACTTTTAATTGAGAGAATTCAAAATAAGTTTCTGCGGTTGATGGGACGTAGACTTCAATTGGATGTCGAAGAACGAAATTATGATGTGATGCGTGATCTCCTTTGCCTGCCTGCCTTGTACGATAGAAGAGTCATGACCGACTTAATATTTTTGTTTAAAGTTATCAATGGCAATTATGATTGTCCAGAGCTCTTGGCAAAAATTAATTTTGAGAATATTTTCGGTGGATTTAGCTTCTACCAATTATTGTTACAATTCTCCGGTTAATAGAATGCAGAGATTGGGGAATCGATTTTTGAACGGGGTGGACGTAATATTTAATTCTAGCATTGAAGCCTACATTAAATTTGTGAGATGCACGAAAATTTAGGACGTCATTAGTGAACTTTTATTTTTGTTTTATCGCTGCTGTAAATTGTATGTTATATTTTTATTAGTGCTTCTCTTGCATGTGTATGATTGAAGATGTAAAATTTCCAAACTGATATTTGCTGCAGATGTTTTTATAAGTGTTTTTATACTAGCATGCTTTGTTTTGTATTATTGTATTTTATATTTGAGTAATGCACTCATGCAATTTTTATGTATATTTTTGTTAATGGGCGAATGCCCGTATATTTGAAATAAATAAATAAATAAATAAATAAATGTAACGAAACTACAACATCTACATAAAGTACGACTGCGTAGATTTCGTAAACTAGATCTGCATTTTTAATTTTTTTCGAATTTTTAATTCTACCAAATTTACGAAAAATGCAATCTACAACAAGTAGGACAAAAGTACGAAGTGACATGAATACCCTTATTGTCACAAATAGGCTTAAGGAAACAAATCAACAAGTCAACATGTTTTGAAATTTTTGGTTACATATTTTTTTTTTAATTTTTGAACATGTAGGGCAGTGGTTCCCAACCTGGGGGTAATTACCCCCGCGGGGGTAAAAGCAAAGATATTTATATTTATAAAACGAACCTGTGATAATTAATCGGCTGAAACTCACGCTATATTATACTTATATTTATTAAAAATAAATGAATAAACATAAATTGATACAATTGTTTCGAAGGGATAAACCACTTCTTCTTCAAGTCCCCATTCAACATCAATAGGAACATTTTTTCCTTTATATAGGAAAAGAATAGATACCAACCGTGTTGAAATATACAGAGGGGCTTATGAAAGAGAGAAAGGTCGTAAACAAACAAGTCATTAGCCAATCTTATGGAATCTTAAACAACAGTGGTGAACTGATGTCTTGGAGTTCCAATTGTGAATTGGTCAAGTTTTGTCCGCTTAGTAACGCTTTCTTAATTTCAAGGCTTTCTAGTAAGGTTAATATGCGACCTTTACGTTCTGTATGTAACACCACGATGTTATCAGAATCTAAACCATGATTTGTTTCATGGCAATGTGTAGAAAACCCGGTACTCGTTCTATTATTGGCTAGATCTGCCTCATGTTCTTTGACCCGTGTGTAAATCGATCTTCCGCTTTGTCCAATATAAATGGCTTCGCATGTGTTGCAATGAAGTTGATATATCCCGCTATTTTTGAGTTTGTCTGTCTTCCCTTTCGTAGTGGCAAAAATGGATCCTAAGTTAACTTTGTTTACTTCTGTAATTCGGATATCTGACTTACGTAACTGTTTCATTATTTGCCCGCTAGTATATGAAACATAGTTTATAACTCCCCAATTGGGAGCCGGCTCTTCAATCTGGGTGGCAAGTGAAGCAGTAACCAGACTTCCTGATTGAAATCCTGTAACCTGATTGAAAGAAGTCTGGTTACTGCTTCACTTGCCACCCAGATTGAAGAGCCGGCTCCCAATTGGGGAGTTATAAACTATGTTTCATATACTAGCGGGCAAATAATGAAACAGTTACGTAAGTCAGATATCCGAATTACAGAAGTAAACAAAGTTAACTTAGGATCCATTTTTGCCACTACGAAAGGGAAGACAGACAAACTCAAAAATTTTATATTTTTTTTTATAGACTTTTATAGATTTTATAGACGTATTCACGTCAAAAGTATGGAAGATAGTAGTCGGACCCGAGCTCGAAACTTTAATAAAAAAACCAAAGAACGCAAATTTCAAGCCGGTGATCCAGTGTATTTATACGATCCAGCTCATAAACTAGGTGTTTCTAAAAAACTAACTAAACGGCCCGTTTAGGATAATGCAAGAAATAGGACCAGTTACATACCGCATCAGAAAAGTAAGAACTAGGAAGGACCAAAACTTACACATAAACCGTCTAAAACCTTTTCCAAGCTCTAACGTTGATGCCCGATTGCACCTCCTATCATTAAAACTTAAGTTTCACTTAAATCTTATTCCGACCAATGGACAATCAGTATGTAGTGAAATAGGGTGGGAATTAGCGATTTAATCGAAGCTTAACGTTTAATGATAGGTGGTGCAATCGGGCATGAATCTACTAACAATAATAACAATAACATTAACCACGAACCTGATGTGTACAGTTTTGAAGAAAATTCCGATCCAGATGTAAATTCGGAAACGCCTTACTCGATTTTCCCTCACTATTACATGCCTACTTTGCCAAATTTAAATAAATCCAATAAACAGAAAAATTTTGCCGAAACTAATGAGCCAGAAATTCAACCAACACCACCTGAACTTTCAACAAAGCCATTTGAACCAGAAATTCAAATAGAAATTGAATCAAATTTGGAGAACGAAGAAATTCGGCAATCACCTCTTAGGCTTCCAGATCCAGGTACTACGGATTTGGCCCCTTCTTTTTCCATACCCGGAACCCCACTTCATGAGGAAATTCAATCCAGACGTTCGGAACGAATTCGTACCCAACATCTTACCTGAATTCTCGTATTACTATAATTATACTTATACACTAACAGCCAATAAAAAAAAAAAGAAACTAACTCATTAATTAATTTAACTTACTTTAATTTTTAACCATTTAGCCTCTTGTTTATAGTAAGGGTCATTCCATATCTAGTGGTCCAACACCGTGGTTCAACCATTCTAAAAAAAATTGATTTTTTGTGTGTAAACATCCTACTACATTAGTAGTAGCCCAGTCAAATTAGACAAATTAAAATCAAAAAATGATATAGTTCTGGAAATTGGCTTAAAACGTGTAGTAAGCTTCCCAATTCAACATACTAAAAGTCCCCTAACGTGGGTGGTGAGCTTGCTCCGCCATCTTGGATTCACATTTCTGTTTTTTTTTCAAATATCACCGAAAGTGTCAACTTTTTGGGTATTACGCCTATTTTGAAAGTTAAAGATCTGCAAATTTCTTATAATATGACTTTTATTATTGTTTTGTAACTTCACCTATTTCGGAGAAAGTTTGAAAATTTTTCAAAACGGCGATTTTGTAACTAAATATGGCTGGTGGGAGACCAGATAAAAATCTGAAATTTCATCTCATAACAGTACTATATAATGGCATCACGCAAAAAAAATTTGAGTTTGAGATTTGACTATAAGCCAAGATATAACAATCACAAAACGTCAAAAAATGTACACGTTTCGGTGAACGTAATTGCTTTTTTAATTTTGATATTTTGTGATTGTTATATCTCGGCTTATAGTCAAATCTCGAATTCAAATTTTTTTTTAGTAATGCCATTTTATAGTACTGTTATGACATAAATTTTCAGATTTTTATCTGGTCTCCCACCAGCGATATTTAGTTCCAAAAATCGCCGTTTTGAAAAATTTTCGAACTTTAAAATATTTTAGAAGAAAAGGGGAATTAATCTTAGGGTTAATATTTGGTGTGTTATTTCAACTGCTTATCGTGTCTTTGTAAAAAAAAATTAAGTGTGAGATATTCTCCTTTCGTGCTTAAACTTCCCTTTAAATATGGCATTTTCTTATAAAACTAGATACGAATTGAAGCTGCAGTTTTACCCTTTAGGATTGCTTTTAGGTAAAAATATGTAATAAGGAATATTGTAGTCTGTTTCTTTCTAAACAATTTCATTTTTTTCCTATCTTGATAGGATAAATAAGAGCTGAAATATTTCGGTTTCCGTAAACCCTTAAAATTGCAAAATATGCCGCACATTGCAAAGCAAATATGGCTCTCACGCGAAAACAAAAGACAATAAAATTGAAATAATGGTAATTTAGTACTACTAATATGTTAGGATGTTTACACAAAAAAAATCAATTTTTTTTAGAATGGTCGAACCACGGCGTTGGACTGTAGCGAATCTTGATTTCAAAATGAATAAAAATTAAAAATTTTTTGAAAAAGTATCTAACCAAGCAAATAGAAAAATATATATTAATGAATGCAAACCTAATTGTAATTAAATTATCCCAAAATGGGATGTGAGTTTTTTATGAAATCTTTTGCAATACGATGCAAATATGAAAATAATATTAATTAAAATTATTAGCTCTTGAAAATACAATAAATATGATTATCAATAATGAGCTAAAACATACAAATAAATCTTATTATATGGATTTTGCAATCCTATACAATTAAAAGTTGTAAAAAAATTATTGATGATTGAAAGTGTTCGTTAATTATATTTTCTAGGTTTGCCTGATGAGAATCAGAAATTCGAAACAACTAGGGCCCATTTGTCGCAGACTATATCACATTATTTGCATATTTTTTTGGTATCAATGAACAGTAAGCACTTTCAGTCATCAATAATTTTTTTACAACTTTTAATTGTATAGGATTGCAAAATCCATATAATAAGATTTATTTGTAACAGTTCGGCTGAAAAGTTCGTATCGTTTTGAAGAAAAACATTTTTTTTTGGAAAAATTCAATTTAATTATTCAACATAGTTGCCTTCGCGGGTGATACACCGATTATAGCGGTCTTCCAACTTTTCGATACCATTTTTGTAGTATGATTTGTCTTTAGCCTCAAAATAGGCCTCTATTTCGGCGATTACTTCTTTATTTGTTCTAAATTTCTTTCCAGCGAGCATTCTCTTAAGGTCTCCAAACAGGAAATAGTCGCTGGGGGCCAAATCTAGAGAATACCATGGGTGGGGAAGCAATTCATAATTTAATTCATTGAGTTTGACCATCGTTTTTATCGACTTGTGACACGGTGCATTTTCTTGGTGAAACAAAAAAATTTTTTTCTTGAAATGGGGCCGTTTTTTCCCAATTTCATTTTTCAAACGCTCCAACAATGCTATATAATAGTCGCTGTTGATTGTTTTCCCTTTTTTAAGATAATCGATGAACAATATACCATGCGCATCCCAAAATACAGACGCCATAACCTTGCCAGCCGCCTGTTGTGTTTTTCCTCGCTTTGGATTGGTTTCGTCGCGTGCAGTCTACTCAACTGACTGCCGATTGAACTCTGGAATGTGGTGATGGAGCCATGTTTCATCCATTGTCACATATCGACCCAAATTTTCAGCTTTATTACGGTTGAACAGCTCCAAACACTGCTTCGAATCATTACCATGTTGTCGCTTTTGATTGAGATTGACCTCACGCGGCACCCATATTGCACAGAGCTTTCGCATGCCTAAATATTCATGCACGATATGTTCAACAGGTTCCTTCGATATCTTTAGAGTCTCAGCTATCTAGATCAACTTCATTTTATGGTCATCCAAAATTATTTGGTGGAGTTTTTTGACGTTTTCACCTGTAACGGCCTCTTTTGGACGTCCACTGCGCTCATCATTTTCGATGCTCATATAGCCTGTACGGAATTTAGCAAACCACTTACGAATGGTTGCTTCCGTTGGAGCAGAGTCCGGATAACACTTATCAAGCCAAGTTTTTGTTTCAGCACTATTTTTTCCTATAAAAAAACAGTGTTTCATTAACACACGAAATTCCTTTTTATCCATTTTATTCCCAATAACAAAAGTTGCTTTACTCAAAATGCTATAACTCACGAACCAATTGACAGATCGCTGTCAATTTTTGACCCATATCGTTTGAATGTTAGTTCTCACAGAAAATCACATGAAAAAAATTGTAGTGGCGCCCTCTCTTAGAAACGATACGAACTTTTCAGCCGACCCAGTACATATCTTTTAGCGTTTTAGCTCATTATTGATAATCATATTTATTATAAAAAATATAATTATATAAAAATCAATTTTGATTAATTCAGGAGTTGCAATGTTCCTTGTGGGTATTTTGGGTCCTTAAATGAAACAAATGTTACTTAATGCTTAATTAACCGGTTTCAACCTTATATCTTCATCAGAATCTAAAATTTCAACCATTATAAGAAATTACACATCGAAGGCTGCAACACATCACCTACCAACAAGCTATTGTAACATTCAACAAATTAATCATGAAAACACATTGGCGAACGTACAATCACATACAAAATATCATTCAATAAGTACAATCTGTTTTAATAGTTCTAATCAATCTAAAATAAATACCAACAACACCACATATTCAAAAATTCACAGGTCTGTCCTCACAAACCTCAACGGCAACGTAAAAGATTTTTTCCATTTTTAGGCTTTATAAGGCCAGCATAGATGTTACTCAGGCCTACCATATCGGTCTGGAAGTTAGAGATTTCCCCTTATCATCATTAATGTGTAGCATCTCCAACACCAATCGCTTGTTATAATTCCTTTCTTTATCAATGATCTTAACATCTTCATACAGCATCTTATGGTTTGTCTCTATAACATGCGTCGATAATCCCGTAGCGCTCTTATTCATCCTCACATCATACTCATGCTGATACAAACGCTTCTTCAGGTATTGTTTCGTTTGTCCGACGTAGCTATGCCCACATTCACAACTTATTCTATATATCACTCCACTTTCATCATCTTTTTTATTTTTATCTTTTTCATAGTTGTATAACGAGGAAGTGCTCTTCTCACTATAGAATATGATCTTAGTAGTATCGGAACTAAATATTTTTTAGTCTATTTGATAATCCCGGTACATATGGGATCTTAAGGTAGTTCTTTACTTGATCTGCTCTAATCTCTTTTTCTACATCCAGGTGTCTTTTATAGCTTTTTTCCCCATACAAGATGTTGTTAACATCTTGTTAATGTAAAAAAAAATACCCACAAGGAACATTCCAACTCCTGAATTATTAATTTAGCTTAAGGGTCGATAATTTTTCATTGTTCAATTTTGATTGTTCTAAAGTCAACCTGTTTTGGAAATATTTGTAAAAGATAAAACAAGGCGGGTTACTACAAAACCACTTGATATGGAATGACCCTATAGTATAGATGACACTAACAATTTGGGTTTTTATGTATAACCTCCTATTTCGACATTTGTAAAAAAATTTTTTATCAAAATTGTTCACTATATTGAATCGAGGTATCATTTTCCTAGAGGAACTGTTTATATAAAAATATTTTTTTTTATTATTTTATAATTAAGTTAACAAGCTATAAAGTGGACCAATATAATATGTATGTTATTATTAAATAATATTTTTACTTCCTTGTAAAACAAGGAAGTATTGTGATACCGATTTTTTTCGATTTCCAGATTTTGACGGAAATATCCGTTTTGACCTTCCCTGAATCCATTTTGACTATTTTCGTTGTGACGTCTGTACGTACGTACGTATGTACGGACGTCTGTATGTCGCATAACTCAAATACGGTAGGTCGTAGAAAGTTGAAATTTTGGATTTGAGACACTTATAGCATCTAGTTGTGCACCTCCTATTTTTGGTTGTGATTGTCCGTGCCAAAAGTTGTAATTACTGACGCGCATGAATAGATTAACGAGATTCCTGTCCAATTATTATAAAAATTGCAAGGAAGTTATGTGGTGTCCACATCAGATTTTTTATTAAATAAGTTAAATCTTAAATCAAAACATGTATCAAGAACTTTTATCTATAAAGATATATCAGCTAATTCGCGCCAGAAAAGACAATAATCAAAAAGACAGCAACAGTGCTCGTGTTAATTGATTCTTCGTCGGGTTTATGCATGAAGAAAGAAGACGACGCGTATATATTAGAAAATCACGAAATGCTTAGATTAGCACACCTCAAAGCGTTCCAAATAGCGTTAACCAATCTAAACAATACCAGCTTCTTCTTTCATTGCCCTAACGAAAGACAATTCTCGATACTTTATACCTATAAGGTGTTCATATATGTTACGCAACTTACTACTATTACACGAAGTTATTTTAATATAACCAACAAACAGAGAGGCGCCTAGTGAGGTCCAGCAAATATTGCACACCAATAATTACGAATTATGTGAAGAAAACCAAGTGATCTTAAGGTCAAAGCAAAATAAGATACAAAAACTACGTCACGGGAAGTGACTTATATTCATTGTAGAACCCACAGCTATAGCTGAAACTTGTAATAATATTCTAGTTACCCATTTTCAAGCAATCAACCATAATCGAGGCGATACCTGACTGTTCAATAGGCGTTGGGGAAAAATAACTATAATAGGAGAATGTGAAAAATCAACGGCTTTAAGCGGAGAAACATTAGAATTACTCACTACACTAAGAAAACTCACAATGGAAGAAATTGAAGATCCGTCAAAATTGGAACCAGCGGAACTTAAACATATTAATCTTGACGCTTTAGATAAAATGAAGAACCGCGTGGTAAAAGTTAAAACCACTACTGAGAAGACCAGTCATCAATTTATCAACCAATATGTCTCATGGTTCGTCTGTGTACCGGTAATAATAATCCTGCTGACCATCATGTGTTATTGGAAATGTGCGCTAAGGTGTAAAATAGCAGGCTAGGAGGTGAATAAACTTTATTTTGACAGAATCGTTAATTGTATGAACTGCTGTCTATGAACTATCCGTTTCGCAATAACTCGCAATCGTCAGAACTAATTACGAAAAAAAAAAACTTCTGTGATAATTGACACAGTGAAACCTGAACGACGCAAAGACGCTACGAAGTGAACGAAAACCGCAGTTATGTTTTGATTTAAGACATATTAATGACATTTACTTTTATTTTTTTTTATAATCTCTCACTTTGATAATTAAGTATAATATTTTTTTGATTTTTTTTTTCGTTAAAAAGGAATGCGCATCTTCAATACGCCTTTTTTTTCGCAGGGGGTGATTAGTAACCCGCCTTGCTTTTCTTCTACAAATCAGGTTGACTTTAGAACAATCAAAATTGAGTTTTATATAATATTTTTTCATAAATCATTTGCGACTAAATTTAGAATAAACAATGTTCTAAAGCCAACCCTGTAGTTACGATAGGTAATTGTTGCGTTTCACAACGTACTTCGGCAGAGAAAGTTTACATCCAAAGACATACTATAGTCCATCCCAGATACTAAAAATGTAGGTGGCAGGTCAAATGCAAAACCACATTCACATAGGAAAACGTCATTTTAAAAATTCAAATTGAATGCGTTATATGTGTTGCCTAACTAAGAATGTTTAAAAGTTACGACATAATTTTACGAAACTTATTTTCACAAATTTACTTCAATTTTATTACGATTTTGATGAAATAAATAAAGAAATACTGCATAGGAACTATTTAATATAATACAAAAAATTAAATGTTATCTGTCACCAACACGCAAATTTCGCTAGTGTGAAGCCGCCTAATTTCTAAGCAATTTCATTGGTTAACATTTCGAGGTCATCTTTCTAGTACAAATTCTTACTATTTTCTTAAATGAAATGGACTATAACATATTATCAAATATGATAATTATAATAATTAGAGATGATAAAAACTCATTAAGTTCAACCAATAAGGATATTTTTCAATCCTTATCGATGACACTGCAAAAGCAATAAATACCCTTAATTTAGCAGTTAGAAGGCAGTTGATTTTTACAAAGACGTGCAGTCACTCTGTCCGTCGTAAGACGTAAAATCGGGTGTGTGTGTTAGTATCCTTATAAGGATGCTGATTAAAGTAGAAACTGCAAACAGAAATATGCCCGGATTGCAGAAGTTACCGAATTACTGAAGTGACCAGTGTGCAGTGTCGAATTACCCATAAGGCAAAAAAGGCGACTGATGCCTAGGGCAGAGATTCCCAAACTGGGTTCCGCGGAACCTAGGAGTTCCGTAGAATAGTCATCAGGGTTCCGCCAAAATTATTTATTATTAGCTATTTAAATTAAATAATATCACGGTTACAAATATTATGCCGATCCTCATTCGTTACCTTCAATTGTTTCGCATAAATTATAGCATTCCCTTGAAAAAATGCGAATAAATTAAAACAAAAAGCTCATTGATGATATGGGGTGCCATAAAATAAAAGGCATTTGGTTGGTGTTCCGTTATCTTTAAAGTTTAGGAACCCCTGGCCTAGGTAAGGTGACCATTTTTATGAAATGTAAAACCAGTACATGAAAAACGGAGGACCTTTTTTTTAGGTTTTCATATTTTTTTCGATACAACAGGAATAGGACAATAGATACAATAGTTTTTGTGTCCTGGTTAACTGTCTTGACTAACCAGGACAAAGGTTTTAAAACCAGTACGAATGGTCAACTTAACCTAGAGGCCCCATGAAAACAAAAAAAAAATTTTTGAATTATAAATTTCATTTCTTTGTTTTTATCTTTTTATACTGATGCAGAGTCTAGAAAAAATAAAAATATTAATTAATTAATTTTTTGTGTAAATAAATAAGTTCAAGACTGTACTGTAATTTTAGTCTTGATTTAATTTTTTGGATAGATTTTTGATTGTTCTACATCTGTTTTTCCCACTTTTTTAACTGTTTGATCTACAATTTTTATTTTATTTTAAGTATATATTTAAATAAAAACACTGTAGACAATAAAAAAATAATAATTTAGATGTAAAACCCATCAATTTCGAAAACAAATGCGTGATAGGTGGCAGTCATTCAAACTGCTACAATCCTAAATTGGATAACATAAAAAAAATGCGAAATTACAATAGGTGAATCGTATTCTAAACTAATCAAGTAAGAAACAATGTTATTATATTAATAAACACTTTAATATAATTATTATATGAAAACAAAAATTCAGGAGTTTATTTTATTTTTTAATGCAATACAAATAAAAGATGTCAGACCTACGAATGAAAATAATTTAAACCATCGTGACGTCCTTTTCTCAGATTTGTTGATGATTAAATCGACAGGTACATGTTTGGAATCCCACTATATATAATATCGAAATGTAGTTAAAATAAATGTAATATAAATTACTAAAACCAACTCACCTTTTGTACCACAACATTTAATCTAATAGACGCACATTTTAATTTATTGATGTCATTTTTCACTTCTAAGATTTTATTTAATAATATTTTTGTATCAAGGGTAGCCTCATTGACATTTTTTAGAATGTATTTAATACTTGCTTCCATTACAATAGTATGTCTTATCGCTGCTAATAATGCTTTAGATACATCAAAGGTACTAAAAAGTTTAAAATAATAATTACATTTTAAATTAATTTTCACAATAAATTTACCTATAAGTGCAATGTTTTGAAACAACTGGGATCGATTTGTGTTTAAAATGATGTTGATGAAATTTATATAACCCTGTTAAAATTCTATATTTTTGATAAGGTATTTCGATACCCAATTTAACAAGTTCGTTAGAATTCAAGGATAAAAATTCAAGTAAACTCATATCGACAAATTTATTCATTAAACTTTCACATTTGACCCCTTGCAAAATACCATCGATGTCATGTAAAAATTGTAACCTGAAATATAAGTATTAGCCATAACTATAAATTTAAATATAAATTAATTTTACCGACTAGGCGATGCCACTGTTTCAAACATTGTGTCAAAATTATATGTAGTTTCAACAGCGAAATTTGTAGATTCTTCCTCAAGTGAAAGTGATTGTAAAAGACGACCATCACCTTGAAATGATGCATAATAAGATATATCGTTTCCACGTACATCAATTTTATCTACCGCTAAACCTTCTTCTAATAAAAGTTGAACTACATCTGGCTTATTACCTTGCACAGCATAGAATAAAGCCTGAAAATAAAAGATAAAACAAAAATAACAGAAACATTTTCTTTCATACGTTCCATCCCTGAATGTCTTCAGCATTAATATTACTATGAGGTAATAACTCCTTAACAATATTTGTATATCCATTAAGGGATGCAAGCATGAGAGCAGTTTTTCTTGTTTGATCCAAAGATTTTGCATCGGCCCCATTTTCAAGCAAACATTTAACTATATTTAAACATTCTGCTTCAGACGATGTGTGTTCTGGACAAGAACAAGCCGCCATCAATGGGGTTACTTTCTCTACAATAAATTATATTATTGTAATAAATTTTTGCATTCAGATTTTAAACAAATACCTCGGCTATCATTAACGTCTGCACCCTTCGATATCAATTCACATGTGATTTCGAAATGTCCCACTGTTGCAGCTAATAATATTAGAGGCCAATCATTGTCAATTTTCATGTGGATATTTAAATCTGTAAATTAATTTTTAGTAAATATTAAAATATAGATAAGCACTACAGTTGAGTAGTATTTAGGCATTTAATACCTCAAAGCGATGTTACCAACATCTTGTGAAAAAGACACGATCAAAATAGACAGATGTACTTGGTCGGGGATCAAACCCACGACTACGACATAGCAATCTAGCATTCTAACACTAACCTACGACTGCATAAATTGCAAAAATGCACAATTAAAATTACCTTCATCTTCTAATAAAGACAAAAACTGTTCCAAATTTCTCTGCAATATGGCATAGTGCAAATTTTTCATTTTCATTTCCAATGTTTGTATTCGTGGTTCATCGGGTGGTAAATTGGGTAGATAATCATCTGAATAATCCTAAACAAAATTCAAAATTAAATAAAAGCAATCACTTAAAGTAATACCTAGACGGAAATCATAGCATGGTCCAGTCATAGAGTGGCAAACTTGTCGAAAAGGATCTAAAAATCACACAACTGTTTTATAATACAGTAGAACCCCTCTAAAACGACTCTGGTTATAACAAAAAATCGGCTATAACAAGTAAAAGTTTGGTCCCTTGACTTTTGTTTACATGCTAAACTGACTGTTTATAGCGAAAATCTGCTTATAACAAGTAAGTAGGCTGGTCCCTTGAACTCTCGTAATAGAGGGGTTCGACTGTATAATATCCTATGCTTAATATAGTTATTAGCACAACTATTTTAAAAACACCAGCCAAAACTAGTCCATTAAATAAAAATAAAATATAATTGAGAAAAATAATAATTTCGATATTATTAGTTTTACTTAGAATTTAAAACTTGTCTATGAACTCTGTCTCTTAATCTATTTAAAGTCTGGAGTAATTTTTTAAACTGTTAAACAAAGATTAAGTTGTTAAATGTAAAAGCTCATGAAAGTATTAATAGTGTAACACAGTTGAATCTAATTTTGAAATATTGATGTCCGATTGCACTACATTTCTATATAGCATTGAAACGTCAAATATACATTGTTAAGTATATTGTATTAAATTGTGTTAAGTATATTAAATATGAACCTAAGTTTTGCCTTAAGTTTTCAGAAGGTATGGTGCAACCGGGCATGAAAGGTTTCACAATTCAAAACTTCAAATTTATTTTCTTTATATTGGTTACTAAAACGGATACTTGCGTGGCTTTGAATTGTTGCTGTCCGACTGGTTTCTCTAACATATCGGTATCTTGAATTTATTTCAGGTTAAAGAAATTGAGAATTGAAAATATAGAAAAACCAGCTTCATAATATATAAAATACACAAATTATTCTTTTGTTTTTCCTTGACTTTTGACCTTGAATCTTAATCAATTGGTCGGACTTCGTTAAATGTTTATGAACCAATTTGAATTTGCCAAAATTTAACCCAACCAGTTTACTAATGTTTAATTTATTTTAAAACATGTTTACATGTTCCTTCCAGTTAAATAATTTTTCGTTTATTAAATAAAAAAATATAATCAAAATACTTACGGATAAGAAAGCATCTTCATCACTAAAATATCCAGATGGACCTGATCTACTCATTTTTTATTTTAAACTTGCACTCTTGCAAATAAATTAACTTTTATGATACTTCGATAGTGAAGAGAATTGTTAATTACAAAAATAAGGTTATGCTATTGTTTGAAAATTGATAGCCAGATTCGCTGGAATCAGCTAGAATATTGCTGACAGCTTGATAACAAACCAAACAAATAGAGCAATAGTGGCGTTCTCTAAAGCAAATCATTGGTACTCAACAAGTGCGCTCGTTCACACCGGCAAATAATGAAAAATACAACAGACATACATATATCTTTGCATTTAAGATAATAGTTGTTTTTATTTGTTGTAACTTGGATGTTTTGTCAATTAGCCAAACTTATGTAAACGTGTACTCAGGGGTGGACTGCCAAATTTTGAACAACAGGCTCGCTATTATTTCCAAGAGAAAAAAAACGGTAAATGAGTATACAATTTATTTTTGTACAGTATAAAATACAAATTCGTCAACGTTGGTACTATTGGGAAGGTTGGCAGTAGACAAAGAGAGATACACACAATTTAATAAATTTAATAACAACTAACACAAACATTACATAACAATACACTGACCTGTTAACATCAAGTGGATACTTGATGATTACAGTCTTCAGATAGATGGTTATACATTTAGTACCAGCGATAACATTGCTAGGTACATAGATAGGTAACACCATCTATCCGTTACATTGTAAATTAATATTACAACACCTCCACTAGTTACAATGTAACTAGAATCCTAAACCCATCTTGGTAGTACAAAACGAATGCTTCTCCCTTGGTAATCCTTTTGTTAGGGAATCTGCTACCATGTCTTCTGTCGCAATATGTTCAATTTTTAATTGTCCGGTTTCTTGCTTTTCGCGGACAAAGTGGTGCTTGACGTCAATGTGCTTGGTTCTACATCTATAGCCTGCATTTTTGCTAAGATCTACGGCTCCTTTATTATCGCAAAATATTTGTACACTGTTCACATTTCTTTCCAATTCATTCTTAAGACCTTGAATGAAAATAGCTTCTTGAGTTGCAAAACTTAATGCCATATACTCTGCTTCCGTAGTTGAAAGAGCCACTGTTGGTTGCTTTTTTGATGCCCAACTTATAGCACCTCCACTCATCAAAAAAATGTAACCAGCAGTAGATTTTCTGTCATCCACATCTGCCGCCCAATCCGAATCACAATAACCATGCAAATCACCAGCTCCTTTTTTAAACGTGAGTTTGAATTGTTTCGTTTTTTGGAGATATCTAAAAATTCTTTTGACAGCAGCCCAATGCGCTTTTCCTGGATTATTACTGTACCTACTAACTTTTCCAACAGCATATGTAATATCCGGCCGTGTTCCTTGTGCCGCATAAATCAAGCTTCCGATGGCCTCTTGATAAGGAACCTTAATAATTTCTTCGTCGGTCTTTGGCTGCATATCTGTTGTCAATACTTGATTTGCATCGAATGGTGTTGAGACATCTTTACATTCACTCATGTTGAATCTTTTTAAGATCTGACTGATGTATCTTTCTTGATCCAACGTTATAGTACCACTTTTTTTATCACGAACGATTTTTATTCCAAGGCAATAGTGTGCCTCGCCCAAGTCTTTCATATTAAATGATTTCACTAATTCGCTTTTTACTTCATTCTTCAATTCGTCATCTTGAGAAAAAATCAAAATATCGTCCACATATATAGCCAAAATTAACATTTTGCTGGTTTTCTGCTTTATGTAAATACATGGATCAAATTTTGATTGTTCGAAATTTAATTGTTTAATAGTTTTGTCAAGTTCTTTGTACCAAACCCGACTTGCTTGTTTTAAACCATTAATCGATTTCTGCAATCTACAAGTTCTTTTATCCGGTAATTCCATATAGATTTCTTCATTTAATTTTGGATGCAAGAACGCAGTTACTACGTCCATTTGATCAATGTTCCAATCGTTTTTCACTGCTAGGGCTATCAATAAACGTATCGAACTGTGTCGTACGACAGGAGCATATGTTTCATCGTAATCAATACCTTCCTTTTGAGTGAATCCTTTAGCAACTAATCTTGCCTTGTATCGATCAATTGTTCCTTCGGCGGTAAGTTTAGTTTTAAACACCCATTTACTTTTGATAGCTTTTCGATCTTTCGGCACATCACACAGAATCCAAGTTTTGTTAATTTTGTGGGCTTCCATTTCTTCATTTATTGCTTTTCTCCACTTTTCACTGTCTTCATTTTTAAGAGCTTCTTCAAGTGTTATTGGATCACTTAAAATTGATTGGTAAACTACAAATTCCGAATTAAAAATATCTTTATTGCGTTCAGTTACACGTTGTGATCGTCTAGGTAAATTAGTCGCTGTTTGCCCAACCGGTACTTCGACATTATCGACAACATCATTATTGACGGCTTCAGCATCAACATTACTATTATTTGCAACAATGTCACTAGTACTAATTTCATCTTTATTAATGCTGACGGTTTCAATTTCAACATTGCTGCTATTTGGAACAACGTCACGAGCACTAATTACATCATTATTAATGCTGACGGTTTCAAAATCACGAGTACAAATTTCTTCATTCCTGATGTCATCTTTATTCTGGTGTATTATTTGTACGGGTTGTTGTGGAAATAATCCTTCAATGGATTCTTTAGTACCAATATTTATTAATTGGTCTTCAAGAAATACAACGTCTCGAGATATCTTTAATTTTTTTGTTATTGGATGAACAAATCTATATCCCTTAACCGTTTCGCTATATCCCACAAAAATGTATTCTTCTGCTTTTTCATCGAATTTTTTTCGATATACCTTCGGTATGTGAACTAGCGCTTTGCAACCAAATATTCTCAAATGCGATAAATTTGGTTTTTTGTTGTTCCACGCTTCCTCTGGTGTCATACGATTTAATTGCTTCGTTGGGCATCTATTCTTTAAGTATGTTGCTGTAAGTATCGCTTCTGCCCAAAATTCTGTTCCTAATTTCGCTTCTATCATCATACATCGTGCACTTTCAACCAACGTTCTATTGAGCCTTTCTGCAACCCCATTTTGTTGTGGTGTATATGGGACACTTGTTTGATGTTGAATTCCAAATTTTCTTAAATGAGACAGAAGTTCTTTATTCACGTATTCCGTTCCATTGTCAGTACGTAGACACTTGATTTTTTCTTGGCTTTGATTTTCAACAAACGACTTGTATTCTAAAAATTTTTCTGTGACTTCACTTTTATTTTTAAGACAATACACTATTGTTTTTCTTGAGAAATCATCGGTAAACGTTAGAAAATATTTTGCACCACCAATCGATTTTGTATTCATCGGACCACATACATCCGAATGAATCAGTTCGAGCTTTTTTGTTGCTCGAGACGCGCCATGTTTATTAAACGGTGCTCGCGATAATTTTCCTTTTACACAAATTTCACACGGTTTACTATTTTTATCTTTGATTACAACACCTTCAACTAAACCATTGTTCATCAAGTTCATAGATACACGATTTATATGTCCCAACCTTCGATGCCATAACGCATGAGAGTTATTTATTTTTACAAAATTCACTGAATTAACCGAATTGTTTAATTTGTAAACACCTTTTTCTAATCTTCCACTGCCCAGCACATCTTCATTGTTAATATTTATGTTTAACCTTGTAATTCTACACCCATGTCTTTCATCGAACACTAGAGTATTTCCATGTTTAACCATTTGACCAACCGAAATCAAGTTTTTCTTAACTCCTGGCACATGAATAACTTCTTGAAGTGCTAATGTCTTATTACCGATAAGATCAATTTTTATTTGACCCTTACCAACACTATTCAACGTTGTACCATTTGCAACTTCGATGCTGCAATTATCGTAATTTTTATAGTTCTCAAAATTATTAACATTTGCCGATAAATGCACTGAAGCACCCGAATCAAAAATCCAATCATTATCGTTATCACACAAATCACTACACAACCCAATAAACTGCGTACTTTCTGATCTACTATTATTGTGTTGTTTTGAACCAATCTTCTTTCGATGAGGACAGGTATTGGCTTTATGACCAATGTTGTTGCACTTATAACATCGAATTTCTCTATTCTTCGATCCTATTGGTCCATATAAATTATTTGATTTGCTTTTATTTTTACTGTAAAACGCACTCGATTCTGCACTACTTATTACTTTAATTTGCTGAACATTTGGTTGCAATAATAAATTTTTCACAAATTCTACAGTTGTGCTTTGCTTCGATCCTTGAATGCCTAACAATAATGGTTGATATTCTTCCGATAGTCCAGCCAACATTAGACCACCGATTACGTGATCTTTAAAAGGTTCACCAATTGCTTCCAACTGATCAGTGATATTTAACATTTTATTTATATACTCCTCCATCCCGTTGCAATTTTCTAGTCTTATTTTAAATAATTGTGCATACAGACTTATCAAATGCAACGTACCCGTTTGTTCGTAGACTCGACATAATTTGTCCCAAGCTTCTTTCGCTGTCTTCACATTTTTGATCTCAGCTGCTGCTCCAGGTTTAATGGACAAATTAATCTTCGCAAGAACTCTTTCGTCTATTTCAGCATCTAACTTTGAGTCGGTTGCAGGTACCACATACTTCCACATACCAGCATCAATAAGAAAATTTTTCATGTTATGCTTCCATTCGCTGAAATTTTCTCCATTTAAATGTTTGTTCTCTGGCAATCCTCCCATCATCGTTACAATTGTCGATCGCGATTCGGTCCTTCCATTTAACCTCAATTGCAACTGTGCGATTTGTTGTTGCATAATTTCCAATTGCGATTCTTCCATAATTTTTATTTATAAATTATGAACGCAATATTTGCACAAATTCAAATCAAAAATTAAATAAATAGTATTCTCTTAGTTGCTTACTGGGCCCATAACCTATTGGGAAGGTTGGCAGTAGACAAAGAGAGATACACACAATTTAATAAATTTAATAACAACTAACACAAACATTACATAACAATACACTGACCTGTTAACATCAAGTGGATACTTGATGATTACAGTCTTCAGATAGATGGTTATACATTTAGTACCAGCGATAACATTGCTAGGTACATAGATAGGTAACACCATCTATCCGTTACATTGTAAATTAATATTACAACAGGTACCGTAAACACGGCTGCGTTACGATAGAATCAATTAGTGATGATTTAAAAGAGAAAACGAGTGAAAACTCTAAAAATATTGATTAGAGAGTAAGTGAAAGAGGGTGAAGACACCGATACGAAGGATTTGATTTGAACCGGTGAGGGAAAGAATATTTTTACTATTATTGAAGTACTTAATTTTTAGAAAGGTTAGAAAGATAACACAAAGGTATTTGGGCTGCATAGTCTTGAGGCGTTAATAATACAACTTTTATTACAAACTAAACCGTCAACTACTAAATAGGTTTTTCACTTCCGAGGGGTTGACCCGAGTGGCTAACTTATACGTGTCTAATGGAGAAAGAGAGTAGAGTACAGCAATACGATAGCGAGAGCTCAACTGCTGGAGAAGGCTCAAACAAACGACAGGGTGACTTCGATATTTTCCGTAGAAGCAAAAAATTCATTAGAACCCCAGTTAAAAGCTCAGGTAGTACTGACGGTGAGATGGAAGTTTTAAAGAATATGATGCAGCAACTGCTAACCGAAGTTAAGGAGATTAAGACGGGGCAACAAATGTATGAAAGAGACATTAAGATTTTGAAAGAGGAAAATATGATTCTCAAAGAAAGAGTTTCAACCCTTGAAAATAGGATAAACCAAATGGAGAAAAGGGAGAAAAAGAATAACATAGTTGTAAAAGGCGTGAATATGAACGAAGTGATGATAGGGAAAGAGGTGGAAAGATTTTTGAAGACAGAACTGGACCTTAGCATAACAATAAGAACAGCGGAGGTAATAAAACCGAAATACGCCAAACCTTTTGTGCTGGTGAAACTTGATTCGTGGCAAGATAAAGCCACGGTAATGAAAGCAAAAACTAAGTTAAGGGGTACGAATAAGTACATCGACGACGATTTGACCCAGGAAGAACAAAAAATACAGACCAGTTTGAGAGAAATTGCAAAACTTGAAAGGGGAAAGGGGAGAGATGCAAAAGTGGGTTACGGTAGGATTTATATAGATCGTGAGCGCTGGGATTGGGACCAACAATCGGGGGATATAGTCAAAAATAAGGCAGCCCCCGCACCAAAAAACTAGCAAAGCATCTATCAGGTTCGAAATCAATTATGACAAAAAAAGCGATGAAAAGGACAAACGAGAATGGAAGCGACAAAAAAAAGGATGCAATGGGAATTCTGTGGGTAGCAACATGGAATGTTAGAGGAACGTTTTCAGAAGGTGCAATAAAGGTTTTGGTAGAACAATTGAAAAAATATAATATCGATGTAATAGCATTACAAGAAACTAAACAAAGAGGAACCGAGATAATCAATATAGAAGAGTACACTTTTTTTGGAAGTGGGGGGGAAAATAGAAGATTTGGAACGGGTTTTATGATCCACAGCAGAATTAAGCAAGCGGTAATACAGTTCAGGGCAATAACAGACAGAATGTGCTACATACGAGTAAGAGGCAAACATCGAAAGCTTAGTTTTATAAACGTGCATGCTCCTACAGAGGAGAAAGACGAATAGGAAAAAAATCAATTTTACGAAAACCTAGAGAAGCTATATGAGGAAATACCAAGGTATGATATTAAAATGGTTCTGGGAGACTTTAATGCCAAGTTAGGAAGGGAAGAAATATATAGACCGACCATAGGACGATTCAGTAAACACACCGAGAGTAATGATAATGGTACCAAATTAATCGCTTTTGCGATAGAAAAGAACATGAAAATTAGCAGCACTCATTTCCAACAGAAAAATATCCATAAGGGAACGTGGAGGACGCCAAATGGGGAAATAACGAATCAAATAGACCACTGCTTAATAGAAACACAACACGCTAAACAAATTAAAAATGTACGAAGTTACAGAGGAGCTGACGCAGACTCGGACCATTTTCTATTAAGAATTAAGCTGAAACAAGAAGTAACAAAACGCAAAATAACAAAAGAAAGGACATATAAGTATGCAGTTGAACAATTACAGGAAGAAAGCACGCAAAACAAGTATAAAAAGATGATAGAAGATAATTTGAGTAATTCAAAACGAATAAATAACATAAACGAAAGATGGAAAACAATAGAAACAATAATACAAGAAGCTTCTAAAGAAACCATGACGCTTAAAGTAGCTACAAAAAGAAAAGACTGGTTTAACGAAACATGTACAAGAGCAATTAGAGAAAGAATGAAAAGCAGAGAGAACATGATAAAAAATAACACCGAAGAGAACAAAGAGCTTTATAAAGGTATGCGCAGGGAAGCAAAGCGAATATGTAGGAAAGAAAAACGCAAATACAATGAGAATAGAATAAAGCTTTTGGAGGACAAGCTAAAAAATAAAGAAATTAGAAACTTCTACCAAGAAATGAAGAAAATAAAACTAGGCTACAAAAGCACTACGACAGTATATAGAAACAAAGAAGGCGAACTAATATGCGGAGAAAAGGATATTATGGAGGGATGGAGAGAATTTTTCAAGGAGCTGCTGAATAAAGAATATAGAAGCGACGACGAGGAAGACGAGAATGAAAACGGAATAGCACAAAACCTAGTTGTCGAACCACCAACTGCTACAGAAATTTTAAAAACAATCAATAATATGAAAAACAACAGAAGCCCTGGGGAAAATGGAATTAGATCAGAATTGATCAAATATGGAGGAGAAAGTTTACAACTCGAAATAGCAAATCTGATACAAAAAATATGGGACGAAGAAAAAATGCCTAAAAGCTGGTCAAATGCAGTACTATGTCCAATATACAAAAAAGGAGACAAAACTAATTTTGCAAATTATAGAGGAATAGCATTGCAAGACACGGTTTACAAAATACTAGCAATAAAAATAAAAGAAAAAATAAACGATTTTGCCGAAGAAATTGTCGGTGACTACCAGTGTGGCTTTAGAAGCAATCGATCTGTAATGGACCAAATTTTTACTATGAAGCAAATACAGCTGAATTGCTACGAACATAAAGTAATACTATACACCATCTTCATAGATTTCAAACAAGCGTATGACACGGTAAATAGAGATAAGCTGTATACGGCAATGAGAACTTTGGGAATACCGGATAAAATAATAAGATTAACAAAGATGACTCTCAATAGGACTAAAAACTATGTAAAGGTCGCGAACAAAATATCTGAGAGTTTTGAAGTTGAAAATGGTTTGAGACAAGAAGATCCTCTGTCGGCAGTATTGTTCAATTTGGTATTGGAAAAAATAATCAGAGATAGTGGAATAAACACAAACGGAACGATATACAACACAAACTACCAGTTTTTGGCCTACGCGGACGATGGTGTGATAATTTCCAAAAGTCGACATGAACTGCAGAAAATGATAAGAAACCTCATTAAAGAAGCGCAGAACATGGGATTGCTGATAAATGAAGCAAAAACAAAATATATGGTTATGGGCGCAAACGATAACGGATCTACAATTGAGAGAGGACTTGCGGTTAGAATAGGAATGAAGGAATATAATTTTGAAAAGGTAGAAAGTTTCATCTATTTGGGAACTTTAATAACGAGTAAACTCAACAACAGCAAAGAGATCGACGCAAGAATAACGAGAGGAAATAAAAGTGCTGCAAGCCTAGGTACAATATTGCGTAACAAACAAATATCACAAAGAACAAAAATAAGAATCTACAAGACAGTGATAAGACCGGCAGTACTATATGGTAGTGAAACATGGACGCTAAATAAAAACGATAGCGAAAAGGTAGCACGGTGGGAGCGAAAGATTCTGAGAAGAATTTATGGCGGTCGACAAATAGATGGTGTATGGCGAAGACTGGATAACGTAGAGGTAATGAGTCGTTATGGAGAGACGGATATAATTGGAATAATCAGAGCCCAAAGGATCAGGTGGTTGGGACATGTTGAAAGACTACCGAAAGAGAGAATAACCCACAAAGTCCTACGACAGGGTGCGATAGGTACTAGAAGAAGAGGAAGACCGAGAAGAAGATGGCTGGATGCTGTGGAGGAGGACCTAAGGACAATGGGTGTAGAGAACTGGACAGCTCTGGTGAGAGATCGGAAGAGATGGAGAAAGATTGTTCAAGCCATGGGCCTACAAGGCCTGTAGAGCTATACTATTATTATTATAAAATATATAATATATATAACAAAACAAAACATTTATTGCACAAAAAAACTGATAAATTCCAAATTTAACATGCTATGCTATGTAAGAGGGTGGTCTGAAAACTTTCCGACCTTACATAGAAGCATATAATTTTTTTTTCAAATTTATTTTTATTTTTCTACCTAGTCTCCTTTTAAGTCTATATACGTATCCCAGCGAAGCTCCCATTTTTTAACCCGTCTAAATAGAACTCGGCGTGTTTCTCTGCAAAATAGTTGTTTACAAAGGTGATAACTCCTCATTCGACTAAAATCTCTGTCTTCCGAGCGCAACTTTTAGCTTACAGAACAAAATACAGTTGTTTGGGGCTAGATCTGGGGAGTAAGAAGGGTGGTCAAGCAGTTCAACTCGTAAATCGTAGATTTTCGCCATGGCAAACTTTGAGTTGTGAGACTGGTGAAACAACTTTTTTTTTTGCTAAAGTGGCCGTTTTTACGGAATTTCTGCCTTCAGCTTGTTAAGTAATGATGCGTAGTATTATGCTTCTGTAATGGTTGTTCCTTTTTGAAGATAATCGATTAAGATAAGTCCATGACTATCCCAAAAAACAGTCGCAATCACTTCCGAGCTGAAGGAACAGTGTTTGCCTTTTTTGGAGCCGATTCCCTCTTTGAAGTCCACTTTTTTAAGTGTATTTTTGTTTCTGGAGTATAAGGATGTATCCAAGTTTCTTCTACAGCAATTAAACGGCGCCAAAACTCTGATTTATTGCCCCTAAACTACGTTAACAGAGGGTTGAAATTGTTCATTTGAATACGTTTTCGTTCAAAGCGAGCAAACGCGGCACCCAACGCGCGGGCAGCTTTCTCATACCTAAATGTTAGATAAAGAATTCTCACCCAAAGCTTATATTAGCTTATATTAGATATGAAATTCCCTTTTTTCTATAACCTAAATGTTAATTCATTATGTGACAAATACATTTTTTGGATATATCATAGTCTCTGCTATCTTCCTAATTTTAATTCGAAAGTTGTCTAACATTATTTGGTGAATTTGAGCGATGTTATGTCAGTGGTTGCATTTTTTGGATAACCCGAACGTTCATCGTCTCTCAAGCTGATACGCCCACATTTAAATTCAGCTGCTCAATATTTCACAGTGGTAAATGATTGTACAGAGTCCTCGTACACAGTGCCCAATTCGTCCTAGATTTTTGTAGACGTATTGCCATTCAAAGCCAAATGTTTATTGATGATGGATACACAATTTATTCCATTTTCCGAAGTACACTCGCATTGACTCACTCAAGCGGTTATCAAACAACAACGGCGCGACTAAAGTGCTGACATGTTCATGTTGAGGTCGGAAACTTTTCAGACCACCCTCGTATATACATAATTATATTAATTAAAATGGCTTATTTTTTCGTTTTAGGGGTAATTTAACAAGCAGTTCGCCGAGTTTTAAAAATTTTAACCGGCTTGCGTGAGCCAGACCGAGCCGGCTCCAGCCCACCCCTGTGTGTACTTATTAGTAGAGCTCGGATTTATAAGCACTTATAATTCCAAAATAAGTGCTTTAAAAAGTTTCAAAAAACAGAAAATAAAGTCATATAAAATTGAAAAAAAGAACTAAAAATCAAACATCAAAATTCAATTTTTATTAAATATTAATTATATTTATTATCGCTTCATAATAATTATAAAAAATTAATTTTCATATTATATTTTTCCAAATTTTTCAGTTGTGGTCTGTCGTTAATACATGCTTATAAATTAAAAAAAAATTTTTTGTAATACATAATTTTTACCGATTCCTCTAAAAGCAAATTTTTTTTCAAATTATTCAAAAAAGTTAGCTTTGATATAACTTAATTTTCAAAATTTGTTTCAAAATATACAGTGACTTTTTTCTCATATAAAAATCGATTTTATAGCAAAATGTTTCATACATTTTTTGTTGAAAATTTCATTCCCTTCATTTTTGTTCCTACACATATTTCAATTTTGTTGAACGTTTTCTGAGTAACAGTTACTTTCAAAACACTCTGTAAAGAAATTAAATAAAATTAACATTGCTCTTATGGGAGTTTTATTAAAATAAAGGGAATTCAATTTTTAGTAAAAAATGTATGAAACATTTTGCTGTAAAATCGATTTTTATATGAGAAAAAAAGTCTTGGAAAGGTACGCTTTACATTGTTAACATAGAAGTGTATTTATTAATAATTTCTGGTAGTTTTGGAGTAACTGTAGATTAGCATTGAGCCATGTTCCTCACACTGGTTCGGAAGGAATAGGTGTATGGGGGCGTCCATTAATTACGTGAGGCGTTTAGGGGGGGGAGGGGGTCGAGCCGAATCTCATGTGGGGGTGAGGGGGGCTCGGCAAATATCACGTAATTTTTTTGTGTTAACTATTCTTAAATAAAAATAATGAAGCAAATTATGCTTTTTAAGGTGGCCGAGAAATTCGCTTTTTTTATTTGACGCAAATCTTAAAAGCTAATAGATTTGGAGAAATTCTGAAAACACCATCAAATAGCTTATGCCTGAAATTACAAAATGGGTGATTTTAGTAAAAAAATTTGCCAAAAATTATTTTCTGTTGGAATTGTTTTCAAAATATTATTTCACCCTTACATTTTTAAAGCCTAAATTTGGATTCTAGATGTAGCGTGTACCTGAAAGAACGTTTTTTCATTAAGTAAATATCTTAAAATTACATAGTTTTTGAAATTTGTGTCGAATGGAAAATGGCTTTCGCATTTACTAATAATGCATATATGTAGGCAACCAACAATATTACTATAGTCCTTGAATCAAAGCTGTTTAGCGTAAATATTATCTTTGCACCGTTTGCGTTTTTCGCAAAGTGTAAAAATCCCGTGGTGTAGGTGTTTGATTATAAGTTGGTTTTTGGTTATTACTTTTTTTATATTATATAAAATATTTGGACATAATTTGCGATAGAATTTTGTAATTATATCAACTCTAATAATTATTGTAACGAGTACAATAAGTACATCAGGGCCGGCAGGGGCGGATCCAGAATTTTTTTCTGGGGGGGGGGGGCCACAAAGGGTCGAGACGGGCAAAAAGTGTTCTCAGATTTCGGTTTGTCTTCATGTTTCCTTGTTAATTTTACGCGTCTGAATCCGCCTATGAGGGCCGGCATCTTTTAGATTTGCCGTGTGGTGCTCACATAATGTTATGTGATGTGAAATGCAATATTTTCAAGTGTTTAGTGTTTTCTTTCCCAAATTATATACTGTTTTGTAATTTTCCGTGTGGTGCTCAAAATCCGTGGTGTGGTGCTCGAGCACTCAAGCAATACAACTGTTGCCGGCCCTTAGTACATCATGTGACGTATTTCTGTTTTCAACTTGCATTGTCTGAGTTAAACATCCTGTATAATGCTATAATTTTACACATAACAAATATCTAAAAATTTTGTAAACATTTTTTGGCTGGAAATGCAAGAGGAACTCAAGTCCTAACTCGCTGCATTCATGGATTTTCAATATTTACATTTTTTCATACAAATATTTCCCTCTGAAAAAAAGTTGCTTTTTGAATTTTTGCAAAATGGTGGGGTAATTTCGAACACCCAAGAAAACTGCCTACAAGAAGCATAAAGATTCACATAAATCGGTTTAAAAGGTGACCACAAATCTATTGAATAAAAATCATCAAATTTAATTAATGTTTATTTGTGAAATATGTTATAAAAAAATTTTTTTTAATTTTTTTTTTTTTTATGTAAAAGTATGATATAAATAAGCAATAAATATATTATTCCAAATAAAATTAATTCATTTTGATTTAATACGTAATATAAAGTGGTCGGAATTTTCTAGGATAGTCTTTACCATAGATCAGGGGTCTCCAAACTTTTTAGCCTAAGGGCCAGACTGATTGCTCCACAAAGCCCCGAGGGCCAATATCTAGCTACAGTGACTAACAAAAGTATTCGAACCCCCCCCCCCTATGTTAACAATGTAAATTGCACATTTTGAAACCGTTTTTTTGACATATAGAAATCGCATTTACAGCAAAGCTTCTTTTTAAACATTTTTTTTGTGATAAATTTCATTGTCTTCAATTTTGCACCTATACATTTTTCAATTTTGTTGCCCCGTTTTTGACTGGCAGCGACTTAAACAGGACTCTGTAATACACAAAAAATATCGTCATCTATATTTCGGAATCGATGCAACAAAATAGAAAAATGCTTATAAACATAAATGTACAGAATCACGCTTTCAAGAAAAAAATGCCTATTCAGTTTTTCATTTCGTCGCACCGTTTCCGATTTATAAATGACAATATTTTTTGTGTTTTCCGGAGGTTTGTTTAAGTTGCTGTCAGTCAAACACGGGGCTACAAAATTGAAAGTATATATAGATACAAAATTAAAAAGAATGACATTGTTTACTAAAATTGTCGAAAAAGTTTTGCTGTAAATGCGATTTTTATATGTCAAAAAACGGTTTCAAAATGTACAATTTACGTTGTTAACATAGGAGGGTTCGAATATTTTCGTTGGTCTCTACAGCTATACCTTATTAGATTAAGATTGCTTTTTGACAACTATTTTTAGTCGGTAAATAAAATATCTGACTATTATTTTGTATGATTACTTTATTTGATTTGATTTATCAAAATAAATTAAAGGGCGGGCCGGATACCAGCCACATCAGGCCCGCTCTCGCGGGTCGGATTGGTGGTGCTGGCGGGCCGGATTTGGCCCGCGGGCCGTAGTTTGGAGACCCCTGGGATAGATAATATGTTATGTTCGGAATTCCTCCACTGACACCACTTTACGCACATGTTTTGTATTTTACGACAATATGGTAGAAAATACAAAATCTCTTCGGTTCCTGAAAGAGCATCATTAAACCTTTGGTATATATTATATTTACCCCATAATTGTGACGATTAGTTTGTCAGAAACACAATATTTTGAGAGCCGAATAAAACTTTGGGAATACAAAAATTGTCACTCGTTTCACACAGCTAATATACGCACGTTTGAACGCACCAGTGACTATTGAAAAATGAGCTAGTATTGTAAACAACAACTGACAAAAATTTGGTTTGTCACGTTCGTGTCAACACAACTCGAGATAATGACGGTGTTCGGAATTCCCCACTGTTCGGATTTACCTCACTTCACTATACCTATGTAATATTATTTGTTTTGGTAGGTAGAAGCTGAAAATTAATAAAATAATACTATTTTTATTTAGTGTCTTGTGTTTGACAAAATTTACAAAATATACAAGTCTAAATTTTCAAAAAATTTGCGATGATAAATTTGATGAAAATTTATGTCAAATTTTATAGTAAATAAATGTTATACGCATCAGCAGTGAATAGCCGGTGCCGGCAAGACGATAACAACTACTATGTAATCTATACCGGTGATAAGCACACATACCATCTTGCACCTTATTAACAATTATAAATAAAAATGCATTTTGCTACAAGTAGCGACACTAGCGGATTTACTTTCCTACGCGAATTTCTCGGCCACCTTAATAAATCCAACCCAATCAAACACGACAGATTAACTATTTACACTAAAAATACGCATTTTAAAAAATCTCACGTGAGATTAGAAGGGGGGGGGGGAGGGGGTCAAGCCAAATCTCACGACATCTCACCAAAGAGGGCGGGGGGGTCTAAAAATCGGCAAAATCACCTCACGTAATTAATGGACGCCCCCTATCTGGAAAATTTTCTTTAAAAGCTTTCTGAAATTTTCAAATTTCTAAATTTCTTACAAGAAATTATTCCAACTCCCAAAAAAACATTTAAAAAAAGCTCAAATAAGCAATAACGTGCGTTTTAAGCAAAATTTTGAAAAAAAAGCAAAAAAAGCACCTTCAACATTAGCTCAAAACACTGCAATTTTTAAGAAACGTCGAGATCCAAAAGGAATATCTTCTGCTTATAATTTAGAGCAATAAGCAAAAAGCTTAGAATCCGAGCTCTACTTATTAGTACAGAATTTCAGTCCTCTGACGAGCCGTCAGTGTTTTCAAATTACTTTTTGACCAAAAATACTATTTCCTTAATTTGTACAAAAATACTAAAATTTTGTAAATTGGTAGTTTTAACCATATCTAATAATGAATATCCACATAAAATGCATATTAGCTTGTTGTATTTTTTGTAGGTTTTTGCAAGTCAAAAAAGAGTTCATTAGTATATTTTTTTATTAACTCATGTTGTGAAATTTGTGGGTTGGTAGGCTTCTGCATATTTACGTCTAATCTTTGCTAATAATTACAATTCGGCTTAACTAACAATTATTTACTTATCAGTGCTACCATTTTATGGGAAGGTCGTCAATACAGTTTGTAATAATAGATATATTTTATAAAAATTCATGATTTGTAATTTATTGAAACGAAATATAAAATTACACATTACAATATTGTTTGGACTTAAAACATACAAGAATCAAGTCTTAATATAAAAAAATTACTGGTAGGTATTATCAAATTATATCACATGCAAATAATTGACAGGAATACAATAAATATAAGTAGTATCTAGTAATCAAAAGAATGTTAAAAAAAGGATAGCTACCAAATTGAAAAATTTACCCACGTGGTTAATTAATTTTCAAACTGCTACACATTGTATAGCAGTATTTTATTAAAAGCTGCCATATTAGCTGCTCGTTTTGTTTAGGCACATTATTTTATTAATAAAAATGTACAAATTGAAACAGTACATACAACGTCTATAAAATATTAAATTATAAATATTCGCTTTATAACTTTCTATGTCGAAATTATTATTCATCTATCAGTTGGTCTTCGATAAACATACACTGGCTTAAGGCTAAAGTAAGACATTGGTAATTGAACTAAAAAACTAATAAATTATATTTTTTCAATTTACGATAAGTAGTCGAGTTAAAATTATTTTTAAATTAAATATTAGTAAACACATAAATTCTTAAATACGTATTTATAAAAAAATAGTTTCTAATATATACACTTCCATTTAAATAATAATGTCTTATGATATGCAAGGTTTATGATAATTCAAATGACAAATTACTTATCAATAATTAGTCAATTCCTTAATAATATAAAAATTTTATCTAACTAAAATAAAATTTCTATTTACACAAACCATAAATCGATTTATTTGTTATGGGGTTTAGGAAATTTGTCGACTAAATTTATATCACAACACCCATGGGTATTAATTAAACGAACCTTGAGCATAGGGTACTAAATGCATTCATCCAGCAAAACGAGTTTTTCGATATAAATCCTTAATGATCGTGTGTCAAACTTCTGTTTGATGTACAGATAAATAATTTAATGGTTTTTGTTCAGTTTCACATTCGGAATCTTCTATTTCGCAAAGATTGGTTGAAATATCACTCGTACTTGCATAACCTCCTAATAACGAATGACGTTCATCTACAAAAAGTTTCGTAGTTAAGTATCTAGTAAATGCAAAACAAAAATAATTAATCAAACTTACCATCTCCTAATGTAGTAATAACAGATCCGATGTCGTCGTCACATTGCTTTCGGCGGTTACGAGCACTTGGAAATCCGTACGGTTCTACATCGTTTGATTCGGCTCCTGGACTATGAATATAATCGTTTTCAGGTTCGCTTGGTATGTTATACCCATGAGCAGGTAAATATGAATTTGGATGACGAAGGTAACTATCTGCTAGAAATTAAATTTGTCATTCGAGCAATCGAAAAGAAAAGTGTTTTGCTTTTTATAATTTTCAGGCACATGTGCTTGTAATTTATTAAAAATGTGTTATAAATAAATTATTATGGTACAGCTCACAGAAACATACTGACAAACAGATTTTATTTTTTTATTTTTTTTATATTTGTAAAATAAAAATCTAGCCTGTAGATATAGGTACAGGGTAGACAAATTTAATTATTTTTGCATGCTAAACGTCTATTAATGTAGCCATAATAAATGCTTTTGTATGGAATTCAAACACTACGATTTCTGTACAAAAACCATCGCAGCTGCATCATAGGAAATAGACCTTAATTCGGTTACTATTGAACTTGGCAAAAAGTAATAAATAACTTCTCGGTCAATTTTTGGAATTGTTTTATCGACAGTTTTTGTATTTAAATAATTATTAAACTAGAAACTTCATTTGATCCTAATTTTTGAAATGTTCTATCTCTTCTTAGATTTTGAAGAGTATAACTCTTTATCTACTTAACGCAAGTGGCACCATATCCTACTATCGCATATCGTCAACCTAATTTCAAAAGCTCACATGTCGATGTATATAAGTATAATACTATAAGAAGAGGACGGTTACGGTCTGATGCTTAAGTGCGTCGGCTACGAAGCAGAGAATCCTGGTTCGAGCCCGAGTAGAGCAAGAACTTCATTCTAGCAGTCCTCCCTCGGCGAGCAATGGCAAACCACCGAGGAAATCTGCCTTGAAAACCCTTCATAAAATGAAGTGGTTAGCCAAAACCCACTCTGGGTTGTAGCGCTACTGTGTGTACTATAAGAGGTTTTAAAATTAAACCGAAGATGTAACACATTATTATGTATATTGCATTATTCTAATGCAGTTTATCTGGATTCCAAAAATTGGCTCAAGAGATTTTTATTGATATTATTATGTTCATAAATATTAACCGATATGGCATGCCAAAACAGAGAAACCTGCCCACTTTGCACTTACTGTATTACGTATGTATCAACTTCTTCATGCGGGATTACTTACTTGATTTATTAATTTTTAAAGGCACTGCAGTAAAAAAATACAAACATGTTAGATATGTTAATAAACATCAACAAAATCAAACTATTATTATTAGAATTATTAATTAAATTTGCAACATTCACATTCAAATCTCACACACTTACTCATTATTATTTAGTGTGTTGCTTTAAATCTGTGTTTCTCTGAATCCTATAAATTCATAAATACCAAATTATAATAAAATTAATCTTGTAGAATAGTAAATTTGTATCTTTTTTCAACACATTGGGAAATCATTTTATAAAATATTACTTAGATGGATACCTAGGTAGTTCCTATTTATCTAAGTTGATCTTTACTAATAAAATAAATAATATTACCTGTGGTAAATCTATAATCTTCATTTCCACTATCCAATGCATTAAAATTCGGACTGATTGTGTGTGGTTCACATTCACTGTCGGCTAAACATTCCGATTCAAGATCTTCATTTAAAGTTTCAATGTCTCTGCGAGGATCGATTGGACATCCTGCAGAGGGAAGGTGATGACAACGCGATTCGTTGCTTTCATTGCTGTGGAAGCTAGAAGAGTCAGGAACTTCACTACCCGGTACTTCGGTAATATTAGGCAGTGTCTGGCTGTGACGTGCCCAATCAGAACAATCCCAGTGATAACCTAGAAAATGTGGGAATGAAAGTAAATCTGCATAAATGTAATTTTAAAATATTTTTACTTCCAACAGATCTTTGATCCTCTTCACAATTATTAGAGGAAATAGATGACGGTCCGTTTGATCTGGAACTATTAATGGAATTGCTACGACCACCATACAAGCGATTTGGCATGTCACAATTTACTGGACTAGTTATTTTAAAATCTAGAAAATTCATAAGAATGAAAAATTAGTCCAAATAAATTAAAAAAGCATAAAACTTTTTTATTTTAATTATTAAGTACCTACTAGTGAAATTACCTACCATTTTTATTTCTTGGCTTTTCGTACGTCGATGCCAAGTGCATCTGTTCTGCCCATTTAGTTTTATCCGAATCGCAATGATTCCCTATGACAATTTGTTGATTGTTGACGTTTAAGTTGCGAACATAATCGGGAGGTACATTTTCCAATTCGTCGCCTGCAAAACCCACATAATGAAGTTTATTGTATTAAAATTATATATGGACATAAATACCTGCCGAACCATAGCTTCTTAAAGTATCTAAATTATTAAACACTATTGTGTTGTTACAATTGTATAAAGGTTCATTTTGTGATCCAGGAGTGTAGGATAAAGGACGCGAAGATCGCAACGGTACCTCTCTTTGATTAATTTCTAAATTGCTTAATTTAGATCCTCTCTTAAATTCGGTTAATTCGTGAGGTCTTGTCGAATTAAGAACAACTTGATCTTTTCTTGTGTCATTATTAATCATGTTACGGTGCTGGCGAGAACGACGAGACCGACATCGGCGATAAATTATGAAAATAATAACCAATAAGAAAATAATACAAATAGCGATTACAATGCCGATTAATTCTTCCCAAGTTATGCTGTAAATGCTCGACGTTATTGGTGTCGAATATACAGAATTCAGACAATATGGACCGGTTGTATTTGGTGGACAAATACAATGGAAAGTGCCAACTTCATTTTTACATACTCCACCGTTTTGACACGGAGAAGATTCGCATTCGTCCAAATCAAATTCGCAAAATTCTCCCATATAATTTCTGCACTTACACAAAGGTCCATCGTCGCCTTCTTCGCACACACCCCCGTTATAGCACGGTTTAGAAGAACAATATCGGCCGTATTCGCATCTCTTGCCGGTCAATTTTGAAACGCAATCGCATGTAAAATCTCCCCCAACAGTGGATTTACAAATTCCACCGTAAAGGCAAGGTGCCGATGCACAGGGATCAGTGTCGATTTCACAAAGGGATCCGGTAAAACGAGTATGACAATAACATTCATAGGCATTACCGATTTCTTTACAAGTTCCACCGTTCATGCATGGCTGTGAACCACATGGACCCGGAGGAGTTAAAATTATAGAAGTATCACAGTTAAATTCTACATTAGCAAATCGTTTTAAAACTGCCACCGAATTATCGCCAGATTTGTGTAACGGTACAGATATCCTCGAAATTCTTACATCATCCATACAACCAAAGAAGCCCTTTTGAACATCTTCGAAACCGAGAATTGAAGGATGCTGATGAACTTCGGCTCCCAAATACATTTCATCGCTTTGTAAATTTAGTATGTCACTTGTTCCGGGAGTAGATCCTTGTGCAGTATAGATACCATCTACCGTTATTTTTGCAGAATTTTTTTCTCTTTCCAAACGTATTTCGTGCCATTTACCGTCGGCCATATAAATGGTATCCAAACGAACCACACCTTCACCACTGCCGAGTTCAAATCTATATTGTACCGCTCCATTTATAATCTGAAAGGAAAATATTTAAATAACATCGTCAGTGGATGGTTAGTGGAAATTATACAAACAAACCTCTAAAATATTATAATCCACCTTTCCATGAGCATACATTAAATTTCCCGTGGGTTGAACGGTACGAATCCTCAGACTAAGACTAAGTTGATCTTCAATCGATTGTTTATTAATAATTCGATATTGAGAATAACTTTTTCCTGTAAACGAAATTGGATTTCTGGCAATGTAGCAAGTTTCGTCGTGACATTTTGATATATCGACATCGCATTTACTTCCAGCAAATCCTTCTGGACATTGACACGAATATCCTTGCGTGGAAGCATCTGGTATGCATATTTTATAAACAGCACAGGGCTCTTTGGCACATTCATTTACTATAGTATCACATCTTTCACCACCGTACCCTTCTTTACAAATACATTCCATTTTTTGTTTATGTCGAGGCGATACAAAACTAGTAACATCTGTCGAAATTGGTTCGATTAATGAATCGAGAAAATATTGATCCTGGCATACACCATAAGAGCAATACGAATTGGTGCATTTCAAGTGAACTATTTCTTCCACTATTAATTTAGTGCTTTCCTCTAATTCTTGTAAATTATCGTTTAGTGCTTTTCGAATTGTATCGGAAGAATAATATCCTTCGTTAGGCTTACGTACTGTAAATAACACATCTAAATCTTTATTCACTATTTGTCTTTTAATTCTCAAATTTGCATCCTCGTCATTTGATGGCTGAACACTTATGATAATAACATCTTTTAGTTTGGAATTCATTGCATTGCGAACGACACGAATAAAACCTTTTCGATGACTAAGAATAAAAGATTCTGGACTGATATCTCGGAATCGAATTACTATTGCATTTTCTAACATATCATCCGAAACGATTTCTACGATAATTTTAACAATTGTGTGAGCATAATACTTTCCATCCGTAACTGTTACATTTAAACGATAATCGCCCACGTCTAGGTTGGGCAAAGCCGTTAGAGTGCCATCTGTACGATCGATTCTAAATAATTCGTGCGTAGGAAACATAATGCCGTTTGTAGGTGAAAGTGAATAAGTTAAAGTGTCGTACCGATCTTGATCAAATGCGCGTACCTTACCGACCATTCCTCCCATGTATTCGTCCAAAAATGAATTAATGTTAATTTCCAAAGGCGTTATGACGGGTGGATATTGAGATTCTTCTATAACTTTCACAACAACCCATGCGTCAGAATACAAAGGTGGAGAACCATTATCAAATACTCGAATTTGTAATAGGTATGTATCTTTGATATTATGATTAAATTTTGTTGCAGTTCTTAAAATTCCGTTTTGCTCTAGTCGAAAAATATCGCCTTCGTTTCCAATACGAAAGTCAAACGTGTACGGAGAAGTATTTGGAGGCGAATCTTCATCATTTATTTTAAATTGCAAGATGGGATATCCTATCGGTTTATCCTCCTAAAAAACATTTGTTTATTAGTTTACTTGTTAGAACTCGAGGAAAGTTCAAATTTCAAGAAAAATTAACTTTTATAGAGTGGAACCCGCTTATTGGAATCACGGTTAATGTTATCATTCGGGTATTGTTATCTCTTTTGCGAGGAACGGGACGGATGTATATGATTACACACAAAAATCATCCCTTATAGTAATCATAAATTCGGTTTATATTATCAAATTATTCTTACTCCCACGAGCAAAGAAGTTGGTTTTCAATTAGAAGCGTTTTATTATACATAGCCACTCACATATTATAGTACCACATCATATCAAACTTCTATAAACAATTTATGGGTTGGGTACAACTCACCGCGCACGATTCGCCGCCGGCACTATTTGCCGGCAAGCACGTTCGCCGCAGCTGATCGTACCGTTCCCACAATTTACTCCTCATACAGCAGAGGCAAACAACTCTAGATGAATTCAAAAAATATAAGAATAATACAATACGTAGAAAATCAAAATTCAAAAAATTTAAAAAGGAGACAATTAACACATAACAGGTCTGGATTAAGAAAATTTGAAAAAATGAAAATTTCGTAATACGAAGTACAATATAACGTTATTTCATGGTTATTGCCATTCATCAGTTGTACGCATCGATTACGATTACATTGTAAAATAAGAAGAAAAAATTTTTCAAACTAAACAAAATTATCGACTAAATTGTACAAAATTGACTTACCATAACCTCCAAAGATTATCAAAACTGAACTTGTTACACGAGGTATGAATAATTTAAAAATGATTTGAACTAAGAAATTCGTTTTACCTAGCACTGCTAGTTTGAAATCCGAAGGCACTGCCCTCTTAATATGATTTCTAAAAACTTTGAAAAAATTCAAAATTCAAAAATTTACCACGTTTTTTAACCGTGAGGCGTAAAACTAGAAAAAGAACTCAAAATAAAAAATTTTAAGTAAATTTGTGGTTTTTAGTATGTATTTATGGTTAAATTCAAAAAATATAAGAATAATACAATACGTAGAAAATCAAAATTCAAAAAATTTAAAAAGGAGACAATTAACACATAACAGGTCTGGATTAAGAAAATTTGAAAAAATGAAAATTTCGTAATACGAAGTACAATATAACGTTATTTCATGGTTATTGCCATTCATCAGTTGTACGCATCGATTACGATTACATTGTAAAATAAGAAGAAAAAATTTTTCAAACTAAACAAAATTATCGACTAAATTGTACAAAATTGACTTACCATAACCTCCAAAGATTATCAAAACTGAACTTGTTACACGAGGTATGAATAATTTAAAAATGATTTGAACTAAGAAATTCGTTTTACCTAGCACTGCTAGTTTGATGAGTTTAGATGAGTTTAGATGAGTTTTAGATGAGTTTAGATGAGAACTCTAGATGAGTTTTTTTAATTGGTTTTTTTTTCTTATTAAATAATTATTGTAGTACAGTAAAACCCCTGTATAACGAGAGCTCAAGGGACCAGTCTAGTTACTCGTTATAAGCAGATTTTCGCTATAAACAGTCAGTAAACAAAGGACAAGGGACCAAACTTTTACTCGTTATAACCGATTTTTCGTTATAACCGGTACTCGTTATAGAGGGGTTCTACTGTACTAATAAATAATCAATAAAAATTTTGTTCTGTTTTTGTTATCAATCGGTTAATATTGTTATCAAAAACCCCAAGTCCCGTTGTGATCACATTAAGCGGATTCCACTATACTTCATTTGAGAAACAGTCAATTTTTGGCATGATCACAAAAATAAACATAGTACTTAGATGAATATTGTTAAAAAAGATACATCAACTAATTTTAAATTTAAATAGTTGAAAAATCAAAATTTTAAAAATAGAAAGAATTTCATGACTTTCTGTGTAACTCTAATCAAGAATAGCTAACTTGGTTTATCTTAATTACCTGAATAACAGCAGTGTAGTTAATTTGAGAAAACGTTGGAGCATTGTCATTTGCATCAGAAATTTCAATATTGACCATAACTTGTCGCGAAAGTACCGGCAAGCCATTATCTTTAGCAATAACCTCGAGTACATAATTGGAAACAGATTCTCGATCCAAATTATCCACCACAGAAATATATCCGGTATCCGGATCTATAGCAAATTGCTCCAAGCTGTTGCCTCTTACGATAGAATATGACACTCTTCCACTTTCTTCGCTATCTAAATCCGAAGCACTTACCTAAAAATATTTCATTACTTTAATATTGGAAATAAAGATCATATATTCATAGTTTACTTGTAGAATTTTGTCATTGATGTTAGCATCTTCTCTTATTGTAGCACTATACGAAGTTTGACTAAATACGGGAGCATTATCGTTGCAATCTGTAACAGTTATATTTACGGTAGCCATATTACTTAACGGTGGAGTTCCTCCATCGACAGCCTGTATAGTTAAAAGATAATCTTTAGCTCGTTCATAATCCAACATTTCTGCTATAGTTAAAACTCCTGCCTTTCTGTCTAAAGCAAACTTTTTGTGTTCGTTACCGCCAATAATTGAATAGTAGATATCTGCATTCACTCCTGTATCTTTAGATGTTGCCAAAACCCTAACCACTTCTGTACCTATCGAATTTATTTCAGGTACGACTGCAAAATAATACTTGGAAGCAAATTCTGGCGGATTATCGTTAATATCTTGAACATTAACAATTAAAGTAACTATTGTGGATAGTTGTGGAGTTCCTTGGTCGATGGCTTGTACCGTCAGGTTATAAACAGCCTGAATTTCACGATCTAATGGTTTTGCCAAAGTAACGATTCCACTATCGGACGATATTTTAAAATGATTTTTAAAAGAATCAACGAAGGAATATTTAATTTTTCTATTAACACCTGTAATATAATTTTAAAAGTTATTTTAATATTCCTTGTTAAAAATTTCCTTGTCTTACCAATATCTGCATCAGTTGCGTGAACCTTAGTAACTAAAGTTCCTACTTCGACATCCTCCGGTAATGCTACCGAATAGTAGGGTAGCGAAAATTGAGGTGTATTGTCATTTAAATCCGAAATAATCATTATTATTTGTGAAGAACATTCCCATCCCGTATGCTCTCTATCCTGTACGTGCGCTGTTAATGTATATTTTGAACGTTGTTCTCGATCTAAATGAGTAACCGTTTTGAGGTAACCTGAGTCGCTATCCAAAGAAAATTGTTCGGAACCGTCACCCGTAAGAACAAATCGCAAATTTGAATTTCCATCTTGATCCATATCGGTTGCCAAAACGTTCAACACAAAAGAACCCGGTAAAATGCCCTCCGACAATACTTGTCGATAACGGTAACGTAAGCAATATGGTGGATTGTCTGAAAAAAAAATATAATTATATAAAATTCTAATATTAACACGTAATCTTTACCGTTGGCATCTAATATTTCAATGTCAACTTTTGTTGTATCTGTATAGAGTCCATCGGTAACAATAACTTCAAGTTGGTATCTCGCTACAGATTCTCTATCTAAAGATTTAGCCACATATACCTCTCCAGTTTGTCGTATTTGAAACTGTGAACTTATATCTCCAGAAATTATAAAATAATCTACGGGTGTAGATAGATCAATATCGGCGTCGGATATTTCTAAAGTTAAAACAACAGTGCCAGGTAAAGCGTCTTCGTTAACTGCTCCTTGATATAACTGTTTCTTGAACACAGGTGGACTGTCGTTGTAATCTTTTAATCGAATAATTACGGTGGTGCGAGCCGTACGTTTTGGAGTTCCATTATCTGCCGCAGTAATATGAAATTTGTATTCAGGTTTTTCTTCTTTGTCTAACTGTATAAGCGTAGTAATCCAACCGGTAAAAGCATCGATCGAAAAGATATTCAATATATCATTTGACTCACTGCCAAAGCTGTAACGTACTTCACCGTTTCCACCTTGATCGTCGTCATGTGCTATGACTTTAAGTATAGAGGTTCCTTCGGCTACGTTTTCTGCCAAGTACAAAATGTAAGGATTACTTTCAAAATGTGGTGCATGATCGTTTTCGTCCAATACTTGTAATATAACATTAGTTAAAGCTGTAAGGGGCGGACTAGAGTCGGTTTCTGCAAGGATTCCAATAACATGCGAAGTCGACGATTCGAAATCTAAAGGTCGTGCTAAAGTTAGTTGACCTTGGTTATCTATTGAAAATTGTGGATTATCTTCCGAGTCAGATAAAATTTTATAAGTAACAGATACGTTTGAGACCAATTTTAATCGCGTTATAATGGTACCTACAAGTTTGAAAACATTATAATAAAAAAGAGTAGGTGTAAGTGATCTAAAATTTACCAATTGGAGAATTTTCTAAAAAGAAAAATTTATCATCTTTACGCTCAAATACGGGAGGCATATCGTTTGGTCCCATTATTAAAACGTTAACTGGTACATCTGAATGTTTAGAAGGATGTCCCAAGTCAGTAGCTCTTACAAAAAATTGAAAAACTTGTCCATCTAAATGTATAAATAATGAAATGTAATGGATTATTAAATACTTAATTTAACTTAAAACTCACCCCAAGATAATGCACTCTGAGCAAGGAAAAGTCCTCCAGTTTTTGGATTAATTGCAAAAAGATTTTTGATACCCGATGCTTTTTTATCGTATATCGAATATTCTATTTGACCTGAAGATCCATCATCTGCATCGATAGCACGAACCTGAAATAAAATAAAATTTTGAATTTGTCAATAAGTGTTGTTCTGATGATGGTTATTAAAACCAAAACTGGTCGAAATTGATTTTCAGTTTAATTTAAACAACGAAATCATCGATTTATTTCTTTAACTGGCTGCTTGCTAGTACCACTTAACAATTATGTTCTAGCAGGATAGCAAATTAAAAGACAAAAATTACAAACCTTTAAAAATGGCGACGAAACGCTATGGTTGGAATGAATAGAAGCTTTATATTCTTTTAACAAGAACTTGGGAGCATTGTCATTTTCGTCATCCACTTTAATTTTAACTGTTAAAAATCCCGATCTGCCACCTCCATCGGTTGCCATAACGGGAATTTCGTACGTTTTCTGCTTTTCTCTATCTAATCTAACGGTGGTAAATATTTTTCCAGACTTCCTGTCTATTGTAAATGTATCGCTTAAGAGATCCGAGTGAATGGAATAATAAATTGTGCCGTATTCTCCAAAATCTAAATCTGTTGCTTTGACTGTTGTTACAAATTGTCCACTGGGTTTGTTTTCCATAACGTTGGCGCTCATGAATACGTCAGGAAATACAGGAGAATGTAAATTTGCCGGTAATAATTCGACTTTTAGTCTTGCAAAGTTGGTATAAACGCCGTCGGATACGGATACATTTAAAATCATGCTTCGTTCGTCTCCAAAATTAGCCAAATTTAGTAATGTTATTATTCCAGTATTGGAATCTATGGCAAAGGTTTGTTGTTCGTTTCCTGCTACTATACTGTATCTCAAACGACCTTGATCTACTATATCTGGATCTCGACCAGTAACGATAGTCACAAATTGACCTCTATTTGCATGAACCGAGAGGCTGCACGAATATGAAGTCTGTTCAAATTTAGGTGGATTGTCGTTCATATCGAGTACTAAAATTTCAAAATAACTATAGCGTCAAGTATAATGTACCTACAGATTATATTATTACCAGTAAGCCAAACGTGAGCAGTGCTGGATAAATTAGGAACACCTTGATCCGTAGCAACAACAACAAAATGATGTGATGTAGCTTGTTCGTGATTCAACGATTGTTTTAAATAAATGGTTCCGTCATTCTCATCGATATGAAAATAATCTGAAGCGTTATTGCTGTCCTTTTTAATAGAATATTTTATTTTTTGATTAATGCCCGTGTCATTATCTTTAGCTAATACTGTTAGTATTGATGTGCCAAACATTGCTGCTTCTGAAATCGTTACATTGTAGCTCTCTTCGGTAAATTCTGGAGGACAATCGTTCACATCTTGCACTACGATAGATACAGGAACTTCCGCATAAACACCAGAAACTGAATCAGTGGCTCGAATTAAAAGTTCGTATTGCTGTTGTTGTTCAAAATCTAATTCGTCCACAACCGATATCACACCTAAAGAAAGAGAAAATTATTGAAGAAGTTGTTATAGGTATAGTTTAAATTATGCACAGGATGTTGCAAAACAATGGAAAAGAATGCAAGAAAGTTATTTACAAATGTAGATAGCAATATTTTACAAATTTCGGTGCATCTTGAATGATAAAAAAACAAACGAAAAAGTAATTAATTAAGATGATATTTTATTAAAAATAAAAACATTGCATTATAAAAATATTTAATAATTTTAGAGAAACAAAAATAAAAGTGCAGTACTTTCTTTAGATAGACATTAAAAAGCAAAAGATAGAAGAATTTGATAATATTTATTTGCTATGCATGCTCGTGCATCTAGTTTTTTTCTAGTTTAGCCTTAGGCCAGTCAAAATCGACAATAAATCGGAAAAACATGATGTATCTCTGATTTTTTAGTATGTTGTTTGGACTCATTAGGGTAGTGTATACCCAAGTTTGCAACTCTCTAAAAGTTGTGGAAAAAGTGCAGCACACAAAAAACCGCAATATTGTAGAAGTTTTTTCAGTTTTTGCTTCATATCTTCTAAACTATGCATTTTTCAATAAAAGCCAATATATACGTTTTTGAAGAACATTAAATTTGTGACAATTTAAGCCTAACCAGAGCTCTGTAGATCAATTAGTTACCGAATTACGGCACTTTGAAAATAGGCCATTTTTCAATAGTGATGATTTTAGATTTAGACCTTCTTTAGACCGAAATCACGGCTAAACTACTGATCCTACGAGTAGAACTCATAAATAGAAGTTGTAGGCAATTTAATTAGCTTAAAATTAAGCGCAAATCGGGGTCTGTAGGCCTTGTAAAAATGAAAAAAATTGCCTATTTTCAAAGTGCCGTAATTTGGTAACTAATTGCCCTACAGAGCTCCGGTTGAATCTAAATTGTTACAAATTTAATGCTCTTCAAAAACGTATATAGTCACTTTTGTCGAAGAATGCATAGTTTAGGAGATATAGAGCAAAAACTGAAAAAAGTCCTAAATTTTTGCCGTTTTTCGTGTGCTACACGTTTTCCACAACTTTTAGAGAGTTGCAAACTTGGGTATACACTACCCTAATGAGTCCAAACAACATACTAAAACATCAGAGATACATCATGTTTTTCGAATTTAGCGATTTTTTGTGTCGATTTTGACTGGCCTACCTGAAACTGTTTCAATATTAATTTAATAATCACTTGTAATACCACGAGTAGTCATAGATATGTCGAATATTTTGTGCTGATATCACGAATATTCGTTGCGCTTGCAAAATGAATAGCATGAGTGCGCCAGCACGAATGCTATTCGCAAGCGCAAAGAATATGAGTGATATCACCACAAAATATTCTACATCATCTATGATTACGAGTCGTATTTAAGAGACTATTCACTGAACAAATTTTACTTTTAAAATAAAATTGACAAAAAAATTGAGTTACACATGATTTTATTTCTGTGACAACTATAGTAAACAAACTTTTGTTATTCTTGAAATTCATAATAATTTATATTGAACGCGTTTTCTTGTTATAATAGCAATAAAATTTTTTATTTATTTAAAATATTCGCTTGTCCTACTATGGAATAGTCGCTGCAATTCACCACTAGTGGAATATTCGCTGCAGTTCATTTTGATTGGCCATGTAATCTCACATCAAACATTTTTATTGGTCCACTTTTGACAGATGACATGTGAATTGAATAGTCAGGTCTATTATGTATCACAAACGTTATTATAAAGGTGACAGTTATGACATTACATTAAAGATTTTCGGCAAATTGGTATTACCTATGGTTTTCACAAACCGGTATTTAAACATGATCTTGATGATAAAGGTTTTCTTAACATTTATAGTACATACCAATTTGCCGAAAACCTTATTGAATGTCATAACTGTCACCTTTATAATAACGTTTGTGATACATAATAGACCTGATTGTGTTATTAACAATAGGAATTTAAGTTTATTGTGCCTAGTAGATTATCATTAGAGTACGGACTTCTAGCAAAACGTAACCCGATATTTAGTATGTGGCATATAATGTATAATATGTATAATATCTTGTGTTTATGCATAAATTGTATGCCGCATACCAAATATCGGGTTACGTTTTGCTAGAAGTCCGTACTCTAATCATAGATGTTAACATCTATGCCTCTAATTATCATCATTACAAAATTATGCGAATTGTCTATATAAATACTAGATGGCGTTAATAATAAAATCAAGCCATTTCTCATCATAATACTTGGATATGGAAGTTAAGAAGCTATAAATACCAAAAAGCTAAGAAAAGTACAGGGTGACCCACTACCAGCTAATTTTATTTATAGTATAATAGCTTAGAGCTACTTTATATGTTTTTTTGTAGGTATCTATATAATTATAGTACGTACATAAATATTATATATAGTAATACATTCCATAGATATAATAGTATCCTATTAGAAAATGTAAGTTTCATTACTTGAGACTTTTCAATTGAAGTGTTCAAGCTTCCATGGTCCCCTTCCTACAAACCTAATTAAAAATACAGAACTTAAATAAAGCGCCCGGATTCAAACGACTGGCTCCAAAAAATTAAAGATATTTTTATGCTGAACATTTTTGATATTTTTCACCATTTTCGAGTTATTAGAAAAACTGGTTGAATATAATATGTTTTGAAATATTTATTTCAATTATTATAATCTGTTGCCACTGTCAATATTTTCATCATGTTTTTAATCAAAATTTAGAGAATTACATGTTGATGTGACCCCATAACATAAAATATTTTTATAAAAAACATTTTGTTAAAATAAGTAAATCATAATATATCAATACGATCGTAATTCAATAATTCAAAAAAGTAAAACCTACAATTTTAGGTAGTAGCAGGGCCGGCATCTTTTAGATTTGCCGGGTGGTGCTCACATAATATTATGTGATGTGAAATACAATTTTTTCAAGTGTTTAGTGTTTTCTTTTCCAAATTATTTACTGTTTTGTAATTTCCCGTGTGGTGCTCAAAACCCGTAGTATGGTGCCCGAGCACTCAAGCAACACAACTGTTGCCGGCCCTGGGTGGTAGGGGATTTGCGGTAATGAAGATAGTATATCTGATGATAGATAGAATAAACCAAATTCTCACCCACTAAGTATGATAAATTAAAAAGGATCTCAGGTTGAATGGGAATGCAAATGAAACACTATATAATGTAAGTCGACGTTTCGGAGTTATCTACTACTGCATCTTCAGGACTAGATGGAAAAAGGGCAAACAATTAGTTCCGAAAGTACATTCAATAAATTACAAACACTTACAGACAACAAAATAAGATGATGATAGATACTCCTCTCACAATACGTTATCAATGAGTGGGGTTACTTGCAAGAGTAATCCCCAGCCACAAAAAAACACATGTAGACAGTTTTACACCATCACATGGACTGCTAGGTTTTATCATAATACAAATATTAAGTAATTATCACACTACGTCAAAACGACTTGTCCAACAGTTAAAATGGGATTTAGCAAAATATTGATCATGTGAATATTGGTATAAGTAAGCATTAAAATAATTAAAATAAAGTACATTATTTAAAAAATAATTTAAAACAAATTGGATTAAGAAAATTGCTACCCAATATCTATGCAATAATATCCAAACAACACAGGAATCCAAATCACAATAGTGCATAAATTGTGGACAGGTGATAGACCAATCCAATCAAATTTTAATGTGAAAGTTGATTTGGTTGTAATTTGACGACATACAAATTGCGATTATTTCGCAAACATAATATTTACAAATTGGAAAAAAAATTTAATTTAAAACGTGCCCCAGCCAATGCCGGTCTCTCTACATCATGTTCATTTATCGTATAGTACAGGTTTTGAACGTAAACTACTAACAATACCTCTCAAGGTTGTGGAGAAAGTGTAAATTTAGTGTAAGTTATGAAACTATGTAGTACATTATTACCTGACAAATACATTCGTGTTTGGGTTTCAAAAAAGAGAATTAAAATTAAACCACGATTATAATAAATTATCAAACAATATAACAACAATGCGTTTTAATTGTTGTAAATAATTTTTACATTTACGTTTACAGTTATATTTTTATATTTTTCATGTAAGACCTAAACCTTTCCTTTGATGGGATAAAGATTGAAAAAATTCAAAAAAGAACTGGATATAATATGTTGAATAAAACCTAGGCTAGTGAAATAAGTGACTTCAAACAAACTTTTTATAATTTTTAAGTCACATTAATGTTACTAGAAGCGTAACGGTAGCAGATTTTAAAATTCTGCTTAAATTAAAAAAAAAAGAATAATGTTTCAACTCCCATAAGTCAGAAATTATGATCTTCCAAAAGACCATGTTTTTTATTTACAAGTTATGATCTCTCAAAGTTAACTCTTTCTAATTATTGAAATAAATAATACTTTATTTCTTGTTATATATAAACTTGTTTTGGCTGATGCCTTCGGCAGTGTATTCCATTAGTAATTAAAATGAAAAAGAAAATTTTGTATACTCAAGGAAAGTGTCATTATTATTATATCAATTATTAGAATTAACCCCGACAGGGCTTTTATCTAGAAATAACTCTTTCTAGCCGGAAGGATTTGCATTCATTTAAAAGTACACTTGCGATCCTATTTAATCATCTTTATAGTCAATAGAAATATGTTGTAATTTCTTCAATTTGCTATTTTCAGCTAACAAAAAATTAATTGTGAAATAAAATTATATAAGAGTTGAAATAATACGTTGAACGTTATACTTGCTGCGTACATACATTTTCAGTAATTTATATGAAAATTACCTCCCGATTTGTAATTTTTTCTTCATTCACTATTAAAAATAATATATCTTTTGCAGGTTATTTTTACCAAAAATGTACACACATATTTAAAATCCGCAGTGCATTGAAGTTTGAAGCAATCATTAAACAATAAATTTTTTGATGTAGGTATATTCAGCATTATTATATTTTTATTTTACATTTTTTTTTATTTTACATAAAAATTTATAGAATATTCACGAAACGAGCCTTTTGAAAAAACTACAAAAATAACCGTTTTATTTTGGTAAGTAAAAGAATTACTCAAAATTTTAAGATCTACAACTTTTCTTCTAGCAATATTAGCGCGACTTGGTTCAAAATTGATCAATTTTTGAAAACTAAACATGAGTTATTTGCTCTGTAAAAAGGGTAAATTTGGAATGTCATAACTCGTAACCTTTTAAAGTTTAGGATAATGATTTTTGTAGAATTATTAAAAATTAAAAATATTTTATGTAAAAAAATACATAGGTATAATTAAAAAAAATATTTCGTCAAGTTAACAGGTTTCAAGCTACAGATACAAATTTTAAAAGGTTTTTTCTGACCAGAATCTTCAACTAATTTAATAAGTTTGTCTGATTTATTAGGTAAAAATCTACATGTTTTATTGGTAATTTTTTAGCAGTTTCAGGAACAAACTTTATAAAAAAGAGTCGAGTGCGTATAATATTTACAAGCTATAATTAAAAAAGAAATAAAAATAAATCAAAGTTTCACAGTGTACCTACTTAAAGCTCAAAGCAAATACTAGCCAACATGGTAAATGTATTAGTAGAAAGAAGCTTAATTATGAAATGTCATGCATTGGCGGCCGCTATGATAATAGTAATTTAAAATTAATACTCACAAGGCCCATTGTTACTGTTCGGGGCTGTGAAAAGGAAACAGTATTTTAATGTTGCTGGTATAATGGTTTACTAGATATCACTAGACTAAATAATAAACTACATAACAAAACGAAACTCGATACTATCTATTTTGTTTCATATTAAATAATAATTAATTCGTTCATGCAAATTAGATGGTTAAAATTGAAACCAAACAAGAGATTAATAAGTCAAATTTAAAAAATCCATAACCAGTTAAAAATTAAAACTAGAAATCAAAACTCTAAATTTATATTACACTGTTCTGAAGGTTAATTTTTGAGCAAATTTAACTCGATATAACCGATACCTTCTGTGATATTTAAATTTGGTTTAAGAAAATTGGAATAATTCGTATTTAATCCTGCTAATGGGAAAATTTTGATTAAAGAAAGATGTTTACAAAAGAAATAAATTAAAACATACCTGTATTGAAATCTAAAGCAAATTCTTCCAAATCGTTGCCTTTCACAATACTGTAAATTAATTTACGACCCAATGGAGATTCGGCTTGAACCGAAAGGGTTAAAGGTGAATGAAGTTCCATATTTTCAGGAATCATTTCCGAATAAAACTGCTTCTTAAAAACGGGCATTGATCGATCGACTACCTTAATGTGAACTGTGACATCGGTCCTGCACGGTGTTATTCCTTGAAAGAACGTCGTAATAATTAAATTATTTTCAAAAATATATTAAATAATAAGATAGAAAAGAATTATTTTTTTTAAATTACCTTTATCGTAAGCTGCAATGCGTAGATCGTATTCGTGATTGTGACCTTCCAAATTCTGCTTTATTTCAATATCTCCTGTTTCGCGATGAACTTTAAACAATTCTCCGTGTCCCTTGATTAGTTCGTATCGAACCTAAATCAATAAATATATACAAGAGATTATTACGAGTGAACGTTATTCAACATTAACTTACATCTCCATTTTCAAAGGTATCCATATCGACGGCATGAACTTTCGCTATTGTACTGCCCTTTTCGTCGTCGACGGAAACAACGGCATAGTATGGCAAATTAACGAACATGGGACAATTATCGTTAACGTCTAAAACGGTAACGTTAACGATAACATGAGCTACTCTCGGTTTATCTCTATCGGGCATTTGACTACGCGCTTCCACTATTAATTCGTACCGATCAATCGTTTCTCTGTCAAATCGAATTCCTGTTGTGCGTATTACACCTGACGTTAAACCCATACTAAACATTTTATTTGGATTTAAAATTCTAAATTCTAAATGTTCATTTAAGGCACTTCCTAGCACATTTACGACACACACGGTAGTGACTTTAGTCGAGTTTTCTGTTACGGATCCTTCGTACATGGATTTTTGAAATATCAAACCGGAATTTTCCGATTGTTCAACTTTTATGTATACCTTTGCAACATTGGAAAATTTTCCGTCCGAAACGCGAACTTGTAACTTATGTTGCGATTTCATATTATCTGGATCTAGTACGGATATTAAACCGGTGGATTGATCTATCCCAAATACTAAATTTTTATTGCCTTCTATTATATCATATCGTAACGTCATTTTATCCGAAACATCTGGGTCTGTAGCATTTATCTGTATCACCGCAACATTTTTATATGTCGGTATCAGAACTGTGGCGTTGTATATGGCGTGCGAAAATGTCGGTGGACAATCGTTAACATCGCTCACAAATATATCTACTCTGGCTGTTGTTTCCGAAGACAGTTTGGGCTTACCCAAATCAGAAACTTGTACGTGAAAAGTAAACGAACTGTATAATTCGTGATCAAGTAAACGAACTGTTCGAATGGCACCGGTGGTGGCATCAATTTGAAAATATTGACGAGACAACGATTCGATAATATCGTAATTCAATAAAGAATTTATTTCCGAATCCGCATCGAACACTTTAATAACCAAAGGATCACTATTGTTGGTTAATATTAGAGAATTAATTGCAGCTGCTTCACTAATAATTCCGGAATAGTTAGAGTGTATAAACTTGGGAGCATTATCGTTTTTGTCTAATACGTGAATAACGACACTACATGTGGTCCTCGCACTTGCCTAAAATAAACGATATTACATTAAATACTACTTCATTAATAACTTTATTGACTGCTACATCGCCATATCAATAATTCACAAATAACTCGACGGAGCATATCAATAATTAAGTTATCGATGTTTACCGTCACTTAAATTATAATAATAAAACATAAAATACGTGGGAGGTAAAATTATATACCGAACAAATAATATTTATAAACAAAACGCTTGTTCAATTGCAGCAAACAATTTCTGCAAATTTTCAGCTCATAATTACAATATTTTAATGCAGGTACAAACAATGACTCTTTCAGCGCTTTTCAGTTCAACTGGCTACAATTAAATTTGAACTGCGCTAAAATACTTGATGATTATAATGCGAGATTGATAAATTAATAGTATAAATAGTAGTTTATGTGATCGGTGTAGAAAGTAAGTCATTATCGGACAGGCGCGATTAAGACGTTGGAAGTTAAACTCTTACCGCACTAGCGTAAAAGTGGCTCGCGTAACTGAAATAATTGTATTTAAAATAACACTTACCATATTAACTGCAGTAATGGTCAAATTATAAAATTTGTTAGTTTCGTAGTCCAATTCGGCTTGAGTAATTACTACACCAGTACTTGGTCCAATCATGAATGATCTATCTGTATTGCCATCCACGATGTCGAATTGTAACGAGGAAGTACTTCTAACGTCCAAGTGAGCCACATAGCTACCGAGCGGTTGGTCTTCGAAAATTTCCGCCGTAACTTCTTTATTAATACACCTAGGTGGAGCATTGTCTGCCATCGCTAACATAATGTGAGCTGGAACCGAAGAAAATAGTGCCGGATTTCCATGATCGGTGGCTTTAATATAAAGCATATATTCGTTGGTCGCAGATAAATCTAATTCTCTGGCAACTTGAATTATACCAAGATCCGGATCGATGCTAAATACATTTCCCACGTTACCGGAAGTTATGGAATATGTAATACGTGCATTTTCGCCTTTGTCGTGATCTATGGCAAACGCTCTCAGTACGGCACTTCCGATGGCGGCAGATTCGAACACTCGACCAACTAAAATTTGTTCGGAAAATTGTGGCACGTGATCGTTATGATCGTGCACAATAATCAATACTCGAGCATAGTTTTTATGGGACGGCGTTCCTCCGTCCCTTACCATGACGGTTAATAAATGTTCACTAAGAGATTCCCGATCTAAATTGGATTGCAAAGTTATTACACCAGTAATAGAATCTAACTTAAAAATTTGCAACGAAGCCATATTTCTAGCCGAATGTAAACTATAAATTAATTTTCCATCTGCGTCTTTATCGGTGGCTTTTAAACGTAATATTTCAGTATCGACTGGAACGGCCTCGGATATTTCAACTTTATATAAATTTTCCGAAAACTCTGGTCTATGATCATTTATGTCAATTACAGTTACATTTAATTGTGTGTATGTTTTATAAATCCCATCTGTGACGCTAATATTAAGTGCATACTCGTTTTGTATTTCCCAATCCAATTTTTTTGCCAATAAAATGTTTCCGTTGTCTCTTCCAATATAAAATTCATCTCTAGGGTCGCCGTCTGTCAAGAAATAACTGTATTAATTACACTCTTCAAACCCTTCGATAATAAGTGGATAACCTTACCTACAATTTCATACCAAAGAGTGTCATTATCGGCATCCGATGCTTGAATTAAAGATACTAAAAATCCAACCTTATCGCTTTCGGTAACACCCACCTTTTGTGGAGTTTTTATAACTGGAGGATAAATAGACTCTTTGGGAATAGAATTAACGGTAATAGAAACTCGACAAGTAGAATTTTTCGGCGGTTCTCCCCCATCCGACGCTTTTATCTATTTACAAAGCAATTACTTAACTTTGGTTTTAAAAATAAATCTAAATTACGTACGCTTAATTCATATTCCTGTCCCGGTTCAAAACCTTTTTGTGCATAAACAACTCCAGTTGAACTATTAATTTTAAATTTTGTTTTACCCTTTCCCGACTTAATACTGTATCGTATTTCGCCATTAACACCGCTGTCCTTATCGAAAGCTAGAACCTAAACGAAACAAAAATTTTATCCAACACATTTTTTCACATTTTCTGCGTCACAAAAACTGATAGGAAAATACCACCAGTTTTAATAACACAATTAAAATTTCATTCTCGATTGTACTAATTAAAAAGTTCATGCAATGATAATATAATCACACGTTAATAAAACAAAAGGTAGCACACATTCATGCAGAGTGACTTATTAATTAATTAATTAATTATTGTTATTATTTATTTTTAATATTATTTTCCGAGAATCCAATCGTGCTATAAAACATCAATGATCAAGTAGTTTAATTATGATATAATGAATATATTCGGCAAATCAAGCAGCAGTATTCTAAATTATATTGTACCTATTGTTGATTTCTTCCGATGACGAAAAAATAATATATAAAATTTAAAAAAAAAAAATAGAAAAGCTCCAGAATGGACAAGTAATATAATTTTTTTATAATAAGTAATAACTTCTAACGCCTGAAAATGAATAATTTGTTCGATTAATTAATTTATATTTTGCTCAAGAGTATTTGCTTTAATTTCTGTCTTTTGTATTTTAGAAACACTTACTTTACATTATAACGAGAAGATTATAAAACAATGACAATGTTCAACGTTAGAACAAAATAAATTTAATTTTCTTGAAATTCTGTTTACACAACAACGATCTTGCTTCTCTTCTATCAACTTCTTTCACTAAATAGATCAATTATTATTTTTTTAAACAATTATAATTTCAATGGGCCTTTTCGTACAAGATACGTTATTTTTTTTAAATACAAATATATTTTAAGTAAACGTTTGCTTATACAAAAGAATAAATAATAAATATCGTAACAAAAGATCTGAATTACGACGAAAAAGCTACATTTTCAATTTTCCAGGCACGCATGCAGGTAAGTCTTGTCCTTTGTCCGGAATACCAAGACCCAAGAAAGGAAAGCATGTGTGCATAATGCTTGAGAAGTATCACCGTCCGAAATATAGGAGAATTATGATATTTGCATTTAGATGGTAAGAAAACAACGACACCATAGGTTTAATCAAAATAAATTTTTTTTATTTATTTATTTTTAAACCTGAATTAAATTTACTGTAGTACATCTAAAAAGTATATATGTAGGTACCTACCTAAATATATTATGGAGCTTCAAAAACCTAAATTTATCAGAAAATAGCCTCTCGGTAATCACGTATAAAAGTCAATAAAAGTGGTAAATAAATAAGTGGATGCAGTACCTATGATGCAGCAACATGTTGAAAACTGGTCTTAAATTGAGCGTTCAATAATTTTTGTTGAATTTGTTGAAAGTTTTCTAGCTAGTTTATTTTTTGATTTTCCACATAGCATAACTACGCTATTTTGTTACACAATAAAGACAAATTATGGATATAGTTTCGAATTTAGCTTTAGATTTTTATTCCAACAGAAATAATAAATTAATGCAAAGCATAAAAAATATATCGGCGAAATACTTGAAAAGAACCATAAAAAGTTGACATATTGTTGTATAACGTAACATCGTTAATGGTGCCCATGTCCATTCCAAAAAAAAACCAAAACAAATAAAATTGTGATTAATTTGAAAGAAATTTCAAGTGTGAATTAAAATTTACAATTAATGCTAATGCTTGGAAATTTAAAGAAGTCTAAAGAAAAACGAAAAACCAAGTCGTTGAAAAACAAATGACAATTAGCAGCTTTATTAGTGCCTGTACTTAGACCGATACTTGGCTTGATCGAGACTTGAGAATGACTCAAGTGTGAAACCGAATATTTCCATTGATCGATTTTATCAGAATTTATAAATTCTGATTTAATTAAACCTAAGCCCATCATAATGATCCTGAATTAAAACAAGAGTCGACTGTCAAGTGGCCCGACGAGGGCTTCAGCCCTCCCAAGTAGTTAATTGAAATGAATACCAACCTTACAGTCCAAATTTGGCACCCAATGATTATTTTTTTGTTTCCGGATGTAAAAAAAATTTTAGAGCAAAAAATTCAGGGAAATGAACAAATTTATAGCAGCTATTGAAAACTATATTTTGAAAAGAAACCAAATGAATATTTTGACAACGGATTAAAGCGGTTATTGAAACGGTATAATACCAATTCAATAAATGTTTGTTGGTACTCTACGATCGAGACGAAATCTCTTTAATTGACACGAAATGTTTTTGTGTCGTAACAAACATTTGCAATCTCGAAAGGGGAATGATAAGGGAATACTATTAGGATTACTTATTAGAAATTCGAGTATTGGAATATTACAGATCGTCTCAATGTTAATCCAATTATTACTTCGCAACTACCATTACGTAGTTGCTAAACTTTTAATGTACCACTCCTTTTTGGTATAAAAGTAGAGGGCAATTCATATTCATAGATGGAAAGTCCTTCTTCCTAATGGCGTTGAGACGCACATTAAAATTTACAAATTTAGTGAAAATAAATTAGGTAAAATGTTGTAAATTGTATGTATAAATAATTAGTTTAGTGAACAAAATAAAATTTAAATACCGCAAATAGTACCACATATTTACTTTATGTTTATGGGTTTGTTTTTTCACCAATTTCATATTATGTAATTGTAATTTTAAAATAAAATTAATTTTCTAAAATTCACAGCGCCAGCTAGCCTGTCGATGGTCATCGAATACCGTTCTATAACTCAACCTGGATCGCACCAAGCCACTGCACTGGCACGATCGAATACAGATATAAAATTGAATACCACTGCTTTGATTAAATTTAAATTATAATGTGAAGAGTATGATAAAAACATGAATAAGTTGAGATCATGCATGTATTAATAAACGAAGCAATCAAACCCCATTGTGTTTATTATTTGTCACGAATAGGTAAATATCGACATTCCCGCTTACCCGGAGAACGCGGTCAAGATCCTTAACATCGTCAGGACTAAACATTTCCCAAGCATCGTCGTCTGACGCGGCATCCGCCAAATCGAAATCGTCTTGTGCATCGTTCTGAATACAATTTCATATAAAGAAAATATAATTTTGCTATTTCATGTAAAATTAAATACAAAAATACTTGAAAATAGTTTTGCATGTGATTATTTATTCATATCCAAAAAAGAAAAAAAAGTAAATTTCATTTATGGGCAATAAAATTTAACGTATAGCTATATAAGTTACATCTACAGTTACGTAGCTAATGTATTTTTTAAATAAAACTCTTGAAAATAAAATTATTTAGAAAGAATAAAACGTTTTAAATTAAAAATACCAGGTATAAAAAAATCAATAATTTACGTTGGAAATATCTTTACAGAGTTGCACGGAAGTAACAAACAATCCAATTTTTTTTTCATTTAGGTATAACTAATCTACGAATAATTTAAATTTTATTAATCAAACTCAGACACTGAAATTTTATCAATGGGTTTTAAAGCTTAAGATGATTATTTTGTATTTTATTACCGAAAAATTAAAATTTAATCATTTTTTAACAAAATTTACTTGCAAAATATACTAAATTTGTTACAGCATAAACATTTCTGTTGTTCAATAATAATTGAAACAAATTATAAAAGGTACGAGATAATAAGGCAAAAAAAATTGTGCTCTTTTTCATTATACTACATAGTGTGAGATCGTGGAATGCGAAATAATTGTATAATACCATAAAAATGATAATCTTTTTAGGCAAAGAAAGAAAAATGTAAAGTTATTAAAGGAGGAGGGGAGTTACTTAAGCATTTTTCAGTTATATTATGTAACATGCACAGTTTTCATGCCTACTCAATAGAGGAACCCTCCATTCGTGATTTGATGGAGCTTTTAATTCTCTATTTGACTATAATTAAGAATTATTTTGAAAGACATTTTTTATATTAATTAGTGTGAACAACTTTTTAGTGCATTAGCAATTTTCACGTATTTGATAACTTTTATTTACTCGAAATTACTTACTGCGAGCAAATTATTTTCATGCGCAACATGATTACTTTTTAATTAGGTAATTAATTAATACATATAACTTTTAACTTTTTTTTATCTCTACTAAAATAACAGAGAATAAAAAACTCCATCAAATGAAATAATGTATCAGTAAATAATGTTAATGTAATAAAATGCACTCTTTCTATCAATTTTCTTTATTCTTTTTGTAAACCCAGTAACGGTACAAAGTTTACTTTATATTGTTCAATGATTTTTTTACTATCTGGGTGTTGCAATTATTGTCGATTGAAAATTTACGAATATAAATTTTGAATAAAATCTTCTACTATAGCTCCATGACTGTGGTGGTTAGAAATACTAAAAATTTGAAAGTGAAATTTTCTCTCGATTTCCTGTCGATTGTTCGATAGGGGGCGGCGACATCAATATCACTATGATTGCTATGCATTTTTTGGTTTATCTTGAAAATTGTAATAAAATACCACTTCACAGGTAACTATTTTATTCTAGAAATTATATTTGATTCAACAATAAAATTTTGGCTTTTTTTTCAATTAATTCTTAATTTATGGTTTTTAATTTTTGAATGAAAACTTCTTCTTGGCATCGTTTTATTTTGTTTATTAACATTTAGCTGATCAAGGACATTGGAGTATCATAAAACTTTATTTTAAAAACCTGCGATTGTTTCTGAATTGAATGGCAAAGCTTCAATATTACCATCTAACATCTATTGATATAAAAATAAGCAAGTGATGGTGACAACACAAGCCGGTTTTGCTACAATCCAAAGAATAAACATTTCGAGAAAAGTACCTTTTTTATTGTACTATACACATTCCAGAAAACCTCGCAGAAACTTCTCATTATTAATTATTTGTTTATCAAAGGACACCAAAAATAGATTACCTTTTCATGAATTTCATTCCACATTCCGCAATCTCACTGTAGAAGTTCGTATAATAATATGAAAAATTGATATTTTATTTACATTGATAGTATTATGTTAACTGAAGAGGCTTAAATGTGAGTATTATATTAAATCGGAAAGAATTTTGGATACAAAATTGTTAATAAATAAAACTGCCACTCACAGATAAAACCTTACTAATTCATTTACGAGTTACGTACTTTTAGCATATCTTCAGAACGAGACGTCAAAATTTTAAATTATTTAATTGCAATATAATATAAGGGCAACAATAGATTATTCAAACAATCGATTAAATAAGAAATCGATTAATCAAGCGAAATCGAATTTCTCGTCAATTATAGAAGGAAAAGCAAAAAAAGATGCATTTAATTTTGAGATCGTCAAAGGTAAGAAGTAAAAATTAAAAAATAGAGCATCGAATATTTTAATCAATTAATCAAATAACTACATAAACAGCTCGAATATATCTCTGAATTTTGGTGTAAAGGATTTTTTATAAAGGAATATAAAGAAATTTTTTATTGGTTGAATAAAATTTATTTTGAATGCTCTTTCGATTGGTACCAAGAGCTTAACAGTGCTTCTTTTCATTCACGAGATATAGAGATAAAAGATATAGAAATACACAGAGAGTATATTAGGGAAATTATAATTTAACTCCTTTATACCAAACTGCAGAGATATTATAGTACAACTCATTATTTCAGAAAAACAAATTTGTGTCTTATGAAGGTTTATCGTTTGTATACTCGTATAATGTAATATAAATAAATAAATACATGTGTACATATATTTTTAATTTCAACCTACTGCACTGAAGATATGCTAAAAGCACGAAACCGGTAAACGAATAATTTCATCTGCGAGATAGTGGAATTTTTTTCGATTTGATATAATATGTATTAAACCTATGCACTATAAAAGAAAATTAATAAAATAAAGCAATTAACACAATAAATTAGTATGAGCACTTACTTGCTGTGTAAAATTATTATGAATAAATACAAAATGTATGTTTCTGATTATAACATCTAAGTACTATATTATGGTTTAAAATAAAAGTTGGTGTAAGCTGCAAGTTTAACTCACAATAAGAACATTTGAAAACAGGATAATGTAAACAAACACAACATTGAAAGTTTGTAATTAGAAGTGTCAGGTGCTTTTAGATTTTAAATTTAACGACGATATAGTGCACAAACTTACTTAACTCTTGTGATGGTAAATCAACAAAACTTGTATTTGTTGCAAACGTACAGCAACTCAAAAAAGTCTCTGTACGATCCTATATTAGCAATGTAAATTGAATCGTACTGAGGGAGACATTTTTACATAACATATAATGCGAACATACTCGTAGTATATAAATATGAGTATATCTAGCTTTCACGGCAATACCTACTATACCATATCAAACGTTTTTTGTTTCATTCTCTTCAATGTTGTTTTTATATTACATTTTTCTTATTTCGTCGCACCGTTTCTGAGTTACGGTGAGTTAAAAAGATCTCTGTACGATACAATATAATATACTTATTATTATAATAACTTTGTTTTAAATTACCATAACAACCTGTTAAAATAATAAGACTTTTTCAGTCACTCCATCTCAGAAACCGTGCGACGAAATAGAAAAATGTATATAAACAAAAATAAAAGGATTGAAATTTACAACAAAAAAGTCCCATATAGCATTGTTGTAAATGCCATATATTATAATAACGTAAAAATCTCCGTACGATACAATTTACATTGCTAATTTATAGGAACGTACTTTTTTGAGTCCCTGCAAGTATTATTTTCATGCAAAATCAACAAAAAGTTCTTAGTTTTAAAATAATTGTTATAATTTTCTAATAGCTTGGTTTATTTCATGGAAAAGATAATAGGAATTTTTTAAATCTGATGTTTAAAAATGTACCTACTATTTTTTTTAAATTGAAATGAAATTGCACGATTTTGCACAAACAGTTTTCTAGTGTCTTAATAATTCGTTAGGCATGAATTTTATCTTTTTATGTAGCGGGCCAGATTCGGCATCGTCGCGGGCCGGCAGTTGCCCATCCCTGCCTAAGATTATTTACGTTACTAAGAAAGCCCTAAAAGTAATACTTGCTAGGAGACTAAAAATGTATGGGAGTTTTCTCTCTTACAATAAATTTGGAAATGAAATTTGAAAATGTTTTTTATTAACTACTATATCGTAGCTACTTATAAATTTGTGACTTTTGGTCCTAATGACACAAAATACTATTTTATGAAATGTTATCGAGAAACATGTACTATTTAATATAATTAGTGATTACTTAATTGATTTTTGTCAAAGTGATGTTGGAAAAACGTGATAAATATTGACTTGAGAAGAGTTCGAGGTTTTCTATAACTTGGTATATTATTTATAATTATAACTATTTATGAATATTCTAGTGTAGTAATCAACAGATATTCTCAATATTTCTTCTAAAATTCGACATAAAAACTAATTATTATAATTAGAAGTGAAACTAACTATAAATTTTTTAAACTAAATATATATTAAGGTGCACTGATGATTAAATAAAGAATTAAAAAACATAAATCAGTTAATTTTAAAACTGAGATGCTTATATTAGAAGTTGGATTTCCGCAAAAACTTCCAAAGCTAATTCTTTGGCAGTTTATTCCTTTAACTCTTCAAATAAAAAAAAGTGTTCTAATAATTTTTGTCGAGGGTTTCGATTCTGTTTCCTGAATTTAGATATTGCAAATCTTTTATAATACCTCTTTTTCTTTCTCAATCATTATTCGCCGTTGTCAACCAAAAACTTTATATACAAATTTTCATAAAAACCAATGTTAACTTTGAACTTGAATTAAAATGAATCTGTAAGTAACTACTAAATAGATACGGTAAGAATTTCAATTATTAAATACCCAAAAAAAATTTATTTCCTTGCGTTAGTTGATTTTTTCACTTTATTAAAAAATTTATTGTGCGAACTAGGCGAAAATTGATTTTAAGGATGTCCTTTGTTGTGTGACATGATTCTTTTCTTCTTGGCGTCACCCATTTTCAAGCAAGCAATTAATTAAATTCAAATAAAAAAATATACTCGAAAACATGATCTGATATCACAGCTGATGTTAAAGTACCACGTAACGCCTAACGCAAAACGTGCAAATAGTATTTTGTCATAAATTGGGCTGGTTAAATAATAAATAACATTTATTAAGTAGCTCGAGGTATCTTACAGAAGTAAGCATTACACAGCATATACGCAGTAGGTTCAAGGCAAAACCGGATTTTGTATTTTGCCGCTCATAGGGCATATTGAATTTTAAGCCCTTTCTCTGACAAAAAATATAGTATGTATAATTTAAAATTCAAAATAAATTAATATTATTTTAAATTTTAATTATTTATTTAACAACAGTATAAATTAAAGGCAATATTTATTAACCTTTCAAGGGTGAAATTTTTAATATTTAAAAATTATTTAGTAATCAAAACAGGATATATTTATACTATATCATTTGGATGAGGCATTACCTGAGCAGATAGTGTAACTATACATACATATTCTGAATTTAACCCTACATTACGTATTGTTTCATATCAGCTACTACATATGAAAAACATGCTGTTCCTAGCCGCTCGTTGGAATATTTTCGTGTTTAAACGTCGTAGGTATAGCAGATATTTTTTTTCATTTCTACCTTACATTACGTACATTAGGATAATCATTATATAAAGCACATCGTATCAAAGCTGCTGCATTTCAATAATTTAAAAAAAATTTTTTTCTTTAATTTGGATTTTTTTAATTACTTTTTCTTTTATATATGCAATATTTACAACTCAAAAATATTATTTTCATTGCAAAAGAAAAAATTGCGTGATGTAGGGTTAATTGCAATCGGCGTTAATCAGTACGTTTAAGTTTCATCTGCAAGAAAAGTACTTCAGAAGTCGCAAGTTTTAAAATCACTGAAGTAGTCTTGAATAAGAACGTTATTTACAACACTCACAACACTTATTATTTTTAATTTTTAAAAAAACTTGACATATTTGAAGTTTTAATTAATTAATTGATAATAATTTAAAATTAAATCATTAAACAATATTAAAAATTATATCATATGTCATTCGAAACACAATTCTCTTTCCACTACAAATAAAATTTGTTAATATCTTTAATAAGGGGTAAAGTAAACTGCACTCCAAATCTACCTGATAATGGTAAACTGCACCCCAAGTAAACTGCACAAAATTTTGCAAAGTAGTAAACTGCACCCCGAACATTTTTCAGGTATAAGCTGCACCCCAAAAATACGGGTATATACAGAGTATAACAAAATTTATTTTTTTATACGATTAAATTTATTAATCCCATGATCGTTATATAAAATTAACTCAAGTTTTGTTTTTTTTTGAAGTAGCGATCAGAAACGCGTGTGCAATTCAATGGTCAGAAGCATCGATTGAAGGTTGCAGGTTTCATCTTGGTCAAGCGTGGTACCGTGCTCTCCAAAAAAACGGCCTAGCTTCAGACTATCAAGATCGCGATTCTGAAGTTGGTAGGTGGTTGCGCTATTGCTTCGGATTTATAGCTTCGCTATTGTTTTGGAAGCTTACTATGATTTGTTAAAAATCAAACCCATTAATGCCAATCTCGAAAAGTTTTGTGAATATTTATTCACTACATATGTGGATAGAAAAGCCATGTTTCTTCCAGTGGTTTAGGCCAAGGCGTCTGCGGATTTGATTTCAACAACCAATGGTTGTGAATCATTCCATGTCGCATTTAAACAGAACTTTAATTCTATTCGCCCAACTATATACAAATTTGTTGAAGCTCTTAAACATGAGCAACATAAAGTTTATATAGCATTGAACAGTGTTGGAAAACCACCTTTCCAAAACAAAACTTCTAAACAAAAGCAAACAATTGTTACTGATTTATTGCGAAAATAATAAGCAGATGAAATATCGCGGTTGCAATTTATAAAAGCTGTCTCATTTTACAGTTGCCCCCACATTAATTAAATGCCATACCTTATTATTAGGTTACCAATTTTATATGTTATTTTTTAATTTTTTATAAAATTTTAATTAAATTAAATTTTATTTTTTGATTTGATTTGATCTTTTTACTTCTATTTTCAAATAAACAATACATTTACGTTAATTTTTGGGATAACAATTTATTAAAAATAATAAGGATTCAACTACCTGATAGAAAACCGAAAAGAATCCACTTATATATTAATATATATATTATATATACAGTTACTCATAAAATAAAGCGTACACCTTTCATTTTTTTATATAATTTCATCATATTTACAAGAAATAATTTTTTTTTAATTTTTATTTTGTCGTAATTCGTTTCTAAGGACTTCTGTGCATTACAATAGATAGTTATAAATCAAAATCTTAGTTAATGTTAACGATAAAACACTTGTTTAAGGAAAAATACTGATATGCGACGTTACAAAATAAAGCGTACATGCTAAGAAATAATATAGATTGAATTACATTGAGTAGGTACAATTGCAATTATCATTGCACATTTTATTTTAGATCAGTTACTTGGTAGTGATTTATAAAAAGTGTAAGTTATTTCGCAGATTTATCTACATTTTAGTCAAAATGTATTCAAAAAAAGTTCATACAAGTTATTCCATTAGAGAGCATATTATTAAATTAGTTTGTCAAGGGAAATCACTACGACAAATTGGAAAAATTGTTGGCAGAACACATTCCACCATTCAAAAAATTGTAAATAATTATAAATATACAGGAACTCTTCATAGTAAATCTGGTCGTGGACGTAAGAAAATATTAACTGCAGCAAATGAAAATTATATTATACGACAAATTAAACGAAATCCCAAGACAAGTATCCCAAAATTAGCATCAGAAGTGTCGCAGATAATTAATAAACCAATATCCGTTCAAACAATTCGCCGCTCTTTAAAATTACAAGGCTATAATGGTCGTATTGCAAGAAAAAAACCATTTATTTCTAAAGTAAATCGATTAAAACGGGTGCAATTTGCAAAAACTTATCTAAATTCAAGTGAAGATTTTTGGAAAAGTGTTATGTTCACTGATGAGAGTAAATTTAATTTATTTGGTAGTGACGGAAAACAAGTTGTGTGGAGAAAACCAAACACAGAACTAAATAAAGAAAATTTATGTTGGACTGTAAAACATGGGGGTGGATCTGTGTTAGTGTGGGGGTGCATGTCGGCAAACGGTGTTGGTAATTTACACTTTATTGATACCATAATGGATAAATACCAATACATACAGATTTTGAATGATAATTTACGCCCTTCTGTCGAAAAAATGAAATTACCAGCCGTATATTATTTTCAACAGGACAATAATGATCCGAAGCATACGGCCTTACTGGTAAAAGAATTCTTATTGTACCATGTACCCAAACAACTAAAAACACCCCCACAATCACCTGATCTAAACCCCATTGAACATTTATGGAATGAGCTGAAGGAGAAAGTTAAACACCACGACACAAGCAATAAAGCTGCATTAAAAGCAAAATTGCTTGAAGAATGGTGTAAAATTTCACCGGAAGTGACCAATAAGTTGGTTCAATCAATGCCCAAGGGTCTACAAGCCGTTATAAAGGCAAAAGGTTACCCAACCAAATATTAATTTTAGAATTGTAATATTTAATAACAAAGTGTACGCTTTATTTTGTAACATGTAATTTCTTTTGTTTTTATTAAAAAATTTTTTTAATAGTAATACAAAATAAAAGTTTGATTTATAATAAGCTATTATGATGCACAGAGGTCCAAATAAACGAATTATGATAAAAAATAGTTTTAAATAAAATTGTTTCTTGTAAATATAATGAAATTATTATATTATTTCAAGGTGTACGCTTTATTTTGTGAGTAACTGTATATTTAATATATATTATAAAATAATCCACTCGAAGTTCGTGCAGTTTACCATAGGGATTACTTTTGGTTTTTTTGCTCGGAGTGCAGTTTACCACTTTGTTTTTCAGCTACCTGCAGTCGTTCGTGCAGTTTACCGTCACCCTTTAATAATCTTATTGTTAATAAGATTATGCAATAATTTAAAGATTTAATAAAATATTAATAATAAAATAAAGATTTATTAAGATCTAAATATTATATTCAAAATTTCATCAAAATCTAACAAATAGTTCTTGAGTTAAAGCGACGACGATACGGTTTTTAGTTATGAAGTGGGTGCACAATAAGCTACGTTACAATAAATTTAATATTATTTGATTTGATTTGACAAGCGCAATTTATGACATAATAGTTATTATTTAAGTTTTACGCTAGGCGGCGTACGCCGTATTTTAACATCTCGCTAGCGTTAAGTGTTTATTACCTATATAAGTTATTAATCAGTGAAATCAATATTAATAAAAATTATTAACCCATTCGTTTTTTTTTTAATTAATATTTTAATTAAACAATAAAAATATCTTAATTTTTTCAATTAAATTATATCAGGTAGGTACATTAATAATAATTACAATATCAGGATTCTCTGCTTAGTAGCCGACGCACTTAAGCATCAGACCGCGAGCAATGGCAAACCACCGAGGTAATCTGCCTTGAAAACCCTTCATGTGGTTAGCCAAAACCATCTCTGGGTTGTAGCGCTACTGTGTACAATATCACAGCAGTGACTGTTAAATATCAGTCTGTATGTATCTGTTAGTCTTAAAACGATTGACAAATGCTTTATTAGGCAGAGAAGTTTTTTACTCTTTTTTTTTTAATCGGTAAGTGTTTATTCGTTCATTGATAAGGAAAACATTCACGGCGGTTCATGTTTGCCTTCGTGTTTCGATTTCGGACTTCTGGCACCGTAACTATGCTAGTGATTATACAAAGTCACTGGTGTAGACAATTTATTTAATTAATTAGCTACTTAAAAATGAGTTTCGCTGAAAAGAATAATGGCAAATAACATCTTGTATGTTTGATGTACTGGTTATTATAACAATTATTTTATATATTTTTTATATTAGAATAAAATTCTATTAATGTTTAAATAAAAAATGTACTTATGCATAGAAATAAATTGTAATACACTAACTGTACTGGTAACATACAACACACTCTTGTCTAATTACTTCAATTAATTAAACAACGTTTAGGTAATTATCACCACTTAAATATAATTATCTAAATTCATATAAGCGAGAAACTCGAGAAAAAATTGAAAAAAAAATGCCATTTTAATATCTTCGAGAAGAATATTACGGTTTTGTTTTTCTCTTCTCTTATTGCTTATGCGAATGTAGTATAATTACTTTAATATTATGGAGGTGGTCACTTATTAGAGTAAATTAAAAAGTTTTATTCCAAGGTATTTCAATATTACTTAATAGGTATACATACCTGAAAGACTGGGTAATCATAATCGGCAGTGGCTGGAATTTGCACTTTGTAAAAACTTTGTTCAAATTCTGGCGAATGATCATTAATATCTTCTACTTTAATTACCACCCTCGTGGTTGACGATAGCGGAGGTGTTCCATTGTCCGATATTAAAACCTAAAGTAAGAATTTTTTTAAAGTTAAATTATATGATGAAGAATAGGTAGGTAGGTATAATTTAAATAAAAACACATAAATATTAATCAAATTCAAATCTGAACGTAAACCATATAGCATTTACGCAAAACCCAAAAATAATTTACTTTACTTCACACTAAATGAACATTTCTCTTGTAATTAAATATTGTATAAATTAATTTTATTAACGTGCTTGTAAATGAATTCAACTTGGAGAGTGCGAATGGTAGAAATACAAAATTCCTTCCAGTTTATATTATTATAAAGCACTCAACAATCAACCCCGCAATCGCACAATACTAGGTAGGTACTAATATAATGAGATTATTATTATTATTATTATTATTAGGTATAAAGAGTGATCTATTGCAAATATTATTTGTAGTAAAACGAAAGTTTAGTGCAAACTTGTAAATAAGAAGTTGGATATTTAAATTGTAAAATGTTCTAAATAGTTAAGTAGGGTAGTAACCCTTAAATTAAATTTTTAATTAAAATTTACATTTTCCATTTAGTATTAGACTAACCTAATTAAGTTAAAAATATACAAAGGCAGTTTAATAAACTAACTCAACTACTAAGTGACAACTTGTTTACAGCCAAAATAAAATGATTAGGTGAACCACACCATATACGTTAAATTAAGCTTTTAATGGAGCAGTCACACTATGCAAATTCCATGTCACTGTCGGGTGTTACAAAGGATTACTAATTAATGTGTTAAGTGATGGGATGTAATGACCATTTAAATTGCTTTCATCAGCATGCGTTCCCATTTTCCAGTCCTTACTGACGAACGAATTTTCTTTAGCGAAGATAGATGATGCGTCATTACTTGTCAAAAGTTAGGAAATCTCCAATAACAGCATTTTATTCAAACGACCAAAATTGCCAAATTAGATCTATTCACATCTATTCATCAAAATTTAGAAAACATTCAAGGGATTTAATTTAAAAAGAGTCTTAATTTTAAGAAGAATGCAAATTAAATTATTACTTACTTCGAGAACGTGTTCGTCTAAATATTCTCTCTTCAAACGTCTTGAAGTGGTTGTAATTAATCCTGTAAAATCAACATCATATTATTACTACTACTTAATACATTTAAACTAGAAATTGTAAGACATCAAATTCAGATCGCATCAACATAAGTATAGCTTGTATTTATTTACACTTGATGAAACATCGATACTTCGTCGGGACTTAAAATTTGTTGCCAAATAACAAAAGAAGGAAGAATTGCTTACATAATAAATTTATAAAATATGTAGTACTTGATATTTTAAATGTATTTTCTTCTTAAGAAATTATTAAAAAGTTGTCAAGTTAAATTTTATAATTCAATCATTGAATCGTAAGTTTATATTGAGTATAAAAATTAATTTAAAAAAATTAAAATTAATGTAACAATATCCACCCAAATAAAAATGTATTTTGGCTGGGCGAATTACTATGTAACTTTTGTAACTTATAATAATTATAACTTAAGGTTTTGCCAGAGAAATTACTGCTTTAGATCACACAAATTTACAAAAATAGCTTTTCGACATTTCTTTGAAAATATTAAACTGACTTAAAACGTGGGGCTATTAATTAAGAGCACCTCCTTGAAAACATCAAATTGACTAAAATCAAATTGACTCTTGACTTCTCCATGCCTCCTAAATGAATCCAAAACCCACGTCAAGCTAGCACCCCCAACTCTTCAAAATACAAAAAATTTTATACTATAATTATGCGCTAATTTCAGACAGTAATCGCGAATTTTGGGCTCCAACGGTTTCGCTATCAAACATAAATCTTTGGTGGGGGTGCTGAGTTGACGTCAAGCTAGCACCCCCACCTCGAAAAAATGACTTTTTTTAAAATTAAGTAAACCATAATTATGCACTAATTTCAGACAGTAATCGCGAATTTTGGACTCCAACGGTTTCGCGATAAAACATAAATCTTTGATGGGGGTGCTGAGTTGAAATCAAAATCCCAATAAGTGTGCAAGTTTGGTTGAAATCGGCCGAAGGGTTTAGGAGTGTACAACGAATAAATATCCAAAGAAACTCTTTAATATTACATATTATGTTAAATCGTTATTATTTTATTTCAAAAGTATTCAAAAATGTTTCGTTTCAAATGATAGTATCTTTTCAATTATTCCTGTGTTTTACGATTTGTTCTCAACCTTCTTCATAACTTTATTCTAATTATTGTCGTCAATCTTATTTTAATTATTGTTTATATTTTCTTCTTTATAGTTCCTTTCACATTACTAACTTATTATTATGTTATCGTATTAACAACTTCTATGTCTTACTTATTCTAACATATGTCACCATGGTTTATGTCACCATATCTTCTAAAAAGCAACGTACTTTTTTGAGAGCATGTTTGTAAAGATCAGGAGAGTGTTCCTGGCTGGTCAAAAACAAATTTCGCCGGAGTGAAGAAATTCTATCGCAGAAAACCATCTCTACCTCCCCCCCGTTCTCTATATTGATTAGAATCAAATTAAAACCAGTTGTATTGGAGGTGTAGTGGATTTTTTTATTTCAATTTAAAGAGCATTCCATACCAAATTTCTCATCAATCAAACTCCTTCAACCGGCTCCCTATCATAACCCCCCCCCCATCAGAACTCATCAACACTACTGAAGCTCCTGAAGAACTCAACAAACAAAACTGTCCCACTCTCCCAATTAAAACTAAGACAGCAGTTTCCTTCATTCCACCCCTCAACCCTCCCACATGACCCAGAAAAGCCCTCCATCTACACTTTGATTACAATTGTTAATACATGCGCGTTCGACAGTATTTTTCAAATATTGTTAACACAATGTTTCGATGAAGAAACCACCAAGACGATGATATACAGAAATAGTAATAGCAATAAATTTTTCAATTTACTGTCAAGAGTACATGCTAAAGGTATATTGAAAAATACATATAAGATAAGAGCTGAAGTTTTAATGGAACATTTTCCTTCAATTACAAAATTCGTAAATGGAGCTGATGGTACTTTAATCGATTGCCAAACAACGGTAGGACATTTATACAAACTACTTTTTAAAGATTATCCTAGTTTCAAAGAAACCTATCAGTGCAACAAAGGATGCTTAAAAAAGACAATTGAGTTCTCGTTAGTTCAAATGACTGCAAATGCAATTTTTACTCAAAATTATAATGAAAGTATGGAAAATAAAATTTTGATAAGAAAGCAGTGCCCTTGTCGAAGGAAATGCTCGGGCACTGAAATTGTAACAGTTTCAGAAATTGGTAAGTGATTTATCTAGGCGGATTTTCCTTTTCTTCAAATTTTTCGTTCTTTATAATTATTTTTTTTATATGATATTTTGTTACTTTTGAAGTTTATGACTCCAAAAATCCTGCAAAACTGCCATTTATCGGATTAAATAGCATTCCCCGAAGGATAAAATATTCATTTATAGAAAAGGAGTAAAAGCTGAAGGGGTTGGTTCAGTGGGACAGTTTTGTTTGTTGAGTTCTTCAGGAGCTTCAGTAGTGTTGATGAGTTCTGCTGGGGGGGGGGGGTATGGAGAGAACCAGTCGAAGGAGTTTGATTGAGAAGAAATTTGGTATGGAACGCTCTTTAAATTGAAATAAAAAAAATCCACTACACGTCCAATACAACTGGTTTTAATTTGATTATAATCAATATAGAGAACGGGGTGGGGAGGTAGAGATGGTTTTCTGCGATAGAATTTCTTCTCGCCGGCGAAATTTGTTTTTGACCAGCCAGGAACACTCTCCTGATCTTTACAAACATGCTCTCAAAAAAGTACGTTGCTTTTTAGAAGATATGGTGACATAAACCATGGTGACATATGTTAGAATAAGTAAGACATTGAAGTTGTTAATACGATAACATAATAATAAGTTAGTAATGCGAAAAGAACTATAAAGAAGAAAATATAAGAAGAACATTAACAACACTAATTAAAATAAGATTGCCGACAATAATTAGAATAAAGTTATGAAGAAGGTTGAGAACAAATCGTAAAACACAGGAATAATTGAAAAGATACTATCATTTGAAACGAAACATTTTTGAATACTTTTGAAATAAAATAATAACGATTTAACATAATATGTAATATTAAAGAGTTTCTTTGGATATTTATTCGTTATACACTCCTAAACCCTTCGGTCGATTTCAACCAAACTTGCACACTTAGTGGGATTTTGATTTCAACTCAGCACCCCCACCAAAGATTTATGTTTTATCGCGAAACCGTTGGAGCCCAAAATTCGCGATTACTGTCTGAAATTAGCGCATAATTATAGTTTAAATTTTTTGTATTTTGAAGAGGTGAGGGTGCTAGCTTGACGTGGGTGAATCCAAATTTAGTTGATTTTTGGTAAATGCCGTTTGGTTTTCGTCGGATTTGTAAGCGATTTAAAACGAAAATTTATTACATTCAAAATTTATTAAAAATAGAAAATGGAATAAAACTTAAAATTATTTACAAAAATTTAAATTAGAGATTAACTTTCCTCCGGCTTCCCAAGCCTAGGCCCCTCTGCACAATTTGCAGGGCCATGGAAATCCCTTGCGCGTTATATGGTTCTCTTCGTTCACAAAATCCCCTGTTAGATCGCGTTTCACCGCAATGAATTAGCTGAAGGCTCCGTTTCTTAAACTCCAGTTATCTCTAACCAAAGGATAATAATTTATACACAAATAAGTAGGTAATTGTTATAACTTATAAGAGTTGTATTCATGGAAATAATTATTATCGGAGATTCAAAAACTGGCCTTTAGTGCAAGCAAATTAATTTATTTCATACATAATTCGACAGCATATTCTAAGAAGCTGTACTGCATAATATCAGAGTTAATTTATTTTTAGATGTATTTCTGATTCCCTAACGTTAAAAACAATTACGAGTAACATCTCTTATAAATTATAATAGTGCTATGAGCGGTAATCGAACTACTGCGAACCTGAGTTACTAAAGGAAAAAGAGTTCCAAATTACGCAAATGCTGAATTTTACGAGTCAAAGCGTAATGTTGTCTTAATTGTTTTATAACGCAACTTCGAAAATAACGAAAACCGAAACGACGCAAAGCGAGAACTGGGTGTATTTTGTATTTAAATTGGTAAACCATTTCTAAATCTCCATTATTATAGTATTATAAAAACTTATTGTTTTTTTGTTCTAATAAACAGATTGACTCAATAGTAATAATTATAATCGCACGTACTTATTGTTCCTAATAGTATGATGAATGATGACAATCACACTGGTAGCATTATAAAATAGTATCAGATCATTAAAAATTTTGAGCAAAAATTTTTAATCTGGAATCATTTTTATAAATAATTCATTTCCCAGCAGAAAATGTATTATTAATTTGTTTATTATTTTCTTTATGATTAGAAACATATTATGCATTAAAAGTTCCTTCATTGTTATCATAATATTGATTATTATCCAAGTGGATAAGTAATTCCAACGAAATGAAGTTTATATCCGTGAAAAGTAAAATAAATAAAGAAATTTTCAAGAAACTTTCTGTACGTCTTATTAGCTCTCGAGAAAATCGATGCAATGTATTCATCTTCTGCTTCTAAAATTAGAAAGGCATTTAAAAATAAGAAGTCTTCTGTTCGTTAATACATGCGTGTTGCTCGAAGAATATTCATATGAACCATGTAAATTCATATGACCTCATGAATATTCGTCTACAAACATGACATGCATGAAGTCGGCTTAAATAAAATAAACATCAAAGAACTGAATGAATTTTGTTTTAAAAAATGGCATTCAAATATTCCGCAATAATAAAAATTCGTGAAAATGGCGCTTAAAATAGCACAAAAAATTTGCCATTTTATGCATAAAAATACTTTATAATATAAGCATTAAAAACTTTTTTTAAATAAAATTTATTTGAAAAGTAGCACAATAAAAAAGTAATAAAGTAAAAAAGTACTAATAATAATAAAAAGTAACACAATAAAATAATTACTCTATAGGTACATCATTTCTAAAAAATGCGATTATTAAATGTTTTTCTAAATTTTCCATTAAAAATATATTGCGAGGATTTAGTTATTTATAGATTTATAATTATGGAAAAACCGCGTTCTACCTTCACACTGGTAATTGGGGCGTTCAAATTTCTCAATAAGGTTTTGTGGTATTTAAAACACTAGCTATTTGATGTATTATATTGAATCCAATATTTTTGACCAATTCTTCGTTTCATTTTTTATTTATTGCTAAACTTATGTATATCCCCTGGAACTTTTGAACTGCCATTTTGAAAGATATTTACTACATCTATATAGCTTCTGTTAAAGGAAGATCTCTTGATTCCAGGTTCCTAATAGAAGAGCTAATGTAGCTATAATACGGTTTTATAAAATTATGTCCTTAGAGGTAGACGTCTGCCGATTTCGATTTCCTCATATTTCCAATATTTACCTCACAAAATTAGTGACAGCAATTTTTTTTAATTTACCAAAAATGTGCTAAAATAAGCACTAAAAAAGCTTTAAAATAAATCTACATAAAAGTATCAAAATAAGCATATAAGCATACAAGAATAGGGTAAAATGACTTATTTATATCGAATTAAAGGACATTTATAACAATTACACTTACGCTATAAATAATTATGAATAGCAAATTTTCTAGAAATCCGTACTCTAGTAATTACAAAAAACAAATTAAATTATAATACTAAGTACGTATCTGTAATATAAAACTTTTAAACGCAAATGAATGGTTTAGTACAGGAAACGTAAATAATATGTAACTACAATCAAGTTGTAACGATTTTGAATTCCACCTTATTCATGTTGGATGGACGTATAATGATCATATAGGATTTGCTAAAAACACTAGAGGATAGATGTATTAAATGAGACGAAATATGCTTTTTTGTCTTGAAAATTTTCCTTTTTAAATAAATATATTGATTTAATTATTTTACCAACCCAAAATATAATGATTTTCGCTGATAAACTCTGCAATAGAATAAAATAACAGTGTTATACTGCCGTCCTAAGCTAGAAAGCAGTATCTCCATTTTTTAACATTTTTATTTATATCGCGCTTTTGAAGATTATTACAACAATATCTGTGATCCTGTAACTCTAAAAACTAGTAAGACTAATAGTTATATGCAATAATTAGTAGTCTTACTGCTTTTTAGTGTTGCAGGATCACAGATATTGTTGTAATAATCCTCAAAATCGGTATAAATAAAAATTTTAAGAAATGGAGATACTGCTTTCTAGCTTAAGACGGCAGTATTTACAACTTAAAAAATGATTTATGTTTTTGTCCCACTTGGTACTTAAAATGTATTAACTGAGACTGGATAACTTGGAGCAGCTATTTACAAAATTGCAGTTTTTCATTTAAACCTAGTCTTTCTGGGTTTTGCAGAGTACGGGGTCAAAAACTCTCAGCTCTTAAACGCTTCGTGAAAGGGGTCCGAAAGTTATGGAAGCTACCGCAGGGTTAACCACAAGTAGCTTCCAAGGTAATCTCGCCGAATGATTGCAAGATGAGAAGCTAGCTATATCATGGTATACAGTATACACAAACAGTAGTTGGCATGGTGATTGTTAACACGGATTCCGAACTTGATTGGTGTGTTATGTGCAGTTAACATAATATACAAAATGAAATTAATATTTCGATAGAAATTTGGATAATTTAATTATGTTTCTTCAGCCTGTTTACATATATATGTTATAGTATTTATTTTTTATATATATATAGCAATTTAAATGTGTTTAAAAATCGAATTTACTCTAACTATATAAAATAAAAAAATAAAATCAATGCTTTACAATATAATAAGTGAAGTTTTTAACCAAAACTTATCAAGATTATGTCATATTGGAATATTCTAGAAATTTAACTTCCCACAAACTACTGAAAAGACAAAAATGTAACTTAATATCCTCAAAATCAAAATATATTTAAAAATCCGTCAAGTTAATCCGAAAAATTTTTAATTTCACTTTACCTCATTTAACTAATTAAAATTTTACCCATTATTTAAAATCAAAAGATATTTTTTGAATAATGATCAAAAAAATTATTGCTATTAATAACAATAATTAAAAAATTTGTTTTGAGCGAATGTTAAATTTTTAATTGATATAAATTAAATACCTATATAAAATAATTGTATTACTAAAAAATGCTAACAAGGTAGATTTCTAACAGCATTACAATGAATAAAATTTAATTTAACTTGGAAAAATGCAAGTTAATTATAAACAAGTTAACAACTTTTCAATATAAAGTTAGAATTTGTATAAAACTGACTAACGCTTGAATCCAACAAAAACATATAGTAAAACTTGAATTTAAATCTAAATTACATCAACTTTTTGCAGGAAATGTATCATATACTTTAAAGTTTTAAATTATAATAAAATCTGATTAATTTTTTACATTAATTAAGTTACTGCACTAACTCAGTTAATTAATAGCACATAGCTTCAAAAGCATCATTTGAAAACAAAAATAAATGTATCTACTGCAGAAAGTTTATTTATTTTGCATATAGGATAATTCAGGAAAACTAAACAGGAGTGATTTTGTCATTTAACTGATGTAGTCGAAATACGCTCGGTTAAGTCAATTTGATTTTTTAAATAAATTAAATTATAAGCTACCCGCCGTTTACTTAACTGCAACTCTAACAGTACAAATCTAAAGATATAACTCTAAAAAATGGTACTGAAAAAGTGTCTGATTGGTTACAACGATTAAAATTTACCTTCATTTTAGAGTTGCAGTTAGTGGTTAATCTAGGGTTAAATGCCAAATAAACACACCTGTTACATTTTCGGAAGGCCACCCTGTATAGTATCACATATTTTTGTAAGTTATAAAAGCTTAACAAGGTGATAAAAGAGTGTACTATGTATTGATTAATTGCTAATAATTATAAAATCTGGAATTAGTTCCAATAGGTTAATAATAAGAAAACTCCACGGTTCAAAATTAATTACAAATATTATGTAGAATAAAATTTAAAATCAATTTTACTGAAAGTTCTTGTGCATTATAGTATGTATTGACGTAGATGTTGATTAAAATTATTATTAAAATCAATTACGGTACTTGCAAAATAGGTCGTATCAAATGACAATGTGTTTTGTTCCCGGTTTCCATGTATTTTATTTTGTTTATATTAAATAAAATTCTGAAGAAGACGACAAAAATCGTCGAAAGCTTAAGATATATTTGATTATATTATTGAATTTAACTTGTTATTTATAGTTTAATTGTTTGCAAAATAGTATACTATCAAAAATTTATCAGCTAAATTCTAACTCGATTGTTCCGAAAATAATATTTTATAACTGATTTATTGGTAATATCATTGGGAATACAAGGTACAATGATAGAAAACCCAATAAACTTGCTTGGTTCAAGTTAGTGCAAGTAAACGAACAGAACCTTATGTTATTTTAGGAAACCCACGATTGGTGCACTTAATGCACGAATTCTCCTTCCTATAAATAGAGCATTAACTAGTTGAAGTTCGGTAAATAATTCAATAAACTACGTTAATTAGATTATAATAATATTTAACAAGTTAATGACGAAATTATTAGAAAAAAAACTCCACAAAAAGAAAAATTTATTATAATATTTGCTGAAATGTCTTTTAAGATAAACCGATTTTTTTAAAACTTTTAAAGCTATAGAGTATAGACCAATCAAAAATGATTATTAGGCTTATAGTGAAAATTTAATAAGTTTCTAATAACAATTCCAAATATAATTATGTGTTTTTCTACTTTACTTTCAAATTGTTATTACAACTATCGCAGGTCGAATAAAAAAATATATAATTAATTAAAATTAAAATAATATATTACACATCTTCAATGTTTATATTTTTGACGGAATATGTAGAAGAAGACTGGCGCCAGTCGAAACTAGTTAATTAAATAAAAATATATTTAATTATATACTTCATTAATTTAATTTTAAATTAAAAAAGTAGTCCGGTAAATTCGATCGTATAGTCTACGCATAGATAGATACTTCTTTCACAAATAATATCCAACGCTTAACGAGAGGTTATCGTAAACATCCAAATAGCTTTAGCGCATGGCCGGTTTAGGGATTATCCATATAAGGGACTTTTCATCTACAGATGCATACTGATTTGCGATAAAGCATGACACGGGCCAATAATAATTTAATTTTTTGTATTTCTGCTTTGTTTGATCTTAAAATTAATTTTATTTTACTAGAAATTAAATTATAACATTTCAAGTACGTGCTCGGATGTTCTTAGCTTATTTGTCATTTAGAGAACTATTAGAAAAGACGTAATCAAAATCAGCAATGACGTTAGTTATGTAATAGGAAGGTTTTGAAGATGTCACACTGAAGGTGGAACCCAATAATAAGAAATCAATTTTGAAAAAAGAAGGATGTTCAGAAGTATTAATATTTTGGAAATAAACTTCTGGATCTGCACTACCCCTCTGTTTTAAGCATTTTACATGTACCTTCATTATATAAGTAGTTGAGAATTTCTCGAGATTGTAGTCAAATGAAACAAAATAATATGGTTTGACGTTTCGAGTCCTTTTATTGATTCATTATCAGGGCTAAAAAAATACAAAACAAATAAAAATGTTATAAAACGATCACGTAAAACTTCGCAATTAAACCTTCCATTCAGCTACCGGTGGACAAAGCATAAATCAGCAGTAATTCTTCTACATAGCAAGGATTTGGTCTACAACGGATAAGAACATCCTCCTGGGAAAATTCTTCTATCACTCCACCACACTGGAAGTGATAATCACTGTCGATTGTATTCGACTCGAAGTACTCAAAGACTGGATACTCCAAGTACCTTTAATGTACTCGGTACTCAGTCCAGAGTAATTTATTTTAATTGATTTATACTTGACAAATTTAGAACCAGGAAAATGTGTTCGAGCACTTGTCGTGATGCTCTTACAGACGAAAATTTTGAAAAACTAGAAATTCTTAAAACAAATAAAATAGAAATGATCTGAAAACCTTTTGGGACTACTTATTTTAAAGGAAGAGGATACCTTTACAAATTGGGCCCCAAACACGGGAAACCGTAAGTTATATGTCAGAAATCAATTCCTTGCTTGTAATAAAAAGTTCATAAAAGCTGAATGGGTTCCCGATAATATGACGAGTACAGAAGAGTTCGTCATATTATTATATTTTCACTTTACAAAGATCGGAGATTCATTTACCAAGGCAATTGGCGTATTAAAAAATAAATAACTTCAATAAATAAATTAAAATAAACATTTACAATTTTCCCCGGTGATTTCGTATAATGAGCAAATAATAAAGATATTCTCTGTAACATAGTGTACATAGTATACATACATACATTATTTATGTGGTCACATGCTAGAAGGGAATAAGTACATAGAAATCTATGCAGACTTACTCTCCCTTCTAGCACGTGGCCACAGATTTAGCAAAACATTTAATATTTATTTATTTTTTATTTATCTTATCTTCATTAAATAGCGATGTCGGTACTATTTTTAAACCCAATATGAAAAATTTATATTAAAAACATAAATTATGATTTCTTAAATGTGTAAATAAAAAATCGAAGTTTTCAACCTCAAAGGGATTGTAATGTTGACATAATAAGTTATGTAACGATCGAAAAACAGCTTATCAAGATCAAACTTGACATTTTACATACATTTTCTTTTGCAACAAAGATTTTCGCCTTATTAAACCGAATATTAATACTAAGAAGAAAATTTTCAACAAAGGAAAATAAATTAATGCTTGCTTTTCAGCAAGCTTTTGGTCTTTTTATTTGAAAACACAATGTTGGTCGACTAACAGTATACCTAATTCCTTAATGCAAATTACCCTTTATATTGTAAAAATTTTTAACTTTAAGAAAGAAAAATGAGTTTTAATATATAATATATTATTATTATAAAATTAATTTTCTTTAGGAAAAATAAAAAAAATATATTTAAAATTTAGGCATGATTTAGTTTATTCTTTATCAATGCCGGATGGCTTGAATTTTAAAATTATGTTAATACACTGTACTAAGAAAAGTAAACACTTGAAACTTAATTAACAAGTGAATTTAAAGCGTTCACCAAATTGTAAGGAAAAGACTATTTACGTTTAAGGTAGGTATAATAAAATCGGAAATGAGAAATAAGCTTATCTTAATTTTTGATGTTAAATATTATCACTTCTGGCAAAAGATATAATATTAAGATATTAGAACAAATTTGTCTAATAAAATATAACTGTGCCGTTGTAATGAATTAGGAACAAAGCTTTACGAAACAAAGCTGGATTCATACTTTTAAAGCTATCTTAAATTTACTCGTGAAAATCCTTTTTGTAAGCAAAAAATATATTCGAAAGTAATAAAATGTGAGTCAATTATTATACGCAATAATTATTTCCAAGTATAATTCACATTCATTAGCAGAGGCAATTAATCAGTAATGTTGGGATAAAGTTGTTCAAATGTTTATTTTGTTAATATTTTAAATCTTCGGTGTTTTAACGTTTTCGAATGCCCAAAAGTTTAGCAATTATAAAAGTTTAAGTTCACTTTTTAGTATTTTCCTTAAGGTTACTAGGTACAAAGGATTTGTTAGCTTTCACATCACGTATTATCTATTTTTATGAAAATGAAAGACTTGGAAAACTTTCAAGTGCAACATTTTTCACGAAAACCTAATTTGTGTAAAAACTGTTTCAAGTTCTTTTTTATATTATTTTAAGTGTTAATAATTTTGCACCGAAGCATTTCGAGTGGTGTAAACTACAAATTATTATGTAACAATTTTCACGTAAAAACTAAAAACCTGTGAAAATTAAAAATATTAACATATCTTTATTGCGAAGCCTGTACGTTTGTAATTATTTATTAAAATAATTTATTGCACTCAGTAGAATTATACTTATTTCTCACTATTAGCTTTTAAGTTAATTTATATTTAATGCCCATAAAAAAAGTTTCTGAAGGAATAGAAGTTATCACTTAGTAAAAAAATTGATGTTTATACTTTTATGAGTGTATCCCAATAAGTCATAAAATTTTTATGAAAGTTATCATATCATATGGGTATTTATTGCATCTATAAATATTAATAAAACGTCAAGAACATATATTTCAGAAATTAAAATAGTTATAATAATTGAATCTCTTAGTATTATTTAATTTCGAGTGTCAGAGAATTTTCCTGCTTAGTTTGGTACCTATCCATAATTATAAAGATAATTAAAATAAAGGTAAATATTTTTTAGAATTACTAAAATATCACGAAAAACTATATGTGCACGTAATTAATGTTGATTTGACTGCCTACCGAAATATTACTAGTGAATATTATATAATTTAAACTGTGCCAAGGACAAATTTGATAGTATCTATCTACAACATATGAACTTTTATCGATTCCAAAATTTCAATTAATTTTTTAACCGTAAACTGATATTAGAATTATAGCATGAAACAGTTGTGATAAGTTTTACGAGTACAATAGTGAATAATATCGAAACATGCCATTATCATTATGGTTTTTTTTTCATATAATTTCTATGATTTTCCTTGCTAGTTTTTTGGAAGCCGATTATGTTTGTATTACTTTGGTGATTATAATAACTTATATCTTCAAAAATAATATTATTATACTATTTTCTAGAATGCATTTCATATTTGCACCTTCACTGTAATATCTAAATAAACATACACGACAATTTTCCGGTTATAATTTTCTATGAAGGGCCATAATTTATTATTATAATCGTTAAACATTTTACTTTATTTTTAGTTTCACTACCTAAAAATTATATGCAACAGAAAATCTAATTTCAAAGCTATTACAATAATCGGAATAACATTGAATGCACACGTTCGATGTGCATAACAGCATAACTAATAAAATCTAAGTCAACACATGAAGCGTTTATAACGGTTCGGAATTTTCAACACCATTATCTTGTGAGAAAGAAGAAAATATTATGATAAAAGATAATAATTCTTGCTATGATTTTTTATGCGGTTTAAATTATAATATATTTTTTATGTCTTTTTTTTGTACAAAATTTGTTTATCTTCAGTTTCAATAGTTTAAAAATTGTATGACATGCATCGGCATTTTTTAATTAATCCCTTCTAGACGAAAATTCCAAAATTCCCTAAGAAAAATAATTAGTGATTATAATATGTTTATTTTTCCTTTTCTTTCTATCTTTATTTTGTTATTAATACTATATTGTTTTGTAATTACGTGATAATTCATTTCTAATTAATTTATTACTTATTAAAACTTATTATTTTAATAAGCACAGGTTAATCAAAGTATTAATGTGTATAAGACCCGGATTAATAATCTCATTGCTCACCTATAAATAATAATTAATTATTAACTTTTTTTATGACTCTTTCATAAAAAAGTTAAAAAGTTTTAATATTTTTAAATTCTTTTATCGTAATGTCCTCTCCAAAACAGGCTGGATTAATTTTAAATCTTAATTTTGAAGCTGAGAATGCAGCTTAACACTTTTATTTGCCGATGTGGTGCAGCCACTTTAATCAAGACTTACTATGTTTAAAACATGCGGTAAATGGTAGGTAGTAAGTGACAGCAGTACCGTAGCATAATTGTAGTAACTTTTATGAAAAGTACTACTTATAAAAATTTTAAATACATGAATTTGAATAACAATTAAAATCTTATTAATTCACACGAATTTCATTTGATGTCATAAACGTCTGCTTGCGTGATATTAAATATGTATTATTTTCTGTTTTACACGATATCAAGTATTTGTATAAATTTGACTGTCCAAAGCAGCGTTTTCAGTCCAGATAATATAATACTATCAAGATCAAAGATGGTATACTATAATTATTTTTCTAAGAGCCGGTCTTTTCATTTCCAGTTAAGCGAACTGTCAATTAACAAACTTTTATTTTACAAACAGAAACAAAATTTATTTTTATAAAATTAAATAAAAAATCACTAACGTTACTACGCGACCAATAGTTTATTAATTGATAGTTTAACTGGATTTGAAAAAACCGACTTTAAGTAGTTTATAAATCAAGCACGTAAACTATCTTGAGATCTAAAATATTGAAATTTGGTCAAGATTTCAACTGTGAATGTTTTTGACATGTCCAGAACTATTATCATTCTTTCATTACATTCCCTTTGTCTACTGTTTAAGGATTTTTAATTTCCCTGTACAGTTGCCGCTTAAGGGCAACGAAAATATTTTATTTTTTTTAACTATTATCCTAGCCGAAACTTAGCTGAAAAGACTTGGACCAACATCCTCATGAGAAAGTGTAAGAATAAAATATAAACGTAAAGCAAATACGAGTAAAATTATTTGAACTACATTAAAATTGAAACAGCTACTAACTAGGTCAAATTTTATTACAATTTATTATTTATTGTAAGATTTACAATTTCAAAATTAAAAAATAGTAAATAATAATAAAACTTTAAAGGATTATTAACCCAATATTAGCAATGGCTTAAATGGTGTACTTTATCGTCCACTTTTAAGTATAAATTGTTTCAGTTTTTATTTTCCTTCCAAGTAAAATTAAAAATAGCTAGAAAATTAAGTAATTAACAGTTTCTAAAAATGCGGTTGAGGTTATTTGAAATTCAAAAAATTTTTATTATAATATTTTTTACAAAAATATCGTAAAACCCTAAGTTTGAAGCGAATAAAACGTGACGATTAAAAATCAAAACGATGACCGCAAGATTAATATTGTTTACTTTAATTTTTCTGTCAGCTACCCTCGTCAATATTGAATTTTTTAATTACCTATTCATTAAGTTAAATAATAATTTTAAAAATATTGTTAAAATTAATACACCAAAAATGTTTGTAACTTTTAAACCGTTTAGTTGAACACATTTTTATGACCGCTACTGTAAGTGGCCAGAAAATTCCGATTGCAACGACTCGATTCAATTAGCAAATAATAATGTAATTAGTGGTTGTCCTTTGAGTTACTTTGCCGGTAGCTTGGAAAAGCTGCACTATTTAATAACCAATGCAGTCACTTGGCCTAGATACTTTTGATTTAAAACTGCTAAGATAGTTTGTTGTAAAGTTCTGGAGCTATACAAATAATAATGAGAAACTCACGCCCAACTCAAACATTCTAACTGCGCTTTCTTGTGTATTACCGTCTAAAGTCGGCAATTCACCATTGAACGATGTTAAACAAGTTATAGACTTTTAGAAAAAGATTTACGTAGAAAGTATACACCGCAATCCTAGAAGCAGAATACGAATTCTGGAAATAGAAATAGTTGAATAAAATAACTTATCAAAGCATCCTTTAGAAACTTTGACAAAATGTCTCAAAGAATGTTTTCCTAATATCGGGAATTTGCTCTAAATATTTTCAGTTTTACCTGTCACTCACTACAGCATCTGATGAAAAAGCTTTTCTATTCTGAAGCGAATTAAAACCCCATTGGTAAAATAAGACTTAACGGCTTAGCTCTCATGAATATACACGGAGACATAAATATTAACGCCGCGACAACATAACAAATATTTTTGCATTCAAAAAATAAGATGCTGGAATTTAAAATAAATTGTAAACAGTGAAGTGTATACAATTCCACTGATATTATTTTTAATTTAAATATTATCATTTTAAAGGATTCAAAATTAATTCCCCTTCGAGGTTCTTTTTATAGTTCAAAGTTTTTTAAAATGATAATTTTATTTTAATATTACTAAATTAATATTGCTATATAAAAAAACATTCTTGCCCGTCTTTCCTTACATAACACATCTCCGATTGATTAATTTTAAGTTACCAACGTAAAGTTTAAGAATTACGGGAGTGACGAATCAGTGCGGCATTCAGGCTGCACAACCTGGGCAATTATGTTTAAATTATATTAATCAAATTTGGACTTAGAAAAGTACTACTAATTTAATTGTGATTATAAATCTCGTAAAACAAAACTATCAAAAAGTGATATTAAGCACTGATTAATATTAATAGTTGGGTTTTACAGACAGTTGGCGAGCAGTAAACTATCGGTTTTATTGCCTAGGTTGTAAAATAACACTTTATCGATTACTAAATCTTAATAAGTTAGGAAATAGGTTATTATTTACATTTATCTTAATGAAATAAAAACAAGTTTAATATAATTATTAAGTATTTGCTATTGCTTTGTCCTTTACTAATTCATTGTAAATAAAATAGTATGCATACCTCGGTGTCAAGCTTCTTTATAGCCTTGCGTTACTAGTTGATTTCGGCACTTCGCGCCTCAGTCAACAATCCTAACGCACAGCTGCAATAAAGCATTTTCCCCTCGGCACGTAATATACGTATGCACTACTATAAAATAATCGGACAAAAAATTATTTTCAATTAAAGTTTTCAAATTAATTCAAATGTTTTATATCGAAAATGTCTTAGCGAATAAATTATCTTAATTATTAATAATATCATAAATAATAATAAATAGTACCTACTATTTTTTGCATAATGTAGAGCGAAAGTTTTTTTTGCTTATTAATTTTTTTAGTTGAAATAATTTATATAATATACGACGTAGAAACTTATCTAAATTTTTAATCTGATTTCGCGAGTAAGATATGGTGTGTCAAATTCACCTTAATTTTGCAATTTTCAAGGTAGAAAAGTTTTACTTTTTAATTTATTTATGCTTTTTGAAAAGTATTTGTTTTGTTTTTCAGGTGTTTACAAACTATTTAATTATATTTTTTAATATAAAAATTGATTTCAAAATTATTATGAATGTTCACAGTTTGCTAATATAGGTATATTCGATTACAGTTCTTTACCTAATGAAATTCAATAAGATAAACTAGCTAATTTGCAGCTAATTTGGAAAATTTGAAAACTCCTTCCCCCTTTCATCATATTTCAATTTAATCATATATTCACTTTTATTGGTATTTTCAAATTTCATTAAACGTCTTTTTTGATTAAATTTTGTTATCCGTTTCAACGCACAAACTAAAATAATTTTATTTTAAACATTCGGTTAAGGTTTTTGTAAAAAAAAAATTAATTAGCTATTATATAATTCTTATGAAAGCTTTCAAAAACGTTCAGAAAATTGCAATCGTCTGCCACTATCCGTCAAGTTGTTTTGTAAACGTACAAAAACAAGAAATTACTTTATAAGTATTTTTTACTAAAGACCAACAGTAGGACTTTTTGTGGCAAGTCTGAAGGGTTTATAATTATAGACGAGTCACAAAAAGTCCTTTTGCTCCGAATAAAAGATGCTGTATTTTCTTTTAACAGAAAAAGGTATTATTATGTTTAATTAAAACTAATAGTAACGCATTGAATGTCGACTATCACCAGCACTGAAATAAAAGATAAATAAATAGTCATTGCTTAGTAGTAGCTACATAAAAAAGTGAATCTTGGAAATTTTCAATAACAATTTTTTTTACATTTTCAGGAAAAATAAATTTTTGTATTCTTCGAAATTGAAAAGTAGAAGTTTTCCATAGAGAAAATGTTATTTTGAATACATTCAAATGTTTTAATGCGTTCAGATTGAGAACAATAATAATTGAGCACAAATAACATATCAGTTAAATTTCCAGTTAGCGGTTAAGACGAATTTCCACCTCATGTCATCTCTAATGAATACTAATATTAATACTAATAATAATAATACATGTTTCACGCTGACACACATGTAAAGTAAAATTAATGTTATAACTAGATTAACCGAATAGAATATTCTCTGTAAAGTCATATTACAAAGTTTACATAAACACATAGACGTGCATATGTTCATCATACATATAGCTGTATGAACACAGCGTGAAATTACCTAAGGTGATAAAATATAAATTAAAACAATTACGAACAAAAATTAATAATTTAGCAAAAATAATACAAAGCTTTTGTGAATATAAAGAAACTTGGCTTACAGTTAATAATAATTTATAAATAAATTTATCTCGACGAGATTTATTTATTCCGGCGATATACTAATTGAATTTATTTTCTACTATCACCAAAAGTAGATACAACACAATACATACTCAACTAATTTAAAACAACAAATTTCTATGGAAATTCAAGTCACATTTTAAATAACAAACAAAAATAAAATAATCTTAAGAAAGGAAATTTCGTATTTTTATTATCTAGAACTCGTTATCGATTACTCCAAGATGCAAATGTAATCTTATTACAACCGTCAAGAAGTTTATTGTTAAATTACAATGTCAAATTATTTATACAAAACCTAAGTTTGAATCTTTTACTTAATCAGATTATAAGAAAATCAACAATAAAAAATTTCCGATAAATTTGTTTTTTAAATCACCAAAATTGTTTTTCGCAACAAAAAATATTTGATAAATTCGTCAAGTTTGTGTGAATAAGGTTGGCAATTTTCTAACATAATAATAAAAATTTGCATTCATAATATATACCTACACCCGTGCATTCTGATGATGCACACAAATATTCAAATTCTCTATAAAAGTTTGGCATAAAATAGCTCTATAGCTATCAATCACGCGATCATATAATTATAGTCAATACTGACAAGTTTCTGCAATATTTCTCGGTAACCTATTACTACATTACATTATTTTAGGAACTTATGAACTCGATGTCGAAGTCGATAAGTAACAAATAAATGGGTATTGCATGCAGTATTAGGTACCTACATTATTAAACTGACATAAATTCTGCTTTGACGTTATTTTGCAATTTACATAAAAGCTACCATACTATACTCTTGCATCTAAAGATCAAAAATACGTCGAAAGAAAATTTGCAAATATTTAAATGTATACATGTTGAAAATTTTGTTTATTATTTGGTTCGTGCTCTGCAATCCAATTCTGGGATTTTCACGTAATTTGGTATCAAGTTTTGGTGACTGCCATACCATTTCTTAGATAATAAAATTTCTTATACCTATATAGCTAATACCTGCTGCTATTTTTTATTAGCTGCCAAAAACACCGCTATTAGATGCTTTATGTAATTAAACCAAAACAAAATGGTGTCAGGTTTATATTTATACCTTTAAACTTTACACCTATCTTATGTTTTAACCACCGACTGTTAAAACGGGTCTTAAGGGTAAAATGTATGTACATCAGGTGTTTAAACAAATTACTTCGGAAGCAAAATTCTAACATTATCACCCAAATGTAAAAGCACCTTGATTATCTCGGCAAAATAAGCGCAATTGATGATTCTTGTTATTTGCGGTAGCAAAAAATAAATAAAAATTTCGAATTATATGAAACGTTTAACTGAATATGCATTACAACATCAATAAATGCGTGTTTCCATAAAACTTGCAATAATTGCAAGAATAATAAATTTCCACATTTTCACTAGAAAATAGGCCAAAACTACCATTGCACTACAATTTATTGGCAATTCTTCTTGATTACCGTAATTGGAAGATTGCCAGTACTGAGAGTTGCCTTTGCCCTTTACCGAGAGTCTAAGTTCTCTTATAATCAGGAATAAAATATTACGTCATCATGTGCTTAGTAGAATATCATCCAAGTATTTATTAGTTTAAAGTATGTCATACCAAACTTTTAATCGCAAATTTATTAGAAAATTATTCGCAAGTACAACAAATTCGTATTAACTATAACTACATTGCCAATAACTTGAGGAATTTATATTATTAATCTTAATTATCAGAGCAGCGCTAAGCCGAGAATCGCCTCGAAAATGTTTATGGTAGAATTGAAAACATTATGGGCACTAGCGTAGATAATGTTTTAATGTTTCGACCACTACGTTAAATTGGTTTAGTATTAAATATTTCTTCCTCTCGTAGGTTTAAAATTAGAATAATATTATCTTATTCGACGAGAGGATAATGAATGAGCGACCAGCGAGTGTCGTAATTCATTCAAGGTTGGAAAAGAAAAAATAATGAATTTATTTTACGATTTTCCTTATCTTGTCCTCGTAATACCTGCATGATTGTGAAATGTCAATCGTCAGTAATATGGTTAACGATAATATTACTAGAAATTAATTTCAAAATACATAATAGTATTTCATAGTACAATACCGCACATTTCGATTAACTGCCGCACAATATTTCTCCATGATAATAATAAAAATAATAATTTATAACATGGAAAATCTAATACAACAGCAAGCTTCGAGTGTTAAAAAAGAATAATTTTTTTTCATCTCTTATATAAAGGTGTAATTAGGACAAAATAGGTTACAAATATGACAGTCTGAAATTTTTGATTGAGGCCCATTGATAAAGAATATCGAATCTATTGAAAATCCTCGATTCAATAGCAGAAAATTTAATTTAATGGCAGATTCGAATGTGCTATTAATGGTGTAATAGATTTTCCACACATTTGTATCCTTTATTCTCCGTTTTAATTACCTACCTACTTATTCTGACTTTCATTAACACACCGTGTACAGTTTCATGTGCTCCACCGCAAATTGATTATCTACATCTACACGCTTTACTTAGAGAGAGTGATAAATATTACTGTTTCTATAAAGTATTGGTTTGGCGGTAAGTTCCATTAACGCAATCGTTAATGAAAGAAACAAAAATCGTTTTCAACTTAATGTTAGTTACGCTCCATTTTGTAAACGAATTTTTTTTCCAATATATCACATCAAAAAATGTAAAATAAACGTCCAACAATTCAACTTTTTTTGTCATCGCCATTAGGTAGGTTATAAATACATTAGTGCCCACAACGACAACGATTCTATGATTTTTAACTATTCAATGCAGGTGATAATTTAAGAATATTCAGTGGGGTTAAAAAAATTCGATGTACTAAATTTCTAACAATATTTACAGAACTACCTACGTACATAATTTAGATAATATTTGCAATAATTTATACTAAACTATGAGTTTATCGCTCTAGTTTTGTTTGTACTAGAAAATATGTAGGTACTATAATTAATACATACATGTATGTTTTTCATTTTCTATTTTTAATACACCTCACAATAAACAAAATTTTATAGTAGGTAGTATTGCTTAGTAAAAAGTTGGAATTTTTCCATGTTAAAATTAAATTGAATTGAACTAGATCAAAACTATGCAAATTAATTGATTTAGGATCGGTATTTCAGTTGTGGTTTAAACTACGATCAGAGTTTAAACTCAATATCTGACCAATCAGGTAGCCATAAACGTAGGTTAATCCTTGAATTTAGTTTAACTAGCAACTGAAATACTGGACCTTAGTGTGCAACACCCGATATCATGTGTTTCGAATTTCGAATTCTCATCAGACAAACCTAGAATAACTCAACGAACTAATATTTTGCAGAATTTTTGTAGTATTGGCTTTTACTTATTTATTGAAAAAGCTTTGGTCCGTCTATTTTAGGAATTTAATTTAATTTTTTACAAAGAAAATATAATTTCCTTCACAATAAACGTATTGATTTATACTTAACATATGTATAAATCCGTATGTCGGTTAAAAATTTAAATTCAGCAAAAGAATGCTATGTATTTAGTTGCTCAATATTGATTCACCTTAGTACGTGCCCTAAAATACCGCACTTTTAGTAGTAGCCCTAAAAGTTTAATATAAAATTACGGTTGATCTGTTTATGAGTTACAGGTAAAAATCGAAAGATAAAACAAGAAATAATATTATTCGTGAAAAATGAAATACTTACGCCCTTGTTACAATATAATCTACTAGGTACAAAAGGCGTCTTAAGATTCTCAAGTTCTACACTAAATCCATTGGTGAGGTCGGTAAAAGTATCTGTTCTTTATTTAGCTTTGCGTTATAATTATGAATTCCCATTGACATTAAATAAACAGTGAAATAGTAAAATTCAATCAAGTGACGTAATGAAATGTAAATCCAACATAAAAAAACCTGAGAGATAACTAATCCAATTAAAATTTGTATACTGTGTCAAGTTACGCCAGTCGGGTATTTGATTTTCTTTCGTCTTGATATGTGTAAAATTCATTTCTTTAAAATATGATACAAAAATAGGAAAAAATAATTTTAAATAATAATTTTTGTTTATTATATTTTAAACAGAAAATAATCAATACTTTGAGCAATCGAACGTTTAGCTCTTTACTTGCCTTAACTTCCTAAACTTCATTATTATATATAACAGCACCCTTTCGCAGTGACGTGCTGAATCGACACTTTTGAGGGGGGGGGAACAGTTTTGAAATTGATATTCTATTTTATTTGCAACTTCAAAAAATGATTATTATATTTATTTAACCTTCATCTAGGCGCACCCCTTTTCGTAGTACCAGCGGGCGCGCAACGGTAATTTACCGTGTATCTCTATTTTTGCGACCGAATGAAGATTAACATTACTTTTACTGCCGATGACGGTACGCATTAATATAAAATAAAAGCAAAAGCGGGTAAAGTAGACTTATATCGACTGTGACTAAATATTGTCAAGTAAAATAGAATAACGGACTGAAGATTTGTTTATTAATAGTACCAGTGTATATATTATATTTTTTAAGAAAAATGTTTATGATAGCTTTTAGATTTTTAAATTGAAAAAGCACGGAAAGAAAATTATATGCTATTATAAAAAATATTAAAAAATGTTTTGTCGTTTTGAAATCAGCTTATAATTAATTTGAATTTTTAACATAGTTTGCTAGAAAGACCTTCAGGCTACAGCTTTTACAAGACAATGACACCGAATGTTACGTACATACGTGACAAACTACTTATCATTTTGTTTATATTTCGAGTTCTTTCTTGTATGCCCTAGATACACGATTTATATCAATATAAAATATAGTGTATGATTTCAGGTTCAAGGATTAAATCGCTAACAGTTTTATCTATTATTATGTATTAACAGCAGGCAGAGAGAAACATTTTTAAACTTTTGACTAAAAAGTATTCCATTTAAAAATTCATTATTTTCCTTATTATTAGATAATATTCAAAAAATAACACAAGGTAGCAATAATAATGAAAGTGTTTTAAAAATAATTACAAACTTAAAAAAAAACAAAAAACGTAGAAGTAAAAATTTTATAACATAAAAGTTAATTTTCTTACTATGTACTTCTTTATAAAGTCGTAACAATAAGAAGCCAGATTCCGTAAAAGAAGAGAAAATGATTTTTGTGAAAAATAAAATATCTCTAGATAGGTTTGGTAATGGATATGGTTTGAATAGCTGGTACAGCTGTTGTTCGTAATGGTTTGTAAAGTGATGGTGGAGGTAATGAGCATCTTTTCCGGAATCGTTTGCAGCATCAATAAATACAAACCGCATTCGAGAAATTGCGATGCAATATTAAAATGATAAATTTAAAGGGCGACAGTTAAAAGATATCGAATAAAAGCTTCAACATTCTCAAGTCATATTTACTTTATATCAATTACCTCCTACATATCGTCAGAACTTTTATTTCTGCCATTTTCTACTTTTACAAAAGACTAGGTATTACATTTTCAGTTTCTGTCATCTGTAATATCTTCTCTTTTCAATGTAATTTCTTTTTATCGATCAAATCAGAATACCAAGAACTCGGGCTTTCGGTTTTTACACTACTAGTAATTATAATATTTTTTTAATTTCAGGTCATTTTACCGTGTTCATAAATTTACAAAATTTAATTAGGCAACTCGCTTATTTTTAATCAAATTCTTTCGGTTATATAATTTATATTTAATTAAAGGACTGCTGTTGCAAAAACGTTTAATTTTGGAACAAGAGATTTTAATTTCTTTAAAATTAGCATGTTTGATAAATAATATTTTCAACGATGGAATAATTTTTCAGTCAAAATTCAATATAATAGCCTAATCGAGGCTAATATTTATGAATATCTAGGTGTAGGTATATTTATAAAATAATAACTCATCTTGGATGCCCAATATGAAAATGATGCGGCAACATTTTTTTACAATATGCATTAGCATTTACTTGTAATTACAGTACAACTTCTTTAATAGTAGAACTCAAGAAAATACCAACAAATTTCAATTAGCAAATATCTTCTAGTAGCAATTCGGCAAGATGAAATACAATAAAATCTTAGTAGATTTGAAATAATTGAAACAAATTCAATAACGATTTTATTATTTTTTTAAATTACACTTTTTTCTGCCAATGACATTTTCTAAATGACAACCTTTATTTTTTTACGGATTTGGTTAGATCACTTTTTCCCGAATACAAATAATATAATATGTAAAAAATGAGAAGAGGAAAGCTTTTGAGGTAATCATAGCTACAAACGTTCAAAAGAGCAAATTAAAATTACTATATTACTATATAAATTATAGGGGATGATTTTGGTAGTTCACGACATTTTTTATTCAAATCAACAACAAATAAAAATTAAATAAAAATTTAATTTCATTGTAAATTTTATTCTTTCATCATCAATCAGTAGTTGATGTATTGAAATGTAATTTTCTATTTTTTTTACGCATTCGTACCCAAAATAATCTGTAAAAAAAAATTAGGAATGCCATTTAAAAAAGTTATGATGACGTCACAACTCAAAAACAAAACGCCATAAAAATTGTTAATGGCGGCAAGAAGTGAAAATTTAAAAATTAAGGTCGACGTGTTCGAAGGTTTTCTAAAAACACGCTTCTAAATTTTTTTATTGAATCAATTCCAAATTCTACCATAGCTCGCTAGGAAATGCGTTGTTTTGTGTGGATGTTTGTGAAACGTCCAAGCGAGTTTCTCCAAAATTACATAAATTTCATTTTCTAACGTGTTCCATACAATTTTTTTAACTTTGAAAATAAAATAAAAATATTATACAATCATATTTTATGTTTGTACCCAGGTAATGTCTACATGTAAGATTAAACTTGGATCCCGAAAATATTAGATTTAGTAATTTGAAATTACCCCCTTAAGGAAGTGGAAATGGATTAATGAGATTCACACACTAAAATGTATAACTTTGGAAATCACAATCAGTAGATACTAATCATGAATTTCTAATGGTATATTTCAAGGACCAAGAAATTAAGCAATTTAATATAACAGAATTTAAAATAATTAATATATGGGCATTTTTTTATATCGATCGTAAATACATTAATTTTTATAAAATTATATTATTAAATGAAATTAAATTATACATTATAAAATAAATTTTTATGTAGTGTAAAATGTTCAATGTGCAATCTAATGGTAGTTAAAACTAAATTTAAGTTCACGTTGACCACACGGGAAAGTAATAACAAAGAGAAAATGTAAGGAAAATAAAAGTGGCATGGCGACTTCACGAAGCGATGTAGTAAAAAAAGCTTTATATAGTAATTACTGTTAAAGAAAAAAAAAAAGAAAACAACTTGCCAAATGTTAACAAACTGTTACAACTTAAGTGAAAAAAGCGGAGTAAGTAAGGAGAAACAAATAAGAAAATTAGAAAAACCATAATAGAGTTAAACTATAAAATTCATTAAGAGAGATAAAGAGTTTAGCACAAAGCTTGAAGAAAAACAATGTAAATAAAAAATATACGACACACGAAACAGGTACACAAGCGATAAATCAGTTAAAAGCTGTAGCATAATAAAAGAGATTGCAATATTTCGTGTTACATAAGTATACCGCACTTCAACGTCATACAAAAGTGAAGTACTGCTAATGAATGATGCATACGAATCGTAATTAACTCACGCGAACAAATTGGATATACAGGTAGGTATATCAAGGAAATAACTGAGAAATTCACTTTAATTTATACATTATGAAGAAATGTTATCATTAATAATTTATTCCAATGCTAATAAACCTTCTTATTCATAATTTAAGTGACACGAAATATCTAAGATACGTATATATACTATATACTTACGTACGCATAAAATGTTATATTAATAAGGCAATTGAAAATGATTATTCAGTAATTATTAGGGTAAAGAAATCAATATCATCGAGTTTTTTTTTATTCCGGTTAATGTTTAGGCTAGTTTCGATCTTAGGTTATCTTTAGAGCATTCTATACATTATAATATTTGATAACAATAAGGCAAATTTCCATCGAATGGTCCTTCTCTAGTTTTCAATAAAACTGCGATTTTCCGTCAACATTTTACGGATATTTTGAAAACCCGATTTGCTGTTTTATCTTCCAAGTTTTGATAGAAAGGCAGTAAACTCGAGTTTATTTAAGCAAAAACTTAAAAACCCTTGGATGAAAGGGTTTTCAAGTTTTTGCACATCCGTCCGTTTAGTGGAAATGGTAAGTTATGCTTCAAACAAAGAATGATGTTGTCTGCTTTACATTGTAAACGACATAACCATTAAAAAAATGAATGTTTCGGCTTCTTAAGCCATCATTCAGTATTTTTTTGTATTTTGTTAATTTAGTTTGTATTTAAATTTTGAAATTTATGTTAACTTATTATTTTTAGGTGAGAATAAAAGAATAATGAAATAGAGAAATTTAAAGAAATTCATTTTAATACAAATTTGCAAAACAAGGAAATAAAACGTATTTACCTGAAAAATATTCTTTTTTTTATATTTCACATAAATTTTATAAGGAAACAATAAAGTTGTAGGCACATAAAGTTAGAGATTTTTATAAGGAGGGCTAAAAATATCATTTTATTGTACATATTATTTATTTAAATAATTTCATAAAGGTATGTAAGTTAGATATGTAAAATTTTAGTAAAACACTAATTTGACACTAATAAAAGAGATATCCTTTATTAGTATCAAATTAGGTATATCTATAATATGTATATGTATATTGTTGTGTCTTGACAGAGTAATGAATATAATGATAGATTTGCATAGCTTTAGTCGCATCAGGTTCGATCCTCGACCAAGTACGAAAATTTATCAAGATTTTATTCATTGAATAATTTAATATGAGGTCTCTCACCGCCAAGATGGCCGTATGAGAGATCGAGATCTCATTTGATTACCAATTTATTTTGAATATGAGTTTTTCACTTTTTATTTTTATTTACAACTTCTCGTCAGTATCGTTAACAATATAAATCAAATTCAAGTTTTTATCTGTATAAGGTAGGCATTTGTAAATTTTGAAGAAAATTAACCATAATGCACACTTTATGGAATAATTATTATTAAAAACAAAAAATTCGACAGAAATATATTTTATGTTAATATACATGCATAAGCAGCTTTGCAGCTAAAGTTATAAAAGTTGCTTGGTATAAACGCCAGTTGTCCATTGCTTTAACATAAGGGCATTTAAATATATATCAATGTAAAAACTCAGAATATTTAAATTCAGACGTTAAAATACGTAAAAAAGTATCTTTTTTGTATTAAATTAAATGTTGAAACAACTGAAAATTACTAAACAAGATGAAAGATTTTTTGTATCTCCTGAAAATTTACGACATGGCGAATATGTCGTTCTGCCTGATCAGCGTCGACATATCAGTCTATTACAAGTTACATACTATAAATTTAAGTTATAGGTATAGCTACAGTTTTTTCATCTAATAATGTAAAGTACTACTTGGGAAATTTTTCATTCAATAACCTTTGTCTGGCAGAAGTAGAAAATTTTCCTTTAAAGAACTACTTGACTACTTACACTTCTAAAAGTATGGTGAATAATTTACATAAATAATCTAATATAAAAAAATATTTAAATAAGGTTGAAACTAGAGTGGTTATTCGAATAATTATTGAAAAAATCGCTGAACGATCCAACAACAGCAATATATGAAACATATTTCTAAACTCTCATGATATGATGTGTAGATATGTACTACATAATATACATAAATGTATAATGCTATGTACGTAGGTTTCGAAATAAAATAATCTGGATTTATAATTTACTTAAATATAGAGACTTATTTAATATTTCCGCTATTGAAAATAAATCTCTGAATATAATATAATCACATCATGACACGTTCTTCATTTTATGAAGACTTATAAAATAAGTCAAAAAATTAAATAATTCTTGTCACATTCTATTCAAGAAGATTAAATTGAATTTAAAAAGTTATTTTTTTGGTGTGAAAACCTACACGTTTAATATTCGCAAAAAGCTTTAAAGCTTAACAATTTATTGAAAGCATTTCTAGTCAAGTATATAAAATGGGAGTTCATGCAGTAAACCACAGAATATTAAATAAAGACAATAATAATATATTCTATTTCAAGTAGTAGTTGTAAGCAGCTATGTCGTTATTATTTTACGGTATAATAAATAAGATTCAAAAGAAAGTTTCTCACAAACATGGTTAATGGCGAAAATTTGAAATAATGTAAAAAGCGTATCTTCCACTATTGAATATTATCCAAGTTTGAAAATGTAAATAAAAACAAGTTACAGAATGTCAAAGCAAAAAATAGTAAAAAACAAAACAGAAACAAACTTCTATGAGTTTGAAGCAATGCCGACTTTTTTCGCGATTGATCTTTTCTTTCTTAAGTTCAACTTTGGTAAGAACTGTAATTATGTAACCATTAAAACTTTAGGGTCTCCTTAGAATCTTCTTTTCATGTTTCAGGATGTACGAATAGTCCGTTTTAAGTGTAATCGTGTTTTCGTGTACGTAAGTAATGTTGGATTGTGGTGAATAATAAAAGTGCTCTTTTGAAATACTTTTATACGAAACTAACGACAAGACCCCATCATAAGTCGATGCACAATTTATAAAAATTCAAGAAAAACCAAAAGACTCGAGTGAGTAATAGTCAACTACAGACCTACATTTATGAAATAAAAGTTAAAGGAATTTAATTATTAATATAAAAGCAATTCAATAATTAAATTCAAAATTATGAGCTTTGAAGAGAAAGCCTTTGTCAAATATGTTTATTTTAATTTAAGTAAACATATTGTAAATTTAATTAAATTGTGTTTAGTTTGGTAATTTATTAAAATACTTGTTACAAGTTTCATCATAAAAAAAAATGCTTACCGCTCGATGAATTAATCATAAATAAACCTTCCGCAGCTCCGGATGTTATTTTGTATGTAATGTTCTGATTTTCGTCTTTATCATAATCCGTGGCTTGAATCTGTACAACAGATTTGCCTGCAGGAGTATCCTCCGGCACACTGGGATAATACACCGCTTCGTCGCTAAGAGGAACGTTGTCATTTTCGTTGATAACTTCAATGTATATCTGAAAAAGATAAGGTGTATTTAAAATTGTATTAAATTTTCATGTTTGTTAATGATGCATTGAAAGCAAAAGTTTAAATGTTGGAAAAAAGTTGGAGACTAAAAAATTAAGAAAAGTAAAACCTCAAATTATGTTCACCTTTTATACAAAATTCTTTTTAAGCAATGAAGTAAAAAAGCTTACTTCCCCCTCTAGATTACATAGACTGTAATTTCCCAGTCTAATTCAACTTGGGTTAACAACTAAAAGCCAAGCAAACAAAGCGTACCGGAGTTGGGATGTTAGCATCTATCGTTATACCCTAGTTCTGTCTGGAAGAGAAAAAGTAATTACAAAAATCAGTAAATCAACGCCAGGGCACTTTCACGGTAGGCCGTACGTTTTACTGTGACTTATATGCGTTTTAATATTTATTTTCTATTTCAAAAGTAACTACACATTTGAGGTTGCGTCTTTTTCCCATTGTCCAACGATTACTAACCAACTGCCTTGGGCATTGACTTTTGGATAAAATTTATTTATAAATTCTCGAAAATTTATTTTATTAACTTCATAAAGTCACTAGAAAAGTATATTTTACAATACATTTTTAAAGTGTCAGCTGTCTTCTCAATTTAAGAGAAACAACTTGACATTTATCCTGATAAAATAAAATTAAAAGCGATGCTATAAAATATTATCAAATAAGCAATCAAATTAGGCATAGATGAATAAATTGTAGGTACTATCGAATTTGTAAATGCGAAACAAATCCTCTACGATTTAAAGCAGGAAAATGAACGAATTTATTTCTACGGAGACTTTACATCTATTGTGTATCCCAGTAGCAATTAAGAGATCTATGGTAAGTACGTCTTAATTATAATTTTATATTATTCATTTTTTTTCAATTCAAAAATTTCAAAGTTTAATTAAAAATGTTGTGAAATGGAAATTTAATTTAATTTAAAATGCTGCAGAAGTTTTTTCAAAGAATTAAGGGAACGATCAAATTTGTTACAAGTATTTTGATTTTCATAAACTATAATTCCACAAAATGAGGTAGTGCAAAAATCGAACACAAAATTTAAATCTGTCAGAAGCATATCCTATAAAACACTTGTACATAATTCCGGAAACAATAGATTTGAGTGATACAATTTACGCAAATGATAAATTTATTAATGGTGCAAAAACATGGTTTTGTTCGAAGTTTGCTGGAGACCACCTTATGCCACCGATTGCGGTGACTCGCGAAAGTGCCAGGCCGCTGCGCTGGACCCATCATTAAAGATCTCCTAGGGATTATTTAGTTCATGTGTCATACAAATAATAATAATAATTTATTTTACCTATAATACCTCAGACTAACTATTTACTAGACAGAGCATAGCTATGCTAACACACAGGTTTGTTTTGAAGCAAATTTTAAGCATCACTGTTGGTAAACATTACTTGTTATTAAACAACGTCCAGTGGTTACGCCTATGAATTTTTATAGGTTAAATTTTACTTACTTATGTTTTAAAGATTTTTGATACACTCCACCACACACAATGCATTGCTTGCCCATTTTTTAAATTATAAATTCCACACACGACTCAATAACTAAAATAATTAATTCACTATGTTTAAAAAAATATTTCGTATTTTAACCACAACAAGTGGTGCGCATTTTTGACCAATTACAACTCGGGACTCGGTAAACACCAGATATGTAAACAAATAGAAAAATTTGCTTCAAGTTACGTTTGTATATGTTCTGTCTAGGTATATTTAGTCTGAGTATAATACCTATAATTTTTTACAAAGCTGCAGAATTTACCATTATAAGCATAATATTCAAGTTTGCAAATTTGTTTGATAAATCAAAAAATTTAAGTTAAAAATGTGGATTTTCGGTCGTGTGATCAATATCATACTCCTTCCACAATGCACATCCAAAGCTAAACGCGACGCTACTGCAAAATCAGTTCCCTTAGCTCAAAAACATACCTGCAGATGAGAAGCCAATCACATATACTGCAAGGATTTACTGTGCTACCGGTTTATAGGTTACTCCGAAGAGATTTCTCATATTGTCATCATCATTAGCTGGCAGTGATTCAAATTACAAGTAAGCGTCAAATATTATTATATTTTATTTAGTATCACCTATATATTATAATAAATAATATATTGTAATGTACTGGGGCTATAATTTTGTAATTTAAAATTCAATAAAAATGTTTCACCATCAGTCATCCATTTCTTACAAGCATGAGACTCCAAAATTAATTATCCAAATTCAAATATTTAAAACCAATTCCAAATTTTTATTAGAATATTCCAAATATTTTCAATAATTGTACCAAATAAATTATTCGTTTGCAATTGGTAAGCCAAATGTGGTGATATCAAACCATATGCATCGCTTGTATCTTGTTTTGTCTTTCCTTTGACTTTCTGCTTTAAAATTGATCAATTCAGTGCAATCAAACCAATCCAATCTAATTAATTTTATCTCTTAATCACTACAAATAATCTTCCAATCAATCAATCAATATTTCATCAAAATCACAAAATTGCAGAGACTTCTGGTTTCATGACCACCGTCGACGACTACGGCATAAATTATAGATTAGTAGTCACCTTGAAATGTGGTAAGTGACATTTTTTGCAAAATAAGTCTAAACTCAAAGGTAACTTTGAAGGGGTCCGTTACTTGGGCTCCCCTCCCAGTTAAAATTTTTGGCCAAAAAGCTAGCTCCAGAATCTATATAGCTAGCACCAGCTAGCCCCCAAATATTAGAGCTAGCACCGTTACAGTTTTTCACAAATCCATATTGAAACTTTTCACAAATCCATATTGAAACTGGGGGGGCTAAAGTAACGCTAGCCCCCCCCCCCCCCCCCCGTTAATATTTTGGCTCCAAAAGCTAGCTCCGTAATCTATATAGCTAGCACCAGCTAGCATCCAATTATTAGAGCTAGCACCGTTACAGCTTTTTCACAAATTAGTATTTAATAAAAATGTCTAAATGTTTCATTCCACTGCGCATGAGCGATGATAGATTCCACATGCCCCGCCCATTCTAAACTTTACTAATAATTTTTTAACAGCTTAAAGCTTATTGTTAATCAACATTATGTTATTTATTTAAGAATTCCGATATTGGTTTACATGCTATACATAAGAAAATGACACCCGACTATTTGATTTGACGAAACATCTTCTCAATTTTTTTAAGAGTCATTTTAAATTTTTACATTTACCGTTGTGTCGTCTCCCATAGGTCAAAAAGTGTCCCAAATAATTTCAAAACTTTGTATCCTTACAATAATGTGCGTTATTTACTCGTGGGGGGGGGGCACAGAAGCAAATCTTTAGTTTTGCTTGTAGTGCCAGCCCTGGCTATTATAGAGACCGAAATTAACGGAACTAAAATGGTTTATCGGTAGAATTGAATTGATTACTTTCCTCGGTCACCTGCTTCATCTGGTGTGTTGACTCTATTTTTTACGAAATCAGAAATGTTCTTGCACCAACTTCTAAAATTATTAACGGTTTATTATTATCGGTCATAGAGAGTGCCGGCAGAGGGGGCAGGCACTTGGGGTTTTAAAAATACGATATTTCATATTTTTCTCTTGCCAAGGGCCCGACGACGGCCCTGAGTGCTGGCACTAGGATATGTGACGCTCTAGGCAAAAATTTATCAGTGCGCCCCCCCCCCCCCATTTATATAGCAGTACTGAGCTGGGAGGTGAGAATCCGCAATATTTAAAAGATATACTTACATTTACAAATTTTTATTTAAAAAAATACCTTTCGTACAAAAATAAAACTTAAAAAAAGAATCAAATTTTAACTCTTCTGGCCTTTTTTGCGGCAAAAGCTGTCACAAGTTCTTTTTAATTTTTGCACCTCGATCTGGTTTTGCGTCCCTTTATTGTTTGCGCCCTTCGCAGTTGTCTAGTTTGCGTAGTGTCTATAGAGCTAGCACTGGCCATAGATAAGAGGTTTGCAGTTATGCAAACCCGATTATTTATTATTTTGAACACACATAAGTTTCAATGTATTTTAACTTTTTTGTTATTCTGTGCTATGTTATTTTGTGTCGCATTAATTGAATGAGAAGGACAATAATTATTTTTTTTATTCGGCTTTGCATTAACTGACATCACGACTGCGATATAGTAATCTAGTATTCTAACTTTTGGCATACAGCTATGCTGGTAATTTGCCAGTTAAATTTTTCAAACTTATCAATAAGCTATGGTTACACTATCACATTTGTTTTTTCGGAGAAAATTTCAAATGCTGCTTGTAGCGGTGTAAATTTCTGGCGCCGGCTCTGTATACCCGCACCAGCAGTTGTTTTACTTAGACTTACAGAATACTTTGTATATCTCTACCGAGTGGAACTAGTGCAGCGGAAATTAGATAAACTGTATTAATTTTTATATTAAACTTGACCAATAAAAATTTTCAAATAAAGAAGTAATTTTTGATAATGTTATAAAATCAACCACGATATTGCTTCGTTCGAAGCTAAATTAGGTAATTAAGAAGTTTAGGTCGTAAGTCCATCATTCCATTAAGTTAACAGACATTACTGTAAATGAGGTAGCCAGTAACTTGATATTGGTTAGCACCTTCAAGATACTAACCCACAAGAGTAGGTTTATAAGACCCTAATCTAATTATAGTAGTTTAGTACATAATAATTAGCATTTTTCTAAAAAAATTATGAAGTTAGTGGAGTAACTTTAGTCGTTTAAAATAACATCATTACTACAAGTTCATTTATAGAAATTATGTACAGTGATCGAAAATTTATGAACGAACATAAAAATTGTAGTATGATATCAAATTACCCCTAAAAATAATTTATTTTAAGTGATTTTAATAAATTATAAATGTCACGCAATACTAATAATAAATAATCTATTTAAACTGACCTGTGACGTTATTAATTAGTTAATTTAAGTTGTAAAACAAAGCATTCGGTTAGATTAATCTATTTTGAAAAATAAATGCTATTTTTAACACTACATTCATCAATAATCACAAATACAATACCTATGGTTTGTAGATGATAGTACACAAGACGACGACCACAATGCGCTAAATTTAACAAGCATCCCACTATTGGTGGCATCTCAACTTTTGCATGAGAAGCCCATATTAATGTTAAATGAATAATTTTCAAAATTCGGCACATCAAAATACGATATAACCGACCGTATTGATAAACAAAGTTATATAAAACAAGACATTTGGTCGGAGTTACTTTATTTTAGAAAAAGTTGAAATTTCCAATACTACATTTACCAAAAGAGATTTTCATGTTTCTTTTTGAAGATTGTAAAATTTTCATATTTTCTTTTATCAATATAAGTCTAAAGGAAAGAATGCCACGTAAAGCGTGGATAACATCGGAACCGCGGCTATTGGTTAAGGTTACTTTAAATTCTATGGTTTGGCCGCTATTCAACATTTTATCTGATTTCGAGAGCAGTTAGTTTTATAATTGTTTGTATTAAAGAAATATTTAATAAGTTATTTAAATATGCAAAACTCCAATAGTTTAAAGATTTAAAAAACGTAAAGTAAGAAATGGTTAGGAAAGAATACAAATGACATTTTCTTATCCAAAAGTAATATATTATAACTCCTTACACTGCAGATATTTTCTTAAATCTAGTAATTTATTTATTCAAACAGATTTTAAGATACGTATATACATTTCAAAATAGAAACGATATAAAGTTATAAAATACACACAAAACCACACACACACACAACACATTACAACTTTCGTATATATAAAGCCTCGAAAATAAGAACAACGTTAAACCCATGCAACTGGAAAACATAAAAACTTTCGTAAAAATTTGGCATAAAGTTCGAAAAAATAATTTATTAATCTATTTCTTCTAATCTTAAATTTATAAACTTTATAAGTACAGAGCTTGTAGCTTCCTTAAAAATCCTAAACAATATTTTTCAAGATATAAAAAAGTTTAAGGTCGTTCAAAAAGCAGTGAAACCTTATTAAAGCACACAGTTCAAGAAGGCATCCGTTTTTTAAAATTTACTTCCTTTAAAAGTTGATTATAAATTGATGATTTGAAAGAAATTGTGTTATAAAACACTTAACAGTAATTGTTCATTTAACGATTTCCAGAATTTCACAATTTTTCATTAATAAAAAAAAGTTAATCTACTATATTATTCGCATTGCCAAAAGATCTGTTTTAGGGTATACGTCCTGAAAAAGATCTTCATATATCGTTGATTCGACATAAAACTTTGATTGTGAATTCCAATGGTACTGAAGAGTAAAGAAAGCGTCAATTGTAATTCAGTTGAGACAATTGTTCAAAGGTCATATTTTACACTCAAATGGGTAAAATAAAATATTGATAAATAACAATAGTCTGATCTAATTGTAATTCTAATTTCACAGATAACATCATTAGTGTCATAATCCTGATGAAGAAAAATTATAATAATAAATGAAAACTCTGTCGACAATAAACCGAAAATAGTAAATTAAACCACTTTTGTTTGAATTTTAACGGAAGATTAATTTCTCCACTAGCAATTAATAAACCTGGGCAAGGTGCTTTAGTTGATCTTATCAAATGCAACCAACATACTGTAAGTAAGCTTCAAAATATTTTATTATACAATGGCTACCCTACAGTGAAGTTAAAGTAAGTCATGATCTTCTACAGTTCAAACGATTTATAATAAATTAAATAAAATTGTCAAAGAGCAGTAGTTCTATCTCATTAATTTCATTTATAAAATGAAAATAATAAAAGCAAATCAAAAAAATTAATAAACTATCACCGCAAATAAAAAGAATTTCGTGATGCTTAAAGGATGAAATACAACGAGAGCTAAAAATCATTACGAGAGTTAATTTTCAAGCAAAAATATGGAACATGTGTAATGAATGTAATTCCAATCTCTTATAATACTTATACACCAATAACGTACTTGAGACAATGTGTCCCGGATTCTGGAACCAATTAAATGCACCCGTGTTAGAATAAAGAGTAAATGCCGATTATAGTATAGGTATACCTAAGTACAGCAGTGGAATGAAGTTGCTTTATACGGAAATGTATGCATTGAATGCCGAGGATGAATTACTCAAAACATATTTTTGCAGAGTCAGTCTGACGAGGTGTCTTTATTTTTTATTAAATATTTTTTAATTATTTATATTATCATTTTTTATTAGAGATTATTTTGAGAAAGAGATTAAATCCGAGAAAGCTTCAAACCTAAGTCAGGTGTGAAACTGCTAGTAATCCTAAATACTAGTAAAAGAAATATTTCCATCCCCAGGTTTTTGAAAACCACTGCTCATAATGTAACACTTGAAAACAAAAATAAGTGTTTCCTTAATTTGTGTGCACTTTTATCCTGTCAAAACTTGATAGTTGAGTTTTAATTAAAAGGTTGAAGTGAAAAATAAAATAATAATAAAGATAACTAAAATCACTTATCGGGAATTTGGACCAATGGTCAGAATGAAATGAAACCCTTAAACTTTGGTCGACGTTTCGAGTTATATTTTATTCTTCATCAGGACTAGAAATGATACAAGTCAAAATACCAGTCAAAATATAAAATTTCTTCAAATTCAATATATAAAACTGAGATAAACAGACATACGCAGATATCTAATCACAAAAATGCGGAACGATCACCCGGTGTAATTGAATGGAATCACTTAAGACCAACGGATAGGAAAGTTCCATACGCACAAAAAATAAATTACTTGGTGTTAATGAGGTTTCCATAAAAATACTTAATTTTTGTGTATCCTCTCTGTAATTTATGCATTGTTTGTTTTTCTTAATAAAAAACATTTCACTGGTGCTCCTTTTTAGGGCGTTGGCTTCACAATCCAGGATTTTGCAATTATTGAAATTAAAACTATGTCCTGTATCAGTGTGGTGTTGCACTAATGCTGTGGTGCCCCATCCATTATCTCTTCCTCCACTTTCAACTTCTTTACTTGTAGCTTCTGAGTTTACCTCCTTCTTGTCACTCCTCTTACAATCGTTTTCATGTTGTTTCATACTATTTTCAAGCCACTGTTTGGGTTTCCCGATATATGTGCCTGAACAACCATCACATTGAATTTCATAAACAACTTCGGATCTTTTGTTGTTGTCTATAGGGTCTTTAAGCTGGGAAAACAGTCCCCTGTGGTCTTTTAGATTGTATGGTGCGAGAATACAGAAGGGTTTTAGCACCATGGTAAGTTTTTTCTGTTAACTCCCTTGTGTACGGGAACTTAAAATATTTAACATTGTGTTGTTCACTTTCCACCCATTCCATTTTCTCCAGTTTTTCTCTTTCCTGCTCGCATTTTTTTATTAGTTTGTCTACAAACCACACAGGATAATCGTTGTTTTTTAAGAGTGCCTTGACATTATTCATGTTTTGTTTGTAGAAAGTTGGATGGCTAATCGCCTTGACTCTCTTAATAAGTCCCACCACTAGAGCAATCTTATGTTTTAAATGGTGGTAGGATTTATAACTAACCAATCTTTGGGAGGCGTAAGGTTTTATGTAAGTACCAATTAGTAACTATCTCATCGTTACTTCTTCCTACCTTCATATCTAAAAATGGTATTTCTCCCTTATTTTCTTTTTCTAAGGTAAATTTAATTCTACTATCATAATTATTAAAAGCTTGTAAAACAATATCCTCAGTGTCATTGTACATTCAAAGTTTTTAACTTTTTTAACACTTTGCTAATCAGACAATCCATCACAAGACCAGCCAGAGCAGGACTGGCTGGGTTACCCATTGCTAAACCATCTTTTTGCGTGTAGAATTGATCATCGAATTTAAAATAATTGGTAGTGAAACATAACTCAATCAATTGCAACATTTCTTCAAGGCTCAAATTGCTGTAGCAAGTAATGAACTTCCATCTGCTTTTGACAGCTCGCAATACCAACTCCATGGGGATACTCGGAAACAGTGCAACAACATCTAACGATACAAGCGTGTAGTTACTTGGAATAGTTTTCCCATTAATTAATTCTGCTAGCTCCTTTGAACCCTTTATGTTATATTGTGATGTTGTAAGTACTTCCGGTAGAATTTTACTTAAAAATCTTGCTAGGTTATATGATGGTGATTTTATGTGAGACGGGTCTTAGTTGTAATTTATCTTTGTGAGTTTTTCTGAGCCCATAAATCTTAGGGGGCAACGAGTTATGTCTAATTAGCTTGGTGTACTGGAACTTCTCTATTATGTTCTTTTCTTTCCATTCTTTCAGTATTTTATTACTCATATTTTGATATTTGGTTGTAGGATCTTTATTAATTACAGAGAAAAGATTAATGTCTGAAAGTGTTCTTAACATTTCCCTTTCATATTCTATTCTATACATCACGACAGTCCTCCCTCCTTTATCAGATTTCGCCACAATGATATCAGAATGTTCTTTGATCCACCTTTTTGTGTTTATGTAATTTTTCTTTATTCTTTCAAAAATCACATTATCTTTAGTTCTAATTTGCATTTGGTTTCTGTGATTCGTAATTATATTAGTGCATTGTGCTCTTAATCTATTTAGGACTTCTTCATCTTTTACAATACCTTGCAAACAGTCTTCTAAATCTTTAATTATAGGGAGTACTGGAAACTCATTCATTGGTAGTCCAAACTTTGGGCTCAACGACAATGATGACGATGCAAAACCTGGTATATTCAGGTTAGTGTAATTAATAATTTTCTTTCCTATTCCTACATTTTTAATCTCTTCTCTTCTGTTAAACAAGTTTTCAATCTTCTTTATGTGTACTTCTCTTTTTTCGTTAAACACCAAATGATATTGTGATATAAATTCCTACACTCAATTTGTCTTTAACCTTTATTGACAACTCTTCTTTCTGTTTGAGCAATTCACTTAGTTTCCAACAAACTACTCTAATTTCAAATCTCAGAATAGATTCCTTATATCTTCTTATGTGAGCCAAAGCACAACTTTTGAATGGGTGATCACCCAACAACATTAACATTACTCCTTTGAAACTGTTATCTATGTTATCTAAAGTGTTATCTAAAGTGGAGGAAGAGATAATGGATGGGGCACCACAGCATTAATGCAACACCACACTGATACAGGACATAGTTTTAATTTCAATAATTGCAAAATCCTGGATCGTGAAGCCAACGTCCTAAAAAGGAACATCAGTGAAATGTTTTTTATTAAGAAAAACAAACAATGCATAAATTACAGAGAGGATACACAAAAATGAAGTATTTTTTATGGAAACCTCATTAACACCAAGTAATTTATTTTTTGTGCGTATGGAACTTTCCTATCCGTTGGTCTTAAATGTTCCCGTTCAATTACACCGGGTGATCGTTCCCCATTTTTGTGATTAGATATCTGCGTATGTCTGTTTATCTCAGTTTTATATATTGAATTTGAAGAAATTTTATATTTTGATTGGTTTAATTTTATAGTTGTTGTAATTTATTAGAATGTTTTTAACTGATAGGCGTCTGTAGGCGTGTTTGATGATAAGTAGTTTGATTTTTTCGTTTATTGTGATGCTTTTCATACTTATGGTTTTAACCTAATACTGAAGGCGAGATTCGATTTTTAATTGTAATTTTGTAATTCTGAATATTGTATCATTTCTAGTCCTGATGAAGAGTAAAATATAACTCGAAACGTCGACAAAAGTTTAAGGGTTTTATTTCATTCTGACCATTGGTCCAAATTCCCGATAAGTGATTTTAGTTATAACTTATGGATGAGAAAATAATGGATAATAATAAAGATATTATTGTAACATAATGAATTTAATTCACAGCAATTAAATATAATTATTGTTGGCTGGTTCTGCGTTGAACATTTTCGGAAGACACCTAACAGTGGGAGAAATTAGAATTGATTATAATGTTTATAAAATGATTATAAGAATATTCATATTTTGAAATTTTATTTTAACGATTATGATTGATTAATTTAGTCAATAATGTAAATAAGAACTTGCCGGGTGTGGTAGTAGGTAACACCTCTGTAATATATGGAAGTTTTCTGACACGAATAAAATTGTTTAAACCCAAAAGTTTTTAGAATTAACATGACGAACCTTTATACTCTGGGAATCTAGAAATTAAAATCTATGTGCCCACATGCGAAAATAATTTTTTTACAGTTTCAATAAATTTCAAAAATGAACTATTACTAATATTACAACTTTAAAAATTAAGCAATAATTAATTTAAATTAACTAGTTCGAAATAGAACCAGCAGTATGGAATAAAGTCTATACAAGCCGACTGGGAAGCGGGTCACTACTGTTCTTGTCGCAACGTACAGTCACTCTCGGTCGTATTCGTATGCTCCTATGTTCTCATTGTAAATTCAAGCTTTTGAAGACCTTTTTTGACACATAAAAATTACTTTTACAGCAAAACTTATAAGTCAATTTTTGTTGGAAATTTCATTCCCTTAATTTTTGTTTATATACATTTTTTCGATTTTTTTTACTATGAAATGTAGTTGTTCAACAATTTATTATTCCTTTTTACTGATGTTTGTTGTTCTTTAACACTTAATTGTAGTGTACCAAAATGGTTTGATAATAACAACCAACAATTATTAGTTAAACAACCAGCTATATAGGTATTGCAACATTTTATCTTGGTACTTTTTATAATTTTGCAAAAGCTACAAGAGCATAGTTGAATTAAACAAAATAGTTGGTAAATATAACCTTGTAAATAGTTCTTTCATTAAAAATGATTGGTAATCTTTTTCTCGACTCTTTATAAATTTTAGGGGCATGTTTTATTGCTTTAAAACCTGCTTCAGAATGAGGTACAGTTTGTCTAATGCCACATGTCCAAATAGTAGCCATTGTAAAGCTTAACCTTTTTTAAAAAATATTTCAGTTTGTATCGCTTTCGTTGTAGTAAGTAGGGTTTTGAGTAGTGCTGGGACATCGATAGAAGAACATCGATGTTCGATGTCGATGTCGATGTTATTGTCTATTAGTTTAAATCAAGGCAAAAACATGATAAAACACTTAAAACTGTTATTTTATTTAGAAATAAACTGCAAACAAGTTATAACATAGTAATTTTTACAAAATTACAATTACAAGTCCTAAATTTTTTTATCAATGCAGATAAAAAAAAATTGGTATAATACCAACCGTCGCGTCGTGTATTGGACGTGAATTTATTTTATTTTACAAATTTTTTGTAACATCGAATGCAACGATAACATCGCAAACCAAACATCGATAGTTTCGATATATCGATACGTCTGCCATCGATGGCAAAACATCGAAACATCGATCGGGTAACATCGATGAACATCGCCCAGCACTAGTTTTTGGTATTTATTTGAAGAATTCTTAAGTAACAATAATTCTTGATTAAATCTTGATGAACTCTTTAAAGATATGAAACTGGATTCAAGAATTGAATTTCGCAATATCTTAACCAAGTGGCAATCGGAAAATGTAAGTTACAATTTATTGTTAATTATTTTTTTAATATTACAAAAATTTATTTTGAAGTTAGTAATGTTTTAATATTGATTTTATTACAGAATTCAACTCCAAACAGTTCCGTTCTTCAGCCTCTAAATTTAAATTATTGCAGAACTAGCTTATGGCCTAATCATAATGTTACTTCACCATCCACTTCGTCCAGATGCAACTGGAAGCTGTTTCATTTGTTAGCTAATTTAGCTATTTTTAAGATTTTAGTTTTTAATGTTTAACGTTTGTTATTTTATTCTTATAACTTAATGCTTTTACGTGTATCTATGTATTTGTAATAAATTATAAGTTCAAACTAAAATAACTTTTATTATTTCTACAACAATTGATATGAAAATAAGTTAACAAGGAAAATTGTTAAAATAACTATTAAGTATAGGTAAGACGCAAATTAAAATGGTTAACCAACTATTATTTTGGTTTAGCAACTAATAAGAACTATGTAAATAATTAAGCAACATTTTATTTGTTAGGTAACAAAAAATTGGTTAAGAAACTATTTCGTTGGTAAATTCTACCAACTATACATGTTACTAGAGGCTAGATAAAATCAACTATTTTTTTACAGTTGATAATACCATATTCAGTGTTTGACGCATTTTCATACCCTCTTTTTGGTTAATTTTACCAAGTTTTTTCTTTGAGTGTAGGAGCGTACGAATACGACCGGGAGTGACTGTACATAATACACTCCGCTGTGATCTAAAGCCCAAGATAGTTCTGTGGGTTATAGGGAAAACAACGGGAACCCCCTGCCCTCAATAACTAAAACTCCCTAGTACGTCATCTTGGCTTCAGTTAGCAAATATCTGAGGATGATAAATTATAACAAGATCATTTCATGAAATACATAGAAAAATAAGGAAGTTGTCTTATAATTTTGATGTTCATGGTACGATGTTATATTTAGTCATTTAGTTATAGAAACTGAATCAGGAATTGTTTTTTTATATTTTAACATTGAGAAAATTCTTTTAGTTTGCAAGTTTATTAGCAATAACTAAATAGCTAGTTTCATCTTTAATTTTAATACAATACTAAATAATAAATAATATATACGATAAATAAATGTAAAAAATAAATAATACTTTTGCCTGTAAGCCAAGGCTGGATTTTATTTGGTTAGACGCGTGCCCTATCGTAAACTCTTAAGAGTAATAAGGGATTAGATAATAAGAATAGTAACCTGTAAATTACAATCTGATGCGTATATAAATACATTAATTTAGCAAAGCTGTGTGGCGTATTATAAGCGCGTGTGTACAAACTTGATTATCACTTCCCACTTTTGCGCAAAAGTTTGTATATTTATTTTCGAATAATAGGTAACCGATTTTTTAATTGATATTTTTCATAATTCTTAATGAATATGAAAAATTAGTTAAAAATTTTACTGAATTAATATTTTAATGTTACATGCTAATGATGATATTAAATAAATTTGTACATTACAGTATACATTTAAATTTTAGATTACCTACTCATACTATAAATATATAAATTTGAAATATTCAATATTAACTTTAAATATTAATATTAAATTAAATTGCCTAAAAACCAGGTAGGTACCTACAGCATAATAATTATTTAAAGACAAAATTAAGTTTATATTGCTAGCTTTTTTTTTACTTATTTTTCAGTATTACAAAATTCACTTCACAAATCTTATCTTGATAAAAATTAAATATTAAGTTTATGCATTAAATTATATTAGCGTCAAAACAATCTTGCGTCGGCATATCCCTGCGTCAAAATGGGTGCGTTCAACCGGCTGCTTGAAAACGTTCTAGAGCAAGCCACAATTACTATATAGCACTAATACTTTTTAAATAGCCCCCCAATTAAAGAATAATAAAAACGTGAATTATAATTTAGTCTTATCACATCTGAAATTAAGTTCCATTGTATAATTTCTAACCGGCCTGAAAATAGTAACCAAAATTATGTAAATTTGTATTAAATTGTTTTATGAAGTTATACAAGTTGCAAAAGTTAGACTTAAAATTTGCATGTTATTGTGATGTGTCAACAACACGTTAAAATAAGTAGGTTACCGTGTCGAAATTCTATAACAATAAATTATATTAATTAATTTCTTCCATATTGTAATTATTACAGAAAGTAATTTTAATTAAAATGTTAAAACTGAAACTGAATGGCACAAACACTCTATAAATTTGAACGATAATTTACGTTGTATAGTGTAGGTACTAGATACATATTTTATAATATAATAACAAAAATTATTTAATTTTGCATTATGTAAAATTTATAATTTACCTCGACTGTAGAATATAAAGGAACAACTCCATGATCCTGAGCAAAAACTGTCAGCCAGTAATAAGGTTTGGTTTCGATGTCCAATACCGATAGTGTACGTATTATTCCTGTAAAAAATTGATTATTAGATACAACATCGTAAATCATTTTCAAAGAAAAAAATATGCATAATAATATAATATTAAGTACAGCTAGACTAGAATGTCAAAATAAGGAAGTTGGAAAAATCAAAGAGAAAAGCAACAGCATAACACGAAATTTTCTTTAATGAAAGTTTCCTATAATAACATTTGTTATTTACATAGCGTAACACGTAACAGTAGATCGAAAATGAAAAACTTGCATGTATTTAGTTCATGACTTATCTTCGACATTTACATAAAAATAATTATTATTATTATTCTAGTAATCAATGGTAATCGATATCTCAATTTTCTTAACAATTGATATATAATTTACTTCAATAAATGACAATCTTTTCCATTCATTGGAAATATGTACTACCGATAGAAAATAATATAAAAAGGAGTAAGTATTCATTTCAAATCTACTTTTTTACATTATTTTAGAATGTACTTCCCGAAACGTTCGATTCAGTTTGAATTTATTTTAGAATATCCTTTATTTGTGATGTAAAATTGACTCGAGGCTAACCACAATTCCAAGCTAATTTGGCATACAGTGAAGAAAAAGTTAAAAGGAAAATTTATCCACGTGACATGGTTTTATAAGTGAAACTTTTAAATATTTTTCAATCACTTTTTTTTATCTTTTGTCAAAAAATGATAAAATAAGATTTTGATTTGAAACTAAATGATATGAAAATAAATTTTGAATATTGCATTATATGTAGGTACATTAATTAATTTTAAACCAACCGTGTAAAAATTTTATCCAACTACATATAATATTTGTTTCAAAATTGGCTGCGACAACTGCTTTAAAAGGAAAAAGAAAAGTTTTATAAGAAAGAATATTATAACAATATAAAATCGAAGTGCTATTCACTTAAAAATTAATAAGAGAATGGTAACGTTTATGACAAATACAAGTTGACGACCGTCTACTGAAAAAAGTTAAGTTTTGTTGAATAGAAAAGGAATGACAAAATAACTCACAACTTTTTATTGATATTCGATTTATTCAATCAAAAACAATTAATACAATAAATTCAATGCAATTAATCTTTAGTCAAAAGTCCGGACCCTATATTAATATGTAGAACGCTGTAGTGTGATTAGCGTAAATAATTGTAACCTAATAATAAAATAATATGTACTATTATAATATACTAATTTAGTATTGTATTAAATGCAAATCACAAAACTGATTAGTAACGAAATGTTTAGCATTAATTATAAAACAATTTTATTAATAAACAATATATATGATTCTAGCCGATTTTATTTCAGTTTGTCATAGAATAGGTAATATAATTTGTACTAACTATGTACCAATTGATTAAAATTAGCTTTTTATTGTACCTATTATTGGTCGATCAGAGCGTCAATTGCATTATTAAATGAAACTCAATACTGTTTGAGAGTTATAGTGCTTATACAATTTTGAAATAAACTTAATGCATCCGCACTCAATATTACTCAGAGCGGTTATGAAAAATTCACTATTGATTTTTTTTAAACGATTAATGCTATAATATTTACGAAACTGTTAGAGGTATGCACATAAATTACACAGACACGAAAATCCGTATCGCAGTTGAAAATTGTCAAAAAATACAAGGGAGTTACAAATTTAATTTACAGAACTCAACCTGTCAGATTTACCAATGAAGAAAATGTTTATTTTTCCAATCAAGTTTATATACCTAACTGTAACTCGACTAAAAAGTAAATAGTTATTCGTAGTTGATTAAATTGGCTAGACACAAACTCAAATAATGATTTATTTTTTATAGCGAATAACTAAGTAATCGAGAAAAATTGAATTAAGTGACTAAATAAATTAGTATACAAACATATTTATGTATTCATACAAGCAAGAATTAATCGGCTTAAGGGATAGTACTATATATTATCATCTTATCTTATTAAGTACATTACGCAAAAATTTTGTATTTTAAGGTTTAAATTATAATTACTGCTTAATAGGATAGCATTAATAATAATTGCAATTCAACATTAATCTTAAATTTTGTTACGTACGCAAAATTAATTAAACTTCTAAAATGATAAATAAAACAAAGAATGAAGATAGTAGCTTTACATAAAATAATTAATGATGACACCAAAGTTATAAGAACAAAAGTTTTATATAAAAATTAAGCACCTTCCAACCATTACTAATAAACGAAATTTACTAAAGACAATATTAAAAACAATACAAAAAAATATAATTAACTTTAATAATTCTTATTAGTGCCCTGCCTAACATAGTTAATAATAATACTTAAATAATAGAACAAACTATAGGATAAAAAAAGTTCACTTGAATCGAAGATCGACAAAATTAAAAACAGATTCCACTTCAATCGGCTTTACAACTTTATTAGTTTTTTGTATCAAAAATTGCCAAGCATTCATAATTTATAAGTTTCTTTACATAACAAAATCGTGTTTGGTTATTTCTTATTTGCAAAATTTTTTCTTTAAATTTGCAACAAAAAGTTAATTACTCAAAGGTCTTCCTACCCTAATGCGTTATTAATATTTGGGTTTCATTTCCATATAAAAAATTTTAAATAAATTATATAATAGTTAGATTAAAATTTATAATAGATACATAATATTTATAAATGTGAGCTCTATTGTATCAAAGTATATTAATGTGATATTTAACTAGATATTATAATTTAATATTATCGGTATTTTTGGTAAAATAATAATAATTGCAATTTTAATATTTAATTTATAACAAGAAAAAAAAACACTTTCCTCGAGAATTAATATACTTTATGTGAACTAATTTCGATATTCGTGTTCGACAGCACATCCTACAAGATCAAAATGATATTAAATTGATAAAAAAAAAGTATAAAACTTAGATATTACGGTTTAAAAGTATTAATATTGTTTAAATATTAAAGTTAATGTATTCCAAAATTTAAAAAAATATTTCAAATTTTAACATAGTAAATATGCCATATTAATAAATAAAATATGTTTTATACTCTTTTTATCAATTTAACAACAGACTGTCGAAACTAGTTCTCATAAAATATATTAATTCTGGAGGAAAATGTGTTTTATTTTATATTTATAAAAAAGTAACCTCGAGGGGCTAAATAACAAAATTAATTCAATTAATCTTTAATATTATGAATAGTATTTATCAAATTTAACAAATGCATAATTATCAATATGTTCATTAAGTTAGTAACTGTGAATAATTATTTAATAAACAAAGTTAATTATAATGTATTATTGGGTGACGAAAATGAATATTAAGTTAAAATTAAAACATTAACAAGCTCGGCAAACAAAGAGTAAAAAACTATCCTAATATTATAATAGTCAGCGATGTAATATGTAGTTCACAGTTGTTAAAATTGTCACAAATTTAGGTTGCGTTCACAAAACATACCGAAATCTATTGGACTACTTGTTTACACTAGTTTATACGCATTTTGATAGGTCCCTGGACTAAACTCAGAACAAGAAAAGTGCTGACCCCACCTAGCCTAAAAATATTGAAAGATAACTCGCATGTTTACAGTATACAGCTCAAATTATTTAGGTTGAAGTACACATCTTTACCTAAAATGTATACTAAGTACACAGTAACTTAGTATAAACAAGTATAAGGACTTTTACCTTACAAAAGGATATTGATATATCTTGCTACAGGCGGGACCCCAACAAAAAATTCAAGTTTTTAACCCTGGAGGAGCGAGGCGCAAACCGTCATCTTGGATAAAGAGTGATAAACATTTTTTATTGAAAATTTTTTTTTGGTGGTTATCTGCTTGATCATAAAAAATATGAAAACCGTAGAAAGACTTCACCAATCAAAGAAAATATCTGCGACCGTTCATTTACATGAAACAATACAGATTCAAGTTTCTCAAGAACGATTTTTAGAAAACGGAAACAATATTAATTTCAGTGATGAATGTTAATGCAGCGATTTCCTTGTGTTCAACATTTTTGATGCTGATGCATTTGTCATTGGCAGAGACGTCGATAATTATCACAATTTCAAATCCAAAAGAAGCAAAACTGTTTAATAAAAACTGCATTCAACAAATAATAGTCTGAAACATGAAAAAAACAGACAAAAATAATTTGTTTCTCATGCGTTTAATGGCTGCAACACAGCATTCTACTTAAGCCAAAAAAAAAAAATAAAATTTTATTTGTTTGACTCGGTGGTTTCATTGGCCTCTTCAAACGTCAGAATGGCAAAACAGAAGGCATCGCTTAGAGCGCGATTTTTCTAATTCACTCTAATCATGTAACTTTCTAGTCTCAGTCAGTAATATACTCTTCCTTACTATATAGACTGTTTTGAGTAAATTTTCTCAAATAATTTTTTCTCCTCTTTCCATTGTATCCAGTCAGCAAATCATATCTCAACTCTAAATATGTTAAATCAACAAACAGCGGAGGATCCAGAATTTTTTTCTTCGCGGGGGGGGGGGCACATGAGTCGAGACGGGCAAAAAGTGTTCTCAGATTTGGGATTGTCTCCCAATAAAGAGGCCCCCCGCATTCCAATAAAGAGTGTGTAAAAAAATATCTGTTTAATGAAATAGGTATCTTAAATTTGTAATTTTGCACATACGTTATTTTCCTTAGTGAACAATTTTCTTTTACCTTCATGTGAACAAGAGTCAAACATATCGCACTATAATGTCCGCTATAGAAATTATTAATTTCGGTTAAAGCAAACACGTTACACATAAATTATATTGTCGTTGTTAGTTTAACAAAGTAGCTTATTATCAATTTTTTCAAATGTGTTGAATGTGTTACTGAATCAAACTGTAGTGTTTATGCATTTGATGAACAAATAAAAGATCGTAATAATTAACAACTTGGGATTTTTACGAAGTTTCTCACAACAAAAGATATTATCGAAAACATATATGTTCTTTATTTCTTACCGCACCCCATGTAAACATTAAAATTTACCTACCCTGTACAAATTCATATTAAAAAATGTTTTATCATTAAATTTTAATCGTGAGATTAAAATTAAAATTTATAAAGTTATAATTCAATAATTGTTAGAAAACAAATCGTTCAGACATTAAAAACGTCATTTGCTCCTAAAAATTAGCTCAAGATACAACATAATAAATTTTGAACATGGTTTGACAAGAAATATACAGATTTGATTCAGAATATTTACTATAGCTACGCCATCTACTCAGATGGTTTATCGGGGAAACAATAAATCACGACCTTAATGTAAATTATGTAAAAATAATTTTTTTTGGATTATTAAAAATTATAAATCATATTAGACAGTGGGTATTGATTATTCGTAATATACAATGTATTATTTAATAAAGGTACAATATTAATTAATGAAAATTGGACAAATGTTGGAAAGGTCCTCTTTAAAAGGCAATAAAAACGAATTGTTCTTTTCTATTATTGAGACAACTCGTAACAAATTGATGTAGAAATTGCTTGGTGAAAATACCAAGAATTCTTCACATAATGTGGTGGCACTCTGTTTTCCGTAAAAAAAAAAATAATACTTACATTGTGAGACCTAAATGAAATTTTTGAAAATAAGGTAGAATAAATTAATGCAAAGGTATTTAGCTAGAAAACGTTAAGAACAGGAATATTAAAAGAGGAACCTTTTATCTCATTCTCTATAGTATATGTAGGTACTTCTCCAAATTAGAAAATCAAGTAATAGCTGTAATAGTATTTTATTAAATAGCGTGTACAGAGAATTAAAGAGCAATATCAATTAGGTAATGAAATAATTTTTTTTATAGAATTAATAGCAATAAAAGTAAACGTGGTTTATTTTTACAAAACAAATTAAATAGATGTTCTGACAAAGTTGTACCGAAGCTTTGACTATGACTGATTGTAGAATAATCGACTAAAAAATCTCCGAAAATATTCCACGCGTACGGGCTCAGAAGCTCATTCAAATACATTATACATTTTGAAAATTCAGCAATGCTAACCTAAATCCTACAAATCGAACACTCCCTGTTCGATCTCTTAAGAGTCTCGTTTACCAATTAAACGGGGGTTGTGATGGTCAACTAATGTAAAACGTTCTAGTTAATTATCACACTTTTTCTTTTTAACACTACGGTTTTTCTAATATTAATTCTCACATTCACGCAGTGAGTTTTCTGTTAATGTATAGCCAGGTGGTTTTGCAAACTAATCGTTCTAAAATGCACGTAATACTACTAAATTAATTAAATAATATTACTATATTGTTACAATCGCTGACCAATAGCTGTTAAAAGGCAAAACGCATTTTCATTAATTTTCAATTTGAAAATCAAATTTTTTTGTGTTCTTAAACTTTTAATCTTAAATTGTGCAAAACATTTTTCCAATAAAATTATCAAATGCCTCGACGGACATAAGAAAAGATTAAGTTAGAATTTTCGTTCGAGTCTACATCATGTCATTTATCTTTTGTCTTTATATGTTGTTCAATTCGCCGTGCTTGTCGGCTATTAATTTCGAGTTTTGATACGGGGTATGTTGTTAAAAATAATTATAAGTAAAAGTATATTAAGTAGCTTACAAAAAATCTTACCAAATTGAAGAGAACGAGCATCGTTTTTCATTTCTATTGTTATATTATGTTACCCCTTTTTGAAACAACAAATTAATATCGCATAGTACCTCGCCACAGGTGGGTTATGCTATTTTCATTAGTACATTAAACATTTAGAAATAAAAAACACGCAAGTGTCATCCGTAACGCAGATTTATCGATGTAACTATTTCGACATAAAAAATAAGCACAGAATTATTAAATATTATTATCCAAAAATAAAAGTTTAATTATTTTGTACCATGTATCTAGTACATAATTTAATTGAATTTATTTATAGATTCTTCAAACGATAATGTTATATTTGTAATAAATAGACGGATTTCCATTAAGTTAATTAGTTTCGTAATAGCATAATAACAAATTATTGCAGCATTAAACAATTAATTTTGTACTAATATAGAACATTATACCAAGTCTACAATCGATTATATTACAATAACAGAAATTTTTTGATAAATTATTTAAATCTATACATGAATATTTAATTTAAAAAAAGAAGGTAGTTTAACAAAATAATCCTGCTATATAATAAATAAGTACATACACGCAATAGCAATTAGGAAATTATGCTTACAATTTAATTAGTAAATTACAAATTCGTTTTTAATTTTATTGTTTATTAAAAACATCTCCGCTTTTTACAAACGACTTCAGTGAATCTTGAAACTAGAAATGTATAGCTCTCTGCCCATCTCTTAAATCTCGGAAATAATCTCGGCACCCCGTCCACTTGCCATAGATAGCGTAAATCAGTCCGCTAAACAAACTTTGAATTTACGAGCGGAGGTTCCTAAACACAAAGTACAAGCTCGAGTTTTTTATACACTGTTACAAGATTTTAGCTGTTCTTAGCTTTTATATTATCAATAAGTAATTTTACTATTACAAGTAGACTTTATTTATAAGTGTGTTTGTTGCAATTTTAAATCTAATTTTCTCATAAGTTTCAGCAGTAAATTGTTTCTTTTACATTATATTATAGATTTAAGTGCTCATTCATACAATGCCTTTTGGCGAGAGCAAGCGACTTTTTTTCCGCTTTTGGAGATACCGAACATTCGATATTATACTGTTCTCTTGCAAAATAACCAGCAAAAGAATTTGTGAATTGTTGAGTGAGCATGTACGCAATGATATTATTTTAAATTAGATACAATTTACGAAAAAAGTGATTAAACCTAGTAAATGATTAACTTAAATATTTTATGTTGTCAAATCAGATTTTATTACTTCCACATAATAATTGTAATTGGTATGTTCAGAAATAATTTTATCTTTCTCATTATATTATATTATGTATCTAAATAGCTTCTTTTGAGTAAAAAATATAAATATTTTCCTAAACTGTTCATTATTTAAATGTATTCTTAATTGAAAAATCGAACATTTTAAACGAAATGGTACTCAATACATTATATTATACTTATCTAAAGAAGTGTAAAACTTTCAATGATCTGAGTTGCTTCCGCTAAAATTTATTTTAGATTTTATTCAGTAAAAACTGAACTAGGCTAAGATTTCAAAGATTAAATGTTTCACTTTCAGATATCTCTAAAATTTTGGGCTCGTTTGGCTTGTGATTATTGACTATTAAATGGGAAGAAAAAGCGGATTTATTGTCTCTTAATTGAAGAGCGGGCTTGAAACGAGCCTTTTTTGTCATTTCGATAAGGGTAAATGGAGCTTAAAATGTTTTTGTATGTTATTTGTTTTATTAGTCCATTCATTTTGGCGGGAAAGCAGAAAGGGGACAAATAATCGATGATGCAACTCATTTATTTTTATTGAACTATAATTCCTTTAATTTTGTAAGCGGTAATATCTACTACTGCTTTTAATTAAAGTCGAGCAAAAAATATTCGATAAGTAAATGAAAAAAATCTGGAAAAATTGCAAAAATACGCATAAACCAGAAGCACATAATTGGCAAGCTATTTTTGTTTATGTATATTTGCACAATTTAAGGTGGGATAATTTTTATCTTTTTGACATTTTAATCAGAGGTAGTGGGTCTTACAAAAGTTTCAAAGCGGCAATATAAGAATCCGCAACGCAAACGTTCCATTTAAAAGATGACATCGTCTTGAAAAAGTATTTATGATTATGCTTTCTTAAACTTTCAACTTTATACCACTTTATTTTGCTTAAATATACAATCGCGATAAAATTTTTGACGTATAACTTAAAACCATCGGTTGGGAATAAAAATTATCTCGGTAAATAATTTTCAACTGCCATGTAGCTTTTACCTTGTAGCTTACTAAATGCATTTACCTCTTGGAAAACAATCATTTCCTCGATTTCGGTATAATTTCACCAAGACACGCGCGAATACATTGATTTAGAATTTAGATTCATTGCGAGAAAGAAATTTTTAATTAATGAAAATCATAGCACGCAAAACAATATTTAGTGTCTAGATTTCCTATTTACGTAGCTATTATTAAGTAGACCTTAGTGTAAAGCTTTATAGTAATTATTTTATATTTAATAATATTAATCTATGTAGTGCAAGTATAGTTCAGTACAAGATAGTCGATAGGGTTAAGGTAAGGTAATTCCGTGACATAGGCAATGTCGTGATAGTTTTTAAAAATTGTGTAGCTACATTGCCTATCAACAGATTTTGTACATCAAGAAGTCCTAAAAATACCATTTTTTATTGCCTAACTAGATATGCGATTTTTAAGGGGGAAGTTCGAACTTCAAACGGTCAGTATAAGGAAAATAAGTAAAAGATACGTTTTAGTGAATAATATTTTACTATGTAATCGTTGCTTGTCTTATTTGTAGCTGTAATTAAGGTAATTTTGAACTAAAATTAATTTTCTATTTTGCATTTTAAAGCTCAAAGTTTGTAGTATATTTTAGGTATTTTGAAAATTTTCCTGGAATTTTGAGTGCATTATGGAATTCAGAGGTAAAGTAGCATAATTCTTACCTTCAATCTAATTTATTACACCTGATTAATTAATGCAAAAATAATTTTTATTACCTTAAATATGTTAGATCCATACAATTGAATGTTATATTAAGCTACTTTGAACTTTGAAAAATCATATTCATCAAATTTCGGTGCTTAAATTATTGTTTATTTTTATCACGACATTACCTATCCATTTTTAAATGAAGGTGATAGCACGCAGTAAACTATGTTAACTTGCTGATTCTTACTTCTAGTTAGTGATTTAGCTTTGAAAAAATATGGGTCCTAAGAATAGGGTAGTCCAAAATGGTAAAGAACGGCAATACGATCATGTCAGTCTTTTTTTAAATATTTTTATATAATTTTAGTTTATATCGGGCAGCTAAAGAAACTGGGGTTCCTCTGAATCTTCAAAATTTACATGTGTAATATTTGTGAAGCCGTAGAACAAAATATTCTTTAGCGATAATTTTTTTTCAATTTTTTGTTGTTATTTAAAATTTTATATTTATTTAATGCATATAAGTGGTGTAGTGTAAATAAATTTTCATTTTTACAAATGGTTTTAATTGATTAAAATTTATTAGTTATGGTTTTCTCCACTTTTATTGCTATCACAACATTACCTTACCCATATCACATTAAATGTCCTATCACGACATTAACTTAAATTTCTGTTCAAACAAAAATAGCAATAACAAAATTATGTTGCGTTCAATATACTTAATTTTTTACAAAAAAGTAGATTAATTGTAATATTATTGCCTCCTGATATCAAGAATAAAAAAATTTATCATTTAAGCCCATTAGCAACAGTTTTTCTAAAATATCACGACATTACCTTACCTTACCCTATATGGATTGGGCTACTTTGAAATTACATGAGCTTCGGATTTCATGTTAAACTGTTGAATCTATAATTACATTAATATGTACAATTGAAGGGCGCGGTGCAATAACCGGCTAAACGTCAATTTTTCCGAAAATAAGTTATATTATTTTTCTCGCCCAAAAAAATATTCTACATCGTTTGGTGCAAGAGCCGTTCATGTATCTTGAAAAATAGTGCACATAGCAGAGTTTTTCTACCAATAATTTGCAAATTTAATAGAAGGTTGTAATAAGCTTAGTTGCAATAGGTGGCTATATGTCTGTATCACAGACGCTTATATTTTGTTTTAAATAATTTTAAGTGATTTTATTTCATCTTTTTCAAATTATTAAGCAATAAAAACACTATTTTTTAAACTTGTTGGGAACAAAAACCGGCCATGTGAAATGTAAAAAATTTATTATTGTAGTTATTTTAAATAATTGATTAACAACAATGGTATTTAAATAAATTTTATTGTGTTCTAAACATGAATAACAAAAAATTTAATATTATTACTAAAACATGAGCCAGATAGATTTTCCTGGTTTTCTCGAAACTATGCTACATGCACATAGCTCGTTCTTGCACCAAACCCTTCAATTATAATAAAGAAATACTCATGTTTACCCCCAAAAGTAAAATGGGTAATCCAAAAAATAAAACGGTTTGATATACACAATAATTTATTAAAAAAAACTTAAAATTTTAATAATAGAATTTAGAATTTCTATTTAAAAAATTGGCTATGTAAACATTGCATAACTTTCCCCATTAAATTTGGGTATAAAAATTATCGTTCAACCTCTTCTTTCCGGATACCATTCGCGGAGAAAGACCGCGAGAAAGTTACAGTTCATATCAAAAAGTTGAAAAATTTGAAAACCAGTTAAATTAAAGGTGCAGATTTACTTCTTTGCACACATAATTGGAGAGTAAATTTTTGCAATGTACCGTTCAACGTGGAAGACCTCAAGGAAGCGACAGGTCGCATCTGAGGGAGTTCAAAAATCGCGCTCAAAAAACCCTAAAACATGTCAAAATTTCATAAACGTCAAACTTGAATTAATTTCCGAAAATGTTTGGAATCGAGTTGCGACGCGACTCGTATTCCGTCCAACTCGATATACGTGCTTTAGAGAGAGATGCGACACGGCACAATTAAATAATTTGGGTATAACAAATGGTGGTCCAAAAGTAATTGACACTTGAACTTGTTTTATTTTCTTTATTATTTCAGCAATTTTCAACGAATTTTCATCATTTTCAGCTGGCCTCCAAGTTTAACTATGATGTACATTTGTGCCAAATTTTTTGACATTTGGTTGCCTGGTTTAACCTGTGCAATCGATACTATTTTTGTTCATGATGTCGTAACCACACACATACATACATACAGACGAACATCCAACTAAAATTCATCAGGGCATGATAAGAAACATTTTAATACCAAAATTTCCATTTTTGATTTTTGAGTGGATTACAATACTTTCTCTTATACATACTGTTGTGTTCTGATAAAGAAATGAAAAGTGAGTTGCGTAATTTAGAAATAAAGAACTGACTTTGCAACCTGAGGAACAATAAAAGCAAGACTCTGAGTTGGTTTTTCAAATTGTTTGTATTAGTGTTAAGTTTGTTCGTTAGTTAAGTTGTATTGTTTAGTTTAAGTTTGTTGTTCCAGTAATTTAGTTCATTGTTGTTTAAATTTTAATGTTTGTATTTTTAATATTTGTTGTTTAGCAACTCACACGAATGCAGCTGAGCGGTACGCGAACAAGCAAGCAGCAGGACAAAAATAAAAATCATAATCTTGATTTTATTAAAAAAAAAAAAAATAATATAAGAACCAATGAAATGAGAACACGAGAATAAAACCAAGGAAATAAATAATATAAATAGAAGAAAAAACGGTCAGTCGTAATTTAAAAGCCCGAGAGGCTAGTAATAGTATAGAGTCTAAAATTGAGAGCCCGAGAGGCAAGTCGTGGTGGTGAGTCGTAATTTAAAAGCCCGAGAGGCTAGTAATAGTATAGAGTCTAAAATTGAGACCCCGAGAGGCAAGTCGTGGTGGTAAGTCGTAATTTGAGAGCACGAAAGGCAAGTCGTGTTAGTCAATCTTAAATTGTGAGCCCGAGAAGCAAGTCGTGGTGTAGAGTTATAATTTGAGAGCCCGAGGCGCTAGTCGTATAAAGTTGAAGTGAAGGGTTTAGTGTTGAAGAGTTCAATCAAAAATAAAATTTATTGGTATAAAAAATGCAGAAACCATAATTGAAGAACTTGATTACGCATTAATTAGTCCAGAATTGGAACAAATCGAGTATCTGAGGAAGGAAGTGGATCCAGGACCAGATATCCAAAGAAAGTTCTCAGAATTACGTGCTCAGCTAATTCCGTGTGAGTCCTGTTTTACATATTGTTTCTTGTGTTCAGGTTAAAATAAATTGTTCTATCATTCGTCAGTTTTTTATTGTCTTCGTGTAACCATTTTCGAGAACCAACGACCATTCTATTAGAGAGTTGAGAAAGAGCACTGCAATACGTATACGTATGGGGAAAGTAAAAAGAACTTGAAATACATTAATTTACTACTTTTAAACTTTTCTTTCAATGTTATCTTCTTACCACCATTTAGTAAAATCTTTAAAAAAAATTATCTCTCTATATTTTTCCATAAAAAGACTTCAGAATACCATCTACAAATCTGTGCCAATATAAACATATTTACCATACCACTTATCTGATATCAACTTGTTAAAAAAACCATCTAAAAGAATAAAGGATCGATAGAACATTTTCTGTAGCTAACCATTCTTTTTTGAGTTATATGAGATTAGAATCAATTTAACCATAAAAAATAATTGGAGTTTGAACAACCAAGGTAACTATTTAATCTTTTTGTCCCTTTTTCTGTCAGAATGTCAAAATTTATTTTAGTGCACATACAGTTGCTTTCTTTACATATAAAACCCACGAACTTTTACCAAAAGTTTTGTAAAATAAATTAACATTTTGATAAGCTTTGCAAAAAGCATTTAATTCGCTGTACGTTGATTCTCACTGAAAGTTTTTATTTGAAATATACATACATATATATACATATACAACAAATCTGATTATTTTAAGAAACTTGACAAACTTTTTTCCGATACAAACACATACACAAATGTTAAAAATTGTCCTATCTTTTCTTTAAAGTCTAAAGCCAACGACATTTTCATTTATTTAGAAAAAGGAGGCTATATAACTAGACCACAATCTTTATATTGGAGAAAGAACACAGAAATATCCCCAAAAGCTTTTGGGTTACCTAAAATACATAAAGACGGACACCCCCTTAGACCAATTATTTCAGACCTTAATGGACCTCTCCGACCTCTATCCAAATTCATTTCTCCATTTTTAAAACCCTTTTATACTGAAAATCTCTATGATGTAAAAAACGCCATGGAAATGAAAGAGCTACTATCAAACTATATTCTAAATTCTGACGACATACTTATTTCTCTTGACGTTTCTTCACTCTTCACTAACGTTCCAGTCGATTTGGTCATCAAACATATTGAAGACAAGATTCCCCAGATACATAATCATACAGACATACCTAATGACACCTTAGTGCAAGCTCTTAGACTTATTACCAACAATAATTATTTCGTAGCTAATGGAAAATCCTATCATCAAAGAAAGGGTGTTCCTATGGGTGGTAGCATATCTGTTGATTTAGCTAACATCTGTATGAACATTCTTCTCGATGATAGAGTTCCTTCTTTTAATGCAATTCACTTAAATGGTATTAGACTTATTAAAAAATACGTTGATGATCTTTTTTTCATTATTAGTAAAGACTGCCTTCCTCATATCCTTCAGCATTTTAACAATTTCCATAAAGATCTTCAATTTACTATGGAAATAGAAACCGATAAAAATATTCCGTTTCTAGATATTCAGATTTTTAGAGATGTTCTTGAAGGTAAACTGATCACCTCTTGGTACCATAAACCCACTTATTCTGGACGGCTATTAAATTTTTTCTCCGAACATCCTAAACATCAAATTTTTAATGTAGCAAAAAATTTTGTAAATAAAGTTCTCTCCCTATCTCATCCAAAATTTCATTCTAAAAACTATAATACTATATATCTTATTCTTTCGGCTAATAATTTTCCTAATAACGTTATAAATTCACTTTTTAACACAAATATAAAAACTAATTCTACAAAACCATCTTCTTCCCAAATTTTTCAAAATTTCCATAGTATAACATATATTAAAGGCCTTTCTAATAAATTAATTTCTATTTTTAAACCTATCTCTACTATAAAATTTGGTCTTAAGTGCCCTAATAAATCTTTAAGATTTTTTTCTAAAACGAAAGATCCAACCCCCATTGAAGATGAAAGCGGTTTAATCTATCTTGTCCCTTGTAAGGATTGTGATTCTGTGTACGTAGGTGAGAGTTCTAGGAAATTAGGTATTCGCATAAAAGAACACTTAAGAGATATCAAAAATGCCCGCGTTTTCTTCCGTGAGGAAGATGACAATACTTTTACTGCTTTATGCAAACATATGACCAAAAACTCTCATTCCATAAAACGTGAGAATATCAGAATACTGGCTAGGGAAAAGATAGATAAGAAACGTAAAATAAAAGAGGCCATCAATATCCATATAAATTCTAATACCATGAATGATAAACGAGATGTGCAATTTTTTCATGGTGGATATAAATACATCCTGGATATAATGAAAACCTTATGATAATCCTTGGTCAAATTCTTTTTAATTTTTATATTGTTAATTGTAAAAGTTTTTAAAAAGTTTTAAAAAGTATTTTTATGCTAACTAAATAATTCATTTGTTTTTATTTTTATTTTTCACATTATTAATATAACATCATTACTATGACATTATTTTGTCAAAAAATTCGTCAATTTCATGTAAAAATATTTTTTTAAATTTTTTAATAATTTTATTTTTATTGTATAATTTTTAGCCTTGAAAATGGGTCAATTATAAGAAGACTCGAAACGTCGGTCAATTTAAATTGATTTAAAAGATCTCTATACTCAACAATTTGTATAATATAAAAAATAGATAAGACCTTTTTAAGCTGCTATCCAATGCAAAGTGAATTTGCAAGTTCTATTCAAGTTCATGAACGTATAGGTAATTTACTCATAAAGGTAAGTTTTCAGGTTTTTACTTTATTTATTTATTTTTTTAAAATTTTTATCCTGTAATTCAATTCAATTTAATTACAAATCAAAAATTATAATTACTGTGCGTATATAGATACCTAACAAGGGCTTACTATTTCAAAATTAGTAAGTTTAAACTTCCAGTAAAATATTCAATGTCAATTTTTCATTAAAATTAAGGTGGTATTTGGTATCAACTCGAGCACTATCGTACCTACAATTTCAATGACCATACCAAAATTTTAATTTTAGATTATAATTTTTAACAATTCAATGTTCAACCAATAGTAATGATTAAAACTAATTTTTAAAATCATTTTCCAATTTATATCCCATTTAAATTCAAATTATTTACAGGACAATAAAATCGCGGCAGACTGGTATTTTCTCCTAAGCTCCTCTTTATCAAAAATTTCCTCCCAAAAATTTCGATGCAGGATATTTTCCAAAATCAAAATAAATATAATCAAAAATACAAAATTACAAGCGGTTTCACATTTCAAAATATACAGCAATATACGATTTTGTAAATAAGGTACTACAGAAGAACTAGAACGAAACGAATAGAAAAGAATCCTGACCGATAAGACTTTCCAGTGGAAATAATTAAAAACCCAAGTTTTTCAAAAAAAATTCAAAATAAAAAAATTCTTTCACAAAACAATGCCTAAAAAGTAAAAACCACAGAATAGGTTATGAACCGCTATAAATGGAATAAAACTTTCAGTACTCTGCGTCGCTAAGGAAGAACACCTTTTGTGCAAAATAACGATTCTGAAATATTTCTTTTACACACTATTTATGTAAATGCGATTTCTGTTTGTTGATTTAACATATTTTGAGTTCAGATACAATTTTCTGACTTGGTGCAATACAGAGAGGAGAAAAAATTATTTAAGAAAATGCAACCAACTCAAACAATCAAAAATTTACATCAGGGGCCTGTTTTATAATAATCAAAATTCACTGTAAATATTACAAGTAACTTGAAATACTTTCCAATTAATTAATTTAATTTCCCCTGGATCTCTTGGACGAAATAAAATTTTAAATAAGCCCTTCTCATTACTTTTGGGACAATCCTCGTATCTCACTAAATCAAAATTATTTTATTTCCTTAAATACCTACGAATAAAATTCTATAATAATATGTAATTATTGATTCTACACGGAAATTGTTTTTTTTAATAGAATAAATATTTAAATATCCCGTAAAACCTACAAAAGTACCTTCACGTTTGTATTTTCTACACAGTAAATTGAAACCCAATAATCATAAATTTGGAATGCAATCTAGCTAGACAAATGGTTTTTCTTCTATAAACTAAAACACTTTGCATGTTATAGTTTTTTTATTCCGCAGAGAGTTTATTCCAATACACAAGTAAGTACATGTTGTGACAAAAGAATTGTTGTATCTTAAACCTCGAGGGTTTGAAACTTTTCGATCAATACTGAAATGTACAGAATAGTCTAGGTTAATTCACGACCGTCTAAAATGATTCACATAATCATACAAATAACTTAGAACAGTGATATAAGAACAAATTATTTTTAAGTCGACGTTGAGTGGTGCAATGTACATTCAAATAAATTATCTCTTACAAAGAGAGTCAGTAGTTAAATTATTCTGTCATTCTACAGAGTGCGGAAAAATAATACATTCTATATTTTGAGCGAATTACGAATTTCGAGCACCTACTATTTACTTTAGGTGTTTGACAAATATTTAACAATGAAATGATTATTGAATTATTGATATCGAAAATAAAGAACTATACAAAATGTTCAAAATTGTTTATCCTTTTACCATAAAAAATATTAATTCTTCTCGTCCAAGAAGAGAGCGTTTATTCTCAGCGATAATTTTTCTAGTCTCAATAATTTTTTTTTGTAAAAAATTGAATTCTACAAATCTAGATAATTTTCAAATGTTGTCTTATGTAAGAAAAATCTATTTATCTCGAGGAAATTATCCAATATTGCAATGTTATAAAATACAAAAAAATTGCAATTACGACAGTATTACGAAATGTATTATGTGCATAATACAGCACCAAGCCAAAGATGCACGACCGCTTATTGCAATGAAAATTTGCACGACTACTTTTGCAGTTGTGCATATTTTACAATTTTAAATGTTGCAATTTTCCGTTAAAATAAAAACTGAAGATTTCGAAGGTGTAACTAGCGAAAATTAGTGCCAACGCAATTCGAAAATGTAAAATCAGAAAATATAAAAATTGAATATAGTTAATGTATGTACACAGTGTGCGCATTGTGTATAATAATTGAAAGAAAAAAAACTAGTATTCTTAATTATTTTTTTCATTCGTAAATATATCAATCACCGTACGACCCCAAACACAAAAAATATGTTTCTGTAAATAATTAAGTATCATTCATTACTATAGACAAGCGATTAACCAAAGCAATTTTCGCAACTCATTTAAAATTTATAAGAACTTTGTTGAACTTATTTATAATGTACCTTATGTATACACAGCGTGATATTGAAGAAAATCAATTAGAAGTAGTACATAGATTAGGTCGTTGAACTAAGGTCTTACTTTATAAATTACAACTTCAATCGTTTGCTAAAACTCTACCTTTATATCGGTTAAATAAATAATAAAGTGAACCAAGTAAAACTAAAAGAAACTGTGAACCTAAGCTAGCATCCAAGAAAATGATCGATCACTTTGTGTGTAAAAAAATATATAATCTAAACTCCATATTTTTTTAAATAAATGGCAAATATAACGATGAAACCAACATCTTTAGATAATATATAAATTTTAGATAATATTGAAATAACATTTTCATTACATTGTTTTAGAACAGACCGATTAATTATGTTTAATTGCAAATTATGTTCCACGAAAGTGAGATTATTTTTTAATCAATGATTATTCTAACTTGTAGTTAATCTTGTAAATTTTGATAGAGCTGATTAAGTGTACGTTAATTTAAATTATATTATCATTAGCATAGCACCACTTTGAACATATTAGTTCTCATCTAACAAGGTTAGCACCCTACTAGAATGTATTAATGTCAAGTGCTTATAGAACCAATACAACTGTTGGAAATAACAGGACCAAGTCTAAAATTATTTTGTAATAATTTGCTTAAACTTATTACTGATAGTTTACGTCAGGCATCAATTTTGTTGTGTGTTTAATTTAAAAATCTATATATTGATTTATTATATAAAAATTTTGTAATAATTTGCGAAAAAAAAAGTTGATCATAAAACTTGTTAAAACTTTAACTTTCATTTACAAACAAAATTTATTAGGTAAAAAGCTTCAAGTTTTACAATATTCGAATTTTCCTTCGACGCTTTCTAAAATATTTACTACTTAAAAAATTATAAAATAATTAACTTTTTTTAATATTCCCACCGACAATTAAAATGGTTTTGTGCATTTCGATTAAAAAGAAAATTATCATCATAGTAAAAGGGTGGAAAAAAGTGAACAATGAAATTGCATAGCAATATAAATTTTATTGTGGGTTTGATAGTGACACGTAAAATATGGGGGAAGTGCTTTCCATAAAAAAATAAAGTTTATCGATCTATTTGGATGGTAAATCTCTTATCAAAAATTTGAAACTTGATTGTGATTGATGGATATATTTCATAATTTAATTAATGCACGATAAAAATTCACAAATATTTCTTATCCACGTATAATTTCCGCACCAGTTAACATAGGCATCGTTAAAAATAAAAGGCTTTCCAAAATATGCCGACGCAGCTTAAACACTTCACCAGAGTGGATCTAATGTTCATTATCCCTCAACTACATAGTCCTGACCGAGGCGTTATATAATGCAAAGTAGGATCATTTGAATATGAAATGATTCATAAAGTATTATTTAGAACTTTTAACGTCATTTTACAAAATACCGTATTTACATTCGGTGCATAAAATTTTTAAAATTGAATCATTCAAAAGCCATAAATAAATTATCAAGTACGATAAACACTTTTATGAAAGGCTGTAGAAAAAAGATACTACAATGTAAAAATATCACAGAAAGTAACCTATGCTGCGATGTAGTAAATTTTATAGGTCAACCTAAAATTGAATCATCCATTACTATGTCTAAAGTAAATTCGCAAAAAAGCAAAATGTTACAGCATCTTTTACCCCTTTCCGCAAAATAACTTGCAAAAATTATTGTAATTTTTAATATTTTCAGAATTGTAAATATAACCGACACTTTTAAGATTAGTTTCTATGAAAAACATGTACATCAAGAAAAATTATGCACTCTCACTCATTTACCATTCAGCCACCCACCTCACTTTTTCAATATATTATTCGTACATAATTTAGTGCAGTTATTATAAAATTTAACATTGTAAATTAAATTTAATATTATTAATATATACCTACTTATCTGTTATAATGGAGTGCAATTTTATTTATTATATAATTCATGAGTTTTAATTTTTGTTAGTAGCTACCAAGTTGATTATATTAATTAATAATTAGACTTATATCCTTGCGCCACGGTCAAAATGTCCACCTTTGTTTTTATCAAAATTTTGATCATAATGCTGATATAACGCCATAACAATAGAAGTAATATAACAATATTTTAAATAGAATTTTCTGTCTTTAATGCAGGAGATTTAAAAAAATGCTTAGAAGTTTTTAATTAGATGATAATATGGAGCAGATGTTTGAAAATATAGGTGATATCTGGTGGAACGTGTGATTAGAAAAATATCCCAAAATCGGTCGAGGGTTATCTAGAAATCCAGGGAAAATGTTTAAAACATTTGATATGATTGCACATTTTTGCCTGGATGATTTACCCCTCGACCCTTTTAAAATCGTTTATCGAATTTAACCCAAATTTTACGAGTTAATATATTTTATTTATTTCAAAATAATTGTTTTTTGTGTTAAACAATTCCTGAGCTTGATGCCATTGCATGTTGTTGACAATGTCATACCATTTAACCATAGAGCTCAGTGCAGTTACAGCTGTTTGCCGGGTGATAGATGATAGAAACCGTAAAACTTTAGAGTAAAAACATTCTCTGGCACTAAGTCGACGAAAAACATACTAACGACAAATTTTAGGTAATGATTCAAAAAATAAATAAAAGTTATCAACTTGTCAATTCTACATTAATGATAAGTAAAATGTTGATTCAATTTTTCAATAAATTGTATACTACGATTAAACTAAAATGAACTTCTGTAAAATGGAAGCTTAGGGGTTTTCAAGAATAAATCATTTAAAGGATAAACCATGATCAATTTGACAGGGACAAATAAGACGAATTAAAAGACAAGAAAAATGTAATATTTCATCTGTCAAATCCTAAGCCGCTTTGTCACTGTTGATTACGGGTTGATATCAGATTATGGCCGCAATTAAGTAACCTTTTTCTACAACTACCAACAATTTTGTCGCTCGTCTAGTCGTATATAATATGGATAGAGATCAATAATAAATATTGTTAATTATAAGTTACGCTATTAACAAAACAATTCGCTAAAATATATTACAATGCCAAGCCGACTTGACAATAATCAACCATATTAATAGTTTTGAACAACTACAATTTATTATTAATATGCACAAGCAACTAAACTGTAGAAAATTTAATATGCTTAAAAAGTTGAATAAATAGGGCGGTAAATGTCGATATATTATCTGGCAAATCAAATACTACATATAAACTACATTATTATATAAATCGAAAAATATTTACAAGGAATAATTTACAGCTCATTTATTTGTACATACGTGAAAAGAGTTTGTATATTGTTAAGTAATTCTAAAATACTGATACAATTATTATTTAGATTGACACATTAATCGATTTACAGTTTTAGCTGTATTTATTAAGCAAACTAACTAAATAATAAATACATATTTATTTTGATAATTACTGCTGTTAGTTGTTGAAAAAAGTGGGCCTAGTATATTAATATTAAAGTAGACTTATTGTACTGAAAATGGATGTACGGAGCAATGTGATAACACAACGTATAACAGTTATTTGTAATTCGAGTCTCTGGTTTCCAATCTACTGAAAACGCGAATAGTATTTGAGTTGGTAAATCAGGATTTCTTGTAAAGACACTGAACATAAAACAGATTAACTAAATAAAAGTATTTCAACTTGGCTTACTACAGACCTAAGATAAGAAAAAATAAAAATCTTCTCCATTTCAAATCTTGATAAATGTAAGATCTCAAATAATTTAAAATTACATAATATAAAGTAGTATATACTATTACATACACTAAGTAAGCATAATATTTGAATTTTTCTTAAATACTAACTAGAGATAATTATATTATTATCGAGATTTTCATTTAAAATTATTGTACCTATATTTTATCTACTACCGTAACGTATTAACTCACATCCGCACTGATCTAACCCTTCGCGTGAGTCACGTTTAATGCTCTTATGGAAAACACATGTATCGCTGTTCCTTAAAAGACCCATAGCTCACATGCAGGGTTAAGTTATATTTCAAGCACTAGTGCGGAAAGTAATTTACTGTCAACACCGGTGTTCATTTCTTTTAAATTAAAAAAACTGACCGTTGTTGACAATACTTGTCAAAAAACCAATGCAAAAAAAATTTAATATTTACGTATTTATTTATAAATAAAATAGGAGGTGCACAACTAGACGAAATAAGTGTCTCAAATCCAAAATTTCAACTTTCTACGACCTACCGTATTTGAGTTATGCGACATACAGACGTCTGACCGTACGTATGTACATACATTGGATTCAAGGAAGGTCAAAACAGATATTTCCGTCAAAATCGGGAAACCGAAAAAAATCGGGATTACAATACTTCCGTGTTTTACAAGGAAGTAAAAAAATCGACAACTTTCAAAAAAATGCCTTGGAAGATTTGTATGATACACGCGAATAAACGTCTCATTATCGTACTTGTGCGATTGCAAAACGAAGCGTCAGGGGCGAAATGATAACGACTTACTTTCTGCACTGATCACATAAATTATACTAATATAATAAATTAAGCAAAAATAAATATGTGTTTTTTAATAATTTTTGACGTGCAATGGTCAAATCTCCGTTGAAGTTCCGTTAATTAAATAAAATCGTTTAAATTTGGTTATTGATTGTAATGTTGTATTTTGGTAATCTTTCTAAGTGCTTTCAAGAGTTTCCTGATTGATGCACTTCTATGATAAAACAAAGCATTTTAAAAAAGCGACAGAAACAAATTTCTACCACTTGAAAGTTTCAGAAAAAATCATGGACTGGCTACATCGATATCATTAAACTATGTATGCGACAATAATTTACAATAAAATACAAGACATTAATTAGTTGTTATAATAAGAACATTACTCATTTTCTTTTGAGTTTTTGTTTATTTGTCCCTCATGGTTAATTATTGTGCACATAACACTTTAGTCTAATAATAATGTATTGTTATTATAAACTGCTGCTTTATATTCATGATCAAGTACATTAATATATACTAACTAAAATACAAGTTATAATACTATTCATACATACATTATTATGTAAAATGGAAAGTATTTTTCTATAAGAGTAAAACCTCGATAGATAGAAACTCCAGGTCAAACTTCCTTACAACTTTGTACAAAGGTGCAATAGAAATTATTCGGATGGTTATAGAATTTATAATATAAATTTCAATCATATTGAATCTCATCAGTAGCGTATAGATGGAAATTTGTAAAAGCATTGGTTGTCAACTTTTAATGTTTATATGGTAGAAGCGAACAACAACTCGGCGTAAGAGGGTTTACGTTCGGGCGTCCGGCTAACATCCACCGAGCGTCTCTTTATAAAAAATTTAGTTTTCAGTTTGTGGTAAAAATAGAAGAAAAACATATCTGCACCCATACTGAATGGAATTTTTAATAATATACCTTAATAGCGATACTGTTTAAACACGAAAAAATTCGCTACAAAGATTTTCTTTCGAAAGAGTTCCTTTGTAATACTGAACAATTTTACAGGCTACAGTTTGTCTATATTACAGCTTACAAAATACGATATAATATAATATATGCAAACGAAGTAGGTATCGATCAATATCCACATAGTTGAAATACTAACTTATCCATTAATTACTTAAGGAATTATACAAGCAACATTGATAACATTTTAATTGACACGTTGATTGTGGAACATCTTGTAATCCAAAAACAAAATTCTAATGACGCTAAAATAATATTAATTAATTCGTTGTGAACAATATTGCCAATGTAGAACACTTATCCAATATTCGTGATAAATTATCATTTGAATTTTGTTTTTATAATATATTTACGTAAGTTTAAAAAAAAAACAGCTCAATAAATTAATTAAACAAACTTTACAGGTACATAAACAACACAAAAAATGTATTTTAAATGTCAAAGTAACATTATTTGAAACTTAAAAAACCCTGATATGGCAAAAATCATTTATCTCGAGTTAAAATGAAACGTCTTTTGTAAAGTAAAAGACAAATACATTATTTCATTTAATCTAAATGTATAATGAAATGTTGTACGCGATCGTCAGATAGCATTTTAGGTAACTTTTTTTTAAAATAAAAAATACTTTTAGACCAAGCAGGGGTAAAAATAATATCAATTTAGCACATCAAAACTTTATGTTATTTACATCTCTTGTGAATTCGATCCTATTGTGAATTCTATATTATGATGCAATCAATCAAGTCGGGATTACACAACCCAACCAATAGTAAATACAGAGTACCTTATTAATCCTCTCGAAAATAAAGATCTGGAAAAGTTTTATAGTTGTAAGTTCAACCACCATTTGTACAAAGGGCAAATGTTGACCATGAAATATATTTATACGTATCACCTTTTTATCATTTGGACATCGTTTGACCGGTCTCGGCAGTCCTAGGGTTCTTGAATTATACTTTGCTCGCATTTCAAAGAAACTTTTATATAAAAGTAATTTCCGTTTTAAAAATATTCTTCTCTGCAATATCCTACTAAAATACTTAATATACATAATATAATGTTGACTTATTCCAAATTTGTTTTGGAAAAATTAAAAATTATTTAGTATGTAGGTATGTACCTCAAGCACCACTTAAAAAGTTTTGGGCAAAACAAGAAAATCCAATGATGCTCGATAAATTTTTTATAAGTTTGTTAATTAAAAATTTAATATCACTTAAAGCAATTTAAATTAAAATTCTATACCAATGTATAAAAAGCGAGAACGACCCGTTGTTCGTTGTAAATAATTTGCATGTTTTGTGCTATAATCAGAGTGAACGAGAACATATTACTAGGCATTATGAAAAAAGTTCCAAAACTCAACAGATCGATTGCAATTTTGAAGCAATTCCAATTAATTTCCCGAAACTTATACAGAAAAAATACGTACAGATAGATAAAAATTGATTAACGACATCTTTGAAGAATTTTAATTGCATAAGTTGAGAAACTTGGCGTAACAAAGTCCATGCGATTGTGTTCATTTCTGATTTATATGACAAAAGTTACTCCTCATTTTATTAAATCCCACTTAAATATTCTAAGATTTGTAAAACGTTCTCTTACATATAAGTACCCTTAAAAAATTTCCAAGTTTTGATTTAATTTAATTGAGGTTGTTTTTAAACGAGCTCTTATAATAAAGTTGCTCCAAAAACTTTTGCATTTATCTTTAATAATCCATAGCGAAAATATATAATAACCTGATAATAACGGAAATGCTATATCACTCGATTTATGCTATTACAAATAAGAAAATTCAACTTCTTTAATAAATAAAACTATAGAATGACGTCAAGCGCAGAATAAATTTATTATTTATGCTTTAAAATAAATTATAATTACAATAATGCTCAACTTCAATAATTTCCTGTATAAAATGAATTTCTACATTAACTCACAATCCTTTATACCTAGATTGATTTTTCAGCTACAGATAAGTGTAAATGACATTTTAATCTAAAAATAAATGAGAATGGTTTAAAACCGACATTATTAAAAAAATATATGTATTTAATAAAATTGATGCAAGATATTTTTAAGGAAAAATGACTAACAAAAGAAAACAAAAACTATTACGACTACAATTTAAAATCAATATGGTTTAGAAGTAATTAGGGGCATGTTGAAATTTTGATATTTACGATAAAATAATCCTGGAAATTCATAAGTAAGTGACACCTCCGTGACATTTATTTAAAGTTATCATTGTTCAAATTTCTTTTATAAATAGTATATTGTTTAATTAGGATTCAAAGACGAACTGTTTTTGACAAGCAAATAATATAATGCGATGTGCTTTTCTCTAAAAATTCTTTATTGCAAAATTGAGAACTTGCCAACCGGTTTTGCAATAAAAGCATAATATTAGTTTAGCTGAAAACAAAGTTTAAATGTTTCAACCGACACACATAAATAAATTTGTCTGGAAAAACCTTCTGAAATGACTGTAAAAAAATTAAAACTAATTAGAAACATAAGGGAAAAATTAAAAATGTAGAAAGACATTTGGAAGCTGCAGAAGGTCGAATAACCATTTCGATCGTCACCTATAAGGTCATGGCGGACATTAGAAACTCGAGGTGCATTTTTATTTCTCTGTTAAACAAATCAATACCGTAAACATAGCTGCATAAAATTTTGCAAGGTATGTATAGGTTACTTCCTCAATTTTTAAGAGAGTGGGGCTGCTCAAAAGTCGGAAAACCTAATTTTGTCTACCCGGATACCTTGAATTACATTCGAGAAAAAACGGGCATTTCGAGTACTTTTGTTTAAAATTTATAATAAAATATAATTTATATTACACTGAATCATTATTTGTTTTTTATACCTTGACATCTAATATATTTACTATGATATAATACTCTAGGGCGTATAAATCATAATGCCCGCTTATTATGCCCTCTCATCGCAATTATATACACAAGTCACGGCAAACTAGGAAATTTAAATTCAAAATTTATAAATTTTCTGAAATTCAAATGCAGTGTAATATAAAACGTTGTATGCAACACGGGCATTACTCGATGTTTATGCTCTCGGGCAACTTAAAAACTCTCGGGCATAGCGGACCTCGACCTTTTAAATTGGTTGCCCTCGACATAAACATCGTCATAATGCCCTTGATACATAAATAACTATTATGAGCATACATTTAATTAAATGCCCAAATATGCATTATTAATCTGCAAATATTATAAAAAAAAATATAGTTTACTTCCATAATATATTATGGCAATATCATAATATGCTAGATAATTTATTAATTAGTACCTAATCACATTTAAATTGACAAATTGAGTGTTACATAAATCTGTCAAATTATAATTATGAAAACAATAATTATTAGTAGATAATGGCACAGATTGTTAAAATACTGTCATGTTACGAAAATATTCCTACCGTATATTGTGAATTGTGGTAAATTATTTAAATATAAATGGTGTACGATTTCACTCGACCAAAATTAAATTTTTTGTAAAAAACCCTGATGCACGATGTAAAATGTAAATAATAATAAAAAAAATCTCTTAAAAAATCGAAAACTAACTTTTCATAGAATAAAGCTAAATTCCATTTTAACCAAAATTTATCAATTTAGCGGATTCAAAATAACGGAAATGTTTTTATCATATTTTTTTTAATTGTAATTCTTAATAAAACATTCATGTAGATTTTAAATTTGATCGACGTCGGACAATATCTAAGGAAGTTCAATATGGCGGACCCAAGATGCCGCTGTTTTTCTGCCATTTTTACTACCAAAATCATATACCTATTAATTCGTTCTGAAGTTATGATAAAACAATATTTAATAATTCATCTTCATGTACGAGTACTTATCAATACTTTAACAATAATTTAATGCTTGTTTTGTGAAATAAGACAAACTTTTAATGCCGTTTAGACGATCTCTTCAATTTAACATATAAAACAATAAGTACATAAAGGTATGAAAGTAAATATTTAACACGCATTATTGATGTAAATTTTAAATATACTCCACATTCCCTACGCTACACTATAAATTTTACCCTCGTTTTTGCGTATAATATGTTGAAATTTCTCCGTTGAAAAAATAAAATGCAAAATGTAGGTAAAATAAATTATTAATTGAATAAAGTGATCAATGACAACTGTCGTAAATTCGAGCTCATGTTTTTCATGAAAATTTGTCTGCAAGTTATCCTTCCTGTCAGTTCTAACTCCCTCTTATTTCACACTATGTAATCAGGTTCTACCATCCTAGGCTTGAAGCATTTGTCAACAGCTTTTTAAACTGATGTCGGGCAATGCGTAAACCTACCTACATACGCCAACTTTTTTATGGTAACAAATATATTTTCTTAATCTTATGCAAAGCTTTAAAACCTAAAGTAATTTTTTTCCTTATTCAACATGGTGTATCCCACAAAAACAAGTTATCGCGTTCATTATTTTTAATTGCACCACTTTAAAGAAAGAAAGAAAGTAAATATGAGTTTTTTATGTTTTGAACTAATTTTTTTTAGTTAATTACTCGTATATTAGAGTTTGTTATTGGCAATTACCTTTACAACAAAAATAAACCAAAAGGTATTATACGATTTTTATATAAAATCTATACTACGTTTCTTAAAGTTTGCCCTTCTGGTTGAAAATTTGTGTGCCCTATCACTAAAAACAGATGGAACACTCTAGACTAGAGGTTTGAAACTTTTACAGAACGTTCTGCTACAAATTTAAATCAACCCAACCATTTTCAACTTGCAATGCCGTTTCCATTTCCAAACTAGACGAAAGAGTTTTATAAAGATACTAATCATTATTAATTTGTGAATTACACTCTTGGACTGCTTGATGTCTTTTGACAATTTTATTACAAAAATAAGTGAAGTTCGTGATAGTTAAAAAATAATTAATGCGTTATAATATAAGAATATTTAAACCTAATTTATTGTAAAACTTGTATTAAAATAACATGGTTAAGTGGGTATAACGAGATATTCAAAAATTTAAAAAAATTAAACAAGCATTATAACTTGGCCACTTTACAAACATTATTATGTTTATTTTTCTTCCTTAGCTAAATATGTATTTAACTGACTAATATTTCTAACAATCAAGTTACATCAAATTGTTATAAGTTTTGTTTTAGAAATAAATTATATTTTAATGGAATTTTTCCTTGCAACAATTTCGAGTTGATTACGACGCGACGTTAACTTTCCATTAAAAAATTTACCGTCGAGATTGAAAATCTTCTGTTTCTGCCGAGAGTAATTGGGTATTATATATTTTAATATAATGTTATTAAAGTAAATAAATAATACATTAAAGTGCATCAACCAAAATACATCATCTAAAAAAAGATGTGTTGTTATTATTATTAAAATTATACCTACTTCGAATTTTTAATTTTCAAAACGAATACACCGAGAAAACTGTCTGTTAAATTAAAAATTCGTGATATTTATTTATTAAAATTTAACAAAAAATTACGAAAATCGTAATAATACTTGTCCTATACTGTATTGCAATATATGTTAAAATTTAACTTTTAGGCAGTTAGACAGTTTTAATAGTGTAGGTACAACTTTATTGTTCGCTCTAGGCAATGTTTAATGTTTTACAAATAAATTGGTGAAAAATTTTTTTGAAATATAAAATCGAGTTGTATAATATTAAAATTCGAGAAGCTTTTAGTAACCCACTCAAAGTATGTTTAACCCCTGACCTAAAGGAGCTTTCGAGCAGCTTCCAACTCATTTTCAAAAAATTAAAAAAATTGCTGATATATGCTGATATAACTAACAAATACAATAACATTCTTATGATAGTAAATTATAAATTATAAAATAGTTGTAGTAAATTAAATTTTCAACAAGAAAATCAGCGACATTTTTTTGAAAGTCGCAGATTATACTAATTCAGAAATGTGTTAACCTTCTTTTGTTGACCCAAAATGCTCACAAATAATATAAATTTGTGTTTTCATTTAAAAATTAATAAAATAAAATAAACCGACTTAAAACATCAACAATAAAAAAAGCTCTTTAAAAAGAAATAATAATCTCACTAAAAGTTTTCTGTATTCTAAATTGTAATTCAATTTCACTTCATACAATACATAAATCCCATTAGCCGGGGAGCTGCTATAGAATCTATAATAATATACTAAATTTGTTTTGTATGAAATAAAACGGAATTAGAATATGAAACACTTGTTAGTGAGATTTTCTTTCTTCAAGAGCTTTTTTTATTGTTTGTGTTTTAGGTCGGTGGATTTAAAATTCTACATTATATTTTATTAGAAGATTAGTTAATTACTCATATTTCTTTTAAGTAGATATCTGCTAGTTATTACAAGACATTACGAGATCTATGATATTATTAGTCTGTAACCAATCCAGAATGAGTTATCTGAAATATATAGAATAAGCTCTAGGCAGAAAACATTCTCCAAAGAAAATTTATACAAAACCAAACAAAATTAAACTTTATTTCAAACAACATTTTATAATATCAGGTAAACGTTTACAATTTGGGTTACCTTAGTTTTTTTTGCTATTTTTGGTATGGAATATAGCTCATTTATGTATATGACAATAATTAATACCAGGTTTTGCTTGAGTTTTATAATTAATTTTGTCTTCTCATTTTGAAATATTTTTAGTCCTACAAATCCAGAATTTGCATTCTTGATAATTTTCTATTAACGAAGCGTTTTGAATATCATGAAGATGGGAAATCGGTAAAAACTGGGATCATTTAACATTCTAAAAATACATGACATGAAATATAAATTACTAAACTAGCACAGAACAGTGTACTTGGACTTAAGATACAAAGTAGAGGAAGTTGTACATAAAAAAAATCTGAAAACCTAAATATGTATTTATTTTGCTAATAATGAAAAAATCTTTGTTTTTCGAGATTATCATATTCTTATGTTAACATTTCTTTAAAAAATACCCAAAATTAAAGAGATCTACTTTAAAATATTCAAAATTTAGTAATATTTTAATCACTTTTTAAAATATAGATCTTTTTAGTAATGTATCTGAAGAGGAGAACCGCTCGAGTGTAACTCTAGGATCGGTACACGCTTTCGCAGGGTGAAAGAGCACTAAAATTAAGCCAACACCTGGTTATATTTAATTGCTATGAGCAACCGTTTCTGAGAAAATAACGTTTTAAAGTTTGCAATATTTAGTTAGTTTATGCAATAACAATCCAAAAGTCTTCTAGTTAAGATGGTAACGCATTCTTCGCAGTAATAGTTTTTGTTTTCTTTCAGTATGCCGTGTTACAAGGGTGTTACACCGTGTTACAAAGTCTAGCAAGTTCTGTATCGAACTCGGGAAGATATAAAGAGATCTGAAGAAAAGCAACTATTCCTACGAGGAATTGAACCTAAGACCTTCCAATCCACTTGCGGGCACGTTAGCATCTGATCAGGATGTATTTCATTTAAAAACTTTTAAACGTTATTTCCTCAGGAACGGTAGTTTATGGCAATTTTAAAAATGCAAATGTTCGTTTAATTTTAATGCACTTTCGCCCTGCGATAGCTGGTCCCGATCCTACAGTTACACTTGAGCGGTTCCTCTCGAGAGTTCATTATGGGTTTCTTGCGAAAAACGGGTCAAAGTTTAAAGCTGCGATACGGAAAATAAATTGAATATATCTACTTGCAATATTTTTCTCAATTAATTGAAATTGATTTTAAAAACGAAATTGAAAAATATTAATAATTTATTTAAGTTAAAGAAAGAAGCCAATCACAACCATATCAAAGGAGATCATAGCTACATCAGAAAAAGCAGTTCCAGCATATGCGTGTTATTGGAGAGAGTATTTTTAGGTATAATGACGTTAATTTCCTGTATACACCGTGATGGTAATTTGTAGAAATAAGTATCGCATTACGGTAGGTATAACAATGTTTGTAAGTCGTATTTTAGTTGGATTTGTTTACACGTTCATGCTATAAGTTTATTTTATTTAAAGAGATCAATAGATACCTTCACGAAAAAATAAAATTTGCCCGATTCGGAACCCTTGAACAATGAGAAATAAGTAAATATGTCCGTGTAAATGCCTAACTCATCTAAAAGATATAAATCAAATATTTAGATTTCACACTTGCATATTTTATGGTAACTATGTATTATACATAAATATCAAAATGTTAACAACGCGAAATCAAAATCAAGGTAAGTATATAATATTTACTTAAAAATATTGCCAAAAATACATCCATTGGATACGTAGGCAGAGCTATTATAAAACGATTAGACGATCAAGCGCGGTATTACCGATTAATCGACGAAAAATCAACATTCGCGAAGCACTTCTTCGTTATAAATCGCAAACAACTGGGTTATTAACTTTATATACCGAATCAAAAAATAAAAATTGAGAATATTTCGTAGCAATTTGTCAGTCTTATAGTCAACTTGACTTTAATAATTTGGTATTGCCAAATAACATCTGCAATAAATAATAGACACCTCTTAACCCACCAAAAATACATCCTCTGTAAACCTATACAAAAATAAGCCTTACCTTTGTCTTTCCTCTAGTAAAATTTAAATATATTTTTGTTACATTTTCACTTGTAATATCACAAGAGAATGAGAATAAATTGAAAATAATTTCACATATTTTCGAAAAGTTGTTGCCAGGCAATAGATACGAGAGCCTGAAGGGATCGAGTAACCACAAAATATTACGTACGACGTGTGTGCTAATTTTTTTTATTAGTTCTAATTGCACGGAAGCGAAATGTCCTAGAACCCCGTTTTACTACAACGGCATGTAGTTTAGTCTAGTGGTAGTAAATGGTTTCCAGTTCGAATCCAAGGTTATCGGATTCGAATCCCAGCAGTAGCTCTAAAATTAATTGTATCGTAGTTCTGATTCAATTTTTGGGGTAAATTCTGAGAGTTCTAATCGAAATGTTCAGTAACGAACTCCTCCAGGCATATAAAAATGGCGAACGTTAACAGCGAAATCAATTATTGGTTTAAAATCAAAACATTTCAAAAGTGATACATTACCAGACGAATAATTACGTACATTAGTAAAACCAAGAATCAATTTGAATTAATTAATATTTATTGTATACGCATAAGAATAACTTCATTATAGAAATGAAGATTTTATGCAAAATTTTGAAAAAATTGTTTCAAGTGGAATGTCAGAAAGAAAAAATTTAACAATGTATTTTACCTAATGAAAATACAAAAAAATATTAAATGTATAGCGATCACATTATATAAAATAATGTATCAATTAAAATAATCTTTTCGTGACTATGTACACTTAAAATATATATTTAATTTTAGGGAATTTATATAAAATTTCGTAGAAACGAATTTTTAATTAAAAAAAGCACTTATTGGAATCACAGCCTTAAAAACTTTCATAGCAATTAAACCAAATCTCTGTTTCCGGTATTTGTTCGTTATTGATATTATATGTAATTAAAAAACTTCGTTCCGATTTCTATTTTTTAACATGGGCTAAAACACTCCGCACAAAATGCATAATCAACTAATTTTACTAGAATGAGTAAAGCATCGTTTACTATAAATATCTAGAAAATTTAAAAAATTTATCGCAAAGAGTGCACAACTAGGTACGCTTTAATAATAAACTTTCTAATTTTATTTTTATTTTAAAAAATTTAAAAAAAGTTTTTATTTTTTCAATAAAATAAAACGAAATAAAAAGTTAATGCAGTAAGTAGTTCTTGAAATTATTAGGGTAACGTGTTTCGCAAGCCATGCTTTCATTTTCAAACGCCATTTTTAAATTGGGAAATTCTCTCAAATTAATATTTTCAAAAACTATAGATTAGTTTTTGAATTTCGTTTTATTTTGTTGAAAAATGTTGCTTCTGTTATTTTTATATTATTTTATTTTTTTTCAAAAATTATTAATATCTTATTACTAGAAAAGTATTATTTACCTTAGTATAAAATATTAGTAAATAATGGTATAAGGCTAAAAATTTGGCACTCATGTCATTTTGATCAAAAGTTACTAATACTGGTAGGTTACATTTAGCTCAACAGCAGCTTTAACATGTGACACTTCAAACAACTATTTTTTAAAGTTGCGCTTTGATCAATTTTGATGACAATCGTTTGAAATTTGAAAAAAATTGAAAATTTCAGCGAATTTGATTACAAACAGTGTTTTGAAAGGTTTTAATAGTATTCTTTGTGAAAATAAAACGCAAATTAGGCATACCTACAAATAAAAAATCTATAATATTCAATTCTGATTTTAATTACTATAAAGTTGTTTTCGTAATTAAATATATATTTTTATAATAGTTCGTACTTGAAGAAAATAAGTTTGCTTTTATTACATAAAATTAGTTTTCATTTAAAAGCTTTTATCTCGATATATAGAAAGAAAAACCTTAATTGAAACAGATACATGAAAATTCCATTTTAACTTTAAATATAAAAAAGTAAAATAATTAATTCTTCTGTAAAATATAAAGGCAACTTAAAAATAAATTGTATTTTATGAATTTAAGATTTGAGCTTACCTTTAATTCTATAAGGTAAGTAGGTATTATTTACGGGTATATTTTAGAACTACATAAAGTTTATAATCAATAATTATAAATGTGCCGATTTGAATAAATTGAATTTTAAAATATTTTCTATTCTAATTAATTATTGAGTTAAATACACGAAAATATAAATTGAAATTTAGAATATCGGATGCTGTAACTTTTTATTAGGTCATAGTTATATGCACGATAGAATTTTGTTTAGATTGACTCTTTTATAAAGAATAAATTCCGTATTTTTGTCGGTAGTATTCTGTGCTCTATAAAAATTAATGTTACAAATTTTTTACTTACAAAAACGTTATCCACCTCATCGACCAAAAGTCGGTCAAATACACAAATTTAATTTTGTTAAAATAGTAAGGTTGATGTTTACAAGTATTATTTATATTTCCGTTTTACTGTCTAGGCTGTAAAAGTGCTATTTACTGCTACTACGAAAAGAAAAACACTTCAGCGCTTCTCTCAATTGTTCGTAAAATTTAATTTTTAATCTAAATAGTAGTAAAAAATCCTGGATTAAAAATTAATAAAATATTCCATTAATGGATATGACATACAGAATTTCAGCTCTCTAAAATGTGGGGTCAAATGATTCGTCCGTTCTGTCGTGTCGAATGGAACGCGTACCTTTTCAAGCAGAAATTTGGTGAATGTTTATTGGACATTTGCCTGATTTGTTTTGAAATATTTTCGACGTGCTTTTTAAGAATCTTCTTACATACTTGGAGCACTTTTTATAAAAAAAAACCAACTGCGTTAAAAAAAAAAAGCTAAAATAAAATAGTAGTTGTAAGAGGTATTGCAGGCGAGGACAAGCTAATCGTAAACACTATATTTTGTAATTCTCTGCTTGTCCCCGTCTGCAATACCTCTTACAACTACTATTTTATTTTAGCTCATTTTTTAACGCAGTTGGGTTTTTTGTAATTTAATAATTTATTTTATTTTGCCTTTTTTAGTTATGATATGATGGCAAATTTTGCAATCTTGTCAATACATTAAGGGAGTTAATATCGTGTGGATTATCAAGTACTTGAGGTGATCTTAAGCTACTGATGATTAATCCGTCTAAAGATCTGACCCGGCTCAAGGCTACATATATAGGCTTAACCTTTCGCAAAAATTGGCGAACTCACTAAAAACCCTTATCAATCAAAATTTTTACACTACAATGGAGTGAATTAAAGAATTTTTCCGTTTGTGTGTGACTTTTTTATACCAACAAAAAAAATACACACCGATGGACGATTTCACTAATGAACGAGAAATATACCTATGTAAAAAACGAAATATGATTAAACTAAATCGGGAGTCAAAAGCTAAATATACATACATACGATATAGGATATAGTACAGAGTATTATATTGAAAAATTTTGACGTTTAATAATTAAACGTCAAAATTTAAATTAATTTAATTTAAATCGAATCGCAATAAAATTTTAGTTATTGTCCTGTCTTTGGTGACACTCGCAGGTTTAAAACGAATCGATTGAAAAAAAAAATCATCAAAATCGGTCCACGCGTTTCGGCTCTAGAGTGCCACAAAGGAACAAACATACATATATAGACTGATAAACACATAACCCTTCTTTGCGTCGCGCAGTCGGGTAAAAAAGAAAGAAACACATTTTGCTTTTATTAAAAAAGTATTAATATATTAACATTTTAATTTAAACAATATTAAGCGGGTGCGAATATTTTATGTAAATTTACTCGTACAATAATTAAAATAATTTTTTCATTTTGGCTTTCACGAATTTGTTGCCACGGCAATAAACGCATTATTGAAATGACAAAAATATTTAAAATATAAATCCTATAAAAATACTAAACACAATATTGCAAAAACGAAAAAGATGAAGCATATTCGTATGTAATAAGATTGTAATTGCAACTTTCATGAAACGAGGGTCAAGAATGTTGTATAAAGGTAAGGTCAGACACAGCTGCTTTTACTGCGCTTCCAATTTAAAAACTGAGCAACTTAAGCTGCTTGTCGTGTGAACGATTCTAGGACGTTTGGTCCCCGGACGTTTGATCCCCGGACGATTGGTCCCGGACGTTTGATCCCCGGACGATTGATCCAGCGGACGATTGATCCAGCGGACGATTGATCCCCGGACGATTGATCCCCGGACGATTGATCCCCGGACGATTCGTCCAGCGGACGATATTTTATAAACGATTGTTTATATAAATAAAAGTTAATAAAGATTAATTAATTACATAAAAAAGTTAATACAATAAATTTGTAATTCCTTAACCCTTTCGGTCCGGGAGACGGATCTGTTCGAAAATTATTGTAGTGCCCGAGACACGGGAGACGGATTAAAACGCAAGGACGTATCCTAAAGACCCGACGAACCCCGGCTGTACAGCAAATTTCGTAAAACAAACGTCGGACTGAGAGGGTTAATATTCAGGTAAAAATAACTGATTTAATTTAAAAAAAAGTATTTTACGAAACTTATGTAAGGCATATGTCGGACCCTCCCCTCCCCCACGTAAGGATCCGTAAGATTTCTAATACCTTTCCCCCTCCCCCCAAACAGTTACGTAATTAATGGACAGCCCCTATTATAACGAAAAATATAATTTACAACGAATCTTTTATATCTTAAATATTGTTACTTAATAAATTTAAGAGTGGAAATCGTTACAAATTTTATTTTAAATCGAACAATAATAATAATAAAAACATTCATAATTGGATTATTTATTATTACCCATCCCCCCAGGACATATTTCTGGAATTGCCCGGAGATCAATCGTCCGCTGGATCAATCGTCCGCTGGACCAATCGTCCGGGGACCAATCGCCCGGGGACCAATCGTCCGGGACCAATCGTCCGGGGACCAAACGTCCGGATACCGTGTGAACACCTCTGCAACCTAAATACTGCGCGTGCAGTAGCGCTACCTGCAACATTTTTAACGCGCACGCAGTTTCAAAGTAGCTTAATGTGAACTGACACATTTGTGAGTTGCGAGTGCAGTAAAAAATATCAACTTGGTTGAAACTTTTGCAGCGGCTGCAGATGCAGTTTATATAAAACTGTGAATTTGTACTACGAATTTAATTTTTTCCTATATACCATTGGAAAGAGGACAATTTTTGAAACATTTTATAAAGAATACGAATTTTTGGATTATCCATTAGTTTTCGAGAAAACGGCATTTAAAATTATTACAAATACATTATAGTTTTATAATCAAATATATAATATACGTATAATTATAATATTATATAATCAAATACCACACTATTGTTCGGTTTTACAAGCTTGTATTATGCGGTCTACAGACGTTCAACTTGGTTGTCAACTTAAGTTGAACGTTTCTACACACTTTTCAACTTGGTTGACAACCTAGTCATCAACATCACTTTTTACTATCTCGCGTTGCTTACGATTGTATAGGAACATACCTACACACGTTTTAAGTTGGTTGCTAACATCAGGCTCCACCCACAAGAACCATCAACCTAGACTTCAACTTGGCTTTCAACCTTCAACTAGCACGGTCAACTTAGTCGTCAACATGGCAAGTTGACAACTTAAGCGCCTTAAGTTGTCAACTTGTTCTTACTTGTTCTTGTTCTTACGAGTCAAGTTTAGTTGACCAATTTTAGTTGATCAACAAAAGTTGAATACAACTTGAATCAGTTTTCGTTCACACTTTTCAATATAAACTGATCAATAGTTTCACTTCCCATTCCATTCTTTTTAGATTTCCAAACCAATGAATGTTCTTTTTTATACATTGTTCGAAGAGTCTTAATTTTGTTCTTCAGATCAGCAACAGCAAGACTATCAATTTCCTTTTCCTTGATAATAGAACTTAAAACATTTTCTAGAGCAAATCTTTTTTTTTACATAAATCTGTTTGGTGGTTCCAAAGACAATCATTCTTATGATATGGTTCCAAACATTTTATTGTATCACTTTCAGACCACTCGAGGCTCATTTTTTAAATTTTATAATATTAAAAACAAGCATGTAAGCTAGTTGCAAGCGACAAAAGTTGACTGCATAGTTCACACGTTTCAAGATAAGTTTCAACTTGAAAGCAAATCATCACTTGAACGACAAAAGTTTGACTCAGTCAAACTTTTCTTGAACAACTAAAAAGTTGATCAACTCTATTGAAACAGAGGTTCTCATTACAGTTTTCATTCAACTTTTGTTGATCAACTAAAATCGGTCAACTAAACTTGACTCGTAAGAACGCGCCTTTAGGTTGACAACCAAGTTGAACGTCTATAGACCCCTTTAGTAATTAAAATAATTTAATCTTTGTAAATATTCAATGTGATAGAAATTTTAGCTCTTGACTGAGATGACCAGCAGGGTTTAGGTCCTAAACGCATTCGTTACGCCCCTTTGTTTGACCACCGGATGTACCAAGATGCAAAAGAGTCCGTTTCAAGCTGAAGTGAAAGCAGCAAGTGTGAATAGCTTCGCTACTTTTGCGAAGCTGACCTACAGCTTATATAGCCGCAGTAAAAAATGCTGCGGAGCAAAAGTAGCTGTGTCTGACCTTATCTTAAGTTACACGATACATGTACTGCTGTTTCTTATGCGGCACATTTTTTATAACAACTCTATATTAAAATAAATTTTATATACATAACATATACAGTCAAACTTCCCTAACTCGAATTTCAAAGGACCATCAAAAAGGTTCGAATTAGAAAAACTTCGAGTTATGAAGATAAAATTTCACGTAAATATCTGGCAAACCTAATATCCTTTTTCAAAAAAATTCGTTTTATAGAATAATTCGGGTTAGAGCAGCTCGAGTTAGAGAAGTTTCACTGTATATTGTCGTGTTCCAAAATCATAAATTAGAATTTTTTTATTTATTTAATTTGTAAAGTTTTGTTTTCACTTTAAAATTGTAAATACAGTAGAGCTCCAATTAACAAAAACGTCGTCCCAATAATGTTCTTGAATCAGTATTTTGCGAATCAAGTAAGTTTCCGTCTTAACTTTTTCTTCTGAAATTCTGAAAGTGATTCGGATAGTAGGAGTTCGGATAATTGGAGTTTGAACAAATTGAACGATTTGGATTGATTTAGAAGAAGATTGGATTTACGAAGATTAATTAATGAATTTGCATTCGAAAATTTATAGAAAATCATTTGGAAAATTAAGTTATAACGATATTGAAATTTGGAAGGTGAATAGATTAGATATATCGTTTAGCAATTTTATATTTGCTTTCCAATTGATATTGAAAGTTAATTTGTATGAAATTGAATTGGAATTTATGAAAAGATTTTGAAAAAATTATTGATGATTTTCGGCGTTCCCAATTGATATTTCTTTTAAAAAGTAAATTTTTATTAAGAACCTGTTGGAAAAATTCTGAGGCTATAAAAAATTGGGAAAGGCCAAATCTATAATTTCTAGAGAGGGGACGGGGTTAAAGTAACCAAAATAAAAAAGTAAACAAATTAATAAAGAATGGATCACTCCCCCTCCATTATAACTACTCTTGCTCTGTGTTCGTAATTTGCCCAATTGCCATAACATAATTTAAAATCAATTGCAAAACATACATAGGCTTTCATTTCATATTCAAACTATTGATAAAATCATACTATAAAAGATGAAGTAGAATTCAATCACGAGCATATTATTTGCACATCATGTGCAATTGCAGAGATATATATTTGCTTTGAATTCAACTAACAATAATTTTACTGATTAAAGCATTAATTCAAAAACTTGCAACAATATAACTATGAATAGCTGAAACACACGAAAAGCTCTAAATGACAATTTATTGATAGTGCTCGAGTTGAACTTAATATTGCTATTTTTCTCTAAGATTTTACTGACATATTGAATTTCAAAACTACGTAATACCTAAGAAAAACCTCATATAATAGGGTAGAAAATCTTTTCTCGAGATAACTTAGTAAGCCTCTGAAGAGTCTCACCTGAAAGAAAATACATAGTAGATTATAAAGAGAATATAACCTAAGGTGATACTAAGATTTTTAAATTGTACGAGTATTACGTTTAGTCATGCTAAGCGAACCCTCAATTGAACTTAAGAAAGCTGCAACTAAATGCTAAATAAATTAAAGCACCATTTTCAATATTAATAACAGAGTTAGTTTAGTGTCAAGTATTTAAAATTCAAAAATATTATGTTAATGTAAGTCTAAAACAACCAAATTACTTAGTTAACAACTTGTTGATGGTAAGACATTTAATTTTGTGATAAATGATTATATTTATAACAATTCAATCAATTACAGAACACTTACCTGCATTGTGATCCGATATGATAGCGTAACGTAGCATAACTTGGCGTAAAGCCATTTTACACCCTATCATCAAATTATATACATAATACTAAACTTAAAACGCTATCTCTGCAAATATTTCATTCCTTTCAGTTTTGAATTAAAATTTTTTTCTTCTGAATAATATATAATATATAGAAAGTTCATAAATACAACGTTACCTAATGGTGAGATCAATAAAACCGCGTCCAATAATATAATAATATTACAAAATTTAAGGTACCATTCATTCATTTCAAAAGAAACTGGACTTCTCGTTAATCCGAGTTATATTTCTTACTTTTCGTTAACTTCAGTAGGATCATCTGTTGATCTGTTCTGTATCATTAATATATCGTCGTTGAAATAATATGTTAACCAGCTAACTCCATTTAACTAAATTTTACAAGAGCGCATTAAAACATCACAAAATTCTAATATATATTAATAATATAAATGAAAATTCATTTTTATATGATAGATAGGTATCTTATCTATCATATAAACTTGAATTTTCATTTATATTATTAATATATATTAGAATTTTGTGATGTTTTAAAGCTCTCCTGTAAAATTTTCTTAAATGGAGTTAGCTGGTTAACATATTTAAACGACGATATCAAATTTTATATTTGGCACTAGTAGTTAATATTTTAGTAGGGTGCCGACCTTGCTTGATGTATAGCCCATAGATCGAAGTTGAGCTTTCATCGATCACAGCAGTGTAGTCGGCATGAATTTCGTCTCTTCGATTTAAAAGCTTTACACCACACTGCTGGTATTTTTATTATTAACTATATTGCATTTCTTTCCAAATATTTCGTATAACAAAATTAAAAAATGCACAACAGCCTAGATTATTACAGCTTAGATTGGTTTAGATTCAAAAGTTCGAAGTTGGAGATGAGTGAGCAAGGCGCTATAGCAATCAAAAATAAAAAACCATTTTGGTTAATATTGAATGATCATCATTTAAATCATAAATAAAAAAGCAAGATCCTATATTCTTTTGTGTGTGATTTCTAGATTAATTCAAAAATAGTCTGTTTCCACGAGGTTTGGGCGGCTTTTGTGTTTAAGAAAATACAATGCTTGGTTTAAGTATTTACTTTTAATTATTGCTAGAAAATCTCCCAGATTCAGTTTCGTTCATTTCAATGAAATATAGTTTTGAAAAAGTTTTGCTGTTAATACTGCATTGCTAAATTATTTATTTTCAAAATAGAAATAAGTAAATATTTAAGTTAAATTAATTTTATAATGTACCTACTTAGAATTTTATTTATGCATATTGCACATAAAATAGATCCTAATGGTGAATAATATAAACACTCAAATGATTTACATTTACAAATTTTCCAACGTTCATCTTAAAAAAATAATTTAATTAACTCTATTAATATGTAATTCTTATAAATAGTACCTACTATTTTTATATGAATATTATCATTATCAATTACCTCAATTTATTTTCATCTGTTATTTCAATTTGGAAAAAAGTAGATATAACTCATCTTTTATGAGAAAACTTGGAAACTTATTAAAATATAAGGTTGCTATATGAAAGACAATAAGCTTTATAGATTTTTAATATAGTTTTAACTTTTTGTGCACCTGTATTGCTTATACCAATAATATTGGTTCCATAGAGTACAAAATTGGCTAAAACTGCTTTTCACACCGGTTCACACCATTTCAACCAATAATCATCGGATTTATAAAAATGGATAAATAAATTAAAAATGGATTTTTGCAACACAACGAGTTGTGTTCCAATTGTTGTATAGCAACTAAAGATTTTTTTGTAAATTTATAATATATTTTAGATCTTTTTAAAATATTTTTAGTCCACTAACATAAAAGATGTATTAAAAGTTACATAACTCACAAACAAAATTTTAATACTTTTGCATTTAAGTAAGTTTTCGCTAAAATTCGCTAACTAAAGATTTTTCATCGTACTATTGTCTATAATAATAAAGAGATTTCATACTCCAAGTATTCCGAGATGAAATTAACCTGGTGTTTAGATGATCTCGGCAGCCACATTTTCAATAGAATTATCTGTACCTGTACAATTATTGCGATATGCATCCAAAACAATGCTTAGCTTATTTATTTTTAAATTTGAATTTAATAAAAAAATTTATAATTACATTAATTTAATTACACTTTTAATTAAATTCGTTAATTCGAAGTTGATTTAAATTTAACGTTAATTTGTTATTCGTATGAATTAACGTGATTTGTAATGCAAATTCCGGGTTTCTTATAATGCAATTCTCATATAAATTAACCGCGCTATAGGAGGGTTGACTGTCGGGATTTTTTTTTTACTTATTTCTCAATCATTTTTCAATAAAATCGCGTTAACTTTTCTTTCGAGCTTGCAGTATTTTTATTTATGTTCGTAATACTGATAGTAGTTTTATATTAAATTTTTTCTGCCCTTTTATAAAACTTTCTTGCACGGAAATATAATTAATATATTTTTTAATACAACTTAGTATATTATCGATAAAAAATAAATGTTCAACAATTTACACTTTATTCGTTCGTTTTGGTAAGTTTCATCAGCTTTAAAAATTTCTAGTCAGCCTTTCCTTTAGCAAAGACGGTAGTCGAATTTGAAGACTTCAACATAATCATGCGGAAACTCACTTTATACTTCATTTCCATCCAGTTTACTTATTCAATGTACGATCATTTTTCTACTCAATCTACTTTCTGAAATAATGATATAAAAAACGTCAAAATTTTAAAAATATAATCAAGTATATTTTCACTCTATTTGAAAACCTGCTGCATTCCTTCTAAATTAAATTAGGTATGTCAATAACACTCGTTTGTAGATTAAAAAGAACAAAATGGCACGTAGGTATAAGTAGAAAGTTTTTCGGTACATTAAATACCCAACATACTCGTACAATAATATTCCACCATATTGACTTTTTGTTTAATTGTACTATTATCTTATTTAAAAAAAATAAAGTGAAGAATAATATCATTTTTAACTTTAATTTTTTAAATTATTTATCAATACATAAACTCCTTATAACAAATCTATACTTAAAATTTTATTTTGGGTTCGTTTTCTATTATTTATGTTAGATTTAGTTATTTAGGTATATTTTATAAGTGTGACATTAATTGAGAGAAATGCGTGCCGATGCAAGAAAAGTAAACGTTACGAAAACACAACTAATGCACATAGAGGGAAATATGTGTTACTATAATCCACACAATTGTCCAGAAGCAGTACGCAATTGTGTAATTTTTCTGCACAATTGTGTAAATTAGTAACACATATTTCTCTCTGTGTACGCTTGCGCATTTATAGAAATACAAATATAATTAAATATAAATAAAATTTAAATTCTTTTAATCTCAATCGATTCTAAACGGTTCATCTTATCACCCTTTTCACACAGATGCAGATGTAAGCATTTTGCGTTCTCAAAGTCTGCACAGTGCTCTTTTGCTTATTAATTTTTCTATTTCATTGTACCGTTTTTGAGATACAGATGAAAGTATACTTTGAATTTTACAATCTATTTGAAGTGACTGTAAAACGGAGACGGTGCGACGAAACGGAAAAATGCATATAAATAAAAATTAAGGGGATGAAATTTGCAACATAAAGAGTCTAATAAGTTTTGTTGTAAAAGCAATTTTTATGTGTAAAAAAAAGTCTTCAAAATGTATAATTTACATTGTTAACATTGCAGTGACTGTATGTACTTATGTATTACATTGTATTAAGTAGTATTAGTTATTATATATTATGTATGTTGTATGTTACAAAATAATTTAATACAATAAACTTCACAATAATATAAATTGTAGGTAATATTTTCAGTAATAGTAATTATTCTTAAAGAGATTAATATTTTTTATAAGTTCATAAGGCTGATACAGATAGTTTGGTGTGGTGGTAGAGAGCAGACTATGGATTGAATTGCAATGCAATAAAATCAAATTAGCCTTCGGTTGAAAGTTATTAGAGTAGATAACTAATTTGTATAAATTGTTTAGAATCGATGTCACGATATTGACCAAAAACAAAATTGATAGAGATGGTATCTAGTATTTCGGACGTCTTTTCGTTACAAAATACATTTAAAAAAAAATCGAAATGAATTGTTTAATAATATTTAAAAAAAAGAATTAACAATAAAATGCCAATATGATACAACGGTAACAGAAATAATCAATTATTAATTCTAACGTAAGTATAACCGTATAACTTGAGTAAGATGGAAAATTTCATTATTATTGTATTAGCAATAAATAAATAATTAGAGTACCTAGATATAATGAGGAAAGAGATGTAATGAAAAATATATCCAAATTTATGTATTGTTGGTAGGTAGGTATACAGTTAATATTAGTTTGATATGTAGGTATAATATAAAAGTTTGGCCGTAAAGGTAGAATCTCCAATTTCAAAAATATGTTGTAATAAAAACGCTATTAAAAATGAGGATCAGAATTTTACAAGGTCCGCATATCTATAACTTGACCGTTGAAATAGCATATTAAACCCCTAGTCCCATCACATAAAGATCCTATATTTTACGATCAAGTTTTCATTCATACGCATTTTATATTTCGTATAGGGTATAGGGTAATATCGTCAATATCTATAAAAGTACGTTAAAAGCTATAGAACAATGAGCCGATTGGTGATCTACAAACGAACTGATAAAACCAAATCAAATATAATAGTACCTATATTTTACAATATGACAGGCGGTGTTGTGGAAACAATGAAGTCACCTTCACATTGCGTAACTTTTATTAATACTACAATGCTACAATAGGTGCTACTGACTGTATCGTGTCAAAACAGATTCTATTCATTGTAAATTCGTCGTAAAACAGCATAACAAAAACTTATTATTTCATTGTTTTATCATTGCCGTTAAATGAAAGTTTCAATGTAAATTTTCAAAAAGTGCGCCCATTGAGATATAGCAATTTTCCAAAAGATAACTTATTTAAAAAATATATATAAAATCATAAATACTTTACAAGATACAGGTTACGTAATATATTTTCATACAAACACGATAGCCGTCTACAACTTCACGAAAACATATATTTGGCACGCTTTAACACACACTATAACATTCGTAACGGCTGTATTTATGACAAAAAAAATTCAAAATGAAATATCTAAAACCATTTTTTCTTTAAATGTGATTTTCCAAGACACGTGATTTATCAAGTCGATTCGAAATAATATGAATAACTATGGATATGCGTGATGTAGTTAAATATTGGATAAAATTAGTAGATAACATTATTTTTCTTACTAAGCAAAAATTTTGATTTACACGGCAAGCAATTCAAACAACTGCACATAAAAAAACGAGATTAACATAAAAGCAAAAATATAAACATTTTAAATTAATAATCATGAATCTATATATTTCTATATATAATACCTATTATTATGTTTTTATTAACTATATTATTTACATTTTCTATAATTCTTGTCAATGTCAAAAATTTAGAAGAAATGTTGGCAATATCTATCCTCTAGATCTCTAGAGGATTACTAAAATATTTACGGTTTTAGTTAGCCAAATTAGATCAATATCATAATTTTTGATAATAATAATGTAGTTGCACACCTAATATCTAATAATTATTAATAACATATTAATAAATATAATATGATTGTAACAAGAATTATTTACAACGTTATTTATATAGTATTACGATCATGGAAGTATACTTCCTTAAAAATCTTGAAAACAAAAAAAATTAAGTGTGTTATACGTTATTTTATCGATCCTCCAATACCTACTCTGAATTACCCTTTAAACTGGTTCTCTTTTCAACTTACTATAAACATACACTAGAATGTTGAAATAACCGCAAACTTCTTAAAAATCAATATCCTATCACTTCTTGCAAACATTGTAAAACTTTGACACGAATTGTAGAACTGGAATGAACCATAAGTGCCATACATCCTGTGATATTTTCAGTACTAATCGCTGCAAGTAAGTTTGCAAGTGCTTATTTGCTTTGTTAAAACTTAAAAGTAGCAAGATAATAGTATAGCATAATAAAACGCATTAAAAGGAAATTTAATTAATGAAGTAAATTGAAAAAAAATAAGCTAAATATATTCTCAAATAATTATTCATACATTTTTAGTATCACAAAATATGTCGTCTAATATCGTGTGCAAAGTCCGTCTTTGCACATCGAAAATCGTATGAAAAGTAACATTTTTCTTAAATTACGACTTTCTCAAGTGAATTTTGCAAATAAAATTTTACTAGTTTCAAACTGTTCTCGGTTACCTTTACAAAAATTTCAAGTTATTTGTTATTTGCTATATGTCTATATTTTCTATAACAATAGAAAATTGTATGAGTAAACAATGCAGAGCCAATAATAACAATACATACAGCCGATTCTTATAAAGAACGAATAAGAAAATATTTAACTTGTCTCAATTGTCGTACACCCCTAAATATGATTAGTCATTAATAAACCATAGTAATAATAATAATATATTATGTATTAGTAATAAAAAAATAAGTGGCAATGTTATTATTATAGTATCTACTATATAATATAAATAATGCATTTATTGAGAACTATAGTTGAGATTTTACGTAAGTGCATTGCTAGCAGCTACATTAATTTCTATAATAAATTTTATAAAAGTTTAATATCCAAATAATAAATTATTAGAAGATAATTGGTATAAACTCTCAGATATTGGAATTAAAAATAAATTAAGTAAGTACAATAAATAACCAAATTTTAAATGCATAAAAAATACAGAGTTCGATGTTATTTTTTCCACTATACGGCATCACCTAAAGCAGTTAGTTGATTCAATATTTATATGTAAATTTTTGTCAGAAACCAATACACATTTGCTGGCACAATTCTGTTTGTATTACAGAGACTGGAAATAAAATTACTGCGAGCCTATAAGAAGCACATGTCTGTTCAAATTTGCTTCATTGGCAAATAGGAAAAAATCTGATGGTTCTCCCTTAATGTATTTTTGAAAATTGAATATAAAAAGTAAATGTGATTATAAATCAATATTTACAAAATTAAAATACCGTTCGGTTATTCAGGGCTTATTAAATATTTGTAAATAAAATAATTAATATTGCATAGGTAAAATATAAAATCAATTTTATTTTATGTTTTTTTTTTATATAAAATCTGAATTATATTGATAAAACTAATAGTATTATGGATGTAATTCCAATAATTACACCCCTATATTTTAAAGGTGTGAAACAAAATTCTTGTCTGGTATAATTTACAGCAAAACAATAGTAATCCTCTAAAAACCAGAAACGTAGGTATCCGCTTGCTAAGCCGAAAAGCTTATATTATGTGTATTTTTATACATCACGAAAATACAAGTAAGCTGGTTACTTTCGGGAATATGTAATAGTATCACAACAAGCGCATCGATACCCAAGTATCCAATTCGTCAATTTAATCCTATGTTGTTCAACAGCTCTTTGCTTTCAATGGCATGAAAAGAAAACTTAAAAGCGCAACCCCAATGTAGCTTCTGTGATAAAATATCAAAAAGATTACTTGCTCAGGCTTCAACCAATTCCTACAACGGCACCACGACATAAAATTGACAGCACAAAACTTAATGTTCACTATTGCAAATAATACGATAAATCAGTCAAAAACTTATTTACTACAAAACTATTAAATTAGGAAGTTCAAAGCATCCGTGTAATTTATATTACACAGAATGTCACCGTATAAATGCTCATGCAATGTATATGCAATAAATAGGTCATAAAAATAAACAGGTCAATTTTAAGTACAAATGAAACATCGATTATTACCTCCACTATTACTCACTTAATCTGCAATTTGTTGTTAGTGAAATTAGTAATTATTGGTTTCTACTGTTTTCGAAGCTTTAGAAATTAAGTTACGTATATGGCACAAAAAGGTGGAAAATTAACCAAAAAGACAGGAGGTAATGTACCTTAAAAGTAACGTAACATTACTTTCAAGTAATAATATTATAATATGCTTAAAAATGATAGTTTAACGAAAAATACAACATGAATAAAATTAAATTAATAAATTAAAGGAACGAAAAAATCAAAAGTTATACCAATGCAATTTTAGTAGCATATATAAATCAACTTTTTAATTTCAATAATATATCCAATGTAACATTTATTCATGAACTCAATATTGTTGAAGAATGAAGACTTCAACTACGGAAATTATTCAAGATGATGAAGATTTCAAGTCACTAATGGCTAAATTCTTGAAAATGATTCTTCTCGGTGATACTAAACTGAACTGGCAGTATTTTTTCAGGAGTGCTAATCGCCGTAATCGGCTTTTGATTATTTTTAAATCCTTTATATTAGTTTCACCTTTCTGCTTGCTTGAATACGGCAAAACTTAGAAAGTCAAATTTGACCCAGTTCGCGCTATTTAATCGAGCAGAAATTTTGTACCTTGATTGGTCCTCGATGACAATACACTTTGCCAAAAGAAATTTTCCGAATTTTCACTATTTCCGAGAAAAAAAATTAAAAAATTCAACTTTTATGGTTCATTGTCAATAATTAAATTGTGAATCTTTTGTAAAATCGAGTATCGTATATAAAGGATTTATAGTGAAAAACTTGTTTTTACCGGTTCATTTTTTAATTTGATGGGATTGAGAGGGCCCAGCCCAGATTACACCAAGGGGCCCGGGATATTCTAGTGCCCAGCACCCCTAGCCAGTCTGCACCTGGAAATAGCAATTTCCTTAGTGTATGTTGAATAGTTATTGATAAGGATAAATTTAACTTCCAAAGGTGTAAATAGTTCATAGTTTAGTACAGTACAAAGTAAATTGTAATTTTTATGATATAAATCAATGGAAACAAACAAGGGATAAATATCCCAAAATAGTTGAGACCACATTGTTGGCGAATTTCCTTAGAAATCCCTGAAATTGCATTAAAAAAAGGTAAAAATAGCATTTTTCTGTCTGCGGATTGCGGATGCTTAATAAATCACTTAGTTGTTTTTGGGATTTCGAGTCTTGTGTATACATAAATTTTCAGTGATATTAACTTCTTGGGAAAAATTTAAAAAAAGGCAATTCTACCTGTGAGTAGTGGTTTTTTTACTGATTTATGTCTTTCAGTTCTATATTTCATTATAGGGTTACTCGGAGCCAGCAGATAGACATTTGATACTAAGTAAAATAGGTAAAAATAAGTAAAAACTAGAATACTATACAGCACTATAACATAATATAACCTAATAAACAGCGTTATTCAACCTTGCAGTGATTTTCTGTAGCTTTCTCTATACCATTTTTAATTACATAATAACTTTATCGATTAGTGGAGAGCTTTAGTAAAAAACAAGCTCCTAAATGTACTATAATATGAGTATAACAACCATATATAAAACACTATCATATTACGGAGATTGCATTTAGAAATCGTATATCATCAAATATTGTGACACAATCTTTTCTTCAATAACCATATTTTTTGCGCGAGAAACAGTAATCCTCTAGATTATATAACTCGACTGCACTGAATCAACTCCAGCTTACTAAGAAGATAGGATTTATGTACCTATTCAGTAAAATTAAATAAAAACATAAATAGGTTTTAATCCCAATATGATAAAATAAAATTATAGGGGATGGAATACACACTTTTTTAAATTAATGTTTAAGTTAATTATTTTATTTAAATAAATTTCTAGGTTTATTTTTTTAATTTCAATCATATCTACTCAAGTTTATGAAGTCTAGCTTTATCAAGAATAATTGCAAAAAAGATTTAGAAAAATTCGTATTTCAAGTAAGCAAACTTCGTGATCTTAAAACGCTGCGCTGTGTGTATTTTAAAAGTTTTACTAAAAGTAAAACTTGGAATGCTAGACAATTCATGCATTCCTCGCCAATATCGAAAATCAATTTCTTAAATCACTCAAAGCTTGAAAATATCCGTAATCAGGTCATTTATGACCTTTATGAAGACTATTTTGCCGAAGTAAATCAAGTTGCACACGAATCTCAAAACAGAATTTTTATGTTCTATCTCAACAAAATAACATAAAAAAGCGTACAAAGAAAATGAAAAATTCTTGCAATTACTTAAATTTTTTATGCACCGCCATTCTACAACTATGAATTTCTGATAAAAGCAATTTACTTTTTTTTTATTACATATGAAACATTCAGTGTTTTCAACCTAATCGAAACGAAAAATAATTTCAAAAGATTTCAAGTTCATAATAGCAACAAATGATGAGAATATCATTCTATTGAATAAAGGAACAAAAGATGATGTATGAACTGCTGAACTTAGCAAACTAGCCGGAACCTCGGGACGGAGCGTATTACGGACTTGATGAATGAAATATAGTTATAATTAATTTTATCGCAAAATTAATATTTCGTCGTATAGGGTCAGTTCATTAATTAGGATTTACCTATGAGTTTAATTAATGGAATACTTTATTTGGTGTGCATAATCTATTTTAAAAAATACTTCGATATCTTTTCTGTCTGATGTAATCTCTACTAAGCTTATAACATAAGGATGGAAGTCCTTAATCCTAATTTGTCCATTTTACATAAATTTGTCTGTAATTCGTATCACTTATCTTTAGAGTAGATTAATTAATAGGAATACTTGCTCTCTGTTATTTCTATCTTCGGACAAACATTTTATAAACGAATTACAAGTTAACGTGGTGTAGTGGTACCTCATTCTATTGTCTCTATATAAAATGAAGTTAAATAAATATTTAATGAAAATGCACCAAGCCGTTTTCAACTGCGTTTCAGATACATACATACATACATAAGTTACAACTACTCTATTACATATGAAACAGTTATAATAACATATATGTATTATATGCAGTAAAACCTGGATAACTTCCAAGAATTATTTTCTAAATGACCAATGTAATTATTTCATTCCCCTTATAATACAACTTATGTTCACAAGATAATATTTTTTAGATTTTATCTTGTGTAGTTCGTAATTATCACTTGTAATATCACAAGAAAATGAGAATAAATTGAAAATAATTTCACATATTTTCGAAAAGTTGTTGCCAGGCAATAGATACGAAAGCCCGAAGGGAACGAGTAGCTATTGCCAAACGGCTACAACTTTGAGCACTTTGAGCAAATATGTCACATTATTATCTAATTTATCGAATTCTCGTGTGATATTCGATTGATTATTTTTTTAGTTGATTTTAATAATACTTTCATGGACTGACGATGTAATAAACCGTTTTTGATTTATTTTATTCACAATTCATTGACAAACGTCAAATCAAATAAATATGTTGCTATTAAAACAAACGCATACCTCAAATTATTCTCGCGGCAATAATGTAAGTAGATTATTCCCACTAGTCTAATGTTTTGATTGGCAACTTTGATTGAAATTGAAAGTTTCTATTGGTTTTCAGAAACAAAAAAAAATAATCGTAATAAATATTATATTTTAATTTCATTGGTGGAGAGGAGGGCCCAACGGGCTCTAGTAAAAATGCAGAGCCGCTATTAATAGTTTTATCCAACTCCTCTGTCTTATGAAGGCATAATAATGCCAATTTTACATATCTTATGGGGTCTATAAAACACTAGTGGACTTATGAATTCATAATTACACACTAGTGACTTATATGTAAATTATGAGTACACCTACTACTTACTAGTTTTCATAATTTAAATTTGATATTTTAAAACGTCAAATGTCAAAACTTTTAATTACATTTTAAACTATTATTACGAGATATTGGATAAAGCTTTGTATTACACACGTGTCTTAACAGCAAATAAGTTACTCAAGAAAAATTAGCCACTCGAGCAAGCTCTCGTGGCTAAACATTTCTTTCGTAACTTATTTGCCATATAAGCCACTTGTATAATAAATAGCTATTTACAGCAATACATTTTTTGGAAAAAAGTAATCGTTTCAATACTTAAGAAAATATTTTTTTGAATGCATAAGTAATAACAGTAGAACGTTTTGATTGCTTTAATTTAATTATGTTAAGAGCTATGCAAATTTTATTAAAGTAAGCCCATAGCTATTGTTATGTCAAATATCAACTGCGTACCACAAGAGCCTTGTGTTAGTAGACAAAACTTGTTTTGAAGTACTACTTGTAAGGGCAGTTTTGAAATAGCAAAGTTTAGTTTACTGTTTGCAGCTTTTAAACCTTCCAAAACATTTAACTTTCTGTTACATTGTGTATACAAGTGGTAACATATATAAAGAAGTTTGAAATTTATAAAACAAAATAGAACGCATTTTCCAATTTCCAACGTTTAATATAAGCTCAAGTACGAAGTCTTCTTACTAGAGACGTTAAACTAATTTGCTTGAACTAAATCTAAAACCGTTTTATTAAGATGCAGTAATAAACTTCAGAGTAATTAGGCAAATGAATATTTTGTGTTGAATATTCAAGAAATGCGGAAGGGTATACAGAAGAATGTCATTAAGATGAAATAGGTGCTAAATCAACTAAAATAATCAATAAAATGTTATACACAAATTCAATATTGAACTAATATATTACATTCACTAAACTATTTTTTTTTGTAGGAAAACATAAGAACAAGGCATTTTCAACATCTAAAACAAAATTGCATATTATATAAACTACTTTTTGACTCAACTTTCAACTCGACTACAAAATTTAATTATATTTTTGGAACTTTAGTTTTCTTTGACTAAATGTTACTTGATGGTCAAAAGAGGGCAGATGGATTATCCGCAAGTTAAAATTTATTGAAAACTTTCCCTTTCGCCAAAAATTTATGGAGAAAATAGTGAAAACGAGAATTCGAGTAGAATAATCGACGCGTTGAAAGCGAAACAACGTAAGCACAAATGAAAAACCTACAGTATTCACAATATAACAATTTAAACAAAAACGGTCATTTTATGATACTGGCATCAATTAAAATCTAAATAGGTCTGTCCAAGTTTTTCCTTGTTTGAAATTAACCCTATACAATCTAAAATTGTTTGACAAATCGCAGTCGCAGTCCAACTAACTAAACCAGAAATTTTAACCTGTTATGTTGGAAGTTATATTTAATAAAAAAATTTAAATAAGACATCTTCAAATTTTGAGTCGAAAGAAATAATTTTTCCATGAAGTGTCAACTGGACTAAATTATGGATATATATTATTACTTATAAAATTGATCGTTACATTTCTGTTGCAATACAGTAAAACAACATCACAGTTTTCCGAAGATAGATATTTATTAAACAATAAAAAAATTTTTCTTATTGGTTCGATTTGCAAAGTTTTAATTTTGCTTTCAATGCAATATTCGCTAAAACTTATGCAAAATAGAAACGACCAATTCTTAAAAAACTTTTCGTTTGGTAAAATTTTGAAATTATAAATTTCATCCCCAATAAATTTTGGCATGTCGTTTTCCATGACGCTGTTTACATGTTTGATTTAATGATCTAAAAATGTTTAATTTAATTCTCGAGACTTTGAAGCCTCTGTCTGTTCAACTGATGAGTTCCACTTTGAACTCGAATAATACAATACGCTATTTTGTATGAATATTAAAAGAATAAAAGCTTCGTTTTAAAATTAACTACCTTTCTTTGCTACGTAAATGGAAAAGTAAAATGACAACTAAAAAGTTGACATTTCAGTCGAAAATTGTAAAATTACATTTTGGATATTTTAAATCATTTTTTATTTTCAGCTACTCTGAATTTCTGGTTATTTTTCACTAAATAAAATATTATTCTAAACTTGAATACAATTTTATGACTTTTATTATATTCATTATAATTCATTATAATGTCATCAAACGGTAAAAGTTTGTTCAGAAAATCTGTGGACAATCTCGCCGGATACTCCAACAATAATCAGCCATCATATTATGTACATCTTCTCCATGATCTTGATGAAATCGCTCACTGACTGCACCAAGATTTTTCGAAAAGTCATCAAGATGGTTATCCAGAAAATATACCTTGATGCTCATGTTGTAACCATCAAGCATTTTTTAGCAGCCCAAGAGTTGCCGAACAATTTCGGTGTAACTCTGTGCTAGAGAATTTCCAAAAATCCAATCACATTCCAATTCCAATCACATTAACATAAGCTGTAGAGAAAAACTTGGATGTGATAGAAGAAAACTAACTACAATTTTGAAATCTATTCAACTTTAAAACAGTTGAAAAATCAAACTCAACAGAAATTATGTTAAAAATCATTCCCAACCCTTGTTTCCACTACACAAAACAACTGTCCTGAAATTAATCAGAATAAAAAATATTATTCGTGTCGATATGATCTGGACTTTTCTGGATTATTTTGAGACTTACTGTAAACATAAGCGTTGATTAAAGAACTAAATAACTAATTAATCAATGATATAAGATAGGTAAGATACAATTCATTTTGGATAGGTCTCGTTTAATATTAATCTTTAATATTAATTTCCTGTAATTGGATTCGCCTGTTGGAAATTGAACTAATTAAATACTTATGTATACCGTATCTGAATCACACATTAACCTTTGTGTGCTTTTTCTATTTGGTAAATAATTTATAAGGAATTTAAAATTAAATCGAATGGAATTCAATTATTGCATCACATACACGATTTGCTACTTAAAATAAACAATGTTATATTGTTCTCATTTAAACATTTCGTTGAAATTAGTTATAGAAGTAAATTGTGTTCTTTATCGGAATAATTAGTAAACGCTTAGATTAGTTAATAAACAATTATTACGATTCATGTATTTAATAGTAATAAATTATATAAAATTGTTACTAACATTAATAAACATTTATTGCTATACTGTAATTAAAAATCTTACACGGGCTATTGCTTTTGAAAAGTAAACGTTTATTATCCTAGCATATTTAAATATGTTAAATATTATTATTCTAATAAAGGTTCCTTCGGATGGTCGAGTAAAGCTCGTGTCTGTATGTCGCATATAACTAAGTTCTAGCAAATGCATATATTTTTGTGGAAAGTTTATTTCTTTACAGCTATAACTTCCGAGCCCTGCTCATGAGCAATTCGTAACAACGTTTAGTTCGCATTATTAGATAAACATAGAACATTTTGTTCTTCTCACGCTTTTCTTTGACATTTGTCCCGAAATGAAAGATATTAACCCACATTATATTACTTACTTATTCATAGATATCCACTAAGAAGCATTCTTTCTCTCGGGATTCGTCTTTATTCGAGGAATGAACGTTTTTGTACGCCCATCTATTGTCTTACTAAACAAAAGATTTCACGTAAAGTATCAGGTATTTTAAGACTACTCCGAAAACTTGACCGAAACTGATAAGTTACAAGCGTATAATATGTCAATAGACGATTTACAATTAGGTCACCGAAAATGTAAGTGCGTGTACAAGCCTACAATCAAGTTTTAACTACGACGGGTACCCGCTTAATCTCTAAGGCTGAAAAACCATCAGTTAAAAATTTCTGCAGACCCCCACTAAGATCCAGACACGAGCCGATCCCGCTGTGTCTGAAAAGGTTCTACATCATCTAGTAAGTTATAAATTTATTTGTAAAATTGATGGAAGGTTAGAAATGAGATCATTTGTAATCTAAAAAGTAGATATTATGCATCTAATCCAATAATAAAACAAGACTTCGGTTGTGTGATCATAGATAGATACATCCTTCACATCACATAACCAATACTCGTCACGGAGTTATGTTAGAGATGACGCTTCCTGCATGGGATACTTACTTATTGTATTATTATGCATACACATCAAACCAAAACATTTGTACATGGACGTCATCATTTCTAACATTTATATATTTTGAACAGTTTACTCAAAAGAGAAAACAGACAACTAACTACTCGTATACTAATTAAATAAGCAAAACATTAACTGAAATGTTAGAATAAAATAATTTCAAATGTTCAAGCTAAAATTAATGTATACTAACTACAACAATTTAATGCAAAAAAGCTCACTTTTTCAACGATATATTTTTATGTTTATTTTTATATAAATTTGATATCTCTCAATCTAAATTTTAATAAATTTCGGCATAGGTAATACCTACGGTTAACGTGAGTTAGGTTTAAAATAATTTTGCAAACTGTAAAATTGGTAATGGTTGAGAATACAAGAATAATTTTAAACTACTTTGTTTTTCACCGTGTCGTGGTAAGAAAGCGTTGGAAAACTTGCTGAAAGTATATTGTTACTATTAGATCGATCTTACTTTTATAACAAAGCCCGTAAAACTTTGCTACTCTTTTATTCAAAATTTTTTTTCAAATGCCTGCTATTTGCCACCTTTCCTTAGAATTGGAATTGTGTATATTTTCAAGTGACGATGTGAGCAATAGGTCGTGACTCGAAGTTGACACGAGCTTTGCAAAGGCAATGTTAACGTCAAATGTAGGGACTAGGGATTTTGGAGCTTGAATATCTAACGAGCTAAGTGTCACACGCACGCTTTTGCATTATGCGAAAACAGTTTTAGGCAATTTATGACAGCCATGCGGATAACCGCCAAAATAAGAAACTATAACTATAAACACTATAAACACAAATATTTATAATGCAATTTGAATAAGAGAAATTATCGCACGGTGTAGGTAATCACGTGATTGTTGAATTATTACTATTATTCCGTACTATATCCTATACAACTACTGGTAGATTCCATTTTTGTCTATTAGAAACGTTACATTGTTATTCAAGTAAATGTTAAACGTAAAACATAAATTTGAGAAAACATTTTCACGATAAATTCCTGGCATTTTAACTTACGCCATATTTACACAATTAACGATATTATAGTATTCGTAATTTAATTGCCTATTATATCTAGTAACGCACATTTTGCGTAATAAATTTTACATAAAATAATGCTTCAATTTCAAGATACTTTTAAATATAAAAATTTTTTAATCCTATTTATCGTCAGATTAACAACGATTTTAACTTTTATAAGAATAAAACGAAAATATGCAACAGGTAGTATATTAACTTCATTAGCTAAGCTCATATACATAATTTTAAATATAATTTTGACTTGACATTTTGCGGGAACTTTAATAAAATGTAATTAAATAAAAACAAATTCAATTTCGTTAAAAGCAAATGATAAAATTTAGCAGCATAAGTAAAATAAAATTGTAAGTATAGGTATTTTATCGAGCTATCTAATATCTATTTTAGCAATAAATATTAGGTATGTAGCTGCAACTAAAAATCATTTATATATTTCTAACGTACAATGTTCAGATTAACCGTTAACATGAAGGAGTTTCCCCTATTTTTTTTTTAATTTAAAAGTAGAGATCAAAAGGAGCTTTCAGCCTACCACAAATTTATTTAAAATTTTTATTTTGGGTTCATTTTCTACTTCAGTTTTGTTTCAGATTTTTTCGAGTGCGTTTGTTTTAAGTAAAAAATTATTGACTTCAGCGAGAATGAATAAACCAATAAGATTTTAGACAACTCAACTATGTCCATATTACTCTTTCTTATCTATGACAATGTCGCACTTTCTTCTATTAAAATGTAGATGCTTCCTGATAACAAGTAATGGCCGCCGCGTATTTCGTTGTTTACTAACGTTTTGATTATACGTTATACCTACATAATTTTATATTATACGATTATATTTGATATGAAAATATACTACATAATAATAATAGGTAAGTAGTTTTAAAAAATGAATAGTATATATTTGTAGTAATGGATAATATAGGTACCAGCCGATTATGGATTAGATTCACAATTTTGATTGAATTGGAAATAAAAAACCTAAAGGTGATTATTTAAACATTGTTCGTTATACTAATACACTTAACCTTTTAAGGGCGGGGAATTTACGTTGAAATTGACCTTTTTTATCAATAAAATTTGTGTATGAATCAATTCATTTCTCATGTAGCGTTTGCAACCGATCATGCTGGGACATAATATGTATACATAGTCCCAGTCTGTCCTTAAAAGTTTAACAACTTTTGTCTATTTATTTCAGTATAACATCGCCGAACCCAGTGTGGATACCTTCAATGGTGTAAGATATATCAAGTCTTTTTGATAAAAACGAGACTGATTACGTTTAATTCAAAAGATATTTTAATTTTAATCTTTTCTCGCTATATTTTGTATTCAAATTAATTTAATTTGAACTCGATAGATTAAAGCTCTATGTAGTTAAATAATATACTATTATTAAATACATCCATATTTATTAAATTAACATGACTTACTTTGTTTACATTGCATTTATACCACAACACGTGTCTAAATTGAATAGTCGAGCTATTATTGTTCTATGCTTGCTTTTCCCAGTTTCAATTTGAATATCTTTAAGTCATTCACACATTTATGCCCAAATAACCAGGATACGCCATTATAATATTATATAAGTATGCGGGTGAATTGTTTATTTAATAGGTAAACATTTAAAATAAACGGATGGATTCAAATTCATGAAATCTTCATGCGCTTTTAAATTATTTCTAAAAAGATAAATTAAATCAAAATTCACAAAGCAACTTGAAGGTTTTCATAATTAACTGTATAGTTTTGGTGTTATCATCAAAGTTAATATATTCTATTTATGATTATGCAATTACTTTGGAAAACAAAAATTCTGTTTCACTAAACTCGAGAGGTTGCACTTTAAATAAATAAAATTGTAACTTTTAAGTCCCTAATTAAAGTGTAATATTTAGACGCCTAGAAGATTATTTAATTTCAAACTTAATTTACTTTTTAATCTCTTAAATTAATTTTCGTTAATTGTATATTTCAAATTTAAATTTCATCGTCAAGTTTATAAATTCTGAGATAGGTAAGTAAGTACTCATTATATTTTTTTTATTATCAAAAAGTTAAATAATTTTAATTGTTGCCAGAAATTGAACTTTATAGTTTAATTAATTTAAACATTTTCTTTCTTCACGTTTCTCATAATATATTAGTTGTCATCAGCAGGCAGCATACCATACACATAATTCTTAATTTTATATTTTCTCGGGATCATTGATAGGTTAACATAGCTAGTAAATTTTATCACAATTTATTATGTAGTACTAATCATTACAAACAAAAACGAGTTGAAAATAATGGTTCAGAAACAGACAGTTTTCGAATTATATAATAAAATTTAAAAAATTTGGATTTAAAAAAACTAAATTTTAACTTTTGGCGTTTTCATTATAAATCATTATCTGTATAACTGTCCACTTCAAAATTCAACTATATCGGATTTCAAATTGAATTAGATGAAAATCCCCATTTCTTTTAAAACATGAAAAAAAAAACAAATGTCTACGTTCATTCCTCAGTTACAGTTAATTGTTTGTTGATGAGAAGGTAAGCGATTTAAAACTTTTCATTTAATTACAATGATTTTTATTAATTAATTTTCTTTACAATATAGCTCTTACGAAAATCTAAAATATATAATGGGATAACAATTTTGTAACTATTTTCTATTCTCATTGGACCCATAAATAGTTTTAACAGTACCACTAATGTTTGGTGTAAGGCTACGGTAAACAAGCAAGTTATCGTTTTATCGTCGCTATCTGCACTGAGTCTTTCGAGGGTTACTATCACTTCCGTAAATATTTAAACGCTAGGATGTTTGTTAGGAAGCGTTGTTGTTCTCACTTTGTGCAACTTATTGAAGATAATGCTACTTCACCACGTCAACTGCAATAAATTTAAGTTTATAGACTTCATGATTGATGATATTAGTCACACCATACCGACCTAAATAATATCTTTATTATTTACTATACATAATTACGTAAGTTAAGTAAACCAGATAGGGACCTCCTTCTTTTAATCCTAATATCTAAATTTATTGTTATTGTCAAATACATACCTATATCGAAATAAGATTTTAATAGAGAATTTAGTAAGTTTGTTTTTCATGAACGGCAAGGAACTAGCTGAAAGGCAGTAACGTTCCTCTGACTAGGACAGGGCAGGGCGGAAGAACGCAATTTGACAATAAAAAAATTAAATATGAAATAAAAGAACTATATCTACGTAATTACCGAACTATTGCTTTGCATTACGAATCAATAAAACTGCACTCTTCCTTCAAGGTTCCACTGAAATTTTATTGATTACCATATTATAATATTACCTTGCAAAACCTGCTCTTTCTAGTTTACTTAAGTACATTAACGACAATAATATAATATATCAATTATTTTTTATTCATATTAAATGTAATTTTAAGGTCGATAATTTGTTATTTCTTTTCTAAGGGAAACAGCTTATGTTCCATCTTTTTTTTTTGTAAGTTTGCTTTTTCATATTTTTCTCAATGATTTATAAAATTGTTAATATCTTAATAATTTTCCTTTTCTCCTTCCACATACCGTTCGCTTTTATTTATAAGAGAAAAACTTTTAATACAGACCGCCCAGCTTTAGTGACATTTTATCAAAAATAACAATTAATACCTGTCATAAACACATTTTACAAGCAAAAGTCGAGTATTATTATAAGCCACAGATGTTGCTTATATGTATAATTCGGTATAATTAGTGTTAAAAAAATTAAGATTTTTTAGTTTCTAATTTTAATTGAATTAATGTGATCTTACATTTTTATTTTTCTTTCTGGATGAGTATCCATGGGTTAGCTTTCGACTTCCTTATGTTGGTGATAGTTCAAGTAAATTTTACCAGTTACTAGGTAACACCTGGCTGAGAGTTACATTATTTTAAATAGCTAGCTATTTGTTCTACAGTATACCCAACAAATTTAAACAATAGTTCAGTTGATATATCCTTAAAATCGCGATTTAAAAGAACAAGATGCCAACTTCACAAAATACGTTACAGCATAGTTCTATACATTCTGAATAATTTTAAGAATAGTTCCATTGAATCGCCTTAAAATTGCAATTTATAGGTATGCCCATTTGTATCAGAAAATTAAACACGTCAATATATTATCTAGTAATGCTTTGATTCTTCAAAGCTTCTAATGATTTCTACGGGTAAAATATTTATTTTAATATAAAAATTTATAAACTTACAACTCGCGGTTCGCCTTGAATAGATGACCGTTTTGAGAATATATTATGGCATACTATAGAATGACGTATTACGTATGATTAGGCAAAAATTAGTTCAATTTAGAGTAATTAGTAAAATTTTACTAGAATTATTAAAATTTGTAGGTACTTGTACTTTATGAACACTACAGCACATTATATTGTAAGTGTAAAAAGGTAATCAGCTTTTTAGAAAAAAATTTAATAATTCTGAAAACCAGGCACTGTCCAAAATGAAGATAAGCAATAGTAAGTACCGCCATAGAATTCTGAGCTATTACGAAATATTTTAACTAATGAATCTCTGCACCTAATTACTAAGGGATAATTAAAGCTATTGTTTATTCGTAATACTATGGAACATTGTCGGCTGTATGCTAACAAAATTCAACAATAGACTTGAAGTTCAATTCCCTAACGTTCAGTTCAATTAATCGGTGTTCAAACAAGCGTTTTTTTTGCGTTTCGCAAAACGAAACCATTTCGTTTGTAACCAATACTAATTGTAATTGCAATTGCGGGTTAACTATATTACTGCCTCACAACAACGTTTCTGTCACATATAAATTTTAAATGTTCTATCAATGTGTGCCCTACATTTTGACGTTCGTTTAATTCAAAACACATTAGTGATTTATACGGTTTGGAAAATTAACGAGGTTTGTACAATTTTATTTAATTTTGAGATTCATCAAAATAGAAATCAAATTAACGTGAGAATTGGAATTGATTTTATATTCAAACACAAAAACAGAATATTTTCATATTTAATGCAATTGCAAGAGTTTATCCAAGCACCAGTAGTAACTATGTACCTATATAAATTTCTTGTTCTCTAACATTAATTTCATCTAACCACTTACCTAATACTAATTATATGGTTAACTAGATGAATTGAATATTCCCCGTTACCCAAGACCATAGGAAATTAATTTACAACCTATCTAATTTTATCTAAGCAGAGTGTTTATAGCTATAATAGAGAAAAAGATTTTCTCCATTATAGAAAAACTTTGTCATTTATAAATTATTTCTTATAGACCTGTCGTTATAATCTAACCATTTAATTCTTTTTCGGTAGCTGTTTGTGAAATTATAATTTCAACAGGTAGAAAAAAGTTTGCAACTGTGGCCATCTAACTTTTTCGAAGCCCGAAGTTAAATATTGTAATCATCACCCTAAATGCTTCTAGAACAGATCATCAGCATCTGTTTTTGATACAAGTAAAAATGCACTTATTTTTTTATAGTTGTAAATAAAAATGGAACTCTGATTAGTTAGCTGGCCTTCAGCTTCGTTAGCTTCAAAGTAAATAAGCTACTTTTTGCTAATGATATTTAAATTAATATTTAATTAATTTTATGAAAAAGTAGTTGCTGTTCTAGTGTTTATAGTTTAAAATTAATAATTTGCACATTACAAACACTTTCCACCATCAATAATGTTGTGAATAATACACATCAATTATTAAAACTAGATCAATATTGTAACAATACTGCATCAATATACCGTCAATACTTTTAACACACCTTGAAGACTATAAAATCCAGTATTTGTGTTCAGTAATTTATCAATTACGTAGTTCTATTACTAATAATTGTAAGTTGAAAACTTTTCAATCTCTCTAATAGGAAGGAGATAACAAAAAAAAGATTGTAGAGTTATATAAAAAGTTATGATTTAGGATATACCTATAGTATATAAGATTATTAGTACTAATATAACTAAAATGTTAAAACATTAAACCATGTTTAGTTAGAATTAACTTGAAAACTACTTAAATGTCGAGTAAGTTTCAAAGCAATAATAGCAGTTTATCATAACCATCAATTTTATAAATTACTTAGAATATTTGGTAACGAATTTGTATTAAAAATTGTAACTGAAAATTTAAATTATAATAGGTAATAATTGTATATCTTCATTAAATTTCTACCCTTTGCAAATTAACTGAGAATGAAAATTAATTAAAAAAGACCACAACTTGATTTACTTTTAACAAAGTGAGTCGTAAATAATTTCCATTTCAGTTGAAGTACTTTTTATAAGCCATAAGGTCCACTAAACGTATTCGGATATCCCTTTTAAAAAGAATAATATCTATTTTAAAGTGTTATCTGATTCCAATGCCGCCGATTCTGAAGACGGTCCTGATGGTTGCTATTGTTTTTTACGACACATTCCATACGTTGGAAACTTAACTAATTAGTAAATTACAAAAATCCATTCCTTTACTATAATTCTTTAATTTTAAGACTTAATTAACCATAACTGAAACTTTTTCCGAAAAAGCTTTTTAACTCAAATTTCTTGTTTAAAGTCTTGTCGTGTCACTTAAATAAGTAAAACATTAGTTTCTAATCAATAAAGCACTTATTTATAACAATAATAAAGATTACTGGTACGGTGCTTATAGGCAGTTACTTGAATGAACAGATAATTTAGGTTAAGGGTTCTACAACCAAGAGTTCTAAATTGGTTAGGTACAGAAAGTAAAAGACTACGATCGGTAGTAGAATTCAATTATTTCGAATTGAATTCGTTGCTAAAATAAAAACCTATTTTATTTATTATTTTATTTTACCTTTTAATTAATTTTTCTAAATTAATATGTTTTCATTACTGACGAAGGTACGCCTTACCACCTACACGTATCACGCATTTTTTCATGTTAGTTAAAACTTTATTTAATTAAAATTATGTAAATTATTGGAATTAAATTATACCAATAATTTTATGTTAACATGATAATTATTCCAAATACTAATATAATATAATGTAGCATCATAGTCAACTTATCCAAACATGTACTTTTGCAAATTATATTAATTGCAATTTAAAAGTTCATATGTTAGCTAGTAGACATTGTCTATTTTCTTTTTGTTTAAATTCTGGCTGGGATAGACTAGAAGAGAGAAGGTTACTAGCTTTCCCGGATGGTCACTTGCACCTTTCAAAACGTAGTCAAGTCTGAAATAATATCGACTTCATAATGTTGAAATATTATGCGGATAAATTCCAAATATTTTTAAATATCGTAGTTGATGTTGTTGAAGCCAATACCTCTTTAAAAAAATGTATTGATTTTCAGTTAACGTTACTTTTTAATAAAAAATAATTTAATAATACTTTTAATTAGTAGTATTACCTATTTTTTTATTTATTGTAAAAAGTGAATAAAATAAATCTTTTATCTAATTACGATAACAAAGTATCATTTTATTACGACTTTTTACGTTAGACAATGTCGCACATTGTGTAGTCAGTTATTAATTATTATTCAATACTAAGAGAGTTGAAGAATTTCGTGCCAAGCCAAGTATCACTTTCAATCCCAATATGACAATATACTATTCTAGCTGTGTATAAGTTCATATTTGCATACACTATTATTATTCATTCTTAACATACATTCATACTAAACATAATATTATCTTTGCGATCATGATTATTATCGTTACTAGTTTTCCCACTTACATTTCTAAAATAACGCATTCCACCTGCATTCACCTTATTTTTATGTTTGTGTTGACCCACGCAAGTTTTACACTCACTGCCATGTTCGTTTTTCGAGTTAACGCAATACATTGCTACAAAGAAAATAAAACTGAGAAAGCTAGAAAAAGTTTGAATTTAAATATTAAATTCTAGAAAAATTTCATTAAACTTGCGATGGAAGTATTTTTAATATCATTTATTTTATAAAATAGTATCTATGTAGTTTTCAGCAAGTACTTCAGAAAATAAAATGTTGACAATCATTATATTATGTAATAGAAATGAAGTATAACTACTGTAATACATAATTTTAAATACATCAAAAGTTTCAATTTTTAATTTATTAACTTTTCCACTTTATTATACAACAATATAACTTTGAAAGGGTAAAATATTATTATCTACAAAAGTTATATAATCTGGTTATAATAATTATTATAAATTTTCTCAATATACCTAGCCGAATTTAATACGCAGTAGATCCAATATAGATACTAATTTATTAATCTGTCAATATTAATTAATAATAAATATAATATTATATATTAACAAATAAATACTACATTAATTGGAAATAATAAATTAAAAGCTTAATGTAGATACTTTTATCTTTATTAAATTTATTACTCGATTTATCGATTACTATTTACGATTAATTATTAAAATGTATAACAAACAAAAATGCTTTTAATATTCAATGTTTGAAAATGTAAATTAACAATTTTTCAGTTAATTATGACATAATCATGCCACAGAAGATTATGAGGATGCTCCTAATTTAAAGTGTTGAGTGAATATTTACCAGGAGGTTTCAAAATTACATTCATGTTTAGTTTAGATGCGTAAGATTTATAAAAATATTAGTTTCAAAACATCACACAGTGCTTAAAATAACCGTGTTTCCAAAATTAATTAATAAACATGTAATACAATTATACCTAAAATATGTGTATAGGTATAAATACAAAAATTAATTTGCTTGGCAAACTTAAAAATACGAACAGTAAAATATGAAAAATTTTCAATAATAATTTTATCAAGGGTTGATTATTATTGTAGTCGAATTAACTGCATAATATTATTTTTATTAAATTACGAGTACAATAATTTTCTTATATTATATTATTTCATAATAATTATACAAGAAATTTAAAATAAATTTAATTTATTATTATAAATTAAAAATAATATAAAATAGTGATCAGTTTTTATAATGTAAATTTTTCTGAATATAAATTATTATACTAGTTATAATATTTTACAAACAATTTCGGCAAATCAAATTATTAATTTTTCCGTTGATATCCATCAAATACATAATATGTAGAGTAACGTCATTCTAACTTTAGACAAAACTTTATAAATGTAATGTTATATACAAATTTTGCTGGTATATATAATATATGATTATTATAGGTAAGTATTGTGCTAGTTAATTGCTAAATTGTTAAATAAACAGGTTTTGTGGTGAGTGATTTTTATAACATTTTCAGCTGCTTTGAAATTCGCGTTGTTGACGAAAGAGCTATAACGCCTGATGAACCTACGGCATTACAGAATTTTTATTTTCTATTTAGATATCTAGCTTGTAACTCTTTTATGCAGAAACAACAGGCCTGTCAGAGCAGCTAGCGCTATGAGCCCCTAAAAGAGGTAAAAAATGATGAAATTCAATGCCAGTATAAACCTTAATTTGTAAATTAAAATTTAATAATTAGGTATTCGTTATTAGAAATTCGTTAGAAATCGTTAATACCAGACCGATCAGGTGGGTACTCCATAATGCGAGATTTAATAATAATTACATAGAAAATTAGAACTAGTATTCGTATGTTCAAATTATTAAAAATTAATTAAACCGATTGGAATGAAAAAAAAGTAATTAAAGAAATTTAAAAAGTGAAATCAGTTGAGTATCGATTCTATGGTAGCCACAATGTAAATTGTCACACGTTGTTACAAGTCCCTTACGTTACTTTCCATCCCTAGAGTACATATAAATGGTGTTACGCAATAATGGGCTAAGCCACATTTTTGAAAAAAAAAATGAATCAAACACGTAGTTGTGTTATGAAACTATTATTCTAAGACTACAAAAATAAATTTTTGGTAATTATCGATTACATTGCCACCTAAGATGACAAATCATCTCAGTTTCGCATTGGGTTCTTAACAGAACTCCCAACTTAAAAGCTAATTATCTCATAATCACGTCAGTATGGCTTAACACCGTCCATTCCATATATTGTACACGAGTTAAACTTGAACGTTAAACTAAAAATATTTATTTGTGTAGTTATTCTCTGATCGGTTTCGCATTAACATTTTCTAACAAAAAGTTTTAATATTAATTAAAAACTAAAAGTTTATACTATCATTTCATGTCATCATCTTTTTAACCCCTTTTGAGAGCTCGTAGTGCCCGATTCCCCCAGTTGCACGCTGTCAGACCTGTGGCTTATTAGTAAAAGGGTTATGAATGAGATACCTATAAAGAAAAAAAAATAATAAATAATTTTAGATACCTTAATACCTTAAGGCCATTAAAAATTATTATTTCGGGAACACCCTATATTTTCAGTAGCAAAATTATCGTTAATACATATATTAATATTAAACTATAAAAAATATATGCAAATAATTAACTACTCCACATTATGTATGCACTAGAGAATGTATGAACTATTTAATATCGCAATAACCCAGATATAAATATATAGATGTCAATGTTCTATGAATGTTTTAACAATCTTAGAATCGATATAATATAATTATCTAGAATATTCATATAAGTAATAATCACAAGAGCTTCTAAAGAATTTGAAAATATTTTTGCCAGCTGGCGCGACATGTACATATTTAGTTCTCACAGTGTTTTGTAATAATATATGTATGTCGAGCCTAATTTATGGGGGTAAAAGTTTTTGAATATTTTTGGTGTTTTGCCCGAATGGTATTCGAAGCGATTACATGATAAATTAGAAAGTCTGAATATTTAACAAAATACGTTTTTCTACAAACTAAGCGAAAGATAGCTTCTTTGTTACCAGTTTTAAACAAGAAAATTGGGTATTTCCTTTCAGCTATGTTAAACATGAACACGTGGCGTAAAGAAATATCTGTACCTAAACATTTCCTATTACATAATAAAAATTTTCAAATAAATATTACTATACTAATATAAACTAAAACTTTTTGTCTTCTTCAAGTGAAGACACTATGCAGTGCGAAGGCGATCACTTGGCTGAAGCCAAGATGACGTACTAGGAAATTTCATTAATGGGGTTGTTTTCCGTTGCTTTCTCCATAGGCCACATACCTATCTTGGGCTTTAAATCACAATAGTGCATTTGACTATTCTAACTTAATGAATTTCAGAGGCATAATTAAAGATTGACGGTTCCTGTATTTATATAACAGCAAAATGCTAAACTGAATTCTTTATTATAATTATTGATATTAACTATTGTTTAACTTAATCCTAATTAGAATCAAGGGTACTTTTTGTATGCAAAAATTGTTCCAGTGCAAAAAATTGTAAAAAGAAGTTTTATTGATCGTGAAATTAAATTTAACTTAAAAAGTGAACTTTTCTTAGCTCAACTGGAAATTCATGTATATATGGATTAAATTCTTGTAACTTGTACAGATACTAAACATCGTTTAACAACCTCGTTAAAAGTATCATCATACGTGAGAATACAATATAATACGCATGATTTATACGCAGTCCGTTTAAATGCAATCCTGGCAAGCTCCATAATAACAGTTTATGACCGGCTTATTTGTGTACAATTTATAACATTAGGGAGAAGTTATGCACGAAAATGAATTATAAATTACATTAGTGTGTTCCATGATTATCATTTAGGGGTATATATAAATCCATGCTAACACTTAAGGCTAGTTTAATTCTACGCTTAACCTCATTATGCCATTATTTGAATATAGGTTAACTATTGACTTTTTGCTTTTCACTAAAGAATAAATAAATATAATAAATTGTTATTTGAAAATGATTTGAAGATAACAAAATTTTGCTCTAAACATATTTTTAGATATGTTTAAAACATGATAATTATTAATATATTAACATGTTACTAACATCTAATATGAGCTTCCACCTGGCCAACGTCAGACCGGTTCGGTTATCAATAAGTTTATCTTATCGCGTCGTTTATAAGGTATTTATGGTATGAAAATTACTTGTGCTTGGTTTAAGCAATATTTAAAAATTGTATATAAAAATTAAAGCAGTACTACATATATCATTGTTCCTTATGGTGAACGGCCGCCACTGGATTGAGGTATACAATTATGTGGCTAGATGCTCTTCTCAATATAATTACGAATTTTTTACATAGATAATAAATAAAATAAAAGCAGTATTAATTCAAGTTGAAAATCAAAGAGATCAAGAAATTAAAGCGAAAACAATTATAAACAGACATTAACAATGAAATTAAAATCAGGGCAAATTTAAAATTCGGAGGCGATATAAAAGAAAAATAAAAGTCTAATGAAATTTATGCTTCAATTTTGTATACCGCACTATCGCTTACAGTTGAGCATAATAAAAATTTATAAATTCCATTACTTCTACATAATACATTAAAGAAAGATATGCAAATAAAGAAAAATATAAAATTATAATAATAAAAGCACACCATTTTGATTTATAGCAGTTTGTGTTGCAGTTAGAATGGTTTTATAAAAATGAGAACCATTTCTATGCTAGAAAATTACAAATGCCGATTAAAATTATATATCCGAGATTTTATGGCGTACAATTTAATTCACTTGTGCATTCGCTTAAGTATTTACTATCGTAGAGCAATTAAAATTAAAATAATATTAACGCAAACTGTGGCTTAATAATAGTTAGCTTTTATTCAGCTCAAGTACTTATTATAAACTGTAATTAAAATTGCTTAAACTTCAAAACGTTTTATGCTTACCCAATAATCATTTTGCATTTGATTTTTTGGTTTTGAATTTGACATGGAAATACACCCACCTGAAAATTTATAAAATAGTAAATTAATAAAATACATTTTCATTTAAACATTGTATAAACATAATTGAAGAAATTCATCGATAGAATTCAAAATGTTCGCATATCAGTGAAAAATAATAGTCGAGCTCGTAATATCAGTTTTATATCTTCGCAACGCCTATATTATATACCTAATTAAATTAAGTTAGCTTACATTAAGCCATTCTTGTAAATAATTCTTTATTTGTAAAGTAGGAAAGTTTTATAATAGGTAAAATTACCTTGTGTGAGTTTTCTTGCATATAAAAGTATTGGAAGATTATTTATGTAAAAAAATTCTGGATGAATTATTATGGTTTTATTCAATATTTATTTAATACTATACAAACTTTATAATATGTCGAGAATTTTTTAGATTGGTAAAAAAAAGTTAAAATTACCAATGAGAGCGTGGTTACAGAGTGGTTTTATATACGATATACTCTAATGATTACCTACTATAATGTGACTTCTAGATGCTTTTTAAAGCAAAATATATTTTAACGCCACTTAAATATTTTTAACTAATTTAGTAAAATAAGAGAAAGACTTCTGCTGAAAATTTTGTACTAGCTGGAAGCCCTAGAAGTATTCTATCTAAGAAAGTTAGCATATTACACTACAATTTTAATCATAAATTGCATAACAATTACCGTAGAAAGCAAGTTATTTAATTTCGGAACCTTTTAAGATTATACTTCTTTTAACTTACTCTAAGCACTCAAATTTCAATTCGCGTCTACAAGTTTGAGTTCAATTATTGTAGGTAGCAATTTTAACTTTAAAAAGGTATTAAAAGCAGGTATAGTAACTAACGAGAGATCAAATACTATATCCAATATAGGGTGAAATAAAAGGTGTTAAAAAAAGCAATCCTATTATGCAAACCGTACTTGAGAAACAATTCAGAAAAGCTGAAATTCTTTCTCTTGGCCAAATCTATAAACGTTAACCGGATTGCCTAAAAAATCAAATTACTGATAATGTGACGGAGTATCTCCTAATTAAAATATATAATATAAGAGCGTAATAATTTACCTAATAATTTAATCGATTTTTCCTTATCATTTTTTATCAATAATTGTTTGGTTAATTCTGCAAAAATTTCTCTAGTCGTTATTGTTGTAAGTATAATAAACTTTTAAAAAAATCACTATAGACAATCTAATTTTGCAAATTTCGGGTGTGTGCCGTCATCAATAACACATAAACAACAATGACATTTATAAATTTTTACTTCTTTAAGCTATATAACCTTCAGAAATCACAAATCAGATGACAGGTATTTAAAAATATTGGCTTCCGGAAGTTCTTAGTTTATAATTTATAAACTTAATTCGCATTATATTAAGATAAATTGCAATTTAATTTTTATGTGGTGGTGACGATAGACGATGCTAAATTTATATCTATGATTCGCAAAGATCATAGTAATTTTTAACAATTTTATCTTAGTACTAATCGTTAAAAAAAAATTAGTGAATAAAATTATTCAGACACATCGTTTTGAGTTATACACAAAAGTCAATACACAAATTTTTCAAAAAATGATAATTTGCATTTAAATTTATTCATAAATAGTTAAGTATACAAGTGAACTCTTACACAAACATTGATTATACTGAAAACACCAAAATTTAAACTTACAATTTTTCAGCAAAATCAGCAATTATATTTACAAACCGAAAAATTCGGAAACTGTAGGTTTCTAAACGATTTTTTCAACTCTTTCTTGTTTCTGATAATTAGTACCACATAATGTTGGTAGAATTTACTATCTATTTTAGCGTATAAGACGTCTCAAAAATTTTTTTGAAATTAATCAAGGCTGTACCAAAAATTTTGTAACAGTTGCTGTCATAGTACGTATATAACGAAAAATTATAGGGCGGTCTAATACTACTGACCCCGGTTGTTTAAGCAAAAATTTTGTAGAATTTTATAGATGACATTGAAATTAAGAGATCAAACTGGGAATAAATTAAAAAACAACATTTATTTTGGAAACAAACCATGTAAAACTTTCAATTTTTCATCCGAGAAACACCAACTCTGTTCTATTTTTACTAAATCTAGAACTAAAAATTTTCAAAGTTGCAGTTGCATACTTGAGCAGCATTTGGAGCTACAACAACGATTAACATCGTAGAATAATATTTTATTTTAGATTGGATTTCATTAATTATAACTGAATTTTATTTAAAACAGAGATTGTTAGAACTCCTTTACGGCGTTAAAGTACTACCTGTATAAGGTATAATATAACCTTATAGTGTTTGCTCAAGATAACTGCTGAGCATTTAATAGAATCGATGCCTTGTAGATGTGTAGCAGATATTAAAAATCAAAGTTATTCCACTAACTATTAGAGAGAAAAAAATACAAGCGTCCTTAATAATCATTGCTTTAGTTTTGTCTACTGAAAATCACATATTGTGATGACGCTATTTATTACATTTTGATTACAAATTATTGAAAAGTGAATTTATGGTAATGTTGTAATTTAAAAGATAAAAAAAACTAAAATTTCATTTTTGATAAGAGAATCTAGTTTTTTTACTCGATTTTGAAATCATTTTAAGTATAATCAATAATAATTATAGTTGTTTTAGTTTTGGCCACTACTGTACCTACACGAATTCATATAAAAGCTTTGAATTGAGAAAAGTCTACATCATGCGCTAGAACTCCTTTATGGCTGGCCACACTTTAAAGTACTCCCTGTATATAGCAGGGAGCTCTGCGTGTGAATTGTATGTATAAGTTGTATTATGGTATCGCGAACAGCAATAAAATATTACTGGGCCTAAATAAACTAATAAAGATGCATGCCCTTCAAGAGCTATGAAAAAATAATTATATACATAATACATAAGTAGATACAAATAAAAATAAATAAGTTAAATATACACAAAAAATATTATAAAGCTCTGAAAAGCTCTTCAATAAAATGAAAACGTTTTATAATTGTCAAAATAAACATTCTGTCTGCTTAAAAGTTAAATTGTATACATTTTTTATTTCAAACAAATAAAACAACAAAAATAGAAACATTAGCTAGCTTTAGATTGATGTAAACGTTACATTCGAAGTGGACCCAAGTTTATTTCTACATAAGATAAATTTAATGCGTTCTTAAAATATTTTATCCTGAAGAAGGAAATCAAAGAATGTCTCAAACTGAATTAAATTTACTTGTAAAAGCTTTGAATTACCCTAAGACATAGTACATAATTAATATTCAACAACTTTAACGATTACTTGTTTTCTACTTATTTTGATATATTTTATATAGTTCATCATCATATTTGGATCCATCAAATATGAATTTATTATCCTACTATGCAACTAGTCCATGTTTTCACACCAAGTATAAAAATTTTCATCAATTCTTCTTTTTTATAAGTTAACCGTGAACAATTAATATTACAGAAAACATAGCAATATATGAATAACAAATTTAAAAATGTTAAACTTTCATATTTTAGACATAACCCTGTCAAGATGTAGATTACGCTCGAAATTATGTAGTAGTTAAATACATGTTATATACGGTAATAAGTGATTTTATTGATTGGATTTGAATTTGACTATTTACACTAGGAGACAAAGCCTATTATTTACATCAAACAAATTGGTTGACCGATTTACACGACATTTTCGGAGAACAAAGCACGTCTACTCACCATTTAAGTTATTGTTAATTCATATTGTATTCTATAAGTTCGTTAAGTCAAATTTATTAAAATGTTGCAAACTGTTAAACTACATTGACCAGCTTGTAAAATAAAATATATAAAATGAAACTAAAGCAGACAGAAATGTAATCTAAAATTTAGTCAAGTGGGTACCTAAAGCTGGATCTAATTTAAAGTTGTAGTGCTAAGTTCATAACCAAACAATATTAAATAACAATGGTATTGAAGTAAACAAACAGGAGATAATAGTTACATTTAAGTGAATATTTAATTGGATTTGAATTAATAGAACGCATGTACATTACAGCCAGTGTTATGGTTATGCGTAGTATAATACCCACAAAATTTAGAGAATTGTTAGATCGGTGCACCGACGAATATCGACGCACGCTGTGGATATTTACTTAACCAATAAGCCCTTATCAATTATTATTTGAGAAAAACATCAACTTTAAAAAAATTTCGGACTTTGAGTAAAAGTTTTAATTAATCCATCCAATTGTGGTAGATTAATTTAAGCAATCACAGCATTTCTAATCAAGCTAAATTTCATGTTACTTATAAATATCACGATATACATATTAAAATAGCATTCATAGAAATAGCGTTAAGTGATTAAAATGATAATGATTTTTGGCATCGAAAAATTAAATTATAATACGAGTATCTCTAGAAAATGAACTTAAAAATAAAAAATTTCAATTAGTTTTGTGATATTTAGAATGTATTTGTAGAATAAAATAATAGAATTTTAACAGTAAAAAGTGTAGAAATCATTATTTAAGAAAACCAAAAAAAAACATTAATAACTACTTGTCAGATTTTTAATTAAAAACAAAATCGGCTATGTAAACATCACATAACTTTCCTCATTTAATTTGGGTTCACAATTAATTTTTAAGAGTGTAAGTTTTTGGTAAAATCAATAAGGATTTAGAGAAATACGAAAACAAATCTTCTTCACATCATAAAGATAAAAACAAAAAATTGGGCAACGGCACGCGGTGTTCCCAAGCAGTCACCCATTAATGTACTAACCGCGCCCAACATCGCTTGACTTTCGTGTTCGGACGAAAACGAATGAATTGAAATTTGAATTGAAAATTATTTATTGACTTATCATTTTACATCAGCATGAACCGAACATTTAGTGAAAATAAATACTAAGTTGGAGCTCCGTGTAAATTTTCTCTGTTTCTTTTCAGCTGTTCTATAAGTTTAGCTGTGATACAGGTTTATGATATGCTACTTTTTCTTCTCACACACTGACAAAATTCATCAAAATTTTATCAGGGCATAGTAACGAACATTTTAATATAAAAATTTCGATTTTTGAGTGGAAATACGAGTAGGTACCTAAGTAAGGAGAAAGTAATATAGTACGTTAATTTGTAAGGAAAAAGTAATAAATAAAATTTAGTAATGCGATATAATTTCACGATTATTTTCGATCTTCTATCGCATATATCTAAAAAAATTACAATATAATAAACAAGAAAAAATGTTCGATTTAAATTTTTTAGAATAATAATTAAAAATGATACAAATAATAAATAAAATATTAAAAAATTGACCAAAAAGACTTACCATTAACAAAAGTGAAAATCGAAAATAATCGTGTAGGGCCTTATATCGCATTACAAAATTTTATTTATTTAAAAAAAAAATTTTTAGTCTTAATCTGGAATTGAAATTAGTTGTAAGAGATTTGGTCAAGCTTTACAGGACCCTACTGCTGAATACAGTGTTTATGAAATGTAGAAAACTACTCACTTGAATATATAATATACCAATAAATAATTAAATGGTTTGTTCTTAGGAAATTATTCCTAAGGTATTTATGTAGTACTTCTTCGTTTAGTATAGGTAATGAAATTATTTATTTGTTCTTTATTAATTGACGACATGTTTCGTGTAATTATTACACATTATCAAGTTCTCTAAAATTAAATAATAGAGTAATTGGTTCCGTAATGAAATATTCTTGAAATTTGAAGAAAAATTAGAAATTAATAAAAAACATGCCGTCAATTAACAGAGAAAAATAAATAATGTCAGTAAAAACATATCACATAAATTTTGTTAAACCTGTAATGCACTTGAAATTCTACTAATACTACTATGGGATTATCGATGCTAATATTTGTTATTGTTGAACATTGTATGGTCTGGACACGTATGTAGTATGTATGTATGTAGTATACAATAGGTACTATAATTTCTGAAAAAGCCTTTAATTGTTTACCTTGTTTTGTTGTAGTTTGGAATTATTATAGCCCAATAAACCGAAAAAGTACTCTCTATTTTATACTTGCAATTAAATTTTTGAAGTATGAAACATAATTTAAAGTATATTAAAATTCTTAACTAGAAAATTAGAAGCTGTTTACAAAATGTGAGTTGTCTGGAATGCGGGGAAGACAGTTGAAGTAGAGGAGAATGCACTAACAACAAACATTAACTGACTCATTGTCGATGCAGTTTTTAACATTCATCGATTGTTTTCTAGATGTCAAAAATGAAAAATTTTGATTATTGAGGATTGTATGCCACTCGTGAAAACAGATTACCTACCGTAGGTATATAAATAGTCAAATCTGTCTAATCATTTGTAATTTGCCTGTTTTCCAACTCCTGCACACGGAAGCAGTGAAAACATTTTTATCAAACTTGGTAAAACCCTTTGAGTAGGTAGGTGTAAAACTAAACAAAATATATATTTATATTTGTGATAAATTTGTGAGATAGAAATTATATTTTCAAAATAAAAGTTCAGTGGCCATCAGCTAGTAACTTTCAAAGTTAAAATTAAAAAAACGTTTTTTGCATCTAGTGTAAAGTTGGGTATTTGTACTTATACCCTTTTAACATGGGACCACAGATTTGTTACACTATTTTGAATCAAAAGTTTAGACTTGGAAACCAATATTTTGTACCAATACCAAAAATATTATCTCATTTTGAGTATATCGCAGGTATCCTGATGTTAAAACATCAGGTTTATCTTAAAGGTTTTTCTAATATAGCCCCCTTTTGGATTAAATACCTAAGTTGTAATGTAAGCTCATAATGATTACACGGGAGCTGATTTTTTCCACTATAATATAATTGATTGATTTCTACTAGAAACAATTTTATGGTTTTTTATGTTCTTATTAAAAGAATTACATTTTATTCGTTAATTGTTGATGTTGAAGTAAGCTGGTATTTTTACATAAATTACATAAATATAATTACTCAGACATTATTTCAGATTATAATATTTGTGTCTTTAAATAATAAATATTTTATCGAAATCTATTAGGATTTTATTTATTCCCGAATATAATACATCAAGTCAATATAATAAAGAATTACCTAACATACATTAATTGATCGCAAACTTATACCTTTTATAATCTAGAAAAACAAACTGCGTGGCCTTAGTACCACCTTTTCTTCTATATTTAATTAATAAAATAATGTGATTATACTATTTCTATTATATAATATCTATTTTTCTCTTGGTTTAGATTTGACAATTAATGTGTCAGAATCTTCAATTTAAAGAAACACCGGTGTTATATACATGACGATATAGTACGTACTTATGTCCATAGCCAGATGATAGACATCTCGTTTTTGTTTGTATTTTCGTGTATTAAGTAAAGCATGTAACCCTCGTTTGTAGCGGTCTATGGAAAACCTATTTTGAAAATATTTTTATGAACACCTAGAACTAATTAATTGGTTTATAAATTTTCATTCAAAAAGAATAATTCATTTTTCAATACAAAATGGTATGATTTTAATAACCGATGTTCACGAATATGCTCCTCGGTAATTACAGCATTGTATGAAATTCTACATATTAGTAAGTATTCAGAGAATTAAGCATATAATTAGGGGCATACTTCATGTGTGTTGGTAAATGTGTTGATGAAATTTATGATGCAGAACAATTCGAATAAATGTCAGCGACAACAAATGGATAAAGACCATCATCCTAAACTGTATTGATAGTTTATAGAGGATAACATTGTCGTTTGTACGGCTAGCGATATTTTCTAAAATCTGACAACTATATAACCACAGAATAGTTATTATTCATAAATGAACATGAATTAGAACAGCGGATCTGCTTCGAGTTTCCTGTACAATCATATCTGCATCACGTTGACGTATAGAAATGCTGCCAACTATCTATACAACTACTATAAGTCATCATTTGCAAATGACAGGTGCAGTGTTGGCAGTATACGCTATCTACTTAATAATAATAAATAAATTATTATTAATTATATATTATGCAAAATCAAGAAATCATGTTCCAAAAATTGTTTAGATAGAAAATACAATAAATAGAATATAATTAGTTAAATAGTTAACAATTTTCGTAAACAGAAATTGTGCACAATCTAATATGGCCTCTCTATGCCTTGTCCCCAGATGCGTCTAATAAGCTAATTTACTTATTAAGTTTGCATGTGCTCTATCTGATTCCCGCTAGACCAACTTGAAATGAAATTTTCATCAAATTCTGTTCTTAGTTTATACAAATGACCAAAACCTGTGGTTAGCATTGCAAACCCAACCTTAATATTTACATCTGCTCTGGAAATTATGAAGTATTTAATTTAATAATTATTATAATTACTTAAATATATAAAAATTCTTAACTTGTGAAATGTAATAAAATTGTAACTTCAATATATATAATATATACAAAAACATTTACAAATAACTGATCATAGCGACAACTTTTGCTGAAAATTTAAAAATAAAATTGATTTTTGTTAATGTTTAATTAACTTCTTTTATTGAAGTTATAATTTTAGTATAATTACTGAACTAATTAATTTTGCATACAAAAATGAACAATAATATCTCCAATATTAATATCCAATTTGAAATACTACTAGCATTCAAAGCAAGCAGTAATTTTACTGAATTGAACAGTAATAGCTTCAAATTTTTAAAAACAGTTTCATTCAATATCCTTCCACGAAAGAGAAATATATGCGTAGGTGAGTGTAACTGCATGTCGCTCTATGTCTCTTTTGCACAATATTGAAAAGCTGAAAAGAATTTAGAAACCAAATATCTTACATACATATATAGCAGTTACAGAACAAGACTATAATACGAAGAGAAAGGCGTGGACCTTTACCAACATGAGGTTTAAATAAATTACATAGTAAAATCTCGATAAATGGATAAAATGTCTAAAGTGAATAGTGAAATATTCGGAATAAAAAACTAAAATCATTCTATTTTAAACTGTGAGAGTTTTTAAAAAAAGCAATAAAATAATGCAATTAAAAAATGTATTTATGATAAAATGAAGAAAGTACAGGATGAACCGAACAACAATTTAAGATTGTTTGTGTCAGTGAGCTGCCAGTAATCAGAAAAGCAATATTTCAATAATTGTGCTCCCCAGAAAAAACTAAAAACTTTTTTTCAAAGTTATTAATGTCTTAATTTTTAACGGAATATGTTGAAGAAGACTGGTACAAGTCGAAACTAGTCCATTAAATACGTAAAACTAAAATATAATTAAGGAAAGTGTTTGCTTAAATGGTAATTAATCTTTAATGGAGGATTTAGTTAACAGTAAACAAATTATAGTAAAATTATAATTAAAGCTTCAGTCATTTTAATAAGACAGTACAGTCTCGATAATCCGAACACACGCTAATCCGAACACACCCTAATCCGAACAAAATATCCAGTAATCCGAACACGAGAAAAAAAAACTTAGTAGTCCGCATAAATTGTTATAATCACAACTTAGTTGAGTTCGGATTATAACTATTTGTGCAGAGTACTGAGTTTTTTTTCTTTTGTTCGGATGACTGGAGATAGAATTAGCGCGTGTGTTCTGATTACCGAGACTGTACTGTATTTATGCTTCTACATGACATGTACAGTGCCAAATGTTTTTCACTATAATTTTTTCTTTTTTTCAAAATTGGATGTCAATATTCTAACGAATTCCATTTTGTATAGATGTTATATTACTTAATAATTTCCGATATTAGATACAATATTTTATAAATTATTCAATGGCAAAGTTTAATGACCACATACTGTATGTACAACCCAAATCTTTGAATAATCAAAAAAGTTAATTTTAGGTAGTGTGATATACATATCTTTTGAAGATATAGATACTTCCTCCATGATACACATCCAAAGCTTAACGTGAAGCTATTGCAGAACCAATTTCTCGGTTCTGAAACACACATGCAAATGGCAAACGAATTACATGGACGACGAGGCTTGACTGTGCTAGGTTTCGAGATTACTCCGAAGAGATTTCTCATCATCAGGCACACATTAGCCCGGAGCGATTCATATCCAGACAACCTTCACATCAAAATATGCAAAAAAAACTTTCGGAAGTGCTTAAGCACTTCACGCCAAGAAACAGAAAAATTATTTACACAACTTATTCTAATAATATTAAGTAGGTATGTTGTGTTGATGGCAGCTTGGAATTCATAAAATATTTTGCGTTCATTCCGTATTTTGTTTATTTCAATCGTAATTTATGCTTTACCAAAAGAAATTATTTTATTGTTTTTATTATAGGTAATAATAACTAATAAACTAAAAGCTAAAATGTATCCTGAAAGTATCGCGATAAATTTTCATTTTACAAAACCTTCTTAAAGTTGAAAACGGTAATTGTAATTGGATAATAAAAGTTTTTAAAATAGTCACTGTTCAAGTTTTCTGGCATAAAATTCGTTTACAAAATGTTCACAACCACTGTATACAAATACGACAATAAATTTTACAAATATTAAAATTTAAAATATAGAAGCTTAAAACCTGCACGAGAGTTATTGCGTTATTCGTCCTCTTCAAGTAAAATGTGTAGAAGAAAACCTAAACTCCACACAAGAAACGTTTGATATTATTTTTTTGTCCTATAAATTTATGAGGGTAAATATTTTATACAAAATCATAGCTGTTATAATAATTTATCTAGATATATTTACAACATTGTTGTTATTTTAAATTTTTATTTTATCTGCAAATCAACATAAAAATCAAATTTTTTAGAAATACAGTCGAGTTCGGATTATCCGATCTAAGCGGGACTGTAAAGTATTTGATACTTAACTGAAATATAGAATGAAATGAAACAAATCATAAAAAATAGAATAAAATTTCAGTATAAAATAATTTTAAATTAAAATTTAAAAACCAGTACTAAGTAAGTTACGTTATGACAGTAGATATCATCCGGCGATGAATTACATTTCTATGATTCCAAAATCCTATGGTATGGCTTACAAATTATTTTATTATTTATATTTTTATTAGATAGTTTATTCACAGTTACAGAGTTATATAGTTTTATTTGGAGTATATTATAAATACAAATTCGTTTTACTTATGACCACGAATCAAATAAATATACGCGATATTGTAAGAACATGTATAGTCAGGTAGATTTGAATTTCCCACCATTTCGGTGGAAATTGAAATGATAGAAAAACTTGGTGAAATCACAAGATTGTAGCCCGATTATAAATAATATTGGCATACATATAAAAAGTAGAAATTAACTTTTTAAACTGCAAAATACCAATAATTCGATAACTAATAAGATTTATTGTTTAAGTATCGGGTTAAAAATTAAATACACTCGTTTGCAAACTAAAATTACAAAACAAAATTGGAAAAACGTCCATGGGAAATGGATAACAAACTACAATATCTAATTTAAAGTTTTTTGTGCGTCAGTAATAAATTAAGAAAGAATATTATTGATAATAAAAAATTAACTATTGTGTATTCAATACAAATTTAATCAAATGTGTATCTCTTGACTTGAATTTTGATCGTTTGGAAAAAGATAACAATAAATTTTGTTCCGAGTTTTTACAAAAATGTAACGTCAAAAAAATGTCTGGAACAAGCATAATATCCCAACGGGAACTTTCAACAGGAAGTATTTGTCAGGCAGTGTATTTATAACGATATTAAAATAACATTGTAAAATAATGTAATTATTTAACAAGTAATTAATTTTTTCTCCAAACTGACCGAAAGTGAGGTACCTATTTCAGAATTCAGATATAAAACTCGCCGTTTTCTATACCAACATAAACATCAACATGTGGCGTACGGAATAGATGTCTTCAAGTTTATCTTTCATCTCAAATTTTTTTTGGAAATTTTGTAGACTGCAATTCAAAAATTAATGGATACAAAACATTAATATCTCTTAAGAATTATTAAAAGTTACAATTTATTGTATCAATTCCTTAATTAACTTGAATTATTATTAAATTAAAAAAATAAACAAGTTTGCATTCGCTTGACTACGCTTTGCATCGCGCTTCGCTTATAATATAAAACTTCTAGTAAAAAATTTCACTTTTGAATCCTAATAAAACCATATTCTATTACTTATAATTGTACTAAAAACTAAGCAAACTCTCTACTATCCGACATCAAAAAGACTCATTACTTGTCGTCTAGTAGAATAAATCGGATAAGTGCAAGATTGAAATAAATCGTTTCAAAGCATGAAACTGAAGTCTGCGACCATATCATAAATATTCTTGATTACGATAAGAATTTACCCAGCCAACTTGATTTAATTTAAATATACAAATTTTGCACAAGAAATTAGTTGGCAAAATTTTTATTAGATACAAATGAAGTTCAAAATAATTTTCCATTTTACAAATAACTTAATAACAAAATTGTGACGATAAGCGTCACAAAATAACAAAACTACACGGGTAGAATGTAAATATTTAATTTTTATAATTATTATTTATAATCTCGGAACATTTAAATATATAAATTTTAACTCGTGAGAATAAACAAACATTAAAACTTCAATAATATAACAAGTTAAATTAAATAATATAATGGAAATTATATTTGAGCTTTCAGCGACGATTATCGCTTGACGAAAACTCATTATAGGTTGTTCCTTAACTCACCATCACTTTTATAATTTGGATTTTAGATCGTAGCAAATGACAATGGGTTTTTTCAATTTCCATGTAATTTATTATGTTAAATAAATTTCTGACGAAAGCAATAACCGTTGCTGGAAGCTCCAATATAATTTTCATTATATTATTTAATTTAACTTGTTATATTGAAGTTTTAATGTTTATTTAATCTCGGAATAATCCCTCATTCAAATTACTATTTATTTTAACATTAAGAATATGCCGTTAAATATTTTCCCGTATAATATGTATAATTATAACGTAGGTAATCCATCTGTCTGTCTACATCAGGACTTCCGAACCGCTCCTCCCTATGGGGTCGGAATGTATTCGGACATCTAATAGAAAAATCTATTTAATCGATTATACTTGTTATTGAGAAATAAATGTGGTGAAACTGATGTTTTTTTATTATAACATTGAAAATAATTATTATAAGGAGGGGTATGAATATATTTTTATAAAGACCAAGGAGGCTCATCGTAAAAAGAAGGTTGGGAATCCCTAGTCTGCATGTTCACCTCCTAGTCGCGGCAGGATAAGGCTCACTAGCATCTGTCGGTTAGCACGATAATTTTCAGAATTGTCGGGTATGAAAGCGTCAGATATTGGGAAGTCTACTGTATTAGACATTACAGCATAATAGATACACACATATAAAATACTTAATATTATGTTATGTGATATGAAGTAAATGATACAAAGTGAGACAAAATTAAAAAAAATTCTAAAACAAAAGTCCCAATGTTAGATAAAACGTTGTACACCACTCGTGAAAAACTACATTTATTTAATAATTTGTCTATTTTCCAAACCGTACTGTGTAAAAAAATTTTATTATCTACAAAAACAACAATTCTACCGTTATTTGTTAATATGGTAAGAAACAACAAAATGTGCATCTTGTAGTCAACATAATATTCTAATTTAAATGTGAAAAGAAAACACATAAGAGTAATTCCACGTCAAGCCGGACAAATTTTGGTAAAATTTGACCTTCATGTCTCCGATTCAGTTGTCAAGTCTTATATGGGTTCCATATTACTAAAATATGACTGGTAATTTTTTTCAGATTTTTATAATAATTAATTTGCAAGTTATGGACAATTAAAAATTTCGAAAAATTGATCGAACGTTCTCATTCAAATATTAATATCTCTGGTTCTATTGTACTCACAAAATCCAGTTTTAGCTCATTTTAAAGCTCTTGAATTGTACTTTTGTTGTAAATTTTTTATATTTTATGAAAGTTGAAAATTCAATAATTGTTTAAACAATTTAACTTTAAAATCGATTTTTCACTAATTTTACCACCTTGAAAATTCTTGAAAAAAATATGAGAGTGTTCCTCGTTAAATTTTCTACTAAGTATGTAAATTTCAAGATGGAGAACAAATGGACACTAATACAAAAAAAATAAATTCGTAGCGCCAATGGTGCTGCTCATGATATTATACGCACGAATAAGTGGATTATGATAGGAGATTGTTGCAAGGATTTAATCATATCTCGTCAAATATTAAATAAATTTACAAGAAACTTTTTTATTTGCATACAGAAACTGTAAGAAATTCCTTTTGGCTGAAAATCTTTTTGTTTTTAACTTTTTGTTATGACATCGGTTCTACAAAGTGTAAAGAAAGTGTTCCACGCACAGTCTTCGCTCTTTCAAATCGAGCTTATAAGACGATATCTTCTTCATGGTGCTCTTTATTGGCGAAATAACAAATATCGATATTTTTGATATTTGGATTATTTTCAATCCAATCGAAGAACTTTCTCGATGTGTTGATGGGATCCTGACGGGGTTCCATACTGGCTTTTAATCTCTTGAGTGTCCCTCCGATGCCATCACATGGACCCTTTCCATGTGCCGTTTCAATAAAGTGCCATTCGGCTGGCACGCCAAAATCTTCTGCGTGGTGACAGCGGTGTATGAAATTTTTTTTCATGACAAATCTGTCTCTGCAAATATATCATCAATTGTCGCTGAAACAGGTGAACGGCAATTGTATTGTGCTTCAAGCATTCTGAGATCGCGACAAAATTCTTGTGTCTTATGTCCTTTGAACGGCATTTTGGATCACGAATGCATAATTTTCGGAAAAAACGCATCTATTTAGGCATTCTCCAGTTTTCAAATCATTCTTCTACTCTGAAAAAAACCTTGGATTGTTGTTCAGCAATGAATGCATGAGATACCAGTCCATCGAGCTTCACGCACAGCTTTTCTAAAAAATTATGTACAGGTGTTTGCATCGTCTCCAAATTTGTTCGATCAACAGATATCTACTGTCTGTAAGTTACGGTGTCTCGAAACCCATTTTCAAATAAATCTTGAAACTGCTCTTCTAAATTTGATGTATTAGGACAGTTAATACAGTTTTTTAAATGGCAGTCAACTGTTGGTGGATTGCATAACATTCGAGCTAAGCAGTCTTTAAGTTCTGCATTGGCTGTAGTGTGTTAGATGTAAGAAAAGCTATCCTTGCATCATCAATCATCAATTTCACATTTTTATGGATGCGTATAGCACAAACGCAAAACAATGAGTTGTGAAACATTGTTTAGGTCTGAGTTTAGCAAAGCTCCAAAAACCGATTTTGACTTACGGGCATTTTTCTAAGAAAATCCGGTGTGATTTCTATAGATTGGTAAGTAATAATCTTTTCTGCTTCTAAATTTTCTGTCCATTCTCATTTACGGTCCCGTAATTTTTTTTTCACAGCCTCCTGTTTTCAATTCGTTCCTCACCGATCAAAGGTAAACAAGGGATACAGATCAGGGATCAAATATTATTTAATATTTGATGAGATATGATAAAATCCTTGCATCAGTCTTCTATCATAATCCACTTCGTGCGTATAATACATGAGCAGCACCATTGGCGCTACGAATTTATTTTTTTTGCATCAGTGTCCATTTGTTCTCCATCTTGAAATTTACATACTTAGTAGAAAATTGAACGAGGAATACGCTCATATTTTTTTCAAAATTTTCCAAAGTGGTAAGATTAGTTAAAAATCGATTTTAAAACTAAATTGTTTAAACAATTATTGAATTTTCAACTTTCATAAAATATAAAAACTTTCACAACGAAAGTACAATTCAAGAGCTTTAAAATGAGCTAAAGCTGGATTTTGCAAGTTCAATAGAACCAGAGATATTAATATTTGAATGAGAGCGTTCGATCAATTTTTCGAAATTTTTAATTGTCTATAACTTAGAAAATAATTATAAAAATCTGAAAAAAATTTAGTAGGGTTTTTTAATAGTACGGAAACATGTAAAAAAAAATCAGGCGCTTTTGAAGATATGAGGTTTCGTAGCTGTACCGGTTGACGTGGAATTACTTATAATTAAAGTATTTAAACCCACAATATTTTTTTCGTAAAAGCTTTAATATATTAATATAATTTATATTATTATAATATAATAATGAATTTTATTTACAACCTATTTGCACAATTTAAGAGATTTAAGTAAACGTTACCAATTTCATATAATTACAGTTCCAGGTGGTTCCCCAAGCTTAACTAGTGTAATTAATTATGTAGCGGAGGGTCCTCGGAGAGGAATGTGACAGATTGCCATTTCGCCCTTCACTCTCAGTTTCTCTGCAACTCGAGTTTGTTTCAAAGTTTAGCTTTTAATTCGGGAATCAGCCGCTAGACATATTTATGTTTTCCAATAGGAATTTCAAGTTTCGTGCTGAGGTTACGGACATATCTTCAAAACTAATTAATGTTCTTGCATGCTTATCACCGAGATATAACCAGCAAATCGGGATGTAAATATAAATTATACGTACCTATACGAATTCATTAATAAACTGAAAAATTTTATGTATTTGCTTGAATAATTGAATGAGGTAGATACATTAACTTTACAAATAAGCATTAATTATTTTAGGCTGTTAGAACCAATCAACGAATTCGTTCAACTTTTGACATTTTACTTTTATCTACTATTAAACATTATAAATATATAAATCAAAACGTAAACGAATAAGTCAAAATAATGGAAGGTTACTGTGTGTATGTTGTTTTATTAAGAGAAAAATTTACTTTTATTGGATACTAAAACGAAACACTTTTCCTCTAAGTATTTTATTTGGAGATATTCACCCTTTCGTTACCAATTTCCTTCCTCTTTTGTTTTTCATTTTTTCAAACTTTGGTTAAAGACTTATGAAGTACAAATAAATGGATTATTTCAATATCAGTATTAACTGTTTTAGAGAGTAACACAAATTAGTAATCTCTTTTGTGAGGTCAAGTTGCATAAGATGTATTTGCAAAGTTTTCAATACTAGAATATTTTGTTACCATATTATGTCCTTTGGTATATACGTGGTAATTTATTGATTCATAAGTTTACGATTTTTGGAATAATCTGAAAATATCTTAAAATATCAAATCCATTAAGAAAATGTTGGAATCCATTGGATTCCAAATGGATTGTTTGGAAATGGCACTGGACGTTGGTGGATAAAATGATGTAAGTCGGAATGTTCTTTGTTAAACTTGTAAACATTTGATTGTATTATATTAAACAATGTGATGGAATCGATAATCGAACTTTGATATTTGTTTTTAATCATTAGTTATTAATATTAGCTTTCATTACATTTCAACTGAAGTGAGGATAGCTGTCTCACTTGAACGCGAGATTGTAATGCAGTATTGAGTCTCACTGAATGGAATAAATTAAATTCGTAAGCGAGATTAACAATTTTGGTTTGCAGATAATTACTTGGAATGCGTTATGTACTTGTACGGTCTCTTCACCAATCAAAGTTTAATGACGTAAATTATATTGCTGTCGAACCATTCGATTTTTTAAAATAGTTTTTTATTGCATAATTTCTTTAAAATAGTTTCAATTGTTACTTGCAACTTATTCAAGTGGGACAAAACCTTCGGTTCTAGTCTCCACTTGAATAATTTGTATTAGTGCTGTTTGTATTATGTTTTCTCATATTCTGCAATTGAAAATATATATATGAACATCCTTTATGTACCTATTCTTATTGGTATAAAAATAAAGCATAATCTTTATCTTTAATTGTTTTATTTATTACATCACCCGGCGAAAAGAAGTTACGATATTCCGCCCTGTAAAAGGTTCGAAGGCTAGCGTCCTTTTGATCAAAGGAACTCGTAGAGAAGTGTATTCTCGGGTCGAGTATAACTGGAATGCTAGCAAATATTAAAATTTTTTGTGAAATTCTAGAAATAAATGACATAAAATATGCATTACTAAAAGTGGTGACTGAATATAGCGCACAAGTTCGTACGTATTAGTACATTTAAGAGAAAAGCTTACCGACACAAATCACCGTCAGTTCGTACCTTTAAATGTAAAACATTTAAATACAAATTCATATCTTTATCCACAGCGTTTTAAATTTACTAATGTTAAAGTAAATAAATAATTAATTCGGTAAAATAAACCGCTAAATAAATTTCAAAAACTTTTCTACAAAATATACATATTTATACAGTTAATGACAAAGGTAAAGCTTTAAGTTCGATTAAATAAATTATAACGTTTCACTTCCACTCTATGAAACACAACCTTTGATATACAAATGATCAAAATTCAGAATAATAATATGCATAAAATACAATTATGATTTACTACCTATTTGAAATTTTTGAAAAATTTGCACGATGTTTGATAAAAATTCAAATACATACATAATTGTGAATTATGCAACCCCCAGAATTTCCATTTTGTAATTTATTACATACATACAATGTAAAAAAAGCAATATAGAAGTTAATTCAAATTGATGCAGTACTTTACAGAACATTAGTAATAAACCCTTTAAAGTTGACAGGTTAAAAAGATTGTCTAAACATCGAGATCGTTCTAAACTACTTAATTTAAAATTTTAACTTTGCAAAATATGTATCGAAAAAATGTTTGCAATGGGTAGTAATAAATGATATCAATCAATACAAAAGGTAGTACTTTACAACCAATAAATAATTCTATACATTATGTACATACCTAAATCGCACCGTTCCCTTATGGACGACTTACGGGTAGGCATACAAATTATAACCAAATTAAAATGTATAAAATCATAAATAATAATCAGTAGATAATAAATATCAAGAGAACTATGCATATTTATTAATTTAGTCAATAAAAATTAAATTATACGCAACTTTCTGTTATTCTGTTACGTCTATTTCAATACAATAGCGATCGGGGTGACAAGCCTTAAGGCTGCTACACACAGTCGAACAACTAGGTAGTAGTTTTGGCACTCCTTTTTGTTTTTTCTTGTTCTTGTCGTGTCCTGTCCTGTTAAGCAAGACAAGACTTGGCGATTGAATCGCAAGAACAAGAAAATTTTCCAAAATTTTTGTATTTTTGATCAACATTATAATGTAGGTACCTACTTATAACTGAAAATTGATAAAAATAATTGTAAATTGACGCAATATTAAGTCTATTATAAAAACTTGGCTTCAATTTTCGATCAAAAGTTCGACGATAGACATTAATTTAAGTTATAATAGCATTATGGCCACTACGTAATAGTTTTGAAAATAAATAAATTGGTTCTAATTTTTAGAAATATAAGAATAATACAATACGTAGAAAATCAAAATTCAAAAAATTTAAAAATGAGACAATTAACACATAACAGGTTTGAATTAAGAATATTTGAAATAATGAAAAATTCGTAATACGATAGTACAATATAACGTTATTTCATGGTTATTTCCATTCTTCAGTTGCACATAATCGCTTAAATTGAGAAATAAGAAAACAATTTTCAAACTAAACAAAAATATAGACTAACGTGTACAAAATTGACTTACCATAACCTTCAAAGATTATCAAAACTGAGCTTGTTACATGAAGTATGAACAATTTAAAAATGATTTGAACTAAGAAATTCGTTTACCTAGCACTGCTAGTTTGAAATCCGAAAACACTGCCCTCTTAATATGATTTCTAAAAACTTTGAAAAAATTCAAAATTCAAAAATTTACCACGTTTTTTAACCGTGATGCGTAAAACTAGAAAAAGAACTCAAAATAAAAAATTTTAAGTAAATTTGTGGTTTTTAGTATGTATTTTTGAATATACCCATAAATACATACTAAAAACCACAAATTTACATAAAAATTTTTATTTTGAGTTTTTTTTCTTTTTTTAGAAATGGTTTCAAAAAAATTAAAAATAATACTAATAAAAGTTAGTATTATTCCAATAATACCATTGCGTAGGTAATTCGTGTACAATTATTATGATATTGTAAAATATTACGGATTTAAATTTCTTAAAGATTTACCTCTTTATAAAGTTCCTGGTTTATTGTTATTTTTTTATATTGCTATTGGCATATTGAATTTCATATCTCTAAAAATTTACTAAGTATAAATTTAAAAATTTTCTTGAAAACTGGAACCACAACTGCCACTTCTTTATATTATTGTTAAAATTATTTAATAAAAATTGATTTCTCACAAAATCTATATCAGCACGAATACTTTCATATTGTTTTATCTATAATATTTGCAAATTTTTATTGCTATAAAGAATCAATGCATCCATGTGATCCACCACCGTCTATAACTTGAACTGCACAGAAATATTTGAAAAAGTTAGTAAAAATAATAAGTTCAAGTTCAATTCAAGCCTTCAATTCCAAGCTTTACAGTCCAATATACAAATTGATTTTTTAAAGATTTCTACTTCCCAATCGAAAGAAATGTGCTTTTTTGGGTTCAAAGATATCAAACACTTGAGATTTACACTTCACTTATTATAATAAGAATAAAATAAGCAGTTTCAAAGAATATGACCTGCGTTGGAAAAAATCATTTACAACTTACATATTTTTATGTAAGCCAAGAATGTGTGTGTCATTATTTTTACAAATTTCATAATAAACACTTTATTGAATTCTTACTTAATACTACATATAAAATTAATTCAAGAAAAAACATCGAATATTGGATATATCTTCAGAAGCGGAAAAACATCTCTTTCCGTTAAGGATAACCCGTGTAAGGGTTGCCATTTGCCAGTCAGTATCCAGGAACAATAATATTAGAAAAAACAGCGTATATGTTAATATTATCTAGATCACTTTGTAAAAGTATACAGAAAATATTATCTTGAATGGTGGGGTGACTTTGCGTGCATCACAATCATCATAATTTAACGATTATGTGCCCGTCGGTTTTGTAATACCAATAGGGCATTTTGCATTGACATCACGTGGCGGCCTAACAGGAAACGCCAAGTGTTCCACAATCCGGACTAATATCTCTGCAAGTCTACACTTAACCCAAGAAGAGTTTCCCTATACGAACATTATTTGACGTGACTCAAATGATTACACTTATAATACGTGCCTAAGAATCTTTTTGCAAAATCGAAGTTAGCGCGTTATAAGTTATCAATTTATAACACGTACCTGTGTAATAAAAAGGCCCCCTAATAATTGATCAATACAAATGAAATGATGACACAGGGAGATTAAACATAACACGAAATTAAATAAAAATATTACATCATAAATACGACGACAATTTATTAATCTTGTTAAAAAGCTGAAAGAATTTGTTTTTAACCGATAAATTTTCCTTTGGCTTATTTAAGGTAGATACTACAAAAGAAATAAAAAGTCAACCTGTAAGTATGCTAGGTTTCCACCGGGAATAGCTCGACTTAATTAAAATTTCGTCGTGCCTGTTTCTTTATTATAAACTTTCAAGTTGTTAAATCGCTTTTATTAAATTCACAATTAGTCAAATTTGCGAAAAATTAATTTGCATAATAGTAGTAGGTATATTTTAAAATAATAAAAAATGAATCACTCAAAAACACATTTTTTGTTTACTGTGGAAGTAATAAAAGTCCTAACAATTTCACTTTTTAAAATAAAATGAGTAAGTTTTTGTTTTAAAATACTTTCTAACTTAATTATTAATGAAGAACATCCCTTTTTTTATGCCCACATAATCCGCATTACACGTGCTAGTTTTGGCACACAACTAAATTTTGTAGTAACTTCTTTTTTTATTTATTTCTTCTTTACTTTGAATTAAAAAATATCAGTATCTCAAATAGGAATTAGAAAATATAGTATATACAGTAGGGTGTCCGTTATTTCCTAAGTTGGTTTTTTCTTTGCTGCCGCCCCATGAAGTTTTAGTTTTTGCCCAAAAAAAAATATCCAACCCAAAATAACTCTTCATTTTCTAATTAAACCGTGCCAAAATCAAGTTACAATTCCATTTAAATAACATGGGATTTTTGGACTTTTTGCATTTAATTTTTTTTTCTCTGAAACAAATAAGGTTCTAGCAATGACCAATACATATTTTTATACAAAATTGAACGCTCTATAAAAAAGATCTCCTATGATTTTTCGATAAATTCACTCCTCCGCAAGTTATTCAAGCTTAAAGTGGTATTAAATTCCCATTTAAATAACACGGGATTTTTGTACTTTTTGTATTTAATTTTTTTTCTCTGAAACAAATAAGGTTACAGCAATGACTAAGCTATATTTTTATAGAGAATTGAAAGCTCTACGAAAAAGATCTCTTATGATATTTCGATAAATTCACTCCTCCGAAAGTTATTCAAGAAAACTATAATATCCACCGTGACTTCCATTTTAATTTTGAATAACTTTCGGAGAAGTGAATTTATCAAAAAATTATAAGAGATCTTTTTTGTAGAACGTCCAATTTCCTTTTATTTTTATATATTTTTTTTAAATATTGATTTTTCAGTTTGCTCATAAAGTGAACAATTTTCGTTATATGTGCTAAACTCGTATTCCATTAAATTTTAATAATCCAAATTGAATTACAAATATATCGTGTTTTTGCATGTTTGTTTTTGTGACGAAAAGTTGCAAAAGCGAAGAAGGAATTAGCTGCTAAGCTCTAGGAGCTCGTTGCCAAGGACAAGGAAGCCATTGCTATGCCCAAGGAGGCTGAGAAGCACCGAAAAAGCATCAATTGTAATTATCACAATTAATTCACTTTTGATGTTTTTTATTCTTTTTTCTTCACTTTTTCACTTAAAACTCAATAAAAGATCATTAATTTTGTACATCAGTCTATTTCAGTTAAGTTTTTTGACTTTTCAGCAACTTTTTAGGAGGTGGTCAACTTACATGCCAAAAATAAAACAAGCCAATTTTTAGCCTGTTTGGGAGAATGGTCATAACTTTTTTGTTTTTTGAGTAATCTAATAAGTTTCTTCAGCAAAAATTTAGCTAATGAAGTCCTCTTTCAAACGGTAGCATTATATATCCAAAAATATTAATTTGAAGATGAGTTATGGAGCAAAAATGCCAAGGGTGGTCAAATTACAAGCCTCTCCCCTACTAATAAAAAAGAGTCACCCAATCAAGCTTATAAACAACATTTTATTCGAAAATCAGAGAAGATGAGATGCCAAGAGAACAGAAAAGGTAAAAGTTGTTCGTTAAGATCCTTTATGTACCTGGACTATGCAATAGGCTGAAAAATCTACTGAATTAGCGACTCTATGGGAGGTAACCTACTATAATTGTAAAAGTGCCTCATCCTTGTTTAATTATAGGAAAGATCACGCACAAAAAGGAAATCAGAATTCCGTCATCAAGATCAAATGTGAATGTGATCTCAGCTACATATGTCAAACAAAACAATACATACACAACGTTTATATTATCAGGGATAGGTACTAGTAAAGAACAACAAAAGTACCACTGGCCTGTCAACGCACGCAACTGAAACAGGACATAGAATGCTGTATGAGGAGGCCAAAATCATAGACAAGGAGAAGAATAAATTATAAAAAGCGATTGATATTGGAGATGCTGCATATTAAAAAGCATATGGGTGAATCGTTAAATTTCTAGTTAAATTTCTATTTCTTAATAAGCAATAACAAAGTTTCCCTTTCTGCATTTTAAAATCCGAAAATCGATAAAGAAAGTGTGTTGCAAATTACGTTTCATATCGTTGCAATGTGGAAAAGTACAAAATTTTCTTAATGTTATTTTGAATTACTGGAGTTTTGTATGTATTACGTTATGACTTTTTGTTTTGCCATCTTTCTACACTGAGAGAAAAGAGATGGTAAATTGAACGAATCTGAAATGTTGAATCTTTTCTTATTGAATTAAACGAAATTTCGTTGAATGAAACAATTTGTAGTTGTTACAAGAAATTCAAAAATGTTGTTTCAATATATTATTTTTGTTATGGGTAATGGGTTCATATAAGCTTCTAACGATATCATCGTTGAATTAATAAAATAGTTAGATTGGAAGAAAACCAAGAAAATTCTTGAACGAAACTATTATTTTGTCTTGTTGTAGCATTTTAGTATGTCATTTCAATGCAAAATTTGATTAAACCAAAATTTTAATCAGCCAAACTGAACATAACAGAAGCTTGAAAAATATACGAGCCACTGCGCAAGTTTGTTGTCTTGGGGAACAAGTATATGGGGAACAAGTATATGGGGAACAAGTATATGTAGTATATGGGGAACCCATAGTTCCCCATATACTACAATAAGTTACATCAAATCATATATTGAATAAATTGTTTAATTTAATGCACCGAAATGGTTGATACAATATACCTACTTGGTTAGTTCGAAAATTGCGGTATGTTGAATCAACCTTTTAGTATGGGTTCTATTAAAGAAACCGATAGTTTTAGTGTAGTAAATTTTGATTCAATTAACATAACGAGAACGTTCAAGGAAATACTTCTCATGGTAAAATAACGCAAAAAAGTTAACATTTTATTTGCACTAGTTTAATGCACGATTTGCATTCGCCACCCGCAATGCAAAAAATTTGTTGGTTGAATCGTTTATCGTTTGATCACGCAGTTTTTTTCTCTCAGTGTATGCTTTTTAAGAATTTAAGAGAAAAGTTTGCTAGTAAGTTTGTATTTTTGTTGAAGGTGTATTTATTGAGTTTATGATTGGTTTTTTCTGTAGACTCTGATGAAGGCCTATATTAAATAAGGTAGAAACCAATTAGCGGATATATTTTATTTTATTTCCAAGACGCAAGAAACCGGAGAATATAAGTCCATCTTAAAGAATTATAAATGTTCATAGAGTAGCCCATTTTCCAACGCAATTCAGTATTGAAAGTATGCTTTTCCGACCGGTATGACATACATTATATTTTCTCGCTTTAGCTCGTAAACTAATTTTGTCTAACTTAGTACGTTCTCCCTTTAGATTTTCAAATTTATTAACTATTAAAACGACGTCACCGACAATGGCCGATGGAGGTTTAAAGTCCTCTTTAAATTTTTGTTAATAATTTTGTTGGATTTTACTATTCGTCGGCTCAGTTAGAATTCCTCGTAAGTCAAAATTGCACAATTTTACAAGGGAAACATAAAACGTTTTAAAACAAATAGAGGCAAAAGGTAAAAGAAATTTTTTGATAGCTTAAAACGTCAGTTTGTAATTTTTTTACATTTATGAGGTTTTCTAGGGCCGTGTTCGGTCTAGCACTTTTTTCGCTTCGAAACACTTTCTACCCCTTCCGTTTGTCACTTTCTTGCACTTTCAAATGCTTTGGCTCCGCCCATTTTAAACGCTTTACAAGCTTTTTCGAACTTTTGGTTCGAGCTTCGAACTTTTGGTTTGTGGCGAGAAATTTAAAATGAATTTGAATTTAAATTTGAATTTCTTTGCTTTAACTATTATACACATTCATGACACAACACGTCTACATTCGTATTTTTCCAAAGCGAACGCACATTTCACACGCGTTTTTCGTCAAGCTTTCAAAGCGAAAAAAGTGCCAGACCGAACAAGGTCTAGGCCGATAGAGCTCATTTTTTAAAAAATATTTTAACGCCAAAATGTCATTTTCGACATTTTATGGACTTATGAGGGTTTCTTACTAAGCCGATGGACGTATTGTTCTTGGAAATTTTTGTATTCTTTTTTAAGGAACTTTAAGGAACAGTCGGTAAAAATTTCATCAAATTCTGAAGAAATAGGTTTGACTGTATAAGTAGATAAGGTATGAACATTTTTTTAAATAAAATAAATAAAGTATCTACGTGAAGTAAGGTGAATTACTTGCGAAGTATGTGAAATATTGATGAAATACGTGAAGTATGGTGAATTACTCGTGAAGTATGGTGAATTTTTCATGAAGATTTGAAGTAGTACATGATGAAGTACATGAAGGGTGAAGACAAAAAAAATTATTGTTAACCCTGTAAGGATCTAGTGACCATATGGTTACAATGATTACATGATTACTTTGCCAGATCCAGTACAGAATTTAAAATTTTAAAAATATAGACCTTAAAATTCATTGTAAATAGTACCATGATTGTAACCATATATGGTCACAAAATCCTTACAGGGTTAAGGTTATCTATAATAAATGAATGCCAAAGGTAACCACTATTTAATATAATAATTATTAAAACAATTATAGAGGTAGTAACAGCTATAGGCCGTATATTTGTGACACAATCAATAAGTTTAAAACTAAAATATGCATCAAAAATATATTTTGAGCTTCCATACATTTATATCCATCAGAGTCAGATTCAATAAATGCTTGTTTATTTGATATGACAGCTGTCTTATACGACAAGCATAAAGGCGGATTTCGAGTATTAAGTATAATAGCAATTTTTGAGCATAATTAATGATTGAAAGCTATTTCTACAAATATTAGTCACGATCAAGTCTAACTGTTGAAACTACAATAAAAGATGCTAGCAAAATTAGATAATAATAAAATGGCTTCAATAATAGACTGGTCTTTAAATATAGTAAAGGTCAGTGGATGCCAAGTTCAGTAGACTGGTTAACACGATTAGCTTTAACTTATACATAAAGCACACGAATTTTCAATAATCGGTGCCGTACAAACGTTGGATGGTGTAATATATCAAAGTGGGCTGCATTTAAAATTTATTTATAGACTTTTGGTTAGCAAAACTTAATTTGTTTGCAAATGATTGAACCAGATTTAAGGAAACTTATTATTGATTTATTTCATTATAGAACCATTTTAATACGCGTCTGAATAAAAATGTCCTACCACTGCTTTTTAATTAAACAAGTACATAAATACGTATTACCATTAACACTTTAATGTTTCGGTTCATCCACGATGACGTTGTTCTATTTGTGAGTACAAAATATGCGCAGCGATGTGATGCAAATATTACAAAATGATTTGAGGTGAATTTATGTCTTACTTTGTGTATACGTTTGTATGAACATTCGAATCAAGATATTCGTCAATATATTGCGATGAACTGCCCTACAAACCGGGGAGATAAGTTTTATTTTAAAAAGTTCTCTATATTTTATTCACGTCATTTTTATATTTTTCCGTTTAGTTGTGGTCCTGTTACTATATTTTCTTATATATAATTCGATTCATCAAATTTTTCGTTTAATACCGAAAGCGAATTTGAAAAACGCGTAAACGAATATTTGTCTTTTCCTTATAAGTACCTAATATTCCAAAATAACGTATACGCTAAATCATAAATTGAATAAGCTATGACATTTTCTTTAAATTTAAAACAAACTCGGATTTTCAAATTTCCTATTATCCAATTTTATGCTAAACTGGAATTAAATAACTTGCAATAAAAGCGTAGAATTATTTCCAAACCAAGTCATTATTTTTGCTAAGTCGACCATTGCGATAAATACTAGTAGCATTGTAAATCTGTAGAAAAACAAATATCGAATTGACAGAGTATAACAAACGAGTAGCCAATAAAATTCAGAACCAATCTTGTCCAGGCATATATACTATATAAACTTTAAAAAGCAGCTTTCTATGCAGTGGGAAGAAAGCTTTCATTACGAGTGTGTTTCAGTTCAAAATAAATAAACTTTTTATTGTATATGCATTCTATTTCTAGAATTAATGTAGATCTAAAAAAAAATATTATTTTTAATATTATCAACACGTGAAAATTAATATTAAATATAATATTAATCTTAACAAAACTTATCAGCTTGTTAATTTTTTAATTTAATATTAAGGTTAATATCATATAATGTTACTTCTCCTACAAAGAATATTGTTCATTGTAATTGTTGAATGTACTGTAACAGTTATTTCTTTGACAGTTGAGTTAATGCAATTTCAAACAAACCAGCAAAACCAGTATAGTCCGGGGCAACGTTTTAGAATCATTGCCGGGCAACGGAAATTGCAGTGGGCGATGATCTAAAATGAAAACATTGAAAACCTAAGCTCACGTATTCTTAAAACCAGTCGCTGAGGGACATACGGTTAGTCTAATTTTAAATTTGTTTCAATTTTTGTTTTATGTAGCATGGTGACAGACCGAAGATTGCAAGGATACCGTAATAATTAGACTTACTTAGATTTTCATCAAATATTTCTATCAGTGGCGTAGCTAAGAGACGTAGGAGCTCAAAATATAAGATAACGAAACAAAGGGTAAAATCCAAAATGGCGTCTACTCTACTTAAAGTCATAAATATTCTTTTAGTCTATCGAGAATTTTCATAAAAAGGTACAAGGTACATAAGCACCAAAAGATAATGCCTGTTGATTAAATATTATCATGACACATCTTTTGATGTTTTATGTAAAATAAATTTATTATTCACCAGATGATGATGGTGTCAGTTTGTCTGCCCGAGTTCTATCACGTAGCTAATTAATTTATTTTCCACTATTTCTGTTATATTATAGTCTGTCCCACGAGAGCTCGAGGGTGATTCATACATCATACCTTAAAACCATCCAAACAATATAAAATATTTAATATATTTTAAAAATTAATTTTTACTACTTATTTACTGCACTGTATTTACTTACTTACTAGTACTTTTAGTAATTACTAATTATACATATACTAGTAAAAAAACATCACTAAATATAAATATTTTATATCTTGCGGATATTTAGGCACGAATCTCACTTTAGCTCTCATGAGACAGATTATAGAAACTACGTTGCCGTTTGAAAACAAGACTATTTTTATATGCTAAGATCGATTGATATTTTTAAATAAAATTGAAGTAATTACTACTTCTAAAACATAAATTTAATGCTGATGCCTTAATTCTGCTAATAAGTTAACAACGTTAATAACAATATTTCTGACCACAAAATCTAGGAATTCAAAATATCTTTCAAAAACTATATAAAATAATTTCAATAAATACAAAATAAGCAATGTATAAATACGGTCAAAAAAGATTCAATTTTCAAGTATAGCATAAACATTTTATCACGAAAGCTAAGTAGAAGCTTAAAAAAGTTTTAACTAAAAATGAGAAATATTTATAGTCGTTTAAAAATTTCCTTTTAAGATATAGCTGCCATAACGCCACAACTTACAAAGTTGATTAAAAATTTTTGTCTTATTAAATTTAACCGCAACTGTTATTTTATATAGAAAAAAAGATTTTAATATGAATTAGTTTGAAACATTGAAATATTACACATTAAACTAGAATTCTTTTTCTATATACGAATTAATAGTACGTACAAATAACTTGACATGATTTAAAAAAAAATTATTTTACGATCAACATTAGCGAATGAGATCAGAAACCTAGTTGCCAACTCAAGAAAATTAAATCAAAAATTAAATACACAGTAATCGTTAAGTTGCTTAATATATTATTTTAAACCAAAAGCTTTGGAGATATTTATAAAATTTATATTTCAAAGCTAAGAACCAGCTTAAGGGTTATTTTGAATAATATACCTACAGAGTTTTTTGTTTTCTGTTCATAATATTTTTAGAGTAGGTACTACAAAAATTTAAATAATCATTTCACTTGGACTCTTGCAAGTTTTATTTATAAAAACGTGAAACAAAATTTTGTAATACATTAAAATAAATTTAGGAAATCTCTAAATGGTATAATTTTTCAAATTTCCTTTCATCTAATATTTTTTACGAATAAATCAAAATTTTATTTTATTTCACTTAATCTAGTTTTACCAATTAACACTCGACTAGAAACTGTAGCCATCAGAAATGTCGGACCATATAATAATATATTTAAGAACGACGCACAGTCTATCTTCTATAATGATTTTTTTCCACTTTTTTGGTTATTTTATAAAATTCTAAAAATATATGTCAATATTCCAGTATAATTTAATATGTGTATGAGAATCGGGCAGTTAAACAGGTAAGTGAAAATAAAACCAATGTGATGGTGCAATGGTACATACACGACATTGTAAATTTAGTTAGTTAAGTAAAATTCGGATTTCACAAACTTTAGTAACCATAAAAATTTTGAGTATACTCAAGTGCTTGCTATAACTAAAGCTATATGAAGTTTGTATAATATTGATCACAAAACATGATATACAGCATGCAGTGAAGATAATAAACACCCTAACAAAAGTATATTATCATTTGTAAATTTGTTTAGCTTCGTTTTCGTGGGTTATTACTTTTAATATAAACTAAAATGTTATTTATTATAAATAAAATTAAACTGTATTTTTAGAAATATTGTACCTACAAAACCCCAGTTGACAAACAAAAAAGCAATTTAACATTTTTTTTCAAACTTGAATATTATAAAGGAAATTTGCTATTTGTCCTCAAATCAAAAGAATTCGAGAAGCCAAATGAAGGCACTGATAATCAAAGAATATTATTCACGGAATTCGTAGTTGCTTTGCTACAATCAAACCCTATTCACAGATCTCCACTTCAACTTTCATTCAAAATTTATCTAAAATGCATAATTCAAATGCCAACACAATCGTAATAACTAAAATTTACAACTTTTAAATTATTTTATTAAATTGTTAAAATTCGAAATTGTGTTACATAATATAATAATAATAATAATATATTGTGGCAACAAATACATCATATATTGATATTATTTATAAACAGAAAGTCTTAAAATATTTTTATATCCAGCAATTATTGACCCGTATTACTATTTAAAAACAGATTTTCATGACTTTATTTATATGCATAATGTAGAATAAATAATATGAACGTCGACCTTTGGTGACTGTCCAATCTTTGACTTACACGAGTAATTTAAAATATTAGTATGATTATGTAAAATTATAATTGAGAATTAGATTATTATAATCAAAATATATAAATTACCTATTCTTTTTTTTTAGTCTTTAAAACGGTTGCCAAAAAAATGTAAAAAATCTCCCTTGGATATAATGTACCCTATGTTAATTGTATTGTATTTAAAATAAAATTTAATTTACATAAAAATATTAAAATCTAAATAGAATTTTAAAAAATATGCAATTCTTAATGTGAAATATGAGGAAATTTCAAGTTTTCATGAGCTAAGCAAAAGAGTTACATCATACTAGTGCGGTTTGTGGTTTGCGAGCATTGAACACCATAAAGCGAGGCAGACGCAGGTTGCTAAGTCAAGATTTATATTTTGATGTTGTACCTATTTGCACGGAAGTAAGCAATTTTAGTTTAGCAGTTTTATTTAAATGCATTTCTAAATATATTATGACCATTATACTTAATGCAGTCCCATAATATACATTATAAGTAGGGGGCCAAGCTAAACTTTTCATCTTTTTGTTTGTTTAATTTTGTCCAATGTCAAAAGAACAATGTAGCTAAAGAAACAGTAATCACTACAGTCAAAAATAACAAAAACCTTTATCTGTTGTGGAAAATTATTTTATCGGAAAACATAGTCAAAGCGATGCTTTCCGAGTCTCCTCTAGGGTGGGAAAGCGAAGCATTCCTAGTCACTTAACAAATCGACTAGTAATGTAAAATCGACTGGAAATGGTTTTCATTACTGGTCGCTTATGTCACTTTAACATGTCGAATCATTTTTATTATAAAATGCTATTAAAAAAATTTGACTGACGTGAGGATCGAAGCACACAGACCATTTCGCCATACTGGGTTGACCTAATTACATTGTTTTAATTCGTCTTATTTGTTCCGGTTGTAATTTTTTCGCATTTTAAGCAAATCTAACCTAAAATACGACATTTTTTTTGAGCGCGATCGATCTGAATTTTTGCATATGCTTTCCTACGGGGGTGAGTACGAGGCGAGGGGGGGGGGAACATTTTTTGCTCAGTTATTCGGTATCTAGCGCCGTTCTTTAGTTATTGCTAATTCAGAATATTTCATAATAGGTACTTGTGTTGGATTTTTATTTTTTGTATAATAGCTATTTTGTTTTCCGATAAAATAGTATACTCACCTCTACTCGAAAAATGATTCGTTACTGGGCTTCTTTAAAAAGCTCGCTTATCGCTTGCTTTTTAATATATCTGCGCGCCCAGTAATGGATCATTTTCGAAGCTCGGCCAATAATCTACTATTAATGTCAGTCATACATCACAAACATAGCAGGTATAGTAGATCGGTTTATAATATAGGGTAATTCCGGGAGTGACCGACAACAGGTAGAGACCGACCACCACAGATAATTTGATATCAGAACAATAGAGTACATCGACTGTTACGTCATGGGTTAGTCTACATCTCTATGTTGTAGAGAACACGTTTTGCTTGGCGTAAATATTTATATTTAGGTCAATAATTGCTTCCAAATAATTGATAGAGTAAAAGTATTTTAACCCTTTAACAGCAATAGCTGTACTGTTGAGGTACCTATGCAAGTTTTTATTAAGTATTTTAACTTTTTCTTATAAAATAAAGACAAAGCTTTAAGATAACCTCAAAAATCGTTTTATAAAGAAACATTTTATCTTGTTAATTAGGTGGTCAGTTTCTCCCTGGTATAAGAGATATTCCGACCACATGTAGTTTTTACGACTTTAATGCAGTATATTAAAAAAAAAGCTTAAAAAAGAATATTGCTTATATACTTAAATACGTTTTGTTTGATAATTTAATAATAATATCATAATAAATTACCTGATATTAATGGTCGATCTATCCCAGACATATGGGTGAGTCCGGCCAATTGCATTGTTTACTTCTTTATTTAATATAACAATAAATGTTTTACGTTTGCTGCATTTGAATATTTATTTACAATCCAGACTCATTGGGGAGTAGATGAAAAATATTTGGAGCCAATATGATCATAAATGGATCATTTTCCAGGTGTTTTTAAAAAAGTGGTCGAACTCTCCCGGACTTACCCTAATAATTATCCTCAATAATAACGCAGATGATGATACTTTGCTGTACCTACCTAAATATTTCCGTAATATAATGATTAATAGAACATTTCAAACACTTGTAGAATGGTTAAATTCGATTAATGTAAACAACAGTCATAATTATGCAATTTATATTTATTATATATTTATAATATCAGATAATATTTGAGTTATTAGTATGAACTAACTTATTGAAGCTGAGTTTAATATGCAAATACAACAAAAATGTAGATTATATTTAAAAAAAAGTGATTAGCATTCAAAAATTGAGTGAATAAATATTACAATAATAATTTAAAAAATGTATTTTGCGATATTTTAAATAATTATATGCGGTGTCTCTTTGTTTTGTTGTTTTATTATATTGTTTTAAAATTAAAACTTTCTCCTTCACCAGATTCACACAATTTAGAACATAATTTTAAAAAAATATTAGGGGATTTCCCTAAAGTTTCATTACGGCTGACGCATGTGATTTTTACAAGTTAAATGACACAAAACAACTAGCGAAATTGTACTGTACTTTGTCATGTTATCATAATTATTAGTCATGTGAAAAATTAAGGATCTTCCATGATATTCATAAGGATAACATAAGCCATTTTTATGTGTAATTTTCGAGACCTCATTCAAAACAAAAAATCGCCTCGTTCGGGCGATTGTACATAAGGTTAGTTTTAGTTTAGTTAGTTTAGACTTTTAAGTCTTTTTAAGCTTCAAATTATACAAAAATCGTTCTATGTAGACAAGCTACATATGTAGCCTATATAAAACTTAGATTTCATGAGACTGAAATGCCCCGTGCCACCAACCTTCGTCAAGGCACTTGATCAACGTCAAATAGTTTGACGCTCGCATGAAAATCTATTTCACCAATGCAAAATACGTACAGTTAACGTTGCTATAATCTCCGATCAAATTTGAAGACCGAATATTCGAACGCCAAATATTTCAAGGCTCGTTTATTTACTATTGACATTTGTATTGGATTTTTGTTTGATCATTTTCGCAAGTTTTTTTTAAATAAATTTGAATTTATATTTTAAAAAACTTGAAATTGTATAAGTAAGATTTTAATTACGTTTTTAATATTATACTTGAGGATAAAGCTAAGAGAATAATATGAATCTTCTCGATAAAAAAATAGCCTAAAGTTACAAGTCAAATACAAACCTTAGAAATGGATGCTCTTAGACGTAGCTGTAGAATATCAAGGCTGCAACATATCCCGAATACGATAAGGAAGAAAATAGAAATAGAATATGGTGTGACCATCTAAATTGTATGGAATGAAGGAAGAGTCCGAAGAGTATGAATTTAAAGCCAATTGAAAACAAGTAATTTGAAATTACATTCCAACCAATAAAATAAATAATTATAGTACTAATTTGGCGATTGATTTTTAACGAAAGATCTATGTTGGTGACTTTCAGTTTCACAAGGCGTCAAAATTTGACGGGGCGTTAATTTGATCAACGTCAAGGAATATTTAACCAAGGTTGGTGAAACCGGGCATAAGTTTTTTGATATTACAAAATAAAACGCTGCGCAAGTTCATCTACCAAATAAACCACAATTTTATTTTATAGATACATGGTGTTTTAAAGAAAAATTCGTAATTTTGTTTTGATGCCATCCTATCAGTTGTTACTTAATAATCGTAGATAAATAGATACTAAATACATTCCGCTTTAAATGCCATCAATGTTGTGACATGGTCTAACGAAGATTTTTTAATGCTGAACGATAGCTTGAATTATAATTGCAATGTTGCGATAAGTACTATGTATAAGCGAGTTTTAATCCAGTAATACATTAAGTTAGCACCGGTAGAACTTACATTTATTTAAACTAAAACTTGACTTTTTATTTTTAAGTGCGTTTAATATTAGAAAAAGATATTAAGAAAAATTAATAGGTTAAATAAACAATCCAAATTAAGATCTTTTGTAAAAAAATTAAAAGTAAATTTTATATTTGAGGAAAACTATTGCCGAAAGTTTTTAAAAAAAATTGTAATATTCTCAGAACAACAAGCATGGCATGGGCTTCTCAAGTTTTCATCACTGACTTGAAAAGCGACTAGAATAAATAGTAAGGTATGAATAAAACTTTAAAAAAAGACACTAGTGTGAATCAATAACATACCCAGCTGAACATATCAAACATTGTAATATACACTTTTTTAGAATTTATTTACAAAAATGCACGAATACAAATCTGTAACTCGATATAGCTGGCTATTATTTCATTGGTTTTGTAGAAAATTGCCTAAAACTGATATGTACATAATTAGATAAACAATAATATACATAATAATACTATGGATTCTAATATATTTTTATATTTACTTGTATAATATTTGTCAAATTAAAACGTTTTATTTACACACACCAGCAAATATTCGATCAAAAAATCATTTAGACAGCAATAGTTTATATAGTTTACTTATAAATAATACAAAATGGACTATTTATATTATATGTTGTCAATTATAAAAAGACAGGAAAAAACCCTTCTGCTGCATATTACCTGTGTTTCTGCAGCAACAAATCGTTTTGAAACTGTGGCATGTAGTTATGTATTCTGAAAGTTTTAAGACAGTTCAAACTCCTGCAGAAACAAAGTTATTATTAGTAAATTTTTAAGTACCTATAGCTGGTAACTAAATTTTTTCGATTATTAAGTATTTAAAAGCGACAAGTAAACATGAATAAATTTTGAGGTGATTGGATAATTAATATCATTTAAATGAAACAATAATTCTGTTTTAATTGACGATGAAACAGATGCTAACAATTTTAAATTTGGTAATATAGTGTCAAACGCAATCAGATAGCAATGCACAGCTATGGTTAATTATTATCATCGGTCATTAATTGCATACAGACTAAATATGTTTTTAACAATATAAAAAAAACACGATGTAGTCACACTTTCTATTAAAAACAACAAAAACTGGTCAATACAACTAACAATTTGTAAATAAATAGGTACACATGTTTCGGTCTACTAGACCATCATTCAGATAATGTATCAAGGTTATGGAAAATTGAAAAAAAATTCGTTGTTATTTCTATTTTCTATTAGACTATAACCTTAATACTACTACATAATATGTACTAAACGATGGTGTAGTAGACCGAAACATGTATATTTCTTTACAAATTGTAAGTTTAATTGAGTAGTGTTTGTGGCTTTTAGTAAACAGTCTGACTAGATCGTTTGTTTTATATTGTTATTATGCAAGCTTTTCACGATATCGCGGTCGATCAAAAAGAATATGTTTTTAGATAGAAAGAAATCTAAATTCCTATATTTGATTTTGAGATCAATCAGTTATACATAAATATATTCAGCGTTGTTATCGGAATTGTAGCATTAGATTATTTCAAAAATAGGGAAATACTCATCTTAAAGTATAATTTATAATTACTGATTTACTAAATAAAACACATAAATTATTTATTGACGGTTTCAAACAGATTGTATTTTCGTGCTGTGAAATAAAGAGGATTATGATACCGACTTGGAAACCAGTGTACCAAATTAGAAAACCAACTTAATCATTACTGTAACAATGTAATTACAGTAACATTACAGCGGCATATTTTCTACAGAATGAATTTGAACGATCTAGTGGAATTGCTTAATGAACCTACTCAAATGATTTTACGTAGCCAACTCGCATCTATTGGAGTGATGAGAAATACGCGACAGATTTTTTCAAGATGAAATATAAGGAAACAGCATAAAGAAATAAATTACTTGAAAGGTTTTGTGTACTCAAATACAAAAATATGAAATGATAAGCCTAAAAATACACATAAATAAACATTTTGGTTATACAGAGGCAGGTACTCAATTATTTAGTTGTATTTATGAAAAGTTACTTTATATGATTTAAAAATATCTTTGATATATATAATAATTATTTTTGCTTATAACTATTAATTATTTTGTCTTGTACATGAAAAATTCCTATTGTAAATCCGAAAGGCACCGCGGTAAATTTTCGCAAGTCGGCGTTGACGAATTGCATTTGATGCTGAACTGACACAAATTTAAAATCGTTGTGCATAATAAATTACGTGCCATATCCAAAATTTTGATTTACAAAAGTTTAAATTAGCATAGCATAAATAAAAAACTAATATTCTCCTATTTTATGCTAAAAACTGAACTTAATTATACCTAATTCATCTGCGAAATGCTAGTGGAATTCATAATGACCTACCTTTATTGTCAATAGAGAAAATTCCAATTCCGTCGCCGCCTCGGATTGAATATTCAATTCTACTATCTTCACCCGGTGGATCGTTATCGGTTGCGTTGACCTGCATCACTACCGTGCCTACACTTTGATTTTCTAAAACCGACCCGGAAAGTACAAAATCACTAAACACGGGGGCATACATATTCTCGTTCACGTCCACTACGTTAATAGTTACTGAAGTTTCAGATGATAAAGAGGGATTCCCTCGATCGTTAGCGAATACTATTAAACTATGCACTTGACGTTCCTCAAAGTCTAGCGATTTAGTCGTGCGGATTGTACCCGACAAGCCATCAATTTTAAAAGTTCCGTCACTATCCGTGTCTTCTAATGAATATAAAATCTCTCCATCAGAACCGAGATCGGGATCTGAAGCGGTAACAACTGCGACGACACTACCTTTAGGAATATCTTCCCTAATTTTAACGGTATAGCTAGGTAAACTGAATTTCGGAGCATTATCATTGATATCGTCAATTGAAATTCTGACAATACATTCTGAAAATAAAGATGGATTATTTACCCCTTTATTACCACCATCTGTTGCTCTAATTCGTAATTCATATAAATCTTGTCGTTCTCTATCTAGACTATTAGAAACTATTAACGCACCAGTTATTTTATCGACAGAGAAATCTCGAGTGTCGGTCATTAAGGTATAAGTTATTTTAGCATTATCTCCAGAATCGATGTCGCTAGCGTTTGCCCTAAATATTACGGTGCCATTTAGAGCATTTTCGGTAACTCTAAAACTAGCCAGAGTTTTTTCAAATTTTGGAGCGTTATCGTTTACATCCAATACAGTTATTGGTAACAATCTCGAAGCAGACTTTTGCGGTTTACCCAAATCATAAACTGTTACGTTTAAAAAATATTCGTATTCGCGTTCTCTATCTAAAAATCCAATTACTTTCAGTTCTCCGGTTTCCATGTCTAAACAAAACACCGAATGATCGTCTCCTCCAGATATGCCAAAGATTAGTTTTCCGTTATATCCTAAATCACGATCTCGGGCTTTCAATGTAACAAGTGTCGTGCCTAATGAAACAGATTCGTTAACTTTAATTTCGACGGGAAATTCTAAAAATTCGGGCGAATGTACATTTTGACCGTATCGCGTTGGCATCATTGCAAACTCTTCCTGCGCTGGAGGTTTATTATTATTTTCCGTAGCGGCCAGTACTTCCGTTAATCTTCTTGCAACGCCCGTATCTTTACATTCAAAAGCTCCAGCTTCGTCCGTTAACAAACTATTTGAGGAACCTAAGTTCTTCTTAAGATTAACCAGCTTAAAACGGACTCGAACTATATCGGCAAAATGAGAACCGTCCGTGGCAGTTACATTAATTTCTCTTTCGCTACTAGGAATATCATTAAGATCGCAACTTACACTTAAAGTGCCCGAGGTGGAATCGATTGCAAAACAATCATCGTCGTTGCCAGAAACAATACGATAACTTATTGTATTTCCAGCATCGAAATCTATTGCGGATAACGTAATAATATCGGTGCCGATCGGTACGTACCGTGGAATGTAACCGACGCAGTCAACTTTTTCAAATTGAGGTCTGTTGTCATTTATTTCATTAACTTTAATGGTCAATTGCATTTCGGTTTGTCGTCTGTAAGGTAATCCCCAATCGGAAGCTCTAAGTCTTAAAATATATTCTCGTCTCATACTTTCGTAATCCAATAAGGTAGTAGTTTTAATGATTCCCGAAAAATGATCTATTTCGAATGGCACTTTGACTAAATTAGCTATAAGGTATGATATATAAGCGTTTTCTCCAGAATCTTTATCTTTCGCATGAACTGTCGTTACCGATGTTCCAGCAGGCATATTTTCATCTATCCAAACGGTCATTTCTGCTTTATCAAAAATTGGATCGTTGTCGTTAGTATCGACTACGTAAATTTTTATCTTAGCGGATGATTGCTTTCTAGTTCCTGCATTTCCCTGATCAATAGCCGAGACTGTTAAGCTATAGAAAGCCTTCAATTCGGCGTCCAAATGAGCAGCCGTATAAAGCATCCCCGTTTCTGGATTGATGTAAAATTCATCGCCTTCGTTTCCTCCGACAATTTCCAAGAACACCTGAGCATTTTTACCTTCGTCTGCGTCCGTAACTTTCAGTCTCATCACCGGAGTATTTATTGGAGCCGTCTCTGGAACCTTAACTTCGTATATTTCTTTATTAAAAACTGGAGGATTATCATTTAAATCGGCCAAATGAACAGGAACGGATTTATAACTTTCACGCGGTGGTATACCGCGATCAACTGCACGTAATTGTAATGTATACCCTTGAGGAGTAGTTTCTCTATCTAATAATTTGAGTACCTCGATGTTAAATTCTCCTTTTTGTTGGGTTGGACGGATACGAAAATGGCCATCGGGATCGCCATCGACAATTTCTAGAGATTTAATTTCTCCGTGTATGCCATTGTCGCGATCAAATACATTAACTATGGCATATATGTCGGCATTAGAATTTTCAACTATTTTCGTATGGCGACGAACTTGAATTTCGGGTGAATATAAATTTACTTTCTTAACGCGTATACGAACTTTAGCTTGGCTTATCTTACCCGAACTGGGTTTGTGTATAGCACCACGATCTTGTCCAAGAACTATTAATTCGTAATAAGAACCTTCATTATATCGTAAAGGTCTAGTCAGAGAAATTACTCCAGTCATAGGGTGAATAGCAAATTGGTCTGTATCATCTAAAAAACTATAATAAATTTCACCATTTCTACCCAAGTCCGCATCTTCCGCTACAACCTTTAATATGCTATGATGTATTGGTGTATCCTCGTATACAGTAGCATTGTAGTCTGTAGGATAAAATAAAGGATTAAGATCGTTAACATCTAATATAGTCACGACAACAACTGTTTCGGTTTCTAATGTAACTTTATGTTTACCATCCTTTCTGGTAGCAGTTGCACGCACTTCAAGAATATATTTATCTTTGCGTTCACGATTTAAAACGTCATGATTATTAGTTCTAGTCCGAAGAAATAAAAAGCAAAAATCACCTATTATTCTATCTTCAGCTTTAAAAAATTTGTCCCTATCACCACCAACTATCTTATACCGAATATCTGTAAATAAGTTTTGAGAGAGGTATATGCCGATTCGAACTTCGCCGGAACCAGGAGAAGCGTACGTCTTCCCAAAACTATTTTCGGGAATGCTAACATTATAGAGAGGCTTGGTAAACCGAAAATTGTTATCAGACGTTGAAGCCTCTTCCGATTTTACTTGGGCAAGCGCTAACACCAGAAGGCACCAGGCGAAAGCGCTGAAATTCATTTTTTCAGCTCATGACTATGATACCTGAAACAAAAAAATGCATTACTTTAGTACTTCATAACTTTAAAATTTAATATTTAAAATTTTGATCTATGGAGCGACCTTCATTTCAATGATAAGTAGTAAATTGAGATCTAATTGTTTTCATGTTAATGAAAATTATACGAGAATTACTAGTAAGAACATAATGGTTGTAATAACTTGATATTAGGCAGTAACCATCACATCAATAATTCATTTTTTCACGAAACAATTTGAGCAAAATATTCGCGAATAGGCTCATTGCAATGCTCAAAATTATGATATATGTATTTTTTGTTTTTATGCTAATGATAATCGAATTAATAATGTAGCACCTAGTTGTAATAATTCATTTTTTAACGAATCGTTTGGAGCACAAAATTATCACGAAATTATGGACGATTTTTTTTTAATTTTGGCAAACTTTCTTTTGGTTACCTCTGTGTTTCTGAGAAGACGTGTATATCTCTCGATTACTTGGGCTGATTATTATCACCATTTAATAAAACACTGCCTCTGTTCATAAAACAATAAATTAATATGCTCGCAGTACAAATACCAGCTCTTAGATAACCACCGAGGTTATTGTTAGTAAAAAAGAAGGATTAAGAAGAAGGAAGTGGAAGAAGACATTGCATTTAGACCTTAAATTCCATAATTTATAAAATTTTAAAATATCTCCAAAACTAATAATAAATGGATATTGAAATTTGAAGAACATATAAGGTACGTACCCCCCCATAACATATTAAATATTTAGAAGAAAAAAGAATGGTTTATTTGCGAGGGGCGTTTCACTAACGGCAGTACTGCCCTGCGTAGCGAAAGCGCCGTATGTACAAAACAGCCATATTGAGATATTCGACTTTTAAGATTTAACTGTAGGTAAGAGACCGTATAAATGGCAAACTAAATCACCGGATTATTTCAATTGATTATGCAATATATGACATTTTTATTTGTTAAAAAGGTAGCAGAATGCCCATAGTATGCATATACACCAATAACTCATTTTGGCAATTTTTGTACATACGGCACTTTCGCTAAGCAGGGCAGAGTACTGTACAAATCGTTGGTAATATGTATGAGGAAAATAAGAAGCAATAGATAGTATATACGGAAATAGGTAATTGTGGTAATACGTGGCAATGCAGAGCAATAAGTGCGCAATACTGGGCAATAAAACGGCAATAAGTAGCATTAACTTTTTTAATTTGATTTTAAGTAAGTTTTTTCTTAATAAAATGTTTCTTTGAATATTATTTTGTATATTTCTTTATATTCAACCTTTTAGTCTTACTTTTGTTAGAAACAGTCGTAATATATAGATATGGTAGTTACGGCTGGCGGTAACAACTGCTTACAGTAAAAGTTCGCATATCCGGCCCCAGTTGTAGCTTAATGGAAATGACTCGCTCCAGACTTATATAATACAAACATGGTATCTTTCTGCAAGTTGCACATAATATTATTCTTGCATATTATTTAAGTTTTTAATACAAATTTATAATGTAACTTCTATAAGATTCTGTATTGGAATAAAATGGATCAAAATCAATATTTTCAAATTTCTAGACTATACCCCCCGCCATTACAAATTTATTTTGAAATTTGGTTAAACGTACGAGCTAAATTTTAGTAAGTAAAATAAATTTAGAATTTATACAAGACTTTTCATATTTGATCATGTAATGTCTTATTCGTTTGAAAACAATTTTTTTTAAATAAAAATAACAAAGTTAACGAACTCCGTGAAGTTAAAAACATGGTTATTATAAAAATAAAATTGGTATTTTCATTGCATAAGTTCGACTTTCCGCGATGAAAAATTATGATGAAAGTAGACTTGCACAACGTCATCGTTATAGTTTGAAACAAAAAGAGGCATTTGTGATTGGAGTTTACTCAAGAATCACTTTTCGATTTTAACTTACAATATTAAACCACACTTTTATGAAGTCGATCACGTAAATGATTATTTGATTATAATGTATAAGACAATGAACCCCTTTTAAGGAATTAAAGTAGTGGGATATTACAAAACACTAGGACCAAGATGATAATAATAATAATATGCAATCCTGTAAGGTGCGTGCTGCTGACACTTTTAAAGCGCTATCGTCGATCATAAGTAATTCTCTGAATAAAAAACTCGCAAATGGAATTTTAAATATCGTTTCTCAAAGAAAAAATTATTTATACAGTCAAAATTGCAACAAAGAACAATAAAATTAGGAATATCCTATGACACAAATTCTCCTGCAAAGCACCTAAAAAGTTTTAAGAAAAATAAACCGAAAGAACGAAATGCTGATGAAATTGTCTGATTGTTTTTGTGGAAACCTGTTACTTCGCGAAATGCATTATTCATACAGATTCCGAAGTGTCACCGGACCTGCCTAAAAAGGTTAGAAACTTCGAATACTAACTTGGAGAATATCTTTAGTGTTAACAGGTCTCAAAACAATAATGTACACAACTTTTATATTCTAGTAAATGAAAAATTAAAACTAATGCTAGTAAAACATGCTACTCCTAATAATACCTTCATAGAAAATTAATAAATATAATAATTATTAATAGTAGGTGGGTCAGATAACATCAGCTCCAATTAAATTATAAGGCTTTTAAAATTATTAAATCTATAGTAGGAACATTAAACTCAATGCAGTAACATGTATTTTTCTATAGTCGGTTGATACATGCTTTAAGTAGTGTAATAATTCGATATTAACCATATCAATATTTTAGAAAACACAAAAATGCACCAAACACTTTTCAGAACTAAAATGTTTTTAAGTTATCACATTATGTAAAATACACTGTAAGTATAAATTATGGCAAACCATTTCACCATACTGACTAAGGCATCATCGGGCGCTGAAATAAAAAGAAAATTAAGAGAAAATCCATTAAATATTGTTCGGGGTGGTGATGGGGGCAGGTACTTTTTTTTTCCTTTCTATTTCATTGCTTGATGATGCCATACATAGTATGGTAAAAACGTTTGCGATAATTTATATTTACAGTGTATTTTACATATGATAACTTAAATACATTTTAGTTCTGAAAAGTGTTACGTGCATTTTTGTGCATGGTTATTTATTTTTCTACTCCTATTGAGTAATAAATATGTTCATTGTATTTGCGTTTTTTTAAAGTAATAGTAATTAGTAATTATAGTCATTAATGGTGTTGAGCAATAAGCCTAGGAATTTCATGATAATTCTTCAAAACAAAAAAATAATAAACAATTACATTATTTGACTAATTGCAATAATACACATACATATGTCATATTATTTTGAACAGTTAGATTAGGAATGAAATTTTTGATTTAGGCTTGGATTTCGTTTTGAAAATAAAGCGGTGTACGAATAATGATTTCGAAAAATCGAGAAATTCTGCAAAGTTAATTTCTTTTATTATAAAAACATGTAAAATCTTCTAGGGCAAATTTTGTGATACTAAACCTTCAAAAAATAATAATAATAATTTTATTATCAAATTGTTAATTAAAAGCATGAAACATAATATAATCTTTCAATGTATAAATACAAAAAATATTCAATTTGTACATTTGGTGAAATATAACAATATTTTAAAGCATTTAAAAATACTGCAATATTTAATAAGCACTTCAAAATATCCGGCCAATTAAAATTAAGCAGTAGTACACTTAAGAGCAAATTCTATTTGTGGTAATATTTAAAACAATAATTTTGTTAATCGAATTATACCGAGTTGGAACATTTTCCACGAAACAAAAGTTTTCCCGTATAAAAGTTGTACGTTATTGATAAAATTAGATTAATATAAAATGTATACAGTAAGTGTATAATTTAATCAAAATAATTATTTTAATGCTATACTTACTCCAGTTTCACTAAAACTTATTAAATAATTAGTCAAAGTTTCAAATTACATAAAATGTGGTGTTATGTTTAAATATATTTTGTAAATGAAAAACCTTCTATGCGACATAATAAGATTTTTATGAACATTTATATTTCGTTTCTTTAGATAACCTAGAAAATTTGACTTGGTTTATTAAATAAAGATCAAGGTGGAAAACAACGTTGGATTTTTTGGTAAACACTAAATAAAAAAATATAATAATATATTTAAAAAAATTTAATATAGACACAATTTGGAGATTCTTATTTGAGAAAATATACCTACTTATCATAAAATTATGGCGAATTGATAAAATTTAAAACATAATATAGTAAGTACAAAATAGCTTACCTATCAGGAACCGAAAAAATGTATTAACTTTATACTTTATAACTTGTTATATACCAATTTATACAGGTGTGTGTAGGTAGCTGTACTTACTATGTATGTGCAATTATTATAATGTGTCGGTGGTAATTCTGCTATCGGCGCCAAGTGCGATTTGGTTATCAATGTATTATCAACTGCCATAAACAAAAAGGCGGCTTTGTTGTGAAGTGAAATACCCCAGCAAAAACGTTAGTTGTTTTGAGAAAAGAGAGATAAGCACAACAAAATATTTATACAGAAATCACAGTCACAAGTTAACTAAAGGGCCTCCGTAGCGTATCTCCGAACATACAACATGTATATTATGTCTGTTTGCTGTGTACACTATTTATACTTGGGGTTACAAATTGATCTTTTTTGAGAAAACTAATAAATTGCCACATAAAACAACAATGAAGTGGGTACTATTACACATACTTACGAAAAAAATTCATGGTTTTGTCACTTGCTTTATAGCATATTGTTCGTAATTAGGAATGAGACATATTACCCTCTATTTTGTGAACAATATTGTATGATGTTCACAAAAAGAACGTAAAAATTATGATCTTGCAATACATCCAAAGAAGCGTAGGTAACATTCAAAATTCGAGAAATTTTAATAATTACATAGGAATTTGTCATGCAAAATAACCTTACGGACAAGTTAAATATAACTATTAGTAGGTTATAATAATGAAATAGTAGTGGTATAGTACCTAAATACAAAAATTATTGAAACCTGATAAGGATGGTGTAATACAATTACATGCTTCTACCTATGTTAATTAAACCTTTAGCGCTATAAGACGTCTATTAATTTTGGGGTAACTGCCGTTAAAGAAACTTGTTGATATATCAAATTCGAAGTATAATCTTAATTTGTTGCTAAGCTACAGTCAGTGTTGAATTTAGACCTTTTCCCCCGGGGGGCTAATGAAACTTTTGGGGGGCACTTTTTTAAATAATTGTTTTAATTAAAGTACAAAGAACCAAAAATACGATGTTTATGTAAAATATTGGTTTGATTTAAAAATGTATTTACGTTCTATATTTAAAATTATTATTTCAAATTTTTACATGATTCTACAAATTCACTCCGGGCACCCCCCTAAATTCAATACTGGATACAGCTATTATCGTAAAAACTACCATGGTTGCATTCAGTTAAGGAGTACAGTGCGCTAATACTGTCACAGTACAATAATACTGTCATCAAAATAATTTAATTTTCGAATTACTGAACTTCTAGAATTCTTTAAACTAGAATCCGCAATGTTAATACTCCCCCCCCCCCCCCGCATAATAGTGTACTCCGAGCAGCAGGTTAGCCATTTTCGACAAGAAAAATTATTTTATTGTTAATTACATTGCGTAAAAGAAGATTGTTGTAGAATTTCTCCTCTTTGTCTACGAGATTACCTTTGCTTAAAGTATAAAATTTTATTATGTTTTCGGCCGTTTAGAGTAGTCTGGAATAATAAAGCAGCTTTATGAACGTTTTCCCTCGTTACACAATGATAAACCGCAATCTATTTTGAAAACCTTTCTTGACATGAAGTATGAAGTGCCTTCCCATGATTGGGAGGTCACCTTCGTTGGGAGTCCACAAACGATATGTTCTCTGTAGGTCTATGTTATGTAAAACCAATTCGAAATCACATTAGCGACATAGAAAAGACTAGGCTAGAAGCAAAACAAAGAAGATAATTTGTTTAACGAGTATAATTGAATTTTTTTCGAGTAGATCGTATAAATTTTTCGTATTACAGTGAAAATTCCCTAACTCGAATTATTCTATAAATCGAATTTTTTTTAATTCAATAGGTTTGTCAGATATTTACGTATTTTATCTCAGTAACTCGAAGTTTCTTTAATTTGAACTTTTTTGGTGGTCCCTTGAGATTCGAGTTAGGGAAGTTTGATTGTATTTAAAATAATGTAAATTAAACTTGAAATAAACATTTAAAACGAAAATGAATTAAATTAATTTAATTAATTTGTTATATTGAAGTTTTAATATTAATTTTGTATTATAATTATTAAAGGTACTCTAGAAGTTAGGGTGCTTATCAAGCGTTTTCCAATAATAAAATATTACAATAAAATTAATGTATTATTAAAATCACTTAAATCTTTCAATATTAAACGGAATTTCGTTAATTTTTTCAAGACCGACCCCGATGAGGTTCGTTCTTACAGCGTAATTCAAGATAAACTTCTTTTAATCAAATCGCTACAATCACATGTCAATGAGTAAGAGTGGTATTCGATAATATGCAAAATAGAGTTATTCGCAGCACATTTTAACTTTTGCGATAGAATAACTCCAAAATGGTTCAACAAATGAAACTTCTAAAATAAATAGTACAAACATCTTAACTATAAGCGTGGTCTTCATCCCTACGGAATGCAAAATTTTAGTTGTGTTTGTAAATTTATTTAATAAAATATAAATGTTGGAGGTGTTGTGATTCAGCCGACAGGCGAGGTCAACAATGAAATTTAGATATTACTAAAACTGTATAACATAATAATACTATTCTATTTGTTTAGCCGTTATATAGTAAAAATTATTCATATTCCCTTTTAAATAAGTAAAGCAGATGTAGTCTAAATTTTTAGTGATATAATCACTTGATTATACCAGTAAACATTTAAGACTATTATTCTGCTTTAATTATCTAATAATACTACATAATAGTTGAATTAATTATTTATTTATCTTTGGAATAATCGGTTTTCATAAGAAATATGATAAAATTGAATATTTAATTTTTTTATCGATGCCTCATAATGCAATAAATTCAAGAACACCACTACAAACTTTGTTCAGTTGTAACAGGTCAATTATGCAGTAGGTAAATGCTAATAAATTATAAACTGTTCTAAAGCAATAGTATAGGGGAGTAAAGAAGCGTGAGAAGCTTTTACGGTAATATGTATTATGGAACCGCTTGCGCGTAGAACAAACTAAAGTTAATTTTAATAATAAATTATGTATGCATATTTCGTAAAAACAAACTAAATGTAGTGCTTTATTGAAATAGACCCTAAATATCTGGACTCGGGAGTAAGATCACAGATTATTCGAAATAACAATTAAAATGTCGTAAAGCAATTTGCAGAGCTTATTAAAATAATTAATCGTTCCACTTACACTTATTTTCAACATGGAGAATAAATAAGAGGAAAGCGTAATAAATTAAAATTTTAAACCAAAAAATAAAAGTCAATTTGTAGGCACGGCCCAATTATTTACAACACTGAAATTTTCTCTTCACAAATAACTCACTGAAAATCAAGGAAAATTCTGAAAATTTATTCTTAAATGTCTAATTTTAACAATTTATACCGCAAATTGATTAAATTATGTAACTCAAATGTTTCAATTTGCATAAACGCTAGCTTTACGTGAAATGGAAATTTGACAGCAAAGCACGTTGTAAATATCATGACATAAGTTTGGACGCTGATGCAGATTTACTAGTGCGCTCGTTCCAAAAGTAAGGGTAGTACAATATAACAGTGACTACTTTCTTTTCATGCTTAGTTGATATCAAGTCTGATTATGTAAATTTATTTAAAATAATAAAATACATTGCAGATTGCACGCTGGATTTCGCTAAGACATACCTATTATCCACTTGGAGGAGGCTTGTCTGACTTAAACGAACACCGTCAAGAATTTAACCATCAGGTTGGTATGGCTGACAACTTTTGGAGTAATCAGCTTTAGGGTCATTGTAGCAAAGAATCTAAAACACACTCATGAATGAACTTACCGCGATTATTTATTGCTAAAGAGCAATAAAAACAGTGTTTTAATTATTCAAACGATAAATTTAATTCTCTTTTAGTGGCTATGGTGTCAACCAATTTAGATCAATTAGAAAAAGAACTCAAAATAAAAAATTTTAAGTAAATTTGTGGTTTTTAGTATGTATTTATGGTTAAATTCAAAAAAATATAAGAATAATACAATACGTAGAAAATCAAAATTCAAAAAATTTAAAAAAGAGACAATTAACACATAACAGGTTTGAATTAAGAATATTTGAAATAATGAAAAATTCGTAATACGATAGTACAATATAACGTGATTATGTGCAACTGAAGAATGGAAATAACCATGAAATAACGTTATATTGTACTACACCCAGAAAAAACTCATTGGTCAATTGAACTAAAGAAAATAGTTATTTAACAATTTGCTGAATATCACTGTAATCAAACAAGATGTAGTTTAATAGAAATTGTTTGAGATAGTTATTTCAACCAAGAACAAATAGTTAAGTTACAAAATATGTAATAATCTAAATAGTAGTCGTTTCAAATATCATAAATGTAGATTAACTATTAAATATTTACATCTATCAACAATTTTTGTAAGTTTCATAAATTTTAAAGTCATTTAACTCAAGAAATTGTTCAACAACGTTGAAAATGTAATATGTAACTATGAAAATAGTCCAATTACTATTAACTTTAGATGATTTGACATTTTTACTTGTTGCAGAGAATATTATCTTTTTTAAATAACTATTTTAATTGTTGATTCATTTAAGACATTGTAAAGTAACAATATACTTGTTAAATTTTATGCAACAAACTTGATTATAATATGAAATAGTTACTGCACAGAAATATTTTATAATTAAACAATTCCAATCTGTTGACAACAAAGAATTTTGCAAATCAACATTTTTATGCTTTGAATTGATCTATGTGTGCATCACAACGAAAGTGTTCTCTTGATGCACCTCTTGCAAAATTATAAATTAATATCTCAGTCTTTTCTGGTCTTTACAAGTGATAAATGGTCTTTATTATTTTGTAAAATATTATCTTAAGTAGTGTTTAAACCTAAATTGTGAAATCCAAGAAACTGTTGGTGACCCATTAGTAAAATTTCTGGATGCCAGAAGATTTTTCAGTTTATTTCAGACGTTCATAGGTAAGTAACAATAAGTCAATTAAGACTGTTTTATGTACCTAAAACCAACCAAGTATAGTTTTTTTGTTTAAAATTTGTTTCAAATTGAGAGATGTTTAATATTAATGTATTTAATTTAAATATAAAAATATTATATTTACAGATCGGGACATTACAGTAGATCGTCTGAAATTATTAGCTGAGGCACCTAAGCTGATATAAAGGAATTGTTTAAAAATGAAAAATTTGGATTAAAAATTGAGTTCCGACACTATTTGAACAAGTGGAAAAGTAATAATGTGAGTTAAAGATTTTCTGTATTATTAGAGTTTATATTATAACAGTTTCAGAATATTCCCAATCTTACATTTTATACTGAGTCCAGCGTACACAAATTATTGGCTAAACCAAGCCGATAAAGAAGTATCTTCATCGCTTTGATTAAACAAAGGTGTCTTTTTTTATTAATTATTTCATTTCATTAAGAACAAACATAATGTATTACCTTAAGTATTTAAATTCTGGAAGTAATTCAGAAGGTCTTTAATAAAAAAGAATTTCTATAATGTTTTAAAAATGTATGTGATTTTCGTATTTTATAGCTGTTGTACACTATAATACTTTCTTTTAATTTTAATAATTATTTTGGTTTATTTATGATAGTTTTTAATTAATAAAAATATTACCTATGTACTTAAATGGCATATTTTTATTTCTGTATTTCTAGACCACATTTAATGAATACCAGTCCATAGTTTTCTGTAAATCTGTCTTTTTTTTCGCTAAAAAAATTGTGATGTAAATATACAATATAAAAGCGTTATATTGTATTTGTGTTTAGATTTGGTAAACGAAAGAATATAGTTTTGCAAAAAAAAACTGTAGAATGGTGTACCAAACCCAGCTACAGTAGAAATATTAAAAAATATAAAGTGTAAACCAACTATGCAAATAGTTATATTACCAGCCGATAGTAGCTTAACAATAATTATAGTTAGCAAACTAAATAAAAAGATTATTAAACATATTAAATAGTCAATCTACCATAAAAAAAGTTATTGAAGTAGGAAAACAGTTACTGTACAATTAAAATAGTAAGGTGACATATTTAAGTTGTAGAATAACAATTTTGTAGTTAAATCAAACTTTAATAAGTGTTGAAATTGATATCCTAAGATATGGATAAGGTTTAACTATTTTTTCGTAGTTGAATTAAACAGAAAGAGTTAATGGCTCATTATCATATGCTGTTTTTAGTTGATTTTACCAACGTTTTTCCTTGAGTGTATCGCATTACGAATTTTTCATTATTTCAAATATTCTTAATTCAAATCTGTTATGTGTTAATTGTCTCTTTTTTAAATTTTTTAAATTTTGATTTTCTACGTATTGTATTATTCTTATATTTTTTTGAATTCAATTTAAATTATTTACTTCAGAGCAGAATACATTTGATCATATGATTAAGACCAGCTGTCCGGGAATGAGTTATTAAGTCAAGTTGAAGATAAAGTAAAACAAATTTTCATGATTACCAAATACAATAATATTATGGTAGCGTATTATAGGAAATCCAACAATAATTGCGATAGTTGCGGTTTGCTGAAAAGTTTCGTTTTAGGCGAGTTTATGCAATTGCCTTGCTCTATACTTTAAAAAGCATGTTTAGTAGCTTTTCCGATTAAAATAATTAATTTTTTTAAACACAAATTATATAAATATAAAAATATTTTATGATGAATCTAGATAGTCTTCCATTATAGTATTCGCTACGTTTTTCATTCGCTATCATCTTTTCATTATTATTTGTTTTGCAATTTCTTACGTTAGCTATATACCAGTTTGTCGAGAAATTCTATTTTTTGTTCTTTTCCTATAGTGACTAAAACTTAGAAGTTCACAACAATAAAGAGCATATCAGAAAGTTATTGGAAGTTGGTTCTGGGGAAAAGTATAAGTGTACTTTGGTATACCCAACTGAAAAGGATAGTTAGCCTGATATAAGTAATTCAGAACATGTTTAAATACAAATTGTCTTCATAACTTTTTGACACAATTTGATTGGAAACGAAACCTTTTTTCGCGCAGAGGTTTTATAATATCCGTTTCAAGTTGAAATACATTTTATACCGATGCATGTTAACATATAAATTCTGTTATTAATTTATTTTAAACTTATTAACTTTCAACTAGAATATAGTTGTAAACAAACCTTTGAACTTATCTTGGTTGTGTTTCGATACAGAAATTGAAAATAAATTTTCGTTACAGCTGAAAGTTTCTATGTCTTGATGTGTTACTCAATTTTTGCAAGGTAAATAAAGGAAACCTATAAATAATAATGTTTTCAAGTTTTGGATTATTTTATGAAATTCTATATGAAAGTAACTTATTTGAGAATAACATTTTCTGTTGCATTTTTAAATGGGTAAAAATGAAATGATTAAGTAAATAAAAGTGCAAAATACTTTTCAGAACTAAAATGCACAATATTTCACATTATATAAAAAAAACGTAATATTGGCAAAAGTTTTTCTACTGTAAAGAACACGCGATTAATTATTGTAAAATACACATAAGTAAAGTTTCACTACATGAACTACGACGGAGTTATTATAGTTCGCAGTATGTGTGAGCTATGAACATTTTTTTTAAATTAAATAACCTTTCTACACAAATTATTATAGATACTGTATATTTACGCTGTGTGGTACGAAAAATGCTATCACTTATTACAAAATACGTAAGATTATTTTCAGGTAAGCTAAAGTTTTAAATTTCGTATATTTTTTTTTTCTGTTCTTTCATAAACCGCCGTACCGAACTGAACTGCTATTTAAAGATGTACGCTTTTTATTATTATAAAAAAATTAGTTCGTGATAACAAATAAATAAAAATAACACCGTTGTAACAAAACCGCCAAAACGTATGATTACTTTAATAAATGTCAGTTAGTCGAGGTAGCAGCTGCAGCTTATAGGTTGCAATCACTATGAAATATAATTTTTACGTTACAACATAAATAAAAGTTACCGAAAGAAAATCCGAATCATTGACTAATGAATCATAAAAGAAATAAGTTACTTTAAGCTTCTTAATCTGGAAAATGCACTATTGTAGGCTTGAAAAACACATTTAATGGTTTAATTCAATTTAATCATATTAAAAACCGGTATTAAATTAAAATACGTCCATAAAATTGAATATTAGTCTTGTTCGGGTTAAAAAGCTATTTTTAATTAAACTTATACTTTAATTATTATAATCTTTTCCGGTCAATTTTTTTTTCAAATCTGTATACCGTGATCAACTTTTCGGGAGCATGTAAAATAGTAGAGAAAGTAAACTAAATATTAATCAATCAAGTGACATTATTGCAGTTTATTTTATAAGAAGTAAAAATGTTGCCCAAATAGTATATTATACATCATGGGACTAAGGTGCTGCTTTTCATCCCGCGTGCGAAGGTTTTCGCACGAGGTGTTAGCCGAGTTCAAAAATCGCACACGGGATGAAAAGAACCTTAGTCCCAAGGTGTATATACTGTTTTTCACAATTTCGCTGAAATTATTCTTATTTTATACTAACTAAATTTGAGATTTAGAAATTGCAATAACTGAAAAACGGCGCTAGACATCGAAAAAATGAGCAAAAAATTTACCCCCGTTAAAGTAACCCCCGCAGCGATTTGTCGTAAGAAACCATATGTAAAATTTCAGATCAATAGCGCGCAATAATGGCGCGGGAAAATAAGTATTACTTTAGTCCCGCAAAAGCGGGAGTAAAGTGAGCACTTTACTGAAAATTTTAGGTTTAGAGCACTGCGTTCTTTATGGTCGATTCATACTCAACATTTTTATCACTTATCTACGCAGAAGTTTGATCATTTCTTGTACAATAAATTGCACGTGTGTAATACAACCATTATTTGTAGATTTTGCGAAAAAGATAGAACGTGTTCAATTTTCTAGAAAATATTGTTTTGCCAAAATTTTGCAAACTACCTATCCATGTTAGAAACTACTTGCACATGAACTAACACAATTTGTTGTATAAATATCAAAGAGGATTGTTAGGTTCATCAAAATTCTACGAAATTTAAATTATCCTAAAAATTGTTGTATGTGAAATTATTCGAGAAATTGGGTAATGTAATACAGCCTTTAGATATCACTCTAGATTCTAGAAGTAGGTATGTATTCGTTACGAAATGAGGTAGGATCATCAGTCGCTAGCTTTTAGACTAATAATGTTGTGTGTTAGTAAATCAGAAAACAAAACCTTTCAACAATAATTATGATAATAACAATAATAGATATGAATAAGTTGAAAGTTCAAAATAATTTTAAAATAACAAGAATGTATTATTTATATCAAATCATACGCCGTATAAAATTTTATAATACGAACATCTAAAATGAATAAAACAAAAAGTTTTTGAAATTTTCTGAGCGTTAAATGGACCACTTATATTGTCAAGTTGTTTTGTTTATGAATTACCATAATATTTACTCTTCAGCGACGATAGCGATCGATAGTCCTCCTTCGTCAAAAACCACGCCAGATCCTATAATGTAAATTTCTCTTTTACGAAACTTTACTTCAAGAATTTCAAACAAAATCTACAAAATAAAACAAAAATTCATTGTAATACCTTTTAAGCCAGTTTTTATTAAAATTTGTGTACGATATAACTAGAGTAACTTGGATATGCCTTTGACTTATTCCACTTGTAGATTATTAAATCATCATATATTTTTAAATATAAAAGAAATTCATTTATTTTATGTAATAATTGTCTATACGCAAAAATGTATTAACATATTAAGCATGAAGAAATGCTTTAAAATTTACAAAACATAAAATTTAATTATGATGTTATTGTGATTAACATACAGTTTTCCTTGCCAAGCAATCTATTAAGTTAATGTTTAGGGAGGTTACGGTATAGAGGGTACTTTGATGTACAAGATTGAATAATTTAGAGTAATAGTGAATAGTACTTGTTTAGCTATCAAGACTTATGCTCATACCTATAGTCGATATTTCGCCCGATCTCGGACTTGAGTCAGACTTAAGTACAAAATCGACCAATCAAAATAAACAATTTCGTACTGAAGTCATACTCAAGTTTTGCTGGAGCCAAGCATCGACTATAGGTACGGGCATTAGTAATTGAATTGAAATAATAAGTTGAATCAAGGTAAGTAAATATTCTAATTTTAGTTCAGAAAATGAAAAATGTATCAAGTGCGTTACTTTTGAACATTTTGGCTTTACATTATAATAAAAAGTGTAATATCCACTTTTTTAGAGAAAAACAGTATCAATATGGAACAATTTAAACATTTAACTTAAGGAGAACGTGCACTAATAAATGTTGAAAATGTATGGATGTGGAAAAGATATTCGTGAAATCGCGAAAATATTTGGGAAATCTTCAACTTCAATATTTAAAAAGTAATAAATGCATTTAAAATGGAAGAAAGAATAACGTCAACCAAAAGATACGAGCAGCTCAGAATTATAGCAAAATTGAACGATATAATGCCACAAACTCTTTCTTCATGAAATCCTGCCATTTCCACCATCATCGTATCCAAGCACATCTAGAAAATTATGATAGTAATGTGCTAAAAATAAACTTCATCTATGCGGTAAACAAACACGACCGAGTTGCACGAAAAATACCGTTTCTAAGCAATACCAATATGAAGAAAAAATAAAGTTTTATTCCGATCACTCATCAAAACCTTTAAAATTTTGAAACAAAATCTTATGCACTGACAAATCAATAATTCATTTTAAATATAATCAGTGCAGGATGTACCTATGTTTGGCGGAAAACCAAAGAAATCTACATTTATACACGGAAAAAAAATTACTTGGTTCAAATAAGTAGGGGAAAGGCTTGCAGGTTGCCACCCCATAGCTTTTTTGGTCATAACTTGTCATACAATCAAAGTATTGTTGATATAATAACATATACAGGAAAGGGGAAGTATAAAGCCACGATCCTGCGCAAAAAATCATTTTAATTCTCAAAAACTAAAAATTTACAGCAAATTTTCAAAAGTATCTAAAATCGGCACCTAGAAATTTTGGCTTGCAGGTTGCCACCCCTTGAAAAATTGTTGAAAACGTAGAAAAACTCAAGTAAAAACATATGATTTATATTAATTACACTTAGTGGCTGTGAACAAAAAAAAATGATAGTAAATTGACAAGAAAAAAAAAAGTTAAAATTGAAAAAAAATTAAATAATTATTTATATTAATTTTTGAAATATTTAAGAAGCGTTTTCGTCAATAGGTACATAAAATATGCAATGGGGGTTAAACCTGCCCCCCCCTTTGCGCGGGAACCTGTCCTGGGCCGATTTAGGGGCTTATGTTGCCACTGTCCCTAAACAGTCACTGTAGTATACGTCACAATGTAAAATAAGAGGGGTGGCAACCTGCAAGCCAAAAAAGGTGGCAACCTGCATTTTTACACCACTTTAGAATATACAGGAAAAAAAACTTCCAACTCATGATATGTTTAGAATTATTTAAGAATAATAAAAATTGAATGAAAAAGCAACACAGCAAAAATATTTTACTTAAATTTTCGTTGAAAATGTTCAATTTATGGGCACAGAAGAAAAACACAATTTTAATTTTTCATTTTTTTACAAATAAAATTTCACATTTTGTTTACCAAACACCCTGTTATTGTGTTTGAGTGCATCACAATTACATTAAAAGCGACAACTACTCGTTTGTATTCGATGTCCGTCGAAATTTAGGGGATGACAATGTTAGAATGTCAAAATCCGGCAGGGGTGGCAACCTGCAAGCAGTGGCAACCTGCAAGCCTCTCCCCTACCATTTGAATCAAGAAGTTCTCTGTTCTTGGCCCAAAGTGATCACATTAAGCGGATTCTACTGTAGTAAAATTTTAATTTTTTTACACCGCAAATGGATTTTTCTAAATACATAAATAATTAAAAATTAACAAATTTTAAAATTTTTTCCAAAATAACTATTCAAAAAATTTATTAACTAAAGAAAGAAAATGTGGATTTGTTGATATGGTATTGAAAATTTTTGTAAAGAGATATTGCTGATAAAATGAGTACTTCGAAATCTTAAACCCAGTGATCAAAAAATGAATACTGCTACATGCTACCGTTTCTGAAGTCTCACAATAAACTTGGTTTTAACCTGATTCGACTACCTGTTACTTCAATAAAAGGTGTATGGAATTCTATTCGTAAAACTATTAATATTGTACCAATAGATTCAATATCGCTGAACTGCCGGAAACTTGGCACAATTGAAAAATTTTTAGGTTTAATTTTTTTTAAACTAAAGGTAGAATGAAGGACTTTAATGTGCTCAAGTATAAATGAAAAAATACCAAAGACTCGTTCTACATAGAGAATTTACAAACACCTCCATTATCTCTTTTTCCTCTTGGAAGTGATTGTGTACTGCAACTACTGGCATAAATATCTTAACCAAAATTTCAGTGCGCCTAGCGTAACCAACTTTCTTGTTTGTAGTCGTATAAGCAAAACTCTTATTTTCATCTCGTAAAACTAAAATTTTCTGCTTGTCACCTTTCGTTAAATTTTTTCTATCTTGCATCTTTTACGCAACAGTTGTATATTTAAGTTTTGCTAAGTACTTTGCTAAGTAATTATTTCTATAATAATTACTGAAATTTTCAACCCAAATGATTCAGAAAAGTGACCCCCTGTAAAATACATTTTACAAAACATTCCCATCCCCTAAATTAACTGAAAAATTGCTGGTATAATTGATGTGTATTTAAAGCGGGCATTTCATAATGCTGGCCACTGTATATTAAAGAGATGAGTAGAAAAGTAGGAAAATTTTATGGTAGGTACTTCATAACAACTTTAGTTTTTTTCTCATGTAGATTAGATTGTAAATTACTGATAAAAAAATTATAAATTAATCCATTTTGATTTAAATTAATACAGTAGAATCCGCTTAATGTGATCACGGATAATGTTATCAGTCGGTTATTGTGATCATTTTGACTGGGAACCGGCCGCTTTAATTAGTTTACATACAAAAACCACCGGATAATGTGATCAAAAAGCCGCTTATTATTATCATTTTCGAGGAATTTCCTACACAATAATTTCTTTTTCTAAGATATAATTTCTATACAAACACTAATGAAGTTTCCCGTTTCACGGCGTGTTTCTATTTTGATTTTGCTAAATGTGCACTTTGCTTTATGCATTTTAATTTAAGATTAGTTTATTCTTGCTAAATTTACCTAATTCTTCTAAATTTCCTTTTTTTCTAAAATTTTCTTATTGTTATCAGTCGGTTAATGTTATCAAAATGTTCTTGGCCCAAAGTGATCACATTAAGCGGATTCTACTGTATATGTAAAGCGGTCGGATTTTTTTTAGGATCGTCATTAAAAGAAACAATATTAATCAATTGTCAAACTTAAAGATTCACTTTTTTGTAAAAGCAATATTTTATTATAAGTATTACTTTTGTACCACAGCCAGTCGTAGAAGCAACCAACATATTATTTTATTCGGAGCAAATGTGCATTTTTGTTGCTCACCTGTGTTAAGCTGTATAGGAGACAATAAATAAAACTATAAAAAATATAATATATCGATGAAAATTGGTACACATGTCGTCATTGACTTTGTGATGTAATAAAAAAAATTTCAAACCGATGCACTACACCGTTCCATAGTTCTTGCAGTTTTAATTTGATTTGACTTTTTGTTAAAATTCATGAATTGCACATCTATGGTTTTGCTTAAGAGTTAGGGAAAATCACAAGGTGTTAAACAGTAAAATATTTATATTATACAAATTGTCGAGTATAGAGATCTTTTAAATCAATTTAAATTGACCGACGTTTCGAGTCTTCTTATAATTGACCCATTTTCAAGGCTAAAAATTATACAATAAAAATAAAATTATTAAAAAATTTTTAAAAATATTTTTACATGAAATTGACGAATTTTTTGACAAAATAATGTCATAGTAATGATGTTATATTAATTATGTGAAAAATAAAAATAAAAACAAATGAATTATTTAGTTAGCATAAAAATACTTTTTAAAATTTTTCAAAATTTTTACAATTAACAATATAAAAATTAAAAAGAATTTGACCAAGGATTATCATAAGGTTTTCATTATATGCAGGATGTATTTATATCCACCATGAAAAAATTGCACATCTCGTTTATCATTCATGGTATTAGAATTTATATGGATATTGATGGCCTCTTTTATTTTACGTTTCTTATCTATCTTTTCCCTAGCCAGTATTCTGATATTCTCACGTTTTATGGAATGAGAGTTTTCGGTCATATGTTTGCATAAAGCAGTAAAAGTATTGTCATCTTCCTCACGGAAGAAAATGCGGGCATTTTTGATATCTCTTAAGTGTTCTTTTATGCGAATACCTAATTTCCTAGAACTCTCACCTACGTACACAGAATCACAATCCTTACAAGGGACAAGATAGATTAAACCGCTTTCATCTTCAATGGGGGTTGGATCTTTCGTTTTAGAAAAAAATCTTAAAGATTTATTGGGGCACTTAAGACCAAATTTTATAGTAGAGATAGGTTTAAAAATAGAAATTAATTTATTAGAAAGGCCTTTAATATATGTTATACTATGGAAATTTTGAAAAATTTGGGAAGAAGATGGTTTTGTAGAATTAGTTTTTATATTTGTGTTAAAAAGTGAATTTATAACGTTATTAGGAAAATTATTAGCCGAAAGAATAAGATATATAGTATTATAGTTTTTAGAATGAAATTTTGGATGAGATAGGGAGAGAACTTTATTTACAAAATTTTTTGCTACATTAAAAATTTGATGTTTAGGATGTTCGGAGAAAAAATTTAATAGCCGTCCAGAATAAGTGGGTTTATGGTACCAAGAGGTGATCAGTTTACCTTCAAGAACATCTCTAAAAATCTGAATATCTAGAAACGGATTATTTTTATCGGTTTCTATTTCCATAGTAAATTGAAGATCTTTATGGAAATTGTTAAAATGCTGAAGGATATGAGGAAGGCAGTCTTTACTAATAATGAAAAAAAGATCATCAACGTATTTTTTAATAAGTCTAATACCATTTAAGTGAATTGCATTAAAAGAAGGAACTCTATCATCAAGAAGAATGTTCATACAGATGTTAGCTAAATAAATATTTGTCTAAATAAAAATCTAAAGCAAAATCTTAAAAGAATTATATAATGTAAAATTCATTTAATGAAAAACAACATTTTATCGAATATATTAGCTTAAAATGTAAGAATTTATCGATGATTATTCATTATTTAATCATTTCAATGATTATTGAAATACTTATATGAATTTTTCGCAAAATAGCATCAGTTTTAACAAAAATTTTCAATTTACGTGTATACTTCTCTAGAGAATCTATCTGAGAAACTATAGTTAAAATTTCAAGTCAATCGGATAAAAATTGCTTTAGTTCTACTGCTTGCAGCGGACCTCCCAAAATAAAAGGCAATCTCGTCTTATCTATGGCCGTACCCCATTGTGAATAATAAATCAAAATAAAAAATATTTTTGCATACCTTGAGAGGTGTAGAATAAGCTGTTAAAACCTCATTATTGTCGCTTTATTGGTAGTGTAAAAAAAAATCGTCAAGAAGGCTCATTTTTCAGCCCGTCAAAATAGCCTTAAGATATGTGGTAACTTTTTGAGATAAACTCGGCGGTTAAAACCAAGATTACATTTGTTTCGTTTTTCAGTTACGAATATAATAATAGACACCTACACGTAAAAATGTCGGTTATTTGCTTTAAAATTAACGTTAAGTAGGAGATCGTCTCACTTCACTAACACACTTCCACTCATTCTACTATTTTTTACCTTATTGCATTATTCAAATGTAAGAAAGTGAATTTGGTGATTATCGCAAGACAGTGCAAACCTGTGTAATTATTCTAGTATGCATGGTTTTCTCTAAGAAAAACCTTTTCTCGATTTACGAAATCTTATTATGAAGTTATGATATTAAACAATTTATAGTATATAAACATGTTTATAAAGTTAAAAAAAGCGAGATCTAAATGAAACGAAAACTATCCACCTCTGACCAGCGCCGAATGCTTTAATAAAGAAAAATACATTGCGAAGGAACTATCGGTAAACCTAATGATATCTAGGGTTTGTTTGGATTCCTGCTACGTATTAATAGAAACTATTACGAAGTTATTTGGAAAAAATGTAGCATTTCAAATTTATATTTGTTTTTAGGTATTAATGTTTAGATTTTGAACATTTAAGAAAACCTTATAAGAAATTTTATGCAGCGCTATTTGTGTCGAATTGCAAAACTCTGTTTAGAATGAAGAAAATTATACAAATTACTAAATATGTCATAGCATGAGATGATTTGATTGCCATTAATTAATTGAAACTGCCATTAGTTTTGGCATAATATTATCAAGTTAAGATATTAAGATAAAGTAGTATACTTACCTCAACTCGAAAAATTCTTCGTTATTGGGTTTACAACCATTCGTTTTATAATCTCACTGTTTACCCGGTAACGAATAATTTTCGATATTATTTACGCTCCAAAGTCAAAGATGCTTTTTATACTTTTTCAATTATAGTATACAAATTTTATACTAATTTAAAAAAATCAAAATATTCTCAGTTTTAAAACAAATTTTCAACTTTTATTTTATAATATAAAAAATTTGTAGGGTAAAAAAAATAAAAATCTATAGTATAAGTATAATAGTTAAGAAGTGCTTTAACCCCTGCATATTACAATGTTTATGTTAAACCGCTTTATTAATTAAACCTTATGTAAATGTTTTCAATCATTGCTAAGATTGTCTAAATACCTACAACATAACACGTCGAGCACGTAGCATGTGATTCAAGATTGACGCAGCACAGAAGGTGAGATGGGACAATAAAGCTTGAATTTTAATTTCATGCTTTACAGTTCAACCGTGTTCTGGTTTCAAAACTCAATTTAAGTATAATTTCAATTTTTCCCAAAATGATAGTTTTATTTTAATTAACTTTGAAATAATGCAAAAAATTAAAAAAATATAAAATGTATTCAAAATTTGTTACAATTTCTTGTTTATTACAAAAACGACATTTCCTTCCTGTTAATATGCAAAAAAAGTATAAATTATTGATTATTTATTAGAACGATAATAAAAATAACTTGTAGTCCATAAACATTTAAATTATTAAATTTTGAACTTAATAAGCTACAAAAATTTCTTTCAAGCAAATGTCGTTAGAAGTTTGAAGTTTATGAAAAATATAATATATTTTTCACTATATAAACTAAGAAAATTCACAAATACCTTAACTAGTAGTACATAGTTAGAAATTTTACGCTAATAGGAGGTGAATTTTCAGAAATTCTAAGTTGGGTATGCATGGATTTAATTAGGAACTTAATTAATCGCAAGAGACTTTACGAAATACGATGAGATGAACTCATACATCATCAATTATTAAAGTTAATTGACAAGCATTTATGAATCCGAGTAATTAATACCAAAAACTGGCTACAACTTCCTAAACTAATTTAACTGTAAAAACTTAAATTTTTACGATTTCTCTGATAGTTTTCGCTATTCGATTTATGAACAGATATTCCTGTTGATTATACTAAAAGTTCAGACCGAAGGTAATCGTTATTCGCAAATGTGACCAAAAATTGATATACACAAGTGATGTAAAATTACATTTAAATAAAATCATTTGTTGTAATGCATTTTAAAGTTAATTAAATAATGGCACTACCTAGATATTACAATGCGATAAGTTAAATATAATAATAAAGTTTTGTATGTTTAGTTCAGACATGTCGGCAAAGAATATTTCGAAATTACACAGTAAGTATATTAATTCTTGTCGTAAGCATTTACCAAAATATTAATCACAAATTTTGTCAGAACAACAATTCTTTATATAAACTACGATAGGTAATGCGATGTTTTTAGTGATAAATGAATTTTCTACAAAAATCTATCTGATATTCGGACGTAAAAGGTTTACCTTCAAGAATGACTACCGAGAGGGATTTTTAAACAAACCAAACCGTAAGTCGAGCGTGTTTTCCTGAAAGAAAACAAAAAATTCTTATGTTACTCTGTCGTAAAATTGGAGAGGTCACAAAAGGGTTAACTGTAATAACAATAAATTTTGAACATCATGCGCAACTTGGGCATTACATGCCCAAGGATTTACATTAAACAAGGACGAAACAAAAATAAATTTATGATAAACGGAACGATTAAACGATCTTTCTTATTAAGATGAACCAAGATTACATTCAGCTAGTAGTTCAAACCAACTATTGCATTATATTTTAATATTACATTGAATATTTCGTGTCTAACAGACGTGCAATTTCAGGATTTCTTCGGGCGAATTATCCGCGAAAGAATCTTAAATTGGAACAGATTTCAATTTTTATAACTACATAAACGGTTTGAAAAACATCATCATGTCGATTATTTCACTGTTTATTTTATAATTAAATTAAAAAATATTTGAATAAAAATTAGTATGTAATTTATTGTAATGTAATCAATGTTATTGTAATATCATCATCGTTATTATTATTCTAATAATGGTTAAACCATTAGGACGAAATAATCGACCACAAATTATTGTTTTCCAAAAATTTACTGGACATCTTCGAAAAGGTCAAAATGTGTGTCAATAGAAAAGGCATAAAAAAAACTTATATAACGGGAACAGACAACTATTTTTATGAAATTGTACTTTGTAAATTTTTATATTACGCTACACCACACTGAACCTCATTACATACTACGGAAGCTAAATTCGAGGATACATTTTAGTATGCTAACTAACCACATTTAGTAGTAATCGAATGTATGTAAAATCCTTTACAAAAGTTTAGAACCGCTAATGTAAATAAAATTACTACCTTTGAAATTATTTTGTAGTACCCATTTATTGTCGAAAATATTCCTAATTTGATCATTAAAATTTTTAATACTTCGTCCCTGAACGTTAGAGAAAAATGGTGCTTAATTCTAAAACATTTCTTACATTTTTTCATATTTTATAAGAAGAAACTTGATTAAAATACTGTTGATGTTAACCCTGGAACTGCACACTGGGGTATAAGAAACCCTAAGCGTCATATAAATTAATGCCACGTGTGCTGTAATGATTTTTTTCTTAAATCCATTCCTGTAAATTAAGTTCAAAGTTATCTGAGTAGATGCGAACATTCGTAGGTGCCTATTAGTCATTAAGCGAATTACAATAATGGAAAATAAATTTTTATGGGTACCTCAGACCCCAGTGTGCAGTTTACGTATACCTACTTTTAAAATCTAACATTAATTTAATTTTATGGAATATTAGCTTTATTTACGGTAAAATAATTACTGATTTATATCAAAGTGAGTTTTAAAAATATTATGACTTCATTATACACATATTTTGACAATATGGCTGTGCTATGAATATCAATAGCAAAGTTGAGAAGCTTAGCTAAGAGTAGCCAGCACATTTTTTAGCAAACAAAAATTATTTTTTTGTTAAATGTATACCTTCTCATTAACTTTGTCAATGTATAGGTAATATTCATTTAATAAATTAATTTTTTTTATAATAAAATGTTGAGCTTAATTTCACAAAATTTATCCCATTTTTCAAGCTTTTAATAATAATTTGATCAAAAAGGAAGAAAAACTACTATCTAAAAATTTTGTTTAATTGGTTGTTTACTTTAAAATATCATAAAAACAATCTTGGGGTCTCTAAAACCCAGTGTGCAGGACACGTTACAAAAAATAAGTGTCAAGTTCCAGGGTTAAAATAATAATTCTTGATTAGCAACGAGTTTATTTGACCGTGCGCTAATATCACAGCATATTGCATATTATTATTATATTATGATGCTAGATCCATACGATGCGTGATTGGGCGAATCACCTGTGGTAGTTATGTTTATATTTTATGGTTTAGGTATGCAAGGTATTCGAAGACACATATTTTAACTTTTTCGTTGATATAGGCGACTTTCAATGTCTTTCACAATTAAACCATAAAAAAAACTCCAACAAATGGCGAACATTCGCCGAATCACGCATCGTGTGGAACTAGCATTAACCACGTGTTGGAATATGTTTGAGTTACTAAATGAAAGCACCAGTAACTTTAAATACAATGGTTTAGTAACCACTTTTAAAGTTTGGCATATTTTTCATTTCAAGCCCAATAATGATGATTTAACTTTGATTATAGTTGTCACTGTTCCTGATGCATTTAAGAAAAAAATTACGTAGGTTCATTTTATGTACAATTACATACTCGTATTATGCGCAATTATACAAGTTGATTAGATAAATGAAAAATTAAAATTTTATTTTTTGCCGACCGGTCAAAAATTGTAATTTTTTTGGTGAATTTATATTGTATTTCGTATGCTGAGCAATAGGAAATACTCAAAAGTTGGTACCCCAAAATATTGATAGAAGTTTATCAGATTTATTTATGTTAAAGGTTAATTTAATTGCTACGGTAATTAACAATCTCTGCAAAAATAGCGTGTGTTTCATGATATTTACTTTTATTGAATTACTTCAAAAAATTATATTATAACATACTTCTTTATGTATAAAATAAAATTGTGATTGTAATTTTACAACCTCGTATATAAGAGATCAAGATCATTATTGTTATTTATATCTCCTTGTTATTCTTTTTATAGCTTTTCAGTCAAATACGAGTATGTTTAAAATGTTCATATTATCACGTTCTTTAATAAAATTCAAAAATATATCTGTTTTTCTAAGTTTGAGACTCAAAGAGTTAACGCAACTTTGTACATCCATGGCGTTATGAAAAATCTGGATGTAACAAAGACAGCAAAAAGTAATAAACAGGAAAGATTCAGATCAGCAGGAAAACCTCCAGAGCCATTGCGAAAATTGAATATCGCAATTCCAAGAAAACCAGTAGGTACAACACGGGTTGTGAACTCATCGTAAGAAGAAGAAAAGTAACTCTTGAACAGAAAGTCGAATCGTGATAAGTTTTTTTAAATGATAGAGCAGTTTGTCGAAAAGGTTTTTAACGCTAAACCTCTCGGCCATAATATGGCTCAATATTTATTAATTTAACAATTTTTTTATATTTTCTAATTTCATTAATATTTTTAAGTATTATTATTAACGAATACTACACTCCGAATCAGAATTCCGTCCCGATTTCGATTACAAACCTGCATTTGACACATGTTACTGTATTTTCTACATTTAAATTTTGTTTTACAATTTTATACTTTTTACTTTTATAATTTGAATTGTAGCGTTATTAACCCTGGGAGGTCGCACTATAATTTCGCTGCTTCCAAGGTCGCACTAGGACGATAATGGCGAGGTACCGATTTCAACGTGTTAAAGCGCTTTAAAAAATCTGAAAAAATTCATGAATACTCTTGAATGCTTCTAGAATGTGAATCCAGAATTATGTAAGTAGAAAAGTTATTGTATGTTATACTACAAATTGATATCTGATTGAAAATGCTAGAAAAAAGGGTTTTATCCTAAATTTTAACAATTTAAAAATGCGCAATAGTAAGAAATAAATTACTATGGATTGTCGTCATAGACACCCTAATGTTCAAGAAAAATCAGGTTTTGGTCGTTTCTGCCGAAAAAACCGTAATTATTGAATCACTTGAAAATGTACAAAATTGAAGATTATTTTAAAAACTATTTTTGCATTTATTTAATTGTACACTAATCACTCTTTAATCAATTAATAATTGTGGTTTAAGTAGTGTTACCGTATATTAAGTAATATCAATATTTTACAAAAAAAACTAAAAAATTCTTAATGGTTAAGAGAGTAAAAAGGAAGTCTACCATTGAATAAATGCAAAAATACCTTCAATAAAAGAATTGAGGCTAGAAGGAAGGATTGATATGAAAAATAAAGTAAATCATGTTTACTAAAAAAATATTTTTATTTTTTGTTTTTTTAAACACCCTTAACATTAATATACAAGGTCAACCATATTAGTTACTTAAAATATTTATTATTTTTCCTTAAAACGATATTTAAAGCCCCTTCCATCGAAAAACAAATAATTTCTAAGTGTAACTTTTATGTATACCCCTGTAGCTTAAAGTTTAACCGGCGCAGGGTGACTATATTACCTGTTGAGAATCATATCTACCCGAAGTTTTTTTAGGAAGGGGAGTCGCGTCCTACCCCCCTCCTAATTTACTGGGAATTCCCAATTGAAATTCTGCTTAGGACAAAATCGTCCCAGTGCGACCGCGCAGGGTTAACTTCATGCGTGAACGCTCTTAATTAAATGCAACTCGTTAAACAATCACAAGGAGAAATAGATAAATGGCGCAAATAAACAGCATTTAATTGTAAATAACATTTAAATAAAAACATTAAACAATAATTAACATTAATATCGTGAGCTAGTGTAACTCGTCGCCGACGCGACTCGTTCATTTGTTTCGGTCGCTTACCGTCAATAACTATTTAACATAATAATTATGAGCACTTAATATTATTTATTCAATCGTTTTATTTTAATTAAAAAGAAGGGGGAGATTTGTTCATTTTTGCAAAACAAAAGTTGTTTCGAGTTTATTTAAAAAAAATTAATTTGAAGGTGTATGAAGTTTGAAAGAAAATTTCAAACTCGCTATTTCTTAACACTATTTATATTAACTTCAGAAATTAGCAACTGTTCTTAGCTGAAATGAGAATCAGTGTATGAATCAACGTTAACTTTTGACGTGGGTGTTAACTAAATTAGAATCGATCTGTAAGTCTTGCGTTTAGAGTTATTACAACTGCTTTGATATAGCAAAACACAAGATAATAATGTTTTTGAGATAGTGTAAGTAAATAACAAACTAGTAATTATTCAATTATGCATAAAAAAATTAAATTATAGATTGCAATGTAATAATCACTATTTATGAATCACTTATCTGTTTTCAATGAATTGAACACAAATCGAAATCTCATAATGGATAAACTAAATATAGCAAATATTACTAATTTCGATAACACACAATTATTATTAATCTAAAATAAACATAAATTGTTACGTCATACATAGGTATTTCGCATAAACACAAACTCAAACCTAGCCTTAACATTCGGACAGAAATAATAGCACCCTTTCCCTAATGAAAACTTCTATTACCATTCGTTATCAAGGCGTTAGTTTTCCGGATATTTGTCACCAGAACAAGTTTGTGAGGCTTGAAATTTTAGTCGACTTGTAATTCGAACAAAACTTTTTCTCAACTTGTTTCATTAATTCAAAATCAACGATTCACCGACATCGAATTTTAATTATGCGAACTGATCACGTACGCAACAATTACTAATATTGCTGAAAGGTTCATTAACAATAGGTTTATAATATTGCATGCACGAATTATTACAATTGGGTACTAACTTTTATAAAAATTGCAGTATTCAGAACAAATTAAATCACTTTGCAGAACTAAATGTCATATAATTAAGTAAGCACTAAAGTATATTTCAATATAGCATTATAATTATAAAAAATTATACCGAATAATAGTTCAATTAAAAAATATGAATAGTAATCTGCCCTTCAAAGGTACCACGCCCTGAATAATAAAAATAATTTTAAGTTACACACTTGAACTAGATACATAGCTGTTGATTAGAAAAAACGACGGGTTGGCACGGTTTAGCGTGTTCAACGTAGGTACAGTGTACAGTCAGTCAAATGGTCGATGAAAAATAACACCGAAAGGTTGAATGTGTTAAATTTGAATTACAGTTTACGATGTGTATCATAGCGAATGTGTAAACAGCAAACGCTTATTTACGAAATATTGGCAACCAAGAACGTATTCATGTGAATGGAGTATATAACTTCATTTTATTGAGATTTAAGCAAATCACATATTTTTGAAACCCACTCAAACTGACACCTGTAAAATGTAAGCAACGGCAAGCAAAACTAGCCCAAGTAAGCGATTTGGTAAGGGTGAAATGACAGCCAAGAAATTGTGAGTATAGAAAATCAATATCTGCAAAATGAATCATAATATTACATGCTCAGATTAGCTGGATGCGGAAGTATATTAAACATATTACAGATAACAATAGAATTTGAGATTAAAGGACAAGAATAGGCAAAAGAACAACTACAAAAAATATGAATGCAAGTAATAAGCGTCACGCAATTTACCGGTATTGTCAGATCGGTACAGTTTATAAATGCCGAGTTAGAAAAGTGTAAATTAATTAATGTTACGAAGAAAGATTAAATATCGAGTTGTGATTAAACAAAACTCTCTTGGAATATCCACATAAATGGGAAATCGACTAAAGTGACCAGAGAAAAAATGGTAATTGGTGTGTGTAAACGGTACAAAACCGGTACACTAATATCTCTATAATAAGTGTATGAATATCTTCTATAATAGTGCGTGAATGATGTAAAAACAACTCTCGGTGCGATACAAAGGAAATGCTTTGAATTTAAAAACGAATTTTTCAAATTAGCACATATTACTGCGCTAATAATGTATAAAGTATATAAATTGGTATAAAATAGAATAGGGCTAATATTCCTACAATGTTTATATGGAATATTGATGAAAGAGAATTTTAAGTCAATATATTGCTCCAATATTGCGCGAATAATGTACAATTACTATAAACTATAATAGTATTTATATGTATTGGTGCAATATCACTACAATAGTGATTAATTACCAATATTGCTCAAATAATATGCAACTGTATTGATACAACAATAGTGTGAATATATCATTTCACGCTTTTGAAAAATCTCACATAGATAGCCATAATTTTTTTGTTTCAATTTTTCAATTTTCTGAAGATAAATTTTGAATCGATGTTAAGTATCAGTATCTCACGTTTGATTTTTTTTATTACGTAGACTTGTGTACAAAAAGAGATTTTGTAACATATAAAAATGAAATACAAATTATTATGTAGAATTACGATATTATTTAAGAATACATAATAAAAAGTTAGTAATGTAAACATTTGTACAAAAGATTACAAAAAAAATAACTTGAAAAAAATGTATATTAGAATATTTTTACTAAGAAATACCAATATTATTGCCATAATTCTGCTATAATGTACAGTAAAAAGAAATGTCAAGTGGAGTCTATTTGCAGGGTAGTTCAAGTAAATTTACATTGTTTAAACTAAATTACCAACATTATAGCTTTAGTAATAATTTAGCTTAAAACAAACGTTAATTCCACTACAACGCCGGCAAATCTGGGTTCACTTTATAATAATGGCAAACAACCAACGTTCTTTTCACTGTGGAATAATATTGAAAAACGATATTTGATCAATATTGCACAATATTATGTGCTACTTGGGGTAAATCCAACATTTTGCCACATCAAACAGATTTCTATACTAGCAGTGTAATAGTGTGGTATGGTAAAGCTTAGGCCGAAATTATTACATATTTTTGGTGGTGATATGCTGATTCTTATATTTCATAAGTCAAAATGCGTCGTCTGAAAATGAACTTTACTACTGCTGTCAAAGGATTTTGACAATATCCTTAGAATTTCAGTATTACCTAATATCTTTTAAAAAAGAACTTTTTTAAGTTAATTTAAAATAATATAATACATCATTCTATAATAGTACTTAGTTATACGTCAATTTTCATAATTTATAGTTCCTTTGATACATACTATTGAACTATGAAGTAGTTATCGAGAGTTCAAACATATTATTTCATGACATGATTGTTAGCTTCGTGAGTTACCTATGAATTTTTTGGTCAAAATTAAGGTTAAATTAAATTGAATTGAGTAAGGTTAAGAGTAGGTCAAAGGAATAACAAATTGGATGCTTCTTTAAATATTGAAGTAATTTACCTGTATAGTCAATGTTGATACGACGTTCTTATTAAAAATTTAATTTTGTGCTTCTTATACTTGCAATAGAACTCCATTTGTTCTTATAATCTAGAACAAAAAAAAACAATCAATTATCTATATTCAAAATATAGGTAGTAATTTTAACACAAAAAAAGAAAATCTTACAAATTCAATAAGTAAACAATAAAATAAACCATCTCGGTGAGGAAAACAGTGTCATCTTGTTTAGCAATAAATATCAGCATTATCGTCAAAAGAATAAAGGAACATGTTTATGTCTTAATTTAGTTTGTGGCAGCAGAATTAACATTAACACAACTAACTAGGGAAAAGAATAAATAACAAACTTGTTGATATAAGCAAATTCGTAATGATTGTCATATTCTTGAGACTAATCTTAACCAAATTATTAATTTTCTCTCTAAAAATTTACTGTTAAAAATAAAAAATAACAAAATTAAAGTTCACTCAGTTTCTTTCGGCATTATTATGGAACATTATAGATTCAATTTCAATATCGTAATTGAAAATCGATTAGATATTATTTCACTTGTGCCTGATTTCTTGTAGGAAAACAAAAAATCTTTTGAAAAGCATTATATGGATACTTTCTATATTAATGATTAATAGATATAGTTATGGTCTACAAACTAGTAAAACACATTTCGCAAACTTTTCGGTGACAAAGTAAGTGCATTTCATACGTGTGATGAAAAAAATATGTGCTGAAAACACAAACATTTGTTCGAGTACACTTAAGAGACCTCCAGTTACTTTCTACTTTTTCAAGTCTCCAAACTTAGACACTGTTTGATGCCATGAGTATCAACAAGAACTCAAAAGTTTCAGAAAAACTCAATTATTCTCTGTAGTAGACGAAAAACTAATAATTCAGTAGATATCTACGTATATACTATAAGTTACTACTAACGCGATTGTATTCCGTATAATACTTAAAGAATAACAAAGCTCATCCAAAATTTATTACATTTTATTGCTAAAGTGAAGCTTTGTGCAAATTCAAGTTCCGCACATCAAAGAGCAATTAAATTAAAACACGCTCGATGCTTCACTTATATACAAATGGATTAAATGTTTGAATAAAGTTCTGTTTAATACTCAACATAAAATGGAAGTTAAAAGTTTAAAAAGTTGTAAAATAATTTATTATAGAACGGGTGTCCGTGTAGTAACTTTGATGTCACCAACCAACCGCAATGTCTAGTTCTGCAGTCTACTCAACTAGAACACAAAAGTATTCGAAGATATCGTCAGTATGAAAGTATAATTCTAAACCATTATAATTATAACGCACGTATTTTTAATTCCCTACAGACATTGTTCAACATTTACAAGTTTACGATACAGGCAATGTTGTAAGCGGCTTTATAAATCTAATATTTACTAAAAATGCGATGAACTTTTTCATTTGCTGACGAATTCAACCATTAAATTGTTTTAATTACTTTTCACCTCATTTTGTAAATTACGTAAAAACATAAAGTAAATTTAATAATTTTTTCAATGATGATAGCTATTCTACAAGCTTAATAGCAATTTTCGGGATTTTTAGCCGGCTTAGCCTTGTGTGTGCTAGAGTGAATCGTTCATTAGCGCTTAATGAAGAACCAATAAATAGCAAAAAGAAACGTCGATGCACACATTTGGTAAAAGCAGAACCGAAAAACTACGTTGTAAAAAAATCCTACGTAGGTTTCAATTGCCTTTTTCGTACTTAGCTAATCTGGACATGCAGCAACATAGCATAGCCACTGTGAATTATGAAAGTTAGTCAAAATGACGTGGTTCAGGCTATACTTCAAGCCTTGTGGTTCAAGCTCACTAAAAATATTCTTAGAGAACATAATATTATAAGTAGTAGGCATCGGACTACTAGATCTCGATACTATACCATCACTATCACGATTATTCTGGAATATTATTCTATTAAATTATCCTTATAATTATAACATTATTATGTATTATAAATACGGCCCAGTCAGAAATTAATACTTCCAAAATTAAGTGTATACAAGAAGAATTCACAAAGAGAATTCCTTCACTTCATAGAAACTCCCCAAGAATTCCTGAAACTTTCAACTTTGATTTAAACTTGGCTTGATTTTTAAAACTTTTGAAAAGTTTATAATAAAATTAAACCAAAATATTGTTGCAAAAATTCTGAAATTAAATTTTGTACTTAGTAACGTACGAAATGACAAAGTTCCGTTAAAATTTGTTAATAATTTTTGGCACTCGGGTTGTATATTTATATTCTTGTTTTAGAAAACATTAATCAATAAAAGCTAAAATATTCTGTATAAATTTCTATGAATTATTTTATCTTAATAGAAAGATTTTCCTCGACAAACTTATTGGCTATTTTTCTATTGTGGCGTTATCTATTGATGACGTTTCTCCGCTTGAAATATATCCACTTCTTAATTTTATTTTAATTTTTTTGTATTTTTTACCATCCGGTCCATTAAATTAATATGTTAGCAGAAAAAATTTTCAAATAAGTACTTCCAGATTTCACAACAAAAAACCGCTGCTAAGGTTTCAGTTTGAAATTTTTAATTTATTTGCTAACCTATTATGATATTTGTAAGAAAAATGAAAGTTTTCTTTCTGTGCTTATCGGAGATTCGCAGAAACTTACCTTTGTATCGCTATACCAATTTTATCGCGTGTAATGTAATTCGCATTTTAATAAAAATTCAACAAAAAGAAAAAACCAACGTACCTATAAAAAAATTGTTTTTAAATTGTATAAATGTTATTAAAATTTAAATGTAAAACCAGACAAGTCTTTGTTTTAAACAGGTCAAATAATTCAATGAAATAAGTCAACAGTAAACAGTTGACTTATTATTTATTATATAATTATTTACGTATTTTCAAGGTTTTGTTCTTTTAAAGAAGCAGAAGTCATGCAGATCGACCCAAAATATTTACTAAACATGAACAAAGTATGAACATTACTGTATAGGAGGTTGCACATAGAAATCGATTAAGTACTATTACTTGCAAATCAATTTGTCAATTAATTTTTAACCAAAGTACTATTATTTAAAACACATAAATTTTGTTTAGAGTAATTAATATAGTTTAAAGTGGAGGTAAATTACGAGGAAGAATATGTAAGGAAATGTTTGGGAGTTCCGAGTAAGCTGTTATTGTAAAGGTTGGGAAATATGGATGAAATAAATAACTGAATTCCACATAATATTATACATGTATGGAGAAATGTCCCAAATTCTTTTGATTTCCAAAAGTTGTTGAAGAAAACGAGATGTGATGTAATTATTTTTACGTGGTGCTTTACGCATAGTTTAAATTATGTCAATAAAATCATGAATAAATAATTTTTTTTGTGATTTTTAAATAGTGCAGTTGATAATACGAATTTTACCATAGAAATTCTCTTAACCCTACGCTGCACAATAAAAAAAAATAAAAGAAAATAGGTTTTGATACTTGAAGAATCTACTAGAAATCTTGTATCTACACTAATTATAGTAGATTATTAAATGTGGGAATATGGAAAAAATCAAAAATATGTTTTTCATACTGTATTATTGAGAAAACAAAAGAAACATTGAAAGGGGTCGACCAAGAGAATCAAGAAAAAGATCACCAATGAATGCTAGATAGGCATTTCCTAACTGGTCGCAGATATAGATATTTTAATTTATGAAATTTCAAATAGAATTGCACGAAAAATGTATAGGTTTGCGTATACGAACGTTATAAAGTAGTAGAACAGCGTTTGTTAAATTTGTGTGAATTATATTTACGTTGTGTAGTGCCTTAATAATTTGAAGCTTTAGAATAAATTGTTTCAAATACGCATAAGCAGGAAAATTGTCAGTGAAGAGGGTCGCCATGACCCTATTCTGGTGTTGATTATATTTTTCAATTTATTCATTTATGACGTAGCTTAAACGTAACGAATTGCTAATAACATAATTTTATATACTTATGCATTATATTCCTTAAAAGTGAAACCGTGTTATTCTTATCTTTATAATTTTAACAATTTCCTTTATATTTCGTGTCAGTAATAGAAGAAAAATTGTGCCGTTTGGCGTGCAAGTTGAATGTGTACAATTAATACTACTTTTAAATAAAGATTTAGTAATATCACAAACATTCCATAAACCTTGTAAGTCATAGTACAGCAGCATACACAACATATACCATGCACAAACGTAAAATTACAATAGTAGTTCAAGTACTGCGTGGGCTTTAATTTAGAGGTTAATTAACTTTAAACTATTACAACCATAATTTAAAAAAAATTTATTAACCATTCCAAGGAATTCCAACATGAATATTAAAAAATTTAATTAAACATATACAGAGTATAGTGACCACCATTCTCGGTCATAAGACTTGCATATGTAAATTCATATTTTCGTAATTGCTTCCCTAATTATTTTAGGCAAAAAAACACATTTAAACATAAATTCTACAGCATAGCATAGATATGAAAATGTCGAAAATTCCTTCAGAAATAGAGATAACAATGCAATCGAAAGTAAAAAAAAAACAGAGAAGTTTATGTATTTCAATCTACCTTCTCTTAAGAGCACACCCCAGAACACGCTAAAAATTTTAAGAGAAATTTGTCCAATTACGCGTATTATGCCTGTAGTTTTAGAGATTATGCCAAGCAATGAAATTGACAAGTATTTACTCTGCTTTCATAATACTTATGTACACACCGACCATAAAATTAGTATGTACCTACATCCTACATAATATTACGTAAGGTTCTCGCCAAGGTTTTACCAATTCAATATTTATTTTTTAAAATACAAATACTCCCCCTTTATTTATTATAAAATTATATTTTTTTAAAGCAAAGTTATTCGTATTTTTTGTTATTTATTTCCAAAATGTTACAATACTCATTTGAATATGGCTCGGGGATTCCCATAATCTAACAATTTTGTATAATTAAGAGTGAACGGTAGACACTGTATATCTCACTCATTATAATCGATTGATACATGGTTTAAGTAGTGTAACTCGATATTAATCATATCATTATTATAGAAAACCCAAAAAAATGAACTAAACACTTTTCAGAACTAAAATTAGGCGATGAAACTAATTCATCGCCTGATTATGCAATAGTATGGTGAAAACGTTTGCGAATTTATACTTACAGTGCATTTTACATGTGTTAACTTAAAAACATTTTAGTTCTGAAAAGTGTTTAGTGCATTTTTTGGGTTTTCTAAAATATTGATATGATTCTCACTCATTAGTTTCCTCGGTATCGTATACCAATGTGCTCACAAGCTTTCTGCTTCTATACACCGAGAAAACTGACATGGTTAATACAACAGTTTTTGCATGGTTAAATATTTACACATTAAGTGAATAAATGACAGATTGAAATACTACTAAGCTCTTTGTTACAACTGCTTAAAAAAGGTTGAATCAAACTATTATAAATTTTAAAGCTTTTTAGTTTCAATCAATCGATAAAAATGTTGAAAATAAAACAATATGTCATAATAATTCTGGTAACATTTTCCTTCTTAGAGGGAATAGGTAAATTTGAGATTGTGACAACAATTTCGAGTTTTGAACTGGCATGGTTATTATATAGTAACAAAATAAAATCTAGTTAGGTTTGATGATCATTTTCATTGCCACGAAAGTACTCTATATTCAATCAACAGTGTATAAATGTCAACTGAATAAATTGTACTTTATTAGTTGAAGACTCCGTGTAATTAAAATAATACTTCAATTGTTTGAATAAAGCATTACATAAATTTAAAAATGGCTTGTAGATTGCAGTTTAAATCAGCAAATTCAGCAAACTCCCCCGCGAACATGGAAAATGCAGTTTTATAAGATTGCATTTAATTTTGTAGCCGTGCGGCCCTTTGCATTATTTTTTGCATTGCTTATCCAGATTTTCTAGTGAACAGCATGGTGAACAGTGTATTTGTGAAGATTTCAATTGAAACATATTTTAATAGATTGTTTATTGTAATTATTATGGAAGAAAGTTTAAAGGATTGGTGCTTCCAAGATCATACACCAGTATTTTCCGGTAAACAATAATAAATTATTGTTAGAAATAATATTATTATTTTGGTTAAAATGACTATTTTATAGAGACAATTAAAAATGACTGCGAGTGGTTACGTCATAATATGGAACCGTTTATCGAAGTTCTCGAAAAATGGGAATCGACTTACATATGAATTAAGGATTAAGGAGAACCAATAATTCACAGTGCGTTGAAAGCTTCATTCAAAGGTGGCCCATTTTAAAAATTAAAAATGCATAGGTATACTTACTTTAAATTTATCAGTTTTGGCTTTTGAAACATAACTGCAATTTTTTTGTTATAGATTAATTTGGAACTCCAAAAATTAAAAAAAACAAATTTAAGTTTGCTGTTATCGAACGACAATAATTTATCAGAAAGTAAGTGTACATAATATTATGTACTATATCCCTATTTATATTATTATTTTATATGAAAAGTTCTAAAATTATGTCCTATTTAGATGGTAAAAAGAGCATAGAAATAATTTTACTGACTCTTTTCCCTCCAAGTGGCCGTGTGGAAAGACGTGAACAAAGATTTTGGAAACCAACTTCTATCGAATGCTGTGAAAGCATAATTAATCAATAATCACTTAAAGGTAATATTCGTATCTTGATTTTCAAAAAAAAACATTTTTTAAAGAAATTTTTGTTTGTTGATTGTTGAATTTGTGGAAACACCATTATGTGATATCTGTGGTGATATTATATTGTAGTGTAGTGTGTATTTGTTTGTTTTTCTGATTCCTGGGGACATTGAAACTTTCATGAAAAACAGAGTTAACAAGAAAGCTAATCTTTCGAACATCGTTGTGGTTGGAGGTTGAACAACATTTACAAACCAGTGTAAAGGAAATCACGCCCAAAGCTATAGGTAAAGAAATAAAGGAATAACGGGTTGATTGGGCAAACCATTTTTGGTTGTTACGTTATTATTCAAAATAACATTTATAAAGGTGTCGATGTTCTCCAATGCATATGGACTTTGTACTTAAAGCTTTCCATACATTAGACGCCGAATATCCTCCAGAATCCGAGCACATTTGGTTACTAATACAGAAATATATTTTTGAGTTGGATAAGAAATACCCCGTGTCAGTACTTTATTTAGTGAATTGAAAGGTAATTCAGTGCCATGATACTTGGTCCATTTTGTGATCCTAATTTTAATTTTATTACATCGTTTAAACAGATTTTGATTCAGGTGTGGATCCAAAATCGGTTGCGCATCTCATGATTACATTTAACCCATTAAGTACCAACGTCCTCATTTGAGGACACTAACTTATTGTAGGCCTTAATAAAATATATAAGATTTATACTTTTAACAAAGATTTATGTCTACATTCGTAAAATGTGCTTGGTACTTAATGGGTTAAATTAAATATTTTTATTATCTTTATTGTTATATTTATTATTATACAGTTAGTCTCAAAGGAGTGGGGCACTCCTATGTTGACAATGTTAATTTTACCTTTTCAAGACCATTACACATAACAATCGATTTTACAGCAAAACTTTTTCGACATTTTTTGCAGCAAATTTCATTACCTACAATTTTGTTCATATACATTTTTCTATTTTGTCGGCTTATTTCTGACTGATAGCGACTTCAACAAGACTTTGCCAATACAAAAAATATTTTCAACTATCTCGCAAACGGTGTGACTAAATAGAAAAATGTATATAGTACATGTAGAGAATACAGTTTTCAAGAAAAGATTCTTATTCATTTTTTTTATTTCATTGCACCGTTTCTGAGATACAGATGACAATATATTTTGTGTTTTATTTAAAGAGTCTTGTTTAAGTCTCTGTCAATCAGAAACGAGGCCACAAAATAGAAAAATGTATATAAACAAAATTGTATGAAATGAAATTTGCTACAAAAAATATCTAAAAAGTTTTACTGTAAAATCGATTTTTATGTGTCAAAAATGGTCTTGAAAAGGTAAAATTAAGATTGTTAACATAGGAGTGCCCCACTCATTTGAGACTAACTGTATAATATAGGTACCTTTGGATGCCATTGGTACTATATCATTAATTATTATTTCTATTTTTTATATACTTTATATTATTTGTTATTAATAAGTAAATGTTTTATTAATTTTAATTTAACATAATAAAATATTAAAGCAATTATACTATTATATGTTGTGTCAATCATTTTTCCTGCTTAGTTTTACATTTTTACCCATTACAGTGAAATAGACGATATTTGACTTAACCAACCATAACGATTGAATTTACATGTTTAACGTTGTTTTAACATAAAACACATATTCAGTGAATAATGAGCAAGTTTTTTTTTCAATGATACCCTAAGTTGCTATAAACATTTTCAATTATTGAATTGAAAATCTATAACTTTAAATAAAACTTCGTAGTTTTTTCATTCAACAGTTTTTACGGATTAGTTTTACATGTGTGAGCCTTTAGGACTCACATTTTAACACAAAATACATGTTCAGTGAATATTGAGCATGATCTTTTCAATGGTGATTTAAATCAAATATAACATTTTTTAAATGTTGAAATAAAATGTAATGTTTTAAATTAATCCTAGTTTTATTTTCGTTCAACAGTGTTGTACTATTATTCCAACTACGATACAGTTTGAAAGAAAACCTTGAATATTTATTAATTCAACATTTTAAAAATGAAATTTTTTAATTGTTATTTGAATGTGGCGACCGCATTCGCCATATTTAACCACGAAAAACTATTGAGCGAACGTGCTTTCAGTTGAGTTAACTATTTATTTCTCTCGGTGTAGAAAACATTTTTCATGCTTTCTTCCCCCGTTTTGAAGTTTTATTAAAGAATCCTTAATTAATCAAATCTGTATTTAAAATTCTAATATTCGATATTACCCGTCGTCGGTCAGACTGTACCATTACAAACTATGAAATAAGTATCTGTGAAATATGGTCTCTTTTGATTTCGCCTCTTCTGGCAGATTGTGGTAAAATAGTGTAATCTGTAATGTATACGTTACGGTCAATGACGTAAATTGGGCATTGACGTCGATGCCCGTTTACGCTGGCCATTAACGCCCGGGAAGCTATCACTAAAAGAATATAGAATCTGTAGAATAGTAGTTTTATCGTTGTCCACCCTCTATTGGGCATTAACGGCATTGCCCGTAAATGATATAAAATCCGCATATGAAGTTTAAAATGTCAACATTGCCCAATGGCCGAATAGTTATCATTGACCGTAACATAATAGGTTTGTTCCAACAACGAGTGATTTCAGTAATATTACTACAACGCAAGCGCATTAATGAAATGTAATAAAACAATTTTTCAGGAAAAATAACATTTTTGTGAATTTAATTTTTTGTTTTAGATAGCCGCCTTGATTATTATTTTCCGTGAAATGAATTGGTTTTTCAAAAATTTTAATAAGACAAAAGTAGTTTTAGTCTACTTGTACTACTTACTGTAGTCTAGTAAAAAAAAGCCTCACGTAATTAATGGACGCCCCCCTTACTTGATCCCATTGTCAATTATTTGAGGTTAATAATTTTGGTTCGAAAACAATTGGCAAAACGTTCCAACACAACATTTCGTTACTAGGTACGAGTATTTACTTGTAAATTGACTAATGTTCCTAACGCAGGCGCAATACGTAGTTCTGTTACTGGTCGCGGACGATAATCGAATTGCTAGTTAGAACAAGCCTACGTATATGTTAACGTTCTTGAGTTTAAGATCTTCTTGCACTATTTGAACAAAGAATTTTTTTCGCAACTAAAGCATGTGGTGATATATCTGACATAATAAAATATGCTTCCATCAAAAGCATAAATTAATATTGAACTAAGGTATTTTCCGCTTCCTTAAAAGTGGTATTTTTGGTTCTAAATTCTTGTACAAAAGCATTTAATATCATTACATCTTATTAGTTTATTAATTTTAAAATGGGGGAGATAATTTCACGCACATTATAAATAATACAACACACCGTTCTTCCACTCGCAACTTTTATTTAAAAATATTTAAAAAAAAACATTTACTGCCTAGTAAAGAATACTTAAATCTCTAGAAATGTTAGCGAGCTATTTATGAAAAGTAGTTTCCTGCACCTTTGTACTTCATTATTATCTAACCTATTTGATTATTACTAATTTAATAGCAATGAACTCAAGTTCTACGAAACAAGGATATTACCTTTTACAAAATAAACACCTACACCATTTGCTGCTTTATTATGAATAAAACCGGTTGATTATAAACGAAAACTTCAACGATTACGTAGTCAAATAGAAAGAAAAATCAAGACTATATTATGTTATAATAAATTTACGAGAAGTACTAACTATTATACCTACTATTAATTTCAACAGCTGACTTTAATAAAAGAAAATTTTAAATTCAATTCAAGCATAAGCTGAAATTGAGAGGCCAATCACAAGGCAAATTTTTGAACACCAGATATCTTTTTACGAGATTCTCCTGAAATCTCGAAAAAAGAAAATAAAAACACATAATAATAGTAGTATTCTTAAGATTTCCTCAACTTTTCCTAGATTTCCCTTCACTTGTATACCTACCAACTTTCCTCGGTGATTTTCCCCTAGGTTAAAATCTTCAAACTTATGATTTACGTCATAAGTACGATGCCCATATGCTGTTCAGTCAATTTTTCACAAACTCAGCCAGCATTGACCAAAATGTTCGGCCACGTCGAGACCACTACTTGAAAAGCTAAAATATTGTACCGTTTTCAGTATTTCGCGTTTCCGTTGAGTATTGAAAAAAATATGACGTGGCAAAAATATCAAATTCTTTTATAGCATCCAAATTGTATGAAAAAATATAAATTATAAAAGCAGCCAGTTAATAACAATAATTAATAACACTCTGACGAAACGCTTATAACGAACTTCGTATGACAAAGGTAAAATATTGACCGACTACAATATACTTCGATTAATAGACCAAATCTGTCGGTCTCTTAAGTTTCGTAAATTTTCTAGAAGCAATCGTTAACATTGTTTATAAGCAATATAAACTATTATTAGCTCACCAATTTAAACCGTAATTCTATAATAATGAAACTTCATTAAAAAAAACAAAAAATCGATTTTTGTATTAAAACTGAAAAAATTTACTAGGAAATGTATTTAATTTTTTTGTTCTACCTAAGTAGTTTTCTAGAAATTCAAGCTTTAAAATGCAAGTCGGATCACCATGAGTCGGATAACAAATTTTAGACGTCATTAAAGTTTTTCCTAATGTCACTGTTGACCTGCCAATTCCTAGTACAAATGTTGACCACATGTGCGTCTTTCTGGAGGCTTCTTTCATATCGCTTTGATACCATGGCTTTGTGATGCAAGCACTTGCCCACCAACCCTCGAAAGAAAAAGTTTTAAAGTAGTGTCAAATATTGTAATCGGTTAGATTAAAGAAATGAGTAAATCTAGCAAAGAGTTTTAATATCATCTTCAACAACTGCTGCACTTGTTATCCATAAACAGCTCTTCAGGTACTTTTCAGTTACCGTAAATATTTTAAAATTTTTGTATAATACAGAAGTACCTAAATTGAATTTCATGACTAAAAATTCCAGATGGTAAGAACTGCCAACTTTGCGGCACAGCATGATGTGTTAAAATTATCGAATCAGGTTTGCTGTTTACAAAGCCAATTTTTTTATTGAGGATTTAGTTTTCTGAAAGGTTTGGTTCGAGGGGTAAATCCCCGGGAAGTCTTATGTTCAGCTTGTAGGAAGTTCCGGGAAATCCGAGGAAGTCCGGGGAGAAGAAGTCTGAGATATTAATTCTTTCCGTGCCATTATTGCGCGCTATTAATCAAAAATTTTGCATATGGTTTCCTATGACGAAGTGTTGGTGTTTTAGGGGCCAAATTTTTTCTCGGTTTTTCGATATCTAGCGCCGTTTTCGAGTTATTGTAAATTCAAAATCTCAAATATATCTCAAATGTCATAATTATAATGAATAATTACTTCTTAAAGCAACACAACAATATTTGTCACAATGTCTGAGGAAGTCCGAGGAAGTCTGGGGAAGTCCGGGGAAGTCTGAGGAAGTCCGGGAAGTCTGAGGAAGTCCGGGAAGTCCGAAGTAGGAGGGAGTTTAGTGTACACAATTTAAACCGTGATTTACCCCTAGGTTTGGTTAAATAGATTACTCATTTAAATATTGCGTAAATAGAAAATTATAGTTATGGGTACACGTGGTTTAAGTAGTGTAACTTGATTTTAACCATATCAATATTCTAGAAAAAGCCGCAAAAAGCATACACACTTTTTAGAACTAAAATGTTTTTAGCGGTTTTTAAAAACCATCCATACACAAACAAGTTGAGAGTAATAAAGAACACTACTCAGAAAGAACTCCCAATGAACGTAACCAGAAAGCATAAAATAATCTTCAACAGAGTATGAATGGGACACACGGGTATTACACATCTGTACATTATTAAAAAAGAAGATCAACCTTACTGTGAAACATGCAAAACAGTGATAACGCATGACCATGTGATGAACTGTGTAAAGCATAATGCTAGGTTTACACATGCAATGATTTGATGGCGCCAGTCGTTGTTAGTGCACCAGTAAAATAAAAATGCATGTGTAAACGTTTACTGACGTGCAAGTCTTAACAATGAATACATGGTTGGAAAAAGTTGGATTTTTCCAACTTTCTAGCGCGACAGCAGTGAATCATACGCCAGATAAGCAAAATTTGCACATGTAAACTTAATAATGCAAGCCGATTCGCTAGTAGTGCAATACCTAATGGGAGGTGCTGCGCTGCAATTAAGAGCAGTAGCCAAGGTTATGTGGACTGGCGAAATAAAATTACATTGTAAGTGTAAACCAACTCAGGCGCGCGATCGACAACTGGCGCCACTAAATCATTGCATGTGCAACCCTAGCATAAGACCACAAGAACAACTGCCTAGCAATACTAACAAAGCACTTAGCAACAACTAAGTAGCAACAAAAATATTCACAAATTGATCAACTAAAGGAAGACAGACCAATATTCAAAAATCTGATAATGTGAAGACTGAAGAGTCATAATTTGCTTTGTAGCTAATGGGTTTTTGGTTGATACACAAGCTGATGACTCAACTATCTCAACTATATTTTTGACATTTAATATTAACTCTTTAAAAGAAAAAAATGCTAGCAATTATTTAAATTTTTGTAGCATTTCAATACTTTTGTTATATTTGTATAATACACAAATTAGGGGCCGTCCATTAATTAGGTAAGGGTTTAGGGGGCGGGGGGGAGTTATAGAATATCTTACGGACCCTCACGTGGGGGGTTCCTTACGTAAGTATCTTAAAATAACGTTTTTAAATTAAATTTTTAAAATACCCCGTTGACCTTTTTTTTTCGGTTTTCACTGTTTTTCAGTTACGCCGTCGACCTTTCTTTTTTTGTGTGCACTTTTTTGTCATTAAAATAATTTTAATAATCCTTATGTAAAATGTGACGGGGGGAGGGGGGTGCCAAAATCTTACGTGCCCTTATATGAGGGGGACAGGGGGTCAAAAATTACAAAAATCTTCCTTACGTAATTAATGGACAGCCCCTTACTCAATTAGTACTTAGTAAACATTGGCAACTAAATATTTGGTCAGTATTTTTATCATTAAATGGTCAGTATTTTTTTAAATACATGGTCAGTATAAAATAATATTTTGGTCAGTATAAATATTTAAGTGTCAGTATTAAATAGAATTTTGGTCAGTACAATTTGTTATTTTGGTCAGATTAATTTGTTAATTTGGTCAGTATTAGTTGTTATGTTGGTCAGTACAAATAATAAAGTTGCTGTAAAATTTTGTTTGATTAGTATATTTTATTGGTTAGTTAATTTTAGTTGTTAGTAACCATTTTTAATTAAAAAAAAAAAGATCTCCAAATAATTATTATATAAATTTTATTTCATTAATTTTCAAAAATTGAAATACAGAAAAAGTTTCTGTATAAATTTTATAATTTGTACCCCGTTAATTCTAATTAATTTCTAGTTAATTCTAAACAAAATTAAAAATTAACCCTAAAACATTAAATATTGAAAGTTCTTTCCCTTTAAACTTATATGAGTAAATTCTCGGGTGAATTTATCCGCATTAAGCATTCAAACCATAACGATTGTTTTGCGCCACTCTGGATATACTGATATGTTTAAAATACTGACCATTTATTTCAAGTACTGATCAGATTATGTAAATCACTGACCATTTATTTAAAATACTAACCATATTATTAAAAATACTGACAATTTATTTCAAATACTGACCACTTATTTAAAATACTGACAGTTTTTAATGTAATACTGACCATTTATTTAAAATACTGACCATTTCATTAAAAATACTGACCAAAAATGTTTTTAAATACTGACCAAATAAATACAAGCCGTAAACATTTAGGTAATTTGGTTTACCGAAAATCGTCATAAAAACAACACTTCCCTGCTTATATACGCGCAGGGAAATTGAATTTTAATGACTAGTCCGGTAATAATTAGTAATTGTAATAAAATAAAACAGACGTCGTTCTTTTCGTTATTGCTTTTATTGTTTTGACAGTAACCATCTATGGTAACTATGTAGTCAACAAATTGACAAACTTGATTTTTGTTCATTTTAAAAATGTTGTTCAACAATGTTTTAAAATTTCGATTTTTTATGATTTTCGGTAAAATTTAATACCATAATTGTCAGAAAAATGTCTCACGTTACTCGGAGCTTTAAAATACTCGGCACAAAGGGCCTCGTATTTCAACATTGCTCGTCGTCAGTAATGTATCATTTTCCTGACTTTTAGGTAAATAACTATTACCTGTGATTTTGTATTTATTTTTTATTATATTACCTCTACTATACTAGTAGGTATAATAGTATATGTCGTACCGAGACCGAGATATATGTACATAAAAACTGTTTTATTAGAACCAAGAAAGTAAAAAATTAACTATTTCCTAACTTGTTAAAATTTAATAATTACTAGCTGATTGTGAATAAAATATTATATTGGACGATAAGTAGCTATAAAGTTGTATAATATCGAAAAACAAGTATTTTGCCAGGATACGTTATATTTCTTAGTTCTGAGAGGGATCACTTCTGAAAAATAACCAAAATATTGAAAAATATATAGATAATTAGTGAAGACTAAAGTAAGGGTACTCACGTAGTTTTTAAGGGTTGGGTACAACTCGCCGCGCACGATTCGCCGTGGCACGATTCGCCGAGAGCTTCTATCGCCACATATCAATAATCTTCGGAATTAAACAAGAAGAAAATTATTCGATTTGTTGACCTTTTGTATTTACATGAATACACAGGTCAATTGATATGGTTCAAATTTTATCTTTAATACCTCTTTATGTTCTATGTTTTTGTAAGTTAGGATTAAAATTTACCGTTATCAATTTCACAGTTGAGCATCGAAAGACCGACTATTTGGCGTTTCATAAACGAATTAAAAAAAGTTCAAAAAAATGGAAACGTGTATTATGAAAGTCTGCATAAAAAGCATAAAAAGTTTATCCTTGCAGATCAAAGAATTTTGACATTAATCAATGATTTTGAGAATCGGGATATATCAGAATACCTTAGTGGTTTGGCCCACAATTTCGAAATGGTGGACGCTTAATCTAAATAAAATTGAAAATTTGAAAATAAACGAAAATATAAAGAACTACTGTTGTTTTTTCTAACTATGAAATTTATTTATTTATTTAATTCATTTTTATGGGCTAAATATCTATCAAAGATTATCAACAGATGGGGTTACTGAACGGATAAAAATAAAAAACTCACGGCGAATCGTGCCGCCGCGAATAGTTCCCGGCGAATCATACCGTTCCCTTTTTAGGGAGCGTCCATTAATTACGTGAGGCGTTTAGGGGTGGGGGGGGGTCGAGCCGAACCTCACCAACTCTCGCGTGGGGGAGAGGGGGGGTCTCGGCAAATATCACGTAATATTTTTGTGTCAACTATTCTTAAATAAAAATAATTAAGATAATTATCTAAAAATCGCCAAAATCACCTCACGTAATTAATGAACGCCCCCTTTAATGTATGGCTCAAGGTAACGGGATCGGACAAAATCCCGCGGCCACAATCCCGCCGCCAAAATCCCGCCGGAAATATAAGATAATACCCAATATTTAGTAAGAGTTTTTGATTAGTTAATAAGACTAAGCAATCAGCTTTTCATAAATCATATAATCCAAATTTCGTTAAAATGTCAGGTACGCCCATTAAGCGAATGAAAAACTGAAGGAATTTAAATTCAAATTTCTCCAATGACAGTTATTTTTTAAACAAAATTTTAACACAACATATTCTATGTGAGTATGTGATACAAACTTTTCGATATCAATTTTGTTTTTTTCAAATATCAGTTAGAAAAATAGTGTTAGTAAGAGCAACAAAATATAATTTTTAAATTTTTAGAACAACAGTGCAGTTTTTCTATGATACAAGAAAGGTGTAAAAATCAAAATTTTTGTGTTTCGAAACACAACAAAAATGACCTGGCGGGATTTCGACCCGGATTTCGGTTCAGCGGGATTGTGATTCGGCGGGATTTCGGTACGGCGGGATTATGGTTCGGCGGGATTGTGACCGCGGGATTTTGTCCTAGACCGTCAAGGTAAGTACCCCTCACATATGCGCCGCCAGTGGACGTGTTACGGGGGATGCTACACACGAGCTCCTTTTGAATAATTGAAATTTACCACCTTAACTTTACTAACTAAACTTGACTATGCAAGCGATCATTTTAAATTATTTTCTCATAAGAAAAAGGTCCAGTTCCGTCAGCGAATGAATATTTTTAATCATTTGCTATACTTTGCATTGCTCTACTGCGGTTCAATTTTTACTTTTTTAAAAACTAAAGCCCACTGAAGACTTTTAACCGAATTAATATACTCGTACCTATATAATTTGATTTCTGTCAATCTTAATTAGGCAACTGACAAAGATAAATTTTTCATTTTAATAGATAACTGTTTTCTACACGAATGAAAATTGCATCATTTAATGGAAAAATAAACTTTAAATACAATTCAGAAAAGTTAAATACAAAAATAGTCAGGATATTAAATAATCATGTAAAAAAGCTTAAAACTAAAAAAATAGTGAGCCGCAACTTTTCATTTTATAAAAACAATCCACGAGGGTATGATTCGAACGTTTTAGCTAGGAAAAGTATAAAACGTTATTTTGGTCAAATTAGAACCTAAAAACATACCGTGGGCTCATATATTATAGACAATTAGTTCGAAATTTTAAATTTGAATTTTGAATGTTTTTTGTTTTAAAAAATACAGACAAATAAAATAAATTTATTGGTAGAAAATTGATGACTATAATGTACATATTTATAATTACTGCTAATAAAATTATATATAGGTTTATTGTTTTATTTCAACAAAATGAGGAGGAATTCCCTAAACATTTTCCATACTATATACCCATGTATGTATTTACTTAGTTTTAACGATTTTTTAATTACGGAAATTTTCAGTTGAAGCATTTTATTACAAAATCCAGATTTAAAATTTTTTCATAAGAAACTGTTTGTGCAAAACTCGCAATGAACTTCCTAAATTTAATATGTAAAACAGTTAAAATTCCCTATATTAAGTATCTGTATGTATGTAGTTATAGATAATTAGCAATAATTTTTACAATGAACAGACTTATATAATTATAGAACCAATTCTCAAATTCATAACTTGTTGATGTTTGATACACACAGGAAGACCGAGCTAAGAAATTCTGCCATTTGAACCCAGAATTTTCGTTCTATAACTGACTCAACCAGCGATCAAACTAATCAACTATGTACTGTGGTTAAATTTACTAGGTTCTTAAAAGTTAGTATACTATTAGTACCTACTACAGAAGGTATGAATATAAGATGTTTTTGTAACAATTTCACTATTTTTGCAATACAATATTGGTAAAAGAAAGTTTCTTAAAAATTATTAGCATAAATAGCAATATTCCTAACGCGTTTGCCCACGATCGAACGGAAATATTTAGTATCTACCCACCAACTACCCACTTACAAATGTGTGCAACAGTATGGCCGGCTATTAATAAAATTGAATCAACTACTGACAATTTTCGCCACCCTATTTTAAAAATTTTAAATGAAGCCGTCAAAAAGTACTTATGTTTTTATTGAAATTATTAAAATTTTAAACAATTTTTACTATATTGCTAATGAACAATTTCAGTTATTATTAATAGCACTAGTATAATAATTACATAACATGCTAAAGCAACATTATTTTACATTATTAATAAACAGGTAGTTATTTGAGGTTAAATATTAGCGTAAGTTTTCATTCGGTAGCTTATGCACGTCATATGACTGAATTGAGCTACAGCACTCCCATTATTTTTAATTAACGTTAGATGACTACGTACATATTGAAATTATCGACAATGAAACTTTTACTGAATATTGCTAATTATAACGATTGATGTATAACAAAATAATTATTATCACTCATACTGAGGATAAAAGATTGATAGATAATATCAGTCCAAGTCGATCTAGTTATGTAAAATACTATAGGTGTCAAGTATCTATTTGGTTGTTAAACTCCTTGGGTTATCTAAGCAGGTGTTAAAATGGTTTCTTGCTAGTATGAATTCATATGCTAGTATGAATTTTGAACAGCTGGATTTACCTCGTTGAGTTGAACTAAAATGACCACTACATCTGCTTAAATTCAAATTAAAAGAGTTATATCTAAATATTTTTTAATCAGAAATTGATATAAATAATCTAATGATTTTTTCAAATTGTTTTGTTTCGTCGATTGGTTCGGTCATCATGAGCTTTAATGTTTATGTAAAAAGTTTCTTAATTCAAAAGAACAGCTTGAGCATACAAAGAAGAAATTTTGTTTTTGGTGCTAGAGTTGATGTCTACAGAGACAATAGCTAAGCATACACGAGCGTTCGTTCCTGCAGGAAAGACGAATCCTGAGGGAAAGAATGCTCATTAATAGATAAATAAAGATAACTAGGTAATACATGATATCGAAAAATGGATGGCGCATCCTCGATCTCTTTTTGTTTTCGAGTTATGGCCAAAAGTTGGCTTTTTCGACATTTCGTTAAATGTCGATATCTCGGTTGTTTGCAAAGTTATAGAAAATATTTGCACCTTCTTCAAACAGTTTTTTTAAGAAAAATAAACTGGACTAAAAATGTTTTTAAAAATTTTCATTTGTTTCCGAGTTATAATATAAAATTGTATTTTTTAAATAAAAACCATAGTTGGCTATGACCTATGACATATTTAAATAGAGTTTTTTATCCTGTTTTCAATTATATATAACATATGGGGTCTATTATTTCAGTTTCATCCCGTTATATTAAAAAATGTTAAATAAAAATAAAAGATTGGCAAATTAAATATTGGTACACAAAATCATTATTGACATCAAAAACAATTGTCTCCAGTTGTTTTTAATAGGTGCTTTTAGTATCTCTAACTACTACTCGTATACCAACTTCTATTTAGTACCTATTTACCTGTTATTTCACAACAGTGTCAAATGGCTTATTATATAGACGAGTCTATTTTATTAGAAAATAATTTAATTTATTGAAAAATCTAGCAGTATGTGAAATGTTTTGTGATTTTGCTCTTTAATCTAACATTCTTCTAAATAAGAACAATTCTTGAAAAGAAAAAGCGTGCTATTGAAGTTAATAAGGTAATAACTTAATTCACATCATAATTATTGAAGTTCATAGTAGATACCTTTCTCTAAAAGCAGTAAAAAGCCAGGAATAAACAATTAATTCTAAATATTATTTGTTCCAATTTAGGAATCGATAGTAGATATTTGAATCCTACATTAGGAGCGTATGGTGAAATTTGAATAAAGATTTAGTGCTACACAAACATTAATCTATCTAGGTACCACGATTCAGTTCTAACTTCGTATCTTATCCAAGACATTTAAATTGCATCCTTCGTTTTATTGGTTCAATACAAAATTGTAATATATTGCATATACGTTATATAGCAACATATTATTGTAAAAATAATAATAATTACTGCATCTAATGCATTTTAGTGAAACTGTATGGTAATTTTTATGCAAAAACTGTCACTGTGATAGTGAAATAAAAGATATTCACAAAACACTTTTGAATAATTTTTTTATATTGTTAACAAGGAATGCCTATGGACTCACCTTTGTCAAGATTTGTGGCATGAGTTACTTTGAAATAAAAACAATATCGTCGATGATATTATTTAGAAGAAAGGATAACAGAATACTAGGAATAAATACAAATTTCAACAAACTTTTTCTGGATATAGGTTACAGCAGAGTAAACAAAACAGTAATAAAATCATAATAATAATAATAATAATAATATACTATTTTCTCCAAAAGTCACGAAAGTCAGCTGTTTCATTATCAATTTTAAACACGAAAGTCCAACTTTTCCTTAGCGACATACATAAAACCACGTGGGGTAAAGATTTTCTCGAAAGTAAACCTTCGGCGGCAGGAAAAAAAATAACTAGAAATGTGACATTATTTTAAATTTATTTACCATTTCAAATATAAAATTTTAGAGCGTAATTTAAAAATAAATAGATATAAACTTTGACTTTGACATTTAAAAGGTAACTTTTCCTGCCACGCAAGTTTCCATTCGCTCGGCTCGTTCCACTCACCTCGCAAATGAAAAAACTCGCTGGGTAGGAAAAGTTAATCTTTCCATCCTAATAAAACAATATACTATAATGCTCAAAAATAGACATTTGAAATTAAAACTAAAAACACAAAATTAACAAAAATTTCGAATTAATTATTCAAAAATATAATAAATTATTATTAATGAAAAATTCAAATATCTCCCCACTATCGATACTTATAAATTAAAATATTTTTCTAAAACTGACTGATTCAAAAAACATTTAATAGATTTATAAGAAAAAGAAATATTTGTAAGTAATTCCATGCATGTTTTGAATTTAAATTTGTAAAATATATTTTCCCCAAATATTACAGGTTGGTCAGAAGGAATCTAAAAGCGAAATTATTCACTAATTGAAATAAAAACTAGCAGTAACAACTTTATCATTTTTTTTATTAATTTATACGAGTTCTAGATTGTGTGGAATGCACTTATCAGGAGTCGATGCTATCAGGATTTATAATAATAGTACAACCTAGATAAGGTGAAGTGGGGCAAGTACAAAAACGGTCTATATTTCTTATTAGGGGCTGTCCATAAATTATGTAAGGACGCATTTTTTTTAAATTTTGACCCCCTCCGCTCCTCATATAAGGGCACGTAAAATTTTGGCAACCTCCCCCCCCCCCCGGGCACATCTTATTACGTAAGGATTATAAAAATTATTTTGATGACAAAAAGTGCTCACAAAAAAAGAACAGTGAAGACCGAAAAAAGGTCAACGGGGTATTTTAAAAATTTAATTTATAAACGGTATTTTACGATACTTACGTAAGGAATACGTCGGACCTTCTCCTCCCCCCACGTAAGGGTCCGTAAAATTTCCAATACCTTCCCCCCCCCCCTGCCTCTAAACCCTTACGTCATTAATAGATAGCCCCTTATAGCATTAGCGTTATTATAATAATTTAATTTTAGTATTTCAGTTCAATAAAACAATTTTTGTGTGATAATTTTATTTATTTATATGTGTAGGTATTACTTTAAAACTAAAAAGGATATTTTATTTAGCGGTAAAAAGCAATTTACAGCAGACTTTCTAACAATTCTACTCTTGCCCCGTAGTATATAAAAGTAGAACCCCCATTTTCGAGGTAAGTGCAATATAATTGACATATTTTAATATTTCCTATCCAAATACGAAATCACCAGGAAAATTTTGATTAGTCAGAAATAACTGCGCAATCGATTGGTACCGATAGATTGAAAATAAATCGGTTTAAAAGGCCAACTATGCAAAAACTACGTTGCACTTACCCCACTCTACCTTAACCCATTAAGTACCAACGTCCTCATTTGAGGACAGTAACTTATTGTAGGCCTTAACGAAATATATAACAATTATTCTTTTAATTATAATTTATGTCTAATTTCATAAAATATGCTTGGTACTTAATGGGTTAATACAAACTCGATTAAACTTCAAACTTAAAAACTATTTTTTTTATTAGAATATAAAATTCAAATCAATATCAGTACCTATCTAATCTATAAATGTAATTCTATTCTACATTTTCTATAAAGTAATTTTATTATCTTATTATGAATTTATATTAGATTTTAGATGTAAGTTATAAATACAATAAGCCGTCAACCTTATAGATAATTACCAAAGTAGATCAAAGAATTGCAACAAGTCTTGCATCAACCTCGAAACAGATGCACACCAGCGGAAGTGACCTGGCACAAAGCTTAAATATGTCAATTTTATATAATTTCTTTTAAAATTTTGAAATTTCTTTTTCAAATATGTCACGATCTAAAGTCAACAAGAGGAATAGTTGAAAAAGGATTTGGTAAAGCTCTATGGCTAGCTCTGGAGCAAATAAAAAAATGCTGAAGTTGCCTTAGCGCCCGTTGATTATTATTTCTCCAAGTTTAGCTACCCAAATTACGAATTAAGATTAAAAATCCGCACGATACAAAAAATACAAGAACACACTTGAGTTGCAAACAAAATAATTTATTGATATTTATTAATAATTTATTGATTGCGCTTACTTGCCAAAAAATAGCAAGATTAACCCCGGTATAGCTGATTTACAGTTTACTAAGGTGGTAACGACACTAAGCCGATTATAATAAGCTGATTTACAATGTTTGCGCTAGTTGGTAAATTTATAAATTTCACCCAATTTAAGGTGGTAGCTGTACACAATTTCCAACAACAAACCAAGAGAGCGATTACCTAAATGTAAGAGCTTAGAGATGACTCCAAAATAAAATCCCCAATAGACTGGGAAAGTATGACGTCAAAATATGGCCGATCTAACAACTGATGGGCAAAAACATTGCCGGGTGCATGCGTTATTTTAAACTTTTTCGTGATTTTACAATGTTTTAATTCAAAATTATGCCTTATTGCATTGGCCCAGGTCGCCCACATAATTCTAGACGAGAAAAGTGCAGTTTTTCCTGGAGTGCTATCAAAATGCACTTCCATAAAATGTACCCACTATCTACAGGAGTTTTCAGCTTTTTTATAAACACTAATTTCATCAAAAAATATCACTAAAATGGTTAAAACCATCGTTACATTGAAGCTATATGGTAACTAAACGCAAACAAAGTGAGGTTATCGCAATGTATCACAACCCATCAGTTGATTGATCGGCCATATTATGACGACACCACTTTCTCAGTATATTATAAATAAATAAAATTACCCTAAGCACCTTAAATAGATTTTCCTGAAAAATCAAAAATTGTAATATTGAATAAAAACTAAAAGATTTACCTCGTAGATGGTTTAGAGCTGATCTAATGAAACAGGATAGAAAATTATACTAAAAAGAACAGAACCGTCCTTAAAATTAACAAAAACATTGTAACCTGTTTTGAGCCACTACAAATATCTATTATATTAATAGAAACTTTTCTAAAGTTTCAAAGCTAATGAATTTTTATTCAGTTTTCCCTTGAAAATTTCAGTTTTTCCCAGCTACGTTCAGTTGTGTTGGATTATTTTGCACGAGAACCTTTATTTTATTATTTACAGTGAGTTAATGAAAAAATGAGATTTTATACCATAAAATTTCATTATGGAATAAAGTGCAGTTTACGTTATGCGATTTTGCTTACGATTTCTCTTGTATGACGGGTTTTGGTGGTTTTCTGTTCACGACTTTGTTTGCGAGTTTATCTTCTGGTCGAATTGTATAACGTGAACTTCGAAAAAATTGCTTACGGCAACTTGGAAGCAAAATCGCAAAACGTAAACTGCACTTAATTCAATTTATCGAACATTTTTATTAATATTGCGAAACATATGTATCCTTAAATATCAATTTGCATGTACCTTGTACCTATAATATATTTTTTAAATATTTAATATTGCAAGTTTTCAGATCACTTGGCAATTTTCTATTTTATTTGTTTAATTTTTATTATACATATTTCTTCATCTGATTTCACTTGATTAATAATTTATTATAATAATAAAATTAGATCTTTGCACTCTACTCGTTTATTATAAAGAGTAGAGTGCGAAGATCTTATTTCTTATTTTGCAGCTGTTTTATTACAGCCTCTATTATTTGTTTTTCGCTTCAACGAATCAATAGCTTCTTCCATCCAATAAACAAAACATTTTATAATTTTATTATCTCAATTTAATAACAAGACATCCCTGCTCTAAACTCAATTTAAGACAGCGCAAACACACTCAGAAAATGGATTCCTCAATAACAACATTCTGACAATTTGGATAATGATTGGCTAACTATAGGTGATCAATACTGGCGCAATATTGCATACCAAGCTTCAGTCAAATTTGGAGCAATACTGATTAACCGTATTGGCACAATATAGATTTCTTAAATTGCCGCAACATAGAAAAACAATATTAGATGAAGATCGGCAGGCAATATTGGATCAATACTGCACCAAGCTGTAGTCAAAATTGATGCAATATTAATTATTGATTGTACCAATATTGGATGAAAGATCTATTAGAGACAATATTGGTTATCATATCAATGTTGTCCCAACATTGCGGGAACATTGGGTGATACATAGGTAAAGTACAGAACATTACAAGTACGTTAGGTAGTCATAAAATAATGGAATCAAAATTAAAAATTGTCAAAACTATCCAATAACCTTTAAATTGTATGAATCAATGATGAAAATTGAATGAAAAAGCAACACAGTAAAACTATTTTCCTTAAATTTTCGAGTAAAATGTTCAATTTATGGGCACAGAACAAAAACACAATTTTAATTTTTCATTTTTTAAGAAATGAAATTTTACACTTTATTTAGCAAACATCCTGTTATTGTGTTTGTGCGCATCAGAATTAGATTAAAAGCGACAATTACTTGTTTGACATCGATGTCCGTCGAAATTTAGGGGATGACACTGCTAGAATGTCGAAATTCGGCAAGAGTGGCAACCTGCAAGGCTCTCCCCTATTGATACAGCCGGAGATGCAGGTTTTTTCTAGATAATTTGAGCAAATGGCAGCTAATTTTGAAAATAGCAATATGATTACTTTGATTAGGTATTTGTCCGTTAGTTTACCGTGAAGAAAAATAAATTGAGCATCAGATGAAATTAATAAACAAAGCAAGCTAAAAAAAATTTTTAGTAAGCAAATCTAAAGTAATAAATAAAAAAATCTCCCTTCTTTATATTCCAAAATATGGAACAAACACAAAACAATTCTTTTCTGCAGAAAAAGCTCAATGCAAAAATTAGTAAATTACTTTAAAAATAATAAAATCTAAAAGTAAGCAATATCGGCAATATCGGTACATTATGCACATACTATTTAAAAAATAAAAAATATAACTTTTGACAATAATTATTGAAATATCATTAGATAAATAATCGACTCTTTTATATGACAAAAAATAATATGCCCAAGCTTTTTGATATTTATTAAAAATAGCATCGTATCTCTTTCCAACCTTCGTCATCCTTCCAACATTAAAATAACACTATCCTGCGAGATGGCCCTTATGGTCTGCATATTGCTTGAATACTAGAAAATAAGTAAAATTAAGAAATTTAAGTCTCTCAGTAACATTTGAAACTATATAGGAAGTCAAGATTCTTTTAAAACATGTAAATCATTAGAAGGTATAGAACTGTTATTAATTCTATATTTTGCAGACCTGCGGTCAGAAAATAAATTTCTCAAACTTACAAATTAATAGACCAAGTTATAATTCTGTTAAAACTTTTGAAAAATCCCCGTAAACACTATGAACCTAATAGAATCCCTCAAAAGCCCTTGTGATGTAATTCTGAATACTTAACGAGATTCGTAGTAGAACGCTCGACGTCATGAATCTTCCCTATTTACAGACTTAACAACAAAACTATAACTCGTTTTCCAAATAACGAGCACCCTCCACCGATTTTCAAATGTAAATTTAATGAAATTATATAAAAAATTGAAATACTGGACGTTTACGTTAAAAGATACAATTATACGTACTACCTATATTGTTAACATAATAATAATTATTATTATCACAAAAATTATTCAATATTTTTGTTTTCTGTTGAAAAAAATACTTATAAAATTAAAGTTTAAAATACTTAACCATATTAAAATTATATAATATCTATATACTATTAGCTCGTATATAAGCTCGTTTATACATAATTTATTATATTATAATAATAATGATAATTATTTACTATGTTATTTTACTTTTAAAAACTTAAAAATATTTTCTTTCTAAAATATTGACGGATTGTTAAAATTTTTAGTTTAGATTTTTATTAATTATTATTATATTTTGGTATGCATTTCAATTATTTACAAACACAATTTTTAAGCAGAGGCAGTGCTACTAAGTAAGTTAACTTTTAACACTGCACATATGAATATCATAATGTCATAAATTTGAGTTTTTTATTTATTTTTATTCCGTATTAATGTAAAGAGTAGCCTTGCTTCATTTATGTATATTTTGTGATGAAATAATTAATCTGTTCTTGAATAATTTAACTCAATGACCCCTTACGTAAAATAATAAATCCAACAATATTGAAACACGTGTAAATGGACATTTTAAAGGAAAATTAAACATGATGTTTAAGTGTCCTTTTTATTGCCAATTCAGGTTTTGTTACGCAAAATATTTGTAAGAATTTTAGTACCACATATAAATGCCTTCATCTATTCACATTTTATTATGAAATATACTACGAACTGGTGGACAGTAACAAGTAATAACAACTATAAAACTATAATTTCATATTACTAAAGTGAAACGCTACGAAGGAAGGATATAAAATTACGAACTACCGAAAATTAAATAAAAAAGAGTACTCGTTAGTTTTATAATTTCAGGAGATGACTGAATTTCCGTTTCTAATCTGAATGAATGAATGAACTGGAACGAAAATTAAACTGCTCGGCGACATAGTGGAAAGAGAAACGAGCACAGTTAAATTGAAAACAAACTTAATCTAAAAATTTGCACTTTCCAACCCCACCTTTTTCTAACAAATCTTATAATTAGCAAAATTCACAAAGTGCCTAATTAAAGAGATTTCAGAGAAATATTAATCTCGATATTAATAGATACATAATTTAAAAAGTAAATAATTAATCAAGTTAGTCATGTAGTAAATTCTGTTACATTTGAAGTAGGTTCTGCTAAGTTTTAAATCTCAGGTATTTTAGAGATGTTTATGGAAGCTTTGAAAAAGTATACTTGTAGGTAGCAGACCTAATAATTGATGTTTTTTTAAGTTCAAGCAGTAAATATGAACTGGGTGTTAAAAGAAAATCGGATTGCAATAATTGCGTTACATAAATATGGCAAAGCAATAATTGAAATTTTTAATTTACACTTTACCGTTCAGCTTGTTAATGCTTCTTCCATAGTCAAAATAATATTTTTATATTGGTGGGATGTGTACGAAGGGGAAATACTTACTGTCACATTTTTGTGAAAAAGTTGTTAAAACATTGTCTCCGATCTACCAACCAATGCTAAATGGGCTAGTAAAATCTCTTAACCTTCCAGGCCACGGGTGGACTGGGTGAACCATTCCAGGTTTCTATTCTTTAGAATATTAATATTCTTCTCCGCAACGGCCATACATATTTGAAATAATTTATCAAGTCAAAAGGAAAATTTTGAGTGAATTTAATCTAATTAGATATTTACAATATTATTGATGAAATCTATATAAAAATTCTGAAATTTTTTATTTTTCAATTTTAGTGCAGTAACATGCATTAACATTTATGCAACAGAACTTAGGGTACTACTAAGTATATATTCGTAAATCAACTTATACTGTTAATTACATAAATAACTCGAATTGTACAAAACAAAATTAATATTTACACACTGCAGTAATAAAATCCTTCAAATTTACAAAACAGACTAAAATAAAACCCGATTCAAATAACAAAAAGCATTGCAGATATAAGGGAAAAACGTACCCATCGGAGTAGTTACCTTAAGAGATCAGAGATAAAAAAACGCCAAAGGAATACTTTGAGTTACAAAACAAATTTAAGCTCCTGGCTGCATTACTAATTTTTAAGTAAACAAAAGCTGGGATATTGTTATATAAGAATAGATTTTAAAGTACAAATAATTCATTCTAGTGCGTAATGTATGTTATATAGATATATAATATGTCTGTGTACGCATATAAATAAGTCCGTTTCTTCCAAGTTTATGAATACAGAACATTTTCAAATTAAACAATTTTGCTAAAGATTTTTTTAAAGTTATATTCCCTCTCAAAATAGTGACTTTCTAACTTTCTATAACCGTTGGTTGAATATACAACAGAAATTCTAAACTTCAATATTCGGACTTCAATTTATATTAGCTATAAGCCCTCTAGTGTACAAGAACATTCTGTGGTTGCAATAATTTGTATCTATATTTACTTTGTTGTGGTTGGTTGAACTTGAACTTCTATAGTAAAAATTTAGAAAAAAAACTCGTGCATCCTGACCTTTCCTAAAATTAAAAATTTCTGTTTATTTTAGAAAATATTATAAATAAGAAAATAGGATATGCACTAAAAATTGAAATGAATACATATAACGCACTCGTTTATCAATATTTCATTAACCCATTAACGCCCGTTGTACCCATTTAAGTACAGTTTTTAAAGCATTTACTTAAATTTTAACCCTTAATCGCTATCGTGCGGTCACTGAGACCGCTACAAATTTTAATTTGTGTCTATTTTACGTCTCGTTCAAAATTAGTCATTATGGGTTTCAGTACCTTTAGTTACATCACTCCTAGTATGTTGACAAACGGGGGTAGTCGAAAGTTGCCTTGTTTTATTTATAGAAAGAAAACAAAACAGCTAGCGGTCACTGTGACCGCACGATAGTGTTACTGTAATTATTATGTTTCTAGTAAACGTCTCATTTAAAGATTATAAAATATAAACTATCATTATTATTGTTCGTACAACTGTGCAAAAGTCTTAGCACACCTTAATGAATTTCTAATTATTATATAATTTCAATTCATAAACCAATATGTTTGCAGGGCAGTGCGAAATTGTGTACAAATTGCATACAAAAACGGTGATTTTCAGGTGTTGTGATTTTAGCGATATAGTTGTTTTTTTAAAAAAATTTTATTTTAATTATAATTATTCAAGTATGTACTTCAAAATATTACCATTTAGTTTGCTTAAATATGTTTTAGATTAAGAAAAAAAATTAAATTTTAGTTATGCCGTATAAAGGTGTGGAAATATGCTAATAATTTCATTTTGTGTTATTAAAAGTTAACAAAATTTTAAAATTAATTACTTTTTAATTTTTTCTGATTTATTAGAATACCAAATAAAACATCTGTTGCAAAAAAATAGCAAAAAGTTAAGTTGTACGTGAGTTAATGAAAGAAATAAAGCGCGGTCACTGTGACCGCACAGTAGTTATAGTGTAACAATTACTTGACGTTAGTTATTAAGGGTTAAATAAATTGTTTAAAAAACACTAAAAAGATATTAATTTACCATTTTTAACAGGTTAAGACCGAGAATATCTAAAAAAGGATTCAACAGGTGAAAAAAAGAATAGGAATACAATACAAGGCTTACAAAACGAAAATAATATCACAATTCAAGATTTTTTCTTGAAAATTTTCAATAAAAATAACAAAGTACGACATTGTTTTGCCCAGTTTTTCGATATCTATATAATATCTCGAGATATTGCTAATTCAAAATGAAGAAAATTCGCGATATTCCGCTATTTGTGTTTTTGGAATTAATCACTACTATTTTATTGTGAGCTGTGCGCTTTGTTTATAAATAAAACTATGGACTGTGCGTCTTTAATATTTATTGTACAAACTGGTTGAGAGGTCGCTCTGTTGAGGTTCCTCTCGTGTGGAAGATTGAAACTCTAATAATAAAATGTGTGATAACTGCAGACAAGAAGACCTCATGTGAATTTAGGGAAAGCTGACATCTAAACTGGTCCTGTCGTTATTCGCCTTCTTGGAAACATGATAAAAGCGTAACGAATGTGTCAGTGATCCAGAATGCCAGCTAAACCCTTTGGTCCCTCATCTGCAGCTCTAAACTTAAATTACCCATTGTGCGTAATATTTACAACTTTCTATTTACAACTTCTTATTCTATTGAATATGTACAAATCTTAAAACTACCTAAAACTACCTAAAACTAATATCGTTCGTGTACCGAACACAAAATGTATGTTTTAAGAAAAACCCATTTTGCATCAGAACAAGTCTTGTATGAAACACGAGGCCCGGCCTCGATGGATAATTTTCACGTCTGGTTATAAAAAGTATCACTTTTACCTCTTGTTGCATAAATAGCTATTATTTCACGATTATATTAATTTGATCTTGCATCGCATATTATATAACTAGAAAAAAGAAAAAAATTATTTTTCTCTTGGGTACGAGTATTAATTAATTGATAATTTAGTTATTTTTGGGAGTTTATACATATTTTAAATTATATTTATACACTACCGCTCAAGTTTGGAAGCACGTATTTTATACGATTATAAAAATTGCTTTTACAAGAATACTAACTTATTGAAGATCACAGTAAATTAAAAAACGACTCTGTAAAATACAAAAACTATTGTCATCTGTATCTCAGAAACTTAGTTACAGAAAATAGTAGTTATATTGTTACATCAGTTATATAATGACCTACCCACTATGACATCAACATTTTTAGTTCTTTCTAAAAAAAATTAGCTATATAAAGTTATTTGAAAAACTCTCAAATAAAATTGTATTTTTATCTGATGAAGAAATGATTTGATTATTACCTACGAAGGTTTTAATTTCTAGATAATACCATGGATAATACAACTTATTGCAGATGTTGGTGGTGGTCAACTCCTGATTACAACATCCCAGTAACAGAAAATCAACACACGTATTAGAAATACCAACAACGCAAGTTACTATTACTACATGCGTACCGTTCAAATCGAATTTTGGTTTCCTATACAACATATTCGACTCACGTATTTTTTTGAATGTAGGTAGGTACATTCAAAAATTATAGATATTGATTCTTAAATTACGACATGAATAATTTACCCTTACGTGAAAGTATTTAAAATAAGTTTTACCGAAAAGATCTTTCGTAAGCAATTATGCTAATAAGAATCAGTAGAATGAAAATGCAGTAATTCAAAATATTTTGCAAAAAAACTTTTTTGAAAACATTCTAGCATTTAAGATGTACTATTTACAGTAAAATTTAGTTTTACCGAATAAGTGTGAATTCACAATGAAGATAAACCTAAGGCAAAAAACTAATTGACGTCATGCAGCTTAAGATTTCAACATTATTCGATGTTTTATTAAGCTTTTATTTGCATTTCTATCTCTTTTATGTATACGTATGTAAATATAGGTATATTTTTATTAGAGCATTTGATGTTTGAACTTAGGTACCACTGCTGACGGGGTAGAAACAAAAATATTTGAGAAAGAAAGCAAAAAAAGCGGGAGTTATGAATATAATCAATATTTGATGAAAAGCGATCTAATACAATAAAAAAAAAAGCAAAAACTAGTAATGCAATAATAGAGCTCATATCCCGATTGTTATCGATCTTCAGTTACATTTAACCAAAAATAGAAAGTAAGGGGGCGTCCATTAATTACGTAAGGCATTTAGGGGGGGGGGGGTCAGCCGAATCTCACCAAATCTCACGTAGGGGTGAGGGGGGGTCTCGGCAAATATCACGTAAATTTTTTGTGTTTATTTTTAATATTTAACTATTCTTAAATAAAAATAATTAGGCAAAAAATGCTTTTTTAATAAATTCAACACAATCAAGCACAGATTAACGTTATTTACACTAAAAATACGCATTTTAAAAAATCTCACGTGAGATTAGCAAGGGGGGGAGGGGGTTAAGTCAAATCTCACGACATCTCACCAAGGGGGGGGTCTAAAAATCGTCAAAATCACCTCACGTAATTAATGCACGCCCCCTAAATAGAGAGAATTCATTGTAAAAGAGTTATTTTAAGCAAAATATATATAATCAAAATATAAAATACCTACTACATAATATAATACGTACTGGCTATAGACGTTTTATATTATATACATATTATTTATAATTTATTTCATTTTAGAGTCCTTACTTATGTCGAGATTAATCAATGATTTAAAAACGTCGACTGTTAAAATAGCATTGTTTTAAGGGGGAGGGGGGAAAATACTCTTACTAAAAATTTAGATTAAAAATTTTTTTTTAATATTTCAAAAGATGCATGTCATTAAAATCTTAAAGTTTTCTTAAAATATCTGATTTTTGGACTCGGTCTGCTAAGGCAAACAGCCGCAAATATTGCCACCAATCCTTTTAACGAGGTAATATAGAAGAGTATGAATAATAATTATTACGAGTCTTTTTATTAACAAAACTTGACACCAATATTGTACTAGAATCGAAACCCAACGTATAAACGGATTCGGAAGTACTCATATAGGTAGTATATCCTATCTAAGTATTTGTAAACTTTTTATTTCAGATTTCAGCCAACTAGGTATACCTTTTTTGAGTGTTAACTTCTGGTCCTGCACACCCGGTATATGGATTACAAATTAGCCGAAAATGTTTTTCTATTGTACAATATAATATCGTATATAAAATATACTGAAAAATCAAAGAAGATCTGTTGTGTCCTTTTCCATAAATTCCATAAAATACCTATATTTTTTAAGCAACGATTCAATCGGTTTCCCCCTTAACCCTACAGTGAATACGTCAACAAAAATCACACCAGTGCATGTTGTATATGTTTTTCTACATAGGGCCTGTCAGGCCCGTAGCTTTAAATCGACGAATATTGGGATATTTCGGGAAAATAAGAAAACGTATTGCATTTATTAAACTTTATAATAAAATATTTAAAAAAAAACAAAATTTTTGAAATAAATCAAAGAAATTATTACGAAATATTCAAAAAGTCAAATGCGTCTGAATCTTGCACTTTGCTGAAGTCATTCAAGTTGCATATATTGCATTACGGTGACTTGTAAGAATTACAAAGATACTTTTGATAATATAATTGAATTACATGGAAATTATAATAGTTTTATTATTATTTTGCGAGTAATGATTACAGCAATTGTTATACCAGCTGAAAAAATGTTTTTACAAAGCTTATTATGCGATTGGAAACCGACTACAATTTTTAATATAAAATAGTAACGCCAGTGCATACTAGGCCTAAAGCCCTTTTATTGGCAATCCATTTAACTTTTCCAAATTTTTTAAACACATGTCGATGTCTTTTCATATTTTAGACAGTTACTAATGATATGGTGAAATTTATTTAAACGGTTATTTATTTATATTCATTTAAGTGTTCACTCGAGCCTGCTAGGCCCTACGTATGCACTGTAGGGTTAATGCATTTCACAATTCCTAATATTAGTGTTTTGATTAAAAATAAAATATTTTATCTTAAGTTTATATAATTCTATATAACCTATAATTCAAATTAAATTATGTTTGAGTGAGTGAGGTCTCAAGTTTCCCTTAATTGAGAACTAAGAATTCGACCGTATCCTTACTTCTTCAACAAACATATACATAACTGACATCATTAAACAATAAACACAACTATCAAGTTTGGATGTTATCAAACTATAAATCCTCAATGTAATTACACTTGAAGGGTTTCACCAACTTATAGGGAATTATAACAAGTTGTAAGTTTTTCTTGTAAAATATTCGAGTCTTTCCAGCTGAAATTGCCCAATCACACAACCAGAAAATAATAATATTCTGATCACTTCTTATAAGAGAAAAAATAAAATTAAAATTAAGAAAAACGAAATAAATAATAAAAAAGCACTAAATAAAAAAAGGTCGTAAAAAAGAAGAAATATCATTCACTCATTAGCTCTCTATAATGTATGTTTTCAATAATTGTTTTTAACACATTAGTATCGAATTTTTGTCTGTCAATTTTATACACCATTTATAATCCCTACATAATAATTAGTTTGGTCGACAGAAATTTCCAAAATTTTAAAATCCATTTACTACCCTTATCCATTGGGATATCGGTCTGCCGACTTCGATTCAATAGCCAAGAAGTTCTCCATATTTACCTCACACAATTTCATGACGCCTAAAATGGAGAAACTCCAACCGTCCTAGTCTAAAGCCTAGACTACAGCATACATACGTAAACTTCGCGCATTTTGCATTAAAGTGTAGGGTATATACTATAACCATAGTATCTATAACGTAGGTAGTTTTAAGGATTTACCAATAGGTCTTGGAAAATAAATTATTAAAATTCTGGTTTCATAGTGAAACCACTAGGAATGTAAAAATTTTGAATTTTGGATCCATTAATGGTCGGTTATAATATTATTATAGATACTATCTTCTTCTTCACGTACCTATCCTCTATCCTATCTTCTTCTTCATGTACCTATCCGTTACCGGATGTTAGCGATCATCTTGGCTGAGCCCACAGATACATTTTGGGCTTTATATCGCAGCAGTCACAGTGTATTCGACGCGACCAGGATTTAAACCGAGGTTGCCCGCTTCCGAGTCGGCCGGTGTAGACTTTAAGCCATACTGGTGGTTATTTTACACATACAATGTACTATTCCTAATAGAATTAAGAATATCTGAACATATACCAAGCGGTGGAAAACTGTATACGAGACTTGACAATTACAAGTTATTGTGCTAAAATTCAAATTATAATTAAGGTGACCATATTATTTTCACGAAAAAAAAGTACATAGCGGCAACAAGGTAATTACCTAAAAAATAAGGTCAATGGCGTACCTAAAAATATGATCCTTATAGGCCCCATACACCTGCCAACAAATTGCGCAACGGAGGCTGTTGTGCAAACAGTTGTATAGTGTATAGGGTTGTTTGACGTTCTGTGCAACTATGGGCATATATGGGTAACCTTGTTACAACATGTTTGTGCAAACAACCTGTTTGCGCAATTTGTTTGCAGGTCTATGGGGCCTATTACGAGGAATTTTTGTAAATACAATTGTAGTGGTAAAATTGTTAATTTTATATTTTACTCTTTTGAAGTAACGAGGACTTTTGAAGTGTTTTTTTGTCAATCGAAAAAATAAGTACATTTGTTTGTACTTCGAGAAGTTTTACAGTACATAGGACATCGTTCCAAAAAAAGTACTGTTCTACTAAAATAAGTACTTACATATGGTCACCATAATCACTTAGATTTTTTTTAATTAAAATAAAATTTTAAATAATTAGATGTTTAAGTTTTACATTAATTTTATTAATGGCCGTATGCACCAACTACAAATACCACTATTTGTCGAATAAAATGACATTATTACAATGCAAAACAATGCAAAATTTTGTTTTTATTCGACAAATAGTGCTATTTGTAGTTGGTGCATACGGCCATAAACTAATTAAAAGTCAAAAAAACGCATAAGGTATTCGTCAACCTACTTTTATCAAGACACTCATGTTATATACATTTACAGGTTTATTGTAAGGAAAATGCTGAGTTCTAAATTATTCCACCACTCTTACCAACTCTCGTGGAACTTGTACACATTTCCCAGTTACGTACCAATTTAAACAAAATTTTTGTTTAGGAGTCTTGAACAATATTGTCTTAGTACGTAAGATATTTATTAGATAGTAGTTTTTCGTCCTTTTTGATCAAATTATTATTAAAAACTTGAAAAATGGGATAAATTTTGTGAAATTAAGCACAACATTTTATTATAAAAGAAGTAAATTTATTAAACGAATTATACATTGACAAAGTTATTGAGAAGGTATACATTTAACTAAAAAAAAATTTAGTTTGCCAAAAAATGTGCTGGCTACTCTTGGCCAAGCTTCTCAACTTTTGTCAAAATATGTTTATAATGAAGTCATAATATCTTTAAAAGTCACTTTGATATAAATCAGTAATTATTTTACGGTAAATAAAGTTAATATTCCATAAAATTATATTAATGTTAGATTTTAAAAGTATACGTAAACTGAACACTGGGGTCTGAGATACCCATAAAATTTTATTTTCAATTATTGTAATTCGCTTAACGACTAAAAGGCACCTACGAATATTCACACCAACTCAGATAACTTTGAACTTAATTTACAAGAATGGATTTAAAAAAAAAATCATTACAGCTTTCACATATGGCATTAATTTATATGATGTTTAGGGTTTCTGAGACCCCAGTGTGCAGTTCCACGGTTAATTACCTTTCATTTATAATTATTACAATTAATAAATGTTGTTTAATAAAAAAACATGAAGTAGTATCCATTTAAATCGTATAAATCAGTAAAATATATTAGGCTCAATTTACATTTGAGGAGTTTGGTAATAATTCAGGAACTCTTTTAAATAAAATCAACTTTTGAAAATGTTAAAATACTCTTTACATCTTTCTTCACAATTCCCAATAGGCTCGTTTATTAAAATACCGAATAATATCCATACCTTCAAATATTTTATTCGGTCAAGTTTCCTTGTTTTATATAGCTGTACGTGTGCTATGTGTACATAATAAATATAATAACTAAATTCAATAAAATAATGTTAAACAATATCGAAAAGAAGAAATTTTTCATCAATAATAATAATTATTGATGAGAAATTATTAAAGAAGTTATAATATTATATATAGTAGATGAATTAATAAATAATTGCCTTTACAATCCGAAACTTGAATATAAATAGAATGTACTCTTATAGATTATTTAATTAAGTGCTTAGTTTAGTAATATATTGAGATAGATTCAAAAAGCTTATAAAATGCAGTGGAGAGGATGCAGCTCCACGATATACGAGCATTCGTCTTTTTCACGCTTTCCTTTGATATTTGCTTCGAGAGAAAAATATTAAGGTACATACCTATATATTCATATTTATCCACTAAGAAGCATTACTTTCCCTCGGAATTTGCCTTTCCTGCAGGAATGAACATATTGCCAATTTTGTCAACCTATCTAATTCTATCCAACGTTCTGCTGCATTGTATAAACTTACAAGGGATGACAACATCCAGTATATCGGCAACTGATGTCCCAATTTTTTTAGGTGTTTCTAGGAGCCTAAAAAATGATGCCGTGTTTCGGGGATTTCACGAATGTTCCCTTTTTTTGAATTATGAATGTTTGAAATTGAAAAAAGTAATTTAACTCATTTACTGTTACCTATTTCCAATTGCATACGAGGCGTAATTCTATTTTATCACTTGCTAGTTTTGAAAATTATCTACTCTTAATTTATTATTTGAATTAATTATGTTTTAACATTTTATTCATTTTTTAAAATTTATTTCAGAACACGTTATTAGTTGGGCAATTTCAAAAGTAGCTAGTATAAGTATATCATTAATTTATTAATTTTTTTGATTAATAATTATTTAATTTAAAAAAATTAAAAATTTGAATAATTAATTTAGATAGGTAAGTACCTAATAAATTACATCATTTTCAAAACTATCAAGTTATAAGAAAAAATATTGGCCTGTATGGAAGTCGAAACCGGACTTACAAATTTTTAGTTTAACCACTGGACTACGACAGTAACTTGAAATGATAGGTAAAACAATAAATTAGTTAAATCACTTTTTTTAATTTCAAAAATTCATAATTCGAAAAAAGGAGCATTCGACAATTTTCTTGACTCATAAAATCATCAAAAAAAGATGGATCCAGATTGCCGATGTACTGGATGTAATGGGTCCTTGTTAGTGATCTCCGAGGCAGACTGTCACGCCAAAAACAATATTATATAATGACCCCCCTTACACATGAGTTAATATTGTATGTAGAAAGGTTCTCTTGATACCGTCACGTTGGTGATATTATGTAGGATAACAGCTACGTCTACTTCCTACGACATTAGGATCTCCTACTAGTTGCTTGATGCCTTGCTTTTTATGTGCGAGTCGCTAAGACTGTGTTCACAGAAAGCTTTTATAGTGGTCCCACAACCAATTTATTGATGACAAAATTGACTAGGAAATTGGCAAAAACATCAATATTACTAATCGACAATAATTATTGATGGTGGCGCTTCCTAAAAATGCTTCGTGTGAAGGCAGCCTTATGATAACATTTAATCTTTCAAGTTTTTAATCTCCTAAATAAAGAGATGGTTGAACCTTTCTGCGATGTATCATTATTTTTATTGAGTAGTACAGACAATAATAACGAGCCTTTTTAAATTTCAAGCTTGCAATTATTTAAAATTTAAACGCCATATAATTCATTTTTGTGAAATTATAACTTTTAATTATTATTGTTGTCGATATTTTTCCTGGTTGAAATTTTAAACTTTTTAAGGAACCGGTCTTAAGAATCAAATTTTTTTCAACTATCGATTCACCATAATGTAGAACATAAGATGATTAATGAACAAATGGAAAATTAAGTTAGGGAAGGTTCGGCACTACTTCGTGGTTGATATTATAAAATTAATAAGATTTACTTAATAGATTTGAAGTCACCGAATAATTGGATAATTTTAATTAATGTAATTACACCTTTTAATGGCGAAAGATTAAACTTTTTATTATTACTGACGATTGATGAAGTAGTCGGGTTGAATGCATTATGTTTATTCTATAAAAAAACGGCAACCATCATACGTAATTGCAAAAAATTACAGGATTGAATGCAAGTTTTAAAACGCGTATTTTACTACATACAAACAAAATTGATTTTCATTCGATTCTTGCATTAGAAACCTGAATTCAATTTTTTAATATGTAATTATATAATCCACTATGTGTTTGTAATCGTGGTACACTGACCACAAATGACTGGTATTTGACACAAGCGATTCTCCGATAGTATGATAATTCATTGATTGTCAAACGCACAAAACAGACGAGAAACTACACTTGCAAATTGGTTGCAGTTGAGTGTGTTGAGATATTTTAATTTTCAAACACTTATAAAAACAAAGCTGTAGGTATAAGCAACAAAACAAGTTATTGCAAATTACATTTGTAAATTGTGTCGGTAGTAATGATCGCCATTATTTGTTCGTCATCTGGTAGGAAAATTCGAAATAATCACTGATAAGCAAGCTCATGTATATTCGTGACAATGTGGATTCGCCTTTAGAGCAATGTTCATACAGGCGAAGAAATAAAAACAAGAGCCTATTCGTAGATATTTAAACGTTCAACGTAAATGGTTAAATATTACAAATAGAGTATAAATAACCTAATCCACAAAATGAATATTAGGAGTATTATTTATAAAATATCAAATAATCTATAACTATAATAATATAAATTATAATATTATTTACATAAATAATATTGTAATATAAATATTTTAAGAAAAACCGGTACTTTTTTTTAAAGCAATTTTTGTTTTACATGTTTATTGTACGTAGTCAGTCGACACTGCTTCAAGATATTTAAAAGGTTAAAAAACTAGGAGACTAGCGCCATTTAGTAAAGTGCATTCTGTGTCCGATGTTATTGCTCGGTGCATGGCAGCTGCTTATTGAATGAAACCTGCATTTATAACCGGTCAACAATCTCGTACACAACATCTCGTAAGGTCACAAATATGTTATTGTCTAAAAGTTGATTACACTAAAACTTACCATTTCATATAATTAATCCAAAGTATGTGTAATAAAAATAACTAACACAAACACACACCATGCGTTTTTTGATAGCACGCACACAACTTGCACCAACCCACTGACTAAACAACCCGACGTCGCTCACGAAACTGGAATTGGTCTGGAATTTTAACATGTCGTGCTGTAAAAAGGAAGCTTACCACGAACACGTACGATACAAACCGAACAAAGTAAGAACTAAAGTCACATCAAATCGGTAAGCGCCAGTTATTCTCTAGTCACATTATGTTTTTTGTATTTTGTCAATTTTTAATTTGTACATTCAATAAAAAATATTTTTAACCGCAGAATTTTATTTAAAAAACTTAAATCTTCCTATTATAATTGCGTATTTTATAAAAATGTACAATACAAACAGTCGCATTCGTAGGTACACTTACGAAATTTGACTAAAAATCAAAATATTTCCTTCAGAAGTCTGAAAAAAGGTAATTACTTCGAGTTAACTAATATAGACTATGTAATTTAAGAATATTGAAAAAAAATGGAATATTTCGCTGTGCAAACTATGCCAAAATAACGATAATGCAAAAGTATATTTTAATGATATACTTAAATTCAGTCAGTAAACTCTCGATTATGGAGGAGCATGGTCAAGACCGTATAAACATTCTTCTATAGTAAGAGATTCTGCTACTTTGAGAAAGGTAACGGATATGCCTGGATTTTCCCACAACAAAAACTTACATTTACAGTAACAATTTACACTCATTTTTTATATTGTAGGTAAATTCACATTATTTTGAATATTATTATTTGGCCAAATGTAAAAATAATTAAATTTAAAAATTTTAAATAGCAGATTTTACGAGTTTTAATATTAATTTACTCTTCGTAAAAACCTTAAAGAAATTAATACGTGGGGTGTTGTGGCCACCAGGCCACCCCACATCGTATACCTAATTAAAGGTTAAAAACTTGCATAAATAAAATGCAAGAATTTGAAACTTGTAGAATCTACAGAAATTTAAACGCGATAATTACAATAAAGGATGATTCAGATATTATGTATACCAATACCCGGCATGCACAAACCTGCAACAACACGTTCTAAATGGTTTAGCTCACATATGGCCCGGCCGATACCGCACAGACACAGCACGGAACGGATCGACAGAAGTGGACATACGAGGGAAGTTCAGTAAGTCGGGTAAAAACAAGGAATTTCTTTGATGGATACATTTTTTATTATTTTCCAACATAGTCTCCTTTTGATAGGATACATTTATTCCAACGATGTTTAAGTTTTGAAATACCGTCTGTAAAGTAAGATTTATCAAAACCTTCAAAATATGCATTAGTTTATACGAATACATCATCATTTATGTGAAATCTTCTCCAGTAAGCCATTTTTTAGATTTGGAAATAGGAAATAATCACAAATCTGGAAAATATGGTGGATGAGGAAGTAATTTATAGTTTGCAAATGTGGTCGTTTCTGCTTTATTTCGTCATTAAGTCGATCTAGTAATGAGACATAATATAAGTTCTGTTGTCGTTTTTCGTTTTTTCAAGTACCTAATCAATAAATATTATGCCACATGCATCCCAAAATGCAGTTACCATTATAACCTTCCCAGCTGATGGAACTGTTTTTGTCTTTTTTCCTGCTTCTACCCATTATTTAGACTGTTCTTTGATTTCTGAATGCATGTTTCATCAACAGTAATAAATCGACTTTCATCTGCGATCAACCAAAACCATGTCACGGATTTTATCGATGTTTTCTTGAGCAGTGACTTTACTTGGTCCATCTGGACGTTCATCAGCATCTTTTGTGCTGGTACGACCACAACGAAATTCCATGTATCATTTTAATCGACGGTGCGGAATTCGGATAACATTTATCCAACTTTGTTCTTGTTTCTATAATTGCTTTTCGAGGGGAAAAATAGTGTTTTATTAATACGCGAAATTCACTTTTTTCAATTTTTGCAAACAAACTTGCATAAATAAAATTAATAAGTTGCGTCATTTCAATCATTCTCACGACAAAAATAATTGGCAACACCGTTTGAAATTTTTATATGTAGACCAGTGATAGACTGAAGCTGTAAAATGTTTTTTTGGTTTTTGAATTTGTGGCCTCATTGAACTTATTGTTCTTATTGAACTCCCTTCGTACTTTTGGGGAATGTTTTGCAGGTGTCTGTACGTGTCTGTATGCATTTGTCTCACGTTGACTGTATAGATGTGAATAAAAAAACGGAACCGCTATAATACTGCTTATTTTTTTTCCATAATTTTTATTCCATAAATATTTTATTTATTTTATTAACTTCTCATGTTAAAGCGAATCCTGTCCATTCGAAAAAAAAATTCTTTTTTTTTTCTGAATATTTGCAACCTATTTAAGAAAAAAGACAATAAGTAAATCATTTGACATTATATAAAGACTTGTTGAGAATATTTCATTAAATATTCTCGTATTTAATAAGTTCATGTGTTTTTATGATATTCATAATTATTAATTTAGGAAATTCAAAATAATTGTCAATTGAATCGTGTAGATAAGTCGTTGTGCTTGAAACGCTTCAGTCTTCTGATTTCATGGGAATGATTCAGTAACACTATTGCAAGTGCACTTATGTAGATGCGATTCGATTCTACTGATAATTAATATTTGTCGTAGAAGTTTTTAATTTCTGTGTGTATAGTACTGAATTGACTCGCAAATCACGATGAATGATGAATTCAGTCGTTTGGTACATACCTAATGATAGGTATCTCCTAGTAAACACATAATATAAAATTGATTTTAATCCAGCGTCAAAACGTTTTTTAAATATTAAACATTACATACCCATCTGTGGGTATGTAAATCTTTAATTGTAATTTGTGCAAAATATAAAACTCGAGACTCTAATCATTATTCCCGTGTACTCTTCGTGTGTTCTCTTTGGGTTTAATCTACTAGTCTTCGATATATGAAAAATATTTAGAGACTTTGCTCTTTGAACGGCCTTTATATCTAATTTCCTCAAGCATTCGGTGATTGACAAAAAAAAGAGAAGAAGACAAAAAAAAGAAGAATCCCATGAACTATTTCTACGAAAGAAACCTCTGAATTCCCAAAAGGGATATCTAGTGTAAAAGTGAAGGAAAATTTCTGGAAAAAATATCATTAGATTTAATTTTAGGAATTATTATAAAATCCAATGATTCCAATGATTCCAAAAATTCCAATTTTAGGAAATTCAAGAAAATCTTAAAAATACTATAGATATACTTTTCTTTCTACGTTTTCAATTTTTTCAAAACGAAAACTTAAGGCAATCCAGGAAGAGATCCGGAAAAATCTTTCAAAACTCTCTTAAAAGGATATCTAGTGTATAAAACTTTACTTTTCGACTCGCTGTTTTCGTCGAGATTTCTACAGTAGACTTATACCCACACAATAGAATATTATCAGGAATGGTCCCAAAAAAACACAATGTTAGGAGATTGGCCGTTAAGTACCTACATACTCGTATTATGTATTTTCAAATGTATATCCAGAAGAGTAGGAATATATTAACGTGTAGTGGGGGTGTGTAATTTTAATTATAAAATTATTAATTTTCCAAATCTACCGCACAAGAACATGAGACTGTTCAATTTAAGTAATTTTTGAATCACTCCGTCCACTTTTATTTGTTAACCCTTAATAACTAACGTCAAATAATTGTCACACTATCGCTACTGTGGGGTCACAGTGACCACGCTTTGTTTCTTTCGTTTCCTCACGTACAACTTAACTTTTTGCTTTTTTTTGTAACAGATGTTGTATTTGGTATTCTAGTAAGCCAAAAAAAATTAAAAAGTAATTAATTTTGAAATTCTATTAACTTTTAATACCACAAAAGAAATTATTAGCATATCTGGACACCTTTATAGGACATAACTAAAATTTAATTTTTTTTCTTAATCTAAAACATATTTAAGTAAACTAAATCATAATTTTTTGAAGTACATACTTGAATAATTATAATTAAAATACAAAAATATAAAAAAATAAACTATATCGCAAAAACCACAACACCTGAAAATCACAGTTTTTGTATGCAATTCGTACGCAATTACGCGCTGCACTACAAACATATTGGTTTGTGAATTGAAATTATATAATAATTAAAAATTCATTTAGTTTGGCTAAGACTTTTACACAGTTGTATGAACAATAATAATGATAGTTTATATTTTTATAATCTTTAAATGAGACGTTTACTAGAAACATAATAATTACAGTAACGCTATCGTGTGGTCACAGTGACCCCTAGCTATTTTGTTTTCTTACTATAAATAAAACAAGGCAACTTTCGACCACCCCCGTTTGTCAACATACTAGGAGTGATATAACTTAAAGGTACTGAAACCCATAATGACTAATTTTGAACGAGACGTAAAATAAACACAAATTAAAACTTGCCGTGGTCTCAGTGACCACAAGATAGCGATTAAGGGTTAAACCTAAATGTGCGATACCATCTGTCCGATAACGACATGTGGCCTTTGCTGTTCGCATGAATTTTTTTTCAGTTATTGCTTTTATTAATTTCTTCAGACGTAGTTTTAATTTTTAATTTTTAAAATCATTTTATCCAAATTACCATCAATAACTAATCAATTACTTTCAAAAACACTTCAATATAATTCAAATCTCTAAAATCCATAAAACTTCCAAAATTTTCAAACAAATTCATCTAATCAATTAAACACATTTTTTACTCACGTCAGAATTAATACTTTATTTACAAAAACTTGCAAAATTTTCAAACTTTCAACTCAAAAACTTATACATTTAATCGAACATTTGGTTTTACACTTCCGACACCTTTGAACGTTGCTGCAATTCTCTTTTTTTTATTTTACAATTTGCTGTTTAGTGCCAACTTAAATTTTTACCACCAAAAAAACATTAATTTAAAATTTACAATAATTATTTACAAAATTATTTTCAAAAGAAATTTAAAGCATTTAAGGGGTTCACCACCCTGAGGTTTTCAAAATATCAAATTTTGTTTTTTTGGTTGGATATTGTTGAGGATGATATTAAAAAACTGCTGGATTTTCTTATTTCTTTTAATCTAGACCGATTATATGTGACAAATACTTTTACACTACTTTCTTGCTCTTATGAGGGTTGGCGGGTAAGTGAAGTTGCATCACAGATGCAGAACAAACCCCCAGAAAGACGCACACATGTGGTCACCCATTACTAAGAATTAGCAGGTCACTTAAGGGCGTCAACATAGCCCCCGGCGTTGAAAGTGTATCTTTCAACCAAAATTACACACACCTGAATAAGACAAAATGACCTGCCAATAAACAAAATACATAAAGCACTGGTTAACACACAACAATTAATTGCAATTAGATTTACAAAGCACTAAGTCAAACATACAAATAATACATGAAAAAAAAAAAAAAAAAAGAAAAAATCTTTCACAGACATAAGAATAATAAAAAAATAACAATAACAGACAATAGAAACAAATGACAATAATTATTATAAGACACAAAACCTAATTAATAGTTCGATCATTGATCTGGGAGTGGGCATAATTTAGTCACTGCACGTTTAAGGCTGCCGTTTATAGTTTTTAGTGTCCCAACTCGCACTACATTGTCTTTTCCGGGATGAATTGCAATAACCCGCCCCATTTTCCACGCTAATGGTGGCGCATTGTTTTCCTTCACTAAAACACAATCGCCTAACTTTATTGTACCTACACCTCGTTTCCACTTAGCACGAAATTGCAGTTCCGCCAGATATTCCTTATGCCACCTTTTCCAGAAGTGTTGCTGAAGCTGCTGTACTCTCTGGTAGTAGTCCAGACGCGTCGGTGGAATATCAGACACGTCAGCATCAGGAACAGACACTAAAGTTCTTCCTAACAAAAAGTGAGCAGGAGTGAGAGGATCTAGGTCATTTGGATCACTAGACAATGGGCACAAAGGTCGGGAATTTAGTATTGACTCTATTTGCGTTAGAAGAGTGTACATTTCTTCAAATGTTAATAAAGCATTTCCCGCAACCCGTTTTATTTGATATTTTACTGATTTTACACCAGCTTCCAACAGTCCACCAAAGTGGGGCGAACTTGCTGGTATAAAATGCCAATTTATTTCTAGCTCCGATGACAAAGCAGCAATATTATTAGAATTTTTCCGTAAAAAGGCAAATAGTTGTTTTAACTCCGCATTTGCACCTACAAAATTTTTTCCGTTGTCTGAATGTAAATCGCGTGGCCTTCCTCTCCGGGAACAAAATCTGCGTAGTGCAGCAATGAACGCGTTTGTGGTCAGTTCAGTGACCAATTCTAAGTGCAGTGCCTTTGTGGAAAAGCACACAAACACGGCAATATAAGCTTTTACGCTTTTGCAACCACGGCCCTTTCTGTCTTTCAGCAAGATCGGACCGGCGTAATCCACGCCTGTGGTTAGAAATGGCAGAGTTGGCTGAACACGACTTACAGGAAGACTGCCCATATTAGGAGTGACTTGTTTAGGAGCAGCGCGGAAGCATTTTAAACATTTGTGCACCGTTTGACGCGCTAAATTTCTTCCCCCCAATGGCCAAAAACGCTCTCGAATAATGGCTAATAGTTGTTGTGGTCCAGCATGAAGAAGGCGTTTATGTTCCCGGGAAAAAATTAACTTCGTTAAATCATGCTTAGCCCTAAGCATTAATGGATGTTTTTTATCATAAGAACAATACGAATTCTGAAGTCGCCCTCCCACACGGAGCAGACCTTCAGAATCAAGAAATGCGCTCAGGTTACCTATTATGCGCTTTTCTTTGGTAAGTTTACCATTTCTTAAAAATTCTAGTTCATCTTTAAATGATTCAGCTTGAGCAACTCTTACCAAGCAGTCTTGGGCATGTTTAATCTCTATACACGAAAGAGGTCCAACTACTCTTTCTTGACCCAATTTATTACAATTATTGATGAATCTGAAGCAATATGCTACAATTCTCTCTAATTTAGACAAATTGGAATATTTCTGAAAAGGAAACGATATTTTTTCTACAATTACAAACGACTTTACGCTTTCCTTTAACTCAGGCACAATTTCTGGACCTAAAATCTTGTCCGGCCACAATTCTTCCGGTGAAGATAACCAAGATGGCCCGTGCCACCATAATTCAGAATTTAATAATTCACTCGGACTAATATCCCTAGAAGGCAAGTCGGCTGGATTTGACTTAGTAGGTACATGCCTCCAACTACTGTCGTGCGTACTTTCCTGAATCTCAGCAACCCTATTAGCCACGAAAGTTTTTAGAAGATTAGGGGGGGTTTTCAACCAACTTAACACGATAGAGGAATCCGACCACAGATAACATCTATTGAATTCTACCCCCATAATACCTCTGACCCGAGAGAATAACCTGGCTAACATTAAGGCAGCTGACAATTCTAATCGAGGAATTGTGATGGTTTTTAAAGGAGCCACCTTCGTTTTGGCACAAAGAAGAGTAGTGGTTATTTGACCTTGATTATTGATTGAGCGGGTATATAAACATGCTCCGTAGGCGATATTACTAGCATCGGAAAAACCATGCAACTCAAGACTCACACGCTTTGTTGCTAGAACATGTCTTGGGATTTCTAATTGATTTAATTTGGTAATCTCACTCCGAAAATTCAGCCACTTACTTTGTAAAGAGTGTGGTAGTGATTCATCCCAAGACACCTTCTCCAACCAGAGTTGCTGGATAAAGGCCTTCGCGGTTATTGTACATGGGCTCAATAATCCCAAGGGATCAAATACCTGTGATATTTCCGATAATATCGAACGCTTGGTTAGCTTGGAACATTGAGGTAACGAAATGGAATAATGAAATTTATCATCCTTGCACGACCAGGATAGCCCTAATGTCTTAGTCCGCTCATTTTGACCAAATGATAAAACATTAGGATGTACATCCTCCTGTTGGAGGTCGACCAAAGCTGCAGGTGCATTAGAAATCCATTTTCTTAACTCAAAGCAACCTCCTTTTAAAATTATAGGAAGTGTTTTGCATATATGTCGCGCCCCTTCAACAGTGTCCGCACCTGTTAATAAGTCATCGACGTAGAACCCCTCCTGAATTATCTTTGAGGTTTCAGGATGCATTTGCTGACATTCAATACTGAGCTGCATCAAAGATCTTATCGCTAAAAAAGATGCTGATGCAGTCCCGTACGTGACTGTATTCAATTCATAAGTTTTCAATGCTTCAGTTGCGTTATCGCGCCAAATGATGCGTTGAAATGAACGTTGCTCAGGTTCAACTAATACTTGTCGATAAAATTTGGCTATATCAGCTGATAAAGCAACAGCATACTTGCGAAATCTTATTAAAATTGAAAACAAGTCTGATTGGATGACAGGACCAATCATTTGGAGATCATTAACCGATACTCCAGAAGTAGAAGCCATGGAGGCATCAAACACAACACGAAGAGAGGTAGTTAACGATGATTCTTTTGACACCCCGTGGCGTGGAATATAGTACGCGCTTGCAGTAGACTCGCTGTTAACTACTGACATATGCCCAAGTGCTACATATTCTTTCATAAAATTCTTATATTTAACGGAGAGCGACTGATTAGAGTTTAATTTTCGCTCTAAATTTATAAACCGTCTTTTTGCCCTCTCGTAAGAATCACCTAAACTGTTCAAAGATTCCTTAAATGGAATTGAAACAATAAATCTACCATCTTTATCTCTTCGGTGAGTCTCGACAAAATGCCTCTCACAAAAATTTTCTTCATCAGAAAATGCCTTTGTAGTGTAGACTTCTTCAATTTCCCAAAATCTTTTTAGCTCCTTGGAGAGCTCCGCTGTCTGCGAAAAATTACATATACTAACAGGAGATTGAAGACTAACTCGAATGGGACCACTAACTACCCATCCAAACCTAGTTTTTTGGAGAATTGGCTTGCCCTTACCCAGGGTGTGTTGCCCTACACATACCACCTGCCAAAAATGACTAGCACCTAATAAAATATCCACCTTACCGGGGATATGGAAATTCTTGTCAGCCAAGTATATGTTGCTTGGTATTTTTAAGGAATTCTTATCAACTGATACCGTAGGAATGTTACCAGAAATACTGGGCATTACAAGGCAATCAACATCTAATTCAAAGCGGGAGTTGCCAGAAATTATCTTGACTGAACATTTAGAATTAATTTCTGTATTCCTGTTAGATATACCACTAACACAAAATTTTGATGGACTTCTCTCTAATCCCAAATTCCTACTGAAATCCTCCGTTATGAAGCTAGACATGCTTCCCGAATCTAAAAGAATTCGTGCAGCGTGAGCTCTACCAGTCACATCTAAAACGCGAACCATAGCAGTACACAATAATACTGTTTCACGACTAGAGGAAAAAGCAGACACCGTCACATTTTCTTCCTGGTTTACCACCGTCGGGGAATTACTGGTTGCAAGATTACTGAGCCCAGCCTGAGAAGTTCTATCCACATGCAATAAAGTATGATGTTTGGCTTTACATCTCTGACACCTAATCTTAGATTTGCACCTTCCCGTGAAGTGACCTTTAGCTAAGCAATTATAACAAATTTTAAGTTCTCTAACCCTAACCGAGCGCGTATCCGCGTCTAACCCCTTAAATGCGTCACATGCACTTAAGATATGTGATCCATCGCACATTGGACATGAAACTACGGCCGTTACAAAGCTCTTCGATGACGAGCGTTCAATGCGCACCTTAGTCCCATCCCTTTGTTCTACATTTTCTAAACGAGATGCCCTTCTTTCTACAAAATCTATCAAATTATTTAAGTCGGGAATCGCGTCTGAGTTAAAGGAGTTTTCAAATAAAAGTAAGGTAGTGTCATCTAATTTTGAACTTAATAAATAAACCAAAAGCGCATTTCTTTGTTCGTCTTCATTTATTATTGAGCTAATCGCACGAAGATTATTTTTATAATTGTCAACAAGGTTTAAAAGTTTTGTTGATGACTCTTTAGTTATAGCCGGCAGGGTGCATAACGCCTTAACATGATGGTGAACCAAGCTCCGCGATTTATTATACCTAGAATTCAAATTATCCCATACAATTTTGTAATTTGACGCGGTTAGAGCTATATTTTTGACCACCTCTTTGGCTTTTCCGACCAATGCTGACCGCAAATATTGGTGTTTTTGAATGTCTGATAAACAATCATTGTCATTTATCAAACTGCAAAATATATCCCTAAAATTCAGCCATCCTTTGGATCTACCATCAAATTCAGGAATCGACACTCTGGGCAATTTAATGCTAGTTTGGAAATTCGATCTTTCAATGGAAGCAACCGTGGGACTAGGCGCTATTTGATTTGATGCACTACTGGCTACTCGGCTATTGGAAGCATTTAAAGTTTCGATCTTACGCAAAATAGTTTCAGCTATGGCTACTACTTCGTAATATTTATTTTGAAAAGATTCGAGATGTTGCAATTCGCTGTCAATATCTTCAGCTTCATTTTCAATTTGACGCTGAACCCGTTCGAACTCTTTCAGTAGCGACTGCAACGCATCGCTCCTTTTTTGAACTTGTATTACATCTCCCGCTGCAAGTACATTACTGATTTCAAAAATGGCATTTTTCTTCTTAATAAATTTTTCTGCAATTGTCAAACGAGCCTTAATTGACGCTCTTTGTTTATTTAAATTTATTTCTGCCATTGTGAAACTTTAACTATTATTTCGCGAATTTAAATAAAATTAAATATTTGCCAAGTTCTGATATATCGAATGCAAAAGTATATAAATTTAAGATTTGACCGTACTTTAAGAAAAATGCTTGAAATAAGATATTAACCTAGTAACCGAAAACTTTCAATTATCCTAAAATTTAACAAAGTCACGGGTGCATTTAGTACCTACTAGTGCCCCTAATAAATCACTCGAAACTGGGTGATACCAAAAAATACTTAAGCTTTGCGTATGTGTACGTAAGTTAAGCTAACTACGTACCTTTTTAATATTCCTTTAATTTTAGACAAATATATTTTCCGCAATCATTAATTGTTAAATAATTGTAATATACCACATAAAACAGTAACCAAATTTGATAACATCAACCCGAATTACTTATAATTAATTTAACAAATAAAATCAAACTTTGAGGAAAATGGTAAAGGAAATTATTGACTTACCCACTTTTGTTTTCGAAGAAGTGTCAGGAAAACCGTGCTTTAACCAAGCTGCAAAATTCACCTTCAAATTGGCTGGCGTCGCTTATCGTACTTTCTTGATCAGGAAAATAACTTTAAATACACAAGTTTAGCTTCGCGTTTCCAATTAATTGAAGTGATTTCAAGTTTTAATACAATCCGGCTCGATAAGGACCAAAATGTTGAGGATGATATTAAAAAACTGCTGGATTTTCTTATTTCTTTTAATCTAGACCGATTATATGTGACAAATACTTTTACACTACTTTCTTGCTCTTATGAGGGTTGGCGGGTAAGTGAAGTTGCATCACAGATGCAGAACAAACCCCCAGAAAGACGCACACATGTGGTCACCCATTACTAAGAATTAGCAGGTCACTTAAGGGCGTCAACAGATATATTGTTTAAACTTTTAAGAATATTTTAAACATTTAACCATTTCAAAATTCAATTGGAATCGCAGATTAAAGAGTAATTTAAAAAATATTCGTTTAAGAGGCAAACGCAATACTGTTTTTTCTTTTGCGTTTTTCTCAAAACTACATTTTTGAAACTGGTGGACAAAATATCTCAGGATCTACTTAACCGATTTTGTTAAAATTTGAACCACATATTTTTCACAATATTATCTAAGGTGTAGCATAGGATTTTTTTGATTGGGTGTCGCATTCATTAGTTATAAATTTTTAAAACTCAAAATTTCGATAAAAATCGGAGTTTTTTTTCAAACAGCTGTCATTTCTACAAAAAAATTAGAAGCAAATTTTCTCTATGCTACATCTTAGTTATTACCTTTGTGTATAAGAAAAAAATTAATTTTTAATTTTTGGACGATGCCTGGCAGAGATAATATTTCCACCATCAGCAAGGATTTTCAAAAGAGGGTCTTGCTAGATGGCTCATATCTCAAGTACATATCTCATAAATCAATTTTTAATATTTTTTATTCCTTTTTTATGTCAAATTATTCATAAAACAACTCTAACTAAAACAACATAAAACAAACAAAATGTGTAAAATAAAAATTATTTTTTATACTTAATAGCTGCATTAGAAAAAAATTTACTTTTTATACCTATTTTTCCGAACGCCAAGGTAGTGAAACCCCTTAATTGAATTAAAATTAAAATCCATCAGACAAATTTAAAATCGCAAAATGAAATCAATCAAAAATCAAACACTAAATGGTCCACACAATAAAATAAAAACTAAATTATCAAAATTGAAAAAAAAGGAATTTTGGAACACGACAATATGTAAGCTAGATGGAATGCTGAGTATGGAATGCAGAAAAAAATAAAAGAGACGGTCATTAGCTTAGTAGGTTAGCCGAACAACTGCCGACTCTAAAGTACTAGGTTCGAATCCGGGGAGAGTCTAAAACTTCCACATGACCTTCTCCGTGCTTCGGAGGGCTCGTAAAGCAGGCCGTCCCCATGAGTTGATGATTGCCCCCTTCAACTATTAAAAAACAGAGTTACAGGCATTCCCCAATCCGGATTAAGCAACCGTGGGGTCTAAATGCTAAAACCTTCCTCATTGGGAGAGGCCTACGTCCAGGAGTGGATAAATATTTATACACGCTGATAAACATGAAGATACCTAAAAATAAATCTTTTATATACAGTAGAATCCGCTTAATGTGATCACTTTGGGCCAAGGACATTTCAATAATATTAACTGATAACTGATAACAATTAGTGAAATTTAGAAAAAGGCGAATTTTAGAAGACTTGGATTAGAACAAAATAGAAGAAAAAAAAGAAAGAAAAAGTGGCTGATTTCCAAAAAAAATGATCACAATAACCGACTGATAACATTATCCGAGATCACATTAAGTGGATTCTACTGTATTATTATTCTGAAAGTAACGAGAAAATATCAATTTTGAAAACTCATTGCTGGGTTGTAATTGTTCTGTTCAGATTCGTAGAATCTTTTTTTATTTTGTTTTGAAAACTTATTTCGGAAAAATTTAAGTTGGAATTTCACCTTCTGCAGTGATACAAATAATCGCACTAATTTTACTCTTTTATGTTCATTAGACATTTTTCACCATTTTCCGGTTTGGAGGAAGTTGGGAAATTTATAGATTTTCAACTTCCTAAAACTTGAAAACGTATGACTGTGCATGGTTATAATAATTTTGCAAGCAAGAACTTGCATCCTTATGAATGTTTACGTCCATAGCACGTGTGGTTACAAAATATTATGTATGTACATACTATGTATGTATGACCAAGAGATTTCTTATATCATGTACAGTATGTGGCTACATGTTTTTTATTACCTACAACTTTCTTATTCCTATTTATTTTACGAAAAAAGAATTTAACGTCAATTTTAATTTAATATAGTTATTATTTAGCAATATTCTTAAATAAAATTAAAAAAAAAATATCGACTCTGCCTTTAGCTGTATTTACAGCTTTGCATATTTTTTTGCATTGTGGCGCTCCATCGTGCATCAGATAGACAAATATTCAGGAAAAGGAAGATATTGTAAGTGTAAGAAAAACTTAACAGTTTCTGATAGTAGATTTAATATTTTATAAATAATTGAATGGTGCAAGTTGAATGGCCACATAATGTAGTCATAATTATCTACAATTACTTTTAAAGAATTGGAGCACTCCTATGTTAGCAATGTAAATTGTACATGTTGAAACCTATTTTTGTCAAATAAAATTCATTAGTACAGCAAAACTTTTTAGACATTCTTTGTTACAAATTTCATTGCCTTCAGTTTTGTTTATACATTTTTTTATTTTGTCGGACCGTTTCTGACTTTGTTGTGTAAAAAACTAAATATAAAATATATTGTCATCTATATCTCGCCAAGGCAACAATGCAACAAAACTAATCAATAAATGAGCATTGTTTTTCTTGCAAATTTTATTTCCTACATTTGTATTCCTGGTGCACCGTTTCCGAGAAATACACTAGAAAATTTTTAGCACGGTCCTATCTTAGCAAAGTAATTTGAACCTCTTTAAGACATTTTCATTTTTTTCAAGACACATAAAATTCGCTTTTACAGCAATACTTATTCAACATTTTTTGCTGTTAATTTTATTCCCTTCATTTTAGCTTATATAGGTAATTGTATTTTTCTATTTCGTGGTACCGTTTCAGAGTATTTTTGACTTAAATAATTCTCTGTAAAATACAAACCTATGGTCATAGTCATCTGTATTTCAGTAACGGTACAACAAAATATAAAAATGTATAAGAATAAAAATGTAGGGAATAAAATTTACAAGAAAAAATTTCTATTCATTTTTTATTGTGTTGCGCTATTTTTGAGATACAGCTGACAATATTTTTTGTATTTTACAGTTTTGTTGTATATAATGTATATAAAGAAAATTAAAGACAATGAAATTTGTAACAAAAAATATCTATATAATTTTGTTGTAAAATCGATGTTTATTTGACAAAAAGAGGCTTTAGTGCCCCAGTTCTTTTAAGAGTAACCGTATGTAGAGCATTTTTGCCACAGTTAGTCAACCAAAGGCGTATTTTCGCGAGGGACCGGTTGGTTGTTTGCGGTACTTCTCCCACTACTATTTTTAAATGACCGCAAAAATGGGATCTAACCATACTTTTTCAAAAATATAACGTGTAAAATAATTTACTTATTTTTGAGTAAATTATGTAAATAAAATGTAAATTATGTATCAGAATTCATAATAAATTCATTTTAATTAAGATTTTCAAAAGAGTTGGATTTTAACACCATGTGTGTAGATACTTAAATTTGTTTAATTTTATTTTTATCTTTGCCGATATTTAATTATTAATTTTGCTGTTTACCTTTCCCTTAGAATTTTTTATTTGTAAATCCATCTGTGTAAATTATAAGTAAGATTACATTTTCGAGCAGCCCCTTATTATAGTTATTTGTATTTTAATTATGAAAAAAAAAATTTAATTTAAAAAATAGAGGTAATTATTAATACAGTTTAATAATTCACAATCTAGATAAACGTAATAATTATAACATAAATACAAAGAAATTTACTCAATAATGTTTTTATCGTAGTGATAGTACTCAAAAAATATTCAAATTTTAAATGTGGTGGGCATTTCACAACAACCGCTAGTGTAACCACTGTCTGAGAGCGGTTGCTCCGGTCAGGTAAATATTTGAATTCAAACTACCTCCCCGACAATCGTTTGGTCGCCAAAATAGCAGCGGTTGCAACCGGTTGCTTTCGGTAGCTCGCGAAAATACGCCTCAATACAACATTGGAAATATAAGTTTGATTGGCACGTTCTACTATAATCTAATTTCAAATTTTAGTTCTGTCATGATATACGATAGACAACCAACATTACTAGAAAACTAAGGTAAAATTTTAGTGTTCCTTCCAAACTACTTTAGTGGTAAACTGTGTTAGTATAGTATTTTATTGTGAAAAACGTACTGAATTCCTACATATTATTGTGTGTTTTTATACAGAAAATGTAAATAAAAAAATATAAAACTATTCTTTAAACAACAATAATATTAGTGTTGTTTTAAAATTGTTCAATCCAAAGCAATCAGATGTATCACTTTTTTTTTTTAATTATTTATTTACAAGTGGTCATTTTTAAAATTTTTAATATTTAATATTTTTAAAATTGGAAATTCATAAAAGTCAAATTTAAAATGTTAAATAAGATGGAACTCGGATGACCGCAGTTTCTAAACTTTAGATTTTTGGTAAGAACGGGATATCGGGGTTGCGGACTCCAAATAAAACTCACAATGTTACTTTGTCGACGTTTCGAAGGCTCTTTATACCTTCATCTTCAAGATTGAAAGGAAAAAACAAAATAAGTACACGTCGGCAATTACAGGAAAAAAGGTTCACAAATCTCACCTCTGTAACCGGATGTAAATAAGTTAAAGGATCATGTAAGCAACAGATTTCAACACAGCTTCGGAAAATGTTACAAGCTATAACTAAGTCATTAACAATTATTAGTGTAAAATATAAATAAAACAATGTAAATAAATAAATATGTCTAAAAATGACTAACATTACACTTAAAAATTTTAAAACAACAAGTCCACATCTGGTACTAGCCAAAAATGGAGTGGTTGTAATCACCTTGTAATGTAATTCGTACGTGAGGTGAGTAATCGCTCACCTTGATGAGTAAGTGAGTAATTACTCACCTCACGTGGACGTACGAATTAGAATCCGACAACTCGATTCCCTTTTTGGACCTTATGGTAAGGAGATGTGAAGATGGAACACCTTCGACTGATATTTACAGGAAAAAATCATCCACCAGTAGACTGTTAAATTTTAACAGTTCTTATCCTATCAAACAAAAAATGAGTGTCATCTCCACACTTAAACATAGAATTGAGACCTGCATTCCTGATTATCTCATCGGCACAAGACTACATGAATTGAAGTTGCAGTTACTGAAAAACAATTACCCAGCCAGACTCATAGACTGTGCGCTTTTCCAAAGAAAAACAACCTCGATAAACGTCTCAACGCCAACAAGGTAATCTAGAGAATATAAGTTTCAATAAAATATTTTTCCATCCATGGTTAAAAGACAAACTTCAAAATACCTTTAAGAATCTTATCAATGAGGGCTGCTTACAACTTGCTTTTCATAACGATTTCAAATTGGAAAAAAATCTTATATTCCAGAACTAAGGATAGGACTCCTATTTTAGATCGAGCCAACGTTATCTATGGGACACAATGTGAATGTGGTCATAAATACATCGGTCAGACGAAGCAGAGACTTAGTAATAGAATAAAACAACACAACTACGATATTAAGAACAACTCAAAAAAGACAAGTATCTCTGAATATATCCTAAACACTTCACATAAGTTTAATTCGCAAGATGTAAAAATTTTGGCTACGGAGACTAATTACAACAAAAGAATCTTCTTGCAAGCAGCGTACATATCAACGGTAGAGGAAAACTGCTTAAACAAACAAACTGATTTTTACCAGATCGGAGAAGGTTATCGCACGGTTTTAAAGCGTTTCAAAGAATTAACTTAATATCCTAACTGACACCACAGGTTGAACTTTTGGTATTCAGCTATTTAATTAATTGTATTAACTTTTTTGTACGAACGCCTTCTGTTTTGTTTATGGTTCATGTTTTGGCTTTATTTTGATTACAGTAGAAACTCCATAATTCGACATGAACGGGACCCATTTCCTGTCCAAACATAGAATTTGTCGAATAGGGAATTGAAATTAATATCTTTATTTGATATAAACATATCATGTTATTCTTGATTTGTAAATTTTGTAAAAATGACAAAATTCTGATGCTACACATTACAAAAATAATATAACTATTATACGATTAGAATGTAAATATTTTATTTTTCTTAATTTCGAATAGCATCTTTTTCAAATTTAAATTACCCTTTTAATTTATATATAATATATATAATAATATAATAATTATATATAATAATTATATATAATAAATAAAAATTAAAAATGCCGTTATATTGCTATTATCATGTAAGCATTATACTGTAGGTAATTAATCTGTCTGCCTACGTGCTGAAATGCAGTCGTTGCTTTTGATAAGCTCACAACTTATGCGTTATAAGCTCATAATTATCTGTCCATTAGCATGAGAAATTCTCGGAATTGTCCAATATGGGAGTGTCGAATGATGGAGTTTCTACTGTATTATGTTGCAGGCCGCCCCTTAGAGAGGGCACTGACTATTTAACCTTGTACTATCATAGCGGGAAATTTTCTCGATATTTGAAATTTTAATTATTTATTGGCCGCATTTTATCTTAGGACCACTCCATTTTTGGCTAGTACCAGATGTGGACTTGTTGTTTTAAAATTTTTAAGTGTAATGTTAGTCATTTTTAGACATATTTATTTATTTTTACATTGTTTTATTTATATTTTACACTAATAATTGTTAATGACATAGTTATAGCCTGTAACATTTTCCGAAGCTGTTTTGAAATCTTTTGCTTACATGATCCTTTAACTTATTTACATCCGGTTACAAAGGTGAGATTAGTGAACCGTTTTTGCTGTTTTTTACTGTAATTGCCGACGTGTACTTATTTTGTTTTTTCCCTTCAGTCTTGAAGATGAAGGTATAAAGAGCCTTCGAAACGTCGACAAAGTAACATTGTGAGTTTTATTTGGAGTCCGCAACCCCGATATCCCGTTCTTACCATATATTCCATCGGACGAGAGTATTTTTTCTTTAGATTTTTACATAGTTACTTTTCTGATTTGAAGTTGGCTAGTTATTCTTGATTGCCATGTAATAGCGTCAGAATCAGATATTTGCAGATATATTACTTACATCAGTTACCGGAACTTTATCATGTAATCTTTGATAGTTATCTTTATATATTAGTAGTTATAATTTATTCAAACTAAAACTCGCAGGAAAAGTTTTCAAATGAAGCTGTGGTTCGAGAAATATTCATGGTTGATCGTTTTTAAACAAACCCACAGTATATATTTATTAATAATGATTTCTAAAATCTAAATTATACCTCTTGACTAAACGGCTAAGATAAATGAAATTGATTGTGTTTTGATGCTTATTTTCACTATTTAGTTTCACCTATTCTTGTCACGTGCGAATAAACAAGCTTTTGTTTGCTTTTCCCACTGTTGGTTGCTTTACGTTTCAGAATCCTGAGATTGCGTTATCTTCCTGAAATAATATTTAAAATTCCACTCGCTCTTTAAACTAACATTATCTAAAACTGTTTTTGTAGTAATATAGTTTAAAATAACGACTCTTAATTATTTTTCTATACAAAGAAAATTATTTAGGTATTATCTCAAATAACTAATTTATTATCAGTTATTCTTTAACAACACGCCAATACAACATCACTGGACCCAATCTGGTCACCTGAGATGGTATGGTAAGACAGCGGTTCTCAACCTTTTTGTGGATGCGGAACACTTATGTCAATAATAGAAAAATCGCGGAACACCATGTTTATTATTAACATATTTTCAAAACAAAATAACATTAAATCAATCAATTTTTATAATTTTCAACATCGATTGAGAACCACTGGTTTAAAATGTATAAAGTTTCTCCGATAAAAGCGGAACTGATTACATTTAATTCAAGAGATATTTAAGTTTTAATCTTTTCTTGCTATATTTTTTATTCAAATTCATTTAATTTGAACAAATTTTTAGAAACGAATAAAATTGTTTAATTTTTAAGGAATGGATAAAATATTAGTAGTATATTACAACTCGAGCTTAAACGGTTTACTAATCGTTCGTGTGGATTGTATGTGACTCGGCTGCGCCTCGTTATGTACATATTTAACTTATCTCTAGTTAAATAATATACTATATCGGAACTCGTAGCAGTGACGGCACTAGCATGTTTGAAGGGGGTGGGCACAAATTGTGCTCAATATATTTGGAGTGGGCAGAGTACACAATATTATATTCAGAATAATTTGAGTGGGAACTTGGTTGGGCACTTTAATCAACCCTCTTGGCGCCGTCACTGACTCGAAGAACAAACGATTTTCTGAGTTACAAAAATAAGCTTGTTATTAGATTAAGACTTCCTTACTTGTAAAGTATTTATTACATGGTCAGATCAATGATCAAATGGTAAAGATGATAATGTATCTAAGTTTGTAAAAACAAAATAAGAACCTTGTGTTTACTAGAGAAGCAAAAAAAATTGACATTTTACTATTGTACGATATTATTGTAAAAATAATACTATAACTCGAACTAAATTTGGTCCCTGATTATATTAAAAAATCAAACAAACAAAGCAATATTACAATCAAAACTCTCACATAACGCGGTGATTTTAGCAGCTGAAAATATGTTGAAATCGATGCTATTATTAAACCAAATTTTAAAGTTATTGCTGAAATTATCAGTTTCATTTTTTTACTAGACATTGAAGAGATGTTATTGTAAAGTTCTACGGTGAGATATTTGCATTTTTTTTGTTAGAAAACAGTTAAAAAAATTCACAAAGTTCATGAAAATAAGCAATGTTTAAAATATTATTGTGCAAGCATAAGTAAAAAAAATTGAAAAATTGAAAAAAAAACAGTGAAGGGTTGTATTAAGATGGATCGTATTAGAAATACCGACATTAGAAACGAACTAAACATCTTCAGCTTAAACGACAAACTAAAAGAAAATAAGATAAGATGGAAAGAACATTTGGAACGAATTACTGAAGATAGGCTCCCCTCAAAGATTTACAAGTATAAACCAGGCAGGAGGAAACAGAAGCCTAGGTAGACCGAGGAAGAGATGGAAACCGTAACAGGAATTTAAATGCCTAATACGGAAAGTGCAGAAGAAGAAGAATTTTAACTTAAAGTGTCAATAAAGCCAAACATATATATAGGTACGTTTTTCTGCGCGCTCAATCGGCAGAACTAGGCGCTTTGGTAAAAAAAAACTAAGAAACTTAACCGATGAAAAATTTTCTGCTCTACAACTTTGCTATCTTGTTATTTTTCACTAGAATACATAGTTTTCATTTAAAATGCGAAAAACCCTTAAAAACCGTAAAAATTGATATATGTACATATTACCTCATATTCCCACCCTCCCCGAACCTGGGGGTTGTGACAGAAAGTTTTCAAATGTTAAAACCTACAAATTTTCATAAGTCACAATACTGTACTAAAGATTTGCCTCAAAAAATCTAATTCCATTAAAAAAACGTTATGAGAAATATGTGTTACTAATCCACACAATTGTCCAGAAAAAGTACGCAATTGTGCAATTTTTCTGACAATTGTGTAGAATGGTAACCTGTATTTCTCTCTGAGTCATTAATCAATGAGATATAATATGATATACAAGTCAATTGATGAGCAACTTGATCAAGTGATGTGGGAGTATTATATCTCGTGATCTATACCAATTTGATTGAATGATTGTGTAAATCTATTGATGCAAAATTATATTGTGTATAACTTGATTGAAAAGCAATTTCTTTTGTCAAAAAAATGTACCAATCACTTTAAAAAATTTATATAGTAAATGACAGAAAAGATAACTGTATAATATTATTAATTGAATAAGTGTTATATAGAAAAGCTTGCAAATGTATGCTTTATTTTACTGGTGCGCATTCTTAGGAACATTCCTACATAGGTACATTAACACAATGATGTCGAGAAATTGTACACGCATATGTATATGATAATAACGACTTAACTAATAGTTTTAATTATGGTAACCTTGTGTAGAAACTATCGTAAAAATTCTTACTGCGGCTTTGTGTTCTCAAGGGGCATGTAATTCAAAAGGCGGTTGTAGACCCAAGACTATATATAATGTCGTAAAGCAAGTACCACTTCTGCAATGCGTATAAACCAAAATATTAGCGATGTTAACGTACTGAAACCTACCAGTGTATTGTTTGTGTAATATTTCAATCATCAAAACATTACACGAACACATAATAAACACGAATTTAATGCCCTAATGCGATACATTTTTATAATAATAAAACTAAGTGGTAACAATTTAAACAATGCCGATTTAAGGTGAATTTATGTACACCATTATTTATTATATAATAACATTTCTGAGCCAGTTACCTCTTTTAATAGTTATTTATATAACTAGTTATAAAGTGATGAATGATTTTTCGACCAACGTAAAATTATAAAACATACACATCAAACATTGGGAGAAAGCGGGACTTGAAGTAAGAAAAACACCACTTGTATTCATTGTTAACGCATTGAAAGCCCTACGCACATTATATGATTTTAATTCAAGTACTTATAACTACTGTAGTATAGCAGCTGGTTTAGCTGATTCTTAATTATTTTCTTTTATTTGATTCCCAATAAAAACGTGCATCAAGACCTAGGTTATTAGCATCTACATCATCTACATTATAATTAAATCACATATCACCCTCTTTTTAAATTTTTTTAATTACTTCAATATCTTTTAAATATTTTATTATGTTAGTAATACTGCTTTTTTCAGGATTAAGTGCTTCTCCTAGTTGTTGATGTATTTTATTTTCTTTTCTTTGTTTATCATATTCGGGACATTCCATTATTAGGTGTTCCACCGTTAGGCTGACTTGACACCTTATGCATTGTTGTGGTGGTTCTTTCGTTAATTTGTGGGCATGTGTGATTACGGTGTGTCCCAGCCTCAATCTGGTCAGTGTCGTCTCCAATGATCTAGTTTGTGGTTGATAGTTCCATGGCTTTATGGTCTTTTTTGTTTTATTTAATTTTTGGTTAGTTTCGTTCCATTCCTCTTGCCACCTTTTGTAAGTTTTGTTTTTTAGTATCGATAATATATCAGTATGGATCATGCGCTTTTTTATTTTTGCATTAATGTTAGTTATTGCTTTCTTCGCTAGTCTATCCACTGCCTCGTTTCCTGGGATCCCTACGTGTGATGGTACCCATAGAAGAACGACGTCTTTTTTTGCTGATGTTATTTGTTGATAGATGTTTTGTATTCTTTTTGCTATGATGTTATTTGAATTATCTTTGTTAATTGTTTGTAATGCACTGAAGGAGTCCGTGATAACTAAAAATTGCTTCTTGTGTTCTTTTGTGATGTATTTTAGGGCTTGATGTATGGCGATAATTTCTGCTATGAATATAGACGTGCTGTTAGGTAAACGATATTTTCTATCCATGTCTTCATGTACAAAAGCACACCCCACCAGTTCGTTTTGCTTGGAAGCATCTGTATATATGCGCTCATACTGTTTGTATTTGTCCAATATTATGTTAAATTCGTTGCGATAGATGTGTTGATTCTCAGTTTGTTTTTTGTATTTTGCCAATTCCATATTGACCGTCATTGAATTTACTGTCCATGGTTCTGTCTTGTCTTTTCTATGCGTGTATATTTTTGGTAGTTCGTGTAGTAGGTTTTGGAGGATTATTTGGAATCTTATATGGAATGGTTTAGGATAGTTAGAGTAATGATTATATCTCAGGGCGTTTCTTCTAGATATTACGTTGGTGTACGCTGTGTGTGCCGGGTCTGTTGCTGTCTTTAATGCATATCTCGCTGTTAACATACTTCTTCGTGTCTTTAGAGATGGCACCGCCGTGTCACATCGTAGGCTTTCTATAGGTGTGGTTCGAAAGGCTCCTAGTATCATCCTCAATGATGCGTTTAGTATTGGCTCTATTTTTTGTAGAAGTGTTTTTTTGCGCTGATGCGTAGATAATGGAGCCGTAATCTAATTTCGATCGTATCATTGTTTGATATATTTTTAGCTGGGTTTCGCGCTTTGCTCCCCATTTGTTGCTAGATATAATTTTAAGCATATTTAATGATTTTATTGTTCTTACTTTAAGGTATTTTTTGTGATCTTTCCATGTCATTTTGTTATCTAGTTGCATTCCAAGATATTTTATAACCCTCGTGTAGTTGATCTTGTGTCCGCTAGCTTTAATTTCTGGTTGTTGGCTGTTATTTTTTCTCAGTCGTGTAAAATGTACTGCTTTGGTTTTTTCCGCTGAAATTTTGAACCCTGTTATTTTGCACTATTCTTCTAGCGAGTTAATGGTTTCTTGCAGCTTTTCTTTGATAACTTGAATGTTATGATTTCTGCAATATATATTAATGTCGTCTGCAAATAATGATAATTTTACCGGGGGCTTAACATGCTTTTCTATCTTATTTATTACAATTAGGAACAGTGTCACACTGATAGGTGAACCCTGTGGTATGCCATTTTCCATTTCAGTTTTTTCCGAGTATGCGTCATTTACTTTGACTCTATGTGTTCTCTCTTTGAGTATATTTTGTATGAATGTTAGTGTGTTACCGGTTATTTTCCATTCTATTAGTTGTATTATGAGATTCCTCCAGGTTTTGTCAAATGCCTTTTCCAGGTCTAGAAATATTGCTATAAGGTGTTCTTTGTTTATAAATGCTTCTTGTATTTCTGAGTCGATGTTGAGAATTTAGTCTATTGTTGAGTGTGATTTTCTAAATCCAGATTGATTTTTAATTATTAGGTTGTTTGTTTCTAGTTTCCAAATTAATCTTTTGTTGACTATTTTTTCCAGTAATTTGGCAAGACATGAGGATAATGCTATGGGTCTATAGTTGAGGGGATTTGTTGGATCTTTGTCTGGTTTTAATATTGGTATCACTGTTACTTCCCTCCATATATTCGGGTAGGTTCTTTCGTTCCATATAAAATTGTATAATATTTAGAAGTGATTGTTTTGCTGTTGGGGATAAATGTTTGATAAGTGCATATGGGATGTTGTCTGGTCCTGGGCTTGTGTTCTTGCATTTTTTTAAATTTTCATCGATTTCTTCAAGAGTGATTTGAATATGCGCTTTTAAGTTTACTAGCAATGCTATTTACAATTTCTTGCTTTTCGGTTAGTATTTCGTTGTTATCTTTTAGTGCGGATGTGGTAAATTGTCTGTTTGTTCCTTTGATTGCTTTTATTTTGTTCCACATTTCTTGGCTTGTGGTATCTGTGTTGATTGATTGCACAAAGTGTTGCCATGATTCAGTTTTTCTTATGTTGATTATTCTTCTTGCGATTGCTCTATTTTTTAAAAATTCTATTAGATCATCTATTGTTGTTGTTTTTTTGTACCTATTAAATGAACGATGACTATTTCCAAGGGCCTCTTTGCATTGTTCATTCCACCAAGGAACCGTTTTTTTTCCTGGGCAACCTTGTTTAGTTTTTATTGATTCTTTTGCTGCCGTATTGATAAGTGCAATTATCTTGTCGACTGTATCATTGATACTATCATCTTCATATGGATCGTAAGGTTTTTCTAGTGTTGTTAGTTCCGTGTATTTATCCTAGTTGGCTGTTTCCAATTTCCATTTGTTTTCTATTGTCGTTTGACTAGGTTCAATATTTTGTATAATTTCTATTGTTATTGGGAAATGGTCACTGTCGTAGAGTTGCTCTAGTGGTTGCCATGTAGTGGTTGTGGCTAATTGTGTTGTTGCAAGCGTAAGATCTATATTGCTAAAGGTGTTGTTTGCACAATTAAAGTGTGTGTTACGTGAAATTTCTACAGGGTAATTTATTCTGTAGGAATTTTCATTATTAATTAATTTTGGTTGTTTTATAGATGGCAATGCATGTATTGATTTTGAATTTTTTAGAGAGTTATCGCCGTCACACAGAAAAAATGTGGCGGATAAGAATCTTAATTTTTGTATGAATATGGGTGAACGTAATTTTTAGTTAATTTTTGATATGTTGTAAATAATTACCTTCTGTGTCGTCCAATTAATTAGTTTTGTATATATTTTATCCTGTCTGATTATTGTGAAGAGTTTGGAAGAGGGAAGTTGATAAATTTTCTTTTTGGAAGAAGCTACCTGATTCTATTGGATTGTTCCTTTTTTTTGTTAAGTTGGCTTTCCCGAAGATTTGATGGGATTTCAATGTTCACTTATGTCCTGACCCTTCTAATTTTGGAAGACTACTAGTTGCACTTTTTCGGGCATAAGTGGAAGTTTTCAAGTGGGCGATTTTCTTGGAGTAATGGTCCTTTCTTTGTGAGACTCCGGAAATGGATTCACCGCTGATCAGTCCAGAGAAGATTCGAGGAGAGGTAACCAACTGGCTATCGGTTTACGATATCAATAAGGTCAGATATTTTTGGCTGCATTATTTCTATTTATCTTTGCGCATACCGTACTTCAATATCATGCCTTCAAATCCAAACTTAATCAGTGATCAAGCGTTGTCGGCCCTATGAATTTCGAATTATTATTTTGTTTTGGATGTGAAAATTTGGTTTAACGTTTTAACGATCGTCTGCAATTCCGATTTGGAAGAATTTATTACGGGTGTTAATTCATTGGATGTTTGTACGATATATTTTATTAATTTCGTTAATTTTGTGAACGAGCACGCTAATATTTTTGATTTATATAATCGAGAATTTGTGAAATTAATTGTCTTCAGTATTTATACCTTTACGCATTTATTTTTGTAAAGAGATACGCAAATCGCGATTTTTGATATTAATATATCGGCGCACAATATAATCAAAGTGCAGATTTCAGTGCACCAAAGAATTGCAATTCTCCGTGTACGAGCGCAATAATTATAGTAGTTATTTGAACACCGTTAATTTGAAATTTTTGAGATTATTAATTAAAGAAAATTTTTGCGTATTACTACTTACATTGTTGATACGATTGCGTAAAGGTTAACTTTTATTTATTTGATAAGTTCTGTCGATTAATTAAATTTTATCATTATTGAACGTGGTTCGATTATATTATTTATCATCTTTATTGTAATTTTATTTAATAAATCATTAGCGTGATCTATTTATCAAATTTGGGGATTTATTTAATACCACTTCCTATTTTTATTTAGGTGTTAGAGCCGTTTCAGGATCCATACCTATATATTTTTTTTAGTTGGTTAGTAATTACCGTAATCACTCTTGTGAACTTTTATTCAATTACTTGGCGCCCTTTTTACCATCTAAGTTTTAGCCAAGAGTAACTGAGCTAGCCCAAGGAATGTTTTTGTACCCGAATTTGGTAGCAAAATCCGACAGGCCCTGAGGTTAATATAGGTATCGATTTCTTTTTTTTTTGTAGATGTATTGTTTTTTAGTGGTACATGTGTGTGTTGTTTTGTGTTAAGAATTAATAGTGTATTCGATTGAAGTAATATATCTTCGATAATTCTGTCTCGTCTGTTAGTATGATTTGACCCCCATATTATATTATGTGCGTTAAAATCCCCTAATAACAAGAACGGTTTGGGAAGTTGTTCTACTAGATTTGTATATCTGTTGACGTTGTATCGCTGTTTGGTGGTATGTATATATTACATATATGTATTTTGAGGGGAAGATAAGCTGTGACTGCAATGGCTTCAATATCTGTACTTAATTCTATTTTTTCTGCATGTATTTTGTTACATACAAATATTGCAACTCTCCCACTGGCGTGTTGACGGTTTTGTCTGTGTTTAAAATATTCTTTATATCCCTTTAATTTGATATTTTGGTTCTCTTTAATATCAGTTTCCTGAAGGCAAAGTATATTTGGTTTTTCATTATTTATTCCATTTAGAATCCATTTAGATTCCATTGAATTATATTTGCGTTTGGTGTTTGTTTGTTTGTTTTTTTATTTTTATTTATTATGTTTGTATGTGTGTTATTTTTTTGATTGTTGTGGGTATTCTTCATTGCAGTCCTGGCTGGAAGATGAGAAAAAAATGTCGCTTTTTTCCTTTTCCTGTGCTTTAGTGATTTTATTTATTGTTCTTGTGAATCTGTTTTTTGTTTTTGAATTTTGCAGAAGAACTTTGAAGTCTTTTAGAATAGTCACTGTATTTTCTACGTTTGTATTGCATTTTTGTGCAACTTCAAGGGGTTTAGTGGAGCTACAGATTTCTTTATAAAAGATTTCGAAGTTTTCATACGTGAATTCGTAGTGTGTGGGATTTTTTGCTATTTCTTCTTCAATTGGATTGAGTTGTTCTTCGATGGTCATTTTTATTTTACTTTCTTCATTTTTTCTTTCCTTTTCAATTGTTTGCTGTTTTTTGGGTATATTTCTATTTTGTTAATTATAATTATTATTTTGTGTTGTAGGGTATTTAAATGGTTCTTCCTGTATTTGTTTTGTCTTATTATCTATTTTTAAGGTTTTTTCATGTGCGGTTTCGAGAATGCCATGCCTGTTGTTTCTTCTTCTATTTCTGGTGTAGGCAAGGTGGAGTCGGTTTTTGATATTGTTCTTTTTACTCCTGTAATGTTTATTTGTAAGCTTTCTTCAGTTGTTTCCATTAGTGTTGGTTCTTCGTTTAATTTTTCTTTTTGTAGTGTTTCGATTGATGGATTTGCGATTATTGCTTCTGATTGCGTCTGTCTGTTTAAGTTGTTAGGGTCTTCCAGGGGGAAGGGGTTGTTTATGTTGTTTTTACAGTTCTCTGTAAGGTGGCCCATGCGTTTGCAAATTTGACATTGCTCTGTTGTAAGAAAAATTCTGTTTTGTTCATTGTTGTAGTCGATCAGTATGGTTTCTGGTATTTTTTTGTCGTCTTCGGGAAGTACGTACACTTGTCTTCGTCCCCTATTGATATGCGAGATGCGGGGATTGTTGCTGATTTTTATGTGGGTTATTGCAGATACTGTTTTTATATTATTTAGTTGTAGTGATTCTAGTATTTTTTCATGCGGTATATATGCTGGTGCAGATATGGTCATTCTTCTGGAGTTGGAGATTAGTTTGCGTATTGGTACTGTGATATTGTTGACTTTGATGAAATTATGGTTATTCGTAATTTCTGTTGCTATTTCTTGTGTTCTAAAAAATACTATTATTCGATTAAAACTGATTGGGTATGCATCAACAATGTTTTTTAAGTCCTTTACAGTTTGTAACGCTAAAATATATTCTGTAAATTCTAAATTTTCTTGTTTAAGCATAAGGATGGCATTTTCTTTTGTTGGGAAGGATTCTGTTTTTAGGATATTTGAGTAAGTTAGGGTTGTTGTGTTCGTTTTTGTTTGTGTCACATTTGTTGGGGGTGTACTTTTTGTACTAGTAGTTGGTTTGTTTTTCGTATTTTCAAACATGTTTATTTCATTTATGTTCATTTTGTTCGTCTTTGGTGGTATAAAATGTGCACGACTTCATAAGAGTCTTTGTCTACTCACCTGCGGTGAGCAGATTGTTTCGGTTCTTTCAGGTGTCGTATGTATTACGGATGCATATGTCGTATTACACTTCAGTTATCACTTATTTTTATCTACTACCTTACTAAAATCTTCAATTCACCATTTGTAAATATCACTGCGAAATTTTACGTCTGACTTGTTTGAAGACTAGGTTAGGAATGTTAATTATTTTTGAAGCATGTAGAGTTCTCATTTTAATCAGGAGTTCAATAAAACAACCTTGATTACCAATTTTCTATGCTGGGCTAAATAAATGCATTTAAATAATTTAAAGTAAATATTGAAAAATACAATATCAAGTGTTAGGTATTTTTAAACGGGGAAAAAAATATTTAAATTGATACCTTTTTCATTCTTATCAGTTATAATGAGAAGTAGAAATTTAAAAAAAAAATCAATTTTCCATATTATTTCCCTATGTTCGAATGAACGGTCGGTCACCCGGTACATATACACAATAAAATCAGAATTATGTATATCTTAGCAATTCTACAAGTAAATATCCAGAAAACTTATCTACTAAATTCCACACCATATCCTGTTATTATATTGCTAAGCAATAGATTTATTGTATTTCAAAACAATCTTTAAAAGCAGCGTTACCGAAAGCTACATGTTTTAAGATGTTTCAGTTTAGAACAAGGGCAGCGACATGTCCAAATTAATCTGTAGCCTGTAAAGACGCTCGGCAACCTCTCGCAGACAGATTTCAGGGGGGTGGAGGGACGCAGCCAGTTCCGGAAGTTTTAGCAGCATATATTTATGCGGAAGTTTTTTCTACGCACTGTCATTTGCGGATTAATCTGTACCTGTTAAAATGAGAAATCTCTACGGAATAATATTGAAACCGTCGGCGTCGGTAGTATTACTAAAATTTTGAGGTCCACGTCAATTGGCATGTACAGGGTGGCTCAATTTCGATCCTTCTTATGGGGAAATCGGTAACTATAGGAGATATCAAAAAATGGATGGCGCATCCTCGATCTCTTTTTTTGAGAAAAGGTTAATGGTTTAAACTCGAATTCGATATCTTTTTTCGTTTTCGAGTTATGGCTAAAAGTTGACTTTTTCGACTTTTCGTTAAACGTTGATATCTCGGTTACTTGTAAAGTTATAGAAAAAATATTTACACTTTCTCCAGACACTTTTTTAAGGGCAATAAAATGGGCTAAAGAGATTTTAAATATCTGACCTAGTTTTCGAGTTATAATATAAAGTTTTGTTTTTTTTAAATAGAAACCATAGTTGGCTATGAAATATTTAAATAGAGTTTTTTATCCTCTTTTCAATTATATGTAACATGTAAGGTCTTTTATTTCACTTTCATCCCGTAATATTACAAAATGTTAAATAAAAACAAAAGAAGATCGGAAAATTAAAGGTTGACTTTTTCAAAACAAAACACTATACAAAATCATTATTGACATCTAAAACAATTATCTCCAGTTGTTTTTAAAGAGTGTTTTTAGTACCTAATACCACAATACCTATTTTTATTTTTATTTAGTACCTATTACCTATTATTTCACAAGAGTGTCAAATGACTTATGAAAACTATGAAATATTATAATATAAATGTATAATGGATTGTTTTGATAAATCCAACATTTAATTTTCCGATCTTAGTTTGTTTTTTTTTAACATTTTTTAATATAATGGGACGAAACTGAAATAATAGACCCCACATATTATATATAATTGAAAAGAGGATAAAAAACTCTATTTAAATATTTTATAGCCAACTATGGTTTCTATTTAAAAAAACATAACTTTATATTATAATTCCCAAATCTCTTTAGCCGATTTTATTGCCCTTAAAAAAGTGTCTGAAGAAAGTGTAAATATTTTTTCTATAACTTTACAAGTAACCGAGATATCGACGTTTAACGAAAAGTCGAAAAAGTCAACTTTTAGCCATAACTCGAAAACGAAAAAAGATATCGAATTCGAGTTTAAACCATTAACCTTTTCTCAAAAAAAAATTTTAATATTTATTTCGCAATTTTTGAAGGCGAGAATGCACAATTTAACGCTACAACTCAAATTATAATTGTCTATATTTCAGTTCATTAAAGGATGTTTTATAAATATAATTACAAAACAAAACAGATATTAATAATAATAAATATCATAACAACATGGTTCCAGACTAATGTGCAATTTTAAATTAATACGTAACACATTTAACAAGAATTTGAATAGGCAACCATTGTATTTAATAAGCTATGGCAAAAGAAAATAATTTAAATATAATATTAATATTTATTATTTTGTAGTATGGTTTATCACGATTTATATTCTTTTCAATTTTATAATACTAATAATCGCTCTCCTCTTCTGCTGTGTATTGCTGGCTTTCTCCATCTTCGTCAGCATCTGTATAAGGCGAGTGGTCTTCATATGATGAATTTTCTTCTGTAAATATAAAAAAATATTGTTTTAGAATAAGAAAATACAAAGTGTCCATACCGATTGAGTTAGATATTTTCTAACTAAAACTAAAATATTAAAAACTAGAGTTGTTGCCAATAAATGGAAGTTTTCATTACATTTACAAAAAATAATCAAATATTAGTTTTTATTTTAATATTAATTTTAAGGTTTTTAAAATAAAATTCAATTTATTTGCATAATTTTTTATCCTAAAAAACAGTATGTTTTTAAATTAAAAAATTGAAGTGATCAATCGATTTTGCGTGGGTATTATTCAAACTGAAATTAAAGCAAAGCGAAAATTTAAAAATTTGCCTTTTCTCTTAATTATAGAAGTAGTTTGCACCTTCTAAAAACCGTGAAACAACAGTAAACATTTTTTAACGAAATTTAGTTTTTGATATTTTTGGAAGTTTGTAACTTTTGTCTGTGGACATTCCTAAATACCTATTATGTTATATTATTATATAACAATTCTAAACAATTGATTGGTAATCATCACCTTCATTTCCTTTATCATCGTAAATATCAGAATGAGATTCGCCATCATTACCATCATCACCTTCACTGTAGTTTTCGCTATAATTTCCATCGCCTCCTGATGTATAGTGACTGCTATCACCTTCGTCCCTATTTTACATAAAATTTACATTCATTTTTGTGTTCAGTCAGTAGTAGGCACAGGAAATTATGTACTTACTCGTCTGTATTTTCTACGACTTGGTAATTATGTTTTGTTTCTTCACCATCATCTTCTTCATTTTTCTGCTCTTCATTATCTAAAATATTTTAAAATAAATTTTGAAAATATTGAAATTTCCAGTTAATAATTTTTAAATTTTAATAAAATTAAAATTTTTTTTTTTAGAAATTGGCCTACAAGGTGTTATACTGGCCTGGACATATTTTAAAATTTATTGTAGACACCTTACCATTTTCTTGAGTAATTTTTGCATTTTTTTCACCAGCGTCAGCTTCATCTTCTGCATATTTTCCAAATGCTGAGTGTTTTTCATAACCGTATTTATCTGCGTCTTTTTTATGGAAACTGTCAAAATGCTTATAGCCATCATTTCCTTTGTCTTCAGTTCGCTTGTAATAACCTTTTTGATTTCCATCATCTCCACCGTCATCATAAGTTTTAATAAAAGCCACCTTTGCACCTTCAAAATAAAAATGAAAATTACTTTTAAGTTTTAAATTAATTAAATTAATATTAATAGCAAAAATCACAGTAGTAATTTTCGTTCACAATCTTACAAACACTTCATATTCGACCAATCCCTAATTTATAATAAGTTGAAAAAATAGGTTATTATTATTAATATTAACATCCCTACCTTAGATTATAGAATAGAATTACATTGTCTTAAAGCGCAAAGTGTTGAAATTGAGTATTTTGAAATTGTTAATATTCTATATTAAAATTTTAAATATATTTTATAATTTTGTGACACTAGATTATAATTTTTAATTTGCAATTACCTGCTTGTACTAAATCTTTCAGGTTAGGGGGCACAGCTGCTCGAACTTCACGAATTGTCGATTCTACTAACTGAGTATCGTTGCCTTTAATATATAAAGCTTCACTGTCAAAAATAGTGAAAACAATATAATATATTATAGCCACTGAAAAAACAAATGAGCTTCCCATCCTGATTCACTATTTTTCAAAATTATTATTGACAATTTGTTATAACTCGCGATTTGTAAAACTATCTTGTAATATTTATGATTTACAGTATACAATATTTTTCTTTACACCAAGTCGCGCTATGTTTTAAGATAAGAAGGTATTTTGAGTTCTTATAAACCAGGAAACTATCAGATTTTGCATACTTTATTTTGGAGGGGGATAATTTGAATTTATTCTTTGTGGCTAGTTATATAATTATTGTACTTAGAAGAAATATTGTAATTCGATTACGTGTAATTAATTTTCTACGATATCTGACATTATACGAATAAAATGTCGAAAATAAAAATACGATTATAAGCATAATGTAATTTTATTGGAACGGAATTGGTAATTTAGTATGGTTTCATTAAATCCCATTGTAATTTGTTTAGTTTTAAATTACATCAGTACTACTTTATACTACCACATCTAATTATCAGTGCGTAACGTTCCATAGCAAAAAAAGTTGGAAATGTACTATATTATTCATAATAGGCACTTATACAGAAGATTAACAAAAAAATTTTGTGGCTAGCAATATATAAATTAATTATAACTTCTATTAACCAACAGAAGAAATTGACAATCAGTGATTTTAAAAACACACAACAAAAGTAAAGGTAAATTGTGTTGCGTAATAATATATTATGTTATGATGAAGTTAAAAAGTCAAGTTATAATATTGTTGAAGTACAAGATACATCCCTTTTTCGAAATGGACTGTACGCATATCTCGTAATAATTATCTTTTTCTAAGACTCAATTATTAAACGCTTCATCTATCAATTTATAAACAGTTTAAATTCTCAAAAAATCATCATAATATATAAAATGCCAGCACGCTGCTGCTCCTGCTGCTACAGCGTGTCAATTTTTTTCGGTTAGTTAATTCCGAAGACGGGAACATGATTAACGATAACAATAGCAAAGAAGGGAAATTGAAAAACAAAGAGAAAGAGGAAGTAACAGCAATTAGTGAAAATACATCGCCAATTAAAGGTAAACTGAAGACAGAATTGATGAGAAGAGAAGCGACGAAGAGAAACATAAAAACTGAGAGAAAGAGGAACTAACGGCAATTAGTCAAGAGACACCGCCAGTCAAAGATATAAGATAAAGATAAAAACATGATTACCGAGAAAAAAAACTAGGAGAAAAATTGGAAAAAGAAAAAGAAAAAGAAAAAAAAGAAGAAGTAATGGCAATCAGTGAAAAGATACCGCCCTTCAAAGAATTAAGAGAAAAGCAAAAAGAGAAGAGAACTAAACAAAAAAATTAAATAAGAAATAGGGAGAACTTCTTCAATGAACTACCATTTTGTACATAAATAAATCCATTGGCCATATACATTTTATAACTACCAATACCACGGTGCTACACATTAATGGAGTTCCATGGTATTATTTTTTTTCATTGAGACCATTAATACAGTTAATAATAATAATAATAATACAGTTAATAACATAACTCTTTTATTTTAACGCAAACTTAATTGTTTTTCAAAAATGCAATCTTGATTAATGCTAAATTAATAATTATATTAAAATATAATTAGAAAAATTAAAACGTGGTTACGTTAGTGTAATATGGTGCTAATTTATGGTTACTGTTAATCTTGATTGCTTTTAAACAAAAATAACACAAAAATTTATTTTTTTATTTGACTCAAAATGAATATTACAATCCATTCCGACCGGGATAATAAGCAATATGTTTGTATTATTAATTAATTTAATTAATTATATAGACATAGTAGAGGCTAGCACATTAGCTAGTTAATTTCCAAAAATAAAATGAAATAATAGAACGACGGACATAAATATGAAGTCAAGCTACTGGCATGTGTATTTGGAAAATAAATTTAAGGAAAGTTAAATCACAGTTATTGACCGCGATCTATATGCGAAATATAGAGTAGATTTGTATCTCAATTTTGTTAGCGAAAAAAAAACAGCTATACAGAAAACTATGGACTGGTAAACCTACATAAAACGAGATCTAGAATTACATAAATAAAAATATCCCATTTAAGTACATAATATTTATATTAATTAAAAAATAACATGAGTAAACCAAAATGAATATTAAAATTAAAAGTATTAGTATAGTGTATAATAGCTATAAAATACGAAAATCTCATAAATTTTTAAAACATTATAGAAATTCATTTTTATAATACCTTCTGTATTACATTCAGTATTTAAGTGGGTACTTCAGCTGGATTAATTTTGTTTGTCCTTAATCAACCCAAAACACGCTCCAAAATCAAAATTAGCATCACCTGATCATGAAATTTTTTTATTTTTCTAAAATCTAGTTTTATCTGTAGAAAACAGTAATTTAAACTAATAAATTAATAAAGAAAACCCTTTCCTTAATCAAAGTGATGAAGATTCTTCTTTATCAGCTTGGTGTAGCCAATAATTTGTATACGCTGGCGCTCTGTATAAAATGCAAGATTGAGAATATTCAGAAACTGTTATAATAAAAACACTAATCAGGAAAATTTTTAAACCAACTCTTATTATGTTTTCCTCTTCTTCAAATAGTGTCGAAACTCAACTTGTAAACTAAATTTTTCATTTTTAAACAATTTTTTTAAATCAGCCCTATTGCCTCAGCCAGTAATTTCAGACGATCTAACTGTAATGTCCTGATCTGTAAATATAATATTTTTATATTTAAATTAAATACATTATTTTATTGAACCCCATAGAACAAGGGTTCCTAAACTTTAAAGATAACGGTATACCTACCAAATGCCTTTTATTTTATGGCACCCCATATCATCAATGAGCTTTTTGTTTTAACTTATTCGCATTTTTTCAAGGGAATGCTATAATTTATGTGAGACAATTAAAGGTGACGACTGAGGAACGGGATAATATTTGTAACCGTGGTATATTATTTAATTTTAATAGCTAATGATAAATAATTTTGGAAGAATCCTGATGACTATTCTACGGAACCCCTAGGTTTGGGAGATTGGGAATCCCTGCTCTAGGATCTCAAATTTAAACAAAAAAAACTTATATTGGTTGGTTTAAAACAGGTTTTTACTTGAAAGTAGAGATCAAACGGAGCCATCAGTTTTTTTCCAGAATTTTTTGAGTGAGTTTAGTATAAGAAAAAAATTAATGTATTATTTAAAACTACTTTTGAAGTGCTGGCGAGTGCTGTAAATTTTTTGAAGATATCTATTTTATTACAAAATTTAAAAAATAAGCTTCGAGCAAGACGCATTGAATTCAGAAAAACTTAGGAAAAAGGAGCTTTCAACAAATCCATGTTTTTCTTTGGTTCTAAGTCAATATAAAGAAAACAACTACCCTTCTCTTAAGTGACTAGTTTCGATTTTAATTTAAATCTTAAATAAATAGAACATCAAAACACCGATATCAATTCAAAACCTTTTACACACACCACCCCCCTTACAGTGCTCAGCTCACTAATAGAAAAACCAATTAACAAATCAAACGAATAATACAATAAATAAACATAAAACTTCTGTCTAAAACTTTAAAAAAATTGAATAGGTATCATAGGTTTAAGGGGGGGTACTTAGTAGTACTTAGTACTTAGTAGTACTTAGTACTTTGATTGGTTATTTAGTTAAACTTATCCCATAGATATCTCAAGGTGAAAAAATTGGGCATTAAACATCTTGTGTAATAAACCCTTTGTCCAGCTTTTTTTAAAAATATTAATAAAAAAATCAAAAAAATTTTTTTTTGCTTGAAAATTTCTTCCGAATTTAAATTTGAATTCAAATATTAGTTTTAATAGTTGGTATTTACTACTCAGATCTCAAAAGTACCAACAATAAAATGAATATAGACTATAGCTATATAAGCCTTAACCATACGCATATTTCTAATATAAAGAAGACTGAGAGTAAAGAGTGAAAATAACATTAAAGAAAGTTTTTCAAAAAATTGAAAATTAAAAATGAACAGCTCGGAAGAAAATACCACCAGGCCAAATAAATATGCGATTTTAGAAGAAATGTTACTAAATTGTAATAAACAAAAATCCATTTTTCAAAAAAATGGTAAACCTATATATCCTTCAAGTGAAATTTATAAAGAAGTTTCCCGCGAACTGAAAGAAAACCATCAGTTAGATATTAATCCCAAGAGTGTTAACTTAATAACTTAACTTAATAACTTAATCTTAAAGAAAAGATTGGGAAAAATTGCCGAGTTACAAGAAACGTTATGTTCTGATATTTCGCAAACAGAATTAATGGAAACTTCCGATGGCGATGATGATGTTACAGAAATTAATGATGGTACTCTAAATTTTGTGATAACTCTTTCTGCTTCAGAATGGAACACCATTAAACCACATGAAATTTTTTACAAACATGGAGATTCTGAGAAAACATATTCCATTTTGGTTCCGTATGAATGGACACCTATCGTGTACAGTCATTTTTGGGATCATACTAAATTGCCTTGCGCTATTATTTTTGAACGAGCAAAAGTATTTATTAATTCTGCCGTATATTTAAGAATTGTGGGAAATTGTGATACATGCAAATCTGAACTGAAGTGCATTATTGATAACGAACCAATAAATGAAGAGCGGGTGTTAATTCAGTGTAGTTATGAAGGAAATTATCGAGTTAACCACGAAAATGTAAAAAAAAGAAAATTAGTCGGTAGCCAAAGAGCAATGATTGGAAAAGAACTACTTGAAAATCGAATAACAGCATCAACTTACAGAAGAAAGCAAGCAAATGCTTGCATGAAAATAGGCGATGTTAATCCACCTCATTTACCATCGGAAAACATAATACGAATGGCCAAGTACGAATATGGAAAAAACAACCGAATAGATGATGATCCTATTAACTCCATTTATATCGCCAAGTATAAATATCCTTATAACGCATATATCAAGGACATTGGAGTAGACGCATTTTTTGTTCACTACTGGTGTTCTGTGCAGATTCATTTATATAATGAATATGCTAAAAGTCCTGGTTCCAAGGTTTGTATTGATGCCACAGGAGGCATAGTAAGAAAATTAAATCGTCCTAATAAGGAATTATCTCATTCAATTTTTTTGTACGATGTAACAATTAATAATCCAAAACTTGAAGCACAATTTTCTGTTTCCAATATGCTTTCAGAACAACATGACGGTGATGCTATCCACAACAGGCTTAAAGGATGGGTGCGTAATGGTGCTACTATTCCAAAAGAAACTGTTTCAGATATGTCTTTAGCGCTTTTGTCAGGCATAACTAAAGCATTTACAGCAATGAATCATATAACATTATATATAAATGAATGTTATAATATTTTGTTCAAGGGAAAAACAATGACATTAACAACCTTTATTAGATGTGATATTGCTCATGTAATAAAGATGATGGTATCGCTAAAGAGCTTTAAAAATGAAAAGAAGCGAAGCAAACAGTTTTTCGTTCGTGCAATGGTTAGAATGGTGTTATGTTCCGATACAGATGACTTAAAGCGTATATTATTGGCAATTTTTATTGTTTGCCAAAGCGAGGCTTACAATATTGCTTCATATTGTGAGAGAGAAAAACCATGCTTTTTAACAATCGTTAGTTTCAGGCGATAGTCAAGGTGAAAATGAAAAGTTTATTTTACATGTAGCAGAATCAGAAGAACCCGAACCCGAAGAAGAATTTGACAATATGTGGAATGTGGAATCAGAGAATTGCAAAGTTGATGATCGTGAAGAATTAAGATCCAATAATTCCTTGTTTAAAGAATGGGTTACTAGTATTGTTCAAGAATCAAAACAATTTATATCTCATGATGGTGAAATAGATAACCTACAATATCTTCCAGAATTAATTCCTGAAATTATTAATTTAGGCAAACTGTTACCACTATGGACAGGTATTATGATTCCATTGTTTCCTAACTCATCGTCAATTGCTTCAAGTGCTCCGGTGGAAAGTAATTTTAATAATATAAAAAATCGAGCTTTCTCTGGAACACAACTCCCCGTTCGTGTAGATAATTTTATTACTCAACATGTTAATTATTTGGAAGGTACCATAAAATTAATCAATGAAAATGACACTAGGGCGATCAATGAAGTAAAAGAAGAAATTCAAGAAGTGCAATTACTTGAAACTACCGAAACCGATGCTACGTGTACTTCTTTCGATGATGCAGCAGAGCCCGTGGAAAAAATAATAGACGAAGAAAGTAGGTAGTAAAGATGCAAAATTAACGAATTTAAAAACAGAAGAAGAAGAAGCTATTGAAAATTGGCGAGGACTGGGAGCTTCAAACAGAACACGTCCACGGAGGTCCTATTTAGAACCTCAAAAAGAGTGGACGTGTTTAAATTTAAATGATAATATAAACTCGATTCCAATTGGTTTCCTCCGAAATGGCAGTTCTCCGCATTTAAAACCAATTAGTATTGATAAAATAAAATATGTCGTTGTTAATACTTGTGCATTCGATAGTCTTATGCAAATTCTGACAACGTCTCTTTGTGATCAAGATGAAATAACAAATAATTCGATTTTTGCAGAAACTAACCATATTTATGAAATAATCAAAAAATTATCTAGTGGTAAAGTAGATAGAAGTATCTAAGGTTTAAGAACAAAAATATTATCGGACATTTTTGAAGGAAAAACGATAGGCGAAATAACAACAATTTTGTCAGTATGTACAATGCGGGAATTACTCACAAAATTAATGATGAAACAATATTTATCCTGGACCAAAATTGAAAGATCTATATGTCAAAATTGCAAGAAATTGGATGAATTCCCTACCGCATGTGTGAGCGTTGTTGGCAGAGATATTGAACATAACTTAAACAGTATAATTCAAAGTCAGTTATTATTTTGCACTACATGTGACACGAAAACTCGAAGTAACGAATTTGTTTTGAATAATAATTATTTATTCGTAGAATGGATAACTAATAGTGGAAACCATAATACATCTGAACTATCAAGTATCCCTTCTACAGTATCAGTACAAAATCAAACATATCATCTGCGAGGAATTGTCGAAAATTTTAACCCGACGAATGCAAAAGTAGGTCATTTTGTGGCTTATGCTAAACGATTGCATGGAAAATGGGAACTCTACAACGATTTAAAAGAAAAAGTTGATAAACATTGCAATCCAGATAAATCAATTATATCTACACTTTTATTTTTTTTGGCATCTTAAATTTTTTAATTTTTAAATAAATAAACATGAATTGGCTACGTTTTTTGTAATAAAAACAAATAAATTCCAAAACTGTAATAAAATAATTCTAAACTCCTTTTTCCTAAGTTTTTCTGAATTCAATGCGTCTTGCTCGGAGCTTATTTTTTAAATTTTGTAATAAAATAGATATCTTCAAAAAATTTACAGCACTCGCTAGCACTTCAAAAGTAGTTTTAAATAATACGAAGAAAAATTAAATATTTAATAAAATTGAAAAAAAGAGGGGCCAACTTGACGTTTTTGTCAATTGCCGATTTTTCAATTCTTAATAAAAATCTAACGAACCCAGCATTTCCAATAAAATTTACAGCATTCGCCAGCACTTCGCGAGCATTTCCAAATTAAACAAAAAAAATGAAAAATTCCAAAGTGGAGGGGGTGCGTCAAGTTGGCCCCTCCTTATTTTTAAATTTTGATTTCTTAATAAGATTTTAACGAACCCAGCACTTTCAAAAAAATTTACAGCATTCGCCAGCACTTCGCGAGCACTTCCAAATTATGCAAAAAAAAATTAAAAATTCCAAAGTGGAGGGGGTGCGTCAAGTTGGCCCCTCTCAGCCCAAAAATCGTATTTCGCTAATACAAAATTAACGAACCCAGCACTTTCAAAAAAATTTACAGCACTCGCCAGCACTTCGCAAGCACTTCCAAATTATGAAAAAAAAAATTAAAAATTCCAAAATGGAGGGGCCAACTTGACGGAGCCAATTTAATAATTTTTATAATTTCAAGATATTAAGTATACAGTGTAGTCCGCATGAACCGATACGGATCTGCACAACGCTCAATGTTTAAAGTATACGATGCGGGGGTGTTCGCGGGTCCGCATAAAACTTCAACTATGATTGGTTATTAAAAGCTAGTAGAAAATTATAAGTTAAAAGTTCTACATTCCTTGTCCACATTCACTTCGGGTGAAATAGCCCTTAACTGGAACTAAACAGATCGAATCTTAGTAGATTAAAACGACCCCTATCTCAACTATTTAATGAATAAATATTCATTATTCAAAATAATATATGTATAAATAAATAAATAAAATAATACATCTATAGAAAAATAATATGTAGGTATAGCCAAACTAGTGAGGGAATAGTATATTCTGTAACGAGTTAGGAATTGGCATATTCTGCACGAGGGGAAAGTTTGTCACCCAAGTGCAGAATAGCCATTCCAAACGAGTTCCAGACTATACCTTCTATCCGACAAACGCACAGTGCTAGTGTATTTCTTGTAATACGCGAACACCAATTTGACAGTTGGCGTTATAAAACTAGTAAAACAACTTGTTGATATTTTTTTTTTATAAAAATAATAAATTTTATTTTCGTCAAAGCTAAAAATAAAAAATAATAACTTGTTGATAGATGTCACTACTAGGTTTTAATATTTCTTAAATGTGAGAATATAGTCATTCTGTAACGGATGTTACAGAATGAAATATTCTGTAACAGGTGCGAAAAATGTGTATTTTCTGAATTGAAAATTGCGCCAGAATGTTCGTATTCTGTATTAGTCGTATAGAAAAGTTAATCTAATACAATAAAAATCTTTATTCGGTTATTATTTAACCATGAATAGGTCGCAGAAGTATTCTATAGATCAGGGGTGGCCAACAGGTCGATCGCGATCGACCGGTCGATCGCGAAGCAATTCTTAGTTGATCACAGCCGCCGATACTAGTCCTGATTCATAAAAAGCCGAGGAGAAAACCGCTGGTGAAATTTGATGTACAAGTGAAGGAAAATTTGAGAAAATCTAAAGAAATCTTAGGCAATCTTAGAAAATCTAAGGAAATCCAAGGATATCTTAGAAATTACACATAATCATTCTTTTTCAACTTTTACGAAAGAAAATCATGAGACAATCCAAAAGAAAACCCAAGGAAATTTTAGGAAATTTGATGTACAATTAAAAGGAAATTTAAGAAAATTTAAGGAAATCTTAGGAAATCTAGGATATATAATAATAATTGGTTTTAATAATTTGTTATGATTCGGCAAATATTTAATAAATTGGCGCACCGCATGAATTTGATAAATTATAAGTTTAATTTTTCTTAGATTAATGATTTTAATTTTAATAATAAAACAATATTGAAAATTGGTACTTAGTTTATAAAAATGAATCTATCTTATATTAGAAATTTACTTTTGATAGTACAATTATTGAAAATGAATACACTCGCGGTTCACTTTTGAAAATATCGGCACAATATAGATGCAGTTAAAAGTACTTACAAAATTGATGATTTTTGAGTTGGAGCAAGCAGGAAGAACAAATACCAAATGTTGGTAATATCCGGTACATAAGTTGAGATGACAATTGGAGAAAAATGTAATAGCGGACGATGTGAATCCTGGAAGTAAATCCTCCGAAGAGACTTTTGTTGTTAAACAACAAAACGGCAAGACACGGCATCGTAGTTGTGATTCCCTTTTTATATTCCACACACGGCAAACTAAATAATTTTGGGAGTTTTTCCCACGGTAAAAACGTAACGTAAACTTCAAAATTAGGGATCTAACGAGTATAAGCCTATTTTTCCAGCAAAATTACACCACCGAATTACTTTTATTCGAACTTAATTGACATCCATCAAACTTTGGATTTTTACGTTTCTATCCGCACTTGGCGTTATTTTAATGAAACGGAGTTGAAGTGAAGTTAAGCGACTTCAAAAACTAACTGAGGTAGTGAACTTAAGCCAAAGGTTATATAAAATTTCGGAAACCTTGACCAACAGTTCATTATTGGTTAATTTGGGGGTCACTAGGTCGATATGTCATTAACTGTGTGGGTGTATTTTTCAGAAAAATGAACAATACTGCATGATTTTTCTTACAAATTGGTAATGACATCATAAGGTTTTACGAGATTTTAAAGAATTTTTCAGACAAATAAACAAGTTTATGTGTTTTAGAAGAATTTTACTATGAAATAGTCCGGTTAACGACTTTTTAGAAAACAATACAAAGACCATAATAAGTATTTTGGGAAACTTTATAATGTTTATGAATAATAACATATTATAGAATAAACTACTTATGTAACTAAATTCAAAAAAATATAAGAATAATACAATACGTAGAAAATCAAAATTCAAAAAATTTAAAAAGGAGACAATTAACACATAACAGGTCTGGATTAAGAAAATTTGAAAAAATGAAAATTTCGTAATACGAAGTACAATATAACGTTATTTCATGGTTATTGCCATTCTTCAGTTGCACGCATCGATTACGATTACATTGTAAAATAAGAAGAAAAAAATTTTTCAAACTAAACAAAATTATCGACTAAATTGTACAAAATTGACTTACCATAACCTCCAAAGATTATCAAAACTGAACTTGTTACATGAGGTATGAATAATTTAAAAATGATTTGAACTAAGAAATTCGTTTACCTAGCACTGCTAGTTTGAAATCCGAAGGCACTGCCCTCTTAATATGATTTCTAAAAACTTTGAAAAAATTCAAAATTCAAAAATTTACCACGTTTTTTAACCGTGAGGCGTAAAACTAGAAAAAGAACTCAAAATAAAAAATTTTAAGTAAATTTGTGGTTTTTAGTATGTATTTATGGTTAAATTCAAAAAAATATAAGAATAATACAATACGTAGAAAATCAAAATTCAAAAAATTTAAAAAGGAGACAATTAACACATAACAGGTCTGGATTAAGAAAATTTGAAAAAATGAAAATTTCGTAATACGAAGTACAATATAACGTTATTTCATGGTTATTGCCATTCTTCAGTTGCACGCATCGATTACGATTACATTGTAAAATAAGAAGAAAAAAATTTTTCAAACTAAACAAAATTATCGACTAAATTGTACAAAATTGACTTACCATAACCTCCAAAGATTATCAAAACTGAACTTGTTACATGAGGTATAAATAATTTAAAAATGATTTGAACTAAGAAATTCGTTTACCTAGCACTGCTAGTTTGAAATCCGAAGGCACTGCCCTCTTAATATGATTTCTAAAAACTTTGAAAAAATTCAAAATTCAAAAATTTACCACGTTTTTTAACCGTGAGGCGTAAAACTAGAAAAAGAACTCAAAATAAAAAATTTTAAGTAAATTTACCATAAATACATACTAAAAACCACAAATTTACTTAAAATTTTTTATTTTGAGTTCTTTTTCTAGTTTTACGCCTCACGGTTAAAAAACGTGGTAAATTTTTGAATTTTGAATTTTTTCAAAGTTTTTAGAAATCATATTAAGAGGGCAGTGCCTTCGGATTTCAAACTAGCAGTGCTAGGTAAACGAATTTCTTAGTTCAAATCATTTTTAAATTATTCATACCTCATGTAACAAGTTCAGTTTTGATAATCTTTGGAGGTTATGGTAAGTCAATTTTGTACAATTTAGTCGATAATTTTGTTTAGTTTGAAAAATTTTTTTCTTCTTATTTTACAATGTAATCGTAATCGATGCGTGCAACTGAAGAATGGCAATAACCATGAAATAACGTTATATTGTACTTCGTATTACGAAATTTTCATTTTTTCAAATTTTCTTAATCCAGACCTGTTATGTGTTAATTGTCTCCTTTTTAAATTTTTTGAATTTTGATTTTCTACGTATTGTATTATTCTTATATTTTTTTGAATTTAACCATAAATACATACTAAAAACCACAAATTTACTTAAAATTTTTTATTTTGAGTTCTTTTTCTAGTTTTACGCCTCACGGTTAAAAAACGTGGTAAATTTTTGAATTTTGAATGTTTTCAAAGTTTTTAGAAATCATATTAAGAGGGCAGTGCCTTCGGATTTCAAACTAGCAGTGCTAGGTAAACGAATTTCTTAGTTCAAATCATTTTTAAATTATTCATACCTCATGTAACAAGTTCAGTTTTGATAATCTTTGGAGGTTATGGTAAGTCAATTTTGTACAATTTAGTCGATAATTTTGTTTAGTTTGAAAAATTTTTTTCTTCTTATTTTACAATGTAATCGTAATCGATGCGTGCAACTGAAGAATGGCAATAACCATGAAATAACGTTATATTGTACTTCGTATTACGAAATTTTCATTTTTTCAAATTTTCTTAATCCAGACCTGTTATGTGTTAATTGTCTCCTTTTTAAATTTTTTGAATTTTGATTTTCTACGTATTGTATTATTCTTATATTTTTTTGAATTTAACCATAAATACATACTAAAAACCACAAATTTACTTAAAATTTTTTATTTTGAGTTCTTTTTCTAGTTTTACGCCTCACGGTTAAAAAACGTGGTAAATTTTTGAATTTTGAATTTTTTCAAAGTTTTTAGAAATCATATTAAGAGGGCAGTGCCTTCGGATTTCAAACTAGCAGTGCTAGGTAAACGAATTTCTTAGTTCAAATCATTTTTAAATTATTCATACCTCATGTAACAAGTTCAGTTTTGATAATCTTTGGAGGTTATGGTAAGTCAATTTTGTACAATTTAGTCGATAATTTTGTTTAGTTTGAAAAATTTTTTTCTTCTTATTTTACAATGTAATCGTAATCGATGCGTGCAACTGAAGAATGGCAATAACCATGAAATAACGTTATATTGTACTTCGTATTACGAAATTTTCATTTTTTCAAATTTTCTTAATCCAGACCTGTTATGTGTTAATTGTCTCCTTTTTAAATTTTTTGAATTTTGATTTTCTACGTATTGTATTATTCTTATATTTTTTTGAATTTAACCATAAATACATACTAAAAACCACAAATTTACTTAAAATTTTTTATTTTGAGTTCTTTTTCTAGTTTTACGCCTCACGGTTAAAAAACGTGGTAAATTTTTGAATTTTGAATTTTTTCAAAGTTTTTAGAAATCATATTAAGAGGGCAGTGCCTTCGGATTTCAAACTAGCAGTGCTAGGTAAACGAATTTCTTAGTTCAAATCATTTTTAAATTATTCATACCTCATGTAACAAGTTCAGTTTTGATAATCTTTGGAGGTTATGGTAAGTCAATTTTGTACAATTTAGTCGATAATTTTGTTTAGTTTGAAAAATTTTTTTCTTCTTATTTTACAATGTAATCGTAATCGATGCGTGCAACTGAAGAATGGCAATAACCATGAAATAACGTTATATTGTACTTCGTATTACGAAATTTTCATTTTTTCAAATTTTCTTAATCCAGACCTGTTATGTGTTAATTGTCTCCTTTTTAAATTTTTTGAATTTTGATTTTCTACGTATTGTATTATTCTTATATTTTTTTGAATTTAACCATAAATACATACTAAAAACCACAAATTTACTTAAAATTTTTTATTTTGAGTTCTTTTTCTAGTTTTACGCCTCACGGTTAAAAAACGTGGTAAATTTTTGAATTTTGAATTTTTTCAAAGTTTTTAGAAATCATATTAAGAGGGCAGTGCCTTCGGATTTCAAACTAGCAGTGCTAGGTAAACGAATTTCTTAGTTCAAATCATTTTTAAATTATTCATACCTCATGTAACAAGTTCAGTTTTGATAATCTTTGGAGGTTATGGTAAGTCAATTTTGTACAATTTAGTCGATAATTTTGTTTAGTTTGAAAAATTTTTTTCTTCTTATTTTACAATGTAATCGTAATCGATGCGTGCAACTGAAGAATGGCAATAACCATGAAATAACGTTATATTGTACTTCGTATTACGAAATTTTCATTTTTTCAAATTTTCTTAATCCAGACCTGTTATGTGTTAATTGTCTCCTTTTTAAAATTTTTTGAATTTTGATTTTCTACGTATTGTATTATTCTTATATTTTTTTGAATTTAACCATAAATACATACTAAAAACCACAAATTTACTTAAAATTTTTTATTTTGAGTTCTTTTTCTACTTATGTAACTGAATGAATATATAGGATGGACTAAAGCAAAATGTCAAAGTTTTTACTGTAAATTGTTAAATGTTATGAAAATAAAAACTCTCTTTACAACAGTTCAAAGGAAAACCGACGCAAATTTTAGGAAATCTGGGGAACTCTAGAGAAATCTAACAAAATGTCCTGAAAAGAAATCTGGTGTACAAATTTGGGTCTGTGGTTTCCTTCTCGTTTCTCGTAATAAGCTAAAAAAATATGGTTTTTATTCTTTTGTCTACTTTTACCTTAATAAAGACTATTCGAGTATTATTTATATGTCAATGGTCAATATAATATTATATTATAATATATTATAGAATATATATATTATAGAATTTATTTTCATATAATATTATATTATATTGACCATTCACATATAAATAATACTCTCAAATAATATTTGAAACTTACAAAATCCTTTTTGGGAGGGGAATTAGTCCTCATCAAATTACAATACAATTGGTTCAAATAATTCAAGTCTTGCCACTTTTCATAAACTGGGATGTGTTTTCGCTTCCTTGACTATTGATCTCCACCTTGTTTGATCACCGTGTAGGCCTGTCTCCAGTCTGTCACACCGATCAATCTCAGGTCCTCCATCACTCCGTCCCACCATCGTAGTCTCGGCTTTCCTCTGGGTCGGACTCTATCAGGTTTCCACAACGTCCCTTTTTTGAACATCTCTTCTTCGCTACTTCTCATAACATGGCCCAGCCATTTTACTCTTTGCGCTTTTATGAATCTTACTACATCTTCGCCGTTCATCTCCTTCTGGATCTCATGGTTCATTTTCGCTCTGAATTCGTCGTCCACTCTCTTTGGTCCTAGAATCATTCTCATTATTTTTCTTTCGAAGACTCCAAAGTCCTCTTCCTCTCTTTGTGTCAGGCACATTGTTTCTGACGAATATGTCACTACCGGTCTTTTCAGAGACTTGTATATTTGGATCTTAGTTTGTCTTGATATTTGTTTGTCTCTCAGTATCTGTCTATTTGCGAAATATGATCTGTTTCCAGCTAAAATCTTTGCTCTAACTTCCGATGTTCTGCAATTATTGCTATTTATTTGCACTCCGAGATAATTAAAATTCGTTACCTGTTCGAAACTGAAATCGTTTATTTTAAGTTCGCGCATATTGTTATTTGTGCTTGATCTCTGACACTTCATATATTTTGTCTTACCCATGTTTACTACGAGGCCCATCTCTTCTGCCGGTTTTTTTACTGCATTGAAAATGTCTTTCAGTCCTCTTTCTGATCTTGATATTATCACTATATCATCCGAGTACGCAATTATTTGGATGTCTTTATTTATTATCGTTCCAGAGCATCCAGCTTTTCTAATTATTTTTTCGAGTACATAGCTAAACAATGTGGCTGATAAGGCATCGCCTTGCCTAACACCGCAGTTTACTTCAAATTCTTCTGTTTCGCCTGCCGGACTTTTTATTTTGACTGTCGTTTTCTCTAATGTCATTCTAACTAATCTAATCAACTTTGTTGGTACCTTCATTTCTTTCATAACTTCCAGCAGTTGTCTTCTGTTCACCCTATCGAAAGCTTGTTTGAAATCCACGAAGAGCAGGTGCATAACAATTCCAAATTCTCTGCTTTTTCAGTTATCTGTTTCAGCGTGTGTATGGCACCAACCGTCGACTTCCCTTTTCTAAAACCAAACTGATATTCGCCAATCATCTTGTCAGTGTATTCCGCCAGTCTGTTGTGTATTATCGTAGATAGTACTTTGTAGGCAACATTCAGGAGTGTTATGCCTCTGTAATTGTCGCACACTTCCGCATCTCCTTCCTTCCTCAATGTTATAATAAAAAATTATACTACACTATTATTTGGTTTATTTACATAATTATAAATTATATTCGATAATTACTGTACCGCAGTACCGATGACGGCGAATAAGCCAGAAACACTGTGTCTATACCGCTCTTCTTTAATTATGCAAGTTATCGAATTAAATTTTGCATTTATGCATTAAAATAAATATTTGTGATGTGTTATCAAATTATAAATTATATAATTAAAATTCTAACACAATTAAAAATAAATGATTGTATTAATTTTATAAATAAAAGGAAAATGGAAGAAATAATATCTATAAAATAACCAGAATCATTGCAAAGCAAGCTTATTCAAATATCTACTTAATTGTATTCAAAAATTTTCATATAAATAAATGTTTTTGCTTACCTTTCCGTACTAAATTGGAATGAAATGTTTATTTTGAAAAGTTTAAACCTAAGATAATTTTGTATTTATGACGGAACACTGGGATATTCTACAATTAAATTACAAGATACGAATATAACTGAACAATTTTACCTAGTGGTGTAAGGGAAAGTTTTCGTTAAAGTTGCAATAAGTGATGAACTTGTGGCATTGTTTATATTAAAACTTCGCGCTGATATCTTTGCGGATAAAAGAAAACAAAAATATTCTTTTTTATATTTTTCTTTCTGATAGATTACCACGAAAGCATAGCAATTGCACAACTTTTTTTAAAAATTTTCTCATTAATATTGACTAAAATACACTTAAACCAGTTATCTATCATATTTATTATGTTTTATGTAAGAAACTATTTTGTATGTTTTTTTCAATGTATTTCTTATGACCTATATCTTTATTTCATGATTTTCGATGTTATAAATATATAATATAAAAATATTAAGTATTAATGAAAATTTTACTCTAAAACATACCTTTTACTCTTTACATTTCCTGACGATTGACAAAGTTATTTCTGGACAACCTGTATACTACATCATCTATTTCAATAAACGTTTACCTTCTTTGATGAATAGATAATCAGTGAACAGCTTGTAAATTATTGTAATTATAAGTATGTAAATAATTTTATGATTAAGTATTCAAAATTTATATTATATTATTTAGAATATCCTCCTTTCATCATCAATTTGATTTATACCTTATTTCATGTATGATTTAATAATTAATTTCTACTTTTCTGTTTGTTACCGTACTTTGATGAGGTACTTGCTGGTAGGGTCCCAATTCGGGTTTTAATTATTGAGTTCTTATAAATTGTTGAAATATTCACATTTTGCATGATTCAATTTTCTACTTCGTGACCGTACATCTTATCACAAGACAATTAGATTAAATCTTAGTCTCTTTTGGCAGAAACATCTTTGTCTGGCTTCACATGCTGCCAAGAATTTAACGATGACTTGGATGGTTTCCATGTTCTGGAGCTGTTAATTAATATAGGTTCAATGTGTACAGATTGCTGCAATATTGTTAATATATCAAGAAATATACAATCATATTATATCATATTTCTAAGAACAAGAATATAATATCTATGTGTATGTGTTTACAATGTAATTTATATTAATTAAAAACGATTACCTATACATAGTAATTCTAAATTAAAACGTCATTGTACTGTTTGTTTCAGAATAATTATTTTGGCAGTCCCTCCTGGCTTGAGAAGTTAATATTTTGTCAAAGCATCCTTAACATATTGAGTAATTTTTGTTATCAGGAAAGTGCTTGCCTATAAGATTCTTCAACTACAGTGAATCAAACAGGATAAATGTAAATATATCTGTATTAGGTAATTCTTATGCATTATTTTGAAGTTTTCACTTTTGCTTATGTGAATTTTGTTATTGTTCAATTACTTGATGAATTCTGTTTGTAAAGTCGTGATTTCGTAAAACTTACTTCTTGAAATATATGAAATCAACAACACTTAACGTCAATATTTTATTGTAAAAAAATTTACTTGAAGATTTAAATTGTTTTATGTTAGATTTAATAGCTGCAACTATGTTGCATTTTTTCTGGGTTTAAACTGAATTTATATGTTATCTACTTTAGAAGATCTATCAGTTGAGATGTCGATTACGATTAATCCTATATAGACAATAAAATATTATATCCTAACTCTCAAAATTTTGGATAAAAATGCTTTTCGAAAACTCGATATAGATTAGAATTGTATATTTTTTTGCTATTATTGAACATTATTTCTTTATTTTTAAGTTATTTTGGATTCATAAAATCTAGTCTGGGATATATTGTCGCGTTCTAAAGTCATTTTGAATTTTGAGTTCTTGAAGTTGAAATTTTTTGTTAAATGCTTTTGATTTGGAATTTTATTACGAAAAAATTTTGTTTTTGGATTTTATTATGTAATCTTTTTGAAAGTTCGATTTTATTTTATTTTGTATTTTTGTTTGTGAAATTTGATTTTGTTAATAATTTTGTTTAAATATCATAAAATTTTGAATTTGTGCATCTTTTCGCGTTAATAATTTTTAAGTAGGCACGAAATGGACGTGTAAAGCCAAGTGTTTGATAAAATTTATAATTTGTGTTAAAAAGTTTGAAAATTTTGGATGTTTTTGCAAATACAGTAGAATCCGCTTAATGTGATCACGGATAATGTTATCAGTCGGTTATTGTGATCATTTTAACTGGGAACCGGCCGCTTTAATTAGTTTACATACAAAAACCACCGGATAATGTGATCAAAAAGCCGCTTATTATTATCATTTTCGAGGAATTTCCTACACAATAATTTCTTTTTCTAAGTATCCTTTTTTGATTTGTCATTGAAATTTTAGATATCTTTACAAAACACGTCACTCGTTTTAATTTCTATACAAACACTAATGAAGTTTCCCGTTTCACGGCGTGTTTCTATTTTGATTTTGCTAAATGTGCACTTTGCTTTATGCATTTTAATTTAAGATTAGTTTATTCTTGCTAAATTTACCTAATTCTTCTAAATTTCCTTTTTTTCTAAAATTTGCTTATTGTTATCAGTCGGTTAATGTTATCAAAATGTTCTTGGCCCAAAGTGATCACATTAAGCGGATTCTACTGTATAAACTTGTTGATTTGTTGATAAGTAAATTTTATTTAATAAATTGGATTGATCTGTCCGTGTTTGGATGATTTTGGAAGTTTTGACGATTTTTCTCGGTTTTATTATGTATTTGGAATTAATTGATTGCTTGGATGATTAGTATTGGTAAATTTGGGGTTAGGAAATTCATTTAAATTAAAAGAGAATAAATCTACATTCAATTGATAAATTTTATCAGCAAAAATTATGAAGTAAAATTCTTACGGGTAACTCAAGATGGTATTATCGGACAAATTGTAACGCAAATTTTGTTAAAAATTAAATTTGGACGGCTTTGTACAAAATAAATTTAACAATTAGAAATTGGATGTTATTTGAAAATTAAAAGTTTTAAAATTTTGAAGAATCTCATGTTCGTGTGTGTTAGTTTACCAGGGGTAAGAGCCGCATAATAATTTAAAAATTATACAACTCCAAACTACACGTCAATAGTTTTTTATTGGGTGTGACTGAAAACGACTTTATCATTTTCATCAACCACAATTATATCAAGGGATCATCCCTAAGACTCATAAACTCGACAAATACACACAAAACCAAACCAAACTAACCAAAACCAGTTTCTAGTTTAGCTTGTAAATTGTACCACTGCGAGACTGCGACTCTACCTCAATTTCTGCAATAATTCAACTTTATTGATAGTTTTTCAATAATAAACTTATCATTGTTCGTGATACCATTCTTTCTTCTTTTTTTGTTTCATTCCAACTTGTTTTCCTATTACTTTACTTATACCTTCCTGTATTGTTGTTAATATTTCGTTAGTACCCCGTTTTACATCTATGTCTTTTAGAACTTCCTCTAATTCTTACTCGTATTTCTTTTTTACTTGCTGGGTACTAAGTTGTATCTTCTTATGCGTTACCTTTGTGTTTTTTACATGTGTTGTTTACACACAAAATAAAAAAAATCGCAAATTCACAAACTTCAAAATTATCTAAATATAATTTGCAATTATACTAAATCTGCAAATTTATAATTTTAACACAAAATCAAAGTTGATTTCCAAAATCCAACTTTTCCCAAAACAAAACTTTTCCACACCCTGGGACCGACCGAATAAATTCTGACTGTGCAATCGGACTGCCCAAATCGACCGTCCAAATCTGACTGCTCAAATCTGACTCCCCTCTTCAGAAAATGTACCCTCTTTTATAAGAAATCTTTCCCAACTTTTCGTGTGCAAAAGATTATAAAAAAAAATCAGAGTCCGAGAATCGAATAAAAAACTACTGACATTGCCACTAAGGCATCATATTCACACCGTGTGCAAAAGAAATATTTTTTTGGCTTTTTGTCATTTTGGGCTTTTGTACCTGAACGCGACACGACTTTTAATTGAGTTGCTCTTATCAACATGAAATAGAATAATACAATTCCGATTAGTCCATCCTGTTCGTCTCATCTTCAAATATTATAATAATCAGCACAGCTAGTTTAATATTTCTATAATAGTGTTATCAGAATAACAACTTCCTCTTTTGGATTTATTCAATATTTTTAAATTAGGGCTCACCAAATTAGCTAACATTAACGATAGCAGAATTTAATTTGCTGACTAACAAACTAAATTCTATTTAAAACAATAATGGAAACTAATAATAACAAAAATATTGAACTTCAAATTGTTCCCATTTTGTAGCAATTTCGGTATTTTGAAAAAATACCTTGCTCACCACACCTGGGATAGATCTCCCCCAGTATTTAATAATTGTGGTGGACCCAAGATGGAAAACCAACTCTTTAATGCGGAGGCAGGATCGTCGGTTCTGAAAATAAAAATTTGCTTCCTTTGCATACAATAAAACTCTATCAACAATTAACCGTATAATGAAGATTAAATTTGATACAACAATTTCCAATTTTAATATAAAATAAATCGTTCGCCACAAATAGGGAAACATCCACGTCGCCAGCCGATGTAAAACTACACGTTTCCGCAATTGCAGTAAAAAACTAGGTAAATCAAAAAAACACTTACCAAGGCCTGGTTCGTTTACAAAGTGGAAATTCGACAGAAGCTTGTTTACCAGTAGTGTACTGCAACCACAACCCACAAGAGCTATTGACTCGATGACTTCCCTGGCTACTGCTGATGAAAAAACTCGGCTCGATTGCGAAGCTGCTTGCAGAATTCGTTGCGTCGCACAAACAAGAATTTCACTACTAAACACTCGATCGTATACTGACTCCTTCCAGTAGTCGTTGATGGTAAATAAAAAAGCAGAAAGATGCAACATAAGGCCACACACCGTTTTCCAAATCGAACATTCAATGTTGCTTGCAGATTGGTGACAGTTTGAGTTTTCAGCGCCACGGTACAAATCCCACAATTAAGGTTTCCGTTATTAACTAATTACGAGGTTGTACGGTTTCGTAAATCAAACTTCGCTAAACGATTTCTTCTTAGGCTTACTCTTTACAAATATTCGGCCCTATCTGAAGGATCTTCAGCCCACGAAACTAAAACACGTCTTCACTCCTCGTAGTGCGCTTTTAGAATCCCCAAACGCAGCTCAAGCACGCGCTCTCTACGATCCCTTGCGCATGCCTTACTCAGCATAGGCGTACTAAAAATCGTCGTCAAGGGATCGCGCAACAATTGACAAAAAATTGTTACAATATTTGTTACACAGCTATCATTTTTAAAGTGAAATTCGATTGAAAGTTTCAAAATAATTTTTGAGTTATAAGAAAATTAAATCTATCAGTGCTCTCCTCTAAAATTTTGTAAATGTCAGTTCCCAGGTAGCACGCAATATTGGGGCAATATTGGTCCTTTATAGTTTAAATATTGGCGCAATATTGCGGTCAATGCAGCACAATATACTAATGAGAACAATTTGCAATGTTGTATAATATTGTTAGCAATATTGTTCAATATTGCAGACAATATTGCTCAATATTATCGGGATTGCAAATAAAAAAAAAAAAGTAATTATTCATACTATAATTTTTACTTCAATTTTCAAATTTGCTCACTTAATTTTATTTCGATATTGGCTTAGTCATTTCATGTAGTTTTGGAGCAGTATCTAAATCTGAATATTAACTGAAATATAAAATACACTTTTTTTTAACTTACCTGGGAATCGAACCTGAACCGTATCGTCCTTTCGATTTGAAAGCCTACCGCCCTACCGTTAGATCTACGACACCTTCTTGTAGAAATTTAATTTCTATGTAAAGTTTATTAACAAATTACAGTAAATTATTAATAAGTTATCAATTAAGTTAAATAATGATAATTTATTAAAGATTTATGTATAATTTTATATTAAATAAAAAATTATATTTTATTTTTAAGATAAAAGTTTAACTCCACCGCAACAAAGTAATGTTACCCAATATTTGGATTTAATTTCGTTTAATGATATTTCATATTATTTATTTTGATGTAAATTTTTGACTTTTTAGTGCACATATTTTTATTTTAAATAAAAATTTTTAAATTTTTTATACAATATTTTACTGTTCTCGTTCCCGTTCTCGTTACTGTTACAGACTAATTGTGTATGAGCCTTTAATTATCAAACAATTTAATAATAATTAATAGGTATTAACCATATTTCATTCGCATTCAAATGGGTAATACCTCGAGTATAAAATTTAATAAACGCCCTACAAATAATCCCCATATTGAGTTTGATCTTAGTGAAAAAATTTTTAGTTTACTTTCATAAAAATAATATTTCGATATACCTTCCTTGACAGTTGACATATACGATTTTTGTTTCATTATGACCCATTTTGATGTTTTCTTCACAAAGTTATGAATTGAAATCTATAAAAGGTATGATCAAATCTGTGGTAATTGGTTTTCTGTAAATATTATGTGTCAAACTCGGTTCGTTTCTTTCAGTTGTTAAGTCAAGGTAATTGATTTTATTTTTGTTCTCCTTTCCGATTGTGAATTTAATGTATAAGATCCTTTTATAAATTCAATAAGTTTGACATTTTGTGTTAGTAGAAAAATATCACTTGTTCATCTACTTTCAAGGCATATTAGACGATATCAATTTCTATTCTGGAATAAGAATTGCTAGCTTGTCAAATTATCCCGATTGCATGAGCTGAGATATTATTGGCAAGTTGTGTACTTTTTTTCGGGTGACTCGAAGAACTATGAATAATTGTGAATAATATATAACTGTGATTAGATATCGAACACTGATAAATTTTGAATGGTTTTAGGAAAATAATTTTTTAATCGCTTTTGCATAATTAAACATGAATGGTAGATGCTGTGTTTCTGACTCATTAGTATTTTCCATTCCATTTATATGCAGACTATAGTAGGTAGTGCAATATTGCGTACTGAAGAAGACTAAGGAGTCAGAAACATAATATTTACCCTTCATTCTTAATTATGCAAAAGTGTTCAAAATTGTTAGAATTTCTCTAAATATGTAAACTGTAATGATGATTTTATTAAATTTATAATTTTGATTGGGCGAATAAGATATTAAAATTGAAAGGAATTACTTAACAAAATAAAATCACACTTTGGAAAGTTGAAATTTATTTACTACGAGCTAACCGTTTTCGATATTTTTGCACATCTTTTGGAGCGAAATAGTTTGATGTTTAATCATGCTGAATAAGGTAAGGTAGCTGAAATGATACACATCGTTACGTGATGCGGAAACGATGTAAAAAATATATTTATTAATTCTATTAAATTAATGTATTTATTACTAACAATATTTTGTAGTGAGTGAACCAACTGGTTTACATGCTGGCTTCAGTTTGACTCCTTCGGGTTGAATTCGGTTTAAATTTTTTACTTATTATCTACTTGCTGACCCCAGGTAACATTATAAATGATATAAATCATTATAATTAGCTTGGAATTGCCAATATTATAATTATTCCATTTTTTTGATTCGGATTCTAAGTTTAGCTACAAATCCTCTTGTGTCCATTTAAATACCAACTGACATAGACAGTGAAAAATAAGAAATGGATTAATTATTATAGTATATATATTATATTTGTATATTAGTTTTTAAAAGTTTTAATTTAAATATTTTAAAATTGAAGTCTGTAAACATTATTTAAAATACCAATAATAATTCAACGCGAAGCCTTCAGATTACTTTTATACTTTTATGGATTCCGACAGAACAAACTGCGAAGGGATATTTATAAAGAAATACCTAAACGTTGAAAAATGCAGGCAAGGTTCTGTTCTTACTTAAAATTTTTAATCTAACAGGTTAAAACTAAATTCTTCTGTTCTTTTTTTATATGTTAGATCTATATTTTAATTACACATTCAAGTTTTCCAATGGCTGCAACCTGAGCATTTAAGACAATAAGTTAGTTGTTGATTGTTCAAGTATCATATAATAAAAAAATTGATTTCGGAAGTTTTTAAAATAGGCATATTTTTTACAACAGTATAAATTGTCAGTGTCAATTCAATTCAATTTGTCAAAAAATGTGCTATTAATCAAAATGATTAGATATTATTTTCCTAAATTTTCAAGTGTATTATCTCCTCGAAATGTTAAAAATTTTCAAAAAAGATTTATATCGTTCTTTGGGAGAAAAAAAGTAAGTAAATAAAATTTTATTATTATGTGTATAGATGTAAAACTTTTGCACATTTGATATGTCACAAAATTACAATTTAGAGCGATAAATCCAAACCATCTAGCGAAGTATTAGCATTGGACGAACGTTTAGCTTTTCTAAGTTACCAGAAAATATTCTCGATCGGCAAACACCAATTGTAATTCACAGTTTGTCTCGAGTCACCACAATCCCAACTTTTAGATATAAACTAAAAGTTTTGTTATTTCTGATTCGATGAAGTTTTACCCAACGACTGCAAAGATGGTCAAACCTAGGTAGCCAAATGCTGGGGTCTAACAACAACTTTTTGTTTGAAATGTTGATGTTGTTAAATGTTTCATCCCATTGCGTCTTCTTCTTTTTCTTTTTCTAATTTTTCATTTTTGCATTTTACTTTGCGGAATATTACGGTGCTGATCTTTTCCTCGATCGTCCAACATTTCCCATTGCAAATATCAAAATAGATTGGAAAACTCCAGTTAAATTTGATATTCTCTGTAAATAAACTTTTTCTCTACTAATTTCCAGCATTTCTGAGCAAGAACTGAAAGCCGAGATGGGGTATTTATTTTATTATCTCAGAAATTAACCTCATTGTGCAATTTAACATTGAATTAACAGAATAAATGAACAGACTGGAAAATAGTACTCCAAGAATCGGCCATTATTGAGTTTTCTGTAGTTACTTCATTATTATACAGTTGACTTGGATACAAATTTTTAATGTTCTTGCGGTGATTGTAACTCGCTTAACTATATTACTTCAAATATTTTAGGAAGAATCTCCATTTTTATTAACTCGTGCTAGATGTGAAGACTACGACGAAATACAAACGGTCATGAAAGAGTATTTCTTTCCAGAAGAACCAACGGTAATGGCAGTGGGTCTAGGAAGAAAGCACAATCCTTTATTTGAACATCACGTCCAATTAGCTTTAGAGGAAGGAATATCTATTATAGCTAAGTGCAAATGCACTGGAGAAATTGTAGGGGGTTGCGTTAATAAAACAATTTGCCCTTGGGATGCAGATTTGTTAGATCGACTGGCATGTACTTTATCTTGTGAAGCAACTAAATCGTTATATCAATTTTATGCCTATTTACAACGGGCACCTTGCCTGTGGGAACGATATTGCACTAATAAAGTTTTTGAGGTAGGTATCTACTACTTTTCTATTCGTAAAAATTTAAAAAAACCTTGTATTTAACAATAATTATTAACAGTAAATTTATTTTAGATTTGTCAATTGTTTGTGAGAGAAGGGGATCGTGGAAAAGGTTTAGGACTGGAATTAACACGTGCTTCTCGGGATTTAGGAGCAGATTGCGGTTATAGAGTCATTAGGGTAGATGCTACCAGCTATTATACGTAAGACAATATTTATAAATTTTAAATATTGAATAATATGTTATATTTAATTTAATTTAATAATCGAATACAGCAGACGGTTGTTAATTATTGGTCTAGTAGTTAGCACAACCAACTGCTAACAATAAGGTATCCGGTTGGAATCCAAAAAGAACTATTTTTTTTATGATAGCTTCCGTCCTTCAGAGGATACGTTAAGTTACCGGCCCCTCTAATATGACAATAAACCACTAGGCGTGGACTGGCAATATTTTTTCAGGGATGCTAATATTTGTAGAAGTCCGCTGCAATGACAAATTTGAAAACACGTATCGCTAGATAAACATCTTTTTTGAGCTCTTTTGAACTTCTGCCGAATTGATCTATTATGACGTCAACCGAAAGTGTTAAATTCGATTCTGTAGATAATATAATAAGCGATTCCAATAATTCATTGCTTATCGATGATCGTAATCGGCTTTTGATTATTTTTAATATTTTTGGGATTTGAGAGGGCCGGGGCCAAGGGACCTGGAATGCTCTAACGATCAGCACCCTTGTCCAGTCCGCGCCTAATTGTCACCATTAACAATAAAGCTAAATATGAACTATGTCACCAGTCAAAGAGATATTGCTAAGGATCTATACATTTTACAGTAGTACAAATAAAAACAGATTTTCTAAGAGTGAAAATAAATTATAAACAAAATGTATTTTAATTTTTATTTAAGTTACATTTTAACAATATACATCGATCTCAAACAGTTTTAAACTATTTGAATAAAGGCTGGCTACAAAACAACGCTCTATATGTGGGTACTAAATATATAAATAATTAAACATTAGAAATTGTTGTAGACCGCATTTCGATAACAGTCTGATAACTATAACAGGCTGTTAATATTTACAATTGCATTGATTATCCGCAAAAAAAGTTAATTATTCGAATTAGTAAATCGTAAATACTAAAGTTAGTAAATAAATATATGGTAAAGCGGTTAGTAAATGACAAATTAATATTAAATAATTCATGATTTTATTAAACTTGTTTTTATTCTATTATTAAAAAAGTACAGATTATTAATTTATATTTATTCATTAAATAATATGCAAAACTACTATTTTAATATCCGAAAGAAATCTTTTATACGAGATCTTATTCCTTTAAAATCCGTAAAAATAAACTTCTATTATTTTAAATTATATTTAATGCATAATATTATAATGTATAAAACTATGTTTAATATCCGAAAGAAATCTTTGATATTATCTTCTTCTTTTAAACCCCGTGTAAAAATGAGCTCTATTATTGTAAATATGAATTATCAATGAGTTCATAATAGTTTGTCCAAAGTCCATTTTGTCCAAAATCATGACAAAAATCAAACAAAATCCAGCACGGGTGAATTTCTTCTCCCCCATATATAGTAATCCAAAATTTCTTTCGATTACAATTTTCTATGTTGTTTCGTAACTTTGCCTTAGCTCTGTCGACATCAGGAATAGGAAGAATTTCTATTGACTTCTTAGTACTAAAAGATATATAATTTACATTGGTTAGTTAAATTTTACGGTTCGTTAAAAGTTAAAAACTGGAATTAACTTAAGAGGTTTGTTAGAACTATAATTTTCTAGTTAGATCGGGTTTTAACTAGTTTCGGGTTTTAACATAGTATACACATAAAGATTTTAAGACTAACTTTGAATGCTTTTATTCGATAATACAAGAAGTTGAATATAACGTGGTTGTGACATTTCAATTTTTTTTTTCATTATTTTTAAAGACACCAATGTTATTATATCATACAGAATTGATACATGCCCTTTACAAATTCGAGGATATAAAATATCTGAAAATTTATATGCTTTAAATTACACTTATTTGTTTCTTAGAAAAATCACTGTGCCGAAACAAACACTCGGATTTAAAGTATGCAGAACGTTTCTGCAATTTTATATCCCCTTGTATTACTTATGAAGATTTAGTTCGCTATACCAGAACCCTAACAAAGCCGTAGTAAACGCTCTGTTACTTTTAACAGAAAGAAAGTTATGGATGACGATGGTTAACGTGAAACCTGAATTGTTTCTTATCAATTTTTAGTGAAGATATAATAGGTAGATTCATAGTACTAAAACTCGAAGGCCTTTCTTGGTGTGTACTTCACAAAAACATCCACATATTGTTCATGTCTTTATTTCATTATCATTCATTATCTATTGTTTTAATTTGTAGTAAAAATCTGGGTAGTTAATGGTTATAAATTTTAGATTTTTAGATCTGCATCTTTGCCCATGGTAGAATAATTCATTGTATTTTATTTCTATACAACTATTATAGAATACGAACATTCTGGCTCAATTTTTATTTCAGAAAATACACATTTTTCCTACCTGTTACAAAATATTTCATTCTGTAACACTCGTTACAGAATGACTATATTCTCACATCTAGAAATATTAAAACTTGGTAGTGACATATATTATATTAACAAGTTGTTTTACCGGTTTTATAACGCTAACTGTCAAATTTGTGTTCGCATATTACAAGAAATATATTAGCGCTGTGCATTCGTCGTATAGAAAGTATAGTCTGGAACTCGTTTGGAATGGCTATTCTGCACTTGTGGATCGTAACCCTCGCCTATCGGCTCGGGTAACACAAACTTTCCCCTCGTGCAGAATGTGCCAATTCCTAACTCGTTACAGAATATACTATTCCGGCACCTATTACTAAAGTATGTTTATTTAATTTTTAAAACTTTTTAAAACTAAAATTTTAAAACTTAAAATTAATTTTTAATTATTTAAAAATAGTAAGTTACACCAAGAGAATTAAAAAAAAAGCAGATTACTTGTGAGTAGAGAGATTTCATTATGAATTGTTTATCTACCAGTTCAGTTATTTATTTTTAAGAGTGGTGTGCATTGTACCACATTTCTTTATTTAATTTTGCGTGGGAAAAAAAATCTATGCCAAAAATCAATGAATAATATCCATTACCAAACGATTTCTTAAAGTGATTTAACCCTTTATAGAGCAGATTACCGAAAATAAAAACAGTTTAACTAGAAAGTTAAACTTGTACTAACAGTTTTACATGTATGTTGGCAATAGTAAATAAGATTGTTATTTATGTTTATGTCAGACAATGTCATATTATATGTGGTTGTCATGTTTAGGTACGAAATTTGAAATAAATATATATATATAAAAGGAATTTTATCAAGAATTATCAAGAATCAATTTTCTTCTAAGAAGTCATCTGATGGAATTTTTTTGTAAATTCATTGGTCTAGTAATATTATGTAAAAGGTAAAACAATAGTTACTATACAATAATTGCTCCAACAGTTTCGATATTAACTTTTATGCCAGTCCGTAAAATAGGTAAACGGAGTCATCTAATAATAATGTAACTTTTAGAATCATCTCTTTCAAACCTGGCTCTCATGTTAGAATTTTTGAAAATTGTTGAATCTTGAGCGGGGCCAGGCCACCTAAAAACTATATCTCTATAGTATAACTAGTAATAACTATATTTTTATATATAAAAACTAAATACTGTAATCTTTATTGTGCAAAAAGCTTAATTACGGAATAAAAAATAAAAGTCTTTGAAATGTTAATTTATATACAACTAGTATACAATAAATAATATTAATTAATACTAAAGAAATTCGCCCTATATACTGGAGCCTTTATACAGTCATACAAAAAAGCTTACATACGGCATCGTTTCAACGAAAAATGTATTTATTTAAACTTGTTTTTTGAATTTTTTGTTATGGAATTTTTATTCATATTTTATTAAGAAGGGAAACCCAATTTTATTTTATTTTGTTAAATTAAACAATTTAAAATAAATTTCTATTTGCTTTAGGTGCCTTAGTGTTTTCTAGGGGCTTTTCGTTTTCTTTACTAACATTTGCTTTCTGTTTTCTATGCATAAAAGATCTAAAACCTAAGATGGGTAAATTTATATCAATAGAATTGGTGCAATTAAAAATTAAATACTATTGTGGCGGAATGTCATTGTGCAAAATTGGCAAAATCATTGAAAAATCAAAGTGGAGTATCCAGACCGTCATAAAAAATTACGGAAATATAGGAAGATCAAAAACTAAACCTCGTACTGGACGTCCTAATACATTAAATGATGCAAGAAACCGATTAATTGTCCGAAAATTATAAGAAAAGAAACAAAATGATGTGCGAAATGAGCTAAATATCAATGTCATTGACTAAACTATTAGAAATGTTTAAAAAATAATAATTTTTACTGCAGGATTTGAAAGAAATACACCCTAATTAAATTAATAATAATCTAATTCTAATAAGACGAGAATTCGCAAAGATACATGAAAACAAAGGAATAGACATCTGAAATTTGGTACTTGTTGGATAAGTGTGAATTTTATTAATTTGATGCGGTAGAAAGGAAGATGTTTGGCGCAAACCTAATGAAGCGCTGAAAAAACAAAATTTTAACTATATTGTAAAATATCGGAATGGTAGTACTTTATTATGGGGGTATATAGACGCTTCGGGGGTAGGAAAAATAAAGTTTATAAACTCAATTATGAATAAGTAGGTGCATATGGACATTTTAGTAAAAAAATTTGAGGAGTGTGCCATTTAATCTTTCCATTTAATCTTGGGAATAATTGCAATTAATAATTGAAAATAAGTGGTCTGGGTCACCCTGTATATATTTTTATTATAAGCCAAGCGGCGGATCGATAACATTGATCGTCTTACTGTTGCTGATCTGATGAACAAAATTAAGACTCTTCGAACAATGTATAAAAAAGAACATTCATTGATTTGGATATCTAAAAAGAGTAGAATGGGAATTGAAATTATTGATCAGTTTATATTGAAATGTGTGAACAAAAACTGATTCAAGTTGTATTCAACTTTTGTTGATCAACTAAAATTGGTAAACTAAACTTGACTCGTAAGAACGCGCCTTTAGTGTTAGATTATTTTGGTTCTGTCCTGTTGAAAGTGGAACGTTGCTCTTTTTATAAATTTTAAAGTCCCTCGATCAAATTTTTCAAACAGGTAAAACTTAAAATTATTATATATACAGGGCCTTCAAATTAATTGTTTAAAAATTTGTGGAAGTTTGTCGTCGGCTTCCAGGACCTTCTGCACAATTTTGCAGAGCCGTGGAAGTCCCGCACGTTATAAATGTCTTTACCTTGGTTTACGATTCATCGCACTATATCTGCCTACATCAAATTTAGCTCACTTGCTACCTCAGAGCCGGATTAAGGATATGTGAGGCCTGGGGCTAACAGTTTTTGGAGGCCCTTGGCATTGCATATTTTAGCAAAATACGCCGCAGGCTAAAATTTTTGATTTTTCAAAGTCAACAGCGCTTAAATCAAATGTAAATTTTTTGAAAGAATAATAGTTATTATACAAATTAGTTTCATCATCACAATAAATCATCAAAATTTGTTTGTTGAAGTAGTAGATCCCTTTCATTCATTAAGTTAGCGAACTATAACCCTAATTCTTAATTTATTTTAATCTGAGCTACAACTTTGGTGATTTATTTTTGTTGCTTTAATTTTTTTGAGATCCTTTGAAATTTGGAAACCCGGGGCTACTTTAATACGGCTCTGTGCTACTTTGCACATTGCACAATAACATAGAATTTCAACTTCTTCTAGCTTTCACCTGATTGGTTTGGCGCTGCAATACAATTTGTGAATATACAAAAAATGATCGTTGTGATTGGACATTGTTTCTAGAGGACTAGAATTGAAATTATTTCAACGTTAATTGAACCTCCCGGCATACACTACAATAATTTCAAACTGATCTAAGATGTATACAGTATAGTAAACTATCCTATAACACGACTAATTCGAACCGCATTTCGCATTAATTGTCACGTTAATTTGTATGAAGAACGATTTTCGGGTTTCTTATAATGCGGTAAGAATTAACCGCGTTATAGGAGGGTTGGCTGTAGTAACAGAATACTTACATAGTTCAGGGAGGCATGGGAAAGTTAAATGTAGAACGATCAATTATGTTGAGCAGTATTGTGCTAGGGACAGTTGAGGAAGTGGACATCAGCAAGGTTTTTTTTCAGACAATAAAAGTTCTATGAAATATATTTCATCTAGATCTTCGTATAAAAATTTAATACATAAGACAGAACTCCAAGATACTTCATCATTGAGATAGGACACGACTTTTTATGTTTCATAGTCCACTCACTCATGATGATTCACAAAGTGGTACGTATGGATCACCAGGGGTCACCGGGAGCATTTAGGGGGAACGTATAAAATTTAAATTGATTTGGGGGTCCCCAAATAACGTGAGGGTTTAATATAAAATAAAAAAAATTGGGAAATTGGGATTTTAGTCAAATAAAAAAATATCATCTTATGTAATAACTACTCTTTATAATGTTAACAAAAACAAACATTCCAAACAAACAAATATGATATTATGTCATATTACAGATATAAAAACCAAGTAGACGGTAACTTTTTAAGCTGTAATTTTATTTAGAGATTTAGAAAACTAATCAAAACATATCGAATCACGGATTACAAAACAAAACATCATAATTTATAAATAATTTTTTACAGAGCAAAAATTTGCGACAAATTAAAAATGGAAATGGTATTCGAAATTCCATACTGCGCTTATACTGGAAAAGGACCAGCAAAATTGCCTTTATTTAAACCTCCCGAACCGCATCGTTCTTGTAAAGTTTACGTCGACACTCCTCATTCTGCATATAAAAAGTAATAAATATATTTTGTATATTTTTTTTGTATGTTAATAGATAATATAAATATATAAATACAAAAGTAACTTACATATTCTTTGCTTCCTATTACAATAATTATTGTTATAATTTATGAAAAAGTGTGGTCATCAGAAATTATTTACAATAAATGATTGTTACCTATACACTTAATTATATTATAAAAATAATACACTTAAAAGTTTCGAAACCACAAAAATTCAACTTTTACTTTATTATAGATAGGTTTAATGAAGTATAACTGTTAACGAAAGTGAAATAAAAACATTCTGGAATATTACCAACAAACCGGGCGTGAAGTATTTTGATGTTATGAAAAAAATAGTAATTTAAAAGTATCTCGTAATAATTTATGGTCAAAGTACTCTCGTTTAACGATAAAATTGTCAAGACGATTTTTAACATCACTTTCTTTCAACAACCGCATACTGCTTTTGACGAGACGAATCCTTGTGCCTGTTATGATTGTTTGAATTATTGTGATATTGGCGATTACCTTTACTTTTTGTATATCCTGCGTGTTCATCATCAATAAAGCCTTTGTTTAGATAACTTTTCTTGCCGTAATTATTTTTTGCTTCTCCAGAATTATCGTGATGTAAATCTTTAGTAGTGCCAGATTTATTTTCATAATTTTCACGATTACTACCTTTCTTATTATAATGCCCACTTTTATGAAAATCGTCATAAAACTTGTGCTCTCTGTGAAATTCATCTCTAAAAAATTTATTATTATATCCTTTCGTTTTATGTCCTCTTTTATGTCCAGATTTTTCTCCATACTTAGCAGCTTTATGATTTTTTTCGCCCCTTTGATGTTCCTTATAATGTTTACCCTGATTACTATTAGAATTCTGTTCTTTGCCACTGGTTTTATATTGTCCTGAACGATGTTTGTCGTGATGTTTAAGGTCTTTATTGAGGTCTTCTCTATTGTGCTTTTTGTAACCAGTCTTACTTGTGAAGTGTGAAGAATCAGCCAATTTCTTGTCTTCCTTTTCGTGAACGTTTTGATTTACAGCTGAACTTATTTCATCTTGATCGGCGGTAATTCCTTTTTGTAGTGGTTTAACAAACACTTGAAATTTTCCTGACGAAACGACGATACAAGCCATTAAAAAAATTACAACAAATTTAAAAACAGACATCTTGACATGTTACAGATATAGATTTTAATAACTTACTTGTGCCTTAATAATGATTATGTAGGCTTTTATAAATACCACTTCCTAAAATAATATATAAATATCATGCATTTCCGATCGGAAGAAATGTACCAATAGTGGGGGTATAGAAATAATATTATGAATTCCACTTTTACTTGTCATTATACAAAAAAATTGTAATTTAAAAGTCTTCTTGCGCAATATATATTGTAGCTTTTATTTTAATTCATTATAGCTTTTCTAGAATGTAATCAACAAAATTATGAAAGCATTGTCTTTAATTCATAAAAAAAAATATAGGACACTTATCATAATATGGTGTGACACATCAAATTTGCTGTTCTAATAAATTGTATTTTATTATAATAGTCGTTACTTACCTATAATAATTCAAGAGATAATTGCAACTTTTTAATTAATTACTCGATATAAGGAGTTGAGCTAAAAAAGAAAAAATTTAGATGGGTAATAACATTAAAGATAATTTTTTTGTAATGTATCCCATTTTTTTTATTTAATTAATAATACGGTGCTCTAAATTAATTTTGACACGAAAAACTTCTAGTGCAAAATGAACGTGTAGTTAAAAATGTTATTTTTATAAATAGCAAAAGAAAACTTCTCAATATGAAAAAAAAATCAGTTTTAACTTTTAAATTGTTTTTTTTTGTAGCAAAATAATAGTAATATGTGGAAGTACAAATTCTTCCTGTTAGAATTTTGTAGTGGTCAAAACCTTAAAAATAGTATAAACAACACTCGGTAGGTATAACAAGCATGTAAGTTGCTTTTTAAGAGTTTATGTGGTTTGTCTGAATAATTAAACATAATAATTTATATTCTATATCACTTTTTATATTGTTTCAATTTCGAAATGCTATATGACCGGAGGTTATGCATTTTAGAGGTTTTGAATTTAGTTTAAATAATTGGTTATTTAAATTGATAATTACGTACAATTTTAGTACAGGACTATTTACGTTAAAGAGAGAGATCCTTTAAGAAAAGATGACCGTTATGTTTATTGCACAACATCGCGTTCGTATCAGCAAAATGTAGGGAGACCATCGTACCTTGGGACGCCCTTACCTTGGGACAAGTTCTCTGTGAGCTAGAAGTTTAGCTACTGCACGTGAAGTATTGTTAATTGTTTTAGTTTAAACTATTATAACGTTACAATTGTGGCAGCTTTGTTGGAGCGAGAAATCGAAAATTTTCATTTTACGGTAATTAAAGTAAAATTAACAGCTCAAAGGTGAGTAAAATATCGTTACGAATATATAGTTTTTTTTTGAAATTATGCGGTAGGCGGAGACATAAATACAGTAAGGATATTCCTAACCTAAATCCATTCCTGTCAATGTATGCATTTTGAGACAATAGCAGTAAATTTGAAATTAGTGATATTCCCTACCTTGGGACACAAGCTAGCTGCGTACCTTGAGACGTAGTAGTCAAGGTAGCAAAAAAAAATCGTAAAATAACTATGTGGCAGAAGTTAATTCTATTTCTTCGGATGCAGTAGAAGTCAGGTTTTTGAAGAAATTGGTAGGAACAGACAAGTTTGCATATGAAGTAGACAGAAACTATGACATAACTAAAGATGACATTCTGTTACGTCAACCAATGCCCAAACTTGTTGGTGATACTGCAAGATGAGAAAAATAATTGACATTTGAAGTTGGCTTGCAAAATTATAAAATTTCTAGAATTTTTAGATTTATTTACGTGCTGTCTTAAGGTACAGACTAACTGTCGTACCTTGGGACATTTTTCATGTTTTTCTTAAATTTTTTTGTTCACGTTAGAATTTCAATTTTAGCTGTTTCATTATAATTCATTTTAATAAAGAACTATAGAGGAATCTGTTTTTGATTTTTAATTTACTGTAACTTGATGAATGTAGTGGTGACATGCATTATTTCAAAAAGTGTCCCAAGGTACGGTGGTCTTCCCTATTATTATTTGAGACCATTTTCTTAGCAAGACATAATTTCACGTTTTTTTCTCAATAATTTTAGTTTTTATACTAAAATCGAAATCATATTTGATTTTGCAATAATCAAGAGCATTTATACTAAATTTCTCAAAAATGTAATATGTTCTTTACTCTAAAATTTAACTTAACTGATAAATATAAATTCACAAGGGTAATTTACTATATAGAACAAGAATTAAAAAAAAAACAATAAATTTTTTTTTTAATTTGAGCTCAAAAAACTATAATGTTTATAAAAGAGATAATTGAGAATTTTGAAACAAACGGTGTAAATAAAATGGTTGGTTTATTAGTTCACGTTTTGAATATATTATTATAATTTCTTTTTCTTCTGGACTAATAACACTGTTTAAAATTTATAAAATCAAACTCAATCGTCAACATGTACAGTTCAACGTAAATTGTATGTCTTGAAGAAGTTTTTTTTTATATAAAAATTGTTTTTACAGCAATACTTGTTAGAAATTTTTTGTTTAAAATTTCACTTCCTTTATTTTTGTTTAAATAGACTTCTTTATAGTGACTTAAAAAAACTTCTGTAAAATACAGAATGTGGTCATCTGTAACTCAGAAACGGTACAACTAAATAGAAAAATGTACTATGTATATGCATTTTTCTTGTAAATTTAATTTCTTATTTATTTCAATATCTTAACAAATTCAAGGATATACGCAAAACAAAGCAATTCAATAATTTTTATATTGAATTAACTACTTACATAATTACAATTATTGCAATTTAAGCTACTATATTGCGTAATTGTCTAAATAAATAACCTCTGATGTTCATCAGCTCTTTAAAAAAGTTTATTCTAACTGTCTTCCCTCGGCAGGCAATGACAAATTATCGAGATATCTGCCTAGAAAACCCTTCTAAAGAAAAGAAGTGATCACTATGCTCTTGCATAGGGCTAAGGAATCTAAGAGAGATTTATGCTATTAACTTGTTCAAAAAAATTGGTAAGAAAACCACAGGTAAGCTCATAAAAAGTGACAACACGTTGGTATCGTACAAAGACAGACACTCTTTACAAGAATCGTTATTAAGAACCAAAGACGCCATGCCATAGATATACAAAATAGAAACGGCACATACAGGATTAAATGCGAAGACTGTGAAATGATATATTGTAGTGGAACGTTGTAATATTTATAATTTTTCCAACTCTCTTTTCTACCGTCGGTCGCGTCGGTTTTCCAGCTAACCTTCAAGTCGGAAGCGGAGACTTCACAGTAGTGGGTTAATCACCATTCCGGTTCGTCACGAAGGCAATTCAATTTTCCAAAATAATTCATAAAATAATTTCAAATTCAAATTTGATTTAACTTTTAAATAAATTTCGTATTCAAAAATGGAACGATAAACGAGTGTACGGCTTCTCACCGCATGTGCTCGCCCCGTTAATAATTCTAGGGTCGCCGGACGTAAGCACACAAGTCAAAAATTTACTATTTTTTTATGGTCGCAAATTGTTCAAAAGCATGATTTTTGCGATTTGCGATCATAAAAAAAGCAGTAAATTTTTGACTTATTATTTGCTTACGTCCGCCGACCCTAAAATTTTACTAATGCTATTAACGGATCCAAATTAAATTCCGCGATCCAAATTCAAACCAAATAAATTCAAAGTCCTCCAAATTTCGGACGATTCCCAATATTAAATAAAACAAGTAAAATCACTCACTCAAATTGCAATTTTATTTCGCAGAATCAATCAAAAATCCCAAACTAGGGACGCAAATTAAAAATCTTTGGACCTTCACAATAATGCATCTGCTCACCTCGACAGACACAGATAGAAGGGATAATATATCTCATCTTTCCGTACCAACATAACTTGCTAGCACGAAAAAGACTGACCAAAATTCGAAATTTTACAAATTTACAATAAATTATTATTTACCAACCAAAATCAAATAGAAAAACAATCAAAATGTCATATTTGCAACCAATTCAAAATTATTAAATAAAAATTCAAATTAAAAAAAAATGAGTTTACATCAATTAAAATCCATAATCTTCCAACCATCTAAAAAAAATTCAAAAAATTGATTTGGTAACACTACAATATTATGTGGGACAGACAGAAAGCGCACTTAAAACCAGAATAAAAGAACACATTTCACACTGGAGGAACCATTACGAAGGCAAATCAAACTTCTCGGACCACCTAACAAAACACGGGCATCGTACATGAAGTGATAGCCTTAAATTCGTGCACCTATGTGAAAAGGGTTACAGGATAAATCAATTGGAATCGATCAAGATCAAGAAAGTTTTTAAAAAAAACACCCTATAATACTTTTAAATGAACAACTGGACTTGATAGGATGAGGGTCCGCTAATCGAGGTATGTGTCGACCTCAAATACGAGAATAAAACCTAGGAAATAAAGAATATAAATAAAAGGAGAACAGGCAGTCGAAAATTGAGAGCCCGAGAGGCAAGTCGTGGTGGTGAGTCGTAATTTGAGAGCCCGAGAGGCAAGTCGTGTTAGTCAATCTTAAATTGTGAGCCCGAGAAGCAAGTCGGGTGTAGAGTTATAATTTGAGAGCCCGAGGGGCTAGTCGTATAAAGGTATAAATTGAGAACCCAAGTGGCAAGTTGTGTTGACAGTCGTCACTAAAATAATTGTTGAAAGTTGATGTGAAGGGTTTGGTGTTGAAGAGTTCAATGAAAAATAAAATTTATTGGGATAAAAAATGCAGAAACCATTATTGAAGAATTTGATTACGCATTAATTAGTCCCGAATTGGAACAAATCGAGTATTCGAGGAAGGAGGTGGATCCAAGACCAGATATCCAAAGAAAGTTCTCCGAATTACGTGCTCAGCTAATTCCGTGTGAGTCCTGTTTTTATAAATTGTTTTTTTTTTGTTCAGGTTAAAAATAAATTGTTCTATTATTCGTCAGTTTTTTATTGTCTTCATGTAACCATTTTCGAGAACCAACGACCATTCTAATAAGAGAGTTGAGAAAGAGCACCACAATATATATACATATATTATATAACACATAACACAAAGGGTAGCAAAACAAAAATGGAGTTGGACTGGACACGTTATGAGAGCGGAGGACGGCAGATGGTCGACCAGAATCATAAACTGGAGACCGAGATGCAGTAAAAGGAATGTAGGACGACCGCCCAAAAGATGGGCAGATGATATAAGAGAGATAGTCGGAAGACAATGGATGCAAACGGCGCGTAACCGCGATGAGTGGAAAAATAAAAGGGAGGACTATGTCCAATATTGGAATAAAAAAGTCTGAAGAAGAAGAGAAGGAGAAGAAATAAAACTAAAAAATAAAATTTCTTCCAATACACTGGTTATAGAATGCAAATTTATTAGCGACAATGGATTATTATTACTTCTTGATAAATTTTTTTAAAGATTCTATTTTATTAATGCCTACTAAATTCCAAATTTTTCATTATCATTTATAAGTTATGTACTTTTATTAAGATTTCATTAAGATCATTATGATATTTTAGCTTTTGCTGTAATAATCTTGGGTTCTGGAGTAGCTTTGATCGATTGATGGATTGATCGTCTTCTAATCGATGTATCAGCGGATAGAAGCTCAAAGAGTTTCTTAATTCAAAGAATCAGTACGTACATCCAACATAGATATTCCGCTTCGGTGCTAGGGTCGATGCCTACATTTATGAACGAATTTTTCCATCTTGCTGGATAGTTTGTTATAGCCTTATAAGATAACTTGTTATTTCTTTATTGTTTTCAATTTATAAATTATTGTAAACCACAAAGGCATTGTTGTATTAAAATTTTTATTAAAATTATTAATTTTAGGTAGAAGTATTTATTTAAAAGCATTTACCTATAAAAATTCGAAGAAAAAATAGTATTTGGTTTATACTCGTAGTCTCTGAGTTTATAATAATTATCAATGCATATTTTATTTTATAGTTAGTATTTAATAGTTCTCAAATTGAAATAAGTTTGGGGACTATGAATTACAAATTACAATAAGTTGGAATCTTCTTGGTTTGCAATTACTACGCCTGGCCTTTTATGTTATCTAGAGTCACTAATGAAGCACAAGTAGTCTATTAAAATTTGTTATATCAAGTAATTATTGTTATAATAACGTTAACGTAATATAATAACGAACATAAAGACAAACAACTACCGACATCTAGTATAAAAATATTAAACAGTACAAAATTTATGTTTGTTTCCTATAATTAAATTTCAAAATAACGAGAGTTGCAATAAAAATTACATTCTAATCAGCAGTCAACTCTGTAATGCTCTGACAACGAAGCATTCAAATTTTTAAAGCCGAGAATAAAATTAAATAGGTTTCTGCACCGAGATACAGTTAGACAAAAAAATCTCCAGATGGTGCCATTTTAAGATCATCATAAGCTAAGAAGCTAAAGGGCCCTGCACACTATGCGATTTATCCTAGGATTTCTCGTATGATTTTACTTAGGATTTAGAAATAGACACTTCCTTAATCGTAGGATCAGGTTACGATTTTGTTATGATTTGCTTACGACTTCAGATTCGAGTCTTTCTGTACGACAAGTCGTACAATGTAAACGGTAAACTATCTGCTTGCGACAACTCATACGAGAAATCTTAGGATAATCGCAAAGTGTGAAGGGCCCTTAAGATCATAAGCAATTACTATTTATATTTTTAACTAATTGAATCGACGGAATACATTGTGCTATTTTTACTTTTACATTTAACGGCTTGTTAAATTAATGACTTCTTAAATGACCAAAGAGAGATAAATCTGTCGGTGAAATATACTATAAGAGAATTAATTATAAAACGTAATTCGATTGCTCCCAAAATGTATGGTCTCAGAAAAGCGCATAAACTCTCGTTAGCATTTAGACCCATTGTTACTTGTATAAAAAGCCTCAAACTTACAACATAGCCAGTTTTGTTAACGACATCTTATCACAGTCATGTAAATTCTACTTCCTGTTACAAAATAAAAATTATAAAGAAGTTCAGTGAATACAATAAAAGATATTGTTTTACCTTCAAACCTATAGTCTTGGTATCAATAGATGTGATATCCATATCCCTATTATTCTCCCTTAGTAACCCTAAGAAGTTAGTAATAAAGGTTATTAGGATCACATAATATTACACCTCCTTGAATATAGAATTCGTTTAGCTGATTTTGTTGTGTATTGAATGTATAGCTTCTATTTGTCCATACATTTTAGCCATGGGTAGTTCAGCTATCCCAGCAGTAACGATGTTCATAATGGTGGAGTTACTATTAAGCTGAGAACACACACAGCTACTTTTGCTGCGCAGTTTTTGTACTGCGGCTGTATAAGTTGAATGTCAGGTTGACAGCAATCAAGTTTTCATCTGCAGCCGTTTCAAAAGTTCACCCAAGTTAATATTTTTTACTGTGCTCGCAACTCACAAGTGTGTCCATTCACATTGAGCTACTTTGAAACGATTTGTGCGTTAAAAATGTTGCAGGTAGCACTACTGCACGCGCTGCTTTTTAGGTTGCAGCAGTGTTCACACGACAAGCAGCTAAAGTTACGCAGTTTTACGCAGTGTGATATCACCTTTATGGTGGGTTTTTTCATCTAAATTGTCTAATATACAATAAAATTTAGACATGTTCAGAATTGTTGAAAATTTATATTGAGACATCATTTGGGTTTTTTGGCGTAATGTTGCTAATAACTAAGGTGACCATTTTTATGAAATGAAAAACCAGTACATGAAAAACGAAGGACCTTTTTTTTTAGGTTTTCACCTTTCCCTCGATACAATAGATATACAACAATAGAACAATATTTAACTATACTTAAATCTTAACTTGTAAGAATAAATAAACATTAACAACTTGCCTCTTGCAAGTTAAATGAAATAAATAAATTTCTGATGAAAGCGATAAACGTAGCTGTGTAAAAGTATACGTGTAAAATTCTTAATTATTTCAGATTTTTAATTGAATTTCGATGTAAATTACCAATTTTTTGAAGAATTTTGATAATATTAAATTTTGTGTATAACTTAAAAACAGTACGTTTCTGAAAAATTTTGTTCCGAACCTTTTGGTTTATAATGATTAGTACTACTTGTTACGCCTATGTTTTTTACGAGGTTGAAAAGAAAATTATTTTTAATTCCTGCTTAATAAGCACCGTCCCGATGGCGTGAGATCTGCGCCGTCAGCTACCTCAACCCAATCTGTTATGCTTACCAGCTTCCGTCGCGTGAAACAATCCAACATTCAGCGCTTGATAAATATTATCATGCTTTCTCAACTCCGCCGTAACCGTGGGATTATTTACGATTCAGCGTCTGGATTTACAGACAGTAGGCGAACCCAGCGTTGAAGGGGGGAATAGAAAAAGTACATAGGAGACCCACACGTTGAAGAACGGGCAGTCCCTAACCAACCATAGAATTGGTAACAAGCCTTCGCGAATCCAATTAGAATTTGAAATTGTTTAAGCAAGTGCTTAGTTAATCACGGTTTCGGGATTCAATAAATATAATGTGTGATACTAGTAGCTTTTGAATGTATTGGTCGCGCGAGCCAGTTTATAATTAAAGATGGGTGAAGTCAACTCACTTATTCGTGGAGTCCATAAAGGAACATACGCATGAATTTAAGATGATCAATAATCGACTTCAACATCATAATTTGGGACAGGCGCGCCATGGAAACTGCTTAAGAATTCCGATGGTACTCGTAATAAAAACTTAAAAGGTAAATTTTGTAATATTAAGTTAAGTTGGAAAAAACAGCTGGAGATTTGGATGACCACAAATTAATTGAATTATGGAGAAGTGTCGCGGTAATTCCGATTGGCATGGGCCAAGTTAGTGAAATTTGGTTATTTTCGAAATTTATGTGGATTGTAGTTATTTGGAATTGGTGGAATTTTTGTATATTTAACCTTTGTAATTTTTGATTGATTTATAAATTTAGCGAGCTGGATCCAAGCCTTTTAACAAATTTTTGTGACTTTTGAATTAAGTTGTTTGATGCACGTATTAAACAATTAAAATTATTTTATGTTTTATTGCCTTGCATTACAGACACACCCCCCCTGACATGCTCTCCGGTTTTCGTTTAATTTAAAATTTGTTTGAAAAAAAATTTGAGAGGAAAAGTAACGTAACATACTATACTACATAATCTAGGTAAAATTTACTACTATATATTAATTTTAGCTGATATAAGTATGAAATGCGGATTTGAGAAACAAAAGGAGCACCAATGCAAATGTGCATAAGTGATAAATTGAACAAGTGTTTGCATAATGTTATTTTACTGTGTTCAATATGTCGAAATTTGTGCCAAATAAAGATCATTCGCGGAAAGAATTAATTTTTTGTTTTCATCTGAAGAAAACTACTTCTGAATCATACCGATTGCTTCAGTACACGGTGTAAAATATTGTAACCTTCGGTTTTTACATGGATACATTTTATTTAAAATTAAGGCTTTCGTAACACCCTGTAGCATAAAACTTTCAAAATTAGTCTTAAAATTGAATATAAAATGGATTAGGAGCGATAAGAAACATGGGAAGATAAGCGTACGCCATATTAAGTTTTGGTTTTGAATTTGGAAGAAGTCAAGTTGATTTTTGATGTCCAGTAGTTAGCTTGGTATATTTTTTGGAAGAAAAATTATTGTTAGAATTTCCATACCGTTTTGGGATTTACATATCAGCTGACTTTATTCGGAGACCGACATTTGGTTTATTTGGAGGTTGAGGTACCGATCACGCATTTGCGGATTTGTTTACTGTATACGATTATCATACTTGGTTTTTTTTTGAAGAATATCCAAATCTAATATTTTCATCCAATCAACCTTTTTTTTAATATACTCGAAGCAGGGAAGGTTCCGTTTGTTAATACCGTTGGTTACCATAATATTGTTCAATTTGAAGATAATTTTATCAGCAGCAGTAGTTGTCGAGATTGGTAGCGCACCCGTTGTTCCTGCCCTACTATCCAGTGCCGTGCCGGCTTTCGGACTATTTGGGGTGAGCCAAAATTCAATTTTATTATTAAAACATCGTGGCACACCTGTTTAGTGTTGTGCGTTTTTCGTCAGCCAAATTGCATTCGTCGTCATCATTTGAAGTCTATTATTTTTGACATCGTAATTAATTTATTTTATGTTTGCGCAAAGTACGACATTGATCGTACTTGTAAAAGAAATAACTTGTTAGCGTTATCAGATCTGACGACGATACCTTTTGTTTTTCAGCTGCGTCTGACCACTTTGACATTTTTAATATTTTTTTCAATAACGCTTTTTCAGTAACTGTTACATTATTTTTTTGTTATTAAACTTTTGTTACCCAACAACGCGTTTCATTTATCTTTATAATTTTCAGCTTTCGTACTTTCAGGCAAACATCATCAGCGACAAAAAGTACGTGGCGCCTTGGTTTTGTTTTAGCGAGTCGGAGTCTGTACTCCTTTGACCCCCCCCTTTTTTTTGCTCAAACAAAGCTAGCCGTAGCGTCGCTAAAGAAGTTGTTGAGGTAACGTTTTCTGAACTAAGTCCGCGCAGTTGGCTTGCTGCGATAGAGCCGGGCTCAGGTTACAATATAAGATGAAAATCATCTAAAAAAATATGTTTTTATCTATTTATAAAGAGATACAGTTTCATCATTTAATTTAGTTGATGTATCACCAACATTAAATAGAAGATTTGTCTAAAGGGGTTATGTGCACTTAAAAAATGCAAATATTTGTTATTTTTTTCTGGAGAAGTGCCTATGTTGTTTTATTGCACAATAATTTTAATATTTAGAAATAAATGTAACTTTTTTGTACAACCGATGGTCTACAACCCTTTTTTGAAAATTTACATTTTCAAAGTCGGTGGGCAAGGTATTTCAAAAAGTAGTGCACCAATCCATTCCAAATTTGGTGTAATTGTTTTAGATATCAAAATCTTGCCTTAATGGAGGGATTTTTACTTTCCCCATACATATACGTATGTATAAGGGAAAGTATTGTAATCCACTCAAAAATCAAAAATCGAAATTTTTGCATTAAAATGTTCCTTATCATGTCCTGATAAGTTTTTGATAAATTTTAGTTGGATGTTCGTCTGTATGTCTGTCTGTATGTCTGTCTGTATGTCTGTCTGTATGTGGTTACGGGATCATGAAATGAAATAGTATCAATTGCACAGGTTAAACCACGCAACCAAATGTCAAAAAATTTGGCATAAATGTACATCATAGTTAAACTTAGAGGCCAGCTGAAAATGGTGAAAATTTGTTGAAAATTGCGGAAATGATAAAGAAAATAAAAAAAGTTCAAGTGTCAATTACTTTTGGACCACCATTTGTTATATCCAAATTATTGGAAATTAATTCAAGTTTGACGTTTATGAAATTTTGACATGTTTTAGGGTTTTACGCTCCGTGTCCCGCGTAGCGCGATTTTTGAGCCTCGCAGATGCGACCTGTCGCTTCATTGAGGTCTTCCACGTTGATCGGTACATTGCAAGAAGATGGCGAATGAAAATTTACTCTCCAATTATGTGTGCAAAGAAGTAAATCTGCACTTTTAATTTAACAGGTTTTCAAATTTTTCAACTTTTCGACTTTTTGATGCAAACTTTAGCTTCCTTGCTGTCTTTCTCGTCGAATGGTTCCCGAAAAGAGGTGGTTGAAAGATAATTTTTATACCCAAATTTAATGGGGAAAGTTATGCAATGTTTACATAGCCAATTTTTTATTTTAATGTGTATTTTGTATTTTATGGCTTTATTGGTGAAAAGCATTGCATATGTTTTTTTAAGAAAATCGATATTTTAACTTTGAACATCTGCCATTTTGTCAAAATTCAATTTTTAGGAAAATTGCTCCGTTAAGGACTAGATAAACTTATGTGTTTACTATATCTTTTTGAATTTTTGATTTTGTGCAAAGTAATGATAAAGGACAGAGACTATGTAACCTTGCAATTGCAATAAACCTGTGGTTATAACTTATAACTTAAATACTATAGGGTTTGAGAGAAAAGATCGACATGCGCAACAAATGGGGGAGTTTCCTTAGAAATAATTTTTTGAAATAATATATAAACATGAAACTGTAATAAAAATGCCGCATGTTGATGTAATTGGTTGGTCTTAAAACTCAGCGTACAATTTTAAAAAAATTTTTGAATTTCAAAAAAATATTTAATCTGCCCGCCATAGCTAACCAATAAGATTTAAACATGGCCGTCCGATGTTGTCAGTTCTTAATTGGGTTATTATTGACAGCTATCATATGTTAATTAAAATTCTTTATTTTCTCATTTAATGCTATTGATTATTTCGTCACATCAATGCGGATCAATGTTTTAACTGACAAAATTGGTGCACTCTTTTTAAGAACTCTATAAGCTGGATGGTAGCTTCTGGTAAGCTTCTGGCGAAAAGCCATATAAGTGTGGCATTTAAAATATCTTAAACTGTGGATGCAAAGCTCTTTTAAGTTGTCGAGATCTTTGTAAAACTAAAGTATTTGTTTTCATTAAATAAAAATTGTGAATCTAAGTAATCCATAATCACTCATATAAAATAAAAAAGTAACCACGAAATACACGGCGCCCATTACTTGTCATCAGGTAGGCATCTACATTTTAACATTTTAATAGAAGAAAGTACGGCAACATAGTACAGTTGTCTAAAATCCTATAGGTTTATCCATTCCCACCCAAACAAGGGTTATGACGTCATAACCCTAACAATTTCAAATTTCATTAATTTTTTTCTGATACTTAACGCACTCAAAAAAATCTGGAAAAAAAACTGATGGCTCCGTTTGATCTCTACTTTCAAATAAAAAAATAAAAAAAAAGTAGGAAACTCCTCCATTGTAAGGGAAGAGAAAATTACATGTACAAAGTATGTCCAAAGTTTTACATGTATGAAATTAGCGGCAATTTTGAATCAAAAAATAAAATTAGAACGAAATACAAATTGCAATTCTAAACTTCTTCCCCTTGCGCACGGGCCTGATGTTCGAACTTTACTTCTTGTTATTGTCGTGTTTCAAACGTAAAATTTTGATTTAAAGTTGAATTGAGAAGATTTTGTTTATTTTTTTTAGTCAATTTAATTTTGTAAATGATTATTTGTAAATTTTGAATTTTTGTGCGCTCTTGGTGTTGGCATTTTTATGTTGGCACCGGGAGACGAGATAGGGATTCCAGCCGTATCCGTTGGATGGAGCGGACGTGTTTTTGGTGAATCTCTAAAGAATTTTTAATTTGAGTCCCTAATTTGGGATTAATTTGATATTTGCGATTTGTTTTGAGAAAATAATAAAGTAGAAATTGCGTGAGTAAAAATTTGTTTTGATTGGAAGTTGTCCACAGATTAGACAGGTTTGGATATTTTTGAATAGTTTGGATTCGTTGATTGGAAATTAACCCTACAGTGCATAGTGATGCATATATGAATCACTTGCATTTAGGCTTATATAAATTTGTTTTGAAAACATTTTATATCGCAAATGCACGCTGTATCTAATATAAACTAGTAGCCTCCTAATGAAAACATGAAAACACAAAAATAATGAAATTACAATCAATTTATGACCATACAAACGTGCGATGTACGAATTTATGAATTCTAGCTATTTTGTGCTATTTTGTAAAATGATAACGCCTGTTATGTATTTAAGGTATGTATATTTTTTACTTCTTTGTTTTTAACGGCAATCAAAACTGTTTTAATAATTTTCATAAAAGTGAAATATTACCATTATTTCATGCCCTACAGCATAGGGATGCAAATTTACATCGCCCAATATTTTTAATAAAAAACTATGAAAATTTAAAAATATATTTTTTTAATTATTTTTCCCGTTATGTAATCATTATTTCTTTCTAGTTTTTAATGTTTATTTTACAAAATAAAATGTCATGCATTGTAGGGTTAATAATTAGTAAGTGGAGATTTGGATTATTGAGAAAATTATTGTTTTACAAAAATTTATTCATTAATAATTGGAAAGGAAAAGATAGATTCGATGTGCTCGTCGCACCTGGGACGATAACGTGTATCTCGCAATCGCCGTTCCATTTTATAAATGCGAGAATTTATTTTGGAAGTTGGATTTAATAATTTAAATTGAATCAAAGTTATTTTTATGGACTAGATTTTGGATTAAAAAAAAATTGAATTGGTGCTGCTAAAAAGCATACAGGGACCGGCTACTGAGGGGTTTCTGCGAACCGACAATACGAGCTAGCCGAGGTAAATAACCAGAGTGTGGAAAAGGTTTTGTTGGAATTGTAATTTTTCACAAAATACCACTGCAGTATATAGTACTTAATTAAAGTTAAGAACAAGAGAAAAATTAAGAGAAACCAAGAAAAAATTAGCATTACGAAAGTTCTATACCGAAAGCACTAAAGTAAAATACGCCGAAAACACGGACAAAAAAATAATACAAGCAAAAAGAACAGAATATACTAAATCTGTAATCTCTGGGTAAAGCGATTTAAATCCAAAAATGAAGTTTTGAGATATGGCCACATTTGTATCCACATGCCCCATTAACAACTGTACTAAATTTGTTTTGAATTTCTCAATATCTCGTTATCCATTGGCTGAATGACTTAGTAATTTTACCAAAACATTCAGCTCAACTTTCTGCATCTGATGGTGCAATAAACCCAAAATCGCCAAAAAAGACCGCATCAGAAATAATGAATGAAAATATATCAAATTAATACCTACTCAAAGAATCCGTTGAAATAACAATAAGATACAGAACATATGTAGAAAACAAGAGATGATTTAATAAGGGTTATAAAGAAAAGGTAGAATGCAAAAGAGAAGTAAGATTGAACTGGATGGAACGGTATGCTGGTGTTTAATAGTTTTACAATAATTGTCAGTTAAGCTAAACTAGGTGTTTATACTGGTGTTAACTTACTATACCCATGTTGGACCATGGATATAAGCGATTTAACCAGGGGATAAAGTACGTTCAAGTTTAATATAAAATAATTCAAAATTTAAATTTTTAATTATGTGTAAAAAATTACATATTTTTATGAAATAATTAAATAATAATTTATTTAAATTAAATAATAAATTATTTTTTAATTAATTATTTATCAATTTTATAATAATTTTAGAGCCTAGTACGCTGAAAGAACAAGAAAAGAATCAGAAAACAGATATACCCCCATACCTACCCAAAATGATTACGAAAAAGCAAGTTTACACTTGTTTTCAATATCTCCTACGACATTTTGGAAATTTGGCTATTTTGTAAAAATCTAATTGATTTTCTTCAATTTCTTTCTTTGTCGAAAGAATCCGGAATCACTTATCAGAATGAAAAACAGTTACATTTCCATTCTTATTGATATTCAAAAATTCAATGTTTTATTTTAAACTTTAAGGTTCTTCTATCACTGCCAAAATGTTTAAATTAATTACTAAAAATTGTCTGTTATTTAGGGATAAAACCAGATTCTTTGTTACCAACCTACACTTATCCTGATTATACCTATCCATGGGTTAACTACTGTTTGTAAAAGCGATCAGAAACTTTAACACCGGGATAAAGTTATACCTACCTTAGGTTAGTTATCTCGAACTTTAACCGACAATTGTAAAAGTGGCCCTAACTAGTTTTATTTATACTAGAAGTTAAACCACAAATAAAAAAATGCGATATGAAGACCATCAGGTCCATGAAAGATAAAAATGAAAAAAAAGTTAACAACTATACAAAATATATGGAAGAAATGAACATATCCATGATCCAGGTGACAATGAGGAGACCGAACGCTATAATTAAGGTAAGAACAACAGGATGCGCTGTCAGCAACCCTGTTTAACATTGCGATAGAGAAAATTATAAGAAAATCGGACTGCAGAAAAGCTATACGAACAAAGAAAGATTAAATACTTACATATTATGCAAAAGATTTGGTGATTATTGCTAGATCATTGAGAAAAATAATGAAAACCTTTAAAAATATAGAAAGACAAGCAACAAGAATGAGACTGAAGATAAACAAAAACAAAACTAAATATATGAACTTCACTAAGACAAAAAGAAGGAATAGAGAATTAGAAGTACATAGATATGCAAGTGTTCGAAAAGGTGTAAAAGTTTAATTGTATGGGAATCCAGAGAAACAGTACTAACGACCAATCAGAAGAAATAAAAGTCAGGATGAAAGTCGATATACGCGAACAAGATAATTAAAATTAAGTGTCTGTCTTTAGTACTGTCTTTAGAACAAAAGTGAGAGTCTATAAGACCTTGATGGTTAGACCGGTGTTAACATAATGTTTCTAAAGTATTGAATCTGAAAAAAAGAAGCTAAGAATCTTCGGAAAAAGGTGATAAGAATAATCATGGGTGCAAAGAAAATAAACGAAAATGAATAGGTACTAAATTAGAACAAACAGGGAGTTAAAGGAGATAATAGGAAATAAAGATTTAGTGAGATGTGTAAAATCATGAAGAATAGTCTGACTCGGACATCTAATGAGAAAAAAGCTTCATAGTGTGCTGAGCTTAATTAAGATTTGGAAGTAAGAGAATGGAGACAGAAGTGCAAAAACAAGAACTTGTAGAGAAAAGTAGTTAAAAAACCAAAACATGCACGAAATTATAAATTATAGAAATACCAAAATAGCAGTAGGTATACCAGTATAGTAATCCACCTAGAGAAATGAATTGTAAAAACTTCTAACGAAAGTAGGTATATTCCTTAGAAATAAAATCTTTATTTATTTATTTATTGGTGGAAAGCTCCCACCTCCTAGTCGCACGTTCCTATAAATACATGTAGCCAGCATTTGCTAATTTTATTAAATTGGATTGCAACATAAATTTTTTTCTAATCTGATCTATGGTCATAGCAATAGAATAAAATTTGGGATATATTTTTCAAATTTTATTCATTTAATTTTCAGCCAAGACATTAATCATCATTTTTATATTTTTTCCATCAGTTTTGATTGTAAATTTTCAATCGGTCATCGTAAACGTAATTGAAATGCAACAATAAGCTCTTCTTGCCGGATTCTCACTCTAAAATGCAGTTGATGACTTTTTTATTTTTAAATGAGCATAGGTGCGCTCTATCGAATTTATGACTTTTTCCTGGCAAAGCATCGCCATTATCATTAAATAACGCGGAGTGAATAAATCTCATTTTTGCCTAAAACTGTACTTTATTAGTTTTACTTGTATACAATAATACTAAATTGAAAAACTGCCATTTATTACAATAATTTCATTACAAAATGTATCTGATACGTGATACCTTCATTTTTACTTTAGCAATTTGTTTGTGGACTCTCATCAGACCAAGAGGTTGCTATTGTTTTTCACCACTTACCATATTTTCAAAGTTTGATTTAATAATACTCCTGACTTTTCATATGATGAAATATTAAAATATAAATATAAACTAAGAATTTCAATAAAACAGAATTTTGTGGTTTCCAATTTAATAGTGCCATCTGTCGATATGTTTTCGAACTAAACCAGTCAGTTATCATTCGTGATATTTGCTGATAAAGAAAACTTCCGTAAGATTTGTCCATCTAATATCCGGTCTCATAAAACTTTTAACAGCGCAATAAATTTAAAAAATCAACAGAAATGTTAGTACCAACAAATAACAATCCAATAGAAATTATTTACTTTATTGTTAAAAATGTTATGAAACTGAGCAAATGTATTTAATTAATGTAGCTTTATCTACTTCCAAATTATTAAAAAGTGAATTATCTTATCTTGGATGGCGCCCAACTGAAGTTTTTGTGTAACTAAAATTATGTTCCTGCAATACAAATAATAAAAATATCTTAATTTCAAAAAATAGTTTTATTTTTTTTCAAATGATATTTCCATTGACATCAGCAAAATAGGTAACTAACTATTGCATTTCTTTCATGGCTTATTTTTAGTAAATGTAAAAGACAATTTTTTTACATAAATATTGAAATAAATTAATTTAATACTGAAAATAATGTACAATAGATATGCAATGAAAGAAAATTTATTAAGCTAATCATGTGCAACATAAATCAAGAAAAAATTAACTATTGACTAGTAGGTAACGATAACAGCTTTTAACTGCATCTGACGATCTAACAAGTTACGCTGAGCATTTGGTCGAAATTTAAGATTGCGTGCATATGATAAATTGCATCATCACAACAAAATTTATAGCTCAATATGAGCCAAATTATATTATATTATCTAACAATTAAACTAACTTAATTAGAGTAAGCGTTGTTTTCAATTTACAAATACATAAAAATATCAAACACGTCCAATTTACAAAATTGCGCAGTTAATTAAATAAAAATCACATTGTCTTAAAAATGTCGAATAGAATAAAAATAGTAAGCCTATCAATAGATACTACTTATTTATTATTTAACTAATAGAACAATCAATCAACCGTAATATCAGAACATGAAGATATAATAATGTAATGAGTGAATGAATGAAAGAATGAATGATTAATCAGTCTTATTAAGAGTCGAAGCCTTAAAGGTTTAAAAGTCGTCCCATTTCTACTTCGACACACTGGACCATCATTAGCAGTCGATTATGTGTAGATGTGCAGTTATGCAGACGACGATTCTTCTAACCCATCAGCTGTCAGTACACGTATATAGTTTTTAATTGGGGCCTTAGTTCGGGAGGTATTGTGTAAACTTCTGGTGTGGGTTTTTTCTTAACAAGACGCCTCCAACGACCTCCAAGATTTTTGCGAAATCCCTGAACAAAACCAGGTCGTTCCGTGGGTATGCTTTGTACGAGTGTTTCCTGTAAAGATAAAAAAAGAATAAATATTTACCGTTTGTGGTTATATCACTTTCTGTGAAAAACACAGCAAAAAAAACCGTTGATGATAAATACGAAATTTAAATCATATCACCGGAATACATAATGTCAGTATTATTAATGCGAAAATGGAACGTTACATTTTAAAAATACTTTAAAAATATAAAGTATACTATGTATTTAAATTTGCATTATGCTAATTTGAAAGAGTGTCATTGAACTTCAAGAGAAGATGGCAAGGAACCATAGAAAATTTAAAGTAGAAGTAGTGTAATATTGAAGTATGTAGTGAGGGTGAGGGGGCCTATCTAATGAACGAACATCTGGCGATATTTTTGTATTCCACCTATTAAGCGATATTAATGTGTGCAATTTAATAAACGTTAGCGTTTTAACGACTTGACTAGAAATAATTGAGGAAACGGTCATTTTGAATTTTTAGGAAAAATATTAACAAACAAACATAATAGATAAAGGAAATACCCATGGCGTGCAGCAAGAAAAAAAAACCGATAGACGAGTGGGATTTGACGACGGTTCGTTAGCCTGCATTATAATGTAAGAGTTATTATGTTCCAGGCAAAAATAACCGTCCTTTGTATGTTTTCACAAGGTCTTCAACTTTGAAATACTAGGTAAATACCCTCTACGCTTTATGGGCCATGGGTTTTCTTATCCGACCTCAGTCGGAAATTACGCTTTCTCTACTCTTGTAACTTTCAAATAGTTTCAATCCTTATTAATTTATTTGCCGATTTCGCCAACGTCTTGTTTTTTTAGCATATGGTAGGTATATTAATCGTGAAATTTCTTTAAAGAAAAACCAAATGTCAAAACAATCAGAAAATTCAATTAGGTGAAATTTTATAATGGCATTTCAACAGCATTAACATTGAAGTGTTGCAAATGTTATAAATTAATCCTTGGATAATTTAAGTAGGTTACCGTTATTAATAAGTAGTTCGTGGTTGGTGTAGGTGAAATCGTTGCGACATTCATTTTAATTTAGTTTTTAGGTTATCAATCTCCGCAAACAATTGTTAAAAATTAGTTCCGTTTCAAAAACAAATGATTCGAATTGGATTCGGTTGGCGGGTGAAATGTAAAAGTGTTTCCTTACCTGGTTATTACTGTACAAATGCTGCGGTTGTGGAGGAAATTGCCACAACACTTGTCCATGGTACGGCACTGGTTCTGTTTGGGACGATACCACGATGGTAGAAGGCTGCGTTGGTAACGGGGTTGTAGTTGTTGCGGTTTGTAATACTACGTCGGTTGGATGAACAGTATTGTTATGCTCTTCTCTCTTCCGGAGTTTGCTACGGACAAGACGAATAGCAATCATAGTACCGTTACTGCCAACCATTTTATTTTTGGCGTTACGCGTTGAAAAATTAAAGATAGCCAGCTTGAGGCTGTTTAAATACCGTTCAAGATAAAATTATCCTACGTGTTTCACTTAGGAAAGGTCACACACACATACACATTCGATAATCCTATATTTTATGCGAAACACCATATATATGCAAAAACACTGCACAATTTAAAAACTTCCAAGTTCGATTAACAACAACTGTTTAATAAATAATAATAATAGTAATGTATTAACTAGTAGGCAATTCGAATTGAAACTTTCAAATTTATAACTCTACAACAGAAGCCTGTACTAGTCTGCAATGTTTCCTGCTCGTTACCACGCTTATATATAAAGTGAGTGACGTAGCGTGTGGAGCGGCTAGCATGGTCGTTTGTTTGCGGGGTGAGGTAATTCAACGACGCGTCTAGTGGCGCTTTCAAACAGCTGAGTCTCGTGGAAGACTCGCATATAGTAATTGGAAACTTGTGGAAACTACTGTGATAAAATAACGAGAATTCCCAAGCGGTTCTACTTAATTTCCTTAAAAATAAGATAAATGTTATAACGAACTCGGGCATGATTTCATCTTATTTTTCGAAATATTTATATTACACATTATTTTATTTGTAATTTTTCTTATTTATACATGGCTAACCTGATGCTACTCATTTTAAAATGGTAAAAACATGTGTGATATTTAAAATAATTATAAGTAAGGAACGGATTTATATGTATTTTTGCATTTCTCGTTGTTGGTAATTTCGCATAACATATAAATCCGTTCCTTAAATTAAGTACCTCTGAAGGTTTTAACGAAATTTGGTGTTATCCCACATCGAAATCTAAAATGCAAATTTACAAGTTTGATTTATTATGGTAAATCACGATTCGATAAAATTTATTGCGCCTATTATTACAAAATACCTGGGAAAAAAAAACGAACAGCGTGTAGTTTTAAATACTTACATGAAAAAGGTTAAAAACAAAATCAATAATGCATACTTAATGTAAAAATATTCGAAATCAAATTTGTAGTTTACTTACGTTATATATTTATTTTAAAATTGTTTTTCTACATTTTATAGTAAAAACCCCTACTAAATTGTAAATTGTTTATATGTAATTTTAGCAACTCATAAAACATCTTTTATTGATCCATTAAGAAAGTACCCTATTGTATCTAAATGGAAATTATTTAATTATTGTATTTTTTAATTGGTTGTAAAAAGTGCAAAATAAATAGACAAAACTCATTAAATAGCAGAAAAAAAGTTGGTTTTCTTCAAGTCTTCTATTAGTAAACATGAAATCCAGTTCTGATTTTTTTTCTAATGAACGTATACTAATAGTAATAAAATTTTAATTGTAGGGGAGAGGCTTATAAGTTGACCATGCATGTAAGATGACCACCTGCTATTTTAGAAAAAACTGTCAATGGGAATACCGCCATTTCAACTGTTATCGTGCTCTTTGGCATAGTCTTCAATTTTTATGTGGTTTAGAAGTGAATATATGCGTCGCACTAGCTCTGACAAACATTGTGTGAAAAAAAATTTATTTTTTTAAAATATTGATTTTTCTGTTTGCTCATAAAGTGAACAATTTTCGTTGATATCCCATGGTAAATATACGTATGTGCTAAACTCGTATTCCATTGAATTTTAATAATCCAAAGTGAATTCCAATTATATCGTGTTATTACGTGTTTGTTTTAAAATCGTCGAGAATGTAAGATTACCACAAGGCGAAAATTTGCGAAAGCGAAGAAGGAATTAGCTGCTAAGCTCTAAGAGTTCGTTGCTAAGGACAAGGAAGCCATTGCTACGCCCAAGGAGGCTGAGAAGCGCGAAAGAGCATCAATTGTAATTATCACAATTAATTCACTTTTGATGTTTTTATTATTTTTTCTTCACTTTTTCACTTAAAACTCAATAAAAGAACATTAATTTTCTACATCAGTCGATTTCAGTTAAGTTTTTCTACTTTTCAGCAACTTTTAGGGGGTGGTCAACTTACATGCCAAAAATAAAAAGAGCCAATTTTTAGTCTCTTCGGGAGAATGGTCATAACTTTTTTGTTTTTTTAGTAATCTAATAAGTGCCTTCACCTAAGTCCTCTTTCCAATGGTATCATTATATATCCAAAAATATTAATTTGACGATGAGTTGTGGAGCAAAAATGCTATGGGTGGTTAAATTACAAGCCTCTCCCTTGCATATATCTGGGAGTTCCCATAAGCGAAACTCTACACAGGAAAAAATGGTTCATCATATTGATGAAAAGTTTTTCAGCTGATGAACAGAATTCATCAAATTGATGTTGGACGTTGGCGTTGGACGAATGCTGCCGTGCTAACCTAAAAAGCAGTAACTCCATTTCTTAAAATTTTTATTTATATCGCTTTTGAGGATTATTACAACAATATCAGTGATCCTTCAACACTAAAAACTAGTAAGACTAATAGTTATATGCAGTAATTAGTAGTCTTACAGCATTTTAGTGTTGCAGGATCACAGATATTGTTGTAATAATCCTCAAAAGCGAGATAAATAAAATTTATATGAAATGGAGATATGCTTTTTAGCTTAGGACGGCAGAATGTTATGCGGTTTTATGGTCTCAATTGAATTTTCATGTATTCATTAATGTATGACAATCAAATGTAACGATATTCAATGGAGTATGTGCAATAGGTACTCAATATTTTAATTAATTTATTTGCTAAAAAACAGAACTGCATTACAATAATTACAAAGTACATTTATCATGAAATTTCAATTGAGACGATAAATAGTATATTAACAAACAAGTTGGTCAGCATCTTATGAAACAAGGTTTTAAACTAATTTTTTAAAAGTTTAAAAGTTTTTTCTTAAAATTATAATTATAGAAGTACGTTTATTTGTGAAAAAATTTGTGTCAACGGTTTGGTTGAAATTAAAAATTTTTTAATATACTACTTTTAAAAAAGTTACATTATTCAATTACGGAGAGAAAAAAAATTTATACTCCGCCTGTGCTACAAGAAAAAGCCGAGAGCAGACTGAATGAGCTAGTTCCTAAAAAGTCATAGGAGGTATACATAAGGTACTCAATACTCAATATAAGCAAAAGAATTTAAAACTTTTGAAACCTGATTTGAACAAAATGATGGAGAACTGCCAGGAAATTAACCCCACGAATTTCACTTTTTCCTATATACCATTGGAAAGAGGACAATTTTTTAAACATATTAAAAAATTATGTTTAAGACCATTACGAAATAGAAATTTTATTAAATTTAATAATTTTTAAAAAATTGCCAAAAATAATAAATATTAAGGGTTACTCCAAATACTGCTAGGTCTTTCCGTTGCAATAATATAGTCTTAGGGCCTACTAGTTTTGGTTTATTACAAACATCATCAGGATACAGTTTCAATTTTAAAATTGGATGATCTAGTAAAAGCCAAGATCGATTTGAGGGAGATTATGGGAAATGCAATAGAAAGCTGCATTATTAATTTTATTCCCTAATAAGTAATTTTGGCTTCAGCCAAGTAAATCATTAACGAATTGAACTAGTGTGTGGTACTTGAAGAAGAACAAAAAGAATTTGATTTGAAAATTACTTCCACGGCAAGTAATAAATGCAGAAATTACTATTATAGAGAAAAACCATTGTATTAATTTAATACAATATGATGAAATATTAAATAAATTTATCGTGGTTAGTTACCGAGCAACTTGTGGTAAGTTGAACAATAAAAATCTCATAAAGAAAACCATATACTATGTATTTTATAATACTTAGTTAGTATTAGTATCATCTGAACGCAACTTCAACGTCAACGTATTGATTTATTTTTTATAAATTTTAGTTTTGACACTACTTAAAAAATATGATGTAATATTAGCCGCGAACAAACCATAATCTGGTCAGTAATTCTAATTTTTAATTATTTATCTTTTCCATACATTTTTATAACGTAATATTCAGTTATACTATGTTTCTAAAATATTTTTAATTCTAACCTGTCAAGTACGTAGTAAGTAATGTCTGTTTTGGGTTTTTAAGTAATAATTTTCTACATATTGTATTTTTTCACGATACTGTTAAAAATCTTTTATTTTGACGTTGTGTTTAATTCTGTTAAATATTAAAATATATGATAAAATATTAAACCAACATTTTTATTTACGAATTTATCGTAAATTTATGGCATTCGAATAGAAAAAAACATTCTATATACATCGAATTTTTTCTAATAAGTTTTGAATAATTTTTTTGGCCAGTGGAAATTCTAGGTTACAAAATAAATTTTCCTTATTTTTTTAATATGAAAATACTATAACGTGATTATACCATAGAAATTCAAAGAAAAACACCAAATAAATTACTCGGCAAGGTCTCCAGGAGTAATTTATAATTTTCCAATTTGATTGTAAATAATTTAAATTGTAAATATTTAAGCTGATTTTTGGTGGTATTTTATAATATTTCAGATTAAAATCAAATATCAGATAATATGTACATTAGTGAATATAATGTCATCATTAAATAAAATTGTTTTTGTACTAGTTTTTGCATTTGCTAATTTTTATTCACATCACCCGTTGTCTAATTATTAATAAATCATATTTTTAGCATTGTGTTATTTACTCACATAATTGTGAAAATTAATTTATTATAAAAACAATTTTAATAGTAGTAAATATTTTTAGTTACTTATTATCAGAGGTAAAAATACATTAAGATATTGACCATTTATAGGATAAGCTTGTTTTCACACAAATACATTTTATATTAATCATTAATTGTCACACACAATAAAAATTTAATAAACATCGGCATAAAAAAAAAGGAAAAAGGAATGAGCTCCAGGATATTATTATTATAATATTAAATTCTCGATCAATTTTTCATATCTCAAGTTCCACTATATTTCTTATTTATACAAAGATTTGTTTAGATAAGAAATATGATTTTTTTAATAAGTAAGTAATTAATACTAAAAAAATTGTTTTTAGTTACAATATTTTTCGATTTTTATAATATTGAAATTATTTTTTAATAATAATATTTCAAATTGGTTACAAATATTTGCATAATAATTATTATTACCTACATATGCAAATGCATGTTATACATTTTCCAATATTCAAAATAATAAGGTAAGTAATATAACAACAAGTGGTGCGATATATTGATTATTTCGTGTTTTATTTCATTTATTTCCAGAATGTTAGAAACATTTAAATAATCGTCAAGTTCCAGTAATCTTGAAATATATCTTTATGCAAACACTTGTGGTACTTTATAAAGCAAAAATATTTTGATTTAACTCATTTCATTATTGCGTAGGTAATTTTAAAACTATAATATTCAGGAATTTCCAATTTTAATATTACAATTTTACTCGATATATATTCAAGTGCATATTTAAAAATTTAAATATATTTTTGTAACATTTTGGAAATACATGACCTAAACAGGAAAAACCGAGGAAAAACTCGATATAGCACGCAATGCTCTTAATTAGATTTTAAATATTGTCTTATTGTCTGCTTAGAATAAATTAACTACACATTAATATGATTATTTCTATTAGTTTTATATTTAATTTATTGAACCTTTTGCCTATAAATAATGTTATTTCCTATTTATTTGGGTAGGCTAGCCCCTCTTTCTCCATGAAATTAAATAGAGACAGCAATATAGATAACACTAATAGGTACATATGTAATTATCAAATTATCACGGTTAGTCAGCATTTTTCTAAAAAAAATTACCTAATTTGCATGAATGCTTTAATAAAATCAAGTTATTAAATAAATAAATATATGAAATCGTTCGCAAAATGTACGGTTTTTCTTTAAATAAATTAATACAGTTTTAATAATGATTCTATAATAATTTAATTTCCTTGTCAGGCAAATATAACAGACTTTTATATAAAATAAATTTGTTTTTTTCAAGTTTCTGTTCTTGCGTCTTCTAACTTTAGATGCTTGCTATACTATCACTTGTAAGGACCTTATCGCCGCGCCGCCACTATCTAAGAATTTTATTTATTTCTAATTGGACTTATACCCGTTTCTTTTACCTCGAGATAGGTACCTATCTAATTGGATATCAATCTCTTCAACAAATTAGTAACCATTGAGACAACAGCATTCAAATGCAAAATATAACAAATCAAAAATTTGATTGGTTACTTGATTAATTTTTTGAACAGATTCGTATCCGATAGATATCTCGAGGTGAAGAAAATGGCCATTAAAAAATAATATTTTACTCTTTCACTCTCGATTTTAAAATTAAAAATTTTTCAAATGTATGTTAAACAAACGCCAAACGCCAAATAAATGCCATCTGATATATTATACGTGATTCAGGTTATACAGTAGAATCCGCTTAATGTCATCTCGGATAATGTTATCAGTCGGTTATTGTGATCATTTTTTTTGGAAACCGGTCACTTTTTCTTTCTTTTTTTTCTTCTATCTTTTTCTAATCCAAGTCTTCTAAAATTCGCCTTTTTCTAAATTTCGCTAATTGTTTTCAGTTATCAGTTAATATTATTAAAATGACATTGGCCCGAAGTGATCACATTAAGCGGATTCTACTGTATTTAAAATGAAAAAATACTGGGTTTAAACATTGATGTTTATGAAAAAGCGTGATTAAAAAAATATGTTTTTAAAGAGTAATTTGCACCAAACGAATCTAACAAGATTCTTTTCTCTATAATAATAATAATAATAAAATCTCTAATAAGAATAATTCGACAACGCCAATGTCAAACAATAAAAAACAAGTAATTATGTATTTTAAATATACTATTATGAATCACACGAGATATTAAACTTACAGCATAAATTATAAATTTTTTTTTAGAGAACTAGAGAATGAATCAGTCATTTAATTCTTTAATTTTAAAATTTTCGCTGGACAACAGGCAGGGTGATAGATATATAAAATTTCGGAAGTTGTCGGAATAAAATCTCAAATTTAATTTAATAACTCCCTCCACTATAGAAATTGAAAAAAAAATTTCTTATTAACGGGGCTCCTTCCTTCTCCTAGAACCGGCACTGGAAAATAATGTAGGTATAAAAATAGACTTATTAATAAATAATTAATGTAAACAACTGATAATACCTATTTAATTGTGAATGGGAATAATAATGTGTTTGTATAAAAATAAAAAAGACGCTAATGAATAATGACATACGCTTCTGTTTTTTGTTATTTATATTGAATCATATTATGTGTCGTTGCTAAGCACTGATCTGCTTGATCGCTAACAAATTTAATTAACATGTAAATTCTATAGTTATTGAACTATCTATAGTTTTTAAGCAATGGTACAGACTACAGGGCTGCATAAAATTGTCATATAGGGTATTTTGGTTTTCATTGGTTTGTTTGATTGTAATTCTCCCATTAAAATATAAAGTTAGATAAAATTTTATTATAATCGGCGCAAACAACATTTTATAGAATTTTGAACGTTAATAATTAATGTATACGATAATTTTGCATAAAAATATAAAATTTGTATAAAACTATCAATTTTGTTTAAAACTATCAATTTTGTTTAAATTTAGACAATAATTTCTTAATAAAAACAATTTTTTTGAAATTTTTTATGCGATGTCCGTTAATAGCTTTATTTTAGTTAGCACAACCTTAACATACACCATCAACCACAACTAAAATAAAATACGGACATGATCAAAAATCTCAAAAATCAAAGATTTTACTAGAAAATTAATAAACGTTCCGCAGTGTTTCTGATTATAACTATTAAACTGATTTTCAAAAAAGTGTTTTATAAAATTTTGCATAAATTTAAACAATATCTATATACTTAATAATTATGACATTTTATTAAAATATAATTCTTACCAAAATGTAAAAAAATAGCATTTAGTAGTCCTTTTTGGCATATTGAACACAAGTTTTCTTAATTTCTTAAACTAACAAATTTTCTTAGCAAAAATTAATATATTTAGTATAAAATGACGTTGAAGGAAGAAAATGAATGTATGCTTTCCTACCTCATTATTGAAACGTAATTATGTGAAATGTAAAATAATACCAATATCTAAAAAAATCAAAGCTAAAGTACGTTCATTAACCATATATCTATAAAATGACTTTAAACATCAAGTACTAATTGTTACGGATAAATGATAGATAACAATCTAATTACAGATAAAACCATTATAAAATCTATTTTAGAATAGCACATACTTATGAAAACTGATAAAAACAGAAAATATATATTGTGTTTATTAATTAAATTATTAGCTCTTGAAAATAATATAAATAGAATTATCAATTTTGAGCTACAGGACACAAAATAAAACACAAGTTTAAACGAGCTTTCGAAAAATGACTTTTTCTTTTTCAAGTTCAATATGAATGAAAAACAAAAAATGACAATTACAATTTTTCGCAAGCTCGGTTAAACTTGTGTTTTATTTTGTGTCCTGTAGCTCAAAATTGATAATTCTATTTATATATTGTGTTTATTTAAAAACAAACCACCCGAAAAAATTTCTAGAACCGAAGTAAACCGGATTAACAAATTTAGGCAAGGGAAGACGAGACTTGACGAAATAATATATTAAAATTATATATTTATACAATTATAACATTGACTCCAGCTACTTTAACGTGTCGACAACGTGTAAAAAACTTAAAGTAAATTGCATTTTAAAAGCTGTGTTAAGTTTCCGTAAGAGTACTGCTAGTAGAGTGAAAATTTCAAGCAAAAACACCATATTATATTTGAACAAAACTCAACTTTCCCTTACCTAAAATCGTTTAACCAGTACATAGTATGTCTGTTTCATGATTTCTGATCAGTGGCGAATAAATTTTTTTTGGAGCTTTGGGGCTCCTTATGTGTATTGTAGTTACTATAAATCTATTAAAAACAATCTGGAAGCTTCATTAGTTTCTATTAAGTAGATTTATTCAAGAATTTGTTTTTTCTATATTAATTTAGGGTGAATAGTTTTATAATAAACACGGGCTAGTTATCAGGTTTGCATTTTATTTACTTGAATAAATAAAAATATATTTTGATAAATAAACTGTATATAATATGTGTGACGTGATTTTATTGTAATTTCCAAGTTATTCACTATTAGAAATTTAACAATAATAATCGTATTAAATTTTATCAATAAGTTGAAGGACTGAGAATAAATTAATTAAAACAGTCGAATGATAAACAAGCAAGAGAAAAATAGTAACAATAATAATTATAAATATTACTTATGCGATAACAAGAGTTTAAACTTTTATTAAATTTAATTTGTCGTCAAGTAATTCTTATGAAATATTAAAATAATAACATTTCTATTTCTGGTGAAACATTTACTTGCAAATGCGTAGTTATGTGCCTATATTATTCAGTAAAAAGAATTTTTATTTGCAGGAAATTAATATTTATACTTAACAAGTTGGATTTATTGGAATGTAATCTTATTAATCGATTAGTATTAATTGTAGGTAGATACAATTCAATTCAAATGTGGAACTTCTTATGCCTTATTTTTTACATACTTTTAATTATAGATTATTGGAAATTTAGGAATTTGTACGATAAAATTCAAAAACATTTTAGTACAACTTGAAAAGTTTTTCACAGAAAATGTTCAATATTGAATAGTATCTTCCTTTGCTTCCAAATTGTTAGACAATTTATTTTTGCTTTTTGCTCGTTGAATTTGGGCAACTATTTTAACGCAATTGTGATCACTTGGGATATTACGTAATACTATGATTGTTTCCTTCGGCCAAAGCTGACCGGCATCGTATATTTTGTGAATTTTAACATATTAATCAATATGAGCAGCAATGTGAATCTAAAAAATCTGAAGCTAGGTTAATGCTAAAACTATTTTTCTTTTCTCTATGTATGAATTTTGCTCTTGATAACCCCAAAGTCTATAAAAAATATGTTTAATAGGTTGAACTTATAATATTTAGCAAAATTTTGAATAGTATGAATTAATAGTGTAAAAATTCCAGTTTTAAAAATTTAATTTGGTATTGTAAGTTTTTGTTAGTTCATTTTTAAATGACTGCAAGGTTGATAAATCAAAAAAAATGTATAAATACATTTTATGTTAATTTGGGAAAAAATCTTGACACGAATAGAGCTATGAATTTTAACACGTCAACTATTTTTATCTACATTTTTGCCAAATTCTGCTTCGAAGCAAATGTCCTCGACTTAATAATTTGTAAAAGAAAGTCCTAGATCTACGGTCTCGGGCTTTTAACGTGAATTATGAAACACTTGACCTGGCAAAATTAATTCTCATGTTACATTGTAAAAAAGTGGTGTAGTTTTCAAAAATTATTTCAGAGTATTTCGAAGTTTTTATTGACAATATATCTGTTAGAATACCAGTACAGAGGTTTTACTATAAAACTATAAAATGCATTCGGTACCATGTGTCATATTTTTGAATAATACTGAAATAGGAAAATAAATTAACTGCAAAGTGTTATTTACTATGTTATTTAAACGGAAAAATTTGAAAGCTTTTTTTTCATCATTTTAAAAAGGAAGAATTGTTTAAATTTAGTATTTGGAAATTTTGAACCGTGAGAGCATTCAAATTTATAATTTTTAAAACTACATGTACTTATATTTATACATAATTGATCGAGTTACCAAAAAACCTTACAATTTCATACTATGTAAATATATTTATTATATAAAACATAAACCAAGAATGGACAAATTATAAATATAATAAAATAATATATCATTATTATTCCGGCAGTTAAGTTTTCTGTATGTAATCAATCAAGCTACACACAATACAAATTTAAATTAATGCAATTTTCCACCATAATAAAGCAAACTATATTTTTACAAATAGATGTTAGCATTGTAATTATAAAGTAAAACAAGTTATGAAATGATGCAAAAATTATAATACTTGTTGAAAGTTTCAAATTTCAAAGTTTTACAAAAAGTCGTAACGTAAAGTAACAGAAAAGTCTTGATAAACATAGATCAAAAAATTGTTTATATCGAGTATTTTTCCTACGGTAAAATGGTATTTCTACAGGATTCCTAAATTGTGTTATTTTCACCGGATATACTTCCTTTATAATCCGTATATTTTATTATACATGTTTTCATGTGATGGGTAGGTACTAACAAAACAAATTTTTGGCAACTTGTTTGAAAACAATAATTATTTATTCAACGTAAGTATCTGACGATCAAAGATATAGACATTTACCTAACTAAAAAAAATCAATTTTAATTAAAAAAATTTTAAAAAAGGTAAAGAGTTTAGAGGTTTATAAAAGATCAACTTCAAAAAATTGAGGAAACTTAAATTAAAGTTCTAAAATAAATTTAAATCTTGTCCACACTAATTTCTTTAATCATATTTATTTCTTGCGTAGTTTAACTAGTTTAAAAGTTCTAATAAGTTTAAAGTTTCTGGAAACATTCTAAATTACGTGGTTCAATATCAATATTTTAGAAAACCCAAAAAATGTACTAAACACTTTTCAAAACTAAAATGTTTTTAAGTTAACACATGTAAAATACACTGTAAGTATAAATTCGTTTTCGTTTTCACCATACTATGGCATCATCAGTGGTTGAAAAGTGTTTAGTGCATTTTTTGGGTTTTCTAAAATATTGATATGCAAAAATAAATACATTAGATACATAATATACTCGTAAATGCGGCCCATAAACTTGAACTTGGTGTTTCATATGAAATATTCAATTGCAATGAAAATAATCGATAAATGGATTTAACAGAAATAAACTTGAAATTACATGGTATAAAAATGATAACATATTTTGTCTCTCTCTCTGGGAAAATTCAATGCAATTAATTAATTTACATAAACTTGCTCATAATGTAAACATTTAAAATATTATTAATATTAAGAAAAATTTTTTATTAAGAAATTAGGAAAAAAATTTAATTACCAAACAAAATGTTTTGTAATACTAAAAACAAATTACTGTAAAATTAATTAGGTTAATGATAAAATAAACATTAATGGTGGGTTTATGCAAGACATAATTTGATTTAATATAAGGGTTTTTAATGATTTTATTAGTGGGTTTATCATGTTTTAGAAAAATCCCACCAATCGGAATAATATTAGTCCACCAAATACTTACATATAGCATTCTTAAATTAAATTACGTCTTGCAGAAATCCACCATTATTCAAATTAATTAAATAGGTAATTTATGTTACTTATGAAAATTTTAGATAACACATTAAATTTAATTGAATACAAATTTTACGTCAATAATTTTTAAATTATAATATACAACATTTATATAGTTAATGCATTTAGAAATTACTGTTGAATTCAAAACTTATGAGTAGAGTACTGATTTATAGCTTTATAGTATAGTATAGATTTATAGTATTGCTATAAATCCGTACTCTACTTATGAGCTATCTAGACTTTATTGTTGTTTTAGTAGTGTTATTCAACTTGCAGTAGGTAATATGAAACTGTTATGTTACTAATAACTAAAATTGTTTGATCTGATCGTCTTACATTTCGTAGATATTTTTGAAATTTAGTTTTCTGCAACATAATTCAATGTAAATTAGCACGTAGTGCCTATTTATCATACAAAAAAGGTCATGACCTCGTCTAAATGCAGAAATTCATTTACTCAGAAATGGAAGCTAAGGTAGCAATTTGGACATGGAGTATGGTCCAATTCCGAATACATACTTGAAAAAATATAGCAGTGGAAAATAATTGAAAAATTTGGAGAAATTTTTCTCCTTTAATTTGAAGAGGTTCAAGTAATAATTCACCTAGCACGTAATAATAGATTCAATCACCAATCTCAGTTAAGGAGTGTTGGTCAGAAGTTACAAGAATTTCTGTAGATACTTTAAATTTTAATTTTTTAGCAAATTCAACAATAACGAAAAGATCTTAATTTTATCAGTCAATAATCAATATTTTAATAAATTTGTCATTATAATTTTATTATATAAAATTCTCTCTTCTAGAGTCTCTCGCCCCATGGGAGATTTGCATAAAATCCTGATTTTTCATCACATTTGAGTAGTCAAAATTTGACTACATGATTTGTAAATTATTAGAAGCCAAATTGAAGGGTAACTAAGTAAAAATTAACCTCAGTCTCCAAATAAAAACGCAATAAGTAATTTATACAGTCATATTATTTAAAGTTATAGTGAAAATTATTGCAGTTTATTTTTGTAAAAATTTTATGACTTGCAAAATATAGGTAAATGCTAAATCCACCTATGTGTAAATTTAATTCAAATAAAATTTTGAATAATTTAATATTACTGTGTATTTTGACAGCAAAAACACTACCTATGAATTTTTTATAATTATTACAATCCGATTTTTAATTTTTAGAATTTGGATCAGGTTTCTATTGCTATTATAGAAATTATCAATGAAAGAATTAAAATTTTAATTGCGTTATTTACCTCAATCTCAACATAAGAATTCAAAGAATCCGGGATTAATATTAATTAGGTATACGTAGTTATTCTTTTCATGATGTGGTTCAATAAATCAATAAGGCAACATTAAGACACACTATTGCAAACAATTGACTATTGGAGCATTGATAAACAAAGTAATTACGATAAGGAATTAAAAATATAAAATGTCAACAGGTGTAATGAATTAGTCAATAAATTGACTAATTCGCTTATTGTTTTAAGTTGCAAATAAAAATGTAAAGGTAAATTTATTGTTATTGAACTGTTACTACGTTTTATTGGTACTACAAATTATAATACGTAATAGTACTACGTATTTTGAAATGCAGAAACAAAGAAAAAATTTATTTTCAAATTTAAATGATGTTAACACAACAGTGACGTATAATATACTACGAACATTATTAATAGTATTTTTAATATACTGCGCTAGTTTTAATTATGACGAAATGTGTGATATGTTTTAATCACGCAAAACTAATTAATATTTTATCGTGCTACCATGCAACTAACCAGCTTAATATTTTTTACGAATTTAAAAGTAAAAACCTACATAATATTACATTACATATCTTATATTTAAGGTGTGTAGTCAAGCTGCATTATCCGAATTGTATTAATTGGCAAGGTGTATTTATAGAATTATTTTTGTCTTAATTCCTAAAAATTTCTAGAATATATACATAGTTAGTAAGTATACGCAATAGTAACTAGTTGCCAACATGTCTAGTCTAAAAGTTGATTTTTAAATTCCACTTTTGACTTCAGAGAAGATATCAAAATTAATAATATAGACCAATTGCTTTATCTAAACCAATATCACATGTAACAATGTTTTTTAATTTTAAAAAGGCGTTGTCTGAGAGAGAATTTATCCCTGACATTAAATTTAACTAATTGTAAAATAGCTACTTGCTATTATACTCGATTAAATATTTGGCACACACACATATTTACTGCAAGTGCAGCCCAAACAAGCAGTTCTAGATAAACCATCAAGATTTAAAATTAGAGTCTAGTTTAAAATTACATACCTAGGTACCTAAATAGTAAAATTACCAGTAACAAATCCATGCTCGTTTTAGAATCTTTTACGTAAAAATAAGGTATCATTTATGTTAGGTGTTACAATGCTAATTAAAAACAAATTAAAAGCTAATTAGATCCCAGCTATAATAAACGAAAATTTATATCGCAGAGAGAGTCTTTCTGCAGAATTTGAGTTTCTAAACTCTGGTGATTTAGCAATAAGCGGCGAAAGCATAAAAAATTTAATTTATTTTTCAAAAGACGAATGGTGTGAATTGCAAAATATACCTACTGGATTTATAAAGTTCATACAAAGACTTCATTTTTGAGTTTTGATTTTTGACTACTCCATTCTGATAATTCTGAAGTATTCTTAAAATTCGACTAATTAAAATTAGTTCAAAAATTAGTCATTAAGCTGGAGATACAAATAATTTCGATTAAATGAAAACCAGAGCAAAAAAAAGCAAAATTAGTTTATTTTTCTAATCATGGAAATAGGACAAAATGCAATAAAATCAAATTTAATCCAACGATTCAAACGGTTAAACTGCTTGTATGTAGTATAGAATATAAACAAGCAGGAAATATAAATATTTGAATTCTTTTATGTTCTCTATAATTAGATCAATTCCTACTTTAAATATTTTATCGATAGCAACCTTCGAGAAACAAAATTATGTAAATGTTTAACATTTATATTAAGAATAATTATCTTATTCTTATAATGCATATTATAATGAAAATAAAAGATTAAAAGATTGCAACATTACAAAATCAAATAGTTATACGAAATTGTATTTATTAGAAGTAAAAATGGAAAATACTTTATAAATTTTTTTTTTATATTTGGAAATAACCAAGTACATTATAGAATTCCTCGTATCATTGTAATAATACATTTTTGTTTAAATACCCAAACATTACACAGACATCGAACACTACATAAATTTACACTTGTTCTCTTTCAGATAGCCATATTTTTATAGACGATTATAAATTGTTTATTTTATGGTTTGCTTAATGAATTTTTAATGTACTCTCAGTTTTTAGTACATATAGGAAAGATTGACTTCACATGTGACCTCAGAGAATAGCTAAAATAGAGCTCAGCTTCTACCTACGATGTTAGCAATCCAATAAGTTATGATGTTTGTAAATTATTGTGAGAACTGATATATAATAATATAATAAAGGATTTAAAAATAATCTCAACAAAACAGATTTATTTCCATCTTCTGAAGATACCGACCGTTTGATATTTTCTCCCTGATTATTATTAAAAAATCAGAAATAAAATAAGCATTTTTAAAAAAAATTTTTTTCATTTTGTGTTTTTGTGAAAAATAATATTTATTTTATTATTCAAAATAAATTTGTGTAAAAAAAGTTTTCAAAAATAAATTGTGTTAGAAATTTAAAAAAATCAAATCCACCATGATAATTTATTATAAAAAAAAAACATTAAATGATAACGAAAACATTTAACAACTTATTTTACAAGTTTTTAGTATTTGCTAAATAAATGATAAGGCTACCATTATATTCTGCTAATTTTTTTACTGGAATGATGTGTCATTATTTGTGTTAAATGTACATTTCCTGTTACAATTTTAACGATTTTAACAGTTTACATCCTCGATATAATTTTTCTTAATTTAATGTGGCTAATTAATTCTTTTTATTTTTAATTTATTACCGTATATGATAGCGAATGAAACGTGCTTTTCAAGAGGTCACCTTATCGATAATATAAATTTTAATTTAAATATAACCGTCGTTAGTAAAAGTAAACTCGTGGTGATGGAGGAAAATTTGCATGACCACCGCACGTCCATCACAATGTAATCACGTGATAAAACAATGTAAAATTATATCCCTGATATTATTGATTTAAGATTAACCTAATATTAATTTAAAAAATACTGCAATGTATTGTTGTAATATATAAAATTACGTAAAAGATCTACCTTTATCAATAATTATGTCATTCTATATGCGACATCTCGAAATATTTGGAAATATATAATATTTTGGTTCATCGCTTAAGTCAAGAAACCATTGAACTAACATTTCATGTTCATTATTAAATATTATTAAGAAATGTGATCAGCAAACACACTTCAAATATAGTATGCAGATACGAGGTTTGAACCCTCGACCGCAAAATTAATGATATTTATTTAAATTTAGTGAATAGTAATAATAATTATTAATAGCTTCTCACAGATCAGATGTTACAACAACGAATATAGTAAGCCAATAAGAAGTCACTTAAAGTATTGGATGCTTATTATATTATTGATAATTGCTTAATATAGGAACCCATTAAAAAAATTCCATTACTACAACACTTAAATAACAGTTTGTTATAGTTAATTATTGTATTATTCTCACTTAACTGTTTCTAATATTATATTACAGCTAAAATTTTTACTTCACTAGTTCATAAACAACAAATCAATTTGGTTCAAGTTTTGGAAGAAATTTTATTTTCTCTTAAAATAACCTAGCGATTGGATGATTGATAAACCCTTAACATATATGTACATACATTTATTGCTATGCTTTATTGTTATGGCAATATTAATACAACATCTGAAAAGCGGTTCCTAAATTTAATGCCTAATTTCAGAAACAATAATTTAATTATAACTCGAAATACTATTTTTGAAAAAATATATCAATGTGGCGTTGAAACATTCTTATAGAATATATTTATATGAAATACACTAAGTTTAATATTTTTTGGAACAACACTGCCATTTGAATACTGTTGAATGAGTGGACACAATTTAACAATTTGGTGTAATTATCTAAAGAACAATAACAAATTGATATTATTGATGATTGTTTATAATCTAGATCTTTCAAAATAACAGTACGTTTGGTTATAAATAATAATCTGTATTATGGACAGTCTTTCCCACGTCCAGGGTTTACCAATAGATAAGGTTGGTTTTCATTCGACCATAAAATAAATAATAAACAATCATATGCTTATTATTATGAAGTTAATGCTTCAAAAAGTGTTCAGAAATCTTTTAAAATTTATCGAGTTATCACACAATTTCCTATAATATTCAATATTTTCACGATAGTAAAGGTTTTTGAAATCCGCGACATTGTTGCAAAATTAAATAAAAAAGTTTTGATATTTTAAGTTGTATAATCACACCGTAAAGCTGATTCTCATTGATTAGTCGATATGCAGCAAAAATTTGAAAAAAAAACAATGTAATGTTCTAAAATTGGATGGAAAGCTGATGTCAAAGTGTTAGAAGATCTTTTTCCCGGCAGAATTATATCACGGTTTTACAGAAGTGAATATGAAATAAATTTGAAAAAATTAGGTAAATGCGGATACAGGTTTAAAAAGTGTGTTCTTTAAGTCTGAAAGTGCAGTGCAAATTTTCAGATGCAAATGTTTTATACAACAATGTATAAATGTCAAAATACAACAAGTTTTTGCATCTCCTGAAAAATATGTATCCATATTTTTAATAATGCATTTAAGAGTTGCAGCTTTTCATAAAACATGTAAACAATATATTGTTTGTCTGTTGGCTATTGTCAATCCTTGTGCTGAAAAATTGACAAATTAACAATATCTGAAGAAGGCAATCACTTCTTCACTTCAAAATAAATTTAATTCTATTATGTTTATTCAAATCCTTAAATTTTTATCAGAAAGTGAGATACCGTGGTTCTAATCTTAATCGCACCGGATATACTGATATGATCTTAAGCGATGTGATCAAAGAAACTCCCCCATTAAAATTTCCCTAGTAAGTCATCTTGGAATCGCCTACGCAATGCATAGTATTTGGTGGCACGCTCACAAGAAGAATTTTTAATAATATTACAAATTAAATAACTTATAAATATAATACGTTTTACAGTAATTGATCGATGATATATGTGTGTATAATTTAAACTGCTTTAAAGAAATATTTTTAAATAATTGAACTTCATTTTTAAGTAATACATTTATTCAATTTTTGGCTTTCGGCTGAATGGCTTTGGCAAGAAGTTTTGATTATTTTAATGATTGTTTTTTGAAATATGTATTAGAAATAGTTAAGATTGCTTTTTATTCGGTACAATTCAGTTTGCCAATAGTTCACTGACAATGAGTTGATTATATAAAATTTTAACTTATGATTATAAATATTCTTATTTTGACAAATAAGATATTTTCGTTTTAAAAAAGAAAATCGTTGTGAATATATTATGTGCATTAACCATTGCAGTCACATTTTGTTATATTATTTTTTATCGAATTAATTATGAAAAAGTTGATGGTTCGATAACCATTTGGGAACACATTGAAAACTAAATACAAAATTACATCCCTAATACGTGCATATAGAGCTTTTCTCTATACTTGTAATTTAAAAAAATTAAAAAACCTTTTTGATTAAATTTTATTAATCGTTAAAATTGCATAACAAAACATTTACTTCTACTCATAGTTACTTTATTTTTGCAGCAGTTATAAACGTTTTGAAACTGCTGCAACAACAATGCTATTATAATTTTAGTTTGGATATTCGTGTAATTGAGTTTTAAAAAAATTAAAGAAGTATTTCGGCTACTGTGAAATGCTGATACTGGCATTTAATCTATTTAAGGTAGTACCATGTTTATATATTACAGATGTTCCTTTGATTTTCTCAGTTACTTTATCACAGTTGTATTACAAACATTACTGGTAGTTATTTGGTGTTATCGAACTTCTGAAGTTTTTAATTAATATTATGATTTTCTTACCTGATGGTGACTGCTAATAAGATGATAATAACTCCAACCAAGAACATAGCAATCAGCACTCCTCCAATCATGTATAGACTCTCGTTTGGAGCATCTGAAATAACAAAATAAAGTTGGTATAAACTACATAATTTATTAAATTGGGTTCTTTATAATATATATGATAGATGATTATAATTCTAAATATGACAGTGCATTACAGCAGCAAATTAAAATAAATCTGTGGTCACATGCAATAAGGGAATTAGTCGACTTACACCGTTTAAGTTTTTTTTGTAGAATTGGATTCCTGATAATAGGTGTGTCAAGATTCGGTAAAAGTAGAAAATTCTATGTCAATAGATAATAGGAAATATCGAAAAAGCAGTAATTTTTTATTTTAATTATTTTAAATTCTGCTATAAGGGAATAAATGCACATATCCATAAATTATTTTAATCCACTTGTCTCTTAAAAGGTACTAAATATGAAGTATATATGTATTTACTTTTTTTTAACAAACTAAAAAGCAAACTAAATAGTTCAAATATACTTATATCATTAAAACAAAATATAATTATCATATGTTGCAGTTTCTATAAACTTATATCGTTATATCTGAGGTTATATCCCTTTAGCAAAACGACAGTTATGAAATTGGTTGACTTATTCCCTTATTCCGTTTAGAATAAAATTAACGTTATTGAGAACATTTCTTCTGACGTATTATATTTCCCTTAATGTGAATAATTTTGCTTATAATAATTACTAAGAAACTAGTTTGATAAGACAGGAAACGGTAAACGGTAAAAAAATGTAAACTAAAAATTGAAGCGAGTTAAATTTACAACAAAAAATGTATAAGACAAATTGCTGTAAAAGCAATTTTTATATGCCGGAAAAAAGTCTCCGTACGATACAATTTACATTGATATGTTAGAGCGAATTACAGATTGATGAAATGCAAGAATTAATTGATATTTGTTTCATAACAAGTTAGTTCGAAGGCTCGTTTTTTTTTGATGAAGCGTTTTATTTCTCATTGCGGAGTCACCGGATAGAAATATTCAAAATAAATTCCCAAAATATCTGGTAATCAACTTTGTGATTACATTATCAGATTACTAGACATATACTCATTAAAAACTGTGAATATTATTAGTAACAGTTGTATTTTACAATAAATATACAATTTCAGTAATAGTAAATTATTTACTAACAATAAGTACTAACGTAATTCGTTGTCGGATCTTTAATACTATCAGGTTCGTTTTGCTATAAATACTGTTTCTTTCGAATAACCTCTACGAAAATAATCTAATGACGTCAAGAGCGGAAACCTTCCTGATTATTTAATAAGGCCCAATTAGTAAATCTATCGGTTGAAAAAGAACACGTTCAACCGAAATCGAAAAATGCATTAAAAATTCATACATACAATTCATTAAAAAATGCAGTTTCTCTAAAAGCCAGTTATTCTTAAGGATTGTATCGAAATCAAAAAATCAAAATACCGTTCAACAAATCGCTTTGATTACATTAGTACCAGATACGCGTTTCCATATTTATGCAATATAGTCGTAACCATTTTAACTCGAGCATGACTAATCGTTTTATGCAATGAGAACCAACGCATAAAATTTGGTTATCTTTGTCATGCGCATACAAGAAGTAACTATTAGAAAAGTGACAGAAAATAAAAATACTTCGAATTTCGCGCTTTTTTACGTTGAGTCATGCGCGACTTAAAATGGTTACGACTATATCTATTATGTTTGCGTCAACAAATTAACCTTTGTATTACCTTTAAATCCTTTAAAAAACAGTTTCTTTTGCAGAAATCAGAAATTTTTTGCTAACATACGAATTCTGTGGCAGGCGTAAAAATGTGAAACTGCGGTTCAATGTCTGTTGTTATTCTCTCAGAATAATGCTCATTGCTCATAGACATTAGTGATAAATGAACATTAAAGGTACATTCATAATAATAACAGGACGAAGTTCTAAATTAAGTGAAAAAATAGTATATTCTGTATTACTTATTAGAAATATATTTTGCCTGGGTATAAATTTCTTACTGGCACTTTAAAAAAAAATCTTTTCAATGTTGCCCGGCTAATTTTACCAGATAAACTCCAATTCCAAACTTTAAATTCTAATTCATATCAAAACTTCCAATATAAAATTAAAACGGCAAACATTAAAGATAAATTGACCATAAAGAGAGAAAGTATAAAAACATTTATAAAATAAAAAAAAACAATAAAATATTTTTTACAAAAATATTAATGTTTACAAAAAAAATTAAATTAAATTGTTCAAAATCAAATGGGGATTTTGGAACACGACAGTATATATTATGTATATAGTATATAGTTTTTTTGCATAGTTAAAGACGCATATACTATTATCAGAATTTTGACATTTAATTTTTTTAACAGTTTTCTCAGCGTATGAAATAATATTTCAAATATCTCTTGTTTTTATACCTGTAAATATCTGAAATGTATCAGAAGTACATACGACTAATTGATGAATTATTTTTAGAATAAATAATTTATTAGTGCTCTTCGTGCTTATCCTACTCAATCTAGTACTATGCATGAAATGTAAGCGTCAAAAGCAATTTTATAGGTAACCATAAAGATAATAGTCGAATAATGTGCTCTTGAATACTCACAATTAAGTATTTGTAAGCTTTACTCTCCGAATAACGAAAATTAAAATTTGATAAAAATTTTTACACGCTATATGAAAAGTACCAAATTCTGACACCAATGCCATATTTTAACAATTTTAGATTAAATTAATCTCATTTTAGGTTTGTTTCAATAAATTACAAACATTGTACCTATTTAATTTGTGAAAACTTACTCTTAGGAGTATTATTATTATTAATATTATTAAAAACCATGGTGTAGTGCATATTTTCATAATCCCAAAATACCGACTTGGTAAATGTTGAGTTTCACTGCAATTAGGTAAACCATATTCGATATTCATATAAGGTATGTACTAGGTGCATGTTATGTAGTGGTATGTGGTATGTAATATTTAAGGGCAAACGGAATAATTTATAAAAGAAACAACTAACAAGTTCAATGTCAAAACTATCAATCAATACATTGATTTGTCATTATTGTAATTGTTAATAATTAATGACTTGCTTTACGCAGGCTGGTTTTACTCAAATTAGAAAATAACAACCCGTGATAATATTAACTTAGCATACTTTCAAAATTTATAGATAATGCATAATTAAAATAATCGTTTCTTTAATACAACATGAAAACTGAAGTTCACGTGCAACTAAAATGTTAAATACTTATACTACATTTCAAGGCAAAGCAGATATTACAGTACCATTTTACAATAATTATGTAGGTATACGAATAGGATTAATAAATATATTTTCACAGATATTATATTACATAATATTTTAATCTATTGATGATGTCCTATAATATACTGCATTGGTTAAAACTGAATGGTCAGTAAAAACAATATTAAAAATTCGATTCTCTAAGAATCATATTATAGACTATTGCCATTATGTTACGTAGGTAACATTTTATAGAACTGCATAAATAACTTATGCTTTAAGGTGCGCTGTTAAGGCTAAAACAATAAACATAACAGCACTACATGAGTACGTAGGCGAAGTTTGCTTTGCAACAGCTGATAGACAGTTTTATGAATGCCAATATTTTTTATTGCAAGTTTTCTGTTGCAATTTGTTTTTAATTGATATGGAACTTTTTAAATTATTATTTTTCATTCTTTTTAAAGAATTATTTCCGGGAAAGATCTATTCAGGAAATGAAGATGCAAGACAGAAAAAAGACGTTTAGATAAGACGCAAGACCAAGGTGAAGGATGCGATTAAACGCGTTGCCGTACTAAAGTGACAATGGTCACTTGGGGAAAAAAACAGCTCATCAATTATAAATATTTATTAATTTTAGTTTGAACATAAACTTTGCGTTTACCGGCATTAGAAAAATCATGAAAATGTATGTTGGGGTTTCTTTTCCCCCATGAAAAACAATAGGGAGCTGAACAACAGGCATCATCCATGTAATAATTAAAAAAAAAAAAGCAAATACTTAAGGGGTATCTATCACAAATAAAGTCGCCGAATTAACGCTTTGACAAAGTTCCAATGATGGTTCTCATTTTGAATCACCTATACCTTCTAAGAAGGTTGACTTAAGTGCGTTGACTGCTAAGTTGAGATACCTGCTTTAAACCAAGGCAAAGTAAATATTTTATTTTAACCTTCTTCGTTAGGAAGGTTTAAATTTAACCTTTAAATCACGATGCCCCTGTCAAGCAGTATTTGAAGAAGAGGAGAAACCCTCTATAGTTGCTTTCAATTTGCGTTACCAAAAAACAATGAGGCATCGCCACAGCACTAAAAATAATTTTTATTGTATTTGATTATGTATGGCATATGTCAGGTTTTCCCCAATTATACTTAATTTATCTTATTTTCTATCTTAATCTTATATGTACAGTTACAGTATGCAAATGTTGTTGTTATTACAATTTAGCGTGATTATTATTATTGAGCTACGTAAGAGCAATGAACATAATATTATTTTCAGCCAAATTTTGACTTGCAAATCTTTGTCATGTCTTTACTGGCTTACGTCACTTAAACTAATTTTATTATAATCAGAGCCGTCTTTACAAGTTTGAGGGCAGTGAGCTAAAAAAATTAGGGCTTTAATAACATTGAACCTAGAAATAATTAATTAATACATACTACAAAAAGTTGTTATACGTAACTTTTCTTAATAAATTGCACCGTTTATCTTTCTTGGATTTTTCTCTTTGCTTCTACAACGGATTTCTGTTCCGTGAAAACTAAACAGGGTATAACAAACTTGACGGTTGCTAAGAAAAATTAGTAGCATTCCTCCGAATTTTCTTAGATTTCTCTCTTTCACACCAAAGTTACCGGCGAATTATTACCCCAATGCACAGTGGGACGAAAGCACGAAAAAGTGGCCAAAAATCAAATTTTGAATTTTAATGACTTAAAATTGATATAAATAAGACGGTAAAATTAATTAAAAAATTCGAAATTAACAGGGGTGGTTTAGAAGGGTGTTTTTTATACGAGAGGTTATTAAAATATGATTTTACTTTTAATGACTTAAAATTAATTGGCATAAATAACACGGGAAAATTAATTAAAAAATTCAAAATTTACAGGGGTGGTTTAGAGGGGTGTTTACTTTTTTTAAAAGTTTAAAATACTTAAGATTTTACTTTTAATGACTTAAAATTCGGTCAGGTACAACTCGGCGCCAAGTAAATAATAAAAGTTTTTAATAAAATGTTTGTTAAATCGTTATTGTTATAACGATTTCACATACAGGGTCGTTCGTAGGGACCGGATTTTAAGCATTTTTGCTTATTGTCAATTTTAAAAGCAGCTCTTTGAAATTTGAGATGTGGACGAATTACATGAAAAGATGTATTTTAACGTATAGTTTTTCATGCTTATTTTGCTTTTTTTGCGATTTCTTGCTTATTTGCTTATACCTCAACTTATTTTCTACTTTTGTGCTTAATTTGAACTTATTTTCTAATTTTAAATTGAACTGACTTAAATTAATTTTTAAATTAATCAAAAATAAATTTTTGATACAGAGTTATCCCTAAATTATCAGTCAGTGGCGTATCCAATTTACCTCCCTCCCCCCCGAAATTATTAATTTGAAATGATCCATTTACACATCTTGTGTAATAAACCCTTTGTCGGGTTTTTTAAGATAATAAGATAATATTAAAATATAATTTTAGATATAGTCATTTACCTAAAAGTCAGGAAAATGATACATTACTGACGAGGAGCAATTTTGAAATACGAGGCACCCTGTGCCGAGTATTTTAAAGCTCCGAGTAAAGTGAGACATTTTCCTGACAAGTATGGTATTAAATTTTACCGAAAATCTTAAAAAATCGAAATTTTAAAACATTATTGAACAACATTTTTAAAATGAGCAAAAATCAAGTTTGTCAATTTGTTGACTACATAGTTACCATAGATAGTTACTGTCAAACAATAATATGTAATAACGAAAAGAACGACGTCTCTTTAATTTTGTTACAATTACTAATTATTAGCGGACTAGTCATTAAAATTCAATTTCCCTGCGCGTGTATAAGCAGGGAAGTGTTGTTTTGATGACGATTTTCGGTAAAATAATTTTCGTGATGCATGCACGAGCACATTTTATAGTATCTCACTCACTGTATTAGTCATGTTTGATTATTCATAGTTCCTTCTTATTACTAGTAATTATTATAGTCTACCAGTTACAGCCGAACTTTTCATTATTTTTTTATATTAGATTCCAAAATTCCAAAATACCTTTATATTTTAAATAATATGTATAACATTCTATTATTTTGTACAACACGATATTATTATTCTATACTTTATGTATCGTGAAAAACTACGACTTTCTACTATACACTTATTGTAATCGATTGAAACGTGGTTCAAGTAGTGTAACTCGATATTAATCATATCAATATTTTAGAAAACCCAAAAATGGCCTGATGATGCTGATAATTCTGATAATTATCGCCAGAAATTCATCGCCTGATGATGCCATAGTATGGTAAAAACGTTTGCGAAATTATATTTACAGTGTCTTTACATGTGTTAACTTAAAAACATTTTAGTTCTGAAAAGTGTTAGTGCATTTTTTGGGTTTTCTAAAATATTAATAACTTATTGTTATGTTTTCTATTATCAGGCTTATCTTAGCCTGATGAATATTATTATGTATGGGAAAGGTAGTATATTTGGTGAGATAGTTTGTAGTTTATTTTACTCTCATTGATGAGTATTTTGTGTTAGTGATTATAGAATTTTATAACTTTAATTATGATATATTTTTGAGAATTTGGACTACCTATCGGTTAATAAAGCACTGTGTATTAATCATATCAATATTTTAGAAAACCCAAATAAAACAAATAAAATATATTGTAAGTATAAAATATCGCAAACGTTTTCACCATACTATGAGATCATCAGACGGTTAACTAGAAAGAAGTTTTCTTTTTTTTGAAATTTTTTTTTTAAAAAGTAGTTTTAAAAAGAAAAAAGCTTATAATAAAGAATAAGCGCTCCTATTAGTTAACCTAAAAGGGGGGTATCCCAAAAGGAAGGGAGGGGTACTTTAATTATTTTTTGAAGATGTATACTAGAGGTGAGTTGTTTAAGTCAGATTGACTGTTTAATAACAAGGATGATTGTTTTAATTTATCGATTCCTGTAGCTTCTAAAAATTTAAATATTTTACTTTTCGGCTCTATAAATTTGAATTTCATACCCCCTATTTTAAGGGTTTGTCTTTGTGTCTAAAAGGTGTTTCACGACAGTAGACTTCCGTCCGTAAATCGTGTTTGGAAAGTTTTACCTGTATCGTCAATATAATATTTGTTTTTATTATTAATATATTAATAATATTATTTTGTAACAATTTTTTGTCAATTGTTGCGCGATCCCTTGATGACGATTTTTAGTACGCCTATGTTTAGTAAAGCATGCGCAAGGGATCGTTGAGAGCGCGTGCTTGAGCTGAGTTTCGGATTCTAAAGCGCACTGCGAGTGAGATAAGATGTGTTTAGTTTCGTTGGGCTGAAGATTTATTCAGATAGGGCCGAATATTTATAAAGAGTAAGCTTGAGGAAGAAATCGTTCAGCGAAGTTAGGATTTACGAAACCGTAAAGCATAGTATTCAGTTAACATCGGAAACCTTAATTGTGGGATTTGTACCGTGGCGCTGATAACTCAAATTGCCTCCAATCTGCAAGCAACATTGAATGTTCGATTTTGAAAACGGTGTGTTGCCGTATGTTGCATCTTTCTGATTTTTACTTGCCATCGACGACTACTGGAAGGAGTCAGTTTCTGTGCTACGATCAAGTGTTTGGTAGTGAAATTCTTGTTTGTGCGACGCAACGAGTTCTGCAAGCAGCTTCGCAATCGAGCCGAGTTTTTCATCAACAGTAGCCAGAGAAGTCATCGAGTCAAGAGCTTGTGTGGATTGCGGTTGCAGTACACTACTGGTAAACAAGCTTCTGTCGAATTACCAATTTGTAAACGAACCAGGCCTTGGTAAGTGTTTTTTTGATTTACCGAGTTTTTTACTGCAATTGCGGAAACGTGTAGTTTTGCATCGGCTGGCGACGTGGATGTTTCCCTATTTGTGACGAACGATTCAAATTGTAATTGATTTGGAAATTGTTGTATTCTGTTTGATCATCATTATACGGTTTATTGTTGATAGAGTTTTATTTTGTTCCGAGGAAGCAAATTCTTATTTTTTTCAGAACCTATGCTCCGCCTCCGCAATTAAGAGCTGGTTTTCCATCTGGGTTTCACCACATTTATATAAATACTGGGGAATACCTATCCCAGGAGTGGTGAGCAAGGTATTTTTTTAAAATACCGAAATTGCTACAATTTATAATAATAAACTTTTTCACTTAATACTATGAAAATGTTCATAAATGCAGTTTGGTTGAAATTTTATTGAATAACTAAACGTTTCCATTGTACAATTTACAATTTTTGGTCAAGTGTAAATACATAGATCTATAATACACAATTATTTATATATTCATTATTTTATCATTAATTACAAAAATTGTTGATTTATTATTTAAACCATTTAAAAACAGTCGTAGAAAAATTAAGGAAATTATTATCATACCATAACAAAATACTGTATATCCACTTCAAGATTCTTAACAAAAATATTATTCAGTTAAAACAAACGTGAAGTGTGTATTTGAAATCTAAAATAAAAGGGTTACTGTCAATTAATTTATACCAAAAATTAAACTTTTTCCTATAATATCAGAAGATTATTTATTATCCCATTCAAAATTTGATGTATAGCGGTGCGGATATATGGCTCGCCACCATATCTATTTTATTAAGGGGTTTTAGAGGTAGTTATCGGCGTGAAAAAAACAAGCATTTTAAATAACTTTTTAACAGTAGTTAAACTTATTTTATAAAACTAATAATACGAAGTTCTTATGATGTTTTTTAACTTTATTTTGCCAAAAAAAATTTAAAAAAATATTTATTTTTGACTAAGTTATCGCCATTTTTGTTGGACCCCGTCGTGTTTTGCGGTGACCACTGTAATTCAAAAACCACTGGACGGATTAGAATAAAATTTATACATTTTATTGAAAACATAAAAATCTTGTGCCTGATCAAAGGATTTTCATTTTAATTAAAATTTCCAGATTTTATAAACAAATAAACTAGTGATTTTAACCTTGAAAATCCGTAAATTAATTATTAGTGGCCCCCATTTTGTTAATTTTCAAAAAAAAATAAAATCCTTCGATCGGGCAGTAGATTTTTATGTTTTCAGTAAACTGTATAAATTTCATTCTAATCCGTTGAGTGGTTTTTGAATTACAGTGGTCACCGCAAAGGTCGATTTATGGTACGGGGTCCAACAAAAATTGTGATAACTTAGTCAAAAATAAATATTAAAAAAAAATTTTTTTGACAAAATAAAGTTAAAACACAACATAATAACTTCGTATTATTTGTTTTATTAAATAAGTTCAACTACTGTTAAAAAAAATTTATTTAAAATGCTGGGTTTTTCACGCCGATGACTACCTCTAACCCCTTAAATGTATTATCAAACAATTTACAAGCTGTTTAAATGACATGAATATGTTCAAATAAAGTGAACGAAACGCCGGCTAACAAACATACTAGTTTGATTAATTATATGGTCCAAAATCCCGATACATTTTTATCCTCATCAATTGTTAAAAAGTAATGGTGAGCTAAATTCGACCTCGGGTAATGGTTCTAAATCTATTTTTTGCGTTGTTTATAATTGACACATTTATATAATTCTATAAAGTGAATATGTGTATATTTTTGTTTATATCTGTATTTCATATATCTTCTTATTATGATTTTAGGTTCCAATAGGTTCCAATTACAAAAGCAAAAAGAGATCTTTATCAACACTTGCATTGAAACAAAATATATTCCAGAATATATTTCTACCTAGCTCAGTTGACTGATCGACCATTTACAGGAGATCGCAAATTAAGCAATAATTAAAAAGATTAAGTTTGTAAATAAAACCAACGAATGAACTTTAAAAAAGCATAAAAGCATATTATTAATTTAAAAAAAAAGCACAAAAAGCATAACAATTTAAAAAAAAGTACAAAAAGCCAAAAAAGCAAAAAGAGCATTTAAAACATGGTAGGAAATGAATCTTTTTTTGATAAATCGCTTAGATTATTTAAAAATTTTGAGCTGTTTCGAATTTTCAGAAAATCCGGACTCTAATAATGATAAATCAGATGATGTCCTATTTTTTCAATTTTCTTTCTGTTCTAAGATGTCTAATTTTCTATTTTAATTATAGGTTGTGTTCAAATAAAGTTAGAATTTCATGTTGAAACAAAAATGTGATGAAAACTGGGGGGTTAGATTTGAAACAGATTTAAACTAGAAAATGATTTTTTTGACTGCTTTTGCCTACACATATAAAATATTATTATTGTAGCATTTAATTTAGGATAGGTCGGATCTAACCTGCCCGTTCTTGAAAATCGCCACTGAATATAAGAGAGATGCTAAAAAAAATCACAATTTCAATTTCTTTGGTATTTTGTTTCACTGTGAGTCGTGTTCGTGAACAAAGCTAAACGATTGTATATTGTATTATTACTATAATAATTTTTATCGATGACAAGAGGCCTTAAGGTTATTTTTATTCATCTTCCTTAAAAAATCCTAAGGGTATCCAGTTATCTATTAATGCAGATCAATTATATAGACCACCAAAAGGCAACTGACACACAGATCTGCAGATAGACTGATAAGTGAATGATATCAGTATTTTTTTAGTTGGTGTGACACAACAAAATGTCAACAGTTATATTATATGAAATAATTTATAATGGTTCAATAGAAATAAAAAATTTCATATGTCAGAAAGACATTAGAAGGTTATTGTGACTCAGTTTTACCAACTTACGAGATTGGTACACTATGAAATGTATTAAACTATTATTATTGTTACTTGGTACATGAACCACCAAGATACTAAAGTAATTAAGCAAAATATATAAAACCTTAGAAACAACAACAGAGTTGAAAACAATAGAAGAAACTATAAGCTAATATAATTTATAAATTGTTGATAAATAAGTATTCCATTAAAATAGATTTCCTGAAATAATTCTACCAATAAAATCAACAGACGTACGAAATTTAAGTACTAAAATCGTGGAACTATTAAACATTAAAACATCAATTTAAAACTAAGAAATTTAAAAATAATCAGAAGTTAAATAATTTGAGTGATTCGAACAAAAATATATAAAAACTAGACAACAATAAGCCTTGGAACTTATAACTCAAGACTCACGGTCATATTTAAATGGCTACAGAGAATTTTATTATTAGTTATACACCTTTGTGAAATTTATCTGCAACTTAAAAATAAAGCAGGTAAGGTGAATACTATGCTTATTTCGATATGTAAATTTTATACATTTGGGCATTGTTATCTATTAGTAACTGTACAGTGAAGTACAGAGTATACCGCAGAATTGTACCTAATTGACAGCGATTATATGCTCTAGCTACGGCAAAGCACTACCTTACATCAGATATTTGGTGAAATGACTATAACGAAATTAAATTTCAAAACTGAGCGCTTTGTGCTGCTATGTTTAATTCTTGATTCCGAAAATCATGTTTAGTCTGCCTTCGATCATAGTTTTTCTATTATGTCTATAGATTTATGAAGAAGTGCATCGGTCAGTGCTGATGAGGAAAATAATCAAAGTAATCAAATAACAGCCATCCATCCATACATGTTTCTCATATAAAAATGAAGAAAATCATGAAAGAAAGTCACACAACTAGAGTTTTGCCATATTATTAGAGCTACAATTTTATCATTTTCTTCAAGGTTTGAGTTTAGTTCCAATTTACTTGCCATTCAGTGTTAAAAGTTATACTCATACGGTAAGAGTAGTCTGTACAATTGAGTATTTTCCCTTGTCAAAAAGCTGTATGGGGCTGATGTAGCTTTCTTTCATAAGCTATACTGTTTTAGATCACGCACTTGACAATTTATCATGGTTAAAGATTAAAGAAAAGAAGAGTTTTTCAAACTCGTCTCCCCAACCCCGGTTTCTACCCAATTTACTAAATTATTAATTGAATTAAATCAAAATTACATTATTCAAATAATAATCAGCTATAAATATTAACATTTCTCATACGAGTAGGTACGTAAGTGCTAAAATATATAACAACCTGAGGCCATTATTTAATTTTCTTTAATTTTGATTATGTTCTTGAAGTTAGGAAATTTCAATGTCTATTCGACAAAAAACTAAAAATTTTAATACTTGTCATTTTTACTTCATTTTTCTTTAATGATCAAATTTTGAAGAAATTGAAAAATCACATGTTTACAGAAGTTTATTAAATGTATGCAATTGAAGTGTATTTCAGGTTTAATTATTATTTATCACCATAAGTTTAATTAAAAAAGTTAATAAGTAAATTATAGTTGACCTTTATTTAAATTTTAAATAATAATGTTCATTATTAATCAATAAGTAATAATAATCAAATATAAAAATTAATTTTAACTAATAATTTTGTTATCATAACGGTATAAGTATCTTGCGGTTAGAATTGTTTTGCTATTAATATTATTGGTTCACTAAGATGCGTTTTGTGCGTTTTTAATGGAAAATAAAAACTTACATTTTTAAATTTTTAAAATATTATAAATTAATTTAAATTTAATTAAGATTAAAAAGAGCTTAAGGTGGCGGCGATAATTCAGCATGTTTCTTGACGCAGAGTAAAATTGCAGTCATTTTCTTCTTTGCTTCTACCGAAATGTTATGATATTTGAATGCCAACTGAGTAAAGTTGCCAAAAATTTGCTCGTTATTTATTGATCTTTTTACTTCTTTAAGTATATTGTTCTTTAAGCTATTTCAAAATTTTCATTTGGAATATGGAAAAAAGAATATAGTCAGGATGTAATTTATAGCATCGTTTGGTTACCACACACGCATTTTTTAAATATTAATCCTAAACACTGAAATCATTATCTTTTTCTTTCTTAAATAATATCTCAAAATATACTTGAATCGCTGAGTACGAAAACGTTGTAAGTTCAGTTTTAAGAAATCATAAAAGAACTGTGTGGTTTTGTAATTGTTATTGTTTTAATATTGATGCATGCATACAAAAGTTGTAGCATTATATTCAGGGAAACATATAATCAGAATAAGAATTTCTAGAAATTGCTATTTCACTAAATATATAAAAATTTTCTATCTCAGTTGAAATTTTCATTTTTTGGACTTTTTTGGACCGTTTTCGTACTCAGCGAATCACTTACATCTCACTTATGTTTATCGCCTCCTTGATTAATGTTTATTTGGTAATTAGCAGAAATGTGTGATTTAAGATTGTAATTTACATTTAATTACTAATATTAATTGAATCGGTGAGATTAAGAACAGTACAAGTCCAAACGTCATCGGATTATTACAGTAATAAGAATAGTACAAATCCTGGACTTGTACTGTTCTTACTCTCGCAATAATGTACTATACACTTTGGCAAGTCCTTTGGGATGATGATTTTAATATTGTTTTTTTAATCATTTGATCCAGCTTCGTATTTAAAGCAAAACTGCTATGACAGATGCAAATTTCATATTTTGGACTTGTACTGTTCTTAATCTCACCGATTCAATTATAATGTTAAAAAATAAATTAATTAAAAAAGAACATAATGGTTTTTTGAAATTTTTTCTTTCCTGCGCTTCATTTTATTCGCATAATAAATTTGTATTCCCTGGTCCGAAATTGTTAGTGCAAAATGGTTTATTCTTTTAGATTGAAATTTACGTTAATTTATTGATTTACTGTGTCCCTCATAAATATTTTTCACTCAAGAACACAGGCAACGAAAACCGGAAGGTATGTAAATGACACAAGACCGGAAACACACTGAATTTTGTATCGAAAAGTGGATATACCTTCAATATCTTTCAAAATTATAATTTATTGTCTAGAAAGCTAGCAAGAGGAACACATTTTTACGTAAAATCAATTAATAATAATAATAATATTATTTATAATAAAATATAATTTAAGGACAAATCATTTGAAATCAAATTACAAACATAATCAAATTTCATCTAGGTCTACACCTATAATGAATGTTGTTTTTGTTTGAATTCTAATAACGTAATAATTACTACAAGTTCATGAACTAATACTTAATTGTTACAAGTTCATGAACTAATAATTTATTTATACCTACCTACTTATAATGCTATACATATTAATCGATGTATAAGTATTTAATTTAATTTTAAACTTCAAATTTTCGTTCAAGAATACCATAAATAACTACATTACATATTATTTATTTTTGCTACAATATACGAGTGTAGTTGTATAACAATTTTAGTGACACCTCAAATTATTTAAAAATGTAAAAAACTCTACACTTTTAAAATTCTCAAAGAAAAACAACTTCTTTTAACAGATATAATCCAATAAGACATCAATAAGAAAAATCTATTTGAGTGAAAATTCTCAGGAAACAAAATGTTCTATAAAATAATTTTAGTTTTATAATTGGTTTAACTTTGCAGGTAGTTAATCACCATACAATAATAATTGATTTAAATGTTATTGACAAGGTTTACCTTTAAAATTGTAATATTTTCAGCCTTGGCTGGAAATAACTAAAATAACCACCTGAATGCCATACTAATTTTATGTTTTATACTACGATATTATCCTCAACGTATAAGATCATCAGTGTCAACGTTTACATTAATATCGATATTAGGAAATGATTTCCAAATTTTCTGTTAAAATTTGACCTTCACGTTTAATAACGAACTTGAATACATATCAGCGTTTCCCGTATTAAAAAAATATTATTGTTGATACTGCAGGACAGTATATAATTTTATATTATAGACGATAATACTTTTCAAAATATTTTATAATAATTATAATAAGCAATAAGTAAAAATAAATGAACTAGATAGATCAACTCTAAAATGGGTTTTTTAAATTAAAATTAACTGGGGATCAAAAAGAGCTAATAGAAATGAACTTAAACAATAAGAATTCAAAGAAAAGTGTGTGGAATTTATCATATATAGGGGAAAGGCTTGTAAGATGACCACCCGGTATTTTAGAAAAAACTGTCAATGGGAATACCGCCATTTCAACTGTTATCGTGCTCTTTGACATAGCCTTCAATTTTTATGCGGTTTAGAAGTGAATAGACGCGTCGCACTAGCTCCGACAAACTTTGTGTGAAAAAAATAGTATATTATACATCGTGGGACTAAGGTGCTGCTTTTCATCCCGCGTGCGAAGGTTTTTGCACGAGGTGTTAGCCGAATGCAAAAATCGCACATGGGATGAAAAGAACCTTAGTCGCAAGGTGTATATACTATTTTTCACAATTTCGCTGAAAATGCTGAATTACATTGGGTAATAACTAAATTTGAGATTTTGAAATTGCAATAACTCGAAAACGGCGCTAGATATGAGCTAGATATGAGATATGAGATATAAACTGAGCAAAAAATTTACCCTCGTTACAATAACCCTCCAGCGATTTGTCGTAAGAAGCCATATGCAAAATTTCAGATCAATAGCGCGCAATAATGGCGCGGGAAAAAAAGTATTACTTTAGTCCCGCAAAAGCGGGAGTAAAGTGAGCACTTTACTCCCGGAATTGTGAAAAATTATTTTTTTTAAATATTGATTTTTCAGTTTGCTCATAAAGTGAACAATTTTCGTTGATATCCTATGGTAAATATATGTGCTAAACTCGTAATCCATTGAATTTTAATAATCCAAAGTGAATTCCAAATATATCGTGTTTTCGCATGTTTATTTTTTTTTTTTCAAAATCGTCGAGAATGTAAGATGACCACAAGGCGAAAAGTTGCAAAAGCAAAGAAGGAATTAGCTGCTAAGGACAAGGAAGCCAATGCTATATGCCCAAAGAGGCTGAGTAGCGCGAAAAAGCATCAATTGTAATTATCATAATTAATTCACTTTTGATGTTTTTTATTATGTTTTCTTCACTTTTTCACTTAAAACTTAATAAAAGATCATTAATTTTGTACATAAGTCGATTTCAGTTAAGTTTTTTTGACTTTTCAGCAACTTTTTAGGGGCTGGTCAACTTACATGTCAAAAATAAAATGAGCCAATTTTTAGCCTCTTCGGAAGAATAATCATAACTATTTTGTTTTTCGAGTAATTTAATAAGTGTCTGCAGCAAAAATTTAGCTAATGAAGTCCTCTTTCCAATGGTAGCATTATATATCCAAAAATATTAATTTGAAGATGAGTTATGGAGCAAAAATGCTAAAGGTGGTCAAATTACAAGTTTCTCCCCTACTATTTTAACTAAACAGAACGTTAAAAAAATAGAATTTTAACTGTCAAGTGAAGAATTGTACATATACGTAAAGAATTATTGTTTAAAAAACTAAGATCCATTAGGACTAGCAAGAGTTTGTCATAATGTAAATGTTTGTTTCTTCACTTATCTTTCAAATATTTTTATAGTTTTTGCAAAAATGCAACAGGGTTGCAAAGGTTTCAAGGTGAGACACAGAGACGAGCTTAATTGTTGATGTTGATGAGGAATACCAAATATGAACAATGATTTTTTGGACACCTAGGAATCTCTTAGGTTTTGGCCGAACTCTCACCTTAGACACTTTTAATACCAAGCATACACGTGCATGGATTACACGTGATTTTTCAATTGGGAAGCAGAACCATAATAACTACAATAAATTGTTGTTTAATACGAAACACTTTGATGAACCTTTATTAATAATCCGCATATTCCCTATTCCCTCTACTGATTGTCATAAAACCCCAAAATTTAACACAAACTTCGTAGCATTATGATATAATTAATATGTATACGGATTCGTGCAAAATTGTTGTCGAAAAGTTTGTTTTTGAACAAAAATCTAATTTTTCAATTCCAACAATAATAGTTGGTATTGTATAAAATTAAACACGGGTACGGTAATGAGCGCATGTGCGAAAATGAAAGTAAAAAATAATTTAAGTTGTAGTCTATCTAAAGTCTAAACTTAGACCAAGCTAAAAATACCTAGACGCATTGAGAGTTTTCCTTTTTCTAAGTTTAAAGAGAAACAAACACAATGAAATGTAATGCACTTGCCACCTATTCAATACATTAGCTTTTCTAGGAAAATGTATACACAAAAGGACTGTCTGTTTTAACCATTTTTTATGTCTAATCAAAAATCATTGACCCAATGCTAAAACGAAGGTCAAGATTTTATACAAAGTCATTACCCACTCACCAAAAGTCATTATAATTTAATTTTTATGAACAAAACGTACACCTATGAATAAAGTTAACAATACATACTGCGGAATTTGTTTTTAAAACTTGGTTCGAATTCAAAATCTCTGTACAAAACTAAATATCTAGTCGACATCGATCAGAAACTATGTAAATGCATTAAACATAATAATTGACATAATACATAACATTATATTTTTGTTTCGGAATCATTTAACCCCAATAGCGATGGTTGCAATTTCCGCTGCCCTTATGCCGGCAGTGAATAGACATGAGAAAATGTAACCTTGAAATGTAACGCCACTGTCTCAATCTCTAACTGGGTGCAATGCGAGGTCGTTCTTCTTTAAGTTCTTTGTATATAAGTTCAACGTACGTTTTCTTCTTTTGTTGTTTTGCAATTTTTTTTTGTTTACCGTTTATTTCTCCATCCTCATTATAGTTGTACATCAACATCATTGTTATTTGATGGATATTACAAAAAATTTAAGATCAAAACAAAATTATAATACTGGTTTTTAGATACCTACTTAGAATTTTTAGAAAACACATTTTTAAAAATAAAATTCTAACTATTTCTGTTAGAAGACGACAAGTAGTAAAATTATGTAATATAATTATGACAAAATACCTTTATGTACATAGGTAGGTACCTACTACCGCTTGATAATAATCTAACTATAAAAATACAATGAACTATACAATTTAGGTAGGTCCATAGCAACTTCTACATAATCTAAATATAAAAACTGCAATAACAACACAATAATAAATTTAGGTACATAGCAACATCTAAATTGTTTTTAATGATGCTAATTTTATAATAATATTTTTTTTTGAGATCATATTATTATCATAGGTAATATAATAGTATATTGCGTATTAAAAGCGTAAAGTGATTTTCTTGGGCTCGGATGCGAAACAATCAACTCCGAGCACAAAAGTCACTTGCCGCTTGAAGCATGCATACTGAATCCTCTGTCCGCTTCAAAACTGAGCAAAAATTAGGTAGAGATTTATATTCAATCTGTGTAGTGAATTATTACTATTTTATCGTATTAGCCTTATCATTGTCCATTGCCGCTTACTAAGCCGCAAATGCCAACTTTCAATTGTCAGCTGGCAGCTTGAGAAGCCTACTTTTACTATCGACTATCGGACTAAGAAAATAAGTAGTGCGTTGGTATCAAAAATTTTTAAATTCAAAGAAGGCGTTTCACGAATTAATTTATTTTGAAGAAATGAAAAAAAAATCGATTTCAAAACAAAGTAATCTTGATTAATAGTTACTTCAAAGGTATAAATTTAGGAATCCGTGAAATTTCTGTTAATGGTTCAAGCGTTTGTTTGTTTCAAATTCCCTGTAAACCCCATCATTATTGCTACCTCCAAATTTCCTGATTTACGTTTGTTTCACATTTCACTGAAGGAAATGTAAAGAAATGCATTGTATAATACAATTTACGCGTTTCTTGTTTGTGTAGATGTTAAAGATTTATATTAAAGTTCAACATATTTTATTGTAACAAATTTTACAGCTTGCGCCATCTATTGCATTATTATATTTCAATTTTATATTTTACTAATGGCCGGTTTCGGCAACATTAACCGTAACATGTGTTTATTAATACATCATGTTAAAGATAAATCAGTTGTTGAGTTACTGAAAAAATAAGTGTCCTTTAAATAATTACAAAAAATTTCTAGTTTTGGAAGCCGATATAAAACTGATAAAGCCATGAAACTATAACTGGTAAAAGAGTTCAGCCGACAAACCGGCGATGACATCACAAATGATGTTCTGATCTGACCTGGTTAAGGCAGATCGGTATAAGAATAAAAAATCTGTTGAAAAAACATATAAAAGAATAAATGTAAAAAAGATCGTAAAAAATGAAAAAGGTCGACAATAATACCAGTCTTGATTTAACCTATGAATTTTTACCTAGATGCGATTATCCTCCAGTTTATTCTAGGAACATACTTCAACTTTGAAGTGAAGAAATGCTTAAAATTCAAAAAATTGTCAAGTTGTAGGAAAGTTTGAATCGTGTTTTGAAATATTTCAAATAAATTAAATTTGTAATATCTGAATTTGTTCTTTAGAAACGAGAAATAAATTTGCGGATACCTTGCACAAAATAATACAGGTAAAAAATGAAATTAGATGATTAGGATCATGAAACAGGTACGTACCTATATAATATAATCTTAAATTTATTTAAAAAAAATTTCCCGTATTATGCAGAGTCTACTAGTAGGTGATTTGTATAAATTATTATTATATTACTTACCGAGATGCGACAGACCGGAGAGTTCGGAATCTGAAAAATATTAATTATGTAATCAAATGGTTAAATAAAAGTAGTTTTAATGTAAGCATATAACCAAGTTTTCAAGTTTTGAAAAGATGCTAAAATTAAAACCTCAACGGTAAGATTAGCTTGTTTCGATTACTCAACAGTTCTAGAGCAGTTTATTTTTATCTATAATTATTTTGGCATAAAGAAAGCTAATTGTTGGACTGCTTAACATGACATTTTTTGGGACTATGCAGGGCTTGCAGCATAAATACCGCAAATGAATAGCCTGGATAACTTAAAGTTTTTTATAATATTCATACTGAATTTAGAAGATTTAAAAATTACTGATTTTTTGGAGAACTGGCATACATTTGAAGAAACAATTTTAATGTTTACCTGGAAATGTGGTCAAAAATTGCAAACAATAAAAAGAATTTTTAATATTTGGCAAAATGAGAATGGAGTAAAAATTAAGAAAACCTTTGTTTTTTTGTCCTAGATTCTCATTTGCGTTACTTATTTGTAAGATTTAGACCAGAGATTCTCAACCTTTTTGTGTTGAGGATGAAATATTCTATATAAATATATAAATTCTTAACTTGTAAAATATAATAAATTAAAACTTCAATATAGCAATGACAATTAATTAAGTTTTAATTTATTATTTAGAATGTGTTCTATAAACCCAATAAATATTGCACATAAACGTAAAATAATTAATGAAATAGTTGAGTAGAAATTATTTGCCAAGTTATCTATTTCAAAATTAAACGAGATTTTCAAGGAATAAACAACCCTTAAAATCTATGTACTTAAGACTCGAAATTTCAAAGAGTATCAATTAATTTCTATGGAATTCCAATGATTCTTTAAAAGAATTTCAACGATCTGCAGACAGAAAAATTTAATTTTCATATCCGAAAGTTTGACGACCTTGATATATTTTTGCTCATTCGCTTTTTGAGAGTCTTGCACGACGCTACACAAAAGCGCGATTTATTTGTTCTTACACTTTTTCTTAAAGAAATTCCAAGAATTTTTAAGAATTTCCGGAATTTCCAAGAAATTTCAGTAATTTGTAAGGAGTTCCAGTGTTTCCAAAGTATTATCCCACGGGAATTCTAACAATTTGTACACAACTTATTTGGGATATTTGCCCCAAGAATTCTAATGGTTTATATTGTCATATATATTATTCTAAGGTTGGGTATACTTTCAAACATGATGGCATTAGGATTTTAATGCACTTCAGCGAATTAAAATCTTAATGCATATTATCAAAACTAAAAATCACTGCTAAAATGATTAAATAAAATTACAGATTTGTTATATGTACCTATAGCTTAACATGCACTTATAATACGAGTACTCGTATCTCGTATGTATATGAACATATACATACTATGTTAGTATGTATTTCTACGGCATGGTAAGCTTAATGTATAATGTGCTTGGCAATTGCAGGAGTTTCCAATTTATTACATACATCGAATATTTAAAACATACCCACTCGTTCTGGTATGCAGTTATTAATTATTTTGGCAGATTAAAACAGATTATAATCATTATTATAGTTTTTATGCCAAATGAAGCTTTCCTTATGAGGCGTAGTGGCGTATATTGATCAAAAAGTTTATTTACATGATTTACTTTTAGCAGCCAGTGTCTAGCTTTAAGGACAAAATTTAAACTCAAACTTTCAGTACTACGGTCAGCCAAAGGTTATACTAAGTCACTACCATGGTCATCCTAATACTTGATAATCTTATACTCATCAAGTATAAGAGTGAAAAAATCTGGGTGTTATCTTGTTATGTTTTTGCTTGTAAAATGAATACTCCAATCTACAGATCCTGTATTGTGTAATAAATAATAAAAATAGATTTTTTATTTTTGATTTTTTAATATAACTAGGAACTAGGAACCAATGTTAAAATTAAATGGCCCTCAATTTAAAATAAGTTAAATAAATTTAAAAAGTGTATATTTAAAGATCTGCAATGTCGATATTTGTGTCAATACTACGCCAACATCACATATTGATAACATCATTTGAGTCCAGCAAAGATGACGTTGTAAGTTGCATTATTTCGCATTTAATGTAAGTGCGTCATAACTTTTACGACAAATACATGGATCTAATCCAACTACATATAATTTTGCCAACAACAGCCTTCACATGATTCTCTTAGGCGGTATCTTGAAATAAACACAAAAGCAATAATATGTTATTTTTCCATTAAGTACTACGCATATGATATAAGTTACTTGACATTGTTTAACTGCAGCGCAGTGGATTGGTGTGATTGCTGGTTGAGTTACAGAACGGACATTCTAAGTTGGAATCTCGGACTTGACAGAATTTCTTAGCTCAGTCTTCCGGCGTACATCAACATCACGGATGTATATCAACACGTGGTGAATTTAAGAATTGGTACTATATCTACATATTTCGATAGATTCAAAGTCCAAAAATGAAAAAATATTGGGTACAACAAACCTATGTACATATATAAAAAAAAGCTTTGTGCAGTTCATTATACCTAATTGCGGCAATAACAGAAACAAAAGGTACATTTTCAAGGTTGATTAAAGTATAATTATATTTTCAACTGTCAAGGTCCACAAGTGTATTTTAAAAAAATATATCATTGTGAAAAGGAATTTCTCTCTAAATGTTACTTAAATGTTTTCTATTTTGCAATGCAGCTGGAAATGGCTATTTACTGGAGAGCAACCGAAACATAGCTTTTACGTAATGATTTAACATAAATATCAGAATGAGCCGCGAAGCGGCGAGTACTGATAGCTTACGAATTTAAAAGAATAATATATTATGTAGGTATTAAAGTGAATTTTATAAACAACTAAACATGTTTAATAAAAGTTTATCAACACTTTTAGAACAATTAAAAAAGAACAACTGTACTGCTCGTTCTGATAATTATTTAGAATGTAAATTTAAATTTATCGTACCTATTCTTATATGAATACCGTATAATGTGAACACTATACCTATGTATATAATACTATCTAGATCAGTAGTTCACATCTTTTTTGAGAATATCACAAATAAAAAAGGTTAGATATTAGCAAATATCCCCAAAAAAGTTCAGTTTAAAAAACAAGGCATTTCTTTTCTTTGAATTACCAAAAATAAATAATATATTTAATTATACTCCATTGAAAACCCTGTTTTCTTAGCAATTTTTTTAATATTCGGTATTGATCGATTGATAAATGATATCCTCGAGAAAATCCCATTTTACCATTTACATGGTTGGAATCCACTGATCTAGATGAAGACAATGCTAAAATTTAGCACCCAAAAAAGAAGTTTAATCTTATATACTTGATCGACTATGTTCATTTATAAGGTAATTTAATTATAAATATTCAAAATGTCTAGTACGAAACATAATATATAATACATAAACTATTATACAATTTGCCATACTTACCACTAACCCAAATAAAAAGTAATTTATAAATATTTTCTTAATTTTTTTTCTCAAATAGTATTTAAAAATCAAATATTCTCTAATAACTTTTACTTTATAATTCTTATAAATTATGCAGCTTTATATGTTACAAAGCATAAGCTTACCCATAAAAAATGGAATCAATTTAAAAACCTCAGTGCCATTGGTTTTAATAGGAAATGATTACATTTTTTTGTAAAGTATTCTGTAAAGTAAAGAGGAAAGTATTCTGAAATGTCTACTATTCAAAGTTTTTTCATATTATATTATACTAGACAAATCCAAGATAAATTTATAAGTACTAATCCATACTTACCATATTGTTCTATTATTAAGATAACAAATTACTTTTTTCTGCATAAAAATCGCAATTTTTGTCAAAATTTGAAATTTTCATTGGCTTGATCAACATTTCTTTTTGTGAAAACACAAAATCGAGAAAAGTTAACATTATTTATTTGAATAACATAAAGTAAACTATTGTTGACGTTAACGAAAAAACAAACAATATTTACACTTTTAGCCAAAACTTTTGATTCTGATAATGGTAAAAATAGTATAGAGAAGATAATATAATGACATATTAAATTTTCGTGTGTATTTTTGTTTTAAATATATGTTTTAAATATATATATTTAAATGTATAAAGTGCTATAAGTATCTGTTTCTGAGAATATCAAATTTGAAATTTTTTTGAAAAAAAATACCATTATAAGGGTAGCAAAAAGGCACCAAACACTTTTCACATACACTTTACCGTTTTCGAGATATGATGTTGCGAAGTTTGAGGAAGCGTTCATTTCCATACCACCTTTAAGGTAGAAGGCATGGCTCTGTTTTTACATGGTTTTCCCAAATTTGGAAGAGAAATGACCTTGCTCCTGAGCAGTGCGATGGATTAGAAAAAATGACATGTTGGAGCGGATTTCAACGCAGTTACCAATTGCACCGAAAATATTACTGAATGTCATTTTTTGTAAAAGTGCAAAGAGTTGCGGTGGAAATTGTAGGTGCAACGTTCTCTGACATATGATATGGAGGACACTTCTTTAGTTAAACAACCGTCGGAAAATTATGGAAATTCCAACGAAGTTGATTGATAGACAAACCCCATGATATCATATGGATCAAGCCTACTGGAAAAACTATGTTAAATAAACGCGCCGCGCATTCTCCCTTAAAAACGGTGTGGAAATTAATGCTCCCGCAAACTTCTCAGTATCTTATCTCGAAAACGGTAAGGTGTATGTGAAAAGTGTATGGGATCTTTTAATTAGATAGTTTCATGATCTAACAGTAATAACTTGTTTCATTTTTGTGTGAGCCATAAAGAGCGAGATAATAGCGTTCAAACAGATGTAGTATTTTTTGACCAAAACTTATCTTTCGTGTCTCAATATCTCGATAACAAGTAGGTGTACAAAAACTAAACTGGGCGTTTTATAAAGGAACTTTATGTATAAAAACATAATTATACAGGGTGCTGAATGACTTATCCGAACATAGGAAATTAACATGTAGAAACTTATTTATGCAAATTCCAGCTTCCCTAATTATTTTAGGGAAAAAATGAAAGACACAAAAATAATGTAGAAATATAAACTACAAATGAAAAGAGCATTAGATTTCATCTAACTTTTACTTAAAAAGCCAAAAAATGCTTTTGAAATTGTTAAAAGTTTTATTTATCGGACTGGCCATGAAAGTTTCTATGTTAATTATTTTGGAAAATATAAATTAAATTAAATTTATTTATATGGCCAGTGCGATAAATGAAAATTTTAACAATTTCGAAAGCATTTTTCGACCTTTTAAGTAAAAATTAGATGAAATCTAATGGTCTTATCATTTGTAGTTTATATTTCTGCATTATTTTTGTCTTTCATTTTTTTTCTAAAATAATTAGGAAAGCTGGAATTTGCATAAATAAGTTTTTACATGCTAATTTCCTATGTTCGGCTAACTCATTCAGCACCCAGTATAGGTATCATTGCCGTTTGAGTAGTAGGAAGAGAAAAAATGCGGCGATATACATTGCATACCCGAATTTGGCAATTTTTGCATTTTTACACATATTCAGCTTCCTATCTCGATAACCGTTAGGTGTATTTACGTCAAATATTCTTTTTTAGGTATTAAAAGTTGCGATCTTTAACTTTTGTAATAGGTGATTTTCACGTTGGAGCGATAGGAAGCGAGATAACAAAATCCGCGACCCTTGATCTCTTATTATGTCACGAAGCTCCAGTGCGACAGTATCGATACATTTTAATAATAAGTTGAAGAAAAACAAAATTGCGGGGCAGTCGATTTTTGGAAGACGATTACTAATTCTCCTGGACTATATAGAATGTTCTGTTTCATATTTGGAAAGACAAAATATCTGAAAGAAATGTATTCGTGCCAGGAATCGAATCTGGGTCCTTGCCAATCCACATTTTTAATCCTCCATTGGACGGGTAAGACTTGTCACGCCTCATTCGTGTGGTATACCACCTATATACCTGTTGTGGTATTTTATGAAGTATACCACAACAGGCCTTTGTAGGCAGTTATTTTTCACAGAAACGGTGGCCCGTAGCTCTTTAAAAAAATAAACATTCTTTTAATTTTAATGTTCTTTCAACCAACCAAAATTACACTTGAGCGGTTCTCCTTGTTGTAACCGTTAAAGATTTCATTTAGGTTTTATAAGGGAAATATACCCCCTGGCTCCAAGCACATTAGAAATTAAGCTGTCATTTGTGAATTTAAAAAAATTCTTTCAACTGACAAAAGACAAACAAGATTCATGCAACAGTTTAATTATTGGATATTATCATAATAGAATATATTGTGTTAAAATTATTATTTTGATAATATTATTAATAATTATTGATAATCATATAGGTATGATTTATCGATTTTCTAATCTACATAATCAAAGCTTCAATTTTATCTCAAGAGTTAATGACGATCAATTGAATTGAATAGTTTCACTATAATTTAAAAAAATTTTAATTGAGTTAAAGCAAGCCTTATTATCTATAAAAGTTTTGCTAAGTTTTAGCAAAATTAACGATTCCACGTGCAGGTTCTTTTCTTGATTTTAATATCTTTTATAATATAATTTTACTAGTGCAATTTTGATAATCAAATTAATTAGTTTCATACTTATCACACCTACGTAAATTCTGCCAGCGCCAATCGATTTTTCTCGGCAAACTACATAAGAAACAGTCAAAATAGTCTTCGATTTCAGACTTTCGATTTAATCTGTTTATTGTCAATAATATCGATTTACTTAGTTATGTAGAATTACATTCTACATAGTGCTATTTACTAAAATATTTCAACACATAACGCCTTCGTTATGCATAATATGATTATATTGATTATCTTTACCATGTCGATAATATTACAATGCGTCGAATAATGATAGCGGCATCATGAATATTTTAGATTATAATCAATTTTTTTAAACTTCAAAATTCAAAACATGTAAAAATAACATAACATTAATAAATTACGTTATTAGCACTAATAAATAATAAATCAGTTTACAATAAACACTAATGACGATTGTAAATATTAGGAATAACAACATAATAAAATAATGAGCAAATTAGACAAAAGTAATCGATCTATTACAGCACGTAAATTTCATTTTAAACAATATACAATAATAATTAATACTTATAATGTAAGATAAGAAAATTATTGTTTAAATTGAAAATTATTTTTTTAAATTAAAGAAAAATCTCTGAATTCCTTGCAAGTGCTGGGAACGACAGTAAAAATATTTTTTTACTGAGAAGGATGCTCAACATAAATTTTATCCTTCTATGTTTCACAATATTACCCTCTTATTTTATAATTTTCTTCGGTCCCATCCTTTGATGATCTAATTTTCTTTTACCTTTATAAACTAATCTTATACTCCTTTTTCGATAGGCTACCTATCCTCAGGTTTCTTCTTCTTTTTCTTGTTGATCCATTCATGGGAAACATTCGCGCATAGCTATTTACACAGTAAGTTTTGCAAAACTAGTCGGCTAATTTAAATAAATTCTTACAGAAAATTTGTATTAATATTTTTTTATTATTTAATTAACTCAAACGTAGCTCTTATGTCATCGATCATGTATAGGTGAATGGAATATATAAATCAGTTATTCTTATTAAAATATCTAAACAATTTCGTTAATAAGTTGCAGTCTTATTACAGCCACCGGTGGCCATCAACCGAAATTCAATCGATTTAATCAATGCAAATCATAAATAAAAATTAGAACAAATTGCAAATAAATTAAATATTTAATATTTTTAAATTAAGTTAGATTTTATTTTGCGTAATATATCAATTACCATTAGGCAACCTTCTACGGATACCTATTAGTACATTATACTTATATTATTAATTTTTTTATTTTTTTAAAATTTATGTTAGCCACTTAACTCGTATTGTAGATACAATAATTAAATTATATTCATTTTTAACGATGCGTTTCGACTTTATTTAGGTCATACGAAATTTATGCCGTACTACAAAAGATTATTATATTTTTAAGATTTTTTTTACTTGAAATTGTCAACAAAAGTTATTAAGGTTACTATTGTATTAAAATAGTGTTTTTATTCGTAGATATCAGTATATTGTCAAATTTGTTGTACACTTTAATAAGTTATATTATGTTTGTTAACGATGTAATTATTATATTGGAATAGCAACTTAGTGAACGGTGCTTAGATTTTTTAAGATTCATTTGATTTTTAATTTCTATATGTTCCAATAATTTTCTAATTTTTATTTTGCTTTCTCTTTTTGTGCGATATTTAATGTTCTTTTATTCTCATTGCTATTGTTCGACCAAGTCAGCCAAGACCTACCCAGGGTTGTAAAGCTGCACGATAGATAGATCGATTGTTCCACCAGTTTACCTATGTAAGTAGCGTTACAGTTGTTGCAGAATAATTGGTAGATGCCGATATGTTCCATGATGCCAATTGATAATAATAGATAGTTATATTGTGTACATATATCTATTGGTTATTTGTTCTATTTTCGAATGTATATTTTTTTTATGCCGGAATGTTTATTTCGTTTTTTATCAATTTTTGTACTGTTTTGCTTTTGTATCCGTTTGATTCTGCTATTTATATATGTTTGATAACTTGAGTTTTGTATATTTTTTCTTTATCTTCTAATGGTGTTTTGTATAGACGGTCGATGTAGTATAATTAGATATTGTAAAAGTTTAAAATTTAGTTTAAAGTTTAAAATTGTAAAAGTAAAAATTAATAATTGAAAACTTGACTCTTCTACTATTAGATAATATATATACTATGCACATTAGTTGAATTACTTTGCGACAAATGAATTCATATGCTTCGAAATTTGGATGCTCATTTCGTCTTTATCTAATAATATTAGTATAAGTTTCTCAATAATTATTAATATTTCTAACATATATATATAGAAAATTTCAACTTTTACAATATTTTCACATGTTTATAACTATAAATTATATTGATATAGTAGATTCTAATATAGTATTATCATTACTTTAAACAAAGTAATATTTTAGAATTGCCCACTGTAAAATTTAAAGGATAAGAATAATAAAATGAAAATAGGTCAAAAGTTTAAATATTGTAGTACCTAATTTCAATATTGAAAATTAAAAGAATAATTATTAGTATTATATGTAGTAATAACAACACTCATGTGAAAAATTAAAAATTTATAGTTTTGATATCAGCCTTACAGATCATTTTGATATTTTTGAACTTAGCAACCCACTTCCATTTTGACGGACGAGCTAATAGGTATCACCGCTGGAGAAAATTATTCATCATTTGGAAGCCACGTGTAATTTTTGATATTCGACTCTAGACGCTTCTTTTAGTAAACATTTTGTCAAATATTAATATAATTATTATGATACTATCACAAGAAGTTATTACGTAACATTATGTATAGAAAGTAGAAAACTGGAGCTGGCTGTGTTCAATATTAGAACGAAAGTTTCTCCCAGTTAAGTTCAAGGTCAAAATTTTTTTGAGCTCATGTTAATTAATAAAGCTTTGATTAAAACATTTTCAACCCGAATAGCAATAAAGTAATATGAAGAACACTTGAGTTATTATTATTTGGATTAAAACTATTCAGAGCATTTAAAAATTAAAAGTATTTCATGCTTTGAATAATAATTATTATTGAGAACAGTTTAAACAATTTATAGTCACTAATTAATTTTATTGTTAGTTTAGAATGTTGTAGTATATATTAAAATAATTAAACTGAAAGTTGTATTAATTGTATCTTACTTTCACTAATTTATTACAAATATTACACACTTAAATTGAACAATTCCATTCAAAGAAATTGTTATAATTACTTGTGCTACCAAAAAAACGTCATTGAAAATGTGAGTGTTACACTAATTAAGTGTCAATATTATTTATATCTATCACCAAGTTATATAAAAAGTTCCTAACTACTGATTAAATTTTAGAAAACCCATAGTAATTACTAATTACCATTGATCTGCTACTTCCGAATTTGTCTAAAATAACGCTTGTATGGTTGGATATGCCTAACAATCAATATTATATTTTATCAAGTATTTAATGAAAGGAACAACCCTTTATTTCAACAAAGCTTCTACTTATACTTTGAATCATGTTTTATATTTATTATAATAAAGTTGCAGCAAAAATTGATTTGCATTTTATGCAAGAAATAAACTAATAAATAAACTTTGTAGCATATAAATATTAATTTATTTAATGTTGAAAACAGATCAATTTCGATTGTTGTAATATGTATCATCAAAATAATATATTATTCTGTAGGTGCAACAATTTATTGAAGCTATTATAATAAATAAAAATGAAATGATCCTGTAGGTTATACAACCAGCACAGCCAACCGTAAGATCTCGCCATCTATCGAATACTTTTCAAATATTACTACGTTATCACTACAATATAGTATTTACCGGAATAATCTTTTACTAGTTACAAATACTTTAAGTAGATGACGGCAGTATACTTGTTTTCAAGTTTTTAAATAAAACCTGTAACAAATCTGTGATAATAAAAGTCGGTGGCAATTGAAAAAACCACAAGAAAAAAATTGAAGATTTTTTAAATTTATAGATGGCGGTGGTTTATAAGGAAAAAAATTATTGTTTAAAAACAAGGAAGTATTGTGATCCCGATTTTTTTCGATTTCCAGAATTTTGACGGAAATATCCGTTTTGACCTTCCCTGAATCCATTTTGACTATTTTCGTTGTGACGTCTGTACGTACGTACGTACGTGCGGACGTCTGTATGTCGCATAACTCAAATACGGTAGGTTATAGAAAGTTGAAATTTTGGATTTGAGATACTTATAACATCTAGTTGTGCACCTCCTATTTTTGGTTCCGATTGTCCGTGCCAAAAGTCGTAATTCATGACGTGCATGAATAGATTAACGAGATTCTTGTACAATTATTATAAAAATTACAAGGAAGCTATTTGGTGTCCACATCAGATTTTTTTTAAAATGTTTATTGCAAATTAATAATACTACCTATAATTACGTTATTCCCAAAATCTTCTTGAAGGAAGATTTTCAGAATAGACTAATTTTTTTTAATTTTAGGTTTTCTCGATCTTCTATTGTTATTTTATTGAATCAAATTTTGAATAAATTATTCAAGTATAGAAAAAGAACTCAAAATAAAAAATTTTAAGTAAATTTGTGGTTTTTAGTATGTATTTATGGTTAAATTCAAAAAAATATAAGAATAATACAATACGTAGAAAATCAAAATTCAAAAAATTTAAAAAGGAGATAATTTTGTTTAGTTTGAAAAATTTTTTTCTTCTTATTTTACAATGTAATCGTAATCGATGCGTGCAACTGAAGAATGGCAATAACCATGAAATAACGTTATATTGTACTTCGTATTACGAAATTTTCATTTTTTCAAATTTTCTTAATCCAGACCTGTTATGTGTTAATTGTCTCCTTTTTAAATTTTTTGAATTTTGATTTTCTACGTATTGTATTATTCTTATATTTTTTTGAATTTAACCATAAATACATACTAAAAACCACAAATTTACTTAAAATTTTTTATTTTGAGTTCTTTTTCTAGTTTTACGCCTCACGGTTAAAAAACGTGGTAAATTTTTGAATTTTGAATTTTTTCAAAGTTTTTAGAAATCATATTAAGAGGGCAGTGCCTTCGGATTTCAAACTAGCAGTGCTAGGTAAACGAATTTCTTAGTTCAAATCATTTTTAAATTATTCATACCTCATGTAACAAGTTCAGTTTTGATAATCTTTGGAGGTTATGGTAAGTCAATTTTGTACAATTTAGTCGATAATTTTGTTTAGTTTGAAAAATTTTTTTCTTCTTATTTTACAATGTAATCGTAATCGATGCGTGCAACTGAAGAATGGCAATAACCATGAAATAACGTTATATTGTACTTCGTATTACGAAATTTTCATTTTTTCAAATTTTCTTAATCCAGACCTGTTATGTGTTAATTGTCTCCTTTTTAAATTTTTTGAATTTTGATTTTCTACGTATTGTATTATTCTTATATTTTTTTGAATTTAACCATAAATACATACTAAAAACCACAAATTTACTTAAAATTTTTTATTTTGAGTTCTTTTTCTAGTTTTACGCCTCACGGTTAAAAAACGTGGTAAATTTTTGAATTTTGAATTTTTTCAAAGTTTTTAGAAATCATATTAAGAGGGCAGTGCCTTCGGATTTCAAACTAGCAGTGCTAGGTAAACGAATTTCTTAGTTCAAATCATTTTTAAATTATTCATACCTCATGTAACAAGTTCAGTTTTGATAATCTTTGGAGGTTATGGTAAGTCAATTTTGTACAATTTAGTCGATAATTTTGTTTAGTTTGAAAAATTTTTTTCTTCTTATTTTACAATGTAATCGTAATCGATGCGTGCAACTGAAGAATGGCAATAACCATGAAATAACGTTATATTGTACTTCGTATTACGAAATTTTCATTTTTTCAAATTTTCTTAATCCAGACCTGTTATGTGTTAATTGTCTCCTTTTTAAATTTTTTGAATTTTGATTTTCTACGTATTGTATTATTCTTATATTTTTTTGAATTTAACCATAAATACATACTAAAAACCACAAATTTACTTAAAATTTTTTATTTTGAGTTCTTTTTCTAGTTTTACGCCTCACGGTTAAAAAACGTGGTAAATTTTTGAATTTTGAATTTTTTCAAAGTTTTTAGAAATCATATTAAGAGGGCAGTGCCTTCGGATTTCAAACTAGCAGTGCTAGGTAAACGAATTTCTTAGTTCAAATCATTTTTAAATTATTCATACCTCATGTAACAAGTTCAGTTTTGATAATCTTTGGAGGTTATGGTAAGTCAATTTTGTACAATTTAGTCGATAATTTTGTTTAGTTTGAAAAATTTTTTTCTTCTTATTTTACAATGTAATCGTAATCGATGCGTGCAACTGAAGAATGGCAATAACCATGAAATAACGTTATATTGTACTTCGTATTACGAAATTTTCATTTTTTCAAATTTTCTTAATCCAGACCTGTTATGTGTTAATTGTCTCCTTTTTAAATTTTTTGAATTTTGATTTTCTACGTATTGTATTATTCTTATATTTTTTTGAATTTATTCAAGTATACATAGTTAATTCTTAAAACTACAGTGAGATATTTTGAAAAATTACGATTATGAGAAAACTATAGTTTTATATATGAAATTAGATTGCTGATTTCAACGTTAGTTAAAATGTGACACCGAGATATTTATGTTAAAATATATATATTTTTTTAGTTTGTGCAGCCGATATTTCGTGAAAAGCATTCATTTTTATAAATAAAACGAATTCTTGTTATTGTTACGTTTTACTAAACATTTAATAAATTTTTTAGTTTTTATCATTTTTTAGAGTTTTTATTAATTAAAGATATTTATTTCTGGAAATTTAGAATACTGAAAAAACCTATGTAAGAGGTTTGAAGACCGTTATTTTCTAAACCTGAAAAGTTCGCTTTTTTAATAAAAGCTACTTACTAGGAGATGGCCACTTAGCGGCATTTTTGTAAATTTGGTCACTTATGGTGCTGGAAGGTCAGCCTTCCAATAACAATTTCCCAAAGTTGTTCAGAGAGATGGCCAGAAGTTTTCGAGAAAATCGAGTTTTAAAATATTCACACCGAGGTATAAAGACTAGAAATATAGGAGTTGGCAATAAGAAGCGTGGCCTAGAGGTTATATTGTTAGTCAAAAAGCATAAATTCGATCAATTTTTACGTATTGGAGAAAATTAAAATGAATTCAAGAAAAAAAAAGTTACAGCCGTCGGGAATCGAACTAGCGACCTACAGTTTACTAGACCTCACTCTCTAACCTCTAGGCCACGCTCCTTATTGCCAACTCCTATATTTCTAGTCTTTATACCTCGGTGTGAATATTTTAAAACTCGATTTTCTCGAAAACTGCTGGCCATCTCTCTCTACAACTTTGGGAAATTGTTTTTGGAAGGCTGACCTTCCAGCACCATAAGTGGCCAAATTTACAAAAATGCCGCTAAGTGGTCATCTCCTAGTTAGTTACACTAAAGTTGGTTAAAGTTGGGTGGGGACAATTTAGAAAAAACACTAGCAATGCTCCTAAAGAAGTGCATACACGAAGAAAATATACCAACAACATGGAAGAATGCAGAAGTGGTGCTACTATTTAAAAAAGGAGATAAGACTAACATCGAAAATTATAGACAAATAAGTTTGTTGTCACACATGTACAAACTCCTTGCCAGAATAATTACAAATCGTATAACACAGCGTTTCTCAAAGTGTGCTCCGCGGAGCTCCAGGGCTCCGCGAAGGTTTCGGAGGGGCGCCGCCGCTACTGGTGCACGTCATGCGCACACCTTCCCACGCACGTCTACTTCAGAGCACAGCGATTGTACTATCGTACAAAGAGGAAGAGTTTAACTGTTTTCTAACGTTAAATAACTTTTGTGAAGAAATGGGTACAGAAGAAATACCTCCGCAAATAGTTAACGACATTGTGAAGCACCTTAAAAGCATGTGTGGTTCAGTAAAACAGTACTTTCCAAATGAATGGAGCAGTAACCTGGAAAATCATTTTTGGGTAAAGAATCCATTTATTATTGATAAGAAGCCTCAAAGTCTTTCCGCTCAAGAGTACAAAAAACTAATTGATTTGATTTCCGATTCTTCACTAAAACTGATATTTGAAAGGCAATCAGTCGCAAAATTTTGGTGCGGTCTGAAACAAGAGTATCCGGAGTTGTCAAAGAAAGCTGTTTCCGTCCTTTTACCTTTTGTAAGCACATATCTTTGTGAAACTGGATTTTCTTCATATATTTCCACCAAAACTAAGTATCGTAACCGCTTGGATGTCGACCCAGAAATGAGGCTACAGCTCTCTACTATTAAGCCGAATATAAAAAAAATATGTTCAAATAAAATTTCAAATTTGGATAATTTTATGTTATCATTTTAACGTTATTTCCTTTCCAACTAGATACTGTAGTAAGGGGCTCCGTCATCTTAGATTCTACTTTATAGGGGCTCCGTGTTAAAAAAAGTTTGAAAAACGCTGGTATAACACAAAAACTGGATTTCTATCAACCAGTAGAACAGGCAGGGGTTCGAAAAGGTTTTAGCACTACCGATCTGCTACAGACGCTTATTAATCGAGAAATGCACGGAATACAATGTCTCTATACACTTGGCATTTGTTGATTACAGCAAAGCCTTCGACTCAATAGAAACTTGGGCTTTTCTTCAGGCACTAGATAACGGTAGAGTAGACTCAAGGTATACTAAAGTCATCAAGAATATTTATAGTGGAGCTAGCTTCCAGATTAGGCTAGACGAGTCTGCAAAAACCGATAAGATTACCATTCATAGAGGAGTCCGGCAGGGAGACCCGATGTTTCCAAAGTTGTTCACCCTGGCTCTTGAAAACGTCTTTAAACAACTAACTTGGGAAAGAAAAGGTATATTAATAGATGGAAAATATTTAAGTCATTTAAGTTTCGCGGACGATATAGTTGTAATCGGCAGTACGGCCGAAGAACTGAAAAATATACTTCAAGAACTTCATCAAGCATCTCAACGCATAGGGCGGAAAATGAACCTAGCCAAAACAAAAATTCTAGCAGATGGGGAAGAAGCACAAGAAATAATAGAAGTGGACGGTACCGTAATAGGAAAAGTCGACGAGTACATATATCTAGGCCATAAAATCAAATTGGTAAAAAGAAACCAAAAGGATGAGATAGGAAGAAAATCTGGCATGGGTAACCTATGGAAAACTGCAGCACGTGCTCGCAAACACAGAAATCCCAATAAATTTAAGGCGAAAAGTGTTTGATTCGTGCATACTGCCGGTGATGACTTACGGGTTGGAGACAATGACTATGGAACGATCGATGTTGGACGTAAGTTTACAAAACAAAATAAGAAATAGTGAAATAAGAAAAAGAACTGGAGTTGTGGAAATGATGGAGCGTGTTGCGCGTCTGAAATGAAGTTGGGTCTTTCACGTAGCGAGGCAGGATTATAACAGGTGGACAGTAAAGATTGGAAGCCAAGAACGACGAAAAGGAGCAGAGGTAGACCCCAGAAGAGATGGCTCGATGATGTCAAGAAAGTGGCGGGTTGAAAATGGTTAAGGAAGGCCAAGGAGAGAGAGGTTTGGAGCAGATTAGGAGAGGCTTATGTCCAGGAGTGGACCGAGAAAGGCTGATAAAGAAGAAAGAAGAAGTTACACTAAATAGTTTACTTTTTCAAAAAAATCAACTTTTATTTTTGATGTCGATGAGACCACAGCGATGTGATCGCTAGTTGAAGTTATGAGCGGAGATTCTGGGTTCAAACCCCGGACTTGGCAGAATTTCTTAACTCAGTTCTCTGGTGAACATCCAGCTGTGGATCGAAATACTTATAACTTTCCTTAACTACTCAATGGAACAACAGGGCACAAACCACAAATGTGCAATAAGCCTCGAGCTTCAGTGCAAAGTGGGTTTGAACCACTAACCACTACCCGTGCAGTAATTTTTTGAAGTCGATAAAACGGATGTCTTGTAGCCCCTTAAATTTTTTATATGTATATAAAATTTTACATCTTCAATTAGGTTTCAGTTACATTAAAATTGCAATATCTATTTCTATTATTCTATTTTCTTTAAATGCGAGTATTTTTTGTCGCCAACCAGCTTTTTTAAAAAAATTAACGTTTTGCTAAAAGTTTATTTTTATTGCACTGTATTTGCATGTCTCCATTTCCTTGTATGGAATATAATCAATATAAACCAAATTTTAAAGTTATTGCTGAAATTATCAGTTTTATTTTTTTACTACATATTGAAAAGATGTTATTGTAAAGCACTACGAAAAGATATTTGCATTTTTTTTCTTAAAAAACAGTTAAAAAAGTTCACAAAGTTCATGAAAATAAGCAATGCTTAAAATGATACTCCGCAAGCATAAGTAAAAAATTGAAAAATCTGACTTCGTAGTACTCTAAAGACATCCTTGAAATGTCTGTAAAAAATTTTTTCATTGTTATCCTTGCCTTAATAATTGCGTATTTTATGTTTGAAAATGTCTTGTTGTACAAATTATTTGTGTTATTTTTAATATTTCTCTATAGTGGTTTACAATAACATCTTTTTGATGTCTAATAAACAAATGAAAATGATAATTTCAGCAATAACTTTAAAATTTGGTATCATTACAGCATCGATTTCCATTTCCTTTCGACTGCTAAAATCCCGCCTTAATTAAAATTATAAATTATATAATTTTTAAAACTAGTAAGTTAAGTACAAAAATTACTATTTTAGTACTCTACGTTTATTGTGTTACGAATATTTGTCGTAAGAATTGCTTAAATTCTAAAGTTGTAAAAATTGTTCAAAAAATCAATACTCAAAATTTTTTAGGTTTACCGAAGAAATAATATTGTGATCTCGATTGCCGATGTATTTACTCACTGCAATGCCTCCTGGTGAGACTATAGATCGAGAACCTGTTGAGAACTATAATCAATAATTTATTAACAAATTAATGCGAATAAGTTTTATTGGTTACATTTTTATAGAATTCGTTTATTAACAAATTAATGCTAAAAATGTTAATTTATTGCTTCGACAGACAAAAATCGACTATCTGAGTGTGTTGCTGTTGCTTATATAAACAGTACCTACTTAAAAATTTAAGTAGCCGTAGCAAAAAATTTCAAATATCATTAGTTTTAATTAATTTTAAGGCTCTTGGTTCAGTTTTCAATATTCAAAAAATCTAGAAAAAATAAAATAAAAAAATAGAGACAATTTTTAGTTAGTTTTAGAATGGGGGAGTTCGGTGAAAACCGCCAACATTGTAAAATACTGAAAAAAAGCTCTGACGTTTTAGAATCATTTGTTCAAAAAAATATTGTACAATATGTAATTCAAATTTTTTTTATAAATATTTGTGAAGAACTAACGGAAAGCATTTATGCAATATTAATCTTCATAAAACCATTAGCGAATTACATTTTTAACTTTTACATTTATCTACCAACCATATTTATTCTACAATACTTTTTGAGCATCACGGTGGACTATATATTATTTTTATACTAATGAAATTGAAATAAGTATTTTAAATCAGTGATGACTCCAGCATTTATAAAATGGGTGGGCACTGACACAAAGTTTACAAACAAACTCTTTATTGAAATTTATTTTTTACTTTACTTTACTTTATTTACTTTATTAAAAGTTAATAGTTGACTTTTTGTGAAGACACGACATTTTTACAAATCTTACTATCTTGTCACCACAAAAAATACATTAGCTCCAAATAAAACATTATTTCTGTATTATGTACCAAAATATAATGCATAAGTACACATTTTTAACTTGTGAAATAATATAATATAATAAAAATTGTAGAAACAAATTTTGAATACAAAAAAATACTGATTTTGTTAAAATAGCAGTTTTAGTTTTATGATTGTGTTTATTTTACTGTTTAACATTATTTATTACTAACAATGCATTTGTTTACAGTAATTTATATATTAATAACAATAACAAAAATAACAAGTTAAAATAACAAACTATCCAGTAAGATGGAAAGCGTACTTCTGTAAAACGGAAAGTTACAAAAATTATAACATGATGATTCTTATTTTATCTTTATTTTTATAAATGATTATTTTTTTACATATTATTTATTTCATCTACTAAAAACTTCTTTAAAGTTTATCTTTAACATAATTAAGGGAGGAACAAGAATTCAGCATTGTAATCCTGATGTATAACAAGTATTCTAAACAAGTAAGTACTATGTATAAATTCTACAAATCTATTTAAAAATTTTTATTTTGGGTTAATTTTCTTTTTCACCTATTTTAGTAAAATAATTTAATTTTTCTTAAAAAGGATAGTTCTGGGAGTTGGTGGTTTTCTCCTTTTTGCGATAACTGAGAGAACATTTGTAATATTATGCGAATTGTTTTTGCAGATTTTGACTTTGTATCGAACTAAAGTCCAAACGGGAAATACATTCAATCCCGACTATAATTAAAAAAAAAACATTAAATACTAAACGACCTCGCATATTCCTTGTGACAGACTGAGCATCCATACCTGTTGTAGTCTATTCGAATTTATAATTTTATAATTTTTATTAGTATGTAACACACATGCAATATTTATGAGGTATAAAAAAAACATTGTTACGTGAATTACAGTAAAAATGAGGGTTTAACAATGCTTACCTATAAACAAGATGACCTTCAATATTATTTTTTAAATGTTTTAAATTTAAAAAACCCGCTTAGAGTTTGAAAACAAATTGAGTTTAATAGGTACTCATTTATTGAACTTCTTGATAAGAAAATGCAGTTTATATAAAAAAAACTTTAATCGATTTATTAAGAAAGAAACAAGAAACAAGATTTGTCATCCCCTTAACCCAGGCTACCAACAAACCTACAAATTGATTGCTATATTATGAAATAGTAAATTACTTCTTGCTTTATTAAATTAAAGTAACACTTTTAAAAATTATTTATTTTTAAAAACTGGTTTTGTAGTGGTAGTACTGCTTTAAACAAAATTTGTAAAATCATCTTTCTTAAAAATGAACCCAAAATGAAAATACGTCTTACGGTTAAAAAATGTGGTCGCAATTTTGAATTTTTTCGAAATATTTAGAAATCAACATAGGGACAGTGCCTTCTGATTTCACCCTGGCAGTGCCAGTTTAAAAAAATCTTCGTTCAAATTATTTTTAAAGGGGTCATTACTACACGTGACATCGTTCAAGTGTGATATTTTTGTGGGTTATTGGTAAGTCATCTTCGTCAATGTTTAATAGGTTCATTATTATAAAATTCAAATGTAAAATTCATTATTAAAGATTATTATTAGTTTAGTTCGAATATTTTTCATATTTTTTCAATTTATTCATTATATACGATTGATGATCGGAAATAACCGTGGAATAGGGACCTTATATCTTATTATGAATTTTTATCTTTTAATTTTATATTTTATAATTTTATATATTTTTTGACCTGTTAAGTGCTAATTATGTCTTTTTTGATTTTTTAAACAAATGATTTTTTACGTATTGAATTTAACACATTTTTCTTGTTTATCCAACCTGTTCTACATACCGAGAGAACGGAATATATATGCGAAATGAGTTACTACATGTCAGTTTAAGAAAGAAATTTTCTTTCTAATTTTTCGATTGGCTTATCCGCTAAGTGAACATTGAACTTTCCATTTACCTAAAGGCTGCTGATTGGGATGATGAGATGATCCTCGAGTGGCCTCATCATTGTTCACAGATTATATTGAATTTTGGATTATGCTTCAAAGAAGCACAAAACATTAGAAAAATAAAAATTTCCTTTAGAATAATTTTGTTATCTCAATCCTCTTTACAATTTTACATATTTTCGTAAACTAGAATCTATACTAGTAGTAAGAAATGTCCAATAATAATACCTGTTACCTGTTAATTTTAAATTTCGCAATTAATATATCTTATACGCCATTGATTTGTTAATACGAAGCTATAGCCCGCGATTAAAAATCTCAGCGCAAGTTTGTTTATACAGGTCGTTTCCTAAATGACTTGTTCTTCAGAGACGGCTTCTGCAGCTCAAACTGATAATTAAAGTCATACATACAGTATTTAGAAAATCTTTGCACCGAATTTATGAAAGAAAATTGATTATCTGCTCCATTATTTTCCTAAATAAATTGTGATATAATAAACATAAAAATATATTTCTAATAATTCTTTTATACTTTGTATAGTTATGGAAACTTGGAACAAATTGATTTAACGAAAGGTTTCCAACCTGGGTACGAGTTTACCTTGGGGTGATGAAGTATACCCCGAGGGTACTACACTACTATACACAATACCAAAACAAAAAATATATGATTTCTAGCACCAAACCAATATGAAGTTCAACTAATGTCGAACCTAATAGTATTTGGTATTTTTTATTGTAGAATTCTTGTTGAAGAATTTTTATACAAAAAAACTTGTTCTTTTTTAAAAATCAGGGATATTCGGTGTAACTTTCTAAGAAAAGTTGGTTATAACTACATTTAGTTGTTTCATTTTACATAATACTCGTATATATGCATTATAGATAAGTTACAGTTTTAAAAAGCTTAGGAACCGCAGAACTAAAGCATTTTATATTGATGACGAGCATTATTAACAAAGTGCAGATCTGAAACTAACCTGGCTAGTTTTTTTTTGGTAAATATCAAAGTTGTATGTGTATGTTAGTATTATTTGTGACCTTAACTTCTAATTAATTGGACAGGTTGTAAATATAGAGCAAATTCTTTTTAGTTCACGTAGTGTTTTCAAACCTAAAGTTTCCAGTTTCTCTCTTATTCACTAATCGATGTAATAATAATTTATTAATGTATGGTAAAGATTATAATTAAATAATAATAATCAATTCATTTGTGGCTTATGCCGAATAATATTAGGGTTTTTTATTAAAATCAATAAAAATGCACCAAATACAATTTAGAACTAACACGCACAGTTTTCACAAATAAAATACACTGTAAGTATAATTTCAAAAACTGTTGTATTCGAGTTTTTATCATACTATAGCATCATAAACACGATAAACTAGACTGAAACTATCTTAGTTGTGAAAGCTATGTGCATTTTAGTTCTGAAATAGTATGTTATTGTATTTTCAGTGACCCTAAAAAAAAAGGAATGTGATTGTTGGTGGATTCATCAATCAATAATTTATTTGTAATTAAATATGTATTTATTAATAGTACGATTAAAGAAGTAATCTTACCAGTATCGTTGAGTAGTTGTTGAATGGAATCATCGTCATTGCCACCATTTGTTGACACTGCTGAAAAACAATTAAGTTAATATTAATAAAAATAATAAATAATTATTACTAACTACATTTAAAAAATAATTCTACATAGATTTTGTAATATTTCGTAGAAGCATACGTAAACTTTTATAAAAGCTCATGAAATTGCTTTTTTTTTAATGTGTGAAAAATAAAAAGTAAATATTGCTTTTTAAAGAATACTATTATGATCACAGCTAAATACGCACGAAATGATTTTCTTTTTTTCATTTTTTCATTTGAAATAAATATTTTGAACTTGAAATTTTTTTTATTAATAATAATTAAAAAAAAAGCAATAAATCTAGTAGTGGAAAAAATCGTATATAAACCACGGTTGTGAAGACCATTATAGCCTACGCGCCTTATATTCCTCGGCGCTTCGCACCTCGGAATATAATCTTGGCGCTAGGGCTATAATGGCTGTCTTCCCACCTTGGCCTATAATATACTATTTTTTTCAAAAAGCTGCCATTTTGCCAAAAAGTATTTTCCGTCTTCTTTTTGGTAGGGGCTATAACGATATCCTTACTAATAAAGAATCTTTTTTAAAATTTTGTTTCGGATGACCAAAAGGGCTGCAATCGTGTCAACCACGGCATCCCATTTTTATTTTACGCTCAACTTTACTGGCCGATAAGTCGCTTAATTTTAATTTTTTTTGTTCGAAATTTTTTTTATAGTTTGTCGAAATATCGATAATAATGTTGTAAAAAAATGAATGCTAAAATATTGTTTGTTTCAATTCTATCGCGCTTGACAAAACACCTTAAATTCATGGTTCTGGACTAGAACACCGCCTTAACCAATGTTTGGTACGCAATTTATTAGCTTTTCATAATATATGTATCTTTCGCAGTGCATAACGGTAGCGTCCGGCTCTTATTGCAAAGCAGTTAACAACTTGTGAAAACGAATCACCTAAGTAGTATATGACAAAGGTAAATATTTACCGAATATAATGTACATTTATATTGGTTATTACGCACTAAATCAGTCAGTTTCTTGAGATATGTTATAATCGGACACCAGTCTACACAAGAGATATTTTAATTGTTTATTTTTGTTTGTTTTTTAATCGTGTCCATCTCATTAATCATATCCATTCTAGTTCCTCCCCAGAAATATGGATATGATAAATTGTGTATGTTCTTGGTTTTTATCAATGAGTTATGAGCGAGGGGTAAACCACGCTTAAAAATTGTGTACACCAGACTTGATCCCACTTCGGACTTCCCAAACTTCCCTGGACTACCTCAGACTTTCCCAGACTTCCTCAGACTACCCCGGACTTCCTCAAACATTGTGACAAGTATTATTGTGTTGCTTTAAGAAGTAAATAATTCATTGTAATTATGACATTTGAGATAAATTTGAGATTTTGAATTTACAATAACTCGAAAACGGCGCTAGATATCGAAAAACCGAGTAAAAATTAGTGCTTTAGAATCCCACTACTTGCCCATAGGAAGCTATATGCAAAATTTCAGATCAATAGCGCGCAAGAATGGCGCGGCAAGAATTAATATCATTTTATATATTAGACTTCCCAGACTTCCCCAGACTTCCTCAGACTTCCCCGGACTACCTCAGACTTCCCCAGACTTCCTCAGACTTCCCAGACTTCCCAGACTTCCTCAGACTTCCCCGGACTTCCCCGAACTTCCTCAGACTTCCCAGACTTCCCCGGACTTCTCAGACTTCCCCAAACTTCCTCAGACTTCCCCGGAGTCCCTCAGCCTTCTCCAGACTTCCCCGGACTTCCCAGACTTCCCCGGACTTCCCAGACTTCCCCGGACTTCCCAGACTTCCCTGGACTTCCTCAGACTTCCCCGGACTTCCCAGGACTTCCCACAAGCTGTACACCAGACTTCCCGGGAGGTTCACCCCTCGGTTATGAGTTAAATAAAAAAACTATAATTTTTCTCAAAAAATAAATAATTTTAGACGATTTTGTTTGCATCTCCACATAAAGTATAAATTCAACACTGCAAATAATGACTATCAATATTTGACAACGACAACGTTTTAAAACTTAAAAAAGATTTATTAGGGGGCGTCCATTAATTATGCGAAGATGTCGTGAGATTTGTCTCGACCCCTTCCCCCCTCCCAATCTCACGTGAAATTTTTTAAATGCGTATTTTTAGAGTAAATACGTTAATCTGTGCTAGATTGCGTTGGATTTATTTAAAAATCATAATTTACTGAATTACTTTTATTTTGGACTAGTTAAGACAACAAAATTACGTGATATTTACCGAGACCCGTATACTTATACTTGGTATTAGAACAACTATTTAATTACTTTTTATTTATCTTTTTTAAATGAAATTGAAAATATACTAATCGCGTTTGCAGATTGTCAAACTCATTTGTCGATTGACAAGTTATCATTTGTTTGTTTCTTTTTGTTCAATTTTTTCAGGCTGCTTTAGGTTTTACGCCACATAATCTTATTTGCTTTTGTTTGAAAGTTGATTTGCCATTATAAGTGGGTATGTTGAAAGGTGTTGTTTCTGTTGTTACCCAATGCAGGTTCGCATTAAATAAAAGATGAAAAAAGAAACTGCTCAACCTTTATAGTATGTAATAAAATATATAAAAATATATTTGTTGTTATATGTATTTTTTTTAAAACTACTAATAAGGTAGATATTTCATCTCATAAGAAGAATTTTCACGCATAAAATTCGCATCTTCTCGTCGCCACCGTTTGATAAGGAAAACTTACATAGTAGACAGTATATATTATCCAAGACAAGGTTACTTTAAATATATAAACCATATTAGTTACATCAGTAGTTCATTTTCATTACACGCACATTTGCGTGCAATGTTTAAATTATTTATAGAATTAAAACAAATTTTATAATTAAACCAATAGAAAGTAAACTCAAAAGCAAGATTAATAAAGAAATATATATTGTTAACTAAAATACCAAGTGCTTCAATGGTTACAAAATATGAAAGCTAGCTCTATGGTATTACCTCTAAATTAAAATTCTTTAGTAATTCTGAAAGGTAATTTTAATAAAATATAATAAGTATGTTAGAACATATCGTTTTAGCATTTTTATAAATCTTCATTGATTTTGCCAAAAATTGAAATTAAAGCGATGTTTACATGTCCAATTCTGTTTGCTTGATGCATTTTTTTAAGTTTTATTTTTTATTGAGAAATATTTTACCTTATTTGTTTTAGTAAAACTTTGAAATTGCTCCATTTAAGTTTGCTTTTTGAGTCAGATGAAAACAAATTTAAGTCTCTTGATTTTGATTGCAAAATTTAAGTGTAAAATTAGATAGTAATTCTGAAGAAGAATATTTTTAATTTGAATTTATTATTAACCTTTTGTTCCTCAGTGTAGCATATATGCTACATAATTAAAAAACACTACTAAGAATTTAAAATTTTACTTTTGTTTTGTGCGATTTATTAAAACAATGTTACAATATCCATAGGTCTCAATTTTCACAATTAATTAGATTTAAGCAGTTTACTCTTTGCTATTCGATAATGAAAAAACCTTGCAAGAAATATTTTTTTAAATATTTTCCCATGTATCAGGAAATTACAATAAGTATACTTATAAAAATGTGATATTTAAGTGAAACGAAAAAATCATGCATTAAAGAGTGTGTGAAGAATTTAGTTATTTTGGAAAAAATATTAAATTGGAAGTTAAATTAGATGTTAATTAGTAGACAGAGAAGATAGTAGAAAGCAATTAGATACAGATTTAAAATTTTAATTGGAAATTAATTAGTTTATATTGCGATTTTGTAAAATATCTAGATTTGAAAATTAAAAAAAACGACGATTACATTTAACTTTTCCATTTGTACGAATTTATTTAAATAAAAATAAGAATTGTAATTTTTCTGAAAATCTACATTAAGAAAATGTTGCAAGCTTGAAAAAATATAGTTCAATCGACAATATAGGTTAGTACTTACTATGTATAGCATTCCTAAATATTACAGATATTTTACTGCTAGGTGTTGTGTTTACATTAATAAAATCGTACGCAAATTGACTAACATTTTATAGGCAATTATAATATATTATTATAATTACATAATAGCATCTAAAGTACCTATTATTAAGTATAATAGTATGTACTGCTTGAATTCCGTAAACACCAGTAATTTATATAGGCTTGTTACAATAGTATGAGCATGGAAATGAATTAAATGAATTATCAAAAATTGCTTAACTCTGTGAAATTTTTTTTTTGCTGTAAAAATGGAAAAATTGAATGAAACTTATCATAAATGACACTTGCGTGCCCAAAAACTATATTTCTGTTTTCCAGATTTAGACAAAACTTCTAAAAAGAGCTGGAAATAGTAACTTGCATGTAATACAATTACCGTAGAAGCCTGCTGCACCTACCAATTTAAAATAACTTATATTTAACCCAAGAAATAATCAATATAGTCCAGTCAATTTAGATCAATTTTCGGCAAATAAAAACATTAATCGGTAAAGATCTGAATTTTGGTACACATGTTTATGACGGCTTCCTGTTAAAATCTGTTGCGCTCGAGCCGCCATCTTTGAAAAAAGGTACACTTTTTCAGTTTTATGTCTATATCTCGGCAACTTGTGCCGATAACAAAAAAAAGTTCAAGTTAAAATTGTAGTTTATTAAATTTGTTTCGAAAAAGTTGATATACATTTTTTTGTATCACTAATACTTTAGCTGTAATCTGACGTTGCATTATACTGAAGGTCTTTTTGCTGATTTGTCGTTTCAATTCAGTTAATTTAGTTTTTCAAAGTGGTAAATCCTTTACTTTTAGCACTGACTATTTCTCCAGTCCAAAAAGGTATAAGAAAGATATGCATCGCATAAAGTTTCGTCACTAATAGGTAAGCATGAACATCGAGCATAATGCAACTCCCTTCCAAAGTGTCTAAACTAAATAAAAGCTAAAGTATTGGAGATACAAAAACATATATGGTAACTTTTTTGAAGAAAATTTAATAAACTACAATTTTTACTTAAACTTTTTTTTTGTATCAGTACAAGTTGCCGAGATATAGACAAAAAACTAAAGAAGTATACTTTTTCCCAAGATGGTGGCTCGAGCGCAACAGATTTTGACGGGGACTTTTAGTATGTTTAACAGGAACCCGTAATAAACATGTGTACCAAGATTCAGATCTTTACCAATTAACGTTTTATTTTTATCTAATTTTACTGGACTATAAAGTCAAGTTAAAGTATTGGAGATACAAAAAAATGTATATTAACTTTTTTGAAGAAAATTTAATAAACTACAATTTTTACTTGAACTTTTTTTTTGTATCAGCACAAATTGCCGAGATATAGACAAAAAACTGAAAAAGTGTACCTTTTTTCCAAGATGGCGGCTCGAAAGCAACAGATTTCGATGGGGACTTTTAGTATGTTTAACAGGAAGCCGTAATAAACATGTGTACCAAAATTCAGATCTTTACCGATTAATGTTTTTATTTTATCTAATTTTACTGGACTAATAGATTTATGATTGGATCTCTATTTATGTATACTAAGTATCTATTTATGTATACTGTGTATAGTATTTTATTTCTAAAAATTTGATGTTTTGTAATTCTAAATATTGTATATATATATTATTATGTTGTTAAGTACTGAAAAAGTCCGTAACTGAAATATGTATACATGTGAACATGTAACTTGATAAAAATGTGTCGACAAATGCAATGTTTTCTTAACATAACCTCTAAATAAAACCTACTTATCATTATTATATTTTCAAATAAATAACTTAATAAATTCGAAATGCCACAGAAGCACTCTATCCTGCAATAAAGATTAATTTAATTATTATAGTGTTTTTAGTTTAAAAATTAATTAAAATTTTACGATATCAAAGCAGTACAAACAGAATTTAATTAAAATTAATTTTATTAACTAATTTAATAATGATAAGTTGGTATTATTGGTAATTATTATGCATAATACCCAACTAAGTGGGTACTACAAATTAGAATTGGAATGGACGAGATAATTGAAGACTTCAAGTAAATAAGTGCCAAAAAAATAATTTTGAGTTTAATTAAGTTTAAGGCGTTGGCCAATAGCCAAGTTTAAAGGCACGAAACCAATTTTAAAAACTTTTGGCACTTGGTACGTTATTTACTTCAGATTCAAAATTCAGCCTAACTTTAAATTTTTTTTTTTTTTTTGATATTTGAAAAAGGATTTAAACTAAGCGCCATGATACAAATGCAATGATTGCGTGTCAAACAAAGTTTCATCTTTAATCCGAATAAGACAATAATACAATTTTAATAAAAAATTTTTTGTAGTAACACGAAAAATTGGATGAGGCTACTTCATCTATTAACCATATCAGTATTTTAGAACAATCAAAAATACAAAATTAAATAACGCAGGTATATAAAGTTTTTACATTGATTCATAAAAACTTGATTAATTTCAGTTCTAAAAAGTGAATGCATTTTTCTGTTTTTATTATAAATCTGATATGATTAATAATTGGATTTCACTACCTAAACCATGTTTGTATCTATTGATTATTGATGTTTGGTACTAAAACAGTTGTTACTATTGCAACTTTCTTTATTTAATGAATTTATATAATTTATTTATTAATACTTACTATTTAGAAAAGACAAAAGTATTGTTTCAAATAAAGACACTCCTAAAAATATTCGTCAAGATAACAATGCAATTATGATTTTTAAATTTATTTATCTTATGATTCACTACTTGAAATCGCAGTAAAGGAAAATTTTAGATTTTTCTAGTTTAAACGCAAAATACTAGAACTTTTTATAGGTTGAAAAAATCCTAAATAAATTATGCCGCACTTTCAAATAAGATAATAATAAAGATAATGCATAAACTGCATTACAATATCTTGCAAAATAATAAAAAAATGTAAACATAATGATTTATTTGAATGCAAAGTATTTTTATAGTAATACAGTAATAACTAATTAGTCAAAAATAAGCGTTAATAAATAATTAATAATAATTTTTTTTTTTTTAAATAACAAATTAATAAATAATTTAATCTTGGATCTTTTTTACTTTTTAATTTTCACCAACATATAGATCTATGAAGATATCATCAGTCATCAGGCACTTAATGATAATAATAATAATAATAATAATAATGTCTTGTAATAAATTTTATTTTACCTCGTTGGTTCACTCCAGCACAAGTTTTATCTAGTAGTATTAAATTATTTTTGAAAAATTATGAAAATGATAAAATTTAACTAACTTCAGAAATATTAAATTTGTATCTAATAGAAAACCGAATAATTTAATATGCAGATAAATTTTGGTATCTGTGCAGTATACGATTTACATTTTACATTAATAATTTTAAAATAATGCAAGGATATAAAATGCTGTAAGTAGGTCAATTAGTTTATTTACACTTATTCACGAGAGGTAAAAATTTTTGCACTTAAGGATAAAAATAAGAAATTAATTATAATGTTTACTTGCTGCATTATGTAGGTAATTTAAAGAACAAATAATGAAATTTTCTAACCTTTTTTAAACTTCATGTTCCTCTAATAATTTTAAGCACGCCACACTATCACAGTTTGCTGATAACTGCAAAAATGTAGGTAATAGCAAGGATAAAAAGGTACACATAGTTTTAAATTTATTATCGATTAAGTTAAGCGATTCGTTACTTTAAAAATTACTTATTAATTAATACTTCATTTCCAAGATATGAATCTCGACTACTTGCGTTCTATCACCATAATATAAAGGTGCTAAGCAAAATAAATTTTGGAGAATAACATGATGATCTTCTTTTGATGTGTAAACTACGCAAGCAACATTTACGTACGTCAAACATTGGTAAAGTAAATGGATTTGAAGTAATTATTATTATCAGCGCCCACTTGCAATAAAATGAAACAAGTTAATAAAATTATAATTTTAAAATAAGATTACTCATGCGAATTTTATTTTGAACAAAATAAGTTGTAATACCTGATGGCCATTCTCACATTCGAATATACAATTTATGGAGATAACATGGTAAATTATAGGCATTTTTAAGATTTTTGGTTCCCACTATCAATCGCTTGAGATTTTTGTTTCTAGCCTGACAATCCAAACGCTTCATAATATTCTGGTATTAACCAACACTAAATTTTAAGCGTAAAAGATTTATTAACTTAACTTTTATTTAAAAATTAGAAAATTGATAATAGAAATTCAGAATGCATATTACTAAATTAAAATAATTATTCCGATGAAATACAGTCGTATCTAAATTGCAAGTATCCTTGAAAAAAATCGAAGTTAAATGTCTTGTGCTAATGCAAAAACAAGTTTAATTTAATTGTTACCATCATTTTCAAGCTTATTCGTTACAAATTATGGGAAAAATAAATATTAAAAAAAATTGATCTACTGTGTATCCAAACCAAAATATACAATAATTTAGAAAATTAAGTAATTGAAGTTTTGAAACATGGTCTATTGTATTACCAACATATTATATTTAAAAATTGAAATTGAAATCTTAAATTAATAACATAATAATTATTATTTATTATTAAATAGTAATAACCGCTACATAAACAACATAGTGCGGCGCATGAAGATAAATTAATATAAAAGGTTCCAATTTTGGTTCAGGTAGCTGCAGTAGTTATAACTACAATTGTTGGTGCTTGTTCGTCAGAATGTACATAAGACATAAGAAATAAGAAATACATAAAAAGAATTACAAATACAAATAAGACCTCTTAATCGAATATTGAATAATAATGGGAGATATTTTGTTATAATCAAAAGAACATTCTATACGTCGCGTCGTTGTACTTTAAGATTTTAATATTTTTCGATACTCCATTAAGCTTTTATTTGTATGTATTTATATTTTTAAGTCTCATGTTCGTCTTACGTTTTACGTACATTGTAAACAAGCACTAATTCTAAAAGCTCAATATATCAATCTTGGAGTTTTCTAACTAGGTAAGCACCTTACTAGAAACGCTTTATTAATTGATGATTTCGTAATGTACATTTAAAATCGTCAAGATATTTGGCATAATTTATTATAAATTTTTCTACATCAAAAAATACAAAAATGTTATAACCTTGTTATAACAATAAATAAATCAGATACAATCAACTCGAGATTATCGACGCAAATTTCAAGTACCTAGTCATTTACGCACGCATAATTTGATTTACAAATTTTTCTATAGTAAGTTGATCCAATTTAAGTACCTCTATGTCAATAAAACTTATAATCGATTTTAGTAACTTTAATTCATCTACAAATTAAAGACACTAACACGAATATGTAGACTAAACTGTTCATTTAATATCATCGAAATTTTATTCAAATGTAGTTCCACGAGCCGATGACGTAAATGAGACCATATTGACTTTAAAAATCTATTTATCGTTTGGTTTACCCTCGTTAAACTCCTTTAAACTTTAATGTAAACTTAAAGTTTAAAAAGGTTTCAATTATGATTGAAAACCTACTGCGGTTTTCTATTATTTTTATTTAGTGCGGTTGTCCATAATATAATAAATATTTAATATTGTTTGTATTGCGGTTTTTACAAAAACTTGGCTTATTACTTATACAAAATAATTCGTGCTTTCTGTAAATTTCTCCTAATAATGAGAGATTCAACTTTTCACTTTCATCATTTTTACATAAAAACTTTATATACACACAAGAGAGCTACAGCCCAGGTTGGGTTTCGGGTAACCACTTCATTTTATAAAGGGGTTTTAACGCAGATTTCCTCGGTGACTCTTGATTTATTCGGGAATAAATCAGGGTTTTCCGCTAAGTAGTCTACGCACTTGAGCATCTAGCCGTAACCTTCCTCGAAAGTTTATATACAGTAGCGGACAAAATTCTGGAAATTTTTAATTAATGTTGTGTAGTTAGCTCATCAGTTGCGATAAGAACTTGAATGTGTTACAATAGTACCTCGTAAGTGAATCGCATCATCTGTTATAAAAATTATTATAAAGTTGTGTGATGAAAATAAATAAAAATAAAAAATTGGAGAAGTAGAAAGGGCTAAAAATGCCGTTTTGAAAATTTATCGTCGTGAAAAGAATCCTAGGAACTCTTTTATTTCCCTTTAAAAATGCTAGGGAGACACAGGAAAACTAATCCCAGGTTAGTGTAAATTCGTACAATTATTGAAGAAAATGAGAAAAATTTTGAATTAATATTATTTATAGAATGGATAACAGGCGATAGCTTCTTAAAGAAACCAAAAATCAAAAACTTCCGAGATTAGAGCAATAACTGGGGTTACCGAAGTAAGTGCCAGAGCAATTTAGCGTCATTTAGTGAAAAAAGAACTTTATGGAAAGATTTAGCAAGAAAACCATACATTTCACAAAAAGATATGAACAAGAATTCGCTAAGAAACATTTGCATTGGGCGGTTGACCGGTGGAAAAATGTTTTACAGACAGATGAATTTAAGTTTAATTTGGAATATTAAATCATATAATGATGGTATTAGTTATGTAAGACGACAAGAAATTGCCAGATATAATCCGCACTATACTGTTATTGCTACAGTTGAACATCAATCTGGTGGAAATATTATGGTTTGGGAAGCATTTAATTATTGAGGTATAGATCCGTTGCATAGAATTACAGGTTTAATGGACGAAATTAAATATCACAAAATAGTGGAAAATATAAATCTGCCACATGCAACCGATATAATGCCTCAAAATTGGATAATATCAACATGACAATGATCTAAAACACACATAATCGTCTGTTCATGAGTGGTTTTACATCAATAATATAGTGTTGACTGTAGCAAAATGTACTGTAGTGTTATGGGAAGATCGGACGATTGATCAAATGTCACAAATTTTAAAAGCCCGATGATCTGTTTGACGCAATCACCGAAAAGTGGAACTCTTTACCATTCGAGCTTTTACATCTATTAATTGTATCAATTGCACGAAGATATATAGCCGTACTTACAGCCAAGAGTGCCGCAACAAAATATTAAGCTTATAATAACAATATATTATTTATAAATTAATATTTTTATTTGATAGTATTTAAACATCTTTTAAATAAATGTTTCCAGAATTTTGTCGCATTGATAATGATTAATTCCTTTTTAAGGACTCCTCAGATTTACAATAATAAACAAAAAACAGCAATTATTATTGATTTGTGTTCAGTTTTAGATGACTATTAAAGCATTATATACGATTTACAGAAATATTAAATATTAAAGAAAAAAAAAAATAAAATTAAAATGCTAGTTTAAAAAGTTTCCAGAATTTTGTCAGCTACTGTATATAATTTAAAACAAAGCAATATTATAGCAAGTTTGATAACAATTTTATTTAAACTTGGTAATAAGCGATTAATTTATGGTTCAAGTAGTGAAGTTTATAGCAACTATATCTGTTATTATGACACTTTTCCGAACTATGAAACACACAGAAATTAAAAATATTATTATTATAGTGTGTGTTTCCCAAATACCACTTTTCATGTTTAATACAAGGAAAACAACCATCTTGAGAAGAACACCAATAATACCGACTTATTTGAAAAAAATGTTTTTTAAATAATTTCTTTTAACAACATACGATTACTCCTTTTAATTCTGATATTAGATTATAACTAATCGATTTTTCATGAAATGCTACCCCAAAAATATCACATTAATGCTAACCCCAATTTTTATCTCTGCACAGTATTTCAAGGAGCGCAAACGAGGTGTGGTAGTGTTTAAAGGTTAATGCATTAAAAATTAAAAAAACTCCAACTCATCAGGAAATTATTTGCAAACACAGTGGTGGCAACTTTTCATTTTATAGTATGTGGTGCCGATTATGCATAGAGATATGAATATTGATACCAGTGAAAAACCAATACTATGACATTACTATTCAAATTCAAAGTAATGCAAAATTTGTAATATTTTCAATAATTTATTGAAATATATAATAATTTATTATAATAAATATAAAAGTAATAGAATTTTATGTTTTAGCTTTAGTCACAGCTATCCTTCAGTTATTGTATTTGACGATAAAAACGAAAAAACGTTTTTATAAATTTGAGAACAAGTGCATAAAGCTATGAAAAAATCAAAGCATTTGTTGAGATAAAAAGATATTTTATTTTGGCTTGACAAAATATTCGATAAAGATGAGGATAGTTTGGACCTAAGCTGGTTCTAACATAATGCTAGTTCTAAAGTACTAAAAAGTTATCTTTATCTTTTTTTATCTCTTATGCAATACATTTTATATTATGCTCTATATTTTTTATTGCAACTTCGAGTGCAATAACAGCCGTGTTCTAAACGTAATGAAAGATATTAATGTGAATCTTTGTTTGTATATAAAATAGCTTTCATAGTCAGTATATTATGTATCTATTATATTATGTTAAACAATAAATGTAGAACACAATAAATACATTTAAGGTTTGCATTGTAACTTTTTATTTTCTTATTAGTACAAAAGTATCTTTTCCATATTGAATTTTATCCTGGTAACGGAGATATTTTGGACACTTTCTAGCTTTGCATTTTATTTATCCCAAAGTACGATGTGGCTCATTATAAAATTTAAAATTATCTACACAAAATTCTTTCCAACAATTTTCAAAACTGTTGTTCCCGCTCCCGCAAGTTGTTTTAGCTTCCATTTCTTAGTGGATAAAATAATACAGGATTACTAATGTAAATTATGCTCTTAAGGCATACCCAGCACAAAAAATATATTGAAGGCAAATCTTGAAAGCTATACCATGTTACCTCTTCTCAGTATCAATTTATACTCCTAATTGATTCCCTGATTGAAATGAATAATTGAATTGAAGATGTGTTTGATATATGGAAAGTCGCTCCGTTCTGTTAAAACCATGTCTGATGGTTGTGAAGAGTGTGTTGGAATGAAATCCTAGGATAATTAAATACGATAGATCGCTTAAGTGTCCATATTCTAGGATTTTCACCTACGAATAGACAAATAAATCTTCAGTTCTTAATGATCTGATTTAACACTTCCTAGACTCGTTCATCTTGGAACCGCTTACTTCAAATATCTGTACCTATTTCTTTCTTAATTGGACACTTGTAGTTTTGTATATGCTGTGCAAAACATAAAATTCAGAATTCAAAAAATAGAATAACTATTTGCGGACGCGTTATCATCTCATCAGCTGGAAGACCTATCAAATATTCTTGAATAAACTAGATGACTAGTTTAAATGCTATTTTCTCAGAAACGGTTATTCAGTACTTAAGAAAAAACAGGTGTTTACTCAACTTTAGTACTTTTTTTTACCTACCAAAGCTTGTTCCGAACCTAGAACTGCACTTGTATGTACGTGTATGTACGCCTTCTGTCTAAGTATATTTTACCTTTATACTGTTTGAACTGTGCCAAGACTGTTTGAATTTGTTTAAAAATTTTCGGGCTATTCACTGTATGTGGTTAAGAAGTTACATTTTTACCTGCTTGACCTAAATATCGTACCACTCAACTTGATTAAAGCACGATAGCACTTCGCAAGCTAATATACAAGAGTATAAAAGAATCGGAAATATTAGGTAGATTTCAAAATAGTTTGGAAAAAAGGAATATTGAAGATATAGCAAAACTTTATATTTTAGTCACGGTATGTCGCATAAAAATATTCCATATTTTGCTATAACTGCATACCTTTTCCAGCCGGGATATACGAATTAAGTGTTAATGTATGGTAACAACTAACATATTATAAAATGCATGTTTAGTATTATTGAAATACGAAATAATAATAATATATTAGAGCCGATTTTGAATAAACTTTCCAATTAACCGGTTTAAAACTGCAAGTAAAATAAATTAATATTCAACAATACACCTACATTTTATATTATTTATCAAATAAAATTTTATATTAAATAAATTAATTAAGAAATTAATAACAAATTGATAAAGAAAAGTTATACTGATTTTATGATTAATAACTAACTGGACTTTGTCGTACGATTTTCAGCCGAGTAAGTAAGTAAGCCGAGTAATAATACTTATACTTTATTGTAAGTAATTATTAGGGAAGAAATTTCAAGAAGTCTTTCGCTGTAAACATTATGGAGCCTAAAGTGAACCTACTCATAAGCTTTACTCAGAGTTAGGTACAAACTAACATAAAGACAATAATTATGGTTCACAAGATAATCACAAGATAATAAAAACAATTAGCTAAAGATCTTTTCTTATTTAAAATTTAAGAAGAAATTGAATTATTAGTTGCTTCATTCAAATTCTTTATAATTTTTTACTATGCAAAATTTATATTAAAGGGTTATAGACTTAGTACCTACATCAAAGTTCACATACATCATAAATCTTCACAAGAAATTGGGAAAAGAGAATACTCTTTGTCTTAAACCTGCTTAAAGCTGCAATTTCTTACCTATTTCATTTTCGTGACAAATTAAATTTTATTCCAAGAATCTGATAATTTATTTATTTCTATAAATAATTTAAAAAATTAACTTTCTCATCTGTGATGCTTTTCACTACAAATTGTCTCGTCTGATTAATCTCAAATCTTCAAATCCACGTAATACATACCCCAATATTATATTAAATTGATAATATGAAAATATTATCCAACCAACTTTTATATCAATTGACTTCACAAGCCCCCAAAAGTAATCTTCTTGTTAATTAACGTACAACTATCAACTGAAATAATATGTAAAATTAATACAAGAATATTATTTGTATTAACAACTTTTTACAACTATTAATAAGTCCGGGGTTATGGATTAAATAAAACATAAGAATATAAAACCAAAGTCACGAATTTAACAATAATTAAATATCTAGTCAAAATTGTTAAGTATTATTGTATTTTTTATTCGTTTTATTTCAATTTTACACGACTATTGATATATAAATAACCATACGCAATAAATAAATCAATTTTGCTATTATTGCAAAAATGCAATAAACAATCAGAATGAAAATAAATCAATAATAATTGATTAATGAGTAATAATAAAAAGCTATTGTTCAATTTGTAATAAAAATTTTGCCAAATGCAAATCACTACGGTTTTCAGTATGAAATAAAATTATATAAAATATGACAAAAAAAGTGTTATGAAGATTAAAAGAATGCTTAAGTTCTTATGTTAAAGTACTGAACTTTCTTGTTAGCAAATAGATGCTACACTTTATGTATTAAATGAACATAATAATTATATTGCGTCTTTATTAAGTTCTCCGTTTATTAGTAAATCCGGTTGTCAATTGGTAAAAAGTGTCCACTGAATAGAAATATTTGCGCTCGTCTAAACAAGAGTTTACTGTACATGTAAATGCGCATCGGTTGATAAATAATTTAAAAATACAACAAATACCACGTCCAGCAAACCTTCTTTTAATATTTTAAGTACATTTATTAAATAAATAGTTTATTTCGTAATAGTTACATTTTTAACTTTTTTCAGCAAAATTACGATATTGGTTAAGCAACTTTCAGAAGAAGGTTGTAAAGAATTTATCATGTTATATCGTTAAATTTTTGCAATTTGTATATAAATATTTTAAATTAAACAACATAATGGCTCGAAAATTTACTGTGAGATCAAGTTTGGTTGGTCTTCGAGTAGATCATTATTTCTCCGAAACAAGAAATTTCGTTATTTCGTTACCATTCCTCCTGTCGTTTATGGTTTACTAGATGATTTCTAAATTCTGATATCTTTTCTTAGTTTTCGTTATACAAAGCTGATACAAGCCAAAAGATACTGAAAGAATCAGTAGCTAACCAGAAGCTGAAAGTCTGTGGTGAAACTCGATAGTAAAAACCAGTAAAGAACAGGAGTGGGTAAAATTATTTTCACAACTTTCCTGGATCCCGAACCAAATATCCTATCAATTTGAAAGCCAGATTCCGTTCCTTCCGTAATTTCTCTGCCGTGGAGAAATAGATTCCGTAATATTTGGTATTCAAATTAGGTAGTTGTTTTGATTGGTCAAGTTAATTTCCAGTTCCGAAAAAGTATTTCCGTTTAGTGAAAAGTAGCATAAAATAGTTTAACTTATATTTTTTTATCCGGAAGCTTAAAGCAAGTAATTTCCAGTTCTATTAGTTAGATAATATACGAAACTTAATTGTTTGAAATCAGCATAGTAGTGCAAAGGGCAAAGTTAGATAATTTTATAAATCAATCAGATTTATTTAGGTATATTAATTGCGTAATTATTACAATTGCACTATTAAATCTCGTTATTTTCATTCTTATAAAATACGAGTTAATTGCACAAAAGACCAAACTAAAATAAATTAATTGTAAAGAATGCATAGTTTTAATACTATATTATTATCAAAATTGCTGTTGATATCACTGTTATGTATTCTTACAAAATATGAAAAAACCTGACACTGTTAACACCTATTTGCAGATGATATTAATTTTTCGTTTATTGTTATTAAACTGATTACACCGGCGGTACTTCGAATACTGGAAATCAGCATTAAATTTAAGTATAGGGTACGGTGTAATTCACATTACACTATGTTGCCTTTATTATATTTTTTGCATCGATTTTTGATTGCTTTAATGCCGATTTTCTCACGAAAAATTAGGAAAATGTGATTAGCATTTAGGTACGCCTGACGGTTTGGGCTCAAATCCGTCGACTCGGTTATTAAATCTGTTCTTCTTACCCCTCATGATGGATAACACTATTATATTATACTACTTATATGCTTTTCCGAGATAATGTATTTATCAAAACTATTGCAAATATTTTGAAATTAGATTAAATCAGCATTGCCACTACTATTATTATCTTTTTTTCCCCATAAGTATATACTATGTTAGAAGAAGCGTGAAAAATAGAAGTTTAAGAATAGCTGGTAGTGGTTAAATAAAAATAGCGAAACATTTTGGACAAAATACATAAAATATTGACGTAACTTTGCTGCAACGTACACAAAATAATCACAAAAAAATAAACAGCCTTAAACTTTTGTTGACTTTATCCCATTTCCTCAATAATATTTCACTATTTTTAGGATAAAATACTAAAATTAATTAAGCTAATCTTCAAGCTAGTATTTAATAGGTGGCATAAAATATAAAACAATAACAATGAATTTTATTATTCAATATATTCAATAAGTTTTGATTGGATTATTACATGTAAGATACCTACACATACTATCAATGAAGATTTTAGAAAGTACAAAACACAGTGTTATATTTTTAGTAATTGACAAGATAGAAATCGAAAACTTTTACTTTCTACCAATCGAAATATTGAGCCAAAAATAATAATTAGCGTAAAATTTTATATATTAGTTTATTATTTTATATTAACATATTTATATACTTTTTATGTTGTAATACTGGGTTAATAGGTCAACTTTAATAACATGACTTTTATAAAAAATTATATATTGCCGTGAAAACAATTTATGCAAAAAAAGTAAAATCTACGTCAATGGGATTTATTTACATCACAAACATAAAATTATATAATTAAATCAGTAAATATTTTCGAATGCAAAAATCTAGTATATATACCGACAAACGGTACTCTTTTTGTACTTTTGAAAATAATTACTGCAACAATCCATTTTGATTTATAACAATTGGAAATGTGATCTGATTTATATCCGATTAATTAGGGAGCAGCAATCATCTATTAGAAATTGACAAATATCCAATATCTACATGTGTAAGCAGTTGAGGCGACTAGAATTTGCACAATAAATTTAAAATAAATATTTATTGCAGCAAAACACTAAATTAAGCGTTCTAGTAATTCATTTATGAATTAAAAATAATTTTCATTATCGTCCATTTCAGTCTTTTCTCCGATGTTGTTGATGAGATCGTGAAAAGTTAGATCATCCGATACAACACTATTCATAATACAAAGTCGAATAATATGGAACCGAATACTCTTTCACGTATGTATTATTTTGGTGATCATGTATTATTCATTCCAAGTATGCATTGGGTTAATTGGGCAGAGGCGTCGTTGATTCAAAAGGACTTAAGAAGCGAACGAGGGGGGATAATAAAAAAACCTGTTGCACAAACAAAGAGAAATCTTAGGAAGATATTTGGGAATATGCTTTTTTTTCAGTCACATAGTTGTTTCAGGACAAAAGCCCGCTGTACACCGAAAGAAAAATCCGGGTAAATTATGTATTATTTGATTATTACTCTTTTACTTCTTCTTCTTTTTTTACTTTTAAAATATTAAAGAACCACATTTCTTAGCTCAAACTTGGCAATATTATGTTAATATATAAAATCTCGATTATTATTATTAATTAAAATCTTAATCATTTATATTATATTTAACTAGAAAAAGAACTCAAAATAAAAATTTTAAGTAAATTTGTGGTTTTTAGTATGTATTTATGGTTAAATTCAAAAAAATATAAAAATAATACAATACGTAGAAAATCAAAATTCAAAAAATTTAAAAAAGAGAAAATTAACACATAACAGGTTTGAATTAAGAATATTTAAAATTATGAAAAATTCGTAATACGATAGTACAATATAACGTTAATATAACTTTTTTTTTTATATAACGTTTTCATAATTTCAAATATTCTTAATTCAAACCTGTTGTGTTAATTGTCTCTTTTTTAAATTTTTTGAATTTTGGTTTTCTACGTATTGTATTATTCTTAAATTGTTTTGAATTTACATTTAACTATTTATCTGTCTGTCTGTCTGTAATGCACATTACGTACTTTTGATCAGTAATTATTTTACCAATCTAAAAAGGCTCCAATTAGACGATTGTTATTAGCGGTCTAAACAAATGAGAGATCCAATTGAGGAGCACAGAAATCGAGTTTCACTCTATTCACTCATCGATAAAACTTAAAAATAAAATAAAAAAATGAACGTTTTCAATTTCTATAAATAAGGTGGGTACTCTTTGCACCTTCTTTGACAATTGTTTGAATACCGAAGTTTTTGAGCAAACAATCATTTAAGATAATCAATAATAATAAAAGATTAGTAAACTTTTAAAGAAAATTCTAAATATTAGACTTAAAATAATACTGATTTTTCTACAGTATGGCACAAAATTTTAATATAAAAATAGGTTCAAGTTAAGAGAAGGGATTGATCGTCATTTATTTACTTTTCAATTATGAATTATTATACAAATAATTATTAATTTATTATAATGACCCAATTATTAGTCCTTCAGGCGTTATAATAACTAAGGTATACAAAGTCATATCATGAAGAATAACTGAAAAATGTACTAGATACGTTTTAGAACTAAAATGCACCAAGTTTTTAGAAATAAAATATACTGTAAATATATTGCATCACCTAACACTCAAAATTTAAGCGCTGAAATCGGTAAGTGCCACTTATTTTGTTTGACCATTGATTGATAAAATTAAGATTTATTAGAGAGATTTTTTAGAAGAGTTTAAATTTTAAGTTTAGGTAGTGCAAAAGGGCATTTTTTCTTTCTAAATTTTCATTTTTTAAATTTCTAGATTATTTCTAACTGTTTTGCTAATTATAGTAAAAATGTATTCTATTATCACAGGTATAATGAAAAATATACAATAATATACATATTTTTAAACTCTTATCGCGAATCGCAAAATATGCTTAGCCCAATTACATTATTACGAAATCATATTTATTACTGGAGGAGGATTTACTAAAGTAGGTTTTTGCACCAGATTTTAAATATCAAGGTTGAAAATATTTTGATTACTAAACACTTAATATATTATTAGATTAGATAATAATACAATAATTATAAATTAGTACTGTAGTTACAATAAAAAAATTGACAATAATTTTTAATTGATAGTAGTAATAGCATTAGCGTGATAAATTATCACATGGAATTACTTCAAATGACAATAATAATAATAATAATAATAATAATTGAAGTTACGACAGAAATTAAAATTAATAAGAAAACAAAAAATTATTCTAGTTTCCCATCACAGCTTAAAAATTAATTATTTACAATCTTTTGTAATAGGCAGCATTTAATAATTACTGCTAATATTATTTCATCTGTTATCGTGCGGAAAATTTTTATAAGAAAAAAAATTGTGTTGATTATAAATATTTACAGAGTAATTTTCTTTACAATACCCAATTTCGTCATCGGGTTTTAAATATAACCATCTGACTTCAAACAAAATTATTTTCTGGATGCTTTTTAATTTTTTCCATGAGACTTCGCATAAGCCAATTTCACATTGTAAACAACAAACGTGATAGCAAAAAGTGATAATACGAAGAAAATTGTAATTCCAAATCGCCCGTTTAATTTCAGAAAACTTTTCAAAACGAGTTGAAACAGAAAATTCAGGTGTTAAGATTTTGATATACATATTACGAAGCCAAAAATTTTCAATTTACACCTCAAACTTGAATAAACTTTTACGAGCTCGGTCGGTGGATGAAAACTTCCCTGTCCGCCCATGTTTAAAAAGTTCAAATTATATAATCAAGTATCTATAGCTTGTGTTACTTTCTCGTTCCTTTAACTTATACAGTTTAACACAAACTCCAAATCGTTCAAAGGGTAATTTAATTTCAATTACAAAGAAGTTATTAACATATATTTAATAATTAAATTTTAATATTTAATATCTTAGAAATGCTGATGCCAGCATGTTGTTGTGGGGCAGACCGCACGGTCGCAAAAATTCCGAAGTACTTGGTCGGGGATTTGAACGTAGTACCTACGTCAACGGCATTAATTCAGTTTCCAATTGCCAGTCAAGTTAGTAATTAAATTATTAATTACAAAATATTGTGGTTTATGTGGAAAATTTAAGTTAAAAATCTTGTATTCTAATTTCTGTATCAACACGGATATGACCGTGTTTATATTAAATTGACTTTTAACCGGAAAAACTTAGTATTTAATAAAATATATCTCTTTGAAATCTGTTCTCTGTTTATTTAATGTATCTTTCAATTACAGCATGGATAAAAAGTAAAACAAGTGGTTTTTAACTACAGGTATAAAAAATCTCGAATATGTCTATTTTCAAGTTACACACATATACTTTCTAAATAAAGTAAATAAGTAAATATTGTTTTTTGCATTTATCATTGAAAAACTAATTGTTTTCTCTTTACAGTCATCATAAAGTAGGTTACATAAGAACATAAAAGAAGCAAATTTGCGTTAATTCTATGCACACCGTGTACATTATATTCTCATCCAGTTGTAAATAAAGAATAAATGCTACTTTATATTTTCTCTTTCTTTATTTCAAATTAAAGAATCATCTAGATTGTAAATACAGGAACATTTTATTTACAAATCTCAAGCATAGAACATGCAGAAATACGGTTATCATCAACATTTCATTCCAAATTTTCGCTTATAATATAATTGAAGTCTTGCAAAATCCAAATTTTGTGTTTTGTAAATGATAAACCTTGTAAGTATTATGTACGTATATTGTATATACAAGCACACAAATCAATGATTATTATATTCGTTTAATTAATATTGAAATTCTTCTGCACTATGTAATCATGCTTTAGTAATACTAACGGAATGAACGAGAACTATATCTTGCTGAAAGTGAGTATTAATGGTCACCATACATATCGTAATTAGTGTTAGTTGTGAAAGTAATCTGTTTCCATAAACTTCGTCTCTGAAGTATGCCGTGGTAATTTTTACGTAATTTTATAAAGAGGAAGGATAGCTTAATTCTTTTACAAAAGCCTCCCCAAGTCATCTCAGATGAAGTATTATGAAACCTCAAGGTTTGCTCGATTTTTTAAAGAAAAAAATTTTGTTCTGAAAAAAATGTGGCTAATGCAGGTATTGTATAATTCGGATTCCTTATGAAAACAACCAAAATTTAGTTTACATCCTAGATTATAACACAATTTTGGCATAATTTTACATGAAAATCGAACTCAAATAAATTATCGTGAATAGATTTTCGAAATAATAACACACGAATTACAGCATGCAACCCTAATTCAAATATATCTTTCTACCTTTGATGATTTAGACGAAAGACGGCTCCACTAAAAAGAAAAGCTCTTCCCCCAAATATTTTAGGCAGAAGTACCGAAAAGTTGAAAATCATTAGTTAATTCGAAGTGGAAAAAAAGTTCCTTTGTTCCGCACATTGTTAGAGACTTTGAAAAGCAGAAGTGAAGACCAAAAACAAGTTACCAATTTTTTGAAAATTGAGGATTGCTTCCCCGAATAATTTTGTTTGGGACGATCCCAAAATTAACTAATAGGCAAAGTACTATAAAAATATTAACTTAATTTTAAATTTATTTAGCTTAGAACATGGAATTTTTACATTTATTAAGTATATTATTTGTTTGAGAGTCTTTAGCAGCATTTTACACTATAAAGATCAGCATAATTTATATGTTTATTATTTAAATATATATGTTTCGTAGTATGTATTTATATTTTCTTGTTATTCAGAATTATTGTTTATTGATAAAATAAATAATTGCTTATGGACTTATTACTTTTCGATAAGCTATAACTTGGAGATTTAAGATTTTAAGGATTATTTATTTATTTATTTATTTAATTTTCCATTTTTAAAAACATAGGCCACGGACACGACAAACATTTTTTTTAAATAAGTTTTTATTTTTAGATGTTGTTCATGATGCGTACCTAAATCCTTGGGTTACTTTTGGATTGAATATACACATGGTTGAAACAGGTCAACCATGTTTCGTTTTCTTCTAATGCTTAACATGACCGTTCTGGATATATTCCAGTCAATACAGTCAAGAATAATTTTTTCATGTATCCGAGATGTCTAGGTCTATAAGTATGTTTGTAAACTCTATAAAATAGTAATGTATCCTAATCACTGGTAATATATTATAATAATTGTTTTTATCATAATGTTTACCATTTACAGTGTTTAATTTTGGTCTATAGTTTACAATTTACCTGATTTCATTAATTAAAATTTAACCGCGGTTATACAAATGGGCCATAATGTAATTATTTCAAAAATGTTTGCCCTTCTTATTAGAAATGATTACCACAACCTAACATTGCCTGTTGTTTAAATACAAACCTTAAAAAATAATAATATATTTTGAAATTGTAATTTACTCCAGTGATGTAAATAACAATAAATAATTATATTTTTTAACATCTCTTTATTCATAAAATAATCATAGGAAATAAAAGCCCAAATAAATTTAAATATTTTTTATAGCATCTGTTAATTGCCAAGAAACATTTTTAGCAAATTTTCCAATTAAAATTTGAGCAACACGTTTTTGCAAAACATCAAAATTTAGTTTGCTATTTGTCGGTTTAAAGGAAGGAAGGAACACTAGGACCATAGAGTTTTACCTCTAAACCGACGTATTATTTAGCGGATGCAAAATTTTATGTATTTGGGATATTACAGTTCATTCTTTTCTTATTGGCGTGTTAACCGTTTTGTACGTGTGGATATTTAAAAATGAAATTTAGTTATTTGGTTTAGTACAAATAGTTTACATCTATTATACTTTAAGATTACGAATATCAAAATAAAGCTTTTGTATGATTAATGATCATTGTTCATTTATCAACAAATAATTTATAGTTGAGATATTGATCATAAAAATCTACACAGTAGATTAAAATTCTAAATAAACAAAATTGTAGCAAGACACCGGCAGACAGGGCCGTCTCAGGAATCAATGACGAATGAAATAATAGCAAGAAAAAACTTTATTAAATCCAAAAAAAGCCTTAACGAATTACATGTTTCGATCTTATTCGCGGTGTTATCCGCGACACTGATCTCATCAGATTCGTACTAGCAATTGAAAAAATAAAATTAAACATTATTTCAAACGTGGCCGGTTTCATGATCGTTATTATTTCAAACGTGGACCGTTTCATGATCGTTTGAAATAATGATAAGTTTAATTTTATTTTTTCAATTGCCAGTACAAATCTGATGAGATCATGCGAAAAAAATTTCAGATTTGTTGAATTGACTTTTTGAGATAAATACAACCCTTTTATATTGAAAATAAAATGAAAATTTTTTTTAAGATGTCCGTGGAGATTAGCTGTCAGTGACTCATTTCTTCATAAAAATTAATAAAAATTTCACAGTATATTCTTCAAATGTCACTTTATTATGTAGTAATTATGGAAATCAATATATATTAACTGTGTCGTCAAAAAAAATTATCGAAATATGCTGGTTTTGCTTAAATTTAACTTTATCTCCCCTCTTACCATGAAAACTAGAGTCAATTCGAACGAAATAATTACATGCCGAGTACCTTGTAACATTAGTGTATCTAAATTCACTCCAAAATCTAAGACCGTAGGAAAAAGTTTTTGTTTTGTTGCCCAGTGTTATCATTGAACGATCAATATCAATAAACGTAAAATTAGGTTATTAAAATTTAACCAATAAATTTCAAATAATAAAACAAAAAATATTTAATATAATAGTATAATACACCAAGATTGCGAAGATTGGTTTATCTTATTTATCTAATTTATATATAATTGTTTCCAACACTAGATTTATTACATTTCTTTTAATTTAAAATATTTGTTTCAAGTAGATGAAAGTGTTCTAATATCGATCAGCTGCCAATATCGATTACCGTAATTTTCGGAAAATGACTTCTAAAATTCGATTATAAATAGATGCTAGCACTTCTTACGTTCAAGCTAAACCCTATGAAATCAAAAGTTGCAACTGTTAGTGACTTTCAGCAACGCAGAGCTGAAATATACAAGTGTACATTTCACTAAAATGCAAAAATCTAATGCTAGATTCACATAAAGCTTAATTCGGCAATCGGTAGAATAGTCTAAGGAAAAATAGTCCACGGTTAATTGGTATAGGTAAAAGAGTCTACGGAAAAAAAGTCTACATTTCCATACAAAGATTTAAAATACCGAAGGAGAGGTACTACGGCCCTACGTAAATAAGTAGTGTGCGATCTTCAAGATATTTAAATATTCAATAAAATACAGTTGTTATGGGTAAGTGCGAATTGTGGGTGTAGAAGACTTGGTAGCTGAGTTTTTTCAAAAATTTAAAAAAATATATAGCTATAAATACCTACGTAATATATTAAATAATTTAAACAATATCTCTTTTATAATTTTCATTTACAATATTTAATATGTACCATGCAGACCCGACAAAAGGGGGGGGGGGGTCGGAGGTGATTTCCCTGAACCCGGAGTTTCTGAAGGGGCTCGGATTTCAATCAAAATCCTGAAATCACATTAAACATATATTTTTTCAAATGCGGATCAACGCCAGACCTTGGGGTGGTGGGTGGTACGAATTACCCTCACGAATAGATTAAGTAGATTCTAAAACTCAATTATCTTCCAGAATCAAGGTATGGTAACCTTTACGCTTGCATATTTTTGTATCAGAATCGTAACTGCATCATCATTGCCTATACATAGTATGTGAGCGGTGTAAGCGCAACTTTTTATTAAAAAGTTAATCTCCTTGAATTTTGTCGTGAACTATTTTTCTTATACTATTTTCTTACCTAGACAATGTTTTACTTAGACTTTTTTTCCGTAGACCATTTTACCTAGACCAATTTACCGTAGACTATTTTACCTACAATCGCGTAATTCGGCAAATGTTCTTCATTTGTGATAGTTATATTAGCTTTTTATAGTTTAGCTATAAAATGCATTTAAATTCGTACAACATAAGTAACTACACTGTAAAAAAAATTATGTAAAATTACTTAGAAAATCATTGGCAACTTTGTGACCTATGATAATCAATGTAAATATACATAAGAATGTAAATTTACATACCCAAGTAATAAGGGTACATATGGGAATTGTAAAAATACTAGTTGGATGTAAATTTACATATCCAAGTAATAAGAGTTACATATGGGAATTGTAAAAATACTAGTTGGATGTAAATTTACATACCCAAGTAATAAGAGTACATATGGAAATTGTAAAAATACTAGTTGGATGTAAATTTACATAGAAAATCATTGGCAACTTTGTGACCTATGATAATCTATGTAAATTTACATAAGGATGTAATTTTACATAATGCTTCATGTAATCTGTAAAACTCTTTATTAAAAATTTATTGTACAAATTTATATTTAAAAATAAATAATAGAATATAATACTCAATATTATATATAAGGTATGTAACACCTTAAAGAAGTGATAAGGTCACTGCATCAATTTTTTCTGTATCTATGTAGTAAATGGAGTAGTTATGTCTTATGTTAACGAATTTTGTAATCCTAAAAAAGATGTAAATATTAGATAATGATAACTACATATATATGTAGCATTTGCTTACCAGTACCAGTAAACTGCAAGTAAAAGTCTGTGTTTCTCTGTTTTCAATCTACAAACAATTTTATATTAGAAAAAATAATTTTGCATAATAGGTATTATGACTTGTAAAAATAAATTTAAAGCACCGTTGGTTAAATTATGAGCCCAGCACCGGAGCCCATCAAAAATGTATTTTACGATCTTACTAGTGGAAAGAATTGAATATAATACGTGATAACTGATAAGTGATGATAAATAAATAATTCCTTAGGTACAAACATAATTATACTTAATAAATTATGTTTTGAACGATCAAAATCTTTATTAATTACAACTTAAATTATCAATATTTTCTTACCTTTATAGGTTCCACAACAAAAATTAATAGCACCCAACACCTTTCTTATAAAATTATAAATGCTGTATAGGTTAGCAGCTATCGCGTATAAGTACGTAACGGACGTTGATGGTGCCAAAGGAAACATCAGGAATGTCTGGATTTTTATGCTTAATTGCAAGATAATTCACACAGTGGGCATGTAATACTTATCCAAACACATAACAAACATGTAATTATACATATATCATTGTGCTTTCACAAATTTTTTTGTAAATTTACAGAACAAAAATTAATTTTACATTATCTAAATCAGTAAATTTACATTGTGCTATTATTTTTACACAAATTTTTTAATTTTACACGAACGTTGCCGTAATTATTTATTTACATAGTTTTTCAACGTAAATTTTACATTGAAAATCATTGTAATTTTCCATAAATTTTTAACAGTGTAGTTAAAAAGTGAAAGATAAGATTAAAAAGATAAAAAAATAGCTTCCCCAAATGGGGAACATTCTATTTGATATTGATTGCATTAAAATTAAATTACTATTTATTACATTAACAAATACATCAATAAATATTAACAGAAATGTAAATGATCGAATTTACCCATACTAGTGATAATTGACGAATTTTACAGACGAATTTTTTATTAAAAATAATATGGTCCGGGAGCCAGCGTGCAAGTTTACTAAACCATAAGGTACAAAATTTTTGACCACACAGGTCGAAAGAGCATTGAAAATTAGTAATAAAACCACCCGTCTGCCACTCGTCAGTTAACTTGGGAGGGGCGCGAGAAAAGGGGCATTTTTCGGTTTAACTAAACCATAAGGTACATGGAAAAACTTTATATGAAAAGATTCCTTTTTTTATGTAGATTTCGAATATAGTAGGACAGATGGTTTTAAGTGCAGCGCACATAGCCGCAGACGCGTTTGAAAATAGCGAGCGAGCGAGAGTAATGCGCGGAATAGTATAACAAACAGAGATAGACTTTCGTCTTGCTTTCAAACGATATTTTATTGATATAATTCAATTTAATAAATGCAATATATTATTAATTATTCACTATGTGTTTAATTTCTTTATTGTAACATGTAAAAACGAAAATTACCTGCTTTTTTTATATATTTTTATGTTACGCGAAATTAAAATTTTGAATGTATAGCAACAGCAACTATGAAAAGTTTGATAGTATAAGCATGGCTTACGAAACATCTCATGGTAATTAAAGCTTTATCAAGTACCAATTGAATTGGTGCATTATAGTGTCTATTTATTATTTCATAAATTGCACTCTTGTAGATTTACTTTGATTCTATCATAAATAGTGGCTTGAAGAAAACCAATTTTAATGGTAATTTTAGAACTTCATACATATTGAGGTATTTATTTGAAATTTTATTCTTTAAAGTCTGCTAACCACACTAGCAAGTTTGAAGACTTGGACTATTCTAGCATAATACAGTATTAGCCAAAACTATGAAGCACTGTTATTGGAGTGGAGCAATGGAGCACTAAAAGCTGTTATTTTAATCAAATTAAAAAATTTTAATTAAATCAAAAATACGAAATATAAAAGTATTAGGGCCTTGATTAAATCCTCGATATTTTCGGCAACCTTTATGAGCTAAAATAAATAGTAAATTTTACCTAGATTATGTAGTACTAATCACTACAAGCGAAACAGTCACAAACAAGATTGTTCAGAAACGAACCATTTTTGAGTTATACCAGTCAACGGTTATACCTTATACGCAAAATTCAAAATGTAAATTTTTAAAAAAGTTGATAATTTACGTTGAAATTCAACTTAAAATCTAAAATAACTAAAAGTGTTACACGTATATTGCGGTAATAATGAAAACCTCAAACTTTAAACTTATAATTTATCAAGTCAGCATTATTTTTATGTAAACCGAAAAAGTTTGATTTCATTATGACTCAAAAACGATACGCTTTTGAAAAATTTTATTTGAGTTTTTTCTTTGTAATTATTAGTAAAATTTACTATCTATTTTAGCTCATAAAAGTTGCCAAAAATATCGAGAATTTAATCAAAATTTTGTATTTTTGATTTACCTAAACATTAAAATAAATCATTTTTTTCCTTGAAAGGTAGTGCCATGGGTGTTTTCAGAAAATGGGATTTCTATCAGAGTACGTTGAAGTGGATGAACTCAAAATCGTACACGAATTGTCACAGGAAAATCAACTTATAAAAGAAGACGGATTAAAAATTAGTCAAGAAATCTGTAGAATTCATTCAAAAATCATTAGTTATATTAACTTCCACTAAATACTATTATATAAAAACTTACCAACTCTGATAGATACTATATTGTTTGCAAAAATTCATCTACTATAACGATCTTTGTGACAAATATACTAATTAATATAATAAAACAAATAATTCTGAACGCAATAAAGCTTATCTATTTTCGCCACATTAACAAGTACTATAAATAAAATGCTTTCAAACTTAAATACCTAATGTAATCTATGTAGAATTATTATGTTAAGTAGTCACAAAATATCTGAATTGTTTTCTCGGAATGAATTGAATAATTAGCTAGCTTTGTTTGAAAGCAGCAGATTCACACTTTGGTTCAAAAAGTAACGACATATAGGGTAGAATTGCCTTTGATTACTGAGTTAATATCTATTAAAAACATTTGTTACTGACTTAAAAAAAATTTCTTTTTGTAATTTGGTCAGTATAGGTAGTATTAGGTACAACTTTTAACGTTATTCAGTCTAGAGAGAAAAAAATTACAAATGAAGTTTCTATTGGAATAGGTTTTTTCAAGTCACTTTTCATGATTGCTATTTCTATACCTTTCAGTCTATATTTCGTAAAAATATATTTAAAAAGTAGGTAATTTTCGTTTCTCATACGAGCTTATTCAAAAACCAAAATTTTATAGTTCATGACTTATGTTATAATAATAAATTAATGATTTATTGCATTTATTAAATTGAATTACATCTATAAAATATCGTTTGAAAGCAAGACGGAAGTCTATCTCTGTTTGTTATACTATTCCGCACATTACTCTCGCTCGCTCGCTATTTTCAAACGCGTCTGCGGCTATGTGCGCTGCACGGGTCCGTTACTTTGGCCCCCCCCAGTTAAAATTTTTGGCCAAAAAGCTAGCTCCCGAATCGATATAGCTAGCACCGGCTAGCACCCTAATATTAAAGCTAGCACCATTACAGTTTTTTCACAAATCCACATTGAAACTGGGGGGGGCTAAAGTAACGCTAGCCCCCCCCCAGTTAATATTTTGGCTCCAAAAGCTAGCTCCCTAATCTATATAGCTAGCACCAGCTAGCACCCAAATATTAGAGCTAGCACCATTACAGTTTTTTCACAAATCCACATTGAAACCGGGGGGGGCTAAAGTAACGCTAGCCCCCCCCGTTAATATTTTGGCTCCAAAAGCTAGCTCCTTAATCTACATAGCTAGCACCAGCTAGCACCAAAATATTAGAGCTAGCACCATTACAATTTCTTTACAAATTAGTATTTGATAAAAATGATAAAAATGTTTAAATGTTTCATTCCACTGCGCATGATCCGATATATTTCACACGCTCCGCCCATTCTAAACTTGACTAACAATTTTTTAACAGCTATGGCTTATTGTTAATCTATATTATGTCATTTATTTAAGAACAAAACGATAAAGTTAATAAATACAACCTTAATTATCATAATATATCGCTTTGTATATAGTAGACAAAGTAAAATAAATTTATTTAAAAAAATATCAACAAGACAACTTTATGTGAAAATAAATCACAATTTTCCGATATCTCTTATAAGGTATAGATAAGATAATGACACCTGACTGTTTGACTTGGCGAAACATCTTCTTTATTTTTTAATAGGTCATTATAAATTTCCCATTTTCCGTTGTGTCGTCTCCCATAAGTCAAAAAATGTCCGATACAATTTGGAGTACTTTGAGAAGTTCCTTGAAATGCAACTATACCACGTAGAACATATTTATCGCCATTTATAGAAAAATGTGGAGGTATATCTTCCAAATTTGTTGTGAGTTCTAAAATCATATTACTAGTTGCAATTGGTTCTATCGCAATATATATTCGGTCTAAAATTTTCTTTCGCAAGAACCCATTGTTTCCACATTCATTGCAAGTTTTTCTGATGACATGTTCGGATATATGTGCCTCTAATTTCGTCGGCAGTTCTTGAATAGTATTAAGTTCTACCGATAACCATTTTAGATCACTTTGTTGAATATTTTTGCAATTGTTGCATTCATCCGTTTGCATTCCTATCTTAAAACTTTCTAAAGTTGTATTAGCTATATTGGTTATACTATCTTCACAGTTAATTTCTGTAATGTTTTCTGGCAATGAATGTTTCGGAAAATGTTCGTACAATAGTTCTGCTCGAGTTCTATATGTATGAATGTTCACACCTTTATTCACAACTTGTACTACTAATTTTGCGAACCTATTGCTGTCTTTAATTGATTCTATGTATTCTTTGATAACTAACGAATCACAATATCCAATACAAAATATTTGAATTAGTGCATCTAGTCCGCAAGTGTTTCTTAACGTTATCAATTGCTTGAAGATTTTTAGTGGTTTTTGATGAACTATATTACCATTTCGCAGGAGTCCAATTGTCGTTATATTTATTTTTCTCGTCCAATCGACAACAGCCATTTCTGACTGTGGCTCTAAATATGACTTTCGGGGTCTCTTCTTGGGAGGAACGTTCATTCTCATCCATGATTCTTCAGCGACTCTTTCGGATAATGTTTTATCTTGTGTACCTCTAATATAACATTCTTTACAAAATATATCATCTTCGTATGAGACAGTGCAGTTGTCATTGTTATGCAACAGCAAATTGCATAATTTACATACCACATTGGCACTTCCAATTCCTAACTGACAAGAAGCACACAGATTATCAGGCAACAGAAGATTACGTTTTGGTTGTGAATTATCTGTTTCAGATTGGAAATTGTTAACTACGGATGATTTTTCTACTTGGCTTGTAGTAATTCTATCAACTTGAATATTATCGTTCATATCATACTCTACAGCTAGCTTCATAGCACCTTCGTAGTGCCTGATGTATTCGCTAACAAACTCATCCACACGTAGGGGAAGTTTTTCGTGAGCAAAAATTCTGTTCTTGACTTGATTAAAATTACTTTCAGCCGATGCTGAGCTGGCAATTCTAGGCGAAAATGGAAAATTTTTACACATAATACTGCTCCATAAAGGCAAAAAGTTCGAAATCTTTAAAAAATCGTCGACGAAATGTGGTAGAACCTGTTGATTTCCTCGGTCACCTGTTTCTTCTGGTGTGTTGACTCTATTTTTTGCGAATTCAGATATGTTCTTGCACCAACTTGTAAAATTATTATCGGTTTTAATTTCTTCCTTTTCTTTATCATGTAGCTTTCCCATAACGTCTTCTTCTGCAAAATTTTCCTCATCCATCATCTTGTTGAGCTCAACTGTCCCTGTAGATATACGTCCAATAAGCCACTTTTTATTAATTTCGCAAATTGTCGGGTTGCCATTGTAGTGCCCTTCTGTATCGGAATAAGCAACAATAAACATAGCATCTAATAATAACTGCAAATCTTCTATTCCTTGACATTGTACAACTTGTCCCATACATCGAAGATAAAATGTTCTTGTTAGTTTATGCTGATTTCTAAGACTAGGCCATCTAGTAACGAGCTTTATAAAATGGGCCACGTCAAAACGAAGAAAACATTTAAAAATTTTATCATCATTTCTAAATAGTACCTTGTAACATTGTTCAATGTATTGGTTGAGGTTCTTATACTGAGTAAATGTGTTTGCGCACGAATGCATTAAAGCAAGAGACATATCAGTTACTACTTCTGACGGAGTACATCCTGCGCTTCTAAACCAAACGGATAGCCAATGCGTTATTTCTTCTGTGTTTTGCGAATCACTAAGCATTGATCCAACGGAATATTGTTTTTGATTTGGATACAATATTACAATATCATATAAAAAGATATGCCTTGATTTGCTTCCATCGGTGTAGATAATACGTTTTACAACTGATCCTGTGGCATCGATAGCTATTCTACTATAATTGTTTTCACAATATCGACGATACACAAGAAGCTGAGAATTTGACCACCAAAATACAAAAAAAGGGGAATAGCCAATATTGCGAATAACATTAGAAAATTCTTGAACGTTTTTCATTTCGTAAAGAGAATCAATAGGTTTTTCATTAAGGTAATTCTTTTTCTTTTCTTTACATTTTGCAGCTCTAAGTGTACTGAGTTCAGGCATCATTTTTCCTGTTTCTAATTCGTTATTAATAATCATACTTTGAATTCTACTAGATGAAAACTTCTCATTCACCATTTTATTTACATAGTGAGATCGCAGGTCACCCCGAAGTGGACGTCTGAAATTTAATGTGTGCTTCTTGCTAAAATTTCCTTGAACAGTACAATTCAGTTCCGAAATTTCATTTTGTTGTGGTTCGTTAATCAAAACGCATGTAATTCTTGATTTGCATTCTTTGCAAACTGCCCAAATCTTTAAAAACAGTGGACCAAACGGAAACAATCTGTGCCTGTCAAATGTTAACGTACATGTAAGTGACGAATTTTCTATTAATTTCTTGTGTATTATATTTGTCCAATTTGAATTTGCGAAAACATATGTATTTCTAATTTCACCAGTGTGCTTTGATTTTCTCACAGACTTATCCTTTCTTTTGTATGTAACAAGTTTTTTATCAAAACTTACATATTCAGTCCATGTCAAAGCAATATTAAACCGATAAGTAGTTTCCAGTTCGTCAACACAGTCTTCTTCAATATCAGTGCTAGTATCACTGTTACTGTTAGTATTACTGCATGATATATTACCGATAGAAACTTCTTCGTATATTGCTTGTACATCTTTAACATCATCCGGATAAATTTGTAGAACATTCCATAAATCATAATAATTTTTTGAAACTGCCGTGTAAATTCCAAGTTTTGATATGTTCAGATTATAAAGTATCATAAAATCTTCCGATATTTTCTGCCAAATTGCATTGTGTTTTGAAACAAAACATTTTTTCTCTCTATCGTACAGTGATTCTAATGGAAACTTCAGCAATCCTTCTACAATTGTGTGAATATCAGATTCAGAACGTTTTTTTCCCATTTTAAGTTATATTTGGTATAATTTTTGTTACTTTTCCTTCCCAAATCTCCTATATAGACTAATCCCATTATCTGTTAAGTAGATAATTCCCTAAGCGTATTATCCTTTTTAATCATAACTCGGGGGGGGGGGGGGGTGATAAGAAGTAAATCTTCAATCTTGCTTGTAGCGCCAGTCCTGGCTATTATCGAGACCGAAATTATCTTATTTATGACGTAGTCTTATAATTATAAATAATAAATAAATGATGTCACCCAAGTACGGACCTGATAAGTGAATATTTGAACCTTTCCATACAGGGCGGTTAAATTAAATAAAATTTATTTTACTTTGTCCACTATTATAGTATATCTACGTATTTACTATTTATTTCATATTATACGATATTAGTGTATTACAATTTGATATAGAGAAACCGTGTCGATGTACAAAGCGATATATTATGATAATTAAGGTTGTATTTATTAACTTTATCGTTTTGTTCTTAAATAAATGACATAATATAGATTAACAATAAGCCATAGCTGTTAAAAAATTGTTAGTCAAGTTTAGAATGGGCGGAGCGTGTGAAATATATCGGATCATGCGCAGTGGAATGAAACATTTAAACATTTTTATCATTTTTATCAAATACTAATTTGTAAAGAAATTGTAATGGTGCTAGCTCTAATATTTTGGTGCTAGCTGGTGCTAGCTATGTAGATTAAGGAGCTAGCTTTTGGAGCCAAAATATTAACGGGGGGGGCTAGCGTTACTTTAGCCCCCCCCGGTTTCAATGTGGATTTGTGAAAAAACTGTAATGGTGCTAGCTCTAATATTTGGGTGCTAGCTGGTGCTAGCTATATAGATTAGGGAGCTAGCTTTTGGAGCCAAAATATTAACTGGGGGGGGCTAGCGTTACTTTAGCCCCCCCCCAGTTTCAATGTGGATTTGTGAAAAAACTGTAATGGTGCTAGCTTTAATATTAGGGTGCTAGCCGGTGCTAGCTATATCGATTCGGGAGCTAGCTTTTTGGCCAAAAATTTTAACTGGGGGGGGCTAAAGTAACGGACCCGCGCTGCACTTAAAACCGTCTGTCATACTATATTCGAAATCTACATAAAAAAATGAATCTTTTCATATAAAGTTTTTCCATGGACCTTATGGTTTAGTTAAACCGAAAAATGCCCCTTTTCTCGCGCCCCTCCCAAGTTAACTGACGAGTGGCAGACGGGTGGTTTTATTACTAATTTTCAATGCTCTTTCAGCCTGTGTGGTCAAAAATTTTGTACCTTAGAATTAAAAAGTGAAGGTAGAAAATTTTGGGATATATAAAAAACACTACAATATATATGACTAGTATTGGAAACGTGTATGTATTTTTAGAAAACGATATCATATTAAAACAAAACAAAATTAATTTTATTAATTCAAGATGGACCGAATAGGTGGGCACACGCCCTTTTTTATTACCTAATTTAATTATGGTAAATTTAGATTCCGATTGACCTAAAAATTATTATGTATCTCTTATTTATTTTGTAACCTTCCACAATTTGTATTAACATAATAATATGATATATGTAGGTTTAATAATATATTAAATGCTTTTTTAATTTAAAGCAAAATACTGAGATTATGAACGTAAGTAATTTACATATCGAATTTTTACCAGTTGAAGCTTTTTGGTATTATGTTACGTACATGGTAAATGATATATAAGGCAGTATCAATTTGCATTATTCAGGTTTGTAACGTTTACTTTTACTACTTAGTACTTACGTACTTTGCTTAATTCATTTAAAGCTCGTATTTCGAGATTTAGTGTTGATTACATTTTAGAAGATGGTTTATTACAATTTATTATTGCAATTATGTAAACCTGGTTCTGAGATAACAATTTCCATGTAAAAAATTATATTTCTGATAACTTTAAAAATATTCAAAAAACGAACTGGATTTAGTGAAATTTAGTTCATAATTTTTATTATTTTCAATATTTTACTTTTAAATACTATCAAGAGAATTTATCAAAAATCAATATTTTATGGAAACCCTATAATTGGCCGGTCCGGATAAATTTATCAAAATCGAAATAAAAAATTATAATTTAGCTAAATAAATATGTAAATTAATTAAATTAATATTGTATTGCAAGGTATAGGCGCTTACAATATAGTACGTATAAGAGTTAGCAAGAACATACCTAAATCAATATAACATTTAATTTAATTAAAAATATAATAGTAACTTACTAATATTAATAATTACCAATTAAAATATTATTCAAAATACTCATAAAAAATATTTAGTTGTTTTAAATAGATCACTGAATAAATTAATCAGCAAGAACCAGTATTTTACGTTATTCATTTATGTAATTAATACGGGAAAACCTCTTTACCATTTTGTAATAAGGTATAGGGGGGTAATAAGGCATAGAAGGTCGTTATAAAAAAATCGATATTAAAAAAACATAACTGGAAGTCGTCTAAAATAAAGAAAGTTAAAAGTACCAAAATGAGCCTTATAATCTGTTACTGCAGAAAATAAAGCCCATGCTATTTCTATCAACAAAATACTGCAAAAATTAAAAAATTCAAACAACACACTATTTCCGGCATACAATCTGGACATAAGAATTCATCGTCATCATCAACTACCAATTCTACACATTATTCATGGACCCAGTATCCACAATGACTACATCTTCTGATATCGACCGCAAAGTCCATATAACAGACTGTACATTCCCATTTTTCACCCGTTACAGAAGAAGGTTGAAGATTCGGTTTAAATAAATAAAGCCCGGGCTTTATTACCTGTAATGATGTATTTGTTTTATCTTGAAATTGTAAAAGCAATAATTAAAAATTGGTGATAAAATTTATGGATAAACTACTTATCCAAGGTCATATATAATCATCCCCATATACGCACAACAAAAAATGTTTACGTTAAACTTTACGTTTACGTTAAAAAAAAAAAGTTTACGTAACTACCCACCTGACGGTCGGAAGAAACTCCTTTTACCTGGTCGGGACCTTAATACAATGTATATCCAATATATGTCCTTAGATACATTTGAAATTTATTCTTTGTTATAAATATTGCGGTGGGCCTTATTACCCCCTTATACCTTAGGTAACAACCATAACTTGTATTTAACAAACCTAACCAAATAAAAAAATTATTAGTTTGTTATAAAAAATAAGTTGTACCTATATAGGGAAGTGCAATTTATATTAAATATGTTTGTTAGAGGTGCTGTTAAGCTGCAGGGAGGGCGGGAATATTTCGAACACATTCAGTAATTATTTTATTAATGAAACGAAGATTGAAAATTTCTACAAGTAATAATAATACGAATTAACAATAAATATAATATTAAAACAACAACCCTGTGCTTACAATTTCTGCCCTTAGCGCACTTGCACTTCTAAATCTTCTTTAGCAAATATTTTGACGCCTTAAATGCCGTTATTCGGTATGTTATCTTTCCGTTGCTAGGAGCAGTATTGCAAGCATAGGGAAGTATTCAACGCACACTAAAACCTAAATAAAATCAAGTGTTACTTCTTCAACAATGTTACTTGAATAAGTTAGTGAAACATAAATTATATTAACAATATTCTTAACAAAATTATTATTAGTATATTCAATTGTTAAACGTAGACCGCTTACACAGAGTTTAATTTAAAGTCCAATATCCCGAAAATAGAAATAAGAGTATATTCAATAATAATAATTTTTAACAATTATTTTTCGTATAAATAAATTATAATAAGATTGATAATTTACTAGAAGGAGGGGATCGCTGTTGAAATAATCTTCGATTAATTAAAGTGGAAGATGCAAAGCTAACGGTAATAAATATCTACCAATAAAAAATGGATGCAGAATTTTCATTGTTTTTTATGGCAGAGAAGGCCCATTCCAAAAATTATGTAGCTAAAAGCATTTAGTTTTGCTCGTGTATTTTTCTATTTCTTGAAAAAAAAAAACAAAATTGGTTTGTAAATCCTGTTTCATTTGCCATCTTACCCGATCCCAAAACCGGCGAATATAAAATTTTTTTTGTATTTAAAAAAATAATTTTAAACTATAATCTTAATTTTGGAATTCGAAATATTTTTTTTCAAAGTTAAGGGTTTATAGTGCAAAACTTTGGGCTCAGGTATTTCCCAAAGTTTATGTTCGCTATCTTACCCGACCTCTCCTCCCACACTAATGTCAACGAACAATATTGCAAATGACTGTTACATTGTTACATATTTCAATAATAAACGTTACCATTTTATTTTATAAAACTGTAAGTAAATATACTAAACGATGTTTTAGCTAAGAGTTCATAATTTTAATAGAATCAAATAATTTCTTATAAAATTTATTAGTTGTGAAATTAAGTAGAGACTATTTATAAGCATCGCACAACATTTATGTGTTATTAATCGATGTTATTAATAAATTTTTAGGTTTTTATATAAAATTAATAAATAATAAAAATGATATTTTATTATAGCTATAATAAATAATATCCTAGTATATCCACAACAGGTTATTGCTTTCTTTTGATGCTTTAAATTTTCAAAACGGAAAGAACTTAACTGCAATAAGTACATATTATAACCATAAATAATAATTGTTTAAGGTATATAAGTAACATTGCAGTCGGTCCAAAATTTCTCACAAATGCTTTCGATCTCTTACTAAACTTTTGAATGCTTATACTAATACATCATATAGGTACATATATTTATATGATATCTTTTTTAAATATCCAATTTAATAAAGAAGATATAAAATTCAAGTTACCTAAGTGTTTACAAAATTATTAAATAATATATTTAACACACTCATAAATAAAAAAACTTTCTAACGTGAGATATTTGTTGAGCCAGTCAACTTTGAGCTTTATAAATTGTCCAATGTCGAATTCATAGTAGCTGATAAATGTCAAACATAACTAATGGTTAGTTTAATAACAAAACATGAAACAATTACAAATACTGTTCTGTGGCTGATTTCCTTCTCATTTTCAAATAAAAAATAGTACATTATGCACCAAGGATAAACAGTCTTGTATTAAGATAAATTTAGAAAAATCTACAGTTTAGTTTTATAACACATCCTTTAACAGAATAAATGGCTAAATGTTAAAATGAAATATTCATTAATAAGTGCACTTGACAATGTTAACTACAGGTGTTGATTAACAGTGAGTGAACCACCTACAGAGGTACAAAACAAACGACAATACTGTGAACAATACATTATGAATTGCGTTATATTTTGACTTTGGTGTGTTTAAGATAAAATATTAATTATAATAATTTCCTAGTGTGTTTATTATTTTCCATAATCATAAAAAAGTCATATCTAAAAATAGTTATGGAAATTTCCAGTAATCCGTGCATCCAGCACTGCACCTGTTTGATTTAGAAAAAAAATGTTACAGGCAAACGTTGTTGAAATAAATTATGTATTATTCAACAATAATTGTGTAAAAAATAATTATTGAATTATTGAAAATAAAAATTTTATTTATCGGGAAAAGTCCCATAGGGACTTTTCCCTCATCGCAGGTATGTTACCTACGAGTATAAAACCCAACATTATAAGTGAATAAATTAGTGTAGAATCTTTTATTGATTTAATTGATAACAGCTCAAAAAACAGCTTGCATTTATTATTATCTTATGTACCTAATAATTATTATGTGAATTTTACAGATACATAATTTTACTGTTTCGGTGAATAGAAGATCAATATAAAAGATGTAATCCAGTTGATATTATGCTAAGTAAGCGTTTAAATTAATTGAAACTTCCTGAAGTTTCCGGAAATCAATCTTAAGATATTAAAATTAATTAAAATTTTTAAAAAACGTTTATGCTTGTGTAAGTTGATTTATTTGGATAACCGGTTTTCGAATAAATAACCTTATAGTATAAGCAAATACACGATTTTTAATAATTAATTGTAATTGTAATTAAAATTATATACAAATAAGTAATTATCATCCACCAACGCCATACGATAATAAATTGGTATTAGGTAAGTAGTAGTATTGATACTAAGAAAGAGAAGTAGCTAAATTATCTACTTTTAACAAATAAGTACAGAAAATAATAAGTAAGGAAATAGTAAAAACTTAAACCGGTAATTTACATAACGTAATAAGTGCCCGAGTTAGAAACATTATTATGTACATACAATACTTACTATAATCAAAGATAATAAAACTTAAAGATGCCCAACGCTATACAAATTTATGTATATCCCAATCGACTCCCAAAAGTAGATGGCGACACTAATTATATTTTTTTAGGTTATATTTTAATTTGTTTTTTTTTAGTTTGTCATGTTTTTCGTAGGTTGTAACCATGGAAGTCTATGGAAGTCCATGGTTATAACCAACCATATATATAACCAACATTATAACCAAAGTGATTACCTGCTTGAGATCATCAGACATGCAAATGTTTAACTCAAGATATAATAAATTCAGATAAATTTAAAATTAGTAGGTACATAATAAACTTTAGATAAAATTAAATTTCAACAATATTTTTTTTTTTTTTTTCAATCTTCGGTTCAAATATTAATTTGTACTCTATATAGATATATTTTGACAGAAACTGGGTGTATACATGGAAGTAACCAGATTTGGGATTATCAGAGATTGAAAAACTGGGCACCTAATAAAATAAAAGCATATAAAAATATACAGCAAAAATATCAACAAAATAGTTACCTTGAATAAAAACAAAATATTCTGTTTGTCAAAGTCAAGTTTTGTAATAATTTAGGTAATATTAAATAATTAAAAACGAAAATAGAATTATACCATACAAATATGGGTGAATCGTTTTCCAAATTGAGATCACGCCAGACGATTTGTGGTTTATTAAATAATTTGCCGAACTGGTTCTTCAAGTCATTAACGAGCATTTCTGTGAAGCCCGCCGTAGTGCATCTAAGACATGAAATTGCAAATTCCAACAGTGATTCCAATTGGGTCCCGAATGTTAGACATAAATCGACTCAGACATACGACGAGTTTAAGGAAACTGCCTGTAATAGTTTAAGTTTAAATGCAAATCACAACATAATTTCGTTAAATCAAGAAATTAAAAAACTGAAAACAATACTTACTAAATTTGAATTGGAAGCATCGACGATTGCAATTCCAACTCCCCCACCTCTTCCAATACATTTGTGTTGCAACAGTGATAAAGAAGAAAGCTTCCAAAGTGATAGTAAACAAGTAAATATGAGAAATATATTAAAAGATATTAATAACGTCAAATTAAAACCTGTACGAGAAACGCTAAAAAATCGTATTAATTTTGAAACCGAAGATAATATAAAATTCGATCTTTATAATATATTGAGAAAACGATATGCAGCTATGCATTCACCTATTTTACAAACTAGGTCAAAATATTCACAAATTGAAGACAGCGACGATGAAAATTTTTACGTAGACAACACGATTAAAATTCGTCTACAAAGTGTTAAATAACAAATATATAGTTTTCTCTTCCATAATAAATTAGTTTTAGCATAATTTAAGTTAGTTTCCTTATTATTTTAAAAATATATGTTATACTTTAAAATATACGTTTGCTTTTTATTTCTATGAGTATGAGATGAGAACACTGTGAATCTGAAAATAAACACTTAGACAGTTTCTTCGGAGTATCTTCAAAATCTGCAAATTGATATCTGTAGTATTAGTACCGTAACCAGAAGGTTTTATATCTTCGATAGATCACACGACCGAAGCTATTTCTTCTTATTTTATATCTGTTATCTAGATTTAACAATCTGAACTCGTCTTTCACTAACTTATAAAAAAATATTAGCCAAGTAATTTATTGTCCCCATTTGTTGTTTATTTAGTGTAAATTATTTCAATCACATTGCTTCCAATGTTTTTTTTAATAAAATACCTAAGTACCTACGTACATAATAATATAGTATAATATACATATTATGAGGTATTCCGTAACTCGTGAGCCATAGCAAATACCCCTCCCTCAATTCTTGAGGTCATTCCGGTTCAAAAATTTCTAATAAACATAATAAATATTCCAAAGTGCGCCGTTTCGGATATATGGACAAATTAAAATTTCAAATTGCATGCAGTTTTTTAATTTTAAAATGTACATACTCGTATGTACATAATATAGCATCACGTATCTATTTGAAGAAAATAGTATAAACACTTGATAAGTTGTACCATGTATAAAGTGGCTGGCCACGTTAGTTTTGGCTCAAAATTGTTTACTGTATAAAGTAATCAATAGAAGTATTCTATAATCTGAGTGTCAATTTTGAATCACATTGCATGAAAACTATTTAAAATTGTATATTATGAAAGTATAATAATAGCTGTTTTATTCGAAACTTTTTATTTTTGATCAAAAAGCTTTACACAATTAAGTTTGGACATAGTAATAATATTATATTTAATTTTATCCATTTAAATTGTTCATAACTCCGCGCCGTGATTATTATAACTTGGTATATTTACAAAATTTTGTTCTTATCTTATTAATATGTATAACCCATTATGCTATTTATAATGTGGAAAAATATAATTATTGTACAATTTTAAAATTCAATTTTACAATTTAGAAATTAAAAATGATTAGCATTCTTATATTAAACAACCAAATTATGATTTTATTATTCAAATCTAAACCACCATCATATGTGATATTATATAAACAGAAATTTAAATAACTACTATTTATTGTTAGTTTTACTTGAAAGCCACTAAAATTCTTTAGACATTATAGAGCCGACTAGACGTCATTGACTTAATTATCTTATCAGCTAATGGTAACTATAATAACTAAATAACCATAAAAAACTGCTAAAAATAGGTTTTCATGTGACAATGTTTTAGTAGGTAAGCTGGTGCTTTTTAGATAGATAGCAAAATTGAAGTCCAGGAACAGTCAACATTTTTTTAATTTTTAATTTATGTATTATATACCTGATTTATATTGCTACCTGATATGTTGATTCCTATTATGAAATATTAAAAATAATATCTATTTATTGAACACCCTAACTATTTCCTGAGGAAAAACACCATGTGTAAATTTTTGTTGATGAAAATTTAGTTTTAAGAATTTGATTATGCAATCTAAAAGCAAAACGATGAGATCCCATCATGAATTTATGAATAAACCCAAGAAAAAGCTTGGGCGGAATCGAGGAATTACTTGGATAAGGATACATAAATAGCTGAAAGTATTTTTGGGTGGAATAAAGATTGACTTAAATAAAGCGCAAGGAAAATTATTAAATATATTATAAACGAAGTAATAGAACAGGTGCTAATGGAATAGAAAAAAATTAAAGAAACTAAGCACGCAGCTATTAGAGGACAATACATGTTTAAATAATGTTAAGTATTAGATTTAGATAAAAAAAAAAACAAAAAAAAACGATAACAACAATTAGGATTGGAGTTTTTCCATTTTAGTATTATAGAGATCTTTATTCAGATTTTATAAGCCAAATATTTCCATGATGACAAAAATACTAATATTAACAATTTATTTGCAAAATAATAAAAGTAAGTATAAAAATTTCGTTAATGATAATTTGGCAATCAAGGTAAAATGTATAATATTTGAATTCGAATTAAATCTTTTGGCATTGTAAATTAAAAAAGTTTATGACTTTTAAAATATTTTCATTCGGTTTCCATTTCCACTTACATACAAAAACAACAACAAATTTATGATAGGAAAAAAACGCACAATTATAACCTACCCGTAGTAAAAGTTTGTAGCATATCGCTAGTTTATTGTCACTTTGAAATCAATTCAAAATCACTTTAAAATATTAATATTAATTTTAAATTAAATTGAATTAATTAAACTATTTTTTGATGTGGTACGTTCGAGTATAAGAATATTACTATTATATAAAGTTAAAAAAAATTACAACGCACTATGAAAGCAACTCTATCGTGTCTATTGTATTGTAATACCTATGAAATATTATTTTCATAATTTTAAACAATAGAGTTTCTCAGTATGCTTTTTCAAATTATATTTTCTTTAGTTTCCTTTAGACATACAGTTTTCCACAATTTAAGAAATAAAAAAATCTTTGTACTATTAAACTTATAACTCATTTTATACGTATACGTAACATGAAATTCAAATTGATTATAAAATTAAGATAATTTTTGTTCGTTCATAAAAATTAAATGTTTATAAATCGCCAAACCAGATTTATCATAGTGATTGCCACTAATCAACGATCGATCTAGATAAGTGGCAATATCTTCTATCGAAGTATTGTGTACCCGGTATATATGTTCAAAGTAGATATCGTTATTTTACTATGACATTGACTATCAACACTAAGGTTTTAATATAATTCATTTTTTGACCACTAACCTCTAGCGTTCTCCCTTAATTAATTTTTAGTCTTCCAATTTATTTACGCTTAGTATTATTTTTTTTAAATTTCTAATATTGTATCGAGATTATAGAGAGCTTTTATAGATAAAAGTAATAAATTTCATTTATTCATGAATAAGTAATTAGAAAATCGTTCAATTGAGTTGATTATGCAAAACAAAGGTTATTAGTTGATATTATTATATAATATGAAGATTTTGTGATATATCATGTTCAATTAGAAAAATACAAGGGCATACTAAGTATAATATCTATTTATCTATTATCAAGTTGAACATAGGGAACATAATTGAAGCAACTAAATAAATATTTACAAAATTAAATAAAAACTTTTCAAAAAATTAATATTATAAGTAATATTTTAAAATTTCATTCAAATTGTTTGCAAATTTTTTTTCGATTTTATTTCAAATAAATTATTTCTTCGACCCGACACGTTAAGTTTTAATCATTAAAATTTAACGAGCATTATCGGCATTATAAATATTTTTAATTGTTTCCTTGTAAGGTTAGTAAGTAATTAACAAGAATGAAGTTTTTCTATTACTCACCAATTTGAGTTGAATATTCCACTAAAGATATCTGATATTCTAAATGTTCGATATAATCCACCACAGGACAATTTGTGCACATTTTTTAAAAGGTTTATTTGTTCAAGTTGCTGTTAGCAATAAGTGTCACAGTTTTTAATAGTATAATACTCCATATTTTATGCATGATTTTCATTTTCCACTGGGTAAAGCTTTAGCTAAATATTTATAATAGATTAAACTAGAACACTCCATCCTTGAACAAAGTTAGCAGACCAGCACATACAAAAATTGCCACTTTTAATTAATTATAACAGTAAATTATAATTTTTGATTAATTTGTAAAATTTTTAAATACTTTTTCAATTATATATTATACTTGATTAGTTTATTCACAGTCCCTTTTAATATCAACAGTAAATCAGCATACTCTCATTAAAAGTAATCAAACCAAACTATGGATTGTCATATCTTAATATTTTGAAAAATAAACTCTGTCAGGTGCCGATATTGACACTGAATAAAAAATAAAGAGAATCAAATAATATGTAAAATCATGTCAACACGCTAATTTTCGTACCGAGCGTTCGCCGCATATGTACTCACACGATCGAGACATACAGATAAAAATATATTACCAATCAATGGATTATATTTTAAGCACTTGAAAAAATTTGTTGTTATATTTCGTGGTTCTCTATGTTCGAAATTGTTATTAAACTACGATATGTGTACTACAATAACTACAAAAAGTAGGTAGACCACCTCCGCGACATAAAATACGAATGCTGGGCAGTTAAGTACCTGTACAGGTGAGCAGCGCAGTCGCGTATCATCACCGCGAGGTCACTGTTTACATATCAGCTTGTTACTGATATTTTCCTAAAAATATAAATTTTTTACTAATTAAGATAGTGGGTAATCAACTAAAACTCCACTAAAATTTTCGTTACAAATTTATTACTTTACACAAAAGAGGACGATTAATAACTAATGTCAAGTCATCTGCAATATTGCAATCACTTATCGTGATAGATTACGGTCATCAAAAAATTCCAATAATGCAAAAGCAATTAGAATCAAGTCACGAAAATTTGCAGGTTTTTTAATAATATGTAAATAATTGAAAGTAATTTTCTTAATAGGTACACTATAATATAATTAACTGCTCATAATTACTGTTCATTAATTATTAAAATTTATATTCATATTTTCTAAGAAGATTTAATATGTTACAAATACGTAAGAATATGTTGTACCTGCTATATTATTTTTTCTAGTACATAAAAAAATAATATAAAATTTTTATAATACATTATTTTACCTTGCGCCCGAGGCAAACTTTTTTGCGTTCTATTAGAAAAAAAGGTACGTGATGCAAAATCACTAGATAACAATTTTATGTATGTAATTTTTTTATGTCAGTTTGTTTATATCGGTTTGAAACTTATGTTAGATGGATGACCGCTTCGAGAGCATCTTATCGTTGTCCTCGCCCTAGTTCTTGCTATCACTTATAAAAAGTTATTAACTATTTAAACACCTACCTTAAACTAATGCATTTTCACTAACCCTCTTTGCACTCTCCAAGCATTGCACACTTGTTTCGTTTCCATACATTCATATGCCTAATCATATTACATCCTATTTTGTTCAACGTTTAAATTTTTCTATATTTCACACATTGGAAATAGTTGTCAGTGAGAAAAATGTTTTTAAAGTTTAACGTACATAAAGTGTTCAATTCTCATGTTATAGTAAATTAAGTTACCAAAGCCGTTGCTTTGAATTGTAAAACTGCTGCTTATGTCATTTTATAATTTCTCCAAGTAAGGTTTGATGTTAAAGTGAAAATTTTTTCCAGCTTGCAAGTATTTCGATAATTGCATTTGCAAATTTATAATATGTAAATTTTGTTTACAGTCACTTTAGATTTAGTTGAAATATTCTTGAAGTGACCGCAAACAGTATCCATTTCAACTTAGTCATCTTGTAGAAGTTCGCAATAATTTATTGTCTGCCTTCGAAATTTGAAAAACCTAAAATGGTATTTTCGATATTTGCTGTACGGTACTTTCAAAGGAGTCCTATTTTTTTTAAACTGTGCAACGCTCTTCTGTATACTTTTTCATTTTATGATCAACATTGGCATATAATTTAATAACTTGAAGTTCCTGCCTTCAAACTAACTACTTCAGATCTTAAAATTCTTTATTTTAAGATTAGATATATTTAATTTCCTGTAGTACCGTTCATTTTCAAAGTGCTTATCTTTTTAGGCTTACATTTAGCATAATGTAGAAAATAAACCAAAAATAAAAAATTTCAAGCAGTTTTGTGCTAAAGTAACATTTAACAAAGCTGAACAAAACGTTAGATTAATAGAATTTCAACTGTAAAGCGAAGAAAATAATTAATTAACTAAATAATTAATTTTTCTATGTATTGTATTTTCTTTACTTTACTGTTAAAATTTTATTATTTTAAGGTTTTGTTTAGTTGTGTTAAATGTTATAATGATCTAGGCAAAAAATGCAACATTCAATTAGGTTTGCAATTTTCGAGATAGATAACAGAAAAGCCACATTTTGAAAAAAGTGCTCTTTGTCACATACTATAAAAATAATGTACGTACTGATAGGACAATAAACAATATTAAATATATAGGTAATATAGTTATTGTGTTCTGCTATTACTGCAACAAGTATTATTTAATTAAGGAAATGGTCTCTTGTGAAATAAGTAAAAGTGGGTGATTGATATTTTAGGACAATATTATTTAATTTCATTAGTGTTTTACAGATCAATTAGTTTTTCAATTTATTATTTAAAAATGAATAAGTACTTTAGAATCTAGTTTTATTATAACTTAATTTGTACTTTTCTAACAAAGTAGATAATGAAAGTTGTTTTCTTAATAATTACTAACCCATTAATTGCATCGTAACTAGTTTACCTACACCCAATCAATTCTAAAATAACTTAAAATTGGTCGCAAATAACATAAATAAAAGGTATATTGTGGGTATAACTATAATTTTTCTTAAAAACATAATAAATTAATAGGTAATATAAATTAGCCTAATATGTTAAAAATAAATACAAAACAATAAACATACACTTTTATATCTTATTAAAAATTATCTTTGTATAAGGGAAATATTTTCTATGGTTTCTTTAGCTCCAGTATTCTATTCCAAAATATTGCTATAAAAAATGTAAAATTTCAGCAACTAACTTATAAATTAATCAATCGTTTATCCATTTATACATAATATGTAGGTTATAAAACTTATTCAAAATTGAAAACTTAATTTTGCATTAAAATTTAGTGGGAGAATTATTCAAACCAATAAGAATCATAAATTTTAAGTTAATTAAGTTTTCTTCCATTAAACTTTAATGTCATATTAAATTTTATTAGAAAATTGCTTCCAAAAGGTTAAGCGGTTTATAATTATTATTGTGAGTAACATGTTATTGGTATACCGAAAGCAGAATGGCAGACCTCTAAAAAAAACTTTTCAAAATTATGTATTTTGAAAGTTGTTGATAGAAGCTAAACCACCAATGATTCCTTTAAATTATTAATTAGTTATATTATGTGGATGTTTACATAGTATTCCTGATTCACTACCAATCAGGTTAAAATTTTTCGTTTCGAGATATTCGCATCCGAAGTTTCTTTGCAGATGCAATCCAGTCGTAAGAATGACGATACAACTCTAGAAATTTATGTACGATTATTATTATTAGTTTTATCATGTAGAAGCAATATTATAAATAGTTATAACAATAATATTTATTTACAGATAAATCTTTTTACGACATTTATAAATTAATTACAAACAAATTTACGACATCTGTTCGTGGCGTATCTGCATAATAATAATAATTAATTTTAATTTTATTTTCAACGGGTGCGGGTGTATTCAATAACAGGAAATATTATTCGTAATAATATTCTTATGAACATCCAATACCTACGTATATGGTTATGGTATGTATGTAAGCCTTTTCTTGTCTATTCTCGGTACAATTGAACAACTATAGCATAAGTAATTTGGCACTATACAAAATTTGAGATCAGGAGTCTTAACTTTTTACCCTAATTTAGCTCAAGTTACCTCACAACTTCACATTTCAATTGTTCTAAATAACATAGATCATTCCTCTAGTACTCCCCTTACATTTTTTAGGAAAAAAGGTAGAATTAGGTACTGTAATAAATTCCTGAGCATCAGAACTCCCGAAAACGCATAAAACTAATTTTGCTTTTAGGAAGGCAAAATCGTCAATAAGTTTTTTCTAATTAATCATTTGGTCAAGTAATTTTCTTCTTTTGAGTATAATTTCAGATTTCGTAGAAAAACTCTGTGTTAGACAAAGTATAGCCAATAAGTAGCCATCAAACTTTGATTTGTCAACATCACAGAATTTCTTTTCTTCCTATAAATTATCGCAAGCAATACCACAAGAGCTTTGATTTATCCGGATAATTTTTAATTTCAACGAATACGTGATTAGCAATTTAGCGAGAGAAAACTTGGTTGAAAAAATCACGAGAGCGATCGAGCGTCAGCGAGATTGCTCGAGTGATTTTGTCTAACCAACAGTTTTCTCGAGCCAAATTTTAAAAGCACGTATGAGTGTTCAGAAATTAAAAATTATCAGGATAGAAATCAAAGCTAGTGTGGTATTTGATAAGATAATTCCGCGAATAAACGATGAAATTGATTAAGTAGATATTAATACAACAGTGTTTGGTTTATTTCAAGCTGTAAAGTAGGTTTAGATCGAATGAGCATAATTATTATGAACAGTAAATGCGTCTGTTCCGTGTGACCCCAGCATAATAGTCACTTTACGCCAACATAACCTAAACTTATTTGATGAAGTACATTTTTATTTGCCATAAGTACATACAAAGTACATCAGGTTTTCGGTATAACAATACCAGCATTTTCAAACGTCGTGTCGTAGGTGTACATGTTTTCAAGAAATCAAATGTGATTCATTTTGACTTGCTTATTTTTACAATTTGAATTAAAACTAATAAAAACTCATAGGTAAGAAATGTCTTAAATTGAGTTTCAAATTAAATTAATTTTTAGCACATTGTGACATTAGGCAGAGACGTTAAGTGGCTTGAATGGTTAAAACTTGATTTTGAGATGTAACGAATGTAATCTTCGTTGAAAGTTTTTACTAAATATAATTTGTTTTCAACATACAAGAGCTTGCTGAACATTCTTGAAGTTTCCCAATCCCAGCGAAGAGTTTGAAAATATTTGTTGTAGAATTATCGGTAAACAAATCTCGAGCCAGATCCAATAGTGAAAAGCATAAATTGGTTTTTAATTTACTATAAAACGGATAATGGATAATGTTGGTAATTAAGAAAATTGAGAAGAAATTGGGTCTTTACAGGACCAAGATGTTCTCTAATTAATTACTTTATAAAAATTTAACAAACCTTATTCTAAATTAAACACAAAAAATTTAACTAAACTACTACTTATTTAAAACTACAATTATTAAAAATACAATTATTAAATGTGAATGCAGGTTGTGTCACGGGTACATTCGCATTCGATTGTAATTCCACCGAGTCCTGTATAATTGTTGTATTAGTTAAAGTTGATTCACTAATTGCAGTTGTTGAAGTTGTTGCAGTATTACGCATATTGTCCACCAAGTTCCCATGATGGGTTCGATCTAAGTGTACATATGGTTTAATACCAGACGATGAGGAGTGGCCTGTTAATTGAATTACTTCTTGCTCGTTCACGCCTGCTTTTAACAAATTTGTCACTGCACTGCTTCTATTCGAATGATTAGTGATTTTGTTTGAAATTGTATTTAAACCAATTTGGGCCGCAGAACTTTTTGTCCACTTTAAAATCTCGTTAATGCCTATTGGCATATTTTTAAACCACCCTTTCGAATCCTTATTTTGCCAAAATGGATTTGGTGTTAAAAACAACCTATCTGACGTTAGATTGTTTGAATTTCGTTTTTCAAATATTTTTTTTAGTAACCGCACCGGACATAAATTATTATTTCTTAAATTTGGAGCAATCCACTTGCTGTCGGAGCATCTGCTTGATCCCCCCTGGCAGGTTTTTGAAAAGACAGGATTATATTCAACACGTCTTGTGGGTGTTCCATCGGCAAACTTTTCATCTTTAAAAAAATGAATTTTACATTGAGCTGCTTCACCTCCTCTCCATGCCAACTCGAATGCAACAATATGAAAAAATTTTTTCAGTAACCCGATAGGCGTATCTTCATTATGCAATTCTGCCATTTTAAAAATATCTTCTTTTGGTAAAGAAATTGCGCTACTTTTTCTTTTCTCTACACTAGCTTGTAGTTGTTTTCGCTTTGAATTGCGTGCTTTTCGTGCTTCTGTGAACTCTATGTCCGAAAATGGATCAAATTTGATGCCAAACGTTTTAAAATATTTTTGTTGTATTAATTTCGCTGTGGTATTCCACATTGTTTTTACAACATATTCTTTATAATCTTCTCCGTTTTTTTTCTTCATATTGAAACCCCAATCCAATAAAATTGAAGCAACATCTTTCACAGATTGAGGTGATTTTAAATCAAATGAACGCAATTCACAAAATTGTTCAAACTGGCTCCAAATTGAACAATGCGATTTTTTCGTATTTTGTGGCGTATCATTGTCTATGGAACTTAATATACCCTCCGTGGATACATTGCCAAAACGCGTATTATTCATTTTAATTAGATTCACACTAAGCACACTAAGTTAATATGACTAGTAGTAGTAAAACAAAATTATCTACGTCAAAATCAAACAAAATTTTACTAAATGTCAAATCATGGCATTCTGAAAAACAAATGATGGTGCATTTCATTTAAATTATTTTTTTTAATAAAAATATGCCGGTAAGAATTGGAAAAAAAGTTCTGGGTCCCAAATTGGTTTAAATACAATTTAAAAAAAAAAAACTAAGTACTCACATAGAAATAGTGCTGTTACAAGATTATTAAAAGCAGGCATTAATGAACAAGAAGTGATTAAATTGATAGGGCACTCCACATCGTCTACTATTAGACCATACATGTATACTTGGATAGAACCCATCACGGTAATTTGGTAGACAATATGCGCAATACTGCAATAATTGTACAAGAAATTAAACAATTACAATCGAATGAAACGACACAGCCTACGATCATTTAATAATTGTACTTTTAAATAGTTCAGTTAAGTTTAGAATTAAGTTTTTTAAATTTTTATAAAGTAATTAGACGGTCAAAGTGTTTTACAGTAAAACCTACCACTTACAAGAAATATACCTGTAGTCGATGCTTGACTCGAGCAAAAGCTTATGTTTTATTTATAGTTAATTTTTAAGAATAGCGAATAGCTATCAAATCTTTTATTCTCATTCATGCATAATATTATTTATTATTCATATAATTTTCTTATTATATTTTCAGTTTATAAAAATTGGAATCAATGCTTCGAAAGTTTCCACCCCAGAACAAGTAAACAATAATTTTTATTGCTACGAATTAAATGTTATTTATAAATTAAATACAATATGTACATACAATATATCACTTTTGAAATAGTAGTAAATGATTAGATTTGCTTATTAAATTTCATTTTTATTTTCAACAATTTTGCCTGCACGTCTTCAAATATCTAACCTACAAATAACACGTTATAAATTTAAACACTTTTAATCAACCAACCTCCATAATTATATTAATATTCCGTCACATATTTATACGTACTGATAATTTATACAGTATCGTGCATAAATACGTATAAAACTTTAAACTTAAAACTTCATTTCGGTTGTCATGCCAAAAAAGGTAAACAAAAAAATATCCGCTAAATTTATCCACTTGCATTTTCTCTTCCTTCCTTAGTACGATTTTTATCCGCTAGCAAACTTTGACGTTTGACGTTTCTTATGCATTGTTTTATACATGAGTAGAATTATCGATACTCAACGTCATCATAAACAAACTCTAAAGCTTCAATCCGTCTTGAACAGAGATTCATTTAAAATTAGCACCCCCCGGTTAATATTACTTCTAGTCTAAATTATGCTTGTTTATGTTTATGTTTGATCTATCATTTCTCATCAATTTAAAAATTATTTATCAAAACAACTTAATTTTTGTTTTCACTGATTTTTCAGCCCACGCAAAATCAGCAAAAATGCGATGTAGAAACAACAAGTGTCTTCTACAAAGTACATATTTTTCATTGAGGGATTGAGAAAACCTTTCGTTTTGAGAAAAGTTTCTCAACTTAATTATTGTAAATAACTTGTTTAGATGATGTATGAGTCATACTTTGTCAGTTATTCCTGTTTAATCATAAATAATCTCTCTATCTCTATTTTACAATATTTGACAAATAACACAAGAAGCTTTAAAATGAGCATGTTTCTCATATTGGTATGAACGACAAATAGAAATAGCCTATTATCCTAAATTAATGTTCTCTGATTTACCTAAACTATTACTGAACCAGCAATATACTTAATTTACTAGCGCAATTTGGAAAAACATACATAGTAACTCTTTTTAATTTATTATATAATATAGTGTTTTAGTTTTCAAATAAAAAATAACATAAGGTAACTGGGAAACCCAATAGGTTTGGTTTGAAGGATGCAAGTTACGGTTAGAATAATAATTGTAAACACTGTAAACAAATATTTAATCACAGTAAAAAATAAATTAAAAATACCTATGTAATTTTTTCAAACTTAAAATATAAATTTAAGATTTCAACGCAACAATTTTCGCAGAATTTTCTTCTCAAGCACCTGATTAAAACATTGTATTCTTCTGCAGTAGGTACACAGAAAGAAAAGTGTACTTTTAAAATAAAAGATTTAGTTTTTAATATGAATAATGAAAGTTTTGCTAAAGCCTTACATTTAATTTGAAAGAATTGCGACTAACGCTACTTTCAAACACTGCTTTTGATTTAAATATTGTTAAATTGAAGTAAATTGTTGTCAAAACAATTGTATATACTTTTGATTAGCAAGAAAGAACCTATTTGAAATTGAATAATTTTAAAATAAGTATGCGTGTCATATCATTTCAAAAGCAAAAGCTTTTAATATAGTAACTTCTTGTTAAAATGAAAACTTATACAGTGAGTGTAGAAAGTATTCGTCACCTCCTATATTACCAATGTAAATTGCTCATTTTGAAACCGTTTTTTGACATATAAAAATCACTTTTACAGCAAAACTTTTTAGACATCTTTTATTAAAAATTTCTTTATCTTTAATTTTGTATTTATACATTTTTCTATTTTGTCGCCCCGTTTTTGACTGGCAGCGACTTAAACAAGACTCTGAAAAGTACAAAAAATATCGTCTCCTGTATCTCAAAATCGGTGCAACAAAATGGAAAAATGTATAAGTAGTTTTTATGGAAAAATTTATTCCCTACATTTTTGTTTATATACATTTTTCTATTTTGTCACACCGTTTTTGAGATACAGATGATAATATTTTTTGTATTTTTCAGAGTCTTGTTTAAGTCGTTGCCAGTCAAAAACGGGGCGACAAAATAGAAAAATGTATAGATATAAAATTGAAGACAATGAATGTTTTAACAGAAAATGTCTAAAAAGTTTTGCTGTAAAAGCGATTTTTATATGTCAAAAAACGGTTTCAAAATGTTCAATTTGCATTGGTAATATAGGAGGTGACGAATACTTTCTACACTCACTGTATGTTATTTTGAAAGTATAAATATTCATTTTGATGTGCTAGTTTTTAATAAGATTACAATGTAACTTGCAATTCTGCAAAATGCAGGTTCTATTTATAAAAATTAGTTGGTATCAGCCCCATTTCAGTTCTTAACTTAACAGTTGATGTAGTGTAAATTAAATATTTATAATTTTAATGGATAATTACCAAAACTTTACATTTTAACTACAGTAAATCCGTCTAAGGTAAATCCAACCTATATTGAATTACCGCCTGTTAGCGATTTAGAAGAAATTGGTGTTGTTATAGTGAAATACATTAATTTGATAGTTTATTAAAAAGTTTATAAATCGAACTGGCTTATGATTTTTTTTTAAAAGGTGAGTACATTATAGCCCATAGAATTTTTATTTAAAAGATGTAAATAAGATAGATGAAATACAACGGTTTTATTTAGGAAAGCAAATAACAAGTACCTATACGTTAACGATTTTCACTTGCAAGAATTGATACCCGAATTCAATTTTGGTTTAAGAACATATTTGAGAAGGCAACTTAAACATTGGAAAGCTACAACTGAAGTAAGTATCTACCTACATATGAACATAATTACTATGTATAATATACAGTGGCTCACAGAATTGATGGCAGTTCTACGTTGCAATGCAATTTGTAGCTTTTCAATACTATTTTTGACACATAACTAACAATCGATTTTACAGCAAAACTTTTTAAACATTTTTTGTTGCAAATTTCATGGCTTTCAATTTTGTTTATATACATAGTACCGTTTCTGAAATACAGATAACAATAGTTTTTGTATTTTACAGAGCATTTTTTAAATCACTGTAACACGGAAATAGTGCGACAAAATGGAAAATGTATATAAACAAAATTGAAGGCAATGAAATTTTCAATAAAAAATGTCTAAAAACTTTTGCTGTAAAATCGATTGTTATGGGTCAAAAATGGTCTTGAATAGGCGCTTACAAGATAATATGAAATTTAAATTTTAACAAAAAGTATTTATACAAGAATCTTTTTTTAGTTTTTACTTTTTTGAACTTAATTTAATTATTTCTTTCTTTTTTTACATTTATATATCCTTTTAATAATTTGTTGACAATTTTATTTTATAATGTTAATTTTTTTTTAAGTTTGGAGAAGGTGATGATAATTCCATGCACTTTAACAGTTACATCAAATATTAAAAAATGGTTGGAATCTGCGGCTTCTTCTAGCGAAAGTGAAACTTGAAGTGTCTTCTTGTCTAGATCTACAGGGTAGCAGTTTGAAAACGAAAGAAGCTTATTATTTTAAAACACTTTATTTTTATTTCTTTTGAAGATTCCTAAATCATGTAAATTATGTTGTCATAAGTATTTATTTATATTTATTTATATAAAATTAAGTATTTTGTTAGAGTTAAATTTTTGTGGGTTCTTTATTTTTATTTTGTATTCTGTTTTATTTCTTATTTTTAGTATTATTTCTTCAATTTCATTTTTTATTTTTAGTTTTATAGTGTTTGTTTTAAGTTTTTATTTTGTTTTAGTTTTTTAAAAATATAAGTATACCTATATACTTTTATTTTAAAATAAAAACCATTAACCAATTAACAGTGGCATTAATTCAAAAAAAAAATCATAACTATTATTAAAACGAATAAAAGTAATATTAATTTGACAGTAGCTACTTTTAAATTAACATTAGCATCAATTCAAAAAAACAAATCAATCTACTTTCAATTTAAATAACTAGTGTTGTTGATTTGATGTTGGACTAACATTAAAACGAATAAAAATAAGATTAATTTGAGAGTAACCGCTTTTGAAACTTGATATTATTTTCGAAAGCAGTTGCTCTCGAATTAACAGTAGTATTACTTCAAAATAAAAGTGGTGCTACTGTAAAATTGAAAGTTTTGATGTCTACGCTCTTTTTAAAAGCAAATAATGTTAATTTTAGTGCAATGCTTTCAGTTTTACTGCAATATTTTTTTGCGTGTACTGAATATGTATTACATTGTAAGAGTTTTTCAATAAAAGTATAATGTCCTGCCATTTTTACACGAAAAATGTAATATCAGCAAAGAGAGCACTACTATAATCTTGATAGCGAGGTACATTTTATCCCACCTTTCAATAATATTTTGTTATAATTGCGGATCTACTAACACGAATAATTTCGGATTATTCCTACTGACATGTTCTTTCACGTATTCCTACAGAAAGAAGTTCAACGGGGTCAAATTGTAGATCCTGGTGGCTAATTTTGGAGATTTCACGTCCTGAAAACTTTTGCCTAATAACGGTTAATAGTGTCAATGTTTCATCAGCTGTATGACACTCAGCAGAAACTATAGGTCGTCCAGGTATTACAGTATCTTATAATTCTCACCACAAAAATCGGTTACGGTATCGAAGCCCATTCACGGTTACAAAAGAATCGATATTTCTGGGTCTTTATGAACATTTCCTAGAACCATAGCAATAAGCTCTTGTGAGCGACCACTATATACGCATATGGTTCTTTTTCTTCATCATCTACTGAACTAGATTGTTGAAATTTTTTTTGCTACTTCTACTAATTCTACTTACGATTCTACTGATAGTCAATTTTTTCATTACAATTTTTACAAAATTGCATGATTCTACCGTATATATTATGTACCTATATGCCTCCATTATTTAATATACCAAAATTTTACTTTTCAAATATTATAATAACCAGACGTATTAAGTGCGCTATCCAATTTCCAATACCTTTAGAACTGTTAAGTCAAGAAATTTTGTAAATTAAAATGTTATTCTTTGTAAGTGCGAAAAGCCTTAAAGTTTATAATTCAAAATAGAAAAATTTTAATGGTGAAACGATACATATTATATTTACATTTGAAAATTTAAACCAAAAGTAATTAAATTGAACTTTTATGTTTACTTTTCTAAGTGTTTAAAAAAATAATAAAATGGTTTCCTCATATTAACTTCTGTATGGCGTTTAACAGCATAAATAAAGGTATATCGCTAAAAATAAAGAATTATTAACATATATTATTAACAAGTTACAGTTAAGTTTTGGCATACACTGGAGGTAATTTAATTATCATATTTTAACTAAAATGGTGCTAAATACTTTAATTTTGTGGTGCGTGATTTTATAACTTGTGCATTTAATAACGATAATTAGCTAACACATTTAATATATAAAATACGTTAATACAATTAACGAATTGAGCAAAAAAAAAGCGTGTAAGTTTAATTACCTTTGACGAAATACTACGATTTAAATGAACCAATCAACATGTCTCGTCTGTTTGAAAATAAATAAAAATGAGAATATATCGTTAAAAAACCTATTAACCTAATAAAAATTGAGAGAGAATTAAACATTCTAGAAATGTAAAAAAATTAGAAATAAGCAATAGAATTGGAAATGTAATTAACACAGGTGCTGATACAGGATTTCCTTTAAAGGGAGAGGGGGCAATTTTTGTATGATTTTACCTATCTTCCAGAAAATTTGTTATTCGATTTCAAAATGTTGTAATTGATAAAAATTAAGTGCTTCGGTCTTAAATCAAGGGGGCGGGGGCAGTTGCACCCATTAAACTATTGCCTATACCTATTCACTTTACAAAATACTTTCGTTTCTAGGGTTGAAAATATCATAATAGTTGTAAAGCTGATAATTTTTCTTTAATTTTTTAACCAGCTATGTATTGAGATATACCTAACTTTTTAAATTCACTTTTTTAATTTCTATAATTACCTACTCAATTTAATAGAACTAATCAAAACATTAAAATAATAGAATTTTAACAGTAAAGTAGAATATAATACCACAAATCTACTTGAAATTTTTTATATTGGGTTCATTTACTATTAACACTTCTTCTAACGTAAGTTATGACTTTTGAGTAATAAAATAATAAAATTATTATATGTAATTTAAATAAATTAATAAACTAACTAAAATATAATCGTAGATTTTAACTCAATAATGTGATCGTGTAAAACACACTGAACGATAACTGCACAGTTGTGTGACAGACATTATTTGTTTAAATTTTATAGTAAATCTGAGTGTATATTTGAACTGAAATACAAACATGTAGATACCTTCCAAATTTCGATTCCCATTTCTGTTCCGACATGTGCACGGCGTTTAAAACTTATTTTTATTTTTTTCTGAATTTCTAACAATCTTCTTATCGTGAATTTGGAACAATTATAATTTCTATTCTCTCGAGCTATTTTGCGACAAATCAGAAAAATTACCTGCCATGTTGGATCGAGGGGTTAATACATTATCCAAAAGTTAGTATACACAAGAATTTATTCTTAAATGTAAACTTTTTTATTATTCTTAATCGATTAACTCCTCAAGTTAGGTGATATATAACTTCATTGAGGACCATTTTTTAAAAACTCGACAACTACAGTTTTTCTGTATAATTTAATACCTACGAATCAAATGCATTGATTAGTTTTTCGAAAACTTGATAATTTCAATGCTAAAATTTTGTTTATAACCAAAACAGTGGATTCATACAATCGCTGGTTGAGTTACAGAGCAGAAATTCTAGGTTCGAATCTCGGACTTGACAAAATTATCTAGTTCGACCTTCCGGTGTGCATCAACATGTTGTGAATTTAAGAATTAATTCTATACTTATTTACATAAGTCTGACCAATTGACATAACGTGAAGGTCAAAATTGATAAAAAAATCATGGAAGTATCTTATAGCTCGACAACTATCTAGTTCTCAATTTAAAAACACTCAAATTTACTACTACATGCTTGGCTTATTTATTATTATTATTTTCAAAAACCTTTTTCGTCAAATTAAAATTTATTTATCTAAAACTTCATTCTCACTCATTTTCGAACTCACGTCAAATCTACCAAAAAATCGTACGGAGTTGAATCGAAAGCAATGAGAAGCGAAAAGTCTTTTTTTTTCAAAATATAATTTTATAATAATAAATAACTGTTTTAGATGTACGAGGTATGCACCATATAGTTGGTAAGGTAATTCCCATTAAATTATAAATAAATTTCTAATTTGCAACTTAACTAGTGACAAAATCGGTTCAGATTTGAAAATGTATGTGAAATTATTTCGAGTGGCAAAACGAAGCCGAATACCAATTCTGCCTACTGGACTTTTACGACTACTATGCCTTATTTAACTGAACCATATAATGAACAATAATTATTGCAATAACAAAAGTTAATATCTTCATGCACTTAACCTTTCTATTACCAGAGAAAAATAATTAGAAACGAAAAAAATCCACGATGGTAGAAGAGAGAATGCATAATATATTAATTTAAAATATATTACATTGCAATGCGTCACGACATTAACATACAAACCTAGCTGACTGACATTTACAGCCCTTGTCAGAAGGTCAATGAAAATTTATATAAAACATATCAATTAATTAAGCAAAATTCAATAATTAAAATAAATATAATATTAAAAAGTCAATTAATATTAAATTAAAATTTAAATATTACTAGGTAGTCCAGTCAATATAATATAAAGGTTCTTACCCGACAATAATTACAAAGAAGGTGCATTTTTGGATTTAAATAGGAAAATGATATTGGTACACAAAGGTTTTCGATGAATTTTATATTTTAGATATACCGAGTAGCCGGCAATTAATCGTAGGGAATTAACATAGAAAATTGTTTCTTTTTTCTAATTCCTTCTTTCCATTATAATGATTAATGAAAAATATATGAATCGAAAGATGTTTTTTCCACATCTAAAAATATGCAATCTTATTTGCTTTTTAGTAATTATAGGTAATTGCTAAAAATACAAAAATAGAATTTTAACTTAGGTTTTTTAATAAGTAATGCTTTATCTCTCCAAAAACAATTGCCAACTATTTACTTTGCCTGATTAAAATAAATTTTAGTTACAATGAACGTAAACAGTCTTAACGCTGTTGAAGAAAAGGTTACAAAGGCAAGGCAAACAAAGTTATTATAAATATCAAAGTCATTCACACATAGACAGGTTGCGTTATTTATTTACAATATTGATTATTTTAGGAATAGTAAAACTTTTTATAAAATTTGATTTCACATTTACTGAATGCATGATTTCATTAATTAATTATTTTTAATTTTTGATTATTTTGTATTCTGCATCGTATTTGGAAAAATTTTAAAGTTATACGTTAGGCCTGAAATAGACGAATCTGGAAGCAAATAACGAATCACAACCACAAGGCAAACTTTTGTACATTAGATTTTCTTTTACGAGGTTTTTAAAAGTTTTGTTCGGATTTCTTCTTAGATTTCCTCAAGATTTCTTTTGATTTATGAAGATTTCTTAAATTTTCTCAAATTTTCATTTTCTTGAACTACATAGATATTCTTTCAGAAAATCCGAAAGTAACCTTCGCAGAAATAGCCTATGGATGTTGGATATTTAAAGTTAGTCTGTCGGACAGACTTCTCTATTTCCTGAAAGCCAAATGACTGAAGAAATTAGACATAAAGCCTGTCTAAAGAGCAAAGTCTCTAAATAATTTTCATTTAAAGAGAACTGATAGATTACACCCAAAGAACACATGTTCTGTCAAAACACCTGTCATACAAATGTCCGAAATCCAAAAGCGAAAACAAAGACAAAATAGTTGATGAGAGTGCCAGATAAAGAATGAATTGCTGAGTTATTTCCATGTCATCTCCTATTTTTGCAAAGGCATGAGTGGATTGATATTTGTGCGTTTTCGATTTTGACGCAGCGTATTGAACCCACCCGGCGACGTTGTTTGCGCTGCGTAGATTTTGTCGATAAAATACGCGACGTTTTTAATAGTGGCGTAGCCAGGAATTTAGCTCGGTCCCTCTCTGAACTATTTAAAAAAATATATTTAAAAAGGCTGACAAAGGGTTTATTACAAAAGATGTTTAAATGGATCATTTCAAATTTCGAATTAATAATTTCGGGGGGGGGGGGAGGCAGCCGCCCTTATGGAAATAATTTCTTAATATACTATTTTGCAAAATCTTGAAATGTATTTTTCCACGTTAAAAAGAAAAATTTGTGTCTATTTTCGTAACTTTATAGTGATTATAGTTTTTTTAAACACAAAAAATCTTTGGTAATATTTTGGATTTTTTTTCTAAATATTTGGCGCTAGTTTAGATAGATAGATTGGATGTTTGGTGGAATGTGCCTTACTGAAGATCGGTGCTTTAATACTGGATATTCATTGATGAAAAAATAATTTAAAAAAATGTATCACTTGACAAAAAAAGCTATAAATCTAATAATGTAAGATTCACGTTTAAATTTAATATTATTAATGATTATAAAGATGTCATTATTAATTAAGTATACTAAAAAGTATTAAAATGATAAATAATTTATAAATCTATTTGATGCAACATAAGAGACATAAAATAATAACGCAGGAAATGCAACACTTCCATTAATTTCTATTTAAAAAAATAGTTGACGGTCATAAAATATAGAACTGTTTACTTATACCAAACAAGTATTTGCAAGGCCGTATTTTAAAACAAGTAAATATTTTGAATAATCACAAATTGGTAACTATACCTATATATGGTATTATTATCATCAATTTTAAAAAAGAAATTATTATTTAATTATTATCATTCTCACAACTTTATGAGTTTAAATATGTAATAAAATTAATCAAATAATAAATTATGATCAATATACACATACCAAGAAATCCAAAAAAAAAAACTTTTGTCAAGAATAATTAACGAGATTCTCTAAAAATTGTTATCAGAATATAATATTGTATGCAAACCACAGTGGTGGCGTGATGTGATCACTAGTTGAGTTATGAGCGGAAATTCTGGGTTCAAATCCCGGACTCGGCAGAATTTCTTAGCTCAGCCCTCTGGTGAACATCAAACTGTGGATCGAAATACTAATAACTTTCCTTAACATCTTAATGGAAAACGGGGTACAATAAGCCTAGAGCTTCAGTACAAAGTGGGCATTGAACCACTACCCGTGCAGCTAATTTGGAATTTGGAATATTATATGTAAAACTAAACTGACCGATAAAATAATAATGTAATTTTAACGTTTTTTTAACATTTTTTAACACAACATTTAATTCCATTGCCATTAATCTGGCAAGACACACAGACATTTTATGCGTTTTTATTCAATAATAAACTATTTGTACTAATTTTTTTAATATTATCATCATCATCATTAGTCTTCATTCCTGTTGAAATATTACAACTTGTTAAAAGTTTTCACAATTGATTTCATGATGTACATTATTCCTTCATTAACACCATTTCTTTTTTAATTTTCTTACGATATTTTATAGCATTTCATTAACAATTTTCTCCCTCTCTCGGTGAGTGAATAACCGAATGATTTTAAAGCTAGCTTACGAGCCAAGTTTAAAAAATATGATTTTATTTTAATTTTGTTGTGCAATAAAACAATATTTCGAGGTCCTTTTATGTAATATATTGAAATCTAATAATGGCTCACTTCCGATTTCCAATAAGCAGGTCGTAAATAAGAGAGATTTAACACACCCCATAGACAAAATATTATAAATAAAAATATCAGTAATTGACTATTCAACTAAACATTTTCTATTTTCCGTCGATACTTAAGGAAGTACAAATTTTAATTTATTAAGTTTACAGTTTTTATTGAAATTCATTTTTCCAATAATTTATAAGATTGAATAAAACAAGTCTATTTCTTCAAGTCTTATTTTATTCGAGTTAAAACATTCATTGACCTTTAACTGAACATTCAAATTATCAGACGGGTGCAACTACAATGATTTCAAGACCCAAATCTCTTCCAGGTTGTACCGCATTCTCTTTGGCTGCCTTTAACACAGGAAAGCTCGTTTTCATCAAACAATCATGTCCGGTATCAAACAGATCAATTTCCTCTTCAACTTTTCAATATGTTGTTTTAAATCGATTTCTTTCCATGGCACCGTTTTAAATTTTAAAGTTAGATAGGTAATTTACTTATGCAATACCATACAAAAGGTTTTACCCAAAATAAACAACTACAAATAGTAGATTTTGTAACATGAGAAAACGCCAGACAAATTGAGAAATTCTGCTAGAAATGATAAATTATTTCGGAAATTTTGCAAATTTCATTTAGTTTTCAACTGTTATACCTTTTATGCGTTGCACTTGGCAAAAGATTTTTCCCGATTTTAATCGCCTGGTGTCGTAGCATCTTTCATCTGCCAAATGTTTAGATGCTGACTCTAATGACCTAAAATATTTGCTTTCAATTATTAGAAAACTAAAAATGTTATCCAAATTTATAGATATATAGAACAACCTCTTTCTATGCCTGTTTATTTGCACATTCTTACTGATACAAATTAAAAATTACAAAAATTTGCTTTTATTGTTTCGATAGTATTAATTGATTGTCCTAAAATTTTTGCCATTCGTAAACGTCTTCTTGAACTTTATTATGCGTCAGTTTTAAAACATTACTGTTTATAAATATTTACTCAGATACCTACTCAAAATTGATTGTCGGTTTCATTGGAATGTTCAAAGAGTTAGATAACATTCAAAGTGATAAAACAGAATTTAAACAATATTTTAAAAATGTAAATTTGGCGTAACATTCAAATGTTTAAATTTACTTTATAATAATATACCTAGATGTTGTTATCTAAGATTTCAAAATTTCTTAAACATGAACTGATCTATTGGCCCAGAATATTATTAAAAGAAAACTAGCTACGAATATAATATAAATATAAAATTTTTTTGACGAATAGAACACCTATACCGACTACTTAATTTCGTCTTTGAGGGTTTATTTCGGTTATACAAATGATGTGTCCATAAATAAATTGAATAACAAACAAGTGATTAATGTTATTAATATTTCATGAAAATTAAGTAGGAAGGTATGTCATTTTTGAGTTGAGCAGAAAAAAAAACAGAAGAACTAAGATTTGTCGATACAATTTGCACATTATTTTGAATTGCAGTGAAAACTTTGTATTGTAGACCAATGATAGCTTTCTTTGGTGTATTTAAGAATTAATTTATGAATTGTAGTGAATTATTTTTGTGATCTCTTCTGGTGAGCTCTATTATATTATGTATATTTTCATTTATGCAACAAATGATGTTTTATCTAATTTAATATAATTTCTGATAACGGAATTAAAAATTAATTGACTACCTTGAAAAGGTTTACCGACCTCGAAAAAATTACATCACAGGTTTCAAGACGTAAACGACAAAAAAGAATGCAGTTAATTAATGCAAAATATATTTTAAATAATAATATAGTATCTAGACAAGTAATTTTTGTTTATATTGTAATCTGTTTCACAACGAGTGGCAACTTCAAGTTTTATAAAATTATATTCAATTATTCCACTTTAATTGTTTCAAGAAAATAAAGAATGACGTAAGAGTAATGCTTTCAAGAAGGTATATAACAGAATACATTTTTATAACACAAGTGTCACGAACTGAACATATTTGGTATTATGAATCCAGACTTACATAATGTAGAAGCAAAGTTCACTTTATAATAATAATTATTTATTGTTACCTACTCTTTTGAACTATAATATACCTTAGTCTTAGTATACACAGTATTATATTATTACAATTTTGATTAATATTACATTATTTATTATTTTTTTTTAGATTTTTAGGATTTTTACATTTTCCTATTTTTAAATAATAAATAAAAAGAATTTATTAAATTTTAGTTAAATTTAAATTTAGTTTTTAATAATAGGTGGTTTTGCTAAAATCTTGGAATAATAATTTATAATTTCAAAATATTATTATTCAATCAAATAACATATCAGGCAGGAAAATGTGCAATATAATAATTAATGACTTTAAATGAATTTTTTTAATTTTTTTTTTATATTACCCATGATAATGTATCTAATATTTTTTATTGTAACTTAATTATTAATGATTTTCATAAATGGAAATTAAATGTACATAATATAATATTTCCTATTGTTGATATGCCAAGAAATTCAGTAGTAAGTTATCTATTGCAATAACTTAAAAGAGTTAATTAATATTTAATGCATAGATGGGTAAAAACGTTTAGTTGAATAGATTAGTTTATATCAGATTTAGTAAGTAGGTTTGGGGAAAAGATTATAATAAGATTATGTTTTTATCTAAACAAGTAAATTGAGTAGAAAAGAATGGATGATATAATTTTTATTGTTCAAAATGAAAAATGCAGTTTTTTTACAGCAAAGTGTGATAGCAATTCAATTGATAGTATACATTCTAAAAACAAATTTATATACTTGTGATCGCGTAATACGGCTACTTATTTTATAATTTCGTCAACCAACATATTTTAATGAACTTTCCTTTTTTAAATTGCAATGTGGAACGTCTCTTTCTAAAACATTAGTAGGTGAGTGGAGAAGAGGTATTGTTCCATATTTATACTACTTAATTTGGTTTGACATGGATGAAGTACTAACAATAAGATGGTAAAACACAGAGCCCAATTTGAGATAATATGATAATGAATTGCCTAATTTGATATCTTGCACCAATACAATATATTTGTATCAATTCTAATACAATATTTAAGGATATTGTGACTTATTTCGGTTACAAATTCTAAATAAATTGCATAGATTATAATGTACTTATAAGTTTTGTAAAAATAATTAGACAAGAAGATATGAAGTGTACGAAGACAAATCTTGAAATTTATTACAATAAACCTTTGACTGTTGAAGGTCACGGTATTTACATTGTTTTAACGTCATTAATAATCATTTCAAAGAAAAACCTAAAAGAACTATGATGATACCATAACATAGCATATTCATATATGTAGGTGTTAATTTAATAATAAATATTGTTAGTTAAACCTCAAGAAATAAACTTGAAAATAACTTACTTCCTATTATGCACATTTATAAATAGTTACATTCAATTTTTTTTAATGAAGCATTATTATTATTATTATTATATTAGAATGGTGCATCCTTTTACAACAAATCACACAAACAATACTAGTTATTTTCTGCACCTGTGCTGCAAGTGTTCAACAAAGAGACAATTTTTACCAACACCTTCATTTAATCCTTATTATATACAGTCAACCCTCCTAATATCGCGGTTAATTGGTACTGAATTATATGAAAACCGCGTAATAAGGAACCCAGAATTAGCATTACAAATAACGTTAATTCGTAACCCTTGGAGGGAAATATGGCAATTGGAGTTGGCATTCCAACGAAACTTCAATTAATTCAACATGGCCACTTGTTAACAGCTGTTTGTTTAATTTACGTCGTGTTTTGTTAAAATAAGTAAGTCACAATATAAATCGTATATAAATAGATACCTGGTGACCGACCGTTCATCCGAACATAACATGAAAATTGATTGTTTTCAAATTCTTACTTCCCATTATAACTGATAAGAATGAGAATAGTATCAATCGGAAGAGATTTTTTTCGCTTAAAAATGTGTTATGAGAACACCGAGCAATAAGAGAATTATTTACCGTACTTACTTTTATGTGTGCTTATGTTTAAGCTTAAAGTAGTTGCTAAACATATTTATTGAATTTCGAATAAGTACTATTAAGCAGAAATTTCAAATATGCGTTAAATAAATAACTAAACTTTTAAACAAGTGGAATTAAAATTTTCCATATAATAATTAACATTATAAGTTTAGAAATTATTGTAAAATTGCCATTACCAAGGTTATCATACAATTTGTGTTACCCTTCTGAAAAAAATACAATATTCTATAATATCTACCTAAATAATTGTGATATCTAATAATAACTCGAAGAACCTATTAAAATCTTGGATTCTGACATATATCATAATTTACAATTATCAATAATTAAGTAGGTATAAAAAGTTTGTTAAAAAGTATGGATGGTAATATTGTAATATTTTTATTTATATTGTTGATATTATGTACATACATATAATACCGATGCGATGGTAAAAAATCTGTAAGATAAACTCCCGATAAAACATAGTAGCTATAAAAAAAAGTAATAATTTATTCGGAGTGTTAAGGTATCATCAAAAGAATACCTTTTTTTATGAATGTTTATGGTTACAGTTATATTCCATTAAAACTAGATTAACAACAAATTAATCGTGATTCAGGTTGCTTAACCTTAGGAAAATCTAGACAGTGACAGTGTTATTTAAAATAACATTGTAATCCATAACAAGGTGATTTGTAGTCCTTGCTGAAATTATACAATGAATATTAATATGTATCACAACAGGGAAGTACCTGGGTGTATCGTATGCAATGGTTGTCAAATAATATGACATTGTAATTTTGTGTAAAGTATACTTAAAAAAAATGGAAAATATTGGTCTCGCATAATTTTTTGTGTTCGACATAATATAATTAACAAATAAAACAATTAAATACAACTCACTGTTTAAATTTATATTATCAGACATTAAATACGGAAATAACCTTCTGAATTTCCTGTTTTTAATTATCAAATATTCAAAGAGAATATGGCTTTCTCTAATTGAAAAGTTAAGCAACGTGAAAGAAACCTAATAGGTAAATCAGTAAATAATATTTTAATGCTAATGCACAATGTTCTTTTATTATTATTATTGTAATTTTACCAGCTCATACGTACGACACTTTCTAACCTTAAAATTCCATATGTATTAAAAACAGTATAAAAGTACGAATTTAAAAAAATAATATAGGAAATTGCAACTAACTGAAATGACGTAAACTTGATTCTGAGATATTGCTAATTTATCCAATAAGATTAATTAGTTACTACTTACGAAAAATTTTGCATTAATTATTTAAAAAATGACGCTCTATAAAATTAGTAGAAATTGATGTTAGCCGTAGAATTGATTCTTAATATTTAATTTATTTTAATCACATGTTTAAAAATAGCGCTATTCTAGGTAATACATTAATTTGCATCTTTTAAAAGATTTAATTTCAGACGTTATTTGCTTTATTACATTATAATATTAAAAAATTAAATAATCTTATTGGTTAACTGATAAACTAAATCTAACAGGATTGTTTCTACTATAAAAGTTTTACTTTAATTTTCGAAATCAATATCTTACAAACATTTTGACATCATTTTTCATCTTAAATATTAAGTATTGATTAATTAAATTATAATTCTAAAATTAATGACCTTTGTTAAAGTAAGAAAACAATAATGATGTTACCTGAAAAAAGGTTAGTTTTCGATTAAAAAACAGGCGTTTTTCAAATGCTAACTTTTTGTTTATGCCAACTTTTTTTGGTTAAAGAATAACGACCTTAACTAAAAATAACTTTACCATGGGAAAACTTAGTTTTGAAATGGTATATTTTATTGTTTTTTTTGGCGCAGTCATTAGGCACTTTCGCATAAAAATTATTCAGAAAACAATACTTTTTGCTTACTCTCTTTACTTTAGTATCAGAAAAAAGAAAAAAGCTCTGAATTTAATCGTAATTGAATGAATTGGTATTAATTTTAAATACGTGTGCTTTTATTGTGTTATTTGTTTGTTATAACACTAATAAATAAATTAAAAATATATCAATTTTACTTAATAACTATTTTGTAGTTATAACCTAAAAATGATATCATTTGACTTTTATGAGGTTTTTCTTTTATAGCTCAGATATTACCTCGATTTTCTTCTTAACAACCTAACGGCCAATCCCACCAGACAAAAAAATCGAGTTTAAGACAAAACTTAGATTAATGTAACAAATTTAGCATGTGTTACCAGGGCAATTTTAACAAGTTTTGTCTAAAACTCGAATTTTCGTTCAAAATTTTTTATAGGTTAAAAAAACATATTGTAAGAAATTATTTTTATTAAGTAACAATATCGTTTTCACATCACGACAAACATTCTCGAGTGAGACTCGAACTCAAATTGGCCGCCCAGGAAGTCTACGCTCTCACCGTACGGCTAACCTGGGCGTTTCTTTCTTTATTAAAGATTGTATGTTATGTAAATATCAACGTCAATGTTGCCATTTACTAATTTTTTTAAATTATATTACATTTACAAATTAAATTATATACCCATTTTCCCATTTAATCATTGTACTATATTTTTTAAATTACGGCACCCAAATTATACTTTTGAAGTGGTAGATGAACTAAAAATAATTTTACAAAATCAGATACCAAAATTTGTTAAATTTATTAAGATAGTTTTATAAACGTACGTTTGTACGTATGTACAATAAAATTCTCATCCTCGTCCAAGATAATAATTAGTACAAATGAGGTATCAGGTTGATTCATCAAACAAGTAAAACTTGTTAAGCCGACGTTTCTGAACATTTATTTACTCCATTCTGTAGACTATAAGTAAGTCTTTACTTGTTTGGTGAGTGTAGTCAGTTGTTTCCTCCAATTATGGACTAATTTCATCATTTCTATATTATAGTCTTTAGGAAGAAAATTTATCGTCCAATCAACCCTTTCTACCGATAATTTTATGTCTCATAGTTCATTTATTACCTTCCCCCCTAAGGTAAAATTTGAATATAAGCTCACGTCCGTCATATGTTTATGTTGATATAGAAAACTTTGACTTTCGTGATTAAAATTGATACCGAAACAGTTCAATTTTATTTTGTTTGGAGAAAAACAATTTATTAAATTTAAAATTATAGAAAAAATCATGAAAACTATACGTAATAAATAAGTTGGTTGATAATAGGAGGCACCTAGTTGTAATGAACCGATAATTAAATTCTCCTAAATTAAAGATATAAATTTTCAATCAAAGATTATAAAACGAACCTGTGATAATTAATCGGCTGAAACTCACGCTATATTATACTTATATTTATTAAAAATAAATAAATAAACATAAATTGATACAATTGTTTCGAAGGGATAAACCACTTCTTCTTCAAGTCCCCATTCAACATCAATAGGAACATTTTTTCCTTTATATAGGAAAAGAATAGATACCAACCGTGTTGAAATATACAGAGGGGCTTATGAAAGAAAGAAAGGTCGTAAACAAACAAGTCATTAGCCAATCTTATGGAATCTTAAACAACAGTGGTGAACTGATGTCTTGGAGTTCCAATTGTGAATTGGTCAAGTTTTGTCCGCTTAGTAACGCTTTCTTAATTTCAAGGCTTTCTAGTAAGGTTAATATGCGACCTTTACGTTCTGTATGTAACAACACGATGTTATCAGAATCTAAACCATGATTTGTTTCATGGCAATGTGTAGAAAACCCGGTACTCGTTCTATTATTGGCTAGATCTGCCTCATGTTCTTTGACCCGTGTGTAAATCGATCTTCCGCTTTGTCCAATATAAATGGCTTCGCATGTGTTGCAATGAAGTTGATATATCCCGCTATTTTTGAGTTTGTCTATCTTCCCTTTCGTAGTGGCAAAAATGGATCCGAAGTTAACTTTGTTTACTTCTGTAATTCGGATATCTGACTTACGTAACTGTTTCATTATTTGCCCGCTAGTATATGAAACATAGTTTATAACTCCCCAATTGGGAGCCGGCTCTTCAATCTGGGTGGTAAGTGAAGCAGTAACCAGACTTCTTTCAATCAGTTTCTCTTTTTTCTTGATAAGGTTATCGACTAAGTCTGTGGGGTATCCATTTGCATCTGCTATCGACCGGATTGTATTTGCTTCTATTAGAAAATTTCTTTTTGACATGGGTATTTTAAAAAGTCGGTAAATCAAACTATGGAATGCGGCCATTTTTATTTTCCAAGATTGATTGGAACAATATGGAATGATAGTGTCGGTCGTGGTGGGTTTTCTGTAAATTGATATGTCTAATCCTTCTTCCATCTTAGTTAAGGTGACGTCCAAGAAGTTTAATCTATTCTCTTTTTCCTCCTCCATCGTGAACTGGATTTTCTCATTTAGTGAATTAAGGAAAGTGAGGAATAGACATAGTTGGCGGGCAGAACCTTTCCATATGCAAAACACATCATCTACGTAACGACACCAAAATACTACGTATCTTAAAAACCAAAGGTTGGAGGCGAATAACATTTCTTCAAAATTCTTCATGAATATTTCTGCGAAAATGGGAGCAGTAGGTACTCCCATTGGTAATCCATCTTTTTGTAAGTAAAATTTCTCTTCAAACTTGAAGTAACTTTGTTTAAGGCAGACTTCAATGATGGTAATCAATTCATTTTGTTTCACCTTGTCCAAATCGCTACTCTCGATCAGGTGTTTCAAAGTCGTGCGTAATTCTGTTGTCGGGATTGATGTGAAGAGGCTTTTTACGTCAAAGGACACCAATGTGTATTTATTCTTCTTATTGGGCATGTGGGGTTTTAGAAGAATTCACGATTTTGATTTGATATTATTATTTGCTGTGAAATGAATGGTTTCTTAAAGTTTCCTCAAATTAATTACGATAAAAAAAAGATAGAATAAAAGAAATTATTAAATCATCAGTTTCAATTTTTATCTTAATGAAGTATATTTTCTAACAAGTTTTGTGGTCAAAATAGATTTTAAACTGTTAATATAAAAGGTATTAGGCATTAACGATGAATACATAAAATGCATACATATACTATAAATTCAGTAATATACAATTTAATTAAAAATCGACCATAGTCGACCATAGATTGATTTTTGAATTTTTTGTCCAATAACCTCTCAATAACCTTTGAGAGTATAAATTAATAATAATTTATAATATTACAATTACATTTTTTTACTCAATTTTATTAAATTACGAAATACAAGAACCTCTAAGTTAGCAGGTAATAACGATTTAAATTTATTTGAATCTGATTTTGAAGACGATTAAAATGACAAAATTGAGATTTTTCATACTGGTGTAGAATTATTCACATTGTGTAATTACAAAATGACATTTATACCTTTGTCAATGTATTCTCAATTGCTAATAATTACTAATTGACATAATGTGAAAGCGCTTAAGTAGTGCTTTGTTTGTACTAATAGTATACTTTATTTAATCGATTCTAGGTTACGTTTTAGAAACAAATTCTATTTGTTTCCTTTTTTTAGCAAACGCTATTTTTCTAACATAATATTGCAGATGATTTATAGAGTTTTTAGCTGTTAAGTTCATATTGTACAATGTACATGTGCAGTTTAATTATGTGCACTGAGTGCGCATCTAAAAACGCCATTTGATTTATGGTTTGCTTCGTATAGGTAATAGTGCTGTAAAATAAATCTAGGAGTCCACTCGGACTGACTCACTATCAAATTGGTTAACTACGAAATAGTGAACGAGCTCAATTACCTAAATAATAAATTAAGGCATTACCAATATACAAGCTCAGTTAATAACCCTATGCCATAACCATCTCAATCACTGATTAGAAGGTCAAGGCGGTTCAATAATGTAATACATTTTTAATTTACTTAATTAGATTTTATTATCTCTTTCAATTTTAACCAACCACCAACAAGGCGAAAGTTCCGTATACACAATTTATCTGAAATAACATCAACTTCAGTGCATTGGCATTTATTATTAGCTACCATAATATCTATAGAAGAGCCTGGCATCTGCAAATGAACATGAATTATTGAATTTAGCCAATACCACAAATTATTGTAATACCTGGAGTATAACTAGTTTTCAGCAGAATTTTGCATTAGAATATGAATATAAGTGAAAGTAAACCAGTATTTGTAGAAAAGTAATATTCTATGGTAGGTACATATGCCAACATTTTTTGTGAAAAGTTTTTCATATTAGACAATCACATCTAAACTTACTACAATGTTAATTTTGGATTGCGAATTAGAATATTAGAAACTAACAAGCAGCCATTTGTATTCCTACTTTTGTTTTATTATCTTCTCTAATAATAATCATTTTCGGTTTCATACCATTTTATCATTCACATTCCGCAATTTAGCTATTTATACTTATAAAACTTATACGGTTTTATAACAAAAAGTTTATTTTTGTATGACAATCGTCCAAGCGAAACGAAATTGACCCCTCAGTGCTAGGTCGTTTAGATAGCATGACATAGCATAAGTTAGTGTACAATTGGTAGGTTATCAGCACAGTAACACTATAGTTTGCACATGGATTAAATTAAACTAACGCCAGTTCGCTCGCTGAAATAGAACTTGCATAGGTGCAATTAAGGGGAAGGCTCGGCATTCCAAAATCATAATTAGTATCCCAAAAACTAGTTAGCTACAGTAAAAATTTAAATAAAATCAAATTTTCGCTCATAATAAACTTTTTTAGTTCTTCCCAAAATATTGAATCTAGTTGCGCTTATGGGTACATGTCCAATTGCCTAGCTTTTCAATTATTTCATTAATTTTTTAATTGTAGGTATCTAGGTACTTCCTAATTTTAATAATGAATTATTATAAGCTATATAGACATCAAAAATATTTAAAAAAATTTAGATATTTTCAAAATGTAAATGTTTTATTCAGTTTAAAAAAAAGCGATATATGTCGGTAATGGATTATTTGAAACCAATTTTATGTACTTTACTAACATTTTTGTAAAGTGCACCTAGCGTAAGAAGACCTGCGTCGATAATGATCCAAAGTAATTTTTATCTAAAAGCATCCTCCTAACAACCTCTGAAAAATTTAAAAAGTAATTTTCCGATACTTTCCGATATTATACGATTACTGTATAATTTATTATTATATTAGATACTTTTAAAAAATTCAACTGGATATGTTATATATAAGTGATATAACACTAAAGTAAAGCTATTAAACTCTAGATGAACTTCAAATATAGATAATTTTAAAAATAATTTATATTAAAGTATAAATTTTTCTTACGAGAAGCACTTACTTTGTTCAAATGAACGGAACCGTCAGTATGATAAAAACCAGAAACAATATTGTTTCTGGTTTATAAATTAATTTACATAGTAAATAATTGTATTTTAAATTGAATTTCGGTAATTATATATCCGAATTTTACTTAAAAACAGAGATTTGTGATTTCGTAGATCCGTTGCTTACTTAGATCTACTTTATCAGAAAATTTTGTTAACAAGTTTAGTGGTCTCGGAGACCTGTTTGAATCAAGTTCCATATTATCCTTAGATTTTTCGTTTTCGGTCGATTTGCTTTCAATATCGTAACATCATAAATGTAAATTATTTTTTTCCTGCAGTAAACTTAAAGATACACAGTTTTGTTACAAACATGTCAAGTTTGTAAATCGTTTTATTGTTTTCAAGAAGTATCTTATACCAAAACATTTTTTGCAAAAATTTGTGTTCAAGGCATCCATATTATATGTTGTATATTATGTAACTGCATACAATGGACGGAGCCAAACAGCCAATACAATATTTCCATTACTTTTTTACAGTTTTTAACCCTTTTTAAAATTTCAAGTTTATATTATACATAAGTTTTACTCTCGATCACCTTAATTATTTCAAGAAATTATTAATTTGCAGGTCCAGATTATCGTACTCTTTTCCCTTGCACAACTAAGTTTTCCATCCACTGTAGCTTTAAATAAAACATGTTCCCAGCCGATTCAGTTGTAACAATTGAACTAACTACATATATTATGTATTATAGTCGAAATGTGGTGCTATTTGTCAGAAAAAAATACTATTTTCAATCAATTAAATGCTAAATTATTCAATTATATCTAAAGTTCAGATATCAATTTTTTGTTTGCACATGCAAACAAACACTATTACATGTATTTGCACGTAGTACATAAAAAGAGGTTTAAAAAAAAGAAATGTACTATAGGAATTTCGACTTACTAAACTATTTTACTTAGGCTGCGATGTATTTTTCGATTCAAGTTTTTTGCGGTTGGCAAAAGGTTACCGAGAGTGAAGGAGTTTATTGCAAAATTCTAATGTAATATATAATTTGATATTAAATATTATTAGTTTGAAATCAAATTTATTATATTCATTATTTTCTACAATATTTTGTTTTTTTATATTTTTCTTAACTGTCTCACTTTCTTGTAGCATTGATAATAAGTTAATAAGTATTCGAAACATTGCGCTGGACAAATTAATTGGTATTATCTTTATTAACCATTTTATTAGATAAATTAGTATATAATAGAATATAATACGATTGGATGGTAAAGTAACTAATAACTATATTCGATCAAACAAAATAAGAACAATTTGATATGATTCTCTTGACTGTTAATTTTTTTCGAGTGTGTAATAAACACGACCCGAATGGTAAAGCTACATCAGCAAATGTCAAAATATTTTAGGGCTGCTCCTAGCATAGCGACAACACAAAGTGTTTTACAAATACAATACAAAAAACTATTTTTGGAAATAAAAAATATTATGCAGAACCATAACCGGAAATAAATTATTAATTTAAAGGTATGTCAACAAACGTGAATTGTATGTTGAAGGTTAATGTTTTGAACAAATTATGTTGGCAATGAGGATACGTTAAATTAAAACAAATTAACGAAGTAATCATTCAATAAGCGACCACGTTTTAGTTACCACTCAAGTAACCATATTAATATTTTTAACTTGGAAGTATAATAATATATTTAAAATATTAAAACCTTGCTATACATTATAAAATACTGCTTGATATTATTTTATACTATACACAAAAAATAACTATTAAGTTCTTTTGACACCGATCACTTAAAATATAACATTAAATTGGTAGTATGTCACCAATACTTTATTCTTATTTGTTTACTAAGAAAACATTATGGTACATCCCAAAATAAAGTTGCGGCAATCTTCAAATCCCAGCAAAAAATTTAATTGTATCTATAAATTTTTGATAATATACTTAACTAGGTACTCAATTTATTCATTTAAACAATATTAAAAAATTGTCATCTGAATTTGTAGTGTTTTCTCCCACTAGATTTTCTTAAATGTCCGGTGATGTAAGATGCTACATCTTGATACTACACGACAGCGTCCATGGAAAAAACGGAATGTTTTTACTCTTTTATGAAATTAAAATTTTGTTGCCAAAATATTAGAGGTTGTGACAGACCAATAAACCAATGAACAAGAAAACTTAATTTAAAAAATGAAAAAATACCATGGGTACAAGTTAAAAAGTGGGAAAAAGTCCACAAATTACTAGGTAAAACAAAATGGTCATTGTACAATGAGAGTAGAGGATTGTGTCGTAGTTTTTTTAATTAATAAATTGCAAGTTTATGTGTAGAAATATTATTGCACTAATGCATAAACCGACAGTTTGTTTAAAAAAATTTCTTACTGCGTTTATCACCCGACACATCAATTCTTAGTAATTATGCATTTCATTATTTCATTTCAAGTAATATATTGTATAATGTACGGTTTAAAGATAAAAATAAATTTAAATTTGCAAATCAAGGTTATTGAAGCAAATTACTATATCTCAAAATTAATATCCAGTGGTGATGCAAAAGACTTGTCAGAGCTCGCATGAGCTTTTTGTTAAATTTGTTGTAAGTTTTCTAGCCGTTGCTAACTTGATAACTTTGAGCAGTCAAAAAAATTAGGTAGATATCAATTTTTTATTTAGGAATTGACAAATTATAGTTTTGTGAAATTTTTTATTACCTATAATATAATTTTATTCGAAGATTTGTTAATATAAAATAGTTAATATTGACTTAATTAATATTGAATTTAGTATACCAGTAGAATAAAGTTTGCATACATTATTTTGTATTATACAACATAATATACCTGCGTCCTACGTTGATGGATGAACCCATTGATAAAATATTTACAGCACACCACTGTCAATACTTTAAATAATTAAGTATTAAATAATTACTACATTTTTTAGTTAATATTACTTTTAATGTCAACGACGCACAGTGGGTCGAATCACACTTTTAGCCGGTCAAAAATATAAGGAACATGAAAAAAAATCAGGAAAGTCAGTTTTTTTAGTCCAGTAATATCGTCTTTAAAAAAGTTAAAAAATGTTTAAAAAAGTTAAAAATATTTCAAAACGTTAAAAAATGTTGATAAATGTTTAAAAAAGTTAAAAGACATGTATAAACTTGTATAAAAACCATATTCTACATTTTCAAGAATTTCAAATAAACAACGATTTTTAATATTTTTTCCAGTGTTAGTTTTATCTACAAGAATTAATAAAATAAGACTATAATTTAATTCATAATTAAAAAAGGGGCAAATTCTGGCAACTTTTCGATACAGTGTTATCAAGTACACATAATTATGTAAAAAAAAAAATAATGGTAAATAAAGTAGAATTTCTGCAATTATATGATTTTAGGGTCTAGTTCGTTTCGACGCGCACGTTTCGACGCGATCGTTTCGACTCCGAATGTTTCGACGCGGAACGTTTCGACGCCGGCACGTTTGATTTATTTTTCATCGTCAGGTATGTGGTAACAAATAATAATGGTTATAATTAATAATTATGATACTAAAATTTTCTATTTTTGGCCAGCTAAAAGTTTGATTCGTCCCACTGTGCGACGGGCGGCTTTAAAAAGTTAAGTAAAGATATAGGAAACGGCACTAAAGTAAAGAGAAGCCCTTCACAGGCAGTAAAGTAACATAATTTCTTTTACACAACAGAGAATCATTGAACTTGTTTATTAAATCACAATAAAGTTTTCCTGATATTAAAACAAATTAGTTACTTATTTAGCTAGTAGGTTTTATACATAAAATTTTCCACGGCGCGACGGCCTATTGAGCTAAAAAGCTAAAACTAGTTATACTCTTTATTATTCAATATAACATATTATACAAGTTATACTTATATGGTTGGAAAGCTAAGAAAATAAGATTTTCAAATGTGTCATAATCAAATATAAGGTAATTCCGATTTAAACAACTTATAAATTTTTCATAACATTTTTGAAGTCTATAAATGATTGTCAATTTAAAAAATGTCCATGTTTTCATTTCCCCATCATATTTCAGAAAAGAAAGTAAAATGGAAAATTATGATTTGCAGCTTTAAATTTTTTGAAAAAGTTTATCCAAAACATAAAATAATCAATTCTTATATTAATTTCCTATAATCTAAAGCCTAATCTGTATTTTTCTATTTCCATTAATTAAGGGTATTCCCATATAAAACCATAAAAATTGACCGCCATGTATATATTAAACTTAAATATTGCGTGTTGTTATTACATTATAATAGAAATAATTATTAATTTCATAACGGTAAGTGCACATTATTATAAACTAACTTATAGTAAGTGACGTTATAATAAAAAAAATCATTCTATTGCTAAATATTCTTAAAATATGATTCTTGACGAATTAAGAAAATTAGCAGGAAATAAATAATTCTATTTATTTCGGGAAAAACAATGCAACAAATTTTTTTATTTTACTTTCTCTGTTAAAATAAACAAGAATACAAAATTTCTTTCAAAGTTCTATTAATTATTATTTCACACAAGAAATTTACCATTAAATCAATTATATTATAACGTTTTTATGAAGGAATATTATTTGATAAATACAATGCACAATTATATAAAATTAAGCTGAAATTTCTCTTCCTGAGGTAAAGTAGCGCTTCCGGTTGGTCAATTGGCACGCTTCTTTGTTTACTTTAAATCGCAGACGTAACCCTGTATTATTATTAAATTTACGTGTGTATTATTTTTATTCGTAGATCTACAAAAGAATATAAAAAAATTTTACATTTCATTACGATAGTTTCTTCATTAAAATTTAAAGCAAAAAATTTAAAGAAACTTTTATGCAGCTAAATTCAAAAAAATATAAGAATAATACAATACGTAGAAAATCAAAATTCAAAAAATTTAAAAAGGAGACAATTAACACATAACAGGTCTGGATTAAGAAAATTTGAAAAAATGAAAATTTCGTAATACGAAGTACAATATAACGTTATTTCATGGTTATTGCCATTCTTCAGTTGCACGCATCGATTACGATTACATTGTAAAATAAGAAGAAAAAAATTTTTCAAACTAAACAAAATTATCGACTAAATTGTACAAAATTGACTTACCATAACCTCCAAAGATTATCAATTTTGATAATCTACAACTAATAATAAACAACTAAACAAAATTATCGACTAAATTGTACAAAATTGACTTACCATAACCTCCAAAGATTATCAATTTTGTACAATTTAGTCGATAATTTTGTTTAGTTTGAAAAATTTTTTTCTTCTTATTTTACAATGTAATCGTAATCGATGCGTGCAACTGAAGAATGGCAATAACCATGAAATAACGTTATATTGTACTTCGTATTACGAAATTTTCATTTTTTCAAATTTTCTTAATCCAGACCTGTTATGTGTTAATTGTCTCCTTTTTAAATTTTTTGAATTTTGATTTTCTACGTATTGTATTATTCTTATATTTTTTTGAATTTAACCATAAATACATACTAAAAACCACAAATTTACTTAAAATTTTTTATTTTGAGTTCTTTTTCTATTATGCAGCTATATAAAAATGTGCAGCTGTTTCAAACCACCTATAAAGCTTTTCAAAAAGCTAAAAATAATGTGACTTATTCTTTGGATAGAGTCGCTATAATGGCAATTTTTAGACATGGCGACATGGCCATGTTTCAATTATGTAAGTAATGACTGCAAGAGTGGTCCAAGATGGGTAGCCCAATGCTGGCTACTATTAGAATATGCCAGCATCGCTTTAATTAATCCGTTCATTCTTCTGCTTTATAAAGTTTATATAATATGGAATCTATAACAAAAATTTCTATATTTTGAACCTCGGATTTTATTTATTGTTCTTTACATAAAATTTTTTCGTGGTAAACTATCAACTTTTTTTAATTTGGAAAATCTTCACCCTATAATTAGACTGAAAAATAATTGATTTATTTCATGAAAATCAATTATTTGTGATAAAATGCATATTCATGTAAATCTCTTAAAAGAATATTTAATAAAATGTATATAATTTATTGGAGTTTGAAATCCAGCAAATTAATACCTATTAGCAACCATACATACTTTCATGGTCAGTCGGTATTGAAAGTAACAGGTAAATTAAAAAAACTTCGATGTTTAGGTGAAAGCTTTAATTTATACTACATATTATTATCAGAGTATTTTAGTAAATAATGTAAAATTCGAAACTGATATAAATTGGAAAATATTTTAGGAAAAACATTAGGACAGTTGTTCTTGTCACAATTTCCAATTTTATTATAACTTAAAATTTACTTATGGCCAAATGATACTACGTTCAATCGATGTTTGAGAAGATGAGAAAAAGAAACTGAACGCAGGCAAGCTAGGACAGCAATAAAAACATCTTCTGGTAAACATTCAAAATATTATTTGAAGCTGTTCAGTGTCAATCTATGGGTACCAAACTGTAAAGATCTTTAGTGGACATTGCAAAATAAATAAATATCTTAACACACTGAGACTTGTAGATGATCCCAGGTGTCAGAGATAGAACAAGCAAAACAGTGGAGCATGCGTTTTGTCAATGTCCGTTTCTAGTGTCCAAGAAAAGTACCATGCTATGGAACTTCGGACTATAAATAATGTACTATAATTTATCTTAGCTGAAGCCGGTATATTAACAAACTGGCCAATTTTGGTGACAAGAACTTTCTTTGCATTACTTTCTGGTCACCGTGACATGACAGAAGCAAAAAAAGAACAGTTATTTTCAACAGTGTGAATAGGATGTTTATCAGTAGGTAAATAACATATTCTCAAAAACTTGTTTTGTCGAACACAAATAGTAATACTCTTTAGATACTGGGAGTTTAATGATCATTAAAACAAATGATTATTTCCTGATCAGGAAGGTATTATATTTCATTGCAATAAAGCACAAGATTTATAATCTCGATATGTTTCGCAAGGACCCGTGCCTTAGCAAAAGTTTACTAAAATAAAAGAATACAATCCACAAATGATAAATAATACTAGATTATTTAAATTACTCACTAATCAAAAATATATTTGGGATACATCAGGGCGTAAACACAAAATTTTGTGTACTATGTATATTACAATAAAATTTGAAATCAGTTAAAACTGATATATTACTAGAAAATTCTAGTTCTAATAAAGCTCATCAGTTTTCTAGTAAATTCTAGTTTTAATAACTAATATACTTTAGTTAAATCTGCAATTGACTACCTAATAGTGTTAGTAAGCTTGGGTTGTAACGTATTTCACATTCGATTTTCAAAAAGTCTATATAAGATAATGTGCGATATTTACTAACAAAATAAAGTAAAAAAAGGAAAGTTGGATTTCTAAGCCTACATACATATAATGATCTTTCACTCAGATATGAACAGCCGCTGCCACCAAGAGTTTGAATTCATTATGGTTTACCAGAATTATCTAAAAAAACTTTTGATAGGTGCTGAAAGCCTTCCAAAGCAAAACAGCTGAGTGGTTGCCTTCCAACTAACTAAAGCTCTTTTTGATATTAGGTGCTCCCTATATTTTACACTTTGATATAATTGCAGCAAGTTTTATTAATTTATTAATTAAAAGGGAAAGTATTGTTAAACTTGCCAAAGTTAAAGATTGTTCATGAGAAGCCACTACATAATCAGAATCAGGGTTTGGTTGAAATAAGCAATTGTTAGTTTCGTGAATGAAAAAATTTAATAAAAGTCTATTCCAAAGTTTATATTTATTAAAAATTCACCTAATGAGGAACTACGTGCTCAACCAAAAACTTTACAAAAATTTTCAAATACAATGATAAAGGCCGCTTCACAATACAATAACCAATTTTTGTCATATTATAAAGGTTTTATAAGTAACATCTTCAAATTTTAAAACTTTAGGTAATTTAATTGTTAATAAAACTACCTTATAGTTACTACGGGAACTGTAGAAAATTTGAAAATTGAACTTTCGTTTATAATTCGATTAAATTGATTTATAGCCTTGGGCAATAATTAGTAGATACTTAATATAATTAAAACTATATCATTTGCCTTATCTAATTAACAGGTCTTTAAAATAAAGACAAATTTAAATCTGATTTAACTTCAACTACTAAAATTGATCTAACCAATTTTGAAAGTTTGTTATTGTTAATAATAGTGAAGAATATATTATGTATAGTAAAAATATTTTGACTGTTTTTTTATTAGCTAAGCCCAGGCTGTGTAAATTATGTAAAATCACTGCAATAATATGTTAATGGCTCCTATAACACATTATAAGCAGAACTTATGTTCACATTTTGCGTCACCAACCAAGGTAAAACTGTTGTACTGCAACAAAAAATTATTTTTGTATTCTTATTTGTTTTATTAATAAATTTAATATTAATTATATAAAATATACATATTTACAATTTTTATTATGTAAACACTGTTACAAATTAGTTAGCCAAAAAAATGAAAGAAACCACTGTTATTCTTTTAAAAGCAGTTACCGGAATTATTGGAAAACGGGTTCATTGAAATACCTAATAAATACTTTGTTTACAGAAGAATACTGTTTATCTCATAAATTTTCCATAACCATAATTATAAATTAAACAAATGTTTAACAAATGTCCACAACTGCAACAATTTAACCTTTCAACGTAGAGTACCAACAGGATCGTTTTACTTCCCACACCGGTAATAATTAGTATAAGGATAAATTCGCAAATAGATCAATTTTATGAAAAAGTGCTTCTAAACTGAACAGCTTTAAGCAGAAAGGAACCAACCCACAAAATTAATGTTTTTAACTGACCCTTCAAGGGTTGGCTATTGGTATTGCCAATATCTAATTGAAATTTACTTTCTTTGCGTTATATCAAAAACACTGTGTTAGTATATACCCCAATAGCCACCGAATTGCGAGGCATTTGTGGCCATACACAGGTACAGCCTCTACAGGTATTCCTACATATTTCTAAATTTTGAGTCTAAACCTACATTATGAAGTCCAATTAAAGATCGTCTTATAGTAGCCCAAGTACTGGATGAAAGTCAACATACTGGAAACTAGTTATCTTTCAAATTATATATTTTATTAGTAATATTTATATGGGTGAATATTATTAAATAAATTTATTTATTACTATTATTGTTATATTATGTTTGCGCTTTGCAATGCAAAATAGATATTACCTATATGTATTCAAAATTGTAAATTACTTATGGATGGCTAACGCTGCCGCTGTCTGGGTATACAATTATTAATATTCTGAAAGTTAAAGATTGATTGTTTTGTATTAATATACGGATTAAGTAAGATTTATAAAATCAAAGTAAAAAGTTCAAAATGTGTAAAATATAAATTTTTTCATTTATAAATCAAGTTTTATAAACTTGAAATAGTAATAAACCATTTCGCATTGGCAAGTTTTTTATTAAACAGTGTGTTACATAGAATAAATTAATAAAATACAAAACTTTTAAAATATACGTTCCAATAATATTGCAATATTGTTATTATTAATGCACCAATAATACCGTTATGGTAATGCACGTTTCACTTAGCTTCGTGCATGATATAAACACTATGGGTTACATATATAATCAGCAACCTTCTGCAAACATATTGGAGGTCGTTTTGATTGTTTGGTACTTGTTTTATTCATATATCCATAATTTAAATATTAACTAATCTATACTTAATAGCATAAACGAAACAATATTGATCTGAATCGAATATTATTATGGGAAACCAATAAAACGATCAACGATAACACGAAATAACTTGTAAAATTCTAAAATATGTAGAAGAATTATAAATTATCATAAATAGTTGTTGCAAAAAAATTTGATTTCCTATATTACGAAAAAGTAATATAAGCAAGAGAAAAACTTAATATAACTCTCCATCAGCCTTGTTAATCTAAAATCATTAATATATAAAAAAAAATCTACAGTTCTTAATTTAATTAAAGCAATTTTTAAGTCATTTATAATGACAACTTCATTAAATTTGCACTAAAACTGTCTTTCGACTCAACTTTCATCTGAAATACAAAAATTTTCAAAGGATATTAATGAGTTTTTGCAAACCGCATTTGAAAATAAGCGATCCAGATTACTGGGATTTCCAATTATCTAGGTTGCACTGTATTTTAAAGCAGGTATAGTACTATGAAAATGAAAACTCGATGTCCTTAGCAGCAACATTTTAACCAGTTTATTTTATAAAAATACATAATTTATTAAATTCTAACACAATTTTTTTATGGTAGGTATAGTCGATTATTGTGGTATTATGTGTTATCATGGCTATTAAATTTTTACAAGTACCTACATTCTTTCTCGCCAGAACATTGTATATTTTCTATAGGTTATGTACTATAAAAACACCTAAATAAAAAAGGTTTGCTATTTAAAACAGTTTATAATATGAACAAATATGAATTTTATGAGAAGCAGTTTTGTATTGATTTTACAGTTTTACAGATTGCAGAAGATCTTCAGTTATATACAAGATATTATATAATATGTATGTGCATACATCTTTACATACAAGTTAATGTAAACAAACTTATAAAAATAAAAACCACTATACAATCGTAATTTCATTTTTATGTGGTGGTGATGACAAACATTATACGTTTGATGTGTATTGGTTCAAAAATTTTAAACTTCTTCTTGTGTCGTACACTATGCAGTGCGTAGGCGATCACTTGGCTAAAGCCAAGATGACGTAATAGGGAATTTAATTAATGGGGAGGTTTCCCGTTGGCTTCCCCATACCTCACAGATATATTTTGGGATTCAGATCACAGCAGTGTATTCGACACGACAAAGATTTTAACAGCGGTTGCCCGCTTCCCAGTCGGCCGGTGTAGGCGTTACGTCATACTGCTGGTTGTTCTTGACAAAATGCTCGTACTAAGAAACAACTTTATGTTTAAGGAACTTGTATAAAATAATTTTAAATCAAAATTTTTATCTTTTTATATTTATACAAAATAACACATTAAATTGTTTAATTTTTTATTTAACATAATTATTCTAGCGTGTAGATAATTTTAATTTAAAATAATTTACTATTTACTTGTAATTTATAAAATAATTAATAATTAGAAAAAGAACTCAAAATAAAAAATTTTAAGTAAATTTGTGGTTTTTAGTATGTATTTATGGTTAAATTCAAAAAATATAAGAATAATACAATACGTAGAAAATCAAAATTCAAAAAATTTAAAAAGGAGACAATTAACACATAACAGGTCTGGATTAAGAAAATTTGAAAAAATGAAAATTTCGTAATACGAAGTACAATATAACGTTATTTCATGGTTATTGCCATTCATCAGTTGCACGCATCGATTACGATTACATTGTAAAATAAGAAGAAAAAATTTTTCAAACTAAACAAAATTATCGACTAAATTGTACAAAATTGACTTACCATAACCTCCAAAGATTATCAAAACTGAACTTGTTACACGAGGTATGAATAATTTAAAAATGATTTGAACTAAGAAATTCGTTTACCTAGCACTGCTAGTTTGAAATCCGAAGGCACTGCCCTCTTAATATGATTTCTAAAAACTTTGAAAAAATTCAAAATTCAAAAATTTACCACGTTTTTTAACCGTGAGGCGTAAAACTAGAAGAAGAACTCAAAATAAAAAATTTTAAGTAAATTTGTGGTTTTTAGTATGTATTTATGGTTAAATTCAAAAAATATAAGAATAATACAATACGTAGAAAATCAAAATTCAAAAAATTTAAAAAGGAGACAATTAACACATAACAGGTCTGGATTAAGAAAATTTGAAAAAATGAAAATTTCGTAATACGAAGTACAATATAACGTTATTTCATGGTTATTGCCATTCATCAGTTGCACGCATCGATTACGATTACATTGTAAAATAAGAAGAAAAAATTTTTCAAACTAAACAAAATTATCGACTAAATTGTACAAAATTGACTTACCATAACCTCCAAAGATTATCAAAACTGAACTTGTTACACGAGGTATGAATAATTTAAAAATGATTTGAACTAAGAAATTCGTTTACCTAGCACTGCTAGTTTGAAATCCGAAGGCACTGCCCTCTTAATATGATTTCTAAAAACTTTGAAAAAATTCAAAATTCAAAAATTTACCACGTTTTTTAACCGTGAGGAGTAAAACTAGAAAAAGAACTCAAAATAAAAAATTTTAAGTAAATTTGTGGTTTTTAGTATGTATTTATGGTTAAATTCAAAAAATATAAGAATGATTTTTTGATTTTCTACGTATTGTATTATTCTTATATTTTTTGAATTTAACCATAAATACATACTAAAAACCACAAATTTACTTAAAATTTTTTATTTTGAGTTCTTTTTCTAGTTTTACGCCTCACGGTTAAAAAACGTGGTAAATTTTTGAATTTTGAATTTTTTCAAAGTTTTTAGAAATCATATTAAGAGGGCAGTGCCTTCGGATTTCAAACTAGCAGTGCTAGGTAAACGAATTTCTTAGTTCAAATCATTTTTAAATTATTCATACCTCGTGTAACAAGTTCAGTTTTGATAATCTTTGGAGGTTATGGTAAGTCAATTTTGTACAATTTAGTCGATAATTTTGTTTAGTTTGAAAAATTTTTTCTTCTTATTTTACAATGTAATCGTAATCGATGCGTGCAACTGATGAATGGCAATAACCATGAAATAACGTTATATTGTACTTCGTATTACGAAATTTTCATTTTTTCAAATTTTCTTAATCCAGACCTGTTATGTGTTAATTGTCTCCTTTTTAAATTTTTTGAATTTTGATTTTCTACGTATTGTATTATTCTTATATTTTTTGAATTTAACCATAAATACATACTAAAAACCACAAATTTACTTAAAATTTTTTATTTTGAGTTCTTTTTCTAGTTTTACGCCTCACGGTTAAAAAACGTGGTAAATTTTTGAATTTTGAATTTTTTCAAAGTTTTTAGAAATCATATTAAGAGGGCAGTGCCTTCGGATTTCAAACTAGCAGTGCTAGGTAAACGAATTTCTTAGTTCAAATCATTTTTAAATTATTCATACCTCGTGTAACAAGTTCAGTTTTGATAATCTTTGGAGGTTATGGTAAGTCAATTTTGTACAATTTAGTCGATAATTTTGTTTAGTTTGAAAAATTTTTTCTTCTTATTTTACAATGTAATCGTAATCGATGCGTGCAACTGATGAATGGCAATAACCATGAAATAACGTTATATTGTACTTCGTATTACGAAATTTTCATTTTTTCAAATTTTCTTAATCCAGACCTGTTATGTGTTAATTGTCTCCTTTTTAAATTTTTTGAATTTTGATTTTCTACGTATTGTATTATTCTTATATTTTTTGAATTTAATTAATAATTAGTAGTGACAATATCAATGTCCAGCCGAAAACATCAATTTAACATAATATTTTTGTGCTCGACGCTTAAAATAACAGATTTAAAGGAAAAACAAATTAAAACGATCACTATAGTTAGGAAAACGATAAAATAATACCATTGAATGTTTTTTTTTAATTATTTTATTTTATTATATTTACAGTTGGTTAATTGAGGAAAAAAATTCAAAAACCTTCGAGGACGACCCCGCCTACAATATACAAAGAATTGTATAAGATTCCGAATTCCGGAAGCAAAACCATGCAAAATTGAAGAGATTGGCTTCCTATCTGAGAAAATCGTTCGGCTGACAACTGAAGAGGAAGACTGTTCGATTATTAACAGTGCAAGTTTTTTGCATTTATAAATAATAAATTATTCACGCAAACTGTTTCTATTTTATTAAATTATATTCAACTTTAATTAATTCCATTTCAACATAATTATTAAAAAAAAACTATAACATAATAATATTGAAGTCAAGAGAAAATTTCTAGTGCAACCTTTTTCTAAATAGAATCGAAATTTTAATGTTTTGTTAAACTTTATTAAAAAAAATTTTAATTTAGTACTTATAAAACAAGTAAATTGAAAAATAAAATATTTACCCACAAACAGTCTTTGTATTAAATTTAAAATAAAGAATATCCAAAGCACAACATGTACCTTAGTAAATATTAGCCTACTCTTGGAATACGAGAGTTACCATCAACTTTCTATTCAATATCTATGACCGTATGTATGTATATTAAATATTGCTCATTTTTGAGTTAATTTTATTTTTATTATTATATTCTTAACTTGCATAACTTATAATAATTCAATAAACAAAACTAGAATTTACAAGTTAGATTAATACCTGTGTGTAAACCCTAAAGCTTGTAACTAAATTGGTCTTTAAAGTTACTATTCACATTACAAAACCTTTATTAGTCAATCTACTTTGTTATAATTGAAACACAATTTTCTAAAAAAGCAAATTAAATATTAGTTATTAGAAAAACATAAAGAAATAATGAATAGAAAGAGAATCTGTGTTGTGTTAGAAAATACTCGTAAACTTACGAAACATACACACGTACTTGTCTCATATTTGAGATAAAGGTGTGACAATGGTATTAGTTAAAAATTTATAATTTAGGTCAATTTTAAGTGATTTAACTAAAGTATTGAATTTAAAACTATGACGAAAATATTAAACTTCGGAATCCAATTAAGTATTTTGAAGAAGGATTTGAAAAACTAATTAAGAAAATATTAAACAGTATCTATACATATTACAAATGCTTCAAGAAAATTTAATTTTTAACATAATGCGGTATTTTCAAATGCACTTTTGTAAAATAAATATTGTTGTACGTAGTATATCTTTTGGGGACTACAATCTTTTCGGTACCCTACACATACTCTCAATATCAAAATTTGTAATTTAGGCTATTACATGTTAATGAATCCAATTTATTTTTGAATAGCTGAAGGTTACTAATACTTCTTGTTTAAATGAAGAATACGTTTTAAAATATTTAATGAATTATCAGTAAGTATCTACTATTTTAATTAACACGTCAGTAAATATTTCTTTTTGAATTCATGTTTGTATCAAAAATTGATATGACACGAAAACATTCGTATAATGAAGAAGTTTATTACGAGTATGTTTTGGGAGATAGCTATTTTCATAATATAAACAAACTTTTTATCAACTGCCATGAATATAATTACACTTTATTCAATCAAACCAATCGAATTAACTGATACAGTAGAGAAATGGCATTTTAACAAGTCAATAAGCAGAATAATAACAATATTTTAGTTGACCATTTAATAAGTAATCGATCGTACCGGTTTTGGTACTCTGGTCGATATTTTTGGAAATATATTTCCATACAACGTCATTAATACAGATTACTGTTTTGAGAGTTGACTTTGGTACTTCAGGTCCTTTGTCGATCTTCAATTTATTTTACTTGGGTGCTTTTGCGAAAAATAAGAATCTAGGTTTGTATTATTGCGAAATCACATTGCAGTAGTTTTATTGTATAAATCAATGGTGACAATAGTTTTAGTTTTTGGTAGATTTAATCTAAATAAAAAATATGGTGGTACATTACTCTTAAATTTTTATGATAATAATATGTCAAGGAAAACAGCCTAGCAGTGCTATTTAGAATACAAGTTAGTTGTTCTGATCATCTTAACATGACGCACCCATTTCACTATTCATGATGTCTTTGCCGAAAATCAAAATAGTAATCTACGATTCGGAAAAGTAGTTTTAAGCTCATTAGAAATACAAATTTTTGAACGACATGCAAAAGTTGGGTAATAGTTTGTAAGTTTCCTGATTTCTGTCTGTGGAAATTATCACTGAACTTAAAAATTTGGAAAAAAGTAAACCTGAAATAATTCCAAGTTTGCCTGCCTGTTAAGTATAAAATATCGCCAAAGTTTTCATCATACTATAACATCATCGGGCGATGAAATAGTAGCTATTGACCTTATAAGTGAATTTTATTTGTAATAATTTAAAAACATTTTAGTTCTGAAAAGTTTTGATATTTTACTTTATTTTTCTTTTACCTTTTTGTTTAATTTCATCAGACTGACCCAGGGTTCTAAGCAATTGTTTTTTCTTCAAATTTTCATTGCTTTATCTGTCTGAATAGCTGAAAACGCCGTATCTGCCCATACATATATGAACCTATAGGTAGATACGGCGTTTTCAGTTATGAGGGCAGTATAGTGCTATACACAATTTAGTAAATATTATGTATCTCCAAATTTTGATCATCTTATTTCCTCTACATTCATAGAAAATTTAAAAATAAAATTTATTCCTATATTCGTAGTTTTTAAATATCGTTGTATAATAGTGCCGGTTGCGGCTTTAAACCCTACAGCTAAACAGGAAAAAAATACGAAAAAAAAGGAAAAACTAAATCAAATAATTTAAAAAATATTATGTGTACATTATTTTATGTACATAATATGTGCATACAAATAATAATGAAACCCATGGTAGTCGCAAGCAATGGTAATTTTTCCACGAGATTGTCTTAATAAGCTATACATAGGTATAATTGGAAATTCCTGAATTAGGAAAACAACGTAATCGAGGTTTGCTCAAGAATATCCATTTGTTTATCTGAAATAAAGGTAATTACTGGGAATAGCTGAAACCGTTAGTCTATAACACTGAACAGGTTTGACGATTACACTGTTTGCCGGAAATCCCCATAATGGCTACGGGCATTCCCAGGTTTCACAGATTTGCCACATTAACTGTCGTATTTTTTATTGTCTGATTTTTTCATGTTTTAGTATCAAGATAAAGAGATACTTATTTAATCTTTCACACTTTAATTTAAATTGTTCGAAATACGAGTTTCATTAAATTTTTTTTGGGTGCAGTGAAAGAGTGAAGTTTTATTCATAAGTTTTGCTGCTAGTTTTTCATTTTTCAATTTATAAATATTCCCAAAATTGTATTGTTAGTTGACTAATTCTTAATGAAATTAATTATTTTGTGTTTAATTGTTGCTTTAATTTTTCTTTGAAACATTTCAATAGCTGGTATTACTTAAATACTTTAATTTATTACTATTATTCTTATATTTTTTTGAATTTAATTTATTACAGTCATTCGTTATTACTTATTAGTTATTATTGTAGATAGTAAGTAGTACATTATATTATTACTATATAATATTCTAGACCCCTGGCCATTGAATTCGCGATGCAAAAACATTCATTGCTTTCCTCAGTTAACAGATAAACGTACAAGGAAATTCTTAATCCAAAAAATCAGTTAGACCACGAAGGTAGCCTTATATCGTAATTTGTTATTTATGTTATAAATTAGACTTATAAACTAATAACTAAAGTGTACAAATATAGTCAAAAACTTCATCAAAGAAATATTATGTAATTTAAAATCCACATCATAATCCCACCTCTCTTGAAAAGTTATAGTCGCATATTTAAGTCATTTAAGAACTTTTTAGACAAAATATTTTAGCATTAAGAAATGACGTTGAAAACAAACTGAGAACCGAGAAAAAAAACTGAAACCAAATTTTTTTGACAAAGAGGGTGACATCTGTAGTAGTTTCACGAGTTTTTCTTTCCACAAGATGAAATCTAACTTTTAACATTTGCAACGTAAAAAACTATTATATAGGTATTATAATATATAAATGTTTAACCGAATGAAGAAATCTATTAAACCAAAAGGATGTTAATTACAAAAGCTAATACCTTGCTTGTCATGCTAGCATGTGAAGGTCCTGTTTTTATACGAATTAAACGTGGCATTTGACAAGCGAATTCAATCTTCAAAGAGTAGTAGTAGTTTACACATAATTTGTTATGTATAGCTAAACATGATGTGTCAGAATTTGCAAATCTGATCTTAAATAGCATTTGCGTAATTTGTATTGATGTAGTTATTATTATCATAATACCGAAAAGTAGCAACATTCAATTAATAGCAACATTGAAATTCTAGAGAAGAAATTCTGTACAAGTACTTAGTTTGAGAGATAACATCGTGGAAATATTATTTGGTTTAACTAAAATTCAGATTTTTATCAAACAAATTATCAGTATGATCGGTTGGAAAAATTAAGATGTTGTTAAAGTATAACTGAAATTTGCGGTTTTACGGTATTTTAACTTTGAATTATTCTTTATCAGTACCAATTAAATTTGTCATATCTGTGTGTACTCATGAACCTTGCTTATAAATATCATAAATGGACTATGAAAAGTCTTTTTTGTTTTATTCATTAATATTTTTTTAACATTACAATTTTTGAAAAATTTAAACTTTAAAACAATTTTAATTCTTGGAGGAGAGGTAACAATAATACCTGAAAGAATTTTAATTTAAAAAATAAATGAATGCAACATTTCGTGTTAATAAAAAGAGATGAAATTAATAATTGGATTTACCATTATTATATATATCCAATAAACATTTCTATGATTAATTATTGTCTATCAAAAATGGTTGTTGATTTACTCATTCGACCACATCATAACATTTTAAATAGATAAATATATTAAAATAATATAATTAAGTAATTTTTTATCAAAGTGCTTTTAATGTAGAATAAATTAATTTATTGGTTCCTGATTTTTTGTAAATTATATTTAAATTGCATACTAAATTAAAAATATTTCCTTAATAGAAATAATAATAATAATAATTGTTGCGCGTTACCAATAACAAGTGCTATAATATATACTACTACTGTACCATTTATATATTTAGGTACCTATCTTATAAAAAGAGTTCCTTGTTAAGTCAATTCAAAAGTTTACCAACTCTATTTAGATTTAAATCCCTACAAATTACCTTCCGATCAAGGTAATACTTTTGTTTTACATCAAGGAGAGACAAGATAACTTACCGCTTTCATCTTCTACGTGAGTACCATGCTTCAGGTGATGCAGATGAGCATAATAGTGGTGATGATGCAAAATACATTCCAAATCGGTGCAGTTCAACATTTCCAAAAATATTTTAAACCGTTACTTAAAGATTTAGTCACTTTTTAACATAATTTTACCACAAGAATTAATTTTAACAACATTATTTGATAAATTATTGCTACTTAAGTCACGCTTGTTATCGGTGAACACTGACACAGAAGCTAGATAAACACATTCATTAACAATCAGATGAATACTATTTCAAAATAATTACAGTTGCTTTGCGATACAACTGCAAGTTTAAATAAAAAAATAAAATATCAGTCGATTATGTTTATTACTGATTTTACTTGGCATTCCAAGGAGAGGTTTTGTTGATCAAATTTTACTATCAATAGTAGTAAAATCTGCAAAATATGTTACACATCATCCGTATATGCACGTACACTAGTCACACATAACACCGTTCACTATTTTTCACCTGTCACGATTTCTTAAGACACTAGACACTGTCACTTACAACGCGAAGAATCGAGTGCTGCAAAATTCTGTTTGCACTGCTTACTTTAGTGGTGTGACTACAGACAAGGTAGTTGTGGGTCAATAGTAGGTTAGGCCATAAGAATCCATTACTGTGGTCAACTCTTTCACTAACTTGTAGTTACATATAATTTGTTTGAACGACTGTGTTATAGCTCAATTCAAGAGATATAGAAGGTTAATTCAACTATTAAAATATCTACTAGTTAAATGATTATACATGGCATGGAACAACTCAAAGAGGGGGGCAACTTTCTAAGACGCTTGATCCATTCCTTTCTTAATGCACTTGCATATCTTCAAGAAGTACAAGTAATAGCAAACAAATACCTATTGCAAGCCGTAGTTGTAAATAAATTACTTTCTAATACAATTTTTTATTACATTGCAAATAAGTATCGATTGATTTTTGTCTTCGGGAATAATTGTTTATGCAAAATTTTCATTGAGCTACTAGGTTCTATTTGAATCGTAACGTCGCTCCCTGAGCGCACCGGCACACCGTTGATGATATTTTGCATAGATTGTGCAACAATAATAGGTACAATAATAGGGAGGTACTCATATTAAACATTACTGAACAATATACTAAATCTCCCAAGATCTTCCACAAAGTCATGGTTTTTTATAATAGTAAGTGTATGTTCACAATCTACGTAAGACATAAGAAATACATAAAACGTAAGAATTACAAATAGAAATAAGACCTTAATCGAATATTGAAAAATACTGGAGTCATTTTGGTACATGCAAAAGAACATTCTGCGTCGTCTACTTGAAGATTTTAATATTATTCGATACTCCATTATGCTTTTATTTGAATTCATATTTTTAAATCTTATGTTAGTCTTACGTTTTACGTACATTGTGAACAAGCACTAAGGATGTAAGCCACATGCTTATTAAGAAAAATTTGGTTAAATCCAACCAAACATACAAATTGAAAATTAGCTCAAGTACATACACAGTATAAGGCTTTTGGAATTTAAAGATTGCCAAATTTGGTCAAAAGTTAGTGAAGATATGATTTTTTAAAGGTGAGTAATCTTAATCTTTTGGTAAAAACCAAATTTTAACTTGTATTTCTTACGATTTGCTTGAAAGGTAAGGAGGATCTTATAAAAACAATGATAAATAGCAATCTAAAAGATAATTTAATTCTCTAACTTTTTTGTTTTTTATTCCTCCGTGGTAAACATTGGCATTTTTATGACGATTTAATGTTAAAAAGTGCGTTTTACTGAAAATCTAAATTATCAATTTTTAATTACTTTTCCGGAAATCGTCATTAAAACAACATTTCCCTGCTTATAGACGCGCAGGGAAATTGAATTTCCCTGACTAGTCCGCTAATAATAACACAGGTCTACAAAAATAATTATTTACCTAAAAGTTTGGAAAATGATACATTACTGACGAGGAGCAATGTTGAAAAACGAGGCACTTTGTGCCGAGTATTTTAAAGCTCCGAGTAAAGTGAGACATTTTCCTGACAAGTATGGTATTAAATTTTACCGACAATCGTAAAAAATCGAAATTTTAAAACATCGTTGAACAACATTTTTAAAATGAACAAAAGTCAAGTTTGTCAATTGTTGACTACATAGTTACCATAGATGGTTACTGTCAAAGCAATAAAAGTAATAACGAAAAGAACGCCGTCTCTTTTATTTTATTACAATTACTAATTATTACCTGACTAGTCATTAAAATTCAATTTCCCTGCGCGTATATAAGCAGGGAAGTGTTGTTTCGATAACGATTTTCGGTAAAAGCATTTTTTTTTGCCCTGATTTTTCATTGAATTTTGAAGATTAAGAACGTAAAAGTTATGAATATAATGAAAATTGGCCAAAATTGGCTCTAGTTTTTATGTTATTGTAATATACGAGGTTTGTTCAAAATATATTGGAAATTGTTGCATTTCGCGCAGTGTAAGTTACCAAATAAGATAAAAATTTTTTTCTAAGTTGATACAACTATGAGTAATGCACATGTCAATTTTTAGCCAAATTCGTTGAACAGTTTGTGTTTAGCAAATTACTGTTTATTGCATAATTTTAAAAATCCGCGATTTTCAGAATTCATTTTTGTTTTAAAAACGTTATTTGCATTAAATTCTGTGTTAAAAATTAATTTAAAAGTGTAACGAAGTATAAGAAATATTCACTAAATTTTTGGTGTAGAAACTAGGTCAAAAAATACAAAAGTTTACAAACATTTTCAAGAAATCGGTGCAGATTTGAGCATATAAGCATGCAAACACATCAATTAGCGATAAGAACTTTTCTGAATTTTTTATATTTTTAAAATTTTTTTTTGAATAAATTGAGTATAAAATAGTGTTTTATTGATAAACTTTTAATATTACAAAAACAAATTTAATTTTTTATTGAAATAATGCATTTTTGAGTCAAATATAAAAATATCAAAAAAATAAATAACTAGAGCCAATTTGGAAAAAATATTGCTACCCTTAGTGTTTTTTACATAAAATCTTTCAAAAATTAATAAAAAATCCAGGGCAACAAAACCACCGTCGACCAGTGATAATTAATTAGTAATTAATTGTAAAAAAAATTTTTGTAACTATGGAGTCAATAAACTTGATTTTTGCTCATTTTAAAAATGTTGTTAAAATTAGTGTTTTAAAATTTTGATTTTTTACGAGTTTCGGAAAAATTTAATACAAAATATGTCAGGAAAATGTCTAACTTACCCGGAGTTCTAAAATTTCAACATTGCTTCCCGTCAGTAATTCGTCATTTTCCTGACTTTTATGAAAATGACTATTAATAAATTGTATTCTGACAAAAAAATTTTTTTTGTGATATCTGGCCTCGAACATGGTAAATATTTGACAAATAAATATTTATGTTCAAAAGTAGGCAATTTCAATTATACTCATATACAAAATTTCATTAATAGAAATTATGCCGCAAGACCTCCAATCATCAGTACACCAAATTTTAATGCCCGATGGCTTTTTCAACACAATTCCCAATGTTTCCGTACTTACGACTTTTCACCAATACCACACAATTTTTTTTATGAAAAAGAGTTCTTCGTTCTTACCTTCACAAAAAAGGTTCAAAGTACCGCCCGATAAAACTAAATTCTTATTTAATGTATGTTAAACAAAGCTACTGTCAAACTTGCGAAATGAATGTCACGTCATATAATAATTATTAAAATTTTTGAAAATAGGAAATAGATAAATTAAGATTTCGGTTAATAATTTATGCAATTTTCATACTTTTACATTTAGCTCAATTATCTTATCAACAATACTCGTACTTAAAAAGCTTTATTAGTACACAAAATTTGAAGAAAATCTATTGCACATTTCCGGAGATGCGATGACATTTTCAAGTTTTTAAATTTATTTTATTGTGGTAGCCTTGGCAAAGATTTCTCTGTCAAAACCTTATTTTCACCACTTGAGCCCACCAGACATACGTCGAAAAAGTTTGATTGCTATAGACGCAAAAATGACGAAGAAAATCGAGGGACAAGGACTTTTTTCAAGATTTCACAAAAAACCGTAATCTTTCTTTTTCATGTTGAATTCCTGATTTTTATCAAATAGTTTTATATGTTGCCAACTCCTAGGGGGCCAATGTTCCTACAAACAAAATTTGGTTGAGATCCCTTCGGTACTTGATGAGTTATTCACTCTTGAAGTTTCAACTTTGACAGCTTGTAATTTTTGACAGATGACAGATAGAAAGTTAATTTTACCTATTCTGGATAAAGCTTTTCAGGGACTTTAAAATAACCTATCGCAAGACAAAATCGTTTTTAAAAACCTTGTGTTATTTTCTTGTAGTGGCACTCCTGATTGACAGATCGCGAAGGAAACCTTATTTTCACCTTTCTACCGTGAACCCTACTACCATACCAAATTTGGTCGTGATTGGTTGAACGGTTTAGGAATAAAGCGAGAGACAAAATTTGACGACCGCCAGACAGACAGACCGACACAGAAATGTTTTTTTTATTTTTTGCAAATCTTTACGTTTCTGAAGAAGGTGATCTCGAAAATGTAAAAAAATATTTTTGAAATTTTTTTTCGATTACCTTACCTCCAAAATATTTTTTTTTTGATTGGAGGTAAAAATTGCCGTTTTGCATAATGCAAAATAATTGCATAATGTATGACGATCGAAGAAAAAGAACAAGTTGATGATATAGCACGAAGGGGAATTGCAACATAAAGTTTTGTGCGCTAAATTTCTATTTACAAGATTTTTCTTGGGATTTTCTTTCGCATTGGCTGGAAGAGCAAGCTAAAATAAGCTCCCCAATATATCTATGATTTTTATTACGAATAACCACTCACTAAATTCTCGACAACTAGTGGCCTTGTGAAAACTATTTTTATTAGAGGAATTAGATTTAAATCTTTAAATTACTATTTGTTTCCATTATTTCTATTATTCTATCGAATTGTTTTGCATAGTTTGCTAAGAACTGGCTAACAAATGTATCCCTCTTGTGATAAAAGAGAACACAAGTTAACACGGATTTTGGGTGTGGAATTTTGGTACGAAATTATTATGGTTTTAGTGATATAAACCGAAACGAATAGTTATTTTCGAAATAGTGTGTTTTTGCAGCCAGGAAAACGCTTTTTAAAATTTTAAGAAAATATCTGATCTGAATAATTATTCGGGTAATAGAATATATATTGTTGTGTTCTGATAAAGTAATGAAAAGTGAGTTGCGTAATTTAGAAATAAAGAACTGACTTTGCAACCTGAGGAACAATAAAGGCAGGACTCTGTGTTCGTTTTTCAAAATTGTTTTTATTAGTGTTAAGTTTGTTCGTTAGTTTAAGTTGTATTGTTTAGTTTAAGTTTGTTGTTGCAGTAATTTCGTTTGTTTTATCTAAATTTTAATGTTTGTATTTTTAATTTTTGTTGTTTAGCGACTCACACGAATGCAGCTGAGCAGTACGCAAGCAAGAATCTTGATTTTATAAAAAAAAAAAGAACAATATAAAAAACCAAGGAAATGGAGGGATATAAAAAAAAAAGAGGAGTCAGTCGAAAAATTACAGCCAGACAGGCTAGTTCTATAAGAGTCGTTATTGGAGAGCCCGAGAGGCTAATTGTATATAAGTCGTGATTTAAAAAGCCCGAGAGGCTAGTAATAGTAATAGAAGCAGTCGCAAATTTACAACCCTAGTGGAGTTGTAATTGAGAGTCCAAGAGTTGGTGTTGAATTTAGCCGAAGAAATTTGTGGATAGAGTGGGGAAGAAAGAAGCCGAATTACGTGCTGCTCGGCGAAATTTGTGTGAGTCTCCTGCTTTTTCTAAAATTTGTTCTTTGTGTACAGGTTGCAAATAAATTGTTCTGTTATTCGTCAGTTTTTTATTGTCTTACATGTAACCATTTTTCGAGAACCAACGACCATTTTTATAAGAGAGAAAGAGCACTACAATATCTATATATAAATAATAGGTATTGTCGTGTTACCAAATCATTTTTTGAAAAATTTTTGATAGTTCATTAATTCAAGTAAATAAAAATTAGTAATTAATTAACTGCAAAATTTATTTAAAAGTTAATGGTAAATTGGATAAATTTAAAATTGTTAAATCGAAAGGCTATGTAAAATTTGTATTTGCGGCGAGCACCTGCGTTGATAACTGATACCTGCAATCATTATTTCTATTTTAAATTGGAAATTTATTGAAATTGAAATTTAATTGGAATTGTTTTATGAATTACTATTTTTTTTAAATATTGAAGAAAAATAAATTGGCGTCGACGTAGTAAAAATAGAAAACCCACTCCTGAGAAGTTTGGCTCTCCGATTAAAACGCTAGTTGGCACCCAAAGGTAGCAAAGGAACTTGGGAATTTTTTTTCAACGTTCCACTACAATATGTACGGATCTTCTACTACCGCCGGTGCCGCCTCTCCGTTCCTAGTTTTCATTCTTTTCTATATTGGCATAACTCTTTTTCTATATTTCTGGAATGCATCGCGTCATCTACATCGTCTCTCCAGCTTCTCTTAGGCCGTCCTTTCTTTTTACGCTCCGCGGACTGCGGAGTTCCTGAAGTGGGCCTAATTGCCCGTGAGGGACCTGCCACAAGCTTGTCATAAGCATGTTACAGGTACAGGTACCTGTGAAATTTTATCTCACAGATGTTTTGCCAAGGTTTTGCATGTCTTAAAATGTTACTTGGGCGGCGGGATCCAGCATTCTAACGCTTTTCGTGGCCATCTATTTTCTCCCATTCTTTTTATTTGTCCGAACCATGTCAGTTGTCGTTTTTCAACTCAAATGAAAAGTTTAATTAAAAATTTTTTTAAATAAACTGGACAGTCATAAAAAGTATTGAATTAAAATTGAATTAATCAAATTTAAGACTTTTTTTGGAAAATTTTTGAAAAAGATGGAACAACTTTCTTATTATTTATCTACTTCTCGCTCGGCAAAAAAAGTTAACCTTTCCATCCTAATAGAACAATACTATCTTTTATTACGTTGGTACCTCAAAAATCACAACGAATAAGTTTATAAATTGCGAACTCACCTCCCATCTATAAAACTCGGTTATCCAGAAAAGTGAATATTTCCATCCCAATAAAACAATATACTATTTCAGTACAGCAGTGTACGGAAAATACTCATTTTACTTTACTCAAGTGAATATCAAAAAGTTTATTATTTCAAATAGAGTAGAAAACAGAAATTTGTAACTGTAAGAAAGTACAAGTCGAAGTAAAAATCTGAGTAAAAGCTGGTTCACACTATGCGATTTCTCATGTGACTTGTCGCATGACTTGTCATATCAGAAATATTTTTACGTTCACACTATACAATTTTTGGTATTCAGTAACATAAAAACAAAAAAAAAGCAATGCGAATTGCTTATTACTTTAGATAGGATTTTTCATACGATAAAGTCACATGAGAAATCGTATAGTGTGAACCAGCTTTAATACATTTTTTAAGTGAATTGTGAAACCATTCCATGTCACCGTTTATACTGCCGCAAAGAATTTACCTTCCGCGGGTTTCCCAGATATGCACTTTAACTTTATTTATATGCATTTAAGTTCTATTTGTTTTCAGTACACTTTTAATAACCTCGACATATTATGTATCCCATAAAATTATTGGAAAGAAGTTCTGGCATAATAACTTGATTGGAAAATCCAACATTAAAATCAATAATTTAAATGTACAAGTACCTATTCGAAAGACCATTTACATCAGCAATTTACATTTGGTAATAAATGATATTTTATCTTTCCAAACTTTATATTTGTTCTCAAATATAAACTAGTTCACTACTATTAAAATAGTATTGTATTGTAATATGCTGTGTATTAATAACATTAAAAATAATAAACAAAAAAAATAAATTTAATATTTCAACTCAAAAAGGTATTTACCACCTACTATTTTTATTTGTCGTATTAAATTTTCATGATGTAAACCGACAGAAGTACTTCACCTAAATAGTGGGAGTGTAATATATGAATAATGAAAATTGAATAATATTTCAATTTTAACTAGGTATATAAACTATGAACAAGTATCATCTTAACACAGACAAAATTAATCATAAATTCATATGCTTCATTGGTAGAAGGCTTGGGGTAGCTGAATAATAATATAATAATATTATAACTAAAAACTAACCATCGTACCCGAGAATTTTTGAAAAATAATACAATAGGTACCTACCTACCTATTAAATATTTCTTTTAATACAATAAAATCAATTAACGATCCATAAAATTGATTTTAACTGTTTTATTTAACATTGAACTAAATGTTTACATTAGTATAGAAATATTTTGCGGTTTGTTTTTTTATCGCAAATTCGACACGTCAATAATTTCAGTTAATTAGTAAGCTAAAATTAAAATCAACATTTTGAATTCAATCAATTTATTTGTTATGGTATAAAAATAGAAGTGGTAAAGTAAAATACCAGTAATTATTCATACATAATGATCTTAATATATCGCGTTTGCCAGAAGCTTCCAAAGAAAGTTTTCGCAGCGCTTTTTGGTATTAGAAATTTTATGTAAATATGGTTTGCTTTGTATTTACTTTTCATTATACAATATCAAGATTCAGTTTGGAATCAGTCAGAATTTCTTATTTTCGCAATTATTAATTAAAATTAATAATATTAAAAATAATAATTATTCTTCTTCTTCTTCCTTTAGGTCTACCACTGGAGTTGCTGTTGGTGAAAAACAGCAACTCCAGTGGTGTTCCGAATCCACCATTAGTGCTGTGAGCATAAATAATCATTAATTACTAATATTAATTAATAATAATAATTAAAATTAATAATATAATATCATGATCTTTCTATGTATGAATAAATATAGTACAAGAAGGTATTGTACATCTTGGGTAAGCTCGTTGCATTTCTAACATTCTGTGATCTCTGGGTAAAACCACGATACACTTATACCGGTATGCTACAGAGCGTAACCAAAATGAACAATTTTTGCGCATGACGTCACGCGGATGACAAAATTCAAATGGATAATATTATGTTACACGGTTAACCACAGCTGATTTTTGTTTCTCTGCTTATTTTAATAATTTTTGAACTTCTAGTATTGTTCTTCGTACTGTTCTTTGTCGATGAGAAGATAAACATAAAAAATGGTAAATTTAAATATTAAAAATATAACGGTAAAAAGAATATTTTTTCAAGGAATTAATTTTTTTTTAAAGAGTACCCTTTTAGTTTTTAGTTGGCATTTAGAAACTAAAATAAAGAAATAATAATTAAAAACATTTTGTTAATAATTACATTACGGTATTGATATATTAAAGTATGAATGTTCTTACTTTAACAACATAATATTACTACTTTTAATAATACAGTAGAATCCGCTTAATGTGATCACTTTGGGCCAAGAACATTTTGATAACATTAACCGACTGATAACAATAAGCAAATTTTAAAAAAGAACAAATTTTAGAAGAATTAGATTTTAGCAAGAATAAACTAAACTTAAATTAAAATACATAAAGCAAAGTACACATTTAGCAAAATAAAAATATAAACACGCCATGAAACAGGAAACTTCATTAGTTTTTGTATAGAAATTAAAATGAGTGACGTTTTTTGTAAAGATATATAGAATTTCAATAATAAATTAGGAAAAGATACTTAGAAAAAGAGATTATTGTGTAGGAAATTCCTAGAAAGTGATAATAATAAGCGGCTTTTTGATCACATTGTCCGGGTGTTTTTGTATGTAAACTAATTAAAGCGGCCGGTTCCCAGTCAAAATGATCACAATAACCGACTGATAACATTATCCGTGATCATATTAAGCGGATTCTACTGTAAAATAATTTTAATTTTAATAATAAAAGTACTGTGCCTTTTTGTTTTTGAATATCAACATATTTTTTTCATTTGACGTCTGTTGTATAAAATACAAATTTGGTATTGAAAGAGTCTTCCTGATTACTTGACTTGGTGTAAAGAAAATAGTCAATCGAATGCCATACGAGAATTCGATAAATTAGGAAAAAATTAGACATATTTTATAAAATAAAATTTCATGTAAAATTATTTTTAATTTATTCTGTCTTTTGTGACTGAACTAAATAAAACTAAAATTCAATTATTTCAATATTATGCTTTTATTTTCGAAAATAGTTTCTTTTTATTTTATACGCCCTTTGAATATTTGATATTTGATATAAAATGTTATAATTATAAAATTTTGCAATTATTAAGACAATCTAATAAAGCAATCAGTATACTAATAATTTAAATTATTAAAATTATTTAAGTAATTAAAGCTTTTTTGACTCTATAAGTCAATTTTTGTTCATAAAACCTATTGAAACAACTTTCATTTGTAATCCAAGTGACGTCACACAGCGTCAACATAGTGCGAGAGAGATAGAGCTAAGATAAGATGCGTAAATTAAGAGCATACCGGTATAAGTGTATCGTGGGTAAAACGACTTGGCGATTTTCGGTTTATTACACCATCAGATGCAGAAAGTTGAGCTCAATATTTTGGTAAAATGACCTAAAAATTCGGCCAATGAATAACGAGATATTGAGAAGTGAAAAAAAACGTAGTTGAGTTTTTAATGGGGCATGTGGCCACAAATGTGGCCATATCTCATAACTTCATTTTTGGACTTAAGTCGTTTTACCCAGAGACCATAGAATTATTGGGGTTAAGTTTTCTTATTGGTTTATAATGATTGTATGCACTGCATACTCATGCAATAGTCGTAAAAAGTTCATTTTTGCATAATTTTAGTTATCATCAAATTTAGACAAGAAAATTCAGTGACTCAGACAACCAACACTGCTGCTGTTGTTGTCATTTAAGGTTGACTATAGTATATAAGTTCTGTTTTGTATCAAATACAAATCAAAAACTGCTGAATGGATTTCCTTCAAATTTGGAAAATATATTTATGAAAAATTATGAAAAACAACGAATAATTTTTGTTAGCAAATTTTGTAATTTAGAATTAAATTTGTTTAAATACTACTATAGGGTCATTCAGTAGCTGTGCGGCCATTTTTGAAAATATTTTGCTTTCATTCAACTGTTATTGTGTTCTGTCATAGTCACCATTATACCATGGAGCGCTACACGATTCAACAACGCAGCGAAGTCATAAAAATTAATTAAAAAATTGTGCGGTTTGGCTCTCTTTTTTGGGTAATGGTAAATCTCTAATTGTCAATCTTGAGAACAACGTTGTTTGCGTCATTGGCAAGATTAAGGCTAACTTAAGTGCCCGAGTCACCCAAAATTTGACCACTGGGATGACAAGCAAGCAAGTCAAGCAAAGCCGTGGGGTCCATTTGAACGATATTATTTTTAAAACATAATGGTACCGAATGCTCTTTAACTTCAAATAAAAAACCGCAATACCTCAAATAAAATGTAGATGTATCGGTCTTAATGAATGACCCTATACAGTATACAATAAAACTTTAAATAACAAGTTAAATTCAATAATATAATGAAATTATATTTTTTTAAGTTAAGATTTATATATTTATATACAGTATACATTGGCAAATTTTTTAACAAAATTGGGAAAACAACAGGGAGTTTTAAATTTAAATATTTTATTTATTTATTTTAAAATTTCAAAGTGATTATTATCTTAATATAGTAATATAAAAACGTTGGTACATACAGTGACTCGAATAATAAGTCGGACAAGCAATAATTTATTTATTATTGTGTTGCGACGAATGATTCTCTAACAAATGATTCGGGATAGTAAATTCTACAATCGCTAATTATTCCGACAGGTAATTATGCTGAAGACTTTAACGCCAACAAATAATTATGCTGACAATATTAATAATTATTTAATTTTATTATAAATTAAGAAACAGTAAGATTTGGTTAATTGGTGAAATCTGAGTTGTTAGCTTAAGCCTGGTTTACACGGGTATAGTAATCAGGAGAGCCACTTTTGATTTTTTTCCGGTTACACATAGTAGAGTAGAGTACAGTATAATTTTTTACTATTCGAAGTAAAATGGTGTTTAAAAAATTAAAGAAGAATTATTTGCCTATAGTTTTAATGGCTCTAATAAGAGAGTTTGTGGAAGCGATAGATGAAGAAATTAAAAGCGAAGAAAAGATGATTTCTTTTTCCGCGGCCAACCGGCCAAATAGTGCATATTTCATAAATTCCACAGACACTCTTCTTCAACAAATAAATCAACAAGTTTAATTGTTTCATCATCCGAAAACTTCACCATTTTTAAAATAAATTAAACAAATATTGCGCAACAACTTGTACACTGCAACTAAACTCTTCTTGATACTGATGTTGTAGGTAGAGAAGATGTTTACAAGGGTAGAGTGGAGAGGCTAGTAGAGTGGGAGTTATGGTGGGGGTAAGTAGAGTAGTCCACTTTACTGCACGCGGTATAGTACTATACTCTACCAGCCATCTACCAGCTACTCGCTATTCTACTCTACCCCCCACAGTTTTTGGGGTTTATACGAGTAGAGTTACTCTACTAACTGCTCTACTCTACTGATTACTATACCCGTGTAAACCAGGCTTTAGTATAAAAAGCAAAATATATTCAATAGTTAATTATAGCCAAATTTAACTTACAAACAATAATAGGAGAGTTTCATTAGAAATAATATATAAACATGAAACTATATAAATATGCTGCATGCTGATGTAATTGGTTGGGGTTAAAACTCAGCGTACAATTTAAAAAAAATTTTGAATTTCAAAAAAATATTTAATCTGCCCGCCACAGCTAACCAATCAGATTTAAACATGGTTTAAATTTTTAGGTTTTAGGTCAGGTTTTCATTGTTGTTTATAACCTGCAACACTTTGACAGTGCCATTTACATTGTTTAAAATTTAAAATTTTTGACCTTTTAAGTGAAAGTTAGATAAAATCTAATGGTCTTGTCATTTGTAGTTTATATTTCTGCATTATTTTTGTATCTTTCATTTTTTCTCTAAAATAATTAGGGAAGCAGGAATTTGCATAAATAAGTTTTTACATGTTAATTTCCTATGTTCGGCTAACTCATTCAGCACCCGGTATATAATTTGATTATATTATTGAATTTAACTTGTTATTTAAAGTTTTATTGTTCATACAAGTCATATTGAAGTTCATCTGACATTGTTAGATGGACTCCAGTCTTCGACAGCAGACAATTTTTTTTATCAGTCGACTGGGCAGATATTAATGAAACTACCCTTTTCACTGTAGCGTTGTGGGCTGGAATAGCAAACAAATACTGATATAGTTTAGCATTTTGCATTTTTTTTTGATTTTCAGTTTAATTAAAATAGTAATCTCTCTTTCACTGACTTCTACTCTTCCTCTTCAGATAAACGTTCAGACTCCAAAAAGGTTTTCAGATACGTATATTGTTGAAAGCAACTGTCGCTGATAATTTCTACACTATTTTCATTTTAAGGTATAAAATAGTATTGTATCGACAACTTTACTCGAAAGCAATTTGCCTTGGAGATCCCTTGTGAAAGGGGCGACTACCTTTACCACTGTTAAAAGCCAAGATGAAGTACTTACTTTTTTACTCAGAAGGTGTCTTACAAGTTTCAACTAACTTTGGACAAAAATAACCACAAGATAAAGTATTGGTATGACAACTGGTAGAGTTACAGAACAAGACTTCAGCGAAAATTCGCAAAATTTCTAAATTTGGTCTTCAAGGTGCACATCCACACGCTGTGGTTTTAACAACTAGTTTTATGATTATTTACATACACCGTTTCTAGATATAATGCTACTAATTAAACTTGGTCCGCAATGAAGTCATTGTTTCGCCGGACGTGTGGCAAGTTGCACCGTTTGCTGAAACCGCATATCCTCCACAGCCATATAATCTAATTCGAGCCTTAAAAATTTGTAATCATGTCACGGTAACAAACACCTTTATTTTACTGTATAATCGCTTGGCCGACCTAGCCCACGTTTTCACGTACAGCAACAATGTCCTCGCCCAAATTATCTAGGCACATGAGCCCGAACTTGTGTTTTCACGTCTTGTACCGATACAGTTCTTTCAAATTTACTGATTAAATTCGTAATTACGGTTTGCGATACGGTCGCTGTTTACGCGCTAAAAGAATTCCGAAAGAATTCATGCTGTTAAATGCTAATAATGCAGCTTTAAGAAAAATATTATTTACGTTTTACGTACATTGTGAACAAACACTAATACTCTTATCATTCGCAGTTTACATTTCTGCATTATTTTTTGTCTTTCATTTTTTCTCTAAAATAATTAGGGAAGCAAGAATTTGCATAAATAAGTTTTTACATTTTAATTTCCTATGTTCGACTACTTATTCAGCAAACTTTTTTTGAAGAAAGTTTAATAAAATTACAATTTTTACCTGAACTTTTTTGTATCAGCACAAGTTGACGAGATATACACAAAAACCTGAAAAAGTGTACCTTTTTTCCAAAATGACGGCTCCAGCGCAACAGATTTCGACGGGGACTTTTAGTATGATTAATGAGAACCCGTAATTCAAATCTTTACCGATTAATGTTTTATTGTTTTCTAATTTTACTGAACTAAGATCAGGTTTGTAAACCATTTATAAAGTTCAAATTGAGATCCTCATATGTGAATCCAAACTACAATTACAAATAAATCACTACGTAACCATCCAATTTTCTGAATCTTTGTTTTGCCTAAAAATAAAACCGAAAACTTGCAAAGCAATCTTCAATTGAGAATACTTTTTCAACACTAAACAACTACAATTTTGCTGAAATTGAGTTACCAAGATAAAATACACAATTAATTTCTATATAATTTTTATAAGGGCTATCAAATGGTAAATTCAAAACTAAGTTAAGTTACAAATACAAAATTAAAATTTGCTTATTCTCATAACATACAAGCATAGAATTTTACAGTTTAAACCTTCTCCTGAAAAATTTGAATTTTGTAATGTCGAGCTTTGAAAAAATGGACCTCAATTGCTTCCAAATTCAAATATGTAGGCATTGTTTTTATCTAGAATGAGTTATCTGTACTATAAATATAACCCACCCGTTCAACAGTAAAAAAGGAATGTTACAAATCAACAGTTTAGTGGAAATCCACTACCAGCAGTAGCGGATCAACAGAGGGCGATCGCCTTTCCTTATTAGAGCTTAAAAAACATTAATTCTTAAATCAATAAATTTTGACGAGTTAAAAGTTGCTAAAACTATTTTGAGCATTTAAAAAATATAAGTATTTTGTATTTTTTAAACTTTATATTTTTTTAATATAACAGAATAACAAAATTACGGTGTCTACTTTATTTTGTTTCTTCAAAAATTTTTAATCCGAACCGAGGGGTCTCTCACTGGGCAAAAATTTGTACAGTATTGCTAATTGTCAGGAATAAAATACGATATTACTAATATTATCTTAATTACTTTTATCGGAAAACATAGTCAAAGCGATGCTTTCCGGTGAGAAAGTGAAGCATTCCTAGTCACTTAACAAATCGACTAGTAATGTAAAATCGACTAGTAATAATGGTTTTCATTACTAGTCGCTTATGTCACTTCAACATGTCGAATCATTTTACTTTCCCCATACATATACATATAAGGGAAAGTATTGTAATCCACTCAAAAATCAAAAATCGAAATTTTTGCATTAAAATGTTCCTTATCATGTCCTGATAAGTTTTTGATGAATTTTAATTGGATGTTCGTCTGTATGTCTGTATGTGGTTACGAGATCATGAAATGAAATAGTATCAATTGCACAGGTTAAACCACGCAACCAAATGTCAAAAAATTTGGCATAAATGTACATCATAGTTAAACTTAGAGGCCAGCTGAAAATGGTGAAAATTTGTTGAAAATTGCGGAAATGATAAAGAAAATAAAAAAAGTTCAAGTGTCAATTACTTTTGGACCACCATTTGTTATATCCAAATTATTGGAAATTAATTCAAGTTTGACGTTTATGAAATTTTGACATGTTTTAGGGTTTTACGCTCCCTGTCCCGCGTAGCGCGATTTTTGAGCCCCACAGATGCGACCTGTCGCTTCATTGAGGTCTTCCACGTTGATCGGTACATTGCAAGAAGATGGCGAACGAAAATTTACTCTCCAATTATGTGTGCGAAGTAAATCTGCACCTTTTATTTAACGGGTTTTCAAATTTTTCAACTTTTCGACTTTTTGATGCGAACTTTAGCTTCCTCGCTGTCTTTCTCGTCAAATGGTTCCCGAAAAGAGGAGGTTGAATGATAATTTTTATACCCAAATTTAATGGGGAAAGTTATGCAATGTTTACATAGCCAATTTTTTATTATAAAATGCTATTAAAAATAATTTGACGGACGTAAGGATCGAACTCACGATTTCCAAGCGATATAATTATTAGCCAAGCACACAGTCCATTTCGCCATACTGGGTTGACCTAATTACATTGTTTTAAATAGTCTTATTTGTTTCGTTTGTAATTTTTTCGCATTTTAAGCAAATCTAACCTAAAATACGAAATTTTTTTTGGGCGCGATCGATTTGAATTTTTGCATATGCTTTCCTACCGATAATTCACGGAAAGTAAGTACGAAGCGAGGGGGAGAGAATTTTTGGCTCAGTTATTCGATATCTAGCGCCGTTCTTGAGTTATTGCTAATTCAAAATATTTCATAATAGGTACTTGTGTACGATTTTTATTTTTGGTATAATAGCTAATATCTTTGTTTTCCGATAATAGTAGATTACTGGCCGAGCCTCGAAAATGATCCGTTACTGGGCGCGAAAAAGTTAAATGAACAGCTCATTTATATGATGCGATGAGCCCAAAATTTGCCAAATTCAGGACAGTTCGTTCCTCAAAATTGTCGGTTCGGTTCGTTCCTGCTCTGGCGGTAATTACTATGTAGCCAATACTGCTTCTAACATAGCTTTAGACTAAAAAGTTGAAGATAAAGAAATATACAAATTAATATTTAAAAGAAAACTTTTACAGTCGAATCCCTCTATAACGAGAGCTCAAGGGACCAGCCTACTTACTTGCTATAAGCAGATTTTCGCTAAAAACAGTCAGTTTAGCATGTAAACAAAAGTCAAAGGACCAAACTTTTACTCGTTATAGCCGATTTTTCGTTATAACCGGACTCGTTATAGAGGGGTTCTACTGTATTAAGAAAAAACTTACTAAAAAATAAATTAATAGTTATTTATGTATCAAGGACATTATAACGATGTTTATGTCGAGGGTAACCAATTTAAAAGGCCAAAAATTAAAAGGTAAAAGGCCGCTAGGCCCAAGAGTTTTTAAGTTGCCCGAGAGCATAAACATCGAGTAATGCCCGTATTGCATACAATGTTTTATATTACACTGCATTTGAATTTCAGAAAATTTATAAATTTTGAATTTAAATTTGCTAAATTTCCTAGTTTGCCGTGACTTGTGTCTATAATTGCGATGAGAGGGCATAATAAGCGGCCATTATGATTTATACGCCCTAGGGTATTATAGCATACTTATATATTTCGTTGTCAAGGTATAAAAAACAAATAATGATTCAGTGTAATATAAAAAAGTTAATGGTAATTATTGCCGTTTTATTACCCTGTATTGCGTAGTTATTGCCCTGTATTGCCACATCAGTGAAACGCCCCTCAATCCGAACTTTAAAGACCTTAATTTTTTGAAGTTAAGCTAACAGTGAGAATATGAGTTTTTGCGCAACACAGAGTACTTAGCCTTATATCTCCCTCTTATCTACAAAAGCTTCTTTTTCAGTTTTTCAATATTTAGTACTTTAAGAAAAATTTAAGATGGCTTGTTTTCAAATGTATAGGTACCCAGTATATTATATTCTTTAATAAATTATTTCAAATTCTTGTCTACATATTATATCCCATAAGTGTGATCTTAAGAACATAATATTTAAGAAACACTATGGGAGAACAAAGGTTGACGGTTCTAGCTCTGCTTCACACACATCGTGAAATTGAACTAGATGTCAATAACATTATTGAAACATTCACTTAAAGTGACAATCGGAAACTTAAAATACAATAATCTGAAGCTATTTACTTTAATTTTTCTCAAATTTGTATTTAATTTATTAATAAACAATAAATAAATTTAGTTTTGTTATTTCTACTACTTTTAGTCAATTTATTTAATCAAGTTTTACTTTGCTGCCCCCTCTATGGTATTGTCTGAATCTGCCACTGCGGCTTAGACTAAAATAGAACTACACAAATTACACTGCTGATGAATGAAACGTTTAATTCAAAAAATACAATCTTACAACTTTAATTATATAGATATATGATTATTAAGTACATGAAATACAATAACTACCATATACAACTACCGAATACACAGATTTAAATAATCACAAACAGGTTTACAACACTAATTACATTATTCAAGCTATATTAAAAACATAATTACAAAATAATATGAACACGTGAAACGCAAACGTTAATAATAATCAAATTCATCTAAATTCGATTTCTTTTACGTGTAGTCATAAGTCTTCTAGGTTTATCTAGTTTTACACTGAAAACATTTTCAATGTTAGAAGTATTAAAATCCAAATCTACATCTTTATTTGAGGTGTTTTCGATTGATTTGAGACTGGATCTTGTTTTTCTAGGTGAATATATAGCTGAACTATCAGTTTCTTCAAACATTTGCCAAGGTACCTCGTTATCTATGGACGGTATAGCAAAATTTGATGATGGGGATTTTTTTGTTTCCAATTTCGACCTTTTTGACGATAATTCATATTCATCATCGCAGTTGTCACTGTGATGTTTTAAGTTGATAGCGGCTATATTTCCTAAATCATTATTTGTTCTATTAACTTTTTCATTATCTATGCTATTTATATCACATTTAACTCCTTCCGAATCACACCAATTAGATAAAACTTGACTATTTTCTTCCCTTGTATTAGAAAATATCAAATTACTTTTTGTAACTTGATTCAACAAATTGGATTGAGTTTCGCAGTCCTTTGTAAGTTGTTTTAAAGGTGATTCAATCTGAGTTTCGTTATCGTCGCTAATATCTTTTTCTCTATCCGATACTAAATTGTTTAAATTTAAATATCGATTAACGTCGCGATTATCAAACATTGTACTGCTATTATCGTCTAAAGTAAAGTTGCCCTTAGCTTTATTAAGTGCATTAATAAATGGATCTGTGTCATCAAATTTGCTACTAGTCGAAGTTGAATCGTCACTAATTACTTTTTCAAGAGAGGTAGAAGACGATGAACTGCTAAGAGCAATAGAATCTGTTACTGTAATGACATCATCATTAGTCGAATTATAATTGTTGTCAATAATGTTACTTTGGCTTTCGACTCTCTCTAATTGAATAAAACTTTCTTTCATAACTTGGGGTTGATAGTTTACGGGTTCATTAATTTGCATTATCTCTGGCATATGTTGAACATTACTTATATTTATGTTTAGATCATTTCTATTACTAAAACATGCTTCGGTATTATCACCAGGAAGATGCATTAAAGGATCGATCGAGGAAGAAACCTCGTAATTGTGATCATGCACTTGCAATTCGCGAACTTCACCTACTTGACCATTTTCATCAACTATTTGATACTGTAATGTGCCTCCGGATATATTCTGTAGCACATCTTCGGTAACGCTAACAAAACTACCATCGTTTGTTCTAAACATAATTTCAACATTACCTGGAATATCGCTACCAAGTATTTGCTTCAATTTATCTTTTGTTGCATTTGTAGGAATCTCAAATTGTAACATATTATTGGTGCATTGTGACTTATCCATACTTATTATTTCGTTAGAAGTTAAAATGGAATTATTTATATTTAAGTCATTGTAATTGACAACTTGCAAAGGTACGTTTTCTATGTGATTTAAATTATTAATAAAAGTTTCATCGGTATGTGGAATAAAATTTTCGACTGTTGTTTCTGTGCAAGATTCTTCGATCACAAATGAACTAATTTGTGTTGTAGCTAATTCTTTCTGTAAAGCTTCTAAAGCTAAACGACTAGCAGCAGCTTCTTTCGCACAAGCCTTTTCTGCTTCGGACCTAACAAACTTACGTTTAACCTTTCTATGGAAATATGGATCATTTGCTACAGGATTTTTAAATGAAGTGAAAGAAGCAGGAGGTGTAGAATTATTCATAGGTCGATAAGCATTTGGATATTTTGGTTTTTTTGGAAGGAATATGGGCGGAACAATGTGAATGGAATCTAAAAACAAAATAAAATTTTGTTAACTAAAAATTTAAACATGTGTTAAACTTCTTTCGTCTTATCTAGTTCAAAATTAATTATTTATTCGCCATTTACATAAAGAGAAACAAAGCTATTAAAGGTTAAAATCGTTTCAAATACAGTGTCGGTAGAGTCATCAAATTCTGTTGCATCGAAATACAGTAAAATTTCGATAAGTGTCACAGACCTGATTCAACAATTTTTCAACTGATTCAATACATAACGAATTGTGTAAAACTATTGAAGTTGATGTACTATTTAATTTTACTATAATAATAATTCAAGAAAACTAACATTTTAGTAAAATATCAAGCAACATGTTGAACTAAAATTTAGAAAAACAAAATCGTAATTTTTGTACTTAATACCTATCAAAATTGTCAGTTTTCGAGTACCACAGTTATCAAAATTTTACTTTAATAAAAAATGCAATATTTTTGCTTAACCCATTCAGTTTACCAAAATGAAACGAAGTTCTGGACAAAAGTCTCATAAGATCGTACAGATTGCCAAATTTGTCAAAAAAGTCCAACAAGTCAAAAACCGCCAGTAGAATTAATACTAATAGTTGTTTCGAATCATCGAGGTTACTGTTGGTACAAGAACTGATCAGAATACATATGGTGTATACAAAACAACCAATCTCCAACTTTGTAATTTTTGGGACTTTTCTTAACAAATTGCCTCTGATCCAACCCAAGCCTGATGTCAAGAACTTAGAATCTCCTTTTTGATATTATCACACCAGAATTTTAATTTTAAAAAATTCCTCTTCAACGCTATTTTGATGCAGACTCCATTTTTACAACATGATAGGCTCTTTCAGCTGACATAACAGTTGAGTATGATGACTTGTTGTTTCCGCTGAATGGCATCTGGTAAGTTTTGGTTAGTTACTTTTAACATATTGACTTCTACCACACTAGAAACATGTCTGTTGTTAAAACCAACAGAAGCTCAACTGTTATATCAGCTGAATGGACTTATTGACTAAACTTGTGGAACGATTCTAGTCATCAGTGATGACCCATCACTTTTAAAATTAAGTAGACCGAGTTTTAACCAATTTTAAAAGTTCAACAATAAATCAGGAAAACACGACACTACCAATATAATTTATTATGAGTGTTGTAGTACGTATACACGATTCATTTTAAGTGTAGATTCATAATAAACATAAGCATAATAGAAATGAAAATAGAAGCTTAATAAACAGTATCGAATACTGTTGAAATCTTAAGCTGTATGACATGAAATATTTTTTTGACAATATCAGAATAATTCCAGCATTATTCAATATTCAATTAAGCTTTTATTTGTATTTCTTATTGATATGTTCATTGTGAATCTACACTAAAAATTTCTAAAATTCGTTTTAAAAATTTATTAAATCCCATCCTAGGTAACGTCATTTAAAAGAAATACCGGAATCGCCACATATTATGTGCCTTTTGAATCAAACTTTTGTCGAAAATTTAATTCTTGATAACATGATAGATATAGGTGTAGGATTTAGGAGATAAAGTAAGTTTTGTTAACTCTTTGCACTTTTTCAGGTCATTTTCTAGCATCTGTAGATACATAAAATATTCCCATGCTTAGACGTTCTTGATGTCGTATATTTGCTACATTTATATAATTGTTAATAAAAGCTTGTTCATTATTGTTCAAGACTTTAGCTGTTGGATGTTGACTTACGAAACAAACTCAATTGATAAATTCAATCAAAATTAGAAATCACGCTGGTTTATTACAAAGTTCCTTTTTGGATCCACCAACGATAGAATAGTGATCAATGCTCATTTTAATCTTTCGAGAGCACAACTAACCTGCTTCAAACCTAATATCTTGATGATCAGAAACCAATGTCTGTAGTCCACGCATTTGAAAAAATTTTGCAGCAGCAATCATGTATTTCAAATTTTCATCTAAAATATTGGTTTCTCCGCAATACATGAATTCGATAATTGATTTAACGATTGCAAAATCTAAACCAGTAATGACAATTTGTTCAGTCCCTGTGTTCTTTTCTAATTGCTCCTACAAGTATAAAATTTGTAAGTTGGAAAGAATCATTATTAATATTAAATAGAACTACATACCCGAAAATAAGGACTATTAGAAGCTAGAACGCATTTATGTGCATGGATAGTGTTGGTTCCGCAACAAATGGCTAAATCGACAAGACTTTGATGTTCCATTAAGGAACAAAGGATTGTGCACATATGTCTTGCATGAGTATCCCATTGCACATAATACCTAGTTTTAGGTTCTTCTTTTGTATTCATTGTCAAACGAATGTCTCAAATAAGTATTAATATAAAACCTAACCTAAAATTAAATTTTAAATCACATTAAACGACAATACAAATGGAATAATTTATATATAAATGAGATTTAATTAATGTTTTTTTTTTATTTACCTGACAAAAATATGTATCGCTCTATTTCAAGTCGAAAAAATTATCACAATATCGCAATAGTAACAACTTGAGATCTTTTGTGTTTTACAAATGAATGATTAACAAACAATTGACGAACAACTGATGGTTAATTTGTTATGAGCCTACTACAACGCAATATTTTCAAAACATCGTTAAAATAAAACAAATATCTGCGATATAAAATTTTGTTGCAAGAAATTTTTTGAATAATATATACACAGTACGTGCAAAATATAATGGTACAAAAATTTTTTTAAATTCGCCCCAGACGAAAGAATTTGATAAAATAAAAGGTAAAAATCTTAATGCGCTCTAAATGCGGAGTTTACAGGAGTGCCCCTTGTGTGGATCTGCGTTCGATCATAAAGGAACCTCTTTTAATTTAAATTTTTTTAAGTTTCAAATGCCAGCTTTGGTCAAATTCCTGCTCAAACAGTATCCTCTATGCAGAAAAAAATGTTTGTTCATTTTAACTTCACCTCGTATGCATCAATATTGAGATAAATTTAATTTTTTCTCTATTCTTACCAAATTTTGGATTTTTTCTTTCAACCGTATCTTCAAACTGCTTGTATAGTTGAGTGTTCTTGAAATCCAAATTGGTAGTCCTAATAACTTTATAGAAATCTTTTACTCGAACCAGAAGCCGATTAGTCTGCAGATTTTCACTTCTGCTGGCTTCGTTATTTCTAGCTGGTTTTGATATAATTAATTGTGCTACCTTCCATTATAGAGTACAGCAGTCATTACATCGGAAGCGGAAAAAAAGTTTCAGTGGGAATAACGCAGAAATGTAATTTTTTCGGTAGTTACATACAAAAAAATTTAAATACAAATCGAGTGCATATATCAATTTTAAAGTAAATATTAAATACTATATTTGATGTAAAATTTACTTTAAACTGACATGAATTTACATTTTTTTGCTGTGTAGATTTTCACTTCAAATTGAAGTAAGTAAATTAACAACAAATTTTGAAATAACATCCAGCAATTGATTCTAAGTAGTTGGTAATAAATTATAAATAATACAGATATATACAGCCGCTTGGTTAGATGGTTTGAAATTATCTCTCTAAATTGTGATTCCTATTATAAATAATATTATAAAATATGCGTAAAAGGTGTCAGGCATGATGTGATGTGACAGGTCAGAACGCAATTTCATTGGTCAAGCTACATCACATAACAACACACTAATATGAACGCCTCCATCTAAATGTTAGGAACCGATACTGTTCTGACGTGTCACATCACATCAGACAAATATGAATCTACCTTTAATGTTCTATAGGTATCTCCTTGACAACATACATTTAGTATGTTCTAAGTACCTACTGTATGATTAGTTGTTAAAGAATATAACCGAGTTACAGGAAAATCCAGGAATCCCACAGATATCTCTCGTCATTCTGAGCAAGATTACTCGAGACTTTCATGTTATATTGGAGGTATAATACATCTGAACATAATTCCCGACTTCTGCTGGCTTGAGCACTAAGCTATTAATTGATAAAATCAGTTTACAGATTTGGCATCAGATGTTATAACCACATCTACAAAATAAGTTGAAGTGCAGAGTTCGAATGTATCCCACTAACCACTTCTATAACTAAAAACATGATATGTTGATTAAAATTGATTTGTATAAAATAGTATGATTTACTATTAACAAACACCAAAGGTTTATAAAACAATAAAATCACACTTTTAGTTAAAATTGTTTATTATTGTAAAACATTTTATTAATTAATTAAATCAAAATATTTGATATCACTTTAACAAAATTAGTAAACGTTTAAACTTATAATAAGTATATAAATAAATCAATTTTAAGTGTGGTAAAATGTAAATACTACTTAAGTTTTTAATTTAAAAATTTAGGCAGAATAGTTTAATTAAAAGTTAATTAAATTGACAAGACATTATTTGGCACTACTATATTCGTAAGTGATTTGACACAGATTAGAGGTTTCTTCTAATACATAATTTTACAGCTCGTCGATGGTTTTAAGTTGGCACTTGAAATGTGCAGTAAGGAAAAGGAGGCACAAGAAATTATGTGACATGAAACACAAGAAAAAAAGCTGTTTATGTTTCTACTATGCAAATGATTAATTGTGCACCCAAGCCTCAACTGCTACAAAAAATCCCGCAAGCTGTACACGCAAGTAATTCATGTTGTCAACCTCAAAAATTTTTATATTAAGTTTTGAAAAAGGCCTAGAAATCTTAAAAAGGCTTAACTCAGAATATCAAATTTATCTTCACCAAATTTGTTAAGAAGATTTCAAATAAAAGCTTGGTAGATAAATATAAAAACAAATTAATATTAGAAGAACATGTTCAACGTAAAATATATCAGATTTATTAGGTACGTATAATGCAAAACCCGTATCAAAAATTTGGCCGTATCACAATTTTAGCTGAAAGGTCGACAACATTTTAATTAAGTACTGTTTAATTGTTTAGATTTAGAAAAAAGAAAGTCAAAACATTGGTTGAAAAAAATCTTAGCGCTTCAACATTTAAGATATTATGTACAGTAAAAAATGGCACTGTAAAAATATCGTTAAATAAGCAATTAATATTTACAATCCAGTTAATGTTTATGTCAAAATATTTAAAGTTAATATGAAGTACTTCGATATAAATATAATTTAACAATAGTTGTTGAGGAATATGCGGAATGTTTGTCCACAGCCTTGAAAATGTTTAATAAAAAAAATACTATATGGAATGTGTCAGTCATCTGAAAAGAGGAACTCGCTTTCGGAAAGTAAAACTTCTAAATCAGATTGGACGGTATGTACATTAGAATCAATATTATTTGGCAGTTTAGTTGGAAAGGTAGTTTGCACTTGTCCGGCAACAACGTCAGTCGTTTCCGGTTTAATCACATTTTGTTGAGTAATTGGTTTAATAATTATAGGTTTATGCAATTTGTGTTCGTGTTCTTTAACGTTTCGCACAATTACAGCAGTTCTAGCATTATTTTTAACGTTATTGTTTTTTTTGCTAGGACGTTCACTTTGTTTTTCAATAACTACACTCGTTTTTTCAGGTTTTCTTAACTTTACACTAAATTTAAAAGGAGGTTTATACACAACTTGTAGACGTACTTTTTCTTTATCACCAGGCAAATTTCCTAAACTACGAGTTTTGTTTGTTTCTTGCCTTATTCTATTATTTGTCGATCTTTTATGATTTGCTTTATTTGATTTATCCGTTAGGCCCGCAGGAGTCGACTTTGATTTCGGTAAAGCTAATTGTGATTTCAATAACCAATTTTGAACTTTACCGACAGCATCAGTTTCTGGGGTTAATGGAGTTTTCTTCATGTCTCCGTTTGCTAAATCCTTCTTGGTATTTAGATCGCCTTGCACAGAACTGTAATCGATTACCTCTTTCTTTTTACTTTTCTTTTTATTCGATACCACATGCTGAGGAGATTTCTTTACTTTACTAGATGGCACTTCTAGGACTGCTTCGCCATCTTTGGTTCTACTTTCTTCGGCAACTACCGGAGCAGAAACTCTCTTTTTCTTTTTAGATACTTTGTTATGAGGACTCTTGATTTTACCGTTATCTTTACTCCTATGTTTCTTTCTAAGTTTTCCGTCCCTAACTTTCCGTTTTAGAGGAACTTTAGAGCGAATTGCAGGATGAACTGTAACACCACCTTCTCCTTCCGGTGGTAGACGAACGCCTTCCTTTGCACTGTGCATAATTGTTACTGATTTTAATTTCAAGTTAGGTTTCTTTCCTAATACTTTGGTGCTCAAAATCTAAAAATAAAAAAGTAAATTAAAATCAATTCAAGTTGCAAATAATTTGGTGCTAACTTAAAAATTCAGTTACAAATTATTAAATTAAGATTCAAAAAATTAATCAAACATTTTAGGCATTTATACAGTTTAGCAAACTACTTTTAAAGTAGCTAGCTACCTAGTTAGCTACAGTCTGGCTCCGGGTAATCAAAAGGTTCTAATAAAATTTAATTCAATTTTGTAAAGCAAAAGCGATACAAAGCACAATAATTATTATAATATCTACTATATAGATGTAGCCCATCATCTACTAGTTTGTAACTTACTTAAGTGAATGTATTGTTAAGATAATTTTAAGCTATAAATGAACATATTATTTAAAAAAACAGTATTTAATTTTCCAGCATCAGAAGTAGTTTTATAATCATAGTCATAATAAATTCTAATAAGTAAGAATGACCTTAGGCTAAGATTATGAAACCAACCTTCAATAATATTGTTAGTACTTTATCTACTTACCAAAAGAGAAATTGCTGCAGCGATGATTAAGGCAACAACATACCAATAATCTAAAACCCATTTTTTAAAGCTTGCAATACTTTCTTCGGAAAGCAATAATTTTCTAAGTGTTGCTAGAGGTCCTGATGGATCGACTTCTCTACATTTTTGAAATACATCGCAATATCCATTATAATCATTACAAGGTGTTCCCGGTTTAGAATACATGTCTGGTACATCGTAAGGCATTTCATTTAATTCAAATGACGATAGACACGGTTGATTTTCACCTGGTAATTTGCAACAAAGCTCACAGGCTTTAGTTTTGGGATCACTCGCAGTTGGGATACATTGACAAGATTCTAATCCATAAGCAAGACAAATGGAACCAGTGCATTCCTAAAAATTCAATAAAATAAAATTAAAAGAACAGTAATAATAATAGTAGTTTAATTCTAACAGGTATGTAAATACAATAAGATAGTTTTGGTAGGTGTGTAAAAATTTTCTTCTGTTGAAATTATGATTATCAGACAATACAATACATAGTACTTATTATTGACGTTTGAAGAGTTGTAATCTTAAGTTAATTTAAAGAAAATAAATCAATCTCGAGATGTAGAAATATAATTTAATTTTACTTACCCCCATAAAACAAACAAATTCTTGATTGCAAATTGTTTTATTAGGTTTATTAACAGAAGGGGGACATTGTGGACCACGACCATTACAAAAACTGGAATCTCTGCAGCCATTGTCATCTCTACATTTATCTCCAAATTTAACTTGGCACTGTGCTGTACAACATGGACCCTAAATTAAAAAAATTCTAAACTTGAACGTTCTTATTCTACTCAAACTACGACTTACTTGTGAAGGACTACAAACGCTTTTTGGTGTTAAATGGCAAGGCGGTTCGTCTGCTGATGGATACCTTTTTTGTGGAAAACAACACTCGTCACGGCAATCTTCTTCCCATCCACAATCACATTCTTCGCCTTCTTCTACTACACCATTTCCACATAACGAAAGTTGTGGTTCTGCAAAATTAAGTAGATACATAAACTATGAATAATTGATTTACAATTAAAAATATTCTGATTATGATGATTAAAGTATTAAAAATATTCTTTCAAATGAAACATCACATTAAAATGCCTACCAGTGAAGCATCCTTTAGGTGAGCGCGCTTTAAAATTTAGAACTGGGTTTATACTTTTCAGACTGCATGGAGAAAATTGATTATTGTTCTTTTTATCTCCAGATGTTGCTCTTGCAAACATAATAAAATTTCCATCTTCACCTCCCGGAGTGCATATTTCAGGATCGTGCTGTAAAAATATTTTACGTTAATATGCTATTATTTCTATAATATTAACATTATAATTTATTATTGTTATATGCGTATTATTATAAATAACTTATTTATTATAAAATAAAAAATAGTATTAACAACATTATTTGGATAAAAATAAAAACTTTTTGATATTTCAATCTAGTGCCTTTTGGAAGACACATTCATATAGATCACTGGTTCTCAAACTTATTTTGTCCACCGCCCACTTTGAGAATACAAAATTTTCAAATTATAGTTCAGTACCTAATGATAAAATAGTTTTTTTGGATTTTCAACTAAGGCGCAGGCATTGTTTATCTATATCTAGATATAGATAAACACTGGTACAGGTTAGAATAGTTAAATAATCAAACATTCAAACATCAGCTTTGGCATTTGTAGTAATTTAGTAAATAACTTAAAAACATTAAGTTTCACTCATAACAAGAGATGGGCCTAGCCAAAATTAATCAGGGGAGAGAGTATACTCCTGAATTTGCCAAACGTTGCCCTTTTTTATTGCATTTCCTCTTGTTTTCGACAATTTGATGATTTCCATTCCAATAATGCAAGTGATCTGTGAAAAATGTCGAATTTATGGACTATTGCTAACTATTATCAGATATTGCCAAATTCCTAATTTGGGGGAAGGTAGTAAGCTACCCTTCATTCCCCATGAGTCCACCAATGTTTATGAATCGCGATGCAACTATTGATTTGTCTTATTTGTCATGAGTAATTTTTGAGATAAAAAATTCCTCCTCCCTTGTTGGGGATCCAGAATATTACTATCTACACGCTGGGAATAAATCAACCAGCTTTTATTTACTGTAGAGGCCCGCTGATGTTATCTAGCTGAAGATGATGCGGAAGCTAGGGTCATAAGTTCCAAAAAAGGTGACAGATAAACAAAAAAATGATCTCTGCAAGAAGTTTGCTGTCGACAAATCGACAGCCACAACCGGTGAAAGAAAATCGTAGCTACTTGCCTTAGTATTATCCGATTGGAGAAACATAAAAAAAGACAAGTAGTTCACACCAAAGGTAAATTAATTTAATTAATTTAAAATTAAATATTTTACTTAGATTAAAATTTAACGTTGTGGAAAATTTGCGAGCTAAGATAAAATATTATCGATGGATAAGCTCGTCAATGCAAATTAAAATTTGCCGTATTAAAATTAAATTTATGAAAAGATCGGAAACGAAAACAACTTTATAAGCACCAAAAAATCGAACTACCAAAAAGTATCAAAAAAACATGCAAATTTGTCCACTATGAAGGTGTCTCCCTACAAGTTTTACAGAAAAAGCAAAACTTACCAAATCTTTTGACAAGACCAACACCGTGAACACACTCACTTATCCAACCCACATTCAAAAAAAGTGCCGTCTTGCGTTCAAAACGCAAACTCAACAAACCCCAAATCAGATTCTAGGCAGGGACGTACTTAGAAAATAAAACAAATTACTAAAATTTGTTACACGGCCCCCCCCTAAGATGTCTGACCCGGGTCAAGACGGTAACTCAACTAGATGGAAGCTTATTTCAACGTTTCGACTGACCAAGGTGTGTGAGTACGTCGTTCAAACAGCTACCTCCACTACTGAAGAAATAAAACATAAAATAAACTTATTTGAATAAGTCAAAAAAATCATGATACTCAATCAGACTACCGTAGAATAAAATAACCCAAAAAAATAAACAAAAGGTGAGAATTCACTAGAACTACAAATATTGTAAATCTACATCCGCCTAAGCGTGAATCTCGAAGTGACTGAGTGCGTAACACTTCTACTAGCCAACAAAAAAACTGCGACTTAAAAGGCGTTTCTAACCAATAGCGTCGACTTTGCAAAATTTGAATACAGCACCGCATCGGACCTGTATTCTACTAACAAAAAAATTCAAAACAACACTATGGTAATTGCATGCTAATCACCATTAGTGCTTGGAAAGAAATGGACCACATAGGACCCACTTCACACGGCTCGCAAGGGTATCCAAATTAAATACACACCCCCAGCAGCACCAAAAAAATGTTTCGGACCAAGGCAATCAGCGTCCTTGGGACATAGAAACTAAAGCAATAAAAAAATAAAAAAATCTAACAAATTCGACTCTTAAAGAGTCAACAGATCTTATCTACAGCAGTATTGGTAACTATTTAGTACTTGAGATATAATCTCCGATGGTGCAATTAATAGCCAAGATGGTCCGCTATTAATTGAAACAAAAAAATTTACCGACCGTATCTTGATGTTAAACGATCAAAATAGTGACAACAATAACAACCCATCCTCCACCCTTTGTATTAATAACTGATCTAAGATGTACATTGACCAAATTGTTACAACATAACCCATCCTCCACCCTTTGTATTAACCACTAACCATGGTTATGCTCATCCTTCACGTCCGTCTCGCCTAAATCATCCCGAGGATGCTGTTTTAAATCTTTGACGTGGAAAATCCCAACATCTTTACCCCGCTCATTAACTAATCGGTATGTTAAAGGACCTGTGACTTCGCGAACTCTACATTTGATGTACTTAGGAGCTAACTTACTACTAAAATTATCCACTGCTTTGGATAAAGCAAAATTCCTACGCCAAACTATGTCTCCCACTTTAAAGCGTACGGTGCGCTTCCTAAAATTATAATGCGAAGCATTACGCTGGTAAGCGGCATTTAAGCGTTTAGTAACATCAAAATAGAGCTCGTTTAACTTATTCATATCCTGAGCAAGCTTCTCACGGTTAGCAATGGACAAGTCCTCCTCTCCTAAATCTCGGACGCGACCATAATAATCTCCCCTTGCGGGTACTGTACGACCTAAATTCAAAAAGGATGGAGTAAAGCCCGTCACCTCGTGAGTGGCTGAGCGCAAAGCATGAGCTATCTGATGGATTTGTTCGTCCCAAGTTCGATGATTTTTTCCCACATACGATCTTATGGCCGTCCCCAACACGCGATTGTATCTTTCAACAAAATTGACCTGTGGATGGTAAGAGGCATTATACCATAAATGATTTACACTATAATCACCCATCAGCTTCTTAAACTCCTTACTGATAAACTGTGGACCGTTGTCCACCATACAAATCTGTGGTACCCCAAATATCAGGAAGACCTGATTCTCTAAAAACTCACAGACTTTCTTCGACGTAGCCTTACGCATAGGGTGTACCAATAGGAATTTAGAAAACCAATCGCATACCACCAGCAACATGGTATTCCCTTTTGTTGACCTAGGAAATGGTCCCATTAGATCTACCGAGATACACTGAAAGGGAAAACGTACCTTCTTTTCGCTGCCCATCAACCCGTACCGTCCCCCTTGTGAAGCTTTAGAAGCTAAACATACCTGACACCGACGCACATATCTACCCACATCCGCACGCATTTTTGGCCAATAGTATAATTCAAGGATCTTATTAAATGTTTTGGAAGTACCCAAGTGAGCCGAGGTGGGATCATCATGACACAAATTCATAATCTCGTTACGTCGAGATCTCGGAATCACTTGCTTCCATTCAATTAAATTAGATAGAACATCATGCTTGTTGGTAATGAGTTTAAAAAGATTACCCTGTTCAATTCGCCAATCTGGAAATTGCGTCGGATTCTGACTAACTTTAGCCAACATGCGCCGATACCAAGCATCAAAATCATCCTCTGATAACTCCAAAGATGATACCTCTAAGGGAGAGCGAGACAAGGCGTCTGGAACAACGTTTAAACTACCCTTTCTATGAACGATGTTAAAATTATGTTGTGATAGACGAACACTCCACCGAGCCAAACGACCTGTCGGATCTTTCATAGACATGAGCCATAACAGCGAGTAGTGATCTGTGACTACTGTAAAGTCAGTACCCTCCACATAGGGTCTGAACTTTTCAATTCCAAAAATCACCGACAAACACTCGCGTTCGGTCACCGAATAATTGCGCTCTGCTTTATTAAGTGTCCGCGATGCGTAAGCTATCACATGTTCATTATCGCCTTCGCCCTGTGTTAATACGCACCCCAATCCATAATTGGATGCGTCGCAATGAATGAAAAATCGTTGATCAAAGTCCGGAGCTACTAGGATGGGAGCGGAGACCAAAAGTTCTTTTAACTTTAAGAAAGACGCTTCGGCTTCAGGAGTCCATGAAATGGACTGGCGCTTAACCCTACCCTTAATCAGCCCGGTAATCGGCGCTGTAAGGGTTGCAAAATCTGGTACAAAGCGTCGGTACCAACTAACCATGCCGATAAAACGTCTAACCCCAGTGACGGTAGTAGGTCGTTGCAATTTAGTAATTGCCTCTACCTTAGCAGGATCTGTGTGCAATCCGGCTTTGTCAACTACATGCCCTAAAAATGTTAATGACGGACGGCAAAATTGACACTTTTCCAAATTAATTGTTAGGTTGGCCTCCTTCAAGCGAGAATATACCTGGTCGAGAATTCTGAGATGCTCTTCGAAGGTACGCGTTACAATGATAAAATCATCTACATAAATAAATAATTGCTCCCCCAACAAGGGACCGAACAAAAATTCCAATAAACGCTGTAACGTACCAGGCGCATTAGAAATGCCAAAGGGCATCACAAGAAACTCAAATAAACCCCTCCCAGGTACAATGAAGGCGGTTTTCTCACAAGACTCGGGAGACAAGGGAACTTGGTAAAAAGCTTTTCGCAAGTCTATGGATGTTATGTACCTTGCATCCCTGAGCCTCATCAAAATATCCTCCAACCGAGGTATCGGAAAAGCGTCCTTTTTTGTAACTTGGTTCAGCTTACGTCCGTCATAGCACAGGCGATAAGAACCATCAGATTTTTTGACTAGCAAAATCGGAGATGACCAAGGAGATTTGCTAGGTCTAACAACATTTTGCTCCAAAAGTTTGTCAAGTTCGGCGTAAGCTATTTTACGCATCGCAGGACTTAAAGGATACGCTCGTTGTTTAATAGGGGCAGCATCCCCGGTATCGATATGGTGTACGGCCTTGTTGGTTCTAGATAACCCAACACCATCTAAAGTTTTAAATTTATCTTTCATATCGGCGAGTGCAACTTGTTGTTCAATGCTGAGGTCACTAGCCTCTCTAACAAAATCAATAGACTCCAAACTATCAACAAAAAATTGATTCTGTTTAAAATCTACCGTGACCCCAAACAACTTGCAAAAATCAACCCCTAGAGTTAAGCATGTACTAATACTGCGACAAACTAATACTTCTAGCATACGGACAACTCCACAAACCGAAATGGGCAACTTCACCCTACCTAAAATATTTTGCGGAGTTCCGTCTGCTGACCGCAAAGTGACCAAATCGCCTTTAGCAAAACTCAAATCCAGTTGGTTAATCAGATAATGACCATCGGTGCCTAGTATCGAAACACTAGCACCGGAATCTAGCAATGCTGTTAGTTGCACCCCCTTTATGCTTAGTTGGACGTGAGGTCGATGGTCTGACCTAGGATGAGTAAGCAAAGCGGAAGAATTGGTAGTAGTTCCGCAAAAGGCGCTGATTTTTCCCAACCAATCTCCCCATCCCTGCTTGTCGGCTTTGATGGCCCTACTCAGTGACGCGCCGCGACGCCACTTGGCCCTGACGCGTTTTTTGTGTGGTTACCCCTACAGTTTACAACAGAGACTCCCGGACTCCCGCATTTAAAACAGAAGGTTTCGCGAGGTTTAGGACAATCCTTAAAAGAATGGCCCTTCGCTCGGCAATTCCAACACGAACTCCATCGAGAGGACTTATTTGCAGGCTTAATATTAGGTTTTACAGTTGTAGGTTGATTTTCCACCGTAGCTACTACTTCCCTAGGGGTAGTCCAATTTACTAAGCGCTCGGCAGCCTGCGCTGCTTGAATAAAAGCTGATTTGGTATTACAAGTTGATGTACCCATCGCTAAGGAAATCTGTGGCGCCATGTTTCTCCTGATAACCCACAACTGCTCATCCTCAGAAGGAGGTGGTTGAATTCGGCTAAATTTACTGAACATAGATTCAATATACGTTCGAACGGCTTCCCCAGGGAATTGTTTGTACGTACGCACCTGTTCTAAATATTCTCGATTAAAATCAAGAGATAAAAATCGAGTTTTTAACTCGTCTATGAGTTTTTCCCAAGTTGTCACTTCGGGACCTAGGCTGCGATACCATACTAGCGCCTCCCCCGAAAAGAACTCAACTGCTTTTTCGAACAATTCAGTTTCTTTCACACCCCTTGAAACAGAAAGTTCCTTCGCCCTCTCGATAAATTCGAACACGGTTTGGAAATCCCCACTTCCATCAAATTGAAGTCCCCATTTGTAAACAGCTACATGTTCAGGCTTACTCTGCTTTAATAACCCCGAGAGGGCAGCAACAAGATCGATGGCTGACGCTGAAACGGGAGGAGGTATAATCGAGGATTTCCTCAAAGGAGAACCTGGACTGTTAACATTTGGATCCAGCGATCCACCTAACCCAACCTCATCATCAGAGCTAACCTCCGACTCGATGAGTTTCTCTATTCGGTCCCTAAGCGCTTGAACGATTTTAACTAAAGCATCGCGTTCGTCTCCAAAACCTGCATCCTGCATTATATCCAACCGATTATTATAGTGAGCCAATCGGTAGGTAACTACTCGTAGGGTAGTCGGAACTAAATTTTTTTCTAAATTGTCTACTTCCTCAGTAAGCTCTTTAATAGCCTTTGCGCAAGTTTTTAAGTCGACATGAGGATCGTCCGGTTTATAAGTGTGAAAAGCCAATTTGGAATTAAAACTTTCATCCCGACGAAATTTCTTTAGTTCTTTCTTTCTAGTAGCTAAATGTGTGACAGCTAAATCGAAACCGCGAAACTTTAGTTCTACCTCTATCTCGTCTCGGGTTAATGCCTCTACGTAGCCTGACATGATAAATAAACTCGATGGAATAAAATATAAAAATGTAACCGCACAAATTAATATACAAAAGTGTGATAATTATAAAATCAGTCTCGTCAAAATAAATACTTGTGCTATTCAGTACAGCAAAAAATTCACCAAAAGTGAAACCAAAAAAACAAATCAGCACTGATAGCACAAAACAAAAACAAAATCGGGAGACACCTTATCAGCAAAAATATTGCAATTCGCAAAATAAAGAATCAAACTCAAAAGTTTAACTACCAAAAATTGCAATTTAAAGGAATACTCGAAAATCGAATCGCCTCCGTCTCCAAAAGAACACAAAAATTTCTAACAACAATAAACGTGCCGCTATCGACAACAAATTCCTGCAGGATTTAACGAAAAATAGGGCCCCACGATGGGCGCCAGTGAGATAAAAAATTCCTCCTCCCTTGTTGGGGATCCAGAATATTACTATCTACACGCTGGGAATAAATCAACCAGCTTTTATTTACTGTAGAGGCCCGCTGATGTTATCTAGCTGAAGATGATGCGGAAGCTAGGGTCATAAGTTCCAAAAAAGGTGACAGATAAACAAAAAAATGATCTCTGCAAGAAGTTTGCTGTCGACAAATCGACAGCCACAACCGGTGAAAGAAAATCGTAGCTACTTGCCTTAGTATTATCCGATTGGAGAAACATAAAAAAAGACAAGTAGTTCACACCAAAGGTAAATTAATTTAATTAATTTAAAATTAAATATTTTACTTAGATTAAAATTTAACGTTGTGGAAAATTTGCGAGCTAAGATAAAATATTATCGATGGATAAGCTCGTCAATGCAAATTAAAATTTGCCGTATTAAAATTAAATTTATGAAAAGATCGGAAACGAAAACAACTTTATAAGCACCAAAAAATCGAACTACCAAAAAGTATCAAAAAAACATGCAAATTTGTCCACTATGAAGGTGTCTCCCTACAAGTTTTACAGAAAAAGCAAAACTTACCAAATCTTTTGACAAGACCAACACCGTGAACACACTCACTTATCCAACCCACATTCAAAAAAAGTGCCGTCTTGCGTTCAAAACGCAAACTCAACAAACCCCAAATCAGATTCTAGGCAGGGACGTACTTAGAAAATAAAACAAATTACTAAAATTTGTTACATTTTGTATGTTGGAAATTGGAACACTGGTAAAAAGACTTTGTGTAAACGCGTCTTTAGAAGACTTCTATCAGAAAGCAATGAATAAAATTTTAAATCACAAATCGATTGTGTTTGAAATTTAATATTATTCCATTTAGGTAGGTAATCAAAATCAATGTATTTATTTGACTATTTTACCTATTCAACATTAAAAAATATTTCAGTATGTGAGCGTTGATGGGCAAAATTATAATAAAAAAAAGTTATAAACTTTCCTGCAAAAAGTCGTAAAACCTTCAAGCGCTATACTTCTCGGTGAAAAAGTAATAAAAATGATTATTTATATTATACATTTAACTCCAATTTTTTTAGTGCCTATTGTTTAAAATTGCATGAATAAAAAAGTATGTTTTAATCTCAATTAGCTATTACAAAACTTTCAAGTTGCTTAATAAAAATATTTTAATTTAAATAAATGCATGTTAACTTACTGGAGATCCAAAATTATGTCCTATTTCATGAGCCAAAGTAACATGCGAAACTGCAGGCGGTACGTGCTTTCCATAGTTTAATAAAGTTACTATTCCGGTATTCAACGACTTCATACTTCCTCTGTAATGCTGAAATAGAATTATTACAATTAACAATGTAGAAATAATATTACTCCTATAATAAATAACATATAAGTTGAATATTATTATTAGTAAAAATTAAAACATTATGTTAATAAGTTAATAATAATTAAGCTAGGTGGGAATGTATATTAATTATGGTGGTCCTTAATTGAGGCGTAGACTAATTTCGGTTCCAAATAACTCACAAAGATTGTAGTAAAAATTTCAACCCTTTATCTCAATGCTAAGGAGTGCTAGTAAGTACTTACTGTTTTGCATTTAAATAACACGAGTTAAAAACTTTCACTTTTCATTTCTTAAGAAGTTCCACAAAAACGTAAAAAGTTTTTAAAACCTCGTGGGCATTGAAGGTACTTTTCGAAATAATTTTTATGAGTTCCGAAACAATATTTCAAGTGTCTAAATCACTAGCGTACCTAGAGGGGGACGGTAGAGGCGGAACGCCCCGGGCGGCACATTTTTAGGGGCGGCATTTTGCTTCTTTTTGTACAAAAATATTTTTATAAAAATTAAAAAAATATATAATAAAGATTTTAAAAAAATAAATAGTAGGTAATATTTATATGAGAGGGGGCGGAAAATTTTAAGACCGCCCCGGGCGGCAAAATCTCTAGGTACGCCAGTGGTCTAAATATCGATAAACTTGTTACATTTTTCATTATAATATTATAATAGGTATAGTATGCTATTACGTATAAAATAGCATGGTTTTATCGCCTATGGGTATGTATTGTAAGCATATCCATCAATGTAAAACATCGATTAATTCAAAACAATAGAAAATATAGTTGCCTCTGTGCTTACAACAGAATACAGCAGATATAACAGAATCGTGGAACTCGTACAACATATTCATTGATTTCGAAAAAGCATTGGGTAATATTATTGTGGAAATTTTACAAAGAAGAAGAATGTAATTCGAAATATATGCGACATTAACGGGCAAATGCATGAAGGGGTTATCGTTTTTTGTAAAAAAAGTTGAAAATTACCTAGTTGATTTTTTTTTTGATTTTTTCTGAAATTATCACAGAATGTCCTCTAAATAATACTTACGGGTGGTGATAGTTATTCCGATAGAATTAAAAATTTATCAAAAAGTAATGTTCTTCCAACATCACTTTATTTTATAAATCGTTAATCTCATTTAATATTTTCTTTGGTTTCCCAAATAAAATAGTTTTTCAACAATTTCTTGAAAGCGAATCTATTGTCTTTAATTTTTCTTTGCGTAAAAAGATAGCATTTTAAGGGGTTATGCGCACTTAGGGGGTCGAGAAAATCCGACTTTTTGTTATTTTTTTCTGGAAAAGTGTATATATATATAAAATTGTATATAAAGTATACAAAATTGCACAACAATTTTTTAGATTGAAAACAGCCTTTTAGAAATACAATGTAATTTTTTTTGTACAAAAATATTAAGAAATAACTCATTTACAGCCAATGTTCCACGACCCTATTATTAAAAAGCATTTCGCGGTGGGCAATTCTATGCGGAATCAGTTTATTCAAAATCAAAACTTCAAAAAGACCTAGTAAACACATAAGTTTATCTTGTCCTTAACGGAGCAATTTTCCTAAAAATTTAATTTTGACAAAATGGCAGATGTTCAAAGTCAAAATATCGATTTTCGTAAAAAATAAATGCAATGTTTTTCACCCATTAAAGCCATAAAATACAAAATACACATTAAAATATAAAATCCCTCCGTTAAGGACAAGATTTTGATGTCTAAAATAAGTACACCAAATTTGGAATGGATTGGTGCACTACTTTTTGAAATATCCTGCCCACCGACTTGGCTTGAGTTGTAGGGTTGTAGACCATCGGTTGTCAATGGATTATTTCAATATTTTTTTACAAAAAAGTTACATTTATTTCTAAACCACTAAAATTATTGTGCAATAAAACAATATAGGCACTTCTCCAGAAAAAAATAACAAATATTTGTGCGCATAACCCCTTAAAGGACCCTTAATTTGAAGTGTCATAAAGGGTATGGTGCCATTTTTTAAGTGATGTGGTAGCTGAGAGGGAGGGGGTGTATCGTAGAGTATGCAGCGTTGTCTCCCCTTTGCTATGTAGAAAATCTTCTTTTAGAGCTTTTGCAATATTTATATAATAATTTTATAATAAAATCAAATTGTTAATATGAAATTCAAATTCTGCTAAATTTAAATTATAAAGTTAATCATTTTAAAACTTTCAAGTGCTATAATAATTAATTAGATTTATTATAATTTTAAATTTCTTGGATACTACTGCAAATATTTCTTTACTTATTGCTCTGATGCTTAGTTAGTACTGAAGTTATTAATAGGCTCCAGATTTACAGTGCACGAGTGTTCATCCCCCCTATTCCCTATCGGTTGCTAAACTTTCATTCTTTGTGTTATATTTTTCATAAAATTATTAATTTTATCGTGAATTTTTATTTTTCAATATTTACATAAAATCTAGTATTCAACACACAATAAAATATATTATTGTTCAACTTGTGTTGAAGAAGAGCTTGGGAACTAAACAGCTCCATCGTTCTACAAATTCACACATGTTGAAAAGATGTTACATTTCATTGCTAGTTAAACAAATATCTATTTATATTATAATAATTATATTTCGTTATTTTATGTTGAAATAAAATTCAATTACCAACTGGGTGCACTAGTATCACGAAATACTGTAATCAAGGCTGGGCAAAATACATTTATTTTTGTATTTGAAATACAAATGCAAAATACTCGAAAGGCAAGTAATTGAAATCCAAATACAAAATACATTTGAAAAAATATATCAAAATACATTTGTATTTAAAATATTTTATTAAAATAGTACATTATTTAACATAATAACATAATGGTTGTTCCCTTTTAAAAAAACGTACTGTCGAATTGTAAATCGGAAAGTGAACCTCTTGTTGGAGAACAAAAACGTGCAGATTCGGCGGTAAATTTAAAAAATTTTATTTTATAATTTAAAAAAATTAATCGATTTAATGGCGACAAAATGTAATTGAGTAAAGTATTTCAAAAATACAAAATAAATTCTTATTGTATTTCAAATACAATTACAAAAATACATTTAAAAAATCATCGAAAATACATGGAACGAAATACATTTGTATTTCAAATACGTATTTGAAATACATGTAATTGAAATACTGCCCAGCCCTGACTGTAATATACAAACACGGCAATGTTTTATCCGGTTTCATCGATCTGTAACATTTCATTCATTAACAATTTTACAACTAATCAATATCAATTTTACCAAACTCAATTTACCAGGCAAAATGTTTAAAATTGCAATCAAATTTTCTAATTTTTTGTTTATTTTCTGGTTACGTGAATTTGGAAATTTCAAAAATAATGAAACAGCTTACTATACTGTACTATTATAACTCTGCTGCACTTTATTTAATTATATCCTATGATTTCTTAAATTTTATGATCCTCTCTTTTCACTTTTCTTATCTTTTCCAAATAGTAAGGATATGCACCTATTATTACGGTTCGAAGACGAGAAACGTTTTCGTCCAACATAGTAAAAGGGTCGTACGGTATTTTTTATTCGTTTGTAAAAAAATTGTAAATTGTAAATAATAAATTTATCTCCAAAGGTAAAACAGCATAACTCGATATCATTCAATATTGTAAAACTTTATTCATTTATTTGTAAAAACAATTGTTTTACTTTATTGCAGGCGACACTAAAGCACTTTAGTGCCTCATACGCAAGTCGGCAGTTTGATGGCCTTCTGATATTCAACTATAAATGAATAATTTATAAGGTTCAGTTTTGTTCACCAATTTCTTAATATTTAGCGATTTAATAAAATGTGATGATAAAATAAATTATTGAAAACTTACGCCATTTTTTTCACACACTCCTCCAGCATTTTTTAAATCTCCTGTCCAAGCAAGTCCCAAAGTCCCCATCTCAAAATCTCGGTATGTAAACATGTACGCCAAACAAAATGCATCGTAATCTTCCTCTAAAAAAAAAACGAACTTGGTAAAACTCATTGATTCAATTTAATCAAAATGAGATGAATGTATTTTTAATGATTAATAATTATTAAGAGTGTATTATATAACAAGACACGTTAGTCCTGTCTTGGATAACATTTCTTATGTTATCCTACAGTTAGTTATGTTAAACTACATTATTTTATGTACATACTTACAAAATGCACCTCTACTTTATTTATGTAAGTATGGAGTTTTGAATTAATTTTTCTAATAATACTTTCTGAATTTAATGATATAATTGCTTTATCGGAGCTAATATTTGACTTTTTTTGGCGCAAGACTGGAAACATTACGGAGCAAGTCAGAGAATTACTGGCAAACCATAAAACGTGCCTTAACTCCGAATAAAACATGTATATTTTTTTTAAACGAAAAAAATATATATAATTTAATTAACATTAACATAATAAACTAATTAAAGATAAGTATTTATTTCAGCACCTATAAGCACTAAAATACTTTACTACTTATTGTAACCCTTTAAAGCTCTCTGGTAAGACGTTTTACCAGTTCGCATTGAACAGAAATTATATACCTACTCTTCATGCCGAAATAATTTTTAATCAGTAATCACTATTTGGACGAATAAAGATTTGATAGCAAATAGTTTTGCGCGTTAAAGGGTTAAATAAGATACATAAATATAAATAATAAATTTTTTAAATCATAAATGTTAAATGAAGACATTTTAAATTTCAGGATGAGAGAAAAAAAGATATTTCTAGAAAGTAACGAAATTAATAAGAAACATTAAAACATAATAAAACATTAGTTTAATATTCTTCTGAAAGCCTTCAAATAGGCATTTGGCCAGAGATTTTCTGTATGATATAGAAAATCATTGCTTTTAGCAACTTACAGGTACCACAGGTAATTAAATTATATATCAAATTATAATTTGTATAAATTTATTATTATAATAAATACACGATTATTATAATAAATTTTCTCAATCAGCGTTCATAGTAATTTTTCAATATTGCTTTGAAATAATTATACCACAATATTCACGGAAAATCTTAATGAAGTTGAATTATTTCAAATTTTGAGATGCGAAGATTTAGAACACTTAACTTGAAAGAAAATTATACGAAATTAAATGCAAATGAGATTATTTTGTGTAAATACTCGTACGCTCAATAGTTCTTTTTTAATGAAAGTAACTTCAAATTTAAAAAAATGATTCAATCGAGAATAACCTTAAACCATTCTATGCACAGCAAGTATTTATTAGATAAAGTAAAATTGGAACCTCGAAAAACTCATTAGAAGATTGCGTCGTTTGCAGTTCATCACTAGAACTTAGGAGAAAATTCTTACAGAACAAAATTTATAACTGCCTTAAAAAAGATTTAGACATTTCTCACTCCCTAATTCCAATTTTTTAAGATAATAACCAACACTTTTAAAAAAATATTATTCGTTTATAATATATTTTTATTGCTGTTTCAAATAATTTATTACTATGAAAGAATTTCCTGAATTTTGCATTTTAAATTAAAATTAAAGTATTTCGAACTAGCTTTAATTATTATTATCTATTTGGTAATAATAGAAACTGAGATTGAAGCTGCGATTAAAGGTGCCTTTAAAATATGTAATCTCTCTCAATATGAAATTACAATAAGCTTCAAAATAAATTATAATGTAAAAGATTAGTATGTATATTGTTAAAATAAACAAACGCTGGAGTGTCGACTAGTTTCGACTTTATTTAGTCATCCTTCGTTAAGCCATTTATTTTCGTAGATTGTCCTAAGGATGGCTAAATAAAGCAGAAACTGGTCAATAAACCAGTTTTTTTTATAGGAAGAATATACCCTCTCTTCAGATAATATTTATCAAGCATTTGTCTTCTTCAAATGCCATACACTATGCAGTGCGTAAGCGATCACTTGGATGAAGCCAAGATATGACGTACTAGAGAATTTCATCCATTGAGTGATTTCCCGTTGAAATCTTATTAAATTTAAAAGTTAAATTACATTTAACTTAAATACTTCCTTGCACTGAATGCTATTTCCATTCTTCTTTAACACTTCAATCATTCTAATTTTTGCAACATTTCTGATGTACCCTTTTCTCAACTTCTCCGTTTGACTTATTGTGGTTTGTCTGTGATTGACGGACTCTACAATAAATTATAGTAAAAAAAATAATATAGGTATATTATTTTCTGATAGAAATACTATATGCATAAGAATCGAAGAACTATTTTAAAGTAAACCGCGCTGTAGTGTATTGAAGCGTTCAGTTTTCCCTTACCGAATGAACACTTTTTAAATTTAAAAATTCAGAACTACTTATGTATCTTTTACACGATATAAATTTATTAAATGGCAATCAAATTTACAAACAAATCAAGTTGTTATTTGTGTTCAACAAAGCGACCTCCACAGTTTAATATATCGGTTTGGGGTTCTATAACTCAAGAGAAACACATATAACCGAAGTTAGTTCTGAACAAAATGGACACATTAGAACACTAAACGTGACAGGTACAGCCCTAAGCTTCTGAGAAATACTGTATAAATGTGAAGCTTTATAAAAAAATTACCAATTATTCTCAAGTTTACAAGTTAACGTTAAATTAAGACAAATTATACCAAAAACATTTTTAACGACCGTGATAGATTTAAAACTACGGTCATGTATACCTAATTTAAACTCTTGGAACACATAATATCGTTTCAATTCTCTAGGGAAATCAATCTCAGTTTATTTGTGTTTAGCATTTCTTATAATCGCTGAACAAAAGTGAATTTATTATGTGGAGAATTTAAACGTGTGCCTAGCTAGCACCCTCACTTCTCCAAATTGAAACAAAAATTTTACTAAAAATTTATAACTTAATGGTTCTCGAGTTACGACCGTTTGAATGATCGAGTGATAGGTTGATATCAACCTAACATTTTTTGTAGTAAGGTGTAGACGTAAAGAAAGTACCTACATAAAATTAATATTGACAAGAAGCATGCAAATCTTTTATAATTTTTGATTTATTTATTTTGATTCGATGTTTTGTAATATTTCTTATAATGTAATAAATTGAAGACCTAAGAGGATAAGGTGTTATGTCGTATTTTGAAAAAATGGAGTTCATCTTAAAAAAATTATTTTAATCTGAACTTATTTGTTTTCGTTTTGCCATAAATCTTATAGAACAAATTAGGAGCTTACTAAGCTAAAGGCAAAAAAATTACAAAAAATTTACAATGTAAACCATTTTTTTTTAAATTTACTCACACTTTTCAGAATGCAACAGAACCTATATATCATTTATCGATCTATATCCACTTAAGCCTTCAATTGTTTTGTAATTATTGCTACTTTGATTTTTATATATAAATTTATATAAATTTCTTTTTATTTTCCATAATCATAATAATTTTATTATTATAGAACGGCTCAACAGAACGGAAGAACGAAAATCCTTTTACCTTTTTTGCGATTTCGTTGAACCGACTTAAAAGTCAAACATTTGAGCGGCAAAATACAAATTTTCAAATTTAAAATTAAAATATAATAATTTTTACAATAAAAATAAATTTACAAATAAAAATGTTTTAATTTATTTGCCATCGGTGTTTCTGAAGCAAAGTGGAGTGTATTACACTACACTCAAGTTTTAGCATCTACTAAAAATCGAATGTGCGCGTCGAATTCGTCAGCAAGAAAATTTGTTTTAATTTAACCCTGTTTGAAACTACAGCTCCTAGATTTTAATTATTTTCAGCAGATAAGTATACGCGTTACAGCGAAATGTTAAAACTACGCTTATAACAAACAACAAAAAGCGGTAGGTACTATTTAAATATTTCAAGTGTTTTGTAGACAATAAATCATGTCTAATAATATCAAAATTACTAATAATCAGTTATGTCCATATTAATAAATTTTAAAAAATACATAAGAATGAAAAATATAAATTATAAATATATTAATAAAAAAAACAAAGTTATTTGCCTATATACTTTCATGGTCTTAATACATTTAGCACTAAAACAATTGGTGTAGTATCCGGTCCTTTGCCATAAAATTAGAATCACTAATAATACAGTCGTAGCCGGAAGTACTTTCTGAAAACAACCACTGCATAGGCTTTTTAGTGAAAAATGTTTTAGTAAAACAAATATACCAAATATTAAAGGTATTTATTACGGTTTTGATTAAATTCTAGATTTTTTCACTAATTTTATATTCAAAAATCGCCAGTAAATGTTACCTAAATTATACCTACTGATCATTACAAACAAACAAGTTTTGAATAAAATCTTTCAGAAACGGACCGTTTTCGAATTATAATAGTTAATATGGCATGGCAAGGGACTGTATAATATGTGGTAGTAGATATATATACCGGGTGCTGAATGAGTTAGCCGAACATAGGATATTAACATGTAAAAACTTATTTATGCAAATTCCTGCTTCCCAAATTATTTTAGAGAAAAAATGAAAGATATAAAAATAATGCAGAAATATAAACTACAAATGATAAGACCATTAGATTTCATTTAACTTTTACTTAAAAGGTCAAAAAATGCTTTTGAAATTGTTAAAATTTCCATTTATCGCACTGGCCATGTAATAAATTCAATTTAATTTATATTTTCCAAAATAATTACCATGGAAACTTTCATGGCAAGTCCGATAAATGAAACTTTTAACAATTTTAAAAGAATTTTTTGGCTTTTTAAGTAAAAGTTAGATGAAATCCAATGTACTTATCATTCGTAGTTTATATTTCTGCATTATTTTTGTATCTTTCATTTTTTCTCTAAAATAATTAGGGAAGCAGGAATTTGCATAAATAAGTTTTTACATGTTAATTTCCTATGTTCGGCTAACTCATTCAGCACCCGGTATATATATAATTAGTTTAGTAAGTATAATAAACAATTTAAGACCAAAAACAAAAGAGTTTTTCGCAATTTGTGTCTATGCGCAATATTGCATTAATATTTGTGTACTAAATACATAAAATTTTACGACCTTATACCATCAATAAGACAATTTTATTGATGATGTAAGGTAGGTTTATTAACAATTATAAAATAATTCATTCCATTAAATTATATACGAAAAATAACTAGCTATTGCATAATTCGAAAACGATTTTTTATAGGTCTTAAAATTTTCGATACAAATATGCAGTTATTACTCAAAAAATTATCCACATTCTATTTTTTCAGTTAATTATAAACAACTCGATAATTTTTTCAGAAAAAAAAATAAAATTAATGCCAGATAATAATTCAGATTAATTTACGAAATAGTGGTGTGAAATTTTCAAAATACAAATTTGTTAATATTTAGAAGTTTCGCCATATTAGCTTTTTTAATCATTTGCAGCATGATTCATTTAGTTTTCATTGTTTTATTGTTGTTTTAATATTATTGTTCTGTTAGGCGTTCAATCGCATTTTAAGAAACTTTTTGATAATAATTTTTAATATTATATTAAATTAATAATCAGTTCAGGTAGAGAACTACGAGTTATCATTTTATGTAATACATATAAACATTAAAAAACGCAAATTTATGAGAAAGTTGTGATTGAAAGAATATTTTTGAAATCTGCGAAAAGGGTTAAGCTAAAGATATCACAACAGCCAAAGGAGTCGTTGATAGCGCTTACCTGTTCTTTGGGAAGTGCCTTCTCGGCTGGCTCATCGGAGACATCGAATAGGAAAATCGTAGAAACTCTTTCTCTCAAAATGGGAGTGATCATGCACGCAATAAAAACTTCAGCATACTAATAATTAAATTTAATCCACGTAAACGGCAATAAAAAGTTGAATTTAACAAATTATTAAATCAAATATTACCTCTTAAATTAGATAACAAAAACATAAATTAAGCACAATAATTTGAATTTAAAATACACAAATATTATAATACACTGGTTTTTCAAAATACAATTTGCTGGTCATATTCGTACCAGATTACCTTACAACAATCATCTTGTATTTTGTTGGTTGATTCCGAGAGCAGGCACGGCATAAGACATTCAAGTTAATTATTTGTTGTGACGGTACGTGTAAATAATTTTTGATATAAACGAGATTCGAAATATTAATTTTTTACTTTGAAGATAACAAACTAGGTAACTTTAAAATTATCGAACATTCACATAAATTTTGTATGCACTGTATTATAATTATTATATTAATAGTTACCGCACGTCAAAAACAAACTAAAACTCCTCTTCGAAAAAGGTAATAGGTAAAAAGGTAAAAGTTGAACCGGAACGTATCAATCGTCAGCCCGTAATGCTTTTTTATCCCTCCCTTTCCACAATAATCAAACATGAATCCTTATCAAATATAAAGAAAAGTTCCCATGCAAGTTACGGTCACACGTTTGCTTACTTTATGCTATCACATTTATATTATCGTTTAAGGATGTGATAGCATACTGACCGGCGTGGGAAGTCTACCAAAAATAATAGTGCAAATTATTTAAATATTGCAGTTTATCTAAATTTAACATAATTTAAAATAATTATAAAAAAAAGAACCGTAACATCGTACCAAGCACTACTCCTTTTGGCTGTCAATTTCAAAAATATTCTTTCAATCACATCTTCCTCACTGAATTTTCGTTTTTTAATTATTATATAACATAAAATGTTAAATAAATCCTTGCCTAAACTAATTATTAATATAATTTCAGCAATAAATTATCAAAAGTTGTTTAAAATGCGATTAAACGCTTATAACAGAACACAAATTCATGTCGCAAAAGATTAAAGAAGCTAAGGGTGGTACCACTAAAATATTAATACATTTGTATTTTTTATACTACCAATAAATAATTTTTAATTATTGTCTGGCCCTAATTTTAACATTTTTCTGAAGAAATTAGTATCGGGTTTTTTATAATCACCTTAAACATTAGAAGTGCAGCTAATTTTTTGAGAAGAGACTATAATATAGTTTCAAAAAAACAAAATATATTTGTTTTGGAATAACACTATTTTTTTGAAAATCCTTCAAACATAAATTGCCCCGAGCAGTAGCATAGCTAGAGTTCCTGTCGCCCGGAGTAGTGCCTGAATCTGGCGTCCCGACTTTGTGAAAGTCAATTTCTCTATCCAGATTTTGAGCACAAGACATAATGATCCATCAAATTATTTAGTACAAAGAATAACGAAAAAATTATTTCAATACTAATAGTAACGGATTATTATTTTTTAATAGTTAATTTAATTTTTATTATATTACAAATCAATTTGTCTTGAGCTCTTTTGCACAAACCTGTCAATAACATCGTCAAATTTTCTTTAATTCATGTTCGACAGAAAATATCGCGAGATTTCTTAATCTTAACGAACCCATTGTAGATCTTAGATAATTTTTTATTCATTTTAATTTGAAGAAACTTCTCTCGCAACTCGTAACACTAACGGTAAAAGTTAAAAATATTCGCAACTGCATGGAAATATTAGGAACAAAGACGTCAAGAGCGAGGTCGATTCTTGAAAAAATTTGAGTCAACTCAACGGGAACAACGGTCCGTTTGTCTCATATTTCCGTTTCATTATCTTTTTCAGCAACAGTGCAAAAATTTCTAAGCCTCGCAAAAAATGCCACCCGGGGCGGATCCCCCCCCCCCCGTCTAGCTACGCCACTGACCCAAAGACAATCTTTTAGTGAAATTTCCCTCAGACCTTCGGTCCATCAAGAAATCGATACACCGATGCTGTCCCTGAAAAACTTATAATTATTATCACATCTCTGGGGATGTTATTTATGAATACCGCCAAGTTTCGCTCTTTTTGATCAAATATAGTTGATATTTCCGATTAGATAGCCACTTGGCAAACAAAATAGTGTATTTCATTAACACTTGTCTGATCCTAAATGGCATCCACAATGCTGCCGTCCAACGCTAAAACGCAGTATCTCCATTTAAAAAAATTATATTTATATAGCTTTTGAGGATTATTAGAACAATATCTGTGATCCTGAAACACTAAAAAGCAGTAAGACTACTAATTATTGCATAAAACTATTAGTCTTACTAGTTTTTAATGTTGCAGGATCACAGATATTGTTGTAATAATCCTCAAAAGCGATATAAATAAAATTTTTAAGAAATGGAGATACTGCCTTTTAGCGTTGGACGGCAGAATAGTAATTATAGGAATTTTCAAGATCAAAAGTACGGTATCCCCCCTTTTGGAGAATGGCAGCGACAAGCGAAGATCTCGAATCTACAGTCAGTTACCAACCTAAGCACAAATCACGACTTTGTAGAACTATACCTACGTTTTGGATATGCTTTGTTACAAAATTTTTTACTGTAATCAATTTTTACTTTTATGAGTCTTTTTTTATTATTGACATGATATAATTGATAGCTTTGGTAGTTTTAATGCATATTAAGCATGTAGTTTGATGTATTCGTTTTGAAAAATCGATTTTGTTTTTATGATTTATTTTGAAAGTACAAAGTATTAAGAATATACTGTACAAACTTCAAACAGAAATTCAAAATATTAAGAAACCTATAGCCCATATTCGAGAGCGTCTTATAGCTTAACAAAATCTGTTACTCAAACTTCTAACGAGATTTTCTAAAAACAACATTTTTCCGATCGGCCCAGGCCAAAAAAAATCTATCAAACAGATTTGGCCGAAATTTTAATATGCTATTCTAAACATCAATGGCTATCGCAGGTAACAGAATTGTTAATTTTTATCAAAAATTTCCTATTTTTTACCACAAATTTCGAAGAAAAATATCGTGATTTTTGATTTTCTTCTTTCACAAGTCCGTAATTAATATATTTGTTCTATTATATGTTTAAATCTGCCACCTGCTATAACGACAAGTTTACAGAACAATAATTTTTTTGAATTTTTTGTTTAAGATTACCTGGACCGACGCTACCACCTGGGCCAGCCACATGCTTTTTTTTTAGATGTGCACTTTGGCCACATTAAGCACTATATAAATATTATAAAATTAACTTTAAAAAATTTTTTTTGTGAAATTAAAGATGCCAATAATAACATAAAAAATTTGAAATGATTAGATTTTATTTTGTAGTAAAAAAAATTCCTGAAATATCCCTGTGAAAAGTGCAATTACATCAGACTACATCCTTAAATAGTAAAATTATTTTTGTGCAGAGTTTATAATTTATACATTTATATTATTGATACTATAATAAATTATTATAGTAATCATTTCGATTCAATTTTAATAAACATGAGTTATGTAAATAATTCAATTAATTTAATATGTAAACTATTCAAGTTTTAAAATTATAAATACCAACTATTTTTTTAAGCTACGATCAACACGTAATTATATACAAAATATGTATTTAATATTTTGAGATGTTAAAAAGTAGGTATATTAATGACAAAACGACAGAAAATATGAATTAATATTGAGTTTTTGAATTTGTTAGTGCTAGTGCAATAATTAAAGTTTAAATAAAGTTTAAAGTTTAAATAATTAAAATTAAACTCGTACATATTACAATAAATTATAATAATCTAATTTATTATTATCAATAATGAAACCACCAAATATATTTATTATCTACACAGCAATGGTCGATCAAGTTATCCAATTATAAACTGCTATTGTTTATTAATTTTATTAAAGATTTTTGTATTTATTAATTCAAAACCTACACCTGCAAACGACAATGCCGTACAAATATGTATTTATCTATTGATATTTGAAATTTTTTGTTTAAAATGTGTTTTGGACAAGGAAAGAATAACTATTAAAATTTAAACGTTACTTTATTTACTTTGCTTATTTTAACAAGTAGATAACATAATGGAGATTTGTAAAAATTATTAGTATTCAATAATATTGTCGTTATTAAAAAAAATGTAAAGCAATGATATTAAAATCAATTTAAAGCATTAATTTGTTATTTCACAATCAATACTAAATGAATCGTTGGGGGACATCTTGTCAATATGATGAATATCTATAAGTACGATACCGTTTACATAATAATGCAACTATAATTATAGTTTCAACGTTAAAAAATATAGAATACTATATGAGATTATAAAAGATACATTGTAAAAATATTTGTTTATTTCGATAACTTAGAAATTGAAATAAAATATAGCTTTTCATATTTCGTTAGTTACAGTTATAATAAAATACTGTTCGCGAAAGGTATCGAGGTGTAAGCTAAATGTTAAAATAAACTTTTTAATTTTTTAAATTAAAATAACATTTCAAACATTTATTATGAGAAAAATAAATCACACGATCAAATTTAAAATTTAAACCTTCTAGTTTTCACTTTTACATTGAATTCTAACAATATTTTCGATAAAACATTAGATTTTCCTGAGAATTATCAGGTTTTCATAGCTGTCTACGTAATTATTCACCTCAACAAGTCTGCTTTAATTTTTAAATTGAGAAAATTATGATTAAATGAAATGGGAAAAGGCGGAGTTGTTTGACATAATGTGTGAATTTGTCCAAGTGTTATAAAGAAATTGAAAATCGTAAATAAATTGGAAAATTATAGTTTAGTTATATTAACATTAATATGAAGAAAACAACGTTGTTCGTTTGGTGTTCTATTTTCATAAGTGTAATATTTTAAAGGTTTTATTAAAATGACCACTTAAAAATTATATTTTCAGATCAAATTTATCAATGCAATAACTAAAGATTTATGTCAAAAAAAAGATGTAAAAGAAAAGTTCAACTGCGAAAATATTTACATATGGAAAAGCGATCAAGACGACTTTATATCTTTATCGAACGCCAAACTTATAAAGCCTCGACGCAGCATGTTAAATACTTTAGAAGGAAAAACTGTGGAAATGATAGCGCCCAATGTAACTTTGTTTTATGATATGTACTACTTAAGAATACAATTTAATAATTAATTTTAATAGATGATGCCTTATATTATTTATGATAATAAAACTAATCAGCTGGGTGGATATTTGGGTGACATATGGACTATTATTCAAGAGGCTTTAAAATTTAAGTACAAATTTTTGAATCACATTGTTTGGACATTCATTATTATTAATTATGAAAAATAATTTTAGAACCAAAGTAATAGGCACCAGCTATGACGAGGGCTTAAAAATACTTTCAAAGCAAGAAGCGGATGTGATGTTGGCAGCGGGAGTAATAAAAGAAGGATTAAAAGGAGTTAAATATTCACAACCGTATCTTTATAATTGGTCAGTTAAATAATACTTTAATTATTGCATTAATTTATTTGAAACAAAATTAAACAGGTATCACCTTTACATAAAAACACCAGAAGCCAGAGCTTCATCTTCGTCCTATTTGAAAACGCTAAGCCCCGAATTGTGGTTAGCAAGTATTCTAATGTTTGCAATTTTAACAATATCGCTATGGTTCGTAATTAAGTATTTACATACATTTAAATTAGAACCATTTGTTTCCATTCCGTCTTGTTTTCTTTCTGTTTGTTCGGGGTTCCTAAATCAGGGTTAGTATATATGTAAACTAATAAACCATGTTACATACTTAGCAAATAGTAATGCAATCTTTTAAGGATTTGAACTGAATTTAAAGACATATACATGTAGAATGATAATGTTTTTTTCCTTTATTCCCGGATACATGTTATATTCGGCAATAAATGCAGTTTTAGTGGCAAAATTGGCAATTTTTACTGTCGATTTGCCGTTTAAGTCTATCGAGGATGTTCGCATTCAAAGGAGATGGTCCTTATGTTTAAGAAATAATAGCTTCGTATATAATAATTTCTCGGTAAGTTGGTACAATAATTATTATGTTCTTATTCGCAGATAGCTAATATGTTATTCTTTACAGACGGGAGAAGATCCAAATAAAATTTTAAATACAGAATGGAAGGGAATAGTAAATGCTCGTGGTTGTTTGGATATTAATGCTCAAGAAAACTTAGCGGTAATTTTATGTAATAAGGGAGTAGTATTTTTAGAAAACCGAGTCGTTATGACAACAGTTATTAAAAATTTTCAAATTCGCTGTAGCATATCGAACACAAATGAAAAATACTACGAGAAAGGGAATTTTTATTTAGTCAGCGAACGGTTTAAAGATATTGAAATAATCGAATCATTGTGAGTATTTAGTACAGACTATTTTAGGAATTATCTTTTACGGTATACATTTAAATCACTTTGAAAATTTTGTATTTCATTATTTTAGTCTCAAGCACATGAAAATGACAGGAGTAATAGCAAGATTGCAAAATAAATGGATAAAAAATCAAGTCAATTACATAGGCGATGTAAACAGAAGAACAGAAATACCGCAAGTAAATTTTAATCACATAAGTGGAGTGATTTCATTTTTTAGTGGTATGATAATATTTAGTGCAGGCATTTTAGGTATAGAAACTTTAGTAAAAAAATATATTTTGGGGTTTAATAAAACTACCCAAAAATAAATAAAAATATATTACATTATTTTAAAATATGAATACTACAATAATATAATGTTTTTCTGCTTATTGATATATATAAATAATTATATTATAGTTATTACAATCCATAATTTTGATATCGCCCTTTATTTAATGAATAATTTAGAAGGTTATTTTCGGGATCTTTTGGGCAGGTCTAACCCTTTCGGCCCTCCCGGTGGCAATTGCCACTGCTGTATTTTTAGAATTTTAGCGTAAAGATCTGTAAATAATTTGGATATTGGCTACTATAGGTCAAAAACTTGGACCTTAGGGACTGTGAAAACATAAATAATATTACCCTTATTCTTAGTTTTGAGTGCCTTAATGATAGTAATTTGCAGTGTAATAAAAATTGAGTCCAAGTTAGAGTATAAAATTAAACACTACGTTTGGTAAATTAAAAAATTTTAGTGTATCCAATTATTTTTTGACTTTATCGTGAATTATGGGCATACACATATGTCTAATCAGTTGCTTTGTTAACGTAGTTTGATATTTTTTATACAAGTACCCTTGCCAGTAGCGCAAATAGGATTCGAATTTGGGGGGTGATGAATCTGGTAGGAGACACCACCGGGGGTCTGGGGGTATGGAATACCGCCAGGAAAAACGGGGGTCCGGGGTTCTCCCCGGAAAATTTTGGAAATTTTTACTCTTAATAACGTGATTTTAGCGTCTTTTTTTGGATTATTATTAGCCTTTGGGGGGTGATTCATCACCCTGATCACCCCCCTTATTTACGCCACTGACCCTTGCCATAGACTCTTGAAATTTGTGGGCGTATTTTGTGGGCGTATTAAAAAGTCAGGGCTGAAAGGGCTAAATAAAACTCTTGCTTATCATCGACGTTTCGAATTTATATTTTGTTCTTTATCAGGACTACAATAAAACACCATCAACAACCTGCAAAAGACCAGTTAAATGATTCTTTACCTCAACCTTAGTTAAATAGCGATCAAAGGTACATCAAAACTTTTCGGAACCTACTGCAACATCCACATAATACTAAATCAAACGAATAAAATTTCAATGTAATGAAACTAAAATTATCTAAAAAATCACCGAATTAATAATTTAATAAACTATAAATTATCAACTATTTAAAACTTTGTAACAGTCAATAAATAAAACAACCAATAATAAACCAGCATGGTCGCTATCTCAACAAAGACGTCGATTTCGATAATTAAACAATTGAAATTTCGGCATCAATTAATTAATTCGCCCCACCATCATAGAAGATATCATAGAAGATACTAAGTTTTTGGGTTTATTCTCTATAATTAAGTTTTCGCAGGTTGTTGATTGTATTTTATTGTAGTCCTGATAATGAACAAAATATAAGTTCGAAACCTCGAAGATCAACTAAATATATTTGCCACTGATTATAATAATAATAATAATAATTAATAACCATTTTTCGGTAGTAGTATATTGAAATATTCCACTGTGTACTATATTTCTGCTCCCTGGAATGTCAGCAAGTTGGTTCAAAACAGACGAAAGAAGTCCATATAATATCTCGCGTTTCGTCAGATTATTTTCTAGTACATTTTTAAATTGAAAGTTAACTAATTAATTTATACCTACAATCAACAGTCAGTTACGCTATACTACAAAACAACTTGTGATTACGACAGAAGAAATCCTAAGGAAGAATTTTAGCAAATCGCGAATAAAAAGTTTTTTCCCATTATTCAACATACATAATAATTAAAAACCTTTTATAATAATTGTTAAGAACATTAGTTTTAATTATTCGGTTGCTTTGTATTTTGTTTAACATAAAATCGTTGGTTGGTTGGTTAACATTGTTTAGTTGTTGGTAAGTCATCAATTTTCGAATTTGATAATATACTATACATATATCTTTTCACAAAACAAATTTGACAATTGATTTTTCTCTTAAGAGTAAGATGTTTAAAATTTCTTATCTATTTGTAAACATCTTCACTTTTACTTTCTTGTTGGTTTACTTCCAAGTTTTCACCTTGAGCATAATATACTATATTTAAATTGTTTATTTCCTTTAAAAACTGAAAAATCGCGTGACTAGTTTTATCTAAGATTCAGAATTTCTATTGAACGAATATCAAGGTTATCATAATCAATTTAATTAAAAATTAGTAGAGGCACATTAGTCCAGTCATTAGGTAATTTCGTGAAAATAAATCAGAAATTAATTTTTTTGTTTGGATCCTTTTCTTTTTATCAGAAGAAAGACCTGAAGTTTTCCACAAAAGTTTCAAACCAGAACAGAGGCAAATTTGATAAGAAAGGTTCAAAATATCACAAAACATACCTAAAATAGGTCATATAAAAAATTAAGTATCAAATAAAATTCTGTGTAAAAGTATAAAAAAAAATATTTTTGTAGTTTATCTATTTCCCAAGTTCTTCATAGATCGTTGATTTTTAACGATTTTCGTTATTTTAACATTAGGTAGGTACCTCAAGTCAGTGAAAATTGATTCCAAGATAGTGGAGTTACAGTGTAGAAAACAAAATTTTAAGAAAAAAAAACAAAAAGTTAAAAAAAATAATATTACGATTTTCACCAAAAATATGGGTATTTTGGAAAGCCATCTCTATAACTGTTAAACTTACGAATCGATTTCCTTATTTTTCTAGACTATAAATTTTGTTTTTTACACTTTAGAAATTCCTAATTAAGTATTTACATAATACATTTAAATTAAAACCATTTGTAGATATAATTTTGATATTCGGAGCAATTTTCTAAGAAAAGTTGTTAATTATAACAACTAAATTCAATCTTTATAATTTACTACTGTTTTTTAGAAAATTGCACCATTATCTATGTTAATGTTAACATTAACATTCATTGAGATGCACTCAAATTGAGCTATGCGCAAAAATCTATAATAAATGGCAAAAAGGGTAAAAAAAGATCAAGTGACAGCTTACAGATAGGGTCATATTGTAGCTACAAAGTTATTTTCTGCATAGATTTACATATAATTGAATATAACTGAAAACTGATCAATACTGAACAATACAAAACTGAACAATAACTGAAAACAAAGGAAATTTGGGCAAAAATCGATATAAATCGGGGTTCTATGAAACGATATAGCTCAGAAACTAGATAAACTAGAACAATAATTTATTGTTTTATACTTTTATGACAATGATTCTAAAGTAAAATCCTTAAGTAAAGAAAATTTAATTAATTTGGTTATCATAACCTGGTTATCACCAAGCAGACACCGTTTTCACTACGTAATTACTGGATTACATTGTCAAAAAGTAAGTATTGAATTGATGTGAAGTCAGTATTATGTAATACCATCTAAGTAATAATAAAAGCTTAATATTTATCAGTAGTAAATTATCGTTGATCTGTATTTGAATTAAATTAAAAATAGTTGAGTTTAAAGGTCTTTTTAACAATATTTTATTGTCCAACGTTTCGGGTAGTTTTATAAAATATTGACCCATTTGCAAAATAATGTCCTTATGTCAACAATAATTTGTTAAAGTCAAATGGGTCAATAGAAAACGACCCGAAACGTTAGACAATGATAATTGTTAAAAAGATTTTTAAAGTCAACTATTATTAATTCAAATCAATATTTATATTTAAAAAGTGCTATTATAATATGATTTATAAGGAATAATGATATCAATTGCACTCGATAAAATAAAATTGAAATGCTTGATACGTACGAGTATCTAATAAACTATAAAAAGAATACTAAATTACCAAACAAAAAATATGATATATATGTATATACATAAATGTGTAGAAATCCGGCATTCACTTATTACAAATAAAAAGAATATGGATGGAGATCAAAGCAAAAATGAAATTTAATACTTACCAGAAAAAAGCTCTAAAAACTTTTCGACTCCATAGTTACTTGGGTACCTATATGAATCGTGCTTTAATGCTTCACTTGTATGTACTTTTATACGTTTAATCATAAAAGTGATGTTATCCATTTTGCCGTCCTGATTAAAATCTGCAATTTAATTAAACTTCATGTTAAATATACTGAAGATCTGAGTAGGCATGTATAGTAAGTGTTAAAATAAAAAATTAGATGTGACTAATATATACATTACCTACCCTTTTATTAACCCAAAATCTTATTATAACAGAGAAACGGGAAAGATAACAGAACAATTTTCTTATTTAGATTATTAGATATTTTTTTATTAAATTTTCCCCTTCTTGATTGCAGCAAAAAAAAAATATTATATTTATAGTGCGTAGTAGGTTCTCTAAAGAACAAAATTAATTTGGATTTCAATATGTGTGTGAAATATGCGAAACTTGGCTTACCTATCACAGTTTTCATTGTTATGTGACATGCTTAAATTTTTCTGACGCAACTTATTCAGAAGGACTTAATTAATGAAATTATTTTCAAGTTCGAATATACTGAATACCGAATAAAAAATTACAGCTAACTATTTCTATGGATTAAAAATGTAAAAAAAAAATAGAATTTTCGGTCGTATGATAATGTATCTTTTTAAATAAATTTAAATTTTAATAAATTTTCAAGTAGGTTTGTGATATTTATGCAGTGCATTTCAGATTTCAAAAGGAGAGTGTCGTCCTTTGGAACTTCCTTATATTTATAGTACAGTACAATTAGACTAAAAAACACCCAAACCGGGAAATTCAAAAAATAAACGGTTTAATTGCCACAAAATGTTCATTACTCGTTCCTCTATAAGTACTACAAAGTCTTCCGTTCTAGAACGACGGGTTTTGGTGGGGCGATGGATGGAAGGAGTCAAAACCATACGTTTCTACAGTTTTTGTCAAATATCTCGAAAATGATGGAAGATACCGAAAATACCATTCTATACAAAATTAAAGGCCGTGAAATTTTCTACAAAAATGGTTCTATAAATTTTTTTGGTAAACTCTATAGAGTAGGAGATAAAAGGGGGGACAGTTTTGATAATTTTCTTACTTACTTTTTGTTTTTACTGTAATTTTTAATTAATTTTGGAATTTTGTAATGACTGATGATAGTGATGGAGAAGAGAAGTGATATTAACCCTGTAATGCACATTTCAAATGGAATCTCGTTAACCCATTCATGCGCGTCACACACTAGGACCAACATCTGTACTAAAATCTGTTTCGGATAGGATTTTCGTAAATATTATTACATAAAAACCTTTTTCTGACAATTACGAACACAACGAAAAAAAGATCAGCCAAATCGGTAGAGTCGTTCTCAAGTGATGAGCGTACATACATTTTTTATGTTTCATTTTTATATAATACTGGCTGACCCGGCAGACGTTGTCCTGCCCATTCTCATTATGGTCATTGCGGCTTATTTATGGTCCCTCGCAAATGCCAAATGTATTAGAATTAGATTAGAAATGTATTAGAAAAAATGTAAGTAATGTATAAGGCAAAAATTTATTAAAACTTTCCTCCTCCATATCTTCTAATCTGTGGGGTTTACCAAAAAAATGTTCAAGACAATCTTTCTAGAAAATTTAACGACCTTTAATTTTGTACAGGACGAGATTTGCTATATCTAACGTAATTTTCGAGATATTTGACAAAAACTGTGGAAATATGTGGTTTTGACTCCTTCCCTCTTCGCCTCACCCAAACCCGTCGCTCTTAAGCGGGAGTTTTTTTAGCACTTATAGAGCAACTGATTATAAACATTTTGTGACAATTCAACATCTTATTTTTTGGATTTCGGGGTTCACATCTAATTGAACTGTACATACTATTATTACATTTTCAAAATTCATTTGTGTTCATGGTATTATTATTATGCTGCACGGGTAGTGGTTCAAGGCCCACTTTGTACTGAAGCTCTAGGCTTACTGTACACCGTTTTTTCATTGAGTTGTTAAGGAAAGTTATACATATTTCGATTCATGGTAAACTATTTCGTCAATTTTTTAACACTTTATTTAATAGTTTATATATTATTTTTTTTATTTTCCTAATTATATGCAGAATGCGGCTGAAGATCGTTGTATTAGAGCTTTATATCGCATTACTAACAATTCATTTTTTGAAAAAAAAAAAAAAAAAGGTGAGCCAAGTTTTCACATACATAACGGACGTTGGTAATTATTTGGTTATTAAGTAATTTAAAAAAAATTCTATTTGTGTGATATTGAAAAGTTTGCTATTATAATTATTTAATTATTACTGTGTAATAATTCAAAATACAATACCAGATTTTCAGTTGGTTTATGTGAATCACAATTTAGTTCTCAAACGTGGCTTTTAAGAAGCAACTTATTGATTGCATACACTGGAAACGTGCGTTCAAGTTTGTCAATATTTCATTATATAGAGGAACATAAAAAGATAAAACATAATTAAATTTCCCAGTATAGTAGATATTTTTAAATAATTATTGTGTTTAATACTTCAATTACGTAAACTGTAAGTATCATTTAAAAAAATGCGATAAATACAAAGTTTTATATTTTTTACATTTAAAATATAGCGTGGTTCTATTATTTTCGTATTATTAATATAATTGATAAATGCTATGTAGAATAAAAAGATAGATAAAAGAGAGCAGAATCTCACGGACAAATATAGATATAATATAAAGGTAGAAAGATACAACAATACAATAAAGAGGGTTCAAAATGTGTTACAATTTCTTGGTACCAACAAAAAAAATTATATTATACTTACTTATATAATTAATTACATTGAAGAATAACTAAAGCAATAATATAAAAATCTTTCACATAAAATAAAGTTGATTATATTTCTACTTTAGTTCTTCTATGTACAGGGTGGCTCAATTTCGATCCTTCTTATGGGGAAATCGGTAACTATAGGAGATATCGAAAAATGGATGGCGCATCCTCGATCTCTTTTTTTGAGAAAAGTTTAATGGTGCAAACTCAAATTCGATATTTTTTTTCGTTTTCGAGTTATGGCCAAAAGTTCACTTTTTCGACTTTTTGTTAAATGTCGATATCTCGGTTGTTTGTAAAGTTATAGAAAAAATATTTACACTTTCTCCAGACACTTTTTTAAGGGCAATGAAATGGGCTAAAGAGACTTTAAATATCTTACCTAGTTTTCGAGTTATAATATAAAGTTTTGTTTTTTTAAATAGAAACCATAGTTGGCTATGAAATATTTAAATAGAGTTTTTTATCCTCTTTTCAATTATATGTAACATGTGGGGTCTATTATTTCACTTTCATCCCGTTATATTACAAAATGTTAAATAAAAACAAAAGAAGATCGGAAAATTAAAGGTTGACTTTTTCAAAACAAAACACTATACAAAATCATTATTGACGCATCTAAAACAATTGTCTCCAGATGTTTTTAAAGAGTGTTTTTAGTACCTAATACTTCGATACCTAATTTTATTTTTATTTAGTACCTATTACCTATTATTATACAAGAGTGTCAAATGGCTTATAAAAACTATGAAATATTATAATATAAATGTATAATGGATTGTTTTGATAAATCCAACATTTAATTTTCCGATCTTAGTTTGTTTTTATTTAACATTTTTTAATATAATGGGACGAAACTGAAATAATAGACCCCACATATTATATATAATTGAAAAGAGGATAAAAAACTCTATTTAAATATTTCATAGCCAACTATGGTTTCTATTTAAAAAAACATAACTTTATATTATAACTCGCAAACTAAGTTAGATATTTAAAATCTCTTTAGCCCATTTTATTGCCCTTAAAAAAGTGTCAGAAGAAAGTGTAAATATTTTTTCTATAACTTTACAAATAACCGAGATATGGACGTTGAACGAAAAGTCGAAAAAGTGAACTTTTGGCCATAACTCGAAAACGAAAAAAAATATCGAATTCGGGTTTGCACCATTAAACTTTTCTCAAAAAAAGAGATCGAGGATGCGCCATCCATTTTTCGATATCTCCTATAGTTACCGATTTCCCCATAAGAAGGATCGAAATTGAGCCACCCTGTACAATACTTTTTGATCGCATAAAATAGTATGCTGAAATATTGTCCATCTTCGTAGGTGAGATCGTGCCCTTAATTTTATAAACTTCAAGATAACATAGGACAAAATAATGGGATAATAATCATATATCGTCGAACAAAGATATAATTGCAACAGAAAGGTTTTGTAGCTTAACTTTCCAAAAGGTATAGTTTCCAATACCCTAAAAGTCCATCCTAAACATCTTTTGTCCTAACCATCTTATGAACTATCAATCGTATCAAAAATTGTTTCCAATAAAAATTATTCATTTTTAAACATTCTCAAAGAAATATTGGAAAAATATTTACCAGCCAATATTTCTTTAAAACTAACCATCGACCAACAATCGAGGGCTGAAATATCACCCATTCCATCATATATTCGACTTTCCATTGTGGTTCAAGGGTTGGTTCTGGCCAAATATTGGTACAAATCTTTCTTGACTGATCGTTCATAAAATATTCAAGAAAACCAGCTCTTGATTACTAATTTTCAAATTAATCGGGTTTCTCAAGAAAATTGAGCGCTGAACTTTTACGACATAACTATAACTTTGTTTGTTATTACGGAGTAAGAATTAATTATGTTCATTTAGCCCTCCGTGGATTAATAATTAAAATTAATTATTGAAGCTTTTTAAGTTTACTCAATAAATTCTAGATAATAATGCACAAAAATACTTAACGTAAATACATTTTTACAGAAAAAAATCATAAAACAAAACAAAATTAATCTTGTTTAGGTCTTGTTAAGTTTTGCCCATTTATCATTGATCCTACTATAATTCAAATATTTCTTAAAAGAACTAAAATTTATATTCCGAAGTAAACCATGCTTTCTATATTTTGACAGTAAGGAATCTTTAAAACGGTCATGAAATATTAATCACAATTTTTATTTGTGCGATCGAATTGCAAAGGTTATAGGTACTTTCCATTAGTTTTAAATATTATTAAAACAATTAAAAGTACACAAATACGAAAAGTGGAAACTGAATATTGAACAAAAAATAATACTTACCGGTAGTTCTATATATCATATTAACTCTTTGAACGTGCCTCGTCATTACTTCAATGCAAGCTTCTTCTGTTCCATACTTTTGAAAAAACTGATGATCGGCCTGTAAATACAGCATACAAGTTGTTTTTTTAGGATCGATGGTAGCTCTTTTATTTACGTGCCGGTAATTATAATCGTAAGTACTTTTGTTACTTGTCGTCATTTCTTCATCTATTGGATGATTAAATGGAGTATTAATATCTAAAGGCAAATTAATAGAAAATTTCGACTTATTAAAATGCCAAAAATTATAATCATCATAAGGCTCTTTGGCTTCAGATTCAAGTAACCATCGTTTGGTTCTATTTAAGCGTTCTATACTAATAGAATTAATTTTTTGTTCTGAAGTTTTACGGTGTAACAAATGTGAGGCACAAGGTAATTTCAAGTTGGATTTATCTACATCAGAAGTTTTGTAGACAATTGAGTGAAAGGACGGGATTGTTTGATTCCGATATTGTTCTATATATCTGCTAATCGGTTCAATATAATAATCCTCTAGTATAGTGGAAACCATTCCATCAAATAGTCCTTCTTTTGTGATAAGTCCGTGCACGGAAGCTCTTTCGTCATCTGGAAAAAATTAAATATTTTTAGAAACTACAATAATAAATATAAATATTAGTTTTTTTAATATCTATCATTGTTCAAATTTAAAAATTAACTCTTGTGGTTAAAAGTAAATAGAAATCAGTTTTCCATTCTAGAATGTCTGAAACACGCGTTTCATATTTATCGTCAATCATCAGCTGGACAAAACCAGTCAAGGTAAAACAATGAAATATGTACTTATCTCAAACAAAATTATATTGAGCTTGTTTGACATCACCAAAACTTTCTGCTTATAATCAGTATATGTCTACTTTGGTGTAACTAAAATTGTAATAATCAGCAATATTTCGTATATTATTATGTCAATCACTTCTCATTTATTAAAAAATACCTCTCATCTAGTTTCAATATTTTATGTAAATAATTTTAAGCTTTTTGCTTATCATCCGAAAACGAAATGAATGACTTTTAAATTATGCAAGTGACTAAAGTGTGAATAATGTAGACCTACGCAGATAAAATATAAAAATCAAATTTTTGTAATTAGCAATTCCGAAGAAAACCTTGATCATTGAATTGTTAGGAAGCACAATGCCCCTAGTTTATAATAATCTAAATACATTAGTAAGAAACTGACAAAATTAATGCGGCCAAATAATGTACATACAAGAATGTAAGTAGAATTAATGCGGAATAATATGTCATTTCAATTTTGAAGATAATAAATCGAAGGAAGTCAAGAACTGTTAATTATTTTTTAGCTTCAAGTTGACCGTGGACATGCATGAAAATATTACAAAAAAAATCCATTTCATATTGTTTTTAAAAGATGCAAAACACTTGGCAGAGTCCGGTCTCATTAGACTTGGAGATTCATAGTTTGGGTTTCAACTTCAGTCAAGTTAAGGAAATAGCACACACAGGAGTAACCACAGTATACCCCAGGGCAGAAGCTACGGTTACGATATGACTCCAGTTCTTGCTTTTGGGTATTTAATCATGAAAGTTAAACAAGTCAAGAAACTATAAATTTAGTAACCGACACTAAAAGTTATTTGCATTGTGATACCTACTTATATTATGTAAATAAGTGTATAATTCTAATGTAAAAGACTAACTCCCGTACTGAACTAAATCCATAAAGAGAAAGAGCGAGAGCCACTTATGTGCATATTCAAGCCTTCATGTTTGTGTCTATTTTCTTTCCTGCGCATTCGAGTGTAAAGTAAAACCCACCAAATTTTACCTTAAAAATATCTGTGGTACAGATTCTGTACTGTACCCGGTTTATTTGAAAATCTGTAGAAACTTAAGTGCATTTTCTAGATACGAAATTGCTAATATTATTGTTATTAGACCAATTATTTAGCTATCAACTTTTATTTTTATAAGTTTGAAATTAATTTTTATTTGATCATTTTATATTATATGAAATTACACGGACCAATAGCGATTATGGAATTCCAATTGCGCATAATATGAATTATAAATATTAATAGCTTATGAAAATTACTTTTTAATTAAAAATTAATAACCTAAGTAAGCACAACATTGAAAATAAATTTTAGACTTTAATTATATTATAATGTTTTCAATTTTAGTAAATTTACAAATAAAAACAAACAAAAATACAGTAAAAACGTATGAAATAAATGGGGTCAGCTTGTTCATTTTACGTAGGGAACATTAAGTGGTGGTTGCGAACGAGAATGATTTTCTTAATATCTCTTTCAGTTATTGAAATCTATTCGAGCCAACATCCAATATATTTTAAGTATTGTTACGGTCATTGGTCTAGTTTATAAACTAAATAGTTAGATAGTTCCTAAACAAGCCAGGCAGTAACAGCCACTAATATTACATATTTAGAATAAGTAGTGGTTTTTATGTAGGGTGATTGCACCCCTGTAATGGACACCCCAAGACGTTTTTTTTAAATTGAAGATTCTAAATCTTCCAATTAAGAATGTTTACAAATATCTTTATGTAAAGAAAGCTTTAGATCCTATATGGGATAAGCTTATTTATGAATAATAATTGAAGATATAAGTAGTACTTATATACATAGTATACGTATAATATGCTGTACTTATACTAACATAAAATCATAAGTATTCTGTATTTGTGTTGCCATCTATATGTCATCCTACGGACTTATTGAGCGATGTGTTACATAGGTATTATCAAAGATAATATATCATTATATTATTATACGATCTTTTAATATTAAACTGGTACCTTTTGAGGCATTTTTTTCAAATATTTCTATCCAATTATATTCAGGATAAATTCACATAGTAAAATAAAAAAATAATTAATAAATTTACTAGCTTCTACGAGATCACCCTGTGATCTGTAATTCATAATGCTTATTATGTATGTAATTTCTTATAAAGTATTAAATTATATTCATACTTTTTGTTGAAAAGATTACGAATAAGTATGTAAACAGTTAAAACTTTTATAGCCATTAATCGAGAAAACTTAAGGAACTTTTTTATGCGATTCCTTTGTTAGGTTTTTCAAAAGTAGATAAAAAATGAGCTTTCAAATTGGTAAAATATACTTTTAAAATATTTTACAGAAACAACGGCAATGTAAAACATTTCTGAAATAAAACAAAGTAATTTCATGCTAAGAAGTTAGCTAATTCGGATCGCTTAATTAGACACTAATTCTGTCATTGCAATGTAGTTATAAAATATAAATTGCACGAACATCCTTATTCCATCAAGCAAATGTAATAATAATACTTGCTACAACCGAACATTCCCTTGCGATTTCTTTAATGGGATTCTACGTGAACCTTCCACTAGTGTTGCTTAGTGAAGTGTGCGTATATTTTTCACAATTCAGGTCTGTTTTGAGTACATTACATAAAATAAAATATAAGTACATAAAAAACTCCATATACGGTGGAGTACACAAAAAGAATATACTTTATGTGGGTTGTTCGTTTCATTGTTTCAATTGTTCGCCCCATTATAAAGATAATTTTTAAAAGAACTGGACTTCTTTTGTTACTTTTTAGTACCTAATTAGATCGAAAAAATGAAATTATAAGTAAAACCGTAGATTCTACCATTAAAAATACGTCAAAGCTCTGCGATTCATTTTCCGGTTGTATAGCGGTCTTACATTCATTACCTGATTTTAGAAATTTTTACAATATTGCTATGGATTATAAATATTTATGTTATGGAAGGTTTATTATGATATAGGTAGCTTATAAAGAAAACTTCTCTGAAAACAATAGCCGATAACTATACGGCCCCATAAATGTCAAAGATTTGAAAATTAGTTGACAAACAGTTTATACGACTAAAATCAAGTTTCTTCAAATAAATTGACCAATGCGTTTTCCCGGAGTTTTCTCTGAAGTTCGCGAGTCTAACCCAGGTTTTTTTGACAACAGAAAGCACCCGTGTTTACTACAATATACTGTTATAGCACGTGGAACATATCCACGAAGAACTATTTTTCTAAAATAGGCCCCATAGACCTTCACCTTGAGATATCTCAAGGTGAAGAAACCGGGCATAAGTTGGCAAGCAAGCATATCTTCAATGGAAGATATTTGCAATTTATCGATTTTCTCTTACTTTTATTATTTTAACATATTTCTAAATTACTTTAAAAGTAACACGATATACTAAATTAGGTTTCTGAATTCTGAATATAGAGTTAAGTATAGCATTCACATAATATAAATTAGTTCTAGTTGGTTGTGCTCTTGTAATAGGTTGCAAGAACTAATAAAATTTAAAGTATAAGTATGTAATGTTTAGAGTATAATATGCAATAGAATAAATCTATATAAATACTACTTTAAAAGTTCCTTCCTATTGTTCCTCGTACGTATATAATATGTACAATGCCAGTTATACAGCAATGATCATTTTATTAATCTTCTCAATAATTCATTCTTAGTTACGATAAACTTCTTCATCGATTCAAGAAAAGTTAAGAGTTCATAACTTTATTGGTCGAGTAATTCAGTAATTCAACTTATTACATAATTTGTATCAGCAAATTCGAGGTATTCTTAAAAAAGTTTATATTAGATATACTATAGGTATATATTTTTGTGTTTTTGTGTGTGATAAAATTCATTTTATCATAAACACATTCATTAAAATATTATGTATTATAACTGGATCTAATTATAATATTATATTACGTTACATATGAAAAGTAGGCCAATTTAACGGGAATAGTATCATTTTTTAATGAAAATGTAGAACGATGTCTTGTTTGCATAAGAACAGCGTATGATCCAGAATAACAAAGGCACACCTAAAAAATATTCTGTTTTAATTAGTTTTTAATATTTTTATTTTTAAACATAACGTTTTATTTCACAATAATTACCATAAATAAAAATTTGAAAAAGTTTCTTTAAAAATTAAATTATTTTATAACACTAATGTTCCACAATTTTAAGATTACGATGGCGATTTTCTGTATCGATTGTAGGGTAAAGATTCTTAAACAGACAGGTATAATATATTAGGGTGGATTGAAAATGTACAGAAAAAAAAGTAGTATAAAGCTTATATTTCAATGTAATGAAAATAAAAAATATTAAAATTACCAAACACGGTGCTCCGAAATCTTTAAAAACTAACACTAATTTTCAATTAAGAATGCTTAGTTGCGTCTGGAAGGATGACTCGATATAATGTGACATTTGACACAAATAGAAGAACAATTTTAAATTATTTTCATAGGTTCGTGTCAACAAAATTTATCAATTTTTGCCAGATTACTCAAAACTTTCATTTCGAGGGTATGCCATACTGAATATCAGAATTTTCGTTTTTCACTCCACCCTAATATACCTACATAACCGCCATCGTAATAGGATTAATCTAAAACAAACAGGACACACGAAATATATTGCTTTTACTTATTAAATTTTATAACATAAAATGTAACGCGACATACCCTACTAAAACTAAAAAAATGTTATAAAGCAAAAATTGAAGAAGAGAAATATGAAAACTCCAAATATGAGCGGCTCAAAAAGATCTCTAGAAGACTACCACCATAAAATATGTGATAGATAATCTTTTTGAAGCAATGGTCGTTTTCAAATCGAGTTTTTGCGACTCTTGACTGTTTCCCCGAATAACAAAAGATTTAGTTTTTTAAGTTTTTTTTAGTTTTTAGTTCTTTAAATCTTTAAGTTTGACATACATTTACAAAATTTTACTTTGATATTAAGTTAGTATTGGTAAATTAATTTAAAATTACATCCTTTTCTCACTTGATTTATTTTTATGTATATTACCTGTATTAATGTCACAAAACAATATTTTTTCATCGAAAAATGTACCTAGTAAGAGTAATATGTTTTATTCGGAACTAATGTACTTGTTTTGGCTTGTATGTGATTGTTGAATTGTTGGAAAGTTAAACATTAGCTCCTAATAGAACAATATACTATTTTTATATTAGATTTTATATTAGAAATTTATCATTATGTTCACAGAATTTAATAACACAAACTAAAATCTTTCATTTTTCTTATCAAGATATCTCAATGTGTATAATATTGAATTCGCTTTTAGGTATTTTAATTTAAAATTTTTTTTATTTATACTATCTACCTCGCATTGTTTGGTTTTATGTTTTTGAGAGCGCTTTCCTTAACGGGTGCAATCGCTAAAATGAAACATTGTTTTAAAACTTTCTAGCTGTCTGTACGGTCTCGTAAAAAGCAATAACGTAGAAAATTACTTTTCGTTGCTTTTGCAATTAAACGGGTGCAATTAATCTCGCTTTCAGTTAACACATCGAATTTTAAAATTTTAGATGTTTTGTGTCTTACAACCCTGTCATGAATATTATAGTGCATGTAATATTATGTATTATATTATTGTACATAGTTATATAATAATGTTAAAATAAAAACAAAATATTTCAATGAATGATAATAATTTGCTATTTATATTATTTATACATCATAATATCGTAATTATAACCGCAATAAACATTACCGTCGACAACACAAACATTTTTTAGGTCAAAATACATTTAACATGCTGTTTGAAATTTATACTTAAAAAATTTCCCTTCCAATTCCAACAGAAATAAACTAGACGGATAAATTTTGTATTGTGACATACTACATTGACTAAATTAATAATTACTTACATTAATAATTATTAATACTACATTAACTATTATAATAATAACCTTTGAATTTTAAAATAAAAAAAAATAAACAAGTACTAATAATTTATAAAAATATAATCGAGTTTTAGGTCTATGTCTCAAGTCTAAACAATTTAAATTGTTTGATGTTTAGGGCCATTTTGTGAGTTTAACTGTCAATATTACTATGTCATTTTGTCAATAATATTTGTTAAATTAGCCCGAAATGTCTGAAAATTGGAATTGTTTAAATAAACCTAAAACTATAGTTATTAAAAAAAAAAAACGAACCAAAGAAAACGAATGATGGAAAAATAAAAAGAAGAGAGAATATAGTGAAATAATGATAAAAAATGAGAGCGAAGATATTGTAAAAGACCTAAACTCAAGAAGGGTGACTGAATCATAATGAGAAACATAGAGGAAGATCAAGGTGGATGGAAGAGATGATTTGAGATCTGAAAACGATGAATATCAAAAACCGGAGAGTGTTGTGCAAAAACAGAGAGGTGTGGAAAAGTATGACTACAACAGTAGATACAAGAGAGAAATAAATGAAAAAAGGTTTGATCCACCTGGAAATAGATCGAGAAACTTTCCACGAAAAAGTGGCTATATTAGAAATACAAAGGACGCCAATTAACCAAATAATTATTTCCATAAATACTCGTATAATGTTTCTAACACTTATTTCTATAAAACACAAACATTTGGTTAAGGATAATTGGATATTAAAAAACTATATAGGCATAAATGGAATATTAGAACCTATATTCGTATGACATTTTCAACTCAAAACAACACATCTTAAAAACACTTATTTTAAGTTAGTATGTAGGTACCTACTATAAAAAATATAAAAACCTTAGACCAAAAGGAGTATCTATTATAAATACGGATAACAATTAATTAGCTAATTAGCTTTATGACTTTTCGGTTTTACTAGTTACTGTGAAATGATTATGGTGCATTTAATAACCACAATTTGAAATGCAATCGTTTTTAAATGCTGTATAACAGTAGCCTATGTTATCACGTTATCAGTGTTAAAAGCAAAACGTATATTTTTAAAAATTAATTTCAATTAATAGATTGTGCTAATTGCAAAAAGGCACTTAAGTCATTTTTTGCAAATGAATATTTGGGGGTATAAAACATACCTCCAAAGAAAATAATCTGGAGGCGTCAAATCACACGATCCTGGAAGCCAATTGACAAGAACATTTTTTGAAATAATAGCTGTGTTTGTTATCGCAGTCCTAGTGCAACCCGAACTATACTTACTACTCTAAAAAGTGTTTGGTATGCATCAGTGCAAAAAGTGCAGTTAGTGCAACCCGTTTGTTATGAAAATCCGTGTAGTCCCGGAGCACTCTGGACTACACTTTTTCCTTCAACAAAATAATTATGTAGTGTAGCAAGTGCAGAAACAACTTACAGGTGGAAAAACTTGAGATTAGCAATATCCTATTATTTACATGTTGGCCACTCCCATATTTACAATTCTTTAAATAATCTTTTTGAAATTACAGTTTATTTGGTAAACTTTTAATTTTGAATAAAATTTGTTTTATTTTAATGGTTTTTGTGTGACATGCAACATAATCTCACAAAACAACTGATATTTCATTATGCGGACCTAAGGACCGTAGCGCGACTGCTCGAATGAAAATAAATTGCGCGACTGCTGCAGGGTTAACAGTTACATATTGTTGGCTGCACCGGCTGCACTAGCGAATTCTGAGCAGCTCTGGTTACACTACCTACAGACCTACACTACAACACTACTTGTACTGGATTTTGATAACAAACAAAGCTAATGTTGTCACCAAACTGTTCTTTTCAATAAATCGATGATTTCGTTGGCTGTGTGGTACATAGCACCATCATGTTGGAAAATCAAGTTGTCGATGTTTAACTCTTGGATTTGTGGAAATATTGTAGGCCAACGGAACGACTTAAAGTTACAGATACTTTTTCACAATCAAAACAAGTGTTTTTGTTTATTAAAGAAAAAATTTTTTTTTAAATTCTAAAAACAATATTTAAAAAATAATAGGATATTAACACGATTATTGATTAATGCTTTTTTAATATTAATATAGAGCAGAATATAATAAAAAAATAAAATTTTAAAAATATGAAAAAAATAATTAATTTAATTTACAAAATAATTTTTTGCATTTCCGTGTACCGATTTTAACCAAAATCTAATCAGCTTAAGTCTCAATATTTATGTACTAAACACGAAATTTTATTAAAAAATTCCTGTTACTCTTTGAGGTAGAGGGCACATAAAATTTGACCACATACACACACATACAGATATTTTTTGGAAATGATGATTTTCTGCATCTGTGACCCCAAAATGTCTAAATTAATCAAAATCTCAATTTTTTTTCTGCACAAATACAATAGGTACTTTTTTATACTTCGTATGATAAAAATTATATAATATATAATTTATATACGTAAAATATAAAAAATTAGAAGAAAGAAAGATCACCTGCATAGATCACATGAGAATAATTCTATATTTCTATTGGTTACTGAGGACATGTCTATTTCTGCAATTGAACTTACCAGGTAAATGTCGCATTTTGCATCTTATCAGAGATTTCAACCTACGAAATTCCTATTTATTTGTTTGATTTTGCAGTTATTTATAATACTAAAACATCGACAAAAAGTCGACAAGTCTAATGATAATGAGATATAAAACTCAATTTTGAAAATTTTGTGACATGTCGCGTTTTGCATATAATACCCCTCATATGTAAACATTACATTACTATAATTATTATTAGTAACAGCAATGTAGTACATATGTACATAGTACTAATTAAAAGTAAAACCTTTAGCGCGCCCCCAGGTTTTTAGAATTTGAAAGACGACATTACAATGAAGCGATTAAACTATGGATCTTAACTATGAAACTTAAAATAAAGTTTTCCTTAAATTTCCGAAATAATTGATTTTAAAATTAAAATTTTTCCCATAGAAGTCAGTGAATAGTTCGATCTGTTGACAGTATGTGTGCTCCATATGTAAGTATTTAGATGCAATTGTTAATTAAAGCTGAATTTAAATTAACAACAATCATCCCATTTGCTTTTACAAATACGTAAATGTACAAAAACTAGTTAGGTACTTAATAATTATTTAATTTTAATTAAAAATTTATAACCATTTATTATTAAACAAATGATATCTTCAAAATATAATATCTTAAATTGTTGAATTATTGATTCCATTTAACATAATGCGGCTTAATTATACTACTAATAAGATTACTTCCCTCGGTGGACTTATTTACAAGCAGTATATTATCAGTAAGGCGCAAAACCGATCAATTAAAAAGATCTAAAGTTTACTATATCTACAATGTAGCTAAATACCAATAGTTCCCTTATAATAAATTAATATGAAATAAATAATAAATATTATCTACCTATTTAAAAAAAATATACGCAAATCAATTTTTCGTTTTACAAATAAAAATTTAATTAATTTTATCTATATCTGCAAATTAGATAAACTTTATTTAATCTTTCAGTAATTTAAACTACACTATAGTATTATTAGTCCTCAGAAATTAGTCAAAAAAATGCCTTGATATGGAATAATTATGTCCTACAGTTTTTGCGCGTTTTCATATATATTATGGTGTCCCGAATAACGTCTCAAATGTCCGAAGGGAGGGGAGCTCCGCCAAACATGTGGCAACAATGTAAAGGTGCTCTAAAGTGGTTTTTGACGATTTTCTCGGTTCCTATCAGTTTTACAAACAAAATACCTCTATTCAAAAAGAGAGACACGATAATTCTATACAAAAACGATTCTATAAAATTTTTCAGTCCGAGCAATATTTTCATGACAAACTCCTCTGAAAAATATAAAGTATAAATTTTTTTTTATTTTCCCAGATGCAAAGGTAAAATATAATGAAAAAATCGGTAATGAAAAATATTAATTCAAACTTTGAATACATGTGGATGCATGTCAGAACGTTAAAACTACTATAAAGGCCACCGTACTCTGAAAGAGATGTTGGATTAAACATCTGTTCTTTCCCTCATTGTTCTCCCATGCCGAGCAGACCCATCGGGTTTTGTCGGTTAAGGGTATATACTTGCCTTGGGATTGGTGATGGCTGTCAAAGACGACATTTTGTGGCCAAAAACAATATTCCAATTTTTCGTCCCTAATTGTCTTTTAAACATGATTTTTAGCAATTGCGCAAAAGGTTGTGGACCATTGTGCACTTGTCGAAGATTAGGATTCCATTGCTCATCGGTTTGCGGTAATTACCATGGCCAATCTTGGTCAAATGCTGAACCAATCGAAAACGATTCATCACAACAAAAAACTATGAACAACACAGAACCTAAAATATCTGATAATATAAACCCTACAGATTCTTCTTCCTTCAATAAATAATATTAAACCATAAATTTACAAACTAAAATATTTTTTTCTTATATTTTACGTTTAAAAAAAATTTTATACGTATTTTTTCAGCGGGGTTTATCATGAAAAGTATTGCTCGGACTGAAAAATTTTATAGAATATTTTTTGTATAGAATTATCGTGTCTTTCTTTTATAATATAGATATTTTGTTCGTAAAACTGATAGGAACCGAGAAAATCGTCAAAAACCGCTTTAGAGCACCTTTACATTGTTGCCACATGTTTGGCGGAGCTTCCCCCCTTCGGACTTTTAAGACGTTATTCGGGACACGAAATTAAATATGAAAACGCGCAAAAACTGTAGGATATAATTATTCCGTATCAAAATCCTATGCAGTGGACTATATATAATTAGACAATTGACATATTATATTATTTGTACTTTAAAAATTAATTGAAGTATATAGAGCCAATTTTGTTGGAAGTGCAGACGAAATCTGTCTAAATTTTTGAATAGTACATTTTTACTAATGTAGTTAATAATAATGTTAAATAATAATATTAATAGGTACTAATAATGTTAAATATTTAATATGACTGAATGACTTATGGCCGATTTCTTCACTTTGAGATATCTATCGGATAAGTATAACTATATATCTATAACCAATCAAACAACCGTAAAAATTTGAATTACGGTTGTTTGATTGGTTATACATATAGTTGTACTTATCCGATAGATATCTCAAGGTGAAGAAATCAGCATTAGCCGAACATAGGAAATTAACATGTAAAAACTTATTTATGCAAAATTCCTGCTTCCCTAATTATTTTAGAGCAAAAGTGAATGACACAAAAATAATGCAGAAATGTAAACTACGAATGATAAGAGCATTAGATTTCATCTAACTTTTACTTGAAAAGTCAAAAAATGCTTTTGAAATTGTTAAAAGTTTCATTGATCGGACTGGCCATAAAAGTTTCCATGGTAATTATTTTGGAAAATATAAATTAAATTGATTTTATTACATGGCCAGTAGTGCGATAAATGAAAATTTTAACAATTTCGAAAGTATTTTTTGACCTTTTAAGTAAAAGTTAGATGAAATCTAATGGTCTTATCATTTGCAGTTTATATTTCTGCATTATTTTTGTGTCTCTAATTTTTTCTCTAAAATAATTAGGGAAGCTGGAATTTGCATAAATAAGTTTTTACATGTTAATTTCCTATGTTCGGCTAACTCATTCAGCACCCGGTATATTGTTGTGTAATTTTTCTCGCATAAATAAACCAAAAAAAGCTCTTCAGAAAAATACAAATTCTTAAATGTTACTCGGCTAACTTAAAACTCTTAACTTGAAATAAAATTTCTAACAATTGGAAAATTAAACCAAATTGATACCGGCATCCTAACTTCAACAACATCGCAAAGCAAATAATAAAACTTCTGAAATATCCAAATTCAATCAACAGCTCTAATAAAGCAACTTTCCATACAAAATTCACTATATAATTCCCAATATTAAAAATTAAATTAAAAGACATAATTTGGTAAAAAGCCTTATCTTTCCTCCACGTTATTGCAGAAAAATATTGAAAAATATTTACAAAAATAATAAATTAACTAGTTTGTTAACAAATTTAAATACAATATTCACCTATACGTGAAAACTCCACGGCAATATATTAGGGTTGTCTTATTTTTATTTTGCCAAGTTATAACTTTTATCTTCTCACTTCCTTAGTTATCGCGATGTTACAAAATTTTAAATATTTTTATTCTCTAATTTAAAATAAAACACATACCTAATATAAAGATCCTCATTTTTCCAAGTGCAATTTTCTGACTGAATGTAAATCAAGTACTCAATTAAAACATTAAAAGTTCCAGAGTTTCGCAACATATTGCTTCATTTAGCCACAGCGTACGTCGTTACACTTCCTAAAGTACCAAGTGCCTAAAGCTACTTAGGAAACTATTTTCTATATACATACAGAAACGTAGTTCTCATTGTGGAGAACAAATGATCTAATTTATATGAAAATTGCTTAATTTAAACGTAAAATAGTTTTAAATTTAACTAGGTAAAAGGCACTAATTTAAGTAAAAGTTAATTTGCGTGCAAAATATTTCACCGTTAATTAGGACGCAATTTCTTCTACAAACAGTTAATTTACGCTATAAACTAGAATATTTTATAATTACACTATAGGCTGTGTAATTTCTAATTAATATATATTTAAATTGATAGATATTGTTGTTCAAGGTAATATAATCCCATTAATTTAAGTGTTTTCAGAAAATACTTAATTTCTCTTTAAGTTGCGGCTACATTAGATCCGGATCGGTTCAGTTTCTTTTAACGGAAGAAAATAGTAATTTGTATGTTCTTATGAGAATGGCTTTACAGTTGGTCCGAATTTGTAATTCGTAGCCATACTACCATGACCACCTTTTCGTTAAATCAATACATGTCCAGATTTGTGTAGATTACTTGATCTTGATTACATGTTTACATGATGATTACTTTATACTTTTGAAAATTTATTTTTATTGCACTAACCTCTTGTTTATTATTTTCAGATTTTCTGTGAAATCGATTGGTTTTCTAATTTTTTTTTATACTCAAGATGTAGCTCGTTAAATTTGCTATCCGAATTAGGTTGTTAGTTTTTTTAATAAGACATTTCGTTTAAAAAAAGTTTGCAAAAAAAAGCAAAAAAATAAAACTTGATTATACCGGGTGCTGAATGAGTTAGCCGAACATAGGAAATTAACACGTAAAAACTTATTTATACAAATTCCTGCTTCCCTAACTATTTTAGAGAAAAAATGAAAGACACAAAAATAATGCAGAAATATAAACTACGAATGATAAGAGCATTAGATTCCATCTAAGTTTTACTTAAAAAGCCAAAATATGCTTTTGAAATTGTTAAAAGTTTCATTGATCGGACTAGCCATGAAAGTTTCCATGGTAATTATTTTGGAAAATATAAATTAAATTAAATTGAATTTATTACATGGCCAGTGCGATAAATGAAAATTTTAACAATTTCGAAAGCATTTTTTGAACTTTTAAGTAAAAGTTAGATGAAATCTAATGGTTTTATCATTTGTAATTTATATTTCTGCATTATTTTTATGTTTTTCATTTTTTCTCTAAAATAATTAGGGAAGCAGGAATTTGCATAAATAAGTTTTTACATGTTAATTTCCTATGTTCGGCTAACTCATTCAGCACCCGGTATATTATATTAACATTTCTTCTCTTAATTTAATTCAAAACTCGAAATTCGTTGATTAAAGAATTAAATAAAGAATGTTCTTAAAAATGTCACTAATCCACTACAAAGTCAATAATTTCGATGATATTATGACCGTTTGAAGGCAGAAATTCAAAAAATTGATTTAAAGATTGCCAGCTATCGGTAGCTCGCAAAGGCAATTCTGGTAGTTCACAACATATTTTAAAAATTCTGGTGGAATCGTTGAATCTTAGAATTGACAAATTAAATTAAGATTTTTATAAAGTGTAATGTTAATAGTTATTTTTGTTATTAAATTCATGATCAGAGTTATATGGTTGGTTTGATGGAAGCTATAGATCAAATAATTTTATGTTGCGTGATTTTGTTTCATTGAAGTTAATTTTCTATTTTGTAAATAATGAAATATTCCTATTTTTCAATGTCTTGAATGTAATACTGAATAATAAATCATTTGATGTCGTGGATTGGCATGGTTAATCTTGTTATATTGTAACGTTAAGAATTAATGTTCAAGTCAAGTGGAACTAAATTTTGGATTCATAAGTTTGATTACATATACAGCATCAGCTACAACCCGGGATGCCTTTTGGCATACCACCTCATTTTATAAAAGGATTTCAAGGCAGATTACCTCAATGGTGTGCCATTACCTGCCGAGAGAAAACGGTTAGAATAAAGTTTTTGCTTCACTCCGGCTCGAACCAGGTTTCCTGCTTAGTAGTCGACACACTTAAGTATCAGATCGTAATCGTAAAAATACAAAGTTTATTTTAGTGGTAAAAAAATGGAAGAGAGAAGGCGTTTTCCAGCAGATTGGGAGAAAGAGATAAAAAGGTCTGGTAAATGAACAAGAATATTAATTTTGGAATTCTTGAAATAATGCTTTCAATTATGGTGAAGATTTTCTTATTATGAAAAATAATATAATTGCTGGTTTATATTGATGGTTTATATAAATGGATTTGATGATTATAATGATTCTTAAAATTTGATTTTAATCAAATTGATGTGAATGGATTTTGTAAGATAGCATGTGGATGAAGTTTGGTTATGAAGGAGAAATCTTTTTTAATGGTTTATTCGAAGGTTAGGAATTGGAATTAATGATAAAACATTCATACTTACCAAGAAGATTGAATTTATAACATTAATAAAAGTTAATTGGACAGTTTATAAATAGTGGAATAATTTGAAATTGAGTATATGAATTGTAGATATGTACCTTTTTATCCGTTTATGTTTTTTATATTTTAAATGACAAGACCGACCCTGAAGAAGTACACAGCAGTGCACGAAATTTAAGTCGATTAATATAATAAAGAATACCTGTAGAAGAGTGTTTTATTATTTATTTATTTAATTTGGAAACCTACAGTTAATAATGAACAGAACAGAACAGAAGAAGATTGAAATTATATTGAATACTGGATTATCAAATCAATAATAAAAAAAACGATACCTAAATAATAGTGAAAATTGCATGCATTATAGAATTAACGTGGCAGGGTTGAAATAATTGCAATTCCAGGTTGACTGAAATAATTATCAAATAAATTTGAATTGCAGTTTCAATTCGACAGTAAATGATTGGTTATTAAATTTGAAAAATTTTTATTCAAAAAATAAGGATATGGTTTTATAGATAAAATTTGATTTAGATTGCAAACTTCGAATTATTACAATTTTTCATTTGCTTAATATTTTGATGAATAAGTAAATCATCAACATAATATTTATAAATCAAAAATCATATTTGTTTTGAAAAAAAAAACATTCTTAGGCAAGTTTACTTCAAGCACGCATTTTTTGTTCTTTCGCCTTTCTGACAAGCTTTTATTAAATAAAAAGCGTTCACGCTTTACTGTTTGTGGGTTTGCATAAACGACATTAAAATGTAAATGTACATGAAATAAAATATTTCACGGAATCTACTCCGCGCCCAATCTCCTGCACTGAATAGTATTAATTCGATAATACGATGTAAGATGTTAATAGTTAGTGGAGATGAAATACCAATTAATAAATTTAAAAAATTAAATTAATAAATTATAATATAAGAGTGTTGTGAACAAACCTTCTAAAGTTCCACTATAAACAACTTGAGGATCAAAATTAAGTGGTCCCTTAGTCGACTCGAATGAAATATCTTCAGCAAAAACTTCTCTATCAGGTGTAAGTCTTAGCCGAAAAGTTCTGCAAAGAAATAGAACAGGTAAGAAAATTTTAAATAAAACATCGTGGTATAGAGTACATGTTGTATACCTTGAAATTTAAACAGTATTATTAGGTTCTAATAATAAATCTTTATTTCAAATACTTTCTGGTCAAAAACAAATGAGTAGAAATAAAATTAGATAATGGCTTACGCTCGCCGAAGCAGTTAATTTAATGATGTATCTAATATTCTCCTCTGTAGTTTGAATGCATAAGATATTCATGAACTAACTAAGTATACATTAAGAAAATTTAGTGATTCCCAATGTAACACGTAAGTACTAGCAAACATAGATTAATACTACCTTACATCGTTTCCTAAAAATTGAACTTCTACGTAAATGTTAGTTTAGTTAAAAAAGTATAGTTTATGTTAGAGAGAATACAAACAAGTAGGTTTTTGAAAATGTTCTCCTACAACGCACTAAACTTCTTTCTCCACTCAACTTCAAACACACACTTAATTAAATATGTATAGAAGAGAGGACTTAGTATTTGCCCTAATTATCTTAAGTTATCCTTGTAAACACGATTGTAAGGTATCCTCGTGCCATGTGCTTAATAAAAAATGTTACTTGACATGAATTTACTTGTCAGAGAGAAAATCTTTTCTTTCACCAATTTTAAAGTAAATATTCTAAACATTAATAAATTTAAATAAATTTTACATTACATTTAATAAAATTTACTTCAAAATTGATGTGAAAGAACTTCTATTTGAAGTGAAAATTTCTTCCAACTTAAAAAGAGTGCACATCACTGAAAAAAATGATTTTGCGCCGATGGAAAAATTTCATCATATTGATGAACAAATTCATAAATGCATGATTTTTTTCATAGGTACTAAATGAATTTTTCATCACTATATGATGAAATCTGTTCATCGGTACAAAAATTAAGAATTAAACATCAAATATTTTTTCAGTGTACTAGATAAGATGTTACACTGTGGCTACTAAAAACTCAACCATCGGTGTGCTTCGAATAATAGATTTTAATAGCTTAAATAATTATTATTCCACTATAAAAATTTATTATGTTCTCCAGTAAAATGTCGTTCTCATCCAATTAATGTTACGTAATTATAAGATGTCAATTTATAAAAACAAATATATTTCTTCCTTAAAACTTCGTTTTCATCGATGAATTTGATATAAATTAGTTAAAAAAATAAATAAAAATTCACTTAAAGTCAAATACATCGATGAAAACAAGGTTTTAAAAATAAAATGTTATTTATTTAACTTTATTTTTGATTTTTGATTATTTTGATTTATTAAGTATAAAGAATTCTCACAAGTAAATATAATATGTATAGACTTGTCTAAATTAAATTATTGAAATGCGTTTTATAATGCACATTTAATTATTATTTGGCATAAATATTTATTTAATTGGGACAAATAAATCAGCAAATTCTAGGCATTATATCATTCAACATCTACCGTCTATTTCGTCAAATATACGTATCTCGTTATTTATTTGAGGCAAATAAATTTTGCATTACCTCAAATTTTTAGTTTTTTAGTTTAGTGTAAATCAGAAATATTTGAGGGACTATTACTATGGCTCAGTGACCATTAGTGGCATATTCGCCTACAAAATTTGAATTTGTATGTGGTTTGATCAACGGGCAATTGGTTTATTAGCAATTATGCAATTACTAATAACATTTTTCCATAAATGAATTACCTTAAAGCATTTTGTTCTCATTCAATTAACACTATGTAAAATAATAAAAAATAGCTTAAAAAATATATTTATCCAACACCTCTGTCTTATGAAGGCATAATAATGCCGATTTTACATATCTTATGGGGTCTATAAAACACTAGTGACTTATGTAAATTATGAGTACACCTACTTTATACTAATTTTCATAATTTACATCTGACATTTTAAAACGTCAAAACTTTTAATTACATTTTAAACTATTATTACGAGATATTGGATAAAGCTTTGTATTACACACGTGTCTTAACAGCAAAAGAGTTACTCAAGAAAAATTAGCCACTCGAGCAAGCTCTCGTGGCTAAACATTTCTTTCGTAACTTATTTGCCTTATAAGACACTTGTATAATAAATAGCTATATATTGTGTTCTGCGTATATAAAACTAATTCACATCGAAATCGGAAACAAAAAAATGGTTGACTAAAATCATTTCAAACTGTCATAATGTACTAGGCAACTTGATAAGTCCCTAAATAACAACGATTACAAAATAAACCAAAAGTGAAAAAATAGTTATTTATGAATCTTGTCCTGAAAGGGCATCTTTTTGGTATGAGCGTGGAAAATTATAGACTGAGGCCTCAGTCTATAACCACGCAAATGCCAAAAAGGCACTTTAAGGACAAGGTGCATACACTATTTTATGTGTAATTGGAATAAAATACATACTTTTTACACAAAATGTACGATAATAATTATGTTGTATGGAATAATTTAAAGAAATGCGTATACTGATCAAGTTGGTAAGCAACAAAATAATTAAAATTAAAAATATACGTCAATTAAATTTAATAAGTAAATTTTATACTGAATTAATTGATTTGTAAAATGGAAAGCAATGATGTTGGCGTTATCAATAATAATCCACCAGATATCGTCGAAGATGCAACCCAAAAGCTACGTTAAATCTGTTGTCGGAAAAATCGAGGGTTGTAAATCATTAAAATATTTGAAGTTGTGACATGTCTGTACTAAAAAGTAAAATCTGACGTATCCGTACTAAAAATAGCCACTTTCAGTAATGTTTTTATATTTGAAAATTTACATTTTAGTACAATTGCACATAAAAAGTACAGTTGCATTTGAAATTATTTGATTATTAAATTAGAAATTAGTTGAAATTATTCATATTTTAATATCAAATTTCTGATTACAGAATACTCATTGTTTGGTCAATACATAATTCCTTGTACAAAAATAATTTTTTTTATTTAATGTTTAAAAATCTTTTTAAAAATCTTCAAGTTCACTTATACAATAAATTACATAATATAATATATCTACAAATTATATGTAAAAAAAATTCTGATTACCTATCGTTGCAACTTTCGTCTTTCTGTTAAAATTCGTAAAATACAAATGAATATTATTAAAATACGGCAAAGATTTGCATGGTTCAACCCAGACGTTGCAGTTCGAGTGGTTTTCGTACGAAAGTATTCGTAGATGATTGGTCAAGAATACGAATTTTTCATTCGTATGATGCGAAAGTGGCGTCCACGAATAATTTCATTCGAAAATCTTCGTATGCGATTACTCCAGAATACGAATCTATCATTCGAGTGAGTTTGAGAATAGGGGTCCAGGAGGGTTAACACTGTGTAGCATAAAAAAGTTGATAACATTGCAGAGCGATTTAGAAATAATGAACTTTGACCAGATTTGAATAAAATTAGTGATTGAATTAACTCGTGGTTGACTTAAAATCGATATTTCATAAAAATATGTCTAATGGAATTTGGCCCATTTCGGGGGAAATTAGATTGCCATTTAAGCAACAAAATTAAATAAGTGAGAAGTGAAGAAACTTCTTTTTTTATAGAGCTAAGATGTGCTTTTGTTTTAAAAATCATTTATGCAATATTTTTAAGTGGGAAAACGGCATAATACTTTATCAAATAGAAAATAAAAAATCTAGAATTATAGGTAAATAAAATATAATAAACAGTAATAATGAAGTTATTTTTCAGATAATGAAACTGGGTTATATATTCTTTTTTTTTTGAGGTTTTAAAAAAATGTTAAAACAATGTCGAGATTTAACATATATTATTTTTTAGATTAAAAATGTTATTTACTCCATCAAAAGGTATAAAAAAATTTTAATATAAAATTCTACAGAATTATTTTCACATTTAGGACACGTAGTACACATAAATAAAATAGTAGCTTAACAGGATTTTCATTTTCCTTTCCCATACTTGTTTTCTTAAACTGAACACGTATTTATTATAATGGTATTTCTGAAAATATAATCAATACAAATTTTAAGATTAAATCAAATTTTACAATGTTAATTTTATTGCATTGGTTTTCTATTATTCCACATAATGTTGGAAAAAAAACGTTCGCTCGAGTATGAAAAATCCAGACACTTTTCCAGCGTCAACAACTTCCAATTGCCTCTTATTATGCTTTTATCTCTAATAACTACAGTTATAAAATGTGCTTTTAGATTCAATTTAGCTGTTAAAACTTGTCGGTTTTAACTTGGCATTTGAAATGCACAAGAGGGAAAAGAAAACATGAGAATATAATATGTAGATAAGAGGCTGGCCTTTTACCACTCGGCCACCAACGCCATACGTCACGAGGAATCCCAAAGGCTGTAGTAGTGCTATTTATTATTGAACATACATATAAGTTTCACGAAAAGTTTGCAAAAACAAGAATCGAATAAATAAAATTCAATAAACCTAATAATAAAATAATAATAATGTATAATGCACAGAATATAATAATTTATTGACAGTATATAAGTAGTATAATTATTAATAATTATTTCTATCTATAAAGGCCGATCCAGACAGCAGAAGTTTGAAGATAATTTTGCGCATCGCTTTTGATTTGTCAAAAAATTTGAAATAAACTATTCACCAATCTGAATTTACCCACAAAAAAATTTCCGCAATCCTCTGCTGACAGGACCTATCTTATACCAATTTTTCAACGTGTACTACACGTCAATTTACAAAAAAAAATTGGTAAATATTTCTGCCGATGGGCATTCTGTAAGTGAAAGATGGTACAATTATTTTAATATTATAAATAATTTAAAATATTTCCGAGAATTTGACTCACCTTCCGTGTCCACGAATTTCAAGGCGAACTTCTTGATTTTGGGATACACTCCTACGCACCCGATTATGTTGAGATCCTAAAGCACTTGGATCATATCTTGCCGGTTCATAATGACGAATAAATGAATTTAAAACAAAGCCTAAAATAAAAATATGAATTAGTCTATTATTCTATAATTTATAAATTTATATAAAGAAAATTTAATCATTTCAATATTATTAAAACAATACGTTAGTAACAAAGGTAACAAGTTAGTGTGACTTTTGAAGCACAATTATAATACTTCATTCCTAAATTTATTTGTATATTAAATATATTCAATAATTAATTTCTATTTTTAAATGCAAGTAATACATTTTTATCAAGACTCTTATAATAGAGGACCTTTCTGGATGGAGATGTCTTTCATCACGTTGGCAGCACTGATCTAGCAAGACCGTCATATTTTGTACATCTTAAAGGAATATCGTTAATTTAGTTTAGTCTTGTTGAACATTACTTACAGATTAAAGAACTAACTTTAGATATCCACACACAAAATATGACAGTTTATCTAGTAACAAATGTTTGTGAGGGAAAATCTAGAAAGTTTAGTATCTATTTGAACCCATCATACTATACATACCAATTAAAGTAATTAACTTTTTTAAATTTTAGATTACACAAATTGTAGAATTTATCCTGACCCCCCCCCCTCCCCAATAGTAATCAAATTCTTTTTATAAAACCTTCCAATGTATTGAAAACAAATTAATCATTTAGCTTTGTTTACATGCTGTAAATCTACTAAAGTAATTTGAAGGATATACATTATTTGTTTTGAGATCAAAAAATAATTTATCCAATGTGTTCACAAATTAATGTAGTACCTACGCCACATAAATATTTACCACCAACCAACCACCTCATTTGGTAACAATAACAATGGAGCAATATTTGGGCAAATGTATGTAGTATAAAAATTACATGTACATTTTGGAAATAGTTACTTGTAAAAGTAATTTCATAATTTTCACCAAATTTCTGGTAAGATTTTTGTCAGTCAAGAGCCAAACCTTCTCGATTTTGACTTTTAAATTCTCCATTCTAGTAATTTCAAGTTTACAATTTTTATTGCAATTTCAATATTTAGAATTTCTACCAAACTCGGTTGGCTGATCTACCATATTATATGTATAAAAGATTCCAACTACACCAAATAAAGAAATCGATGCTGATTAATCGATATATACTAATTTTGATTTAGATATACTTGATCATTCACTCAACACATCAAGCTTTAGATTGAAGGAAACAATTCTATCAATTCCTTCGGCTCGAAGAAATGCAATACGCAGAACTGTCGAAAACCAGGTCATCAATATTAACCGAAGATGATGTCATGAAAGAAATTGCAGACGAACTAGAAAAATAAGTAAAACGTCTACAAAGAAAAACCATCAGGAAACACTCGTCGACAATCAAACACTAATGAAAACGCATCAGCAAAATGCTCACAACGAACCAAAAATGTTCAATAACATCAATCAAGCAACTACTAATGAATTCAATGGTTTAAAATCACATTAATTCTAATTTATTATTACTAATTTATTATTACTAATTAATCTAATTAATTCTAAGTTTCTTTCGTTTTTTCTTTCATCATACAAGTTGTATTTAAATAAAGTTTGGATTTTAAATTGTAAATTGATTCATCATATTTGGGTTCTTAAAAAAACTGTTGATAAAATTAAAAATCTGATAAAAAAAGATGGGGTCGGATATGTGAAATATTGAGAAGTTGGAATTAAAATTAGAATTTTTGGAATCAGAAAAAGCCAAGAGCTATAGCTCAAAAGAGGGAAGAGATATATCAAAAGTTTGTTTCGTGAAAAACTAAAGAATTTACTGAGCTTTACAACGACACTAAAAGGGTCGCCTTTAGACCACTTTCCTCAAAGTATTCATTTTCATTATATTTTGTTAAGTGGATATTATTGTTAAACAGTTCAAGAATGTTAGCACTCTTGGCTTGCATTTTCTTGTTCTAGTCTGGTCTTGCCAAGCAAGAAAAGTCAAAGACTTCAAGGTTCTTGAAGAAGAAAACTTCAATAGTTTTGAAAATAAATAAATGGAACTAATTTTTAGAAATTTCAAAAATTGTTCGTAAAATTATGTATTTAGCTAATAGATAGTCTTCAGAATTTAACCATTAAATAAATAATACTAGGAATATAAGTAAGTAGATATACAGTAAAACTTCTCTAACTCGAACTGCTTTAACTCGAATTTTTTTTTGAAAAATTATACAGGTTTGTCAAATATTTATGTGTAATTTTATCTCCATAACTCGAAGTTTCCCTAATTTGAACTTTTTTGGTGGTCTCTTGAGATTCGAGTTAGAGAAGTTTGACTGTAATACCAAAAATACAATTTCGTAAGTAGTTCGTTTACAATTAACTATTATTATAGAATTGTAAAATATTAAGGATATAAATTACTTGAACATTTGCTTTTTAGAAAGTATCTGATTTATTGTTATTTTTGTGTTATTTCTATTGTCATATTGAATTTCATCTCTCTAATTTACATGAAAATTGGAGCCCCTTCTCTATATTATTCGAATTATTTATAATTGATTCCTCAGTAAACCTATTTCTGTAGTTTATGCTGGAAACCTATATTCTTATATTTTTATCTATAAGTACCTTAATATTTACGAATTTTCTAAATTTCAAGTAAAAATCAAAATTTCAGGTATTGTTTAAGGGATGAATTAGATTTACCCAGAAAATAACAGTATCTTATTTAATATTCAAATACAAAATTTTAATTTGTTAATTGTGCACTAATAATATTTTATTTTAATAGTTTTATTTTGGTCTATTATGTGTTTACTAATTTTATACAAAATAGTCAATAAATATGTTAACTTGATGTATATTAAATTAATTAATTTAAAATAAAGTAATTTTAATTTAATCAGTCTGGAATATAATTTTTTTCCAAATGCGATTTAATTTATAGACAGTAGTAAGTGTCCTTGTTATTTCTTATTGACAGGGTAATACTAGAAATATTCGGAAAAGATAGTAAAAATAATAAAAAATATGGAGAGGAAGGGAAGTTATGAAATATTATAACGTCATTGTGCAAGACTCTAGCAAAGCAAGACATAACCTTGCAAGATTTGAGCAAGATAAGAAATTCAGCAGGAAAAAACAAAACTTTTGCAAGTCTTGTGAGATTTCTTTCATTGACCACACTAAACCTAACAAAATTTACGTATTTTTAATAGCATTAAAATTAGCATTACAAAATAGCATTACGTATTAAAATAGCAGATATTGTGCACCTTATGTATTTTAGTATATTAATATGCTGGTATGATCTCAACATTTGTAATTACTCCGTCAGACGATTTATACAATGAACATTTTCTTGTGAAACGCTGCAAAACCACAGCTTTAATAATTAACTCAAAATAATAGTTCACGTGCAACTTTATAAAAGAAACGTTTACTTAACGAGTAGACAAGTTTCTTTACGAGCTGAAAACAAGCACCTAGAGCAACGTCGACAAGCTCAAGAATATTTCCCAATAATATAAAACAATAATAAAATTGTGTTATACAGTACAAACAAGCAAAGTGATTACTTACTTATACAGTACAATTTCTAATAAAATCGATCAGTAGAAATTTGATGCTATATTATAAGAATTTTCCATCTCCTGGCATGCAAATTTACAAAAAAATAATTTAGGCTTATAATAATAAAACGTTTTTTGAAAATGAAACGGCCAAAATTTCGCATAGGTGCCTAGTGGGTTCTTATATAAAATACATTGTGAATTAAATAAATATATCGTACCGTAAATAAATATATATGTAGTAAGTATAGGTAATTTATTTTTCCACTTTAGTTATAGAAACTGTTTTCATTGTATAATTAAGAGAAAAGTTTATTTAACTCGTCTAAAATCGAGAAATTCTTTTCTTTTTATCAGTTTTATCGAATGGCTGAATTTATAGTTCCAAGTTGACAATAGTAGATCTCTTCTACCCCACAAAATCGATGTGAAATCTACTCTTCAATGATATCATCTTTCATTGACCGTGATGCATTCTTACTAAATACAATATCCCTCTTATTATAAATACCATTAACATGAATAATTATCAAATTAACATAAAGAATATGGTAATTATAGTTCAAACATCCGTTCTGGATACGAATGCAAACTTTTATAATAGTCAATTGCGAGAAAGACATTTTATGGAGTTAGTTTCATAGCTGTTATCCGCCATGTTTGATTTATATACAAATTGAATCGGCGTAGTACCTACCCATTTAACCCATCCATCCCATTTAGTTATCCATTTATGCATATGGTACTATTTTTTAAATTATCTCGTCGAAAAAAGAAATAGATATTAATTAAGTTTTTCACATTTCGCTCAATTTTTATATTTAAAAATTTTTCAGTTTTAGCCTACAGGTTACACCATACACGAACTTGAAATTCTCAAATAGTAGATTTATCAAATCAAAAAGTTGTTTGTTGCTTCAGTCGGGCAATCTATCATTTTAAACAGATACTTCCTTTACAAACCCAACCAAAGCTTAGCAACCCAACCAAACCAAACCCAAACAATAGCAATAACTACTTTTTCTACGAGATGCAAATGCAGATGGTTCGACAAAAACAAACCATGTGCAAGATACCTTGGTTGTACTTTTTTTTATTTGTCTGTATAGGATAGAATCGCAGGCGGACCACGATTATTGCTCGCCGTCTGATCATAAGTCTATGAAGGAGCCAGGACTACCCAAACTTGTGTTGACTTGTATATTTCTTGACAACTATCCACACTCACAAAAATTAAATGAACTAACCAAATAATAAAAAAAAAAATGTTTTTAAGGATTTTCGCCTTTAAAAGATTTTTAATATTAGATACAGATGGTAATCGCCTAGGTACACTAATAGCAAATTTCCAAAATACTGATTTTATTTCAGATCAAAATTACAAATCTTGTAAAAAATAAAAGAAAAGAAGAAAATTACTGAAATTATAATAATTTAATAAACATAATTTTTTAACGAAAATATTTCCCAATGGAAATCGTATTATAAAAGAAAAAATTAATGATACAGAATTTTATTAAATTTTATACAAAGAATTTATATTGAAATATCGAAAAGGTAAACATCTCTAAAATTGTTTTTAAAAATTATTATTTTGTAACTTTAAAATCTAATGTGGAATCTATAAAAGAGAACAAACTTAATGAAAATTTTACGATTAAAGTAATTTAATTTAAACGGGAAGATATAAATATAACAATTAACTACAAACAAGTTATGTTACAAGATTATCAAAAGGATCAATCAAAGAAGTTATAATATGCAAAATAAGTTATAAAATTTAAGAACAAATTATTCGAGTTTTGGAATTTAAACTAATTGCGAAAAACATAAGTACTATTTATAAAGATGTTGAAGACAAATAAAGCAAAAACTTTAAAAACTACTTTATCAAATACAATAAGCAATTCAACAGCCTTCTTCTCTTTCCACCAATAAATTTGCACTCGTCACTCCATAACGTATGGTATTTCCAAAATTATACTGTGCCGAGCAAATTATCACCCCTTTTGATTATTTTTCCGTAACAAAGCTTGTTTTCTATAAGCGATGATGCACCAACACAATTCGATAATAATTGTGAGTACCTTAATTATCGATGTACAGTATTCAAGGTATATTATTATTTTTATCATCATCTGTGATCTGAATTTATTTGACAATTAAGATTAAAGGAACAAAAGGTTATTTTACTAAAGCGACTGTTCTTATTCAAAATTTGCGGATTATAGTATCAACTGTCTTATTAATTTTTCCGTAGTTTATGTTATACATCAAATCCTGAAACATCCTACCCTTTGTATTTCTCTAATAATTACATTGTACGTTTTCATGATTTACATTCATTATTATAATACGTTCTTCTAGACTTCAATGATTTGCTCTACCAATGATAAATTTAATAGTAAATTTTATACGCTTTGGCCGGCATAGCACGCGAGTATACCTATTTTAGTCATTCATATGAAACGGCCAAGTAAATGGTTATTAATAATTAAGGGTGCGATTTTCAAAACACGTTTCAAAGCGTCAGTTTACAGCGCAAAATTAGCCAAAGATATTACAACGATTTTTTTGTAATGGAAAAAGGATATTGTAATGGAAAGAGAATATTGTTTTGAAAGTTTTGAAAGAGATGTGTAATTTTTAACATCAGGACTTGTAAAAAATATATTTTTTTTATTGCATTAATAATATTTTTACATCAAAACCGCAAATAATAAGAATTTCAAATATGTCTTTGTCATAACTATACTAACGATTTTTCATAATCTGCTTAGAAATTTTACAAATAATTAGTATTGGGTGTTGTAAATGACGTTTTTTGCAAGATAAGTTCAAAAATTTCAAAACTCTGTTTATTACTGAATTGTACAGATAAACACCGATTGCAATTCAATTCAGAATATGTATATATAGTTACGTCATCTACTCAAATAATTTCTGGTCCAAATAATAAATTAAAACCTTAATGTATCACAAACTCCCTGCTGGCATTAAAAGCTCCTACCATTCACACTTTCAATGTTGGTGCATTTGTAACATTTTTTTCAAATGCATGGATAAATTTTTCGGAAGCTTGTAAAATAGTAAGTAATTTGAAAGTAAACTAGGTAGGTAGTTATTTTAGTCAAACCAGTCAAACACAAACTTGACTTAGTATGTCTCGTGACATTATCCATCACACTGGCAATTATTAATGAGCTCTTGCACTCTCTTGATGTTTATATAAGTACTATTATTATTATTGATACTATTGTTATAATTTAAATGAAATAATTTCATCCTGGTTACAAAATATAACATTGTCAAAAGTCCATACCGCCGTGCTAAAGCTAAAGGGCGTATCTAACAATTTGACGAAATTCTGATTATACGATGAATGGGTGGTTAAATAATATGTATTTCATCCTATTGTTAAAGCTAAACGACGGATCAGCATTCTTAAGCTATCAAAAACGCTTATGAAAATTAGATATCTGCATCCTATGCTTGTTAACGCTGGACGCTAAATTAATGTCGAATAGGCATCTCAAAACTATGATTTTGCATATAGTACGTCCATTAGCTTAAGCACGGCAGCATAAGCAAATGTTATCAAATGGTGCTATTTATATGCCCACGAGTTACTGGGAATGCCCTAATTGAACACTTATACGAGAATACGATAAAAACATGCTATTACGGCGTATATTAATTGCACTATATAATAGCTCGTTTTACATGAGCGAACTTTTCGGTGGACGCAGTCCAACAGAAACAGACATACTAGATCCAAAATAATTATCAATCCAAGCAATCTTGAAAAACCAGACAATTTCATACTGTTAATCATAATTTGATCTCGTATAAAAAAGGAAGATGAATTTAGGAAGCATTGCTATTAATTTCAATTTGTGCTCGATTTATATTATAATAATAATATGTGACATCAAGTTATAGGCAACTAAAAAATATGATTGTTGTATAGAGATACTATTATATCTTACCATTAAACTGTAGTTTGATTAATATTTTTCAAACCTTCATCAAAATCAATATATTGATACCTCATCAATTAATTGAGAATCTCGCATACCCTCGGCCTTAACGAGTTGGTTTTATGCAAAGCAAATAAACCCAGAATAAAATTGATTTAAATTTAAATCTGTGGGTTTTAGGGTGCGTTTATAATAAAATTATTCTATTTGTACAATATATACCTTTATCAGCATAAATCTAATTATTGATTGTTTGGTTTACATAAAAGCAAATAATGTTGAAATTAAACAAAAATTATAGGTAGTACATATTGAAAATATTAGAATAAATACCTACCCCATAAATTATTGTATTATCAAAAATCCAAGCGATTAAAATTTATTAGTTCTTAGAATGACAATAATTCATCAATAAACTAAATAATAATTGAGTATCTACTTACTGAAAAAAGTGTTATTAAAAAAATTTATATGAAAAAGATAATTTAATAACAACATAAAAAGTAATTATGTAGTATTTTCTTACAAAAGCTTGGTTAACTTTCTGTAAAACTTTTCATTAAATTAAAAATTATTGCTAATAAATATACCGTACTAACTTACGAAATATTATATTATTAAAAAAAAACAGCTGAAATTAAAAAATGCATTGTCTTGTGAAAAAATGATTGAAAATTAGGAAGAAAGAAAATCATGGCTTCCTTCCTGCAAATACATAGAAAGGAAAGAGAAAAGTCAACACGAGGCAATCAATAACTGTTGACAGAAAGCGAACTTCTTCAAGCTGCGCAAATTTCAAATATCTTAAAGGAGTACAATTCCAAAGTGTGAGCCATAAGTATGGGAAATAAATAATGTTTTCATTGATTTGAAATCATGTAAAGCTATTTGAAATTAAAATTAAAATCATAAAAGCATCATAAGGTAGAAGTAAAACTCGAGAGTGAAATACAAAACGCTTTTAATAAATTAAATGCACCGCTAAATAAACTTGGCAAACCCATTACCTCTCGAGTTCTTTAGTATTGTAAAATATTTGAAGCATTCTTTTGTTATATATTATACAACAAAACTACACAAATTAATTTGAAATTAAATTCCAACATTAACAAACATTTCATAAAAAAACTTTTACTTTAATTAATTCAGATTTACAATTTATTATTGTTTTAAGTTGTGCACTTACAATGAATTAATTTTAATTGAGTAATGAATAAATTTATAACATAGTCTGTGTTATATTAAAATACCGTTTTAAATTTATGTATTTATTTAAATATTTAAATAATAATTAAATGACTTATGTAGATATAACAAAAATAATCGACTGTCCTTTTTCTGCTATTGACTTTTGTTTTTCAGCTGTAACGTAGGAAGAATTTTTTAAACGACAACTCTTATTTTTCTTCGAGGATTTGGATAAACCACATTTTTTTAATATGAATGCACGTAAAGAATTACCTTGAAGAGAAAATTTCTCTAGATAATCAGCCCCAAACTTTCAAAGATACTACATTAATTAATCATCAGAAAGGCGCCGAAATCAAAAAACGGCTTTTACATTTGACAACATTTATTCAAACCAACAACTTCGGTAAATAAAAATATAAAAAATTGACTTTGTAAACATCGCATAAATTCCCCCATTTAATTTGGGCACAAAAATGGTGATCTAAAAGTAATTGACACAATCTAACTATATATTTTTCAAGTAAGCAAATAATCGAGCGGTTAGAGCGTGTTAACTTCGTGTGTCAAAATTCGATGGTTTGCTATTACCTTTAGACACTAGTACGGTCTAAATCTTGGTTGGCTAACACCTTGATAGAGAAACTTCGTACCTAGTTATAACCAGGATAGCTTTTACCTCTGGTTGTATAAATACAGCTATTATAAGTTATATATGTCAAGCAAATCAATAACTTTTAATCAATCGTTTGTTTTTATTCGCTAGGAAGCTATCGAAAAACTTCATTGCTGAACTTGGCAATTTTTAAGAGGTAGAATGTATAGGAAGTTTAGCTACAAGTTCTATTATTATAAATTCGAATTCCAATCGGGTCCAAATAATTTTTGTCAGAATTTGGACTTTACGTTACATATTTGTCCTAATTATTACATAATCATTAATCAGTATTGTTCAAGCACTATTCAAGATTTAATTTTTAGAAAAAATTATTATTGGATGTCATGCCCTATTCGCCAATCTTGAACCCAGTTTGAAAACCGTTGCTATAAAAATACAAAAAAAAGGTAGGTTTAATCCCCTCCAGGCATAATATCATCTATGTATATCTCCCTGGATATTAATGTTTTTTTTAAGATTTAGAATAATAAATTGCAAAAGATGAGCCGAGCAGCTGAACACTAGATTCTCGAATGTGAACGCATAGTAATACAATTTTTAACTTGCTAAATGTACAAACTATTGGTCCCAGTTATATTATGTATGTATGGCCTAAATAAAAGTGGCGTGCTGATCTATTCGGAACTGACGGGGAAAGGTGAATGCAATATTAATAAAACATATTATTTTTACGATATAATTAGATTAATTAATTTATGTAAATTATCAGCGAAAATGTCATCAACATTTATAATGTAACTCATCGCATTTTTATACATTTCTTTGTTTGGGACACCAGGATAGTAGGTACCTAATTAATAGTGAGTATGTCATCTGGATATATTCCTGTCTAAATATATCAAAAGGTACAAAATCGAGATTCATTGACTAAAAATAAAGTATAAGCAGATAACAAGACACAATTATTTACACATACACGACCGGTGTACTCTATGTATGGTATAAAACGTATTGAAGAGAAAATGAAGTGATTAATTGAAGCATTAATTAAAATGATGGTATAAAAAAAATAATCTACATTTTATTGAGAAACGTTCTTGAAGAGTGCTCTATTAGTTTATTTTATTCTAAATTCTTACTAAAAATTAAGTTAAGAAAATTTTACGTCTTCTGATTCCGTTTTATTACCAAAGGGAAAGTAAATATCCGGCCAATTATATTGTTACCCGTGGCTAGCAGATAGACAGCTGGCGAGTGAAAATAGTAGATACGCCACACTCAAAATAATATTAATTATTATTTATTACAATTAATTTCAATTTTTCAATAACATGAAAACCATAAACTGACATGTTGTGGTGAGATTTCCGATTATTGTCTTGTCATAGTTTCCGTCCTAATGTGAAAGCTTTTGACTGGAAGGGTTAAACATTGCTGCGCAACAATATTATGCTGCAGCAGAATTAACAGACAATAGGGTTGTTGTTTATGTAAAGAGGCAGTAGTTGAAGTCCAATGAGACATTCTAAAGTGGTTTAAAATTTATTATAATTTTCTTAAGATTTTCTGATGTAACGTTGTAACGTTGTTGCTCTTATATAATATATATAGCACACATTTTCATTTACACATAATAATATGTACATACTCATTCTGCCAACACATCTCCATACGTTATCAAAATAAAATCGAATCCTGATTATCAAAATATTGTTTTATCGATTGAACTTATTTGTTTACTATGTACCACCATCTTCGCTTAAAACCAGTAGTTTTTAGAAAATAGAGAATGCTCCATTTATTTGGAGCTAATATACCTTTTGTGACTCGTCTGTAATTCCTTCCAACGACACCATAGAATAAAAATTTTGATTCATTTGATATAATTTTTTTACAAATTCGAAACGGTTTTGGTTTATTATTGTATTCTAAAGTGTTTTAATATCAGCATGCAGGGATGTGCCGGACTGACTCTTTTGAGAGGGGAACAGTTTTGAAATTGCCAACTATTTTGCTCTCGGCATTATACGAATGACCTTTTTACTTCCAATAAAAAAAAATTTTTTTTTTGAGGTAAAGTAATCGAAAAAAATTTTTTTTAATTTTTTTTACATTTTTGAGATCGCCGTGTTCAGAACCGTAGATTTGCAAAAAGAATCTGTCGGTCTGTTTGTCTTTAGATTTTATCTCTCGCTTTATTCGCGATGGATTTAGTAGCTCATAGATGTTGCCAGTACTTTTTAGACACAGAAACCATTTATAAATACAGAGTTTAGAAGTTATCGAAAGTTACTCTAACCTAACTCTTTATGAGGTTGCTGTTTTAGTTAAACTTTACTGATATAAATCCAGCCAATTATAAGTAGTATCGGGTCAACATTTGTAGTTCATAAAATTCAATTCATACGAATTTGCGGAGAAGTAAACCGCGAAGAAAATTTGTTTACAACTACATATTAATACTTATTTAACAATACTAAATTTACATTCGAATTTGACGTACGTATACACATCAAAATAGACACTTCCAAGTCACGAACGAATTGAGACAGGGAGACTCTCTGTCGACTTCGTTGTTTAATAATGTTAGAAGCACTAATTATATAAGAGAATCATTATCTCAGGAACTGGAATAATATGTAATAAACTAAAGCAGTTACTAGCATACTCCGATAATATTACTGTGTTGGTGAAAAGAAACATGGAACTGATAAAAAACGACGAGAAATTAAATTAGAAAAGCACGAAAGGTGGAACTAGAACTGAAAACGGAAAGAAAAAATATATTATATCAGACTAAAAAATAACATGGAAGAGAAACAGAAGACTTCTTATAGGTGGAAACGGAAGAAGAATGTATTGTTTTCGAGAGGATGTCTTCTATTACCTATCTTGGTGTTCAATTGACAGACAAATAGTGGGAAGTATGGAGAAAAGAGCGAGGCTAAAAAGAGCAACAAGAAATATAGCAACGATGAGACATATACTAACTGCAAAAAATATCTCCAGAAACACCAAGTTGCTAATTTACAAGGTTTTCCACTTAGAAATGTCATTTTAAATAATTGAAAAAAAACTTTCTTTTTAAAAACGGACTGACATTTTTATTTTAATCTAATGTACTTAACTCTGAGATTACACCTGGAAGATGACATCTTTTAAATGGCCGCCTCGGCTAAGCTTACAAGGGTCATCCTTTTGATAAAATTTCTCGTCACTTTTTCATACAATTTCGGGTCTATATCGCGAATAACGGCTGTTATGTTGTCTTTTAAAGAAAAAACTCTAGCGGTGTTAAATCGTACGATCTAGAGATCTAGACGGTTTATGTAGGTGTCCCAAAACTCAACGTCATTCCTTGGAAAGCTGATAGGCCAATTCATGACTGACCAGAATATCAAAATATGCTGTTAACAAAAAAATCGTTTGCTTTGATACAGTAAAATTTTGAATATGCGGTACAGGTTAGCAATCGTGAACTGTTCTTGCGTTGAAAGTACGATAATCTCCACATGGTCTAAATTTCTTATTTTTCTTTTCTACAAGATGTAACGGGAAACAAATCAATTGCTTCTCGATGATCGCACGATATTCATACGCATCATAACTTCGAATTCTTCTTTTTGCAACTTGGAGATATTGGCCAGCAAGTAATAGCTTGGTCAGATAATGTATCAATCATCGTATCAAACATGATTATCTTCTTGTCATATTGAGGTTCGTAATAGAATAAATTATTAACCTTGGCAGAAAATACATATCGTTAAGGATAGACCGCGCTGCATAGTCCTTATGGAGTCTGCATAGGTAAACAATATGCAAAAAGTACCGCAAAAGGTAGACAGAAAAAATGAAAACAGGCATTTTATATTACCAGTATAAATACTTTTTTAGAGACTTTTAAAGAATTGTAACCGAAATTAATTTTTTATAAACAAATTTATATACCTACTAAATCAATGTAATTTATAAATACCACTTTTAAAATTGTTTATTGTTGGAAGAATTTAGTACCTACATTTTAAATTTTTGTGTTAATAATTGAATAAGTACATATATGTACTTCCGGATGATGCGACTCTATTGCTTTCGGAGCAGTACGGAACTGCAATGTAGAACTTGCAGAATCAGCATTATGAAAATTAAACGCTTAGATATTTAGGATGAAGATTGTAGTAATGATACTATGTATTATCAAAGATAATAAAACTTAAAGATGCCCAACGCTATACAAATTTATGTGTATTCCAATCGACTCCCAAAAGTAGATGGCGACACTAATTATATTTTTTTCGGTTATATTTTAATTTGGTTTTTTTTAGTTTATCATGTTTTTTGTTGGTTGTAACCATGGACTTCCATAGACTTCCATAGTTACAACCTAAAAAAAAAAAGTTGACCTTCAAATGACCTTGAAAAGATCAATAATTTAAAAAACAATTAAATCATATTCTTTCCCCATAGCTATCATACAACTTTTGTCCGAAACATTTCTTCATCTGACTTTTGGTTTTTGAGATATTAATTGCTGGAAGTTTTAAAATGAACACCCGATATGTATCATTGCGGGAGAGATGCATTATAACTGAGAGTCTTTATAATCGAGAGTTTAGTGTTTACCTATTTTTGTAAATTAAAAAACGATAAAGTAGTAATGCATTTTCTATTATTATTTCAAAATTACATATATCACAAAATAAATTTCAATTACATTTTAGAATAAACTATAAGATATTACGAGTAGTATACCATACGAGCATGAGCACTGCTAACAGGGCATTCTCTATGCAGAGTAATTTCAAAACGGTTAAAAATTTAAACAATTTTTATACAACAGCTAAAATTTAGCAATGCACGGTCCTTTTATACAAAAGAAGTTATATGATATAAGAGTACCTGTAATAGCATACAATGCAATCAAAAACAACACAAGAATTCTTAAGATACTTTTAGAAAGTTAATTTGAAATAGTATCTAATTACTTTAAAAATAAATCATGTCTTGGGTGTATCAATCGAATTAAAGTGTATTCCAATACTAGATTACAACGTCGAGGTTTAGTGTTTCCATAGAAACCTTAAGCTTTTAGGAAAACGTTTATCTATTCCGTACATTGAATTATTAGAGGCCAGGATGTTTTTCCAATAAAATGGTAGGTATAGATAATTTTTAATAAAAAAATATGAATTATTAAGTTGTGAAATTAATATTAAATTAAAATATTATAATTTTTAATTTTTACTTAGTTTGTTTGTTTTTAAATTTTAATTTTAATTACAATAAACAACTAGAATTAATGATATCCAACTTTGTTCGTTTTTATCTCTTCTATACCTATTGTTCCCCTCCTAATACATAGTATATCTTATTAGTTATTCTTATTACTATAACTTATTAGTTATTATTATAAAAGGCATTATAAAATATAAGGACTATTCCTATTTGTTTTCAAGAATTATGTGGTTACTTTCAAACATACTAGGCAATTAACTTCAAACCTTACGGGAAATTAATAATTTGAAATGTTGAACCAAATGTAAAACTAAACCATCATGTTTGATATATCATCATAATTAAAACAATCAATATTGCATTTTCTCTTTACCAGTAAGTTGTGTCCATTCTAACTCTTGTTTCGGCAGTCTCACTCCATTTTCTGCACGTGTCCGTACCATACCATGCCTACCTTCTCCCCCACTTCACTAATTACACTTTCAACTCCAATTCCGAGACTATCTTCCTGATTTCTAATTCTGTCTAAGTGATGTTCTAAGAATCCTTCAAAATGCTTCTAGTTCTATCGCCACTATTATCTTTCTATATCATTTAGTCCAGTTATCCGATATAATAAAATGCTTTTTTGACAGCTTCAAATATGCTGTACCTTTTTTTCAATATATTCTTGCACCACAGTATACCGTTCAAGAAATTCATTGGTCCAACAAAAATATTGTATTTAATTATTTAAGTAATAAAGCATTATTTTAAAGAAAAAACTCGGGACTGTAAAAGTCAAAAGGTAGCGGTTCGATTCCCATTGGTGTTAATATTTTTTTAAATTAAATTTATGATAATTCAATAAACCACATAAAAATAAGATTCCAACTTATCACAAATGCAAATTACGATTACCTGTGTATAATATTAATTTTTATTTTTATAAGTTTGTTGCACTTTATAATCGCATGCAGCCTTTATGCATAGTCAACTTAGCAGCTACTAAGGGGCTACTAGAATCTCAGGTAGTAGCCAAACATGCAACCTGTATGTATGCATAGTCGAGTTAAAAGGGTACTATCCTTAGTAGGACTACTAAAATCGTCGATTGGCTACTAAATATTTAGTGAAGGTTTTGGGCAGATTTAACACCATTTTAAGGTTACTTTTACCTAAGAGTAAACAATTTTGAAAATTATATTTTGTCATAATATAATATCATACACATAAAATAATTATTTAATTTAATATTTTTAAGTTAGTGAATGCTGAATTTAAATTTTTTATATATACAAATAGAATTATTTATATTATACTTAATTTAAATACTAGATTATCTTTGCATTGAAAATAAATTAATTTAAATAAAGTAATGGAAGATTATACAAACGTTGATGAAGAAATTGAAGCAGTTCAAATCATTCAAGATGCATATAAAGCCAAAAGTATATGTAGATCATAGGATAAATCCTTTGATTTAATATAACAAAAAAAAGTTTAGCGAATATTACATTTAAAAAAAAGAAACAGCTCGTGTTATGATATATCTAGTGAGAGATAAATAATTAAATAATTTTAATTAATTTCCCGAAATTCAAGTTTTGGCATTTATACGGTGCTTTACCAAGAGTGCAGATTAAAATAAAATTAGTGAAAAACGTGGTTTCATCTAAGTACACTAAGCCGTGTAATTAAACCTATTGTTGAAGCTTCAGGTATATGCATCGCAGGTAAACTGTCCAATTTATTTAGGTAGTCAGCTTAAAATTTTCAATGATGCCAAATAAATATTTAGAAAACCATACTAAAGTATTCTATCAACTAAAATGATACTAACTTTCATTTTACAAGAACTATGCATACCAACATTTTAGTAGCTTCAACAATGCTATTAACTAGTAGCTACTATTTTCATTTTAAAATCATTTTAAGAGTACGACTATGCTGGTCGATGGTGTTTAAAATTTTAAAAATGCTGGTGAATGATCTTCACGTATATTATTTTGGGTTTCACAAACAGCATAAAAGAATCACGCACTTAATACAAATCTAACGGACTTTGTATCACTTACACCGCTATTCATTAACTTTCATCGAAATCTTTTCCATCATCGAGACATAGGCGATCGAATCGAATACATTAACGATGACAGTATTCGACGACCCAAATTCCTATTCTGTAACTATACCTAAACGATATCGAATACTCACAATAATTTTAGGAATTAAATTTAAATCCGGGGTTGGAACTATCATTTTAAATAATGAAAGAAATAAATCGCCTTAAATTTTTCTTTGTTCGTAAAAATATACCGTAAGCCAAAAGTACCTACGTACCTAGAAAAAATTAAGCAATATGAAATTTCTTTACAAAATCGGAATCATCTCACAAAAGTGGGATTTTTACATTTTTGTAAAATGTGCAGTTTACGTAACAAAATTAATATTAACCCTACATCACGTATTGTATCATATCAGCTACACATGAAAAACAGGCTGTTGCTAGCCGCTTGTTGAAATATTTTCGTGTTTAAATGTCGTATAGCAGATTTTTTTTTTATTTGTACCTTACTTTACGTACATTAGAAAAATCATTATATAAAGCACCGTGTATCAAATCTGCTGCATTTAAAAAAAAAAATTTTTTATTTGGATTTTTTAAATTATTTTTTCCTTTATATAGGCAATATTTTCAACTCAAAAATATTATTTTCATTGCAAACGAAAAAATGGCATGATGTATGGTTAAATCCATTAAGCTTATAAACAAATAATTCAGAAATATAATTAATTGATTATAAATAATTTACTTGTTCATTTATGAACTTCAAAATAATTATAACACGTATAGTTAAAATGAAAAATTAATGTAAGTTTAAAGTTGGTAACTTAGTAAATTTTAAAAAAAATTACCATAATACGCAGGTGCAATGGATTTACCATCGATCGGGATACCTTTTCGAGAGCTTCAATGCTCACGAACAAATACTCGATTCAATCGACCGGTAAGCGATCGACTGAAAGCTGTCGTCTCGATATCCAGGCATACTGAATACCGATTTTGACACTTCTCGATCGATCGAGAACTGAACGATTCGATCGATGGAAAAGAGAAGTTAGTGAATAGGGGTGTTAGTATAACTAGGTCTAGTATATACACTATACTATTATAGTCACATTATAGTGACTATAGTATAGTAAAGTACGTATAGCGAGGAGCAAGGATAGTTAGTAGACTACTCGGATCCCCTGGTGTTTGGGGAACCCAGGTTCAAACCTCGACATATGTTAAACATTTGTCTGTATGGATAGACAACTTTGCCTCTAGATAACACGCTAGTCCGCACACAGCCTTTCCGTGGTTCGCATTCTACGTAAAGCAGTAGGTCCCGTCCTTTAGCCATAGCCAAATATAGGTGGCTTGCTAGAAGCGATACGCCGACAGAGCACTGCCCATCTCAGGAGAATCTGGCAGATACAGTACGGTCCCATACAAAAAATTCCATTGAAGAAACTGACCAGATTGGGGGTATATGGCCTAGTCGTGGTATTCCATTTCAAAGTTGTATGATTCGATTTGTAAAGTCTAGTCGCATAACAACGAGTAAAAACTTCAACTACGGATGCAAAATAGCTCACTGTTGATTTTGTGTTTTGGTATACCGACTATAAAATAAGATCATGATGCAGTTATTGATAAGCAGGACTCGGAAGTTCCAGCAAATGCATATATTTTTTGGAAAGTCTTAGAACATTGAAAGTGAGATACAAATTTGTTTTACACTTTCCTGATGTCGTATACGAAATTTTATAATGCTAATTTTTGCATATTTACAGTTTTTACAGCTATTTTGCTATTTTAGAGCTTTAAGTGCTATTTACAGGAATATTTTTATATAATAAAAAAAATTAACAAAATATTATTTAAAAAATTTAGTGTTAAATTATATTATGTTATAAAATTGTTACAACAGCGATATGTAATATGTACCATTATCAGATTCAATTAAAACAGTTCAAGATATTCAAAAATCATTTGAAACTCTATGTGAACCAAATGGAAAAGCTGTTGAAAAGAACTTCAATGAAATACTGGAAAAAAATCGTGGTCTCTCAGCTCTAATATACATATCAAAAATTCTAACTGGTGAATAAACATCCGGAAATTATGCATTTATAAAAGAATAAAATAATTTTACTCAACAATTTCTAAAAAAAATTGATTGACAATTTTATTTTGCATATTTTTCATTTTTTACTGCTATTTATAGCGCTAATTTTGGTGTTTTTAAGTGCATATTAAAGAGCTAAAAGTTTACGTTTTTAGTGCTATAACTTCCGAACCCTATTGATAAGACTTCGGTAAAGGTCAACATAAATATTACATACTTATAAGTGCATAATATGTGCCAACTTTCTTTTATTTTTATGAAAATATGCAGCAATTTTCCTTATATCAGGACATAGTACTACTATTTTTACTACAATGTAGTATAATCTAATATAAAAATCCATCGAAAAATAACATTTAAAACTTCCAGTATTTTTATTAGTGCAATATCCACGCGTTCAACGGCAGAATACCTTTTATACAAGAAAATATAAATTGCAACATACATTTTGTGTACGATAGTACCATCTAAACACAAAGATGAAATACAACACAGTAATAAGTGTTAGCAAAAATAAAATAATATAACAATGTTCTAAGTATACAGTCAACGTTAAAATTACTATTACAATTTAAAAACCCATTTAACGCTGAACTGTCTTATTGTACATACATACATAAATATACCGCAAATCTAGTAGAAATGCACTTCATAAATATATTGTCTCCAATATTAGTTAAAATACTAACAACTTCGGTGTTTGTGACAGTTAATGTTATGTGAAAGAATACTTAGCTTAGGATCGAAAGCAATATCAGTATTGCACTCAGTTATGAGCATATCTGAGACAAGCCCAGCAAACTACCTCGGATGTAAAACAATTTATTATTAATACGCTCACATCACTAATAGTGGATTCGGAATGCCACCGAGGTTGATGTTGGTAAAAACACAGGTTCTTAACGCGATCAACTGTTAACGCTATGGTACCTGGTTCGAATCCAGAGAGAGTGTCATTTTGTTATGACCGACTCCAATTTTCAGAGTTGATTGCTACCATTATTAATCAAATAGAGTTACAGGTACATCTATTTATTTATTTATTCAAATCATCTAAATTTGTTCATACAGTAATTGTTTTTCTGAGTTACAATTATAAAATTTTTCAACAGATGATTACACTTAAAAAAAAAACAGTATTCGGGTTATGATGTACCTACAATTATTTAAAGGAAAATGATTATAAAAACCTTTATCTGAATTTGGCTATCAATAGCCGAATAAACGAAACAAAATCTATATTCATATTTACTATTATTTACATTAATTTAACTTTTTTAATAATTTGCCAAATCGTTAATTAGATGGAAATCCGAATCAATGCAACGAAGTCGGAATCGATCTTCCAGTTTTTTTATATGATCTTCTACTAGTTGGTATCCAGTAGTCCTGTGAAGTAGTTGGGTGGAATACCGCCATGGTAGACCATTAATTAATTTTAAATTTTTGTTCTGGATAACTTGCAGCTTTTTGATGTGAATCTGGGCAACTCTTGACCATACGGGACATCCATATGTTATAATCGGTCGTACGATGGATTTGTAAATTAGATTTTTGTTTTTGTAAGAAGGTTTGGAACCTGCTGCTAGCAATGGATAGCTAGCTTGTTCAATATGAGGTCCAAACGTTAAATTTTTGTCTAAGATTACTCCTAGATAGGTCACCGAATTTGTGAAGGAAACTTCTAAGTTATCAGCTTTAAAATTAGTATGTGGATGACGCTTGGGTGATTTATTATATTATTATTAATTATAGCTTGCGTTTTTTGATCGTTTAATTTAATCTTCCATTTATGTAGATATTTCTTGCAGTGTTTATATCCTATCTGAAGTTTTTTGATTATACTTTTTGTAAGTTTGCCGTTAGTGATAAGACCAGTATCGTCCGCATAAAACACTGTATCACAGTTTTTGGGTTTCTTAAAGTTAGAAATAAACGTCAAATAAAGCAGTGGCGATAACACAGAGCCTTGAGGTAGTCCAGCTGTAATGTTTTTAATATTCGAATACGATCCATTTAATGATACTACAAATTTTCGATCGGACACGAAAGATTCGACTAATTTGATTATATATTTTGGAATATTGAAAGTGTTCAATTTGTATAACAATCAGTGGTGCCAAACCGAATCAAAAGCCTTCTCAACATCCAGTAATATCAAACCAGTAGATCTACGAAGCATTTTATTTTGTTTTATTTTATTAACAACTCGTTGAATTTGATGTATTGTTGAATGCTGTGGTCTAAACCTAAATTGTTCTTCTGGAATGATGTTATTTTCGAATACAAATTTTGCAAGTCGGTTGTAGATTATTCGTTCAAACAATTTACCAAAGCAACTAAGTAGGTTGATGGGTCTGTAGTTTGTAGCCAGTTTGTGATCTTTTCCGGGTTTTGGTAAAGGTAGGACTTTAGCTGTTCTGAATAGTGTTGGAAAGTACCCTATGCTAATACATCCATTAAAAATGTTGCAAACATATTCCAATGTATTATTTGAAAGTGCTTTTAATAAGCACTTATACCATCCAATCCCGGAGCTTTATTAGTTTTTAACTTCTTGATAATGTTCTTTAATACTGCTATGGTCGTGAATGTTGTATTATCGCAATTATGTTCCTTACTTTGTTTTAATCTATTAATAAATCTTGCCACCGTTTTTTCGACTGAATGTTTGAAATTTGTTGTTAGTGAATGTGATGCTTCAAATGAGTTGGCAATAGCATTAGCTTTTTCAGTAACGGTATAAGGAGTTCTTTCATTTTCTAATAGATTTCCAATATTTCCAGCATATTTACCTCTAATTCCTTTTGCAATTTTCCAAAACTTTTTATCTCCAGTTTCAAGTTTGCTTAGCATTTTTGTCTAGTTATTATTACGATCTATAATTACATTTTTTTTATAAGTTTATTATTTAAATTGAGCATAGTTTTAAGTGTATTTTTTTGCATTGGGTCCGTGCATCGCTGCCATTTTCTTTTGATAGCATTTCTGCTACGAATGCAAGATCAAGTTGTGTTTGAAATTTCGGTAAATAATTTTTCTTCGTTATATATGGCACAGCTAATGATTTTGCGTCTAATATGGATTTTAAAAGCTTGTTAATGGCATCATCTATTTTCTCTGAAGTATAATCATTTATGTTAGGAATTGGGACGGTTTCAATCTCATGATCAACGAATGCTCGAAAAGTTCTCCAATCTGCTCGACTATAATCCGGCATTTCTTGACGTGTTTTTTCAATTGTGTCGGCATCTATAAAACAAGAAACTGGAGTATGATCTGACATTAGCTCATCGGTGTGGTTATAGAGAGGTGAGATAAATAATGGTGAATTAGATAATAAGATGTCAATGGTAGATGGAGTAGCACCCGAGTGAGGATAATGTGTCGGAGAGTTAGGATGATAAATGAACAGATGCGATGTTAGCTGCAAATCTTGTAGAATTACACCAGCCGTATTGTTTCGTGTGCAGTTCCATGCAGTATTTCTAGCATTAAAGTCACCAAAAATTATAAATTCTTTATTTACCGGTGTTAGCTTTTTCATATCTGATTTAAATGTGTTGTAGTACTTTGGGCTGTAAGCTGAAGTAAGTATAACGTCACGTCTATTTATATTCACCAAAATAGAGATGTTCTCAATATTTTGGCTGTTGTATATGGGTATTTGTGTGTGCTTAATGCAATTCCGTATGCCGATCGCCACACCTCCCCCGCGAGAACCCTCTCGATCATTTCGATAAATTGAGTAGTTGTTCATGTAGAATTTGTGATGTTGTTTTAAAAAAGTTTCATTGAGCATAATAACATCTACATTTTCTTGGTCTAGAAGTAACTGTAGTTGCCGAATAGTTGAGATATTTGCAATGCCTTGAGCATTCTAATGCATTTTCTTTATTTTCTTATTATTGTACTGCATATTTGAGAAGTGACATTATGACCTGAATTTGGTCAAGTTTGGATGTGCATTTGTCCAGTTGTTCTACTGCATTTATAAAAATGTTAAAGAGTTCGTCAATAGCAAGCATTCCCTCGTTAGAGTTACTTAGTTTTTTGAGTTGGTTTGAATATATTTGATTTATATTAGTTTCTTGATTTGGAGGTATAGAGAGTACTTTATTAGTTGATCTTAAGACCGGAAACTCTCTCAAGTCTTCTTTGAGTGTGGGGGCTCTATTATATTGTCGCACTGTTTGATTTTTTAGTATGTTGCGATGGTTACTATTGTTTCTGATTTTGAGATATTCTCTACGACTTGGACAATTTGGATCGTTTGCTTTATGATTGGTGTTGGTGAGTTTTTTTGAAATGCAGTTAAAGCAGCTAAATTTAATGGTGGCATCTTGCATTCTATCTTTAAATTGACAGTCTGCAGCATTGTGTGCACTACTCGCACACAATAAGCAGACCTTCGTACGATGGCAATTCTCAGCCCCATGTCCATACATGGAGCAGTTCCTACATTGTGTAGGCCCTTTATATTTTGGTGAGTATGGTTTCCAATTAACTATTATATGATTAATTGAGCCAACATTTTTTAAATGTTTTAGCGTGACTTTTTCTTTTTTAAATTGTAATAAATATAGAACGTTGTTTTCATTTTTATATTTAGTATTCATTTCCGAGATGGAGAATGGATTTATATTGTACTTTATCTTTAATTCATTTCTGATATCTTCGATATTCGTTTGTGGTAGACCCGATAAGACAACTTTGAAATTTTGTTCGTCTTTGGATTGATGCGTGAAATATTGTATCTTTTTTTTATTGACAAGTTCAATACATTTTTTGTAATCAGTTTGATTGTTTAATAGAAGTTTCCTACCTATTGACATTTGTTTGATTTGATAGTTTTCGATTTTTAATTCATCGATTACCGTTTTCAGATAATTAGATGTAGTTGAATCCGTTATTATGATTGGGGGTGGTTTAATTACCTTGATTTTACGACTACCGTCGACTACAGAGTTTTGATCATTTCTTTTCTCCAAATTGCCATCAGTTGACATTGTTTCTTCATCATCACTCAGTTATGATAGAATTTCGAATCTATTGTGATTAGATTTAGTTGGACCTTGCGAATTGTCAATTATCAGTTGTTTGTTCGGAATTGCAACAAAATTTATATTATTATCTGGAGCTGAATTGAAGGTTAATGTAGCCGGTAAGGTTACATTTTGTTTGATTTTAGGTTTTTTAACAATTGTTTTTCTATTTGGGTCTATGTTGAACACCAGAAATTACAATTCACCAAAAAAAAACTTAACAAAACCACTTATCCTCTTGTAATTTGAAAATAACCGTACAGCGACAAAACTACGTGTATATCCACGTCGATATCGTTGCGAACTCCAAGTACATCTAAGGCTAGCTATAATATAATAAAGCTAGATATAAAAGATTTAATATGCTCGTAGTACCCACAGTACCTATAATATGTATATAATAAGAAGAAATATAGAAATGTTAACGTGCAGATTCAGTCAGTTTACATAACGCCAAAGTTAACAGTTTATATAATTCTGCTGCAAGATAAAAATAATATTCCAGCAGATACCAGGAATAAAGCATAATTATTTTAGGTCATACCCAAAGCAACGACGTTTTGAAAAATATTCACATATAATACAATAAAATAGAGGAAAAAATCACATACTAGAAAACCATAGAACACTCAAAAGAACATTGAAAAAAGATGAAGTTTCATTCATCATAGATGGCGGATCTCTTTTCTAAAGTATGCATGAAGGCGGGAATTGTCGTTTGCACATTCAGAAGAGTCTAGAACTGGCGAAAAATATCAACATCACATATTATATACTTGATATGGTATTAAACAATTGATATGGTTAATAACAATTTGGTTACACATTAGAAGCCGGAACTCTTTCCTAAAGTATGAAGAAAGACGAGAACGGTCAATTACACGCTCAAAAGAGTCCAAAACTCGCCAAAAAATATCAGCATCGCACAGTTATAGACTTGATATTATATTAAACAATCGTTAATAACTATTTGGGTATACATTAGAGGCCGGAACTCTTTTCTCAAGTATGCAGGAAGACTAAAACTATCAATTGCATCCTCGAAATAACTCAGAACTCGGCCCCTAGTATCAGAATCTCATCGTTCTACAGCTGACATAAACGACTATACATAAACGACTGGGCATACCTTTAAATTACCTTTAAATCGGTAATACTAACTACTTGTAAAGCTTTATTAACGAAAGATCTGACGGCCACGATCTGAATCTCCGCAATGATGGAACTTTATCTATACCATTCCATAAATCATCCAAATTTGAAGTATCTACATACGTATAGACGTTTTTCATAAGATGTATTATTAGTATTCCCATTCTTCGCTATATAATTCGAAAATGTAAGAAAATGTAATTACAATCAATTGCTAAAAGTATCCGCAATTTTGCCGTCTTGCCGTGTGTTTGGCTAATACGACCACCTACAAATGGCATACGTTGTGATTTTAAAAATCAATCATATTTTCATTTATTTTGTATAAGGCATTTCTGTCGGTATCAAAATATCAACGTATGTTTTTAAAACTTGGAACTCGTCTGCCTTATAAAGGCGACCGTCTGCCGACGTTTCCTATTTGCATCCTGAGTTAATTTTCTGTCAAAATATGAAGATGGTATCTTATGAAGAAGTTAAGAGTATGTTTTTCAAAATTTATGTCCACTCATTTCCGTCTTTAAATCAACCTGGTATTATGAAGCAGTTGTAGACAAATTTTTTGACATTTTTGAAAATTATTGCGATTATAAGGTAACCACTTCTAGCCGGCAAACGAGCAGTTTTGTATTCAGTGCGGACAATATGTATTATTATAATACACACCTGACATTTCCAACCTTTGGTATCTATGAGGCGGTTGTTTTTCCCCAGCTCTCGGTCTATAACGAAGAAACTCTTATTTCTATGGTAACATCATGTTAGCTTCTGCCTACTGTCAGTTTGATAAAGGATAAACAAACTTGCACCTATTTTGCAAAAACGACACACACAAGAAAATTAAACGTCAATTGAAGATAAACTTCAGTATTTCAGTTCAGTTTTTAATAATATGTATTCGAATATTTTAATTATATATCAAATTTAGTTGTAATAATAATAATTATAGAGTTATAGGATTTAAAATGTTTACTTTAAGATACAATTGAATATTTTCATTGCCTGTAATTCTCAAGATCCTCGAAAGGTACAAGGTACCGCAAATTTAAGTAAGAAATACCGTTCTGATGAGATACCTACTGTAAAGGTAATTTTCTTAATATACCAAAACAAATGAGTCATCGTCATTGAAATTTTATTCTAACATAATTAAATCAGTAACTTTCTAGTTTTATGTCTTTGTATTACGCCTACGGTTCGAGTGCATGTGATTTTGATGCAAATAATTTTCAATATTAATGTTTTCCACAACAATCGTTAGTTATAATAATAATAATAATAATAACGTTAATGTGAAATACGATGTACATAATATTATATACCTTGGGAGTATTGTACTGGGTCCAATGGTGAAGCACTCAGGTGTATAGTAAAGGTGATCAACACTAGCACAGCACTTGTCCGAACTCCGGGTATTAACATTGTAAATTTAAAAAGGAAATAACATCGTTGTTAATTTTTGTAACTGTTGGTAATGTCATAACACTATTTACTAAATTTTTTATCAATACCTATAGAAAATGCAACTCGAACTACAATTTTAACGAACACATTTGGACAAATACAGAACATATTGTCTACCTTCAACCTCAGACACTACTGTGTCGGTTTCTTGTTGCATTGTATTTTGTTACAGCATGCGGACGTCACGAAAGTAAACGAACGCTAACCGATCTTAAATCTTGCAAAATTTTACACAGCAGGACGACTGACGGCACAGGACTATATCGAATCCTTGCAATTTTGTTTTCATAATATACTATGTATCTTCTATGATATATTTATACTAGATTGCAATAATTAATGTAATGTTTATTAATATTATATTGCTTTTTCTTTGTTTTATTGAGTCTTGTCATTAACAACCTACATAATTATATTAATATTATATTATACTATATATAATATAGAGTAATAATGTAGATAGGTACAGATAATATTTATATACTTAATCTAATATTACTAGTTTATTTAATATTAATCGAATAATATAATACAAAATACAATATTTATATTACAAAATATTAAATAAATATTTATAAACCACATAATATACAGTTTTATACACAGTATTATATTATACCTACATACACCAGAATAATCAACCGTTTCTTGATTTTTTATTAATAATTTTATTACCTAAATATATAACGTAGTAGTAGTAGTACCTACTTGTTTCCTTCGTGTAAGGCCATAAGGTAATTAACGAAAAGAATAATAAAAAAAGTAAGTCGTTCATTTAAGATTAAGTATTTTCCGAGGGGCGTTTCACTGATGGCAATACTGTACAAATTGTTGGTAATATGATGGAAATAAGAAGCAATAGATAGTAATATACGGAAATAAACGGCAATTGTGATTGTTAACGCCACTTTAATGTTTTTACTTGAAATTATTCCAATTATGTTTGATCTAGTTATTACCATTTCGTTTCTATGTTACCATTTTTTAGTATTGATTGCACAGTCAAATTGTGTGCATCATGTGCATGTAAATTCGATGAAATAAAGCAATTCATTTACTCAAAGGTGAAAATAATTTATACAAAACATCATTGGTCCTTCGAGCCGGATTACAAGTAAAAAATCAAATCAACAAGCTATTAAAACGAGAAGAAAATATACCACAGATTCAAGTACACGTGCACCCAGAGTGTCACTCCAGTCGACCAAATCAATTAATAAGGACATCAGGTCAGATCTATCAAACATACAAGAGTAAGATACTATTGTTCCTATTAGCATTCCTAAACTTTACTAGACATTACCTTTTGACTGATAAATGACAAATATTCATGAAACAATGACTGATGAAACAATAACCGATGAAACTATTTTAAAAAAATTACACCACAAGCGTGGTTCTCAGAAAGGAAAATTAACGCTATTCAAAAGGTTCTTAGAAAATTTAACAGCTAAAGAAAATCTATTGAGCGGTGACGAAATTCAAAATTTAGAAATTAGATTAAGTAAAATTCATCCACTGTATGAAATCTTTGATGAAATTCAATGCGAAATTGAATTTCTAGAAACAGACAATGAAATAAACAACTTAAATGAAAGAGAACAATTTCAAAATGATTTTTTTAATTTAACTAGTAGCGCATCACGCATAATATTACAATATAAAGAAAAAAACATTAAATCAAATACTTCATGCAAGAATAATGACAACATAAAAAAACCTTCAGTAAAACTTCCATTAATAAAATTACCAAACTTTGATGGCACATTCATACTGTGGCAAGAATATTTGATTCCTTTAAAACGTTAATTCATACAAATCCAGATCTTACAGATGTGCAAAAATTAGTATATTTAAAATCCACACTCAAGGGTGAACCTGCCGAATTGTTACGACCGTTTCAATCAACTGAACAAAACTACAGCATAGCATGGACATTATTGCAAAAGCGATATAATAATAAACGTAGGATCATTAATAATCATGTACAAGCGATACTGGACATATCGCACATGACTCGTGAAGCGCATGAATCGTTGAGGCACATAATTAACACGGTACAAATTCACACTCAATGTTTAAAATCTTTAGATCAGCCGGTAGATTCTTGGGAGGCACTAATAGTCCCAATCATTACAGCTAAACTCGATTTCCACACAAATAAAGATTGGGAAGCAAAACTCAGCAATGAAAATGATGACAATGAGGGAGTTCCTTCATTGGACTCATTGTTACAATTTTTAAGCAATAGGCAAGTTACCTTAGAAATGATCACAAAACCAAAACCTTATGACAAACTTAAAATAACTTCAAATAATAATTCAATCAACCGCGTAACTAAAACATTCAATACAATAAATATTTCATGCACCTTCTGTAACGAAAGCCATTTTATAGTTTTTTGTGAGGAGTTTTTAAAATTAGATGTCATTACACGAAGTAACAAAGCAAGAGAACTAGAACTATGTGGAAATTGTTTGCGCAAAGGGCATTTTGCAAAAAATTGCAGGTCACAAAATGTGTGCAAAAAATGCAACAAAAAACATCATACACTATTGCATGTAAATAGTTGGAATTCACAATCAACTAACAATAATCATAATGTTGCAGTCGCTGCATGCTTAGAAGATGTTGTTCAATCATCAAACTCTAATGAAAGTCAGCCCCTAGAGAATGTAATAGCATGTACATCCCATGTGGTAGGCTCACAAGTAATGTTATCAACAGCAAGAGTTCGTGTCGTAGATAAAGAAAAGCATTGGCAAGAAGTCAGAGTCTTATTGGATTCTGCTTCACAATCCAACTTTATCACCTCGAAGATGTGTACCAAACTGGGTTTAATAAAGGAACCAATCGACATAAACGTTACAGGAATTAACCAAGGTATCTCAAGCATCTCACACAAAACAGAAGTTAAAATCAAATCTAGAACCAACAATTATGAAGTAAACCTTTCATGTTTAGTAATTCCTCAAATAACTGATCAATTGCCATCTCGGTCATGCAAGTTCGAACTATTTAGAATACCACCAAATATTACACTAGCTGATCCCACATTCAACATATCAACATCCATTGACATGCTTATAGGTGCAGATACATTTTATGATCTGTTGTGTGTTGGGCAGATAAAACAACCATCCCTACCGATGCTACAAAAAACGAAGTTAGGATGGGTGGTATCGGGCAGATTGAGTGCTCTCCAAACCAGTCAAAACAAGCAAACATCCGCATTTTTAACATTAAATGAACTGCACAAAGAAGTGGAGAAATTCTGGCAGATTGACGAATTTAATAATTTAAACTCACAATTCAGCGAAGAAGAAAATCATTGTCAATCATTTTTCAAACGAACTACAACTCGCGACATCGTAGATGGAAGGTTCATAGTTCAAATTCCATTCAAAACAAATGTAAACCAGATAGGCGATTCAATGTCGATAGCTGAATCTAGATTAATGGCGTTGGAGAAGAGATTTCAAAAGAATCACGATTTAAAACTGCAGTATTCCCAATTCATGCAGGAATACATTGAACTAGGGCACATGACAAAAATCAAATTTGACAACAAGGGATTCTTTCTGCCACACCATCCAGTGATAAAGGAATCAAGCGAAACAACTAAACTACGAGTTGTCTTCGATGGTTCATGCAAACTTGACGCAGGACTATCTGTGAATGACACTCAATATGTTGGGCCAACAATTCAAGATGACCTATTCTCAATACTAGTAAGATTTAGAATGTACGAATTTGTATTAACTGGTGATATTGCAAAAATGTATCGTCAGATATGGGTACATCCCAACGACAGACAATATCAACGAATTATCTGGAGAAATGAATCCAATGAACCGCTGCAATGTTACGAGTTAAACACAGTCACTTATGGGACAACGGCAGCCCCATTTCTAGCGATTAGATGCTTGCATGAAATTGCAATTCAAAATGAACATTTTCCGGTTGAGTCAGCGATAATAAAAAGAGACTTTTATGTCGACGATGTTTTAACTGGATCAAATTCAATTAACGATCTGAAAAATATTAAAACCAATTTATACAACATACTAAAACCTTACGGGTTTATACTAAGGAAATGGAACAGCAATGTAAAAGAATTGTGTGAGTCAGATTCATTGTCAATTCCAATAACAGAGAAAATTCAGAAAATCTTGGGAATCAACTGGAATCCAAATTCTGACAACTTTACTTATTCTACTCAAGGATTAAATAATCACGAACAGACTACCAAAAGAACAATATTAGCAGCAACAGCACAGTTGTTCAACCCACTGGGATTACTTGCGCCCATTATAATCATAGCTAAATTAATTATTCAAGAATTATGGCAACTAAACCTTGGATGGGACGAATCCGTTCCTTTAGATGTTCAATCAAAATGGTTTAAATTTAGAAACGAATTAAAGGTTATCAACCGTATACAAATTCCACGTCACGTCATTATTAGTAGAGCAATTCACATAGAATTACATGCATTTTCAGATGCTTCCGAAAGGGGTTACGGCACATGTATTTATTTGAGATCAATTGATCGAAATAATCAAATTACTACAAACCTGTTAGCAGCAAAATCAAGAGTAGCGCCTCTAAAAAATACAACACTACCCCGCTTAGAGCTGTGCGCAGCGGTATTGTCCGCACAACTAACAAATAAATTCAAACAAATTTTAAATATGAACATTAACAAAGAATATTATTGGTGTGATTCACAAATAGTGTTATGTTGGCTAAAGGCTCCCAGTAACAAATGGAAAACTTATGTTGCCAATCGTATTGCCGAAATTCAAACTCGGACCGAAGCCATTAACTGGCATTATGTCAAGTCGGGTGATAACTCAGCAGACTTAATTTCACGCGGAGTACATCCAAGTCAATTAATTTCTTCACAGTTATGGTGGCATGGACCACACTGGCTAGAAAGGGATAAAGAAGAATGGCCAACTTATCACATCCAACCAGAAACGATTGAAACATCAGAATTGAGAAAACAAACTCTTTCAAGTTCATTTCCTGTGATTGAATCAAAAATGTTATTCCCAATACACAACTATTCATCAATAATGAAATTAAAGAAAATTGTTGCATTATGCATACGATTCAAAAATAACTGTTTGTCACCAAAAGATGACAGGAAGTACGGCACCTTAACAATTCATGAATTACAAGATTCATTAACAAGATTAATCAAAGATGCACAATTGTTTGCATTTCCTAATGAATTAAATAGTTTAATTAAAGGAACGGCACTACATGCAAAAAGCAACATCCTCAGTCTTGCACCTTTCATCGACCAAAAGGGGCTCATAAGAGTAGGAGGAAGACTGCATTTATCAACTTATAAATATGATAAAAGGCACCCAATATTATTACCAAAAAATCACCATCTGACAAAACTAATAATTATAAATGAACACGAAAAACTATTACATGGTGGAGTAAAATTGACATTAAGTACTATACGGGAACAATTTTGGCCTATCGGTGGTAAGGAACTAACAAAACAAATTGTCAAAAATTGCATTAAATGTTTTAGATTTAATCCAAATTTAGTTACCCCAATGATGGGCACATTACCGACTGAAAGAACTCTTATCATGCCACCATTTCATTCAACCGGTGTTGATTATGCAGGTCCATTTATTATCAAAGACAGACAGGGCCGCGGCAGTAAGATTTCAAAATGTTACATTTCTTTATTTGTGTGTTTTTCGACAAAGGCTTTACATTTAGAATTAGTCACCGATTTAAGTACCGAGTGCTTCTTATCTGCATTACGACGATTCATAGCACGGCGAGGAAAGCCTTTAAACATTTTTAGTGATAATGGTACCAATTTCATTGGTGCAAAAAATGAATTAATTAAATTAGGTGAATTTTTAACCAACAATGCTACTGCAATAGTCAATGCTGTAGCTTCTGACGGTATAATATGGCATTTCATTCCACCAAGATCTCCACACTTTGGGGGACTGTGGGAAGCCGGCGTAAAAAGCGTCAAACATCATTTAAAACGGGTTGTTTCATCAACACCACTGACTTACGAAGACTTGTCGACACTCATAATTCAAATTGAATCCATCCTCAATTCCCGACCTTTAACCGCATTGACGACTGATCCAAACGACCTTGATGTCCTTACACCTGCTCATTTCTTAATTGGACGGCCATTTACTACAATACCTGACCCAGATGTTAGAGATGTGCAACTATGCCGTTTAAATCGGTATCAACATCTTCAATCAATAATCAGACATTTTTGGTCAAAATGGTCCAAGGAGTACCTGTGTGAACTGCAACAACGCACCAAGTGGAAGCAAAATACTCGACATATAAAAATTGATATGTTAGTATTAATCAAGGAAGATGGTTTACCACCAGCACGTTGGAAGATAGGAAGAATCGTAGAGATCCATCCAGGCACCGACAAAATTGTACGTGTGGTTAGTGTGAAGTATTCCAACGGAACGATAATTAAACGTGCAGTGACAAATATGTGCATATTACCAATGGAAGAAAACAATTAAACCAAATGGTTGATTTATTTATTATGTTTGATTATACTTAACTGTACTACCTTATTTTTGTGTTACTCATATATTTTTTATGTTTCAATTATTGACCAGTCAAGGCCGGCGGCATGTTAACGCCACTTTAATGTTTTTACTTGAAATTATTCCAATTATGTTTGATCTAGTTATTACCATTTCGTTTCTATGTTACCATTTTTTAGTATTGATTGCACAGTCAAATTGTGTGCATCATGTGCATGTAAATTCGATGAAATAAAGCAATTCATTTACTCAAAGGTGAAAATAATTTATACAAAACATCAGTGATAATAAGTGTCAATGCAGAGCAAAAAGTGCGCAATACTGAGTAATAAAACGGCAATAAGTAGCATTAACTTTTTTAATTTATTTTTAGGTAAGTTGTTTCTTAATCAAAAGGTTTTTTTTTATAAATATTAATTTGTATATACTTATTTCTTTATTTTCAACTTTTTAGTCTAAAGTCGTTTGTTGGAAGCAGTTATACTGTCGAAGCAGAGACGAATCAAGCCAACACTTTTGAGGGGAAATAGTCCTGAATTTGTTCATTTTTTCATTATTCATTATGTTATTATTATATAACAAAACTTGGGTATTATGTCATAAGTTTTTGTATTTCCTTTACAAATTTAGGGGGTATTATCATCTAGAAGCTTAGTTTTTAAGTAATTTTTAGGAATACTTTTTCGGAAAACTATCAAACCTACAGTACCGAGGGTTTTTACGCATAATAAGACATGTTTCAGCTAACAACACACATTTTTATGGAATACTCGATTGACATCTTCTATGTTGTTATGCAGGTCGTAGCGTAAGACAATCGTGCAATAGGGCGCACAGATTGTGGCGGTTCTAGTCGTCTGAAGCAAAAAAACAAAATTTTTTTTAAATCTATAAGTATGAATGTAGTTATCATCTCAACTAGAACTAAGTATCATATCAATATTTTAGAAAACCCAAAAAATGCACTAGACACTTTTCAGAACTAAAATGTTTTTAAGTTAACACATGTAAAATACTTTGTAAGTATAAATTTGTAAACGTTTTCACCATACTATGGCATCATCAGGCGATAAATTAGAAAGAAAATTAAGAGAAAATCCTTTAAATATTGTTCGGAGTGGTGGTGGCAAGTACTTTGAAAAAAGAAGGGGATATTTGAAGTGATAACAAAAAAGGGGGGGAAATAAGCGCTCGAATTGGTTTAAATAAGGGGGGGGGGTGATTATTTATTAAAAATGTTTAATAATGGTGAATTGTTTAAATCTGATTGACTATTTAATAACAAAGGTGAAAATTTTAATTTATTGATCTCTAAAGCTTCTAAAAATTCCAATTTTTTACTTTTGGGTTCTACATGTAAAATTTCATATCCCCCTTGTTTATAGTTAGTGTCTAATAAATGTTTCGCGAAAGTAGATTTTCCATCTTTAAGTCTGTGAGATCGCGAGTGTTCGTTAAATCTTGTTCGTTCCCATTAAAGACACCGTAAACATAATCAGGCAACTTTTAGTTAATAACAAAACCAACCCCATTATTATTCAAGAAATTTTAATCGCCTTAGATGTTTGCCTTAAGCAAAATTATTTTAAATTTAATAACAAATTTTACCTCCAAAAAGATGGTTTACTTTTGGGAAATCCCCTTTCTTGTTTATTAGCCGATATTTTTATGGATTAGTTTTCGTAAAATTAATTCCTAAAAATTACTTACTATATTACTATTATTATGTTAATTACGCTTAATTCCATTTATTTCCTGATTATTGCTATTAATGCCACTTTATTCCCATTTAATGCGCAGTATTACCATATTTACAAAATATTGCTAAGAGGGGGTAGGCACTTTTGTAGTTAGGTATTTCCTCGAGAGAGATCGAAACTTTTCTTATGTCTTTTCTTTTTCGATTTCTTCACTTAGAGATATCCACCCGATAAGTATCAACATACCGATAACCAATCCAAACGATTGTCTGTTTGGTCACTTGATTAATTTGATTGGTTATCGGTATGTTTATACTTATCGGGTGGATATCTCTAAAAGGAGGGGGCGGCTACTCAACATCACCGATTTCGTCCGGATTTATAGTGTATAGAGGGCTTGACTAGAATTGAAACTGACACAAGTTGTAGCTCCAAATGGCCAAGCGTTTAGAAATTAAATTAAATTAAAGTAGTTAATGTGTTTTTCGTTAATAGCATTCTAAGTACAAGTTAGCACAGTGGTAGGGGGTCGGACTCGTAATACGAGGGTCTCTGGTTCGAATCATCGTAAGAAAACTTTTTTTTTGATTTCTTATCAATTTTTATGTTATAAACAGTAATAATTTTTTTTTTGTATTTATATTTTCAAAGAAGGCATAGGGTATTAAACCCGAATATTGCATTACAAGGGGATTATCCAGGGCCACATTTTTAAATGTGTTTTTACATAGTTACCGTTTTACCGTGGTAAGTTTATTCTTAATTTTACTTGCAAGGATAGCCCAAAATTTTGGTTGTAATTTTTCAAAAATATTAAAATATTTCCCGTCAAATGTTCCCAAAAGTTAGCTCAAATATACTTTCTTTTTCTATTTTGTTAAAATAATGACGCCCTCTGACTTTTGTGAAAATACAAATAAATCTACCCTATAATATAAAAAGATAAGGCTTTTTATGCAACGCTCAAATGCAACGCTAAAATGCATCGCTAAAATGCAACGCTCAGTGGCGTGGGGCAAAACTGCAATTGCCCCCCCCCCACAAGGATGACTGGGATTGTATTATTTTTGGTCTGTCCAGTGGCTTATTTATAGGGGGGGGGGGCTCATAATACCCTATTGTAACCAATATTAATCTATCTAGTGTGCTGCAGGTCCCCCAGCTAGAACCCTGTGTATGACACATGCACCACTATATACCATGTGTCAAAACTTCAACAGCCTACTTATTAATACTAATCTAGACTTTGACATCGGACTCTCAATTTAGAATAATCAGTAAGGATTTTTACAAAAAATTTTAAATGCACTTTGGGCTGCCGTGCGCGTTCCCCTCCGCTGACTGAATTAATTTTTGCAGTTTGTAAAATAAATAAAACTTCTTCATTGAATTACCTACATATAATTAGACCTATGCCTGTTTGTAGGTTTGTTTGAAATAATAAAATAAAATTATCAAAATCCAATTTTCCAAATTTTCTTAAAACAAACTTTTGTATAACGTCCCATCTTCAATTGTTAATAAAATTGCGCTTTTATCCCTTTGGTTTGTAATTGAATGTCAGGGATATGAATCGTCCTAGGATGACTCGTAAGAAGATGAATCGTCTGGGGACGAAACGTCATAGAATCATAAAAATCGATTTTACCGCAAAACTTTTTAGACATTTTTTGTTAAAAATTGTAATATCTTCAATTTTGTATCTATACATTTTTCAAATTGTAGCATTGTTTCCGAGTTATAGTGACTTAAAAAAGACTCTGTAAAATACAAAAAATATTGTCATCTGTATCTCAAAAACGGTGCAACGAAATAGAAAAATCTATAAGTAGCTCTTGTTTGCAAATTTCATTACCTAAATTTTTGTTCATATACATTTTTACTTCCTTGTAAAACAAGGAAGTATTGTGATACCGATTTTTTTCGATTTCCAGATTTTGACAGAAATATCCGTTTTGACCTTCCCTGAATCCATTTTGCCTATTTTCGTTGTGACGTCTGTACGTACGTACGTATGTACGGACGTCTGTATGTCGTATAACTCAAATACGGTAGGTCGTAGAAAGTTGAAATTTTGAATTTGAGACACTTATAGCATCTAGTTGTGCACCTCCTATTTTTGGTTGCGATTGTCCGTGCCAAAAGTTGTAATTAATGACGCGCATGAATAGATTAACGAGATTCCTGTCCAATTATTATAAAAATTACAAGAAAGTTATGTGGTGTCCACATCAGATTTTTCTATTTTGTCACGCCGTTTCTGAGATACAGATAATAATATTTTTTTGTATTTTACAGAGTTTTTCGTAAGTCACAGTAACTCTGAAATGGTGCGACAAATTTAAAAATGCATATAAACATAAATGAAGGGAATAAAATTTGCAACAAAAAGTTTTTTAATAAGTATTGCTGTAAAAACAATTTTTATATGACAAAACACGTCTTCAAAACGCACAATTTACATTGACAACATAGGACTGGCGACTGCATGAATATTGTGAGCCACTTTTTGAAGAAAACGTTAATTTGATTAGCTATTCTCCTATTAATTCATACTCTGATAATTGATGACGCAGGGCTTCTCTTTGGTGGTTCACATAATAACGACTTGCAAGTGAATTTTAAAATAACATCATTAAAATAACAGTTTAAAATAACTATCAACAGTGGTTCCAGAAATTATTAATACACTCCTATGTTGGCAATATAAATTGTATCATTCCTAGATTTTTTTTCATATAAAAATCGGTTTTATATCAATACTTATTAAATATTTTTTTCTATTTTGCGTCTAAAACAAAGTCATTTTGAAACCCAATCGCGTATCGAAATGGACAATATTTCGAAACGCAATTTTTTGTTTTAATAGGTTGTTAATTATAAATTAAAGCAAATTAATGTCATTTCATATTGTCAAATTAACCCTTATGTTGTTGAATCCTTTGAAAAACCTCTCGCTACGCGGGTCGTTTTCTAAACAGATTGCGTGCTATAAAAACGTGTCTTATGAAACTAGATTCTTAAAATACTATTTTAGTGTTTTTAAAGTCGCTGTAGCTTAGAAATAGTGCGACAAAATAGAAAAATGTATAAACAAAAAATAAAGAGAATCAAATGCGAATATAAAATGACTAGAAAATTTTGCTATTAAATTGATTTCTATATGACAAAAAAGTGTTCAAAAGATACAATTTATATTGTTAACAGAAGCATGTCAGTAATGGAATTATTACCTCTGGAACCACTGTATATCAGTAGAAGACTATAAAATAGAAGACCTGAGCGCAGAAATGATCTAAACTGGTTCCAACAAAATTCTAATAATCTTGAGACTTGGAGACCACCCAACTAAATTACACATGGGATTATACCATAACTAAAATGATCATAAGTCCCGATGAGGGCGGGACAGTCCCGCTGTCCCCAGCGAGAGCAAAAATGTCCAGTTTCAGCAACAGCAAGCCATCACACCTAGCCACTCTTTACTTTAAATTTCTGTACGAACTTTCGAAGTTTCTTTTATTTTTTGATGTTTGAAGTCTAAGTAAGAACCAGTGATTAAGCTTTTACCTTCAATAATGTAATTACTCCTATAACATAAAATTCAAATTTTATTGGATGCAAGTACATGAACTTTACGGCAAAAATTGGTCTTTAAATAATAATTAAATGAAACATGTGTACCATGTAAAAGGTAGTTAACCTTTATTAAAATAGCTATAATAAATTGCCAGTAAATTTCATTATGTTTGAAAGTAAATCGACAAATTTTACCCAAAATCTACAAATGCTGCGCCAAAAACATCACAGCTAGGTCTCATAATGGCTTACATGTTTTTAAATGGAAGTTGAGTTGCAAAAATGTACAATTTTTATTATGAAGCAAATATGCAGTTTAAAAACAACAAAAATTAAATAATATTCTAATCATGTTAATATAAACTGTGTATTTAAATAATAATTATAAATCATATTTTATACAAATAATTATGACATTAGTAAAGAAGCATATTTCAAAGTTATACAAAAAAGCCAAGTAATATAATAATTTATAATAGTCTAAAATACTTAAAATTGCAACATTATTAAAACTAAATTAAAATTAATAAATGCAATATATTATTTTTTACTTATACTAGAAAAAAAAATTTATATTTATGTATAGAGAAAAACGTACTTCTTAAAAAAAATTAAATATACTAAACACATGGCTCAACATAATTTCCAGGAAATAAACCAGTTATTCCATCCATGACACCTTCCCACCAACCATCATCATTCTTTTTCAGTACATAAATGACTGCACTTTCTTGAAAACTAAGTTCGTCGTCTTTATCTGCATAGTAATCGTAAATTGCAACCACTACAAATTCAATCAAAAATAAGTTAATACTTTTTACATATCAATTAAATCTGCAACATTACCTTTCTCAATGTAGTTTTTTGGCACCCATCCAGGTAAATCTTCTTCGTCTGGAACTATTGGCATAACCCCGGAAGCTCGAGGTCTACCAAAAGCTTCATGTTCATCGTCCGGAGGAGGAGGTGGTGGTAAGGGTGGAGAATGAGCTCCACTACTACGAGAAACTCTTTGATGGTGAGATAAAGTATTCATACCTACAGTTCCGTGGGGTACCGGTGCATGATTAGACATCATCATGGAACGTGACATCGCATGATGACTAATATCTGGTAAATTTATTTCTTGTGTATTCACCAATGGAGATGGAGGCGCTAAATAATGTAAACCAAATTAACAACAAAATCTAAAATTTGAAGTACTTTGACATACGTGGCATGCTCATATGATGATCTGGTAAGTAACTGGTATTCACAGGAGGTGGCGGCGGCGGCGGAGTTTGTGGATGTTGTTGTTGCAAATTTAGTGGATGTACCATACCGACCTGTGGTGGTGATACAGCTTGGTGTGGATTGGGACCCATTGGTAATGTACTGTATCCAGGACCTCTTTCACCAGCCCTACGTGGATGACCAATAGGATAATTGGGGGCGTAATGGCTTGGAACTTGAGGTGGTGCAACAGCAGGCGGAGTTCTATATTCTCTCGATCCTAAAGTAACACGAATAATATAAGATGTAACTAAAATTTGTGTACTAACCAACCAACCTTTGCTAAGAGTTCCACCCGAGACTGAAGCTGTAAAATTAAAATTTAGTTATAATATATCAATATTTTACAATAAATTATACATAAGATAGATATTAAAGTTGTCTGGGTAAATTAAATTACCTTTGCTATTGGTTCGTGATACTTGTGGTGGAGTTGGAGGTTTCGTCGTTGGAGGAGGACCAACCAAATTACCAGTCAAGCTGGACATTGAAGCCATGCTAATAGATTGAATACTACCTTGGCTGGAACCCCTTGGTTTATGTTGTCTTGGAGTACCACTACTACGAATGCCATGTCCAATTTCATCCAAAACTAATAATCATCATAAATGAAAAAGTTGTCGCTATTCAATTTAAGGTAAGTTTACCTGCAAAATCTATAGGTTTTCGAACATACTTAATAGGCTTTTCAGGATTTGCCGGAGCAATAATTTTGTATTGTCTGGTGGTGGATTTATTAGCAGTTAGTACACCAATTTCTCGACGAGCTACTTTCTCTTTATGAATCATAACAGTTTGCGATATATGGTTCATTTGACTCTCCATTTCCGCCAATTGAGCTGATTGTAATTCAAGTAGTTGTAAAAAATTGTATGCTAATGTGTTAATTTGGTATGCAACACTAGCAAGTGATTGAGTTGTGTAATTCTTAGTTTCTTCTAAAGCTAATCTTTTATTTTCCGATTGAAAATAATTAGCTTCGCAATACTCTGCCACTCTTTCCAAATTGCCATGATTATCTGTTAAATTACCTCGACCCTCTGGAATTTCCGAACGTAGTAATGCAGCTAATTCGGCCATTGTGTCACAGTCACTTACAACTCCTGATTCCCGACTTGGACTACCTAAATACAATCGCCTAATTTATTTTGCTTATAAACTAATTTATTTTTTATTAATGAAATTACCATACTATCATCTACTAACCATGGGCGTAGTATCCAATGTTCATTACGAATTTAATAAGTCACTGCTGGTACAACAACATCCTGCTAAATCTGGGTTAACTCTTTGCACTATTTAACTTATATAATACATGTTTAAATTTATTAAATATACTACAATAACAATAAATTGATCAACGAATGAAACGAATAAACGGTAATAAGTTTTGATAATGACATTTGACAGTTTGTAAGAAAATTAATTCTTATTTCACCTAATACTAATTATACCAATTCTCATTTATCTCAAAGAAATAAAATAATAATAATGTTTTAGAAAAAGTGAAAAATTTTATTCCTCAATACTAATGGGGAGTAGCAGACCAGTGCAGTTTGCCGAAAAACAAGCTAAAAATAAAAAAAAATAAATAACAACACGACTACTAATGTCCGATTTCTTCACCTTGAGATATCTATCGAATAAGTACAACTATACGGATAACCAATCAAACAACCGTAATTCAAATTTTTACGGTAGATATCTCAAGGTGAAGAAATCGGGCATAAGTCTACTAGTGATGGGAAAGGGAAGAAAATGTCGTTAGAATTACAGGAAAAATAAATTCAAACCGATCCTTGGGAGGAGGGATGAAGGGGGCGATTTATAGGGGTGGAACGTGTTTTTTACGATCTCCGGCGAAAGTTGATCTCCGATCGAAAAAAATTGTATGGAGATTTTGTAGGTATTAAAAAGTTCTACAACTTTTATATAGGTACATAATTTTTCACATAACTTCAAATTTTCAGAGAAAAATCGAAAAAACCGTGTTTTTTTTTCTCCCACAAAATTAATTTTATTGTCATGAAATTTACAGGAGGCTTACTTTTTTGGGACAGTAGTAACTTCCACCGATGGCCAAAAAGGTACTCGGGCAAAACATGTAAGTTCCACCGATGGCAACTTAAAGAATTAATGGATTAAGACCCGAAAGTTTCTTATAATACTTATCGCAATACTGCAACGATAATTCAAACTGACAAAAAATATTTTTTTTTGAAAAACTTAAAAAAAACATACTTTTTTACAAATTCAAACTCTGATGTCTTATTAATTTTTTTTTTGAAATAAAAGTATACAAGTAACATAAATGTAAAATTAAATTTAAAAATGATTTACTAAACTCCCCCTCCTTCAAGATTCATCAACATTTATCTCGCAGAAGCGGTTAGAGAAACTTTGCACAAATTGAAATCTGCTAATCTGTTTAGTAGAATATAATTGAAGTAAATGCTCCAACCGTTTATGTTTTTTTACAGTATCAGAGTTACTGATTTTTCTTATGTGAAGGCTGTTAAGTTTGATATACGTTTCTGCTTGTACTTCTTTCAATTTCTCTAGAAACGTATATAATGGTGGGTGGGCCGTATAAAACTGTGAATTAAACATATTATGAAACGACTCACACGCGTTGGTAGTTCGGCCCATACTAGCTGAATTTGCAGCCCAAAGCTCAGGAGGATATGTAGAATTTGCATCTATATACGTGCGAAATAAATAATCCGAATATTTTTGCAACCGTGGATCGTCCGATATAATGGATATTAGGTCTTCGCTGTAGACTGCATCGACTTCATTCGGACTTAAATATTGCAAAGCAAAACTGTATCGCAACCAATTACCAATTTGCGAAGAAGGATCGTTATATTCTCCAGATAATCCAAATTTCTTAATATTCCTATACCAAGATTGACCTAAATGGAATCGACAGCCAATGAGTGTAATATTTTCCCAAACGTATTTTAAGCTAGCGTGTATTGCAAGTTCAAAATCTACAGTGGCAAATTTTGGTTGGAACTGTAAATCGTGTTTGTTACAAATTTCTACTAACTTTAGAAAACAGTGACGGTACGTATCCTGTGTCTTGTTTTTCAAAAGACAAAACACCAAAGGTATATAATAGCCGTTACTGTACCCATGTAGAGTAAATAACTGAGTAAAAAATTTGGTACAGTAATTGAAAGTACCATCCATAAAGACATTTTCAGTTGAAGTCAAAAACCGTAGGTTAGTTAAGCTTGAAAATATGATCAAATTATTGTTACTATCATTTAGCATTAAAAATTCTTCGTCAGTCAAAACATTGATGGCATCTAAAGCGGAATGCACATCTAACATTGACGATGGTAAAGGCGGTTGTATTTGTCGCCTTGCATTATATGCATTCCTTATAATACGCACCACGTCAGGTTCTGTAATATTAACAGCTGGAAGACTTCTTAAAGCAGCATGGAAAACCTTTGATGGTTTTTCCGAAATATCTTCAACTGCTTTTTTCTTGACAACCCCACTTACCTCTTGACGTAGAAGTTTTTCTTGATCTTCCGTGTGATTATGTTGATCATTTTCTTTGGTAATAACACGCAGTTCTCCTTCTCCCATGGTGTATAGATTTGCTGAACAATTTTTATTGGTACAGCGCCACTTAATTGTTCCATTCAATAAAACAGTTTGTTTGTAGAATTTGAATCCTTTGTAAACTAACAATATATTACCACGAACACCCAATATTTCTGAAAGTGTTTCCATATTACCGACAATTAGTGTGGGATTTCTAGAAGTTTTTAATGTTCTCGTTTTCTGTTTGTATTTATATATTATTATTCATTATTATTTTCCTTATATAGTAATTAATTGATGTGTAATCCGATAATCAATTACTAAATTAAAGCTTCCCCGCCTCCCACCCCCGACTAGTAAAAATATTATAAATAAGTAAATGTAAAGCACAAGACCAATTTTAAATTAATTCTTGTAATGTAGTAATTATTTCGAATTACTTAACTTATGGGGGGGGGGTTGAACACCCAAAAACACTTCCTTCTATACGGCCCTGCACAAGACTACAAACCTACCTTTAAGACCCCGCTGTACCTACAAAATTAAATAAAAATGTGGTTTATTTGCTAGATGTGCTTGCGCAGCGTTTTATTTTGTAAAATCAGAATACTTATTGCCCCTTTATATAGTTCATCGAAACCAAGTCAAATTGCGTCATAAATCTAAATATTTTTGTATAACTTGAATAAAACTCAACTCCCACAACACAACAAAAGCTTAAAAAGGCTCAAAAGATTAACATTAACCTTGACCACCTCGACTTAATTGACCGACCGGTGGAACTTGGGTCTAGGACAAATAGGCGCCGCCGAATAGGCGCCGCCGAAAAGGCGCCGCCGTTTTGGCACCAGCCATATAGGCGCAGCTCCATATAGGCGCCGATCCATATAGGCGCCAGCCGTTTAGGCGCCGAGCCGTTTAGGCGCCGGGTGGATTAGGCGCCTGCCATTTAGACGCCGAGCTATTTAGGCGCACAAATATTTTTTTTTTAATTTTAAATTAAAATCCCAGTTAAAATTTATTTTGTTATCATTTTTGTTCATTTAAAATTCATGTTGTGTTGTAGTTGTAGTCTTTTAGTTTAAGGACACGCTTATATACTATAACACCACCAACATACGTTTATAAAAAATGGAAAGCTTGTTTCAACTAAAATAATAACATTAAAAATTTAATTTTTAAATAAAAATATTTTTTATTTTGGTAAAAAAAAAAGAATATAATATATTATAACATTTTAAATTTACATTACGTAATTATGTGAGTAACCGCTAAGAAAGTCTATAATATTCCGATTATCGTAGTCCAATACCAAATTCTTGATGCGGTCATCGGCAGTAATATATTTTCTTTTTTTCTTTGGAGGAGGAGCTCCAGCATTTAGTTGTTCATAGAAAACATCTCTACCGCGTTGAATTTGTTTGAAAGAATCAATCAGCTTCCAAATCGTCGGATGGTCCATTGACAGCTCACATTGCAAACGTCGGTGAGCTGCTTCGGCGTGGTTGTTAGTTCGATCCGTGTCTGTCAGAACTCTTGCATGAACAGACCATATTTCCGGAGGAAATATAGGCCGACCTCTTCCATCAGTTCTGCGGAGTGGTCGCCCTAAATAAGAGTCCTCAAACCATTGAAGCAATTGTTGTAACTCGGGACAAAGCTCATTCGATAACGCATCAACAGCAGTATCCAAATCTTCGATGCGTACAAAGGCTAAGGAAGTCACCATTTGCGCTTCTAAAGCAAAATCACCTTCAGTATTGTAGCGCCTCAATAAATGAAGATCTCCCAAATGTTTTCGCATATTTTTCACTAGATGAAAAAAGCATCCTAAAATTTCAGAGTTAGGAAATGCTTCTCTGAATGCATTCATAGCCGCTAATTCAAAATCGCACGATATCTTGGCAGGGTTTAAATTCGGCTCTACTTCTTTTAAAAGGGGTATAAAGGTTCTATAGCCGGACTTTAAACTAATAGTACACTATTTGGTCATACGAGAATATTAGGCAAATGTTAAAACAATATAATAAGTAAGAACAGAAGTAAGACAATAGTTAAAAAATTTGGCGCCTAAAAGGCTGGCGCCTAAATGACTGGCGCCTAAATAGCTCGGCGCCTATATGGCTGGCGCCTTACTGGCTAGCGCCTAATTGGTTCGGCGCCTATTTGGGTCGGCGCCTATATGTCTGGCGCCTATATGGTTGGCGCCTATACGGCGGCGCCTATTCGGCGGCGCCAAATTGTCCGGTTCCCGGAACTTACATGTCAGAAAATAGTGACCCAAAAGGGACCGGTGGAACTTACATGTCGGATTAAAAAAGATTTGACCGACCGGTGGAACTTACAATCGCCCCTTTTTTGTGCCCCAAAGAAGCCGTAATTTTTTTGAATAAAAATATTTATTTTTACATTTTATATTGATTAAAAACCGAAAAAATAAAGGGGGATTTGTTCGTTGAAATATCTACTTTCGGATGGTGTAAAAAACTATTAGCATAGATATGAAAAAATGTACCAGAAAACGCGAAAAACTGAAAGTACCGTCATCTGGGGTGAAGGCGGACGATTTTTGCAGTTTTTTGTTAATAACTTTCTCAGATTAATTTTTGAAATATTGAAAAAATTAATTTAGGTACTCTAGTATGTGTATTACATTATGTGATAAAAACATTGTAATAATTTTAACGCAGGACCCCTCCTGTTCTTGTTTTATACTATCCGGTGTCGACCCTATGGTTCGGGGTGAACCCGGACACCTATTTATTTCGTGTACAACTTCTCTCGAGTCCACGGATTTATGAATACATAATATATTCATAAATCCGTGCTCGAGTCATACTTTCAGGAATATGCCTAAGGGGGGGGGGATGGGGGGGGGGTCGCCTCCTCTCCCAACAGTGGAAGAAAGTTGACAAATTTGTGGTTTTTAAGGCAATGTTGGTAATTTTCATTGAAAATTGATAAAACTAACATGGTATTCCCTTGAAAAAAAAACGCGAAAAAGCTAAAAAAATTTAAAAAAAGCTCATTGATATACTGCGAGGGGACCCCAAAAAAAAAAATAAAAAAGAATAAAAAATAAACTTTTTACTCATGAAATTGACCAATTATAATGCTAAAAATGAACAAAATTATAATTTTAAGGCTTATTTTGCAAAAAAAAACAAAAAAACATTTTGAAAATTATTAATGATATTTATAAAAAAGACATTAAAAATAACTAAAAAAAAAAAAAAAATTATTTTGTCATATAGTGTAGATTTTGGAATTTTATAATAGTCAGCTGCCTTTTTATACGGTTTTTTAAGGTTTTTAATATCAGTCAGTGCCTTTTGCAATGATTCATTATCATATTTCATAAACTGTGTGCAGATCTTCTTTTTGTAATTGCGAACTATGTTGTCCGACTTCGCTCCTACCTACGACAATTTTTTATAAACTATTTATTTAAAAAAAAACTATAAAAGATAAAACTGTTAATTTTTGGTCATGTGTTAAGTATAAACTAGTCGACATATTAAAGCTAGAATGAATTTGATATCTCTTTATATGCAGTATGTACAAGAGTTTCTTTTCAAGATATTAAAAATTTAACAAAAATGATGTTTACTAATAAGCTTATCAATATGGGACAGACGATATATTCAATAGTCAATAACTAGAACTCACTACTAACTAATTTATCAACTTGCACGAACTAAATAATGAAGCGTTATCATAATTAAAAATAAAATAAGTAAACTTGCGCTGCTGTCCGGCTTCGCCACTACTGCCCGCCTTCACCCCAGATGATTGTACTAGATTTTCGAAATTCATTTTTTGTAAAGAAACGTAATTATTTTTCGTTTTTTTTGCAACAATACATTCCTCAACGATTTCCAATCACTTTATTTGTTGGTAATATTAAATATCACTTTTATCAAGGATTTGAATTGTAAATTTTCAAAAATAATTGCAAATGTTTAACAAAAAATGAATTTAAAAAATCTGGTATTTTCAGTTTTTCGCGTTTTTTGACACATTTTTCCAGAGCCATGCAAATTGACATTTCAACGAACAAATCCCCCCTTTATTCGGTTCAAGACAATTGACATTTAACATGAGATTTTTCGCTTTAAGATAAGGGTATTTTTTCGGTTTTTAATCAACATAAATTGTAAAAATTAATATTTTTATTCAAAAAAATTGCAGCAGCTTCTTTAGGACACGAAAAGGTCAACATAATGAGGAGAGCGATTACTAGAATCCCTAAAACCGCGTATCAGCAACTAAAAAAATGTTAAGGCTTTGATGTTTTACTAGATATTTAAAAATTATCCAGATAGTTGAGGGACTCGACTACAGAGCCGGATTAAGGATATGCGAGGCCCGGGGCTAACTCTTTTTGGAGGCCCCTTGGTCTTACACGTTTTAATAAAATGAACCGCAGGCGAAATTTTTTTATTTTTGAAGGTCAATCGCGTTAGATCCAATGTAAAATTTTGTGTAAATGTAAACTTTTGTGATTTAAATTTTGTTGCTTTAATTTTTTTGAGGCTCCTAGAAAATTGGAAGCCCATTTAGCCCCCCCTTAATCCGGCTCTGTTCGACTACTGGTATTGAGACCCTAATATAAAAAATATTATAAATCTTTTGTATTCATTTTATTAAGTATAGAATGTGTGTATGAATAAATAAGTTATCAATGTTACAATAGCATTTCAAATATTAATTTTAAGGAAGTGTGTGTTAGGTCGCAGTCCTACCATAGTCACCCTCCGCAAACTACTAAAATTGAACTAGTTCTCTTGATGCAAATAATAAATAAACCACTTTTATTAGTTGTATTTCTGGTGGGTGGTTGAAGTGACACTGCGGCCTTACTTAATTAAAAATATTAAATAATACTACATCCATACACAACACATATTATTATACACAAACATATAAATGTGTTTGATTTGGCAAACATAATTAATATACATTCTATATAAGTATACTCTAAATAACTATAATTATTAATTTTGTAATGACTCAATAATAATTATAATTTAGTACAGGTACGCATGATACACCATTATTAATTTCTATATAAAGCTATTTGTTACAGGGTAGATATGTAAAACAGGATACTGTACGTATTATTAAAATAATAATTTATTAATAAAGGGGGGGTGCAGTTATGCAAAGCCAAGCATATGAAAACAAATATGACTTCATTCTCTGCTACAAAGTTTGTACGTATTATATTGGGGATTGTTGTAAGTAGGTATATAAAATTGTGCAAATTTACAGATTAAATTTTTAAATTAAATGAAGAGATTAAAATAAAAAAATAATTTAGTAGTAGCACAAATTATGAGTCTTTGCATTTTAACTTTTTCTAATCATTCTTATACTAGTTTCGAGACTGGTGCCAGTCTTCTTCAACACATATCATCAAAAATTAAATTACAAAAAGAATTATATGCCTATTTAATTTAAAAAATTAAATATGGCGATATTTAGAGCCAGTTTGATTTGATATGGAATGTCCCATATCCCCATAAATATTTGCTGATGTAATTTTATATAATATATTATGGCTAATATAAAATGTCTAAGTTTTTATACCAACAAAAATATTACAAAAAAATCACTAAATAGTTAAAATGCAGTTTGTAGATTTGAATGCCTGTGGAATTGACTAAAACTAAATAAATAATTATAATAATTTTTTTAAATTTCAAAATATAATCTTAATAATTAACAATAAAAACAAACTTAATTAAATACATATTATTATTTTATAACCTTTTAGTGTTCAGTTTTTGGAGTTTTTATTTAAATTTTTCTTCGAATTTGAAGCAATCACTTTTCATTAATTTTTAATAATTCCTCAGCCAATGTTTTTATATTCAAATATTATGCATTATTTTTCATTTTATTTCAAATCAATTTTTCGATTTTTGCAATGCATGTTTAGTACAAAAAAAATTATTTTAATCCTCCAGTCAACGGGTTAAGGCTGCCAAGCTTTACTTATTATATGATATAATAATATGTAATTTATTCTGCCCGTTGAATGGAAGATTAAAACGTTTTACATGAGTAGTTCGCTGGCAATGTAACTCAAAGGGTTAAGTCGCTTTAAAATTTTAGTGTAAAGGTATGTGAAGTCTTCATAGGATTTTCGTAGAAATTTTGACTTTCATTGGAACTTTTTCTGGAATTTCGGAATTTTAGTGTATACTGTTAACAATTCATAGAAAATTACAACGATTTTTATTGTAACATTTACGTTGAAAAACTATGTAAATAAATAATTACGGTAACGTTCGTGTAAAATTAAAATATTTATGTAAAAATAAAAGTACAATGTAAATTTACTATTTAAATAATGTAAAATAATTAATTTCTGCTCTATAAATTTAAAAAAATTTTGTGAAGCACAATGACATAATTAGTATTTTTACTGTTCCCATATGGGAACATATTATTTGGGTATGTAAAATTACCTATCCTTATGTATATTTATATAGATTATCATAGGTCACAAAGTTGCTAATTATTTTCTAAGTAATTTTTTTTACATTGTACATTTTTTTTATGGTAGATCCTTATAGCAGCAGACTGCAAATTACCTCTGATTGGTTAAAAATTGAATACAAAGTCCTATTCACTAATTAAAATTTTAAATTCGCTGCCGTGAGGATCTACGTTTGACTTTGCCGTTGCTTTAACTACTGGTAGATTTGATGCAGATTTTGAAAGTGTTAAAATATATTAACGAAGACATACATATAATATGAATGTATGGGGAAAAAAGCCAATGAACAGGAATATTCTATACCTACTTAATAATATAGAAACTTTGTTACAAATAAAAAATATTTCAAGAACGCAAAATGCTGATCGTTTTTTAAAATCTAATTAAATGATTTGAATTTTATTGTGTTTGGTTAATTATTAAATTTTGGTATAATATTAATAACGCTAACCAGCTAATAATTTTAATTTAAAGTAAATTTATAAAAATCTACTTTATGTAAAAATACTACTTGCTACGTATAACAATAATAATTTTCTATTTGTTGTTAGTTGCAGTATGTATTATTAACAGGTTATCAAGGTATGAAAGATATAAAGTAGAATCTAGAAAATGTGAACTCTATTCTCAACTGATATAATATTGTACTTAATTAATATTAATTATTATTACAGTTAAATAGCATAGGTGAAACTCATTATTTAACTTTTTCAGGCAACATAATAGCTGACAATTATGTCAGTTTATGACAATTATTGTTTTTCTGATAATGATAAACGAAGGTTCTTTTTGAACTGGCTTAACTTGATAATACTCGTATGTCTACAAGAACACCTGACATTAAATTTTATTATTATATTAGTTCAATAAGAATCGGTGATAATGTATCGTAATTAATACGTTAATAATTGACAATTGTCAAAATCTGACATAATATCAGTTCTCGAAAAATGCCACAAATATATTATTACTGTCTGCAAACAGCTTACCTACTGTACAATTCTAAATTTTACATTTTTTTAATACACATACTATATGATATGGCATCGCCAACTGCTGTATAATATGCAATATTGTATGCGAAGCAATATTGTTTTTAAGTTTCTCATAATTTCGTAACAATTGTTTCAATAACATAATTTTATTACATTATTCGATACTGCATTCAAAAGAACATATATCTAATAATCTCGTATTCATTATCACTGCATTATGACACATTCGTAATAATTAAATTATTTTTTTAAATTTAACGTGAAACTACCCATATAAAAAAACTATAGGATTCAAAATTTTAAATGTTGTACAATACATATGCAATTAATTTATTTTCTTTATAAAAAAATTTTGCTACATCTAAAACGCAACTCAACATAGCTAGTTTCCCATAACTGTTCTAGAGACTGTAAGTTCTCAAGGTAGATTCTCAGATCAAAACTATTTATTTTCTCAAGAACTCAGTGTCAAAGTTTATCGATGTAGGTATCTACTTTTAAAGAGTAAGTATCCTGTATTTATTTTAAAAAAGGATGAGCATTCTATTCCATTAAATTATTTAAAAAAAGTAATGTTGTTTCTATTAAAAATATTTTATTGAAAATTAAAATTTTTATAATTTCCTACGTACTCACATATTATGCTATAAGGCTCTCTAATCGTCCAACCGATTTTTTGAATTTACAGCTTTGACAATGGGAGATTCAAAGAGCTCAAAACGCCGAAAAAAATTATTTTGATTTATCCCAGATTCAATTAATTCAGTTAGTTATGCCAAATGCAACAATATACTATAATTAAAATAAATAAAATAGCGTGATGAATAATACTAATAAATATTTTAAAACATAACAATATAAATTCACATGATTGTACTTGTTTAATTTATATAAACTATTTGAAAACGATAGTAACCACTGTCGACATCTAATAATAGTTTTCAATCAGATTATAATTAAATTGTGAGCTGTTATAGCTTGTTAATTTAAATAACAGTTTCTATTGGCAGTGATATTTTTATTAAATAACCTGAATAGTAAAAAGTTTAAATCAATTTTTGTAATTTATGTGATAATGGTTTCAAAGTAGATGATAACAATTCGCCATTTTAATTAGTGCTATTTTTGCTCACTGGATACGTAATAATATGTATAGAGTTCGTGCCAAATCAAGAGATCCTGCGCGAAAGACGTAGACTCGGATATTTAGATTTATCATACACTATTGGTGTGCCAATCAAATGAAAACTGGTGATTTAGGTACCAGGTTATTTTTGTTGTTATTTATAATATTTTATAAAAGTAAATTGGTTTTACTCTTGGGCATGTAACATAATAATTATTATCATTATATCAAATTTGGCTCCGTACATTTAATGATCGACAAAATGCAGATTGCTAATATTAAAATTACTTTCCATTCAGTACTAATTTGTAATATAAATATTGCTTCTAACACGGATTGGCAGAATAAATTAAAATGTTCGCGTGTAAATTGGTTTTAAATAATGCGATTTTGTAGTATAATTATCTACACCTAAATGATTTAAAGATAAAACTTTGGAAACTATGTTTAAATCTTCACTTTGCTTTCCTAAATTTATTCCAGAATTATACAATAATCTGTTTAAATTTTCGTCAGCTGCAGGTCTAAAATTTTGGTTTGTATAGTAGTTACCAAAATTCTGAGAATTTGATCGAAAATATCTATTGTTTTGAGGTGTAATGTATGCATTATTTCCGTCGTTATAATTATTATTTACAAAATTTCCCGTTCCAGTTTCATGTCTAAACACTCTATTGCCTTGCGGTGTATTTTGCCCAACATCAAAGTTTTCTAAACCCCTAATAGATTGAAACGAATTTACTTTTGGTTTATTAAATAATTGTTCGTTACTTAAACCATTTAAATTTTGGTTCTGAAGATTCAAATTTTTATTATTCGACTTTTGAGTGGTTTGAAAATTGTAGTTATTTTGAGCGGGATTATTTGTATTAAAATTATTTTGAGTATTTACAAATGGCGGTAAAAGCTGTTGCTGTAAATTTCCCGAATTGAAATTCGATGTGATCTGATTTTGGGATTGACGAAAATTAATATTATTTGATGCTAGTGGTGGAAGTTGACTGTTTAAAAAATTTTCGGGATGATTGTTTACATTTCGAGGTGGCAGAGGTGGTAATAATGTGTTATGAAGTTGAAGAGTTGGTTGAAAAGAAACGCTGGGCTGCAATGTTACTGAACTTGCACCAACAGTTTTGTCTAGAAAGTTTTGAACAATACGATTTTCTATGGGGTTACGAAAACCGTTATAATCATTGGCAAGAGTTGCAGGTGAATTGATTTGTAAATTTTTTAACAATATATTTTGTTGTTCTAAAAGTGATTGCCTCAGCTGTAATAATTTTTGCTCTTGAATTAGCTGCTGTTGTCTCAGAGAATAATCCTGATGGTATTGCTGTTGCTGTAATTTTTGAATTTGTTGTTCTATTAACTTTTGCTTTTCTTTTAAATCTGTCTGTAGTCTAATTTGCTCTTGATAGTGGAGATACTGTTGTAATTTTAATTGTTCTGTTTTATAAGTTTGCGATTGTTGTTTAAAATTCAAATTTTCTAATTGTTTCAGTTGTTCTGTATTTGAATTTTGATTTGAGACAGGTCGTTGGGTAGATACTCTATAAAGCGGTTCTACATTTTTAGGTAATCCTACTTCATCGTGATGAACTGTAAATGCTGCAACTAATGGAGCTTGGAAGAATTGAATGTTTTCTATTTTAGCCTCACTTTCTTCAGTTGATGGAGTAATGATGGGAGCAGTAGTTGTGGCGGGGCTAGTGGATGACGTAATTCTAGATTTTTCAGTAATACTGACTAAATTTTTACTGTATTTATCGTTAATGGGTTCAGATAATCTTATATCGCTTTTTGATGATTGATATTTTGGTGATCGCGTAAAACTACTACTTGCACTGATTATTTCTTCCGCATCATCTATGGGATCTAATTGCGGTATTGATGTTGGAATAAACGTAATTATTGGTCTCTGTTGATAGCCATTACTTTTTTGAATTGTAACTTGAGATTCATTTGACGTAGCTTTAGGTATAGCGGCGGTAGTTGAAGATTGATCGGCAGATGTAGTCACAAAAGATGTTATTACAGAAGACGAACTTACTTTTTGTACAGTAGCGTTTAATGATTTTTCATCTGATTGTAATTCATCCAAAGCTTTTAGTAAAGCTTTTCGTAAATTACCATCCAATTTATCATTTTCTCCTTGGTTAATTTCGTTAGTCTCAGTTTCACTTAGACAGCTTACTATTAGGCTAAGAATTACACAGCAGTGAACCTGAAAATTATAAACTTGTGTAAGAATACATGATTATTTACGTCCATATTCAACAACTATTCAAAAGTAATGGGTTATTGGACCAAAAAAACTCAAAAAATCAATCTATTGTCGACGTTTCGCCGTATCTCACGGCTTCTTCAGGACTAAAAAATCTTTATTAATAAAATGTAATCAAAAACAATCACATCCTACCTCTAGATTACAATATGAATAAGGACAAAAGCATCTACCCCTCCATCCTTTTATCAGGAGTTTTATTGGATTTGACGGTTTAAAAATTTTACTTTGACATTTTAATGTGTTGAATGTTTGTTGTAATTTGCATTGTTGGTTTTATTTAATGATTCATAGTGTTGATGAGCGATTGGAGGGGTAGATGCTTTTGTCCTTATTCAAATTGTAATCTAGAGGTAGGATGTGATTGTTTTTGATTACATTTTATTAACAAAGATTCTTTAGTCCTGAAGAAGCCGTGAGAAACGGCGAAACGTCGACAATAGATTGATTTTTTGAGTTTTTTTGGTCCAATAACCCATTACTTTTGAATACTTGTGTAAGAATGTTTTTAACTAATTTTTGAATGCATGCAATATTAAAATACACCTATATTAAACTATTAATATATACCACACCAGATAAGTACTTTATAATTTTAAAATATGTAATAGTGTAAAAATTTGGTTAACCCTATAATTGAAGTTTTTGATTATTTTGACGTAGCATGCCAAATTTTATATAAAATCTAAAAGAAATGCAGTTCGAGCAATATGGCCACATACTGATAAATGACACAATATCGTTTAGTATTAATGAAGAACATAGCCATTTTGCTTTTATGCGAACTTCATAGGATATTATATTCCATATTATTGTTATTTGACCCACATCCTGTTGGCAATATAGCCAATTCCCAAATTTTGAAGTTGTTTACTAAATCTTCCGCACAAACGACAAAGCTGATGTTTGAATATTGGAGAACATACTCAGAGAATTATTTATTATTCTAACCTGTACTTTCTTAGTAGAAAATCCAAAAAAACTGTTTTATCATTGTAGGAAAAAATTATGAACCTTATCACGGCCGTATTGGCTGCGAATACCTTATTACTAAAATTATACGTAGGATTAATTAAATTTTTTTTTATTATGTTTTTCCCGAAATTAGTAGTTTTCCGTTTGAAGTTGACACTAAATAAAACGATTAAGCTATGAATAAAAACTTCAAATATCAATTAATTGTAGTAAAATTTTGAATTCTCATTCATGAACCACCTTAACTAGGTGGTAGCTAAGTATACTATTATACTATTCGAACAGTTAAATTGGTGGAATAATGTTTTTAAAATTAGATTTCGTTAATTATTACTTATAATCAGTTTACGCATCAAACGTGGAAATTCCGCTTTGGTGCTAGGATCGATGGCTACAAGAGCATTTACGGAAAAAATTTCCAGCTACTGGATAGTTTGTTATAACTTGTTAATTCTGTTATTGTTATTAATTTATAAATCATTGTAAAAAATATTATTATTACATTCCATTTATTTAAAATTAATTGATTTTTAAGACTAAATAGCTACAAATTTGTTTAAAGTTATTATTTATATTAATAAATATTTTAATATAATACACTACAGCTCAAAAAGATAAGTACACTTCAATTTTTATTAATTAATTAAAATGCAAGAGAGTAAATTATTCCAAAATATAGTTGGCGAGTATAAATAGTGCCCCAAACAAAATAATGTTCTTAAATTTTCCGTTAGGTGGCTTATCCATGTTTTTCTTATGTTTTATGTACTTATGCCCAAGTTTTCTATTATATGATTTTAATTTGATCGGTATTTATTTGTGTTTATTGTTAATTTGAACTTGTATTTAGTGATCATTGAGTCAAATTGACATTTCATTAGTATATTTTCTTGTAGAAAATATCAGATAACATTAAATTAGTTTGTAGTTTCATTAATAGTTTAAGTGAAGTAAAATTTTGTTTAAAACGCTGACAGTGAGACATTATGGGACGAAATAAAAATATTCCGCCTACAAAACGTAGCGTAATTATTCATTTATATAATTCAGGTGATTCGATAAGAAAAATTTCCAAAAAAACAGGAGTTTCCAAGGGTGCAGTACAGAACGCTCTTAAGATATTTAAGGAAACAAGAGACTACAACAGTAGAAAAAGCACTGGAAGACCCCGAGTGACATCCAAACGTGAGGATAAATTAATCGTAAGGCATAGCATTCGAAATCGAAGAATGACGGCACCTCAACTTACGCAGGAAATCAATGGAAACCGTCCTTTTAATGTTAGTTTGTCGACAGTAAAGAGAAGGTTACAAACAGCCGGTCTTCATGGAAGAATTGCTATGCGTAAACCTTTGCTAAGACCTCAAAATAAACTAAAGAGACTAGCTTGGGCAAAAAAACATCAAACCTGGTCAAATAGTCAGTGGAAAAAGGTTCTTTGGTCGGATGAGTCGAAGTTTCAGATCTTCGGTTCTCATAGACGAGTTTTTGTGCGAAGGCGCAACGGAGAACGGGCATTAGATGAATGTATTGTCCCAACTGTAAAGTACGGCGGAGGTTCCGTCATGATTTGGGGATGTTTTGGTAACAATTGCGTCGGAGATCTTATAAAAATAGAAGGATATAAAGAAATATTGAAGGATCATATGCTGCCTTCGGGACGTCGTTTAATTGGGAAAGGTTTTGTGTTTCAGGAAGATAATGATCCCAAGCACTCTTCGAAGTTGTGCAGAGACTATTTGCGAGAAAATGAGAGAAGGAGAGTGCTTAATTACATGAATTGGCCACCCCAGTCCCCGGATTTGAATCCAATTGAACTATTGTGGGAAGAACTGGATAGGAAGGTTCGACTTAAAGGTCCTAAATCACAAAACCATTTATGGCAGATCTTGCAAGAAGCTTGGAATGAAATTCTACCTGAAACTTTGGATAAACTCACTCAAAGAATGCCTCGTTTGTGCCAAGGTGTTATTAAAGCAAAAGGTGGATTTTTCGAAGAAAACAGAATCTAGCTAATATAGTAAGATTTTTTTGTTTTTTTTTAATTAAACTTTGTGTAGATACTTATATTACTTGATTTCTTAAAATATGTTGACTTCAAAAAGGTTTAATGCTTAAAATTTTGAAAACTGTTTAAAAATATAAGTGTACTTATCTTTTTGAGCTGTAGTGTATGTTGTTTGTATACAAAAATAGGTAAATAAAAATGTATTAACAAGTATTCCATTTGCTTAATAAATTGTGTAATACATAAATAGTTGTTATTAATTGGATTTGGTAATCCTGAGATATAAAAAGAAATTAAAATATATCACTTTTGATATAATTCTTGTAAAGAAAGCTGTTACTTCAGCTTAAAGGTCATCAAAGTTGAAGATAAGTTCATTAAATTTTCTCTCTGTGACCTCTAATAAGTTTAACAACTTAAGTGAAAGCAAAAATATTGTTTTATATAATAAACGCCCATATTTAGATATAATTTATTTAATTGATTACATATATTTAGTTTCTCAACTGTACACACATAAAGAGGCATATCAATTTAGCTCTATTGAGTCTATTCAATAGTTTTCGTTTAAATTTCAGTAAAAAATTTTCTAACTAGATGCATACACATAGAATTTTAAATTGAAAAATTATACAATTTATTCTAAAAAGGAATAATTGTTTAAATTTCAACATAGTATAGGTACATATTATTATGTAGTACGAGTATACTTGTATCTACGCGGAAATGCAAAACTTGAAAATCTGTGTTTATTCATTACTTGTGGCACAGCACTATTTACTATCTAGTATAATAATAATAATAGTTGCTAAGTATTATTATAAAATATTAATCTACTTATTACGCTAATTTTATAAGATACGATTTCTTACAGCGTAAGCCAATTATTATTATTAGTGTAGTGTAGTTCCCAATAAAACAATAGACATTTTTGGCTGATCATACATACAAATTTGGCTGTAGTAGATACCTTGGAGGACAGTTATAGGATATTTCGCTGCTAGAACTTTCGTTACTAGCATTTCACGCTACCGGGGAAATTTTATTACTACTTCTGCATAGTTTGTTGAACAAATTACTAATATAGTAGGTACTTATGCCATACCTTTTTTTACTCCACCAGCCGTCGAATTACATTATATTAAAACAGAAATTTTCTTGAAATCATAAGATTGAAAACTTACTAAAGAAAAAATTTACTTAATTATTTCAGAATCTAACTTATAAATAATTTAAGTAACAATCCTGAAGTGGTAGCGAAATATGTAAGTATCTATACTTATATTTAACTAGCTAGTAGCAAAATGTCTGCGAATAAAATGTTTTGTCACCTTCTAGTACACAACCAAGTTTGAAATATAGTAAGTACCTACATAATATGCATCTACATGACACCAACAAATAATTGAAAAGAAAGTGAGCTTGTTAAACAATGTCAAGTTATTTGAATAGTGGCTTAACTATAGATACTTTGAATTTTTAATGCGGATTATTAAAGATCGTTAGTTTAGCTATGACTTGAAATATTTAAAAAAATTTAATTAATTTTTTGATTGAGTTAGTTATTACCTAATAAAATTATCAGGTGAAGTCACCACACAACCCAACTTACTACGTAATCTGACAAGAAGCAGCCAATGCTTTAATGCCACCCAACGCTTCAAGGACACCTAACCAAGTTGAATGCCTGTTTGTTACTGGAAAGACAACACCATTACACAACAGCTCTACAATCTAAGATGAGTTTTGGCTAACCACTTCATTTTATGAACGGTTTTCAAGTTAGATTACCTCGGTGGTTTGTCATTGCCCACCTAGGGAGGACGGTATTGTTCTCATAACTGAAAACGCCGTATCTACATGTAGATATAGCGTTTTCAGTTATGAGGGCAGGGTAGTAGCACTTAAGTATCAGAGCTTAATTATGTTTAGTTAGAGTAATCATAGTCAGTCCATAGTTACAACGACGTAACAGCAAATTATCCATAATTATGACTTTTTGATTTCTATATTAAGTAATATAGGTATCTACTTTTAATGTTTGGTTAACTTAACTATTTTAATATTATATGACGATGTAATGTTATTTTCAATAAAACCTACTATTTCAATTTGTAATTTATTAAACAAATATTTTAAATAAATTAAAATTAAAGTTTTATCACTAATATTATAAATACATAATTATTGTAAATTAACTACTGTTTATTAAATCTTTACTTACCAAAATATATTCAATGCATAATAATTAATAAATAAACACAGTGAGAAAGTTTGAAGAGAAATTAATTATTTAACCAGTACCCACAATGAATTTAAATAATTAATGTTAGTTTAAGATAATTTCACTATCTTTTGTATTTGCAATAAATAGTTGTATATAAGTCCATAATATAATACCCATCTTCAAATGTTCAACTAGTGTGACATTTAAGAAGAAGATAAATATAATAATATTATGTACTTTTGACTCGCATCTGATTTTATGTAAATTGGACACTATTGATATCAACCTAAAATTTTACTTTTCAAATGTCTTATTATAGTAGTATTATCATTAATTAAAATATGAATAAATACAACAGAAAAAATTATTTTGTAGATTTAATGTAAATTTTTTATAATTAATTAAATTATTATCAATTTAAAATAGTAGAAATTATTAAATTTTATATAGGAATATTTCAAAAAAGAAAGCTGCGTTGACGCACCTAAAAACTTTGACACTCCTATTCTATTCATACAGATAGATAATTAAAAAAAGATGATTTATTGGTTGCATTTACTGAGTCTTAAGCAAATAATACTATAGTTATAAAACAATATATTAGTGTATTGAATAATACTAAACCTGCCAAAAAATTGGGTTGATAATAAAGTAAGCAAATTTATTTGCTATTTATGATTGTGTAAGAGACTTGAAAACAGAAAAGTCACAGAAGCTGAAATATTATTAATAAACAAATTGTAAAATAGTTGAATTTATTATAACCAATATTTCGTTGAACGTAATTTCTATATCATTAAATTATTATTAATTGAAAAATAAAGATAAGTGGTCACTATTATATGAAAATAGTTTTAGGTAAACATATTATATTATGTACTACCTATGTATGTATTTATTAATAAATATATCAGATCGGCGAATTCCATGTTTAATACCGCATATAACTAATTTTTCTAACCCTATTTTAAGTAAAGTAACTTAACCTTTAATTAGGTAGGTGGGGTGCTCACAGCACCCCAACAAAAACTTACATTTATAGTAACAATTTACACTAGTTTTTTTATATTGTAAGTAAATTTTCATTATTTTGGATATTATATTATATAGCCAAATGTAAAAATAATAAAATTTATGACTTTTAAATAGCAGTTTTTACGAGTTTTAATATTTACACTTCGTAACAACCTTATTAATACTGCGTCACGTAATAATATCATTTATTATTTAAAAAACGAAGTTAATTGAAAAAAAATTAAATAATTTTATTATCCTAAGACTGGAGAATACTTTAAACAAGCTAACAAGTAAAATTTTCAATTTTACCTATACAAAATTATGAAGTGAAGTCTATGCAACACTTCTATGTTACCAATGAAAAATTGGACATTTTTAAACCGTTTTTTAGCATATAAAAATTGCTTTTACAGCAAAACTTTTTAGACATTTTTTGTTGCAAATTTCATTGCCTTCAATTTTGTTTATATAGATTTTTCTATTTTGTCCCACCGTTTTTGAGATATAATATTATTCGAAAACGGTGATTCGAAATAGAAAAATGTATATAAACAAAAATGAAAATAATTAAATTTTTTACAAAAAATTTTTAATAAGTTTTGCCGTACTGAAAATGATTACATGCGATTATATGCATAAAACTCAGACAAAACAAAGTCGGAAATCGTAACGTAAGTAGGTAGGCGGGGTGCTCACAGCACCCCAGCATAATAAAGTTTCTATTACTGCTTTCTATGTGACAATTAATATGCAAAAATCAGCTTAATATATAATTCGATAAATAATAGGAGGGTAACAATGTGATCAGCTAATTTGCAGGTCTAGAAGTACTAAATAATTAAGAAATTAATACGTGGGGTGCTGTGGCCACCCCGTATACCTAATTAAAGGTTAAGCCAGACCAAAATGAAGTTGCTAAACCGTTGCCAAAGAAAAGTTCCGTCAAAAGCGGTCTATATAATAGAAATAATAGTTACAAAAAAACGCTGAATTTTTCTTCAAAAATTTATTTTTGCTTCCACAGAAAGCCTTGCAGCTGAGCTGAGATTGTCCTCTGACAAAACTTGAGCAATATGGCTTTACAAAATTTTTACAAAAATTTAAATATTTACAAACTTTTAAAAATTTACCAACTTAATTATTAAAATTCAAAATTATGGGATTTTGGAACACGACAACATATATTTTTGTCTTCTGAGAATTTATAAAAATTAGCAAACTTTTAACAATTCACTTGTACAATAAGATGAACTAAAGCTACGTACCTGTTTATAGTTAAACAATATTTTCGATTTTCCGAAAACGCGATCCGACCCTAAGCAAGAATATTTGAAAAATTTTGACATTGATCCGCTTAATGATCCTTATCGGCCCATTTCACGTCCCTTATCACACCCGATTCGCAGCACGAGGGATTTTGGATGTAAAATTTACGAAAAATATTTTTCTAGCAACATGTTTTGATAAAACACTTAATCAGGCTTTTTATACACGTTGGATATTAGACATGATTATTTCTGATCAAATATATTTTTGAGCGATTAAATTATTTATTGATAAATGTTTAATCGCGTCCATACTTTATTAATAATCTCGACGTTTCACCATTTCCCACAGCTTCTTCAAGACCAAAAGCTCTTTATTAGTATATTTCACATTACAATTACAAGCCTTTCCTCACCTTAAGATTTATAAATTTAATTTGTATTGTACAGAATGTTATTAGTGCTAGACATTGTGGATTTTATTGTTGACATTTTTTAATTTTAATTGTAACTATTTAGTTGCATTTATTTTTTGTTGCTAAGTTTTTGCATATTGTATTGAATTGACAATGAGATTGCCATGTGCTTCTGCTCTCATTTTATTTCTTTTAATGCACATATTGTAAATATTGCGAGGTGATAAAATTGTAACGTAGTAATTGTAATAATTGTTATTTAAAATATAATTACGTACTAATACAGAGCTTTTGAAACGTTGACAAGGGATTAATTCGATTGATTTGCGTTTTTATGCAATTATCCTACAATATCCTGTTGATTATTATTTATTGGTAATATTTAGATACAATTTGACATTTTAAAAATGATTATTAATTAAATTTATTAGCTCTTGAAGATAATATAAATTAAGATTATCAATAGTGAGCTAAAAGACACAATAAAACACTTTTATAAACGAAACTTGCATTTGACTCCTTGATGGTGGTGTTCCCATTGTAGAGGATGTTAACTCGGTCTTTCTTTGTCAAGAAGCACTTGATATTGCAAGAAAAACTCTCCTAAAAAACAACTACCCTAAAAAGCTGATCATCAGAATAATCAAAGACCGAGTTAACATCCTCTACAATGGGAACACCACCATCAAGGAGTCAAATGCAGGTTTTGCTGTACTGCCTTATGTCAAAGGACTCATCGAAAAAATTAAACTTATCTTGAAACCGCATAATATTAAATAACCTTCCAGATCTCCGAATAACTTGGGTATTCACTTCTCAAAACTTAAAGATCAGATCCCGCATGAGAAAAAATCGGGAGTGGTGTACAAAGTTGATTGCAAGGACTGCCAATCTAACCTACATCGGACAAGCCAACCAATGGCTGAAAAAAAGAATAAGTGGACACATCTCTTCAATAAGGTGTAACAAAGCCGACTCCACAGCAGCTGCCAAACATGTGTTAGAAGATGGCCATAACATGGACTTTGAAAATACCACTATACTGAAGTCAATTCCGTCCTACAAAGAACGTATTTTGCATGAGATGATTGAGATAAAGAAAGATAGGAACTCAATGAACAGGAAGACTGATATCGAGGGACTGAGTAGCATTTACAGTCCATTACTTATTTAACTTCTTTCCGAATATTGGGGTTAAGCTTTTCACCATTGGTTTTTCTTAATCCACGACAACTTATTAGAATTATTAATACATTCGTTTTCTTTATTTTTTTCTTTCATTACCGGGATTTAGTATTTATCATTCTGATCAAGTTGTCGGATAAATGTCAATAGTCTAAAATATTTTATAGTTGCTTTGTAATTGTAATTGTTTTTGTTTTTCATTTCATATTAAACTTGAAAAAGAAAAAGTCATTTTTCGAAAGCTCGTTTATCAAAGTGTTTTATTATGTCTTTTAGCTCACTATTGATAATCTTAATTTATATACATTTTAAAAAAGAATTGAAATTTTGAAAAATAGTTGAAACTGAATGTCCAATTTTTCAAAGTTCATCTCAGAATGATCCAATTGTTCAATCTAAAAAGTCGTTCTCATCCAATTAACACGAAATAACATAGTATAGTATAGCATAGCATAACATAACATAACAAAACTAGTGTTTTAATTGACATAATTAAGTTGACTAATAATAAAATAATGAATTTGCTATAAATATATTATGTAATACTACTTATAATTATTATAATACACAATACAAATAATTATTACGTTCTGACGTTTACTATAGCAACTTCTAGGCTAGGATTACATGGCGTGGCTAGGCTTATCTGGTGTACCTATATGCTTACCTACGATGGCTTACCTATTAATTTATTGGTATAATGAGTAAATTTATAATAGATACAAAATAACCTAACGCAAATTTGAAGTGAATCTTATGTATGTTATGCTATGTTATGCAAACCTCGTTATTTATTATTTTGAACGCACACATATGCTTAAATGTACTTTAACTATTTTATTATGCTATGTTATGGTACGTTGTGCCACTGCGTGCCACGTTAATTGGATGAGAACTACGCTTAATGGTTATCCAAAAATCCAAATTACGATCAATTCTAGAACAACTTTATATTCAAAGCAATTATTAAAAAATCCACGCATTTAAATCAAAACATCATTTTATTTGGTAAAATATCAAGACACGAATTTAAATCGTATTTAAAAATTATGAAGACAAAATTGTCTCGGTGGCAAAATCGTTAACATAATGAGTCAACTTAATGGCGGGAAAACGAGAAAAAGCAAATTTATTTACAAAATTCAAAATACCAAAATATTTACAAACATACTCATATTAATTTTTACAAAACAGAATTAAATCGATTTGTCCAAAGCAAGATTTATAGAAGTCCCAAGAGCACAGGCGGACAAACATATCATTCAAACTTTTAATTCTTTTTTTACACATTATTATTTACACAATATAATATTTGTTTTTGTAAATTTTAATTTACCAAATCTACAAACATATCACGCGTTACACGAATAACAGTAACGCAATAATAGCATGTTACTTTTAAAATGATGTGTTATCATGTTTTGTGCTGTTTGCATTATTGAATTTATAATAAAAATATGATTATTAATTTATTCAACGTAGGTCCTATTTCAATGATGCTTAGATATAAATCCAGCAATTGAGTTTATAAGAATGCCTACTCATGTTCTAAAAATATTTGAAGTACCATTTGTAACAAAATTTGACAATAAGAATAAAGGTATAAAAAATACAATAAAAAAAAACAATCAAGTATGAATTTCTAATAATTTTTAAGGCATCTCCAATTTTTAATTTCTAATGTAAAGCTTTCATCTAAATTTATAATTACGAAGATCTATAACTAAAACTTGTATGAAATTACGTTTTTCTATAAGTAGAATTATTATTAATTAGATATAGTTTTATTACAGGGCAGGTGTATTATAAGAACAATTTTGTAATATTCTCGTGAGAAGGTACGAAAGTGAAGATTTTATTTAAAAAATTACGATTATTAAAACTTTTCTCTTCTCTTATTGTAACATAAAAAGTTTTCATTGATGGAATATTTAATAAGTTTTATTTTTTATAAATTATGCACTGTATAATTATTGTTTATTAAGTTATATTTTTGATCTTATTGGTTTTAAATTTTTTGCAAAAAAGTTCACGTTCTCTTCTGATAATAATTTTCACCTAAATGTTAAAATGCTTTGAATATATTATAAATGATGCGTTCTATTTACAACTTAACAATTTGTAACTATTAGCTCTTTATTTACCAAGTTCATATATGCATTTTGTGTCAAATTTTATAAAATTATAAAATTAATTTAAAATTTGTCAAACTGAAGTTAGATTAGCTAAAATTTCAATGTTACCTTTATTCCTTTATAGTCAAAACTAAGTTCAAATGTAAATGGAGTGCAGCATAAATAAAGCATTATATGTAGATATAAAGCATTATATAGTGCAGCATTATAGATTTTCATTATAATGATAATATTACAACAATAAGCATGGTAAAAAAACAAACATAAAACTGAAACTTAAACATATTCTCTGTTGAGTGAGTCATTTATACAGTAGAATCCGCTTAATGTGATCACTTTGGGCCAAAAACAATTCAATAATATTTACTTATAACTGATAACTGATAGCAATTAGCAAAATTTAGAAAAAGGCGAATTTTAGAAGACTTGGATTAGAACAAAATAGAAGAAAAAAAAGAAAGAAAAAGTGGCCGGTTTCCAAAAAAAATGATCACAATAACCGACTGATAACATTATCCGTGATCACATTAAGCTGATTCCACTGTATTAATATAGTAATAAAAATAGTATTAAATTAAAATTTAAAAGCTTAAGTAAACAATAAAAATCAAAAGGTTTCATAAGCTTTCTTTTGATACAGCAAGAAAAGTAAATGTAATGATAAATTGTTTACTTTAATTTGTTTTTATCAATATTCAGCTTGTTGTTTAATGTTTGCGAAATTGGGAGAAAATTAATATAATTATTGTAGATAAGTCTATATACATACATGAAATATTATACGGGTGATTGTTAAATTAGTATTACAGAATAATCCGTAGGTAATATTATTTATAATACTAATTAAGTATAGGCAGTAGCAACTACTTTTAATATCGATTTAAAATAATTAACTGGAATAATAAGTACGGTTAACGTATTAGTAATTAAATAATAATTAATGAATAATTTATTAATACTATTACTTTAAACGTATTTATACATTCTTGACTATTTAGAAACAACAACCAGCTGATCAGGTTAATTAAAACAGATATAATTAGTACTAGACATAATAGACATTCAAACTTCTCCAGAATCTCGCACGAGAAGTTTTGCATTTATTATGCTAAATGTCTTTAGGGTAATATATGACCAACTTGACTTCTTTATGTTATAAGTATGAAATACATAATTGCAGTGGGTAGTACCTACTATTATTATGTTTGTAAACGAAATATTAAAAAAAGTTCTCAAAAATTCGAAAATATTGATATTAGCTACCTACTCTAATATTTTATAGCTATTTAGGAAGCCTACGTTTCAAACAATGCTCTGCTCGCCCTTATAGACTTGGATCATTTTTTGCGCCCTATTCTGTTCAATTATTAAAATGTTTATTTTAAAAAACATGTAGACTACGTTACACCACTGTCTCAATTTATTTATGCAGTTTCAAAGAAATTTAGTTATAAGTATTTCATTTCTTTGATTTATTTCACGTTTTTGTCAATAATTTTATTATTTATTACGATTCAAAAACAAAAGTTTTAAATATAGTAATAAATTTTGAAAATATTAAAGAATGTTTTTACAGAATTGCAGATTCTCGACAGATATTTTATTTTATATTATAAATTATATAAAAGTTGGGATCATTTTCTCATGGAATTAAAGTATTTATAACATCTTTCCCACACAATTGACTTGTAGATCCAACTATTCTGTTTTGAACTTATTGTTATTAATTTTAGAGAAAGTAAAGAGTTTTAAATAAAATATACATTTCTTAAATTTAAAGTTAGCACAATTTAAATATTTTCAAAATATTTAATAAAATATAATAATTTTAAAGACATAAAAGACCATGTGGGTATAACAATAAAATTTTAAATATATAGATAAATAATTAAAATCGAAGCTTGTCTACCAAAAATAAAAAATATATTTTTCCAAAATTTTTAAATACTTATTCGAAATTTATTATCAATAATAGTTTTATAATTAATATTTTATTAATTACTGTATTCTATAATTATATTAATTGATTGTAAAAGTATTTAACTATTTGTACAACGTGTGGGTGTGCTCACCAAAATCATAGTAGCCGTGGTATGTAGAAATTAATCCAGGTAATGAAATGTGCAAGAAGCACTCACGAGCACAGGAGGTAATATACTGAAGAATTCGGAACAATCTCTCCGGATGAATTGTGCTTTACCGAGAAGCAGCCATCCGAAGTATTGGTGTTTACTGATACTGGATGACCCCGATATTAAAAAGACGAGCGCGTAAACATTCATATACAACAGGTTGTTTAGAAAAGTTTATAGAAAACGAAACTAAATTTCTCCTATTATTAAAACCGTACCTGCCATAATATTAAAGAAAATTCATTTTAAGTGAAAATACATTTCAAAGCAATATTTATTCTAAAAAGTAGGTATTACTTGAATATCTTAATTTCTAAAGAATTCAGTACTTAATCGATTTTGTTATTTTCTAATTATTAAATAATAATTTACAATTAATAACTTAATCCACTAATGTCAGTGGAATGGTGTTATCACTAATTAAGTTGCAGATCGGAAATTTTGAATTCGAATCGTATGGACTTGAGAGAATTTTTGAACTCTGCTTTCAGAAAGCACAATAACAGGATTGATCCACAAATGGAAAATGTATCTTAGATACTCTGCTGAAATCAAAGTAGAACTGTATTCTGATTGAAATAATAGTATATTGTCTTATTTAGATTAAAAGTGAAACTTGATTTGACACGCAACTTTTGCATTTGCATGCCAGAGCGCCAGCGGAGACGAACCACCAAATAAAACACGCAATTTATTAAAGTTACCCAGTTCTATGACGCTTATATTGCACATCCTTCGTATTCTCTCCGCCGCATGGTATGCGCTTCCCTAAGTTAAGTTAAATAAGTTAAATAGAAATTCAATGTTTGAACTTGATCCGTTCGCTTGCAGTGCGTTTCACATAAACAAACCTTTATGAGCAATGCTATAGCAAGCTGGTAACTTGACGAGACTTGGTATCGTTTGTATTTAATGTAGGAATTTTGCAGAACTTGAAGTTTCTCTTGCATTTTTACAGAATGATACTTAACTACAGTAAGCTGAACTGCAGTAATCAAAATGGCATAGAAGGAACTTTATAGTGTCTTATACCTACACAAAAAGGTTTTAGTTTAAAATAGCCAATACTATAGATTTTGTTTATATATCTTTCATCGTCATGTATCGTCTACATAATACACATTACATGAATTGCAACCATTAGATAAACAATTAGGAAGATCGGCAGTGAAAATTAAAAAAGAAGAGAATCTAAGAGATTTCCCTGGGAAACTTCTTTAGTTATGAGTAGCTCATTTGACGACGAATTAATCAGTTTGACTAATTGGGTTTTACCAATCAAATACAATTTAGGAAAGGTTTAGGGCTGATCGTCAAATCCGTTAAACACTAGTTCAGTAATAATTAATTCAAATTTTTTTAAATGAAAAGCTTTACTGAAATCGAGGAAACCAATTATTATTATCATCATCATAAAATTGTACACGTCCCTAGTGATGTCAATAGTGATTTTAAGTAAAACCGTTGTTTTATTTGACTAGATCAATAGCCGGATTGGCTATGAAGAAATGTTTGTGAAGTAATTTATAAGCGTCAGCTGTGGACATATAATCTCACAGTTCCTGTCTTCATCTGGTCATGTACTCCGACTCATGTGGAGGTCAAAATGGAATTAGCTACCTACGTCGCAGCAGTTTGTCTTGTCGCACTACAAAATTGCGTAAATTTGAATATCATTGATCATACATTTTTAGTTCTTGGACATTTTCTTATTGAAAAAAAAAAGAAAAATTGTAACCTGAAAATTGAGCATCCTCACGATTGGGCTCAACTTATACGCCTAGTAGACAAAAGAAAATCTTTTATAGATCACGAAATGGAGAGGTCTAAATTTTTCGATTTTGCTTGACTTATACTCCTCATCATTGGTAAGTCGAAAACAAGAAACGATGGGCGAAAAGTTTAACTGGAGAGAAGTGAGATGGCTAAAGTATCTGAAAAATAGTAGATGGTTGTTATACAAAAACTCTCTAGATGAAGATGAGGATTTTAAAAATCTCGGTTTAGAAAAACGAGATCGTTAACACAGTCAACAAAATAATATGCTGTTAGATCCAAAACAGGCGTATAGGAATCCAATCCCAATAACAATAGAAAATAAGAAGCAATTATTGGAACTTCTTCCGTATATTTCGGAAGGAAATTGGGATTTTTATAAGGAATTTAATAACCTCCATCGAAGAATTTCAATTGTTTCCGGATGCTTCTTCGGATGAAGAAGAATTTTAGTAATTTTTTTTTGTTTTTTATTTTTTGTATTTTTTGTATTTGTATAATTTAAATTTTATTTCTTCAGTATACATCTTAAACTCCAAAATTAAATTATTTGTATAGTACAAAAGGACCATTAACCTCGATACATCGTAATGTTCTTGAAACGTTTTCCATCATCCTTTGGACAGCATCCATTGGGACTTTTCGTACACAAAGTCGAATTCGTCGATTCATCTGTTTGTATGTCTGATCTTCTCAGACACCCTCGTATACCACTTTGCAGAGTAGAGTCCAAAAATCTTCAATTAGGCATGCCTTTAGTACACGTTTGGATGATTGGCTGTTTTGGGTACAAAATTGATGTTTTCCATGACTAACCAATGGATGGATTTTTCGAATAATGATTCGATTCTAGATCGAGCCAGAATATAATTTTGTCATCTTTATGATTTTTAAAAATATTTTTCAATATAGACATCTGTATTGATTGCTGAACCTTTCAATGATTGAATGTACACCCGAGAAATTCTTCTCTTTATGTAACCGACATTGCTAGGACTATTTTGGATAAAATCAGTGTAAAAACTTATATATTTAACACGATTGATGTACGTGAAATTGAAATAATTTTCATCGTCCATAACCAGCACAATGTTAGGTTTTAAATGATTTCCTCGAAGCAAACAACACTTTTTAGGGATTTCCGTCAATTGTATACCTGCACCCATAAACTCTCTTATTATACAACCATTTTTAACAAATTTTTTCTAAAGATTTCTTTTGAAATTTGAAATGTAAATGATAATTTCCGATTTGACCTTTTTATATTTTTTTTCAGCGACATATTTCAGTTATTGGCGTTTTCTATGTGTCAATGATGGTTTGAAAAATAAATAAACAAGAAAATATTGCTGTACCCGGCGGTTCAATTTTAATATTAATTAAAATTACTTCAGCTTTACCACATGAATTTCGCCTAGTTGGAATCGAATGTTGTGTTTGAAGGCTTCCAGGTTCCTTGGACGATCACTGTAAACCAAGGAATTTATGTATCTTCACAGCAAAACATCACAAGGGGCCAAATCAGGAAAACGTGCTAGCCAGTTCAAATCACCTCTTAGGGATATAAGGCACCCGGAGAATCTGTCTCACAAAACGTCTATGCAAACCCCAGCTGTGTAGGCTGTGGCGCCGTCCTGCTAAAACCAGACGTCTTCCAGCTTCAGTACTTCTAACTAAGGCAAGAAAAATGCTGGATCATGATCAGGTAGATCAGGTAGCGTGCAGATGTGACTGTAACCGCTCAATCATATTCTTCTTATAAACTTAAACTTCCCTTCCCCCTATTTCAAAGCACCCCACATTCAAACGTCTAAGACCCTTGGGAAAGGAGTAATGCTCTCTTCAAATCCATGTGTCTGTCGAAATTATGTTCAAACCTTCAAAGCCAAAGTATTATTCTTCGTTTTCGTATCAACTTAAATATTGACAGGAAGAAACATACGAATTCAAACCTTTACAATAACATTTACAAAATTATTTACAAAATAAATATTTAACTAAATTCAACTATAAAAAAACAAAATCAACTTTAAAAACGGTCACATAATAAAATCAAAAACAAATTCATTTCATAATAAAATTCATAATAAAACAGTTAACAAAAACAAATTCAAATTTAAAATCGAAATTAAAAAAAGAAGATCTTAGAACACAACAATATTGTATACGTACACAGAGAACAAATTTTGGTGTTTTAAATTAATTTTTACTTCAAGTTCCCAATTCTTATAAACTGAGGCAAGTTCAAATCAGCCTCACACTAATTTTGAAGAACATTTTACTTATGAAGTAAATTTTAATAAATTTGATATAAAATTTACTCTAATTGATGTAACATTTACTTCAAATTTATCACGAGGATTGTTTTTTTTCTGTGTGTAGTAGTAATTCAGAATTACCATTTTCAATAGAGCACACAAATTTTCAATCATTCTAAATAAATAATTATTAAATTACTGATAATTGACATTTTTAGATTTGATTAATTTTACTTGTAAATAATACAAATAAATTTAAACAATACTACTCCTACTAAGTATATAATAATAAAAAAATTTATTTGTGTTCGAATTCGAATATGAAAACCATTATAATGGTTTTCAAGAAGTATGCATATAGAAGAGGTAATAATCAATCGAAGAGTTAGTAAAGTGCGAGAGCTTATCATCGAAATAATTAAGATTTATGTTAAATCACTAGTTAATGTCAACAGCATCTATGTATGGTAAATTGATCTGATGGATAAAAATTCATTTACACATTTTTAATTTTGTCTAATTTTTGTAATACTCGTACATTATTTTTATATTTTTTTGAAAAAAACTATAAATCGTTTTAAAATTTTGTTACTCCTCACGGTGTTTAATCATATTACAATTAAATAAATTTTTAAAACACGTAGAGGGAATATATAGGTAATTAAATTAATTATTTTTCGTGCTTTTTATTATTTTAACGTCAAAATGTTGTTCGAATGCCAGTGAAAATTAAGTTTAAAAAAATTATTATGAATATAGAAACTTTCTTTGCATTTGCTTGAAAGAAAATTAAATCAATTTTAAAAAATGAAGTAAATGTTATGCAATAACAAGACAAAAACATAATTATAATTTACTCGGAAACTATAAAAATTTGTACCTGCATTTCAATTATATTCGCACAGAATTTTAAAACACAATAATTACGTCTTGATGTATATGTTTATTTATAATATATTATGATATCTAAAGCTAAAGCAACCTAACGATAGTAACCTTTTAATTTAGGAATAATTATGGTGTAACGAGCCTGAGAGTTTTTTTTATAAAATTATAGAACTATTCGTGTATAAAACGTACGTTCTTAATTGCTTCTTGCTTAAAAAAATATATTACGTGCATACATAGATATATTGCAATTTTGTACTCCTATTATTAATTTTACAAGATAATTTAATTTTTTTCCATGCTATAAAAAATTACGTTATTTGGTTTAGACATTTTGATGTAAAGTTTATGTTTATATTATTTAATTTACATTATTATGCACCAAGGAAACAAATTTTATAAAACTTTTGTATTGAATAAATAACATGAATCATTTTTTTTTTGAATAAAAAAGTGCAGTTGGTAATTTTTTATAGATTATTTTACTATATAAGAGATAAAAATGACATGTTAATATTATAAATTTGAATTGAAAATAAAATCATTTGCAATGGAAGGAAAACTACGAATTACGACCCAAAAAGGGAACGAAAAATGCACTTGGGACGGATATCTTTACATCAAGGTGTAACGGTTCAGAATTGGTGGATCAATTAATGGGGCAAATGTGATGCGGGGGTGCATTTTCGCAGCTCTCAAGTCCGTTGCTTTGTTATTGGTTTACCACGATTTTGCTTTTCTTAAACAAAAATAATATTTCGTTGTTTTGTTTATTGTTGGTGGATTTTGAGAAGTATAAAAATTATGTAGGAGGTCCTGTTTTCCTGATATCATTATCATACATATTTTTCGTGTTAAAATTTTCAAGTTGACAAATTTTTAATTTTGGTCTTTTGAAAAGAGATTTTTAAATTAGCAAAGTGCTACGAAAGGGGGTTTATGTTTTTTTGTATTAGCCCTTCCGATTTATTGGGATTTATTCGCTGTACTTAGCATTGAAGATTGTTATCGATTCGAAGATATTTAATCTTATCTCCTTTGGAGGATTTAGTATTCAGATTTCTTTTTCATCTTTACAACTTCTTGAAAATACGAAAATTACTATAGGGAAAATTGACCCTCAACAACATCTGCGAGGGTCTTTGTTTTACGTCTTACCTTCCGTTAGTAAACTGCTGTCCGAGTTTAACCATCCATTGTGTCGTTATTATTACATCGGTAATCGTCATTTCACAGGAAGAATAATTGACTGCATACATTTCAATTTTGGGAAACTTCAATCCGTTTCAACCCTAATTTCACAAGTGGAAATATCTACCATCTTAGTTGTACCGTTAACTACCATCTGCCACGACTTCGTATCAGCTCAAAAGATAAGTGTTTCGTGCCGTCTATGTTATTTCTTATTAATTGTTATTGATTATTTTTGTTGCGCCGTGATTTTGGTTAAACTATATTTACCACCATCAGTCACGAAATTGTTTTTGCCTTCTAATTGGAATTGATTGTATAAACTTTGTGTAAGACCAAGCGAAAAGCTATTCGCGACTTTTTGTTACCATTTATTTTTTTTTTGGGTTGGATAAAACCGAAATTTGGCGCCTTTTTTTACTATCCAATATAATCACGTTAACCAATTCTAGTGTATATTCTTGTACCACTTTCACTTTTCCTTTTTTTGAGTTTCAGTACCCTACCGTTCGTGGTTCAGGTAGTAGCACGCTTACCACGTGGCACTTAGAGCAAAACATTCAACCCTCCCAATTATTATTGTTATCAGTTTTAAAACTCATCAACCACCTTTTTTTTTGTATTTAGTAGCTAGCCAGGGCATTGCCACTTTTTACCCTGAGATTGGGATTTCTACCATCGAATCCTTTCGCTCAATTTTGAGCGTGGCAAAGGACAAGGTATACCTACCTATACATAGGTCCTGTATGTACCTATAGTATAATTTAATATAGTATTATTTTGAATAAAATATTAAATAATAATAAAGAGAATATATTATAATACTAAATATTATAAGAATTTGTTATTAAATATTATTTTATTAATGTTTCTATTGAAAAAAAATGTATCGAATTTCCCGTCGCCTAATTGACCGGTCGCCTAATTGGGGTCGCTTAAAAAGCCCGTCGCCTAAAATAACAGCGCCCAATTGACCGTCGCCTATTTGGCGTCGCCTAATTGTCGTCGCCTAAATGACGTGTACCCATATATATCGGTTACGATTTCCAATCTGCTAATGAAAATTTTGGAAAATCAATAGTTTAAAAAATCAAAAACGACATAATTATCACATAACAGGTCAGGATTAAAACATTTATTTTTTTATTTTTCACATTATATTTTTTATAGCATATTATTTATTCATATTCTGTTTAATATTTTTAATCCTGATATGATAAGTAATAATTAAGTTCTTTTGTATTTTTTAAACTATTGATTTCCTACGTATTGTATTTAACTAAACTTTTACTTAAAAATTTTATGCTAATACCTACTATATAGTATATACATATACCGTAAAATGGGGTGAATAGAATCGCTGGGGTGAATAGGATCAAGAAATGGGAATTTGTTTAAAAAATTGTAAAATTCAAATAAAGGACGATTCAGATATACCCGACATGCACAGACCTGCACCGGCACGTACCGGACCGACAAAATATTAAGCAAGCATTTGAAATGGTTAAATTCACTCTTAGTCGACCGTCACCGTACAGACACAGCACGGAACGGACCGACAACGGTGGACATACTTTTGAGGAATGTTTTGCAGGTGCCGATACGTGTCGGTAGGTATTGTATGTGTATGACATATGTATAATATATGTCGTGTACCCATATTCTCTTTCTTTTTTTCTGTTTTTCATCATCTATAACAGCTACTATGGCCAAATCTTCCGAAAATAAATGTTTAAACAATTTTACAGCGGAATCTTTACGATATCTACACAGCTTCTACGTACATAATATGAATGTACGTTTCAAAAACTGTCTATGCTAATGTGAACACTCGCCAATTTGTCGGTCCGGTACGTGCTGTTGCCGGTCTGTGCATATCGGGTATATCTGAATCGTCCTTAACTCAGCAAAACCTTTATATTTTACGTTGATGGGTTCCGTATATCACAGTCTTGTAAAGGTTGGTAATATCCCGTCATCCTCAGGTAGTAGGATTACGATTAAACACTACATATAAAAGCATCGCTGATCCTGTTCACCCAATGGTAGGTGAATAGGATTAGCGATTAAAAATTAAATTATATGGCACGCCACTGCGTATAAAAAAAATTTGGCATCGGAAATTAATAGTCGAGGTATAGACTGATGTTTTGGTACGTATAATAAAATTCTATAGGAATAAAATCTTTTCCAATGCAAAGCAAATATTGGGATGTTGGAGCGCAGCATGAAAACAAATAAATCGTTGATCAACGTTTCGGTTTATTAACTAGGAACCATCTTCAGAACTAAAAAAGAAGAAGACAACAAGTCAAACACAAACGGCAACAATATAGTGGTCTCACACTCACCAAACAATTCAAGATCTAATACGTTTTAGCGCTAAAAAATTCATTTCCTCGGAAGAGGGAAAACATAGCACGTCGGGTAACATAATCAACCACGCCAATAATAAAATACAAAAATATCTACTATAGTCCGACCGCTATGTTAAAGATATATTCACAATAAGGTCAATAAGCGTAAAAATAAACAATATAAAAACATACATCTCTCCGATGAATAAAGACGTCATTCAAGACCAAACAACGTTCAAAAAAAAATTGTAATAAAAAACATCAATCAGGAGCGAAAAAACACGATACAATCGCAAGCCAAAATACAAGAACATTAAGGGAACTATAAAATTAGTTGGAAAGGGGAGGGGGTCAAAAATACCACAGGAACCTAAAAAAGCAGAAAACCAAACGTTCAACACAGCTACGGTGGATCAATGTTAATCAATCAAGCTAAGGTAGCTTCTAAGTAGATTCTTATATCCAGCATTGATAATTATAATTAGTTTGTTTATTGATGTTATTATCAGAAATAGAGATATAAGCTGCCTTCAGAAAAGTCCTCTTCTGATAATCAGACTCCGTATTCAGAATGTCGACATCCTCCGATGAAAAAATATGTAGGTAATTATCTATATGTTAGGATAGGCCAGTCTTCTTCGACCCAGTTCTTATGTCTTATTTGTGCTGTTTAATTCTATTAGACAATCTATGTTTAGTCTGACCTATATATTAAGCATTGCAGCTGCATCTAACACTGTATATAAGGTTATTTCTTTCCAATATAGGTATTTTATTCTTGGTTTTCGAAAAAAGTAACCTGTTAATAGTGAAGCGATTGTGAAAAGTAATGATGAGTTTGCTGCTTTTAAGTGCTTCCTTTATAATTCTGCTGATTCTATTAGCCAACCAAGGGTGGAAAGTTATCTTACAGTATTTGTTGGTCTGTGCAGCTTCGCTTAACTGGGGGTCTGCTTCTTCAATCATTCGTGTCTTTCTCTTGAATAGTGCACAATCAATAAGTTTACTGGGGAAGCCATTCTTAAGCAGTTAAGACTTAAACTCATGAAGTCTGATGCCAACGATGTTATGAAACACATAGTTAATAATTCTGTTTTTCAAAGTATAAACCACACTCATCTTCTGCTTAAGAGGGTGTGTCGAGTTGTAGTTCAACAGTCTATTAGTGGATGAGCCCTCATCGGATAGACTGTTGAACTCGGTTTGCCATTAAAAAAGAAAAAGATAAGAAGATAACTTTGCTGGACAATAACATTGGTCAACTTTATGCTATATTAAATGACATCGTACATCCAGAAAAGAAGTCAGATTTAATGTACAAAGTTCACTGCAATAACTGCAATTTAGTATATATTAAGCAAATAAACCAATAGCTTCACAAAAGATCGAGTGGACATAATATTTCAAGTATACAATGTAACAAACGTAAATCTACAGCTACTGCTAAACATATTTTAGTCGATGGACATGATGCAGATTTTAACAACGGCAAAATAATCAAATCTGTTACTAACTACAAGGATAGACTTCTACAAGAAATGATCTGTATTAGAAGAGAAAAGAACGCAGTGCATAGAAAAACTGATATAGACGGCTTAAGCAACATCTATAGCCATTTTACTCGTCTAGTTTCCACCAGCACGCATTGGAGTTAATTTTTTCCTATTTTGACTGAAACTCATTATAGATTGTTCCTTAACTCACAGATATACATATCAGGCTCACCACTTGACATAAATAACATTATCAACAATAAATAATAGTTTGACATTGGTACATTGCTGGTCTCTCTGCAATAGGTTACTTTTAAATCCAAACAAAACACTTGCAATGTGTATGGGCAGTTCTCATCACTGTTCGAAAGCAGCTATAAACAAACGAGTCGAGTGTTTTACCAAAGTAAAAAATCTTGGATTAATATGAGCTAGCGATCTGTTCTTTGCTGCTCATGTCAATAAGATCTCTAGCAAATGCTATTTTGCATCTATCAAAAATATAATATGAAATGATATTTGAAAGATCAATTGAAGTACAAGCTTCAAGTACTGCAAAATAATGTTTGCCTTTGCTTTGCATATGACATTGGATATAGGGACCATGTTACTCCATATTGCACTGCACAAAAAATAATAAAATTAGATCTTATTCTTTACAGTACAGTTGTTTACCATATTTAAATCGGCACATCCTACTAGCTATCTTAACGATTTTCTAATCAGTAGATCAGACTGCCACAGATTATTTATTTTTATATGAAAATTATTTAAAATTACATTTAATTTTTTTATTAAAATTTTTTTTTTAATTTAAAGTATTTTCGTTACTACTACCACCATTATAATTTTATTTTTATATTAAGATTAGTTACTATTACCAACTCAGTTTATTTGTCCACCTAAATTTTAAATTATCAGAACAGAAACAACTTATCTTATTTTACTTATTTATTAAAAAACAGTACATTTAGGCGTACTTTAACCTGTCAGAAAGTACAAAGGACAATCGCCCCAAAAAACAGTACCTACTGTCCTCCTAAAATAAAAGCCCAAAATACTAAGCTTATTCAAATTATTTATTAATAACTTAAAATATGAATTTTTTCTCAAAGTTTTCAAATATAGTTTCAGTAATAAAAACGATTCCCAACATATTAAGCTTCGTGTTTCTAACAAAACTTTTCAGTCGTACATGTTACCTCTAACTAAGTACAACTTACTAGATGTACATACTATATATTTTTGGAATAAGTGGCGTTTGTTATATTTTTCTTGCAAGTTAAGTGTTAAATTACAAATTGATAGAGTAAATTAAATTATTTCGTCAATAAGGTAAATTGATGAGTACAGATATCTCTTTAGCTACCCATTTGTTATTTTATTATCGAAGTAAGTAAATAGTTATTACCTTTAATTAAATATTTAAAAATCATGAACTTGATGAATTGATTAATTTTTTATTATTTATATAATCAATATTATGCTGTTCATTATAAAATATTGAGTGACTGCCTCCAAGTGGTATCACAAATGGCAATGTGTGCATGTCTGGATGAAAAAATTATTTATTCTAGATTGCAAACGTCACGAACATTAGAATGCAAAAGTTTTAAGCAAATTTTAAAAGCAGTTGAGATATTATAGTCAAATTGAAAATGTTACATTAAGTAATAATAATTTTACCCCAAGAGAAGTAATTAAATTATATACAATGTTACATAACTGCAAATCGGCAGATCAATTCATTGAAAATCAAAATTTATTCAAAAATAAGCAATACCAAGATGCTTATTTGAAAAAATTGCAGGATCAAAAAGAAGTGCGTATTTAAAACTTTAAGAAAACCTTTCATTTTAATATGATATTGCTTTAAGATGCGAGAAATGTTAAATAAATATTATCCGTGGAGTACTGGTAACGAAAAACCAAGACATCTGCGTAATTTGCGTTTACAAGGATTATTTCCAATTGGAGATTACTTAAAGGTAAACATTATTCTTTATTAAATATTTATTTTTTTCCAAACTTTATTTGCTGTTTGTAACAACTACGATCATTTATAGAAATGAATGTGAATATGAATCCATGAAATCTTGTTTGAAATCGTTTCAATTTTTCATAGGTTTCTCACTATGTCATTCTGTTATTAGGCTAAGCAATACTAATTGTCCATTTGTGAGTGATAAAATATACAGCGGGGAGTTTATTTCATGATACTTTAAAATTCATAATACAAATCATTTCACGTCATCAATATTCAGTATTTTCGTCTACCTGGGGTACTTTTGAATAAAAGAAATTTTCTACAAAGTTTGTAAAAATAGCTTCTCTACGATGGCATTTGCTATATTGTAAAAAATTATGGTGAAAGTTTCCTGAGAAAATTTGAGAGAAATTCCAATTTTTTTTGGTGACTTTAGGAACCAAAAAATGATTTTTATAATTATTACCTAAAAAAAATTTATTTTTTCCAATTTTTAAATATAGAATGTATGAAACATAATCAAAGAAAATATAATAAAATAATGATATATTGCCCATTTTAAAAAATGCATAACTAATAACGTAATGCAAAAAGTTACTAAGTGCATGATCTTGTTTGTTGTATCCCTTAAATTTAGTTTAAATTGAAGTATTTTCTTCAATATTTGTTCAAATTTAGAATGTTATTAATTTTTATCATGCCAATATCGCCTTAAACTTAAATAAACCACTAATTTTGTGACTTTTAATTAACATAACATTTTTTTTCTAATTTCCTAGTTTTCTATTTGCCATTTTTAATTTTTATTTATATTTACTATATTATTTTATTATTTTTCAACTATCTTAAGTAACCAGCAATATTATGAATTTGTAGATAACTTATGTTTTTACTGCTCATTAATATGTAGTATTAAAAATCATAATTTACTAAAAAGCATAAAAAATATAATAATATACTATATATTATATACTTTCAATGTAAAAAAAATTTAAAAGTGATAAGTGGGTCCTTATTACTCTCTGGTACCTTATCTAATGAAAAAAGCAAGCAGTGCCAAATATATAACAATAAAAAATGGTTGAAGTTAATAGCGAAATATTTTGGTAATTTGTTGATCACAATTATTTTGTAGTTTAGTAAATCTTTTTATTTAAATTTTCCGCATTTATAGGTAATTATTGAATTTTGGTATAATTTTAGGCTAAACGCTTAGTAAGTCCTTTGCGTTATTTAACAGATGAAAATCGCTTTAAACAAAAAAGTATTAGTGTTAAACAACACCATGCAAAAAATTTATTGGATAGTTCTTTTTGTTGTAGACCCGATGTAAAAGAAAGAGAAGATTACAAAAAGCAATTAGGTAAATTAAAATTTATGTAGAATAAATTTAGTATTAAGCACACACGTGTACATACTACTAACTTAATACCTGCATTTCGTTAGAATCTTGCTAAAATAGTTAATTAATGTGCAAATTTACTTAGAAAGCTAATCAACATGCGTGTAAATATATAAAACACTTTCCATTTTATCTAATGATGACATCATTAATTGCTTACAGAAAAACAAATCATTGAAAGAAAAAGGAAAGAAAAATTAGAAAAAGAAAACAACATTTTATTTTATAAAAACTCTGTAAGTATACTGTAAATTTTGTGTGAACATACTTATAGTTCTTTCAAGTTTTCAACAGATCCTCCGTGGGGTAAACCTGGTCCTGGTGGTAAAATTTGGAGACCTCCTGGTACTATTGGATACAATTTTATGAAATCTCTTGTAACGTTATAACAATTCCGTATTCATACAAAAAGTTCTAATTAAGTTTGATGTACAGGGTTGGTCTACAGATCGACTATTAAAAAATTTAGATCTTGAACGTAACAAATATAATAATAACGTTAATGAAAAATATGAAGAATTTAAAAATACGACTGTACAACCACCGAACCAAATTATTACAACTAATTCCTTTACTTCACAAAGCGCTCAAAAAACATCTAACGTGACACAAAATGTTTCAAAATCTGGAAAACATTTGCTGCCACCCGTAAAAATTAAAAAGGAAAATGAAGGTACAGATCTTGTTGCTCTTCTTGCAAAGCAAAAGAAGTTTTCAATTAAAATTCCGTTATGTAGTACAGATGTTACCCGAGGTAATTTGAAAGAGTAAGTTTAATTAATATTCTTATAATAATTAGATATTAGAAATTACTATTAACGTTATTTACTTAGAAACTTAGATACCTAACAACAATAAGTCCACTAATTATGAAATTAGATTTGCATTAATTTTGAGTTTAGTAATTTTGTCGTGTGTATTTTGCGAACCGCAAAAGTTTTAAAGTTTACTTTAAAATTCAATATTTATTGATTTATTAATTTCGCGTTATTAATTATTATTATTGTAGGCATGAAACTATTAAGTAAAAATACTGATGATGATGATGATGATGATAATAATAAATCATAATAAATACTTTTTTCTCATAATCGATAAAAATTTATCGTGACGACACATTTTCAAAATTAAAACAAATAATTGACTTTATTCCCCATACATCGCCCTAAGATTCCCATACAATATTATACACGATAATAAATACTAAAATGTTAAATTAAAGAACAGTACTTATAATATATCTATTAGGTAAATAAATATTTACGATTCAAAAACAATGGGTAAATATGAGGCAGATTTATATGTAGTGTATACATTGGGAATTACTAGATATATACAAGAATTTACCATGGATTACGTTTGGTCGTTGTTTAGAGTCAAATGCAGATATAGAAAATTTTGAATTAAATTATGGCTTTTGCTGCTTTGGCGAAGCAAGAGCGCCAAATTCAGAAACTCCAAACTACGCTTCTGCTAACTTCACCCCAAGGTTATGATTAGTGATTACGTGATTACCATAGCTATTATTAATATTATTGGTATTAAGATTGTACTTAAAAGACTAGTAGTTAAATTAGGAATATTAATTCATCAAAAATTATGAAAGTAATCAATTATTAGAATACTAATTTACAGATCTTCAAAAGGAATAATCAATATTAACCACCTTTCAAACAATTCTATTTGGTATGAGTAATTTTTATTTGTTAACTATTATTAAGTAGAAGTAGCTTTTTCAACTCTTAGTACATCTTTTTAAAAACTATTTAAGGTCGAATCCAACAAATTCAACTTACATGAATGAGTTGATAACTCAAATGAATTTAAAGAAGAATCGATTAAAGGTAGGTACGCAAATAGATAAACTTTGCGTGATATGCTGTAATCTGTTTATATTTAGCATGTTAGCTATAGAATTTATAATTTATGTTAGTTAATCAAATGGTTAGTATTGTATATTTATTATCTATTCATACGTTTTTATAATAAAGTCTGTACTATAATAACTAAAAATTAATATTTCGCTAGCATTCAATAAAAATTATCAGTAAATCAGTAAATTTAAAAAAAGTATTCAATTTCGAAATTTGGTTCAAACGATCATCATAGATATTATCATATCGACTCCCTATATGAATAACATTGTAACTTGACTTGCAATCTAACTATATTTTATATACGGTTGGTCTCATAAGAAGTGAGACACTCATATATGTTAACAATGTTAATTTTTCCTTTTCAAAACTAATTTTGACACATAACAATCAATTTTACAGCAAAACTTTTTAGCCATTTCTTCTTGCAAATTTCATTGCCTTTCATTTCGTTCATATACATTTTTCTATTTTGTCGAGACTGTTTACCCGAGTATGGCACGAAAAGGCTCAGGGCTGGCAAAAAAGGTGAGATTATGCTCTTAAAAACTTGTTTTCACAATTACAGAAGTAAAGTGATGCTTTTAAATATACTTATAAAAAAATAGTTATAAAGTAATACTTTTTTGCGCCATTATTGCGCGCTATTGATCTGAAATTTTGCATATGGCTTCTTACGACAAATCGCTGGAGGTTTACTGTAACAGGGGTAAATTTTTTGCTCCGTTTTTCGATATCTAGCGCCGTTTTCGAGTTATTGCAATTTCAAAATCTCAAATTTAGTTTTAATATTTACGTTGCTATGAAAAATATTCAGCGGGTGAATTTATGTCAAAAATTAATCACTTCCTAAAATTGTTTCTACCATTATCAAACATGCTTAAACAAACTAACAAAAAATTAGGTCAAAATGTCACGTTTTGCAAATAATTCTCTTCAACATAAAATTGAATCTACAAAGTTATTACAATTTCAAAATCAAGGAAAATACTGGGATGGAATCTCATTAATCCATTCATGCGCGTAGATGTGGGAAAATATTAGACCCCATTCTTGAGTGCAATACTCTGTAAAACACAAAAAATATTGTCATCTATATTTTGGAAACGCTGCGACAAAATAGAAAAATGAATATGAACAAAAATGTAGAGAATCAAGGTTTCAAAAAGAATGCCTAGTATTTATTTTTCGTCGCACCGTTTCTAGATACAGATGATAATATTTTTTGTGTTTTACAGAGTCTTGTTTAACTCTCTGTCAGTCAAAAACGATGAGACAAAATAGAAAAATGTACAATAAACAAAATTGAACGTAATGAAATTTGCAACAAAATATGTCTAGAAGGTGTTGCTATAAAATCGATTGTTGTGTGCCAAAAATAGTCTTAAAAAGGTAAAATTAATATTGTTAACATAGAAGTGCCTCACTTCTTATGAGACTAACTGTATACAACTATATAATTATAGTTATCTAACTCTACTGTAAATGGCTTCACCAAAAAAAAATCTATAATTATTTTTGACAATTTTTTTTTCAATTAATTCTACTAATTTTTAACAAAATGATATCATTGTTACTGTAATATAGATACAGTTAAATAATCTTTAAAATGCTCTTCTGAAAATTAAGCCAAAGTGAGTTAAATGTTATTCATACCAGGTGTCGATTATATTATGCCATGATTGCATTGGCGTAACTATCTGTATTAGATGTGTTCGACCGAACAAGTGTCCGGGCGTTTAAAGGCCCAGCCCTAATATGACCAACAATATGAAATATTTTATGTATATCAAGTTAAATAGAGACTACTGTTACAAAAATTACTAAGAGATGAATATACAACTGAACAAAAACAGTTCCTAGTAGAAATTGAACCACGTCAACTCATTGGACCCTTTTCTCTAAATAGCCAATATAATCTTATGTATTTTCTGTTTTTTTTTTACATATTTATATTTTCGTGTTTCAAAATGCAAAATTTGAATATTTTTGAATTATTTTATTTATTTTGAAATGAATTTGTTTATTTTTGTTAATTTTTAATATTTAAGTTTTATTTTGTAAATTATTTTTTTGAATTTCGCAATTATGCGCGAAACTGTTAAAGTTGGTAGGATTTTTAGAAGAGTGGGAGCTTTTTGCCGGCGTAGTGGTCAAGAGGGCGGAAGTATTCCGTTAAGCTCTTGTTAATTTTGAGATTTGTGCCTAGTTTTTGGCATTTTATAATTTGATTTTGAATTTGTGAGATTTGATTTGTTTAATTAACAAATAAAGAAGTTATTTTAGGTGAGAATTTTTGATATTTTTGGATTCTGCGTTTTGTTATCAAAGTTGATAATATTTGGTATTAATTGTTAATTGGAGTGGATAATTTTGGACGTTAATTAATTAATTGGATTAAAATTTGGATAACAAAAGAATTGGTTTGGATAAATTAAAATTAATAAAATTAAAATTGCAAAGGAAAAGCGAAGTTTGTATTCGCGCGTCGCACCTGGGTGATAAGCCGTGCACACTATCGCCGTTCCATTTTACAATATTAAAGTTTTATTTTTGAAGTTATTTTAATTCGATTTAAATTGGAAAAATTATTTTGGATTGATTTTTGGATTTGGAAAATAAATTCGTGCGGTTCAAAGCACACATGCAGGAACCGACTATCTGAGCGTCTCGTGTTTACCGACTATTGAGTTAGTTGGGAAAATTTAAAGTGTGGCAAAGGTTTCGTTGGGGTTGTATTTTACCAATTGAAAATACCACTACAATATATATTTATACATAATAATATGTATTTCTGATTTTCGTTTTTTTTACCTAAAATTAATTTTAGCAAAACATCCTTAAACTAATTTTTAATAAAACTAAAATAGCAATATTTATTGGGCAAATACATTTCATAAACACAAATTTAAAAAAAAATGTTATGTTAATGGTCAGTTGAACTCTGGAACACAGGCCCATGGTTGCATTTACGGCATTGCACTAGTTGGTAATAATTCTTTTAGTATTATCCTCTGAAAAGGGATTCAGCTCGAGATTGACTCAGTTTTTAACTTGATCCAAATAGAGTAGCTGAAAACTTAGTTAACTCAAGGGTTAACTCTCACCTAAGCTTTATACACTAGACCTTAATATTTACTTACACGCTTGCTTCAAACAAAAAGTTATCCAACAGCTCTTAATAAATCATATACATTCTATATACTACGAGGGAGGGCTGATAAGTACCCGTGTTTGACAAGAGTTGGTGCAATACAACCTTAATATTATAAGTATCCTTGAATACCATCTTTCAAACAACTCATATCAAAATTTCATTGCGATATATCCAATAGCGTATTTGCTACACAAGTTTGAAGTGAACAACTTTTTACATTTTTTAATTATTGAAAAAATTCAATATTGATCAGTTTTTATAACTTTTTTTTCGATTGGAAAACTTACGAATAAATCAACGAAAAATTAGATACTGTTTACGGGGACCTTTCACTTTCGATGACAACAATTCAATTTTGGATTATTGAATTTAAATGTGGTCTAAAGAGTGTTCTTAACATCAACGTCCAGATCGTCCAAATAAACAAGGTACGGAAGAAATGGTTAAAACAATTCATGATATCGCATCGTCAGACCCCAGAGTAAAATTGCGTAAGATAGCTGAGGCTGTAGACATCTCAAAAATCGTATGAACAATATTTGACACGATCACCTATATATGAAAAATCTATCCGCGCGATGGTTGCCGCATTTGCCACAATCAACAAAAACGTGCATGTGGAACCACTTCAAAGCAACGTTTAGATATGTTTAAGCGTAACACAAATAATTTTTTGCGTCGTTTCGTGTTTGTAGGTTAAACATGAAACATTTGAGACAAAAATACAGTCATAAAAATTGATAGAAGCTGAATCTACCGGTCCAAAGATGACAAAAGTGGTTTCTTTGTCCATAATGGTTATGGTTACTATTTTTTGGGGTTCTCGTGATATAATTTTTACCAACTATCTTAAAAAAGGAAAGACAATGAATAGGGCAACATTGTATAATATTATTGGATTTTTTGGCCCACATTTTGGTTCAAATTTTGATCAAATTTTGGTTGAATTTCAATGTAAAATGGCTATTTTAGAAAGTTTGTTAAATTGTATTATTTGGAAGAGATAAAATAATTTGAAATGCGTTAAAATAAGTGTATTAAACTAAAATAAGACTACCTTGAAAATTAAAAAAAAAAAATTATCAGCCCGCCCTCGTATCCTCCTATCTATATTCTATATTGTAGTAGTATATTGTATAAGTATATCTACTAGATTTTAGTCAAAATGAGCAAATTCAGAAATGCTAATCTGCTTATTAATTCAAATTTTGGTATAACTAATACATATTTTAGACTTGAAGCAGGGTAACATGTAGCGCCGCGGTGTCGAAAAGTAAATTAAACTGTACCACAGTTTATTTTACTTTTCAACACCGCGGCGCTGTTGCTCCATTTATGGATGTTCTATTTAAAGACTCATACTGGCGAAAAACCATACCAATGTGCTATTTGGGATATTGAATTTTCCCAAAAGAGCAATTTAAATCTCCATTTACAAACCCATACCGGAGAAAAGCTATTCGAATGTTCTTTTTGCGGTTATAAATTTGTTCAAAAAGCTAGTTTGAGTGAACATTTACTAACTCACACCGGCGGAAAGCCGTTCAAATGTTTTGCTTGCGATTATAAATGTTGGTATTCGAAAAAGTTATTTGAGAAAACATTCACGAGTATATTTTATTTAATATTTAATTTACTTTTATTCAATTTATTATAAATATGTATTTTATTCAATATTAAATAAGTAATATTACTCAATGTTAAATAATCAAATTAAGCTCTTGACCATAACCAAGCAATTGAGAATTGAATTCACAGTTTGAGGTTATGTTTTCAATGTTTTTTGTAGTTTTTGCAGCAGTAAATAAAATCTTTATATTTAATATAAACATAAATCGAGTATTTTAAATAGAGAGATATACCGGGAGCTGAATGAGTTAGCCGAACATAGGAAATTAACATGTAAAAACTTATTTATGCAAATTCCTGCTTTCCTAATTATTTTAGAGAAAAAATGAAAGACATAAAAATAATGCAGAAATCTAAACTACAAATGATAAGAGCATTAAATTTCATCTAACTTTTACTTAAAAGGCCAAAAAATGCTTTCGAAATTGTTAAAATTTTCATTTATCGCACTGGCCATGTAATAAATTCAATTATTTAATTTATATTTTCCAAAATAATTACCATGGAAACTTTCATGGTAAGTCCGATAAATGAAACTTTTAACAATTTCAAAAGTATGTTTTGGCTTTTTAAGTAAAAGTTAGATGAAATCTAATGCTCTTATCATTTGTAGTTTATATTTCTGCACTATTTTTGTGTCTTTCATTTTTTCTCTAAAATAATTAGGGAAGCAGAAATTTGCATAAATAAATTTTTACATGTTAATTTCCTATATTCGGCTAATGCCCGTATTCACCAACTACAAATAGCACTATTTGTCGAATAAAATGACATTATTACAATGCAAAACAATGCAAAATTTTGTTTTAATTCGACAAATAGTGCTATTTGTAGTTGGTGAATCCGGGCATTACTCATTCAACACCCGGTATACAAAATTTTTCACACGTATTTTGCTGTTGGCAAAATATTTAAACATTTGATTATATACATCTCAAGGTACCTACCCCCTGGTCCCATTTGAAATTTTAAAGTGTAGGTAGTTGGTGGTTAGGGGGTGGAAAATAAAATTTAAACTGTACTAGTTTTGAAAGTCCCCTATCCTTTTCTAAATCGATGTGTATTTTGTTTTCTTCAAATTTTTTCAAAAAAAGAAATGATTTCAACTGGATAATCTGGAAATAATCACCCGAAATGTACATATACGTGATACAGTATATATGATGAGTACAATTATTTCACAATACGTTAGATCAGCAATCACCAACTGGCGGATCGTCGACTTAACATTTTTGTCCCTTCTAATTTTCAATATAAACTTAATGTAGTAAATAGAATTTGGAAAACCAAATTTCCAAAAATATTTCTTTCAAAATTGATTCTGTTCCTGAATTAAAATCCAAATTTTGATTTAAATAAATTTCAATATAAACGAGAACGTTAAATATTCAAGATAACTTACCAATCTGCCATCGTATCAAATTATATCATATATTTGCTTTAAATTTATTATTATAATAAATTTTACTATTAAAATTAATTTTATCAAGATTCCAAATCCAAACTAGCTTCTCTATTTTATAAGTTTGCAGTCCAAACATTGATTATCTAAAATAAAGTAATCCTCATCCAAAAATCATCAATTTGATTCAAAATTATATTGAATAAATATTAATCCAAATAAATAAAATTATTCATTAATAAATAATTTCACTTGGTCATTTTGGCGAAAAAGCCCTGTCTTGTTCTCTAGTTAAAATTTGAAATAAAGTCCTATTTACCAATCAAAATTCATTCCCAAACAGCTATTGTCAGAACTAAGCTCAAGTCGACAATTTCTACAAAAGCTGTAAAGTACTTATTTTGACAATCCAAACTCCAACTTTTCTACACATACTCACAAGTATGTAAGTTTGACGACCCATATTTAGTTTGTTCAAGCCAAGTTTGTCAAGTTCCTTGAGAACAATTTTATTAGCACTATTAAAAATATTAAACAATTAGTTAATACTTATTATAACATTATAATTATAACTTATTAATACCAATAACTTATTAATAAGTTATATAGGCTAAGCAAAATAATATGGTAACACCTTTTAGGACATTCTGTATAATATTTATTTTTCATTTTAATTTTGTTATCAGTTGTTTATTTCGTTTTACAATGTTTTCTTATTTTATAACGAATTAATTTAAAAATATTTACTATTTACAGCAAATGAAAAGTAATCAAGTGAAGACGGAATCCCAACATTTTAATACGTTAGATAAGTTTTGGGGAAAACCTGGTCATGGTGCTCCAAAATCATCTATTAAAAAAAAATGTCTGAATTGTATATTATATTATAATTTTAATCATAGCCTATGTAATAGATAAGGTCTCGTTAGCGCATTACCGAACTTACTCTATATTATGTAGTATATTTCAATAAAAAATCATGTTAGAGAAATACATTTTTACTAGTGTTCATGATAGTATATATATATAGTACTTACTAAATATATGGATAGGTACTAATTTATCATTGTACGATATCTATCTATGAGTTATTAACAATTTTAGTTAATAAAATTAAAGAATAATAAAAAAATACGAAGGGATATTAATTTTTTTAGTATTTATATATTTTATTTTAATAGTTACAATCGAAAAATAAATATCGCAAAAAATTTATATATAACATGATTGAAATTTTCTTTACAAAAAGGTGGAAGAGTCCAAACGAACGTCAGATATTGGGAGAGGAACTTAACATTTTTCTGTTTGCAGGTCATTGGAATTTATTTAAAAATCTATTAAAATTCTTTGAATAAACAGGTAAAATGAAAATAATGAAGCAAAATGGTACCATACCACTATAAAGTGTTAGTAAATTTAAAATCGCAATGAAAATTTAATAATCTAATTAATTGTATAATCATAAGATTTTACTCATAAGTAAAGTAGGTACGTAAGTTCTAAAATTTATTAACTAATATAATATATTTTTCAAAAAACTTACTTTTTGAGTTTAATTCATTTGATTAGAAACTCAATAAAAAGTTGTTTACGAAATTTAATTTAAGGGTTTTGATGAACAAAATTTAAAACACCTATTAGTTTTGAAAAAAAATTAAATTATTGTTGAATATAGAAGTCGTTGAAGTTCAAACGAAGCCCTATCGATTGACAGCAAAATGACGTAAAAAGTTTTAACAAATGGAAAGATTGAAAAACAAATCCCCAAAAAAAATTTCGAGAATAACTCCGCGACGGTTGAGGCTCAAACGACGAGAATGGAAGCTCAAACGAAGCTCTAATGTTCGACACCAATTTTACCCCAAAATTCGACTTTGGAGTACAACGTGTCTACAGCCCCCCGACGGAAGTTCATTGATGCTCAAACAAAGCTGAAACGTTTGACATCAATTTTAATCCAAAATTCGACTTGGGGGGAGCAACAGCGACTTGTAATTATTTCTTTTTTTAATACTATATTAATAATTATTGGGTTTGTTTTCTTCAACAAAATTATTTATTTAAAATAACTCTTAATATGGAATAGTTATTATTTTATTAACATGTAAAAATATTTTACTAAATTTTACAATCATTAATTTTTCTAACATGATGTACATAAAACAATAATTTATTGTATTTAATAAAATAACTCTTGTTCATCTTTTCTTTTCTGTCTAATGAAATGATTGAAAATAATATTTGAAAAAATACTTATAACTTCGTCGAAATTTTTCTTCACATAGATTGTAAATTATTATTTATTATAGTACTTAAGTAGTAATAATAATAGCCCTCATTATTTTCATTAATAGTAAAGAGAAAAAAGTTTTTAGTGTGTTCTCAAGCCACCCCTTGTACAATAGGTGCATGCGCGTTGGCCTCAAACTTTTCTATTTAGATTGTTTTCAGCCTTTCTTTTTTCTGCTTTTGGTACAAACAAAAATTTTTACGATACAAACAGGTACAAACGAAGTACAAACAATTGCACTAAGTCTGATTTCAATATTTTGAAATGGGGGTGCTGACATGTCTCTGCCACCCCCACTTTGATTGTGCTGTAACTTTTTTGCCTTTTTGGTACAAACGAACATTTTTGCGGTACAAACCGGTACAAACAATTTCACTAAGTCCGATTTCAATATTTTAAAGTGGGGGTGCCGGGGACATGGAGCTCCAATAGCTGCCTCTAAAATCATTGCGACTCCACTGAAGATTTCAATTCAAATCCATCGTGTTCCTGGGCTGAATCTATGGAAGTACAGGCAAGTACAGGAGAAGAAAGAAGAAATTACGGAGATCGAATATGAGTCTGTAAATGAATAATAAATATCAAAATTGAAAAATGTTTTCAGCAAGATACGAAATGTCGAACCAGATTTTTGAATTAAAACATAGTAGATTAGGCCTACTGGGGAAAACCACTTTAAAAAACACGCCTTGTACTATCCTCAAATCCTAAACAATCCTAAAAACAACTGCCCTAATCCCCTAAAAACGAAAAATTGAAAAAGTGTAAACTGCTCTCCTAACAAAAAGGTAGTCAGTAATCCCAGTTGTAAACTACCCTCCAAACAAAAAGATGTAAACTGCCCTCCAAGCAAAAAGGTTGGCACTAATCTGATTTATACAAAGTACATGGTGATACAGCAATTAAATGTATTTATAAAAAATATTATTATTATCAGTTAAAATTAATAAATTTTTAAATAATAATTTTTATGAATAAATTTTTTACAACAAAAGTATTTATTATAATCACATCACATAATAGTATATTATAGGCCAAGGTTGTGAAGACAGCCATTATAGCTCTAGCGCCAAGATTATATTCCGATGTGCGAAACGCCGAGGAATATAAGGAGACGTATGTAAACTCCACCGAAGGTCAATAATTAATCCGTCCTTCCAAAATGGTCAGCGTCGGGCACCTGTAAATTCCACCGCTAACCGTAATTAGGGATTATAACGTATTAGTAGGTGTACAATAGCCAGATTAATAAAATTAAAATTCCTTTGGAAGAGGTTTTTTATCGACCATGAAACTATCAAAATATTTTACCGAAAATCGTCATCAAAACAACACTTTCCTGCTTTTTTAACTAAAATTTTTTTTAACAACTAACTTATTAAATCAATTTTACAGGTCTGAAATAACATTTTATTTTTATTAATATTTAATTTTTTTTTGCCGCATGAAAAAACGCACGCAAGCGCTACTTATGTTGCTACAACCGATCCATGGATCAAAAAAATCTATTTTTAAAAATTTTACTTTGTGACATCACAATATTTGAAACCCCCCCAGACCCCCTGTCACATTTTTGTCACAAATCTGAGATGACCCCGCAACCCCCTAACGTAGGACGAAATTTATGAATGGCCCCTAAGCTGGAAAGGGTTAATTTAGAAAATATAATTAAATGATTTTCGCAGTCATTCAACATTAAAAAGTTTTCATTTTTATAGGTTTCAACTAGTATGGAATCAAACGCCGAAAAAATAAAAATTTATTAAAGAAATTTTCAAGGGGGTGGGGCTCAGTTAATTAAATGCAAAGTCAACAAATAACTTCGACAGATAACTAACCTACTTCAAAATTGCTATATATCAATAAACAATATAAATTAATGCCTGATTTCATAAAACTTTTAAGAAGCCGTTAAAGTTAACGGATGATTTCTATTGGTTTGTTAGCTTTAAGGAATAATTTCCATTGGTTAGTTAAATTTAGCCTAATACAATTTTTATGCAGTGTATGAAAAAACGCGATGTAACATTTACATAATTTATTAATTAAAAATATAAATTAACTAACTTAATAACCTAGTCAAAGTCTTACCTACTTAACGACGAATTATAAACTTAACAATTAAAAGATTAAATGTCTGACCAGTCTACCTGCCTAGTACGCCGGTGGAATATACATATGGGATTATGGGACCCTTTGACCATCGGTGGAAATTACAATCGCCCATATAAGGCGCGTAGGCTATAATAGTCTTCACGAGTCTTCACAACTGTGGTTTATATACGATTTTTTCCACTACTAGATTTATTGCCATTTTTAAAAAATTTTTATTAATAAAAAAAATTTCAAATTTAAAATATTTATTTCAAATGACAGTTTTGTTTTGTCGATTTGACAGTTGTTGACAAATTTAGTCGTTCACCGAATTTTTACTGTTTTAAATAATGGATAGAAATCACCGAAGTTATTCAAAAGCATTGTTTTGCATTTATTCGTCTAAAAATACTGAAATTATTCAATAAACTTGTAATTTTGTGGTTTCTCAAATTAATAAGAGGTGGCGCTAGCGCTTCTGTCATAATTAATTCGACTTTTTTTAGAAATGTTTAAAATGAAATTAATCAATTAAAAAACCGTTTCAAATAGTTTAAGTGTAATTAAATAGCATCTCTCGGTTATACAAAATCGTTTTTTAACAAAATTTGCCTTATAAATAGTCGCTAAACTGTAGAAAAATAATTTTTTAATAATTTTTTTTTTAAAAATTATTTACCACTTGTCTAAAATGCGTCACTTCACGTGCGACTTGACTAAGTTATAATGATAGCCTATATGACTAGTAGTGGAAAAAACTAATTATTCAAAATCAATGAAAAACGTTGCAACCTAAAAAATTATTTAAAATATAAATATTATTATAATTAATTATTATAACCTATATCTCTAGTGGTTCTTAAAATGTAGGTTGTCGACTGAAAGGAGACTGATTTTACAAATTACAACGATATTTGTTAGAGGACGTCTATTAATTAGATTTTTAGCGGTTTTTTTAACTTTGACCTCTCTCCTTATTGGAAAGATGTGGAGAGAACCCCCCCCCCTCATTTGAGATTTACCCTTTAATTTTTAAATAATAAAACTTATTTTATTTATTTTAATACAAAATCATATATGTTACAATAATGTACATTCTCTGAATTAAAAAGTTGACGTAAAATTTTCATTGGCCCTTTCAATGAGATTAGGTGAAATTTTACCTGCCCCCCCCCTTGATTATAAAAATTATTGATTAATAATAAACATAAAAGATTTTTAAAAGTAGGTATTTATCATAATCACATTATACATAAAATAATTTAAAAAAAAACAAAAGAAAAGACATTCTTAACATTTGGGGTGACTGTAAAACGAGACTGATTTTATAAACTCCAACCGCGATATTTCCTCCAGGTTGTATTTTTATAGCAGTGCCTCAATAGTTTTCTCTTTGTTTTTAGATTCTCTGCTTTGTGTAGGTGGTTTTCCAACACTATTCAAAGCAATATAAACTTTGTTCTGTTCCTGTTTCAACGCATTCAAAAATTGATATATGTTGGGATGAGGAGAATTAAAATTTTGTTTAAAAGCCGCATGAAAAGATTCACAGCAATTTGTAGTCAAAAGTAAATCCGAAGACGCCTTGGCCCATACTCTGGGAGGAAATACCGCATTGTCCCCCACATAATATGTAAACAGATATTCCGAAAACTTATCGAGATTAGCATCGGCGGGTTTTATCTCAAGTAGATCATTATAAGTTTTCAAGACATCTTCAGCTTTTAGAAATTTTAATCCAAAGCAATACCGCGCCCATCTACCAATTTCGGAATTCATATCTCTGTATTCAGAAGCCACACCGTTTCTTTGGAGAGATCGATACCATGCTTCGCCCAGATGAAATCTGCACCCTTCTATAGACGCGTGTGGCCATTGAATTTCACATGCGTTTCTCAGCCCCACTTTAAAGTCTGTAACTATTCTATCAATTTTGAATAACTCAAACATTTCGAAAAAGCTGTCATCGATCAGAAAGCCACTATTAAGCGTGGAAATTGTTTTAAAACAATTTGCGTACGTCGATTGTTTCTTATCCGGGAGCAGGCAAAACACGAGCGGCACATAATGTCCATTGAAAAGTCCGTGGATAGTAAACAATTGTGTAAAAAAATCAGCACAATAGTCAAACGTGCCATCCATGTATATTGCCTCAGCTCTCGTCAAAGCAGTCAAATTTGTGTTGCAAGAAAATACAACAATGTTTGAATGCGGATCGTTGGCAAAGAGAAAATTTTCGCCTTGACCAGTTTTCACTTCCATCTCTTTCAGGTTTTCGTGTACCTCGCCAAAATTTTTTGGAAGAGTTCCCACAGTTTTGCGTAGCACATTGTATGCATTTCTTTTAACATACTTCACATCTTCTTTCTGCAAAATATGACTCAAAGACGGTTTCTGGTTTAAACATGCTTTAACCAATCTATCGGGCTTTTCCAAGGGTTGTTCCATGGCTTTCTTTTTTACTGCACTCGTTAAATCTTGCCTATGCAAATGCTTGTTTTCCCATGAATCGTGCATATGTTCTTCATGAACGTTAGTTATGTGTGAAGCAAGTAGTTCGCCCAATGTCTTAATATACGCCAAACAGCCTTTCTTACAGCACCGCCATTTCTGCTCTTCTGTCTTTAGCAAACGTTCCATGTAAAACTTGTTACTTTTATAAATTAATAAGGGTTTTCCTCGTTCACTTGTTGTAAAAGTAATTTCAGACATTTGTAGTATTTCCGTTAACTGTTGTATTCGTCGCTTCAATAAAATTTATTTTGATCGCTTAATCCAATCCGAAAACACTTAAGGTTGGTTTATGCAAAACGTCGACGCACGCAACGCACGCACCGCACGCGTCCAAATAAAGTTGAAGCATAGAATTTCAGTAGGAGGGTTTATGGTGCACACGCCGCCAAAAATCAAGAGTGTAAACTAACTGCATAAACGCTCTTACTGAAATTCTATGCTTCAACTTTATTTGGATGCGTGCGGTGCGTGCGTTGCGTGCGTCGACGTTTTGCATAAACCAACCTTTATATATGAATTAAATTTTTATTTTTAATTGGTATTAAACTACCCTTACTACTACCCTTCGTAGTATTTCCTACTATACTACGGACGCTCAGCGCCGTTTATTCGACAAGGGCAAAACTCAATTTGAAACATCTATGAGCGCGGCAGAACTCGAAAAGGTGAGACTCGAAAGGGACGCAACTTGGTTGGTGTGGATCAACCTAGTAAGTAATAATAATTTATTATGCCATAGGATGCCATAGGTTCTTGGTGCAGACGTAATCGTCTGTATCTTCAAATCCCGAAGTGTAGGGTAGTCTCTTTTACCAACCGCAGGACTACAATTGATTTTCCTTACTCTTGTGAGGGCACCTCTCTGAAGAGATGTGACTCTTTCTGCGACCTCGGCGTCACCTTCGATTCACGTCTAACATTCACCGAACACATCAGTGATGCCTTAGGCTCAGCCTCCCGCATGCACGGCTTCATCTATCGTAATGCACATGACCTTTGCAACCTCCAGTGCTTAAAACTTCTATTTTTTAGCTTTGTAAGATCAAGGCTAGAATATGCTGCACTTATCTGGTACCCAATACATGCATACCATGTCAAGCGGCTTGAGGCGGTCCAGCGCCGATTCCTAAAATTCCTGGCATTTCTTCAGGACGGTGTGTACCCTGCACAGGGATTCGATCATCGTGCTCTTCTTGAACGGTTCAATCTGATGTCTCTGGAAAGCAGGCGTTTTGTTTCATCCGTTTTGTTTCTATGTAAACTTTTGAGAAACTTAATCGATTGTCCCTCTCTAATGGCTGAGATCGACTTCCTCATACCCAGAGGTTGCTCTAGACAGCGCAGCCTCTTTTACTGTAAGATCTGTCGTACTAACTACCGAGCTTCATCTCCATTCTCCATCTGTTGCCGCAACTACAACAGCATCGCCGATGATACCGACATCAACCATGCGAGCCTCAAAGATATTGCGGAGATCTGTTACAGGCGATATCTCGTCCCTGCATAATATGTATTTCTATATATAGCAATTTGCTCTTTTGCTTTTTTGTTTTATATACATATAATTAAGTTTATCCAATTAAAACAAATGTTTTTAAAAATTGAATATTTATTAAATTAAACATACAACTGTTCAAGTTAGATGCAAAACAGCAACTGATATAAAAATAAATGCATCGAAAGTTACATTTTGAAAGTGGGGTGTTTAAAACACGTAAACACTTGAGTCGGAGACGACCCTTACATGTAAAACCTTTTTGAAACTTATATATTAATTACTCTAGACTAAACAAATAATTATATTATAAATTACTAGAAGTGTTAAAACCTTTTTAAAACTTATATTAATTACTCTAGATTAAATAAATAATTATATTATAAATTATTAGAAGTGGTCTTTAAAGGTTCGTTAGACATAACTATATGTATATAGTATAATTTTTTTCTTTTGTTATACACATTTCATGTAATTAGTTTCGGCTGTTTGTAGTGTGTCTAAGCCTAATAAATAAATAAATAAATAAATAAATAATTGGTTAGAATAGATTCAAAGCCGTATTTGTGTAACAAGTATAAGATGTCGACACCCAATATTTTTATTTCCATAAAGGATTTTTCCTTTATTTTTCCATAAAACTATACCTAGTATTGTAGTAATTGTAACTAATGTATTATTTCATTTTGAAAATACTGTAATAGTCGAAATTTTAAATAATAAGTTATGCCTGAGCCCTCATTGGGAGGGGGGGGTCTATTATATTTCAAAATCCTGACGTGATAGGACAATTTTTATCACAAATTAGTTATTAGCACACTAAAAACTTTCGGGATTACCTATTCCCATAAAACATGTCAAAAAACATATTATTTTATATAATATTATGGAAACTACAAGCAAAATAGTTAGGAAATACTTACAGTTACATAATTATATAAACGATTCATATATTCTGGATGTTTAACGGGGTGCATGGTGATTGCTCGATGAACTTCTTTCTGTTTTAGATTGCCGCTGAAAGCCGCTTCACCGCTTTGATTGTGGTAAAGTATTACTTGCATCTGTAAAGCTATATCTAATTAAATATTTTTAATTAGTTCTAATTAGTTAGAACTTAGTTAATCTAACCTAAGGTGAAGTAAAGTTAGGTAAAAATTCGTTCTATTATTTACAACTTAGCATTTGAGGGTAAGTTAGATTTTATGCTTATTTCCTGCAATATCTAAGGTAACCAAGATCAACCTTATAGTTCCTAACTTTGATTACTAAGTTTACATGTCAAATTAATTTCAAATTTGTCAAAGTTAACTTAGATTAACTTAGATTTTCCCCCCTCTACTTATACTAATAGACCGTAGCAATTATTACACAGTATTTCCTTAGTAACCGTCAGGGGAGATATAGGTTCTTTTTAGGAAAACAGTTATTTTTATCATTAGGCTGGAAACTGAATTTTTCAGAGTACGAGTTTTTTTACAGGCCGTATTTACGAGTACTCGGAAAACAGTTTCCTGTCGCATGATAAACGTAATTTTTTACGCCGACTTCTATAATTTGTTACAAAAAATCATAAAATTTAATTATTTTTTTAAATATTTGGTATTAGGGATTTTTTGTTGTTGTTGGTAGTAATACATTTGAATTCAAAATTTGTCGTTTAAATTTAATTATTTTGTATTGTTATAAAATTGCGACTGTGATAATATTTGTATAATGGATACACCAGCACACATTATAATTATAAAATAATCACTTAGCTGTATTATAATTGCATTAAAAAGTGCCTTTTATACGAAAAATTTGTAATACTTACTTAATTTAATTTAATATGACTTACAGAATATAACCCAGAATACCAACTATCTTATAAAATAATCACTGTTTATTTCAAACGCTAGGCGAGAAAAGCAACTTTTCACGCCGTATTTGAGATATGCAATTGAACCTTGCCTGACAGAGACGTAATAGTATATTGTTTTATTAGGATGGAAAGATTAACTTTTCCCGAACTTTTCCTGCCCAGCGAGTTTTTTCATTTGCGAGCCGAGCGAATGGAAAACTTGCGTGTTAGGAAAAGTTACTTTTCCATCCGAATAAAACATGTTACTTTTTTTCCAAAAGAAAAAAATTCCAAAATTAGCAATAACTGGAGAAGGGCTCTAGATATAAAAAAACTGAGCAAAAAATTCTCCCCCCTCGCTTACTACACACCCTCGTAAATTATCGGTAGGAAAGCATATAATTACGTTTATCCAATTAAAACAAATGTTTTTAAAAATTGAATATTTATTAAATTAAACATACAACTGTTCAAGTTAGATGCAAAACAGCAACTAATTTAAAATATAAAAATAAATGCATCGAAAGTTACATTTTGAAAGTGGGGTGTTTAAAACACGTAAACACTTGAGTCGGAGACGACCCTTACATGTAAAACCTTTTTGAAACTTATATATTAATTACTCTAGACTAAACAAATAATTATATTATAAATTACTAGAAGTGTTAAAACCTTTTTAAAACTTATATTAATTACTCTAGATTAAATAAATAATTATATTATAAATTATTAGAAGTGGTCTTTAAAGGTTCGTTAGACATAACTCCTCCCCCCTTAGTAAAGAACGTGTCCGGTGAAGCTTGGACACTGTGACTTTCTGATAATTCAAATTCTTCATTTTTCTTCCCCTTAACTAATGATTTAATTTTATTTCTAAAGAGATATAATAATGCAACAAAAATACATAAAACAATAATAATAGTTGTGATAAAATGTGTAACATGCATTACAGGATGTATTTTGATGTGATGTTCCAAACTTTTTGCTTCTTCTTTTAGATCATCTAAATTGTCCAAATGGTTTAATTGCAAATTTACAATTGCGCTAGCCTGATAATCTTGAATTGCTAATGGATTATTAAAAGTAAAATTATTAAATGTATTTACATAAGTTTGATCGTCTATAATTATTTTACAATTGTTTTCAGATGAAATTAACGCATTGTTTATCACTTCGAGATTATTAATTTTATCATTGCATTCTTCAATTACGCTTAACTTAGTTTTACAAGAAGTTAGAACTTTTCCGTTTTTAAGTTGTCCGTAAAGTTTATAATTATTGTTAGCTAATGCATAAGTACAATTATTGTTATTATGAATAAAAGAGCACTTGTTCACTTGGGGTTTGTCTACACACACGATTGAGTTTTCGATCACTTGACACTTTTCGTCAGTCCATAATTCTTTTCTAACACTTTGCAGATGGTACTTCGATGGCGGAATTAGCACCTTGTTTTGCAAATCGGGAATTGGATAAATTCTTGTGTATTGGTAAATGGATGGATCCAGGATAGGTACATTAAGTATACATGTAATAAAATCTCTTGTTGCAAAAATTTGAAACTTTGAAAATTCTAAAATCTTAAAAATATGAACGGTATCTAATTCGAGTAATTCTGATTTTTTATAAATTAGTTTTAAATGATTTATAATTTCAATTAATTCTTCGTCCGATATTATTTCTAAATTTGTAATTTCCGAAAAGGCTAATGAGATGGTTCTTTCAATACTTTGGAGAATGTTTAGTAATTTTAGACTGATGTAATTGTTGTACTCTATCATTAACTGGGTATCAAGAGAATTACTTATTTTATTTATTGCATTAAATGATGAATTCAAATTATTTTGAATTGTTTCGAGATCTTTCGCGTAACGCATTGTTATGTGATGTGCAAATGAACTATACTCGTTTATTTGTTTAACTATCTTTTCTTGATTATTATATAGTAAATCTAAATTTTTGTTAATATCAATTAAATCTTGATTGTCCGGATTGCCGGTAATGAATTTAATAGCGGTTCCTAAAACGTTAACGAGTCCACGTTTGTTACGATATTTAAATTTCGATAGTTGTTTTTCAATTGATTTGCAATTATCGGTTAGTATGTTAACTAATTGTTGTGTAAGATGATTTGAATTTGATGTTTTTGACTGTAAAATAGTAGTACTGCTTAATAACTTAAAATAACTTAATTCTAGATCGCTTATATTAAAATAAAAATAAAACTTATGATAATGACCGAGGAGCTTTGCTGGACCTAGGTCTTCGGGAAAATATCCGTTCGTGTCAATCTTGTCTACCTGAAGGGCCTGGTTTTGACTGGTCAGTTCCATTATTCTGTAACGGAAATTTCTTTTTAAGTCTTTTTAATTTTCTTACGTGTATGTTTGCTTGTCGTTTTGACTTATCTCGTATTCCAATTATTTTATTTTTTTCAATTGATGTTACATTTACTTTATCATAATACGGGTCCGTTTTTCTGATTCGTTGCCGTGTAAAATATACTGTGGGTTCACTAATTTCAACAGTGGATTCTTTATTTTTATTATGATTTTGCAAATTGTTTTGACCTTTTTCGAGTTGTTTTTGGTATAATTGTTCATAGAATGGCAATAATTCGTCTTTTCTTTTTTCGTTATAAATTTCGTAAACCGTTTTACTTAGGTCTAACTCGTGTGCGTTTAAATTTTCATAAGGGCCATATAATAATGTAAATGGGGTGTAACCAGTGGCGGAATGAATTGATTGATTATAAGTTAATACGGCTGATATCATTAAATGTTGAGGACTTTCATTTGGGTCTTTTTCTTTAATTATTCTGAGTTTTTCTAAAATAGTAGAATGCACTCGTTCTATCGGTGAATTAGAACTACTATTATAATTTGTCGTAAAATGTAATTCAATTTTAAATAATTCGCAAAATTCTTGAAATACTTTGTTTTTGAACTCTTTACCTTCGTCACAAACAATTTTCTTTGGATAGCCATGATGAGAAAAGTAATGGCGTAATTTATTTAATATTGTTATACCGGTGATATCTGTTACAAAATAAGCTTGTGTGTAACGCGAAAATAAATCAATTATAGTTATAAATTTATTACTTTCAAAACTGAATGTATCTATGTGAATAACGTCAAAAGGTCTTTTTGAAAGTAGGGGTCCCGAAAATTGAATCTTGTAAGGATTCCTTTCATATTTACTAGCGAGACAAGTTTCGCATTCATTTATAAATTTATTTATTTTAGTTTTCATATCGGGCCAATAATATTTTAATTTTAAATGATTATAAGTTTCGGTGATGCCGTTATGGTTACTTGAATGATATTGTTCTATTACTTCATCTTGTTGGTTTGAATTTTCTAAATCTTTTACTAATATATTACTTTTTGTAAATTTTACCTGATTATTGAATAGACTTTGAGTGATTTTTAAAAATTTTGATTCTATTTCGTTATCTTTGAAATAAATTCCATATAAATTTCCAGGATTAACGATTTCCTTTAACATTTGTGAGAGATTTTGTAATTCGTTACCTCTTCTAATAGTGACTGTATAGTTATTTTTCGCAAAAATTCTTTTATGATCTACGTTATATTGATCTCCTAATTGTAAGATTATACGATTCGCAAATTGATTTACCGGTTTATCAGAAATGGGCATAGTAAACACGGGGTTTTCATGTGACGTATGTCTAGTATTATTAGATTCATTATCTTCGTTAGTATTATCGTTAGCGTTAATAATTGATTCGTTATTTTTATCAAGGGCGTTAATTATGTCGTCAAGATCATCTAATGGCAATTCTAAATCGTCACCAACATTTGGTGTCATTGACATCAAATCTAAGTTTTCATCTAAAGTTTCTTTTACGTTAATTTCTATACGCGATAATGCGTCTGCTACCTGATTTTCTTTGCCTTTTCTATATTGAATTTTATAATCGAATTCTTCTAATTTTAATCGCCATTTAACGAGGCGAGAATTTGCATCTTTAATTGAAAATAGCCAGACCAGCGGTTTGTGGTCAGTCTCAATAATAAATTGTTTTCCGTAAACAAATGGCCTAAATTGTTTTGTCGTATCGACAATTGCTAATAATTCGCGTTCGATTGTTGAATAATTTCTTTCGGCACTATTTAAAGTTCTAGAATAAAAAGCAATGGGTTTATTATTTTGGGATAACACACCTCCGATAGCTGTGTTAGAAGCGTCAGTTGTGACGTGAAAGATTTTTTCAAAATCGGGATAAGCTAATATGGGGGCATTTGTTATTAACTCTTTGCATTTCTGAAATGCTCGTAAGTAATCGGGATTACTTGTTTCGATTTTTGCTCCCTTTTTAAGACATTTTGTGAAGGGCTGCACTATTCTAGCAAAATTTTGAATAAATTTTCTATAATATCCTATTAAACCGAGAAATGACCTAATTTCTTTAATTGTCTTTGGAAGGGGATAATTTTGTATAGCTATAACTTTTTGGGGATTAGGTTTTATACCTTCTGGAGTAATTACATGACCAAGAAAGGCAACTTCCTTTCGCAAAAACTCGGATTTATCAAGTTGAACTTTTAGATTGTACTGTCTAATTTTATCAAAAATTAGTTTAAGGTGAACCAAATGTTCGTGGAGAGATTTTGAATAAATTACTATGTCGTCCATATAGACAAAACAAAATTTATGAAGAAATTCGCGAAAAATGTTATCCATTACTCGCTGAAACGTACTAGGGGCATTTTTCAACCCAAATGGCATGCGAACATATTCCCAATGGCCGTTATTTACTGAGAAAGCGGTTTTCTTGATTGAATCAACGTCCATCTCAATTTGATGAAAACCTTGCGCGAGATCTAAGGTGGAAAAGTAATTACATTTTCCTAGATTATCCAGAATTTCATCAATTCTAGGAATGGGATATTTTTCTTCAATTGTTTTTTCATTTAGCTTACGGTAGTCTATCACAAGGCGGAATTTCTTTTTTCCACTAGCGTCAATTTTCTTTGGTACAATCCAAACTGGCGAGCTATACGGTGAAATACTGGGTTTTATGATTTTATCGTCTAATAGTTTTTTTATTTGATTTTGAATTTCTGTTTTTAAATGATAAGGATATCTAAATGATTTACAAAAAACTGGTTCATTATCTACTGTTCTAATTTTATGCTTTACTGCATTAGTGAATGTTAAATCGTGATTTTCGTTGTAAAAAATATCTTTGTATTTTCTACATAAACTTAAAATTTCTGCTTTTTCTTCCGGGTTAAGATGTTCCGTACGAATAACATTTTGAATATTTAGATTAGAAAAATGATTTTTTGGTTTCTTAATTTCTACATTTGTTATTGGTTCTACTTTTATTTGTTGTTTAAAATTAATGTCTATTTTACGTACTTCTTCTATGGGTACTTCGCAAAAACCGTTCTTTGCAAAGGCAATTGATTCGGGGATACAAAATTGTTTAAAATTAATTTCAGGTATAAGGACTTCGCCTTCATCAATATTCACGGGAATTTTTATATGAGTTTTAACTCTTTGCTTAAATGGCTTAAAATTTTTTTGGTTTAATTCCAGAAAAAAAGGAATTTTATAATTTCCTATCTCTAACGTTCTATTGTTATAATTTATATTTGCACCTAATTTACATAAATCTTCGCTTCCTAATAAAGCGTCAAATCGATCATGCCAATTGATTACATGAAAATCAATTGCATTATTTATACCGAATTCTTTCAAAATAGGGAAAGATACATTTTCGTCATTAGCGACCGTTTGATTCATGCTCTTAATTAAAAACTGTTTTTTAAATATAAAATTTTTAAAATTATCATGTGCAATATTTGAATTCATTATTGAGTTTGAAGCTCCACTGTCCAGGAGAATTTTTAAATTTAAATTAGGAATAGTGATAAATGGTAATTTGGGTTTGCTAGCTAATATATTTAAATCTATGTTGATTGTTCCGAGGCTGGTATTGGAAAATTTTCAATTGGTTCATTCATATTTTCAAAATATTCTTGATTTTCTAATTGCATTTGATCTGGTTCTTCTATATTATACAATTCCTCCGATATAAAATTATTTGGACCGGATTTTTGAAAATGATTATTATGAGACGCGTTTGGTCGATTACGAGAAGGGTTAAATGTATTTCTTGTTGATATCGACATTGGTGTAGGTTTTGATTCGGGTTTTCTTCCGAATACTTGCGAATTTGTAAAAATTTTATTTTGAACTGGTCTAGTTTGGTAAACTGGGCCATGCGGAAATTCATTTTGACTATAATTATTATGATTATTGTTATTGTAATTATTATTATTATTAAATCTACTAGTATATCCTTGATTTTGATTAAAAGTTCGATAATTTGAAAATTGATTATTAGATTGAGGCGTAAACGAGTTAAACCGTGGATTATATGATTTTTGATTAATATTTTTGTGCGTATTATTATGCTTTGGAGCTTTGTTTCGCATGAAATTTAAAAATTCGACTTGTTGTTTATAATTATCATAATTTCTCAATTGCAGCATGCAATCTTCGATTGAATTTACAATTTGATTTGAAATGTGAGTACGATATGGTTCTAACAAGCCTGCCTTAAAAGTATCTAACGCGCTTTTATTATGCAAACTAATTTTATATAATTTAAGACCTTCATCTTGTTCCCTAATTGTAACGTGTTCTAATAATAATTGCAATTTATTTTTAATTCTTTCATAATAAGAATCGTATGTTTCGTTTAATAATTGATAACATGTATTAAGATCAGTTAATAATAAGGTTTCATTTCTTTGATCTCCAAAACGATTCAAAAGTGATATTTTTAATTTTTCCCAGGTGGAACAATCCGATGTTACTAAAGTGTCTCTGGCAACACCAGTTAACTTCGAGCAACAAGTTTCAAAAAGTAAACTATTTAATGAACTAGCTTCAATTGGACTTTTATAAGCCCTAATAAATTTTTCACATTGAAGAATAAAATATGATAGATTTTTGCTACCTCCTTCATATTGAGGAATGGTCTCTTTAGCCAATTTAATTTCTGCAAAATTAACAGACATTTCGAATGGATTAATTTTGTTTAATTGACTAAAAATTATTTCGCTAATTTCTAATTGTAAATCTGAATTATTCGAATTATTTTCCGCGATTTTAATAGGTGATCTATCGCGAATTAAACTCATAGAGATTTTAATACAGTATAACAAAATTTAAGGTAAAGGAAAATAATAAGCGGTACTTACAAAACTAAGGTTGCCAATAACATGTTGAATATGTCTAGCGGGTGAATTGCTGGTGGTGTAGTTTCCGGGTTGCACTGCGGGTGAAGTCCGTCTGCGGTAGAAGTCTCTCTGTAGCAGGTACCAGTGGATCTTGCACCAATATGCACAATTTGGAACGTTGCACTTATAATTTACCCAATTATGATTTAAAAATCGCCAATTCTTCGATAGAATTGTTTGGGTATCCTACCGACTGCGCCAATTAAGTTTATCCAATTAAAACAAATGTTTTTAAAAATTGAATATTTATTAAATTAAACATACAACTGTTCAAGTTAGATGCAAAACAGCAACTGATATAAAAATAAATGCATCGAAAGTTACATTTTGAAAGTGGGGTGTTTAAAACACGTAAACACTTGAGTCGGAGACGACCCTTACATGTAAAACCTTTTTGAAACTTATATATTAATTACTCTAGACTAAACAAATAATTATATTATAAATTACTAGAAGTGTTAAAACCTTTTTAAAACTTATATTAATTACTCTAGATTAAATAAATAATTATATTATAAATTATTAGAAGTGGTCTTTAAAGGTTCGTTAGACATAACTATATGTATATAGTATAATTTTTTTCTTTTGTTATACACATTTCATGTAATTAGTTTCGGCTGTTTGTAGTGTGTCTAAGCCTAATAAATAAATAAATAAATAAATAAATAATTTTGTAACACCCTGTACTGTAAAATAACCAAAATTATGGGATCAATAAATTAAGCCTCAGGTAGTTTGGAGGGCAGTTTACATCTGGGATTACTTGCAAACTTTTTGCTCGGAGGGCAGTTTACATTTTATGGTCAAGTTTGGAGGACAATTTACAATTTCCCTTATATATACTACTTTTTTATTTGCGAAACTAAAGCCTTAATCTTTTATTTTTCATAAAAAAAGCAAGTTGGTAAATTTTAATTTTTTTTTGTCTAAAACGATATCATTTTAAAGAACCTTCAATTTGAGGGTTCACATATTAGGGTATGGTAAATTTAAATTTTTTAAGTTGGTGTAGCTGAGGCGTGAGGGGGTGAGTCGTGAGTCCTAACCACGGATTTATATATTTTATATTCATAAATCCGTGGTCCTAACACAACGTAGAGTACGCAGTCTATAGTCTCCCCTTTTAAATTTAAAATAAAATTGCAAATTGGTAAAATTGCAATATTGGAAATTGAATTTAAAGTGGTCAGTAAAATTTGCGTTCTCATTTTTACATTGCAAATTTGTTCAACATACAATCTTAGTTTAAATTTGGATTTATTTAATTTTTTAATTACTCGAATTAAATTTAGTCGGGGGTTAAAATTTTATCCTATTCCCCGCATCCACCGCCAGATTTCACGGCAATACCGTTTTTATACCTGTTTCACTGCTTAATTCTACAAATTACTACTATAAATTGCAAACAAATATATTTCTTTTTTAAATAATTAGTATAATTTTCTTGCCTAAAAGTCAGCAGAAAACTGGCAAGCAATACTAAAGTTTTTAAGACAATTTATTACTTTCACAAAAAATGAATCTTATTTGAGTAAAATTTTTCTGAAGTTTAGATTAAAACCTTTATTCTAACCGTCTTTCCTCGACAGACAATGGCAAATGAAGGGAACTCTTCTAAAACAAAAAGTAATTAGGTACTAGAACCTTACATAAGGCAGGTAAAGCAAAAGACTCTAAGAAAGAGACAATTTAGTTAAACAACAACTACTTCTGAGAGTCTTACGGTCCAGACCAAGTCGCTTTCTCCTTTTAAATAATTATTAAAAAAAAATGAGAATATTTTGAAGATTTAAAACTGATTGCACCAATTTAAAGTATGATTTATTAGAGCGTTAAACCAATGTAAATGACCTTTATAGTACCCACTAAAAATAAACATTATAGCACAAAAATTGCCATTATATGCAAAAAATATGATTTCATCTTAAATATAAGAATTAAAAAAAAAAAAATTTTTAAATAAAATTTATTTGAAAAGTTGGAGTAAAATAATAGTAATAAAATGTAAAATAATAATAATTAATTGAGGCGTTCTTAAATTTCATTAAAACGCTAGCTATTTGCTCTAATGTAGGTATAATGAAATCCAATATTTTTTGTCAATACTTAACCTACTGGTGATTTAAATTTCAAACCTATTTATTGCTCTTATCCTTAGGGGTAAACCGGTAAACGGGCGATGGTAAACTCAGCCGCTTAGTAGAATTGGGTACTAATCTCGTTGGTAAACTCAGCCGAGTAAAAATTTTTTGCCTTAATCTTCATAGGTAAACTCAGCCGGGCGACTCTTAGCTAAGCGCTAATAATTTGTTGAAAGCTAATCCTACTTAATGATGGTGGCACTTTAAAGTACGCCCTGTATGCAATATTGACAGGGCTGTCCTAAGATATTCCTAATAAAATAAGGGAATAACGAAACCTCCCCCATAGAGGGAGGTTACATGGATGCGTGACGTATAATACTTGAAACTTTGTGGTCTCAGTTTATTACCAATTTTTTGAAGACTACAGTAAAAGGAGATATTCGCGCGAAGACATGGATCGGTTATGTAGGTTAGTTTTAGTTTATGATTTTTCTTCAGCAAAATTTGCTAAAAACAAATTTAGCAAAAACAAAATTGAATGAACCAGTTTTACCAAAGCAAAAGTTGTAAATGTTCTTGGAGATGTTCTGTACGATCATACGAACTTTTGTACGAACTTTTAGAATATCGAATTTCGCGTTGTGATCTTAAACATATTACACATTTGCCCATCGATTTAAACTATTTACTCGATAAACGTTAAGAAGTTGAATCGTCAAATAATAAGTAACAATTATTATTAATAAATAAGTAATTAATTGAAAGTAATTATCGTAATTTATTACCATTGTTACCAGAATAATCAAAATAATCAAGCTTTTTTTGGCTTTTTTTTTTAAGTCTAACTTTTATGTATTCTTTTTATTTTTGTGACAATGCCTATATAGCTTAAGCTTAAGCTTAATCCGATTAAAATTATTTAGGTAATCTAAGGGGATTTAAACTACCAGGCTGAGTTTACCTATAAGGCTTAAGCTTAAGTTTAATCTCCAAGGATTAAAACGGATTAAAATATCTAAAGCGGCTGAGTTTACCTCTGCCCCGGTAAACGTTTGCCAATTTCAATTCCCTAGTCAAGAAGCACCCTATATTTACCTCACAAAATTTTGTGACTTATAAAATGGGTTAGGTCAAATCGTCATTAGCTCCAGGTCTAAAATAACTAACTGTAGGTATTTATGTATCTACTTCAATTTTTTTTTTTTTTTTATCGAAAATGTGCTAAAATAAGCACTAAAAATGCCTAAAAATAAATTTAAGCATAAAAGTATATAAGCATATCAGCATAAAAAAATTAGCGGCAAATGCCTTATTTTTTATCAACTTCATGGACATTTATAACAATTACACTTCTGCTATCAATATTTATTTAGGTATAGCAAATTTGCTAGAAATCCGTACTCTAATAATAATTAATTATAAAAATATAATTTTATTGGCGACGGCATGAGCCCTTCCCTAGACAGAGCTAGCTGAAAAAAATTTATCAGGATTTCCAAAGCGCTAGCAGGTATAATAAAAATTTAATAGTGAAAGTTTTTAAAAAAATCATAGCCATTGTAGGTATAACAAAATTTATTTAGAATTATTACATTGTGTAGCTTCATTTGTTTATTATTATTACTATCAAAAAACATTAGTTGTATAATTATTTTCCATAGTAAAATTTCAATTAACAAATTAATTTTGTCTATAAAAAAATTATAAGTACTTACAACGTATATAAATAAATAAAAGAATATTTTGCAATGAAAATCATAAATAAAAGTATATTAGAGAAACTAAAAAAATTCATGTATTTAAGAAAATTTTGATCATAATGAAATTAAAACTTAAAAATATTAATATTACAATAAACAACCATACACATAAATAATATGCTACAAAAACAATAACGAATGATATTATATACTTAAATAAAAAAAAAGCGTTATCAATAATTTTTTAATTAATAAAAACATTTATAATACATATAAACATGAATAATTAATATCATTAAAAACGTGTAATGAGATAATCAAAAAACAATAAACTGTTGTATGTTATTTATAAACTCGCTAAGCATAAGAATCTCGTTTATTATAAGATATTAAAAGTAATTTACAAAATTTAATTTTAAATAAACAAAATTTATTGATTTTAGAAATAATTGAGCAAAGTATGTTTAAACATAAAAGAAAGAAATTCTTTCTAAACTTTATTTATTTACAAATTAAAGCAATTTGACCAATAAAAGGTTCAGCAAAATTTCTTGTGTTAAGATCCTGAAAGAATCTTCAAGAATCAAAATATATTTGATATATCAAGTACCTACATAATATAAATAATTTTCCAATATCATAATGGATGAAATAAATTACACTCGTATAGAACTATTTTTAGACTAATAAGTTTCAACACCATTTGTAAAATAATTTTTTAAATCAAAATTTAAAAGAAATTAGAAAATTCAAATAGGTATACTTATTCGTTCATTGTTATTAAATTACAAATGATTTTTGAAAATTATTTTACTTGCATATTCAAACTCATTTTGCTCCAATTTTGGAGAAGATATTATAAAGTTTAGTTTATTAATTGAGCCGCTTTGTGAGATTCTTATATTATTTACTAAATAAAAACAAAGTTGATGTATTGTATATAATAATATTATATAACATTTAATATAACTTATATTATAAATAAAAACAACATTTTTATTTAGTTGACAACTTTTACGTGTGTCCTCTCAGATTGAAGATGGGATTGTTATTGTGGATCCCAAAACGCGTCTCAATTAATAAATAGGACTTGGAGAAATAGACTTGTTTTTATTTTATGTGTTGCTTTACTTACATTTTAAACTCAAAGAATACATCACATTTTACCTTTTTTATATTAATAAGCGAGATGCCCATACCACCAGAGTTAAAATAAACATGACTGTTTTAATAATTACCTATATTTAACTCTATTAATACAAATAATATTTAATTAAAAGGTACCACAATGTCGATAACTTAACCTAATAAAAATTTTATTATACAAAAATACCTATACATGTTATATACAGAATAATCAAAAATAATGTGCCAAAATTTGAAACAAGATTCCAAATAGATACCAGTAAATAAGTTCAAGCGAACCAATGTCCAAGATTCGCTCTAATCCTGTATTCTATATTCTTGGAGTATTTAACAATATTTTCCTATTATAATTTAGATGTACAATCCTTCATTCGGTTTCTGTATAAATAGATTATATTTGGATTGTTCAAGTAAACTTAAATGTGCTATATTTTGCTGTAAAGTAGATATAGTTTAATAAATTGTTTTTGTTTCAACTTTTTTATTATAATGTAGATATTATTAATTCACATGGTAATGTATACTGGAGTTTGTCACATTATTTTTGTAATGCAGTGTATAAAAATGACAATAATATAAATTTTGATTACAACAAATTATTTTCAACAGATTTTCCTTAAGTTAACATTTAAAGTTGATTGACCTATTAATTATATACTGTACAATATTATTTAAAATATAAATATGACTTTTATGTTGTATTTAAGTGTAAAAGTGAAATTAATATTGTAAACATCTAATAGATGTTAAAAAATAAAAAACAATAAATAGATACGTTATTTAAATGTTAAAGAAACCAGTAATAAGTACTCCAATGTTTTAAATTGGACAATGAATTTTCTAATCTTATAAGTACAACCCTTCATTGTGGCAGTGGCTATCAGTATAATAGAGCTCTCGAGTATTATTTTAATAATCATGTACTGGTAACTTGGTTAGTAGGCACTTATAATCTTATATTGAGCACATGACCAACTCAGTTGCTTTGGTACTCATTCGATTCTCTAAAAATGTAAATTCGTAACTAATTTTCCAATATAATCTTTCCTTATGATATTTTTTTTTATTAAAATATTTGCATTAATAAAATACAATAATTATAATGCAGTAATAGGGTATAATATTTGATAAAAATGTTTAATCCATTCATATAATAACATATATATTGTGTATGTATAACTTAAAAACTAATCAACTTCAAATAAGTTCATGTCCACATTTAACAATGTTACAAATTATATACCTACCAGGTAAAACCACTTAAACATGTACATCTCTTATTTACAAAATCACTATATACAATTTCAAATAATTGGCTATAAAAATGACTAGTGAAATTATTTATAATCTCAGTTTGGACATTGATAAGCGTTATATTACAAATAACTTTGTTTCTCTGCTTTAATAATGAATGCATCGATTGAAAGACTTAAAAAATTTCACTTCGAGTCATTTTAACTTGTACATAATGTATAATTATTTTATACATTTTTTACACATCCTTAATCTATTTAGGTACTATTTACTTTTTCATTTCATACGATGTAAAACTAAATCTGCTACAATAATGAGAGCTTTTTGATATGGACTTTCGGCTAATAAATTAGCTATTCTCACTGCTTCGTGGCAATGCTGCTTTGCAAGGTACTGAGTTTGTTCAAGCCCTTGCGATTTATGAACTAATTCGAAGGCTTTCTCTACATCCCCAGGTTCTTGAAACCGACGCATAATCATTGGATTTAGTTCGGGAAACTGAAAATTGTTCATACATTTAACGAACACTCAAAATATTCTAATTTGCTTACTTTTTCACATGCGAAAAGCACGGGTGCCGTTGCCAAACCCAATTTCAAGTCAGCTGCGGTAGGTTTACCCATAGCAGCAGAAGATGACACAAAATCTAAAAGATCGTCCACTAATTGAAAAGCTAAACCTAAATTACGGCCATATTGAAAAGCAAGTTCCGCTAATTGTTCGTCGCTGCCAGCAAGCATCGTAACCTATAAAATTATATAACAGTAATAAATATTTTGATCTTTTATTTAATTATTAATTATTAAAAATTAGATAAGTTACAAAAGTATTTTTAGTTAGACATGTTTGAATTGGTTTATCGCATTGTTACTGCAAACTATTCGATTTTTCGTTGATAATGAATCATTTTTATTATTTATTATATTAATTGTTTATTTTGAATATTATTTTAGCGACAATTATATGTTCGGATCAAAATGTCAAGTACCTACCTAACAGTAATACTCTTTTTCCTATACTACATATCCTTAATTTATTTTTATTATAACAATTAATAATTTATTATTTATGTTTGCCACAAAATACAAAATATAATGAATTAATTCTGATTGATATCAAGCAATAACGTACTATATTATTTGTACTTAAAAATTTGAATATTCCGATTTTGCAAATTATTTCATAAAATTAATAATAAATAATATAAACAATAAATACTCATTTTATTGGTAATTTATTATCATAATAATATATTAATCTCTATAATATTAAAATGACGAAAAATATTAAAATATACGTAAAACAGCAATATAATAAAATTACTATCGAAAGCTCATACAGAATGTCCTTTTGGTGTAATTAAAAATATTATAAGCTACGAGTATGTTGTAGTAAGAAAAGAATAAATAAAAAGTTATAGTTATAACCTTATAACTTACAAAATTGCGTGGTATAATAATTATAACACAAAGAAGAGCTTTTATTGAAGGACAAAAACTACTTACCGATTTTAACGAATTGGCTATTAAAGATGCGGTTTTCCTATATGTTTTAGTAAGATAATGAGCAAATCGTTCATTTTCAGTTTCTTTCGAACCTAATTGCATAAACTCTCCTTGAACTAGATCAGTTACTACCTATAATATAAGAAAATAAACATTACATAATAAAATACAATTCTTGTAATAGGTACCTAACATAATTATGTAGGTACAATTAAACTTAAAATTTTTAAATAAAAATAAAATAAACCGTAGAATTTAATTATTTTCAATATAACCAACCCATGTTAATGTCCCAATAATTTATTACTGACAAAAGTATGAATTAAATAGAAATAAATACGGATCTAAAACGAATCACGGATCAGATGAAAATTTGAGCCAATGCAAAATTAATTTATTTCAAATAATTATGTAGTAGTACTTGTATTTGGCGAATTATACGGTAGATGTTGAATCAAATGAAGCCTAGAATTGGCTGATTTATTGGTCACAATTAAATAAATATTATAATTAATAAATAGGCTTCATCGAAATTAATATTATGGATAACCATATTGCCTTAAAGATAATATTAAAGATAATCTTAACGTGTTAATCTCATAAATGGAAATCTGGTGTACAAAAATTTATGTTGCAATTCCTCCTCGCTAATCACAGATGAAATTTTTTAAAGCGCTTTAATTTTATACTTTCATACGATCTTGACTTAATTTCTTCGTTTAAAAAAAAAGTTATCTCTATCCGATAATGCTCCTTATTTAATAACTGGTATACATAGTTTGGTGCGGAGGCTTCAAGTTTACGAACATTTCTTTCTCAGCGAATCGAGTACACACCCTTAATGGCTACACCACTGGCACTGATTTTATGTAGATATTTATGTATTTTATTTAACACATTTTCGTAATAATAATAATAGAAAATTTTTTTAAATAAAATGGAGTGATTTTACTCACCTGACTCAAGACTAAAGTTACTTCATCGTGCCGCAATTTAGCAATCATCATTGAAGCTACTGCTAAAATATAGTCGCCGGCCATTGTGACCTAAAATGAAAACATAATATAAAAATACCTTGACACTTTAAAAACTTAAAATTATTAAACTAATTAATAAGATGTTTTGAGATTTAAAATTTAAAAAAAATTGACATTCTCGAAATGCTAGTCCTTTGCAAGGACTGCGTTGAAAATAATTCCCGTTTGAAATATATTAAGCTGCATGGTCTCTTATGTGAAAATTACACATAATTTTTCAATTTAATTCATATGGATTTAGAGTCAAAATAACTTTTAAAGACTCAAAACAAAAACCCAATACATTTTTTCACCATCAGGTTAGAGTTTTCACCGGTCCTGTTACTTCTGATTCGTTAGCATGATACACTAACAGAATCACACCTTTATGATCTGATCTTCAAAAAGGTCTCGTTAAAAATTAACTAATAGAAACCAGATTATCTGGGGAGATCCATATTATAAACAAAGTTTTTATTATTATTTTATTATTATTAATATTAAAAATCAAAATATTAATCTCTTCTAACAATAAATTTTATTTCTAACATTTCTTTTAATCGGATAATATCCGATTATCATATTATGATTTACATCTTTTTATTGTAAAGTAATATATCGTGGAGTCCCACAATGTCATTAATTTAGCACAATTTGCATAATGAGATAACTTAAAATATGCAGCCTTGATTGATTTATTAAACAAAAAACCTCTCGTACTTCAAAATTGAGTATCAATCAAATTATTACGAAAAATGATATTGTTTGATTTTTTCCAAGGCTTACAATTTTACAAAATTAGCACTTGTCAATACATGTTGCAATATAGCTATGCTTCATACTCATGCTCATTACTTTCACTGCAAAATAATGTCTACTAAATAAAAGGCTATACAAGTTTAGATTGCTTGGAATTGTACCGTAAAAGCAAATTAAAACCTTACTAATATTTGGCAAACTTTTATGTAAGCAAAACAAGTGAAAAATAAATCCGTTTGAATAATAATAATTTATTGTTAATTTTGAACTTGTTTCTTCAATAACAAAAATGTTCTTACAAGTTCTTTTAATCCGAAAGCTTTTTGGCATTTAATTAACAAATCGAATGAAACTTGAATAAAACACGAGTGTTTTAAATTAATGTTTCTTGGAATTTAAAAAAATAGCTTGCGCATCTCCAAATAACTTCAAAAATATACAACTAAATTTCAGTGCGATATCTTCAGCGGTTTTTCATATGATTAAGAAAAATACACCGATTATTTTTAAAAATTGATTTTTTAAATCGCAGAGTATATTATTATTTTAAAAAAATAGAGGGACCCAGAATATTTAAACTTTAATTGAGTTGTAGGTGTATAAATTATTTATTAATCGACCGAACACAACATGTACTTTGTTATTAAGCCCGTCGAGGTTATAAACAGTCGAAAATTTATTTTTATTTCCATGTTCAATTAGTCTGGTTTTAATTTTTCTGTCTGCTTGGCCTATATAATCCTCATTTCATCCTTCGCATTTAATATTATAAACACCGCTTTTTATCTAGTAGATCAATTTTATCCTTATTGTTGAATAATAATGCTTCTCAAAGAGTAATCGTAATTTTCATTGTCGTTTATTTTTAATATATGCACATGACTTTATTCAATATTGGACCTAGTTGGAACTAGTACATACAAATATATAAGAAATATATTTATTACTCGAGTTACGTGTTTTTTCTTTTATAATTATTTTAAAAATATGCATGTTTGTCCAAATCAAATTAATTTAATTGGGATTAAATTAAGAAAAGGAAAAATATAAAAGATTACAAATAATATGCCCGAAGAAAATATTTTCCTTTTTTATTTTATTCGGTATCAATATTTATTTAATAAAAAGCACTTAAAGAGATTTTGCCATTTGTTTAAATTGAGTTCGTGGAAATTTTTGTCTGAGAAAATAAGCATTGTCTACTTTTCTTTGAAGCGTACGTGATTTTGAATGGATAAAATTCAATACATTTGTCATGCAATTGCTTTGACTTTTTCAGTTTAAATGTTTCGATTGAAGAGCGTTTGAATACCTTGCGTTCTAATTTGGCCGTTCGTGAAGTTGAATAAAATTTATAATAATTCACCTTGTCACCTTTATTAATAAATTAATAAACGTTAATAGATATTGCAATAATTGAATAGTGCCTAATTATTTAACAATGCGGTGTTCACATACTTGAAGAAAATTGCAATTAATATTAAGTTTAACTAATCAATTAAAAATGATATAAAAGAAATCATTAAAGCAGGTCAACAATAATAATGCAATTTCATTAAACAAAAAGAAGATGTTCAAGATTTCAAAACTTATCAAGATATATTTTAAATATACAGAACAAATAAATTAACAATTATTATTAATATTATCAAGATTACAATTTTTAATCACGCAATATTAAAGAAAAGCGAAAGTGAATCTTTATAAACTATAAATACAAAAGAAACTAGAAATCTGTCCTAGTTTTCAAATTATTTAATTATAATTTAAACACATTGTTAACAAATTGCCAATGCCAAATAAATAACCAGTAGAAATTATACTAATTTGTAAATAAAATATACTCAAAATCTAAAAATAATAGTGAAGATACACTTAATTTTCAATAAAATTAAACTTTTTAAAAGAAAGCGGTAATTAATACAAAATATGCAAGGAAAGGCTTATTTTCAATATGTCATTAACTTTTATAATATAATTTACATAGTGTGTTGGTAAATGAATAGAAAGGTTAAACCTTTGATTTAACAGCGTTTGAAGATGAACCGTTAATTACTTTATAATTTAAAATTTACAAATACCACTCAAAATAATATACAATAAAGTTTAAAAATATTGAAGAAAGTTAAATATTGGTATGCGTTAAAAGCATTTTACATAATCGTGGTGCAAAAAATGGAAAACGATTTTTTACATAATTTGTTAAATGCACAATTTCTTAATAATATAAGTAAATGCGACACATCACAACATCACATGTGAATAAAATTCCTTTACAATTAATGCTCCGATTTAACAAACTGTTAATAACATTATAACGCCCCCTTCAATATTAAGAAATACAATAGGTAAGTTCAAAATTAAAAAAATTAAAATTAAGTTCAAAAAAATAAATAGATAGAAGAAGCAAGAGAAGATAGCATGGCAAAAGTTAATGGTTTATTAGGATCATAAATTAAGCGTGCAACAGACAATTACATAAAATTTACCCTGGTGTCAAGTTCAATAGTAGATCTAGATATGCTTAACAGAAAATATACTGCTCAATAATACGATTTTTACCAGTAATCGTTCACATAAAAAAAATTTGTTTTGATGTACAAAAAATATATTATTAAATTAAATACCAATCAAAAAATTTTATTAAATCATAAAATAAGTACTACTCAATTTGTTCGCGGGGGGGGGGGGATCTCAAAACATAATTATCTATCCCATGTAAAAGTGTGATGTATCATTCTACAACACCCAATACTGTTGAGTTCTTTAAAAAAAAATATTAAAAATTATATTTAATTGAAAGAAATTTAAGGTTCTCTAAAAAGATAGAAAATAAATTATTAATGCTGACTAGCCAAAGAATATTATAAATAGAACCGAAATTTTAGGTATTTACATATTACCGCAATATTTATATTATATCGAGAGTTAGGTAAAATTGCTTTAATTTCACTACACCAGTTGGTCAATGAGTAAAAGTGCAAAAAGATTTCACTATCAAGGCCAGCCGGTCAGCGCTATTGAAAGTGCGAATTCCATACAATATACCGGAAGTAGGGCAGTTTCGATTTTCAAGTATGATATCGAGAAACGATAAGAATAATAAATAATCGATTGATTATTTTTTACGTTTATATATTAGGTTCGGGTAGAAAAGCAACTTAGAATAATCAATAGATCATCAGTAATTTACAAAAATGATTTTATGAATTTCTCGAATGAAAAATGATAAAATGATGAAATTCTCTAATTAGCATTCAACGTATGAAATTTTGTGCATTTAAATTCTATTAACTTCATTTGACGTCAAAATCCAAGTATTTATACAGCTTCCATTTGTTCCGCCCTGTTAGTTCCGTATTAAAAACGTTTTAAAAAAATTTAAAACCTTCATCTTAACGTGAATTTCAAACCACGGGAATAGACAATTTTTATACAATCAATTCCAAACCACGCAAGTATTTGGATCACTTTTGTTATCTGAAGCCAATAGATAGACATTTGATGATTGCTATACTGTTACTATGATGTATTGCCACGGGGTCAAAACCCATGATCTTGGCACGAAAGGGTAACCTTAACTCACCAGTAACTAAGTCAATTTCCTTAAAACCGCAAAATTCTTTTTATTTGTTGTAACCGTTTGTATTTAAATGTATCCAAGTATTTATCAAGTGTTTGGAAATTTAATTATTTGTGTGTTGACAAATTTTATGCATTAAACACGAAATAAAAAGTGTTATTATTAAATGACAAAAGAATTATGTATACAATCTTACACAAATTCAGGGTTAAAAAATTCAGGTTAATATTTACTTTTACGTATAAAATCTGATAAAAAAATCAGTAACTATTTGCTGTTCGTTCACCATGAAATTACTAAAAAAAAACTTGCTAAGTAGAGTATTAATTGTATAATAAATGGTAAAGTATTTCAGTTAAATAAATACATATAGCTTGGTGGATGTTGATATTATGGTATAGGTAAACCTTCGATTACCTACAGTAAATTGATAACGTTTAACACATACTTCATAATTAAAAATGCCTTCATCGTAAAATACAAGGAAAGGTATACTATTAACGTAATAATAGAATAAACAAAAACATCGCAAAATTAGTATAAATAATGTCCGATGGCATGTTTTTATGCAAAACAGCTAAATTTAATTAAAATACTATTCAAAATAATAGAAATATTCATAACACTTAGTTCTTTTGTTGTTAATGTAGTACTTTCATTTTATTTTGTAGATTCCTCAGTATTTTTTTAGAATTTAGTATGTGAAGATATATGTACATAATATTAGATAGGCGAGTGTTTCACGGGCTTGCCCCGTAAAATTTCTTGTATTTCCTTGAATTTACACTTGAACTACAAATTTAATTTCCAAAAATTATTTCGTTATGTCTTAAACTATTAAATTAATTTCTTTGAATTAAATTATAATTTTCTTCATATGAAATGTTATAACCAAGACGAAATATATAATAATAAATATATTTTAATAAAAATATATGAAAAACAATAAAGTGCTTAAAAGTGCGACATCAAAGTAAATATCTTCTCAATTTATTTGAAAGAAAATCAGCAACTCATTTACATGTCCAATCAAATTTGAAACTTAGCTTTAAAATCCTTTTTTCAAAATCGTTCTACGATTTTTTAAAGTAAAGATGTACCATTTTTAAGTCAAGGGGTTTAGTCATGTAAAGTCACCTGTTTTACCGCGCTCAACTTACTTTATGACAAGTTTTTTAGTATTCTGCCTACACAGGGGTTCTTGAGGTCGCTAAATAATTAATACTAAAGAACTTGTCAAAAAGTAAGTTCAGCGCGGTAAAACGGGTGACTTTGCACGATTAAACCTCTTGATTTAAAAATGGTATATCTTCACTTCAAAAAATCGTAGAACAATTTTATAAAATGGATTTTAAAGCTAAGTAGCAGTACTACTTGTGGAAAATTGAAAACAAAACTTGTGATTCCCTGTAAAAAATCATGAAAATGGTTAAAATTAGCCATTTGTGTACTATTTAAGCTACAATTTCAAAAAAAATCTGTCGTGATGGAGCAATTTCAAAGTCAGATTCGTTTTTAGCGCAAAAAATCTATTAGAATCACTCCCACCCATTCTAGAAGCTGGCAAAAGTTCAATTTTGTAACACTGTGTTATTAAGGGGAGCAATCCATTTAGATGCCACGTCGGTGTAAACGGGCATTAGAACCTACTTATTTACCTGTTATTTCACAAGAGTATAAAATGACTTTTGAAAACTATGAAAATTATGATATCAAAATATCAAAATTATTTCCAAAATTGCTATTAACAATTCCTTAACAATTCTTGCATCCATTATCTTGTTGGAAAAATATAATATGTCTTCTTTCAAGTAAGAGTAAATTATCTAAATAATCGTCAACAAAATTTTGATTTAGTATTTCAGGATATCATAATTTTTTTAATGTTCATAAGCCATTTATACTATTGTGAAGGTAAATAAGGAGGTAAATTCTTCTACTTCTAAATACTTCCAAATAGAAGTAGATATACGAGTAGACATTAAAATCACATATTAAAAACAATTTGAGACAATTGTTTTAAAAGTCAATAATGATGTTGAATATTGTTTTGTTTTTTTACAAAGCCAAAATTTAATTTTCCGATCTTCTTTTATTTTTATTTAACATTTTTGAATATAACGGGTAGAAACTGAAATGATAGACCCTACATGTTATATATAATTGAAAAGAGGATAAAAAACTCTATTTAAATATGTCATAGCCAACTATGGTTTTTATTTAAACACAACTTTATATTATAACTCGGAAACAAATGAAAGTATTTAAAATTCCTCTAGCTCAGTTTATTCTCCTTAAAAAAGTGTCCGAAGAAGGTGTAAGTATTTTTTCTATAACTTTATAAACAACCGAGATATCGACATTTAACGAAAAGTCAAAAATGCAAACTTTTGACCATAACTCGAAAACGAAAAAAGATATCGAATTCCGGTTTGCACTATTGAGCTTTTCTCAAAAAAAGAGATCGAGGATGCGCCATCCATTTTTCCACATCTCTTATAGTTACCGAATTTCCCATAAGAACATTCGAATTTGAACCACCCTGTACATCTATGAATAGTTATGACAAGCTTATACAGAGTAGAGCTTATACACGGTTTATTAGTAACGTTTTCTTATGCAACCCTGTATAAGCCCTGTATAAAATTTATACAACGTTTATTAGTAAGGCTGTATAAGTATAGTATTTTTTATAATGCTCCTAAAACAACCCTATAAGTTAAAAATAATATATTACACTGAATACATTTTACTTATTTTCGTGTATATGAAAAACTCAAAAACTTATTTTCTTTGAACGCTTTTTTAATGTTCTTAGTACTTTACTAAAGTACTTTTAGCGTCGCCCGATTTGTTTTTTCGTAACTTTTAATGCTGAGCGTTGCATACAATAAACTTAATGTTAATTAAATTATCATTTTTTAAGTGTGGAGAAAAAATAGGTATCAAAGTGACTTTTTTTATAGCTCGCTAGTAATTACAGGGTGTGCTTCATTCATCCATTGACGACCCTACTTTGAATCACAATACCAGCTCATATCAATATCAATGTTCTGGTGCATTGCAATGGTAATTGCAATTTCGGATATTGCAAAACTATCACAAATTTATCATCTAATAGCATGTAACCATTTTTGTACTAATTGGATAGATGCACAGCCCTAGACACACTTTCAAACTTATTATTATTAAATTACTTTGTACGCTTCACGTTCTATAATCACGTTAGATTTTAAACAATACAACTTTATGTGTACTTAGAAGCAGCTCAAACACAATAATTTATTAATTTTTTGTTAAAATGTGAAATAATTAGTTCTTCTGTAAAGCAATTAACTAAAATAATACAATATACCTCTGCATTTCATGTTTTGCAACCACAACTATTAAATAAATGTTCACAATTTTAAACTTGAAAATAAAACGTACGAATAAATGAAATTAAAATCTAGCTTTCGAAATTATTTTTACTATTATTTCAAAAAGAATTATGTTATAAATTATAACAAAACCATGAAAATATATGATCGTAATATCAATCTTGCAAAAGCATTGATTATTTAGTTTCAAAACACGAACCTTCAAAAATCTGCTTGCGACATATTTTGCTTTTTTATAAAAAAAAAAGAATATTCGCTAAAATAAAAAAGACCTATTTGGGGTTCTGTAAAATATAAACAGAAAACGATATCGTCGCGTCGCGCTACTTTTTGCTCTTTTAAACTAGGAATTTGTTCAGTAATTTATAATATTTAATTAAATACGTTGGAACAATATTATGTAAATTTGATAAGATCTATAAAAACAATATTACATTGTCCGACGTTTCGGGTCCTTTTTTATTGACTCATTTTCAGTAGACCTTATACTAAACTATTTCTAATCAATTTTAAATAAGGGTTAACTATAATTTACTACTTATTATTATATAAATTGCAAAAAGGTGAATTTTTTATATAAGTTAGTACTCTACTCTTACGGACCTTTAAAAAATATACCTACATAACACTTACATTAATCGTACAAAAAATGCTACAAAAATTCATTAAAATCGTCCAACATTCTTCAGAAATTCGGCGTAATTTCCAAAACCTTTTTTTAACTTATCTAGTTTTTACTTCCTATCTTCCTCTATGCCAAAATTGAAACATTTTTACGGTTTTTCCCGGTTTTGCCCTCTTAAAAACATTAGTATGAATTTGAGTTCAACAGAAGAATAAAGCAGCGTAAAACGAGGTTAAGGCTCGTTACTTTTAAGGTGTTATTTTTAGAGCGTCAGAAGTTGAAGTTTAAATAAAACCACAATAAAAGGAGATATCTCTTATTTGTTTATTTTATATGAAAGAACATTCGATGACATTTAACATTTTAAAACAATTTCAGGCAAGTAATGTCTGCTGCGGCTACCTCTAACACAGTGCATTCCCTCAGCGCGCAGTGATGACTGTTACAGAGCGATGCTCACTAATTATTTCGTTCCGAATTTACATGATATTGATCTGGATCAGATGTGGTTCCTACAGGACGGTGTCATATGCCATACAATTACCGCAACAATTAATTTATTGAAGGGATAATTTGGCATCAAAATTATTTCGAGAAATGGTCAGAATCATGTTAACGTTAACGTAATGTTAACAAATGCTCCAATCAAAAGCCATGTTTCTACTGATTTACCAATCGAAAGCTCCCGTTGGTTAACATTACGTTAACATTAACATGATTCTGACAGCGCAGTAAAGCTGACTTGATTGTTCAACACACATGTTAGAATGTCCACAATATTCACAGCAAATAATAGAAAATAGAATCCCGCAACAACTTGGTGAGGCTTTGAGCACAGAAAGCAAAATCATTAATGACTCACATCAGTTAATTTTTTCAATGTAATAAATATGCTACAGAACTTAACTATAATATGCATCAAAACCGTGCTAATAACCTAGATGTTGGTGCATGTAAAACTTAAATTAAAAAAACTAATGGGATATAAACGATTAAATTCCTCGGGTTGGGACAACAAATTCCTCAGATGCCACCCACTCCATAAATATACAGCTTTTTTTAAAATCATCATGCCCAAGTCACATTTTGTTTTAAACCTTTGATTTTGGAAGTTTCCAAACCCAACGACTATAAACACAAAAAATCTGAATGCTTCAAACTGAAAAAGATACCCAGGTACCTTTCCAGTCACATAAAAGTTAATGAAACTGCAAGTGTAGAAATACTAGTTACTACTACGAATAATGAATACTTTTAAACTTAAATAGTTAGGTACTAAAATAATAATCATCAAGATTTAAAGAAAAACCAACGGAAATATCTTCTACAAAACTGTATGCAAAAGTATGAAAATCTAGAAGTGTTTCTACTACATAGTTTAAATTTATGTGATTGAACATTCTCAACTTCGAAGGGTTAAAATTGAAGGTAGTACATACTATTTAATTGATAAAAACTTATTTTATTCTATATAAATAAGTTACATCTTATGAGACAAAGCGTATTCGATGATTAGAACAACTTTGATTGTATTTTTTATTATTTAGAAAATCGTCTCTGCATTGGTCCATACCTTCGACTTTCTTTTAGATTTTAGAGAATTGCAAAATTTATTTCCTTTTTCAAGTTATGAAAGTTTTTAGAAATAAGAAAAGTAGAAGATATAAAGCTAAAATTTAGATATTATTAATTATTTTTATAATGATATTTTAAACTCACAAATTCATAATGTTATAAAATAACTGAGCTATAATCGGTGCGGTACAGTGCTAAAGTAGTTCAAATGTACCAGTTTAAAACAAAATTATGCGCGTAAATCACGATAATTTCGACCAAAATATAGAGTGAATCGATGATTGTTGAAGGGAACTAACTCCAAAAAACTAAAATGTTTAGAAATTATAGAAACGAACCAACTCCGACGTTTAGTTCCATTTTCAACTCATTCATTTTGATTAGTAAGGATTTCTAATGTACTGTGATCTGTGACTGTACTAAGATCGATCATCGAGTTGTCAATTCATAAAAGTTGCTAATAATAATTTATGTAAATAATTTAATGTTGAAAAATATGTGTTACACTTTTCAATTTGGGTGACTCATTTATCACGCCATGCGGCAATTTTTCTGGTTTACGTGTGAACACCACGAGCCATTTTAAAGTTTTGCCATACAAAGTTGCGGTACCAAAGTGTACAAGTGTGCAAGCACCTTTATATAGTGATGGAATGAAACGTTGAAGTACAATATTATTATGATCTTCGTCATAAGTGATAATTGATAACAACTTCGGGTATGAAACTAACATAATTCGAGTCAACTATTCTTCTGGTTTCAAATAGGCGCACATACCTCTACTCCAATTTATTATCTTGATGGATAAAGAGATTCTGTGTTAGATGAACTACTAAAAAAATATAATATAGTATTATCTATTACGGAAGAAGTTTCAGTTTGCAATCAAATTAGAGCTAATCTTCAGCATAATAGTGCATGTAAAAAATGAAAAAAAAAACCGTAAAAAATAATTTGTAAATTATAAATTTACAATTTTATTATAAAAATTAATTTATTAAATATTAAAAATACATTTAAAAAATTAATAAATTTATACAACAATTAGGTTTGAGTTGGCGTTACTGATCTTGGGAAACTTAAGCGCAATGCTTATAGTCCAGGACAATTAGTATCGTCTTCTAAAAATCGAGCGCCGCAAAAATTTTTTTTTTTTACTCTTAATTAAGATGTACCGATATACGACTGAAAGTTACGCCACCGACGCCACTGGAGCTTCGTGACATATAAGAGGTCAAAGGTCACGGATTTTGCTATCTCACTTCCTATCGCTCCAACGTGAAAAACACCTATTACAAAAGTTGAAGATCTCAATTTTTCATACCTAAAAAAAATATTTGATGAAAATACGCCTAACCGTTCTCAAAATATGAAGCTGAATATATATAAAAATGCAAAAATAGCGAAATTGGAGTATGCAACGGGTATCGCCACATTTTTCTCCATTCCTACTGCTCAAATGGCAATAACATTTATATAATTATGTTTTTATAAATAAACGGCCTTTCTAAAAAGCGTAGTTTGGTTTCCGTAAACCTACAATGAAAAAAAAGGTACATAAAAAATTCATCATTTTTCAGCCGATGAACAAAATTCATCATATTGATGAAATATTCATAGTATTGATTAAAAAATGATTATATTGATGAAATTTGTTCATTTATTACCTTATCATACAATGTACGAAAAAATATTGTAATCATGAATAAAAAATAGTTGATATTTTGGTGAATTTAAACACTTAAGAGTCCCAAAAGCTGAAAATCGTTAAATGTTTATTAAAAATAAACATTAACTTTTAAAAAAATAAATTTTCATAAATAATAATAACTATTAATAGTGCATATACAATTTATTGAAAACTAAATTATAAGTGTAACTAGTAAAAGCAAAAACGTGTTGGAATCCTATCAGGTTGAGAAACTTGTTTGTTTGTAGAAAGTGAAAAAATGAATAATTTAATAAGCGTGCTTGAATCAAGAAAACATATACGCACTTGTTGGTGGATGTGCAGTTAGCGAAAAATTTCCTTTTCGGATTTTACGAGAAATTAAATTTTTTGTTACCTAGTACTATTTTTCTGTGCTCTATGTTATATCGAACCAACAATGATACAATAGTTAGTAAATATATCACAATAGTTCAAGGATAAATAATTAAAAAGAGCTTTGTCTTGTATTTGAGTAGCATTTATCCTGAAGTGCCAAAAGTGTATGCCAGACATTACGACACATTTCAACATTATATAATAAAGAATAAATTGTGCAACTAATTTTAAACTGCCGTAAGGATCGTTAACTTTAATAAATACGATTAATTTAATTTAATACAAACATATCCAGTAGATAAATACATATTAGAAACTCATGTGATTTTTAATAAAGAAATTACTTCTAAACAATAATTAGCTTCGTTAAGAATTATTTTATTATGTATACCTAATAATTTGCACTAACAAGATAGATTTTAAACACAAAAATGTTTTTATAGATTAATTTCATTGAACTTGAAATTTCACATCTTTTAATCTTCAGGCACTTACGTAACATGAAATGTGTCGAGTTTAAGATTCATAATTAATACGTCTAGGTTGGAATTTGTTACATTCAAAAATTGAACCTTATCTTATTTCCCAACACAAAATGACAAAAGTGACAAATTGTGAAATATTATGTAGGTACTCAAAAAGTATTTAAATATTTTACTTGATCGACTATAATTTGAAATTATGTACTAACTGCAGTAATCTCGACTATTATGAAAATATGTTGCAAAAAGCTTAAATTCAAGGTTTTAATTTCTTATTATAATAAAGAAAGATTTTGTAAGGACAAAACTAAAGATTTTCAAGATAATGTTTTCATTAAAATAATTTTTTTTAATAACTGTTTCGTACAACCTTTAACTGAAATTAAAATACATCCACGATTTCATTTAAGCGATATTATTACTTATACTATTACTTGTCATAGGTTAGTAATAAAATTTATTAAGATACCCTATCTAATTTCAATTAAAGATTAATTTTTTATTTTTTATCACAGTAATAAATACATATTAGTAAGATTACTGGTGAAAATAACAAAAATCTGGTTTTTTATTAAAAAATAGATAATAAACCAATTATTTACTTTAAATTATATTATGTATTTATGTACATAATAATAGTATGTATATCAAATAAAGTTAAAACAGCATTATAAAAAAATAATTATCTTGAAATTATTATTAAAGAATGTCATTATGAAATTAGTCTCTCTGATGGCTTAATGGTTTTGAAAATTTTCTTCGATAAATGATCGTATTGAGGTAAATTAATAAAAATATTATAATTATTTAATTTTTTTTAATTGGACGAAACTCACTTTTTTAACAATAAATAGTGATAACAATGCCAATTTTTATCATGAAGAAATACAACAAAAAATAAAGTTATAAAAAATTAAATTATCTTTTACGTTGCTATTTGCCATTGCTCTTTACGATCATTACCTTTCGAACAAATCGCAAAAACAGCGCTTTGAAATTTGATTTTTACCACTTTACAAAAAGACAAAAATTAACCTACTGTTTAAAAAATCATTTCTTCACAAATTTTCGACAAAATTGAGTAAATTTTAATATTCAGCAAGCCTTGGGTGTATCAGTTAAATTTCAATTTACAAAATAGTCCAGTAACCAGGGAGTTTTACCTGACAAATTTCTGTTGCAAAGGATTGAAAACTGATTCCTATGTAATTTTGGTCGTAGAATCCGAATTTGAGGTTTGCGAACAAAATTTCCATGTGCCAAAGCCGCCATACTGAAAAAAGTTGCCAAATCACGTTTTTTTTTTCAAAAAACCTAAAATTTTGGGCAATCTATTGATTTTTCGACAGAATGTCATGTATCAAAAATAAAGTATATAAAACTTGCTAAAAAAATGACTTTTTGGTTCATTTCCTAGGACAAAAATTAACGCCGTAGGCGCCATTAGCGTTTTTGCTGGTTTATCGAAAAATTCAAATTTCATAATTTCTCGAGTGAAATAAAAGTTTCCGTGCCAACAAAAATGTAACCTCTGGTCGGCAAGGAATTTGAATTTTTTTAAAAATGTGAATTTTTCGAAAAACCGGCAAAAACGCGAATGACACCTGCGGCGTTAATTTTTGTCCTAGGAAATGAACCAATAAGTCATTTCTTAGGAAATTTTATCTACTTCTTTTTGGTACGTGACATTTTTTAGAAAAATCAATAAGTTGCCCAAAATTTTGAGTTTTTTGCAAAAAATCGTGATTCGGCAACGTTTTTTCAATATGGCGGCTTTGGCACAAGGAAATTTTGTTCGCAAACCTCAAATTCGGATTCTACGACCAAAATTACATAGGAATCAGTTTTAAATCCTTTGCCACAGAAATTTGTTAGCTAGACCCCCTTTTTTGGACGTGGTTACTGGACTAATATGTTTGGCTGTATTTTACCAATATTTTCAGACTTACAATATCTTTTTCTAAGTCAAATTCTAAAAGTAAACTTAAATTAGTTATTTCAACAGTTTACATCTGAATTTTAGTTGTAATAATTTTTTTAATTTCTAAGTGATTTTTCTTAATTAGATTTCATCTAATTTGACACTTGATCCAAATAAATAGTCCTATACTCTATAAGGATCGAAAAGTGTAATCTTAAGAATAAAAACCAAATGAGAAAATACTATCTTGTATAACTTACTTTTTTTTAATACTATTCGAATATTTTTTGAATTTCGTTTTGAACAAATCGTAATATTGTGTTTTTTGTGGTTAGTAAATCACAAATTATACATACAAGAGAATTATTTTAAATAACATAAAGTTTCTTACTATACTGCCTATATATAGAAACCTAAAATGAAGCATTTAGTATAATTATATTAATAAATACAGGTAGTAGTACCTGTTTACCGATATTCCAAAAGATTCACAGTGAAAGGATAAGTTAAATATAAATTGCATAAGCTATTATGTTTTATTAATAACAAATAACACTGAAATTGAAATTTCTATTTTATCTCTTAATTTGTTCAAATTGCAATATTTTTGATAGTATTATATTACAATAATATATGAAAATACAATTAAGAAAAGTAATTATTTAATTTTGACGGCTATGACAAATTTTAAATAAATGTACGTTAAATAACCTAGATTAATATTATGTAACTGTTTATAACTTGATTTAGCGTATTTATCCTAGTTAGATTTCAATACTAAAAGTAGGTATACGAAATGTAGTACTATCTGAATACTATTAATGTATACTTACAACATGATAATATTTTATCTAAAATAATTGAAAAATGAACATAAAATATCAAAATAAACTATTTTTGTATGCAATATTAACAGAATATAATATTAAATTAAATTGAATGCGTCAAAAAATTGAGTTTATATAAACAATATTATTAATTATTTATTTATTTATTGAAGTAAGTACTCAAACATTAAAAAGATATTTAAGCTTAGACAAATTTGAATTTAATTGACCAATACTCGGACAAACGTTATTCAAATAATATGTTGTGCTATTTCAAATCATTATTTAAAAATTAATCACAACACAACATTAATATACTTAAGGCCTTACATACGTCTAGCAGTGCCAAAAATTTGCCAAAATTAAATTTTTTTAGTAGGGATAACAATAGAAATTAATAAAAAATAAATAGTACACATTGTTTATTGGTACCTATTTAAACTTTATAAAAAAAATTTATTTCACTTTATTGTTACGAAAATTATTATATAAAAATTCACGTGATCCACAACACTAAGTTGTTCCACGGTCGGCATCATTTATATTTATTCATAAATATTTATTGTAGCGCATTTTTTGACGCTGCTAGACGTATGTAAGGTCTTAATGTAAAATTTTACATTTTTCAACCTAAAATATTTATTCTCATTATCTTTTTTTAAATTTTGGCTTGTTTTGGTTTCTAGATTACCTCTGTTCATAGTTAATAACTTTTATTAGAGTGTACTATCTACTAAGACGAATTATGGGAATAATATAAAATTTCACAAAACGTGTCTTTATTAAATTGAAAAACGGACCTGAAGAAAGGATTTATTTTATTTCTTATAATTAATTACCTATATTTAAAAACATTTGTTAAGTGTCAACATAATAATTGAGGTTGTCAATTCTGAAATGGTCAATTTTTAAAATAATTTTATGGATTTGTAGTCGTTTAAAAAATAAAATTCCAAGTTTCATTCGCACTAAGCTAAAATTTATTCTTTATTCGTGACCAGACAACAAAATCTTCTTTTTTAATAATTGGTATCCATCTTTGTATTCACAGCATAGTTTAGCTTGATAATATACAATAAAACGATTAAACAATAGAACTCCACAATAAAATAATTTATTATTATGCTACGATAAAATGAAACACAAGAATTAAATTTATTTTTGTACGACTTTTACTATTACGGCAATATTTTGGAACATGGTAGTTTTAATTGCACCTAATGAAAAACTATCAGTTTTTATAAACAAGAAAATTGCGTAAACTCATCAAAAGTAATCGAATTATTATCGCCTGAATGAATTGCACAATAATGTTAAAAATCAATATCTATACTCATTTACCATGGATCACTCCAATGTTTGAAAACTTGTGAGTTCGAACAAAATTTTACTAACAATAGCACAATAAGCTGCATCTCTGATTTACATTCTATTGTTAATTTGGAATAGTTCTGCTGCCATGTAAAAATGGTGGAAACGACCTCAGCACAGAGCACTATCCATTTCAATGGTATAAATTATATTTTAATAATACTAAGAATTTTTCAAGAATGCGAATATGTTTTAGTTCAGAAAATTACAATGCATATTTAATTTTTAATTAATTTTTTACCTTAACGTTCTGTCAACGTTCTGTAAATAGTATAAAACCAATTCTTAAATCTATGTGTTGATGCACACCGACCGGAAGGCCGAGCTACAAAATTCTGTCAAGTCCGAAATTCGAACTCAGAATTTCAGCTCTGTAACTCAACCAGCGATCACACCAAACCACTGCTATGATTGGCTTTAATTTAAATTAGATTATCTTAACTTTGCGGTAAATAAACCGTGTGCCTATTGTGCAGCTCTTTTTCTTGTGCAACTAATTTTCAGCAGATAATTTAGTTACTAGGTTACTAAAATATGAATAAATTTCATATATTTTTTATTTAATAAACAATAAAAAACCTATTTATTGAATTATGTGTAATCTTACCTTTTTATGACTCCATAACACGTTCGCACTGGGCTTCCCTCGACGAAAATCCGATTGATCGATTACATCATCGTGAATGAGTGAAGCCGAGTGAATCATTTCAGATATCATTGCTACTTCTCTTTGGGTTTCCAAAACGGCACTATACAAAAAATATTTTTAAATAAATACATATTAACAAACTTAATAATAGAATATAAACTACGTATATTACTAGTCGTAATAGAAATGAACTTGAACAGAAGAAATTCTAAGTAAAATGTGTGGTATTTAGTATGTATTTGTAAAATATAATATTTACCAAAACATTTAAAAAATCTTAACCGCAAAGTGAAGAAATTATTACTGTAAAATTTCCCTAACTAGAACTGCTCTAACTCGAATTATTCTATAAATCGAAATTTTTTTAAACAATACACTCGTATAGGTTTGTCAGATATCCACGTGTAATTTTATCTCCATACTCGAAGTTCCTCTAATTCGAACTTTTTTGGTGGTCCCTTGAAATTCGAGTTGAGGAAGTTTGACTGTATATAGAAAAATATTATTTAAACAACACTAAAAAGACATTAATTACCACTTTTTTAGTTAGGACCAAAAATATTTGAAAATGAAGAAAAGCGAATAGTCAAACTTCCCTTTCAAATAGAAAAATGTATAAGTAGTTTTTATTGTGAATTTTATTCCCTACATTTTTGTTCATATACATTTTTCAATTCGTTGCACCGTTTTTGAAATACAGACAATAATTATTCTACTCATGTATAAAACAATGTATAAGAAACGTCAAACGTCAAAGTTTGCTAGCGGATAAAAATTCTACTTAGGAAGGAACAGAAATGCAAGTGGATAAATTTAGCGGATTTTTTTTTGTTTACCTTTTTTGACATGACAACCAAAGTGAATTTTTAAGTTTAAATAGTTTTATGCGTATTTATGCACCATTCGCGGAATTATCTTATCAAATACCAGACTGGCTTTGATTTCTATCCTGATAATTTTTAATTTCTGAACACTCATACGTGCGTTTAAAATTTGGCTCGAGAAAACTGTTGGTTAGACAAAATCACTCGAGCAATCTCGCTGACGCTCGCCCGCGCTCGTGATTTTGTCAACCAAGTTTTCTCTCGCTAAATTGCTAATCACGCAGGGGCGCCGACTACGGGCGTGCCCGGAAGCCAGGGCACCCCTCGAAATTGTTAAACATTCAGGTACCATACGTTGACACTTTCGCCGCCAATGATCCACCTGTACCACCGAAATCAATATCTTTCGCATTGTACATAGTATTTGTAATTTAATATATTATAATATTATTGTTATATTTGAAAGGAATTTCTGTTATAAAATCACATTGCGCATATTTACAAAAATATTATTTATTTTATTCTTTAGATAAATCGACATGACACACAATAATTTTTTCAAAATTTTCTGGTGTTAATCGGCATCTGTAAGAGATTATTTTCGAGGTTGCTCAACTCGCTTTCGCTCGTTTCGCAAAATTCCCCACTAACAAAATAAAATCTTCCTTTTAACACTTATATCGTAAATAGTTTTTTGCATTTTATCGAGTTTTGTTAAAATCACTTTAACTCTAAAATGGTACGACAAAATAGAAAATTTTATATAACCAAAAAGCAAGGAAATGAAATTTGCAACAAAAAATTCCCAATAAGTATTGCTCTAAAAATAATTTTTATAATTTACATTGCTAGCATAGGACTATCAATAATAATGAGAGCCACTATATGTATCATACGGCTCTTAGTGCTACCACCAATACCAACCATTGCAAAAAAACTATAAATAGTTCTTATCTTTCGAAAATGTTATGAGGTCTTATGAGGTATTGATATTTAAAAAATTATCTTTTGTAATATAGATATATTATAATGCAGAGTGTATAAAATATATAGTCGTAACCATTTTAACTCGCGCATGACTAATCGTTTTATACAATGAGAACCAACGCATAAAATTTGGTTATCTTTGTCATGCGCATTCAATAAGTAACTATTAGAAAAGTGACAGAAAATAAAAATACTTCGAATTTTGCGCTTTTTTACGTTGAGTCATGCGCGACTTAAAATGGTTACGACTATAACAATTGGTTTCTGGTTAAAAAGAAAATAAATACGTTGTATACGCCAAATAAAAAAACATTACAAAATGAATGCTGATAATGAGAAGTTCTTGAAATTTTTACAGTACATTATTCGCGTAATAAAAAAAATTCTGGCAAAGTTTGAATTTAATCTTGTTCTTGGTTTTCGAGATAAAAAATGTCAAAGTTAAATTGTGGTCGCAAAGATTTAAAGGTCATATTTCAATAATCGGAAATGTCAGTATTACCAAAATTTTCCAAAATATTTATGAAAGTCGTATAAATAAGTATATCAAACTTCAAAAAAGTCATGTTTTTAGTGTCTGAGAAAATTAAATATTTATTCCAAAAAGTGTACAAAAGCTGTCAGGATTTAGTAAATCATGGCAACATCTGATTTTGTAACCCATTCATTTTTCCACAAATACTTTTGTTTTTAATGTATATTTATCAAAAAAAAAAAAAAAAATTAATTTTCTCAAAAACTAAAAACGTGACTTTTTTGAAGATTGGTATACTTATTTATAAGACTTTCATAAATATTTTGGCAATTTTTGGAAATGCTGACATTTCCGATTGTCGATTTAATGGCCTTTAAATCAACGTAAACTTTAACATTTTTTTTCGGATTCAATTCAAAATCATTTATTAAAGTGGCACTTTACCACATAGAAAAGTCACTTTACTATATAGTAATGTCACTGTCAATAAACAACCTACACAAGTACCTACTATGAAATATTTTGAATTAGCAATAACTCAAAAACGGCACTAGATATTGCACAAAATCCGAAAAAATAGTATAAACAAACCTTGTAAGTAAAGCATTTTTACTAAACTCATTAGCTTTTAAGTTACTCGCTCGCTGCGCTCGCTCGTACTCAAAGGCTAAATTCGTTTAGTAAAACTTTGCTTTACTAAACTTGTTGTTTAATATACTATTATCTCGAAAACTAAGAACATGATTAAGTTCAAACTTTGCCAGAATTTTTTTTATTACGCCAATAATGTACTGTTAAAATTTCAAGAACTTCTCATTAATTTCATTTTCCTTCTTAACTACCTTAAACTATAATAAGATAATAAGCTTTATAAAAAAAAAATTGTTATTTTAAATGAACATTCGTTAAAATCCGTCCAAGTCGGTTAAAATAATCATTAGCAATTATTAATGTATTTCAGTATTTTTTATATAATTATTTTTATGTGCGTATTTCTTCACTTTACGATTAAAATTCTATTATTTTAACGTTCTGTTTAGTTTTGTTAAATATTATAATTTATTATAAAACTAACTATCTCTATCTGTGCGCATTTAGTTCTTATAATTTTTATAATTTATTCATGTAATTCTACAATATAAACAAAACACTTTCTTGCTTCAATAAACATACAATAGTTTTGTATCTAATTAATTATATTAAATGCGAATTTAATTTATGGCCTTTACTTTTTGAAAGCAAACCTTTCAGTTTCAAACAGGCTTAAAGGGCGAAACGTAATCGAAACAATTTTCTAAACAGATTGTTCAAAATATTTAGCTTCATTTAAAATAGATTAAAATATGTATAATCAGATTAGTGTGGAAAATTCGTTAAATTATAAAAATTAGCATTCAAAGTAAACAAGCTATGATTACGCTTTTGTTAACGTAATGTTATTTTATATTATGTGTCAGGTATTTTTGATTTTAATTTAATTAAAATATTTCAAATTCAATTCATATTTAGTGCACGAAGTGGTTTGCTGATCTTACTGATTACCAATCAATACTTAATAGACATGACGGAATTTCTTAATTCGCTAAAATAATCTTACTATTAAATTGTGTAAATTATGCTGTACATAATTGCTCAAATCTATCTACTCATTCGGTAATCTGCCTTTTTTCCAACGAGCGGTATAAAATAGTACAGCAAGTTAAGTAATTACTTACAGAAATTATTTCCAACTTCCAAAAATGAAAATGAATATAAAATATACCGGGTGCTGATTGAGTTAGCCGAACATAGGAAATTAACATGTAAAAACTTATTTATGAAAATTCCTGCTTCCCTAATTATTTTAGAGAAAATATGAAAGACACAGAAGCAGGAATTTGCATAAATAAGTTTTTACATGTTAATTTCCTATGTTCGGTTAATGCCCGTATTCACCAACTACAAATAGTACTATTTGTCGAATAAAATGACATTATTACAATGCAAAATCTTGTTTTTATTAGACAAATAGTGCTATTAGTAGTTGGTGAATACGGGCATAAGTCATTCAGCACCCTGCATATCTACAACCAGTAATTGAATTAAAAAAGAAGATTGCACGACAGGATAAATATGGTAATGAATGGCGCGGGAAAATAAAGTATTACTTTACTCCCGCAAAAGTGGGAGTAAAGTGAGCACTTTACTCCCGGAATTGTGAAAAATTAATTTAAACTTTGTTGTGACACCAAAACACTTGGTCTTTTAACTCCTCTCTTAACATATGTACATAAGATATAATTATACGGAGTGTCCGCGCCGAAAACCGACAGAAAAAAATATATTCATTAATTATTTTTTATTATAATTAATATATTATTTATTTTTAAATTTATTGCGCGAAATCTAAGAATTACGTTAAAATGAGTCTAAATGCTTGCTGAGCGCACCTTTTCGATTTTTGCCGCTCCAGGGATGTTTTTAATTAATTGCAGCCACCTCCGATCAATAAATTAATAAAATAAATTCATAAAATACTGAATTCTGATAAAAAAAGAGCTGCGTGCGAAGATATGGATCAGTTATGTATAAATTAGTGTTAATTTAAAAGATATTTCTTTGTTAAAATTGTCCGAAGATATGCATCGGTTATGTAGGTTAGTGTTAATTTATAATTTTTCTTTAGCAGAATTGCCTGTAAATGAGAGATATCCGCGCATAAATATGGATCGGCTGTATAGGGCAGTGTTAGTTTATGATATTTTTTTTAGCGAAATTGACCGTAAAAAAAGAGAAAAGTGTTTTATTTTGAATATCAAAACGCATTACCCCAAACCTCTGTTTTTTCGCTTATCCACTAGTCTTGCAACGCTACTTTACTGGTAAATTACGTCCCATGTTTTCCTAATACCCGCAGGTAAATTGTTAGGATTTTTGTTAGAGATTACCGTTAATCCGATTAGGGTTCGGGACGCAATTTTTCTTTTTTTTACCACTTTAAAAACCTTCAGAAATGGTGACCGCGGGACGCAATTTACATGCGCCTGCAGTACTTTAAATAATGTAGGTTAATTAATAAATCCATATAAAAAGCAATACATAATTAGATTTTTTAATTTTAATTTTTTGTCTGCAAATATCCGAAATTAATTAATATTTCATTTAAAAATTAAACCGACATGGAAGTTTTATTTAACATAATTTTTATTCTTTCGTATTTAAGCTACATATTATAATGAGTGGACGGTTTTAAAAATCATAACACATACTGTGTACGATATAAAAATTAATGTAGGTGCATCCTTAAACATCATCAAGTTCATTTGTAATTCAGATCAAGTCAAAACATGAATGAATTGAATTGCAACCTTGTATATTAAACTCATCAATGATACAAGGTCGTTAAATACATATTATGCATATTCACGTTTGGCAAGTTGGACAAGTCGGACGACTAATTATGTTAAGGAAGTAACACTTCATTTTCTTTCTCATGTTTAAGGCAAGCAGTACTCCGTAAAATTTCAAAAACCACTTTTACACCGGCTTTGAAGTTTAATACCGACATCTTTTCTCTGGTCATAAAAAAACTCCATATAATTCAGTATTATACATTTTTGGAAATTTTAGGCAAGGTACAAGCTGAATCGTGGCATTGCACTGACTCTACTGTGATTTGTCAGACTATTTGGATCAAAATAACCGGCTGTACAGTTTGAACATCATCCGTGGTTTGAACGATGGAAATTTGTATTTTTAGTTTGATTTTTTAGTTATACAAAAAATAGTGAAACTCGCAATAAACATTTCAAGTAGATTTGTGGTATACAGCAAAAGGTATTTTGTTAATTTAACAAAATACATAGTTCTTAAAGAATTTTTTGTAATATTAACACATTTTATTAGTAAAAGAAATATTCACAAAATACAATAAGTTAATAATTGGTATTATAGAAGTTGTTATTCTGCGTAATAAATTTGCTAATATGACAAAAAATTGTAGTGCACCTGCTGGGACAAATTTTTTTTTGTTAATTTAACAAAATACTTTTTACTGTGTATGTAATATGTATTATGTATTTCTAAATGTAACATTTAAAAGAACTAAACAAAACGTTAAAATAATAGAATTTTAACCCTCCAGTACTAACATATTTTTTTATAACACTTGTACTAACGTCGGAGTATGAGACCGATTCTAGTTTTTAATTGTTTTAACCCATTGTTTACATTTTTTTTCACCATAAATGGAATAATATCAAATGTCTAGGTATTTTTCTTTATAATAATGTTAATTTTAGTAGGAAAAAGTCATTTTATTTTAAAAATTTTTACTGTTCTAAAAATATTAAAAATTATAAACAAGAACAAATTAAAAGTTAAATTTTCGAAATAGAAAATAACATTTGACGACAACTGATATTATCCGTAAAGATAATACTGTTATTAAGAATTAAAAAAATTGTTGTAAGTTAGCCCCAACAATAACCGAAATATTTTGCCTACAATTTACTTCGTTATTTGCACATTGCAGTCATTGTAAATTATTACCGAATGTTCTAAACAGAGGTATTTTTTACCTCTGAGTTTTTAAAAAACATTATACCCACTGTGCGCAACGGTAAGTGTAGCTTATTTACACAAATATACTGTAATGATATTTAATGAAAAAAGTAAATTTTTCACAAAATTACCCTCACACCCCTGTTTTGCTCCGGCTACCTCAGTTATTTTAATAAAATTGATGTAAATCGTAATTTTAAACTTTTTAATAAAATAGAAAAATCGTCGTACAACTCATGTGGTCGATAACCGGCCTGACCTCGTAATCTCTTCAACGTATTCGTTCCCTTGAACGATATTTTTAATTTTGATTTACAATTTTTCTAACTATAACAATTCGAATATCCAAAATTTAAACATCCAGTATCCTATCCAGTTAATCAACATCCAATCAATCGAAATCATCAATTATCCATATCCAAATCTCCCACAACATGGACAAATCGCAGAAACAAAATAATAAAAATTCTCACCAAAAATAATTCAATTTATCCAAATATCAAATTCAATTGTACAAATTATAAAAATATTTCAAAATTTCAAAAATACTCAAAATCTCGGGAGCGCAACGGAATACGTCCGCTCTCAACACGCACGCCGGCAAAAAAGCCCCTTCCCTAACAAAAATTGTTACCAATTTTATAATAATTTTCGCATTATTGCGAAAATTAAAAAAATTATTTACAACTTCATATCCAATAAAATAAAAATTCAAAAAATCAAAATTGATGCTTGAAACACCACAATACGTATGGTAATCGGGTAAATTTTCCAATTGCAAAAAATCACTTATTAAAAATTAAAATACTTTTGTAACGTTAGTACTAACGTCGGTCTGTTAGACCGTTATTGCCTATAAATAAGAAACGAAAAAACATTTTCACTTGCTGGATGTCACGAGACGTACTAAACTAGATAATTTGAAGGCACTGACACCAATGGCCATTCAGCTGTAATCGTATTAAATTTATAGATAAAAATAGAAGTCGTTTGTCTGTGAGACCGATTGTTAGTACTGGAGGGTTAACAGTAAAGTGATGAATACAATACGTAGAAAAATTAATTATTTAAATAACCAAAAAGACATTAATTTATCACTTGACAGGTTAGGATTAAAAATATTAAAAAAAAGATGATTTAGATTTATAATAATAGAAGATTTATAATATTTCACGGTTATTTCCGATCTTCGGCCTCATATAACGAAGAAAATGAACAAATATGAGAAACAAGAAAAACTATAAGAACTAAATATTTAGATTAATTTATTATAAAAATATTTAGAAACCAACATAGGGGGTAGTGCCTTCTGATTTCAACTACAGTCATTACTTACTTAGATAGTCACTATCTAGTGACTGTAATTTCAACTTGACAATGTCAGTTTTAGAAAAATTCTGTTATTCAAATCACTTTTAAAATGCATTACTACACGTGACATTGCTTAGATTTGATATTTTTGTGGAGTTTTTGGTAATTTTAAATATTTTAGTCATTATATTTATACATTATTTTTTTATTAAGTTAGTAACAAAGTATACTATCTTGAGAACACACATCTAAATTTTTGTTGAATTATTTCAAAAACTAAAAATTTTATGGATATTTTTGCAAATAAAGATAAATTTTACAGTTTTACTTTTATTTAAATTGTTTACCTAAATAATTTCAAATATCGAAAATAATCGTAAAATACCTAAGCCTTTTTTGAATAACTAGTCCTTTTTTAAATTTTATATACAATGTTTGTTATCATTTTCAACAACATAAAAATTTACTTTTTTTAATTGTATCATTGGTAAAGTGGTATCTATTTAATTTTTTTCAAATAATGATTTTCTACGCTCTATAGATTATACAGTTTAAATCCTAATATTGCAATATAAAAATAATAATAAAATAATAATATACAGTGATATTTTATTATATTTTTAAAAACTTCTTGTATTTTTTAATGATTCAAGACTATCTATCTAACAGTACATTATGAGTAGAGTCCGGATTATATGCATTAAGGAATCCGATATTTAGTATGTGGGGTGTAATTTATAATATGTACAATATCTTGTGTTTATCCATAAATTGCATGCCGCATACCAGATATCGGGTTCCCTATTGCATATAATCCGGACTCTAATTATGAGTACCTAAAAAATACATTGTACTGTTTGATTTTCACAAAACATAATAGAAAGGACGAAATTTTTATAACAATTAAATTTATAATATATTATAAATAATAAATTTAAATAAAACAGTATTTATTAATAATAAATAGTAAATAGTTGTCTTTTATTTAAATTTGATTAAAAATTCTAGTTTAGTGTAAGGTTTATTAAAGCAATATTATATTATTTTTTATATTGTCAATAATTTTGTCAAACTCACCTTGACAATTAATAGGTTAATAAAAAAACTACCCGAAACGTTGGACAACATAATATTGTTTTAATAAATCTTATATTAAACTAGTACTTTAAATCAAATTTATAAATATTATTAGTAATTATTAACAAAAAAAATAAGTAGTTTAAAAAATAGACATACCTTTTTTCTTTGTACATATGATAATTCATTGCCCTAGCCATTAAAATTCCTACCATCGGCCGAAGCGCTTTTCCTTGACCATCAAAATAATATGTAGCTATTTCACATAATTCTGGTTGTGTGGTATTTCTTTTTAATTGCTGCAATAATAAATTTTAGTTAAATTAAATTACCAAAACTTTAATAAAAACCAGTAACAACGCGGTATAATGGTATATAATATTTGCTAAAATATTAAATCTAGATAAAAGATCCACAAAATCTAAAGGATACAACAGAAATGGAAATTGATTTAATCTTTATTGAAAATGTGTAAATGATTCGCTATCTTGTCATAGCTTTAGTTCCGAAATTTTGATTTTGTGGAACCAAATATATAAATAAAGACTAAAGCACTTCCTACTATCGTTATACATATTTCTCAAGACTTGGTAGTCCTTTAATCTTTTCTAAAACTGACATAAAAGGTATACTATACAATTTTACTAAATAAAAATTTCCCAGAAGAGTTACTTTCTGGCAATACTCTTTCAATCTGCTAGTAATTAAAACGGATAAGTGGATAAAACCTTTTTGTTCAACCGTTGCATACAATATTTTATCCAACACTTTCAAGTAAAATATTGTTTAATTAACCCGTAACCGGTATCTTGGGGTCTGACAGACACTTGAATGCGTAATTCTTTGTTACACGTACGCCTTTTAATTCTAATTATTCCTTAAATTAAATTTTATTTTATTTGTATTTTCGCGTATTCTAACTTCATAAACGCATACTAATGTCCTCCAACCTTCAGATATCAAATATTATTAACACAGGCTAATTTTAAGGGCTAGTTGTCTCACAGACCATGGGTACCGGTTATGAAACAAAAATAGGGCTGTACCGGTTACGGGTTAAATATTTTTAAATTTTGAACTTTTAAACGCAATGTCAACTCTGATTAAAAAGGTTAAGCTACGAGATATTATATTACACTTGAAAGTCTTGGATAAACACTGTTAATTTATGTATTTATTAGTAATTATTGTACTTGTTAATTAAAAGATGAATTAGAATGGAATGTAAAATTCGAGTTGGTGATTAAATATAATAGCTAAAATATTTATTGAAGTTGAAAAGTCTCAAAATATTAGATACAAAATTCTTCACAGCAAAATTAATAATATATTAAATTCATAATAGTTCAGTAAATATGTCAGAAAATATGGGGGTTGCTGTGCAAAAGGTCGAGTAGTTTTGATTTTTTGATATGTTGTTAGTGTTGGGCCCATAACATAAAATCCAAGTTTTTTTTAAGTTTAAGCCCAACACCAGGCATGTAGCGTAAATAATGGCCGAAATACAGACCTTTAAAATAAACCAATTTTCCAAAGATTTATGAAAATGGTTATTTTTTTCAATATTTCCACAATATAGTTGTTTGAAGCAAACGCCATATAGATTTAGTGAGTATGCTAGTTCATTTGCTATAAATAAGGAATAAAAGAAAGTATGAATAAAAATAAGAGAGAAAGAATATAAAGTGTGTATTTATGTGTTTAATTTTATAGGCTATAGAGGTTAAACAAAATTGTTAAAACATTTTTTAATCAATGCATGCCCTATTAAGAGAAAACAATTTTCTAAAAAGATTCACTGAGTCTGTTATATCTAACGTAAACTTCGGAAGTAGTTGTTAGAAATAACGAAAATAGTCTATTTAAAGTTTTCGCATTTTTGATGGTCCAGGGCGGAAATGCTCAAGCTGTGCCTGATAGTCCTTGTTCACTTCATCCAGCCGACAATTTAACTCTCCTATATCTTCAGAGTTATTTACTGACGCTAGCGTATCATCTTGATCTTCAAAGCTTTCTTCAAATGGATTTATGTCTGTAACATTTTCGCAAGATTCTCCCAGAGAACAGGTGCATAGGGAAGAACATATAAGACCGGCTTTACGGCAACCGCATGAATTCTTGCACCCTTTCTTACAGTAGCAAGATATCATTTTAAGTCCTGTCCATTTTGCGGGGAGAGAGCCCAGATCTGGTAGGTACCCAGCCCCATTCAAGAGGGTTTTTCTCATGACCTAACCACTTCTGTATCTGAAGGTAAGATCTAAATGCATAAAAATACTCTGCAGCAATTTAAATAAAACTCTCATAAGAGCAATGTTAATTTTATTAAATTTTTGACAGAGTGTTTTTAAAGTCGTTGTTACTCAGCAACTACGCAACAAAATAGAAAAATTTATAGAAACAAAAATAAAGGGAATGAAATTTGCAACAAAAAATATTTGAAACATTTAGCTATAAAATCGATTTTTATATGAGAAGAAGGATCATGGAAATGTCCGTTTAACATGGTTAACATAGGAGTGTATTAATAATTTCTGGAGCCACTGTATATAAAACGGATAAAAATAACTAACAAAGCGAGAGCGAGATACAAAATAAATTAAATTATATTACAATAATGCATCAACGATCAAGGTCAAGGTTGCACAATATTTATTTCTAATATTACCGTACACCAAGAACTTCGGTCAGACAAGTGCTTAAGTAATTATGCAGTTCCAAATCTTGAGAAATCGACAAAAATATGTACATATGTATTTAAATCAACTTGACCTTAGTAGCTCATTCTAAGTATTGCTCAATTCTTTAACATTTAAGCTCAATTTTTAACAGAAAATATCAGAGACGATCCCTTCAACACAAACTATGGTTCGTCATTTATACAGTTACTTATATATCATAATAAATAGCTAATATATAGAAAAGATGTTTCCCTTCAATAAGAAGAAGAAATCTAATCTATAGTAATATTTACTGATTTTAGTTAGAAAAATTTCATAATAAATTATAGTAATTACCACTTTCGAACAGGTTTCGATAGAGTCTAATTATTATTTAATCAATTTAGTATTTTTAAATTACACATCACCTAGTTTTATGTTTTTCAAAAACTACTCGATTTTTATTGATCAACATTACTTTTGAAACTACTCATATAATACGAGAATTCCTTCTTCTGGCGCAAGAACTTGCAATTAAGTACATTCTTTTAAAAAGATTTTAATGGACAAATGAAATCAATCATTCAAGGACTCTATTGTTGCTGCTAAGAAGATTCGGAAAGGAAACCAACTATGTGCAATATAACTGTGGTACCAATTTAATGATTTAACGATAGATATTAATTTCATGTAATATCGTGAGCGCATCAGAACTGGATCGAAATTATAAATGATAAAAATTAAACATGAAAAGAACAAATTCGGAGGGAAATCCATTTAAAGTTTTCAATTTTAAGAAGCGAAAATTATTATAGAAATATTTTAAATTATTAGGGTGGAGAGAAAATGCATGGAAAATTTTTTTTGCTATGTTTAATGGAATAGTAAACAAAAACTGCTTACAGAGAAGTAAATGAATAAGTAAAATATCTTTTTTGTACTATGGTGTTTTGAGGTGCCCCAGCACGAAGGAATTTTTGAAACAAACAAACACTATCAAAATAGTGTTTTTTAAGGGGTTAGGCCCACTTAGGACGTCGAAAAAAATGGTTCATTTTTGCAATTTCTTTTGCGGAGAAGTCTATGCATATCTTTGTACAACATCTTAACCCTTTCGCTACTGGCGGACTAAATTTAGCAGACGGCTTTCTATATTATTTAATGAAAGCAGGAACGTAATTTCATCATTTGATTTTTATGTACTAAATTTTAAACATTCATAAATTCGTATTAAAAATTTGTGGGTCCATATTAATGAGATTTAAACGTGGTGTGAATATAGTATGGTGTGCTCACGCGCATGCTGCCGATGGTCTGTGACGTCAGTTTCGAGGTACTCGGGCGATATTATAACGTACAGTTTGGCATAGTAAAGCTCAATTCCGTTACCAGGGTAAAATTACTAACATTTTTCGGAAATTTAGTAATGAATTTTATAATTTAAACATCTTTGGTTATATTATTAAGAGAAAAAAAATAATGGGATCTTTAAATTTATTATTATAAATGGGTTTGCTTCTCGAAGTTAAATATATTTTTTATTTTTAAGTACTTCTTCGATTAACAATTAATGAAATTATTTTTCAATATTTATTTCGACATGTTTCGTGTAAAAGCTTACACATTTTCAAGTCTTTAAATAAATTGTAATTGTTTTAAATGTTTTTGTAGAAATAAAAATGTTTTTAAAGTTAAACTTTTATTAATTTAAATAATTAGGTATTGTTTTTTATCAACTTCAACTTAACTTCAAAAATATTTTTATTTCAAATTTACAAAAGCATTTAAACCAATTACAATTTATTTAAAGACTTGAAAATATATTAAGCTTTTACACGAAACATGTCGTCGAAATAAACATTGAAAAACAATTTAATTAATTAATCAAAGAAGTACTTAAAAATAAAAATAAAAAAATTTTAATTTATTATTTAAACATCAAGTTTATTTATTTATTTGTAAATTTCGACATTTTCTTATTCAATTTTCTCCTGCAATTTTCAAAGCTGATCTTTTTATTAGCATTTCTCAGCCTGATGTATGTCCTTGTTTTAATTAAACATTTAAATTAAACATTTTGTCTTCAATTTTGTACTTATACATTTTTCTATTTTGTCACACCGTTTCGGACAGATAGTATTTTTTGTATTTTACAGAGTCTTGTTTAAGTCTCTGTCAGAGCGACAAAATAGAAAAATGAGGTACAAAATTGAAGACAATAAAATTTTTAACAAAAAATGTCTAAAAAGTTATGCTGTAAAAGCGATTTTTATAGGTCAAAACACGGTTTCAAAATGTGCAAATTTACATTAGTAAAATAGGAGTGTAAGTACGAATCCTCGAAGCTGACGTCATGCGCGGATAAGACGAAACTGGGACGGCTGGCTAGCACACCATACTATATTCACACCACGGATTTAAATATAATTTTTCGAATAACAGTAAAGGGTGCGTAGTAGTCTGTCTTTCATTATAGGTTTAATTGTAAGATAAATTTCAAAACGGCTGTGTGGATTATAACCAAAATTAAAAAAAAAATTTATAGCTAGTGTACCAAATTTCAATTTTATACCTATAAAAACAAAAATTCATGAGCGAAAGGGTTAAGTATTTAAAAGAGCTTTATTTAGTGAGAGCTTGGTAATTTTTTTTACAAAATACTAATAATTAACAAAGTTAGAATGCAACTTTCGACAAGCATGTTTTAAAGACACGTTTTGCGGTGAACAGTGTTATGCGGAATCGAAAGATTTTTCAAAAAACTTAAATTTGACAATATGGCAGCCACTCAAAAGTCAAAATTTTAGTTTTTTGGAAATTCAGAATATCAGAATTCTTGTTATATACGAGTATTATACATACATCCACTCTGATGTATATTATACTATGTATTAAGGTAATCGGCAAGCTCTACACAACACTATAATATGAATGGGACAATAAAAAATATGTCGATTTTAGATATCGATATAATAAAATAATCTGCACATAAACAAAGCGATGTATATTATATATGTGTTTAACAGAAGTAAACAGAAAGTTAAAATAATAAAAGTTTAACAGTAAAGTGAAAAAATATAATACAAAGTAAAGTTAAATAAAGTTATATAAAGAAATAAATAAAAGAAAACCCCTTTTTTTAATTTTCTTAACATGGAAAATTATTTCAATTTTAATAAGATTCCTGTTGATAATGCAAAGGCAAACAAATATGATTTTTTTAAGTGAAACTTACTTTTCGTATGTCAACATATACGTCTTTAAGGTCATCTTCTAATAATTGGTATGGATCTACTTTATAATCAGGTAAAGAACCTGGCTGGTGCGTTCGAAGAGTGCTATACGTTCTGGCGGTAACTATTTCGCGTCTACTACAAGGATGCCAGCTTCCTGACGAGGATGTGTTAATTGCAATCACACTACAGGTAGTTTGATTTTTTATCTGAAAAAAAAAAAATCACATTAATAATAATGCATGTAATCCATGTTTTAAAACACATAAATATAGAATTTTAATATAGGTGTAAATTTAAAAATTTCATTAAAAAATCATTATTGTATTTACATATAAATATTATTTATTTATTGGATTTAAACTTATGAATAATAAGTAAAGTGAATCCATGAATAGTAAAAATGTATTAGATATCGGGTATTATATTATTATTAAATTAATTATTATGGAGCCAAATGATTTAAAACTTAATAATTGATCAATTATTGTCGCTGGGATCAGCTCTCCTAGAGGCAACACAAAGATCGTTTGTTGTTAGGCTAACTAAGTTGTAGGGCTAACTGCCCGGACACAGACACGGTGAAACACATCCCTTTTAAACATTTAATTATCTAAACTAATTTTTCAAGTTATACATGTTAACTCAAATTAAAGTATCCCAAAATTTCTCGATTTTTAGAGCAACTTATTTTCTTTTCACCATGCGAAACTCACCCTTTTTAAAAAAAATTTTATCTTCGTCTTTCATTTTTTCCCATCATTTGGGAACTCGTCCTGAAGTCTTTTCCCTGTTGGTTGTCAATTTTTAATTTAAATGTTGCTCAGATTTATTTCGGAATTTTCTATATAATGTCTAATGCCTGTACTAGTAGACTGCTCGTAGTGTTCATTTCACCAGATCTTACTTTTTGTTTGATTCTTTTTGTTTTAGCTCTTTTTGTCTCCGTGCCATAAATTAGGATAGGTCGTACCATTGTTTTGTATATCTTAGACTTTCTGTTCATTCTCATATATTAAACTTTCATTATTTGTGTCGCTTCACCTATCAAATCTCTAGCACTGTTAAGTTCAGTACCCAGGTAATCAAACTTCATGACCTGCTCAACTATTCAAGATTTCTTTAACTAGTTTTCCAATGGATTTTTACTGAAATTGAACATATTCTCTACAGAAAACTCAAAGATTTGACTGTATCTGCTTCTGCTAAAAAGCTGCGGTTATCCTTACGGAGTAACAGAAAATTTCAAAGTTAAATAAAATATATTCAAGAAAGCAACAATGATAGACATGTTGCGATTCTCATCAGTATTACATAGTTTGATTCTTGAAAATATTGAATTAATTGTTTACCTTATACAGGAAAATTATTGCTACAAGAAACTGAATCATCCGATAATTCGAATTTGTCCAGATTCAATTCAGATCAACAATTACTATAACGGGTGCTGAATGAGTTAGCCGAACATAGGAAATTAACATGTAAAACCTTATTTATGCAAATTCCTGCTGCGCTAACCATTTTAGAGAAAAAATGAAAGACACAAAAATAATGCAGAAATATAAACTACAAATGATAAGACCATTAGATTTCATCTAACTTTTACTTAAAAGGTCAAAAATGCTTTCAAAATTGTTAAAATTTTCATTTATCGCACTGGCCATGTAATAAATTCAATATAATTTATATTTTCCAAAATTATTACCATGGAAATTTTCATGGCCAGTCCGATAAATGAAACTTTTAACAATTAATCTTTAAAAAAAAAAAGTTAGATGAAATCTAATGCTCTTATCATTGGTAGTTTATATTTCTGCATAATTTTTGTGTCTTTCATTTTTCCTCTAAAATAATTAGGGAAGCAGAAATTTGCATAAATAAGTTTTTACATGTTAATTTTCTATGTTCGGCTAACTCATTCAGCACCCGGTATATAATATATATAATAAATACTAAACTCTGTACCGTTTACTGTCGTAATGACATATCTTCACGACACCCATAGGAAAGTGCATCCGGAACACAATCCTTAGGCCACGATATCATACGATATAATAGTGACATATGGGTTTGAAGTATGGTTATTTGAAGAAAATAGTAGTATTTTCCGAAACTCGTCATCGAAATAACATTTTCTTGCTTATGTACGCGCAGAGAAATTGAATTTCCCTGACTAGTCAAGTAATAATCAGTAATTGTAAATTATTGTATTGTTTGAAACTACGGATTCAACAAATTGACAAACTTGATTTTTGCTCATTTTAAAAATGTTGTTCAGCGTGTTTTAAAATGTTGATTTTTTACGATTTTCGGAAAAAATTAATACAAAACATGTCAGGAAAATGTCTAACTTTACTCGGAGCTCTAAAATACTCGGCACAAAGTGCCTCGTATTTCAACATTGCTCCTCATCAGTAATTTGTCATTTTCCTGACTTTTATGTAAATAACTAATTTAAATTATGACCGTATTCACCAACTACAAATAGCATTATTTGCCGAATAAAATGACATATTTATTTCAATCTAAAATACGTCATTTTATTCGACAAATAGTGCTATTTGTAATTGATGAATACGGGCATTAAACAGTTTTTACAAAATTTCCAACTTTACCTTGCTAGTATTTTAAAAATATGAATCGTATGAACAAAAGGAATACAACCTCCTTTAAGGAAAAAAGTGAGTTCTTGATAAAAATCATTTTTTTAAACACTTAGAAATCATAAATTCTTTTGTAAGAATTTAGTCGACATAAAAAATATCAAAATGATATTAATATGTAGTAGTAGGTCCGAAATAAATTTATAATTTATTGTAGTTTTAAATTACAGCGATAGATGTTCGAAAATGATGTTAAAAATTGAAAATCACTTTCACATTCTTATAAATCGTGATTAAGTAATGTGGGTTGTTAAACAAGTTATATGTTAAAGGTACACAATCCTATACACATTATTTATATCTACAACGTTTAAGATTGCCTGAAAACAGAATTATTCGTTTAAAATTATTTAACTATATAGAACTATTAGTTAATATTTTTTTATATTAACCCTTTCGGCCCTCCCTTGCCCCCGCTGTATTTTTAGCATTTTAGCGTGAAGATAACGAAATTTGGTGAATACCATATTATATGAGCCCAGATAAAGAATTTATTAAAAAAAAATTTTATTTCGACTACAAAAAAGTCAGGGCTGAAAGGGTTAAATTAATTAAGTAATAGTAAATTAAATCGATTGATTTCAATTTTTTTTATAAAAGGATAGCAATTTAAAGGACCTTTAACTTGGGATATCGAAAAGGATATAGTGTCATTTAAGTTTCTCAAATTAGAGTTGCTCAGGGTTAGTCCTAGCACAACGCAGAGTATACAGTCTAGTCTCCAATCCGAGTATTTATAATATACAAGATCCGTTGAAGGGATGCCAGCTCATAACTGACCAAAATATCGAAATTTATGACCTTAGTATAAAATCGTTGAATTTTTTTTATTTTATTAGTTATTACCTATGTTACTTTTATATATTATTTTTTATTTATTTCATATTTATGTTTTGTTAAGTTTCAGATAAATACCTGTCACTTTAATGAATTAAACAAGTGTTTTCATTTAAATTTCTAATTATTGAAATAAGATAAGTGTAACAATAACGCCATGCATTAATAACGGCATGGTTCAATATTTCTACAGTTCCTAAAGGCGCGTTCTTACGAGTCAAGTTTAGTTGACCGATTTTAGTTGATCAACAAAAGTTGAATGAAAACTGTAATGAGAACCTCTGTTTCAATAGAGTTGATCAACTTTTTAGTTGTTCAAGAAAAGTTTGACTGAGTCAAACTTTTGTCGTTCAAGTGATGATTTGCTTTCAAGTTGAAACTTATCTTGAAACGTGTGAACTATGCAGTCAACTTTTGTCGCTTCCAACTAGCTTACGTGCTTGTTTTTAATACAGTAGAATCCGCTTAATGTGATCACTTCGGGCCAAGGTCATTTTAATAATATTAACTGATATCTGATAACTAATAATAATTAGCGAAATTTAGAAAAAGGCGAATTTTACAAGACTTGGATTAGAACAAGATAGAAGAAAACAAAGAAAGAAAAAGTGGCCGGTTTCCAAAAAAAAAAGATCACAATAACCGACTGATAACATTATCCGAGATCACATTAAGCGGATTCTACTGTATTATAAAATTAAAAAAATGAGCCTCAAGTGGTCTGAAAGTGATACAATAAAATGTTTGGAACCATATCATAAAAATAATTGTCTTTGGAACCACCAAACAGATTTATGTAAAAAAAAAGATTTGCTAGAGAAAATGTTTTAAGTTCTATTATCAAGGAAATTGAAATTGATAGTCTTGCTGTTGCTGATCTAAAGAACAAAATTAAGACTCTTCGTACAATGTATAAAAAAGAACATTCATTGGTTTGGAAATCTAAAAAGAGTGGAATGGGAATTGAAACTATTGATCAGTTTATATTGAAATGTGTGAACAAAATCTGATTCAAGTTGTATTCAACTTTTGTTGATCAACTAAAATCGGTCAACTAAACTTGACTCGTAAGAACGCGCCTTAAGTTTAATCCTTCGCAAGACGCGGTTAGGCGTTAGGTCTACGATTATAGACCACGCTAATGTATTTCTTATGGATAGCGCGACCAAATACTCTAGACTATAATACATTTAACTTCGTGAAAAAACTCTGGCGGCCGGAAGTGTAATGAGTAATGTAAACAAATAAGTTTTTTAGGTTAAATCCATAGATATGACAGATATAGATAGGCAAGATGTTATTATTTAATATTAATTAATTATTATTGTTAATTAGTTGCTATTAATTAAAATATGTATTATAATTTTCTAATGAATTATCTTGAACACCTTTTCCTTACCAATCCTTATCTGAAAACTTTTTTTATATATATTATAACTTATAAGTTTAAATGCGCATTGGTAGTATTTGGCATTAGCTAATTGACATCAGTTTTACACCTTGTCATGCTAGATGGCGCACAAAAAACGATGTCCGACAAGTTGTATGTAAAACTCACGAAGTTGTACGTATTTAAATCAATAGTATTTGGCGCGACTAACGGAAGGTTAAAGACACATGGCACCAATGATATATTCCCAGCAATGCAGGTAACGATAACAAAAATTTCACGGTTTTATGTAAGCTAAATTTTTAGTTCATCAGAAGTTTTACCGATATTTTCAGTTAATGTTGCTTAGTAGATAAAATGCTTGAAAAGTCAAATTGTATTGACATGTATTTTTTAGAATTATTTTTAACAAAATAAATAAACTAACAAGTGGATCAAGTGATCGTCTGTAATACCACCAATCCAAACATATTGCAATAACGCCAAGTAGGTCAGTCAAAATCGACAAAAAATTAGAAAAACATGACGTATCTCTGATTTTTCAGTATGTGGTTTAGACCCATTGGGGTATTGCATACCCAAGTTTGCAACTCTCTAAAAGTTGTGGAAAAAGTGTAGCACACGAAAAACCGCGAAATTTTAGGACTTTTTTCAGTTTCAGCTTTATATTTCCTAAACTATGGATTTTTATTATATGCTTTTTGAAGAACATTAAATTTGTGATAATTTAGGCCCAACCAGGTCAATTAGTTACCGAATTACTGCACTTTGAAAATAGGCCATTTTTTCCATAAAGTGAAAATTCTAGATTTAGACCTTCTTTAGACCGAAATCGCGGCTAAACCATTGAATCCTACGAGTCCTACACTATCCTACACTACCCTAATGAGTCCAAACAACATACTAAAAAATCAGAGATACATCATGTTTTTCGAATTTAGCAATTTCTTGTGTCAATTTTGACTGGCCTAAAGGTACTAAACGTGCAAACTAGTAGGTACTTTAAAATTTGTAAGGACGACAGAATCGCGGATTGTAACTGATATTCACACGATTAACGATTAACCAAAGAAGACAAAGTAAAAAATTACATTTGTTCTTATTGTTGTTAAACATTATATTCATTAATATTATATTTCATATTATTTTTATTACTTATTTGTGTTATTATCCATAATTTAAATTAGGCAATCATTAATCTATAATTAAATGTTATTTCTGCAAAAGTTTACTATTTTTTATCTAATTTTACAATAAAAAAATGTTCATCCAACTTGCGGAAAGTTGTCACCCGTTCAATTGAGATGCCCAGTTTCAGCAATCTCGCGCACTTTCACTCTCCAATCGTTTGTTGCCATATCGTGGATATTTCTAATAATGTCTGAAGTGATAACCTCAATTAGACGACCTGGACTATCTTAATCAAAAATGCTTGTAAGACCACGTTCGAATTCAGCTGTTCAATATTTTAAGATCGATAACAAAGGTGCAGACTGCCGAGTCCCCATAAACTTCGCTAAGATCCGTTTTAATCCCATCATTTGCTTTCGTTTTCAAAAATAAGTATTTTACCACGGCTCAATTTTGAATGTTTTGCATTGTTGCAAAATTACAAATGTTGTTCTATTTAAATGGCTGGCTTTTACAAACTAAACCACACAGCAACTTGACAGTTTAAGAGTATTGCTGTGAAAGGCAGGGCCGGATTTAAACTTGATAAGGCTCTAAGTTATTTGAGATACGGGGCCCTGTATAAGTCCAGATATTATATTATGTCTGTGCCAAATATAATTTTGGACAATATTTTTGGGGGCCCCCAAGAAAATGAGGGCCCTAAGTTATAGCTTGTTTAACTTATACGTAAATCCTGCACTGGTGAAAGGTTATATTTACAAAAAATATTACTTTTTAAATACTAGCAGCGTCATCACTTCCTAGGCCAAGTACTTATCATACAGGCCACGTTCGTCAAATGTGTCCACATGTGAACATTTGCAACAGTCACGTATTGAGTACGGGACAATAGTTATGAGCAAACGTTCGCCGAATCACGCATTCGTGTGGATCCAGCATAACATACAGAACCCAATCTTTCACTCGCATACGAGTATAATAATGATGACCGATCGAGTTGCACATTAATTAAGTTTGACTGCATCCACATATTAGTACGAGTATAAAAAGGATATTTCCGTCAAAATCTGAAAACCGAAAAGATCGGGATTACAATACTTCCTTTTCACAAGGAAGTAAAAACGGTCGTCTACATTTTTTACTAAAAATTTTAAAAAAAAATTAATAAAGCACCAACGATAAAGCCATGCAAACATATGACATGCTGAGGTAACAACTTGTATCATATAGAGATCGATCTGAAATAAATTTTCAAGTCAATTTTACACTGCTTGTCGATTTTTGTCGCTTTTTATACGTTTTCCGATAAAAGAAAATACATACGTGAGAACATACTATAAAGCGAAATTGTGCAAAGTGACTCTGAGTGAAACCGAAGCAAACACGATGCGAAAGATTTCTGTGCACATTAAGTGGAATTAATTTCGTTCGGCTTCGCTTCTTTTTCGCTTTATAGTATGTACATATACACTTAGATAGATTTAGACATATTCCAATACTAATAAGAGAGAAGTATGTATACAAACTTTCTAAAAACAAATGCATTAGTCCATATCTGCCCAAATGAAGATGTAAATAAACAAAAAATTATATTACGTAATATAAGGGGAGAACACGAATTACATACAACTACCGCTACATAAGAAAAAACTGACTTTATGGTATAAAGTTAATGATGCAAAAATCATTAGTCCTATTTTTTTAAGACGACAAGAGCAGAACCTAGTTACAGATCAATGCTAAAAGTTTTTTTGGCTCCAAAAATGGAAGAGCTTGTCATTGGATAATAGGTATTTCCTTTGAATAAAATAATTCTTTTTATGTGGGTGAAACAGGAAAACCCATAAAACTAGACTAAAAGAACATTTGGTAAAAAATACAGATTCTATGTTCTAATTTTGGAATAAACTTAAAAAAAAGTAACCACAACATCGATGATACAAAAACAAAAATCACAAGAAAAGCATGAAATTGATTCTATTGGAAGCATACGAAATCAAAAACTTGCAAAGAAACAACATTAATTAACTGATCCTTAATGACCAACTAAATTTAGGATTCAAACCAATATTCAGTTGAATTTTAGCTTAATGACACGTACATAAGTCTTGTTTTATTCATTTTAATTGTAGAAGTTTCGTGCTTTCATAACAACATTTTTAGTATCCTGATAATGATCAACAGGTAAATGATCCAAACTAGTTGATAAGAAATCTGTTAAAAAAAATTTGTTTTATTGTAAGGTATTATAACAATACCGATCCAATATTAATACAGAAAAATACGTGGTACCACAAGAAAATGCTGCAGCGCAACATAAATCTATTAGAGAACGATCACTTTAAGAAGAACGTTTCCTGTGCGGAAACTTCAACGCTTCTTCTCTCAGTCCTAATCTCTACAATCATTACTTTTTAAGGATTAAAAAAATTTGAAGATACACAGTCGAAAGCTTTTGAGAGATCGTAAAAATGGTTCCAACATATTCATCCCTTTCCATTCCCATTATATTGCACAAGGCCGTATTGATTCTTGATTAGTAGACAGTTTATTTCTATATTATTATGCAACTGATCTTCTTTTGATCTTCTAGTATTCGAAAGTTTTAGTTATTATTGGAACTGAAATCGGTGATATTGACCTACATATACACGTTACCTATGGGGTAAGAATATGCGTACCTTCAAAATATACTAGAAAATCTAGAAAATTCTTTCTTTCTGACCAAGAAAAACGTTCAACCACAAAGTGATAAAAATCACAACATATTATTCAAATGTAAAAATTCTAAAAAACGGTATTCTCTTTTTATGTACGTTGTATTAAAACGTTGTAGCCTGTGGAAGCATTTGGATATGACCAATTTAGGAACCGCTAGAAAACTAGATAGATGCTTACTACAAAATAAAATTTAAAATCAAATCACTTTTGCTTAAAAAAGAAAGTGCACCGGTCTTAGAAAGCACTGTTTAATAATAAGTGAAAATTGAGTATCCATCGCGGGCATTCCTAAATAATTAAATTTTTTTAATTAATGTCAAGTTCGACTGCTACAAGTGTAACATCACGTCGAAAAGAAAAAATATTTTTATTACAGGATTCCCCTTAATAGACTATCCATTTGATATTTAAATAAAATTTTCGTAACTTACATAAGAAAACAAACTGTTTATTAAACTATAATGAACTATACTTCAGGTACTATACGTAACTCTTCGATGGATTTGTTATAATTTATAAATGATAACATCGGAATCGAACTTGCAAAATTGCAAGAACAAGAACAAATTTTCTTCGTTTTTTCGCAATTTTTGAAAAGAATTTTTAAATGCCAATTTCTCGGAATCGAAACGAAATTGCAAGTTGCAAATAATATATGATCTAGAAATTTCAAACAAAATTTTTTGAAAAAATATATTACTATTTCGTTTCATTCGTGAATTATAAGTACAGAAAAGATTAATATTATATTTCGTAAGATGTTGTCACACAAATATAATTATTACACAATAATAATAAGCATGCTGCAAGTTTGATAATCACATTTATTGTAATCAAATATTTTTAAAAAACTATTAAGAGTAAATTAAATATTGCTTTAAATACAATCAAATCGTTTAGCAAATTACTTTAATTTAATGTTTTAAAAGGCAAGATATTATTCGGTTTTTAAAGCGCGTGATTCACCAGACTTTCAGAGTTAAGGTGTGGTCCAGACGTAACAGTGTATGTAGTATTTACAAATATATATCTGCACAAATATCTGACCATTCTCCTTTTTTGTATGCTGCTTGACAGAAGCGTCGCCGTCGTGATTTTTTAAAGGTTTGACAAATTACCTTAGAGGTTTTCTATTGCCTTAGGAGTGAAAACGGTCAGATTAAAGTTTTTAGTCCGCCCGGAATAATATGAATCAGGCCATATTACTGTTTTCTGAACATAACATTATTTATTCAAATACATGGTAGATGTGTCTTAACAAGAAATTTGTTTCAATCCAGAACTGCGCAAAGATTTGCACACATCTCTGAGATTTGAAGCGAATAGCTCCAATAAACTTCCGGACGTTCAACTTCCTTTACTCGAATTTCTTCCTATATCTCTATTTTGCATACGACCTCGAAATTTTAGAGGTTTTTACATACTGAGGTATTTCTTCATCTCGAACTTATTGTATGTATAACTCCATTTCTTCTGGACCTCATAGTAGAAATTTGTTACGTATGCAATTAAAAATTTTAATACTTCAAGTTTTTCGAACATAATAATTACCTATGCATTTTTATAAACGGATTTCAAAAGTTAGTTATTGCAGCATGCTATTAACTATTCTTTAAATGATGTAGGAATTACGTTCAGCAAAGTATTGGTTATAATACATTTTAAAAAAATACTTTTTCTTGGCAATTGTTTACAATTACAATTATTGCAATATAATTTATAACATTGTACTACATTATAAGCCATTACTAAAATTTATTGCAGTTTTATCAAACCCGGCGAATTTAGTTTTTCTGTTATAATCTTGTCTCCTTTACAACAGAGGTCAACAATAAAAAACAAATCAAGTTCAAAGATAGGTTTCCATGGATCAACTATAACTATAACTATAGTATATAATTATAAATACTATAATAGACGGGAAGCTAGTGCTGGTCTGACCTTAAGATTGTTAAGAGAGAAATTGAAGTATATGAGAAGTTCTTAAAATTTTTGCAGTACATTATTTACGTAATAAATAAAATTCTGGCAAAATTTGAACTTAATCTAAAATTGTCAAAGTTACATTGCGTTCACATTGATTTAAAGTTCATTATTTCAACAATCAGAAATGTCAGCATTACCAAAAATCGCCAAAATATTTTTTAAAGTCTTATAAATAAGTATACCAACATTCAAAAAAAGTCATGAGAAAATTAAATTATTATTCCAAAATTTGTACAAAAAGCTATCAAGATTTAGTAAATCATAGCAACGTCTGATTCCGTAATCCATTCATTTTTCCACCAATATTTTTGTTTTTTAATAAATATTTATCTAAAATCTTGATAGCTTTTGAACTAATTTTTAGAATAATAATTTAATTTTCTCAGAAACTAAAAACATGACTTTTTTGAAATTTGGTATACTTATTTATAGTTAGTGCTTTACAGTTAGTGCTGAAAAAATGGGGTTTAAAGACAATTATATTTTTATCCAGGACAACGACCCCAAGCATAAAGCTTGGAATACAAGGATGTGGATCTTGTATAATACACAGTGACATATTGAAACACCACCCCAAAGTCCAGATATTAATCCTATGGAACATTTATGGGATTATCTTGAGCGCAAAATAAGAAATCATAAAATATCTAATAAAAATGACTTAAAAACTGCGCTTCTAGAAGAATGGGAGAGGCGATTGCAAGCAATTATTAAAGCCAAGGGCAATCCTACAAAATATTAAAAAAAGCTTTAAGTTGTATGTTTTTATTTTTTAATGTTAGTTACCGTTTACTGTACGAATACTTATTGGGTGACGTGTATTGCAGCTCAAGTGAAATTTATTTTTTTTATGATAGAAGTTATTCAATTTTTGGTAACTTTTATAGTTCGATCGTTAATGTAAGTATGAAACTAAATGTTTTATAAAAAAATTTTGAAATTGCTTGTTGCTGAAAGGAACAAGAACGTTTTTAATTTGAAATCTTCAGGTGTACGAATACTTTTTACGGTCACTGTACTTTAAATTAAAAAAAATAATAATTAAATCTTTAAATGCATTAAGTAGATATTTGTAGATAAATATCAATTAACAATTTAGGTTTCTTCTTTGTTTATACATAAAAATCTAAGATGTAAATTGATGCACGTTACAAAATAAGAATGTTAGCACACAGGTGCAGGGCGTGACAAACTTTCTCCAGCTTCTCTATGCTCAATAAGGTTGTGCGATTACAAAATGGCTTTATGAAATTAATTACTTACAGGTGCCTGTTTATTGCTAAGGTATTCGTTTTTAAAAATTTATTATAATAATAATTCTATTCTACTTAAATAATAGTATAAAACTATAAAACAAACTATGTACAGGTATAGTTATACTGCCATAACTTGGCAGACCAAACAGGTGTAACTGCTAAAAGGTCCAAGAATAGTATTTGATACTGAATTAGATATTGAAAACTATTTTGAAAATTAAATGCATACACGACATTTATGTGATTTATTAACCGAACACAGTCAGTTAACAAATAGAGTAGTTTCCGTTCAACCGGCATCCAATTAACCGACATCAAGATCACACAAGCGGCATGTAGAAATAACTCGCTTCAGACTTGTAAGTAATAACAACAAAACATCTTTAACAACTTTTCATGGTAATTAATCTAAACGATTAAATATCAGCCGACGCCAAGTCTGGAAGTTTCGTATACATTTTGTACATTTAATTTAAATTTTTAATAAAATAATTTATTTTAAAACTTGGATAAGTATAAAATTTACTTTCGAAATTTGCAAACACGTTGTTCAAATTTTTTAATTTGGCATCAATTTAAAATATAAAATTATACCTGTTTTCACATTTTCGTAAAATTTTGGGTATTTTTAAAGGTTTTATTAACTTAATTATTATGTTCTAAGGGCCAATTTATTCACCTCTTGGTAAAATGTCTGTTGTGTCCTATGGGTCCAGTAAATTTATAAACCTTCAATTAGAATTGAACGTTTGTTACTACTGTCACTTCTAATTGGATGTTTATAAATTTACTGGAGAGATAGTTACCAGACACTTTACCAAGAGGTGAATAAATTGGCCCTAAGGGGCCTAAGTATTGTATATTATATAGGAGGAAAAATCTTTCGCCTAGTTTTTAGCCCACTTCTAGTCATCCAATCAAGCTAAAATTTTAAACATCGACTTACATAAGTTAGCATAGGTTAGACTATTCAAATTTTTATTATTTTATCTTATGAAAAAATACTCCTCCGAGCTTTTTTAAAACTACTGGCATATCCAATATTTTAAGCAACGGCTCATCACTGTTTTTACTTCTATTTAATTATTATTAAAGTGCTCATGGTTTAGTTTAAATTTAACTTTAAGTCAATCCCAAATTACACAAAAGTACTATTTTCATGAAAATTAATATATTAATTAATAGATCTCCCATTGCCATCTGCATACCATGGAGATGATACCATGGAGAGTACAGGCCCATTATTCACCTTTTATACAAACAAACCTCCTCGTCTAAGATTTACTTAAGAATTGCAAAAAGTCGACCTAGAAAATTATGAATTGTAAATCAACGCGCAAAATCACTTCCAACTGTAACTGGTAAATAAATTACATATTATTGTAGTTTTTTCTTACAACAAAATTCTATTTTTAGCAATATTTCTATAACGAATTACAACAATTTTTGTTTGTATCAATTTTAAAAGTAGAAGCATTAATAATATCAGTATTTAAGATATAAGATCGTTGAAGAACAAAGTCAAATCAATTCAGCAAAAATAGAAATTTCATTTTGAATAAAAAAAAGCAATTACCTCTTATTTACGTTATAATTCAGTGAAGTCGCACATACAAAATTCATCTTAAATCACAACAATAAATAATATATATTTTCATATTAGGTTAACCTATTGGAAATCAAGTAGGTCATTATTGTAATATTCAAGCCACTATTATAACAATATTACAAATCAAACACAGAAATGCCACAAGTTACCATAACCAACAATTATGAAGAGGTATTACCAAAACTAGTATTGCTATATTAAAGAATTTTTCGATCAAAACTTTTTATTTCGAAATACAGGTATAAAATTGTTACCACAGCAGTAATTAGGTGTGATCATGTGATCACTGTTTTAGCTACAGAGTAGAAATTCTGGGTTCGAATCTCGGACTTGACAGAATTTCTTAGCGCGGCCTTCCGGTGCGCATTGACCCACCGTAGATTTAAGAATTGGTTCTATACTATATTTATCTAAGTCTGGCCAATTGAGGGAACGTCAAGGTCAAAAAAAAAAACAAAAAAAATAATAATAATAGAATAAATTATTAAATTATAAACCAACATAAGTAACATAAAACGATTAAGAATAACGAAAAACCGTAAAATTTAAATTTTCAGTAACAACAGAAAATTAATGAATGTTTGTCAAAAAAGCTTTTCCATATTTTTATAGAAGAAACTACCTATAGTTTCTAGTGGAATAATGAATCAGATAAATGCATGCACGGTCAACGGCATACGAAGAAGAAAGCAAAATGTGACATACTTTTGTAGGAGCAAGGTCACTCTCACCTCTCCTAGAGGCTATTGCCTTATACTTTGCACTGGCACTGGTGTGAATATTTTAATGTTAATATTACAATATTAAATTTATTCCGTAACTAATAATCCATCAATTTTCTTTTATTTAAAAAAGAAAATTACCACAATACCTATGCAGAAATCGAAAGATAGTAAATGTTTTACATCAAATTGCAATAATTACACTTAATTCCCATGTATAAAAATAATGCTAAATGTTTTATTATTAAACAAACAAAAAATAATTTTATGCCATTTCCCATTTCTATCTACATATGTACTACCTAATCCGGTGGCAGGCTATCTCGAATTATATAGAAGCTGTCTACATAATATATCAATATTCGTCCCTCGCAAACACCGAATTTAAAGATAAACTCGGTTAAATAAGATAAAAGCCATATTAGGAGATACCAACAGTGGTATACTGTATACATAATCATTTGGATCGTGGTGGCAAGATACTAAACAAAAGCTTTACGGGTACACGCACTTAAGACTTAAGGTGTTAAGGTCACACAAATTGAGCTCATTATCCCAGCATTTCCTTGCTGTAACTAAATCAAAGATCACACAAGTCACTGTAGCTACGGACTTACTGTTCAACTTAATTTCAATGCAATTTAATAGAATTGAACGTAAAACCCTAAAACACTGATGGGCACTTTTTCAAGTTTATTTATAATTTTTACAATTTTACAGCCAATTTTTTGACCAACTATATAGCCAAGAATGTTGCATAAATAATCAAGCGCGCTTTCCATTAATAAAACGTATTAAGCTCGTAATAAATTCTTCTTCTTCTTCCTTCCTTTGGGTCTGCGACCTGTGCTTTTACCAACTGCAACCCCAGTGGTGTTCCGACTTCCGAAGTCACTATAGTCAATTGTTTCTACATCTGAGGTAACTTGTTAGGCTCGCCTAAGATGTGCCCGTAACCCTGGTTTTTTAAACATAAGTTTTGATGACAGTCTCCGTAATAAATTGATTGTTGTTAATTTTTTTAAATTTAGTATGGTTTAATTTTTAATTTATAAAAATAATTCGAATGAAAATAACGTAAACAATTCGTCTTGTGAAATATCAAGCCTGAATATCTTCTTAAAATGCATCTAATTAAACCACACCTATACTACAAAAAAGAATAATTCCCCGACGCTCATTTTACTCGATACCCTAATAGGAAAATGATCTTCCTCAGAGCTCGTAACCAGTCACTCGAAGTTCCCTTCTTAATGAAAAGGTTGCCGAGCCTATTCAGCCTATAATTATTAGTTAAGACATTTGTACTCCTAAATGCAAAAATGATGTTAAGAGTTAATTGGCAAATCAGCGATGTAAAGATGATATAAGAGCATAATTATTGCCTTGCGGCATTCTTGATTTTATGAAAGACAAAGTGGAATAAGCTTTTCTGTACTTCACAAGGAAAACCTCATATTTGTCAAGTAAGATTTCAAAATTTTGCAATAAGGATGAAGTAATTTTAACCTAATTTTGTATAAATACTAGGTATAAAACCTTTGTACCACATATAAGAACGATTTGAGTTTGTTCCGTCCTCCAGCTATAAATCTGAGTCCAAAAGTCCCGAAGAATTTTATTTGATTAGAAAATGTCCAACACTCTTGTTGTTTATGCTCATTTCAGAAATATAAATGACTACAAAGTCATTCCTACTACTAAAAGTTCATCTTTGTGTCAGGGTTCGGAGATGAACAACAATTAGAATGTAAATCGACAGGCTATAATAACGGTGTAAATTAATTACTGAAGCGATAAATTCGAAAAATATCAAACATTTTGTCCATATTCGAGATTTCATGTTGGAGTTCATTCATGTTTTATTAACTGTAATGAGTGGGACAAAGAATTCATGGTTTCCACTAATTTTTCAAATTCCTCGACGTTTTCAGGTTTTCCTAGTTTCCTTGATTGAAATTGAAGATTTTCTTTGATTTTTCGTAAATTTTAGAAATTATAAATTTTAATTATTAAATTATAATTATTTCTATTAATTTCTCCTCCGTGCTTCGGAGGGCAAGTAAAGTTTAAAATTTGTTTAACGAAATTATGCAACAAATAAACGTGACTTGACGCAAATTGTTTGATCATTCATGTTGTAAGAAAAATAATCTCTGCTTATAGTAAGTTTTACTATTATTTGAACAATCAACGTTGTGCAGCAAATATTCAAGCCCCTTGCAGTTAGATAAATTATTTTCGAAATTAATATTAAAATTCAGTTATTCGACTATCCATCTAATTGTTAATTATGACTAATTCCATCCCTTTATGAATGAAAGTTTAAAAAATTACCTTGAATCTACAGCAGTCATCAAATTCTAAAAGCAAATATTTACAACATTTTTATGAAATAGACTAAATTGTGTAATAGTTCCATCGTTCATGTCAGATAATTACTTACTTTACCTAAGAGAACTGTTCAGGTAACCCATGTTTAGTTATACTATAGTATTATTTCAGTATGTCAGCAAACTTTAAATACCTAAGCACTAGTTTAGATAATATGAAAGGTAGGTATGTGAAAAACAATAAATTCTGATTTATCCATTGCATTGCAGAAAACATTAATTACAATATAAAATTGGCAGAAGATCCAATGTATCCAAGATATCCGGATCAAATACAAGGCAAATATTAACTTTCTTATAACCGTCTCCGTGCTTCGGAAGGCACGTAAAACCGTCGGTCTTCCTGGGATTAATGATTGCCAACATCGCCATTTAAACACAAACACATTCCCTGATCCGATTTAAGTAGCAGTGGAGTCTAAAAGCTGAAACCTTTCTCTGCAGTGAATAGAAAAGACTCAAAATCATGATAAAATTGGATAACACCCTTAATCATATTATGTTTTCACATTTATTTTTAAATATTGAAAAGCAACTGAGCGTGAAGATCGCACTCTAAGAATGAGGCAATTGCCTTTATCTAAAGGTATTCTTTTTGAAGTTGTTGTAAGTTACTGCAGATAGTTTCAATTACAAACCTTGTGGAATTCTAATTCACTAAGTAATTTTAAAAAACTAATTTTGCCACGTCCCGGTATAAAAATTAGAAACCAATAATACGGCGTTTTTCGTTAGAATCTTGTTGTACACCACCGCATTATATCGAAACTTTCCGATAATAGAAGGAAGTGTCGTAAAACGTTAACTGCATTATATTGAAATCGCATCGCATGAAAAAACAGAGAATCTATTTGAAAAACTATCGTAACAGGAATTTCGTAACATACAAAATTTTCAAACAGATCTTCTGTTCTTTCATGAGAATATGAGAACTAGGCTAAATAAGAGGTTTCAACCAATATGTATATTGGCCTTCTTCAGAATCTAAAATATCGACAATCATAAAATACAACATCTAGAATCTACAGAATTACATACCAACAAATTCCTAACAAATAGCATCTCATTGATGGATGTAAAACAACATAAAAAAATTCGTAAACCGTGTATAGTGTTTAGTCTAAAGTGTAAAACAAACAAAAATTAACCAAAATAAAAATTTTCAAGCATAGTTTTTCGGTATGTAGTAGATATGCATTTGTAAAAGAAACTTAACATTTAACAAAACTAAACAAAATGTTAAAACAAAAGAATTGTAACAGGTAAGCTAAGAAATACAGTACGTATTAGAAAATCAATTATTCAAACAATCAAAAAAGACATATCGCTACCCTCATTCTAATACCACGTATGAGAATTTTTAGCAAAAATTAGATTTTGATGCATTCTTAATCAATTTTTCACGCTCTATCCATTAGTATTACTTACTTTGTATCTGATAATAAAAAAATATATATATATTTATGAAAAAATTAAAAGTTCAAGTGTGCTATAAGGCCCCATTTCACGGTTATTTCCGATCTTCAGCAGTATCGTAAATAGGGCGGTGCCAGCGGTGACCAGCCACAGAGCGCAGACCCTGGAGGAGCGCAGAAATGGCCAGACCAGGACTACAAGCAATGCAGTTATAGAAGCTGGTACCGGGCGCATAAAAGGCTAATTATGGCACTGATCTTCAGTCGCATATAATGAAAGAAATAAAAAAAAATAAAAACAAGAAAAATTTACGAACTAAGCAAAAAAAATCTTAATAATAATTCATCTTTTTTAAATATTTTTTAATCCTAGCCTTTCAAGTGATAATTATGTCTTTTTGATTGTTTGAATAATTGATTTTCTACGTACTGTATTTCTTAGCTTTACTGTTAAATTCTTTTGTTTTAACGTTTTGTTTAATTCTGTTAAATATTAAATGTAAAATAAAAGTTCAAAAAACATGAAACCTAATCAAAACCGAACACAAATTTTAGCACACAATCTCTGCATCAGCTCAAATCTATAAATAAATAAAATTAAAATATAAAAAAAAGAGATTGTATGCTAAAATTTGTGTTCGGCTTTGATTAGATTTCATGTTATCAAATTTAATTTATTTTTGTTTTACACTTTAGACTTTTTTGCGAATCTTTTTATGGTTTTTTATGGTTCTTTATGTCGTTTTAAATGCATCAGCTTAGATGCTCTTTGTTTAAGAACTTGTTGGTATGTAATTCTGTTGATGCTAGATGTTGTATTTTATAATTGTTGATTTTTTATATTCTGAAGATATATATGGTCGATATAAGTTCATTGTATAAAACTTTGATAAAAATGCTAGATAGCTGTATAATTCTTATATAATAAAACTCAGCCTAAGATTTTATGTAAATTTTTGAAATCTGAAAAAGTATTTAAACTAAGTGCCATGATTGACCAATGATAATTTTGCTCGTTGATAAATAGTTATTTACCTAAAAGTCATGAAAATGATACATTACTGACGAGGAGCAATGTTGAAATAAGAGACACTCTGTGCCGAGTATTTTAAGCTCCGAGTAACGTGAGACATTTTCCTAACAAGTATCGTATTAAATTTTATCGAAAATCATAAAAAATCGAAATTTTAAAACATTATTGAACAACATTTTTAAAATGAGCAAAAATCAAGTTTGTCAATTTGTTGACTACGTATAGTTACTATAGATAGTTATTGTCAAACAATAATAAGTAATAACGAAAAGAACGACATCTCTTTAATTTTGTTACAATTACTAATTATTACCGGACTAGTCATTAAAATTCAATTTCCCTGCGCGTATATAAGCAGGGAAGTGTTGTTTTGATGACGATTTTCGGTAAAGTTTATTTTCCGTGATCAGTATGTAACGTTTGACTGTTTCTTTAAAATTCAATTTATATTCAACGGCAAATTTGTAGAAAACATTATTAAGTTATGGGAAACATTAAACGTTGTTTATTGGTTTCTGAAACTCCACTAATTTGTGACCTGAGCTACCGGTCGTTTAATAAATTTTTTCTTACTTTAGACGTACCCAAAATAATCTGAAAAAAATTCTGAAGGCTTAATTTGACCTCTATTTTCAAATTAAAATATTTTTTTTCATGTGTAAATAATGATTTTTTATAGTGTTTTGTTTTTGAGCTGTGACGTTACCACAATTTTTTTTAAATAGTCTTTTTTCTTTACGGATTTGAATAAAGCACAATTTTCTGAATATAAAAATATTAAACCACTATGACCTTGAAGCAAAAAAATTTCAGGATAATCAGTTCGAAAGTTTCAAAAATGCATGAGAAAATTATTCAAGTACTCGTATAAGAATTATTATCAACAAGGTGCTAAAAAAATAACATGGTTTTAATAATAATTAAAATTTTGTAATCTGCGGTCTAGTATTTTGTTGATTAATCGTTGCCTAAATTGTATTTGGTTCATTTTTAATTTTTAACTATTTAAAAAATTTTCGCTGCTTGTCCTGATAAGCAAAGCATTAAAATTTTGATGATCATCAGTAAAGAACAGATTTATGTGTATTTTTGTATATTTTGATGGCGGTAATTCAATACCTATACCTTTTAGGGACTCAATATTTTTTTATTTTGGATATGATGATTTAACTTTTACGAAAAATCTTATGGAAAGCCAAGAAAGCGACAGATTTCGATATTACCAATAATGAAAAATGCAAAAATACATATAAATCCATTCATTAATCATTCATCAGTTACGGGAGCAGAACTCGCAAGCAATTAGATGCTTACAATTTATTCAATACTAAATATCGAAACGAGGAACCAATTACGCGCGAACAGAAATGTAATTCCTTTAAAAATCATTTATCAAATTTCTTCCCAACTTGACAAGCTCAGTGTATTTTAGCGCTTTATAAAAAAATAAAAATTTTGTGCTAAGTTAGTAAACAAAAGCTGTCGATTTGTTCAATGCACCAACTACAGTTTTTAATGCCTCTAATAGAATAGTTAATTATTAAGAATAATAAGTTGTACCAAGTCTAAGGCAATTTTATTAATTTAAAAAATGTCAAAGTTCCTATGAGGCATCATTAGTGGTAAACAACCAATCACAAACTGATTACGTACTTTGTTAAATTATGATTTAAATTTTAAAAAAATAGCTAAGAGCCGTTTCACATTATAATAAAATTTGTAGCAAATCTATGACAAAAAATTGCATTCAATTTTACAAGAGTGTCATACATGAAAATTACTTCACAAATTTGCATCCTAAATTTGATACCAATTATTAAGGACCTGTTCTATTCTTGTAACAAACATAAAACAATATTTGTATCATATTTGTGTCAAATATGACACTTGAAATTTTATACAATAATTGCTAGCAAATTTGTGACAAGATTTAATTGCAAATTTGCTATAATGTAAAACGGCTGTAAGCACTAAATTTTTTTTAAATATGTTTTCTTGAAAATAATTTTTGAAATTATCAACTTTTACTTTATTAATAATTTGCAAGAATTATCTGGTATACCTACTCACATTTTTTATAGTGTAAATTATGTTCAGATTAAAACGAGGTTCAAACAAACAAATGAAAGTAAATCTCTTAAATATTAAAAATATATTTTAAATATTTTGAATATTATCAAAGTATCAAAGTTGATGTATTTAATCAACACATTATTTATAAAAGAAAGTAAGAGCGAAGATAGAAATTGAGAAAGTTTTACGAATTATGTATACTAACACTGTATTTTCAAGAATGTAAGTAGATCCGCTTGTTAGCCTACTTTTTACCTATAATTTCATTAATAAATAATATCCATAAAAATTTCGATTAATATTATGCAATATTTGAACTATGTAGGCAAAACCAAATACCATAATGCAATATAGGTTATAAGGTACCCAATGGGATTTCAAGAAAGCACAAAATCCTCACGCGCAGAATCACTATCGTTTTATCCCTGTTGCCAGATTCTACTTTAGTATGTAAATAGTAAGAAATTTCATTTAATTGAAAATTATAAAATAAGCATAAAAGGCTCGATATTCATAATTTAGTATTCTTTTTTTACCAAAAATTTAATTAATTCCTAAGCTATTAACTGAGACTATAATGAATGATATTTAAAGAATCGCGGATTAAGCAACCCAACATAATTCAATTTGTTCATACGTACTGAAAATTGAATAAAAACATTTAAGTTTTTAATGATTTGAGTACAATAATCACCAAGAAAATTTCATCTATAAAAATTTACGTTAAGGTAAATGTGGCAACTAAATTTTTTATACGAGCGCAAGGCGGCAAAATTTATAAAGGATGTCAACATTTAAAACGTACGATGATTATTTTGAAACTATTTTTAAAAAAAACATCTATTCAATAAACGATCTAAATTTATAGCATTATACTTCAACTTTTCAACTTTTAGGGGTCTCAATAAAATATACAAATAAGTACCTATGTATGTTGTGTACTTGATACCAAATAAACACAACATAAAATGGTTAATTTTGAATAATTATATAGAAGAAAATACTAAAATATTACAGAAATAATATTATAACGAAATTGAAATAAATAATTAATAAAGTAATATAAAAATTAAATAAAAATGAAAGTAATTACTAGTTTATTATTAAGCAATTTATAACTGACCTGACTTTCATTTAAAATGTTCCTCAGTGGTGGCAAATTTCCAAATTTAAACCGGGCACAATCGTAGGATTTTTTTCTAACTTGGGGTAGTAATGGTCCCAACAGACACAATTTTGTTTGAACACGAACACACAGCCTACTAGACCCTAAACAAGCCATCGTCGAAACTATTGTGAGACAGCAAATACAGGCCTGGTGAACGTAGGGCAGAGCGCCTGCCGCTAGCACCACTTTCTGGTAGTCGCCGTCCCACTACAGTTGTATAGAAAACGTGGGGATCATGGCTGCTTCGTTATTAAGTCGACTGAGTGTAGTGAAACAACGTGTTGATTATGTTATTGCTTCATTTTTCGGCAGAGGATTTCCACCAGGTATCGACTATTACATAATACTTTCAATCAGCTATTACTTACTGCAATCATTACGTACTTTCTAACCTTAGTTAACCTCACTTTATTTGTTTTTGACAGCCGAATTTTGTATCGCTGGTGTTAATTTGGATGTTTCATCTCGGCCGCCGCCTAAGACACTTCAATTAAAGGATATAATAGGCGACGGATTTTTATGGGCCGTGCCACGAAATCGTCGAACTATAGAAAAGCGATTGAAACGCAAATTTGGTAATCCCGACCAAGTCTTGAAACTTCTACTTCCTAAAAGTTCACTTCGGATTTGTAACGTCTGTGGAGATGATCACGAAGCTGGAGTTTTATGTCGTAAGTTAAAACTACTGACAGTTATTTTGTTATATTACTTGCTATTTATAAGCTAACCTTGTTATTAATCTTTTCAATCTTGAGGGTTCAGTTTTAATCGTTATTATATCTTATAAACTTAAATCGGAGTGATGTATATAAGATTAAAAAATAAATCGATAAGAAATTCTCTTAACATTGTAATAAAGAATATCAACATCTCCGTTTTGCCAAATGTTCAACATCAACAAAATATGTCTGATTTACCGATTTTTCTTTTTAAAGCCTGGCAGTCTAACCCGGTCCATATATATTTTAATTTAAACAATTTAGTTACAGTAGTTGAATTATATTTATTTATTATTAAATGTTAATCTAGTATTTGGCACTGACAGTCCAATAATTCTATTCTCGACAGCTTTCTTTATTATTTACTTTTTATCTTTTAATCTCACAGTTTAATTTGAAAATTGTATTATTACAGCAACATGTTATAAAAAAGTTATCGAAGAAACCAAAGTAATGCAGGACGCCATTCAAGAAAATCTTGGACTCCAACCAATTGAAAAGGAAGTAGTCGTGTTATATGATGGCGAAAAAGGAAACGAAGGGCAAGAATACTGGGAAGGAAAACGAATTGTAGAAATTCAAAAGCCCAGGCCTTCCTGGTTTGGTAAAAATCTTTTACAACAAACTACCCAACAACCAGCTACATCCACCGATATCAAACGTTACTAATATTTATTTATATATTAATTACTAGAACATAAAAAATAAAATCTATAAACAATTTCATCTATAATTCTTTATGTTGTAAATTATATTGCAGGTAAATTTATTTACTCCATAGTTAATTGTAATTAATCCTTGGCAAATTGAGTACTTACACAAAAGTTTTTTTTGTAGGAAGTTGCGAAAATTGAAATCTTAGGATGCCATTTACCACGTGACATGATTTGAAGTTTTGATTTAATTAGTAATTACAACAAGTTATTAAATAATTTAATAAAACTACGATCAGGCGTAGGTAATGTATACAATAAACTAGTATCTAAATCTGATTCTTATAATGCATTAAATTGATTTGATTTAGGGACAATTTGAGTTAGAAAAGTAAGAAAAAAACAGAAATAATAAACTAGAAAAGTTTCTTATGAATAGAGACCGGATTATATGCAATATAGGGAACCTGATATTTAGTATGTGGCTCATAATTTATAATATGTAAAATATCTTATGTTTATGCACAAATTGTTTGCTGCATACCTAACGTGACCATTTTTATTTTTACTCAAAACGGGACACTGTCAAAATTAGGAGAGACTGGGGGTCAATTCGAAGAAATTGTTCAAAAAATATGTTTTTGGGGATCAATTATTTTTCAAAAATATTTTGAGAAATTTTAAAACAAAAATTACTGGTATGAAATTTAGTCAAAGTTTTTGAGTTATAAATTTTTGAAAATCGAAATTTTTATTAACTTTAATCGCTTCGTAATTATTACAATGATAAAAACTAATGAATTCATAATTTATTGTTTATCAATGGAGATTTTTATTTAAGTCATGAAAATGGTAAAACTATAGTTTTGATGATTACGAAGAATCAGTTGAAGTTGGTGCTTTTTGAGAGTAAATTAAAGCGTCAACGAGCATTCGGATTTACTCTCAAAATGCACCAACTTCAATGCTTCTATGTAATCATCAAAACTATAACGTTTCGTTAGCTGTAACTGTATCGCATTCGTACAGGAGTGAGAAAAATAAATTTGTTATCACTGCATTAAATTCAATTCAAAATCATCTATTGTTGACCTTTAACTGAAATCGGGACAATTCTGTGTCCCGAAGCTTTCCTCTGGGACACCGGGACGGAGTACCAGAAAACGGGACGTTTGGTCACGTTATGCATATCAAATATCAGATTCCCTATTGCATATAATCCGGTCTCTACTTATGAAAAAGATGTTCCTTTACTTACATAACGGAAATACAACACCAACTGTTTTCACTTCAAGATACAAGTGCTGGATTAGCTATATAACAGAAGTGCGGATACTACGGGCCCATTGCCTAGGCAATTTAAAAATGATCAAATTACAAACAAAAGTATTGGCTGACACTTATTTATACTGCGAATTATTTTAGTTAAAAAAATTAAATTTTAAGCTTGGAGTGAAATTTACCGTTTAGGATTGTGTTTATGGTGCTAATCAATCTTGAAGCCCGTTTCTTTTTAAAAAAAATTTAGCCCCATGTAGATAGGATAAATAGAAACTCAGATATTTTAGTTTCCGCAAATCATGAAAATTGTGAAAATCTTGTCAAACATATTATAATGGCCGCTAAACAAAAACCACTAAAATTTTACAAATCGGCTAGTTTCGGAAGTTTATCATCTTCTGGATTCAATGTTGATAATTTTAAGTAGTCTTTGACAATGATTTTCAAACCAGCAGTATGGCGGCGTCCATTAATTACGTGAGGCGTTTAGAGGGGGGGGGTCGAGCCAAATCTCACGTGGGGGTGAGGGGGGTCTCGGCAAATATCACGTAATTATTTTGTGTTAACTATTCTTAAATAAAAATTATTAAGCAAATTATGCTTTTTTAATAAATCCAACGCAATGAAGCACAGATTAACGTATTTACACTAAAAATACGCATTTTAAAAAATCTCACGTGAGATTAGAAGGGGGGGAGTCAAGCCAAATCTCACTAAGGGGGGCGGGGGGGTTTAAAAATCGCTAAAATCACCTCACGTATGGCGTAAAGTCTATACCGGCCGACTGGGAAGCGGGCAACCGCGCGGCGCGGTTCAAATTCTAGTCGCGTCAAATCACTCCTGTGATCTACACTGAGAGAAAAGAGTTGGTAAATTGAACGAATCTGAAATGTCGAATTTTTTCTTGTTGAATTAAACGAAATTTTGTTGAATGAAACGATTTTTAGTTGTTACAAGATATTCAAAAATATTGTTTCAATATATTATTTCTGTTAAATAAATATTAGTTGTTTTAATGTTTATAATGGGTTCAAATAAGCTTCTACGATATTATAGTTGAATTAATGAAATAGTTAGATTGGAAAAAAACCAATGAAATTCTTGAACGAAACTATTATTTTATCTTGTTGTAGCATTTTAGTATAATGTCATTTCAATGCAAAATTTGATTAAACCAACATTTTAATCAGCTAAACTGAACATAACAGAAGCTTGAAAAATATACGAGCCACTGCGCAAATTTATTGTCTTGTAGTTTCATTGTCAGTTTGATCTTAATGCATATAAATATAACCTTGTGTTCATGAAATGTGCGTTTGCAATGTGCAAGAAAAAAAAAATTAATTCTTTAAAAGTTACTACCTTAGAGGATTATTTGTTTAAATTTATTTATTCATAAAATACAATACCGTTAATACAGTAATACATTTATTGTGATGTAATTCAACATTGAATACGCATTCAATTTACAGTGCTTGTATGATGATTTAATACCATCATAAGTGTAATGTTTACTCGAGAAATAATACTAGGTACGCTTTATATTAACGTAATTATATTTTTCTAACAATTACACATAATATTTATTACAACGACAACCATTTTTATTGCTCAGCATCCCCTGGCACATGACCAACGCCTCCACCAACCCATAATTCCCCATATACTACAATAAGTCACATCAAACACCTAAAGTGATTCAAACAATAGAATAAATTGTTTAATTTAATGCACAGAAATGGTTGATACAATATACGTACTTGGTTAGTTCAAAAAGTGCGGAATGTTGAATCAACCTTTTAGTAAGTGCTGTTAAAGAAACCGATAGCTTTAGTGTAGTAAATTTTGATTCAATTAACAAAACGAGAACGTTCAAGGAAATACTTCTCATGTTGAAATAACGCAAAAAAGTTAATATTTTATTTGCACTAGTTTAATGCACGTTTTGCATTCGCCACCCGCAATGCAAAAAATTTGTTGGTTGAATCGCTTATCGTTTGATCAAGCAATTTTTTTCTCTCAATGTAAAGCCCAAAATATATCTGTGGGCAATGGGGAAGGCAACGGGAAACCACCCCATTAATTAAATTTCCTAGTACGTTATCTTGGCTTCAGCTAAGTGATCGTCTACGCATTGTCTAGTCAGTGACGACGCCAGGGTGGGCACGTGCCTGCCCTGTTGATTGGAGTGCCCACCCAAATTGTTTATGTGCTTATTTCAATAATGTGTTTTTTTGAGTTTATTTATAAATTTTGTGTGCTGCCCACCCCATATATATTGGGCCCAATTTGTGCCCACCCATTTTAAAAATGGTGTATGGCACTTGAAGAAGAAGAATGATTATCTAGTGGTTCCCAAAATGATGTTTGGGAAGACTCTATATTGCTCCATATACGACAAGAAATGACATTCGCACAAGAAGAAAATATCAATCCTCTACCAAATAATGTGTGGCAAATAAGCCAAACAGCAAATCTTAAATTGAAGATTTTATGAAAACTTAACACCCTGATAAGAGAATGTAGCGGTCAATTGGTCAATTTATGCTACATGGTATTTATTATTTTCAATAAATTGATTTAAACTTAAAACTTATTACTTTCCCTATATATAAAACAAAAAGGTAGATAATAGAAAAATCGAAACAAAAAGGATTCGATATAATTATGGCGTTGAAGACGATAAGATCGAGAGAATTTGTGTTTCGAAATAAAATTGGTTTATTAAGAATATTTAATTATTACAGTCCCTGGCCATCGAATTAGGACCACTTACAATTTTTAATTGTTCGAAGTACTACACTGGATTTATATATATTAAGCTATTTCTACCTGCACAAATTCTTAGAAAATATGTAAAAGATTAGGTATACAATAGAACTACCCTTCCAAACTACCCTACCGCTACCCTAATAAGGCATTATTTGATTTTTGGTCATTTCTTATTTAAATTTAAATCATTCTAACTGTGAGTTTCGTGTAGTAAAGTGTCGTTTTATCAATTTTTTTAACAAATTTAGTTTTCTGTAAGTATTTGAATGTTATATTTTGTGTTAAAAAATTTCTGATCTTTTTTTTGTAATAGGAAACCAGTATTAATTACAATTTAATATGGGCAAAAGACAGGATATTGCTAACTCAAAAAAATTTTATATTGCTGGTCTTCTTAAAGCTGGAAACTTATCCCAGCGTCAAATCGCCAAAAATGAGGGCGTTTCTCATCAAACAGTAATGAGAATCGCCAAAAATATGAAAGAAAATGTATCGTCGACTACAAACAAACGATCGTCTTGTCGTGGTATACGTAAAACGACACCACGGGCAGATCGAAAAATTATTCAAGTGGCATTAGAAAACCGTCGCTCAACTGCCAGAGCACTCGTGGAAAGCTTAGAAGACCGTGGAGTGGAAATATCGGAGCGCACATTAAGAAGACGACTTAATGAAGCTAACATTAAGTGTAGACGGCCTGCTAGAAAACCTAAGTTGACTCCAAAAATGAAAAAGTCTCGATTGGAGTGGGCAAAGGCACATCGTAACCTAACCGTAGAAGATTGGGAAAAGGTAATTTATATTTATTTTTAGTCATAAAGTTAAAATTTTATGGTTCTGGCACATTCTTGCATTTTCACAATTTTTTTAAATTTCAATAGGTGATCTTTAGCGACGAAACACGGTTAGAGGCGGTTACGGAGAGGGCTCAGTTTGTAAGAAGAACGCCTCGAGAGCGATTTCATCCAGATTGTGTGGTGCAAACTGTAAAACATCCCCCAGCAGTAATGATCTGGTCGTGCATTACGAATACAGGGCCAGGTCCAGTGTACTTCGTTGACGGAACTATGAATGCCCAACAGTATCAGGAAGTTTTAAAAACTGTTCTCTTTCCGTATTACGCATCTCTAGGAACACGGAAATCCAGATATACCTATATGCAGGATGGAGCGCCATGCCACAGAGCAAAATCTGTAATAAAACTCCTAGCATCGAAGAAGATAGCTTTACTCCCATGGCCAGGCAATTCTCCAGATTTAAACGCGATTGAAAATGTTTGGAGTTTATTAAAATCGCTTGTTTATTCGTCCCCAAATACAACAATTGCCAATTTGAAAGCAAAAATTGAAGATGTGTGGCAAAATAATGAGGACATAAAACGTATGATACGGAGTTGCATATGGAGCATGCCCGAGAGAGTAAGCGCTGTAATAAAGGCAAAAGGTGGAATTACAAAATATTAATATAATTTTGTACTACACATGTTGTTTAAATAAATATATCAATAGAAGTTGTTTCCGTCTTTTAATTTTACTAAAAAACACGAATTAATAAAAAATTATAAGTGGTCCTAATTCGATGGCCAGGGACTGTACTGGTCGATATAAAGTATCGAGGTTTTTTTTTGAAAGTGAGTGTGGCAAGTGTTTGGCTCGTCAAAAGATTTTGGTGAATTTGTTGTTATTTTTTGCTATAAATTTGTGGTAGACACTTGACCTTATTCCATCTTTGATTTTTTCAACTGGGAAATTCGTATTCGCCTTCTATTCTGTTGGAAAAATTATTTTAATAGTTTTGAAACGGTATAATTTTACTTTACAATCGAGGACATTTGTTAAGCATTTCTATCGATAAAATTTTGTCTTTCCTTGCAATATGTTTTATCAACGTTGAGGTTTAAAACAAATAACTAATTTTAATTATTTACTATTCAGTAATTAAATTATTTTTGCTGTTGGCGTGGACTACTCGATCTTTCTATGTTTCTCCGATAAGGATAATACCAAGACAAGTAGCTATAATTTTTTTATCTCAGTTGTATGGCTTTCAATTTCTTCGCAGCAAGTTTCTTGCAGTTATTTTTTTTATCACGGAAGCCACTCTTTTTTTTTAACTTTAAGATTTCAAAGACCACTTAAATATATTTAAAAACATTTATTGTTTTATCAAATTATAAATATTATCTTTACTTCTTTACATAATCTTTAACTTCAGTGAGTCCTTCCTTATTCTTCGGGGGTTTATTGATGATGTTTAGCGCCCACCAATTAAGTTGTTAAAGGAAAAAAAATTTAAATACAAGAAAAAAGAACCTACCAGCATCTCGTGCTCTCACTAATAGTTTAAGCTAGTCTGCCTGCCATAAGAATCGCAGGTCATCGAGGTAAAATTATCAATAAAGAAAAAAAACAAACGCTATTATTGGTACATTTTTATTGCCGCCCAATAGAGAGAGTGCTAGAAATATGTCAAAATCAGTATTCTTGATCAAAATAAATATATTAAATCTGACGTATCTCAAAACCAGAATTTTTACTTATGGTTTTGGCCATGGCCGTGGATAAAGCATTGAATTACATTCGGGAATTAACATTAAGCCTCTAATCCTTTCGAAAAAATGTGACTCTCGGCTGCGCCTCGAGTGCCCATTTTTTCTCGTGAATTATAGGCTTTTTAATCCCCTTGTATAATTCATAACTATTTTTCGATTTGCTAAAATATTGATTAAATTTTATATAATCATTAATCGTTTATCATACGTAATAGTATTAAACACCACGAAACAAAAAAATATGAAGCAGAATATGATTATAGGCTACTACTATGGACTTAGAACCTTCAAGTCCATGACAACAAGGACGTAAACTTCGAACAGTTTTTTAACACCTTTGGTTAGGGAACAGATTTATGGCTGGAGCCAATTTTAAAGCTTATTCTTTAATTTAATTTCTGTCAAAACAAATTGAATAAAGCAGTAAAAAATAGTGGACCAAAAGTAATTAACAGTTAAACTTTTTTTATTATTTCCTTAATTTTCAACGGATTTTCAGCTAACCTCTAAGTTTAGTTATGATGCACGTTTATGCCAAATTTCATGACATTTCGTTGCGAGCTCCAACCTGCACGATTGATACTCTTTTGTTCATACCCCAACCACACACACACATATAAACACCATTACACAGCTTGACATACACACAAAAAAACATATAACTAAAATTATCAAAGTCTTATCAGAGCATGTACGTTTGGACGTAACATTTTATTACCAACATTTCGATTTTTGGGTGGATTACAATACTTTTCCTAGACATACGTTGTAAAAGCCGGGCCTCTAGGTTTTTACTTTTTATGTTTATTTTAGTTGTCCAAATTCGAAGTTTTGAGATGCCTCAAAATTAGAACCAAATATCGTCGTAAAAGTTGCACTTCTGTAGAAAGGAAGAATATTTATTTTTGTTAAGCTGCCACCATCCCCAAACATACAGATTTATTGGGCACTTCTAAAATCGATACTTGTTAAATTTTTAGTGTTGTTGGTAGCTACTGGAAATCTCGTTGTCACCAAAAAGTCTCTTTGGAGAAATTCGCAGGCGAACGGCTAACCTTTAGCTAAAAAGCAATTTTGCGTTCCTTAATCGATGATCAGATTGATTTATTTCAAACTTCGCTTATTAAATAAATTGAGGCCAATTTATAATTTTTAAATAAAAATATTTAATCAATATCAAAAAAAAATATGTAAAAATTAGAAAAATACTACAATCGCAAACTTCATTCAGAAAAATCAATACAGTGATTTTTCACTAATAATGAACAAAAAATCAATAAAACTAAATTATGCAATAAAATCCTACTCTAGCACAAATCATCAAATATAAAATGATTTAACTTAATAAAATCAAGATTTACCAAAACTATAAAACTCCAAAAAAAATCAGTTTTCACAAATACAAGTGAACACAAAAACATATATATCTTATCCTCCCTATCTAAATATTTCTGGTAACAAAACCAGCACAAACATTTAAAGTACACCCAAAATTTTACCTACTTTTATATTAAGGGAAAAACCCTCAAATATCTCCCTATAATGAACATAAAGTCAATGCATCAACATAATCGAACACTCTACCATAAAACTTCCCAAATAAATCATGTAATCACCACAAAATACCATATAATTCAAAACGCTAACTTTATAAGCTTTAAAACTCTTACCTTAAAATGTAACTATTCTCGCAAGTTGCTTTTAAACAAAATTAATTATTTAACGAAATAACCGGTTCTGATTTAAGGTTTATTATTAAATATCGAACAACCCCAATTCAACAATGATTTAAATCGCCAACAATTACATTTGTTGTTTATCTGCAATTTCACATAAATTGAGTTAATTTAACACACCGTAATTTTGTAGAAAATCCTCTAATTTCCTTACAAAATCTTAAAAACAAAATTTGTCACCCTTAGTGACTATGGCCAAAAATTCCGCAACCGGAACTCAAAGAAAAATGTCCAGCAAAAATCTTGCGCCCCTGGCAAAAATGGCATGAACCCACCGCAGGCAAAATTGGCATCAACCCACTCCAAAATCGAGTCTTCTTTTTTATGCAGTTCATCCCTCTACTTAAGATTCAGAAACGCGGAAGGATGCGCGACAACTTTAGACAAAGATATTACATTTTTCCAACAAGGAAACTTTTTTACACGTGCAGTACGGAGGTGACTTTCGGTTGACCTTTTTTTTCATTTCCACATGGTTTCCGATTAAGTTTCACGAGAAGCGCAATGCTTTCGCTTCCTTATGACTGTTGTCCGTCTGGGTTTGATAAACTAAACTTAATTTTAGTTTTTATCTTTCGAAAACTACTATGAATTAACACTAATTTGAATTTTTCATCAATAAATAAAATCGATAACCTATTTTGAACTATTTCAAAAGATGGGCTATTTTATGCTTGACCCAATGAACCAAAAATTAAAATATTTTCTGATTACTCGACATTTCCCATGATTTAACTTATTTAAATGTTTATCTACAGAGTGTTCTTTTATGAGTGCCAACTTATAATTAACAAATTCTACATTTATTTTTCAATATAACGCACTGGAAATTTAACTAAAATTTCCGGGGTGTTACAACGTTAATAATTACATATGGGGAAAGTAAAAATGTAGGTAAATATCTAAATCAGACGTCATCAGGAAAGCACACACGCATAATAATTATCTACATCCAGAATCAATTTATACTCCTGTTCGATATTTTAAATCCGTTGCTAGGAAACTGAATAAATGTCAACAGGTATCTTTAATACGCAGTACCTGTATAAAATAAAATGTAATGATATTAGTACTTATTTACCGGGTATTTATATTTTAAATAATAGTTTAATTCGGTATGGTTACACGTGTAGATTCGGTTAACGGCTATCAAAGAATAAAAACTATAGGAAAAGGTGAATGTTGTTTTAAATTAATTTTAATTAAATATTCATTCACAAATTCATCAAATTATTTGTAGGTGCATTTGGAACTGCAGTGCTATATAATAGATTGCACGATAATCAAAATGTGGTTATCAAAGAAATATTTTTATCCGACATGACCGAGTCCGAAAAGCAATTAGCTTTTAATGAAGTCAACGTTTTAGCATCATTAAATCATATTAACATTGTAAGGTACTTGATTTTATAATAGCCGTCTTCGGGGAAAATACAAGAGGATAGTTCTCTAGCTTGAAAGTATTTTTATCATTGTAGATAATTTTGAAAATTTTCATAAAATTTATAATTTTAAAGAAATATTTTCCATTTTGAATGAAAGAATTGTCCCTCACAATTGCCGATGTTCTAAACTTTGAATTTAGATCCAATAGGTCAATACGAACATTTTGATAATAAGTAGGGATCGGATTTTAAGGCATTTGCAACAAAAATAGTTAATTTATTATTTTCGCCATTACAATTCAACATTTTGAGGCATAATAAAAAATGTTTAGCACATATTTAAGTGCTTATTTTGAAGTTTTTAGAGCATATTTTCAAGTTTTTTAGTGCCTATAAATCCGGACTCTACTAACATTTATTAATTTATAAACACAAAAGAAATTATATTCACAATTATAAAATTATACACCTTATCACTATTAGCTTGACTCTTACACAATTCTAATAAAACTCTATGAAGAAAATACACATAATATAAAAGTTTGAAAATTTATTCTTACCTTAAGCTGAATTTTAACTGGACACACAAAAATAAGTTATGAAGCGCGAAGATTGGATTCTTACACTGCACGTTACGGTACGACCCTTATACGTTAAAAACGAAAGAAAAAGTGAATGTTACCGTTTTGCGTATGGGTGTTTTTATGTAAAATCCAATTATCCTGCGGGGGTATTTTTAGGAAAATTGTCTCTTTCTAATTTGGTCTAAAAAATTTTCTACTCTCACTTGTATACTTTAATTTTTAACACATGTGGTGACTTTTGCCACCCAAGATAAGGTTTAAGTTTACATAACATGTGGAATTGACTTAATGGTCAATTTCAAGAAATAGTTTTTTTTAATCATTACAATAAAACGAGGGGTCTCTCACTGGGCAAAAATGTGTAGAATATTGCTAATTGTCGGCAATAAAATACGATATTACTATTATTGTCTTAATTACCCTTAATTCCATTTATTTCCTGATTATTGCCATTAATGCCACTTTATTCCCAATTAAAGCGTGGTATTACCGTATTTACAAAATATTGCTAGGAGCGGGTAGGCACTTTTTGTTGGTAATATAGTAAGTAATTTTTATGAATTAATTTTACGAAAACTACATAAACTGTTGGTTGTACACCACCGAATCGCTTGGCCATAATAATATAAATTTGGTGAAATAACTGTGGTGCCGATGTGAAGGTACCATCGACAAACCAATGCTTAGATTCTCTAAGGATCTGAAAGATATAAACATAAGTTACAAGTTAAATTGCAGCACATTAGTTATTACCGTTAAACTTTGTTGTCTCCCAAAAATTAAAATTCTATCTGGTACTGGTCCACTGTCGTAAAGTAAAAAATTTTCTTCGATGCCGTTTGCAGTGTAACTGCTGTATTCTTCAGGAATAATCAGATTTTCCAATGTTGTCGGTGCAGGAGGCGCTTTTCTAACTTCGGATCGCTTTCTTCTTATTGTTTGTTTCAATGCATGATGTATAGGTAGAACTGCTTGAGCACCTTGCGAAACATTGCTTACACATTCGTTAATTATTTGCGAGGGCTGTTCCATAGTCTCTTCAGCTCTCTTTTTTATGTTCGTTTTTATAATTTCCGCTTCTATTTCAGCCGCAGAACTATCATGGCAATGATTGCCTATTTCTTTTATAATAACACCATTGACAGTGTGTATTCGCGCTTTGCTGCGCATTTGGCCATCCATGCTCGTTTTGTCGCATCTCCAAAAAACTTTTGAACCACATGAACTTTTTTTATCATATACATACGAATATCCATTTCTATTTTTGATTTATTCGTCAAAACGTCAAAACGATCGCGTCAAACGTACCGGCGTCAAAACGTGCCGTGTCGAAATTTTCGGCGTCAAAACGTGCCGTGTCAAAATGTTCGGCGTCGAAACGTGCCGGCGTCGAAACGTGCCGGCGTTAATGTTTTAAAATTTCGATTTTTTACGATTTTCGGTAAAATTTAATACCATACTCAGGAAAATGTTTCACTTTACTCGGAGCTTTAAAATACTTGGCACAAAGTGCCTTGTATTTCAACATTGCTCCTCGTCAGTAATGTATCATTTTCCTGACTTTTAGGTAAATAACCATTTTCAAAAAATAACTATTATGTTTCTCTATTTTTACAATAAAGTTTACTCACATGCGTTAAGAAAAATAATTTTAAATGTATTTTGTTTAAATACTGTTGTAGGTACACCCGCGGGTACCCGGGTGCTAATGGAGCGATGGCTGAAGTTTAAACTAGTTTAAACAAATAAATAAAAAAAAGAATAATATCTTGAATTTACGATTTGCTTGCTATTGAGCTAAATAACGACGATCCTGGAGCTCAAAATGAAATTTTGATTTTTTTACAGTTTTTTTCATGCAAATACAACAAGGTGGGTACCTGGGTACCCAGGTCATCTATGACCCAGGTATTAACATAAGGGTTAACAGAAAAATTTTAATAAATGTCACAATTAAAGTTGACAGTTGCGAATTCAATTTATTTTATCTTAACCTAAAAATTTTAATAAATGTCACAATTGAAGTTGACAGCTGCGAATTCAATTTAAAAATTACCTTGCATAGTAGTGTCGCTAGCAGATCGTCACATAGCTAACCATGCATTGTCATCTAAACTATACGAGTGTGCAAAATTTCAGCTCAATCGGAAAACGGGAAGCGGGTCAAATTAAGCTTCCAAGAATTTCTTACATAGTCAGTTACAAGTGAAGCTAATAAAAGCGTGTTAAAAAGCCGAAAAATGAGCAAATTTTGATCAACTTTACTCAGTTGTTATTCAAATATTATAATATTGTGGTAAAAACAAAATAGCTCAGGATGTATATGTTACGGTCAATGACGTCAACGCCCGTTAACGGTGGGCAATGAGGTAAATATTTTCATTTGATAGTAAGATTTACGCCTTTGGCCGGTCAATGACGTTAATGGCCAAGATGGATTGGACAATAATGATATTATGGAATATCTACTATAAAGAACAGCAAAATGGCAATTTAAATTTGACAGCCAACTGGCAAGTGATATTTACATACATATGTTGTATTCATTGTATTAAATATAATAATATAATCATTTATTAACAAAAATAATAAAAATTAAAAAATAATGAAATAAAAATTTTTAAATTAATCATCATCATTCTGGCACGGGAGTGACCCATGGCACTTAGAATTGCAAATTTGTTTTCTGGCGCGACACGCACATTTATTATTTTTACATCCACTCTTGCAATGACAACGTTTGTAACCTTGGCTTCTTAAAACACAGCTTTCAGCTGCTGCTTGTCTAAGAGTAATCTCATTTTCTTTGATCGTATCGCTAATATTTTCTAACAAAATTAACTTTTTAGAATCCTTTAATAACTAATATTAATTGCAAAGGCACATTTAATATATTACTTTCAGATGGAATCTATAGAATAATAATTTCATCATTGCCCACCCTGTATTGGGCATTGACGTCATTGCCCGGACAATGATGTAAAAACCACACATGAAATTTTAAATGTTAACATCGCCCAAAATGCATAGTCATTGATGTCAATGGCCGGTCAATGACGTCAATGCCCAACTAAGCTGGGCATTACGTTAATGTCCGGCCATTAACGTTAATGGCCGAATTGTCATCATTGACCGTAACATATATACTACACGGAAAAAAAAATTACTTGGTTCAAATAAGTACCATTTGAATCAAAAAATTCTCTGTTTTTAATAGCCGCACGAAAATATTTTCTTTTTGTAAGAAAAAAATATTCTTAATTAAGAATTCTTGAATCATACAAGTATATTCTTAAATCAAGTAATTAAAAATTTATTTGATTTAAAAAAATCTTTTTGAATTAAGAAGTTCTGGTCTCTTCACTAAATTACTCCGAAAAATATATGGGGTTTTGTGTATGTTGTAACAGAAGAGTGAGTGTCCAAGTATTAGGCGTCATCATCGACTTATAGTCCGGGAGGCAGCGTTATATTTTGGGCAGTCATTTTACGCCAATTAATTGTTGCCCATTTCGATAGATTTAGTGTTTCTAATAAGTAAACTGCGCGTCAGCTGGCTCACCCGCGATGGGTATGGGTGTGGGATACAGAGAAAGTGGTAAAAAAAAATGTGTGATAGTTATGCCGACTGAAACTTATTTTACTAATAGTTCACATCATAATGATTCTAAAAAAAAATAGTCAGCTGTATCGCGGAGGAAGGGTTATGCGTCAGCTGCGCGTGTGAATTTGTAAAAAATTTAAAAAAAAAAACGTCATAAAAAATTAACTTGTCATTTTTCAAATGTCAATTCATTGTCAAAAGGGGACGTCCATTAATTACGTGAGGTCAAAATGGGGGGGTCCGGCAAAATCTCACCAAATCTCATTTAAGGGGAGGGGGGGTCAATAAAAATCTTACGTCAACTTTTTGAATTCAGAGAATATACATTATTATAACAACAATTTATATTTCAGTGTAAAAATTTTAATTATTTACATGTTAGAAAAATTAATATTTAATACTTTACGTAGTATAGTGTTACAGAGTGCCTATAATATTTTTAATACATTGATACCACCGGGACGGCGGCGTGTCCGTCGGCTAGTTCATACGTGCCAAGTCTGTGCTACCCAAGCATTAAAGCATAGAAAGTATTCGTCACCTCCTATATTACCAATGTAAATTACCCATTTTCAAACCGTTTTTTGACGTATAAAAATCGCTCTTACAGCAAAACTTTTTAGACATTTTTTGTTAAAAATTTCATTGTCTTCAATTTTATATCTATACATTTTTCTATTTGGTCGCCCCGTTTTTGACTGGCAGCGACTTAAACAAGACTCTGAAAAATACAAAAAATATTATCATCTGTATCTCAGAAACGGTGTGACAAAATAGAAAAATGTATATAAACAAAAATGTAGGGAATAAAATTTTCAATAAAAACTACTTATACATATTTTTATTTTGTTACACCGATTTTGAGATACAGGAGACAATATTTTTTGTATTTTTCAGATTCTTGTTTAAGTCGCTGCCAGTTAAAAACAGGGCGACAAAATAGAAAAATGTATAGATATAAAAGTGAAGACAATGAAATTTTTTACAAAAAATGTCTAAAAAGTTTTTCTGTAAAAGCGATTTATATATGTCAAAAAACGGTTTGAAAATGGACAATTTACATTGGTAATATAGGAGGTGACGAATACTTTCTACACTCACTGTACATACTGCAGTGTAAACCTAAAATATAAAAGTAATCAAAGTATGGAATAAATATCCATATGTTGTAACTTATCTGTATATATTTTTTTTTTTTATTTTACTTATTTTTTACTTTTACCAAATTTATTTAAATTTGTTATAGTGCACCTTAAACTTACATAGTATTATTTTTCTCCTCTTATTTCACAGCAAAAAATGTAGTAAGTATAATATAGAAGTACTATATCAACGCTTAGGTATTTAGTGGTTTGAAGCAAAATACATGAACATTTCAAATAAATTTAATTATTAAAAAGTTATAGAGTAAATCTCACGTGAGAAGATATAGAGGGGGGAGGTGTTTCGTCACATCTCACCAAATCTCACCAAGGGGGAGGGGGGGTCTAAATTTTAAGAAAAACGCCTCACGTAATTTATGGACGTCCCCAAAATAATTAAATTTTTATGGTTATAATCAACAAAAATTACTTTGACATTTTTCAAATGTCAATTCATTGTTAATAATTCCAACCTTAGTCATGAGGAATAAGAAATGGAGCGTTTGCGGAAACTTCCGTCGTATAGCTACCGATAGCTATAATGTGAACTATTAGTAAAATAAGTTTCAGTCGGCATACTATCACTAAATTTTTTTTTATTTTTGAACCACTTTCCCTGTCTCCCACACCCACCGCTACTTCAGCAGCCGACGGCGACAGTCGATTCACTGATTGGTGAACCGAGATCAACAAGCAATAAAAAATTCTGCCGGCATATTATACTCGGCCATTTTTTAACGCTATAGTCGATCCCAGATACTAAAAATGTAGGTGGCAGGTTAAATGCAAAACCACATTCACACAGGGAAACGTCATTTTAAAAATTCAAATTGAATGCGTTATATGTGTTGCCTAACTAAGAATGTTTAAAAGTTACGGCATAATTTTACGAAACTTATTTTCACAAATTTACTTCAATTTGAATACGATTTTGATGAAATAAATAAAGAAATACTGCATGGGAACTATTTAATGTAAGACAAAAAATTAAATGTTATCTGTCACCAACACGTAAATTTCGCTAGTGTGAAGCCGGCTAATTTCTAACCAATTTCATTGATTAACATTTTGAGGTCATCGTTTTAGTATAAATTCTTACTTTTTTCTTAAATGAAATGGACTATAACTCCCGGACTTTATGACTGGCGGGATATTATATTTTATTAAAATTTGGTCAGCTGTGGGGTTCGAACTTAGGTTTTCCAGCTGCGAAAGTGTGGGAAGAGTAAAATTACCATTTGGCTATAGTAGTCGAACTGATAAGTGTGTACAAAGATCGTAATATAAGTTTGAAAATTATACATTTTTTTTTAAGAAATTAAGTTACTTAGATTAAGAATATATTCATATTTATGTATCTAGAAAATAGTGTTCTTCATTAAAATGAAATTTTCTTGAATCTAAATAATATTTCAAGTAAAAAATATTCTTTCTGGAAGAAATCTGATATTTTTAATACAAGCATATTTTATTGCGCGAAGAAATTATATTTTTAAATGAAATAAATAATTTCAAGAAAATATTTATTCTTCATTTAAGAAATCCTTTTTTTCCGTGTATGGATTCCGTCATCAGTATTTCCCTAAAAAGTTTTTTCTTTGCATGGCAGTAAATCCAGTTTTACTCTATAAGTTAGTGTCAACAAACAAGCGGGAGAATTTATTGTTAAATAACCCCTTCTAGTATACGAATTTACACTTAAAGTTTAGAGTTTCGAAAGTATAGAAGTTAGGGACTACGGACAACTGCCATACCACTTCGATTCATTTACCAGTGCTTAATTATTTCAGATACATGGGAAGTTTTGAAAAAGATGGCTCTTTATTTATAGAAATGGAATATGCTGACAACGGAAACTTGGCCCAATTAGTAAATGTTCGTAAAGATCGTAAAATATATTTTCGAGAAACTGATATTTTAGAAATAATGTCTCAAATTACTTCGGCAATAAGTTACATGCATTACCATAAAATTTTACATAGGTAAGTAAACTGCTTTTTGGTAGAATAAAAAAAGTTAATCCAAGGACCCGACTGAAAGCGGGGTTAGCTGAACTGAAGTTTAACATCTAATTTTTTAATAAATTTTAAATTTTAACAACGAATTAGGTAATATTTAACAGTATTTTGTAACTAAAATATGGGGCAGTACTTTCAGTGATTTCAACCTGGGAGTGCCAGTTTTAGGATTTTGTTGTACAAAAATTTTCAAAATAGTCATTTCAATATTCCGTTCCGTTTTATGCAGTTCGAATATTTTTTCTTGTTTCTCATTTTTTTCACTTTCTTCGTTATATGCAACTGAAGATCGGAAATAATAACCGTGAAATAAGGCCTTATGTCGTATTACAAATTTTTAATTTTTAACAAATTTTTTTCAAAAATATTTTTTTATAATGTAATAATATTAATTTTTCTTTTTTACATATTTTTAATCCTAACCTGTGAAATGGTAGTTATAATGTCTTTTTTGTTTCTTTTCAATAATGATTTTCTATTACATACATACAATTTTACATACCACGGTATACCTATACCCTATACCCTATAGTATATTTTAATTAATAATTAAAATTATTAGCTCTTGAAAATAATATAAATTAAGATTATCAATAGTGAGCTACAATAGAAATAACTTGAAAAAGGAAAAGTCATTTTCCGAAAGCTCGTTTTAAAAAAGTGTTTTACTTGTGTATTGTAGCTCACTATTCATAATCTTAATTTATATTTTAATTAACCATGTCAATATTTTAGAAACCCCAAAAAAATTAACAAAACAGAATTTTATTTTTAGATCCGTTTATTTAATATAATTAATTTAATTTAATTTTTGTACAAGAAAAAGTAATTTATCGAAGCATTTTGAAAGGTGCCAAGTGGTTTATTCTAAATTGACTGTGTTGGTTTATCATGATTTTTTCCCCGATATAAATTAATATACAATAACATTACTGTCACTAAAACATCAATGTTTTCTATAGATATAAAGGTTAATGTTAAGGTGTCTCTGCAAGACTTTTTCATAACATAATATTCTTGTTGTAGAGACCTTAAAACAGCAAATATTTTCTTAACGAAAAACGGAGTTCTTAAAATTGGCGATTTTGGAATTTCAAAAGTTATGACAACAAAAGTACAAGCTCAAACAGTAGTTGGAACTCCTTATTATTTAAGTCCCGAAATGGTAAATAATTAATAATAATTATACAAAACATATACAGGGTTACGCGCGGCTGACCCATGGATTTCAAAATGGAATAAAACACAGACTATTATAAAATGACCAAATTTTTTCTTGTTTCATTAACATGGGAAATTTAAGTTTACAGGGTTTTCAACAAGGTATCGTTCAAATGGCGCCCCTTACACTCCAAACACTGATGAGTAAGCCTATTTCTGAAGTTTTTGTGAACTTTTCATTGGATGTGCCAATTAACAGAATATGTGGTATTGGAGTGATAAGAATCCCACGGAGCTCTACCAGAGACCCCTGCACTCCGACAGGGTGACAGTATGATGTGCAATTTCAAGAATTGGGATCATCGGTCTTTATTTTTTTTAACAAAATTATCGAGCGGTTACAGTTACTTCTGTAGGTTGACCATGGTCCAGGATTTTTTTTGTCTCAGTTGGAAGGGATGGAGTTGGAAGAGGTCTAGTTTCAGCAGGATGGTGCTACAGCTCACACAGCAATGGCTCTCCCTAAGAGGCAATTTGAACTAGCCAGTGCGCCCTCCTGATTTGGTTTCTTTTGATTTTTTCCTGTGGGGATACTTAAAATTCTTGGTTTACAACAATCGTCTTAGGACCCTGGAAGTCCTCAAACACAATATTCGACCCTAAATTGCAGAATTTCCTGTGACAATGCTTCAAAGAGTGCACGAAAACTTCAGAAATAGGCTTACTCAGTGTTTGGAGTGTGAAATTTCCCATGTTAAAGAGACAGGAAAAAATAAAAAACTAAGTGCTTGTTCATAATGTACATAGAACATAAGAAATACATAAAACGTAAGAATTACAAATACAAAATAATATTGGGAGTTATTTTGTTATATGAAAAGAACATACTACGTCGTGTACTTTAAGATTTTAATATTATTCAATACTCTGTTAAGCTTTTATTTGTATTTATATTTTTAAGTCTTATGTTCATCTTAAAATCCATACGTCTGCCGTGCGCCACCGCTGCCTGTATACAAACATTTTTTAATTAAACAATATTTTAGTGTGAAGGAAAAGAATATAATGAAAAATCTGATATTTGGGCTACAGGTTGTATCTTATACGAACTCATTTGTTTTAACAAACCATTTCAAGCAACAAGTCTACCAAGTTTAATTCAGAAAATAAGTGCAGTTAGTTTTTTCAATAGTAAATTTATTTATTTATTAAAGTCTAAATATAATATAATTTCAGTGCCAATACAATGAAATTCCAACAATATATTCGAGCCACTTATCGAATCTTGTAAAATCAATTTTACAAAGAGACTACACTAAGCGACCATCTGCTCAACAGATCCATGATGTTATTCCTTCAATACTAAACATGTTATCTTTGAAAATTAACAAAACAACACAATTACCGCTTAAAGCAGTTATCAATAAGTATAATTTATTATCTTTAATCTTTTGTTAATTTCACACCAATAGTGAGCGTGTTGTACTTAAGCACCTTTGAAACTTTTCGATGCATATTTTGATATGGAAAGTGTTTAGTCTGAACATGAATATGAATGAATGAAGTAGCTTCACGTTAAGCTTTTGACGTGTATCGTGAAAGGAGTATCTATCTTGAAAAGATAGATCACATGATCACTTTTTTAACTTATTTGATTCATATTGTGTGCTTATGGGTGTGTTTTTAGTAATTGTGATTTTAACTCATAATTAAGTCAACACAGTTACCTAGGTACTGAAGATATTCCATACTTCCCAAACCCCCGGTGCGTACTGCCGCAATCCATATATATATTTTGTTTCGAAAAAGTGAAATGATCTTAAAATATTCAATGGATACCTTGTTTAAGTAATGTAACTGGATGTATTAACCATATTAAATATCAATATTTTAGAAAACCCAAAATATGCATATGAAATGCATTCCCAAAATTAACTACTGAGTTCATCACATCATGATGATAAAGGTAAAACCCTTTGCGTTAATTATACTTACTCTGTGTATTTTATTTGTGATAACTTAAAAACATTTTAATTCCAAAAAGTGTGTGCATTTTTTGAGTTTTCTAAAATATTGATATGGTTCACTACCTAAACCACGTATCCAAGTATTAAGTTAAAGTCGGTCACTCAATTAAATCTACTGTTAGAATAAAAATACAATAAATCATCCAGTATTTAAAGAACCACATGTACTTGGAAGTTTAACGGCAAATGAAATTATTTTAAAAATTAGGTAATTGAAGTTCAATGTAAGTAATTGTATTTTATTTTATAGAAACAATAACAATACAGAAAGGTCAATATTATATTATTTAAACGGATTTGACGACAACATCAATTTATCTCCTATTGAACTACCATCAAATTTAATTATTGACTTTTCTGGAAATGGTGACCACTTCATTGCAGTTACTGAAGGTAATGTAGATTCTCAAATTTTTTTTGTAAAAGTATAAATAGATGATTGAAGATTGAAGATTGAATAGATTGAATTATTAATTTCAATAATTTACCTCTAATTAGTATAAGATTTTTTTTTAAGAAACACACTATTGTATACTATAAAATTTATGAATACCCTAATTAATAATACTATATTAGTACATAAGGGTTCTCACCCGTGTCCGGACAGTTCACCCTAACACAATTGGTTTTATGACTAAATTGGCCTCGCGATAATTGACCTTTGAGTTGGCCCTAGAACTGGCTCTGGTGACAAATGATTGACCATACGGCAATTGGCTACCATTATACAATAATAAATTGATATGAATTATGACTACGGTACATAATTAAGGTAATTCAGCGCTGCAACTCTTTACGTGCATTAGAAATGAAACCATAATGTACAACGAGAGAGATGCATAACAAGGTGTAACAAATGTAATAAATATATGCTTATATGGTACCTTGTGCTCTATCCTTGTGAACGAAATTGTTTCACGTCAACGTTACTCGTCGGATTACCTTACTATATTATTTACCGTGGTTATGACTTATGATCATGACACGACTGAAGTCTTGGAAGGCAAATGAATAGTAGTCCAGTAAAATTTGAAAAAAATAAAACATTAATCTGTAAAGATTAAAAGATAAAGATAAAAAGTAAAGATCTGAATTATGGTACACATGATTATTACAGTTTTCCGTTAAACATACTTAAAAGTCCACGTCGAAATCTGTTGCGCTCGAGCCGCCATCTTAGAAAAAAAATACACTTTTTCAGTTTTTGTCTATATCTCGGAAACTTGCGTTGATACAAAAAAAAGTTTGGGTAAAAATTGTAGTTTATTAAATTTGTAATTTTATATATAAATTTTTTAAAATTATTATAAATTAGCGTTTCAACCAATGAGAAGATATAAAAAGTGAAAATATAAAATTAAAAGTTGCAGCAAAAGCAAGGAGCATTCCAAAAACATATTCACTAAAACTTGTCCTAAAGTTGTCCTAAGGCCGACTCAAAGTTCAATTATTGGCCATTGATATGGTCATATCATAACCATAAATATAATGTATTGTAAATATTTCAAAACGGGCTTGCAGTTTTTGTTTTTGTCTTATTTTTAGAACTGTGTCGATTTAATAAGTGCAAATTATATTCTATTGGTAATTAATGAATTTCAATATTTAAATATTGTGGAGGTTCCATTAATTAATTACACAAGGATAATTTTTGAAATTTTCAATTTTCAAAATTGCACGTTAAAAAAGTTTCACTTTTATCCGAATAAGATAATATACTATTTTTTTATATACGAGGATTGCTTTTTATGTTTTGGGAATGGAGTACAAGAACAAATATTTTTTTATCTAAATTGGTTTTATAATTTAAAAAAATATTTTTCATGAAGATCAATACACTTTTGGATTTTTTAAAACAATTTTTGAAGCTCTTTTTCCACTCCAATTAAAGTAGCTCCAAAACATGCATTTTGAACGCTTCAATCGCTTCTTCAGTCGGCTGGTGTTTAGTTTTGGGCTCATACGCGTAAGTCTACGATTCCTCATTTGTCACAATGTCATCCATTCCGATTTGAAGCACCGCGATCGTATTTGTGAACCATTTCTTTTGACCAATTGACACAAGCCTTGTTTTCAGCGATTGTCAAATTATGTGGGTTCAAACGCAAACAAATTTTTTTGACAACCAAATATTCAAGCAATATTAAATATCTTTTGGTCCCTGAAATGCCCAAGGATGCCTCAATCTCACGATAAGTCACATGACGATTTTCAAGTTTCAGTTCATGTACAGCATCAATGTCTTACAGAGCAACTACCAACTTTGGACGACCTCCACGAAAGTTGTTGTTGAGCAAACTATGGTCAGAATTTAATTTGGTAAACCACCGATAAATACTGATCATTGATGGTGCTTCATCACCAAAAGTCAAATTAAGATTATCGATGCCCTGCTATTGAGATAATCCATCTCGAAAGTTGTAAAAAATAATTGGAAGAAAATTTTTACGAATAAATTCCATTCTTTGGTCGAGATGATATTTTCAAGTTACTATAAACAGCACAAACAGCGCTCGGACGTCAAAAAGTTCTGAATAAGATTACCGTTAAAAATGTCAAACTTTACGATAAAGACGTCAGTTGCCAGATTGCAACACTAGTATTGCTCATTCCCAACACTCAAAAGGCAACCCTCGTAGTATAAATAATATTTTAGTACTATATTGTCTTAGGTCCGCTTTTACAATAGTCGGTTAAGTATCAGTATAACTAACCTATAGCCATGAACCAATCAACGATAAACACAATAAACAATTAACCAATCAAAATACGTATAACGTTACACCCCGGATAAATAATACTTAACCGACTATTGTAAAAGCGGACCTTAATCGGATTAAAAGTGAAATTTTATTTAAACACGCAATTTTTGCATTTGGGAGGCAGAACGCCAGCAGAGCCGAGCGGGGAATTGAAGTGCCAGATTTAACATAAAACAGCTAGTTTTAATGTAATAATTAGGAAAAAGTATATCATATTAAAATTTTTTTTAATTTAAATTTAATTTATTTTAAAATTTTTAGACTCTTTAGTGTACACATGGGGTAGCGACTCGTTTGGGCAATTAGCTCATGGAACAACTCGTATTTCTCGTAAATTTCCTACCTGCGTAGAATATCTGAGAGGAAAACATATTATTAGGTATAGTACACCTACCTAGTGTTTTTATTATTTGACTTTTTCTGTTTACATTTTTTTTTTTTTTGATGCCTTACTTTCAGACAGCTTTTATATACTATTCTTGCAGTTTCATTTCTTAATACAAAGAGTTGACAAACATGTACTAGCTTGTATTTCTTTAAAGTTTTTAGTTAACCTTCAATCACTAATTAAATTACTTCATTTTTCTTCTAATCTATCTTCTATCGAAGATAAAAATTGTTTTACATCTGAGGTAGTTTACTAGGCTCGTCTCAAATGTGCCCGTAACCCTGGATTTTTTGTTGACGAGAGCAAATCACGGAGACGATCATAAGAAATTTTAGACTCTTTCCGGATGCGAACCGGGTACTTTTAGTGTCAGCAGTATGCAAGCAGAGCAGTCAGGAGTATTCAAACATCTGTTCTAACTTTGTTTTGTTTTGCGAAGAATAAAATAAAATAAATAAATAAATACAATAGAAAAAATAAAGTAAGAATAAACATAATATTGCGAAGTCGTACCATTTTATATATTTAAAATATACTTCGCTTGACGTAAATAATTCTATAATAAACATATCGTTCCTAATTCAAAACCTTAGTTTTTAAGTAGATAAGTTGCACAGAAATGTGAACGTTCAAATTCAAAATTCAATTGAACTGTCAAAATTTAATTTGTTAAACGAAATTGTTTGCGTTTTTTCCAACGATTTTTTCCCAATTTTGATGAGCATTTAAGGTTCGATCATATCGTGTGATATGAATCAGAATAAAAAGATATTTCAAAAATGCAAAAATCCAATATGGCGCCCATAAGAAAAACCAAAGTTGAGTGTTGTAACTCTGACATCAAGAACACCTTGGATAATATGATGACAGATTTATATTCTTTATGAAAAAGTGCCCCATGAACGTCCTAGTTAAAAACGTTTAGTTCTTTTGGTTTTAGCTTGAAAAAGTAAAAACGAAAACGAGAAATTTCCGTTTGTTTTCAATAATTTAAAAACTAAAAATAACACATCAAATTTTCTTTCAGATAATTGTTCAGCATGAAAATGTTCAACTTTCCCTTAATTTGACCTACCTTATATCTCTAATAATAACAGGGTTCCCCATGGTGGAGCTTGAAAAACGGGCACCCTGCATAATAACAACAATAACAAAAAGAGCTTTGAAGTTTTTTGAAGTTAAAGGTAGGAGCTAAGTATCCTGTAAATTTTTAATTTTTTTCTCTTATCAAACACTTCCAAGTTGTAGCCAAATAAAATATACAAATTCTTAAAATTTCAAAATTTTAAAATATTTACAGGATACTTAGTTCTTACCTTACACTTCAAAAATCTTCAAAGTTATTTTTGATATTATATACAGGATGTCCCCGGATACACTTTACATAATTTCAGTAGTGATAGAGGATACTTTTCTAAGAAAAATATTTAACAAAATTTTTTTTCTGAATTCAAACCCTCGTGAGTTAGGCCTCTTTAAGGCATTTCAAACTTGAGTTAATTAGTTAAAAGACAATTTAAGATTTAACGCATTCTAAAATTATTTTAGTTAGACCCCCTTCCGCTGTTTTGTATGTATATAGGGTTGTGTGTTGTGAAAATTTAATCCGTAACAAATGAGTTTGAAGAGTTATCTTGCAACATTAACTTATTTTGCATAGCTTAGTGAACTACCTCAGAGATGTGAAACAATTATTCTTCATAAAGCTTCAGTAGACCAATAGAAATAAATGATATTACTATTCGAGAAACTTTAAAACATTTTTATAATAAATTTTTTTTAACCAAATTATCTAATTTATTTTAAGTTGTGCCACCGGACAGGAATTTAGCGTATTTTTAAATAAAGATGGTGTTGTATTTACATGCGGAAATGGCAAATATGGATGTTTAGGTCACAATAACTGGAATAATTATTTAAGGCCAACGATAGTAGGTAATAAATTATAAAAGAACCGCCAATTGAAGTGTTACCTTTCAATATTAACTTATTTTGCATTATAACGAGATATTTACAACTACTGTGGTTGTAATATGTACGAAGGCGTCCTGAGGCCACAAAGTAAAAATAAAATGTTTAAGTGTCAATTGCGACTTGCAACTGTCAATTGCGACTTGCAACTGTCAATTGACACTTCGAAGTCGCAATTGACACTTCGAAATCGCAATTGACACTTCGATGTCGCAATTGACACTTCGAAGTCGCAATTGACACTTCGAAGTCGCAATTGACACTTCGATGTCGCAATTGACACTTCTAAGTCGCAATTGACACTTCGAAGTCGCAATTAACGCCTGCGCAATCGTACTTAAATTATTTCGTAATTCGTAATCGTAAATTGCGACTTCAAAGTGTCAATTGCGACTTCGAAGTGTAAATTGACAGTTACAAATCGCAATTTACACTTAAAATTTATTTTTTACTTTGTGACCTCAGGATGCTTTCGTAAATATGCCTAATTGAAATCTCTTCCAGTTTTAGTATTATTGTGCTTTAATGTTATGCGCACGAGTACAATAACAACTAAGATAAAATAAGTATCTTCAAATAAACTATTATTATTGCTGAACAGGTTGTGGGTCCACACCCACTTGCACTGAAGCTTTAACTTATTGTACCCCGCGTTCGTAGTACGCATTTTGATTTTATTGCTTTGCGGTCTTTTGGTAAGTCAATGAGTTCCCAGGTACCATTTTGTTTCAACGACTTCATTTCTTCCTCCATTGTAGTTTTCCATTTTTCACGGTTAATGTTCGATAAAGCTTCGTCCAGGGTTGATGGATCCTTATTTTCCTGACTTGTTGCATTATATGTAACAAATTCACCCAGCTTTCTTGGTTTGACCCTTTCTCGTTGTGGTCTGCTCGATTCAGCTTGGTTGTTTTCCTGAATTTTCTCTTCAGGAACGTACTTTTCATCTTCCAACGAATTGTCCTTTCCTCGAATGTACTCTCTTCAACACTCTCTTCAGAATTATAATCATCGTCTTCTCGATGATTTTCTTCTTCTAGATATTGACTTACCGAGTTGAATTCCCTCACCGAATCAAAACCAATTTCTTCTTGAATCGAGATTTTCTTGTTAGCTTCTTCTTCAATGAAAATTACATCGCGACTGGTCACTACCTTTTTTGTCTCTATTTCGAAGCACCGATATCCTTTCGTCGTGTCACTGTACCCGATAAAAATCATTTCTTGAGATTTTTTGTCCCATTTTTTTGTCCCATCGCGCACGAACCAAATATTTTTAAATCTTGATTATCCGGCTTCTTTCCAGTCCAAATTTCGTAGGGAGTTGCATTATTCAACACAGAACACACAGAACGATTTATGACGTAAGCTGCCGTATTTACAGCTTCCGCCCAAAATGTTTTTTCAAGTTTAGCATCAAATATCATACATCTTGCCTTTTCGATAAGAGTTCTGTTCATCCTTTCCGAAATTCCATTTTGCTGGGGCGTGTACACGTTTGACGTTTGGTGTTGGATTCCGTTTTTTCGTAAATAATTTTCAAATTCTTTACTGCAGAATTCACTACCGTTATCCGTTCTTAAGATTTTTATCTTTTTACCGGTTTTGTTTTCCATGTTCGCTTTGAAAACCTTAAAACTTTCAAAGGTTTCATCTTTGGTTTTTAGGAAATACAAAAATACCATTCGAGAATGATCATCGATGAAAGTTAAAAATACTTTGCTCCTCCGATCGATGTTTCTTCCATTGGCCCACATAAATCCGAGTGTATTAAATTCAATAAATCTTCCGTTCGTGAACTTTTATGCGTAAATGGTTTCCTTGATTGTTTACCCATTAAACAAGTCTCGCATTTGTTGATGTCTTCTTCATCATCAATAAAGTTGATACCATCCACAATTCCATTTCGCATTTTACACATGTCCTTATAATTTATGTGACCTAATCTCCGATGTCATGTCATCGCATTCACCTTGGAAGAATTTACGACCTTGCTATATTTAGCTTGTCTATGAACCTTGTAAACGCCTTCATTAAGCCGCGCTCGTAAAATGCACGTTTGTTGTGAATCATACACCGCCCGCCGTAACGATTAAAAACAACAGTGTTTCCTTTGTTCACTATTTGCTTTACGGAAAAGCAAATTTGTCGCCAAATCGGGTACACCAAAAACATAAAACGCCAATGATGTAATCATTTTTGCGTTGTTAGCAGCACTAATCTCAACCATTTCACAAATCTTTTTGTTCACAAGTAATTCCTCATGTGGAGGAATTGATGGGACGCAACGCTATCAAGTATCCACTCATCATTACTTGATATTTTGTTGGTTGCTGATAGGGCTATTTTGGCTTCGACCTTTTCCGCTTCCTTTTTTCCAGTTTTGATTACTCGATCTTTACATTTTCTCGCAAAATGGCCCTTTTTCCACAAACAAAACATTCCAACGTTTTAGTTTTCTTGTTAGGCTTTTTATCTTTTCCCGCAAAAGCACTTGCCTTACTCTGACCACTTTCATTTAGTTTTTTGTAGGCGTAATCAACTAACTTTGACTTTATGTCATGTCCGGAAATTGTAACGCCACTGTTTTCTATAGCCATAATCATTGGCTTGAATTCGTCCGTTAGTCCCGCGAGTAGAATGGCACCGACCCATTCATCCGAAACCGAAAAACCGACCCCCGATAGTTTGTTAGAAGTATCAATAATCTCCTTAACATACTGGTTCATTGAATCGCATTTATCTAACCGAATTCCCAATAATTTTCGCAATTAGCCGATTTTTCGTGTCACACCTTTGTCTTCAAACAGAGCTTTTAGTTCAATCCACATCTCTAATGCCGTCTTATACGTTTGAATGTGTGGAACAATCGACGAATCTACACTTAATGCAATCCTGGCTTTGGCCTTTTTTAATTTTCCAACGTCAGTTTCAATATTTGGCGGTGGATTTATGCATTTTTCAAGACCCAAAAATTCCAACATATTTTCCATGGCAAATGCCCAAGTATGATAATTTTCGGCGCCTTTTAATTTCTCAATCGTAGAAATGATATCGTTCTCTGACATTATTAGTAAGTATATGAACCGAACTTTAGTAATACGAAAAAAAACAGTCTAGCGTCTACACTTTGCAGTTTGCACTTGTTGATTTTTGTTCAGCTACAACTGAGCAAACACTTTTTTTACCCGGCAACTACCGTTTGTAAAAAACTTTCAACAACTCTTCGTAGTTTATTTATTTTTAAACTTTCACAAACAACAAATTCACTTTTATTTATTCTTGATTAAGTATCCCGCGCCTAGGTGTGCATCTGGGCCCATAACCTGTTAAGAATACATACTAAAAACCACAAATTTACTTAAAATTTTTTATTTTGAGTTCTTTTTCTGTTAAGATTTTGTATTTTGGAAGTAGGCATTGATGATAACCAAGAATGAAATAAAACACGTCTTTGCTGTGTTGTGGTTTGTGCATAACTGACTGCTTTATTAATAACTAATGCGCATGCTATACTGAAGTCATGAACATAATATTCTCAACAAATAGAAGTGCAAATTTTAAAACAATTCAGTAGGGGAGTGTGGGGGAATATCGACCACTTAAGCGACATTAAAGATTTCGAGTAGTACTCTTTGGAATTAGATGCTCAAAATGGCAAAATTGCTTGGTCACTTTATCTACTACGAGATTCTTATAGTGATTTTTCAAAAAAAGAAATGACTTTATTTTTACGGTACATTTTTAGAAAAAGAAAAAAGTCGGATAATTTCAACCGGTAGGGTAATATCGACCATGGTGGGGGGAAAAATCGACCAACAGTAATATTTTGAAATAAATTTTATTTTAACATTTTAATGTTCATTTACCCTTACATAGGTCACAACCATACCTATCAAGTGTAAATATTGTAATAGTATCTAATACCTAAAGTATCTAGTGTAATATCGATCACTGGAGGGTAATATCAACCACCATGGTCGATTTTAATTTTTATTTTAATAATAATTTTAGCGAAAAATACAGATTAAAACTGCACCAAATTAGATTCAAATTATGGAGAACTATCCACTGTATCCTAGCAATGTAAAATTCAATACATTTAGAAAATATAAAACTGTCCCAGCCTTAATAAAAGCAGCACAATTTTAATAAAACAGTCTAAAAACCAGCAAAACTGACAGCATACACACATGAAGAGTGATAGCACCATACTAACTTTATAAATTTGGCAAATACAAAATTATCTTTCGGCTGGTAGGTAAAGTTCGCTCGTATGGCGCCAAGTTTATGAGATTTGAAGCTGGTCGATTTTACCCGACGGTCGATATTCCCCCACTCTCCCCTACTATTTTGTCGTTTGTCCGGGAAGGATGTGTTATCCTAACCTAACTTTTGTTATAAAACAAAAGGGTACTCGTAAAGTTTTTCCGAAACGTAATTTGGTATTATACGGAGGAATGTCTAACCTACAAATTAGAAAATTTTAAATGAAACGATTAATTTGAAATGAATTCTCTAACGTATTATCCTATGTGTCTAAGAATAGTATATTCTGTAACGAATTAGGAATTGGCATATTCTGCACGAGGGAAAAATTTGTCACCCGAGCCGTTTAGGCGAGGGTGACGGTTCCCGAGTGCAGAATAGCCGTTCCAAACGAGTTCCAGACTATACTTTCTATATGACTGGTCCACAGTGCTAGTGTATTTCTTGTAATACGGTAACACCAATTTGACAGTTTGTCTTATAAAACCAGTAAAACAACTTATTAATAAATGTCACTACCATATTTTAATATTTCTTAGATGTGAGAATATAGTAGAATATAGAGAATATAGATATAGAGAATATAGAATATTCTGTAACAGGTGCGAAGAATGTGTATTTTCTGAACTGAAAATTGAGCAAGAATGTTCGTATTCTGTATTAGTCGTATAGAAAATATCTTACGTGCGAAATTTAAATTTCTTTTAAAGAAGGACGTCTGCTTCGTATTTGTGTCTGTGTTACAAGTGCTACGAACTTCGGTTATCCATGTTTACAAGTGTCTGCAGCTTACAACTACAATCAGGATTATTTAAACCTTGCAAGGTAGTAAATTTGTTTGGCTATTATTAAATCAGATCTGATAACCTTCGTATACTTAGTTTAATTTTAAAAACACGCTAACACCTCTACAAATAAAAACACACATTTAGGCAACATTTTATCATTAATTATTTGGATCATTTATGTACTACGTACTTGTAAATATTCCGATAATAGATTTGGTTTCTATCAATTTGTTTCGTATCTCTGGAAAGCGAACGGTAATAAACTTGTTAAGTAATAAGCTAGCGTCATAAGCAATTAGATAAAGGCAATTATACAACGTTCGGCTCATTTCACATCTTGTAAATTTAAGATCCCTGCTTCGAAAGTACATTGCATAGCATAATTTTTAGCACCCAACGTTAGGGGCTCGTGTGTACATACATTGCATAGTAATTTATTATATTGTAATACGAGTAGTATATAAATATTAAGCCTTTTTCTTAATTTTATTTTTAAATACGCATGTGGTTATTTAAAGAGACGCAGTTATCATTTTTAGTTTCAAAACATTTAAAAAATGAATTTGGAAATTGTAAAAGATAAAAAAAGAGAAAAGTTGGAATTTGAAAAAGTTATTGCAAAACAATTCTTCGCCAATATAATATGTATGTGGAGTATTGATACAATATTTACGTATGTTATTAATATCAATATTTAATAATATTAAATAAATTATACGACAAGATACACCTCTGTAAAACAATGGTAACAGTTCATTGGCGGTTTCTTAGCCAAAATTTAATAATTTATGTAAATTACACAAATATTTTTAGAATCTTTAATAACTTCAAATATTATTAAAATAAGTAGTGGAACTAACCATGTACTAGCTTTAACATCGAATGGAACAGTTTATTCCTGGGGATTATCTTCTGATGGTCAATTGGGAATGGGAGATACTAAATTTTGGTAATTACTAGTTGTACAAATAGTAGTTTATCTCTAAGATCAACGAAAGTATCACTTTCTGTACAATTTATCAGACCGAAAATGATACTTTGCGCTTTCGTGTTAGAAAGACATGTAACCTGAATAAACACGTACAAAAATAATTATTTTCGAATAATTTTTATTCAGGTTACATTTTCCTCTTTTTATTTATTTTTTCTTCTGCATACTGTAATTCGCACCCAAACACAATCGTCGCTCTGCAACTCGTTCTGCTATATGCTTACTGGTTAGGTAAAGCTTACATACTATGTATGTATGTTTCGATAATTAACTATTAAAATATTAATTTTATACTTAAAATATTTTTAGTTGCACCCCATCTCTTGTAAAGTTACCGACCGACAATGACATAGTAAATATAATTGCTGAATTTAATTCCTCGGCATGCATTGATGTTAATGGTGATTTGTTTGTATGTGGAGATAATGGTTATAACAAACTTGGAATATTAAATGAATCAAATATATTGTGTTTCAAAAAAGTAAATACATTAAAAACAAAGATTTCAAATATGTGTATTGGAAAAGATCATACCATTGTAATAAATCACGGTGGTCAAGCTTTTGGTATGGGCAAAAATACTGAAGGACAATTAGGATTTGGACACTGCAATACCGCAAAGTATCCTCAACCTATTCTTCTTTTAGAAAATATGAAGGTAACCACAAAAAAAGTTTTGTAAAAAAATATTTGTCGACTAAAATAAGGTTTCATTACCTATAGCCCCAACAGAGTTTATTTGCTACTACAACAAATTTTATGTTGTCATAACAAAATAATTTCGGTTCAGAAAAAAAATTTGTTGATAAAACAAATATTTCTTTTCTGAACAGGAAAAACTTTGTTATGGTACCCTAAAATTTGTGATAGTTACTAGAAAAGAAAACTCTGGTGAGGTTATGGCTACAGATCTTTGTTAGGACGACACATTTTTTTTCACGTTATATACTTTTAAAGCTAAAATGTAATAGAATGAAAATTTGTTGAAATATTCAACTTCGTAGTACTTTTTAACTTGAGCTTAAATTTAAAAAAAAACATTTATTTTCGTATTAATGGTACGAGTAATTTTAATGTGCTTTTTAGGTTTGTTTGGTATCTACTTAACTCGTATTTTCTTTTCAGATTTATTTAGGCAATCTTCATAATAAGCTATTAATAAGCAATTTTAATAAGTTCTAGTAAAATAATTCAACGTTTACGAAAAATATTGTGAATCAGTCATGCTATTATACAGTTAGTCTTATAAGAAGTGGAGCTCTCCTATTGTTAACAATGTTAATTGTACATTTTCAAGATTATTTTTGACTCATAACAATCGATTTTACAGCAAAAATTTTTAGACATTTTTTGTTGCAAATTTCATTGCCTTCAATTTTGTTTATATACATTTTTCTATTTTGGTGCATCGTTTCTGACTGACGGCGACTTAGATAAGATTTTATAACACAAAAAATAGTGTCATCTATTTCTCGGAAATGGTGATTTTACAGTATCTTGCTTAAATCGTTGTCAGTCGGAAACGGTGTGACAAAATAAAAAAATGTATATAAACAAATTTGAAGACAATGAAATTTGAATCAAAAAATGTCTAAAAAGTTTTGCTGTAAAATCGATTATTATGTGTCAAAAATAGTCTTGAAAAGGTACAATTAGCATTGTTAACAAAGGAGTGCCCCACTTCTTATGAGACTAACTGTATATTACACTAAAATACTTAAATCTGTATGGTCTTTTTCGTATTTTAAATGTTATTCGTAACCATTGTATTAAGATAAAAAAACAGTATGAAATTTTAGAAGTTAACATAACTTTATCACCCGGCAATAAAGAAATTAATCAGTATAATTAATATAATAATTAAATAGGTACAAGATAAATTATAATTGCTTGATAAATATTTCTAGATGATTAGCTGTGGATCAACATATACAGTAGCAGCAACTGATCACGATGTTATTTATTTTTGGGGAACTTATAACAACACTTCACGTAATGCAAATAAACTATCTAGCAATCACTGTAATTTAAATGAAAATAATAACCAACAGAAGGTAATCGTCATTTCTACCAGAACGTATACTTCCTATTTTCGAGAGTAAAATTTTTGTTTTAAGGTTTCTAACACAGATATCGAATTTGAATTTTCAAATACTAAAAATAACCCGGTAACTCTTCCTAAAATTTCAAATTTGGTTAAAAAACCAAAAAGTATTTTAGGGTATGTATATTATGTTTTAGAATATTTATTATCTAAACCACCAAAGAAAAGCCCTGATCATTATTTTATGAACTTAGAAATAACATTGTATTTTATACTAATTTTCTTATACCGTTTAACGTAAGAGGAACAAAGATGCAAAATAATGAATTTTCTTACAGGCAAAAACTATGAATTTAACTACGGGTTGGGTACAACTCGCCGCGCACAATTCGCCGCCCGCACGATTCGCCGCCAAGCACGATTCGCCGCCAAGCACGATTCGCCGTGGCACGATTTGCCGAGAGCTTCTAGCGCCACATATCAATAATCTTCTGAATTAAACAAGAAGAAAATTATTTGATTTGGTTTAATACCTTTTGTATTTACATGAATACACAGGTCAAATAATATGGTTCAAATTTTATCTTTTATACCTCTTTACCTTCCATGTTTTTGTAAGTTAGGATTAAAATTTACCGTTATCAATTTCGCAGTTGAGCATCGAAAGTCCGATTATTTGGCGTTTCATAAACGAATTAAAAAAAGTTCAAAAAAACAGAGACGTATATTATGAAAGCCCAGTTGCCGGGAACCATACTGCAAAAAAGCATAAAAAGCATACAGATCAAAGAATCTTGACATTAGTCAATGATTTTGAAAATCGGGATATATATTAGAATACCTTAGTGGTTTGGCCCACAATTTCGAAATGTTGGAGGCTTAATCTAAATAAAATTGAAAATTTGAAAATAAACAAAAATATAAAGAACTACTGTTGTTTTTTCTAACTTTTGAGAAATTTATTAGTTTAATTTATTTAATTCAATTTTATGGATTAAAAATCTATCAAAGATTATCAATAGATGGGGATACTGAACGGATAAAAATAAAAAACTCACGGCGAATAGTTCCAGGCGACTCGTGTCGCAGCGAATCGTGCGCGGCGAATCGTACCGTTCCCTTTAACTATTACCATTGTATGGAGGTGGTTATTTATTTGGTTGAATAGATTACGTTATTTTAAATATACTTGTGCTTACAATGCTTTTTGTAACTATTCGTTTGTTGTAACACTAATAAAAAAATTGGAAATATTTTGTTTTTACTTTGATAAATATTTTGTAGTTATAACCCATAGTTTATAGTACGAGATCCGGATAAGAAGTATCTACCCTCATCTGTTATATATTTGTGATAATAAATGTGATAATGTGATAAATGTGATAATAAAGAGAAATAAATGATAGATAATATTATACAGATTGACACATTGCACATAGGTTGCCTAGTTAAATTGCGTACGGACAAAGAGAAATATGGGAACTCCGTTCATCATTGTCTGACGCATGGAAATGCGCGCGCAACGCATCTCTGTTACTCTCACCGTTCGCCATAGATTAATTTATCTATGCCGTTCGCGTTTTAAATAATAATTTAAAATTTTAAACGCGAACGGTGAGAGACAGAGATGCGTTACGCGCGCATTTCCATACATCAGACAATGATGAAGGGAGTTCCCATATTTCCCATTGTCCGTACGCAATTTAACTTGGCAACATATGTGCAATGTGTCAATCTGTATATTATCTATCATTTATTTCTTATTACAAATAAATGAGGCGTCTACTTGCAATACCGGCCACATCCATTTAAAGTAAATTTACAGAATTGACTATTATTGTTATATCTCTTATGTCCAATTTCTTCACTTATAGATATCTATCGGATAAGGATAAATATACGGATAACCAATCAAATTAATCAAGTAACCAAACAGACAACCGTTTTGATTCCTTATCCGTATACTTAAACTTATCCGATAGATATCTCTAAGTGAAGAAATCGGGCATTAGCATAACAGAATTTCTTTTTGAAATCATGTGTATATTATTACATTTGATATGACTTGACTTTACACAAAAATTGGAAATCCTGTACAGATTGTAATGCTTTTACAAGCACTTCAACTATGAATGTGACCGGTTTTGCAACAAAAATTGCAAAAATGCACAAAAAAGAACATTAGAAACCTATTTTGTGTATGCATATTGTTTATTATGTGATTAATCTGAACAAATAACTAAGTAAATGCATATATGAGGTTGTACAAATAAAAAATACAAAAAATTAATGTAAAAAATAAAAAAAAAGTTTTTTTCGTGCTCCATTTCAAAGAGATTCTTCAGAAAATTTCTCCATACTAACACTTAATTTCGCAAAAAATAACACCTATTAAGCGATCAGCTGGTAAAACCACAAAAAACTGTCGTAAAAATTACTCGCAATAATGAATGTCAAGTAGTAATTTGGATGTGGCCGGTTTTGAAACTAAATCAATGATGGATGTAGCCGGTTTTGCAAAATATCTGTATATTCAACAGCTTATTTGAATTGAATATCGACGTTTTTGAAACAATCTGAATTTAGCATACGAAAGATCTCATATTATACTATAGTTTTTTCACTGTTAGTTGAATATTCAGGAAATATGGATGTGGCCGGTATTGCAAGTAGACGCTTCAAATAACAGATGAGGGCAGATGCTTCTTATACCGGATCTTAGACTATTATAACCTAAAAATTACATTATTTGACTTTGACAGCTAGAACGCAGAAAATAATGAGATAGGGTTTAAATATATGAAAAAACCTTTGATTTGATTAGCTATTCTTGTATTAATTCACACTCTCATAATTGATCTCGTATAGGGCTTTTTTTTTGTGGTTCAGATCATATTTCTTTATAAGTAGATGCTTCTTACAGCACTAATAATGATTTAATTTTAATTTTATTTTTATTTTTATATAAATTTTATCCGCTTTTGACATACTCGTATAATGCACAGATAATCGTTATGTCAAGAACTTGCTTAAAGGCTTAATTAACCTAGTTGTTACAATATTTAGTTACCTCTCTTACGAAGTAATATCACACATAGGGTGAATTAGCCGGATTACGATTGATTAAGGTTGTTAAGAAGGAAATTTAAGTTAATAAGAAGTTCTTGAAATTTTTACAGTACCTATATTATTTGCGTAATAAAAGATTTTTTGACAAAGTTTAAACTTAATCTTGTTCTTAGTTATCGAGATAAAAAAAGTCAAAGTTACATTGCGGTCGCATTGATTTAAAGGTCATTATTTCGACAATTAGAAATGTCTGCATTTCCGAAAATTGCCAAAATATTTATGAAAGTCTTATAAATAAGTATACCAAACTTTAAAAAAGTCATGTTTTTAGTTTCTGAGAAAATTAAATTATTATTCCAAAAAGTGTACAAAAGCTATGAAGATTTAGTAAATCATGGCAACATCTGATTTCGTAACCAATTCATTTTTCCACCAATATGTATTTTCGAGTGTATTTTTGTTTTTAATGTATATTTATCTAAAATCTTGATAGCTTTTAAACTACTTTTTAGAATAATAATTTATAATTTTCTCAGAAACTAAAAACATGACTTTTTTGAAGTTTGGTATTATACTTATTTATAAGACTTTCATAAATATTTTGGTAATTTTTTGGAAATGCTGACATTTCTTATTGTCGATTTCATAACCTTTAAATCAATGTGAAGTTTAACATTTTTTATCTCGATAACTAAGAACAAGATTGAGTTCAAACTTTTTCGGTATTTTTTTTATTGCGCAAATAATGTACTGTAAAAATTTCAAGAACAAGGTGGTTCGGTAGAGTTTGGCCGAGTCTAAATGTAGTCCAATATTCAAATTTACAAATAGACTATTACATTGCAAAATCGATATTAAAAATCATTTTTATTGAAAATATAATTTATCAAATTGCGTATTCTCTTATATAATAATCTAAATAACGATTAAAATTTGTTAAGATCTTTACTTGATTCAATTACTAGCTGATCTACCTTTTTTTTAGCATAAGCAGGGAGGAGGAAATCTCGTACGAGACACCATCGCCATCTGCGATGGTAGTGTCAGACTTTCACCAAATACATTAACAGCCGTATTCATAGACGATGCGTTACTTATACTTAAAACGCTGTCATTAAAAATGAACCTTATCGACCGAGTAAATAAGGTTGCCATAAAAACAAATTCGACCTTATTGGTCTTACTTAGCACTTATTACTTGTCTATGAATCTGGGCGTAAACTAATAATACGTACAACTTCGTGGGTTGTCAAGCATTTTTTGGGTATCAGGCTCTTTCGCGCCACCTACCATGCGAGTTGGAAGGTTGGAACTTAACGTTCTCTCTCTAACTCATTGGCCCATAGGTTTGCGGTAATGTATCTATCTAGTGACTGTAGATATATTTGTTTTCATTAAACTTCAAATTTTCCGTTGTAAATGACGTTTTGAAATGATCTTTAAAATCGCAACTTTAGAAAAAGAATGCTAAGAAAAATTAAAATTTGCAGTTTTAATTACTGTGAGAAAGTTTTTGTAATTTAATGTTTTTAGTTTTTAGTACAAATTTAAAAAATTTGTTTCTTAAAATGACTTGCTTCATCCACTTTGTTGTTTTGTAATTATACTTTGTAATTATTACAGCTGAACACAGCACATATTGCACCAACTTTATTTGACATTTCATAAAATTTAATTCGAATAAAATTATTTGTTTACTGCTTTCAGTCAAATTCAATTAAGTTATAAACAGTGACAGTGACATAATATGTCATGAGCATGCATTTGAGCGCATTTAAGTAATATCAGTACCAACTCGGCTTGTAGGTGGCGCCACTTATGAATATTCCCTCAATTTGGCGAAGTTGTACGTATTATTAGTTTAACGTATTTGCTTTCACTGACTAAAACCTCCCCCCTACCCCCCGGCTTATCGATCACGAGAATCCGCCGTAAGGCATTACTTTCGTGTCGCGCGGGGTGATACTTCGGTTGCTGTTCCTTCGTTCGCCGTTGGTGTGATGGCTCGTCGGGTTAGTGTTCCTTCTGTCATTTTTGAGCGGCAGATTGCTCCTCGCGTTCTGCCACTTCTTTGTCTGATAGGACCGTATGGATCCATGCCTCGATCATGGTCCAGTCCTCTGCGCTTTGGAGCATGGTCGCCACCATGTTGTCGGGTGTTGCGAGCTGGTTCACAACTGTGCGGCGGTCCTGGCCGGCTCCCACCTTTGGCATTCAAAGAAGGTTTGCTCGGCAGTGTCCTCTTCCGCGTCACAGTGGCTACACTGGAGGGGGCCAATCTCCTTTTGAAACGGTGGAGGTATGCATTGAAGCATCCGTGGCCAGTGAGGGCTTGCGTCAAGTGGTGGTTTGCCTCACCATGGCTTCTGGCTACCCATTTTCTGATGTCGGGTATGAGTCGCCTTGTCCACCGTCCAACATCAGCCTCTTTCCATCTCTCTTGCCAGCGGTCCAGAGTGGTGTCGGAGGTGTTCACTTGTCCGGAGTGGGTTCTCACCCTTTCTTCGGCCTGTAGATCTGCAGGTGGTATAGATGAGATTACCAACGCTGCTTCACCGGACACGGTTCTGTACGCGCTGATCACACGAAGCGCAGCTCTTCTTTGGACTTGGAGCAACCGCTCTCGATTCCGCTGTACATGGAGGGCCTCGTGCCATACTGGTGCCGCGTACAACATAATGGACTGCACTACGGTTGCAAGCACTCGGCGTCTGGCTGCCTTGGGCCCTCCCACGTTCGGCATCAAGCGAGCGATGGTCGACGCCGATTTCTCCGCCTTTTCTTTTCTTGAATTTTTTTTGATGTGCTGGGGGAAGTTGAGATGTTTGTCCAACCTTACTCCCAGCACGGTCACGGAATCTCTGAGCTGGATTGGGGATCCGTTCATTATGATGTTTATGTCGGGGACCTTTCTTCTTCCGGAAACCAAAACCGCTTCCGACTTAGCGGGGACCAGTTGTACGCCTCGGGAGCTAATCCACTGTAGGATGATGGCGATGGCCTGGTTGGTTTTGGCTTCGAGCGCCTTTGGGTCGCGATCGCTGACTATCAAAGTCAGATCGTCGGCGAATCCCACCAGTGTCACTCCCTCGGGTAGAAGGAGCTTTAGGACGTCGTCATACATGATGTTCCACAGGGATGGACCAAGAACAGATCCCTGTGGCACGCCGCTGGCTGCTTCCATGTGGGGAGAGTCCTTTTCTCTCCCAAGGATGATTTCCCTCTGGCTGAGGTAGCTGACCACGATGTTGTAGATGTGCGGGTCGACTCTTCTGTTCCGGAGAGCTTCGAGGATGTGGCTCCATCCGGCACTGTTGAAGGCGTTGCGCACATCCAGGGTCACTACCATGCAGTACTTTCTTGTCCTGTGTGTTCCTGACCTGGCCCGTTGCACCGTTTGGATAATTTTCTGCAGCGCATCGACCGTGGACCTTCCTTTTCGGAATCCGAACTGGTATTCGAAGAGGTCGCCTTTCTTCTCGATTCGCCTTTCTTCTCGATGTCCTGCGTCAGATGTCCTTCGCAGAATCATCTTTTCGAAGAGCTTTCCGACGTGGTCCATGCAGTCACTACCATGCAGTACTTTCTTGTCCTGTGTGTTCCTGACCTGGCCCGTTGCGCCTTTTGGATAATTTTCTGCAGCGCATCGACCGTGGACCTTCCTTTTCGGAATCCGAACTGGTTTTCGAAGAGGCCGCCTTTCTTCTCGATGTCCTGCGTCAGCCATCGCAGAATCATCTTTTCGAAGAGCTTTCCGACGTGGTCCAGGAGGCAGATCGGTCGATACGATGACGGCTCTTCGAGTGGTTTTTGGCCCTTCCTGTTGAGTACCAGTTCCGCCTTCTTCCAATCGATGGGATAAGTGGCTTCATCGATGGCTTTGTTGAAGACGGCCAGGAACGCTTCCGGGTTTTCTGTGGCCAGAGCTTTTAGGGCCACAGCTGGTACACCATCGGGGCCGGGTGCCTTGTCTGCCGCGAGGCTCGCGACCGCTGTCTCGAGCTCCTCCTCCGTAAAGGGGGTCCATGGGGTGGGAGTTGGTAGTTTCTCGTGGATGGATGTTGGATGGGCCGGGAACAGCGCCTCGGTTATCGTCCGGACTCTGGATGGAGTGAGCCCGGGAATCTTGGTCCTTCCAACGAGTTTGCCTTTTCCCCATGGATTCTCGTCGAGGAGAGCCAGCAGGTCCTCCCAGCACTTCTTCTTGGCTCGCTTTATTTCTAGGACCAGGTCTTTTTTCGCCTTTTTATATTCGTCGTGTGCTGTGTCGTCATCTTCTGGGGCCGAAACGAAAACTCCACCCAACCATCTTAATAGATATTTCATGTTTGACATGTTATAAAATATTAATTTTTTACTTGTACTAATATCAAATTGTAACATCAAATTTCCCACCAATAAACCTAATTCCTAAACTAATTCTCAACTTCCTCATCGCACACATAAATTTTTGCGTTATGGTATAAATATTACGCGGCACGAAAAACTAGAACAATTTTGGTTCAATATCTTCTTGTTTATTAATCCACATTTAATAAAAACTTTTTATTTTAGGTTGTATGCTTCAAATAAAAATGTCAAGGATAATTATGTGCTATCGCTGAAAAAACTGCAAGCTCTTTCAAACGGAATTATGATATTAATTAACACAACAGCTCCACTTCCAAAAAATCACAAACTAAAATCAGCATCGTTGAGTTTCGACAATCAAACTAATGTATTTAATTGTTACAAATAATTTTAAGAGAAAAAATTATAAAATATTTATTTTTCAGGTTCCTAGATGGATGGATATTGATTTTGATAATTTTTTAGATACAACTTTACCTAACACACCTTATAATCTTCATTCATAATTTATTGTAAATGTAACTTGTAACGTTCATTTGAAATTTATTTAGATCATTTATTTACAAAGAAATTCCTTTATACATAAAACCACCTGGTATTCAAATTATATTTATTAACCTGTACATTTGAGTTCTCAGAAATAATGTTCACTCTATTATTCGTTTTCAAAATTTATTTTGAAAAATGAAGAATAAAAAAAACGAAATAAAAAATATTTAAAAAAAATATAATCAGTTCGGTATTGAACCTTAAATTGTCATACATTGTTACAAGTCTAGAACGTTATCCTTTTGTTCAACGTTGTACATTCATTCATCACAGGATCGGTCTGATATTAACATTATCTAACAAAAAATTTAGCTATATACTTGCATTTAAATTTATTTTGTATCCCTTTTGAAATCTTGTATATAGCACTCGATCCCTCCAGCTGCATGTTGCGTGGTTTTTTTTTTGAAATTTTAAAAAGAAAATTGCATTTTCTTCTTAGAAATTAAGAAAAGTTTTCCACAAAGCCCTGCAATATTTTTTTCTTAATTCTTATTATTATCAATTTCTTAACTTATAAATATTCAATATTAATATTAAATATCGTTTCGGCTCAACCCTTAAAGTGCACGTGGGGTGTGTGACACCCCAAAAAAATTTTGAACTCGTAGAAACAGGACCTAAGTCAAAAAGATTGAGTATGTGTCGCCATCTTGCATTACATTAAAAAAAATTTTAAAAATTAATTTTTTTAATTTCAATTTTCTATAATTTTTTTTAACAAATTTAAAAATAATAAATAGTTATAAATCCTATTCTACATTGAAAAAGATATATCAAACTACATAAAAAAAATTTTGTGCCAAAATATTCGCGATAGCTGATGAATAAAATACGTTTAAAACACGGTGGGGTGTCAAACACCCACAATGCACTTTAACGTAATTTTTACTAACGATGCACTTTAAGGGTTAAGACCATGGTATAAAGATTACAAGGTATGAACGAAAACTCGTCGAGTACTGCGCATTCAAAAATGGCGGACCGAGGAGACGTCTTTTGACGTTTCCTATTGTTTATTTTGGAATTCTTATTATTTCAAATAATTTAAAATGTATTTTAAACTAAAACGTTTCTGATTTTAAAGTTGGTCACTCCTATTTTTTATTGCGGTTAGTAAACAATGTAATGATAGTGAAATCAAAGTGAATTGTTTGTGTTAAAATAAAAGCAAGTAGGTATGTGTGAAGTGCAGTAAACAAGTGTGAATATTGTACTACAAGAATCTTTATACCATGGGTTAAGACTATTTACTGTATTTTGATTTGATTTATTTCAAAAAGTTTTTGTTATTTGATTTTGTTATTCGTCACAATTCAAAATTTATATAAATTAGAATTATCAATGTTGAGCTACAGGACACAAATAAAACACATTTTTAAACGAGCTTTCGAAAAATGACTTTTTCTTTTTCAAAAGAAAACTTGAAAAAGAAAAACTTGAAAAAAAAAAGTCATTTTTCGAAAGCTCGTTTAAATTTTTAAACTTTTTCAAAAGAAAACTTGAAAAAGAAAAACCTGAAAAAAAAAAGTCATTTTTCGAAAGCTCGTTTAAAAATGTGTTTTATTTGTGTCCTGTAGCTCAACATTGATAATTCTAATTTATATTATTTTCAAGAGCTAATAATTTTATTTAATAATTCAAAGTTTGTTTATTAATCGTCATTTAATTTTTTTAAATTAATTTTATTATTTCATTTTATAAATTTATATTTATTTAATATTATTTACGTTAACTGTTTCTTTATTGTCTCCCCATAATTTATTTATTTACGCAAAACATTTTCCATCCTACTATTAGGTGAGTGTGAAATTAAAACTATTATGTTATCATTTGTATTTACCAATATGTTTCTTATATTAAAGTCTTTGAAGATGACTTCAGTAAATGAGCCGAAACGTTGACATATAGTTAATTTTTTTTTATTTTGCGTTCCTAATCCCAAGATTTCTATCTAATATATTCAATATTATTAGAATTATTAAATAAAAAACTCGAACACGGCGTAAATTTGGAGGTAGATGAGTCTCTTAACTCTGCTAAAAAAAATATTTTTGTTTAAGCATTTATTAATTTTTATTGATGTATTCATCACCCAATGAATCCCAATAAAGTAAACATATTTTACTATTATGCTTACACAAAAATGCATTTTTATTCTAGGAAATTATTTATGTAGACTTTATACATGCAATGAACAAATTCATAAATGCAATAAATTTTTTTATTAACACTATTCCATTTTGATTTAATTCATTGTAAAAATTAGTTTCACACAATTTTTTTTAAATTTATTAACGTTACCTATTGATATTGTTATAATCTACTAATTGCTAATCGTAAATATTTTGACTTTCCGTTATTCACTTCTCTCATTACTGGTTATCTTAATCCAGGCCCAACCAGAGGGGGGGGGGCTCGGGTATTTGTCCCCGGGATCCCTCAAGGGCCCGGACGAATAACTAAATAAATGCTATAAATAAAAAGGAAAAGAGTAGTTTTAAAATCTGAAGAAATAAAAAGAAATTTTCTTATTTTTTATATTCTCTTCTTCTTCTTCAGTCGTTCTCTGTCCACTCCTGAACGTAGGCCTCTCCTTTTCCCTTCCACTTTTCTCTATCCTGCGCCAGCTGTTGCCATTATATTACTTACTTATTAATAAGCTTCTTAATAAAAAGAATTACATAATAATATTGTGATTTTGCCGAAAATTAATTGATTTTTTTTTTATTATTATTAATTTTACCTATATTTGAGATGTTTTGTGGATAGTTTTGCTTAATAAAAATACAAAGTTTCATATTTTTCTTTTTTATTTATAAAATTTGTAAGAGCAGGGGGCCCGCAAAAAGTCTTGCCACGGCACAGTGGGACAAAAACACGAAAAAGTGGCCAAAAATAAAATTTTGATATTAATGACTTAAAATTGACATATGATTTTACTGTTAATGACTTAAAATTGGCATAAATAACATAGGAAAATTAATTAAAAAATTCAAAACTTACAGGGGTGGTTGAGAGGGGTGTTTACTTTTTTAAAAGTTTAAAATACTATTATTATACTTTTAATGACTAAAAATTGGCCTACATAATACAGAAAACTTTATAAATAAAATAAAAACTAGGCAGGGGTGATTTTAGAAGGTGTGTTTTTAATGATTCTAGGACGTTTGGTCCCCGGACGTTTGATCCCCGGACGATTGGTCCCGGACGTTTGATTCCCAGACGATTGATCCCCGGACGATTGATCCCTGGACGATTGATCCCCGGACGATTCGTCCAGCGGATATTTATATAATATATCAAAATTCGATATTCAAAGCAAAACTGGTCAAAAATGCAAACCACGCCATTATTGGAAATCAGTCTCCGGATCACACTCACGGGGGTAATATTGCCACAGCACGTGCACGGAAAGCCGTTCATGATATGAAGATAAAAATGTCAGAAACTATAGCAACACCAAGTTCGTCTTCTGCTGCTGTTATGGCTAATCTGGGTGAAGATGTATTGATGGCCTTGCCGAAGAAAATTTCTCTACACCGCGTTCTCCGTCGTCATCGTCAAGTCGCATTGTCACCGATAATAACCAGCAGACCTTGCCACCACCACCAACTGATCTCGGCTTTGAATTTCCGTTAAGATTTGCCGACTTCTTGCTATACGATTCTGGACCGGGAGATGATCGAATCCTCATATTGGGCGATAGAATACTTTTGGATGGTCTTGCCAGATCCGATATCTGGTTGGCCGATGTCACTTTCAAAATAGTACCATCCATCTATTTTTAGTTATACAGTATACATTTCCAGTTTATGAACGGAGTTAATCCAGCAGCAATATATTGTCTTTTACCTAGCAAGACTCAAGTAATCTACGATCGTGTTATAGCGGAGTTGAAGGTACTTATCCCTGATGCATCACCCCAAAGGATCTTAATCGATTTCGAGATGGCGGCAATGGGAGCATTTACTGATGGTTATCCAGAAGCAACAATAACAGGATGTTACTTTCATCTGAACCAAAGTGTTATGCGCAAGGTCAATGAGTTGGGTATGAAGGCCGCATACGAAAGCGATGATGTGTTTCGAAGCAGTGTTCGATGTTTATCGGCACTCGCACATATACCAGTTGACGATGTTGGTGAATCATTTGACTTGCTAGTTGAGGAAATGCCAGAACACGAAAGAGTGAACGAGCTTTTGTCCTACTTTGAACATACTTATATTAGAAGTCGGCTATTACGAGGTAGAGGTGAAACTTATGGTGCAGCAACGTTTCCAATCCAAATGTGGAATCAGTACGAGTCTGCTGGTGACGGAATTACACGAACCACAAATATTGTCGAAGGCTGGCATCACGCGCTTTTATCTATATTTATGTGCAGTCATCCTACAATGTGGTTGTTGGTCGAAGGGCTGGAGAAAGACTTCCGGAAACAAAAGGCAGCATTCCTGCAAGGAACTGCTGGAACTCAAGAAATGGGTGTCAAAAAATATCGTAACTTGGTCGCCAGAGTCAAACGTGCTGTTGACGGATACGGACGAACAAATGTATTGACGTATCTTCGTGCAATTGCGCATTTGTGACACAACTAAATTTTTTTGTTATTTTAAATATTGTTACTTAATCAATATAAGAGTGGAAATCGTTACAAATTTTATTTTTAATCGAATAATAATCATAATAAAAACATTCATAATCTGATTATTTATTATTCCCCCCTCCCCCGGGGTGGGGGGGGCAATTTCTGGAATCGCCCAGGGATCAATAGTCTGGGGATCAATCATCCGGGGATCAATCGTCCGGGGATCAATCGCCCGGGGATCAATCGTCCGCTGGACCAATCGTCCGGGGATCAATCGTCCGCTGGATCAATCGTCCGCTGGACCAATCGTCCGAGGACCAATCGCCCGGGGACCAATCGTCCGGGACCAATCGTCCGGGGATCAAACGTCCGGATACCGTTTTGATTATACGTCTGCCAAAAAATGTTTTAACATTCATAATGTTAAATAACCTCGATCCAATATGGTAACAGTAAAAACAGGAGTGCATTGAATATATGCATATACTTCCATAAGCAGCGCGTCGCCGTTATTTAAAAACGTGAATTACTTAAAAGCGAGCATGAATGAGCGGACAAATTTTACATGATGTGTTTAAAAAATGTCTAATGTAATTTTTGTATATTTTTTGATAGCGGAATCTGGTGGAGGATTTTTTGTAAGTCCACACAAAGTTGGAGAATTGCATGAGATTTTCAATTGAACAGCTCCCGGAATTAAGCTATGTATTTAATTAATGCACTATTTTATTGTCTTAAAATTTTTTTTATTCAAAAGTACATACTTCAAGACATCTTTTCTATTAAATACTAATTTGAACCCTAAACTGAAATCCGCACAATAACTCGTCAAAACTTAATGTCGCACGGAGCGAAATGCTACTCAAATCAACGATTAATTGAGGGCGATGTTTACATCGCTCTAACAAGCAGAAATATTTTTCAATTCACTTGAGATTCTAGAAAAAGATGCACCGATATTTCCTCTAAAGATATACTGAATCTTGTTGCAAAACTGTTAAGTTGCAAAAATGTATTTTTGGTCACTTTTCCGAGCGTTCGACCCACTGTGCACGGGGGTCAGCTTGGCTCTCGACGGCCCTGTCTTAATCTAACATCTTGGTAATTAGAAGATACAATGTAGTGGCTGAATCTAAACTTACTCAATTAAATAAATTAATTAATTAAGGTAAGTAAATGAATTTATTATAAATAATACTTTTATAAAGGTTAGCATAACAAAATGATTGCATAATTCTAACGCCCGGATTCATAGACAAGTTTTAAGTTCTAAGTAAGGTCGAAAAGCTCGTATTTTGTTTTCATGGCAACTTTATTTGATAGGTTTAATAATTTAAATAAAACAAAAACAGTGTAAGATACAACCACAAATACAAGGAATAGATAAAGCATCTTCTATAACACTAGCTTTTACAACAGTAATATTCGCTTCACTTTTTGAATTTTAATTTCTTATTGGTGATTTAGTATTATGAAGAGCAAACTCCTTTTAGAATTTTGCAAAGATTCGACAAATAGCACTCACACTATAGCTGGGTTATGTGAACTATAATTATCATCATGTGCGCCGATGATTAACCACAAAAGAACAATTATTTTTGTAAAATTCTTAGATAATTACAAGCAAGCAAATTATGCAAGCATGTATTGGTAAATTCTATTGGTACCATGGTAAATTGTCAAAGTACAGTAAAAGCCCTCGTATCCGAAATATCTTAGAATGTATCGCGTCAACCGAAAGATGCTTGTGAGCTTTATCTCGCCGCGACTCGAAGTGAAACATGTAAGCAGACGGATTGATTACCTACGTTATAATGCTTACATTATAATATAGCAAAAAAACAGCATTCTTAAAGCCATAAAAATATTTAGTAATTTAAATTTGAAAGAGATTATTCGCATATTATATAAATACAGTAGAACCTCGATTATCCGGGTCGACTGGGACCGGGCTCAGCACGGATAGTTGAAAAGCACGGATAATAATAATTGACGTTTTTTGTTAATATTACAAAATATACTTATTATATCGTAGATTACAAACAAGAAACATATTAATGTAAAAGTTCTATTTGAAAAAAGCAGATAATTTTGTTTGTTTTTTGACTTTTACTTAAATTAAATAAAGTAGATAAGCAGGAAATTTAGGCGAATTGACACTTAAAGTAGATTTGTACAAGTCATTTGTACAAAACAATAAATTCAGCGGAATTTCATATTATGTACAACACAAAAAGATGCCTTAAAACCGCCCACGGATAAACCGCTTCACGGATAATGCGCGCACGGATAATCGGGGTTGTACTGTAATTGTAAAAATAAAATATTTATATTCAATTCGTATAGTTTTGTTAGTTTTGTTTGTGACAATTTTGTAATTTATTTAGTTTATACATTTTATTTCTAAAATATAATAGCTATTTTCCTCATTGCGGTAGGTAAGGTCCTATATTTTGATCGTCATTTTAGTGACGAAAAGTCCCTTTTTGCCGGACTCCGTATTTACAAAATTTTTAAGGCCGGGACTGTTACTTTCCCGGCCGCAAAATGAGTCCGGGAAAGTTTTTCTCGGACTCATTTTGCGGCCAGGAAAGTAGCAGTCCAGGATCAGGAAATTTACTTTCACAGACAACTAAAATGCAATCATACACAATAATCAAAATAATACTTTTATTTATATATATTTTTTTTCTTATATTGGTTTTTGTGTGCAAGATGTTCATTAAATTGTACGAGTCCTGGTCTCAAACATTTCCGAGAAGAACAGAAGTCAACTCTTCTCTTCGACATGCAACGCTGTTTACCACTAGCAAAGCTACCTAAAACAATAATATTTCAATTAAAATAATGTTTTGATCAATGTAAGTTTTTAATTTGTTACCTTCATGAAGATCAGATGGGTCGTATCGTCTACTTCTTTCAAAAATTTTCTAATTACTCTCTTAATTGGTAAAACTAATTGGTTTATAGCTTTAAAACTATTTTTTCTGTACACCATTCCTGCAATTGGTTATACGCACTTTCATACTTTTCTTTTGATTTTGCTGGGTGGCAAAGATTGGACAGCAAACGAAACCAATTCTTCGATATTGGAACTTTCCGATAAATCGCTCATTTTGTCACAGAGATCTAAAACATAAAAAATTAAAAAATTATTAATATGATAATATGATACCCCTATAAATTAATATTAATATAAATAGTTTATAATGATTACTGCTTACCTTAATAAAATAAAACTGTTGTGGTACATACATTTACATAATAATATAGCTATTTAAGTTTACAATAATTATTAATGTATTCGTGCTTGACAAAAATTTAACTACCGAAATTTGTTTTAAACAACTGTGCAACTTAGCAACGCTTTTAATTTAAAATTACACTTGCACACGCCTTCTAGTGCATACGCATAGTTAAATTACAAAATTTAATTTTTAGTATTTTATTCGAACCGCAATGAGGAAAAATCTTGTATGATACACGTAGGAAAGTTAATATTTCAGTACGCGGCTTTTTTTTGTACTCGGCTGCGCCTCGTACAAAAATATATCGCCTAGTACTGAAATATTCTACTTTCCATTACTAGTAACATAAAATTATTTTAAACATTATTTGTATCGAATAAAATTTTTGCGAAAAAGGAGTAGGTAATCCTTTTTACAAAATTTGTATACTTAAATAAATCATCAAGTTTGCTGTGTAAGGGTATAGTGCAAATCAATTCCTATCGTAATCAAGAATACCATGATACTATGTTTGCAGATTTGTTATGGTTATGCTATGTTATGGTATTAATTTCAACCATCCATTTATCCGAAACATTCATCTATCCGAACGGAAATGGGTCCCGTTCATTTCGGATACGAGGACTTTTACTGTATCCTAAAAACAAATAACAGCAATAAGGTTTCAAAATTTTGAACCGATACACGTCAGAGGTATAACGTCTGTCATTACCAACACATAAAAATGAAATACCAATTTATCACATTATGCAAATTACGATTGTATAGGAATTTTTATTTTTATAAGTTTGTATAAATAAAAAAAACTATTATAAATTCATATTCATGCCAGCATGTTGTTTTCCAATTTTAGTTATAAACTGATGTATAAACACCATCTGTAGTCTATTTGAAGAATTAAATTACGTTCCATTTATCGCATTTAAAACAAACACACCATGCTTTGTTATGTTCACTCTGTGTACGCACTGTTTCACACAGTGCTACTTAATTGAAAAGCAGCCAGTATTGTGTGTTGCAATGACAGTTCCATATACTGAACTGAATACAGTAGACTATATGTCTCACTTTACGGGACAGGACATTTGGGCGCCGCCGTTTGGGCGCCGTCGTTTGGGCGCCGCTGTTTGGGCGCTGCCGTTTGGGCGCCGGACTTTTGGGCGCCGGACTGTTGGACGCCAAGATTTTTGGGCGCCCGGACATTTGGGCGCTCGCCGTTTGGGCGCTGGACTTTTGGGCGCCGCCGTTTGGGCGCTGGTCTTTTTTTTGGGGGGGGGAGGTAAAAAAGTGGTGGTGGGTGCTGTTGTATTATATAATTCAAATAATAGGTACATTATTCTTTAAGTAGTACCTACTTAATTCTTTAATCTGATTAGGGTTACCAACAGGTCTCTTTTAAAGAGAACATGTTCTCTTATTTTACAAAATATTTTTGTTTTCTTTCTTTTTTATTATTTATATAACAGGGTTCCCACTAAATTTTTGAAAGTAAATTCCCTGACTTTTCCAGGTTTTTCCTGACAAAAATTTTAATTTTCCCTGACATTCTAGTACATAATACAGTAATTTTTAGCGCATTTAAAAAATGCACTTGGGCACGTTAAAAACTTTTGATCCAGACATCGTAGAAAGCTGGAATTTTTGCGTTAGGTCGGTGCTATCGAGTTATTCCGGCATAGAATAGTTTAATAGTTTAAAATAAATAAACAAAATAAAAACTACTGATCTCCGCGTCAAAAATGCGCTGAAGTCCCTCGATCAACAGCCCGAGGACTTTTCCAATTTTTGTATTTCAAATTTAAAAATATTTTATTTGAAAATATTTCCTTGACAAAATTTTTGTTTTCCCTGACATTGGCGCTAAAAGTTTTAAATTCTCTGACTTTCCCTGACAAGTTTCAAATTCCCTGACTTTTCCAGGATTTCAGGTTTTCCATACAAGTGGGAACCCTGTATAAATGTCCTCTTTTTTAAATTTTGCTAATTAATAATTATTTAAAAGGTCCGCTCAAAATTTGAAATGTAATAAATTAACAACACTATTTTTATCGTCTGTAAAAAAAAATCATGTGAAAGTGGATAATCATGGACAATCCTCTGTACATTTTTCATGAAAATGAAATTGAATAATAGAATCCGAGCACAATTCTGTGTTGCAGGAACGAAACTAGCCCTGTTTTATAGAGTGAGCCAAAGCTGGGTCTTCGCATACTTAGAGGGGCCAAGGGGGCGAATTCTCCATTAAGAATTCCAAATTCTTCATTTTTCAGAGAGGGCACAAGGATGGGCCAACATAATTTTAGGAGAAGCAAGTAGATTGCGTCCCACGGTCACTACTTTTGAAGTGGTTAAAAAAAGGTACGGGTATATTGCGTCCCGAACCCTAATCGGATTACAGGTAATAATACCTGTACAACAGAATTTTATCATCCCCACCGTAGTTACGTGCCTGGTATGTTGGAAGTAATGACAACATTTTTCTAAAAGAAAAATCTATTTTGTTGGAAATTGCGGAAATTCCTTTTAAAATGATACAATAAGTTTATAAAGAAATCAAAATTGAAAAAAATTTTCTCTTTTTTTGTACTCATTAGTTGGCAACTCTAAATCCGATATCTAACGGTATATAGGTACTCGAAGTGGTATAATATAGTATCTATTTATTTATTTAATTTATTCAATTTATTTAATAATTAACCATGCAGAATACCGAAACAAGTCGAAACCAAACGAAGTTGATAATGGAGGGATATATGTACGTTTTTGATAAAATGAGCAAAGATGAAACCAAAAAATTTTGGAGATGTGATCGAAAAGCGGATAAGTGCTGTGGTCGTATCCATACGACATTGGAAAATGAATACGTGTGCTCGAAAGGCAATCACAATCACGAACCTGATGGGGCAGGAATAGAAGTTACCAAAGTAAAGGTAGCCATTAAAAGACGTGCGGAAGAAACCGTAGAAACTCCTGCTCAAATCAGGAACGAGGTTTTACAAAATACTGGAGTAGCAGTCCAAGGACGAATGCCTAATACGGATGCGACAAAAAATCTTGTCAACGTGTACGCAACATTGTCGCTGGCGCTCCGCCAGCTCCAATAAATTTGGAAAGTTTAATAATTCCAGAGAGTTATAAGCTCTATGAATTTGCTCCTGGACAAACTGAAAACTTTCTGTTAGCGGATACTGGATCAGAACAGCCCGACTCACAGAGAATAATAATTTTTGGAAGGGAACGCAACGTAGAATGGAACGAGCAAATGAAAAACATTTTTATAGATGGAACATTTCGGCAAGCTCCTCCATTATTTCATCAAATTTTTGTTGTTTTGGCTAACAGAGGTGGATTTGTTCTGCCAATATTATATGCTCTTTTACCAAATAAGCGTCGTGAAACTTATGATAGGTTGTTCAACCTAATCAAAGAAATGTGGCCGCGATTTGAACCTCAAACCATTTCATTAGATTATGAACTAGCTGTAATCAATTCAGTTACTGAGGCTTTTCCGGATGCTCAATTACATGGTTGTTTATTTCACCTTGTAAAGAATTTTAAAAAACAAATTTCTGATAATGGACTGTACCGTCAGTATATAAACGATCCCGAATTTGGCCTCCTAGCTCGTATGGTAGTCGCTATCGCATTCGTTCCGATTGATGATATTGATTTTGCACTTGAGGAACTAGTACAGCATCTTCCAGATGAGTTAATACCAATTTTAAACTGGTTAGAAGATAACTACATTGGTAGGCCAAACCGAAACCAAACAAGACGAAGGCCATTGTTTTCTCCGCACATATGGAATGTTTACAATCGGGTGCTGAATCATCAAAATCGGACCAATAATATTGCCGAAGCAGCTCATCGTAGCTTGCAATGCCAACTAGATGTGGATCATCCATCCATATGGAAATTTATTGATGGCCTACGAAGTGTCCAAAAAGGAAAAGACGCATTACACGAGCAATTTACACGTGGTGAAGCTCCTCCTCACAAAAGACAAAAATATCAAGCTGTCGATACCAAAATACAACGAATCGTCGAAACATATCAAGATAGAACATTATTGGAATATCTTAGAGGATTTGCACATAATGTTTTAATGAATTAATAAAAATTATATATTTGTAACTTTGAAAAGACACCTATTTTATTGTATTTATTTATTATTTGTTTCTGTATCAACAATCCATGACCAATTAGCGGTTCAAAAGTTATTTATATCACATTAGGGACCGCCTATTAAGTTCGTAAGGATTTGGGGGTTAGGGGGGGGGGGAAATCTTACAAACCTTTAAGTGGGGTCCACGACTGACGTATTTACGTAAATTTCTTAAGATATTTTTTATATTTTAAGATTTATTTATCTAATCCTAATAAAATCCCATAAAATCTAATACATAAAATCCCAGCACGCTTACTACTGCTGCTTCAGCGTGTCATTTTTTGATGAAAAAAGAAACAATCTGATTAGTCAATTTTTTTACCAACCGAAAAATATATCCAACCACCGCATGGTGGGGTGGAAGAGCAAATAAAACAAGCATTTAATCAAAAAATAAAATAGAAATGAATCTTAAATTACAATCTCATGAGCCAACAAATTGTAATTTAAGATAATTAATAAATACTGTTCAAAGCAAAGCAAGCGCCGAATTGTAAACCGCTCGGTCCAGGGTTCAATTCCTCCAAAAGCAAAAATTTTTTTATAATTTTTTTTGTTACCCGTCAACGTCGCATGTTAATCTAGCAAACAATTTTGTCAATTTACTTACAAAATGATTGAATTATAACTTTTTTTTTCATTATTAATTTATTATAACACTGATTTATTACAGAATTTATTATTACAAATATTTACAGCAAATCGACGGTGGAAAGGCAAAAAGTCTTAAGGGCCATTTATGGTAATATATACCGTAAATAACGTTTAAGACTTTTTGGGGGGCTCAAATATGATATCCTGCACTTAAAAATTCCGGCGCCCAAATGGCGGCGCCCAAAAGTCCAGCGCCTAAAAATCCGGCGCCCAAAAATCCCAGCGCCCAAACGGCGGCGCCCAAAAATCCGGCGCCCAAAAATCCGGCGCCTAAAAGTCCGGCGCCCAAATGGCGGCGCCCAAACGGCGGCGCCCAAATGTCACGTACCGCTCACTTTATAATTGCATGGTGTTTAAAATTTAGACAAGGCTTGTCTAAAAATTTAGATAAGCATGAATGCTTATGACGTGTATTGGTTTGGGTTTTAGAAACCCCATAGTGATGTGTTTATACCATCATAAAATAATATGGTTGTGATAACATTTGAAAATCATATTGTCCCTATTGATAAATCTTTACATTTTTGATTTTATTTTAATTTTATATTATTTTCTAAACTTATGATATTTTCTATTTTACTAATAAGACACAGAGCAAAATTTAAAAAAAAGGGGATTAAAATCGCTAGGACCGGCTCTGGTTACAAATAGTGTATATTGCATTTATCGAAGTTTTACTGTAAACTATTTTATAAAAATACATTAATTTACTATAATTTTATAAACATTCTTCTACACCAAATATGAAGCTCTTTTCAACAGATCATACAACTGGCTACTTTAATAACATAATATCATTTCTTTATCTGTTTTAGTATTACTATCTTCTCCATCTTATTGTATCTTAAAATATAACCGAGCTTAAAAAATGTAATATTTTATTTAACTATGTAACACTTACTTTATTAGCTTTTAATACAGTTGTGCCAAATGTTTGTATAAAATTTTGGAAAAACGCATTAGATCTGTTAAAGACCTTAATAAATAAATCATCTGGAACATTTTCCTGCAATTTAATTGCTTCAAACTTTTTTGTTACTAATGATTCTAAAATATAATATATACAATTTAGATTAAAATAAGGAAAATATTATAGTAACAAACTTGAAGCCAATTCACTTCCCCCTAGTTCGTGTTCTTGAATTTCTTTATCTTTATTTTCCAACAGCTCGACTAATTTTTTCTGTCTAATTTCCAAGTAACAAACAGTTTGTGTTAAAGGTAAAGTAAATTCGTTGAAGAACTAAAATGTTTATTATTTTTATCTAAACACGAACTTAAAAAGCACGATTTATGTTACCATATTTTGATCTCCAAGCGACAAAATAAATCTGTATTTTAATTTAAAATTTGATAATGTAGAAAACTCGGGTAATGTACATTTCAATTCAATAATAATTAGATTATTTTGTTGTGATACACTAATATTACTTTCATCGTTAATTTCCTTTATTACAGACATAATTTTTTCTTGAATGGAATTATCACATAACGAATCACATTCAATCATCGGATTGAGTTCCTAATAAACAGATTTGTTCAGTACCTATACTATTTCTTTTCGGTATACAACTATTTTTAATATACTAATTTAAATGACATACAGTAAGTGGAGTAAGCAATTTCATATTATTTGATAAGCTCTTTTATCATTTTTCAATATATTACTTACCTTGTAACGTTCTAATAAATTGTTATTAGGTAAATCTTCGAACCAAATTTGTTTCATATCTGTTAGATATACAGTAAAATGTTCACCCTGTCGACATTTTATCATAAAATTGTAATTATTTGCAGTAAAAGGTATCCACATCTTTTCCGTATTTATAGGTTATGTATAAATTATGTAGTTCTCAAACAAACTGTCAAATAGGTATATTTTGTAAAAGTATTGCATGTTTTGTGCTTAGTGCTATTCACGGTGCTATCCACAAAACATGTTTTTTGCTATCTGATGTCATCTTAATAGAGCAGATAAGCCTTCTCTTCTATATTTAATTAAGTGTGTATTTAAAGTTGTGTGGCAAAGAAGTTTAGTGCGTTCTAGGAGAAATTTTTCAAAAACCTACTTACTTGTAGCAAATAATACTATAGATTTGTAGATAAGATTTATCTATAGTATTTGCTTGTAGACTTCGAGCAACTTTATCTTTTATCGTTCTTTTATACCGGGGGTTAATAGGCAAGACAGTAGGTAATTTATACCGGTAAAACATATCGGAATTTTAAAACTTTTTTAAAGATTGATTGATTTAAAGATTGATGATTGAAACAATCATAGAGGGTTTTGACGAACTAATCTATCGTTTCAAAAGAAAACCTGACAGACAGACAAGCATAATACGCATGAAATTTTTAACATTTCTGTTTTAGGTTTAGACTGATAATTTAGATCCATTTTTGAAGTAAAGCTAGTTGTCATGGTAAAAAAATTTTAAATATATTTTGAGCATTCGCTTGAACGCGGCTATCGTAGGATTGGATATGCGCATGCGCACTATTGCAGATAAGTTAGGTTATCAATTTTTGAAAGCAAACGTCTAATTAGAAACTGTATTTCAAATAATATTACTCATTTATTATTCTAGTAATTTTAACGCTAATTGGCACAGTATGACTTCAAAAATGCTTGTAGCATGGCAAGGGCTATTTGAAAATTTAGAAGGAACTTCTGCAAAGATATTGAGAATAGGACATTTAACTGGTAATGCATTTTTTATATAAATTTATTACAGATAATTTAAATTGCACATACCTACATTATAATTTTTTCTCAATCAAAATATTTTTGCTTGTTTTAATTTTAATTTTTTATTAATAATTGGCAACTCGCCCTTTTCATTAAACATTTCCAAATTAAAAAAAAAATTAACTGTCCTTTATTCTTTCGATCCTAGAATAACATTATTATGCATGGCTTCAATATAGATTAGAGTATCATTTACACATCAATTATTATTTATAATCAACTCTTACACGTTCACATAATGCTCAAAATAATTCCAAAATTATCGTTATTTATTAATTTTTCTAGGAAATGAAACCAGCATTGCAACAGTAATAGATTCAGTCAAGCAGTCTACTTTTTTTAAAAAATATTTAAACAACGATGGAATTCCAGATGAGCTTGCCTCAGAAGCACAAAATATTCTTAAATTATTTATTGCCAATACTAAATTTAAAAACAAGACTTTATTACAAACACAAGAATATTCTCATTTACTTAATACTCTTCCCACATTATCCAAATGTATCCTTGCAAATATCGTCATTCAATTGGATCTAACTGAAAACTTTTGTGTATTGCTATTGGATTTGCCAATTCAATTAACTGTGGAGATGTTAAACGAAATTACGGTTTATTTGAAATTTTTTTTACCAGAGAAGCGTTTGGAATACTCATATACATATTTGAGAACAATAATTAAACTTGTTACGAACTTGAAGGAAGAGGTAAGAATTTTTCAATAACTTTCGTTTTTATCATTTTATTACGTAATCTACACGTTTATTTCAAAATATAAATATAATAATTTATTGCAGAATAATGCACATATAACTAAGCTGATATCATATTTTAAAGATTTGATGAAAAATATGGTGCCATTGGATAATACGAAAGACTTGAGCGATATTGAAGAAACAAAGTTACTTCAAAGTTACGGATATACACTTTTATATTTATTTCGATTAATACAAGTGTGTTCATTAGAAAGTAACAAAAGTGACACTTTTCTTTCCGTCTTAATAAACGCTTGCGATACAGTGTTATGTGAAGTCTCGTTAGATGTCTATGCTAGCTGGGAAGAGGTATATTTATTTTTAACAAAACCTAATTTAATTATTAATTAACATGCTTTAGGTTTTGCTAGATGATCTATCACTACAAGATGCCGTTGCAATTGAGGCATATGAAATTAAAAAAAAACTTGAAAATTATGATCCTGCTAAAGAGATGCTTAAAAAAATATGTTCAACCAAAAGTCGTGACGAGGTTATTAAAAATTCTATGAAAGTAGCCGACATATCCATCATAATAAAAAACGTCAATACAGTTGATCAATATCAAAAGCTTTGGTTTCAAGCTTTACTGAAAAACAAAAATGTATTTGATAATATCAACTCCATCGATTGTTTAAATACGTGGATAAAAATGTGTACTCGTGAAGATGTCTTTTTACTTATGGGTCATCCTAAGAGAGATGAAAACTCCATAAATAAAAATTTGATTTTGGAATGTATCAAAATTTTAAATATAGCTGACATAAAACTTCTTATTCAAGAATACTATCAAGAACACAGTGTAGATGATGTTCTTTTTGAGGTGGATAATATTAATGAAGAATTAACTCCGTTGTTAAACAAAATAACTACCTCCAATGAAGTCGATGAAAATGTATTGAAAAACATTTACGTGTTACTTTTACTAAATCCTCAACTTATCTTGCAAACGTTCTGTAACAGATGTTTGCAAAATACGTCCTACATTACCAGAGTAGCAAGTTTATTTGAGTTTATCAAATCTGTACCAAAGGTGGTCGAATATTTTCAATCTACTCTAGAAACTGCATTACTAAGCAACCCCATTTCTGCAATCAACTATACCAATTACACAGATTTAATAAAATTGATGTTAAATTTAAATTATTTTTCCAAGAGTAGTTTAATTTCCAAGATATTAATGTCCCAGATGGAATCGCTATATCAAAATGAAAATGATGATTTGCTTTCTATAGTACTTCAACTGATAAATGTTAGTATCTTTTTATTCTTTTAAATATTTATGTAGGTTCATAGGATAAATTTGCTTTTTTTAAATTTTAGTTGCATAGTTTTTTTTCATTAACATTTTTTATCTATATAACTAGGTTTTTCGTATGAACCTTATTGAGGTTCATGCTTGATGTCCTTTATGTAATACTTTTAAATCAAAATTTATTTTTATATTTTACTTGCATAATTTTATTAATTAAATATTAAACCTATCTTAGAAGCTATATTCAAACATTTTAGGTGCAAATGTTTATAAAAATAGCTTCAACTTAAAAATAATTTTTGATTTAAAACAATTTTATTCAAGTTAACAATTTAAAATTATTAATTTAATTTTAGAATTTATGTGGAGATTATGATGACGAGGTCCCGTTATCATTGATCGAGATACTTATTAAAATAATCGATAGTTCAAGAACTTCGTCTTTAAATTTCTCCTTTAATAAGCAGTGTAATCTTCGAGTTGCTAGAGAAGTTTTATTAAAATTGAATCCTAAAATTAAATCTACATGTCGTCCAAATTTTACTGGTAATACACTTCTTTTCTGTTTTAAATTATTGGTATAGAATTTTAAAATTTTTATTATTATTCTAATGTAATATTTTAAAATTTAATTTAATGATTTATACATATAAAATGTAACTACATATATTTTTTTAGATACATTTTCAAAACTCAAAAGAAAACATGAATTAACTAAATATTATTGCGCTCTTATCAGTGGCAAAATGGAAAAATCATTTTTTGAAACCTCTCATGGCTTATTTGATGTCGACAATATTCACAATATGGTAGTGCCATTAATCATGGTAAGTTTTATTACATTGTTGACACAAAAAAATTGTACTTTTGATTTGTTGAATTGCTTAGTTTAAGGATGTATGGGAGATGTAATCGGAGACAAAACAGGGTTAATTTGAATTTCACGAATATAGGCCTCAGGTGTGTAGTAAAATAATTTTTAAATATCATAAACGATAAACAAAGTTATGAAAATGCACGTAGAAAGATTTCTTAAGATTTACCTTTAGATTTTTATTTAGACAAGTATTTTACTGTTTACGACCTTGTAATTTTCCCTAACAGCAGACTCTTAAGCAAAACCATAGATGTGATTTTCATGAATTTTAACAAAAATGAAAACTGCAAAAACTATTTAACGGCGTAGTGAATCGATTTGAAATTTTTTTTTACATGGTAAAGTCAATGATGACATGTATACCAATTTTCATCGATATCTGATTTTTTTGATTTTATGTTTTGTCTCCTGTGCATCCTTAACTAATTTGAAAAGCTCACAAGTCGATGTATATAAGCATAATACAAATGGAGTGAGGGGACTGAAACACAATTTAAAATTCCGTAAAGGATCGTCCTTTCATCACATGAGGATGGAACAGAGGTGGTTTAGAATAACATCACGATTGATTACGATGGAGGGGGAGGGGATGTTGTGACAATCACGTGTATATTTTCGTGCGACCACGTGAAATCTCGAGCGAGCAAATTAATTTGTGTCTAATAAGCAACATAACAATATTTAGTTCTTAGCTGGCATCCCGCGCGCAATCTTTTGGCGGGTTTCACGTCGTTACGCCTAAAACACTGACGACTAAAGGTTGGGACACACATAGCCGCATCGTGTGACGCCCGTTTGTTGGACGTCACACGCCGGGAGAATTGCACAATAGAAATATACCGCGTAGTCCTCACCTTACCGCAACGACATCGCACCGACACCACCGCACTGAGGTTGTAACGTGCCTGACTACTTTTTGACGGACACGATGCAGTGAAGTTTAAATCTTTAAACATAATATGTATGTACAGTAGAAACTCCATAATTCGACATAAACGGGACCCATTTCCTGTCCAAACATAGAATTTGTCGAATATAGAATTGAAATAAATACCTTTATATGATATAAACATATCATGTTATTCATGATTACGATAAGAATTTATTTACACTATGCCTTACCCAGCTAACTTGATGATGTAATTTAATATACAAATTTTGTAAAAAGAATTATTTTGCAAAAATGTACATTAGATACTTGCATAATACATATAAACTTTAAATTAATTTTATATTTTACGAATAAATTTTATAAATTAAATGATAAAATTGTGATGATACGGATTACCAAAATAACTATTATACGATTAGAATCTAAATATTTTATTTTTATTAATTTCGAATAACCTCTTTTTCAAATTTAAATTACCCTTTATTTTAGCATTGAAAATGCCGTTATTTTGCTATTATCATGTAAGCATTATAACGTAGGTAATCAATCTGTCTGCCTACGTGCTGAAATCCAGTCGTGGATTTTGATAAGCTCACAACTTGTGCGTCATAAGCTCATAATTATCTGTCCATTAGCATGAGAAATTCTCGGAATTGTCCAATATGGGAGTGTCGAATGATGGAGTTTCTACTGTATGTATGTATGTATTGCTTTTCAATTTTATTTTAAATATTAAATTAATATGATATTCGTATATAATAATAATAATATTAATAATAATTTATTATAATAATAATACAAACTTCAATACAACAAGTTAATTAAACTAATAATGAATCGATATTATTTTTGAGCTTTCAGCGAAGGTTCAATAAATTTTCTGACGAAAGTGATAACATTCTCTGAAAACTCAAAAATAATATAGATTTTTATTAGTTTAATTAGCTTGTTGTACTGAGATTTTTAATATTATTAATTTTCACAAGTTAAAAATTTATATTAAAAATGCATGTTGAAAAATTTATCGAAGAGAAAAGTGTTCAGTGTTATGAACTCATATTCTATGATTCCTGCGATGATTTGTTCTTCAATTAACATTTTCTAAAGTAAGTGCTACCATTCCCATATGGTCGCACTGCAAGTCGGTCTATTAAAATTTTAGGGCCGTCGAGAGCCACGTCGGGCCCCGTGGCAAGACTTCATTAATAAAAAAGAAAAATATGAAATATGAAATTAAGAAAAACTACGCACAAAACATCTAAAATATGTAAAATTAATTTAAAAAAACAGTAACCAACTAATTTTTGGTTTGATACAACATACAGAGTTTTATTTGCACTTCCCGAGCGCCCCCCCCCTCCTCTGGTTAGGCCTAAAAGTAAGTTTCTACTAATACTTTTTGCATAGTTTGCAACCTCTGTGTCTCTGAAATTTGCTTTATAATATGATACGGAAGTTTTTCTAGAGGACATTTTTTTATAAAAGTTTTGATAAAGATTTTCAATAAAGGCATAAAGATTTACCTACTTTTTTTTAAATTATTTATTTTGAAACGGAATTATGAAGCTTTGAATTTAAAATCTTCAAGTGTACGTAGTATGTAGTATATGTGTATGTACGTACATTCATACATATTGCTATGGTCCCAGCGGTCAAATTTAAAATTAATGTAAATTGTGAGAAAATCCTGAATTTTCTTACGGGCTATACATTTTGTAGCACGAGACTATTCTTGTAAATTTTTAAATCCAAAATTATAATCTAATTAAGAAATAAAGTTTAGCATTAATTAATTTCGATAGCGAATCGGCTCGCCAAAATATGTGTTCGTCCTGTTTACTACACGTTGCACTCGTATCGAATTTTGAATTTGAATTTCTATATTTTCAATTTTTACCAATATAAATCAGTTTTAATTTCATTATTCATCCAATTAACTTGCTTATCAAAATATCCAATTTAACATTAATAATATTTATAGCAAAAAGTAAACCAAACTAGTCGGGCACGCTGCGTCTCGGTGCGGTGGTGTTGGTACTGTGTCGGTGCTGAGTCGTTGCGGTAAGGTGAAGACTACGCGGTGCACTTCCATTGTACAATTCTCTTGCCGTGCGACGTTCAACACACGGTGCGGCCATGTGTGTTCCAGCCTACCCATTTCCGTCACCGACAGTCGGCCGACTTGCGGTTCGGGCACGGTACGGACGCGGTGCGGCTATGTGTGTCCCAACCTTTAAGGTACGGTCTATCTACTGCGTTTAGTCGAATCGGCTAAACGTAACGACTATATTTATATGCATTTTTTTATTAAACGCGTCGTCTACTTGTCGATATTCGATATACAGGGTGACCCAGACCACCCGTATCAGTACTTTTTTTCAAAAACGGTAAGTCGTAGAAAGTTGGGCTAAAAAAATTTATTACAAAAGCCCTAATGACGAATCTAATGGTGATATTATTATTTCCGGGAAAAGTCGGCATCCAAAGTAGTTTGCTCCAGAAAGTCCAGAAATCCATAATTTTAAATGGCACCATATGTCGAAAGTGGTATCGTTGGAAAGCTCTTTAAAAAATAAGCAAGTTTTGTAGGAAAAATTTTTTTATTACTCCCACCCCTTTTAAGTTATATTCACTTGAAATTATTAAATTTCAATTTCTTATAACGAACTTAACTTTAAAAGTCAGCACTTGAAATCTAGCTACCGCGTTAGAGCAATGTCACAAGTGTTCAAAATGTCTTCCGTTTACTTCTAAACACTGTTGAGCTCTTCTGGTTTATTGTCTAATTATTGTCTAACCCGATAGCTAGATTTTGAATGCCAATTTTTAAAATAAAGTCAAAATAATCTAAATAATAACTTAATAACTTAAGTCGAATATAACTTAAAAGGGGTGGGTGTAATAAAAAACATTTTCCTACAAAACTTGCTTATTTTTTAAGGAGCTTTCCAACGATACCACTTTCGACATATGGTGCTATTTAAAATTCTGGATTTCTGGACTTTCTGGAGCAAACTACTCTGGATGCCGACTTTTCCCGGAAATAATAATATCACCATTAGATTCGTCATTAGGGCTTTTGTAATAAATTTTTTTAGCCCAACTCTGTACGACTTACCGTTTTTGAAAAAAAGTACTGATACGGGTGGTCTGGGTCACCCTGTAGATAAACCAAACAAATGCAAAGTGCATAAGACTAATTAGCGCGTTTTATCGTATACGATTAGTCGCTTCGACTAAACGTGGTAGATAGATCGTACCTTTAGTCTTTACGTTTAAAGCAGTGTTTCCCAAATAGAGGGTCCGCGAACCCACAACATTAAAAGAAAAAAAAATAGGTGAATAGACATAAATACGTTAACAATGAAATTTTTAGAATTAATGTTTGATCTGGCAAAACTGTTCCTGGGGGTCCCTTGATACTAGGGTCTAATTATGGGGGTCCACAATTTCGAAATATTTGGAAAACACTGGTCTAAAGAATTTTACGACTAAGGTATTTTATCTAACATCTAACATCATGTACGCCTAAAACTTTTACACATAAATAACTTACGCTTTTTTTATTTTATTTTGTGTAAATTTTCTATTTAATTTTATTTTTTTCTTTGTAAATATGTTTTAATCTTTTTAAATAAACAGAAATATACTATATATAATTTCTATTTTAGGCATAAATGCATTAGGCGTTGATGTCTTAGGCGTAAAATCTTTAGGTATTAGGTGTAAAATTATCAAATTGATCCGCGGATATCCGAGGAGGGAAAAGATTTAAATAAAGGAAAAATTAAAGAGGCAATCAACATTTACTTAAATCCTAAAACAATGAACGATAAAAGAGATGTTCAATACTTTCATGATGGATACAAACATCCTGGATATCATGAAAACGAAGGCATGATTTTTGGTCAAATTCTTTTTTAACTTTTTACAACTGCTTATTTTTAATCTTTTATTTATCTAATATTGTAGGTAACTCATTTAATTTTATAATTTTAGTATATTTATAGCCTTGAAATTGGGTCAATTCAAAATGATCCGAAACGTTGAACAATAAAATTGTTAAAAAAGACTTAAATTCAACTATTGTTTATCTAATGTAGAATAAATTTGGACAACAGTTTTGTTCAGAAGTGTTTTGGCCCCACCAAAAAATAATACATGTTTCGTATGGATTACCATACATCTTTAGGTGTCAAATTAAATAAAATTAATAAAAAATAAATTATGAAAATTTGTTTTTTGAAGTTATTCATTTATTTTGTTTTTTGAAGTTATTCATTTATTTTGTTTTTTGAAGTTATTCATTTATTTTGTTTTTCAAGTATTTCTTCACACTACTGTTAAAATTTTATTATTTTAACGTTTTGTTTAGTTCATAATAGGATATTTTTTCTTGACTGATAATAATAATCATTTTATTTCTCTTCAGATTTTAACACAAAGTGTCGCAGAAGAATGGGTATTGGTAATAAATGAAATTCAATCAAAGTTAGATAATAAAAGTGTAATACAAATATTGACCAACATTTTACAAACTCTTTGTGAGAACACGGCAGCAACAAATAATATTTCACAAAGTAATAATTTTAAATGGTGTTTGGATCAATATTTAGTTATCATCAAAGTAAGAAACAAAGTAGAGATAAAAAATAAATTCTTTTTGACAAATATAATTTTTTAGGAAGTGTTGAAACCTGCTTGCAGTACAAAAGAAGATGAATATTTATTAATCGAAAATATTGTTTATTTATTAGCATGTTTAAATGAAAATTTTAGATCAAATGGATTGAAAATTATTGATTTAATAACATGTGAACAATTTCGTTTGTTAAAAGATGATGAACAGTTTGTGATTTCATTGCTAACGTTTAAAGATAAAGCTTTAGCAGAAATAATCGCAAATAAAATGCTGTTGTAAAACTAATTTAAAAAATTTGATTGTTTTACTTGGCCAAATTTTGTATTATTTAAAAACAAAAAATTATATTTTGAATTAAATTAAGTTAAATTATTTTTCAACTTAGTATTTATTCACAAGTGGCCTTGGCCTTCCTTAACAGGCAGCTTACATACATTGGTTTAGAACAGGGGTTACCAAACTACGGCCCACGGGCCAAATTTTTTTAAATTTAATTTATTTATTTTAATTTATTTTGATAATTAAATCAAGCAAAGTATTAATCACAAAAAATAATAATTAGATATTTTACTTGCCGACTTAAGCTGGTTGTCAAAACACAACTAGTCCAGTCAATTTAGATCAATTTTTGGTAAAAACAAAACATTAATCGGTAATAGATATTTACGATATGTGTATCGTAATGTGGAATTTTACGATACACAATGAAAAAATTGTCCAACGAGCCGAAGGCGAGTTAGATAATCAAAATAGATAAAGATATGATTTTTGTGATTACAATAATTGTATTACATGTTAGAGAAATTAAGAATTGAAAAATCATGTTATAATCTAACATGTAATACAATTATTGTTATCAGAAAAATATTTTCACATGTTGTTAATAACTATACGATATGATTTTTGGTATACATGTTTATTACGGTTTCCCATTAAACATACTAAACGTCCTCGTCCAAATCTATTGTGCTTGAGCCGCCATCTTGGAAAGAAGGTACACTTTTTCAGTTTATTGCCTATATCTTGGCAAATTTTGCTGATGCAAAAAAATAACTAACATAAAACTTGTAGTTTATTAAATTTTCTTAAAAAAGTTTATATACATTTTTTTTTGTATTTTATATACTCTAGCTGTAATTTGACGTTGCATACAGAAGCTCTTTTTGATCGACACCAAAAATATAAATAATTTTGCTATTCAACGTTATAATCCGATATAATACCTTCCGTATGCAATGTCAGATTACAGCTAAAGTATAATATAAGATACAAAAAAATGTATATCAACTTTTTGAAGCAAATTTAATAAACTACAATTTTTATCTAAACTATTTTATGGTATCAGCAAAATTATAGGCAAAAAACTGAAAAAGTGTACCTTCTTTCCAAGATGGTGTCTCGAGCGCAACTGATTTTGACGGGGACTATTAGTATATTTAACGGAAAGCTGTAATAAACATGTATACCAAAATTCAGATCTTTTCCGATTAATGTTTTTAATTTTTCTAATTTTACGGACTAAACAAAAAGTCAAAAAGCAATCTTAATCTGATGAGCTAGCTTGCTAGATTTTGGCCGACAGGGTTTTGTGGAGCTATCAGTCTGGCCCTTAGGCTAAAAAGTTTGGAGACCCCTGGTTTAGAAGATTTTCTTTCAATTTAAATTAAGGCCGTGTTCAGTCTGGCACTTTTTTTCGCTTTGAAAGCTTGACGAAAACAGCGTGTGAAATGTGCGTTCGCTTTGGAAAAATGCGAATGTAGGCGTGTCTAGTGCTTCCAAACGGCAACGACGTATTGTGTCATGAATGTATATAATAGTTAAAGCATACAAATTCAAATTCAAAAATAAAACGGGCGGAGCCAAAGCATTTGAAAGTGCCAAATGGAAGGGGTAGAAAGTGTTTCGAAGCGAAAAAAGTGTCAGACCGCACACGGCCTATGTGATACTGTGTTCAGTTCAATGGATTAATTTGAAAGTTAAAATATCATTTTAAAAATGGTTTTTAAGATGTTAAATATGTGCAAATATCTCTTACTGGTCATATTAGTAAAAGTTTATTTTCTAAGTAGAATAACTAGTGACTTGATTATTTACCAAAAAAGAAGCAATTTATGCAAGTAGAAGGTTCTTAAAAGTTTTTCTTCTCATTTCACAACCACAATAATTAATGATGAAAATTTAATTGAAGATATTGTTTTATTAGAAGATATTAAAATGTTGAACTTTTTGTGGCAAGTTCTGGTTTCTCTTTACCATTGTGTCTCCTCAACTTCGAAGTCCACGTAGTCCATGGCCGTGGAGTGAATAAATTCGGCAGCATTTTGGCATTTATATAATAATTATTATTATACTAATAAATCACAAGATGGACTGGATTTTCCTCGTGGGTAAATCTTGTGATTTATTAGTATTTAAACTTTAGGGTCGATAATTTTGCATCGTGTGAATTATTATTATGAAAATTAATAAAAAATTAAGTATTTAATAATAAATTTATTGATATTTGAAATTGGAAAAAACAATTATTTATTAATTGAAAATAAATATCGCCTTTAGACCCTACAAAAGAATCTACATTTTCAACACCGATCGAATGCTAAAAATTAAAAGAAAAACGTATAATGCATTGCTAGTAATAATATTATTCTTATTACCTTTCACCTGCATGCACCAAATGCAATGCCTGGTTAATATCATTAAAACTTAGATTATGAGACACAAAATCATCAAGTATTAATTTCTTTTCCAAATATTCATCTACCAATTTTGGTATGCTATCACGAATTTTCCAACCTAAAAATAATTAAAACTAAATTAAATCTAATGCATTATAAACTTGTGAAGATATGTGTTTCAGGAATGGTTAACTGTAAAACAAATAAAATGTCAAAAGAGTTTCATTATAATTTACTTACCTCCAAATGCAGTGCCTTTCCAAACACGTCCACACACTAATTGAAATGGTCGAGTGCTAATTTCCTGCCCTGCACCAGCTACTCCAACGATGACCGAAACCCCCCATCCCTTATGGCAAGACTCCAATGCTGCTCGCATAGTTTGTACATTACCTATGCATTCAAATGTAAAGTCTAATCCGCCATCGGTTAATTCAATTAAAACTTCTTGAATTGGCTTTTCGTAATCTTTAGGATTCAGCAATTCTGTACAACCAAACTTTCTGGCAATATCAAATTTGGAAGGATTCAAATCAATTCCTATAATTCTTGAAGCACCTGCAGCTTTGCAGCCCATTGCAACAGCTAATCCAACAGCTCCGAGGCCCCAAATAGCACAAGTGCTGTTAGGTTCCACTTTAGCTGTGTTCAATGCAGCTCCATATCCAGTTGAAACGCCACAACCAAGCAAACAACATTTATCCAAAGGTGCCTTATCGTTTATCTAACAAATACAAATTATTTATTAACAGGTAAAAATAAAATTACTTAAAATGTACCTTAGCAACCGATATATCTGCAACCACCGTATATTCGCTAAAAGTTGAACAGCCCATAAAATGAAATATAGATTTTCCTTTACAAGTAAATCTCGATGTTCCATCGGGCATAAAACCTTGTCCTTGAGTAACTCGAATTGTCGAACACAAATTTGTTTTAGGATTCTTACAAAATTTACATACTCCACATTGAGGAATATATAATGGAATTACGTGATCGCCTTAAAGAAATAAAATATTTGTTATATTAATATTTAATATAATAATGAATTAAAAATAATATTAAAGTAGATAAGAATCTCACCCAAAATTTTGATAATATTAAAGGAATTACAGGTTGGTTGGGACTTTCAAATCAAACACAAAACTTCAATTTGTCGACGTTTCGGATCATTTATTGATCCATTCTCAAAAACAAAATTTTTTGAACAGTTTCTAATTTGCTTTAATATTTTAATGTTATACAAGTTTTTTAAGAGAATTTTTTAAATGTTTTTAACCAGAGTTAACTATTTACACTATTTATTATTTTATATAATTTTAATGACGTCGTTGACTGTGACCGTTTGTTGGCCCGCATTTTGCACCATTATCATATTTTCTTACATCGAACCAATTACCACCTTTCAATTTCTTGGTGAGTTAGCCTGAGATTTTTTCTGTGTATTTTGTCGATAACATATGTTTTTCTCCTAGTCTTGAGAATGGATCAATAAATGATCCGAAACGTCGACAAATTGAAGTTTTGTGTTTGATTTGAAAGTCCCAACCAACCTGTAATTTCTTTAATATTAATAATATTAAAGTTTATTTCCAACAGGGACACCCAATAATAGCAAAAGAACATTGCGGTACAATCAAGTGCAATAGTTGCCATAGTTGCAAATATGCAGTCCGACACATAACAGCTGCTAGACAGGTCATGTATGCAATTTCAATTTGAACAAAATAGTATTTTACACCAAAAGTTAAAAAAAGGCATAGTGAATGAAAAACACAGATTTAAGCATGAAGTCTATTTTAGCCTGCAATTACTTCTTTTTTCAAACTCCCATTGGCCGAATTTGCAACTAAAGTAATTCTTAACCATTATGGTGAAAATGGACATAAATAGCTTTCCATATCGTTTGAAATGTTTAATTTTATCTCAAAACCTATTTTTTATTGTTATTACCTAGGCTAGGTAATTATTAGCTGTGTTTGATATCGCAGTCTTAGTGCAACCCGAACTATACTTACTACTCTAGAAGCGTTTCATGTGCATCAGTGCAAAAAGTGTAGTTAGTGAAACCCGTTTGTTATGAAAATCCGTATAGTCCCGGAGTACTCTGGACTACACTTTTTACTCCAACAAAATATGTAGTGTAGCGAGTGCAGATCAACTTATAGGTGAAAAAACTTGAGATTAACAATATCCTACTATTTATATGTTGGCCACTCGCATATTTACAATTCTTTAAATAATCTTTTTGAAAATCTAAACTGTTTTTTCTACTAGGGTTGGAACTTTTTATCGATTAATCATAATTATCAATCCTGCACTAAGCGCACTAAAGACTAAAGGCGTTTGTTAACAGTTACGATTGTTGGCTCTGGTTATACAACCTACACTACTCTACTTGTACTGGATTTTGATAACAAACAGAGCTATTAATTGAAGCTTTACGACAATATATCCAAAAATCTCAACTAGTCACTATCAACAAGCTAATAAGTCAGAAATACTCTGTTAAGCTGAACTTTTGGTGTTCACCAGTGATAATTAGAATAAGTTAATAGATAAGTTCTAAAGAATTAAATATTATTAAATCATCCTTTACGTCTCAAATTTAAAAATCTCAAAAATTATTTGAAAATAATAAAAATTAACAGCAAATTTACCAGGTTTAACATTGGTAACTCCTTCACCAACACTTTCAACGATTCCACCTCCTTCATGTCCTAAAATAACAGGAAACACCCCTTCAGGATCTTTACCGCTCAATGTATAACTATCAGTATGACAAACAGCCGAATACTCAATTTTAATACGAACTTCATGTGCTTTAGGAGGAGCAACTTGGATTTCGTCAATTTTTAAATCTTCATTCGGTGCCCATGCCACAGCTGCACGACAAGTAATAATCTAAAATTAGTAATTAATTAATAATTGTAGAAATGTTTTCTAACCAATTTTCGTATTCTAACTTTTCCTATTGTTTCGACCATTTTTTTAAAAATAAGACTCACGAGAAGCGTCCCGTATATAAAGAATAAGAATTTAGATTAAATGGTTTTTACTTTGACCTCAAGATTGTTCGAGATTTTCAATTATAGTAAATGAATGAGATTAGATTTAAACTGCTGCAATCGCATATTACAAAAAATAACCTTGAATTGAGTTTAATTTGTATGCTGTGAACTTAGCATTTAATTAACGACAAAATTGTAAGCGTTGTAAGCGAATTTGCGCGAAACAATATTGAAAAATATAATTTTCAATAAAAAATTTCACTTGTAAATGCATAGATAAAGAGAGATATATATATATGGGAGAAGAAATACAAAAAATTACATTAGGGCTAATAAAGAAGCTTTTCTCTAGTGTCCGTAGATAAGAAAAAGTGTTAAATTGTTTTTGGTGCATCATCGAGCGGGTGATGTAGACGGTGCCTTATGCGGTGATTCATAAGTGATTCAAGTTTGTTATGCCTAACTGCCAAACGTCAACGTAAGAATAGGTTGTTGGGGCGTAACTTTGTAATGTAACTATGCTTACAAAAATTTTATTTTGTTATCTTTTTATTCTACAACGAATTAATGCAGGTAATTGTTTATCTATTATTTACTTTTGTGATTAAATTTCATTTAAAATAATTCCAACATTTAATACAAAATGGCTGGTTTTTTATTAATCTTTTATAAAAGTAGCAATAGCCTACCTACCTAACTTTATTTATAATTTTGTTATTCTTTTAAGACCGGTGTAATTTGTTTAGATAATAATAAATGTATATTTAAATAGATATTTATGATGAATACGAGTGCTATACACCTCTTATGCAAAGAGCAGCCGTAACAGCAACTTCGTCGTTAAGAGATCGTGGTCCAAAGAATGCAATTTTATATGGTATGTTAGTTTATTTATTTATTTTAAATACGAAACTGAGGTACTCCTTAGTTAAACAGCTAAGGATTAAAATAATCGTGTTAATTGAATTGATTTTTTTTAATGCCTACCTATATTACTCATTGTTAATTGTTAATTATTCTTATAAAATGCTTTAATGACCTAATTAATGAATAATATTTTAACTCCTAAATTTAAATACAATGATTTAACGTGATTATTTATGGAACGAATAAACAATAACATTTCAATATGCAAAATCATATGATGTTTTGTTAATTAAAATCAAATTTTTAAGAACATAGATTATTAATTTTTTTCAGGTACTTCTGCTTTTATCTAAAACTCGTAACCGCAACTGTAAGTGGAGAAAATCAATTTAATTAAATTATAGTTCATTTTTACAAAATGGTCAATAAAAGCGTGCGTTGGGCATTTAACTTTGCCAAATGGAATCCATCGGAGGCTGAAATTTTGTTAGCAACTTCGTGCATTCAACGTGAAGAAAAGGAACGTTTGGCTAAATTTGCTTTTAAAAAGGATTTTAAGTCTTCACTTATTGGCAGACTAATGATGAGAAAATTTATACATGAAACAACTTTGGTGCCTTACAATAAAATTCAATTTGATAGAGATGCAAAGGGTAAACCGTTTGTGAATTTTCCCAAGTCCAACGAAGTGAAATTAGCATTTAATGTGTCGCACCAAGGCAATTATGTAGTCTTTGCTGGAGAAATAGAAAAAAATTTAATAGGCGCAGATGTTATGAAATTTGAGTGTTCTGGTGGTAAAAACTTGCAAGAATATTTTCGTATCATGAGGAAGACATTTTCTGATCTGGAATGGGCCGAAATTAAAAGTAGTGGCAACGACACACAACAAATTGCTATGTTTTGCAGACATTGGTGTTTAAAAGAGAGCTACGTTAAAGCAACCGGCGTTGGCATTACTATAAATTTACAAGATATTTGTTTTAAAATTAACACGCGATCGTTAAAAATTAATACCTTAAATACCGACACAGAAATATTTGTCCAGTACGTGAAACAAAATTGGCTATTTCAAGAAAGTTTATTAGACGATGAACATTGTGTTTCAGTGGCATTACAAAAAGACGATTGTGTGAACTCTGAAAACAATTCGTTATTTGTTCACATTGATTTTTCTACACTTACCGACAGTGCTATTCCTTTATCAGATTTTGACAAATCTTATTGCGAATTATTTTCAAAAAAATTATGAAATAATTTGTTTTACTGAAATGATAATAATTATTGTTATTAATATTCGTTCCGTAAATATTTTTAAAATTTTATTTACTACTTCCTATAATGTAACTCTTGTGTAATCGATCAATAATAAAACTTTTTTCTTATATTTTTTTTATATCCTTTTAATATTATTGTATATCATATTTTTAAATTTTAGATACAAAAAATTATTTGTGTAAGTTAAATATTTACATTGAATATGAAAACAAAAAATAAACATTAGGATTTATTTTATAAATGGGTACCATCTTTCAGATGATACAAGAAAATTTAATTTAAAACCTTGCATGATTAATGTGTAGCATTAGAATGTATAGATATTTATTTTTAGTTCCATAATTATTTGCATGATATAATTTTGTTTGTTTTTAATTTTTTTTTTATATAATTGCTTCATTATTAATTTTGATTTAATAATTGAAAGAAAATTATGTTTGGTAGATAGTACTATGTGTTTTACTAATTCAATTTCCAAGAGTTTTTTATAATAGTAGAAAAAAAAAACAAACAAAAAAGATCATAATTATCTAGTAGAGACCTATTGTATTAAAAATATATTCTCAAGGTGGAAATGCGTGGAGTTCGGAGACCAATGATTTTGATCAGAAGCTAATCATTGACTTAGGACAAGTAATGAATGTTACTCGTATTTGGACTCAAGGCAGGCCACATAGTATTGAATATGTTATGGAATATAGTATCAGCTACGGTAGTAATGGCCTTGATTATGCTACCTACAAAGAGCCGGGTGGTGACGTTAGGGTGAGATTTATTTTGTGTGCAAAAATAAATCAATTTCTACTAAATAAATTACCTAATCAAATTAACAATTTTTCATTTTATGAAATCAATTAATCTTTTATTTTGAAAGAAATTAATACAAATATGTGGTAGTTTATTCATTATTTATATAGTTGTTTTATTTACAAACTGGACTGAATCTGTTTTATGAAAGTTAAATTTTAAAATAATACATAATTTTTAAATAGTCCAGACTGATTAGGAAAAAACGTAAGAGAAATTACAAGATAATTGATTTTTGGTGTTAACATTATGTCTAGAAACATACTTATCATCTGCATACCATAATGTGAAAACTTTACAATAACTGGACAGTATCCAATAAAAATCAATGTTTAGTTTTTGGCGAATTTAGTTTAGAATTTTGGCTTTTGGCGAAATTTCAAACTCTTACACTTTAATAAAATTATTGAATAAGATAAAATCAATCTTTATTAGAAAGTAACATCTCAAATGAGAAATTTTTGTGCAGTTTAATATTTAAAGATGTTCACTAAAATTTTTTAATTATGTAACACTTGGACACTTGCAGCATATTTCAATTTTTAGGTGTTACCATCTATAAAATGAAAATTTAGGAGTAGAAAGCTCTAAAAAATACCCTCCTGCACCAAAAATCAATTCTCAGTTTATTTCCATTTTTTCTGTAAATCAAAATTTCGTTTTTAAAATTTAAATGTATTTTTTTAATTAATTTCGGAAAAAATAACATTCTTAGCTTTATTAAAAGAATTTAATTATAAATAATAATCACCACACTATCGCAATTCTATATTACACAAATAATAACAAATTTGATAAGAAAATTACATAATTTTATGTTGTAATTGTTATTGTAATTGTCTTTTTGCTGATTGGCGATTTATTTTTAATTTTAGAAAATAATATTTTCAAAATTAATAATAAACAAAACATTTAAGAAGAGTTATAAATTATTAGTTTTTGGACAATTTTACAATAAATTACACTTACAACATATTTTTGGTGAAGGTTTAGATGGGTATCTACAAATGCTTGAACTATATTACTTCCTTGTAAAACAAGGAAGTATTGTTTTTTTACAGTAAAGTAAGTTTAATTTGCAATTTATTGTATATTGCCTGGTGCACTTTTAAATATGCATGCTGTATATCTTGCCATTGTTTTAATTTTCTCTTATTACGTACATACATATCATTTGAGTTGTTGTATTAATAACATTCTGCATTTTCCCTTTGTAACTTATCAGAAACGTCTTAACTTAGGTACCAATACCTAATATGATTAAATGTAAATGGTGATAGGTACGCCCTTATGTTCACAAATATTTATACGTAGCTAATAATTGTTTTTGCATTTACCATTTTCTAACTGACGGCTTTTTAACTCTTATAAATAATAGGAGACTCGGCATGGGCCCCCGAGTTGACCAATTACTATCAATTTTTAACATTGGATTTGGGTGGACGTTATGAAATTCGGTCTATTGCAACGCAAGGTCGTAGTAAATCTTTATATTTTGCCACCGAATATATAGTACAATTTTCTGACGATGGAGAAGGTTGGAGAAGCATTACTGATACAAAGGGAGATCCTGAGGTGCTGTTAATATTATGCTTAATTAATACTATTCTACTAATGGTATATTGGTCTTTACTGCTTTTTGTACTGCACACTAAATTTTTCAATATAAAAAAAAGTATATTTTTTATATCCAATAACTGTTTTAACTTGCTTTGAAGTGTGTAATATTATAGACTTTCGGCTAACACAACGTAATCAATAATAATAATAATAATTTTCTTTTCATCAGTTTATATAGGTACCTAATTAATTCAATAAATTTTCATTATTTTGTTTAGTGCATCCTAAGGTTGGATGAGTGGTTGCAGTAATAATCATGTGATAGCCGAAAATTTTTATTACCTACACAAAGATATTATAGAAATGCGTAAAACCTAATATACATATTGTGCACTAATATCAAATGTATGGCACCTGAACTTTTTGCATTCTAATACTTAATATTAAGGAAAAGTAACATTAAAATTATCTGGTGGTTGACACTTTTTAATTAAAATTTTCATCAAACACAATGATTAGTTCTTTTATCAATTAAAATGAATTCATTGGACAGATTTTCAATTTTAATGATATTTGAACATCAATTGATTGACAATCAATAAAAGTGATACCTAATTTTAATATATCAGCTGACAAGTTCTATAATATTAAGTTATAAATAAATTCATATTTTAAAACGACTTAATTGCTTTCAAAATATAGGTTAACTTACTAAAATGTAGAAAAAATAACTTTAAACTGTAAATATTCATAATGCATACATTTGAAGGTATTAGTAGCATGAAAGACAAAGTCTGCCAATTACGCAAGTGTTGCCAAAAACATTTCAAATAGCTTTGGTTTGCTTTCACTGTTTATAAACAAAATTATTTTAAGGAAACGTTCAAATTTATAATTTCTTTGGGTGATAGAAATTTGGATTTCCATTTATAACCAAAACTAATGACTTTCGAGTAAGTTCTGACCCTAAACATTTTTTTATTGCAAGAGGTAATTGTATGAACTTCTTGTCACAAAATTCTCTTTCAACTGGAAATTGTCTGTTCTGTGACTGAAAGTACTCTAGCATATGATCTGCCGTGTACGATCCATAACTATAATATTGAAAGTTGACCAATAATTAATTGTTGTTTTGGATAATTTCGATGGAAATCTTACAGCAAATATATTTTAGAAATACATAAATAATAAAATTGTTATCAGTAGATTTGTGGTTTATAGTTTATATATTGATGCCAAGCTAACATTATCTTAGGACAAAAATAACATGACTTGCTTTTCTCACGGTCACTGAAAAACATTAATTCTTAATGTAGAGCAGGATTTATATTATATCCGCTTTTAAATGGTATTTAAACCACAAGCCAAAATTGATCTGTAGGTTATAGGAAAGACACGGAATAGCAATCCATTAATGGAATGATTTTCTCTAATTTAATTAATTGATTACTTCAAAACAAGTTACGCTAAAAATAATTTTACATGTCGGAGAGCGTTCTAAGGATCTAATTTTTGGAAAAGTTCTCCATTACATTTTTCTGATTTGTTTCCTAACTTCTTACATTTTTAGTTTTTCAACATTTTTAATTAGTTTTACTCAAAATAGGCTTATCTATTTTTGTCTCGATATTTGCGATACTTACAGTGACTTGAATAATAATGCATTCATTTCTTTGGAATTAGAATATTTAAACAGAAAACAGCGGTGTTAGCTTACCATTTGATAAAGTACACCTTCAGATCACCAAAAACATAAAGAAGTTTTTAAAAAAATTAACAACAAGAAATTCTAACGTTTAAACAATTTTAATACCTACTAGAAATGATAGTCAAAAAAGAACTCGGACAAGATACACACGTAACTTTGGTTTTGTCAATTTCACAAAAAATTATATTTTTTGGGGTACCTTTATCTCTGATAACCCCACCCAATCGTTTGGACATGTTATTAATAAATTTTAATATTATAGTAATTTAATAGATATTTGTACAGGGTGGCTCAATTTCGATTCTTCTTATGGGGAAATTGGTAACTATAGGAGATATCGAAAAATGGATGGCGCATCCTCCATCTCTTTTTTTGAGAAAAGTTGATTGGTGTAAACCCGAATTCGATATCTTTTCGTTTTCGAGTTATGGCCGAAAGTTCACTTTTTCGACTTTTCGTTAAATGTCGATATCTCGGTTGTTTGTAAAGTTATAGAAAAAATATTTACACTTTCTCCAGACACTTTATAAGGGCAATAAAATGGGCTAAAGAGATTTTAAATATCTTACCTAGTTTTCGAGTTATAATATAAAGTTTTGTTTTTTAAATAGAAACCATAGTTGGCTATGAAATATTTAAATAGAGTTTTTTATCCTGTTTTCAATTATATGTAACATGTGGGGTCTATTATTTCACTTTCATCTCGTTATATTACAAAATGTTAAATAAAAACAAAAGAAGATCGGAAAATTAAAGGTTGACTTTTTCAAAACAAAACACTATACAAAATCATTATTGACATCTAAAACAATTGTCTCCAGTTGTTTTTAAAGAGTGTTTTTAGTACCTAATACTTCGATACCTACTTTTAATTTTTATTTAGTACCTATTACCTATTATTTCACAAGAGTGTCAAATGGCTTATGAAAACTATGAAATATTATAATATAAATGTATAATGGATTGTTTTGATAAATCCAACATTTAATTTTCCGATCTTAATTTGTTTTTATTTAACATTTTTTAATATAATGGGACGAAACTGAAATAATAGACCCCACATATTATATATAATTGAAAAGAGGATAAAAAACTCTATTTAAATATTTCATAGCCAACTATGGTTTCTATTTAAAAAAACATAACTATATATTATAACTCGCAAACTAAGTTAGATATTTAAAATCTCTTTAGCCCATTTTATTGCCCTTAAAAAAGTGTCTGAAGAAAGTGTAAATATTTTTTCTATAACTTGACAAATAACCGAGATATCGACGTTTAACGAAAAGTCGAAAAAGTCAACTTTTAGCCATAACTCGAAAACGAAAAAAGATATCGAATTCGAGTTTAAACCATTAAACTTTTCTCAAAAAAAGAGATCGAGGATGCGCCATCCATTTTTCGATATCTCCTATAGTTACCGATTTCCCCATAAGAGGCATCGAAATTGAGCCACCCTGTACAGATGGTAGTCGATATCTCTCTTATCTATGCTCGATGGTCTAGCTGTAAAGAACCTCAGTAGTTTTACAAAAAATTGTGTGCTATAGTTAGACTTGCACATTAAGCTGTAGGTTCTAAGGGTTAATTTTAAGCATCATAAATTACAATTAAATATTGCTGGATTTAAATTTTTTGTAATTGATTCGTTTTTGGAAATTGTGGAACCACTGTATTGTTATTCATTTTTGATAAAAGTATACATGAATATGCAGTGACGCAAGAAAGTCTCTGTATGATTGGTAATGTTAATAAATAGCAATTATTTGTTACAAAATAATTAACATTAACAATGCTAATAAATTATCTTCCTGAGTTTTCCTGAAGTCATTGTATCTCGGAAACGGTGCGACGAAATGAAAAATGTGAATAAACAAAATTGAAAGGATTGAAATTTACAAAAAAAAATTTCAGATATTATAAGTATTGCTGTAAAAGTAATTTTTATATGACGTAAAAAAAGGTTCCGTACGATACAATTTACATTGCTAAAATATAGGATCGTATGGAGACTTTTTGGATCATTGAATAGAAGTAGCACTTCGATAATTGGCAAACTCGTCTGGCAATGCAATATTAATTTCTATTTGTGCAAACTAAATTTTAACACATATTGACTTGTTTTGTAGTTATTCAAAGGTAACAGTGATGGCGATTCGGTTCATAAAAATGAATTTGAAGTGCCTATTATTGCTCAATGGATTCGGATAAATCCAACAAGGTGGAGAGATAGAATATCTATGAGAGTTGAACTATTTGGCTGTGAATATGGTTAGTTGTGTAAAATGGTGCTAATGCAATTTTTAATTTTTGATATTTTAGAATCCGATGTTTTATACTTTAATAGTACTTCTTTTGTTCGGATGGATCTTTCAAGAGATCCTATTTCGGCTTATCGAGAAAGCATTAGGTTTCGATTCAAAACTTCTATAGCAAACGGAATACTTCTTTACAGTAGAGGTACTCAAGGAGATTATATTGCATTACAATTGAGGGACAATCGAATGTTATTAAATATTGACTTAGGTATTCCTACTATATGTTACAAATTTATAATATAATCCAATTGTATTTATGTATTTTTAGGTTCTGGTATTTTAACAAGTTTATCTGTCGGTAGTTTACTTGACGACAATATCTGGCACGATGTTGTTATATCAAGAAATTATCGTGACATTTTATTCTCGGTTGATCGTGTTGTAGTACAAGGAAGGGTCAAAGGAGAATTTAGTAAATTAAATTTAAATAGAGGAGTAAATTTTAATGTAACTTTATAATCAATAATATAATATGATTTTATTACTTATAGTTTTATGTTGGTGGTATACCTAACATGCAGGAAGGTTTGGTGGTAACACAGAATTTTACCGGTTGTATTGAAAATATTTATTTAAATTCAACAAACTTCATTAGAGATATGAAGCATGCAGGAGATATCGGTCGAACATTACAATATGGAAACGTCAATACAGTTTTTGGTTGTGTAGATGTTCCTCTTACATCGGTAACATTTTTGACTTCACAATCCTTTGCTAGATTGAAAGGTTACGAAGGCGTTAGATCGTTAAACGCATCGTTTGCATTCAGAACATACGAGACAACGGGATTGATGTTGTATCATGGATTTTCGTCTACTGGTCATGTTGCTGTAAGTTTTAATTTTACATTAGAATGTAACAGTTGTCATTTATTATAAAATTTTCTCGCTATTAGATTTACTTAGAAGAAGGAAAAATAAAAGTTGAACTTGCTACACCGAACACTCCTTTAATTAATTTAGATAATTATGACGAACCTTTCAATGATGGAAAATGGCATACCGTTGTTTTAACAATTAACGTTAATTCTCTCATTTTGAGTGTTGATTACAGACCAATGAAAACAATTCGAATAATACAAATTACAACCGGTGGCATATACATGATTGCAGGTAGATAGTTATTTATTTTTGAATGGGAAATATTTGATAATACTAATAATTGTTCATAGGTGGAGTGTCAGGTGCTATAGGTGTAAATGGGCAGAAAATTTCAGGTTTTATTGGTTGTATGCGTACCATAAGTATCGATGGAAATTATAAACTGCCAACTGATTGGACGACAGAAGAATATTGTTGCGCAGGTGAAGTTGTTTTTGATTCTTGTCGAATGGTGGATCGTTGCAATCCTAATCCTTGTGAGCACGGTGGAGTATGTAAACAAAATTCTATGGAGTTTATGTGCGATTGCACTTCCACCGGTTACGGAGGTTCCGTGTGTCATACTTCATTAAATTCGTTATCGTGTCAGGCTTACAAAAATGTGCAAGCGGTAAATCAGAGGGCTCATATAAAGATTGACGTTGATGGTAGTGGACCGCTTGCTCCGTTTCCTGTAACTTGTGAATTTTATTCAGACGGACGTGTTGGCACAATTTTGAGTCATATAAATCAACAAGTTACCCCAGTAGATGGCTTTCAAGAACCTGGTAGTTTTAGACAAGACATAGTATACGATGCTGATGATGATCAAATTGAAGCTTTATTAAACCGTTCAACGATATGTAAACAACGAATTCAATACTCTTGCCGTTCGTCCAGATTATTTAATTCGCCATCAGATGAAGCTAATTTTCAGCCATTTTCTTGGTGGGTTTCAAGACATAATCAAAAAATGGATTATTGGGGAGGAGCTTTGCCGGGATCGCGCAAATGTGAATGTGGAATTTTAGGAAATTGCATTGATCCTACTAAATGGTGTAATTGCGATGCAGGTTATGAAAGTTGGGCGGAAGATTCTGGTGACCTAACGGAAAGAGAAAATTTACCTGTAAAGCAACTTCGCTTTGGCGATACTGGAAATGCTTTGGATGAAAAAGAAGGTCGCTATGCACTGGGACCTTTGATTTGTGAAGGAGATGATTTGTTTAATAATGTAGTCACTTTCCGCGTATCCGATGCAACAATCGATTTACCGGCTTTTGATATGGGACACAGTGGAGATATATATTTGGAATTTAGGACAACGATTGACACTGGAGTTATTTTACATGCAACAGGACCTAATGATTTTATTAAGTTAAGTATATCTAGTGGCGATATGATACAATTTCAGTATCAAGCTGGATCTGCACCTTTAACCGTCAATTATAAAGCAACTTATAAATTAGCCGACGATAGGTGGCATTCAATTTCTATAGAGCGTAATCGTAAAGGGGGTAGATTAGTGATCGATGGTGCTTTGAAATCTGAATTAAGAGAAGATTCGGGTCCAGTGCGGGCTCTTCATTTAACTTCAAAATTAGTTATTGGAGCTACTGTTGATTATAGACATGGCTTTACTGGATGTATTAGAGCTTTGTTGTTAAATGGAAATTTAATGGATTTGAGAAGTCACGCTCGTCGGGGGATTTATGGAGTGTCGGAGGGATGTGTTGGAAAGTGCTCCAGTTTTCCGTGTCTTAATAATGGAACATGTTTTGAAGGATATGATAGTTACACTTGTGATTGTCGTTGGACCGCTTTTAAAGGTCCAATTTGTGCTGACGAAATAGGAGTTAATTTGAAATCCGATTCGTTTGTAAAATATGATTTTATGGGATCCTGGAGATCAACTTTGGCAGAAAAAATTCGAGTTGGTTTCACCACTACAAATCCAAAAGGTTTCCTATTAGGATTTGCTTCTAATATATCTAAAGAATACTTGACCATTATGGTGTCTAATTCGGGGCATTTACGTATTGTTTTTGATTTTGGATTTGAAAGACAAGAAATAATATATCCTCAGAAACATTTTGGATTAGGTCAGTACCACGATTTGAGAGTGTCAAGAAAAAATTCTGGAGCTACTTTAGTAATGAAAGTAGACGATTATGAACCGAAAGAATTTAACTTTAACATTAAAGCTTCAGCAGATGCTCAATTTAATAACATACAGTACATGTATATTGGAAAAAATGAATCCATGACGGAAGGCTTTATAGGCTGTATTTCTCGAGTTGAATTTGATGACATTTATCCATTAAAGTTATTGTTTCAAGAAAAAGGACCACCAAATGTTAAGTCAATAGGCAGTAAGTGATGTTGAAATTTAATTATTTATTTTATGAAAATGTATTGTTTTGTTTAGAACAACATTTACCTGAAGATTTTTGCGGTATCGAACCCATAACTCATCTGCCAGATGTTGCAGAAACTCGTCCACCTCCAATTGTTGACGAAGATAAACTAAAGAAAGCTTATGATCAAACAGACTCAGCAGTTCTTGGAAGTAAGTTGTACGATTTTATATTTGAAAGTTTTTTTATTAGCCAACCCACCTGCTTGAAAGTTTTTTGTTAATAATAATCTGTTTTTAAATTATTAATAAATTAGTGTCAAATATTTGATTGGGGGAACTTTTAATTATAATAAACAAAAGAATTGGTAAGAAAATCAAATTAAATTGTAATAGTAATAAAAACAAAAATTTTATTTTGTTTTAAATATAAAGAGACCCATATTAACATAACATTTGGCAACAAAGGTTTCATTTAAAACTAAACCATTTAACAATAAATTTTATATATATTATTTTAGATATATTTTAAGAATTTTAATACAACAGAATTTTTAGACAACAAAGCAAAACAAATTATTTCAAATATAAATACTTATATTGTTCTTTTTGTAAAAAAAAGGTGGTGGAATGCTAATAAAAAAATTTTTGTTTTGCAATTTTATATAATATTCATAATTGTATTAAAATTGAAAATTGAAAAAAGGTGGTGGAATGCTGTTCCAATGCGTTCTATGACAAAAAGAACACTGCCGTAAAATGGGGTGAAATTGATCAATTGTGTGATCAAGTGATCAATTTCACCCCACTTTAGGGTGGTTCTTACAATATTATTAAATATCAAACCCAGTGGCGTAACAACTCTGTTTGGGGCCCGTGTATATATTTAGCACAAGACTACGGGGCCCCCTAGAGGGGTGGCATAAATATCTATGTTTCCCCTCTCCCTACACATATGTGTAGTTACTTAATTTGTCTAATGTTTGGAAAACCCTTAAGTTAAATTAGTACCTAACCGAATTTTTTGTACGTAATTTTATTTTTTGAAAAATGTTTCATTATTTTATCGATTTTTTTATAATAATTAATAACAATGAGTTTTTTCAAAACTGGTTATAGTTTTCACATGGTAATTGAAAAGATACAAGAGGATCGTGAACTGACAAAGCATATTTTAACAAATTTTAGCATTCAATCCAACGTTATTTATTAGCTTATCTATCCCTTAAACGGTAGAGGATCTAGTAATAAAGTAATAAATTTTAAGTATTTTAAATGGATGAAATACGAGTAAATGGGTTCATTTACTACTTTGTCGGTCTGTAAAAATATAATATTATTAATGTATTTGATTTAAATAATTTGTATTTTAATAAATTTTAATGAAATCGCGGTTTAGGCCCAGTGCAATTAAAAAAAATATTCTAAAGAAAACATCTCAGAATTTATTAAAAATAATGCGATTAACAATCGTCGATTATATTAATTTAATTTAGCTATAAAGTAAAGAAAAAGTGAAAGATTGAGATCTTTAATGCAGTTCTTGCGGATGGCCCTCTAGGTTCTGAGCTTTCTTGTAAATTAATTTATGCGCCTGGTTAATTGCTTAGGTTAATTGCCTACTTTTAAAAAGTTATGTATGCTTAGGCAGGTGAGGCGGTGGGGGCCCTTTTCGTAGTTATGCTTATAACAAGCAATCCCTATCAATATTTGTTAACATTAATAATTTAGTTTTATTGTTTATTTAAAATATGATGTTGTTTTTAGGCAAATTGAATTTTATAGGGGCCCCTTCGTAACTAGTTGGTTCCGGGGGACCGTGTTTTCTGAGCACCCATAACACCCCGTTGTTACGCCGCTGATCAAACCAAAAAAGATGGCACATTTTGCCTGAGTACATAAAATTATATTATGAATGCTGGAAAGACACTTTTTAGCAAATTATGTAGACTACGAGCCCAGATCGCTCATGAATTGGACCAAAAAATATATAATTGAATTTTATTTTTATTTTAATTCATTAAATATTTATTCGGATAAATAAAATTTGGTTACATATTGCATACATGTGCGACTGGGCTCGTATTCTTCTTATGACTTGTCAAGAATGCAACACCAGAAGTATATTAATATGTAAAAATCATCAATTGGATGATTATTTCATAGTTGGAAACCTTGTTTTTTTTGCCTGTTATGTTCTATTATTGTCCTATTTATGCCCAATTTCTTCACCTTGAGATATCTATCGGATATAGAATCTGTCTGACAAGTTAATCAAGTAACCAATCAAATTTTTGATTTATTAATTTGAATTTGAATTGCGATTATCTGGTTGTCACTTTATTAATTTATCGGGCGGATTCGTTATACGATAGATATCAGCAGGTGAAGAAATCGGGCATTAGAAAACAAAAATTATGAAGCAACTTTTCTGTCTGGAGTCTAATAAAAAAAATATAGTGGTAATTTTTATTTGTAATAAATTGCATTAAACATTTTATTTCCTTTACAGGTGTTTTGGCAATCATTTTTCTCGCTTTAGTGATATTAGCAGTTATAATTGGCAGATATTTACATAGGCATAAAGGCGAATATTTAACTCAAGAAGATGCCGGTGCTGATAATGCAATTGATCCTGATTCTGCCGTAATTCATGGAACTACCGGTCATCAAGTACAAAAGAAAAAGGAATGGTTTATATAGTATTTCAAAATTACTTATCTAATTAAAGTTAAACATTATGTTAGTTTCTTATAGTACAATATATCTTCGATAGATATCTACAATATTGAATACTGCAATTTCAATAATAAACAACAAATTAAAGATGTCCATGACCGAATTTAAATCTAGGTCATTTTCACTGCCGCTTTCTCAAAAACTTTTTCTAAAAAATTTATTACCTGCAATCAAATGCACTTCAATAAAATTGTCAATTTTTCTTCAACTACTTTTAATTTAAATGAAATACTATACCTATTGTATATTATTATGCAAGCATAAAGCTACATATTTTTGTATTATAGTCTACACAAATTAAAGTGTTTTATAAAGTATTATTTGTTAGACACAAATCCACATGGTTGATAATATTTATAACGTAGTAAACTTAATTTTTTAAATAGTTTAAAGTAGTTTTAGTTTTTTTAATTAAAATTTCTAAGTATTAATTTTTCCGTCCATTTTTATTGTTTTTAATTTTAATTAATTTATAATTATAACTCAAATATTTTTTCAAGTTGTATATAATTTTTTAAACGTTTTTTTCATGTACAATGAAATTACACTGAAGAACTGATCTTCCATACAAGTATCTGATGCCTTTATTGTTTGGCATTTTTAAAGAAACAATTTAATTGTTTTAATTTCTATTATTTTTTTATGTATTCTTTATTTTATAAATAAAAACTTGAAAGTTCTGTACAATTCATTATAGTGTATTTATTATTATTTTTTTCATAATATTTTGTAGTTTCAGTAAGCATAGTGAAAATTATTGTTCACACCTTTGAGACATTGACATAGCATTGCTCATTTCTTTTTTGCTCAACTGTCAATAACTTTTTAAAAATTCAAATGTACATACCTACACATAAATTTCATATAATTTTTACTCCTCATTCTGAAAATCGGTTTTTATGTATTTTCTCTGCTCAAATCCCAGATTGCATACAAGTTGGCATATTTAGAAAAATAACAGCGAAATATACAATGTAATAAACAAAAATTTGAACTTGAGACTTTTTAGATGCATAATTTACCCACAACTGATATGCTTTCCTGCAAATTCAAGTTGACTCACAGATTAGTATTTTTTTAACTTTTAGACCAGAATTGAAAATAAAGCTGGTTACAATATAGACAAAGTAGTAATTATTGGGATTATACAACATTTTAATTTTTCATTTATATTCAACTGATGAAGAATAAATTACTTTATCCTAAGTGCAAGTACTCCAAACGAATAATATGTGTCTCATTGAAAGGTACACCGAGTTAAATTGGAATAATTTCATTTGGTTTCACTTTGCTTACAGTGTGCACATGCATTAATGCTTTCAAGTTGTGCGCTTGGTAACAGGTACGGATACAGGAGGGAGGTGCAATGCCTCCCTAACTCACCACCAAAGTACTTAATTTTGACCAATTTTCAAAATTTTAAATTTGCTGGGTAGTGCAAATCTCTGTTGTACACGAAACAACCAATGGACTACTAACTAGACAACTAGAGTAATTCGTCATGTTTTATGCAATTTATTTCCCAAAGTTTTAAAGAAATTTAATAATCATTTAGTCCAGTCTGTATGTACAAAAAAATCGCTGAAATTGCATTAATTATAAGAAGCAATTTTCTTTAGCCAATCGATAGGGGGGGTCATTGGTAGTCTAAAACAAAAAACTGGAGAAAATCGCCATGTTGCTTTTTCCGCCATCTTGAATTTATGGGTTGATTTTTGTTTATTTATTAAATAACTCGATTATTTTCAACTTTACGGTAAAAATGCTAAGAACCAAACTTGTTGGAAATTTAATTTCTCATACCTTTTGTTATAACCTCATTTTCCGTACGATCGATATTTTGGTATCTACAGGCGACAAAGTGGTTTTTCCGCCATCTTGAATTTAAGGGTTGATTTTTGTTTATTATTATTATTATTAATAACTGGATTATTTTCAACTGCCCTTTTTTTACATCCTTGATTTTTATACCATTTTGTTTCATTTTCCAGTTGACAACAAAGGAGATAATGCAATTATCTACTTTCATTCCCACTTCGTTGCCTGTAGATACAAAAATATCGATCGTACGGAAAATGAGGTAATGACAAAAAGTATAGGAAATTAAATTTCCAACAAGTTTGGTACTTACCATTTTTACCGTAAAGTTGAAAATAATCGAGTTATTTAATAAACAAAAATCAACCCTTAAATTCAAGATGGCGGAAAAAGCAACATGGCGATTTTCCCGAGTTTTTTGTTTTAGACTACCAATGACCCCCCCCCCCCTATCGATTGGAGAAAAAAAATTGCTTCTTATAATTAATGCAATTTCAAATGTACATACTGACTGGACTAATTACCATTACCAATAATTTATTACCATAAATAAGAGATTAGAGGGTCAGGGCAAACTGACCATAAATGTTTATAAAAATTATTCGTTTCCTATAGTCGACTTCTTCAATTTTATAAAGTTTTTAGCATTTTAGTTAGAAAAAATTGTATTTTGGTACAGATAATTTTTGCAAGCCCTGTATACAAAGTAGCTTAAAAACCAGTGGTAAAAATCATAACCTATAATTTGGCTTTTCCCGCCAAACAAGTATTCGTTTGTTACTCGCTATTTTGTTGTTGCTTTTTTTGATTTTTATTATTTAAATTCAACCAAGTAAATTAAACAACAACATTATGCCTGCAATGGATATCGCAGATGTCGATCAACGTCTTCGTGAAATTCAAAGTGAATATTTAGATTTCTTAGACGATGAGGTATTGGATTCTAGATTGAGGTAAATCTGTAGTATTATTTACACTAAATTGTTTTAGGCTGATCAAGGTAAATATGCACAGCTTGTGAAAAATATGGTCGCGGAAGAGTCTTGCCGTTTGGTAGTGAACGTAAACGATTTACGGAGAAAAAATCCTAATCGTGCACAATTGCTTCTTAGCAATTCGTTTGAAGAACAAGTTGCTTTTCAACGTGCTTTGAAGGAGTATATTGTTACCGTGGCTCACGAATATGGAAAAGATAATCGGGAATTTTTTATTGGCTTTGAAGGTAGTTTTGGAAATAAGCATGTTACACCTAGAACACTTAATGCTAGATATTTGGGAAATTTGGTATGCGTAGAGGGCATCGTTACAAAATGTGAGTTGCAAAATAAATAATTTTATCTTATTTTATCTAATTATTTGTGTTAGGTTCTTTGGTTCATCCAAAAGTAGTACGCAGCGTTCATTATTGTCAGGCAACACGTAAAGTTATGGAACGCCAATATACCGATTTAACATCTCTAGAAGCATTTCCTTCGTCATCCATATATCCTACACAGGTTAATTTCCATAACATGTTACTTATTGTGTAATTTTGAATCACTTTAATAATAATATAGGATGAAGATGGAAATATCCTTGAAACCGAATATGGTTTATCTCATTACAAAGATCATCAAACACTTTCTATACAAGAAATGCCCGAAAAAGCTCCTGCCGGTCAATTGCCTCGATCTGTCGATATTATTTGCGATAACGATTTAGTCGATTGTTGCAAACCTGGAGACAGAATCCAAGTTGTAGGTAACTATCGTTGCTTACCTAACAAGCAAGGCAGTTTTACATCTGGAGCATTTAGGTAATAATAACAAAAGTGATTTGCCACTTTGTTAAAGTATAACTTGCATTTTCAGAACAATTGTGATAGCATGTAACATCAGTCAATTAAGTAAGGAAACAAATACAGCAATTTCTAGCGACGATGTAGCCAAATGTAAAAATTTGGCTAAATCAAATAAAAACGTTTTCAATCTTTTGGCCAAGTCGTTGGCGCCATCCATTCACGGTCACGATTATATAAAAAAAGCTATCTTATGCTTGCTTTTGGGGGGCATGGAAAAAATTTTACCAAATGGAACCCGACTTAGAGGCGACATTAATGTGTTACTTATTGGTGATCCCAGTGTGGCCAAATCGCAATTACTACGCTACGTTCTTTGTACTGCACCTAGAGCTATACCCACCACGGGTCGTGGTTCTTCTGGAGTAGGTCTTACTGCTGCAGTTACAACGGATCAAGAAACTGGAGAAAGACGCCTCGAGGCTGGAGCCATGGTGCTAGCAGATAGAGGTGTTGTATGCATAGACGAATTTGATAAAATGTCTGATATGGATCGTACAGCTATTCACGAAGTTATGGAACAAGGACGAGTAACTATAGCTAAAGCTGGTATTCATGCTAGTTTGAATGCTCGATGCTCTGTATTGGCTGCCGCTAATCCAATTTTTGGAAAAGTTAGTCTCGATTTATTATTTCTTTTTGGTGTACTTAATAAAAACATTAATTTACATTATCTATATTTTTAGTACGATCAATACAAAACTCCCATGGAAAATATTGCATTACAAGATTCTTTGTTATCACGTTTTGATTTACTATTTGTAATGTTAGATACTGTCGACGAAGATCACGATTTAATGATATCTGATCATGTTGTTCGTATGCATCGATATAGGTAAACCATAATATTTTCTTAGTTTTTTAGATTGAATTTTATGACAATGTCTTTGAAATCGAGAAATTCTCGATTCAAATAGTTTCTCAGATTTTATTATTACAATTTGTGCTATCTTCTGTTTCTTTTTATGCAACTTATTTTACTAATGTTTTAGAAATCCCACCGAACAAGATGGTGAAGTATTGCCAATGGGATCGGCTAGCGATATGTGGAGCACTCAAAACTTGGAGGTTTCAGAAGAAGATAAAAATACTCCAATGTATGAAAAATACGATCCACTCCTTCACGGTGGTAAACGTAAAGCCACAGACAAAATCCTCAGCGTAGACTTTATGCGTAAATATATTTATTTTGTTAAGATTATGAAACCTACCTTAACAGATGAAGCATCAGAAATAATATGTGACGAATATTCAAGGTTACGATCCGAAGATGTTATGGATAACGATGTAGCTAGGGTGAGCCACTTTTCTTTTGCTTATATATTTTTTCGCAAGTTTAAAATATAAATGATAAGAAAAGTATTGCTATATGATCAAGTCGCAGTAGTGGAAACTGTGTTCCAAATTTCAGTTCTCTAATGCCCGTAATCGCCAACTACAAATAGCACTATTTGTCGAATAAAATGACATTATTACAATGCAAAATCTTGTTTTTATTCGACAATTAGTGCTATTTGTAGTTTGTGAATACGAGCATAAGATGTGGGAAAGTTTATTAAAAATAAATTTAAACAAGTGCACGAAAATATTTTCACACACCCTGTTCACATTGAGTTAAATAAAAGCTTTTAAAAATACAAAATAAAAGTCTTTTGATAATGCGATTTATTTCGATAAAGTATTGCCTACAAATTTTAACAGATCAAAATAACTAAATTTAGTTATTTGTAATTTTACAAGTGTTTGTTTTCTAATGTAAACTTTAAAAAACTATTTGCTTTATTATAAGTGAAAGTATGTTACACCCAATAAATATTAAATTTACATCATTAACATTTGCCTTCATAGATAGAAAAGAAACCAATGTGTTAACCACACTGGGATCCCATGGACTATTATTAAAATTTCTGTGAAACATGAGCCGTGGATGTTCTTTTTGCACTCAAAATTATTTTTTTTATTATTATTGTTGTTGCTGTGACACCTGTGACTTGGAGCATTCTAGCCATCTATCAGATTTTTAAAAACGTATTTATCTCGAAATGGTAACAAAATCTCATATTCAAGCCTAAATTACTGCATGTTGAAAACAATTTTAGTATAGTACAAAATGAAATTGTACACCAATAGATTGGTCAACTTAATTTTGCCCAGAGGTGGACAAAATACAGTTTAAAAAGACACTTCTCATTTCAAATGTAAATATATTCATTCCAGATCTTAATTGCCATTTTCTATTTAAAAAGTACTATCATATCTATGAATTTTATTTACCTTGCTTTATCTTTGTGATTTAATCAAAAACAATGCAATATTTTATTAACGTGTTATATTTTTAATTAGACACAACCAGTAACGGCAAGAAGTTTGGAAACAATGATTCGCTTAGCTACTGCTCATGCAAAAGCTCGCATGTCACCTACAGTAACAGCTGAAGATGCTTATGCAGCTATAGAATTAGTGCAGTATGCATATTTTAAGAAAGTACTGGAGAAAGAAAAACGTAAAAGGAGACGTAACTCGCAGGAAGATTCATCTGATAATGAAGACGATGATCAAAGACCGAGAAGGAAAACAAAGGTAACAATAATACAATTGATTTAAAAAAAAAAACATTTTATTGTAATTTTTTAGAGAACCCAAACTGCGGGAGAATCTGAAGAGTTAATTATTCCCAGTCAAAGATCTTCTCGCAGTCAAACTCTTCACGCAACAAATGGCACTCAACCATCCTCGAGTACCGAAAATATGTCAGCTCCTGTAGAAGAAATGGAAGTTGATACTGATGAGGCAATTATTGAAGCAGAAAGGTATGATTTTGGTTTTTAATATAAAAATTAATTAGCTACCTTAATGTTTTTTAATGCAGATTATTGATCTTCAAAAGTCATTTGTTCCGCATATTCAAAACTGCTCGAGCACAAGATTTACCTTTATCTCAAGTACGTGAGAGTATCAATTCCGAAATTAGTACTTCATTTACGACAAGTGAGTTCGCTGCTGCTATAAAAAGAATGACGGAAGACAACCAAATAATGATATCAGGCGAAACTGTATTTTTAATTTAAAATTGAAATTATCGAACATACTCTAATATTTTATTTAGAATTATAAATAAGAACCAGCAAAAGGTAGTTTATTTCAAAGTTGTATGAATTTCTTGTAAATTTAATAGCATTTTCATGTTTTTTTAAAACTTATTTTAATATTGTATTACATAAAAATAGTTTTATTAATATAAACTTCAAAAATGTTTAAAAAATTTATTTATTTTCGCCATTCTCGATCGTGTCTTCGATTTTTATGATGATCTTTGTAAGGATGTGAACGTTGATTATTTGGATAACCTCTTTGTCTTCCGTAAGAACGATTATCATTGTATCGGTTGTTTCGTTGATTGCCTTGATCAAATGACTTGTGTGGAGTAGAAGCCATCACAGTGTTTTGATGAAATAATCGGTTATAATCCCCACTGAAATTTGGCAAATTATGACTTGGCAACAGATTATTTCCCATTTCTATTAGCTGATCAAACAGATAGTCATTGGTTATGTGATATTGTTGTGTTACGTTTGGTTTATTTCCTGTTCTTGGTTTAATATTAATTCTTTTATCGTATAACATTATTCCGTTAAGTAAGTCTACTGCGTAATTTACCGATTCAATGTGTTTAAATGTAATAAATCCATAACTATTTTGCTTGCCATCCTTGTCTTTAGGTATGTGCACTTTTTCTAAAGGTGCAGATTGTAAAAACAATTCGTATAGGACCTCCTCCGTAACTTGACTAGATAGATTACCACACCATACTGTTCGCTGATCGTCGTCCATTCTCTTTCTAAAATATTGATATTTATTATGTTCTTACATTAATAAAGTTACTTATACCGAGTGGTTTACTTGGTAAGAATTTTTGTCATAGCATTTTTTAAGTCAGTACGATGCATGTGGACAGTTTACCTGAACCACTGAATAATTAACGAGATACCGCATAAAAAAAAATTATGTATGAAATTTGCAAAATTACAACTATCTGGGTTTTTTCTAAAGTTTTGTTCCTACTTAATATTGAAGTTCTAATTATAAAATATACTCAAAAATAGGCAGCGACTTCAATACTATGCTAATATGATACTAATGGTATTGGAACAAAATTTGTTTGCTCTTATCATGAATTTTGTCCACGCGCAAACTTGGAATGTCTTTCACGCTTATACTATTGAAGATAAGTAAAATATGATCTGGACTTTTTTAATAAGAAATTTAATTCCCACTAAATACTGTATAATTAATTTTCGTATATTTATTACAGTTTGTTTCGAGTGTAAGCTACTTCTCTTTACAGTACAGTCTCGGTAATCCGAACTAATAGAAACCTGGCCTCATTCGGATTACAGAGAAGTTTGGATTACTGGATCAAGTTAAAAAACGAAATTTTTAGAACAATTTTTATTTTAAAAATAAACGAACCTCAAAATAAATTCTACTATGCTTAGAAAAAATAAAATTATTTTTTAGAAAAATAATTTGTAATTACGGTTTATTCTTTGCAACCAATTCCTTTTCAATTGCTTCTTCTTTAAATTAATCATACAAAAAATTTTATGAGATGGATTTTCACATGCCCATCTTTAAAAAAATTGTTAAAACTATCGACAACTTTTTGTAGTTAACAGTTTCAGCAGTTTATAGTGCTTATGTATTGCATTACATACGTATCTTTTCACCTTAATCCGAATATTTTATTAGTTGTGTTCGGATTATAACTATTTGTGCGGACTACTGAGTTTTTCTTCTTATGTTCGGATTACTGGATGGTCGGATTAGCGTGTGTTTGGATTACCGAGACTGTACTGTATATCTCTTTCATTCTATTTTTTATTTACATGTCCAACTAGTTGAACCAATGTCCAGTAATTTCAGGTCTCTAGTAGGATGTAGGGAAGTTATTAAAATAACTTCTTTCTCAAACAATTCAAGATAAGAACAAATTTTGTTCCGATACCGTTTGTTGCATAGTGCTGACGTCAAACTTCATTTTAGAGTATTTTTTATAATTAGAACTTCAATAATTACTTATTGAAGTGTAAACCATGAGTAGTTGAGCAAAAATTAAGATAGCTAGTGCGATCATACTGTTTCACATTTCTCACATAATTTCTTTTGTTATCTAAATACCCCATTGATTTTTTAACTAAAAAAAGTTTACTATACAGTCACGAACAAATTTTTGAAATGAAAACCTAATTTCTAGAAATATAAAAAAATTAAATTTGCAATTTATAAATCAAAAACTTTTATAAGTTAAAATACCAAATCAAAAGCCTAATCATTACAAAACATTAGTTTATCACTTTCTAATCTCCGTTACTGAAAAATCGTTTCGATAATTTTCAATATCAATGCCGGTTTAAAAATAATACATAATTTTAAAAATCAGCAACGCCAAATGGAACACGGAGGGGGGGGGTTAAAAATAACTTATAAATATTGAATTCACCATAAGTGGACCAGTCGGTCTGTATAATTATAAATTAAAAAGCTCTTTTCTCGAAAATTAATATATTTTATGCGAACTAGTTTTGACTGTCTTCTTCGTCAGCATATCCTATTAAAAAGAGTATAAAACTTGATATAACAGTTTAAAAGTAATAAAATTTGTTGAAATATTCGAGTTAATGTGTTTTAATATTTAAATTTTAGACAGTAGTTATGCTAAACAGTGTAATTAAAAAAAAATTTTAGACGAAGACAACTGTCGAAACTAGTTCACATAAAATATAATATTAATTCTAGAGAAAAGTGTTTATTTTATATTTATACATAACCTCTAGGGGCCCAATAACAAAATGTACGTTTGCGTTTCGCATAACTAATTTTAATTGATATGTCGTCAATGTGAAATTAAAACAATCATTTACCTTATTAATTGATAATTATATTTTATCCTACCCGATAATAAAATTAATAAAATGTATCAATTTATTATTGACGAAGCAATTCAACTGACTTAAAAATTTTATACAAATGGAATCTGCTGCCAATTGCTACAAAAATCACCATAACTAAAATTGAAATTTAAAAAATATTTTACACCTGAAGTAAGATACTTTTACTTCGCCCCCTTTCTATGCTCAGAGTAATTAAACTATGAAACATAAAATATTTACATCGATAATACAATATTATTTCTCCAATATTATAAAGAACTATTTTTGTTTGAGGATCACTGGCATAAATAAAAAGTCACCATATCTTCTGTTTATTTGACAATGACAACACCGTTCGAACTGTTCGAACAATAAATTATTATTGATTGCTTTTCGCGTTTACTAAAGTTTTGATAAATTATATTTTGTAGTAAAGTAATATTTTACTGTAGTGCAACTAAAATTATTACGGAGTGTTAACAATGAGTTAATAATTTACTATTACGATTGTGAAATCAGCCACTTTGCTTTATATATTTTGTGTTAATATAAGAAGAATAAACTTAATTTTTAACATAAAAAAGCAAAGCGTCTGTAATAATGAATGCTTTTCAGAATTGCTACGACACATCGGATTCGGTTCCTTTATATCTTCCTCAACAATTGTACTTAAAACCGATTGCTCGCTTAAACATTTCTCTGCAATTACCGTCGAGGATGTTAGGTAAAAGTGTATCAAATTGGGAGGCAATGGAAAAGTTGCGATCTATGATTAAACCAGAAAAATTTATTACGTTGAAAGTTACAAAAACAAACTTGGAATTTATTAGATTCGAAGCAGAAGTCGACACTAAAATTATATTGGAGAAGGTGATTGCAAAGTTGGACAATAAAATGATTAAACTGAAGGATTTTCCCGAATTAATGAAGCTTCATGCAGGTGAAACTAAATTGAAATTCCCAAGTCGTCACGTTTGGGATTCGTTTTTTAGAGATGCAAAAGATATGAATGAAATGAAACCTGGCGAGAGACCAGATACAATTTATTTATCAAACTTGCCTATTAAATGGTTTGTTCCATATCATTTATCGGGCGAAGAAGATGCTAAACCTGCAGAGAAATTATTTTTTCGTGTGTTTGAAAAGTTCGGACGTATTCGAAATATTGATGTGCCAATTTGTGATCCGTATCGAAATAAAATGAAATCGGAAGTGTCAGGAATGCATATGTACGATTTTGACGAAATGCACTATTTTGAAGGCTATATTCAATATAAAGATTACATCGGTTTTACGAAAGCAATGGATGCTCTACGTGGAATGAAGCTATTACATAAAAGTGAAAATGATGCTTATAGTGTTAACATAAATGTCGATTTTGATAGAAGCAAACATTTAAGCGATGCATCTATTCGTAGAAGAGAGATTGTTAGGGATAGATTGGTTAAAAAGGAAATTGAGAAGGAAGAAAAAGAAAAACATCAAGAGGAAGAAGAAAATTGCAGGATCCAAGCTGAAAGGTTATCATTATGTTACAAAATAGTATGGATTATTTTGCCTAGTATTTTGCGTTTTATCTTTAGTTCTTTTTTATACATTAGCCTGGTAGGACGTGCAATACTAGACAATAATAGTACAGTAAACTCTCTCTTAGTGGACATTTCTCATAAGAGGATAACTCTATTAGCAGACACTTTTTAGGAACCGACGACTGATTTTGCTAATAAAAGTTTTTTTCTTAAGCGAACAACCACGAGTGTCCACCCACTTAAGAGATATTTCACTAATATTATTTTTTTATTTATTATTATTTATAAGTGTTAACGCCACATTTATACAATAATAATTAATTTCAAGCAACTGAATAACTCCTAAGATCTATTAATCTAATCATATCAGTAAAAATCAATTTACTGAAATAATTTAAATTAAAGCTTATATGCTTTACACTTATCATAATTTTGTACAAAATCAATTCACAATAGAATTTCGTTCGCTTGTGTATTGAAGAAAAGTTTGTTTTCATATAGGTACTCTAACGTTTGTCCGTCCTTCTGTTTTAAGTCTTGTTCTCCTGTAACACGTAAAGTCGTCGTGCGATTTTGTTTATTTTTAGTTGTTTATTTTAACATGTCTTAATAAGTATAAATATAAATTTTATTTAAATAAATTATTTTTGTACTAGCTAGCAAACTTCTCGTACAATGTTACTATTTTTTATGTGGGCACTGATGGGTAAATTATTTCTGGAGCTGTAATCGATGAATTGCCTTAAAATTTAAAACATGTTCAGAAAACTAGTAGTTATCTGGTGAGTGAGCAGTTTTCTTTTTTCTTTTCTGTTGATGAAAAAAAATTTTGAATTTATTGTACTAAAATTAGCATAATTTTTTTATGGTATTTGAACTATATTTCGAAAAACGCTTTGCTCATCAGAAAACTATTAGTTTTCTGGATATGTTTTAAATTTCAAGTCAATCCATCAAATATAGTCTGAAAAATCGTGTACACCGTTTTAAAAATGTAGTTTTTAGATAAACGCGTTTCAAATTTGACGACTAACTTTTTCAGTAACATTGTTACACTTTCATATCATAATTAATTTGGGACTTAACAATTTGTTTCATTTGAAGTACTTAATCTCAAAAAATATTTTAAACACCTCTCTATAGGACAACCCCTTAAATAACTGTGGGATCTAAATGCAAAAACTTTTTTCTAAAAAAGCTTATTTAAAGAAGTTCAATCCTGTCCATCAATGGATAGAGAAGAAGTACACATTTTTGTGTTTTTTCTTAGCTTTGAATCTTTAAATTCTTTCTTGTTCCTTTTTATTTTCTCATCGTATTGAGGTTTCTCACTGAGTTTCGTGACTGGTGGTACTGTATAAAATTATGACAAGTGTATTGCTACTTTTAATAAATTACTTAATGCAATAAAGGCCCAAGCACAAAAATCTATTAAAACTGTCTAGAATTTATATTTTTGTTTATTAGCTTTTTAATTACATATTTATAATATCGATGGCCTCAAATCAATAGGTACCTCGTAAGTTCCATTGTACCAAAATTTGGATTTATGCGGCAATAAATGAAAATAGTTGTCGCCAGGGCATTGTGAAGCAGTAGGAATATTTTTAAACTTATGCTTATAGTCATAGCAAACTTGTTGACGTTCAAAACAATAATAAAATAAATTACTAGAGTGCATTTAAAATTGTTTTTCAAGTCCTCTGCAAAATTTATCAATTTCTACTTACGAGGTATTGATTTGAGGCCATCGATATGTCATTAAATAACTAATTAAGGTTGTTAAGAAGGAAATTGAAATAAATGAGAAGTTCTTGAAATTTTTACAGTACATTATTTGCGTAATAAAAAATTTTTTGGCAAAGTTTGAACTTAATCTTGTTCTTAGTTATCGAGATAAAAAATGTCAAAGTTACATTGTGGTCGCATTGATTTAAACGTCATTATTTCGACAATCGGAAATGTCAGCATTACCAAAAATTGTCAAAATATTTATGAAAGTCTTATAAATAAATATACCAAACTTCAAAAAAGTCATGTTTTTAGTTTCTGAGAAAATTAAATTACTATTCCAAAAAGTGTAAAAAAGCTATCAAGATTTAGTAAATCATTGCAACATCTGATTTAACCCATTCATTTTTTCACCATTATTTTTATATTTATGTTTATATTTTATTTATATTTTTATATTATTTTTATACATATTTATCTAAAATCTTGACAGCTTTTGAACTACTTTTCAGAATAATAATTTAATTTTCTCAGAAACTAAAAACATGACTTTTTTTAAGTTTGGTATACTTATTTATAAGACTCATAAATATTTTGGCAATTTTTAGAAATGCTGACATTTCTGATTGTCGATTTAATGACCTTTAAATCAATATGAACTTTACCATTTTTTTTATCGATAACTAAGAAAAGAAAAAAAATAACTAAGTTCAAACTTTGCCATAATTTTTTTATTACGCAAATAATGTATTGTAAAAATTTCAAAAACTTCTCATTAATTGTAATTATTATAATTATATTTAATTAAAACTGTTTAAACGCGCCATCTTAGTTCGAGTAACGTTCGGATTTATTTATTTCGTTTTCATTCATTATTATATTACTTAACAAAGTGTTAAATTAACAAGTTATACACTTTTCACAAATAGAGAATAATTATATACCTAAGTATAAGAACTAAAAATTCTCGCAATTCAGCGAAACAGTGTCATCAGTGCAATGAGTTCCAATCACGCTGATGGCATTTCACCGCTGAATCGCGATTGAGAGTCTTTCTTTAAACCAGAGCCCTCTTTGAGATTCTCAGTTCTCATTAATTTCATTTTCCTTCTTAACAATCTTAATATGGAATATTACATGTGCTACTGTATTACCACTACATCTGCCAACAAACTATTAATTTAATTTTCGTTTGTGCAACTTTTAGATGAATTTTCTTGGTAATAAAAATAAACTGCTTGAAGTCATTACAGTCATACTTACATACTGTTATTGAAAGTAGTTTTATATGTTTTATCATTTACCTTAATTTGAATATTACAAAAGGAGAGTCAGATGTGCCCGTCGCCGATTCTAGCGGTGATTTTTAACCGTAGTTCTCTTATGTAACTTACCTATGATAGTACGATACATACACAAACATTTTATTGAAAAAATTGACATAATGATATAAAAAACGACAATAAATTGAAACAATTTGTTTAGGATTGAACTGGCAAATTATCTACTTGGAATTGTCAGCAAAAATCCCGTCTGAAGATGCCATGGGTGCAAAACTCACGAAAATCTAGGTTGATGTGAGTAACAATTTGTTTTAACTTGGTTCATATTTTTGCAAAGAAACATAACTGATACTCATCCTAAATTTTTGTGAGTTGCAAGTCTGTATCCATCGGATATTTTTCTCATTGTTTGTCTCTTAACTTTTAGTTTTACTGTATATTATTATCTCATTGATTGTGTCTCTACACATGGATCTGGCACGGACGTGTGTTCTAGAATATTATGTATACGATTATTATTTAATGCTAGTGGGAACGAAAAAACACCATACAAAAATTTTAAAAAGCATGCAGGAAAATCGCAAGATTTGAACCACCTTCTTTAAGTTTACAAGATTTAAATGATTGAGCTATGCTGCTACTTGGATTATTGTAGCTCTTACAAGATTTAAATCATATGCATATCATACATGTAAATTTTTGACATTATTTTATTTCTGAACGAATGCGTGACTGTCAAGCCTACAAATTTTGACACAAATTCTTGTCTTATTGAGGACTAGACAAAAAACCACTGCTTAAATCATCGTCGAGCACGTCTGGCTTCTACTACAAAAAAAAGTAATAAAAAACTCTCTGGATGATAATAATATAAACTAATATAATGATTTAAAAATAATTCGAATCTCAAGTATTTTTATCAAGTATCAATATTAATTGGAAACCAATGGTTTTAAAGAAGGAGTGGGCAACCCTTGAGCCAACTCGGGTTTATGTTAAAACAATTATATTAAAATAAAATAATCGCTAGATACGTGGTTTGGGTAGTGTTAGGGCTTGTTCACAATGTACATAAGACATAAGAAATACATAAAACGTAAGAATTACAAATACAAATAAGACCTTAATCGAATATAGAATGATACTGAAGATATTTTGTTATATACAAAAGAATATTCTACGTCATGCAGTTTAAGATTTAAACTTTATTCAGTGCTCATGCTCCACTAAACTTTTATTTGTTTTTATATTTTTAAGTCTTATGTACGTTTTATGTCTTACGTACATTGTGAACAAGCACTAACTCAATATTAACCATATCAATATTTTAGAAAAACTAAAAAACGATATTAAAATTGTTTTTGCTTGTAATTATTATTATATTCTTAATTAACCCTTTGAGGTACGGAATTTTAGAAAATAAAAAAAGTTGCATAGATATAATATTTAAGTAAATTGATTTTACTACTAATTTTAAACCTCTGTTCTACTAGTAGGTGTATCTTGCACACCTTGCATATTTACATATCGAAAAGGTGGAACACTTTTAATCCCGCAATGCTCGAATAATCTAAAAAGTTAAATCCTTAATAAAAATTTATCCGCTAGGGGAACTTGACAATTAAGATTAGCAAAAAATAAGCTTTATTTTAAAATCGGGATAGAAATTAGAAGAATTTTCAAAACCTCATACTCATAAGACACCGACTGCAAAATGTGGGCTTTGAACCACAAAAGTCTAGAACTTCCACAGACTGAAGCATTGATTGAGCGATTTGACTCGATTTGATTACATTTAAATACAGAAATATTCAAAATGTTGTACGGCTTGCGATTATTTTAAAATTATATAATTTAGCTCGCCACTTAAATGGTTGCCCACCCCCGATTCAAAGTGTTTGTGGTTTAATCATTTTAATATTTTCTATACATTTCAGTAATGCTTATGATAAAAATTTCTATGTATGAAATTTAATAGGGTGTGAGGTGTAGTTATAATTTGTAGGCAACTTGAAATTGATGAAAAGTTGGCAAAAGAACAGAGAAGATACGAGCGTGAAGAGAGAAGAAAAGCCAAATTGTTGGCTAAATTGAAAGTTAAAAGTTCGGAAGACATAAATGAGAAAATTCTTAAAGAAGAAAAGAAACTACTAAAAGCTCAAAGGAAATTGGAAGCTATTCGTCTTATCGAAGAATTGTTTAAAAGAATTAATGTATTTTTATGATCTTTATAGTTATTTATATTTCTAATAAGATTTTTTTTAGATAAAAAAGGAGAAAAACAAATTAGAATCAAAGAGAAATAATGAAGGTAGTGAGGTAAATTTAATCCATATAACTTTGAAATTTTTCTATTAAATTTTATCCAAAAAAACAGTTAAATCGTCTAAAATCTTCAAGTGAAATGGAAGTTCGACAGCAAAAAGAGAAACTTAATCAAGTTATTCAAGGTCGCACAGTTTTAAAAAGTTTATTAACCGATAGTTCTCATATTAAGAATCAAGATGATAGTTCCAGCTCTGATTCGTCGACAAAGAAAAAGGAGAAAAGAGAAAATTATCAAAATAATAGAGGTTCGTAATTGAATATTTTTTAATCTAAAGAATTCACTTTAAAAATACTTACAGAAATGGTCTCTCATGCAAACCAACACGTAACACATGTGATTCCTACTGGAGATTGGTACAATGGTTATCCACCACAAAATGGTATGTTTCCATATCAAGTTCCTCCAGTTTATTCACATCCAATGAATTATCAATTTAATTATCAATCTCACAACAGAGGCCGAGGGCGAGGTGTGTACCCTGGATCTTCTCGAAGTAATTTAATTGTTAAAAAATTATAATTATTGTTTAACTTTTTTGTGTTTTAGGTAATTATTACCCAAGAGGTGGAAGAGGGAGAAGATATCGAGGGCAAGTATATCCTCCGGAGCTTCATGCCCAATATTACCGATATTTTGAAAAATTTTTGAACAAATATGATGAACACGATCATCGTCGTAGCCGAACTCGATCGCCTCGCTCTAGATCACATTCTCCATCTCGTTCTAGATCACGTTCTCGACGAAGAGGTTTATCACATTCGAAAAAACGATCTCATAGCAGATCAAAATCATCGTCAAGGCATTCTAGATCAAAATCTCGCAGTAGATCAAGGACTAGAAGGTCTCGTAGGTCGTCCAGGTCTAAATCAAAGTCATCCTACACACATTCAAAAAGAAAATCTTCACGTTCAAGAAGGCAGTCAACAAGCGCAAAGCGGTCCACCAGCAGACACTTATCTCGCAGTCGATCACTTAGTAGAAAATCTAAAGACAAACGTAAATCTCGATCACCCAGTTATAGATCAATTGATAGTTCAAAGTTTATATCTCCAAGTCGTTTAAGAATGCCTCGATCAAAATCCTGGTCACTTCCAAATTGAGGAAATATAATATAAATAAACATATATTATTAAGATTTTATAACTGTAATGGAAGTTGTTGGTTTTTATATAATTCATTTATTAATAATCTATACAATAATAATTATTTTTCTTTTAAAGATTTTTTAATTTCTTGTTAACGAGATAGTGAATATACTGGATGCTGAATTGTACAATAGTACATAGGAATTTAACATGTAAAATCACACATAATTATCTGCTCGTTTGATTATTTTAGAGCAAAAGTGAATGTAGTTCAGTTATAACAGACAAATTTGAGCTCAAAACTCGGCAAAATTTGTAATCAATCTGAAATTTTGGATTTATTGATCGATAAATCAAATTAAAAGAATTGGCTGTGTTCCAGAAAGAACTATTATCAGTAGAGCCCGGGTTCTAGGCAATAGGAACCATATAACCCGATAACTTTTTATATTCTTATTATCGCATTGGACGAGATTTGGTTTACCTATATTTAGTATGCGGCATATAATTTATAATAATCTAATATCTTGTGTTTATACATAAATTGTATGCCGCATACCAGATATCGGGTTTCCTATTGGCTAGATTCCGGGCTCTAATTATCAGTCTCAGAAGGTAATTTAAACCTTGTGTCCTCTTCGTCTTAAATAACCTTTCTTGCCTAATAATAAGGTCCTTACGTTCCTTGTAACTTAAATAACTATTACAGCAAAACTTTTTAGACATTTTTTGTTAAAAATTTCATTATTTTTAATTTTTTACCCATGAATTTTTCTATTTTGTCGCCCCGCTTTTGACTGATGGCGACTTAAACAAAACTCTGTAAAATACAAGAAGTATTGTCGACTGTATCTCAAAATTGGTGCAATGAAATAGAAAAATGTATAAGTAGTTTTTGTTGAAAATTTCATTCCCTATGGTTTTGTTTATATACACATTTTTCTATTTTGTCAAACCTTTTCTGAGATACAGATGATAATATTTTTTGTATTTTACACAGTCTTGTCTATCAAAAACGGAGCGACAAAATAGAAAAATGTACCGTGAAACGGGGTGAAACGGATCAAAATTTTAGATTTTTTGTATTTTTTCATGCTTTTTAGGACAGAAAAAATTCTGGAAAAAATATATGTTAAAGATACATATCTGAGGCACAAATTACTGCAACATTTTAAAAAAATCACCAATTAGATTTTTTTATTTCTGTTTTTAAAAGGTGATCCGTTTCACCCCGTGTGTCTAAAATGTCTAAAGGTGTTTAAATGCCGTTATTTTGCTTTTCAACATCCTCAGAGGTGAAATGGATCACAAAAAAATTTTTTTTCATGTTTTGCAAGCGGTTTTTATTGTATAGGTTGACAAATAAAATGCGTTTTTGGTTATATTTTCATTGAAAAAATATAAAAAAAATTAAACTAAGTAATAAAACAAAAGTTATAAAAAATATTACATAATAGGTAGGACATGTTCTTAAAAGTAAATGTTACCCATCTTAGGGGGATTATACATGAATTCTTTTTATAATTTGTTCTTGCTTGACCACTACGGTATCATCAATTTCGGGATAGGCAAAAGTTATTTGTATTTTTGACGACTTCTTCCTTAAACATTTTACTGTAGTCTCTTCGCCTAAAATTTCTTCAATTTTAGCAGCAAAAAATCAAACTCTTTTGTCCGTGACATATTTCACGATAACAAATTCTCCAAAGTGAAAATTTTCATCAATCCCCTCAGGTAAGTCGTCTGAAACGTTGTCGTCAATTTCCAATTCCGAAAAATTCATATTAGTGCCTTCTTCCTCCTGCTCTTGCAAACTTTTATTTTTTTTCAAGGTCTGTCTTAGAAACACTTTCCTGTTTTCCATTCACTTTTTTATTCCTCTTTGGATTTTCCCTTGAGCCCGTTCTTTGTTGTAATAGATGATCTGTTTCACCCCTTAAACTTGAAGTTTTTTACTTAAAAAATTCTCAAACTTCAACCAAAAAAGATTTAAAAAATATTTTTATTTCCTGATGTACTCGACTAATTGGGTAACTCATAAAAACTTACCAGGAGTCTCCAACTTGTATAGCTTATTCTGTGGATTTCAATCTTTTAACGCTTTGTAAAAACTACGCAAGTATCACCTTTTGTTTTTTCGCCAATATCAACCATACGCAACGCGAGCCAGCTCTGTCTTCAGACTTTTTCCAACAACTGATCTTCCCAACTACATATTTTAACGTTTATTAGCCACAAATCGTACGCATACTACCAATCCTAAAAAGATTCCGTACAAAAACATCGGTGATCCGTTTCACCCCGTGTGATCCTTTTCACCCCGTTTGACGGTATAGGTACAAAATTGAACAACATTTAATTATCTGTTCTTCTTTTGTTTTTATTAAAATTTTGTAATATAACGGGATGAAACTGAAATAATAGACCCCACATGTTATATATAATTGAAAAGAGGATAAAAAATTCTATTTAAATATTTCATAGCCAACTATGGTTTCCATTTAAAAAAAACACAACTTTATATTATAACTCGGAAACTAAGTTAGATATTTAAAATCTCTTGATCCCATGTTATTGCTTTTAAAAAAGTGTCTGAAGAAAGTGTAAATATTTTTTTCTATAACTTTACAAACAACCAAGATATCGACCTTTAACGAAAAGTTGAAAAAGTGAAGTTTTGACCATAACTCGAAAATAAAAAAAGATATCGAATTGGGGTTCTCGCCATTTAACTTTTCTCAAAAAAAAAAGATCAAGGATGCGCCAACCATTTTTGATATCTCTTAAAGTTACCGATTTCCCCATAAGAGGCATCAAAATTGAACCACCCTGTACATCCATTATTTATTTTATTTTAATTCTAAAAAATGTGAAATAAACTTAATTATTAAAATAAAAACGACTCTGTCAAAAAATATCAACTGAAAATCAGATGTGGCCATCGCATAACTTTCCGAATATTAAAAGTAACTCCCAATTTACCTAGGATAGAAAAAACTAAATTTCTAAATCTAAATAAATCAGCAGAGCATCAGCAATAATCGTCAATAACATTCAGAAAATCGAAATAATAAGCAAAAATACAAATAAAAAAATTATCACAAATAACTTAAATTCTATGTACAAAAAAATTTTATAGCCAATTTAGAAATTTTATAAAAAAAAAAATCTGATGTGGACACCACATAACTTCCTTGTAATTTTTATAATAATTGGACAGGAATCTCGTTAATCTATTCATGCGCGTCATTAATTACAACTTTTGGCACGGACAATCGCAACCAAAAATAGGAGGTGCACAACTAGATGCTATAAGTGTCTCAAATCCAAAATTTTAACTTTCTACGACCTACCGTATTTGAGTTATGCGACATACAGACGTCCGTACGTACGTACAGACGTCACAACGAAAATAGTCAAAATGGATTCAGGGAAGGTCAAAACGGATATTTCCGTCAAAATCTGGAAATCGAAAAAAATCGGTATCACAATACTTCCTTGTTTTACAAGGAAGTAAAAATTTATAGGATAAAAGTTGTAGGTAATTTGATACGGATAATTTTTGTCATAATAAACTTTTACCTATTTCATTGCGTTTAGGAGTTATGATGGATTATGTTTTATCGCTTCAAGTAAACCCCCCGTTCCCCCCGTACGATTTTATCCATTTTCAATAGGCTTCGTCCCACAACAGATAAAAATTTAAATTTAAAATTTGGAGTGATTTCGTTTAGTTACTATCGTGTTCACATACATACATACGCTCATACACACACATATACAGACATTTTTAAAAAATAGTAGAAATGGTTTAAGGAAACCTCAAAACATAAAAATTTTATGACAAAATTTGGGCTCAATTTTTTTTTCAATTTCAGATTTTAATACTTTCCTTACTGAGGAGTTCGGAAAGCAAAAAGCAAGCTCTATAATCTCCTCATAAGTTGCTGGCAACATCTTGGTTGTATTAAATGCCTATTGAATAAATAAACAAGCCATATGGGTCTACAAAACCTGTAGTGCTACAGTATATAAGTAGGTATATTTATCTACTATTACATAAATATAACTTGAATATTGGAAAATATATTGCAGACGGGGAATAGCTAATAAATAGTTGGTGGTGAAAATATTTAAATTTTACAACAAATTAATAATATATTTTGTAATTACAACAATCGCTTAATAAATTTATTTATTTCCCGTTATATTTAAATTATACCTCCAATATACAAAAATAATAAAATAATAACAACATTATTTGTTATATTATTATTATTTATTTATTATTAGTTATTCAAACAATAACAAATTTTTCAAATTTTATTTTTATTACCACATCAGTGCCATCTACCCGTGTGGTAGTTAAGTCAAGTTTTACTCTTTCACTTTTTCCCACGGACTTGCTAAACCAGGCTTTATTTTTCTAACCTCTCTTTAATTGTCAAACATTAATCATTAAACGTTAAAAATCAAATAGGTGAGCGGTTTAATTTACGAATAAAAAAAATTGTAGTTTTTCTATTTATTTAACATTTAATTTTTTAGTATTTACAATGAGCAAAGCCGATAAGAAAAAAAGTAATTGCTGTTTGCATTTAAATTCCGAAGAAAAGTTAAAAATTTTAGCCATTCATGGATATAGACAAAGCGCCGATGTATTTCGTCAAAAAACAGGGTCGTTTCGCAAAATGGTGCATAAATGGGCCCAATTCACATTTATGACTGCACCTCATAAAGTGATACCCGTTGCGAGTTTAACAAATAATAGTGAAGATACCGATACAAGAAACTCGGTAGAAATTGGTAAGTATACATTTATTTGTAGATATAATTTATTACATATTTAAATATTTATTTTTAATGTTATTTAGATCAGTACGGTTGGTTTTTTAACCGAGATGACCTAACTTTCCGTGGCATTAGAAAAGGTGGACCTGCTATAGGTTTCGAAGAGAGTCTCACTATGGTGGAAAGAGTTTTTGATGAGTATGGACCATTTGATGGTATTTTTGGGTTTTCTCAAGGAGCATGTTTTGTGGGTCTATTATGCGATTTACAGCAACGTGGATGTAAGTATTTCGTGCATATTTTTAAAAGCTCTTAGTTACAATTAAGAAATAACTTTGGTGTCATTGATAAGCCAAAAATCGTAACAATACAAATTAATTAAACATTTTTAGTGTTAAAGTATAATTTTGATTTTGCCGTAATGTCATCTGGATTTAAGTCTGGAAGTTTACCTCACATGAAGTATTATTCGGAAAATATTACTTTACCGGTGCTTAATATATATGGTGAAACCGATGATATTATCCCCAAAGGTAAACTTTTTGTATTTGTCTCATTTAATTTTTATTTATTTACTGTTTTATATATTGTGCAGAAATGAGTGAAGAATTAGGAAAAGTATTTATTAATGCCCACACTGTCATACATCCAGGGAAACATTATTTAGCTGCAAGTGCGCTGCAAAAACCTGATTATGAGAAATTTTTCGAAACCCAGTTTTTGAAGAAATCTAAGAAATTACAAGAATTTACATCAAATACAGCTGATACAAATTAAATAAATTATTATACTTTATTGTGTTTACTTTACTTTTTTCTAAAATTCTAATTATGAATTACCCTTCTTTCCTTTGATTCAAACTATTTTTCAATCTCGACACTGCTTTGATTCTCAATAAACCAAACTTTCTAGGTTACAAAAGACATTTGGAAAAATCTATATAAAGTTAGGAGGGTGTTCCACACCCCCCAGTTTTAAAAACTGAAAACCTGTGTATGTTTTCTTTCAAACTTTTAAAAATAAAATTCCTAACTTTTCCAAGTCTTCCCCTAGAACCCTAGATCAAAATTAAACATTTTTCAAACCTTAGTAAATTTTAAAAATTGCAAATTTTTTATTTGTCGAATTTTCCTGCCTTCTAGTCTTAATTTCCACGAATTTTCCCTAAAAATAAAAAATTCCTCGACTTTCCCTGACCAAATTTGTGTAATTCTCAATTCTTTTACTTTTGCAAGTGATAATCCTGCTTAAACATTTGCTCTAATTTTTAATATTTTGCCCCCCCCCCCAACTACAAGTCGTTGCTTAATCGGGGCGGTTCCAGAATTTTTCTGAAAGGAGCAAAAAGTGTTCTCAGCTTTGGGATTGTCTCCTTGTTTATTTTTAAACGTCTGGGGGAGGGGTGCTCCCCCATAAATCCGCCTGAGCTCGCGATTAGTACCTTTTTTGATATCTGGCAGTTCATTAAATATCTTTCATATTCCATCCAATCTTGTACTTCGAAACCATGCAATAATTGTGATAAATTTGTTTTTCAATTATCAGTAACAATAAATAAAATTGACAATTCATGCTTACGATACATTGTCAATTTACCTAGTTGACACTGACAATTGTCACCTTGTTTACAATCCGAGGTTAAGCCAGTTCTTCAATTATTATAAAATGATACTAAAAATTTTCTATCGGAAATTTAATTTATTCAACATTAATAGGAATTACATTCAACCTTTCACGATTGGCGTTGAAATCGTTGAAGTTAGATACTTCCAAAGACCTTGCTTTGATTCGATACCCAGGTCAAATAGGAATTTTATGAAATAAATTAAACAATAAAATATTATTAAAAGTATCGGCGTTTTTTCAGTGGCCTGTTTAGAATTGGCTAATTTTAAGTTACCAGCCTAAAAATAGTGGGGATAGATAGGGGAGTGATAGATCAGTGCGGCCTTCAAGCCGCACAACCTAGGCAATCAGACATCGTCAACTTTAATTCAGATTTGTCAACTGATACATTTAGAAATTGTCAACTGCAATTCCGATTTGTTAACTGCTATTCAAAGATCGACAACTGTAAATTCAGCTTTGTTCAGAACACTCCCCAGACTTTCAAAGACTGAAAAAAGAAATCTGTTATCACAAGATCTACTCTTATTAAGAAGAATGAAAAATATGGCTCCAGGTTTGGTAGTAAAGAAAACATTAACCCTATCAAAAATTAATTGTTTCTTAAAAAAATCATAGTATGATTGTTTGATGAAAGTTTTATTTTTACTTTTTTATTATTTGTTAATTTTGTTTAGTTTAGTTTTATTAATGTAATAGTTATTTACCTAAAAGTCAAGAAAATAATACATTACTGACGAGGAGCAATGTTGAAATACGAGTCACTTTGTGCCGAATATTTTAAAGCTGCGAGTTTAAATAAGTTTAAATAATATGTTTTGTGCTGCGAGTCAAGTGAGACATTTTCCTGACAAGTATGGTATTAAATTTTACCGAAAATCGTAATTTTAAAACATTATTGAACAAAAATCAAGTTGTCAATTTGTTGATTACATAGTTACCATAGATAGTTACTGTCAAAACAATAAAAGTAATAACGAAAAGAACGACGTCTCTTTTATTTTATTACAATTACTAATAATTATTACCGGACTAGTCATTAAAATTCAATTTCCCTGCGAGTATATAAGCAGGGAAGTGTTGTTTTGATGACGATTTTCGGTAAACTACCTATATAAAATAAAATAATTGAGTAATACATACGTATCCACGGGTTGTAATCAATAAAATAAGTAAAAAAAAATATCTCGCTAATTCGGAAAACTCGGTTATCCGAACAAACTCAAAACTATATCTGTCCGGAATAACGAGGCTGTACTGTAATGAATTAGATACCATATTATTTAAAATTTTTGAGAAATAATTTATTGTTTCAATTTCTGTTCCTTAAAATGAGTAAATACTTGATAAGTGTCATTTATAAGGTCATCGAAGATAAAGATAAGTTCTTATCACAATTTAAATGAGATTTTCACGAGTCTATTAGGAATATTGAAAGATTATTAATTTTTTAGTTCGGGTTGTGATATTAAGTTTATTAACTTAACAAAAATGTAAATTAATTACTTACAAATGTAAAAGTATTGAATTATTGTTTTAAACAAAATTGTTTTGATTGGTCAATAATAATGGAGTTATTTGCCGCAAAAGTTATTGCCATGGTGGCCTTAGGATTCAGCAGCATGTTTGTTGGTATTTTACCGACTTGTTTTTCTTTGAATTCTAGGCATCAGTGGCCTTTACTTTTATCATTGTTGTTGTGTTTTGGGGCAGGCGTTTTAATGTCAACTTCATTGGTTCATATGTTACCGGAAATTAGGATTTCTATGACGGAGCATAAACAATATGCAGAAATTATACTTTGTGCAGGATTTTTTTTAGTTTATATTATCGACGAAGTTGTTCATTTTTTTTATCAAGATTTGCATGATCACGAGACCGAACATACAAGATTGAATCCCTACGAAATACAGAGACAGCACTCTCATCCGAATAAGTCATCTTATGGAACTGTTGAACATGAAAACTATTATAGTAGAAGAAATAGCTTAAGACAACCGCCATTAAATCCTAATTACTTTTACGAAGCAGGTACTTGTAGCGACGATGTACCACCATCACAATTATGTCATGTTGGAGAAAAGGAGCCTTGCAATGCCGTGCCTATTGCAAATTTAGGTTTACTATTGGCCTTATGCATACATTCGATATTAGAAGGATTGGCTATTGGATTACAAGAAGCGCCTTTGCAAGTAAGCATTTAATAAAAATTAATTCTCGCCAGTTATTGAAAATTTAAAAAAACTAGAGCAGCCTTCCGGGATGGAAATTAAAGAGAAGGTAGTCACAAAAACATCAAATTAAATTCCGGAAAATATTTATTAATGTGCTGTAGTTATGAGTTAAAAACTATAGTGATATATATAGTGAAAACTGTATACATATTTTCTAAAATTTTATTCGGTGATTTTGTGACTACCTTCACTTATTTAAGAGATATTTATTGAAAATTTTTCGTTTAGGTATTATTACTATTAGGTGCAGTCGCTTCTCATAAATTAGTTGTTGGATTTTGTTTGGGTGCTGAGTTAGCATCATCTCAGAAAAATACGTTATGTTGCAATTTATTGTGCATTACCATATTTTCATTAGGATCTGTAATAGGAATCGGAATGGGTATGGTAATAATCAAAGTTCCCGAAAAAATATATGGCGTTGTACTTCCTATTGTTAATGTTAGTATTTTGTTACTTTTATGTGTAGTAATTATTTATTGTGTTAAAATCGATTACAGGGTTTAGCTGCTGGTACTTTATTATATGTTACATTGAGCGAAGTACTTCCTCGAGAACGAGCAAGGTGGCATAAACAACATCATAAAAGAAGATCTGGTTTATTGCAACTTATGTCAGTTCTAATTGGCTTCACAATAATGACTATTATTACTATTTGTATCGACAGGCACGCTTAATTTAGACTTGTTTTAAAATCTTTTGATAAATTATAAAAAATATTGTAAGTGAATATAAAATCGTAAAGGTAATTAGCAAAAGTTTCTTAATTTATTTTATTCAAAATTGACAGAAAGTATTGCACACTTGGCAGCATTATTTATTTCTTTTGAAATCAGTTACGAAAATATTTACTGAGACGATATAAATAATTCCTTTTAATATGCACAATCTTCAAATTCGATACAGTAATAATAGTGCAGTCAAATTAGGGTTTCACCTCGGAATAAGAGATAATAAGCTGAAAACTCGTATACACCTTCATTTTGGTATTCTAAAAGTTGTCTCAAAAGTCTCATAAAATCTCGTGTCTGCGCCGTAAGTTATTCAAGGTCGAAGGTCATAAAAATCGGTTTTTCTCGATTATCTCGGTTTCTATAGCTCAGTTAAGAGCTATTATAGAAATTGTAGAGCATAAAGTTTTCGATAAATTTTGTTTTAAAAATTTTTTCATACGCCCAACCGTTATTGAGACAGAGGGCAGAGAGCCCGCAGCTTGAAATTGAAATAAAGTGAAAATATATATAGTAAATCTTTAATTATTTAATAAACAAAAGTATTAATTTTCTTCTTCTTCTTCATCGTCATCTTCCGAGCATGTGAAAATGTCCGTTACATTGTCATCATCATCAACGGTCCCGAATCGTTGTTTACAGACTTCCAGGATTTCCGGGTCAAATACTCTCTCTTCCTCAGAGTCGCTTTGTGATCAAACAGCATTGAGGCAAGCTTGATCATTACACTGGCTACAAGCTAAAGTGCATCAATTCTTACAATTACAAAATAGTGTATTAAGTAATTCCTCAGGAGATGGTGGTAATATTGTTGTTATTGGCTCCAGGAGTTTATTTTGCAGCACCCAACCCCACTCCTGAGGTTCAGCCATAATTTTTTAAATTGTACGTCCGTCAATTTCTCCGCCTTCTATTTTTGTAGAAATGTAAATTTTTGTAAATTTGTAGAAAATTTTATGCTCTACAATTTTTATAATAGATCTTAACATCATTTGAGCTATAGAAACTGAGATAATCAAGAAACAGATTTTTGTGACCTTTGACCTTGAATAACTTACGACGCCGACACGAGATTTTATGAGACTTTTGAGACAACTTTTAGAACGCCAAAATGAAGGTGTATACGAGTTTCCAGCTTATTATCTCTCATTCCGAGGTTGACCCTTTTTTGTACTTAAATGACTGGACTACAATAAATTAAGTTGGTTAATTAAATCTAAAAACAAATCAATTAACAAAAAAAACCTTTTATTACAATTATTCGAAAGGACAGTAACAGGATGAATCTTAAAGAAAGTGATGAACGAAATTAAATATTAGCAAAGGTAATTTTCTTTTTATAAATTAACATTAAAATAAGAAACAAAACAATTAAAACGCATTTTCTACAAATAAACAACAACTAATAATATATTCTTATAAACAAAGTAATTTAAGAATATATAAATGCTAGCTTTAAAAATGTTCTTGTAAGATTTTCTCAATTATTAAAATTTATAAATTTCAACTATTGTTAGTTACGATTTTGGACTGGGTTTGAAACCGAATCCATGTATTTGATATTATAATATTATTATATGATAGAATCCTTCGTTTGTTTTAAGAAAAAATTAACATTGTCATAAGTCAAGACACAACGGCTTTTTAAATGTTTATTAAATCAAATTTTAGCCTTCTTTTCGTTACACAAAATATGTAAAATAATTTGTCATAAACTTCAACAGTGTTAGTTAATGTGTTGTTTAAAAAATCATTTACAAATTTTGTGTAATTAAACTACATTTTTGAAAATAATAGTGCAATGGTAATCCAGCTTCTATAAATTATGATATAGTTATTAATATATGAGAAGCAAATTAACAGCAAAAAAAAATTGTAGTAGAATTTTTAACATTAAATATAACTATAATATTAAAAAAACTACATTCTGGAATCTCTATTACTTGAACTTGAATTACTAGATGTAGGACTATCCGAACCACGAGTGGCAGTGGAACTAGAAGGACTATTTGATCTATTTGCGTTACCCCAAATTAAACTATCCAAAGCTTCAAATGGATTTCCTAAAATTAATTAAAATATATTAATGGTTTCTTACATTTAAAAAAATGGGTGCCTACTTCCAGTATTCGAAATACCCGATGCTTGATTTCCATCACTATTTCCGTCCATAGAAAGATGCTGTCTACAAATAGGACAAGTTCCGTGTAATTCTAACCAAGGTCTTATGCAAGGTTCGTGGTATATGTGTTGGCATGGCAATTGTCGTACATTTTCTTTTGCCACGAAATCTTCCCAACATACAGAGCACTGCAGTTTGGCTGCAATTTGCTCATTTGTTACTTCAACAACTGGTAAAGCATCGATTATTTCTTTTGATACTGGTGGTGGACCTAAATTTTACAAAGAAATCACACTATAGTTTTTTAATTATAAATAATATAAAAAAATTCATTATAACAAGTTAATTCAACTAATAAAAATCGATGTTATTTTTGAGCATCAGCGAGGATTCCAAAAACATTTCAAGGTTCTCATACCTGAGATAGGGGAGCGAAAAGTACCAAGCAGAAACTGGAGGCTCAATATGATACAAAACGGGAATTAGTACTGGAGCAGGGATCAGACATGCGTTTAGCATAAACCTGGGCTGCTACACTACTGTGTTCCAGGCAGAAATAACTGCTGTAACAGCCTGTGCAGAGGAAATGACATAGAGGGTTTATGCAAATAAGGGGATCTGTATCAAGATCGACAGTCAGGCCCTAGAGAGAGTCGAAAAACAATCCAGGGTTGTAAGTCACTGCCTCGATAAACTAGTAGCACTTGCACAACAGAACAGCTTAACGCTGAGGTGGGTGCCGGGACACTCAGGAATAAAAAGCAACGAAAAAGCAGATGCCCTTGCTAAGGCCGCAGCAAAGCAATATCTAGTAGGACCATAACCAACTTACGGGATAGCATGTCTGACCGCAAAAGGGACTATAAAGATCCCTAAGATCTAAGACTAAGATCTTCCAAGACTGAGGCAATAGCGGGTGTTCATTAGAGGACCCTCCAACAACAAAATAAAACTTGAAATCTTCAAGCTGAGTAGACCACAGCTGAGAAAGACAGTAGGACTACTTGCCTTGCAAATCACTATTAGGGCCACTTGTATAGTGCGGGTTTAAGAACCGATCAAAGTTAAACCAAGATTAACTTAATTTTAAACCAATCAGAACGTTCAATTTCAAAGTTAATCTTGGTTTAACTTTGATCAGTTGTTAAACTCGCACTATACAAATGGCCCTTAAACTCACAAAATGAAATGAGTTTAAGCTAACCATGGATTACTTTGTGAAGTTACCATGGCAATTAACCTAAATTTGTCGATTTGGTTTTCCTGGCAAAGCCAGCTCTTAAGCAGTATTAACAGCATTGCCCTTATTAAAAAATTGTTTTAGATGTTGTTTTCCTAACGAATAATGCTTCATAACTTTCTCTAAATGTATTAAAGTACTACGTTCAATAGAATAAAAATTCATGGTAACCTGTTCCGTCCATTTGGTTTAACAGTTGTGTCACAATTGCGTCTAATCCTTCACGTCCCCAAGCATAATCTCCAGGATTTCCTAAAAAGAATTGCATGTTGCCACTGGTAACCCAGTCAGGACCAACTCCCAAATTGAAAATAATTTCTTGAAGCAAATTTTCGAAAGGCGTTCCATGTCTCACATTTGAAGCAGTAAGTCTTGCCAAAGTTCTGAAAATAATTCATTATAATAATATATTTGGGTATTACGCAAAATAAATATTATAAAAAAATTATATTAAGTAATAAAATTAATCCTATTAATAGGTGGGTATTTCTACATTAATGTGTAGAAATGGGAAAATTTTCATATACAATATCCCAAGTGCATTCAAATTGTCGACAATTTTTTTGAGCTCACGAATGCGTTTTTGCTTTCGCAATTTTCCCGACTCGAAGAGAAGACTATTTCACGAATAAAATAGGAGGTTAATAATAATAAATTAAAATTATAATTTGAGTTACTGCTGAAAGCACATATTTTTTCAAGTTTATTAAGTAGATAAATATGTAAAATGTAAATTTTGAAGTTAATAAAGAAATTGTCGCTTATATTTGCTTTAAAATAAACTTGAAAAAATTGTCGGAAGCAATACCACAAGAGCTTTGATTTATCCGGACAATTTTTAATTTCAACGAATACGTGATTAGCAATTTAGCGAGAGAAAACTTGGTTGACAAAATCACGAGCGCGGGCGAGCGTCAGCGGGATTGCTCGAGTGATTTTGTCAAACCAACAGTTTCTCGAGCTAAATTTTAGAAGCACGTATGAGTGTTCAAAAATTAAAAATTATCAGGATAGAAATCAAAGCTAGTGTGGTATTTGATAAGATAATTCCGCGAATGGTGCATAAATACGCATAAAACTATTTAAACTTAAAAATTCACTTTGGTTGTCATGTCAAAAAAGGTAAACAAAAAAATATCCGGTAAATTTATCCACTTGCATTTCTGTTCCTTCCTAAGTAGAATTTTTATTCGCTAGCAAACTTTGATGTTTCTTATGCATTGTTTTATACACGAGTAAAATTATCGATGCAATTCGATTGGCTCCGTCAAGTTGGCCCCTCCATTTTGGAATTTGAAAATATTTTTTGCATAGTTTGGAAGTGTTTGCGAAGTGCTGGCGAGTGCTGTAAATTTTTTTGCAAGTGCTGGGTATGTTAATTTTTTATTAGCGAAATACAATTTTCGAGGCGAGAGGGGCCAACTTGACGCACCCCCTCCACTTTGAAATAAAAATTTTTTTGCATAATTTGGAAGTGCTGGCGAGTGCTGTAAATTTTTTTGAAAGTGCTGGGTTCGTTAAAGTTTTATTAAGAAATCAAAATTTAAAGATTTGGAGGGGCCAACTTGACGCACCTCCTCCACTTTGGAATTTTTAATTTTTTTTTGCACAATTTAGAAGTGCTCGCGAAGTGCTGGCGAGTGCTGTAAATTTTATGAAAGTGCTGGGTTGGTTAGATTTTTATTAAGAATTGATATATCGACAATTGTCAAAAAAGTCAAGTTGGCCCCTCTTTTTTTCAATTTTATTGGATATTTAAATTTTCTTTATATTATTTAAAAGTACTCTTAAAGTGCTGGCGAGTGCTGTAAATTTTTTAAAGACACCTATTTAAGATACATCAAATCCGAAAAAACTTTCAAAAGTAGTTTTCAGCAAATCAATGTTTTTCTTGGATTTTAAGTCAATATGAACAAAACAACTAGCAATCTTTCTTTTAACTGACTAGTTTCGATTTTAATTTCAATCTTAAATACATAGTATATCAACACACCGAAATCAATTCAGAACCCTTTACACACACCAACCCCTTACAGTGGTCAACTCACCAATAGAGAAAATAATTAAATAATCAAACGAACATTACAATTAATTAATAATCATTGTAACATACAACTTCTGTCTAAAGCTTTAATAAAACTAAATAGGTATCATAGGTTTAGGAGGGGGGTTAAACCGAATCTCGATCAATCTCACATGTGGGGGAGAGGGAATTCTCGCCAAATAACATGTAATTTTTTTGTCTTAACTAGTCTTAAATAAAAATAATTTAGCAAATTATGTTTTTTTAAATAAATCACTAAAAATACGCATTTAAAAAAATCTCACTTGAGATTAGGGGGGTCAGGTCAAATCTCATGACATTTCACAAAGGGGGAGGGGGGGGGGTCGAAAAATTGCCAAAATCGCCACACGTAATTAATAGACGCCCCCATACTTATACCATTTGATAACATTAAAACTATTACCTAAATGGTCAGGTGTTATGATTCCATTGTTTCTATTTTTCCTAACTTTTCATTAATTGCATCAAGTGCTCCGATGGAAAGTAATTTTAATAATATAAAAAATCGAGCTTTTTCTAGAACATATCTACGGAGGTCCTATTTAAAACCTCAAAAGACTAGACGTTTTAATCTTAACTGAAACTGTATTCCAATTGGTTTCCTCCAAAAATTGCAAGAAATTTGATGAATCCCTACCCCACGTGTTAGCATTGTCGGAAGAGATATTGAATATAATTTAAATAGTATAATAATTCAAAATCAGTTGTTATTTTGCACTGTGACACGAAGGACTCAAAGTATTGAATTTGTTTTGAATAATCATTATTTATTTATACAATGGAAAACTAATAGTGGAGAAGATAACACGTCTCAACTATCAAGTAACCCTTCTACAGTATCAGTAAAAAATCAAAAATATCATCTACGAGGAGTTTTCGAAAATTTTAACCCGAATAATGCAAAAGTAGGTCATTTTGTGGCTTATATTAAACAATTGCATGGGAAATGGGAACTTTACGACGATTTTAAAGAAAAAGTTGATAAACACTGCAATCTTGATAAACACTGCAATCCTGATAAATCGATTGTATGTATACTTTTACCTTTTTCGGCATTTTAAAAAATTTTGGTAAATTCAAAATTTATATTATACTACTATAAAAATAAATAAATAAATAAGCATAAATTGGTTACGTTTGTTGTAATAATAACAAATAAATTTCAAAACTTAATAAAATAATTCAAAACTCCTTTTTTTAAGTTTTTCGAATTTAATGTATCTTTTGTCGAAATGTTAGAAGTGACCGCCAATCACTTCCTTGCAATATCCTATCCACTACTCCTGCAGAACCTTATCAATCACATAATATGTAGAGTTGAGTTGCCAGAACTTCATTGCAAATTCTATCCTGAAGTTCGTCTAGTTAGTCTACTGAAATAAACTTTGCTTTTTAAATAGCAAATAGCAGTATGCAAAAAGAGTGAGATTTCGAAATCTAGAAGACCTGGACTATCCAAAGAAATAATAAAAAATACCTCTTCCTATTTAAACAAGATAACTTTGCTTCCTCTTGAAAAAAATAAAATACCGCATTCTTATTTTCCATATTTTCTACAAATTATCATTGTTCAAGAAATTGGCGTCATAGACTAGTGATTCTTGACCTGGGGGGTCGCGGATCTACTTTAAAGGGCCGCAGAAAAAAACAATTGGATATACACTACGCGAATTAAAAACCCTCGCACCTGAACTTTTACCTGTTACCTGAAAACTTTTACTTTTGTCTTATGGGAAATTCCAGTTTCAGCCCATATTTTAGGGGTTTTCACCTAGATTAAGATTTTAAGAGCAGTTTTAGTTTACGTTTTAGTTTTGTAACAGTGTGGGTTGATTCAGTGTTACAAAATGCCTCGATAAAAACAAATGTCTATAGTAAAAAAATCAAAGATTGTTGCTTGGCATAAAGCCAAATTTTCAAATCGTGAAATAAGTCGACGAATAGGGTGTAGTGAGTGGACTGTAAGAAATTTTTTTTTAAATTATAAAGAAACTGGCTCGTTAGAGCGAAAAAAAGGAACAGGAAGAAAATGTGTATCAACTGCAAGACATGATAGCCATTTGAAGCAGATGTGTTTACGAGATCGTTTCCAAACAGCTTCTCAACTTCGCGCTGAATGGTTAAAAACTGGAAACCTAACTTGTTCTGTTAGAACAGTGCAAAATCGACTCAATGAGTTCGGTTTAAAATCAAGAACCCCAGCACGAAAGCCGTTGCTCACCAAGAAAATGAGAGCAAATCGCTTCAATTGGTGTAAAATGCACCAAACTTGGACGGTTGAAGATTGGAGAAAAGTTATATTTTCGGATGAGTCGAAATTCAACCTTATAGGTCCAGACAGAACTCTCAGAGTAAGTACTCGGCCAGACTGAAGAGCGGGCGGGCGTCAAGCGGGCGACGAGCGAGCAATTATTTTAAACACCCGACTACCATACAAGTGGCCACACTAAACTTCAGCGGGCGGGCGATTTTCAAGCGTGCAGCGAGCGATTTATTAAAACCAAATCTGTTTGAATTTAGAGCGTGCGATTTTTAATTTTACTTAGTAAAAATTCGAATGTGCTTATTGACATGCGTAGATATTCAAAGAACCTGTCGGGAAAATATCTCAATTCAAAATATAGGTGATGAAATTCTCCAAATATCTGTCTTATTCAATTGATAGGATGCGTTCTATATATATTGGAGATTTTATCAAAAATAAATTCCATTAGATGTAGGAACTACCATTCAACAAAATATTTCTTTTAACTTTGGATAATGACGTAATATTATGTATTTGCACTACCGACAGTTACAAGTAAACAAGAGAAACTAAACAATTTCGCGATTTATCGCCTTCAGTATGGCCACAAAATCGCTCGCCCGCTCGTTCTTCAGTGTGGCCGAGCCCTAAGGCGACGAAAGCGTGAAAGATTTAGCGACAAATGCATTCTTCCTACTGTTAAACATTCGCCTTATGTTATGGTGTGGGGAGCCATTACAAGCATGGGGGGGGGGTATTATTTTTGTTGATGGTAGCGTAAATGCTGAAAAGTACATAGAAATTTTAAATGAAGGCCTTCTTCCTACTTGGAATCGTGTTAGCGCTGAATTTGAAAATCCAATATTTCAAGATGATTCGGCACCTTGCCATCGAGCTCGTTCTGTAAGTAAACATCGAATAATTTAACATTTTTGTAATATTTTTTTTATTAAACTGATTGTTTCTATCAAATAGGTGGAAGTTCATAAAGAGGAACTTGGAATTACAACCCTTTCTTGGACTGGAAACAGTCCGGATCTCAATATAATTGAAAATAGGCCATTATGAAGAAAAAAATCGTTGCCAAAAAACCAACTACCGTTGAAAAATTACAAAACATTATTCTAGATGTTTGGAATAATGAAATTGATCAAAATTATTTAGAAAATTTGTATCAATCGATGCCCAACAGGATTGCTGGGGGTGCTACAAAATACTAAAATATTGTTTGTAACAAAAAAAATTTTTTAAATAAAATTTAGTTGCTTTATCAATTTTTACTTATTTCTGATATTTTTCATTAATAAAAATATTTTGTAAACAGTTTTTTAACTAAATTTATTACGTGCACTAAAATCTGAATTCAGGTAATTCTTAGAAAATTGAGGGTGTACTTTAAAATTATAACAATAAAGTTATAAAATTATAACGATTAAAATTACTTAGGTAATCTAAGGGGATTTAAACTACCAGGCTGAGTTTACCATCGCCCGTAGAAACAGCCTGATGACAAACCTTAAATTAAAAACTGAAATTTTGTCATTTTATTCTATTTTATTAGTTTAAAAAACCTTAAACCTAAAACAATATTAAGTGCAAGGGTTTTTAATGCGGATTGATCAACTCGTATCGAATCATCAAGGAAGTCATTAATAAGTAAAAAAAAGTACAAGTTGAATATTTGTGTTTTTTTTTTAGATATGTATCTTTTTTTAATATAAATTTTGAACAAAGTAATTGATCACTATTTTATATTAATGACATTGTTAGGGTCGCAGAAAATAAGCAAGAAAATTTGGTGGTCGCGTAAAAATTTTGAGAACCACTGTCATAGACCACTAAATATGTTTTTCGGACAAATCCGCCCATGAATATAGTAATCAATTTTCACAATGATGATATATCAAAAATTAAGTTACTGACCTATGATCTAAAGAAAAATCAACAGTAACTCATATATTATTATTTTAACTATGAATCGTGCACTAAATTTAGTCGTGTTTCTGAATTCCTTTGTCGATGTATAAATAACAAAAAAATTCAATACATATAATATTAGTACTTTAAAAAATTTGATCACATCAAAATAATAAATTGATAGATGAATAATAATTCTCCACATGTATTAAATATGGAGCACAATTTGCCGATTAATTTATTATAATATACAAATTTACAATAATAACTGAAATCAATCTAGAAAAAATGTAAGTAATTCCAAGTATTATAATAATCATTTTAGGCAAACAGGGTCTCATGTTTAAATCGACCGATGCAGCATTTTTATCAAAATCAGTATGCAATAAAAAGTAAAATAATAAATAATGCAAAAGTTATAATAGGATTAGGAGTTATTTCAAAATTTTTTATCCATCTTTCCAGGAAAAATCAAAGTTACCTTTATTGTAATGGTACACAGTACATAATATAGTAAGGTAATCCAGCGCTGCACTCCTTACGTGTATTAAAAATGAAACCATAATGTACAACGAGAGAGATGGATAATTAATAAGGTATCTAAATGTAATAATATGTGCACATTTTAGATCGTCTTACTACGACAAACGTCGCAATTGGTCAGCGCTCTGTCTATACAACGCTTGCTTATAGGTACCTTATGCTCTATCCTTGTGGACGAAATTGTTCCACTTTAACGTTGCTCGTCGGATTACCTTACTATATTATGTACCGTGCTCGTGTATCAGCAAATATGTACGGCGTTTATGAATAATGAATCTGTATAAGAATGCAAAGCGAATTATACAAATGCCGTACAGTAATAAATCGCCTATACTGATTAGAAAATTTTCGGAAAATCAAAAAATTTCCTTCCTCCCGGGTACCATTATTTTTTGTACGGCACTAGGTTTTTCGTCATTATTTTTTTAGGATCTATCCATCTGGAAGAAATCCGTACAAGAATAGTTTGTCGTAATTTCCCATCTTAGATGTAAAATTCAATCTTCCCGTGTATTCACCTGTACCGCCCAAAACTGACGGCATAGTGCTTAAAGTTATTCTTTCATGTAACAGCATCGTTCTAAACATGATTCATGATGGGTCATTTGACCCCCTAAAATTTTCCATGGGGTTGTAGTCTATTTATACCTAGTTCACCCTGTCGGTTCCACCTTGTATCTTTCCAACTCACCCGTCACCTCTTCCTCTGTCCGGTCTTCAGCATTGTTCTCAGATTTCATGTACCCACTCTCATAATACCTCTCCTATACTCCCTTTCTCTCCTTGTTCTCCCAGTTCTTACTTCCACTGCTTCCATTATCGTCGAGACATTTTCATTTAATTAATGTAAATTTCGCTTGCCAAAACTGTTTTTTCCGTTCTCTTGTCAGTTTGTTCTTCAATTTACTTTCCGTCAATGTTTTCATTCTGAATCCAGTGCAGTTGTTTGCATTTCTACTAGAGATCGTTTTTGTTCATCCTATATTATGATTTTCCCCAGCATTATCAGTTTCAAATGTCTTATATTTAGTCTATTTCCATCATCCTTCCCTGTTGTCGTTCTTTCGCTGATTTCCTTCATTATGTTGTGCTCCACAACTTTTTTATTTCCACTACATAACGCTTTTGACTTATCTTATAAGCTCTTTGATTTACACAAATTTCAACATCAACGTCACTTTCTCTTTAATCATATTCCTTATTGCCATTTTCAGATTTCCAGGGTTATTGTTTTGCAGCTACATACCGCTCATCATGAGGTTATTCTTTATCTGATCTTTTCCCGTATTTTCAATCTTGTTCTCTTGTTCTTTCCTTCCGTTTTCTATTTCAATCGATTCACACAAGTACTCTGTTTTTTATCCTATTTGATTGGAAGAACCTCTTTATCATTCTGTTCTGATTTGTTCCATACCTCTAATATTTCAGATCGCATATTGCTTTGTTTTGCTATGCTCTCTAATATTTGACGTAAAAGTCGGTATCATATATATTCATTAGTTTATCTATTTTTTTCCACTACATAACGCTTTTGACATATCTTATATTATAAGCTTAACAATTTTCATCAACAACGCCATTTTCGGATTTTTTGCTTCCATCTTAAGCTTTGCGTTCATCTCAAATTTGACCTATAAATGAACGAAAAATAGTAAAAGAGTTACCACTGAGACAGGGTGAGCAAAACGTCCTTTTCCGATTGAACATTTGTGAAAATTTTTTATTGCTTTTTAACATTAAACATGGAAGATTACAATAAAGAACAATACATCATTGCACGATGAATGAAAATGGCCGTATTATCACAAACGGTCGGTCAGTAATTGCGTGCATATCGGCAATTTTATGGAGCTTTTTTGTTGCTCCAACTAGACTTTTTTCTGTGGGGCTATCCAAAGAAGAAGGTCCTATCAACAAACTATAGACTTCACAGAAGCTGAAAGACAATATTCGAACGACATCAGTCATACTTCAAAAATTGATGCAAAATGCAATGAAAAGAGTTGACGCGTGCATGGAGTCTAATATTGAAAACTTAACTATTATCATTTTCCACTCCCAATGTAAAAATTGCTTGAATCAAACTTGAATTTAAATTTTTTTTAGTTTTTATCACTTCATAAAATAGTATATTACTGGCCGAGACTCGAAAATTACCCGTTACTGGGTGAAGAATAATTTTTCGAGTAGAGGTGAGTATATTATTTTATCAGAAAAGAAAGAAAAATTAAATGTTATGCCAAAAATAAAACAATAATGTTTAAAAATTGATAAAAAATGATAATATATTACAAATTGATTTTTGAAGAGACTAGAAAATACTTCGCTTTTGCACGTGAGATCACATCCGGAAAGCATCGTTTTCTCTATGTTTTCCGATAAAAAGTTATTCCAGTTATAAATTGGAAAGCGACTTTTTGCTCACCATGTATTATAGAGGTTGCTCGTATGGGTGAAATCACAATAAATAGATAAAATTCTAAAACTTAAAATTTGTCAAAAATTTCACGTACAAATGTCATTATCCAGAGTCAAACGAAATTCGCACGCTCTAAATTAAAACAGATTTCTTGAAAAAGTTAGCTCCCCCCCCCCCCCCCGCTCTTAGTGTAGTGAAGTTTCGCATGTGAATGATTGATTGATATTTTCGAGTAATCATCTACAAATACTTTTCGCATGAAACTATTCGTGTAAGCCACTTTCGCATGCGAATGAAAGATTGGTATTCTCGAGCAATCGTCTACAAACTTTAATTTTACAAAAATTTAAATTAATTAAAATTATGTAATTTACTGTGTAGAATGATTCGCATGCGACAAAATTTTGAGTAAGCTCAAGAATAGAGCCCCAGGGGTATCATATAACTCCAATTATTGATAACTTTGGTTCAATTGTTATTTTGAATTTCGTTTTTCCATCTACGGGCTACAGTTTTGATTTAAATATTTATCAGATGGTTATTGTGTGTATTCATGATGAATATTGAGACTCGAATCTGCAGATAAATTTTATTTCAATTCCTCTAAGATTTCACGAGATATTAATTTCTTTAGCCCTTATATAAGGTACTGTTTTTCCGTTTGTGATATTTTTTCATTGGTATGAATGCCCACCTTTTGTATGTGGTCATTTGGCGACCTTGGTCTGTTAGTTTCAATTTTTATCAGTCTTTGGTGAATATTGTTAAATATCTAGAGATTGTGGTACCAGGTCTTTTGTTTGGACACTCGCGTTCTTGTACACCTGATTTCTGAAGCATCAAAGACTGATGGTTTTAATTGGAAAATTTCGATTCCAGGGTGGCTTGAGTTGGATGTTACACGAATGGTTACTTTTCTTCGACAGACGAATCAATGGAAGATGGGGCATAGTATGAGTGCATGACTCTGGCGTAATCACATATCCAGTTTTACGTAAGGGGATTTGTTTGAGCGTCGCTCATCCGTGAAATAAACTGGATGATATTGGATTAGTTTCATAGTGTCTGAATGAAGACCAATTGGCCTAGTCTTTACCTTTGGATTGAAGATTGCCATTTGATGTATGTGGATATCGGAATACCATTCCGAATAATAAAGAAAAAAAAGATCTGCCAGGCTACAGATTTATGACAGAATTATTTGGATAATGATATTTATTTGATTACTCCTTGTTTTGTTTTGATGTTTTAGCAATTCTTATTCAAAGTCCTATCATAAAGCCTGAGGAGAGAAAAACGACATTTGATTCGTGTGTAATGAACCATTAAATCATGTAATGAAACGGTACCAGTGGTAAAATGTTTTTGAATAAAGGGATGTACTTTTAATAATTATTGTCTTGCTAGTCAATTTAGAGTAGCGTTGAACTTTTCGCTACAACTTCATTCAGAGTCACGGAGCATTTTGAGCTAGGATTCTCCTTCAAAAAAGCTTGGTTTGTAATTTTTATTCGAGGGGTTGGTTGGCGTTATGTAGTAACTATTGGTCTTTAAAGTAAAATCTAAATAAATTTGGCAGTGAGTCATTGTTTAAAATGGTATGAATCAAGCTGGAAATCACTAGTCAAATAAGTGCTTTTTAAAGTGCATTTTTATTTTAATTTTAATATAGTTTCTGTTTTTACCACAATTTGAAACAATGTAATGTCACTGTGAAAGTGTTGTAGGTTATAAACAACAATGAAAACCTAACCTAACTGCATAAAATATAGCACTAAGTGATTCAAAAATATAATATAGTAAAAAATTTAGAAATTCAGACATACTGATGTTGCATCATGTTTTTATAATGTACAATATTAGTAACGTACGTCTTTTATTGGTTTACTCGTTTAAATGAAGATGAACGACGTCCAAAATTATATTCAATATGTAATTTCTTAATTAGAATTTCATGACGTAGCGGCATAACTAAAGCTCTGCTTGTTATCAAAATCCAGTACAAGTAGAGTAGTGTAGGTAGTGTAACCAGAGCTGCTCAGAATTCGCTAGTGCAGCCAACAATCGTAACTGTTAACAAACGCCTTTAGTCTTCAGTGCGCTTAGTGCAGGATTGATAATTATGATTAATCGATAAAAAGTTGTTTTTTTTAAGTTATTTTGTTGGAGTAAAAAGTGTAGTCCAGAGTACTCCGGGACTATACGGATTTTCATAACAAACGGGTTGCACTAACTGCACTTTTTACACTGATGCATACCAAACGCTTTTAGAGTAGTAAGTGTAGTTCGGGTTGCACTAGGACTGCGATAACAAACACAGCTTATGTTAGATCAGATCAGATTAGAAGCTTGGCTCTTCAATCCAAGCCTCTCGTTTTATATTTGCTCTTTTGTTATGAGTTCTACTTATGTTTTCTTGTTTCATAGCTGGATTTAATTATGACATGCCACCTGTTTTTGACGATAAATAAATTATATTTATAGACCAGTCAAATTAGGTGTTTCAGGGTGAACTAATTTAGAATTAGATGCCACCCGCAAAAAAGTGTTTGGTCTGGGGTCTACATACTGGCAAAAGTTTGCTCCTCGATAGCGATGTGTGGGGGATGAACAATTCGCGATTATTTACACAAAAAACGGGACCTTCGGCGGTTTTACCTGAATATCTCCTAAACCATGCTAGATACAGAACCAAACCATACATACCTTTCTTGTAGAGCATGAAATTTCCTATGAAAATGGTTCTAATGATTATGTTTAAAAAGTCAGCCGTTTAGATTGCACGCGCCGCCGAAGTCAAATTTGAGGACTTCAAAAACGCGTGATTTTCGCGTTTCGCGGGTTTCGATAAAAAAATTTTTTCGATGGTAACTAATTGTATTAAAAAATCGCAAAAATTTAGGTGTCTTCGGGAAACCTTGCAAGGTACTTTTCATGGCACAAAAAATTTTTTTGACCTTTTTTATTTATTTTACAGCTGTGTGAATATGAAAAATTGAAATTTTGGTCTTTTTGAAGTCTTTTGCGATTTAAGGTACTTAGCACTTATTTGTGATCAATAAATTCATATGGATTTTATTGCTGATGAAATTTCCTACAAAAAAGGACCCTTCCACTTTTTTCGTGCGGTGAACGCTGATTTTTTTATTACAGTGCAAAGTTGAAGTATGTCGCTTATTTGCTGAAATCACGTTTTCAGCACTTCCGTTAATATTTACAATGCAACCAAGCGCAACAAAAATTTTTTTGTTAATAACAAATAAATTGCATTTTTTTTTTGTTATTAATTTAGTAATAGATACATTTTTCAGATAATATCCGCAAAACATGTAATTTTGGACTTTCCTAATGGTACACAATAATATTTAAATAAACAAATTTTGCAATAACAAAAAAAAAGGGAAAAAAGTTTATAAACAAATAAGCTATCATCTAAGCTTCAAATACATTCAAATATTGTATTATGAAAAACCACAAAGTATCATTGTAAATATTAACGAAAGTGCTGAAAACGTGATTTCAGCAAATAAGCGACATACTCCAACTTTGCACTGTAATAAAAAAATCAGCGTTCACCGGACGAAAAAAGTGGAAGGGTCCTTTTTGTAGGAAATTTCATCAGCAATAATATCCACATGAATTTATTGATCACAAATAAGTGCTAAGTACCTTAAATCGCAGAAGACTTCAAAAAGACCAAAATTTCAATTTTTCATATTCACGCAGCTGTAAAATAAATAAAAAAAGTCAAAAAAATTGTTTGTGCCATGAAAAATACCTTGCAAGGTTTCCTCAGGACACCTAAATTTTTGCGATTTTTTAATACAATTAGTTACCATCGAAAAAAAATTTTTATCGAAATCCGCGAAGAGCGAAAATCACGCGTGTTTGAGGTCCGAATATTTGACTTCGGCGGCGCGTGCGTTATAAACGGCTGACTTTTAAACATAATCATTGGAACTATTTTCATAGGAAATTTCATGCTCTACAAAAAAGGTATGTATGGTTTGGTTCCGTATCTAGCATGGTTTAGGAGATATTCAGGGAAAACCGCCGAAGGTCCCGTTTTTTGTTTAAATAATCGCGAATTGTTCATCCCCCACACATCGCTATCGAGGAGCAAACTTTTGCCAGTATGTAGACCCTAGACCAAACACTTTTTTGTGGGTGGCATCGAATTCTAAATTAGTTCCGCGCCAAGCCCAAGATCGATCTAATTTGACTGGTCTATTAGTTTAATTTTGTTTTTTTATTTATCTGGGATTAATAGATTTCAGAAAGGGACTACGATTCTCGCTCACCGTCGGAGTTTAGCCATAAAGGAGCAAAGAGTTTTTGAAAGGAATTTTTAAACAAGTGGAAACACCACTGGGTTTTACTTTTTGCACCCTGAAGTTTTTCTAAAGAGACAAAATTATAACATGGTTTGAATCTGTTCTAAAAAATTTAAGGCATTTTTATGATACTAGAGTACAGAGCTTAAAAAAAAATTTCATTTCTGAGTTTTCTCCATGCAATGACTAAATTACAACAAATTTTAAAGCAAATAAGATAAAATTCTGATATAACGAAATGTATGTAGGGAAAATTATATAAATGGTACATTAATAATACATAAAAATATATGTATTATCAATCTACAAACTTTAGGAGAAAGCGCGGAAGACCGGCAAGACGGAGGGCACACGAGGTGGTGGATGCGATAGAAGCCAAAGAACTGTAAGATAGGGAGATTGAACTGATAGAGATGACTGGAGAAAATGAGAGAATAAATTTATTATTATGGAAAAATTTCGAGAAGCAATATACATTTCTCGCATAAATTATTTATTTTAAGTGCTAACCGATTCCGTGAAACTAATTCACATCATCGTAGCCTTACGTTAATAAAACTAATACAACAATCAAAATTTTTTTCAAGCTCTTTTTATCTTAAGGCTGTTTTCACACGGGGCGTTATGTTGCTGGCAATAAAACGACGCGATATTGCTGTGCATCAAAAATACATGCTTTTAAATGAGTGGTTTTCACACGTACGCGTTACGTTATATGGTATGGTAGCGCCGACGCGTTAACGCGTCTACACGCAATATGTTCTACTGATGTGGTAGCAACTTTTTATCGCGGCATTTTCTGTCACCTATACAACTATATGTGTGCTTTCACACGAAACGCTTTATATTGCTGCGTTTTAATTAGTTCAACGGTGTTGCAAGATGGCAAAAGTTAATTAATGCCAATAATAGAACCCAACGAATGGTATACTATGGCAACAGTGTTTATTTTCATTTTACTTAGCTATATTTATGAAGCTGATTATGGTTGTGTGTGAAAACGTTAAAGCAATATCCGGAAAATAAAGCGGCGTTTTATTGCTAGCGTTAAAATGCCCCTTGTGAAAACAGCCTAAAGGTTGGTTTATGCAAAACGTCGACGCACGCGTTCAAATAAAGTTCAAGTATGGAATTTCTGTAGGAGGGTTTATGGCCGGCAAAAATCACCCGCGTTGAAAATCTTACTTTTTTACTCTTTCTTATCTATGGCGTAAACTATGTAAGTGCATAAACCCTCCTACAGAAATTCAATACTTCAACTTTATTTGGACGCGTGCGGTGCGTGCGTCAACGTTTTGAAACCAACTTTTAAAGGGGTGACCAGACACTGCGAGGCTGGTGCGCGCGGCTGTCTCGCAAAGCAAGCTGCCTCGCATAGTCTCGACCACTTGTCAACAATCTACCGCGAGCCAGTTGTGCGTGTGTACCCCCTGTGATTGCATAGTTGTCTCGATGTAATTAACACACGTTCAAGTTAAACGCGATGCATCTGCATGCTTCCCTAGTTAGTTGATAACCTTATTATGGCAGCTGATCTAGCGTAGCAACAAGGGAGGCCGCGTTTATTTTGATTAATGAATTAAAACGACGTTGGTGGATCGAAAACTTCATTAATTATTTTAATTTGTAGCCCAATATTAGTATACCTATAGATACTCGACAGATCTTAAGGAATAATTAGTAAAAATTTCATCAAAATCGATCTAGTAGTTTTTGAGATCAGTCCGAACAACGGTAAAAAACACTGTCTTTTAATAATATTGGTGTACATAAATTTATTAAATCAATAAAAAAAAAAATTTACAATGAAAAGTTCGACTAAAATTTTAAAGTTTTAAAATTTGAAATGCACGTTGACATAAGTTATGTAACAAATAAAAAGCTAAAATGGACTAAGGTCCGCTTTTACAATAGTCGCTTAAGTATGAGTATAACTAACCTATAACAACTAACCAATAAACGATAAACACAATAATCAATAAACATCCGCATAACGTTACACCCCGGATAAATAATATTTAACCGACTATTTTACTCAGCTGTCATTAGACCAATGGAATGAAAAAACACGACACATTCAACCAATGGCAATAGAATTGCAGCGACAATTTTTTTTTATTAACTTCAACATTTAAATAATACATATTATCTACTTAATAAACTTGAAAAAAGTGCTTTCGGCAGTAACTCAAATTATAATTTTAATTAATTACACAGTGCAACACGAAAAAAAATAACCATATACGGACAACACTACGTGATAAAAGACCAAAAAAAAAAAGACCCATGTCTCCCAGTTTTGCCCAAAGTCCTCCAGGTTTTCTTTTATGGGCCCCCAAAGATGTGGGGCCTCGGTGTCATTTTTTGCAAAAAAGTGATCATTTTCTCAAGCTCATATCTTGCAAACCGTTCGGAATTTTGATTTACTCTCTGGGGCAAAGTTGTAGCTCTTGTCATAAAGAACAAAAATTGTTAACATATAAAATCAAAAAAAACTTCATCTTCAAGGTCAAAATCGCAAAAAACTTAAAAAAATTCAATTTTTTTTTACCTTTTTTTCCCTGTTCAGGTCCATAGGTAGCAAACCGTTCAAAATTCAAGGAAACAATCAACTACAAAAATGAACCTAAGATCTCAATAAACAACTTTCTAGAACATATGAACTTCCTAGGAATGATTCTTAACACCGTTTAGGTAGCGCTTAGGTAGCCGCAAAAGTGAAAAATTTCCCAAAATTTTTTTAATTTCATTTGTTTTTTCTTTACTTCAACATTGAGATACTATAAAGCCTTCTCCCGTAAGTGAAAAGGCATGTTGCAGGTTTCATTGTTATACTATTGCTGATTTTATTAATCTTAGTTCTTAGGTGATATGGGTTGACATTTAGAGTTAGGGTTGTAACAAAGAGTACTAGCATGGATATTTAGTAATAATGATTCAGTGTTGTAGGGATTAGTAGTCTCAGCAGGGATGGCACTACAATACTATGCTATCTATTACAAAAATTATAAAAAAAAATATTCGTATTATGTTTATAATGTTGATGGCCCTGGACTTGCAAATCGCACTCTCTTAAGCTGTGGATCCAAATCGTCGTCCGAATCTGACTCTGATTCAGAACTTATGGTGTCCACAGGCACGGTACTTCCAGACTGCCATCCATCATCAGCTTTTTCTTCTTCAGATACTTCATTAACTCACCCACCAGCTTGAGAATTTTTATTAGAATGCACTTACTATCAGTAAAGGTACAGTGTATTCACACACTCGGCCTCCTGACTGACAATTATTTACGTTCAAAGTTTTGAAATCAACATTTTTTTTAAGAAATAGCTGATTTTCTTACACTTCAATTGTTTTTAAGCGAAATTTTGGCTCCCAGAAAGTACTTTTGTTAGAAAAACCTCACTATCTCCGGCCTTAGAAGGGTTAATTCGGAGTATTATACTTATATTATATTATAAAGTGTTGCCTTTTACTGAGTCTAGAAAGAAATAAGTTTACTACGGCTGTTTTTTGAGAAAACCAGATTTTTATTAAAAAAGTGAGGTTAAAAAATCTTTTTTTTTTAATTTGCCCGAATGAGTTAATAAAAATTAACATATTTATATACAGATTTATAGCGTTTTTAAAGGTATTCTCAATGATACCCATCTCAACCAGATCGGATAAGAAATGGGTGAGATATAAGCGATTATATACTCAAGCTATAAAGGCCTATATCTCAAGAAGTTGGATCGGCCTCCTTAAAAAAACTTTGGGGTTTTAATTAGCGATGTAAGCCCTACCAAGCCCAAGAAAATTGGTGCATTTTTCATAAAGTAAATTTGTTCGTAAAAGCGTAAAATAAAAAAACAGCTTTTTGGGCCATTTTTCGCTCATTTTTTAAAGTTTTTTGCGATTTTGACCTTGAAGATGAAGTTTTTTTTGATTTTATATGTTAACAATTTTTGTTCTTTATGACAAAAGCTACAACTTTGCCCCAGAGAGTAAATCAAAATTCCGAACGGTTTGCAAGATATGAGCTTGAAAAAATGATCACTTTTTTGCAAAAATGACACCGAGACCCCACATCTTTGGGGGCCCATAAAAAAAAACCTGGAGGACTTTGGGCAAAACTGGGAGACAGGGGTCTTTTTTTTTTTGGTCTTTTATCACGTAGTGGTGTCCGTATTTGGTTATTTTGCCATGACTTAAAAAATTACACACTGTGTTATTATTAACCTCCTATTTTATTCGTGAAATAGTCTAAATAAATATCCTCTCGTGCATTTCAAATTAGTAGACAATTTGAATGCACTTGGGATATTGTATACTGCCGTCCTAAGCTAAAAAGCAGTAACTCCATTTCTTAAAAATTTTATTTATATCGCTTTTGAGGATTATTACAATAATATCTGTGATCCTGCAACACTAAAAACTAGTAAGACTAATAGTTATATGCATTAATTAGTAGTCTTACTACTTTTTAGTGTTGCAGGATCACAGATATTGCTGTAATACTCCTCAAAAGCGATCTAAATAAAATTTTTATGAAATGGAGATATTTTAGCTTAGGACGGCAGTATATGACTATTGTAAAAGCGAACCTTAATGATAATATTTTATCTTCAATTAAGGTAGTTCTATCGGTACTGCAAGAGTCAAAAATATACACTGCCTCGTTTGATTTACGCAGTATTTAGATTAGGCAAACGTCGCCATAAAATCTTCAGTTTGACAGATGTGAAATTAAATTCTCTAATTTTATAAAATTTGACAGAAATATGACATGTATATTTAGCAATGAAAGTTATGCCCGTACCTATAGTCGATGCTTGGCTCTAGCAAAACTTGAGCACGACTTAAGTAAGAAATTGTTTATTTTCATTGGTCGATTTCGTACTTAAGTCTGACTCAAGTCCGAGATTGGGCGAAGTATCGACTATAGGTATGAGAATTAGAAACTAAGGTTGATGCATGTTTAAATTTCGCGCGCGTCATATCCTGTTTGGCTGCGTTGCCACATGTAAGTAACATAGCACATTTTTCTTAATTATTTACTAATTACTCTTATCACAAGCTCTGAAGCTCGGAATCTGATTAACCAAAGTGTTCAAAACATTTTTTTCTTCCCATTGATAACACTATCATTGAAATCTGAACGTCAGTTTTTGTGAAATTAAATAAACTTTGTAATTTTCCATAAGGATCAAGGATCATCTAAAAGCAAACATTTTATAATATTAATAACTTTTTTCAGTTCTCTGTAGCCCTTTAAAAATTTAACTGGCTCATTATCTTATTATAATGTACCAATATGCCAAGTTTCATTAAATTCTGAATGTGAATTCTAAAAACGATGGTACTCCCTTAAGTACCCTAGTTTGGCAGTGATAGTAACTATCAAACGTAGGCTTTCCTTTGAGTAAGCCGACAACACTCGGTTCGCTGTGAAGCAGCATCGCTGTGTATCTGCCTCGCAGCAAATAAAATTTTTATAAGAAAATCACCTCGCCAGCTTCGCGCAGCAGCTTCGCCGGAAACATGGTCCACACTTTGCGAGACTTGTATCCCGAGGCTGCCGCACGCACCAGCCTTGCAGTGTCTGGTCACGCCTTTAGACTTATATACATTCAAATCAATAAAATTAGTTAATATTTAGTCTGTTTTTGGCTGATGTGGTAGAATTGGTTAATCATTTTGATGTAAATTAATAAATTAGTAGCCAAATTCTACTTTTCTATTTTTTAGTTATTATACTACATATATTATTATGTTTCAGGTTTTTCATATAGCCCATTATCAAGTGTTGAACAAATATACAAAGTTGTAAGCTATTTACAAATGTCCGAAAATATTCAAAAAAGTCACACTTCAAAAAACAAATAAACAAATTTTAATATTGAAGGGTTAGTGCTTGTTCACAATGTACGTAAAACGTACATAAGACGAACATAAGACTAAAAAATATAAATACAAATAAAAGCTTAATAGAGTATAGAATAATATTAAAATCTTAAAGTAGGTACACGACCGACGTAGAATGTTGTTTTGCATATACCAAAATAACTCCAGTATTTTTCAATATTCGCTTAAGGTCTTATTTGTATTTGTAGTTCTTACGTTTTATGTATTTCTTACGTTTGTCTTATGTACATTGTGAACACTCACTTAGAAATAATATGGTATCGTGATAAGCACGTGGTTGTTAAATACATATCTCGATCAATGGACTGGATTTTTCTTTAGAATCTTTTTTATTTTTAAGCTTTCAAGGCGGGTCCATTGTTGGTACTTTATTGCAGATATGTAATATTTTTAAGTTGTGTTCATATACTTCATGGTCTTCATCAAGTAAACGATCTGCAAAATTAGATTTTCTCATGTTCTTCAGTCTCCAGTGAGCTGTATGTTCTTTTAATATGGTCTTAAAATTGCGTCCCAATTGACCTATGTATTTTTTTGTGCAGTTATTGCAACTCAACTCGTATACACCACTTTTTAGATGTTTATCTATGGGGTCTTTTGGTTTAGAAAATAGCTCTTTTGGAGCTTTACTCCTTTGTAAAGGATACTTTGGATCCTTTACTTTTGTAGGAAATAATTATATTTTTGCTACCCCGATTTAGTTTTTCGGCTATTTTCTCCGATATATTGTCGTAGTATGGTAGGGGTAGGTAGGTTATATTGTTATTGTTGTTGGTCTGTAGAGCGCTATTGTTTCTGATGGTGTTTGTCTTTTTTATTTTGTATACTAGTGAGTCGATAAATTCACTAGGGTACCCGTTGTTGTTTGCGATGTTCTTGATGGTATTTAGTTCTATTTTTTGGCTCTTTTCATCCATTGGGGTGTTAACTAGATGTTTAATCATTGATCTGTATCCAGCTATCTTATGGATCCACGGGTGATCGGAGTTGTATGGAATAGTGGTGTCTGTGTAACACCCCTATTCACTAACTTCCATCGAAATCTTTTCCATCATCGAGACGTAGAGGTGATCGAATCAAATACATTAACGATGACAGTATTCGACGACCCAAATTCCTATTCTGTAACTATACCTAAATGATATCGAATACTCACAATAATTTTAGCAATTAAATTTAAATCCAGGGTTGGAACTATCATTTTAAATAATGAAAGAAATAAATCGGCTTAAATTTTTCTTTGTTCGTAAAAATATGCCATAAGCCAAAAGTACCTATGTACCTAGAAAAAATTAAGCAATATGAAATTTCTTTACAAAATCGGAATAATCTCACAAAAGTAAGAATTTTTACATTTTTGTAAAATGTGCAGTTTACGTAACAAAATTAATATTAACCCTACATCACATATTGTATCATATCAGCTACATATGAAAAACAGGCTCTGTTGCTAGCCGCTCGTTGAAATATTTTCGTGTTTAAATGTCGTATAGCAGATTTTTTTATTTGTACCTTACTTTACGTACATTAGGAAAATCATTATATAAAGCATTATATAAAGTATAAAATCTGCTGCATTTAAAAAATTTCAAAAAAAAAATTTTTATTTGGATTTTTTTAATTATTTTTTCCTTTATATAGGCAATATTTCCAACTCAAAAATATTATTTTCATTGCAAACAAACAAAAATGGCGTGATTTAGGGTTAAATCCATTAAGCTTATAAACAAATAATTCAGAAATATAATTAAGGGGAGCAATCCATTTAGACGCCCGGAAATAAGAGACATTTTTTGATAACTTTTTTACAAATGAAAAAATAATCACATCATTTTAAAGTTTCAACATCATTTTATAATAGTATTAAAGTATACAAAAAAAAATTTTTATAAATATTTTTTATCAAAATGACAGCTCTGTAAAGTGTTCTCTGACGCGTCTTGTTTCAAAAACTGCTCGTGCTGTAACTCAACAAGTTATTGATCGATCTGGCTCAAAATTTAGAAGGCTTCAGTCAAAATTATTATCGGAAGGATAAACCTAAATTTTTAAAGATATCCAGTAAAAAAATAGTGTTTTTGGGGTAAAAACTGTCAAAAATATAGTCGAAAATTTGAATATTTAATTAAACAGCCTAATTAGTTTTTGATTTTATACTTATTTATAATTTTTTAGGTTCATCCTTCCCTTGAACATGTCCATAATCGAAAAAAAAATTTGTTTCTTTATTTCAGATTAATAGAAAAGAAATGGTAGATGCAACACTTTTCGATGCCATGCACAAGACGCCTGAAAAAACACTTCACAGAACCGCCACTTTATTAAAAAATATTAAAAAAAAAATTTTTTTCTACACTTTAATAGTAGACTAAAGTGATGTTGAAACTTTAAAATGATGTGATTATTTTCTCATCAGTAAAAAAATTCCCAAAGAATGACTTCTATCTGGGCATCTAAATGGATTGCTCCCCTTAATTGATTGCAAATAATTTACTTTTTGTTTATTTATGAACTTCAAAATAATTAAAACACGTATAGTTAAAATGAAAAATTAATGTAAGGTTAAAGTTGGTAAGTTAGTAAATTTTAAAAAAATTACCATAATACACAGGTGCAATGGATTTACCATCGATCGGGATACCTTTTCGTGAGCTTCAATGCTCACAAACAAATACTCGATTCAATCGACCGGTAAGCAATCGATTGAAAGCTGTCGTCTCGATATCCAGGCATACTGAATACCGATTTTGGCACTTCTCGATCGATGGAGAACTGAACGATTCGATCGATGGAAAAGAGAAGTTAGTGAATAGGGGTGTAAGTAGGTTTTGTATATGTATTGAATATATCAAAGTTCTGTGATCTATTCACGCTAAGATTTAGAAACTTTAGCGTTTTTTCTTTTTCAGTTTCCATTCTGAAGTTAATGGCGTTATCAAGGTTGTTGATGTGTTTTAGGAACTTATTTAATTATCTATCCGTGCCACCCCACAAGCATATGACATCATCTACGTAATGATACCAGTGTAAGATACATTTGCCATGCCATTCCTTATGTTTTTTATAGAGTAGTTCTTTCTCTAAGACGTTCATAAAGATGTCTGCAAAAAGGGTAGATAGTGTATTTCCCATGGCAAGGCCTTCTTCTTGAGTGTAATAGTTGTTGTTATATAAGAAGTAATTCTGGTTAAGGATGGTTTCAACAATGTTGTATAGTTCTAGTTTCTCCATAGGTGTAAGTTTTTTGGATGTATCGATGACATCTCTAATGTATACTTTGCATTTTTTTATGGGTATACTGGGAAACAAATTGGATACATCAAAGGATACAAGTTTAACATTATGAGGTATTACTATGTTTTTTATCTTATCAATCAAATCGCTAGTTTTTTTATCATGTGTGAGGGTTGGAAGTCGATATGATCTTTAAATATGGTGAGGACGTGTTTTGCTATTTTTTTGAAAGGGGCTCCTATTGTAGTGACTACTGGTTTTATTGGGTGTCCGTCTTTATGAATTTTTATTTGTGCTGATAGTCTTGGGGTTCATGTTAGTGGGCTTGGTTATATATGTTTTTTAGTAGACCGTTAGTATCAGCAACTAAGGACTTTATTGCTTGTTGAAATTTCTGGGTGGGGTCTTGAATGATTTTAAAATCAAAAAAATTAGTTAAATTTATCAAAATTTATAATCATCTCTCTTTTATGCCCGATTTCTTCACTTTGAGATATGTATAGGATAAGTATAACTAAAAGAATAACCAATCAAACAACCGTAATTCAAACTTTTAAGGTTATTTGATTGGTTATACTTATAGTTGTTATACTTATCCGATAGATATCTCAAGGTGAAGAAATTGGGCATCAATCAGGAAACTTCCGAATGAACCAAAAAAACTCAAATCTAAAGGTAATATTTATTTTTATTTTTATATTTGTATTATTAAACCCTATCTCTCTCTATCTCGACAATATGTAGAGGCTTTTATAAATAAATAAATAGATGACAGTGAGGTACAAGAATGCAATGATAATAGTACTAATGTAACTGATAATCTTAAATATGGATTATGGACTGAGTTGATACCCTTTTATGAAATTTATAAACAGCATGACAAAAAATTAATTCTAGTTGAATACCTTGTGTTAATTAAAACAAACTATAAAATTCTTTCTCATAAAATTATTACCAGATTGAAAATAACCTATATATAATATTATGGAGCAGTTACTTTATTAAACCATTAAACAAAGATTAAATGTGTTGACCAATTAAATAGTTGCTGAAGTCGCACTTTTGTAGAGGAATTTACATTTATAGAATCTCTTTATCATTACCATTTTATTAGCTTTAGAAATGTCCAGTGATTATATTTAGAATTGTAAGAAATGACTTTAGTTAAAATGTTTGTTTTTCAATTTAGATTCTTTTTTGTATAACTTTACTTCAAAACTGTTTTTCACAAAATTAGAAGGAATACTCTAATTCAGCGATCGGCAACCTTTCGGTAGGCAAGGGCCACATAGTGGCAAATTGAAATAAAGGCGGGCCGTACTCATGGACAAATGAGCTTCTTTTTTTTTTAATCTTTTTCGCGTTTTTTTCAAGGAAACGCCATAATTTTTTATGTTTTTTATTTTTTATGAAAATTAAACCGCTTGATTTTGTTTTACGTCGATTTATAAAATAGGCTGCGGGCCGCAAAGTGGAGGGCTGCGGGCCGCATGTGGCGACCGCTGCTCTAATGGTACGTTTTACAACCTCTTTTAGTATTATTTAAAAGCTGCTAATATAGATGAGGTGTTGATCGGCTTGCTTGGTATTTAAACATACTTTAAAAAACATAAAATAATTTCTTAAAATTATTAAATAAATTTATTAAAAAATAATTGCATATAAGATTTAAAATAAAAGTTATTATCAAGTGATAACCAATCAGTGATAGTAAAGAATTATTCGTTGTTGCAGCAAAATTAATAATAAAAATAGAAGGTTTTGGTATAGAATAGAAAGAGATAATAAATGGCTTCAGCTTACAAAAGTGAATTATGAATTCATTAAAATGTTCCTCTTATTTTTTTAGGCACTGTGCCTATTTTCTACAAACCACTATTATAAATTTGAACTAGGGTATTATAATTATGTACTTATATTATAAGTAATAATAATATTGTAAACGATAAACCTAAGATAGTCTCTCCTCAGATTCAAGTCAGGGTACCTTCGCATTGACAGTTGTCAATTACTAGACCAATGACAGATTCTAAAAACTAAATAAAAAACTAATAATTTATTTATCAAGTTAACCGTCACATAAAATCAATTTTTTGTATTGATGCAATATTTCTTTACTAATCGATGTCAAAATAATGACAATGCAAGCAGTTCCAGTTAAACTTAACTACTTAACCAATGCTTATTTTTTATTACCGACTTAACTAAAAACTGCGCTAAAAGGCACAAAATTTAATTTCTAACAAGTTTATTTAACTACAGGAATTATAAATCCGGATATCTTCCATATGTGTCAACTTTTTACATTGTTTTGGATCCTTAAGATATACTCTTATAACCTACAATTTAACATGGAAACTGAGCCTGGCACCCTTTGATTCAAGGTCCAGACCCTTTACAACTAAAGCAAACTACCTGCATTATACAATGATATCCATTTATAGCATATAATACGTTTATATGCGGAAAAAGAATGTTATAATTTTATTTAAATTATAGGAAATATCAAAAACAAAAAATTAATAAGAAATGATCTCGGTGATTTTATTGTAATTACATAAAAAAACTATAGCCTCTAGTTATTAGTACCATTGCTGCACATCAAACATCATATTATTATAGAAAAAATAATTTTAATAATGACTTGCAACAAGATTTAAATTTGAGACAACACTACTGTGCCTTTTATTTAAAACAAAATTTAGGTTATCTGTTAATCGATTCAATTTTTAATAGTAAATAAATACTTAACTGTCTGTTTTGATCGATCAAAACAATATTATAGTTTCGCAAATTTTATTGACATGATACCTAATGTTAAGGTGGTTTAAGTTATTGTTTGTTATATAATTTAACAAAAATAAGTAGCAATGTAAAATCAAACTGTAATAGTAAACAAAATGTCATACCTCGGTCTAACATTACCATGTCGAGATTGTAAAGAATATCTTCTTCTTCTTGAACTATCTGTTGGAAGTCTCTGTCGTCCTGTTCTTCTCGATTCAGGTGGACCTGGTTGTAAAAATAACTCGGTGAAATCAACTCCATATCGCAACATCTATCACAAATACAATAATATGTAGATAACAGAAGAAAATGTAATACTAATTAAAATTTACATTGTACGGCTCATCGTCATCATCATCTGACACTTCAATCGGTTCAACTGGCGGTTCAATACTAACTTCCAATTCTTCTATAAAACCTTTAGCACAATGGGGGCAAGTATAATTCTAAAAATTTTACGTTATAATCACGTTCGGTAAAATATAAAAATAAAAAAAACTTACAGCAGATGCATTCTCAAACCTTACATTACAACTATGACAGTAAAATTTCTGTTGTGGTTGGTCCTCCACAGCGGCTTCTGCCATTGATTATACGATTATATAATAATACTAATAATTTTACAATCACTGATTATTTTTATTTGTAATTATTTGACAATAGTATTCCATACAACCACATCAACTAGTTCTATGAACGAATCGTATTTAATGCACTACAACCGGTGCCTGTTCTCACTATTGATTAGGCAAATTTTAAACACGCGTGATAAATATATACACGTTGATTTCGCTAATGAACAATTTTCCTACGTCATATAAATAAATTCCCTAAAATAAAGTATATGATAATGCGCATGTGCACGAGTTGCTTATTTATCAATTCCTGCTCTCGTTTTTAAATTCTTTCTAAAGCTTTTACAAAAGTAGGAACTCGAAGTTCGCCTTTTAGCCCGCAAATTTACGTCCAGCGGCTTGAAACAATAAATTAGTAAATATTTGTACAGGGTGTTTTATGTACATATACTCATATACATATTATATAAATAAAAAGCATGTTTATCAATAACAAAAAGTCAACACAGATGGACTAATAAAAGCTTCAAATTTGCCTTAGCATATATACCCCTTTGTTTTTTTGATAACAATTGTTGCAAAACAATCAATTAATCGGTGATATTCGCGACAAATCTTGGTAATTATCAATTTTTGACTATTGTCAATCGTTTTCAATGTTTCGTTCTCAGTGTTTGTCAATATTTATAAGTTTCCTTATTCATATATTTTTATATGTTGCCCTGAATAAGAACATCTATCAAGCTTGACCGTTATCAAGGCTACTTGACCAAATTATCAAGTTTAATTAAGCTTGATAAGTTATCAACCGTGATCAACCTTTACAACAGAATAGCAAAACTTGACTAGAACTTGATAAAGCTGTCAAATGTCATATTTTATACGTCCAATTGTCAATGTTGATAATTATCAAGCCCGTCGTGAATAGCACTGAATAATGGTTAATAATTAACCATAATTATTATATTTGATGATTAATGTATGATGACTAGAGCGCGGAATTATATGCACAGAGACCCCGATATCGAGTATGCAGTATGCAATTTATACACAATTATTATTTATAATTATTTATATTATTTATTATAAAAATTATACACAAGATATTATGCATTTACAAATTATATGCCACATACAAGATATCGGGTTCCCTATGCATATAATTCCGCGCTCTAATGATGACTCATCCGTGATGATTCAATTAAAAATTAATGATGCATGCACGATGATTCATAAATGATAACTTGTTGTTATTGTTTAAATAATGCTGAATTTGCAGTCTGGATTTTTCTAGAAGTCTATTGAAGTTTATAGAAGTTCTTGGAAGTTTCTAAAAAGATATATTTCGATATATAAATAGCAGAGTGATTTGCTGTGAAGTCAGTACGAGTTCCGACAAAGCTGTAAATCACAGAACATATTTTATTTATGCTGTAAATACTGTCTAAATCTAAGGTAGTATTCGGCAACCTTTATTTTGGCAGACAAGGGCCACGTAGTAGCAAATTGAAATACAAGCGGGCCGCAGTAGTTCATAATTTTGATAACAGGTATTCGTGATATTAAAAAATGCAAAAACATTTTATTTGAATTTTATTAATGCATAGGAACAATGACGAAAATGAGCGGAAAAAAAGGGGGAAAAAGAAAGTTTATAAAACAGTCCACGAGCCGCAAGATAGAAGGCTGCGGGCAGCGGGTTGCCGCATTTACATTTTACTCTTTCTTATCTGTGGGTTGCCGACCACTGATCTAAGGTGTAAATAAATAGTGGTCTAATAAATAAATATACCGAGTGTTACATAAATAGTTACTGTATTTATGTTATAAATATAATTTATGTTATAAATTATATAATATAACACTGTATATAAAAATAGAGTAGCTTAGTTCAAATAACTTATTGTTAAGTGATTAGTAATATAATTGTAAATAATTACAATTAATAAATAATTTTAAATTAGAATTAAAATTATTTAGTCCTTATTTCTGATTACCTTAAGTACCTTACTGTCCTAAAAGATTGGCTAACATTTTGTCAATAGGTGGCTGTAGGTGTCGAAATATGGAAATATGTAGTAAATTTCATAACCTGAATATAAGTTTAGTTGGAAACGAATTTTAATTTTCAAATAATTTTTAAGGCTCAGTGATAGATATTTTAAATATGACTTCGACCAACTCACGACTATCGTGGAGAGAATTAAAAAAACAGAAGAAGAAGTGGAAAGAGGAAAATGTATTAAAAAAATTGAAAAAGCAGCAAATTCACGAAGAAATTAAAAAAATAACACCTAGCGATTCTAAGGATATCGGCAATATATCTACCGTGAGTATCGCTGTACCAGGTTCGATATTAGACAATGCACAAAGTGTTGAGTTGCGAACTTATTTAGCAGGCCAAATTGCCAGGGCTGCTTGCATGTTTCATGTAGATGAAATTGTGGTGTTCGATGACGGTACAGAAGAGACAAAATCTAAAAAAGCTACCGTAGGAGATGGCGATTTTGTTAAAAATGTTAAACGCTGTTGCGTTCAATTGGGAAGAATATTACAATATTTGGAATGCCCGCAGTACTTTCGAAAGCATATATTTGGATTTCACGATGACCTTCTGTATGCAGGTGTATTAAATCCTTTGGATGCACCTCATCATTTAAGACAAAAAGAAAATTTTTTGTTTAGGTAAGCTATTGTGCTTGTGCTAAAATGTTTTAAAATAGGTAAACATTTTTAGGGAAGGTTTGGTAACTAATAAACCTGTAAAGGTAGGACGTGGTTCTCAAGTTAATGTGGGCCTTTTACAAGATGTCACAGTTGATAAAGTGCTTCCAGCTGGAGTTCGTTGTACTGTAAAATTATTACCACAAATTGAAGGAAGTAAAAAATTGAAGGGTTTGGTGATTTCACCGACTACACCTAGAAAGGAATCGGGCGTTTATTGGGGTTATAGTGTCAGACTTGCAGATTCGCTGTCCGAAGTAGTTTCAAAATGTCCTTATAAAGACGGGTAAGGTAATTTTAATTTGATCGTCTGATTTTTAAGAAAACAGATTTTTTTTCAGGTATGATTTAATTATTGGTACATCAGATAAGGGCGAATCAGTGGATAATTTTACTTGCCCCGAATTTTATCACTTATTAATAGTGTTTGGTGGCTTACAAGGTTTGGAACCGGCACTAGAAAATGACGAAATTTTTAATATAGATAACCTTTTTCATTCTTATTTAAACACATTACCTGGGCAGGGATCGAGGACAATTCGAACGGAAGAAGCAATGCTGATTAGCATGGCCGCATTGAGGCCAAAATTAAGGCCTAAATATAAACCGCTGAAGTTCATTCCAGATCAATTTCAAGTTGAAATAATTCCATCCAGTTAAAAATGAGTAATAATTTTTTTTGTTTTACAAATTTGCAGATTTTGTATATAAAAATGTTAATCAAGATTTGTGGAATTTTAAAAGTCAAGAAATACAAAGTTGAAAATTTAAACAAACATTTTATTATTAATTATTTATATACAGTTAGGGAGTTGAAAACTTATCAAGTAGTAAATGACCGTTTTTTAAATGAAAAAATGTAATAGTATTTTCTTAATAATATAAAAAGTAACATAATTTGAATCAAGAAATGATTTAGTTAAAATTAATGACAAAATATTTCTAAAAAATGTGAATGTAAACAAAGTGGATTTATATAAAAGATATAAAAAATATAGTGGAACTTTGCACCAATTGGAATATTTAAAGGCAATATTTAACAATTTTGTAATTAATATAACAATAACAGTAGTAAGCTCAATATTGAACAATTCCTATTTTTAAACGTTACATTTATGAATTGAACTTTCGACAGTTTCTCGAAGGCTTGCAATAACTGCTCTTTGATTAGTTGCATTGATGATTGCCGTTCCAGAAACTATCATATTGGCACCAGCTTCTGAGCATGCATTTATTGTACTTAATCCGACACCACCATCCACTTCGATATCCAACGAGGGATAATTATGTCTTAACCATTGCACTTTTGGCATCATATCCATCATAAATTTTTGACCTCCAAAACCAGGTTCGACGGTCATTACCAAAACTACGTCGGCTAAATCTATAAACTGACGAACTTCTTCGATTCCGCTTCCCGGCTTTAATCCTAAACCCACTTGCATTCCGGCTTCTCTAATTAATCGACAAATTTTTGGGATTTCTTTCGTTGCTTCAATATGAAATGTATATAAATTAACCCCCGCATCTGCCATTGGTTCTATCCAATGTTCCGGATTTGATACCATCATATGTGTTTCGAAAAATGCCGTTTTCATTTTTGATCTTAAACATTTAACTACCGGATGTCCGAGTGTAAGGTTAGGTACAAAGTGACCGTCCATAACATCTAAATGCAAATAATCCGCACCGTTGTCTAATAATCGTTGAGATTCTTGATATAATTGTGATAAATCTGAGTTTAATATTGACGGACCTATTTTACACCGCAACGGGCCTCGTGCCATGATTTTTTCTTACTATCAAATCCACTTCACTAAATACCTCCACATCCAAACTTAACCTAAACTACAATCGTTCCTCGTTGTAAATTATATAGTTGTGTCCCAACAATTGAACTTTGACCTTAATTAATACATTATTAATATTATCGCTATTTAATAACAATCCTCAGCATTTATTTCTTTCAATTTACAGGTCCGGTTCTGGTTTTTAAAGGGCCCCATTTTCAGATAACTCGGGTAATAATCTGTGATTTTACGGAGCTTATTAGTAGGGATCGGATTTTTAGGCATTTGCATGTTTTTTTTGCGTACAGGCACGTGAAAATTTTTGAAAGGGAAACCTGTTTTACGCCTTTCGGGGTCGTTTTAGGTAGTTTTCATTTTAAATTCAAAAAAATATAAGAATAATACAATACGTAGAAAATCAAAATTCAAAAAATTTAAAAAGGAGACAATTAACACATAACAGGTCTGGATTAAGAAAATTTGAAAAAAATGAAAATTTCGTAATACGAAGTACAATATAACGTTATTTCATGGTTATTGCCATTCTTCAGTTGCACGCATCGATTACGATTACATTGTGAAATAAGAAGAAAAAATTTTCAAACTAAACAAAATTATCGACTAAATTGTACAAAATTGACTTACCATAACCTCCAAAGATTATCAAAACTGAACTTGTTACATGAAGTATGAATAATTTAAAAATGATTTGAACTAAGAAATTCGTTTACCTAGCACTGCTAGTTTGAAATCCGAAGGCACTGCCCTCTTAATATGATTTCTAAAAACTTTGAAAAAATTCAAAATTCAAAAATTTACCACGTTTTTTAACCGTGAGGCGTAAAACTAGAAAAAGAACTCAAAATAAAAAAATTTAAGTAAATTTTCATTTTTTTCAAATTTTCTTAATCCAGACCTGTTATGTGTTAATTGTCTCCTTTTTAAATTTTTTGAATTTTGATTTTCTACGTATTGTATTATTCTTATATTTTTTTGAATTTAACCATAAATACATACTAAAAACCACAAATTTACTTAAAATTTTTTATTTTGAGTTCTTTTTCTAGTTTTCATTTTGCCTATAAATGCATATTTGAGTTTAAGTGCATATTTAGCAAATTAAATAATAAAAATTTTTGTTTTTGCAAGGGTTTGAAACGATTTAAGTGCTTTTGCACATTTGCAACAGAGTTGATTAACATTTTCAACTTCAATTAATGGTCAAGAATAATAGAAAATAAATAAATAAAATATTCAATAACTGAAAGTGAGCCTCATCTTTAAAAAGTTTGACTTCAGAATAATATTCCTTGAGACGTCGTATTTCTAAATATTTATTCAATTTTATTTTACATTTGTGTATTAAAAATTCCCAAAGCTAAAGAAAGTGTGGGTGCAAATTTCAAAAATCAAAAGAATAAAAAATAAATCAATAGTTTGTTATTAATTTATTTCTAATTATGTACTCTCGCTGTAACCACAGTTCAAAACTATCAACTGAACTTTTAAAAAAAATAGTGAATTCTTTATTTACACTAATTGCAATCCAGCATTTTGAGGCGTAATAAAAGAATTTAGCGCATATTTAAGTGCTTATTTTGAAGTTTTTAGAGCATATTTGCCTGCATATTATCAAGTTTTTTAGTGCCTATAAATCCGGACCCTACTTATTAGATAATAAATATACAGGGTGCATCAATAGTGTAGTCTCCTTGAAAGTAATAAGAAACGCCAATCGGCCAATCTCTATTTATAACAAAAATTTGTTTGTTATTTAGAGATAACCCATTTGTTTTGATTCTTGCAAGTTAACTTTAGTTTTACCAACTAAGCAGGTTGCAGGTACACAAAACAGTTTTTCATCAGTCGAGACCGGATTTGTATGCGATTGCATGTTTTGTTTGATGATAGAAAGCTGATTTTTGTTAGTTTCTAATTGAAAGAAATCAAAATTCAAAATTTTATTGCGCATATAATTTCATATTAAGGTTTTTACACATATTCACAAAGTCAATATTTTTTATTTTAATATTTAAATACTTAAAACAAAAAAAAATTTAATTTTAAAATTTTGTTTATGTTTATGCACCGTAGCTATATTTCGGTCTACAACCTAAAAAGTTCTCAAACGGGATCCCGGTAGGTAATAGTATATTCTGTAACGATGAGTTACATTCCAAACGAGTTCCAGACTATACTTTCTATACGGTGCTAGTGTATTTCTTGTAATACGCGAACACCAATTTGACAGTTTGCGTTGTAAAACCAGTAAGACAACTTGTTAATAGATGTCACTACCAGGTTTTAATATTCCTTAGATGTGAGCATGTTTTGTGGATGTGAGAATATAGGGAATATAGTCATTCTCGGTCATTCTGTAACGGATGTTACAGAATGAAATATTATGTAACAGGTGCGAAGAATGTGTATTTTCTGAACTGAAAATTGATCCAGATGTTAATTCGTATTGTGTATTAGTCGTATAGAAAAATACTTTTCGTACGGTTGTTATTGCATTATTGCTATGTTATTGCAATTGAAATATTAGAAGATAAAACTAGTAGTAAAGAGCTTGAAACACTCTACTACAGAAATAAAGTGCAGAAAATACTCTATTATTGTGTATATGAGTATATAATATGATGTTAAAAATATAGAAAAGAAAAGAAAAGAAATGAATGTGTTTAAAGTAGCTTGACATCGCACTGAGAATTTCAACAAATTCTATAATGCATTAATGACCATCTCAAAAAACATCCATTGAATCAGAAAGAGCATTTTCTGTAGCTGGTCTTTTTCTGGCAAAAATTCGGTTCCGTAGACAACCTATGTTTTTAAGGTTGTTAAAAAAGAAAATGAAATTAATGAGAAGTTCTTGAAATTTTTACAGTAGGGAGACCGGGGTAAGTTGCAACACTTTCTAATCTTTATTTTTTTTAAAGACTATTATGGAAAAAAAACTCCAAATATTAGTGGACATAATGTATATTGGTATAAGGAACTTAGGTATATAAAATTAATGAACTTAAAAACAATAATGGACAAATTACATAAAGTTAATAAATACGGTGATCGTGTTGCAATGTACCCCGTCTTCGGGGCACTTTGCAACACATCCTGGGGTAAATTGCAAAACTTATTCAAAAGCACTATCATCAATATTAGGTACAATTTACACATGTATACAACGGGTCTCTTTTTGCACAGGTCCAGTGTGCCCACATTTTGCAAGTCTACATTGCACCCATTTTTCATTCATTCAAAAGTGCATTTATTCATGATGCGCATGAATGGATTAACGAGATTCTTGTAAGATGTTTACAGTCAGGTGGTGTTCACATCAGATTTTTTATTTTTGTTTTTGTTTTTTTTCAAACCGCCAAATATGTAAACGGGTTACATTGTAACAGTTTGTTGCAACGTGCCCCGCCACACTTTTTAGTTTTATAAGTTGTATAACTTTTACCTTGAAAACTTTTTTGATGATTATTTTACGCAAAACGAAAGACAAATGTTTACTCTATATCGCAAAGTTTAAATAAAAGCACTATGACACTTGATACTTTAATAATGCAACTTCATTCACAATAATAGCAAAATTCTGTCGAGAACACAGGTGTGGCGATTACTCACATACTGCAGCTATTTGGCGTGATTCTACCTGACACACCTAAGAACCATTAAGTTACACGTATTTTGTACCAATGACGGTATCTATTATCTTATCCGTGAAAAAGTTATCTACACTGTTGCAACTTGGCCCTGTTGCAACTTACCCCGGTTTCCCCTACATTATTTGCGTAATAAAAAAAATTCTGGCAAAGTTTGAACTTAATCTTGTAATACCCAGCCATCAAATGTAACACCTTGCTTTTGATTTCAACCCGATGATTACCTTGATTTTGAATAACGGCTGTTGATACTAACTTCTGTGGATTTTCTTTTTAATTTTCCTTTGTCGGTAGCGGCCACCAGATAATTTTTGAATAACAAGAAATTAACAAAACTTGTGGTAACGTGGAAAATTCGGAGGTTTGTGGGAATTAAACCAATGATTCAGATCATCAGTCAGTCATCATCATGTAATCAGCAGTTGTTTTTCTCGAGCCGTTGTGTTTCTTATTGGATTAATCCAAAAGAAACGTCGTTTTTATCCTTTTTTTTTATTGTAATTTTTCTTTAAATTTTTCATTTTAAAAGTTTTCTTACTTCAAAAGTTCAATATCATTTTTTAATCCGTCATTTATTCAACCTAATTAATTCTCTTAAATTCATCATATCATATCGTAAAATAAAATATTGTGTGTGCACCAGCATCAACATAAAAGGTAAAATAAACTTAATTTTTGCAATTATTTTATTTTACAGTGTTTTTTTTTGTATCTTCGGAATAAACCAAGTTTACGAGTCGAGCTTAAAAAAATCTACGGTTAAAATTAATTTTATAATCAACATAAAAATAAATCGTTTATTAATCACAAGGATTAAATTTTCTTAGTGTAATCAACATAATCATATCTTATTTTATTTTATTTTTTTTAATAAACAGGTAATCAAAGTCTTGAGTGTTTTATTTTATTTTGTGCAAAGATAAGAAATTCTGAATCATTGGTTTAATTCCCACAAACCTCCGAATTTTCCACGTTACCACAAGTTTTGTTAATTTCTTGTTATTCAAAAATTATCTGGTGGCCGCTACCGACAAAGGAAAATTAAAAAGAAAATCCACAGAAGTAGTATCAACAGCCGTTATTCAAAATCAACGTAATAATCGGGTTCAAATCAAAAGCAAGGTGTTACATTTGATGGTTGGGTATTACAAATTTAAGAGAATTAATTAGGTTGAATAAATGACGGATTAAAAAATGAAATTGAACTTTTGAAGTAAGAAAACTTTTAAAATGAAAAATTTAAAGAAAAATTACAATAAAAAAAAAGGATAAAAACGACGTTTCTTTTGGGTTAGTCCAATAAGAAACACAACGGCTCGAGAAAAACAACTGGTGATTACATGATGATGACTGGCGATGATTGTTCTAATCTCGCCTTTTATGTAAATTGAAATGGTCAAAATGTAGGTTTGCGGGGTGTAAGTTTTTCCTCCCCGAGACAAACTTTTAGTTTCAACTGACTTCGACGTGTGGGTCCTATAACTTAACCCTCCTTAAAAACATCGAAGACAACTATTTATTTTAGGTTGAATTTTGTATCTTTGATTTCGTCAGAACAATTTGCAGTTATTTCGTTATTATTAATTTTAATGTTCTAATTTTTACATGAATAGTTTTTATAATAGTAATTTATGGGACTAGTGAGTAAAGATACATTTTATCCACGAACGGAAAGTTTAGCACACGAGGCAACGCCGAGTGTGTTATCTTCCTATAACCTGTTATGTTAACCTGTCTATAAATTTTAATAATTGTATTTAATTTGAAACTACCAATTATTGTTCGTATGGTTGATTTTTGAATATTTTCCTTTTAAAAATACAAAAGTTTAAATGTCAACAATTACCATTTTGTATTTCCGTTAGGTCAATTGTTTATTTAATAATTGGAACCCTCTTGGATCTTTTGAACAAATGGTATCTTTCTAAAGTAATTTTGTTTACAATAAATTTGTTTAAAGTATAATATTTTCAACGAAATTGTTTATGAGTCGAGCTAAATTGAACTATTTTAAATTATTACACTTACAATTAAAAAGAGTGGTTTGTTACAATCTTGTTCTTAGTTGTTATCGAGATAAAAAATGTCAAAGTTACATTGGGGTCGCATTGATTTAAAGGTAATTATTTCGACAATCGAAAATGTCAGCATTTCCAAAAATTGCCAAAATATTTATGAAAGTTTTATAAATAAGTATACTAAACTTCAAAAAAGTCATGTTTTTAGTTTCTGAGAAAATTAAATTATTATTCCAAAAAGTGTACAAAAGCTATCAAGATTAGTAAATAATGGCAACATCTGATTTCGTAACCAATTCATTTTTCCACCAATATTTTTGTTTTTAATGTATATTTATCAAAAATCTTGATAGCTTTTGAACTACTTTTTAGAATAATAATTTAATTTTCTCAAAAACTAAAAACATGACTTTTTTGAAGTTTGACATACTTATTTATAAGACTTTCATAAATATTTTGGCAATTTGTGGAAATGCTGACTATTCTGATTGTCGATTTAATGACTTTTAAATCAATGTAAACTTTAACATTTTTTATCTCGATAACTAACAACAAGATTAAGTTCAAACTTTTCCAGAATTTTTTTTATTACGCAAATAATGTACTGTAAAAATTTCAAGAACTTCTCATTAATTTCATTTTTCAAACCTTAAACCCTTTATATTAGTTTTACCATTGTTTATCTATATATCATTGTTTATTTATATTATATGATATGCTGAATGATTTGGCCGAACATAGGAAATTAACATGTAAAAACTTATTTATGCAAATTCCTGCTTCCCTAATTATTTTAGAGAAAGAATGAAAGACACTAAAATAATGGAGAAATATAAACTACGAATGATAAGATCATTAGATTTCAGTTAACTTTTACTAAAAAAGCCAAAAAATGCTTTTGAAATTGTTAAAAGTTTCATTTATCGGACTGGCCATGAAAGTTTCCATGGTAATTATTTTGTAAAATATAAATTAAATTGAATTTATTACATGGCCAATGCGATAAATGAAAATTTTAACAATTTCGAAAGCATTTTTTGACCTTTTAAGTTAAAGTTCGATGAAATCTAATGGTCTTATCATTTGCAGTTTATATTTCTGAATTATTTTTGTATCTTTCATTGTTTCTCTAAAATAATTAGGGAAGCAGAAATTTACATAAATAAGTTTTTACATGTTAATTTCTTATGTTCGGTGAAGTCATTCAGCACCCGGTAGATAAACAATGGTTTCACTTTTCTGCTTGCTTGATTGAATACGGCAAAACTCAGAAAGTCAAATTTGACCCAGTTCGTTTTATCCAATCGAGTTGAAATTTTGCCCATGGATTTGTCCCCGATGAAATACACTTTGGCAAAAAATTTTTTCCAAATTTTCATATTTTCTGAAAAAGTAGTGAAAAAATTAAATGTTTATGGTTTCGATTAAAAAAAAATTACCTGTATGCCATTTAAGTACTCATCCAATTAGTAAACTAATCGGTGTAACTTTATAGTATTTTGTGTTATAATCCTTATTCATTGTCAATAATTCCAATCATAGTCATGGGGAAAAAGGAGGAAACTGCAACACATGCAACGTTGATAACGTATAGCTACCAAGAGCTACGATGATAATTGATAAATAACTGCTAGGCTCAATGATTCTTTTATAAAATCGAGTATCGTATATAAAGGATTTATAGTGAAAAACTTGTTTTTACGGTTTTATTTTTTTTACAGAACTATTTCCAAAATAATTAATATACTGAAAGAGACGTGTGAATTTATTAATTTGTTTTGTTTATTTATTATTATTTTGGAAAGTAAAATGAATTTTTTTAATATTCTTTCTTTTTTGCCTCCCCCCCCTCGGGGATTCCGGGAATTTATAAATTTTTTAAATAAATTTTATATATTTCACACAGGGGTATACCCTGTGTATAGGGTAAGAAACGGCTCCAACAGCCTTCCCTGCGGTCCGGAGCCGATGATTGTGCCAGCTGTCAAAACTATCGATACCCTCCTAAAACAACATATCCTTAAGCTGCATTGCAGCAGATGGGCAAAAGAAACTGTATGCAGACAAGCAAGGGCAGCGATTAGAGCACCCTCTTGCAAACATTCAAAATATTACTTGAAGCTGTCCAGAGTCAATCTACGGATAATTGCAGGGATTTTAACTGGACACTGCAAACTGAATAAACATCTCAACACACTGGGACTTGTAGATAACCCCAAATGTCGAGGATGTAACAGAGCAGACGAAACAGCAGAACATGTGCTATGTCAATGTCCGTCGTTAGCGTCAATTAGAGGTACCATGTTAGGGGACTTCTGGCCTAACATGGCCAGAATCAGCGACACTCCGCCTGCCAAGATACTCGAATTCATCCTGGAGACAGGATGGCTTGAGGAGTGACAGGACGGAGGGCCGCTGCATCGGAGGCAGCACAATGGGCCCGATCTAGCGGCCTAAGTGCGCGTGGGGATACCTCCCTGCCCTCCTACCTAAAATCCAGAATCCAGAATCCAGGGGTATACCCTGCACCCCTTCCTTTACCTAAAATTTTCCTTTGGCTCAGTTTACCGTCACCCGTACTGCAATGCCAAAACTATAGCTAAATCAGAATAAATAAATTTACGGCAAGAATTAATAACCCAAATAAAAAAAACTAATTTATTTAACAAAAATAAAAATTACATCTTAATTTACACTAAATTATTTCATAAATAAATTAAATCAAATCAACCAAACTATCGCAGATGAAACTTTTTGTCAATAAACCCTTTGGCGTTTTATTAGATGAAGAATGTGTTACTTTGATTGACGGAAATATGGAATTTATTGTCCATAAGAATCAATATTAATACATTTCTCACAGACGAAAACGTTGATGACTTGAACGACAAAAAGTTTAGCATCTGGAAAGTTTTTAATTCAGATAAAAAATATAAAACACTTGAAGTGTCCAGTTTATTAAGTTTATATTCTTGGAACAAATTAATACTTTTTAGCTTATTTGATAAATATTTTACTACTTGTAGCTTTACTGTGATATTCATTCTTTATAATTTATTTTAACAAAATTAAATAGCATAGTAGTAGAATAATATACATAATAACATGTTGATAAAGACCAAGCATATATTTATTCCAACACCACACTGTTGAAAAAAGTTTACTTAATTAATTTGAGGTAAATTTAGAAGTTAACAGCTCTATGCATAGATCAACTTTGTAGTCCAGTATTTCAGTTGCTAGTTAAACTAAATTCAAGGTTTAAACTACGTTTATGGCTCCCTGATTGGTCAGATATTGAGTTTAAATTCTGATCGTAGTTTAAACCACAACTTAAATACCGGCCCTAAGGCTACTAACTACTAAAATTTTTATAAAAAATACACAAAAACAATGTGAAAACAATTATTAGTTTAAATAAAATTATGTAGTTTGCATTTAACAATTCTTTTTGTATTTTATAAGTTCTTTTAAAATAAAAATATAAATTTGCTCAAATGAACTTAATTTCTATCACTTACTACAGTTGCCGTTTCTCCTACATGAATATAGTCGTAATCACGAAAAATGAAGCTTGCAGAATTTTCGATGTGTCAAAAATGAAACAATTACGACACATTCATATAAGTGTGTCTTTGTTGCACCTGTGTTGTTGATTAATAATTTGGAAGAGCAGTTCTCGTTGCTTGATTCAGATGGTTCTGACGTAAGCTTCATTATTTGTGATCATGTCTACATATCGATGTTTTTCATAGATCCATACTTCTCAAATAAAATTTTAAGTTACAAGTGAGTTGTAAAACTTTCACTTAATATTAAGATAAAAATTCATTGAAACAGAACAAAACATCAGGTTACATTCATTGTAACATTTGGTAATAACTACTTATAGGTTGACCATGTATAGGGATATTAAAATTTACATATTTTTAAACAATCCCGTTTTAGGGTATTAGAAAATGTGACCTACAACATTTGAAGAAAGTGATTCTTTTATATACACAATTTTCCTATATGCAATAGAAATAATATTATTGCACTGTGTATTTTTACTTTCCGAACTCCTTAGTAAGGAAAGTATTGTAATCTGAAATTGAAAAAAAAAATTGACCCCCAATTTTTTCATAAAATTTTTATGTTTTGAGGTTCCCTTAAACCATTTCTACAATTTTTGAAAAATGTCTGTATAGGTGTATGTGTGTGTGTGGGTGTTTGTGTGGCATTAACTGTGGCAACCTGTGTGTGCATTAAACTCAATTGTGGCGTACGCTTTAGTTGTGGCAACATACATTCGGAAGCCACAGCAAAATTCGTCATAACTCGGCTATTATAGCTGTTTAGTGTGTTCCGATTTGAACTTAGCGCTTCTATGAGAGTAGGTCGCAAAATACCAATTAAAAGGAGGCGTTACCGTTGAAGTTATGGCGGGAATTGAATTTGTGTGTAGTACGCCACAATTGGGTCTGTATCTTGGATACTCTTAACCAGATTGTGACTACATTTGTCACTTGGTATGGTGGCGCCCTCTGGTCACACACACTATTTAGTTTTAGAATTTGTTTTGAGAAATAATAGTGTCTTAAACGCTACAGCTAATGGAAGTATTTTAATAGCTGATATGAATGATGTTATAAATATATATTTTGGTTTGTTCAACCGCTTACACAGACCCGAAACTCCCGAAAAATGTGTTTAGGGTTCCACAAGCAATGTATTTGCTGTGTACAGTGTGTGTTTAGGATGCCACATTTAGTTCCCCGTTTCTCTCAACAGGGAGCGCGCCGTTAGAAGCGTATACATATAATATATACAACCAACGATACAACGTTTCTGAGCTCGATACACATGTCCTAAATTTTGCAACATCGCTTCAGTAACTCTTTATCATTAAGATTATTTATAAAATTAATTAGCCGGAATTAGCTGACATGTTTTATTAAATAAAAGTGTAATATCATTCTTTTGCATGTTTGATTTAAAACTTTACATTGAATTAAAATTTTAGAATCATTTAATAAGTTACATGCAGTACTATTTTCATCAGTCTGAAACCAATCAAATTCTTTTTTGCAACAAATTTTACTAGGAGGTGAGGACACTTAAAATAGTTACCTAATATTTGAATTTAAAATTTTCAATTCAAAAAATAATAAAACCCGAATAAAACTTATTGTGAATTTATTTTAGATGAAGTCTTTTTTAGTGGAAAATATTCGAGCTTTCATAATCATTTATATGTATTCTGCCAATTTTTAACATTGCATGAATGTTTATTAAAATTAACATTGAATAAAATTTTTTAAATTTTCATTTAGCTCCGATCCACATACGTTCTGAATATTAAAATTAACATTGAATAAAAAGAACTTTTAAATTTTTCTTTTAGCTCCGAACTACATACGTTTGGTGCCGCTATTTAAATTTGATTTTAATATTCAATTAGATCACCAGATAATAAAAAAAATTAGCGATGTAAAGACATTAAAAGTTTATCTAATCAGTGAAACATGAAAACCAATGCTGTTGAAAAATTTAATTTGTACTTAAATAAAATAAAAAACAGAATCAATGTTTTAGGCAATTTACTCACGCTAAAGTTTATTCATAAACTATTGTTTTTAAAATTGACTTCCAATGATTTTTTTCACCCTTCGATTGATTCTATAATTTTTGATCTTATAAATTTAAAAAATTGTATCCTTGACTAATTATGATAAGCTTTATGTGGTAACTACTACAAAATATGATCGTCTGCGATCATATTGTACGTACATACAATCGTTGTGCTATCCGGTGCATTTTTCTTTTTCTATTTTTAGACATGATATTAGAAAAATTAGAAAATTGTTTTTCAAAAATAAAAATTGTAAGCTTAAAAATACTATACCTACCTACCATTTATACCTACAATTTCTATTGAAACATGAAAATAAATGCTTAAAAATTGAAACAATTGTTATAAATAAATGTGTATTTTCAAAATTGACGTCCAAGGATTTTTTTTCACCCTTCGATTAATTCCAAGTATAATTTTTATCTTATAAATTTAAAAAATTGTAACCTTGACTAATAAATTATTATAAGCTACGTTAATCCGAATTCAAAACTTTCCAGTGTATTGTATGCTTTTCTATTTTTTTATTAACCGACTACAAAATAAGGAGGAGATTTTCAATTCGTCTGAAAATTTTGATGTATGTTCAGCGATAATTCGTTACCACGTTGTCCGATTTCAATGATTCTTTTTTTGTTAAAAAATGGGTAACACAGGGGTTGTCCGATATAAATTTGGTCACGATCAAAAACAAAAATTAGCAAATTTGATTAAACGCATAGGCTGCAGAATATTCATTTACATGATATTACTTTATAAATAGGTACCATTACCACCCAGTAAGCACAAAAATATTCTGATAATATTCTATGAATATAGCATTTGCATATTGAAATATTCTGTGGATCATCTGTAAATCTTCCTAGATGTACTCAGCATATGCTTAGAATATTCCCATGTCCCCTTAAACAATGTTCTGTAAATATTCTATGCATATTTTAAAGAATGTTCTGCGAATATTGTTAGAACTTGGAGTGAATATACAGAAATTGTTCTCGAAATATTCAAATAACATTTTAATTATTTTGTAAATTATTCTCAGAATATTATGAAGACCTAGGAGAAATATACTAAATTGTTGGATGAATATTTAAAAAATATCACAATTCTAGGAAATTAGGTATTCGCATAAAAGAACACTTAAGAGATATCAAAAATGCCCGCGTTTTCTTCCGTGAGGAAGATGACAATACTTTTACTGCTTTATGCAAACATATGACCGAAAACTTTCATTCCATAAAACGTGAGAATATCAGAATACTGGCTAGGGAAAAGATAGATAAGAAACGTAAAATAAAAGAGGCCATCAATATCCATATAAATTCTAATACCATGAATGATAAACGAGATGTGCAATTTTTTCATGGTGGATATAAATACATCCTGGATATAATGAAAACCTTATGATAATCCTTGGTCAAATTCTTTTTAATTTTTAATTTTTATATTGTTAATTGTAAAAGTTTTTGAAAAATTTTAAAAAGTATTTTTATGCTAACTAAATAATTCATTTGTTTTTATTTTTATTTTTCACATAATTAATATAACATCATTACTATGACATTATTTTGTCAAAAAATTCGTCAATTTCATGTAAAAATATTTTTAAAAATTTTTTAATAATTTTATTTTTATTGTATAATTTTTAGCCTTGAAAATGGGTCAATTATAAGAAGACTCGAAACGTCGGTCAATTTAAATTGATTTAAAAGATCTCTATACTCAACAATTTGTAAAATATAAATTTATTATTTATATATAAACTTTAAAATAAAAACATAAATAAACATTGAACTCGTATTACAAATTAATACAAAGCAAAAAATTAAATAATAAATTTAAATAAATAATAAACGAACTCTATAATAATTATTGTGCTTCTTTATTTATTGGTGCTTGATTTTTCTTCTTTAGCCTTTCAGTAGCTTTAGTTAGCCATTTTGCTGCTTGAATTTCTATTTGCTTATCAGTAGCTGTTTGGGTTATATGCTGTACCGCCTCTGCAATTACAAAAAAGTTTTAATAGTAATCGGTAATATTCAATCAATCAATCAAAATCAGAATTTCTTATTTGTACCCAAAGGTGTTGAGGTATCGGTAATATTACGAATAAAATAAAATGTATTAATATAAAATTAAGGTATTTTATTTTGAATTTATAACTTAATCGAGTAGGAATATCAATATTATGTTCAGGTTTATTTATATAATTTAATGCAAAACCAGTAGTAGCGTTAAATAAATCATCAGTGTTATCAGTGGAAGTTGAAGGAACCGAATTTAGAAGGGTACTATTTAATATAGGTAGTACATTACTAGTCGAAAAATTGTTATCGATATTTTCATATATCATATCAAGTTGGCTGTCTGAACTATCTGGAATATTTATGATCGAATCAACTGGGGAATCATCTGAAGAATCATCATTAGGAGTGTCATCGGTATTTACTAATGTTAAAATATCATTGGTCTGTTGCTTAACAATTCGTTTAAAGTGCCTCGATGATACACGTATACGCTTCATTTTAATTATAATTATAACAAATTTGATATTATTTGACTCTTTCAATGTACTAACGGTATAAATAGTAAATCAAATATTATATCTAGCCGGCAATAATAAATTTAGGTTATGTTTCAAACGTCCAACGAAAAAAGTCGAAAGAGAAATTAATATTACATCGTAATAATTAAAGTATAATGGATATTATTATATAATACATACCTGATCAATGATTAAACAATAAGTAAATATGAACGGAAACAATTTCACAATATTAATTTTGTTAAGCACAATGCGCCATCCGCCATGTGCAGAACTCGATATTCGTTTTGGGCGAGTCCAACTCGAGAATGAATAAGGGGTGTCATTGGTTGAAGCTAGCGACTGGAATAATTTTACGAAACGTTATGATTTTAAACTACTTTTGTTTCGTTTATTTAAATACCTGTCTTGCCCGATTCGATTTAATCCTTTAATATAAGGTTGAAATTGTTGTAAAAATAGTATTTTTTTAATACTAGGTACATTGAATGTCGCATCATTTGCATATTAAATAGGTACGCTTGGGGATTATTTGCAACAATAAAAAAATTAATATTAATTATAAATATGCCAATACAGACAGTAAATGAATAACCACAACTTTCTATAAAAGCATACTTTTATTATACCAAAAATACTGATTTTTATGGTTCTATTGGGGTTTTAGAATTTACAAAATAAAAATCATAATCTATATTATTAGAATATTCTTAGAATGAAGTAAAATAATATTCTGCAGTAAATATTCTTTGAATCAATTTTTACTTATCTTATATGAATATTCTTTAAGGAATATTTTATGAATATATTTTGTAATTATTTATATTCTGTGAATAATGTTTACATAATGTTATAGGAATATTCTGTCAGAAATATTCGATGAATATATTTTGAATTTATATATATTATAATAATATTCTAAAAATAATCGGAATATATACATACGTTTTAGTGATTCAGAGAATATTCCGAGAATATTTTGTGCTATCTGGGCATGCATCGCATGCTAGATGTAATGTGAGCTGTTTTACAATAAACAAGTTTGATAAAAAGTGAATACTTTAAGTCAGATAATAAAAAATTTGTTTCCGATCCCCATCAGAAACTCCGGGTCCAGATGAAATTTCCATCGACTCTCGCCCCCCATCATCGGACCTGTCTATAGTTCAACGACTAACATCAATAAATTAAAAGTTAAAAAAATAGTCAAAATGGATTCAAGGAAAGTCAAAATGGATATTTCCGTGAAAATCTGGAAACAAAAAAAATCGGTATTACGGCCCTCGGTGTTATGGTTAACGGCTTAAGAATTATTTAAGTCAATTACGTATTTGAGTAGCTTGTCACTCATGTTTATAGAAAATGAAGTGCAATTGTTTAGATTATGAATCTATTATTATTGCAGTTCGCAAGAATGAAGGCAAGAAAAGTTCCGAGCACTACGCAGAATTTAACTGCGAATTGATTACATGAGAATTTTTTTTATTTATGTTTATATTTTTATAGGTTTATGTTTTTGTTGATTCCAAAAATAAAAAAGGTATAATTTTTCATTTTCATTATCATTTTAGTGAACCATCCCATTCTTGTTGGGGTCATAGGGGGGGGGGCTCCAAATCAGGCTGCACCTGGGGCCTCACATTTAAATAAAACTCCCATAAGAGCCTTCTTTTCTGCTTCTCAATACAGTAGAAACTCCATAATTCGACATAAACGGGACCCATTTCCTGTCCAAACATAGAGTTTGTCGAATAGGGAATTGAAATTAATATCTTTATATGATATAAACATATCATGTTATTCTTGATTACGATAAGAATTTATTTACACTATGCCTTACCCAGCAAACTTGATGATGTAATTTAAATATACAAATTTTGTAAAAAGAATTATTTTGTAAAACTGTTATTAGATACTTGCATAATATAAAACTTATAAACTTATAAAACTAATATAAACTTTAAAATTATTTTATATTTTACGATTTTACGAATAAATTTTATAGATTAAATGACAAAATTGTGATGATACGCATTACCAAAATAACATAACTATTATACGATTAGAATGTAAATATTTTATTTTTAATAATTTCGAATAACCTCTTTTTCAAATTTAAATTATCCTTTATTTTAGCATTGAAAATGACGTTATTTTGCTATTATCATGTAAGCATTATAACGTAGGTAATCAATCTGTCTGCCTACGTGCTTAAATGCAGTCGTGGATTTTGATAAGCTCACAACTTGTGCGTCATAACCTCATAATTATCTGTCCATTAGCATGAGAAATTCTTGGAATTGTCCAATAATGGAGTGTCGAATGATGGAGTTTCTACTGTATTCATATTGCAATATTCGAAGTTTCAATAAATTGATAATATCCCAGTTTTTTCAAATCTACATCACCGTGAGTCGTCGTGGTTACGCAAAAATTATTTAATATTATGTATTAAAATTAAGTAATACTAGGGTTACAAATATTATCCAGTTCCGCAGTCGTCACCTTCAATTGTTTCTTAAAAACATGCAAAAAAGCTTAAAAAAAAGCTCGTCATTTATATGGGGTTCCATAAAATAAAAAAGAAACAAATTTTTTATTATCTGACCTAAAGTATTCACTTATTATCAAACTTGTTTATTGTAAAACAACTCACATTACATCTAGCATGAGATGCGTGGTAATGGTACCTATTTATAAAGTATTATCATGTAAATGAATATTCTGCAGCCTATGCGTTTAATCAAATTTGCTAATTTTTGTTTTTGATCGTGACCAAATTTATATCGGACAACCCCTGTGTTACCCATTTTTTAACAAAAAAAGAATCATTGAAATCGGACAACGTGGTAACGAATTATCGCTGAACATACTACATCAAAATTTTCAGACGAATTGAAAATCTCCTCCTTATTTTGTAGTCGGTTAATAAAAAAATAGAAAAGCATACAATGCACTGGAAAGTTTTGAATTCGGATTAACGTAGCTTATAATAATTTATTAGTCAAGGTTACAATTTTTTAAATTTATAAGATAAAAATTATACTTAGAATTAATCGAAGGGTGAAAAAAAATCCTTGGACGTCAATTTTGAAAATACACATTTATTTATAACAATTGTTTCAATTTTTAAGCATTTATTTTCATGTTTCAATAGAAATTGTAGGTATAAATGGTAGGTAGGTATAGTATTTTTAAGCTTACAATTTTTATTTTTGAAAAACAATTTTCTAATTTTTCTAATATCATGTCTAAAAATAGAAAAAGAAAAATGCACCGGATAGCACAACGATTGTACGTACAATATGATCGCAGACGATCATATTTTGTAGTAGTTACCACAAAGCTTATCATAATTAGTCAAGGATACAATTTTTTAAATTTATAAGATAATTATAGATTTAATCGAAAGGTGAAAAAAAATCATTGGATGTCAGTTTTGAAAAATAAAAGTTTATGAATAAACTTTAGCGTGAAGTGAATTGCTTAACATTGATTCTGTTTTTTATTTTATTTAAGTTTAAATTAAATTTTTCAACAGCATTGGTTTTCATGTTTCAACGATTAGATAAACTTTTAATGCCTTTACACATCGCTAATTTTTTTTATCATCTGGTGATCTAATTGAATATTAAAATCAAATTTAAACAGCGGCACCAAACGTATGTGGCTCGGAGTTAAAAGAAAAATTTAAAAGATCTTTTTTTTAATTAATCATCGGCATACAAGCAAAAGTGACCAACTGCAAAACTCAAGTTTTACAGGAGAGCAACTTTTAGGTTGAATATCGCTTATAAAATAAGACAATTAATGCCAAATTTCAATAATTTTAGTCATAATACAATTAATATAGTTTATTATATTAAAATTTTAATTATTTTTTTATTATTATATCGTTATTCAACTCAATTAGTCGAGCATCTTATTTTCGCCATTTATGCAGTTGCTCACTTTTGCTTGTATGCCGACGAAATATTCAGAACGTATGTGGCTCGGAGCTAAATGAAAATTTCAAAAGTTTGCTTTATTCAATGTTAATTTTAATAAACATTCAGTCAATTTTAAAAATTGGCAGAATACACATAAATGATTATGAAAGCTCGAATATTTTCCACTAAAAAAGACTTCCACTAAAATAAATTCACAATAAGTTTTATTCGGGTGTTATTATTTTTTGAATTGAAAATTTTAAATTCAATAATTACAGTGAGTGTAGAAAGTATTCGTCACCTCCTATATTACCAATGTAAATTGCTCATTTTGAAACCGTTTTTTGACATATAAAAATCACTTTTACAGCAAAACTTTTTAGACATCTTTTATTAAAAATTTCATTATCTTTAATTTTGTATCTATACATTTTTCTATTTTGTCGCCCCGTTTTTGACTGGCAGCGACTTAAACAAGACTCTGAAAATTACAAAAAATATCGTCTCATGTATCTCAAAATCGGTGCAACAAAATGGAAAAATGTATAAGTAGTTTTTATGGAACATTTTATTCCCTACATTTTTGTTTATATACATTTTTCTATTTTGTCACACCGTTTCTGAGATACAGATGATAATATTTTTTGTATTTTTCAGAGTCTTGTTTAAGTCGTTGCCAGTCAAAAACGGGGCGACAAAATAGAAAAATGTATAGATATAAAATTGAAGACAATGAAAGTTTTAACAAAAAATGTCTAAAAAGTTTTGCTGCAAAAGCGATTTTTATATGTCAAAAAACGGTTTCAAAATGTTCAATTTACATTGGTAATATAGGAGGTGACGAATACTTTCTACACTCACTGTAGGTGTCCTCACCTCCTAGTAAAATTTGTTGCAGAAAAGAATTTGATTGGTTTCAGACTGATGGAAATAGTATTGCATGTAACTTATTAAATGATTCTAAAATTTTAATTCAATTTAAAGTTTTAAATCAAAAATGCAAAAGATTGCTATTATACTTTTATTTAATAAAACATCTCAGCTAATTCCGGCTAATTCATTTTATAAATAACCTTAATGATATAACGTTATTGAAGCAAAATTTGGTACATGTGTATTGAGCTCAGAAACTTTGTATCGTTGGTTGTATATATTATATACGCTTCTAATGGCGCGCTCCCTGCTGAGAGAAACGGGGAACTAAATGTGGCATCCTAAACACACACTGTACACAGCAAATACATTGCTTGTGGAACCCTATACACATTTTCAGATAAATGCATTTGATGTGGCAACGGATGCCACATACTTGCTTATAGTCTGTATTTTTATCTTCGAAAATACGGAGAGTAAACGAGCGCCTCCTAGCGCAAATAAATTGTAAATTTATGTGCTATGCGCACAGTGACCAACAACGAAATCGCCACAATTGGGTGTATAGGTCGGGCTGCCACAAAGATGCATGGACATGTATGGGTGTGTGTGTGTGTGTGTGTGTATGTATGTCTGTGAACACGATAGCAACCAAACGAAATAACAAAATCACTCCAAATTTTAAATTTAAGTTTTTATCTGTTGTGGCACGAAGCCTATTGAAAATTGATAAAATCGTATGGGGGGAACGGGGGGTTTACTTGAAGCGATAAAACATAATCCATTATAACTCCGAAACGCAATGAAATAGGTAAAAGTTTATTAAGACAAAAATTATCCATATCAAATTACCTACAACTTTTGTGTTATAAAATTTTTTCTAAAATAAAAAAAAAATTAAATTTTTGTTTATTTTAATTTTTTTCTAAAATTTCTTCATAATTATATAAATATCTAAAAAAAAGATAATTTGAGACCTCCTGAAGAGAAATGATCCGGTTGAAAACCCCAAATATTAAAATTTAAATAAAAATTCAGATAATTCACAAAATAAAGTTCAACTGTCAAAAAAGTCAAATAGTTTTTTAAAGTTTGTAAGAGGTAGGAAAATGCTACAGGACTCTACCATATACCAAAAAAAAAGGGGAATTAAAAGCCCGAATTTTCGAGACTACAAAGAAGCTTCAAGGTGGAAAATTCAGAAAAATTTCTGTTGAAAACATTTTATGAAATTTTATAAATGAAAATTAATTTATTGTGAGAGAATGCATAAATATTATGGATTAAGATTTATTGTACATGCATATGGATGAATAAGGAAGATATATGTAAAATTTGGTTAAAATCCATTCACTTTAAAATTTTCGAATTGCATGGCCAACTCAAAAATATGAAATTTTGGGAAATTTTGGGAAATTCGGAAAGTTATGTGATGGCCACATCCGATTTTTTAATAAAAACTTCATGTTTTTCCATTGAACGATTTTCACAACATATTATAATTATTTCACAGAAGTGGTTAAGATAAGTATCTATTGAGTATTAATTAATGTTATTAACAAACTAATTGACTCGACCGATTGAATCAAAACAACACAGTTACAAATTACAATATTAAAAATATATTTGATTTTTAATTATCACAATAATTCTGAAATCAATTTTGTGTCACACAAAACTTCTTTTGTGAAAATATCAAAAATTAATTTCTGTCATAAAATGGCTTTGTACATGATTTTGAAAATTAATAAATTTGGAGGAAGTAGGAAAAACTAGTGCACACATTGGACATATCTTTTCAGCATCGCTATTGCTGTTGGGAAGCTTTTCCATAAAATTGTTAGAATTATCAGGAGTGGCCCATTTAGCTAACCTTGCCAATTCGTCCTCGTCATCATCAAATGTTGTCTGGATGGATACAGAATTTGTCACAACATTAAATTCTTTAATGGGAGTAGATTTATATTTGCCTGAAAAAATTATAAATTTTCAGTTAATTTATGGCTCAATAAATTTAAAATATATCTACATAAGCAAGGCTAAAATAAAACTGTTGATTTTGAAAATTTTAGCAAATTTGAACTAGTTCAATCTTAACCAATATAAATTTGGATTCAGAAATTAAATAGATTGGAATGAAAACCACAAAAATTGAAATCAACACCAACTTTGAATCTGAAACGATTGAGATAAATTGACACGAGGCATGGACACTGAGTTCTAAACACTAGACTAGTAGTTGTGCTTTTATGTTCAACTTTAAGAGATGTTAATTTATTGCTTCACGAGATTACTTAAACTTTTGTTTATTTTTTTTAAACAAAATTTCCTTCAAATTATTTCAACACAAACAAGTATAAACCGAATCACCAAAGGAAAGCCCTGCTCAATACCTAAAATCTATCCGAACGCTATAAAATATTTATATTTAGTTTTTTTACTAGTAAATAATTCCTAAATAATTTACAAGTAAGTAAACACTAAAAAAATAATTTTCAAAATATAAATATTTCTTATAGTTTGGATAGTTTTTAGGTATTGACCGAGGTTTTTCTTTCTGAGTAAATAAATTAATAAATAATATTATAATTTTTAATCGGACGTAGTTATGCAGAAACCTACCAACCCAATAAAACACTTATTGAGAAAATAAATAAATAAGATTTAATTTTAAAAATTGTATTAGGTAGTACACTGTGAAGGACAGTTGTGAAAGTGCTTTTATATTAATAAGTCACTTATTTCTAAGTTATCTTTAAGCCAAAAATACTATTTTCTGATTTTGCACAAAAATACTCAAATTATGTGGGTTGGTAGTTTTATGCAAAATAATGGATATCTAGATGGTTTGTTGAATTTTTTCTAGGCTTTTACAAGTCAAAGAATAGTTCATAATAAGTTCATTTTCGTAATTAACTCATTTTTCGAAAATTATGGGTTGGGAGGTTTCTGCATAACTACGTCCAATCGATCCTCACAAATTTTAGAGTTTTGAACGACGAATTGAGTATACCACAATATCTTTATAACATATTTGATCCTCCTATTTATTTGTCGTGATATACCCAATTTGTTATTAAAACTGCTAAAATTAGCTGAACTTAAGTTCAACTGAATTTTGAGTAAAAAATAAATTCCCGACTTACTTTTAACATTTGTTAAGTTACTATAATTATTTTGTAATTTTGTTTTCTCAAGCAGTAAAGCTCCTTTGATGTTTTTCAATTTAGTTAATTGTTCGTCAAATTCTTCAAAAACGGTGGTTTCGATTGTATCGGAAGCATTTGGAAAAGCAAAGGAATTAATGAACATGGTGTTAGAATTTTCTATTTCATTAATTTGGCAATATTGTGTTTCCACTTCTAATTTTTCTTGAGCAATAGTATTTAATAATTTAAGTGAAATTTCTTGTAACTCTAAACTTAGTTTTTCATTTTCATCGATAATATTACTTTTATGAATTTTCATTCTAGGTTCGTCTTGTGTAAAGGTTTTAGATCGAGATAATGTCGAATGAATATTTTGCGATACATTATCTTCGCTAGGTTGTAACAAATTATTGTTCACTGTATTCAATTTAGATCCTAAATTATTATCATTTATTTGTGTGACATTAGATAATCTGGCCCATAACCGACGGTTCTCTATCGACACCATTTGAAAATTGTTTGATAATTGATTCTTTTGGTCCGTTAACTGTGTAACTTGCTGTTTTAATTTAATTATTTCTGTTAAAGAATCGGTATTTTCGCCTTCAAAATTATCGAGTTTGTTACGTAAACTCAAGTTTTCCTCTTCTAAATTAACTATTCGTTGTTGAAATTGCTGACATCTTTCTCTTAATGTTTGGAGCGCTATTTGTAATGCATATTGAGCTCCAGTTGATTCTTCCATTGTTATTATCAAGCACCAATGTAATAACACCACAGCAGCTAGATAAATGTTTTTTGAACTAATAAGTCTTTATTCCGTAACTAGCAACAATTTACTTCTTTTATTTGCATTAAGTATAATATTAGATTCAAATACATACAAAAACTATTCCACAAACAATACTTAAATCACATAATTAAAATAAATATTGCAACAAGCTTTGAGGTTAAGGCTAATGACACGATACACGATTATTATATTTACAAATGTTATATACAGGTCGTTCCAGAACTTATCCGAACTTAAACGAAAACGAAGGCACAGGATAATATACAGTATACGGCAAGATTCTATAATTTATTGTATCGAAATATCCGAACACTATCCAAACGATAGATGGAAAAATAGACAACAATTTTTACCAAATATTTTAATAATAAGTGTACCAGTTTTCGTTTCTCTTAGAGCAGTAGAAGTTGAATAAAATAATCAATCATCATAGATTTTTAAGATACCTCCGCCTTCGGTACTCTCCGGTTTAATAATGTCATAAACATAACCTAAAAGTAGCAAAGTTTATTTTTCATGTTTGTTGGTGAATGCAGTCACTGTTTAAAATTCAAAAATTAATCTAAGGCAACAAGTAAATTTTGTATTGTAGTGTCCGAAATGGGTTGTTTTGAAGAGCTTTCGAAATATCTCAATTTACTTGTTTTACCTTCAACTCTTTGGGCTGTTCACATGGATCCAAAACATAATTTTATTGTTATATTGCATATCGAGGTAGAATCGTTAACAGTAAATATTGATAAAGCAATTTTAGTGTTATTTGATCAAATCAATAATACAATCAACGCGAAACTCTTTGTCCAAAATAAAGTAGTCGATTTTCCGAGATTAAATCGATGTATAAAATCTATATCCGATCTTTCTTGTCTAGTAAACTTTATGGACACTTTAAAATTGTGCACCAATTTTGATAATGTTCATTATTCGCAGTGTTTAAAATATATCGAATCTTGTAAATCAAACGAACTATTTTGTTATTTATGTTCTGCCGATAAAAAATGCCAATTGCAAGATTTGGCAACACACGATACTGCTAGTTTTGACTATTCCGTAACTCCAACTGTTCAAGAAAACGAATACATCGGCCACGATATTATATGTAATAATGAAAATCAGGTGGATTATAAATTTGATATTCTATATCAACCTGGTGCTGATGAAGCAAAAGCAAGAGACAATGGTTTTATCTGTCAAGTGTGCACGGCTGACTTTTACGATAAAGATACTTTAAATGAACACATGCAAATTCATAGCAACCAAAAACAATATTTATGTGAAATATGTAATAAAGTTAGTAATCAATGGTTGGCACATGAAAAACATCTAACGACGCATTCAAATTCAAAAGCAAATTTATGTAACATATGTGGAAAGACCTTCTGTTATGGTTATCGAATGAAAGATCATTTACTAACACATTCTTCCGAAAAGCGGTTTAAATGCGAAATTTGTGATAAACGTTTTACGAAAAAAATTAATTTAACGCTGCACCAAAAGACTCATTTAGGTTGGTATATCAATTTAAAATTCTCAATGCTACAGCAGAATCTAGCTCGATTATTAAACTTTTATGGTTTATTTTTAGGTATTCGTCCATTCGTATGTAGTACTTGTGGAAAAGCCTATACGACACAAAGTAACTTATCGACGCACATAAAAAGTTGTCACACAAGTAATAAGCCGTACTTGTGTACAAGTTGTACAAAGTCTTTTGTTCATCCGCGCTATCTTCGAATTCATATGAGGAAGCATACTGGAGAGAAGCCATATAAATGTTTTATTTGCTCAAAGGCGTTTGCCAAGAATATTCATTTAACAGTTCATATAAGAACTCATACAGGTGAAAAACCACACATTTGTTCTTTATGCGGTAAGGGCTTCACCACAACGGGCAATTTAAAATCTCACAAGCGTATTCATCATAAAACACTGGAAGATGCTCAGCAGGCATTTAATGATTTAATTTCATAATTTTTATCCCATGGCATGAATCTGTTGCAAAAATTTCCAGTACAAGATGATTTGGTGAGCTATGGAAAAAGACAACTGTAACTAACTGCTTCTTTAATTACACGAAGCAGGTAAACTTGCTAGGGTCTGTAGTACGAGAGAGTATTGTTCTTATGAAAAATTGATAAGAGAATATTTTGAGCAGGAAATGATTCTATTGTCGGTGCCATTCTACTTGATGCACGTAAATATTCCAATAATATACAGGGTGCTGAATGACTCAGCCGAACATAAGAAATTAAGATGTAAAAACATATTTATGCAAATTCCTGCTTTCCTAATTATTTTAGAGAAAAAATTAAAGACACAAAAATTATGCAGAAATATAAACTACCAATGATAAGAGCATTAGATTTCATCTAACTTATACTTAAAAAGCCAAAAAATGCATTTGAAATTGTTAAAAGTTTCATTTATCGGACTGGCCATGAAAGTTTCCATGGTAATTATTTTGGAAAATATAAATTAAATTGAATTTATTACATGGCCAGTGCGATAAATGAAAATTTTAACAATTTCGAAAGCATTTTTTGACCTTTTAAGTAAAAGTTAGATGAAATCTAATGTTCTTATCATTTTTCTAGTTTATATTTCTGGATTATTTATGTGTCTTTCATTTTTTCTCTAAAATAATTAGGGAAGCAGGAATTTGCATAAATATGTTTTTACATGTTAATTTCCTATGTTCGGCTAACTCATTCAGCACCCGGTATAATAATTTTGATACATATTAAATATTATTTATTTCTTGAGACAAATAATAAAATATATAATTTTTTGTTACCAGAACTTGTATGTTACTTTTACATTTTGAATCTAAAATAAATATGACATAGTATATAATTTACAATAAGTATTTTACTATGTACTGTAAAAAAAATTGTTTTTTTGAAGTCATGGGAGGGGGTAGTTAATCCATAATACAGTGACTTTATAGTTGAATATAGAATAAAAGTAATATTTTTACATTGGTGCATTTTATTAATACGATGTGGATATAAACTCTTTTCTAAGAGTATTGTTTTTGAAGTGTTCCAAAAATTAAGCTCAGGTTAAATAGGAATGCATATAAAGTTGGGCTCTCAATTGCATGGTTACAGGTTTAATTCTCAATTGCTGCCAACTTATTTATTTTGTAGTTCAGTAAGGTAATCAATGCACATATCGCACCCTGAGATGAAAAGTGTCGTAACTTCCAAAATGACAATTTTCGGGTTTTGATTCCATTGAAAAGAGCGTTAAAATATATATAAGAATCAATCAAAACCCGAAAATTGTTATTTTGGAAGTTACAACACTTTTCATCTCAGGGTGCAATATGTGCAAACCTGATGTTTCAAACAAACAGTCTTTTAATCCTAACAGTATACAATAATCATAATAATTAGAGACCGGATTATATGCAATAGGGAACTCAATATCTGGTTTGCTTCATATAATTTATAATATGTATAATATCTTGTGTTTATGCATAAATTGCATGCCGCTTTCCAGATATCGGGTTCCCTATTGCATATAATTCGGTCTCTAATAATAATAATAAAATAAAATTATAATTTGAAATTTAATTTTGCATTGTATTGACCTGGGGGTGATTGAAGTGGCGCTCTTTGAGACTTATATACGAGGGAGGTGGCAGCAAGTTTTGGTTAATACCTTGTCTGAATTTGGCGAGGTTAGTTCTGATGTGCCTCAAGGTTCCATAGTGGGGTCTGTACTATTTATTACTTATACATGTATGTTATATACTGGTCTTCAAATCAGTGGCGTATTATCGCATAAACCTATGAAGCCCGGGCTTGTGGCGCAAAATTTAATTTCAGGAGTTTTAAATTATTGTAATTACCTAATCATTAATCGTTCTAATTATTATTAAAAAAAAAGCTTAATTTTCTTTATAAATATTTCTAATTTAAAAAAAAGTCAACTGAAAAATCAAGGATATAGGGGCGCAAAATATTAAAGGCTTGTGGCGTCACACTTGGTTAATACGCCTCTTTCAAAATGTTATGTTTATGAATGATGATTTGAAAAGATTTGTCTCCACATCCGAAAGAGATGAACTCTACATTAATTATATTCAAAATGTTCTGTCATGAATTTTGGTAGTAGAAGATGTTGAACTAAGATTTAAAATTTATATTAACAATTTCTTACTACCAACCTTACCATCGGGAAAAAACTTGGGATGAGTCAATCTGGATTCAGACTTCATGTTAAACAATTATTACAGAAATCGAATGCAACATTAAGATTACTTTATTCTCGCAGACATGTTCTTAAGAGAAATCTTAAAATTCTTCTTAATGACTTGTTAGTACTTTTGTAAAAATTGTATACATTGTATGTATGAATAAAAATTGTAGTTATGGTTTATAGTAATTAACTTGTGAAAATATTGTAAAAGTTTTGTGAAGTATACAGACTTGTAAGTTCAAATAAACCCAGAGGACGCTTACGAAACCTTCTAAATACATTATCTTAAGTTAGTAGGTATTGACTTTTGCAAGTTAGATGTATGTGAACAGTTTCATGATTGTTGGAAATAATGGTAAGTTTAATTTTATATTTTCAATTGCAAATAAGTATCTTGTTAGATAAGTGTCCCGAATAAGATCGAAACGTGTAATTCAATAAGGCTTTTTTTAATTTAATAATTTTTTCATTCATCATTGATACTAAAGACGGCTCTGATTATCGTTGTCCAACTGCAATTTTGTTTATTTAGAAATAAACTTTGTAGATTAAAAAATGACCCCTAGGTCAACTATAGTTTCTTAATTCTAGTTTTAAAGGTCAACTAAAAAGGTACCTATATAAAAATTTTCGAATTTGTTCAAATTGAAAAATTCTTTTTACCGTTCATTTTTTAAACAAATAAATTGTCATTACATTTCAATTTATTGCAGTCAAGTGTGATCAAATATAACTAAGTTTTTAGTTACATAAAAATATTGATTATTTCTCAAGCCCAAAATAATCAATACTTAGTGTGCCCACAAACCTTTGCAATAAAAAATATATTAGTAAATAATAGTAATATAATATACTCCAAGTTATTAATAATAAATTTATTGTTTTGTAAAACTCAAATATGAAAGCATTAATTTTACTTTTCCTCTATAATATTCTAAATAAAGGTAGCCAAGTTTAAATTGTTGTATTATTCAACTAATAGTAATAGTTATTTTAGGTGAAGCAATTGATTGTTTTAAATGTGCATCTTTAAATAACGATTACAAACCATGCGAAGATCCATTTCATAATAATTATACGTTAGATATATACGAGTCGCCTTGTATGGGTGGTAAAAAAGGAAGAAATGGTCTATTTCCAGCTACTTCTTGTATTAAAATAACAGGAATATTTGGTATAAAAAGTATGTTGTAATTTATGATTTTAAAATAACTAGTCTAATTTTAGAGGACAATGGTGATACTGTAACAGTTAGAGGATGTGCATTAGATAGCGGTACTTTAACTACCGATACAGAAATAGTTAGATTGTCGCACTGTGGAGGATTTTACTATGACGATAGGTTAGTATTTATTTTCTTATTTCTAACTCTTGGTAATATTATTTTTACTTTTTAGATATGTTAGAGGTTGTGTGCAAAGTTGTAACGATGCTGACGCTTGCAATACGGGCAATTCAATTCAAATACATAATTGTGCTTTAATTTATCTTGTAATTTGTATATTACAGAATTTAAATGGCTATTATTTTTTTAAATTAATTTAACAAAATTTTATTCTTTGCAAGATTTCATTTATTTAAATCGTTATTCAATTTTTTGCTCAAATACATTATAAAATCAATAAACTTATGTTACTTACAATGAAAACACACATTAAAAAAAATTGCTTGCTCACACTTAACTTGCATACTTTGGCTTAGTTTCTTGATCAGTAACAGATCGAATATAAATTGCATCTTCTGGTAAAGGATTGGGAGGATTATCTTCTTCCAAAAAGTACGAACATGCAATGGCCAATATTGAACCTAAACATAAGACAGAAGATATATATTTTTATATTAACAAACCTTTGAACTCGATTGGAAAATTTGTTTTCTCACCGTTATGTCCAAAACTAAGTGAAGTTATAGATGTATGATATTGATGAAATTGGCATAGTCTTTTTTTATTAAATCCATCCCAGATATTAACGTAACCATCCGATCCTCCAGTAGCAAAAGTATTATGAGTTGGATGAAAGCTTTTAACAAAATATTGAATTCAATCATTGTAATATTTGATATGAAAATATAAAAATAATAAAAACTAACCTAATTGCATTCACTGGATAAATCCTTTCTAAACCATCTTCTTTAATTCTGTGGCATTTGAAAGCGTATTTTTTCTTTTGCACTTCCGGACTGGTATCTAAGTATTCCACTGCTACTCGGCCTTCAATGCTGCTTAACACAAAACCTTGTTTATTGGGAAAACACTTAATTGCTCTAGTTTGATATTTAAGGTTAGACTCTCGCTTTTGTAATGTGTAAGACATGTTTCGTATATCCCAGACCAATATTTTTCTACCTGCCGTACCCACAACAAGTTTTTCACCGCATATACTCATAGTATACACTTTATCTCCTTGATTGTAATTTCCACTACATAGTGGAGCTCTCGGATCCCATAATTTTAAGTGATGATCCCAACTTCCAGTTAATATACCGTTAACTTCTGAACAATATTCCACACAACGAATAGCATTATTATGGGTACCAATTGTGGTTTCTAAAAATTGATATTATTTTTTTTTGCTAAAATAAGAATTACCTACACAAGAACATTCCACTACCGTATCCGATAATACTAGTAAAAAGAATTAACCCTTTAATGTCCGATTTTTCTTTCGCCGAAAAAACATTTTTTGCAAGGTTTTTTTAGTATTGAATAAAAATATTTTTATTTTTTACAAAACGAGCAAGTCCAGAATATTTTCTATTGCAAAAATTTACAAATAAACTAGCTACATGTGTTAAGTACACACCTGTCAAAACTAAATATCACTTCACCAAAAATATAAAAACAATTTGAAATACATATAACAAAGTAATAACAGTGGATGCTGAAACTGCAAAAGCGCACAGAAGAAATGCGAAATTTTAAATTCTTAGCACTCTTAGCAGTAATTTTAAGTTATGCATAATATGCTGCATGATGCTATAAAGGGTTAACTTCCTTTATGAATTTCAAAACAATAAAATTAAAACACTGATGAATCATATTTATTATTGTTAATATAGGTAGGTACTTAAGTGGATATTTTTATTTTACCTGTTGTTGAAGTAAAATCTAAAGATTTTAGTGTGTTATCTAATCCACCACTGTAAGAATGAACTGCATCCTATAAACGAAAAAAAAATTGCCTCAATGACATCTGATTTTACTTTTAGAATTCTATAGGTAAAGTTTGTTTTGACAAATTTGTATGTTTCAAGTCACCTGAAGACATTTGACGATTTTCTAGAAAATTTCTGTATTTATGTAGATAAGTATGTTTGTGAACACGATGCCATCTCAAGAAAGCAACAAAATCATTTCAAATTTTAAATCTAAGTTTTTATCTGCGCTGGCACAAAGTCTATAGAAAATTAAATTTCACACAGGCCACAGGTGGTTTACTTGAAGCGATAAGTCATAGGTAATTCATAGTACCTGCAAAACTAAATGAAATGGGTCAAGCTAACGGTATCCGGACGATTCAATATGGATTTTCTATCAGCAAAAAAGTTGGAAAACCTGTATTTTGTCTAAGGGTCGGTATTCAGTATTCAGTATACAGTTAAGCTTTAGCTTAAGCTAATCCCAAGTTTAAACAAAAGCTTAGCATTTTTTAAGTATTTCAGGAATCGAACAAAATCGACCGTTTAAGCATCAGTTAATATCTAAACTTTTACACTTCAACCTTACGTTGTCAAATTGCGGTTTGTTATAGCTAGTACTTTTATCGAATTATTTTTTAACATTTGTAAAATGGATTTGCCGAATTTAACAGACGATGAAGATTTTATGGAATTAGTAAACATAGTTACATATAATGAAATCAGAAGAAAAATATTTTGTCTTAGAATATATAGACTGCGTAAAAATTGTTTCGAATATTTTGACGATGAAGAATTTTTGAGAAGATATCGCTTGCCAAAAGAATGTGTTAAAGAATTAGCCAATTCTATTGCACAAAAAATTGCTTCAGTTACTAATTGGTTAGCGTACATAAATTACAATTTAAAAATTAATATTCACACTAATAATAATTTCTAGGAATTATGCCGTCACAGTTGAACAGCAGCTTTTAGTTACATTGAGATATTATGCAACGGGAAATATTCTACAGGCAGTTGGTGATTTCCATGGGATCCATAAAACCACCACCTCAAAAATTATTAAAAGAGTATCTAGAGCTTTGGCAAGATTGAGCATGCAATATATAAATATGCCAAATACTGATGAGGAAATGATTACAATTGTTAATGGGTTTTATCAAATTAGTCGATTCCCATGTTGTCTAGGAGCACTCGATTGTACCCACATCAAAATTCAATCTCCAGGAGGAAATGAAGCAGAAATCTACAGAAATAGAAAAGATTACTTTTCTTTAAATTGTCAAGCTGTGTGTGATGCGAATTTAATTATTAGAGATATAGTTTGTAGGTGGCCTGGCTCCTCTCATGATTCCACTATTTTCAATAATTCCAACTTGAGAGCCAGGTTTGAAAGAGGTGACTTTAAAAATTACGTTATATTGGGTGACTCCGGTTATCCCATTAAGCCGTATCTGATAACACCGCTGAGAAATCCTGTAACTCATGCCAAACAATTATTCAATGAATCACAAATTAGAACCAGAAACCCTATTGAAAGATGTTTTGGAGTTATAAAACGACGTTTTCCTATTTTATCGAATGGCATTAAAGTTAATATCGAAATTGTTGAGGCAATTGTTGTAGCAACTGTTGTTTTACATAATATTGCTATATTAATGAATTTACCAGAAATTCCATCAGATGACTTCTTCTTAGAAGATGCAATGATTAATGAGCAAAACGATGAAATTAATGTTCAAGAAGTAAATCGTGTTAATAATTTCAGACGTTTAGCTATTATTAGAGATCATTTTTCTAGAATTATTAATTTAAAAATACATTTATTGGAATTTGTTTAATTGAGCTTGAAGAATTTTCAATTTCAACGCACACTCTTGCTTTAATAATTCTTCCTTGACTCTATCTTCTTCCAATTTACTATTTTCTTCAATGGCATTCATTTTTTTGAGGTGTCGCATTTTTTCTTCATGTTCTTCTAACAGATTATGGATTTCTATTTTTGTAACTTCTACTTTAGAAGATGTGCATGTTTTTATTTCATATTCTAAATTTGTTTTTTTATTTGATTTTAACTCATTACTGATTTTCTGCCTGAGCATATTTGCTTGAAATTTTTTAGGCGGTAAAGATGTAGTTGGGGACGGTGATCTTTTTGATAAATTTTCGATGTCGATAACATTATTTCTTGATCCATTTATCGATGTACCCGCAGGAGTACCACGCATAGCCGTATATCGTATAGCCTCAACATTACATGCAGAAGATATAGATGTACTATCTATAAAAAATGTAACTATGTATACAACCACACCTACATTTAAATAAATTATTTATTTACCTTCAAACTGACCAGGTTTCTATGACAGGTGACCACATGACAAGTGAACCCACTGACAAGTGACTACACTGACAAGTGAACACACGGACAAGTGACCACACGGACAAGTGAACACACGGACAAGTGACCCCACTGACAAGTGAACACCCAGACAAGTGAACCCGTGGACAACTGAACACAAAAAAAAAATAAAAAAAAACCTAACCTAATTTCGACTGTTACAAAGTTGTTACCTATTTCGATAAAATTTACCAGTTCTGCGCCGTCTTTTCGGCGTAAGAACAATTCGGTGCAGGGACGATTTGGTGCAGAGACGGTTTGACGAATCGCCTTTCGGTGCGAAGACTATTTAGCGCAAAGACGATTCGGCGCTAAGACTATTCGGGGCGAAGAATATATCTAATTTTCTAAATCTCCTAATCCTTTGAGTTGAAACAAAACTTTTTATTTAATAAAATCATCAAATTTCAACTTAACACATAATATAAAGAAGTAAAAATTTATTTAATTATTTTATGTTTTTAAAAATTTAAATACTTGAAATTAAATACTTTTGCTTTAATTATATATACCCTTGTAAGAAATAAGGCAGCAAATACAATTTTGTAGTTTTGAGTAAAACACCAAAACGGTTTACCGCAAATCGTCCTTTTGTGTCGTTCCAAACTTTCAACAAGTTTGGTACCAAATCGAGTGTGCGGCGGTTTGTAGGCATCAAACGGGTCACACCGAATTGTCTCTGCGACGAACTAGCTACGCCGGACCGTCTGCCCCAAAAACTCCCATTACTGTATATGCTTGAAAGTTGCACCTTGCACTGAAAGTTTGATTATTCGAATATTTGTGATTCCTAGGTCTACAATTTTAAGTTGACATGTAAAGCAATAATAATTATAAAATTTAGTTTGAAAAATTACATTTAAATTAGAAAAAGAAATTAAAAATTACGATTGTGTTCAGTTGTCCTTGGGTTTACTTGTCGTGTGTTCACTTGTCAGTGGGGTCACTTGTCCGTGTGTTCACTTGTCTGTGTGGTCACTTGTCCGTGTGTTCACTTGTCCGTGTGGTCACTTGTCAGTGGGGTCACTTGTCATGTGGTCACTTGTCGTGGGTTCACTTGTCGTGGGTTCACTTGTCATGTGGTCACCTGTCCGGTCACCATGACATAAATATAAATAAAAATCTCATTTACTATTGCCAACACACGTATAAAACTTTTAGTACAAGTTTAACTTTATAGTAATAAAGTTTAGCTAAACCATTTAGAAAAATTAACTGAAATACCAAACTGAAGATAACCAAACGCTTAAGTTAAGCCAACGCTTTCATAATCTACAGCTTAACTGCAAACTGAAATACTGGTCCTAAGTGTAAATCATTACAAAGTCTAATTCCGTAACCCATACATTTTTGTACTGATATTTGTTTTTTTAAATGTAGATTTATCTAAAATCTTGATAGCGTTTGTAGTATTTTTTGAAGAATAATTTAATTTTCTCAGAAACTAAAACCATAACCTTTTATGAAGTTTGGTAATGTTAATATTTCTGGTTATCAAGATAATGACCTTTAACGCTTTCTGGTTTGCATCGAACAGAAATTTTATACTTTTCATGTCGAAATAATTTGTGACTACAGTACAGTCTCGATAATCCGAACACACCCTAATCTGAACAAAATATCCAGTAATCCGAACACGAGAAAAAAAAACTTAGTAGTCCGCATAAATTGTTATAATCACAACTTAGCTGAGTTCGGATTATAACTATTTGTGCAGAGTACTGAGTTTTTCTTCTTTTGTTCAGATGACTGGAAATAGAATTAGCGCGTGTGTTCAGATTAGCGTGTGTTCGGATTACCGAGACTGTACTGTATTTGGATGAAAAAAAAAGATTTGATAGAAAATAGTTTTGTGCAATTGCACATTAAATCAATGTGAAAGTAATGTAACTTTGACATTTTTTATCTCGATAACTAAAAACAAGGTTAAGTTCAAACTTTGCCAGAATTTTTTTATTATGCAAATAATATACTATATATACTTTAATTTCCTTCTTAATAACCTTAATATTATAATAAAAGCTTAGGAATATTAGTTCTAATCAATATTTTCAAATTGGTATCAAAAGTTTATTTGGATAATCAAATTTAGTTAGTTCTAACTAAAGTTAGTTCGCCACATCGCATCAGCTTTATTTGGATATGTTTTAGTATTGTGTCTTACTAAAATGTTTCACCCTTTATAGTGATTTAGCAGGGTTCCCACTGAATTTTCCAAATCAAATTTCCTGACAAAGAATGAAACTTTTCCCTGACATTTCGATACATCGGAAGATAAAAAGTAAATTAAAAGTAATGCTTTAATTTTTTTACAGAATTGCACCTTTATCGACATCGTTATTTAGAATATATAAAAATTGCAATTTTTAAACGATATTGTTTATTGTGTAATTTTTTTCGTTTTTCGATAAAATAGTATATTTACCTTAACTTGAAAAATTATTCGTTACTGGGCTTACAGCTTTAAAAAACTCATCAATTCTCGGTTTTTAATATAGCTGTGTGTCCAGTAACAGGTAATTTTCAAATCTTGGCCAGTAATATACAATTTCTTACACTAACCCTTTTTTCATAACATTAAAAACTTCAATATAACAAGTTAAATCAAATAATTTAATAGAAATTATATTTGAGAGAATAAAAAAGAATAAAAATAAATAATCAAAAAATTTGTTAAACTTATTTTTATTCTGAATTTTAATAGAGCGAGGTATTGAAATAAAATAAGTGACACACGAGGTGAGATTTCTTAAAAATCTAACGAATGTATCTTACCTATACAACAATAGAACATTGTTGAAGAATTTTAGCTAATTAAATGTTATTACATTTTCAGACAAAATTAATCGCAATGCCACACTAATGGAAAATAATTATTGTTGTATTTACCTCTTTAATTTCATTTATAACCAACACAAGTTACTTGCACTAAAATACGTATAAAAATCAGAAAATTGTCAAGTATCTCAAATTAATGAAGACATACAAAGAATCAAGATAAAAAAACAATGTCGAGTAGTAAAAGTAATTACAGTAGAACCCCGATTACCCGTGGGCACGTTATACATTGATTACCGTAAGCGGATTATCAGTGAGGCAGTTAAGTGTATCATTTTGTATTATACATAATATGAAATTTCGCTGAATTTATTGTTTTGTACAATTGACTTATACAAAATGTACTTAAAGTGACAATTCGTCTAAATTTTCTGCTTACCTACTTTACTTAAAAAGTCAAAAACCAACGAAATTATCTGATTTCTTCAAATAGAACTTTTTAATTAATATGTTCCTTGTTTGTAATCTACTATATAATAAGTTGTAATATTTACAAAAAAACGTCAATTATTATTATCCGTGTAGAGCACGATCCCAGTCGGCCCGGATAATCGAGGTTCTACTGTATTGTCAAAATACTTGAAAATTAATTTTAATTCTTGTAATAAACAAAATAAAAATAACTTACAGTAAAGCAACAATCTAGAACTGGACTTTCGTGAGAATATTTGTGTCGTAAATTATTAACTAGTACATCGTAAAGTCGAACACTGCCATCCCAAGAACTAACCAATAAAAATTGATTAGTATTAGGTCCAAATTTAACAGAGGATATTGCATCTTCAGGTGGAGATTTTAATTTATACTCGGTTTGTGATTTGATCAACATTCTAAAACTCACACATATTATTATTTGATGAACTTATATCTACAATTAAATAATGTACTTTTAATGTTTTACGTACGTTAATATTGTTATAGACAATTTAATCTCAAAAAATCTAGCGAAAATATAAACAAGTTAAATTTATTCTAAATTCGAACGTTTGACCAAGTTTGTCTATTTAATTTTCTTGGTTATTTATGGCGTTTACAGCACGCCAACGTAAAACTGATACTTATGCGTTTTTTATTTTTCGCTGTAAAACATTTAATTCGATTTTTCAAATTAATTCGTATAATAATAATTAATAACTTTTCATCGACCGTGCGACGCTGAAATTTAAGAAAAGCTTAATTTTGGATTAACAATATTTTCAAATAAATTTACTAGGTTGAGAATCGCTGATTATTATTGGTTTATTTCGTCTTTCTTCGTTGGTACTTGAATGAATTGACAGCTAGAATAAATAATTTGACGTTTATTAATGACATTTGTCGGTTGTTAAATAAAAGGGTGGAAAGGTGCTAATTTTGTACATCAATTTTTATAGTCATTTAAAATTGAAAATGGAATCATACGACGTTATTATAAATCAACCTGTTGTAATAGATAATGTACGTACAATCCCAAATTAGCGGTGTGTAACGCATAACCAAAATTACGATTACATTTTTTTTGGGACATGAATTTTATATTATTTTGTAGGGTTCTGGTGTAATTAAAGCTGGTTTTGCTGGTGATCAAATTCCAAAATGTCGTTTTCCAAATTAGTAAGCTACTTTAGAAATACTTGCTCTCTGTCTATGGGGGGTTATCGTTAGTACTGTTTTAGTATTGGTCGACCAAAACATGTTCGAGTTATGGCTGGAGCTTTAGAACGAGATGTTTTTATTGGTCCTAAAGCTGAAGAACATCGTGGACTTTTAGCAATTAGATATCCAATGGAACATGGTATTGTGACCGATTGGAACGACATGGAGAAAATTTGGAGTTACATTTACAGTAAAGAACAGTTGTCGACGTTTGCCGAAGAACATCCTGTCTTATTAACCGAAGCACCTTTAAATCCTAGACCAAACCGAGAAAAGTCTGCCGAAATATTATTCGAATCTTTTAACGTACCGGCACTTTTTATTTCCATGCAAGCTGTACTTAGTTTGTAAATGCATTTAAGGTAATTAACTTATTAATTAATAATTTTGTTTTCTTGAAGATACTCGACGGGCCGTACTACTGGAGTAGTTTTAGATTCTGGTGATGGTGTAACCCATGCAGTGCCTATTTATGAAGGTTTTGCTATGCCTCATAGTATAATGCGAGTAGATGTTGCCGGTCGAGATGTGTCTAGATATTTAAGGTGAAAAATTTACATTTTCACCAAATAAAGTAATTCTTTAAAACGATAATTTCAGACTTTTACTTCGAAAAGAAGGTATTAATTTTAGAACTACAGCTGAATTTGAAACTGTACGCACAATAAAAGAAAAAGCTTGCTATTTGGCAAACAATCCTTTAAAAGAAGAAACAGTAGATACTGAACAACTTAATTATACCTTACCCGACGGAAATATCATTCAAATTGGACCAGCAAGATTTCGTGCACCCGAAGTTTTGTTTCGTCCTGATTTAGTTGGAGAAGAATGTGAAGGTCTACACGAAGTACTTATGTTTGCAATTCAAAAGTCGGATTTAGATTTACGCAAAGTGTTGTTTAAAAATATAGTGCTCTCTGGAGGTTCAACGTTATTTAGAGTATGAAATCTTACATGAAATGATGTGAAAAAGTCTATATACATTTAATCTTTTTCTAGGGATTTGGTGACAGGTTGCTGTCTGAAATAAAAAAATTATCGCCCAAAGATGTGCAGATTAAAGTAAGATTTAACAAAATATTTTTTTATTTGATTGGCTTTTTCAATTAATTACTACAAGTTAACATTTTGAGTACCGAGACCATGCTCGAGTCTCTTTTACGGTGTTTTATATGAATTAAATGCTCCTCGAGGTTTTAATTAAAAAAATGTTTATAAAGATTTCAGCCCCTCAAGAAAGATTGTACTCGACTTGGATTGGAGGTTCTATATTGGCTTCTTTAGATACATTTAAGAAAATGTGGGTGTCAAAAAGAGAATACGACGAAGAAGGGCAAAGAGCTATTCATAGAAAAACATTTTAGTTCTAAGTGTGATTCTAACTAATAGACATATTTATAATACGTTAATTTTATACGATACAATTGTTTATTTATTTTTTACAAATTAATTAGCTAAGGTTAATTTTTTAAGAAGAATATTGTAAAAAGAAATTTTGTCATAATTGTCTCATAACTTGAAAAAAATTGCTTTTAGTATTTATAATGTTAAGCAAATAAAATAATTATACCGTTTAAGCAGCTTTCAAAGATTGATATTGTAATTGATATAATTTTTAATACATTACAGCAACACTAACTTGCAACATTATAATTTTTTAATTGTATTTTGAAATTTTATTATCTCAACTTGAACTAATTTCTCTTTGATAAGGTGCTGGCAACATCTTTTAGGTAAATGCCTATAAAATATAATCGCTATAATCAAGTGTATATTGCAGGTTCAAAAAAACTCAAATATATACTTATTTCAAATCCAATCCATACAAATATTATTTAAAGAATTCAAAATTTTTATTTTATGTATTAACAGAGTAATTAAAGCTTGAAGTATAAAAATCAAACAAGTTTTCACTTTGCAAGAAAATTAAACAAAACATACCAATACTAACTGTCTAGAGTCTAGACCCATCATTACTCATAAAAGAACAGACGTTGGTACCAAAAGCTTTAAGCTTCCAAATCGAACACGGTCTTAGACTTTAAACCAAAAGTTGCTTTTCAGAGTATGAAAGTTACACCAGTCGATAACTAAAGATTCTCTTATGAATATATTAAAATGTATCGGCTCAATTTTTAGGGCGGGATTTATAATTAATAAAAAAATAATCCAAGATTTATTAATCAACTTTGACCCTTCATTTCTTCAAAGTTACTCACTCAATCCAAAAAATAATATTACCAATTTATAGAACCGAAAATTTACTATCAAATTCAATCTGAAAACTTTGTGAGAGATGCACCATTAATTTATTATAATGATTTAAAGTAGTTTATAGATCGTGGCGCCGAACACAGCGTTCAGAGCCACCATTCGATCATCTGATGTTTTAGCAACAAATGTTTATAAACCACTTGTAACAAGTATTTTTACACCGCTCTGTACATAGTTTATTGGATAGATTCATTAGTTTCATTGGCTTTCATTACTGGAAAGATGCAGACTTCACTTTCCGTCAAACCTTTGTGAAGTTAACCTACATATTAACCTAGTGGAAACTTTCGTTAACTTTTTCAATTTAGCATATAATTACCAGTATATTGGAGCAGGTCTTATTTTGGTGCAAAGTCACGTCAGCAATTGGTAATTCGGCACAGTTGTTAATTGCCAATTATATTAAAGATTCCATTTTAAATCAACTTGATACCGACTCAACAGAGACAAAGAATGTCGTATATTTTAATTTTATTTGCGTCAAGGAAGGAATTGATTCCAGTGATTGTAAAAAAAATTTGTCACATTCGTCTCACCAAAAATCATTTGCGTTTGTTTTATTTTGAGTTATCATAAACATTACTTTTACAACTTAGTTGAGTTCATTGTTGCAGAGGAGATTAGATTTATATCAATGTTTTTTATGAAATTAATTTTTATTTATAAGATCAATGAAAACCACATGCAAATAGCTATTATGAACGTTGGGTATATAATAAGTTGTATAATTTCCATCATTCACCATATTCATAATTATTGTGAACTTTAATTATGCTAAACATCTTCTTGATACCTCTGTTGGAATAAACTTAATTTTTTGTTAATAAACTTTGTAGTCCTGTCTGGCTTGAAGATTATTTTTTTTGCTTTAATCATATATATATATATGCGATTTTTTTTACAGCTCAGGCCGTTTCTCGCATCCTAAACGCCATTCTTTTCTATTTTGCCAATCGTTCTCGTTAAGTTTTCTCCTACTCATGGCTTCTTGAATCCAATTTCGCACAGCTTTAATCATTCGAAATTTAATTTTGCCTAATAAGTTAGTGGCGCCAAATAAATAAATAATTAGGCAAATATATTTTACTTTTGAACTTTGCTTCAATTCTTTGGGGACCTGCGACTTGCTCTCCAATTAAAAACAGAGCTTTTGGCTCCGGCATTGTGTTAATAACCGGAGGATTCAGTAAGTTTTTCGGTTATACACTTTAAATCATTATAATAAATTAATAGTGCATCTCTCACAAAGTTTTCAGATTGAATTTGATAGTAAATTTTCGGTTCTATAAATTGGTAATATTATTTTTTGGATTGAGTGAGTAACTTTGAAGAAATGAAGGGTGAAAGTCGATTCGTAAATCTTGGATTGTTTTTTTATTAATTATAAATCACGCCCTAAAAATTAAGCTGATGCATTTTAATGTTCATAAGGGAACCTTGAGCTATCGATTGGTGTAACTTTCATACCCCGAAACGCAACTTTTGGGTTGCCATATATTCAAAGTCTTCATTGATTGGACTAAGATATAAAATTAGTTTTGCCAATGTAAATTTGATTTATAATAATTTATTAGTTTTTGGGATGTTGAAAACATAATTTTGAAAATTATTGTGAATGGAATGGTAAGGTTGCGGCAAGTAACTTGCCAACCTAATACAAACTTAGTGCAGTTTCTTATGTATTTGAATGACGAATGGAGTCGAGAGGATAATTCTGATCCTCTTTCCTTTGCAGATATTGACAAATCACCGAAGTAATTTGTAATCTTTTCTTCTTTTCTCAAAATGAAGCGTTTTCACGCTTCCCATAGTTCATGTTAAATAGTCGATACTTCATATATTTATGTAAAACATTTTTCTGAAACGCACCCCCGATTGATTCTTTTTAAGTTACCAATAACCTAAAACAGTTGAGAGGTTGTGGGGAAGTGACGGAACAGTAAGATGTATCACTTGGATAATTAATTATATAAATAATTGAAATTGTGGAAATTAAAAATAATTACTCGAGATAATTATGGTATGTATTTGGTATTTTTCCCTAAAGAGCACAAGTGCTCAACTCAAGAGTTATTAGCCATCTCTTGAAATTCGGCCATACAATATAATTTCTTTATAAGTTTAGATCTTGAAGAATTCTAATGATTACATCCAACATTGGACAATGGCGTAGGATTCGTGAAATTCTTTCTGCATAAGTTTCTTTGTACTTTATCTTTGTTCTGTTTCACATGTAAGCAAAAGGAAATCTCATAAATAGAAATTTGGTGTATAAAATTTTTTTTCAGATGAGGCAACACACCACCAAATTTTTTTTTTTTTTAAATGGTTATTTTAAGCTTTAGAACCTCATGTAAAGCCAACAAATTCTCAATTTTTTTTCTGCACCATTGCAATAATACTAAATAACACTTTAACAACAGCATTCAATTCAACCAAACCATAGAACAAAAGGAACAAAACAAACAATCCATAATTTTTTCAAATATGTCATTTACCCAATTGACAGCAATGACAGTTGACCGTTATCAATTGTTATTAACCTATATTTTATTTTCTTCTGAAAATTGTTATATCGCGGTTTAATTATATCAAAACTATTAGATATTACGGATCTTGGTGGTATACCTTGTAGTTAGTATACCATCTTAGTTAAATAATGTCGGAGATAAACGAAATACTAACTTTGGATGCTGATAATCGGTGTTACGAGAAAGAAAATCTTTCAGAAAATATAAAAGAAGCATTGTCAGAAGGTAAACCTGATGATTTAAATGACGATCAAGGTAACGAATAACTTAATTATAAATTAACTGCTATATTCTTGAATTATTTAGACAATTTAACAAGTTGGAAAACTATCCAAGATAACAATCATACGGAAGATAATGACAAACAATATTTAGAGTACGAGAAACATTTAGAAGAGTGTATTTCAAATAAACACAAATTAGAACAAGAAAATCATCAATTAAATGAAAGATGTCATGATTTGGAGTCAAGGTTAGGAATGGTGAGTTCTTCATTCTGTTATAATACGAATAATAACTTTAATGTAAAAATTCCTTAATTGTTAAGATAATAAAGAAGTACGATTCAGTTTTAAAAGATAAGGATTCTATGGTTATGAAATATGCGGTAAGTGAAAAAGCCATTTTGGACGTTAAATCGGAAAAAGAACATATGGATAAAAAATATAAAGAGCTATCAAGAGAAAATGAAATATTGCAGCACAAACTTACAAGTATGTCTTCAGAAAAAGCACGGATTTGTCAAATGCTGGATAATAAAGTGAGTTTTTAAGAATTGTTAAATTGCTTAAATTGTTAAACATTAATGATTTTAGTGCTATGATTTTAAAAGTAGTCAACAAGAATTAGAAAAAGTTAAGACAGACTTATATGCATTGGAAACGAAACTAAAGTGGTCACAAAATAGTTTAAGAACTGAAATTGATTTAAGGAAGGTTAGTGGCGGGGTACTTATCTTGAAGTTTAGCTTGAAAAAAGGTACCGTAACACAATTTAAAATGCATAACTTTTTTTAGGATTCTGAAACAAATGTGGAAACATTAACTGCAAAATTACAAGAAAGTATTGATCTAATCGAACAAACCAAACGTGAAGCACAAGAATCAATAAAAGCTTTTTATAATTCTCAAGACAATCGTGCAAATGCCTTAGGTAATTGTTTAATGCAATCTAGTAAATTAACTCCTAAAAGATTAGGATTTCATTAATCACTAAACCAGGGGTTTACTTTTAAACATTACGAGCTGTTTTTTAGAAACTCAATCTATACCATCCCACTTCATTCCTGGCACATTGAATTTTTTCAGAAAGTTTCTTTTTTCATTTTTAATGTTTTAAATCTTAAAATTGTGCTCTAAACCAAAAAGCTACTTTTTTATATTTTCGGTAATAATCTAACTTTGTTGAAAGCTTTTTGAAATTATTTACTGCTGCTTTTGGTATTAGCTCTGTGAAGTTTTCGAGGCCTATGGAATTGCCTGTGGTTCAAAACTTTATGAACTTATTTTATGGCTTAAATTTTAAAGCGTTTAGATTTTTCTTGGCATATTGAGTAAAAATTGAGTTTCATAAATATTAAAAGATACGGTTTTATAATATTTATATAATATTTTATTTCAATTATTATATTTTTGTCTATGTTTAGATCAACAAGTGAAAGAACAACAAGCAAACTTAATTTTATTAAGGCACGAAAGAGACGATAGGGAAAAACAAATTAAAAATTTGCAACTTGAATTTGAGAGATTGCAATCAAACCAAAACGAAACTTTACAAGAAAATAATACGTTATCGTTAAAAGTGCAACAATTAGAGAGGGAAAGGGTGGAAGTTGAACAAAAACTACGTGAGTTGCGAGGATATGCAGATCAACAGAAACAAGATTCTGCTGATCTTTGTGCTAAAAGTGCACAATTGGAACAATTAAAATTACAAATACAAAAGTTAATTGTATATTACTTAATGTGATGTTAATTTTGATGTTTAAATATTTTTAGTGAACAAGAGCAGTTAACTGCTTGTAATGAACAAGTTTTTTTACTAAAAAGCAGAAATGCAGAATTAGAATCGGATATGGAATTATGCCGTGAAAGAGAAGCAGAAATGTTACTATTTACACAACAACTTACAGATAAAAATGTAAGATTGCAGTCCGAGTTCACATCAATGGATACCAAGGTATATCTTTTCAGGCCAGTTGTTTCCAATAAAATGGAAACATGTAATTTTGAAAGGCTTTTTTTGAATTTACTAATTTATTTCATGTTATTTCTTCTTCATTTGTCATTAATTTTAAAAAATTATTATATTTTGGTGATTTTTTTTATTTTATAATTCAGTATACAGATTTAAAGCATATTACGCATAAAAATTAATTTATTTACATTGACAAACACGGCAATAAATTAAAATAAAACATTAAAATTTGGTGGAAATATTTACATTTAAATAAACTAAGAAAAAACTTTAAAATTTAAAAATTAAAATATAGTATGGTCTGTGTTATTTCTAGTGACCTCAAAGAAATGATTAGGCATGGATTTTATAAAATTTTGCAGCTTAAAATAGCTGAAACTTAAGAAGTCGTCTTGAGACACTTAAGTGTCAATTGCGACTTCGAAGTGTAAATTGACAGTTGCAAGTCGCAATTTACACTTAAAATTTATTTTTTATTTTGTGGCATCAGGACGCTTTCGTAGAAACTTGTTCAAACATTACAACTGCTTTGTTTCAACTCTACAATCATGGTAAACTGCCTCCTGTCAGCTTAAAATCTAAGTGCCATGATTCTCCATAGGTTTTCTATTGGTTATACTTTGGTTTTTGACCATATTTCTTAATAAATAAATAGATTTTCGGGATTATTGGACAAGGGTTATAAATAAAACAACTTGTTCAAAAGGTCGACGTTTCGCCCAACTTTATTGTGGGCCTCTTCAGAACTAAAAATATGCCAATTAATGGTAGACATGTAAAATTAAAAACAATCTTACCCAATTAAACAGAATGTTTGGATGTTACAAAAAATATAGCATATCCCCGAAATACGTCAACATGTGCTGTATGCGGCATTCGCAAATCAGTATATAAATCAACAAACGTAAAAACAAATAAATGTATAAATAAAACCATTAACAGATTAAAAAATTGGGGGTCAATTTTTTTTTTCAATTTCAGATTACAATACTTTCCTTACTAAGGAGTTCGGAAAGTAAAAATTTATAACCCCTGTCCAATAATCCCGAAAATCTATTTATTTGTTTTCTATTGGATTTAAATCTGCACTAAAAGAAAACTATGGTAAAATTTTCATATTTTTTCTTTGAAAACAGGTTTTGGTTGCATTCGAAACATGAATTGCTGCATTATTGTTCTGAATAATCCAATTATCTCCTTTAATAGATTTGGAACAATTTAGCAAAGAATTATCTAATAACTCGATATACTTTTTAGAATCCATTTTTGTTGAAATACAGTATAATGGAAACGTTGCTTTTCATGCAAAAACGTCTCAAACCATAACGTGCTACCATCAAAATTTCTGGTAAATTTAAATTGCTTTTCTTCTCACAAATTGAACCAATAATATTTCAAACCATGGGGGTCATCCAAATTAAACTTCTTCTCATCCCTAAAAATGATGTTTTGCAATTTGTCGCTCCAATAAAAATAATTTCTTGTAAAATTTAATTTTGATTCATGTAGTGGGGTTTAAGTGGTGGCTGTTTTAGCCTTTTTGTCCATTTTACTTCAATTAACTTATTTAAAATTTGCTGTATTATAAAGGTTGTAGTTGGAACATTAGGTTTTGGGTTAATTTGGGTGGATGTTACATCTCCAAATAGCTAAATGAATAATTTGATTTTTCACCTTCTTAGTGATTGTTGATTTCCTCTCACGCCTTTTTTTTATTCCATATAAACTACCTAAAAATAACAACTAAAATAAAAAGCAACAAATTCTATACATAAGGTGGACCAATATTAATTTTTTTTAAATGCCTTTATAAATATTTCCGTCACTGTATAATATATCTACTTTGTAGATTACAATGACCCTTATCTCAACTATAATTTCTTTATTTTAATTTAATTGATAATTCAAGATATTGTAACCTTTACTTGCAGGTTCAGCAATTAACATGCGAGCAAACTCTTTTAAAACGGGCTGCAAAAGAACATGAAACTAAAGTAGAAATTTTAACAACTCAATTAGCTGAAAGTAGAACGAAATTGTTGTCAGATATTCAAGAACTAACTCATAGTTTTAATGAAAAAACTAAATTGTGTGAAATTCTCACTCAAGAAGTAGCTGATCAGAAAGGAGAAAATTCTGTGATTAAAAGAAAATGCGATCAGTCTCTAAAGGTTAGTATAACTTTTATTTAATTAAAATTTTTTTTCAACTGTGTTTGATGTAGTTATCAAAAGAACTGCTATATTTGTATTTTTAACAATATTAATTTTTGCCGTAAACAGGAGTTAATAGAAACTTCGGGTGCTTACGCACTTGTACACTTTTTGTACTGTACAACTTAAAAAGTGGCGCAAGTCTGATATCCTAAAGTGTGAATAGTGCTGCAAGTTCAAAGTGGCTTTGAACTTTCGCTACTTTTACAATATACGCTACTTTTACAAGTTGCATACATTTTTGCTTGAAGCTTGAAAACATAACGGGAAAAGCACGGCTGTGGCTGAGATTCCGCTAGCGTAGTTTAGCCTACTATACGACTGAATGTATTTAACCCGGTAATGCCATTTATCTAGCAAATAAAGAGCACAAATTTCTTTATTGTGTATCCAACGTAGCTATTTAATGACGTAGTTGATCGTCAGCTTTTTTTGTGAATCGTACACCTTCCTATGCTGTGATTAGCATCATCCGAATTAAATATTTTGATACATTTTGCGATTTAAATGAAGTACAGGGTAGATTTGTATTCATTTTTGTAATTTTGTGTAATTTTTCTTAAGAATAAATTAAATTATGAATTGAATATGAATAGAATGTTGTAGATTTTTATGATAAGTAAGTAAACTTTTTCTTAGATTAAATTAAGAAGCATCGTTATATGTTTTTTTTAATTCTAACGATATACTGTGCTGAATTAGTTAGCCGAACATAGGAAATTAATATGTAAACATTTATTTTTGCAAATTCCTGTTTATTTTAGAGAAAATATGAAAGACACAAAAATAATGCAGAAATATAAGCTACGAATGATAAGAGCATTAGATTTCATCTAACTTTGACTTATGCTTTTGAAATTGTTAAAATTTTCATTTATCGGACTGGTCATGTAATAAATTCAATTCATAATTTGAAATTATGTTTGAAAATAGATAATTCAATAATTCCATACCTTGGAAACTTACATGGCCGGCCGGTCTGGTAAATGAAACTTTTAACAATTTCAAAAGTATTTTTTGACTTTTTAAGTAAAAGCTAGATGAAATCTAATGCTCTTATCATTCGTAGTTTATATTTCTGCATTATTTTTGTGTCTTTCATTTTTTCTCTAAAATAATTAGGGAAGTAAGAATTTGCATAATAGTATATTATACATCATGGGACTAAGGTGCTGCTTTTCATCCCGCGTGCGAAGGTTTTTGCACGAGGTGTTAGCCGAGTGCAAAAAAAAATTCCTTAGTCCCAAGGTGTATATACTATATTTCACAATTTCGCTGAAAATGCTGAATTACATTGGGTAATAAAATTAAATTTGAGTATTTTAATTTTTCCAATTAAGTAGGAAAGAAGAAGTTGTTATTGACCGACTTCGGGTTGGCCATACTATGCTCACCCACAGCTACTTATTTAAAAAAGAACAACCCCCAAACTGTCTTTGTGGCAACCTCCTAAACATCAGCCACATCTTAAGACACTGCTCAAAATATCAGGCAGCAAGACATTTTGCCGAACTGCCTGATAGCCTAGAAGATATACTATCAAACACAAGATGCAACGTTCTAAAGTTACTAAAGTTTCTACAGTCATCGGGTTTATTTAGCAAAATTTAAAATTTAATCTTTTTATTATCTCATTGTTAATTCAGTTCAAATGTTATTTAGTTTTTTTATAGTTATTTAATTAATTGTGTAAATGTTACTATAATATTAAGTAGTGCTAATAACCTAAGTTGATGCACTTTTTTGTTTATTCCATTTTACTTTGTATCTGATAATAAAAAAAAAAAAAAATAACTCGAAAACGGCGCTAGATATCGAAAAACTGAGCACAAAATTTACCCCCGCTACAGTAACTTTTCAAACTTCATATTGTTGTTGTTCTTCCGTTTCTGAGACACAGTGACTAAAAATGCCTCGCAAAAAATTTTAATAAAAGTGCCATAAGAGTAATGTTAACTTTATTAAAATTTAAAAAAACAAAGAAAAAAAATTAAAAAACAATTCAAGCATTTTGAGTTGGTTTGGGGTTATACTATACTAATTTATGCCCCATTTCTTCACTTTGAGATATCTATCGGATAAGTACAACTATATGGATAACCAATCATACAACCGTAATTCAAATTTTTATGGTTGTAATTCAAAAATAGTAATTTAAATTTTTACGGTTGTTTGATTGGTTATCCGTATAGTTATACTTATCCGATAGATATCTCAAGGTGAAGAAATTGGGCATTAGAAAATGAACTTACAAATAAAAATTTCAAGTAGATTTGTGGTATTTACAATATGGAATACATATGGAATTCAAAAAAAAGCTAGATGAAATCTAATGCTCTTATCATTCGTAGTTTATATTTCTGCATTATTTTTGTCTTTCATTTTTTCTCTAAAATAATTAGGGAAGCAGGAATTTGCATAAATAATTTTTACATGTTAATTTCCTATGTTCGGCTAAGTCCTTCAGTACCCTGTAAAATGTAATAGGTATTCTTTCTTCGAATAATAGCGAAGAAAGAGTACCTACTACCTTATATTTATGTATGTATATTTAAAAAAACTAATTTTCAAAATAATAAATTTTACATTTACATTTTACAATTAGGGTAAATATATAGTAAATCAGCACTGATTACTGATTTACTATATTTATATAAGGTAATATAACTTCGCTTGACGTAAATAATTTTATTGAAAATTAGGGTTCTTTGGATGAATTAAAATTATATTGGAAGGCTTACAAATGCTACATAGAAATGGCATAATCATACAAACAAGGTTGCGGAAGCTTTTTATCCTAGCTTGCAGTGTCAATTAGACGTGGACCATCTATCAATATGGAAATTAATTATCGATAGTTTACGAACGGTACAAAAAAGACTAAATGCATTATATGAATAATTTCTAGGTGACAAAGCTTTTCCCCAATAAAAAAAAACATATAAAATAATTTAAAACGAATTGTTGAAACCTTCAAATACAATGCTTGTGTACCTAAGAATACTGACTTTAATAAAAAAATAATTATTTTAAAATTATATTTCTCTTAGAGAGTTTGCCAAGTATCCTTGGTAAATTTCCAGTTTGTAGATCACCGTTTTTCAATTTATTTTGAAGCACAACCCCCTTACAAAAAAATAAAAAAAAAATATTGCCTTGCGACTCTCTACCTCAATTTCTGAAACGATTCAACTTTATTGATAGGTTTTTAAATAATAAATGCACCAATTAAAAACGGTTGCTTTAAATGGGTTGAAGTTGGCGGCGTCCAATTATCTTAGTGCCTAAATATTTTTTCATACATCACCGAACCACAATAAACACAAATAAATGTTTTCTAGGTCAAAAGAAAAAATTGTGCATTAAAAAGTTTAAGTTATTTGAGGCAGGTTGAGCGGACTACTATTACGTTCATGTCTGCTGGGTGATTTCTCTGATTTTTGATCATTTTTGATTTTTTGATTTTGATTTTTGATCACTGATTTGTTTTCTATGATTTGTTTTTCATTTTAGATTTGAATTTCAAAATGTTGAGTTGATATTATAAACGATTTCTTAGGGAACATAATGAATTTTTTACCGAAACTAATTACAGTAGAATCTGCTTAATGTGATCACTTTGGGACCAGAACATTTCGATAACATTAACCAACTGATAACAGTAAGAGAAATTTATAAAAAAACAAATTTTAGAAACGAAAAATTAGAGAATCTTAATTTACAGTGATTTTATTACATAGTTAATTATTATACATTATGTACATAATTATTACACATTAGTTGTACATTACATTACTTTACATTCATAAAAGAAAATAGTCCAACGTTGATTGCTTGTTACAAGTGAGAAATTTGTTAATAAAATTTTCATAATTAGCAAATTGAGAGATTGAGAGATTTTCAATTGCGCGGTGCATTTCTTTGTCCCATTTTTGGCAGTTTATCGTATACTTTTCGATAATTTCTACCTTCTGTTTCACCGAGAGATCGTTTCGTTTCTTCGTCGGCATCGTAAGAAAAGCAAGAATAAACTAAACTTAAATTAAAATGCATAAAGCAAAGTGCGCATTTGCAAAATGAAAATAGATACGCGGCATGAAACGGGAAACCTCATTTTGTATAGTATAGAAATTTAAACGAGTGACGTTTTTTGTCTAGATATAAAATTTCAATGACAAATCAGAAAAAGATACTTAGAAAAAGAGATTATTGTGTTGGAAATTCCTTGAAAATTCCTTGAAAGTGATAATAGTAAGCGGCTTTTTGATCACATTATCCGGTGGTTTTTGTATGTAAACTGATTAAAGCGGCCGGTTCCCAGTCAAAATGATCACAATTACCGACTGATAACATTAGCCGAGATCACATTAAGCGGATTCTACTGTATTTAATAAATAATAAATTATGAAGAGCAGGATGGTTAGATTATTATTTCTTGTCCTTTCTAGTTAATGAAACTTTGTTAATGTTAATGAAAGTTAATGAAAAATAATAATTATCTATAGATTTCAAATTATTATTATTATTATTATTGAAAATATTTGTAATATTATTTTAAACACTTTCCTCAAGAAATTAAATTGGTTTATGTAAATTAGTTTTTTTTTTATAGGATTTTTTATAGCTTTTATTTTCTTTTATAGGAAATAAATAAAGAATTACATCAGTGTCGTAAAAAATTGGAACAGTATGAAATTGGTAGTTCAAGTAGTGATGGATCCAGTACATCTTTAAATGCTATACAACCAACTATTAATTCATCTGAAATGTCATCATCAGAACAAGTTCAAGTAAGTTGGATTTATTATAAATTAAAAAAAAAAGAAAGAATTGGGTTTAGAACTTATATGAAAAATATCTGGGAACTGGTCTAATTAAGGAGCTATACCAGTGTGAACGCTCAAAATTTGAGTGATTTTCTGGAATTTTTTGAAAGAAAAGTACTCAATTAAATGTTTCTGAAAATTAAGAATATGTTTGGCTATATCTGACCTAAGTATATTACATAATTTTTCATAGAAAAATATTTAAATCCAAGCGACTTATACGTTGCCTTTGGAAGCGCAAAATAGTATATTCCAGACTATACTTTCTATACGACAGACGCACAGTGCTAGTGTATTTCTTGTAATACGCGAATACCAATTTGACAGTTGGCGTTATAAAACCAGTAAAACAACTTGTTGATATTTTTTTTTATAAAAATAATAAATTTTATTTTCGTCAAAGCAAAAAATTAAAAATAATAACTTGTTGATAGATGTCACTACCAGGTTTTAATATTTCTTAGATGTGAGAATATAGTCATTCTGTAACGGATGTTACAGAATGAAATATTCTGTAACAGGTGCGAAGAATGTGTATTTTCTGAATTGAAAATTGAGCCAGAATGTTCGTATTCTGTATTAGTCGTATAGAAAAAATGTTCTTCAACTGCTCTCATGATTCCGGCCAATTGAGTAGTAGACCAGTGCATTTAATATTTTTTTATGAAAAAATTAATAACAGCATGACAGTAATGGGAAACCGAAGAAAATGTCTTTAGAATTATAGGAAAAATGATTTCAAACCTATTCGAAGTAGGAGAGATGAAGGGGGTGACTTATAGGGGTGGAACGTGGTTTTTTTACAATTTCCGGCGAAATTTGACCTCCGATCGAAAAAAGTTGTATGGAGATGTTGTAGGTATTAAAATGTTCTACAACTTTTATATACATTTTTTTTCACATAACCTCAAAATTTCCGGGAAAACTCCAAAAAACGTGTTTTTTGTTATTAATTTTTTTCTCCCACAAAATTGATTTTTTTTATGAAATTTGGGGGAAACTTACCTTTGCGTGTCCCAATGAAAATGTAATTTTTTTGAATAAAAATATTTATTTCTACATTTTATATTGATTAAAAACCGAAAAAATACCCTTATTTTAAAGCAAAAAACCTCATGTTAAAAGTGAATTGTTTTAAACTGAATACGGGAGGGGTTTGTTCGTTGAAATGTCTACTTTCAGATGCTGTAAGAAACAATTTGTATTGCTATGGAAAAATATGCCAGAAAACGCGAAAAACTGTAATTACCAGATTTTAGAAATTTATTTTTTGTTTAACATTTGCAATTATTTATGAAAATTTACAGTTTAAACCATTGATAAAAGTGATATTTAATATTACTAATAAATAAAGTAATTGAAAATCGTTGAAGAATGTGTTGTTGCAATACATACGCAAAAATAATCAATTTTCTTTACAAAAAATAAATTTGGAACATCTTGTACTTTCAGTTTTTCGCGTTTTCTGGTAGTACATTTTTTGTTAGCAATGCAAATAGTTTCTTACAGCATCTGAAAGTAGACATTTCAACGAATAAATTCCCTGTATATTCAGTTCAAAACAATTGACTTTTAACATGAGATTTTTCGCTTTAAAATAAGGGTAGTTTTTCGGTTTTTAATAAATATAAAATGTAAAAATAAATATTTTTATTCAAAAACAATTACAGTGTTTTTGGGACATAAAAAGGCAAGTCTCTTCTACATTTCATGAAAAAAAAATTATTTTTGTGGAAGAAAAAAATTAAAAACTATTAACACGGTTTTTTCAATTCTGCTCGGAAAATTTGAGGTTAGTGAAAAATGATGTATAATAAAGTTGTAGATCTTTTTAATACCTACAACATCTCCCTTCAACTTTTTTTGATCGGAGGTCAATTTTCGACGGAAATCGTAAAAAACCACATTCCACTCCTATAAGTCACTCCCTTCATCCCTCTTACCTCGGATCGGTTTGAATTTATTTTTCCTGTAATTCTAACTACATTTTCTTCCATTTTCTATCACTGCCATGCTGTTATTAATTTTTTCTATTTTTAGCTTGTTTTTCGGCTAACTGCACTGGTCTATAGCTGAAACCAAAAAAGGAAAAAATGTCGTTAAACTGGAAGGTATTTACTGTACAATGACGTAGGATTTTAGAAAAATATCAAAATCTAACAAAATGACGTAGTTATGAAAAATAAGTCTGTTTTTTGCTTATAAAATGGTCGTTTTTTCAATGCCGAATTGTCAATTTTTATCCAATCAAAAATATCCTACGTCATTGTAGAGTAAATATATTCAAGAGTACTCAGTTCAAATTTCAAGTCAATCGGATAATTGTTCTTTAAGTTACAATGGCAGCAAATTTGAAAATGTTATTTCGAGAAATACGCATTTAAAGATTTAACTATTGATTTTTGCAAGATGAAATGACATTTACCATAAAAACTGCTAATTAGCTATACCTGGAATGCCTGCTGAGAGGCTGAAGCTTTTTTCCGAGCTGTTCTTCCCTCTTGAGGATGCTTCATGACGTAGCTCCGCCTGGTTGATTTGACTGTTATCTCTCTCAATGGCATATTATTTTTTAATATTGAGACTGCAAGGAAATCAACGAGCTCGATCGTTTTCAATCCATTATGAAGGTGCTTTGGAGCAAGGTGGCAGAGCAAACCGTTATAACTAGAGTCCGGATTATATGCAGTAAAAAACTGGTCATACGAGGTGTGGCAATTAAGTTCCGGGAATTTAGTTATAACTCTTGAAATGGCAAACATTGCGTCGTTTGTAAACATATTTTTGAAAAGCGGGAACCTTCCTTTAGTTCCAGTCGAAGTTTGAAGTCGATACCACGTTTGGTTTGTGTCTTATGCGTGTTTTTCGAAAGTAACTTTTTTAGTGAAGTCGTGAAAATGAGTGGAAATCGATCTGCAAGGATGTGTTGTTCCACATTCAGAGCGACTGCATAGATTGGATCAGTCTGATAGTCAGTGGAGATGAGAGCTGGATATTTAAGTATGACCCTGACACCCGTAAACAAAGTCAGCAGAGGTTGGAAAAGTGTTGGAAGCGGTCAACGAAAGCAAGAATGTCCAAGTCGCGACTGAAGGCAGTGTTGATGGTTTTTTTCGATATCCGCGACATTGTTCATCGTGAATATCTTCCTACCGGCCACACAGGGACCGGACAGTTCTATGTTGGCGTCTTGGAGCGGCTGCGGGCACCCATTTTGTCCGAACTCACCGAGAACGGCTAGATCTTGCACCACGACAACGCGCCGGCCGAGTCCTAGTTCATTGTGCAAGAGTTTTTGGCAAAAAAGGGCATATCGCCCTCTGCGACTATTTCTTATTCCCCAAGATGAAGTCGCACCTCAAAGAAACTCATCATGGTGGCGTATAGGAGGTCAATGAAGCTGTAACCGCGGTGCTGAACGAGTCAACTTCAGGGGATTACCAAGGATGTTTCTAATCGTGGGAAAAGCGTTGGAATCGTTTTGTGGAGTTAGAGGTGGACTATTGTGAAGGTCCATAAGAAAATTTTACTTGTAACTTAATTTGCATCTGTTTTATTGACAAATTCCCGGAACTTAATTGCCACACTTCGTATATGCACTAATATATGCAGTAAAATATCTAAAAATATCACTAACATATGCAGTAAAAATATATAAAAATATGCTTTAAAATATGCAGTAAAATTCAAAATATGCTAAAAAAACCGTCGATTATGAGCAAAGGCATTTATTACATAATTAAGAACGTAATTTTAATTTTTTTTTTTTAATTTAAATTTGTTTTTAAAGGAATACATAATTAAGTGTTTTTCCAAATTATCCACAGTAAAATTTTTAAATTGTTTTTAATTAAAATTTAAAATTTTTACATTTTGCTATCATTTGATGATGGATAGATACTTCGGCATCAAATTCTCCATTCAAAATTTTATTAATAATACTCAACACTCTATATATCCTCTATTTTTTTTCAAACCAGCATTTAACGTTGATTTTATTCTGTTTGCTTCAGTCTTTTAATATAATATTTTTTAAGTTATTTTGTAAATCTTGAAATTATTTTAAAAATTATTTTGAATAAATGTGTTTCTTGAAATCGAATCATCTAAATTCAAAAGATGGAATAAACATGCACAAAATATGCACCAAAAGACTATTAAAATATATAAATCTTAACTTGTGAGAAAATATAAACAATAAAACTTTAATTAACAAGTTAAATTCAATAATATAATCAAATTGTATTTTTTAAGCTTTCAACGACTTTAATCGTCTTCTTCAGAAATTTATTTAAATTAAATAAATTTCTGAAGAAGACGATTAAAGTCGTCGAAAGCTTAAAAAATATAATTTGATTATATTATTGAATTTAACTTGTTAATTCAAGTTTTATTGTTTATACAAAAGACTATTATAAGCAAATAAAATGCATTTGCATATATTATGCACTTACATGTCCAAATATGACAAAATATGCATTAATATAAGATTTGGTATTTGGTATACGTAACCAGTATACAAAAATTTACAACTCTGACTCTTCTAACACCAAAAAGAAAAAGCAAAATGCATATAATCCGGACTCTAGTTATAACTTTCATTGATATTCTGCGTCTTCCCTCCTTTGCATCGCTCTAGTAATTATTTTTTATTTTTAATATTACTAAAGTAATGTTTAGTGTTGTAAAAGTATCGGTGCTCCGCCTCCAGGCAGATGGGACATTTTATACCTGCAAGCAGTTGCTCCTTAGAAGGCTGCCATTCGGGGAGTATTAAAGATATGGCCTTGAAATTTTTACAGGATATTCTTGAAAGTATAAATTGTCAAAAAAGAATAAATCAATTTTTTGAAACTGGTAAAGCCCCTTAAACAAGTTGACTGTAGCCACGGATTTATGATTTATGAATTCATAAATCCGTGACTATAGCTCATGTAAAATTAATGTATTTGGAGCCAATATGGCCAAGGTGTCAATATGGCCAATGTTCTGTATTTCTGCAATTATCGTGACATTCAGCTCGATTCCGTAAGGAGTGTATTTAATACATTATTTTATTTGGCATAAATAATAAATTCTTTGCAGAATTTAAATTGCTTTTATGCGAACTTCATGTGGTTACTGTCATGACCTGTACATTTATGGGATTCTGAAATGGTAGTTTGGAAAGGAGCATCGTTAACGGTGGTGCACGACAAATAATTGTCTCGGGTTGATGTGCGGATGTATATATCTAACTGCATTATTCTCACAGCTTCTGCCTCTTCATTCTTACTGCTCCTCCCACTATGCTATACAAATGCGATTTTATATGTACCTAGTAAAATTTTCGATTTTTAAATGCCGTTTTTTCGAAAACTAATGGATAATTCGCAAATTGTTTTTTTAAATGTTTAAAAAATTGTCCTCTTTATTCTAATGGTATACAGTGTGTTTACGATAAGGGCTCGTCCATAAATTACGTCACACGATTTTTAAGGTTTTTAGACCCCTCGCTCCCCCTATGTCACATTTAGTCACATGTTCATTGAACCCTCCCCCGCCAAGTGACGTCACACTTCTACTCTATAAAATTTAATAATTCGTAGAAATCTTTTTTTAACGAACTTAAATTAAATCATTTTTGCAGGTCTTAAATAACCGTTAATTTTTACTAAAATTTAATTATTTTTTATTTTCGGGTGCATGTATCGCACTACAACTGATCCATGGATCAAAAATTACATTTTTTAAAGATTTGATTTTGTGACATCATAACATTTAAAATTCCCCGGACCCCCTGTCACATTTTTGTCACAAATCTGAGATGACCCCCCTACCCCCTAACGTGTGACGTAATTTATGGATGGTCCCTAAGAGGTAACGGTGAATAATTCTTGTATCTTACTAGATACAAACAAAAATTTAAATAGTTTTGTATTCAACTGGAAGTTTAATTTTTTTATACTTGAAACTCAACCGGAAATAAACATGAACTTTTTTTTCAAATGGTAAAACGTTTTTTATATTATTTTCGTAATCTACACTGCCGTCCTAAGCTAGAAAGCAGTAACTCCATTTCTTAAAAATTTTATTTATATCGCTTTTGAGAATTATTACAACGATATCTGTGATCCTGCAACACTAAAAAACAGTAACACTACTAATTATTGCATATAACTATTAGTCCTACTAGTTTTTAGTGTTGCAGGATCACAGATATTGTTGTAATAATCCTCAAGAGCGATATAAATAACATTTTTAAGAAATGGAGTTACTGCTTTTTAGCTTAGGACGGCAGTACAGGTGTTTTTATCTACATACATATAAAATTATCATAAGAAAATTTTCGAGAAAAATGCAAGATTTAAAGAACAAAATTAAATTAACGTGCGATCAATTATTACCAAATAAAAATAAAAAAAGCAACGATGAACTTCTGCCTAGATTAGTATCCTGTCTTGAACAAAATTGTGGCAATTTTGAACAATTGATCAGATAGGCTGTGTTTTCTGATGTTGTTTTGCTTTTCATAGCACACTAAATAAATTAAATAATTAATAAATTTATTTTGCATTTGTCTCGAAAATCTTCATATGTAACCCTATGATAATTTTATATGTTGCTTAGAGAAAAAACTGCAGATTACGAAAATGCTAAAAAAAAGACATGTTGCCATTTGAAAAAAAATAATATTCATATTTACTTCCGGTTGAGTTTCAAGTATAAAAAATTTACCTCCACTGTGTCCGATGGTGAATTAAGTTGAATAAAAAACTATTTAAACTCTCATCTCTTATCGCGAACACACTGTATAGGAAAAAGTGAAATTCATGGTACAAATACAAAGAAGTATTGTAACCTGTGCCTTGGTTGAAAATCTATAAAACTTTTATCATTGCAGGAAAAAATTACGATGCTTAGCATGGCCACATTGGCAGCAAATACTTTATTTAATTTAAATAAATATATAGAATTTATTTTCAGTATGTATCAGGTTTTTATTACTACATATCTATTATTATTTTGTATGTATTGTGATAGAAACGATTTCTTTAAACTATGCTAGAGTCGAATTCATTTTAAGTTGTGTATGATGCATCGAAAAAAAGTGAAAACTTCAAAGTATTTTTATTTTTTGTTACTTTCTATATTCTAAATCTCAATTTATGCTTTACTTCTCAGACTAACTATTTACTAGACAGAGCATAGCTATGCTAACACACAGGTTTGTTTTGAAGCAAATTTTAAGCATCACTGTTGGTAAACATTACTTGTTATTAAACAACGTCCAGTGGTTACGCCTATGAATTTTTATAGGTTAAATTTTACTTACTTATGTTTTAAAGATTTTTGATACACTCCACCACACACAATGCATTGCTTGCCCATTTTTTAAATTATAAATTCCACACACGACTCAATAACTAAAATAATTAATTCACTATGTTTAAAAAAATATTTCGTATTTTAACCACAACAAGTGGTGCGCATTTTTGACCAATTACAACTCGGGACTCGGTAAACACCAGATATGTAAACAAATAGAAAAATTTGCTTCAAGTTACGTTTGTATATGTTCTGTCTAGGTATATTTAGAAAAAGAACTCAAAATAAAAAATTTTAAGTAAATTTGTGGTTTTTAGTATGTATTTATGGTTAAATTCAAAAAATATAAGAATAATACAATACGTAGAAAATCAAAATTCAAAAAATTTAAAAAGGAGACAATTAACACATAACAGGTCTGGATTAAGAAAATTTGAAAAAATGAAAATTTCGTAATACGAAGTACAATATAACGTTATTTCATGGTTATTGCCATTCATCAGTTGTACGCATCGATTACGATTACATTGTAAAATAAGAAGAAAAAATTTTTCAAACTAAACAAAATTATCGACTAAATTGTACAAAATTGACTTACCATAACCTCCAAAGATTATCAAAACTGAACTTGTTACACGAGGTATGAATAATTTAAAAATGATTTGAACTAAGAAATTCGTTTACCTAGCACTGCTAGTTTGAAATCCGAAGGCACTGCCCTCTTAATATGATTTCTAAAAACTTTGAAAAAATTTCAAAATTCAAAAATTTACCACGTTTTTTAACCGTGAGGCGTAAAACTAGAAAAAGAACTCAAAATAAAAAATTTTAAGTAAATTTGTGGTTTTTAGTATGTATTTATGGTTAAATTCAAAAAATATAAGAATAATACAATACGTAGAAAATCAAAATTCAAAAAATTTAAAAAGGAGACAATTAACACATAACAGGTCTGGATTAAGAAAATTTGAAAAAATGAAAATTTCGTAATACGAAGTACAATATAACGTTATTTCATGGTTATTGCCATTCATCAGTTGTACGCATCGATTACGATTACATTGTAAAATAAGAAGAAAAAATTTTTCAAACTAAACAAAATTATCGACTAAATTGTACAAAATTGACTTACCATAACCTCCAAAGATTATCAAAACTGAACTTGTTACACGAGGTATGAATAATTTAAAAATGATTTGAACTAAGAAATTCGTTTACCTAGCACTGCTAGTTTGAAATCCGAAGGCACTGCCCTCTTAATATGATTTCTAAAAACTTTGAAAAAATTTCAAAATTCAAAAATTTACCACGTTTTTTAACCGTGAGGCGTAAAACTAGAAAAAGAACTCAAAATAAAAAATTTTAAGTAAATTTGTGGTTTTTAGTATGTATTTATGGTTAAATTCAAAAAATATAAGAATAATACAATACGTAGAAAATCAAAAATCAAATTTTCTTAATCCAGACCTGTTATGTGTTAATTGTCTCCTTTTTAAATTTTTTGAATTTTGATTTTCTACGTATTGTATTATTCTTATATTTTTTGAATTTAGGTATATTTAGTCTGAGCTTTACTTCATACAATACAAATACTGCTAATCGGGAAGCTGCAATGGAATATATAGACTAATGTTGGGTTTCACAAAAGAGATTTAAAACTTAATCCAGGATTATAATTATTATCAAACAATATAAAAATAAATTGTTTTTTAATTTATTGTTGTAACTATAGTTATAATTTTAATTGTAGCTTAAATTTTAAAATATCTTTATGAAACCCACCACACATTAGTATGGTGAAAATGTTTGCGATATTTTATACTAACAGTGTATTTTATTTGTGATAACTTAAAAACATTTTAGTTCTAAAAAATGTGTGCATATTTTGGATTTTCTAAAATATTGATATCGTTAATATGGAGTTACACTACCTAAACCACGTATCAATCGATTATTATGTTACATTTATGTTATAACATTGTACCACATATAATTTTTCAAGGTTATTCAGCCAGATGCAATAGTTAACAGGCAAACGTTAATCGAACACATTGTTAAATTACAACGCCTTAGTGCTCGCAAATCAGAAAAGATTGACTTTTTAGAAGAACATGTCAATACATTAGTGTGTGAATTACAAAGAAAGACACGTCTACTGCAAGGTTATATTATGCGAGAACAGACAGGAACATTAACTTCATCTAAAATGGACAACAATAAGGTTAGTATTCTATTTCTTGTTTTCTACTTCACTTATTCATAATGATTGCTAAAAATTACATATATTAAAATGAAACCTTTTCATATTAATGTTTTTAATTATTGAGTATTTATCTTGTTAAACTTATGTTATTAAATAATCATAATTGCGTTTGTTTTACTTTTCAAATTTTCATGAAGTCATCGAAAATTTGGTAAGCATTATAAATAAATAATATTATAGTCTAATATCTATATCTTGAAAAATTTAAGACTTTTTTTCTAATTTTTATATTATAGGCGAACTTAGCCAAAACACATGGAGTAATGGCATCTGTGTACGGTTCGCGTGTTGTCGATAGTAGTCTTACGTTAGAATTATCTTTGGATATTAATCGTAAATTGCAAGCCGTACTTGAAGATGCCTTACTGAAAAATATTACTTTAAAGGTAAAATTTAATAATAAACATTCTAGTACATTTATTGTAACTTAAACTTTTTTTCAGGAAAATGTTGATACTTTGGGTACCGAAATTGATAGATTAAATAATTTGTTAAAAGCTTCACATTTCTGATGTTTAAAATTATTATTTATAAAATTAAAATAAACAAATTGTCGATAAATTTATTCATTTTCATGTTATAGAACCAATGTCGATTCAAATAAATTAAAAGTCAAATAAATAAAAAAACAGTTTAGACAGATTCTAATGTGCATAGCAGAAAAAATTGCCAAGTTGAATTTCCGTTGAGTTCTTCTGACTTATGATTTAATTAGTGCAAAAATGTTTTAAACTAATTTTGGATAGTTTAAAATCTCGACAATCTTAGAGAACTTTTAGTATATTGATTTAGTACTCGATTGATTTAGTTTTAATGTAAATTCAATGAATAACGATGCAAAAATTTCAATTTTTTTTTCTGCTATAAATAAGTGTATTCTGTTGAAACTATTAACATAGTAATTTATTATTATTCTAAGTGTAAATTTTTATTTTATAAGAAAATATGCCAAAAATACCCGTAAGTTAAGAATATTCCAATTCTAATCCTTATAATAAAATTATAATTATGTTAAAAGTGCAGTGGAAATTGTTTAATTTAAAAATTCATAGAACGAAAAGGTTAGTACCACTATATTAGACAATCTATATAGTTTTATCAGATTATTTAAAAATAATAATTTTTTTTATTGCAAATGTTAAAAGAGTTAAAAAATGAAATGGAATTTTATAGTCTTGTATAAAAAATAACTATTTATTTACTAGATTTCAGATATTATAACGATTTTCATTGCAAAGTTCTTGTTTTACGTCTACCTACAGTATTTTATTTATCTAAAAAATTTGTGATATATTTTTGATTCCAATTTTACATTGTATTTCTATTTCTTTACAATTTGTATTAAATTATTAATATTATGTTTACATAAAACAAAACTTATTGTCAACGTTATTGTACCCGAGACTTAAAATGAGGTATTAGGCATCTCTTGCCACATACCTTGAATGAAAAATATAATGTTGTCGTAGGCTATGTCACATTTAATATTAATACATGCTATGTTCAAGTAAAGGTTTTTATGAAAAAGTGACTATGTGAATGTTTGACAAATTTTTTAAATTTGATGTTTTTTTTATTAGGTAAAGACTGATGTAGGTATCGTGTACATAATTTTAATAAATTTAAAATTATTTTGATAATTATAAGTTGAACTTATTGATTCTTTTATTGAATTGTAGTAAAATTATTTGTTATATTTATTAATTAATTATTAGATGCATATTCTGTTATTATTAAAAAAAAATATTTGGACATGGTGTCTGGTCATGTTACTTATCTATTTGTTAAAAAGATAAAACAATTTATTGCTAGTATTAATAAATTTATAATCTGAAATGTACCTATAAACAGGTTTTCTTATTTACCCTATTTACAATATGAAACGTTTGCCAAAGATGGCAATATCCATTTTTTACAATTTAAAATTTAATCTATGATTAAGAAAATCCTTAATCATAGGTTAAACTAGCCTTTTTGAAGGGTATAAGTGTTGGGGGTCTTTAGATGCGGAAAAGATTTCTTTAAATTGCTACCAATTTCCGATGCAAATTTCTCCTTTAGTTCAAACTTCAGACAACTTCCAAATGAAACGTCTAATATCAAAGACGGCAATCTCCATTTTTAGCAAAAATGTTTTTTTTATGCCATATCGTCGGTGTCGCAGCAATACCACGTAAGTCGAAATTGTACGAAAATCAGAGAACAATGTTCATTATATTCTTTTTCGTCTTTACTAAAAATCAACATATCGTCTACAGTCTATCAATTTCAACTACAATCTGATTTTCGTACAATTTCGACTTACGTGGTATTGCTGCTATTAATGCTATTCATGTTATAAATAATATGATTGAAGACCGCCAATTATATTTATTGAAATTAAAAATTTTGCACTAAATCATGGGCTTAGAAGTCCATGCACGAAATATACTTCTAATTGTCATAGAATTAATTACTTTTCCGTCTGTCGTCGTGAGTAAAAGGTGGTGTTTGACAGTAATTTGAGATTCGCCTACATTACAAAGTTTCTCAACTTCTTCCAAAACTTTGTTAGTTTCTGTTATAGTAATTTCACTTGTTTCCTTGGAAAAAATGAACTTAATTGGTCGGCAATAGAGTGTGGAGGATGGCCGTGGATTTTGCCAAATAATATTTCGGCCGTCGCTCAACCTCAATGGTACAAATGCAAATACAAACAAAAACTCATCAGTAGCATCGGAGTTCTTAAATCTCTGTTTATAAGTGCTGTGACCAAAACTCCCATCACACCCCCATTTGCTAATTAATGTGAAGGACGAATTAGAAGGTACATTTTTTACAACTTCACTTTGTGATTCAATTAAACGTTCAGCAGTTTTATCCAGTACGGCTTGAAGTTTAATTTCGGCGCGCGTTTCTGTCACAGAAATATGTTTATCTGAAGGGTAGCACAACTTTTTGGACTTGCATAGTGTGTGATAAGATGGAAACACTGGATGTCCCGCCTTCAATGACCACTTTCGCGTTTGCTTATAAGAGTGACTGCGTGAATGCGCACTGGTATACCTGCTATACCACTAAGAAATATCGGTCTTCCAGATTCTAGGTAAACGATTGAAATTTGATCTCTTTATCACGAGTGGTAAAAGACAACATCTACCATCCCTATTGCACATTCAAAAATTGTTTAAAAATAATTTTTTACCTGAAAAAAGTAAAATTTCTCCGTTATTACGAACTGGTAAACCTCTTTACCAGAGAGCGTTAATGGGTTAAGTTGTCTTTTAAATTTAAAAGCCTTGTTAATTTTTATTAACAACAACAACGAATATATTTCATACTATTGCACTTCCTAAACGTGTTTAGTTTGAAATTCTGTTTTTTGTGAAAACTGAAATATATTTAAAAGTAAGTAAGTTAGGTTAATAAAATATGTCTAGTGTCCATTAAAAATAAAAATATTAAAGATTAAATAGTAAAAAAAAAAAAAATTTGTTTTCAGAATTTTACGTAACTTTCAGAAAATCTTACTTATGACTTATATATTGGATTCCACAGTATTTCCGATCAAATTTCTTAGCGGATAATTATGCGCGTTAAAGGGTTAAAACAAAAATGAATTTCATAATCAATTTTAACGACGGCTTAATAGTTAATAGAGTTTCAACTCAAGTCGTCGATTTTGGCGCGCTAAATACTTAAATCACCCCGTGTGATTGCCGTTTTTTTTAGCTTTTCTTTAGGATCTTTTTTGACGAACAATAAAAATATAGAAGTATCAACTTTTTACTATATATTTATTGACATTTCAACAGAAAGTCAGAATATATTTTCAGACCAAATTCTTCATCACAACGTGTGTTGCTCTACTCCAAAGACACCCATGTCGAAAAAACTGACCTCCATGATTCCGGCTGATCTTATCTTAAATCAAAAAACCAAACGACATTTTAATCTTTGAAGCTATGGCTATGAACTAGAATCATTTCTAAATATTGAAAATTGAATAATTGGCATGATTTTGAAAATTAATTATTTATAATTAATTAATTTTATTTAATTATTAATTATTCGTCAAAAAAAATCCCAATGAAAAGCGAAATAAACCGGAAAACACACTGGGTGACCCCCTTAAACATAACCCACGTTTAAGGTTGTTAAGAAGGAAAAAGAAAATAATGAGAAGTTCTTGAAATTTTTACAGTAGGGGAGAGGCTTGCAGGTTGCCACTGCTTGCAGGTTGCCACCCCTGCCGGATTTTGATATTCTAACATTGTCATCCCCTAAATTTCGACGGACATCGAATACAAACGAGTAGTTGTCGCTTTTAATGTAATTGTGATGCACCCAAACACAATAACAGGGTGTTTGATAAACAAAATGTGAAATTTTATTTGTAAAAAAATGAAAAATTAAAATTGTGTTTTTCTTCTGTGCTTATAAATTGAACATTTTCAACGAAAATTTAAGGGAAATATTTTTGCTGTGTTGCTTTTTCATTCAATTTTTATTATTCTTAAATAATTCTAAACATATCATGAGTTGGAAGTTTTTTTTTCTGTATATTCTAAAGTGGTGTAAAAATGCAGGTTGCCACCTTTTTTGGCTTGCAGGTTGCCACCCCTCTTATTTTACATTGTAACGTACACTACAGTGACTGTTTAAGGACAGTGGCAACATAAGCCCCTAAATCGGCCTAAGACAGGTTCCCGCGCAATTGCATATTTTATGTACCTATTAACGTAAACGCTTCTTAAATATTTTAAAAATTAATATAAGTAATTATTTACTAATAATTGATGCATTTTATATATTTTTAGATTTAAATGAAAAAAAAAATTAAATTTTTTTTTCAATTTTAACTTTTTTTTTCTTGTCAATTTACTCTCATTTTCTTTTTGTTCACAGCCACTAAGTGTAATTAATATAAATCATATGTTTTTACTTGAGTTTTTCTACATTTTCAACAATTTTTCAAGGGGTGGCAACCTGCAAGCCGAAATTTCAAGGTATCGATTTTAGATACTTTTGAAAATTTGCTGTAAATTTTTAGTTTTTGAGAATTAAAATGATTTTTTGCGCAGGATCATGGCTTTATACTTCCCCTTTCCTGTATATGTTATTATATCAACAATACGTTGATTGCATGACGAGTTATGACCAAAAAAGCTATGGGGTGGCAACCTGCAAGCCTTTCCCCTACATTATTTGCGTAATAAAAAAAGTTCTGGCAAAGTTTGAACTTAATCTTGTTCTTGGTTATCGAGATAAAAAATGTTAAAGTTCACATTAATTTAAAGATCATTAAATCGATAATCAGAAATGCCAGCATTTCCAAAAATTGCCAAAATATTTATGAAAGTCTTATAAATAAGTATACCAAATTTCAAAAAAGTCATGCTTTTGGTTTCTGAGAAAATTAAATTATTATTCTAAGAAGTAGTTCAAAAGCTATCAAGATTTTCGATAAATACATTAAAAACAAAAATATTGGTGGGAAAATGAATGGGTTACGAAATCAGATGTTGCCATGATTTACTAAATCTTGATAGCTTTTGTACACTTTTTGGAATAATAATTTAATGTTCTCAGAAACTGAAAACATGACTTTTTTTAAATTTAGTATACTTATTTATAAGACTTTCATAAATATTTTGGCAATTTTTGGTAATGCTGACATTTCTGATTGTTGAAATAATAATCGTTAATTCAATGCGACCGTAATGTAACTTTGACATTTTTTATCTCGGTAACTAAGAACAAGATTAAGGTCAAACTTTGCCATAAATTTTTTTATTTGCAAATAATGTACTGTAAAAATTTCAAGAACTTCTCATTATTTTCATTTTCGTACTTAACAACCTTAATAATTCAAAGTTAAATCAATATAATCAAGAATACAACAAAGATAGACATGGTTCGACCTTATTAGGTCTCATCAGTATCATATAGTTGCATTCTTGAAAATATTGATTTGATACAAATATATATTTTTTTATTACTAAATTCGAACAATTAAACATTTTTCTTTATGTTTTTGAAGTTTTCAAACTGATATCGCAATAGTATCAGCTTTTATAAATGTTTTTACAGCGTCGCTGTAATGCAGTATAGCAGTATAACATATAAATGCACAGTGTAATGTACATTTATTTTTGGAAAATATTCTGCAGCTTCAGCTTTTAAACACCAAATGCTACCATTATCACTAATCTTATAAGACAGATGTATAAACAATTGATTAAAGTTAGAATCAACTGATTCTAGCGTCTAGTACTCTTGCAAAAAAATATTAATTTTAATGTAGCCAATTGACTACGAGGTGACCGAAAGGGTTAAAGGGTCCCTGGGTTACATTTTATAGTTTTTAGTTCAATTATATCATTTGTAGTTCAAACAGCACAATTACTTAACAGTAGTTTTAAAATCATTATGAAATGCTATATGTTAACAGAGTACCTATTTAAGTCTCTCGTTATACAAAACAATCTTTTAGTTAAGGTTGTTAAAAAGGAAAATGAAAATAATGAGAAGTTCTTGAAATTTTTACAGTACATTATTTGCGTAATAAAAAAAATTCTGGCCAACTTTGAACATAATCTTGTTCTTAGCTATCGAGATAAAAAATGTCAAAGTTACATTACGGTTGCATTGATTTAAAGGTCATTATTTCAACAATCAGAAATGTCAGCATTACCAAAAATTGCCAAAATATTTATGAAAGTCTTATAAATAAGTATACCAAATTTAAAAAAAGTCATATTTTTAGTTTCTGAGAAAATTAAATTATTATTCCAAAAAGTGTACAAAAGCTATCAAGATTTAGTAAGTCATGGCAACATCTGATTTCGTAACCCATTCATTTTTCCACCAATATTTTTGTTTTTAATGTATATTATTTATCGAAAATCTTGATACCTTTTGAACTACTTTTTAGAATAATACTTTAATTTTCTCAGAAACTAAAAACATGACTTTTTTGAAATTTGGTATACTTATTTATAAGACTTTCATGAATATTTCGGCAATTTTTGGAAATGCTGATATTTCTGATTGTCGATTTAATGACCTATAAATTAATGTGACTTGAACATTTTTTATCTCGATAACTAAGAACAAGATTAAGTTCAAACTTTGCCAGAATTGTTTTTATTACGCAAATAATGTACTGTAAAAATTTCAAGAACTTCTCATTAATTTCATTTTCTTAACTTAACTAAAAGATCCTTTTGTATAACAAGAGGCTTAAATGCTCTGTTAACATATTGCTTTTCATAATGATTTTAAAACTACTGTTAAGTAATGGTGCTGTTAGAACTACAGATGATATATTTGAACTATTAAAAACTGTAAAATGTAACCCATGGACCCTTTAAATGAATTAATTAATTAATAAATATACTAAGAGGTCTGTGAAATATCGTCAAAATCAATGCACTTGTGTCATATTAGGTTAAAACAAGCAGTATTACACTCAAGCTTCAAATAAACGTGGGTTATGTTTAAGGGGGTCACCCCGTGTGATTGTCGGTTTATTTCGCTTTTCATTGGGATTTTTTTGACGACCAATAAAAATATAGAAGTTTCAACTTTTTACTACATATTTATTGACATTTCAACAGGAAGTCAGAATATTTTCAGACCAAATTCTTCATCACAACGTGTGTTGCTCTACTCCAAAGACACCCATGTCAAAAAAACTGTCCTCCATGATTCCGGCTGATCGGCTTTTCTTAAATCAAAAAACAAAACGGCATTTTAATCTGTGAAGCTGTGGCTATTGCATGAACTAGGATCATTCCAAAATATTGGCGATAGCACAGCTTCAAAGATTAAAATATTGTGTTTGGTTTTTTGATTTAAGAGAAGCCTATCAGCCGGAATCATGGATACCAGTTTTTTCGACATGGGTGCCTTTGCAGTAGAGCAACACACGTTGTGATGAAGATTTTGGTCTAAAAATATTCTGACTTTTTGTTGAAATGTCAATATTTATATAATAATATAAATAATAATAAATAATAGGTATATAGTAAAAAGTTGAAACTTTTATATTTTTATTGTTCGTCAAAAAAAATCCCGAAGAAAAGCTAAAAAAAAGGCCATCACACGGGGTGGCTGCCTTAACAGACCTTTTAAGTATTTAAAGCGCCAAAATCGACGACTTAAGTTGAAACTCTATTAACTATTAAGTCGCCGTTAAAATTGATTATGAAATTCATTTTTATTTTAAGTCGCCTTTTAAATTTAAAAGCCCTGTTAATTTTTATTATGAAATTGGGAATTGACCCTAAAAATTATAATAATTTTAACCAGCCATTACTTGTGACACGCGGCTTTGTACAATTTTTATTATTTCTATCGTGACATACCGTCAACCGGGGTGAGATTGGTCCTCAGGGTGACATTGTTCCAATCTGCATAATTATAAATATAATTTATTTTCCACATTGTTAGTTGTGACATTTGCAAACTCTGTGTTTTCATGTGATCTATAACAGTATGTTAACAACACCGGGATAGCTATTTGAGTTTGGGAGAAGTTTTATTAGGTGAATGCAGTAGTTTAAGTAGTGATAACAGTTTAAACATAAAACTTGGGTCCTGTAAATTTAAATTAGAGACTGACATGCGCGATCTCAAATAATCTCGAAAGTAGGTACATAATTTCAGTCACTTAGGATGCTTTTAAATTTTCAATACTGAGTTTTACCAAAAATTGTGAAAATATGACATTGGTCCAGAGTAAGTAAGCTGCCTAAAAGCACAGTTTTTAAGATATGGAACAATGTCTCCCCAAGCGCGGATGAGATTGTTCCAAAATTTATTATTTTTTTTCGTGAAAAACTGGAAAACAAGAAAAATAAAAAAAACAATAACTTAAAATGTAATTATTTTTTGTTCAAGATTTGCTCTATTTTACTTGGCATTTTAAGCATTGAAAACTCAAACAACAATAAAACTGGACCAATCTCACCCCGGTTGACGGTACATTTTTGTCTCAAGTGTGGCCTTAGCGTATTTTAGCCATCAGGCGATTCAAAAATATTTGTAAATTTAATTCATTTTTAAAATCTGCTAAAAAGTCCGATGCTGTATGAAATACCAAGTTAGAAAAACCAACGAAGACACCACATTAAAGTCCGATTTTTTTGAGAACTTTTTTGAAAACAAGCGAGAGCCAAGCTGATGATACGATAGTTTGAAGATCTCTTTTAAAAAATATTAAAAATTAGATTACTTCTGAGACAAACATTTTTATTTTTGTATTTTATTTGCCAAAATTGTACAAATTTCGAAAGTATTACTAAAGAGAATTAAAAAATTTTAATATTATATTTTGATTATCTAGATTTTATTTGTTTAAAATAATTCAAAATGATGTTTCGAATTGATGTTATATCCTGAATATGAAATTATGTAATATAAATTGTAATCGAAAAGAATGGTTTAAATGTTTAATATTTTGTCATCATCTCCATCACCCAATCCTTCAGAAGAAACTTCCTCGTAATCTCTTTCAAGTGTTGCCAAATTTTCCCGCGCTTCAGCAAATTCTCCCTCTTCCATTCCTTCTCCAACATACCAATGAACGAATGCACGTTTTGCATACATAAGATCAAATTTCCTGTTTAATTTGTTCCACGCAGCTGCAATTGCCGTGGTATTTGATAACATACATACTGCTCTTTGTACTCTTGCCAAATCTCCTCCGGGGACAACGGTAGGTGGTTGATAGTTTATGCCTACTTTAAATCCTGTTGGACACCAATCGACAAAGCGAACGTTGCTTTTTGCTTTCATTTGTGCTATCGACGCATTGACATCTTTCGGAACGACATCTCCACGGTATAACAAGCAACAAGCCATATATTTTCCTTGGCGTGGATCACATTTTACCATTTGATTAGAAGGATCAAATAATTCAGAGGTAATTTCAGCTACCGACATTCCTTCGTGGTAAGCTTTTTCTGACGATACTACTGGCGCATACGAAGCAAGGGGAAAGTGAATACGAGGATATGGAACTAAATTAGTTTGGAATTCTGTCAAGTCAACATTTAAAGCACCATCAAAACGTAAAGATGCTGTTATCGAAGATACTACTTGACTAATCAAACGATTCAGATTTACATAATCGGGTCGTTCGATGCCCAACTTTCTTCGGCAAATATCATAAATCGCTTCGTTATCTACCATAAAAGCGCAATCTGAATGATTTAAAGTCATGTGCGTAGTTAAAATTGCATTGTACGGTTCTACCACTGCAGTGCAAACCTAAAAAAAAGTCATTTAGTTAGTTTAGTAAGCAAATTAATTACTTAGTTAAATCAATTAGTTACTTGAGGTGCGGGATAAACTACAAATTCTAATTTGCTTTTTTTTCCAAAATCTTGCGATAGCTTTTGCATTAAAAGAGATGTAAAGCCAGAACCGGTACCTCCACCGAATGAATGAAATACGAAAAATCCTTGAAGGCCACAACATTGTTCGGCCAATTTATATAGTCGTTCCATAACTATTTCGATCATTTCTTTGCCGATACTGTAATGGCCGCGAGCATAATTGTTGGCGGCATCTTCCTTTCCAGTAATAAGTTGTTCCGGATGATAAAGTTGTTTATATTTTCCCGTTCTAATTTCATCTAAGATGGATTTTTAACAATTTTTGTCGTTTAAATGAATTAAAAGGTTTCTTACCGACAACGGTTGGTTCTAAATCGATCATGACGGCTCTTGGTACCATTTTACCATTTTCCACTTCGGCGAAAAAGGTTCCATAACAATTGTCGGTAGAAGCCGTAAGTCCTTTATTACCAGGTATGGTGCCATCAGGTTGAATGCCATGTTCTAAACAGTACAGTTCCCAGGTTGCATTTCCAATTTGGACCCCAGCTTGACCAACATGAACAGATATACACTCTCTCTGCGTAATAATTTTATATTAATTTTAAAAAAATTTCAAAAAATATCGAGCTTCGATACACATAACAATGTTTATTACCATTTTGACAAATTTCGAACAAAAATTTTGGGTACACTACACTAAAATTCCTACAAATTTAGCTAATTAAAAATTACGAGTCATTACTCTCAAAATTTTGAAAACATAATGTTTTATTTTTTTACTATGGATACCCAAATTACTGATAATTTTGTTATACCAAGCTCTCTAAGTTTTATTACTAGATGCATATTTTGGGCGCATCTAAACTGCGTCCCGGGGTCACTGTTTTTAAAAAGATTTCAAGTTTTCAAAAAAAGGCACGAGTAACTTGCGTCTTGAATCCTAATAGAATTATCCCAAAATTAAAGGGTTAAAAATGTATTTTTTAAATATATATTTGATCGGCTAAAACCGAGGGTAAAACTAAGCGCTGTAAAACTGTATCTACTCATAATAATATTACAAATTTTGATTTTTTGAAAAGTTTTATTTTGTTTCATTTTTACCCCCACGTTTTCTCTTACTAAAATTGAAGATTTTCCTTGACTTTTCGAACCTCGATCAAATTCAGCAATTTTAAATTTTAATAATTTAAGAAAATAAAAAACTTAATTTTGTATAATTTATATTGTTATTTAAACTTTAAAAAAAAATTCCCACAGACCGAAAATCTTAATTTCCGCTTAAAAATAAAAAATTCCCCGACTTTCTCTGACCAAATTTGTAGAATTTTAAATTTCCTGTCTTCTCCAGGTTTTCCAGACGAGTGAGAACAATAAACCAAGCTATAAAATTTACTTCTTAAAGTGCTATACGCTATGCACTGTGTAGGCTATCACTTGACTGAAGCAAAGACACAAAATAAATTTTCAACAGACGAGTTATACAAATAATATACATAATCAAAGATTGACTGAAGCCAAGATGACGACTAGGGAATTTAATTAATGGGGTAGTTTCCCGTTGCCTTCCCCATAGCCAGGGTTGACAACTTAGGGGTTTTCCCCCTAAATTTAGGGGGGGGGGGAAATGCGATGGGTTTTTTTCAGGGGGGTTATATTGTTAGGGGTTTTTTATTTATATTTATTTTTGTTTATTTCCTTGAAAAAAAACGCGAAAAAGTAAAAAAGAAGAAGCTAATTATTGGTATATTGCGAGGAACAAAATCGTTGGCAATTTCATTAATAATATTTTTTTAGGAGATTTTAGGGGTTTTTGACTTGTGCTTTAGGGGGATAAATTTTTGAGAGTTGACACAGCGCCGTATTTACGATTTTTAGGCCCGTAGGCTGTATCTGTGGTGCGGGCCCTACCAGATTTTTTTTCAAATTTTATATAATCGGTCATACGACTTGTATTAGCTATAATTTTTTGATGTTTCTTTTCTTTTTCGATCGCAAGCTTTCGTTTGACACTTCCGCTTTTGAATTTGTCTTTTCTTTTATGGCGATTAATTTGTATTTTATGGCGATCCATAATATTAGATTAAAAAAATTTTTTTGTAAAAAACGGCTTATACTCGTACTTATTACTTTGTCGTTACGAAAAGTGAACCGTTTCAATAATAATGTGAAACACAAATAGTATGCCTAAATATTTAAGATAAAGCAAATAATAAAAAAATATACACTGACGTTCGAAATTTTAAAACTCATAATATATTAGTTATTTTTCAAAATATTTTCAAAATGTTACATTGCAATTTATGTTATTAATAAATAAAACTTGATAATTGTGTAATAAATTGTGTTCAACTAATGTTTAATCGGTGTAATTTTCTAAGAAAGGTTGTTAATTATAACATTATAACAATGTCTGAAAATGATAAAATTAATTTTAAATCTTCCGCACATTTAATTACGTCACTATATGAACTAATGTAGGAGTGACGTAACAACTATGGTGACAAAATAGCGTAACTTTCTATAACGTGGAGTGACAGGGCTGGTTAGTATTCCATTTAAAGTTTTGTTACGAAAAGTTGATTTCCGTAACTAGAAGTATTTTAAAGAAAATAAAATAATTTTAGTTTCGGCAAAGTCTACTTTGATGTACACAAACCGAAAGTTAAATATAATACTTTTACCCTGGTGCAGGAAAGGGAGGCGACTTCTTAATGTGGTCAATATCGATTCCGCCGGTTCTCAATCATTTTAGATCATTAGAAATAATCGTAAAGCATGGAAGGTGACAATTTCTTGTGAGGGTTTTGCTATATTTCTAGAAATTTACTTTGATGCTAAACACCGAAAATTAAATAGGATACTTTTCATCTTAGTATAGCAAAGACCGGCGGATGCATATTAAGTTTGCTATCGATCCCGCCTGACCTCGATCATTTTCTGACTACTTGAAGTGGTCGTAAAGTATTTAAGAATGACAATTTTAATAGACACCGGGTTCCAAACGTAACGTTTAATGTATTTTTGGACTATTTTTAGGAAAAACAAATTTAGTAAATTTATAATTAGGCAGAGGGGATTTTTAAGGGATAGTTAGTTTTTATTTTGAAAAATTCAATAGTTTCCTTAGGGAATTACGACCGAAGAGTTCCCTTTGAGAATTACGACCGGAGAGTTCCCTTTGAGAATTACGACCGGAGAGTTCCCTTAGAGAATTACGACTGGAGAGTCGATAATTTTTATAGTAAAGCGATCAATTGTTATAGTAGAGAGTTTTTTGACAGTTAGTCTAATTTTGAGTATTAAAGTGCAATTTATAGAACAATTAAATATAGTGAACTTATACATTTTTTAGCGACTTTGACAACACAATTTATCAAATTATTAATAATAAATTCTAAATCATAAATAAACAATTATTTAGTGGCTTCAAAATTACTGTAAGCAATATTTAAAAAAGTTGTAGTTAAGCAGTGGAGGATTAATAATAGATATAAACAATAAAAACTATAGTAAAGTGCGCGTTAGTGCAATTAATTAGCAATAGTGCGGTCCAAGACACATTTTGGATATTCATTAGAAGATCACCTTTAAATCATCAACAGCACCACGTCTTATGGATAGTGATAAACAATTAAGGGTGAGCTAATTGAATAAAAACATTATTGTGCGCTAAATAATAAAAATTAGAAATGTACTATATACGCCCTAGCTAGTAATTTTTAAATTCTAATATTTATTTCAAGATTATTTTTAGTTAGTTTATTTCATATAATTTTATTTTCATTAGTTAAAATATTGTAATCTCTAATTTAGTGTAGAAATAGTTATTATTTATTTATATTATACAAATTGTTGAGTATAGAGATCTTTTAAATCAATTTAAATTGACCGACGTTTCGAGTCTTCTTATAATTGACCCATTTTCAAGGCTAAAAATTATACAATAAAAATAAAATTATTAAAAAAATTTTTAAAAATATTTTTACATGAAATTGACGAATTTTTTTTTTTTTTTTTTATAATAATTATAATAATTATAATTTTTATAATAATTTTATTTTTATTGTATAATTTTTAGCCTTGAAAATGGGTCAATTATAAGAAGACTCGAAACGTCGGTCAATTTAAATTGATTTAAAAGATCTCTATACTCAACAATTTGTATAATATAAATTTAATAAAGAGGTCAACGATAATAAATTATTACTATTATTATTTATTTTTTATTATATCCCATTTTTAACAACAAATGGCTTTTATTTACTCCAGTGTTTTGCTTATCATAAGTGTCGTAGAATTCACCACCTGAGGTTAAGCGGAAGATCCGATTTCAAGCTCTCCGATGGACTAGCCCAGAGCAATTTGTAAAAAGAGGTAACAGTTTTTTCAATTTTTATTATTATTTTTGATTTTTCTTCCTTTTTTATTATTTTATTTGTATCTTCCTTTCGTGTTTCCTTTTTAATTTGTAAATTTTGTAATTTTTAATTTTTATTTTTCAATTTCTAATTTGAACTTTGTTTTTGTAGCCTTGATAATGGGATAATAAATCTCGAAACGTCGGACAATTTTATTTGTTTTTACTGACCGCTATCTCAACTATTTTCCACTTTATATTCATGGAAGGTCAACAATTAATTCACAATTTTAAACCGAGCATATTTTTTAATTTTGCAGAATAAAACATTAGTATTCTGCTAATCAGGTATTTTTTACGTTTTCTCTTTGAACTTGTTCATGTTTGTGACTTTTTTTTATTTTAGTCTATTCAAGATTGAAATTTTTAAACATTTCTTTTTGTGGTGCGGGCCTCTTTGTGGCTCGGGTCGCTAGGCTGTAGCCTAGGTAGCCTGTGCTTAAATACGGCACTGAGTTGACAACCCTGGCCATAGCCCACAGATCTGCTGTTATCCGTTTTCCAGTCGGCCGGTGTCATAGATAGCCGGTGTAGGCTTTACGCAAACTGCTGGTATGCAGATAGTTGCACAAGCATACTGAATCTTATAAACAAACTATTTCATATTTTCTCTAATTGCTGTTGCACTTTTTTTCCAAAAGTTTAACGTGGTTACCACATTAAACTTTCCGTGGTGTCGTATTATTAAAATGAAACAGATTATTAAAGAGTAAGCCATTCTTTTCTTTCAAGCATTTACTCTCAATGCTTAATAATAACTTACATGGCACTTATTCAGAAAGTTATGCAATAAAAAATAATTTTTATTCCAAAAATAATAAATCATAAAAAAAATAATAAAAGAAAACAAGTAAAGTCGGAAATTTAAAAGCCAAAAGTTGTATTAAACACATTTTAAATTTTATCGCAAAAATATGATGATTTTACAAATTTTAATTCGGATCTCAGAATCACCGAAATTAGTTGCTCTTTATGATGAAAATTTCCATAATATCCAGACCTGTGATCCAGACCCTTAGATGATATATATATATATGATCTAAGGTTTTAATGAAATTTTAAAATGATTTTGCATAATTAATAGCAAAATATATCATTTTTTAATTATTATAATATGCTTTTTCTGGTACCATTATTTATGCAATAACGCACATATTATTCTAATAAAAATTTTGTGAATATACCCAATTGTCGAACAAACTTACATCCTACTACTTGTTAATCGTCTTGATAATGAACATATATATGATCTAAGTCCAGACCGTAGTTACGCCGCTGTACTTTGACGTTTCTAATCTTTCTAATCATTTATAACCTACAAGTTTAGTTTTTGGGTGTTTTGGTTCAATAATTTTATTTTTAATTAAAATGGATCTATCTCCTCCAATTAAACCTCCAAGGGGAGTAAAAATCGTAAAAGAAACGGTAATTTTGAATTACGATTTAATTATTCAGCCTAAAATTATTTATTAACTTTCTAGAGTGGTTTGTTAATGTCGGTTATTCGTACATTATCTGCCAGTGAGACTAATGAACAGCGAGACAGAGAAAAAGCAAAATTGGAAACAGAATATAAACAGAGTGATCGTCGACTAGAAGAGTTGGTTTCAAATCACGAGCAAGATTTAACTAAAGTATTATAATTGTGTTTATTTAATCGCATTATAAGGTATTTTGTTGAATTTAGGTGGTTCATTTGTTTGGAGTTTTGTCAACGCAAGTTAGCGAATCTCGTGAAAAAATTATTAAGATTAAGGAAAATTTAAAAGCATGCAAATCTTTATTGAGATGCAAAAGGGACGAATTGAAGAAATTATGGATGGAAGGTTTAGAATACAAATATATGTTGCAATTACTAGAAGAAGTGTAAGTTTAAGGTTTGCTTCATTTTAATGATATTGATAAAGATAAATCTGATAACGTTCAATGCTTCTGCGGGTTACTTTGAAAGTGTTTTATCATTAAATAAAAACCATACACACACACACAGACCTATTGGTTTTTGAAATTTTGAGTTGTGACATTAGCTTTTGTAAGTAAAATGGTTATAGTTGAAATATAACTCGAAAATACCATTTTTTACGCATTTTTTAAGTTTTCATGTTAATATGAACATTTTAGTTTTTTCTAGTGCCTTACACTATGCAGTGTGTAGGCGATCAACTTGGCCGAAATGAAGATGACATACTAGAGAATACAGTTGACACTCGAAATAGAATTTTTATAATGCATTAAATTTGTTTGAATTAGGGAAAGTTTTAGTTTAGTTGGAGATAGTAAGAAAAGAAATAAGAAAAAGTAATAAACATGCATATAAACCTTGTTTTTCTAAATTGTGGAATTTCTTGTTCTTCGGGGAGCTTCATGTTTTGAAGACACGTCATTTTTCCTCACAGCATTAATATCTTTGCTAAACTAACTGTGTTATGTGTATTTTCTTTTATCGCTCTGAATAAGTGAATTAATAAAATAATTATGTATCTACATTAACAAAAAACATTCAACGCATAAACTCACATAATCAGAAATGATGAAATAAACAGCTGAAAATCGAAATTACAATGCGCTGCATAGAGTAGTAAATTCACTTTAATAATATATAATGTTCATGGAATTACATGTCAGTGTCATTGAAATTTTCATATAGAACCTTCTAATTCTAACAGGGCCTTCCTGTTACCTTTCAAAGTTTATCATTTTTAAAAATCTTTTGAAATGGTTGTTTGTGGGGTTTTACGAACGGAACATTGCCAACTGCTAAAACTTGCAACAATATTGATGTCTTGAAATTCCAAAATTGCAAGTTGATTGTATGTTTTTTTTTCTTAATTCTTCACACTGCAGTTTAGGCCATTGATTGGTATGATTTGATGTCACATTGAGATAACAAGTTCCCTGTTCATGAAGATATAATAAAAGGAATTTAATTTTTAAATATACCGGGTGACCGGTCGACCATCTGAACATAGGCAATTAACATAGGAAATTGATTTTTCTTTAATTCCTGCTTCCCATCACAACGGATAAGAATGAAAATGGTATCAATTTAAAGAGATTTTTATTCCGCTTCTGAAGATACCTAACACTTGATATTTTGTATTTCAATTACTGGTAAAAACTCACTAATAAAATGCAAAAAAGAGATTTAAAAAATAAATTTAGTTGCCTTGATTGAATTTCATTGCAATTGTTTTTGTTTGAAAACCAATAATTTCCAACAAGTTTCCAACTTTGACAGATTACAATAAATTTGGTTAACAATGAACCCAAACACTTATTCTGTGAAAGAAAAAGTTTTTATGGTAAAATTATATTACAGTGGTAGTTGCATTACAAAAACAATTGCAATAAAATTCAATCAAGGCAACTAAAATTATTTTTATCCAACACCTCTGTCTTATGAAGGCATAATAATGCCGATTTTACATATCTTATGGGGTCTATAACACACTAGTGGACTTATGAATTCATAATTACACACTAATGACTTATATGTAAATTATGAGTACACCTACTACTTAATAGTTTTCATAATTTAAATTTGATATTTTAAAACGTCAAATGTCAAAACTTTTAATTACATTTTAAACTATTATTACGAGATATTGGATAAAGCTTTGTATTACACACGTGTCTTAACAGCAAATAAGTTACTCAAAAAAAATTAGCCACTCGAGCAAGCTCTCGTGGCTAAACATTTCTTTCGTAACTTATTTGCCATATAAGCCACTTGTATAATAAATAGCTATTAAAATCTCTTTTTTTCATTTTATTAGTGAGTTTTTACCAGTAATTAAAAAAGAAAATATCAAGTGTTAGGTATCTTTAGAAGCGGAATAAAAATTTTTTTAAATTGATACCATTTTCATTCTTATCCGTTGTGATGGGAAGCAGGAATTAAAGAAAAATCAATTTCCTATGTTCAGATGGTCGACCGGTCACCCTGTCTAATACAAAACTTCGAGTTTGATGATAAAATATTTACAGCACCCCACTGGAAATGGTTGTTTGACTCTTTGTAATCATTGTAATCATTTTATATTGCCAATTATACCACTTCATTGACCATTGGATGCTCTATACTACGATCGTTTTAATGATTCTAGCTGTACACCAAATTTCATCTGAAATATAGTTTTCTTTTTTGGGAAACTTATACTTTCTCATTGATTTTAATATTTTTTTTTATTTAAGAACATAATTTTTTTGTAAGAGTGAAACATAATTGAAACTTATAGTCTTCTCAATTCGTATTGGGAAGATGCAAAAGATAAAGATATATTAGAATTAATCAATATTTAACGATCTTATATGTGTATTTACCTATTATTATAAGTTTCTTTTTAATACTTAGGGAAAAAATGAATGATGTTCCCAATCAATTGAATGTATATATGTCAAAAAAACAATATTTACATGCTACAGAGTTATTAGTAGAAGCAGTATCACTGGGTAAAGGTAGTTTGGAAGGTGTTGAAGGTCTCAAAGAGTTAAGTCAAGAATTAGAAGTGAAGAAGGAGGTAGCAAAATTATTCTGTTTGCACTGAAATATATTTTACTTTTTTACGTTTTAGCACTTACATGTTCAACTGGTTAACGAATTAAAACAGCATTTATATGTAAAAACCGCTCAACATGCTTTAACATTATGTAGACAAGGATCGGGGCGAGAGGGTCTGTTTAATTCACCTTTACAACGAAGCGTTGAATTACGTTTATCATCTCGTCAAAGATCAACAGTGAGACGAAATTTGTTTGAAAATAGTTCTAGGTAAAATTATAAAAAAATTTAATATTTTGTACCTATTTAAAAAATATTTAAATTTAGGCTTGGACTTAAAAACGATAGTTTCAACGTAGAAGAAGATTTGACAGCCATCGATCCGGAATCAGACTCTGCTCATTTTATATCTGTTCTCGTAAAATGTTTAATTCTTTTAGAAAAAATATCTTTTGCCGTTGATGTAATTATTTTATTTTTATTTATAAAATAAAGTAATTGCTTTTTAATTTGTAGAAAATAAAGATGGAAATGCAAAACGAACTTTTAGGAATAGTTCAACACACAACTTATTATATAAGTAATATATCTACTTTAAATGATACAAAGCAATCAAAACAAACTGCTTTAGTGGAACTCATGCAAACTTTATTTGAACAATTTAGACAAGTAGGGCATGCACATTCTGTTTTATTAAATATATTATCGCAAGGATCACAATCACATAAACTGAATATAAAATTATACGATATGAATAATTTTTGGGCACAAGTTCAAGCTGTGGTAAGTTAACTGTTCCGACCAAGTTTATAGCCAGCAGAAAATGTTTACAGCTCTATATACTTGGTTTAACAATTTCTGTTTTTGTACGTTTCTGAAAACTTCTCTTTGAAATAAGTATTATTTTTTGACAAATTTAATTAAAATTTTTTTTTTATATTAATAGCTACAATTATTACTAAACGATTATTTGGACATACAGAACATATCCAACGATTCTCAATTAACAGACAGTTTTATCGATCCTAACGATATATCAAGTTATTTTTCTCGTAGAAAACAGCCAAAGTAAATTTTTTATAATTTTTAATACATAAATGAATAAATTAAACATCTTTCAGCAAAAAAAAATCACTTTTTAAATTTGATGGTTCATCTAGTGCATTAACAATGAATAATAATGCAAAAGATACGTCGATAATGAAAACTAACAAAGAGAAAGTTTTGGTTTGTCCAGCAGATCCTAATAATATTGTTTATATGTTTATTCCATTAATGTGCTTTATAGAAGAAATAGAACAATCTTTGGAATTAAAACAAGGGTAAAGTTATTAAATATTGTTATTACTGTGTGCTTACATGCAATTTTACAGAGATTCGTGTTCATTAAATTTGTTCTTATCAAAGTATGTTACGGAAGGTTTCCTAAATAGAAAAAAGACCGAAACTCTTGCTCAAATGGACGTTGCAGTGCGAGCTGCTGATGCTTGGAAAGCTACGATACTTTTAGATGTAACTACTGATTATAAGCCTTTATTAGTGGTAATATATATTTTAATTTAATTTAAATGTTTTATATACATTAATTTACAGAGCACAGTCACGATTGAAAATTGCATTCGAGATTGGCGTAGTTTGTTACAAACTCTACCAATATATGGCGACCAAATTGTAAAATCTGTTTGCTCTTCTTTAAAAGAATACAAAGAAACTTGTTATGCAGCATATCAGGGCATAGTACAACCTCACTCGGAAGATCGACGTATATGTAGCGCTGCATGGCTGAAAGACGAAGATATTAGTCGATTTTTGAAGTACTCGATTGTAATATGTAATTAAAATTATTCATCATAATTTAAATTTATAGGTCGCTACCAAATTGGTTGAATCTTAAAGCGCAACAAGAATTTCAAGCTCGTAATGAACGCAGAAAAACGATACGCAGGGATAATCCATCAGAGGAAGAAAGTTTAGAAGACGTACGTCAAAGGAATAGAAGAGAAGCAGAAATATTGGCTAGTAATCTAGGCGAAGGTGGAGTTAGTGCTAGTGAAATTTTATCAGATATGGCGGTACTAAAAGAGTTAGCACAGTTGCAAGAAAGCATGGTAGGTTTTAAGTTTAAAATTTTCTTTTTTTTAATGGAAGTGTTTTTAAAATTACCTTAGGAGTGGTTTTCGGTACGAATGCTTCAATTTGCTAGTGAATTTAGACAAGAACCTCTACTAACTCCATTCAATTTAAGCAGTGCTATGCCTGAGATGCCACCACCAGTATCTTCGTCTACTTTATACCAACTAACCAGTATTGCTCAAGAATTTGATGAGCTTGCAAATACTTGTTTATTACTTCTTCATCTCGAGGTAAAACGAGACTATATTTTTTTCTATTTGTTCATTTTGTATACTTAGGTACATAATAATTTGAAAAAGAAATTATTCTTAGGTTGTGGCAATTTTAAATTAGAAAGTAATTTTTAGGTTCGTGTTCAATGCTTTCATTATCTTTTATCTCAAAGTGAGCATAACAAAGAAACTCACGAACCTGATCCAAAAGTATTGGAGTTGAGTCGGGTTCTTGCCAATGTGGATGAAGCAGTAACTTCCAGTTTACAACCTCGAAAGTGCAAGGTAAGAAGTAATCTTTGACATTTTAATTTTATATTCTTAACGTAGGTACGCATTTTTTTTTAGTACATTTTTGAAGGATTGGGTCATTTAATTGCAAAAATATTAATCAGCTCTTCCCAATATATGAAATTAATAGATGAAGCTGGTATTCAACGTATGTGTCGCAACGTATTTGCATTACAACAAACATTAACTAATATCACAATGACCAGGGAAGTTGCATTGGATCACGCTAGACATTATTTTGAATTATTTTTCTTAACTCCAGAAGTAAATATACCCCATTTTTATTAACATAATTATATTCTTGATTTTAATTTTAGGAAATTCTTAACGGTGTTGTAGAAAAAGGTGCCGAATTTTCTGAGCTCGAGTATATGAATGCTTTCCAACTTTTAAATCGCAGTAAAAGCAGGAAAGATGTAATTGATCTCAATATATATTTGCAAAGATTATCCGATATTTTGGGTGAGGTAGGTGTAACAGTTTAATGAAGCTTAAAATCTTATCGAGTTGGCAAAACAAGAATGGAGGTCACTGTACAGATACTGACTAATCTATGATTTACAGTATTCTCTGTGATAGATGATATTATGCCACTTTTAATATTATTATAATAAACTTCCTTCAAATATTGTGTTAAGTCTGAGAACTTAATAGGCAACCTATTTATAAACTAAGTAATCACACAATAATTTTTATTTATTAGAGTTTATGTTTTGCAAAGCAAATTATTATTAATGCAAACTACAAAAATGTATGCTTGACGAGATACTATCAGTTCAAGAACTTGTCACAAATTGTATAATCTGCATTATAAAGTCCAAGTATCTCATTGAATAAACATTTTTTAATTTTTTCCAGATAAGAATTATCCAGTAGGATATTAAAGTAAATTTATTATTATGTTTAATTAAGTATATACCTATTTACTTATTGAATTGGCTACTATTGGCTACCTACTTAATAGGGTACTTGCATAAAAAAAGTATGTGTGAAATTTGAAAAAATACGATCCCTTTGATCTCGGCCATAATTTTTGTTCAACTATTTGTAGAGTAATTAAATATTGAAGTTCTAATTAAATAGTTTTGTTCCTAAAAAGTTAATTCGTAAGGTATATTAAGTGTGTACTTCTTCGTTTAATATGGTGAAATTATTGTTCTTTATTAATGGACGACATCCAAAATGAAATAATAATTGGTTATGTTAGTAAATTTTTTTTGAGATTTGAAGAAATTAGAAGAAATAGAGAAAAATTATACAAAACATGTCATCCATTAATAAAGAACAATAATTTATTTGTTATTAAAAATATATAGTGACGTCGACACTACGTATGAACACCCCAAACAAAATTTGTTTACTCTTATGACTTATTTTGTCTGTGCTAGGGACCGGTTATTCCTGAACATACCACTACCACTTGGAGATTTCAATATTTTAATTATTTTTAAAATACACATAATTATATGCTTCAATTTGTTAAAAACAAAATAGAAACCGTAAAGAAAAAGAATTGCACTAGCTTACACCCCGATCAAATAATGGTGAATAAGATGTAACAAATATACAAAAAATTAATGTAGGCTGTTTTTGAGAAATTAAATATCCTATAAAAAAAGTTCAGAGCATATTTTACATATCTGCAATAGTTTAGGCATACAAAACATACAACATTTGCTCGCGGAAAAAATTTATGATAAGAGTAAACAAATTTTGTTCTGAACCAGGTGGTTAAGTGGTATTGATGTCATACCTCGTCTTTGAGTATATTTTACAATTGAAACTTTTATAATTAATATTACTTGATGAGCAGATGAGCAAAAATTCAGATAGTTAATGAGGATAGCCATAATAAGGATCAAATGTTTGCAAGTTTTGTACATAATTTTTCTTTATGAAAGTACCCCACTATAAAATTCTGAATTAGCTTTACGTTAAATAAATACTTGTTTACTTTTAAATTTATTTGTTTAATTAATTCTTGTACTATGTATACTACATCTTCATATTACATATTTATATATGATATAAAAGTTATCTTTTAAAACTCATAGTTCATCTTTTACCACAAAAAGATTTTTATTTTCTTGTAAAGGTAAGCTATCCCAAAATTCTCGATTACCTAAAAATGGTACCGATTGCATCGTTAAGTTTGTTGGAGAAGTTATTGACAAATATAATAAATTTTCCGAAGTTATTGTGGACATTGGTGTCCATTCAACATTTTCCATTTGAGGAATACTAAAAATATTGATTAGTAAATTGCTAATAAAATTACTTTTATTTACTTTGTGTTGGAAAATGTAATCCACATATCCAATAACAATTTTGACATTTTTCTATCATTCTCTGTACTTTGGGTGTTTACATTGCCCGAGAGTACATACACAGTATCGTCTGCATGGGAAGCACCTACATTCAAAAATATTAATATATTTATTACTACAGTAGAACCTCTCTATAACGAGTCCCGGTTATAATGAAAAATCGGCTATAATGAGTAAAAGTTTGGTCCTTTGACTTTTGTTTATATGCTAAACTGACTGTTTATGGCGAAAATCTGCTTATAACAAGTAAATAGGCTGGTCCCTTGAGCTTTCGTTATAGAGGAGTTCTACTATAGTACCTAGTGGAAATTATAAAAATTGAATTTTGCTTCTGTTGAACATACCATAGTTTTCATTTGTTCCTGACCTGTGTTCTGATTTACTGTGTTGTCCACGATATGAAAAGTAATAATAATAAACGGGCGATGTTACTCCCGCTGCATGTAACCTGGCTGCACGTTCAATATCCACAACAAATAATCGATCACTTATCAGCTACAAACAACATTTAGTACTTTAAATTTTAGGAATAATTATAGTTTATCTTACTCGAATTAAATTAGAAAATGTGGATTTTGAAACTTGTTCATCTTTGAAATAAAAGTTTTTAATGCTCTCCAATACTGTTGTACGTTGTTGCAAACTGAGAGTGTAATTGAAATCTAAAATGTGTGGAATAATATCTTGCCAAAGATTGTTAATATCTTCTAAGTATTTTGGATCTGCAATAAAGTCTAAAACAAAAATTTTATTTTTACTCAATATTTAGAATTTTTAATTATGTACAACATACCAGCTCCCGGATATAACCCTTCAGATTCTACATGAGAAAATATCCAAGGCAAATTTTGTATTTTCTTGTTTCTTAATAACACGTAAGGGTGTTCTGGTAAAAATGGAGTGTTAGACCATTTATCTACTACCACACCAAAGGGAGAAAATGGATTGTACAGCCATGGCTAAAATGTTATTTATTATTATTAGTTATTATAGAAATAAAAAATATTAACCTGGAAAATTTTTACGGCATGCACAATTTGATAAGCGGAACGTTGTCTTAAACACTCTATAATTTCTTTTGATGTAGTTGTTGGACAACCTAAGTGTGCTGCTAATTGTTGACTCTTTTCTAAAGAATTTTCAGTTGTAACCCAAGGATTTAGTGCAGTACCACTTTGAGAAATTCCTTTATGAAACAATCCTACAATTAAGTTAAATTAGTTTTGCTGTTTTAATTTAATTTCATTACTTTACCATGCGATAAAGGGGATAAAGCATGCAACTGTACACTTGCTCCTCCTGCAGACATTCCTGTTATAGTAATTGAGTTTGAGTTTCCTCCAAAATAAATTATATTAGTTTTAATCCATTTCAATGCCAATAATTGATCTTTTAATCCGTTATTACCAGGTACGACGTTATCTTCTGTACTCAAAAAACCTGTAAAAAATGTAATGTGTAACAATAAATCAGTTTATTGTTGAAATCAAAAATATCATATCATTTAATAAAACAATATTTTACCTAGTGGACCTAGCCGATAATTTAATGTAACAAAGATTACATCATTATCTAAAATATATTTAGGACCATAAGAACCTCCATAATTAAACATAAATGCTCCACCATGTATAAACACAATTACATCTTTTAGGGTAGTGTTAAACAAATTTGGAGTGTAAACATTGACATATAAACAATCTTCGTTACCTAAAAAGCATCACACATAAAAAGATTTTGCAAAATATTAAAAAATAGCTAAGAATCCGCACCTATAACATAATCATCACCCGGCTTGGTATAGTGATTATATTGCATACATTTGTATAAAGTATTGGCTTCCCACGTTCCTTGCCAAGATTTTATTGGTTGAGATTCCTGAAAATTAATAAATTCAAGATATATTAATTTTAGAATTATAATAGGAGTTCATATTGGAGGGAGAGCAATTCACAATAATTGCTCGAAGATTTTAAAATACTTTTATATTAAATTCAATTTCAATTTAGAGAATATTATTGGACCGTCCAGGGGATTTCACCATAATTTTATACTCCTTTGAAAAACGGTTTGACAAGTTAAGTTAAAATTTTCAGGCGCACGTAAAAGCATATTTTTGTTATTAAATAAAAGTGAGAAGTAATGTAGATTAAGATTTTGTACACCAATTTCTCGTTTTGTTGCCAATTTTTGCAATTCCTTGACAATTTCTAATTTTGTCATAAATTTTTGTGTGTTCATCTGTTATTGTTTCTTCTTCGACATACAAAACAACATATTGGACGACTTGGTCAACTTATTACAATTCTTATTACAGTTCTTTAGACAGATTTCAAACAAATTTTCAAATTTAAATTTATACATGACTGAATAAAATAAATTAATTAATAAATGAATTAATAAACAAAATAAGTTTTGAACCAAAACTTTTTATTCTTTGCCTATATGTATACAATGTATACAAACTCTCGAATCAAAAATTTTCGTTTTTAAAATAAAAGGTAAGGTATTTTTGAAGCAAAATGAAAAATTTTGATTCAAGAGTATTGTTATGCATTGTATACCTGTACTGAATAAGTTAGCCAAACGTAGGAAATTAACATATAAAAACTTATTTATGCAAATTCCTGCTTCCCTAATTATTTCAGAGAAAAAATGAAAGACACAAAAATAATGCAAAAATATAAACTACGAATGATAAGAGCAGTAGATTTCATTTAGCTTTTACTTAAAATGTCAAAAAATACTTTTAAATAAGTTTAAGAATGTATAAGTTTAGTATAAACTAGTCAATAAAAATCGGCCTAACGGCCGATTTTTTTCGGCTAGTTCGCCCTATCGGGCTCATGGCGGCCTGCGGCCGCCAGTTTGTAGTTTGTAATCCTCTAGTGGTGCACGAGGAGCGATCGTACCGAATCGAGCCGGTGAAACAATTGAACCACTTTTTATTATATTTAAACATTAAGAGTGTCGAAAATAAATCAAATAATTTAAAAGATTTAAATTTAATTAAAATTAAACGGCCGATGTTTTTGGCTATCTCTGCGAGGCACGAAGCCTGCGGCCTCGATAAGTTTGGTCCCGGTTGTAGTTTGGAAGAGGTGGCCGGAGAGAGAGGGGGCGAATGGGGCAAGCGTAAGGGGAAAGAGTTGAGAGAGGCGTGGAGTGTCGGATGATCGGAGTGTTTGGATTTGTACTTTTTTGCAGGCGAAGGCGAAGTAAATGATTGCTTTTTTGGACCTGTGAGAACGGACAGATTTGCGATTGCATAATTCAAAAACCTATTCCATAGGTATTAACGCATGTATGAAAAAAATCGGTGTATCTGGTTGGGACATGAAAATAAATAGTATCAATCGCACAGGTTGAAGCACGCAACCAAATGTCTTGAAGTGTGGAATAAACATATAGTATAACTGTACTTAGAGGCAACCTGAAAATGGTGAAAATTTGTTGTAAATTGTGAAAGTGATGAGCAATATAAAATTAGTTTGAGTGTCAATATTCAGTTTGTGTGGCATAAATGAAATGCTCGGTTTTATGTTGATTCGAAATTAATATAGATTATTTATTATTTTGAGCATTAAATTTAATATGTTTAAATTTTCTATAAAATATGTATTGGCAAGATATTTAAAAATAAACATTAATAGTAGTACCCGCTCTCCTCCGTAAGATGAAATTAATATGTAGGGCCATACGACACTACGTGTTAGCACAGAATGGTCAAACAATGTAGGAAAAAAAATTTGAATATCTCAACTTGTTCTCGTCCGAACACGAAAGTCGGGCGCGGTTACTACTTGCATGGGTGACCCCATCCGCTTGTTGTAACCAAATTTTTGTTTTTTTATTTTTAGTTACCTTAAGGTTGGAAGGAAGCTTCAAGACAACTTTCATAAAAGAAATTTTTATCATTTTTGCCCTATTTATCTAATGTATTTTTAAAAGTTTCTGATCGCTTTCGTAGATTTTTCTTAAATTTTTATAATTGAATTTTTTTAATTTTCTTATCGATAATATTCGCGAAAATAAAACGAAAAGTTCATTAGGCTTTTTCCGAAAAATCCGTTCCTTCACTGTTAAAATTGGCGGTTTTGGTTTACTCCAAAAAAGGCCAAGATTTGAAAGGAAAATTTTCGTGATTAGACATTTTGTCGTTTGGCAGATGTAAGAATGCGTTTTTAAAAAAATTCGAGAAGAAAAAAAGTAAACCCATTAGTAAGGTTCAATCGGTAGTTGCAAAACATTTTCAAATATTTCGACAATTTACGTCCAATCGGCGTAACAAAGTCAATATTTGAAATTTTCTTATTTCCGCCGTTGCGGCTTTATTTGTTAACCGATTTTCAATTTCAAAGCGGGATCGCGTGGGTAATTTGGATTAGCCGAAAAATTTTGTTGCGTGGAATCAAATTTCAAAAATTTACGCAAATTTTACTCCCTATTTGAGTCCCACGCTAACGAAGAAGGAAAAAAGTAAAAATTTTAGACATTAAATTTTTATCGACAATTGCGCACATCTATCTCGGCCATTGACAATAACCGCCTAGTTTTTTTCGAGGCGTTCGCCCGCTTTGGTGTCGAACCATTTTTCTTAAATTTTAAAAATTCAATTTTTTTTATTTTCACGTCAATAATATACGTGAAAATAAAACGAAAATCAGATTAGACATTTTTCGAAAAAACCGCCCCTTCACTGTTTCACTCACACTTTTGGTTTTTGCAAAAATTGCAAGAATTTGAAACGAAATTCTTCGTCATTCGAGATTTTGTCGCTTAGTTGGTGTAAGGAATCGTGTTTAAAAAAATTCGTAAAGATCAAAATTTTAGCCATCCGCAAGGACCTCACGATGGTCGCAAAACATTTTCGAAAATTTCAATAGTTTGCGCGAAATCGGCGTAAAACAGTCAAAATTTGCAATTTTCTTATTTCCGCCTTTGCGGCTTTAGTAGTTAACCGATTTTCAATTTCAAAGCGGGATCGAGTGGGTAATTTGGATTGCCACAATATTGATATATTACTATTTTTTCCCATCTATAGCGGTAAGGCCGCAACACTAAATCGAAATTTCGAAAAAAATTTTAAAGGGGTTTGCCTTGGTTTCTCTTCTGAAAAATATTTTTTCGAAAATTTGCAAATTTAACGACATAAACGAATGAGCTCGATACTTGGAAGGATTTTAGTTTAAAATTTTTTTATAAATTTATTTTGAATTAGCCGAAAAAATTGTCTTCCAAGAATCAAATTTTAAAAAATATACACACATTTTAGCTTCATTTGGGTCCCACCCTCACGAAGAAGGACTAAGTTAAAATTTTAGACGTTAAATTGTTATCGTCAACTGCGCGCATCTTTCTCGGCCATTGACAATTACCGCCAAGTTCTTCTCGAGGCGTCCATCCGTTTTGGTGTCAAACGATTTTTCTTAAATTTTCAAAATTCAATTTTTTTTATTTTCACATCGATAATATTCGTGAAAAGGAAACGAAAAATGCAGTTGACATTTTTCCAAAAAACCATCCCTTCATCGTTAAATCTCAAATTTTTGGTTTACAGCAAAAATGGCAAGGTTTGAAACGAAATTCTTCGCCATTCGACATTTCGTCGCTTAGTTGGTGTAAGAAATCGTGTTTGAAAAAATGCGTGAGCAGCAAAAGTTTAGCCATCCGCAAGGACCTCACGATGGTCGCAGAACATTTTCGAATATTTCAACAGTTTAAGCTCTACGGGCGTAAGAAAGTCAAAATTTGAAATTTTTTTAATTCGGCCGTAGCGACCTTATTTATCAGCCGATTTTCGATATCAAAAAAAGTAAGTAAGCGCATGGCAATTTCCTATAATATTGGTATGATTGACTTTTTTCGTATATTAAACAGTAAACCCGTAAAATGCGAATTCAATTATTTTAAATAAATCTGAAGGCATCTGCCTTGGTTTTTTTTTCAGAAAAATTTTCAAATTTTTTTTTTTAATTTTTAAATTTATTTAGCTTAGAATCCTAGAAAAAGGACAAAAGCTTAAGAGAACTTTTTCGAAAGCATATTTGTTTACGTTTAAAACTTGCACTTTGATTTACAGTTAATACAGCAAGATTGTGAAACTAAATTTTTGTAATATCAGAACTTGCTCATTTGAGCCTTTATTTGGCCTTTTTTTAGAAAATGTTAGATAATCAAAAATATTCGGCCTAATATTCACCCGAATATCTTCGATACTCAAATGAGCAAGTTATTCCTTTTTCGGTAGGTAGTAATTTTTTTAAGGGTAATTTTTGAAGGGTACAAAACTTCCAAAAGCAAATTGTAGAATAATAAAACAGCTTCGAATATTCTAAATGATTCCAAAATAAAAAAAAACTTGTTCTCAATTGGAATCGAACGGCGATTTTACATTCCAGTGTCCCATGCCTAGACCGCTGCACTACCGACTACATTACCTTAAATGTTCCAATAATGGAATTTCAAACTGAAGATTTTGTTATTTTATGTAGCTGTCACTCGGCGAAAATTTTATTATACCTAACTAATTTATTATTTTAATAACAATAATAAATATACTAACTTGAGAATCATATTTCGTTCTATTTTGTAACATTATTGAATTTGAATTCGATAGGTAAATCGTAATACCAAATGTCAAATTATGACTTCCATTGTGCGATCACCTTTATTATTACAAATACGGAAATACGCACGGTTTTGCTACCCCCAAAATATTCGTTCATATTACGTAGATAATGTTACTTGAGGAAAATATATATTTTTCAGATTAATTATTTCAATTTTGTAAATGAACTCGAAAGTTACCATTTGTTGTATTGTGACACATCACACCTGTATATTTTTTGCCGAGTCTTGTTCGGGCACCCGAACGTCTAACTAATAATTGCAAATTGCATTTTAATTAAAAATTAATTTTACATTTGCTCGTAAACTATCAAATTTACGCAAAAATTGAAAGATATCTTTTTTATTCAGTTCAACTTTTCCTTTCCAACAGTTTTTTCCATTTTTCCGTCCGACACCGATTAGCTGCGGCGCGGTTAAAAAAAGTTTTAAAACATTCGAAGCACAATAGATAGTTCATAGGTCAAAAAATTCAAACTTTTTTTTCGACAAACGGAAAGCCACCGAGACGACGATTCCAAAACCGTTTATAAAATCAAAATCCGACTCCAAATAAGGGCGATGCGTGCGCATTTATAAAACACGTTTCAACCCTCCTGGAAGGGTTCGGGGGTAACTTTTTCAACTTTTTCGATTTTTCTGGGTGGTTGTGCAAGTAACCCCACAGGTTTGCAAAATTTCAACTTTCCACGACATCCAGAACAGGTCAAACATTTTCACTCGAAATGATGAATCAGTGAGTCAGTGAGTGAAGCCAAGCAGCTTTATATATATAACTTCGTATAGTATAAGTAGTATATAGTAGAGATCATTCAGGAGGTCATGTCCCATACAATAGTGCGCAGAAATGATAAAATTCGTTTTAACAAAATAAATACAGTCCTGAAAATATCGTTCTTTGTTGACGTTTTGCTTTGACAGATTCGCTATTTTCGTGCTTTTGATTATTAAATGATATTAACATTATTTGATAATTTAAATAACAATCAGCCTTTTTTAACGCAATTTGAGTATTTTTATTATACTGAGGTTAGTACAAACAACATTTTAATTTAAAATCGTTTTTAAACGAAAATTTTATTTTTAGGTTAAACTGCTGTGTGTACCACTAAATCTTTTTTTACATCTATTTGACGAAAACGTTTATTATTTTATTGTGGTAGGTAATGCATAAACAAATTAATTTAACATCGTTTTTTAAACAAACAATATTTTTTACAGTTAAAATTCATTACTAATATGAATAACCGTAAAGTAGTTCATAGTCAAGGACGACAAATAATTTATAATGTCATTCAATATATTATGAATAAAGAAAAATGCAAAGGAAATATTTTGTATGCAAAAGTGTCATCTGCAACTGGAGTTTCTTATAAAACTGTTATAAGAATAATGAAGGAAGGAGCTGAAAATCCTCAACAAGCCAAGTTTTCTACTCCCAGGAAAACTATTAAAATGCCATCCCCAAAAACTACAACAAGCCAATTTGAAGAAGATGTTATTAGGCGTATAATTCATTCTTATGCGACTATACATAAAAGGCGACCTACAATGAAAACTGTGTATGAAGCGATGAAAAAAGATCATGGCTTTTCTGGATCGCTTTCATCATTTCGAATTGTAGTACATAGGATTGGTTTTAGGTGGAGAAAATCCCCATGTAATAAGCAAATACTTGTTGAAAAAAGTGATATTCGAGGTAAACGAGTTATGTTCTTAAGAAACCTTATAAAATATAAAGAAGAAGGAAGAAATATTGTTTATACGGATGAAACTTACATCCATAGTTCACATACCGTTCCTAAATGTTGGGACGATGGAAGTACTAACGGTTTAAAGACCCCAGTGTCTAAAGGACAACGATTAATTATTGTTCACGCTGGCGGTGCAAGAGGTTTTGTTACGAGGGCCTTATTAATATTTAAATCTGGCCTTAAAACTGGAGATTATCACGATGACATGAATCACAAAAATTATTTGAAATGGTTAAATGAAAAATTAATTCCAAATCTAGAAAAAAATAGCGTTTTGGTTATTGACAACGCTTCGTATCATAACGTTAGTATTTTAAAATGCCCTACGTCTTCATGGAGAAAAGGTGCTATGCAGCAATGGTTATCAGAAAGAAATATAATATGGCAAATCAGAGATACAAAAATGGATCTGTATAATATAATTAAATTACACAAGCCACGTAATAAAAATTATGTAGCCGATAAACTTTTAGCCGAACATGGCCACGTTGTATTACGGTTACCACCATATCACCCAGAATTGAACCCTATTGAGAAAATTTGGGCGTTGGTAAAGAATCGTGTTGCCGCACGAAATACCACATTTAAAATGGACGATGTCCGAAGATTGACTGAAGAAGAATTTAATAAAGTCACAATAGAAGATTGGCAAAATATTTGTCGCCATGTAGAAGCCACAGAAAAAGAATATATAGAAAAGGAATATATTATGGATGATGTAGATGAACTCATTATTAGAGTAAATTACGAAGATGAAAGTGACAGTTCAGATTATCTGTCTTCGGAAGATGAAGAAGATGATGAAGAGTTCAATTTAGAATGTGAGCCCATCTTGTAAAGATAAAAATAAAAAAAATCAATTACTCGGCTAATAAAATTTACTTCAATGTGCGATTACTCACTTTCTTGTTCGTTATTATTTTATTATAATAAAAATAATTTGTTTTACTTGTACAATAGTATTTGCTTGTACTATAATAATAAAGTTTTACAATAAATTACATTCCTATAGTAATCATTTTATTTTTTCTATAATTAGTTTTTCTTTTCTATAATTATAATGAAAATAATGTTCAAGTCAGATTTTTTAAATTTTCGCGCCAAGCTGATGTTTTCATTTAACATTTATTCTTATGTATTTTGCCCGTTTCGCGCATTGTATGAGACTTAAGCTTCTTTTCTACAGTAGAACCTCTCTATAACGAGAGCTCAAGGGACCAGCCTACTTACTCGTTCTAAGCAGATTTTCGCTATAAACAGTCAGTTTAGCATGTAAACAAAAGTCAAGGGAGCAAACTTTTACTTTTACTTTCCCCATACGTATACGTATGTATAAGGGAAAGTATTGTAATCCATTCAAAAATCAAAAATGGAAATTTTGGTATTAAAATGTTTCTTATCATGCCCTGATAAGTTTTTGATGAATTTTAGTTGGATGTTCGTCTGTATGTATGTATGTATGTGTGTGTGTGGTTACGACATCATGAAAAGAAATAGTATCAATTGCACAAGTTAAACCACGAAACCAAATTTCAAAAAATTTGGCACAAATGTACATCATAGTTAAACTTACAGGCCAGCTGAAAATGGTGAAAATTCGTTGAAAATTGCGGAAATGATAAAGAAAAAAAAAAAATCAAGTGTCAATTACTTTTGGACCACCATTTGTTATACCCAAATTATTTAATCGTGCCGTGTCGCATCTCTCTCTAAAGCACGTATATCGAGTTAGACGGAATACGAGTCGAGTCGCAACTCGATTCCAAAAATTTTCGGAAATTAATTCAAGTTTGACGTTTATGAAATTTTGATGTTTTCGGATTTTACACCCCGTGTCCCGCGTAGCGCGATTTTTGAGCCCCGCAGATGCGACCTGTCGTTTCCTTGAGGTCTTGCACATCGAACGGTACATTTCAAGAAGGTGGCGAACGAAAATTTACTCTCTAATTATGTGTGCAAAGAAGTAAATCTGCACCTTTAATTAAACTGGTTTTCAAATTTTTCAACTTTTTGACTTTTTGATTCGAACTGTAGCTTCTTCGAGGTGTTTCTCCTCGAATGGTACCCAGAAAGAGGAGGTTGAACGATAATTTTTATACCCAAATTTAATGGGGAAAGTTATGCAATGTTTACATAGCCAATTTTTTTCGTTAGAACCGGGACTAGTTGTAGAGGGATTCTACTGTATAAGTTTTGTAAATAAATCTCAATTCAATAAAAATTTTATAAACAGCACTATTATCGTGAAATTTTAATATAACAAAATAAAAAACTAAATCGTCAATAGAAACGACTAGTAATTAATCCATAAAAATACATGTTTCGGTTGTTACACCATCATATCACTATAACATTTAGTCATTTCATTAAAACTAGAAAATAGCACATATTCTTTCGATTATGGGTTAATACCTTTTTCTTATATACAAAACTAATTATAAAGATATTCAAAATTAAAAATCCTAATAATAAAACGTTGGCTGGATTAAAACAGGATAACAATCCCAGAAAAAATAGAGGAAGAAAAATTCTAATAATATTAGATGGTTAGATACATAAGACAAAGTTGTAGGCATAAGGCTTGTAGTGTGCTAATATTCATTCAAGGCATATAATATGTTCAGTGGCGTGTTAAGCAAGTTTGACGCCACAAGCCTTTAATATTTTGCGCCCCTACCCTCTAGGCTTTTCAGTTAACTTTTTTTTAAATTAGAAAAATTCATAAAAGAATTAAACTTATTTTTAAGAATAATACTTTAAAAAAAAAAAAATAATAATTAGATAATTGAACATAAAACATAGTACAAATATGTACTTAAAACGGTTTCTTTCGTGATTTCGCATTGGCGAAAACATTCACGATATCAAAATTTATGCCGTTTAATACATTCTCTCGATGCACATAAGAGCCAACGCGTTTAATTTTTCATTGGATAATGTAGATCTGCGTTAGTCCTTCACTCTCTTCAATGTTGAAAACTATCTCCCCCCCCCCGCACAGTTTGTTACTGCTTTGCAAGCAAACATAACAATACAACAACACAAACGTAACAATACTATTATATTAGGAAAAACACTGTCAATTTTCTTGTCTTTTAAAAGTCTTAGAAAGTTTAGCAATCCATTTGATCTTTGTCTTGAATTATTTCACCTTCTAATTGGTCATCGAGATCATATTTATACTTTTTAATTAAGTTTGAACATTTTTCTTGGATTTGTTTAATAGTCATAACTGATAAAATTATTTAAAAAGCCCAATTCTGCATTGGTCTCTCTACAAGTCTCTCGAGAGTTCCGTTCCTTGAAAGTTCCGTATTGAGTTTATCTATTAATGGAAGAAATACTTTTTATTTCTTGAAGTGAACCCATTTTTGTAATTTAAAATGTTTTTGTGTTAAAAATATACAAGCTGATATACTATGGTTTACCAATGTACAACGACAAAATCTCGGATTGGTAAAACAGAATACTCAGAATTTTAATTTTAATTTCGAAAATGAAAAGTTTTATTTTTCCAGCTCCTGAAATTAAATTTTGCGTCTCCTGAAATTTTGCGCCCCTAAAATTTTGCGCCACAAGCCCGGGCTTCATGGGTTTTTGTGATAATACGCCACTGAATATGTTGGTGAAGATAATATTTTATTATAAGGCAGATAACAAATTTGGAACAAATTCCAAAATAAGAAATTAATTTGAAATCTTTCATTACCTCAATTTTGAAATAGTTAATATATTAAAAGAAATATAATTATTAAGTATTTCAAAACTTTTAGTAACCCCACGGGAGAGGAGAAATTCGCTCTCATGCGATGTCATCAGAGATAATGGAGAGATGGATGTCATGTCGGTCATGAATGGATTAACGAGATTCCGATGGTAACTTAATTTACCTCCAAGATGAACAAAAATATCTTTTTCTACACAATTTATCAAACCAAAATGATACTTTGCGGTATCGTGTTAGAAAAATATGTAACCTGTATAAACACATACAGAAAGAACATGTTTTGGTCGTTTTCCCATAAATAAAAGCTAAAATAACATAATCTCGAGTAAAATATAGAAAAATAAATCTATATTATTTAATGCTAGAACATCGATCAATTCAAATATGCATTTATTTAAGTAAAATTTTGAAGACGAAATACTGAAAGATGCTCAAGGTCAAATTATTTCGTCACGTGATACTAAAAGAACCAATCGCAACGTCGAGATTTGGGAGGGGATCTTGCACGAAAACCGCTAACTGCTTTTAGACGATGCTAGTTGTACAGAAGCAAATCTGCAGTGAACAGCGTTCGTTGGGAAAAACTATTAATTTAGAAAATTTATAGCTCAATTGAATACCTGATATTGAACAAATTCATTGAAATTGATTTTTTGAAACGATTTAGTGAAAATCGCAAGTTAATCGCAATTCACTGGACACTGGACACTTTCGCATTCGCGGAATAACCGTTTGGACAGAGATCGCCATTATCGAATTTTGTTTGGACGTGTTGGTTTTGGTAAAACTGTTACAAATCTTGGTAAGATTATTTATATAAATTATTATTTTACATTGTATGATTTCAACAACATCCAAATGTAATTCTTTTATTAGGCAAAAAATGTGTTCAAAATTTTTGTATTTTTGGTTAAATATTTTATTAATAGATAAATATTTAAAATCACCAATATAAATAAATATAATTTTCCATATCTTCTTATGAAAGTTTTAAAAATTTTAACCTTTTAAAATACGACTCTGCTTATAGTTAGATGTTTTTCAAGTAATTTTTAAAACAGCCTTATCAAATACTGCCCTGGATAAACATAATTATTTAAGATGCCAATATTGTTCAGTATGAAAATAAAAAACTTTTGGTTTTAAACATTCGTGATGTCTCTTTCAACGTTTTCGAGTCATACACAATCTCTTGTTGTTTCGAACGTAAGAATATTATATTACTCGGACTGATCATACGAACAACCGAGTGATTCGACAAACTTTGTTAAGATGCTAAATTTTTATTTAAAATATGTACCTTCATGTATTTGGACATTTTTCTATATATTATAAAATTATAGAAAATAAATATAGAAAATATAGAAAATTAATATAAATTTATAATATTATATTATATTATTTATAATATATTAATTTGCTATTATATTATATTCTATATATTACAATACAGAAAATCACTGGTTTCAAGTAGTTCAAATTTACTATAATATGTTTAGTTAGTTGAAAGGGTATAGCCGGGTTTTTATATGGGAAATCTGCACTCGTGACTTTTTCGACTCGTACTTGGGGGATCGTTTTGGTATCAAATAAAAATAATTCAGCCAAATTTTCAGCTCTTTATCTTAAACGGTTCTCGAGTTTTTCAAAAACAACCTCTTTTTTCAATTTTATTTTTTTTTAATAGTAAAATTCAAAATTAATGAATGTTGAATTTTTTCCTAATTCTTAGGAGTAAAAGACACGAAAAAATACTTTGGTCATGATTCTTAAATAAAAAGCCGATTTTTGGCGAAAGAAATAAAATTTAAATCTTATTTTTTAACGCCTTAATCTGAAAAGTTTCACTCACCAAATTTTGTCAGAAAATGTCTTTTATAATCCTTTATAGTCTATACTCATGAATTTTTTTGAAGTGGTGGAACAACATGAAAAAATGTAAGATTTACGTTTAGCGAAATATTTTTTAAATATTATATTGTAGAATGTACTATTTCTTCGCTATTTTAAAAAACACTAGGTTTATATTTTTATTTTATTTGCATAACATATTTCATGTGCAAATGCACATATCGTCAGATACGTTTTTTTTTTTTTTATTTTTATTTTAAAAAGAAAAACTTGAATATTTAAGATACAGAATTTGTTTAAAAAATTTTTGTTTAAAGTATTTTTTAAAATAGCGAAAAAATAGTACATTCTACAATATAATATTTAATTAGAAAAAAAATTTTAAAGTAATTTTTTTTCTGTAATCTTGCATTTAAACAAACTAATATATTTTTCACAATTCCGGGAGTAAAGTGCACTTTACTCCCACTCTTGCGGAAGTAAAGTACTGTGTTTTTTGAAGAGCAATATTGCGTGCTATTGATCTGAAATTTTGCATATAGCTTCCTACGACAAATTGTTGGGCGTTTTTCTGAAATACTTGGGAACTGTTTAAGATAAATAGTTGAAAATTTGGCTGAATTATTTTTATTTGATACCAAAACATCCCCCAAGTACGAGTCGAAAAAGCAGCGAGTGCAGATTTTCCATATAAACCCGGCTATACCCTTTATTATAAACTAGAGAAGTATTTTGACTTGAATTTTTTTATACAAAAATGTAAAATAGCTAATAAATTTTAAATTCACTCCTTTTAAGCATTTTCAAACAGTCCGTCCCTGACCAACTTGTACAACATAACCATACTTTAAATTAGTATAATCCATAGATGTTATAATGTGGTATAATCATTCAACGGTATAATATTAAATAAATTTAATTCATATTATCACAAATTAATGTATTGTAAAACTTACTTTAAATCGATGCTTTCCAACAGGTGGTTTAGCATATGGTATACCTTCAAAAGCAGAATATTGTTTACCATTTTGCGTTTGTGAATAGTAGCCCTTAACTTTTCCAGTTGGCAATGTTACTTCAGGATTTGAATTTACCAAACCAATTTCTAAAACTAAGCCCAATCTATTAATTATTATTAATTTTGTAAGCAACTTAAATTTTTACCACAAATTATTAGCGAAAAGACCACGCGAAAATTTAATTCCATATTGCAGTTTGAGAATGCGATTAAAACAATTTTGTAGTAGATCTAATCTTTCTACAAAACTACGAACTGTAATATAAGTAGGTACATAGATATGTCATTTTTAACTTTAAGATAAGAAATATAAATAAGTGTATAATTTTATACTCTTGTTTTTGTCAAATTATAAATCATTAATATATAATGAGTAGGGATCGGATTTTTAGGCATTTTCGCATGTTTTTTCTCGGTACAGGCACACGTGAGAAATTTTAGAAGGGGAACAAAACGACTCGGAAAGACGTAAAACATTATTTGTACATGTTTTATGTAGATAGTTTTTATTTTATAAATGCATATTTTGAATTTCATTGCATATTGTCGGTTTATTATAAATGCTTATTTGCTTATGTTGGCATATACACCCATACACAGAATTGAACGTACACCCCTAATACTAGCATTGTAACTTGTGTCTTTTGAAGACATGCTTTTATTTCATAGAAAAATCGCTTCTACAGCAAAACTTATTAAACATTTTTTGTTGAAAATTTCATTTTCTTCATTTTTGTTTATATACATTTTTCTATTTTGTCTCACCGTTTCCGAGCTACGTGACTTAAAACAACCTCTGTAAAAATTTTAATAAAACACCCATAAGAGCAATGTTAATTTTATTAAAATTTTCACAGAGGTTTTTTTAAGTAACTCTATCACGGAAACGGTGCGACAAAATAAAAAAATGTATATAAACAAAAATGAACACAATGAAATTTTCAACAAAAAATATTTAATAAGTTTTGCTGTAGAAGCTATTTTTATATGAGAAAACATGTTTTCAAAAGGCACAAGTTACATTGCTAGCACAGGGGTGTACGTTCAATTCTGTGTATGGGTGTATGTATGTATGTATGTTGAATATTTGGCAAATTAAATAATAAATTTTTTGGTTTTTGCAACGTTTTGAAACAAATTAGGTGTTAAAAAATTTTTTTTTAATTTGTTTTTATTTGTTTTTATTTATTTATTAAATTTTTTTAATTGTTTTTATTTATTTAATAAAGGCCCTAGGGGTATAAGCATGGTGATTCGGCCCCGGAAAGATATTTAAACGATATTCAGAGGATATGTTGGTACTAAGAAAATAATAAGATCCTGAAAGTTTCAGATCGCTAACTCAATTGGTTTTCGAGAAAAAGCGAAATATGTAAAAAATTTAAAAAAATTTTTTTTCTCCGAAATGGCTGAATCGATTGATCTAAAAATTTAATGTTTTGGGGGCTGGTAGGGGTTCTTAAGAAAAAAATTTACACTCATTTGGCTTCATATGATCCTAGAAAAAAATTTTTTTTTCTTTAATTTAAGTTTTTTTACCATGGTACAATTTTTGTAAAATTATGAAACTATACTTTTTCAAGCCTCATATATTACCCTTTGACTCCATGAATTTTTCAGATTTTTAAATTGGGTACGCCACAGTAGAAAAAAATAAGAACCATTGTTTGGCTGAAATAATGCATTTATTTAAATAATGTTTTGAGCATTAATTTACTTATTTTTTGATAAATGTTTAGATGATTTCTAACTATTATAAATAATTTTTAATATTTAAAATAACAATAATTTTTTCGTTAAATTAAATAAATTGAAACAATTAAAAATAACTAATCATACTTATTAATGTAAATAAATATTTTGAGAAACCTGAGAATTTTTGATAAATATCTCCCGTGTGACAAATTATAAACAATTGCGGCAACATGGAAACAACATTTAATTTATCAAAAATATTGCAGGCCTGCTGCAATATTAAATAAACTATTTGATAAAGACAATATTTTAGTTGTGATTCAAGAAGACAGTGATGAAGATTGAGAAAATTAATCAAAATTTCTGATTTTTTCATTTCTTTATTGTTCATTTATGGAAAATTGACTTAATAATTTGAATAACTATCTCCTTTTTTCATTAATATATTGAACTTTGGTTATATTAATAGAATTAATTTATAAGAATATATTAATAATCCAGCTGTGTATGATTAGTTATTTTTAATTGTTTCAATTTATTTCATTTGTCGAAAAAATTATTGTTGTTTTAAATATTAAAAATTATTTATAATAGTTAGAAATCATCTAAATATATATCAAAAAATAAGTAAATGAATGCTCAAAACATTATTTAAATAAATGCATTATTTCAGCCAAAAAATGGTTTTTATTTTTTTCTACTGTGGCGTACTCATTTTAAAAATCTGAAAAATTCATGAAGTTATGAGGCTTATTATGTGGCTTAAAAAAGTATAGTTTCATAATTTTACAAAAATTGTACCATGGTAAAAAAAATTAAATTAAAGAAAAAATAATTTTTTTTCTAAGATCATATGAAGCCAAATGAGTGTAAATTTTTTTCTTAAGAGCCCCTACCAGCTCCCAAAACATATTAAATTTTTAGATCAATCGATTCAGCCATTCCGGAGAAAAAATTTTTTTTTCAATTTTTTACATATTTCGCTTTTTCTCGAAAACCAATTGAGTTAGCGATCTGAAACTTTCAGGATCTTATTATTTTCTTAGTACCAACATATCCTCTGAATATCGTTTAAATATCTTTCCGGGGCCGAATCACCATGATTATACCCCTAGGGCCTTTTATATTATGTATAGTTGATGAACATTTTCGGTTACTGTCTGGGAATTGACTCCACGAATTTCACTTTTTGTGAAAGTGGGCGCAATTTTCAAATATCAAATTTAAAAAAAATTAAAAATGAAACAATATATTTTGTTAATATTTAGTTATTATTTTATTTATAGGGATGTACTCTCGCTGTAGCTACAGTTCAATACCAACTGAACTTCTAACAATAAAGTAGTTAATTCATTATTTGCATCAATTGCAATCAAGTGCTTGTTTTGAAGTTTTTAGAGTATATTTTGAAGTTTTTTGGTGCCTATTAATCCGGACCCTAATAATGAGTATTATGTATATAGAGCGCGTTCATCAACCCAGGCAGAATGTTTGAATGTTCTGTTTTTAAAATTTAATTGAATCTAATCTTGAAGTGTTTCTTTACGAAAACATGATAATAGAAATTGATTTTCCCTTTTAAATATGACATATAATGAAAACCATGAACTTGGAAAGATAATTTCGGGATGAAATATAAATTTCCCGCATCATAAAATTGAATTAACCCTTTATACACATTATAAGGATACTGATCGATATTTCAACCAATCACAAGTTCTTTTCAAAAAATACCCTGTTTATATTTTTCGTAATATCGTAATCAGTATTACCTCAATAATTACCAAAATTTTCAAATTGTTAAACTTAAATTAAAATTAATGAACAAAGTTAAATCTAAAGGTAAAATTAAAATTATTAAAGATGTTTAATTTTAATTCAAATTTTGGTAATTTGATTGTGTCTGACAAAAAATCATGTTGCCGTATTTGGTTCTTCTGTTAGTTTAAATTTATGCGAGAAGTGCAGTATATATTACATTTTATCCCAAAATTATCCACAACTACTATATTATATAATAAGTATTACTCGTAGACAATGCCAAATTATTAATGTAAAAAATAAATAAATTTTGGAGTGACATTTAGTCAAAAAGTCCATAGTTTTGAAAAATAATATTTCCCAGAAATTTTAATTACTGCATTCTTTCCCACTACAGAAAAATCTTTTTACATTAATGTTGTTTTGTATAATTTTTATTATAGTAGATTTAATTATATTGTCTAATATTCTTTAAATAGCTAGAGAACATGAAAAATAAAGTTTAAAATTATAATAATTTAATTTTGTTATTAAGCTCCCCGAGGTTATACATAACTACATACAGTCACTCCCGGTTGTATTCGTACGCTCCTATGTTAACAATGTAAATTGAAGCTTTTGAATACCTTTTTTGACACATAAAAATTACTGTTACAGCAAAACTTATTAGACACTTTTCGTTGGAAATTTCATCCTCTTAATTTTTGTTTATATGCATTTTATCGATTTGTCACACCGTTTTCGTTTTGCAGGAATTTAAAAAAGACTCTGTAAAATTCAAAAAATATTTTCATCTGTATTTCAAAATTGGTACAACGAAATAAAAAAATTATTAAACATTTATTATTGTAAATTTCATTTCCTATAATTTTGTTCATATATATTTTCCCATTTTGTAGCACCGTAGCACTGTATCTAAGATACAGATGAAAATATTTTTTGAATTTTACAGTCTTTTTTAAGTCACTACAAAACGGTAACGGTGCGAAAAATCGAAAAAATGTATATAAATAAAAATGAAGGGGAAAAAATTTCCAGCAAAAAGTGTCTAATAAGTTTTGCTGTAAAAGTAATTTTTAAGTGTCCAAAAAGGTCTTCAAAAGCTTGAATTTACATTGTTAACATAGGAGTGTACGAATACGACTGGGAGTGACTGTATATAAAAAAATAAAATAAAAGACACTTTCATCGAGAATATAATGTAGATGACTGTCGAAATTAGTCCACATTAAAATATAGTAGGTATATATAATAATATCGAGGAAAGTGTTTTTTTTTAATAATTTAATTGTTCACTAATATATATTGACTTGCACAAGAAGTACTTAAACTATTGTTATTATATTGTTTCTTTTTCGTGTGATATAAAATAGAATAATTCTCTTCTCAGTTTACAGATTCGATAAAATGGAGGTGAAAGAAATTGATAACTATTATTATCAATTTTTTTTGGATCCAGATGATATGGAAATGATCACTTGGAAATACGCTGAGTAAGAATAAATAATGTAGTTTTATACTTATAAATAAATGTTAGCTTAAATTGGTGACCCGGCCTTTGTTCTCACTCAGGTGATCCTGGTATTGTTCAGATTTTATTTGACTAAAATCAAAGAGTATGTAGGTATGCAGGCATGGGCGTCGCCAAGGGGGGGCAGAGGGGGACTACAGCCCCCCCTGGCTTTTGGCAAAACATATAAATTTACAATTGCAATATAGAAATATAAAAATTTTTAACATAAATAATTAATTTTAATAGCGTTTAAAAAAATTTGCCCCCCCCCTGCAATTCTTGGAAGCGACGCCCTTGTATGCAGGTACTATATTCGGTGCAATTTTCTAAGCAAAGTTGTTAATTATAACAACTGAATTAATCTCTTATGACAAAAAATTTTTTTGTTATTTTCAGCCATAACAACTAAATTCGGTTGTTATGATTAACAACTTTGCTTACAAAATTACACCGATTATACGCATAATCTACTCTTTGCTAAAATCGAAGTTACTTCTTTCTTTTTGAAAGACCCTGTATATATAGTAGACAAATAAAAAAAAGCATGTTTGTAGAATGTTGGAAAAAGGTCAAAATTTTATTCTAGGTTTCTCTCTCTATTCTATGGTTTTAGCACTGATGGCACTGAGTTTTAGACTTCCAAAATGTCTGAAATTTTGTTGGTGTAGGGGGTGTACATTTGGGGTACAGGGTCCGTACAAATTGAAATTTTTGACTGCCACTGGCATGAAGTGCTTGAAAGCATTTGTGTTTTATTAGTAATTTCGGTGGGACTTATTTCAATTACAATAAAATTATGTTATATTAATGCTTTCATCATGTACAGGTAATAAACTTAATCATGAATGACATTCACACACAATTTAATTTTTGTAAATTTTCTCCACAAATATTACATTCTAACCACACTTTTTTTTATTATGATAAACACAATTAAAAAAAAGTTACCCTTCTATTAAATTAATTCTAATCAAGATTCTTTATATTGTTTTATTTGAAGAACTTTTAAGCTATAAACAAAAAGTAAAATGATACTATTAATATAATCTATTTATTTTTTTTATTTCAGTGAATATTTACAATCTGTTTAAACAATAAGTAAATGAATGATAAATTAAAAGTCATGTAGAAAATATTCCACTAACTATTTTACCTTTCCAAGTTAACTCGAATTTTTAACTCGTAATATTATTAAATCAATTTATTTCGGTCGAATATTTTGGATTACTTTCAAGTTTGTGCTTTAAACTTGCTTAATAATTTCTTAGCTTCTTCATTAGGATACAGTTCTAATTTATGTTTTACTATTTACTATAAATCATTTTTTGTATTTCAGATTTATATTACTTTATATTCAGATCAGATAATACTCCTTCGATTCAGGTATTCAATTAGATTTGAAAAACAAAAAATATTAATGAAAGTAATCACACAAATATAAACCCGGATCTACATTTAATTCTTAAGTTTATTTAATTTGTACAAGTTAATTTTTGATTAGTTACTAAGAATTTTGTTATAATTATCAACTCTTAGATAATACCACAGTGCTAGTACAAATGAGACAAATTTAATATTTAAAATTTTAATTAAATTAATAAAAAATAATGTTACTTGGTGGCTCTATTATTATGTTGCTCAGTTTATTATAATTCTCTAACGATACTAACTCGTTTGAGTTGATAAGTTTATAAATTATTAGAAATCAAACTTGACTGAATTTCTGGTGAATTTTTTAAAGGATAATTAATTATAAATTTTGATTTGATGAGTATCTGATTATAATGAATCAATTTTTTGATTTGAAAATATATTTTGGAAAACCAAATGAAAATGATTTTATTCAACTGATGAGTGTAAACCAACACGAAGCATGTTTAAAAATATTTATCACAAACGGTTTTGTACAATATAATAATATTAATGTAGATATTTTGGTTTAATTAAAATTAATTTGATTGCTTTTTTAGTTCATAAGTTGAGTACTCACTGAGGATCAAATGTACTTGATTAATGCTTATTATTGGTTAAACATTAACTTAGTACAGACTGATTGCATACTCAACGTACTAGCCGTAAACACTATACACTGGTAGTTATGACTAACGTTTTATAAAGTAGACCGAATGACTAAAGGACTATAATGCTCAAATTCTTTTACTTTGAGACATCTTTATAGTACAAAACTATTAGATAAATTAATCAAGTAATCAATTAAATTTTTGATTTGTTTATTATTGTGAATCGAATAGATTCGAATCTTAAGAGATCTTTCCTCTATCTTAAATCTGGGATTAGATTCTATAATTATATTGTACATTAATATTAATTTGTTTTCAATCAGAAAGTATCATTTTAAATCATTTTCTTGTAGTTATCTAATATTTACTCAGGAACCAAATATCTTGGGAAATGGGACGTACTCAATAAAACACAATTTACACTAAATCAACATGTTTCGGTCAAACTTTTTGACCATCTTCAGGACTACAAAAAGATAAAATATAAGTTAGATACATGTCTAACACGCACAACACCTGCACTAAGAGGTAATCACGGTACATTATGTATATCGACATGTATCTAACTTATATTTTATCTTTTTGTAGTCCTGAAGATGGTCAAAAAGTTTGACCGAAACATGTTGATTTAGTGTAAATTGTGTTTTATTGAGTATGTCCCATTTCCCAAGATATTTGGTTCCTATTATTCTAGTGGATGAGAATTTCGATTAATATTGACTCATTTTTCAGTAAATCGATGGACGAACTTAATCAAGAATGTAAAGAAGCAAACACCTTTGCGAAATTTAAAATTCTTGTTAAATTGATATTAAAACGCTTTTACGACAATGCGGATTTGGAAGAACATCGTTTTCCAGCAGGTTTCTCCAAAGAATATAGAGAATATATACATTCTGTATGCCGCAATAATTTTGGAATGATTTCTAAATCGTATGGAGAAGAGCCCAATAAACAAATACGTATTCGAAGAAACACCATCGAATATCAAAAGATGTTTGACTTGCCATTTGATTCTGAAATTAATGACGCAATTAACGAGTGCACAAGTCGTAGTAGAAGCGATAATTTTTCGATAAGTCTAAACGGTGTTAGCGATCCCGATCAAAATTTGAGGATTTTTGGAAGACTATCCACTTGGTTGCCTCCGAAGGTAGCACCAGCTCCTTGCAATAAATTTTATTCAAATAGGATGCTATTACCTGTTTGGAACAAAAGACAGGAATTTCTGAATCTTTTGAATAAATACCAGATAGTATTAATTTGTGCTGAAACAGGCTCGGGAAAAACAACGCAGATACCACAATTTATTTTGGAGAATGCGTGCGAAAAAGATTTGCATTGCAAAATAATTTGTACTCAGCCTCGTCGTATATCTACCATAGCAGTTGCCGAACGTGTTGCCGAAGAAAGAGGAGAAACTCTTGGCGATACGGTTGGTTATCAAATTAAATTGGAATCGAAAATTGGTTTTCAGTCGGCTTTGGTATATTGCACCAACGGTATTTTATTAAGGACTTTAATGAATAATCCCGAGACGAATCTAAAGAATATCACTCACTTAATTATCGATGAAATTCACGAACGAGATAAATTTACTGATTTTTTATTAATCTCTTTGAAGCAATACCTCAAGTACTACCCAGAACTGAAAATTATTTTAATGTCGGCGACCGCAGATGTACAATTATTTATGACATATTTTCCAGAAGCTGCACCTCTGCGTATACCAGGAAAATTGCATGATATTGACCAATTTTATTTGGACGATATTTTATTCAAGTTGAACTTGAACAAATCTTTTATTAAGTTGTTTTCAAGTATTCAACATTGTAGTTCTTCATCCTTGAATGCTTTAAGTGTCACAGAAAAATTCAATAATAATCCTGCAGTGTGTGAGGATATGGGTTATCAAATCGAGAAATGTGTTGAATTTGGAGATGAAGATTCTTTTACTCAGCTAATGGATTTCATATTATATCAGAATGGTGATATTAATTTTCAGACAAAAAATCAAGGTTTTACTCCTCTTATTGCTGCCGCAATGCATGGAAAAATAGATGTTACGTTACAACTTCTGAAAATGGGTAAGCCTTTTGATTGTTTATTTTAGACCGAAAGAAAGTTTCCAGAGAATATTAAAATTTTAATTCAAATTTAAGAAACAGGCTCTTTGTCACTATGAGAATAATATATAATAATTTTATATTTTAGGTGTCGATATTTCAATAACATCACGTGAGCAGTACAAATATAATGCATTACAATGGGCAAAGTTTTATAATAAATTTGAAGTTGGAACGTTGTTAAAAGAATATGATGCTAATAAAGAACGTAAACAAAAGGAATATTTAGTTAATTGTTATGAAGAATCGGTTCAGGATGAAACAATTGATAGTGATTTAATAGTAGAGATTATTATATTTATTCGTATGGAAGATTCTGCTAATTCCATTCTAATATTTTTACCTGGATATGAAGATATAATTAATTGTCAAGAAAAAATTCTATCTAATACTTTGATTGCGAAAGACGAAATAGAAATCTTTATGCTTCACAGTTGTATGCCTATGTCGATGCAGCATAGTGTTTTCACAAAAATGAACAAGAAACAAAAAATTATACTATCGACTAATATTGCAGAAACTAGTATCACGATACCCGACGTTGTTTATGTAATCGACACGGGGCTCACCAAAGAAAAAGCATATGATTCTGTAAGTGAATTGTTATAATTTTTCTTATAAGAAACCATTAATTAAATTTTTTTGCCTTAGATAACCGGTACAGGCTGTTTGAGAACTACTTGGATTGCTAGAGCAAATGTAACCCAAAGAGCTGGAAGAGCAGGTCGTACTAGAAAAGGGACTTGTTTTCATACATTCTCTAGATTACGTTATTCGTCGATGTTATCGAGTCAAGTTCCTGAAATATTAAGAGTTCCTCTGCACGATCTGTGTATTCAAACAAAATTATTAGCACCTAAAAATTGTTGTATCGCTGACTATTTACAACTTGCAATTAATCCACCATCAAAATCAGCTGTAAAAAGTGCAATTCAATCATTGAAAACACTTGGAGCATTAGACGATAAAGAAGGATTGACAAATTTAGGAAAACATTTAGTTCAGTTTGCTGTAGATCCACGACTTGGTAAAATGTTAATTTTTGGAGTTATCTTTAAATGCTTAGATCCTATCTTAACAATTGTTTCATCCTTGGCCCATCAAGAGCCATTTACGTTACCTTTACAGTCTTTTAAAAAGTCACTAGCTGCTCAAAAACAACGTGAACTATCTGAGAATAGTTTGAGCGATCATGTTGTTTTGTTGAAAGCCTACCATTATTGGCAAGATTATGCAAGTACAAATCGTCAAGGCTCTTTTATGAAAGAATTTTTTATTAATGCTTCGACCATGTCGGCTATTCATACTACTCGCACACAGTTATTATCTCAATTAAGAGCAGCTGGATTTGTTCAAAATGTACCGAATTTTACAATTCAAGATTTAAATAGAAATTCTGGTAAATGGCATCTTATTAAAGCGGTTTTAACATCTTGTTATTACCCTAATCTAGGTTTTTTAGAAGGCAAGAAAGCTTACACCAAGTACGCAATTACACAAGAGTTTATTTGTTTGTATTTTAATATTGTTGTTATTTTAGAATGGAACGTGATGTAAATTTCATGAGAACATCATGTTTAAGCAGATATGAAGATTCAGATGGAATCTTTACTTATCACGAGGTGCTGAAATCAGGAAATAGGTGTATGATTAAGTGTTCAACACTTATTACGCCTGTAATGGTAAGTGATTTTCTAATATAGATTATCTGATTTAGATTACTTGATTATGGAGTTAAAACTTGTAAAAATTAATAGTTTTTGTGTTTCATATTGTTTTTAATTCTTATGCCCATATTCACAAACGTTCGTAAAACATTTAACGAGCCGTTTAATTTAATAAACCAATGAAAATCGTCTCGTAGTACAAGCAAATAATTTCCATTGGTTTGTTTAAATAAACAGCTCGTTAAAAATTTTACGAACGTTTGTGAATATGGGCATTAATGTTTTTTCTTTGAAAAACAACATGAAGTAACATAACAGTATTACAAACATTGTGTTAAAAAGAAATTTGTTAAATAATATTATGCTATTTCTGGATTCATGCTACTCGGAGTAAATTTCTTTTTCTTCATATTGGGAAACAGAAGCTTATAAAATACGATGGAGTGTGATTATGTAAATTTCTGCAATCTATTGAAAGTAAAAATCATAAAACTTAGATCATTTTTTGTTCAATTAAAAAATTTTATTTTTATTATTGAAATTAAATTTTATAGATTAGGCTCCTGGCAATTTCTAACGAAAAAAAATGTTGGTAAAGGTTTTATCGTTTTAAATGATTTATTGAAGTGCTATTAGCAGGAATCTATGTTTTTCCTACTCCGCCGAGTCCCACTCCAATGAGCGTGATGTCATAAAGGTACAAAAGTTCGACAATATTTCGTTTTCCTCTTGCCGTACGGCTAAAATGGTTCTACATGAGATTACAGGTAACAAAATTTTCTACAAAATAGTTTTTTTAATTTTTCTGTAGGATCCATACTTTTGGAGCAGTACCCGTGCGAAGTTGACTGATTTTTAACAAATACCAAAAATATTGAGTTTTGCTAAATAAATTCCACTCTTCTCGTTATGGTAACTGTAAAAAATATAAATCAGCACATATTGCATAAGTTTTCATAGAAAAGTACTTGATTCTCTGAGAGAGTTCAAACTTTTTTGTCTTTACTTTTCACATGTAAAGCAAATATTTTGTTTTGACATTTTCTCACTGAAGATGCACGGGAATTGTCAAGTTTCATTTAGCATATCGATACCCCCAAGGAACAACGTCGTAACTCATTTTTACCTGTTTTTCAGGAAAGCGATTTTAAAGTTTTGAAAAGTACATAATACATAGGAAATACGACTTTTCTCGACTGATTATCTCTGGAACTATTGGTCGTAACGTAACGTTTTTTTTACCAAAAGAAAGATATTTTTCTCAGGATTACGGCGGTAGTCATAACACAAATTTGTTGTAAGTCGAGTTACGACGTTGTTCCTTGGGGGTATCGATATGTAAGGCTAGTTTATAATAATTGGTATGTAACAGTAACAAGAACAGAAACGGGATTTAAACTTGATACCTTATATTAAACCAAACAGCTGTTTCAATTATTGAATGAATATAACAGCAGCTTATAATAAATTTTCGAGGACGCAATACATACTTATTATATTAGAGACCAGATTATGTGCAATAGGGAACCCGATATTTAGTATGTGGCATATAATTTATAATATGTATAATATCAAAGATAATATCTTGTGTTTATGAATAAATTATATGCCGCATATCAAATATTGGGTTCCCTATTGCATATAATCCGGAATTTATTCAACAAAACTGCTCCGAAGGTATGGGTATTACGGAAAATTTAAAAAGAACTATTTTGTAGAGATTTTTATTACCTTTTATTTTATATAGGATCATTTTCGCCATACAATAAGGGGGAAACAAAGTATTGTTGAAAAATCCAATTTTTGTACCTTTATGGTCTCACGGAGATCAGAGCAGGGGGTAAATAGAAACTTTTTTCTGGTTTCAATTGATTTTATCGCTCTGTTGCCTGGCCTATTAATCAAACATCTATGTATATTAAAAATGATTTTATGTGTAATTGCTGTAGAACATTTTAAACATAGATACATTTTGTTAGAATAGTATTCACGAATTTCATGTTTATTATTGTTGTATTCAATTGTTTGTTTTTTTATTAGAATATTTTGACGTTTTGACATATCATTCTAATAAGATTATTAAGTGTCAACACGTTTTATAGAGATTCATTAAATTTTAATTTTAAAATCAGAATAAAGGGACTTTTATTCAAAATAGTAGAACTAAATTCCACCTAATTACAATAGGTTATGGGCCCCTAATGCGCATGGTGATATTATTTCGGTAAAAGTAAAGAACATTAAAAGGATATTTCTGGATTAAAATAAAACGAAATTTTAATTAAGAACGTGTTGGTGTATCATAAGGAAAAGAATCATAAAGAACAATGACAACTGAAACGAAATATACGCTTGCAAAGTTGAATAATTCAAATTACTTCAATTGGCGATATAGAATAAAAATGTTGTTGATAGAGAAAGGTGTTTGGAGTGCGATCGGATCAGAAAAACCGGATTCAGTGACGACTGCATGGACTGAAAAAGACGAAAAAGCCCATTCGACAATTGCTTTATCAGTTGAAGATGATCAAATTCAACATATAAGAAATTGTACATCAGCAAAAGATTCATGGGACAAATTAAAAGAATTTCATGAAAAAGATTCACCAAATAATCGTTTATTTGTCATGAGACAAATGATTACACAACGAGTTAGTGATGATGGTAACGTAGAGGTTCATGTAGGGAAAATGAACGAGCTGTTTCAAAGATTGTTAGCTTTCGATGGAGACATTAAACCAGATTTCATCTTAAGTTCATCATTACTTGGTTCATTACCAGAAAGTTATGATGGGTTAGTAACTGCATTAGAAGCTCGCAGTGAAGAACTAACGGCATCAACAGTTTGTTCAAAATTGATCGCAGAATACAGACGTCGTAAAGAAAAAGAAAAAGGAAAAGAAAATAATGACGAAGTTGCGTTACGAGTCGGTGCTCTGGCTAGGAAAAGCGAAATTATCTGTTATTTTTGCAAAGGAACAGGCCATTTCAAAAGGAATTGTGAAAAATACAAGGAATGGTTGAAAAATAAAAGTGAAAATTCACAAAGGGCAAATTTGACAGAATGTAGCGACGATAATGCTGTTACCGAATTTTTATTTTCAACATCAGTAATTGATGGTGGATGGATAATAGATTCAGGAGCAACTTGTCACATTGTTGGATCAAGAAACAGTTTTGTCGATTTCAATGAAAAACATCGTGAACAAGTGTGTGTAGCAAATGGTCATCAAGTTAAAGCAATTGGTAAAGGAAATGTTTGTGTTAATTTTGTAACCAAATCAGGTGATACAAAACCAGTGAAAATTGTAGATGCGTTGTATGTACCAAGCATAAAGGGAAATTTAATTTCTGTAAAGAAACTGACTGATAAGGGTTACACAGTGATTTTTGATAAACGAGAATGTGAAATAAAGAAAGGCCATATAGAGGTTGCATCAGGAGAAATTACAGGCAACTTGTTTAAACTGAAAACGCCGAACAAAGTTTCCATAGTTAAAAATATTGATCCAAATTCGAAATATGGATTAAATTCGGAATTAAAGGATAATTGTATTCATAGGTGGCACAGTGTACTTGGACATAGAGACATTGAAGTTGTTAAAACATTGGCATCAGGTGAACTCGTGAATGGTGTACAATTCGATAAATGTAATGAAGATTGCAAAAACATTCTAAACTGTGAAGTGTGCCTTCAAGGAAAAATGAGCCGAATGAAATTTCCACAAAAGTCGAAAAATCGTGCAACTAAAGTGCTGGGTTTGATACATTCGGACATTTGTGGACCCATGCAAACAAATACACCGTCAGGAAAGAGATATGTGCTTACTTTTATCGACGATTTTTCAAGATATACAGTGATTTATTTAATTGCGAATAAATCAGAAGCATTTGAAAAGTTTAAAGAATTCGTGCAGTTATGTTTGACAATGTTTAAAAGAAAACCAATGGTTATTCGTACGGATAGAGGGGGAGAGTATATGGGTGTGAATTTTGTGCAATATTTAAAGGAAAATGGTATTCAGTATCAAAGAACAGCACCATATACGCCACAACAGAATGGTGTTGCAGAAAGGAAGAATCGTACTCTGGTGGAAATGGCTAGATGCATGATAATAGAAGCCAAGCTTGAATACAAATTCTGGGGCGAAGCAATTACTATGGCAAATTACATACAAAATAGTTTACCAGCAAGAGATATTGAGAAAACGCCATATGAGAATTGGCTAGGTAAAAAGCCTAACTTTGATCGGATCAAACGTTTTGGGTCAAAGTGTTACACGCATATACCAGATGAAAGAAGACGAAAACTCGATTCAAAGGCAATTCAAACAATTCTTGTTGGATACGATATGGCTTCGAAAGCATACAGGTGTTTTGCACCATCAACAGGAAAAGTCATCGTTAGTCGAGATGTAAAATTCATCCACAAAGATAGCGACTGGAAAATGGATCAACAAGAAAAAGAAGAATTTTTTAGCGCGGATGAAAGTAATGAAGCAGAACTGAACGATGTATTACTACAAAGAGAAAACACGACAAGAGCAGCGGTTGATAGCGAAACAACAGAGGTTCGTAAATCTGAACGGTCAAATAAAGGTGTTCCACCCGAAAGGCTGATTCAAGTGATGAAAACAGTCAATGAAGAGATAATTGAACCAAAAGGTTATAATGAGGCAATTACCTTGAATCAAAAGGAAAAATGGATCGAAGCAATGGAGAATGAAATGTCTTCATTGAGGGAAAACAGTACATGGGAATTAGTGAAATTACCAGATGGTTGTCATGTAATTGGATGCAAATGGGTTTATAAAATCAAAACAGATGCCAATGATAAAATTCACCAGTTCAAAGCTCGATTGGTGGCACAAGGATTCTCGCAAAAGTTTGGATCAGATTATGATCACGTATTCGCTCCAGTGGTAAGACAAGCAACATTCAGGATTTTACTTACAATTGCGACGAATGAACAAATGAAAGTGATTCATATTGATGCGAAGTCAGCATTTCTCAACGGGAAACTGGATGAAACAATTTACATGAAGCAACCACCGGGATTCAAAGTTGAGGAAAAAGAAGATCATGTTTGCCTCTTGAGGAGGAGCATATATGGATTGAAACAATCAGCAAGAAATTGGAATAGGGCAATTCATCAGGTGTTGGTCGATGCTGGATATATTCAGAGCAAAAACGATCCGTGTCTCTACGTATTCACGATTGAAAGTAAATTTTGCTATGTTTTGATATATGTTGATGATCTGGTCATTTCTAGCAAACACGAAGAGTTATTACTGGAATGTGAACGAATTCTGGGTGAAAAATTCAAGATCAGTAATCTGGGTGAAATTAAAAATTATCTTGGACTACGAGTTAACAGGAACTCTCAGGGAAGTTTCGCATTAAATCAAACGGCATACATAAATAAGATCGTTAGTGATTTTGGCTTGACGGATGCAAAATCATCTGATCTTCCAATTAGCATTTCATATGATAAGGGTGGAGGTTCAGAAAAGCTACCCAACAATGAAAATTATCGACGATTAATTGGCTGCTTATTATATGTTTCGGTGAATACTAGACCTGATATATCAGCAAGTGTATCAATATTGGCACAAAAGGTTTCTGAACCAACGCAAGAGGATTGGATCGAACTGAAACGCTTACTTAAATACTTAAAGGGCACTGCAGATTTCTCGTTGATGCTTGGTGGTGCTGAAAACCAAAATGATCTTATCGGATATGCGGATGCGAATTGGGCCGAAAGCAGAGTCGATAGAAAATCCAATAGTGGATATGTTTTAAAACTATTTGACGGTGTAATAAATTGGAGTTGCAAGAGACAAACATGTGTTTCGCTGTCGTCAACTGAAGCAGAATTTATCGCCTTGTCAGAAGCATGCAAAGAAGTATTATGGGTTCGTCGCATATTAAAAGATTTTAATCAGCAAATGGACAAACCAACTATAATATTCGAGGACAATCAGAGCTGTTTAAGGCTAATTGAGGAGGAGAAATTTTCAGGAAGATCAAAGCATATCGATGTGCGATATTATTTTGTGAAGGACTACGTTGATAAACAAGTGGTCAAATGTATTTATTGTCCTACTGAAGAAATGGTAGCGGATTTGTTAACAAAACCTCTGTCAGCAGCTCGCATCAAAATATTAAGAAAGGAATGCGGTGTGATGAAATCGGAATAAGGAGGAGTGTTAGAATAGTATTCACGAATTTCATGTTTATTATTGTTGTATTCAATTGTTTGTTTTTTTATTAGAATATTTTGACGTTTTGACATATCATTCTAATAAGATTATTAAGTGTCAACACGTTTTATAGAGATTCATTAAATTTTAATTTTAAAATCAGAATAAAGGGACTTTTATTCAAAATAGTAGAACTAAATTCCACCTAATTATATCAGTTTTAGGTTCGAATCTAACTTTTTTTAATTTTTAGGTTGCGTTACTATGTGGTTATGGTGTAGAAACTAAGGAGGAGAATAAATTAGTTATAGATGAGTGGCTGTTTATTGGACATAATTATCCCAATTTACTTAAATTTCGCTATTTGGTGCAAAAATTAATTAATTGCCAAATAAGTAACACAAGCTATGTTTTGAATGCGTCTGACTATCGTGTAATGAAAGCTTTAAATTTAATTTTATCTTTGGGAGAAAGTATTCATGCAATGCCATCCGTCAACGGAACTGGGCGAATACCAAAATTATATTTTGGAAAATGTAATAATCAAAATCATTCCAAAAATAACTTGAATGTTGGAACCGATTATAGCTTTAATAATTTAAACATAGGCAGAACACCTAATTATAATAATGGAGATATATTTGATAACATTGGAAATTTTGAACTACCTTCTCCGTTAAGCAATATAGGAGAGAATTTCAACAGTTTTAGAAATAATTATTATAATTCACATAAAAGAGAGTCGAGAATTAACTTGACTTACTCTCAAAATAACTGTATGGATTCTGCCACAAATTTTAGTCCTAATCTTACAATGCAACCAAAGAACGGCGATTATAAAATGGCAGAGGAGGAATTGCCAAGTTCTAGTAAGCTGCTTTTAGATGCTATTGGGAAAGTTAGTCAAGAATGCTTGGTCAAATCTAATTGTATCGAAGATAAATTATTTTTTATAATCAAAGTTAATAATCATGAAGATTTGAATGATGGAATATATTTAGAAAAATGGTTAGTTTCTGTGCAAATGTACAATACAATTTTATCAATGCTTTCCGTAAGTATTAATTTATTATTATAAGATGTTTTCATCCGTAATTATATATATTTTTATTTCAGAACTATAACATTTACTTATTTTTTTCAATCGTTAATTCCAACAATTTTCAAGGATTTGCTCAAGTTATTGGTGTCAACCCAGATAATGTAGCATATTTATGTAAACTTAAATGGCTTAGCACTAACGTGGTTTCCTTTGCAACAATTAATTCGAGGTATGTATTTCAGCACATTTTATAACTATTTAGAATTTACATGTAAGGACGAAATTGCAGTATTAACAAAACAGTATTTAAACTTTTACAATTTGAACTAAACTTAGGTACCACAACTTAACAGTAATTTAGAATCTCTAAAAACTTTTTTAAAGAAAATATTTAATAAAAATTGTTTTATGAATTCAAACCCTCGAGAGTTGGGCCTCTTTTTATACATCATTTATATTTATACACAATTATACCTTTGTGGGCATAACTTTTTTCTGAGTAGTCAGATTAATTTGTTTTTTATTTCTATTCCAAGACCATACAGTACATGATATTATTACAAGATATTATTATATAGATGTAGATATTATTATCTATTACAAGTCAGTTTTTTTCTTTGTTTTCAAATTGTTATCAACAAATATTTCAGTTGACTGCGTCCGATCTCACGTTATACGTTGCAAACGTGTTGCTCATATCGTAATATTATTATATATTATTATTAAATTTTTATATTTTGTATTCATTTTAAATATAAAATAAATGTAAGAGGTTTCAATATATGATCTATACCTTTTCTTATTACTATTTATAATAAAATATTTGTAAAAAAACATCGTGTCATAAAAAATACGACACATTCACCCACTCATGTAACACATAGTGGCGCGCCTGCTGGAAGGGTAAATCATTGAATTGCATAGAAATTATTACAATTTTATTAGATGTCCGAGTTGTTTTACCAGTAACTGTATATTAAAATTATGAAATTATTTGAACGAATTTTTTCACTAAGAAAGCAATATACAAAAATCAAATTAAACATATTTATTTAATTTTAAAATTTATTTTATTTCATTTTCAGAAATTTGAGAAATACTGTAAATAATTTGCCTGTGTACTGCGCACAGGATGGGCAAAAAATTAACTATGAAACTGGTGTACAACTGGGGAATATGTTTTTTGAAGATGCCTTAGTTGACTGCCCCAGCAGACGACCTATACTGGGCAGGTATTAATAATTAAAGTTTAATATAGTTATAAATCGAACTGAGAAAATTTAACCAGTTATTTTTTATAATAAAATGAAAATAATTTACACTTAATTCGTTTTTAAATTTTTATATTTTTATTTGTGATCAGTTTCGGTTTCAAACAGCCATCATCAGACAAAATGTTAAAATTAAAATACAGTACAGTCTCGGTAATCCGAACTAATAGAAACTTGGCCTCATTTGGATTACAGAGAAGTTCGGATTACTGGATCAAGTTAAAAAACGAAATTTTTAGAACAATTGTTATTTTAAAAATAAACAAACCTCAAAATAAATACTACATACATATTCTACTATGCTTAGAAAAAGTAAAATTATTTTTTAGAAAAATAATTTGTAATTTCTTCGCAACCAATTCCTTTTCAATTGGCCTCTTCTTTAAATTAATCATACAAAAAATTTTATGAAATGGAACATAATTTTTACATGCCCATCTTAAAAAAAATGTTAAAACTATCGACAGCTTTTTGTAGTTAACAGTTTCAGCAGTTTATAGTGCTTATGTATTACATTACATACGTATCTTTTCACCTTAATCCTTTCTTCTGTAATCCGAATATTATTCTATAATCCGAATATTTTATTAGTTGTGTTCGGATTATAGCTATTTGTGCGGACTACTGAGTTTTTGTTCTTATGTTTGGATTACTGGATGGTCGGATTAGCGTGTGTTCAGATTACCGAGACTGCACTGTACAGGCTTGTTGAATTTTAATTTTATGAATAGCCTGTTTGTAGCCGAAAGTTGTTACAAATATAAACATTTCAATACGAGTTAAAACAGGACACCAAGGCGACGATTTTAAAAATTCAAGTTTTGGTTTTTTACATTTTCTCAGTGCTTTGGGTGTAGAAAATATATCAAATTTTCAATATTAACGAATTTACAATAGTTTTATTGGAATAATGCGAGATTGAAATAGGATGAATTGTAAAACATAAAATACGATTCTCCTGAAACAACATTTTCATAACTAGGAGACACGATATCTCGAACAATTTTTAACCAAATGATTTAAAATATGGACAAACTGTTTATAACAAAACTGTCTTTCGTTCATCATACGAAAAAAGGAAAAAAGTAAAAAAACCGACGATTTGAATATTTAAAAAATATTCTATGATGAATGGAAACTAGATCTATTAGGATCAAAATTACTCAAAATTTGTTAATTTATGAGATATCGCTCAATCAAATTTGTGTCTCCCAATACCCATTATTTTTTTGTGGAGAATCACCGCATAGTGCAACTATTAATATTTTCTGATGATTTTTTTTTATATGTTCAATATAATATAATATGCACTTTGGCTAAATAATAAATAAAAGCACTAAATTCATTATTTCTCTTAAAAAAAAATTATGAAAATAGATTTTTTTTCAGTCGCCTTGTAGTGTTTTCATTTTATTATAATTATAAATGTCGAAGCTGATTGTATTCATAAATTAGCGGCTCGTCGGCAATGTGGGTTGATCGAATATTAGTTAATAAAGACATGCAAAAGCATGGGTTGGGTTAAATCTATCAATCTTCACTGAAAATTTTACAAATATTATTCAACATTAATTATCTAATTTGTTTAATTTTAATTTTTCGATCTGAACTGCTTTGCCGACAATCGCCTAGGAGTGATGAGCTTAAACCTACCTCATATCAAATTGTGTTGATTATTTTTAAGTAATTTAAATTTTAGTGATATTACTGCAAGATCTGTACTATTTTACATTTGAATCATCCTTTTTAAGAATATTTAAAAAAAATTATTATTGTGATGTTTGTAAATTTTGAAGTATGTCATTAGCATCGATGACGTCATATTGGAATAAAAGTACTGAATACTGAACCGTTATCCTTTTATCAGAACTTGCAATGCTTTTTATCCTGACATAAACAAACTTACGTAATGTGTAATATTGGAATTTAATTTATTTATATATGTAGCAGTGATGTTAGACGTCATTAAATATGTATCTATGACGTGTATCAGTTCAAAATTTACATACAGCATATTACGCTTTTAATACCCACGTTACCTCAACTGATTCGAATACTGCATGCACATTTTTTAAACTTATTTTATTTTGCTGACATCTATTAAGTTTATCATTATTGTTGGTTATGTTTAACTTCTTTTAAGTTTAGTAGGTACTATTCTGTGATTTGATAATACCTGCGGCAAATTCACACTGCTCAACTTGATATTTTATATAAATTGATATTTTATGTTTTTACCTTTTACATTTTAGTTATACATAACAATTGTAACGTAACATAACAAAGTAGTGAAGAACGAGCTTAATTATAATATAGTATTTGTAAATCTTATTCCAATACATATAATGTGCATTGACGACATAACATTGGAACAGTGGTCTCCAAATTTTAAGCACTGCGACTACAACAGTTCAATATATTGAAACATCGCTAATATGATTGTATTTTGCATATTATACTATATGATAAATTGAAATTTAATTTTCATGTGGTGGTGATGATAAACATAGTCAAATTTGAATCTATGACCCATATTGGAATTAAATTTATATAAGCTATATGTTTAATTCTTATTTTATGTAATTAACAAATTTTAATAAAACCTAACAATTGGGAGTTAGGTGAAAATTTAGTAACGATTTTTTTGTTCCAAAGAGTTTTTGTAATGGATTTTATTATAATATCAAAGGAAAAAATTGAACAAGTTTTTGTATGGGATGCAGTTGCCTTACAATAGTCGGGTAAAAATTTTATAATTCATCGTCAATGTTTTAATAAACTCAATTTTGAAAACATTTTCAAATGAAAACATTTGACACCATTACCAAGTTGTCTTTCAAAGGCCAGTTGTAAAATTTCATTAAAATTTGTTAAACTGTAATGCTACGTAATTCGAATTTCAGTGAATATGGGTTACTTACATAAAAATGCATAGAAAATTTACACATCATGCTAGAGAGCATACGGAACTATTAAAAATTGAAAAAAATGTTTTATTTTAAATTTTACTTTAATATTAATATATTAATAATATTAAATATTTAATATTAATATTAGTAGGTTAGGTATTACTTTTTTTATACGTTTTATTAGCTCTCTTGAATAGTTCCATATTTTTAGTTGCGTGATATCGCAATTTGACCGATGATATAAACTTGGCAGTTTTTGAATACGCTTTACACTTACATATTATTTACATTAGGTAGAGTGTCTTTTTATTGTCTTAAATATTATATTTCTAATTATTATTCTACAATTTTAATTTTGTTTGTTTGCTTGCTTACATAAATGCTACTTGTTGCTTGTTGAGCTGCTCTTTGTGGTATTTTTAAATGATGGAAATATATTTATTTTAAAATACTGTGCAAAATGTAGACTCCTAATTATTTTTTGAATGGAAGAAGGCATGTTATGAAGCAACAAAATTTTAACATGATATAAGGAAACATATTTGTAGCATACTATTAAATTAGTTTAAACAAGTTGTGATAAAGATTTTTGATATTTAAATAGAAATTTGTTGAAAACATTTTCTGTAAAAAGCTAAATTTTGTACTAAAATTGTTCCATTCAACGTATAGATAGTTGCAATAAAGTTTTATTGTTCCTCTAAGTGTTGTACCTGACGTTGTAAAGATTAACTAAATATTTTTATAATTAATAATAGTTAAAAGAACTGATGTATAATAAGTAGAAAATAATTTTTAGTATTTTATTTATATCTTTTAAATGTATTATAATATTAGTCATTGATTTGTTATGTATTTTAATATTTAATTTGGTAGGATAGTCGGTGCGGTACCCTAAATTATTCTGCTTTTAAGCACAAGTTTTGCATATTTTAGCGCAACTGTTATTTAAACTTCACAAAGTGCTTCCAATGCCAATAATTTGTTAAATGTTTTTCATGTTAAGACTGAAGTATTGTTGCAGGTTTTTTTAGCATTGTAAAATATTAAACCGATATTATAATATTTATCTTTAGAAGTCAAAACTACTGCTTACGAGTAGTTTGTTATAATATTACTGAAAATATTAAACTTGTTAATATTCATATACTATTAACGCACGAATATAAACATTTTTAGATTGGTATGTTTTTAACCTTCAAGTAGTGTGATCAATTTTTTAACGCTTGTAATCTTATGGACCCCTGCTGTATGAATGAACCTCTTCATGTATTGAAATAAATAATAAGTTTACAAGTTAGTGTAAACTTAGTTAACTTAGTGGAACATGACTTCTAATTTATTTTAATCTTGGGTATCTAAATATTTTCCATATACAAGCAAGACTTTTGCTTCTTTTGTTGATATATTTTTACTTTATCTTATCTACTTTACAGCTATTACTATATCTACTTTGATTTATATAAACTATGGAAAATATAAGTAAATGTTTACCTGTGTTTTCATGTCCAATTAATTCAAACTAAACATCACATTTTGGGAACTTCCCTTATTTGAGATTATAAACAGTTTTTCACTTCTTAGCTACAATTAATTGATCTTAACTTTTCTATTTTTCTAATTTTAATAATTTAAATATTTATTTGTTTATTTCGTTACAAATATGTATAAAATATAATATAACAATAGCAAAATACAGTACGAAGCACTTGTAAACTTAGGAATCGTTCATAAATTACGTCACGCAAGTTTGAGCATTTTTTTGCCCATCCCCATATCATCGTTACTTTTGGCATACCAACGTATATCTCCAAATATTACTTTACATATCTTTGCACCCATCTTCTGAAAGAACGCTGTGTTTTATATTTTAGTTCAAAACTGGAAAAAAAAATGGAATTTTCTCAATTTATTTCAACAGAGTCAATTCAACAATATAGTTTTTGGTATTTTTTGAGTTAATATAAAAATTTCATATGATCTTATAAGTTGTATTTCAAGCTATCATTTTTCATATCGAATTTTAAAATTATGCTATTTGTCATCAAATATTTTTATTTTACCGCACCGATTAACTGTTACTATTGATAATACAACTATGATTAAGGATTTTTTATTAATTGTAAAATTAATAAAAATCAATTTACTACATTATGGTCATTTTTTTGATGCTCAGTTAAGGCTAACCAAAAATTAAACTGTCAATTTCTACTTTTTGTTGGTTGAATTGAATGGTTAATTTGAGATTAACTGAACATTGGAAAACTGGCATATTCAGTTCATGATATTCATATACTAGAAACTGTTATTTTATGTAATTATTTATTCATTGAAAAAGATACAATAAAAGTTGAAATTTATGTTTTTGAAAGAGGAGTTGTAACCAAAGTTACTTTTGAATAGGTAATTTTGTCCAGTCCTGTTTAACAGTTTACGTATACGTATGGTTTTTGAATATAACCGACTGATTTTTATTTAATTATGCTTAATTGAGGTTTGTGTTCTAATAAGTGTTGTGCTTTCCTAAAACGCTTTGTAAATATTTTGCAATACCTGTTTTTTTTATCTTACATTAGGAAATTTTTATTTATACACCCAAGAGAATATTTATGTATGTATATTTCTATATACTATTTTTAATTGTGATATTACTGGACGTTAATGTTGGATGTACTTTTTGTTTTTTTTATAATAAAATGAAGATTTATGCAAATTTTACTTTGGTTTTATAATTATTATTTTATTCTGGCAGCTAAATGTTGTGTCCTGCAAATCCATTTTACTACCATACAAATTTTGTACTAATGGCTGTATTACAACATGCAGGTTTTTGTACCAGAAGCTGTACAAGTGTTGGAATTTGGTGTACTTTATTCTGCATAAGAGTTGCACAGCTTCTTGTACAATAAATTGCATAGTGTAATACAGTAATGAAAGTTTACACATTTCATCAACACCACAGCGTACTGGATCTTTGCTTTGTACCTTCTTCAGGTTCTGAAAATAATAATAATAAAAAATCTCTCGAGTAAATAGTAGTTATTATAAACTAATTAAAAAGAATCTTATACACTAATAATGATAAAAAAATAATTGAAGTAGAATAATCACATTAATATTGTTCGTTACGTTAGCACTCCCGTTTTTTGAATACTTAAGTTTGAATACTCACGCACCCCCTACACCAGGGGTTCCTAAACTTTACAGACGACGGAACACTAAACCAATACCTTTTATTTTATGGAACCCCATATCATCAATAAGCTTTTTTTATTTTTAGCGTTTTAGCATATTTTTAGGAAACAATTGAAGGTGACAATTGAGGAACGGGATAATATTTATAAGCGTGGTATTATTTAATTTTAATAGCTAATATTAAATAATTTTGGCGGAACCCCGACGACTGTTCTACGGAACCCAGTTTGGGAATCCCTGCCCTACACTACCCTTAACATGCCTTATATTTTCCACAGGTTCGTAACTGATCTGAGCAGTGGCTTTTGAAAAACTTAGGATTTTGATCTTTGTGGTGCTGATAATGCAAAATAGGGTAGTTTCTATTTTTTAATTATTTAAACATTAATAATTATGTACAGTTGTGGTTAGTGGTTTGCTATAATAGAGGGCGACGACTAAAAATGTGAGGTAAACGTGTAATTCTACTTATATTATTAAAAAATTTATTCATTGTTGGCAATAATAATGAACTAAAAAGTTTTTAGTTCTGAAAAGTGTGTAGTGCATTTTTGGGTTCTCTAAAATATTGATATGAGTAAATTTATTTGGTTGGGTACACAAGGGTTAAAAAAATTTTTTTATTGGTTGAATTGTTTTAACTAGAGCTGGTATTTATATGCACCAAAATACTAGAAATATGCGCATTTATATGCACCGAATTTCTCTAAAATATGCATTAAAATTTATAAAAAAAGAGAAAATATACATTGACATGCAAACTAAAAAATATTTTTTCTTCAAATTTCTATAGGAATACGAGTTATATTTCACTATAACAATAATGTAGTTTAGATAAAGATTATTCATAAAGATCAGCTTCCAAGTGCATTCACCAGATGTTATTGAACGAAGAAAAGTAACGTGTGAACTGCTGAATGGAAGATTTCAGAAATATTAAGAAACAAGAATTGTAGCTTATAAAAAAGTTTTAGTTTTCAGTAGTTTAGAAATAGTCTTGTAGTTAACAGTAAAATTTGTAATTTCAATAAATAAAAATTTTGAGTTTATTTAAAAATTTAAATTTCTATTCAATAAACGTAATTGGCGCAATCGGTAGGATCGAATTTCCCGAATTCAGAATAAAAATCGTCTGTTTTGGGAAGTCACTTCTGCAAAACGTGGATAAAAATCGCCACAAAACACGGTCGCGATGTAAAAAGTGAAAAACTTCACATAATCCATTTCAACATCGCCTCTCAAAATCGAGGAACCATAATTTAAGAAAATTCGGTGCAACAGTCGAAATCCTGGGAGCCGACCGATCGACGAATACAACGTGGTAGATAGGAATCGCTACCAACGAAGTACAACTCGTTCGAAAACCTTAGCTTAAGAAAATCAACAAATGAATTCGATACAGGAAATAATCATTATATCGTAAGTGCTAGAAATTAATTCATAAATCAAATTTTACTAACATAATCCTAATAAATAGTTATAACTTTTAAATTTAATTAAAATACGCGAAGTTTATAAATTAATATAAATAGAATATTATATTGAAAGGATAACGTTAAACGTAATATTAGTATTTTAAAACGATTTAATTTCAAAACATTAATTATATTATATATGATTCACGAACTCGAAAAACAATTGAAAAATCTAAATTTAATTGAAACAAACATGACTCCTCCACCTCAAGATACAACAGCTCGATCAATTAACTATCAATTTATTAAATTATACATATTTGGATACCATAACACCTTATGATAGAAATTCGTATACGCTTAACATTTTTCTAAATTCGTGTACACAATTTTTAATTAACTTTTTCAATACTGAAACTTTAAATGATCCCATAAACCAATTTTTGTTGAGAGCAATTTTAGGTAAACTCACTGGCCGAGCATTAATGTTAATTGGCAACAGATCCGAAATTAACGATTGGGAATCTTTAAAAAAAGCATTAAAATTAAATTTCAGCGATCAGCGCGATATTGATTGCTTAGTACAGGATTTAATTTTATTAAGACCATTCAAAACAGAAAGTCCATATGATTTTGGTACCCGTTGTCAAGACGCTAGAAGTCTTATTTTAACGAAAATTGATTGTAGCGATTTAATCGAACCTGAAAAACGTTTACAGATCAAAAACTACGATGACTTAGCATTAAAAACTTTTATTAGGGAATTTAACGGACATATTCAAAATAACGTAAGATTGAGAAACCCAGACACACTAGAAAAGGCAATGACTTTAGTAATTGAGGAAGAAAACTTTTTGTATTTTACGCAGCAAAGTAATACCTTGCACGTAAAAAATTCTAACACGTCAACACAAAATTTTAGATTCACTAAACCCAATTTTCAAAACGCGAGAATTAATAATAATCCCCAATCTAAACCAGTTATGCAAAACCCTTACTCAAATTTTCAACCCAAAACAAATTTCCAAAATTTTAAACAAAACCAAACTTCTAATAATTACAGTAATTTCCAAAATCGACCAAATTTTCAAAATCATAACGCAAACAAAACCCGAATGCAAATTTCAGACCAGTAAATAACTTTCAAGCATTTAGACCAAACTTTCAAAACCCCAATTCAAGTTTTCAACCCAGACAAAATTTTCAAAACATGAACCAAAACTTCACCCCAAGATTCCAAACGAGACAAGATTCGATGAGATCGACGATAAAACCTACACCTATGGATGTAGATAGTTGCAGAACTTTTAGTAAACCAGCGAATTTGAACTTTCACTTAAACTTTGACCATGAAAATCAATACGAACAATCTTTTGAACCTAATTTCGAGCAAACTTTTGATAACTATGAACGAACCTATGACAACCCGACAAGTCAAAATTTTGAAGTAAAAGAAATGATCGAACATTTTGAACAACCCATTACAAATAACAAATTTACAAACCAATTAACCGAAAATTTTGAAGACGAACAACCGACTGAAAATTTTCTCTCGGAGGACAGTCAAACGACCGGAACGTAACTATAAAAGTGAACAATATCCAAAAATCAAATCTACCTTATTCCCGAACTTAATGCTAAATTTTTAATCGATATCGGAAGTACTAGGAGTTTAATGAACCCGGAACTTTTAAATAAATATTTTAAAAATTTTATAACATCAGAAACATTTCAAATTCAAACTGCCCATGGTCTATCACGACATGACAAAATAATTTATACCACGGTACCCAAAATTTTCAAATGTAAGGTAAAACATAAATTTTATATCTTTAAATTTTCATCGAAATTTGATGGCCTTTTAGGTTTTGACCTAGTAACCCAACTTTAAGCTAACATCGACATACAAAATAAAATCCTTTCGACTCCATTAGTAACTATTCCCATACTTCAGACGGACGATGATAAAAATTTCCCAAATAATACTAAAAGAATCAAATATTTTAATTATAATCTAACTATCGATTCTGGAACTAAACAGGTCGTTAAAATCCCGGTAAATCAAAGTAATGGAATAGGAATTTTGCAATATCAAAAATTTAAGAAGGGTGTCGCAACCCCCAAAGCAGTTGTTAATGTGATTGATAATTTTGCCACTACTACTATAAATTTGAACGATAATCCCATTACATTAAATTTTAAGAAACCTTTAGATATCGAAACTTTAAATATAGTCGAAATTAATTTCATTGAAAAGATGGAAACCGACGAAAATTTAAGTCACGTCCAGAATAATATTTTGAAAAAAAATCTAAAAACCCACGTCTAAATCATACGAACAAAGAAGAAAATAAATTAATTCGAAAATTATGTTTCGAATACAGAGACATATTCTATTGCGAAAAACTTCCATTGACCTTTACAAACCAAGTTCGGCATAAGATCAAATTAAAAGACGAATCCCCAATTTATACAAAGTCTTACAGATACCCCGAAATACACAAAAACGAAATAAAAACTCAAATAAATAAAATGTTAGAACAGGGCATAATTCAAAATTCAAATTCTCCATTTTCTTCACCAGTTTGGATCGTACCAAAAAAAATGGATGCTAGTGGAAAAAGAAAATGGAGGGTTGTTATTGACTATAGGAAATTAAATGAGCAAACGGTCGACGACAAATATCCCATCCCCAATACCAATGACATTTTAGATAAGCTAGGTAAATGCCAATATTTCACTACATTGGACTTAACTTCAGGATTTCATCAAATTGAAATGGATCCTGATGATATTCCTAAAACAGCTTTCTCGGTCGAAAATGGTCACTACGAATTCCTCAGAATGGCCTTTGGCTTAAAAAACGCGCCGACTACATTTCAAAGAATTATGGATAACATTTTGAGGGGAATCCAAAACGAAACATGTTTAGTGTATTTAGATGACATCATAATATTTTCAGTTTCCTTGCAAGAACATTTAGAACGACTTAGAGAAGTATTCCAAAGATTAAGAAACGCAAATTTCAAAATTCAATTAGATAAATCCGAATTTTTAAGAAAAGAAGTCGCATATTTAGGGCACGTTATAACCCCCAATGGAGTAAAACCTAACCCCGATAAAATTCAAGCCGTGTTAAATTACCCATTGCCGAAAACGACTAAAGAAATCAAGGGATTTTTAGGTCTTCTCGGATACTATCGTAAATTTATCAAAGATTTTGCTAAGTTGGCAAAACCTTTGACAATTTGTTTAAAAAAGGGAAAGGAAATTAAACACACACCCGAATTTATTAATGCATTTAAAAATTGTCAAAAAATTCTAACCAATGACCCTATCTTACAATACCCGGATTTTTCTAAACCCTTCATTTTGACTACCGATGCTTCAAACGTGGCCTTAGGAGCAATTTTGTTGCAAGGACCAATCGAATCAGATCGTCCAATAGGATACGCTTCACGTACTTTAACAGAGACCTTATCTTTAACAACTAATAACGATATCCCAATTTTAGAAGAACCAATAGACAATAAACCCAATCAAATAATCGTTCTACCATACCGCGATCAAATAATGAATGTTACCAACGACAATTACGAAAATTTTAAGATTCTAACATTAAAAATTCCAAAAGAACTTAATGAGTACTTAATTCTTAAATTTTTGCAAACTTACACCACAATCTGAAATACTTACTACATTTACTTTCACACGGAAAAACTATACCATGATTTTTGTCAAGTGTATTTGAAAAGGTTTCTTTGAAATAGGCCCGAAATTAATTCGTGTACAAAAAAATTAAACCTAATAAGAGAACATGGCGAACAATTGCTTTTGATAAGAAACCATCACGAAGGAAAAACAAACCATCCCGGGATTACTGAAACCTTAGAATATCTAAAACGAAATTACTTTTGGAAGAATATGAAAGTCGATGTTACCAATTATATAAATTCATGCAATATTTGTCAAACAACAAAATACGCGCAAAAAAGGGCATATGTACCGTTAATGATCACTGAAACTCCGAGTCGTCCATTTCAAATTTTGCACATAGATAATATATTCACGTATAACAAAACTTAGTATCTAACCATTATAGAATTGTTCTTACAAAATGATTTTACCAAAAATACGTAAACGACCACAAGGAAAAGACTAACATTGTATATGACAAAGTTAAAGAAAAAATTTCAGAAACAAAAATTGAAACAATAAACCGACGCAATACTCAAGGTAACGAACAAGACATTTTCAAAATCGGAAAAGAAGTAAAAAAATGTATGTATAATATTTTTTCATTAAAGTACATTATAAGCTCATATTAATTAATAGTTTTATTTATCTACTTCAATTATTTAACCACTAAAGTGAATTATTAACGGTTTTACCAAATTTTCTTTTTTTTATCGGTAATCCGGACAGGGTCCGGTCACAATTAATCCGGATTATCGACGCTCTACGTACTTATCTTTCCTCTTTTTAAAATTTTTAAAACAATAAAAAGTTACAATTTTTGACGCAGGTCTTCATGGACATCCATTTAAATAAATCTAATAATAATAATAATATTTCGCAAAACGTGAAATAAATCTGTTCTTGAATTTTTGTAAGATACCTAATCGTATGTTATTAATTATAAATGTAATCACTAATCAGTATGTTGGCGTTGGTAACTCGATACCATGTTTACTTTTTCACACTGCTCTGAACGATTATGCATTTGAAATAAACCTTGCATTACCCCTGCAATATATGCAATTGCATGGAAAAAAATCATAAAATGGTACATTTTATCGTGAAAGTTATAGCTCGATTAATGACCAAAAAAATTTCCAATTTTTTTTAATCTACAGGTAAAGGTTTATTCTAGTTCGGTAAAGAATTTATTTTTTGATATCTAATATAGATTTTAATACAGAAGCGCTGAAAGTTAGACATATTTTAGGGGGTTATTACTTAAAAAGTCGTTTTATTTTTAAAATTTTAATCTTTTACCGAAATAGTTTAATGGTTTATCTAATTAATTTTTTTTAAATCATTAAAAATATTTATTATTAACGGCAGAAACTTAACTTATCCAAGACACTGCATTAAATGCTACAATAGTGGCGCCTTAATAAACTCATTCAACAACCCAGATTTCCTACTAATAAACAAGTTTTCGAAACAATACCCGGAAATATGACGCAAAAAGTTCCATGCAAACCTACACCAATATCAGTTAAAACTTCAACGTACTCCAACAAGCCAAGATTAAATCAATTTTAACTCACAAACAAGCCCACATTTACCTTTATTACATACCGAAATAGAAAACGAAGATTACTACGGACATAGTACTTACGAAAACGAGACATTCGAAGATAATATGTATGAAAACTACAATGAAAATGAAGAAACACAAAAAGAAGAATTTTTGTTAAGTCGTTCAGACATCTTAAAGCCATGCAAACTGAAATACAACAGAAACTACAAAAATTATAAGATAATAAAATCATAAGACCCTCAATTTCACACTATGGTGATATGGTTGTATGGATAGTCCCAAAAAAACTGGACGCTAGCGGAAAAAGAAAAGGTACAATGGTAATAGATTACCGAAAATTGAATGATAAGACAGTAGAAGACAATTATCCGTTACCCCGAGTAGAAGAAATATTAGACAACTTTGGCAGATGCATGTACTTCATAACACTAGATCTAGCCCAAGGATTCCACCAGATAGAAATGGATTCCGAATCTATAGAAAATCAGCGTTTACAGCACGGTACATAATATAGTAAGGTAATCCAACGCTGCACTCTTTACGTGCATTGGAAATGAAACCATAATGTACCACTGTGCGAGTGAACAACCGGCGAGGGAGATGTCCGATAAGGCACCAATGCACGAAATGAATGCATAGTAAATGATATGTAATAATATGAGCATGTTACTAGTTTCGTTGTTAATGTTGAAAAACATTTTTTTGCAGAGGATATAATACGTGAAGTGAAAACAGAAACCTATTCGGTGAGATTTTACTTTATAAGAAGGCCACTGATAAAACAAAATCAAAATTGCATCGGTCGTAAGGTGATTGTAATCGTAATTTATTTAACTAATAAACAGTTTATTTCGGTTTCTTTGTATTTTTTTTATAATTAAATTTTCTTAAATTTAAAATAATTTAAAACTTCGCCGAAAGCTAAAATATAACGTTGATTTTTAATTCTTTAATTAATTTGTTACATTGAAGTTTTTAATATTCTTAATTTTCACAAGTTAAGAATTTATAAACGTTATAAACTTAATAGTCCAATAGTCTATTTAATTTTAATTTTTAAGTTACCACTGGTTATTACCACCTTATAATCAACGAACTGATATTTTGATAAAATAAACATTCGAATTTAAGAACATTTAATAGTGTAAACAATTTATTGCGTTCGTTTTTCTTGCGAACTTTTGTGTTGTGTATAATTATAATATATTTATAATATTATAATTTTTTTTTGTACGGTAGGTAATAATAATTAAATAAAACAATAATTTCAAAAAATTATTTTTCTTTGAGTTTAAGACCGTGGTTTAAGATCATCTTACTACGATAAACAACGCATCGCTCGCTTGCGTGGTACTTTGTGCTCTATCCTTGTCGTGGACGAAATTGTTTCATGTAAACGTAAATCAAAAGATTGCAGTTTACAGTAAACAATGGCAACTACGAATACCTTAGAATACCAATCGGATTAAAGAACGCTCCTGCATCATTCCAGAGAATGATGGACCACTTATTAAAGGATTTCCTTTACAAATTCTGCTTTGTTTACATGGATGACGTATTCATTTTTTCCAAATCTTTACAAGAACACTTCAATCACATTCAACTAATATTCAAATGTTCAAAAGAAGTGAACTTCAAGGTTCAATTAGATAAATCCGAATTTCTATCAAAAGAAGTAAGATTTTTAGGACGCGTAATAACACCCGAAGAAATCAAGTTAAGCCTAATAAAAATTGCTACAATACAACAATATCCAATACCAAAAACGATCAAAGAAATTTGATCCTTCCTAGATCTGGTGGGTTATTATCGTCGATTCATTGCAAACTTTGCAAAAATTGTTTCCCCAATGACAAAATGTTTAAAAAAGGATCATAAAATAGACATACAAAATACAGAATATGTAAAGAATTACTGACAAATGCACATATTGGGCGTTGAAGCCAGTGGACGCGAGGGACTTCCACGGCCCTGCAATTTGTGTAAGGGGTCCTGGAACCCGACCACAAGCTTTGGTGATTTGATTTTTTTTAAATTAGAATTTAAATAAAAAAAAAAACAGGAGGGCGAATAGAGAAAAAAAAGGAAGTTCAGAAAAATAACAACGACGAAAGAGGCAAAAAAGCAACGGTTGCAAAAATAAGTGGATCTACAAAAAAGTTTCAGCAGCAAAGGTTGTCATTGAAATTCCGCAACCCATCGCGCTGTAAAAAATGATATCCAAGTTTGGTATCAAAATATGACACGCGAGTTTATGGAAAATAAAAGTGCATCCAAATTTATTTGTACCGAAATTTATATTAGTGCTTCTATTACCAGATATCACCTTGAACCATTCCAGCCGACTGACGCGCCGATTGAAAAGTCATAACAATTTTATTTGAAAATTTACTTAGCACGTTTACCGTTTTAATTTCTAATTTATAATTTTGTTCATTTATATTTCATGTAATGTTGTAGTAGTAGTAAATTTACACAACCAACACACCTTTGTTGAAGGAAAGAAAGCTTGTTTCAATTTACGAGTAAATAAAAAAAAACCTTTTATTTGTAAAAATAATAATAATAATACTTGGGCAGAGGTAAACTCAGCTGCTTTAGATATTTTAATCCGTTTTAATCCTTGGAGATTAAGCTTAACCTTAAGCCGTATAGGTAAACTCAGTCTGGTAGTTTAAATCCTCTTAGATTACCTAAATAATTTTAATCGGATTAAGCTTAGGCTTAAGCTATATAGTCGCAAAAATAAAAAAAATACATAAAAGTTAGACTTAAAAAAAAAGTCGAAAAAAGCTTGATTATTTTGATTATCCTGGTAACAATGGTAATAAATTACGATAATTACTTTCAATTAATTACTTACTTATTAATAATAATTATTACTTATTATTTCCGATTCAACTTCTTAACGTTTATCGAGTAAATAGTTTAAATCGATGGGAAAATGTGTAATATTTTTAAGATCACAACGCGAAATTCGATATTCTACGCCCAACATAGTTGGGCAACAAAGTTCGTACAAAAGTTCGTATGATCGTACAGAACATCTCCAAGAACATTTACCACTTTTGCTTTGGTAAAACTCTGAACAACTTACTATCAGTGACATAAACTGCTACAGTTGATAGTATTACCAATTTTAATAAATTAAAATTTGAATAAAACTGTAATCAAATGAGTATCCAATCACACATTGGAGTTGGTTGAACCCGTCCCTGGTTACCTAGTTATAATTAAACCAAGAATATAATTTCTAACGCATTGTTATTGGTTCATTCAATTTTGTTTTTGCTAAATTTGTTTTTAGCAAATTTTGCTGAAGAAAAATCTTAAACTAAAACTAACCTACATAACCGATCCATGTCTTCGCGGGAATATCTCCTTTTACTGTAGTCTTTAAAAAATTGGTAATAAACTGATACCACAAAGTTCCAAATATTATACGTCACGCATACATGTAACACCCCCTCTATGGGGGAGGTTTCGTTATTCCCTAATTTTGTGCAATAAAATCAGAAATGCCACAAATCACATAAAAATGTATTACATATGTATATAAATATTTTTTTACAGAAAACAATAGATACAAACACTAATTCTTAAAATTATACAAAAATATATTTTGTGAAGTTAACTTTACAAATTCTAATGTTGACACTTTCCCATTATTGAAATCATTAATTTTGTTTTGAAGATATTCTTGCCTTTTCCGAGTGTTCGAATTGGGTACATATGGCTTGTGAATACTTTGTAATTTTATATATATTTCATTTTCAAAATGAATAAGAAAATTAATGAAAACAAATATAGAAGGATGTTGAGAATTAAAAGATTTGCTAATATGCGAATGGAACGATTCGCATGCGTTAGTGGTGCGAGCGGCACTTGCTGTTTTTGTTGCCCATAAATGGGGTGGAAAAAAGGCATCCTCTGATATGTAAGTGTTCCGCTTGAAAGTCTTCGAGATGGCTCTATAAAATGTCTCATAAATTTGTCGTAAAAAAATTGTCGCGATAGCATATTGTTTTCATAGCTAGGTAGATAACATAAAGAACTTTCTTCGTATCTCGAAGATTCCCCCCCCCCCCAAATAAATTAACTACGATAAAAAAATGGATATTTCTATTGATATAGAAAGCATAATCGACGTAAATTCTCGTTTTAGCCCACCCAAAATATTATACCTGGTTGCGCTTATGTTCGCAAAGAACCAACCAACCAACTGCTTATGGTTCATGGTTCCATATCATTCAAGATCCAACGCGACATATATATATATATATATTGCTATGCCCCCAACGGTATAAATTGCCAAAAACCACCCACTACCGAAAAACGCCTCGCTGGAGCGCACACATCTTTGAACATGAGACTCTCGTGAAATCTTAATGAATAAAACAATAATATGTTGTTAAATTTTTGATTTAATTACTCAAATTAGTTATAAAATTCTCCAAAAATACCAATCCAATCCTCAATATTTACTTGAATTGAAGCAAAATAGTACAGATGTTTTTATATCTTTGTCTTACATAAGATCGATTAATATCTGACCAGAAGCCGTATAGCTAAATTTTCAATTTATTTAAATCGTAATTATTTCAACGTAGCTAACTGAAAATTTAACGTAATGACTCAATTTATGAATAATAATGAAATTTATAATCTCACGATGAAGTTTTTAAATTGTTTAAGAAAATGTTTAAGTTTTATTTCACAATAATGCGCTCACCCTGTACTTAAGTTGGAAGCGGCCTCTCTCGGTGATCACTTTGTTGTTGTTCCTCACATTTAAAACGGCTACTGATGGTTTGAAAGTTTTATTTGTGTTGATTTTTATTTTTGTGCACTTATTCGATGATTCTACTTGTAAATTCATCCTTGTTTACTTATTAATTCACTCTTCATTTACGGTACGTAACATTAGCTTTATTTTGTTGATTGCGACATTTGTAAATTTAAACTAATTTTTCATGATTGCAGGTTAAATTTTCATATTTTATGGAGACACAATTTAATCAACTTACACGTTTGGTGGTCTCAGTCGCAATGTCCTTTTTTTTATTCTGCGCATTTTGTTCTTACCATTTTCAAAATTACCAATTTACAAACATAAAACAACGGCGCGAAATTCGATCGGTGAGTATTAATTTTCGTTGTTACACTTTCTCTTTTTAATTTTTAAACACTTTTATTTTAAGTTTTAGGCCCTAAATGCATTATCATTTACAGTCCTGATCATTATTAATCATCATCCTCTCATTCGAAGATTTGTGATCTAATAACATCTTTATTCTTATACAAAACTATGAAATGATCTCAAATAATTCATCGGTTAAGTATTTATTTTAGAAATTTATAACTAAAGCTTTCCTCTTTTAGGATTATACTACAAGTCATCATATTATTTTATTTTATTTTAAAACTTAATTTCTTCTCATCGGGTGATGAAATTTAAACAACTAAAATTACCGTAAAGGCTCATAATTAGCTTAATTTAGTAAAAAACATGACATTAAATACCCCCTTTATTTTTTTTTTAAAAATTTTTAAGTGTTAACTGAAATTTTTCTAAAACAAAATAGCTAAAGTCTTGTTTTTTTTTTTTTTATTATTTTTATAATTACTAAAATTTTATAAATTCAATCAAACTAAAATCATAATGGCAATTTCTATCAAATATTTACAAACTTACAAAATAACTAAATTTTCAACTACATTTAAAAAATAGTTTTCAATTTAATAATTAAAACAATTAATTTTTATCTGATATAATCCCTTATTAAAATAAATTATGTAAAATCGTTTTTGAAACCAATAATTTCAAGAAAATCTGAGTTATTATTTTCATTCAGTTTTAAACTTTCTTCCAAAATATTGAACAGTTTTAATAAACCTTTTTTTTTTGTTTGATGATTAGCAATAAAATTTTTCAAAATATAACTTAGTTTTAACATGTTACTTGTTTCATGTTGGCAATTCAATTTATTTTTATAACTTCTTTATCAAAATTTTCTTTTCCTTTAACAAATCGCTACTGTTTTCTTCAAAATAACTACCCCCTTATCTAAGTCTCCAATCCTCTTAAAATACACATCATTAATACAATATCAATTATTAAATTATTTATAAATCACCAACTTTTAAATCTACTAATACATTTTAAATTCCAAACAGTAATAATTAATTATCAAAATTATCAACTTTAATTAAAAATCTTTATTATAATAATCCTTGCCTAAATTTTAACTTGTTCCATGTTTTTTCATCAAATCAGAATCTTGAATTTTGTTTATTTTGCCACTGTTTTTAAATCATCTCAATTTTATTTATTTTGGAAATCCAATTTATTTTTATAATCATCATTGTCAATCATTAATTTTAATTAGTTTCAACTTTGTTTTACCCCTATATCAATTTTTCATAAACGAATAAAAGTTATTTTAAATTTTACAATTGAAAAATAATAACGTTAAACTATCAAAATTTTTGTACAATAAATCACTATCTAATCAACCATAATACCTTTAGATAAATTTTAACCTATGAAACTAAGTTTTATATTTTACCCAGCAAATATTTTCATCAAAATCCATTTTCAAGCACTTCATCATAAATAATTCAATTTAATGTTTATTAAATTATTATTAATACAAAAATAAAACACCTCGCCACTTATATTTCCATCGGCCCAATCTTCCTATCGCTTTTAGATGCGACCATTTTTTTTCTTCACCTACTATCTTCTTTGTCATTATTATCATATCATTTTCAAAATCTTTATTTGCCATTTCGGTTTTATTTTCATCCAATTTTTCTTGATTTTCGTCTTGTTGGTCGTTTTCTTGTAAATTTTGTTTTTGCTCTTCATTCTCTTCTTCCGGTTTATCATCACAATCTGTTTTATTTTCTTCCTGCTTCCCATTTCCAAAGTTGTCTTGCATTTTTATTTCCAGTTTTTCTATCACATTAATATCATTTTCTAAAACTTCATTTGTCTTTATAACTAAATTTTCATTTTCTTCAAGTTCATTTTCACTGTAATTTTTCATTATTATCGCATAATTTTCCGAATTCTTATTCGACTCTTCAGTTTTATTTTTGTCACACTTTTCCTTTGTCACCAATTTCTGTAATTCTTTATTAATTGTTATTGCAATTTTATCATAATTTTCGTTAATTTCCCACTTTTTGTTTTCCATGTTAATTACATTTTTATCTTGTAATTTAGCTTCCGATTTTTTCCAATTTTCTTCCATCGTGTCAATTTTGTTACTTATTTTTGTATAATTATCCTTCATCTCTTTTTTTAAGTCATCATTATTGTCATCCATTTTTTTGTTCATTTTTTCATGAAAATAAGTTAATTGTTTTAAGACTTCATCCCATTTTTTGTCTTCCATTTGGGTGCTATTTGCATCCGGGTTAAACTGAGGACTGTCTTCAATGTTTGGTTTTTCCATTGTAAATTATTGAATTAATACGTTTTAATTTTCAAAACAAACGCGTTTATAATTTTAAAAAGGAAAAACTATAAAAATTGAATTTTATTCTCAAATAATCCTAAATGAGTTCAAATTTATTTTTAAGGCGTGAACATTTGATAAAATTTTGTGCCACATTTGTTTGTTAGCCACATTTGTTGTTAGCCACATTTATTGAAAATTTATAGAAATGACCACATTCGTTGACAAATTTTATCAAAATAGACAAATGTGCATGAAAATAATCTTTTAATTTTTAATTCTCAGGGTCTACAGTGAGTTCCAAGTTAATTCGAGCCCCACGTTAAGGGATGCCAATTAATGCTATGCCCCCAACGGTATAAATTGCCAAAAACCACCCACTACCGAAAAACGCCTCGCTGGAGCGCACACATCTTTGAACATGAGACTCTCGTGAAATCTTAATGAATAAAACAATAATATGTTGTTAAATTTTTGATTTAATTACTCAAATTAGTTATAAAATTCTCCAAAAATACCAATCCAATCCTCAATATTTACTTGAATTGAAGCAAAATAGTACAGATGTTTTTATATCTTTGTCTTACATAAGATCGATTAATATCTGACCAGAAGCCGTATAGCTAAATTTTCAATTTATTTAAATCGTAATTATTTCAACGTAGCTAACTGAAAATTTAACGTAATGACTCAATTTATGAATAATAATGAAATTTATAATCTCACGATGAAGTTTTTAAATTGTTTAAGAAAATGTTTAAGTTTTATTTCACAATAATGCGCTCACCCTGTACTTAAGTTGGAAGCGGCCTCTCTCGGTGATCACTTTGTTGTTGTTCCTCACATTTAAAACGGCTACTGATGGTTTGAAAGTTTTATTTGTGTTGATTTTTATTTTTGTGCACTTATTCGATGATTCTACTTGTAAATTCATCCTTGTTTACTTATTAATTCACTCTTCATTTACGGTACGTAACATTAGCTTTATTTTGTTGATTGCGACATTTGTAAATTTAAACTAATTTTTCATGATTGCAGGTTAAATTTTCATATTTTATGGAGACACAATTTAATCAACTTACACGTTTGGTGGTCTCAGTCGCAATGTCCTTTTTTTTATTCTGCGCATTTTGTTCTTACCATTTTCAAAATTACCAATTTACAAACATAAAACAACGGCGCGAAATTCGATCGGTGAGTATTAATTTTCGTTGTTACACTTTCTCTTTTTAATTTTTAAACACTTTTATTTTAAGTTTTAGGCCCTAAATGCATTATCATTTACAGTCCTGATCATTATTAATCATCATCCTCTCATTCGAAGATTTGTGATCTAATAACATCTTTATTCTTATACAAAACTATGAAATGATCTCAAATAATTCATCGGTTAAGTATTTATTTTAGAAATTTATAACTAAAGCTTTCCTCTTTTAGGATTATACTACAAGTCATCATATTATTTTATTTTATTTTAAAACTTAATTTCTTCTCATCGGGTGATGAAATTTAAACAACTAAAATTACCGTAAAGGCTCATAATTAGCTTAATTTAGTAAAAAACATGACAATATATATATATTGTTGTGGTCTCTCTCTCTCTTATAAAATGGTCGTTGGTTCTCGCTTATGGTTCATGGTTCCATATCTTTCAAGATCCAACGCGACATATATATATATATATATTGTTGTGGTCTCTCTCTCTCTTATAAAATGGTCGTTGGTTTTCGAAAAATGGTTACATGGAATAACAGAACAATTTATTTGCAACCTGTACAAAAAGAAACAAATTTTATAAAAAGCAACTCACACGAATGCAGCTGAGCAGTACGCGAGAATCTTGATTTGATTTAAAAAAAAAAAGAGGAATAAAAAAAACCAAGGAGATGGATAGGGAATATAAATAAATGAAAGAACGCGAAGTCGCAAATTTACAACCCAAAAGAATATAAATAAATAGTCGAACAGAGAGTCGCAAATTTACAGTCCGAGAGGCTAGTGTATAAAAGTTAATCGTAGAGAATCGCAAATTAACGTCCGAGAGGCTAGTTGTAAAAGTCAGTCGTACAGCAATCTGAAATTGAGAGTTCTACAGTTGGTGTGGTGTTTGAAAATTATCCGAGGAGAGTGTGGAAGAAAGAAGCCGAACCGTGCTGCTCAGCAAGATTTGTGTGAGTCCTGCTTTTTATAAAATTTGTTTCTTTTTGTACAGGTTGCTAATAAATTGTTCTTTTATTCGTCAGTATTTTATTGTCTTCCATGTAACCATTTTTCGAGAACCAACGACCATTTTATAAGAGAGAGAGAGACCACAACAATATGTAACCTTCGTTTGAAATTGTTAGCTTTGTCAATCCCGTTTTATTTAATTTAAATTCAATTTTGTCACTTTTAATCTGCTAAAGAACATTCTTATGCCCTCTATCGGTTAATAGTATAATTAAGCCCATTTTTAAGTAATTACAGATTCATTATTAAACGCAGTTACCTACAAAAACCCCCTTCCCCCTTTTGACGATTAACTGCGCATCGGCTGCAGCGAGCAGTCCTTTAAGATCAGCGGACTCCTAAGGTTGTGTGTTGGGAAATGGTTTCCTTTTTGTTGAAAAACTTGGAAAAATTTAGTGTTACCGTTTAAGTTTTGGGGTTCTTTATTGATCTAGGCAGATCAAGAACCATTCTGCACTTGTTGCAAATTTAATTCACGAATTCCAAGGCATGATCCAACATTGCGCAATCCCAGGTCGATTGCGTTTCACTTGAAAATTTTAAGGAAAACCATTTGAACATCACCATTGCAGACAACTTAATATCAACCTTTGTGGACCACCTGAATTATCATCCAGAACCGCTGTTGGTCACCATCATTTGCACCCCAGGGCGCCGATGTTTGCAGATTTCATCAGACGACCACGTTGCCCAGCGTCCATCTTGTTTAGTTTTTCAACGTAATCCGCTTACTCCACACAACTGTAAGTGACTACGATTCTTTTAATTAACATCCCTCGAAATTTGATTTTACCAACAATTAACGGTCCACCTTGTATGGAATTTCTCAAAAATTTCCGTTGTGACGTCATCCTGTAACCTTGCCGGTTAGAACCATCCCCCGCCATTGTGATTACCGGTCCTTGCATTTTTTTTTAACCGACATAAATAACTATCAAACTTTAAGAAATTAACTTTTAACTTTCGTGATAATTAGTTTAGTGCCACCGATACCTTACAATTTAAGTCACGTTTAATTGACAATAATTTTGATTCCACTACCGAAAAAAATTGAAGTGCTCCATGCTACACGTATTTTTAGTTAATCTTAATTGCGTTTGACTAACACTGCAAAACTTTGACTTGACTTGTTGGAGGTCATCTTTGCAATTATTTTGGGTTCAAACTAATTTTTTTTACACCTCTACGAGTCGGGGATGCAAAGTATTATTTTGTATGCTTGCAATTTTAATTATTTGATTATCTTCAAAATATTATTTCAAAAACTCTATTGTGGTAATTGGGTTGCCTATTCCTAAGGCAACATTCGATTGTATTAAATTTTTAATGTCACCACATCTTATGTGAAAAATTATATTATTTACAGGTATTGAAAATTAATGTTAAACTTCATCTCATCATTCATTTAATTTTAAGTATTATAACTGTCCGGAAACCAAAATTATTATCAACTTTTAAGATCCCGTTTGTGGTACTTTTGCAAATTATTCACCCACTATATTTTATTAATTTGTTTTTGTCATTAATGGGCTAATCCCATAAATTTTTTTTATTATTAAAATCAAATATTTAGACGTAAATAAGGTCCCCTCGTTATAAAAAAAATTTTTTTGATTAATTTTTAGTCATCAAATTCAAATTTAAAAATTGAAAATTTTTTAAAAATCTAAAACGCGGTAAATCGTGACGTAGTAACAAATCCTCCAATGACAGAAATGATAGCTTTAGGCCACTCCCCTTAGCGACACTTGAAGTTAATTTGAAATGTCAATTCGAAATTTGAAGTTATTTTGTTATTTAAAATTTGAAATTAAGTTATAAAATTTTGTTATTATTTGTAAGTTTTGTCTATAGGTATATCCATCATTTTAAATTAAATGAATGTTAACGCCAATATTATTACAGTTTGCAGTGCTTTTTTTAGTGTCTCAAAATGACTAATAAGTTAGAAGTTAATTTTGAACAAGCATTATCGGACAATTTATCATCGGTGGACGGTGATATGTTGAACGACTTTTATACTTCCAACATGGATTTTGTTAGTGCCGAAGTACGTAACGTAAAAACCAAAAGAACAGGTAAAGAAATGTATGTAGACAATGCTGTTGCATATGTACAACTTCAGCGAAGTGCAGATCTCTGTACGGTGAAAGGAAAAATCACTCCAGAACACAAAATAAGAATAAAAGGCTATGACGTGTGTGCTGTAATAAACGAAAAAGAAGAGGAAGTGGTAAGTTGTAAATGTACAAGTTGTTCTGCTTCTGAAGGTGGATGTAAACATGGATTTACAAGAAGAAGTAATTGACATTTTAAATATTTGTGAAGAATTTTGGAAAAGTGCCATATATCCTAAACTGCAAACGTCTTATTGTTAATTTTTAAGATTAAAATGTAATAATTAATAACAAATATACTTTTACAAATTTTATATTTTATTTTAAAAATAAATTTACACAAAGGTAATTAAATTCATTTTAAAGAGCAATTAAAGGGTCCTGTAAATTTATAAGACCACAAACTATAATTTTTGTAGTATTTGTTTGAACACTACGTACTGAATTTTTCAAAACTGTTTGTATTCCAACTAATTTTGTCGATGGAAGTAACGAATCTATTTCAGGCGACACCGATATAACACCCGAAGCACATGGCATCAAACTACATTCTTCGACATTCTGTGGTATAGAAAAAAGATTCCTCACAACTTTCAATTTTGATGGCTTATTGCTAATTTTTGAATTTTTTTTGCTTTAAAACTTGTAATATTTTCCAACTTTCTTTTTTTGGCAGAATCCGTTAAGCTTTTCGAGAGGGTTTCTAATGGAGAATTGTCAATAAACTTATGTGGTACCACACCATGTTTAATTTTTAACTTACTTCCCATAGTTTTAAAGTACATCCAGTTTTCAAAATCGTGCTCAACATCAAAATGATCTTCACAACAATGCCATAATGATTTTGGATAAAATGGTAATGATATTCTTGCTGCTTCATACCATAACTTTCTTGTAGCTAGATCCATCGGAACGAAAAAAAATACTTTTTCAGAATTATTTGTGATATTATCACATCTAGGAATAAAACATTTCTTAGTAGGCATTTTGCAAAATATAACAAACTGTAATAACTTCCTTGTTCGGTTTTCAATTGGATTTAATTTAATTTTAAGTTGTTTAATTTCCTTATATAGTAAATTTTACTACAAACCAAATTTAATCCGATAATTTGAACTCAACAATTTACTAGAAAAAGAACCCAAAATAAAAATTTTAAGTAAATTTGTGGAATTTTAGTACGTATTTATGGTTAAATTAAAAAAATATAAGAATAATACAATACGTAGAAAATCAAAATTCAAAAAATTCAAAAAAAGACAAAATTAACATATAAACAGGTCTGGATTAAAAATATTTGAAATTATGAAAAATTCAAAATACGATATTACAATATAACGTTATTTCATGGTTATTTCCAATCCTCAGTTGTAAATAATCGTTTAAATTTATTTAATAAGAAGAATATTCGAACTAATCAAAAGAAAAAACTATTTAAAGAGTACTGATTAACAAGCATAAAATTTGACTTACCATAACCCCAAAAATATGAAATCTGCACGTTGTCACATGTAGTAATGAACAATTTAAAATAATTTGAACTAAGAGATTCTTTTACCAAGCACTGCTTGTGTGAAATCTGAGAGCACTGCCCCCTTAATTTGATTTCTAAAAACTTTGAAAAAATTCAAAATTCAAAAATTTTACCACGTTTTTAACCGTAAGGTGTAAAACTAGAAAAAGAACCCAAAATAAAAATTTTAAGTAAATTTGTGGAATTTTAGTACGTATTTATGGTTAAATTAAAAAAATATAAGAATAATACAATACGTAGAAAATCAAAATTCAAAAAATTCAAAAAAAGACAAAATTAACATATAAACAGGTCTGGATTAAAAATATTTGAAATTATGAAAAATTCAAAATACGATATTACAATATAACGTTATTTCATGGTTATTTCCAATCCTCAGTTGTAAATAATCGTTTAAATTTATTTAATAAGAAGAATATTCGAACTAATCAAAAGAAAAAACTATTTAAAGAGTACTGATTAACAAGCATAAAATTTGACTTACCATAACCCCAAAAATATGAAATCTGCACGTTGTCACATGTAGTAATGAACAATTTAAAATAATTTGAACTAAGAGATTCTTTTACCAAGCACTGCTTGTGTGAAATCTGAGAGCACTGCCCCCTTAATTTGATTTCTAAAAACTTTGTAAAATTCAAAATTCAAAAATTTTACCACGTTTTTAACCGTAAGGTGTAAAACTAGAAAAAGAACCCAAAATAAAAATTTTAAGTAAATTTGTGGAATTTTAGTATGTATTTATGGTTAACTTAAAAAAATATAAGAATTTTTCATAATTTCAAATATTTTTAATCCAGACCTGTTTATATGTTAATTTTGTCTTTTTTTGAATTTTTTGAATTTTGATTTTCTACGTATTGTATTATTCTTATATTTTTTTAATTTAACCATAAATACATACTAAAATTCCACAAATTTACTTAAAATTTTTATTTTGGGTTCTTTTTCTAGTTTTACACCTTACGGTTAAAAACGTGGTAAAATTTTTGAATTTTGAATTTTTTCAAAGTTTTTAGAAATCAAATTAAGGGGGCAGTGCTCTCAGATTTCACACAAGCAGTGCTTGGTAAAAGAATCTCTTAGTTCAAATTATTTTAAATTGTTCATTACTACATGTGACAACGTGCAGATTTCATATTTTTGGGGTTATGGTAAGTCAAATTTTATGCTTGTTAATCAGTACTCTTTAAATAGTTTTTTCTTTTGATTAGTTCGAATATTCTTCTTATTAAATAAATTTAAACGATTATTTACAACTGAGGATTGGAAATAACCATGAAATAACGTTATATTGTAATATCGTATTTTGAATTTTTCATAATTTCAAATATTTTTAATCCAGACCTGTTTATATGTTAATTTTGTCTTTTTTTGAATTTTTTGAATTTTGATTTTCTACGTATTGTATTATTCTTATATTTTTTTAATTTAACCATAAATACGTACTAAAATTCCACAAATTTACTTAAAATTTTTATTTTGGGTTCTTTTTCTAGTTTTACACCTTACGGTTAAAAACGTGGTAAAATTTTTGAATTTTGAATTTTTTCAAAGTTTTTAGAAATCAAATTAAGGGGGCAGTGCTCTCAGATTTCACACAAGCAGTGCTTGGTAAAAGAATCTCTTAGTTCAAATTATTTTAAATTGTTCATTACTACATGTGACAACGTGCAGATTTCATATTTTTGGGGTTATGGTAAGTCAAATTTTATGCTTGTTAATCAGTACTCTTTAAATAGTTTTTTCTTTTGATTAGTTCGAATATTCTTCTTATTAAATAAATTTAAACGATTATTTACAACTGAGGATTGGAAATAACCATGAAATAACGTTATATTGTAATATCGTATTTTGAATTTTTCATAATTTCAAATATTTTTAATCCAGACCTGTTTATATGTTAATTTTGTCTTTTTTTGAATTTTTTGAATTTTGATTTTCTACGTATTGTATTATTCTTATATTTTTTTAATTTAACCATAAATACGTACTAAAATTCCACAAATTTACTTAAAATTTTTATTTTGGGTTCTTTTTCTAGTTTTACACCTTACGGTTAAAAACGTGGTAAAATTTTTGAATTTTGAATTTTTTCAAAGTTTTTAGAAATCAAATTAAGGGGGCAGTGCTCTCAGATTTCACACAAGCAGTGCTTGGTAAAAGAATCTCTTAGTTCAAATTATTTTAAATTGTTCATTACTACATGTGACAACGTGCAGATTTCATATTTTTGGGGTTATGGTAAGTCAAATTTTATGCTTGTTAATCAGTACTCTTTAAATAGTTTTTTCTTTTGATTAGTTCGAATATTCTTCTTATTAAATAAATTTAAACGATTATTTACAACTGAGGATTGGAAATAACCATGAAATAACGTTATATTGTAATATCGTATTTTGAATTTTTCATAATTTCAAATATTTTTAATCCAGACCTGTTTATATGTTAATTTTGTCTTTTTTTGAATTTTTTGAATTTTGATTTTCTACGTATTGTATTATTCTTATATTTTTTTAATTTAACCATAAATACGTACTAAAATTCCACAAATTTACTTAAAATTTTTATTTTGGGTTCTTTTTCTAGTTTTACACCTTACGGTTAAAAACGTGGTAAAATTTTTGAATTTTGAATTTTTTCAAAGTTTTTAGAAATCAAATTAAGGGGGCAGTGCTCTCAGATTTCACACAAGCAGTGCTTGGTAAAAGAATCTCTTAGTTCAAATTATTTTAAATTGTTCATTACTACATGTGACAACGTGCAGATTTCATATTTTTGGGGTTATGGTAAGTCAAATTTTATGCTTGTTAATCAGTACTCTTTAAATAGTTTTTTCTTTTGATTAGTTCGAATATTCTTCTTATTAAATAAATTTAAACGATTATTTACAACTGAGGATTGGAAATAACCATGAAATAACGTTATATTGTAATATCGTATTTTGAATTTTTCATAATTTCAAATATTTTTAATCCAGACCTGTTTATATGTTAATTTTGTCTTTTTTTGAATTTTTTGAATTTTGATTTTCTACGTATTGTATTATTCTTATATTTTTTTAATTTAACCATAAATACGTACTAAAATTCCACAAATTTACTTAAAATTTTTATTTTGGGTTCTTTTTCTAGTTTTACACCTTACGGTTAAAAACGTGGTAAAATTTTTGAATTTTGAATTTTTTCAAAGTTTTTAGAAATCAAATTAAGGGGGCAGTGCTCTCAGATTTCACACAAGCAGTGCTTGGTAAAAGAATCTCTTAGTTCAAATTATTTTAAATTGTTCATTACTACATGTGACAACGTGCAGATTTCATATTTTTGGGGTTATGGTAAGTCAAATTTTATGCTTGTTAATCAGTACTCTTTAAATAGTTTTTTCTTTTGATTAGTTCGAATATTCTTCTTATTAAATAAATTTAAACGATTATTTACAACTGAGGATTGGAAATAACCATGAAATAACGTTATATTGTAATATCGTATTTTGAATTTTTCATAATTTCAAATATTTTTAATCCAGACCTGTTTATATGTTAATTTTGTCTTTTTTTGAATTTTTTGAATTTTGATTTTCTACGTATTGTATTATTCTTATATTTTTTTAATTTAACCATAAATACGTACTAAAATTCCACAAATTTACTTAAAATTTTTATTTTGGGTTCTTTTTCTAGTTTTACACCTTACGGTTAAAAACGTGGTAAAATTTTTGAATTTTGAATTTTTTCAAAGTTTTTAGAAATCAAATTAAGGGGGCAGTGCTCTCAGATTTCACACAAGCAGTGCTTGGTAAAAGAATCTCTTAGTTCAAATTATTTTAAATTGTTCATTACTACATGTGACAACGTGCAGATTTCATATTTTTGGGGTTATGGTAAGTCAAATTTTATGCTTGTTAATCAGTACTCTTTAAATAGTTTTTTCTTTTGATTAGTTCGAATATTCTTCTTATTAAATAAATTTAAACGATTATTTACAACTGAGGATTGGAAATAACCATGAAATAACGTTATATTGTAATATCGTATTTTGAATTTTTCATAATTTCAAATATTTTTAATCCAGACCTGTTTATATGTTAATTTTGTCTTTTTTTGAATTTTTTGAATTTTGATTTTCTACGTATTGTATTATTCTTATATTTTTTTAATTTAACCATAAATACGTACTAAAATTCCACAAATTTACTTAAAATTTTTATTTTGGGTTCTTTTTCTAGTTTTACACCTTACGGTTAAAAACGTGGTAAAATTTTTGAATTTTGAATTTTTTCAAAGTTTTTAGAAATCAAATTAAGGGGGCAGTGCTCTCAGATTTCACACAAGCAGTGCTTGGTAAAAGAATCTCTTAGTTCAAATTATTTTAAATTGTTCATTACTACATGTGACAACGTGCAGATTTCATATTTTTGGGGTTATGGTAAGTCAAATTTTATGCTTGTTAATCAGTACTCTTTAAATAGTTTTTTCTTTTGATTAGTTCGAATATTCTTCTTATTAAATAAATTTAAACGATTATTTACAACTGAGGATTGGAAATAACCATGAAATAACGTTATATTGTAATATCGTATTTTGAATTTTTCATAATTTCAAATATTTTTAATCCAGACCTGTTTATATGTTAATTTTGTCTTTTTTTGAATTTTTTGAATTTTGATTTTCTACGTATTGTATTATTCTTATATTTTTTTAATTCAACAATTTACACTAAAACTTTTAGGCTTAAAACCTCTGTCAACAAATAAGTAAAAGAATTTCTTACTCTATCATACTAACCATTTCCAACCAATTTTAAATTCAAGAAACAATTTTATTTGAGGTTATTTTTATTTGACGTTTGAAAAATTTAATGAAGACTTAATATCAGACGTACAAGTGATATTTTGTCTCTGTCTTGTACATGTAACGTTCGTAACGTGTGAAATGAAATTATTTGAACTGTAAATGGAACGTTTCCATTGGAGGATTTGTTACTACGTCACCAAATGGCGATTTTTCAAATGTATACTTTTAAAAAAATCAATTTATATAATTAATCAAGTATTTTTAAATACATTTTTTTTTATTATTCTATGTCTTTTATGGCCGGCCATCGATTTTCATAGGCAAAAACCAAATTTTCGACTACTAGGGATTACCCCATTAACCTTTCATTAAAATTTATTAACTTTTCATGGACCTATCTTTCTATTGAATCTACCTGCCCCAAAATCATATTTAGTTAAAGATTCCATCTCGAGCCGAACTCAACTCAAGGTAAGATTTAGTGACATTTGCTCGAGTGGCGCCCTCTCGATTTTGACGACTTTTGAAGATTCTTTGAGCAACATCGTTTACTTGGACCCAGGATTTCCTTGTTTTCCAGCGAACCACGACCTCGCCGACTCGAGCCAGCGGCAATCCTGTGTGTCTGAGCGGATAGCCATTCCCCGCTATCAATTTGAGACTTAGGGCAGTTTGAGCCCGTGACAAATATGTATATAATAAAATAAAATTACTATACAATAAAAAATTACAGATTTATAAAAATCACCTGCTACGCCTACCTGTCCAATAAAATTATTAATTTTCACGTTACTTTACGTTTATAACGTTACGTTACGTTACGTGAAAATTAATAAAATAATTTTTATTATTATTTTATATTATTTTTTTCTTTTATTATTTTTTATTTATTTTATTATTTAAAAATTTTTTTTTTATTTTATTATTTATTTTATTTTATTTATTTTTATTTATTTATTTATAACTGCTACTGGGACGGTAAACTGGGCCAATGGTAAACTGGGTAAAATTTAGAAAATGGTAAACTGGGTCAAAGGTAGACTTTTTTTTAGTATCATTTCTAAAAAAATATTAAAAACAAACTCAACCTAGCGACCGATCTGCATCTTTTCTACCATTTTGTGCAGATTTATTGGTTTTTAGTTTTTTAGTTCAATTTATGTTTATAGTAGATGCACAATTTTGGTAAAAAATTTGTGAAAAATAAATAAAAAATAAAATACAAAACATAAAATTTGTAAATTAATTTATTTAAAGAAAACGAAATCTTCGGGTCTTCCACTCATTAAAAACATCCCTGAAGCGGCTCCAATTCAAAAATTACAGATTTAGGAAAGTGGGTTCTTCGAGTCGCTTCACTTATTAAAAGCATCCCCGTGATAGCCAGAACTCAAAAATTCTCAGACAATTTCTTTTGTTTTTGGTCCAATTTACCATTTCCAAAATGTTAGTGAAATTTGCCTTTAGCCCAGTTTACCACTACTTTCGGTTATTTTTTTGATCCAGTTTACCTTACCCAGGCGTGGCTGTTGAACTCTGTGGGCAAGATTTGAATTTCTGCATTCAATTTGTCAATTAGATTATTTTTATAATTTAGACGTCAATTAATAAAATAGATGACTTTTCTTATTTAAAACTTCGATTTTATCGATGTATTTTACGTAAATTAGTTTATAAATTTAATAAAAATTCACTTAGTTATATATACTTCAATGAAAATGAAGTTTTAAACAAGAAATTTCATATTTTTCTATTATTTTGTATTAATTTACGTTACCGTTAATTGGATGAGAACGACGACGCTTTACAGTAATTATTATTACTTTTGTAAGTTTTGTTCCATAAGCAATTATTACGTAACGTGACATAACGTAACGTAACGTAACGTGAAAATTAATAATTTTATTGGACAGGTAGGCGTAGCAGGTGATTTTTATAAATCTGTAATTTTTTATTGATTTTAAATTATTTTAGAAATTAAAAGTAATTTTTTTATGTGAAAAGTTTATTTCGTTTATTTCTTAATTAAATTTTAAAATTTTGAGAAGAGTTTGGTTATTTTAAGTTGTTAAAGGAAGCGGTACTTGGAAAATTTTAAAGAAAATAAAGAAATAGTAAATTTTAATGAAGATTAAATTAAATATTTTGGAATAATTAAAATGGTAAAATTTATGATTTAAAGTTAAAATTGAAAGGAACGACGAAGTCAAGTTGATAATAAGAAATTGCCTGATTGGGACAGTGGCACAGTCATGCATGCACACGCATGCTCACTCATCTGTTACAGGAGTATCCCCCTATTTAATTTTTTCATTTTAAAATTAGTTTATTGGAAATTAAAAATTTAAAGTTGGTCGAGAAAATTTTGAAAAATTTGTATTTTTGTGGTGAATTGGATTTTAGAATTTTTAGTGCCATGAAATATATATTTCAATTGAATGATGATTGCACCTCAGTTTTGTGAGTTTTGCAAAATGCGTGAGGCATTTGATCAAAACTAGAAATTGAAGTCAATCAATCAGGAAAGAGAAAAAGAAAAAATGGACGGAAACCATCGGTAAAGAATAGTTAAAAATAAGTGATGAAAGTAAAAATGAAAAATTCTGATGTAGACATCACATGACTTCCTTGTCATTTTTAGAATAATTGCTTTTTCGCAACCAAAAATAGGAGGTGCACAGCTAGATGCTATAAGTGTCTCAAATCCAAAATTTCAACTTTCTACGACCTACCTCATTTTTAGTTATGCGACATACAGACGTCCGTACATATGTACATACGTACGAACGTACAGACGTCACAACAAAAATAGTCAAAATGGATTCAGGGAAGGTCAAAACGAATATTTCCTAAGAAAATGCTAAGAAAGCACAAAAAAGAATATGTTGAGAACGACATTATCGAAGAGGAAGAAGATGATAATCCCACAGATACTCAAAATTTAATTTAGAAGAAACAACAATTGAAGAAAATTTACCCGAATTGAACCTGTAAAATTTGATGAAATTTTTGAAAATATGCGAATGAAAATTGATTCAGTTTCTTAATTTGGATCACGACGAATGATGGATCATTGCAAACCCCAGGGAAGCGGTTGTCGTGATTCACAATTCCTATTGGATTTTTGAATAATTATTTTACTATTTGATTTTGAGAGTTTTTATAATTTTGTAAATATTTTTACATTATTTCGAACTTGTAAAAATTTTTCAATTTTATTTGATTTGACTAACAGAGAAAACGAGGTCTTCGGTGTCCAACATTTGAGATCAGTGATTGATTTTTTCGTCTCTAAGATTTTGATTTGCAAATTTTGTATTTGAATTTTGCCAAACAAATTGATTTTAAATTTTTGTAAGTTAACTATACATAATAAGTAGGGGAGACCAGGGTAAGTTGCAACACTTTTTAATCTTTATTTTTTTTAAAGACTATTATGAAAAAAAATCTCCAAATATTGGTAGACATATTATGTATAATGGTCCTTAAGGAGCATAGCTGTATAAAATTCATAAAATTAAAAACAATAATGAACAAATTACATAAAGTTAATAAAAAAGGTGATCGTGTTGCAATGTACCTCGTCTTCGGGGCACGTTGCAACACATCCTGGGGTAAATTGCAACACTTATTCAAAAGCACTATCATCAATATTAGGTACAATTTACACATGTATACGACGGGTCTCTTTTTGCACAGGTCCAGTGTGCCCACATTTTGCAAAGTCTACATTGCAGCCATTTTTCATTCGCTCAAAAGTGCATTATTGTTTTTTATTGTTTTTTATAAGTGCATTATGTTTACAAAGTCATGTGGTTTTCATATCAGATATTTTATTTTTGTTTTTTTTTTTAAACCGCCAAATATGTGAACGGGTTACATTGTAACAGTTTGTTGCAACGTGCCCCACCACACTTTTCAGTTTTATAAGTCGTATAACTTTTAAAACTTGAAAAATTTTTTGATGATTATTTTACACAAAACGAAAAACAAATGTTACTCTATATCACAAAGTTTAAATAAAAGCACTATGACACTTGATACTTTAATAATGCAACTTCATTGACAATAATAGCACAATTACTTATTCCGTCGAGAACACAGATGTGACGATTACTCACATACTGCAGCTATTTGGCGTGATTCTACCTGACACACCTAAGAACCATTAATTTACACGTATTTTGTACCAATGGCGGTATCTATTTCTTATCCGTTAAAAAGTTATTTACACTGTTGCAACTTACCCCGCTCTCTCCTATTATATAATATTTATACAGCAAATTCCGAATTTATTTCTTTTTCTTTTCTGTTTTTTATACAAAACAAAAAAATAAAAATTTAGGTTTAATATTAAAAAAAAAAACACAAACATGATTTTCGCTGTTCGTACTTTCGGGTATTTGATTATTATTGGTATTTAAATTGTCCCAAATTTAGACATAAATTGGTTTATTTAGATGTGATGGAGAAAATGGAGAGCTTTGGAGAGATGCTATCCAATATATTATTCAAAATTATTCCAATTCTATCAGGGACCGCAAGGGGGGAGCTAAGTTGAGATAAAAATTAGTTTGTTTACTACGTTCTATGATTAAATTAGAAAGTGATCTACCAAAATCTACATCGACTGATTTCTCCGGACCATTTATTTTGGTGATTTTTGCACTTAGGGCCGGTATTTCAGTTGTGGTTTAAACTACGATCAGAGTTTAAACTCAATATCTGACCAATCAGGTAGCCATAAACGTAGGTTAATCCTTGAATTTAGTTTAACTAGCAACTGGACCTTAGAATTTTAACGTAAAATTCAGAAATTGACTAATTTTTACTTTCCCATTTACGAGTCCGGTCCTGTGCATTGTGTACTGAAATTGATCTGGATAATTGGCGACTTTTGAGTAAATTAATGAGAGATAACTGGTTTGGAAGTTGGATTTGAACACTTTTGAAGACAAAAGAAATAGGCAACCTGTTGGTGGAATAGATTTTGCTGCAGAAGACTACTGAAAGGAAAAACATCAGGAAACTTTTTGGAGGTTAAGTGATAAGTATCCTTTAAATTAAAGATATTGTAGTACGACTGCCTCCTAGAAGTTGATTCGGGTGCTCGTATTGACGCAAAGACAGGTGCAATCAGACATAGGATATCATACTAAAACATTAGAAATAAGATTATAGTAGCAAAATACAAAATTTATTTTTAAAAGGTGTATGGTGTGTTGCCTATAGCTAATATTTAGAATAACAATATTAATGAGCCAAGAAAGCAAAGGCGAGGTTAGAGACAGAGCAAACAGCGACGGCCGAATAACATCTTACTTTGGTCGTAAGAGACAACCAAACAAAGAAGAAGACGAAGAACGACAGAACATATTTCATTTGAGCAAGAAGACTGCGAGATTGCCAGTACCAAAAGGTACTGAAAACGAAACCGAAGAACTAAAAAAAGAAAACAACGCAAGAATGGAGGAAAAAATAGACCGCCTTACGGAAATGATGATAAGCTTTATGTCAGATATGAAATCAAGTCTAGGGGAGACCAAGCAAGACGTTGCCAAGTTGAAGGTCCAGGTGATAGAAATCCAGGAAAGCACAGATCACGCCCATGATAAAGTGGAAAAGCTAGGAACCACATTAAAGGAAAAGGAAGAAACCTGGAAAATTGAGAAAGAAATGCTGGAGAAAAGAATAGAGGAAATGGAAAAAAACAATGAAACTCAGGAAAGAACCAAAAAACGCAACAACATAATAATAAAGGGACTACAGATCACAAGCGGGTCCAATCTGAGACAAGTAATAATTAGCCTTTTGAAAAATAAACTGGATGTAGACGTTGTACCAGTAGATACATTGGAAATAGGAAAAGACAGAGATAACAAGGCGATAGTAGTGAAACTCAACAATTGGGAAGATAAGATGAAGATTATGAGGAATAAAGGCAAGCTGAAAGGTGAAAAAATGTACATAGACAGCGATTTGATCAGGAATGAGCTACAGATACAAAAAAAGATAAGAGAGGTTGCAAGAAAAGGGGTCGAGAAGGGAAATAATGTTAAGGTAGGATACCAGAAACTAACAATAAACAAAAAACTATATGAATGGCGATTGATCCAGCAATCATTAGTCGGCCAAACGGAGATTGATGAAAGAGAGGATGGATCAAAAAACTAATGGAAAGAAAGCAGGACTGCCCCAAACCGACCCAGGCTACGAAAATGGAAACGAATAATACAACCGAACAGAAAAATGGTACGATATATGAGAAAGTCAAGGTGAATATATTGACAGAGCAATGCAGATGGAGTGATGCGAAGGAGATGCGAGAATTAAAAAGAACAACAGAGGGGATTTGATAAAGATAGGAACATGGAACGTAAGAACAATGCTGAAACCCGGAAAGATGAATGAAATAGCGAATGAAATTATAAGATACGGAATTGACGTTGTAGCATTACAGGAATTAAGATGGAAAGGAAACGGTGAAATAAAAAAAGAGAATTACACGTTTTTATATTCCGGTGAAAATAATCATGGAAGAAACGGAACCGGCTTTATGGTAACTAAAAAAATGACTCGCAAAATACTATCGTTCAAGGCAATAAGTGGAAGAACATCGTACTTGAGAATAGAATCAAAGACATATGTCAATTATAAATGGTTATGCCCCGACAGAGGAAGGATGCGAAAGAGAGAAAGAGGAATTTTACAGTGAAATTGAAAATCTATATGATAAAGTACCCAGGCAGGACATATTGATAATATTGGGAGACTTCAATGCGAAGATAGGAAAAAAAGACCATATAAGTTCAGTAGCGGGGAAGCAAACAATACACGAAGAAACAAACGACAATGGAGACAGGCTATGCAGCATGGCAGCGGCAACGAACATCATGATATGTAGTACAAAATTTAAGCACAAAAAGATACATAAAGTCACATGGGTATGGCAGGGTGGAAGCAATGAAGATGGGAATCAGATCGACCATATATTGATAACGAAAAATAGAGAAAACATAGTAAAGGATGTACGAACGTTTAGAGGAGCAAACGCAGACTCCGACCATTATCTAGTGGTGGCTACAATGAGACAAAAGAAGACGGAATATAACAAGGCAAGAGTATCTAACAGAAAAATAGCGATCGAAGAACTTAAAAATAATGAGAAAAGAAAACAATACGAGGAAAGTCTGAGAGAAAAACTACTTAGTGAGAAGAAAAATGATGATATGGAAGAGGAGATGGACTGCATCATAACAAGTATACACAAAACAGCAAGCGAAGCATTGGGACATAGAACAAAAAGGAGAGACAAAGATTGGTTCGACAGAGAATGTATAGAATACAGCAAAACAAAAGTAGAGAAACGAATCAAATGGTTGAAAACAGGAACACAGGAAGACCTGAAAAGTTACAAGGAATACACTAGAGAGGCAAATAAAAAATATAAACAAAAAAAGAACACATGGTTTGTGAAAAAGATGGAAGAAATCGAAACTAGTAACAAGTTCAGTAACGCAAAGATCTTTTATCAGCTATTAAGAAAGCAAAAACCACTAAACAGAGTAAATCCAAGAGGTATGAAAGATGAGGAAGGAAGAGTACAACATAATACCGAGAAAGTGAAAGAAATCTGGATTAGACATGTTCAGAAACTGCTAAACGAGCAACAAGAGGAAGATAACGATGTAAGTATAGCAGTTGCAGACGGAAACCAAGAAATACCCACACCAACACACGATGAAATAATTGACGTGATTCAGAGAATGAAAAATGGAAAAGCCTCCGGAGGAGACGAGATAGGTATGGAGCTCGTCAAGTGTGGAGGAAAGGTGCTCCAGGAAAGGATATGTGACCTGATTCAGAAGACATGGAACGAAGAGAAGATGCCTACAAAATGGAGAGAAGGTATTATAGTGCCGCTAAAAAAGAAAGGAGATCCTGAAGACTGCACAAACTACAGAGGCATAACGCTGCTCAACTCGACATACAAGATACTTTCAACACTGATATTCAGAAGATTAAAAGAACAAACCAAAAACATAATAGGGGAATACCAATTTGGCTTCACGGAGGGAAAGTCCACTGTAGGGGCAATACATATAGTGAAGCGAACAATGGAAAAGGCGATGGAGCATGGTATCGACCTGCACATGCTGTTTGTGGATTTCCAACAGGCGTTTGACAAGTTGGACAGAAAAAAACTATTTAAAGTGCTGGAAGAAATGAAAATTAGGCTCATACAAATGACAATGATTAAAACAACGGTAAGCATCAGAACAACAGAAGGAGAAACAGAGAGCTTTGAGATAAACAACGGTGTCAGACAAGGAGACGCACTGTCGGCGCTGCTTTTTAATATCGGTATAGAAAAGATCTCCAAAGAAATGGATATAAAAGGATCGATTGCAACTAGAGAAGGACAGATGCTTGCTTACGCGGACGACATGCTAATTATGACAAGGACCCGCAAGAGAATGATAGAAATGTTTAAGAAAATGGAAAAGGCAGCGAAGGAGATGGGACTGAGAGTTTGTGTGAAAATATATGAGGTGCACAAAGAACACAATGGGTAGTATGAAAGACCTGGAAATAGAAGGTTATACATTCGAAGAGGTAGGGTTTTTCAATTACCTTGGAGTACATATAGATAGGAATAATAGCAGAATGGAAGAAATCAGAAGAAGAGTACAAACAGGTAATAAGGCCTACTATGCTAATAAAACCCTGCTTAATGACAAGACACTGACAATAGAAACGAGAGTGAAGATATACAAAACACTGATTAGACCAGTGATTACATATGCTGCGGAGACAGTGTGCATGTCGCAGATGGAGGCCGAGGCACTACTTGTACTAGAAAGAAAAATACTACGCACTATCATGGGCCCAAAAAAAGGTAAAAACGGCGAATACAGACCCCTAATGAATCACGAAATAAAGATGGCGATGAAGAACGAAGACATAGTGAAGTTCATGAAGTCACAGAGATTGAGATGGATGGGACATATAATGAGAAGTAGGGACGACAGCATAGAGAAAAAGGTAACCCTATGGAAGCCGAATGACGATAGAACGCGAGGTAGACCGAGGATGAGATGGTGGGACCAGGTGGAAAGTGATCTGAGGACAATGGAGATAAGCGAGTGGTGGATAAAAGTACAAGATCGGATATACTGGAGAGAAGTTGTCAGAGATGCGGTAACACACACCAGGCTATAAACGGTATACCAAGGGGAAGAGTCAGAACGGTTTAAAATTGAAAGATGTTATACGGGGGCTGATCTTCCCCTTCATATGGATCTGTAAATCCTAGAAATAGGATAGCAATATTCTTCTAGAATGTAATGCTTTAAATAATAAATAAATAATTTACGTAGTAAAGGAAAGTATTGTAATCGAGTAAAAAAAAGATTTTGAACTAACATTTTTTCCATAGTCTATGAGTCCGTACAAATCGTTTGAGACAAATTTTGCAATGATGTATGTATGTATGTACCTAGTCGGGACATAAATTCTGTTACCTGTAAAGAACCGTTAGATTTTACAGCTTAAGATTACAGAGGGTGGAAAACAATTACATATTTAGAAAGCCCTTTCTTTTGGCAACTTGTACAGACTATATTTAAAATTTTTGAGTTCAACCAGCAACATGGATTGGGGTGTGAAAGAAAATCGGATAGCAGTTATTGCGTTACATAAATGTGGTGTATCAAATAGTGAAATTTTAAAATTGCTAAAGCCGTTAAAAATTTCAAAAATGTTTGTAAGTCGTGCTATAAAACGGTTTACCGATACAAATGCAATAGCTGACAGTAAAAGAAGTGGACGTCCTCGTACCATAAGAACTCCACGAGTGATTAAAGCAGTGCGTGAAAGAATACGACGAAATCCTCTGCGAAAACAAAAAATTATTGCTATGGAGATGCAAATTTCAAAAAAAAGCGTGTCTCGCGTATTGAGGCAGGACCTAAAACTTGGGGCTTTTCGTAGAGCAACAGGACAAAGGTTAACAACAGCTTTAAAAAAAATTAGGCACGAGAATATTTTAATATTTTAAAAATATTTTGTTTACCGATGAAAAAATTTTTACCGTCGAAGAAAAATTTAATAAGCAAAACGATCGTGTTTATGCTCACAGCTCTAAAGAAGCGGCAGAAAAAATTCCGAGGGTTCAAAGAGGCCATTATCCAGCATCTGTGATGGTTTGGTGGGGTGTATCCTACGAAGGGGTTACTCAACTTCACTTTTGTGAAAAAGGCGTTAAAACATCGGCACCAATTTACCAAGAAATGTTAGAAGACGTGGTAAAGCCTCTTAACGACTCTCTCTTTCAAGGAAACCATTGGGTTTTCCAACAGGACTCTGCACCAGCACACAAAGCTAAGACAACCCAAAGGTGGCTAGCAGAAAATTTACCTGCGTTTATTGCAGCAGAACAATGGCCTTCTGGAAGTCCTGATCTGAATCCTTTGGATTATAAATTGTGGTCAGTTCTTGAAAACATGGCTTGTAGTAAGCCTCATAAAAATATCGAGCTTCTGAAGCGGGATTTGGTGAAAGCAGCAGCATCGATACCGTTACAAGTCGTCCGTGCCGCAATTGATGATTGGCCACGGCGTTTAAAGGCTTGTGTAAAGGCTAAAGGAGGACATTTTGAGTAAATATATTAAAAATGTATTCTTTATATATTAAGTAATAAAGCAGTATATATCATAATTGAATTTATTATTTTGAAACATTAAAAATTTAATTAATACTGTGTAACAGAACTTATGTCCCGACTAGGTATGTATGTAAGTATATGTGTATGTATGTAAGTATGTATGTAAGTATGTATTTAAGTATGTATGTAAGTATGTATGTAAGTATGTATGTAAGTATGTATGTAAGTATGTATGTAAGTATGTATGTAAGTATGTATGTAAGTATTTATGTAAGTATGTATGTAAGTATGTATGTATGTATGTCTATTTCTTTGGCTCGCTTTGTAGCTAACCTATTTGACGGATTTCAACATATGAGGTGCCATTAGAGTCATCTTAATTGTAGGAGCGACAAAGGGTATAATTGGTACAATTTTCTAAGCAAAGTTGTTCTAATTAACAACTGTTTTTGAATTACCAGGATTACCAGGCATTTGTAGCATTACTAATTCGGCAACCTTCCATTGTCTTGGGAAGTAGTCCGTTCTTAAGATTACATTAAATATCTATGTTATGAATTTTACATCAATACGTGGGAGTTCTTTTAATATTTTACAATGTTCTTTACATAAAAAAACCGATAAATTTCATCATTGTCATCATGCATGTTAAATTCAAAATGTTAGAAAACTTCTGTTAGATGTCTTGCGAACAGTTCATCACCTTTTTGTTTATCAGTTGTAGTCCAGCTTCCATTTTCCATTTTTATCAGAGTTGAGGTTGTTTTTATTTTTTTGTAGCTTTCCACAAAGAGTACTCGATAGCCTCTGTTGCAGTTACATTTTCTAGGTAATTTTGAATACATTTTTTGATTTTATCTTCTTATAATAGGTGTTTTAATCCTTTAACTGTTTTCTTGAATTTGTTGCAACCTCATCTTGTAGTTTGTCAATGCTTTCTTAATTAGTACTTTTCTTTTATTTTTCGTTTTATGTTAAAAGGGCAATTCTTTTGTTGGAAGAGTTCCATCCTGCCTGTTGCAATGTTCTATTTAAATGTTCAATAATTGCTTCTTATAAGCCATTTAATGTTTTTAATGGAATTTGTAGTTGTAAATTTTGTTGTTGTCTAATGTTTATCCAGTCGGTCTTTTTAGAATAATATATCGATGAAGGTGAAAACCCGAAACCGGTAGTAAAAGTAAATCTTTGTTTCATTTGCGAAGAAGTACCTATACTGATTTGATATTATTAATACTTCGCCCTAGCACATATTAAACAATTTAAAACATTCTTGTAGCCAGCGTTTGAGTAACCAAAATCAGTTTGTTTCTAAGATTTTCTTCGGAGGTTAAAATGAAAGCTGCTTCCAGGAAAGTTCTCCTGTAGTAGTTCAACTCTGTTGCAAGAATTTCAAAACAATCCATTCCTTTTCAAAGTACTCTATTTCATCGCCCGATAATCATAGTATGGTGAAAACGTTTGGGATAATTTTTATACTTACAGTGTATTTTACATGTGATAACTTAAAACATTTTAGTCAAATTGAACGTCCCCCTCCTTAGCAAAATTGAGGTTTGTTTGTTTTTTTTCAAATATTTTTAAAAAAGCAAGTTATTTCGACAGGGTAGTCTGGAAATGAAAACCCGGTATGTACGTATACATATAGTAGGTACAGTATCTCGCAAGTTTTCCATTCGATCTGGCGCGAAGGATTTTGTTTTTGAAACTGGGGGAGAGGGTGGCAGATGGGCTAATTTATGTAATAAAGAATATAATTTCTTATTTCTGTGCTTATTATAGTTTATTACAAAATCTACCTTTGACCGGTGAGATTAACTGGACCTTAAGTGCCTAAATACAAAAATGGATCTATTACTTATTCTATCATTTAACTTTTTAGGTTTGTGACGATTAAAAACGCATTACTGACAATAAATTACTATGTATATGATTTCAGTATGCAAAAAAACTAGACTTTATTTTAAAATAATTATTATAACATTTCAACAATCTCACATTCGTTTATGGGGGAATGCCGATTGATCTAATAGGTATTCTTTATACTTACCAATTACTCTTACCAATTATAAAAAATGTTAGTAATTACCTACTTACCGATTAAAAAAACTATGCAGAACTAGCGCGATGACCATGTACTTAAACAACCAGCAAATAAAAAAATTGTGAATTACAGAAATTATGTATAAATTGAGAAAGAAAAAATAATTTGCTAAAGTGAAACATCCTTCGAGGAATTACATTTAATCGTGACTTATAGAAGGAAGGCATTGACTAATAAATCAAGCATTAAATTTACAAGTTTTGAAAAATCATAACTAAGAAAAAATAAAAGACAAAGGGTACGGGTCAGTGCGTAAATCGAAATAGTAAATTATGCATGTATAATAGTTTATTAAAGAAAGGAGCATCAGGGACATATTAAGCCCCTCTCCATAAATTGTGTCCCGAATGTTACCTTGAATTCCTGATTTACTATAAACAACTTAATAGATTCTAGCTTCGTCGTTTTATTGCTTCATCTTCAGCCCATCTTTCGACCTTATTCATAATTTTACTTGATTACACAAGTTACAAGTCCCGTCCTGTCCATGTAGTGAAAAAAGAGTCGGCGTGGCTAGTGGAATATTAACCATGGAATTCAGTAGGGCTCGAGTCCTAGGGCGCATTTTCAAATAGAACCACAAATTGGGAAGGGGGGATTCAAAAAAAGAATAGTAGCATATTATTAAGATGAAAATGTTGTGAATTTTTTGGAATTTTTTAAAACAAGAGGTAAAGAGCTGAAAAAAGGTCGTTACTATTAATATAAGGGCGCTTTAGACTATTGAGTCCTATAGTGACTTTATAGGAACATGAACTCTTAAGTTGGCCCAGGATGATGCAAAATCTCCTTATTCTGTTCAGGATGATGCAAATTCAACCAAGGAATACATGCTCTAGAGTGGCACATTTTTTAAATTACATGATTTTGCGATTCGCATGTAAACAAAATTATTGTTAATTAATTATCTAAAAAAAAAATTTTAATTATTTTTATTTTACTTATTGTTATAAAAAATTATTGTTATTTTATCTTAAGCTAGTATATTGCGATGTACCGAGGTGTAAAATTATAAAAAATAACTTATCCCCAGCAATCGATTTTTTAAATGAACAAAAGTCCCATGTTTTTCATTTTATAAAATTTAAATAAGAATTTCCAAATTCTAAATCCAAATCAACAAAATAATTCTAATTTAAAATAAATTTCAATACAAAATATTCGAATCGTCACGGAAAATCAAGTGTGGGCGATAACGGAGTACACGCTGCTATTGTACTTGATGTTACTTTGCTTTCAAATTTTTATGAATTTACCATAATATAAACAAATTAATTTTATATCCAAATAAATTAGTTCTTCTCAAAATCAGCCAAATCATCAACAACCAATCTAAGGGACTACAAGTTCCTCCAAAAATCATCCAACATCCAATATTGTCCTTAAATCAAACATATTTATTCACAAAATATTAGAAATATATCTCAAATCAAACCTTTCATTTGAAATGCAAATGCAATCAAATTTTTACCGGAGACCAACTCCGATAAACGTCCGCACTCTGCGGATTCAAAATGGCAAAAGCCTTCCCTAACGTCACTACCAACTAGACACGCCGGCGGGAAAAACGAGCAAATTCAAAATAAAAAGATTTTGGAACACGACAATATATTAACAAAAACATTGCGGCCAATCAAACATCTGACATCACTAGTCGTCGCTCTCTCTAAACAGTTGTTGGGGTCAATGATGACAACTCGGCTATTAACGTCAATGGCCGGACAATAACGTCAATGCTCAGCTTCGTCATTGACATCAATGACCTTGCAGTTTGGGCGATGTTGACTTTTTAAATTTCATATGTGGTTTTACATCATTGTCCGGGCAATGACGTTAATGCCCAATACAGGGTGGGCAATGATGAATCTACTATTCTATATAGATTCCATATTCTATCATTCTTATGATAGAATATCATCAGATATCTATCGGATAAGTATAACTATAAGAAAAACCAATCAAACAACCTTAATTCAAATTTTTACGGTTGATTGGTTATATTGATTGGATAGATATCTCAAGGTGAAAAAATCGGGCATAAGTGATAGCATAGCCATCACACACACTTCGTATTTGACCGAGTTCAGGCTTCCCTAGAGAGGTCAGGCCTCCCAGTCGAGGTGGATTGATTTTGGGGATGTTTTTAGCGAATAAGAGAGCTATCCTTAGAGAACTTTTTAGAGAGCTTCGGACGCTCCGGGCCGCTTTGGGTGGCGCAACCACGGCAAATCAGAGATTCACCGCAAAATAAATTAATTAAATTAATTTTTCTCCCGGACCGTTTTTTATATATTAGATTTATTAGACTTAAACACACTACAAACAGTTAAAACTAATTATATGAAGTGTGTATAACAAAAAAAAATATGTATACATATTGTATATAAAACAAAAAAGCAAATTACTATATATAAGAATACATATTATGCAGGGACGAGGTAACGCCTGTTACAGGTCATTGACATTAATGCCCAATTTACGTCATAGTCACTGTATTGAGCTATAGGTGCCGGGAGAGTTTAACTTGGGCGCGGAGTGAAGATAACTCGGAAAAGAATTTAATTTGCTTAAACCTTTCACGTTAGTATCAGAAGAAAAGGCCTTAAGCTTTATACAATAGATTCAAACCGGAACAGGGGCAAATTTGTCATAATAGGTCCGAAAAATTACATAATCTTAAGTTGGTCGTTTCCTTTCTACTTCCTTCAGTAGATAGGTACCTAATAATATTGGTCATATCACAATTACATTAGTATCATATTTCTGCGTAAAAGTATTAAAAAAATGTTGTTCTAGTTCTTCATAGAATCCCGAATTTTATAAGCTTTTGCCTAAAAAATTTTCAGTTTTTGCCATTTTTTGTTAAACTTTTTGTTCATAGCTTTATTTCAGTGCATCTCAGGAACAATGTTAGCATATTATCTCAAGAGTAAAAAACATTTCATGTCTAGAAAAAAAAAAGCACAGAAAAAAAAACGAAATGGAGTAGGAAATTTAACAGTTAATCGATGCGGCTTTCCAAAATATCCTAATTTTTGGCAGAAATTGTAAAATTTATTTATTTGAAGATAATTTTTTCGTGTTTTCTAATGTTAAAAATTTGTTTTCTACATTGATTGTAGGTAATGTTGAGATGCACTGAAATTGAGCTATCGAGAAAAATAATAATTGTTTTAAATTTTTACGTAAAATGTTATGTATTTTAACTGTAGTATAATTATTCATTTTGGGTATGGGGATCGTGCACAACTTTAAAATGCGACGGTAGCGCACGAGGTGGCGATTTTAGGCATTTTGGTCTCATATTTTAAACATGAAGGTGTTAACCGCAATTACTATTTTTTGAAATAAAAGTTAAAAAGAAAATTATTTTCTTTATTAATATACATTAAAATGACGTACAAAACTCCCTTTATTTAGATTTAAATTTAAATTTAATTTACTGTATAAGTAAATAATTACATAACTAATATTTCATTAATAATAATCGATTATCCGTTGTTTTATATCGCAATGGAAACAATAATACGAACTGGAATTGAAGGTATAACTGATAGTATTGATTTCAATCCTCAAACAATCATAAAAGGAAAAGCGTTGGCATCTGTCTATCTTTCAGTCTTTCTATTTAGTTTATGGAATTATGAATTGATATTCCTATATATGGTAATTAATTATTCTTTATGATAAATGGATTATCGGATTATAAATAGGGCTTTAAAAGTGATGATTGATACAGGGTGTACACTTATATAACTTAAAATCAACTATAAAAGCTCATTTGCTTTATGTTAATGTTGCCAAATAAATGTCAGGAATTTGCAACTGCAATTTTCAGTGTTATTGATAATTTTTCTTATAAAACTTTGTTTAGAAAATTGCACAGGTTATTTTCTTTCATAACAACTAAATTCAGTTGTTATAATTAACAACTTTGCTTAAAAAACTCCACCAAATATAGAATTTTCTGTCATAACAATTATATTCAGTTCTTATAAATAACAACTTTTTTAGAAAAATTGCACCGAATATATTTATACAGGACGTACTTTATATAATTTAAATTCAAATATAAAAAAAAAATCATAATTTTTAAGCTCTACCTTAAAAGAATAGTGTAATAACTCAAAAACTCATATTTGACGGCAATACTGCAACAACTCCAGTTTTTTGTTGTTTTTTTATACTAAAATTCTAAAATTATACATTATTATTATGTAGAAAAATGTGCCGCTTAGGACTGAAAAGCAAAATTGTTTTTTTTAAATAAAAAGCAACAAAAAACCAGAGTTGTTACAGTATTGCCGTCAAATATGAGTTTTTGAGTTATTACACTATTCTTTTAAGGTATCGAAATGATTGTCAGCAATTAGCTTTTGAGACCAAAATGCCAAAATCGGCGCATGGTGGCGCCACCCTATGTTGTGCACGATCCCCATAGGATGATAGGAAACAGCCAATTTAAGATTTTGTGATTTTCGAGACATTTTACGACAAATTTGCCTATTCCGCAGATTAAATTTGTTGTAGAAAACTTAAGACCTTTTTATTGATACTAAAGTAAAGGGTTTAAGTAAAAAATTTTATTTTCGAATTATTTTCATGCACAAGTACCTAATGACTGGACCATATACTGCTTGTAAGTAGTTTGTTAAGGACCGTTAAGTAGAGCAGTTCTACTTGTAAGTAGATGATCCGATGGGATCAGTGTCACGAGTAAAATCGTGAGTAAGTTTGATTCATTTTAAGTTTATTATATTTTCTTAGTAATTTTTCAGTCATTAATAATTTTCTATACAGTATTACTTATTAATTTGTTTTGTGACGGTGCTCTGTGGAAATCCGTGTCTATACTATAATATAGAAAGAAAATGATAACATTTTCAACGACGCAATAATAATTAACTGCTTATTCCCTTAATTGATTTTTTTAGAAGCAAACTTTATAAGTTAACATTAATAATGTAGTCAAGTTACATCTTAACTTGTGAACTTTAGCAATAACATTTATTTAATCTTCACTATTTTCATTGCAATTGTGGTCTTTGTTAGGTATGCGTGTGAGTATTGTGAAAGGTCGTTTGTTGATTGGGAAACTTCATTGGAGAGAGTGAATTGTTAAATTCATCTTGAGATCTTCAGAGAAGTGCGCTTAACTTCTTTAGTCTTCCTTATAGATCTACGTATAGTATATACAGTTGTGGGATTTACGTTCACGTTCTTTCTTATATAGTATATTTTAATAATATATTTCTTCTACGAACGGTTTCTGATAATTTGTGTGTGTGAAAATATGAAGTAATTTATTTGTATCTGGTAAGTTTTTTAAATAATTTTATTAAACTAAATATTTTTTTATTGCATACTTACATTATTTGATAATACTTTATTTGCATAGTGTGCATAAAGGTTTTTGTACATTATATTGTATTATATTATATTCCACTTCCGAATACATATTATTTAGGTACTTATTTGGAAATGGATAGATTACATAATAAATAATTATAATTTACTATGATCATTGTTAATAAATAATATTAGGGTTCTTAATTAGACATTAATTACATCAATTAAATAATTTATTTATAAAAATATTAAAAAAACATTATTAAACTGTATATTCAGTGCAAACTTTAGTAAATAAATTTTTAAGTTTTCAAAATAAACTACTGACAGTTGTATAAAAATATAAAATTTGTGTACATTTTATAACTAAAAACAAATTATTTTAAATATTGAATTGCTATTATACTTACTATTTATAATAGTCTTTTTTAAATATTAGATATTTGTAAACTTATATTAAATATCAATTTGTGCAGAACTTCTTTCTGAATCAATATTAAAACTAAGCAGTAATAAATCTAAACATAACATTTACTACAAAATAAATAAAGTTATAAAATTTAAAAGAATGCCAAAATGATTATTCTTAGCAACTAAAATATATTTAAAATTGCAATAATAATAATTATAATCCATTTTAAAAGTACAAATTTAAAAAATGATTAAGAATATTGGTCTTTATATAAATAATTATTTAACTTAATTCTCAAATAATAAAGTATTTTCTCATAATTATAACTTTATAATAATAATAATTTTAGAATAATTTTAATACGTATACTTACTTATATAGTATGTAGGTAGTACCTACTTACATTTCATTTCATTTCTCAGAGTTTATTCTTTTATTTTCCAATCTTTTCATTTAGATTTTAAATATCATTAATTAACCCATTTAATTATTATAGTACGTATTAACAAAAAATCTCAATATTTTTCGTTGGCAAAAATTAAAATCAATTAGCCGAATACTGTTCTGATAATAATTTGATCATAACAAATTAAGCAATATTGTAAGTTAGTGGCGTGTTTAAAGAAGAGTGTGAAGTTGGTGAATCTCATACATACGAATGGATTAAGTGATGTAGAATTAAAAAAGTTTGCTACCGTTCCATAAAATTTCTTTTGAATTTACCACTGTTATACATAATATAAAATATCAAAAGTTAAATGTAATACAATTACTAATTTTAAACAGAATCACCTTCTCTATCAGTTTAGCTGCATAAATGTCACAACTTTGTATAGAAATTATACACAAGAACAAAATGTTAAAGGTGGTGAAGACAACTTGAAATTTTAAAATAATAAACTGGTAATTAATTTGCATTCAATAAAATTTTCATTGAGTTTTAAAATTTATATTATATAATACTTTCTCTGTGTATATAAGAGAAAACTTCTTCGTAGTCCTTTTTTTATTCGTGTTATGCATTTAAAATTATCGTTATTTTAAATAGTAGATATTCTTTTGTAATTTTGAGTCATTGCTCTCATTTTCTTTATTGATTACGATCTCCGCTATAATCTTTATGATAAAGTAGTGGAAAAATAGTTGAGAAAGTGGTCAGAATGAAACAAATAATATTGTCCCACTTTCGGGTTCATTAATTGACCCATTTTCAAAGCTACAAATTATAAAATTACAAAATATTAAAATTAAAAAATAAAAATATTGAAAAACTATCGATGGAATACTAACATATTGAGAGAAAAATGGAGGATGAAGAGCCACCATATTCCAGGACAACCCTATTCTTAACTAAGCTTCCAACAAAACACGTGGCTTTATCTTATTCAAATTATATATTTCATTATTAAATATAAATGAAAACTACAGAAATCAAAGTTTCCCTCGAAAATGCTGCATAATGAGTTTCCTAATAGGTACTCGTATAAGTAACCAGAAAAGTAAAAAGAAAATTTATTAGGTTAATAATCGACAATGAATTTGATAGAGGGAGACAGGGAAAAATTGCACTATTGTCGTTTTGGCGTAGGGGCAACGATATGTTCTACCTATACCGCTAACAGGGAGCTATTTATAGCATATAGTATAAATTGACTGATTACGAAGCAGGAATCCACAGTTTAAACCTACTGAGAATTGCTGAGATCTATGGGCTATGCATCAGCAAGGTTAGCTTCCTGCTAGAATATATTAATTAACAATAAATATGATTATCAATTAATATATTAATTAACTTGGTTAGTGTAGTCGTTATTTTGTAAAATGCGTTCATGATAATGAACACCTAAAAGTAATTTAAAGGTACATCTTTTATATTTTAATTAGTAACATAATATGTATTTTTAATCTAGTTTTTGAATACTAAATTAGCGACCTCAAGAACCCCTGTCTAATTGTAAGTTCGGCGTGGTTAAACTTTGCATGACTAAATCTCTTGACTTAAAAATCTACTAAAATCACTCCCGCCCACTCTTGAAACTGAAAAATGTTCAATTTTGTAGCACTGTGGAATTCAATGAATGAAAGTGACTTTGACACATCGATTGTAAAAATCATTTGAAAAAAAGTGGTTTTTGCAGGTAAGATTAGTAGTAATTTTAACAATATATCGTCAATTAATACTTGCTTCCGTTTACAATTTGATGAATTTCTAAAAGTATTCCAAAAGAACTGGCAAGCGATAAAAATGGTTTGAACTAAATTAGTTACTTTTGAATAAAATCTAATATAATCTCTTCATAAAGCTAGTAGGAGGTTACATATTTGCATAGTTATACCTACTTACTTATATCAATCCGGAAAGAGTTTAAAACCTGGGTTGATGATTAATAATTTGCATAAATTGATTCTCAATCCTGGACGTTTTATAGCTATTTGAAAATTTTCATTTACTTCATTAGGGTAACAATTCATTCTCATTGGTGCCGTGGTGAATAGATTAACGAAATTCCCGTAGAAAATTTGTATTTTTAGTATAATATATATTATGTGTATTTATACAGTTATATTAATTTCGTTTATATCTTTAAACGACCTATGTTAGTTATTATTCGTGTTTCAAACAAACATATTACATACTATTATGTATATGACGATACGATGATAGTAGATACAAAATAGTAGATCTAAAATTATTAAGGTATTTTGAAAATTATTGTCTAATGATCTTTGCGTCAAAAGTTGCTAGTTGCTTGAAGTTATAGCAACCTTTAGAGAACTCCTCATTAATATGACTATAAATTTTGAATTACGAATTTAATATAAAATAAATTTATATTGACTTATATTAAAAGCGAAGCATTATCACGAACTCATGACTTGTTGAATTACTGAAGGTCGAATGATTGGTAGGTACTGTGTGAAAATTTTTGTTTCCTTGACCTAACCGTCAACTAGGACATTTTCTTATAAATTGCATTTTGAAACATTATTGCTCTTCATTCTCATATGAAAAACTGGCAATTTAAAAATTATGTACTTTTAAATTATCCAGTTTATCGTGATTAAATATTTCGTTTTAATAAATTACGTCAATTTGATTAATGTGTTTAAATAATTTAGAGTGTACGATGGAATAGAAATCTGCGTTATAAAGAAAAAGGTTATAAGGAATAAACAATTTTTACCTTGGTCAATAAATTGGCTTTCTAAATAGCTTAATAAATTTTGTCAATTTTTGTTGATAGCATTTAAGTGATTTAAAACGTAATAAAAAAAAGTTTAATGAGTATTCCGTTCCTATATTAATTTATTATAGTTATAGATGGTGGCGGAACTTAATAATGTGCTTCCTCCCCCCGCAAGGACAATTTCTGAGACAACAATACATTTGTATTTTCTTTTATAAAAGAAGCTTTTGATAAATATTTATTTCATATTATATCTACTATGTCCATACATACGTATCTTAATGAAAATATACAAAAAAGAAATTGTTGAGAAAAAAATTAGAAATTAAATGTGGAAGTCCTTTTTTCCGGCATTCACGTTAGCAAGAAATTCAAATTATTTTTGATTTTGTTTTTCAGCACCTTGGTGTTAATTTATTTTCTATTATTCTGATCAAAGGATCAGAACAAAAGTAAAATTGGTAAAAATAAAAAAGTCACCACCAAAAAAAAGTGGTGGTGACTTGCGACACTGGAGCACGCATTCGTGTTGAAAGTGTCCGAGTGCGATAGGACACAAAATTTGTAAAATTGTAGTATCGAAATTGTAAAATTGTAGTATCCATTATCAATTGCAATCTTTTGGCTTAGTTATTTTCACAACTAGCCCTATAACAAAAGAGCAAAGCAATAGGGCGGGACTGAACATGCAGGTAGACTCATCCTCAGATTTCTCTCAGACGGTTCAGAAAAGTGCAGTTTACGTTATGCGATTTTGCCTACGATTTTACATACAATTTCTCTTGTATGACTGGTGTGACTCACACACTCTCAAAACCACTCACACCGTGTGAGTGGTTTTCTGTTCAAGACTTTGTTTGCAAGTTTATCTTCGGGTTGAATCGTATAACGTGAACTTCAAAATATTTGCTTACGATAACTTGGAAGCAAATTCCAAATTAGCTGCATGGGTAGTGGTTCAATGCCCACTTTGTACCGAAGCTCTAGGCTTATTGTACACCGTTTTGCATTAAGATGTTAAGAAAAGATATTAGTAACTCGATCCACAGTTTGATGTTCTCCAGAGGGCTGAGCTAAGAAATTCTGCCGAGTCAAGGATTTGAACCCAGAATTTCCGCTCATAACTCAACTAGCGAACACATCAAGCAACCACTGTGGTCTCAACTTGGAAGCAAAATCGTAAGCAAAATAGCAGGCAAAATCGCATAACGTAAACTGCACTTTTTAATTCCCGATACATTATTAGAAAGAAAGAAAAAGAACTCAAAATAAAAAATTTTAAGTAAATTTGTGGTTTTTAGTATGTATTTATGGTTAAATTCAAAAAAATATAAGAATAATACAATACGTAGAAAATCAAAATTCAAAAAATTTAAAAAGGAGACAATTAACACATAACAGGTCTGGATTAAGAAAATTTGAAAATTTCGTAATACGAAGTACAATATAACGTTATTTCATGGTTATTGCCATTCTTCAGTTGCACGCATCGATTACGATTACATTGTAAAATAAGAAGAAAAAAATTTTTCAAACTAAACAAAATTATCGACTAAATTGTACAAAATTGACTTACCATAACCTCCAAAGATTATCAAAACTGAACTTGTTACATGAGGTATGAATAATTTAAAAATGATTTGAACTAAGAAATTCGTTTACCTAGCACTGCTAGTTTGAAATCCGAAGGCACTGCCCTCTTAATATGATTTCTAAAAACTTTGAAAAAATTCAAAATTCAAAAGTTTACCACGTTTTTTAACCGTGAGGCGTAAAACTAGAAAAAGAACTCAAAATAAAAAATTTTAAGTAAATTTGTGGTTTTTAGTATGTATTTATGGTTAAATTCAAAAAAATATAAGAATAATACAATACGTAGAAAATCAAAATTCAAAAAATTTAAAAAGGAGACAATTAACACATAACAGGTCTGGATTAAGAAAATTTGAAAAAATGAAAATTTCGTAATACGAAGTACAATATAACGTTATTTCATGGTTATTGCCATTCTTCAGTTGCACGCATCGATTACGATTACATTGTAAAATAAGAAGAAAAAAAAAATTTTTCAAACTAAACAAAATTATCGACTAAATTGTACAAAATTGACTTACCATAACCTCCAAAGATTATCAAAACTGAACTTGTTACATGAGGTATGAATAATTTAAAAATGATTTGAACTAAGAAATTCGTTTACCTAGCACTGCTAGTTTGAAATCATGAAATGAATGAATGAAAAAATTGAAATATATTGTACTTCGTATTACGAAATTTTCATTTTTTCAAATTTTCTTAATCCAGACCTGTTATGTGTTAATTGTCTCCTTTTTAAATTTTTTGAATTTTGATTTTCTACGTATTGTATTATTCTTATATTTTTTTGCATTATTAGAAAGTATAAGTTGCAGTTTGGCTGCCGAAAGCACGGCTTAAAATGTACCAATTTATGCAGGAATTGTCATGAAAACTGTTCTAATAGAGACCCAATAATACTAGTAATTTGAAGAAGTAAGTGTTAGCGGAGTTATAAAAACAGCAGTAACGTTTCAAGATAATAATTTAATAACTGAACAAAAAGGGCACAAATACAAATTAGGAACAACGCAATTAAAATAACATGTAGTTAACGACCAAAACAATACAACATAATACAAACATTCAGTACGCTCTTGATTTTCATACGCAGGCGTAACTTACGCATAGGCGGGTCGCGCGGCATTGCATATGGGGTACATTATTCCTAACAGTAAGTTATTCAGAGGAGACTATCGATGAAGAGCTAGCAAAGAATCTTGACATTAAAATTGAAGAGCATGAAGACGTCGATGATTTTGAAGATCCTTCGGAAATTCCAAATGTGATAGAAGAGAACTCTTCGAGAAGAGATAGAAGAGAAATTAAAATTTTATTATTTTATTAAAATTTTTTGTAAAATTGCTAGTATAATATGTTAGTACTCAATATTATTATTTATTAATATTTTTAAAAAAGAATAAAAATGATATTAATAAATTAATTTTGCTCTGTAATTATGTATTTCAAATATTATAATAATTTAATATAAACTACTCCTTGTTATAAAAACAATGAAGAAGATCGAAACTTGTTGAAAAAATCATGATTCAGAGAGACTGTTTTTCAGTTTTTCGCAATTTTAAGCGGTTTAACGATAAATAAGCCACCAAATCACATAGACCATTTTAAAGTAGACATTTCAACAATTAAAATGACCACTAATAGACCTTCGAAATCCTAAAAACATCAATAGAATTGTTCGTGGAAGATAAGGGTATTTTTTTCGAAAAATGTATATAACTCGAAAACTAGTCGTCTTCTGAACTGCGAAAAAATCATGCTTATTCAACACTAAGAAAGACATCCTTTCAGAAATTTTCATGTAAATTAAATCATTTATATGCGAGAAAAAAATTAAATACTGAAAAATCGGTTTTAACCATTTTGATGTTTAATTTGAGGTTATATTAAAAAGTGTTAAATATAAAAGTTTTATACTATTTTATTATCTACAACTTTTGTATTATAAATTTTCCGCTAGGAGGTCACGTTTCGCCACAAATCGCAAAAAGCCGTTGTCAACCCCTAAAATGCATCCCCATTTCACCATTTCCAGTGTTTTGGTGTTTAAAATGTTTTTTTTTCTTAAAGTTGGAACCTCAACAACATTTTCCACTAGTTCCTTGCCTGTTATTAATTCTCTTATTTTTAGTATTTCAAATTCGTTTTGGCACCAGCCTAATTATAGTAGAATTATTATTATTTGATTTTCGGCAAATAGAACGCTTCTGTTATAAGCATTAAAAAACTTATAACTATAATTGTTAATTTTTTATGGCATAAAACGAAATATGATTAATACTCATAAAATATCGATTTTTTCGTAATATAACATTACTTTCCTAGCCATGAGTTAACACAATTAGCTATTCAAAAACCGTTCAATTGTTTCTTTGTTTGTATCTCTAATTTTCATAATTATTAACTTATTGTTTACCAAGAATAATTAGTGAGTGTGAGTATAGTGGGATTATAAGGTACATTATATGTATATTTTCCTTCACATTTAATTTTAGATTTATGTTGGTATTTTTACACAGGTTAAATATTAAAAATTATTGTTATTTTATCATAATATAATGAAATTTACTTTTTATAAAACGTTTACAACATAGTTATGTCTTATTAGCAATAATTAAAAATTCTCTTTATGCAAACGCAATAATAATTAATTTATTATTATCCAAAATTATTATTAAAACGTTCAGCAACCTAAAGAGTAGATTTTAGATCGTGAGATCTGTAAAAAGATAAGTACCTACTACTTTTTCCACATTACATAAATAAAAAGTAACGTGAGGTTACCACAGAAGCAACACCAAGCAGCAAGGTTTTACTTGGACTCAACCAAAACTTTTGGGTTTCCTCAGTTTGCCAACTGCGTTAATTAAAATTTGTCAATTGGTTTTTCATAAATCTAATATAACAAAGATTCTGCTCACATTACAACTATATTATATAATTTTCATATCGTTAACGTTCTGAATAGTATACTCGTAGTTAGCAAATCCCAATCCAGTTATATCTATAGTAACTATCATGTAGGTATAGTGTTTTAACATCGCTTTTTCAGTTTTTCTACGGTTTTGCCCCCTGCTTAAATTATCAATTTGGGAGGTGGATTTTGGTTTTGGGCGGGAGATGATTTCTCCTGCATCCGCATAAGTGTAATATATTGCTTTAAAATACATTAAACTTATAATAGGTATAACTTCACGACTTGTTAAGCATTTTTCGGAAATCGGCTCTTTTGCGTCATCTATTGCGATGAGGTGCCAATATACATTCAAAACCCAATTTTGCGTTATGAATGACATTTTGAAACGTGTCTTAAAATCACACTACCAAGGAAGAGAATGTTAAGAAAAATAAAAATGCAGTTTTAATTGTGAGAAAGTTTTTTTAATTTAGTATTTTTACTTCTTAGAATAAATTTATCATTACGATCATTAATTACGATTCACATAAGCTTGAATAAAAACATGAAAATATTTACTTATGAACAAATCGACGCAAGTATTGCATACATTTTTTTCAGTATTAATTTTGAGTTATATTCATGTTTTCTTCAAGGTAGATATGAATACAAATCTTTAAAAAATTTATTTAAACTTTTTGAAGGACTAGTGCCCGTTTTCACCAACAATTACTTACCTTAAGGGTTCCTTAACTTCGAGATAAGAAACCCTTAAGTCAAATTTGGTTTTCACCAAGTGCTAAGAGTTTCTTAAGAGCGTTAAGAAATCCGTAACTTTACGCATCCGATTTTCCGATCCCTAAAGAGTTAGGTATTTCTTAGTGGTTCTATTATAGGTTATAAAGTAGTGTTTGCTCTTTATTATTGTATAATTTAAATTATATTATACGTTGTATGTATAGTACAATCTTAAAAAAAAAATTATTTTTTTTTTGAAAACTTTGTAGGCAAAATCTTGCTTAGCTTTTTATAGTACCAATATGATGATTCGGCGAATCCCGATTTGGCGAATCTCGTTTCGGCAAATCCCGATTCGGCGAATCTCGTTTCGGCGCAAGGACGATTCGGCGAATCCCTGCACCAAATCCTTCCTGCGCCGAATCTGGCAACGCCAAATCGGATATGCCAAATCGACTGCGCCGAAACCTCCTGATGGACCCCAATTCGACGACCCCTACGAAAACTATAATAATTCAAAAGAGCAATGTTATAACTTACCTTGACTATAGTAAAAAACTCAAAGACTATATCTAATTTCTTTAATCTCATAATCTTCTGAGTTTTGTATGTTAGCAATAATGAAATGCAGGCTATGACCGGCCCTGTTCGTAGTAAGACTCCTAACTATGAACAGACCAATGGGAAAAGTCATCACCCAAGTACGGACCTGATAAGTGAATGTTTGAACCACCTTGTATGAAAAACATTTGAAAGCTTGTTATGATGAAGTTGGTAATACGCTTGTAAGACATGTAAGACTGAAGATGTAAGACAGTAGAAGAAGAAGAGTTTCAATAAAAATTAAGGAATCTAACTGTAATTTCAACTTATTAAAAATTATTCGATGTGGACAATCAGAATCGAAATCAGAATATTAATGAAGTAGTGAGTAAACGAGAAAAGGAAAAATTCTGTGAAAATGGATATATATACGTTTTTGACCGTTGTAGTCGAAATGGCATTACAAGATTTTATCGGTGTGAACAAAAAGATCGATGTAAAGGACGTATTCATGTAGTAAATGGTGAAGTGGTAAAACGATTTCAAGAGCATACGCACGTTCCATCAGCTGCGAGCGTTGAGGTAGCCATAACTGTAACAAAAATTAAAAAACGCGCAACGAATACAATGAAAGAAACTTACCAAGTTATTACTCAAAATCTTTCAGTTTCAGCACATGGATTGCTGCCAAATGAATTGGCATTAAAGAAATTAGTTAGAAGAAAACGCAATGTTGTAACAGCAGCTCAACCAAATCCTCAAAGTTTGGACGATCTGATAATACCAGAGAATTTTAAAACTTACCATGTCAACGGAGTTTCTGAAAACTTCCTATTATCAGACTTGGGAACTGGAACCGAACGTATATTAATTTTCGGAAGGAAGCAAGGGCTGAATATTTTACGGGAATCTTCAAATTGGTTTGTTGATGGAACATTTAAAATCTCTCCACCATTGTTTCAACAAGTCTATATTGTGATGGCGGAAAGATATGGTGGCGTTCATCCGGTGCTATATGCGTTGTTGGCTAACAAACGGAGAGATACTTACGTTCGGTTTTTCCGAGCTGTTTTGGAATTGGAACCCGCGGCTAATCCAGAAAGCATATCTTGCGATTATGAATTAGCTGCAATTCAGGCAATGCGAGAATGTTTTCCACAAGTTCATATACATGGGTGCTTCTTTCATTTAAATCAAAATATGCAACGGCAATTGGTGGGTGTTCCCGGATTAAGAACCAATTACATAAACGAAGGTGATATTGCGTTGCAGTGTCGTATGGTTACTTGTTTAGCATTTGTTTCCCGAGAACATTTAGAAGCTGCTTTCAATAGGTTGAAAACGGAGTTGTCACCTCGGGTACGGCCAATTTTAGAGTGGTTTGAAAACTATTATATGGGTATCACAACGAGAGCAGGCAATGCTAGACGTCCAGCATTGTACCATTATGATATATGGAATGTATACCAACGAACGCTAAATAACTTCGATTGAACGAATAGCCACGCAGAAGTTGCAAATAAGCGTCTTCAAATTCAGCTGGGAGTCGTTCATCCAACTATTTGGAGATTTATAGATGGATTAGGAAAAGTTCAAAAAAGTAGGGACATATTTTACGAACGTCTCGTGGCTGGACACCCACCGCCGCCTAAATTAAAAAAATTCAGAGATGCTGACGCCCGAATTCTTACAATACTTCGAGATTTTCAAAATAGAGATCTTATTGATTATTTGCGTGGACTAGCACATAATTTTGAAATGCAAGCGTAAAATTTTGAAGTTAATATTTTTTTATAAATACTTGTAATACAATACTTTTACTTGTTTTACTTTAAATAATAATAATTTATATTACACTGAATCATTAAGAGGATCCATGTCACGTTGTACTTTTGTCGTAAATGTCGTAGATCTTGATTTTTGTAAATTTTGTAGAATTTTTAATGCAGATCTAGTTTACGAAATCTACGCAGTCGTACTTTATGTAGATGTCGTAGTTTCGTTACATTTAAGTATACGTTGGCGATACATAGTAACCAAGAAATATTTGACAATAAAATAATGTCAGTAAATGTGAATAGAATAATTTATTAAATTCTACCTCAAAACGTCAAAATAATCTACAAATACAAGTACGAAAGAATTTACGAAACATTGAACGGTGACTGTGTTCATGTTGCATAAGTCTTCAAAATTTAAAAGTACGATAACATGGTGTCATGACAATTTGCAAAGTAAGCACAGCGAGCTGCATTCCGTGTGCTGTAGATCAGGGGTGGCCAACTTCATTGTACATACTTCCTTCGACTATGATCCTTAAAATTTTTTTGCGATCTACCTATTAAAATCTTAAAACAATATAATATAATATTAATATTATATTGACCATTGACATAAATAATACTCGAATAGTATTTATTAAGGTAAAAGTAGAAAAAAGAACGAAAAAAACATATTTTCTTAGTTTATTACGAGAATCGAGAAGGAAACCACAGACCCAATTTTTGTACACCAGATTTCCTTTTCGGATATTTTTTTGGATTTCTCTAGATTTCCTAAAATTTCCTTGGGTTTTCTCTTGGATTGTCTCATGATTTCCATTCGAAAAAGTTGAAAATGCAAGATTATCTGTAATTTCTAAGATATCCTTGGATTTTCTTAGATTTCCTAGATTGCCTAAGATTTCCTTAAATTTTCTGAAATTTCCCTTCACTTGTACATCAAATTTCCTAAATTTTCCTTGGATTTTCTTTTAGAATGTCTCACGATTTCCTTTCGAAAAAGCAAGATTATCTGTAATTTCTAATATATCCTTGAATTTCCTTAGATTTCCTAGATTGCCTAAAATTTCCTTACATTTTCTCAAATTTTCCTTCACTTGGAGATAAAATTTTTAAAAATTTCCTTGTATTTTCTTTTGAATTGTCTCACGATTTCCTTCGAAAAAATTGAAAAAGCAAGATTATCTGTAATTTCTAATATATCCTTGAATTTTCTTAGATTTCCTAGATTGCCTAAGATTTCTTTAGATTTTCTCAAATTTTCTTAGATTTTCTCAAATTTCCCTTCATTTGTACATCAAATTTGACCAGCGGTTCATCCTCGGCTTTTTATGAATCACGACTAATATCGGCGGCTATGATCGACTAAAAATTGCTTCGTGATCGACCTGTTGGCTACCCCTGCCGCAGATGATCACCAGGGCCCCCGCTACCATATGCGCAAAGTGTGTAATGCACACGGGCGCCATCCTTGTGCCAAAACCCACGATCCAAAAAAAATTGCAAACAAAGCAAACGAAAACAAAAAACAAAAATTAATTTCAAAATAAAAGTTGAGAAATTAAATAGGATTAGGTATAAATACACACGAAACTTTGATCCACGGATTTCGATTTGGAAACATGATCCAAAATGCCTTAAGAGGCGCCAAGATCTTTTTTTGCACACCGGCGCCAGTATCCCTTACGGGGGCCCTGATGATCACTGTTCTAACAGTGTAGCAGTGTTTCTGCTATATTTTCAAGAACCTCAAAGAACACCTTTTACCTGAGTATTGCAGACATTACGTCTTCTCGGTATTGAGTTTTAATTTTTTTTTTTTGGTGAACTGTTTAATGATGCTGTCTACAATTATTTAAATTATTGGATCATTTATAATTATATTTTTATACTCATATTCGGATCTTTGTCGAGCACCTTTTAATCGGCATTTTCTTTCATTTTTAGTTTCTTAGTTCCCTATTTGGGAACCGCTGTTATAGAGAATCCTTCAAGCAAAATTTTATGTCTTTTTAGCGAAAAATAAAAAATGTATTAATTAGACTGAACGAATTACTTTGAAATTTTAGATATAGGTGTTTTTAAAAAATGATTTCTTTAGATCACAATAATAAAATTTTTGCAATTATCAAAAAGTATTATATTTTTTTTTAACTTGCATTGTCTTTTCGAGGTTATTTCGAGGTTATATACGCACGCCGCTAAAATTTACGCGCGTAAACTAAAAGCATAAACCTTCCTACAGAAATTAAATCCTTTAACTTTATTTGGACGTGTGCGTTGCGTGCGTTGACGTTTTGCATAAACCAACCTTTATTTTGAGCATGCTGAAAAATGGTCCATACTCACTGTACGCAATAATGCAATATGTACCTACTATATTATTGACTGCGATATATGTAGATTTCCATCTTAATTCTATTATATTACACATTATTTTTTGTTTATTATTCAATAATAAAAATAAAAATTTTATTAGATAAATACTATAAAAATATTTTAAGTCCTAATAACTAAAATTTGGATAGTTTGTTGTGGAAAGCCTTAATAGGTATAAACTAAACTAAAAAAGTATATATACCAGGTATAGTTTGTTTCAATTTAAATGGATTATTAAAAAAATTAAAAACGGTAATTTCAAATTACTTTGATATAAAGAACGCCGTATATACTTTTCCGCAAAAACACAAAGTAATTTGATATATGACTTTTTTAAATACAAACGATTTAGATAATTTTGGATCTAAAATTTGAAATGGGTGAAACTGAAGAAAAGGATCTTAATCAACTAGTAATGACACAAATCCGCACTGCTGAAATTGATGAAAAATGAGTGTCTATCAAGAAATTTCGATGATATTCTCCGAGTTAACAAGAGCTATATTATATTAGAGACTTTTATTGCTTCTATCCTTGTAGAGATAACATCAGTTTTAATAGCTGGTTATCAATAATAGTTACAGATTGTTAAATTTCATTAGTGCATGTAATTTCTAGATTTATAACGACGCATGAAATAATTATCTTCATATAAATGGTAAGGTACTACGCACGTAACACAAGAGTGATTCTAACCTTGATACTCGTATATGTATTGCATGAATACCTAGTAGTTATATATTAAGTATGAGTACTGTTGTTTGGAAAAAGTATTTTGTCTAACATTATTGTTGCATAAAAATTTGACTTTCGTGCCCTATAAATGCAATATAAGAATAAATTGCAATACCACTCTTACTATAATATAACATCCGTATTCCGTGAGACCAAAAAAACGATTACAACGTCACCTTTGCACTTTCACTGTTATCAATATAGTCAGTAGGTGAGAAGTTTGATTACTATATTTATTATACTCTGTGTATTGTTTACTATTTGTAGAATCGATCTCTTATAATTAAATTTTAAATAATAATACGCTGTACAAAAAAAATTATAGAGCTTTTTTCGCTCTTTCATCAACTTACATCTCAAATGTAGTACCCATACTAGTTGTTGATACGGCTGTTACAGGTTGGTTGGATCGAACGCATACTTTTTCGTTTGTTTTTGTATTAAATTTTTATATTATCTTGATTGTTGGAGAAATGCTCAAAATTAAATAAACAATAGTTATATTATATAAGATTAGACAAATCTTGTTTAGGCGGGGAATTTAGAAGAAATCTTTGCCGAAGAATTAGTGCTTAGCTAGCAATTGCATAACAATGCAGCCACGGGCCTGTGTTTTAGAAAAATTACTGACACAAAAGAAAACAACTTTCTGACATTAATTTAATACACGAGTTATCGGGTTATCACCGACCATCCTTAGAATTAATATACTAATATTTAAATATAATGTATTAAATTTGTACATTAACATTTTATGCCATCAATAACATAGCCAAAAGTTGACAATCGATTTTTTATAATTTTAGGTTAGGTTTCTGTTTTACTCATTGACGGCGATTATTTTATCAACAAGCTTCCAACCTTGTTTCAATTTTGCTATTTTGTAACTAGGTATGTATTTATTCTATTGGTGAATACTGTTTAAAATTAAAAATTTATTTTTAAAAAGCCATAATAAACAATAACTTCACGAGACTGCTAATATTACTTACACACCTCCGCATCACCTCCAGCTTAAATTTAAATTTATGATCATCACACCGATGTGATCTAAGTCCAAGTGCGATCTATTGGTTAACCATTTGACAAGGCTAGCACCCTACTAGAATGCATTATTCAAGCGCTTCAGAACCACGAGTTCTAAGTGTATACCTCATATAAATGGCTAAGATCTAACATGTCGTAACCCCATTAGACGGAATTTTATAGGGCACACAAAAAACTGTTTAACTAAGCTGAAAATGAATAGGTTATTGATGTATTAAAATAATTTCATAAATAAAAATGAAGCTCTTCTATTAGTCCGAGGTTCACAATTAGTTAGAATTAAGTTTATACATTATCCTAATCTACGATTACAGATAATTTCGGGCCAATTGCACTAACAAATTTTTCAATAGTTTACTATAGGTATCTTTTATCTACTCCATTTCTCTATTCTTTATTTCTCAGATTATTCTAAACTTTTTTAATCGTATTTCAACATTTTTGGATTTCGCATTGTATGGAATTTCGCAGGTATGCTGGTAAAAATTCTTAATATTTTCGACTTATTTTAAATTATCTGATTTAAAATGCGAATAAAATGAAACTAAAAATCCAAAATTGACACGGAAATAATGAAATGGTTGATAAATTTTTTAAAAAATTAATAGTTTTATCATAAGAGTATTATTTGCATTGCCGTTTATTATTATTATCATTTCTTAACAAGACAACATCAGAAACCTTGTAGAATAAATTACCTAAATTAAGTTTAAATACCTACTAATAAAAAAAGTTACAATCACAAATAACTTCTCAATAGCTTAGAAAAACTTATGCAATTGATAGGTGGAAGGTCTTGAGCTGAATTTATATTATTTACATTTTTTGCAATATAAATATAAATAATTACAGTATCGGACAAAAAGAAAGCGACGTTATAAATTTTGCAGTTAAAATATTGAAAACAAATTTTTTTCCAAATTCATTTGTATAAATTTTTATCTCGTTTTTTTAGGAATTTTTACTAACATTTGTTTATCAATTTGTCATGCACACGTTACTTTTATCTCAGGTTTTTCAATGTAGGTGCTTTTCAATTGCGACAAAAATAAAGCGACTGGTCATTTATTCAGGTGAATAATTTGTGGCGAACAGTCCATTTGGAAGTGTTCAAAATAACTATTTACAATGCCTAAAGGTGTAAAAATTTCTAGTGACTTAAAAGAACGCATAGTAAATGCATATAAATCGGGAGTACCTCAATATTCTATTGTTAATCGGTTTAACGTGTCTAAATCGGTTGTATCAAAAACAATAATAAACTACAAACAACGATGAGTCATAGTTAACTTAAAATCTACAGGAAAACCAACAAAAACTACCCCTCAATTTGATAGAAGAGTAAAAAAATTATTTTCAGCGAATCCTTTTCTATCGGCAAATCACATTTTGGCGGAAATGGGAGAGACTTTAGTATCAAAAAGAACAATTCAAAGAAGATTAATTAAACTTGGTCTTTTAGCGAGAAAACCTGCTATGAAACCTAAACTGTCAAAGAAAAATATACAGGCTAGACTTGAATTTGCTACAACTCAATTACGCTGGACAGCACAGGATTGGAAAAAGGTCCTTTTTTGTGATGAATCGAAGTTTACTGTGTTTAGCGATGGAGTACAAGTAAGTGCATCGCCCAATTAACAAAAGACTTAATCCGAAATAATTTAAAACTACGGTAAAACATGGTTGCTGTAGTTTGATGGTTTGGGGAAGTTTTTCAGGTTACGGAATGGGACCGTTGCATAAAATTTAGGGCATTATGGATCGTTTTATGTATATGGATATATTGAACAAGGTTATGTTTCCTTATGCGGAATGGAATATGCCTCTTTGGTTCATATATCAACATGATAATGACCCAAAACAAACGGCAAAGCTTGTGAAAGACTGGTTTATCCGCAAAAATGTGAGAGTTTTAAAGTGGCCCGCTCAATCCCCAGACCTCAATCGAATTGAAAATCTTTGGGAACTAGTAGACAGAGAAGTTTGGAAAACCCAGTTGAAAAATACGGTTGATTTATTTAAAAAAATCACGGAAGTGTGAAATTCGTTTGATAATGATGTAATTCAAAATCTAATTACATCTATACCTAAAAGATGTCGAGAGGTGATTAAAAACAAAGGATATTAGACACAATATTAATTATTATATTATTTAAAATAGGTAAATATTAATTTCTTCTGAAGTCGTTTTATTTATGTCGCGTCATAAACTATGAAAATATATAAAATTAACTGCAAAATGCATTTATCAAATTTGATTTAGGATTTTTACTAATTATATTTATTTTAATTAATTATACTGTTATATTTCCAAAGATTTACTTTTTATTGTTAGTAATAATGTTAAAATCGGAAATTATGAGTGCGTCGCTTTCTTTTTGTCCGATACTTACATATTTATTATATTATTATGAATTAAATTTTAGAAGAATACTGATTGTATAGGGTGCGAGTTAGATAGCAAAATGTAAGTGTTTCCTTTTCTCGATATAATATATTATGATGGCATTTTTGCAACAACAAAAGAAAATTATTTTTATCATATCAGGAGAAATTTTTATTAAGTATTAAAATCTCATAATTATTCTAATACCTAAGTGACGAAAGCTTTCTTTCGTTTGGGTAAGCTCTATAAATTTATTTTTACAAATTGCAAATATTGCGGTGAATATAATTTATTTAAAAGTTTTGCCATATAGTCCAATTAGTACATATTGAAATAAATCTGAAACAAAAGGTTTTTTCTTAAATTCTTTACTTATTATCAGAAAAAGGGTAAAACCTGTCAATAAAAATCCCAAAATTTTAAAGTAGCTATTTTCTGTATACTTATAAATAAAGCTCGGATTTTATGCATTTGCATGTTCTTTAATATTGATATGCCAACAGATTCGTTTTTAAATCTGGACGAATTAGGCAAAAATGAATCCAAAAATTCGGTTTTAAAAAACCGGAGTTTCTTTCTAAATATCTTAATTTTATTGAAGATGGCTTCGATTACTAAGCTCTCCCTCGTTAGTTAATTATTAATGTGTAAATAAATTTTACGATAAATTTTAATGCAAAATAATTTTCCATCCTTCTTATTCCCTTAAGTATATCGAAATCAATTCTTTATTGACTTGTACATATATTTAGTAAGGCTAGATTTTGATAAGAAAACTTTCCATCGATTGTTAATGATTGATACAATAAATTGCATTTCAATTCGTGAGAGTGGAATTATGGTCAGTTAACCTTTTGTAAATTATTGAAATAAAAATATTGAAATGTTTTTTGTGTTCAATTTTTCTCAATCAAAACATATTTTCAGAATCAGAATTTTCCTGCAGGTAGTCGAAAACATTAATTTGTAATGTAAATTTGTTGGTAGAAAAAAGTAAGTATCAAAAAAATGACAATTGTTGAGTCAATTATTGTCATCTCAAAAATGGTATTCACAAATTGAAATGGTGAATTCCACATGTAATACATGCATTATAATATAATACTCGAATGTAATAATAATTACTTGCACATTATATAATAATAAAAAATAATAAAAACTTCGAACTTTTTTTCGAACAAGAAGGTATTTATTTCGCATTAATGAATTTGCAATATCCATTCTAAATTAAAATCTTACAATTTTTAATATACCAGCATCTGTTAATGTCAAATAAGACGAGATTCACGTTCTCCAATAATTTAAAAAGGTAACATCTAAAAAGAATGTATGGTGGGAGAATGTTACACTAATGTTCTACTTGGTTACGAAATATAGCAAATTCGATGTACCTAAAGTAATTGAATGGAAGGCATAAGTGTCAGTAACGTGCAATTAGGTAATTACAAGTTTCACAAGAAAACTTACATGTTTTACTTAAAATTCAATTTCCAAATTTTTAAATTTTTCCGTTATAAGTAGAGTAATATATTTTCCTTTTAAAACAATATTAGAAGCCCTTAATGAGGGAATGGCCGGTAGTTATGAAACATCATTTACTATGTTGATATAAAAGAGAAAGTATCTGTTATTAATAATTTACCGTTTATTACAAATAATTTTGTCTTGCATTGAACATTACCATTCGCAAATGTTAGGGTCAAGTTCACAGAGAAAGTTGATAGGTACATAATGATTTTTAACAATTTAACGGACAATAGCAATTTATTTAACAATAAACATTTTGTCATTTAAGTTAGGCATTCAATAAAAAATTTAATATTTGATTTTGATGCAGTAAACTCACATTATTTTCTATCCGCACTTGTATGTTTTCACCCCAATAGCGATGCCAATACTCACATTTTGTTATGAGTTCAGAGTAAGACAAGTAGCTGGCTAGCAGTTTTCAGAGCTGATAGCTTTTAATTAATAAAAATAATTTTTTTATTTAGCAGCAAAAAACTTTGCTGAGTCGATTCTAATCACATATTTTATTGTTAACTAACTAAATCTTTGCGGCACATGTGCACAATTTGGAGTATTGTACAATTTGGCGACTCACAACTATTACTTATTATATTATTAAAAATATAGTATTTACTGGAATTTTTTAAAATTATTAAACTGGAATTAGAATTGGAAATAGTTGTATAAGTATTGTCAAGCTGAATAAAAAATAATGTATAAAAAAAACTAAAAATTATTTTTGACGACAAGAAAATATGAAATAAATATTTGTAAAAATAATAGCAACATCTTCATTATAAAGTAATTGTGTAGTAATATTTAATAGAAACTTGATATTGTATGTTTATTATAATAAATAAACTTTTTTCTTTTTTTTCTTTTTGTTATAATAAAAAGAAAATGTATTGCAAAGAATCTGGTACAAATTTTTATATCATTTTAATTTGTTTTTATTTTTATTATTAGTACAATTAATTTTATTTAGTGTTAATTTTGATAAATGACTATAATTAATTGGTTTCTGTCAATTTTATACATAATTATTTTACATTTATGTTTATGTTAAGACCACACAGCTCAATCTCAAAAATAATTTACTATTTCAGTTTCTTCACAATGAAGAATGAAGGTGCTTCGCACCTCGGAATATAATCTTGGCGCTAGGGCTATAATAACAGGCTTCACAACCTTGGTCTATAATATACTATTATGTTTTATTAAAAAAATTTACATTAGAACACCTGTTTTTATAGGTTAAAGCCGTCAGTGGATAAACAAGAGTAATAGTGTAACCATAACTTGTTGATAAGATTAATCAAGTAGTTCAATTACTGTAACGCAAGCAATCACACATATCATTCAGTGGCGTATTAATCCAGCTCCGGGCCTGTGTTCCAAAATTTCCATGCCCCCCCCTACCCTACCCGAAAATTATTTATTAAAATAAAAACTACAAAATTAACAAAAAGTAAAACATTGAAAATTAATAAAATCCAATCATAATCTAATAATCACAAAGGAAACAGAAAAACATTTTAATAAGGGGACTGTCAGTTAATTTATACCACGAATTTGAATTTTTCTTATATACCATTAGAAAGAGGACAATTTTTAAGCACATTAAAAAATAAATTCAGGGAATTAGTTTTCGAAAAAATGACATTTAAATATCGAAAATTTTACATATAAATTTGAATAAGAATAGCATAGATAGCATAGTAGGAGAAGCTAATTTAGAAAAACAGAAATACTAATTTTAGGGAGAATCCATAATTTACCGTCGTTGCGCCAGCCAAAATGGCCCGGAGCCCCTTTAGCGTAGCTTACTCGCTAAAAACATCCCTGAAGTCAATCCACCTCGACTGGGAAGCCCGACGCGAGTGTAGCGTAGGATAACAGCTGAATGGTATGCGATCTTCTTCATGTGGGATGGAAAGTCGGCAATGAAATTCTTTGGAATTACGCTGGCGTGGGTTTACTACGTCGATCTGAGAGAGCTTACGAAGCGCGAGTGACGGCTAGCACTAAAATTATATCAGGGCACACGTACCGGCAACAGAAAACCCGTGACTTGCAATTTATATGTTAAACATATGGAAAATTTCGATTTTCAAATGGCGTTTTTTTAAAAACCAATGGATAATCCCCAAAAAAATTGTTTAAAATGCTTAAAAAATTGTCTTCTTTCCAATATGATGTATATAGGAAAAAGAGAAATTCGTGGTTTAGATTAACTGACAGTAACCCCAAAAAGATTTTTTCTTGAAAATATCAAATTTTGTTTGTTCAATTTTAGTTATTAATTAGATATATCTTTGCAAAATAAGTGCATATAAATAAAAACCTGGTGCGTAAAAACGTACGGTACAAGAAGAGACAAGCAAAAAGAAGAAGCCCCCAAAGTTTAGTTTTTCTATTTTTTTTTGTTTTGTTCGTGCCGGGCTCTTATTAACTATTATTATTTTTTTTTATTTTTTAAAATTTAATTTGTAAATAAAAATTCGATTTAGAATTTTCAAATAATTCCCGGTTGCACCATATTGTTTAAAAACTTAAGATACTTAAAAATTTAATACTTTAAGTTCGTATTTGATAAAAGTTTTTATATTAATTTATATTAATGCATTCATTTCTTTTACTTTTACGTAATTTGGATTGAGCGATAGACACCGTGTTTCTGAAGCCATCCTCAGTACAAAGCAAAAAGTAAAAAGCAAAATAAAGAGTTTAAACCTAATTAGCAGATTATTTCAGGGTATTTAAAAAAGTGGTAAACCATTTTTACTGAAAAATCAATATTTTCGAGGCTATGGACATGTGAAGGTGGAAATTAAAAAAAATGTTTTTAAGGAGGCCTAACTCTTGACTGTTTGAATTTTGAAAAAAATTTTTGTTAAGTATTCTGCTAAGAAAAGTGTCCTCTTTCACCTGTATTGGTGAAAACCGATACATAGCTCGTGCTAGAACGAACGAAAAAAATATTAAAATTTAAACATTTGGTGGAGTCGTATACAAAAAACTGTTATTTTTGGTATAATTTGCACTAGATATTGCCTTGTAAAATTAGTTCTAATAAAAAAATATCCAGATCTTGAATAGGTGTTCAAAATTTGAACAAGGTTGGTTATTAGTTTATGAAAAATCTTGTTAACCGCCTTCAAAAATAGAGTTTTGAGAAAAACGCGATTAAAGTTTTCAGTCGAAATAACACGGAGAAAAAAATTTATCTTTCAACTAACGTAGAATCGCCGATTCCAGCTCCATAAAGCAAAGAACCTGCTGCAGCTGCAATATCCAGAGTATTCCTTTCAAACCCATTGCAAATTTTCCAAATTTAACGATATAATCTGCAGTCACCGGCAGTAGTATGCATGTACTTACATGTGGTCACAATATTTCTGTCATTGTATGTAGGGTTAACAACGTGTCATGCAGTATCGAAGAAGGCTAATAAGTCAGAATGACGGTATTTATCGCTGATTCTTTAATTATAAAAAAGCAAATTTTTTTAAATACCTAGTCGATGGTTTTATTACGAGTAAAATAAAATTTTATATTTTATATTTTATACAAACTTTATAATGTTATGCCACTTAAGGCATTGGCGGTTGACACATATTATTATAGAAAATAAACTTAAAAATTAATTTATTTTCTTTAAATGTTTAGTACATATTATTAAAATTTACTAACTACTGCAATTTGCATTCGAATCTACGTAATCAATTTGATTTAATAAAATTTCTTTATATAATTTTTAAAGAAAATAAGATAAAATTAAAATAATGATACGTAATATACATGCTCATTGGAACTCAAATAAGTTAAATAAAAGTTCAATATGAAAAATATGAAGAACATTACAACAAAAGCCTTTTAAGATAAAAATGAGCAGATATTGCGTGCACTCTACTATAAGTTGCGCTTTGAAATACATACCTCAAAATATATTCTTTAAAATGCATCATAAAAATAACTAATTAAATAATAAATAGAAATAAAGTACTGTTTTTTAGCGGAAGAAACATTACCGTTAATAGATTCCCTTTCAAAAAATTTCTCGGAAACTATGTTGTGTAGGAAACCAGAGAAAAAATTAAATAATTAGATTAGTATTTTGTTAATCACGCTAGAATAAATTTAAGTACCTATATGTAGTAAAGTAATAGAGAGAGAAAAGAATTGATCGACCCTGAAGAATGGATCGTGAAGGCTTAGCAGAGGAGCAACGTAGATATTTCTAATAGAATATAATATTGATTGATTGATTATGTTAATGTTATATTTTATAATAAAAATTAATACCTACAAATTTATGATTAAATATTTGTGTAAATGTCTTGGCGAAATGGTGGTTATAAATTAAAATTAAATTGAATACGTTAATTGCCAAGATCATCGCATCGACTATTTTGAATAATTATTGGTAAGCGATCGAGTAGATAGTATTGAGGTGATTTTTATAATTTGTATGCTATATTGGTTAGCTAATTTTTTGCAGCTAGCGTGTCGATGTTCGCCAAGTCCCTGCTATAGACTTATTTTAAAATTACAATGGAAAAATGCACTCAATTTGCGGACGGTAAAGAAAGATGTTAATTTCACAATTTATTACTATGATCACACCGGTTCTCACGCGATGAAGAATTGGGTCAATCACTTATTGTACGTAATATTTACTTAGGTACTGATGAACTATTCTTTTATTATCTTTACTTTTTTTTTGGTATGATATTAAATTGTTTACTATAACATAATTTAAGAATAAATTAGAAACTAGGTATACCACCTATATTATTAATTTATTATCAACATAAAGTAGAAGTACTTACCTAGATAATTGCGAAATATAACTGACTATTAGTGGTGAGTTTCACAAATAGATTTTAAAATTTAAGCTGTGATTAAAATTATAACCCTAGTCGCAACAATTAAAACAGAATAAATATTAAATCTTTTGTATTTTCAACTGTAGACATGGACAAATAATGTCGTAAATGAAATAATATTATAATTTATTATATTATTATATTATGTAGGTATACCGGGTGCTAAATTAATATGTAAAAACTTATTTATTTATAACAATAATGAAACGGGAGCATACCCGAAAGCGGAAAGGCCAAAACAGAAATATTCTGAGAAATTAAGTACAAAGTCATCTAGTGAGAAAAATTTAATTAAGCTAAGTGATAGGAACGAAAGAGCACGGAAGAATAGTACAAGTAATGATTGTATGCAGTCTCAAAACAAAGTAGTTATTGGGGATAGAGTTGAGCAGACAGAGAGCAACCTGAAAAGGATGACGAAGGCTTCAAGGTGGTCTCGTACGGGAAGAATAGATCACGACGGTCTATAGTGATTGGAACAGGACAAGTAACAAAAAATTTCAAATTATGTGTGGTCCCCAAAAGGGTTAGTTTTTTTTATCTCTCTAGTATCACCAGAATGTACGAAAGCTGATATAGAAGAGCATCTGAATGGTCTTGGTGTTCGGGGAGGTGACTGTGGATCTGTTAACCCGGCGTAGGTCTGGTGGACTTTAGTTACATTAGTGGTTTGGTGGGATATGAGTTAAAATAGACAAATGAATTTGAATTTTGTGTTGATTTTAGAAGGATATGTGTTTAATGTTATTTAAAATCAATTTTTCAAGTCTTGTCCAACTTCTGAACCCGAATTTAAGTCTTGAACAGGCATATTTTCTTCTTCCACCTCTTTCCAAAACTGTAATAACCTCTTTCTCATATACATAATCCATATTTGTAATATTTAATATAAAACTAATAAATGTAAGAAATTACTTACTTTGTACTAAACGCTATTAAAATTTAAAATAAAAAAATCTGTCACATAAAGAGTTTAGTAGACTCTGAGGGTTATTAATCTTATAAGGCTGGTGGGGTATGAGCACATATTTACTAAATTAGATAAATACTGCATGCAGAATAGCTGACCTACGCCTGACTTTTCAATGTATTTGTGCTTAGTAAGGTTCAACTTGAAGATAGACAAAGTTTGACGTAAATATTAATTATTTTAAATGACATTAACACGTTTTAAAGTGCGTTGTGGTATATTATACCCCACCAAACCTATGCCGGGTTAAATCTAAGTTTAATACGTATGCATCATTTCGGGTGAACGTTCCAGACATTTACAGCAAAATAATAACAAATGCTGAAAACTGGCATGTAGGAACATGTACACCTTCTTTACAAGCAAATTAAGAACATCACAAAACACGTCGTCTTTTTTAATGTAAACGGTCCGAAAAGAGACAGAATTGAAAAGACAACAGTAAAACAAATTAAAAATGTCAATCAAGATTTTACGGTCATGCATCAAAATGTGCAATCAATTGGAAATTCAGTGGAACAACTAGAAGTAGTGCTTGAACAATACTAATGTGAAGTGTTATGTATCACAGAACATTGGAAAACAGAGATGCAGCTGAATTGTTATGGTATAAGGGGCTACAACTTAACCTCCAGCTACTGTAGGGAAGAAAACGAGCATGGTAGAACAGCTATCTATGTTAAGCAGGGTATAAAATGCAAAGAAAAAAATGAGATCACAAGAAAATCAAAAAAAAAAAATATAATCGAGTGTGCAGCAGTAGAATGTACTATAGGGAAGCGCAAGGTAATATTATGTCTGTCAATTTATAGAAATGGTAATATTAATATTTTTATTGAAGTAATGCATGATATGAGATTTTAAATAATTTGGTAAATCATGATTCAATAAGCAAGGGAAGCAAGACCTTTCAAATGAGGTGTCACTTGCCATATCATCCCTATTAACATTTTAGGGGTTGTCATCGCAGCGCGAAGGGATGAAACAATACGGGAGTGACATTAGTCGTAAAAGTTGTCCCCTTCGATGATAAAATTGACGTGATTTTGCATTTCTAGAAAAAAAATTCTGCTAGCCATAATCCCGTCTGTTTCGTTTTTAAACGGCCACCCTGTATATATTTTTATATTATTATTATTTTTATAATATTTTCTGTATATGTACATAATAATATAATAAATAATTTTTAAATAAATATTAGATAGAATATTATTATGTGTTAGTTTTATTTCGATTCAAATTTTAAAACGCAAAAGGGAACCAAACAACATTTTTCAAAATTTTAGTGGTACAATAAACAAATTGTCAAAAAAATTTTCTGGCAACACAAATATCATCATTATGTTTTGTTTAAACAAAATTAAAATATTCATAATTTTATCAACCGATTTAATTATAACCCTTAAACTTTAAGCTTCAATACCTCAAAACTCACGTTTGGCGGATGGTTCCTTTTTGCATAATTACGTCCATTTTATATAAATAATATCCGTTCGTTATTATATTACTACAAAAAGTATAATATTACATTTTACAAAAAAGAACCATGTCGCTTGGTTCTTTTTTGCAAATTTACTTTAGACGATTGTATTCATACCGATATTTCTTATAGCATTAAAACACGAGTTAAAATAAATTTTTAGATGGATCTTTTTTTCACAACGTATATATGCCTATTTCGGTCACTTATAGCAAATAAACTAAATTTTCTGATTTTGTCGATTGGTTCCTTTTTGCATAACTACGTCCAATTGACAACATAAATCTAACATTTCAGCTGCTATGCAATTTTATCAGGATTTCGTTTTAATTTCATCTGGAGTGAAAATGGTCACTAGTATCTATATGAACACTGACTCGTTAATTATAGCTAAAGTTATTCTTATAGAAAAGTAGGTTAAAGACGTGATTACATATTGAGTACTAGTAGGAAGCTACTTGCAATAAACTTGGAAAATTTAATATTAAAGTTTACATCTATATTAGAATTGCAATTTACTTTCAAATTAGTAATTTATAATTACATACTATTAAATAACATTTATACAACTTTGTTGGTATCTGATGCATAAAATGACTTGATTGTTGTTACATGTGCATTGTAAATAACCAAGTTAATACCTAGAAGGTATTTTTTATATATTTTTATTTATATACAATTATTGCTAATATATATTGTGTATTCCAACTTTTAAATTATCGGTTGCATCTTTTAATCGTCAAATTGTTTTAAACTTTATACCTCTATCATTGGCAGACATAAAGACTAACTTCTATAATATACACTTTCAAAAATTCAGTGCGATTCGTTAAAAATAACATCGAAAGAGCAAGAAATAACAATGATTATTAGGTTAATAATTATTTTTTTAAAGCTTAGTCGACAGTCTTCTAAATAAAATTAAATCGAGAATTTTAGAATACTCAGAATATCCAAATTTAAGGTATTCACTAAACTGAAAACCCAAACAGAAAAAGGAAAATTAGTATTAATTACATTAATAGTTAGTTGTTAGATTCTGTAACTTCTTCGTTATCATAACGATTAGTTAAAATTCGTAAAGTTTGGTTTACACATCCTATTGTGGGCTATTGCAATTTTTGTTTTAAACATGTTTTTTCAATCCAATCTATAACTTCTTTGTTAATATAATAATTTTTGTCAAGTTCGGTTTCGTAAACAAATTTTGCACAATATTGAATTCAAATTCAAATTCGTAACAGGATTTGTTTGAACTACCCTTTTACGAAAGAAGTGGCATAAAAACTTTTGTATAAAACTTTAAATTTTACCTTCAATTAATCAAAACAAATTGGAGGTACGATATGGTAATCGAACAAAAATTAAAATTGTATTTTTACATTTTTGAGATCACTGTGTTCAGAAATATTAAGATCTGCAAAAAATTAAAAGCTTGAAAACATACTTGACTTTTTGATAAAAATCAGGAATGCACCATGAAAAAAAAATTAACTTGTTTTGCGAAAACTTGAGAAAAGTCCTTGTCCCTCGATTTTCTTGGGCATTTCTCCGTCGAAGGCAATCAAACTTTTTGAACGTATATCTTGTGCACTCTAGTGGTGAAAATAACCCCAATAAAAAAAATGAAAATATCGTATCTGCGGAAATGGTTAACCGAACCAAATAAAGTTTGGTGTGCTGATGATTGGAAGTATTGCGGCAGAAGTGACTATAATTTTTTTAAATATTAATATTTTTTTATATTTTATACAAAATTATTTATTTTAATACTAATAAAGAAAATTAAAATAGTTTTTATTTAAATATACCTACAATATATTTTTAAATTAGGTATTTGAAATATTTTCAACGAATTGTTCAAAATTTTTTGAATTTTTAAAATTTCTCCAAAAGTTGCTAAAAATAAGAAAATTAATATTATAATGATAATAATAGTTATGATCTAGTTAAAGGGTCCATGTATGTGTAAAAAAATCAGTGCCAATTAAAATGCTTAACTTTAACCCCAGCATTGACGCAAAAAAATAATGACATTTCGTGCTGAAATTAATTAACAAATATCTCATGCCAAAACTATCAGACCGATGTGGATCGGATTTCGGGATTTTGTGTTGCAATACTTTAGAGTAGGACTACAGTTCATGTTTACAGTAAATAATAATTAATACTTATAAAAAATAGATATTTTAGTTTGGAAATACGTGAATTTGCGGAACGAATAGATCAAAAAGTGTAGCAATCATTCTAAAAAATTACACAAATTACAATTTAAATACTCGTATCATAAATAGCTATACCTACAATAATTATTTTATAATCCTTCCAGATTTCAAACTAAAAAATTTTGTAAATTAGAAAATGTTACCGAGTTAACTAACCTTATACAGAGATCAAATTGATTATTTTTAAATTTTTGTTTTCCGTTATGACGAATATGAATAAAAATGGTATCAATTTAAACATTTTATTTCTTCGTCTAAAAATATCTAACGCATGATACTTTGTACTTTAATTACTGTTAAAAACTCAAAAAAAAAAATGAAAATAAAATTTTAACAAGGCTACTATAACAGTTCGGCTGAAAAGTTCGTATCGTTTTGAAGAAAAAAAATTTTTTTTGGAAAAATTCAATTTAATTATTCAACATAGTTGCCTTCGCGGGTGATGCACCGATTATAGCGGTCTTCCAACTTTTCGATACCATTTTTGTAGTATGATTTGTCTTTAGCCTCAAAATAGGCCTCTATTTCGGCGATTACTTCTTTATTTGTTCTAAATTTCTTTCCAGCGAGCATTCTCTTAAGGTCTCCAAACAGGAAATAGTCGCTGGGGGCCAAATCTAGAGAATACCCTGGGTGGGGAAGCAATTCATAACTTAATTCATTGAGTTTGACCATCGTTTTTATCGACTTGTGACAGAGTGCATTTTCTTGGTGAAAAAAATTTTTTTTTTTCTTGAAATGGGGCCGTTTTTTCCCAATTTCATCCTTCAAACGCTCCAACAATGCTATATAATAGTCGCTGTTGATTGTTTTGCCTTTTTTAAGATAATCGATGAACAATATACCATGCGCATCCCAAAATACAGACGCCATAACTTTGATAGCCGACTGTTGTGTTTTTCCTCTCTTTGGATTGGTTTCGTCGCGTGCAGTCTATTCAGCTGACTGCCGATTGAACTCTGGAGTGTGGTGATGGAGCCATGTTTCATCCATTGTCACATATCGACCCAAATTTTCAGCTTTATTGCGGTTGAACAGCTCCAAACACTGCTTCGAATCATTACCATGTTGTCGCTTTTGATTGACATTGAGCTCACGCGGCACCCATATTGCACAGAGCTTTCGCATGCCTAAATATTCATGCACGATATGTCCAACACGTTCCTTTGATATCTTTAGAGTCTCAGCTATCTCGATCAACTTCATTTTACGGTCATCCAAAATTATTTGGTGGATTTTTTGAAGTTTTTACCTGTAACGGCTTCTTTTGGACGTCCACTGCGCTCATCATTTTCGATGCTCATATAGCCTGTACGGAATTTAGCAAACCACTTACGAATGGTTGCTTCCGCTGGAGCAGAGTCCGGATAACACTTATCAAGCCAAGTTTTTGTTTCAGCACTATTTTTTCCTATAAAAAAACAGTGTTTCATTAACACACGAAATTCCATTTTATCCATTTTATTCCCAATAACAAAAGTTGCTTTACTCAAAACGCTATAACTCACGAACCAATTGACAGATCGCTGTCAATTTTTGACTCATATCGTTTGAATGTTAGTTCTCACAGAAAATCACATGAAAAAAATTCTAGTGGCGCCCTCTCTTAGAAACGATACGAACTTTTCAGCCGACCGAGTAGTATATTATACATCATGGGTGCTACTTTTCATCCCGCGTGCGAAGAAAATCGCACCAGGTACGAAAAGAACCTTAGTCGCAAAGCGTATATACTATTTTTCACAATTTCGCTGAAAATGCTGAATTACATTGGTTAATAACTAAATTTGAGATTTTGAAATTGCAATAACTCGAAAACGGCGCTAGATATCGAAAAACTGAGCAAAAAATTTACCCCCGTTACAATAACCCTTTAGCGATTTGTCGCAAGAAGCCATATGCAAAATTTCAGATCAATAGCGCGCAATAATGGTGCGGGAATTTTTTCTTTTAATATTTCAGGTTAGAAATTAAAAAAAAATTAATAACATACAAATTTTTCAATTATTTGAATTTTAGTAGTCCCATTTATAATAAAACAATTACCACCAAGTCCTAAAAGCTAAAATTGCAAAAAAAACTCATTAGATTTCTTTAATAAATACATTTTTATAACGAACACAATTGAATCCTTAACAAACCTTATGGCGAATTTAAATACCCTACCTCCCAAGCAGATGTTCAACAGCCATCTTGGAGTGGGGGAGTGGAAGTGCCCTATTCGATTGCTTGGTTACGGTCAAGAGTTTAATTTAATTATTTAACATTAATATTACCTACTTATTTAGCATTGAATAAAATACATATTATAATATAATTATTGAATAAAAGTGAATAAAATATTAAAATAAAATAGACTCGTGAATGTTTTCTCAAATAACTTTTTCGAATACATTTATAATCGCAAGCAGAACATTTGAAAGGCTTTTCGCAGGTGCGAGTAAAATGTTCACTCAAACTAGCTTTTCGAGCAAATTTATAACCGCAAAAAGAACATTCAAATGGCTTTTGTTTGGGAAAATTGCTCTTTTGGGAAAATTTAATATTGCAAATAGCACATTGGTACGGTGTTTCGCCAGTATGAGTCCTTAAATAAAACATCCATAAATGGAACATGTTCCATTAGGGTGTCCGTTATTTTCCAAGTGGGTTTTTTCTTTGCTGCCGCCCCATGAATTTTTAGTTTTTTCCCCCCCAAAAATAAAAATCTAACCCAGAAAAACTCTTAAATTTCTAATTAAACCGTGGCAAAATTAGGTTACAATTCCCATTTAAATAAAATTGGATTTTTGAACTCTTTGCATTTAATTTTTTTCTTTATCAAAAAATATGTTGGTCCTTGCTGTAACCTTATTTGTTTCAGAGAAAAAAAATTAAATGCAGAACGTCCAAACATCCCATGGTACTTAAATGGGAATTGTAACATGATTTCGGCACGGTTTAATTACAAAATTAAGTCTGATATATAAAATGATATTAATTCTTCCGCGCTATTCTTGCCCGCTATTGATCTGAAATTTTGCATATGGCTTTCAATGACGAATTACTGGGATTTTAAGGTACAAATTTTTTCTCGGTTTTTCGATATCTAGCGCCGTTTTCGAGTTATTGTAAATTCAAAATCTCAAATTGATTTCAAATGTCATAATTATAATAAATAATTACTTCTTAAAGCAACACAATAATATTTGTCACAATGTTTGGGGAAGTCCGGGAAGTCTGAGGAAGTCTGAGGAAGTTCGGGAAGTCTGGGGAAGTCTGGGAAAGTCTGAGGAAGTCCGGGGAAGTCCGGGAAGTCTGAGGAAGTCCGAGGAAGTCTGGGGAAGTCAGGGAAGTCTGACGAAGTCCGGGGAAGTCCGGGGAAGTCCGGGGAAGTCTGGGGAAGTCCGAGGAAGTCTGGGGAAGTCCGGGAAAGTTTGGGAAGTCCGAAGTAGGAGGAAGTCTGGTGTACACAATTTTTGACCGCGATTTACCCCTCGCTGTGCTCCTAGTCTATACGACTTCTATAATACTTCTATAATAAAAAAAAAAATAATAATATTATATTATTAATCTACGTCCACGTTAGCGATCTAATCGCCGCGACAAATATATAACATTTAAAATATAATAAATATTGTATATCGCTGGTTCGGGTCACACTAAGCGTGGCCTTGGGCTTAATAAATTTTTATACTAAATAATCTATACCTACTTAAAAATGTTACAATTGGAATTGCACACTCATCATTTAACATTTTGTTACAGAATAAGACGAACAATGGAGAGGTATCATATTTACAAATTAGGTAAGTAACAATTTATTACTTTTATTTTAATTGCATGCAATAATAAATTGATATTCGATAATACAATATATAATGTATAAAAAATAAATAATAGTTATATTACATTATTTTAATGACAATTTTATCATGATGACTCAAATAATAATAATAAATTAATTATTTCATAACTTTTTTGAATTTTGCTAAAAAATTTTTCAATGAAATGCAAAACGTATACAGCAATAGTAGGTACTTTGCCTACCTAAAGAAAATATAAGTTTCAAAACTGGTAGAAATGGTACTAACGATGAAGAGTCAGCTTGGAATAATTCTAATTTACTTTAGGCTATTAAACTATTATTTCTAACAATAGTAATAACGTAATATTGTAATATTTAGGTAGAGAATTAAAATCTCTTTAACGAAAACTTAATTCATTTTGACGACATCAAAGCAGTTACGCAAGCCTCTTTACGGTAGCTGTTGAAAATTGCTATTTGAAAATGTTTCTAATAAATTGTTTTGTATTCGAAAATTTACATTAATAGACCTTTGAAGCATTGTTTTTGTTACACAGTATAATTATTGGGGTATTTAAAAGTTAGCGCTTCTATTAGAACAATTGGTTCTAGAAATGTTGTGAAATATCCATTCGTTTGTCTGAGATGGTGTTCAAATTGGATCTCTATTATAATTTAGGAACTTTGTAAATCACATCCGGTGGTTAAGAATCATTTCTTAATTTCCTTGATTGAATAGTTAAGGTAAACTACGAGACCTGTTCAGAAATTAAAAATTACGATTTGCCAAAATTTTTATCATTGGAAATTCAATTAATTTCTATACAATTTTCTATATTGTATTGTCTTGATAAAAAGAGACTACACGATCATAAAATGTTTTACGTAAATGTTTTACAATATAATAGATGTACTACATCATGTTACGAGAAGCCATATAGAGAATAAAAGAGGAAATCTTCTTAGTTCAACTGTTATGTTGTTGCATGGTAATTTTTTTATTACAAATTTCTAACTATCCATTTTACTACTTCGACATTGAACTTTTTTTTTCAACTAAAAGAATTGTTAGCAGACCAGCGGACACTAGAAGGACAATTTTTTAACGATGGCAATGGCATATTATAAAAGTTTTGCTATGCTAATAGTAATTTCAAATGTTCAAATTAAATGAGGGAAAGTACGCTTAGATGTACTAAGTATTATACATATTATACTGTTTACTATATATAACAATAACGATTTGGAAAAAAATTGTTGTACTATTCATAGCCAATCGGAACTTAGTTCCTGGATCAATATGTTTATTGTAATTACTAATTGCAGAAAATGTATGAAGTTTATCAATACTATTATTATTTACTTTCAATATTTATATTATATATGGTAACACTATTATTTTCAATCTCATTCATAGTGGAAATGTGTATCTATAAGATGAAAAGATTTAAAAAGCCAAATTTATTTCATTATTATTAATATTATTATTATTTTATATTATAACATATATTATTTAACATGAAAGTAGGTAACCTCTCGTAATTTTACTTTCTAAATTTGCATATGGGAAAATTAATTAAAGCTTATTTGTTCTAGGATTAGCTGTTTTTTTCTGTTTAATTTATTTGGCAAGAGTAACTGTAAGTTATATTAATACGTGAGTTATATTTTAAATATTTATATTGAATCCAAATAGGTAGTAGATGGTTTACGAATAAATGATCTCATTGAAAATGCAACAGACAATCGAGAAAGAAGAGATGCCGTAGTCGACTCTGCTTCTTACAAATGTAATTAGTTATCATATAATATTAATGTGTACCTACTGTTTTTGCTTAATTAGACATTTTAATGTAATATTTTCTAGCCGATTCTGATGGTACTCCAGGAGTAGATTATCCAAATTTACCGTATGTTCCGAAAACAAGATTCAGTTGTCGAGATATGGAAACTGGGTATTATGCTGATTTAGAAACCGATTGTCAGGTTTGGATTATTTGTATTTATATAAACTATAACTTATATTCTTCTAAAAAAGAAAGTTTGCGAATTATGACTTGCATGAAGTCGTGGTTGAAAGAAAATTTTGAATCATTATGAGACACTAAACTTTTCAAATCGTGTGTATTCTATTAGTTACTAGGTGGATGCTGTTATAGTAAATTTAAACCGACATAATTATTTTTTACTTTCTTATTGAATTTTTTTAAAACCGTAAGCTAACAGAAAATCGATTGACAATTAATTTAAATGAAGAAAACTATATTTTTTTTTCAAATTAAATTTTAAAGAGAATCGGTTTTTGCAGTCAAAGGGGAATTTCCGTCTCTGTGCTAGATTGAATACCTTAGTATTATTTATAAACACATTTTTCCATCTTACTGGATAATTATACTATTAGTATTACTCGGTATTACTATTACCGTAAAATAATTTATTGCACATTTATTTGTTATAAAATCTACACTTAAAGGTGAAATGGTTTATTTCGATTATAATACTATGTTATGTGTTATAGTAAAACTAATATAATTACTGCGTAATAAAAAATAAAAAAATAAATCAGAAGTCAAATAAATGTTTCTTAATGTGAACAATTGAAAACGTAAACCTTGGTAGCCTTTATGGTAAAGATTTATACAGAAATATCACAATTAGAAATTTCTTAAATAGATATTAAAATACCTAATTGTTTAAATATTAACTACAATAATTTATCTTTTACAGGTTTTTCATATTTGCGATGACGGTAGAAAGATATCGTTTCTTTGTCCAAATGGAACTATTTTTCAACAATCGGAACTTATTTGCGATTGGTGGTTTAAAGTAAATTGTACTACTTCGCCGTTGCTATACGAGGAAAGTGCAGAAATATTAGTCAGAGAAAATGCCAAGAGAAAGCAGTCTCGCCGTGTTTATAATAAAGGAAATAAGCAAAACATATTTTCTAGTGGAGAAAATTATTACGAAGATTCATCTCAGCGCACAACTCCAGCACATTTTATTACTGCTTCATATCGTAACCAATTTTATGACAGAAAATTGGCTACTACTACCGATAATTCTATTCCAGTAAGACGCGGTGATCGTCGATTGGATTACGATACAAATCAGGAGAATAGACAAGTTACCACTAATAGAGGCAATGATAATTATATTTCTAAGAGTAATAATATAGACAACAATTTTCATAAACGTTTACATGGAACTACATCAAACAATGCTAATTCTCACTCACGTCTTTTAACAAATAGAACTTCAGAACATAATACAGACATAAATCAAATTAGACACAATAAAAATAATTTGCATTTAAATAACAAAACAGAAAAATTCGTAATTAGACCGAACCAATCAAAAATTAATTTTAACACCAATAGCCATAAAGAATCATCATATTATGAAAGTTACGAAAATCAACGAGATGGTAATTATGATATTAATTATTCTAATTATTGAATTAATTTATTAACTAATAGTAATAGTATGTATACTAGATAACAGAAGACTGAAGTGCCTGTAAAATAGTATATTAATTTAATATTGAAATTATGTATGCACTTCTTTGATAAATTAATGACATTTTCTTGTTTCAATGATCTTTATTTTGACATGTTTCGTGTAAATTTTTTCACATTTTCAAGTTTTTAAAATTAAATTGAGGAAATCACCAATTACTTAAACCAATTACAATTTAAGGGGTCAGGCTACTTTGGCGGACTGAAAAATAAGACTTCTTTACGATTTTTATTACACTACTAATGAAGCGACAATAATGACGTTTTAGCAGTTTATTCTACACATTTTAAGGTTTACAAAAATATTTTTTATTTTGATTTAATCTACAAAATGGCGGCATGGCAATAGATACTACGAGGTTACCTTGTTTTTTAGGAGGTCCGCGGCAAGCAGAAGTACAATTTTATAAACACCACTTACAATTAGAGCAAAAGAAAAATTTTTTTCATCAACTATATTAGATTTGTGAGAAAAGTACACATGGTTATCGAAATATATGAATTTTTCACAAAATGGCATGAGTTATAACAAAAATTTTCAATTTTCACCGAAAAATCGATCTTTATTTGTTTAGAAAAAAACAAAATTGTTAATCAGTCATAATAGTCGTGTGCACTTCTCTAGAGAATATATCCGGGAAGCTACAATTAAAATTTCAAGTCAAATGGGTGAAAATTGCTTGAGTTTTACTGCTTGTCGATTTGAAAAACATGGTTTAGAGAAAACGCGTTTAAAGTTTTAAAATTTTTTATTAATTTTTCTCTCTTTTCTATCCAAATGGACCCATTGGATTTTCTATCCAAATAAATTTACTTTACATTTTTCAAAGAGTGCGAGTGCCAAGTTTTTAAATTTTACTGTATGAAATCGAAAAATTCGCTCTTGACTATCAACTTTGTGTCTTCAATTATTTCCTAATTAAATTATTTGTAAACTCTCACCACCCCTTAATTCATTTTAATCTACTGGTTATAATAATTCGATTCCTTATCCAATTGTTTTTATAATTTTCTTTATCGCCTAATTAACACTTCTTTAGAATTTCCGTGTCAATATCTTTTTTTTTAAATCACTAATTATCTCCAATATTATATTCTTTAGTTTCAAATCTAAATTAAATGCTTTTTGACAAATCTATGTATCTTTTAATTCTATCTATTACCTATATAAATTTTATAACACATTTTCAAGACACTTGGAAAATCGAATTTCTCATTTCTACGCCATTTTGGAAGTCTTTGTATTACTAGCTAGCTCTGGATAAGCAATATTATCGTGGTAATTATAAAATAAAATAAAATAAAAATAAAAATTTTTTTTTATAAATTATCTATATACTACCCTCTATATGCAAAACAAATTAATTGTACGACATTATATTAAATGTACATAGTAGGGGTGATCAAGTTAGGAACTCGCAATAATGTATGATTTTCATTAAGATTTTTTTCGTAAAAGTTGGCTTTGCGGGACTAAAGTAATACTTTTTTTCCCGCACCATTATTGCGCGCTATCCATCTAAAATTTTGCATATGGCTTCTTACGACAAATCGCTGAGAGGTTATTGTAACGGGGGTAAATTTTTTGCTCAGTTTTTCGATATCTAGCGCCGTTTTCGAGTTATTGCAATTTCAAAATCTCAAATTTAGTTATTAACCAATGTCATTCAGCGATTTTTGCACTCGGCTGACACCTCGTGCAAAAACCTTCGCACGCGGGATGAAAAGCAGCACCTTAGTCCCATGATGTATAATATACTATTTATCTTAGAGAACCTTGTACAAATTTTATGACCCCGTCATGTATTTTGAAATAATACTATAAAGAGATTAAGAAAGATTTAAAATAAAAAGTTGCTTTTGAGAAATCTGCATTAACTTGCGTTTAGCATTCTCCACTGAAATATAGCATGTTGTTTTATTATAATCGAAAAGTAAATCGTATATCAAAATTTTCTACACCAATTCAAGTACGTGAATTTAACCCCCCCACTTTTTTCAAAAATAAAAAATCTTTTTTTTCGTATTGTTTTGTATTCACTTTGTATTGGATTGTATCGTAAAATTGTTATTTATTTGCAAAACAGCATGTTATGCGCTGGATCCCTCTTTTCCAAAAATTTTGAAATTTGTTTGTATTGTCTTGTTTTCAATTTATATTGTTTGTAATGTTAAAAATGAAAGTCAAAAGTTTAATATATTAACCGCGTAATCGCGAAAAAAAAATATCGCATTGGGCCCCCTTCCTCAAAATTTTGAAATGTTTTTTTTTTTGAAATGTAAATATTATGCATACACATATTATCTGTGTATGAAATACACTTATCTGAACAAACTTTATTTTTGTCGTTTATCCAAACGACATTTTTAATAGGATTTTTGGAATTTTGAATTTTTATGGCGGCGGTTGCAATATTGAGAGACCTTGTTGTTGTTTTTCTTGTTGGCAATATTTTTCTTGTATTTCAATGTCAAGTCCATCTTCTTGTTGCTGTCGTTGCCTTAGTTGTCGTTTTGCTAGTAGTTGCTCGAACATGGTGGAGTATCGATTTTCACACATACATACTATGTTTCCTTATTATTCCTTTATTTATATCTTCCCGTGGAGATATGTGAAGATTAAAAAAGCGTTGCAAAAAAAGCTGCATAAAAATGTTGCATATTTATATTTATAGGTACATATCTTTGAGATATTATGTTTATCTTTAATTAGAGTTACTCGTTTTTGAATTTCAAGAAATTCGAAAATTTTTAAATACCTCTTAGTTGACCTTTAAAAACTATAATAAAGAAAATTATAGTTGAGAGTATGGTCATCTACAAAGTATATATTATGTGCATGTATTTCTAAATAAACAAAATCATAGAAGGACAGCGGCAGTCAAGGTCATCTTTAATATCAATGACGAATGAAAAAAATAGCATAAATAAAATTATTAAATTCAAAAAGGCCTTCTATTGCTATATAATTCATATATCCTATACTCAGTGGCGTAGCTAGAAGGAAAAGGGTCCCTCAGCAGAACTAGATCCAAAAAATTATAAATTATTTATAACAATAATAATAATAAAAATTAAATTGTACCTGAATTTTTACTAATTTAAATTAAAATTTCCGTCAATATTACCGAACAATATAAACTTAGCTAGAAATTAATATTAAAAATATAAAATCTAAATGTAAACATTTTGATTTTGCTATAATGGAAACTGTGCTGCCACAATGGTTTCACCTCTTTCTCATTCTCTTTGTTATTATAGCAGGGTGGTGCTTCGATTTTACATACATCAAAATCTTGGGCTCTGAAAGTAACCCATAAAAAGAACATTTCTAATGTTTTACATAAAAGTAAAAAAGTAGCTAAGCTATAAAGTTACTTTTATCGACCAATTAGCTAATAGCTACATACAATGTATGGAAAAGGAAAAGATGTTTGTAGATTATCTAGAAGGCTTATTTTTATGTGATTTTATTATTATTACTAATTTTTTTTTTATCTACATAAATATGTAGATACAATTCCAGCTTACTAACAATTTTAGTTTAAAAAATGAAATAAAATGTTAAAATGTGAATTATTTTTGTTTTAGGAGAATCTCAAGAAGTTCAGGAGACTGCTTCGTTTGTTAAAAATTATCGAAACAATATAGATAACATAAATCAGAAATCCACAACTTTTTATCCTAATCACAGACAAACGTACTCTGAAATTAAAGATCCTCGGTATTACGTTGACAAACCATACAACAAATTTCCTGAAAAACCATTCTACGGCTTTTCTACAACACCTCAAGTGCTATCGACTACACCAGTATCTGCACAACCAGAAAAATTTACTACCCAACGGTATTTCAATTTTCAGCAGTATACAATTCCAGCATTTTCAAGCCAAACAATACAGTCAACTACGGCAAAATACTTTCAAAAATATGAAGACGACCATTTCCAACAAAACCAGAAGTTAAATAATAATGCAACAACGTCTACTTTCAATTTACCTAAGAATTCCAATGGCGATAGTAAAAAAATAATATTAAACTATGACAGTTCTTCAAAGTTATTTACTGTTCCAACAACAACTGAACGAAGTTCTGCATTTTCGCCTTCACCTACACCTAATTATAATTTAAATAGAAAGCCAAATAATCATAATAACGATAACGGTGTTAACGAAAATAGTGGTAAAAGGATATTTGAATCTTACAGTATTACAACTGCACAATATAAGCAACCATCAACTGATAGTCCACTTATTAGTTTTAATATAATACCGTTAACTGCCAGACCGCCTTACGAGGTCAGAAAACGAAAGGAAAAGATGTTTGTAGATTCTCCAAAAACTCAAATAGTTTTAATTAATAATACCTCTTCAAAGAGCGCATTACCTTTGCAAATACCAAGAAATAATGAAGAATATGAAGAAAATATATTTTCGATGAACTTCAAAAATCCCCAACGAAATTATTTAGATGTTCCTAAAAACCACAAACTTAGTGACAACAGTTTTACAACCGTAAAAGACAGGGGTACTAGCATTTTATCTGAAATCGAAAGTACTAGAAAAAATATAACGTTTGGATTTACTGGCCCGTATGTCTACGAAAAGCCTAACGTTCCATACAATACTACAGAGCCTACAACAATGACATCTATTGCTAATTCTAACAACACATCAAGTTTTGATAACATTAGATTTGTTATTAATAATCAGACGTTCAAAATTACTGAAAATAACAATGGGATACAAAATATAAGCACAGATATTGTATTTAATGATAATACAAACATCGTCACGGAATCACAACCTACAAGAACTAATAACATTAACATCAATAATGGAATTTATTCCACCACTAATACACAATCGGAACAAGAAGATGACGTGGTCAATGCATTATCAATTTCAAATAATCCAAATATTTTGTATACATCTCCTTCTACAATTCTTCAGCCCCAACCCTTTTCGTTTTCACAAGTTAACAGAAATCCCACAACAATTTCGTCAGTAATAAGCGCAAATCCTTCTGGAGTACCTCACCTCCAAATATACACAGTATCTACTTCGAGTCCATTTTCGCCTGCAGATAACAATCCAATTCCAACGTTACCGACACCTTATTTAACAACACCTAATTATGAGCAAACCTCACAATTGGTTAACGAAAATGTTAATAATATGATAAATTCTTTAATGCAAGTTGTAAGAAAGTATAATAACAATATCGATAATGCTGATTTGAATACACCAAGACCTGGCTTAGTTGTTCCTCCTTCGGTTGGTCCAGATACACTTCGTACGTTAGCCATATACTTTGCTAGTGCATTAGATAATATGACCGTTTCTTCGAATTTTTCTAGTCAAGAAATTGACGAATTTGAAGAAGGGTCATCCACCAGTCACATAAATAATGAAAAATTAATTAAAGCATTTTTAACTCAAATGACTCGACAAAATTACGAAAGTCTGTTCAACATGCCCATTGAAGATTTAGGTACTACAGAAGCAACTACTGTTCTAACTACAGAATTCAGCAATAGTGAAAATGATTTAATAAAAGAGGATTCAAAAAATCTGGTTGACGATCTTACAGTAAGACAATTAGCTCGAGTATTTACGGAAGCACTTTCGTTCTACTTGGATGATCCAGATACGTTTAAGAAGGTACTTCACGAAGTACGACCTAAGGAACCTATTTCTACAGATGGCAATGGTGACTTAAATGACGCCGATGATGATGAAGTACTAAATTATTCAGATTCTGATTTAAAATTTGATCATCTTCATTTATCAACACGACCAGCTGCACTGCCAGCTACTCCAACTTGGGGTTATATTTTAGCTTTGAATAATTCGTTTCAAAATTCGAATAAAGACAGTGAAAATACAAATTCGTTATCTAGTGAGCAAGAAAATCTTCAAAGCGCCGATAGTCAATCATTTATATCGCAATTTAATAAAATTAAGCAGAAAGAAAAACATAAGTTAACGACTCAGTATTTAAGTAAAAATGTAGAATACACGGAAAATCCTTTAAAAATAGAAACAGATACAGATCATGAGAAAACACTACCAAATGATCATTGGACTACTTCTTTAGATGTTGCTAAATTATGGCAGAATACACTTTTTGTCAATCCAGAAGTTTTGAATAATAACTTTAATACCACAGATACGGAAATAGATTCTTTTGAATTAGATACAGCAAGCACAAAATATTTTAATGGAGATACTAGCTCAGAAGAAGTGTCAATAGAAAATGGAGTATATTCTAATATCGATGAGACAGATTTAGAATATCAATTGAAAAAACTTGCTAAGCATGAATTGAATTCAACCGAAGTTCATAATATTCTGTCAAGTTTTATGAATTCAAATAAAAGTAAAAAGTTGGATCGACTTCTAAATGAACTTAACGTTTCGAAAAAAGAGTTTCTACAGAAAATGGAAGAAGTTGAGACAGACCCAGCTAATCGTCAATTAATATTACTATTGATAAGGAAATGTAATACAGATGATGGCAACATACAAAGTATTAATAAAAATAACAGTGATACATCTAAAAATAGTAATATCAAGTTAATAAAAGGCAATAAAGAAACATTCAGCTATTACAGTGCTACTGAGTTAAATGAAGACGCCGCAGAAGGCATAAATACCCCACATTACAATAATGAAGAGTTTACAGAATCAAACATTTATCAAAAAATTGTAGATCCATCTTTAAAGGATGACAGCGAAGATACAAGAGCTTTAGAATTGTTAAATTCTTTATATGTGATAGCATCGAAATATGGAAAATAGTAGTTACTATTAAATAATTATTTCAAATTGAAAATCAGTTTGAGTTTACATGGTTTTGCAAAGATTGAACATGAGTGCATTGTATATGGTACGTGTTCATTGCATCAATAACTATTTATAAAATCATTCAAGTATTATAAAATAAATTTTAAAGATTGACCCAGGATAGATACTACCACTTGTTCAAAAGAAGCAATATTTATTTAATCCAGTGTTATTTTAACAGTGTTACCATTATAATAATAGCGTTTTGTTATTATTTCGGATTATTATATTAGTGTTATATTATATTATTATTTTATATTATATATTATAATATATTACAATATTATAATGTTTCACTATAATATTCAAAATATAAAAATTATTAACTTATAAAATTAATATTAAATTAAACTTAAATAATTTACAAGTTAAGTAAACAACAAAAATCAAATTTTATAATTCTTCAGTATTGCATAAAATTTCTTAACAATTTAAATTTTCGTCGTTGATTTATCTCGTTAAATTTTTAAATTTAATTTAATATAAATATTATATTAATGTAGTTATATTATTATTTGTACTATTTCAGTGTTCAACTAGACTATAATTTATTATTATCAGATAAGTAGTTATATACCCAGGGCATATTATTACGGCAAATAAATTTTTATTTAACAATAGTTTGTTACTTAAGGCTCTGTGTCCAGAGAAAATGCACTGGTATTTATTTTAGAGTGTTTTACTTTTTGTTAAATGTGGCATGTTTATGTTACGCTAATCTACCCATTACTTGGACACTTTCAAAGAAATTCAGAATGTTAGACGAAGAAACTATTTTATAAGATGTTAAGATAGATTATAAAGCAAATAAACTGAATTAACTTTTTTAACACAAAAATTCAAAAATCATTCAAAAATCAGTTTTCTGGTTAGAGCAACGCCTTATCCGAATGGTATGAGTTCCCCTTTAACTAAATACTAAATTAATAACTAGGTATATTTATAAAATAATGTAAATATTTAAAACATTAAACTGTTTAGAAAGACTCGAGAAGTTTGATTAAATTTTGAGAAAAACTTGTTATGATCTTTTTTTTACGGTATTGAAATATACATTTCAATACTAAAGCATTAATCTTTAGTTTATTTTCTAAAATCTAAAGTAATTAAATGCTTACAATTTTAACAATATGTCATTAAAAATTATAAATTTAATTAAAATTTAAAAATTAACAGGTTAAATAAGCAAGAATTTTAAAAATTTTATATTAATATCAATGGTAATATTATTATACATATATTATACATAATATATTATATACTTATTATATAATCTATGTATATGCTACATTTTTGTACAATACTTAATTGTAAAAATGTTTAGCTGCTCAGCATCTTAGTACTTCAAATTTAGATATACAGGGTGTCTCCGTGACCGTGAAGAACCTTTGAGGTGGTGATAAAGGACACTTTTCAAGATAAATTTTTATATAAAATTTTTGTCCAAGCCCAAATCCTTGGGGGTACCTTCCTTTAAAGCAATTTTTGGGAATTTCTGATTTCAAACGGCCATACATAGCTCCGATATTATTGCTTTTTAAGCTTAATGGATTGCAACTTTTTTAAAGATCATTCGCTTATCTAGAAATTCAGTTATAACCCTTTATCGTCAGAATCAACAAATTTCGAGTTATAAATTAAATTAAGGAAAAAATGTTAAAAAAATGCAGGTTTTATTTTTTGTACTTTTCTTGCGAATCCTGTATCTCTTAAACGAAACGTCTTAAAAAACATTCACGTCCTAAATCGGATAGGGAATTAATAATAATAAATTTTTTTGGGGAACCAACCGTTTTCACAAAAATTCTGAAAATAATGAACAAGGTGTAGGTAAAAAAAAATAAATTCACAAAATTTCTAAAACTTTCAATTTGATTTATAGCATTTATTTATTCACAATCAGTAATCAATATATTCTTGATTTTTAATAAGTTGGGAAGCAGTTTATTATTTACTTTCACTTGCCAACCAATCAGAAAGCTATTTTGTTTTACTTCGCAACCTACCCCAGGTCGGGAAGCGATCACTTCCCGACCTGCAATGGAAATGAATTGGCAGCTAAAAGAGAATACCAAAGAAGATATCCCCAAAGAAGGCTTCCAGATGCAAAAGTCTTTTCTAGGATACACGGGTTTGTACAAAAATTATTATTAAACTCATCAAGATGCATTGAACAATAAATTATGTAAAAATTCCCAAATACGTATAAAAAAAGAAGTCGGCATGCTGTCGATGAAGATGACTTACCAAACAGCCAAGACGTTTTGGATATAGTAGAATACAACCAGGCAAATAGCATCAGAAAATTAGAAGCTGAACTACAGATATCTAAACACTAAGTATATTATAATAATCGGAATGTAATCTTGGCGTTAGGGATATAATAGTTGTCTTCACAACCTTGGTCTACAATATACTATGATTGTTCTTATCTGATCCTCTAATTAGTCTTTAATTCAAATTAAACAACTTTTGATCAAAAATTTTTATTATTATGCACAATTCTTATAATTTTACTGGTGTGACTTAATAAAGAAACTAACGCGGACCTTCTGGCATCTTCAAAATCCAAATTCGTCTAAGTCCACTCACCAAGCCCAACTTTGTTTTCGACAAATACAAATTGAAATAAATAGCATAAAATAAATAAATTAACAAACAAATCACTTAAAAACTTAAAAACACGACAATATATACACGTGTATCCATGCTGCTTTTGCATTGTTCCATTTTACATATTGTTTGTAGGACTAGCGATAACTACCTATTTTTTTATAAGATATTGATTGATTTGTGTCAAGAATATGCTCATATATCATGTTGTTTTAGTGTCCTACAGGTATTAATGAAAAAAGTATTACCTTGGGATCGACAACTTTTGAGTGTAGTACTAGAAAAACCTACCAATTTATATGTAGGACAATGTGGCTATTTAATTATGGTCGATATCTATACCATGCATAATCTTGCTAATGAATCTTGGTCTACACCAAAACAACTCTGGTATTAGATAAAGATTACTGGATTCTGAAAGTAGAGATGTAAGTATAACAATTGAGATAGCAAAATCGATAGAAAATTCTAGAAACCTTGAGAGAAAGTTCTGCGAAGAACAAATGGTGGCAAAAATAAGCAGACAACCAAATATTTGAGAACAAGGTCATTAGAACTACGGGCATCAAAATAAACAACTAAATAATCGGGAATGCAAAAAATGTGGATCAATGCATGATATGAATAATTGTCCAACCCAAAGGCAAGAAGTGCTCGGAATGTGGAAAAATGAACCATTTCGCTCGAATGTGTTTTAGTAAGAAAAATATCAACTACTTTAACGAAGCAACGAATGAAGAAGATAACGATGAATTCTTTATCTCATACCTAGCAGTGAAACAATATAGCCGATGAATTAAACGTATGTTTAAAAGAATCACAGTTGTGGGGATATGTTAAAACTTTATCGCTCTAAGTTAACATGCGTGTGCAATTACAAAACAATGACGTTTTTTATTTTTAACAAAAGCTTAAGTATCAGGAGCTAGAACATCTCCGCCCGACGCTAAATGTATAAGTAATGTCCGGACGCGACAACAGGTTGGGGCAAAAATGTAATAAAAATTGGGAACATATTACAAAAGCAAAAATAATAATTGTATTATTGTATAATAATTGTATTATATAAAAATAATAATTGTATTATATAAAAATAATAATTGTATTATTTAATTGTATTAAATAATAATACAATAAATAAATATTTTATTAAAAACTAGCTGACCCGGTGAACTTCGTATCACCTAAAATTGATTTGATTGTAACTCTACATAAGGGAGCGTCCATTAATTAAGTGAGGTGATTTTGAAATTATTTTGACTTCCACCCTAGTGAGATGCTGTGAGATTTGCCTTTAACTCCCCTCCCCTCTAATCTCACGTAAGATTGTTTGTTTTACTTAATTTAACCCAGTTCTCTCAAAATTTTAGAGATTCTTGCGAAAAAAAATTAAGTGAACTTTTGAATGCGCAGTCCGTAAATGTAAACTTTTTATTTCTTGCGGCCCGCCTTTAACTCATAATCTGGCCGAGTGGCCCTTAGTCCCAATAAGTCTGTGCATCCCTGCATTACACAACATGATGATGACGGAGCTTACTTTCAATTACAAATTGTGAGGGGGTAATCCAGACAATTCAAGCAAATTCAAGAATTCTATGGTATAGTTGACTATTTTTTCATCTTGATTGAAGAAACCGATTTGAAGGAAATCAACTCACCCGCAGTTAATTCATCATCACATCTTTGTTTTTCGCAGCCAATAGGCTCCTTCCTCCAGCCAATTATGGTTTTTGAAACTTTGCAGTATATTGGGAAGCACACTATGAATGAGATATTTCTTCGATTCGGCCAACTGACAGAAATGTCCAAGAATCTGGCAAGTAGCCATTTTGGTTTTGTGAATGGATTTACTTGGACAGTTGCACCTAATATAATTGATGACACATTTAAGTGTCACCCTTTAATTTAAAAATGCTGTCAAAGGACATTTACGCACGTAGCACCATCTATCGGAATAGAAATGAAGTAATTTTAGTTTTTCCCAGATTTTTTTATCTTCCGGACAACTTTTCAAAGTTTTCTTTTCGTGAAAACCTTACTTGGACTATAACGAACATTTATAAAAAAAATTTAGCCAAATCGGTCCAGCCGTTCTCAAGTTATGACATGAGCAAGGAACAGCATTTCATTTTTATTTATATAGAAGATTAAATTCACACATTATAGCTATTTATTATACAAGTGGCTTATAAGGCAAATAAGTTACGAAAGAAATGTTTTGCCACGAGAGCTTGCTCGAGAAGCTAATTTTTCTTGAGTAACTTATTGCTGTTAAGACACGTGTGTAATACAAAGCTTTATCCAATATCTCGTAATAATAGTTTAAAATGTAATTAAAAGTTTTGACATTTGACGTTTTAAAATGTCAAATTTAAATGATGAAAACTAATAAGTAGTAGGTGTACTCATAATTTACATATAAGTCACTAGCGTTTTATAGACCCCATAAGATATGTAAAATCGGCATTGTTATGCCTTCATAAGACAGAGGTGTTGGATAAAAAAAATAACCTTTACTTTACTACAGACATTTTTGCAGCCAACTTTTATTATTTTCCAAAAAACTTTTTTCTTCAAATTCTGACACAAAATATATTAATTTCGTATTTGAATTTTTCCATATAGCCTCAAGTGTAAGCTTTGAACCATTGCCCGATACATTGGATTCCTTCACATATCGAAGTTAAAAATTTGGGACCAAATCTATTCCTTGCAGATTTGTCTAACAATGTCGATAACTCAAAGGAACTTATAATTTCTTGATGTAAAATTATTGGTATTAGTACCTCACCCAAAAATTCCCATAAGGTAGGAATGTCGATCATGAAATCTTCCCAATATGAAAATACAATTTTCAATCGATCAGAATAGTATATTCTGTAACGAGTTAGGATTTGGCGTATTCTGCACGAGGGGAAAGTTTGTCCCCGAGTGCAGAATAGCCATTCCAAACGAGTTCCAGACTATACTTTCTATACGACAGACACACAGTGCTAGTGTATTGCTTGTAATACGCGAACACCAATTTGACAGTTGGCGTTATAAAACCAGTAAAACAACTTGTTTATATTTTTTTTTTATAAAAATAATAAATTTTATTTTCGTCAAAGCAAAAAATAAAAAATAATAACTTGTTGATAGATGTCACTACCAGGTTTTAATATTTCTTAGATGTGAGAATCTGTAACAGGTGATAAGAATCTGTATTTTCTGAATTGAAAATTGAGCCAGAATGTTCGTATTCTGTATTAATCTTATAGAAAAGTCTTTCTTTGCCACAATTCCACTTTTAACAAGAAAAGCAAAATTTTCGGCAGTTCGTATTCTTACATTTTTGGATCGCTCCAGATTGCTAAGAATTGTTTCTTTTATTATTTGGGGAAGTAAAGAACGGGGAATATCCAAAAATTCTTCTCTACATTCTTCGGTGCCACAATTTACAGCACAGTATTTCTCGACAGTGTTTTTAAAAGCGTTTTCATGGTTCGATATTATTTCGGGAGTCATAGTTAGTCGATGCATAGTAGTCGATGCTGCCTTCTTAAATGGTAACGTTGGCTTCTAATTATAGGTAAGGTCAGCAAATGAAGCGCTTAATACATCTTTGGAAAGCGAATAACGCATTGATGGTAGGTTGGAATCATGCCCAGAAATTTGATGTTGCTCTCTGGAGTGGGGCTATCGATTGTTTAGGAATATCTTTCCGATTTCTATTAGAAACACTATCATAACGCCTGTTTGAAGAATTCAAATTATCACACGACCTGTATTGTAGACTGGAGTGTAAACCACCCACATTGTCCGGTTGCTTATTCTTTATATTATATGGGCGAATATTTTTACCAGGGTTATACGAATTTTTTTGGTTATTAATTTTGTAAAGGTTAGTGTTATTCGATGACTGTTTTCGTGTAGATTGAGAATTGTTTGGGAATGATTTCGACTTTCCAATTTCATTATTAGCAGGAGGAGTGTTCGCTGAACTGTTGCCCTTCCATCCCTTGATTCTCTTAGAGTTTCCTTTGATTACAAGCATTGAAGCTTGTAAACTCATTCTCGCAGTTTCTTCTTTTTGCGTTTCCGTATTAATCTGTATAATTTTTTTGGGAGCAGAATTTTTAATTTTTGGTATGCAGTCATTCAATCGAAGATCTATGCTATTTAAAAGCATAAATTTAATTCTGTTGCTTAATCCAATTGGTTTTTGTTTTGTCGCGATTCGATGCATAGTTTTAATTATTTCGCTAACATTTTGCTTCATGTTTATGTCCAACAGTTCCGATATCTAAAAACAAAATCTTGTTTGCCAACAAATCAACGAACAGAAGTTTTTGTATAATATGTTCGCTGTTTGTTCTTCTTGATTTAACATTTCAGTTAAATTTCAACACGTTCCAACAGTTTCATCACGTGTTAAACGGGATGCATTTTCACACATTTTTAACTTCACGTCAGCTTGAACAAACAACAAAAATATGCCAATTGGCTTATTGTGTTCGGATTCCATTTTATTTCTCTGATTTCCAAATTTGGGCAAAAGAGTGAACAATTTCCTTATGGTAAATCCAATTAATTTACTAATAGCTCGTAAATCTTCTGGAACACTTCCAAGGGTTGTAAAACTTTGGCATCTATCCTTCATAGATAATAGAAATTCACGCGTATAACTTCTCGTATCTGCCATTTGCTTTCTATGCATTTTTCTTCAAGCGATGTTTGTTGATGTTATTTGCTTCGTTTGAGATCTGCAAAACCGATTTTGTTTTGATATAGTTCAGTTTGGAGTCAGATGAAGTATCAAAATCCTCGCATATATCTGGTTTGTTTTCGACAATAAAATGCTCTTCGATTGGAACTGCTTCTTAAATATAAGTTTGAACAGAATTTTTCGTTTTGTCTGGTATGGCTTTATTATTTGAAAATTCGACAACAACTAGTTCCTTCTTAAACTCTTCGGAGAACGGAAGTTCTTCGATTTGAATACGTTCTTTATTTTTTTGGCGGTAGCATTTCTTTTTTTCCGTGTACATGTAACCATTTTTTGAGAATCAACGACCCATTTTAATAAGAGAGCAAGAGCACTACAATATGTAGACTATAATTCGGCTAAGAAGATAATTAGTAGGTAATACTATAGTAATCATAAGAGTGACGGCAAAAGTTTATTTGTTAAACCAGGAATGTTTTCTGCAAATGAAGGGTGCCAAGAGTAAGTTTGTTTTAATTTATATCCCGCAATTATTTGCGGGATATTATATTTTTGATTGAAAGGATTTACTTTTATAATTGTTGTTTTGCTGTCATTTGGAGAAGCGTTAAAGTGTCCGCTCCAGCTTCCATTCAGATTCACCGAGTTTTTGGGCTGAGTTTCTCCCTCAGGAATTCATGGCATTGTTTTTTTCCCGTATGTTAACGCCTAGGCATTCGAGTCTTTAACTCGAGTTTCCTTGTTACTTACCTTTGTTGTGATAAAAAAATTCGGGGGGTTGGATGGAGTAATGCTATCACACACTGATCTATTTCAACTTTGATCGGAGCAGATTGGGAGCGTATCTTCCAATCTTTCGTTGTTGTTTTATGTACTATAGTCGCATAGCTGGAATGTAATGTAACACGCCTATCCTGTTTTTTTGTGAATATGTATGTATAACAGTTTTTGATAGAGTAGATTTTGCTTTTGTGAATTTTATCTATTCAGTTTTCGGAAGGAGATATCTGAGGCTATGCTGCGTTTACAGAGTACAATGGAAAGATTTTCTGAAGTTTATTTCGGCTCTCGCATACCGTCGGAGCTTAGCCATGGATGGGCATCGGGTTTACAGGTTTTTGAAAACAAGTGCTTCTGCACCTGGTGAGCGAAATCTCCTTCTTGGACAGCCTATGGTCGGTACCGAGAAGGTTAAAAGATTTTACGTTTTAGAATGACCATTTTATACCAGTTCAAAATATTGGAAATAACATTGCTATAGTGATCTCATACCAAATGAATTAAAACTAAGCCAAGAAGGAACAAGAAAGTTATGAAGGCAAAAAGTTATATGTATATTATAAATATACAAAATATTAAATTTAATTGTATTTTATTTTTCTTTCTACCAATTTTTTTGCTGATTTACTCAAAATTAAACGTTTATTTTAATTTATTGTTGCTATAATTTTGTGCAATGTGTTATGGTACATAATAAACTATTTCTTTTTAATATTTGTTTTTGATTATTTCTGGGGCTTCCAAAACAAAGGTTATATTATACTGAATAATATTAAAAATTGATCGGGTTTCTCGACGACTTCAAATTTTCATAAAAATTCAAATTACTATAAGTTTTCTATTCATTTGTTGCTATAATTATTATTGCCAATACTGTATATATCTAATTCTTCTTCTTCAATTGCCAATCATTACTATCATTTATTACATGACCTATTGCTCATGTTGATATACTACTATTATACTATTATAATAATAATAATTTTTTTTTTATACTTTTCTAAAATCGTCTACTGCTGTATTTCCGAAAGTAGATCATTTTAGTTAGGCTAAAATGTTCAAAATGTCAACAGTAGCTATATTTTTTACTATTAATTGAAAGAAATGCGCATGTACCGACCATTAACCATGATTAAACTCGTCTAATCGCCCAAAATCGGTCGATTAGTTTGAAGGGTGTTTAACCATGATTTACCTGCTTTAACCATGATTAAATAGATGGTGGAACACTCTTTTACATTTAACCGTGATTAACCCCAACTAATCATGATTAAAGTATTTAACCAGAGTTGGTGGAACCGGCTCTTTTAATCAATAAATACATAATTACTTGTCAAACGAAGTAGGTAGTTCTTTTTTAAGACAAATTGGTCTTAAAGGTAAACGTAGGGATTTAACATGGTATTGCTGATTTTTTCTGATTCTGCTCGGCAATTCAACATAGTAGAAGAAACGTATACGCTAGTTGGACAGCTACGGTGTCGCCACCTAGGCGGTGATTTTGTGCATAAATTAGGTGAGAATCTGGCCATAATTGACCAGAAGATGGCGCGGCGTACGCTTTTGTGGGATATCCAACTTGCGTATAGGGTACTTATCGTAAGATAAAATTATTCCGCATGAAATGATTCTAACAATAACAGAAAAATAAAATTTTTGTTGCAAAATACCAATTTGAAATTTACCTATTAATTTGATTTTCTTTATTAAGCATTTATTAAGATGAAACTAAACAAAAGAATCTTGAAGTTTCTTGAAGTTAAAGGTAAGAACTAAGTATACTGAAAATTTCAAATTGTTTTCCCTTATCAAACATGTACAAATTGTAGCCTAAATAATGCAAATTCCTAATATTTAAATTTTAAGCAAGGATTTTTTCATAACTAGTTGACTGAACGAGTCGATTAAATTTTTTTATTCACTTATGATATGTGCTCTTTGATATCGGAGAACGATTAGACTTTTATATTCAAAAGCTCAGACACTGGAGTCAATTGAAAATCACAAAAAAAATCAATAAAATACAGGTATTTTCAATGCCATGTTAATTGTCAGGTATATGAATTATGTAAATGTTTATATTGTTTTCTAGAAACTACCATCTTTCAGCTTTAATGCCACCTTGGTCGACTATAGATATGTATGTAAACTACCTATTATGTAATATATGTAATTCCATATTATATGGAATAATTAACCACCACCACTTTCTCGAGTTAAGTAAATTTTAAGTTTCAATGGACCTGTGCCCCACAAGAACCCGTACAAACTTGTTTTATTCTTTCCCTGAAAATCACTGAATTCTACTGAAAAATATTCTAGTATTCAGATTCTCAATAGAGATCAGAAAAATAAAAAATAAAAAAAATCAAAATGTAATTTTAATAGTTACAAGACATCAAAAAGTTGCACCGCAATTTTAACATTATTTGAAGCTGGAAATGGGCAATGTGAAATTGAAATTGAAATTTTCAAAATTTTTAATTTTTTTTTTCAAAAACTTTGTTTATACAATAAAATAAATGCAATTAAATAACTTTACAGTATTATATATTTAATATACCTATAGTCTCAATCTACAACTGCAACGACTAGGATTTATGTTTGATATTAATTAACATTCAATGATTTTAAAAATAATGCAACAAATCATTTATTAGTTTTTCTCTGGCGTTTAAATTAATATTTTTCATTTTTGTGTTCATTTAAGTTTGAAAAGTTTTAAAAAACCTATGTTTTTTTAACATTATAGTACATTACAGTTGTAGGTTGAGACTATAAATTAAGTATAATTTACTGTAAAATCATTTAATTGCATTTATTTTATTGTATAAACAAGTTTTTGAAAAAAAAAATTAAAAATTTTAAAAATAAAATTTTTTTTTTTCAATCGAATAAAAAAAAATAGAAAAAAAGATCGCCTCACTTTGGAATTACGAGAAATAATCGCAGAATTAATTGAAGTTTTTATAAGAAAATAAAAAATAAAATAAAAAGTATCAAACTTAGTGGTTTTCCTCAAAAAAGCCGAAAATTTCATGGAGTTTATCATCTTAAAATTTTTTTGTATTTTTTTCTGAAAAGTACATTTAAAAACAAACATTTTCAATATAATGCGGTCCCGAAAGGTCAATTTTTGAAAAATTTATAACTTTTTTTGGGTTGGCTAAAAAAAATTGAAAAAATTCTGAGAACCGTTTTCCATAGGGTAGGAAAAGATGAAAAATTTTCAGCTTAATCGAAAAGGGTCGATTTGGTATGGAATACCCCATATGTAAGTAAGTAGTAAAGAATTATTATTGTTTATAACAATTTATTGGATAAAGATTGGCAAAATCTTCTCCACGCTTTACCAAAAAATATTTACTTTTCAAATGTGATTTTATAATTTCATAGAAATAATATAGTAGGTTTCTCTTCACGTTATAAGCTTCCGTGCCACACTTGGGTGCAAAAAATTTTAATTATTAAATTTTTGAAATATTCGTTTTCTAAAGTTTTGTTAAACTAAATTTTTTGGCAATTAACAATTTTTTTGTATGGAATAAGTCGTCTATCTGATTCGCTCCTTTCAAATTTATTGAAAACTTTCCACTTGGGTGGTAAACTGTAAATATTAAGCTGGATTTATAGTTTGACGTACTGTAAACGTAGACGCACTGCAAAAAGATGAACTATAAAATTTATGTAGGTACTCTTGTTTAGAAATGAACGTAAACGGAGTGTAACGGAAGAGTTGGTCAACTTTCATCTCTACAGTACGTTTCTTGCGTCCGACCAATCAACAAGCGTCATATGATTGGTGTTACGATGCGATACGAACACAGATTTACTTTTTCGAAGTTTTGAGGTCAATTCTAAATTGCTTTTTAAATATTAAAGATTTTAAATATATTACGGTACTTTGTGATTGTTTATTGTAATATTTGAAATAATATTATTTTTTTCATCACCTCTACCCAAGCGCAAAAATTCCATTCCGTTGATTTATAAATTGAACAATATTTTACAGTGCGTTTGTTACGTATCCAGTGCGTTTACATTTGCAGTACCTACGTCAAACTAAAAGCTGGATTTATAGTTTGACGTACTGCAAACGTAGACACACTGGATACGTAACAAACGTACTGTAAAATCTTATTAAATTTATAAATCAACGGAACGGAATTTTTGCACAATTTTTGCCAAGTACAAGAGATCAAATTTGTAGCTCTTAAAACAAAATATATTTAGATCTTTTTTCTGTGCAATTAACTGTTTCGACAATAATTCAATTCGTAGAATCAGAATTTTTCCATAATTTTCTCTTGAAATGTATACTCCTGTTGTCACTACCTTCGAGGTAGAGTACAAGACGCGTTTTTTAAAATGTTGTTCTTAAATGTGGTAAAAACGAATGAGAAAATGAAAAAAAAAGATCGTCATAATGCCTTCAAAAAGCAGTAGAAAACCGTTCAGATGAAATTTCATAGGCAGTTATACATACAGTGAATTATTTTCATTCCATCATTCTGTATCACTTTGATTGTTTAAAATCTTGAAAATATCTCAAGAAGGTGTTGCAGTTCAATATGTTGTTGACAATGTATAGACACTACGGATGGTTTTTGATTTAAAACAATGATGATTAGGTCTATCGGAAAAATTACATTAAAAAAAAAGTGCCTTGTACTTAACCTCGAAGGTGGTGACGACAGAAGTATATATTTCAAGAGAAAATTTTTGAGAAATTCTGACTCTACGAATTGAATTATTGTCGAAACAGTTAATTGCACAAAAAAAAGATCTAATTATTTTTTGTAGGCAAAAGTAACGGCAAAAAAGATATTTGCAGAAAACCTATTTTTACAACCTTTGATCCCGCGTAGAATTGTTAGCAGTACTCGGATCGATTAGAGAACTTTCAGTTCTTATTTAGAACCACAAGAACAACGTTTCTGCAAATATTTAGCTTTCCGCCACTTATTTCCTAGGAAAAGTCTAATTTCCTTTGACTAAAAAGTAAACCTGTCAAAATTCATACTTAAAAAAAATAATAAATATACGATACACAAGTTTTTATCGCATTGTAACACGAATCGTATGACGCTTGTTGATTGGTCGGACGCAAGAAACGTACTGTAAGAGATGAAAGTTGACCAACTCTTCCGTTACACTCCGTTTCACTTACGTTATGTCATGCGTCTACGTTCATTTATAAACAAGAGTACATAAATTTTATAGTTCATCTTTTTGCAGTGCGTCTGCTGGATTTCCAGATTTACCGTTTATTTCCTGTTTACTGTTGTTTTACTTTCTTGCACTATATGTATAGTTCTTCAAACTTAACAGGGCAAAAGCATATAATTGACTTTCTGAACTTTTTCTGAATTTAATTATACGTTATACAGGTTTAACCTTAGTTTTTTTGTCTCAGATTTCAATATTACTAAATTTTCAAGTTTAAATTTAATTTAAAAAATTTAAACGTCACCTAAAGGATTATGAGAATGTGTTGTTCTAAAGGGCTATAGATCTGAGAATATGTCGTGTCGAATAATAAAAATAGACCGTACGTAACATTAAAAATATAAAAGTTTATTTAAAATTATACACTGAAATAAATTATAAACTGTACAATTTTATTATTCTATCTACAATTCTGTCGTTGTTTCTATAGGCGAATGATCTCCATACGGAAATCCTATATGTGAGTAATCCTTTTTTTCCCTAAACATAACATTATCATTAGTAGGACTGGTACTCATTTCTTCATCATCCGATGACCTGGAAATATTGTATAAATAATAAAAGTTAAATTAAAAACTAACCACGATTATAATAATTAATTCAATTATATTTTTTCGGGAATATGAGCTTGATTTATTAAATAAGAATTATGAATTTTTTTTACAATTTTTACCTAATTGCACTGTAAAATGTTTGATATTTTTAATGAAAAAAATCCATTTTGCCAGAGCTTGTGCGTGGATGGAATAACTGACAAAAGCAGTTTTAGATAAATCAAAAATAAAATCAATATAACATTTAAGATAACTAAACAAGCAAACAAAAAAGTTGAGTGAAATTAAATGCATACAGTAGTTTTATTGAGCCAAGGTCCAAATTCTCGAAAAAAATGTAATTGAATTAATTTTAAGATTGATAAAAATAGTTATTTAATAATAATAATCTCTTTGCTATGGTAAATATATAATAAAGAAAATGGTACAACAGATAATAAAATTATTTACCTTTGATAAATTGAATCATTTTTAGCTAAAAGTCCAATATCAGCAACACTTGATGCCCTTGCTGTAATTGCAGATTCACTGCTGGTTGGACTTCGTTGTTCTAAAAAGCATGTTTTGTTTTTGTTCTAGAAGAAATAATAATAATCGTTATACTTACTATACTTTTTCATATTATCTTTTGAAATATAACTAACGTTATCTATACTAAAGGCATGATTTTTATTGCTAAAGTCTAAATGTAGATCATTATATTCATCTGGATCATCAACAGGTACACACATTTGTAAAACTTGAGTTTCGTATTCTTTGAGATTAGGCTCAACGTAAACCGTATCATATCTGGCTGGGCTTGCTGGTACGACATACGAACGTTGCATTTGAACTTTAAAAGATTTATATCTCGACCAAGATATACAAATATAAATAATGCTTCCAATTCCAAATATAAATATAATACCAGCTAGTGCAATTAATGCATACGGAAATATTTCTGCAGTAAAGGCTGCAATTGTTGTAGTCTTTATTTTATTTACTATGAAGGGCTGATGGATATTAAACGCTGTATATTGAATCTGGCCACTAACATCAAATGTAATGTTATCCATAGAAGATTTTTCAAATATTGATCTGTAATTTAAACATATTATGTGGTTACAAATTCAACTTGGATTAAAATAAATTTACCTTTGAACTATGGAATGATTTACTGGTAGTATATAGTCAGTTTCTGGATCTATGAGATAAAACCAAACGTCGGTAGCCGATTCGTCAGTTTCCAAGGTTCCATTGGCATTAATAATTTCGCGAGCATTTAATTTTACAATTCCAACCACAAGACCAGTTTGCTCTTGAATTACTTGAATTATTGTATCTAATTTTGTTGCCACGGTGTCTGGTTGTGCATCGCCAATTACCAAAATTAATTCATTTAATTGAGTAATTAAATTTATAATTAAATGTGAGCTTATTTCGTTATATTCGGTGGTTCCGTTGGGATTATCCCTAGCTAAAACATTTAATTTGAACGGAAGATCATCAGATTCAATTCCACTAAAACTTTTCTTTGTTTTAATTATTCCAGACGAATCGTCTACCGTAAAATATTCAAAACTGTTGTTTCCCGAAATACTATATTTGAGTTTTCCATATTTTCCACTATCTTTGTCGTCGGCCTTAAATTGTTTTAAATAAATTCAAAATTACTTCAGAGTTTTGTTATTTATTTTTTTAAAAGTATTTTCTTTAAATGTACCTTGATTTGTATTACAGTTGTCGATAAAGGAGTATTGTAAGGAACAGCCGCATAATATTTTCCAGATATTGTATTTTTTGGATATATAAAAATAGGTGTATTATCGTTAACATCAATTACATTGATTGCAACTTGAGTCGTACTGAAATCTCGGTTTATAAATCCTTGTAATGATATCAATTGTATTTCTAGTTGATATGATTCTTCATTTTCGTAATCCAACGATCCATTCAAATACAATGCACAGTTGCGTTCTTCTGTTACGTTGACTTTAAATTTATCTAAAAATGTATTATCTTAGCATAATTACTTATAATATATCGATGGTCTATTGCACAAAGGTGGTGACATTTTTTTTGTAAAATTGAGTTTTCACAGCATTACCATTCCGTTTAATAATGGAATGCCATTTTTCGTATATCTGCATGTACGTAAGAGTACGATAATGTATAATCTGAACATCAAAAGAAAAGCCCTGGTCAATACCAAAAATCTATCCTAATGCTATAAAATATTTATATTTAGTAAGTTTTCTTCATTAGAACATAATTACTAAATGTACCTACTTTTTTTTTTTTTGTATCTGATAATAAAAAAAAAAAAAAATTTTCAAAATATAAATATTTCATATCGTTCGGATAGATTTTAAGTATTGACCAGGGCTTTTCTTTAGTGGTTCAGATTATATGTATTTTTAAGCGACAAAAACTGATCCACAGAGTCGTTACTTACAATAATAATTGAAACTAATTGTGTAAATAATTTTTGGAAATAATACGAATATTTAGTAGATGCAAAGCTTGCGATTGTAATTATGATATGAACGGTTCGGGAAAATAGTAGCAAAATTTAAAGTTATTTAAAAATGAAATTATTTTAGCGTCTCAAATTGTAATCGTATTTTAATCTTACTTATGCAAAATCTAAGATATAATATTATATATCCACCTACTTGCGTGATTTCCTGATGTAATGTGACACTTTAGTGGAATATTATTACCATGAGTACGACTATTAACTATACTCAAACTTTTAATTAAATTTCCAGCTGTAGAATTTTCTAAAACTTGAACGTTATACGAATTATCTGCAAATCTTAATCCAACTTCTGGTGCTACAGTAGCTACATGCTGAATATATACTTCAACAGTTATTACAGATGATAGCTGTGGCTCTCCTAAATCATACGCTCTTACATCAATCTTAAAAATAATTTAAATTATTTGATGTAGTAAAATATAAAAATATTTTAAATATACCTGGTATTCTGTGTCAATTTCTTTTCTAAAATCATTAATTACTTTAAGAATTCCCGAATCAGAATCAATTTGGAAATAATGAGTGGCTTTACCTCTTCCAATAATTTCATATCGCACCTACGCAATAAAATAAAATTTAGATACCAAGAATGTAAAAGTCTAATTTAATTACTTTATTTCCAGGGGCCGTACCATCTGAGTCGGTTGCTATCAAATTTGTTACAGATGTTCCAATTGATACATCATCGTCTAACGTAATTGGATGTGGCAGTATTGTGAATACTGGTGGAATATCATTTCGATCCTAAATTGATAACATTTTTGATTACAAATCTACTAGCATCATTTAAAATTTAGTTAATGGCCAACAATAAATTATCGGATACATCAAAGATTTTGAGAATAGTAAGTGTAAATGAGAATGAATAAGGATTCTTTCACAAATTTTTTATATTTATTTACTATTGGCTAAATAATAAAATAGAAAATCTGCAGAAGAGTGGTGATCTAGTGATTTATCTAGTAATATATATTGTCGTGTTCCAAAATCCAATTAATAAATTTTGAATTTTTAATTTGATTTTTAAGAATATTGTTATTTTGTATGTTTTTGTTTAATTTTGTTAATATTTAAAATTGCTCGTTTTTCCCGCCGGCGTCCAGTTGGTAACCAAGCGAAGGAAGTGGGAGGCTTTTTGTCGTTGAAGCCGTAAAGTACGGACGTGCTGGAGTTGGTCTCCGTTAAAATTAATTACATTTACATTAATAATTATATTTTAGATTAAAATTTTGGATTGTGAAATAAAAAATATTTGAGTTTGATGTTAAGTGATTTTTTTTAAATTGAATTATTTGGAAATTTGAAAAGTTTGGGAAGTTTGGGAAAGAAAAATATTTGGATAAAATTGTTTCGATTGTTTGAAAAACGAATCTGGATTGTTAAAAAAAAAAATAATTAATACTAAAATTGGATAAAAAGAAAATTAAATTGGTAAATTGAAAAATAAAATTGCAAATTTACAAGCAAGGCGTTGTAAATTTTATGTGGACAGCGATGCACGTGCATCCAGATGGGCGCACACATTTGACCGTTCGTATCAATGCGGGATTTTATTTACCATTTTATTTGGATGTTTAAATTTAAGTTAAAAAAATAAGAGTTTCATTGCTAAAAAATAAATCGATTACTGGGGGTAGGTTACTTAATAAAATTTTACACCCCGGTACATCGCAATATATATACTATAGCACTAACAGGCCTTGTAGACCCATGGCTAAATATTTCGGCATTTAATACCTCAAAGATGTTGCCAACATCTTGTGAGAGAGACACGGTCGAAATAGCCAGTTGTGGGGATCGAACCCACGACTCCGACATAGCATTCTAGTATTCTAACTGCCAGCCTACGACCGCGCTCTTATTATATAATATATCACCTCAATATATTGCTTAACAATAAGCAATGTATTTACTATTATTATTATAACTACTATTATTTTTAATTATACTATTTTAAAATATATATCAGTTCTTACTTCAACGTGTATAATCACTTTTGTGGTACTACTGTTTTTATTTGACATATTTTCTAATGTTCCTATTATTAAAATATGTTCGCTTTCTCTTTCATAATCCAATCCTCTACTAGTGAATATTGTCCCTGTTTTATCGTCAATCCTAAATAAGTCGGTAGGGCCCTGCTGTATGACGTATGTGATTTTCTTTATTGTATCTGGATCGTCTGCCTAAAAATTAATACATTGGAAATCTTTAAAATTATGAAATATATGAAAAGAATAAAAACACTAATTTATATTAATTAAACATTAAAGTAGTAAAAAAAACTATTTACGTACCAATACTTCTGTAACAAATTGATCGGCCATATTTTCTGGAATAGTAGCTTCGTAAATTGATTGCTTGAAAATTGGTAGCTCATCTTCTACGTCGGTAACAATAACGGTAACAGTGGCGGTTGCTATTCTAGGATCTTGCGCACTATCCATTGCAGTGACAACGAATTGATAGTTCTAAAATAATGCAGATTAATTAGTAGTTAATTATTTATAAGTATATTGATAATAAACCTACCCGTTGCATTTCGTAATCTAAAGCTCGCGTCGTGACAATTTCGCCACTTTCTTTATCAATTTGGAATGGCAATGATGATGGAATGGAGTAAGTAACAATAGAATTTACACCTTCATCTGCATCAACAGCCCGCACAAATCCTACCGAAGTTTTATTAATACCTTCTTTAATTGTAAAAGAGTATGGATCTCCAATAAATTCTGGATTTTTATCATTAATATCTGTTACTTTAATGTTTACCGTAGCCGTACTGAATAATCTACCATTGTCTTCTGCTTTTATAATCTGTATATAAATTTATAGAATTATAGTATATGAATAAAATGAAATAGTTAACTTACTAATTGATAACGTGTTAGATCTTCCCTATCCAATTTTCGTATCACAGTTATTATACCTGACGTTGAGCCAACGGCAAATTGTCTTAAATCGTTTCCAGATATAATGGAATATGTTACGGGATCGTTTTCTGGATCGATAGCCTATTTAGAACTTTGCTGTAGTTATCGTTTATAATAAGAAAATATCAAATATATTACCGCAATGGTTGCAACTGTTGAGTTAATAGTAGCGCCTTCGCTAACTTCTATGTCATAAATAGTTTGTTCAAAAATTGGACTCTTCGTATTTGGACCTGGGGTAACTGTAACTTCAATGATCACTTGACTGTATAAACCACCTTTATCTGTAGCTCTCACAGTAAGGCTATATTGTTCTCCGGTGTTAAGTTTTTTTACGCTTTGTAATGTTCCAGTTTTAGAATTAATGGAAAACTTATCATTTCCATTATTTGAAACGTGATAAATGGAATAAGAAATTAATGCATTTTCTCCGAGATCATTATCTGTTGCTTGAACAATCATTATTGTGCGTTGTTCATCTACCGAAGGTATCTTAATAGGTGCAATAGTAGGTAACACTGGAGCATTATCATTGACATCATTTAAATGTACAGTTAGTGAAATTGGTGAACTAGCTGCCTTTCCGTTCTTTTCTCGTGCCACTACTTGAAACCTGAATTTTCCCGGATTTGGTGAATCCCTATCTAAATTATTTTCATTTACTGTCAAGTAATGTTCTTTATTTATTTGAAAATACGGACTTGTTAATTCGTAAATATATTCAGGTTTTAAATCCAAAGAACTCTGAAAATAATATTAAGTATATTAGTAGTAAAATTTTAAAAATATAACTCAAATGAGCTCTTACAAAGTCTTTATCGTTGACTGTAAATTTTATAGGATTACTGTGGTCGTCAAGTACTACGGTACCGATGGGAGAATTTTCGTCTACAAAACCTTCCATAGAGGAAACAAAAATTTCAGGTGGATTTGAATCGACAGGTTTTACAGTAATTATTAATTTAGCAGTTGTTGATCGTTTAACTTCTGATTTTTCTTGTGCCTAAAATTGTTATTATTAAGAATTATTTTATAATTTTGTTATTTGTCGCAACAAACTACCTTAATAATTATATTAAATTGCTTCGTATTTGAAGTATCGACTGCTTTTATTTGATGAATGGCACCTGTATCTGCATCAATTTTAAAATAATCTTGAAAATAAGATGGAGTTCCACTAACAAAACTGTATAAAATATGTGCATTCACTGTATCCATATCAACAGCTTGAATTTTTTCAGGGGATATACTTAAAACTCCATGAAGTACTCCACTAGATACCTACGATTTTACTTTTTACTTAACTAAAATATAATTTTAATAAAATACTAACTGAAGCCGAATATTCCGGATTGATACATGCTCCATCGAGTAACATACATCCCTTATATATAAATGCTGGATTTTGATCGTCATCGTCTATGATATTTACAGTTAAAGTTGTTGTAGACGTCAGCCTTTCCTCGACATTTTTAGCTCGATCCTGGAATATTTAACAATAATATTATTTATTATGTATGTATTATAAATAGTACATATATTTTTTGAATTATCTAAAAAAAAACTTAAATGTATGGCATTTAATTACCTACCGATGCAACAATTGTGACATAGTATCTTTGCGTTTTTTCAAAATCTAAAGTTCTATTAACGGTAATTTGGCCTTGGTGTGGTAAGTTAATAGCAAAAAATCCATATCCATCGGCACTATTTACTCTTGCCGTTCCAATTCCTTGCTCGTATCCAATACCCTTTCTGTTTCCTTCTATAATTGAATATTCAACTAAACCATTTACTCCTATATCTTTATCTATGGCCAAAATGTTTTGAAAAATCGTTGTTCCAATTGGAGTAAGCTACAATTAGATAAAAATAATTTTAATTGATATGTATACTAATATTTCGAATGCTTACTTCTGAGATACTGGTTTCGTATGGCGTACTAACAAATTCAGGAGCGTTGTCGTTAATATCGGTAAGTCTTACAATAACAGGAATAGTACGTTTTTTATGGGTTCCTTTAATAGTGCAAGTTAACTAAAAAAACAAATTGTTAAAATAAATTAATTTAATTTTTATTCAATAAAATTAGTAAGTACTACGTACTTGAAATACAATATGGGAAAGTTTTTCTTTATCACGATCTAAAGGTGCCACCAAACGCAACTTTTTCCCATCAAGATAAAAAATTGGCGCTTTTTTAGGAAATATTAAATCTAAGAAAATATCTACATTTGGTGTCCCCTCAATTGGTAATTCTGGTGGATTTGTTTCTTGGTTAATAGCTAAAAGTTTAAATTGTAAATAATTATATTTTATAATAGTAATAATTTATTATCGTTGACCTCTTTATTAAATTTATATTATACAAATTGTTGAGTATAGAGATTCGCATAAAAGAACACTTAAGAGATATCAAAAATGCCCGCGTTTTCTTCCGTGAGGAAGATGACAATACTTTTACTGCTTTATGCAAACATATGACCGAAAACTCTCATTCCATAAAACGTGAGAATATCAGAATACTGGCTAGGGAAAAGATAGATAAGAAACGTAAAATAAAAGAGGCCATCAATATCCATATAAATTCTAATACCATGAATGATAAACGAGATGTGCAATTTTTTCATGGTGGATATAAATACATCCTGGATATAATGAAAACCTTATGATAATCCTTGGTCAAATTCTTTTTAATTTTTATATTGTTAATTGTAAAAATTTTTTGAAAAATTTTAAAAAGTATTTTTATGCTAACTAAATAATTCATTTGTTTTTATTTTTATTTTTCACATAATTAATATAACATCATTACTATGACATTATTTTGTCAAAAAATTCGTCAATTTCATGTAAAAATATTTTTTAAATTTTTTTAATAATTTTATTTTTATTGTATAATTTTTAGCCTTGAAAATGGGTCAATTATAAGAAGACTCGAAACGTCGGTCAATTTAAATTGATTTAAAAGATCTCTATACTCAACAATTTGTATAATATAAATTATATTTTAATTAAAAGTAATTCTAATGATCACAACCACTTAAAAATGAAATTCTAATTTATAACATTATCCGAAATACGATTGTAGGGTGATTTTTACAACTTTGTTTATGTGAACCTGTGTTTACAGTACTGCATGTTTTGATAACAGTTCAGTATGTTGAACTGTTGTAGGCACATGGTGTTTAATATTTTGCCAACGCTGCGCTGCTCCGTCAATGTTCACAACATGACAGCTACTGGCAAACAGCATAATATAACCATCACAATGCATGGTTAATATTCGAAAATTAGTTAATTATAGTGTCGATATAAATTAGTACTTACACAGTCCTCTGCTCTCTTCAATATCCAAAATTATATTGGATTGTTCATTTTTTACTTCACATGGCCCTAAACAAAAAACATCAAATTAAATAAATTTATACAAATATTTATGATAATATTAATTAAATTTATAGGACATTAATATATTATGGGTAATGTTTATAGCTTCATCCAGCTAATCGATAATCAATTTATTTAAGTAATTTACTTTTCATAAGTATTGAAAATCGTTTCATACACGAGGCATTGTCGGTTGGTTTTCAATTATTATTATACCTACATAACTTGCATTGAAGAATTAGACTGGCATAAGGTAAGTAAATTTATTAAAATGAATTTTTTTAAATGCTATATAATAATTAAATTTATACAATTAATAAATTAAAAACCGAAAATATATGTAAAAACGAACAAAATCATATTTTACTAAATATTATTTTTCTTATTAGTATTATTGCATTAGTTGCTATTCAATTAGTGATGTGCGGTTTGTCGAGAGTTCAAGTATCAATTTTAACTATTTGTGTTCTACCTATTATAGTAAGTTTATATCCATTTCATATAGATTAAAATTATATTAAGTGTATTAACGTATAAATAAATTAAACAAAAGTGTTTAATTTTATGCAATCATTACACAGCCGATCCATTCGAAAGTTTCAATAAAAGCAAAATGTATGCATTTTAACCTGTTTATCAGTTAATTTGTTAGATTAATAAAAATCGATCTACAGATTTCAAATCATATGGTAAGTTCTCTGATGTTTGGGAGTAACCGCCTAAGTCAAAAATGATGATTTTGTAGAATGAAAGTTCAGTTTGAAATTCTTTCAATTATTTAAGTAGTTGAGGATTTGTTGAGATTGCGGTGAAATGAAACAAAATAATATTTTCTGACTTGTTGAATTTTTTTATTGACCCATTTATCAAGGCTAAAAACATACAAAACAAATAAAAATATTGAAAAACTGTCAATGGAATACTAACCTGTTAGAGGAAAAATGGATGTTGTTGAGAAAATTTTACAAAAACTAGACTGAAATCTGAAAAAGTAGTCAATTTTTTTCAATCTAAGTTAACCACCTTCCAAGTTATATCTAGTATAGGTAAAATAAATTAGGTTGGTACCAATTTAAATTAAATAGAAATATTTAAAAAAACAACTCACAGTATTGAAAGCGTTATCTAAAAGAGAAGTCCTATAGGTTAGTATTCCATCTTAAAAAAAGATTCAACATCTTATTGTTGTCTAAGCTCTCCCGGTCTAGAATTTCAATGCTGTCATAGTTGATCATATGATTTTGATCCACCATATGTCTGCATAGAGCCGTGGGTCTTTTCCCCTCTCCATCAGCTATTTCAAGGATGTTAATACAAATTTGGCAAGATCGACAGATATGCTTCCACCCATAAGAAACCCCTTTTTTTGCAAATAAGTTTTCCCATTAGCCATAAATAGTTTTTAGACGTGATAAGTCGTAAAAATCTTATTAAGTATCCTCAGAGATGTGTAAATGTGATGAATTTTTTAGTTTTGGGATTTGATTGTCAATATAATCGATTACCAATTCCACGGAATCATTGGTAAATAAATATGGCATATCTAAAGAGATTAGGAACATTGTTAAACCATGATTTCCTATCCAAACAGGCTACTTTGGAAAAAGAACGGTGTGTAGAAGTATTATGTTAGCATTGTTTTGTACCAGGACTATTTTTAACGGACCAATCCTGTGACCACAAGCAATTCCGGAAAAGTGCAAACGCTCTCTGTACAAAAAACTAAATAACTGGAGAAGTTCATCCCTATTAGTAGGATCGTCAATAAACTGGAGAAAAGTATATTTCTTACCTCACGAATGGTCAATAAAACGCAACCTAGATAAAGTGGACACAGCATCACTTACGGACAAGTTTAAAAAGACCGATTTGAAGATGTTATTGGTAGAATTCTTGATTAATTTTAAAATTAATCTGCTAGATCACTTTAGCGGAAACACCAATCTACCCCTTTGTTTGGCTCATTTTACATGCAGATTGTAAATCTTGTATATCAGAAATTTGTGGGCAAATTTTTTTATGATTGCCTTAATATTCGTAATATGTTTTCCTGCAGCCATAGCCCTTAGATGAAAATTGTTTGAAAATAGTCGACCATCTATTGTATAAGTAGTGGAGAATTTATTGAGATTGCGGTCAAATGAATCAAAATAATTTTCTTGTATAATGAAAGTCGCAATATTAAGTAAATTTCCCGACGAGTAAAGTAGAATTCTGCCAAATAATGTTCTCAATCGAATTGCTATAAATCTAATTGTTTACTTAAAATCCTAAAATTATTGAATTTGATTAGGTATTTATCCAAACTCCAGTAACAGTCAAAATTTGCATCGCAGCACCGAAATAATACAGTGTTTTATTTTAGTTAACGGGACCTACATTTTAAGAAAGTTATTGTGTCCATCTTGTAAAGACATTGAGAGAATCACTATGAATATTTAATTTTTAATTCATTTTAAAATAAAATTATTTGTACACCTGCTAAAATTAAACTAAATTCAATGGAAATTTAATCAATTGTATTGTTTAAACAATTTCATTTAAATCTTAATCGATGTAAAGTAACACTAATTTGTGAATATATTTTTACCACAAAGAGATTTATGATAATAAGGAGATCGTAAAAATATTAAAAGTCACATATACCTACTAATTAAGAAATTAGAATAGAAGTATTTACTTTTCGAAATATTAAGATACGATAGATACTACATATGTATAGTATAACATACATCGTGAGTATGTAACACCGTTAAATTAACAATAAAGAATCTTCAAGTATTATTTACCACATGTGATCGGTTCATTCCAATAGACAACAAAATAGAGCGTCGCAAAACTGTTTCATTATTTTTTTTAACTAAAACTAGGTGCACCCTACCCAATTAAAGTCAGTAAGGATGAACAAGGCCTAATGTAAACCTGATAAGTGCAGATTTTATATGTCAGCGCCAAATATGATTTTCCCACTATGAAAGTGGGAGCCCTCAACTATTGCTTGCTTAGCTTATCCGTAAATCTTGCACTGATTATAATGTAAGTTAATGTGTGACTCAAGGTATATTCATATTTGTCTGATGTGATGTGATGTGACACGTCAAAACGCAATTTGATTGGTCAAGCTACATCACATAACAACACACTAATATGAAGGCTTCCATTTAATGTTAGGAACCGATACTGTTCTGATGCGTCACGTCACATCACATCACGTCAGACAAATATAAATCTACCTTTACTTTTTTTAAATTAAACAATTAGGTCACTAGATAGATTTTTTTAATCTACCAGTTTTGGTTTTTCAGAATGTTTGATGTTGGTATGAATATATTTTAGCTGATAAAAAATCGATAGAATTTATTTTATTAAAATATGATACGGTTTCATTGCCCCGATTAAATTTTCACATAATGCTATATTTATAAAAAAAATAAACTATTTTTGAAGATAAGGTGTTTGAGAAATATTCGTTTAATAAAAAATTAAATTTTTCTCAAGTAAAAAATTTAAAAAAAATAAAGCAAAATTTCATTACAAAACTATACCATAATCACTGTATCTTAAAAGATTTAATTGGGAAGAATCAAATATGAAAAATAAACAATATTAATAAATAAAACGAAATCTAAAGTTAAGGTTGTCGAATTACGAACATTAATTTCTATTTATTAATTTTTAGTTTCGTAATCTACGATGAGATTATTTGAAGATACATTTTCAGCAACAAAGCCTGTATATTACCTATCAATTCTAACGGGCACACTTTGTGTAATTTACAACAGAGATGGAGGATATTCAAGAACCGCAATTCAAATACTTCAAAGTTTGGTGTTTATTGTTGTAGTGTTATCATTGTATGTATTAAGTATTTTAGAAAAGTTTACTTTATTCCCATCGCTACAAGCATCAGGAATAATTAGTTTTATTCGAGATCTATATGCGCACGGAAACAATTTGACAACGGCTTGTGCTTTACTAGTATGTCAAGTTAATGCCAAAAAGTATATTGCTATATCAAACGGTATTGTCGATATTGATAATAGGTTTAAAAAATTGGGACTGAGAAGTTCATTATTAAATTCAAATTATATGCAATGGAAATATTCTACTATATTAATGCTATTAATAACAGAACTATATTTAGTTATTATTTTAATAATTTCAATTACCTTTGAAAAATATTCAAAATATGAACTAATTGCATTTATAATATCATTCCAAATTAACTCTTGTATAAAACTTCGTTATTTTGCCTGGACTGCCACCATACGAGAAAGATTTAAAATATTAAACCAATTATTGAAAGTAAAAATGGATGAATCCATGTTAACAGAAAAGTATCCAGTTAACGAAAGTCTTTTTGCTGATGAAATCGATGTTATTAAAGAAGAACACAAAAAACTTACAAAAGTTGCAAGATCAATAAATACATATTATTCTTTTTTACTTCTTACCTACACGGCTCTAAACTTTTTAATTTTTCTTACTGAAGCTTATTCGTTTATTTATATAATTACTTTTAGTAAATATATAGATGAAGGTAGCCAATATTTATTATTCAATTCACTACAATTATTAATTTGTTCCACATTTCAATTGTTTTGCATGGTGCGTTATACTACGTTAATGTGTTACGAGGTAAATAATATTTTTGCAATATTTAAATTCAACCTAAAACTTGCTATTTTATTTTAAGGCAAACAACACCAAAGAGCTATTGCATGGTATTCGAATACATCCAGAAAAAGCTGATTCCCGGAACTTGGTATGTTGTTTATCAAGTCTTTCACCTAAATATTAAGCTTAATATACATACAAGTGATTACGTAAAGAAATATTTTTAAGCCACACAATTTAAACATCATTTAATCTCAAAATTTATCTTATTATAATTAATAATAATAATATATTGCAAAGACTAAATAGTAGGGGAAAGGCTTGCAGGTTGCCACCCCATACCTTTTTTGGTCATAACTCGTCATACAATCAACGTATTGTTGATATAATAACATATACAAGAAAGGGGAAGTATAAAGCCACGATCCTGCGCAAAAAATCATTTTCATTCTCAAAAACTAAAAATTTACAGAAAATTTTCAAAAATATCTAAAATCGACACCTTGAAATTTCGGCTTGCAGGTTGCCACCCCTTGAAAAATTGTTGAAAATGTAGAAAAACTCAAGTAAAAACATATGATTTATATTAATTACACTTAGTGGATGTGAACAAAAAAAAAATGAGAGTAAATTGACAAGAAAAAAAAAGTTAAAATTGAAAAAAAAATTTTTATTTTTTTTTTCATTTAAATCTAAAAATATATAAAAAAATGCATCAATTATTAGTAAATAATTATTTATATTAATTTTTGAAATATTTAAGAAACGTTTACGTCAATAGGTACATAAAATATGCAATGGGGCTTTGCCCCCATTGCGCGGGAACCTGTCCTGGGCCGATTTAGGGGCTTATGTTGCCACTGTCCTTAAACAGTCACTGTAGTATACGTCACAATGTAAAATAAGAGGAGTGGCAACCTGCAACCCAAAAAAGGTGGCAACCTGCATTTTCGCACCACTTTAGAATATACAGTAAAAAAAAACTTCCAACTCATGATATGTTTAGAATTATTTAAGAATAATAAAAATTGAATGAAAAAGCAACACAGCAAAAATATTTCCCTTAAATTTTCGTTGAAAATGTTCAATTTATGGGAACAGAAGAAAAACACAATTTTAATTTTTCATTTTTTTACAAATAAAATTTCACATTTTGTTTACCAAACACCCTGTTATTGTGTTTGAGTGCATCACAATTACATTAAAAGCGACAACTACTCGTTTGTATTCGATGTTCGTCGAAATTTAGGGGATGACAATGTTAGAATATCAAAATCCGGCAGGGGTGGCAACCTGCAAGCCTCTCCCTACCTAATAAAAAAGAGCAGTAACATAGCAAGTCAAAACTATGCAAAAAATGTACAGTTGTGTGTTATCGATAGTAGTACGAGCATTAACAACTATTATATTAGTTACTTCAGAATTTCTATCGTAATTATTTTAATTACTTAATAAAGTGATTTTTCACAATTCATTTTTCACAATTTGCAGGATTAAAGTAATACTTTTTTCCCGAGACATTATTGCGCGCTATTGATCTGAAATTTTGCATATGGCTTCTTACGACAAATCCCTGTGAGGGGGGGGGGAGGTTACTGTAACGAGGGTAAATTTTTTTGCTCAGTTTTTCGATATCTAGCGCCGTTTTCGAGTTATTGCAATTTCTAAATCTCAAATTTAGTTATTAACCAATGTAATTCAGCATTTTCAGCAAAATTGTGAAAAATAGTGTACACACCTTGGGATTAAGGTTCTTTTCATCCCGGCGTGTGCGATTTTTCCTTCACACGCGGGATGAAAAGTATTACCTTAGTCCCATGATGCATTAATAGACATTTTAGAATAATTATTCAGGTTACTTTATCCTGAAAAAAAATAACGGAAAAAAAAGTATTGAAGTAATCTGAGAATTTAATGTTCGGCCAATATCATATCGAATTCGGATTAAATCTAGGTACCGTTATCATCAGTAAATAAATCCGCACTTAGAGCTAATTCAAAGTTTAAACAATCGAGGCTATGCCTGTAATAATTAATTTGCGAAATTTAACAGCTTTGTATAACCAATTTACTTCAAAATGTTTCGAGGGGCAGCAATTTAATAAAATTTAAAAAGCAATGAGGAATTTAATAATCAGCATGTTTAGTCAGCATGTTTTAGGGAAAAAATGAGACAAATTGCTTGATGCGATATGCGGTTATCAAAATCAACGGTTTCCTTCACAATAAAATCGTATACACGTAATACAATTTTTTAAGTTAAAGAAAAGTCATTGTTGACGGAACGTCAGAAAAAAAACCTCTTGCGGTTTGGTATAAGGAGCGGATGCAGTGGATACAGGAGCAGTGGAATTAGTTTATTTTTAGTGACGAGTGAAAATTTAACATATGTGTAGGAGATAATTGAAAAAGAGTGATAAGAACTAAAATTGAAACGTTCCATAAGAATTGTTGAAAAATTAACTATTACGTTTGCCTCGGGAGTAATAATTTGGGGTTGCATGTCCGCTAAAGGTGTAGGAAGTATGCAGTTTGTAAATGAAACTATTAACGCACTCAAGTATCAATATATACTGGAAAATAATTTACTCCCCAGTATCGAAAAATTGTACCCAGAGGAACCATTTATTTTACAGCCATCAGTTGGTGCTTCATGTCGAACAGCTAAAACCACTACAAAATTGGTTTATGAACCATGATATGATAGTTATGGATTGACCTTCAAGCAGTCCTGATTTAAATGTAATTGAAACCCTATCGCTGTGAAAACAATCCACAAAAGACCCATGATAGTTTAAAGGGTCAAGTTCAAGAAGTATAGGATTCAGTTATAGTAGAAGAGTGTCAGGCTCTTGTGAATTCTATACCTAAAAGAATTCGGGCATTAATTCTATCAAAAGGTGATGTTACGCAATATTAGTTGTCAGTTTTAGTTCAGTATAATATTTTTTTCAGAAACCAAAAATGTTGTATTTTTACTTCTAACTATCATAAAATAGTCAGAAACGGTGATTTTAAAATATAAGCGAAAAAATTGTATTATAAAAATATATTTAGTTAGTAATGATATATTGAATAATTATTTCGATAAAAATTACGAAATGACTGAACATATAGTTGTTAGGGCTCGTATAAGCTATAAGGTATCGATTAAATATCTCAATGGCATTGCATAAAATTGTAATGCGTACTATGTATTTCAAATAACCTACAAAGTAAAACAAAAGTAATAATAGCTGAAAATTGGAAATATAACATTGAGAATCCAGATTATTCCACAGAAGAGACAACACTGCTACCTTGGAACCAATTTTTGTAAGTTTTTTATTTAGAGAAGATGTACATAAAGGCAATGAAAGTTTCGAAGCTAATCAACATACAATAAATTTTTGCATTAACTTATTTATGGGAATAGCACGGTAAAATATGAATATCAAATATACTTCTTATTGTTGTCATGTTATCATTTATTAATGTGGGAAAAAAAATTTTTAAATCGCGAAGAGGAAAGAGCTGAACATACGATTTCAAATTATTTTAAAGTTTTAAAATATGATACTATGCAATATTTAAAATATAAAATAGTATTATTGGAGTAGATAATTATATATTTATGTATTATTTATCTAATAAGTATGTATGTATGTAATATAGGTACATTCCTACTATATATTTGTAAATTTTATTGCAAGGATGTAGGTACTACTATTATTGTTATTATTATGTCATAATATACAGTAGAGCTACAACCCAAGGTAGGTTTTGGTTAATCACTTCATTTTATGAAGGGTTTTTAAGGCAGACTACCTCGGTGGTTTACCATTATAATTAGTTTATACAATGGGTATTTTATTTATTTTTAGGTAATATCAACATCTCTTCATTTAATGCACGACAAGCTGGAAATATCAGCATGTAGACTGTTTAATGTAGATTTTTCATTATTGCACTCGGTAATAATATTATTTTGAAGCAATATTAATATTTAATTTTTTAATATTTATGTGTACTGTTGTAGATATGCGCAGCGGTCACTATATATCTTGTAATTATGCTGCAGTTCGATATCGACGCAAAAAAGAAGTCAATTGAAATGGACAAACTTAAACAAACTAATACTATTTAAACAATATAATAATATAGCTTACCTATGTAACCACTTATTGTTTGAAAAAGTCCAAGTAGCACTAAGCACGTTTTAAGATTTCTTGTCTCCATTCAATCGACCTACAACAATAAAATTTAATATTAAGCACTGAACGATTTTTTTATTATCTAGTAATATTATATTGCTGTAATATTTCCTCTAAATGTATAAGCTAAAATTCATTCTTCAAATAAAATTCTAAATTAGCTTTATTACAACCCAGTCTAATGTAAAATTTCCCATAAATGTGATACCTTATTATCACGGAGTTTCGCGATAATCATATCATATCCTCCAATTTTCTATGTTGCAAATATTAAAATTAAAATATTCTCATACAATTAATGAATAAAATTTTACCACAACTTCGTCCTTTAAATAAAACCAACTTAACGAAGTTTTTTTAAATTTTATTTTCAAATTTTAACCCAAAAGCACAGTCAATCGGTATTATCTCTTCAATTTGACCTCCATATAAAAAATTATTTTCAATACCCTCTGCACTTTACAAAATTCATTAGGTTTCAAACTAAAGCCACCTTCACATCGAGTTATTCAGCAGTATTATTATATTGTACTAAAAATTAAATATTAAAGAAAGTTAAGTTTTTAGAATAATCAACGCACCAGTATTATTAAAACATACAGTGAGAAAACAGGGTACTATTATTAATATTAAATTGTAGTATATATATATATATGTTTTCATTGTGTAATAAAATAACACGCATGATCGCGTAATACAAAAAACTAGCATTATTATAAATGAGTTTGTAGTTGTATTTAATATAATTTGTATTATTTGGCGCCTATTCAAGTACTACAATGTTATAATATAACATGTAGGTTTTATTCCTTACAATTCCTAACAATTACAATTGTTTTTTCGCAGTGTAACACTATAATAAGGACAAAATATACTACAATCAATTTATTATAATAGGCGAACTAAAAGAACTAAATTAAAAATAAGTAATATATTAAATAATATTATAATATAGTCAATAAAATAATAATACAAAATATAATAATTAAAAAAAATAAAATAATTTAAATAAACATTAGCAAAATTAAAAGTGATCTATATCTAATTTAGGCATTCCATTATTTTAATACTTTCAATTTCTAAAAATTCTTTATAGATTTGTTTTTAAATGAATCTTACTTAGATAGATTTTCTTATTTTAGCTTCTTCTTATTTTCGCTACAGAAAAATTTGTGACACAATGTAACGCGATATGCCATAACGTGTAAAGTGTAATGTATCGCAAGCGTTTATAATATGCAATTAATAAACATTATATGATTTGAATGCTTTCCCATAGAGTACCTATTAATATAAGCATGTTTAAAATCAATGAAAATTTTTAAAATTGCTGCCGGAAGAAGATTTAAATTTGACAAAACAATAGCTAATAGTTGCAGTTCTATGTAATTAGGTTACATTACATACGACATTAAAATCAATAATGTGCATACCTACTAAAATATAACTTATTAAAACTCATTACAAGACGGATATTGTAAAAGACAACAAATTGCTAACAATTAATTAATAGCAAGTAAACAAAAAATTTAATAACAACTTACATTATTATAACCTACTTTATTATTAGTAATTTACTATTATGTTATTACAAATATTAGTAAACTAAATACTTATAATATCTGTATTGAAATGTTGTTATATTTTTAACTAATATGCAATATAATATGTAATTGTAAATTATACTCATATATATATTTGCCAGTTTTCTATTACTAGGCAGTCTGATAAGTCCTGAATAATGATACACGAAAACATTTTTTTGACCAAATTCGGTTTTATTTCTCAACATACTCTCTTTTTAGGTCGATACAACGAGTTTAACGATTTTCTGACTTTTTTATATCGTTCAAATAGTAGTCGATTGGAAGTAGATCAAAATAGGTCTCAGTTTCAGCTATCAGCTCTTCATTTCAGTAAAAATGCTTACCGGTGAGCAATCTCTTCAAGTTTGGAAACAGGTAGAAGTCGCTGGAAGACAGGTCTAGCGAATACGGTGGTTGAAAAATCAGTTCAAACCCGATTTCGTGCAATTTTGCATGTGCAACTAACGATGAATGAGAAGGGGCATTGTCGTGATAATAAAGAATTTTTACTTCTTTAAATGCGGCTGTTTTTTTGCGAGTTCACTATTCAAATTATCCAATAATGATGAATAATGTGCGCCAGTTATGAATTTACCTCTTTCAAGATAGTTGATGAATATTATTCTATGTGCATCCCAAAATAGGGGGGCCATAACCTTTCCAGTCAATTGTTGCGTTTTCGGACGCTTTGGAGAACTTTCACCCGGAGAAACCAATTGTTTTGACTATTGCATCGACTCTGGAGTACAGTAAAAGATCTTTGGTTATGAATCGGGGCATAAAGTTTTTCGGATTACGCGTAAATATGCTCAAATACTACATATACAATACATACACAAATAATACAAATACAAACGCGGCACCCAACGCTCGCAGAGCTTCATCATGCCCCAAAACGCATTTATGATTTTGCCCACACGTTCCATAGCCATGCCTACAGCCTTAGCTAGCTGACTTAATTTTGCTTTGGGATTATTCAATATCACATCATGGATTTTTTCGATGTTTTCTGGCGCAGTGACCTAATTCGGGCGTCTAGAACGTTCAGCATCATCGGTGCTCGTAAGTCCAAAACGAAAATAGTAAACCACTCCAATCGACGGTGCAGAGTCCGGGTAGTACTTATACTCATTGGTTGGTCGCTTCTCAGTGCTGTAACTTGCAAATGGGTAATCTTCAATGGAAAAGACTGCGCAGATTGGGTGTGCGCCGAACTGGTAAATTTTATCGAAATAGGTAACAACCTTGTAACAGTCGAAATTAGGTTAGGTTTTTTTTATTTTATTTTTTGTGTTCAGTTGTCCACGGGTTCACTTGTCTGTGTGTTCACTTGTCAGTGGGGTCACTTGTCCGTATGTTCACTTGTCCGTGTGGTCACTTGTCCGTGTGTTCACTTGTTCGTGTAGTCACTTGTCAGTGGGGTCACTTGTCATGTGTTTACTTGTGGTGCGTTCACTTGTCGTGGGTTCACTTGTCATGTGGTCACCTGTCATAGAATCAATTTTAACCAGCGTCATTTAAAGAATGAATCTTGTCAAAAATGGTTCAAATTAGAGCATACTAACGTCATTTCTTAGAATTTTCAGGGACTTATCAGACTGCCAGGTACTTAGGTACATATCCATTATCAACTTCTTGAGTCGCGTCCATACTAACCAATGAAAAACGGAATAGTGGAAAAATTGGTCCCAAATATTTGGAAAAAATAAAACCTCGAAACTTAGATCGATTAAAAACCTGTGTATTATTGACTATCCAATTTCCCCACTATTCCGTTTTTCATATCCATTATATTTATTAAATGCCTATGTTAATAAATATCTAAGTAATACCTATTATGAAATATTTATTTATATCAATATTAAGTAGGTAATAAAAAAATAGTACAAAACTAGTTTTATTCATAAGTAAGATACAGTTTTATTAAAAAAAAAATTTTTTTAATAGATTAATTTTGAATAGATAGGTACAGAATGTTACAATGTACGTTTTACACACTACTTATTAAAAAAAAACATAATATTTATTATTGATAATAATGTAGCGCAACTAATTTGACCCTTCTAAAGGAAGGGTTAATTTTGGCAGCTATTGGGTAGCAGCGGGAGCGAGGTCAGGGGTTGGACTAGCTTGTCGAATATCGTGCTACACACTCCTATGTTTCTTTTTATCTGGTTTACTTGCGTGGACACCAATTCGACCTCGTCGAATATGTATGACTGGACAGGGGGGGGGGGTTGTAAAGTAAATAAAAGAACAATTCTGGTAAAACAACAAATTAAGTTTATTATACTCAACTAGTGAAAAGATATTTACAAATAGAAAAATAATAATTGACCTCTGGTGACACTATAATTTGGTACGGCACTGGGTATGTTATTTACAAACGGAAATGAAATTTATAATAGGACTTAATAGTTATAATTACAAAGTGCGGGTGTTGTGTGGTTGATTGTTCCCAGGGAAAACTACTGTTAACTATTTCTTCTACGACTGGTAATTATTACTTGACACCTACTAGTAACTACTACTGGTAACTACTACTGGTATCTATTACTCGTGACTATTACTGGTAACTACTGGAAAACTACTGGTACTTTCTACTGGTGAGTACTACTGGTAACTACTGGTAACTTACTGGAACCTATTTGCAAACCACTGGCAACTACCTAAACGAAACAACTGGTAATTACTTAAACTGGTAACTTAATCTAATGAACCACCGGTAATTACTACTACTGGTAAGCACGGGATGATTTATTGCTACTTGTAACTAATTGAAAACTACTGGTAACTAGCAACTACATTATTAAACAGGTAATTCTACTTTCCCGGTTTCTAGCTGGAATAACTACTGGTTGTGAAACAAAAACTACTACTATCATTCACTACTGTTTGGTAAATCTGTCTTATAAAACTGGTCTGGTTATCTGGGAGCTACCGTAAAATTACACCCGGATCTGAATCACCCTTGACTGGCTTAGCAAATACAGATAACGATTTACTAAGTTTGGATGGATTTTCACCGGTATGAATCTTTTTATATATAAACAAAAACGAAGGAAATGAAATTTGCAACAAAAAATATTTAATAAGTTTTGCCGTAAAAGCGATTTTTATATGACAAAAAATGACTTGAAAACATGAAATGTACATTGTTAACATAGGAGTGTCCGGATTTCCAGTACTAATTAAATTCAATAATATAATCAAATATATCTTATAAATAACAAGTTAAATTCAATAATATAATCAAATAACTTGTTATTTATAGTTTAATTGTTTATTTTCTCACAAGTTAAGATTTATATATTTAAATATGACTAATATATTAAGTAATGGTAGTAATATGTATATTAGTACTCTTATGAAACGGAATCCTTTTTTCTCTTGCTTTTACATTTCGGAAGAGCTGATGTTCTCGAATTGAATTTGATAATGTTACGTATCTAACCTGGGAGGTTGCCTTTTACGTTACTTTTCGCCCTGTATGGTGAAAATGTCTAATGCGCATAGACGCTATAATTTTTAATTTTTTTTCCCGATTTTTCGCTTATTTTTCAGAAGTTTTGAAAAACAAAATTAGAATATAAAAATTTACCGCAAGTGAAAGCTGTATACCAAATTTTAGCTCTCTAGGACGGACATAGGGAAGTTGGTTAAATAAAAGCTTTTAAGAAGGATTTTTTTTAAATTCATAAAGCTTTTTTGGTTGAACTAATTTAAACTGTATATCTGGATAAGGTGTTGTATACCTTCATAAGAGTCTAATTTAACATACAGATGTCCATAAGACCAGTTGCTGCTACACTAAAAATGAAAAATCGGTGGAATCTGTAGGTGGGTACCCGGGTGTGTAACAACGTAGGTAATTCCGGGTGTGCACATAAGGGTTAAAGAATTCAAATTGCAATAAATTTTTCAACAAACTGGAATAAAATTTACCTAGAAATTAAAAAAAAATTTACAACGAAAATTTTATAATTTAGAAACAAAACTAAAGATGCTAAATTATTAGAAGTTTAAATTTCAATGTTACATTAATTGCACAATATGAAACATGTGCTATCATAAGCAAAAATGGAAATTATTTATGTATAACTTCTTATCTCAACATACGCGTTGATGAATATAAAAGTCGAACTATTTTCTGTGGAAGTCGCAAATATTTATTTCATTAAAACAAGAAAAATTGTAACATCACTTTGTACGTACAAGAACTTTTTTAAAAACGGATATAATTCAACCAATTTTTTCACAAGCAAGATTAAATAATTGTCCTGAATGTGATCTAATTCAAACACTTCTATTAATAACGGTAACGATTATAAAAATTATAATATGACTATTTCTGTTATCTGAAAAATTGAGTAACTTTGCAGCAAAATTTTCAATATTTATAATAATGTGATTGTAATAAAAATTAGATCACATCCAAGAGCCAAGTTTTATCTTTAAAATGATTACAAAATCATTCCCTAAAAGTTAGAACTTTTTCACTTCTTGTACATACAAATGAGCGATCTGTCCCATACAATTAACATAGGGAGGACGGCAGCCTTAAATTTTTTAAATCAAAAAATGATAATTTCGTTACAATAACATAATTATTATACTGCGAAAATTTTATTTATTAATTAAATTTAAATAAATATAATATATTACTTAATATTCAAAATTTTTCAAAAATTAGTTAAAAAAGAATTGATTCTTTTTTAGTTTTTTATCACTATACAAAAAGAAAAGTTTGTCAGTTTAGGCTCAACAGTTTTTCAATCTTCAGTGCTTCTCCAAAGGTTTTTTTTTAGAAAAGTAACTGTTATAAGCCTTAACCTTTTTGTCAATAATTTTAAATCCTTATTTAACTTATGCCCGTATTCACCAACTACAAATAGTGCTATATTTGTAGTTGGTGAATACGGGCATTAGGAAATGTCTATTAAATATTTAAATATTTATGCAAGCATAAATATTTTTTTTTATCTTGAAATTAAAATAATATAAAAGTGGCATTCTATATAATAGTATATACTAGGTACATAAGTAAAATTCTGAAGAAATTAATTTTAAATGACAAAATTATTAAATAGAGCTAGGATGACAAAGGGCGATGGTATATTTACACAATTGTTTAATTTCATTACATTTTGTTATAGTATCTGAAAGGAGATTTGGAATTGCCAATTAACTATATACCTATTGGAACACATATACCTTCATCAGGTATTTATAGGATAGGTAACTTAAAACTTGATACCGTTATACAAACACTGGTAACTAGGTTAAGTATTCATTATTCGAGAAACAAGAATGATGAATCAGTTTCATAAAAAAAGTTGTAAATAAGAAAACTTTTTGCAACGCTTTACACTATTGGTCAAAACCACGACAATATCTACTATATTATAATTTATATCATATAATTTATTACTTATGTTATTTTAAACATACTTATTACTTTATTATTAAAATTTTTTATTAAATTATTAAATAATATTAAAAAATATTATTAAAAAAATAGAAAATCGTAAAATCGTTTAAACTTGTGTTTTATTTCGTGTCTTATAGCTCAATATTGATAATTATAATTATATTACTTTATTAGTAATTCCGTGGCGTTATAGAGCAAAAAGGGATATGTATACATATTTGGCATTTTTCAGTAGAACGATTTAAAGTTGTATAATTATCTATACCCACATCATAATCTTATGGGTAATCGTAATCCATTTTTAATATTCAGGCTAGGAGTTACTTAGCAATTTAGATGCAGAATGGTGAGCTTTATCCAAAACTATGTATCTTACTCAATTTCACCTGAAAATGTATATATATCCTCTTTCTTCTTACCACCGAATTACATGCAATGCAAATTATTATATAATACTTCGTGATAAAGATAGGTCCAAACTGCCGAGAATTGCGAATTTTGTTTTTGCAGATGAATTCTTATAATATAATAAATTGATGAATAGGACTTTATTTCAAATTTGTTAACAATCAAAAGTGATCTGGTCCAAAAGTGGAAGCATTTAGCAGAACCACGGCTCTTACACTGTAAAAAGGATTTTTAACCCAAAGAGCCGTTTTACATTATAGCAAATTTGCAATTAAATCTTGTCACAAATTTGCTAGCATTTATTGATGTATAAAATTTCAAGTGTCATATTTGACACAAATATGACACAAATATTGTTTTATGTTTGTTACAAGAATAGAACAGGTCCTAAATATTTGGTATCAAATTTAGGATGCAAATTTGTGAAGTAATTTTCATGTATGACACTTTTGTAAAATTGAATGCAAGTTTTTGTCATAGATTTGCTACAAATTTTATTATAATGTAAAACGGCTCTAACAAAATTATACGGGGTGCTGAATAAGTTAGCAGAACATAGGAAATTAACATGTAAAAACTCATTTATGTAAATTCCTGCTTCCCTAATTATTTTAGAGAAAAAATGAAAGACATAAAAATAATGCAGAAATATAAACTACGAATGATAAGAGCATTAGATTTTATCTAACTTTTACTTAAAAAGCCAAAAAATGCTTTTAAAATTGTTAAAAGTTTCATTTATAGGACTTGCTATGAAAGTTTCCATGGTAATTATTTTGGAAAATATAAATTAAATTGAATTTATTACATGGCCAGTGCGATAAATGAAAATTTTAACAATTTTGAAAGCATTTTTTGACCTTTTAAGTAAAAGTTAGATGAAATCTAATGGTCTTATCATTTGTAGTTTATATTTCTGCATTATTTTTGTATCTTTCATTTTTTCTCTAAAATAAGTAGGGAAGTAGGAATTTTCATAAATAAGTTTTTACATGTTTTAAGTAATAATTTCCTATGTTCGGCTAACTCATTCAACACTCGGTATACAGCCTGAACAAAGATTTTTTGCTGCTACACCTAATTTTATGCTGCCACAATACAGTTTGCCGCATAAACTTCGTTGTAGCAGCAAAAAAATTTTCTTTCTGTGAAAAAAACAAATTTAACCTTCTCATTAACCCGGCATAGGTTTGGTGAGGTATAATATACCCCAACGCACTTTAAAACGTGTTAACGTCATTTAAAATAATTAATATTTACGTCAAACTTTGTCTATCTTCAAGTTGAACCTTACTAAGCACAAATACATTGATAAGTCAGGCGTAGGTCAGCTATTCTGCATGCAGTATTTATCTAATTTAGTAAATATGTGCTCATACCCCACCAGCTTTATAAAATTAATAACCCTCAGAGTCCACTAGACTCTTTATATGACAGATTTTTTTATTTTAAATTCTAATAGCGTTTAGTACAAAGTAAGTCATTTCTTACATTTATTAGTTTTATATTAAATATTACAATTATGTATTATGTATATGAGAAAGAGCAAGCATGGTTATTACAGGTTTGGAAAGAGGTGGAAGAAGAGAATATGCCTGTTCAAGACTTAAATTCGGGTTCAGAAGTTGGACAAGACTTGAAAAATTGATTTTAAATAACATTAAACACATATCCTTCTAAACTCAACACAAAATTTAAATTCATTTGTCTATTTTAACTCATACCCCACCAAACCACTAATGTAACTAAAGTCCACCAGACCTACGTCGGGTTAACTGTATTTTTCCAATGTAAAAAATGTAGGTATTTTATTTGTTATTGATTGCGTAATATTTTTAAATTATATAATATATTTTATATTATAAATATATTACAAAAAGAATAAAAAAAGAGATAAGATCGTGTTATCGGAGGAGTTTAGTAGGGAGCTAATAAGAGATGTCCACAATACTATTGCCACATTGGAAGAACACAGATGAAAAGTAAAATTACACCGTTCTAGACTGCAAAGAATATTGTCGCAAACATTAAGCAGATTTGTGATGAATGTGAAATTTGTATAATAAATAAGTCAAGAAGAAAATCAAAATACGGATTAATGTCACATTTGGGTCCAGCGACATCATTTGAAATTGTATCCATTGATACCATTGGAGGTTTTGGTGGATCCCGGTCAACAAAAAAATATTTACATCTACTGGTTGATCATTTTACAAGATTTGCTTATATTTTAACATCAAGAAACCAGAATTCCATTGATTTTATCAAACTAATAGAAAAAGTGATACAAAAGTACAAAACCACAACATTGATATGGTGCTAACAGACCAATAACCTTGCCTTAAATTCCAGGGAATTTAAACAATTTCTAAACGAAAAAAATATAAAAATGATTTTCACTGCTGTTGTTGATACACCATTTTCAAATGGTCTTAATGAAAGGCTGAACCAAACTTTGGTCAATAAGATAAGGTGTAAAATAAATGAAAAGGATACGAAAATATCATGGACAACTATTGCACAGAACTGTGTAGAAAAATATAATGAAACAGAACACACAGTAACAAAGTTTGCTCCAAAATACCTATTGGAAGGCGAAAACATAAATATTTTACCACAGGAATTAAAATCAAGGTATTCAGAAGAAGATCTAAAAAGAGATAGAAAATTAGCTTTGGAGAATACAATAAAATCTCACAATTACAATAAGAAAAAGTTCGACCTGAATAGAATAGTATATTCTGAAACAAGTTTGGAATTAGGCATATTCCGCACGAGGGAAAAGTTTGTCACCCGAGCCGACAGGCGAGGGTGACGGTTCACGAGTGCGGAATAGCCATTCCAAACGTGTTTCAGACTATACTTTCTATACGACTATTAAAATAATAAGCTGTATAAGTTTTGACCGTAATTAGAACTTGTAAAACTGAGAAAATTTTTTGTACGCGATCGATCTGAATTTTTGCACATGCTTTCCTACCGATAATTCACAAGGGACGAGTTGCAGCGAGGGGGGGAGAAGTTTTTGCTCAGTTTTTCGATATCTAACGCCGTTTTCGAGTTATCGCTAATTCAAGTTTGAGTGGCGGAAACGCAGCAATAACTCAAGAACGGCGCTAGATATCGAGAAACTGAGCAAAAAATTGTCCCCCCTCGTACACACCCTTTGTGAATTATCGGTAGGAAAATATGTGCAAAAATTCAGATCGATCGCACGCAAAAAAGTTTACTCATTTGACAAACTTGATTTTTGTTTATAAAATTTGTGAATTAATAAAAACAAAGACAAATTGACATAGGTTAAATCAATCAAGAGGTTAAATTAAATGATAAATTTAAATTTATCCGTCTTTATAATACGCGAGTAAATTTTTAACTGTCTTTTATAAATTGTAATCCAGGCACTTAAATATAATATTTGTTATTAATTTGACAGATGTGTAAATAAATTGAGTTCAAAAATTTGGTAATAGATGTCACTTCAAATAGTAGTCTATTCTTTGCTCTAATTGGTCTAATCTGTGCGAGAATAATTATTCTTTGCTCTAATTGGTCTAATCTGTGCGAGAATAATTATACCGATTATCGGTGCGAGAATAAAAAAAAGAAAGAATGTAGATATTCTGTATTTAAAAATCGGATGTGGCCATCACATAACTTTCCGAATATTATTTATATATAGAATAGAAAAAATAAATAAAAAATAAAAAAAAATAAAAAAAAATAAAAATAAATAAAAAAAAAATTAAAAAAAATTTTTAGAAAAAATTTTATAACACAAAAGTTATAGGTAATTTGATATGGATAATTTTTGTCTTAATAAACTTTTACCTATTTCATTGCGTTTCGGAGTTATAATGGATTATGTTTTATCGCTTCAAGTAAACCCCCCGTTCCCCCCATACGATTTTATCCATTTTCAATAGGCTTCGTGCCACAACAGATAAAAACTTAAATTTAAAATTTGGAGTGATTTTGTTATTTCGTTTGGTTGCTATCGTGTTCACAGACATACATACACACACACACACACACATACACGTCCCGCAATGCTTACGTGGACGTCTGAAATAGACTCATTTGTGTGGACTTGCATTCCATCACTACTGTGACATTCAGTTTCCAGCGATGTTAATGCCACTATGACGGGCTTTTCAATACACACCAAATTCTGTATAGAATATTAAAAAAACGATTCTGGGGACGGTCCCCACTAATAGGTTATATAAAAACGCTCAATTATGTGGACGGTCCCCATTAATAAGTTAAATAAAAACGCACAATTATGTGGACAGTCCCCATTATTAGGTACAGTGACTCATAATGAAATCCGGACACTCCAATGTTAACAATGTGAATTGCGCGTTTTCAAGTAATTTTTTGTTATATAAAAATCACTTTTACCACAATAGTCATTCAACATTTTTTGATCACCTCATGTAATTAATGAACACCCCCTTTCGAGTTACAGTGATTAGACTTTGTAAAATGTAAAAAATATTTTCGTCTGTATCTCAGAAACGGTACAACGAAAGAGAAAAATTAATAAACAATTTTTCTTACAAATATCATTTCCTAAGTTACAGATGGTAATATTTTAGAGAGTCTGTTTTAAGTCACTGTAAATCGGAAACGGTGAAACGGAATAGAAAAATGTATATAAACAAAAATAAAGGTAATGAAATTTTCAAAAAAAATGTTCAATAAGTTTTGCTGTAAAACCGACTTTTATATGACAAGAAAACGTCTTGAAAACGTGCAATTTACATTGTTAACATAGGGGTGTCCGGACTTTTTTTGTTATTATTGAACTTTAATGAGACATAACATAATGAAAAAATAACAACGAAATAATAATAAAAACACGTGCTTTTATCTTCAATTCTTGATTTACTAATGTATAATAAGCTGCAATTCAATAGTATTCACATTGTTTATCTAAAGTCTAAAAGCTGGTTTACACTATGAGATTTTTCATGTGACTTATCGTACGACTTGTCATATTAGAAATATTTTTACGTTCACACTATACAATTTTTGGTATTTATTATAGTAACATAAAAACAAAATAAAGCAATGCGCATTGCTTACGATTTTAGATAGGATTTTTCATACGATAAAGTCACGTGAGAAGTTGCATAGTGTGAAGTCAAAAACGTAAATTTGATCTTTTTTCACTTAAAATATCTCATTAAAAGTTCGATAATAAGATATATACTAATTATTAACCACGAAATAAATAATAGGTATTAATATAAAGCTTTTTAAAAGGAACGGTTTAAATGAACAATGAAACAGATTATTTTTAATTTTAAGTTTATTTTTAACAAACATCTGAAACAACATATACTACCAAACTACCGTTGCTGAAAGCTTTTATTCGAAAATATTTAACCCATTCCTCTTTTAAGAGAAAATTTTATATTAATAATAAAATACAATTTCAAATATTAATAATGGATAATAAATAATAATTCTCATATAATAAGAACATTAATTATGTGGACGGTCCCCATTATTAGGTACATCTAATAAGAACATATAATTGTGTGGACGGTCCCCATTATTAGGTTTATGATACATATGATAAGAGCACCGAATTGTGTGGACGGTCCCCATTATTCGGTACATCTAATAAGAACATATAATTGTGTGGACGGTCCCCATTATTAGGTTCATGATACATATGATAAGAGCACCGAATTGTGTGGACGGTCCCCATTATTAGGTACATATAATAAGAACATATAATTTGTGTGGACGGTCCCCATTATTAGGTACACATAATAAGAACATCGAATTGTGTGGACGGTCCCCATTATTAGGTACACAGATGAGATGGGGGAGTTTCCTTAAAAATAATTTTTTGAAATGTAACATATACTATAGTATATACTATATGTTAGGTCAATGATGACAATTTGGCCATTGACGTCAATGACCATGCATTTTGGGTGATATTAACATTTAAAATTTCATGTGTGGTTTTTACATCATTGTCCGGGCAATGACGTCAATGCTCAGTATACGGTGGGCAATGATGAAATTACAATTCTATAGATTCCAACTGAAAGTAATATATTAAATGTGTCTTTGCAATTAATACTAGTTATATACTGAAAAGTTAATTTTGTTAGAAAATATTAGTGATACGTCCAAAGAAAATGAGATTACTCTTAGAAAAGCAGCAGTTGAAAGCAATGTTTTAGGAGGCATCGGTTACAAACATTTTTATTGCAAAGGTGGATGTAAAAATAATACATTTTTTATTATTTTAAGTGCCATGGGTCAATCCCGTGCCAGAATAAAAATGATTAATTTAAAAAAATTTATTTCATTATTTTTTAATTTTTTTATTTTTGTTAATAAATTATTATATTATATTATTATACAATAAATACAACATATTTACGTAAATATCACTTGCCAGTTGGCTGTTTTTTGGCAAAATTGCCATTTTGCTGTTCTTTATAATAGTTATTCTATAATATCATCATTTGTCCAATCCATTTTGGCCATTAACGTCATTGACCGGCCAAAGACGTAAATATTACAATCAAATGAAAATATTTACATCATTGCCCACCGTTAACGGGCGTTGACGTCAATGCCCAATTTACGTCATTGACCGTAACATATATGTATATATGAGACGGTCGTTAGTCTGGTATGTTAGCTGATTAACTGCTGATACTAAAGTACCCGGTTCGAATCTGGAAAGAATCTAAAATTTCTTATGATCGTCTCTGTGCTTCGGAGAGCACGTAAAGCCGGCGGTCCCCTGGGTTGATGATTTGCTCTCATCAACAGAAAATCCAGAGTTACGGGCACATCTGAGACGAGTCCAGCAAGCTGCCTCAGATATAAAGCAATGAATATGCTAACAGACTTGGGACTTCGGCTCTGCTGTCTTTGATAGAAGACAGCCCGAGGTCAAGGCAAACAGGATTTATCCTAGCCTAAAAATGGAAGAAGGAGAGAAGATATAAACTATAATAAAAATGGTGGATGTTTAAATAATTTGTTGGGCTTAAAACTCTCAAAATTTTTAATTTTAAAAGAATATTTAAGCTGCCCACAGTTGACCAATCAGAATTAAACATGGTCGTGCGCTATTGGTAGTCAGGCAACTTAGTCGACTTTTTTAAAAATATTATTGGTTTATCCATTCTAAGAAACCAATTCTTGTTCCAATCTAATTTATAACTAAAATTTTTTCTAATATTTATAGTTTAATCGTTGATTGACGGTTTAATGCTGTGTAAAAAACGATAAATTTGATTTAAAAAAAAGCTACGAAAATTGTCTTGTTAATTTGAGAGTGTACCAATAACTACGTCTGTACCCTATACTCAGGCCCTGCCCTGAGTCCCTAAAAGTGAGGGCGGAGAGTGCTCTTCGGCGCCGGCGCAACGCAGCCAAGGGATCTTGGAAAAATGAAGATAATGAAATTTCAACAAAAAATGTCTAATAAATTTTGTCATAAAAGCGATTTTTATATTAGAAAATATGTCTTCAAAAGGTACGATTTACATTGCTAACATTATGACTTACGCTTATTTTTGTGAGCCACTGTATATACTTTTGAATTGTAAATCACTGTGGGTGGGGAGGAGGACGTCGCATAAGAGTGACTTGCCCGCGGGTCCCAGAAGGGCTTGGCGCGGCCCTGCCAATATTCCCATAAATTATAATTACCATTATCGTAACGTAAGCCATATAAAGTAAATTTTACAGGAAGCGCAAAAGAATTTTTTGAACAGCAAATCCTGAAATTTTCTAGCACATTTTTTATGTAAAAATGTATTATTAAAATATATATTATTAAATTATTATCTATTACAATATTATAATTTAATTAATTGCAAAAATATATGTGATTTTTTTCATGAGCTTCCTATTTGCACACTAAAAAATTATGTACGTCTGCATCGTTTAAGAAAATCAACGGTAACAACGAGGTAACAACAACACTGTGGACTGCTGGTATTTATTACGATTGCTATTCAGCAAATTTTTGTAGTGCATTTGTACAGGAGAGGTGACGCACTTTAGTTAGGCGTCGGATATTTTATATTTCCAAGTCCCAAAATAATTATATTATAATTTTATAATATATTATATTTGTAAAATAATTAAAATGTTCATTTCTTTTTACTTATGGCTTATACTGTGAAATAAGTTTTAGGCCCCTAATTAAATTTTTTAAAAAGAATTGTGGCGACCCATTATCCGGATTAACATCACTGCTTATAATCCGTTGATCCGAAGGATTATAGGATTATAAGATAAAACACTATAAAGGAGAAAGACCTATTTGAACTTAATAACCAACCAACCAACTAACTAAAACCAACAAACTAAAATCCACAACCATCCGCCACCACCTTACTACAAAAGGCAGCATCCAATAAATATTAATCATTCAACAATTGTATTTTGAAAATATAGCTAACCAACGCTATAGAATTACAAAATTATTTCAAAGTAAAAGTGACTTTCTGGTTCGAACTCCGAACTAGAAACATTCGTTACACTAGAAGTCTCATTTTCACAAAGTGACTATCATCATCATCACAATTAATTTAACAAATAAGAAAAAAAAAACAAAGCAAATTCTTGCATAGTAGATCAAGATGTACTATAATTAAAGTTACCATATTTTAAAATCATGAAATCGGGATATATAGTACATAGGAGTGGATATTTGATTTATGGAGGGGAGAATAAAAATTAAAAAAAAGCGCCGCAGACGAAATTTGTTTTCATTTTTTTCAAAGGTCATCAGTGCTTAAATCAAAAGATATAAATTGCCAATATTGTTTTTAAATGGGTAGTTTTTTCAATAGGTACCTTATTATGTTTCCACATTTTAACATTTCATTCCACTCTCCTAATAGTATTAAAAATTTGTTTAAGTAGTCAAATAACAAAATGTACAAGATGTAGACAGATCAAGTTGCGTCTAGTTGCAAGCTACGGACGTGGGCGAGCGCGAGTCACATGCTAGAAGTGCGAAATTGTAAATTAATTAGCTGGATATTTTCAGTTTTTAGAAATTCTGATATATAATCAGAATAAGTCTGATAATAACTAGATACTAATATACAAACAAATTAGAAACAATAATATATTATAATCAGTGACGGATCAAGCTATTTTTCATAATCGTTATACGATATTATGAATTATGATCATATCAAGATAATCGTTTCTTCCAAAAACAACGTAAGACGTAAAAGCCATGAAAAAATCTTACTAATGTTACATTATTACAATTTACAATAAACAAAATGATAAAGGATTAAAAATTAAATGCAATAGTTTTTCTGTTAATTTATTGTTCTTTTCAGTTTAGGGTTGTCCTTAAATCCTTAATTAGGCGCACTAAGAAAATCACACAATTTGTCTCATGGGGTCAAAATTGAGTGTTTTTTTTCAATTTTAAATTGTCTTGACCCCCACATGCGCCTAATTAAGAGTTAATTATGTTATTACCATCGTGATGTTAATGCACCTCCCCCCTGTTAGAACCTCAAGTGATTAAAAGACAACCGGGTTCATCCATAAACCACGTGGTTCCCCCCCTCTGAATGGAACATAGTTGTTTTTTTTTTATTATTTTGTGCTTTCTGTGAACAAAATTATTTGGTATAAAATAAACATGAGCAATATTTAGTTTAAAAAAATATTTTAAACTTTTGAAAAAAGAAATTACCTATACATTGTTTTTAAAAGAAATAAAAAATTACGTAGCTTGACTCTAACTTTTGTAACCTTATATTTGTTGAGGGGTTCCAGAAAATGTGACGCAGGGTAACGAAGGGAAGGTCCGAAAAAGCGAAATTTTGCATGACGTATTTTAGGAACGGCCCCAAAATAAAAATGGTTTTATTATGCGAATTTCTTGCGCTCCGAGCTAGTAGCGCTTTGAGAATAAAATTACTCGCTAGATGCTAGATGCGGATCGCAAAGACTAAAATTATTTTAAACATTTACGTATCTAATGGCTTACAATTAAATATTATTAAATTTAAAAAATTATTAATTAAATTAAAATTTGTAACTTTTAAAACGATCAATTAAGTAAAAATGGTATTTATTATAATTAGATATAATTATAAAATAAGACTTCCTTCAAACTTCGAGCTAGAAACTGAGAAGTTGTTACTGTTCTCTAGGTCCGTAACGCAAAGATCTATTTTAACTTTAAATATAAATAATTTTTAAAACACCGCGTTACATAATTTTGTAACAATGAAAAAATTTTCCGTTATTAAAAATCGTGTGCATTTCGGTTAGGATTGCTGAATATTGTTCTTTGAAATAATGTGTTTAATCAACAAACGAGGTACTCTGAAGATTCCCTCTCTCATTTATCTATGTTTAGGCGCGTAAATTTAGTCCAGTTGTCGGCATAGTCTTCACATAAGCGATATAAACGTCCTTGATAATACTATAATTTAACAAGAGCTGTCAATAAATTAAAACTTCAAATTTTATAGACGCCGTGTCGCTTGTTATTAGGAGTTTTCTTTTTCATTTTTTAAGGCATGTCCGACGAGAGGGGGGTCGCAGGTAATTTTCCCAGGGCCCGGAGTTTCTAAGGAGTTCCGGAAACAAAGTTTTTATTATTTGGCACGAAGTTATCACTGTTGTCAAACGGAGGGGGAAGTGCATACACTTAAATTTAAAAATCGAGCTAACGTCCTGGTCCTTGTTTTTAAATCACGACTTGAAAGTTTCATATTGCGTTTTAGGTGGTTTTAGATTTGTTGAATATAATTTGTGTTAACAAAAAATAATATCATACTGTAAATAAATCTTTAAAATTTAAAAAATTTAATTTTTAAATTTAAATAATAGCTCACAACATAACATGCAGTTGCGATGCCATATTTTATCAAGTGCATCATGTAAATGAATATTTTGCTACCTATGCGTTTAATATAATTTGCATTTTTTTATTTTATGATCGTGACCAAATTTATATGAGATCGCCCCTCAGGTTGGGGAATTTCTAACAAAAAAAGAATCATTAAAATCGGACAACGTGGTAAAGAATTAACGCTGAACATTATAAAAATTTTCCGACGAAAAAACCTACACTGCATATTCGCGCCGTAGATTACCTGCTACGTCATAATAAAAAGTAGATAGCGGTAGGTCATGTATTAAAATCTGATACTTCCTAGTAAAACAAAATATACAGAGTACATTTTAATTTCCAGGGTTACTTAATATCTTTGGTTACTCTAAACGTCTAACAAAACATCTTTTTTATTAGAAAACAAAGCATTTGGTAATTTATCTCAAAAATTGTTGGAATAATAAAAAACTATTCTGAACTCGTTAGGATGGCAACTTTCCGGCAAATACCAGAATCACCTTTGAATTCTTCATTGGCGCCATTGTAAAATAATTATGTTTTCTGAGTTTTCCATGGATCGGTGATTTAAAAAAAAACTTGTGAAACAAGTGGTCTGCTTCACTCTGCGTAGCGGTTTGCTCTTGCTCCGAGCAACGTACATAACCGCTTTATCCTCAAAATCATTGACGAACAGGAACCAAAATTTAATTTGTTTGACAAATTGAACTAAGTTGAATTCTTAAAATCTATTTACAAGAAGTAGTGTACTATATGAATTTATTGTATCTACAAATACTACCAAAAAATTATTTATTCCTATGGTGTGGTTAAATTCTGCTTTATTAATTTATTATTATTACTGATACCTGTTTAATCAAATAAATTAGAATTTTAAGAAAATGTGGGTGGTTTAAAGAAATTTATTGATTTTCATTGGATTTTTCTATGATTTTAATATACCGCGGGTGTTTATTTTCAAAAGCAGCCAGTCGAAATAACTACTTGTCTTTGAGTAAATTTGAGTCAATATTGATTAGGAGGTTGTTCAAAACCAATCCTATTAGAATTTTATGTTCAACTCCTTCCCCATAAGATATCCCCACAAACCATCCAAATTAAGGTATGTATGACCATTCGTACTGGTTTTGAAACCTTCGTTCTTGTTAGTCAAGGCAATTAACCAGGACACGAAAATTTACTGATGTGACTATTGTTCTATTGTTGTATACCTGTTGTATCGATAAAAAGGCGAAAACCTAAAAAAAAGATCCTTACTCAAGAACAAAAGTTATTTCCACTGCTTACTTTTGAAATGAACACAAGTACATATTATCATTATATTATGTAGTTCAGGAGGTAAACTAAAGTTTGAAAGAATTAAATTAATATTTATTATTTTTATAAAAATTTAATATTTGCAGTCATTTTATAAGATCGGGTATTCCAACGATACTAATAAAGCGTCGACTCGGTAACATGATACCTATTTCAACTGATAGGTAAGCGCCTTTGTTACTATTTATAACGCATACTGCAACATTTTCTACATATCGTCGTTAAAGAAGTGAAACCGTGTAGTATCTCCACATTATTTTGGCAAAAATACATAACTTTATGAATGAAAAATATGAAGAAAAATTGGTTCTATCTGTCTGGTGACATTCCGTAACTGAGAAAACTTAAATTTTTCGACTATTTTATGTAGTAGGTGGACATACTAAATTATATAATATAATACATATTATGATTATGTAATTTTGCATTTTGGTTCTATTCTTTCTTGTCTGTTTTAAAATGCATATTTTGCATAATTTTCGCGCCTTTGGATTTGTACTATAAACTTATTTTATAACCAATATAAAATTACATAATTTAGTATGTCCACTACATACGAGTATGAAATCGATACCTCCTACGTAAACTATCGTATCTTCAAAATCTTAATTTTACAGGAGAGCATTTTAAAGTTTGTAATGTGTATGCACTTAAGTGGAATGTCAATGTATTTTATTGCAATTTAAAAAAGAATCGGTATAATTTTTGCAACGTTCGCTTTGGTAACATTAAGATTAGATATAGTACAGTCAATTTCTGCAAAAAAGTAAAAATTGGCATTTTGTGGGTTACGATAGTTTACGTAAGAGGTGTCGAAATAGTCGAAAAATTTAAGTTTTCTCAGATACGGAATGTCACCAGACGCAGATAGAACAAATATTTCTTCGCCCCGATGGATGATGTAGCAAACCTATACGCGTACCAGAGGTGGCACGTATGAAAAATTTCGCCAGATTGTGAAATTACCAGTAATGAAAAATGCAAAAATACATAAATAAACCGTTCCTTACTAATATGTGATATATGTCGCGTTGGATCTTGAATGATATGGAACCATGAACCATAAGCAGTTCTTTGCGAACATAGGCGCAACCAGGTATAATATTTTGGGTGGGCTAAAACGAGAATTTACGTCGATTATGCTTTCTATATCGATAGAAATATCCATTTTTTTATCGTAGTCAATTTATTTGGGGGGGGGGGCTAAGCCCACCCATCCCCTCTAGTTGCTCCTATGCTTGCGAATAATCTTCTATAACGAAAAAATATTTGAATTTAAAGTCCATTAAATGTCTAATCCAATAAAATAAAAAGATAAACAATAATAATTTGGCATTAAAATGCCAAAAAAAATTTAAGAAATTTTTATTTTGACATTTAACAAATCGTTTTTCAGTTAATAATAAGCTAGCTAAGCTGAATAATAAATTTTATATTATCAAAGTTTGGACGAGAATTTTATTATTAATAATAATTATTATTATTAACTTCAAAAATTATAAAATACACCTTCACAAAAATTCGGTTACCTTTGAAATTCGACGCTATAGCATTTTAATCAATTATGCGCAATAATTATTTGATGTATATGTATAATTTATACAATAATCGTTTAAAATACATAGAGGTCCGCACAACAATGCGAAAGCAAACACAGTTCCTCTAAACACTCTTACTCTTACACAGTAATTGTGTTAGATTAGTACAACTGGTCGCCGTAGAGGGCAGCACTAACATACTCTCGATCAAGTCCACATAATTATAGGAAAAATTTGTTATGTTCACACACCAGAATCATAGCGAGGTTGTGGGGACATATAGAAATTTCAACTTTTCTGTGGTAGGGAGACCCTAGAAAACGGTTTAAACATGAAAATAAATTGTGGGGACCGGTGTATGTCCCCACAAATGGTGAAGTCCACACAAAGTGGGTTTCATTCCGTAGGAAGTCCACATAATTATAGCAAGACCTACGCACCCACACACACACACATACACACATACAGACATTTTTCAAAAATTGTAGAAATGGTTTAAGGGAACCTCAAAACATAAAAATTTTATGAAAAAATTGGGGGTCAATTTTGTTTTCAATTTCAGATTACAATACTTTCCTTACTAAGGAGTTCGGAAAGTAAAAATAGAATCAGAATGCCCACATTCTATGATAGTCGTATAGAAAAGAATATAAACTAGATGTGGGAGACCGAATCTATGTGGAAAATGGAAATAAACTAAAGAGAAAGAAAATGGACGAATTAAGGATTGGACCATTCAGAATACTAAAGAAAATTTCCAATTAGATCTATGAAATAGATACTGATGGACATAAGAACACTGAATCGAACTTTTTCCACATTACAAAGCTAACTCCAGTGTTGGGCAAGGTGCATTTATTTAAATTTTAATTTCCTCAATTGGAATTAGATTGTTAAATTTTTCTGGATTTTAATGAAAGTCTCATATTGCTGGCAGTGGAATAATTTGACCTGTGGTTGAGACTATACTTTTTCCCAATTTCATCTCTTATACCTTATACGAGTAGGATCAAAAGATTTTATTTTGTTATATTACTATAGTAACCACGTACTAATCCTATCAATTTATAATAAAAAAAAATATTTATAATTGAAAATACTAGTTTAATATTATGTATAAGGTCTATTAAAGCAATATTACATTATCTGACGGTTAGGTCATTTTTATCGACCCATTTGCAAGGCTAAAATTTAATGAAATTAAGTACAATAATTTATTAATATAATAATTTTTTTTTAAATATCATGAGTTTGACAAAATTTTGACAAATAAATTTGATAATATCGTTTGTTTCGTGAGAAACAAGAAAACATTTGCCTATAATTTAGCCAGCTTGAAATAAATTAAAAATGAAGTTAAAAAGTTGAAAAGATAAGACAGAATTTCAGCAAATATCATGTCGCTGTTTTCATGATATCTAGGATGTGTTTGTATCTACCATGAAAGTATTGTACATTACTTTTATCATACTTTTATCATGTGAATGTTAATACTCTTTTATTTTATGTTTTTTTCTCTCTATCCAGTACTGTGATATCCTCACGTTTTATGGAATGAGAGTTATTTGCCATGTTTGCATAAAATAGTAGTATACTATATATGTATTTTCATTTTAGCATCTCTGATATGTTCTTTTATGCCAGGCCTGCTTTATGCGAACATCTCATTTTCTGCAATTTCACCTACGTATACAAAATCACAATTCTGGAAATTGATACGATAGACTAAAGCGGCATTCAGATAAAGATTCTTGCCTTGCCTTGCTTAGGTAGAAACTAGCAAGACCTAATCAGATTGAAGAATTTTCTTTAATCCTTACGGATTAAAAAAATTACCGTTGCGGTGTTGAGGTCTTGCTAAAAAAGCTTGGTAATGCCAATTACCGAGACCCAATCAAATCGAAGTATTTTAAAACCTGTGCGCGCCCTCCGTATAAAATTTATGGTTTTTCAAAATTACGTTGTAGTTGGTAATCAGCTGATTCTGTTTACTGTTTAAGAAAGAATGGCTGACATACAGTTTTATAAATTAACGTATAAAATTATATTTATATTAAATTATAAAATAAAATGGATAACGGACGTAGTGATTTAAATTCTGCATTTTTACTTTACCATACAAAGTATGAAAATGTATTGTTATCGTGCGGAAAAAAAGTTGAGATTTTAATGAATTTAAGCATATTGGGGTCCCTGAAGCGGAAAATCATCGTTTCCAAAATATGTCTGTATGTATGTGTGTGTGTGGTCAAATTTTGTGTGCGCTCTACCTCAAAAAGTAATAAGAATTTATTAACAAAATTTCGTATTTAGTCCATACTATATATATTGCGATTTTGGTTAAAATCGGTACACGGAAATTCAAAAAAAAAAATATTTTGTAAATTTTTTAAATCTTTAAAAGATAGCACAACATGTTTCCTATGTAAATACATACATCTTCAGGTGTCTACAGAAGAAGATATAATACAATTCTTTAAAATGATAAATTACGTACCTAATTAAATTTAAAGTGAAATTATGAAAAAATTGATTTTTGAATTTGAAGTTTTAAAAATTGAAGTCAATATATTATAGGTATAATGATTTTTTGAAAAATATAAAATGAAAGATTGTGATGAATTTTAAAAAATTGGAAATAGGATGGTTATAGGAAAATGTTGTAAAGTGAAAGAAAGTTTAGTAGTTCGTGTTTGTTAAGTAAGGGTTGATTCATTTTGGTGGCTTTTTGAATCAACCCTTACTTAACGTTTATATTGCGTTTATTTATGCGTTTCTTTCGAGAATTGGATATAGAATCCAATACAAATCTCGAATACAAAAATCCAATTCAAAATCCAATAATGTAAACATACTTTTACGTTTGAAATTGGTTTAAAGATTGAAACGTTAAGCTATGGAAATTTAATATGAAGGAGAGTTCTAATATGGACGAAGAAGGTTTTGTATTTTTTTGATGAATTAGTTTTTTTGTTAGCTTCAAAAATGAATTTATAATAGTATTTGGCAAGTTTTTAGCTGAAAGGATAAGATTTAGAAATTGCTATATGTAGTTTTTGGACTAAAATTTTGAATGAGATAGGAAGAAACTATATTTACAAAATTTTGAGTTTAGGATGGCTGGAGAAAAAATTTAATAATTGTCCAGAGTACACAGGTTCATGCGGTATCAGGTGATAAGTTTACCATCCAAATCGTTTCTATAAATACGGATGTCAAGAAAATGATATGCTGGCACTCATAGAAACACCCTTCTTTTCATGGTAAGAGTAAGATTTTTCATTTGGTATAAAGCAACTATTATTGTAGATTGTAGGTAATAAGTCTAAGTGCTTGAACTAAGATGTCTTACATACCAATTCAAAATTATAAGTAGGTATGTGGTTGGTAAATCTCGTCTTGGATACAGTGGTGGATTTGATCGTGGTAGCACCCTAGACCCGTACTGATATGCCGCCTTTCTTGTATATTATTTTGTATATTTTTATTTACAGATAAATGTATTTAAATACATGTGTCCTTCTGTCTTCTAATTAGTTATTTTTAAAAATTCATATTTCCATGATTGATGTCTAATAAAAAAATGTTTATTGAATTTTCTTGCAATTTTCATTCAATTTCATGAAAAATAAATTTGTCAATTTTTGACTTAAGTTTTGTCCCTTATTTCTGGAGATTTTTCAACTTTTTCATGTTGGGAAATTTTATATTCCTAATATGTAGGTAATTTTACAAGTAACTTTGTGCCAATTTATTTGGACATTTTACTCTAAATAAATCGTGTTACATTTTCATCCAACGTATAACTTTTCTGTCGATCGATGGGGCACACAGAAGTACGTTAAGCATAGCAAAGAAATTAAATAAGCACTTCCACAAAAAAATTAATTTTGCACTTGTGTATTGAATCGGTTACGCCAATGTGATGTTTTTATAATAACATTACTCAATATCAAAAAATTTACTGATTTATATAGTAGTTAGATTTTCCGGAGTCTATGATGACGGTTTGTATGGCAATTGAAATAAGAATCTCTTAAAGATAAGCAATTTTTAAACATTGCGGTGCAAACGAGCATCAGTAGTTCAAGTTTGGTTTTGGGCCAAACTTATCTTAATTAGTTTCAATAGCAAGTAATTGGTAATTCATTTATGTATAATTTTTTTTTTAATTTCAATGAAGAAAGTGTAAAGGATAAAATTTACGCCTCTCAGAACAATTTTATAAAATTCTTAATAAATACTATTAAAATTAACACACAAACATACAAACAAGCATCCGTATTATAAGTAGGATAAGTTAAAATATACCTCATTAAAATCTTATTAGTTAAGACCAATGGATAGATTGTTCATCGTAAAATTATGAAATTAATAAAATAAATTGAAGAAAAATTTTTGTATTGTAAATTTTGAATAATTTTAAAGTTATATTATAACTAATAATATTGTTTAATTCATATTCCACACTTCATGGTAAAATGCAGTTTAGCCTACGTGAAACAACTTTCACAAGATTCTTGCATAAAACTCTTTTTCAATATTGTTATGCTACATCGTGTGAAATTATAAAAAATATGGATCTTCATGGCAGTCCTTACAGTCATATTAAGACCAACGGTCTCTAGTTCATGATGTTCTCTGAATCTGAATAATCAAGTATTACTCTCAAAATATCTTGACCCTTTTAAAATAAGTATATACCCACTTAAACGAAAATTAAGTAGAACAGTCGTACAACTAATGTTAAATACTAGTTACTACCTACTTGGTACACTTCAATTTTCAAAGCAAAATGTACTTACAAATTTTTGCTGTATACATAGAAGATGTCTTTATTTTATCCTTTATCCATATAATTTTTTTTAGTAGAAACTATATTTATGTTTTACGTACACATATTGAAAGTCACTTAACTCTTAACACTGTATTTTCTTAAAAGAAAAACGTAGGTAGGTACTTAATTTGCGCACCCTGAACATGAACTTAACAAATTATTACTATTCCTTAAAATACCGCAGGTATTAAGTAGTAGTATTAACAATGATACTGTAAAATAATAAACTTTATTTAGAATGCACTGCCGCACCTGTCGGTTACTGGCTTCGACCCACCTCGAAAGCCAAAGATAGCGGTGTCTTCGATTACCTTTTCCAGGTGCGGCATTTCTCAGGTAAGTATTATGTCTTTCTCAATTGTTTATCAACAAAGTATACAGAACTGTATTATTGGTTGTCTAATATTCTTATTCAGTATCTACAGTAGCTATTTACAGTCGCTCCATGTCGTATTCGTACGCTTTTGAAAAACTAAAGAAGGATTTTGTCGAATCCTCCTCAGTTTTTGAGTTATGAGTTTTTGAAAATGAGGTAGCGAATATTCGTACGAGTGCGATTAATATTATCGTTATTTTGTCTTGCAACTTGCTATAGCAATGTGACACTCTTGATGCGAAGGTGCGATATTAAAACTAGAAAAATAAAATCAGACATTTCCGAGACGAAAAATAATTCTACATCTGATTTATTTTTGAATAACGTCAAGTTATTTCTAAAATTCTCAGAACATTCCTCGATTACAGTGTTTTAAAGTACGAGTATAACACTGTTAACCAGATTCCATTATATAGCAATATAGTATATATATATTTTCGGCATTTTGGCGTCGATGGTAATCAAACTTTCTGGACATATCTCTGGTGGGCTCTAGTGGTGCAAATAAGGTTTTGGCAGAGAAATCTTTGACAGGACTACCACAATAAAATAAATTAAAAAAATGAAAATGTCATCGTATCTCCTGAAATATTTAACAGATTGAGATAAAACTTTGTGTGCTGGTAGAGCTTTTAAAATTCAAGTATTGATGATGAAATAATTGAGCCAAATGTAAAATTACATAAAATAATAACTGAAATCTTAATTTATCTATTTTTTGTGAAAATTTGTTAGATGGCTCGTAAAAATATGGCATACATTCGAAAATTTTAATAATTAATCTGACAGTTATCAGTAATATAATTAATTATTTGGAACAATTGAAAATTTGTGTGCTGTATGTAATGGTAAGTTTTAATTAATTCTACGTATATATCTTACGTAAAATCTATTAGTTATCAGTAATTTAATAATTATTTACTAAATATTTATATAAATGAATATGTCATTGTACCTCCGGATAAAATGTGGTGTGCTGATGATTGGAGGTATTGCGGAAGAAGTGACGATATTTTTTATTTGAATAAAAAATTTATTTTAAATAAATAATTTGCAGGATTGGCTGGTGCCACCATTTGGGATATAATGTTTATAATTACAAAAAAATATATATAAAACAAATATCAACCTTGTTTATTTTATACAAAATAATATTTAAATAGTTTTGTTCACAGAGAGCACAAAATAATAGGAAAATACCTACGTTCCATCCAAGAGGGGGTCACGGTAAAAGCTACGTTGGCTACATGAAGGAAGGGAGCGGTTCTAAAGAGGCCAAAATGTGGTTTACGGATGACCCCTTGATTTTGCGACAAAGGTAGTTGTAAGGCTGCGGTCCATTTCCTAAGAACTTTTTTGGAAAATCGTTTGGAAAATATTTTAAATATTTTTCACAATTCCGGGAGTAAAGTGTTCACGCCAAAGCGTGAGTAATGTAATACTTTTTTGTTGCGCCATTATTGCGCGCTATTGATCTGAAATTTTGAATATGGCTTCTTACGACAAATCGCTGGGGGGTTACTGTAGCGGGAGTAAATTTTTTCTATCTAGTACCGTTATTGTGCTATTGTGCGAGTTATTCCAATTTCAAAATCTCTTTTTTACCAAGAAAAATCTGTTTCTTATAGTTTAGGGGATCAACAAGGTGATCCATGGAGACCTACAGCTTTTAGCTTATCGATCAACAAACTATTTTTGTCATCAGAATTTCAAGTTCGACAATTAGGATTATAGAACTCTTCCTACTGACACGGTACTTGACGATTTGCATAATAATTATTGGTTTAGAAGATTTTGGGTTACATTTGAATTTATCCAAATGTATATCCAAAAATAAAAATGAATTTTTTAAAATACATCACAATTTTCTGCTCGTTTAAAAGAAATTTATCTTTATTTTGGGCAATGGATAAATGGTATAGATAAGGCTCTTCCAGCATTTATTTCCTCTGTATTGTTTTCTTTAAAATTTTATAAAAAATTGAATAGTTTTATTTTCGTTGTTATTTAAAAAATGATGGACTCATCCAACATTTGCATTTCCTGCATGGCAGATGTCGCGCGTTGCGCTCGGTTCTGAATACAATTTGCTCGCTGGTTGATTTATTATAAAATTAATTATACATATTTTATTTTTATAAATGACTTCGAGGGGCTCGATATCAAAATGATTTATTATAGTTTATTAGCACTTTGTTGTTGCCTGCTTACGTTTATTTTTTTTTATAAGTAACTTCACTCACCTTCTTTCAATTGATAACTCTAGTGATTTCTTTTTAATAATTATATTATTCTTTACTACTATTTCTAACATCTATTAGGTATTACGATTATCTTCCAGTCACATCACGTTTAACTTCAAAATTTAAATTATACATACCTACTCTTTTTTATCATAATTTTAATTTTTTTTTCATTCTACTCGTAGTCGTCTATTTTCCAATTTTGCTTAATAAAAATCATGACAGTATTGCAGTGGTATTTTGTGAAAAATTATTTCTTCCTACAAAACCTTCTCCACACTCCTAAATTTTGCTCGACTAGCTCGACTAGTCGGTTCGCAGAAACTCCTCAGTAGCCGGTTCCTGTATGCCTTTTAGCAGCACCAATTTATTTTTACAAAATCAAAAAATCAAAAAATTATTCTCAATCAAACTTAAAATTCAAATTAACTTTCAAATAAATTTTTATATTATAACAAAAGGTAACGTTGATTGTAAGCGCGGCTTATCGTCACAGATGCGACGTGCACATACCAATTTACTACGCCTTCGATTTCAATTTTACTAGAACCAATTATAATTTTTAGCAATTTCCAATTATCCAATTCCAGTAATTAATAATTAACGGCTCCAACCTCTATCCAATCTTCCAAATTTAAAATTAAAATCAAAATCATTAAGATAATTACAAGTTAAAATATTAAAGGAAAACAATTCTCATCCAAAGCAGTAATCAAGTAAAAAAATTATCAGGATATTGGATGGCTCAATAAAACAAATAATCTGTTTTTGTCGACGCGACGTTTCGGTTTTACTAATTAAACCATTCTCAAGACTGAAAAAGAGAGGAACCATGATACACAAAAACAAACTAAGGGTTGCAACACATACCTGACAGAAAAGTAATTTTAGTAATAGGGTCCGAAAGATGACTATAACGGATTCCCGTTTGGATGTTTCCACCTCTGGTAACAAATATTTTAAAATCTTTCCATCCTTGGTTGGCCAGGAGAATTAATAGCATTCTCAGAGAAGCACTTACCAGTAGTAAAATATGTTTAGTTTTCCATAATCGCTTCTCTTTGGATAATTTGTTATTTTCAAGAACTAAAGATATGATCCCCAAATTAGAGAGAAATAATTTAATCTACGCAATAAAATGTAGTTGCGATGCCAAATATATAGGCCAAACTAAGCAATGTCCTTCTTAGCACACCAAACAACACCAGTATGATGTCAGATCGAGATCAAAAAAGAATGGTTTAGCGGAACATCTTATCGAAGAGTCTCACACTTTTTCAGCGGATGATGTGAGTATCCTTAATTATGAGTCTATAATTATCAAAAAAGAACCTTCTTGGAAGCCGCTTATATATCCGTTGCTGAGGACAACGTTAACAAACAGGCCGATTACGGATATATCAACAACGGTTATAAAAATCTGCTTAGGGCCGGTTGTATAAAGGAGGGTTGACTCGAGGATTAGTTGAACCTGGTTCAAAAATTGATCCAGGATCAACGCCTCTGCGGTTGTATAAAGCAAATTTCAGGTAGAGTCAACTAATCCAAGAGTTATTTTTAAAATTACTGTTGGTATTGCAAATAATAACAGAAATCCCTATAAATATAGTGATTTTAAATTATTTGACATATACGAATTGAAATCTGTTTACTTTTATAAAGTTTTACATTTTAGTAACATGTAATTTATTATTAAAGTTTCAATTTATTTAAATTTGAATCTAAAAATTTTTTTTTTAATTTCAATTTAAAAATTAAAATTTAAAAAACTAAATTTTAATTTATTAAAATAATAATAACGTTAAGGTTTGTTTTACATTTAATTGTAAAACAATAATTAATTTTTAATTGTAAAACAATTTATTATTAAATGTAAAACAAACTTGATCGATTAAAAAATTCCTCACTTTTCAAAATGATTTGGTTGATAACGAAAAACACCTGATTTTCTTCCAATATATTTAGAAATTCTATAAAATCTTCATCATCAGCTAATTTATTTAAATCATAAAAAAAATTTATCGGAAGAAAATTTAAGTTGCGTATATAATTTTATGTATGTAAAACTAAAATTTTTCGTTTCCTTCGATAGGTAACATTTTTTTTTTGATTTAAATAAATTTTTGTTGGACCAACGACATTTTTTTTAAATTAAACAAAATATATTTGCTTCAAAAAAAATAATTCTACAAAATAGTTTTTTTGATTCAAATAAAACGTTTTTACTATGTATGACTTGTACTATTACAAGACAACATTACTTCAAAAATCAACTTTAACCAGGGATCAACTAAGTTAATCCTCCAATTTCTGTGGATAAGAAAAACCGAGAGTTAAACCAGGGACCACGCTTGAACCTGCTTCATACAACGCACATTTACTTTGATCCTAGAGTTAACTCTGATCCGAGGTTGATCTTCTGTTATACAACCGGCTCTTTAGGGGTTATCTGAAGAAGATTGAAAGAATCCCACCTTGAAGCGCAGAGTTGGTGGTTACATCTGGTCCGTGTTGTGATTGTGATTTTTTTCACCCACCTGTATTTATGTGTTTTATATCACTTTGTACTCTATTTTTTGTTGTTAAATTACTACTTTATATAATATTTTTTTAGATATTTTGGTTGGTTGTGAACATGGGGGTTGTAACGCGTTGTTGTGGTTCTCACAATTTTCTGTTCTTTTCGGAGAGAGTACGTTTACTTTGAAATTTTGTGTCACTCTGTAAATTGTTTGTAAAGTGTCGATTCGAATTGTACCTCTACTTATCTGTCAGGTGTGATTTTATATTTGACATTCGTTTAATTTTATACCCAAATGTATGTAGTTTTAAATTTTCAATTACCAATTTATTATTCTTGTTTTCTATTGTTTGACCTGGTTAATGTACCACCCGACTGGACTTTCGTTTTCCCTCCGATGGAATTTTTTATATCGCTAAAAACGTACTCCACCTTTTTCTGTGAGGTATGTGTTGCAACCCTTAGTTTGTTTTTGTGTATCATGGTTCCTCTCTTTTTCAGTCTTGAGAATGGTTTAATTAGTAAAACCGAAACGTCGCGTCGACAAAAACAGATTATTTGTTTTATTGAGCCATCCAATATCCTGATAATCTTTTTATACTTGTTAAAATATTATTTTTCTTCGGTATCATTTGTATTCATTGCATGAAAATCATCCTCTTTCTCTGGGAAAAAAGTATCAATATTCAACAATTGCTTAAACCAGATTGGGCAAAATATTATTATGGATTATTATTATTAGTTTATATTTTGAATAAATTTGATTAAAAATTATCTTGTTCAAATTTCCTATTATGGTGTACTTATTAGTAACAAAATTGATGGATACGTGGTTGAGGTAGTGTAGTATAAAATATTGCAAAGGTTATCACAATACTGCAATTTCAGGTGATGAACTAGAAAGAAAAAAAATATTGTTTGGGAGAAGGGAACAGGTATTTTTGAAAAGAGGTATTTTCTGTAAAGTGATTTAGGTCCGATTTTACAATAGTCGCTTAAGTAGTATGTTATAACTAATCTATAGCTATGAACCAATGAACGATAAACACAAAAAATAATTAACCAATAAACATCCGTATAACGTTACAACCTGGATAAATAATACTTAACTGACTATTGTAAAAGCGGACCTTAATTGGTTAGGGGTATTAAGAATAAGCACTCCTATAGGTTAAACTAAGCATTATGTTTAAAAACAATTAAAAATTTTAAAAACCCCTGACTGTAAAAGCACCTTACTTAAAAAACTACTGTTCCCTTTAACCCTTAAGTTGGCAACGTATCTCACAAGATACATAGTTTCAAAAATTTCATTTATCAGGTAGGGTTGAAAAACTTCGAAAGATATAATCTCCGGCAGAAAGAATTTTATGCCGAAAAATTAGTACTTGTCAAGTTTAGGGTTAAAAAAGAAGAAATAATTTTTTCTTCTTCACTCAACAACATAAACTCTAGGACACTTTTATCATCCTCTCTCCCCCCCCCCCCCCCCATTACAAAATTTAAACATTAATTTTGAAGTCAGGGGAAACGGAGATTTGTTCCACTTATGAAACCTGTTTATACATTCCGTATTAAAAATCCGCCGTTTCCCCTGACTTCAAAATTAAGGTTTAAATTTTGTAATGGGGGGGGGGGGGGTAGGCCGAATAAAGATAAGTAAATTTTTACCCAGAGTTTATGTTTTGAGTGAAGAAGAAAAAATTATTTCATCTTTTTTAAAGGGAACAGTAGCTTTTAAAGTAAGGTGCTTTTACAGTCAGGGGTTTTTAAAATTTTAATTTTTTATTTTATTTCACTCTTTTTGGAGCACATTTTGTCAAAATGTATAGAGAAACCGAATATATGTTTTAAACAGGTTCGTGATCCAGTCAGCCGATGTGGTAGCACGAATAGTTAGCCAATGATATGAATTTGACCCTAAATAATCTAACAAATATAGAGAACGGGGGGGATAGAGATGGTTTTCTGCTATAGAATTTCTTCTCGTGGGTGAAAATTGTATTTGACCAACCAGGAACACTCTCCTGATCTTTACAAACATGAGTTTGTATTACATATTTGAGTTACATAGTATTATAGTTTGACAGACAATAAGCATTTTTTAGTTTATCATTTAACAGCATATATAGCATCTTGACTCGAGTCCAATTTATGTTTACAATAGTTTGCTAAAATTTTCAATAAACCATAATTACTTCAGCTTAACTTAGCACAACTTGTAAAGTATATTTTCGATAGTTTGCTTAATCTCCTTTATCAAGTGATTGAACCGACATTGCCTGAAAAGCATCATAATGGGTTAATTAATAAAATTTTAGAGGTGAAGGCAAAGGTAACATATACAATAAACTTGTGTCATTGGACAAAATAATATGAACTCTTAAATTTTAAATATAAAAAGATAAAGCATTGCCCAAGCAAATACCTGAGAGATTTTTTCGAAGTACAATAAAATTATTTAAGAGAAGTAGTTTTATAACACCTTTTTAAAAAATTTCATGTCACACTGCTAAAAGCATTAAGAAATATTTAAAAGAGAAAAACATACAGTGGTGTCAAAAACTATTCGATAACTCATTTTTTTTAGACATTTTTAAAGTCTTCAATTTTGTAATACATTTTTCTATTTTGTTGTCCCGTTTTTGACTTACAGCGACTTAAACAAGACTGTAAAATTACAAAAAATATTGTCATCTGTATCTCAAAATCGGTGCAACAAAATGGAAAAATGTATAGTTTTTGTTGCAAATTTCATTCCCTACCCTACAGTTTTGTTTATATACATTTTTCTATTTTGTCACGCCGTTTCTGAGATATAGATGATAATATTTTTTGTATTTTACAAAGTTTGGTTTAAGTCGCTATCAGTCAAGAACGAATAGAAAAATATATATAACAAAATTGAAGACAATGAAATTTTTAACAATGTCTAAAAAGTTTTGCTGTAAAAGCAATTGTTATATGTCAAAAAACGGATTCAAAATTGCAATTTATATTGGTAAAGTTAAATGTTCATATTAGGTTAGTTCCAACAAGTAGTTCTCTCCAGTTCTCAGACTATACGCATGCTTAGTTAAAAAGCATGCGCATAGTCCTAGAACTGCAGAGAACTGTGTGTTAGAACAAACCTATTATTTTGTCCAGGGACTGTATATTCTTGTTTTGTTTCAATCTAGAAAACAAAAACCATTAAAGTAATAATTACAAATGGAATTTACCCACCTATTTGATGGGTGCATTTCGATATTTTAGAAAAAATTAAGTAGTTCAAGTTGTTCTGTACAAGCTGGTCTATGAAGAATTTCCGTAGGTTTCTCATATAAACTTTCGGTCAATTTCCAGATGAAATCCTTTAATCATTTTAACTTAGTGGCAGATCTGAGTTATTGGTTTGTAATATTACTTCAGTGGAATCATAACTGAAAATTAATACAATTTGTTAATTTTTAATTTGTGAAGTTCCACACAATAAGTCCTACAAACTTGATTACCTAGATAAAAAAAAATAAATTACCCTTAGTAGAGTCTATGCTCAGCTCGATTATGTGTATTTTTAAATACCTACTGGAAGTATTCGAACTCTTATTTCATCAGGTACAATTTATTTTACATTTAATTTCTAAAAACATTTTGTTAGGTTAGTTTCTAACCTATAATCATTAGTTTGTTGTCCAGTGGCGGGTACTACAAAAGTGCTCACCGTTCATAACAAATCGAACGTATGTACATAAGAAATACAAAAATTAAAACCTTAATCGCTTTAACTATAATACATATCAAAAGTGGCAATTGAAGTTAAACTTTTACCTTTTTTACTATACAAATTTCAAGAATTTGTTAAAAACATCTGTATAAGTACACTCTCTTGCCTCTTGGTCAGGAAATAATCCCGATCTGAATCCTATCGAGAATTGCTTAGGTGGTCTTTAAACGCAGTATAATACCCCAGCGGATATTACAACCAAGATTGAATTTAAAACCTTAATTAAAAGTTAAATTTTTTAGGTATAAGTTGGTATAAGCTATACTATCCTGATCCACCCTGATCAATCGGCTGTGCTGTTCCGTCAGAGGTTCAGTAGGACGAGTCCTTAGGGAAGGATGTAGTGTGCAAGCACCGCACCTTTCCGAGGGCTATATCTTCCGAGTAGCCCTGGCGTCGATTTTCGGCGTCTCCAACGTTGCGGGCTCCATGGCGGATGGGGGAGCTCTGGAGAATGAATACTAAATTCTCTACATGGCAGAATTTAAACCTAAAAAACCAGCTGATGTATCAGCTACTAACCAGCAGATGGGTGCGTCTTCGGATACCCCGTCTCATACTGCATATGCGTCCAATAAGGACACACTGCAAGTAGCACCTCCTTCCGGGACAGACCTACCTCCCAAGACTGGGAGAAAAATGATCTGCGGAGCGGAGATAAAATGTCGTAGGAAATCCCGCCTGGCAGCAATGCAGTCAGGCGAGGACATCCCAATAAGCAAAACCGCACACGAGCAGGCCAGGTTATCCAAACCACCTGCACTTGACGACGGTGTTAACAAAACCAAGCAGCTGAAAACCGAAGCTGCTAAAAAGCGACTCCGATCTCGGGATGAATATAGGGATGAATATATTTGATTGAATATAGAATTATATTGCTTTTTAAATGCTAACATAAGTCTACTACGGATTTCGTTTTCCAAACCATTCTGCACCACCAACATCAACTCCACAAAGTTACTTGTTACAACTCCTGTAAGTTACAGGTCGTACCACCAATTTAAACACAAAACAGCATTAGTGTATGGACTCATTAAGAGAGTAACCGATATAAGTCATGCTAAATACAAAGATGAAAATAGGACCCGAATCACAGATCTGTTAAGAAAACAAAATGACTATCGGAATTGGCTTATTAATAGTATGTTCAAAAAGCTCGAAAAAAGAGAAAGAAGTAGTAAAGCACAAAATGATGAATACAAGTATGATAATGAAATAAAAACAAAGAAATATTTCAAGTTTCCATATGTAGAAAATCTAACAGAACAAATAAATAGAATATTAAAACCTTATTGTACTTTGGCCACATACAATTTAAAGGACCATATTTGCCTTTTAACTAATCTTAAGGACCGGACAGATAAGGGAATGAGGTCAGAGGTGATCTACCGAATCCCTTGTGCGGATTGCCCAGCCTCGTACATAGGCCAGACGAAGCAATGGATAAACAAACGCATCAAACAGCACATAGGTGATTGTGAGAGAAAAGATAAAAATAAAAAGAAAAAGCCTACAGATATCGGAACAACGAGAGAAAGGGAGGAAGAAAAAGATAAGGATGGTTGGGGAAAGACAGCATTAGTACAACATTGCGAAGATACGGGACACTGCTTCAATTTTGATAAAACTACTGTTTTGGATTACGAACAAAGTTGCTTGAAGAGAAATATTAGTGAGATGTTTTTCATAAAGTCCGAAAGAGATAGCATTAATTATAGAGAGGACACACAAAAACTAAGCATTTTTTTTTTGGAGATCTACTAGGTGGTGGTTAATTTGTTTTGGGTTTTTTAGTTAGATCTTTTTATCGGTTTTGAATTGTTTCCGTTTGAAATTTGACCTATCGTAGTCGACGTTTGCAGAGATACCATTTTAACTGATAATTCTTGATTACTTTATATATTTTATATTTTGTGTTTTACATTTTGACATGTTAAAAAGGTTTTTAATTGTTGACACCTTATTGTATTAAGTTGTGATTTGGTTTTTTTGAAGTTCTGACTGTTTTTTAATATTACTGTTATGTTGATTTTTATACCGCATTTAGTTACTAATAAGATAATGTACCCCTGGTCTCTGTAAACCGAACTTGAGGTAAGGATTTTGTTAATTTCTGCAGGTTGTTGAATTTTATTGTTTTTAGTCCTGAAGAAGAACGAAATATATGTTCGAAACGTCGACAAAAAGTTGAAGTTTTTTATTAGACCTGTCCTAGATAAATCCCGATAAACTTTTTATAGTTAATTGAGTTGCGGACGATAACAATTATGAATTCTATTAGACTATCTTATTGATACAAATTTAGTAATACTTAATCGCGGGGATGTCCCTACTTTTTACGTGTCACCCCACCCCAACTCGGTAATTGATATTACCGTGGCGTCATTAAGCATTTCTAATTACTTATGTGAATGGCAAGTGTCCGACCAACTGACAATGTCAGATCACAGATGGATTTCCTTTAAATTAAAGGCTAAAGCAATGGAACCCAAGCAATATAGGAATCCTAGGAATGCGAACAGGATGGTCTTTCTAGATCACCTGTCAACATCCATGGATTCTGAAGTGTTGAAGGGACTTTCCAACAAAGAAGAGTTAACAACTACTGAGGAGATTGAGATGTATGCTACTGAGTTGCAAAACTCCCTCATAAACGCATTTGAGCTTTCATGTCCGCAAAGAACGGCTGGACTGCGGGTTTGAGCAAATCGCCCTGGTGGTGCGAAGAACTCGACCAGCTAAGGAGAGCGACAAGAAAGCTCTATAATAAAGCGCAAAACTCCAAAGAGGACGACGACTGGACAGCGTTTAAGGCGCACCGGTCAGAGTTCAAGAGAGCAATCCGCAAGAAACAACGCGAGTCGTGGAGAGCCTTCTGCAGCGATGTTGAGACAACCACCGCTGCGGCTAGGCTAAACAAGATTCTCGCAAAAGATCCATATCAGCAGCCCGGTAGCTTATGTTGAGAGGATAGGTCATATACAGGATTCTAGGACAATTGTTCGCCGCAAATTGTTCGCCGGACAATTATTCGCCGGACAATTGTTCGCACAGGACTATTATTCGCCGGACAATTGTTCGCCTAGGACTTTTGTTCGCCGGACAATTTATTTATTTATTTATTTATTTCATCAAACGACATTAGTCAATTACAGGATGAGTACAAGAATGAATGAATTGGCAAGCTGAAAGAAAAAAAAAACTCACAAATTGAGAAAAAAAAAACTCACCCAATTCAGACCTCAAAGACAAAGAAATTTAAGTCAAACCTAACTATATGTACGCACTAAATCAATCTTACACAAAATTATACAACATTATTCAAAAAACAAAAAACTAAATTCGTTTGCATTACGAGCCATTCTGTTAACCGCCGCAAACATCAAGTATAGCCTTGAAGAAGGTTCAATATAAAAAGTTGGTAAATTTCTTAATAACCTTGGAGGGACGTAAAAATTTATTTTGGACAGCAACTCGGAGCAGTCCACCAAACCGCCTACCAGTCCAGACATAAACCTTGCGTCGATGACTTTCCTTCTATCAGCCAAAGTGGAGAGGCCAAGCCTCTGCAACAGGTTTTCGTACCCAATATCTCGATGTGAGACTCCCAATTTAAAGGCAGCATAACGGAGAAATCTTCTCTGCACCCTCTCCAATCTATCAATCTCAGATTGGTAGTAAGGCGACCAAACACAAGAGGCGTATTCCAATCGGGATCTAACATGAGAGACGTACAAGCTCTTTAAAGCAAAAAGATCGTAAAAATCGCCAGTATTTCTTTTAATGAAACCAAGGGCCTTTAAGACCGCACTGCAGGAAGCTGCAATATGCTCACCAAAAGTTAGCTTAGCATCAAAGATGACGCCCAGATCTCTCATGCTAGAAACAGACTCCAGCAGAGTGTCTCCAATCATATAGCTACCGGGAAAGTCACATTGGTGGCGAGAGAAACGAATGTGTTTGCATTTCTTTATGTTGAGATCGAGTTTGTTGGTATCACACCATACAACCATTCGATTCGCCGGACAATTGTTCGCCGGGAAATTGTTCGCCGGGAAATTGTTCGCTATTTGTTCGCCGGACTATTAGTTCGTCTATATAATATGTTTGTGTCACCATATCTTCCGAACGTTTATAAATAGCGCAGTACTTATTTGACAGGATATGTGTAAGGAGAAGATCAGGATAATGTTCCTTTTCCCGGTCAAATACAAATTCTATATTCTATATATAAATCTATTTTTTTTTATTAGCTTTTTATTAGAAATTAGCACAAGTTGGTAACTGTTTCGTTTAAAAATAAAATTGAAAATTTTGAAAACCTTTAACTGTAAAAAAATGCCAAAAATAAAAATTAACAATAAAAATACCTCCCCCCCCTACAAAATTTAAGTTTCAGTGGAACTCATTGGTGCAAATGATCCGACGATTTGGAAATTCATAAAAAGTCTCCAACTGGAGCAAAGTAGAAATGAAGCTCTGTTTGAGCAATACATTGTCGGTCAGCAGCCCCCGTTGAGAAAAAAAAATACCGTGATGTCGCCGAACGCACTGCTCGTATTGTCAATCAGTATGACGCAATCGATTTGCTTGATTACCTGCGTGGCTTAGCTCACAACTATAATTTTTGATGTGTTATTATTTTTTGTTATTGTTATTATTATTATTTTGTTATTTTTGTTAAATTTATTGTTATTATTATTTTATGTTATTATAATTATTTTTTAAATAAAAATTTAATCTTCAGCAAAGTTTTAAATTGTGTCTATTGTAATATGTTTTTCAAACAGTTCTTGGTATATGGTACATTTCATAAAGTAAATTATCTATAAACGAAAAATCAGGCGAATAATTTTTCGGCGAACAATTGTCCTATGCGAACAATTAAGCGAATAATTATCCGGCGAACAATTGTCCTATGCGAACAATTAAAATAATTTTTCGGCGAACAATTGTCCTATGCGAACAATTAAGCGAATAATCATCCGGCGAACAATTGTCCTATGCGAACAATTATCCGGCGAACAATTACCGGCGAACAATTGTCCGGATACCCATACACAGATACCCTCTCACAAACTACCGAAATACTGCTACATACACACTTTCCCGATAGTCAAAGAATCTCCGATTTCGATTGGACTGACACCATAAGCCAACCACCGACAGAGGCTGACTGGGAAATTGCAAAGAAGGTTGTGAATAAGACCAAAATGGCATGGGCCATTTAATCCTTTAGCCCTTTCAAATCGCCCGGACCTGACGGGGTACTCCAGCCCTACTTCAGTTGGGTCTGGATCACCTACTCAGTCATCTGGTGCGATTGTTCAAGGCGTGCATTGCACAAGGATACACACCGAAGGAATGGCGTAAGGTTAAAGTTATCTTTATACCCAAACCAGGCAAGGGCGACTACTCCCTGCCAAAATCTTATAGACCAATCATTTTGACTTAGTTTTTCCTGAAAACGTTAGGAAAACTGTGCGACAGAGAGATACGTGATACGGTTCTGGAACACAGACCATTACACGTAAACCAGCATGCGTATATCCCTGGGAGATCTACTGAGACCGCTCTACACAAGGTGGTGGAGCGTGTCGAAAGATCACTGTGCCAAAAAGAGTCCACCCTAGGAGCGTTTACTGACATCGAAGGGGCTTTTGATAAAACCACCTTTGAAAGTATAAATGCAGCGGTGGGCCAATACGGTGTTCCCACAACCATTTCCAACTGGATCAGTTTTATACCGAAGTGGCGAGCCGTAGAGGAATGTGTCGGCGACATACAGATCAAAGGCGTTGTAACCAGAGGCTGCCCTCAGGGAGGGGTACTCTCCCCACTGCTGTGGATTATGGTAGTGGACAGCCTCATACGACGCCTTAACGAAAAAGGTTTTTATACCATAGGATACGCAGATGATATGACCATACTGCTTACTGGCAAATTTGAAAACATGATTTGCATGCTAATGCAGACAGCTTACAAAATACTGGAGGAATGGTGCATTGAGCACTCTCTGTCGGTCAACCCGACAAAGACGGAGCTTGTTCTGTTTACCAATAAAAGAAAGTTACCTGACATGACAATGCCTAACTTAATGGGGACTCCTCTAAAACTGGCAGACGAAGTCAAGTATCTGGGAATAATACTTGACAAGAAGCTAAACTGGGGAAAACATTTGAAAACCAAAGTTAGCAAAGCAAGAATGGCTTTCTGGCAGTGCCGAAGGGCGATGAGACGATCATGGGGCCTTTCCCCTAAGATCATCCTCTGGCTCTACACTGCGGTGGTCAGACCTATGCTTTGTTATGGTGCACTTGTCTGGTGGCCCAGTACAAAACAGGTAACAGCAGCATCCTCTCTACACCGGATTCAGAGACTAATCTGTCTGGCTGTAACGGGAGTGATGCGCACTGCACCCACTGTGGCATTGGAGATCCTTCTGTGCCTCCCACCACTTGATTTTCATGTGCAGGAGATGGCGGTTAAGGCTGCTTTAGGCTGCGTAGCTGGGGGCTGTGGAACTACAGGCGAGGAGCTACGGGCCATATGCGGATTTTAGAGGACTACTCAATTAGAGTACCCCTGCTGCATTTTGAACCTGACAGAATCTCCCCTAAATATATATTTGACAGGAAATTCAACATCCTGTTGAATCCAACAGAAACCAACGACTATGACATATGTCTATTCTCGGATGGTTCCAAAAACAATGTTGGCTCAGGAGCAGGCATTTTCTCTGCTGAACTTGATCTAAACATAAGTATACCGCTGGGCAGGTACACATCAGTTTTCCAAGCAGAACTTATGGGTATACTACACTGCGCAAAAACAGTCCAAGATAAATTTATCTGCGACAAAAGCATTCAGATATCTACAGATAGTAGAGCGGCACTTGTGGCACTGAGGAGTCACAAGGTCACATCTGGTCTGTTGCTAGAATGCATCCAGACGCTAAATGAGATATCGAATTTAAATGTCATTTCGCTTCTGTGGGTGAAGGGGAACCAAGGTAACGAGGGTAACGTAAAAGCGGACGAGCTGGCAAGAAACGGCTCCAACAGCCTTCCCTGCGGTCCGGAGCCGATGATTGTACCAGCTGTCAAAACTATCGATACTCTACTAAAACAACACATCCTAAAACTGCATTCTTGCAGATGTGCAAAAGAAACTGAATGCAGACAAGCAAGGGCAGCGATCAAAGCACCTTCTAGTTGTTTTTACAACTATAGCTGTAGTTAACTTTACGTTTACTGTGTAGTAAATATTGCTACAATTCAGTATAATTCACTCTTGGTGCTCTTGTTACTTGCACAACATTGTTAAGTAATGTTCACGACCTCGAAAGTTAATTGTACTACAAACTTGCTGCTATTTTTACATAACATTGGTGTTGCTAGATTTGCATTATAAATTAATTAGAACTACTACAATTCTGTGGTCAGCGTACTTAAAAGATCATAAGTATACTTATGACCTTTTAAGTGCCGACCACAGAATTATTATGTGGCTTTGACAACAAATGGCAGTTGTAATACATTTATTAATTAAATTGATGTAAACATTTTTATAATTATAATAAGGTAATAAATTACTTCCGTTGAAGCGAAAAACCACTTTGAACTTCAGTTTTTGAGGGCCTCCAGTGACATCCAGATATTTTAGATTTTACGGTTTCAGTTCCAAGAAGTAATAGTAATATCAGTACTTCCATATTACCTACAAAATTGATTATATAAAACAAGAGATTATATGATATCTAAAAGCAATACTTACCGTTAATAATCTTTGGTTTTCATCAATTGCTAAATAGGTTTGTGTCTTTAAACGATTTTGCAAAACGAACTAATTTAGTTGCTATCTTTGACTATTCAGTAAAAAGTAAATTACTTACTGGCTATATTTTTGTATTTGTGTTGCAAATCTGTATCCAGCTGAAAAAAACATGTTATTATTAATTTTCAGTTGTTATAAATTAAAATAAAACTATAGTATAGTTTTATAGTATAAAACCATTACATTAAAAAATTAAGTACTTATACCTTTAAAGGAATTTATTAGGTACCTACTAAGTCATGTCCCATTCTGTTAAAATGTCTTGAACGTAGTCACCATAATTTTTTTGCACTTCATTTTAAAACTATTTGCTACTTCGCAGTTCACATACTAGTACTTTAGGTTACTGTTATTCAAACATAAATGAAGGACGAATAAACCATTCTGCATATTCGTCAACGCATGATTCAATTATAAAAACTGCAAGATTGCAAAACATCAGAGTTGCAATATTATGTTACATACATATTATAGGGGATAAATTGTACTACAATTGATGTGTACTTTTTACTTATCTTATTGTTACACCAAAATCAACTATTTTGAGCGATAAAACAACAACGCTCTCGAGTTAAAAGTACAACAAAATTGTAAAATTAACTATATGCATCTAACAACAATGCGTAAGTGCACTTTACAGCTTATTTAGTATAAACAGCCTGAGGGGTGCGTTTAATTTAACTGCAATTGTTGTTCATATGACAACAATTATTTTACTACATGAAAAATGTTAATATAACAATATCTTTTTTTTGCGTGTACCTAATAGTAAAAGTCGACATTGTAAAAATTTAGTTTGATTTTAGTCCACTAAGCCCAATATTCAATTTTCAGGTATAAGCTACATGCAACAAGAAGTAAGAAGTGATACTTTTTAAAACCAGACGTGAAATTGTCCACCGAGGCGCAGCCGAGATGAATAACACGCATTTTGCAACAGAATGATGAATTTCCAATCCCGGGGGGGGGGGGGGGGATGCTATAAAACAGGTTCACCACGTCAAATTAACAACCTTCATCCCAACTTAAAATTCACCATTGAAAAGGAAACGAACGGAAATATTAAACTTCCTTGATCTGTAGATTGGTAGATATAATAATAGCCAGCCTAAATACAAAATCAACATGAAGAGTACCCAATCAGATATTTGTAATTCCGTTTTTCTCATTTTATTCCTTCAGGCATCAAATGGCTGCATTGAAATGTTTTGTAACTTCCCCTAAAAAGCAACGATAGAGAACAGATAATAGAGATAACTAAGCAAATTGCCAGAAGAAATAGTTTCTCTTTTGCTTCCAACACCGTTCAGAGAGATTGGTAAACAAATTTGATAAGCAGGTAATCAATGAAGATGAAACCCGTCTATCGCATAAGTGTAATAAAGGATTCAAGCTGTGGTTATTGGAGGTACTCGAGATCAATAACCAAGAAAAAAGAATTACAGAAGTAAAAAACAATAGAATTTTATTAAACCAGCAGATGAACCTTCATCGACGCCACTATTCCAGGTCGCTCGATAAAAATTTAATTTGATTTATCCCTAGGTGTTGCGTTAATTTTGTGGATTTTAGATTGAGAATTTTAACATTTTGAATGGAGATTTTCTTAAACTGGCACCACCAGGGTAAAATCAAAAAATTCTGCAACCTATGTTGATTTCTAAATATTTTTGAAAATGTTTTCAAAATTACCATGTTTTTTGTCCGTGGCTCTTAGGGCCGGTTGCATAAGAGAAGATCAACCTCAGATCAGAGCTAACTCTAAGATCAAAGTAAATGTGTGTTGTATGAAGCAGGTTCAAGCGTGATCTCTGGTTTAACTCTCGGTATTTTCTTACCCCAGAAATCGGAAGATTAACTTAGTTGATCCCGGGTTTAAGTTGATTTTTGAAGTAACGTTGTGTTGTAATAGTAATTAAAAATTAATAATTTAAATTTTTTAATTTTAATTTTCAACTTAGAGATGAACAAAATTATCAACACTATCAATTGTCAAAACCAAACAAGGCTTCAGAATGGGCAATAAAGAAGTAAACATCATCTGTTACGCTGACGACGCGACGTTAATCGCCAATAATGAAGACGATCTTCAAAGAATGTTACATCAGTTCGTCACGACAGCAAATATATATAACATGAAGGTATCTGAAGAAAAAGCAAAATGCCTAACAATGTAACAATATCCAAAGAACCAATAAGGTACAAACTAGAAATTAAAGGGAAACCAATAGAACAGGTAATGTCGCATAAATACCTGGGAATTGATGCACGTAATATACAAGGAGAGGTGAAACAACACGCTATAAAAGGAGCCATGATGTCGGGATGCCTTCGGGGCATCTTCTGGAGAAACAAACACATGTCGGTAGAGAAAAAGATCAGAATATATAAGACAGTAGTGAGACCGGTGCTGACATATGCCGAAGAAACCCGTGCTAAAACATCAAAAACAAAACAACTTCTCAGAACCACAGAAATGAGAACAATCAGAAATATCGCGGGGAGAACTTTGAGGGATAGAATTCCTAGCTAAGAGATTCGTCAACAATGCGAAATAATAGACATAGTAAAGTTTGTTAAAGCCAGAAGGAAGGAGTGGAATGCACATTTCGACAGAATGGGAGAGAAACGCATACCGAAAATCGTAAGAGATCTGAACCCACAAAGAAAAAGACCGGTAGGAAGACCACCAAAGCGATGGAGAGAGAGTTGGGTATCGTCATCCATAGACACACCACCGAGGTGAATTATCTCAAGAAAAACAGGCTTGGCCTAATAAAAACGGAAGAAGAAGAATTTTAAAATATATTTTTTTGTTTAAAAATTTGTTTGTGAATTCTTAAAATATATATCTAATTAATAAGTATTATCAATATTGAGCTAAAGTACACAAATAAAACGATTAAATTTACGAGCTTTCGGAAAATGACTTTTTCTCCAAACGTCACAAAAGTCAGCGGTTTCATTATCAATTTTAAACACGAAAGTCAAACTTTTCCTTAGCGACATACATAAAACCACGTGGCGTAAAGAGTTTTTCGAAAGTAAACCCTCAGCGGCAGGGAAAAAAATAACTAGAAATGTGACATTATTTTAATAAAATTGAGTAATTTTGTTATCTACCTCTTTTAAAAATTATTTTAAGTTTATTTACCATTTCAAATATAAAATTTTAGAGCGTAATTTAAAAATAAATAGATATAAACTTTGACTTTGAAATTTAAATCCTTAAATATACCAACTTAAAATTTTATTTTTAACCAAGTAAATAAACATTTTGATCTTTTAACCTAAAAATTTTAATAATTGTCACAATTGAAGTTGACAGTTAAGAATTCAATTTAAAAATTACCAACATAAATTGAAAATAGTAGACAGATTAAATCAAAATGTCACTTTACTTTTGTTTATTTTTATTACAATTTGATTAAATTAAAACTGGTTGAAAATTATCTACCTTTCGAATTTTTTGCTCGCGATCGTTCTGAAGTTTTGCATATGCCTTCCTACCAATAATTTACGGGGATGTGTACTAAGCGAGGGGGGAGAAGTTTTTGCTCAGTTTTCTGATATGTAGCGCCGTCTTCCTACCGATAATCTACGGGGGTATATATTAAACGTTGGAGAATTTTTTGCTCAGTTTTTTGATATCTAGCGCCGTTCCCGAGTTATTGCTAATTTTGAAATTTATTTTTGAATTTTGTTCGTTTGGAGAAAAAGTAACATGTTTTATTCAGATGGAAAGGTAACTTTTCCTGCCAATCAAGTTTTCTATTCGCTCGGCTGGTTCCACTCACCTCGCAAATGAAAAAACTCGCTGGGCAGGAAAAGTTAATCTTTCCATCCTAATAAAACAATATACAGTAGAATCCGCTTAATGTGATCACTTTGGGCCAAGGACATTTCAATAATATTTACTTATAACTGATAACTGATATAGCAATTAGCGAAATTTAGAAAAAGGCGAATTTTAGAAGACTTGGATTAGAACAAAATAGAAGAAAAAAAAAGAAAGAAAAAGTGGCCAGTTTCCAAAAAAAATTATCACAATAACCGACTGATAACATTATCCGTGATCACATTAAGCGGATTCTACTGTACTATTTTCTTTGTCAAGTATAACTTAAAATTGAAAAAAACAGAAACAATTACAATTACAAAGCAACCACGATAAAACCAACTATAAATTGTATTATTGAATTGAATTGTAATCCGTATTGTATTATTCTTATATTTTTTGAATTTAACCATAAATACATACTAAAAACCACAAATTTACTTAAAATTTTTTATTTTGAGTTCTTTTTCTAGTTTTACGCCTCACGGTTAAAAAACGTGGTAAATTTTTGAATTTTGAATTTTTTCAAAGTTTTTAGAAATCATATTAAGAGGGCAGTGCCTTCGGATTTCAAACTAGCAGTGCTAGGTAAACGAATTTCTTAGTTCAAATCATTTTTAAATTATTCATACCTCGTGTAACAAGTTCAGTTTTGATAATCTTTGGAGGTTATGGTAAGTCAATTTTGTACAATTTAGTCGATAATTTTGTTTAGTTTGAAAAATTTTTTCTTCTTATTTTACAATGTAATCGTAATCGATGCGTGCAACTGAAGAATGGCAATAACCATGAAATAACGTTATATTGTACTTCGTATTACGAAATTTTCATTTTTCAAATTTTCTTAATCCAGACCTGTTATGTGTTAATTGTCTCCTTTTTAAATTTTTTGAATTTTGATTTTCTACGTATTGTATTATTCTTATATTTTTTGAATTTAACCATAAATACATACTAAAAACCACAAATTTACTTAAAATTTTTTATTTTGAGTTCTTTTTCTAGTTTTACGCCTCACGGTTAAAAAACGTGGTAAATTTTTGAATTTTGAATTTTTTCAAAGTTTTTAGAAATCATATTAAGAGGGCAGTGCCTTCGGATTTCAAACTAGCAGTGCTAGGTAAACGAATTTCTTAGTTCAAATCATTTTTAAATTATTCATACCTCGTGTAACAAGTTCAGTTTTGATAATCTTTGGAGGTTATGGTAAGTCAATTTTGTACAATTTAGTCGATAATTTTGTTTAGTTTGAAAAATTTTTTCTTCTTATTTTACAATGTAATCGTAATCGATGCGTGCAACTGAAGAATGGCAATAACCATGAAATAACGTTATATTGTACTTCGTATTACGAAATTTTCATTTTTCAAATTTTCTTAATCCAGACCTGTTATGTGTTAATTGTCTCCTTTTTAAATTTTTTGAATTTTGATTTTCTACGTATTGTATTATTCTTATATTTTTTGAATTTAACCATAAATACATACTAAAAACCACAAATTTACTTAAAATTTTTTATTTTGAGTTCTTTTTCTAGTTTTACGCCTCACGGTTAAAAAACGTGGTAAATTTTTGAATTTTTGAATTTTTTCAAAGTTTTTAGAAATCATATTAAGAGGGCAGTGCCTTCGGATTTCAAACTAGCAGTGCTAGGTAAACGAATTTCTTAGTTCAAATCATTTTTAAATTATTCATACCTCGTGTAACAAGTTCAGTTTTGATAATCTTTGGAGGTTATGGTAAGTCAATTTTGTACAATTTAGTCGATAATTTTGTTTAGTTTGAAAAATTTTTTCTTCTTATTTTACAATGTAATCGTAATCGATGCGTGCAACTGAAGAATGGCAATAACCATGAAATAACGTTATATTGTACTTCGTATTACGAAATTTTCATTTTTCAAATTTTCTTAATCCAGACCTGTTATGTGTTAATTGTCTCCTTTTTAAATTTTTTGAATTTTGATTTTCTACGTATTGTATTATTCTTATATTTTTTGAATTTAACCATAAATACATACTAAAAACCACAAATTTACTTAAAATTTTTTATTTTGAGTTCTTTTTCTAGTTTTACGCCTCACGGTTAAAAAACGTGGTAAATTTTTGAATTTTGAATTTTTTCAAAGTTTTTAGAAATCATATTAAGAGGGCAGTGCCTTCGGATTTCAAACTAGCAGTGCTAGGTAAACGAATTTCTTAGTTCAAATCATTTTTAAATTATTCATACCTCGTGTAACAAGTTCAGTTTTGATAATCTTTGGAGGTTATGGTAAGTCAATTTTGTACAATTTAGTCGATAATTTTGTTTAGTTTGAAAAATTTTTTCTTCTTATTTTACAATGTAATCGTAATCGATGCGTGCAACTGAAGAATGGCAATAACCATGAAATAACGTTATATTGTACTTCGTATTACGAAATTTTCATTTTTCAAATTTTCTTAATCCAGACCTGTTATGTGTTAATTGTCTCCTTTTTAAATTTTTTGAATTTTGATTTTCTACGTATTGTATTATTCTTATATTTTTTGAATTTAACCATAAATACATACTAAAAACCACAAATTTACTTAAAATTTTTTATTTTGAGTTCTTTTTCTAGTTTTACGCCTCACGGTTAAAAAACGTGGTAAATTTTTGAATTTTGAATTTTTTCAAAGTTTTTAGAAATCATATTAAGAGGGCAGTGCCTTCGGATTTCAAACTAGCAGTGCTAGGTAAACGAATTTCTTAGTTCAAATCATTTTTAAATTATTCATACCTCGTGTAACAAGTTCAGTTTTGATAATCTTTGGAGGTTATGGTAAGTCAATTTTGTACAATTTAGTCGATAATTTTGTTTAGTTTGAAAAATTTTTTCTTCTTATTTTACAATGTAATCGTAATCGATGCGTGCAACTGAAGAATGGCAATAACCATGAAATAACGTTATATTGTACTTCGTATTACGAAATTTTCATTTTTCAAATTTTCTTAATCCAGACCTGTTATGTGTTAATTGTCTCCTTTTTAAATTTTTTGAATTTTGATTTTCTACGTATTGTATTATTCTTATATTTTTTGAATTTAACCATAAATACATACTAAAAACCACAAATTTACTTAAAATTTTTTATTTTGAGTTCTTTTTCTAGTTTTACGCCTCACGGTTAAAAAACGTGGTAAATTTTTGAATTTTGAATTTTTTCAAAGTTTTTAGAAATCATATTAAGAGGGCAGTGCCTTCGGATTTCAAACTAGCAGTGCTAGGTAAACGAATTTCTTAGTTCAAATCATTTTTAAATTATTCATACCTCGTGTAACAAGTTCAGTTTTGATAATCTTTGGAGGTTATGGTAAGTCAATTTTGTACAATTTAGTCGATAATTTTGTTTAGTTTGAAAAATTTTTTCTTCTTATTTTACAATGTAATCGTAATCGATGCGTGCAACTGAAGAATGGCAATAACCATGAAATAACGTTATATTGTACTTCGTATTACGAAATTTTCATTTTTCAAATTTTCTTAATCCAGACCTGTTATGTGTTAATTGTCTCCTTTTTAAATTTTTTGAATTTTGATTTTCTACGTATTGTATTATTCTTATATTTTTTGAATTTATAAATTATATTATAGAATATTGACATTTGTCCGACAACTTGATTAGAATGAAAATTAAACTTATTTTAAAGCCGCATAATATTAAATTAACTTTCAGATCTCCGAATAACCTGGGTGTTCACTTCTCAAAACTTAAAGATCAGATCCCTCATGAGAAAAAATTTTTTATTGAACGATGCCCACACTTTAAACGCATTTTACACAAAACAACATTTTTCAAATTGGCGTAAGCGATAATTCAAAAAGTTTTTTATCAATTGCGCTGAAATTTAAAACACATATTTTCAATGATATTACTTTCTATATGAACCTATTTACTTTGAAAAATTTGTTAAACCTTTCTGCAAAAGCGTCCGACCACCTTGGCTGAACTAGATTGAAAGGGGCGACATCGCTTTCTTTCGTGCCAACTTAAAAATTCTAGGGGTGAATAGACGCACAAATTAAAAATTTTACATTATTTACAGGCAATTAATTACAAAATAAATTTAAAGGCCCAAACAATCAAAACCCACATCTACAGAACAATTCAGAATTACAAAAATAAAATTCAATTTCAAAAATATATTTCTAATAACTATCAAATTTTTAAATTGTCAAAATTTATAAAAAAAAGAGAATAATATGGGGTAGATTTATTTAAATTTTTATATTAAAAATAAAAACAACAATAAACTAGTTTAGCACAATTATTTTGACTAAGCATAAAAAATTTGCTAATCAAGTAAAACAATTTTCAATGAGATTATTGGGTAGGAAATTATCAGAGTGAGAGATTATCAGAATGGTGTTATTCCATTATATTTTGATTATTTGTGATAATTTCTTGATATTCTCGTAAATGCATTATTATACTGGTATTTGACTGGTATTTAAAACTTTAAAGTATAGGTAATCGATTTCAAAAACTTTAAATAGTAAGTTTTTTTAATAAGTAGGTAGTTTACTTTATTGTGTGCAAAGTTAAGTGGGTTTTTTGTAATTCTTTATTTACGAAATTATTGTTCCATTTCGGTGAGTTTTTCAGTAGATAAAATTACAAGTAATCAGCGGCTTGAGTAAAAGGCAATACTGATAATTGCAAAACAAACTGCTATAAGTTGAACAAAATCCCTCGGGTAAATAATTTTCTGATGTTTGATGTTTTTGGTTTGTTCAGTGAGGATTTAGCAAAATTTTGTCTCATATAATCAACAATACACTGTATTATAACAACAAATGGCAATAAGCTGATCAATCGAAACCAATTAGTAAAGACTAGTAAAGATATAAACTAATTGTGAGTCAGTACGTAGCCTATTAAAAATCTTTCTCCCTAAACAACAATCTACAATACTTTTCTGGATGCTATGTAGTACATTTATTATTATAATCTTGACAATAATGAGTTGCTACCTATACAAGTATTTAAAGCTACAACTACACCAATGCGTGTTTTTAATGCGTTGTTCTCATCTAATTAATGCTACGTAAAATAATTATAAAAATAATTCCAAAAAGTTACATTTCTTCTTTAAAATCTCGTTTTCATCTGTAAATTTGACGCTAATTAAATTTTTATTTATTTGATTAACTAATTTATGTGCAATAAATTGATGAAGACGAGGTTTTAAAGAAGAAATGTTATATGTTTTATTTAATGACGTCTAAATTACGTAGCGTTAATCAGTTGAGAATGGCACTTAAATGACAGTTGCGTCTTATTTTATTACGTCTGGTTCTCAGTGAACGTAACGTTATTCTAGTTTAATATTATATTAAATTATTATAGTATAGTTAAAAGATCAGTATAATATAATGAATACAATATCTGCATCAGTATTGCTGACAATTGAGCTAAATTAAAATATGAATCAACATATTTGAGATGCAATTTTGATATACACTTTCTTGAGAAGAATAAAATAGTTTTAACAGATAGAGGTATAAATATGATTATGAATTTTAAAATTATCTTTACTTACCTCAAAATTTTCCTTTATCCTTTTGGTAAAGTTCTTTTAAGGTATGATTACATTTAAATTTAATTTTTTAAATTATTGTAAAATTCTGAACATTTTTGTCTAAATCTTAATGGTCGTTCAAAGCGTCGCCGTCGCCGATTTTATTATTTGAATTACTACATAGTCATCGGTTCAATATATTAGATGGCACGTGAATAATATGTACTCGTATAACATGTTATATAAATTGTCATGTTATTTTGCATTTTTATTTTATTTTTGGAAGACATTCTTGATGCTAACTGAAGCTAAAACTATAACATCTCCATGTAGTTCCGTAATTATAAAAGCTTTTGGTTTGCTACCAATATAAGGAATGTCTAAAGATGAGCGGACATAATTTCACAATATCTAAATGAATCATTTAGCATTATAAAGTTTAGGTTTATGCACAAAAATATTAAATATTTAAAATGATATTTGCCGCTAAAATTTAAATAGTAAAGTGATTAAAAAATTTAAAAAGAAGAGTTGGCACTTGATGAGAGAGAAGAGAACTGTAAGAATGAACATGGTGGATGCTTTATAAAATTGAAACAAACGTTGGAAAGTATCGCAATCAGAAGTTTAATCTTCATTAAATGGTGTTGATTTTTTTACCGATTACCCTGGACGAATGTTGGGAGTGAAATTTGGATGTTGATTTGGATTTAGGTGTCGCATGCCATATGCATGAGTGTTGTGCAAGATTGGTATTTTAAAATTTTGCAAAGTATAATTATTATTGTAAATAACATCTCAATATGTATATTATTTTAACTTATATCGATATAATATTTGAAAATTAAAAAATTACATAATTAGAGAGATTATTTTTTGGATAAGCTAATTATTAATATAACGGTTAGGTTAAAGATAATTTCGGTATTTTAAGAAATAATAGAAAAAGGATAATATCGATCGGAATATTTCTTTGTGTGTTAGTAATCTGTAGGTAAATTGTCGAGCTTTTATCTGGCTTGTTTCTAGGTAAATTATAGGGGCAGTTTGATGAAACCGTGACAGCTAAATGAGACAGGGCGCGATCTGATCGTAGACCCGCAAGCCGCACTCGGCAAGCCACATAATTTGGTTCTTGCACAGTGAAATTAGTTTAGAAATAATCGTATAGCAAACCAGGCCTATTAATATAATTGCACCAATTTTATCAAATAAAAGGAAAACAACAATTTTCTCGAAAATAAGGTATGATTGTCACAAAATTAGAATTAAGAACGTCTATTCTACACCATTGTTGTATTATACCTATATATTTACGTATTATACGCACAAGACTATTATATAATATACATATGATATTTCATACGCATACGTATAGTATGTACGCAAACAATTTCATTAAAACACCATTTTATATAAAGCAGAAGTAAGCTGGTTACATACTTTTTTAAATACGTGTATGTAGTGGTTCTCAAACTAATAGAATACAATATTTTTTTTATAAAATACCATAGTGTAGCAGAATAGTTATTGCCTTGAAAGTAAAGAAAAACTTCGACTACCTATTGATCAATTTAAATATTAATTATCTCAATAACCATTGTTATGCATCAAATTTAAATTATGAAAACTAGTAAGTAGTAGGTGTGCTCGTAATTTACATATAAGTCACTATTGTGTAATTATGAATTCATAAGTCCACTAGTGTTTTATAGACCCCATAAGATATGTAAAATCGGCATTATTATGCCTTGTGTTGGATAAAATAATAAAATTTTAACAACAAACTGAAAACAATACGTAGAAAATTCTTATTTAAAAAACCGAACAAGACATTAATTACAAGTATTTCACAAGTGACTGTGGAAGACTAAAATTATTTAGAATAGAAGATAAACGAATATTGCGTTATAAAAATTTAAAAAACAATAAAAATTTTTTTTAATAATGCGAAGTAAGTTGCATAAGATCGTTTGTCGCATATATATAACTAGGAAAAGTAAAAAATAAGAAACAATGGAAAATATTCCAACTAAATTTTTAGAAATAATAATAAAAAAACAACAAAATGTAAACTTTTGAAAAACTGACAAAAATGACTTTACCATGCCACGTTTTACAATGACTTTGAAAATTTAATAAATATCAAGGTTCTAAAAATTTATGATATTTAATATCTATTTGTAAAATACAATGAAAGTTAATTTCTATTTTTAATTTGGTTATATAAAATTTAAAATCAAAAGAAATTCGTATTTCATCGCGTCCATTTCGTTTATATGTTTTCAATAATATATTGATGACATACCTGAAAATAGTTTTTATCTTTGCTTATAGTTTGATATTGATAAAGAAGTACTAACAGAATAACCTTCCAGGATCTAACTAATTAATAAGAATTTTTGGTTTAAAATATAAATAGATGCATTAATCAAATTGGTTAAGAAGATACTTAACTGCAACGCTTTCTTTCACCATAAAAGTCAAATATAAAAAATATAGCCAATAATTTAATTATCGGGGATAGATTTATCCCTGACGAATAAAGAATAAAACTTCTCAAAATTGTAGAAGAAACTTCAATAATAATTGAGCCGATGAGAATCAGCATATGGTGTAAGTCATTTAACATTTTTATATTATTTTAATTCTTAATAATGAGTATATAAAGCTTCCATATTTAAATAAAGCAATAATTGTGTAAACAAATCAGCAGTTTTTGCTTTACAATTTAAAAAGTTATTTTATACATTGTGTTCACGATAAGAGGTAACAGTGAATAATTCCTATATCTAGTAGATACAAAAAAAATTTGAATAGTTTTTTATTCAACTAGAAATTTACCATCGGAAACTGCAGAGGTACATTTTATTTTACTTCAAACTCAATCGGAAGTAAACATGAATTTTTTTTTTTTAATGGCAACATGTATTTTTTTAATCATTTTCGTAATCTGCAGTTTTTTCTCTATACAAGAAAAATTGACTTACACCATGCTGATTCTCACCGGCTCAATTATTAAGAATAATTATTCGAAATCATTGATTAATAAACAGTATTGTTAATAGCTTTTATCTGAAAAAAACATTATTTATAAATTACACCTAATATGATTAATACATAATATAATATGATTAAGACTTGATTTTTCTTGAAAAAAAAAGTAATTCAGAAATAGTTTTTTACTGTTTGAGCCAAAATCTCATCACAAATAATATTGTTGTGAGACTCACCACAACACTCATTTGTTGAACTGCATTTAGGGTTTTCAATTGTGTTAGAGATGTTATGATGATAGATATTATAGTGACTTACCAGATTATTTTTCTTGATTCTTCTCTCTCTTCGAATAGAAATTAACATAATGTGAAGGTAAAAAATAAACAATAGAACAGTCACTGATAAGCACTATAATGGTAGCGAAATGTTCCAATAATTATTCAGCTGGTATGGGTCGGTTCATTGGTCACACAACACTTGGAAACTTGGGAAAAATACTTAAAATTAGTATCACAAGAAATTTGGTTGGTTATTCAAAAGGGAGGATGTGAAGATATTCTACTACGGTTGAGGCCGGCTCTCAGTTCCTATTAGTTTCCATCCCTTTTTATCTGGGCATAACTCTTCTTCTATATTTCTAGAATTCATAGCGTCATCTACATTGTCTCTCCAGCTTCTCCTAGGTCGTCCTCTCTTCCTCCGTTCATTGTAACACTTTCTGTGGCCATCTATTTTCTCCCATTCTTTTTGTATGTCCTAATCATGTCATTATCCTTTCCAGTCTAGATCTTCTACAACTTCTTCTCGGGCAATCCATTTCTGCGGCTAGCAGTTTTTGTTTATTGATTGCATTTAATTCCCACACTGCCGTACATCATCACACTTCGGACTATAGATTTGCAGATTTTTTTTTTCTTCTCTCTTTCGTTATATTCTTCGCTCCTACCTATAACTTTTCTGCCCTTGTTTATGCGTTCTTTTATTTTGTCACTACTGCTTCCTTTTTTATTCAAAATGACTCCTAGATATCTACATTTAGTTACACCTCTTATTACATTTGTTTCCAGTGGAAGGTCATTATCATTACAATTTATATTTCCAACAACGAGCTATTCGCATTTCGTTAAATTCATGGTGAGTCCTGCTTTTGTGTATTCCTCATGTAGCTTTCTAATCTTATTCATTTTCCGCTGTCACAACCTGATAGTCCTCAAAAAAAAAGGATAAAGTATGTCGTCTTCCACTCACAGTCTTCTACTTCTACACTTCTTCATCCATCCTTGTAGGATTTCGCTTAGCAACATTTTGAACAGAGTGGGTGATAAAAGACATCCTTGTCTTAGCCCTTTGGTCTTTTGGAACATTTCTGTAATATTGTTCCCAGCTTTTACTGTAGAATAGTTTTCTCTATAATATTCTACCTACCTTATCGCAAAAGTTCGTCGGTCAACTCAAAGTATCCCTATTTAAAAAAAAATTTTGGTAGCAAATTTGTACCAACGCACGTCTTCGATGGTTAATATAACAAATTAAATCCAAAAAACAATATTTTTCATTTTATTGAATATATTCGTACTTGAGTTTCGCTTGATATAAATTATTAAATTATTATATAATAATAATAATAATAATAAAAATTTTTATTTGGTTAAATAATTACAAACACAAAACTACATGAATTGCTAAGTCCCAAAAGTAACCAAAAAGGTGGAGATCAGCGACCGCTGATTTTTATCTCTACCTACGAGCAAAAATTCATCTACATTGTACAGAGCCCTCTGCGTAAAAAATTCTTTTGCCGCATTCATGAATTTACTAATTGGAAGGTTCTTTATTTCATTTGGCAAGGCGTTGCATATTTGTATCTGAAGATTAAATCCATCCGAACATTTGAGACGATTCTTATTTCTTCTTATTTTGTTTTTATTTCTTGTGTCATGTCCATGGTTCGCTGTATTCCCACAATGTCACCTTCACTTCTTATCCTCATTGCACTAGCAAAAGCATAGGCCGATGGAAGAGTCAATATATTCAAATCGCAGAAAATCAGTCGGCAGTGCGTTTTACTAGATACGCCCTCCAGTGCCTTTATGGCTTGTTTCTGCAGTATGAAAACTTTTTTTATTTGTGTTGCGTTACCCCAAACCAGGAGACCATATATCATCTTTGCATGAAAGATTGACCAATAGACAGTTTTTGCTGCTTCTTTCCCAACTGTCTCTCTAATTCTTCTTATGACGAAAATATTTTTACTAAGCGAATTTATTAAACCGGCAACGTGCTCATTCCAATTCAGCAGAGTATCCATTGTAACACCCAAGTATTTTACCAAACATCTATCTTCTGGTTTTGTTCCTCTACATGATTTAATGTTTACCTTTTTTTTTCTTGGTTTAATACAAGTTTGTTTGATGTAAACCAATTCACCACTTCCTTTTCACTCTCCTCTGCTCCCTCATCGTCCTCCATGATCTGCGCAGTATCATCCACATGCAACACGGTCTCACCGCTTACACTATTCGGTAGGTCATTGATGTACCAGACAAAGAAGAAGGGACCCAGAATGCTTCCTTGAGGTACCCCACCAGTAACCTCCAACTCCTCCCCGAACTGTCCATTCCAAAGTACTGTTTGCTTTCTGTTCTGCAAGTAAGATTCAATTATTTTAAAAGAATTTCCCCTGAAACCATAATGTTGTATTTTTTTCAAGAATATGTCATGTTCCATCATATCAAATGCTTTTGTTAGATCATAAAATACAGCTCGGCATTTTAATTTATCTTCCCACACATCTCGTATATTGACGATGTTAGCCTTAAAATTGCATCAGTGGTATTCTTTCCTTGTCTGTAACCAAATTGTTGTTTAGAGAAGATTTCTTTTTCTCGTAAAAAGTCCACAAAGTGACTATACAAGATTTTTTCAAACACTTTTGACAGTATCGGCAGTATTGATATAGGTCGATCGTTGTTTATCTCATTCTCGTTTCCCTTCTTATGTATCGGTATCACTTTGGATACATTCAATGTATCTGGAAAAATGCCCTCACTTTGATTACATCATCATAGTCATTGATTACATCTCGCAGTATCTCCGCTATGTCATTCGCTACCAGCTTTATTATTTTCGCATTCATGTTGTAAATGTCATATGTTGCTGTATTCTTCAGTCTTCCGATTATATTTACTATTTCCTGTCCTGTAGTGGGTTGCAAAAACAATGAGTTTACACTGATTGATATCGCAGAGCTCAAATATTGTGTGGCTTCTCTTGTTACCAATGTATCCTTCGTTCTTAACTTCTCAGCTATACCAGCAAAGTATGTTCCAAAATCGTTTGATGTAAGAGACGAATCACTAGGAGAGACCTATTTTCTTCCACTTTCCTTGTCGATTATTTTCCATGTGGTTTTTGCTTTGTTATCTGACAGGAAAATTTGTCTTGCATTAAATTGTCTTTTGTATTCGTTCAATTTCTTATTGAATGTCTTTCTCAAATTACTGAAATTTATCCTGACTGCCGTCTCACAACCACCCCTGCATTTTAAATGCAATGCTTTAACTTGTTTGCGAAGATTCAAGAGTTCGGGTGAGAGTCTAATCCTTTTATCCCCAACCTTGCACGTTTTAAAGTGGAAATGCAGCTTCAGCCTGTTCTTGTATTGCTTTGTTAAGCATATGAAATTTTGTGTTTGGATCAGTTTCACTGCGAATTGATGTCCAGTTCATGCTTCGAATTGCTTCCACGAATTTCCCGACAGACCTGACCGAAATAGTATATAATATAATACGATATATGGGTCATTCTCATAGAATATGCAAGTCAATGTCCCATCTCTATTTCTTTTCATATATGACTTAATTATTCTTTTTTACAAAAGCGTTTCTAAGAAAGCAAAGTCTATTGTTTGATAAGCTAAACATATAAACGAAAAATTATTATTTTTAGGGAAATATCTAAGTCACGGTAGCTGAGATCTCAACTCCGTGCCTTGTCCCTCTCTGCAATTTTGAAAGAACATTTCTTTTTTAATGATTTATAATCAAAATCATTCTCATAACGGCTTCACTATTAATTTACTTAAATATAGTTAAATATGAAAACGTGGTCTGTACTATCCTAATATATTGAAAATATTATTAAATAAAATTATTAGCTCTTGAAAATAATATAAATTAGAATTATCAATGTTGAGCTACAGGACACATATAAAACACATTTTTTAAACGAGCTTTCGAAAAATGACTTTTTCTTTTTCAAGTTTAATATGAATTGAAAAACAAAAACAATGACAATTACAAAGCAACTATAAATTATATTAATTTAAAATATTAATATTTACCCGACAACTTGATCAGAATGATAATATGAAATCCCGGTAATGAATGAAAAAATAAAGAAGACGCATGAATTAACAATTCTAATAAGTTGTCGTGGATTAAGAAAAACCAATGGTGAAAAACTTAACCCCAATATTTGCAAAGACTGTAAATGCTACTCAGTCCCTCCATATCAGTCTTCCTGTTCATTGAGTTCCTATCATTCTTACTTAAGTCCTACAAAGAACGTATCTTACATGAGATGATTGAGATAAAGAAAGATAGGAACTCAATGAACAGTGTCACTCACCAAATTTTGTCAAAGAATATCTTTTATACTCCCTTATATTCATGAATTTTTTCGATTTTTTTGAAGTGGTGGAACAATATGACAAAAAATCTATTTTCGATAGATTAAATTATTTGGGCTTTATTTTATTAGAATTTTTAATGCGTTAATCTTTTAAATAGGTAGATACCAACGGCAAATTTTTTATTATATAAAGAAAACGCTAACAAGTTCTGTTTTTTTTAATCATGCGGACGGACAGACAGACACGGAGCCAGATCATAAGGCTTGTTCCTATACATTGTATAGAAGCCTAAAACTACGAATGATAAGAGCATTAGGTTTCATCTAGATTTTACTTAAAAAGTCAAAAATTGGTTTCAAATTCTTAAAATTTTCATTTATCGTACTGGCCTTGTAATAAAAAATTCAATTTAATTTCAATTTTCAAAAATATTTACTTTGAAAACATACATGGCCAGTCTGATAAATAAAACTTTTAACAATTTCAAAAGCATTTTTCGACTTTTTAAGTAAAAGCTAGATGAAATCTAATGCTCATTCGTATGAGCATTAAATCTCATTCGTAGTTTATATTTCTTCATTATTTTTGAGTCTTAAATTTTTTTTCTCAAATAATTACTAATGCAGGAATTTGCATAAATAAGTTTTTACATGTTAATTTCCTATATGTTCGGCTAACTCATTCGTCACCCTGTATACCTACTAGTTTTCACAATTTCGCTGCAAATGATAAATTACATTGGTTAATAGCTAAATTTGTGATTTTGAATTTACAATAAAGCGAAAACGGCACTAGATATCAAAAAATCGAGCAAAAAAATTTCCCCTCTTTCCCCACACCGTTTACCTCAACGCCCAGGAATTTATTGTGAGAATCTATATGCAAAATTTCAGATCAAAATAAATACTACTTTACTTCCGCAAAAAAAAGAGTCAAGTGACAAATATATAAGTTTGTTTAAATGCAAAATTACAGAAAAAAAATTGTTCTACCACTTCAAAAAAATCGAAAAAATTCATGAGTATAAGGGAGTATAAAAGAAATTTTTTAAGAAAATTTGGTGAGTGACACTTTTCCGAAAGGCGTTAAAAAATAAGATTTAAATTTTATTTCTTTCGCCAAATTCGGGTTTTCGTTTAAGAATCATGACAAAAGTATTTTTTCATGTCTTTTACTCCTAAGAATTAGGAAAAAAATCACGTAAATGAGAAAGTAAAAATTAACAAAACTAACTTTAAATAACATGAAATTTCAAGAAATAATGTTTCAATCGTCGTTCAATATCAATCATTTTTTTAGAAAATTTGATTCCTAATAATATTCTCAAAATTAATCTATTAAATTATAATAGTATATTATGTGCCGAGGTAGAAAATGTTTTATTATAGCCGAGCGCTAAGACAGTTTACTGAGGGGCAAAGCGGCGAAGTTAATTCCCGCAGCGCGAGGTTATAATGAAGCTTAACACAGAGGTATCAAAAAAATATACATATAGATACATCATATCAGCGAGGTAAAAAAAACTGCAGTTAGTTATCGATCCATTTCTGAATAAAAAATAATCTGATCTTAAGTTAAAAATATGTACTTACAAACAATATCAGGAAAAAAAGACTTAATTTATTGTAATTAGTTTAAACTAAAAGAAGTTTATAATAGCAAATTTAAACAAAACACGAAATTTAATAATAGTTGACCGAATGTTAATCAACATAATTGAATAATTGTTGAGATTGAGATCAATAATATCTACATTTGTAGCGACGGGTTCGGGGATTTTACATAGCATCAGTATACAAAAAAATATAATAATTGGTTAGGTTCGTATCCAGGATTGATATCTGCTAAAATTTTATTAGTAGTGCATAAACAAAAAGAAATGCATAAACTTTAATAGAAGACAGCTGTTTCATGATATCATAAGTAATAACTTATCAATTTTCATCGACTCGACATATAAAACTTTCACGAACGTAAACAATAAATGCTTTTTTGTTCGAGTGCCATGGACATATACAGGGTGTTCCCGGATACACTTTACATAATTTTAGTGGTGATGGTGATAGAGGACACTTTTCTAAGAAAAATATTTAACAATAACAAAATTATTTTTCTAAATTTACACTCGAGAGTTAGGCCTCTTTAAAGCATTTTTATTAATTTCCACCTTCACATTGCCATAGCTCGGAAAATATTGATTTTTCAGTAAAAATGGTTAAGTGCTTTTTTAAAGAGCGTGAAATAATCTACACACTAGAGTTAAACCTTTATTGTCTAAAATAAACGGCTTTCGAGTTATGAATTAACCCTTTCAGACACGAATTATGAAGGGGTTGTAGGAAAAAGTTCAAACTCAGCATGTGAACTTTTTTAATTTTTTGAAAATTTTTCATGTTTGTTAGATTACCCTCAAGTTCCATAGTAGTCAGATATCAACTGTCCTTTGTGTAGTGGACATGGTGATTTTCTTATCACGTTTATCGGAAATTGGAGAGATTCTATGAAAAAAAAATTATTTTATTAAATGCACACAACATTATATAAAGTAAAAAAAATATTACATACTTAAAAAGTATTAACTTCCAGAAGAAAATTAAACACAAACTCGAACACAACTACGTGCTTTCAGGTTTAAAACATAAGACAAAATAAATTTATTAAAGGATAACAATAAGTCCCAAAAGTAATGCAATCTTTCAGGAGCCAAGCTGACTAGTCCTCGGAGGAGATCAACTTGATTGGCATTCTACATATAGCTACTACTAGCCATAATTTTGTCTTAAACTTATGTCCTCTCTACAGGACGCTGTGCCTGAAAGGGTTAAGGAAATAAAAACATGTTGAAAATTTCGAACTTTTTTTTCTTGTGTTTTTTTAAATCGCTGTATTTTGTAAACGAAAGATTTTGCAAAAAATCTGACGTCCCATTCCGGATAAGAAATTTAACTGAATATAACTTTTGTCTAGTAAAAATGTTTGAAAAACCAATCTATTTCACAGAAAAGCAGAAAGTAATAAAAAAAGCAGCTACAAAACAAAAAGTTAAATTCTCAAAATTAAAATTTTTAAAAATGGAAAATTGTAAAATTATTTTATTTCTTTATTTACACCCTGCGTAGTTGCAGATAATCGTCTATTAATATAGGGCAATCATTTATTGTAAGTTGCAGATTAGTAAAACTCAATTAAAGGAAGAGTATACCTAGGTGAAAATCTACTATAGAAAACACAAAAGATAATAGTATACTTATAGTTAATTAGGTAGTTTAAAATTTATATGTATATATAAGACTAATATCAAAATAATAATAATTCCTTAATTATAAGATAATATACATTATTATATTGGCTTAATAAATAATAATGAATAAATCTGCACTCTAACTTCATGAAAGGTGCTTATTGAAATAAATTATTAAGAACTTTATATGATGAACGATTTTCGTGAATGTATCTCCATCAGAAAATCAAGATAAGTAATAAAAATTTCTTACAGGTAGTTAGGTATTTACACTTTAATTTAATGTCATATGCGTGTATAAGTGCAACAGTTTGTAGAAGAGACGTATTCCTCCGTGTAGCACGCAACAGGGCGTGCAGGATATGCTGGAACCATCACGGCACATTTGGGGGCCCACCATCACTTTCTGCTGGAAGTTGTAAGTTTATATTATTCTGCAGTTGCTCGCGAAGTCTTCTAAAGTATTTTATTTTGACTGATTTATCAAACATTTGTATCGGTGGTTTGTTTTAATATATCATGTGATGTGAAAATACTTTAAGGAATGCTAATTGTTAATTATCTAATTAAACGTAAGTCATCTAAATTAAAAAGTTTTAATTTTGTTATTTATAATAAATAGTTTCAAACAGACCTAAACGCCACCCTTAAAACGTGACAGTAATAACTGCGTAGTTGCCTTCTCTTGACATTTCAAAAATAAATACTATAGGTAATATTTTAAAATTTTTAAATTTGGTACATTACCTTATACATAAACAAGTATATCCTATAGTCAAAACCAGCAACTATCGTTTTAAGAAGTCACCTGTTCTTGGCGCGTTGTTAATTTTGTATTTTTAATTATGTGGTATAAGAAATCCTGATTGTTATTGGACATATTTGCATTGACACTATAATAATTATTAATAGATGAGGAAAAGAGTTACCCTTAAATAATAAAATTTTGTAATTTTTTTAATTATATTTAAACTTTAGCAGTGATTCTACTGTAAATTCTACTGTTTTGAAAATATTTGTTAACAAATTTTTTTTAAACTTTCGAGATATTATGCTTAAATCAAGAGGAAAGCAGATTTGGTGTAAGGTATACCTGACCTAGCCTAGCTAAGGGAGATTTGCAATAAAATGAAAAATATCCAATTTAATCAACAGGTTTTAATAATAATCATAATTTTGGTACATTTTCTACAAAATATAAACGAAAAATGGTAAACTTGTACCATAGACAAACACAAAATTAAATATTTTTAAAAACCTTGCCAGTAGGCTTTATTTTAATATGGTACCATAATAAGGCCTATCACTTTAACATATTAAAATAATAAAATTATACGTAATATTATTTGGTATTTGAAATCAATAAACACATAAAATGCAACAACTAAACATTCTTTAAAAAAGAGTATTAATTACAACGCATTGGGCACTCAAAATCATCGATTTCTGACCACGTGACTCGTTTAGAAGGCATCGGCCTAAATCACTAAAAATAACACTCAATAATTTAGTAATAAATATCCCTACTAATTATTTACATTCGTAATATCTGAAAAGTACTGTAAAATACATTATAAAGCAAACAAACTTTGATACCATATTAAGACTATGGTAAATTTAGTAGGCCTTAATAAGCGCACACCACTTTATGTAAGAAAAACAAAATAAAAAATATTTGAACCGCGATACGATATTCAAATTTTTAAGATCATCGAAGCATGTACTTAGAAAGATTTAATTTTATATGGCTAACTGTGATATTACAAAAAATATTTACGATTTATTTGAACCGATTTTTACTATTTGGGGCTGCACGGTCTCACTTAATGATAAATGATGTAACACTGGGGGCTACAAATGGGATATTCAGCTCCCGCAAAATTTTAACAACTTCTAAAAGCAATAGGTGTCTGTAAGTGTGATATCGAGCAAGGGAGGTTATTTTAAGTACGACTTTTGTTGCTTAGGCTTTATTAGGGTATAGGCCTTATTACGTGCAGTTACCTTATAGTACAAAAATTTATTACAACAAAGTAAGGAATGTGTTGGGAATAAATTTTAGAAATTTTCACTAAATGAAATTATAAATTTGAAAACTTTATTATTTACAGTTTACTCAGGTATTTACAGCTTGCGTCGTATTCTTATTTTTTCTTCGGTATCTCTAATAGTGAATATCGTAAAGTTGCCTGAAGATACTTTGACTAAAGGAAGTGTATACACTTTAACTAACGGAAGAAAGTTGCTAGCACTTTCTTAAGATTCTAATTCTCTAACCACCAGTCTACAACCGACCAACCGTGTTCTTTTAAGAGAATACTATTGCTAACATTTTTTTAGAGTTGCCATTAGATTACACACTTTTTTAACAATATAGTATACAGGATACTCCAAAATAAATGTCTGAAAAGTCATAAGCTGAAATAACATTCGAAACCTCCAAAAAATTTGATATAAACGTAGCTAAACGTTTTTCTATAAAAACCGCTGCGAAAGAGTTAAGTATGCGGCCGTACTTAAAAGGATTGTGAAGTACTATATATATGCCTGGTATTTTCAGACGAATATTAAGTTGAATGATAACATTAGAGAAGGTGCCGAATCATGTGTGAACATGAAAGGTAGTTGCTTTGATAAAAACAATATTGCATTAGTAGGTTCTTTTGTATGAAAATGATGATGTTAAAGAGCAATAACAATAATCTATAATTTAAAGGTTTGTTCTTGTACGAAGTTAATTCTTAAGGTATTTAAGTAGTACTTCTTTGTTTTGTATAAGTATAGTGAAATTATTTTAGTTTATTTTTATTATTGGATGACATGTTTCGTGTAATTTTTAGACATTAACAAGTCCCCAAAAATTTAATATAAATAATTGATCACGATAAAATATTAATAAAAGTTTACTTTGAATTTCAAAAATATTTCACTAATCAAACCATAATAATTGCAATTATTATTTAATTTTAGAAGACTTGATAATGTGTAAAAATTACACGAAACGTGTTGTCAATTAAAAAAAATAAAATATTTTTGCTATACCAAACGATGAAATACTATTACTTTAAATATCTTAATATTCTATAAAATTATTTTATATTTCGGCCCAATACATTGATAGTTCAAAATCCCTTATTTCAATTTTTTTCAATTTTTATTTTCTTTATGTGGGGGCTCTCATATTTGTTTAAAGGATTATAAATATAGCATTTTCTGCAATTTAGAAAAGGACCCCGCCCATTCCTTATGAAAATGCGGCATCGGTCAAATTAGCTAAAAATTGAGTATGATGTTTGTTCTTACTATCCTGAACAAAAGTCTCAATGGGCATAATGCTCAAAAATCAAAAGTTTTTAAGTTACATAAGGTCAAAGGTAAGAAGGTGACAAAGTGATTTAGGAAATCTGACACTCTTCAAAATTTTTAAGTGATATTTTAGTATTAATATTGAAAAAGTGGAATATCAATGATTAGATAAAAAAATGCTTTATTGGAAGAAGAGCACAAAAATTTAATACTATTATGGTATTCTAATAAAGAAGGTTTAATCTGGACGTCCATATTGGTTTCCAATATTTTAGAAAAGATCAAAAATCAAAAAGAGTTTTAGTAGTGGAACTGTAATGATTTCGGCTGCATTTTGTTGTTATTCAAAAATTCCAATTTGTTGTATATATTTTCAAAAATTTGTTAGTACAATTTCAGTTGCCTGAACAATGATTCTGCCAAAAACAGTTATAATTAGATTTTCAAAAAAATTCATTTATTGTTTCACATAGCACGTGTAGTGCCTACATGGTTTCAACAAACGGATACTGCAATAATTTACCCAGTAAGATTTACTTATTTAAATCTTATAGGGTAATTTGGAGTAATTTGGCTTGTATGACTCGAAGGAAGAAAACAGTATAATTCAGTACAACAGTTGGAAGCAGTATTTAGTATTTACTTAGTTTAAAATAAGAAACAATACAATTTTTGATAGCGAGATTAAACTAATTTTAAACGTTAGTTTTTACGATTTTTTTAATTTTCATATTTTTATATTTTGATTAATCCGTTTCTATGATTTGTATTAAAAAATATAGGTTTGTTTTTCATACTTATATAATCATTTCGCAAAGAAAATAAATTTATTTCAATATTTTTTGATTTTTTTAGTAATCTTTTTCTCTCTTATTAGTTCAATTTTGCTGATGGTATGTATTTTCTTATGTGTCTGTAAAAATATCTATCGTTTGACGTGTGTCACTGTTAAAAAAAAGAGTAGGTAAACTAATAAAATATGTGGGGAAAGTTAAACTAATACTGGAACTAACTGAACACAATTTCCAAAAAATTTAAGCACTCATCTAAATTGCTATTCAAACTTGTCTATAAAAGAAAAAGTCTAGGGTAATAAATAGCTGAAGACCTATTAAAAGATTTTTTCTCAAAATGTTCCATGATTTACCTTTAATCTGTAGCTACCATGTGTCGCTAATCTGTGGTAATTGTCAAATTTGTTTTTACTTTTATTAACCCAATGAAATTTATTAGCGTTTTTTTTGCTTTGCCCATTTAACCATAATTCAATAATATAAATTGGTATATATTTTTGTTTAATTTTCTGTTTTTTTTTTTTTGAATAAACAAAATCAGTTTCCAGTATGAACCCAATCGGTCAATTATTACAATTTACTACAAAATTGTATTTAATTAGTCATGAATCAATACTTCTTATATTAAGGTTTTAATATTCATTCTTATTCAGGATAATTATTTTTGATAACAGTAATAGATATAAGTAATGAATATAGATTTGTCAATTCGAATAGGAATGTATAGATTCGTTCATGATTTGTTTTTATCAAAAATTATTTTTACTCGTATCTTAATATTATCTTCAATGATATAAAGTTCTACCTTTTTTATCAATAAAGGGTTCTGAAAAATTTTATATTACTCGATGACGTCAAAAAGTAGGTGGAACTTTTGTTTCATTGTACTGAAAGCCTCCAATCATGAAACCGTAAAATATAATAATACCTCGTCCATATTTGAAAATTATTCTTATTATAACAAAAATAAGTCCGGTTGCCATTTTGATATAACTTAAATACACAGTAAAATAATTATTATGAGCCTTAACTATTTATATATTATATTTGAACAGCGGATTTCATCCTGCCATTACAAATTGCAAAAGTTAAGCCAGTTGCTTTTGCCAAATACAGAATAATATTTTTTACAAAACGCGAATTAAATTAAAAAGATTATTATTAAATATGTAAAAATACGGCGTTTTTAAAATTTCTAAAAATATTTAAAACATTGTACCTACATTATTTGAATATGAATTAAATAATATGTAATTTACATTATTTGAAATTTTAAATTAAGCGAATTTTAGGCCCAAAAAGGACATTTACATGTCTTTAAAAATAAAAAACTAATTTGATAAAAATATTATTACCCTATAAGGTAACTTGAGGTTGGCAGTCTGGAATACTTGAATATTGTGAAGTTTACAGTGATGAAAACGATCATGTTTAGTTAATTTATAAAACCACTACATATATCGATAGGATTCAAATTGACAAATTGACACCCACTTAGTTTGCCTTTTCAAATTTAGTATTTCAGTCACGCTAACATTTTTTATAAGATTTGCAAAAAATATAAAAGCAAATACTATTACAAAATATACTATAACTTATAATATCATTAAGTATTTTTATTATTTTAAGCTTAGCAATATAAGATAATTTATATTTGGCTGTATGGATAATATTATGTATAATTTATTGGCAAATAATAAGATGAATAACACATTGCTAAGTAGCTAAGAATCCGAGATTCCTAGTTCGGTTATGGGCGATTATATGAATTTCATTAACGACGAACCACCGAGGTAATCTTTCATGAAAAACTTTCTAAACGAAGTGGTCACAAAACTCTCATTAGGGTCGAAGAATATTTTTCTACTGAATATTTTGTTTCCGGACATTTTACTTTCTGACAAGTCGCTCTTGAAAATTAAGCTGTTAAAATGCTTATATGACTTTATATTAAAAAAATTCAAAATTTCTGTAAGCATAAAAAATTAGTGAACTATTTTAGAACCAAATGTATAATTTTAGTAACAATAAATTCAGGAGTGATAGTAAAATGTCACTGACAAAAAAAAACAAAATGTGGAGTCAATTTTAAAAAAATTGAATATTTTTAGTTGTAATTTCTTAGATCTTACAATGCCTTTGTAATGCCACGCGACGGCAAGTAGCAAAACAAAGTAGTGTTAAACTTTTATTAGGCATACCTACCCCACGCTTTATATATTTTATTTCCAAAATGATCAGTATATTATGCTACAATAAACAATTTTTGTTTTATAGAGATTGTATAAACTTAATTTGGTGATGGTAATATTTTGAGAACTTTTATAAAACCAAAATTGTTCATTGGTTGGTTTAAAAAATATTAGTTTTTAAAATCGATGATGATTTTATAATTTCATCTTTACTAGAAAATATTTAAATTACAGCTCAGATTCTTAAAACATTAAGAACAATTTATTGTGAAGCAGGAAAGTAACTTCACATTCACCGTTTAATACCGTTTAGACATAATACGAAATGACTGTACAAATATAATAGCAGAATTTTCATAAAAGTAGATATAATATAAGGACATATCAATCTGTCCAAAAGATACCCGTTGTTGAGGATAAAATATCGTGATCCATGTGTTCTAACCACAACAATGGGTATTCTCTGGCTAAAGCCACATTTTTTCTGTCATTAATTATAAGAAGTGTTGAGGCAATCAACAGGAATAGCAGCAAAACAAAAGAGCATGGCGATAACTGAAAACGTGATAACATACAACAACATGCCTTTTGTTAAATCTTAAATCTGGTTCAATCTAGTTAAAACTAGACTTGTGTTCAATATTAGTCTGAAAGGCAAATTAATAATAATAATTAATAACTAATATTTATGTCTACGACACTGCATATCTATTAACAACCAGGGCCGGATTGGAAACAAATTATTTACCGGAATTCGCAGCCGGCCACCGGCCCCCATCACGTATTAAGCCTACGGCCTACCGGGAACATCCCGATTTCCCGGTGAACCAATCCGGGCCTGAACCCAACTCAATTGATAATTTAAACAGAAGGATATCTAAATTTTTTTTTACTAAATTTTGTAAGAAGCAAATTACGCTATATGGTGATAATTTATCGTTTGTGTTTGGTTACTTAACCAAAACTAAAAACGATTGTTTAAACAATTGTTGACTCGAAAATACAACGAACCAAGTAATTGACTGTGCCCAGTCAGAAAAATAATAGTATTTATTCAAAAATCGGTACGACACTTCCTAATAGCCAGACACAGCGACCACTTACGTGACAATGAATAATATACATAATATTACTTATATTATTTTTGATGTTTTCACAGTTATAATTCACAATTTGTAAGATACAAGGAATGACAAATTATTGTTATCGAGTATAGAAAATCTTTTAAATTTCTAACGTTTGCTATTGACTTGAGAACAGGTTGAACTAAATCTTGAATAGGAACAGATAACATTTTGTTACAATTTTGCCACTTTAGAAAAACATCACTGTGCAAAAAGTAAAACTAAGCGGATTTTCCATTTGTTTAAAAAAAATCATTCGAAAACTCTTTGATCTCTATGGCTAAACTCCGACGGTGAACAATAATCGTAGTCCGTCTCAGTAATTTATTCCAAAATTTCAGATAAATATAAAATGCCCAGTGCAAATTATTTACAATATACCTGTGATTATCGGCTTAATTTGAAGGGTAGAAATTTTTTATAAAAATTACTTTGTAAGGTAACCCTTCTTGACCATTTAGTATGAAAAAGTCATTGAATATAGTTTAATAAATCTTAGAAATATATAAAAAATGATTAGGTAGAAACAATTTAACCAAAATTGACAAACAGAAAATTTTCGTTCTGCGTGGTGAAAATAGGAATTTTACTAATATTAGCGGATATTAGTGAGCAAGTTGGGTATGACAGATGTACTATAAGTAGATTTTTGAAAAAATATGTCATTAGTGGCAATACAAAGCCACTTCACATAGGGAATTCGAAAAGAAAAACCACGAAATCGCAAGATCGAATGCTTCGCAAATGGGCGTTAAAAGATCGCTCCAAATTTCGAAGACAATTAAGAAAACAGTAGAAAAATGAACTTGGCGTAAATATTAGCCCAAAAACTGTTGGTAATCGTTTAGTTGAAGTCAAATTACGTGGTAATACTTCTGTCAATAAACCGCTTTTGACAAAAAAACTGAAACAAAAACAGTTAAAATTTGTCAAACAATATCAAAATTGGACAGTAGATGATTGGCATAGACCCATCTTTTCAGGTGAGTCAAAATATTCACTCCATGGGTCGGATGGAAAAAAATATGTGCGGTGAATTCAAACCGAACGTTTATCGGACAAATGCACTATACAAACAATACTAGGTCGACATATAATTATTACATGGGGTTGCTTTTTTCTACCTGGATTTGGCAATAGAAGGGTCGTTAAATGTAAAACAATACATCTGAATTTTAACATTCAGTTTGGAGTCATTGGTTTTAAATTTATTTGGTGAAAATTAAGAATGGTATTTTCAGCAGAATAATGCAAGCTGCCATAATGCAAAAACGATAAGTAATAGTTTTGCTAACAATTTTTTTTTTTTAAATAAATTAATTAGGTAATGTTGTGAACACCTTTAACTAACAAATTATTGAAAAATATGAAATTAATTAAACTGGATGTTGGAAATAGTGGGTTTTTTGGGCCCTACTCAAATAAAATTACTCTATTGATATATTTGAGTAGGACCCAAAAAACCCACTATTTCCAACATCCAGTTTAATTAAGACTACAGGGTCGAGAAAACTTCTTTATATTATGAAATTAATTGTTTTTTGTTTTGCCTAGGAGTCGAGTTATTTCATTAATAGCGGTATTTATGCAATCAATTAAGCAGGTAACAGTCCTGATTTAAAACCAATTGATAACCTTTTGGTCATTATGAAGAGGTTTGTGGTGGTCAATATTTGTAAAAGTGTACCTGACCTAAAATAAGCCATAAAATTTGTTTGCAACAATAATTTAAGTGATGACTACCTACACTACCTGGTCAAATCAATGTCGCACCGATTAAGGGATGTAATAAAGGCCAGGAGGAGGCTCGATCAAATATAAATTATTTTTTTTATTAATAATTATATCATTAATAAACACTTCATTACATGAATTATCATTTAAAAAATTATTTTACTATATATTTTATATAAAATTCTGGATCAAAAATATACCTGAAAAAGGTGCTTTAGGGTCGTATTCACTAAATTATCCCTTAGTCAAAGATCTCTTAGTTAAGGACAGGGTACTTGAAGGGATCCATTAAAAAACCCATTCTCTAATTCATCCTTCAGGTAAATTCTTGTACCTGGCAGTTGTCGTTAACTAATGACGAGGCTAATGTTTTTAATCGTAACAGTACACGTGGGGTATACGAGTAATGTGTTCTCATTGGTTGATTTAAAAAAATAACCTATAAAATAATTGACGTTTAACGTCAAGAAACAATAAACGACAATTTGTAATTTAAAAAAATTTGAAGTAGGGAAGAAGAAAAAAAACACTGTTTTTTTTAGGATAACAATATGCAAATTAGTTGAATAATTTATAAATTTATATAACATATATAACATATAAAATAATAATTATTTCTTAAATATTTTTTAATATTTAAAAAATAAAAATTCATTAAACAAAAGAATAATATTATTACGAGCGCGTCTTCCTAATCCTAAATAGATTATTGTTTATTTCTTCGTTATTCAATTCTTCTTCAATTTCTTTAAAATCATCATCTAAAATTTTACAATTTAGTAATTATTGTTTTACAACAAATATTATCAAATTTTTAACAATTAGTACTACTTCCAGGGGCGATGGTAAACTCAGCCGCTTAGTAGAATTGGGTTCTAATCTCGTTGGTAAACTCAGCCTGGTAAAATTTTTTTGCCTAAATCTTCATAGGTAAACTCAGCCGGGCGACTCTAAGCTAAGCGCTAATATTTGGTAAAAGTTAATCCTACTTAATGATAGTGGCACTTTAAAGTACGCCCTGTATGCAATATTGACAGAGCCGTCCTAAGATATTCCTAATAAAATTAGGGAATAACGAAACCTCCCCATAGAGAGGGGGGGGTTACATGGATGCGTGACGTATAATATTTGAAACTTTGGGGTCTCAGTTGATTACCAATTTTTTAAAGACTACAGTAAAAGGAGATACTCGCGCGAAGACATGGATCGGTTATGTAGGTTAGTTTTAGTTTATGATTTTTTTTCAGCAAAATTTGCTAAAAACAAATTTAGCAAAAACAAAATTGAATGAACCAATAACATATGCGTTAGAAATTATATTCTTGGTTTAATTATAACTTCGTAACCAGGGACGGGTTCAACCAACTCCAATGTGTGATTGGATACACAGTTGATTACAAATTTTATTCCAAATTTTAAAATATTAAAATTGGTAATACTATCAACTGTAGCAGTTTATGTCACTGATAGTAAGTTGTTCAGAGTTTTACCAAAGCAAAAGTGGTAAATGTTCTTGGAGATGTTCTGTACGATCATACGAACTTTTGTACGAACTTTTATGGTGGGCGTAGAATATCGAATTTCGCGTTGTGATCTTAAACATATTACATATTTGCCCATTGATTTAAACTATTTACTCGATAAACGTTAAGAAGTTGAATCGTCAAATAATAAGTAATAATTATTATTAATAAGTAAGTAATTAATTGAAAGTAATTATCGTAATTTATTACCATTGTTACCAGAATAATCAAAATAATCAAGCTTTTTTTGGCTTTTTTTTTGAGTCTAACTTTTATGTATTTTTTTTATTTTTGTGACTATGCCTATATAGCTTAAGCCTAAGCTTAATCCGATTAAAATTATTTAGGTAATCTAAGGGGATTTAAACTACCAGGCTGAGTTTACCTATACGGCTTAAGGTTAAGCTTAATCTCCAAGGATTAAAACGGATTAAAATATCTAAAGCGCCTGAGTTTACCTCTGCCCACTTCCAGATTATGCAATTGCTTGATGTTATGTATAGTATTCTGCACGCATAAACAATTTTGGTTACAAATGTGGGGTGGCAATTCATTGCTCTGTCCTTAATAAATATAATCAATTTATTAATATTTCTTCTTAAAAAAGACGTAGTAGGAAATCGTTTCATAAAGAACGTTTTTACACTTTATAATTTTTGCGTATATTATGCGCTTAATGAGTAATTCGTCAAGAAAATTATTTAATTGAATATTTATTTTGACAATAAATTCACTTTTCAAGTTTCAAGTTCACATTGACTATTACAAATAACACTTCAATTTTCTTAAAGACACCTATTGACCATCTCTCAGTTAAGAGATCAAGTTGGTATATTTTGACGCTAATTCTGGATCCTTTCTAGTTACAGAATAAGCAAATTCTTATACCTGAAGAGATCCCTCACCACTCGCCAGGTAAAGATCGATCTTGAAGAGCGGTATCTTATTAAAGAATTACAGAATAGGTTTTGTCCTTAATATCCTTTAAAAGTTAGAGAATACGACCCTTATTTTGCAGAGAAGTGTTTTGCTGGTTATTTATGCAATATATATTTAAATTTAATAATTTTCTACATATTATAGTAGGACAATCATAAACCATAAGAATTAGTTCTATGTTAATAAAACATGTAAGGAAAAATTAAGAATAACTTCGGATAAACAACACCGATGGATGGTGGGAATCTGCAGAGATGACGCGTGAATAAGAACTACTGGCTTGTAGTGTGATATTGGATCATCAAAAGCTAAGAGAAGAAAAGCTCTACGAAAAATCACCTGGTCCTTCAGGTTGGGGTATTGCAACAATTTCAATTTTTATTTTTGAGTGGAGTGAACACTTTCCCTTAGTGCTTGTTCACAATGAACGTATACGTAAGATGTATATAAGATTTAAAACTATAAGTACAAATAAAAGCTTAGTGGAGTATCTTAAATCTTAAACTATACAACGTTGAAAGTTTTTTTGCACATAACAAAATAATTCCAGTATTATTCAATATTCGATTATAAGGTCTTGTTTGTATTTGTAATTCTTACGTTTTATATATTTCTTATGTCTTAGGTAGGTACATTTGTGAACAAGGACTTATCTATGGGGCATTCCACGCCAAATCGGACACCATTTTGCTTTTGCATCTCGGATTTTTTTGAATTTTTTTTGCTATTAGTAGGGTAATTCCGGGATAGACAGCCATACGGGAGAGTTGGCCATAGCCAGTAGTTTTTAGAAATACCAACAGATTGCAATACCAGACCATTTTCTGTATTATGTTATGATAGAACGTTGCTAGAAAGTTTTAGAAAGTTGCTGCAACGTGTTAAAATTCTTCTTAAAGACAATAAAAATACGATATGTTAAATATTTTCAGTGAATAGTTATAATTAGTGGTCAGATATTGTACTGCAATATTTATAAGTGGTGTATATTTTTTATTCAACAAGTTTGCGGAGGCCAATATTTCAGAAAGGCCAATAACAATATATCGGAGGTCAGAAGTGTGGCAAGTCAAATCGGAAGGAAGAAGTAAAATGAATTAAAATGATCTTTTTAAGTTAACATGGCCATCTCTACCGCACACTTTGGGATAGATGGCCAAGACCTGTATATTTTTAATATTTTTTTGTATTTTTGTGAATTAAGTTTTGTTAAATTTATCGATAGTTACAAGTTATATAAATAATGCTTTAAGATTCCATTAAAAAAAAAGAAACCATCATTTTGTCTTTTTATGATTGTTTTATCTACCAAATTAAAAACTATGGCCAACTATCCCGGACTTACCCTACTAGTTGAGACTAGCCTCATGACTTTCTTGGATTTTTTTTATCAAGCCATTCAAGAGATATAAATTCTTAGAAAATTACGTTACTTTTTTTGAAATGCTCATAACTCCAAGAAACTATATTACTATTTAATTTTTAAGTTTCAAAAATAAATCATAATTTTTAACAATGTATGTACTGATTGATTTCCTTTAAAACTAGTTGTAAAAAACTGTAATCCATTTAACAAATTTTAAGCCTAGTTTCATAATGGGCAAGCAATAGGAACTATTTTTTTCCGAATTTTTAATTTTCATGTTTTTAGTTATCTGTGTTTACATACATATTTTTCAAAAGCTCCGGAGTATAGATTTTCTTTAGATATTTTTCATATTGAATAACTAAAATCTTGACAATTAAATATTTTTAAAAAAATTTATCAGTACGTGTACAAGCATTTCAAAACAAGTAACGTAATTTTCTAAAACCTTAAATTAAAAATTCAAGAAAAAAATAGATCCCATCGTTTACCCATTATGAGACTAGGCTTAAAATTTGTTAAATGGATAACAGTTTTTTACAAAAATTTTTTAAAGATTGGCATTTATTTTTAAAACTTAAAAATGTAATATTATTTAAAAATATTTTTCGATATGTTTTATATAAAGTACGTTTTAAAAGAAACATTTTAAAAAGAAAAGATGCTGTTTGGTAAATTATTCGCGGAGTTATGAGAATTTAAAAAAAATGTAACGAAATTTTCTAAAAATTTATATTTCTTGAATGGCTTGATAAAAAAAATCGAAGAAAGTCAAGGAGGCTAGTCTCAAGTAGTACTAAAAGAAAAAAAATTTTCAAAAAAACCCGAGATGCAAAAGGAAAATGATGTCCGGTTTGGCGTGGAAAATAAAAATAAAAAATGAAAAATTAATTTAATAGTCTTTTGAATTTCATTGAATGCTTTACATTGTTAGGCATTGAAATGCACACAGGCTTTTAATTAATTACATACAGCTTCAAGAATGGGCGGGGTTGATTTTAATAGATTTGTTTGCAATTCCGGGTGTAAAGTACTCACTTTACACCCCGATTTGCGGGGGTAAAGTGGCAATTTTTTGCCTTAGGGCAATAAAGGGTTTTTTTTTCCTAGGTAAATAAAGAAGTAACTAGATGACTGATAAAAAAAGTCACTATAAGAAAAAAAGCAACTAAGGAATTTTTTAATTATCATTTTTTGTAACATTTACATTTATGTGAATCTGGCCGTAATTTGTAATTTCTAACAATTTTTCTAAATCCGGCGAAGCTTCACCTTTGAGGGTGACGGGCTTCAAATCACATCTGCTATACACAAATTTACCAATTCCTCCGTCCGGCACGCCCCCGCTAAGCCAAATATTAGTGCGATCTACAATTAAATAAATTAGTGATTAATTAAATAAATAAATAAAAAGTAGAAAAAGAACTCAAAATAAAAAATTTTAAGTAAATTTGTGGTTTTTAGTATGTATTTATGGTTAAATTCAAAAAATATAAGAATAATACAATACGTAGAAAATCAAAATTCAAAAAATTTAAAAATTTATTTATGTATTATTCTTATATTTTTTGAATTTAACCATAAATACATACTAAAAACCACAAATTTACTTAAAATTTTTTATTTTGAGTTCTTTTTCTAGTTTTACGCCTCACGGTTAAAAAACGTGGTAAATTTTTGAATTTTGAATTTTTTCAAAGTTTTTAGAAATCATATTAAGAGGGCAGTGCCTTCGGATTTCAAACTAGCAGTGCTAGGTAAACGAATTTCTTAGTTCAAATCATTTTTAAATTATTCATACCTCGTGTAACAAGTTCAGTTTTGATAATCTTTGGAGGTTATGGTAAGTCAATTTTGTACAATTTAGTCGATAATTTTGTTTAGTTTGAAAAATTTTTTCTTCTTATTTTACAATGTAATCGTAATCGATGCGTACAACTGAAGAATGGCAATAACCATGAAATAACGTTATATTGTACTTCGTATTACGAAATTTTCATTTTTTCAAATTTTCTTAATCCAGACCTGTTATGTGTTAATTGTCTCCTTTTTAAAAATTTTTTGAATTTTGATTTTCTACGTATTGTATTATTCTTATATTTTTTGAATTTAACCATAAATACATACTAAAAACCACAAATTTACTTAAAATTTTTTATTTTGAGTTCTTTTTCTAGTTTTACGCCTCACGGTTAAAAAACGTGGTAAATTTTTGAATTTTGAATTTTTTCAAAGTTTTTAGAAATCATATTAAGAGGGCAGTGCCTTCGGATTTCAAACTAGCAGTGCTAGGTAAACGAATTTCTTAGTTCAAATCATTTTTAAATTATTCATACCTCGTGTAACAAGTTCAGTTTTGATAATCTTTGGAGGTTATGGTAAGTCAATTTTGTACAATTTAGTCGATAATTTTGTTTAGTTTGAAAAATTTTTTCTTCTTATTTTACAATGTAATCGTAATCGATGCGTACAACTGAAGAATGGCAATAACCATGAAATAACGTTATATTGTACTTCGTATTACGAAATTTTCATTTTTTCAAATTTTCTTAATCCAGACCTGTTATGTGTTAATTGTCTCCTTTTTAAATTTTTTGAATTTTGATTTTCTACGTATTGTATTATTCTTATATTTTTTGAATTTAAATAAAAAGTAGGTACATACTTTAGTCATTAAAAAATTCTGCCCAGGAGCCTATTTTAAAAATGTTGCCACTTGGTCAAAGGTTAGAACACGCGATTTTCTCTGCACATACCCTTCATGATTCCATGAAAGAACAGAACATGACAGAACAGAAAATGAAAAAACAGAACAATGAAAAAACAGAACAATGAAAAAACAAAACCATGAAAAAACAGAACATTGACAAAAAAGAACTCTGAAAAAACAGAACACTGAAATAAAAGAACATTGACAAAAGAGAACATTGACAAAACAGAACTTTGAAAAATGAGAACAATAAATTTAAATAAATTTTAAATTTTATTTTAATTCACATAAAAATAAATAAAGACAATAACAACAAAACAACCAAAGTCGATAATAATAAAAACAAAAAATAAAAAACAACTGTAAATCATTGCAAGTTTGCCATGCGCCGCAAGAATCTCAACTTATCATCATAACTTTCGTATTCCTGAACCACGGCTGCCACTTGTATGCCAAGATTCTCATACTTCTTCTTTCTTACTTCTAGGCGGCCAGTTTGTGCATTGGCTAACAACAAACGTTGGCAAGCAATGTCACGCTGCAATCCATCCAAAAAATTCCATACACTGGGATGGCTGCAGTGAAATATTGAATTTAAAGCATTGTGAAAACCTTCACAACAATTTGTTGTTTTGGGGCTATTTTCTCCAGCGGCTTCAAAATGGTTTCACAACGCGATAGGAAATTGAGGTGATCTTCCTGCAACGTCAGCTATGTATGTGGAAAAAACATACGTCAGCACATCGTTGTAGCGATCATCGTCGGGAAATGTAGCAGCTAGATTGTCAAATACGGGCCGCACTTCTTCTGCTGGAATAAACGACAAAGCAGCCAGAGATTTCAGTTTTAACTTTACATCAATGTCAGACTCAAATTCTATTTTCAAGCCTGCACTGTTAATTCTTCGTAATAAACTTTGGTTTAAGTGGAAGTAGCAACCTTTGATTTCTGCTTCCGGGAAAGCAATCCGAGCAGCACAAATACATGCTTTCTCAAAATCAATCAAAATTTTCTGCGGTGCAATGTTGGGCACCAGTTCTTTCAAAATTGTAAACATTCGCTGGTACGTATTGCTATCTTTCTTTTGCAACAAGAAGTAAACGCAAGGTGGATAGGAGTTGCCGACCTTAGCATGCCACTTATATAGTTGGTAAAACATGCTGGGGGCTTTGTCAAATGTTCCATCTCCAAATATTGTATCCTTTTCTAGTTCTGCTAGCAGCTCACCATTCCCAATTACTAGCATTCTGTCTAAATCATCCGCTCCTGTGTCGTACAAAATTAAGTCCGCGTAAATGTCCGGGATCGCAAAATTTGTCGTGATTGGATTTGGAATATGCGCCGTTTTCTTGTGGTTAAACAAATTTCTGGTCAATGAAGATTGATTTGGCAAATGTTCCAATACATCGGAACTAACACCAATTAATACATTAATTACCTAATATATTTCGTGGGGTTGCTCCAATTGCTTTCATTTCTTCCTTCATCTTGGCCTTAATAATATTGGCTTGCGCTACTTGTGGGTTGGAATCATGACTGTGTAGTGGAACCGCACCAATTATCTGTTTAAAGACTTTAAAAACGCCTTACATTTGGTCGAAAAGTATACTCTGCATCTCCACGTGATTACTCCACTTTCGTTCTCTCTGTACCTAGTATATTCATACCCCTGGTACAAAAGAACTCTATTTCCTTTCTGCATCAATGAATATTCCATTGTTTGATAAAATAATACAACAAGTAACAACAAATAAATAAACAAAAAATAAATTAAAAATAAATATAATTTTATTTTAGTTTCTGAAGCCGGATCTCAAACAAGTAGTTAGTAATTTATGTTTTCATTTTTCAAAGTTCTGTTTTGACAATGTTCTTTTATTTCAGTGTTCTGTTTTTTCAGAGTTCTTTTTTGTCAATGTTCTGTTTTTTCATGGTTCTGTTTTTTCATTGTTCTGTTTTTTCATTGTTCTGTTTTTTCATTTTCTGTTCTGTCATGTGCTGTTCTTTCATGTTCTGTTCTTTCATGTTCTGTTCTGTCCGGTCACCACCCTTCATTTATTCGTTTCATAAAAGCGGAGAGTTTGTGGAAATTTCTTCAGTAAAACAATCGGCCTGTTTTTGATACAGTTCCTCGATTTTGTCGGCAAAAGTTCTGCCAACCAACGCCATCTTCGCTGCTTTGGCAATTTCGAGATTCCCGTTCATGACACGTCTTGCTAATTCTACTAAAGAATATTATTATTACAGTATACAGTATTATACAGTATATATTACAATTTTTATCATATCATAAAGTGAAAATGTTAGAAAATGGCGCACTCTACATTAAAAATTTCCAGTTTCTTAACGAAAATAAGAGTATCAACTTTGATTCAACTCATTTCTATTATTTATCAATAAGAGATGAAATTTTTTGGTTGTAAAAATTACCAATAAAAGGTATTAATACGTATTAAAGGTAGTACTAATAAAAGCTATTTTAGATTAGTATTGTGTAGTTTTATTATTTGTAGTTAACAAATTATTTGTAGTTAACTACAAAATACTAACCTAAAATAGCTTTTACTAACTTTTATTGGGAATTAATACCTTATATTGGTAATTTTTACAACCTAAAAATCTCATCTCTATATTATCATTGTATTTATTCGTGTAATCATAAATGAAATGATTTAAAGACTTTTATTAATTTACTAGCTGACCCGGTGAACTTCGTATCACCTAAAATTGATTTGATTGTAACTCTTCATAAGGGGGCGTCCATTAATTGACTTCATTGTATGCGGTTTGAGTTTCGCTTTGTGATTAATTTTTAATTCCTTTTGTTTTGAGTTACATTAGTAAGATGTCGTTAGATTTGCTTTAACCCCCTCCCCTCTAATCTCACGTAAGATTGTTTGTATTACTTTCGAAATTTTACAGTTTCTTGTGGAAAAAAATTACGTGATCTTTTCCGAGACCCCCCCCCATCTCCCCCATGTGTGATTGGGTGAGATTCAGATCAACCCCCCTTCTCCTAAACGCTTCACGTAATTAATGGATGTTCCCTAAGCGATTATGAATACCAATCAACCTTCCAAATCCAATTAATTGAGATATGCAATATTGACTCCATTGAATGCTGTTTGAGTTTCGCTTTGTGATTAATTCGTAATTCCTTTTGTTTTCTGGCGCGTAAATAAGCAAAGATGAAAACTCTCGAGATACAGTTGTCCATACGCGAAACATGGAAACTCCAAGTTAATTCCAACGACTTGATGGTCATCGCAAGCGCCAAACGCACGTGGAATTACAGCTGTTTGAACTCGAATGGTAAGAACTTTTAAATACGCAGTCCGTAAATGTAGACTTTTTATTTCGTGCGGCCCGCCTTTAACTCGTAATCTGGCCGAGTGGCCCCTAGTCCAAATAAGTCTGTGCATCCCCGCATTACACAACACGATGATGACTGAGCTTACTTTCAATTACGAATTGTGAGGTGGTAATTCGGACAATTCAAGCGAATTCAAGAATTCTATGGTATAGTTGACTATTTTTGTTATCTTGATTGAAGAAACCGATTAGAAGAAAATCAACTCACCCGCAGTTGATTCATCATCAATATCTTTGTTTTTTGCAACCAATAGGCTCCTTTCTCCAGCCAATTATGGTTTTTGAAACTTTGCACTATGTTGGGAAAAACACTATGAATGAGATATTCCTTCGATTCGGCCAAATGGCAGAATTGAGTTGGCAATGTGATGAATCCGGTCAAGATGTCAACTGCGGTTTTCCTATTACCAATGTCCAACAATCTGGCAAGTATGCCATTTTGGTTTTGTAAATGGATTTATGTGGACAGTTGCACCTAATATAATTGATGACACATTTAAGTGAATTTAAAAATGCTGTCAAACGATATTTGCGCACGTATGTATCTATCGAAATAGAAATGAAGTAATTTTAGTTTTTCCCATATTTTTCTATTTTCCGGAAAACTTTTCCAATTTTTTTTTCCGTAAAAACCTTACTCGGACCATAACGAACATTAGAAAATAAATTAACCAAATCGGTCCAGCCGTTCTCTAGTTATGAGATTAGCAACGAACAGCATTTCATTTTTATTTATATAGATATTTAGGGTAAAAGCCGGATAGTTGCCTCAGTGGAATACTTGTCCCGGTTTTTAATATACTATCCACTATGTTAGGGACGTTAGTGGCGTTAGTGTTTTACTATAATTGCAAGTACCCCTTCCGCAGATCTCGGAGAGTCAGTATGGAAGTACACATTTCGTCCGTTGGAGAGAAAATCTTCCGCTGCGAAACTTCGACAGGTCTTGAAACTATATTGGCAAGTAATTTCTATTGAATATTTTTTATTACTGCATGATTAGGTGCCTTTGGACACACAATCCTGGCACGCGGGTAGGATCGAACGCCAGCACGCGTGCCAGGCTTGTGTGTCTAAATGTAAGGAAGCGCCATTCCACGCGCCACGCCTTGACGTCACAAAATATTTTATTCATTATTATTTTGAAAGTTTTCTTATATCAAAAATACTATTTCTTGACGAAATTTAAGGCAAAATTTAAGTTATTTTTTTGATATAAGAAAACTTACAAAATAACAATGAACAAAATATTTTGTGACGTTAAGGCGTGGCGCGTCCTTACATTTAGACACACGCGCCTGGCACGTCTGCTAGCGTTCGATCCTACCCGTGTGCCAGGATTGGGTGTCTAAAGGCACCTATTGTGGTTTCAGTCCACTTTTTGTTTCTTTGCATGCATTCGAGTTTAAATTACACTGTATATTACCTTTATCGGAAAACATAGTCCAAGCGATGCTTTCCGAATCTCCTCTCGGGTGAGAAAACGAAGCATTCCTAGTCACTGAACAAATCGACTAGTAATGTAAAATCGACTGGTAATGTCACATAAGCACACGATTTCCGGTGTCCGGACAATTGTTCGCCGGACGATTGTTCGCCGGACAATTGTTCGCCGGACAATTGTTCGCCGGACAATTGTTCGCCGGACAATTGTTCGCTATTTGTTTGCCGGACAATTGTTCGCTATTTGTTGGTCGGGTCTATAATATATATGTTTGTATCACCATATCTCCCGAACGGTTATACTTTTTTGACAGGATATGTGTGTAAAGATCAGAAGAATGTTCCTGGCTGGTAAAATACAAATTCAGTATTTTATATATACATCTATAGTCGAGAAATTACATCAAGTTGGTAAATGTTTTGTTTAAAAATAAAATTAAAAATTTTAAAAACCTTTGACTGTAAAAAAAATTCCAAAAATAAAAATAATAAAAAAGCACTGTTTCATTTAAAAGGGAACAAATAATTTTTTCTTCTTCACTCAACAACATAGACTCTCGGACACTTAACCCCCCTCCTCCACATAACACAATGTAACATGATGTTACATGCAAAACTCAGCATCCCTGCAATTGCATCTAATACTCCTTCATTTCGTCAAAAAAAACAGTGTCACTCCGTTTCGTTGTGTCCTATGTCATAGGAATTATAGACAAAAGCAGAAGAAATTCCGAGATTATTAATATTGTTATACAACATTTCTACACTTGTTAACTTACTTTTGGTAGCTTTTATATCTATAAACGTGAAATATCCTGTAGGTATTATATGTTAATTTAGTAAGTAACCTAATTAAGAATGTTTAATTAGCTTAAAAATAAGTTACTTACCCGATAAACATACTTGACTGAAGTTTTATAATTGATATAAGTTAATGAGTTAATAACGCAAGTTATGTTTTGTTCTACAGCTGCATTACCAAAAGAGTTTCCTTACTTAGAACATTTATAATTGGATATAAGTTGTACAAAAACATAATAAGGAAAAATAAATAATCTTTTTGTAAAACTTGATCAGCTGGCGAGAATTTCTTAATGAAACAGTTATTAACAGCTGTCAGAAAACGATATAATTAACTACAACTAAAGATTTAACTATTTTTAATATATATCTTGAATTAATATTAAATTGAAATTTAACATAATTATTGTACAGTCCCATGCAATCGAATTAGGAACACGTATAAAAATATTTTATTTTTCTCAGTTTTAAGTTACAAATTTTATCTGACTACCTAAATTTTTACTATAATAGTATAAGTCAGGAATGCATAGTAAAGTACCTACAGACTTGAACCGCGCGGTATTGTGCCCTACTACCCTACCATCAAGCCTTGAAGACAAACACAAAAATAATGCTTAATCAAACAAAGTATTTACTTGTGTTTGAATTATTTTTGTTGTAATTTTTTTAAAGTAAACCAAAGCGAAATTAGATTCGATGTGAAGAATAAAATTCAAGATATTATTTGGAAAAATCATGATATCATGAAAAATCAGAAAAACTTAAGGCCAAAAATGGCACCCTGTGTGATTAAAGCAAAGGGTGGAAACGCAAAATATTAATGAAAATGTGTAAAAGTAATTAAAGTTGAAGTTGGAGTTTGTTTGATTCTTTTAATTTTACCTAAAAATCGAAATAACATACATTTTCAGTGGTCCTAATTCGGTTGCTAGCCAATGTAAATAGCATACATGCTATTTGATTTTTATTGATTAATTGATTAACTGATTTTTATAAAGAATTCTAAATTATTAAAAAACATTATTTCGAATCAGGGTGCCTCATGAGTTAGCTGAATATGTATATGAAATTAACACGTAAAAACTTATTTATACAAATTCTCACTTCCCTAATTACTTTAAAGAAAAATTAAAAAACCCAAAATAATGCAGAAATATAAACTACGAATGATAACAGCATTAGATTTCATCTAGGATTTACTTAAATTTCAAAAAATGCTTTTGAAATTGTTAAAAGTTTGACTTGCCATGTCAGTTTCTACGGTAATTATTTTTGAAAATAGAAATTAAATTAAATTTTTTACATGGCCAGTCCAATAAATGAAAATTTTAAAAATTTTAAAACCATTTTTTTTTACTTTTTAAGTATCTCTTTAAGTATATTATAATTCGTACTTTACATTTCTGCATTATTTTTGTGTCTTTCATTTTTTTTCTGAAATAATTAAGGAATCAGGAATTTGCAAAAATAAGTTTTTACTTACTGTTCAGCTAACTCATTCAGCACCCGGTATATTACAAATCTCATGAAAATATAAAATTTACAAAATATTTTAACTAAAACATATTTTTATTATTAATAATAAGAACTAATGTAAGCATATCTTATATGCTTATAAGGGTGCCTCTCATACAGGGTGCCCGGTGCCCGTTTTTCGAGTTCCATCATGGCATGGATGGGGATCTCAGTTATTATATGTGATACGAGGTCGGTTAAATTAGGGCGAAGTTTTGCATTTTCATGCTGTATAATATATTACCTGAAAGAAAATTAGATGTGTCATATTTAGTTTTTGCATTATTGTAAAAAAAATTTTAGTTTTTGTTTTTATTTTTTCAAGCAAAAACCAAAAGAATTAGGTTTTTTAACTAAGACGTTCTTGAGGCACTCTTTTATAAGGAGTTTAAATCTGTCATCGTATCTTCCAATGCGTTCTTCGAAAGCACTCTTTTCTTATGGACGCCATTGGTTTTTCTCATTTTTGAAAAGTTTTTTTTTCTGATTACAACGATATATCACATGCAGAACTTTTGAATTATTTTAAGTTTATATACAAGAATGCCGTTATCAAGTGAAGAAAGGCGTGATATGCTTCAGATTTATTACGCTTAGAATCGAAATGCGCAAATTAAGTCCGAAGCATTTCTCAAGCGATATTCAGTAATATTAAAAAATCCCCTTTGACATTTATAAATTGTATAATTTTGAAGAGTGTTTATCGTCTAGAAACAACAAATTTCTAGTTATAAATTAAATTAAAGGAAGAAATGTTAAGAAAATTCAGGTTTTATTTTTTTTACTTTTTTGACTGACGAACTGACAAACCGGATTGGGAATTTAACGGGCTACAACTTTGGTCCAAGAAATTTTTTTAGGAAACCAACCGTTTTCACAGAAATTCTGAAAATAATGAACAAGGTGTATATAGGTAAAAAAAAATTTTAATTCACTAAATTGTTAAAAATCTCAATTTGATAAAGATTTGTAATTTGATAAAAATTGCATTATAGTACAATTTTGTTTTAATATTTAGAATTACTACTGCAATTAATATCTGAACCAGTACACAAATTGATTAAATTCTACAAGTTACTATTAGCTTTCAAAGAAGTTATTATAGTATCCTGATTATTAAAATTAAAGTAAAAGAAAGTTTGACTTGAAAATTTTTTTTAACATAACTTTTTTAGTTAAATATTTCATCATCTTCACGTATACATACTATATACCTCGCTCAAACTAATTTTTGCATTTTTTTCTAGGGTAACTAATGCATCATCTTCCTGTGCAGGAGCGCTCAATCCGGGACTGCAAACGTTTGACCAATACTATTCATAACTAACGAGCCAAGTTTTGCAATAACGGAAATTAATTTCGGCTAAACTTTTATGCGGTACTATTTAATATCGATATTAATATTAGGTTACGGGTATTAACTGTCGGTATATTACAATGCTTAACAGATGAAGAAGTTTTAACAAGTAAGCATTAAATTTAATAAAATTAGTTCACTCTTTGATCTTTCTAAATAATGTTTCAAAGAGCTTCTTCGAGTTTTATTAAGATTTTTAAGATATTAACTGTAGACATTTTAAATCTAAAAGCATACTCATGTTGTGTTTGTAATAAAAGCTGTATGCTATATTATCTATTTTTTATTTACGACTTGAACGAATGATCTAATTGCAATTTTTTTCATTCTAAAGTAGTAACGGTTTTGAACCTGGAGTCTTCACAAAATTAGTTTAAACTTTTTATTTTACATTTTGATCAATATATCAATTTGCATTTAAAACATTTCTTCTCACAAGCAAAGGATATCCTTCACCGATTTGAATAATTTTTAAATGGGGTAGAGCATCGAAAGATAAGAGACCCCTAACCTTTTTTAGCAAAATCAAAATCAAAATTTTGAACTTTTATGTAGAAGGAGTTTCTTGATTTGAATGAAACCAACGCCAAAATACTTCCTTTTATAACTATAATAACACATCATTTTTTCGCATCGATCACTTAATATTTTTGGAGGTAGACCATCCCCCCTTTCTATCTATTCCTATCTAACCCGCATAAAACATCCTTAACGTCATCAATTTTTGTTAAATATATGTTGTAGGGGAGAAAAAACTGTAAGTTACCTGTTTTGAATTTCTCCCTAAAATGACATTGAAGGGCGTAACAACCATTTTTTTAGCTTTGCCATGTGTCGTTATTTGCAAATAAATTTTTTTAAATATTTTTTTCAAAGAAGCTTACGAAAGCCGTTCTTAATAAGCTTGTTACCCTTTTAAAAATACACCCCCACCTATACGTACAGTTCAAATGTTACATTTTCCATAATATAGTATGTAGAAAGATTGTTTCGATTTTAATGAAATCAACGCTGAAATACTTTTTTTTAGACAAACAATGTATATAATATGATTTTCTCACCGCAAACACTTAATATATTTGAAGGTAAACCACTTAAATAAGCAAGTAAAGGATCTTTAATGTTATCAAATTGTTTCAAAAAAGTTATATGATATAGGAGAAAGAAAACTGTAATTGCATTTTCCCATAAAGTGATAGTTCGCCACTATATAGTTTTGGTGGTACTATTTTTTTAATAGATGGTACCTCTTTTTTGATTCGAGAAATAATTTTTTATATGAATAAAATAAATTCAATTTATATTACATTATATAATATAATTATATTAATTTATTAATATTCAATATTTGAGGTGATATTATAAATTTAAAATAACCTTTGGTTATTTACGAAATTATGAAAGACAATAAGTTTGGATGCTTACGTGGTTGAATGGTATAGTGATAGAATTTAAGTTTGGTTTCTCATTAGAGGATACAGGAAATTTAATAATTGATTTTAGTATGGTAAAAAAATTAATAATTAACTAGAAAGAAAATATCACAGCGATACATAGTGTATGTACTATGCAGGATATCCCCTTCGTAAATCGATTTGCATATCATATATTATGCTTTCGTTTTCTAATCCATAAATTATTATTTAACTTGGAAATGTTAATTTTGGCTAGTTTTAAAATGATCACACTGTACCTATGTATTTACTCATAAAAATGACCATGCTTAATATGTAGTATGTGTAAAATAAAAATAAATATTTAGTTTATAAAATATAAATTATGGTTTATAAGTAAGCAATTTATGATGCAGTTCTCAGCACACAATATATATTATAAATAACAGTTTATATTGACGAAAGTATATCTCCTTCAATATTATGCGGTCGGCAGAAGCCTTGCAAATAAACTTTACAACTTGTAGTTGTTTCTTAATTATTAACGTAAGAGAACACTAAAGCATTCAATGCGTTTGTATATCTTCCGTTAGTATAAGACAGAAGATAAGTTTACAAAGCATCAAAATTTTATCATTAATAACTGCTTAAAAGTGCATAAGTTACATTGATCGCTAAATATAAAATAACGTTTATATGAAATAACAATAATGTAAAACATATACATAATATTATGTATGTTGGTACATCTAACAACTTATATTATTTAAAAAAAAGAAACTGTAATAATAATTTAAATATTTTACTAATTATTATTATTGTTTTTTTTTGTAATGTACGAGTAAATTAATAGAAAAAATGTTTGGTATTTTTTGGTCGAATGAAAGCAATAGGATATTGTTTTGTTCGGGTTAAAAGCGACACATGGTTTGATAAAATCCTGTTATTTCAAAATAATAAAATATCAATGTTTAGCTATATATGAAAGTAATGGAGTACCCTAAATATTTGTGAAATTCGCATTAATTCAAACTGTTTTAGTTTTTGTGAGAATTCTTAACAAATAAACAGAAAGTTTCTTTAAAATCCACGTTATTTTCATGCAAGAAATTAAATGTTATGGGTACCCCTCTTAATATGACAGATGGTTAAAATTTTCACTACATTTTTTGTAAATAATTCTGAGCCAAATTGAGGAGTGTTCCAGTGTGAAAATTAGTCCAGACGCACTAAATTACAACTATCCCAATCATAATATTTAACAGAACAAAACAAAACGTTAAAATAATAAATTTTTAACAATAAAGTGTAGTGTAGATAATAATTATCATTTAAAAAAATTTTGTTTGCGACAAAATTTAAATTTTTTATTTTAAGTTCATTTTTTATCCCAATAATATATTATGTATAAGGTACATAAGAAAATTAGAAATTAAATAAAATTTTATTTCACGATAAAAATTCTTAGTTTAATTTTCGATTGATTCGATTTTCGATTGATGATCACAATACAAATTGGAAAATAAAGGTTATTATTACTTATCGTTTACAATATTTCTGTTGTGTAAAACAGTCTATGCATAAATTTACATTCTCGTTTTAGTTGCACAATGTAAATCATGACAGCATGCGGTCCATCTATGATCATCGCAGAGCCTTAATAATTTGCTTCATGTACTCATAAACCGCTTTAAGTCGTTGATGGTCAGTATCCAGTAGTGTGAATATCTTTAACGTATATTTACCTTGTTCGATGGTATTATCAATAAACTACAATGTAGATATACAGGGTGTTCCCGGATACACTTTACATAACTTAGGTGGTGATAAAGGACACTTTTCTAAGAAAATTATTTAACAAAATTTGTTTTCTAAATTCGAACCCTCGATAATTATTAGGCCTCTTTAAAGTATTTTATTAAATTTCCAATTTCACATGGCGATAGACCGTGAAATAATCTACAAACTAGATTATTTAAACCTTTTATTGTCTAAAATCAACGGCTTTCGAGTTATGAATTAAAGTCAGAAAGTGTTGAAAAATTCGAACTCTTATTTATTAAAATTTTTTTTTTCAAAACTTTGGTCTATATAGTAAAAATTTTTGAAAAATCAATCCATATCACAGAAACTAATAAACAATGAACTACAAAACAAACAAAACTTAAATTCAAAACAATTTTATTTTTATTGAATAATTATTTAATTATTATGCTAGGTTTAAACTATTACATTTAAGCAAATGTTGAAAATAACCACCCTCATTTTCTCTCGAAGGTTTGAATGTACCTAAAAACCACCTAAGTTATGTAAAAAGATTGTAAATAGTAAAGAATGAATTGCATCGACTTTAATAATTTGTATATATTACCCACTAAATCAAGTTTATTAATCTGTTGTTATGTATATTTTAGTTGCATAAACCTTGTTTAATCGTTACCAAAGTTAATTGACAATGATAATTTTAGCAATTTAATATAAAAGGATAAATTTTAACTGATCTGATGATTTACTAACACGAGTTAGTAAACTTTAATTTACAAGATAATTATGTATCTAACATAAGTTGTCGGTGAAACTCACCCTTAATTGGATTTGTAACAATTCTACAATATTTTAGTACCAAAATATAGAAGCTTTCTGCAACAAGGTTGGTTTCTTACCATAATATAATTTTTACAGCTAGTACAATATCTTTCCTTATAGACCTAATATCATAACGATGACTTAAAAATGATTATCGATTTTTTTTCGTAGAATTTACGAAGAATTAAACAAATTTCTGAAAAATTTAAACATTATTTGAAGGATTTTCAGGAATTTTAATACATTTTATTTTTATAATGATGGGGTACCTAATATTTAAATAGAATTTTTATAGAATAAAAAAGTGTTTTCTCCAAATTAGGTCGTACCAACCCCTCGTTTACGACATCATACATACTATTATGTATGTTGTATGTAAGTACATAATTCGACTGCGGTGTACCACGCAAAGAATTGTAACAGTACCATTTTAGAGCGCATTTTTGAAATATTTTCTGATTTTTTAGCGTCTCTATTTGTCTCATGTCATATCTTAGCTCTGCTACTTTTATTGTTTGTGGGTTACCTTTTTTAAGTAAGGGTAAAGAGGCCTTTCTTCTGGAATCCTTGACTCAATCGCGGAATTGGGGAGTTTCCCTAATTTGTGGAAATAATCGAGATGCTGTAGAATAATATCTTTGTGAATAAGTGAATGTTTTATAAGAAAATACTCCAGATCCAATTTTGTTTGAATCTTTTACAGCTTGCAATAATTATTAGAACTGCATCCAACATAAACCGATCCTCCGTATTGTCGCGTAAGGGTCTTAACCATTGTTACTTAGTTTACACTTGGGGTTAGATGGTGTTACATAACTTTCAAATTAACATAAGATATAATTAAGAATACACAAGAAATAATTATACAAAAAGCTTAATCCAAAATCTTACTCTAAATAGAACCAGAGTCGGAGATGAGAAGATTGGTCATTATTTTTGCGACCACACAACTAAATTATTTAGTAATTGTTCTCCTCGATTATTTCATTTCTCCGGATTACGTCCTTCTTATATACAAGCTATATCGTACTTTACCGATAAATTGTAATTTTTTATTATAAAGGGTGATTCATTTAGAGGTACTTTTTTCAATTGGGATTTTACGACAGCTCAAGCGTGCGTTAGTTAAACTGTCATGGTAATTTTGTTCAGTATTGTTTTACATTTTATCATGGAAAAACTTAGTCCTGCACAGAGTCTTCAAATCATTCAGCTGTATTTTAACTGTATTAACTGTGAATGGCTTTCGTTATCGCGTCATAATAAAGGACTATTTCCTTCCTGAGATTGAAGCCCTTGATCTTGACAACATTTGGTTTCAACAAAACAGGGCTACTTGCCACACAGCAGCGCCGTATTTACGATTTTTAGGCCCCTAGGCTGAATCTGTGGTACGGGCCCTACATAGGGTTTTTTTAGCTTCAAAAAATAGGGAAAGGAATAATAAAAAATTGAAACGCTTCAATTTTGCGTGAAAATCGGAAGAAAATTTTCGAGAGGGCCGCGGGTTGGTTAAAATATAGAGGACATCTTCCTTCAAACATGGAAATATATACCGGACAAGAAGTCAGCCGCCAAAAAGAAGACTTGTCCAGGAAAAACCGTACGTCTGGCAGGCTTTGCCCTATCGGTTTTTTTTTCAAATTTTATATAATTAGTCATACCACGAGACTTAGCTATAACTTCTTGAACTTACTTCTTCTCATAATATGTACCTACATTCAGTATCGGATCAAGCTATTTCAGAGCCGGGTGCAGATTAGGTAGATGGCGTCTTCAATACTAAATTATATTGTATAGAATATTCGCGATTTACCTTACCGTTGGTGGCGCTCATGACGCTACCAAATATCAAGAACATGGCGGCTCTATTACGTACAATTAATTGATGTGGTTTTGAGTTTAATTCTGAATTATTACCGCGGTGAAATGATAATTCACAAAATAAAATACCGAAAGAATGAAAACAGAATGAAAATGAAACAAAACTTTCTATATCAACTATACGTATTAGATTAATTTGGTATTTTTCCGCGTGGTGGAGTTCGTTTAATGTAAATCGCGATTAATCAAAGAAAATCAAAATTTTTATTATTTGGCGGTGTTTGGAGGAATATGTAAAAAAAATAAAAAAGTTTAGCAAAAAATACGGAAAAATCGATAATTTTTTATGACTTTTTTACAATTTAAGGGGACAAATTCTCCCCCAAATCAACTTTCCTGTTACAAATATTAACTTTTCACCACTCTAGCTTACCAGAAGAAATGCAAAGACTAAAATAATCGTTGTCATCCCTCCACATTATCGAAAAGTGATAAAAATAGATGGGGGAGGGATCTTCCAAAAACAATAGATGATGGGGAAAAGGGGGTCATATTCGGATTCAGGAGATCATTTTACATAATCAGCAAGAATGGTATTAGTATTGAATATTGCATATATTTCATGTCAATTGTCAACTTAAACATAGTGTATCTATGCGCATGCACAGTTAGTTGAGTACACTCACTTCATGAGCAAACGTGTTTTAGTTATTACTCGTCATTTTAATAAATCTTTTTACTACGAAACGTTTACCTTTATTTATACCACAAGAACCACAAATATCAGTTATTTAATAGGTTATGGGCCCAGTTCACCAGGTAGAATAAAGTGTCGCGAATCGGTTTTGCGTGTAACGTGTAGTGAACAAGAAAAGTGAAAATGGCGGACAGAATTGATATTAATACAATAAACAAGTTTGATGGCAAGAACTACCAACAATGGAAGTTCCAAATAAATTGTGCTTTACGTGCGAAAGGATGCCTTGAAGTGGCGAGTGGTGTGTCCACTAGACCCAACTCGGAAAATACCGCTGAATTAGAAAGGTGGAATAAGAAGGACGCCGTAGCCATGTTTACGATGACGTCAGCTATGGAACTTGAACAAATCACCTTGATAGAAACCTGTACTAGTGCTAACGAAATGGTGGAAAGAATGGACACCATCTACCAGCAGAAAACAGAAACTAACAAGATGATGCATCAAGAACGCTTTCATCAATATCGTATGGATCCCAACAACAGCGTGGCGCTGCACATTGCGAAAGTGCAAAACCTTGCAAAACGGATACGAGAGGCCGGCGATGTCATAAGTGACACAGCAGTTATGACAAAAATATTAAGTACGCTACCTACGAAATACAAAGGAGTACGTCAAGCATGGTTGTCAGTCGATCAAAGTTTACAAACCGTACAAAATCTAACTTCAAGATTGTTGGATGAGGAAACAAATTTAACCGAAGTCGAACAGGTCGACAACGCGTTTTCAACTCAAGTCAAGTTGAAAACAGCAGCAAATGGAAAATCGAAAGATTGGAAGAAGAAGATCACTTGCTACAACTGCCAGAAAAAAGGGCATTTCGCAAGAGATTGTTCCAATCCTAAGAAAGCAAAAAAACAATCAGATAAAAATGGACCAGAAGGAAATGTTTCAGCATTCACAACCGCCGAAGAAGAAAAATTTTCAGCAGAAAGTCAAGAAAACATTTGGATTCTAGACAGTGGAGCTTCGGCTCACATGACATACAAAAAGGAATTCTTTTCAACGTTTCAAGATGAAGAAAACGAAACAACGGTTGCACTAGGGAACAACCAGAATCTTCAGGTGAAAGGAAAAGGCACTATTAAAATTCGAAAATTGACAAATGAAATTTGGAGTGATGGAATTTTAAACGACGTGCTGTACGTTCCTGATTTAAGAAAGAATCTTTTTTCAGAAGGTGTACTCACGACGAAAGGAATGAGAATTGTAAAAGAAAATAAAGATGCGTACATTTACAAAAAAAAAAAATTGGAAGCCCATGCAATTCGCAAGAACAACAATTTATATCAAATGAAATTTAAAACCGTAAGTAATTATGAAGTAAATGTTGTAACAGACAAGGACAAGATAATGCAATGGCACGAACGCCTTGCACATATTAATTTTAAATTAATAAAGGAGATGGTTGCAAATGGTGAAATCACTGATATAAATTTGAAGAATGTCGACAAAACAATATGCGAATCTTGCTTATTTGGCAAACAGCATCGAATGACCTTTGAAAACGTCAGACGAAACACCAGACCAGGTGAGATAATATATAGTGACGTATGCGGACCATTTTCTACGACCTCAGTAAATGGCTCAAATTACTTTGTGCTCTTTAAAGACGATCACTCGGGTTATCGCGTAGTGTTTTTTATTAAACATAAATCAGATGTGCTCGATTGTTTTAAACGGTTTATAAAAATGTGCAAAACAAAATTCGAAAATTCGGTAAAATGTTTACACGTTGACAACGGAACGGAGTTTATCAACGCAAATTTTCGTGAATTTCTTTATGCAGAAGGAATTGACCTGGAAAGAACTGCACCGTATACACCGGAACAAAATGGCAAAGCCGAGAGAGAGATGAGAACAATTGTAGAATCAGCAAGATCAATGTTATATGGAAAAGACATGCCGATGAACCTATGGGCGGAAGCCGTAAATACATCGGTCTATATATTAAACAGAACGCCTAACAGCAATACAAAGACGAGTCCCTATGAAATGTGGACAGGCAAAAAGCCAACATTGAATCATGTAAAAATTTTTGGAAGCGATGCATACATGCATATTCCAAAACAAAAACGAACCAAACTGGATTCTAAAAGCAAAAAGTTGATAATGGTAGGTTACGATGGAAATTCTACAAACTACCGACTTTACGATCCCAAAACAAAACAGATAAGTATTTCGAGAGATGTCATCTTCGTTGAATACGCAGAAAAAGATACCGAAAGAAGGAACAACACGGTGAAAGTAAACATCGAAACAAGTGACATTGAAGACGAACCACTCGAAATAAACGACGAAAATGAGCAACAACAGAATCAAAGAGCTTCGTATAATTTCAGACAAAGAGAAAATATTCGAAAACCAGCAAGATATGACGATCTTGAAGCGAATTATGTTGAGGTCGACGTACCCGAAACATACCAAGAAGCACTGGAAAGTGAAGATTCAAAAAAAATGGAAAGAATCCATCGACGAAGAGCTCAAAGCGTTGGAAAAGAACGATACATGGGATTTAGTTAAAAAGCCAGCAGACAAAAATATAATCGACAACAAATGGGTGTTTAAAGTTAAACGAACAACAGATGGAACCATATCTCGCTACAAGTCAAGACTTTGTGCAAGAGGTTTCAAACAAATAAAGGGGATAGACTACGAAGAAACTTTCTCTCCAACAATCAGATATGACACCATTAGAGTTTTATTAGCTTTAGCAGCAAAACACGACATGGAAATTCAACAGTTCGATGTGAAAACGGCTTTTCTCAACGGAAAACTGGAAGAAGAAATTTTCATGAAACCACCCCTAGGTTTAAATGTCGAAGAAGGGCAAGTTTGCAAATTGAAAAGAACAATTTACGGTCTGAAGCAGTCGAGCCGAATTTGGAATCAACGGTTTAATAACTTTCTTGAACAACTTGATTTTAAACAGTGTAATGCGGACAAATGTGTTTACGTAAATGAATCCAACGAAGTAAAAACTTATGTGATAATTTTTGTTGATGACGGACTAATCTTAAGTAAAGATAAAACTGCAGTTGAAAATTTGATTTCAAAATTAGGAAATACTTTCGAAATAACGGTCAGTTCAGATCTTAATTATTTTGTGGGACTGGAAATAAAACGAGATCGCGATAAGAAAACTGTGTTTATTCATCAAAAGAATTACGTTAAACAAATCGTAAAACGATTCAACCTTGATGACGCGAAGTCATTGAATACGCCAGCCGATTGTAACGTGAAACTGTCCTACCCCAAGGAAAACAAGCAGACGCAATTCCCTTATCGAGAAATAGTGGGCGCATTAATGTTCCTTGCAATTCTAAGTAGACCAGACATTATTTATTCTGTTTCCTTGTTAAGCAGATTCCTGAACAACCCAGACACGTCCCACTGGAATGCAGCAAAACGTGTAGTACGCTATTTAAAAGGAAGCCAAAATTGTGGAATAGAATATAGATCAGACGACCCCGATGAAAAATTAATTGGATATTCGGACGCAGATTTTGCCAGCGATGAAAACACCAGAAAATCAACGTCCGGTTACATCTTCAAGTTATGTGGTGGAGCAGTGACTTGGACGAGCGAACGCCAGAAAACCGTCTCGTTATCAACAACCGAAAGTGAATATGTCGGAGCTTCTAACGCAACGAAAGAGGTGATATGGCTAAGAAATCTTCTTAAAGAACTAGGAGAAATGGAAGAAAAATCAACCATTTTATGCGTGGATAATCAAAGCGCAATTAAATTGATTCGAAATGCGGAATTCCATAAACGTACTAAACACATAGATGTGAAGTACCATTTCATACGTGATAAATACGAGGAAGGGATCATAAATATCTTATATGTACCTTCAAAGCTCCAATTGGCGGATATTACAACAAAAGCACTTAGTGCGCGACAATTCAACGAACTAAAGTTTAAATTCGGAATGCGCGATTTATGTGACAACGATAATTAAGTGTATTGTTTATTAAATATTTTTGTATGTTAAGCTAAGCGTTTATGTAATGTTTCATTAATATTTTTTTGTCAGTTAACAATTTGTGGGACTATTGAATATTGCATATATTTCATGTCAATTGTCAACTTAAACATAGTGTATCTATGCGCATGCACAGTTAGTTGAGTACACTCACTTCATGAGCATACGTGTTTTAGTTATTACTCGTCATTTTAATAAATCTTTTTACTACGAAACGTTTACCTTTATTTATACCACAAGGACCACAAATATCAGTTATTTAATAATTAGGGCTCAAAAAAAATTTTTATTTGCAGACCAGTGCAGTGATATCATTACTTATTTTACTTTACCAATTAAATCAAAGTAAATATTAATTAAATCACAATTCGTGACTTCTCGCTTAGCGTTTCATGAGTTGTTCAGTTGATATGGCGTCCGCCATTCAGATATTTCTTTTATTCAAAATTTAATATTTTTTTATAAAAAATTAAATTAACCCTTTATTTTGGCGTCTTCTCGACTTTGGCGCTGAATGCGACGCCTTTGAAACCATGCTTTATCCGGCCCTGCCTACATTATATAAGTACAAGGTAGTATGAAGTGTTTCGTTAAAAAAACATAATTAATTTTCAAATTATTTTTACAGTTTCTCTTTAAACTTGTTTAAACTTTTTATTTTAGTCTATTCAAGATTGAAATTTTTAAACATTTGTTTTTGTGGTGCGGGCCCCTTTGTGGCGCGGGCCCGTAGGCTGTAGCCTAGGTAGCCTGCGCTTAAATACGGCACTGCCACACAGCCCGTGAAACCATGGCTTTATTGCGAGAGAAATTCGGTGAGAAGTTAATTTCACTTTTCGGACCAATAAATTGGATCATGTGATATCACACCTCTAGACTATTTTCTTTGGTGCTACGTCAAGTTCAAAGTCTATATAGATAAGTCGACCACTACTGAGGAATTGGAAGCCAATATTACTCGTGTCATTCTCTTAATATCACACGAAATGCTAGATAGTTTGATTAAAAATTGGAACTTTAGAACGAACCATGTTAACCGCAGTTACGGCCAACATTTGAAAGATATAATATTTAAAAATTAAATGTAAAGAATGGATCTTTTGTATGACAATCAAGATTTCCCGATAAAATTAAATTTAGTTATTTATTTTAATTTTTGGAAAAAGTACCTCTAAATGATTCAGTCGTTATTAGCGAGCCCCAAGAGAAAATTCATTTAGACTTCTTACATTAATAATTCTTTTACGAATATTTACTTGTGACAATATATTTTTGCTAAAGAGTACTATTACAATACTCAGATGTATTTTCCCAGATTTGCAATTTTTAAAATTGTTATTTAAAATAAAAATCTTCCAAAATTTCAATAATTGGAGGTAATTGAGAAATCGAATTTTTCAAAATATTAATTTTATATCTAATATTCAATTTTACACACAGTAGCGCTAAAACCCAGGCTGAGTTTTGGCTAACCACTTCATTTTATGAAAGGTTTACAAGGCAGATTACTTCGGTGGTTTGCCATTTCCCGCTGAGGGAAGACGGTTAAAATAAAGTTTTTTCTCCATTCGGGCTCTGCTTAGTAGTCGACGCACTTAATCATCAGACCGTAACCGTCCTCAATGATCTACAATATTAAAATGGGAAAATAAATTAATACATAATTCGATTCAGGTGTGACGATTATCAACATTACTTTACGATATCTTATTGCTTATCTTAATATCTTCAAATCCAATTCACTAATCAATTAGGAGTCGTTCATAAATTACGTAACACGATTTTTAAAGTTTTTAGACCCCTGCTTCTCCTATGTCACAATTAGTCACATTTTCATTGAACCCTCCCCCGCCAAGTGACGTCACACTTCTACCCTTTAAAATGTAATAATTCGATCAAAAAATATACTTTTTAAAGATTTGACTTTGTGACATCACAACATTTAAAATCCCTCGAACCCCCTGTCATATTTTTGCCACAAATCTGAGATGACCCCTTACCCCCAAACGTATGAAGTAATTTATGGATGACCTCTTATACAAAATCAAATCTTTCTTAAATCAATTTAACTTAGTCCAAAATATCCAAATCTTACAGTTTTCAAAAATATCTACTTCGTTCAAATATGGAACAACGATATTTTCAAAATTTTAATAAAAATCACTTACTTTAAAATAATAGTATATTGTTTGGCTAGGGATGAAACAAAACGATTTCAGACCAGGGTGAGGATTGCTTGCCCGAGCGATAGCGAGGGCTGGCAACACCCTGATCTGAAATCGTGTTTCATTCCGTGCCATACACACTATTTTACATATTACCTGCAATGAATCTGAGAGTTTCATTAACTAATCTAACCTTCATAAAATATAAAAACTGTCACTGTCAGATAAATTGATGGTTAAAACTATAAATTTAAATAATCAATAGATACGTGGTTTAGGTAGTGTAACTAGATATTAACCATTTCAATATTTTAGAAAACCCAAAAAATGCACTATACTGATTCATCGCCTGATGATGCCATAGTATGGTGAAAACGTTTGCGAATACTTACAGTGTATTTTACATGTGCTAACTTTTAAACATTTTAGTTCTGAAAAGTGTTTAGTGCATTTTTTGGGTTTTCTAAAATATTGATATGGTTATAAATTTAAAACTGAGTAGGTGGGAAGAAACTTCACGGTTTCTGTCCTAGGGAAGAAACTAATTGGTTTCTGACCAGCAGTCGCGTTGATCTGCAATTGTCGTGTTTCGACTGTCTCAACAAGCAATGAAACTCGCAGTTTCATAGTAGGTAATATGTAAAATTAATTAATTCGCCCAACACAAAAGTGATTCAAAATTAAAAAATTAAAAATCTAAGAAACCACTTTGCTTCTCGGACATTTGGCCGACAAAAGACCAAGTTTTCCCTCTTAACAGTTAAAATAAATAGCCATTGACTAGACTAAACTACACTATAGTCATACATTAGACCTAGGTTCATTAGAAAATCAAATTGTTCAATTTATGTGAAAATAAATAATTTTTTGTCTAGGTGATTTAGAAGCAGATATTCTAACCATAAAGAAATGTAGTGCTGGAAAATGAAAAATTCGCATCAAAAGGATATGTTGAAACTTTGAGGATAAAGAACAAACTGCTTTAGAAATTTCAGAAAAATACTAGAATACAATCTTCCATGATCTTAATATCTTAATGCACGTAATATTAAAATATTGTATAATAAATATAATAATTATAATAAATAACTAAATAAATTATAAAATTTACTTGTTTGAGACTTATTTTAATATATTATTTAATAAAGCCGCACTACTAAAATTAGCTTTATTTTGTATTTGCACTGGCCGCTATATACAATTTTATCAAAAGGGGTAGATAAACAGGGCTGTGTGTGAAAGCCTTCATTTGATAACATTACATCCGGTAGCAGGTTTTACCAGTTTATGTGAAAACAACCTTATGCTAGGAGAACGAGATGCACCTATTGATTCAATATTATTGATGGTGTCAAGTGATCATTCCGTGATCAACAACTTTATTGTTAAATAGTTTAATAGTTTTGGTTTGTAAAATATTAAATAAATAATATTCAGTCTTGTAGAGAATGTAAGAAGATATTTGTGACGTTGGGTGCTGTACACTAATGTTACTCATAATTTGCATCAAATACAAGTTATAATCTTGTATTAGTACAACATATTGTGTGGCAGTAACACAAGAGGTTTGAAAAAAGATTCTACATGGTGGCGGTCATATATATTTTACCGGTTAACATTATGGAATTTGATAACTAATACCTATAAGTATCTTAAGTAAACTTAACAACTGTAATATTTTAAAAACCATACAATAAACGACTTTTCAAAGTATAAGTTAATGGTACCTAAAAGTAACAATTATTATTATTATTAACCAAGCAAACATCATGTATACATGCAGGTCACCTCATAATGTTTCTAGCTAACTCAATAAAATCTTTTCGAATAAAAAGACATAATTATCACATAACATGTCAGGATTAAAAATATTTAAAAAATAAATAATAGTATGCTGTAAAAAATATATTAGTGAAAACTTAAAAGTTAAAAATTACGTATTTGTAACGTATTGTATTTTTTCTTAACTTTATCTTAAATAAAGTATATAGGTATAGAAAAAGAACTCAAAATAAAAAATTTTAAGTAAATTTGTGGTTTTTAGTATGTATTTATGGTTAAATTCAAAAAAAATATAAGAATAATACACCATGAAATAACCATAACCATAACCACCATAACCATGAAATAACGTTATATTGTACTTCGTATTACGAAATTTTCATTTTTTTCAAATTTTCTTAATCCAGACCTGTTATGTGTTAATTGTCTCCTTTTTAAATTTTTTGAATTTTGATTTTCTACGTATTGTATTATTCTTATATTTTTTTTGAATTTATATAGGTATACTTATGCATATGCAAAGTCTGGGTTTATGTACTCGTTTATCTTCCGGATAATTTCAAACTTATTACACAGCTTATTATATAAACGAACATGTATTAAAATTCATTAATAGTCTGATAAATTGTAATTTAGAAGCAATAGGCACTGACATGGACATGTAATAATCAACACAGACATTTGTTAAGTGAGTTGTAAAATGCAATGCACAATATAGAGTAACGAACAAAATATATTGTGACTTCATGACGCGGCGTGTGACACGTTCTTTCTCTGCGTTTACACACAAACGTCTGATGTGCGGATTGACCTTCGGGCCTGCATGAGTGTCAGACGTCTATGTGAAAAGACATCTGATATATCTAAACAAAAGATTTATTTCAACATCTATAGAAAACCTACTCTAAACACAAATTATCGGCGAAATTTTACAATATACTACTTTTCAATAACAATAAAAATAAATAAATAAATATATTTGAACAAATAGAATAAAACGCTAATTGCGTAGCTCAAGTCCTGTCAGCCCAAGTTGAAGGTAGATGGGTAGTTTAGATGTTAGTCCATTTCCCCAGCACCACCCATTTTGAATTTCCGGTCCAAATTAATTTTAATCGATTGTGTATCGTTAGTGTACGTTTGTGTATTAATTATTTTTGTTTGTGTTAGCACCGTTCGCGAAATATCGTACATTTTTAGTTGGGGCGCTGGAGAAATGCAAGCGCCGCCCATCGCGTTAGCCGAACATACGTAATTAACATGTAAAAACATATTTAAGCAAATTCCTGCTTCCCTAATTATTTTAGAGAAAAAATGAAAGACACAAAAATAATGCAGAAATATAAACTACGAATTATAAGGGCATTAGATTTCATCCCATGACTTCATCTAGTTTTTACTTTAAAAGTCAAAAGATGCGTTTGAAATTGTTGAAAGTTTCATATATCAGACTTGCCATGAAAGTTTCCAAGGTAATTATTTTTGGAAAGTAGAAATTAAATTGAATTTATTACATGGCCAGTGCGATAAATGAAAATTTTAACAATTTCAAAAGAATTTTTTTGGCTTTTTAAGTAAAAGTTAGATGAAATCTAATGCTTTTATCATTCGTAGTTTATATTTCTGCATTATTTTTGTGTCTTTCATTTTATCTCTAAAATAATTAGCAAAGCAAAACTTTATTTGCATAAATAAGTTTTTACATGTTAATTTCTTATGTTCGGCTAACTCATTCAGCTCCCGGTATAATATGAAATACGAATTTAACAAACGTTTTGCATCTTTCATTTTGTATTTGGTATTTTAAATACTAACAAGTTTCAATGAATTTTGCAAATAATTCAAAAATTTGTTGATTTACCCAACAATATTGAAATACTGTATTTTGTATTATTGATTTACTATTATAATTGTGGAAAAAGTTATGCATTGTTTAGATAAGTAATTTTTTAATTTTAGTTTAATATAAAGTAAACAAACAAGTAAAAGTAAAGCTTAATCGATGAAGAATTCTTGTATACCCTAACTCCAAGAATTCATCACATCACATGAAAATCAATTAATTATTTTATGAATACATAATTTAATCTGTAATTTGTAATAATAATGTAAATTTGCGTTTTGTTTGAAATAAATTAATTACGAAATATTATGTATGTATCTTCTTATAGAATTATAACCTAAATAAACTAAAAGCTGCATAAGTTTGTTAGTACAGTACCTACTATAGAAATGATTAAGTTATTTATAGCTTACATGTTAATTGTTTATTACCCTGTGGCATACCTATAGTAGGAAAGTGTGGGACCGGTAATATAGCAAACCATGAACCCACACCGAGACTAAACTCTGCAGGAGTCCACTCGTCTTCCAGCACTTCCAGGTCCTTGCTTTTAAATAAGAATTAATTAATAATCGCCTATAATGCACAATACTCAGAATTGCACATTAAATTATAAGCTCGTTCAGTCATTATAGTAAATATATGTTGCGCATTTTGAAAGTTATGAGACTTGTGTTGAAAGCAATGAATATATTTTAGGTAGAATTCTTTTTTGGCACTTATGTATGTATGTATGCTGAAATTTGCAACTATTTTTATACTAATTTAAAATATAATATGAATTTACTTTAAAAACTAATAATTTGATAATAGATAAACAGTATTTTAAAGGTATATTTCGATACGTTATACATTTATCTACGACTAGATGAGCATTAAAAGTTACGTTTTTAAAAGTGGGCATAAATTAAAATTTATGGCAAAGAGAACCTCATACTGGTCAACGAGAGCTCTCAACGATAGAAGTGCAATACACTTACGATAGCGTAGTGAATTTTTTTTTGTTACGTTACATAGTTTTGTAAATTTAAATTTCTCAAAAATACTATCTAAGGAGTTTCCATTTTTAGTTTAAGGCAAGAGATGGATACCCGGTGGCTTACGAGACTCGACGAAATAGTTAACTATATTTATGTCATCTTCTTAGTTAGTAGTACACTGTTAATCGATTCATGAAGATCTTCTTTCTTAGGAAACTCGAATAGGATTCAGTGACGGCTTGCCAGCAATTTAGGTGATGAGGCAGGAACCTGAATCCAATAGGTTTGATTTTTTTTTAAATTAAATATATTTTTGTGAAACTATTAAGCTCGTTTGCTTGGAGCTGCACTGCATTCCCTGCCTACCGCCGCCACTGATAGAATTGTATTATCAATAATTATAAATGTATAGTAGTATTCGGTGCAGTTAAAATATTCAGCTCGACCAGTCATTCTTATTTTTCAATTTAAATTTTAAAAAATGTAAAAATAAATTTTGTTAATTAATTCTGCTATATTTATGACATTAAATATGCATTCTATATAATTAATTAGTATGATTTTAACACATCATTATTCAGTTAAATTTTCATGGTAACTGAAACAATTATAGACATTTCGCTCTCCGAAAATTCGCCCCCATAATAACATTTCGCTGCTTGGATTTTTTACTTCCAACTTCTAGTATGTTACTAAAAAACATTAAAAAACAGTAGTTAACGAGAAACGGAAAATTTATTAAAAAATAGTAATTGCAGAAAAAATATAATGAAATATTATGTTAATAACTTAAATATTTCAGAACTTAACGTCTAATTTTAATAACAATTTAAAAGTGGTAGCTAATTGTTCGGTAGTGAAATATCCTAGTACCGAATTATTCAGAAGCAAGTCAGAATTGTCCGGGAGCGATATGTCCTTAAACTTATTTATTCACTAACGAATAAATCTAGCCGGCCAATTTTTTTAACGTAGGCCACCATATAATTATTTTATTCCATTACTACAAATGAAAACTAAATATTAGGTACTTTGTTTCTATTTCGGCATATATACTGTACACATTATGTGTAACGAATATGGAGTAATAAGCTCTCTGAACAGTTGAAACATGGGGCATTTGCACCAAAACACATATTATGTGAAGTTTACAAAAATTGGCACCTATTAAATGCAAATTTGTTTCAAATGAGAGAATAGAGAATTAATCATATTCATCATCATCAGCCCTAGTTTACTCCTGGACCCGGATTGGGGAATGCCTGTAACTCTGTTTTTAGTAGTTGATGACAGCTATCATCAACCTAGGGGCACCGCCAACTTTACGTGCCGTTTTGAATGAAAAAAATTATTGATAGCTTGTATGGACGTTCAAAATAGTGTTTATACTGGATAGGTAGATGAGTAACATTCAATTTATTCTTGTTAAGAGTAAAATTATTTTAAATCGCCTTGTGGATTTTATTTAAGGTAAAATTTTTATATATTAAATTGAATGAATATATAAGTGTGTAACTTAACCTAGGATTTGATGTCGAAAGAGTAATATTAAATTTGTAGTAAGATCGCATAAAAAAAGTGTGACATATTACTATTATTTAAGAAAGTTTATTCTTTATCAAAAAACTTTGTAAATGTAAGTATAATAATAGGGTTAAACAAACATCATTTATTTTTATATAAGAAGTCGACTTCTTCAAAGTCGAAGAAGACATTGATTCTTGATCAATGTCAAGAAGTCAATGATATTGATAAATTTATTTATAAGGTTAAACAATGTATAATGTTAATCACCGGTTCCATTCTCGATTAATAAGGCACCACCTGAGGATTAGCTACATTTTGCACGTGACCTTACAGATTTGCATTTTCGTTTAATTGGGTAAAAACAATGAAGGAAATTTTGATGGTGGGACGGACATTATTGAAGCCCCTCGCCATTGAATTAGGACCACGTGTAAAAATTTTTCATTTTTCTAAGTTTTCAATTACAAATTTTACCTGATTACCCAAATTTTTACTATAGTAGGTCAGAAACATGATACAAATAACTAGTAAGATACAACAACGCGCATCTTTGCCCAAAGCTGTGACGTCACTTAGAGCGGTCACGTGCTATTAGTGTCATATAGTTATGGTGACCATATGTACTTATTTTAGTAGGACAGTACTCTTTTTTGGAACGATGTAAATGTACTTATTTTTTCGATTGACTCGAAAACACTGAAAAAGGCTACTTTACTTCTGGTGACTATATTATTTTCACGAAAAGAAAAGGTGAATACCAAAAAAAAAAACAAGGTCAACGGTAAGAAAAAGTCAGAGGTTAGGAGGATATTCCTGGTAAGGATCATAGTTTTAGGTTCCGTTGACCTTTTTTTTAGGTATTTACCCGCTATGTACTTTTTATTCATGAAAATATTATGGTCACCATACATATATATATAGTCTTATGGTAATCAACAATTTTTTTAACAAGTTTTAATAATTTTTTGATATAGCAAGCAATAGTAACAATAAAAGACAAGTATTCTTATAGTTTTATATATGTAACTATGATTTTGTACAAATTAGTCCAGTCAAATTAGGATTAAAAATCGGTCAACCTGGAAATAATTCCCGGGAGCGATTTTATTTTTTTAAACTCAAGGAGGATTGTATGGTAGTGTAAATCTCGATTTTCGGGAAAATCCCCCCATTGCGTTTGCCGCCATCTTGATTTAAAGGGTGTTTTCTTGTTTTTCAAATTACTCGCTTATTCTCAACTTTAGAGTAAAAATGATAATACCAAAAATTATAGGAAATGCAATTTCCCACAAGTTTGGTTCACATAACTTTTACCCTAGGATCGATATTTGTAGAGTTAGACTGCAAATAGGGTGAAAAATATTTTTCTCAATTATCTCGTTTATTGTCATGTTCATCGTAAAAATAATAAGAAGTAATTAGATAGGAAATTTTATTTCCTTCAACTTTGATAATCACTAATTTTACTCTAGGATCAATATTTTCTGACTTATATTGAATTCAGGAGTAGATCATGGTTTATTTTCCGTTATCTCGTTTATTATCATGTTTATTGTAAAAAATGGTTATGTGCAATTACGGAGAGAATTTAATTTCCTTCACCTTTTGGTCTTAACCTTTTTTACCCTAGGATCAATTACAATTTTCACTTTACTGCAATTGTTTTTATTTTCGCCTCCTTATTTTTTTACATAATCTAATCACTTTTAAAGTGTAAAATTCAATATGGGTACTTCTTCGCAAATAAAACAAAGAATTACTTAATTAAAAAGTAAGTCCTTGTTTTACTCGTGAAGAAGTACCCATATTGAATTTTATATTATCAATACTTCGCCCTAGCACAAATTGAATACTTTTAAGGTGGTAGGGTACAGTTTGCGTTCACGGGTGATTAAAAGTTTTTTTAGATAGATTCAAAAGAAGATAGTTTTTATAAGTGTTAGTGAATTTTAATTATTTTTGTGGTTTAGATTTTAAGAAATCATCTTTTAAAATTTTTAAATATTTTATTTTTAATAAATAAATATTTTATTATATTTTATTATATTATTTTATTATATTTTTAAATAATTACATTGCGAACATAGGAAAACACAATTGCGCCAATATTTAAACTATAAAGGATCAATATTGTCTCAATATTGTGTGTTACCTTGGCAAAGTTGAAATAAATAAAATTTCCTTCCTAATTGCTTGTTACAACTTTAAGGGCCAACCAATCCCACCAGACAAAAAAAATTTAGTTTTTGACAAAATTTAGATTAAAATAACAAATTTATCAAGTGTTCACCAAGATAATTTAACAAGTGGCCGGATTGGCCCTTACTATAAACGTGATAATAAACGAGATAACAATAAAATTCCACAACTGAATTCAATATAAGTCTTAAAATATCGATCCTAGGGTAAAAATAGTGAAGACCAAAGTTGAAGGAAATTAAATTCTCTACGTAATTGCACATAACCATTTTTACGATAAACATGATAATAAACGAGGCAACGGAAAATAAACAAAGATCTACCCCTGAATTCAATATAAATCAGAAAATATTGATCCTAGAGTAAAATTGGTACTTATTCAAAGTTGAAACAAATAAAATTTCTTATCTAATTACTTCTTATCATTTTTACGATAAACATGATAATAAACAAGATAATTGAAAAAAATGGTTTTCACCCTATTTGCAGTCTAACTCTACAAATATCGATCCCAGGGTAAAAGTTATGTGAACCAAACTTGTGGGAAATTATATTTCCTATAATTTTGTGGTATTATCATTTTTACTTTAAAGTTGAGAATAAGCGAGTAATTTGAAAAATAAGAAAACACCCTTTAAATCAAGATGGCGGCAAACGCAATGGGATGATTTTCCCGAAAATCGAGATTTACACTACTAAACAACCCTCCTTGAGTTTAAAAAAATAAAATCGCTCCCGGGAATTATTTCCAGGTGAAATCCTAATTTGACTGAACTATAAATATAAATTAATCTAAATAAGGAATAAATCGGTAATAAACGCATGTAATAAAATAATATTATTTTATTAATAAATTTTAATGAAATTAGTACTTTTTATTTTATTTTTGATCATGGGACAAAATTGTTGTTTATAAGACAACATATTATAAAAAAATCACGTTATAAAAAATAAAAATTTTGATTAAATTAATGACTGTGGGACAAGCCCATAATAAAAAATGTATAATTAATAATTAATATTAGCAACTTAATTGTATGCTTCTGTTTTTTCTAATATTCTAAATTTCTCTTTTCAATGAAAGCGCAAAAAAGTTTTAAATTTGAAGAAAATTAATATTTAAAAACACATCAGTTGCAGTTTTTAAAAATAATACATACAACCAATAAATATTAAAATAATTTTTGTGTTTGTTTTATTATTAAGACTTGGAATCTTGCATAGGTACTTAAATAATTTATTTATATTTTACAATATACATACATAAATTATTGGATAATTAATACTAATTTATAAATCGTTTATTCATATTCACATTGAATTACCTGCTAACACCCGCTCCAAGTGACGTCACTGCGCAGAAAAAACGAAAATAAGACTTATGGTTATCGTATCTTACCAGTTATTATATCATGGGTCAGCAATGCATAGTAAAGTACCTGCAGACTTGTTCCCAGGGTATTGTACCCTACCATCAACCCTTGAAGATAAAGACAAAAATATTGCTTAATCGAGCAAAGTAACTATTTACTTGTGTTTAATTAGTCTTGCTGTAAGTTTTCAAGTAAAACTTAAATTTGATTTGATTTGAAGAATAAAAAAAATATTTGGGAAAATCGTGAAGAGATAAACCAAATGATATCACAGTGTATACGGAGTATTTCAGAAAGGGTACGAGCTGTGATTAAAGCAAAGGGTGGAAACACCAAATATTATTGACCAAGTGTAAAAGTAATAAAAGTTGATGTTCTAGTTTGATTGGGTCTTTTAATTTTACCTAAAAATCGAAATAACATACATAAAATAGAAGTTTTTCAGTGGTCCTAATTCAATGGCCAGGGGCGAATTAATATGAAGCTATTTCAAAATAATGAGTACTGTTTTTACTCAATTGAAATCTGAATAATAGCATCAATAAATTATTTTTTATTTAATTCTAAAAATAATATTTTAATTATGCAGGTATCTATTGAACCATCAGCCACAGTAAAAAAAAATAAACAGTAAACAACGCAAAAATCCTTACAAAAACAAACAGACACAATCGCCAAATTTGAATACACATATTCTGTTTTTAATCGGTTTTGCAAATCAATCGAATTAAATATAAGAAGAAAAATTTTGCTTATTATTGCCCGATAAAACAAGGTGAGTATCTGGTCTTATATATCTAAAGGCCATATTACACTAGGCGATTTTTTTATGCGATCGATCGCTGCGATAAGTTGCAGCGATGTTTTGGCTTTCGCAAAATTGTTGCGCATTTTTGCATGTGCAATTTTTATTTTTGACAACTAGTAAAAATATTATAAACACATGACATATTTACTACAATACCAACCTATTAGTTTTATTCAGTGAATTTATGTATATAGAAAATCATTTAGAAACATTTTCCAAACATTTTTAAGTTGGTAGTAAGAAATCGCACGAAAAAATCGCATAAAATCAGAACAAGTTCTAATTTAAAAAATCGCACGTGCGCAAAGTTGCAGCAACAAATCGCCTGAGCGATTTTGTATTACATGAGGCGCTACGCGCCTGCAATTTATCGCAGCGATCAATCGCATGCAAAAATGTAATATGGCCTTAAGGGAATTCCTATAAATTTTCTAATGTTGAGTTAAATGTCCCAGCAAACCAAATAGACCAACGTGTGGCTAAAAAAATGAAAACAGTATAGTAGACAATGTTTGTTGATGTTAGAAAAAATAAAATGTTTTATTCGAAACAAAGGAGACTTTTTATGGCTTATCTTTTGGACTGGCTACTCGGCTTGGCTCTTAACCGTACAGATCGAAGAAAAAGATTAAATTTTGCTCAGAAAATTATAGTTTTTTCAAAAATAAAATATAATTTTTTAATTATCAATAGATTTCGTTGGTAACTGTTGAACTGAACAGACGTGGCAAAAAGTGAGGTTAAAAACAAAAAAAAAACGTGACAAAAAGTGAGTTAATTTTTTCGATTATAATGGCACCTACAATCAGCGACGTATTGAAACGTTTGGATAAGATGGAGAACTATTTTTCATTAAAGCTCGAAGATGTGGTTTCCACATTTACGAAAAAAATAGAAGACATTGAGAAGGCTTTTAACGAAAAAATTCTTCAACACGAGGCAATAATTCAAGATTTACAAGTGGCGAATCAAGGGTTATTGAAAGAGTTAAGTGGATTAAAAAACAATTATAGACATGACGAACAACGCGACTTAAGGAACAATATTATCGTTGTTGGAGCACCAGATTCGGCTGGAGACAATGCGTTAGATGAATTCATCAAGATAACAAAAAATTTGAAACTAGACATCGATCCTACAAATGTCAAGCGTTGTTTCAGAATTGGAAAAACAAGTGACAAAACTCCTAGGGTAATTAAAGTGGAATTGTTTGACGGCAAAACAAAAAAACTCATCATGGATGCAAAAAAGAATGTCAAAAACTTCGGTAAGTCACAAAGTATTTATATTAATGATGAACTATCAAGAAGTAATCAAGAATTATTCCGTAAAATCAGAATATTTAAAAAGCAGTTAAATTACAAATACGCTTGGTTTGCGGAAAATAGATTTTTTATAAGGGAAAACGAAACATCAAAGATTGTTACTATTAATGATGAGAGTGATCTTCAGAATTTAAAAAACTAATCGTTAAACTTAAATTTTTATATGTAAATATCCGTAGTATTAGAAATAAAGTTAATGATTTTGAATTATTGGCTCAGCAATACAATAGTGATCTAATAATTGTAACGGAAACTTGGTTGTATATTCATGGAAAAAATGAAGATAATCTATAAAATCGAAAATAATCTATTAAAAAACTTTATACATCTAAGAAGACGAAACCAAATTCATGAATACAATACCAGGAAGAATAACGATTACGAAATAAATACAGCAAGAACAAATATGGGGAAAAGGGTTACAACAATAAACGCCTTGCAAGAGTACAACCGATTACCGAACTACATAAAAGAAGCTAATTCTTTGAATATTTTTAAAAATGAAATAAAAAATTATGTCAATAAGCAAAAAAAAAAACTATAAACAAGTTTTAAAAAAATAATAATAAAAAATAATATTTTTTTTGTACACACTTACCAACTAATATCTTTAATAACTGAATGTATTATTTTAAGTTTATACCAGCTCTGCTGAATGAATGAAATAAATAAATAAATAAACGAAAATTAGTAATACTTAAGTATTTAGTGAGAATCTTTGATCATAGTATAATAAAACATTCAAAATAACTGAAGATTATATTCTCAATGTTAAAATTCAACTTTTAATAAATTCATAAAAATCAAATCATCAAAATCAAATTCATAAATAATAAGCATCAGCATTTACATTGACATGATTCCTCATAATCACAACGAAGAAATTGTTTGTATCAGTTTTGTCTTAACAGAAACACAAGGTACTACTTTCAAAAAAATATAAGAATAATACAATACGTAGAAAATCAAAATTCAAAAAATTTAAAAAGGAGACAATTAACACATAACAGGTCTGGATTAAGAAAATTTGAAAAAATGAAAATTTCGTAATACGAAGTACAATATTTAACCATAAATACATACTAAAAACCACAAATTTACTTAAAAAAATTTTTTATTTTGAGTTCTTTTTTTTTTTTTTTTTACAAGGTACTACCTTTTAAATGTAACATTCATTTTATATTATGTGTTTCCTATTTACTATTTTGTACATGTAGTAGGTAGATATCGCAATTTGAATTGCAACTTATCAAGTTTAATAAAAACCACAATAGAACTAATTTGAAAAACGCCGATAGATAAATAGTGCGCCCTATTATTTCAGCCATGCCGCCTTGTTATTCCATGACACACTATTTACGACGGTCATAGTAAATTTCTAAAGACCGTCACACGGTTATTAAAAGTTACGTATGAATACTATTGTATAAAAACCTAATTATTAATTAAAAATTTTGATTAATAATACTTACAACAAGAATACCTAAATGATAAAAAAATCATACATTTTTAAAGTATCAATTTAAACATTTATAATTGTCTTTTGTTTAATTTATCATTAATCATTCCACTCATCGTGTTGATCGAATCGACATTAAATGAACTACACAGCTTTTTTTTTTTAATTGAAAATCAATGAACGATAACACAGTTATCGCTTCACCTTTCTAATGTTAGGGTGTAATAAAATTTTTCCTTCATATTGAAAGTTTTGCTTGAAAGTTGTTACTCAGGAGTCTTGAAGGTAGCCGATTACAAATTTACAGTCAGAATTTTCAAATTTCCAAAAAAACACTAAGGGACCGGCGCATAATAAGGCCTAGCTAAGAGAGATTTGCAATAAAATGAAAAATATCCAATTTAATCAACATGTTTTAATAATAATCATATTTTTGGTACATTTTCTACAAAATATAAACGAAAAATAGTAACTTGTACCATAGACAAACACAAAATTAAACATTTTTAAAAACCTTGCCAGTAGGCTTTATTTTAATATGGTACCATAATAAGGCCTATGCGGCTTTAACATACTTAAATAATAAAATTATACATAATTTTATTTGGTATTTGAAATCAATAAACACATAAATGCAATAATTAAACATTCGTTTAAAAAAAGTATTAATTACAACGCTTTGGAGCACTCAAAATAATCGATTTCTGACCACGTGGCTCGTTTAGGAGGCATCGGCTCGAATCACTAAAAATAACGCTCAATGATATGCCTATTAATTATTCACATACGTAATATCTCAAAAGTACTTTAAAATACATTATAAAGCAAACAAACTTTGATACACGAAGTAAGACTATGGTTAAATTTAGTAGGCCTTAATAAGCGCAGACCCCTTTATGCATGAAAAACAAAATAAAAAATATTTGGACCGCGAAACGATATTCAAATTTTTAAGATTATTAAAGTATAAAGATAAAAATTTAATTTTACATAGCTATCTGTAATATAACAAAACATATTTATAATTTATTTGAACCCATTTTTATTATTTGGGGCTGCTCGGTCCCACTTTATGATAAATGATGTAGAACTGGGGGCTACAAATGGGATATTCTGCTCCCGCAAAATTTTAGCAACTTCTGCATGCAATAGGTGTCTGTAACTGTGAAATTGAGCGAGGGAGGTTATTTTAAGTACGATTTTTGTGGCTTAGGCCTTATTAGGTGCAGGTACCTTAACGTACATGTAATGAGTACCTGAAATGATGTTTTTATAATCTCCAATTATTATTGAATCAAAATTTTAATTTTAAATAAAAATCAATGTCAAATAAAATATCAATACACATGGCGAAAATGAAATGTAATTGATAAGTACACCCAGGTTCAATTTTTGTAAATTTTCCAAATAATTAAGATCTTCTAATTTTCAAATTTATCTTTCAAACCTTCAATTACTACATTGGGCAACAAAACAAAAACTCTTTTTTTTTGCGGTTTTAGGTTTTGGAGTGAATTTAGATACACTAATGTTATAAGGTACTCGGCACGTAGTTATTTTGTTCGAATTGACTATAGTTTTCATGTTAAGGGGGGGAGGGGGTAAAATTAAATTTAAGCAAAAACAACATATTTCAATAACTTTTTTTGACGACACAGTTAATATATATTGTTTTCCATAATTACTACATAATAAAGTGACATTTGAAGAATATACTGTGAATATTTTATTAATTTTTATGAAGAAATGAGCCGTTGACAGCGAATCTCCGCGGACATTTCAAAAAGAATTTTTCATTTTATTTTCAATATAAAAGGGTTGTATTCAGGGGACCATAATTATTCATAATCGACTCAAAAACCCCACACCGCAAAATCGCTGTTCCCCTATGTAGTCGTTGAATAATATTGAATATTTTTGTTCATTTTATTTTTAATATAAGTAAAACGGTTGTCTTTATCTCAAAAACTGGAGTCAATTCGACAAATCTGAAAATTTTTTCACATTCAGGAGACCATAATAATTACCCAAAATCGACTCATAAACCCCGCACCGCAGAATCACTGTTCCCCTTTTGAATATATTGAATATTGTTGTTTCAATTTATTTTCAATATATAAGGGTTGTCTTCATCTCAAAAACTGGAGTCAATTCGACAAATCTGAAATTTTTTTCGCATTCAGGAGACCATAATTACCCAAAATCGACTCATAAACCTCACACCGCAGAATCACTGTTGCCCTGTGCTATCAATAACCCAAAACTTAATTATTGTCAAAAATTCATCGTTTAAAAACATCTAAATTCGTCCAAACTGCAACAACTTTCGAATACAAAATAAAAATTATAATAATCAAAAAAACTATAAATTCTCAACTAATAAATTAAAATTCAAAATACTAGTACATAATTAACATAATTAGCTCAAAAATATAAATTTACAAAATAGTTAAAAATAAAGAATACAAAGTTTAAAAAGGAAATTTTGGAACACGATAGTACACAGGGTGTCCCCGAATACATTTTACATAATTTCAGTAGTGATAGAGAACACTTTTTTAAGAAAAATATTTAACAACAATTTTTTTCTAAATTCAAACCCTCGAGAGTTAAACCTCTTTAAAACATTTTATTTAATATCCACTTTCATTTATATTTAAATATAATGAGGGGAGGTGCAATTGCATCTAAGTTCTCGCGTTCAAACGTCCCCGCGTTCAAACGTCTCTGCGTTCAAACGGCTCTGCGTTCAAACGGCCGTGTTCAACCGGCCGCATTCAACCGGCCGCGTTCAAATGTCCGGCTCCGCCATTTTCACAAGGCCATAGCCCGGATAATATTGATTTTTCAGTAAAAATAGTTAAGTGCTTTTTTAAAGAGCATGAAATAATCTACAAATTAGGTTTAAACCTTTTATTGTCGAAAATCAACGGCTTTCGAGTTGAAAGTCGACGAATTAAAGTGAGTAAAACAATGTTGAAAATTTGAAACTTTTTTTTTGTTGGTTTTTTTCAAATCGCTGTATCTTTGAAACGAAATATTTTACAAAAAATCTGACGCCCTATTCCGGATAGGAAATTTAAGAGACTATAGCGTTGGCTAATAAATTTTTTTGAAAAACTAACCTATTTCACAAAAAATCAGAAAATGATAATAAAAGCAGCTACAAAACTGGGTATGAGTAATACCACTTAGAAATATACAAAATCATATTTAACACTTCAGTAGCGCATGTATGTATATACCTACCTCTCAATGACAATGTTTTAGATGATTTAGAAATAAACTAAATTAGATACTACTTTATACTCGGGTTGAAAATGATTCATGGAGTTCCTTCTTTTTATGTTGGGAAAAATGATAGGTATCAATTTTAGTGTTCATTACACAAATAAAAATTGTTATTTCAGTACTTATTTGGACCTTACTACTACTTAAAACAGTTTAAGGGTCTGTGAACAACATACTTACTATCTTAGGTTTTCCTATGTCTCATACAAAATAAATTCTGGTAAACATAGCAATTTTTTTTTATAATTTATTCTGAACCAATTTTAAAATTTTGAGTTTAACACTTTATGTAATAGTTACTAAACTTACTCTTAGAATTGCAAATACAGGTAAAACTACAAGCGAGGCATTGAAGGATCACTCTCATCTGTCTCACCGTATTATATGGTCTAACTTAAGTTATGATTGAGAAGTTATTGACAGGGAAATATAAGGCGTGGAACATCACCGACGCCACCAATGAGCACTAAAGGCGTGCCGATTTCTTTAATAAATATTGGTTTCCGCCTACATTGTTACATATTATTATGCACCTAAATATTGTATAATTTTATTTAATTAGGTAGGACATAACATCTAAAACCACTTTTGTTTTCGGAGTAAGTATTTAGAAATATTCTTGCACAGAAACCAATTTTTACTTCTAAATGTAGGGAGACCAGGGAACAGTGTTAATATTTTGAAATAATCTGCTCTCTTTTGAAGTAAAAGCCAGATTACAAATCAATTTAGGTATAATATTGCAATATTGCTAATTTCTTATTGATAAGGCATGTCTCCGCCTCCCTCCCCCCCCAATTTTTAATATACCTAAATTAATATTACACCTAGAAATAAAAAAAAAACAATAAAGAAAAAAAATAGCATTTAGATTTTCAGACAACTTCGTCAATTTAACAGAATAAAAATGGGGACTCATACTGCATGTGCATCAGTATAAATTAACAAAGTTATTCACTATTCTTCAATGTAGTAAACATTAAAGAAGGAAATTATGTTTGATGTTAAACGTGTTCGATCATAAAAGTATATCATATTGATTGAAATTAATTTTGCTAATATTAGGTTTTGTGTAAAAGTTTTGTGGTTTTTAAAATGTTATAGTTCCCATGATCATTTATTTTCATCACTTTCGTAAACAAAATATTAACAGGTCTGACGTCACTAAATATATTTTGACCATTTATCGCTAATATCTGTATAGGTATCTTTAGAAGCGGAATAAAAATCTCTTTAAATTGATATAATTTTCATTCTTATCTGTTCTGATGGGAAGCAAAAATTAAGAAAAATCAATTTCATATGTTAATTTCCTATGTTCAGATGGTCGACTGGTCACCCTGTATATACTATATTTATTATTTTTTATCATTATCAATTTTTAATCATTACTTTAAAATTCCTTTTACCGTGATCCCCAGTCCTGCCAAATAAACTTGGAGTGCCACAAGGTAGCGTTTTAAGTCCGTTACTATTCATAATCTACATAAATGATATAAATACGGCATTACGATATTGTTCCATCAAATTATTTGCTGATGACACATTAATAATAATATATGAAAATGATGTAAATACCGCCACAGCAAAACTTAAATTTGATCGTCTTGGAATATCGGAATGGTTACAAACAAATAAATTAAGGTTAAATACAAGAAAAACAAAATGGATGCTATTGACAAATCAAAGAGCTGTAAATTAAAGTACAATTACCATCGATGGTGATACAATTGAAGAGTTAAAAAAAATTAAATATCTGGGAATTACAATTGGTAACAAGATGAAATTTAGTGACCACTTCGATGATACCCTTAAAAAGTTGGGAAAAAAGGTTGGTTTTACCTGTAGAATCAACCCAAAATTACCATTCTACTCAAGAATATTGGTTTTCAACTCTATTTGTATGCCGCATATTGATATTGTTTCTCAATATTATTCATGTGTGGTATGATAGCCAAATAAAAAAATTGCAAGTTGTAGTATACCGAGCAATGAGATCTATATTAGGTATGCCAAAGTCTACACCAATTAAGAATATGCTAGATGCATTACAATGGATGAGTGTAAAGCAAAGAATTTATTACAATACACTGCACTTCATATACAAAATTGAGATGAATAAAACACCGGCGGCATATCTAAAACAAAGATTAACTAAAAGGAGTGAGTTGCATCATTATAAAACAAGGAATGCTGATTAATACGATGTCCCACATCATAAGATGAAATGGTCACAAAATTCTTTATTTTATAAAGGAATAAATATGTACAACTACATTAAAAAATAATTATCCTGGAATAGTGAAAGAGATTTTAAAGAAAAAGTTAAGGAAATTGTTACAAGGAAGTTTCCAAATGAATAGTATTTAATTGAATAATTAATAGTTAGAAATGTTGTAAATATTCTTATATTCTTTATAGTAAGTTATTTTGGCTTCGTTGAAGTTGATCGCTTATGCTCTGCGTATGATGAATGGAACTCAAATAAGTATTCTGTAGTTTCTTATTTTGCCTATGTAGGTGTAATATTTTCACACCAGACCTAAAAAAGGGGTGTAATAAGTTTGAAGCGTATATTTGATAGTCTGTCTACATGTGACTTCATAACTCATCAACAGAAAGTCGAATACTATAAAATTCAAAGAACAATGTTGTAGAAAATTAAATTTTCTACCAAAAAGTATGCAATATTATTTTTTTATCTTTTCATTAGCTAAATTTAACAATATCGAATATCTAGAGCAGTTAAGATTATATATTATATATATATGTTACGGTCAATGATGACAATTCGGGCTTTAACGTCAATGGCCGGACAATAACGTCAATGCCCAGCTTAGTTGGGCATTGACGTCATTGACCGGCCATTGACGTTAATGACCATGCATTTTGGGCGATGTTGACATTTACATCATTGTCCGGGCAATAACGTCAATACCCAACACAGGGTGGGCAATGATGAAACTATTATTCTATAGATTCCTTCTGTAAGTAGTATATTAAATGTGCCATTTGCAATTAATACTATTTATTAAGGGATACTGAAAAGTTAATTTTGTTAGAAAACATTAGCGATACGACCAAAGAAAATGAGATTACTCTTACACAAGGAGCAGCTGAAAGCAGTGTTTTAGGAAGTCTGGGCTACAAGCGTTGTCATTGCAATTGTGGATGTAAAAATAATAAATGTGCGTGTTGCGCCAACCAACAAATTTAAAATTTTCAGTACCATGAGTCATTCCCGTAACAGAAAAAAATTATTAATTTCAGAAATTTTATTTTATTATATTTTAATTTTTATTATTTTTGTTAATAAATTATTAATATATTATATATAATGCAAGGAATACAACATATGTAAGTAAATATCACTTGCCAGTTGGCTGTCAAATTATTTAAATCGCCATTTAGTTGTTCTTTATAGTAGTTATTCCATAATATCATCATTGTCTAATCCATTTTTGACCATTAACGTCATTGACCGACCAAAGATGTAAATATTACAATCAGAGGAAAATATTTACATCATGGCCCACCGTTAACGGGCGTTAACGTCAATGGCCGGTCAATGACGTTAATGGCCAGCGCAAATGAGCATTAACGTCATTGCCCGGCCATTGACGTCAATGCCCATTTTACGTCATTGACCGTAACATATATATACAGCATTAAAGGCCATGCAGGCCCATAGCTTCATAAACTATTCTCCTCCATTCACTTCTGTGTTGAGTTTTCTCTCGCCAGTTCGTCACATCCAGAAGCCGTAAATCCTTCAACACATTTTCCCTCCATTCGGATAGTGGTCTTCCACGTCTTTTTCTTCCATCGATCTCACTATTCCATAAATTTGGTGGTACTCTGTCTTCATTCATCCTCATCAAATGACCTAACCATCGCAATCTCTGTGCTCTTACAAACGCTGTTATCACCGGCTCCCCAAACAACTCTTGAATCTCATTATTGGTTCGTCTTCGCCATCCTATTGTTTCTAGTGTTCCATCATAGATCCTTCTCAATACTTTTCTTTCCCACATCTCGAGCATTTGCTGTTCTTTCTTTGTTAAAGTCCAGAGTTCACTTGCATATGTCTGATATACAACTGGTCGTATTATAGTCTTATACACTCGAATTTTGACCGCTCTAGACAACATCCTTCCCGTAATAATTGCATTCAGTGCTGATGGGCTTCTACTTCCTGCTGCAATTCTGGCACATATCTCAGTACTTCTTTCTGGTTTTCTAGTCAATACAGTACCCAGGTACGAAAATCTCGGTACTTCTTCCACATTAATATGTGTTAGCTCGTCTATGCCAACATGAAAATAGCAGTCTTCTGTATATTGTTTGTCTTCCCAAGTCATGTATTTCGATTTCTTCTTGTTAATTTCCAGTCTCATATTACGAGCCGCTTTAATCAATTTTATAATGCAATCTCTCAGCTCTTTTTTGTCCTTGTTATTATAGTTACATCATCTGCAAACGCTAAGCACTGGTGAGTGTTCCTGCTCTGTTTAGTTGACTATCTCTCATCACCTTTTCTAACGCCAGATTAAATAGTGCTGCAGAGGGGGGATCTCCTTGCCTCAGACCGATTTTAACTTTAAATTTTCTCGATATTAAGCCATTCATTCTTACTTTGTTTTCTGTGCCCTTCATAGTCATCTTTATCAATCTTATAAGTTTTGTTGGTATGCCTAGTTGATAAAGTGCTTCGTATAATTTATTTCTTTTAATTGTGTCATATGCTTGTTTAAAATCTATAAAGAGCACATGGGTAGGCAGTTTCAAAAGATGGCTTTTCTCCTGGATTTGTTTGAGTGCAAACACTTGATCTATCACTGATCTGCCCCACCTAAATCTACATTGGTATTCACCGATAATTCTTTCTGAATATTGGGATAGTTTTTTCTTAATCTATATGGCTAAAATCTTATATACGACACTCTGTAAGGCTATCCCTCTGTAATTATTACAGTTCATCTTATCGCCATTTTTATGTATTGGGCATGTATCATCTGCAGATGATAGATTCGCACCAAGCCTTGGGCATCAGTTCTTTTAGGATTTCTTCTGGTTTTGGTGCATCGATGTTCACATTTTCTTCTTCATAATAACTTTCATCATCTCTGAGTATATTTTGCTGGCTGTTGAGTAACTCTTCAAAATACTCCGCCCATCTATTCATAGTTTTCTTCTCTCCAGTCCTATTAGATTTCCCTCTTTGTCTTTGCAAAACACAGTATTTTTTTGGTATCCCTTTTTTACCTTTTTAATGTTCTGATAGAAGTTTCTTATCTCTTTGTTTTTATATCTTTTTTCTATTTCATCTAGTAGTCCCTCTCTGTGCTCTCTCTTCTTATTTCTGTAGATTGATTTGCATTTCTTTCTTTGTTCTTCATATTTTTGCCTATCTTCCATTAGTTGTGTTTGTAGCATTCGTTGTCTGAATCTCTCTCTTATCTTCCTCTCATCATCACACTCTTCATCGTACCATTCTTTATTATTTCTTTCTCGTTGCGACGGTTTTAATTTTGTCACTACATTGTATTCTGTATTTCCTATATTTTTCGCTTTTTCATCGATATCTTGTATTTGGTCAATTTTTTCTAGTTCTTTAGTTTATTCTGCTTCATATTCGTTTCGCGACTTTTCATATTGTAGATTAATTCTGGGTTTACTATTTTGTTTTCCTTCTCCTCTTGTTCTAATTATTTATTGGTATCATCTGTTTCATCTTTATACCCACTAGAAAATGGTTCGAGCTTACATCTGCACCTCTGTAGCTTCCCACATCTTTTATAATATTTCCATCTCTTTCTTCTATTAATAAGTGGTCAATTTGGTTTGTTGCGTTACCACTTGGAGTATTGCAGGTGCCTTTATGAATCTTCTTGTGATCGTAGTAGGTACTTTTAATTATTATTCTTCTTCCCATCGCAAAATCTATCATTAGCCTTCAATTCTCACTTGATTCGGTATGCAAACTGTGTTTCCCTATTGTTGGTTAAAAATCCAACTCTTGACCCACCTTAGCATTAAAGTCTCCTATTACAATTTTCACATGATATCTTGGTACTTGATCGTTTCTCTTTCAAGTGTTTCGTAGAATTGTTCTTTTAATTACAGTTGTTTATCCTGGGTGGGAGCATATACATTAAATATGGTAATTTTTCCGTATTGACCTCTCAATCTTATTCTACAAAATCTACCAGATATAGGTGTAAAACCGACAACGGATTTCCTCAGCCTTTTGCTAACCGCAAAACCAGTACCCAGTCTTCTGTCTTGTTCTTTGCTCATGAAAAAAGTATAATCATCAAAATCGAATATTTCATTACCTTTTTGTTTTGTTTCTTGTAATGCTATTATATCTATTCCATATCTCTTCAGTTCCCTTGATGTCAATTGTTTCATTACTCCCTCTTCATATAGACTTCTCACATTCCATGTTGCCGCAACGCGCAACTATAATTCTTTTTATACCATTTCCATTAGATGTGCTCTTTACATTGCCATTCAATTTTCTATTTTCTCGTCGGTCCGTCTTATATTTAACTGGGTAGGTATGCCTAGTTAGTTTTTTGATACTTCTTGCAAGCAACCTTCTTCTCTTTTCAATCTCAGAAGCTTGCCTTCACATAACAATTTTTGGTAGCCCACTTTTACTCTTTTTCCAGACTTCTTCAGCTCTTCCGCTTGTTCTCTTATTTTTGACTGTATTCTTCTTTCCATATAGGTACGTCATGTCACTATCTAGATATATCTTTGTTCCAGGTAAACAGTTTAGCTTTGACTTATTTTTCAATATCTCCAGTTTATTCTTCCATTTTTCCACCTCAATCACGGTTTTTTCAGTTAAGATTAATAAAATAAAAACGAATAAAATTTAAAAAATACATGTTGAAAAACAAATGTAGACAGGACGATTTAACTAAGAACAGCATCGGCAATATAATTATTATTATGAATAATAAATTAGGAATAAAGCTTAAATTTTAAAATACCTTTATGAAATCCACCATAAATGCATAGTTGCAACTCCCCGACTAGTGCAGGTGATCCCACAAGTAATGCGGTATTATCTTCTGTACTACCAAAAGTTGAAATAAAAACTTTTTTAAATAAAAAAGATTGTTCTTATTTTAATCAATAATATTATTTTTTATCATTTTCTACAATGTCTTTCCAACGTTCAGGTAAATTTTGAAGGCCTTTATTAAAAAACTCAGTGGAATTCGATGTTGCTAATTGATTAACTAGACGTTTAACATCAATGAGGTCTAGCATATTTTTACCATTCAAAAAACGTTGTAAACTACAAAACAATTGGTAGTCTGAGGGTGAAATGTCATGGTTTCCCAACCGAATTCTTCCATTTTCTCTCGCGTCTGTCTTGCCGTGTGTGGTCTAGCATTACATATCTTGGTGGAAGAGACGCCCCATCGTTTGATAAAAACTGGCTGTCCATTTCAAGTACTGCTTTCAAACGTTCCAAAAAATCGATTATTCCTTTTAAATCCCACCAAATGCAGAGCCAAATCATATGTAGATGCAGTTCTCCTCAAGGTTGAGGTTGAGGAACCTCTCTAGGCGATAACCACTATCGTTTGCGACAGAAATTGTGGTAAAGAATCCATTTTTTGTCTCCAGTAATAATTTGATCCAAAACTTGTTCGTTTTTTAATCTTGATAATAACGACGAGCACACATTTATTCGTGATTGCAAATTTGCTTCGGAAAATTGATGTGGAACCCATTTTACAAGCTTGGAAACTTTACCAAATATTTTCAAATGACGATGGATGGTTAAATAAGATGCATTGAGTGTATCCAAAAGTTCTTCAATAGCCACGATGGGTTACTGTGCGTAAGAGGTCTTTATCGAATTTCATCGATCTCGCTTCACGTGGTTATATGCTCTATTGTCACATCAATTTTATAGCTATAGAAATATTATTTTAATTGAAATATGTGTGTTAAAAGCAGAGACGTAGCAAGTCAATGCCGGGCCCTGGTCAAACAATGTTTTTGAAACTCATTAAAAATTTCATTTATCAGACTGGCCATGTAATAAATTCAATAATAATTACATTGGAAACTTACCTGGCCAGTCTGATAAATGAAAATTTTATCAATTTCAAAAACATTTTTTGACCTTTAAGTAAAAGTTAGATGAAATCTAATGCTGTTATCATTTGTAGTTTATATTTCTGCATTATTTTTGTATCTTTCATTGTTTCTCTAAAATAATTGGAGAAGCAGGAATTTGCAAAAATAAGTTTTATAATGTTAATTTCCTATCTTCGGCTAACTCAGTCAGTACCCCGGTATAGTAAACGGTAACAAATGTAATATAATAACACAAAACAAAACTAATTTATTTATACAGAAAAATCTAGTATTCTTATCTTTGATTGGCAAACAACGAATTTGTTTTATTAAGATCTAAAGTTCTGACTGTCTCATTTTCTATTAATAAAATTGCCTAGCTAGAAAGTCTGCTTTATGACATTTTATTTCTCAAATAGTTCTTTACTAATTTCAAGATCGAAAACGATCTCTCAAATGTTTGTACTGCTGCAGATTGTTTTAATTTTTAAATTAGTGTTTCAGAAGATATAATCGATACTAGTAGTAATAGTTAAATATTCTGGATTTAGATTACAAGCTCCCAAACATAAATTTTCCTTTTTTTTAAATTTCTACTCTATAGATTGCATACACTTTAAATGTTGTTGAAAGGACTCCTTTTTGGGGTCCGGCACAGGTACGCGGCACTATTAGCATCACCTGTTGCTACGTTCCTTGTTAAAAGTATATGTAAAACTGATTATAAGATGCACAGATGGGCACAAAAAGTGTTTCAATGGATCCCGCCAGAACAGAGAAAGAGAGGACGGCGTAGGAGAAGCTGGAGAGACGATTTAGATGATGCGATAACTTCTAGAAATATAGAAGAAAGGCTATGACAAGATCGAAAGAAATGGAAACTAGGAACGGAGAGGAGCCTCGGACTGTAGTACAAGATCCGTACATATAGGGTGCCCGTTTTTCAAGTTCCACCATGGGGATCTCAGTTATTATAAAAGATACGTGGTCGGTTAAATTAGGGCAAAGTTTCATGCTGAACAATTATCTGAAAGAAAATTTGATTTTTCATTTTCAGTTTTTGAATTATTGGAAAAAACAGAAATTTGTAATAGTAACGAAATATCGTTCCCTCGGATTACATTGTAACAGGATCTTGGGTGTGAGGGGTAGGGAAAATAAAACAGCAAGTTCTATCGCATCAACCCCTCACACCCAAGATCCTGTTACAGAAATTTTTTAATTTTCGTTTTTATTTTTTCGAGCGAAAACCAACAAAATAGACACTTTTAACTAAGACGATCTTGAGACACGTTTTTATAAGGATTCAAAATCTATCATCGAATTTTCCAAGACGTTCGTGATGCCGGAGTTACAACACTCAACTTTGGTTTTCCTTCTAGAAGCCATATTGGACTTTTGCATTTTTGAAAAGTTTTTTTTCTGATTTCAACGTGTATCACACGATATGATCGAATCTTACAAGCTGATCAAAATTGGGAAAAAATCGTTTTTGCGAAGAGTAGGTATGCTTTGGAACGAACTCCAGCAATTTTGTTTAACAAATTACATTTTGACAGGTCAGTTAAATATGCTAGTAGAAATTTTTAACTCTTTCAAGTTTATCTACAAGAATGCCGTTTTTAAGTGAGGAAAGGGTGTTGTGCTTCAGTTTTATTACGACTCCCATCGAAATGTGCAAATTATGTTCGAAACGTATCTCCAACGGTATATAGAGAGAGAGCAACCAGTTCAGAATTATTTTTATGTTGCAAAGCACTCTTCGTAAAAACCTTTTTTTCCCAATTTTGATCAGCATGTAAGATTCGATCATATGGTGTGATACATCGTTGTAAGCAAAAAAAAAGTCTTTTCAAAATTGCAAAAATCCAATATGGCGCCAGTAAGAAAAACCAAAGTTGAATATTGTAATAATAATAATAATAATATAGTCTTTATTTCATATGAGAGAGACAACTACAAATAAAAAAAAATTAAGATTATGCACGAGGTACATGGTTTACGCCCAGTTGCGTCACCCCACATGAAAAGGGCGAAGTTCAGATTGGCTCCCAAAGAGAGCCGCCTGCTCTTCCACTCAACCCAAAAGCTGGCACGCGCACACATCCAAGTCCCCCCCAAGCCCCAACCGGCACCAACGCAACCGACAACCCTACACCCGCGTCTCAAGAACTGACCGTAGCATCAACAGGCACAGGAAGTGGAAAATAAAAAAAAACAAAAGATTATGCACTCTGTTCCGCCAAAAGTTTGTCAAAAACTTGCTTTCTGAATAATGCCAAAGATGAATCCTTGAATGTATCTGGACAGTTGTTATATAATGAGATGTTGTACACAAAGAAACGCTTGAAAAGTGTCAATTTGTGTTGTGGAATGATTAAGTAGATTTTTCGCCGCAAGTTTAAATTATGTACGTCCGTACGAAATGTAATTTTGTTGTAAAGATAAGGTGGAGTTTTTGATTTAATTATTTTATGAAATAGAAGAAGGGAATGTAACTTGCGTCGATTGCTCATATTGAGCCATTTTACATTTATAATTGTATGCGAAATTCTGTCGTATTTGCGTAAGCCGTAAATTAACCTGAGACACCCGTTCTGTACCCGCTGGATCCGACCAACATCAATAGAATCTAAGCATGGGCCATAGACGACATCACAATGATTAAAGTGCGACAGGACCAAGGATTCACAAATAGTTCTCTTTAAGTGGCGAGATAGAATACAACGCTGTTGATAAATTAATTTTAGGTTCATGTACTCCTTCTGAATGCAGGTGGTAATGTGAGTTTTAAATCGTAATTTGGCATCAATGTGAAGACCTAAATCCCGTGCACACTCCGAAATCCCAAGAGCTGTCCCACTCATGTGAATTTTTAATGATATTTTTAATTCATCTGAATATTTTCCAAAAAGAATGACTTTAGATTTACTTGAGTAAGAGCTAATGAAAATTGGCCGAAGCCGTTGTATAGAGAGTGGAGGTCATCATTGATGATTTTACATGCATCCGTGCCATCATCATGGTAAAAGGAAAGATAAACCTGAGTGTCATCTGCATACATATGCATATTACATCTTTTTATAAAGTTTGGCAATTTGGATGTATAAACGGTGTACAACAGAGGAGCCAAGATTGAGCCCTGAGGAACACCAGCCAATACCGGTAAAGTATCGGAGGTGCTGCGCCCCAAAACCACTTCCTGACTTCTACCAACCAAAAAACTGGAAAGAAGCCTAGCAGCGTCTTCCGAGATACCAAAATATTTCAACATAGCAATCAACACCCCGTGACTAACAGTATCAAATGCTTTGCTATAATCCAATAAAATCAGCATCGTTATCATACCCCTATCAATAGCCTGGATTATATAATTAGTAACGTTAAGCATAGCCGTAGTGCAACTGTGTAAAGGTCGAAATCCCGATTGAACGCAAGATAAAATATTATTTTTATCTAAGAAAGATCTCAATTGTTTTTCCATGGCCCTTTCAACAATCTTAGATATGACGCTTAATAGATTTATTGGTCTCAACTGAGATAACTCCACAGGGGGCACAACCTTGGGCAAAGGGACAATCAGTGCCTTTTTCCATACCTCAGGAAACACTCCTTCGAGTAGACATGAGTTGACAATGTGTGTAATAAAAGGATAGATAAATGAACTACATAGTTTAAGTAGAGAGGCGTTCAATCCATCAGCACCAGTAGCATTAGTCTTAATAGAGGCAATAAACTGATTAACGTCGGTTTCTTCAATCAAATTGAAATGAAAATCGCGCATATTAGGTTTCACTTTATTGTTACTAAAGTAATCAATATTAAGACCGTTGTCGTCCACAGATTTAGTTGTAGATGCGAAAAATTCATTGATGGCATTACAATCCGCCAACGATTCCGGAATCTCATTAACTGAAGATCTACCGATACTGAGGCTTTTGAGTGTTTTCCACATCTGTTTAGAGTTACGTCCTTCAGCAGTCGATTGAAGATAAGCTCGTTTATCTGCTCGTATCGATAAGGTAGTAAGATTTCTCAACCGTTTGTAGTCGAGCCAGTGATGTTGAAGTTTTGTCCTTTTAAATTTAGAGAAGGACTTATCGAGTAGAGTCATAAGAAGTCGTACATTATCAGTTAGCCAAGGAGCTGGTTTTTTTATGATTGGAACGGTTCTGGTAGGAGCGTGTACGTTGATTACATTTAACAGATTTTCATTAAAGAAATTCACCTTATCATTAACATCGTGTAACCGAAACATATTGTGAAATGGAATCATATTTATATCAGACAAGAAATGATCATGATTACATTTTCTGAAGTCTCTGACAACCTTAAATTTCGGAGTCCTAGATGGTTTAACACATAAGATAGAGCATAATATTAGTTCATGGTCCGCAATATGTACAGACCGAGTACCAGAGTCGAGTACTCGTTCAGTCTTATTAGTTATAAGCAAATCTAAGAGTGATGATGTATTACCCACAATACGTGTAAGGGAGTTGATTATCTGACAGATAATCAGTATTGTAATCAGACAGTATTGTAAGTCTAGAATATAGAATGCTTCGAAAAGAAGAATCGAAATACCTATATATCATCGTATTTTCCCTCAAGAAAGAAAGAAATAAAAGTCCCTCAAGAACGTCCTAGTTAAAAGTGCCTTTTTTTTATTTTCGTTTGAAAATTGCAAATTTCTATATTTTTTAATAATTCAAAAACTAAAAATGACAAATTAAATTTTCTTTCTGAATAATTTATTCAGCAACAAAATGTGCAACTTTGCCCTAGTTTAACCGACCTGCCGACTCCGTATCTTTTAAAATAACTGAGATCCCCATGGTGGAACTCGAAAATTGGGCATCCTGTATACAGATAACAGGGTGTTTTTATTACTCATTGGAAAATACCGCATTACTTCTGGGATGACCTGATAGTATCTATATACTATATATGAGCCAACATTAGCGAACTTCACACTCGTTTGTGTAACACTACTTTTTAATTTATTGTAATCTGAGCTACAACTTTGGAGATTTAAATTTTGTTGCTTCAAAATTTTTTGAAGCCCCTAGAAATTTGGAGGCCCGGAGCTGCAGCCCCCTTAGCTCACTCTCCCCCCCCCCCCTTAATCCGGCTCTGAGTCCACACTTGCATGCTATATCTATTGCAATTGCTTTTACGCTCCCTTTTCAACCTGTTTACGTACAAGTGGTCTCTACACTCTGGACAATTACACCGCCTCAATATTCTCCAGCTAGTGTGATTATTGTGTGGTTTCCTTTCTACTATAAGCTTTATGTTATTTTTTATTGTTAGAAAATGGACAATTATGTACTTAAATATTGGTGCACTACCAAATTAAGCATGAAATTGTGGATTAAATGTTTTCTTCAATTAAATTAAATCCACAGTTTGTTTAAATAACATCTTTAATTAATTTATATGCGTTATTATAATTTTTTTACAACATATCTTTTTATTATTTTTATCCAACACCTCTGTCTTATGAAGGCATAATAATGCCGATTTTACGTGTCTTATGGGGTCTATAAAACACTAGTGGACTTATGAATTCATAATTACACACTAATGACTTATATGTAAATTATGAGTACACCTACTACTTAATAGTTTTCATAATTTAAATTTGATATTTTAAAAGATCAAATGTCAAAACTTTTAATTACATTTTAAACTATTATTACGAGATATTGGATAAAGCTTTGTATTACACACGTGTCTTAACAGCAAATAAGTTACTCAAAAAAAATTAGCCACTCGAGCAAGCTCTCGTGGCTAAACATTTCTTTCGTAACTTATTTGCCATATAAGCCACTTGTATAATAAATAGCTATTATATAACTTGATTATAGTATATTGTTTGGCTAGGGATGAAACAAAACGATTTCAGACCAGGGTGAAGATTGCCTGTCGTAGCGACAGCGAGGGCTGGCAACACCCTGGTCTGAAATCGTGTTTCATCCCGTGCCATACACACTATTTTACATATTACCTGCAATGAATCTGAGAGTTTCATTAACTAACCTAACCTTCATAAAATATAAAAACTGTCACCTCATCTATGACTGTCACAGTCAGATAAGTTGACGGTTAAAACGATAGATTTATAACTGAGTAAGCGGGAAGAAACTTGACGGTTTCTGTCCTAGGGAAGAAACCAATTAGTTTCTGACCAGCAGTTGCGTTGATCTGCAATTGTCGTGTTTCGACTGTCTCAACATGCAATGAAACTCACAGTTTCATAGTAGGTAATATGTAAAAAATTTTAATTATTTACAATGATGAAACTTAACTTATGTACAACTTGATTATAAAAAATCGAAACAATAAAGTGAAATTAAAACTAAAAAGTAAAAATTAGTGATGTGGTATCTACCGCCACAAAATGTTACAGGTCAGTTAACAAAAAGAGGCAAAAGTTAATATACGCGCGCGCTTCAACAGCTTATTTTAAGTTTGAACGTAAATTTTATTATTTAATTATTATTGCGACAGAAAGCCCTAGTCTTTGTCTAATGTAATCTAAGGTTATATATGGGATATTTATCGGATATTTCGACAGTAGCTGAAAGTGGCATTAAAATGATCTTGCCAAAACTAATTATGCATAGAAAAACAAAGTGGCAGGTAGATTTGCTTTCATTTGAAATCTCCTGTAACAACATTGAAGTGCGTTAAATGATCTAGATTTTATTCTTATAATTTTTATTGTTTAGAATACCTATGATATATTTTATGTGCATTTTTTGATTTTGTTCTCTTTTGTTTATTACAAATTTTAAATTCTAAGTTCTTTGTGAATAAACAATAATCAATTTTCCTACTTTTTAAATGTTGTTTCATAGTACCCCACTAGTGTTCCACAGTGAAACAAAAAACGTAGTTTAAAAAAATAATAATATGACCAAAATTATCGTATTTTTTTAAAAATTTTCATAATCTGATTGAAGCCTAATGTATACTTGTCTGATTTATTAACCCAAACCTCGTTTTTCAGGGCATGCCTAGGTTTTGCAAATTAAAATAAAAAAAATATTTCACTCTGGAACACTCTCCCCTACTTACCTTTAATATTGAGTATTTTATATACATATATAATATTTAATAATTAGTAATAATTTTTTATTGTTGATCTTTTTTTTATATATTAATAAGATACAGCATTGTTGAGTTAGAGGTCTATAAACAATTTAGTTATCCGACGTTTCGAGTGTTTTAAATTTGACTCATTTTCAAGACTAAAATATTAGATAATTAAAATATTACAAAATCTTTAAAAAAATTTTACATGATATTGACAATTTTTTTGACAAAAAAATTATTTAAAAAAAATTTATTAAACAATTAAATTGTTTAATAGACCTCCAACTTAACAATTCTGCATCTTATTAGTAATATTTAATATTGAATAAAAATATTTTTTCTTATTTTTTTTAGGAATTATAAAAGTCGTCTAGACCCAAATAACAACCATATTATATTGGTTATTCGGTTGGTTATTTTTACCTCCAATCAAAAAATCGAAAAAAATTTCAATTTCAATTTCATTTTCGAGATCACCGTGTTCAGAAACGTAAAAATCTGCAAAAAATAAAAGATAAATTTCTGTGAGTCTGGCGGTCAGTTTGTCTGTCTGTCGTCAAATTTTGTCCCTCGTTTTATTCCTGAATCGCAGTGGCGGATTTAGCACTTGAGAGGCCCTAGACGCAATTCAATTTTGAGGCCCCCTCTAAATATTTTCACTACTCACATCAGTTGTCATTTTATATTGGTTAATATTCAATTTGTTTTCCCTATGCCACACTTTCTTGGGCCACCTGCATACGGTTTATTTCAAAATAGGATTCTTTAATTTAAAAAAATATACGCGCCGCGCATTCTACCTCAAAAGTGGGGTGGAAATGAATGCTTCCGAAAACTTTGCAGCATCATATCTCGAAAATGGTAAGGTGTATGGGAAAAGTGTATAGGGCCTTTTAGTTAGATAATTTGATGATCTGACAATGATAACTTGTTTTATGTTTGTGTGAGTTACAAAAGAGAGCGAGATAATAGCGTTCAAACAGATGTAGTATGTTTTGACCAAAACTTATTTTTCGTATTTCAAGAACAGGTAGGTGTACCAAAAACCAAACTGGGCTTTTTTGAAAGGGCATTTATTTATAAAATCATAATTATACAGGTGCCATTGCCGTTTGAGCAGTAGGAAGAGAGAAAAATGCGGCAATACACATTGCATACCTGAATTGGACTATTTTTACATTTTTACACATATTTAGCTTCATATCTCGAAATGGGCTGGGCGTATTTACGTCAAATATTCTTTCTTAGATATTAAAAATTGAGATCTTCAACTTTTGTAATAGGCGTTTTTTACGTTGCAGCGATAGGGAGCGAGATAACAAAAACCGCGACCTTCGACCTCGTATGTATCACGAAGCTCCAGTGCGTCGGTGGCGTAACGTTCAAGGTTATACTGATACATCTTAATAAAAAGTTTAATAAAACAAAATTGCGGTGAGGTTGATTTTTGGAAGACGATTACTAATTGTCCTGAATTAGTAGCGAAGAAGTTATAAAATGATGACATCAAATTAATAATAAAAGAGCCACATTTATGATTTATGAAATACACTGTGATAATTATTAATTATTTTAATAATTACAAAAAAAGTTAGATAAAATTACTTTATTTTATTTTGAGAGCTGAATTTTGAGGCCCCCTGGATTTACGAGGCCTCAGGCGTACGCCTCTTGCGCCTGTTCGGAAATCCGCCACTGCTGAACCGTCCAACCAATCACGACCAAATTTGGTATAGTAGTAGGGTTTACGGTAGAAAGGTGAAAATAAGGTTTTCGTCGCGATCTGTCAATCAGAAGTGCCACTACAAGAAAAAATTACACAAGCTTTTAAAAAACGATTTTGTGTCTTATGATAGGTTATTTTAAAGACATTGAAAAGCTTTATCCCCTATCCACAATTATTAGATGAAATTAACTTTTTATCTGTCGTCTGTCAAAAATTACAAGCTGTCAAAGTTGAAACTTCAAGAGTGAATAACTCATGAAGCACAGATTTCAACCAAATCTTGTATGAAGGAACCATTTGATAGAAACCAAAAATATAAAATGAAAAAAGTCCTTGTCCCTCGATTTTCTTCAGTATTTCTGCGTCGTTCTATGTCTGGTAGGCTCTAGTGGTGAAAATAAGGTTTTGGCAGAGAAATCTTTGCCAGGGCTACCACAATAAAATAATTTTAAAAATTAAAATGTTATAATATCTCCAAAAATGTTTAACCGATTCAGATAACAATTTGTGTACTAATGGAGCTTTTAAAATACAAGTATTGGTGAAGAAACAATTGAGCCAAATGTAAAAGCCAGAAAATTACAGAAAATATTAACTGAAATCTTTTTTATCTATTTTTTGGAAAAATTTGTTAGATGTCTTGTATAAATAAAACATAACATTAAGATTGTTTAATAATATCATATTCGTACGTGACATTTATTTGAAATTCAATGACTATATAAAGTCATTTGTATTATTTACATGTAAAACTGGTGAAATCTGTTGGTTATCGCGTTATCAGTAATTTAATAATTATTTATTAAATATTCAAATAAATAACTAAAATGTCATCGTATCTCCGGAAAAAATTTGGTATTCTGATGATTGGAGGTATTGCGGCAGAAGTGACGATAGTTTTTTAAAAGTATTTAGTACTTTTTAAGTATATTCGAATCTACATACTGCAAAATCGAAAACTTATATAGAAATCAATTTGAAAACTTAACTGTCATGTTTAAATTCCAAATTAATTATTGAAAAACATAGTTTATGTTCAACTTGTATTTATTTATTTCATTCGAATTCCAACATTTTAACAAAATTATAGTGAAGTTATTATCTGATAATATAATCTATACATTTAGTGGTGGTGAAGAAAACTGAATGAGATACCTATCATGATAATCTTTGTATTTAAAATATATCCAAAAAGTCTTTTTGAAAAATTCGTATAAGAAAGCTGATTTATTCACTGGAGTAGTTTAAAAATGCAGATTTTCTTTTAACACGTAATTATTTTGTTATTTAAAAAAATATGATTTAAAAGTAAGAATCTGTGGAAAAAGTAAGCACAATTTCAATTTACTTAGTTAACAAATTTCCAATTTAGAACATAAAAATGTTTCCAATTATGTATGGACGTACAAGTACAAATTTAAGATCTCAGAAAATTCTAAGATTCCTTGTTTTACAGAAAAAAAAAATTTGAAATATTTTTTCGATTAAGTAGGTACCTTACTTCCAAAAATAATTTTTTTTTTTTGATTGGAGGTAAAAAGCAGTTAGTTATTTTGAAGTCAGTTTAGCTATATTAACACTGAATTAATTTATGAAGTAACTAGGGTAGTTTTGTACATTTAAAAAAGCATATGGTATACTATAATCAGTCAACTATACACACATCGGAAACCGTACACTACATTTATGCATATATGAACATGTTTTTATATTTTATGTTTGAAAGCGATATCATCTCGTCGTTGTGAGTTTATGTTGCATTTTATAATTTTCCATATCCTTTCAATTTAATACATATATTATACCTACCTTCCTATTCAACATTCTATGCACCCGATATCAATAAATACAAGAAATAAAAAATTTAAAAATTCGAATGAAAATATAGTACAATTTTATATTATTAATATCTATTATAATTGTTTACCGAACACTTCTAACGAAACAATTATTCAGAATAATTAAAAGTTATTTGAGATTTCAATCAATTTCTAACAAATTTAGAAATCAATGACTTACAATATTATAATCAATATTATAATATTTAACAGAACTAATAAACACAAAACGTTAAAATAGAATTGTAACTAACAGTGAAGAAATACAACACGTATAAAATATAAGTATATTTTTATTAAAATAAATACTAGTAAATTATAGTTGACTTTTATTTAAATACAATTTTAAATAGTTGAGTATAAGGTCTATTTATGCAATGATAAGTACCTATGTATATAGTCCGATGATTTAGGGGTCGTTTTTTGTTAACCCATTTTCAAGAATGAGTTTGACTAATTATTATTGTTGACAAATTAATGCCATAATAATGTTGACAATTTGTTTTGTATAGATGTTGTTTAAATAGACCTTATACTCGACTATTTTTAATCAAATTCTATTAAAATATTGATACTAGCGAAGAATTTATAACATTATTATAGCTAAGGATACTTTTTTGAAAAAAAAATTAAACGATACTAACGTGACATGTATCGCATGGAACCGTACATTTTCAGAAGTTTAATAATAAAATTTTATTTTAATTACTATATTATTTTTTATTATTAAATATATTGCAGCGTTAAGGCAGTATTCTACTTTGGAAGCTCAAAAAAGAAGCAATTTTTGTGAATTTTTTTTGAGATTATTAATAAAGATATTGATATGACGTTTGTCAGGATTTAAAAATACACTCCTGAAGTACTTAAAAAAAATAGTTTGCAATATTTTATGCATTTTTTATACACAAAAACATTATTTAAATGTCATGCCTCGATTAGTACGTGGGGCTGCGCTGGTGTTAAAATCTTGAAATTGGATAATCTAAAACCAAAAATATCAAAAGCTTTAGATTGAATATATCACTAGCAACCGACTGAACTAAAATTTTTAATATACATACAAAAATAATGAAATGTCGATAAAAAAATGAAAAAAACAGAAAAATTGTAATTTTTTACCTCTGTTTTTGGCAAAAAAATATAGTTAAATTTTAAATTTTAAGATAATTTTAGTTCAGGCGGTTGCTAGTGTTATATGGAACCTAAAACTTCTGATTTGTTTTAATTTAGATGGCCCATTTTCAAGATTTTAATACCAGCTATACTTTTCATTCAAATAATGTTTCTGTATATAAAGAATGCATAAAAAATATTAAAATTTTTGTTTAAAGCATTTCAAGAATATATTTATTAAGCCTTTCAAACCTTATATCAATTATCTGTATTAATAATCTCATAAAAAATTCAGAAAAATTACTTTGCTTCAAAGTAGAATTCTGCCTTAAGCGGTGACGCTGGGTAATAACACACACTTACCCCCTTCACGCTCTTGCAATCGACTGAAAATGTCGTATCGTGCTCTACGCTGAATCCAACTACGTGGTTGATTCGATGATGACGATAAAATAATTACAAATTTTGAAGGGTCAAAAACAATCGAAAGATTTTGATTTTTAAATGAAAATTTAAGTTTATTTGAAATTACAAGCGCCTCGACGACGTACTACACGAATAGCTCACATAAAATTAAAATCCCCCCCCTCAATCATTAGCCGCACACAAATTGTTAATAAATTGGCCAAACTTGATTCGTTGTTTTCTTCTCCGGGCGATGAAGCCAATTCCAATTTTTGTCATAAAATTCCAATTCCAAGAAAATTCCAAAATTTCAAAACAATCAATTCTATTGGATAGTATCCTTGTCGTTCTAATGGTAAATGGAAACCACTTCTAATGGTTTCACACAATTACTTTCTTCCAAATATTAATTTAATTTACTTCTCTTTGTTACCATGTAGCTTGTAAATTCAATTCATTTGATTCCCAATTGAAGTTAATTAAATTTTTTTTTATACTTTGAAACTTGCAAGAACAACCTTTTGGTTTCGTGGCTCATTGATAACTGATCACGTCTTCTTGATTTCCTCACAACGCATATGGCCTTCGCAATCTTTAATTTTTTTTCACATACCGTCTAATACTATCTTGACTTTTTTATTTTAAAATTTTGGTAACACCTAGTTGTTTCTGTTTGTCGCATGGTAATCGTTTTATACCCTAATCTACCCCATGTTACAATGATTTTCACAAATATAATTTAGATAATTTTGAACAATGTAATTTATAAAACCAAATGGCTTTTCTAACTTCACTTTTCTTTGACATTAGGACTATTAATGAAGCATGTCGTCCATGCAAAACAAACATGCCAATTCATAACACCGTCTCAAATACGAAGTCTGCATGGACCCAACTTTGATATTCCCGGTCAGCGTGGGTTAACCCATGTTGAATGTGATCTAACTCTTCGGCTCCTCAAAATAGCCGAATATAGTAATTATTAGGTTTGTTCCAACAACGAGTTATCTTCAGTAATATTACTACAACGCAAGCGCATTAATGAAATGTCGTTCCAACAGACACAAGTTACCAGTTCGAAATCCTAGATTACTAGTAAACCGCTATTCCAACAAAGATGTTGAACGGTTCAACTTAGTTCATTTGCGTTTCAAACGATACTTGCTACGGAGCTAGTATCAATAGTTCGTAACATAAATAGTCATGCGCAAATATTATAGTTGAGTATTGTTATTGCCCAAGTAGTTTTCCTATCATTAATTATTTTGTAATTTTCGTAATAAAATCGAGAAATTTAAATAAGTACATACATGTGTATTTAAGTACAAATTACAGAAAAGAAAAATATTAATAAATGGATGGTGACAAGGGGCAAGGATTAAAAAATATTTATTAAAAAGTGTATTAAATCATAGAAACATGAAATCAAAAATTTATTTAATGTTACAGGTATTTGATTAGCATCCTCCTAGAACCCGCATTAATTTTTAAATCCGTATTTTAACCGGGCAGGCATTGATTTAACGAAATGTTATAAAATTTAGTCTGCAATGACTTTCTGCCATCTGCCATACTACTTTTAATAAATTTTGCATTTGTAATATAGATTTTGTATTCTTATCGGTAATATTTCGTTTCATAATACCCCAAAGAATTTCAATTGGATTTAAATTCGGGCTGTTACCTGGCCATTCCAAGATAATAACACCTTAATATCTTTATTTAAAAATTCTTAAACGTCTTTAAGAAATAAATAAGTACAGTAACAAATAACATTGCCAACGGGATTATTTGTATATATAACAGATCCGATTTTCGAGGGTTTTTTTTAAGTAAAATTCACCATCGAACTTGTTCTTAAAATAACAATTATAAATTAACTTCAAAAACAAAAAGTATTCATAAAAACAGGCTTCAAATAAGCACAAAAATTGAAAATAGGCATAAAAAGACAAAAAAAGTATAGAAGAACTTCATAACATAAATCGTATACATTTTAAAACAATTTATTGCTGCCTTAAATATTAACGATATGCATCGCTCTCTATGATCACACTTGTCAATTATTTGAGGTTAATTTCGGTTGGAAAACAATTCGCAAAACGTTCCAACGCAGCTTTACGTTACTACTTGTAAATTTATTAGTGTTCCTAACGCAGGCGCAATACATGGTCAAATTACTGGTTGCCGTCGATAATCGAATTGCTTGTTGGAACAAACCTATTGTATAAGGTTTAAAATTGTAATCTTAAGCACTACTCTCGTAAAGTTTTTATTTCATCACTTGACTGCCAAATTCAATTTGATTTTGATTGGGGATTATTGTTGTGCGTTAAAACATTAATTTTTAAACTTCTGATAGGCATGTTAAAAAGGTTACACAGATGAGCACTTCAAGTCTTTTAAGACCCCAAGAATACTACGAAATGTTTACAAATTTTTAAGATCAATATTAAATCTTTTGTCACCATTAGTGTGTTTTATTTATTTGAAAAGAAAGCAATTTATTATTTGATAGCCTACGATCTATGCTCTACGTTCAAAATCCTTAGGTATGGAGCTAGTTCCAAAAACATCATGGCTGATATACCTTTTATATTACTAGAGAAAACGTATTCTAGGTGCATTAAGAATAAAAGATCCGTAAGGGATAAAAGTAATTTTTATCATAAAGAATCACAACAAATTTGACTATACCAGCGCTAAAATTGGAAATAACAGCACGACAGATTCTAAACATAATATTGCAAACTGCTTAGTACTATTTTTTCATCAATATTAAGCAGTATTGCTTAAAAATCAGAGTTCATAAAAATTAAAACCAAATTCAAAATAATTCTTAATCAAAACAAAGAATTACTTAAAACGCACCCATCACAAGATATGAATTAGAAACATTAATTAAAAATGCTCCAAATTGGGCATTTAAGAAACCTATACAAATTTTTCCAAAACCGTCAACAAAAAGGAAAAAAATTTCACTAATTCTATCCACAACATAATAAAAACTTAAGCTATCTTCATACATTCAAGATGGAATAGCACCAAAACAACACATCATAGCAATATCTTTTGATCTAACAGAATATGGGCCGGTATTTCAGTTGTACATAGTTTAAACTACGATCAAAGTTTGAACTCAATATCTGACCACTCAGGTAGCCATAAACGTAGTTTAAACCTTGAATTTAGTTTAACCATCAGCAACTGAAATACTGGACCTAAGTCTTTGATACAACTCGGAGTTACAAAATAATACGTAATCTAAAAAAAGTAGGAATTACAGGTAATGCATTAAGCAAAATCAAATACATAAAATAATCAAAATTTTTCAAGTTAAAGTAAACAAATATTTATCAGATTCTAAATCGCAAAAAGAAAATGGAAAATTATATTGAGTAGAATACTTTTTCTAATAGCTGCAAAGAAAAATTTATCAAGAAATATTCGGATTCCAGCAAAAGCATTAATATTTTTTGTAGACGATCTAATCTTTTATTATAGACTAGCTGTATACCCGGCTTCGCCTAGGGTTTCACTAAAATTAAAACACTTTGCTTTTATATAAAGTGTAGTACTACTTTGATTTAGATCCGTGAACTTTGTGCAGCAACATTCTTAAACTTTAAAGAGGCTTCATTGGAAGTTGGAAAGGTAACAATTGAACTTTTCCACCATTACAGCACATTCCAGATGTCTCGTTTTTCCATTTAAGAGCTCTACAGTATTGGCACTCGGAATTTGTTAAACCAACCAAAGATCAAAATTTTTGCTATATATTTCGTTCCTATATTTTTTATTCTTTTCTTATTTATTTATGAAAAATTGACTTAATAATTTGGAAAAACATGTTTTTTTTTTGGTTAATATATTGAACTTTGGTCATAGTAATAATCAAGCTGGGTAAATAAAATAAAAAAAATATATTTATTGACAATAAGTTAATATAATATAAGGATTAGTTATTTTTAACTGTTTTAATTTTATAATTTGGCGAAATAATTATTGTAGTTGTTTTAAATATAAAAAATTATTTATGATAGCTAGAAATCATCAAAATATTCATAAAAATAATTAAATTAATACTTTTAAGTCATAGTTAAGTTAAATGTTAAATACAATACATAGAAAAAATCAATAGGTAGTTCAAAAAGTCAAAAATGGTATAATTATCACTTAAGTAACAGGTCAGGATTAAATAAAACTAAAAAATATAAGATATCGATGAAAATTGGTACACATGTTTGTCATCATTGACTTTGCGATGAAATAAAAATAATTTCAAATCGATTCACTACACCACCGTTCAATAGTTCTTGCAGTTTTAATTTGATGTTGACTTTTTGTTAAAATTCAAGAAAATCACATTTATGGTTTTGCTTAAGAGTCTGCTTTTAGAAAAAATCACAAGGTGTTAAACAGTAAAATACTTGTCTAAATAAAAATCTAAAGCTAAATCTTATAAAATCCTAAAAAAATTATATATAACGTAAAAATCATTTTATAAAAAACAACATTTTATTGAATATATTAGCTTAAAATATATAATCAAAATATAAGAAGTTTTTCAAATTTTCTGTAATTATAGCTTATAAATAGAAGCAAAATTTCATTACGGTTTACTACCCCGTTCTCGAGAAATTAATTAGTAATTGAACAAGCGATATAGAGTTGTCACGTTCAATTCTCTAAAAATAATATAAATTTCGACGTAAAAAGAACCCTAAACATATTTAACACTTGTTGGTATTATAAATATTATGTATATCTCGGTTTTTATTAGTTTTAACAACAAATATTAATTTTTACTCATAAAAATTATTTCCTTTTTTTATTACATAGTAGGTTGGATTGCAGGGATAGTCACTAATAACAATTTTGTTATGTTAAATTTAAAATTATTTTGTAATTTCAGAAAATGAACCGATTTAAACGAAAAAAACCTTTCTTCGTGCATTTTTATAACTTTGTTTATCGTTTATGATATTTAAAAAGTATGTTACTACACACATAAGACCAATATTCGTGAAATTCAAATAACTATACTTTTGTCTCCGATTGTATCTCCTATACATCCTTAACAGAATAATATGAATAAATAATGTGCTGAAAAAATATATATTATATGAAAACTTAAAAGATTAAAAATTCATAATACGATATAAAGTCCCTATTTCGCGGTAATTTCCGATCATATACCGGGTGCTGAATGAGTTAGCCGAACATAGGAAATTCACATGTAAAAAATTATTTATGCAAATTCCTGCTTCCCTAATTATTTTAGAGAAAAAATGAAAGACATAAAAATAATGCAGAAATATAAACTACAAATGATCAGACCATTAGATTTCATCTCACTTTTACTTAAAAGGTCAAAAAATGCTTTCGAAATTGTTAAAATTTTCATTTATCGCACTGGCCATGTAAATAAATTCAATTTAATTTATATTTTCCAAAATAATTACCATGGAAACTTTCATGGCAAGTCCGATAAATGAAACTTAACTATTTCAAAATTTTTTTGGTTTTTTAAGTAAAAGTTAGATGAAATCTAATGTTTTTATCATTCGTAGTTTATATTTCTGCATTATTTTTGTGTCTTTCATTTTTTCTCTAAAATAATTAGGGAAGCAGGAATTTGCATAAATAAGTTTTTACATGTTAATTTCCTATGTTCGGCTAACTCATTCAGCACCCGGTATAATGAAAAATAAGAAAAATATTTGAACTAAAGTAATAAGAATCTATAAATAATAATGAATAAAATATTAAAAATTGACGAAGATGACTTATACTTCCAGGTTAAATCAGAATAATATGTTGATTTCTAAATATTTTGAAAAAATTCAAAATTACAACGTTTTTTAACTGTAAGGCGTATAAACTAGATTTAAGTAAATTTCAATTAAATTAATGCTTAAAATATTTAAATAATTGCATTATTATGAGCCAAAAATTGGTTTTTATTTTTTTCTACAGTGGCGTACCCTTTTTAAAAATCTGAAAAATTCATGAAGTTAAAGAGTAATATATAAAGATTTTACAAAAATTGTACCATCGTAAAAACATAAAGTTAAAGAAAAACAATTTTTTTCAAGGATCCTATGAAGCCATATAAGTGTTAATTTTTTTCTTAAGAGTTCCCACCGGCTCCCAAAACATCAAATCTTTAGACCAATCCTTTCAGCCATTCCGGAGAAAAAACTTTTTCCAGTTTTTTGGACTGAAACTTGCAGGATCTTATTATTTTATTAGTACCAACACATCCGATGAATATCGTTTAAATATCTTTCCGGGGCCGAATAACCATGCTTATACCCCTAGGGTTTTGGACAGAATTGAAAGTTTTTAGAGGTGATATTTTTGGATGATTAAAATTTGGAATGACAGATATAAAAATTGGATAATGAAAAATAATTAATTACAGCGTAAAAGAAATTTATATTATTTGAAAATTAAATAGAAAGCGTCGGCGTTGTGAAGTTGATTTGATCAATTGCATTTAACCTTGCAAAAATTTTATTATAAAATTTAATTTAAAGTTGGCATATATTTTGTATTTGGATTTTTTGAATCTTAGCTGGGCATAAACTATAAAGATTTGCCATTTTTTGCTGTTGATGTTGTTTTGGGATTTGGAGGCTGGAGAAATACATATCAATATCTTACCACATTAGAATCCAAGGTAACGAAGAGCAAATACTATAGCACAAAAAATGCATAAATCAACATAACACTTGACAAATGTAAAATAACCGAAGAAGGAAGACCTAAAAACAAAATAATTTCTGTTCTTAAGCCATCAATGCAATGTATGTTGATTGCATATGCCAAATGTTTACCCATCGTTTATTTGAAACGGGACGAAAACTAGCTATAAGACAAAAGGAGCACAACAGAGACAAGAACAAATCAATGATGGGTAAACATTTTTTAGTAAACAAAATAGAAAAAGAACTTCTCAAAATATTTTAAAGCATATTTAAAATATTGCTTACTATTACTTTTAACTTGTCACTTGACGTTTACTTGCTATCTTAATAATTACCAAGTTATAATACTTAAACTTGTAGACAATACTGTCGAAAAATTGTATTGGTTGTGTTATACAACTTTTGCAACTATTAAAAAATGTGGACAATTTTCTGTACTGATGGAACTCCATACAAAAACGTAGGTATTGATAATTATTTGGTGCGAAAACTTATTCTATGTCGTACAGACCTAACGCAAACAAATTTTTATCGATGGCAAACGTTCGTACACTAAATTCGATGTAATCAGATAAAACCTGGCTGTAATAAATTAGATGTAAATTAAAAACAATATCTGTTTAAAGTAGCACAATTGGTATAGCAATATCGATTGTACTTCAGCAGTACTTAATCTTAAAATTGCAATTAGCAAATTAGTCACTTATTATATCTACTGACAATAATAGTAGTATATTATAAAAGCGAAGGAATTTAGTAATTATGGGTTTTCCCAATATCTTACCCATTAATAAAATTACTATGTTGACATTTAAATTTATTGAAGAAAAATTTGAATTTTTGTGTAAAGTAAAATTTAATTGATTATGATTAAATGTTGAAAGCTAAATCTGTTTTTCAATAAATATCACTCTCAAATAACTTGCACCTACAAATAGTATATTAAAGACAGAAGAAAAAATTATTATTGAACTCAGATCATAGCCTCTATGTACGAAAAATGAAAAATGTGTGCGAAACTTTATTGACATCCCTAACGTATGTTATGTAGGTAACTGTTTTATACGATCGATATTAGGTAGTTAATGGTAGGAACCGTTTATTGTAATAATGTTGTAATCTCGTCTGTTATTTTAATTTAAGATGATAAATTTTACAATTTGATATTGTAAAATATCCATCGATTATTCATTTATACCATAGTTAATATATTTGAAAAACAAATTACTTATTTCAATAATCGCCGTCACTGCATTTTACATAATCGTCCATTATATAAATTATTTTATGAAAACCGTCCATACTATTTACTATTGATAAAATTTTTTCTCGTTTCTTGATACCTAAACCTAATGTAAGAATTACTTATTATACATAACCGTCCACTATCAGGAATGAATCAAATTCGCGTGCTACATCAACTTAATTATACTTGACTATTCATTATAAAATTATGCAAAAGAATGCTAGTCATTAAATATTGCGAAAGTTTAGTAATTGTTTAAATTTTAATAAATCTGGATAGATATTTGTTTATACAAACTACATAATAAATATAGTGTATATAAGTGCACCTATATACCTATACTTTACATATAAGTATAGCATATTATTAATTAAAAATTAATTACAATATTAATATTTGGTTGTTTATTATTTTTAGTATAGTTAATACCTATATGTGTAGATGGATAGATACTAATGACTAATAAATACTTCGTAAATGTAGTGCTTTATTATCCATTTTACGAAATAATTTAAATAAATAAAATCATTTTTTATTAGTAATATAAGTAATTAATTTTGAAAAATATTAAATATCATAATAATAATTAAATATTAAGCGTACGTACTAATTTTATCATAGTAGGCTAATAAAAATATATAACATCGATTTTACTAATAAGAAGTACCTAAGTATAATGCAATCAATATTGTTTATACCCAACTAAAACTGATTTAACTTGTTTACCTCTATTATTTTATTATCAGTTAAAGTTAACGAGAAGTGAGATACACTACATACAAATAATTTTTGCATCAAGATTATACAGCATAGTACACCCCACTGCGGTCGTGGCCATCTTTGGCGTAATGGCGTCCTATTCGTTAATGGGGCGGGATTTTAGTGGTAACTCATGGGGGTCAAGTAGTGGGGTAACTACGGTAAGCGCCCCAAATGCGCATGAATCAGTTTCAGATTATCGTGGGTATACTGTTAGTAAAGACGGCAGCAGGACGCAGTGAGTGATCCGTGTTTTTTTTTAGTGAGTGACTTCCTGACGCCATCACGGAATTCATAAACACAGTGCAGGGCCAATGTGCACCGGGTTCGTTATCGGTCGCCGAAGGCGCTGTATTATTTGGAGGTGAACCGCAGAGTGTTTTGGCGTCTGCCCCTATTGTCGTCGCGACGCCGGTTAGCACCATGAATCAACTAGGTACTGTTTATGCTACCAAGCGTCGCCGTCGGAATGGAAAAAGGTAAGAACTCTTTTCGAATCAATTTGAAGAATTATTTATCAGCTTAGGTACTTAACCCTTCATTGATCACAACAACTATGACAGTTTTATCAAAACAAGCTATGTATTTAAAAATTATTTGAAGTTTATCCATCAGCTATGTCTTATATTATCTTTTATATTGTGATTTTTTTATTGTGATTTAATTAAATATATTTATCCGTAACCATGAAATATAATAATGCGAATCTTTTCAAATCATCGGTGCCTACTAAATAATAGTATTAACTTTTCAATTAATCTTTTAGCTTATGCAAAATTACAACAAAAATGTTTTAGCAGTATTTATTATTATTCTACTCAATTATCAAAATATCTTTTATATTTTGTTCAAATTATAATCACTATAAGTAATGACCGTAATATTTATAACCTTTGGGAAAAATTAATTTGAAATTTAATATTCAAGTTCTACTACATCTTTAATTTGAGCAAACGAAAGCAAAGTATTTCTGGAAGACCAAATCTATTATAAAATATTAATAGGTATATATAATAGGTGAACAATATGGAATTTTAATTTGTCAGATTATTATTGATATGCCTAAGAAGCACACTGACAAATTAGAGTACATAATTAAAAGTTTTCCATAAATAATTACAATTAATTTTAAAATACTTCATTGAATAAGAATAGTATTATGTTTTTTTTTACATAAACTTTCATAAACTTTTACATAAAATTTCCTAACCGAAAATTTTTTTGATTCTGTTTTAAAGTCAAATGGCTTTCTATACTTATATATTTTTTTATTAATATAATATTGCAATAAGAAGGCCTTGAAATCCATTGAAAACGAATTAAGATCAAAAGCAATAATTATCATACTTCAGAATAAGACTTGAGTTTGTCTAAAATGAGAAATATTTTACTTTCTATCTATAATAATCTTTTCGTTGATTCGTATAAATCTAAAATTTGAAATTATTTTTAAAAACATTAATCATAATATTGTAGCTGATTTTATAGAAAAACTGTCTTTTGTCCTTCAAACAGAATACATTTATGACATGATGAAATGCTGACGGTATTACAAACTACTTATTAGTGTTCTTGTTTATTATGGCATATTCTATTAAAAACATTCAAAGAAGAACTTAACTTGGAAGAAATTGAAATAAATGCGCAATTAACTTTCTATTCGGTGTTCTTAAATTTGAACTTTTTGACTAGAACAGCTAACTTTTTTCGAACTGTACTATAGATATTTTTCAGTTTCAAGTATATTAACTTGAACGTTAAATTATTTCGAAACTTAAATACTATATTCTTTATTTTGTGCTAATAGAATTCAATTTATAAATTACCTTATAATTAAACTATTAATATAGTAAGTTTTCAGTTGGAGGTTAAATCAAAAAGTTTGGATTAACCAATGAAATATACAATACGTATGTTAAATAATATGTTTTTAAAAATATGATAATTTTATGAAATACCTATCATTAGTTGTAAGACTTATAATATAACTTAAATTTTTTGGTTTAACCTGCAACTGAATAACTGAACCTAGTCGTCTAGCACTTTTTTTGATTCAGTGTAGGTAGTAAGTATAGGCACTATACTAAATTTACCTATACTTACATGTTGTTGCAAAAAAGCTGTAGGTACTACATAATATTTTTTTTAACGGCCCGTTAAAATTTTTATGAAACCAGGCAATATTGTAGCCGAAATTTGCATAAAGAAGAATTTGTGATAAATTAATAATCCAGGTATACTCGGATTATATACAAAGTCAGTATTTTACATAAAGGTGTATTAAAAATAATCAGAAAACAAACATGTATACCTAACTTGAATATCATAACAATGTAATAACTACAACGACTAAACATCCAAAGACCATGGGCGTCAGAACTGTAACAATCGGTAGCTATTACAGCACTCATTTTTAGCGATTGATTAACATATTGCAGTGGTATTTTGTGAAAATTTACAATTCAAACAAAACCTTTTCCACACTCTGGTTATTTACCTCGGTTAGCTCGTATTGTCGGTTCGCATAGACTTCTCACGGCCGGTTTCACAATGTCTGGTTAACCTGTAGTTTAGTGCTAACCATAACTTAACTTGTAAAAAAGTGTTTCACAATCGCTGGTCTGATGGGAAACCTTAGGTTAAGTGCTGGTATCTTTAACCCAGAGAAGTTCCTTGGGTTAACTCGAGGTTAACTGTCAACTGTAAATTTTTTATGTTTATAAATTTGTAATTCGGAATAAACATACATAATAATACACCTTGTAACTTTACATAACGGTATTTTACCTATAATAATTGTAGAAAAAATGCGAAAGTTTTTGTTAAAAGTTAGTAACATGAATTTATAAGATATAAATGAGTATTAGCAGCAACAAAATAGCCAGGGTTGTACATAGAGTTAGCAAAGCTATTGCTTCTCTGGCTCGACAATAGACCCAAAGAAGAAGTAGCGGAAACTCGTCAAGCATTTTACAACATTGCAAGATTTCCAAGATACATTGGTTGTATAGACTGTACACATGTAAAATTACAGACACTTGGAGGAAATGGTGCTGAGATATTTTGGAACAGGAAATAATATTTCTAATTAAATGTAAAATTAAAATAAGAAATATAGTTGCTAGATGGCCTGGATCTACCCATGACTCCAACATTTTTAGAATCTCCAACGTGAGTAGGTTGTTTGAAAGAGGAGTTTTCAGCGACAGTGTCTTAGTTGGCGATGGTGGGTACCCCATAAAGCTTTATTTGATTACCTCATTTTAGCAGGTGTGGACAAATGCTGAAAATCTGTTTAACAAGTCCTTAATTAGAAATAGAAATGAGGTCGAAAGACAATATGGTGTATGGAAACGTCGATTTCCTGCTTTAGCTATGGGTCTCCTGATAAACTTGAATACCTCTCAAGCAGTAATTACAGCCATAGCTGTTCTACATAATAAAACTTGCGAGGGAAATGAATCAGTACCTCCAGTCAACGAGAAGCAAGAGGCGGAGTACAAGATTGGACATTACTAATTATTTTGGACAAATATGACCTTGAAGTGTATGTTTTAGCACCGTATAATGTGTTGATGTTAAATGCATATTAAAAAGGAAGTAATATTATTTATTTTTTTTAGAAAACTTACATTTTATAATACTATAAATTTAATTGTTTATGTAATGAAGCATTTTTTAATTTTAGATTTTCAGGAGCATTCTCTTCCAAAACTTTCTATTTTTGAAGCCTTACAAAGACTAGTTTTCCTCTTGCAATTCATAATAATTTTCAACAGCACAAACTTCGAATATTAAGTTGACAAAAATTTATCAAAACTCAAAATTTTTAAATATGACACATGACAGACAAATGAGTACTCGACAGAGATACCAACATTTCTAAACCTATGGTTAACTGCCGGTAAGCAGACCAAAGGTCAAAATTCGGATGTGAAACAGTGCCACATATCAAACTCCAAGTTAACCTTCAAGTCAAGGTTACGTAACCTTAGGTTTTGACTATCGATTGTGAAACCAGCCGTCAGTAGTCGATTCCTTTGACACCAAATCAAAATTTTCCAAATTTAAAAAAATTACGAAAATATTCCATTCAAATTCAGATTAACTTTAAAATTAACTTTCAAATAAATTTTTAAGTTGTAAATAAAAGATAACGTTGATTGTAAGCGCGGCTTATCGTCACAGATGCGACGTGCACATACAAATTTACTACGCCTTCGATTTCAATTATTTTAATTTCAATTTTTCTAGAACCAATTATAATTTTTAGCAATTTCCAATTATCCAATTCCAGTAATCAATAATCAACGGGTCCAACCTCTATCCAATCTTCCAAATTCAAAATATCCAAAAACTTAATTTCGTCAAAATTTTGGACGACTTATCCAATATTAAATGAAACAAAACTGTTACTCACGTTAAATCGCAATTTATTATCAAATTATACCAAAAATCCCAAACTTGAAACACAAATTCAAAAATATCTTAGGACTCGCAAAAACACGTCCGCTCCGTCCAACGGATACGGCTGGAAGCCCCTACTCTTACAAAAATTCTACCAACTTCCAAATAATTTCGCGCATAATTACAAAAATTTAAAAATTATTTACAAAATCAAACCCAATTATAAAAATTAGCAAAAATAAACAAATTCATTGCAAACTAATAAAATAAATTCAAAAAAAAATCAAACTTTAACATTTGAAACACGAAAATATATTTACAATAATAGCTATTTACGGGAGATTAACCGAAACATATCCATTACGTAATGAGTAAGCATTTAGCAGTACGAGCTACGAGCAGCGAGTAATGCTTACGAGTAACGTAGAGGACTGTTTCGTTGAGAACCAGGTATGCAGTTTTACCTTCAAGACAAGACCTTTTCAGAATAAAATACCAATAGAATGTGACCTTTATAAAGAAGAACAGAGAGGTTAATATATACAGAAATCTGAAGAAAGGCAAACAAAAAATAGAATTTTCTGTTCGTGTTTATTCGGGTTATGTGCTTTTCTAACACGATACCGTAAAATATCATTTTCTGTCTGATAAATTGTACAGAATTTGATACTTTCGGGGGTCTTCGAGATAAAGTATTTTACCTACATATATGTACTATTAGGTACTTCTAAAATTTAAGGGCGTAATTTAACTACAGTTTATCAAAACAAACAGAAAGTCTTGACAACACGAGTTCGTAATCATTTGTTGATATTTTAGATCTAGTATATATTTATTTTCTACACTAAAATAAAGCAACAAAATTTATTTGTATTTGATAGAAGAAATTTATCTTTTGGTAATAGTACCTAAAAGCTAAAACGCTCGAGGCGGAGCCAGAAGAACAAAATATATTATACAAATAAATGTTAAATAAAAACAATGATTTATTTAATTTAAATAAGACAGGTTATTATTTAAATGTGATATAACAAAAAAATATTGGTTCATAAAAAATAAAACGCGACTGCAGTAAAATTATCAAGCATGGGATTTGTTTTCAGAACGGCATTATTGGCAGTTTAGCAAGCTAATGAGTACTTTACAAAATTTTTAAGGATCAGGACTAAAAGGAACTCTCCTTCCCAACTTTTTTCATATATAGACTAAGCTTTTACGATACATTTATGTTTAAATTTTTATTAAAATATAAAAAAGATACAGATTTACCGATTTATCATGTAAAGAAGTTGTCGGAAAATATGTACCTATAAAAGCGTTTTTTAATAAAGCGATATTTCAGTCAACTCATATTCAACTAACCTGCATACAGAACCAACTCACATATACTGCTAAGAATAATTATAAAAGATTAAAATCTAAAAGGATATTTTAACAATACTTATACGAAATAATTGAGTATTTTTTTACAAAACAGATTGAAAATAAACAAAACAACAAAGTTTGAAAATGGAGAATAAAAATAATTATAAAATTATACTTATTTATAAAAAAATTTTTTTTAGAGAAATACATTGAGAAAATTTCTAATACAACAGAAAAAAAGAGCTCTCCATTACATAAATTACATTTACTGTAAATATTGTATCTCTGTAATTATTATTTTATTTGAAATTAATAACGGTTAATAATATTAGTATAATAGTAATATTATACTTAATCATTTTCTAAAATTTATTTCAGCAATTTAATTGCTGAAATGAATTTAAGTATCTACATGTTATTTGAAAATTATACAAAAATTCAACCAAAATGTATAAGTTTTTGAACAAACCCTACAATAAATAAGAATACCAAAACAATTTTCTCAATTTTGGAGTGAATCAAAAAATAAAATAAAAAATAATCAACTTGGAGAAAATAATATTGATTTTATTTCTTATTTAGTACAATTTGAACTATTCGTTGCAGAGATGAACAATTGAACTATTTTAATATTTCAATTTAATATTTTTTTCTAATATTATGAAATTCGGCCGGCTGACGACCAAGTTATCCATCTCTTCTCTAACTGCATAGTTTGATGTATTTTACAATGCTACATAGTTGCACATAGTTAAGTTAGTTAGTTTTTGTTAAACTTTTATCGTTAAAATACAGTTACATTTTATTAAAATATAATTTTAATATTATAAACATAATCAGGTTTATTTTGATTATGGGATAATACTCTTATATTGATTAGCTTGAAAATAATGAAAAATTTAAATCCTTTGTGTTGTTACTATATCACAATTTAATTTTTGAAATCATTAACTATCATCACGTAATATTTATGCAGAATATTATTCACAATAACTAATAATAAACAAATTAGGTAGATTTTTATTTTAAAAATATTAAATTTACTATGTGATTATATCTAGCTATAATGTGCTTTCTTAGTCGTTACTTACGCCTATTCTTACCACGTCGACATAATTTTGTACCTAGTAAAGCTTAACATGGTATTAAGTTAATTCAAAATATTTCTTTGCGTTATACCAGCGTTTACCATATTTGCCAACATTATAAAATGAAATGCTATTTTATAAATTTTATATATTTATTTTATATTTTATAAATTTAATGTAAAAGACACTTTATCCTGAGAATGATCAAAAGATAATCGAAACTGGTAGATGAAACGGTTTCGTTTTATTGCAAGGGGGTACCTTCTTTATCCACTAATAATATCGACCTTGCACTAGAAGTCCTTTATCATACAGGGTGACCGGTCGACCATCTGAACATAGGAAATTAACATAGGAAATTGATTTTTCTTTAATTCCTGCTTCCCATCACAACGGATAAGAATGAAAATGGTATCAATTTAAAAAGATTTTTATTCCACTTCTAAAGACATCTAACACTTGATATTTTGTTTTTTAATTACTGTTAAAAACTCATTAATAAAATAAAAAAAGAGATTTTAAAAATAATTTTATTTGCCTTCATTGAATTTTATTGCAATTTATTGTTTTTGTAATACAACTACCACGGTAATATAATTTTACCATAAAAACTTGTTCTTCCACAGAATAAGTGTTTGCGTTCATTGTTAACCAAATTTATTGTAATCTGTCAAAGTAACTTGTTAGAAATTATTGGTTTCCAAACAAAAACAATTGCAATAAAATACAATCAAGGCAACTAAAATTATTTTTTAAATTTCATTTTTGCATTTTATTAGTGAGTTTTTTTCAATGAAAGTTTTAAATAAAAATAAAACTTCAGATGATGAATATTACAATTTCATACGATTATTATCTACTTAGAAAAAAACATCGTTTTTTTGACTTTTTGACTTTTATGCTTAAATACTTATTTAAGACTTAATTACTTAATTAATTAATTACTTATCTTAGTACATATAAGGTGATTCTGCTTCTTGCTTGAAAATTTGTTTTTAAACATTTCTTACAATGATTCGGTGTACGAAATAATTATATTTGCAAAACTATTAACCAATATCTAACAATTTTCTTTTGTTTTAACAATAAAATGTAAAATCTTACTACGATCGATAGGTTTATCACTGCATTACTTGGTCAGAACAAACTAACGCTAAGCTTTCTTGCTTTTTTCCCTCTCAAACATTAGCGGCAAATTTGAATATTACTACAACTTATACCAATTTTTACAATCTGTTCTACATTCAGTATTTTTTATATTTGCAATATAAAAATGTAAATTATTTTCAAACTTTAGTTGTTATGGACCGCTAGGGTCGTAATTGCTAGAATTTAAAGCAGGTATTAGAGGTATTTAAAAGGTATACGTAGATATTGAATTTATTTACTAGAACATTTTGAACAATAAATGACACAAATATTTTACTACAAACATATTAAAACATTACGATTAAGGTATAGTTCTTTTGGTGTAGCGCCCGTTTATTTTACTTATAATACTTATATTATATACATAATAATATACTTCGATATTAGTAAGTTCCTGTTATATAGTTACATTTATGTTCCTGTTTTATAAATTATGCGTTGAAGATGTGAAATTGGATATAAAAACTCAAGTTTAATATCGAATAAAATTATTAAAAATTTAAAGTGAGCTTAATTCCTTTTGAGTTGAAATTATCAAGGTTGCGCTGCGCTAATTAACGTATTGATTTAAAACTTCATAAGCAATCATCAATAATAGGTACCTACTAGTTTATTTATACACTTCAAATCCAATTTTTAGAAGCGAGATTTTAATATAATTGAATATTTAGTATTATTTAAGCCAAAGAGCTGTTCTGCATTATTATATGTAGATAATATTCCTGAAGAAATAATAGACATACTATACTTAAATATACTATAATAATAGACAAAATTTCATATAATTGTAATCAGTTCTATATAAAAACAAACGTTTTAATTTTCAAAATTTATTTTAATAATCTATTCTCTCATATTTTGTACAATCCTACTCCATCTATCATTCAAAGTTTAATTCTATTTTTGTTGTTTGTTAATTGAATTTAAATTCTACAAAAGTCCTTCATATAGTGTTTTAGATATCATCAGCGCTGTATGGTCTTTACATTATAATATATTCTTTCCCTTAATTTAGGATTTGTCCTCTTGTTATCATTATATAATGTATCAAATTTTCACTTGGTATTCTTTAAGCACTTGAATAATAATTTTAGTAGGAGGCTAATCTACTTAAGATACATAGCCCATAGATTTGGTATGGAACTCGCGACTACCAGGGAGACAATACGAAATATCATGATCATGCCTCGTAGAGCTACCAAGACTCGGACTAATGTATGGTGCATTAGTTTGTTTTATCTGCTGCTATCAGATTAAACTTGGGCGTTAGATCATTTCTAGTTTTCGCTCTATGGTCTGTCAATTTAAGCTTTCATTACTTAATGTGCCATTGCCGCTACTTAACCATCTAAATAGTTCTGTAAACTACAAAATGTTTGAATAATACAGAAAACTGCTTGTTATATTTCACAATTTTTGCAACGTCATTCTCGCAATATTGTTGAAATAGACCTTTATCCCTTTTCACAAAAGATTATCTCTTTTCTTTCATTGGAAATTGCCACTTTTTTCACAAAATTTTATTTTTTATTCGCCATACCTAATACTTTAGGCGAATAACTTCTGATATTAATATATCCACGGTTCGAATCCGGAGAGAACCTAAACTTTCTTATGACCATTTCCGTGCTTCAAAGAGCGCATAAAGCCGACGGTTACCCTGAGTTGACGATTAGCCACCATCAAAACTATAATTCGAATAATTCATATCTAAGGTAAATCAAGCAATCTACCCAGAATGAAGAATTAATATTCTCGAGATATGTACATACTAGTTAGTAGCATCGAATAGGGTTAGGGAAAATAGGGATCTTCTTAGCCATCAAGAGAAGAAAAATAAGACTATTAATATTAACTTCACATGGCTTTATTTTTGTACAGCATTTTTGACGAATTCGTTCTTAGTACCCAGAGTACAAACTCATTAATATTCTAAAACAGTCTAATATCACAAAACATATTTTTTCGAATGGAAAAACCATCAAGTAAAAATTAAAATCAGTTATTTTAATCTATTGAAAATATTTTTTAATTATTAATAATATTAATTATGATGTTTGACATATTTTAAGTTAAGTTTCCTTCCATATTAATATTAAATTACTTAATTATAAGTTTTCGGGAATTTGGACTCCTCTCAATAAAACTACTGTGTAGAGTAAAAATATATTAAATATTGTGAATAGGAGATAATTAAGTTAAATGTTCTAAATTTCTTGCATTAGCATTTATACGAATACATCAGCTTTTTAACAAAAGAATTATAAAAGTTTTTAAGCATTAATGATATTAACTTCATAAATTAATGGTGTAATTGATGGAAATAATTATACATAATACTTACCTATATATAATATAGTATAGGTATATAGAATATATTGGTTTCTAAACCAATTTTATCCACAATATCTTTTTCTAATATAATATAATTTGTTTGAAATAAAAACAGATAAGATGGGATATTTAAATGGCGTAGTGACGACAACAAAACGGAACTCAATTTTGATTAATATTAGATAAGAAAAATCAAAATAAAATTTAAAAAATTTTTGGTTCCCTCTTTTAATAAGCATTGTTTAATATCGGTATTCACCGGTATAGACCCTTAAAGCTTAAGAAAAAAGAATATACCATTATCTTTTTAACATATATGGCATTCTTGTTCAACCATTATTATTTTATTCGACAGTTACATACTGCTTGTGCTTTGTTCAGTGTCAATTGACAAATTGATTGTCAAGTACGATCTGACATAATATACAAAAATTGACATGTTATGACAACATGGTCTATGTAATCTAGGTTTAATTTTATTATCGTGTAATTTATTTTTACATTTATTTGACATTTTGGTGCAGTTTTTACATAGGTACATACCATTCCTTCTCGGCATTAATTTCTAAGACTATAAATAGCAATAAAAATTCTCATCCTAATTAAACTATTAATAATGGTATTTTGTTTGATTAGGGACTAAGTTTAGACTTTTTGTGACGAGTTTAAAAGAATACCGAACAAGGTGGAAATTTATTACAAACAAGTAATAAAACTATTGAATATTTAAATAATATTACTTTACTGCCGGCGACGGGCACTTTAGTGCTGTCCGCAACCTTTCTAATTTAAAACAATTATACGTTTACAATAAACGACTTTTTAAATTTGAAAATTGAGGTATATAGTATAAAGTGGACTTTTTATATTGTTTTATTATTGTTTTTAATTATTAATTTGTTATCTTGTCACTGCAGGTAAATTGCAATTAATTAAAAGTAAAATACTCTTCTATATAGTTTATTATTTATTGCAGCCAATAATTTAGCAACAAGTGCTATAAACAATAAACTGTAGAATGTTTTACTTTTAATTAATTAATTGTTTAATTATTATGATTAAAAGACAAACTTAATTAAAGTAACAAGTTTTTCAAATGCGAAACGAAATGAAACAATACGTCAAAACATAGAATAGGATTAGAAAACATTTTTTAGATCAGCTTTAGATCAACTCAAAAATTTGTTCACTATTAAGCATTATTTCTTTGCCCCTATGTAAGATTTAAAATGATGTTAGTTACTCAGTAAAAAGTATTTTGTTAAATTAACAAAAAAAGTTGTTCCAGCAGGTCCACTACAATTTTTTGTTATATTAGCAAATTTATTACGCAGAATAACAACTTTTATAATATATTTTGTTATATTAGTAACTTATAGAAGTTGTTATTCTACGTAATAAATTTGCTAATATAACAAAAACTTGTAGTGGACCTGCTGGGACAATTTTTTTTGGTTAATTTAACAAAATACTTTTTACTGTGTAGTAGCCAACTTTTTGACTATGCATAATTCTGTTTATTCTTAATCTTTCCAAAAGGCAACTTAAAATATAAAATCAAAAAAGTGTTTGTGGCTTCTGTCGAATGATCGATCTTTTTAAGATAAATACTTTCTTCATAAACCCAGCCAAAGCTTTTTGGCACTAAACAGTAGCAGTTACCACTACTGTACGAGATGCACATGATGCACATGCGTATTAAGGCGGAATTCTACTTTGAAGCAAAGTAATTTTTGTGAATTTTTTATGAGATTATTAATAAAGATAATTGATATAAGGTTTGAAAAGCTTAATAGATATACTCTTGAAATGCTTAAAAAAAATTTTTTAATATGTTTTATGCATTCTTTATATACAGAAACATTATTTGAACGAAAAGTAGCGCTGGTGTTAAAATCTTGAAAATGGGCCATCTAAATTTAAAAAAATCAGAAGTTTTAAGTTCTAACTGAACTAAAATTATCTTAAAATTTAAATTTTAACTATATTTTTTGCCAAAAACAGCCGGAAAAAAATTACAATTTTTCTGTTTTTTCCATTTTTTTATCGCCATTTCATTATTTTTGAATGTATATTAAAAATTTTAGTTCAGTCGGTTGCTAGTGACATATTGAACCTAAAGCTTTTGATATTTTTGGTTTTAGATTACCCAATTTCAAGATTTTAACACCAGCGCAGCCCCACCTACTAATCGAGGCATGACATTTAAATAATGTTTTTTATACACAAATGCATAATATATTTCAAAATATTTTTTTCAGGTACTTCAGGAGTGTATTTTTAAATCTTGACAAGCGTCATATCAATATCTTTATTAATAATCTCAAAAAAAAATTCACAAAAATTGCTTCTTTTTTGAGCTTCCAAAGTAGAATACTGCCTTAACTAAGAACCCATTACATTACCCAAACATTGCTATCACTTCGTTTTCTTTAACTTTATACGCTCTGGGGTTTTCTCTTCAAGGAAAGAAGCTTAAATACTCTCTAACCTTTCCTCTCTCCGGCGTATTTTTTTGTTAATCTTCTCAATTCCTAACCTTATACTCTTAAATTTAATTTGTCAGAACAATATTTAGCATCCAAGTTCTATAAAATTTATTTTTAATTATTGGAATAGTTCAGTATTGGTTCAAATTGAATGATTTTTAATATAACAATCCATCTATAAAGGTGTAAATCATCATTTGAGATAATATTGTTTAATATCATTGAACCACGAGTGTATGAAATACATAATATAATAATGGCTGTCACGGCACGGATTGCACGAGAACTCTTTATAGAGAAGAGGATGTTTTATATTTTCTAAAATTTTTTAGGATACAAGTGTTTTAACCTTACAAAATGAAAAATTAATTCAGAAATTTGAAAATATGGTTGATGCAGCTGACCTCTAGTTTTTATTATAAATTAATATATTTAATTGTTTAAGGTGTTACATTTATTTTGAGTATATTTTGATTTAAATTATTCTTATACTCGAACTTTTCGTATGTTTTTCCATCAATATAGCTAACATTGTCTGATCGACTAATGCTGATTAAAAAAACTAAACTGAAATGCGAAAACACGACGTGTACCCATCCGCTAGATAATAATGCTATTACAGTAAAAATTGAAACGCAGTATCGTGAATAAAAATGATATCATCGGTAGTTTGCAAATCCAAATTTCATTTTTCTCATTTACAATAACATTACATTACATACATATTTAGGTCATAGGTATGCGAATCTATTATACTTAATTTACTTAGGTACCAATAGTTAAAAACAATATAAAAAAGTATAAACCAAAAAAGTTTATTTTCTAATGTAATGAAATTTTTGTATGTGTCAATTATTATTAACGTGACTTTTTTACTTTGCAAATTTTTTATCAAAATTAGATATAAGTATGTATACAGTTACTTGAAATTACCAAAATACTATTAAATTTCTAGGCAATTATTTTTTTTGTATAATTTTTCAACAGCATTTGAATTCTAATACGTAATTGTTTCGGTATAATAGTTACCTTTCAAATATCAAAATAATTATATACATTTATAATTTATGTTATTTATAGTAACTTATATACATATACATATCCTAAAGAAATATTATTTAATATATGTACTTATTATGTATAATAATTATTTATAATTTTTAAACTTGATTTTGAATAAATTGCAATTAAAATATTTCTAAAATAAGTTAATAAGTACTATGCTAATTAAAATAGTTTTTCCCATAAAGTAAAACATTAACATAGGTACATACCTATATGAGAAATAGTTGGATTTGAAATATTTTACGTTTGAAAAATATATGACATATAGAAGATTGCAAGAAAGAGTGGACAGCATATTTTATACAAATTAAAATAATATTATAAATAAAGTAATTTTGTAATTTTTCATTTATTATTTACCTATAATCGAGAGTGAATGGACGATCAGTTATGGCGTGTAAGCTTCTCGTGCAAAGATTTACGGGTTGAACTCCCGTAGCATACCATCTACAGTAGCAATTTTCACTCACAAATGTTCATCTTCTGGCTCCAGGCACCATTATAATGTGCATTTGGGAAATTTTTTCCCAATTTGGAAATTGACGGTGTCAAAAATATATAATCCCATAGTTTGGAATCCACGTTTATCTGTAAGTCCCCCTATATCCGTATAATACATTTTAACATAAAATAAAATCAGAGGTAGAAAAAATCGGAATTCTAACAGTGTATTTTATTTGTAAAAGTTCTCGAAAGTGTGTATTTTTTTATTATTCTAAAATACTCATGTGATTATTTAAGTTTTATTTTTTACCCTCCCTTGCGGAATTGTCTGAATTCCTCAATAGGAATTGATCTGATGATTACAATAACTTGCTGTTCAATATTAAATTAAACTATACTGTCTATCGTTGACTATAATAATATATAGTCAATATATTTTATATATTATATGAACAAAAATGCAAACTGTCGCTTTTCTTCCATTTAGGTCAACCTATGTATTTATTGTAAAGTTGTGATAGTATTTGATGCAGTTTAATAATTAAAATTAAATAGGAGTATACACTAAATAGCAATACAATATACATAGTAATAAAGTGCAATATATGCACTATTTACTATGACCGAGTGCATACGAAATGCATTGTTTTCTAATTGTCTGTTAATTGGTCCGAACACCTCACGGAAGCAGTGCAGCATGTGAGCACAACATGAAAATTCTAATAAGGAACAAAAATTGCGTGATACGGATGCGTGCCAAACACTAACTGTACGTAAAGAGGTGTATCTATTTACATTACGTGTTGTAACGTAAACTGTTAGACACGGCAATTTGTACTGAAATCGTGTGTGGTCATACTAGTATTTGTTAACCATTCAAAAATATTAAGTAGACATGTACGTCTACTATAGCTTAATTTTAACAAAAAGCGGGAGATACACTTTAAAAGTGATTGCTAAGTTTAATGATTATTTATTGGCGTAATTCATAACATTATAATTATATAATGTTATAATAACAATTCATATTGTATCACAATATAATAATAAGTATAAGGAAACAGAACAATTCATACAATATACCAGATATTATTTTGTTTATGATAGTAATATTGAATTTAAATGTTAACATCTGAGATCTGTAAATAATAAAATCTATAATAACATAAATAACCTTTCATTTAGGTGGATTGTTTAATTTTAATAAATATTACACTGCAACAACAAATTTGTGTTGAAAACTAAGAAGAAATAGAAAATTCAAATAAAATAATGCCTACTGTAAGTAAAATCACAACATAATAATCTAGATTCAATAATATTTACTTAGCTCGAAAACACCAAATCGGTAGAGTGTAAATAATTGCTTTGAACTTGCTTGTAGTTTAATAATAATTCATCAAAGTTTAGTTAGCATGAAGCATTAATCCGCGCAGCATTGTGTAGTATATTGCAGAGAAATATGTACTTTAAAAGTTAAAACTGGCAATGTTAGCATTTAATTAGGTAATAAGTAGTATTATTTCTTTTGAAAAACTGCATTTAGTGCACTTTTTGTTATCCTAAGTCCTAAGATATAGTTAATATTAGGGTTGATATCAAGTTTCACTAATTAAATTGTATAGATTATGTCGGATATTAAGTTTAAATTTTAGACAAAGGCATAACAATATATTTTTAGGGAAATTGTTTAATATCTATTATAATATAATATGCTACATCACATGATATTATATATATCGCATTTCTTAAACATTATGAAAATTATATAAAATAATATACATAGTGTTTGTTTATTTATTGTTATTATATTAGAATTTTTAATGATATTAGAAAACATATACCTATAGTAGTTGTTCTTTACATATTCATACCTATTTAAATATAAATAAAATATCGAAGAAGACGAAGAATGTCGTTGGTTGACATGTCAAGCACGATCGTGTATGCCTACCTTAAGAAAATCACAATTTCAAAGTTTTATAAACTAATAAAACATTCAATGGATCATATAATCACACCGAAGATTAATGATTTTATAAATTATCATTTATTATGGCGAATGCAGTTGATTTTATTTAATTATACATAATATATATTACGATGATTCATGATTCAATTAGTTACAATAACTTAAATAATTGAAACTGTTCATTACGAAATACAAGGGCAAGAGCGGATATAAGGTATAGAGGGTGTAGTTGCTTCCTTAAATCAACTAAAATTTGAAAATTGTACTCACATTTTTAAGTTTAATTAATTAATTAATTAATTTAATTTAAATTTAATTAACTTGTTATATTTAAGTTTTAATTTATTATATTTCACAAGTTAAGAATGTATGTACATACTTACTTACATTCTGAGTTATATAATTTTTATAACAAAATTGATGTAAATATTAAGCGTTATTTTTATCGGAGATCAAATGGATCCTTTAGTTTTCCTTTTAGAGTTTTTTTGAATGCGCTTAGTGCAAGACCGATATCTTAAATTCTGATTTCATCAAATTTTATATATATTTTTTTAAATAAGTTCAAATATATTATGAATATATTTTATATATAGTACTAAGCGAGAATATGTACGTATATACTTAGGTAGGAACTTATTAATTAAGCTTGGTTATATGCATGTATACCCATACAACCACATATAATAGTACCTATACTTAAATTAAAATAAACAATAGTTGTAACATTTAATTTGTCAAGGACTTTTAAATCTTTAGTTTAATGAAGTAACGAAATTTTATAATAGCAGGAGTAGTTAATTACAATGCTTTTCGAAAATACTAATTATAATACATAGTATAATATACTTAATTATTATATTGATAAATCCGATGGTAATGTCGACGCATAAATACATCATACATAATACACAAACTTTTTTAAATTGAAAACCGTTTTCAATTTTATTCTATTTCATCAGCATTCTCCAGTTTAATTAATTTTGGAAGAAATCTATTTTTAACAAATCTAAATACATGCGCAGAACAAAATATTATGTAATAATTTATAATTGATTAATTTAAAAAATAATAAAGTTTAAAAGTTTTATTTAATATTTTGATACCAGTACTGGAAATATCATCAGGCAAAATTAAGAATAACAAAATTCATTTATATAATTATTTAGAATACAAAATTGAAAGTTTTTTGTAGCCAGCTTATTATATATTTTCGTTTGCATGTTTCAAGGTATTCTCATAAAAAAGTTCATAAAAATATTTTATTTATCAAAGTTATTTATTATCCAGCCCTACACGAATAATATTCACATAATACGGGTGCGGTATCTTTATCTGATAAGAAATTAGGGGATATAATTAGATTCAAAAATGCATACTACACAAAATACAAAAATTAAGGTAAAATGGTTATTCGAAGCAAAACATCTTATTTTGATCGATCATTTTGGAAATACTTTGTGTAAATTTTAGTGCTTTCCAGGTATAATATGCAGTTTTAACTATTCTATACTTCCTAATATATGCTAAGTGGCGCATAGGTAGATGATATAGCGCTGGCTGCAATGGTAAACCATAATTTTACTAAAATCGCAATGTGTTGTAATAATACAGTAGCAAAGCCGCCGAACTAAGCTGACTATTGTCTACATATCAGAATACTAATGTATACAGAAACAAAAATACCTGTGAGAATGCTCTTGCTCTTAGTTTAAATATTTATAGTGAATAAAACCTTTGTTAAGTACCGTGTGATCACTTTCTTACAATTTAAAGGCAAGATATGCAATGGTCATTAGTCACACTCGCTTAGCTAAAAGAAAATAACTTGAGCGTATACTAGTACGTAAATAATATTATAGTATATACATAAGTTATTTTACAGTCATTTCTCATTTCTATTGATAAAATAATCGTGATTGAAATGTGTAACGCTGTTCTTCGCCTATATGTATGACTTTATAATCTGTCAAATCTGAAAACAGGCTTATAAGAATATGGGTTGTTCCACGCTAAATCGACCTGACTGTGACCTATTCACTATTTTTGTTTTGTTCTATTTCAATTTTAAGATTATTTTGTAAATTGATGTAGAAATTTTTATGAACTTAACAGAGTAAATTTCTGCCCTAATAGACAAAATTGTGTCAAAATTTTGATTTTTAGCGAAGAGTAGTTAATTTTGTAAATTAAAAAGAGAACATTAACAATTAGTGTTTTGATCGTAACGGTCAGTCGAATTTACAAAGACTCTGAAAGCTTGCAGTGAAAAGCAAAGCAAAAATAGTGAGAGTCATAAAGTCGGGTCGATTTGAATACATGATTCATTTTTATTTATGTGTTTAAACTCGCACGTATTAGCTAGTAGTTTTTAGGATATCGATTATGTTTAAAACCATTTTTTATTTTATAGACCTTGATTCATAATAATATATATGTATATATTGTTCTCTTAATACAACTAGTAGGTATATTGAATTATCTCCAATTATTCGTCTAATAGTAAAAGTTCAAGAGGCACCTTCTAATTTTTGTGCTTGGAACGTAACTATGATGTTAAACATATCAAAGTAAAGCATTGAAATAGCATAGAAAAGGTATACCATTTCTAACATGTATTAAGTTGTGCAGGCAGTTCTGCATAAAGTTAAGTTTTACAAGTATTCGACGGATGTCAATAGGTTTCCGATTACAATTACATTAAAAATTGAAAACGAAAGAAATTTTTCGTTGGATATTTTACACTGCTGTATTTTTACAGCATTATTGACACAATATATTGCGCAATACCGGCATTCTACGCAGTTTCTAATTGTTTCCTGCTCCACTGCGTGCTAAAAATTTGTGGCAAAATAGGCGACCTACAGTTTAACGTGAATTCCATACCACAGGACTAGACCATTTTTTTAAACCATGAAAACATATAAGCTATTTATAATGTAATCTAATAGAAATTTGATGAGTTAAAATTTTGTAAAGGTGGTGTTTGCAAAGCACCTATTAATTTAAAATCTTTACAAGTCCATATATACTATGTACTAGACGAGGTTTTGAAATTAGACCGACGCCGACGACGCGACGCGAAGATTAAATATGAAATATTTTGTTTTACATAAAATTATTTAAAGCGGTTCAAACTTCAAATAAATATTTTTAAAAATAAAAATAAATTAGAGCGGCCTCCGGAATGGATAATGAGGAAAAGGTAACCAGTTCACAGAACACCAATTTCAATTCCGGAAAATTTTTATCTGGTGTCACTTTTCACTTTCTATGTATTCAGTTGCAAATATATTCAGCGTTTAAAAATGCAAGCATTGCTTGCGAAACTAGTAACGCAATAATAAAAATTTTCCGGAATTGAAATTGGTGTTTTGTGAACTGGTCACATTTTCTTCTAAATATTTTAATAGTAAAAATTTGGTGATGTACCTACATCTAAGAAACACCTTCTAATACAAAAATTATTAAAACTCGTAATAACGGCCTTTATGACTATAAGCGTATCGTACTACAAGTTCCAAAGATGGAATGATTTCAAAGTTATTGTGTGTACGCCATCACTCTACATGCATTATATTTCATGCTGGAGAACGACATAAACGGATCCATACCTAAATTTGAAATCTTCGGCTAGGAAAAACGTTAACGCATGGCGTACACTGTTGATGCAGTTTTGCATAAACCAACCTATAGGCTATAGGTACCGTAAAGGGTACGCCACAGAACATAGAAGTCGAACCCATGAAGCTCGGAACGAGAAGTTAACACGCTAACATTTAGGTCATTCTTTTAACTAAATTAATAACAATAATAGTAAATATAGTATCTTTCATGCGTATTCACATTGTATGGACAAGCAGTATTCGAAGTAATGTTATGAATTTATGCTAATGACTTTTTTAATCGTTAAAATAATACAACACAAAATACTGAATTTTGTGCTATGTCTACAAAAATGCAGTTTGGGACTACTGTGCGACCCAGCACAAGAAAACTACAAGTTCTTGTTCACGAGCATAATGCAACATATCCGGTGGTCGCTTTTGGATGGGTGACCGGTTTGAAGTGCTGCTTGAACTAGTTGATATTTCCTTACTTTTGTATTTATTCAGTTAGTTAGTTAGAGAGAAAGTTTTTTCCTTAATATTTTTGCGATTTGATTTGAGTTTGGAATGGGCGAATAAATTTTATTTTGATTTTGAGTAAGAAGTTTGATTTATTATTTTTGAATATTAAATTGTCCCATTTTGGACAAAACTTGGAAATTTTTTGCATGATTAATGATTTGGATTGATAAATTGGAAATTTTGAAATTAAATTTGAATGCAGATTTAAATATTGCTCTTCAATATATTGTCCTTCTACCTCGAGCAGTTTATTAATTGAAACGTAGACATATACAATTGTAAGTTTTCTAAGCTATTTACAGAAGTCATTAAAAACATTTAAAAACGAAATAGTTAAAAGAAAATAAAATTGTTCCGAAACTACGAATTTTATTAAAATTAATCATTTTGACAGGACTTGCATACCTATACACTTGAACACGTACATCGATTGTGAAGTAATTATTATCTAAAATGATATGCTAAAAAATTCATAAAATTAATATTATATGTACGTTGGCTGAATTAATTATCATCGAATTATATGAATTTAATATTGCAGTCCCAATACGTGTTTAAAATCAACAAGATTTGTAAAACCTACTTGTTTTATTTGTCGATAAAGGTAAAATATTAGTTTTTCAATTACTTAATTATTTAAAAAGTAGCAGCTGTCTCATTATATTTTGGCAACTTCAAGCGGTTTATACACCTGCTACAAAAATGTGCCCTTTAATAATAATGCAATTAAAAATCATTTCAATTAACAAAGATTATTCGATAAATTTAGATTAATTTTAAAATAAAGGCACGCAATGTCCTTTATACGTATACTTATATCACTTATTTATATCGATAGGTGTAATAGTTAAACAAATAGAAAATACAGTCTATTTTGAGGAAATTTTTGAAAAAATTGATTTAATATAATAAAATATCTAAAAAGTTAAATAATTAACATAAAGAAAACATTTTCAACTTTAATTTTCAAAATTCTATTTTTTATAATAATTAAAATTTCTACGTACTTTTTTTTCTTCGTTTACTGTTCAAATTCTGATATTTTAACTTTTTGTTAAAATTTATTACCTACACTTTTTGGAGACTTAATAGTTAATAGAATGGTTTGAAAATCTAACTTGTATTAGAAACTATTCTTTTAAGAAATAAATCTTAGTATTTCTTAATGAATAAGTTTATTATTAAACTTTAATTTAAAACTAATATTTTGTGAAATTTTTAGTACAGGCTATAGTATGTGTCCTATTTAATCATCATTTTCATTTAGTCTTCATTAATTAACTCTCGTTCGTCGTAATAAGCAAAATATGTAGATATTTTTTCACGATAACATATTACAAAATACTTTTCTCTTTGAAAATTTTTAATTAAATTTTTAATCTTGATATTTGTCATAATAATGTTATATACATAATAATGCAAAATTTAAAAAACTAGTATTATATTACTCTATAGCAGGATGGCATTTTGAATAATATGTTAATTGTTTATTAATACTCTCTTAAAGGTCTATAAACTTGATAAAAAAAACATTAAAGAGCGGAATACTTACTACATAATATGCGTTACAATTACAACGCTATACGCATCAAGTGTTGAAGTGGTTTATAAAACCATATACATTAATACTAATTAAATAAATAGTTATAATTTATATTAGAAAAATAATTGCCATTGATCTGAATAATATACCTAATTTTATAATTAATTTATTACTATTAACTTTAGGTGATAAACTTGACGGTTTTTCGCTGGAGGGAGTTTAAATGCAAATAAAATCAAATCAAATCTAGGAACTGACATTTAACAGATGATGGTATTGCCTACAAAAGCAACGCGACATTTTTTTAGCTTTAACATTTTGTTTACAAGTGACAGTCGCTCAATCATGGAGTTAACTAACGCCGAAATTTGCGTTATTTTGAAAATCTTCTTTGTGTAAGCGATACCGCACACGATTAGCATCGTAAAATTATTTGTGTTATGGGAGATGGTGCTGTATCGATTCGAACCACCGAAGAGTGGGTTCGGCGGTTTAGAACCGGCCGAATTGACATAGCAGGCCTTGTACCAAGAGAATTGCCAATAACCACTGATGTTGAGAAACTCATGAAAAACATCCACAAAGACCGGTATACGACCATCCGTAGTATCGTGGAAGAGCTTCAGCTAAGCGCCAAAACCGTTCCCTTGCATTTGAAAGCAGGCGGATACTGGAACCAGCTGGATATTTGTTGTCCTCTAAAATTCTATTGAACAGCAATTCTATCTGCAACTTATTGTTAAAATGCAACGTCAATCCTGCCTTAGGATTGACGACCAGGAAGGTTATGTTGTGTTTGGTAGGATTGGAAAGGAATCATCCATTATGAGATGCTCCCATCAGGCTTAATACTTAATTCTAAGCTCTAGATCGTTTGAAGGAAGCCATCGACCAAAAACTGTCAGAATTGGCTAACAGGAAGGGAGATGTGTACCATCGGGATAATACCAGGTCACATATATCTTGGTTGGAAACTTATAGTTCGGATATTACCCCATCGGATTGTACTTGGTGTATTAAAATGTACACAAGTGGAGACCCTGAAAAAGCAGTTGTTCCAGTTTTTTGCCGATAAGGACAAAGGATTCTACGCAAGAGACATAATGGAATTACCTTCTAAATAGAAACAAATCATTGATCAAAACTCTATGTATATTAAATAAAGCATTAAAAATCATATAAAAACCTCCAAGTCATTACCAAACAACTTATTAATTTAAAATTGTAAATTATCATAAAGTCATTACCTAAAATATATATTTTCTTAAAATTTGGTTTTCGTATATTGCGCAGGTTAGTCCATTTTTAATGATATTATACAACATTGTGGTGTAATATTGTTCTATTAAGAGAAAAAGTGAGACTTTTTGTGACAAGTCTGTCCGTAGGGTTGACGTAGGAGCGGAACGATTAGGCAATTACAGATAAACCACAAAAATTTGCTGCAAATAAAAGCTGGTTTACACTATGAGATTTCTCATGTGACTTTATCGTATGAAAAATCCTATCTAAAATCGTAAGCAATGCGCATTGCTGTTTTTGTTTTTGTGTTACTAAATACCAAAAATTGTATAGTGTGAACGTAAAAATATTTCTAATATGACAAGTCGTGCTAAGTCACATGAGAAATCTCACAGTGTAAACCAGCTTTAAAACTTGATATTTTTTCTTCAAACTAATATTTTTAAAAGAATAAGAAATGATGAGGATATACGAGTAATGAAATCTTTCGGTATTTTGATGATCTACCACATATCTAAAAATATTCAGGATCGGCTGGGGACAACGGGAATCCTTTTCTTGTAGTTGAAGGACATGTCTACAACAAAGATTAAACAAAAGAAATTGGATGCATCTTTATAAGACAAGAAGTGCTGATCAGCACGATAGAAAATAGAAAATTATGGAAAAGTTGTTAGAAATAAATTCTCAATTAAATTGAACATCTAGTTATTATCTAGTTATTATTATAAAAAAATTCATTAATATAAATAATATGCAATATTTTAATTATGATCTGTTTTACGTTTTTCTACATAATATCTATTATTCTCTAAGATACATGTCTTAGTTAGAGTTATTATTAAACAGATATTTTTCAGTGCTTTTTTCGAATCATTGATTCCCTGTTTTATGTGTTACGGTTCAAAGTTTACATTTACTTCACTGGTAAATGTGTTCTGTTACTAAAAGCCTTACAAAGGAAATCAGTCGTTTATCTCTGCACTTCCTGGGTGCTAAAGAAGTAATGGAAATTTAGAAATTAGTTTGAACTGCATCTTCAGATGATATATCAACTTTAATTATCATGTTAAAAGTAAATCTAGATTGAATAGATTTAAGTAATACTACAATAATTAAATTTATAAATTTAACATATTAATGTTTTAATAATTTCTTTCTCACGTTTCTTGCCAAACTTATATCCAAAGTCTTATGGTTTGATTTTAAAAATTGGATTTTAGAATAAAATACGATTAATTTACTATTATTATTTGAGCAAAACGTACCTAATACACGAATATATTGATCAGTTTGTTTATTGTCGAGAAGTAAATGGGAAAAAAATTTATTTATGATGAAGTATATTTTTGATTATTTTACTTCGTCGTAGTTAAATGTTACAATCATAATATAAACTGTAAATCAGAAAAAAAATACTGTAAAAACAATAATTTGAGAAAACGTTATAATATTCTGATGCATATTTAAAATTAATTATAGAAAAATAATTGGCTTTCGGTGTTTCAAATCTTAAATATACAGTTTTCAAAGCGCAAGTAAAATACGGATTGCTTGCTAGTTATATTTTGAAAACTTTTAATTTTATAGAATTTAATTTATTCTAAAATAAAATACTACTACAACATCATATTCATATTTTTTTAATCCCATTTCAAAATCGAGCTAAAACGATGCGAAAATTGACCTTCGTTTTCTATATAATACATTATTATCATCTATAACTATCTCATTGATCAGGATAGACAATGTTGTGAGTGTTTTGTATTATAGTTCACCCTATCATAAAAATTAAAAATTTTACTTTCAGTTTTCCACCCGCCAAGTGGTAATATAAACTTATAGTACCTACTCGACCAATAGATATTATCTTGAACAGCCTACCATCAATAACGGGCATAGAAAAACATTTTTTCTGGCATTAAAAATATATAATTTTAACAATTTAATAAATGATTTGTTCCTTTTTTTTGAATCCATATAACATCAAAAATACAAATTTATGCTTTGCTCATAAATAATTGCACATTTAAGAAATACAAAAATTCAAAACAGTAATTACAATTAAAATTAATTTAAAAAATGTTACGAATTTTTTTATCTGCCCAAAGATTTTCTTTCAAAAATTGCAATGCACATTAGTAATAGAACTAGGTCGAACGATTACAATGGTAAAAAGTCGTTGTGGTATTCGCCCTAGCTTTATTTGAAACAATCTAAAAAATCTAAACCGAAACTCAAAGAAATTAAGAATTGGAACGATTTGATGTACCTAATAAAAAAGTTTTCTTATATATAAATACATAATTGCATAATCTAAAGCAGAATAAGGAAACAAATATAAAAAATTTCTAAATTCAAAGTTGTATTAGGAACCTACATAATAATAGAGAAACAATAATAATAGTAAAAGGAGCATTTAAAACTTTGTTACAGAAGACATCCCAAATTGTTTGCAGCCTAATGAAAGATATTTCTTCTTAGAACCCCTGAGGTATAAGATAATTATTTTCATCAGACCAAATTTGACTTTCCACGGTTTGGAAAGACTTTTTGATTAATTTTGGAGAGGTCTTAATATGTTGAAGATGTATTCAAACAAATAAATTGCAGAAGGTTTCGGTTAGTGGTTAAAGCACCAAGATATGGATTCTATTGTTGAGCAAATTAACAAAATTTAAAATGTTTGTGTTACGATACACAACGTAATAAAGGTGATTATTGTACGAATTCCTGATCTGAAGATCAAACAGAAGTTTCAAAAATTTTAAACTCGCAAATAGATGGAGCAAGAAATTCAAAAATGTCATTAAAAGATGTTATAATGGTAGATATACATGCTACCATAAATATGGTTAACAAAGTTGTTTTTTTGCCTTATATTGCAATTTACTCTTATATTTTTATTAATTCAAGAAAAAAAAATTTTGGGAGTCATATAATAGCAGTATAGAGAAGACATTTCCATTAAATTAAAAAAAAATTAAAAAATTTAAAGAGTCTCAAATATTAATATAATAAAATTATTACTAAAAATCATCTATACCAAAAGTAGGTTAACAAAATTAAAAATATAAATTAATAGCCACAATTTGCTCCGTTCCTTTTCGACATTATCACAAATCTTGGTGTTATATCACCACAGACAGTCTGAAGCAGACTATCCAAAGTTGGTAAAAATGGACGTATTGCACGAAGATTTTAGTTTATCTGCAAACTTAATATTAAAAAGCGAATGCAGTTTTACACGGATCATGTTTTACAACCCATGCAATTTTGGGATAACGTCTTATGGACAGACGAATCCATGATTCTTTTAAAATATAGTCATGAACAAATGTACATGTGGTGAAAAACTACAGAAGTATACTTATTTAAATGCCCAAAACCGATTCTAAAATCACTCTATAAGAATATACTCTATTTGGGGCTACATGTGCACGGCTGGTGTTAGCAAAATTTTGGTATTAGAAGGAAAAGTTAATACAGCAGTATACTTAAATTTACCCAAGACTGAAATAATAAATGAAAGAAAACGATTAATTGGTGAAGATTTCTTATTGCAACAGGATAATGCACCCATACACCATGCTAAAATAGTTGATAATGATATCAAAGACACTAATAAAAATGTTTCGACATGGCCACCACAAAGCCCAGACCTGTCACCAATAGAAAATATCTGGTCCTCATTAAAATCTCGTATCACCAAAACTGCACCAAGGAATTGAACGGTACTGCAGAGCTTCATTGAAGAGATTTGGTATATTATTACACCAACCAGAAGCACACGCAATTATTACCACAAAAATTGATGATTATGTCGAAAAGGAACGGAACAAATTGTGGCTATTAATTTATATTTTTAATTTTGTTAACCTACTTTTGGTAGATGATTTTTAGTATTAATTTTATTATATTGATATTTGAGGCTCTTGACGTTTTTAATTTTTTTTTAATATAATGGAAATGTCTTCTTAATATTGCTATATGACTCCCACAGTTTTTTTTTCTTAAATTAATAAAAATATAAGAGTAAATTGTATTATAAGGCAAAAAACAATGTTGGTAACCTATTTATGGTAGCATGTGTACTATATAACCCAGAAAAACGTAATCACTTATCAGCTCTCAAGAAATTCATTTATTGAAAAGGCGAAAATTGCATGCAAAATTGTTAGTGATTTTCACCTTTAAAAGATTTCAAAAAAATAACAATGATTTATGAACTGAATACACTATATAGTTGTATCGATTTTAGTCAATATCTTCAATATCTACTAACCAGTGACGGCGCCATCATTGTTGAAATGGATGAGCACAAATTGGACCAAATATATTTGGAGTGGGCAGGGACATACAACATTTATAAATAAACTAAAAAAATACATTATTAAAATAATCACCTAAAATATTTGGGTGGGCACTTCAATATGACCACCCTGGGCCCCCCCTGGCGCAGTCACTGCTACTAACACATTCGCGAATATCGCGACTCCAATAATTTCTTCGTTACTTCTTAAGAAGAAATCTACGAAGAAATTGCTCATTCTTTGGTCTGATTTTAAATTTCAGTTGACAGTGGAAGAAAATTAATATCATTCGCTCTATTACTAAGTTATTAATAACTGTTGATTGATTTTCTATAATAGAGCTTTTAACAATTGCGTATCGTGTTGTGTGGTCATACAGTTAGCGTAATCAGGTGTATGGCATGTGTGATATGTATGTAATACATAACATCCATGACCTATCCTTAACAGTAGTTCGTGTTTGATTGTTTCGCGTGCCGTATATAATCACTTAGAGCTTCCACGCACTAACCAGCAGCCTCCTACGACAATGTCCCTCAAACACCTTGTTGCACTTGTTACTTATCAAGATATAAATAAGTTTGCGTTTTTTGAAACAATGAAATTAAAAGATTTCGTGCTTATTAAATTACGATATACTTAGTAGTAAACTATTAAAATATTGTTTTAAAAACGTTTTACGTTAAATAACGGTAAGTTTTTAATTGATCTTTTTAATAGCTAATATGTATAGTTATGTGACTAGCTAGGAAACGCCTCATTTCGAGTTAAGTGTGTGATGTTTTACAAATCTCATACAAATCGCATTTCCCAACGTATTTCATACAAAATTTATTTTAATTTTTATCTAAAAAATAATATTTCTACTTATTATCACTCATTTTGAAAGTTTAATTTAAAAAACTTGAAATTTAATATTTAATTGATATCATTTTGCTACATTTTAAGACAAACTTTCAACAGTTGGTTGAAACTTTTCATTTAACAACAAACTAGTTTCCAAACTTATGAAAACTTCCATTAATTTTGAAAAGTGTTAGGTACTGGTTCCACTAACACATCAAAATTAGAAAAAAAGATTATTTTTGTTTTAATAATTTTAATTATATAATATCTATAATGGTCTGTTTCCACCACCAATATTTTCATCAATATTTTGATAAAAACCGATTTTGCTGAACATGTTGATCAACATTTTGATTAAAAAATTATAAAAATTTTTATCGTTGTAATAGGCTACAATAATAGACATCAGTTTCTGCAAATTATGATCCAAAAGAGACATAATTTCATTTTTATGACATTTGCAGATCACATTTAAAGGTAGACTTTGCGACTACTGTGTATTAAGACGACTGAGAAGTACATGAAACTATAATATAAACAAAACGCGTTCACTAGAAAATAATATAATTAGCAAATAATGAGAAAATGTCGAAAACATGAGATTTAAATTGCTTTGTTGATTTTTTGATCAAAATTTTTAGCATCTGACGCTGTATTAACAATAATAAATAAAATATTTTTTGTCTTTTTTAATTTTTAAAATTAATAAATGTTATATGGAGAACTAATACACATTTACCCAACACATTCTACACTAAAAATAAATACAACTGCAGAAAACTTTCAAATGCGGTTGGGAGGTTCAATCCTGCGTTCTAATTGACAATAAGTGCGCTCTAATTACGTTTCGATTTTTGCTGTCTTTATTGCGAATATTTAATTTTAATTATGCATAGTGTAATAACTCGAAAAATTAAAATAAAAAAATTAAAACCTGATAGCAAATAATTAGGATACACCGGGGTACGTTTCCATTTCTCTATATTTTACAGATATAATACATTCACATCAAATTTTAATTGATTCCATATATACATTATTATCTTCTATACCAACTGACAAAAGAAAATAGAAAAATTAGTCGAAAGGCATATTATGAATAATTTTACTTCATGCCATCTTGAAATATTATTTAAAGAGTTGTTTTCGTCAATCTTTTGTAATTTGTTTAGAATATTACACTCTGAACATATTTAAATTGTTTTTTATTTTTTATCATTATTTTCTAATTTATTAATTGCAACTTTTGTGAGATCTTTTAGTATTTTAATTGTAAAATTTTTTGTGTTTCTAAAATTTATATTAATTATATTTGAATTGCAATGCTCCTATGCATATTTTTAAAGAAAATTATCTGCTTACTAACGTTTTGTAGAATAATCCTAATTATACATATAGTTTGGAAACAGAATTTTGATTTTAAAAGAAATTCCGTCTATAATAATACCTGCCAGAGATTTCCAGTTTCAGTATTGTTTGTTATCTTGTATAATAGTATACTTTATATAATTTTCTAGTATTGTTTCGAGTGTTTTACCTAAGTATGGTAATAAGAAAATAAAAAAAATATTAAGAGCAAGTAATTTTATATTTATACTTGCTTAGGTTTTAATTAGTCTAATTATTATTTTCCATTAATTAATGCTTTCTTTATCTAATAGCAGGTACATAAATAAATAAATCACATAATTAATATGTAATTTGCAATAATATGCATTACCACGTAATATTACTGGTAATTTATTGAACGATTTGATCAATTATAATTAAGTTTATAGAAAATGAAATATTTTATTAGCGAAGCGGCGCGAAATTAAAATAAAGTTTTGCTGAACGAGTTGGAGTAGGTCGTTGTACATCAACGTGGAATATCAGCTTGTTCGTGGGCTCGATTTATCACCCAGACTATACTTACATGTTGATAATAATGTATCCAAAAAGAATGCTGGCCTCTCACTCGTAATGGCTTTTTAAGTGAAATCTGGAATTTTAATCTGTCATATTATCTTAGGGTATATCGCCGCACCGCTGATATCCACAGAAATACACGGTAGCATATCTTGGAGTACTGATAAATGGTTGACTATTTATTACCACCGTTTGCTTACCTGTATGGGTGCGAACGCTAACACTAGTAAATGGTTAGATGTATTAAATCGATAATCACTATTATTTCGCTTTGATTGATTTCAACTTATATCAATATAACATAACTATTATCTCATTTTGTATGTTATGGGTTGTAACAACAAACCTGTTCTATTAATACTGATCGGCCGATCGGCTATTTGTATTACAGATTCAATAATTATATCATAAATCAAAAATATTATTTTGTTCTTTACATTTATAATATTTGTTCGGCACCATTATAAATAATTATTAAATTTCCTAAAAACTGCATTATTTGTACATTATCAATAATTTATATTATGTAGAAAATAATATATTACCGGTTTTTAATTTTACTACAAATTAATACACCAACACCAATTTGGCGATACAACTTACTGACTAACAGATTACATTATTCATTTGCTTAAAAATCAAAATTTTATAAATTAGCGTATAATAATTTGATTTTATACGATAAATTTCATTCGAGTTCAAAAACTTAAACACATTTATATTTAAATAAGTAACTCACATAATATATACCTAATTATATTGTAATGTCTATGTTGTACAATATATTTATATTTATTTAAATAACAGATTATAATAATTATACATAAAAACGAAATGAACTAACAAAACGTTTGTATTATAATCACCAAAATGGTAGTTAAAATCTCTTAATTAAATTAAAAGAAAATCCTTAAATTTAAAATGTAACCTTAATTTTGTATGACAAATTGTAGTTGCACGCAGCATACAAGAACTCGTTATATAATATTAACATTTTGAGCTGTCCCTATGAATAGGAACATAGGAACTATTATACTTAATTAATAATTATGAATAACAATTAATATTAAAAAACCTAGATTCAAACCATTCAAACTGACGACCTTCAAATCGCACTCCAAACTGCAAGGACTAATAACAATATCAATATTAGGAATTTATTAATGTAATAATATAGTCTAATTCTAAATACCAATACTCGTAACATTAATTTACTACTTACGTCTATGTACATACTAACGTATAAGTAAACCATTTTTCAAAAATAATTGAAAATAATTGGTGGTTTTTTCAGTTTCCTCCTTTCACTAAAATTTCTTTTAAATTATAGTTTTTGTGTTTCTTTTTAGTTTATTTTTTATTTTTAACTAGAATTTGACTTGTTAGTATACATATATATTCATTTAAAAATAATTTACATTATATTCTTATTTTATTTAATTATTGCACACCGCACTGATGTGAATATGTGCTTTAAGAAATCGCCTTAAGAGATGCATTAAATTTATTATTATTAATAAAAATAAATGCAACAACGGTGCACCTTTCAGGTGCATAAGCAAATTAACATCTGTTAGCATTTTTATGAAGAATTAACTAATTAATATGTAAATAGCTATGCGTAATCGGTGAATTATAAAAAGTGTAAAATATAAAAACAAAGTAATTAGAAATAATTGTTGGATAAGCATATTAAAATAAAGTTATAAAAATAAAAATAAGTGGACACATTTTGTAATTTATACATTTTTAATTATATCGCTAATCTTACTTTTTGGTGTATCTAAGCCAACAAAATTGAAATAATTGTTACCTGTGATGACTACATAATTATAAAAAGCAAGGACAACAAAGAATTAGTTTTTAAAAAGATAAAATTGTATAATTCGGTGCTATTTCATTTTCAACACTATTTTAAGTCATTTGTTATACTCGTTTACATCTTCGACTGATGATATGTGTAGGTACTTCTCAATAAACTAATGATAAAAATAAAATATTTTTGATATTAAATTAACTCGGTTTATTTTAATATGTTCAAAATCTAATGCGCAACTTCTTGAAAAAAGGATATTATCGTTGGCATGATGTGTTACCAATGATTAAAAAAATAAAACTTTATTTTTGTACTCCATATAAAACATTGGAAAGAATGTTGGAAATACAATTAGAAGTGTCGGTGCAGAGTAGACCTGATGCATCAGTGCGAGACGATTAGCATACTGAGCACTGGTACTGGAACCCAGACAAGTTCGTTAAAGAGTCCGATTGATGTCTTCATCAGCAACTACCGGTCAAGTAGCTATATCTCAAACAAGGAATTCCTCTTGGGTTAAAACTAAATGTCTCGTGTAGGATGTATAGCTACCGCTGTGGACAAGCTTCGGCTACTATGCATATTATCTATATCGTAGTATCGTAATCATTCAAACACAATTTATTTCGTTGCGAATTTGTCTTGGTCATGAATATTTACAAGGGTATTATGAAAACCAAAGAAAATGTGGTTTCTCTTTTTTACATCTTCTCTATTTGGCATTATGGTTGCGATAAATTATGTACTATTTTAACTCTGTTTAGTAGATATTAGTAGGTTAGAAATTGCTGCTACAGATACGTATATTTTCCAAATTACACTTCCCTTCCTTTTCTTTTTAATCATTTTATTGTCAAAATTTTAAGCCACTGGGAGGATTTCACCATCTGGTTGTAGTACCTTCAGTTAGCAATTTGGTAAATTTTAAATAACGTTGCCATTCGTTGCAAACATTTTTTCACATTTCTGCTTAATATTTATTATATCTACCAGAAATAATATTATTATGTAACAATTAAGTCAGTTAACCCTTTATAAGATATTGGTAAAAAATACCCTGTTTTTTATTTTCCGTAATCTGGCCCATAAAGGTTTAATACTAAAATAAAGAAAAGGATGCCTTTGCTTACGACACTATTTCAGCAATAAATATAATAGGATTTAAGATCTTGAGGTGTAAAATTTTAATTCCTAGTTTCGTGTTGCGGGGCGTACCGCAACATGCATGTAAAACGAGCGACAGGGAATGTGGCATGCGACGCTTCGGTCGCCGGCGCTTGTCTCAATGAAATCTTCGCACTTCATAAATACGACGGTTGGTGCATGTCTTTACTTCCAGTCGCACTACCACGTGCTTTTATTCAATTTTTCGTGTTAAATTTTCACTTAATTTTACCTTGAACTGAGCATTAACATAAACGAAACGCAAAGGATAATACAAAATATTATACATAAAAGCTCTCAACTTATGTATTAGAAATATCACTACTATTTTATGGACGAATACGGTATTATAATATATGTATATTTACAATTTACTTATATAATTTCTTTGTCACAAATACTTTTAAATAAAGGTCGTTGTTGATGTGGAGTCAATAATTCAAATTTGGCGCTCAAATATGAAAAATACTTACTTATTATTACCCATTATGTAAATTGTAAAGGTACATTATAAAAGCTATATCAGTGTATTAACTTTGAAAGGAAACTCACATTAATCATTTCGTTAATTTAAGGTTCTTTTGCAAAACCTAATAAAATACATCTTTGTTTACGTACACAGCTTGTTTTTTACTAGGTTTCGTGTCATTTCTGCATGAATTATAGAAAATTTATATCTAGTTGTATGTACTAATATCTTATTGTAAAGGGTTGATTAATACTATCAGTTAATCTATTTTGTGAGATTGTTAAAATAATCTTCTTTCTTCTGTTTCTTTATCTTTTGCCTACTCCCAAACATAGATTTTTCTTATTAGTCTTTCACTACTCTCTATTTCGTGATTGTAAAAAATTTATTTTCTATCGAACATTACTTTTATGTAATGGCCTTTTTTGATTCTGCTCAATTGTGAAGTGACAGTTTGTTAGTTTCTGTTCTTTGTTCTACATGACTAACCCAGCGCTGATATAGATTTGCTTCATTAGTTTGTCTGCACCTTCTGGAACAGAATATAATTATTGCTGATTTACACGATCCATTACTAGAGATATTATTCTACCATCGAGTTACGTAAAATACTTTTTTTAAATTGTGAGAAAACTAGGGCAGTACGTATTGGTGGGTCCCAAACCTATCTCGTACAACTGTTCTAATTCTCTTCTTACTTTTTTGTTTATAAAACGTAATGTTTTCAAACGTATTCTTAACATTTTACGAATCTTTTTGTTCGTTAATATATCTTATTACCTAATCTGAACTAAAATAAGTAACAAATTTTATTAATACTTCAGCTTGATGATTTTCAAAAATTGGGTTTTAACTTCAGAGCGAATTTTTGGCGAATTGTTTACTGCTCTTAAAAGTGAGGTCATACTAATTTTTTTAATTTTACCTGCGGCCTATTGAGGTACCTGGAGTTAAATATAGTAGCTAGGTGGTTTACTATAAATTGTCGTGCTAAATGGTTTGGGAAGTGCTACTTTAAGTCATTACAAAATGCTAGTAATGGGTTTTATGGTACAGATTTGACACTCCATAAATCAAAAACAAAAACATAAGATTTGTTAGAAATTACCTAAAAAATCATGAATCACCTTTCTTTGAAATTTTCTTTGAAAGTATTTTATTCCAAAATATTTCAAATTAAAAGTCTCATATTTATTTTATATAGAATTCATTTTCTTTATCATTACGTATAATACATATTGTTGCAGTTAGCCAACGGCTTTTAACTCAATAACCTATCATTACAAAAAAATTAGAAGAAGTTTTCAAACCTTTCAAACAAAACCCTAAATTTATTTATAATTTTCTTTAGGTAATTTTAAATTTATCTCTAATGACTGCGACAATTTTTTAATACTAAACCATTGGCAATTACTTTTCTTATAATAATAATAAATTATTGTTACCTCCGACCATTGTTTTCATATTAATTTTCTAAATAATATTGATACAACATATGAGACAGTACAATATAATATATATATTTTTTTTTCTATAAAAATAATTAATTTAATTCTAGTAATTAAATATCGGAGATTATGACTCCGCAAGTTTTAAGTATACTTGCGTACTATATCTTTTGATTAAGAAAATAATTAAAATTAAAAAAATAAAATTATTTAAATTTCTGATTGTTGAAATGACAAAGTATTTAGTACTCGCAGTTAGTAGTTCATTATTCTTTTCTTGCATTTTAATATTTTTAAGGATGAGCAATTAAAGAATAAAAAGATGTTAATATTACTTTTAAATGTAGTTTCAGTATGTAATTATCTCAATTATTACAAGTTTTATGTATTTACTTATATTATTTACGCCACCTTGCCCAGATAAATGAAGAAATGTTGAAAATATCTTCATAATGTATAACTTACATAACATTAATGAGTGAGAATTAAACTTAGAAATAATTCTCAGAATGGATTTTCATTTGGATTAATTGCACGTCATTACTCTTGCCACATACTTACTATTTGTATGTATACTATAACATAAGCAAATTTTATATTCAAGTTTCACTTTAATTATACTTCAAATTACCAAGTAAAATTACTTGTTAAAAATAGTAATACATTTTATTAGTACCTACTATGTACTACATTACAAATATTTAGTCTATTACGAGTATTATATTAATATAATATTCAAATATCTTTTTTATTTATTTAATTATAAGAATACACCGACAGTAAGCCTCTTTAAATAATATTATATTGTCATGGAAAAAAGAGACAATATTATAATAAATCTATACACAAGAAAAAAATAAAAAGATCGGGGCAGTCAAGTTTGTTTTTGAAGAATAATAGATGTAATTTTGAATTGAATTGCGTATTGGTATTAGGTATTTCAATAATTTGTATCAATTTCTATTAGGAATATAATTAAATTATTGTTTAAATATAAATCTGTTACCTTTCGTTGAATGATAAAGGTGAGAGAAATAGTATATTATACATCATGGGACTAAGGTGCTGCTTTTCATCCCGCGTGCGAAGGTTTTTGCACGAGGTGTTAAGCCGAGTGCAAAACTCGCACACGGAATGAAAAGAACCTTAGTCCCAAGGTGTATATACTATTTTTCACAATTTCGCTGAAAATGCTGAATTACATTGGTTAATAACTAAATTTGAGATTTTGAAATTGCAATAACTCGAAAACGGCGCTAGATATCGAAAAACTGAGCAAAAAATTTACCCCCGTTGCAGTAACCCATCAGCGATTTGTGGTAAGAAGCCATATGCAAAATTTCAGATCAATAGCGCGCAATAATGGTGCGGGAAAAAAAGTATTACTTTAGTCCCGCAAAAGCGGGAGTAAAGTGCTCACTTTACTCCCGGAATTGTGAAAAATATATTATAACTAAACAATAATATAACAAGACATGATACCCTAATATACTTAGATATGGACATTAATACATTATTATGAACAAATCCCAACACTCAATATTTTATACAATACTCGTACACTGTTTCAGCGCCGTATTTATGATTTTTAAGCCCCTAGGCTGAATCTGTGGTGCGGGCCCTACCGGTTTTTTTTTTAATTTTATATAATCAGTCATACCACGTTACTTAGCTATAACTTCTTGAACTTAATTCTTCTCATAATATGTAAATACATTCAGCATTCAGTACCGGATCAAGCTATTTCAGCGCCGGGTGCAGATTAGGTGGATGGCGCCTTCAATACTAAATTATATTGTACAGAATATTCACGATTTACCTTACCGTTGGTGGCGCTCATGACGCTACACAATATCAAGAGCATGGCGGCTCTATAACTTACAATTAATTGATGTGGTTTTGAGTTTAATTCTGAATTATCTTATTGTAAAACCGCGGTGAAATGATAGTTCACAAAATAAAATACCAAAAGAATGAAAACAGAATGAAAATGAAACAAAACTTTCTATACCAACTATACGTATTAGATTAATTTGGTATTTTTCCACGTGGTGGCGTTCGTTTAATGTAAATCTCGATTAATCAAAGAAAATCAAAATTTTTATTATTTGGGGGGTATTTGGAGGAATATGTAGGAAAAAAGTTAAAAAAATTAGCAAAAAATACGGAACAATTGATAATTTTTAATGATTTTTTTACAATTTAAGGGGACAAATTCTATCCCAATCCAACTTTCTTGCTACAAATATTATCTTTTCACCACTCTAGCTTACCACAGAAGAAATGTAAAGACTAAAATAATCGTTGTCATCGTTGCAGTGATATCATTACTTATTTTACTTTACCAATTAAACACAAAAATTATGCAGAAATATAAACTACGAATGATAAGACCATTAGATTTCATCTAACTTTTACTTAAAAGGTCAAAAAATGCTTTCGAAATTGTTAAAATTTTCATTTATCGCACTGGCCATGTAATAAATTCAATTTAATTTCTATTTTCAAAAATAATTACTATGGAAACTTTTACATGGCCGGTCTTATAAATGAAACTTTTAACAATTTCAAAAGCATTTTTTGGCTTTTTAAGTAAAAGTTAGATGAAATCTAATGCCTTTATCATTCGTAGTTTATATTTCTGCATAATTTTTGTATCTTTCATTTTTTCTCTAAAATAATTAGGGAAGGAGGAATTTGCATAAATAAGTTTTTACATGTTAATTTCCTATGTTCGTTCGGCTAACTCATTCAGCACCCGGTATAAGTACAAGGTACAAGGTAGTGTGAAGTGTTTCGCAAAAAAAATAATTAATTGTCAAATTATTTTTACGGTTTCTCTTTAAACTTGTTCATGTTTGTGACTTTGTTTAATTTAGGCTATTCAAGATTGAAATTTTTAAACATTTGCTTTTGTGGTGCGGGCCCCTTTGTGGCCCGGGCCCCTAGGCTGTAGCCTAGGTAGCCTGCGCTAAAATACGGCACTGATTTACTATATTAACTATTACTTGATATACTGTTTAATGAACATCTATTTATACATGCAAAATCACAACGAGACACTTTTTGGTGTCTTACATTAACGCGGATTTGTACCCATCCAAAAACACTAAAGCACATCTTATTCATATGGTGGAATATAAACCCCATATATACTGTACACCATTAATATTAATATTTTGTATACTAACCATACACATAATATTTTAAGTTTTCTCGACTGCATTCCTTCTCTATTTAATTTTAGAACCTTACAAAGTGAAGTGTGAAATAATTTTTTAACGTTAATTTAACTTTAATCACTATTAAAAGTTCATATTTTAATAATAATTATATTATAGTAGGATCAGATAGCAGATAGGTATTGGATAGATAAGAGACCTTATAAGATACCTTATGAGAAAAAATATTATTAACTATTATTCACTATAATCTATAGTCCTTAGATTCAATAATGGTATTTGTAGATCCAAATACAAAGGTAGGGCTATAATTAATTGCACTTTTTAGTTACATTTTTGCATCCATTTCAATTGCATCACATTTTGCAATTCCAAACTTGCAATGACAATCATTTATTGCTGACAAGACTTGAATAAGTGATAGTTCCTCGTAACAATGGCAACAATCTTTTCAGCAAGATTTTTTATTCGTTAATTCTCTTATGCCCGTATTCACCAACTACAAATAGCACTATTTGTCGAATAAAAAAAATATTTGTCAAATAAAATTACAATGCAAAATCTTGTTTTTATTCGACAAATAGTGCTATTTGTAGTTAGAGAATACGGACATTAAAAGTTTTTAGTTAGGGCCTAGCTAAGAAATTCTGTGTATAATCAGAGATTCTTACCCAGAATTTTTGCTCTTTAACTCAACTAGCGATCGCGGTAATCCACTGCTGTGGTTGTTTTATGCATTTAATACAGTCCAATTGCTGTATGTATTGCTAAATTCAAACAAAAATTATTTGTATTGGTAGGTATGCCGATAAAATTCTAACGGCAAAGACTGAAATCCGAAAATCAACAAAATGTGTAATATATGACAGTCTTTAGTGCGAGTATTGCAAGGAAATCATGTAACTAACAAACTTGTTGGTAAAATAATTTTTATTATGATTTGATAACAAATATACGTAAACAAGTATATAGGTAGAAAAAGAACTCAAAATAAAAAATTTTAAGTAAATTTGTGGTTTTTAGTATGTATTTATGGTTAAATTCAAAAAATATAAGAATAATACAATACGTAGAAAATCAAAATTCAAAAAATTTAAAAAGGAGACAATTAACACATAACAGGTCTGGATTAAGAAAATTTGAAAAAATGAAAATTTCGTAATACGAAGTACAATATAACGTTATTTCATGGTTATTGCCATTCATCAGTTGTACGCATCGATTACGATTACATTGTAAAATAAGAAGAAAAAATTTTTCAAACTAAACAAAATTATCGACTAAATTGTACAAAATTGACTTACCATAACCTCCAAAGATTATCAAAACTGAACTTGTTACACGAGGTATGAATAATTTAAAAATGATTTGAACTAAGAAATTCGTTTACCTAGCACTGCTAGTTTGAAATCCGAAGGCACTGCCCTCTTAATATGATTTCTAAAAACTTTGAAAAAATTCAAAATTCAAAAATTTACCACGTTTTTTAACCGTGAGGCGTAAAACTAGAAAAAGAACTCAAAATAAAAAATTTTAAGTAAATTTGTGGTTTTTAGTATGTATTTATGGTTAAATTCAAAAAATATAAGAATAATACAATACGTAGAAAATCAAAATTCAAAAAATTTAAAAAGGAGACAATTAACACATAACAGGTCTGGATTAAGAAAATTTGAAAAAATGAAAATTTCGTAATACGAAGTACAATATAACGTTATTTCATGGTTATTGCCATTCATCAGTTGTACGCATCGATTACGATTACATTGTAAAATAAGAAGAAAAAATTTTTCAAACTAAACAAAATTATCGACTAAATTGTACAAAATTGACTTACCATAACCTCCAAAGATTATCAAAACTGAACTTGTTACACGAGGTATGAATAATTTAAAAATGATTTGAACTAAGAAATTCGTTTACCTAGCACTGCTAGTTTGAAATCCGAAGGCACTGCCCTCTTAATATGATTTCTAAAAACTTTGAAAAAATTCAAAATTCAAAAATTTACCACGTTTTTTAACCGTGAGGCGTAAAACTAGAAAAAGAACTCAAAATAAAAAATTTTTAAGTAAATTTGTGGTTTTTAGTATGTATTTATGGTTAAATTCAAAAAATATAAGAATAATACAATACGTAGAAAATCAAAATTCAAAAAATTTAAAAAGGAGACAATTAACACATAACAGGTCTGGATTAAGAAAATTTGAAAAAATGAAAATTTCGTAATACGAAGTACAATATAACGTTATTTCATGGTTATTGCCATTCATCAGTTGTACGCATCGATTACGATTACATTGTAAAATAAGAAGAAAAAATTTTTCAAACTAAACAAAATTATCGACTAAATTGTACAAAATTGACTTACCATAACCTCCAAAGATTATCAAAACTGAACTTGTTACACGAGGTATGAATAATTTAAAAATGATTTGAACTAAGAAAAAAATTTTCATTTTTTCAAATTTTCTTAATCCAGACCTGTTATGTGTTAATTGTCTCCTTTTTAAATTTTTTGAATTTTGATTTTCTACGTATTGTATTATTCTTATATTTTTTGAATTTAACCATAAATACATACTAAAAACCACAAATTTACTTAAAATTTTTTATTTTGAGTTCTTTTTCTAGTTTTACGCCTCACGGTTAAAAAACGTGGTAAATTTTTGAATTTTGAATTTTTTCAAAGTTTTTAGAAATCATATTAAGAGGGCAGTGCCTTCGGATTTCAAACTAGCAGTGCTAGGTAAACGAATTTCTTAGTTCAAATCATTTTTAAATTATTCATACCTCGTGTAACAAGTTCAGTTTTGATAATCTTTGGAGGTTATGGTAAGTCAATTTTGTACAATTTAGTCGATAATTTTGTTTAGTTTGAAAAATTTTTTCTTCTTATTTTACAATGTAATCGTAATCGATGCGTACAACTGATGAATGGCAATAACCATGAAATAACGTTATATTGTACTTCGTATTACGAAATTTTCATTTTTTCAAATTTTCTTAATCCAGACCTGTTATGTGTTAATTGTCTCCTTTTTAAATTTTTTGAATTTTGATTTTCTACGTATTGTATTATTCTTATATTTTTTGAATTTAACCATAAATACATACTAAAAACCACAAATTTACTTAAAATTTTTTATTTTGAGTTCTTTTTCTAGTTTTACGCCTCACGGTTAAAAAACGTGGTAAATTTTTGAATTTTGAATTTTTTCAAAGTTTTTAGAAATCATATTAAGAGGGCAGTGCCTTCGGATTTCAAACTAGCAGTGCTAGGTAAACGAATTTCTTAGTTCAAATCATTTTTAAATTATTCATACCTCGTGTAACAAGTTCAGTTTTGATAATCTTTGGAGGTTATGGTAAGTCAATTTTGTACAATTTAGTCGATAATTTTGTTTAGTTTGAAAAATTTTTTCTTCTTATTTTACAATGTAATCGTAATCGATGCGTACAACTGATGAATGGCAATAACCATGAAATAACGTTATATTGTACTTCGTATTACGAAATTTTCATTTTTTCAAATTTTCTTAATCCAGACCTGTTATGTGTTAATTGTCTCCTTTTTAAATTTTTTGAATTTTGATTTTCTACGTATTGTATTATTCTTATATTTTTTGAATTTAGTATATAGGTAGTTTTTATTGCCTTATTAAGTTTTTAACATCCAAACCGCACAATTAATAAGAATTTTAAATAAGTACTATGTCATATTTTAAAGATTTAAAAATAATTAGTATTGTGAAAGCCGTATTCTCCAATCTTGGTTGAGATAGAGCTTCCATCTTCTTCTAGCTTCTATCTGAGATTGAGATATCCTTGGTGACCTGTTTAAATTGTCTTTTTGATTTTTCCTTTTGCTGTGTTTAATGTTGTTTATACTTTTTTTTACCTGACTTGACGAGTACTTTTTGTATTCTGATTATTTAAATATCTGACAAAACTTATGAAACTTATTTTTTTTTGGTACTGAAGATGGGGGGTTACATATAAAACCCCTAAACTAGTTTTGCTATTTTTTTAAAAATATAGAATTCTGTGGGGAAAACAATTTTTCTTAAAATTCCTATTATGGTTGGCTTTCAAACGCCTTGGAATAATCCGTGTAAATAGATTAGTATTTTACTGAGCGTTCTTTAAAGAAGTCATACTGTTCCGGAATAACTTTTGTCTTTCATGGTTAACCACTCCTTAAACTATTTTTTTGGCTGTTTAGAAGAGTTTAATCAGTGTTAATACCCAATGCATGCAGATCAGGCATGCGCAAAAGTAAAAAGCGTGTTATGTGTTTGAAAAAATGGTTTTAAAAGCGATTATTTGTTATTATTTGCAATTATCGTGCTTTACAATAATATTCTATCTTCAGCAAATGATGAAGATGTACTCGTAGATATGAATTATAGCAGTCGGAAAGTGTTAAATTCAAGAACTGATTATCATGAAGTAGACGACGCGACGTTTATAAGTATTTTCGACGTTTTTGTGTACAAAAACCCAACGTAGAGGATGTGATCCAACTATTGTGAAAGAATATAAAAAAGATTTTTATAATTTTTATATACTTACTTACTTAACTTAAAATCAGTAATAAAATTTATTTTTAAAATAATTCGATTTGCAATTTTTCATTAATAACCTTTGGGCTAATCTAATTTGGTGTTTGGTTTACTTCCCTAATTTAAAATAGAAAAATTAAAATTATAATTTCAAATGTAGAGTTCAATATAAATAAGACAATCTTTACCTTTATTTAACGTAAACTGCTTATGATATACTTGAAACGATTATATTAATTTGGTTTTATCAGAAGATTAAAGCTTTAAAATTGCGTTTATGTATTAGGAGTTTAATTTAACTTTGACAATTGATCGATATAAAATCATTTTAATATTTTTTTCGAAAAAAATGAAATGTACCTAATGAATTTTAAAAATATATAAAGAGGTATACACTTGATTTTTATATTTAAAGCAATAATCAAAATTCACTAGTTTAACCACATTACCACAAATCAATTTATTATAGGAGGACCCTAGAACCCAAGGAGTATCTCGTATAAGTACACAAAACATTATTCTGAAAAAAATGAGTTAAAAGTTCATAAAAGATTTTAAATCGCTTTAAAAATTATGAATGTTTTGTGTTAAAGTATAATACCTAGGTATATTACAACTTTTTAAGGTAAAATAAGTACAGTAGAATCCGTTTAATGTGATCACGGATAATGTTATCAGTCGGTTATTGTGATCATTTTGACTGGGAACCGGCCGCTTTAATCACTTTACATACAAAAACCACCGGATAATGTGATCAAAAAGCCGCTTATTATTATCACTTTCAAGGAATTTCCTACACAATATTCTCTTTTTTGAAGTATCTTTTTCTGATTGGTCATTGAAATTTTATATATCTTTACAAAACACGTCACTCGTTTTAATTTCTATACAAAAACGGATTAAGTTTCCCGTTTCATGGCGTGTTTCTATTTTTATTTTGATAAATATGCACTTTGCTTTATGTATTTTAATTTAAGTTTAGATTATTCTTGCTAAATTTACCTAAATCTTCTTAAATTCATTTTTTCTGAAATTTGCTTATTGTTATCAGTCGGTTAATGTTATCAAAATGTTCTTGCCCCAAGTGATCACATTAAGCGGATTCTACTGTATATAAAAGTGGGTACATTTAGTAACCATGCATCTACACAATTTTCTAAATTTGTCATTTATAATACCTCTTGGTTTCTAGGGTCTTCCTTCATATTCTATTATCGATTAATCAGTTATAAACTGGTGATGTTGTGTTGGTGCAAATAATGGTTTGAATTTTGTTTGACGCAAAGATTTAAGTTGTTGCAGATGGAGTTAATCATTCGATTTTTCATGTATACTGTGAAGTACCTACTTTAATTGCTGCGTTTGTCATTGACTTGATATTAATATTATACATTGTCGGTAATCCATATAGCATGATGTATGATTACTAGTTATGATTTAAATAAATTATGTAAATTTATTTACCTAACTAGATTATAATTTGTAATTATTGCGTGATTATAAAGTTGCCTTGCCACCTTATAATGGTTAAGATCTATCGATTCTTTAGATTATTTGAGGAACTATAAATACATTTTTATCTAAAAGAATCATGTTGTCGACTATGATACGAGTAGTAGGTACAGGGTATTTATGTAACTATAAACTTTGGTGTTAGGGTTGCTGTTGTAAAATCAATAGATTAGTTTGAAAATCACCTGAAATTATTTCTTTAAAGTATACCCCATCTTGCACCTCGCATCGAATCATCCCACTCAATTTCAATAATTTTCATGTGGCCCAAGCAAATTCTAAAATTTACGGTTCTTAAATCGTTTTTTTTTTTGTAGTTAAATTTTTAGAACTTCGATTTGGCGGAGTTGAAATGGCAAAAACTACGACTCACCTCGAAACAACCTAATGAGTCTTATATACTATTCCATAAGATATCGTAGTAATTTCCGAGATGCGTTTCGTAATCGTTCCAAACTTTATATTAAATGTTAATACAAAGAGTACAACTGCAGACGAGTATTATATGTAGTTCTTGGTGATATATTAATTCCTGATACTAATATTAAATTACTGTTGATTGTGGGAGTGATTGATTAAAATTCGATTGGATGCCATCTTTCAGATTGTTAAAATATTTAACCAATAAAAACTTGGCTACAAAGAGATAGGGAAATAGAGCTTTGAACGGAATATCAAATCTAAATAAAATCGAAAGATATTAAAATACTTCTCATCTATTGTATTGTAGTACTTAGGTATATTGATTTTATTTATTTGTTTCGAAGTGATACATTAAATCGAGAAGGAAATAGAAATTTTTATTTTCCATCTATTGCTTTGTGTTTTTTTTATCATCATTTATTTTAATGATAGAAAATATTATACCCATGTACCAAAAAATGACGACATATTATCTAAGTCACATTAGAAGTTGATCACCAGCTGCCAACTACCTCTGGCAACATTAATGATTAACAGGTCACGCCCTATCATTAAGCAAAAAAGTACATTACATTCCGGAATTAATATTAAATTAATATCGTACCTATGTAGGTAAAAGTTATACACTTCAACTGTCGCTATTCAAAATCATATTTTCCTGGTGTGTATTATTCTTTTTAAAAAATGTGATTAAATAAAATAAAATAATGTGGAAAATATTTAAATTAAGTACAATATCAGTACGGCTTAGGTTTATTTTAAACCATCATATTAACATTAAGTGAAAGCTATTTTTTACAAAAGTTTACAAAACATTTACAAAAGTTTTCACGAAACATTCTGAACTCTCAACTCAAAAATTAAAATTTTTCAGAAATAATAAGCAGATTGCGGAGATAAGGTTTAATATCAATTTTAAACATCAATAATAAATTATTATTAATTAAATATTATAATGACTTACGAGAATCGATCGATAAGTACCCGTGCTAGGAATGAAAACGCAAGTTTTTCGAATTTTTTTATTTTTATTTTTCAACGTAATCTCCTTTTAGGTCGATACACTTTTCCCAACGTTTCTGCTATTTTTTTAACCCCTCCAAAAAATACCATTTCTCAAACTCTTCAAAATACGATTCTGTCTCGACGATAATTGTCATAAGACGGTGAAGGGTCTCCTTAGACAGCATCCAACTTCGCCTTTAGTCGTTTGCTAATTTTCATGTTTTTCCATCTAAAACAAAAAGCAAATTACGGATCGATATTGATCTTTCTCCATTTTATTGAGAAACGAAACATGAGCGATACAACTGGCTGCCAAATAGCAAGCAATTGACAATCAATTCCACCATTGGTCAGGCGATTCATATTAAATGCGTCTGTATTCCAATGACTTCGTGTTACAGGCAATAAGACAGTTCAAACTGAAGAAATTTTCTTAAGTATAATCAAGTTTAAAGTTGAGGTACCTACTTGAGAAACTTTCGCTTCACCAATTCCAGTCTTCCGATATGAGTGTAGTAAAAATGGGACTCTACCATGACGCATATTCAAATTAGGATCTCACAGAAGAGAAGTAGAATATTTTAATAATAATAAAACCAAGAGTGCAAAGTGCCATGCTGCATATTTTAGCAATGTGACTATTATAGGTTAAGTCCGTGTCCAAACAAACACCCGAATCGTCAATCTCAGAGACACGATTAAGAATCCAATCCTTCCATTAATATAGCACTAGTGGTATATTTTAACAAAACCCTAAAAAAATCTTACATAAATTTTAATTTTTGAAGGTAGATATTTATTAAAATTAATTTATCTTTAATTGTCGTCTTAAATAATTATTAACTAATTAAAGAGCATAGATTTATAACAGCTTTTGCATTAAATGTTACTTTTAATTTTAAGGTCATACAAAATTAATTTTTTACAACTTTTTTTTGACTAGTGCTACTTCATAAACTAATCAATCAAATTTGATCTAATATTCTTTTAAAAAAGGACAGGCTCATTTAATTTTAAATAAAAAAGTAAGAAAGGTTAATAAGTTTTAAACAAATTAGAAGGTTAGATTTAATAAACTACATTATCGTTACTTTAAGTGCATATTGAAATACAGTAGAATCCGCTTAATGTGATCACTTTGGGCCAAGAACATTTTGATAACATTAACCGACTGATAACAATAAGCAAATTTCAGAAAAAATGAATTTAAGAAGAATTAGGTAAATTTAGCAAGAATAAACTAAACTTAAATTAAAATGCATAAAGCAAAGTGCATATTTATCAAAATAAAAATAGAAACACGCCATGAAACGGGAAACTTAATTCGTTTTTGTATAGAAATTAAAACGAGTGACGTGTTTTGTAAAGATATAAAAAAATTTAATGACCAATCAGAAAAAAATACTTCGAAAAAGAGAATATTGTGTAGGAAATTCCTTGAAAGTGATAATAATAAGCGGCTTTTTGATCACATTATCCGGTGGTTTTTGTATGTAAAGTGATTAAAGCGGCCGGTTCCCAGTCAAAATGATCACAATAACCGACTGATAACATTATCCGTGATCACATTAAGCGGATTCTACTGTATCTTCTTTCAAGTATAGTATTATTTTCCAACATGTTTGATTTATTATTTGCCATAAACGTAAAAAGAAATTTTACCAAATAGTTTTATTTAAGAACATTCATAAATTGAATGCAAAATTTAAAAACCAAAGATCCAATCTCTGGGGACCACCATAGATCATAGTGGTCTTGTCTATACTAAAATTCCGTGTATGGATTGCAATGCTGTTTACGTTGGTGAGACAGACAGAAAACTGTGTGTCCGCATTAAAGAGCACGCTAGGGATTTAAAAAACGGCCGTATCCTTGGAGTGGCTGATGGAGGGGGGGGGGTATAAGGGTATTAAAAAACCAATGGCTCTTTGCAGTCATATGGTTGATCAGAATCATAGCATCAACTATGACAACATTGACATTTTAGACCGGGAGAGAATAGACAAGAGAAAAATTAAGGAGTCGATTCATATCTACTCACAGGAATCGGCAATAAATGGTAAAAGGGATGTGGAATACTTTGACGGGGGGTACAAGCGTATCTTTGACATGATAAACTCATTCTAGTTTTTCGGGTCAAAAATGGTATACTAACCTAAGTCCTGCCCTGTTTTTTCACCAGCCCCCATTTTCAGATTGCCACGAGGTGTTTTCAAATTTGAATATTTCAGTTTAAATTAACCTAGGTACCAACCTAGTTTTTACACTAAACTAAGCCTATAGAGGGGTTAAATTAGAATGAAAATATTTTTCATTTCAATTTAACTACTTATTTGAGTTGGTTTGGTGATTTAGGGTCGTATTCACTAAATTATCCCTTAGTTAAGGATCTCTTAGTTAAGGACAGGGTACTTGAAGGGATCCATTAAAAAACCCATTCTCTAATTCATCCTTCAGGTAAATTTTTGTACTTAGCAGTTGTCGTTAACTAATGACGAGGATAATGTTTTTAATCGTGATAGTACACGTGGTGTATAAGAGTAATGTGTTCTCATTGGTTGATTTAAAAAAATAACCTATGAAATATTTTACGTTTAACGTCAAGAAACAATAAACGACAATTTATAATTGAATAAAATTTGAAGTACGGAAATTTAAAATAAAAATTTATTTAACAAAATAAATTATAGTTTTATAGTCAAAATTTAAATTACGGTAATTTAAAATATTTAACAAAATTTTTAAAAATTAATAATTGAAAAAACTACTGTTTTTAGGATAACAATATGCAAAATAGTTGAATAATTTATAAATTTATCTAACATGTAAATAATAATAATTTGTTAAATATTTTCACATGCTATTTAACAAAAACCATAGTTAGTTGAAATAAAAATTCATTAAACAAAAGAATAATATTATTACGAGCGCGTCTTTCTAATAATCCTAATAGGTTATTATTTATTTCTTCGTTATTCAATTCTTCTTCAATTTCTTTCAAATCATCATCTAAAATTTTACAATTTATAGTAATTATTATTTTGCAACAATTATCAAATTTTTAACAATAACTACTTCCAGATTATACAATTGCTTGATGTTATGCAGTATTCTGCAGGCATAAATAATTTTAGTTATAAATGTGGGGTGGTAATTTATTGCTAAATAATTATAATCAATTTATTAATTTTTAATTTAAAAAAAGACATGTTAGGAAATCGTTTCATAAGAACGTTTCTATAATTTTTGCGTAGGTATATTATGCGTTTAAAATATACCTTTTGCGTAATTTATCAAGAATATTATTTAATTGAATATTTATTTTGAAAATAAATTTATTTTTCAAGATTCAAGTTCACATTCACTAATAGAAATAACCCTTCAATTTTCTTAATGACACCTACTGACCATCTCTCAGTTAAGGGATCAACTTGGTGTATTTTGATGCTGATTATGGATCCCTTCGAGTTACAGAATGCGCAAATCCTTACACCTGAAGAGATCCCTCACCACTCTGCCAGGTAAAGATCGATCTCGAAGAGCGGTATCTAACTAAAGAATCTTTTATTATTACAGAATAGGTTTTGTCATTAGTTAAGAGATCCTCTCCGTTAAGATCCCTTAAAAGTTAGAGAATACGACCCTTATTCTCAATATTGAAAAAGAAGGCGCCACGTTGCGTTTTCTTTGGAGGTTGTTGAAGGACAGTTAAGTCCTGGAAAATGGTTGCTCTCTAACCTCCATTTTTCTACTCTTAAGTTGATTCCATTTAAAGTTTTTTTAATTTTTATTTGTATCTTCTTTTTGTGTTTCCTTTTTAATTTGTAAATTTTGTAATTTTTAATTTTTATTTTTCAATTTCTAATTTGAACTTTGTTTTTGTAGTCTTGATAATGGGATAATAAATCTCGAAACGTCGGACAATTTTATTTGTTTTTACTGACCGCTATCTCAACTATTTTCCACTTTATACAAAATTTTTCTAATTTAAACTAAAAATTTTCTTTAAAACTATATGTGTAGAACACATTTTTCCAAAAATACCATCTAGCCTGAAGTTCCAGCATTTGAAAAGAAACGAAATTGTTACTATATTTCGAGATTTTATTTCACTTTTCTTCAAGACTACAATAAAGAGTACATCTTATAAAACTGCATTAATTATCTCATCGCTAAAAACCCAGCTAGCATTAACTTTTAATCAAAGCAATGCACTATATTTAATAATAGTCGTATAATTCAATATAAATTGTGTAATTAGTTATTTAGTATAAGGGATAGAAGATATACTACTTATATATACACAATTATATACACACGTTGTTTCTATCTTTCATCCACTTATTTAAATGACTGTAAAAGGCAGTTATTTTTAACTTGTTCCTATTTTGCAAAACTATGATTTTTTTATGACGATTATCAATGGTCAATTTAAGATTAATACGAAAATCGAGTACAATAAAAGCTACCTAACTTTTATTTGTACATGGAACAATGGTTATTGGTTTAAAATTTAAAGAAAACATAATTCGTCAGGTATTCCTATTCCTAGGAATTTAAAATTTAAAAATAATTACTCGGCCTACTATGTATAATAGTATTTTGATTTAGCAAATATAATTTCATCATCTGCTGTATTTTATTTAATAATAATTTTATAAATTCGTTCATCTATTTCACACAATAGATATGCATTTTAATTATTATTATTTTGGTGCCTATTGTTTAACCTCATACTGAAGTTAATCACCGTATTTTATGTAATATTTCCTTAATATGAAATGTTTTATCCCGAAACACTTTAGAGAATAATTACATTTAGTTTATTGCATCCTTTTCTAAATTACCTAATTAGGGCTTTTTATTGTTTCAGTTTAAAACCAACACCAAAAGACGGAGTAACAAAAAGTAACCCTAGCAAACGACATCGAGAACGTCTAAATGCTGAATTAGACAACTTGGCAAGTCTTCTACCCTTCGAACAAAATATCTTGTCTAAATTAGATCGCCTTTCTATCCTGCGGTTATCTGTCAGCTACCTGCGCACCAAGAGTTACTTTCAAGGTTTGTTATTAAATTGTGGTATTTTATTTCAATAGAAATATAAATTTTGATAAAATCTAAAATATATTTTGAAATTTTGAAATGTTTATAATATTTATGTCAATTCGGTGTTAGTTTCTAGTTTAATTGTTGTTGTTTTTGGTACGGATAGATAACCACAAAGTTTTAATAATTATACTTTTTATATAAAATAATGTGAATGATTAATATAAAAATTATTTATTTTAATTATTATCAATAGTCTAAAAATGAAAACATCTTTTGTTTCACCGTAGGGTAGTAATACAGTGTGCTCGCAACATTTTGAACGAATTCGATATAACTTTTTTAAAGAATTAATTTCAGAAGATCTGCAGACACATTAACCTTTTTATTCAAATGTAACTTTTTTCTGCTAGTGTTTTGTTTATGAGCTGTGACGTCATCATAAATTTTTTAAATGGCAACCCTTATTTTTCTTTACGAACTTTGATATACCTCCGTGAAATTGGCCTTCCATCTTCATAATTTTGATATAAAAAGAATATGGAAAAGTTGCCCAGTTTTAACGATAAGTCACTGCTAGTTATTTCAAAAATAGTAATTATTTTATTTTACAAAAATTTTCTTGGTGAGTTACCCTACCATTTACACTTTTTGATATAAAAAATGGAAATCTCCTGCTGAAGATTGGTCACGTATTTTTATCGTTACGTCTTTATTTATTTCTTTATAATAAATTAATTAAAATTTTCGTCTAGAAATTTGAAAAAATAACACGGTTTTGACAGTAATTATAATTTTTTAATCTGTAGTCTAGTATTTTGTTGATTAATCGTTGCTTAAATTGTACTGAAAATTCAATTTTTATTTTTTTAACTATTATTATTATCTCGAAAACATTTCGTTTCAAAGCAAGAAATGTCACACTTTCACTCACCGAAAATTTTGCTCTATTATCTAAATGCCGAAATAAAATAGGGTTGCCATTTGAAAACATTAAGATGAAGTCACAGCTCAAAAACAAAATTCAATAGAAAAATCTCAATGTTTCTATAAAAATTTCAAATCGGAAATGAGAAAAACTTTTAAAATATAACTAAATAAGATCAAAACTATTCTTATGAATAATATCCCCATTGCAACATATCAATATAATTATTTTAAATTTAATGTTTCGTTGTGTTATACTAAATATTGTATATGTATGCATATTTGAGAATAATTATATGTGAAGGTTGAAATCATTAACTTAATAATTAATCAAGATTCTAATTTATTTTTTAATAAATGTAGGTATGTAGCTAGTATTATATTTTACCGGTCTGTAGTTTTCAAAATTTGTCAAAAAATTATTTTAGTTGTGCGATTTAAAAAAGATAAGGTTTAACAATACACTATTACAAAAGTGGGTATCCATTAGTGTAATTAATAGAGGTGTGGTATAGTTATACGAATTTTAGTGTTGACATGTATTCATTACCTTTCTGTTACTTTTTTTTTACAATATTGTCATACAGTCCAAATTAAAATAATTAAAAAATAAAATAATGATGTATGTAATGGTTAATTTTTTTTTACTTCCTCATTTTTTATCTGTTCAGCACTATAAGCAATACGCGATATGAAATTTTACAATGTTTATACGTAATAATAATTAATATTTTTGAATTCACTACGATTGATTAGGTAACGAAAGAACAAAAATTAATAATAATGTTATATAAGTTTAATAAAATTGACATTTTTTTGGTTTAACACTTAATTGCCACTATTAATTCACATATTCAATCCACACATTCAATATTATGTTTTTATCAAAAAAAAGTGTTAAATGTACGGTCACGGGATAAACCTCGGTACGGGCGTTGAACAAGACACACGCGAGACCCCCATTAATATTCTGTTTTGAACCTTACTATAGTATTGCATAACTTATTGTACGTAAATATTAGTATGTATTGAAACGTTGTAATCGACACATTGTTTTTATTATTATTTTTAAATTAAGACATATCTATACCTACTAATTTTCCTTAATTATTATCACAAATAATTTTATCGATTAATTTCTATCAGTGTATCGAAAGGTTTTACCTTCACTCTGATAATCAAATATTATTTATACGCATATCTACTATAATATACCAAATATTTATATAAGTATATAAGATTATTTTGTTTTATTAAATACATAATATTTTTGTAAAATACGTTAACGTAAACATTGCAAATTCTTTGTTGATAGTCAATTGTAATTTTAATCTACATGCAACCTATCAGTTAACTGTTGAAAATTAAACAAAATTATCTCGTCAATGTACAGCATTAGAGGTATTAGCGCAGTCACGCAATGAATAGTAAACATTTTAATGCAGTAATACCTATTCTTTAAATCTTATATTGGAAAGAATTTAATTTTGAATTAAATTTATTATAAATTTTACAAATCTTTTAGTTTTGATATTATTACAATGTATTTAAAATTGAATTAATACATGCGATTGTCTTACTAGGTTTTTCAATTGAACGGCTACGGTTTAAATTTCTATCTCCAAACATTTACAATTTGGTGCTACGTTGAAGCAAGATGCTGATTGAGCCCATACAGCCAACATTCTTGAACCGTCTTTTTTCTGTTTTGTCGATTTCTCCAACCAGCAAGATCTTCCTATTAATAAATTGTGACTCTTTAAAGTCATTAGTATTATGCCAATAAACTACCGGGTTTCGGCACAAATTTGATAAGGAATACGTACCACAACACGTAAAGCCTTGGAAAAAATAATAAAATTTACCTTAAATAGTGTTCGCATTGAGCAATAGTTGAAGCAACCATTTGTGCAACATTCGCTTTTGCAGTTCTCATTATCATATTGTCATAGAATTTTTTGATAAAAATCAAGATAATAATTTAGGATCAGATCACAAAATATCAACATCTCATTTTATATACCTATAAACTACATATTTCTTGCGATTCAGACGATTTCATAGCCAGTTCTAAAATTAATTATATTTGTTAGAGTCAAGTTGTTTAAGAAGTGAAATATTTATCTTATACATGCGCAGGAATTGGTTGCTTTATTTAAAAGTTTTAATTACCAAATAAAATGATATCATTGCTTTATTTTTAAATGAACCACTGACGAATAATGTTAAACGCCAGATAAATATAACAAATTAATATACTTGTTTATTTCTGAAAAAGTCAAAGAGGACAACAATGATAATTTTAAATTATTTATTTTTTTATTTTTTTATTTTTGCTAATTTTGTTAAACTAATTTTGTTGATTAGTGTTAAAATTTAATAAAGCAAGTTCAGTGATTTAAAACAAAAAGGAACGCTGATCAAATTTCATATTTAATTATGAAAAATTCTGAATTTACCGGAAATGGAGAATTTCGTCACAAAACTGTCTAAATAAACAACTTGAAAAAGACATGTAGATGATTAGGGTTTAAAATCTGAAATAAAATAGTAAGTCATTTTGGTTTCGACAAAGTTGATCGTCGCATCGATCGTTGATCAATTTTTTATTCTTTATTATTATTACAGTTTTTTAACATTGTAATGTTTTGGTTAGATTTATAAAATATTTATTACGGATTTATTTGCTGGATTTCTTCGATATCTTACATTATATTTCCAATGCAATACATAAATATGTGAAAGATAATATGATCGAACTGATTTGTTTGAAGTTGTTAAATATTGTCTGAATTATCTGAACCACCAAAGAGAGGCCCTGGTCATTATTATATGACCTTATAAAATAACAAGATATATAATTTCCTTATCTAGTTGTTAAGAGAAACAAAGATGCGAAATAATGAGTTGTCTTACAGACAAAAACTATGAATTTAACTGACGTTGTACTTATGTAGGTATTTGTTTGGTTATTAAGGTCATGATTTATCATTTGGACGATGAATTATCTGAGTAGATGGCGTAACGATATATATTCTGAATATATTATGAATTTAATTGTAATTAATTAATTAATTTTTTGTTTGTTCATCTATTAATAAATTTCTAAAAGCCATGTGTTTCAACTGATTTTGCTTGACTTCCATGATTGCAAAGCGATATATTATTGTTCCATTTGTTGTTAAGTTAGTGTTAGTTTTAAATTTGATCGCTTTAGGCATCAACCCAAATTAAATTATTGGTTTGTAATGCATACGATGGCGGATAGATTCCCCTTGACTTGCTTGAATTTGTTACGAAGTAATGCATTTAGCAAACACGTTTTCCTTTATTATATTTTTAACAAGTCGAATTCTCTTTAAATTTTTCCATTTAATCAAGTTATCACCTTTTATATTGTCGAATTCTAGAAAAACTTTATTTCTAGAAAAAGAAACTAATTTTTTTATTTGTGATAAAATTATATTTTGATTTCTACTACCTATATTACATTGCCTAAAATATCATTACTATACCAAGGTAATTATTTCTTAGGTATACCATACAGGGTTGTAATGTTTAAAACATTTTGTTTTAAACAAGGTGTTTTAAACATGATTAAAACAAAATTCTTTTAAAACAACATTTTGTTTAAAACATGTTTTAAATGCGTTTAAAACGAGTGTTTAATTCTGTGTAAGTTTAAAACAAAATTCTTTTAAAACAACATTTTGTTTAAAACATGTTTTAAATGCGTTTAAAACGAGTGTTTAATTCTGTGTAAGTTTAAAACATGTTTTTTTTACATTTTTAAATTTTTTTAAAATTATAAATAATAATTTATTCAAAATCTAATAAAAAAATAGAAAATTTGTGTCTATTTCAATCTTCTTCAAAAATTGAGGAATTATTATTTAGGGACACAAGCTTTGATGCTATTTCTGTTCCTAATCTATTACGGAGTTTACAGTTTACTGTGTATAAATCCAAATGATAAAAATAATCACTCAATTCCGGCATCAGATGAAGCTACTGCAGAATGCTGCTGAATTGCTAAATTATACATTTCTGGATTTACACTCGTTTGTAAGGAATTGCACCAAGCCAATGGGGGGTTACATTAACGACGGTATCTTCCATCGGATTATCCAATAATTATCCGATTATACAATAATTATCCGATTATCCTCAGCTTAAGATAGATATTTTTTAGTTTTAAACATTGTTTTAAACATGTTTTTTTCTAAGATAATAAAAAACCGTTTTAAACATAAAAAACTGTTTTAAACATAAAAAAAACCGTTTGTTTTGTTTTATTTAAAAAAACATGTTTTTTTACAACCCTGATACCATAACTATATCATTGCTTATGATTCAACGTTATTGTAACCACCATTAAGTAATAGGTACTTACTGTGGTATTAGCAAAAATCTTAAATTTTGAACAATTAATTTAAAAAAAAACCGCTGAGATTTTTAAATTAACATTAATTTTCGCAAATATCTTTGCGTTAAGGTTTATTATAATATTATTTGACTTTGTAAGTCTTACCTGGGTAATATAATTTTCATTTACCTAATTTACTTTTTATCTTACAATATTTAATCTATAATTTAACGACATTATGAGCTTTCTCATACAAAAAATATTGTATAATATATCCTACCTACATATATATAATTATAATATTAAAGTGCTAGCTAACATTTTTCTACGTTCTAATTTAGTAATTTTTACTTTTTAACAAAAGTTAACATTGTGCAATTCTTACAATGCAATGTTTGGAAACACATGTCGGCGATGGGATGAAATTAGATAAAACTGTAATTATATGCAAGGTTTTGTATGAATGTTTTACCCCCGAGGCATAGCCACAGACCATAATAATTAGCTAATTACATGTATATCATTTACGTATAAGGCCACACTGACATGGTGTAGTGGTTTTTTTAGAACAGGGGGCTAAGGCGCATTAATCGGCCAACTGACGTCCGGAGCGCTTTGGCAGCTGCCCGTCACGACCCCGGACCCCGTCTCTGATTGGGGCACCGGTCATTTATCTCTACAAAGACAACCGTAATTATAACTTAGACATTTTTTGTAATATATTTGCAAATAAATTCAAAATTATATACAGATTTATTTTTATTATTTTTTTTGTAGGAATATGCAATTACTTGCAAAATGTAGAACTAGAGCAATACCTACACAGCTACATATAAAACTTTTAATTTAATAACATGGATTTCTATAATTAACAAATATTTTAAAAAATAGTAAATATAGCGTCTAATGCGATATATTATACTGTACCTATTATGTTTTAGTCTAAATGTAATTTCAACATAAATTTTAAAAGTTGTAAATAATTAGATGTTACCACTGGATGTTACTTTATTTAAGTGGTTACACTAGAAATTTAATCGAGACATATTAATTGAACGGTTTTTAAAAATATCTTGTGTATTTCCTTGAACATAATGTTACTCTCCAATATTCCCACCTTAGTAATCCAACCTTATGTTTGTACACTGTAATTATAATTCAATTTGTTGAAATTTACTTGGAGATGCCAATCTGTCAGTAAAAATTGTATAAGTGTTAATTATGCAATAAACAACATTTTTAACTACATTATATGCAAAATTTTGAAAATGTAACAATTCGGTATTTTAATTTTTAAAAAGCACCGATTTTTCCAGATGTAATTTTTTTTCTGTTTTTTTAGGTTTTTTTATATGTGTACTTTTATAATATTTTGTTATTCATAAAAAATAAAAAACACTTATATTACACTGTACTATATATTGTGAACATACACTAATATAACTTATTATATTATTATTATGTACCTACTATTGCATTATTTTAAATCAGGCGTTAGTTCAATCTTAATAAGTCTTCTATTTAACGGTTAATCCTTTAAAAAATTATCTTACATTATTTAAAAAAATAAATTTAATTAATTGGAGAATATTCTAAAAACAAAGAACTACACGACAATTGGTTATTACAATAATAAATAAACGGTAATCTATTGTAATTTAATTATGCATTATCTATCAAATAATAATTATTATAATATTATTATGTAACCTTCTGAATTTCTACTTTGATTAATTTTTAAATGATTACACGATATTTACATTTATACATGTAATTACAAGATTGTTTTGATTTATTTCAAATAATACAAATATTTAAAGATATTAAAGGTAAATCGGGTAATTAGGCAGCTAATGCGCATATGAGATCACGAGCAAATTTCGAAGGTAGACAAAGTGGTCTATTGTTTCGGCTCGTTGATTTCATTATTTTCACCTGGAGCTGTCCAGCTGTTCTTTCCCATCACGCCCGGCTTCCTCGCGGCTCTATATTCTCCATTTCAATGTCCATATATCTCGAGCTGTTTGCTCTTGTTGGGGCAGTTTATTAGTCAGCCCTTCTAATCTTTGAAAGAAATTTTATTTTACAAATAGAATTCTTTTTGTTGCCCAAACTATGATAGCGTTCTTTTATTTGTAAAGAAATATATCTAGCAGTTATAATATGAATCTGCGCTAATATACTATGTCTAATGGAGTACAATGAATAATATAATAATTATTAATCGTTTAGTTTCTCGGAATAAAGTAAGTAACTAAAGTTTCAAATTGATTTCAAATATCACGTGCTAGTAATATTTCAATTCATTATTTCTTACTAGCTATTAATTTAGATAAATTCGCCATCCAAAATGTAATATAAATGCTAGTGGTGATTGGTGAATTTATCTTTCTAAGCAGCTTTACAATAAAGCAATATATTTTCTAAATCAATTAAGAGGAAGGATTTATGTAAAAGTAATATTAAGGGGGTAAGCAAAAAATCTGCTTCTATTTATTTTATTTGAAATGTACTTGTATAAAATATACATTAATCTAGTAAACGAGAAAAATGTATTATTATTGAATACAATGTTATAATAAATTACTTGAAAAATATATGCAAGCGTTATTACAGGTAGATAATATAGTCATATTCATAATTTATTCATTTTAATAGGATAAAATTAATGTGTTCATAGCTATTTATGTACCAAATGAGTAAAGTGGTTGTTTTTGACCAATGCAATGAATGTTACGAAAAAACCGCCAATGCTGACCTAAAAGTAACACTTTACGCTCGTTCGAAATAAAAATGATATACTTACATGTAATTAGCTCATTATTATGGTCTGCGGCTATGCGTCGGGGGTAAAACATTCATAAAAAAAGTTTTTAATTAGTTGAACATTAACGGTTGAAAATAAAAAAGCATTCGAATTTTGAGTTTCTAGAAATTTGAAAAGATCAGACCCCGGTTCAAATCTTGGTCGCGTCGAATACACTGCTGTGATCTAAAGGCCAACAGATATGAAGGCTGTGGGGTAGGTAACGTGAAACCACCCCATTAATTAAATTTCCTAGTATGTCATCTTGGCTTTAGCCAAGTTTGATCGCCAACGCCCATTGAAGGTACGGCACACTTAAGAAGAAGAAATTTGAAATATAGTACTTTTGATGATGTTGTAGCAGACTATTTTGATGGGGACTAGTTTCGAAGTTTTATTATAGACTCATCTTCAGCCCAAAGACAATACACAAAATTCGTCAGTAAAAAAAAGTTAAATAAAAAAAAGAAAGATGGTGTCATCATTTGGTGGTTTTCCTTCTAGTTTTCGAATGTTTTGTTTTCCTAACATAGCAGCTACTTCTAATAATCGATCCTTCGCCACATAATTTGTTCACTATCTTGTTCTGGTTATTGTTCACCTCACTACGTCTTCAATCTTGCATATAACTTTTATTTTGTTAATTCTTTTTCTATGAAAGAGTTCTTAGAATCCCTTTTGTTTTAATTGTATTGCTCTTGTTTCCACACCGTAATTGTTTATTATTCATAATATTTCTTATCCATAAAATATCTCTTAAGAATCATAATTTGAAGGTTTGCGATTTTATTTCGTTATTTAGATTTTGATTGGTGGTCATATTGGCACGTAAGTAATTAAAATGCATGACCTGTTTTATGAAATGCCTATTATTGTTCATTATTAATTTGGATCTTATTAGTTATTCACTGAAAATTTTCACATTAAATTTTTCAGCATTTAATTTGAAAATAAAATTATAACATTTCAACAATTCTTCCAAGACAAAAATTTAACTGTAAGTCACGAAAGTGATGTAACGCATTTATTTCTTTAACAATTCATAAAATTTCAAATTTCAAGTAATTTATTCAGTAAATTGTATACCTACGTTAATGTAACGATTTTGGTTTAAACAGAAAATATGTAAATTCAACCAAAAAAAATTACTTTGAATGTTAAGATATCGCTAGAAAAGTTATTGCTTTAGAACATAAACATAAGCATTTCCTAGTCTTAAACAACATTTTCTAAATTTTTATTGCTTTTGCTAACGACGAATTGCATAGTATCCTGAAAGACGGTCATTAAGAATAGTCTTTAAATTTCACAATTTATTAAATTGATTAATAAATTTATTGTATCGTAGATGTTTTGTATTGTAATTATTTCTTTTTATTTGTTTCTATATTGAAATGAAATTATTTTTAACAAATAATTATATTACAGAATCAAAATTTTTTCTCAAAACTTCATAACTTGCCTTTATGTCATTCAGTTGTTGTGCTTTACTGTCGACGCTGAGCGACATGCATTAAAGTACTTTTCTACACTTTCTATCGTAAACGTAACCATAATATTAATTAAATATACGTATAATAATTATTATGTTTTACGTTTGAAGAAAAGATTCGGTTTTATTCCGGGAAAATGTGACTTTCTATAGCTTATCTGTAACTCGTCCGTCAAATCTAAGGATAGCCACGAAATGTCACACCTTTGTTTCTTATAAAACAATATACAATAGTTACTCGGAAATATTCATTGATCTCGGGATATAACCTATAAATATGTAAACTGGTTAAAGATTTCGCAATTTATTTGCTTATAAAAAGCACAATAGCACACGTGAATTAATTAAGGTTTGTAATTATGTCGAACGACAAATAAAAAGTATTAAATTTTACATTACTTGCCTACAATAATAATCATGTCAACTATCAAGTCAAGTATCAAATTGTTAACTATAGTTTATTTATTAATTTTATTATTATTAGCTATAGAATAGCTGGATAGTTTAAAAATAAAAATTATCCAAATAAGCTAATAATGATAATTATCCATTATCGAAGAAAACCTTAGATATATGTAACTAAATTTAATGGCAGAAATAAGTTTTAAATTTTAATTATGTAATAAATAAATTTTAAATCTAGATTAAATGTAATTATGAAATTGGGCTGTTTTTATATACGATACTTTAAATTATTAAAATGCTTCTTGAACTTTTCGTTAATGCATTAATTATTATTAGTGTAATAATAATTTATACTTAAAAATATCAAGCTAGTTGTCGCTCTTACGAATGCTTATAAGTAAAAATTAAATTAGGGTTATTAAAAGTAACCCCGTTTTTAACATACACGCAATAGTCACCGCTACAACGTCGAATGTTATGTTATGTATATATAATATGAATCACCAAAAATTATTTAAATATCAAGTCCTCCAAAAATTTTGCATATCACCATCTTAAAATACTGTATAAAAACACAATGCCAATAATGCAACTTAACAATTAAAAAGTAATTTGCATATAACTAAGTCCATAGTATAAAAGCATTATTTAGTAAAATTACTTCGATATTTTTATCTCTCGTATACTCGCATGTAGTTAGTTATTAGCCACTTTTAATTATCTAAAGAATAATTCTCGACTGAGCTGTGAATAGGTTTTTCAAATATAATAAATATGTTAATACAGTTCACATCAGCGAAAATAGTATTTTGTTTTATTGGGATAAAAAGATTAACTTTTCTTGCTAAGCGAGTTTTACAGATGTGAGATGAGTGGAACGTGTCAACACTTTGTTCAATTTTAAAAAATAAGACCATTTTTGAGAACTGTGGTTTGTTGCTTCTCGGTATACGTAATCTTAATCATAATAAGTATTCATACAATTTACATTTTGTTATATTGAAAGACATTCAGTGCGTATGTGAGTTATATTTATAAAGAAATAATCGCGCTCAAGAGCCAATAAAATATAGTAATTGATGTGTTGCATATCAACATTTTTTTATATTTGGTTGGTCGGTCTTTCGCCTCACTCAAAGAGAACGCACTTACTCTGTAAGCGAGAATTTCTAGCTTTCAATAAAATGTAGATTTTGTTGTACATATAGTTGCTAGGATGAACGAATACTCTGGAATTCTTGTTTCTACAGAATGTCTAACTTTTTTACATATTTATTTTGTAAGTACTAACTACTAGAGAAAAATGTGGAATCGGAAAAATCCTGTCCCGTTTCGAACCGTCCCGCTTTGGTCCGTCTCGTCCTGCATGCCGGAAGAATGAGATGGGACAAAGTTATTGATCCCGCGGGATTTTTAGTTCCGCACGGAATGAGATACTAACTCCGTCTCAAACGGCATTTCGGGTGGACTAAATGTAACCATTTCGATAAATGATCTATTAAGATAATATAATTAAACTTTTTCTTAAACATATTATATGGAAGTTTAATTTCATAATAAAACTTAATAAAAGAAAACAAATTTAATAAAAGTCGCTTGAAACGGTGAAAACAGACACATTCACATGTAAGATTGCAAATGGCTAGCGAATCCACTCGCCATGCTATTATTACAACTAAGAATTTTATGTGAACGCTTTCATCTGGTTTTATATTTTTCTACTCTTTCGGTACAACATAATTAATGCTTGAATATTATAATGAAGATAAGAACAAGGTAATTGGTTAGTTTGTGCTCAATTTTGTCTAATGCCTTTCGTCAAATTTAATGCCCTAAGAAAGTAAATTTAAAAACTGGTTATTTCTGAGATAATATTTTTAAATTAATTATAATAACATTATATTACTAAGAAAAGAGCCAAGAAAGTATGCAACATGAAGAAAACGTTACTATAGTAGAAACATCTTTATTTGAAGTGCTAGAAACTGCAGTAGGGAGAATAAAAACGGACAAAGGTACCTATAGAAGTCAAATAAAATCTGTTCGAAATTTTTAACAAAATAAGGGAACACAGGATGATACCCAAAAATTTGCAGATCATAATCCCTTTCTGTAAGAAAAAAAACAGAAGAGAGCGGAAAAACTATCGAGGTATTTATAAATACACCGAGAAAAATTCATGCTAAAAATCAAAATAAAGAAAAATTAGAATAACAAAAGATACACAGTGTGGGTTCAGAGGTTCACACCAAACAGGGGGTTCAAAATTTTTTTTATCAAAAAGATCAATATTTAATATTTGGTCATTAAAGAAGTTACAGAAAAAGGAAAGCAGATGCACCTTTGCTTTATAAATCTGAAAAAAACTTTTGATTGAATTGCCAGAAACGATATCTGAAGAGTTTGGATTAGAAGTGTAAATGAGGGTACCCCGTCAAAACAGCCCCGGTCACAACAGCCCCGACACAACAGCCCCGTCAAAACAGCTCTGGCAAAATAGCCCAATGACAAGATAGCCTCGACAAAATAGCCCGATGACAAAATAGCTTCGGCAAAATAGCTCAATGACAAAATAGCTTCGGAAAAAAAGCCCAATAACGAAAAAGCTCCGTCAAAGTAGCCGTATGACAAAAGGGTCCGTCCGTTAATAATTACGTAAGGGTTGGGGGTCTCGTAAATTGAAGGGGTATATAGGAAATGTTATAGAGCGTTACGTGGGGGGAGTCCAACGTATTCTGTCTAATGTAGTATGGCGATAGCCAAATTAATTTGATTTAATTAATTTATTTTACGGTGGATCTGTGATTTGCCGTGCTTGCGCCTGCCAAAACTGATCGCTACGCAACGGGCTCTCCGGGCCGTTTTAGCAGGCGCTTAACTCGCTAAAAACATCCGACCGATAATCCAAAAAAATCGCATTCTTTATAAAAATTTTTAAATAATTGTCCTTTTTCCAATGGTATATAATAAAAAGTTCCATTTTTGGTATAAATTAATTGACAGAAACCATGGTATAATATGCTATTTGCAGCAAATTTGTAGTATACATTCGCGTATCGCTATACTGCATTAAAATACAGAATACGTCAGACTCCCCCCCACGTAACGGTCCATGAGATTTCCGATACCCTCATTTCCCCAAACCTTTTGTCATTGTCATTGGGCTATTTTGTCGGAGCTACTTTGTCTTTGGGCTATTTTGTCGGAGCTATTTTAGCATGCACTATTATGTCGTAGGGCTATTATGTCGGGGATATTTAGTCGGGGTTATTTTGACGGGTCACCATAAATGAGGCATTGGTAATATTATAAATTTATATATTTAAGACACTAAACTATGTTAGAATTAACTATGAAAAATTGAAAACTTTTCAGATTGATCAAGGACTGAAGCAAGAGTGTATACTGAGTCCATTGCTGTTCTCAATAGTCTTAGATGACATTATAAAGAAATGTAAAAGAGAGGTTGAACTATACTGCATTCTATAGTGGAAATTGAATAGTGTGAAAATCAACGACAGTATATTAAAGCAGGTGGATAGCTACAAATATCTAAGTATTGTAATCCAGGAAGACGGAAAAATTGAAGAAGTAATAAAAGAAAGCTATTTACTTAATACAATGAAGACATCACTTTTAGATAAGAAAAAGATACTTAACCCTGCGTGTGAGTCACGTTTTATGCTCTTATGGAAAACACATGTTTCGCTGTTCCTTAAAGACCCATAGCTCACGCGCAGGGTTAGGAGCACCAAAATTGATGTTTACAAGAAAGTGGTAATATCTGTTCTGACATAATATGCGTACTGTCTTGGGTTACAACTAGAAGACATCCATACATTCTACGAAAATGAAATTCCTTAGAAAAATTTAAGGTAAAACAAAAATGGATAGAATCGCAACTGTAAAGTACCGAGAAGAACTGGGTACAATTGAGACAATTGACATATCAGTAGAAAGAGCCAAGTTCGTCGTCATTCCTTCCGTAACGCACTTCGGATTGGTATATTTTTATTGCCAACTTAACGAAATTGGGAGGTTCCACACAATTCAATACTATTAGGCCTGCTAACGTAAATATTTTTAAATAGGTACTATTTTAAATTCGAAAATATAAAATTTCAATTAAAATTTTTCAGATATAACATAATATTAATTATTATTATGTTCAAATAAAATATTAACAAAAAGGTTAATACCTACTATCAAATACCAAACGTTTACCCTAAGCTTTAATAGGCAACTAGAATTTTATTATGGATACTAAATGTAAACATGGGGTGCTATACAAAGCATATGGATGTTGGTTTCATTCCATGAATGATTCGTACACAATATACACGCGCCAGGGTCATTACAAGTGGCAGAGACTTCTATTATAATGCAATTGTGGATTTGATGTACTATTAATGGGTTTATCGTCTCATTACACTTCAATAAATATATTATATATCTGGCATTGTTAAAGGAAGAATCTGTAGCTTCCGGAGTCATGTTAAATACTTCTGGTATTTATTTCAACCAAAGAAACAATTTATAATCAATTTTGCAGGTCACATTTGCAATCGTGAATAACTTGGCTTAGACTAGAAATAAAGTGATCAATTATTGAAATGTAAATATTGACATTATGTTTTAGTAACTGTAGTAACTATGCTTAACGGTAACACGCTAGAACTGTTTGAGATGCTTGCGTTAATTGCATTTTTTTATGCGGTATTGTCGATAACTACCTAATATAGTAATCATAAGAATACAATAATAGGATTATCATTTCTACCTAATAATATAATAAATTATGCAAAATTCTAGTCAGAATACGACGAGAGTGACTCAACTCCATTTCCTGTCGGGCGCCACGATAGAGTGAACGTTGTCGAAGTTTCCGGTATTACCTTGACTCGAAACCCTTAGACCACCCTACCTGGTCTGCCACAACCCTACGATAAACTTCCGAAAAATGTTATCTTTAATCTATATTTTATTAATTAATACTTTTTTGGATCACCTTTTAAGCATCTGACTAATTAAAATTTTTACTACAAATTTTTGATGTGTCATAAAAGGAATAATGTATTCCCCAAGTATTTTTGCTGTAATTTGTAGTAATATTAATAAAACCTACTTATAATACAGTGTGTCTACGGATCGACCTTACAAGATTGGCCCGTAATGATAAGAAATTTTTATGAATCAGAATGATCTTCGTTTATCCTGAAACTAATTTCTAACATTTTTATAACCTGTCTTATCGTTTACAAACTACATACAACATCGAATCAATATAGAGTTATAATTTTTATTGACAGAAGTTATATCATAAGCTAAATCAATAATGAATTTTATAACCACTTTGACAAAAATATACCTACCTATAAAGGTAAACATAATGTACCTACGTATAATAGTAAATATTATAGGTAACGTAGACTAAATTATTTTTTATACTTTAAAAAATAAATATTATATTGAATTTTAATAATTATCCGCATGTACCCACGAGTACCTACTAACAAAATTCATATAATAATACACATAAGTGAACTGCTGGGCACTCACTTTAGGTTAACTTCCCAAACTTAGTTGCTTAAATCTATGTTATATATTATATTCTTGTAGCTTTATCGTTGTAATTAAAAACCCATTATACTTGTAAAACTTGTTTTCTAATTTTTTATTTTGTTAATAATAACAACTAAATAACGATATTTATAAGTAAATTAAGAAAACTGGAAATGGTGTCTAATACAGCATAGGGTAGTAAGTATTATAGGTGGATACATTTTGAGAACTAATTTGCATTTTCGGTAGATTACATAATTTATATCCCTATTAATTTTTTGTAGGTTACCAAAAAGTTTTATATATTAGTTTATTTGTAGTAGCATTAAACTTCCTAGCTTGTACATAGTTTAAGAAAATCAATTTTTATTATTTTACAATCCGCAATAAAAATTTATTTCATCATTATAATCGTAGGTATAAAATGTTTCTACCTAAAGTACTTACACTTAAATGAGTAAACTAATTTTGCAAAAAAGATATAAATATTCAAACTATAAAACTTGAGAAAAACTATAGAAAAATTTATTAATATTATTATTTGTAGCTACCTAATTCATTAAGCAATAAATTATAATATTTTTATAAACATATACGAGGTGTGGCTATTAAGTAACGAGACTGATGATACCACAGACAAACTGCGCATGCGCAAAAGTCGTATTATTAACAGTAATGTAGCCTGAAGTGTTCTCAACACAAATTTGAGACATAATTCTGTCCAAAACAATAGAATCACCACACAGTACTTTAATTAAAATAAATTAAAATAATTCTAACTTGTTTTGCAATAAAGATATAGATAATGTGTATCTAAGTACTACTATATGATCGATTTCAATAAGAATAATATAATTTTATAATAAAAAAACAATACTTTTACAACTTTGCCGTGATGTGATGGATATATAACTTCTTTTGATCCCGAAACTAAATATCTATGTGATAGGGTATAGGGTACAATCTGTAATTGTCTATTTAACAATATGGTCAGTACAAATTTGCACTAAATTATAGTATAAAATTTGATTAACAATATAAAAATGATGCACGAATCCTTGTTCACCTGTATGTTTTCTGTTTTATATTGGAGAATATTGAAGCTTAAACTTCATTAGCTTTTGGACCGATAGGCCGCCGAGCAATACATGAAGTTCTCCAACCCCAATTTATATTATATTATCAATCTGCGACTCGGTTAGTGTATCGTTACGATTAGCTCCCAAAAATCAACTGGTTAACAACAACAAGTAATAAACACGTTGAACAAGTTTTTCTTTCAATTAACTCTATAATTCAATACTTTTAGACTAAAGATGTGCATTTTTTGAAAACATTCCTATTATAGGAATAACGTTATTATAACATCAAGTATAATATTGCAATTTATACAAAATTTGTTATGTTAATCATTGCGATTTTTATACATTTTTATGAACATCTACAAAAATAAAATTAATTTTTAAACTTATATCTATAAAAAAATTATTATTATTATCATCATAAATATAATAAAATTTATTCATTCCATTAGCAAAGTTAAAAATTTTTACCAATTTTTAGTTTACAAAGGTAATATTTTTATATAGGTACGAACAATAACAACCATTAAGTTACAATAGTGCTTTAATGTCGTTTGCAATTATTTAATTTAATAAAATTATATACTCATGGTCAATATAATTAGCAATTCAAATTATTAAAATATTAATGTACGTTATAAGAATTGTCATTTTATATGTTTGTATTATTCTCTATGCTCTGGTAATTATATTGGTCATATTTGTTGTTTACATCAACCTGAACATCTAAAACTTTTCATAAATGTGGACCTACATGTTGCTAATATATCTGGTGATAATATTGAATACCTTTTAGAAAAAGTTTTTAAATATTGCTGAACACATTACTATCTAAACTTATAATATATGTATGCTTAGTGCTTGTTCACAATGTACATAAGACATAAGAAATACATAAAACGGAAGAGTTACAAATTCAAATTAGACCTTAATCGGATATTAAATAATACTGGAGTTATTTTGTTATAGGCAAAAGAATATTCTACGTGGTGTACTTTAAGATTTTAAAATTATTTGATACTCCCTTAAGCTTTTATTATTTTTAAGTCTTATGTTCGTCTTACGTTTTACGTACATTGTGAACAAGCACTTACAGACAAAAATAAGTATAGTACTCGATAAATAAAACTCCTTTATCTATTTGCAGCAAAATTACAAGTGAATCGGTGAGAGTTAAAGAGAACTAAATCTACAAAAGTAAATTTTTGACATTTATATTATGTATATGAAGGGTAAAAGGATGAATATCACAAAAAGTAAAAAAACGATTTTTAATGTTTGAAGACTTGTACAACTTACATCTATGAATATTTTGGGTTCAAATACTATATATTATGTTTGTATTATTCGGTATATATAATGCATAATCGCCCACCACATTAATCTTTTTTCACTACAACACATGGACATTCGTCTTTTTTCCTCTGTATGTACAGGAGGATTATTTAAATTCGCTGTAACTTAATACATTCATTATTTTTACATTTTTCAAATACACTGTCAAGTTCTACTGCATTTTTGCTATGCATAACCACCTTAATCTAAAAACGGCGGTTTTTGGACATTCATCCGTTAACTTCTGTATACTCTTCTACATTCCTATATTTTATATTATTATATCTGATGGTTTGGTAACAAAATTATTTTCACAGATTTCACAGTACATTAGAAATCCTTACTAATCAAAATGAATGAGTGGAAAATGAAACTAAATGCCGGAGTTAGTTTACTTTCTGTAATTCCTAAACATTTTACTATTCTAGAATTAGTTCCCTTTAACAATCACCGATTCAAGTATAGTATACATACATAGATATAAGTACATATATAAAACTTGTTTTTACGTTGGACATTACAGATGGTTCACTAGCTTTTGAGAAAAAATAAAGAAATGAAAACATCTACCTGATGCAAAAGATTGCAATTTTAATTTTAGTTTTTCAATTAACTCTAGATTTTTAAATTCCATACGACAAAATATTTCAAAACTATCTAAAAGTATTAATAGAAATTTTTTTTATTTGAAATAAAAATGTTTTAAAAGTAAATCAATATTTTTCTTAAATAATAAAAACAAATTTTAATTTTTTATATATTTCTAATAAAACAACATTGTATCGATGATTATTATTCATAACTGGCGTGTGAAATTCAAGCTTATAACGTAATATCATTTTTTCATTATTTAATACTTATTTAATAATACTTATTTTTATAAACTTCCATTTATTCATTAATTTATATAATTTTTTTCGTAAATAAATTCGCAAATCAATAAAGAATAAATTGTGCACTTTCATATTTTACAAAATCGTTCATGTATTAGAATATTTTGAATGCATAAAAATTGGGCAAACCGACATCCACCGCACGATATTTTAATTAATTCATTATAACTAATAAGTAATACCGCGTGCTGCAAAAGACTGTGACATAGGTATACAAAACATAATTAGGTATTAATCAATTTTAAAGTAAAATATCATGTGAAGTTGTTAGGACATTTGCCAGACATTTGTTTAATAATGCAGTAAAATATAAATAATGAGAGTGCAATTATTTAAAATTTCGACATATTATGAATATTAACCAGGTTATAGATATATGTATGTATACCTACTATATTGTAAACATAAGAAATTATAAAACAAGAGTACCTATATAATAAATTAAACGGCTAGTTTAATGAAGATATCTTTTGTGCTTGAGAACCTGATTGTACATGGATCCAATTTAATGCTTTACAAACTAATTGTAATTTATGGTCCACAACTATAATATTTCATTTATATTCTGTGTACCTTACCTACATCTCAATTATAATTTCAAGTAATAAACTTTATATGTTTTTAAGTTTTAATAGTTTCATTATTTATCCCAATCAGTTATATTTTTCATTTGATCCATAATTATTTATATAGTCACTAATAAAAATATATTTATATAATTACACATGTAAGTTGTAATTGCGCTAAATTGATATTAATGATATATAAATTTTTTCGGATTTTTTGATATTAATACCTACATTAGTAGAACATTTTTTATTTTTGTATAATCATTGTCTTTAAATATTATGATGAATTATAAAATTGTCGACGACCTCTTTAATTATCGCTAATATTTATTATAACATTTTTTAAATATTTAAGATACATTATAAATGAGAACTCTTGAAAAAGATTAAAATAAGAAACATTTAAATTAAAAAATGTCCCCAACATTACATCGCTTTTCAATTTTTATTGATAATCTTTAAACCTCCCACACACTGGAGCGAATTAATCTCAGTTTTAACGAATATTGTATTTAACAATGTTGAATCTTAACAAAACTAAATATTTTGCATTTTTGTATTATATTATGATGATATTATACGCTTAAACAATACCATGCTAAATATTATGATATTTACGAATGTTAAAAAATGTTAAGATTAAAGTTAAGATTTATTATTCTAAATTGAATATTCATTTTGACGCTGCCAATAATTAACTACGGTTTGTGGGAAGCTTTAAGCTGGTTATAATAGAAAACACAATCAGAAATTAATTAAATGTTGAACAAAATTGAGAATTTTCGATATAAATTATTGCAATTAGATAATTATGTGCCCAAATACTTAAGTCGAAACATTTTTTCGTTAAATCGATCGTTTCAATTTTTCAAAGCAAAACATTAAAGTAAACATAAAAAGTATTGGATGTTACGGTTATTATGCATCATTTAATAATCGTATAAACAAATGAAAACAAAATGCAATAATAGTTTTTCCCCAAATGTTATTTTAATGAAAACTAGTTTCGAAGCTTTATAACTACATTTTTGGCCCAAATAGAGAACTTTACAAGATGTATCAAAAAATAAAATACATAGATACATTTTCGACCATACACACGTTCAAGTTTTCAAATAATCACATAATATAATAATAGGTGTATCCTAACGGCATTAAATATTACAAAAAAATATAAATAAAAGTAAAAGAACAAACTTTTATTCTAATGTTTTTTGTTAATGCATTAATTCATTAAACCGGAACGAAGTAAGATTTATGTTGTGTACGTTTATGAAAATTACCATGACGTGGTGTTCTTTAATTACCTATCAACAGTAATTATATCAAATTTTAATTTTTTAGCTTGATAGGTACAGCAAGTAGCAAATTTTGTAATGATTAACTCACAACTTTCAATTTTATTTAATTGGAAAACGATGGATGTGTTACATAATCACATATTTTTTTAATAAAACTTACCGATCATTATTTTCAACAATAACCATTTTAATTGAAAAAAAAATTAGAAATTATGATATTCGCAAAAATGTGTACTTTCCGACTTCTAACAATCGAATAAATCGAATAATAAATATTCGGGTACCATAATATACTACATAATATTATGTATAGTATTTTTATTATGAAGTCAAGTTTCAAGTCAATCATTTACAGTATTTACACAGAAAATTTTTTAGCAACTAATCCTATTATGGCATCAAGAGCTTCCGGTTTCTTCGATTTTGAAAAAATTTAACAGATTAAATTAAACTTATCAGATTCGTATTGGCAAAAGAAAGTATATAAGTAAAACTATAATTTTTTTAAACAACTGGGAAACGTTAAAGAACTCGAATTAACCATCAACTCTTCGTAGTGTGGATATATTTATATAAGTTTTGCAAGCATTCTGTTAAATCGGGATATCTTACTTGCCAGGTTCTTCTATGAATTCAAAATGTTGACGCCCTTTTTTAATTAATTGATTTTTGTCTTTTTTCTTAGGTTCAGAAAATAAATAAATAATTTTTTCAATTTGTTTTGTGCGAGAGAGGTATTAATAATGTAATTTAGGGTGATTAGAAGAAGCAATTTAGTAAAGTAAGTTCCGTATTTCTGTAAGGCATCAGAGACATATGTACATACTACGCTCTTAAATGTAATAATCCTAGTCAAGTCTTTTGTATTGTTCCTCGTACCAGCTATGGGGTTTTCACACGCAAAGCTCTTTATTTTCCTATTGCTGCATTCCCTAAGCAATTTGCTGTTTTAAATTTTGCTGATTTCACTTTTACCATAGTTAATTTACAGCCCACACTGAACTCGGTTTTTTATATTATTATAATATTTATAATATACATTATTTAAAACCCTTTATTTATTGGAACTATAGATGTGCAATAAATTACATTTTCAGAGTATAGTTACTAAGTAAATAGATTATTTATTTTATTTATAAATAATTAAAAATTGCAAACACATGTTTGTTTTATAAATTTTTATTAAATTTCATGTAAAATAATTCCGCTAAGAGGTCTTCCAATATAATTGCCGATAAAATTAATAGTTATAGTTACTGCATATATAAGTTGAAGATATGTTTTTTAGGAAAGCAAAGTATCATAATTGTCATTTACTATTGTATCTCTAACATCAAGGTATAAACGAAAATACATTTTGGGTTGCGTGACCTGTGCATATATTCCCCGGTCGGGGTCGACACGCGATGCAGCGCTCATTCGTTGAATTGTGATTGTGGCAGGGCCACGTGCCATTGTTCCGGACTCCCTTATAATCCCCGTTACTCCCGCATTATGTACTTACTTTCCTAATTTTCTTAATTTCTATCGTATCTATAATAAAATTGTATGCAAACTATTGCGTTCTTTAATCGTGCATTTTATTCTTCAAGAATTGCGTCCGCCATTATCGACGTCGCGACGCAGGGTGGGGCTGGTGGCGGTTGCTAAGGACAACGACGAGCGAACAGCCAGTGAAATATCACCTCGAATGCTCGATTAATTTGTCTGTGTACTGAAAGGGTACGATTAAAATTTAGTACGGAAACATTTCAAAAATTATTTTTCTCCATTTTAACTAATCAATTTTTCCGTACAAATGCACATTGACAAATAAAAATCCAAAAGTGCGTTCAAAATCTGTGAAATCAGCTGATAGTGTGACGAATTGATGAAGAGCATATAAATATACTAAGTCCACGCAATAGCGTGCGCTAGACACTTGCTGATCTCAGCTGCAAGAAAACACGCGAGCTTACGCTCACGTGGAGTATGTGAACTGTTGATTGAGTCAAAATTATATTACAAAGCCTACTATTATACATTTATTGTAATATATAATAATATAAAAAGTAAACATACATTAGATGATTCGCGTATCCGAAATTTCTATTAACATCGTCGTTAGTGTAGTACACTGTAACCTTTGCTATATACCTACATACCATTATAAGTATTTACAATTAGATATATCATGACTTACCTACTAACTTATATTTACCAAAATCATTGATAAAAGCTTCAGCAAAAGTGAGTAGGTTTTTTCTATACTTGTACACACTTATTGTACGAGTGGTATACCTGCACGCTTTGCGTGATATTTTAATTACTGGATTAAAGGGAATTTGCTACTGGTGGATTCAATATAACTTTTTGAGCAAAAGTCCTTACGCCATAAGGAATAATGCGAAATTGACCACAATTAGTGATCTCGAAAATCTAAGTTCAATTCAATTTTGTAAGAAGTAAGTTTTTCTTTCGCCATTTCCCTATCAGTTATAACGTTATAACATTTAAACAAAATTTCAGAACACCCATACGCGAACAACTTGCTAAACATTATCAAAATGTAATCAGGAAATTATAACCGATTTTTATAACAAACTTTCCATTTCAATTGAATATCAATAATTACCAATACTTTCCGTATAATCAGTTACAAAGTAATCTGTAATAAAAAAGTATATAGAGGTATTTTGATATCCACATTATTAATAAAGTTATTATAAAGTTATATTATTAAGTACCCAATTTATTATTTCAAAATATAAATACAAATACTTACATGAGACCAATTAAAATTAAAAAACGTGCATTAAATAATATCTATAAGTATAGTAATGAGGTTTCATAAATTTTACAATCAATGGTACCTGCCTATGTAAAATAAAAATACATTTAAAAATTGAAAGCAATAAAACAAGAGTAATTCTAAATTAATCCAGAAACGTCATCGCATAAAAATGCCAAGTTATTCGAGCACATAAAAAGGTGGAAAATAATAAATAAAAGGGTTGTCCACGGCGTGAGCTCATTAACCCAGGGCCAGGTTATTTACGATCAACCAGTGAGCCCCCCTTGCTAGTAGTAATTATTTTACCTTATCGCAATGCCTGCTTATCCTGTTAGAAAAAGTCCGTCACTAGAGGACGCCCGGAGGAGATGGTGAGGTGGCTCGCCCGATACCAGACTAGCTCTCAATAAATCCACACCGGTTCATTAAATGTGAGATTTTGTTACAGATACATTTAGCTATAAGAACAAACATAATTCGAGTTCGCATTCAAACCAACCCACGCTTTTAACACCTCGCTACTGTTGCTAATAATTGATGTTCCCACGAAAGATTTGTCTGCTTTTTATTTCTCTACTCTTTCATGCCATTTATCTTTCATATATCCAATTAACAAAAAACTTATAAGTTCTCTACAATAACGAAATTCTAAATAATTGGAATGAATATATAAGTTATAATCTTTAGATTACACATTTTCTTAAAACTGCATTGATGATTAGCCAAAAAAATATAGAAATGTAATAATTTGAAAAGGCAAATAACAGATGATGCTTTTACTTTTCTGAACAACCCATTCTACATTTTTCAATCGGAATAACAAAATACAAAGTAACCCGAAACTTTTTTTTCGCGATGTGCAAGATATGAATCAGTAAAAACAATTTTATTTTTGTTCATCAAAAAGTTTCTCTGTAAAATTATTTGCAATCGGTAATGCAACTTTTTTGCTCCGGATCTTCAAATATGTATTTCCTTTGTTTTTGACATATATATATATATAAGTATTATGGTATAAGTATAAAACATGGAAGTAATTAAAGCAATTTACGTCGTATATCGTATAACAATAATATCGTAATGTAAATAAAGTTTAATTTTCGGTATAAAAATTTACATGCAATTAATAACATAAATTAATATTTAAATACTTATACTTTTCGTGACCGGTAAAAATTAAAAGTCCGATAACTATGCGCGCTTAAACCGTTCATGCGCGTATGACAGCCCATTCATAATATCAACTTCATTATTTGAAGATTATGTTAAATATCTCACGTTTTGGAAATTATATAAGAATTTGCATTTTACGATAAGAAATACCTATTAGGCTTTAACGGTTGCTGAAACAACACGCGTTTATAATCGATCACAAATACGAGGTCATTTTGTGACCTTTATTAAAGCTCAAGGATATTAATAATTTTACATTTAACTAGGTATTTAAATATATCATTTATACTCCATAATTTGTAATCTATTGCTTTTGTACGCTGAAATACCGCCAAAAATATATTAAAAGTTTTACAAAATATTTACACCACCGGTTTGTGTAGTTTTTGAATAAATATCACGCTTTTTAAGCAAGCATGAATATTTGACCGACTTGATTAAAGAAATTTAATATTCTTATTCGGCTACTGAAAAATTAAGTTTTATTATTATAAAAAAATCACGACAAGACATAAAAAGTTGCCGTTTCTTATTATAGGTAAGTAAAAGTTCATGTCGTCGCATCAAAAATCCAAATTTTTAAATTAAAATAAACTCCTTTTCTTTATGTTCGATTATTAAGAGTAAAATTAGATTTATTAATCAAATTATTTAAAACTTTTTAATTTTTTAGATTAAGTTAAATTATAGTTTGGTTAAAAATGAGAAAATTTAAATGCTTATTAAAACTTGAATCGAGTTAAACAATAATGCGCAAAATAGTTATTTTTATATCTAGGTCGTAAAGTGCTAGTTTTTGGCCCAAGGAGTGAGTGTTGTAGACCGCGTACAATCACGACACTTCGCGATAGAGATGCCAACAACATTTTTTGTCAGAGTGAAAAAAATTGTAAAATTTAAATTTGTAATAAAAAAGTTTAAAAAACTTGTGAAATTAAAGTTTTAGGGCCAATCCCACCAGACCAAAAATATCGAGTTTTATACAAAACTTAGATTAAAATAACAAATTTGGCATGTGTTGCCAACACATTATACAGGAAAATGATACCTTCACCGTGACAATTTGGTGCTTAAGAACCAGGAATTTATTATTTTAATAAATTTTATTATATATTTTTTGGGAATTTGGACTTTTAGTTAACGAAACTCTGTATTATCTACGTTTCGCTCAAATTTATTGTGACTTCTTCAGTAATAATTATACTGTAAACTGTGTGATATTATTATTGTAATACTACATAAATGCAATTTCTCCAGGATTTGTATATAGATGGAATAATTTACTATAACAAACAAATTTTGTTTACTTTTATTAACCAAATGTTCAAATTCCCAAAAAATATATAATTAGATTAATTTTAAAGTGGATGAAATAAAGTAGTGTTGTTTAATAATTTGAATAAATATTCCTTTTTTTTTATTGAATCGCAATTTTCAGAAGAAAATTAATCCAAACATATAAATATAATTATTAGTAATTATACCAACGTTAAATTTAATCAGATCAAAGAAATCAGGAATTATAAATAGATAGGTATAACTCTTTTCCTTTTGTTTCTTTCACTTACTGATATCAGCTGGGTTTTGAAAATATAATATTAATTAAATTCAAATAAAAATATAAGAATAATACAATATGTAGAAAATCAAAATTCAAAAAATTAAAAAAGGGACAATTAACACATTAATTCAAACCTGTTATGTGTTAATTGTCTCTTTTTTAATTTTTTGAATTTTGATTTTCTACGTATTGTATTATTCTTATATTTTTTTTGAATTTAACCATAAATACATACTAAAAACCATAAATTTACTTAAATTTTTTTATTTTGAGTTCTTTTTCTTTTTTATAATATTAATTTCTGATCTCACTACCGATTAGCATCATAGTATTGATTTAAATAATTTATTAACATAAGAAATAATGTTGTTTCCAATAAACTATACGTAGAAATAATATCTAGTAGTATAATAATATTCCATAAAAGTAGGTAGTATACTAAAACAAAGTACAAATAATTATACTACAAAAGGTATAAATATAAGTAAACTTTTCCTCTAGGTAAGGCAAAATCAATTTTTAGTATTTACTTGAAATTAATGAGCACTTGTGTAAATAGCAATTTTGTTATCTTATTGCTGCCCATCGATCTTTACCTCTTGGTAAAAACGATTGCAACTAAAATAACCACTCCCAGTGTATGTAACAAAAGATAGTTATCTCATACCTACACTATTACTTATTTTCAACCATTCTTAAAAATGTGATCACATTGCATCGAAATGCAATATCACCATTTCATCAGCTTAGTTGTTCTATTTTACAGAAACCATTCAATGATATAATTAATAATAATAAAAAAAATAATAAATCAAAAATGCGTTATTTTTAAAACTTATTTTACTAAGAAAGTTAATAATCAGTAATATTTAAGAATTGTTATGGAGAACATCACTTACCACTTATTGTTTTGCGATAATTATCAAGCAAGGGCGGATCCAGGCAAAGTTCATTGAGGGAGTAAATAAGGCTTGGGGGGGAATAATAAATATATTTTTATAAGAATTTATAAGAATATGTTTCAAATTTTAATAAAAATTTGTGGATTTTGTTGGATTATGAGAGGATTAGTTAATTAACGTGTTTTAAAATATAGGTAGGTACTATATAAACCCTTGGGGTGGGGTCCAAACCTAATAATCACCTATATAATCACTTTTTTAAAAACATCACAATCATAATTACTTTTACAGATACTATGCTAGATACATTTATCAACCGATATAATATATCATGGTTCCGATCATCATGGATTTTTTATATTTTACATTGTAATTTTTGTAAATATTTTATTTTTCTAAATTTGTAAAAAAATTTTATTTATTTCAAATTTTGTCGTTTTTCCGCAATGCAGTTGAGTTCGATTCAACTAACCGCAAAGGCGATTGGAGACGAATTTTATCTTTATCTCCTTAGTTTTGATTGATTAATATTTGTGTTTTTGGTTGTGATTTTTATTTTTTGAATTTAATTTGGATTGTTAAAATTTAGATTTTCTAGGGTTAATTTGATTTTGATCGATTTTGTAAAAGCGAAGATTTGATTTGGATTAGTGAAATAATACTGATATTAATTTGAATAATATTTAAATTGAAAGTTAAATGCGACGGGTATTGCACTCAAGAATGGGGACTAATATTTTCCCACATTGACGCACGTGAATGGATTAACGAGATTCCACCCGAGTATTTTCCTTGATTTTGAAATTGTAATAACTTTGCAGATTCAATATTATGTTGGAGAGAATTATTTGCAAAACGTGACATTTTGACGTAATTTTTTGTTAGTTTGTCTAAGCATGTTTGATAATGGTAGAAACAATTTTAGGAAGTGATTAATTTTTAACATAAATTTACCCGCTGAATATTTTTCATAGCAACATAAATATTAAAACTAAATTTGAGATTTTGAAATTGCAATAACTCGAAAACGGCGCTAGATATCGAAAAACTGAGCAAAAAATTTACCCCTGTTACAATAAACCCCCAGAGATTTGTCGTAAGAAGCCATATGCAAATTTTCAGATTAATAGCGCGCAATAATGGCGCAAAAAAGTATTACTTTATAACTATTTTTTTATAAGTATATTTAAAAGCATCACTTTACTCCTGTAATTGTGAAAACAAGTTTTTAAGAGCATAATCTCACCTTTTTTGCCATCCCTGAGCCTTTTCGTACCATACTCGGTTAAACAGTGCCGGGCTGAAGGGCCCGGGACTGTTACCTGCGAATGTTAAATTCAATAACGCGACCTATAGTCGAAATTATCTTTTCGAACTGTCTTCCCATTTTAAGAATTGAATATAGTTTGCTTTTTGGATTTATTTACCTTATTATTATGTACCTACTATTAATGTATTGTTTGATAATAATATAAGCAAAATGGAAACTACAAATAAATTTGCTGGAAATACAAAAAAGAGTACCGTCAATTCATCGCGGTCAATTCGTCGAGCGACAATTCATCGTTCGACAATTCATCGCGTGAAACAATTCATCGCATTAAATATAATTAAAATAAAAACAACAAAAATTTGATATTACAAAATTAATTAAAATAAAAACGACACAAATTTTTATAATTGTAGTTGGAAATTATGAGCTATACCTCGAAGAAAATCTAAAATAGGTCTGTTAGCGTAATCTTGCAGTATTGTTTTAATTCTTCTGGCAGTGTCTCCGTACACTCTTTTCTGTAGAATTTCATTTCCAGCAACAAATTGTTCTATCTTAATGATATAATACGTATATAGAATCTTATAAAATAGCTCATAATTTCCAACTATAATTATAAAAATTTTCAATTTTAATTAATTTTGTAATATCAAATTTGTGTTGTTTTTATTTTAATTATTTTTAATTCCGATAAATTTTTGCAGGCGATGAATTGTCGCACGATGAATTGTCCGTTATAAATTGTTGCGCGATGAATTGTCCGCGATGAATTGTCCGCGATGAATTGTCCGCGATGAATTGACGTAAGTTCGATCCATACAACGATAGACCACAAAATCACAATCACAAAACTGTTAAAATAGTTATTGCTAAATTGAAAGTTTCAATCAAAATACCTGATGCCAAAGAAAATTTGATAAAAAACCGTATAATAACGGCCTCAACATATAATCTGTTGTGCCCTGCCATGCCAGCTCCGAGAAATATGGATGTTTAACAATATAGATTATAGAACATTACAAGTTTTCACAAACACCATAATATCGCATCCAACATCACAATTTATTTTTGGACGAAACGGGCAAAATCGAGTTACTTTCGGTAATTTCCACTATTTCAACAATTTGAAATCAATTTTAAACAGCTTTTTGAAAAACGATCAATGTAAAATACGTACAATAGACGTACAGAGATATTAACTATTTGACTATTTATGATCAGGCTCACGCAAACAATATTGCATATTAAGCTATACTCATCGTTTCTCAGAGCTTAGCCTACTTTAAAACAATTTTTTTAATATTTTTTTAATACTCGTAACAACCAAACTATTGATTATTTTAGTGTTAATCGTTCATCAGCTTGTGTTCAAACAGCATAAAATTTTCCACAAACTAGAATTTCAATGAAAGCCGAAGAAAATCGTCGAGTATATAAATAGTATATTAGAATTTTAACTGTAAAGTAAGTAATTAATATAAACCAAAAAATCTGAAAATTTCGAAATTTAATTTTTATAAATCTTGGCAATTTACTGTATAAATTTAAGTTCTTATTCGGCAAAATCCTTATTTAGTGAACTTCATCGGTTGACGTGCTAAAATTATTGTCGCACTAGCGTGTTATTGCATATGAAAAACCGTTAATTTATTATCCTTCGACTTGTTTGTTTTTTTAAAAAATTTTCTTTCGACTTTATGCACGTATCTGCAATGTGTTTTACTTAAAAACTCTATTTTGTTTTCCTGTTAGTTCAGTTTTTATCAGTTTTTCTAGAAAATAAATTAGGTATTTCAAGAAACGCTTATTAGATTTAAGAAACCTACTCATTGAAAGTATGAATTCACCTATAATTGAAATATAAAATTGTATTCAATCACCATTCTATATATTATAAAAGAGAAATTCTGCATATTTGAAGACATTTACCTGATGTAATATAATAATTCTATTGATAACAGAATCAGCAACAACGAATTTGAAATTTTGTTTAAATTGTTCTCGAATTCGCACTTCAAAAATAATAAAACTGAGAAACAATAATTTTTAAATAAATTAAATCTACTAATACTATAATAAAATAGATATACTAATAAGTTAAGAAGTCGAAAAGCTAGAACAGGGTAAGGTATTCGTAAAGGATATTTATTTGATCAATACTTGGGGCCTCCTGCGGAGCAGCGCCAGACTTGCGGTCTACCTTCGTCTAATCAATATACAAAAACACTATATAATTTACTGTTTTACTGTGGTCGAATCTCATACCTGACTACGTGCTCGCCATGAATCTATAACTATATTATATATTTATTACAAATTATTTGTTTTATTTCTTTCACTAATAAATATGTCTAGATATAAATATGAACTCAAATAAATATTTCATAAGCGTATTCGTATAAACTTACCTTGTCAAACTTAAATATTTATAACTATTAAAATTATTAAATTTATTTATATTTAATTTATAGGTTCGAATTAAAATATTTTTCTATAGCATTTTTAATTCATTTTTGATAATTTCAATTTGTAATTTTTCAACTTATAGAAATAACAGATATACCTACTCTATCAATGTAAAAAATAAGGAATTTTAATGTTAATAATTTTAATAACGTTTTATCTTTCACACATCGATCGTACAAAATAATATAAATCATTGAATTTTTCGTGAAATACCAAAATGTTAAAGGAATAAATAATAGTTGTACTATTTAAAATAATAATTTATTTATATAACAAACTGTGGTGTAGAAGAGATGGAATATTTACTTAACAAAAATATTTCGGCTGTAATATTGCTTTCCTAACAAATAATATTATAATTAATACACCTATAGATACTTGTAATAAAATTAATAACTTTTAAAAATTCTAAAATTTAGTTTTTAAAAGGGGCTATCGCTTTGTTCACCTTTTTATCTCACAAAAACGTATAACATTTTTTTGTAAGAAAATTATATATAGTATATTATTACATCTAAAATTATGTTTTAAATAAAACTTTTAAGGTGAAATAATTTAGATGTTTTATAATAATTATTATTATTATTGCAAACATAATATGAGTATAACTTCTGATGTCAAAGTATTACAAAGTTGGCACAACGGGAATATCGATTTTTATACTAAATTTACTTTAGTTTTCAAATTGCAGGTTAGGTAGATATCTATCTACATAATACATATATGTTCAAGTTTTATATTTTTAATAGTTACAGCACTATTATAGAATGCGCAATTTGCAAATTGGTCTATTTAAAATCAAACATATTAAAATATCAAACAAAAATAAGTTAGATTCGGTTACATTTTTTTATAAGAATGCTAAAATATTGCCATTATTGTAAGTAATAATTATACATAGGTACACAATATTTAGACGAAGGTCTAAAATACATAATCATAATAATATTATGTTTATATTTATTGATCATCATTAGTTTAGTTCATTTAACGACAACATTAAAAGATATAATATTTGTTATTTTTGGGGAGGATATTAAAAAGAGTTTGATCAATACGCTTGTCAACGTTAGCAGTCTGATACCCTAATAGCTACATATATGCAGAATTAAAATTTTTTAAGGCCTGGAGATGTAAAATAATAAAACTAATAATAATTTATTGATCATATTTGTACGGAGTAGATAGGCGTATAAGAGATACCTAGTATTTTTTTTAAGTAATTACATGTACTATATACGTATTTTAAATACGCATTTGTAAAATACAAATGGATTTTGTAACTTATACTTTCGTATGGACTGGTAAGAGGTATTATTTTTCTTGCTATTAAAATAAGATTATAAAAGAAAATAAAAATTATAATTCCACTAAAGGAAATCCACCCAAGTTGACAAATAAATTTTTTAAATAAATAAATTTTTTTCGAAAAATAAATTATAAATTCGTCATTATTAATTAATTTTTTCACCTTTTCGTAAATTAATACCAGAAAATTGCGCTTACAAAAAAATGACGCTAGAAACTAGATGAGTTCCTCAAAGAACGTGAGAAACCTTTACAAGTTTACAAAAAGACTTATTGTTCATCGCACTTTTGTAAACTTACCAGTACTAACGGTAATTTCACAAAATTTTACATTTATTTGTAAATATTTAAATATTTTTGGTCAAAAATTGCAAGTCAACATTATATTTCACAAATTAGTATTATACGCTATCGCAACCAAAAAACAACCTGATGTATGTATTTTCTCTATGTAAAAACTGAAAGTAATATCACTCAAACAGATTATTATGAAAGTTAAAAAGTTTTTAATTATGTGTATATATAAATTTATAGATTTATATCTGTTACATATATAGGTAATTCTAAAAAACAACATTGTTGAAATCAGCCGTGACGGCGCAGAAATATTTAATTTTTTCATATAATAATATAATATGCAAATAATATCGGTAGATATTCCGTTAAAAATTTGATGGAGCTAGATTTAAGGCGCTAACCAAATGTCCTGGTGCTGCTGTGTTATATCCTAATACAAACACTTCCGAAAAACGGAAGGTCGCATACAATTTCTGTTGCACGGCATTTTATTCATAATTTTATATAATGAACATCGAAGTGTTAACTTGAATTACGAAACATCACGATATAGGTAAAATATACAAAATTATATTTGAAACTTAAAATTATATATCGGTCTGATATGGTAGTCAAAACGTATTTGTTATGAATGATCAGTTAATAAAAGAATAATAATAAAAGTGACTTAATTGTTAAGTACTATTATGTATTATTTTAATTAAAGCTTAAATTATTTGCGTTTTAGAACTTTAATATTGAAGTACCAGTCAAAAGTTACCGCTCATTAAGTCGTAAAAATTTTCGGATTAAGCTATAAAAGTTATTTATGTATAGATATAAAGTTCAAATAAAATTTTTTATTAAATTTTTAACTTTTGCTTGCCGCAAAGTTCCTTTTATGTTAATTAATGTAATCTACCTTTGTTTTAAAAAATCTCGTGTTATAATATTAATAAAAATGAAGCAGATGTTATATTTTCACCAAAAATTTGCAGCTGTTATATTATGCATTATTATTATATGGGTAGTATTGGTAGATAAATAATTTTCCAAAACCAAAAAAACCCTATAGTACTACGACCACACTAGAAAGAGCATATAAATTATTCTCACCTGAGTGAACAAATTAAGTTATAATTGAGATTGTAATACATTTTAAACATATTATAAGATATTTTTATTCAAGTCATGATGATATTGCAACTTGTCATGTTTAATTTGTCTATTAAATAAACGGATAATGGCCTAGTGATTTTAGTACAGCAGGTGTTATTATATTGAAATAAACCACGGCGCCCTTTATTAATAGTCTGGTCACGTGCCAATTACATATCAATTGACTAGCTATAATCTTTATGTCAAAACTAGCAATATTTTTACACTTACTTTTCCATTAATAAATTAACAATTTAATATGTGAATAGTTTTTTTAGATTAATAGTAGTTTTAAATTAAGTAAAGATTAATCATAATAATTATTACATATCAGTTAGACCGAAAAATATTGATAATTACTAATATAAATAATAATAATTTTAATTAGTATATTGTTTTATCAGGATTGCAAGTGGGAACTTTTTTGACAAACAAGTTTTTTATATTTTATACGAGCCAAAGTAAAACATGGTCAAGTAAATGCAAAACTTGAGCGTTAAAAAAACTGCCTTTTAATCCAAGTAAAACCTGGAACGACTTACAATTCAAACAGTAATTGAATCAAAATGATGTAATTATGAACCTATAAGAAAATCATTAACCCTTCGTTGCATGACTTAACGAATTTTGAAAAAAAAAATTTTTGTTACTTATTATGCTGTAGTTAATGAGAAAAATAAAGAAAAAATTCCAATTTCAAAATTTATTGTAATACGTTGTAATATTTAAAAAAAATGGGTATGTGCCAAATATGGCACATCATGTTAATAATGATGTTTATTGAAAAATCACAAGTTACTTAGTTATGGAATAAACTAAAACAATTTCTGTCTTTTGAGAGGCACAAATGTACTTTATACTTTACACAATTGAACTGGCTTTTTCCTTTACAATCTGGGTATTTACATCGTTGTCGTAATTTATCATAAATTGGCCAATGGGCAGTTTCATCCAATCTAACATGCTCCGCAGAAAAAATGTTACTCAAATTGGTTTTATTAGTTATATTAAAAACTTTTAAGATAAATTATTTTATCGCCTACATACAAAAAAAATAGTAAAAGATAGCACAAATACTTATATTAACTTTTCAATATAAACTGGGTATAAGCTGTAAACTTTTCAAAATAACACTCTTATTGTTTAAATATTAACGTATTTTTAATAAATTGTTTAAACCACAGTCCGTTTACTGAAGAAACTTCTTGAGCAACTAATAAAATTTACTTTTGGAATGTACGAAGTTACCTAAAATTATCCCTCAAACGGAAGGGTGGTTAGAAACAAGATGTTAAACCATACCATAAACAGATCCGGATGTACGCAAACCATAAAATTTGCTAATAAATTAAGTTCTTTTTGAACTTATCAACTTGTGTAGGTAGACAGTTAAAAAACCGATGAAGATAAATTAAAAATTTTAAAATTTAATAATTGCAAATACAGTATTTTAAAACGAAAACTATATAAGTACCAAAATATAGTCACTATATACTAAATTAAAGAAGTAATAAAAATTTCGGCTTCTCTATACGCTAAATTAGTCTGTAAACTTCACAAAAACAATACAGTACTGATTTAAAAACAAATGATTTTGTTGAAATTTAATTTTAAATTGCGTTATCATAGCATATAAAGGGTCAAAAATAATCAAAATTTAGTAAAGGACCTAATACTCTTCATATTTTGTTCAAAACATTACAACAGACAAGTGTCTTACCTGGAAGTTGTTACACCTTTTTATAATACAATAAATTTTAATACAATAAAATAGTGATCATTATGTTCATGATGTTCCAAATATGGCACATACCGTTTTTACTACGCTGTTTGGTCAATAATACTTAAAAAATTAAAACTATTGTTTTACACAATATTATATGCCTTTACTATTTTACCATACCAATTTCATAATTTTCCTTTGAAAAATTTCAGTATAAAACTTTTAAACAAATACACGTCGCACTGAAGATTAATCAACTATAAAAAATTCTGATTATTCTTATGCCTAATCAATACTGTTGTGCCCTAGCAAAATTATTTTCAATTTTATCTATTCTTAGGTATTATACAAATATGCTACAATTGTTAAAATTTAGCATTAACTTCAATCGTACGAAATATAATGGAAACTTTGGTATGTGCCAAATCTGGCACACCATGAAACGAAGGGTTAATGGTGGGTTAACATTAGTCAACTTCAAAGATGATTTCAATTGAGTTCTTTTGACATGAAAGGAAATAGTCGTGATCAAATATAGCGAGCTACCTGTAGATTTTTAAGTTTAAGGATGTTTGAAGAACTTTAATAAAAAATAGTTATTTACATAAAAGCCAGGATAATGACAAATGTCGAAATACGAAGCACTTTGTGCCAAGAGTATTTTAGAGCTGCGAGTAAAAAAAAGACATTTTCCTGATATGTTTTCTATTAAATTTTTCCGAAAATCGTAAAAAATCGAAATTTTACAACACTAATTGAACAACATTTTTAAAACGAGCAAAATTCAAGTTTGTCAATTTGTTGACTGTATAGTTACAAACAACTTTTTTACAATTACAAATTTATTATTACCGCAATAGTCAGGGAAATTAAATTTCACTGCGCGTACATAAGCATCAGAGAAATGTTGTTTCGATGACGATTTCCAGAAAAAACAAATTGCAAATATAAATTGAAACTGTGCTTTTAATAACCACATTTAATATTATTTATGTAACACCATCTTTTTCTTCTAAAGTCGCTTTTGATGTGATTAAGTATTGTGGCTACCAATTTATAGCAGACGTTCGAGGAAATTTTTGTACATTTTTCAAAAATTGTGCGTTTTAATTCTTCTTTTGAAGTTTTTCTATAATGGGCAACTTTTTTCTTTAATATCGCCCATACATTTTTAATGGGGAACAGGTCAAGATTTTGTGGCGGTCCAATCCAAAAGAGGAATTTTATTTTCAGTAAACCATCGCATCGTGTTTTTCTTCAAAAAGTGTGAAGATAGTTGCCTTAATGTCTTAATGTAGGTTTTCAAGTTCATTGAACGACACATCCGACGCCATCACTGGCACACATTGAGTCCCAAATCATTAGTGCTCGTCGTTCACAATGTACTTAAGTAAGACATAAGACGTATATAAGACTTAAAAATATAAATACACAAATAAAAGTTTAATTGAATATCAAATAAATTTAAAATCTTAAAATACACGACATCGAATATTCTTTTGCATAATAAGAAAATAACTCTCAGTATTACCCTCCTACCCCCCCCCTAGGTACGCTAGTGGGGGCACCCGTTGAGTGCACATCGAGGGAGATCCACTCCTCTCCTAGTACCACAGTTGGACGATTTCTTTTTCCAACGACGGCTAGTGTTAGTCAAGGGGTTCTCTAATATCATATAACTTTTCCACCGCTGCCGTTATTAATTAATAATAAACAACATAATAAATAAAAAACATTATATCAGCTAGAATGAATGAATAAATTATTAAATATTATATATATTAATAAAAAAAAATATTTTTAGTGAGTACAGCATTTTGTCAAAACGGCCCGGAGCGTCGGTTTTGACAAAAGCAACCACGGCAAATCTCGGATCCACCCTAAAATCTAATGTGATTGGATACTCATTTCAAAAAATATAAGAATAATACAATACGTAGAAAATCAAAATTCAAAAAATTTAAAAAAGAGACAATTAACACATAACAGAACTGGATTAAGAAAATTTGAAAAAATGAAAAATTCGTAATACGATAGTACAATATAACGTTATTTCATGGTTATTGCCATTCTTCAGTTGCACCTAATCGTTTACATTGTGAAATAAGAAAAAAAATTTCAAACTAAACAAAAATATAGACTAAATTGTACCAAATTGACTTACCATAACCTCCAAAGATTATCAAAACTGAACTTGTTACATGAAGTATGAATAATTTAAAAATGATTTGAACTAAGAAATTCGTTTACCTAGCACTGCTAGTTTGAAATCCGAAGGCACTGTCCTCTTAATATGATTTCTAAAAACTTCAACTAAACTTCAAACTAAAAAATTCAAAAATTTACCACGTTTTTTAACCGTGAGGCGTAAAACTAGAAAAAGAACTCAAAATAAAAAATTTTAAGTAAATTTGCTTAACAAATTTACAAATTTATTAAAATTTTACGTCTCTACGTCTTTATGGTTAGCGTCCTTTTGAGTCTGAGTCTTTTTGGATCTGCGTCCTTTTGGGTTTGCGTCCTAACGCTCACATCCTTTCGGGCTCGTCCGTCCGTTTGTGCTATAGACCAACAACACATGGGCGTGCTTATGAATTCTGTTCAACATTCCGATTTATGAAATTAATTTATTGAAAGTTAAATTTAAAAATTTTACTGACCAACATTTTTTCATGAATTATGTTTTTTTATAATAATATTGAAAATTATTTTAATAGTCATTTTAATATAATTCATATCAATATATGTATTTATTTTGATATGCAAGGTACAAGGTTTTAGTAAATTAAATTAATTTTGTATAACTTATACATAGGTACATATACAAATACATATATGAGGTTCAACAAAATTTTATTATAGATAATAACTATTATATTATAGAAAATAAACTTGTTTAAGATAAACTGTAATCATTTTAACATAGATGTATATTTTTAGTTGTTATGCACAAAGACAAAGAAGACAATAGTGGATTGCATCGGTCTCGAGATTTAACAGCATTTGATCATACACCATTGGATGGAGAAATGTTTTTACAGGTATGAAATTGTTTGAAAAAGTAAAATAATCGATAAAGAAACAATTAATTGTAGGCTCTGAATGGATTTCTTATGATACTAACTTGCGAAGGTGAAGTATTTTTTGCAACGCACAGCATAGAAGGTTACTTAGGATTTCATCAAGTAAATATTTACTTGAGACAGTGTTTTCGTTATTACTTTCTTTATTTGTTTCAGTCTGATATCGTGCATCAATCTGTTTATGAGCTTGTACATTCCGAAGATCGAGAAGAATTACAAAGACAATTAATGTGGAATTCTTATCTTCCACCCGAATCAGCAAATATTGGTCTTCAAGACGTATTATTGCCAGAAAACTGCCACCTGTTGGAACGTAGTTTTACAGTGCGCTTCCGATGTCTACTCGACAATACTTCCGGTTTTTTAGTAAGTTTAATAATAAACATCAATTGAATATATTATATTAAGTGAATATTTGCAGAGGTTAGATATACGTGGACGTGTAAAAGTACTACATGGACAAAATCGTAAATCAGAAGAGCCACCATTAGCACTTTTTGCAATTTGCACACCGTTTGGGCCTCCTTCCTTATTAGAAATTCCACAAAAAGAAGTAATGTTTAAAAGTAAACACAAATTAGATTTAGCGCTAGTTTCTATGGATCCTAGGTAAAACACGTTATTATTAATTATTTAATTGTTTTCTTTATGATGATACTTTTAGAGGTAAAATGCTATTAGGATATTCTGATTCAGAGCTAGGAAATATGGGCGGCTATGATCTTGTTCATTACGACGATTTGGCTTACGTTGCAAGTGCTCACCAAGAACGTAAATATTTGACAACCATATTTTTTAATCGAGTGTAATTTATAAGAAAAATTTTAGTTTTAAAAACGGGAGCGTCTGGGATGATTGCGTACAGATATCAAACTAAAGAAGGACAGTGGCAATGGCTTCAAACTAGTTCTCGATTGGTTTATAAAAATTCAAAACCTGATTTCATTATTAGCACTCATCGACCGTTAATGTAAGTAACAACTGTTAGTAAATTATTTGCAAATGAACAACGTGTTTCGTAAATGCAGGGAAGAAGAAGGTAGAGATTTATTAGGAAAGCGCACCATGGATTTTAAAGTAAGCTATTTAGACGCCGGCCTCTCCAACAACTACTTTACGGAATCTGACCAACTTTTAGCTAGCACAACCAATGTTTCTCAGCATACAGTCGCCACAACGCCGTCCAGAGTTAATAGAAGATATAAAACTCAATTGCGTGATTTCTTATCAACCTGTCGAACTAAACGTAAATTATCGTCCACCTCTTCTAACGGTCAAATTACACCTCCAGTTAGTGTTTCGGTATCTGCTTCTGTAGTAAGTCCTATGCCCACGGTTGATTATATTCCAACTGATGGATGCACGGCCACTTACAATATGTATGCCACTCCATACGCGCCTACAGCAACGGATCACAGCTTAACATCGTATATGAGCCATTCAAACTTCCAACACACTCTGTATCCAACGTCAGCTGCGCTTGATAATAGATATTTAACTACAACAGAAAACTTGTTTCATCAATATAGGCCGCTAAGTACATATTATCCAGAGTATCATCATTCTCCTACGGCCAGTCCATACGTGAGCAATAGTTTCTTGGACATGCCTACACGAGCTACAGTACCTACTTATGATCCTACCACGACAACCACAAATCATCACACAGCATATCGTGCAACCGTCATGCCGGTAGACGAAAAACTTTACTCTTGTCAACAAGTTGTTGATAATTCGCCTTCCAGTAAATATACCGCATACGTCGATAGCTCGCGAGGTTACGTGGTAGCTAATTCTGCAAAATGTTTAGACGTATCGTGGCCATATTCCGTTAGTCCATCATCCGGTATTATACAACCTGTGCAAGTAATGAGTGCTCAAGTTGCGGAAATAAATCAAAAGCAATGTGGAAAATCGGTAAAGCATTCCTCCTCGTTAGATGGTATTTCGTCAAATCATTCTTCTTCGCCTGTAAATAGTGGTCTTATTACCCCAAAAATGGAAGAAATAAAAGGCGATTCTTCACTAATTCAATCGGAAAATGCCGCAACTCATCATGTTAATATGAGTCAGCAAAATTCCGTATCTTCTCATCATTTTTCTCCGGTAACGACATCGTCCGTACAAGAAATCCCACGTCAAACCGTTTTAATGTGGGGTTCTAATCATATTCAACATTCTTCTCCTATCTCTGTAAGTAGATCTCCTCAAAATAGTACAGAGTATGGTAGCAATTCTCAGTCGGATAACTGTGAAGCGTTAAAAAACTTAACCGAAGTAAGTAATCAAGATATTTGTAAATGGAATGGAGAAAATAAGGGTGAAACGGTATCGCAAAATAGTGATGCTGATAGTCCTCACCAGCATCATTCTACACATCATAATCATCATAATTCTCGAGTTGTGATGGTTCTATGATAATAATTTTTGCTGGTTTCCAGCAATGTACATAGTATAGATATTTTTATTAAAGTGCACATAAAATTAATATAAACACGAATAATATAAAAAAAACATAATATCTTCCTGTAATTAATTTTCTGTTGTATTATCAATGTCTTCGAATTCCATACTACGATATTAATTTCATGTGACGTGATTGTTAATTATTTTTAAGAGATTAATTTGTTACTTTTATATTTTCAAGTATATCGTTCGGATCTTAATTTTCAATCGGCAATTACTAGAAACAGTGATATTTTTTATCATCTCCTCTTAGATTTTATATTAAAATTTTGAGTTATAAAAATAATTATGTTTGAATAAATGCAAGCGCAGTTTTGAAAATTCTTTTAAGTTGACACGAAATGCTGAATAATATAAACTAATAAATCAATCGTAATTTTTAATTTTTTTTTAAATAATTTATTAATGTGGTAATTATTTGTTATTTATTTTTACATATATTTTAGTAAACTTATCAAATTGTGCTAGTCATTAAAATTATAATTAATTAATTAATTAAGCTGTAAGTAGATATAATCTGTATATTTTATTTATATTCGGATAAAAGGTTTTGTTATAATTTGCTTTTTAATTTTTTAAAACGTAAAAATTATTATTAATATTTATAATATTGTATTGATATTACTCTGTGATGTGGTATAAACATGTTTTAAATAATGAAAAACTATTGACGATTTACGAATGTCAACTTTTTTTATTTACTTAGTCTGCACAATATTTATTTTGACTTTTTAAAAAAAAGTTGCTATATTAAAATGTCGCATTATTATTTATAAATTCATAGGTAGGTACCTATTTATTACTTGCTCGTTGATCACTACCGAACCGTTAAATTTAAAATTCCTGTAAGAATAAATTTAAAATTCCTGTAAGAAAAATTATTATTTAACCACTTGCCGAACAGGCAATTTCAAAACTGTTTAAACTTAATTTCAGATATTTAAAAAATATTATTTTTAAAAAACAATTATTATAGGCTGAAGTTAAAATTACAGTAATAAATCTTTTATTTTTATTTTAAATATTTTGTTGATAATTTTTCGTTTGAGTCCTTATTATTTTAAAGAGTGGATCCAGCAAAAGTTCAAAGCGGAAATAGTTAAATATTTTGCGTTATGCCTAGATCGATATTCCTATACTTTTCAAATTTGCTGCAGTTTATAGTATCCATTCTTTAGCTTTACGGTGAATTTGTTCCTACATATAACAGGCTACATTGAAAGAAGTATTTTCTTATATTTTGAAATATTTTAATAATTAAATTATTTTTTAATTTATAAGTAAATCTAAATTTATTAAAAATATAATTTTTTCTATAGCAGATGTTAAAGATCGATTTCTTCGACTAAAAATAATAGAATAAATGATACTTTAACCGCAAACGTAGATAAAATAGCATTCTAACAGCAAGGGGTAAATAAAGTACTTTTTCTCCAACCGTATTAAAAGCAGTACATTTTTAATAGCATTACCTCAAATGAAAGTTGACGTTTTTGTTACTAATATAAAAATGCGTATATTACTAAGCAACACTTTTTTTTACGTGCATTAAAAGAACTTTTTTTGTGCTAGACCTAAAAGTGACCTAAAAACTATGACAACTTAATATAAAAAAACAAAAATTCAAGTCACTGGATTTTCACTACACGATTATTCAAACAAAATGTTTGAAGTAATTTAAATTTTTGGTTGGAGAAAAAGTAATATGTCTCATTTGGATTAAAAGTATCTTTGTTTGACGTGCAATTATTGCATTCGCTCGGCTCCGCTAGCGCTCCGCCTCGCAAATACAAAACTTGCTTGTCAAACAAAGTTTCACTTTTAATCCGAATAAGACAATTATATAAGACTATTATTATAATAATATTATATTATATAATATTATATTATTATATAATAAGACTATTATATTACTCATTATTTGTTTTTTATACCTTGACAACAAAATATATTAACTAGGCACTAGGCTATATTGCCCTAGGGCTTACAAATCATAATTAATAATCAGGTCTATTATGTATAGTCCAGTCAAAATAGACATTCAATCTACATTAATTCCCATCAAGCTGATTTTTTGTGTAGTCCTTAAGAATGTCATCACGAATGATGTGTAAAAAGTCCACATCGATTTCGAGGCCGCGTCGTTTTTTATTCAAGGGTAAAGGTCACAAATTTGCGTTTTTTGCGTATATCTCTAAAACGGTGAGAGATATCGGAAAAATTGATGAGATCCAATTTGTAGATAGTGAAATTCTCTACAAAAAAGGTATCAACACTTTTTTTTTACGAAGCACGGTTTTCGAGATATCGCGACTCAGATCGTAAAAAAGTCTGATTTTCGATTATATGTACACATTTCCGCACCACCTTTGAGGTAGTGTACTCGGCGCTTTCAATAAGATAATATTTTATATATGAAAATTTTAGCAACAAATTACATTTTTATTAATCATCAAATTCGACATGATCACTCATTTCCTCCTCTTGGCTATCTTCTTCCTGTTCTTGCTCGATTTCTGTAGACTGTTCCATGAAGAGAGATATATCAGTGATATCCTCTTCGATTTCGAAACGATCTTCATCAAAATCCCAATTGATCTTCATCAATTTGCATTAGATTCAATATTAGTGCAAGAGTAGCCTTGACAATTAGTACAGACTGGTGAACACAGCAATCCAACTTTCCTGCACCCACATTTATTCGTGCAGCCTTTCTTGCAATTCCAAAAATTGCATCAAGTAGTTTCTTTGGAGCAGGTCGAAGTAAAGTCTGGATCGGCTCCAAACTATTATCCAGTAATTTCCAGCTCCAGTCTTCAGGATTCAGTTAATTGCCCAGCCACACTTGCACTTGGTAGAACACACAAAACAAGTGTTGATGAGCAGAAGCAGATGTTGAAGGGAGACAAGATAAGTGCACTCTTTTATTATTTCTTGTATTCTTCACAAAACTCAAAATCTGTACTTATCTATCGATTCCATTTTTTTCGGTGCACCATATATAACAAGAAGAATGCGAATTCGCATGACGATTACGTCTGCCGAAGAGTTGCTGTTTGCAAATACTTCTGCATTCTCACTTTAATCATTACATTTTTCAAACAATTGAAATACTGTAGTTTTGCCCCTCTTGAAAATTGCTGAGGTCGTATCGCAACCAGTTATCGCACGTAGGAATAAAATATGCGCTTGACATTTTGGATATTCAATTATACTTTGTGAAGAATATATTTTTGTTTGTATTTGCGCTTTCCCAGGTTTTAAAAAGTAAATGATTTTATCACTTGGTGTTCGTGCCGTCCGTATTATTTACAATTATTATTATTATTTACGTATTATTTAATAAATTTACATCCTCTCCAACAACTATAATTTTATTGATGTTACTGAATTGCTCTATTGCAGTTTCAATAATGAGGACATCAGCATCATTATTAGCTTGTTTCACAAGAATATTGTTAGCTGCAAATTTTTCAAGTAACATTAAAATCAAGCGAGATTTATTATGAGTAGTATAGTCACCCAAAATTGTACATTTGCCATGTATTCAAGTGCGTGAGTCACGTACACCAATACCCAAATATTTGTTCCCTCAAGAGATGACGCAATGATGCATGCTGGCCACATATGAGTGCATATTCTTATTTCCTAGGTTTCAAATCGCTATATCTCGAAAACCGTGCTTCGTACAAAAAAAAGATATTAATATCTTTTTTGTAGAAAATTTCACTATCTACAAATTTGCTCTCATTAATTTTTCCGATAGCTCTCACCGTTTTCGAGATATACGCAAAAAAAGCAAATTTGTTACCTTTGACCTTGAATAAAACACGACGCGGCCGCGAAATCGATGTGGACTTTTGACACATCATTCGTGATGACATTCTTAAAACCTACACAAAAAATCAGCTTGATGGGAATTAATGTAAGTTTAGCCCTTTTTTTCGTCTATTTTGACTGGACTAGTATCACAAACGTTATTATACAGGTGACAGTTATGACATTAAATTAAAGGTTTTCGGCAAATTGGTATTACCTATCGTTTTCACTTTTCACAAACCGGTATTTTAACAAGATCTTTACAATAAAGGTTTTCTTAACATTTATAGTGCATACCAATTTGCCGAAAACCTTATTGTATGTCATAACTGCCACCTTTATAATAACGTTTGTGATACATAATAGACCAGAATAATTGCTTATTTGCAATTATATATAGGGCATTTCAAGCCAAATCGGACACGATTTTGCTTTTGCATCTCGGATCTTTCCGAGACTAGTACTAGTTGAGACTAGCATCCATGACTTTTTCGATTTTTTATTACTTCCTTGTAAAACAAGGAAGTATTGTGATCCCGATTTTTTTCGATTTCCAGATTTTGACGGAAATATCCGTTTTGACCTTCCCTGAATCCATTTTGACTATTTTCGTTGTGACGTCTGTACGTATGTCGCATAACTCAAATACGGTAGGTCGTAGAAAGTTATAGCATCTAGTTGGTGCACCTCCTATTTTTGGTTGCGATTGTCAGTGCCAAAAGTCGTAATTAATGACGCGCATGAATAGATTAACGAAATTTTTGTACAATTATTATAAAAATTATAAGGAAGTTATGTGGTGTCCATATCAGATTTTTTTATCATGTTATTCAAGAAATATAAATTAAAAAAAAAAAAATTTTTGAAAATTTTTCTTGTAAAACGTACTTTCTACGAAAAATATCGAAAAATATTTTAAAACAATATTATTATTCGATTTTCAAGTTTTAAAAATAAATCGCCATTTTTAACAATGTTTGTACTGGTGGATTTTCTTTAAAATTTTTTATAAAAAACTGTTATCCATTAAACAAAAATTAAGCCTAGTCTCATCATGGGCAAACGATGGGTTCTATTTTTTTTTCGAATTTTTAATTGTTGAGGTTATATAAATTTTAAACAAATTACGTTATTTGATTTTGAAATGCTCATAACTCAGCAAATAATTAACTAAACTACACGTTCTTTTTTTGAAAATGTTTCTTTTAAAACGTACTATCTATAAAAAATACAGAGAAATTATTAAAAACGATATTACTGTTTAATTTTCAAGTTTCAAAAATAAATAGTAATTTTCAACAATGTATGTTATGACATGATAAAAAAAATCAAAAAAAGTCATGGAGGCTAGTCTCAACTAGTACTGAAAGTAAAAAGAATTTAAAAAAGAAGGCAAAATGGTGTCCGATTTGGCTTGGAATGCCCCATATACAAATCACCGCAAACTAGGAAGTTTAGCAAAATCAAATTCAAAATTTATAAAATTTTTTAATTTTCTCAAATTCAAATACAGAGTAATATTAAACATTGTATCACTGGCATTACTCAATGTTTATGCTCTCGAGCAACTTCAAAAATCTAGGGCCTGGCGGCTCTCGACCTTTTGAATTGGTTGCCCTCGACATAAACATCGCCATAATGCCCGTGATACTTCGTAAATTATTATATTTACTGAATTACTATTGAAATTTCTAAGTTATGTTCGATTTCTTGTAAAATAAAAACGGTAAAATAATAATTAAATTTATAATTGACATTCATTATATAATTTTTCTCTGCTATAGAAAAAATTAAATTTTATACATGACAATAAAATGGAATTTTTTTAAATGGGATTTTATCGATTTGTATAAAATAGTACATTGTCTTATTCGAATTAAAAGTGAAACTTTGTTTGACAAGCAATTTTTGTATTGCGAGGCGGAGCGCTAGCGGAGCCGAGCTATTGTAAATAGCTTTCTTATTATCAAAATATTACATTTAATTTAACAATAAAGTGAGCAACAAATAAAGAAAGAAGGGCATGTAAGGATCATATTGGGCTAGTTTACACCGATAACTTAAAATAATTTAGGTCGCATAGTGTATCTTTGCTACCGACCATATTTTTAGATCAGGTGAGGCTGAAGAAAAAAATTACATTTTAATTTTTTTCATATTGTTCCACCACTGCAAAAAATTAGCAAAAATTCATGAGTATAGATCAGTATAAAAGATATTTTTTGACAAAATTTGGTGAGTGACACTTTTCAGAATTATAATTCAGAATTAATGACCCCTAGCGACTATCGTATAAAGTTAATAAAACAAATTTCTATACCACTTGAATGCAATAATTACCTATTACCTATATTCCTGTATTCCACCTGTTCGTCGACTAATTAACCAGCGTAGGTATGGTCCAAATACCAAATTGTGTAAACAGTTGTTAAAGGAATAGGACTTATTTATGTGAAAAGATAGGTCAGGTCACTATTTCATCTCTCGATGTAAACTGACACATGTAATTTCGGAATTTTTTTGTGCACTTAGTACTTCACTTATTCAATGTCTTTTTTAACCAGAACTAAAATTAGATTTATGCAGCATCATGCAACATCACAATTCCAATTAGACTTGTTGAGTCTTGCGTTACACCTTTTGCACAAACTCAGCTTAGGCTAAAGGGTAGCCTAATCAGCGCATATGGTATCATCTTTGGACAAACGCTTCTTTCTCTGCGACATACTCTTCTAGGTGCCAAGGTTTAGTACCTATAGTGCTATAGTAGATCTGACGTTCAACAAGGTGTCCGAACAACTTAATGTTAGAAAACGGTTTCAACATTTATACGCTCGTATTGATATATGTTTTATATAGGGGATACTATACGAGTATGTTTCATATATTCCACGTGAAGCGAACAGGTAAAAAATGTTATTGTTTCCGATTTTAGTAATATTTGATTATTTTATACCTACACTACAGCTCAAAAAGATAAGTACACTTCAATTTTTATTAATTAATTAAAATGCAAGAGAGTAAATTATTCCAAAATATAGTTGGCGAGTATAAATAGTGCCCCAAACAAAATAATGTTCTTAAATTTTCCGTTAGGTGGCTTATCCATGTTTTTCTTATGTTTTATGTACTTATGCCCAAGTTTTCTATTATATGATTTTAATTTGATCGGTATTTATTTGTGTTTATTGTTAATTTGAACTTGTATTTAGTGATCATTGAGTCAAATTGACATTTCATTAGTATAGTTTCTTGTAGAAAATATCAGATAACATTAAATTAGTTTGTAGTTTCATTAATAGTTTAAGTGAAGTAAAATTTTGTTTAAAACGCTGACAGTGAGACATTATGGGACGAAATAAAAATATTCCGCCTACAAAACGTAGCGTAATTATTCATTTATATATAATTCAGGTGATTCGATAAGAAAAATTGCCAAAAAAACAGGAGTTTCCAAGGGTGCAGTACAGAACGCTCTTAAGATATTTAAGGAAACAAGAGACTACAACAGTAGAAAAAGCACTGGAAGACCCCGAGTGACATCCAAACGTGAGGATAAATTAATCGTAAGGCATAGCATTCGAAATCGAAGAATGACGGCACCTCAACTTACGCAGGAAATCAATGGAAACCGTCCTTTTAATGTTAGTTTGTCGACAGTAAAGAGAAGGTTACAAACAGCCGGTCTTCATGGAAGAATTGCTATGCGTAAACCTTTGCTAAGACCTCAAAATAAACTAAAGAGACTAGCTTGGGCAAAAAAACATCAAACCTGGTCAACTAGTCAGTGGAAAAAGGTTCTTTGGTCGGATGAGTCGAAGTTTCAGATCTTCGGTTCTCATAGACGAGTTTTTGTGCGAAGGCGCAACGGAGAACGGGCATTAGATGAATGTATTGTCCCAACTGTAAAGCACGGCGGAGGTTCCGTCATGATTTGGGGATGTTTTGGTAACAATTGCGTCGGAGATCTTATACAAATAGAAGGAATTTTAAAAAAAGAAGGATATAAAGAAATATTGAAGGATCATGTGCTGCCTTCGGGACGTCGTTTAATTGGGAAAGGTTTTGTGTTTCAAGAAGATAATGATCCCAAGCACTCTTCGAAGTTGTGCAGAGACTATTTGCGAGAAAATGAGAGAAGGAGAGTGCTTAATTACATGAATTGGCCACCCCAGTCCCCGGATTTGAATCCAATTGAACTATTGTGGGAAGAACTGGATAGGAATGTTCGACTTAAAGGTCCTAAATCACAAAACCATTTATGGCAGATCTTGCAAGAAGCTTGGAATGAAATTCTACCTGAAACTTTGGATAAACTCACTCAAAGAATGCCTCGTTTGTGCCAAGGTGTTATTAAAGCAAAAGGTGGATTTTTCGAAGAAAACAGAATCTAGCTAATATAGTAAGATTTTTTTGTTTTTTTTTTAATTAAACTTTGTGTAGATACTTATATTACTTGATTTCTTAAAATATGTTGACTTCAAAAAGGTTTAATGCTTAAAATTTTGAAAACTGTTTAAAAATATAAGTGTACTTATCTTTTTGAGCTGTAGTGTACATGTCTTCAACCCAGATACAAAATATTTTTACAATATCAAGTCTGGTTAACAAGTTACAGAACTTTAAAGTTTTGACTAACCGGCGCATTAGGTATGCGCTAATTCGAATCCCATTACCCAGTTTAAAAAGGTACAATAAAATAAATAAATTAGCAAAATTTATACTTCATTTAATGAGCTTTTTAAACGCATTTTTGGATATTAAAAAAAAATTGTTTTAATTTTTGGAACTTGAATTTTACCAAGTTTTTCATTTTTTTTTTTTTCTAAAAATACCTAATAGTGCACAGATAATCTTTGCCAAGTATCATAATGGACGTGGAAGTCGTTTAGGAACTAGACCGGTTACTGAAGTAAGTGCTGAAGTGTGGTTCGCTGCTGTTATATCATATACTGATGGGTTTCCCCGAATACACTTTACATAACTTAGGTGGTGATAGAGGACACTTTTCTAAGAAAAATACTTAACAACATTTTTGTTCTAAATTCAATCCCTCGAGTTAGGCCACTTTAAAATATTTTTGTTAATTTCCACCAAAATATTGATTTTTCAGTCATTTTTCCTTATTTAAAGAGCGTGAAATAATCTACAAACTAGATTCAAACTTTTGATTGTTTAAAATCAACCGCTTGCGAGTTATAAATGAAAGTACCTATGTAAAAACCTAAAAACCTTTCAAAACCTTGTCTCTTTTAACGAAGCAATTTGCAAAAAATCTGAAGGCCCATTGCGGATAGGAAATTTAACAGACTACTATACTATTTGTTATATTTACAAATTTATGAAGAACCAAAAGATTAGGCTTCGGGACGCAATTTACCCGTGCCTTTTTTGACCATTTCAAAAACCTTTAAAAATAGTGACCGCGGGACGCAATTTGCATGCGCCCTTTAAAACATTGTCTGGGTCTTTTCTGGTTACGTGGCCAAGCCATCTAACTCTCTGCGATTTCATGTATTTCACAATATCTTCGTTTCCTAATGTTTCGGTCGGCTATTTTGGCATTTGGTTCTCCATCATGGTTCTAAATATGTTTCTCTCGAAAACTCTGCTTCTCTTCCTCACCTTTAGTGAGGTTTAGCACCTCTGCAGCATAAGTATGACCACCGTTCTCACAAATGTCTTGTATATTCTTATTTTGGTTCTAATTGTTATATTCTTGTTCTTCAATATCTTCTTGTTTGCGTTGAATACTTTCCATCCAGCTTGTATCTTTTCATTTATTTCTGGGGCTCTTTCGTCGTTTCTATTCAATTATTGCACTACCAGGTACTTAAAACTATGCACCTCTTCGAACGTGTAGTTCTTAATTTTTAGTTCCTTGCATTGTGTATCATTATTTCTGTTAAAATTCGAATATTCTGTTTTATCTTTATTGGTTCTCAGCCCCGTTTCCATCGCATGTATCTCCGGTTCTTGAAATATCTGTGCCATTCTTTATTTTGATCTTGCTATAATTCCTATATCATCTGCGTAAGCTAGTATTTGCCACTTCTTCGTTGCTATTCTTGCTCTGGAACCTAATTTTCTCACTGCACTCTCTATTATCAAGTTGAACAAAACCACTGACAATGCGTAGCCTTGTCTTTCGCAGCTGTTAATATTGTGAACTCCCTTGTTTCGCGAATCCCGACTTTTACTGTAGCGCTCGAACCTCTCATCGTCATTTGTATCAGCATTAATTCGTCCAACTTTTCGCGTTTAACAGAATCGAACGCCTGTTGGAAATCGACAAACAGGAGATGCAGCTCCATGTTGTGTTCGTATGGTTTCTTTGTTGTATGCTTCGTTACATGCAGTGCATCCACTGTCGATCGGTCTTCCCTAAAACCATGTTGGTATTCTCCAGTTCTGTCATCGATCATTGTTTTTACTCTTTTGTATATGAGTGCTGACAGAATCTTGTGGGTTACTTGTAACAGGGTTATACCTCTGTAATTCCGGCATTCTGTTACGGTCCTGAATTTCTAGGCGAATTTTTCTAGTTTTCTACTTTAATTTATATTAAATTTGCATAGGGATCATTGCAGTATTAATTTTGATTTATATTTTTAAAACACATTTTTCCCAGTTATCTGCTTGCAGATAATTTTCACATTAGATTTCGTTTTGGTTTGTGAAATTCTCTATTAATTAGTTAGTTTTAATTATTATCGGAATTTATCCGTACCGTTTGTGGGATTTTTTATCGTCACCGATTTTGGATTGGAATAGGGCAGTTCCATTCCCCCACTCCAACATGGCTGCCGAACAGCAGCTTGGTGGTATGGTTGGTGGTATTCGCCATAAGATTTGTTAAGGATTCAAGTGTTTTCGTTATAAAAATGTATTTTTTATAGAATTCTAACCAGTTCTTTTAGCATTTTTAGCTTTTATGACATTGTGGTGATTGTTTTATAATAAATTGGGCTACTAAAATCCACTATACTTGCAAATTATGGAATAAATTGTGTGTTATTAAATTTTTCAAAATTATTAACCTGAAATATTAAAAGTTACAATAATTTAATAATTTTAACAGTTATTTAAATGAAATACAATACAATAAATAAATAAACAACATTTCAGCTGCTATGTTTTGTAATTATTTGCCAGCATTTTTGTGTTTCAGTAATTTGTTTGACTTTCCGGTTCATGTTGAAATAGCAGGGCTATGCAACCCGAATTTGTTATTTTCCAACTTCTGCCGGTTTGCCTTTAAACAAAGTCAAATATTTACAGAATAAAAAGTACAGTAAAATTAAATGAATGATTAAACGTAACCAAATCAAACTAGAAAATATCTAATTTAAATGATTTTTCGTCAGTTTGAGTTATATGTAGGGAATTTTCAAACTTGGGCGAAATTTGTATCTGCCGGGCTTAATGCATTCTCGACTAAAAGATTTGCTGATTTTTAAGACATAATTTTTACATTTTTTAATAAACTCCTGAACTGTGCTAGTTACGATTATATCTTTCCCTAAATCTGAATGTATTTATGTAAATTACTCAAAAACACAAAAATGCTGGAAACTAATTATTAATAAACAGCTGAAATGTTGTTTATTTTTATTTAAAGCAATTTATTTCAAATTATTGTGCCTAACTTTTAATATTTAAGGCTAATAATTTTCAAAAATTTAATAACACAAATTATTCAATTATTTGTAAGTATAGTGGATTTTAGTAGCCCAATTTATTATAAAACAATCACCACCGTATCATAAAAGCTAAAAATGCTAAAAGAACTGGTTAGAATTCTATAAAAAATACATTTTTATAACGAAAACACTTGAATCCTTAACAAATCTTATGGCGAATACCACAAACCATACCACCAAGCTGCTGTTCGGTAGCCATGTTGGAGTGGGGGAATGGAACTGCCCTATTACCGGCTAAGCATTTCGGCCGATCCGATCTTCTTTGAAGGATTCATCTGCTCCGATTTGTTACATCTAGGATTCACACCATAATCTCTAATTTTCACTTTTGGACCCTCGAACATCAGAGGTATTGTTTTTATCAAATTTTGATCAAGTCCTTATATCTATTTTTTAGGGTCTTTGTACGTTCCTTTCCGTACGGTTGTTTTTGACGATTGATTCAGCGTTTACGAAGTTCTGCTGACCATTTCTTTTATTTTCGTTTCGAGAATCGTCCTACATCATCGCTGCAACACCGATCTGCCGCTCCAGTTTCCATTATCCATCGACAGCCAATACGACTCCAGACTCCAGTTTTTACCTACCAGAATATTAAGATAAGATCTGTTGTGTCCGTCAGATTTATTGCTGTATTTTATTATAACATCTTTATATTTTACTCAAAACATACCATATTGGGCCGTGCTTACTCTTACCTTTTTTTTAATTACTCGTATAAATCACTAGAATCACTAATCTTATCATATTGTCTTATCCTGGAGTTAATCCAGAGGCGTGTATCGATTACTGTACGCCTAGTATACGTATACGTGGTATTCACATCTTACTTGTTGCATTTTTAGTATTATATTGAGTTTTAGTAAGATTAAAGGGTAGCCCAATATATTTTGATTATTTGTTCTTTGCCCCTTTTGGGGAATTAATTTAATAAATCTGCACTATTTGCTCTCAATTTTAGTTATTCTGGGTGGTACTCTATTTTTCCTTAACCTACCTTCGCAGTTCAGGTAGTTTTGTTGCATCTGTTTACGGAGTGTCATTAACTGCGTGGAGCTCAAATCTCACTATCTTTGGCTTGCTCTCGGAGCGATTTCTCACAGCAATTCAACACCAATAAGGAATAGAGCATAACACTTTTTTTTTACGTTTGGGAATCCTTGCTCTGAGCTGGCCTAAAGGGGCAATTTATTTTACTTTTACCGAGCCAGTACCCCGAGTTCGATCTGCTGGCTAACAATTCTTCAATATCAACTTTCTTGTGTATTGGGACCATTTTGCCTATCTTCCACTCGTTCGGCATTTCTTCCTCTTTCCATATTTCCAGAATCAATCTGTATACAGGGTGCCCGTTTTTCGAGCTCCACCGTGGAGATCTCGGTTATTATAAGAGATACGAGGTCGGTTAAATTAAGGCAAAGTTGCGCATTTTCATACTGAACAATAATTTTCATGCTGAACAATAATTGTTCAATATGAAAATGCGCAACTTATAATTATTATCTGAAAGAAAATTTGATTTGTCATTTTTAATTTTTGAATTAATGGGAAAAAATGGAAATTTGTAATTTTCGATTTTAACTTTTCAAGCGAAAACCAAAAGAACTAGACATTTTTTAAGACATTCTTGGGGCACTTTTTCATAAGGAATCTAAATCTGTCATCGTATTTTCCAAGGCGTTCTTCATGACAGAGTTACAACACTCAACTTTGGTTTTTCTTATGGGCGCCATATAGACCGGGAGATACTGACACAAAATTTGAAATCATTACAAGTATGGCGACCGTTCAGTAGTCAAATTAGGTAAGTAATAAACGAAAAATAATGGTCGTAGCGCTAGTCGTCGGGGCTTAATCGCAGGGTAATTAATGAAACTTGTCGGAAAAATTACGGGTTTCAAACGATTTGTTATACAAAAATTTTTGTATTTTCCGGTTGTCAATAAATAATATTCACGAATGGCATACGTTTATTAGTTACCTAATTTGACCACTGAACGGTCGCCATACTTGTAACAAATGACTTCGAATTTTGGGTCAGTATCTCCCGGTCTAATATTGGATTTTTGTTAAATATGTTTAAATGACTTTAACGACATAAAATCAAATGACAGTGACATAAAAAGTCACACTTACATACGAAAATTTACATTTCGAGTGTATAACACAGTTATTTATAGTTTATGTAGTGCGAATACAACGTTTATAAGTAGAAAATTTATCCACCCCTTATACAGCCCTTATGCAGTGTATAAGGAACACTTGTTCAACTCGTGTATAACGAATTTTTATTAGTAAGGCTGTAAGTTTTTTTTATGGTTGATGAATTATAATTTATATTAAATGATTTTTTTCTTAATTTAAATTTTGTTTAATGATTTTGTAAATTTTTGTAAAAATTTTGAATTTGGTGGGTCTTTTTGGTGCTTAGATCATATATATTATTATATGATATGTATTATATTATTATCTAAGTTTTGGTGTTAGAAATTTTTATATTGGCACCAAAAGACAGGCGATAAGAGCTTCCAGCCGTGTCCGTGAAGGAACACGGAGGTATTTTGCGAGTCCTGAGATTTTGTTAAATTTGCGTCTCTATTTTGGGGATATTTTGGAGATAGTTTTTGATCGTATAATAGTTTATTATAATAGTTTCAAAACGAAAGTTTTGAATTTACGTGAGTAATAATTTTGGTTTTATTTTATTTTATTTTTGGAAGTTTTCCAAAAGTCGGACGAATTTAGATTTTTTTGAATTTGGAAGATTGTTTTGAGATTCTATCCGTTGATTATTAATTGGATGAGGAGTTGGAAAATTTGGATAATCAAAAATTATTGTGATTGCTCTTTTACGAAAATTTGAAATTATTACTTTATTATTATTATTTTTCTACAAAATAGCACTGCAGTATGTACATCCAGGACTTTCTCTGGATAGCTATTAGAGATACGTTGCACAACATCTAGAGAATGTATATAGCCGACATTTAGTAGACATGTATGTATTTTATAAACGTCACCACCTGACTTTGTCTGGATATCCACGAGATACATTTGGAACAATATCTAGTCGATGTAATAAAAAAATATATTGTAGACATCGGTCAGTAATATTCACAAGAGATACTATGTGTAACATCCAATAGACGTAGACAGTGGGCATCCAGTTGATGGCTAAAACATGCATGTATAGCCAACATCTCTAGATAGAGCTCAAGAGCTATATTACATCAGCATATAAGCTGACTGGTAATATGGCATCTCTTCCACCAACTGAAGCTACAGCGGAGCAACACTCTTTGGGGGTGTTTACCAAGTACAACAGTGGCTGGAAACGAAGTTGTCACCCGAAGACTGAGGTTGGAGAAAGGCTGCAAATTCTTTAGTTTCTATTACCACCCTCAAGAACTCAATCCCAGATACCCTGTTAAAACTAATAGCATGCTCATGGACAGGACCCGATTATTAATGTATGCGCCCCTAGGCAAAAGTTTTTAAGCGCCCCCTCTCTAAAAATGTTTCTAGAGGCATGTTTCGCGGAGGTAGCAATTTTTTGTAAAATTATTTACCTATTTTGTGATAGTTTTACATACTTATATTCCTGAGTCGATTGATTTCACTTTAGTTAGATTTTTAGGATATCTACTCTCATAACTAACAAAAACTATAAAACGAACATTGCATTCGACAATTCTGTGGTCTCTGGGTAAAACGACTTAACTCCAAAATTAAGTTTTGAGATATGGCCACATGCCCCATAAAATATACTAAGTTTTTTTTCACTTCTCAATATCTCGTTATTCATTGGCCGAATGACTTGGTAATTTTACCAAAACATTGAGCTCAACTTTCTGCATCTGATGGTGCAATAAACTCTAAATCCCTAAAAAGTGACTTAAGTCGTTTTACCCAGAGACCACAGAATTATTATTACAAAATACATGTTGCAAAAATTTAATTGTTTTTCGGGATTTCGTGTTTGCAAATACTTTGTTATAACATTTTCAAAATCAGCAGTGTTGGTTAGCTCACTATTAATTTATAGATAAAACAGCAAAATTCGTCAAGTCCTTCTTGAGAAATTGAATTTCTTAAATATAAAAATATTCTTTTTGTAATTTCTAAATTGGGAAACATTGAATTCAATTTTTACTATTATATTATTTTTATAGTAGGTATATTTTTGTTCAAAGAAAAATTTTTAAATCAAAGTAACATTTTATATATTTTACTAGCTGACCCGGCAGACGTTGTCCTGCCAAAATTAGAATAAATTTGTTTGTTCATTTTAAACAGTTAGTTAAAATTAGAATGTAATTTATTGGATTGGAAATCAGTACAGAACGGTATGATAAACAATGTTTTGAGTTTTATTTTCCGGCGCAAAAACAAACAACGAAGACGGTTTGCCAACACGCGAACAGGCAACGTACAGCTGACCGTGCGAAAAACAGGAAAATTCCAGATTAATCCCACAGAGTTCCAACGATTGGCCTTGCGATTTATTGATTGTCATCGCAAAAGCCAATCGAACGGGGAACTGAATCCGCTTAAATTGGAATGGAAGATCCGTTGGAATAATCGGAATTCGTGGGATAAGGACTTCCTCTCCTTTGAATTTGCCCTTGATTATCGTCGCTTGAATAAGATTGTTCATCAGTTTCTTGACGGATAATCGCGTACCGTTGCACAATTTCGGATGATTCAGATTCCGCAACATGATTATAATCGATCCCACCTTCAGTTGTAAATTATGCGGCGGAGTTCCTGGCACATCAAGCGAGTTCAAAAATTCCGTCGGATAGTTGGTCGCTTCGTCTTCGTCAGTGACACTGTCAACGGATTTGTACGAACGTAGTTCTCCAGCGATTTGACTTTGAATCGTGAAATTCAAGCTATCGACGTCCTTATTCTTCGCTGCTAGTATTGCCCGTTCACTAACCCAATCAAGATTTCTGTAATTTTGTGCAATACCGGGAAAAACTTTGGTGATGAGTTCCTCCTTCGACGATGTGAACCCGCAAAAATTTTCCGGGAACGATATCAATCCAGTCGAAACATCTACAGGAAGGTGGCCATTGCCAAGCGCCAGCAGTTGTCTTGAGAATTCAGCAGCCGCTGGGTCGTTCTGCAGCGCGACTCTCATGTTCGTGGTCAATTGCAACTTTTTGACATGCCGCCACAAAGACGACGATTTCAGGCATGCATTAAGTTCATCTGCAGCAGTAGATTTCGGGATGACGGGAAGCGTTTGACGAAAATCTCCTGAGAGCAATATCATAGCCCCACCAAATCGTCTTGAATCGCCTCGTAAATCCTTCATTGTTCGGTCAACTGCCTCCAAAGCTCGTTTATGTGCCATCGTGCATTCATCCCAAATGATGATTTTGCATTCTCGCATCAATTTCGCTGTCGAATTCTTAGCTACTGTGCACGTTGGCATGTCAACCGCGAGAAGATTCATCGGCAGCTTCAAAGCGGAATGTGCAGTTCGACCGCCTTCCAACAATGTGGCAATTATGTGTGGCAAATGTGTGGCAAATAAAATAAATAAAAAATTAGTTTAGAACTTCCAACTCCTCTTTCTCCGCCCCTTCGCCTTCCTCTTCTAATAGCATTTGGAAGGCACGCAGCGACGTTGACAAATCCTCCTGCTCTTCTTTTTTCCTTTTTGCATAGTGAGCCGCCATTTCCACTTCCCTTTTTCGCTTTCGAATGCGCTGCGCCGAGACTTTTTTTTTCGCAACCTTCAGATTAAGACGGCAATTGTCCTCGTTTAGTAGCTCTGCCAAACATTGTGCGGTGATATTGGCGTACTCTGATTTGACTTGCCAATCTTCATACTTGGCAAATGATATAGCCTTTGCTAAAGCATCTTGTATGACCTTTTGAAATTGTGACATAACTCTTATTTTATCTTCTAATTCGTTAAATAAAAAACTTACGGAATGGCCGCAGTCTAATTGGATAACCTCACTTTTTACAACGCAAAGTTATTTTTTGAGGCGATCAATGAACTTTTACAAAAAACTTTTTTATATACATTCTTACAGACACATGGGTTTATCTTTACCCCTGGCGATAACTCTGCTAGGTACATAGATAGAGTAGCGCCATCTATCCGGTATTAAATAAATTAGGTAGTGTTCACATCTACCTACCTTAATACATGTTCCCTAAGTTAATACCTGGTACCTAATACCTACCTACCTAATTTAACCCTAAGATAAACCCTTTGTTCTCGGTAATGTTAAATTTGTTTTTCGCGAATTTCGAATTTTTTTTTTCATAAAAACCTTGTCAGCGATATAGACAATAACTCTTCAAAAAATCAGCCAAATCGGCCGAGCCGTTCTCAATTGATGAGGTAACGAAGATTTGCCCTCCATTTTTATATATATAGATAGATTGTAGTGAACCAAGAATTTTAGCTAAATTTTTAGTTTCTTCAATTAAAATTTTTTTTGATTTAAAAAAATTTTTGTTGGACCGAATATATTTTATTTAAATTAAACAAAATAGTTTTTATGATTTAAAGAAAACGTTTTTACTATGTTTACAGTATAAGGTTTGAAGATTTTTTGAATGATTGCGTAAATAATTGTCATCATTAAGGTTTTTCAAATTATTTAAAAATCCGAAATTATTTTCAATTTTGCTATAGACAGTTACCCTTTTTTTCAATTCTTCTTTTAATATGTCTATAATTGCAGATAAGTGTTAATTCTCATTTCAGGTTTCCCATCAAACTCGACTTCAACATTCTTACTTTTGCCAAACTGTCTTTCACAAATCTTCGTTTGCTTTAAATTGTTTTTATATATTCATAAATATTCGACAATTCCTTTCGACGTTGTTCGTAAACGTCAGACTGATCTAGAGAACGAAAGTACCGGGTGAATGTAAACTGGGCCAATGGTAAACTGGGCCAAATTTAAAAAATGGTAAACTGGGCCAAAGACACTTTTAACTAAAATTATGAAAATTGTAAACTGGGCCCAAGGCTCTTTCAAGTAACATTTTGAAAGTGGTAAACTGGGCCAAAATCAAATTTAAGGTAAAAGAATGGGTGCAGGCAGGGTGTGCCCGTCTGAATTCTTTTTTGTTATCATTTAAAAAAAAAATATCAGAAGCTAACTGTAACCTACTGACCGATCTACATCCTCGCGCCCGATCTACCTTTTCGCGCTGATTTGTTTATTTTCAGCTTTAGTTTAATTTCTTATAGAAATAGTGGGAAATTTATGTTTATAGTTGACAACTTTGGACAAAAATTTACGGATAGTAAAATTAATATCTTCGGGTTGACTTCCGACTTTTACGGAACACATTCCAACAAAACATGAAATTTGTAAATTACTTATTTTTATTTTTATTTACACTGAGAAAAATGAAGTTTTAAATCAAAACGATAATTTGTTTTGAAATTTAATTTTTTGGTTTAAAAGAAATCGTTTTATAATAAATACTCATTGGTTTAAGTTAATGTAATGCATTCTTTTAAAACAAAACAAAATTTGTTTTAAAATAGTTTATTTCAAACAAACGTTTTATTATTTAAATTAAAAAAAATGTTATTTTATATGAAAAGAAATTATTTTATTATATTAAATACTTCCATTATTTTGCACAGAAACAAAAATCTTTTGCTTCAAAACGAATTACTTCTAATCAAACCATTTTATGCATTCCTAATAAGTATGAAAAATAGCAAAATCATTATGGGTAGTAGTTTTATTTCAAAACCGAAATAGTTTTAATTGAAATTTCTCGGTGATGTTTAAGATCTCTCAATTTTGTATTAAGAATTACATACAGTGAGTGTAGAAAGTATTCGTCACCTCCTATATTACCAATGTAAATTGTCCATTTTCAAACCGTTTTTTGACATATAAAAATCGCTTTTACAGCAAAACTTTTTAGACATTGTTTGTTAAAAATTTCATTGTCTTCAATTTTATATTTATACATTTTTCTATTTTGTCGCCCCATTTTTGACTGGCAGCGACTTAAACAAGAATCTAAAAAATACAAAAAATATTGTCTCCTGTATCTCAAAATCGGTGCAACAAAATAAAAAAATGTATAAGTAGTTTTTATTGCAAATTTTAGTCCCTACATTTTTGTTTATATACATTTTTCTATTTTGTCACACCGTTTCTGAGATACAGATGATAATATTTTTTGTATTTTTCAGAGTCTTGTTTAAGTCGCTGCCAGTCAAAAACGGGGCGACAAAATAGAAAAAGGTATAGATATAAAATTGAAGACAATGAAATTTTTAACAAAAAATGTCTAAAAAGTTTTGCTGTAAAATCGATTTTTATATGTCAAAAAACGGTTTGAAAATGGGTAATTTACATTGGTAATATAGGAGGTGACGAATACTTTCTACACTCACTGTATATGGTTCGATCAAAGTATTTTCAAGATAGGAAGTTCAACTGTGCCAAAAACAACTATATAATTTTAATTTAAAATTGAAAGATATTTTAATATTATAAAAGCATAATATTATAAAAGTGTTACTGCTGTATGTACGTACATATTAGCAATATCAGTCATACGAAGTTGCAAGTTGAAAGACGCAATTTAGCAGTTTTGGTTTCATGGGAAGTAAAATAATATCTGATAAGAAAATGAACATGTAGGTAATCCTTGTTACCTACCACTTACGTCCTTCATATCAGTAGTTTACCGAAGTTAAAAGTGTTTACATCTATACCAACAATTTACATAAATGGCTGATGAGAAAATGAAATTCTTATTGGAAAAATGGGATATGGCGCACCTTATACCAATTTTATTTCTCAGTATGTATCATTATAATAATGTACCGCATTTGTAAAAATTTTTAATTATAGTTTTTTTTATTATAATGAAATTACTAATACTTTTTTTGTTGAAAGGAAAGGTTCTCGTCCGATGTAGGGTTACTCAAAAACAGGATATTGGGTTAGCGGACACCAAATAAAACTACAAAGTTACTTTGCCGACGTTTCGAAGGTATACTACGCCTTCATCTTCAGGACTGTGAAGAAAGTAAATATGGAACATCGGTTTTTTTTTTTTGTAATGTGTAGTGCCTAATAATAAATTAAAAAGTTTCCAAAATCATGTATTTAATTTAAATAAAATTTTTTAATTCAATCAAATGTACAACTTTATTATTCGAAAGATTAATTCTATTTTGAATTAAAACTACAATATACTTCAGACAAAATAAATTAATTTTAAACTAAAACTATTAATGTTTTGAAATAAAACTACCATGTTTTAAATTAAAACTATTGCTGTTTTGAAATAAAATTACGTAATTTTATTTCAAAACTATAATTGTTTTAAATGAAAACTACTGGATGTTTTGAAATAAAACTCCAACGTTTTTATTCGAAAAGTAATTTTCAAAACGAAAATTGTTTTGATTTAAATGTCACTGTTGTTTCCCCATATACAATGCATAAAATCGTTTGAATGAAAATAATTCGTTTTGTAACAAACGATTTTTTTTCTCAGTGTATACACATTATATAACAAAAAACGAAATGTATTTAAAGCAACCGAGTAGTACTGTAAAGAGAGACCGTCTTCAGAAACTCGAACCGCAATATTTCTTGTGTACTGTATTTTTGCAGCAGTTTCTCAACAAGTGACTGCCTTAGTTCAGAATTAGCGTTTCGAATCGGCGGTTTATGAAGACTGTTCAAAGCTACGTATACTTTGTTTTGTTCCTGTTTAAGAGCATCAAAAAATTTGTAAATATTTGTTAGGCCAGAGTTAAAATTTTGTTTAAATGCAGCATGAAATGATTCGCAAGCATTAGTCGTCGAAATTAAATCTGCAGAAGCCTTAGCCCAAACCACCGGATGAAACACAGCTGACCCTGCCACATAGTAAGTGAATAAATACTCACAGAACTTGTTGAGATTAGCATTATTCGGTTTGGTTTCTATCAAATCATTGTAACCCCCCAAAACGTCGTCCGCTGCCAAAAACTTTAATCCAAAGCAATACCGTAACCATGTACCAACTTCAGAATCGACATTTTGGTAGTCTGAAGTCAAGCCGTATCTCTGGAGAGCTCGGTACCACGCCTGTCCAAGTGAAACCTGCAACCTTCAACATTTGCTTCCGGCCACTGGGTAGTACACGCATTTCTCATCGCAACCTCAAAATCAGTAACAATTTTAGGTATTTGAAACATTTGAAAACTTTAGAAAAAACTGTCGTCAATCAAGGAAGAACAACCTAGACTACATATTTCTTTAAAACAATTTAGATACGTAGCTTGTTTTTTATCCGGTAACAAACAAAAAACCAGCGGAACATAATGACCATTAAAAAGTCCATGGATGGTAAATAATTGATAAAAAAACTTCGCACAATATTCAAATGTACCATCCATGTAGATGGCTTCGGCCGCCGTCAAAGCACTTAAATTTGTAGTGCAGGAAAATATGACAATGTTTGAATCGGGATTGTTAAGTGTAAGAAAATTTTCTCCTTGGCCGGTTTTCACTTCCATTGCTGCCAACTTCTGATGCACTTCTGCAATATTGTTCGGTAGAGTACCTATACTTTTACGCCGTAGGTTATAAACATTTCTTTTAGCACATAGCAAATCGGATTTTTCCAAAACCTTGGTAGAAGACGGTTTCTGATCCAAACACGTTTGCATAAGTCGTTGCGATGTTTCTAATGGTTGTTCCGTAGCTTTCAGTTACATTCGACTCGTCAAATCTTCTCTGTTTAAAAGCCTCTCATCACATACAACATGTGTGTGGTTTGCTCGAACAGAGGTAATCTGCATATCCGCTTCGCAGTTTCCCAACACTTTAACAAACGCCGTACAGCTTCTGTTACAACACCTCCATTTTTGTTCGCCCCTTCGCCCGTCGTTGACATATGCCGTTGAAAAGAAAAGTTATTTTGTTCATAAATCATTAACCGAATCTGACTCATTTTCCAGCTACCTCAGTAATTTTGGATATATTATCTTTGTAAATAAGCAATTTTTCTTTTGTACCATCATATGAAATGAAAACCCTTGATATAGTAAAATAATAGTACATTGTCTTATTCGGATTAAAAGTGAAACTTTGTTTGACAAGCAATTTTTGTATATGCGAAGCGGAGCGCTAGCGGAGCCGAGCGAATGCAATAATTGCACGTCAAACAAAGACACTTTTAATCCAAATGAGACATATTACTTTTTCTCCAACCAAAAATTTAAATTACTTTAAACATTTTGTTTGAATATTCATGTAGTGGAAATCCAATAACTTGAATTTTTGTTTTTTTATATTAAGTTTATAAAAGTTGTAAAAGTTTTAGGTCACTTTTAGGTCTAGCACAAAAATAGTATATTATACATCATGGGACTAAGGTGCTGCTTTTCATCCCGCGTGCGAAGGTTTTTGCACGAGGTGTTAGCCGAGTGAATAAATCGCACACGGGATGAAAAGAACCTTAGTCTCAAGGTGTATATACTATTTTTCACAATTTCGCTGAAAATGCTGAATTACATTGGCTAATAACTAAATTTGAGATTTTGAAATTGCAATAACTCGAAAACGGCGCTAGATATCGAAAAACTGAGCAAAAAATTTACCCACGTTACAACAACCTCCCAGCGATTTGTCGTAAGAAGCCATATGCAAAATTTCAGATCAATAGTGCGCAAAAATGGGGCGGGAAAAAAAGTATTACTTTAGTCCCGCTTTTGCGGCTAACACTCGTTACAAACACCTTTAACACCTCGTGCAAAAACCTTCGCACGCGGGATGAAAAGCGCAGCACCTTAGTCCCATGATGTATAATATACTATTTAATGCACGTAAAAAAAGTGTTGCTTAGTAATGTACGCATTTTTATATTAGTAACAAAAACGTCAACTTTCATTTAAGGTAATGCTATTAAAAATGTACTGCTTTTAATACGGTTGGAGAAAAAATATTTTTTTAATTACCAACAAAAAAAATTGATTTTTAAAAATTCTGCTTAGTACCTAAAAAATTCTGCCTTTGGCCCAGTTTACCATTTTCTAAATTTTTGTAAAATTTGCTTTTGGCCCAGTTTAGCACCGGTTTACCACTTTCAGGTAGTTTTCTGGCCCAGTTTACATTACCCCTTGCTACTTGGTGCCCATAGGCATTTGCCTAGTTTGCCTATTGGATAATCCGGCCCTGCTCATGGAACTGCGATTGCCGACGAAACGCTCTCTTTTGTTCTAAACTACGTGGAAGCTGTAAAGGAAACCGCTCCAACACCGACCTAACCCTCATAGAAGACGACGACATTCCCTTGTAGTCCAGGGTAGATATTTTTTAAAAGGTAAAAAAATTATAGTAGAATGAAACCCATTGGAAAAGGAAGAGAATATAACAAAAATGAAAAGAAAAATAATTTACGGGCGATCTGAGTTCGGGAAGTGGAAGGAGGTGAGAGTTTAAGGGTAAAAAAACTATAAGTCCTATGGAAAAAAGTTAAATGCCAAAGTTGTAGGTAATAAAACGATCTACAACTTTTGTATTTACAATTTTTTCACATAACCTTAAAATTTATGTGAAAATTTCAAATAATAATAAGTAAAAGCTAGATGAAATCTAATGTTCTTGTCATTCGTAGTTTATATTTTTGCATTATTTTTTCTCTAAACTAATTAGGGAAGCAGGAATTTGCATAAATAAGTTTTTATTTGCGCTCATCTCGAGGGATTTCACAAGTAGATCCTATTGTTTATTGCTTTGGTGCCATGTACACTGAAAAAAATGGTTCATCATATTGATGAAAAGTTCATAATTTTTCAGCCGATAAACTTTCATCAATACTATTGTTGAGAGGTTGCTGACATAAAAAAAAGACTACTTCTTTTATATCTGTAGATGTTTATTGAAAATACTAATAATTCGTGAACTTATTGCTATACATGGTAGCGATTTGACGCTCGACATCGAACTCACTGTCGACTCTGCTCAACTATGAATATTTCATCAATATGCTGAATTTTGTTCATCGGCTGAAAAATGATGAATTTGTGATGTACCTTTTTTTTTCAGTGTAGTTTATTATGATGGTAGCATTGTAACTCACTTTTATATAGTATAGTAGTATATTTTATGAATGAATGAATAAATAGCGGATATCGAATTGTCAATATGGTGAGCATTTTTCTTGCTTGTCTGTTTTCGGAAGAGGAGCGGAGGCAACCATCGGGAAGACATCTCAGGACCTGCTGCAGAACATCCGTTTGAAATACAGCCCTCTACATCCGATCACCCCCCAGTCTGGTTCATCGGATATCAAGAGATAAAAGGCGACAATGCAGAAGAGAGGGGAAAAAGAGAGAAGTTGAGTGAGATTTGGTGAGAAAAGTGTTGAAATCGATTTTTAGGCTAATTTACTTTCTTTTTTTTGAATTTACAATAAAAGTTTGTCCAAGGTATTTCATTCTGTATCTGTACCTACTTCAGAATTAGAGCAAATTAGGGAGGAGGTCTGCCCCCCTCAATGGTATTTGATTGACGTTCGGCCATTTATAGTGCAAAACCAGCCTACTGTACTATCCTGTCACTCAACACATTCAGTTTCATTCACCCAATAGCAAATATAGCTAAAATAGGAGTGTTGCGGTTTTTCAAAAACTGGCAGGCTCGCTGACTCCGCACAAACGTTTTTGCTAAAACGCTAAATATGACCTAAGGAAACCAGGTAATTATATCAATAATAAATGAATAATAATATAATAATTGGAATAGAAAAAATATATAGAAATAGAATAAATAAACAGAAAAAAATATAATAATTGATTTAGAGCATACAAAGTTTATATCGTGGTTCCACCGCATTCTAAATGGCGTTTACTGAGTTTTTCACAAGTATCAAAAAGTGACCATTTTTGACCGCGCTCTAACGGCGGTTCATATCATCGTAAGAATTAAGTCAATATAAGCAAAATATAGGAAATTGTGTCTACTTTAATTTTGTACAGAAAAGTTATTATCGAAAAATTCATCGTTCGTAAGTTATAAGCGAAAAACTAAAGCAAGTGCAAAAAAAAGCCAATATTGCCGATGGTATCCAGACGATTCATCCCGGACATCCATCTTCCAAAATATCCAAATATATTGATGTTTTTTTTAGAATTTTAAAAATTTTCTACCGGCATTTTTTATAAATTTATTCGTAAGCGTTTTTGATTAGTTTAAAATGCAGATACGTCGTTTAGCTTTGGCAATAAGACGAAATAAGCAATCAGCTTTACATAAATCACATAATCCAAATTTCGTCAAAATATCAGATACGCTTATTGGCCTTAGCACGGCAGTATACAGGTACCGTGAATGAAAACCTAAACGAATTTTAATTTAAATTTCACCAATAACAGTTATTTTTTTAACAAAATTCAAAGTATTCTATAGAGTATGTGATACAAACTGTTCGATATCGATTTTATTTTTTTCAAATATCAGTTACACTAAAAATGGTGTTAACTAAAGAGCAACAAATCATAATTTTTAAACTTTTAGAACAGTGCAGTTTTTCTATAATACAAGAAAGGTATAAAGATCTAAATTTTGAAACACAACAAAAATTACCCGGCGGGATTTCAACCCAGCTGGATTTCGGTTCGGCGAGATTGTCGCTGAGGGATTTTGTTCTAGACCGGAAAAAACAATAGTGAGTGGTTGTTCCAAATATTTTCTGCGTTTTATTTATCGAAAACTAAGTTAATCTAACCTAAGTTGAAGTATGAAGTTAGCAAAATTGCGTTCTATTTAAAACTAAGCATTTAAAGGGAAGTTAGATTTTTTGCTTGTTTCGTAGGTACCTAAATATCAACCTTAGTTCCTAAGTTTAACCAAAGATAATAAAACTTAAAGATGTCCAACGCTATACAAATTTATGTGTATCCCAATCGACTCCCAAAAGTAGTTGGCGACACTAATTATATTTTTTTAGGTTATATTTTAATTTGGTTTTTTTTAGTTTGTCATGTTTTTTGTAGGTTGTAACCATGGAAGTCTATGGAAGTCCATGATTACAACCAACAAAAAACATGACAAACTAAAAAAAAACAAATTAAAATATAACCTAAAAAAATATAATTAGTGTCGCCATCTACTTTTGGGAGTCGATTGTTATACACATAAATTTGTATAGCGTTGGACATCTTTAAGTTTTATTATCTTTGGTTTAACCAAGTTGTTGTTTATGTGTAATGTTCACAGGTTATGAATTTATATGCTTATGCAAACTGTTTGAGGTTAGGTTATAATTCAAACAAATAAAATGCCAAGTTCGAACTTAGATTTTTCCCCCTCTACTTAGGTTAGATTAACTTAGATTTTGGTAAATAGAACGCAGCAATTATAATAGAATTTATAAATAAAAATCAGTTGAAAAGGTTTAATAACTTTAATAACAAGGTTTTTAGAAGTCTTAACAATACTAAGCAGTTGCTACTTTGTCATCTTCTACTTCTTCTTCCTCATCACTCACTGCATTATTTCTAGTTAAAAGGTAATTAGAATAATCAACTTTTAATTTTTCTCGCGATGGTGGACTCCATAAAAGACACCTGAAAGTAACAAAACTATTTTAATATTAATTAAAAACATTAATCACCCCATTTTGTAATTTTTTCATTACATGTTTACAATTCGTTACGTCCAAAAGTTTGTCAAGTTATTAAGTTGGTTACCACCGACCTCCTATCACTTCAATGGGTGAAAATATAAAAAGCCGTCATAAGTATGGGCTGCTCCATTTTAGTTCCTTTCGGTGGCACTAGTAGTTTATTTTATAATGAGATAATGTTAAAACTTGATAATTGTATAATAAATTGTGTTTAAGAAGTGTTTAATCGAAGGAATTTCTTAATTTTTATAGTAACTTTAATAATAATTATTGTATTAGAATAGTTAAAAAAAAACTGTCTGAAATTTATGATAAAATTAATTTTAAATCTTCCGCATATTTAATTTACGGCACAACATGAACTATACTACTAGCGCCTCCTACAAGATGTGACAACATAACGCCACTTTCTGTAACATGGTTATCACATTCGTTAACAGAAAACTATTGTAAGAATGTTTTTGTAGAGACCTTAAGTATTTTTACGAATTTGTTGAGTTTGTATGTTTGCACATTTTGTGCTTCCAAGTGATATTTTTACATTTTTAGCTTTAAATTTGGCCAAACAAATTGTTTGCTAGAAATTGTCAACTTCTGCAGTATAAAGAAAACAATCAAATTTTTCTTGAATTGTTTTGTACTCTTTGTTTCTACAAGTTCTTGAAAATAACAACTTTAGTTTAATTTTACAATTGAGGGGCTCAGAAGCCAAGGGGTCTAAGTCGACTTTTTTCAAAATCGAGTAAAGTGTAAAAATTAAAACTAGACATATACATTTACTCAGTGCCAAAGAAATCCAAGCATAAAATAAGTGCTAATGCTGACATTTGTCAGCGAGAAGTTGGACTACTCCATTAAAACTATACAAATCAAATTACTTTGAATTCAAATATCTCCAGTTTCGTTTTAGTACTTAGATCCCTTGGCTTCTGAGCCCCTCAATTAGTACCTTTACAAACTAAAATTATATAAACTAAAATTATATAAAATTATAAAAAGTTTAAAAAATGTTAACAAAACAATTTACAAAATAAAATAAAACAAATAGGTCCCTATATTAGCTTTTTGAAACTTTCATTGTATTTTCAGAGTTGCAATAATAATCTGAGAAATTGTACAATGAAAGATTTACTTATTCTGGAATATATTATGAATTAGCCCTCCCACAAATTTGTTATAGTATGGTTACAGAACTTCATTCTTAACAAATTATGCATGTTTCCAATTTAAGAAAAAGATTATGATTATGTTACAGTTCAAGTTGCAGAATAGGGATGTTAAAAATAAATTTTTATATATAAATATACAAACCTAGTTATGAAAGGGCCTTCTCTAAGTGGTCGAACTTGATTTACATCTTGTACCAAACAAGCAAAATTTTCTTCTAACTGTTTAATATCCATGTTTATCTAAAAATTATTTAAACAATGTAAGTAAGTGTATGTGAAATATAAATAAAAAGAAACACTAAGCAAGAAAGTTTTCTTCTTTGAAACACCTAAATTAATATAATAAAAACTATGTACAAATATAACTTTAATACTTACAGTGCCTATAGTTGTTTCGATTAATCCAAAATCATTCTCATATTCGTCTTTCAAAGCATTGTAAGAAATTCCATGTAAAAATTTATTTAAAGAATTTAACAAATCTGTTGTTAAGGTTCCATTTTTAGGATTTGGATATTTTCGTTTGGGTATTAAGCCACGTATTTTAGCAAGTTCTGGTAAAATACCTGGATCAACTAAAATATGATCAAAATCGTGCAACGAAATGGATCCATTTTCAATATCTTTAATTAATTCAACACCTCCAACTAAAGCTGCTCCCGACTGACGTAATTCATCTTGTACATCTGATACTTTGGTAAGGACAATTATAGATCTAGTCTCACCATGCTCAAATTTATGTTGTATTGTTACAATTCGTGAAAAATTATCAACAAATTTATCCTTGAAAAAAGAAAACAAATTAATTAAGCACGTGACAACACTAACTTGTCTTGATAATTATTGTCTGACAGTCTTTATTTTTTCCCGAGATGTCACTGTTATGGCAGATATCAGAGTCGGGATATCAGTAAGTTCTCTAATTACAAACCAAGCAAAGAATCCAACCATTTATAAGTACAGGAATTAATGTGGCCAAAAATTGGCATCTCATTGACTAGAACAATCTGGCAAACCATCTGGCTGAGCACAAGCTTTTTCTTTGAAGTAACATTCAATTAGCAAAATATTTGAAAAAATCAAATACTGGGCACAAAGTAAAACAATTACCTACTATTTTGCAGCATGTTAAACATAAGGTTTTATGCTAGGTTTACACATGCAATGATTTGATGGCGCCAGTCGTTGTTGGTGCACCAGTAAAATAAAAATGCATGTGTAAACGTTTACTGACGTGCAAGTCTTAACAATGAATACATGGTTGGAAAAAGTTGAATCTTTCCAACTTTCTAGCGCGACAGCAGGGAATCATACGGGGGATAAGCAAAATTTGCACATGTAAACTAAATAATGCAAGCAGATTCGCTAGTAGTGCAATACCTAATGGGAGGTGCTGCGCTGCAATTATGAGCATCTTAATTATTATACATTATTATAAGCAAGACTCTATATTTTATATGTTTGGGTTTTTCAATAGTTTTCGATTTTATAGTAATTTTTTTCCATTTGTGTTCAGTAAACTTGGGCAAATTATACAATAGATCGCTATAACAAAAATTTGAATAAACGCAGAAGGTGCGAACTTGAAAGTCAATGGTATGTGTCACAGAGAGATGATGAACAACTTTTTGGTGTCTCTAGCCAGCTGATTACTGAGGATCTAAAACGTAACTTTATTGTGGCTATTCGTGAAATCCAGGCCGATTTGTGTGAGAAAGTTCTCATAAATTGGAGTCTTAGAATGCGCTTTACCAAACAGAGCCGTAGTACTGTGGTAGGTATTATTTTCGCAATATTATTTTCAAACATTAATGCCATGTACCAATCATCTAAATAATACAAATAAAGCATCAAAATCTTTGGTGGCTATTTCTGTTTCATTTTAAAGATATATTGTGCTTATTGAATAATCCTATACAGTGGTGGAAATAGCTATAAGAACAAACGTTTTTTTTACTGATTTCTGGCATTCAAGTATATTATTGAATCGGGGTCATTAGTTATTATTAATTTTGTATTTACTAGTATATTTTGATAAAAAGTTTAAATATTCATTTAATATTTCCGACAAAAAATTAAAAAAATCATTTTTCTGGTTGGAAATAGCTATAAAAGCACCAACAATTGATCAATTATTTATTACATATATATTATAAAATATCAAATTTAATGCTGTGTATTGCATCTATTATTAGATATTAGTCCAAAAATTTGGTTAGACGTTGAATCAATCAGTATCTTGTAAGCTTTAATGGAAATATCTTTCCACATTTGAGAAATAGCTAATTTTAATTCCAATACCGATCGATATTTTTTTCCAATTTCATAAATCTTCCTTGTCAGGAGATCCCACAAGTTTTCTATGAGGTTTATATTGGGACTTATCACTAGGGGCTTTTAAAGTTTAATATTTTTATTCGTAAACGACTCTTTTGTTTTTGTAGCAGTGTCCAACGATGCATTATCCTGTTGATAAACTGTATCATCGTTACAGTATTCTTCTTAGCATTCGATTAAAACATTCTCCAATAACACTGTCTAAGAAATGATATTCATATCGGTTAAAATAAAACACAATTTGTGTTGCACCATTATATCGAAAAGCAACCCAAACCAGCACAGAACCACCGCCAAAATTAAGACTGAATAAGATTTTCTTTTCCTTACGAATATTGTACCAATCCTGCTGTAGACCATAGAGGGCATCTAAATTAAGTTTTTTTTTGTCATTGAATATTACCTTGTGCCATTCATCTTTTCATGACATGAAATTTGTCAAAACTGAATCTTTTTTCAATGTGGCATGGCTTCAAGCGTGGTTTAACTATAATTTTTGGCTATTTTAGCAAGTTTTCAATATTCAAAATTTAGCGAATCCGTCTCCCGGTAGTGGGAAGATGCAATTCATGTACAATTTTCGATAATGCGATAATATTTTTATAGATGCAGCTCTCATTATTTCTCTTTTATTGCAAAATTCATTTTTGCTTTAAGTCTTTTTCGTTTACATACAGAGCCGTAGCCAGGCTGAAAGATTAGGGCAGGCGTAAAGTAGGCTGAAATAGGAAATTTGTCTAAAAAGAAAAAGGTCATCACTCACATCCAGAAAGTCGAACACTATGCTTTATTTAAAAAAATATATTTTTTAAATTCTATTTTAGTTTTAAATCAGAACAGAAAAATGGCTAAGGCAGGCTCAAATTATCCTAGGGCAGGCTTAGCCTAAGCATATAGCAATAAATCTTGTCTAATTTTATGTAATTGAGGGGCCTAGAAGTAAAAGGGTTTAAGTGCATTTTTAGTAGTTCCGAAATAAATGCTTTAAAGTTAACTTGAAATTCAAAATTTCAGGAATATCTTTAGAGAACCATGTTAATAATTTTGTTTTCTTGAAAGGCGAAAAAATATTACAAAAGAAGAAAGAAGAATACCCTTTAGGGATGATATTTTGTACTTAAATTTGCTAGTTTTAAAAAGTGCACTTGAACCCTTTTACTTCTAGGCCCTTTCAATTGTATTCTACTATGACAGATCGATTTATTTTCAATGATACATCACAAATTTTTAAGCCAAATTTTTCATTCAAAAATGTCCAGCAATTTGTGACTTGTTTTTATATCTATTTCCATGCAGTTTATAGACAAAACTGATATAAAATCGTATAAATGCCTTAATAAGCATTACTTATCTGAAAATCATTATTGACGTTGTTTTAATATGAAAATGCAAGTGAACTACAAAAATAATTATCCTATTGCAAAAATATCTTGGAAATATTACAGAAATTACATGTGTTTTTATAGCTATTTCCACCACTGTATATTAGAATTAGATAATATAAAGATCATGTTTTCAAATTCCAAACATCTCTAATCAAATAGTAAAACATTTTCATTTGTTTTTTGATATATTATGACCACAAGAACCTCTCCACCCTTCCTTTTTATGGGCATTAAAGGACCCGATTAAGTTTCTGCATTTTAACTATTACATAAAATTAGAAAGTACCTACATAAGCAAAACATACCTTTTTTGCAGCCATCATATTTAATTCAATGCTAACATTTAAAAGAGCATCTGGTTTATTATATACTGTTGGGTGATGCGTCTCCCGATGGCAATGTACGGCATCGGCAAATGAATATACAATCCAGCGATAAAATTTGTTAATAAATACATCATCGGTTGGTGTCCGCATGTAAGAATCATCAACTTTTCTTGTAAGACGGTTTAATAAAAATCTAAAATGCTACAATAACGCAAATTCAAATTTCATAGTATTTATACTTGCTTTTCTTTATTTCTTTGATTGTGAGGAATAAAGCCAACTTTTTTAATTTCAGTTTTAACTTTCTTCTTCTGTTTTCTCTCTCTTGTGCCTTTTCGAGCCGCATAATTTCGAACTGAGATAGGAACTAATACAGATCGTTGAATATATAAAGTGCCAATGCGAAATGCCGATGTGTTTATACCTAAAATAGTTAAATACCTATCGATTTTCTCTATCATATAGTGGAACAAAAACTTACTACTATTCAAAAACAACATGACCATAAATCAATTACGACGTCTTTATTGAAACTATTATTTAAAACCTGTTTATAACAATACTCGGATAAAATTATAATTATGCACTGATGCAAAGAGGTTATGTTAATTTATATCTGATGAATTTTGTGTTGGTAATACCCACATAGTAACTAAAACAGTAACAGCTATGGGCGCGTTCAAGAATAAACAAAATAAGCTATAAAAAGCGCTCGATTTGCTTGTGCTCGGAGGCGTAATTTATATCGGATTGATTGCTTTTTAACATGGAACATGTTTTTGCGGTCGTTACCCCTGAAAAATCGACATGAAAAACCGACACCAAAAAAGAGAGCGGTTTTGTCAGATTGTCCGAATGTCCTGTCCTGATTTGGTTCGGTTGCACGCGTTTGCATGAGAATGTCTTCACTTAAGCTTTCTCAGTGCGTATCCCACAGAATACCCTTTAAACCATACGCGATAAATTACCGAAACTTACATTTTGATTTTAGGCTTCTATATACGAAATTGAAGTATAGTAACGGCCGGTTTCACAATGTCTGGTTAACCTGTAGTTTAGTGCTAACCATAACTTAACTTGTAAAAAAGTGTTTCACAATCGCTGGTCTGATGGGAAACCTTAGGTTAAGTGCTGGTATCTTTAACCCAGAGAAGTTCCTTGGGTTAACTCGAGGTTAACTGTCAACTGTAAATTTTTTATGTTTATAAATTTGTAATTCGGAATAAACATACATAATAATACACCTTGTAACTTTACATAACGGTATTTTACCTATAATAATTGTAGAAAAAATGCGAAAGTTTTTGTTAAAAGTTAGTAACATGAATTTATAAGATATAAATGAGTATTAGCAGCAACAAAATAGCCAGGGTTGTACATAGAGTTAGCAAAGCTATTGCTTCTCTGGCTCGACAATAGACCCAAAGAAGAAGTAGCGGAAACTCGTCAAGCATTTTACAACATTGCAAGATTTCCAAGATACATTGGTTGTATAGACTGTACACATGTAAAATTACAGACACTTGGAGGAAATGGTACTGAGATATTTTGGAACAGGAAATAATATTTCTAATTAAATGTAAAATTAAAATAAGAAATATAGTTGCTAGATGGCCTGGATCTACCCATGACTCCAACATTTTTAGAATCTCCAACGTGAGTAGGTTGTTTGAAAGAGGAGTTTTCAGCGACAGTGTCTTAGTTGGCGATGGTGGGTACCCCATAAAGCTTTATTTGATTACCTCATTTTAGCAGGTGTGGACAAATGCTGAAAATCTGTTTAACAAGTCCTTAATTAGAAATAGAAATGAGGTCGAAAGACAATATGGTGTATGGAAACGTCGATTTCCTGCTTTAGCTATGGGTCTCCTGATAAACTTGAATACCTCTCAAGCAGTAATTACAGCCATAGCTGTTCTACATAATAAAACTTGCGAGGGAAATGAATCAGTACCTCCAGTCAACGAGAAGCAAGAGGCGGAGTACAAGATTGGACATTACTAATTATTTTGGACAAATATGACCTTGAAGTGTATGTTTTAGCACCGTATAATGTGTTGATGTTAAATGCATATTAAAAAGGAAGTAATATTATTTATTTTTTTTAGAAAACTTACATTTTATAATACTATAAATTTAATTGTTTATGTAATGAAGCATTTTTTAATTTTAGATTTTCAGGAGCATTCTCTTCCAAAACTTTCTATTTTTGAAGCCTTACAAAGACTAGTTTTCCTCTTGCAATTCATAATAATTTTCAACAGCACAAACTTCGAATATTAAGTTGACAAAAATTTATCAAAACTCAAAATTTTTAAATATGACACATGACAGACAAATGAGTACTCGACAGAGATACCAACATTTCTAAACCTATGGTTAACTGCCGGTAAGCAGACCAAAGGTCAAAATTCGGATGTGAAACAGTGCCACATATCAAACTCCAAGTTAACCTTCAAGTCAAGGTTACGTAACCTTAGGTTTTGACTATCGATTGTGAAACCAGCCGTTAGAAGCCTTACGTTCTGGTTACGTCTCGTGTATCATATTCAGGGTGTTGAAACTTGGTGGGAGAAAGTGAAATAGTATAATTTATTAGACGACCACACGGATAGATGGCGTTATTCTGAAATCTACTTTAAAACACGCCTACTGGAAATCAAAATAACCTATAAATTTATAAGTTGTTTTTTTCTGTCCATAGGTGGTTGTGTTGAAGGTGTTTAAGTAAATAATTATAATTAGTGGACATCAGAAAATCATGAAAAATTTGATCGTCGTTTCTTTAAGAAAAATGTTATTATTTTTAAACATTAAATACTTCAAATCATTTCGTCTTGGGAAAAACAATACAATGTAAAAGTTAAATTAATGTAAACAATAAAATTATTTTAAATTTTTATATATTTTTTTAAAATTTTTATTAAATATTGTTAGTTTGTAATTATTAATGTTTTGTGGATTCATTATTGTATGAATTCGTAAAACATTAGTGGTTATAAAATAATAACTTGAAATTAAATTAATTTATAAAGCGATTTTGGTATTCTGATTCTATAGAATGCCATCTATTATTGGTTTCTGAACTATTTTACTTGGCGACCACGCGGTGTGGCGGCGCTGAAAGCTGATTTTCAATTTTAACATGAAAATATTGTAAATAATATGTTCTGTGATCATATTAATATCTGAATCACTACTACCATAGTATAATACTAATAGAATAAGTAGGTTCACTCCCTGTCGGCACGTTTGAAGTTGGTGTCCAAAGTGTGAACTCGCGCACTAGTATTAGATATAAGAAAAGAATTAAAGTGAACTTTACAAGCAACAGCTGACAAGGATACTGAATAACCATGGGTTGCTATTGGTCCTTGGCCTGCGCGTAGGGGACTGCGCGAGTTCCAACTTGGGACAAAAAATCACTGGAGTGAAACTACTTATTCTAATAGTATAAGTAGAATTATCAATTTTGAGCTAAACACAAGTTTAAACGAGCTTTCGAAATTAAATTAAATTATTAATAATTAATAATTATTAAACTTGAAAAAGAAAAAGTCATTTTTCGAAAGCTCGTTTAAACTTGTGTTTTATTTTGTGTCCTGTAGCTCAAAATTGATAATTCTACTTATATTATTTTCAAGAGCTAATAATTTAATTAATAATATTCTAATAGTATTATACTATGCTACTACTGTGTTAACCCGCCATAGGCCTGGTGGGGTATATTCACGGATTTATGAATAAATCATAAATCCGTGGGTATATTATATCCCAACCCACCAGGGTCGCGTTAAGGCATATGAATACCCTAGGCATACTTTTTTTGCCGCTCCTTATAAAAAAAAATTGAAATATTTAAATATATAAATATAAAAAATTGAAATTATTGTTACAGCATATATTTATTAGCAAAAATATGTTAACTCTGAAAGTTAAGAATTTACTTGAATTTTTATTTATGTTACATTTTTTATTAGAATTAATTACAATTTTTGCCGTCCCTAATAGACTGCCGCCCTAAGCGGTTGCCTTGCTTGCCTAATGGATAAATCGGCACTGCAACGCACTTTAAACCGTGTTAACATCATTTAAAATAATTAATATTTTTCCCAAATTTTGCGTATCTTCAAGTTGAACCTTACTAAGCATAAATACATCGAAAAGTCAGTCGTAGATCAGCTATTGTGCATGCAGTATTTATTTAATTTAATAAATACGTGCTCATACTCCACCAGACCTTTAAGATTAATAATCCTAAAAGAGGAAGCACGGTTATTACAGCTTTGGAAAGAGGTTGAAGGAGAGAATATGCCTGTTTAAGACTTAAATTCTGGTTCAGAAGTTGAAGAAGACTTGAAAAATTAATATTAAATAACATTGAACATATATTCTTCTAAAATCAACACAAAAATCTAATTCATTTGTTTATTTTAACTCATACCCCACCAGGTCACTAATGTGACTAAAGTCCACCAGACCTACGCCGGGTTAAACAGATAGTACCGTAAGTAAAATAATAGCTGTGAGTTTATGTATGACTTCAATTATTCCTTCAATTGTTATAATACAAAACTTTAATATCATAGGTAGGTATATACAACTACAGTAAATATACAAGGGAGTGTGAATATCTTAATTATTACGAATCCGAAAACAAGACTACTGCTCTTGTATAGTGTGTACTAGCGTACACACTTGCCCCAGCTTAATAGGTTGCACTTACCCCATGTCAAAATATTTACGGGGTAAGACCGCAGTAGTGTTTATCTCGAGGGGTAAATCAAGGTGAAAAATTGTGTGTACCAGACTTCCTCCTACTTCGGACTTCCCAAACTTTCTCGGACTTCCTTGGACTTCCCCAGACTTCCCCGGACTTCCCCAGACCTCCTCAGACTTCCCAGATTTCCCCGAACTTCCTCAGACTTCCCCAGACTTCTTCAGAGTTCCTCAGACTTTTCCGGACTTCCTCAAACTTCTCAGACTTCCCGGACTTCCCCATACTTCCCAGGACTTCCTCGAACTTCCCGGGACTTCCTACAAGCTGTACACCAGGCTTCCCGGAAGATTTACCCGGGGCAAATCACGGTCAAAAATTGTGTACACCAGACTTCCTCCTGCTTCGGACTTCCCAAACTTCCACGGACTTCCCAGACTTCCTCAGATTTCCCAGACTTTCTCGGATTTCCCCGGACTTCCCCAGACTTCCCCAGACTTCCCTAGATTTCCATAGAAAAACCCATCAAATTCTAAATTTTACAAAGATTTTTACAAAATTTACAATACGAAATTTACATTTACGAAAAAAAATCAAATAGTAAAACAATCATTAATTACAAAAATAATCAAAATTCAGTATTTAAAAAAGTTTCAAAATTATTTAAAACAAAAATTCAAATTTCAAAAAAAACAATTCTCATAAAAATAAAAAATTTCAAATTATCCAAAAAATTCTTTTAAAATCGATTTAGTAACACGACAATATTTATACAGTGAGTTCGTTAAGTTCGGAACAAATTCCATAAATATTTTAAAAGAATTTTCCCACAAAATTATCAGATATATACATAGTAATAGTATACGTCAGCTTTGAGCGTCTGCCATTGACACTTATATTATTGTGTTTTGTTTTTGAGTTGTAGCGTCATTGCAAATTTTTAACGTTTTAGATGGAGCTCAATTTTCAGAATGTGATAATGTAAATGCACTGTGATCTTGAAGCGAAAATTTTAGGCAGAGTAAAAATTCCAATGAACAATTATTTGCATGATATTTAATTTTAGCATACATATTATGTAACTATTCAAAATAACAACATAATATGAAATGTATCTTAACTTTTTTAAATTTGGTTTATAAATAAAGTCAAAAAAAAATTTTAATTTAAATGTAGGTATATCTGTCGCGATAAATCGTATTTTTTACCAATTACCTGGGATCAATTTACATCGGGGGATCAAATTACAGAAGTCAAATTACCGCCGACCAAATTACCGGGGACCAAATCGCCTAGTGCCCTTACGTAATCCGTAAAGAATATTATGTTTCGGTTGCTTTCCAGTAAATAGCTATTATCGAATTTGTTCAAAACTTTACGAGCTCACTGTATATTATTTATTTTAATGCCTTTCCGTATGTCTTTTTTGACATTACTAAAATTTTATAATAGTCAAATTATGCTATTAATAAAAAAATATAGGTTGATTAGATTAATTTTTCAATAAGATTAACATTTTCGAAGCGACTAGGTACTTAGAATAAGGAAGCGATTTATTGTTAAAAACAATTGGCGAACCTAAATATTTAATACATGTAATGTAGTCTATTATCTTAAGTTGGCTTAATATTATAATAGTTTATCACCTTCGAAAACAATAAGTACCTAATATAAATTCACAAAATAAAAGTATGCAATCGCTAAACAAGTTTGATAAAAAGTCGTCTCAAGATGCAGACTGTAAGCGACACCACCACTATACTGAAATACTTAGAATATTTAAATCGTATTCTCATCTTGCTATCAGTTTTTGTAGTAGTTCTGGTTTCAACCTAGCACTTACCAACAGTCTCGCAGACTCACTCACATGGATTAGTATTCTTCAAGTCTTCTTAAGTTGATGTGCGGGCAAAGTTTGAGGCCACCGACCGTAGATATTTAGTGCTCCTTCGGTTATATTAGTGCCAAATTGAAATGAATAATAGGTATTTGTAACAAAAAATATCATTTTTAACTCAAATCATACCCATATTAAATACATACAAAATATGTTATTACATTTTCTATACATTTCAATTATTAATAACATAAATACCTATACAGACTTTCTTAATGCACGTGGTTTTTATTAAATTTTTGTTTGCAAATTTTTAAATCTTCAATTTTTTTTAAATGTTTCATTATTTTCAATTACACAACAGAATAATTGCAATATTGTATTATTATGATGAAATATTTACATGTGCACCTGAATAAAATCTTGATTATGATCAGAATTTAGCAGAAACCGTCACAACTAATAGTAAAACTTTTAATGTTTTCTTCGCCCCCCATTTTGTTCGTATTCCCAATTTTTTCATCTAATAAAATATTTATTTTATTTTTATATTGTTTGCATACATTATTAAAATATCAATTTACTATTTTATTTATCAATATTTGATGTTTTAAATTTAAATCCAAATCAAGTTATTATATTTAGAAAAAGACTCTAAATTGCATATAATACCATTATGGTAAATATACTTGATAGGATTAACTGCAATATAATTGTATAACAGTTTAGAAAGACGAGTACTTAGTAAATGGTTTCCCTATTAATACTTAATTGATTAAATTTAATTTGTTATGAATATAATTTCAACAATTCCTTATAAGTTATAACAAATAAATTTGTACATGATAATATGATTATCTAATCGTTATCGATGAAATTCCAAGAAAAGTTATGATCCACCGAACGCCAAAACTAACTTTTGGCACTATTTATACTAAAGCACAAAATAAAATAATACTAAAATATTGAAATTGTTTCTAAAAAGAGACTAATTACGGAAACCTAAACGCGTTTTGAAATATATTAGAACGATTATTTTGAACTCACAAAAAGTAAACAAATAATTACATTGAAGATAGTAATTGGTCACAGCAAGTGTAACAGGACCTCATTACTAACTTCTTCTTCTTCTTCTTCTGCACTTTCCTTATTAGAAATTTAAATTCCTGTTACGGTTTCCATCTCTTCCTCGGTCTACCTTAGGCTTCTCTTTCCACCTGGTTTATACTTGTAAATCTTTGAAGGAAGTCTATTTTCAGTCATTCGTTCCAGATGTTCTTTCCATCTTGTCTTATTTTCTTTTAGTTTGTCGTTTATGCTGAAGATGTTGAGTTCGTTTCTAATGTCCCTATTTATAATACGATCCATCATACTGCAACCCTTCACTATTCTTAAAAATCTCATCTCCGTCGCCCGAAGAGAACTTTCTTGCTTTTTTGTTAGTACCCACGACTCGCTCCCGTACATCATTGTTGGAACCGCGACTGTTTTATAAAATTTGACACGTGTCTTTTCGTGTTTTTTTCTTTAAGCATCTTTTTATAGTGCCACATATCTGTTCAGCTTTTGTTCGGTATCCATCACGTTCGTATGATAGATCGCATCCTAAGTAGCAGTAGTGGCTTACTTCTTCAATTGTGTTATTATTTACCACTATTTTGCTCGCATTGGATCTTTATCTTTGAAAGCCATGACTTTTGATTTCTTTATGGATACCTTTAAGTCGTATTCCTGACATATGCAACTCACGTTATAGATTCCTTTTCTCTCTAACTCATTTTCAATTTCAAATATGATCGTGACGTCGGCGTCAACGTCGGCGTCGGCATCTAGAATTGCGTTTAGCTTTGTTAATCTGTTCAGTAATATCCCCCGTCCATTGTAAGTTTCCACCTGCGTATAGCATCGTACAAATATATATAGGTATATTAAATAATGTAGGGGATAAACTGCATCCTTGCTTTACTCCTTTATTAGTTATTATGCTGTCCGTAGTTGTGCCATTTATATCTCCATAATCTAGGACTATCGAAGGTTTTTTCAAAATCTGCAAAGGCTATAAAAGTTGTTCGATTAAACTCTTTATGTTTTTCTATAAATTGGCGTAAAGTGAAAACGGCGTCTGTTGTTGACCGTCCTTTTCTAAAACCCTGATCTTCTATGAGGAGATGTTCTGTAATTGTTTTTGCTCGTGTATTTATAATTCGGGCATATATTTTATAAATCTTATCAAAGATTTATAAATCTTATAAATCTAAAACTTATAAATCTAAAACTTATAAATCTAAAAAGTAGTAAAGTAAAGCAACTAGGGTAAATCTATCACAATAAGTACATATCCAAAACATAGTGTGAGACTACTTAGAACATAGAACCATAGAAGCATCATCTTCAGTTATGCAGATATAAATCGAAAACATTGATTACAACGCCATAGTGTAATGATAAGTTTCGAAATTATCCACTACGGATTTCCCATCTTCAGATACACACTGCATGACCTGCGATAAAATTGGGTTAATGGATTCCATATAATACTTATTTCTCAGGTGCTGAAAACGCCTTAACCCTTCAAATAGTGCTAGGTTGGGTTTGAGTGGATCCAGTTAACGAAAGAAAAAAACAAACTCGACTGTCGCCGGTATAAATAACATAAAATAAATTTTCTGGCTGATTGAAATGTCGATCAGTATCCTATAAATGTAAAGGGTTAAATTGCTGCGACTTGTAAAACAAACGCTCACATTTAACAACTTAAAAAAAATCTGATGTGGACACCACATAAACTTCCTTGTAATTTTTAAAATAATTGTACAAGAATCTCGTTAATTTTTGCATGCGCGTCATGAATTACGACTTTTGGAACGGACAATATACCTGAAATCCCCGCCCCCGCCTGAAATACCTCTTACAACTACTATTTTATTTTAGCTCCTTTTTTTAACGCAGTTGGGTTTTTTGTTATTTAATAATTTATTTTATTTTGCCTTTTTACTTCCTTGTAAAACAAGGAAGTATTGTGATACCGATTTTTTTCGATTTCCAGATTTTGACAGAAATATCCGTTTTGACCTTTCTTGAATCCATTTTGATTATTTTCGTTGTGACGTCTGTACGTACGTACGTACGTACGTATGTACGGACGTCTGTATGTCGCATAACTCAAATACGGTAGGTCGTAGAAAGTTGAAATTTTGGATTTGAGACACTTATAACATCTAGTTGTGCACCTCCTATTTTTGGTTGCGATTGTCCGTGCCAAAAGTTGTAATTAATGACGCGCATGAATAGATTAACGAGATTCCTGTCCAATTATTATAAAAATTACAAGGAAGTTATGTGGTGTCCACATCAGATTTTTTAGTTATGATATGATGGCAAATTTTGGAAACCCTAGTTAACTTAAAAGCAAAAAAAAAAAATAAATACATAAATCTTTGAAAAAAACATTTTTGAGAATAAAGTAGAACCTCGATTATTCGGGTCGACTGGGTCCGTGCTCAGCACGGATAATTGACGTTTTTTGTTAATACCTATTACAAAATATACTTATTATAAACAAGGAACATATTAATTAAAAAGTTCTATTTGAAAAAGTCAGATGATTTTGTTTGTTTTTTGACTTTTACTTAAATTAAATAAAGTAGGTAAGCAGAAAATTTAGAGGAATTAACACTTTAATACATTTGTACAAGCCATTTATACAAAACAATAAATTCAGCGAAATTTCATATTATGTATAACACAAAAAGATATGCACTATAACCGCCGCCGCACGGATAAATCGAAGTATAACGCGCCCACGGATAAACCGCTTCACGGATAATCGGGGTTCTACTGTAATTTTGGATTGAAGTTTAATATTTACTAGAGAACTCGCTATTATTACTGGCATTTATAAGATATAAAATATACACTTTAAGCTATTTATGATCTTTTCTATTTTTTTGACAAGCCAGTTATTATTCAAATAATTATAATTTTTCCATGCAATTTTATAGGAGGTAATAAAAAAGCACTGTCTTATAGGAGCGCAAAAGAATATTTTTATATCATAAGGCATAAATTTACTTTTTCTACTATACTGTTTGGAATAGTACAACATTTCGATATCCGTTTGAGTAAAGTAAAACCTGTTTTTCCTTCACTAGTGCGTTTTGCTTTTCTACATACATGCTTATTCAAGTGCAAACCCCAGAAATTATTACAAATAATATATTTGGCGGCTATCTGTTACAGGTAGAGAAATTTTGCCAGCAGTAAATATTTTGTCGTCCCTCTTTACTTCCTTGTAAAACAAGGAAGTATTGTGATCCCGATTTTTTTCGATTTCCAGATTTTGACGGAAATATCAGTTTTGACCTTCCCTGAATCCATATTTCTACTGTAATTCTGACTATTTTGTCAGATATACCATGTTGACTACTTATGTTGTGACGTCTGTACGTACGTACGTACGTACGTATGTACGGACGTCTGTATGTCGCATAACTCAAATACGGTAGGTCGTAGAAAGTTGAAATTTTGGATTTGAGACACATATAGCATCTAGTTGTGCACCTCCTATTTTTGGTTGCGATTGTCCGTGCCAAAAGTTGTAATTAATGACGCGCATGAATGGATTAACGAGATTTTTGTACAATTATAAAAATTACAAGGAAGTTATGTGGTGTCCACATTAGATTTTTAGTTGGTAGCTTAAAGACAACTATAGTAAATTGCGCTAGATGTTGGTAAGGGTAGCTTAAGTTGTAATGCCTACCCAGAGGGTGGTGATGTACTTACTCATTATAATATAATGTAATTCTCACAGTGGCACAATTTTGTGAAGGTTTCAAAGTATGTTAACCGTATGGAACTCTTTGTGAGGGAAGGGTGGGGGGGGGTGATCACTATGGTCATAAATCACAATGAAAGTGTTTTTGGTATAATTTCTAAACAAATATATAATAAAACAGGATGAGGGCAAAATAGTATAGCCATTTTATTACTCTTATTTTCATTTTTAATGAAAATAATACGTATAGTATTTTTAATAAATATCTGCAAAATGATTTCATATATGTTTTAGAAAATCAAATCAAATTGCAATGTATTTTGCTTTTGTATGGTCTTAGTACAGATTTGATTCTGTTGATTAATAGGTACTATCGATTTTAACATAAACAGATATATCTGTTGATATCGTGGGGATAGTTGAATAAAACAATTCTTATTGATCGACGTTTCGAAGATATAATTTCTTCTTCTTCAGGATCTACAAATACAATCATCTAACAACAATGTCAAAACAATAATACTAAACCATTTACCAATAAGGTAGTCTTATACAAATATAAAAACAGCAATCCTGAGAAAATACATTTAAAAACTTCAGATCATCAACTTATCGCTCAACCAATTAACAATTTAAAAAAACAATACCACAAAAGTACGTCAAACATTAAAATATAAATTAATCTGCAACACATCAAACTAATAATAATTGAAATCAATAGCCCACCTGATGATTATAACTAAATGGTCAAAATAACAACAACATTTTCGCTCCCAATTATCTAAAAATTATCTAATAACAAAATGAAATAAAATTTACAGTGGAATTCTGTAGTTGTGGTTCTTTATTTTGGTTTATTTCATTTTGTTCTTAGATAATTTTTAGATAATTGGGAGCAAAAATGTTGTTGCTATTTTGACCATTTAGTCATAATCATCAGGTGGGCTATTGATAAATAATATAATAAAATATATATGATAAATATAAATTGGGTAAATGGTTTAGTATTATTGTTTTGACATTGTTGTTAGATGATTGTATTAGTAGATCCTGAAGAAGAAGAAATTATATCTTCGAAACGTCGATCAATAAGAATTGTTTTATTCACCTAGTGTCCACTATCCCCACGATATCAACAGATATAAGTTATATAATGGACACGATTGAAGATCATAATAAACAGATATTTATACATCCAAAACAGTTTCCAAAATTGTGTAAAGTCTGGATAAGCTGTATGGAAATTTTTAGCAAAATAAATGTGGAAAGACTCGCATGCATTAGTCATTCGGAACTTATTATTTCATGTATTCAATGTTCAAATTTTTAGATTGAACAGAGACTTTTCTTGTATGTATGTCGTTTCTAAATATGAAAATATTTAGAAAATCTCGTATCTACGGGTATAATTTGCATTAAATCTTCAGCGAAACTTCTCCATATTTCCGCGGGGTTTAAATACTGCAGCCCAAATATCCACTTCAATCAAATTCCAATAAACGAATTTTTATCTTAATATTCAGTACTATTTTGAATAGCTGATTCAAAATTGGCAACAATCAATGAGGGTTGGAAACGTAAATTATACTTATGATAATAATAAAAATTGATGTACGTATGTTCTAATTTGTTCGTCAGGAGACAAAATGTACTATCTGTACTCTGTACTTTCTACATCGCATGAACACTTCAAACAGCTTTCAGATGAAAATACAACTAAATTTTGAACGCTGTCGTTAACCATCAAAAAGTTTTCGCTGCGGTATGTTGTGATATCTATGGAGTCTAATCTAACTAGAATGAACGTCCTCAATGAAAGTTGAAAGGGAGGGCGTTGTTTTCTAACTTCATTGTAGCCATTGCGTTTTATCTTTGAAATATCAGCAACGTTTACCAGAACAGCGGGATTTTCCTGTTCCTCCAACTTTCCCAAAAGTTATCTGTTAAATTTCCTATCCGGAGTGGGGCGTCAGATTTAAATCTCATTTATTTTAAAAAATAAACGAAAAAAACTCACAAGGTTTCAATATAGTTTGTAGATTCATATGAATATTTTAGAAAACCCAAAAAAATGCGCTAAACACTTTTCAGAACTAAAATGTTTTTAAGTTAACACATGTAAAATACACTGTATGTATAAATTTGCAAACGTTTTCACCATACTATGTCATCATCAGGCGATGAATTAGAAAAGAAAATTAAGAGAGAATTCTTTAAATATTATTCGGGGTGGTGGTGGCAAGCACTTTGAAAAAAGAAGGGGATATTTGAAGTTTTTACTCTCTTATTTTACGTACTGGACTAGTTCATTAAATAATATCATTTATTCAATTTATTACAATTATTATAAAATACTACTTTATTACGTTTTTATACGTTATACAACTTTTTTTGAAATTTCAACTGCAGCTAGGCTTATTCTAATTCGTTCTAACAAATTCACCCATGTTAAACAAAATAATACACATTATATAACTAGTTAAATAAATAGCTATTACTTATGCATATATTGACCAGTAAAGGCTATTTACCATTTGTTTGGAGCGAATTCGCATCTATATAATTAATTTTAATAGATACTTAAATAAATAACAACTTTTACTGACAGCAGGTTTTTTCTTTTCAGATGAATTCGAACGTTACCTTCTAATTATTATTGTAATATACTGGCTTATAACGTAAATCATCTAATTCAAGGTTTACACTTAAATCAACTCAAATTACCATTTCTACATACGTTTGTATTTAAAATAACATAATTGACGCGAGGAAAAGATATCATGGCCGACGTAATTTTATTACAAGTAAGATTCGAACACTAAATTTAAAAAAATGAGAATGAACCGTTACTTGAAAAGAGTGATAAAAGCAAGAAATGGCAAGAAGAAAAAGAATTTTAAATCTCATTATTGGCGTGGTAGTAGGACTTTTCATATCTTTCTTCACAAACTCGAGCTCCAGGTTAGAAATGTGTAAAAATCAATTGAAAACTGAAACAGTTGCATCGAAATTTAGTGATAAAAGTGATATTAATAATAATAAAACCAATTTGTTATTTGTTGGAGTCATGACAGCCGCAAAATACATTGATGATCGTGCGAAAACTGTATATGATACGTGGGGTACAGAAGTTCCGGGAAAAATATTGTTCTTTAGTTCCGAATTTTCTTCCAGTGATTATCTACCACTAGTTGCTTTACCAGGCATCGATGATAGTTATCCCCCTCAAAGAAAATCTTTTAAAATGCTTAAATATATGCACGATAATTACATAGACGACTACGAATGGTTTCTTAGAGCTGATGACGATTGCTTTATTAAAATGGATCGTTTAGAAATGTTATTGAGATCTGTCGACAGTCGCAAGCCATGGTTTATAGGGCAAACGGGAAAAGGTAATAACAACGAATTTGGTTTATTGTCTTTAGAAGAAAACGAAAATTTTTGCATGGGAGGTCCTGGCATAATTTTAAGTAAAGAAACCTTAAAAAGAATAGCGCCCTACATCGATTTATGCATTGAAAATCTTTATACAACTCATGAAGATGTGGAGCTGGGCAGATGTGTACGAAAATTTGCTGGAATACCTTGCACGTGGTCGTATGAGGCAAGTATTTTTTAAATTATGTATTTTTCGAGGAGTAAGTCACAGGGGGAGATGTAGTGTACACGAAGCAGGAGATCTAGAATGTATTTAGAAATAATGGTGAAATATGGTGTAGATCAGCGTTGCACAGATTGCGGCCCGCCAAGAGTATATTAATTTGAAAAAAAATTAATAATAAAATAAGTATAAATATAGAAATATTCGAATTAAAAATTATAATGTAATTAAATTCTTTTTAAACTTTTACTGAGTTGGTTTTATTTTCTTTGTGAGCCTTTAGCTCATAATTTTCCCGAATGGCTCCAAGTCCGAATAAGTCTGTGCATCCCTGATGTAAATTTTGGAAAATATTCCAAAATCTGGTGAAATTTTTTCAGAAATCAGAACAGGAGATGTGGTGTAAATATTTTTACCACATGATGTACTCCTCGGTATTGCAATTAATTTATTTTTGTCAATGATTTTCCATATATTTCTATATAATTTAGAAAATCGCATAGCATTAAAAACTTCAATATAACAAGTTAAACCAAATAATAAAAATATAATATTAATTATATTTGAGCTTTTAGCGACGGCTATCGCGTTCGTCAGAAATTTATTTGATTTAACTTGTTATATTGAAGTTTTTAATGTTATTTATTCTCACAACTTAAAATTTATATATTATATAGAATGTCACTGATTTTTGTATTTAAATGTTTAATATCGTTGGTACTATAATTATTGCATTTTAGGGTGCATTTAAAATTTTAAATAAATACTCAAACAATTTGCGGAAACTTATTACATCTATACCAATTATTATTAAAAATATTATATGCATTACTAAATAAGTGGATAATTTTATTATAGGTACTTATCTCTCTGCCTTTAGAAAAAGAAACTAAAAAGCTCATCATTTATAACTATTGATAATAATCATATTGAAATTTTTAATTTAAGAATTCATCATTTATCATTATCATTCCATTACAGCTTACATGACTGCGAGGGGAAACACCGGGGGATTTATTAATTATTGTGTACACATATGAGACGAGACCGGATTTTTATGCGATTGTATGTTTTATTTTATAGGAACCTGAATTTTGGTATCTATGCAGTTCTCAATAAAATAAACCTAAATATGAGGTTTTATTGGTCATATAATTTAATAAATGTTCGGGTTTTTACCGGCATCATTATTTTGGATTTTAATAATAAAAAAAAATTATTTTCAATTTAAAATTTTTAATATGATATTATATATTATATATCAGGGGTGACCAACAGGTCGATCGCCATCGACCGGTCGATCGCGAAGCAATTTTGAGTCGATCATAGCTGCCGACACTAATCGTGATTCATAATAAACCGAGGAGGAAACCGCTGAGGAAATTTGCTGTACAAGTGAAGGGAAATCCGAGAAAATCTAAGGAAATTTAAGGAAATCTTAGAAATTACAGATAATCTTGCATTTTAACTTTTTTGAAAAGAAATCATGAAACAATGCAAACGAAAATTCAAGAAAATTTTAGCAAATCTGGAAAAATTTTAGAAAAACCTGTGAAATTCATTCAAGAAAATGTCATAAAAAGAAATCTGGTGTATTGGGTCTGTGGTTTCCTCCTCGTAATAAAGATAAGAAAATATGTTTCTATTATTTATATGTAGGGTTTTCACTCGCCTGAAAAATCTGGAAAAGTCAGTGAATTTAAGATTTTCATAATTTTGTCAGTGAATTTCTCATTTTTAGTGCCCAGTCAGGGATATTAAATTATCAGTCAGGAAATAGTTATTAACATAAAAGTCAGGAAAATTACAAATTACTGTTGAGGAGCAATGTTGAAATACTCGGCACTTTGTGCCGAGTATTTTAAAGCTCCGAGTAAAGTGAGACATTTTCTTGACCTGTTTTGTATTACATTTTTCCGAAAATAGTAGAAAATCAACATTTTAAAATAAGCAAAAATCAAGTTTGTCAATTTTTTAACCCATAGATACAATAAACAATACAATTACAATTACTAATTATTATTACCGGGCTAATCAGCGAAATTCAATTTCCCTGCGCGTATATAATAAGCAGGGAAATGTTGTTTCGATGAAGATTTTCGGAAAAACAATTTACTTAAATTTTTTTTTAATTTTAAATATACCTAGGCACATTATTAGTTTTTAAATTTTTTTATATAAAAACTAATTTTTTTAACTAAACATTAAATTTTTATAATTTTAAAATTAAAAAAAAATTATTATTTTAATTTAATTAAAATTTAAATTTTTTTATCATTTTTATCTTCCGATTTATCCAAATGTCAGGGAAATATTTTATTCTTTGTCAGGGAAAACCTGGAAAAGTCAGGGAATCTGATTTGGAAAATTCAGTGGGAACCCTGATAATATGTCAATATAATATTAATATTGTATTATTTTGTTAAGATTTTAATAGGTAGATCGCGACAAAATTTTAAGAAACATAGTCGATCGTATATACAATAAAGTTGGTTAAAGTTACACAATTAGATTGTGTATTTTTATGTTGGTAGCACTGACTATTTTGATCTACTAACATAAAAAATTATATGCACCTATTATTTATCCATATTAACACATTGCCATCCGACAAGGAATTATAAAATCTAACCTGTATAAAAAACGGCAAATAATTTAATAACTTGCAGTTCCTACCTTCAAATTAACTATTGGAAATCTTAAAATTTTGTACTTTAAAAGTAGATATAATTTAATTACCTGTGATTTGCAAAAAAGCTATTTTTAGGCTACCAGACGGTAAATATGTTTAACATTAATATCAATTTATTTTATCATATTTCTTAGTTAGTGAACAAAAGTGTCACAATTAATATTAACATTACAAAAAAAATATTGTAGTTTAATTCTTTGTAAACAAAAAATGTTAATTTTGCTTCGTTTGTTTTTTAAATTAAATTTAATAAAACTAACATTGCTCTTATGAGTTTTATTAACTTTTTTACTGATTGTTTTTAAAGTCGCTATTACTCAGCAATTGTGCAACAAAATAGAAAAATGTATAGAAATAAAAATGAAGCAAATGAAATTTGCAACAAAAAATGTCTGAAATATTTTGGTATAAAATCGATTTTTATATGAGAAAAAACGTCTTGGAAAGGTACGATTTACATTGTTAACATATTAGGCTAATTGTTATTGTATTCATAATTTCTGGAGCCACTGGTACGAGTAGAGAGCAAAGATTTTAATTTATTATTATATTAACCACGTAATAATCCTCTCAATTTTTAATTTAATTTATAATATAGAAATAATCATTTATTTTAAAAGTTGCACCTAAGAAGTAAACCTTTGGTCACGGATAACCAGAGGTTGAAAAACTGGGTAATTCAATTATTTGTAAACAAATATTAATAAAAACTAATTAAATACAAAAGAATTAATGTGTATAATAGATAAGTTTATGGGAGTTCCATTAAATTTTTTACCGAGTGTTTTTAAAGTCGCTGTTACTCAGAAACGGTGAGACAGAATAAAAAAACGTATAGAAACAAAAATAAAGAGAATAAAATTTTAAACAAGAAATCTTTAATAAGTTTTTCAATAAAAGTGATTTTTATGTGTTAAAAAATGGATTCAAAAAATACTACTTACATTGTTAACATAGGAGTGTATGAACAATTTCTGGAGCACTGTATGTCATTATTTGATATATTGATTGGTTATAGAGAGGGCCCGGGCCCACCCGTAAATACGCCACTGAATACCGGAAATGCCAAGATTGGAAAGTCGGTTGTGTTCTACAGTGAAAGAGAGAGAGAGAGGCAAACACGAACGCGGAACCTGCTTTGTCATCAGTGAGCGGGTATCAGACAGAGTGATCAGTTTCGCGCCCGTGAATGATAGAATCTGCTAGCTGCGAATCAAAGATTCGTGCGGTATAACAACTACTATTCTCACCAACCGAAGAAAGCAATGACGACGAAAAAACTCGATAAAACAATAGAAAAGACCTGTCGAACTAAAATGGAATGAGACTGATCGACCTAGCAACAACAAATAATATGTTAATAAAGCCCATGGACCCCTCTTTGGGTAAGAAAGGTAACCCCCTCCCTTTCCGTTAAGGCGTATTTTTTGTAGTTGGCCATAGGCGCCTAAAGTTCTAGTTACGGCACTGGTTGGCATCATTATTTTTTTATAGTAATAAGGGCGTAACAACATTTTACAAAAAATTCAGTCAAAAATATTTTTGAAATACTAACGTTCCAAGGAATACTTGAACATTTTATTTACAATGAAAGCTCTCGTATCCGAAATAAACGGGACTCATTTCCATTATAGCGCAGGTAATCAATCCGTTTGCCTACGTGTTCACCTCAGAGTCGCGGCGAGATAAGGCTCCCAAGCATCGTTTTAAATACGATAAATTCTAATAATTTTCGAATACGCGAGCTTTTACTCGCTTTGCCTCCGTGTTTTCTTTCTCCCACTTGCGACAGCTTAATATGGTGTGGGCCGTGTCGTCTTCCTCTTCGCAGAAATAGCATGTTTTGCTATTGGCTTTTACAATTTTACATAAATACGAATATTGATTGCAACGTTGACCACCCTGGTCAATTCCTCCGCTGTTTTGGCAGACGCGAACATGGAGTTAACCCAATAAATTCTGCCTCCTCTGGTAGTTCCATTCTCAAAATTCCATCGTATAGGATGTTCCACAACAGAGAACCTAGTACTGAACCTTGCGGAACGCCGCTGGTCATATTCGTGCGGCCCGTGTACATTTCCTCTGAAATTATCAATTCTCTCTCTGACAAGTAGCTCTTTATTATTGCCACCATGCTGGAGTTTACCAAACTAATAAAAAAAAATCACGAGCCGCCACTGCAAAATTTGCATCAATTAGAATCGCAGTCATTTGTTGAATATTATATCTTTGAAATTTGATATCATCATAATACTATATTATAACAAGTATCAATAAAAATTTACCACAGAGAAAGCACCTTTTTTTTTATAAAACCAATATAAGCTAACGAGAGAATCCTTTCCAAGTTAAATTCATAAATCGAGGACAAGTTTAGCAGTATGAAAAAGCATTAAAATTCAGAGAAGATGAATTATTTTTAAATGCTGCAAGCTGCGGTTTCCGAAATACCGAGAGTGGAAGATTTTGTGATTATTGTTACTAAAATTATACGTTAGGGCGTGAAATAAGTATTTAACTTTTTTTTTAACTTTTTTTTAAACAAACCCATTTTGTTTAATAACAAACTAAAAGTGGTAGCGAAATATCTTATACTATGTAGCAAAAATAAAGAATATAAAAATTCCTAAAAAATTGATACGATTGACGCGTATGACGCTAGAAAAAACTACAGCAGAGATAGTAACAAAAAAAGGAAAAACAAATAAGTTTAAAACTAAACCCGCTGTCGGCAACACTGTTCAACATTATGCTGGAGGGAATAGTGAGAAGAACTAAATGCGGAGATAAGATCATAAATAAAGAGGCACAGTTGATTGCATACGCTGACGATGTTGTGATTATCGCTAGATCACATAACGCTTTGAAGTAAACTTTTAAGAAACTAGAAAGCGAGGCTAAGAAAGTTGGACTTGTCATAAATGAAAGTAAAACGAAATTCATGAAATGCCATAGAAGCAAAAACGAAACCATAGAAGAGAAACAAATAGAAGGTTACAAATTTGAAGAAGTAAGAACTTTTAAATACTTAGGTCTCCAAATAAATAACAAAAACGAGAGAGAAGATGTCATTAAAGAGAGAATAATAGCAGGAAATAAAGCGTATTACGCAATTCGAGACCTCTTGAAGAACGAGCTAATTGGTAAAGACACAATAATAAAAATGTACAGAACATTGATAAAACCGATTGTAGAATATGGCACAGAGATAATGTGCCTGACAAAGGCTCAGGAGGAGAGACTAAGAATATTCGAACGAAGAATAATGCGAAGAATACTTGGATTGGTTAGAATTGGAAATGTCCAATACAGAAGAAGGACTAATAATGAAATTCAAAAGGAATTAGAAGGAGCAGATATAGTGAAGCATATAAAGGCGATGCGAATAGGCTGGTTCGGACATGTACAGAGAGCACATGAAACCAGAATGATAACAAGCCTAATGAACTGGAATCCGAATAATGACAGACCAAGAGGAAGACCCAGAACCAGATAGGAGGACGAAGTGTTAAACGACCTAAGAAACATGGGGAAACATGGTTGGAAGAAAATAGTTCTAAATAAATGCCTGTGGATGAAAGTTGCGGAAGAAGCAAAAACACACGAAAAATTATAAAAGAGAAAAGAGGAGAAAATATGAGGACTAATCCACTTCAGAAAAAGGATTTATAAGCGTCAAACGATGCGGCTATATTCCGCAAGCAATGTGAAGCCTGATGATGACGATGTAGCAAAATGGCTTAGTAACTAAATGTCCAGAAGCGAAATGTCCTAGACCCTCGAACGAGAGGTTTCCCGTAACGAAATGTCACAGAACTCGTAAAAATGGAGTCTGTAAAAACATAGAAAAATCTTAGGTATTGAGATGAACTTTTTATTTATTTTATATTATATATTTATTATATACATACATATATTTGAATTTATTTGGAAACCACAAGAGGAGCGATACTTATATTTGTAATAAAAAGTCACAATTTAAGACAAAGTTTGGGAACTCCGATGTTTTAAATTATTTTTAATATCTTTTCAATTCGTGCGTAGTATATTACTTTTTAATAAAAACAAAAATTAATAAACGCTTAGCCTCAGTTTTCGTCAGGTTTGATCTTAACTTTGATATTCCAATTAAAACTTAATTGATAATCAAAAAGAAAATATAAGAAGACTAAAAATTCTTAATAAGTAGCACTCTCCTCGTAAAAAAATATATAATATACTTTATTGTAATTAATAATTGACAATTAAATTAACATCAGGAAAATTCATGAATACGTAAAATAATACCTTACAAGTGCGTTATTAAAATGTAAGAAAACTAGAACATATTTAAATCAAAAATATGCTAAAATTAAAATTTTAAAAATTTAATATAGAGAAATTCTATTTCATTAAATTTTTTAAATAAAATGCTAAACATTTTCATGTTTATTACAAGAAAACATGTTACCGAAATGAAAAAAATAAATTAATATAATAATAACAACTTGATTTAAATTTTTACACTTATCAACTTAAATAATAATACCTAATATTTACATTATTCGACATCATCAAAACAAACTAGTTCAAAAATGTCGATATTATAATAAGGGTATTCATGTCACTTCGTACTTTTGTCGTACTTGTTGTAGATTGCATTTTTCGTAAATTTCGTAGAATTTTTAATGCAGATCTAGTTTACGAAATTTACGCAGTCGTACTTTATGTAGATGTCGTAGTTTCGTTACATTTAAGTATACGTTGGCGATACATAGTAACCAAGAAATATTTGACAATAAATAATGTCAGTAAATGTGAATAGAATAATTAAATTAGTTAAAATCTACCTCAAACGTCAAAATAATTTACAAATACAAGTACGAAAGAATTTACGAAACATTGAACGGTGAGTGTGTTCATGTCACATAAGTCTACAAAATTTAAAAGTACGATAACTACGAAAAATAAGGATATTCATGTCACTTCGTACTTTTCGTAGTTATCGTACTTTTAAATTTTGTAGACTTATGTGACTTAACCGGACTTAACACTTGTTGGTATTATAAATATTATGTATACCTCGGTTTTCATTAGTTTTAACAACAAATATCAATTTTTACTCATAAAAATTATTGCATTTTTTATTTAGATAGTAGGTTGAATTGCAAGGATAGTCACTAATAAAAATTTTGTTAAAAGTATATTACTACACACATAAGAACAATATAAACCATTTTTAAAACAGTTTAAAACTAAAATGTAAATAAAGAGTGTACACGATGCCTCATACTCGGCCCAATAAAACATGCCTCCAGCATTATACATAAACGCAATGCAAAAACAAATATAAAAACAATATAATTTTAGTAATTTCAATTATTATAAAAACTCAAAGCTTAAAAAAAATTTCGAAAGTAAACCTTCGGCGGCAGGAAAAAACATAACTAGAAATGTGACATTATTTTAATAAAATTGAGTAATTTTGGTATCTACCTTTTCTAAAAGTTATTTTAAGTTTATTTACCATTTCAAATATAAAATTTTAGAGCGTAATTTAAAAATAAATAGATATAAACTTTGACTTTGACATTTAAATCCTTAAATATACCAACTTAAAATTTTATTTTTAACCAAATAAATAAACATTTCGGATCTTTTAACCTAAAAATTGTAATAAATGTCAGAATTGAAGTTGACAGTTACGAATTCAATTTAAAAATTACCAACATAAATTGAAAATAGTTGACAGATTAAATCAAAATGTCACCTTACTTTTGTTTATTTTTATTTCAATTTGATTAAATTAAAACTGGTTGACCGATTAAAATGATCTACCTTTCGAATTTTTTGCGTGCGATCGATCTGAATTTTTGCATATAGTTATGTCTAACGAACCTTTAAAGACCACTTCTAATAATTTATAATATAATTATTTATTTAATCTAGAGTAATTAATATAAGTTTTAAAAAGGTTTTAACACTTCTAGTAATTTATAATATAATTATTTGTTTAGTCTAGAGTAATTAATATATAAGTTTCAAAAAGGTTTTACATGTAAGGGTCGTCTCCGACTCAAGTGTTTACGTGTTTTAAACACCCCACTTTCAAAATGTAACTTTCGATGCATTTATTTTTATATTTTAAATTAGTTGCTGTTTTGCATCTAACTTGAACAGTTGTATGTTTAATTTAATAAATATTCAATTTTTAAAAACATTTGTTTTAATTGGATAAACGTAATTGGCGCAGTCGGTAGGATACCCAAACAATTCTATCGAAGAATTGGCGATTTTTAAATCATAATTGGGTAAATTATAAGTGCAACGTTCCAAATTGTGCATATTGGTGCAAGATCCACTGGTACCTGCTACAGAGAGACTTCTACCGCAGACGGACTTCACCCGCAGTGCAACCCGGAAACTACACCACCAGCAATTCACCCGCTAGACATATTCAACATGTTATTGGCAACCTTAGTTTTGTAAGTACCGCTTATTATTTTCCTTTACCTTAAATTTTGTTATACTGTATTAAAATCTCTATGAGTTTAATTCGCGATAGATCACCTATTAAAATCGCGGAAAATAATTCGAATAATTCAGATTTACAATTAGAAATTAGCGAAATAATTTTTAGTCAATTAAACAAAATTAATCCATTCGAAATGTCTGTTAATTTTGCAGAAATTAAATTGGCTAAAGAGACCATTCCTCAATATGAAGGAGGTAGCAAAAATCTATCATATTTTATTCTTCAATGTGAAAAATTTATTAGGGCTTATAAAAGTCCAATTGAAGCTAGTTCATTAAATAGTTTACTTTTTGAAACTTGTTGCTCGAAGTTAACTGGTGTTGCCAGAGACACTTTAGTAACATCGGATTGTTCCACCTGGGAAAAATTAAAAATATCACTTTTGAATCGTTTTGGAGATCAAAGAAATGAAACCTTATTATTAACTGATCTTAATACATGTTATCAATTATTAAACGAAACATACGATTCTTATTATGAAAGAATTAAAAATAAATTGCAATTATTATTAGAACACGTTACAATTAGGGAACAAGATGAAGGTCTTAAATTATATAAAATTAGTTTGCATAATAAAAGCGCGTTAGATACTTTTAAGGCAGGCTTGTTAGAACCATATCGTACTCACATTTCAAATCAAATTGTAAATTCAATCGAAGATTGCATGCTGCAATTGAGAAATTATGATAATTATAAACAACAAGTCGAATTTTTAAATTTCATGCGAAACAAAGCTCCAAAGCATAATAATACGCACAAAAATATTAATCAAAAATCATATAATCCACGGTTTAACTCGTTTACGCCTCAATCTAATAATCAATTTTCAAATTATCGAACTTTTAATCAAAATCAAGGATATACTAGTAGATTTAATAATAATAATAATTACAATAACAATAATCATAATAATTATAGTCAAAATGAATTTCCGCATGGTCCAGTTTACCAAACTAGACCAGTTCAAAATAAAATTTTTACAAATTCGCAAGTATTCGGAAGAAAACCCGAATCAAAACCTACACCAATGTCGATATCAACAAGAAATACATTTAACCCTTCTCGTAATCGACCAAACGCGTCTCATAATAATCATTTTCAAAAATCCGGTCCAAATAATTTTATATCGGAGGAATTGTATAATATAGAAGAACCAGATCAAATGCAATTAGAAAATCAAGAATATTTTGAAAATATGAATGAACCAATTGAAAATTTTCCAATACCAGCCTCGGAACAATCAACATAGATTTAAATATATTAGCTAGCAAACCCAAATTACCATTTATCACTATTCCTAATTTAAATTTAAAAATTCTCCTGGACAGTGGAGCTTCAAACTCAATAATGAATTCAAATATTGCACATGATAATTTTAAAAATTTTATATTTAAAAAACAGTTTTTAATTAAGAGCATGAATCAAACGGTCGCTAATGACGAAAATGTATCTTTCCCTATTTTGAAAGAATTCGGTATAAATAATGCAATTGATTTTCATGTAATCAATTGGCATGATCGATTTGACGCTTTATTAGGAAGCGAAGATTTATGTAAATTAGGTGCAAATATAAATTATAACAATAGAACGTTAGAGATAGGAAATTATAAAATTCCTTTTTTTCTGGAATTAAACCAAAAAAATTTTAAGCCATTTAAGCAAAGAGTTAAAACTCATATAAAAATTCCCGTGAATATTGATGAAGGCGAAGTCCTTATACCTGAAATTAATTTTAAACAATTTTGTATCCCCGAATCAATTGCCTTTGCAAAGAACGGTTTTTGCGAAGTACCCATAGAAGAAGTACGTAAAATAGACATTAATTTTAAACAACAAATAAAAGTAGAACCAATAACAAATGTAGAAATTAAGAAACCAAAAAATCATTTTTCTAATCTAAATATTCAAAATGTTATTCGTACGGAACATCTTAACCCGGAAGAAAAAGCAGAAATTTTAAGTTTATGTAGAAAATACAAAGATATTTTTTACAACGAAAATCACGATTTAACATTCACTAATGCAGTAAAGCATAAAATTAGAACAGTAGATAATGAACCAGTTTTTTGTAAATCATTTAGATATCCTTATCATTTAAAAACAGAAATTCAAAATCAAATAAAAAAACTATTAGACGATAAAATCATAAAACCCAGTATTTCACCGTATAGCTCGCCAGTTTGGATTGTACCAAAGAAAATTGACGCTAGTGGAAAAAAGAAATTCCGCCTTGTGATAGACTACCGTAAGCTAAATGAAAAAACAATTGAAGAAAAATATCCCATTCCTAGAATTGATGAAATTCTGGATAATCTAGGAAAATGTAATTACTTTTCCACCTTAGATCTCGCGCAAGGTTTTCATCAAATTGAGATGGACGTTGATTCAATCAAGAAAACCGCTTTCTCAGTAAATAACGGCCATTGGGAATATGTTCGCATGCCATTTGGGTTGAAAAATGCCCCTAGTACGTTTCAGCGAGTAATGGATAACATTTTTCGCGAATTTCTTCATAAATTTTGTTTTGTCTATATGGACGACATAGTAATTTATTCAAAATCTCTCCACGAACATTTGGTTCACCTTAAACTAATTTTTGATAAAATTAGACAGTACAATCTAAAAGTTCAACTTGATAAATCCGAGTTTTTGCGAAAGGAAGTTGCCTTTCTTGGTCATGTAATTACTCCAGAAGGTATAAAACCTAATCCCCAAAAAGTTATAGCTATACAAAATTATCCTCTTCCAAAGACAATTAAAGAAATTAGGTCATTTCTCGGTTTAATAGGATATTATAGAAAATTTATTCAAAATTTTGCTAGAATAGTGCAGCCCTTCACAAAATGTCTTAAAAAGGGAGCAAAAATCGAAACAAGTAATCCCGATTACTTACGAGCATTTCAGAAATGCAAAGAGTTAATAACAAATGCCCCCATATTAGCTTATCCCGATTTTGAAAAAATCTTTCACGTCACAACTGACGCTTCTAACACAGCTATCGGAGGTGTGTTATCCCAAAATAATAAACCCATTGCTTTTTATTCTAGAACTTTAAATAGTGCCGAAAGAAATTATTCAACAATCGAACGCGAATTATTAGCAATTGTCGATACGACAAAACAATTTAGGCCATTTGTTTACGGAAAACAATTTATTATTGAGACTGACCACAAACCGCTGGTCTGGCTATTTTCAATTAAAGATGCAAATTCTCGCCTCGTTAAATGGCGATTAAAATTAGAAGAATTCGATTATAAAATTCAATATAGAAAAGGCAAAGAAAATCAGGTAGCAGACGCATTATCGCGTATAGAAATTAACGTAAAAGAAACTTTAGATGAAAACTTAGATTTGATGTCAATGACACCAAATGTTGGTGACGATTTAGAATTGCCATTAGATGATCTTGACGACATAATTAACGCCCTTGATAAAAATAACGAATCAATTATTAACGCTAACGATAATACTAACGAAGATAATGAATCTAATAATACTAGACATACGTCACATGAAAACCCCGTGTTTACTATGCCCATTTCTGATAAACCGGTAAATCAATTTGCGAATCGTATAATCTTACAATTAGGAGATCAATATAACGTAGATCATAAAAGAATTTTTGCGAAAAATAACTATACAGTCACTATTAGAAGAGGTAACGAATTACAAAATCTCTCACAAATGTTAAAGGAAATCGTTAATCCTGGAAATTTATATGGAATTTATTTCAAAGATAACGAAATAGAATCAAAATTTTTAAAAATCACTCAAAGTCTATTCAATAATCAGGTAAAATTTACAAAAAGTAATATATTAGCAAAAGATTTAGAAAATTCAAACCAACAAGATGAAGTAATAGAACAATATCATTCAAGTAACCATAACGGCATCACCGAAACTTATAATCATTTAAAATTAAAATATTATTGGCCCGATATGAAAACTAAAATAAATAAATTTATAAATGAATGCGAAACTTGTCTCGCTAGTAAATATGAAAGGAATCCTTACAAGATTCAATTTTCGGGACCCCTACTTTCAAAAAGACCTTTTGACGTTATTCACATAGATACATTCAGTTTTGAAAGTAATAAATTTATAACTATAATTGATTTATTTTCGCGTTACACACAAGCTTATTTTGTAACAGATATCACCGGTATAACAATATTAAATAAATTACGCCATTACTTTTCTCATCATGGCTATCCAAAGAAAATTGTTTGTGACGAAGGTAAAGAGTTCAAAAACAAAGTATTTCAAGAATTTTGCGAATTATTTAAAATTGAATTACATTTTACGACAAATTATAATAGTAGTTCTAATTCACCGATAGAACGAGTGCATTCTACTATTTTAGAAAAACTCAGAATAATTAAAGAAAAAGACCCAAATGAAAGTCCTCAACATTTAATGATATCAGCCGTATTAACTTATAATCAATCAATTCATTCCGCCACTGGTTACACCCCATTTACATTATTATATGGCCCTTATGAAAATTTAAACGCACACGAGTTAGACCTAAGTAAAACGGTTTACGAAATTTATAACGAAAAAAGAAAAGACGAATTATTGCCATTCTATGAACAATTATACCAAAAACAACTCGAAAAAGGTCAAAACAATTTGCAAAATCATAATAAAAATAAAGAATCCACTGTTGAAATTAGTGAACCCACAGTATATTTTACACGGCAACGAATCAGAAAAACGGACCCGTATTATGATAAAGTAAATGTAACATCAATTGAAAAAAATAAAATAATTGGAATACGAGATAAGTCAAAACGACAAGCAAACATACACGTAAGAAAATTAAAAAGACTTAAAAAGAAATTTCCGTTACAGAATAATGGAACTGACCAGTCAAAACCAGGCCCTTCAGGTAGACAAGATTGACACGAACGGATATTTTCCCGAAGACCTAGGTCCAGCAAAGCTCCTCGGTCATTATCATAAGTTTTATTTTTATTTTAATATAAGCGATCTAGAATTAAGTTATTTTAAGTTATTAAGCAGTACTACTATTTTACAGTCAAAAACATCAAATTCAAATCATCTTACACAACAATTAGTTAACATACTAACCGATAATTGCAAATCAATTGAAAAACAACTATCGAAATTTAAATATCGTAACAAACGTGGACTCGTTAACGTTTTAGGAACCGCTATTAAATTCATTACCGGCAATCCGGACAATCAAGATTTAATTGATATTAACAAAAATTTAGATTTACTATATAATAATCAAGAAAAGATAGTTAAACAAATAAACGAGTATAGTTCATTTGCACATCACATAACAATGCGTTACGCGAAAGATCTCGAAACAATTCAAAATAATTTGAATTCATCATTTAATGCAATAAATAAAATAAGTAATTCTCTTGATACCCAGTTAATGATAGAGTACAACAATTACATCAGTCTAAAATTACTAAACATTCTCCAAAGTATTGAAAGAACCATCTCATTAGCCTTTTCGGAAATTACAAATTTAGAAATAATATCGGACGAAGAATTAATTGAAATTATAAATCATTTAAAACTAATTTATAAAAAATCAGAATTACTCGAATTAGATACCGTTCATATTTTTAAGATTTTAGAATTTTCAAAGTTTCAAATTTTTGCAACAAGAGATTTTATTACATGTATACTTAATGTACCTATCCTGGATCCATCCATTTACCAATACACAAGAATTTATCCAATTCCCGATTTGCAAAACAAGGTGCTAATTCCGCCATCGAAGTACCATCTGCAAAGTGTTAGAAAAGAATTATGGACTGACGAAAAGTGTCAAGTGATCGAAAACTCAATCGTGTGTGTAGACAAACCCCAAGTGAACAAGTGCTCTTTTATTCATAATAACAATAATTGTACTTATGCATTAGCTAACAATAATTATAAACTTTACGGACAACTTAAAAACGGAAAAGTTCTAACTTCTTGTAAAACTAAGTTAAGCGTAATTGAAGAATGCAATGATAAAATTAATAATCTCGAAGTGATAAACAATGCGTTAATTTCATCTGAAAACAATTGTAAAATAATTATAGACGATCAAACTTATGTAAATACATTTAATAATTTTACTTTTAATAATCCATTAGCAATTCAAGATTATCAGGCTAGCGCAATTGTAAATTTGCAATTAAACCATTTGGACAATTTAGATGATCTAAAAGAAGAAGCAAAAAGTTTGGAACATCACATCAAAATACATCCTGTAATGCATGTTACACATTTTATCACAACTATTATTATTGTTTTATGTATTTTTGTTGCATTATTATATCTCTTTAGAAATAAAATTAAATCATTAGTTAAGGGGAAGAAAAATGAAGAATTTGAATTATCAGAAAGTCACAGTGTCCAAGCTTCACCGGACACGTTCTTTACTAAGGGGGGAGGAGTTATGTCTAACGAACCTTTAAAGACCACTTCTAATAATTTATAATATAATTATTTATTTAATCTAGAGTAATTAATATAAGTTTTAAAAAGGTTTTAACACTTCTAGTAATTTATAATATAATTATTTGTTTAGTCTAGAGTAATTAATATATAAGTTTCAAAAAGGTTTTACATGTAAGGGTCGTCTCCGACTCAAGTGTTTACGTGTTTTAAACACCCCACTTTCAAAATGTAACTTTCGATGCATTTATTTTTATATTTTAAATTAGTTGCTGTTTTGCATCTAACTTGAACAGTTGTATGTTTAATTTAATAAATATTCAATTTTTAAAAACATTTGTTTTAATTGGATAAACGTAATTATATGCTTTCCTACCGATAATTTACGAGGGTGTGTAGTAAGCGAGGGGGGAGAATTTTTTGCTCAGTTTTTTTATATCTAGAGCCCTTCTCCAGTTATTGCTAATTTTGGAATTTTTTTCTTTTGGAAAAAAAGTAACATGTTTTATTCGGATGGAAAAGTAACTTTTCCTAACACGCAAGTTTTCCATTCGCTCGGCTCGCAAATGAAAAAACTCGCTGGGCAGGAAAAGTTCGGGAAAAGTTAATCTTTCCATCCTAATAAAACAATATACTATTACGTCTCTGTCAGGCAAGGTTCAATTGCATATCTCAAATACGGCGTGAAAAGTTGCTTTTCTCGCCTAGCGTTTGAAATAAACAGTGATTATTTTATAAGATAGTTGGTATTCTGGGTTATATTCTGTAAGTCATATTAAATTAAATTAAGTAAGTATTACAAATTTTTCGTATAAAAGGCACTTTTTAATGCAATTATAATACAGCTAAGTGATTATTTTATAATTATAATGTGTGCTGGTGTATCCATTATACAAATATTATCACAGTCGCAATTTTATAACAATACAAAATAATTAAATTTAAACGACAAATTTTGAATTCAAATGTATTACTACCAACAACAACAAAAAATCCCTAATACCAAATATTTAAAAAAATAATTAAATTTTATGATTTTTTGTAACAAATTATAGAAGTCGGCGTAAAAAATTACGTTTATCATGCGACAGGAAACTGTTTTCCGAGTACTCGTAAATACGGCCTGTAAAAAAACTCGTACTCTGAAAAATTCAGTTTCCAGCCTAATGATAAAAATAACTGTTTTCCTAAAAAGAACCTATATCTCCCCTGACGGTTACTAAGGAAATACTGTGTAATAATTGCTACGGTCTATTAGTATAAGTAGAGGGGGGAAAATCTAAGTTAATCTAAGTTAACTTTGACAAATTTGAAATTAATTTGACATGTAAACTTAGTAATCAAAGTTAGGAACTATAAGGTTGATCTTGGTTACCTTAGATATTGCAGGAAATAAGCATAAAATCTAACTTACCCTCAAATGCTAAGTTGTAAATAATAGAACGAATTTTTACCTAACTTTACTTCACCTTAGGTTAGATTAACTAAGTTCTAACTAATTAGAACTAATTAAAAATATTTAATTAGATATAGCTTTACAGATGCAAGTAATACTTTACCACAATCAAAGCGGTGAAGCGGCTTTCAGCGGCAATCTAAAACAGAAAGAAGTTCATCGAGCAATCACCATGCACCCCGTTAAACATCCAGAATATATGAATCGTTTATATAATTATGTAACTGTAAGTATTTCCTAACTATTTTGCTTGTAGTTTCCATAATATTATATAAAATAATATGTTTTTTGACATGTTTTATGGGAATAGGTAATCCCGAAAGTTTTTAGTGTGCTAATAACTAATTTGTGATAAAAATTGTCCTATCACGTCAGGATTTTGAAATATAATAGACCCCCCCCTCCCAATGAGGGCTCAGGCATAACTTATTATTTAAAATTTCGACTATTACAGTATTTTCAAAATGAAATAATACATTAGTTACAATTACTACAATACTAGGTATAGTTTTATGGAAAAATAAAGGAAAAATCCTTTATGGAAATAAAAATATTGGGTGTCGACATCTTATACTTGTTACACAAATACGGCTTTGAATCTATTCTAACCAATTTTTTATACTACCCCACTTTTATTTATACGCTTTTAAGTAGGATATGTTAACAAAGTGGCATATTGTTCATTTAACTCTCCAGTCAACGGATGAAGTCTGTCAGTATTATATTATTATCTATTATTATGGTATGTATAATAGTATATGGATTTTATTCTACCCTTTGACTTGAGGGTTAATGTCGAGATGTTTTTTTTCGTTAAACAATAAAGTACACCTTAAGTATAGGTATACCTTTAGCAATTTATTTTGAACCCACAATAATAAAATTTTAATGAGTTTAAAATACCCTTTAACCCTTTAACGCTCGCTGGTAACACGTTTTACCAGTTTGCATCGAGCAGAAATTATATACTCTTCATGCCGAAATAATTTGAAATCACTATTTGGACGAATAAAGATTTGATAGAAAATAGTTTTACGCGTTAAAGGGTTAAACTATAAAATTAGATGACAATTTTTTTCTGTTCCAATTTTGAAGTTCATTTTTATTTTAAAGATACGTAGTACCTACTACATTTTTAGAGTTCACATTTATTTTAATTTAATTTAATTTAAAAAAGAATTTTAATGCGTATAGATTCCAATCAAACAAATTTTATTATTGGGTTCACAGCTCTGATCCCCACTACAGAAATAGCACCTGTCCATTGCTGAAAGCTCATACAAGTATTCCAAATTTTAATTTTTAATAATTAATTACAACATACTATAATTATTATTGCGATGTATAAAATGTGGAAAAATTAAATTTTATTGATAAGTTGATCAATCGTGAGCTATCAATTTTATTCTAATACCTTTAAATTTCAACTTTCAATATTACAAATACCAAATAAAATAATTTTCAAATCTTCGTCCGAATCAATTTCCAAACTCTTCAGTTACTTAATAAATTATTATCTATTTCAATTTTCACTTTTCAAAATAATTATTTCACTTTTATCTTCAAATCATAATTTTTATAAAAATCAGAGACACTAAAATTTACCATCCGCTTGCACGCGGCCATTTTTGGCAAAAAGCAAAATTAAACCTTATTTTCGTGCCAACATAAAATTTGTGTCGCAAAATTTTCACAAATTCGAATTCAAATGCTATTTACAAAAATTGACGAAAAAATACAATCTTTGACAAATAGTTAACAAAATAACAAAATTCTAAATTCAAAAATGATTTTGAAACACGACAATATATGGGGTATACCACGTCAAATCGGATCCCACTTTGCTTTTGCATTTATAAAAAAATATCGAAAAATATTTTTAAACGATATTACTCTTAGATTTTCAAAAATAAATCGCCATTTTCAACAATGTATCGATTTTCCTTAAAAAATTTTGTTTTTGTAAAAAACTGTTATCCAGCATTTAACAAACTTTAAGCTTAGTCTCATAATGGGCAAACGATGGCATCTATTTTTTTGTTTGAATTTTTAATTATCAAGCTTATTTAAGTTTTTAGAAAATTACGTTACTTGTTTTTGAAATGCTCATAACTCCGCAAATAATGACCAAATGGCACGTTATTTTTTAAAATGTTTGTTCTAAGTGGTAAATTCTATAAAAACTATAGCACATTTTTTAGCAATGTACTATGTACTTGCTACTTGTCAAGTTTTTAATTGTCAAGATTTTAGTTATTCATGTTGAAGAATATCTAAAAAAAAATTTTTATACTCTGGAGCTGTTGAAAAATATGTATGTAAACACGGATAACTAAAACCATGAAAATTAAAAATTCGAAAGAAAATAGAGAATTTTTTACAAAAATTACATTGTAATTTACATTGTTAAAAATGGCTATTTATTTTTGAAACTTGAAAATCTAATATATAGTAATAACGTTATAAAATATTTTTCGATATTTTTTATGGAAAGTTCGTTTAAAAAAAAACATTTTCAAAAAAACCTGTATTTCGTAAATGATTAGCCGAGGTCTGAACATTTCTAAAAAAAGTTACATAAGTTTCTTACAATTTATATCTCTCTTGAATGGCTTGATAAAAAAAATCAAAGAAAGTCATGTAGGCTAGTCTCAAATAGTATACTAAAATAAAAATAAAAATTTTAAATTACATTACCCAATTAATTAAAAGTAGTTCTCGAAAACATTCAATTTTTATTATTGAATGTTTTCTACCGCCATACCTAAACCGGGTCAACTCTTACCCAGAACTTACATTTTTGTAAATATTATCGATAGAAATTGTTTTAATTAAATTTCTTTTTTATTTTTTCCTTTTTATTATTAATTTAGATAACAAAAAATGATATTTATTTAAAAATGATTCAGTGCGTATTTTCAGATTTTGGAAAATTTCATATCAAATGTTTCTGAAACACAGTTAGTTAGTGCTTATTTTATAGTTAAATTTAATGTTTAATTATTTAAAAAAAATATTTTATTTTATTTTAATTTTATTTTTTTGAAACTTTTTTTATTATTACAGTTTAAAATCATTTCAAATTAAACATACGATAAAATACTAAAGTAAATCCAAAGAAATGCTAAAATAAATATAAATTAGTCGTTTCAACAATGGGTCACTTATTAGTGACATCAAAAACCCAGTTTTGATAAACCGGAGTTAGAAATTATTTTGGTACAGTGAGTGTTAATAATAATTAATATATTTATTATGTACATAAGAACTGTTCACGAAATGAAGTAGCCATAGAAAATAATTTTTTTTGCAATAAAAAATAGGAGGAATTAACAATGCAGACGAAATTTTAACACACTTCACTGCGCAATATTGCAAAACGTTACAATGTGTCAAAAAATGATGTCGAAAAAGTTATTATTGTTGAATTTATGAAACTAAAAAAAATTTGTAAAAAAAATTTTGAAATGAAGCGCTACTCAATTAGAAAGTGTGAAATGTCGTGATGTTTCATTAAACCGGTTTTTCTTCAAGAATCGCGGAAGATGCATTTTAATGAACGATAAAACTTATGTCAAAAAGGACATGCGGACTTTACTAGGGCCCCAATTCTACACGTTTGAAGCTTGGGAGGATGTTTCCGGTGAGGAAACACTGTGAGAATTGAAAGATTTGGCGACATAATCTTAGTGTGGCAAGCTATCTTCTGTTGTGGCTTAAAAAGTTCCAATTTTATTCCATTTGGCACAATCAACGGCGATAATTGCCGACAGGAGTGTATTAAGAAGATTGTGTTGACGCTTTATCAGAAACATAAACTTTCTTTGATATTTTGGTCAGATTTAGCAACAGCATACTATGCTCGAGACACTTTAAATTTACTCGATAAGAAAAAGATCGAATTCATCTCAAAGGATATGAATCCACCAAATTTATTTTATTGGACTAATATCAAGCGCGATTTGTTAAAGAAAGATGCAGTTGCTAAAGGCATGAACGAGTTTAAGAAAATTTGGAACGCAGCATCCCAAAGAGTGTCCAAAACATAGGTTCGAGCCCTAATGGCAGGTGTTCCGAAAAAGGTGTGAGACTTCGCTAATTCAAAATAATTTATGAAACTAAAAACATTTGTAAACGTATAAATATGTAAAGAGTTGTATTGGTTTTGACATTTTCTGTGGCTACTTTATTTTGTGAACAGTTCTTAGTGTGTAGATATATAGGGAGCGAGCGAATATCGTTAAGTGGCGCCTAAGGCGGACACTTGAAACATTTTTTATGTGAGCGTCATAGCCACAAAATATAATATTATTATTCTGACGTTTGTGTTATGTGTTCGTAGTGATCCAGATTCACAAGATTATTAATCCTTTAATCGATTAACTAACTGTTTGCTTGGTCAAAATATAAATTGTTTAGTATTCTCTACTAATATACACAAAGTATCGAAAGAAAAATATTTGATATGGAAGTTCTATGAAGGCCATAAATGTTCAGATATCTGAACAATTCTAGATTTGCACATATTTTCTGTCTACACGTAACGATATCTACGTACATATATGTATATCTGAACAGATTTCTGTAGGTACACATTTCTGAGCAGGGATGTGTCAAATTTATCGTTACGTGCGGGCAGCGTGCAAACCTCGATATTTGTAGAAATATGTGTGCAGTTCTAGATATTTGAACAAATATCCTGCCTACACGTGACGATATAATATCTGATCTTCTGAACACATCTCTATTTAGACATGTTGTGTACAGTGTTATCTCTGTTCAGATATATCATTGCGAATAGCCGGCGCGGCGCTTAGTGATTAGTTTCTCTTTTGAATTTTCAATTATAATATGATGTTAAAAACTTTATGATACAAACCAATTTTACCATATCGGCCAAAAACAGACTAATTTATACCTATAATAAGTGTTTAAACACAAATCAATAATTTTAACTATAGTATATTTATTATTCAAATTATATTTTTGTTACTAGAAGCCTGATGCATAGACAAATTAATGTTCAAATATATAAAAAGTGTGTATACTTCTAAAATAATTATATCTACTGATGCCTCGGTTAAAAAATTAACATACCATTATCATAAATCAAATTTTTATTTTATTCTTAGATTAGCAAGAACAATATTATTATATTATAGAAATCTCATATCTCAAAAACATAGGTTTTTATGCATATTGGCCATGTACCTGCCTACTACCTAGAAGCTAAAACAAAAATCATTGATCGTTGAACTTTGGTTGATTTGTTTCAGCAATAAAGATAATAATTATATAGTTACGTAAAATTTAGCCTTGAATATTCGGAATTTTTATTTTTGAAAGATGCAATTATTAGAATCTTGATTTATATTATATCGCAATTTTATTTAAATCCAAAGTTCACTGATAAAACAATTTATTTAATTTCTATAAATTTTAAAATATTGGAGACAACTTTAAATAAAACCCATTTTTAATATTGTTGTTATCGAGTACCACATTGATAATGATTGATATCGACATAGTTTCGAGTTTTGAACCCGGAAACAAAATTTTAATTAGCCCTTTTATATAAAAATAGTTTCTTAAAATATCTGTCTCATCTACCTTCTACCCCCAAAATTACGGGGTATCCCATAATTTATTATTGGAAATACAAACACAATCCGGGCGATTGTAAGTTCCACCGGTCGGTCAAATCTTTTTTAATCCGACATGTAAGTTCCACCGGTCGGTCAATTAAGTCGAGGTGGTCAAGGTTAATGTTAATCTTTTGAGCCTTTTTAAGCTTTTGTTGTGTTGTGGGAGTTGAGTTTTATTCAAGTTATACAAAAATATTTAGATTTATGACGCAATTTGACTTGGTTTCGATAAACTATATAAAGGGGCAATAAGTATTCTGATTTTACAAAATAAAACGCTGCGCAAGCACATCTACCAAATAAACCACATTTTTATTTAATTTTGTAGGTACAGCGGGGTCTTAAAGGTAGGTTTTGTAGTCTTGTGCAGGGCCGTATATAAGAAGGTGTTTTTGGGTGTTCAATTACAAGAATTAATTTAAAATTGGTCTTGTGCTTTACATTTACTTATTTATAATATTTTTACTAGTCGGGGGTGGGAGGCGGGGAAGCTTTAATTTGGTAATTCATTATCGGATTACACAACAACTAATTACTATATAAGGAAAATAATAATGAATAATAATATATAAATACAAATAGAAAACGAGAACATTAAAAACTTCTAGAAATCCCACACTAATTGTCGGTAATATGGAAACACTTTCAGAAATATTGGGTGTTCGTGGTAATATATTGTTAGTTTACAAAGGATTCAAATTCTACAAACAAACTGTTTTATTGAATGGAACAATTAAGTGGCGCTGTACCAATAAAAATTGTTCGGCAAATCTATACACCATAGGAGAAGGAAAACTGAGTGTTATTACCAAAGAAAATGATCAACATAATCACACGGAAGATCAAGAAAAACTTCTACGTCAAGAGGTAAGTGGGGTTGTCAAGAAAAAAGCAGTTGAAGATATTTCGGAAAAACCATCAAAGGTTTTCCATGCTGCTTTAAGAAGTCTTCCTGCTGTTAATATTACAGAACCTGATGCGGTGCGTATTAAAAGGAATGCATATAATGCAAGGCGACAAATACAACCGCCTTTACCATCGTCAATGTTAGATGTGCATTCCGCTTTAGATGCCATCAATGTTTTGACATGGTCTGACGAAGAATTTTTAATGCTAAATGATAGTAACAATAATTTGATCTTATTTTCATGCTTAACTAACCTACGGTTTTTGATTTCAACTGAAAATGTCTTTATGGATGGTACTTTCAATTACTGTACCAAATTTTTTACTCAGTTATTTACTCTACATGGGTACAGTAACGGCTATTATATACCTTTGGTGTTTTGTCTTTTGAAGAACAAGACACAAGATGGACAGTAGTAACTTCCACCGATGGCCAAAAAGGTACCCGGGCAAAACATGTAAGTAAACATGTCAGTTTGTTTGTACAATTTGAATCCTTTGTAAACTAACACCCAATATTTCTGAAAGTGTTTCCATATTACCGACAATTAGTGTGGGATTTCTAGAAGTTTTTAATGTTCTCGTTTTCTGTTTGTATTTATATATTATTATTTTCCTTATATAGTAATTAATTGTTGTGTAATCCGATAATCAATTACCAAATTAAAGCTTTCCCGCCTCCCTCCCCGGACTAGTAAAAATATTATAAATAAATAAATGTAAAGCACAAGACCAATTTTAAATTAATTCTTGTAATGTAGTAATTATTTCGAATTACTTAACTTATGGGGGGGGGGGTTGAACACCCAAAAACACCTTCTTATATACGGCCCTGCACAAGACTACAAAACCTACCTTTAAGACCCCGCTGTACCTACAAAATTAAATAAAAATGTGGTTTATTTGGTAGATGTGCTTGCGCAGCGTTTTATTTTGTAAAATCAGAATACTTATTGCCCCTTTATATAGTTTATCGAAACCAAGTCAAATTGCGTCATAAATCTAAATATTTTTGTATAACTTGAATAAAACTCAACTCCCACAACACAACAAAAGCTTAAAAAGGCTCAAAAGATTAACATTAACCTTGACCACCTCGACTTAATTGACCGACCGGTGGAACTTACATGTCAGAAAATAGTGACCCAAAAGGGACCGGTGGAACTTACATGTCGGATTAAAAAAGATTTGACCGACCGGTGGAACTTACAATCGCCCACTGAAACAGCTCATTTTCGTTTTACTTTAGAGAAAAAGAAAATTATCATCAAATCGCTTTCTCGATCATGGAAAAAATACCAATACAGTAAAACTTCCCTAACTCGAACTATTCTATAAATCAAATTTTTTTTTGAAAAATTAAAAAGGTTTGTTGGATATTTACATCTAGTTTTATCTCCATAACTCGAAGTTTCTTTAATTCGAACTTTTTTGGTGATCCCTTGAGATTCGAGTTAGGGAAGTTTTGACTGTATGTTCAAAATTTTAATTTCTACTAGTTGCATTGGTTTTTTCTTTTTTTCATTTTCTTCTTAATTCAAATTATTATCAAATACATGAGTTATTGAAAAAGTTTTATTTTATGAGATTATTTTTATATTATATTTATTATATTATATTATATAAGCAATATATAAGGTTTATAAAGCTTAATAAATATATAGAATTTGGTGTAAAGTAATATTTGAATTTTACCTTACTGTCGAAGATAAAAAATAAACTAAGAGATATGATATTATTTTAATAAATTTAGCGAATTTTGGTATCTACACTAAGAAAAACGTACATCAAAAATCAGTACATCTATCAGCCCTCCAAGGGATGACGTTGAGTTTTGGAACAACCTGTATGTAATTTTGATCATCTGTTTATTTTGTTTTATTTCAGGGTCTCAAAATCAGAAGAAAACAACAAGAATCGCTTAATTTGCACAGAGACATAGTTTTATCGTTGTTAAATTTAGGATTTACAAGTAATCAAATACTAAATTTAGATCTCTTTGAAGATATGCCTTTATACCCCGAACCTCCAGGTTCAAAAAATTATCTGGGTAATCCTAAAATATTGGGTAAGTGTTGTACTTAAATGTAAAATGTGGCTAAATGCATTCTTATTCAGAAGATTTTATCCTTCGCAAAAAATAGTATATTATACATCATGGGTGCTGCTTTTCATCCCGCTTGCGAAGGTTTTTGCACGAGGTTTTAGCCGAGTTTTAGCTCCCTTTTGGTTTTTTGCGAATAGTTCTTGCAAATTTGCATTTGACATGCACCCGACATTGTGTGGATGTGTAAATAAACAACAAATACTGAACCAATATGGCGGCGGCCGGTTAAGTGTGCGAGAGAGAGATTACCCAAGCTTGCTATCCTTATCTGCGCAAGAACATACCTGTATAATAGTACCATGTGCGTTAATACTTGTGCGTACCTGTGCAGAGTAGGGGTAAATACAAAATATGACACCACAGCGCCACGCTTAAGGGTGAAACTGAACGCAACGGTACGTCATAGATAAGAGAGATAATGCGGTACTCAGTACAAAAACTGTTTGAACACAATGTACGCCGTCAAACGTCACTTTTGAACGGTAAAATAACCTCAAATATTAATACACTCAAAGAAATTTATAGGTAAAATTAAACAAAAAGAGAGTTTTATATTGCGTTATCATTAAAACTCGATAAGTTATTTTCGATTTCCTAAGAATGAATTCTTTAAAGAAAAGTGGAAAAATAAAAAACTTTAAAAAGTAGCGCAAAAAAATTGTTTAAGTTTGATTTCTTAAAATAATTTAATGTATAATTTTTAAAAAATTTTAAAAAAAATAATTTTTATAAATATTATAAAAATTTGAGTTTATGTTTTTTTTACCCAACAAATTGTTTATAACTTTTGCTTTTCCCCAATGACCGTAGAACAACGCGGACGTCATGTGACCATTTTGTAATTTTATTATTGATGATTTGTATTTTGTTCGGCCGTATTTTTCAAACATAAAAAATAATTAATTACTTGTTTTGTTGTTTTTTTTTCTTCAATTACGTTAAAAAAACATGAAATAATTAATCTTGGACACGTAATATGCGAATTTACTATTAGAAATTGTTTGTTTGTTAATCATTCAAATCGTCCAGATTTGAATTTGAAGGCGGGATAAAACTAAGATGGCGTCGGCTGGTTAATGCGTGAACTGAACCAAAACGCGTGTATAAAACGAACATACCTGTATAATAGTACCATGCTAACGCACAGTACTAACGATTTGTTTGATTTGGAACTTAGCCTCTGCGCGTGTAAGCGCCAATTGTCCAAATCGAACGGCAAAATTTGCGCGCTATTAGCGTTGTCACCAATTGGTACCTATCAAAAACGTGTAGGCGTCCAAGTTGAACACGGCATAAGTCCAACATCTGAGAGGGGAATGGCAAAATGACACTACAAAAAGAAAGCTGTAACGTATAGTAGATTAGATTTTTCTGCGATTCGTTCACCAATAATAATATTTATAACAAAATATAGTTTTCCTAGGACTCAAAAAGTGTGATAGCTGCAGGAAAAATCGAAAAATAAAAAAGCAAAAATTGTGCATTTTGTTGGATATTTTCGTATCACGATTGTGATTATGTCAATACGCTGCTGGATGTAGGCTTTCCCCATTTCGCACCACCTCCGTCTGTCCCCCGCTTCTGTCATCCAACGCACTCCAGCCATTCTCCGAATGTCATCCTTACATCCGCTATTCGGTCTACCAATGCTCTCCGTCCCTATCTTGGTCTCCACTCTAAAACTTTTCTCGTCTATCTATTGTCGTCCCGACAAGCTATATGTCCGGCCCACTTCCATTTCAACCGCGGGAAACACGTTCGAAGACATCTGTGATCTTTGTTTGCTGTCTTATTCAGATATTTGCCTTACGGTTTTTCAATTTGATATTCAGCATTATTCGTTCATAAGCTCGTTGGGTTCTTGCGATTATCATTATATTGTTTTTTAGTGAAGTACGGAGACTCGGCTTCATATGTGAGCACGGGAAAGACACACTGATTGTAGAGTTTATTCTTCAGGAGTGTGTTGGGAGTTTCTGATTTAAAAACATAGTTGAGCCTTCCAAAGGCGCTCCATGTCAATGATGTTCTTCGGGTGATTTCGGCTGTCATGTTGTCTTTGTTCATTGTGATTTTCACACAAAAAAATCCAAAAAAAATTGTAGATAAATATGGTAATCGAAAAAAAATTTTTTTTACGTTTTCGAAATCACCGTGTTCAGAAACGCAAAGATTTGCAAAATATAGAAAAACAATTTCTTTGTCGGTCGGTCTGTCGATCGTCAAATTTTGTCCCTCGTTTTATTCCTGAACCGTTCAACCAATCACTGCCAAATTTGGTGTGGTAGTAAGGTTTACGGTAGAAAGGTGAAAATAACATTTTCGTCGCGATCTGTCAATCAGGAGTGACATTACAAGAAAATAAATTTGGTGTGCTAATGATTGGAGGTATTGCGGCAGCAGTGACGATATTTTTTGATATAATATTCACTTCCAAGTTGATCTTTGCGAGTGGGTTTTCAGCTCTGTGACCATTTCTTACAGCTCCTGCGAGCTAATGTTGAACATTACCATATCGTCGGCACATCGAAGGTAGCCGAGATGTTTTTCGTCTACTTTTATCCCTTTTTCGGACCTCTAATCCTCTGATTAGTTCCTGCAGAGCTGCTATAAACCGCTTAGGGGAGATTGTGACGTCCTGGCGTACTCCTCTTTTTAATGGTATTGAGTTGGTATTATCGTGAAGCTGCACACATATTTTTGCAATCTTGCAGATGTTTTTGACTAAGCAGGTGTGTCTGTTATCAATGCGGCATCTCCCTAAAGAGTTTAGTACTGCCCACATCTCCTATTGTATCGAATGCCTTCTGGTAGTCGATAAGGGCCATATATAATTCTAGGTTGTATTCGTTGCACTTTTCTATTAGTGTTTTTATAGTTTGTATATGATCACAAGTATTGAAACCTGATTTGAACCCCGTTTGTTCGTGTGTCTGTTGAGAGTCTATCTTGATTGTCAACCTGTTCGAAACTATATGTATCTGGGACAACAGACTTATAGATCTATAGTTATTCAGCTTAATGATCAATTTTATTCAAATATATGTACTTAACTATAATTATAACAATAATACACAATTTTACAGTTTTTTTTTTAATTTTATATTAAACCTTGCGCGGATCCGTTGATGTTGTTCTCTCTTTAGTCGTTGTATGCTTCTTAACAGAAGCATCGTGATCTATCATAGGTTCTCTTGGCAAATTACCTCGGTGGTTTATTCGACTCGACCAGGATTTGAACAACAGTTACCCACTTCTCAGTCCGTCGATGTAGGCTTGTAGGCCTACGATTTAGGCCCCAAATCAATTTTAAATTTTCATGGACCCCCTGAGTGATTCGGGGAACCCCTGGGACTCCATACGGACCACTTTAAAAACCAATACTTTAAAGTATAATATCTTCAAATACAGCAGTGACTCGGCAATTCTTTAGATCTACTACAGTGCGGTTGGGTTGTTACAGAAGATAAGTTACAGCCAATATACACAAATGATTTATTAGTAATATTTAACAGAACTACACAAAACGTTAAAATAATAGAATTTTAACAGTCAAGTGAAGAAATACAATACGTAAGTTAATAATTTCACTTGCCCCTTCAAATGCTTGTTGCCTTTTGCATGTTTCTTTCGGTAGGAGTTTGCTAAAACGGCAAACAATGGCAACAAATATTTAGAATTTTTGCGTACCAACACAAAAATTCAGATCGACGATAAAAACAATATATAATATTAATTTTGTCAGTATGGAACAATGGCTACAAAATTTTCATTGTTTTTAATAACCCTGCTGTTCTCCTCGGATCAATATGACCCAAATTTAAATTTATGTTTCAATAACTTTTTTATTTATGAATATTTTTTCCCAATATTTTATGACTTTGTCTATTACTTGTCAAGTATTAGATAGAATTTACTATATTTTTTTAAAAAAGATTGTGTGTTAATGTTTAAAACTTAATTGTTACACTAATACTCTTTGGGTCTATATGACCCGAAACAATTTTATTTTGATAACTCAGGCATCTTGTTCAATAATTTTCTTGTAATGGATATTATTGCACTTATATGCTTGTTCAGCAGTAAACAATTACATAATATTATCTTCGTCTAATGTCCGATTTCTTCACTTAGAGATATCCACCCGATAAGTATATAAACATACCGATAACCAATCAAAACGGTTGTCTGTTTTGTCACTTGATTAATTATACTTATCGGGTGGATATCTCTAAGTGAAGAAATCGGACATTAATAATGCCAAGTAATTCAAAACAAGTGCAGACATACAAGTGCATACATGCAAGTTAGTTCAGATATAAATATTGAATGTTATATGCACCCTGAAGTTCTGTTCGTTACTTCACTGAGTGAAGTAATATTGATTACTTCACTGAGTGAAGTAATATTGATTTAAGTGATATATTTTGAAAAGAATAATGGCGTAAAAATTACTTAGCGATGAAGAGATGGCGAGCATAATTGAAAATCTGAATGACAATGACGAAGATATTTCTGAAATTGAAGATCATATTAGCGAGGACAGTAATTATGAACCAAAGTCAGATGATGATGTTTTAGAAAATGCTTTTCGAGGAAATACTACAATGCAAGCATTGTAATCTGCTCAATCAGTGCAGTCCAAAGACAATACTATAAGTTGGAAGCTAGAACCATTTCCACGGCAAGGATGTGTAACTAGTTCAAATATCATAAAAGTTGCACCAGGTCCGACTAGATACTGCATATCTAGAGTCTAGGATATAAAATCAACATTTCAAATATTTTTCAGTAATTCTCTGGAAAATATCATTCTAAAAATGAGTAATATTGAATGCAGTAGGCCCGTAGGGTATTTAGTGACAATTGGGAAGACTTAGACGACCTTACTATGCAAGCTTACATTGCTTTGCTACTGTTAACTGGTGTTTACAGATCACATGGTGAATGTGCCAAAAGTTTATGGAATGGAGAAGCAAGAGTAGACCTCTTGCAACAATGCAAAAAATGCAACAATGTCGTTGAAGCGATTTTATTCTACATCAGGAGTGTTACGGTTTGATAATAAAAATAATCGTCAAGAAAAAAGAAGTTCATATAAAAGATTTTTGGGAAAAACGGGTTGAAATGCTGCCGAAATTGTACAATGCTGGAGACAATGTGGATGAACAATTGATTGCCTTCAGACGTCATCGAAGATACTACTGTTTGTCTACCTGGAACAAGCAACAAAAGAGCATGCTGTAAATTCTGCCCTTCTAAATGTGGTTCAAATATGTACATCAAATATGACTGTAAAGAACATGTGCTTTATTATTGCCTAATTGCTTGAAGTAGAACATCATATTATAATTTATTCATTTTTTTGTTATTATTAATTATTATGTTTATTTTAAATCTCACATTAATACATTGTGGAGTGAATATTGAATGGGGGATTTAGTTTCAACCATTCTATATTTTTACATTATGTGTTGAATTATATTATTTTTAAATACATAAATATAGTAAATTGATTTTGAACTAATTACATAGGTATTTTATAAGTCTTATTTTTTCTTTATGTTACGTGGCATTTAAAAATTTTCTAACTATGTGGCACGTTTCTAAAATGATTGCTTTTTGCATCTCAGGAAATAATTTTGAAGAAAGGCCTAAATGGGACAGATGGGTTTTAAATTTGCAAGATACCACACCAGTAGCCGATATTACTATTGGTATTATAGAGATTTTTGTTAGACCCCACGGTCTAGGACATTTCGCCGTGGCCGTTTCGCCGTCGCCCATTTCGCCGTCGACGTTTCGACATTTTTTTTACTTTAATCTATAACTCAAAAGTTATAAAAAAGACTATAACATTGTGACTACAAAAATTAATATTTTCGGGGCTATTGGAAAATTATAAATAACCACATCAAAGCAGCCCATCGAAGGCTACAAACTAAATTAGGCGTTGACGGTCTTTGATCAGCTGAAAAAGCCGGGACATTTATTACGAACAGCTTGTAGCTGGAGTAGAACCTTGCGAATTTTTTCTTTTTCCGTATTTAAAACACTTTTTGACAGAGGCACAGCGACGTCAATGATGACTGCATTTTGGTCTCGTTGATTTATTAAAACTATGTCAGGCCTATTATGACTAATTTCTCTGTCTGTCAATATTAACCTGTCCCAGTATAGAAGGGTAGATTCGTTTTCAAGGACAGGTTCAGGAATGTAGTCGTAATATGGTCTAAAATTGTCTAACAAGCCAACTTTCTTTGCAATATGCTAGTATAATATCTTGCCAACTTGGTTATGTCTACGGAGATAGTCAATAGGATAACAATCCTCTCCGAAGCCATTCTATTGACATCTCCGTATCAATCCCATTGGAATCCAAAATCGTCGGATGTTTGCCATGAAGCACCTTATTTTTCCAATTTATGTTCAAATCACTTTTTTCTTCACAATTCAAATTTGTATTTTTTAAATTTAGACCGCTAAAATGTTTGTCGAATGTAATGACTGCCTGAATTAAAGGAGTGTTTAACGAGTAAAAATAATCACGTAATAATTTAGTTAAGGATTTGCACAAGTTAAATAATTTAAATAAATTAAATAAGTTAAATAATTATTATTATTATTATTATCATTCTAAGATTAATTCATATTTAATTGTTTTATACTATATATTTAAAGTGTTGTATTACAAAAATAAAGTAATCATTGCACAAAAAATTTTGTTCTTGTCGGTTTGATTATTTATTTCAGTGGCTCGGGTCAATATGACCCGAAAGAGTAAAAGTGTGAAGTCTCTCCGAGGAGAACAGCGGGGTTTTAAATAATTAAAATAAATAAAAAAAATTTTCTTGCCCTGCTGTAGGATGTACAACATAGTACAATGTACTTAGGTAGGGTGTAGGACTTTTCGGCGCAGCCGATTTGGCGTAGCCGATTCGGCGTTGCCAGTTCGGCGTTGCCAGTTCGGCGCACACTCGATCTGACGCAGCCTTTTCGGCGCAGGAACAATTCGACGTAGGGAAGATTCGGCCCATAGATGATTTGGCGAATTCCATTTCGGCTCAAGGACGATTCGGCAAATCCCTGCGTCAAATCGTCCCTGCGCCGAATCTTCTGCACCAAGTCGGCTGCGCCGAAAAGTCCTAGACCCTCTTCTTGTCGGTGTCGGATCAATGGCGTAACGAACAGAAAGTCCAATACGTGCATCAGATGATGATGAACTTAATTTACTAAATTTTTTACATCGATTGGCCTACAAATTCATATAAATAGAAAAAATAAGGACACATTTTATGAACGTCTCGTAGCTGGACACCCACCGCCGCCTAAATTAAAAAATTTAGAGATGCTGACGCCCGAATTCTCACAATACTTCGAGATTTTCATTTAAATGAATTATTTTATATCTACCTATAGTACTCTACTTTACTTTAAAATATATTAGGTTGTTTTACATCTACTCGCTCTCGTAAGAAAGAAGGAAGTAAATATAATGTTGTAGTTTTGATCAGGGTTGCCATCTCTCAAAAATGTAGCTCCCTAAAGCTCTAATGCAAAAACCCCTAAAACCGCCACCATTAATATTTACTTTTTGATATTTTTTTATACCAATATTTTTATAGCTTTATTTTTTTTTAATAAACAAAAGTAAATAAATATTCGAAATCAAAAAATCCCTAAAAACCCTAAAAATATAACCCCTCTAAAAAACTCCCATCCAACTTCTTTATCCCCTAAGTTTAGAGGGAAAAGCTCTAAGTTGCCAACACCAAAACGGTTTACGAAAAATCTTTCTTTTTGTATCGTTCCACATATCCAATTAATTTGGCGCCGAATCGAGTGTGCGCCGGTTTAGCGGTGCCAAATAGTCTCTGCGCCGAAATGGATCACGCCGAATCGTCTTTGCGCCGAATTCTCCATACGCCGAATTGTCTTTACGCCGGACTAGCTACACCGAATCGGCTGCGCCAAACCGGCGGCGCCAAAAAGTCCCATTCCTCTTAGGTACATTCCATTAGTTATACCTCGCTCTATTTCTGGATCACCCTGTGCTATACAAACTTTTTTTAATTATTTCACCAATTTATTTACTTTACAGGAACTTCGCTCAATTTAAATCGTTTTCGAGCTGAAGGTTTGGAAAACGTATTAGACTGGGAGTTGATATCAAAATCAATTTATTCCTACAAAGACTTAAATCCAAGAAAACGACTGGGTTCGTCTTTTAAAGAAGGTTTAACTGACGTAATTCGTGAGGTTGGTGATATCACTATAATACAATAGTGTATATTACATTATTTACAACATTATTATTATAAAATGGCAATAATATTTTTAGGTAATGGAATCTATAAATTCATACTCGAAGCAAAGGGGAAGAATAATCGATTTTAATGAAGTACTATACGGATATTGGCGACTTGACCCAATACATGGAGTTGATTTAATTTTAGACATGTCAATGACATATAAAAAATATAGAGGCCATAAAATGACAGTTCCAGTTCGACGTCATGCGTATGTTCAACAGACGTTTACGGGTAAAGTACAACCCAAATAAATTTGCCAGTGCGTCATTGTTTAAGGTTGTTAAGAAGGAAAATGAAAATAATGAGAAGTTCTTGAAATTTTTACAGTACATTATTTGCGTAATTAAAAAATTTTAGGCAAAGTTTGAACTTAATCTTGTTTTTAGTTATCGAGATAAAAAATGTCAAAGTTACATTACGGTCGCATTGAATTAAGGATCATTATTTCAACAATCAGAAATGTCAGCATTACCAAAAATTGCCAAAATATTTATGAAAGTCTTATAAATAAGTATACCAAATTTCAAAAAAATCATGTTTTCAGTTTCTGAGAAAATTAAATTATTATTCCAAAAAGTGTACAAAAGCTTTAGTAAATCATGGCAACATCTGATTTCGTAACCCATTCATTTTCCCACCAATATTTTTGTTTTTAATGTATATTTATCGAAAATCTTGATAGCTTTTGAACTACTTTTTAGAATAATAATTTAATTTTCTCAGAAACTAAAAACATTACTTTTTTGAAATTTGGTATACTTATTTATAAGACTTTCATAAATATTTTGGCAATTTTTGGAAATGCTGGCATTTCTGATTATTGATTTAATGACCTTTAAATTAATGTAAACTTTAACATTTTTTATCTCGATAACTAAGAACAAGATTAAGTTCAAACTTTGCGAGAATTTTTTTTATTACGCAAATAATGTACTGCAAAAATTTCAAGAACTTCTCATTATTTTCATTTTCCTTCTTAACAACCTTAAAATGGTAGGTATGAAATGAATCAAGCTGGAAATCACTAGTCAAAGAAGTGCTTTTTAAAATGCATTTTTCTTTTTATTATATAGCTTTTTCTTTTTACCACCATTTGAAACAATGTAAATGTCACTGTCAACGTGTTGCAGGTTAAAAACAACAATGAAAACCTAGCCTAACTGCATAAAATATAGCACTACGTGATTCAAAAATATATATATTTGTATGTATTAAAACATTATTTTATAAGTTCAGACGTAGGCAAGAGTGGGTAAATATCGACTACTTGAGCGCTATTAAAGATTTCAAGTAGTAATCTTTGGAATTAGATGCTCAGAATGGTAAAATTTCTTGGTTACTTTATACGATTCGTATATTGATTTTTCAAAAAAACAAATGATTTTATTTATTATACGGTATATTTTTAAAAATAGAAAAAAAAGTCGGGAATTTCGACGGGTAGGATAATATCGACCATGGTGGAGGGAAAAATCGACCAACAGTAATATTTTGAAATAAATTTTATTTTAGTATGTTAATGTTGATTTACCCTCATGGCGACTTGACCGGTCATGGTCACGGCCTCGCGCTTGTGTGCGTCGACTGCTAAGCCGAAATCACCGGTTCGATCCCGGTCGGAGTAAAAACTTTATTTTGATCGTCTTCCCTCGGCAGGCAATGATGGCAAACCACCGAGGTATTGGCTTAGAGAACCCTGCTAAAGAAAACAAAATGGTGACTATATGCTCTTACGTAGAGCGAAGGAATCTGAGAGAGAGAGAGGTCACAAATATACACTAGGGTAATATCGACCACCATGATCGATTTTACCCGAACCAGTATACTTATCCTTAAAAACTATGTTTACGAAAAATATAGATTAAAACTGCACCAAATCAGATTTAAATTATGGAAAAATATCCGTCGTATCCTAGCAATGTAAAATTCAATACGTTTAAAAAATATAAAACTGTCCCAGCCTTAATAAAAGCCGCACAATTTTAATAAAACAAGCCTAAACACGAGCAAAACTGACAGCACACACACGCATAAAAAGTGATGGCACCATACTAAGGGTCGTATTCTCTAACTTTTAAGGGATCTTAACGGAGAGGATCTCTTAACTAATGACAAAACCTATTCTGTAATAATAAAAGATTCTTTAGTTAGATACCGCTCTTCAAGATCGATCTTTACCTGGCAGAGTGGTGAGGGATCTCTTCAGGTGTAAGGATTTGCGCATTCTGTAACTCGAAGGGATCCATAATCAGCATCAAAATACACCAAGTTGATCCCTTAACTGAGAGATGGTCAGTAGGTGTCATTAAGAAAATTGAAGGGTTATTTCTATTAGTGAATGTGAACTTGAATCTTGAAAAGTGAATTTATTTTCAAAATAAATATTCAATTAAATAATATTCTTGATAAATTACGCAAAAGGTATATTTTAAAGGCATAATATACCTACGCAAAAATTATAGAAACGTTTCTTATGAAACGATTTCCTAACATGTCTTTTTTTAAATTAAAAATTAATAAATTGATTATAATTATTTAGCTATGAATTACCAGCCCACATTTATAACTAAAATTATTTATGCCTGCAGAATACTGCATAACATCAAGCAATTGTATAATCTGGAAGTAGTTATTGTTAAAAATGTGATAATTGTTGTAAAATAATAATTACTAGGGGAGAGGCTTGCAGGTTGCCACTGCTTGCAGGTTGCCACCCCTGCCGGATTTTGACATTCTAACATTGTCATCCCCTAAATTTCGTCGGACATCGAATACAAACGAGTAGTTGTCGCTTTTAATGTAATTGTGATGCACCCAAACACAATAACAGAGTGTTTGGTAAACAAAATGTGAAATTTTATTTGTAAAAAAATGAAAAATTAAAATTGTGTTTTTCTTCTGTGCCCATAAATTGAACATTTTCAACGAAAATTTAAGGGAAATATTTTTGCTGTGTTGCTTTTTCATTCAATTTTTATTATTCTTAAATAATTCTAAACATATCATGAGTTGGAAGTTTTTTTTCCTATATATTCTAAAGTGGTGTAAAAATGCAGGTTGCCACCATTTTTGGCTTGCAGGTTGCCACCCCTCTTATTTTACATTGTGACGTACACTACAGTGACTGTTTAGGGACAGTGGCCAACGTAAGCCCCTAAATCGGCCTAGGACAGGTTCCCGCGCAAAGGGGGGGGTAGGTTTAACCCCCCCATTGCATATTTTATGTACCTATTGACGTATACGCTTCTTAAATATTTCAAAAATTAATATAAATAATTATTTACTAATAATTGATGCATTTTTTATATATTTGTAGATTTAAATGAAAAAAAAAATTAAATTTTTTTTTTCAATTTTAACTTTTTTTTTTCTTGTCAATTTACTCTCATTTTCTTTTTGTTCACAGCCACTAAGTGTAATTAATATAAATCATATGTTTTTACTTGAGTTTTTTTACATTTTCAACAATTTTTCAAGGGGTGGCAACCTGCAAGCCGAAATTTCAAGGTGTCGATTTTAGATACTTTTGAAAATTTGCTGTAAATTTTTAGTTTTTGAGAATTAAAATGATTTTTTGCGCAGGATCGTGGCTTTATACTTCCCCTTTCCTGTATATGTTATTATATCAACAATACGTTGATTGTATGACGAGTTATGACCAAAAAAGCTATGGGGTGGCAACCTGCAAGCCTTTCCCCTATAAATTGTAAAATTTTAGATGATGATTTGCAAGAAATTGAAGAAGAATTGAATAACGAAGAAATAAATAATAACCTATTAGGATTATTAGGAAGACGCGCTCGTAATAATATTATTCTTTTGTTTAATGAATTTTTATTTCAACTAGCTATGGTTTTTGTTAAATAGCATGTGAAAATATTTAACAAATTATTATTATTTACATGTTAGATATCATTGGCAACTTTGTGACCTATGATAATCTATGTAAATTTACAAAGGATGTAATTTTACATAATGCTTCATGTAATCTGTAAAACTCTTTATTAAAAATTTATTGTACAAATTTATATTCAAAAATAAATAATAGAATATAATACTCAATATTATATATAAGGTATGTAACACCTTAAAGAAGTGGTAAGGTCACTGCATCAATTTTTTCTGTATCTATGTAGTAAATGGAGTAGTTATGTCTTATGTTAACGAATTTTGTAATCCTGAAAAAGATGTAAATATTAGATAATGATAAGTACATATACCTAGTCGGGACATAAATTCTGTTACCTGTAAAGAACCGTTAGATTTTACAGCTTAAGATTACAGAGGGTGGAAAACAATTACATATTTAGAAAGCCCTTTCTTTTGGCAACATGTACAGACTATAGTTAAAATTTTTGAGTTCAACCAGCAACATGGATTGGGGTGTGAAAGAAAATCGGATAGCAGTTATTGCGTTACATAAATGTGGTGTATCAAATAGTGAAATTTTAAAATTGCTAAAGCCGTTAAAAATTTCAAAAATGTTTGTAAGTCGTGCTATAAAACGGTTTACCGATACAAATGCAATAGCTGACAGAAAAAGAAGTGGACGTCCTCGTACCATAAGAACTCCACGAGTGATTAAAGCAGTGCTTGAAAGAATACGACGAAATCCTCTGCGAAAACAAAAAATTATTGCTAAGGAGATGCAAATTTCAAAAAAAAGCGTGTCTCGCGTATTGAGGCAAGACCTAAATCTTGGGGCTTTTCGTAGAGCAACAGGACAAAGGTTAACAACAGCTTTAAAAAAAATTAGGCACGAGAGATCGAAAACCCTATTAAGGAGGCACGGTAATAATAATTTTAAAAATATTTTGTTTACCGATGAAACAATTTTTACCGTCGAAGAAAAATTTAATAAGCAAAACGATCGTGTTTATGCTCACAGCTCTAAAGAAGCGGCAGAAAAAATTCCGAGGGTTCAAAGAGGCCATTATCCAGCATCTGTGATGGTTTGGTGGGGTGTATCCTACGAAGGGGTTACTCAACTTCACTTTTGTGAAAAAGGCGTTAAAACATCGGCACCAATTTACCAAGAAATGTTAGAAGACGTGGTAAAACCTCTTAACGACTCTCTCTTTCAAGGAAACCATTGGGTTTTCCAACAGGACTCTGCACCAGCACACAAAGCTAAGACAACCCAAAGGTGGCTAGCAGAAAATTTACCTGCGTTTATTGCAGCAGAACAATGGCCTTCTGGAAGTCCTGATCTGAATCCTTTGGATTATAAATTGTGGTCAGTTCTTGAAAACATGGCTTGTAGTAAGCCTCATAAAAATATCGAGCTTCTGAAGCGGGATTTGGTGAAAGCAGCAGCATCGATACCGTTACAAGTCGTCCGTGCCGCAATTGATGATTGGCCACGGCGTTTAAAGGCTTGTGTAAAGGCTAAAGGAGGACATTTTGAGTAAATATATTAAAAATGTATTCTTTATATATTAAGTAATATTTTGAAACATTAAAAATATTTAATTAATACTGTGTAACAGAACTTATGTCCCGACTAGGTATTTTGCATATTGTTATCCTAAAAACAGTAGTTTTTTCAATCATTAATTTTTAAAAATTTTGTTAAATATTTTAAATTACCGTAATTTAAATTTTGACTATAAAACTATAATTTATTTTGTTAAATAAATTTTTATTTTAAATTTCCGTACTTCAAATTTTGTTCAATTATAAATTGTCGTTTATTGTTTCTTGACGTTAAACGTAAAATATTTCATAGGTTATTTTTTTAAATCAACCAATGAGAACACATTACTCTTATACACCACGTGTACTATCACGATTAAAAACATTATCCTCGTCATTAGTTAACGACAACTGCTAAGTACAAAAATTTACCTGAAGGATGAATTAGAGAATGGGTTTTTTAATGGATCCCTTCAAGTACCCTGTCCTTAACTAAGGGATAATTTAGTGAATACGACCCTAACTTTGTGAATTAGGCACATACCAAACCATCTTTCGGCTGGTATAGGTAAAGTTCGCTCGTAGGACTCCCAGTTTATGAGATTTGAAGGTGGTCGATTTTTCCCGACAGTCGATATTCCCTCACTCTCCCCTAATTATTATCTTGACTTAAAATATTAAAGTAGCTGTAACAAACTATAATATTTTAATAACTTTAATATTTGAAGTAAAGATAATAATATATAAAACCATTACAGTTTTGTTACCTAATTGGTATTGTTTTTTACCTAAAACTTCAAAATACTATCCTAAAATAGCTTCTATTAGTACCTTTATTTGGTATTAATACCATTTATTGGTAATTTTTACAACCTAAAAATCTCATCTCTATTCATAAAATAATGAATCACTTATTCCTTTTTTCTTCTGGAATCATCTCTGCGTGGTCACATGCTATAAAAGGGAATAAAGTTCCTCTTATGCCCAAATCCATTTTTTTGTAGAATTAGATTCATAATAGTAGGTGTTAACTTCTGGTATAAGGAGAAAAGTCTGTGTCAATAAATAATTGGAAATTTACGATTTTTTTTACAAATATAATATACTTAAAATAAATCAAAAAAATCAGTAATTTTTTATTTTATTTTTTTTTACTTCTGCTATAAGGGAATTTGTGATACATTTGTGAGATAGAAATTAAATTTTCAAAGTAAAAGTTTAGTAATCATAAGCTAGTAACTTTTAAAGTTAAAATTAAAAAACGTATTTTGCTTCTCCTGTAAAGTTAGCTATTTGTACTTATACCCTTCTAGCATGTGACCACAAATTTATAATTACATGATATAGGTACTATATAAGTAATTCGTTGTATTTGTTTGTACAGGTGTTGAAATTCGAGAAATAACAACCGAACGAAAATCAACTAAAGATGGAACATTTATGCACGTAATTGCACAACTGGAGGAACGACTTCCACTACCAATCGCCTTAAGGTCCAATTTAAATCAAGATAGGAAATATGTTAATTTTATATTGCCATTAAGCGGGCGGTATATTACGTTTAAAAGATTTCTTAAAGTGTATGAAGAAATTTGTATTAATGAACAAGAACTTACTAGATTGGTAGTTATTTTATATAAAAACAAAGAGACTGCAGAAGATTTCCAAAATAGTATTAATTTAATTATTCGAATGAAGAATTATTATCCAAAGTTTGAAATAAATTATAAAATAATAAATGAAAAATTTTCGCGAGGTCGAGCATTACAACTAGGTGCAGATACTTTTAACAACGACGAACTGTTATTTTTTGTAGATGTTGATATAATTTTTAATCACAAAAGTTTATTAAGAATTAGACAAAATACGATAAAGAATCAAAAGATATATTTCCCTATAGTATTTAGTTTATATAACTTAAAATTTCAAAACAAATCGATAGAATACTCACATAATATGGATATAAATTTAAATAATCAAAACGGATTTTGGAGGCAATTCGGATTTGGTATTGTAAGCTTATACAAAATTGATTTTGTTAATTTAGGAGGTTTTAATACGTCAATTACTGGATGGGGATTAGAAGACGTTGCATTTTATGACAATAATATTAAATCTTCCATAAAAATTATACGTACTGTTGATACGGGATTAATTCATATCTATCATCCTGTCGAGTGCAGCAAAAATTTAGAACCAATCCAAAAAGATATGTGTATCGGAACGAAAGCTAATATTTTTGCTTCTTTGAATGATTTACAAATATATTATAAAAAATTCATGTACTTGTTTAGGTAGCATTTTTTACGCAATTTTTTTTTACTTTTAAGAAGTTGCCTGTGATTTTAATTTAGGATATTCGATTTATAATAAAGATTAATTTTATTTAAAATATGTTAATTAAATTATTGAACTGTAGTATTTCCTAGTATTTGGTACCTCATGATCCTATATATTGTAATGGAAAAATATATGATTTCTTCCAAGAAGGAAGTTTTGGGTTATTTGTTGAAGGACAAGAGGAGCACAATGACATAACAATATACCGGGTGCTGAATGAATTAGCCGAACATAGGAAATTAACATGTAAAAACTTATTTATGCAAATTTCTGCTTCCCTAATTATTTTAGAGAAAAATTGAAAGATACAAAAATTATACAGAAATATAAACTAGGCATGATAAGACCATTAGACTTTATCTAACTTTTACTTAACAGCAGGGCCGGCATCTTTTAGATTTGCCGTATGGTGCTCACATAATAGGAACAAAATCGTTGGCAATTTCACGTAAAATTATTTACTGTTTTGTAATTTCCCGTGTGGTGCTCACAATCCGTGGTGTGGTGCCCGAGCACTCAAGCAACACAACTGTTGCCGGCCCTGCTTAACAGGTCAAAAATTGGTTTCGAAATTGTTAAAATTTTCAATTATCACACTGGCCATGTAATAAATTCAATTTAATTTCTATTTTCATATTTATTTCAATAAAATAGTTGTCTGTCATATCATAGGGGCCCCAATATCCAAAAGCGCCCAAAGCCTCTAATAGGTTAAAGACGGCCCTGGATGTAATTCGGTCCTACTTGAAAATTTCGGAATGAATAACTTAAAAAAGAGACGTGATTTGAGCGCCTGAAGTTTTTGCGGTGTGGTGTGCAGATGGGGTTGTCAAATTTTCAAATGCATTACCATCAGTATGAACTTTTATAAACAATTTACTCCTCATTCATCAGAGGCAAACAACTCTAGATGCGTTTTTTTAATTTGTTTTTTCTTATTAATTAATTATTATTGTAAGAACTAATAAATAATCAACTTGTAATATCACAAGAGAATGAGAATAAATTGAAAATAATTTCACATATTTTCGAAAAGTTGTTGCCGGGCAATAGATACGAGAGCCCGAAGGGATCGAGTAGCTATTGCCAAACGGCGACAATTTTGTTTGTAAAATTAGATAAAATAAAAACATTAATCGGTAAAAATCTGAATTTTGGTACACATGTTTATTACGGCTTCCTGTTAAACATACTAAAAGTCCCCGTCAAAATCTGTTGCGATCGAGCCGCTATCTTAGAAAAAGATACACTTTTTTAGTTTTTTGTCTATATCTCGGCAACTTGTACTGATACAAAAAAAAAAGTTTAAGTAAAAATTGTAGCTTGTTAAATTTTCTTCAAAAAAGTTGACATATATTTTTTTGTATCTCCAATACTTTAGCTGTTCTTTAGTTTAGACACTTTAGAAGAGAGTTGCATTATGCCCGATATGTTCGTGTTTATTAGTGACGAAACTTTACATGATGCATATTTTTTTTATACCTCTTTGGACTGGAGAAATAATCAGTGTTAAAAGTAATGGATTTACCACCTTGAATAACTAAATTAACTGCATCGAAACGACAAATCTGCAAAAAGACATTCAGTATGTAACGTCGGATTACAGCTAAAGTATTAGAGATACAAAAAAATGTATAGATTTTTACTTGAACTTTTTTTTGTTATCGGCAAAAATTGCCGAGATATAGACATAAAACTGAAAACGTGTACCTTTTTTCCAAGATGGCGACTAGAGCGCAACAGATTTTGACGGGGACTTTTAGTATGTTTAATAGGAAGCCGTAATAAACATGTATACAAAAATTCAGATCTTTACCGATTAATATTTTTATTTGTCGAAAATTGATCTAAATTGACTGCACTATATGTAAACAATTAATTTTAAATGTAAAAAATTGTTATCTCAAAACTATTCATGTCAAATCGTCTAATGCCGAATCAGCTTTACACGGAAACTATTCGTAATAAAGTTTGTGCCAAATCCACCAAACTGGCTGCAGCAAATCACTCGCAATGAACGTGCCTTCGATAGGCAATAATCTACTTCACTGTTGTACAGTAAACAATACACTATTATTCAAAACAATGACTTACTAATAAAAAAAATCAAATTCCATCATTCACACTTGAATATAATTTTATTCTTCAATTCCTTAGTACATATACAGGGTGTCCCCGGATAGACTTTACATAATTTCAGTGGTGATAGAGGACACTATTCTAAGAAAAATATTTAAGAAAATTTTTTTTCTAAATTCAAGCCTTCGAGAGTTAGGCCTTAAAGCATTTTTTTTAATTCCCACTTTCACATGGTCATAGCTCGGAAAATATTAATTTTTCAGTCAAAATGGTTAAGTGCTTTCTTAAAAAGTGTGAAATAATCTACAAACTACATTTTAACCTTTTATTGTCTAAATTCAACGGCTTTCGAGTTAGGAATTAAAGTAAGTAAAAAAAATGTTGAAAATTTTAAACTTTTGTTTTTCTTGTTTTTTTTCAAATTGCTGTATCTTCTAAAGGAAAAATTTTACAAAAAATCTGACGCCCCATTCCGGATAGGAAATTTAGCGGACTACAACTGTTGTCAAGTAAAAATTTTTGAAAAACTAATCCATTTCACAAAAAATCAAAAAATATTTAAAAAAACAGCTACAAAACAAAAATTTTAATTCCGAAATTTTTTATTTTTATTAAAAAATTATTTTAATAATTAAGTTTAAACTATTACATTATTTAAGTAAATGTTCAAAACGACTACCCTCATTTTTAATTCGCAAATTTTGGGCTTTAATTAAAAAATTTTTTAAATAAAGTAATCCTGAAATATTGATCGGAAGAAGTGGAACTATTAATTGGTCAGCAAGATCTACAGATTTAACTACTCTAGATATATTTTTTGGTGTGCTGTTAGGGGACGTCCATTAATTACGTGAGGTGATTTTGGCGATTTTTATACCCCCCCGCCCCCCTTGGTGATATGTCGTGAGATTCGGCTCGACCCCCTCCCTCCCCTAAACGCCTCACGTAATTAATGGACGCCCCCTTAAAGCGTTGGTGTACAGCAACAGATGAAAGCCCGATACCAGAAAGGAATTAATGAACATAGTAAAGAATGCTATAGTAGCTCTTAACGAAAGAGGAAATGTTGTAAATAATAATATACAACATCTTTTAAAACGATCACGACTATGTATTGAAAATAAAGGTGGTCATTTTGAACATTTACTTAAATAATGTAATCGTTTAATCTTCATTAATAAAATAATTTTTCAATAAAATTCAAATTTTGTGAATTTAATTTTTTGTTTTGCAGCTACTTTTTTTAATTATTTTTTGATTTTTCTGTGAAATAGATTAGTTTTTCAAAAATTTTTACTAGACAAAAGTTGTAGTCCGTTAAATTTCCTATCCGGAATGGTGCGTCAGATTTTTTGTAAAATGTTTAATTTAAAAGATACAGCGATTTGAAAAATACCAAGAAAAAAAAAGTTCAAAATTTTCAACATTTTTGTACTTACTTTAATTCATAACTCAAAAACCGTTGCTTTTAGACAATAAAAGATCAAATTGTAATTTGTAGATTATTTCACGCTCTTTCAAAAAGCACTTTAGCATTTTTACTGAAAAATCAATATTTTCCGACCTATGACCATGTGAAGGTGGGAATTAAAAAAAATGCTTTAAAGAGGCCTAACTCTAGAGGGTTTGAATTTAGAAAAAAAATTTTCTTAGAATAATGTCCTCCATCACCACTGAAATTATGTAAAATCTATCCGGGGACACCCTGTATATTACATAGATACCAAGTACTCCTTAATGTTGAGACTCAAACCGGCAACGACGTATTATTTTAACTGCGTCTCTGTCATACAATACAAAACTGGTTTTTGCATCTCTTTTTGAATTCAATACGTCCCAATTTCGGTTTTCTGTATTCTACATTGGCGGTAATTTTAAATTTAAATATTTTTGAATGTTTATGAAATGAAACAAAGTAATTTATTTTAGGTTTTTTCTTTATTACTAAAATAAAATGTTACCGCTAATTTTAAAGGGTCAACCCATTGTGTTCGTCTATTTTTTCTTTTTGGAAAATTAAATTTACATTATTATTTATAATTAATAGCAAAATTATGAAACAATAAATTTTCTTACTTGTAAAACGATATTTGAGTTACATTATTTTACACAGTAAAAACGCTTTCTTCAAATTAAAAAAACTATTTTGTTTAAATAACTTTTTGAAGCAAATAAATTTTATTTAATTTAAATTAACTTTTTAAATTAAATTTAACTAAAGAAACTAAAAATTAATTAACCACAATAGAATAAATAAAATTTTATTTTAATTTAAACAAATTTTTGTTTGACCAATAATATTTTATTTAAATTAAACAAAATTTATTTGCTTAAAAAATTATTCAAAACAAATGGATTTTTTAATCCATAGATAATACACTTAACCATTTTCACGTTTTAAAGATCGATGACAAAATATTAAATTAATTCATATTTCTGTTATATTAAAGCCTAACAAATCAGCTGATTATCGAAAGGTAAACAGTAGGCAGATATCTACCTGATCAATTTTCGAGAACGCCTAATCCTACTGCAATCATTGAATAACACGTATTGTCAAATTCAAATTTAAAAATTGTACATGCGCCATTTGGTTTCTGAATTCAGAAAGAGATACAAGATAGCCAATTGTAGTGTTCAACAAAGACAGCTACAAATTATTATGTCGTAACTACTTTGCTTCACTAGCTTCAATGCATTGTAATAGGGCACTTGGTATCTAGTATTATATGATCTAAGTTGAATTTATTCTTCATCTTGATGTAATTTTACATAAGTTTTCCTCCCTCATACGTTAAAATAAAAAATAAGTACTTTAACCCTTTATCTACTAGTATATATTCATAATTCTAAACACCTAAACGCAATTATATTTATATTATATAACAAATACATAAATCGGTTATAGACAACAGCCGTATCTCATGAAAGTTTCATTTCGACGTCTATTGATGACAGCCGTAGTTAAAGAATTAAATATATTAAATTTTTAATAAGAATTTTATTCTTTTAAAAAGAGGAAAAAGTTCCAGGACAGAACGGGCGGGAGACAACTTTTGATATATCGTGAGCTTGTGGGTAAAACCAAATACATTAAACTAATAATACGTACAACTTCGCCAAATTGAGGAAATATTCGTAAGTGGCGCCACCTACAAGCCGAGTTGGTACTGATGTTACTTAAATGCGCTAAAATGCATGCTCATGACATAATCAGGTCTATTATTATGTATCACAAACGTTATTATAAAGCTGACAGTTATGCCATACAATAAGGTTTTCGGGAAATTGGTATGCACTATAAATGTTAAGAAAACCTTTATTATAAATATCATGTTAAAATGACGGTTTGTGAAAATGATAGGTAATTCCAATTTGCCGAAAACCTTTACTTTTATATCATAACTGTCACCTTTATAATAACGTTCGTGATACATAATAGATCTGTATATTATGTCACTGTTTATAACTTAAGTGAATTCGACTGAAAGCACTAAAAAAATGTCAAATAAAATTGATGCAATATGTGCTGCGTCCAGCTGTAATAATTACAAAACAACAAAATGGATAAAAGGAAGTCATTTTTAGAAAGAAATTTTTTAAATTTGTACTAAAAACTAAAAACATTAAATTACAAAAACTTTCTCACGGTAATTAAAACTGCACTCTTAGCATTCTTTTTCTAAAGTTGCAATTTTAAAGCTCATTTCAAAACGTCATTTACAATGGAAAATTGAAATTTTATGAAAACAAATATACAGTCACTAGATAGATACATTACCGCAAACCTATGGGCCAATGAGTTAGAGAGAGAACGTTAAGTTCCAACCTTCCAACTCGCATGGTAGGTGGCGCGAAAGAGCCTGATACCCAAAAAATGCTTGACAACCCGCAAAGTTGTACGTATTATCACGATACACTTATACCGGTATGCTCTTACGCATCTTCGCTCTATCTCTCTCGCACTATGTTGACGCTGTGTGACGTCACTTGGATTACAAACGAAAGTTGTTTCAATAGGTTTTATGAACAAAAATTGACTTATAAGGTCCAAAAAGGTTTAATTACTTAAATAATTTTAATATTTTTAATTATTAGTACTTATTGCTTTATTAGACTGTCTTAATAATTACAAAATTTTTATTTTTTAAAATTAGTAAACTTGGATAATTTTCTGTTAAGTTTCCTTTGATGGTTATCGAAACTAATTTTACGGTTTAACTCTCGTAGTCTAATATATGTACGAGTTCTACTAAGGCACAAAATTACTTCATATGGAACTGAGTTGTTTTCCACTTTGGACAATGTCCTTTGTGCCAGTTCTATAAAAAATTTTTTATTCTTACACAACGAAGAATTGTGTAATTTGTAAAATTCTGCCTCCATTTCTTGTGCTACTTCCCACAGTTCATCATTAGGATGAAGAAGAGACCCTCTTGAAATCTTTTGGAGCCAATCAGGCGTCCCACTACCATCCAATTTTTTTGTCGGTATTCCTAATTCATATTTATCTTTAAATTTGTATGCCACGTAACCAGCAATATACTTTAAAGAATCTAAGTGAATTTTTTCTTTGATTTCATAATTACCCATTAGCGATAACACTTCTTCCTCAACTATTTCTTCCTCAAAATATAGAGGCTCTTCAAATGAATGTGTTGGAAAAATTGTTTCCACTTCGCATTTACTATCATCGTTTGAAATGTTGAATTCTTGTACAAAGTTTGACACCATTTGTTGAGTTAAACAAACTTCTTCTTCTTCTTCTATATTCCCTGATTCATTCAAAATATTTAATAAACAGTTTTCTTTTATTTCCACCGTATTTCTGTTCTCGGTGAAAATAGCGGCCGAATGTTTTCCCATAATATACCATCGCAATCGGTATTTAAAATCTAATGGAGAAGGGTGATCATTCGCACCTCCCATCCCTCGAATATACGCGAAAAAGTTTTCAAGAACATCTTGATTAAATCTAGATGTTAAAATGTATTCAATATTGGTATATTTTTCTGTTAAATAATCAAACATTTCCAATAATGATCTATTAGTAAGTAAAATACCTTTTTGAAATGGTATGAGTTGCTTATGATTACCCACTCTCATTAACAGAACAAGCTCTGACATCTTTGTTAGTAATTTCTTTTGATTAGATATATCTGTGCCAAACGCGTTTCGGTACGGACAATTCCCAGAAAATTTAGACCTCGAATTCAAAAGATCAAACCAATTATTGAATAATTCTACCGTTTCTGCAGCTATCTTCCAGTTGCTGTTTCTAGGCATAAGCCCGTGTTCTCCAGCATATTCTATAGCTTTTGCTACAGAATTAGATAAAACTTGAACCGCTGGGCGGACTCTTTGCCTCATAGATCCTTGAATATTTATATGCTGTTGTGTGAGTTTATGTGCCAATGTTAATTCTGATGTTGAAATATTTAATAATGCTTCGAAATAGTCAACATTAATTATATGGCCATCTAAATTAAAACCATGATCTATTAAATGATTTCGAGCAAGTTTTATCAAATGTGGTACATCCGCATATGCAAAAATTCTTAAAGAGTCATCACACGGATGAGAAAAATAACAATTCTTGTCATGTCCGATTGATAATTTGGACCACAACGCAGTATTTCCGACACCCATATCACTGGCAATTGCTACCACTATAAAATTTGCACGGTAGAGTTCCGAAATTATTTCATTAAGAATTTCCTTAACCATCGGTTGATCAAAACTATAATAGAATGGCTGTTTCCAATGAGAAAATAATCCACGTATCATAACAGTTTGGCAAGATTTATGTGGTCCCACAACCTGTTGCTGTTTTTTATCGATTTCAATTTTGTTTGAAAGATAAACTTCATCAAATGTTAGCACACATATTCGGTCAGTAGTATTCAAATCTAAAGCTTTTCTTTTTAATAATGATGTTACACTTTCTAAAATTCCTTCATTTATATCAATATCGGAAACCCATTTTCTTAATGTTGATAATGCTGGTAGTGGATAATTATTTGCTCTTAAAAATCGATAAGCTTTCGGACTAACGCTGCGGAGTGAAATAGCAGAAGCAATATCCTCTGCAGACCAAACAATTCGTTTCTCGTTGCCTGAATGTAATTTTCGTATTTGTCCTGGAGTAAACCAACTTGATAAAATATCTTCGTATCTTTTAATAGTTAAATCCCGTATTTCTTCGACTTTCTTCTGAAGTTCATTGTTCCGTTCTTCCAATATTTCTATTTTGTCCCTAAGCTCCCTCACTTCTTCAACTTTCTTCTGAAGTTTATTGTTATCTTCTTCTAACATTTTTATTTTGTCTTTAAGCTCTCTTACTTCTTCAGATAGTAATCGGTGGTCCATATCTAGTGGTACATTCTCTACGTCGTCTAATTCCGATACTGTAAGTTCTTCAGAAACAACTTCATCATTTGAAGTATTTAATTGGAAAACATCGGATGTTTTTAAAATATCGTCTACTTGCTTCCGTTGGGTCCTTTTAGCAAATCGTATTTGGCGTTCTTCATTTTTCTTTTTCAGAGGTGCTCCAGGAAGGTTCAACGTAGGCACAGCATCGGGTTTTAAATTGCGGCTGTTTCTCGGAGTGTAGTCCAACAATCTTTGTATTAGAGGTATGTCGAAACAGCTATCTTCAAAATGAACAGAGCATATACGAGCTATAAAAACAAGATTGGTTAATAAAACCGATACTTGAATTTATGTATACAATATTTTCACATCAGATTAGATATTAGCGATTAGGGGTGTGCATATAATCGACAATCATAATCGATTATGAAATTTAATAATCGCGCAGCCCTAGCTTAGCTGAACATTTCTAAATTTAATATTTTACCTACTTACCATTTTTTATGTTTATTTTACCTTCTCGTCGACAAAGAACACTCCATTTCTTTGCTAAATCATCATTACGTGGAAATCTGAAATATCTAATGCCATTTTCCTTAGTAATTCTGGAATAGTTTTTACAAGTAGCTACAGCACAATTAGACATTTTACTAGTTATTTTTAATTTTTATTAAACTTAGCTCACTCACTAACTCAACTAACTCTTAATTCACTCACTCACTAACTAACTTAAATAACTCTTAACTCACTCACTAACTAACTTAACTAACTCTTAACGTCATTACCAACATAGAAATTTAATAATAATTTAAAAAAAAAAATTTTCGACCCCCCCCCCCTTAGTGAGAAGTCGTGAGATTTGGCTCGACCTCCTCCCCATCTCCTAATCTCACGTGAGATATTTTAAAATGCATATTTTTAGTGTAAATACGTTAATCTGTGCTTGATTGCATTGGATTTACTTAAAAAAATATAATTTGCTTGATTATTTTTATTTAGGACTAGTTAAAACAAAAAATTACGTGATATTTGCCAAGACCCCCCCCCCTCACCCGCTGTGAGATTGGGTGAGATTCGGCTCACCCCCCCCCCCACCTCACCCCTAAACGCCTCACGTAACTAATGAACGCCCCCTAAGATCCAAACATGTAATTCGGTAAAGCTCTTTTTAAATTTAATAATTTTTTCATGCTATTATTTAATTCGTCATTGATTCTAAAGACGGCCCTGACTGCGGTGTTGTCTTGCTATCATTTTGTTTATTTCGAATTTTTTCATCTACTTTGTAGATTTTAATGGCCAATATTTTAACTATTATTTCTTTATGTAAAAAATAGTAATATGTTGTTAAAGTAAGAACAATCATACTTTAATATATCAATACAACCGTAATATAATAATTATTAAGAAAATGGTTTTAATTATTATTTCTTAATTATAGTTTCTAAATGGCAACTAAAAACTAAAAAGGTACCTATTTAAAAAAATTTTAATATCTTGAAATTTAAATATTTGTTTTACCGTTATATTTTTAATAAATAAATTTACCATTTTTTATGTTTATCTTCTCATTGACAAAGAACAGTGCGAAGAACAATACTAGAAGTTCAAAAATTATTAAAATAAACACAGAAACAAAAATCAGCTTTGGTTAACCGTGTAACATAATATCATCCATTTGAATTTTGTCATCCGCGTGACGTCATGCGCAAAAATTGTTCATTTTGGTTACGCTCTGTAGCATACCGGTATAAGTGTATCGTGCGTATTATTAGTTTAATGTATTTGGTAAAACTGACCAAGTCCAATTTACACATTAGTGGTATTTTTGTGTTATTAAGTAACTGATGACACTCGCCCTAAGTAGTAAAAATATAATGAATAGAAAACTGAATAAAGTAGTGTTGTGTTCTGATAAAGTAATGAAAAGTGAGTTGCGTAATTTAGAAATAAAGAACTGACTTTGCAACCTGAGGAACAATAAAGGCAGGACTCCGTGTTCGTTTTTTCAAAATTGTTTTTATTAGTGTTAAGTTTGTTCGTTAGTTTAAGTTGTATTGTTTAGTTTAAGTTTGTTGTTGCAGTAATTTCGTTTGCTTTTCTAAATTTTAATGTTTGTATTTGTAATTTTCGTTGTCTAGTGACTCACACAAATGCAGCTGAGCAGTACGCAAATAAATGAAAGAACGAGAAGTCGCAAAATTTACAACTGGAAGATAAATAAAAAGTTAGTGGAACTGAGAGTCGCAAATTTACAGTCCGAGAGGCTAATGTATAGAAGTTAATCACAGAGAGTCGCAAATTTACAGTCCGAGAGGCTAAAAATAGAATAATAAAAAGTTAGTGAAATTGAGAGTCCAACAGTTGGTGTGGGGTTGAAAATAAGCCGAGGAGAGTGTGGAAGAAAGAAGCCGAACCGTGCTGCTCAGCAAGATTTGTGTGAGTCCTGCTTTTTATAAAATTTGTTTCTTTTTGTACAGGTTGCAAAAATAAATTGTTCCGTAAATCGTCAGTTTTTTATTGTCTTGCATGTAACCATTTTCGAGAACCAACGACCATTTTAATAAGAGAGAAAGAGAGCACAACAGTAGTTATTATTATAATAGGTACACATTTGAGAAATTTCCAATAACTTCCTGATTTACAGTGACTACTAAATTTTGAATTTGCTCATGTGAAAAACGAATTTTGGACTTGGTCAGTTTTACCCACAAGCCCACAATATATTTTTATAAGTGAGAAAAAACTGTTTCACCAAATTGTTTTAAAATAGTTCGAGATAGCCATTCAAATGTCCGGTATTATTTTACGATTATATGTATGATTAGATCAAGTTATAAATAAAACAAAATATTGACCTTAATGAATTCACTATTACAAAGTTATATCATGCTGGATTTCACAATGTTTTTGTGAAAAAAACCAACCATAATATTCCTACATTTAAAAAACTAAATATTGTTGATATAGCCTACTCCTCATCAAATGTTGAATCAATCATCGTGTTGAGCACACAATTTCGAAAAACAAACAAAAATTGTATGATTCAGAACACGTGTTGTCACTGCTATCAAAATAATTTACAATTTCATTAAAAATAAGTTAAAATATACATATACATATAATATAAAAATAATTCATTTTCAATACTTGTCCCGGGGACTAGAAAAAAATTATAACCAGGGCTCAACGTATTAAAAATTCAGAAATCTTGAATTGGGTGCTATGCAATATTAATAAAACAAAGAAAAATTGTACAAAGTTATCACACAACTTAGATTTTATGTAACATTATGTATAATTAAGCATACAACAATAATACATTATAATACTAATAATTAAAAAATTTAATTTAGTATAATTTTTGAATGATATTGCCTATTATTTTAATTAAAAAAACAAATAAGGAAACACAAAGAAACAAGCAATTTGTGAAAAATAATTCAAGTACTTATTTACTTGTCTAATCTACATAAAGGTGTACCGTGGACCAATTCCAAATCGACCTTGGGTCCCACTAAATCTCGAATATTATTGTATCCATATTTAATCATGGTTGGCCTTTCCAATGACAAACCAAATCCAATAACACTAACATCTTCAGGTAAACCAGTTGGGCGTACCAATTCAGCTCGAAACATTCCAGAATTTCCACATTCAATCCATCTTCCTAATCCTTCATGGAAACAGAAAATTTCCATACTAGGCTCAGTGTAAGGATTATAAGCTGGTTTAAATTGTAATTTAGAAATACCCAATTTCTTGAAGAACTCATTTAACACACCAATCAAGTTACCTAGTGCTATTTTATGATCTGCAATTACACCTTCTACTTGATGAAATTCTGCTAAATGTGTTGCATCTAATGTTTCATTACGATACACTTTATCAATACTGAAGAACTTGACTGGCTTAAACTCTTTCTCTTGAGCCAATTTATGCAACAATCTTGCCGTATTTGCTGTAGTGTGGGTTCTTAACAAATTCTTTTCTGCTTCTTCCATTTTCCAATCGTATCGATATCTGTAGAAACAAAAAATATAATTACTAATATTTGCATTATATTATGTTTTTAATTGTCATGCAGAATAGAACATTGTTATGTATTCTTATTACTTTTTTCGCGATTTTGGACCTTTTTTTAATTAAACTCTGTGTAACGGTTTACGTTAATTAAGGCCTTACATACGTCTAGCAGCGTCAAAAATAAGCTAAAATAAATATTTTTTTAGTAGAGATAACAATAGAAATTAATAAAAAAATAAATAGTACACATTGTTTATTGGTATTTAAACTTTATAAAAAAATTGATTTCACTTTATTGTTACAAAAATTATTATATAAAAATTCACGTGATCCACAACACTAAGTTGTTCCACAGTCGGCATCATATCTCCAGTAAATGTTGATCGATCTTCAATTTTTTTTTTTTTTTAGTGCTGTGGATCACGTAAATTTTTATATAGTAATTTTTGTAAAAATGAAATGAAATAAATTTTTTTATAAAGTTTAAATACCAATAAACAATGTGTACTATTCAGTATTATTAATTTCTATTGTTATCCCTACTAAAAAAAAATTTTATTATCGCGCATTTTTAGCGCTGCTAGACGTATGTAAGGCCTTAACAATTGTTAAGGTATTTGTTAATTGTTATGTATGTAATATCATAAGCAGGCTACACAAACAAAATCATCTCGGTGTGTACTAGATACAGTTACTCATAAAATAAGGAGTTACACCTCTTAGGGCCGGTTCCACCAACTCTGATTAAATCGTTGGTTAACTAATCACGGTTAATCATTAACCGTGATTAGTTACGGTTAATCATTAACCGTGATTAGTTGAACGAAAGCGTTCCACCAAGCATTTTGTATTTATGATTAGTTAATCATGGTTAAATGCTTGGACTTCGTGTATACTCCGATTTTCCTTGCAAAAGCTCTTCTGATTGGTTGATAAATAGTCACGTGAAACTTTAGTTTGGTAGGGGTTTAGCTCGGGGTTTAATGAAAAAAACAGAAATATACCTGTAATTATTTAATATTTAAATATAATAATTTATTTTAAATTAGTAAAGTAAAATGAACACCTAAGATTACCCCAAAAGTTAATAATGAAAAATTGAAAACCAAATTATTAAATAAACAATGATTATAATAATAATAAATTTTCTTATAGGTTTACTCGTTAAAATAATGATAAATTTTTTTTTTTAATTTTTCGAAAATCGTCTACTGCTGTATTTCCAAAAGTAGATCATTTTAGTTTAGCTATGTATATTCAAAATGTCAACAGTACCTTTGACATACTCTTTGACAGTACCTATCTTTTACTAAAAATTGAAAGAAATGCGCATGCACCGACCATTAACCATGATTAAACTCATCTAATCGCCCAAAATCGGTCGATTAGTTTGAAGGCTGTTTAACCATGATTAAATTGATGGTGGAACACTCTTTTACATTTAACCGTGATTAACCCCAACTAATCACGATTAAAGTGTTTAACCAGAGTTGGTGGAACCGGCTCTAAGACTCTTTTTGTTTATCTATTTAATCATGGTTAAAGCAGGTAAATCATGGTTAAACAACCTTCAAACTAATCGACCGATTTTGGGCGATTAGACGAGTTTAATCACGGTTAATGGTCGGTACATGCGCATTTCTTTCAATTTATAGTAAAATGTATAGCAACTGTTGACATTTTGAACATACATAGCCTAACTAAAATGATCTACTTTTGGAAATACAGCAGTAGAGGAATTTCGAAAAGTATAAAAAACTTTTTTTATAATTATTTAACTAGTAAACCTATAATAAAATTTATTTTTATTATAATAATTGTTTAGATAATAAATCGATTTGCAATTTTTTATTATCAACCTTTAGGCTAATCTTAGGTGTTCATTTTATTTTACTTTAAAATAAAAAATTGAAATAATAATTTCCAAGTTTAATTTATAAAATTCCAGGTATATTTTTTTGTCTTTTTCACTAAACCCCTACTAAACTAAAGTTTCACGTGACTATCTATCAACTAATCAGAAGAGCTTTTGCAAGGAAAAACCGAGTATACACGAAATCTAAGCATTTAACCATGATTAACTAATCATAAATACAAAATGTTTGGTGGAACGCTTTGAAGTTAATGTCGGTCAACTAATCATTGTTAAGCATTAACCGTAATTAGATAACCAACGATTTAATCAGAGTTGGTGGAACCGGTCCTTAATAACATAATAATTCCGTCAAACTTATAATAAACGAGTGACGGTAAACTGCACAAACAAAACCCCCACTTCGGTCCTACTCGACAAAGTGTGCTACTAAGAAGGAGAATCTCCCTCCATGTGCACTCAACGCCGTGATATTCCCGACTTTATAATTAATTACACGCAATAATTCTAAACGATTATTATACTAGGAATATTTAAATATATAAATCTTAACTTGTGAGAAAATAAACAATAAAACTTTAAATAACAAGTTAAATTCAATAATATAATCAAATTATATTATTAAATAAATTTCTGAAGAAGACGATAAAAGCCGTCGAAAGCTTAAAAAATATAATTTTATTATATTATTGAATTTAACTTGTTATTTAAAGTTTTATTGTTTATACTAGGAATATTAACCCTAAGTAACCACATCTCGATTAAGGATACATACATACCACACTAGTGAGATTTGGGATTTTGCATCGTATAAATATATACAGTAGAACCCCTCTATAACGTGTCCCGATTATAACGAAAAATCAGCTATAATGAGTAAACGTTTGGTCCCTTACCTTTTGTATACATACTATACTAACTGTTTATAGCGAAAATCTGTTATAACGAGTAAGTAGGCTGGTCCATTGAGTTCTCGTTATAGAGGGGTTCTACTGTATTCAGATATAACTCGTGCAATACTAGTTATTACGGATCTGAGACGAAAAAAAATATTGTTATATTTAATTTATTCAAAATATTTACTTTGAAAAAAATTTTTTCAAGGGAAACGAAATTCGTTATAGAGAATTTCTATAGGCTGTACCATCCATGGGATTTAAAATATTTAAACAGTATTGTTTACATATTTTGTGTTGTAAAAATATCCCAAAATAAAACAACCATGACTGTATTGATTGTATTAATCTTATCTTTAGCCAGTTGATTAGTTATCCAAACAATTTCAAAAGGAAAATCCAACATAAATTAAACAAGGTTTATTTTAATTTCTAAATTATTAATAAAATCTTGTTTAAAAAGTTGGAATTTGTATCTACAATCGACTAAGGAAACTAATCTGCTCAGATCACTGCGTTAAATTTCTTAACATGACTACTAATCTAAGCAAAAAAACAAAATTCAAGTTCCTTCTAATTAAGTAAATGAAAAGACTAAATTTGCATTAGACGCCACGTGACTGTTAGCTCATCCCCCAATATAGTTCTGCTACCCAAACCACGAACAGTAGCATAATAAGAACTCACACAATGACAAATGTACAAGAACACAGAAAAAAACAATCCTCGCATTAATTTTGAAGTAAATATTACATCAATTGAATCACTTATTTGAGAAACTCGACAAATCCATCTAGTCCGAGAGCTGGCGACGAATTTTGGGCAGGTGTTTTAGGCAGATTAAAATTATAAAAAAACAGACTACAGTAGAACCCCTGTATAATAAGAGCTCAAGGGACCAGCCTAAACAAGCTAAACAGTCAGTTTAGCATGTAAACAAAAGTCAAGGGACCAAACTGTTACTCGTTAAAGCCGATTTTTCGTTATAACCGGGACTCGTTATAGATATAACCGCGTTTGCGGTTATTTTGCTAAGACGGCCCCGAAGATGTTTTATTTGTTAACGATAAGAGGTAACAGTGAATAATTCTTATATCTTACTAGATACAAAAAAAAGTTTAAATAGTTTTTCATTCAACTGTAAATTTACCATCGGAAACTGCAAAGGTATAAATTTTTTTGTACTTCAAACTCAACAGGAAGAAATGGCAACATGTCTATTTTTTAGCATTTTCTTAATCTGTAGTTTTTTTTCTATATAAATACATATAAAATTATCATACGGTTACATAAGAACATTTTCGAGAAAAATGCAGTCACCTGTAAAGGTAAGATTTTATAATTCCTTGTCTGACGGTAATAATTATGTTAATTGTAAATGTTTTAAATTCAGATTGGTATAGCTTAAGTTTTTATGATCACAGATGGAATTGACTGGGTTTGGTCGGCGGATAAATAATTTTACTTCTTCAAGTAATGCCCCTTTGTATGTGTTCTAGGAATGCGACATTATACCAAGATGTTGACTTTTTGATACAAGGGGACCCCCAATATTTTAAACACCTTGTTTTTCACAACTTAAAATCCACTCTCGAATCCATATCGAACGATTTTTCTTCTTCTTTCTTAACCCTTTATATGATAGTGGTTGATATTTCAATCAGTCTGAAAATTTATTTTATGTTTCACAATCTCAAGTTTCTTTAAAAACTACCCTAATTTTTATTTTCAGTAATCTGCCCTATAAAGCAGAGGTGGCCAACTTCATTGTATATTATACGATCGACTATGTTTCTTAAAAATTTTTCGCGATCTACCTATTAAAATCTTAACATAATATTATAATTAATTGTATATCGACATAATATCAGGGTTTCCACTGAATTTTCCAAATCAAATTCTGACTTTTCCAGGTTTTGCCTGACAAAGAATAAAACATTTCCCCGACATTTCGATAAATCGGAAGATAAAAATGTAAAAAAAATCTTAATTTTAATTAAATTAAATGCAAATTTATATTTTTTTTTTAATTTTAAAATTAAAAAAATTAAATTTTTAGTTACAAAAATTTTTAATTAAATTGTTTTACCGAAAATCGTCGTCAAAACAACACTTCCCTGCTAATATACGCGCAGGGAAATTGAATTTTAATGACTAGTCTGGTAATAATTAGTAATTGTAACAAAATTAGAGAGACGTCGTTCTTTTCGTTATTACTTAGCCTAAGCGTATACGGAGACGCAGGCCGCGTAGCACAGCACAGTGCAGGGCAGTCCAGATTAAACTGTCTGACACAGCAAATGTTAGAACTGCGTATACGAATCTGGTATAATCAGCAGGCGTGTTTCGTAGATGACAGACAAAGCAACATGAGTTCTTCTGAATCAGATTTTGAAATGGAAGGTATACTCTTATTGTACAGTGTAAGCAAAACTAGAAGATCTGTCAAAAGAAAATATATTTACCATCTTTGTAGTTTAATTCTGCTGATATTTTTTGCCATAAAGAGTCCTTTAAAGATTTCTTCATATAGCCCGGGTGGCTTGTATTATATAATACTGGCTGTTCCCGTACTTTTTCAATGAGTTCTTTCATTTAAGTCAATTTATCAACACAAAATACAAATACACGTGTTGGCTGCGCACAGAAAACTGTGCGTCGATTACAACGCGACGCAGGTCTGCGCAGGTACGTGCCTGTGCCGCACGCGGCTATGTTGCCGTATACGCTTTTATATGATAATGCATTAATTACAAAAAACTGCGCTGTGCTGAACTGTGTTGCCTGCGCGGCCTGCGTCACCGTATACGCTTAGGCTTATTATTGTTCGACAGTAACTATCTATGGTAACTACGTAGTCAACAAATTGACAAACTTGATTTTTGCTCATTTTAAAAATGTTGTTCAATAATATTTTAAAATTTCGAGTTTTTACGATTTTCGGTAAAATTTAATACTTTACTTGTCAGGAAAATGTCTCACTTTACTCTGAGCTTTAAAATACTCGGCACAGAGTGCCTCGTATTTCAACATTGCTCCTCGTCAGTAATGTATCATTTTCCTGACTTTTAGGTAAATAACTATTTCCTGGCTGATAATTTATTTCCCTGACTTGGCACTAAAAATTAGAAATTTCCTGACTTTTCCCTGACAAAATTAGGAAAATCTTAAATTTCCTGACTTCCAGATTTTCCAGACAAGTGGGAACCTTGCATAATTATAAATAATACTCGAATAGTATTTATTAAAGTAAAAGTAGACAAAGAAACATTTTTTTTATAGTCTGGGTGCCCGCCGACATATAGTTAAATTCATACATAACCGCTTATAATTTCTTGTGTGGGTTAATTGAGTCTAGTCTACCATCTTTTCACTCTTTGAAAATTTTCGCAATCGCGGCGTTTCCTCTGCAGTTTTTCTGAAAGTCGCCAATTTGGTATTGCATAAAAATTTATAGATACAAGAAAAATACATGAAATGCGCGAAAACAAAATTGTTCGACAAAAATTTTGCGACCTTAAGGGTGTCGACCAACAGAAATATGTAAAAATTACATTACTTTAAAAAATTTATTGATAACCAGTTGATTTTTTCAGGATTGTTTAATAAAAATGTGTAGAATCCAATTATTAAATTGTCAGACAAAATACATTTTCCCATTTTCCAGTCCGACGCGCGGAAATCTTTCAGAAAAATTGCAGAGGAAACGCCGCGATTACGAAAATTTTCAAAGATTTCAAACCATTTTCAAAAATGGTGAACACCGTAATATCAAATGAATTTCAATATACAGGGTACACTTTATATAACTTATGTTAGGTGGTGATAGAAGACACTTTTCTAAGAACAATATTTAACAAATTTTTTTTTCTAAATTCAAACCCTCAAGAGTCAGGAGAGTTCGAGTTTTTCTAGATAAATTATTTTTAATTTAAAGAGACAGCCATGTATCAAGTTCTTACTTTACCAGAATCAAAATGGGTAACTCGTTATTCATATGCCCGAACCAACTCAAACATAAATTAATAATACTTTAGTAAATGGTAAAGATGGTACTTTGTTCACCAATCACACTATGCAACTAGAATATTATAATGATTGCACTTATCTGCTCACGTATGACTATTCCAACTATTATAGCAACATCATAACTTAAACAGTGCAAACTTACCCTATAGATCCATAACCCCCAACACTATGAACTGTTTTTACTTTTTCGAGATATTCCATTGGGAAATGCTTTGCAATTGGTGGATCAGAAATGAAAAAGGTATCGTGAGCATCTCTAGCTGGATGTTGTTGTGGCTGATACAAAGCATCAAAATTCCAGAATGAACTTTCAACATAGTTATTAGTAGGCATTTCTGAAAAACCCATTTCCAAGAAAATTTGTCGAATTTCAGTTCGTACTTTTAAAAGTGGATGCAAAGCTCCACATTCTGGCGGTACACCAAGAGCATCCATATTATAATCTTTGAAAGTCAAGTTTTTCCAAATACCACTGGCAAGCATTTCTGATGTTAAGTCGGTTTCCAATTTTGTTACCGAAAGAGAAAACTCAGGCCCTTTCTTCAAAACATAGCTTTTCAAAATATTTTCTTGTAATAACTTTCTTTTCTTATATTCCTGCTTTAAGTTATTATCCAATTGGGATAAATCTTTATTGGCAACTTGTTTCAAGTGAGCCTGTACTGTGTCAACAATTTTTGATAATTGGCGTTTCACCAAAGGTTTATTCCCACTTCTATCGACCGAAATCCATCCAGCCGACATTGCTTTACTAAATCCTACTTTAGCATTTGGTAATTTCATCAAATCATCTTGCAAGATACCATCTGTTGGAATTGCATTATAAAGTAGAGCTTCGTGGCTTCCTAAATATCAAAAACTAATTAAAACTTTTTCATTTTACTAAAACAAAACATCATAAATCTTGACTTATTGCCTACCTTTGTTCGCAATTTCTTGTCCTTCAGGTGTTAATTCACATTCGGTCTGAGTCTTCTGTTCACTGGTAATTAAATCACCACTCGCTTGTATACTTTTTACAGCTCCAATAATTTTTTGATGATCTTCTCCCAAATATTTTGCAATATCCAAAGTATTGGCCTCATCTTTGGTCTCTAAATACTTCAAAACCTTTTCTGTTAATTCTGCCATGTCTAATTTAAATTTAAATTGTACGGTTTTACTATTTTATTTATTATAATTTAAGTAAATAATACAGTAAAGACAAATCGCTACTGTTAACACAATCACTCCAAACCGTTGCGAAAATGTAATGATGCAACTAATTCAGTTTTCCTGTAAGATTTGCCGGCAACGTGGCCCACTTGGTAAAATTTTCAACGATTTGTGTATTTGCGATTTGACACAGCACATGCGTGTCACGTGACATATCTAATAAAAATGTGCAGTAGCGGCTCGTTGTGAAAGGCACAAGAGCACGTGCCCTCCCATTACAAACACTATTGTTTATATATACAGATATAAACAACGTATAAATAATACAGTAGAATCCGGTTAATGTGATCACTTTGGGCCAAGAACATTTTAATAATATTAACTGATAACAATAAGCGAAATTTAGAAAAAAGGGAATTTTAGAAGACTTGGATTAGAACAAAATAAAAAAAAAATAAAAAGCCGCAGGTTGCCAAACAAAAATGATCAAAATAACCGCTGGATAATGACATTATCCGTGATAACATTAAGCGGATTCTAATGTATCAACTTTTGAAAGTACCCACTGTATTTGTATATTAATTTTGAAGATAAGCTATAAATTATTTTATGGGTAACATAGGTACTTACTATTGTATAATAACATACAAATCCAAATTTAATTTAATTTACATATTTACATATCATGAAATTGAAAAAGAGGTTCGAACAACATCTAAGTGGGTGATATACAAATGTACTTATTTTTTCGATTGAGGAAAAAAACACTGAAAAAGGCTTCTTTACTTCAGGTGACTATATTTTCACGGAAAGAAAAGGTAAAAAAAGAGTCAACGGCAAGACTAGGTCAGAGGTAAGGAGGTAAGTTGGTTACTGTCAGTTAATTTATACCACGAATTTCACTTTTTCCTATATACCAGGGGTCTCCAAACTTTTTAGCCTAAGGGCCAGACTGATTGCTCCACAAAACCCCGAGGGCCAAGATCAAGCTACAGTCAGTGGCTAACGAAAATATTCGAACCCTCCTATGCTAACAATGTAAATTGTACATTTTGAAACCGTTTTTTGACATATAAAAATAGCTTTTACAGCAAAACTTTTTAAACATTTTTTGTTAAAATTTTTATTGTCTTCAATTTTGTACCTATACATTTTTCAATTTTGTGGTCCCGTTTTTGACTGGCAGCGACTTAAATAAGACTCTGCAAAGACAGAAAATATAGTCATCTATATCTCGGAAATGGTGCGACAAAATAGAAAAATGCTTATGAACAAAAATGTAGATAATCGCGTTTTCAAGAAAAAATGCATATTCATTTTTTCATTTCGTCGCACCATTTCCGAGATATGAATGACAATATTTTTTGTGTTTTACAGAGCTTTGTTCAAGTTGCTGTTAGTCAAAAACGGGGGGATAAAATTGAAAAATGTATAGAAACAAAATTGAAAACAATGAAATTTTTAAGAAAAAATGTCTAAAAAGTTTTGCTCTAAATGCGATTTTTTATGTTAAAAAATGGTTTCAAAATGTACAATTTACATTGTTAACATAGGGGGGTTCAAATATTTTCTTTAGTCGCTGCAGCTCATCAGATGAATTGCTTTTTGACAACTTTTTGTTATGTTTTGACAACTAGTTTTAGTCTGTAAATAAAATATCTGACTATTATTTTGTATGATTATTTTGTTTGATTTGATTTATCAAAATAAATTAAAGAGCGGGCCGGATACCAGACACATCAGGCCTGCTCTCGCGGACCGGATTGGTGGTGCTCGCGGGCCGTAGTTTGGAGACCCCTGCTATATACCATTGGAAAGAGGACAATTTTTTAAGTATGTTAAAAAAAAATTTCTTGGATTATCCATTAGTTTTCGAGAAAACGAGATTTAAAAATCAAAATTTTCCATATGTTTAACATGGGAGAACATAGAAATTGCAAGTAACGGGTTTTCTGTTGACGGTACGTGTACACTGTGATAGCGGTCACACGCGTGTTGTACCTCGATGAGTGCGGGCTACCCAGTCGAGGCGGATTACGTTCAGGGATGTTTTTAATGAGTTAACGCCTGCCAAAACGGTCCGGAGCGGAGGGTAGCGTAGGGTCAGTTTTGGTTGGCGCAACCACGGTAAATCACGGATCCACCGTAAAATGACTGAATTAAATTAAATTAATTTGGCTCCTCCCACTAATTTTTATATGGGATTTCATATGTAAAATTTTCGATCTTTAAATGACGTTTTTTCGAAAACTAATGAATAATCCACCGACATTTTTTTTTAATATGCTTAAAAAATTGTCCTCTTTCCAATGGCATATAGGAAAAAGTGAAATTCTTGGTACAAATTAACTGATAGATCCCGACTGAAAAAGTGTGACGTCAGAAAATGGCCGGCGACCATGATGGGTGCACACATTGGGCACGTTCAGCCGGTGCCAACTGTTGAGTTGCTGAGCTAGCGGTACCGGCTGAACGGTACGCTGGGTAAACGCTGTAACCCAACAGTTGAGTAAACTTCCCAGCAGAAATAAACTACGCTTTGTTAGTGATTTGTTTGGCAGCGGTAATTTGAAATTTTTTGTGAGGTTAGAAAATGGAATTTAAAATTACTACACATTATTTAGTGGTTAGTGGTGATGATAATTCACCCATAATCGACAATAATAACATCTTATTACCAATCTACTGATTTTAATTCAATTAATTAAATTTTTTAATTTTAATAATTAAATTAAAATAAAAGAACGTTGTGGAATTTTACATAATTAAACTAATAATAATTATTATAGTAGATGGTGTTAATACGTATGTACCATTAACCAACGAAAGACTTTGTGACACCTTGTAACAAAGTGTAACCTTGGTTACAACTAAATAAAGTTCTTAGTTTGACAACAGGTGTACTGATGACTCAACGTACCGTTCAGCCGAATTCTTTCTGCTGTCATAAAGCATACCCAGCTGCTTTACTGATGTTACTCAGCGGTTGGCACCCGCTGAACGTGCCCATTGGTTTGTTTACATTTATTTCCCATAAGATAAGATTTACTTGAAAGTATGTCTCAATTTTTGAAGTTATTGATATGGAATTTTAGCGGTGTTTCTAGGTGAAATTAGTTCAAGACCAGTCTTCGCAATTTCACCCAGAAACACCTCTGAATTCGTTAATTAATGTATGACTAACAATTTCCATGTAAATCAGGAAATAAACCTAAATAAACAATTGTGTGCACCCATCACATGGTCACCGGCCATTTTGTGACGTCAGCACTTGGCCAGATCGGGAAAGTGTGACGTCAAAATGTGGCCGATCGAACAGCTGATGGGTGGAAACATTGCCGGGTGCATGCGATATTTTAAACTTTTTCATTTTTTTAATTCAAAATTATGCCTTTATTGCATTTGCCTAGGTCGCCTACATAATTCTAGACGAGAAATGTGCAGTTTTTGAAGCTATATGGTAACTAAACGCAAACAAAGTGAGGCTATCATCATGTTTCCACCCATCAGCTGATTGATCGTGACGACACCACTTTCCCAGTCCATTCTGAATTCCGTATGACGTTGTTTGGAGGTAATGTCATTGCTGAAGGTGGACTCATACCCACATCAAAGTTTAGGGGCAAGAGGGCAAGCCTATCACAAATCAGTGGCGGCCCGTCAGGAGAGCCTTTGAAACTGCGTCTCCCCAAAAAAAATCAGCCAAATGAGAAAAAAATATTTTATTAAAAATCGTAATTAATAAAAATTCGTATTGCAAAATTATCTGGTGTTTTAACTTCTTAATTAAATATCATATTTTTAAATAATTATTATAAAAGAAAAGCTTCTGATAACACCTACCTACGGTTGAAATTTAATAGTGATGTGATAAGATAATGACGGCCGGCTGCCAGTTGCAAGCAGGCCTGGTTGTAAGAGACGTTCTTTCCACAGACTCAACTCCAAATGCATTTCATGCTAAATGCTATCAATACATGCGCGTAGGAATGCAAATTGCATACAGTAAAAAACTGACGGTTGAGTCTAGTCTCTTCGAAGTTTTTGCAGTATGTTATAAATTATATGTAATACAGTAGAATCCGCTTAATGTGATCACTTTGGGACCAGAACATTTCGATAACATTAACCGACTGATAACAATAAGAGAAATTTATAAAAAAACAAATTTTAGAAACGAAAAATTAGAGAATCTTAATTTACAGTGATTTTATTACATAGTTAATTATTATACATTATGTACATAATTATTACACATTAGTTGTACATTACATTACTTTACATTCATAAAAGAAAATAGTCCAACGTTGATTGCTTGTTACAAGTGAGAAATTTGTTAATAAAATTTTCATAATTAGCAAATTGAGAGATTGAGAGATTTTCAATTGCGCGGTGCATTTCTTTGTCCCATTTTTGGCAGTTTATCGTATACTTTTCGATAATTTCTACCTTCTGTTTCACCGAGAGATCGTTTCGTTTCTTCGTCGGCATCGTAAGAAAAGCAAGAATAAACTAAACTTAAATTAAAATGCATAAAGCAAAGTGCGCATTTGCAAAATGAAAATAGATACGCGGCATGAAACGGGAAACCTCATTTTGTATAGTATAGAAATTTAAACGAGTGACGTTTTTTGTCTAGATATAAAATTTCAATGACAAATCAGAAAAAGATACTTAGAAAAAGAGATTATTGTGTTGGAAATTCCTTGAAAATTCCTTGAAAGTGATAATAGTAAGCGGCTTTTTGATCACATTATCCGGTGGTTTTTGTATGTAAACTGATTAAAGCGGCCGGTTCCCAGTCAAAATGATCACAATTACCGACTGATAACATTAGCCGAGATCACATTAAGCGGATTCTACTGTAGTATCAAGTATAATAATACTTGACGTATTTGCTATTACAACTTCGAGGTATTTTTTATACTTCTGCTTTTATTGTTTTATTATACTTTTTTAAAAGTTATTTTCATCAATGGAAAAAACGACGTATTGAACTTTTTGTTAAAAAATAATTTTAATGAATTATAGACCAACACCGATATTTCCTTAAATTATAAGGAAGGTAAATTGTAGTGGTGGTCCGTCTGGGGCCCCCCAGTCTCCCCAAATTATTTACTCACGGGCCGCCACTGCAAAATAGGTTCTCTTCAGCCATTAAAGGACATCCATTAATTACGCGAAGCGTTTGGGGAGGGGGTCGAGCAAAATCTCACGATATCTCACCGGGGGAAGAATTTTTTTAGTAAATCGCATATACACTGGCTCACAGAATTATTGGCACAGCCCTATGTTAGCAATGTAATTTGTGACTTTTCACGACAATTTTTGACACATAACAATCAATTTTACAGCAAAACTTTTCAGACATTTTTGGTAGCAAATTTCATGGCCTTCAATTTTGATTATATACATTTTTCCATTTTGTAGCTCCATTTCTAACTTACAGCGACTTAAACAAAACTCTGTAAAATGCAAAAAATAATTTCAGCTGTAACTCAAAAACGGTGCGACAAAATAGAAAACTGAATAGGAAGTTTTTCTTGTAAATTCCATTTCAAACATTTTTATTTATATATATTTTTATCGCACCGTTTTCGAGATACAGTTGAAATTAATTTTTGCATTTTACTGAGTTTTGTTTAAATCGCTGTCAGTTAGAAATGGAACGACAAAATGAAAAAATGTATAGACACAAAATTGAAGGCCATAAAATTTTCATCAAAAAAATCTCTGAAAAGTTTTGCCGTAAAATTGATTGTTATGTGTCAAAAATAGTCTTGAAAAGGCACAAATTACATTGCTAGCATAGGGATGTGCCAATAATTCTGTGAGCCAGTGTACATGGATTTATAAATAGAAAAACTCCATGCAAACTAAAAAACCCTTTTACAAAATAAAATAGAAACCATAATCGGCACATTATCTACTCGTAACGCAGCATGATCAAGAAAAAAGACCCAACCAAAACTAAACCTGACTAAACCGAAGCGAAAATATCGGCAATATCACGATGCACGATCTCTCTCGCACTATGTTGACGCTATGTGACGTCACTTAGATTACAAACGAAAGTTGTTTCGATAGGTTTTATGAACAATAATTGACTTATAAGGTCAAAAAAGCTTTAATTACTTAAATACTTTTAATATTTTAAATTATTAGTACTTATTGCTTTATTAGATTGTCTTAATAATTGCAAAATTTTATAATATAACATTTTATATCAAATATTCAAAGAGCGTATAAAATAAAAAGAAACTATTTTCGAAAATAAAAGCATAATATTAAAATAATTAAATTTTATTTTTATTTCACAAAAGTCACAAAAGACTGAGAATAAACTGAAAATAATCTTACATGAAATTTTATTTTATAAAATATGTCAAATTATTTCCTAATTTATCGAATTCTCGTATGGTATTCGATTGACTATTTCTTTACACCAAGTCAAGTAATCATTAAGACTTTTTCAATACCTAATTTGTATTTTATACAACAGACGTTAAAGACGTTATTCCAGGGGGCTTTATATTCCAATATTATGGGAACATAATATCAAACCCATTAATTTGAGTTATGTAGACGGACTTGGAGTTGGATCATATCACTTTCAGCTACACTGTATTGAAATTATAAAATAATACTTTTTTAAAAGATGTCTAATAAATAGAAGTTTAATTTTTTTAATATCATGTTCGACGATGGCTGAACGTAGCTGAAAGGCACCATTATTATTAAATATTAATTCTTCGAAAATCATTGGAATTCCTTAGAAATCACTGGCATTTTTTGGAAACTTCTGGAATTACAAGTCTTGTGTACAGAAATTTTACTGGATATTTACCACTTGCTAAATTACAAGAAATATAACTATATATTTAAAAAAAGATTTATTTAAAAAATTATTATATTAATTTCACTTGCTTTAATCACTTAAATTACCAAACAATTGAGAATTAGTATTTTCTTTCTTCTCGCTTACATCACTTAACACACCCAATTGTTTATGCACGGCTACTATCATTGAATGTAATTCCCTGTATTTCTCTTGTTCCTTCAGCAATCTTAAGCTGTCATGTTTAATTGTGTTCTGATATTTATTTTTTAAATTTAAATAAGATGATTTTGCATCTTCCAAAGTCTTCTCAAGATATTTATTTTCCATCATAGTTTTATTTTTTTCCCCATCTATTCGTTTTATTTCCATTTCTGATCGAATTAAATCATCCTTCAGTTTAATATTTCTGCTTTCATCGTTAGAATTTATTTGATATTTATCTTCATCATCATCATTTAACGATGTATCTAATATAATTACAGATAATTTTTGCCTTTTATTTTGAAATTCATCATAATCTTGTGCTGTTTGTGTGCTTTCGGCTAGTAATTTATGAAAACGTTCTTTACCATAAACATCGGCATGTTTTATTATTTCTTGATATGATTTTATAATATGCTGATTATTTAATTCTGTATCTATTTTGTGCTGTGCAATACGTGAACGCACCCATTCAATTTTTTCATGTATTTCTTCAATTTGCACATTTCTTGTTTCAGTATCCACATATCTAGAAAATCGATTTTTGCTTAACCTTTTTCCAGGTGGTTGTTCCACCAGCACATCTTTTGCAATTGTAGAAAAATTGAGTGCATGCTGAGTTTCGTCAAACATTTCCTTTGCAGGACTTATGTTGACTATCATCGATATAGTTTCTTGACCCATCAAAGCATTTTGGAATAATTGGGTTAGTTTTGATTCTCTAAATGGAATAAGAGCCTTATCATTACTTTTTTGTGAATCCCTTACTAAACTCATACATCTCCCTAAGACCAATAAAGAAGTGTTAATATTGTTTGACTCCTTTAAACGATCGCCAATGTTGTTCGTTTTTTTAAGACGTTCTGAGCCAGCTAAATCGCAAAAATTGAATGCGTTCACACAAACTCCATCCATTTTACCCGATGCTTGAGCTAATTTTATTGTAAATATTGAATGAGATCGACTTGAATGATCATTCAATGATGTGACTTCATATTTTAAATTTTGTAATCCATATTGCAAGATTTGATAAGCTTCCAACCCAGAGGAAACATGAATTGATGTTAAATCCTTTATATAGGCTGAATTATTTGAACGACCCAGACGTAACTTTGGCCTAAGTTGTCCGTGCTGTGGTCTCGGTTTTAGCAAATCGTATACATGTTCGTTGTAAATTTCTGCAAATGACACCCAAATGCTCAAATCCACATTTTCTATTTCATCAATTAAGGAAGCAACTCGTTCTTGACTCAATCGTTGTTGCATGGCCCTAAAATATTAAAATTCATTATTAAAAAAAAAGAAGAACTGTTTGGTCCAGTTAATAGAGTTCCTCTATAACAAAAACTCAGCTATTAAGGGGTAAAATATTTGGTCTATTGCCGTTCATATACTACTTGTAAAAATTTCTCTTTATAGCGAGTGAATTTTTAAAACAACACTATTCTTAAAAGCCTAAAAGAAACAACACACTTGTGTTTGATAATAAATAATAATCCTGTCATTTGGTACTTTTGCCTGAAAATTACTTTTGCATAAAATGAAATTTATTTTGCCCGAATTCTTTACTTAGTAAAGTGTAAATTAATTCTCTGTGAAAGTTAGATAAGAATGAGAAACATTATTGTTCGAGTTCAGGAATGAAGAACTATGCCTAAAAGAACTTTGGAGCTGATCGCTCAATTTCGGTGCATCTCAATCTCAATTTTAGTATTATAAAGGTATTATCTTCTCAAGTTCAAAAACCAAAATTTTTAGCAAAAAAAAATGTTTCACAACATTTTCTAGACATATAAAATTTGAAATGTGGGAAAGAACTGAAATGTGCAAAAATGTAATAAATGGCAAAACACGATCAAATTTAAAAGCTTACAGCTACTGCCTATTATAGCTACAAAGTCCATGCTACAAAGTTAATTTATATACAGTGAAACTTCCCTAACTCGAACTGCTCTAACTCGAATTATTCTATAAATCGAATTTTTTTTGAAAAATTATATAGGTTTGTCAGATATTTACGTGCAATTTTATCTCCGTAACTCGAAGTTTTTCTAATTTAAACTTTTTTGGTGATCCCTTGAGATTCGAGTTAGGGAAGTTTGACTGTATATTATGTATAAAGTGAGATTATAGCGGTGCGGTGGCTTGATGTGATCGCTAGTTATAGTTATGAGCGGATATTCTGGGTTCAAACCCCGAACTCAGCAAAATTTTTTAGCTCGGCCCTCTGGTGAACATCAAGCTATGGATAGAAGTACTTATAACTTTTCTTAACAATTCAATGGAAAAACCAAATACAATAAGCCTAGAGCTTCAGTGCAAAGTAGGCCTTGAAGCACTAGCAGTGCAGCGATTTATATTTTATTATAAATAAAGTTACAGATACTTAATTGAGACTAGTTTTACTTAGGTGTAGACCATTTCTGCGTAAGATAAACAAAAAAATGTGTACATCGAAAATTGAAAACAAACGACTTTTAGGCAAGAATCGTGGTTTTATGAAGAGCTATAGCTCGGAAACTAGAACAGCCTAGAACAACAATTTTTACTTTGCGAACTACTTAGTAAGGAAAGTATTAATTATTTTTATCTGAAAAATTTTAACCCCTCCCCAATTTTTCAGTGAATTATGTTTCGAGGTCTTTTTAAACCAATTTTATTATTTCTGAAAAATGTCTGTAGGTGTAGGGTTAACTGGGTACGGTTGTAACAATTTTCCATTAAATGCCCACAGCACAACTATTACAGCTTATAAGCAGCGATTAAGGACGTGAAAACGCTATGTTAAACGAATGGCAGAAAAGTTGCTTTACCTATTCCAGAAACACAGAAAAACTATGTAGAATTTGGGGGCAAATAAAACAGAAATATAAAGTATAAGGTTACAGCTTTATGATGAACCAATTTTAGTTAAAGAATTTAATTTAGAAATATTATTTTTAGGGCACACAAAAAGTAGCATTTTAAAGCATGAGTGATATTTTAAATTTTACCTTTTTAACTTGCTTTACTTATATAATATTTAGCTTTATCAGAATCAGACGAAAATTTTCTTCAATTTACTTTACTTCAATTTTTTAAAATTCTTTGTAATTACGGCGGTAGCCAGGAATTACAAAATTTGCCAAATTTATATTAAAAATTTTAATAAAACTCACATGTGTCACATAGGTTGCATAAGTGCGAATTAGAAAAATAGTAAAATTGTTCAACTATTTTTATATAGAGGACGGTATATTATAAATTTGAAAACAGATATCTGCGCGAAGATATGCATATGCATCGGTTATGTAGGTTAGTGTTAGTAAATTTGAGATTTTGAAATTGCAATAACTCGTAAACGGCGTTAGATATCGAAAAACTGAGCAAAAAATTACCCCCGCCACACCAACTTCCTGCAATTTGTCGTTAGAAGTCATATGCAAAATTTCAGGTCAATAGCGCGCAATAATGGCGCAAAAAAAAGTACAGGAGGTTCGAGTTTTAACTTACTTTAACATCGAATTTCTACTTTATTCCTTATTTTCGCAACTAAATTTTATTATTTTCGTGCTAATTAAGACTCCCCCTTCCCCCCATGTAAGTGATGAAATTAAAAACCTTGAATATCTCTAATAGTTATATTTAGGGTTATAAACGGTTTTTCGCTGGTATGAGTTTGTTAATGAAAAGTTCAAGTTGATTTTTGTATAAATTTATAACCGCAAATGTTGTACTCATACCATATCTGCCCTCGTAAGAGTTAGTATATTATGACGATTTAAATTTTCTTTAAAATAGCATTTATAAACGCAAATGTTACATTTAAACGGTTTCTCGCCAGTTATGATAGTGTATGACATTTTAAACTTCTTTTGTTTGAACATTTATTTCAACACACATCTTCGACTTCAAACGGTTTCTCGTCCATATTGTGTTAGTAAATGATATTTTATTTTGTGTAGGATTATAATCACAAATATGCTACATTTATATAGTTTTTCGCCTCTGTATGAGCAACGATTCCCGAACGAAAATGGAAATTTTGTATTAGACGTCCGTATGTACAGTGAGTAACGAAAATATTCAAACTCTCTTGTTTTAGCAATGTAATTTGCATATTTTGAAACCGGTTTTGTGATATACAAAAATTATTACTATTATTTAGATTACTAAAGATTATTAAATATTATGGACGATTCTCCTTCTATTCTCCCACAACCTTCTCCAAATGTAAGTCCTTTTCAAATACTCAAATTATTTTGCCCTGCTTATCTCAGAAGCAGATGATTTAGAAACTAGTATTAAAGAGAAGCAAAGAAAAGTTCACTTAAAAATAAAACAACAGTAGCCGAAATTCCAAGTTTTAAGTAAAACTAAAAGGAAGGCAATGGGCAAAAGTAAAAAGGTAAAGAAAGTAGAAGAAGGAAGTGAATCCTCAGATAATCTTCTTTGTGATGATGACTCAGATATAGGATGCCGATACTTTTGTGCCTATACTCATTTCAAAAATTCTAGCGCCGTCACTGAACCAAATATATTAAAAAAGAATCACCACCAAACAACCAAGTTATTCAAAATAAATTAAAGCATTGTGTCGAAGAACATACACATAAAATTTTTAAATATTCTAATATTCTTAGACTATGGTTATCTTTATTAAACTTTGTAGCTCTGTATTGTTCATTGCCAGTTTTAACTTTTAAACAGTCCGAGCGCGAGCCCAAATCTAGCTAGTTAGTCTACTAAATGAACTACTACAAATAAATTTTTACTTAATGTATTTAAAATTAAACTTTATAACAAAACTTTCAAGTATACTATGTGTGAGAATTCCCAGTTTTTTAACTCTTTGATAATCGCAAATATTAAAATAGCATTTTATAAAATATCCTGTAATTGAAAATAATTTAATGATACATTTTCCTAAAAGTATTTTAAATACCTAATAAATTTTTCATTTACCTACTGAAATTGTTCGTAAGATCCGCCACTGACTATGATATGTATAATTTCTAAAGTAATTGAAAAACTCGTCAGATAAAATGCATCAACTCGTTGTAATTTAATATTATCATAACAAGCTATTTTTAGACATATCCCACTATGATTCTCGAATGTCATTTTACGGTAAGTTAACTTACTGCAATGGAATTACCATAATAGCAATAATGTAATATTTTACTATCGTAAGCTAGGGGACAGCACTATGCAGCAAATAAACCGAGACACATATATCGAGTCGATTCTTCGTCGCTGAGAACGCGCCCTTAAAGCCTTTGCGATGAAAGCATAGTCATTTGTCTTTAAAATAATAGCAAAACCAGTAGTATAAAAGTTTGGCAGGAATATGTCCATTTTAATGAGTGTGTGCGATTGTTACAACCGACCCAACCCAACCCGACATGCCAGGGGCGGTTGTAACACCAATGGTAGACAGTAGGACAAAACGAAAATATTTTGAAATACAATAGGTATAAACCTATTGGAATAATCCAACAACGAGTTATCTTCAGTAATATTACTACAACGCAAGCGCATTAATGAAATGCCGTTCCAACAGACACAAGTTACCAGTTCGTAATCCTAGATTACTAACAAACTGCTGTTCCAACAAACATGTTGAAAGGTTCAACTTAGTTCATTTGCGGTTCAAACGATACTTGCTACGGAGCTAGTATCAATAGTTCGTAACATGAATAGCCATGCGCAAATGTTAGTTGAGGATTGTTATTGCCCATGTAGTTATCCTATCATTAATTATTTTGTAATTTTCGTAATAAAATCGAGAAATTTAAATAAGTACATATAATATGTGTATTTAAGTACACATTACAAAAAAGAAAAATATTAATAAATGGATGGTGACAGGGGGCGAGGATTATAAAATATTTATTAAGAAGTGCATGAAATCATAGAAACATAAAATCAAAAATTTATTTAATGTTACAGGTATTTGATTACCATCCTAGAACCCGCATTAATTTTTAAATCCGTTTTTTAACCGGGCAGGCATTGATTTAACGAAATGTTATAAAATTTCGTCTGTAATGACTTTCTGCCATCTGCCATACAACTTTTAACAAATTTTGCAATTGTATTATAGATTTTACATTCTTATCGGTAATTTTTCGTTTCATAATGCCCCAAAGATTTTCAATTGGATTTAAATTCAGGCTGTTACCTGGCCATTCCAAAATAATAACACCTTAATATCTTTATTTAAAAATTCTTAAACGTCTTTAAGAAATAAGTAATAGAATTGCAGCCGAAAACTGAACAAAACCATCGACCCATTATTAAAATTTCGTTAGGAAAACTTACAACTTGAAGTAGCATTTTAGCACAGTATGGCGGCCATCGGTATCGAGACAATAATAGTGTATGGATCAGCATTAGCTATCCAGTTTATATTCATAAATCCGTGAAATACATTTGTATTTCAAATACATATTTGAAATACATGTAATTGAAATACTGCTCTAGACTGTAGATGGTATGTTGATTTTTAGTAAAGACGAAAAAGAACATAAAGAACAATGTTCATTATGTTCTTTTTTGTCTTTACTAAAAATCAACATATCGTCTACAGTCTATCAATTTCAACTACAATCTGATTTTCGTACAATTTCGACTTAAGTGGTATTGCTGCGACACCGACAATATGTAAAAATTTGTTATGGCAAGAAATTATTGCTATTAAAAATTTTAATTTTGTGAGTACACTTTGGCATTTATTCCCAAACTTACCTATATGTTCTTGTATGTTGTGCAGAATTAGTAAGCTCTTTAAGTAAAGTCTCCTTTAAAGTCATTTCTTGCTTACTTTGACCATAACTTAAACGAATTATACCACCATACACGTTTGGCTTTATTTCTGGTTTCTCGGGTAATAGGGGTAAGGTTCTAAATAAATATTCCAAAGCTCTAGGTATTATTCCTGGTTTGGCAGTCGTTCCCACTATTGTAAATGTTTTACCTAAAGAAAATTTACATTATTTGAAAAATTAATCAAACTTATCAAAAGTAGTTACCTGAACCTGAAGCTCCATATGTTAATAAACTACAATTAAGCCCATTGATAAATTTTAGAACGTTTTCCTTAACTACATTATTAAACAGATCATCCTGGGTAGATTCTGGACCGAATATTTTTGAAAACATAAATGATTTACTAACGGAATTGCTATCGTGAACTTTTCTTAAACATCGAGCACTTTCTGGTACTTTACACATTAAAGTGTTTTCATTGATGACTTCATATAGTTCATCGCAGTTGTTAACTTTCTTTATTCTTAAATGTACTTGAATATGATTATCCTAGATATACCAAAAGATTAAACTTTAGAATTAGAAATATTTGGCAATCATTGAAAAGAAAATAAAAACTTACATCTTGCTTTATGTTATCGATATTTGAAGCTTCAGAAAATTTCTCTTTCCTTAAATTGATTTTAACTTTCGACCGATTATCTAACACCCAATTTATGGTAGGATCTCGTGCCCTAAGATACGAAACGTTTTTGATTTGTTGGAAAACATTAAATTCGTAATCGTTTTCCATATCGTCGTATTGCACAGAATAGCAACTCTCTCTTATCTATAAAGAATACTACTAAAAAATGTCTTCATTCGCAAAGTTTTATTGTGTTATTTAAAATAACTGTCAAATTCAAAGTTTAAATTCTACAAGTGGCAGTGGCGTTTCGGTGTATGCGTAGAAAGGTCCAGTAGTTGCACAAAAAGTCGTTAAAATTTAAAATTATTACTAGTTTTATTTAATTTTCCATTAAATTGCTATATTTAACTGATCAGGATAATTTTACATTAATGGCCTTCAACGTAGGTAGCGACTAGCTAGTGGAGTTATAATTTCAAAATAATAAAAATTAAATGATATACCGGGTCTTGCAAAATTTATTCATAATATACTTTGTGGTACCGCTAGTCTACAATTTATGTACACCCCGTGCCTATTTAGCCATAATTAGTGGTATTCACATCTGTATTAATTTCATAAGTTATTAATCTATTAATCTAAGTTATTAACATTGACAATTTAACCTATATAGCTATGCTGACCATATTATTTTCATGAAAAAAAAAAATACAAAAAAATTCATCAATAATTTGATGGTTTATTTAAAGTATTTTTTGTTCTACCAAAATGCCAATTGAAGAAATAACTACATTTGTATGTAATTGGAGAAGTTTTTAAGTACAGGACAACAAGAGTAGTGTCTTATAAGATAAGTAGGTATGTATTAAAGTTATTATAAAATAAGTACATATGGTCACCATAGGGGACGTCCATGAATTACGTGAGGTGATTTTGGCGATTTTTAAACTCCCCTCTTCTTTTGGTGAGATGTCTGCTTGATTCTGTGCTTGATTGCGTTGGATTTATTTAAAAAACATAATTATTTTTATTTAGGACTAGTTAAGACAAAAAAATTACGTGATATTTGATATTGATATCGTGATATTTTTTCGCGATGGACAGCCAATCAAAATTAAGTGTAAAAAGTATAGTTACATTTTCTAGCCCGAACAGAGCGCTCTGATAGCACGAACAGAAAAGTGTACACTTTACACTAAAGTGTAGCTAGCACGACCCACAGAACATATTATTTACGACCAAACCTAGTGACTGTAGAGCAGTAGAGTAACATGTAACAGTACCTACATGTTACAACAGTAACAAATACTCTGAGGTATTGGTGGTGAGTTTAAATGGACGTATGTAAACTGCGCCAGCGGTCAATATTTTCTTGGTCGGTAGCTTAAGGACAACTAGTAAATTGCGCCAGCGGTTGGTGAGGGTAGCTTAAGTCGTAATACCCAAAGGGTGGTTAAATATATAATTATATAATCCCCACAGTGGCGCAGTTTTGTGAAGGTATATGGATGGAACTCACTGTTGGGGGGGGGGGGGGCAAATCGCTATAGTCGTAAATAACAATATTGATTTTGGTATAATTTCTAATAATCTAATTGTTTTTTTAAAAATAACTATAACCTACGTACAGATCTACCTTTTAATCAATATAGAAAACTATTTCAAAAAAACAAAAAAAAAGTTATTTTATTAATTTTCTTTTAATTATTAATAAAGATAAGAAATTTGTTAATAAATATCTGCAAAATGATGACATATACGTTTTAGAAAATCTAATCTACTCATTTCTTTCGATTGATACGATGCTATGTTGATTAATACTATCAATTTTAACGTAAACCGATATTTGCATATCCAACACAGCGTCCAAAAATGTGTAAAGATCTAGATAAGCTGTATGGAAATTTTTTGCAAAATAATTGTGGAAAGACTCGCACGCGTTAGTTGTTCGGAACATATTTGATGTATTCGATGCCCAAATTTTTGGGGGGAAGAGACAATTTTCTTGTATGTATGTATTATCTAAATACGAAGAATATTTAGAAAGTCTCGCATCTGCAGGCATAATTTGAATTAAATCTTCAGCAAAACTTTCCGAAACTTCTGTGGGATGTAAATACTGCAGTCCAAATGTCCATTTCAACCAATTTCCAATAAGTGAATTTTTATCTTGATAGTCAGTTGCAAGTCCAAATTCCTTAAGTTTTCGGTACCGAGCTTGACTTACGTGAAAACGACACCCTATAATTTCTACATTTTGCCAAACTTTCTTTATACTATTTTGAATAGCTTGCTCAAAATCGGCAACAATCGATGTAGGTTGAAAACGTAAATTATAATTTTCATTGCAGATATTTACCAACATTTGAAAACAATTGATATATGTATTTTCTAATTTTTTCGGTAGGAGACAAAATGCTAAAGAAATATATAACCATTTTTGAATCCGTGAATTGTAAATAACTGTTTAAACTATTTCGTACAAGAATTAAAAGTACCGTCCACATATATACTTTCTACATCGCATAAACACTTCAAATTGATTTCAGATGAAAATATAACTAAATGTTGAACGCTATCATTAACCATCAAAAAGTTCTCGCCGCGGTGTGTTCTGATGTCTATGGAGTCTAATGCAGAATGAACGTCATCAATAGAAGTTGGCAGGGGGGGTCGTTGTTTTCTAACTTCATTGTAGGCATTGCGCTTTATATTTGAAATATCAGCAACGTTTATCGAAACAGACGGATTTTCCTTTAAAACAGCATTGACAACTTTAGCTGGCGGTGCATGCCTCCAACCATCTTCTTGAACTTTCCGTTTTGTAGCTACACTTATTATTTGTCGATTTAACTTACCTTCATCTTCCACATGATTGTGATTTAAGTTTTCTCTAGTTTGAATACGACTCCCAGCTTCTCCTGTAGTGTGCAATGTTGCACTACATTTTTTATCAGTACATCGCCATCTTATTTCACCTGATTGTAAAGTGTTACTTTGACGAAACCAAAGAGTATGTATACATAGAGGGACAGCCATTAACAAATATTTGTCACAAGTTTTTGTTAATGGCTCTGCTACGCCATCTAGTAGACGGTGTGATCTCTACGTTTTAATTTTTAATTTATAGCTGATCCTTTATATACAGGGAGGTATTTTTGCAAAAATAAGTTTTTACATGTTAATTTCCCATGTTCAGCTAACTCATTCAGCGCCCTGTATATAGAAAACCAAAAATTAAAAGGTAGAGATAACCCCCTCCACTAGATGGCGTAGCAGAGCCATCAAGAAATACTTGTGACAAGTATTCCCATAAGAGCTGTCCCTCTATGTATACATACTCTTTGACGAAACTTAAAACCACCAACTACCAAAATCACATGTCCACGTTCGCTCACAATTTCTTGCATAATTCTAGCCGTTTTTAAATTATCTAATTCGCTTCTATTCTCTCTCTAACCTGGTTTCTGGTAAGTGTTGTTGAGACTTATATATAATAAAATTTGTTAGTTGGTAATTAATAGATTAAAAAGATTAATAAATTACTTCATAAATCAGTGAAACTCTACAGTGTGAAAATTCGGGCTAAACGCGCCCCTGTATAAAATAAAAATAACTTTTATAGGCCATGCTAATCCTATTATCAAACAAGCAAAGGATTATAATATAACAACCTTTTTTAGACCCAAATTTACGGTCAACCCTAAAAATTTTTGGCGCAATTTACGGGTAGGATCAGAAAAACCCCCAACCGCTGGCGCAATTTACGGTCCCCGGTTTAAATATATGTAAAACCAAAGAGTATGTATACACTCTTTGGTAAAACTTAACTCGTTTTTAAAAATCGGTTGAAGAACTAAGAAAAGTGATTGTTTATAACCAAATATGTATTGTGTTTTGGTCAACCAAGCAATTAAATTCACAGTTTGAGGTTATGTTTTCAATGTTTTTTGTAGTTTTTGCAGCAGCAAATAAAATCTTTATATTTAATATTTTAATATTTAATATAAGAATAAATCGAGTATTTTAAATAGAGGGATATAGAGTAAATTGGGTGATTATGCCTCGCTGGGTAATATGCCGCACTTCGGTATTTCTCGTGTAGTTCTACCAAATAGCTCTGAAGTAAGTGAAACTTGCACATGAACACTTGCTGGTAACTGTGTTATTGTAACACTTGCTTGTAATCAAAAATTTTTGCTTTTGTGGTTGAAATCAATATTTAACTAGAAAGTAAGTTAATAAAATTTTTGTAACACTTTATTAATGTCTTTGTAAATAGTTATTCATAATAGTTATTCAATAACAGCAGTGTGGCGTAAAACCTACACCGGCCGACTGGAAAGCGGGCAACCGCTGTTGAAATCCTGGTTGCGTCTAATAAACTGCTGTGATCTAAAGCCCAAAATATATCTGTGGGCTATGGGGAAGGCAACGGGAAACCACCCTATTAATTAAATTCCCTAGTACGTCATCTTGGCTTTAGCCATGATGATCGCCAACCTCCTGAAAGGAGAAGGCACTTAAAGAAGATTCATGTAATATTTACACCGTTTTTAATGTTCTTAATTAAATAACATTCATAACCTTACAGTTTTCATCAAAATACATAAACGCCAAGACTTCGTAGAATCGTTATAAATCATGAATATGCCTCATAATGTATAATAATTAAAACATTTGAGAAATATTAATAAATAAAAGTTGTTCATTGAAACTACATGTTGCCATATTTTCCCTAGGTTTCGATAGGTATATCAGAGTAAATGACTTTCGCTACAATGTCTGAGCTGTAGTATGCCACCAACGTTAAGTCTGTGCAAGGCATAGAAACAAAGTTCGACGTGTTTAAAAAACAAGTTGCCATATTACCCCTTTTACTCTATAGAAAAGTTTTCATAAGTATTTTGCTGTTGGCAAAATGTTTAAACGCACTGTTTATTATTAATATTGCATTTGATTACATACAACATGTAAATGTGATCCACACTTTATTTACGATTTCACCACTACGGGCGCGCTAGTAGTATTATTTTTCTTTACTCCCTCCATGCTTCTAGTCTATACCAATAGGGCAGTAAACTTGCTTTCGCAGATCATGCTATGGGCTTTATGGCAAGAGGTATTGCTACTAAATGAAAACAACCGATAGCATACTATTTTTGTGAGAATGGCATGAAGAGTGCACCCTTGGTAAAAAATATAAAATTAATTATCAAGGCTCTGCATGAAACAGGCCTAACTGTTGTGGCGACGATTTGTGACCAAATGTCAACAAATGTTGCTGCATATAAGCAGCTAAAAGAAGAAACTGACAGAGACTGCCTAATGCGAAACGAAGAAAATCGTTATTTTGGCTTTGTTGTGGATGGGAAAGAAGTTGTGCCATTATTTGATTCACCGCACTTGTTAAAAGGAATAAGGAACAACTTATTGAATGGAAAAATGAAATTTTCTTGTGCGTCGGACAAAGAACAAATTGCATCTTGGCAAGACGTAATCAATTTTTATGAATTAGATGAAAAACTTTCATCTAGCAGTTCCGATTCCGCTGATGGAGATTCAATTTTTGGAATTTGTGACGATATATCATCAATATTTAAATCGTGTAACAAACTTACCTATCAACACATTTATGTGGATAAGATGAAAAAAATGAAGGTATCGAATGCAGCTCAAGTTTTTAGCCAACGAGTTTCGAATGTTATGCGAATATTAACTAAAAATGGTATGTTATTTATGTTATTAATTTTGATAGTTTGTTCATTTTAATTTTTGTAGGTTGTAAACAATTGCCCAACACTGACACCGCTGACTTTTTACTATTCATTGATCAGCTCTTTGATAGTGTGAACGGTTTCAGTCGTGATGTAAAAAATGGCAAGAGGTTAAGATGTGCTATTACCAGAAATTCTCCTCATCTTCTCTTTTGGGAAAAGGCTGTTGTGGTACTAGGCAGCATAAAATTTTTTAATGATAAAAAAAAGAATTTGTCCCACCAACTGTTACGAATTGGATCAGTACCATAAAAGAACTTAAATATATTTAGAACAAGGTAAGTGGCAAAGGTTTTCAATATCTTTGCCTGAGAAATTTAAATCAAGATCCACTTGAAAATTTTTTTGGGGGTATTCGAAGTCATGGTGATCGTAACATCAATCCCACTTGTACATCTTTTGCTTCTTCATTCAAATTGCAATTGTGTATTTTCACAAAATTTTTATTTGAATAATATGTGCGTTATTGTATAAATAAAGGTACCAGAAAAAACATATAATAATTAAAAAATGATATATTTTGCTATTGATTATGCAAAATCATTTTGAAATTTCATTAAAACGCTCAATTTTAAACGAGAATCAAAACGCATTTTTGCGCAAACGCATAGGTGTGATGTACTTTATTTTATTATTAAATTGGTAATGGTTTATAGGTGTAAGCTGTATATTATAATATAGTTTAGTGCTTATTGTCAGATGTTAATTATAACAAATCGTAAGCGAATTACAAACAACGCAAATTTCCATCAAAAAGACTGTAAATAATTTACAGTCAGTCGATATGTATATTTAAATTTTAAAACCAGCTGTGCAGGCCATTTCGGAGTGAGAAATAATGGAACTGCTCCATTCGTTTGTTGTTACCGTCGTAAACATAGCCGTCAACAACTTGTGACGTAATCCGAGTTTTGTGTTTTCGCAGCATATATTCTTATTTAATTTATTTTTAAAATTACTCAGCCATAGGGTCTCAAAAAAATTTTTTTAATCAGCTCATTTATATGCTTGATAAAGTGTCTCCTTGCATACTTTTTAAAAAATGTGAAAATACCCATGTTTGCGCCACCTTTCAAATCCATTTCCGGATGCGCTTGGAGCAAGCGCAATGTGGGGTTGATAACAATCCGCCATATTGAAAACACTAACCAATTTTGTTGTAATACCAATTCTGTGTATTTTACCGGTTTTTTTTTGATTGTTTGTGACCAACCAACCCGATCACCAGCTGAATAATTATTGGAACATTTCACTACCAGTTATTAGTGCTTATCAGTGATTCCTATTGCTATCCTTTCCTTACCTTATGTTAGTTCCTACCAACCAAGAGAGAGGAGAAACAAGAAGATTATCTGGTAAGTCACTATATCTTTACCATCTGACACAATCGAGAAATTCCCCATACAGTCCACTGATTCTTTTCTCACCACATTTTATTTGGGGTGAGATTTGGCCCAAACAACCCAATTACTCAATAATTTTACATCATCTCATTCTCCCGGTGCTAATTGCGAATTGGATGAAAGCGAAGGGGCTTTGAATACCTTCGCCAACTTTATTACTGGTAATTCCAAAAACGAGATGCTGGAGGTTTCCGAACTTCCAAATGATGAGATCTTGCCAGTTGAAATTCCGGTTGGTGACGAAGGGGTTTTTAAGCAAGGAACACATGCTTACGTTGCAGGGTATATTGCCAACAGGGTAATTAAAATAATAAAATCATGCAAAATATGCAAATCCCAATTAATTGCAGAACAACAGCTACCAGAACATCTTATTATTACAGGTCGAGCATATGGGCCTAAGCAAAGAGTATGTATATATAGAGGGACAGCCATTAACAAATATTTGTCACAAGTTTTTGTTAATGGCTCTGCTACGCCATCTAGTAGACGGTGTGATCCCTACGTTTTAATTTTTAATTTATGGCTGATCCTTTATATACAGGGAGGTATTTTTGCAAAAATAAGTTTTTACATGTTAATTTCCCATGTTCAGTTAACTCATTCAGCACCCTGTATATAGAGGACCAAAAATTAAAACGTAGAGATAACCCCCTCCACTAGAGGCGTAGCAGAGCTATCAAGAAATACTTGTGACAAGTATTCCCATAAGAGCTGTCCCTCTATATGTACATACTCTTTGGCCTAAGTCATTACTATATCCTTCCTCATATTTTTTAAAAATATTTAACAATTCCATTTATGTTTTACATAATACATTACCTGCGATTTCTCATACTGGTAATGTAAAAAAGAAATTATTAACAATATGTAACAACCAGTGTTGACTTTTCTCATCTAACGTGTAATGATCATGATCTACCGAAAATTTTTAAAACTATAATTACAGATTTTTTTATTAAAATTTGGATAAAAAAAATTAATAAGACGTTGAAAGGATTGGGATCGGTCAATTTCAATAACAATACCGATCAAGTTCGGACAACGGCACACAAACGCTACCTCAAATTTAAGAAGAAATCAGAGAAAATAAAAAGAATGAAAGACCTTGTTTAAATTGTTATGTAATTTCATTACTTTAATTATTAAAATAAAATCATTTTCATTTAATTTATGTGTTTATAGCTATTATTACAACTAGGGAAATATGAATAGTATATTTCCCGAGGTTGGCTAGTTACAGTTCCGAGGGCAGAGCCCGAGGAATGTATTAGGCTACCAAGGGAAATGTATTCATATTTCCCGTGTTGTAATCAATAGTTTTCTTCTGATTGAAATATTATTAAAAAAACTCGAATTAATTATGTCAAATCAACAATTTTTAAATTAGCAATAACTCCAGAACGGCGCTAGATATCGAAAAACTGAGCAAAAATTCTCCCCCCCCCCTCGCATCGTACTCACCCTATGTGAATTACTGGTAGGAAAGCGTATGCAAAAATTTAGATCGATCGCGCGCAAAAAAAATCAACTCAGAAACAACAATTTCATATTGCTAAGGACAGTGTTTGTATAATTCATGGTTGTCTGCTTTGATTTTTGCGTCTTGTCATTAATAATATTAATGAAATGTCGAATTACGTGCTCATTCAAGCGGAGAAAGCGCGTGAATGTTTGGTTCCCTCTAAATCTAAAGCTGCTTACACTAAAGCCTATGAAGACTTTCAGGAGTGGAAAAGAAAAAATTTGTTGAAAGGTGTCGACGAAAATATTTTGCTAGCCTTTTTTGAAGAATTGGAATGTTGCTCTGATTCTTGTTAGTTTTGATGTATGACTAATTTATTCTATTCGTAGTCGCAAAAATATTCACCAAACACTTTGAGGCCGAAATTATCGATGCTAAGGACAATGTTGCATTTAAAAGAAAAAATTGATATTAAAATTTTTATAGTGAAATATGACGTTTCATATTTCCCTTGGGCCAATATGATGTGACGTTTCATATTTTCCTTGGGAAATATGAGTGCGTTATGACATATTGTAACTAACGCGATATTGCACTATATTGTATCAATCAGAAGAAAATTGTTTTAATCTGCTTTGATTGTTATTTGCACATTGAAATTGCGAGTATTATTTTTAAGTTTTTTCACAAACTTAAAAATAATATTTGTAATTTCAATGTACAAATTTCAAGTTTAATAGTGACATTCATAATATTTAAAATTCGCGCCAAAATCCTCGCTTCAGTTTTAGTTCTCACCCCACACACTTTGGCGCTGCAATATGTCCCCAAAAAAAGACGGAGAGTTGGCCATCTATATTACTCTCTCTTATCTATGGTTCCACTCTCCCACTCCAAGATGGCCGCCGAACATCTGCTTGGTGGTATGCTGTGCAGTGTTGCCAATTGTTGGGTAATTCCCCAAAATGTGGGTATTTTCTACTCATTTGGGTACTTTGTTGGGTAACGCTAATTGTTGAGTATTTTTTAGGGATAATCGCCAATATAAATACAAAATGCATTTTCGGTTTTTGGTGTATATTTCGATATTGAAATTGTATCCAATAAACAGTTCCAATAACAGTTTATATACATCAATTCCATGGCTTCCAGGTAAAAAGAGATAAGTAGGGTCGACACGACAATCAACATATAAGCCGACAAGGTAAATAACAATAAAATTACGAAAAGTAAATTTGGAAAAAAAATTTTTCCTATTTTAAAATAAATCTATTTACCTATTATATTTTTAAAATTCAAATTTACTTTCAAATTTTTGTTTTCTTTTGAACATTTCTGGGGAGGAGGGGGGGGCACGTGCCCCCAGGTGCCACGTGATTTAAATTTTTAAATAAATTTTTATTTTACTTTGAAAAAAGTTATTTGGAAGTTTCTATGCTTTGTGAAATTAGTAGTTAAACAGTTACATCTTCATTAATATTAATAAATTAATAATTAAAATTTTCTATAAATAATTAAATTAATAATAAAAAAAGTAATCAAAGTAATAAAATTTAATTTTTGATTTTAGGGGATGTTTTGGGGGTTTTAGAAATGTAGGTTGGGTAAATTGGGGATTTTAAAATCTTCGGTAGGGGAAAACGCATGTTTACGATTGGCAACACTGATGCTGTGGTATGGTTATTTAAATTTGCCATAAGATAGAATTCTAACCAGTTCTTTTAGCATTTTTAGGTTTTATGACACGGTGGTGATTGTTTTATAATAAATGGAACTACTAAAATTCACAATACTTACAAATAATTGAATAATTTGTACGTTATTAAATTTTTGAAAATTATTAGCCTTAAATATTAAAAGTTAGGTACAATAATTTGAAATAAATTGCTTTAAATAAAAATAAACAACATTTCAGCTGTTTATTAATTATGCATTTTTGTGTTTTTGAGTACCTAATTTACATAAATACATTCAGATTTGGTGAGAAAATAATCGTAACTAGCACAGTTCAGGAGTTTACTAAAAAATGTAAAAATTAAGTCTTAACAATCAGCAAATCTTCTAGTCGTATATGCTTTAAGCCCGGCAGATACAAACTTCGTCCAAGTTTGAAAATTCACTACCTCTAACTCAAACTGACGAGAAACCATTTAAATTAGATATTTTCTATTTTGATTTGGTTATAAGTTTAATCATCAATTTAATTTTACTGTACTTTTTATTTTGTAAATATTTGACTTTGTTTAAAGGCAAACCGGTAGAAGTTGAAGAATAACAAATTCTGGTTGTATAGCCCTGGTATTTCAACATGAACTGGAAAGTCAAACAAATTACTGAAACACAAAAATGCTGGCAAATAATTACAAAACATAACAGCTGAAATGTTGTTTATTTATTTATTGCAATGTATTTCATTTAAATAACTGTTAAAATTATGAAATTATTGTAATTTTTAATATTTCAGGTTAGAAATTTTGAAAAATTTAATAACATACAATTTATTCGAATTATTTCCTAGTATAGTGGATTTTAGTAGTCCAGTTTATTATAAAACAATCACCACCGTGTCCCAAAAGCAGAAAATGTAAAAAAACTCATTAGAATTCTTTAATAAATACAATTTTATAACGAAAACACTTCAAGCCTTAACAAATCTTATGGCGAATTTAAATAACCATACCACCAAGCAGATGTCTTTATTAATTAACCCTACAGTGCATAGTGATGCATATATGCATCACTTACATTTAGGCTTATATAAATTTGTTTTGAAAACATTTTATATCGCAAATGCATGCTGTATCTAATATGAACCTGTAGCCTCCTAATGAAAACATGAAAACACAAAAATAATGAAATTACAACCAATTTATGACCATACGAATGTGAAATGTACGAATTTATGAATTCCAGCTATTTTGTAAAATGATAACGCTTGTTATGTATTAAAGGTATGTATATTTTTTACTTTTTTGTTTTTAACGGCAATCAAAACTGTTCTAAAAATTTTCATAAAAGTTAAATATTACTATTATTTCATGCCCTACAGCATAGGGATGCAAATTTACATCGCCCAATATGTTTAATAAAAAACTATGAAAATTTAAAAATATATTTTTTTTTTATTTTTCCCGTAATGTAATCATTATTTCTTCTTAGTTTTTAAAGTTTATTTTACAAAATAAAATGTCATGCATTGTAGGGTTAAAGATTATCTTTATTAATAATAAAAAGAAAATTAATAAAATAACTATTAAAATAAACAACTTGAGTAGCCTACCGGAATACAAAATTAAGGAGCAGGTATTATTCACTTAAAAGCCAAATTTAATTCAGGAAAATATTTTTATTAATAAATCAATAAATAAATCTATTAATAAAAATATTTTCTGTAATTAAATTTGGCGTTTAAGTGAACAATACCTGCTTCTTTAAAATAACTATATAGTAATTTGCCTCCACCTTTCAATCAATTATTATTAGACATAATATTAAGCATCGTTATCGTAACTTTGAAGATGTCTTTTTTTATTTTTTTTTTAAATAGTTTTCTATATTGCCTTAGAAATGATGTCAAAAAGGTAAATCTGTACGTAGGTTATAGCTACTTTTAAAAAAAATTTAGATTATTAGAAATTATACCAAAATAATATTGACAAAACTGCGCCACTGTGAGGATTATATAATTATACTATATTTACTACTGCTATATTATATTATACTATATTTATATCGGGGACCGTAAATTGCGCCAGCGGTTGAGGGTTTTTCTGATCCTACCCGTAAATTGCGCCAAAATTTTTTAGGGTTGACCGTAAATTTGGGTCTAAAAAAGGTTGTTATATTATAATCCTTTGCTTGTTTGATAATAGGATTAGCATAAAACTCCCATAAGAGCAATGTTAATTTTATTAAATTTTTGACATAGTGTTTTTAAAGTTGCTGCTACTCAGAAACGGCGCAACAAAATAGAAAAATGTATAGAAACAAAAATAAAGGGAATGAAATTTGCAACAAAAAATATTTGAAACATTTTGCTTATAAAATCGATTTTTATATGAGAAAAAGGATCATGGAAATGTCCGTTTAACATAGGAGTGTATTTATAATTTCTGGAGCCACTGTACATACCAAAATTCAGATCTTTACGAATTAATGTTTTTATTTGCCGAAAATTGATCTAAATTGACTGCACTAAACGTGATAAAGACATAACAAAAAATTCAAAAGTTTTAAATTACGGGGTATAGCAGGCTCAATAGACATTCTACCTCGATTGTCCCCAAACGTTAATTTTGCAATTTCTTCTCTTATTCACAGTAGTACTACAACCCAAGGTGGGTTTTGGCCACGTTTTGGCTGACCACCTCATTGTATGAAATACAAAAATAAATTAAAATTTCAACTATTAATTTTAAAGCTATATATAACGATCTTTTTCCAGTAAAACACATAATAAAAAATGGTGACATATTTACATTATCGTATAGGTATTTTATTATTTATTTTATTATTATATACAAAATAAGGTACCTACTGTATTATGTATTTGAATTTAAATTATTACTGCTACGGTTGGCTATGTAATGATTGATATGTAAATGATTAATGAATGATAGTGTGAACGTCACCAACTGTACAAGTTTACATGCCAGGTACTACAGACGGAATCCAACACACAGTAGTTGAAGTGTACCAAGTGCCTTGTTTAGGTAAAATGTGTTAATGTGTTATTGTACCTCTTTTAGGTTACGTTGTAAATAGAAGTTATTATTTATTTATTATTTTATTTAATAAAGTTAATGTATACAGTTATTTTATCTTGGGAATACATTACACCTACCTATGCAAAAGTGGATAAGGGTTAAAATTATACGTAAAAGAATTGTTACATAATTTTTATTATTAAAGCGATTAATTATAGCCATAATTATTATGACATCAAATTTGCTGAATACTTGAGTATTTAAAATATCCATATAGTATTACACATAATATAATAATTACAATAATTACTAATTATAATTAGTAAAATTTAGTTTTTTAATTGTGAAAAATAAAAATAGTTAATTATTTGACAATTCTAATGCAAATACTGCTTAATATAGGTAATCTACATCATATCTAAAGTAAGTGAAATAATTTTGATAGTAACATTTTGTTATTAATACAAAATATCTCATTTGATTTTCATAATAGATCTTAACACTTTTCAATAAGTAAATACATAGAATTAAAATGTAAGACCAGCTTCAGCATACGAGATAAATATTTTTTCAATTGAATTTATATATGCAGCCGTTCGTAAATCTAATCCCAGGTTGAATTTTGTTGACGTTTTCATAATAGCCTATACAAATAAATAGAGAAAATAAAGTTGTATGTATTACAAACATTTTAATTAAACATTACCCTAGCCGAGCGTTCCATTGTAAAATCAAGCCCAGAATGCACTATATCCTTTTCGGAAGCACCAGAAATTCTCTTTTGAAAAGCTTCTGAAGGTGTAACATTTATACGGCCGCCTGCACTACCAAAACGACGTTCCAAAGATTCTTGCACCGATGCTAAAAAAGAAAATTCAATTATTAATATCACCAATTTGATATTAGTTTCATTTGAATTATGTGTTGTGCTTTGGATCTCCCAATAAACTATGGAGCGTTTATATATGAGTATTCACAATTAAATGAATCATTACTGTAATAATTTGTAATGATGTCGAACTCATTTTGTTATGCAAGCTAAATTTTTCAAAAATTAGATTCCGAAACCTTTCACAGGCCACAAAACTTATTAATTTTTTATTTTTGTTAATAAAAAGTGATATTTTTGTAGTTGTAAAATTGATAAGTTCAATCATTAGTTATGTAGGTTAAATTTTGGTGGTTGATGTGTTCCTTTGGCTATTTCTATTTTTTTCAAATTTTCCATTTATTTATTATAAAGCCAAGTCTCGTTTATATGTTATATTAATTGCAAGTCCTGCCTTTATAATCGAGGGTTACATATTGTCATGTTATTTTGAATTTTTATTTTAATTTTGGAAGATATTGTGGTTTTTGATGCTAACTGAAAATAAACCATTGTTTATCTATACCTATATGTATATAGATTATATAGATGTTTATCTATATCTATATATATAGATAAACAATTCTAAAACTAACATCTCCATGTGGTTCCTTAAGTGTAAAAGCTTTTGGTGGTTTGTTACCAATTTAAATGAATATCTAAAGATGAGCGGACATAACTTCACATAAATATCTAAAATAATCATTTTACGCTAGTTGGACAGCTATGGTGCCGCCGCCTAAGCGGTGATTTTGTGCATAAATTAGGTGAGAATCTGGCCATAATTGACCAGAAGATGGCGCGGCGTACGCCTTTTTGGGATATCCAATTAGTGTTTAGCATTATAAAGTTTAGGTTTTATGTACAAAACTGTTAAATATTTCAAATGATATTTGCCGCTAAAATTTAAATTAAGGAAGTGATTAAAAATCACTGAATGTTGGAAAGAAGAGTTGGCATTACAGAGATAAGAGGTGTGGAGGTGACATGGTGGACGTTCATGTAAAAATCGAAGAAAGCGTGGAGATTCTCGCAATCAGAAGTTGATTTGTATCGAATAGTGTGATTTTTATGTTTTACTGATTACTTTGGATGTAAAAGAAAACATTCGATTGATGTTTTCGGGTTTTTTTTTGGTTGTTTGATGAGTTTATGTATTTTCAGCAGAATTTTTAACCTTCGCCCGTCCGACGGACGATTAAGGATCCATGATTAAAGGAAACATCAACACAATTTCATTAGACCATCTTAAGTGAGAGCAACTATAGTAAACTCTTTCTTAGCAGACAGAACATAAATGGACATCTTTTTATTATGCAAGCAAATTTTAGAAACCGACAAATGATTTTAATAATATAAGCTTCCCTGTTTAACAGACACCTCTATAAAGCTTACAACCTTGGTTGAGAACGAGGGAGCTCATTGTCTGGTTAATTCTTTAATATATGATTACGTCACAGAGGCTATAATAAAAAAAAAATGTGTATGTAATAAAATAAAGTAAAATTTACCCAAAAGTTGATAATTTGATTCACGTTCATATTTAAAAGTCAATCTTCCATATGAAACATGATTTAAATTTTTCAGCCATTCAAAGAATGATACAGTCACACCACCAGCATTAACGTATAAATCAGGAATAACTAAAATTTTTCGATCAAGTAAAATTAGATCTGCAGCTGGTGTTGTTGGTCCATTAGCTGCTTCCGCGATAATCTAAACAAAACAAAATATTTTCAATGCACATATTCGATTTAAGTACTTTTATTTTTTATTGTTAAAATAAAATAAATAATAACTTAGTCGTGGATAAGTTCTGTTTCAGTTAAAGTATCGCTAAGTTTCAAGTCCAGGTATGGTCTATCCCACGAGAGCTCGAGTGTGACTAGCACTTGAAAACTATCCGAAAAATATAAAATATTCATATTTAGTGATATTCTTTTACTAAGAAGTAATTACTAGTAAATTACTACTAATAAGTACTAGTAAGTAAATACTAAAAAATAATTTTTAAAATCTAAATATTTTGTTTCAGTACGAGTCACATTCGAGTTCTAGTGGAACAGATTATATCAAATTAGGGAACGATTTGCGGGTGGTATAAAAAAAGTCCAATCATAAGTAGTAAACATGATATTATAACTTATCAGTAGAGTCCAGATTATATGCAGTAAAAAACTGGTCATAATATATGCACCAACATATCGTATGCAGTAAATATTTATAAAAATATGCTTTAAAATATGCAGTAAAATTCAAAATATGCTAAAAAAAACGTCAGTTATGAACAAAAGGCATTTATTACATAATTTAAATTAATAATATATAATATATATGATTGAACATTGATTTTAAAGGAATACATAATTAAGTGTTTTTCCAAATTATCCAGAGTACATTTTTTAAATTTTTTTTTAAATTAAAAATTTTAAATTTAAGTTTTTCAATTTTGGTATTATTTGATGATCGATAAAATAAATAAAAATAAAGCATTAAATTCTCTATTCAAAATTTTATTAATTCTCTATTAATTCAATTCTCTATATCCTCCATTTTTTTCCAAAACAGCATTTAACTTTGATTTTATTCTGAGTCCTACTGGGCTTTTAGTATCATATGATTAAATTTTTAACAATTTCAATTGACTTGCTTAATGGTAGTCGTTCCTCAAATTTTGAAATTGAATTTGTTATGCAAAATAAGTTTTCTTTTATACAGCTTAATTTTTTGGGTAAATTGGGGTGTTTTATAATTTGTTGGTATTTCTTAATGGCAATAGATGAGTCCTCATTGAATTCGTTTACCACAGTTCATCAAAACTTTCTAAATTTTCCGAATAAAAAAATGCTGCGTTTGACCATGTACACCAACATGTTGATATTAGTGTGGAGGAAAGTGGAGTGTTGGATAATCTGCTTTTATATGCCTCAATTTTTAAAACTTTTCTTGCTTCAGTCATTTTAAATTATTTTTCAAATCTTATAAATAATTCTATAAATTATTATTTTAAATAATAAGGGTTCTCCAGACCTTAATCCACTGGATCACAAATTGTGGTCGGTACTCAAAAAAAGCTTGCAGTAAACTCAACCAAAATATTGAGGTGCTAAAACGCGATTTGGTGACGGCATCAGCAACAATACCCATGAAAATCGTGCAAGCCGATTTTTATATAAAGACGACTGGGAAAAAAAGGGAAACATTTTAAATAAATTTAGTTTTAATTGATTCTTAGACTAAGAGCAGGGAGGTGGAGTCAAGAAAAATAATACTACTAGCGCCCGTAGTGGTCAAATTGTAAATAAAGTGTGGAACACATTAATTTACATTTACAATAAACAGTGTTTAAAAATGTTTCCAACAGCAAAATACTTGTGAAAAAATTTCTATATATCTCTCTATTTAATAAACTCGATTTATTCTTATATTAAATATAAAGATTTTATTTACTGCTACAAAAACTACAAAAAACATTGAAAACATAATCTGAAACTGTGAATTAAATTGCTTGGTTGACCAAAATACAATACATATTTGGTTATAAACAATCACTTTTCTTATGCTCATATCTATAGTCGATACTTCGCCCGATCTCGGACTTGAGTCAGATGTCGGACTTAAGTACGAAATCGACCAATCAAAATAAACAATTTTGTACTTAATTAAGTCGTGCTTAAATTTTGCTGGAGCCAAGCATCGGTACGGGCATTAGTTCTTCAACCGATTTTTAAAGACGAGTTAACTTTTAGGTACATATATTTAAACTCACTACATACCTCAGAGTAACCATGGTACTATTACTCTACCATGAGAGTAACATGTACATAACAGAGTACATATTACTCTGTTCCAAGTCTATAATAATATTAAAAAATGAAATTAACAAAATTGGATTTTTTTATTTCTAAAAGTTGAATAAAGCGTCATTAACATGGTACAGAACTTATGGAACGACTTAGGTATACATATGTATATAATAAATATATATATAGGTGTATCTACTATCTACTCCTAATTAAACTGTTTAATAATATAAATTGACATTAACTTGAGAAAAACAAGAAATTTTTGTCTTACCTTGGCATTAATTTTTGCAGCATTATCTTTATTAATGACCTTTTCAATTGCAGCTGGCACAAGAATATCGCACTTCTCATATAAAAGATTTTCTCCTTTGTAAGCTTCAGCTTTTGGAAATCCAACAACAGTACCTTTTGATAAACGGTATTCTTCCAATTCCTTAAAAAAAATTAACATCATATTAAATTAAAAAACCTTATAATTTATGTGGCTTGGTCGAAAAAGGGCCTATCTTAAAAAAATAATTTTTTTTTGAATTTTAGTAAAAGTTAAATCGTTTCTGTTCCCGTTCCCGTTTATTGTGAATGAAGCCACCTAAATACATGTATTTTATTTTTTTACTGTTCCCGTTACTGTTACAGACCAATTGTGTATGAGCCTTTAGAAAAGAATCATGAGATGCATGCTTAGCTTGGGTTAGCGAGAGTTCTGCAGACCTCATTTTAAGAACCATGGCATTCTGACTGTGCCTGGATTATTAAATAACAATAATTAAATATGCACTTTTCCTATAATTGTTTTTAATGAGATTTTCACCTTACTGCAGTTTCGTCCTTTTTTAATTCAGGGACGTTTTCAGAAGTTGTACGTCAAATATAAAAAAAAACATATAATTATAATATAAACCTATACTTATTACATATTGTGTGTTCAAGAACAAAAAAGAGTGTATTAAAGTATCGAAAATCCACTCTTATAATACACGCAGGTACTAGAAAGTATATAATAAACTTATCATCTCCTAGGCATCACCTGAATCAAGAGGTGAGGAAATGTTCAACTCGTTGCCTGAAGGACTTAGAATCGAGAGAAACTTGTAGTATACATAATATAGAAGTAGACTTAAAGACATTTTAGTGTCTCAAATTAAATTTTTTTTTATCATTATTATTATTGATGTAAACTGACATATTCCATAATTTGAATTAATTTTGATTTGGTAGCGATTTGAGTTGCATGAGTTTAGAAAAGAGGCCAAAAGGCCTAAACCGTAGTCCTTTCATGAAGTGAATTATAAAATAGTTTTATTTCAATTGGATGTAGTTATGCAGAAACCTACCAACCCAATAAAACACTTATTGAGAAAATAAATAAAAAAGATTTAATTTTAAAAATCAGATTGGATAGAAGACTGCAAAAGACAGTTGTGAAAATGCTTTTATATCCATAAGTCAATTATTTCTACGTTACTTTTTACTACTACTTTACTACTATAATTCCCGATTTTGTACAAAAATACTCAAATTATGTGGGTTGGTAGTTTTTTATACATAATAATGCATATCTACATAAAATCTCTATTAGATTGTTAAAGTTTTTCTCAAGTTTTGCAAGTCAAAGAATAGTTTTGTAATTAAATAATTTTTTTTAAATTGTGGGTTGGTACGTTTCTGCTTATAACTACGTCTAATTTTATTAGTTTTGATTTATTGGATCATCCTCATTAGTCCACGGGAATTAGACGAAAATAGAGGCTTTGAGGCAAATTTTTAGTACAGCATAGTGACCTATCAAAACTTGTAGGTTTTGACATTTGAAAACTTTCTATCACAACCCGCAGTGTCGCGGAGGGTGGGAATATGACGTAATATGTATATATATATATATCAATTTTCACCTTTTTTTAAAGGTTTTTCGCATTTTAAAAGAAAATTATAGGTTCTAGTGAAAAATAACAAGAGAGAAAAGTTGTAGAGCAGTAAATTTCCCTTTGGTTAGGCCCTTATTTACTACAGTGCGCAGAAAAACATAAATATATATTTTTTTTGGCTTATTGACATTTTAATTAGAAATTATGCCTTTTTATAGAAACTAACATCCAAGGAAGGTTTTGGAGCGACAAATTTGTTATTACGTTTTTTGCTCCCTTTTTCGAATCCGCATAGTTTCGCCGTTAAAGTGTACGCAAGTATGATTATGGATGTTTTTCAGCAATTCTTAGGATTTTCATTGGAAATTATGCCTTTTTTGTAAACTAAGGGTTGTAATCTATTCATGATTTGCTTTATTTTATCGTAACGTATTTTCATTTATCTCATTTGAATCGCTCATTTGTAGTTGCAGTAAAACATTTGAATACTGAATGAAGGCGGCTCTGAGTTTAATTGGCGTTTGAAAACTTGAAATTAAATTTTTAAGTTACTCAACCTTTCAGATGAATTCCAAAAGAGGACGTGGTATGCTTTTTCACTTTCCAAAGTTTTAATCACATACTTTTATGCGGAAGTTTGCAGCCATGCATCGGCACTGCGGGTTAATTCGTACCTGATGAAGAGAAATCTCTACGGAGTAATCTCGAAACCGTCGGTAGTACGATAAAACCTAGTGGTCCATGTGATGCGTGTAAAGCGTGTAAAGCTATCTGCGTGTATGTTTTTTGACTGGGGATTGTGATTTTGCAATCACCCCACGTTGCTCATTGGTAACGTATTGTGAAAGGAGTATCTATCATTGGATAGATCTTCACGGCCGAAATCCACTTATAGCTATATTTTTTTATAGTTTTACTTTTATATTTACTCAAGTTACTCAACCGACTTTGAAGAGCTACGAAAGAAGTAGGCGCGCCAGCAAGCATTCATCTTATGACATCCAAACTATAGTAGAGGATGCCAAACCAGAGAAACAAGAAAACTTTTTGGGAAATGGACACAACAAAAATTTATTAATTGCTTTTTTGATGGCAGAAATTGTCCGAAGAAATAAATGTGGCGTTGAAATGACTGCATTTCAGGCTGACGAAGACGCAGATTCGATGATCGTCGAGGAGGCGTTGAAAAAATACAGTCACAATACGACATGCTATATCATTGGCGAAGATATCGACTTAATTCTCCTTACTCAATTTGGAGCTAAGGATTGTAACGTATACCGGGTGCTGAATGAGTTAGCCGAACATAGGAAATTAACATGTAAAAACTTATTTAAGCAAATTCTTGCTTCCCTAATTATTTTAGAGAAAAAATGAAAGACACAAAAATAATGCAGATATATAAGCTACAAATGATAAGAGCATTAGATTTCATCTAACTTTTACTTAAAAAGCCAAAAAATGCTTTCGAAATTGTTAAAAGTTTCATTTATCGGATTGCCCATGAGAGTTTCCATGGTAATTATTTTGGAAAATATAAATTAAATTTATTACATGGCCATTTTTAAGTAAAAGCTAGATGAAATCTAACGGTCTTATCATTTACAGCCTATATTTTTGCATTATTTTTGTGTCTTTCATTTTTTCTGTAAAATAATTAGGGAAGCAGGAATTTGCATAAATAAGTTTTTACATGTTAATTTCCTATGTTCGGCAAATTCATTCAGCACCCGGTATATCTCTAAAATGGCCGTATGCACCAACAACAAATAGCAATTTGTCGAATAAAAACAAAATTTTGCATTGTAATAATGTCATTTTATTCGACAAATAGTGCTATTTGTAGTTGGTGCATACGGCCATAAATATAGTACAAATGATAAAAAATATATGTATTATAATCCACGTGATTTGAAATATCCACATTTGCGTGATATAATTCTATTTCTTCACGCATTTTGTGGATGTGATACGACGTCCAGTTTCCAATAATATTGGCAAATTGAAATTTTTTGACATTTTTAAAGACAATTTGGCTCTATCCAAATCTGTTGAAGTATTTAACGAACCAGATGCCGATAAAAACATACTATACAAAATTGCAAAAAAAATTTCCGCGACACTGCGGGTTGTGACAGAAAGTTTTCAAATGTTAAAACCTACAAGTTTTCATAGGTCACAATGCTGTACTAAAAATTTGCCTCAAAAAATCTAATTCCCGTGGACTACATGGCACACTACAAAGATGCACAAAACAAGAATTAACTATAAATAATGCCAAATTTTTTAGTGTAAAACTGCAAATTTTCTTAGTCGGTTATTCTTATAGTATTATGATACTACATAATTACAATATGTATTATAACAAATTCCGTCATCTTTTGTAATATATTTTTTACTGTTAATTTACCTTAGGATCAATACCATTTGGATTGAATATAGAGCCATCGTATTCAACAATTCCAATACATTTTGCACCTGTACGATGAAAATATCTCATTGTATGTAAACCCACATTACCAAAACCTTGAATAATATAAGTTTTTCCGGCCCAACCAGGAGTTAAGTCAATCATATTCATAAAAGTTGATTCATTTATAAAATTATCTACTCCATGAAAAACACCTCGACCTGTAGCCGATACGCGACCGTGAATACCACGTTGATTAACAGGTTTACCAGTAACACAAGCGTGAGCATTGATATCAGTATAACCAACAGTTCTTGCAAAAGTATCAGCTATCCATGACATTTCACGTTCTCCTGTTCCCACATCAGGTGCAGGAACATCGATACCAGGCCCTAAAAAAGTTAATAATCCATAGGTATATAGCATACAAACAAAAATGTGCAAAAAGTAAAAATCGAATATAAATCATACCAGTAGGTGCTTTAAAAATACAAAACATGCCAGGAAAATGTCTCACTTTACTCGGAGTTCTAAAATACTCGGCACAAAGTGCCTCGTATTTCAACATTGCTCCTCGTCAGTAATTTATCATTTTCATGACTTTTATATAAATAACTATTATATAACAAGGAAACCACGGGATAAGCGAAATGTTTAAAATTCTTATACTTATTATAGTACACAAAGGCTAGAGGTAGATTTTCACTAAATATATCAAAATAATGGCACCAGATATTTACAAAAACTCGAGAAAATTGAATTTGAAAAATTATAAAATCAGGCTGTATAAACTAAACATCAAGCATTTCATAACTATTCTAGTAGCTCAGTTGGATGTGCTCTGGATTTATAAGTCAGAAGATAGGTGGTACGATTCCCTATAGCGCTTAATTTTTTATTATGCAATTTCTTAAATTTATGATAATTGATAAATATTTATACAGTAGAATCCACTTAATGTGATCACTTCGCGCCAAGAACATTTTAATAATATTAACTGATAACTGATAATTGATAACAATTAGCGAAATTTAGAAAAAGGTGAATTTTAGAAGACTTGAATTAGAACAAAATAGAAGAAAAAAAGAAAGAAAAAGTGGCCGGTTTCCAAAAAAAATCATCACAATAACCGACTGATAACAAGCGGATTCTACTGTACATTGTTTTTATAGCTATTATTACAACTAGGGAAATATGAATAGTATATTTCCCGTGTTGTAATCAATAGTTTTCTTCTGATTGAAATATTATTAAAAAAACTCGAATTAATTATGTCAAATCAACAATTTTTAAATTAGCAATAACTCCAGTACGGCGCTAGATATCGAAAAACTGAGCAAAAATTCTCCCCCCCCCCTCGCATCGTACTCACCCCCTGTGAATTACTGGTAGAAAAGCGTATGCAAAAATTTAGATCGATCGCGCGCAAAAAAAATCAACTCAGAAACAACAATTTCATATTGCTAAGGACAGTGTTTGTATAATTCATGGTTGTCTGCTTTGATTTTTGCGTCTTGTCATTAATAATATTAATGAAATGTCGAATTACGTGCTCATTCAAGCGGAGAAAGCGCGTGAATGTTTGGTTCCCTCTAAATCTAAAGCTGCTTACACTAAAGCCTATGAAGACTTTCAGGAGTGGAAAAGAAAAAATTTGTTGAAAGGTGTCGACGAAAATATTTTGCTAGCGTTTTTTGAAGAATTGGAATGTTGCTCTGATTCTTGTTAGTTTTGATGTATGACTAATTTATTCTATTCGTAGTCGCAAAAATATTCATCAAACACTTTGTGGCCGAAATTATCGATGCTAAAGACAATGTTGCATTTAAAAGAAAAAATTGATATTAAAATTTTTATAGTGAAATATGACGTTTCATATTTCCCTTGGGGCAATATGATGTGACGTTTCATATTTCCCTTGGGAAATATGAGTGCGTTATGACATATTGTAACTAAGGCGATATTGCACTATATTGTATCAATCAGAAGAATAGTATATTATACATCATGGGACTAAGGTGCTGCTTTTCATCCTACGTGCAAAGGTTTTTGCACGAGGTGTTAACCGAGTGCAAAAATCGCACACGGGATGAAAAGAACCTTAGTCCCAAGGTGTATATACTATTTTTCACAATTTCGCTGAAAATGCTGAATTACATTGGTTAACTAAATTCGAGATTTTGAAATTGCTATAACTCGAAAACGGCGCTAGATATCGAAAAACTAAGCAAAAAATTTACCCCCGTTACAGTAACCTTCAGCGATTTGTCGTAAGAAGCTATATGCAAAATTTCAGATCAATAGCGCGCAATAATGGCGCGGAAAAAAAAGTATTACTTTAGTCCCGCAAAAGCGGGAATAAAGTGAGCACTTTACTCCCGGAATTGTGAAAAATGTATTATAAGCTCACATTGTGTTATTCTCGCGTGCACATACCACTTGAAAAATTTTTGGTTTTAATTGGACTTTTTACACTGATAGAAAAACAGTCCCTTTTTTTTCGGTTTTCAGATTTTGACGAAAATATCCGTTTTGGGCGATAGTAAACTCAGCGTTTAAGTAAAGTTAACCACCGGAAAGTAGATATTTCAACGAACAAAAAGCTCACCGACTTTTTTAAAAAAGCTGATATTTTGATATCAGACTTTTCGATTGAAAATTAGGGTGCTTTTTCGATATTAAGTCAAAATAAGGTGAAAAAATGAATATTTTAAATCAAAAAAGTTACAGTGCATTTGGGACATTAAAAAGTAAGTTTTCACCAAATTTCGTGAAAAAAATTTTTTTTTGTAAAAGATAAAAATAAAAAACCAAAAACTTGGTTATTTGAATTTTTCACATAAATTTTGAGGTTATGTGAGAAATTGTAAATAAAAAAGTTATAGATCTTTTTATTACCTACAACTTTGCTATGGTCGTAACCATTTTAACTCGAGCATGACTAATCGCTTTATGCAATGAGATCCAACGCATAAAATTTGGTTATCTTTGTCATGCGCATACAAGAAGTAAATATCAGAAAAGTGACAGAAAATAAAAATACTTCGAATTTTGCGCTTTTCTTCGCTGAGTCATGCGCGACTTAAAATGGTTACGTCTATATTTAACTTCTTTTCGTAGGACTTGTAGTTTTGTCGAAAATCGAGATAAACCGTTTTCACCCTTAAAATCTCACCCCCTACCCCTTCCCGAACTCAGATCGCCCGTAAATTATTTTTCCTTTAATTTTTGTTATATTCTCTTCCTTTTCCAATGGGTTTCATCTTACTATAATTTGATACTCTTTTGACCATTTTCAAAGGGATTGGCAGTGGTCTATAATCTCCTGCTTACGATCTAAAGAAGTATATGTAGGTATAAGTAGGTTGGCCATTGTTAAATGAGTGCAAGTGAAGTTTACAATCTGTTCTGTGATTTTTGTCCATCTTTTTACTAGGTGTCTGAGGGGAGTTTACATGTCTTGGAGCAGAATTTACGTTATCTCCCAACAGTTCTTATTATAACTGTTCAGTTTGTTAAACTTGAAAAATATAGATTAGACCATAGATACAGAAAAATTTCAAATAAAGCCCAGATTATCAGATAATTATATTTTGTATTTTACTATATAAAAAGAATTTTTGTTTCAAATTCTAGTTCGTTAAACTGATAGTAGTTTTTAAATTTAAAACATGCAGACAGATGGACGGATACGGGACCAGAACATAAGGCTCCTTACTATACTTCGTGTAGAAGCCGAAAATGCTTGACTTTAGTGTATAATAGCCAATTTAAAGGTTTCTAAACTCAATTTTTTCGAGTTTGTCTGGATATCCGGCCCTATTATTTTGAGATAGTAATATTCGGCTATTGGCCTTTGTGTACTTACATATAAGATATTATACTCGTAAATATAAATTTTTTTTTAAATTGGGTTATACCTTGGTTTCCTTTCTAAGCAAGTAAGAAAATGTACAAAATTTCTACAAATAAAATACATTATAAGTGTAATAATTATCATCAACGTTTTCATAACACTATAGCATCATCAGGCGATAAGCTGAGTCCATTGCCCGATGACATATTGTATTCTATTTATGGAAACTTTGTAGATTTTAGTTCTTAAAAGTATGAGTACATTTTTTAATTTTGTGAAATACTGGTATGGTTAATATCGAGTTTCACTACCTATGTTTAAAATAAAACTTACCAATAAATCCTTTTTTTGCTAATTCAAGGCAAAAACGACGCGTAATCTTTTCCAATTCATTGTCACTGTAAGTTTTTGGATCTATTTGAATACCAGCTTTTCCACCTCCAAATGGCACATCTACGCAAGCGCATTTAAATGTCATTAATGCGGCCAAAGCTTTAACTTCATCTCGACACACATCTAATGAATACCGAATACCTAAAAAGTAAAATAAAAGCATTAGAACATGGTCAATCTTATAATGTACTATAATACTAGTACTTATACCATCAACTTCTTGTCCATTTTTTTTTTCAATTTTCAAAAATTTTCAAAATTTTTTCAACCTTACTTACAACTACATAATCTACCTAATTACTTTTATCTCTCAAAATAATAATATGTATTATATCTTTTTTAAATTACATACCCAAAGTTATAAGTTATTTTTGCTGTAAGTACTACACAGAAAATTTTTTTTAGAAAATTTATCTATTTGGCATTAGATGATTTTTAAATGATTCACCTAAATTGGTACTAAAATCAATCATATGGAATTAGGTAAATTATCTAATTTGGAAATATCGAAATCGAATCGCCTAAATAACTGTTTTAGCTAAAATATTTATATAAGTTGTGAAGGTCATTCAGACAATCAAGTTAGTTGAAATATCTATTCAAATTAGAAGTTTTTGCTAAACTTTTATGTAGTTGAATCTGACAAATAATGGTGAAATACAATACAAAAATTTCGATTCTAGGACGTTTGGTCACCGGACGATTGATCCCCGGACGATTTGTCCCGGGCGTTTGATCCCCGGACGATTGATCCAGCGGACGATTGATCCAGCGGACGATTGATCCACAGACGATTGATCCCCCGGACGATTGATCCCCGGACGATTCGTCCAGCGGACGATTTTTTATAAACGATTGTTTATATAAATAAAAGTTAATAAAGATTAATTAATTACATAAAAAAGTTAATACAATAAATTTGTAATTCCTTAACCCTTTCGGTCCGGCAGACGGATCTGTCCGAAAATTATTGTAGTGCCCGAGACACGGGAAACGAATTAAAACGTATCCTAAAGACCCGACGAACCCCGGCAGTACAGCAAATTTCGTAAAACAAACGTCGGACTGAGAGGGTTAATATTCAGGTAAAAATAACTGATTTAATTTAAAAAAAGTATTTTACGAAACTTATGTAAGGAATATGTCGGACCCTCCCCTCCCCCACGTAAGGGTCCGTAAGATTTCCAATACCTTTCCGCCTCCCCCCCAAACCGTTACGTAATTAATGGACTATTAGCTCTTTGTAATACTCTTCGGTATTAGGCAGTAACCCTAACCTCGCTTAGGAGAAGGGGCAAATTAAATAATTTACAAATTTTGTCTCCGTCTCCGCTGGTTATATTAAAGAATATTAAACGAAAAATATTTATAAAAAAAAACTTTTAAAAAACCACGTTTTACTATTGATTTTTCAGTGGACTAAAAATTAGAAAATAAATTTTTTTCAGTGCCTTGCAGACCAGGTTGATATACATACTCAAAATTTACTGTGATTTTCCATGACTAAAAACGTGGGGAGCATTTTCGCAACGACCTTTGATCAGTCTGCACATCAGCATTGAATCTAAAATTAAAATATTTGACCTAGTTGTTGATAAAACATTATATTCATTTGGAGTTTCAGCATTAAATTTTTCTTCGTCAGTCTTTCTCTCATAGTTTTTCAAGTCTCGTCTATCGTACATTGTCGCATTCCTAAAATCAGCTTTTCTTACTTTGCTTAGAAGAATTCATTGCTGTTAATTGATTTGCTTAACAGTAATTTCCGTAATTTTTCAACAAATTTTATTTCTGTCTATTCGGGAGAACGTAAGAATAGTTAATGCGAAAATGCGCCCCACGTTTTTAGTCATGGAAAATCACAGTAAATTTTGAGTATGTATATCAACCTGGTCTGCAAGGCACTGAAAAAAATTTATTTTCTAATTTTTAGTCCACTGAAAAATCAATAGTAAAACGTGGTTTTTTAAAAGTTTTTTTTTATAAATATTATTTAACACTTTTTAGTCATTAAATTCTGTTGTCAAATTTTGCAATCGATTTTATTAATGTCTTAAATTAAAACAAAAATTTTGCACTGAAGTTGAACTGTTCATTTCTTTATTTAAATTTTACTTAGTTAATTATAATTATAATTAAAATCCGAACTTTTAACGACGTAAAGTACGTTTAGTACGACTCCTGTTAAAGCGACCAACCGCTTTCAACGCCGTATTTTTTTTCTAAAATCGTCCGATTAAAGGTCGTAACTCACCTATCAGCACAGCATAGGAACACCTACTGATCATCGCAAGCACATTTTATTTCTTATGTGTATTTAAATGTAAGCGCGCCCACCTAACAGCACAAGCACATCACCTGCAAGGCACGTCAACGCTTCTACCACTAGACATTTCTCCAAGAGAATATTTTGCGGACGCCGTGCTTGTTATGTGCTGATACCTTGCCGACGCTGTACGCTCACTTACCATCACATTTCGCTTAGTACAGATTTTACAAATACTCGTAGGTATATTTCACTATTGCATTTAGTCTTATAGCAATTTTAAAGAGTGAAGGAGATCATGAATTCTGAAAAACTTATTGAAGAAGTTCGGAACTATCCTTGTGTATATGATATAAGTGATAGTAAGATGTATCCAGTATCTCCTTTTTTGGCGTTTACGATTCTCTTCTTCATCTAATGCTACAGCCATGGAAGCTAATTCTAAATTCGAAAACCGAAGCATCTCTTAAGTAACCAAGAACACACTAATCTTCTAGAAACAAAACGCAACTGCTAGAATTTGTAAACCGTACCTACAGTACGATCCTGCGGCGGTGCTGTTCCTATACCGAGCCGTTAAGTGAACCTATACACAACCATCAAGTTGACCACTCGACGGTGCTGTGACGATGCTTGTCAGCCGTTGTGCTGATAGGTGAGTTACGACCTTAAAACGACGCTCGTCTCAAAACAATTCATAATTTCAAGAGCAAATGCATACATTGCATTATATCGCCGCCCCCACAAATGCCTTACACAAGTAAAACGCCTTCTATGCATTGCTTCTTGTCTGGTGGCGTAATTATTAGCTGATTAGATTACATCTGTCTGCTGACGCCTTTCTTGCTTCATCTATATAATATAAATTACATTGACACTACTAATGTGTACTTAATTTTTTAAAGCGAAATTTTTTTAAGCGAATTTTTTTTTTTTTTTCAGTTTAACATGTAAGTAATAATTATTAATCTTTGATAATTATTATAACATTTCAGCATTTAAACAAAGTTGCATCATTTTTTTTAACATGAATAATAATTTATTTTCATATATTCATATATAAAACTTAACATAGTTAATTCTGGCTTACATGTTCATTTCCAAGCCACAAAATTGTTAAAGTATTGCATTGTCATCGAAACCCAGCCTAACTGAAAAATTTCAGCTCAATTGACCTTCGGGAAGTGGTTGAAAAATCAATTGCAAGATTTGACAAACAGAAGGACAAACAAGATTGTAAGTTAAGTAAAACGTGGTAAAATATAAATATAATAAATTTAAGAGTGGAAATCGTTACAAATTTTATTTTAAATCGAACAATAATAATAATAAAAACATTCATAATTTGATTATTTATTATTACCCATCCTCCAGACATATTTCTGGAATTTCCCGAAGATCAATCGTCCGCTGGATCAATCGTCCGCTAGACCAATCGTCCGGGGACCAATCGCCCGGGGACCAATCGTCCGGGGACCAAACGTCCGGACTCGTTGAATAAAACACTCGTTGGATAATAAAACAACCATAATTTGATCTTAATTCAGTTTTTATAGACAAATTTAGGAGTTAGCTGGTTTTCGTTGTCAATAAAGAAATTTTATACATAAATTTTATGGAGTTAGCAGCTATACAGGTTTAAAAATATGTTTGCGACATGTTTCGTGATTATTTAAAAACCAACTTTATTTGCTTAAAAATATAAATAAAACTTAAATAATAGTATATTAAACAACAAGTTTAGTAAAGCAAAGTTTTACTAAACGAATTTAGCCTTTGAGTACGAGCGAGCGCAGCGAGCGAGTAACTTAAAAGCTAATGAGTTTAGTAAAAATGCTTTACTTACAAGGTTTGTTTATACTATTTTTTCGGATTTTGTGCAATATCTAGTGCCGTTTTTGAGTTATTGCTAATTCAAAATATTTCATAGTAGGTACTTGTGTAGGTTGTTTATTGACAGTGACATTACTATATAGTAAAGTGACTTTTCTATGTGGTAAAGTGCCACTTTAATAAATGATTTTGAATTGAATCCGAAAAAACATAATAATCGGTAGAAATAATAAATAATTAAGAACAACTGAAGAAAACAGTACAAAATTCTTATAAATATTACTTAAATTAGTGATTGATCTCTTCTTGACTCATCTGCTTTTTTCGTGTCCCTATGCCTTTTTTGGAGAAACTATTGCTATGTAAAATTAATGCAGTTACACTATCTTTTCTCTCAAAATTCACTGTTTACAAAAATTATCAAACAATTTAATTCTATCACTGTCAGATACTATCACACATTTCAATAAACTTGTGTCTTTGTTCTTGCACCTGAAACTTTCCTTTATTTTACGAGGATTTTTGGGCTTTTCGTAAGTCTACTTATCATTAGTTTTATTTCGTTTTTCTTGAGTTGAAGGGGACAATATTTTTTGAATTATATAGAGTTTTATTTAAGTCGCTGCTAGTCAATAATGGGGCCACAAAATAGAAAAATGTATGGGTACAAAATTGAAGACAATGAAATTTTTAACAAAAAATGTCTTAAAAGTTTTGCTGTAAAAGCGACTTTTATATATCAAAAAACGGTTTCAAAATGTGGAATTTAAGTAGAGTTTACATTATATCATTGTCGGACATAGCTGCTTTTCTGCGGTAATTTAAACCGACTGGAGATAGCAGGTATTATTGAGGCAAAATTATGCCGAATTTTACATTTAAAAGATGTTTAGCGACTTTACCTACTAATAGCTTATTTTTTTTCCTTTCTGGCAGTATATTTAACTCAAAATGTCCTAAAAGTAAAGTTAGCTGGTTAACACATGTCAACGATATGCAAAAATTCAGATCAGAATTCAAAAATTCGTATTTTAGGTTAGATAGAAACAAATAAAACGAATTAAAACAATGAAATTAGGTCAACCCAATATGACGAAATGTGTTATGTACTTGAATCATAGTTATATCGCTTGGAAATCGTGAGTTCGATCCTCACGTCGGTTTAAATTTTTTTTTAATAAATAAATAGGTAATCAATAAAAATGATTCGACATGTTGAAGTGACATAAGCGAACAGTAATGTAAACCATTACCAGCCGATTTGTTAAGTGACTAGAAAATGCTTCGCTTGCAGCGTTTGAAAATTGTTCTGAATTTGTACGAAATGTGATCTCATGGAATTGAGAAATAGAAATTATTATCTGTCTTTCAAACCAATTTCATTGGTTAATATTTTGAGGTCATCATTTTAGCATAAATTTTTACTTGGTTCTTAAAACAAAAAATAATGGACTATAGTAATGTGTTGAAATACATTTTGTAGGCTTCATCATAAAATTAAAGTTAAAATTTAGAATTTACTTTTAAAAAGTAGCATTAAAATTTTTTTTATTGCAGCCAAATACATTTTTCAAAAAATAAAATACGTCAATTTTCCATAAAAACTTTCCTCTAACCTTATAAAACATTGAAAACAAGCTCGGACGCATTAGAGCTACTTGTTTCAAAATATATTATACAAATATGTAATTCAAAATTTTTATTTACATAATAAATAATATATTACACTAACTTGCTAGAACTTCCCGATTTCCCGGTGGGCCAATCCGGGCCTGACCGAATCATACCAGAGTAAATTTTTTTTTAAATACAACTTGCTCTAGTTTTGAAAATTATGTAAGTCATTATTTGAATTAATTACATTTTAACATTTTATTCTGTTTTTTAGGCTTCCATACAACGTATAGGAAGAAGCCTTATGATCTGGCTCAGTGTCTGCCTGTCTGTCCGCACGATTAAAAAAAAAAAATCAGAACTTGTTAGCGTTTTCTATATAAAAAAAAATTTGCCGTTGGTATCTACCTATTTAAAAGATTAACGCATTAAAAATTCAAATAAAATAAAGCCCAAATAATTTAATCTATCAAATAAGTAGATGTATAGAAGCCTAAGAACTGTCGCAAAAGCGAGTCCCACCTTGTTTCTAATTTATTTCAAAACATGCTATTAGTTACGCACTTTCAGAAGTAGGTATCATTAGTATCATTAATTTATTATATTTTCATTGATTATATTTCATACAAAAAAAATAGAATAGTGGAATAGGAAAAGATAAATATTAGAATTAATTCAAAAATTAAGAAACAATATATACTGACTGCTCAAAAGAGAGAAACTTCACATATTGTTCAGTAAAAATCGGCACATCCCAAGCAACAATCAATTTTCAGCGCTAATGGCTATAGCCATCAAATTAGCCATAGACTAAAGTAAAGAGTGTTCCAACAAGAGCGGAAAATTTAAATTTAGCGCCATTCGCTATTCGACACAACAACTCATTTTTATTTATTATTAAACATTTTTTTTTAATTGGTAAAAGTTTGACTGCCCGATTCGCAAATTGCGTCCAACTTTTGGTAGACAAAATGTATCAATTGCATCAATTGTGAAGACTGTTCTTGTCATTGTCGAGCTTGCTTTATATGTAGAAAAATTAAAAAATAGCAAAATATGTAGAAACAACAACAAATTTTATCTTGATTGGCATTAAAATATTATCGAAGATAAAATTGACTAACCAATAAATTATTTGTAACGCTGTTATGCTATTTTTAAACAATACTCAATTATTATTATGTATTAAATAGTACTAAATGATAAATAAGGACCCATGTATTACGTAAACGCTAAACATTAATTAACCGCTCTGGTAAATATTGTTGTAGTATATTCGAAATTTTTTGTTGCTTTAAGGTACGTTTTCAATTAGCTCTAATTAGTAAATTTAGATGCCAGTTATAATTTTAACACATTAAAATGTTTTTCAATTTTTTAAATATACATAAGGAATATTTATTATAGTCTTTAATGTGAAGGTTGCTGATAATAATTGAATTATTATGAGTTTTACATATCAATACATCAAACATTATAACATTTATTTTTTTACTCCTAATTACAATACAAAGTAGTATAGACGAGCCATAAAAAACGTTCGCATGAGCTCCGTGAGAAAGAGCTTAGGTGAAAATGTCTAATGATCATAATGAATTTTGCAATACATTTCTTTTAACCCTTTCCTTCCCAGTGGTATCACTATGAAACCACCTTTTTAATAATTTATTTCATGAGACCTAATAGTAAATCCTTAAAACCACCTACGCCAAAGTATACATGTATAACCCTATATTTTTATGTAAAATTACAAATTACCCTAAATTTATGTCTGTATGTTCGATTTTCATCATAATAAATTTAAATATGTCGGATCTTGGATGACACGTTAAAACCGTTACTAATATAACTACAATAATCGTATGTAATATTATTTTTTTATTGATTATTTTTTTTTTTTCTGAAAACCAATAGAAACTTTCAATTTCAGTCAAAGTTGCAAATCAAAACAACTAGTGGGAATAATCTACTTAAGTGCAATTTGCGTTATGCGATTTTGCTTCCAAATTGCCGTAAGCAAATTTTTCGAAGTTCATGTTATACAATTCGACCCGAAGATGAACTCGCAAACGAAGTCATGAACAGAAAAGCACTAAAACCAGTCATACAAGAGAAATCGTTTGTAAAATAATCAATCGAATACCACACGAGAATTCGATAAATTCGAAAATAATTTAACATATTTTCTCAAAGTTGTCGCCGTTCGGCAATAGCTACTCGATCCCTTCGGACTCTCGTATCTATTGCATGGCAACAACTTTTTGAAAATACAGTGGAGTCCGCTTATTGGAATCACGGTTATTGTTATCACTTTTGCGAGGAATTGGCCAGACGTATATGATTACACACAAAAAACATCGCGTATAGTAATCAAAATTCGGTTTATATTATCAAATTATTCTTAAGATTATTTTCTCCCATGAGTAAAGAAGTTGTTTTTTAGTTACAAGCACTTTTTTTTCTATATTGTGCATAACCTACCCACATATATATGTACCACATATTCATTACGCGACTTTTAAGTCTGGTGTTAACAAGAAAATCTGTCTAGTTGCTGTTAATATGTGATGTAATTCAGTCCTACTTAAAAATTTCGGAAACTCTTGAAGTTTTGCGGTGTGGTGTACAGATGAGTTCGTCAGATTTTTAAATGCATTACCAGTATGAACTTTTTATAAACAATTTACTCCTCGTATAGCATAGTCAAACAACTCTAGATGAGTTTTTTTAATTTGTTATTTTTTTCTTATTAATTCATTATTGTATACTAATGAATAGCCAATAAAAATTTTTTTTTTGTTATCAATCGGTTATTGTTATCAAAAACCCCAAGTCCCGATGTGATCACATTAAGCGGATTCCACTGTATGAGAAATTATTTTCAATTTATTCTCACTCTCTTGCGATATTATAAGTGAAAATTTATAAATTATTCTGACATTATTATTGTCAAAAATTAATAATTTCTGTGGTCTCTGGGTAAAACGACTTAAGTCCAAAAATGAAGTTTTGAGATATGGCCACATTTGTAGCTACATGCCCCATTAACAACGGTACTAAATTTTTTTACGCTTCTCAATAACTCGTTATTCATTGGCCTTGGGAATTTTACCAAAACATTGAGCTCAACTTTCTGTATCTGATAGTGCAATAAACCCAAAATTGCCAAAAAGTGACTGAAGTTGTTTTACCGTCCTGTCAGAATCATGTTAACGTTAACGCAATGTTAACAAATGCTCCAATCAAAAGCCATGGGCAGTTACTCGGAGACCACAGATTTATTAACTTTAATGCCCAATACAGGGTGGGCAATGATGAAAGTACTATTCTACAGATTAAAAAATAAAAAAAAGTAATTAGGATGAATGATATTCTTCTTATAAATAAATTATCTCTAACCAAATGAACGGCAGTTTTCGGTTTTAAATATAAAGAATCACCCCAAACAAATAAAATAGCAAAGGTGATAATAAAATTAAAAAAAAGGTGACTTATCTTGTTGATCCCAATGTGATCTGCGCCAATGCTTTGCTCACGTCCACGCCACTGTTTTCCAAAGTGATAGTTTTTGATATTTGCCACTTTAAATTGATTCCGTGATAACTGCACTCTAATTGTTACTTGAAAATTTTATTGTACGAAAAAGAAAATTGTACGTGTAAATTGTATCTCTTCAATAAAATAAATCTTCGAATTCTTCCACTCAGGTAATATTAAATTATCAATGATTAACTAATTTCGTACAAAACAACTTGTGAGTTACTACTAATGATGATCACGTGACGACGCTATAATCCTAATCATTAGAGTACGGACTTTTAAGCATAAAAAATCGTAAAAATAGCGCTTAAAATAGCAAAAAAAAATTGCCATATGCATAAAAATATGATTTTATCTCAAATATAAGCATTAACCCTTCGTTTCATGATTTTTTTTTTAAGAAAAAAATCTTTTTGATGTCAGTTTGTATTGTAGATTTTGGGAAAAATAATTTAAAAAAAATCCAAGCTCAATAGTTTTCAATTAAACAAGCAAAATAAATCTGTTTTAAATATTTAACACCATCAGAATCATTAATAGTAATTAATTATAATTAAATTTTGTAATTGAAATCCAATTAAAAATTAAATAATTAAAAACTACAACACTTAAAATTAAAATTAAATTGAATAATCCCAGAAAAAATTTATATTTTTATAAACCACGTTTTGCACGATTATTCACTCGTCACAACTCAACACAAACTATTTTAATTATCTGCAATTTTATGCTTAGCATTGCGCTCTAACAATAAAATATAACATTCAATATGTTATCTAGTGTGCTCCAAATTAGTTGTACTATGAAAAACTGCTTTATAATATCAATTTTTGGAATTTAAATGTCTGTTGCAAATTTGCAACAATATGAAACGAAGGGTTAAAAATATTTTTTTTAAATAAAATTTATTTGAAAAGTAACACAAGAAAATGGTAATAAAGTAAAAAAAATAGTAATAAAGTAAAATAATAAAATAATCTCTTTACATCATTTTTTTTCTAAAAAATTAAATTATTAAATTTTGTTCTAAAATTTTCATTAAAAATTAATTGTTAATTGAGGCGTTATTAAATTTCACTAAGACGCTAGCTATTTGCTCTACTCTAATGCATAATTAAAACCAATATTTTATGCCAATACTTAACTTTTTTTTCCAAAAAATTGGAACTTTTGAAATTGTATTTTGAAAGATCTTTACCACATCTATAGCTTCTGTTAAAGGAAGATCTATTGTGTCCAGTTACCTAATAGATGAGCTAATTTAACTATAATGTGCTTTTATAAAAGTGAGGTTTAGTTGAAGCTCCTAATATTTAATAATTTAGTTTAGTCGACGAATGCCTACTGTGATTTAAATTTCAAACCTATTTATTGCTCTTATCGTTAGGGGTAAACCGGTAAACGTCTGCCAATTTCAATTCCTTAGTCAAGAAGCACCCTATATTTACCTTACAAAATTTTGTGACCTATAAAATGGGTTAGGTCAAATCGTCATTAGCTCTCGGTCTAAAATAAATGTAGGTATTTATGTATCTATTGCAATTTTTTTTAAATTTATCGAAAATGTGCTAAAATAAGCACTAAAAATGCTTAAAAATAAATCTAAGCATAAAAGTATCAAAATAAGCATATAAGCATAAAAAAATTAGCCCTAATGCCTTATTTTTATCAAATTCATGGATATTTATGACAATTACACTTCTGCTATCAATATTTATGTATAGCAAATTTGCTAGATATCCGTACTCTACTAATCATCCACCAAAAAGAATAAACAGTAAGGGCTATAGTGATCAATCGTAAGCCTCTCGTAGTACAGGTGCGACCAGATATTGAATCCCTACTGGAGGTTATGGATGGCTCCACACTTGAACGCGTTGAAGATGATTCCAAGAATGGTGAGGAATACAAAGACTTCCAACTCTTCAACGAATTCTACCCAAATCGACTATGATACGAGAAAAATCATAATTCTTAACCAAATTTTACGTGTCTTCCTTTTTAACCACAAAAATGATAATAATTATCTACCTTTCCGGCAGATTATCCCCAGACCACATAAATTATTTTTCCAACTATGAAATTTGAAATTTACTGAAATTAACTAAAATTAAAAAAAAAAAAAAGAAGTTAACAAAATATATTTTCCTTATCCTGACGAGACGAACGAACAGAAATCGGAGGTTACACTACGTGATTCAAAAATATATATATAAAAAATTTATCAGTTAAGACATACTAATTTTTCATTGTTATGTTTCGGTTATCTAGACATACAAATATTTTTGCCCACATTTAAATGAAGATGAACGGTCGTCCAAAATTATATTCAGTACTTATGTCATTTCTTAATCAGAATTTCGTGACGTAGCAGCACAGATATTTGAATCGAACTTTATAATAAGTTAACACAAATAAATTTTATACTAAAATACCTACATTCGCTCATAGAAGATTAATTTTTAAGCAGAGATAAGCTAATCGTAAACAGGAATAATATGTAGAATTGAAAACTTGAAATAACTTGTAGATAAAATTGTTAAATTGCTAGATAATTGTTGTTGATCTTATAACAAGATTATAAAATTGTATACAGTTATATCAGTATAAATTCAATTTGTAATTATCATATAAATATAAAAATTAATGTTTGTTTGTCCCTCACCTTCTTCTAGAATCTAGATCATTTGACCGATTTGAACCAAATTTTGCACACTAGCTCACTAGGACTCGCATTAGATTTATAAACAAAAATATTTTTAAAAATTGAGAGGAGAGAGAGATCGCATTAAATTCGCAAAATATCATTAACAGGTTGCGCTACAATAGAAAAATTATATATCAGTGATTTTTCGCGGATTAAATTGTAAGTGAAATATCAAATTTCAATAAATACTACAAAATAAAATTATTTTTTTATTTCTACAGTTTTTTATATACCATATTTTTTACTATTTTGATATCGATAAATGTTATAGAAGTTTTAGGGTAGGCATTGCCAACCCAAAATTCAATTTGTTGGAACCGCCAAATTTAAATTATAAATTATCAGAACAGGACCGTCTTTTGATCAAGAAACTTTTTCTTTCTTTTTTAAATCTTATGCCCAAATATGCATGATCAGTAGATTTCAGTCGAAATATGCAATATTCTAAAAAAATAGCCAAAATATGCAAATGCATATAATCCTGTCTCTAATATTACAATAAACAGAAAAAGAACCAAAAAAATACCTACAGACGAATACAGAACCTCCTTCTTTTTGGAAGTCGATTAAAAATATCGGTATAAAAGAAACGCTTTGTTAATTATTTGTCCACTTTCCTTTGTTTTTTAATGTTTGACAGATACGACGCGGCATACTAAAATTGAATTTTTGATGATAGTTTTGATAATTGGATCTTTATAGTACCTAAATGTTTTTGACTTCTTCGATCAAGGTCGACTTATTTATGATTATTTTCTTTCCCAATTGATTTGTTAAAACAGTCCAAACATTTTTAATGGGGTTCATATGTGGTGAATTACCAGCCCAATCCAATACTGAAATTTTCTTTAATTTTATATAGGTACTTCCGGACTCGTTTTGAGATGTGGCTTGGTGCTCCTATGTAATTCTGTCGACGTTGAAACAATTTAGGAAGTTCCTGAACCAATACTGTTTCCAGGAATCGAATAAATTTATCTGCCTTGATATTTCCATCGACAATGTAAAAAGACTGGGAGGTTCTTTTACAGCAATGCACCCCCATATCATTATCAATGTTGGATGTTTTACACGTTGGGTGATAGACTGTTCATGATATCGTTCATCCGAGTAACGTTTGACAAAATTATTTCCTTCTAGAGTGATTTGAATCTGAGATTCATTGGAAAAGCAAACCTGCGGCAAATAACTACAACCTTATGAAGTCCGTTATAAGGAAGAAAGTGAAAAATTTTACTTACATTTTTCCAATCTGTAATAGAAAATTGCTTATAATATATAGCAGTCCTCATGCTTTCGTTTTCTCGTCATGCCGCTGGTGAGTTTTTGTTTTTTAGTAGGGCGACGGTTTTTTATTCCGAATCTTTAAGGCGACGTCTTAGGGTCCTGGAAGAGATTTTAATGAAAGATATTTTCAGAATTGCATGTATAGCCGCTGTTGATTTTCTATTATTGCAAGTCACTTTTAGAATAATTTTGAAGTCTGGTTCGGTACTGATTCTCTTCCGCTCACAATTCTTCCTGCACTGACTATTCATAAATTAACCTCTTTCATGGAATTTCTTAATAATTGATACGAAAACCTTGGATATTCCGATCAATCTTCAAACCAAGATGCAGACCAAGATATGGTAATAATTCCACCTATGTTGATAATATTACCAATATAAGGATATTGGAACAGATATATTGGGCAAAAATAATATCAAAGAAATAAGAGATACACTAGAAGTAGTTATAAATATACCTAGACGCTCTTCTCGTATTGCAAATAAAAACGGAATTTATTAATCGGGCAGTTCTACAAGTTTTTAATGATCCATTTAACACTTACAGAAGGCCTTGAAAGCGAAAACTGTGAAAAATGAAAAAAAAAGCTATACAGAAAGAAATGGAAGCGCACAAAACAAATAAAACATGGGTTTTATGCGAAGATCCTAAAAATCGAAAAACAGTGAAATGGTATTCAAAACGAAGTTTACAGCCGACGGAAAAGTAGATCGATTCAAAGCTAGGTTATGATGAAATTTATATGGAACTACCAAATAAGAAGACTTGTTTATTAAAGAAATCGATTAATGGTCTGAAGCAAGCAAGTCGCGTTTGGTATAAAGAATTTGACCCAACAATTAAGAAATTAAAATTTAATCAATCAAAATTTGATCCGTGTGTGTATGTACATAAAGAAAAAAAAACAATGATATTCTTATTTTAACCGTTTATGTAGATGGCATTTTGATTTTTTAACAAAACAATTCAATGTAAAATGAATGGAAACAACAGTTAGTAAAATTATTTAAAATGAAAGATTTGGGTCAAGTCCATTATTATTTAAGAATAAGAATTGAACATGATCAAAAAAATTTAAATACCTATCTTAAAAATACTAAAACAAGAGTTAAAAACAAAACGTTTAAAATTAACGTTTAGAAGAGACAATAAAAGCTTATGTGGGTATTGTGATTCCAATTGGGCAGCTGATTTAGCCGATAAAAAATCTACTGCTGGTTATGTGTTTTAATGAGTGGAGGAGCTGTAAGTTGGGCTACAAAAAAACAACCTACGGTAGCTCTCTCAACTACCAAACCAGAATATATGGCGTTAAGTTTTGCATCACAAGAAGCAATATTTCTTCGAAGCCTTATGCAAGAGTTACAGGAAAATGAAGAAGCAATCAATATTATTTTGTGATAACAAAGGAACAATGGATCTCAGCAAAAACGTAGGATATCGATGTAGAACAAAACATATTGATATAAAGCATCATTTCGTTCGTGAACGACAAGAGTTAAAAGAAATTCAAGTCAAACATATTAAAACACAGAAAATGTTGGCCAATTCGTTAACCAAGACATTAGCAAGAGAAAAGTATCAATATTGTTCAAGCATAAGATGGGATTCTCAATAGTTATATCTAGAGACCGGATTATATGCAATAGGGAACCCGATATCTGGTATGCGGCATACAATTTATTCATAAACACAAGATATTATATATATTGCATATAATCCACTCTCTAGTTATATCGTAACTAATGAAGGTGTTGGAATATTAGTTATGCTACAACTATTATAGATGGCATTAAGCCATCCCTGAACACGTTATCTATGTTTGGAGGTTTTATGGGTTTCTCTGTATAATAGTTATTAGTATGTAATCTCTCTCAGATTCCTTAGCCCTACGTAAGAGCATATATTATAGTGATCATTTATTTTTATTTAGAAGGGTTCTCTCATAGATTAATTATCTTTTTATCTATGGGTTCTCTAGTCAGCGACCTCGGTGGTTTGCCATTGCCTGCCGAGGGAAGACGTAGACGGTTAGAATAAAGTTTTTACTCCGCCCCGGATCGCACCAGTGATTTCGGCTTAGCAGTCGTCGCACACAAGCGCCAGGCCGGCCGTGACCGCCTTCATTAGTATTAGTACCAACATCTGATCGATGATAATCTACTATAAACTATAGTATACATATTATATTAAGTAGACTATCAGTATCTGTAATGTAATTATTTGTATTTATTATCAATCTATCAATAAAATATAAATATTTCAATATAGCGCTAATAATTCTTAACGCTATAAAAATAAATACTTTTTTGAAAGAGATTATTCCGATATAAATTTTATTTGTAAAATGTAAAATTATTTTAAAAATTATTTGTATCTAATAAAATTTTTGCGCAATAGGAGTAATTTTCTTTACAAAATTTGTATATTTAAAATAAATCATCAAGTTTTCTGGGTAAGTGGGGTAAGTGCATAGTGTAAATAAATTCTTATAGTAATCAAGAAAAACATGATACCATGTTTGCAGACTTCAGTTTCATGTTTTGGTATTTATTTCAACCAACCACCTATCCGAACGCAAATGGAACCCGTTTATTTCGGATACGAGGGCTTTTACTGTAATAATTTACTTAAAGTTTCTTAAAAATCATAGGTGAAGTACCATGAAGCTATTCATATTTCCTGCACTGTATATTATGTTGGCAATTTAAAATAAGTATAAAAAATAATGGTACCCACTTTCCTTATCTTATTGAAGGTAAGTCGTCAACTTTATAATATTTTATTGTGCATATTAAAAATTAAATACTTACAGCTGTATTAATAAAAATATTGTAAAACACTCTTTAAACCTATTTTAGTTAAAACGTGTTTTAAGGTTTACAGAGCTGTTTAACTTTCGTTCATTCATAAACGGTTGATAAACCTTCGGTAACTATAATTTCGTTACAATACGGATTCAAGCGAATTTGGAGTAGTTGAGTTGGTATCTTTGAAATATATGAACTACTTTGTAGTAAATGAACTAAACTATAACCTAAAAGTTGTTTAATTGTGTTGTAATTATAAAAACAATCAATTTGACAGCTGACAGTTGACACTACGATGCATACCAAGTGCATTCACCGGGAATATGTTATTTGAATGTAACGTGTGAATTGCTGAATGCAACTTTTTGGAAATATTATATAAAAATTGTAGTTTATGCATAAAGTAGTAGTCTAGTAGCAGTCTTAAGGTTAATCTTGTAGCAATTAGAAGTAGATTTAGTGCATGGACTTCTAAGTCCATGGTTTAGTGTAAAAATTTTAATTTCAATAAATAAATAATTTTGAGTTGTTTCAAAACTTAAATTTAAGTTCAATAAATAAAATTGGCGGTCATCAATCATATTATTTATAACATGAATGGCATTAATATCACATTCCATCCATATTTTTATTAAATAAGTAATTTGAAATATTAAAATTTTTTGACACAAAAAGCATCAAGTAGGGTTATTTACATAAGGTGCTATTCAAAAAAATGTTTTAAAACACTCTTTAAACCTATTTTAGTTAAAACGTGTTTTAAAGCTTACATGCATTTTAACTTTTGTTCATTCATAAACAGTCGATAAACCTTCCGTAACTAAAATGGTGTTACAATACCGATTCAAATAAATTTGGTGTAGTTGAGTTGGTATCTTCGAAATATATGAACTACTACGTATATAAATGAACTAAACCCTAACCTAAAAGTTGTTTAATTGTGTTGTAATTATAAAAACAATCAATTTGACAGCTGACAGTTGGCACTACGATGCATAATCGACGTACGTTTACATAGTTTACATTGGCGTGTTCGCTCTCTTTTCTATTATGAATTATTCGGAAGTATGACAAAGACAACCGAATAGTATGCGTCAATTCACACAACAATAAAAAGCATAAAGTATGGTTTACATACAGTGTAAACGGTATTTTAAGTAAAAAATTTCCTTAAAATTGGTTTAAAGGTGGTTTAAAGAAGGCTCCACCCTATTTTAAATATTGCCAAGTTACAATACTGTTATAGAAGGTTTGTTAGGTTAAAATGCGTTTATGAATAGAGTTTTTTGACACATGCCTTAAAATGGCTTTATAAAGCTGTTGTGAAATGTCTAAAACAAGTTTACAATACTGTTACAGAAGGTTTGTTAAGCTAAAATGCGTTTATGAATAGTGTTTTTTGACGTTTTTGCTAAAATAGGTTTAACGAGTTCTGTAAGTCGATTTTAAATTTTTATGAATACAGCTGTATAAATTTAATAATGCTATACTTATTATTTTTTAATGGTAATAATTCTTTTGAAAAGATTATGGAAAGTTTCAGTAGAACCGAGGGCCCGTGTGCGTCGCACCCACCACTCGCCGTTAGTTCCCGCCGCTGATAATAATTGATTACTTGTAATAATTCTAAATAAATCTATTTAATTTTTACAAGCTACAGGGTGGCTCAATTTCCGGTACGCGACAACTGGGCGAGTCTCACTGGGCGACGTATAACTGGGCGACGTGTAACTGGGCGACGTGTAACTGGGCGATGAGTAAACTGGGCGACGGTCAACCGGGCGACGGACAACTGGGCGACGGACAACTGGGCGACGGACAACTGGGCGACGGGTGAACTAGGCGATTGGTAAACCGGGCGACGGTCAACCGGGCGACGGACAACTGGGCGATGAGTAAACTGGGCGACGGGGAAACAGGGCGAAGGGGAAACAAGGCGACGGGTAAATCGGGCAGCACTACTGTAAATTCCGGACATTCAAAAAAGAAAATTCTTATAATATATTTATGTAATACTGGTAATTTTCTATAAAATCTATTAACAATTTAAAAAATAATTTATTATTATTATTTATTTATTATAAAAAACTAAATTTATCAAAAAAATTAATTCATATTATAATTATGAGATATGCCAAGAAGGTATTCAATTACATTATTACGATCGTAATTGGTAACCTTATTTAAGATTCTTATATCAGCTTGCAGGTAACGTCTCCTTTTTGTTGTTACTTGGTGACCAGCAAGGTGTCTCTCATATTCAACATCGTAACCCTTTTGAATTGATTTTAATTTGTTAATAAAGTTCCACAAATTAGGGTGAGAAATTCCACTACCAAAACCTAATTGTATTTTTCGATGGCACGCTTTTGCAAAATTATTGGTCCTATCGGTTCCATTTAAAGTTCTTTGATATACGGACCAAATATCAGATGGAAATGTTGCGATAGCACGGGTTCCATTGTTTCGAAGACGTCCTATATATGCGTTGGTGAACCATTCAAAAATGGGTTTTAGCTCTTCCGGCAAATAATTTTCTAAATGTATGTTATAGCGTGTATAACATCGTCTTGTGAAACAAATGCTAAAGATGTTATCATTTTTGCATGTAATTGATTTTCTCGGTTTATCCGTCGCCCACTTATACGTCGCCCACTTTAACCGTCGACCAGTTGTCCGTCGCCCAGTTTACTCGTCGCCCGGTTGACTGTCGCCCAGTTTACTCGGCGCCCAGTTGTCCGTCGCCCAGTTGACCATCGCCCAGTTTCCCAATCGCCCAGTTCACCCGTCGCCCAGTTACACGGCGCCCAGTTGTACGTCGCCTAGTGGGAGTCGCCCAGTTGTCCGGGTCCGCTCAATTTCGATGCCTCTTATGGGGAAATCGGTAACTTTTTTTTTTTGAGAAAAGCTTAATGGTGAAAACCCGCATTTGATATCTTTTTTCATTAAAAGCTTTTTTTAACTTGTTTTCATGTTATGAGCAAAAGTTCACTTTTTCGACTTTTCGTTAAATGTTGATATCTCGGTTTGTAAAGTTATAGAAAAAATATTTACACTTTCTTCAGACATTTTTTTAATGGCAATAAAATGGGCTAAAGAGATTTAGAGAAATATCTAAGTTAGTTTCCGAGTTATAATATTAAGTTGTATTTTTAAAAAAATGGAAACCATAGTTGGCTATGCTATATTTAAGTAGAGTTTTTATCCTCTTTTGAATTATATACGGGTGTTCATTTTAAAACTTCCAGCAATTAATATCTCAAAAACCAAAAGTCAGATGAAAAAATGTTTCGGACAAAAGTTGTATGATAGCGAGGGGGAAAGAATACGGCATAATTGTTTTTTTAATTTATTGACCTTTTCAAGGTCATTTGAAGGTCCACTTTATTTTTTTAAATGGTACCCTATATTTTTTTAGCTGATTCATAATTTGCATGAATAAATAAACAACTTTTGTTTAAAAAATTTTTTTATTCGACGTAGACTTTTCGAGTAAAATGCATTGAAACAAAATAAAAAATTTTAATAAACTGCAGCTTATTATAATCAAAATTTAATTTTTAAAAGTTAGAAGGCTGTTATTGCTTTTGTTATTATTCAACATATAATTTTAGGACAATCAAAACAAAACACTGTCACATAAAACAAATAAATTGACATTAGTTTCTTCAACTATTGTTAGTTTTGTGATTTTTAATGAGTTTTTATTTTTATTTATTTTTATCAACACCAGCTAATATTGAAGAGTTGAAATTTCGTATCAGAGTGGCTTGCAAAAATATTTCGAAAAAAACTTTTGAAAATGTTAGAAGCGAGTTTCAACAAAGGATGTATCATTGTTTAGCTGTAAAGGGAACATTTTGAAAACTTGTTATGAAAACACTCGTTTACAAACAATTTTTCCACTGTTTATACTAATAACTAGTCTTCTAAAACTTGTAAATATTAAATTTTGATTAAATATGTTGTTTATGTTTTTATTTTGTTTCAACGCATCTTACTCGAAAAGCCTAATGTTGGATAAAAAAAAATTTTCAACAAAATTTGTTTATTTTCTTATGCAAAATATGAATCTGCTAAAAAAAATATAACGTGCCATTTAAAAAAACAAAGTTGACCTTTGAATGACCTTGAAATGGTTATTAAATTAAAAAAATAATTATGCCATATTCTTTCCCCCTTGCTATCATACAACTTTTGTTGGAAACATTTCTTCATCTGACTTTTGGTTTTTGAGATATTAATTGCTGGAAGTTTTAAAATGAACACTCGGTATAACATGTGTTTTCATCATTAAACTATTCTCAAAAAAAGAAATGGACGATGCGCCATCCATTTTTCGATATCTCCTATTATACCTTCAACTTCAACTCCTATTAGGTAGTTATCGATTTTTCTCCATAAGAGGCATTAAAATGGAGCCACCCTGTATTTTATAATTAAAAAGTAAAATCATCGATAAAACGGTTTGCCATAAAAAAAAAACAATTCCGTTTTTAATATCTTTGAAAATAACACTAACATTATTTTCAAGTAGTAAGTTTTTATACGTTACGCGTAAAAAATTACTTTGTTTAAATTTGTGTGTAAGTTTTTTCTAAATTTTTAGCGACTTAAACAAGACTGTAAAATACAAAAAATAATTTCATCTTTATCTCAGAAACGAAGTAAAATAAAACAATTAGACATTTTTGCTTGTATATTTTATACTTTACATTTTTGTTCCCAGAAAAAATCCGATCACTTTTAATTTTATGCTACAGGTACAATTTTTAAGGTATTTTCAAAAACTTTGAGCTATTGTGTTCATAAAAAGCTGTTAAAAAGTATACTAATTTAGTTCTATTCGGTAGTTCAGTCTTCAGTGCGACATGGAAAGTAAACAAGTGAAACATCGCAAATTTATTATTTCCAAACATTTCAAAAATCCGTAATTATCGCAGACAATAAATTATTATCGAAATTATTAAAATTTCCAAAAACCACCATTCAAAATGAGCTCGCAAAAATTCAAAAAGACCCAACTACAGAAAGAAAACGTGGTTCAGTTGATCGGCAATTAGAAAACAGGGTTTTATATCAAATCTTTCATAACAATATAGGCTCGTTAAATACAGAAATTTATTTAACAGAAACGGTTGCTACCCTTTCTGAAGTTAAGTGCAGTTTACGTTATGCGATTTTGCTTCCAAGTTGCCGTAAGTAAATCTTTCAAAGTTCACGTTATACAATTTAACCCGATACCCGAAGGTGAACTCGTAAACGAAGTCGTGAACAGAAAACCACCAAAACCAGTCATACTGCGAAAGATTGCAATTCACCGAATTGCCCGGAATTAGGCCCAAAAGAAAAATATTGGGCTCAAATTTAACAAAAGTTTAAAAAAATCGAGAAATAACAGCAGACATTAATATGTTCAAAGAAATATTAAAAAAGCTCCAGATTCGAGTTGAAAATGTGCTCATATTACCCTTAAATAGAAAAGTACGAAAATTCTCTGCCCCGTCATAAAAATTTTTGTTTTTATTTTTTTTTATGTAGAAGTAGTATGTTATAAAAAATATGCAATAAATATATTATTAAAAAAAAAATTATTTCATTTTGATTTAATTTAAGCCCTCAGAACTAGAGAAACGGTGCGCCAAATAGAAAAAAATCTCACTTGAATACTTAAAGTTGTTTTAAAAAAATGGAAAAGTTTTCTTCAGATTTAGTAAACTGATTATTATATAAAACTTGGAAAAAGATAAAATATATTTTTTAAAAAAGAACGGAAAAGTTCGCTTAATAGGAAATAAAGATCTTTTTAAAAAAAAATTGATTGGTAATAAATGTAGTGTCGAACACATTAACCCATTATGATCAAAGTTTTTTTTTTAATTTTCTCCAGGAAGAGGAGTCGAGATAGAAAATATAAAAACTAGCTATTTTAGAAACAAGTTAGTGCGTTACCATATGGTTGCGTCGGCATTAATGAGTTAATAGCTTTTTTAAAAATTAAAACGGGTTTAGAGGGTGTATTCGCCCCCATACATCTTCTTCTCAACCAAAAAACGTCATTTTAAGAAACAAACCAATAAATAGTGTATTTGCTGCATAACTGCAAAAAAGGAAAAAAAACTCGACCTCCTGGAATACTTAGAAATCAGACGAACACAGAAAGACCCTAACACGGAACTACTGAACGAACAAGAAAATCTTGGCTACATTCCAGTATTTGATGTGTTTTAATTGTGAATTGTTAAACTGTGATAGGCTTATCAACGTGAGGTTATTTTCCACATACGTGTTTTATTGTTGACGGTTAAAATTATATTTTTCAGATTTTAATAGTTATTTAAATGGTTATTTTCTTTTTAATAAGGAAAATAAAAACTTAGAAGTATTATTAAAGTATTTTAAGTAATTTAAATTTTTTAGTTTAAATTCAAGCAATTAAAATGTAAATATTTATCATAATATTAAAAATAAAAATTAATAGGTAGGAAGCTTTGTATATTTTTTACAGTATTAATTTGTAATTAAAATTTATTATTAAAATATTTAACTTTTATGAATCTAGGTAGTAGATTAATCTGTGGTAGTAGGTATACTTATTTCTTCTTCTTCTTCACTTCATGGGATAGGCAATTATGCCTGTTCCGGAACCCATATTTTTCTAGGCCGTCCCACATTTCTTTTCACCGTGGGTTTACATCTTCGTGCCGCTAGTGGTAACCTCTCAGTGCTCATTTATATATATTATATTTATATATAGGTAATACTTATTTAAAAAACTTATCTTTCAAAATTCGAAAAACAAATATTTTTTAATTTGCACATTAATGCATAATATTTTATCTTTCATTTATCAATTTTAGTGCATATATTTCAGAAAAATTCGGTGTATATAAGTAGTATACGCACATATTTTCAAGTATGGTGGTGCATATAAATCCGAGCTCTAGTGATAAGTATACATTTATGTACTTGTTTTTGACTGATAAGGTTGTTTGCCTTACCTTGTATATAAAAGGTTTCTAGTTCTATAGAATTACATTAAAATAGCACAATAAGAAACTGAAATAAATTTTACTTCGCAAGTTGATTTTTCAAAATCCCTTAATTATTATTTTCAACTATTTTTTTATTACGTCAAGTTATTTTGCTATGTTCGAAGTTAATTTTACACATCTCTACAAATATGCATGGAGATTAAAATTGTGTAAACACGTAGTGTCACTAAAATACGGAGCAACAAAAATTATGGGCCAATTTATGTAAATATTTTTTGTTTATTCAACTCATTCAATTTTATAGATTAAAAAAATAGCAGTGCAACTCTAAATTTACGAAACGTATTTCTTTAAATACAATATTATATACGATCCATAATATACACTCGAGGCGGCGATTAAATTCTGGACTACTGAACTGTATCTATTTATAATATTTAACAGAAATAAACAAAACGTTAAAATAATAGAATTTTAATAGTAAAGTGAAGAAATACGATACAATACGTAGAAAATTATTATTTAAAAAATCAAAAAAGACACTAATTATAACTTGACAGGTTAAGACTAAAAATGTTATAAAAATATAATTTCGACGTACTATTGTATTTTTCACTTTACTATTACTTACAATTCTACTGTTTTAACGTTTTGTTTAGTTAAATAATATTATATTTTACAAATACATACTAAATAATACAAATCTTCTTCAAATTCCTTATTTCAAGTTCTTCTTCTTCCACTTTTAGGCTAGGATAAATCCTGTTTGCCTTGACCTCGGGCCGTCTTCTATCGAAGACAGAGCCGAAGTCCCAAGTTTGTGAGCATATTCATTGCTTTACATCTGAGGCAGCTTGCTAGGTTCGTCTCAGATGTGCCCGTAACCCTGGATTTTTGTTAATGAGAGCAAATCATCAACCCAGGGGGACCGCCGGCTTTACGTGCCCTCCGAAGCACGGAGAAGATCATAAGAAATTGTAGACTCTTTCCGGATTTGAACCGGGTACCTTAGTGTCAGCAGTTATTCAGCTAACATACCAGGCTAATGACCGTCTCATAGTTCTCTCTCTCTTAAGTTCATTTCTATATCTACAGTCAAATTTCCCTAAATCGAATTTCAAAGGACCACCTAAAAAAAAGTTCGAATTAGAAAAACTTCGAGTTATAGAGATAATATTACACGTAAATATCTGACAAATCTATATACTTTTTCAAAAAAAATTCGATTTATAGAATAATTCGAGTTAGGAAAGTTTCACTGTATTTAGTTTCAAATTTTGATTTTTGCAATTTTTTTATTAGTCTTGATTTGTTTGTAAATATTTTATATTATATTATCTACATAAAAATGTTATTTGCACCTGTAGTAGTTGTATCTGTAAAAATTGATAAGCTATAAAAAGTAAAAGGAATGTAGGCAACCGATATAACGTAACGCACATACACCGAAATAAGTAAATACATTCTGTGATGTTAAAAAGCTAGGTTTGCTTGAAGCAGTAACAGCAGAGGAGTTAGGGGGCGTATATTAATAACGTGAGGTGATTTTGGCGATTTTTAGACTCCCCCCCCTGGCGAGATGGCGTGAGATTTGCCTTGACTCCCCCCCCTTCTAATCTCACGTGAGATTTTTTATAATGCGTAGTTTTAGTGTAAATACGTTAATCTGTGCTTGATTGGGTTAGGTTTATTAATGCGTTCACAAAAAAGCATAATTTGCTTAATTTATTTTTATTTAAGAATAGTTAACACAAAAAAATAACGTGATATTTGCCGAGACCCCCCTCTTCCCCACGTGAGATTTCTCTCCCTCACGTAATTAATGGATGCCCCCTTACGGCCGACGTCAACTGCTGCGCTTAGGGGTCGTCTATAAATTACGTCACATGATTTTTAAGGTTTTTAAACCTCTCCCTCCTCCCATGTCACATTTTGATTCCATGAAAGAACAGAACATGAAAAAACAGAACAATGAATAAACAGAACAGTGAAAAAACAGAACATTGAAATAAAAGAACTTTGACAAAAGAGAACTCTGAAAAATGAGAATAATGGATTGAAAAATTTTGTTTAGATAAATTGTATTTTTTTAAATTTTTAACATTTGCCTAATATTCGCGTATGATCAAATAGTGTACTACTAGTTTAAGGAACATTGCTTGCCAACAGTTATTGCTAGCCAATGCACAAACTGGGCGCCCAAAAGTAGAAGCGGCAGCCGTTGTTCAAGAGTATGAAAATTATGATAAGTTCTTGCGGCGAATGGCAAACTTACAGTGATTTATAACAACTGTTTTCTATGTATTATTTGTTGTATTTTATTTTTTTTATTCAAATTATAAAAAATAAAATTATAACTTAAATAAAATTTAAAAAAACATTAAAACTTTAATATAACAAGTTGAATGAAATAAACTTTCAGTGACGTTTATCGCTTTCGTCAAAAATTTATTTATTTTATATTATATTTACAGTAGAACCTCGATTATCCGGGTCGACTGGGACCGGGCTCCGGCTCAGCACGGATAATTGAAAAACACGGATAATAATAATTGACGTTTTTTGTTATTATTACAAAATATACTTATATATAGTAGATTATAAACAAGGAACATAATAATTTAAAAGTTCTATTTGAAAAAATCAGATAATTTTGTTTGCTTTTTGACTTTTACTTAAATTAAATAAAGTAGATTAGCAGAAAATTTAGACGTATTGACACTTTAAGTACATTTGTACAAAACAATAAATTCAGCGAAATTTCATATTATGTATAACCAAAGTATAACACAAAAAGATGCCGTAAAACCGCCGCACGGATAATCCGCGCACGGTAATCAAAGTATAACGGGCCCACGGATAAACCGCTTCACGGATAATGTGTGCACGGATAATCGGGAAATCGGGGTTCTACTGTATTTATAAAAAATAAAATGTCGCTGAAAACTTAAATATAATTTCTATATTTTTTCTTATATTATATCATTTAACTTGTTATATTGAAGTTTTAATGTTTAATTTAATTGGATATTGTACTACTTATTAATTTATAAAAATGTACGTGTATTTTTATTAAATTTAGTTAATTATTGAAAATATAGTTAAATTTCTTAACTTTACTTTCTAAAGCCGGACCTTAAATTAGTAGTACACTATTTGATCATACACAAATCTTAAGCAAATATTAAGAATTTTACCAATGACAATGATATTTAGAAGTGCAGCTTCTGTTTTATCAATGTTCTTTTATTTCGTTGTTCTATTTTTTCATTGTTCTGCTTTTTCATGTTCTGTTTTTTCATGTTCTGTTCTGTCCGGTCACCAATCAAAACTGCTTTTTTAATTAAAATAAATGGCTAATGAATGGCATGAATAGCTAATATGAAATATGAATAAGTAAATTAGAACAAATTCAGATTTTGTTTTATTCGAGCGTGCGTAAAGTGTCACTTTTGGTCCGCATTAGCGGGAGTAAATGTCACTTTTTCGCAGTTTAGCGCCAGCCATGCATGCTTGTATTTCCTTTTTACGCAATTTTTGCGATTTCAACGACAAAAGATCTAAAATAGCGATATTGGTACTATCAAGAACATTGGGTGGCGGTGTCAGCAAAGTCTTCAAAATGACTTATATTCAATTTATTGCACCACACGATTTCAAAACTTAAGACAAAACTTTAAATTCGTATTCGACATTTCTAAACAATATATTTGACGTTTCAACGTTAATTACAGACGTAAAATTCGAATTTAAGTTTAAAATAGTGTGATACAATCGGACATTAATATTTTGTAGTTTTTTAGTTCAGAAATTTCAGAAAATTGTGCTCCTTTCTCTCAGAAAAAAAAGTCTGACATAAATGGGACAAAATAAGTTTATAATAAAATATAATTGATTGACGAAGCAGAGCGTACCATTTTTACGACTATATTTTTTATTAGAATTAGCCACCTCAAATGAAAAAGCATCGAGACGCCACTGATACGATCGTATTATACGAAATTCTTTTTTAATATAAAATCTCCAAGTTTTTCAAAACTATGAACAATTTCCACCGATATTGGTTTCTACTATATCATAAATAGATAGGGACAGTATCCTAAATTCATATTATATTAATTACATAGTACTACATACATTCAATTTATAGAATATAATAATTAATAACTATACCGTGTGTTGTTCGAGTTATTATAACTTGAATGAGAAAAACAAGATATTCAAAAAAGTGTGTTTTTTGAAAAGTTTAATCGTAGTCTTATTGTCCTAGATTAAAATTATTATATTAAGAAAAATACTTGCCTCCTTTGCACGGCGTTCTATGTGTACTATGCTGTGCTCTGTAGCCTTTAATTATTTCATAGTGTCCGTTGTCTCTTTTAATTGGAAAAGCGATTTCGATAACGTGACTGCATTGTTCCATAACAGTTAAAATTCCTTTTACTTTAGCTTTCCTCGTTTCTAAATCTAAACGAGAGCCTTTCTGGTGTGCCAAGTCTTCTACTAATTTATCTTCAACTATTACACACGCACGATGAAAAAAATATTCTACCATGTCGAAAAATTTTGGATTTGGATGATTTGGAACATCTTTTAATCTGTCTGGGATTATATGATCTGCATAATTACGCGTTTGAACAGCAGCCGGCAATAATTTAAATATTGTGGTGTCGTTAATGGCTTTTATAGAAGCGATACCTCGCGGTAAGGATTTAAGATGAAACATTTTCTAAAGTTCGTATCGACGTTTAAAATAAAAGTGTTCTGCGAAAAACCTATATTGAATATTTTATCTATCAAATTCACACTATCTCTATTCGCAATGAAACATTACAAACGCTAATTTACAACACACCACTTCCAAATACTGCGACCAGCACAACTAGTTGAACTATTTTTATACCAACTCCTACCAACGACTCTTGACGAGGAATTACATAACGGAATGATATTAGCCGACAACAATCGACTACGTGCATGCCTTGTGCTATAGCCGCATTCAATAATAAAATAGCTCACCAATAAGCTGCTTTATCTAACGCAGAATTATTATCAAATTTTTTACAAAATAATAAAATACAAATTAATGAAATAATGTTTCAGGTTGATTGGGTAGCAAATCAAACACAGTATCTGTCAGTCGAAGTTTCGGACCTTTTATACTATATGTTCATTATCAAGACGATTAACAAGTAGTAGGATGTAAGTTTGTTCGACAATTGGGTATTTTTACAAAATTTTTATTTGAATAATATGTGCGTTATTGTATAAATAAAGGTACCAGAAAAAGCATATAATAATTAAAAAATGATATATTTTGCTATTGATTATGCAAAATCATTTTAAAATTTCATTAAAACGCTCAATTTTAAACGAGAATCAAAACGCATTTTTGCGCAAACGCAGGTTTGACGTACTTTACTTATTAAATTGGTAATAGTTTATAGGTGTACGCTGTGTATTCTGCCGTCCTAAGCTAAAAAGCAGTAACTCCATTTCTTAAAAATTTTATTTATATCGCTCTTGAGGATTATTACAACAATATCTGTGATCCTGCAACCCTAAAAACTAGTAGGACTAATAGTTATATGCAATAATGAGTAGTCTTACTATTTTTTAGTGTTGCAGGATCACAGATATTGTTGTAATAATCCTCAAAAGCGATATAAATAAAATTTTTAAGAAATGGAGTTACTGCTTTCTAGCTTAGGACGGCAGTATTATAATATAGTTAAGTGCTTATGGAATGGAACTGCTCTATTCACTTGTTGTTACCGTCGTAAACATAGCCGTAAACAACTTGTGACGTAATCCGAGTTTTGTGTTTTCGCGGCAAATATTCTTATTTAAATTTATTTTTAAAATTACTCGGCTATAGGGTCTCAAAAAATTTTTTCTTTTAAGCAGCTCATTTATATGCTTAATAAAGTGTCTCCTTGCATACTTTTAAAAAAATGTGAAAATACCCATTTGCTATTACAGTGATGGCGTGACAAACAGGCATTGCTGTTAATTCGGTTCAACGAAGTCAAATGTTTAAACTTGTAAAATATAAACTCTAACATTTAAAAATAAAAATAATATAACATCTCTGTATAAAATTATTGACGTAACATTTAAAATCTATATAAATAAAAATGAAATGCTGTTCGTTGCTAATCTCATAACTTGAGAACGGCTGGACCGATTTGGCTAATTTTTTTTTATAAATGTTTGTTATGGTCCGAGTAACGTTTTTACGGAAAAAAACTTGGAAAAATTGTCCGTAAAATAGAAAAATCTGGGGAAAATTAAAATTACTGCATTTCTATTCCGATAGATGGTGCTACGTACGTAAATGTCGTTTGACAGCATTTTTAAATTAGAAGGTGACACTTAAATATGTCATCAATTATATTAGGTGCAATTGTCCAGATAAATCTATTCACAAAACCAAAACGGCATACTTGACAGATTGTTGGACATTGGTAATAGGAAAATCGCAGTTGACATCTTGACCGGATTCATCACATTGTCCACTTATTTCTGCCAGTTGGCGGAATCGAAGGAATATCTTATTGTTTTTCCCAACATAGTGCAAAGTTTCAAAAACCATAATTGGCTGGAGGAAGGAGCCTATTGGCTGCGAAAAACAAAGAGGTCGATGATGAATCAACTGCGGGTGAGTTGATTTTCTTCAAATCGGTTTCTTCAACCAAGATGAAAAAAATAGTGAACTATACCATAGAATTCTTGAATTCGCTTGAATTGTCCGGATTACCACCTCACAATTTGTAATTGAAAGTAAGCTCAGTCATCAACATGTTGTGTAATGCAGAGATGCACAGACTTATTGGGACTAGGCGCCACTCGGCCAGATTACGAGTTAAAGGCGGGCGGCAAGAAATAAAAAGCCCACATTTACGGACTGCGTATTCAAAAGTTTTTGGCATTCGAGTTCAAACGGCTGTAATTTCCCGTGCGTTTGGCGTTCGCGATGACCATCAAGTCGTTGGAATTAACTTGGAATTTCTGTGTTTCGCGTATGGACAATTGTATCTCGCGTGTTCGCAAGTTTTCATCTTTGTTTATTTACAATGGGGTCAATATTGCCGATCAAAATGAATTAGAGTTGGAAGGTTGATTGGGATTCATAATCGCTTATTCATAATCTATTAATTACGTGAAGCGTTTAGGAGGGAGGGGTCGATCTGAATCTCACCCAATCACACATGGGGGCGACGGGGGGTCTCGGAAAATATCACGTAATTTTTTTTCCGCAAGAAACTGTACAATTTCGAGAGAACTGGGTTAAATTAAGTAAAACAAAAAATCTTATGTGAGATTATAGGGAAGGGGGGTTAAAGGCAAATCTCACGACATCTCACTAGGGTGGGGGGTCGAAAAAGGTTTCAAAATCACCTCACTTACTTAATGGACGCCCTCTTATGAAGATTTACAATCAAATCAATTTTAGGTGATACGAAGTTCACCGGGTCAGCTAGTAACGTATAAATATTTCCATGTATACAATCTAAAATATAAAATAATTTTTTTTTAATAGGTATACTAGTAATTATTATAATTTTCTTTTTGATATAATTAATATTATAATAAATGATGGGTACCCGGGTATCCCGGGTTCTAAACAGCGTCGGTAAAGTTGGGTATTAGCATAAAGGGGTTATGTTGCTGACGCTCGATCGCTCGATTTCTTTTTCTCTCGCTGAATCTGGTTCCGAGTCCGTTCGTTCTTCCGCATTCTTCAAATTTAAGAACTACTATCAGCTTAAGGAACTAGAATTTGGAATATATGTGGACGGACGGATAAACGGACTGATACGTACCTACTTATGTTTTTTATAGGTACTATTGGAATGTAATTATGTGTTTTTCTAAAACATATATAAAACACTCCAATAGTATGTATAAAAACCATGAGTAACTTATAATTAACATAGATTTTTATTTTATTTCTTATTTACAATTCTTCTTATAAGTATGTATAGTAAAAAGCAGGGCCAGATAAACCAATGGTGCAATGAAGCCACTGCACCTAGCACCAAAGCAGAAGGCGCCAAAATTGTGTGATTACGCTAAACGAAAAGTCACGAATTGTGATTTAATTCATATATTCTTTGATTTGATTGGTAATGTACAAAGATAATGATAACTAGAGCTCGGATTTATAAGCACTTATAATTCCAAAATAAGTGCTTTAAAAAGTTTCAAAAAACAGAAAAAAAAAGTCATATAAAATTGAAAAAAAGCACTAAAAATCAAACATCAAAATTCAATTTTTATTTAATATTAATTATATTTATAGACATTCGCTTCATAATAATTATAAAAAATTAATTTTTATATTATATTTTTCCAAATTTTTCAGTTGTGGTCTGTCGTTAATACATGCTTATAAATCAAAAAAAAATTTTTGTAATATATAATTTTTACCGATTCCTCTAAAAGCAAATTTTTTTTTCAAATTATTCAAAAAAGGTATAGCTTTGATATAACTTAATTTTCAAAATTTGTTTCAAAATATACAGTGACTTTTTTCTCATATAAAAGTCGATTTTATAGCAAAATGTTTCAGACATTTCTTGTTGAAAATTTCATTCCCTTCATTTTTGTTTCTATACATATTTCAATTTTGTTGAACGTTTTCTGAGTAACAGCTACTTTCAAAACACTATCTAAAGAAATTAAATAAAATTAACATTGCTCTTATGGGAGTTTTATTAAAATAAAGGGAATTCAATTTTTAATAAAAAATGTATGAAACATTTTGCTGTAAAATCGATTTTTATATGAGAAAAAAAGTCTTGGAAAGGTACGCTTTACATTGTTAACATAAAAGTGTATTTATTAATAATTTCTGGTTTCAAATTTTTCTAATTTCTAATTTCTCAAATAAGCACTAACGTGCGTTTTAAGCAAAATTTTGAAAAAAAAGCACTGTCAACATTAGCTCAAAACACTGCAATTTTTAAGAAACGTCAAGATTCAAAAGGAATATCTTCTGCTTATAATTTAGAGCAATAAGCAAAGAGCTTAGAATCCGAGCTCTAATGATAACACTACTCTGCAAATAAAAATTTTTTTTCGAGCCCTGATACCATTACTGCTGATTCTTATGTAAAATTACCCCTATCAGTCCAGTGACGACGCCAGCATAAATTCTATGCCGGGGCGGAGTGAAATTAACAAGTTGTCATGGGGGGCGGAGGAGCGGGCGTAGCCCGAAGCGCCGCAGGCGATTTTTTTGTAAAATTCAAGGTCAACAGCTTTTAAATTAACTTCAAAAATGTTTAAACATATTTTTGTAATGTAAAATCTATCAATTTTGTATACTTACTTTTGTAATTGTGTTACATTTTAGTAAAAAATATTTGAATGAATAACTAGCATATTAGTTTAGATAATATAGAAAGGATAAATAATAGTTAAAAGTGCGTAATTTCTAGAAGAATTTGATAGACGGCTATATTTTCAAAATGTTTCTATTTACATTTGACTATAGTACCAAAAATATATTTTATTGAAATTTCTTACACAAAGTACGTAGTTACTACCTACTTGAAGGCTCACACGTACAATAATTTTATAAGAATACTAATAAATTTATAAATGATTTTTTAATACTTATACTACTGCAGAATAATCCTCCTATTCTCATGCGCTTTCGCAAAAGAATTAACTACTTCCGAAACGTCCAAAAGGCGAGTTTCCTCTTTTTCAATCGCTAGGGTTGCTAGATGGGACAACCGTGCATCTAGCATCCTGTTCCGCGCCAAACTTTTCAAACGTTTTAAACATGAAAATGTTCTTTCACACGATGCACTAGACACGGGGATGGTCACAGTTATTACAGCGAGTCTATAAGATTCTTGAAACGCTAATTTAAATTTTATTAATAAATTAAGAAAGTCGATAAAATCAGTCACTTTTGTTCCTTCATCCTCGTATCGTTTGATCGTTTTTGGTAAGATCTGCATTTCAGCTTTTAGAGCTGAAATGTCAAGCTCATAAAATTGGGCCAGAGGGAGAACCACATTATAATTTAAAAAACTCTCCGATCCTGGAACTAATGCACTCATACCTTTAATAATGGAGTTTTCACAAAATCGTTTTTCTAACTCAGCAATAATTCTGTCTAACACAACTAAAAATACACCTGTTCTTAAGCCACTTTCACTAAAATCATCAGATGCGGACGGTATTTTTTCGGTAATAATAAACCTTGCGAGCTTTTCGGGGATTTCTCTTTTTCTTTTTTCAGACATTTTCAATCCGTTTTCATTACATAAATTCTTTGTTTCATTAAGGATATCATTGTGAAAGTTATCGGTCTTCTTCGCTTTTAAATCGTCAACCAAACTGTTTACCAAAAGGATAGCTTTTCCCATGTCAGCTTCTTTAGATTGTAAATAATCCGATATTCCTTTGGTATTCATTAATAGTTGTGTAAATAAACAAAGAAGATAAACGAAGGAAAAATCTATTTTAATTAAAAGTCCTTTTGCTTCGCACCTATGTTGACTTTGATGATCATTTGCAAATCGCATTAGCAAAACAATAATGGGACTAAGAGTTTTCTTGACCGCTAAACAAGCGTGCAGATGACTGGTCCATCGTGTAGGACAATGACGTTTCAATTCAACTACCGAATCACCCATGTCTTTTAGCAAATCCAGGAATTGTATATGAATGTTAGATCCTGACATAAACACGTATAGACCTTCTAAAGTCGAAATAAAATCACGAACATATCCAACATTTTTGCAAGTATCAAAAAGTACTAGGTGTAATCTGTGGTTCATGCAATGTACATACATAGCTTTCGGAACTTCTTTCTTTAACCGAGTTTGTACGCCACTAACTCGACCACTCATCACACTAGCCCCATCATATGTTTGCGCTACGCAATTCTTTAAGTCAATCTGGTGTTTAATTAAGGTTTCCTTTATGTATTTAAAAAGGGATTCCGCATTTAGAGATTGTAGAGCTGTGAAACCGAGAAATCTTTCTTTCACCTCACCCCGAAAAACGTATCTTACAACGATAGATAATTGCTCTTTTTTTGATATGTCCTTAGTTTCATCAGCCATTATTGCGAATACTTGGGCTTCCTCCAATTCTTGAGTAATTTTTTTATTAACTAGGGTAGCCATTATATACATTAACTCATTCTGAATGGAACTATGCGTATATTTGGCATTTTGGGGACCTGATTCCAAACGTTTTTTAACAATTTCATCGGATTTTGAAATTAGGTTTAACAATTCTAGAAAATTTCCCTTGTTTAAGCTAGATTCACCTTCGTCATTTCCCCTTAAAGCTAGTCCTTGAACAGCGAGGTATCTTAAAACGTCTACAACTACGGATATATAATGTCTGTTTTCACTTACTGCTTTTGCATGTGCATTGCTAATTTGAGCGGCGACTGATGGGCCACCACGCTCGTGGTTGATCCACGAAACGCAAGACATTTTATGATCTTCCGAATTATCATGCTGTTTTAATCCTTCGGCACTTAACGCTTTCTTCCAATTCTTAAAACCAACACTTTTAAAAGGTCCCTTTTTGTTTTTGGAAAAAAATCTACATGAGAAGCAGTAGGCGGTATCTTCAGTTATACTATATTCAAGCCACTTGAAGAGTTCGTACCATGATTCATTAAATCTCCTAATGTCTTTTCCAAAACGAGTACCTGGATACAGGTTTAATTTCGGCTGTGATGGACCTTCACTAAGAGTTTGAGAAATATCGCTAGCTCCTGGAACTATTTGAAAGCTGTCAGGTAGAGATGAAACTTTGGCACAAAAAGTTGAAAAGTTTTCCACTTCTATAGATTCTTCTTCAGAATCGCTGTTACTGCACACACTAACACTGTCTATTGAAATGATCTCTTCGGATTTAGATTTCTTTGCACTAGAAGCATGGCCAAAATAGTCAAAAATTTTTCTTTTAGAACTCATTATGAATTTCGAACAAATATGGTTTATAAAGCACACACTTTGGTTTAAAAAATATAAGTTTATAACTTTTAAATGTTTTTCGGGTATTTTTTCATTCGGTTCTTACCTAAATAAATTCAAATTTTTTTTGTTAATGCAAAATTTCATAAAAAGAAATAAAGTAGTTACCTACCTAATGTAGTACTTCAAAAAAATTTAAGTTTATTTAGCCCAGAACCTATAATACACTCGACAACAAATTTAAAATTTTGAAAATTTAAAATGTTACAATAAATTATGAGGACATAAACGCAACTGAGTTTCAGGCAGCACCAGCAAAGAAGAATGACTAATAAGTAATAAATAATAATCTTATAAAAATGCTGATTAAACGCTACTAAAATTTAGTTTGCTAGAAGAAATTGGAATCGCAAGTACAGCAGTCGTGTTCTCATGTTGCAAAACATGATGCTAGATAATGGGATACTTGCAAAATGGGATACTCGATACCACATTGTAACCTAATGATATGTTGATATGTAACAGTTAGTAGCCAGTGAATTTTGACAATTCTGCTTATTTTTTTTATATAAATAGAATTGGTTTTTCAATTTAAACAATTTAATTTATTATCGTGAGCGCTTGTAAATTTTCTAATATGTTTAGTGAATTCTTGCCGGGGCGAACGCTTTTTCAGCCGGGGCGACCGCCCCGTCTGCCACCCCCGTAGCGTCGTCACTGTATCAGTCCATCACACACCGTTTTCTGGAGATGCCCCTCCCTCATCTCTTTTTATCACTTTTTGATATAATTTGGAGGGATGAAAACGATTATGTTACCCTTAATACATCTTCTGGTGAGATAGAGAGATGGAAAGTTAATATTTGTACACAGAAAGAAATAAATTCGAATTTTCATCTAATCTGAATTAAATGAGTTGAAATTATATAATTTATTTAAAGTTTGCTTTAATTCGATTATAGCATTTCTCTGTTTCAAATAATAAGTATAGTAAATATATCTAATTTAAAATAGATGATTTCTATTTAGTTGAATCATTTAAACTTTTGTTAAACCGTTTACAAAAAGTAACTATTTCATTAAATCATAATTTTTAATTCATTTAAAAAAAAAGTCTGAATATGAAAGATTTCATTTCAATGAATTAATAATAGAACTAAATGTTTCATCTATTTCTTTATTATAATATTAATTCTTTTTATATAGTATCTACTCATTTGTATCTAATATAATGTTATGTACCTGCATTTATACTTACTTTGTATTGTATAATTTCTTGACAAAATGTAAATTTAAAGTTAAATGTTAAATTGTTTGCATTTCTCTATATTCATTTTTTAGGTATCGTCGCATCAACTGGGAAAGGTTCATTTACTTAAATTGGAAATTGGTTTATTTCAAGTAAGTATCAACAATAACGACAAACTAGCAGCTGATCAACAAAATTATCTATGAAAGTGAATTCATCGTCTAAAGTGATAATTATACAAAATATTTAATAAGCATAAAATAACAATCAACAAATCAGTAAATAAAAGTAAATAAGTCAATAATTTACAGTAAATTTATCGTTCAATTATAGTAAATGTATCATTTAATCTAATTAATTAAAATATCTAATTTTATTAAACAATTCAAAGAATTTTGTATGTAAATTGTCTATATTCAGATTAAATGAAATATATATTAATTCATCAAACCATTGAAACAAATTCGAAAATTCATCTAATTGTTTCTATGATTCGTTTATTCTGTAAATCTTAAAATCAGCTAATTTAAATTAAATGTATTACTTAATCTAATTAGAAGGCCAAAATTAAATGAATTTCTTTAGATGATTTCAACTAATGTTTAGCTGAAAACGCTAATCTTTTCTTTCTGTGTAGCAATAAAGTTGATTTGGGAGAGGATTTGTCCCCTTAAATTGTAAAACAAATCATTAAAAATTATCAATTTTTTAGAAAAAGAACTCAAAATAAAAAATTTTAAGTAAATTTGTGGTTTTTAGTATGTATTTATGGTTAAATTCAAAAAAATATAAGAATAATACAATACGTAGAAAATCAAAATTCAAAAAATTTAAAAAGGAGACAATTAACACATAACAGGTCTGGATTAAGAAAATTTGAAAAAAATGAAAATTTCGTAATACGAAGTACAATATAACGTTATTTCATGGTTATTGCCATTCTTCAGTTGCACGCATCGATTACGATTACATTGTGAAATAAGAAGAAAAAATTTTCAAACTAAACAAAATTATCGACTAAATTGACTTACCATAACCTCCAAAGATTATCAAAACTGAACTTGTTACATGAAGTATGAATAATTTAAAAATGATTTGAACTAAGAAATTCGTTTACCTAGCACTGCTAGTTTGAAATCCGAAGGCACTGCCCTCTTAATATGATTTCTAAAAACTTTGAAAAAATTCAAAATTCAAAAATTTACCACGTGTTTTAACCGTGAGGCGTAAAACTAGAAAAAGAACTCAAAATAAAAAATTTTAAGTAAATTTGTGGTTTTTAGTATGTATTTATGGTTAAATTCAAAAAAATATAAGAATAATACAATACGTAGAAATTCAAAATTCAAAAAATTTAAAAAGGAGACAATTAACACATAACAGGTCTGGATTAAGAAAATTTGAAAAAAATGAAAATTTCGTAATACGAAGTACAATATAACGTTATTTCATGGTTATTGCCATTCTTCAGTTGCACGCATCGATTACGATTACATTGTGAAATAAGAAGAAAAAATTTTCAAACTAAACAAAATTATCGACTAAATTGTACAAAATTGACTTACCATAACCTCCAAAGATTATCAAAACTGAACTTGTTACATGAAGTATGAATAATTTAAAAATGATTTGAACTAAGAAATTCGTTTACCTAGCACTGCTAGTTTGAAATGAGTTCTTGTTGAGTTGTTGTTGAGTTGAGTTCTTTTTCTAGTTTTACGCCTCACGGTTAAAACACGTGGTAAATTTTTGAATTTTGAATTTTTTCAAAGTTTTTAGAAATCATATTAAGAGGGCAGTGCCTTCGGATTTCAAACTAGCAGTGCTAGGTAAACGAATTTCTTAGTTCAAATCATTTTTAAATTATTCATACTTCATGTAACAAGTTCAGTTTTGATAATCTTTGGAGGTTATGGTAAGTCAATTTTGTACAATTTAGTCGATAATTTTGTTTAGTTTGAAAATTTTTTCTTCTTATTTCACAATGTAATCGTAATCGATGCGTGCAACTGAAGAATGGCAATAACCATGAAATAACGTTATATTGTACTTCGTATTACGAAATTTTCATTTTTTTCAAATTTTCTTAATCCAGACCTGTTATGTGTTAATTGTCTCCTTTTTAAATTTTTTGAATTTTGATTTTCTACGTATTGTATTATTCTTATATTTTTTTGAATTTATCAATTTTTTCCTTTTTTTTATCAATTTTTCACTTATTTTCTACATTTCTTACAAATTTGATAAGAGTTTTAGTCAATCCACCTCTGTTTTTCATCAACTTCCACAGGATCTCATATGGTAAGAATTACTCACCTAATCCTGAATTTGCAACCTTGCCAACCAGCTTAATGTTGAATTCTTTGATATTTCGAGGTAAAATTTTAGAAGACAGTTAAGAAATAAAATCGGTGGTTCTAATCGAATTTCGCTTACTGTATTATTGTATCTATTGGTAAAATAGTATATGGGGCAAAAACTGCGGCTTTCAAAAGTCCTGCTCTGGAAAAACTTTGTCAGTTTGTTGTATTTTATTTTAGTAGTTCCTGTGACGTATTTTAAAATTTGGCGCCCTGGGCCCAAAAGTTTTGCCGCCCCATAAATGAATTAAAAAAAACAAAAATTAAGTTTTATTTAGTGTAGGTATAACGTTTATAAAATGCGCCCCAAGCTAAGCGCGAGTGAGGGCTTGCGCCGCCCCTCGAAGCCTTCCGCCCCGGACCATGGCCCTCTTGGCCCTTGGGTAAATACGCCACTGAGTAGTTCATTTTCATTTTCATCACATAAGTGTGATTATTCTTCAAATTTCAAATGTCAAATATGTTAAAATATTATACCTGTTTGAAAGGTATGCATCTTGAATAAAATAAGTTATCATAAAGCAACTGCTTGATTTTATGATCTATTTCTATTGATCTATAGCACCTTAATTATAAATTTTGTGTGCCTGTGCCCATCTCAAATAATATATTGTGCTCATCCATTTCCAAAATTCTAGCACCGTCACTGAGGACATTTGATCCAAATTGTGCACTGTCCTATCTTTTGACTTTTATGACCGTCGATCTATTTTTTTAAAGAGAATCTTTTGTTTTGTCAATCTTTGAGGCGGTCATACTCGCACGGAAACTGTGGTTCAGGTCCGCTAATAAGAGTCGTAAAATCGGAGATTCGACTTGACATACCGAGTATGATAGAAGTGAGCTACAGTCCATTTTTCTTAAGAACCAAGTAAGAATTTGTACTAAACCGATGACCTCGAAATATTAACCAATGAAAATGGTTTGAAATTGGTCGGGTTCACCCTAGCGAAATTTACGTGTTGTTGACAGATAACATTTCATTTTTCCTATTATATTATTTAATAGTTCCTAGCAGTATTTCTTAATTTGTTTTATCAAAATCGCATCGTAAAATTATGATGTAAACTTATAAACATTTTAGATTAAGCAACACACCGAACAGAATATTTGAATGACGTTTCCTTTTGTAACTGTGGTATTGCATTCGATGTGCCACCTAAATATATATTGTTCGTATTATATTTTTCGGTTATACAATGACGCCGATTAGGTGGTAGTCCAGTCATTTAAGCACAAAAAAGGGGTCAACCTCGGAATGAGAGATAATAAGCTGGAAACTCGTATACACCTTCATTTTGGCGTTCTAAAAGTTGTCTCAAAAGTCTCATAGAGATATAGTAGAGCATAAAATTTTCGACAAATTTTGTTCCAAACATTTTTTAAGATGCTCAACCGTTTTTGAGATAGAGTGCGGAAATATTTTGCCGACGTACAATTTTAAAAATTATGGCTGAACCTTAGGAGTGGGGTTGGGTGCTGCAAAATGAACTCCTGGAGCCAATAGCACCAATATTACCACCTGCTCCTGAGGAATTACTTAATACACTATTTTGTAATTGTAAGAATTGATGTGGGGTATGCTGTGGATGCAGGAAATCGGGGTTGCAATGCACTTTAGCTTGTGGCCAGTGTAATGGACAAGCTTGCCTCAATGCTGTTTGATCACAAAGCGACTCTGAGGAAGAGAGCTCATTTGACCCAGAAATTCTGGGAGGCCTGGAAACAACGATTCAGGACAACGAAGATGATGACAATGTAACGGACATTTTCACGTGCTCGGAAGATGACGATAAAGAAGAAGAAAAAAATTAATACTTTTGTTCATTAAGGGGAATAATCAACAGCTGTTCGCGACATTGGTTTTTATACGACTAATACAGAATACGAAAATTCTGGTTCAATTTTCAATTCAGAAAGTACACATTCTTCGCACCTGTTACAAAATATTTCATTCTGTAACAGGTGCGAAGTACAGAATATTTCATTCTGTAACATCCGTTACAGACTGACTATATTCTCACATTTAAGAAATATTAAAACCTGGTAGTGACATCTATCAACAAGTTATTATTTTTTATTTTTTGCTTTGACGAAAATAAAATTTATTATTTTTATAAAAAAAAAATATCAACAAGTTGTTTTACTGGTTTTATAACGCCAACTGTCAAATTGGTGTTCGCGTATTACAAGAAATACACTAGCACTGTGCGTCTGTCCTATAGAAAGTACAGTCTGGAACTCGTTTGGAATGGCTATTCTGCACTCGGGGACCGTCACCCTCGCCTAGACGGCTCTGGTGACAATCTTTCGCCTCGTGCAGAATATGCCAATTCCTAACTCGTTACAGAATATACTACAGTAAAATCCGCTTAATGTGATCTCGGCCGAATGGGAACCGGCCGCTTTAATCAGTTTACATACAAAAACCACCGGATAATGTGATCAAAAAGCCGCTTACTATTATCACTTTCAAGGATTTTCAAGGAATTTCCAACACAATAATCTCTTTTTCTAAGTATCTTTTTCTGATTTGTCATTGAAGTTTACATTCACCCTTCAAGGGGTAATGTAAACTGGGCCAAAAAACGGGGTAATGTAAACTGGGCCAAAAAACTACCTGAAAGTGGTAAACTGGGCCAAAAGCAAATTTCACTAAAATTTTGAAAATGGTAAACTGGGCCAAAAGCAAATTTCACTAAAATTTTGAAAATGGTAAACTGGGCCAAAAGCAAATTTTACTAAATTTTTGAAAATGGTAAACTGGGCCAAAGGCAGAATTTTTTAGGTACTAAGCAGAATTTTTAAGAATCAATTTTTTTTTGGTGGTAATTAAAAAAATATTTTATTTCACTATATCAAGGGTTTTCATTTCATATGATAGTACAAAAGAAAAATTGCTTATTTACAAAAATAATATATCCAAAATTACTGAGGAAGCTGGAAAATGAGTCAGATTACATTTACAACGGGTCAGCGAGGAAATCGGTTAATGATTTATGAACAAAATAAGTTTTCTTTTCAACGGTATATGTCAACGACGGGCGAACAAAAATGGAGGTGTTGTAACAGAAGCTGTACGGCGTTTGTTAAAGTGTTGGGAACCTGCGAAGCGGATATGCAGATTACCTCTGTTCGAGCAAACCACACACATATTGTATGTGGTGAGAGGCTTTTAAACAGACAAGATTTGACGAGTCGAATGTAACTGAAAGCTACGGAACAACCATTCGAAACACCGCAACGACTTGTGCAAACGTGTTTGGATCAGAAACCGTCTTCTACCAAGGTTTTGGAAAAATCCGATTTGCTATGTGCTAAAAGGAATGTTTATAACCTACGGCGTAAAAGTATAGGTACTCTACCGAACAATATTGCAGAAGTGCATCAGAAGTTGGCAGCAATGGAAGTGAAAACCGGCCAAGGAGAAAATTTTCTTACACTTAACAATCCCGATTCAAACATTGTCATATTTTCCTGCACTACAAATTTAAGTGATTTGACGGCGGCCGAAGCCATCTACATGGATGGTACATTTGAATATTGTGCGAAGTTTTTTTATCAATTATTTACCATCCATGGACTTTTTAATGGCCATTATGTTCCGCTGGTTTTTTGTTTGTTACCGGATAAAAAACAAGCTACGTATCTAAATTGTTTTAAAGAAATATGTAGTCTAGGTTGTTCTTCCTTGATTGACGACAGTTTTTTCTAAAGTTTTCAAATGTTTCAAATACCTAAAATTGTTACTGATTTTGAGGTTGCGATGAGAAATGCGTGTACTATCCAGTGGCCGCAAGCAAATGTTGAAGGTTGCAGGTTTCATCTTGGACAGGCGTGGTACCGAGCTCTTCAGAGATACGGCTTGGCTTCAGACTACCAAAATGTCGATTCTGAAGTTGGCACATGGTTACGGTATTGCTTTGGATTAAAGTTTTTGGCAGCGGACGACGTTTTGGGGGGTTACAATGATTTGATAGAAACCAAACCGAATAATGCTAATCTCAACAAGTTCTGTGAGTATTTATTCACTTACTATGTGGCAGGGTCAGCTGTGTTTCCTCCGGTGGTTTGGGCTAAGGCTTCTGTAGATTTAATTTCGACAACTAATGCTTGCGAATCATTTCATGCTGCATTTAAACAAAATTTTAACTCAACGCCTATTCGGTTGTAATCCGAGAGTTGATTTTTAAATTTATGTTGTTATTCCTGAATACGACAAAAATCTCTAGAAAAATAGTAATTTTTACGATCTGACATTAGACACATTAGATTGAAACTGAAAGATGTTCATAATATTAATTTATATATGTATTGTCGTGTGACCAAATCATCTTTTGAAGATTTTTTAATAATTGGGAAATTTGGATTTGTGGTAAATGATATTCTTTGAATTGAATTATGATTTTGGCGTTTTTAAATTTTGTAAATATATGTGATTTTGATTATTTTATGTTTGAATTTAAATTTGTAATAATTTATTGTAATTTTTGTAAATATTTGTTAAGTTTTGAATTTGTGCGGATTCTAAAGATTACCAATTTAAATGTTGGTACTAGAAGATGTACGATGGACCCCTTCCATTCTTGTCCGTTGGACAGGACAGACGAATTTTTGTGAAAAGGTTTTTGAAATTTTGAATTTGTGTCTCAAGTTTTTTTAAGTTTAATTTGAGAATAAAGATTTGAAATTTGCCCGAGTATTTTTGATTTGTTTGATTTGAAAATCGTCAGAAATTTGGAAATAATTGACTTTTTGGATATTTAAATATAATGGTGGAATTGGATGATCAAAAATTATTATAAGTAATTGCTTTTTACGAAAATTTTAAATTAAGAGTAATAAAAATTGAAGGCAAAGCGAAATTTATACGAAGCGGATGTTGGATGCAAAATTATTTTAGAAGTTTAATAATTTAATTGAGAATTATTTTATGGAATATTTTCGTAATTTTTGGCTACTTTTGGAAAATTTGATTTGATGTCGCAGGAGCCGAGCTTGTTGAGCTGGCCGAGAGAAAAATTCCGCATCTGACCAATTAACAAAATGATTTGGACGATCACGAAAAACTTGATGGTTTCTTTGAATGCTTTCTCCAAAAAATTTCCATAAATTCCATTAAATCTTCGTCGTCGGTTAATTGATAATCCATAATAATATTATGTACCTACTCGTAATAAATAATGCGCAATAATAATATAATAAGTTATAATAAATTTTAAGAAAATAAGTTTTTTAATAAATACTATCAAAATGAAAATTTACGTAGTAGGTATACATCAGCACTTTGAGGTTATAAAATTGTAAATATCGACTTGAACCAGGGTTAAACCACCGATTTCGGTGGGTAAGAAAATTGAGAGTTAAACTAGGTTCAAGTCTTGAACCAAGTACATACAACAGACATTTACAAAAATTCCTGGTTTAACCCTGATTCGAGTTTAAACCACTTACATACAACCGGCCCTTAAACAGGAACAAAACAAAGTATACGTAGCTTTGAACAGTCTTCATAAACCGCCGATTCAAAACGCTAATTCTGAACTAAGGCAGTCACTTGTTGAGAAACTGCTGCAAAAATACAGTATACAAGAAATATCGCGGTTCGAGTTTCTGAAGACGGTCTCTTTTTACAGTACTCCTCGGTTACTTTAAATACATTTCGTTTTTTGTTATATAATGTGTATAAATAAAAATAAAAAATAATAATAGGTAATTTACAAATTTCATGTTTTGTTGGAATGTATTCCGTAAAAGTCGGAAGTCAACCCGAAGATATTAATTTTACTATCCGTAAATTTTTGTCGAAAATTGTTAACTATAAACATAAATTTCCCACTATTTCTATAAGAAATTAAACTACAGCTGAAAACAAACAAATCAGCGCGAAAAGGTAGATCGGGCGCGAGGATGTAGATCGGTCAGTAGGTTACAGTTAGCTTCTGATATTTTTTTTTAAATAATAACAAAAAAGAATTCAACCCGGCACACCCTGCCTGCACCCCTTCTTTTACCTTAAATTTGATTTTGGCCCAGTTTACCACTTTCAAAATGTTACTTGAAAGTGCCTTTGGCCCAGTTTACAATCTTCATAAATTTAGTTAAAAGTGTCTTTGGCCCAGTTTACCATTTTTTAAATTTGGCCCAGTTTACATTCACCCGTTTTTACATTACCCCAAACACAAAAAAAATCTATGGGATAAATTGTGTCGAACATGTAATAAAATGGACGTATGTAAATTGCGCCAGCGGTCAGTATTTTGTCGATCGGTAGCTTAAGGACAACTAGTAAATTGCGCCAGCGGTTGATGAGGGTAGCTTAAGTTTTAATACCCAAAGACTGGTATATTTATTAGTAATTATAATATTATGTAATCGCCACAGTGGCGCAGTTTTATGAAGGTATCAAATAGCTATTTATGCAACCTAGATGTAAAAGTGATACTTTTTATAACTAGGCGTGAAAATTGTCCATCGAGGCGCAGCCGAGATGGACAACGCGCCGTGTTATAAAAAGACACTTTTACGTCGTGTTGCATACAAGATTTTTTCTAATTCTGTGCAAAATGGGCTTTCTTAAAACAAAATTTTTTGAATTAGCAATAACTCGACAACGGAGCTAGATATCGAAAAACTGAGCAAAAAACTTTCCCCCCCTCGACTTGTATTACACCCGCTGGTGAATTATCGGTAGGAATGCATATGCAAAAATTCAGATCGATCGCGCGTAAAATTATTTACCCTACTAATAATATCAAGTTTACGTTGACAGTTCAAATACCTGCACAATATGACATTTTATACAATTTTATAACTAGTGATAAAAGTAATCTCATTTTATCACTAGTGATAAAAAGAATGACATTTGGAAACTCAAATGACATTCCAAAAGTAGTCATTTTGTAACAAAATTAGAAAAATAAGTTTATCGTATGGAACTTATGATGCGTTTGTTGTGGGGAAGAGGGGTCACTATAGTCATAAATCAACAGAAAAATGTTTTTGATATAATTTTTAAAAAAATATATAAAAAAAGTACTATAACCTACGTACAGATCTACCTTTTCGCGCAGAGCCCATCTTTTTGCCATCATTTCAAAAACAATGTAAACCCCCCGGTGACGTCACACTTCTACCTTATAAAATTTAAAACGCATGCTAGCGCTATTTATATTGCAATAACCGATCCATGGATCAAAAAAATATATTTTTAAAAATTTGACTTTGTGACATCACAACATTTAAAACCCCCGGACCCCCTGTCACATTTTTGTCAAAAATCTGGCATGAGCCTCATACCCCTAGCGTGTAACGTAATTGTTCAGAACATGTTTGATGTATTTGATGCCCTAATTTTTGGAGGAACAATGTTCTAATTTGTTTGCCGGAGACAAAGTGACAAAGAAATATAAATCCAGCAATTACCAATATGGCCAATTTTATCATTGGGCGCATTAGGCACGTGCCTAGGGCCCAATAGCCAGAGGGGCCCGAAAAGAGAGAATATAAAATCGTAAAATAAAAATCAAATACTGATAATTGATAAAGTAACCCAAAAATTGGGAAACAATCGAAAAAGATTTTGATAGTAAATATCGGCTATCGGCTAAGTTTCCAACTTGAAGAAGAAGTGGTGTATCCCTTCGAAACAATCGTCGTTTTGATATGTTTATTTTGTTTTAATAAATATACTTCGCGTGAGATATAGCCGATATTTACTATCAAAATCTTTTTCTATTGTTTGTAATCATGCTCCGCACAAAATGTGTTACTTGTGGTTTTATTAGTTACACCAAAAATTGGGCCTTCTATGCTATTAGTTACACTCGAATATAAGGGATGAAGTGGGGCCCGAAAATTTGCTAGCCACGTTCGCACACAATTTCTTGCATAACTTCAAGCCCTAAAATATTTAAAAAAGTAAAAATGAATGAAACTTCTACATTGTGGACATACGGGCTAAATGCACCTCTGTGAAATTAAAAAATTTGTTTTTAGAGCCATACTAATCCTATTGACAAACAAGCAAAGGATTAAAAATATAACAACCTTTAATAATAAAATTCTCGTCCAAACTTTGGTAATATAAAATTAAATTATATAAAGTCTTCGAAACGTCGACTTCGTAAAAATTGAGTTTCATTTTAGTCCACTAAGCCCAATATTTAATTTTATATTATAACAACCTTTTTTCTACTTTTAATTTAAATAATGCGATGTTTATTTTATCTCGAGACGCCCGTTGCACGCTCATTATAAATCTAGTTTGAAAACAAATCAGCTATTGTTTGTAGATAAAGGAAAGAGTGAGAGGGCGCAGGATTTAAAAACACTTGATCACTGTTTGTTTAATTTGCTATTTTGGGGGTTTTCCGTTAGGTATCGAAGTGGAAGAAATCGTTCGTATTTTAATTATTTTTACAGAAAATTAATTTATTTCGATATTAATTGATAATGAAATATGGACATTAAAAGCACTTTTAAGATTCATGAGGAAAACAATCCAGCACATAATTTCCGTTTAGCACAAAATTATCCACTGTATAATATGTATACGCAGGGCCGTATCTCAGGGGGGTTTTGGGGGTTCAACCCCCCCCCCCCGCCTCCGAACCAAAGCGCAATATAAAATACTAGAATATAAAATATAATAAAACTTTTAAACAATTTTTTTGACAAAACAAAGAATTTTTAAACAATAAAATATTTAAAAAAGATATTTTAGTATCGCAATTTTCTAACTTTGCATTAGAGCACTTGACCTTGAAAATTTGAAAAATTTTCGTCTGCGGCGCTTAATCCTAGGAGTAAACACATTATTTATTTATCATTCAACCCCCCCCCGCCCCGAACAAAAGTTCTATAAACAATAAGAAAACTTAAGCTACAATTATTAGAGGAATCGGAACTCATAAGTGGTTGTTTATTTACAAAAAACAATTTAATATGGTAAAAATATTTTAAGCGGCATTTTATAAGTCAGCATTTTACGCTGGTTTAAAAATAGTAAACATATACGGCGCAGCAAAACCATCTAACAAGAAAAAATTAGCTGTGTCCAACTTGTTTTTTTGCCTAGTAAAGAGCTATTAAATTCAATTTTTGTAACTGATCTCGTTCGTATGCAATTTTTACGAAATTGTTTATGTGTCCCCTAAGTACCTATATGAAATACTTTATCAATTAACATCGAAAACAATTAATTTTTTGTCAAAATAAATAAAAAACAAACTATTTATAGGAATTTTCCTTGGTGTCCAACTTGATTTTTTACTCACTGTAAATGCACTTTTGGTACAAGATAACAAATGCACGTAATGTTCACGTGATCCTTATGGCATTCCACTCTTATCTTATCTCTGAAATATGACGTTTCAAACAAGGAACGATGTTCTCGTTTTCATCTTGGTTGCAATAAAAAAAAAAAAAAAGAAATCGCATTAATACAGCAAATTTCTAATTTTATAGTGCATAATGATTGCGTACGGTGGCGCTGTCAATCATTGAGAAGATGTCAAAAAGACAGACGTAAGGGGACTGTTTGTTTTGATTTTAAAAAGTCACGTGCTACTGTAGCGCCTTAAATAATTAAAGATTTACTATATATATTTTCACTTGATTTCAAGCGTAAGCTGAGGGCTCTCTGCCCTCTGTCTCAAAAACGGTTGGGCGTATGAAAAAATTTTTTAAAACAAAATTTGTCGAAAATTTTATGCTCTACAATTTTAAAATAGATCTTAACATCATTTGAGCTATAGAAACCGAGATAATCAAGAAAAACAGATTTTTGTGACCTTTGACCTTGAATAACTTACGACGCAGACACGAGATTTTATGAGACTTTTGAGACAACTTCTAGAATGCCAAAATGAAGGTGTATACGAGCTTTCAGCTTATTATCTCTCATTCCGAGGTGAAACCCTAATTTGACTGCACTGTGGCTCCTTTATATTATGCATACTCATTACATACTAATCGTAAAAGATACAGTGGCTTACAATAAGCTTACAATAATTAAATAAGAATTCACATCTACTGACATTTATTGTTCAAATATTTCTTGGTTACTATGTATCGCCCACGTATACTTAAATGTAACGAAACTACGACATCTACATAAAGTACGACTGCGTCGATTTCGTCAACTAGATCTGCATTAAAAATTCTACAAAATTTACAAAAAAACAGGATCTACGACATTTACGACAAAAGTACAACGTGAAATGAATACCCTTAATATTATTCATACAGTCCTATGTCAGCAATACAAATTATACGTTTTGAAGACATGTTTTGTCATATAAAAATTATTTTTACAGCAATACTTATTAAAACTTTTTTGTTGTAAATTTCATTTCCTTCATTTTAGTTTATATAAATTTTTCTATTTAGTAGCACCATTTCAGAGTTACTGATGGACTGATGTATGAATAATATTGTAAGCCACTGTATATTTTGGTAGCTTTTACATACCATAAGTTAATTATAAATTTTTAACTTACCTCCTTTACATGGAGTTCTATGCGTACTATGTTGAGCTCTATATCCTTTAATTATTTCGTAATGTCCACTATCTTTTCTTACAGGAAAACATACTTCAAGTATATGAGTGCAAGTTTCCATGACAGTTAAAATGCCTTGAACTTTGGCTTTTCTTTTTTCTATATTTAACCGACAACCTTTCTGATGTGATAAATCTTCTACAAGTTTATCTTCAACAATTATGCACGCGCGATGAAAAAAGTATTCCACCATGTCAAAAAATTTCGGATTAGCGTCAGTTGGAATATTTTTCAATCTATCTGGTATCTTGTGATCTCCATACATGCATGCTAAATTTTTAATTAGCTTGGTCTTTTTCGAAGAAGAATATTGCAAATGTTTGTAGTAATTATTTAAACGATGCATAAAGAAATCACTGTACAACGTAAGTTTTTAAATATGCACATTAAACACAAAGTTACAACATAATGATTCTCACTTGGTATATTTACCTTATTTTTATACAAAATTTGTATTGAGATTTGAAATTTAGACAGATAATGTCAAAGTATGACTGTAATATACATAGCACCCAATACAATTTTTCTTATTTGATAATCAATTGTTAATTTTCTATTGGGTAACTAAATAAAATTAAAATTTTGTTCTAAGTCATATTCAAAGCCATGTTGTGTTAGTTTGGTACTCCTATAAAATTATAATATCTTTTATCCTCTAACACATTTTTTCCGGGCAAAGCCGCAGGTATCCAGATACTAAATTATAAAATAGCAAATTTGTTCTAATGCTCCAAATAATCGTCAAAACTTAAAAAATTATTACTCCCATGGATGTCCATGGAAGGTGGAGTGATCAATTTTTTCTGTATCTATGTAAATGGAGTAGTTATGTCTTATGTTAACATATTTTGTAATCCTGAAAAAGATGTAAATATTAGATATGATAACTACAAAGCATTTGCTTACCAGTAATAATATGCATGAGGTGTTTTGACACCAAGTACGAGTCTGTGTTTCTCTGTTTTCAATCTACAAACAACTTTATATTAAAAAAAATAAATTAAAATAATTTTGCATAATAGGTATTATGACTTGTAAAAATAAATTTAAAGCACAGTTGGTTAAATTATGAGCCCATCAAAATGTATTACATATTAAAGAAATTCACAAACCCATAAAACATAATTATTATTAATTTATGTAGTACCTACAAAATATTTCCGATTAATTTCAAATTGTCATTTTTATTTATGCACAATAACCAATAACAAATTACCTTTAAGAGTATATTTTTGAATATGGACGTGAATAGTCATGTACCTATTTTAAATAATGTTTTACGATCTTACTAGTGGAAAGAATTGAATGTACTAATACGTGATAACTGATAAGTGATGATAAATAAATAATTCCTTAGGTACAAACATAATTATACTTAATAAATTATGTTTTGAACGATCAAAATCTTTATTATTTACAACTGAAATTATCAATATTTTCTTACCTTTATAGGTTCAACAATAAAAATTAATAGCACCCAACACCTTTCTTATAAAATTATAAATGCTGTAGGTTATCACTAGAGTACGGATTTCTAGAAAATTTGCTATACATAAATATTGATAGCAGAAGGGTAATTGTTATAAAGGTCCATGAATTTAATAAAAATTAGACATTTGGCCCTATTTTTTTTATGCTTATATGCTTATTTTGATACTTTTATGCTTAGATTTATTTTTAAGCATTTTTAGTGCTTATTTTAACACATTTTTGATTAATTAAAAAAAATTTGCAGTAGATACATGAATACATCTATTTTAGAAGTCACGAAATTTTGTGAAGTTAATATTGTGAGGGAGCTTCTTGACTAGGGAATCGAAAGCGGCAGACATTTACTCCTACGGATATGGACATGCAACTTGCCAACCCCCCCCCACCCCAATTTCGAATTTTTGATCAAAAATAGTCTAAATTGTTTGGACCAGTTCGCACCTTCCTTATTTTCGTTGGTATTCATTTTGTTTTCGAAATATTTTTACAAAATTTTTAAGAATGGCATTTGAACTTTTTGAATTTTAAATTTTTTAAAACATTAAAGCAAATAGCTAGTTGAGATTAGGGCTGGGCAATATTCAAAACTCGATATCGAATTTCGATAATTCAAACACTATCGATAACTTCGATTAATCGATACTTGTCGACAATTATCTAAGTATCGAAATAATACGTTTTCTTAGAAAACTGACAGTTTGTCAGAAACTGAAAACTGGATGACTAAAAAGTGCGTCTTATAATTTAGGTTATTGTTTTATGTGCTTCCCATTGGTGAATTTTAGGTTCGGCTGGATTCTTTATTCCAGAAAAAAAGTTTGGGGTTCCCTGTTTTAGCGTGCAGGATGACTTCAAAATTATAATGTTCATGTTGTTGGAGAGTTGTCTTATTGTTCCATTGGATCAGTTATTGGATCGTTATCGATATTTCGATAGTTTTATACAAGGAATCCCAACTTTTTTTCTCGAATAAAGAAACCGGTCGAACCTAAATTTGATAAATGGGAAGTCAAGAAAACATAAGACAATAACCTAATTTAGAAATATCGAAACGATCGGAATATCGATAACTATCGATAAATATCGATAACTATCGGAATATCGATAATTATCTAAATATCAAATATTTCAAAAATAAAATATCGTTCTTCAATTAATCAATCGATATTTATCGATTAATCGATAAAAAGTCAGCCCTAGTTGAGATACTAACCTTATTTTAAAATTTATAAAAGACCCAAATACAAGTGTTGAGGTAATTTAGAAAAACACTCAATATTCACATATTTTTGAACTGATGTACAGTAATTTTTTTATTGTGTTACTTTTCGAATAGATTTTATTTCAAAAGGTCTTTTAAATGCTTATAAATTTAAGCTTAAAGCATATTTTTATGCATATAATGGCAATTTTTTGTGCTATTTTAAGCGCTATTTTTACGATTTTTTATGCTTAAAAGTCCGTACTCTAGTTATCACTTATCAGCTATCGCGTATAAGTACGTAACGGACGTTGATGGTGCCAAAGGAAACATTAGGAATGTCTGGATTTTTATGCTTAATTGCACGATAATTCACACAGTGGGCATGTAATACTTATGCAAACACATAACAAACATGTAATTATACAGATATCATTGTGCTTTCACAAATTTTTTTGTAAATTTACAGAACAAAAATTAATTTTACATTATCTAAACCAGTAAATTTACATTGTGCTATTATTTTTACACAAATTTTTTAATTTTACACGAACGTTGCCGTAATTTCAACGTAAATTTTACATTAAAAATCATTGTAATTTTCCATAAATTTTTAACAGTGTATAATTGTGTATTTTACACTGGGTCTTCAGCAAAAGGAAATATTAGCATGTCTTGCACTAAAACACGACATTTTTATGAGTGCAAGAACATTAAGAAGAAAATTACAAGTTATAAGTGGATGCACAGAAAATGTTTAAATCATCAATTTGTTGTTACACAACAAACTGTTCGTCAACTACTTAATATTCTTGATCCACGAGGTGTAGAAATGCGAAGAAGAAAACGTTTAAAACGCCGACAATATCATAATAAAGGTCCTAACTATTTATGGCATTTTGATTGCTATGATAAACTTAAACCTTATGGCATATGCATTAGTGGTTGTATTGATGGTTTTTCACGGTACATAATTTGGTTAAGAGCTAGTAATAATTCAAACAATCCAAAAATAATTGCGCACTACTATACCAAAAGTATTGATGAAATGAAAAGATTTCCAATGACTTTACGAGCAGATTTAGGTACAGAAAATGTTCTTGTCGAACGACTGCAAAACATACTACGAGAAAATAAAAATATTGAGAACGCCCTCCCATCTTTTCTATATGGAACTAAGCATGGTGGTCAATTTTGAGAAAGCATCATGCACAATTTTGGATGAATTTGTTCCAACATTTGAAAGATAATGGTTATTTTGATGGATCATTTTTGGATAAAGCACTAATCCAATTTTGTTTTATGGATTTAATACTGGTTTAACGTTATTTTATAAGATCATTATAAATATCATTTTTTGTTATTCATACATTTTATTTAAATTAAATTTTAATTTTCATAGATTTATACAGTGTGTTCACGATAAGAGGTAAACGTGAATAATTCTTATATCTTACTAGATATAAAAAAAAGTTTAAATAGTTTTTTTTTCAACTTGAAATTTACAATCGAAAACTGCGGAGGTACATTTTTTTGGACTTCAAACTCAACAGAAAGTAAACATGAATATTTTTTCATGTTGCAACATGTATTTTTTAGCATTTTTTTAGAGAAATTTATTAATTAATTAATTTATTTAGTATGCTATGAAAACAAAACAACATCACTGTACCCAAAAACACAACCTATCTGATAAATTGTTCAAAATTGCCACCATTTTCTGCAAGACGTGATACTATTTATATTAGTAAGACATAAGAATTGGGTATTTTCACATTTTTTAAAAAGTATGCAAGGAGACACTTTATCAAGCATATAAATGAGCTGATTAAAAAAAAATTTTTTTGAGACCCTATAGCCGAGTAATTTTAAAAATAAATTTAAATAAGAATATTTGCCGCAAAAACACAAAACTCGGATTACGTCACAAGTTGTTTACGGCTATGTTTACGACGGTAACAACAAACGAATGGAGCAATTCCATTATTCCCCACTCGAAAATGGCCTGCACAGCTGGTTTTAAAATTTAAATATACATATCGACTGACTGTAAATTATTTACAGTCTTTTCGATGGAAATTTGCGTTGTTTGTAATTCGCTTACGATTTCTTATAATGGGGGAGTTCTGTTAAAGTGTGCCAACTTCGAAAATGCTCGGACTTTTTTAAGAAGCTTTTTTTAGAAAAATTTTATGCCAACATAATCTAATTTTAAATCTGAAGATGTTAAACATTACACGAAAGTAAAATAATTTTCTTTTTAAGAGAAAACTGAAATTAAAACAAGTTACCAGATTTCCCTACATAAAATGGATGGTGGCAACCTGGAAAAGTTGAAATAATGTAAATATAACCTAACTTTAATTATGTTAATCCTATTTATTATCCAGGATTATCCGATAATTATGTCTTTATTTACTATATCGGCTCCCCAAGGAACAGAAGGTTGGTTATACTGGAGGTCTTTTTACATCACTGCATCTAATGCAAAAATTGTAGCACATCAACTCCACTCCGATAGTGCAAAAAAGAACTTCTTGCTAAAAAATTTATGGAGAGCAACGCCAAATGTAGAAGCACAAGCAATGAGGTATGGTAAAAAATAACGAATCCAAGGCCAGGCGAGAATATAGTAAAACTCTTCAAGATGGTTTCTGGATTGTAACTGCCGGTTTGATGGTGAATAAAAATTATCTATTTTTTGGAGCAAGCTTTGATGGAATAATAATCAAAGGTAATAAAATAGAACATATTATTGAAATTAAATGCCCCCAAGTGTTAGAACGATGTCCTAATATAACCAACTTTGATTCGTTTCTTAGCAAGAGTCAACTAAGTAATTTTTTTTTAGAAAAGAAAAATAATGAAATTTCTATCAAGAAGAACCATCCATACTTATATCAAATAATTATGTCTTTAATTATTTTGGATATAGAAATGTGCGTTCTTGTTGTTTGGACCCCTAGACAAATCCTTACCATGCCGATTTTTCAGAGTGATTATGAAGATATTGTTGAAGAAATCAAAATTGCTATTCCTTGTTTCTATTGTAATATTTACGTACCAGAAATGTTTGCAATGAGAACAGTACGAAATTTAAATCCCATTAAATTAGAAATTTTGTAATCGGCAATCTTTTTTACATAATTTTATAACTTACTTTTTAAATTTTAAATAATACAATGAAAATAAGCTACAAGTTTTAAATATAATTTCTTTAATTCTTTGCTTGTTGATATAATGGTATTTTATAATATTTATTATAATAATTTTAAAAATTTTAAATGTATATTTAACAGTTTACTAAACAGTCTTCAAAGTTGACTAAAAAACAAACTACTGTAAACATGTTGGATAATATTGGCAATAATAAGATTGGGCATTGTTTTTTTAAAATCCTATAACATTTAATGCGACTTATAGCTCTTTCAACGTGAACTCGTGATCTTGCAATTTTTTTTGTAAGTAATTCTTCTGCAATCAACCTTGATCTTCCCATAAGGAGCGGAGGTGTATAAAGCTTGATATGTAATTCGTTAGCTAAATCGTATATTAGAAATCCTCGATCGGTCATTACTGTATCATTTTCTTTTAAGAAAGTTTTCAAATCACAGTCTTCAAATAATTGTCGATCAGATATAGCACCCTCGAATCCTTCAATTACATAAGTTATTGCTCCACTCGGGCAGATACCTATCAAAAACTTCACTGTGTTGGCATGTTTGTAATTCGAGAAGGTATTGCCTTGTTGTTTAAAATTTAAAGGCATTTCCATAATTATTTCGGTAGCATCTAATACTATCGTAATATTATTACCTTCAAAATTTTGAAACGATGGGGGCACTTTTTTTAAGTTTCGAGCACCTTCGAATACTTCAGTACGTATCCTGATCATTTGATAGTACATAAACTGAATCCACGTATAAAATATGGTTGATATAGTGGATTTACTTGCACCACAAAAATACGACAATTCGTCTAAGGTAAAACCTCGTCACAATCGAATCAACATCATGCACAGTCGATCTTTATTGGACCAATTTTGTTTTTTCTTTTTTAAGAAAAGAGGGAGATGTTGAATATTATAATCATCAGCAGTTCGTGCATATTTTAGAGAATCCATAACACTTTCATCTAAAAATGTATACAGGGATTCAAATTGCAATATTTTCAATCCGGTGAAGTAATTAAACCGGATTGAATTACTTTTTAAATTTAGATATGACAAAGTGTTTATACTTTCCTCAGTTTGAACTCCTGTATCAATGTAATTCTTATTTACAACACTGTTGTCACGAACAACTTCAAAGTTTTCATTATTTAATTCTATAACGCTTGTATCGAAAGATTCTTCTTGTAAGACTTCAGTATCACTCTGGGAAGCTTCGAGTTCGGCAAATGGCAATGGATCTGAATCACTGGTAAACTTTCCTGTAAAATGTTTATGACATATGTAAGTCCATCGACTAATATTCTCTATATTTAACTTATTATTACCACATAGTCTCAACCATTTTTCACATTTCTTACGTTGTCTCTTGGCTTTTGGAAATGGGTGAAATGCAAGTCTTTTTTGGATATTCGAGTTGCTTTTACAATCTTTATAATAACATTGCTTACCCATTTTGATGATTTTAAACTACTACAATAACCTCTTATATATTAATTTGTTCTAAATAAACTCTCATATAGTAAATAAAGACATAATTATCAAATAATCCTGGATGATAAATAGGATTTACATAATTAAAGTTAGGTTATATTTACATTATTTTAACTTTTCCAGGTTGCCACCATACATTTTGTATAGGGATATCTGGTAACTTATTTTAATTTCAATTTTCTCTTAAAAAGGAAATTATTTTACTTTCGTGTAATGTTTAACATCTTCAGATTTAAAATTAGATTATGTTGGCATAAAACTTTTTTAAAAAAAGCTTCTCAAAAAAGTCCGAGCATTTTCGAAGTTGGTACACTTTACAGAACTCCCCCATTAACATCTGACAATAAGCACTAAACTATATTATAATACACAGCTTACACCTATAAACCGTTAGGGGAGAGGCTTGCAGGTTGCCACTGCTTGCAAGTTGCCACTGCTTACAGGTTGCCACTGCTTGAAGGTTGCCACCCCTGCCAGATTTTGACATTCTAACATTGTCATCCCCTAAATTTCGATGGACATCGAATACAAACGAGTAGTTGTCGCTTTTAATGTAATTGTGATGCACTCAAACACAATAGCAGAACGTTTGGTAAACAAAATGTGATATTTTATTTGTAAAAAAATGAAAAATTAAAATTGTGTTTTTTTTCTGTGCTCATAAATTGAACATTTTCAACGAAAATTTAAGGGACATATTTTTGCTGTGTTGCTTTTTCATTCAATTTTTATTATTCTTAAATAATTCTAAACATATCATGAGTTGGAAGTTCTTTTTTCCTGTAAATTCTAAAGTGGTGTAAAAATGCAGGTTGCCACCCCTCTATTTTACATTGTGACGTATACTACAGTGACTGCTTAGGGACAGTGGCAACATAAGTCCCTAAATCGGCCCAGGACAGGTACCCGCGCAAAGGGGGGAGGGGAGGTTTAACCCCCCCCCCATTGCATATTTTATGTACTTATTGACTTAAACGCTTCTTAAATATTTAAAAAATTAATATAAATAATTATTTACTAATAATTGATGCATTTTTTATATATTTGTAGATTTAAATGAAAAAAAAAATTAAATTTTTTTTTCAATTTTAACTTTTTTTTTTCTTGTCAATTTACTCTCATTTTTTTTTGTTCACAGCCACTAAGTGTAATTAATATAAATTAATATAAATTAAAATAAATTAATATAAATTAAATAAATGTTTTTACTTGAGTTTTTCTACATTTTCAACAATTTTTCAAGGGGTGGCAACCTGCAAGCCGAAATTTCAAGGTGTCGATTTTAGATACTTTTGAAAATTTGCTGTAAATTTTTAGTTTTTGAGAATTAAAATGATTTTTTGCGCAGGATTGTGGCTTTATACTGCCCCTTTCCTGTATATGTTATTATATCAACGATACGTTGATTGTATGACGAGTTATAACCAAAACAGCTATGGGGTGGCAACCTGCAGGCCTTTCCCCTACCAATTTAATAAAATAAAGTACGTCACACCTATGCGTTTGCGCAAAAATGCGTTTTGATTCTCGTTTAAAATTGAGCGTTTTAATGAAATTTCAAAATGATTTTGCATAATCAATAGCAAAATATATCATTTTTTAATTATTATATGCTTTTTCTGGTACCTTTATTTATACAATAACGCACATATTATTCAAATAAAAATTTTGTGAAAATACCCAATTATTCACTGTTACCTCTTATCGTGAACACACTGTATATAATATCCTATATATATATATATATGTATAAAAGGTACCTTGTCACCTCAAAAACGGATACGCAACATTCGTTGTCACCTCATATATAACGCTTTCACCTCCGTTTCCGGAGGTGACAACGTTTTGCCTTGTTTTCTTCGAAATAATGTTGTAGATGGCATTACCGGCTAAATATCAAAATTTGACCCGGAGGTGACAACGACCCCCTAGTATCCGCAAAACAATCTGTTAGTTCGGGCATATATCACTGGCGCTAGTGTCGTTTTCTTGTATTCACGGGCTGTGCGTACCTACCTCCGTTACATGAACTGTACGTTGTCTCCACCGAGACTTGGCAACACTGCAATATTATATATTAATTCAAAAGAAACGGTCGACTTGTAACTCGGTATATTTTTATCTGCTATTCTACGTGTGTTGGTTATTTACGGATACACAATAGTCGTTGTTACCTCTTGGATTTTTAAAATGAATTCAAGAAGTTTATTAAATTAATTAAGATGAATATTAAATAATATAGTTTTGAATAAAAGTAAGTTTATTAAAAACAGTTTTAATTCTTAAAATCAGTGATAAATTAAAAGTTTACCTAATTTTTGCACTACTGACTGTTTAAATACTTTTTGGAACCAGAAGAAGTTAATTCTGATGATATAGAGCGTTGCGACGTTGAGAAAACTTTTTGCAAAAGTGACAATAATTATAGATCTGACAGAGTATATGTAGTTATAGAAATTTATTCAAAATTATTTTAACCCAATTTTTATTAAAATAATAATAATAGCAACAACTGTTAATTATTATTATGCTCCTAAGTTTGTTAATTAAAAGTTCCCATTAAAGCTGTAGTTGAATTACCGGCGACAGAAATCGGAAATTAATTCAAAAACTTTCATGTTTATATTTTTACGAACGTAAAAGGTGTAGGGAATCCGTTAAGTTCTAGCGACGCGACTTTATCAACAACAATGTACCTAATGCGTAATGTAATAGTAACTTATAAAATAAGCAATTTTTGAAAACAACCATGGCAACGTTTTTCTAGTAAATTAGTAAAATTTATATGAATTTTACTGAAATTATGTTGTACTCATTAATACCAACCAAAAGAATTTTTCCTACACCCGATAGTGAAAGTAGGCTTTTCAAGCTGTCAGTTGATAGTTGAAAGTTGGCATTTGCCGCTTGGTGAGCGGCAATATTTCATTGCCGCTCGCCCAGCTGAAAGTAGATTTGTTTAAAATAAAATACATAACATAAACAGTAACTACAATTTATTCAATAATATAATATGTCATCTTATTTATACCTTCAACATCAAATAAGATTTATCAGGAGTAATACCTATCAATTTCTTCTCTTTTAAGAATCTTTGATTTTTTGGATTTTGGTAACCTTTTGATTGCTTCTTTGAAAAAGCAATGAATCGGCTATTCTTTGAAATGTCAATATAGTCGCGTCAATAAATACATAAAATAGGCAATCTTCGGAAGTCCTCAAGAACAACTCCGATTTTGATGATTCCTTTTTTTAAATATTTTATTTTTTATATAATTTAAATTCAGAAACTTTTTGAAGCGGGCATATGACTATTAATATAATTTAAACAACATGGTTTGATATTTATATAAAATATCAGTTTTTCATACAAAACTTATTCTACAATAATTCAATAATTAATATACGAAAGTAAATTAGAAAATTATTATTAATTGTGGATTATTTATTATTTTATGAGATATCTATAAAAAAAAAATTGTTTATCAATACTTGTAGGGAATAATATATCCGCAACACTTTCCATTTAATTCCACTGTATATTATTTTCGGCCAGTTTTTTGCAGAGAAGATTATTAAACCAATTTTTATTTTTTCTGCTTCCCAAGAATTTCTCTTTAGTTTTCTTTAGAGGCATATCTTCTTCAAATAAATAAACAATTGAAATATTACTTATATATCTAGGAATTTTCTCAGACGCTTTAGTTCCATCATTATCATATTTATCAAAAACAACTTTAACGTTAGGGCAATTGTTATTACGTAAATATCTAATGTACTGTAGACAAATATCAAGAAACTTATTATTTTTGCCCCATTTTAATCTATGGTGTAACATACCACCATCAATAATGTAGAAAAATCGGCGAAGCACCGATATCTTTACAACACCAAACATTACTTTAGTAATATTAAAAATTAAAAATAATAACTAGAGGATGCAAAGGAGGAAACGCACATAATTTCAATGAAAGTTATAACGGCTTGCTCTAGTACTATGCTCCAAAGCACCTTCATAATGAATTGGAAAAGATCAAGCTCGCTAATTTCCTTTCAGTCTTAATATTTAACGATGATTTTTATGATATTCTAAAAATGTTGGAAGTAATGGACGTTATCGTCGGTCCTATTGCAAAAGAATATACCATGGAGAGAGAAAACAGCTGAATCAACCAGGTGGAATTACGTCATTAAGCATTTTCAAAAGAAGGACGAACAGCTCCGAGAAAATCTTCAGCTTCTCAGCAGAGGAGGGTCTATTGTGTGGGCCAGGTATTAGCAGTTTTTATGGTAAATATTATTTTATCTTTCAAAAATCCATATTTAAATCGTTAAACGCGTAAATCTCCAAATGACATTTTTCAAATTTCCTGCCATTGTAACTCAAAGAGCAATTATTATCCGATTGTCCTGAAATTTGAGCTAAGTACTCTTGAATATATTTACTCTACAATGACGTAGGATATTTTTGTTTAGATGAAAATCGATTATTTGGCATTGAAGAAACGACCATTTTATAGGCAAAGAAACAGACTATTTTTCATAACTACGCCATTTAGTTAGATTTTGATATTTTTCGAAAATCCTACATCATTGAACAGGAAGTACTTTCTACTTTAACGCTATGTTTTCCTTTTTCGGTTTCAGTTATTCAATCGGCCGGAATCATGGCAGCAGTGGAAGAACTTTTTTTTGCGCTTCCGAAGGCAGCGCATAAGTCGCCTAAATTTCAATAGTTTTTTATGAAAACATTAAGTAATATAATAGAAAATAATCTTGCATCACGTGCATAGAGTAGTTTTAAAAACTAAAAATTAAATACAATTAAGGGAAAGATTTTTTTCTACAATTTTTTTTTCAAATATTTTTTGTTGTTCTAATAAGTTAGATACTACTTGTAAATTGTCTATCTATTTTTGCGTATTAAAAATGTAAAAAAATTCAGAATTTAATTAAGGCTGGAAGGAACCCCAATATTTTGAATTTTTTTGTTAGGAAACTTTAAAGAAAACCAGTTTTTTACTAAGAAGACGTTGCCATAGTTTTTTTCAAGAAATGTTTAACGGTTTCCAAAATAACTAGTAATTATATCCCTGTACGTAACAACTTTTGTCCAGAAGTGTATAATTATTATTTTTGCATTGTTGCGCCACTTGTCCATGCCTCAATTTTTGATTATACAAATCTCGTTAATTCGTTCATGCGCGTCACCTTGTTTTTCTAATTTTGCAAAATCTCTCTTTCTCCTCTTAAATTAAAAAAAAAATTTGCACAAAAACTTAGTCCAAGTACTACTGAGTAGCGAAAGCCCTAGAAGTATTTTTTGTCGAGTATAAACACGGATTACATTAATTAAAGTTGTTGTCATTCCATCAATCCAATCAATGCCATATTATTATTATTAAACAAAATAAAAAATTTATAAAATTATTTATAAATTTATAAAAATAATTATAAACAATTTTTAGTATATCACGGTAGAACAAACAGAATATAAAAATGAAACTGGTAAACATTGACAAATCCCACGCAAGTGTCATGGATCGCGTGAATGTTGCTTGGAGCAAACTCGATCTGCAACATTTAGCTTTTAATCGTGAAATGTTTATAATATAGTAAGTATAGGATAAACTCTATACTATAACACCTCCGTCACATCTGGCAACATCGCTGGAGGACATAACACGCACTGTTTCTAAGTTCAGACACACATATACGAGGACACTACGTATCTTATATATAAGAAAAATATTGAATATATAAAAATTGTATTAAGAGAATATTTTACCCCTCTTTTGAAAAACGGTATCCGGACGTTCCCCTCAGCTTATATATCTGAGTGCTATGCAATTTAAGCACTCCCTTCAACCGGAGGTCAGGTCGCCTTAGTAGTGGGGCTACAGGGCTCCCACGCCACTTTCTTATGGGAATTAACATGGGAAGATTTTAACTGCACTTACTTCCGGTCTCTGACGTCACAGCATTGTTTTAAGTATATCGCCAACATTTAATGTTGGTTTTAATGACGTCACAACGTATAGAACAATGGGGGGTTGGTTTGACATCCTATTCTATAACAATAGGCATTGTTTCCAATCAATTGTTTAAGCATTTCGAAGACAATTACTTCCGGTTTGCTGAAGGTAGGTTCCTATTGTTCACAGGGAGACGCTTAGGCCTTTTTGGCAATGGGTGTGGTTTAGGCCCTTTTGGCAACGGGGTGTGGTTTAGGCCCTTTTGGCAGGGAGCATGGCTTAGGCCTTTTTGGCAGCGGGATGTGGTTTAAGCCCTTTTGGCAGGGGGGATGGCTTAGGTCTTTTTGGCAGAGGGGTGTGGTTTACGCCCTTTTGGCAGGGGGCATGGCTTAGGCCCTTTTGGCAGCGGGGTGTGGTTTAGGCCCTTTTGGCAGGGAGCATGGCTTAGGCCCTTTTGGCAGCGGGATGTGGTTTAGGCCCTTTTGGCAATGGAGTTTGGCTTAGGCCCTTTTGGCAGCGGGCTGTGGTTTAGGTCTTTTTGGCAATGGGGTTTGGTTTAGGCCCTTTTGGCAATGGGGTTTGGTTTAGGCCCTTTTGGCAATGGGGTGAGGCCTAGGCCCTTTTGGCCACGGGGTGTATTTTATATGACAAATAAGTCATGCATGCGCGTGTTCCTCCGAAACCCAGATAATTTTTGAAAAATTTTATTTAATTAGATTTAATATCGATGAGTAACTAATCACATCATTAAATAAACAAACAAGCAGTTGATTCATTAAATAAACAATTATGTAGTAAATTTTAGGGGCCCGCAAGGTAAATATTATAATTTTAGAAAAAATTTATTTAAGTAGATTTGATATCGATGAGTAACATAATTACATAATTAAATAAACAAACAATTACCTAGTAGTATAAAATTTGTTAGGGCCTACAAAGTAAATACTATAAATTTTAAAGAATAAAAAATTTAACCACCCCCCCTCCAATTTAAAATTATTATAAATATATAGTTTTTGGGGTAATATAATATTCGAGCGCGTCAAGTCAAGAAATCAAAATGTCTTTAAATAACAAGCGTAAAGCAGTTGAAAGTGAAAACAAATCAGTGAATTGTAAAAATATAAAAGTTGATGAATTGGATCAGCAGCATAGTGCAAAACCCAAAGAATTGTTATACCAAACAGCATATTATTTAAATAAATCTAAAAGCAAGAATGTTGGATTAGGTTTTGGATCCATACGAATTTAATGCAGGATTAATATTATCGAGTTCAAAAGGAATAGAAATATTTCTAACCGAATTTGAATGGAATGTTATCATTAGCAACAAGTGCCATATTGAAAATTACTTTAGTCGTAGTGATCCTCAGTTCGAATTCATATCCCAGTATATAACAGGACTAATTGTGGAACCGGCAAAGATTAATGAAGATTTGTTAATCAAAATTTCAAAGGATGAGCGTTATATTTACTTGGGGGAAGAAAGTGTAAAAGGAATATTTCAAATTGATGAAATCATTCAAGTTCGAATAGGAAATTTAAAAAATTTAAATTTTAAAAATTATTTCCATGAAACTTTATATTCCTGCGTAGAATTGGGTGGCGATATCTTGGATAACGTTCGTTATATAGCACAACCGACTGACGTGAATTGCAGTCATGAAAATTTGTGCATCCTGATTGAAATCTTGGTTCTTCGACCAAATATAATTATGGAAGCGGTTCAGAAATTATTCATTTAAAGTGGTTGAAGTGAGACATACGGTTTATTCAATAGATATTCTAGGATTTAATATACCTCAATTTATACCAAAAGAACTAGCAATTTATGACGGTGAAACTATAAAACATTATCTTTTTAAATCACCATGTCTGTTTAGTGAACTGAATGATAAATTCAAATTTCAAGTGCATTGGTTAGAAAACAATCATCACGGCATACCTTTCAATTCCGGTTCAACGGATTTAAAACACTTTAGTGAAATTGTAATTCAGAAAACCGAAAAAAGCCGACGTAGTATTTTGCAAAGGACATCAAAAATTTAACTGTCTTGAACCCATTTTGGGGAGAAAAATTTTTCAACAACTTGAAGATGAGGACCACTGGGAATGCACCTTTTATCCAGAAGTCCCTCTATGTAATAATAATCATAAATTTGAAATGTTATTTTGTTCGATAAACGATACCATAAAATTATACAATAGTATAATATGTTCAAAAAAATTAATGTAATTACCTCATCAAAGATTCAATAAAAATTTTAAGAAAATGTTTATTTATTTAAGATTTTAATTTACACAAACCTACAGTTACATCATTATAATATTCTTCAATAAAAAAGAAAAATAAATGGAATAAATGGAAATCAGAGGTTCTCAAATTATATTTGTCGAGAGGTATCTTAAAGTAATTATAAAAATTCAGGGCACCCCATTTTGAGAATCACTATAGTCTAATTAATAAATATAACGCTAATTCAAGTATTTTGAATATTTTAAATATGTATCTATTTATTTATCAATATTTAGTTTCTAAACAGAATATATTTAAAATAAAAAAAAAAAAAGAAAGAAAAAAAAAAAAACGTTAGCAAGGTGTTTACATTATCATCAATAAGCTAAACAAAAAAAAAAAATAAATGAAAGACTTGAATAATGTTATTATCATCCAAGAAGTATATGAAAGAGGTTCATTTGGGTAGTGAAGCTAAAATATTATAAATTTGATTATAAATTATTAAATTCATATTAGATAATATGAATTCTATATTGATATTATCAACCATTTTAAATGGTACATTCTATATATAGCTTTCCCCAAAAATGTTTTGTATGAATATGCCTGTTTGGAGTACGAAAATGATTTAAGCGAGGCTAATAATAATTGTTCATGGAAATTAATGGATGTGACGAAAAACGTCGATATTTGTACATTTACGATCGATTTTGAAACACATGACAGTTTTAATTACAAGTTGAAATTAATCGATAATTCAGCAAAAAGTATCGAAACGAAATGGGAAAAAGTTCAAATTAATTGTAAAATACCGCACGATGATAACATTCTCATCTGTCAAAGTGTCTTTGGAACAACTACAATGTTTATTTTAGGAATCTGTGTATATTATTATTATTTAAAGAAACTCAATATAATTAAAAAAACCTATGACATCGATTGTAACTAATACTTACATTACAATGAGATTTCCATTTGTATACAAGTATACTCAAAGAAATACAAAACTACTAATTTAATAAATATGTTTTATTTATTTAAAAAAAAAAAAAAATTAATTTTACATTGGATTAATAACACCTGTAAACGGATTACAATAAATTATATACAGAGCTGATTTCTATACTTAATACTCAACATAGGCTCTTCAGCTTGCTCGTTTTGTTTTGACATGGCAATAACGAATATCGGTTCTTATTTAAACATTGGAAAATTTAAAAACAGTTCAGTTTTCTCATATGGGACAGCATAATGCAATAGATTCATTACATCTCTGATAAACTTATTATAAAATACCTAAACAATTGATCAGAGACAATACTAATTTTATAATCTTGTTTAAACAAGATGGGTTAAATTTAAAAAATGTATACGAATATACGATGATCACGTGGGTAACAAATTTCATTCACTTTTCTAAAATGGTATGAAGTACACAAAAACGAAGAATTTAATATGCCAAGTTCTTTAATGGCTTTAGAGGTCTGTACCATAGCCTCTGCTTGTAACAAGATAATTTTCTGAAATCAAATTCAATAGGCAAAATTCTTCAAGGTGGTTATAGAAATATTGATAATCAGTCGGTAAGTGATACGCAGTGGCTGTTGTGGGAAGAACATACAAGAATAGTGTAAATAGCTCATTCAACCAAACAAACAGAAGTCAGATTGGGTGGTTTTAAGGCTGATGGCTACTGTGAAAGTACAATTCAGGTGTTTGAGTTTCACGGATGCTATTTTCACAGTAATCCTTTATATCACAAGTATGATAGAGACACCCCGCTACTCGATAATCTATCTGATACCCTAAATCTAAGGTACGAATCAACAATTACAAATACCTAAAGATTAAGGTTACTGGATTATGATGTGATTGAAATGCGAGAATGCGAATTTAAAGGTCAATTAAATCAAGATATAGTGAGGTATACAGAAAACTATCCTCTTATCAAGCTATTACCTCTGAATCCTCGAGATGCGTCTTATGGAGATAGAACAGGAAACACAAAGGCTCATTACAAGATAAAAGAAAGCAAAAAAATTAAATATACAGACATTTGCGCACTTTATCCTTGGGTGTGTAAATACAGTAAATTTCCTATAGGCCACCACCGCGTATATGTGGCAGAAGAATGTCCAGAATTATCTAAGGATATTGACAGTATAATAAAATGTAAAATATTATCTCCTCAAGACCTGTATCGCCCTATGTTACCCAGCAAAATTAGCAATAAACTTATATTTTCATTACGTAGAGTGTGCGCAGAGATACAAAATAATAACGCGTGCAAAGAGAGTGTTGGAGATAGGTTTCTAGGAGGTACTCGGGTTATCGACGAGGTGTTAAAAGTTATAGAAAACGGTTACACAATGTTAGAAGTACATGAAATTTGGTGTTAAAATGTGGAAAATACGATAAGAATAACCGAACTGGTGATTTCTTTACTTCAATAATGAAAAAGTTTATAAAAAATAAAACAACAGGCTAACCTGAAAACAAAGAGCTATATGTTGAACATTTTTTAAGCACGAAGGCATTCAGTTAGAATTTGAAGAAATCATAGAAAATTCAGGATTACGAGCACTGACGAAATCAATGCTACACTCATTTTGAGGGTAAACTGGGATAAAGGCAAAATCAACCTAAAACAAAAAATCATAAACAGTCCATCAGAATTTATTAATATAATGACAGATCCTACTTACATAGTGAACATTATTTTACCCATTAACGATAATACATTTGTAGTTAATTGTGAACATAGCGAAGAAACCTACGAGTTACATATTATTATCAACAGTAAACGTTTGCCTGGCCGCCTACACGACATGCAACACAAGCCAGGTTAAAATTGTATTCCAACATAGAGATGCTGGGCGACCGACAGGGTTTTATATTATGTATAAGAATATTACATTTTATCAAATAAAAGTATGCAAAATTTGGAGCTATGATATTGAGACATGTTGTGGGAGCTGTTCGATCTTTAAGGTGCTTTACCAAATTTACAGAACATCAATCATTCAAGGCGAACTTCAGTATTAAGACACATTGTGCGCTTCTTTAAAACAGTTTTTACAAAACGTTTTATTACAAGCTTCGCAAATCCATATATACTTGGCGGTTTTTCTATTAGCCTCCGATTTACCATAAAGAGCAGCCTCCTTCTGGTAACACATGAAACAACGTCTTTTAACAGACCCCCTTATCAGATGATGCTTTTCAGCCTCTTTAACACCACCTTTACCGTTAACACTACCGAGGTCTTTGCTATCACTAGCGGTGTCTTTGCTATCACTACCGGTGTCTTTACTATCTTCATCATGAGAGATGCAAGTCTCACTTTCTTGCTTATTTATATATTCTTTTTCTACATCAGGTATAATGTAGGTATGTGTTTCTAAATTTTCTTGATTATTTTCAAATATAGGCGATTTCAATATTCTTTTATATATCCTTTTTATATTAGGTATGCTGTAGGTGAATGTATTTTCTTGTTTATTTTTAATCATAGGTGATTTGATTATTCTTTTATATACCTCTTTCACATTAGGGTTAATGTAGGGGTACGCATTTTTATGTTTATATTCAAATACAGAAGGCCTTTTTCTTCTTCTTCTTCTTCTTCTTCCATATATCTGTTCTATTGTAGAATTATCAGTATCTTGAATACAGTATTTGGTAGTGTAAGAACTTAGAAAGTGATACTTTTGATTGTCACCTATTACAATACCCATGATAAATACAGAGGATCTTATCAGAGAATGGTATATTTTATAACATGACCCTCTATATAAACTCGCACTATTATACCCTAACCGACCCTAGCACACAATTTAACAGGTCTGTTCTCTGTGTAAATAAAAAAACATGTAAATAAAGAACAATCATTTCACTATTTTAAGTACATACTTAATATCTTAAGAATTAACAGTTAAGGTTAAATTTTACATATGCTTAACATGGGAGTACATACAACTTCCAAGTCACGAGGTGTTTTGTTGACGGTACGTGTACTCTGATATAGTCTTAGTAACAGCGGCACCACAGGTGCGGCATCCCAGTCGAGGGGGATTGACTTCAGGCATACAATCCAACAGTTATGCCCTAAATATGAACAGGGCTGTTCATAGTTACCCTAACATGCCCTAAATATGAACAGGGCTGTTCATAGTTACCCTAACATGCCCTAAATATGAACAGGGCTGTTCATAGTTACCCTAACATGCCCTAAATATGAACAGGTCTGTTCATAGTTACCCTAACATGCCCTAAATATGAACAGGGCTGTTCATAGTTACCCTAACATGCCCTAAATATGTACAGGTCTGTTCATAGTTACCCTAACATGCCCTAAATATGAACAGGGCTGTTCATATTTAGGGCATGTTAGGGTAACTATGAACAGACCTGTTCATATTTAGGGCATGTTAGGGTAACTATGAACAGCCCTGTTCATATTTAGGGCATGTTAGGGTAACTATGAACAGCCCTGTTCATATTTAGGGCATGTTAGGGTAACTATGAACAGCCCTGTTCATATTTAGGGCATGTTAGGGTAACTATGAACAGCCCTGTTCATATTTAGGGCATGTTAGGGTAACTATGAACAGCCCTGTTCATATTTAGGGCATGTTAGGGTAACTATGAACAGCCCTGTTCATATTTAGGGCATAACTGTTGGATTGTATGCCTGAAGTCAATCCCCCTCGACTGGGATGCCGCACCTGTGGTGCCGCTGTTACTAAGACTATATCAGAGTACACGTACCGTCAACAAAACACCTCGTGACTTGGAAGTTGTATGTACTCCCATGTTAAGCATATGTAAAATTTAACCTTAACTGTTAATTCTTAAGATATTAAGTATGTACTTAAAATAGTGAAATGATTGTTCTTTATTTACATGTTTTTTTATTTACACAGAGAACAGACCTGTTAAATTGTGTGCTAGGGTCGGTTAGGGTATAATAGTGCGAGTTTATATAGAGGGTCATGTTATAAAATATACCATTCTCTGATAAGATCCTCTGTATTTATCATGGGTATTGTAATAGGTGACAATCAAAAGTATCACTTTCTAAGTTCTTACACTACCAAATACTGTATTCAAGATACTGATAATTCTACAATAGAACAGATATATGGAAGAAGAAGAAGAAGAAGAAGAAAAAGGCCTTCTGTATTTGAATATAAACATAAAAATGCGTACCCCTACATTAACCCTAATGTGAAAGAGGTATATAAAAGAATAATCAAATCACCTATGATTAAAAATAAACAAGAAAATACATTCACCTACAGCATACCTAATATAAAAAGGATATATAAAAGAATATTGAAATCGCCTATATTTGAAAATAATCAAGAAAATTTAGAAACACATACCTACATTATACCTGATGTAGAAAAAGAATATATAAATAAGCAAGAAAGTGAGACTTGCATCTCTCATGATGAAGATAGTAAAGACACCGGTAGTGATAGCAAAGACACCGCTAGTGATAGCAAAGACCTCGGTAGTGTTAACGGTAAAGGTGGTGTTAAAGAGGCTGAAAAGCATCATCTGATAAGGGGGTCTGTTAAAAGACGTTGTTTCATGTGTTACCAGAAGGAGGCTGCTCTTTATGGTAAATCGGAGGCTAATAGAAAAACCGCCAAGTATATATGGATTTGCGAAGCTTGTAATAAAACGTTTTGTAAAAACTGTTTTAAAGAAGCGCACAATGTGTCTTAATACTGAAGTTCGCCTTGAATGATTGATGTTCTGTAAATTTGGTAAAGCACCTTAAAGATCGAACAGCTCCCACAACATGTCTCAATATCATAGCTCCAAATTTTGCATACTTTTATTTGATAAAATGTAATATTCTTATACATAATATAAAACCCTGTCGGTCGCCCAGCATCTCTATGTTGGAATACAATTTTAACCTGGCTTGTGTTGCATGTCGTGTAGGCGGCCAGGCAAACGTTTACTGTTGATAATAATATGTAACTCGTAGGTTTCTTCGCTATGTTCACAATTAACTACAAATGTATTATCGTTAATGGGTAAAATAATGTTCACTATGTAAGTAGGATCTGTCATTATATTAATAAATTCTGATGGACTGTTTATGATTTTTTGTTTTAGGTTGATTTTGCCTTTATCCCAGTTTACCCTCAAAATGAGTGTAGCATTGATTTCGTCAGTGCTCGTAATCCTGAATTTTCTATGATTTCTTCAAATTCTAACTGAATGCCTTCGTGCTTAAAAAATGTTCAACATATAGCTCTTTGTTTTCAGGTTAGCCTGTTGTTTTATTTTTTATAAACTTTTTCATTATTGAAGTAAAGAAATCACCAGTTCGGTTATTCTTATCGTATTTTCCACATTTTAACACCAAATTTCATGTACTTCTAACATTGTGTAACCGTTTTCTATAACTTTTAACACCTCGTCGATAACCCGAGTACCTCCTAGAAACCTATCTCCAACACTCTCTTTGCACGCGTTATTATTTTGTATCTCTGCGCACACTCTACGTAATGAAAATATAAGTTTATTGCTAATTTTGCTGGGTAACATAGGGCGATACAGGTCTTGAGGAGATAATATTTTACATTTTATTATACTGTCAATATCCTTAGATAATTCTGGACATTCTTCTGCCACATATACGCGGTGGTGGCCTATAGGAAATTTACTGTATTTACACACCCAAGGATAAAGTGCGCAAATGTCTGTATATTTAATTTTTTTGCTTTCTTTTATCTTGTAATGAGCCTTTGTGTTTCCTGTTCTATCTCCATAAGACGCATCTCGAGGATTCAGAGGTAATAGCTTGATAAGAGGATAGTTTTCTGTATACCTCACTATATCTTGATTTAATTGACCTTTAAATTCGCATTCTCGCATTTCAATCACATCATAATCCAGTAACCTTAATCTTTAGGTATTTGTAATTGTTGATTCGTACCTTAGATTTAGGGTATCAGATAGATTATCGAGTAGCGGGGTGTCTCTATCATACTTGTGATATAAAGGATTACTGTGAAAATAGCATCCGTGAAACTCAAACACCTGAATTGTACTTTCACAGTAGCCATCAGCCTTAAAACCACCCAATCTGACTTCTGTTTGTTTGGTTGAATGAGCTATTTACACTATTCTTGTATGTTCTTCCCACAACAGCCACTGCGTATCACTTACCGACTGATTATCAATATTTCTATAACCACCTTGAAGAATTTTGCCTATTGAATTTGATTTCAGAAAATTATCTTGTTACAAGCAGAGGCTATGGTACAGACCTCTAAAGCCATTAAAGAACTTGGCATATTAAATTCTTCGTTTTTGTGTACTTCATACCATTTTAGAAAAGTGAATGAAATTTGTTACCCACGTGATCATCGTATATTCGTATACATTTTTTAAATTTAACCCATCTTGTTTAAACAAGATTATAAAATTAGTATTGTCTCTGATCAATTGTTTAGGTATTTTATAATAAGTTTATCAGAGATGTAATGAATCTATTGCATTATGCTGTCCCATATGAGAAAACTGAACTGTTTTTAAATTTTCCAATGTTTAAATAAGAACCGATATTCGTTATTGCCATGTCAAAACAAAACGAGCAAGCTGAAGAGCCTATGTTGAGTATTAAGTATAGAAATCAGCTCTGTATATAATTTATTGTAATCCGTTTACAGGTGTTATTAATCCAATGTAAAATTAATTTTTTTTTTTTTTTAAATAAATAAAACATATTTATTAAATTAGTAGTTTTGTATTTCTTTGAGTATACTTGTATACAAATGGAAATCTCATTGTAATGTAAGTATTAGTTACAATCGATGTCATAGGTTTTTTTAATTATATTGAGTTTCTTTAAATAATAATAATATACACAGATTCCTAAAATAAACATTGTAGTTGTTCCAAAGACACTTTGACAGATGAGAATGTTATCATCGTGCGGTATTTTACAATTAATTTGAACTTTTTCCCATTTCGTTTCGATACTTTTTGCTGAATTATCGATTAATTTCAACTTGTAATTAAAACTGTCATGTGTTTCAAAATCGATCGTAAATGTACAAATATCGACGTTTTTCGTCACATCCATTAATTTCCATGAACAATTATTATTAGCCTCGCTTAAATCATTTTCGTACTCCAAACAGGCATATTCATACAAAACATTTTTGGGGAAAGCTATATATAGAATGTACCATTTAAAATGGTTGATAATATCAATATAGAATTCATATTATCTAATATGAATTTAATAATTTATAATCAAATTTATAATATTTTAGCTTCACTACCCAAATGAACCTCTTTCATATACTTCTTGGATGATAATAACATTATTCAAGTCTTTCATTTATTTTTTTTTTTTGTTTAGCTTATTGATGATAATGTAAACACCTTGCTAACGTTTTTTTTTTTTCTTTCTTTTTTTTTTTTTATTTTAAATATATTCTGTTTAGAAACTAAATATTGATAAATAAATAGATACATATTTAAAATATTCAAAATACTTGAATTAGCGTTATATTTATTAATTAGACTATAGTGATTCTCAAAATGGGGTGCCCTGAATTTTTATAATTACTTTAAGATACCTCTCGACAAATATAATTTGAGAACCTCTGATTTCCATTTATTCCATTTATTTTTCTTTTTTATTGAAGAATATTATAATGATGTAACTGTAGGTTTGTGTAAATTAAAATCTTAAATAAATAAACATTTTCTTAAAATTTTTATTGAATCTTTGATGAGGTAATTACATTAATTTTTTTGAACATATTATACTATTGTATAATTTTATGGTATCGTTTATCGAACAAAATAACATTTCAAATTTATGATTATTATTACATAGAGGGACTTCTGGATAAAAGGTGCATTCCCAGTGGTCCTCATCTTCAAGTTGTTGAAAAATTTTTCTCCCCAAAATGGGTTCAAGACAGTTAAATTTTTGATGTCCTTTGCAAAATACTACGTCGGCTTTTTTCGGTTTTCTGAATTACAATTTCACTAAAGTGTTTTAAATCCGTTGAACCGGAATTGAAAGGTATGCCGTGATGATTGTTTTCTAACCAATGCACTTGAAATTTGAATTTATCATTCAGTTCACTAAACAGACATGGTGATTTAAAAAGATAATGTTTTATAGTTTCACCGTCATAAATTGCTAGTTCTTTTGGTATAAATTGAGGTATATTAAATCCTAGAATATCTATTGAATAAACCGTATGTCTCACTTCAACCACTTTAAATGAATAATTTCTGAACCGCTTCCATAATTATATTTGGTCGAAGAACCAAGATTTCAATCAGGATGCACAAATTTTCATGACTGCAATTCACGTCAGTCGGTTGTGCTATATAACGAACGTTATCCAAGATATCGCCACCCAATTCTACGCAGGAATATAAAGTTTCATGGAAATAATTTTTAAAATTTAAATTTTTTAAATTTCCTATTCGAACTTGAATGATTTCATCAATTTGAAATATTCCTTTTACACTTTCTTCCCCCAAGTAAATATAACGCTCATCCTTTGAAATTTTGATTAACAAATCTTCATTAATCTTTGCCGGTTCCACAATTAGTCCTGTTATATACTGGGATATGAATTCGAACTGAGGATCACTACGACTAAAGTAATTTTCAATATGGCACTTGTTGCTAATGATAACATTCCATTCAAATTCGGTTAGAAATATTTCTATTCCTTTTGAACTCGATAATATTAATCCTGCATTAAATTCGTATGGATCCAAAACCTAATCCAACATTCTTGCTTTTAGATTTATTTAAATAATATGCTGTTTGGTATAACAATTCTTTGGGTTTTGCACTATGCTGCTGATCCAATTCATCAACTTTTATATTTTTACAATTCACTGATTTGTTTTCACTTTCAACTGCTTTACGCTTGTTATTTAAAGACATTTTGATTTCTTGACTTGACGCGCTCGAATATTATATTACCCCAAAAACTATATATTTATAATAATTTTAAATTGGAGGGGGGGTGGTTAAATTTTTTATTCTTTAAAATTTATAGTATTTACTTTGTAGGCCCTAACAAATTTTATACTACTAGGTAATTGTTTGTTTATTTAATTATGTAATTATGTTACTCATCGATATCAAATCTACTTAAATAAATTTTTTCTAAAATTATAATATTTACCTTGCGGGCCCCTAAAATTTACTACATAATTGTTTATTTAATGAATCAACTGCTTGTTTGTTTATTTAATGATGTGATTAGTTACTCATCGATATTAAATCTAATTAAATAAAATTTTTCAAAAATTATCTGGGTTTCGGAGGAACACGCGCATGCATGACTTATTTGTCATATAAAATACACCCCGTGGCCAAAAGGGCCTAGGCCTCACCCCATTGCCAAAAGGGCCTAAACCAAACCCCATTGCCAAAAGGGCCTAAACCAAACCCCATTGCCAAAAAGACCTAAACCACAGCCCGCTGCCAAAAGGGCCTAAGCCAAACTCCATTGCCAAAAGGGCCTAAACCACATCCCGCTGCCAAAAGGGCCTAAGCCATGCTCCCTGCCAAAAGGGCCTAAACCACACCCCGCTGCCAAAAGGGCCTAAGCCATGCCCCCTGCCAAAAGGGCGTAAACCACACCCCTCTGCCAAAAAGACCTAAGCCATCCCCCCTGCCAAAAGGGCTTAAACCACATCCCGCTGCCAAAAAGGCCTAAGCCATGCTCCCTGCCAAAAGGGCCTAAACCACACCCCGTTGCCAAAAGGGCCTAAACCACACCCATTGCCAAAAAGGCCTAAGCGTCTCCCTGTGAACAATAGGAACCTACCTTCAGCAAACCGGAAGTAATTGTCTTCGAAATGCTTAAACAATTGATTGGAAACAATGCCTATTGTTATAGAATAGGATGTCAAACCAACCCCCCATTGTTCTATACGTTGTGACGTCATTAAAACCAACATTAAATGTTGGCGATATACTTAAAACAATGCTGTGACGTCAGAGACCGGAAGTAAGTGCAGTTAAAATCTTCCCATGTTAATTCCCATAAGAAAGTGGCGTGGGAGCCCTGTAGCCCCACTACTCGCCTTCTCAATATAACGGAGGTGACAACTTAACAGGGATACGTATATATATATATAGATTTAAAAAGAGGAAAAGTGAGATCCTTTTGAGAAAAATGTTAGCAAGGCGAGATCACTTGGAGAAAGTCGAGATCCACTTTCGGATCTCGACTTTTTTAACGTGTATATCGAGTTTTTCCGTTAAATGTTGGTAAGGTAGGTCGCTTATTTGAAATTTATGCTGGATCTCGTTTTTCCGATATTTTTCGTATTATATACATTAGTAGTTCTCGAGTAGTAAGGTGGAGCGCTGCTATCGGCAAAGTGTATATATGTATATTTGTAATTGTTTTAAGCCACGCTGAGATCCGATAACTTGGCAACGTAGCAAAGCACGCATTCATAACCGAGTTGACTAATTTTAGCAGATAATGTTTTAATGATTACAATGATGCAGTAAATGTTCCGTAAAGAAAAAAATAACAATATTATTAATATCTTTTGTTATTAGTTAATAAACTTCAATATAAAAAATTAAATCTAAATTTTTACCAAAAAAATTTAAACGTTTCTATTGCAAGTTAGAAAATTGAAAAATAATTCTTGTAGAATATAATATATGAATTATTGAAAATTTCTGTTCAGTTTTTGTTATAGTTATTTTTCTTTTCTGTTTCGGATAAACGTAATATTTTTGGGTTAATCGAAAATTTAAGAATTTAGGTTTGAATATGAAGTTGTTTCATCAGTTTGATAAGTTACTGGGTTAGTTGGCGTAGTTTATTTCTGTGTTTATAACAAGTCAATTAAAATGTTTAGTGGATTAAATTAATATTTAAATGGATTTGTTTTTAAATTTTTATAATAAATGTTAAAACTACACAGTACATACAAGTAGTGCAAAATTTTTTGGACCTCCGAGCAAGTTACGTATGGGAAAATAAACTTTTAATGAACTTAAATGAACTTCTATTTTGCAAAAATAATAAATTATTAGAAATAATTGCTAAGATCAACAAAACTAGGATTCTTAATTTAATTAGTTAAATGGGTAATCCGATTTAAAGTAAAGGGAGCGCTTGTAATTTTTGGACGCTAAGAATTTAATTCAGGGTCGAATCGAGTTCGGGTTTTAGGTAATACGAAACGGCCAATGGGTAGAATAAATTACATTTTATATTATACCATATAAAGTAAACCCTCTCACTGGATGGTTAAATCACAACGTTATTTTTAAAAATTCGTAATCACGTTTTACTTTTTAGCCTCTAGAATCAACAAAAAACGTTGGCGTCTTGATAACCGATATGCTAACCTAGGTGCTAACCTTGCTAAATTAAATGGTTTAGAGATCATTATCTTATTTCTATGGTGGGCGATAGAAACAATACAAGTCAATTTCTGTCATTTAAAGTTATGTAATTTTTTTAATAAGGCATTAATAAAAAAACTTTTTTAAAAACTTAACTTAATTATTTACTTACTTCACAATGCCCTGAAGGCCAAGATCTAGCTCATCAGATTAAGATTACTTTTTGACAACTTTTTGATGTGTTTCGACAACTATTTTTAGTCAGTAAATAAAATATCAGATTATTATTTTATATGATGACTTTGTTTGATTTGATTGATTAAAATAAATTAAAGGGCGGGCCGGACACCTAGTACGCCAGCTCCGCTATTGCGGACAGGATTGTTGATGCTCGCGGGCCGGATCTGGCCCGGGGGCCGTAGTTTAGAGACCCCTGGTCTAAATAATCATCAAGCAGGAGGGGGGGGGTGATTTTTGAAAAACGCTAGCTAACACTTCAATTCAAGGTCAAATCGAATTCGGTTTATCGACAATAAATCAAACTGCAAACGGTCTAAATAACAACAATTTAAAATAGTGATGGGCGCTTGCAACTTTTGCGGGACGCTAGGTAACAATTTAATTCAAGGTCGAATCAAGTTCGGGTTTTCGGAAATAAGTCAAACTGCCAACGGTGTAAATTATCATATTATAAAACAGGGGGGTGACCTATGAATTTTTCAAAAACGCTAGCTAACACTTTAATTCAAGATCAAATCGAGTTCGGGTTTTCGGCAATAGATCAAACAGCCAACGGTGTAAATTATCATATTATAAAATAGGGGGGAGGACCTATGAATTTTTCAAAAACGCTAGCTAACACTTTAATTCAAGGTCAAATCGAGTTCGGGTTTTCGGCAATAGATCAAACTGCCAACGGTGTAAATTATCATATTATAAAACAGGGGGGGGACCTATGAATTTTTCACAAACGCTAGCTAACACTTTAATTCAAGGTCAAATCGAGTTCGGGTTTTCGGCAATAGATCAAACTGCCAACGGTGTAAATTATCATATTATAAAACAGGGGGGGGGCCTATGAATTTTTTAAAAACGCTAGCTAACACTTTAATTCAAGGTCAAATCGAGTTCGGGTTTTTGACAATAGATCAAACTGCCAACGGTCTAAATAATCCAAATTAAAAATAGGGGTGGAAGGTTGCAATTTTTGTGGGACACTAAATAACAATTTAATTCAAGGTCGAATCAAGTTCGGGTTTTTGGCAATAAATAAAACTGCCAACGGTCTAAATTATCATACCATAAAACGGGGGGGGGGGACCTGTGAATTTTGCAAAACGCTAGTTAACACTTTAATTCAAAGTCAAATCGAGTTCGGGTTTTCGGCAATAAATCGAACTGCCAACGGTCTAAATCAAGGGTCTTCAAACTATTTAGCTTAAGGGCCAGCCTGATTACTCCACAATGCCCCAAGAGCCAAGATCTAGCTCATCAGATTACGATTACTTTTTGACAACTATGTGATGTGTTTTGACAACTACTTTTAGTCGGTAAATAAAATATCTGATTATTATTAATCATTATTAATAATTAATAGCCCGCCAGGTCCGCTATTGCGGGCCGGATTGGTGGTGCTCGCGGGTCGTAGTTTGGAGACCCATGATTTACATAATGTCAAGTAAAATATCAAAAATTTTAAAATTATAATATCAAAAGTTATACAGTTTTTTCGCTCTCCTGTAAAGTTGCCTTTTTTTTTACTTGTACTGTTTCTATCGCCCACCATAGATTTTTTACTTCTATTAAAGGACAGTTACGGTCTGATGTTTCGGTGGTTCAGCTTGAGTGGAGCAAAAACTTTATATTAACTGTACTCCCTGGTCATGTGAAGGCGAACCACCACGATAATCTGCATTGAAAACCCTTTATAAAATAAAACGGTCAGCTAAAACCCATCCTGAGTTGTAGCGCAACTTTGGTCTAATGGAATTTGGTTATTTTAAACAATGAATAAGTATTTATTTGTGAGGACCTGGAATAAGTAACTTCTGATTGATTAAATTTAAATAAAAATTAGTAACTTCTGATGGGTCAAATTTAACCCGTAAGTAGCGAGGTGGCTTTCTTGTCGCACAAGAAACGAGATGCTTTACCCCAATTTTGTTTTAAAGAGATAAATTCAATCAGACGATGTGAAACACATGCCCGAGGGGTACATGAAGCCCGATGATACAATGATTACACCTATCGATATCGTTAACTGACGGCATTTTCAAAATCTACTGGGAGCTGTCACACCCCACCTCGCTACTTACGGGTTAAGTATAATGTAAAATTTGACCAATCAGAAGTTACTAATTCCAGAACTTCATAAGGAAATATTTATTCGTCGTTTAAAATCACGGCCCTAAGTACCTATATTCTTCTTTGCGTACTAACAATTCTAATATAAGTTTACCACGAGTATTCATTATTAATTAAAAAATTCAATAATTAATGTAAGATTAATAATTTTATAAATTAAAATTAATATAATAAATTTAAGTTCTCTTAAAAACACGATTATGCTTATGAAATATAAGTTATACTAATGCACTATAATAATGCAAGCATTAAATTTTTTTTTGCTATTCTTGCAACTTTTAGTTTATATAAACTTGGCAACACTACATGATCTCATCTTGTCCTATAGATTACAATTTATACATTAAAGGATCTCAACCTGTCCTTTTTCTTTTAAGGATCTCCCTTGTCTCAACTTTTAACATTAAAAATTAAAATGGAATATTCTTTCCCCTCTATGGTGGTAACATTCAGAATTACTGTTTCCAGATTCTTTATGAAAATATATATGGCTAATTTGTAATATTTAAAGGGGATCTCTGGTAGTCCTAGTTTTATAAGGATCTCTACTTGGATTAAAAATATATATATATATATAATATCCCGGCGTGAAAATTTTTATTGTGCTATTTTAATATAATATTTATGATCATTTTATGAAAGTTTTAGATTAATTAGAATTGTTAATTATCATTTTTTTTAAATATTTTAGCTAGAATTGAATGAGTTTGCTACCGAATGGAATACTCACCGAATTTTTTCATCCAGAAATAGCAATTCCCCATGAATTATATCATAGCAAAGACTATCTTATACATTTAGCTGAAGATGAAATATCATTTCGCTTTGACCAAACTTCAAAAGATGTAAAATGTGATGAAGATGTTTCAGAATTAGCAAATATCATAATGATAGAAAATAATTTAAAATTTTCTCAAGACTCCAATGATTTGGTTGATTTATATGTTACTCTTAGAACATTATTCTTAGAGGTTATTTAGAAAAGAAAACTTCAGTAAATAATACAATATACTATTATACATCATTAAATTTATTATAATATCAAGCAATGTTTAAATTAGCAAAATACATTAAAATTAAAAAACTGTAATGTACACTGTAATTAATTGTAAGTATAACAATATTGTAATTACAATGTTATAAAAAAATTAAAAAATATAAGAATAATACAATACGTAGAAAATCAAAATTCAAAAAATTTGAAAAAGAGACAATTAACACATAACAGGTCTGAATTAAGAAAATTTGAAAAAATGAAAAATTCGTAATACGATAGTACAATTTATTTCATGGTTATTGCCATTCTTCAGTTGCACGCAATCGCTTACATTGTGAAATAAGAAAAAAAATTTCAAACTAAACAAAAATAGCGACTAAATTGTACAAAATTGACTTACCATAACCTCCAAAGATTATCCAAACTGAACTTGTTACATGAAGTATGAATAATTTAAAAATGATTTGAACTAAGAAATTCGTTTACCTAGCACTGCTAGTTTGAAATCCGAAGGCACTGCCCTTTTAATATGATTTCTAAAAAGTTTGAAAAAATTCAAAATTCAAAACATTTACCACGTTTTTTAACCGTGAGGCGTAAAACTAGAAAAAGAACTAAAAATAAAAAATTTTAAGTAAATTTGTGGTTTTTAGTATGTATTTATGGTTAAATTAAAAAATTTAACTTTTTTTATAAAAAAATACTATTGTATATTAGTATCCTGTTTGTTTTATATCCGATTATTATGGTATCTAGTTTCGATGTTATAAAAAATTTAAAAAGTTTAGTTTTTCTTAAAAATATGTATATTATACAATATTCGCAATATGACAGTAATTTTCAATTTTTCAAAAGCTCCTAACAATGATTTACTTTTCATTTTAAAATCGGAATATTATTATGTAGAAAGTAGTACTTATTGACAAAAGGCTTTATATAGGTAGTATTGAAAGTGACGCTATAAATAAATTACATTCCTCAATATTTAAGGGGCCGTCCTTTAATCACGTGAGGTTTTTATGCCATTTTTTTACTCCCCCCCCCTTTGGTGATACATCTTGAGGTTTTAGGCTACCCCTACCCCTCCCTACCCAGTATCACGTGTATTTTTTTAAAAAAATTTCTTTAAGTAGAAACGGCGAGACAGAAGGCCGCGGGCAGCAGGGCGACGAGTGGCGTCGCAAGGTCCAGAGCCGGAAGCTAGCTGAGAGCTAAATATTGTTGTTACGTTGCTTTTTAGGCATAAATTTGCTAGCTCGGGATTTCACGGGGTCGCAAGAAAAAATACACGTGGTTGTCACAGCATCCCCCCCCCCATTGTGATCAATCATGATGTTATTCTAACCCCCTCCCCCCATGTTAGAACCTCGCGTGATTAAAGGACAACCCCTAAGGCATAAAATCAACGAAACGGTTACGAAAAAAACAATAACATTCAAATTACTATATCAATGTAAAAAAACATGAAATTTCCTGGTTTATAAAAGTTTATTTATCCTAAAAATAATTAAATTTAATGTGTTTCACACTGACAGAAAAAATAATAAATTTTCAAAAAAATTGTATATTAAGTACGTTTTTCAATAAATTCATAGGTACCTGATGAATACATGAATATCAAATTATTTGAATCTTATGTTTTTTGTTTACCTTGTAAATTTTTTATTTAAATAATTAAAAAATGTATGTAACGATGTGAACAATGCTGATATTACATAAATACCTAGTTAATTATAGACAAATTGAAGTCATTTAATAAAATATCGAATTTTAAAATACTTGAGCCCAATTTTAAATAAAATATTTAAAATACTATTGAGAATGCGGTCATTGTCAAGGGGTAAGTTATTACTAAAAAATATTGAATAGTCGATTAAAATTAAAAAAATTAAAATTAAAAACTAAAATAGACAAATTTCCATAAAAATTTAAAAAATTCTTTACATAATATAGGTGTAGTATTAAAATTTCACAGTGAGATACCCCTTCTCGATTATTGTTATAGTCGGTGAAACCAGAAAATGGTGTAACTCCACTTTTATTCAAATTATTTAAATTCGGGTTAAATGTGTAATAGGTTAATGAGAGATTTGGCTACATTGTGGTAAAAATATTGTAGTAAAAAATTTGCTGAATCTTAAAATAATTACCTTTAGAAATATGTGAAATCCATTACAGTATAGTGCAGAAAATAATCAGTTTTTATTACCTCCTGTAAAATTTAGTAAAATAGAGTTACAGCGTTTTGTGGTTTCACCTACGATATATACATAGTATAAGTAGAAAGATATTATTTCCTACAATGCATCATTACAAAAAATAAAGATTATCCGTTGTAGAAAGGCATATACAGGGTGGCCGTTCGAAAACGAATCAGACGGGATTGTGGCGAGCAGAATTTTTTGTTCAAGAAATGCAAAAATACGTTAATTTTATTATCGAGGGGGACAACTTTTTCGACCAATGTCACTCCCGTATTGTTTCATCTCTTCGCGCTGTGATGACAACACCTAAAATGTTAATAGGGATGATATAGCAAGTGACATCTCATTTGAAAGGTCTTGCTTCCCTGAATTCAACGCAATAATTTTTTTGAAGTTTTATTAATTATTCAACAAAAAATTTAAATTAAAAAAAAATTGATTATATTGTTGAACATCTAATTTGATTAAACTGCCCTTTTTATCAAACCCATCGATGAACATTGGCTTCTGTATAATTTCTTTATGCGCAATGTCGTTTAATAAATTTTGAAAATTTGACGAATTTGGAATCCATTTTGAGTCAAAACCATCAATCATGTCGTCAATATTGATGTTATTGAAATCAATAATAGCATCCTCGACTAATTTTTTGTCTGATATAGAAATAAAATTTAAAAAGTCATTTTGCAAGTCGATGGTTTTGACTTGATAATTTTTATCTAAATTATAGTAAAAGAACGTTTTTGAAATTTTGACTGGCCAATATTTTTCATATAGCCAGCCATTATATAATATGTCGGCTACGGCTTCCCATTGTGCTTCGCCGAAGTCATGCCTTAAACACGGAATTTTGCTAAATGTACCTAATGTAGATTTATCGTAAAACGATTCCCAAAATTCTGAAAGTGCGTTCCTTAAAACACCACCTATATCTACCCCTAATTCAATCTTGCCGTTGTTGGAAATCATTTCGATTTCCAAAATCTCACTTTTCAATTTATACAATTGAAAAGCTTCCAACATTTCTTCGAATATTTTACCTCTTAGGAAGAGGTAGTTTAGTTTTCATGGACGATGGAACTTCACTTTCCGTAAAAATATTCATAGCAGAATTCTAAAACAAAAATTTAATAAAATATTTTGTATTCAAAGTTGAAAACATGGATACAAAACCAAAAAATAATAATACAAAATGAAAATAGTTTATCTTACCTCGTCCAGATTAAAATGTAACGAATGATCATCTCCATCTGAAGTTGGCAACTCAAGAGATGGTAAACCAACTGCTTCCGATGTTAGTGAATTTTCTATTGTACTAATATTTGTAACTAAAAATTCCTGATTGAAGTCCAATTCGTTGCAGTTGAAGTGATTATCTTGTTCTTCATTGTTTAGTTCGGCTTCAAGATCAGTTAAGTAATTAACTGATGTCGACACAATTTCACGGGTTGCGAAGTAAAATCTTATCCTTGTAAGACCGGTTTTCTCAAAAATGTTTCCTACAGTGATGTCTGCATCAATTTTATTGAATTTGAAATCAAGCATTGACACAGAAAATTTACTAATGGGTCCCTTGTTTGATTCCCCATTGGGTAAAAATAACTTCTGTGCCAATGCCTGAATTTCCGACACCGTGGAAATATTTTTTACTTCCAGTTTTCTAGTACCTCCGCCTTGATTGGTCCTAACTTGTTTTAATTTATCCACAAATAAACTTAACATCCAACCTACTTCAATTAATCTAGTATCTTTCTTCCTTTTCTTATTTTCTTGCTTTTCATGATCATTTTTTTCCAAAGATTTTCTGCTTCTTTTACTATTAATTTTGTCTCGAAGTTTTTCGATTAATGAAATTTTTTTATTGGAAAACTGTTTTTCGCAATAATCTCTGATTGCGATTCTGTCGCCATATTTTGTAATAAATTTCTCTAATTCTGAGTCTTCCATAACTCGAATAGCATGTGGATCAATCTAAAATTTTAGTTAAGTTGTAAATATTATCATTATCTATTGTCAGAATGCAATGATTCCAAATTATATAAAATATAAATAAAATAGGAATTTACTTAAAAATAGAAAGATGTTTTGAGTATTAATATAAAAAAAAATGAACAAATGTATTCGGTAGTGCAGAAATGTAAACTTGTAAGATTTTTTCTTGTAAGAAGAAAACTAAGAAAACTAGCAGGTAAAACTGACAATCTAGCTACAGTGACTCAAGAAATGTTAGAGGTTGAGTGTGCGCGGGTTAAAAATGTGTGGCCCGGACTTTAAAAAGTGACAGAAAGTGTGGTCGGTAATGTAGAAAGCAAATAAGAACGGACGTCGTTTTTTGATTATTGAAGTTAACGAATAAATAGTTTGTTGTTAGAAGTTATTGAGAAAGTTAATTAAAATTGTAATCCACGCAATCATTATTCATTTGTATATTAAACAATTAAACGTTTGAAAAATCACGAAGCGCATTTATGTTTTTAGTTCAACAAGGGAAGATTTCTTACGAAAAGGGCAAACGTGCCACATGTATGCAACTGCAGCTTCCACTTTGAAAACGCAAATCTCATCACAAGAAAGTCTCCCTACGATTAATTGTCATATGTTATCGATGTAAATTGCATCGTACGGAGACTTTCTTGAGTCAATATTTGTTTCGCACTACTTTATTACAATCAATTATTATAATTGATTATAATTTGATTTGTTTGATTGATTTTATAATTAAATAATAACAGGGCAACAAAATTGAACTTTTGTTCAGCTTTAGGAATGGCCGGGGGTGAATCTAGTAGATTTTTTTGCGCTGAAAACAAATCTGACTTTGAAATTGTTCCAGCACCTCAGGTTTTTTGAAATTTTAGCATAAATGGTCAAAAAATGGCTATTTTAACCATTTTTCTGATTTTTTTCTTGAACCTCATGTTTTTGTTTCAATTTTCCACAATTATTGCATCGCATGATACTACTAATTAGTTAAAATCTATTTTTCTAAATCATTCTACGATTTTTTAAAGTGAAGATAATATACAGTAATTTTGAAGTCAAGAGGTTTAGTCGCGTGCAAAGTCACCCGTTTACCGCGCCGAACTTACTTTTTGACAAGTTTTTTAGTATTCTGCCTACACAGGGGTTCTTGAGCTAGCTAATAAATGAATACTACAGAACTTGTTGAAAATTAAGATCGAAGAAAATAAAGTTTTCCATTTTATTTATCTTTTAACTTACACTCATGTAAACACTGAACTTTATGTTTAATTGCGACTTCGAAGTGTCAATTGCGATTTCGAAGTGTCAATTGCGACTTCGAAGTGTCAATTGCGACATCGAAGTGTCAATTGCGACTCCTAAGTGTCAATTGCAACTTCTAAGTGTCAATTGACAGTTGCAAGTCGCAATTGACACTTAAAAATTTTATTTTTACTTTGTGGCCTCAGGACGCCTTCGTATATTACACATTTAACCCGAATTTACTTAATTTAAATAAAAGTGGAGTTACACCATTTTCTGGTTTCACCGACTATAACAATAATCGAGAAGGGGTATCTCACTGTGAAATTTTAATACTACACCTATATTATGTAAAGAATTTTTTAAATTTTTATGGAAATTTGTCTATTTTAGTTTTTAATTTTAATTTTTTTAATTTTAATCGACTATTCAATATTTTTTAGTAATAACTTACCCCTTGACAATGACCGCATTCTCAATAGTATTTTAAATATTTTATTTAAAATTGGGCTCAAGTATTTTAAAATTCGATATTTTATTAAATGACTTCAATTTGTCTATAATTAACTAGGTATTTATGTAATATCAGCATTGTTCACATCGTTACATACATTTTTTAATTATTTAAATAAAAAATTTACAAGGTAAACAAAAAACATAAGATTCAAATAATTTGATATTCATGTATTCATCAGGTACCTATGAATTTATTGAAAAACGTACTTAATATACAATTTTTTTGAAAATTTATTATTTTTTCTGTCAGTGTGAAACACATTAAATTTAATTATTTTTAGGATAAATAAACTTTTATAAACCAGGAAATTTCATGTTTTTTTACATTGATATAGTAATTTGAATGTTATTGTTTTTTTCGTAACCGTTTCGTTGATTTTATGCCTTAGGGGTTGTCCTTTAATCACGCGAGGTTCTAACATGGGGGGAGGGGGTTAGAATAACATCATGATTGATCACAATGGGGGGGGGGGATGCTGTGACAACCACGTGTATTTTTTCTTGCGACCCCGTGAAATCCCGAGCTAGCAAATTTATGCCTAAAAAGCAACGTAACAACAATATTTAGCTCTCAGCTAGCTTCCGGCTCTGGACCTTGCGACGCCACTCGTCGCCCTGCTGCCCGCGGCCTTCTGTCTCGCCGTTTCTACTTAAAGAAATTTTTTTAAAAAAATACACGTGATACTGGGTAGGGAGGGGTAGGGGTAGCCTAAAACCTCAAGATGTATCACCAAAGGGGGGGGGAGTAAAAAAATGGCATAAAAACCTCACGTGATTAAAGGACGGCCCCTTAAATATTGAGGAATGTAATTTATTTATAGCGTCACTTTCAATACTACCTATATAAAGCCTTTTGTCAATAAGTACTACTTTCTACATAATAATATTCCGATTTTAAAATGAAATGTAAATCATTGTTAGGAGCTTTTGAAAAATTGAAAGTTATTGTCATATTGCGAATATTGTATAATATACATATTTTTAAGAAAAACTAAACTTTTTAAATTTTTTATGACATCGAAACTAGATACCATAATAATCGGATATAAAACAAACAGGATTATAATATATAGTATTTTTTTATAACATTTTAATTACAATATTGTTATACTTACAATTAATTACAGTGTACATTACAGTTTTTTAATTTTAATGTATTTTGCTAATGTAAATTTGCTTGATATTATAATAAATTTAATGATGTATATATAATAGTATATTATATTGTATTATTTACTGAAGTTTTCTTTTCTAAATAACCTCTAAGAATAATGTTCTAAGAATAACATACAAATCAACCAAATCATTGGGGTCTTGAGAAAATTTTAAATTATTTTCTATCATTATGATATTTGCTAATTCTGAAACATCTTCATCACATTTTACATCTTTTGAAGTTTGGTCAAAGCGAAATGATATTTCATCTTCAGCTAAATGTATAAGATAGTCTTTGCTATGATATAATTTTGGGATGCGATATATTATGAAAGGACGTCCACATGGGGAATTGCTATTTCTGGATGAAGAAATTCGGTCAGTATTCCATTCGGTAGCAAACTCATTCAATTCTAGCTAAAATATTTAAAAAAAAAAGATAATTAACAATTCTAATTAATCTAAACCTTTCATAAAATGATCATAAATATTATATTAAAATAGCACAATAAAAATTTTCACGCCGGGATATTATATACAGTGTGTTCACGATAAGAGGTAAGAGTGAATAATTGGGTATTTTCACAAAATTTTTATTTGAATAATATGTGCGTTATTGTATAAATAAAGGTACCAGAAAAAGCATATAATAATTAAAAAATGATATATTTTGCTATTGATTATGCAAAATCATTTTGAAATTTCATTAAAACGCTCAATTTTAAACGAGAATCAAAACGCATTTTTGCGCAAACGCATTGGTGTGACGTACTTTATTTTATTAAATTGGTAATGGTTTATAGGTGTAAGCTGTGTATTATAATATAGTTTAGTGCTTATTGTCAGATGTTAATTATAACAAATCGTAAGCGAATTACAAACAACGCAAATTTCCATCGAAAAGACTGTAAATAATTTACAGTCAGTCGATATGTATATTTAAATTTTAAAACCAGCTGTGCAGGCCATTTTCGAGTGGGGAATAATGGAATTGCTCCATTCGTTTGTTGTTACCGTCGTAAACATAGCCGTAAACAACTTGTGACGTAATCCGAGTTTTGTGTTTTCGCGGCAAATATTCTTATTTAAATTTATTTTTAAAATTACTCGGCTATAGGGTCTCAAAAATTTTTTTTTTAATAGCTCATTTATATGCGTGATAAAATGTCTCCTTGCGTCCTTTTTAAAAAATGTGAAAATACCCAATTCTTATGTCTTACTAATATAAATAGTATCACGTCTTGCAGAAAATGGTGGCAATTTTGAACAATTTATCAGATAGGTTGTGTTTTTGGGTACAGTGATGTTGTTTTGTTTTCATAGCATACTAAATAAATTAGTTAATTAATTAATTTCTCTAAAAAAATGCTAAAAAATACATGTTGCAACATGAAAAAATATTCGTGTTTACTTTCTGTTGAGTTTGAAGTTCAAAAAAATGTACCTCCGTAGATTTCGATTGTAAATTTCGAGTTGAATAAAAAACTATTTAAACTTTTTTTTTTACTACTAACATGAGAAATGAGCATTATTTACTCCATTCCTCTAATGAGAAGTAATATTTCTCACCCTAGGTAAATAATGATAATAAAAAAACACCTAGATAAATAACTTGGAAATGTCAATGTTTTCTTTTATTGCAAGAGTCGATTTTATCATGGAATAGTTTGCCCACAATGTTGATATCTTTTTGCAGCCAGCTTTTTCTTTGAAATATGCCAATAAAACATTTTCTGATATTTTAATAGCTTTCTTTCTTTCGCACCATTCTTTTATAGTCCGGGAGCCAGTGACAAAATACCTGTACGATTTTTACCAGTTTGAATTATATTTTATTTTGTTAATTTGAAAATGGAGATTACAAAAATGCACGACTGCCGGCCCGGAGCGGGGAACTTTATAAACAGTGATCGATTAAAATTGCAAAATAAAATTCAAAAAAAGGTCTAAGTCAACAGGTTAATATTTTTATTACTTATTGTTTTCATTACTAATAGCAATAAAATACTAGTGGCAGTCGATTGGAAAAGGCCCTAGAGTTCGGCAGTTGCGTGAAACATGCAGGTGCTAATGATAAGATTAGGTTATAGTTACCAGGCTAAATTTTTGGTTGCTGATTATTTTCATCCTTAACAACAATAAAATATAATTGGCAGTCGGTTTGGAATGAGTGGCAGGATCGCCAGTCTGGCGAAACATGTAGTTTAAAATTGTTACTCGAAGTTATAGATACCAGGCTAATTTTTATATTGTTTATTGTTTTCATCATTACAAACAACAAAATATAGCTAGCAGTCGATTTGGAAAGTGCCAAAATATAATACCTACATTAGAAAGTGCAAAGGTACGAGATCAGGTTGGACCATAATCACCAAGCTAATATTTTCATTATCGATTATTTTCATTATTATTAACAGTAAAATACTATTGGCAGTCGCTTTACAACCGGCGAAAGTGATGGCAGTCTCATTGCAACATGTAGGCTAAAAGAGGTTGGATTGGTAATACTTACCAAATTAATTTTTTTAATGTTTAGTTGTTTTTATCATTATAAACAATAAAATACCACTGGCAGTCGGTTTGAAAGGTGCAAATGGACTGGCAGTCACGCGAAACAGTCAAGTTAGTTTGGTTGAGTCAGTTTATAATAAACCGACTGCCACTTGGTGTCAACATTAAACGGATGGCATGTGATGTTAAAATATTATTGGCAGTCAATAAGGTAGGGAAAAAGTGTTGGAATTCGTTAGCGAAGACTCAGGGTTGAAATAAATCGAGTATAGATAACGTGTGAGCATAAGCTTTAACATTTTAAACATGTGTTTAATTTTTCAACAAATTATAATTTTCGTTTCAAAACTGAATACAGTAGAAACTCCATCATTCGACACTCCCATATTGGACAATTCCGAGAATTTCTCGTGCTAATGGACAGATAATTATGAGCTTATGCAAATTTGTGAAGTAATTTTCTTGTATGACACTCTTGTAAAATTGAATACAATTTTTTGTCATAGATTTGCATAGATAATGTAAAACGGCTCTAAAATATAAAATTATTTTAAAGTTTGTATTATGCAAGTATCGAATACTATTTTGCAAAATAATTCTTTTTACAAAATTTGTATATTTAAATTACATCATCAAGTTTGCTGGGTAAAGCTGCATCTTCACTAAGACGGCACGGCAAGCGGCACTTTGATCTTGCAACAAAGATCAATAGTACCGCAACTAACATCAATAGTGCCGCTTGCTGTGTCGTCTTAGTGCGGATGCAGCTTAAGGAATAGTGTAAATAAATTCTTATCGTAATCAAGAATAACGTGATATGTTTATATCATATAAAGATATTTATTTCGATTATCTATTCGACAAATTCTATGTTTGGACAGGAAATGGGTCCCGTTCATGTCAATTATGGAGTTTCTACTGTAATTTTATTTATAATAATTTCATTTAAATTTCATTATTGAACAGACTCATACCAATCCACGAATATGAAATGTCAGTGAATCCTCCGATCTATTTATTTATAGTCAGTATATTTCTGAGGTAAGAAATATTTAATAATTTTTGTTTTAGAAAATCCGCAAATAATATTTTTCATCCAAGACCTTGGAAAGTATACCATTACCTGTAGTTTAACTTATAGAAAATGATACGTTGCGGTCGAGGCAGTTTTGTTACATGTTACCACTAGTCATAACAATAAAGGTAGTGGAAATATTACTTACGTCCTTTATTTTATTACCGTTGTTATGACTAAGGCCGTATATTACTTACATTTTTATTTTGGAGAGGACTTGTCTTGGATGAAAAACCGCATACGTGATTCGCTGCAAAAGTGTTCCATTCCGGATTTGTAAGCTATCAGAACTCGATAGCGCTCGTTCTGATTGAAAATGTGCAATTTACATTGTTAACATAGGAGTGTCCGGATTTCACATTTCATTATGAGTCACTGTACATGTTGCGTATTAACAGTCGAGTGTAAATGCAAAACCGGACATGTCACTTATAAGAGTGAATTTGAGAAAAACGCATAAAAGAATATTTTTCACAATTATATTAAATACAAAAAATAAAAGTTTTCAACCTACATAATATTTTAAGTAGGATTTCTCAGATTGATTTTTGTAAAATGTGACAAACATATCCGGTTTTGCATATAAATATTTTTTAAATTTAAATTTAATCTAAAATTTTATATTAAAATTATTATAATGTAAAATAAAGGATAGAAACATCAGGAGTTTAACTAGTGCAGTAATTGATACCTACTACAACATAGTAAACAGCTGATAAAGCAACATGAAATGCAATATAAAGAAATGCACATAATGCGTCATTATTTAAAAGTTTGCGAAGCTTAAAAATAAATCATTTCGAAAATTATTAGGAATGTATTATACAGTGAATAACGAAAATATCCGGACACTCCTATGTTAACAATGTAAATTGGACATTTTAAAGCGGTTTTTTTTTTCATATACAAATCGATTTTACAACAAAACTTTTTAAACATTTTTTGTTGCAAATTGCATTCATAGAAATGGTCACCTTATATTTAAGTCGCTGTCAGTTAAAAACGGCGAGACAAAATAAAAAAATTCATATAAACAAAATTAAAGGCAATGAAATTTGCAACAAAAAATGTCTAAAAAGTCTAAAAGCAAATGGCTTTGTTGAACGATGTTGCAGACGGCTTAATGTTATTGTTGCTGAAACTTCAACACTTGTACGGCACAGTACAATTAATTTTATCCTTTAATAACTAACGTCAAATAATTGTCACACTATCGCTACTGTGGGGTCACAGTGACCACGCTTTGTGTCTTTCGTCTCTCACATACAACTTAACTTTTTGATTTTTTTTTGTAACAGATGTTTTATTTGGTATTCTAGTAAGCCTAAAAAAATTAAAAAGTAATTAATTTTGAAATTCTATTAACTTTTAATACCACAAAAGAAATTATTAGCATATCTGGAAATCTGGACACCTTTATAGGACATAACTAAAATTTAATTTTTTTTCTTAATCTAAAACATATTTAAGTAAACTAAATCATAATTTTTTGAAGTACATACACTTGAATAATTATAATTAAAATACAAAAATATAAAAAAATAAACTATATCGCAAAAACCACAATACCTGAAAATCACAGTTTTTGTATGCAATTCGTACGCAATTACGCGCTGCACTGCAAACATATTGGTTTGTGAATTGAAATTATATAATAATTAAAAATTCATTTAGTTTGGCTAAGACTTTTACACAGTTGTATGAACAATAATAATAATAGTTTATATTTTTATAATCTAGTTATAATTATCAATATTGAGCTATTGGACACGAAATAAAACACAAGTTTAAACGAGCTTTCGAAAAATGACTTTTTCTTTTTTTAAATTTTAAACTTGAAAAAGAAAAAGTCATTTTTCGAAAGCTCGTTTAAACTTGTGTTTTATTTCGTTTCCAATAGCTCAATATTGATAATTATAACTATATTATTTTCAAGAGCTAATAATTTAATTAATAATATTTTTATAATCTTTAAATGAGACGTTTACTAGAAACATAATAATTACAGTAACGTTATCGTGTGGTCACAGTGACTCCTAGCTGTTTTGTTTTCTTTCTATAAATAAAACACGGCAATCATCGTGCTAGATGTAATGTGAGCTCTTTCAAAACAAGTTGACACATTGAATTCAAATTATACTATCTTCTATGTAGAATCTAGGTGATAGAAATAATTCAGTATAATTAACCCGGCGTAGGTTTGGTGGACTTTAGTTACATTAGTGGTTTGGTGGGGTATGAGTTAAAATAGACAAATGAATTAGAATTTTGTGTCAATTTTAGAAGGATATATGTTTAATGTTATTTAAAATCAATTTCTCAAGTCTTCTTCAACTTCTAAAACCGAATTTAAGTCTTGAACAGGCATATTCTCTTCTTCCACCTCTTTTCAAAGCTGTAATAACCGTGCTTACATAGCATAATTGTACATAATACATAATTGTAATATTTAATATAAAACCAATAAATGTAAGCTATGACTTACTTTGTACTAAACGCAATTAAAATTTAAAATACAAAAATTTGTCACATAAAGAGTCTGGTGGACTATGAAGGTTATTAATCTTATAAGGTCTGGTGGGGTATGAGCACGTATTTACTAAATTAAATAAAAATTGCAAGCACAATAGCTGACATATGACTGAATTTTCAATGTATTTATGCATAGTAAGGTTCAACTTGAAGATACACAAAATTTGGCGAAAATATTAATTATTTTAAATGACTTTAACACATTTTAAAGTACGTTGGGGTATATTATACCCCACCAAACCAATGCCGGGTTAATAAACTAATCTAACTAAAACTCAATATGGAAATTGAAAGAAAAAAGAACTTCAATTATTTGTTCAGAAAACAAACTCATTTAATTCGATATTTCGAATTGGGCCACTCCATAATGATAAACTAAAATTAAGCAAAAGTAGCCGAGATATACGATACATACGCGACGACAGGAAGTTCAAGTCTCCAAGTTGATGATCGTATTTTATTTACCTAATTTTCTATTTAAATTAAGCTATGTCTTCACTAAGACGGCACGGCAAACGGCACTTTGATCTCGCAACAAAGATCAATAGTATCGCAACTAAAGCCCGCCTCACACGACGCTTGTTTTGCTAATGGATTGCTTGCTTGCTTCGCTGCTGGCTACGGTGCTGGCTGCCCTGCTGGAAAATGACGTCCCTGCTGGCTTGCTTGCTTGTTTTCATGCTGGATTTCTGTGATAGAACTCCTGTCACCAAATACTATAGATAAGTTATAATCCTTTCTATAGTATTTTCAATCACTACCTGCGTGCGGATTGAAACCACGAAGTGCGTGTGAAGCCAATCAAGCACAGAAACCATCACACCACCCAGCTGCTAGAACCAATCCATCAGCAAGCAATCTATCATCAAAACAAGCATCGTGTGAGGTGGGCTTAACATCAATAGTATCGTTTGCTGTGCCGTTTTAGTGAGGATCAGGCCCAACCACTGGGGGGGGGGGCGCTCGGGAATTTGTCCCCGGGGCCCGGGATCCCTCAGGGGCCCGGAAGGGCTAATTACCAAATAAATTTCATAAAAGCATCTTGAAAGTGCAAATAAAACTCTATAATATTGTATCAAACCAAAAATTAATTGATTACTTTTTTTTTCAGTTAATTTTACATAATATTTTAGATGTTTTGTGCGTAGTTTTTTTTGATAAAAATACGAAGTTTTATATTTTTCTTTTTTTATTTATGAAATTGTTAAGAAAAGCAGGGGGTCCGCGAAGTCTTGCCACGGGGCCCGACGTTGCTCTCGAAGGCCCTGGTGAGGATGCAGTTTTAGATTCCAACTAACAAAAATTAATCTAAACTAGCTATAAACTATAACCTGGAATTACAATTTTTTAATCTATCTTTAACAACGGCCAAACCTTTTTCCTCTACCCTTTCGACTATTAATAATATTTTATTATCAAATGGCATCTATTTAATGTTGAGACCAAGCGGCAGTCGGTTTATTATACGCTGACTTGATTAAACTAACTTATTTGTTTTACGTAACTGCCATCACGTTCGCACCTTTCAAACCGACTGCCAACGAAATATTATTGTTTATAATGATGAAAACAATAACCATTAAAAATTTTAGCCTGGTAACAGTAACCCAACCTAACTTGTTTTAGCCTACATGTTTCGATAGACTGCCATTTCTTCTGCCTTTTCTAAATCGACTGCCAAAAGTATTTTATTGTTTATGATGATATATTCAATCAGCATTGAAAAAATTAGTCTGGTAACTATAACCTAAATTTACAATTTTTTAATCCAACTTCGCTAACGACTGCCAACAGTTTTTTCTCTACCTTTTCGACTGCCTATAATATTTTATCATCAAATGGCATATATTTAATGTTGACACCAAGTGGCAGTCGGTTTATTATAAACTGACTCAACCAAACTAACTTGACTGTTTCGCGTGACTGCCAGTCCATTTGCACCTTTCAAACCGACTGCCAGTGGTATTTTATTGATGTTAAGAAAGAAAATAATAAGTAACAAAAAAATTAGCCTGGTGACTATAACCAAATCTTATCATTAACACCTACATATTTCACGCAACTGCCTAACTCGACGCCCTTTTCCAATCGACTGCCACTAGTATTTTATTGTTTTTAGTAATAAAAACAATCGGTAATAAAAATATTAACCTGTTGACTTAAACCTTTTTTTGAATTTTTTTTGGAATTTTAATCGATCACTGTCTATAAAGTTCCCCGCTCCGGGCCGGCAGTCGTGCATTTTTGTAATCTCCACTTTCAAATTAACAAAATAATATATAATTCAAACTGGTAAAAATCGCACAGGTTTTTTTTCACGGGCTCCCGGACTATTAATGCAGTGTATGCATTCATGTATAATCTTTTTGATTTTTCTGGCAACAAATCGCTACTTGCACTAGTTGCCGCCTTTCTAAGTTCGGGTGGGGTACATACTTTCAGCTCTAAATCACTGTCACTAAAATTTTCACCCATGTTTCAAATTTTATTCACACATTTTACATAAACTTTTAGAAAACGGCTATTTCCTGGAAAATTACATTTAAAATTGCATTTAATTAGTTTTATTTTGTTTATTTGACAACTAAACACCCACACTACTTGATATTTCGAAATATCTGAAAAATAAATAGGAAGCAACTAAAGATATATTTATCAAAATCTAATCTAATCAAATATAGTAATATATCAGTTTTAGTAGTAAAAAAAATTCTATATATACTTCGGTTGAGAAGGCCATTATACACCTCACACATTATATCCTTCGGCGCTACGCGCCTCAGAATATAAACCTGCTCGGTAAATAATGGCTCACTTCTCAACCTAAGTGTATAATATACTATTTTATATCTAGTCTTCTTAATGTTCTTGCACTCATAAAAATGTCGTGTTTTAGTGCAAGACATGCTAATATTTCCTTTTGCTGAAGACCCAGTGTAAAATACACAATTATACACTGTTAAAAATTTATGGAAAATTACAATGATTTTTAATGTAAAATTTACGTTGAAATTACGGCAACGTTCGTGTAAAATTAAAAAATTTGTGTAAAAATAATAGCACAATGTAAATTTACTGGTTTAGATAATGTAAAATTAATTTTTGTTCTGTAAATTTACAAAAAAATTTGTGAAAGCACAATGATATCTGTATAATTACATGTTTGTTATGTGTTTGCATAAGTATTACATGCCCACTGTGTGAATTATCGTGCAATTAAGCATAAAAATCCAGACATTCCTAATGTTTCCTTTGGCACCATCAACGTCCGTTACGTACTTATACGCGATAGCTGATAAGTGATAACTAGAGTACGGACTTTTAAGCATAAAAAATCGTAAAAATAGCGCTTAAAATAGCACAAAAAATTGCCATTATATGCATAAAAATATGCTTTAAGCTTAAATTTATAAGCATTTAAAAGACCTTTTGAAATAAAATCTATTCGAAAAGTAACACAATAAAAAAATTACTGTACATCAGTTCAAAAATATGTGAATATTGAGTGTTTTTCTAAATTACCTCAACACTTGTATTTGGGTCTTTTATAAATTTTAAAATAAGGTTAGTATCTCAACTAGGGCTGACTTTTTATCGATTAATCGATAAATATCGATTGATTAATTGAAGAACGATATTTTATTTTTGAAATATTTGATATTTAGATAATTATCGATATTCCGATAGTTATCGATATTTATCGATAGTTATCGATATTCCGATCGTTTCGATATTTCTAAATTAGGTTATTGTCTTATGTTTTCTTGACTTCCCATTTATCAAATTTAGGTTCGACCGGTTTCTTTATTCGAGAAAAAAAGTTGGGATTCCTTGTATAAAACTATCGAAATATCGATAACGATCCAATAACTGATCCAATGGAACAATAAGACAACATTTGCTTACCAGTAATAATATGCATGAGGTGTTTTGACACCAAGTGCGAGTCTGTGTTTCTCTGTTTTCAATCTACAAACAATTTTATATTAAAAAAAATAAATTAAAATAATTTTGCATAATAGGTATTATGACTTGTAAAAATAAATTTTTCGGATTCAATTCAAAATCATTTATTAAAGTGGCACTTTACCACATAGAAAAGTCACTTTACTATATAGTAATGTCACTGTCAATAAACAACCTACACAAGTACCTACTATGAAATATTTTGAATTAGCAATAACTCAAAAACGGCACTAGATATTGCACAAAATCCGAAAAAATAGTATAAACAAACCTTGTAAGTAAAGCATTTTTACTAAACTCATTAGCTTTTAAGTTACTCGCTCGCTGCGCTCGCTCGTACTCAAAGGCTAAATTCGTTTAGTAAAACTTTGCTTTACTAAACTTGTTGTTTAATATACTATTAATTTATTTTTTTTAATATAAAATTGTTTGTAGATTGAAAACAGAGAAACACAGACTCGCACTTGGTGTCAAAACACCTCATGCATATTATTACTGGTAAGCAAATGCTTTGTAGTTATCATATCTAATATTTACATCTTTTTCAGGATTACAAAATTTGTTAACATAAGACATAACTACTCCATTTACATAGATACAGAAAAAATTGATGCAGTGACCTTACCACTTCTTTAAGGTGTTACATACCTTATATTATATAATATTGTGTATTATATTCTATTATTTATTTTTAATATAAATTTGTAAAATAAATTTATAATAAAGAGTTTTACAGATTACATGAAGCATTATGTAAAATTACATCCTTATGTAAATTTACATAGATTATCATAGGTCACAAAGTTGCCAATGATTTTCTAAGTAATTTTACATAATTTTTTTTTACAGTGTAAGATCATCCATTTTAACCAAGAATATTTTATTATTTTACTGGGTGTTTTAACATAAGCGAACTAAATGGTAATCGTTAATTACAGCTTCGTATTACCTTTTTATCTTTTATTAACTCACACACATGTAAACACTGAACTTTATGTTTAAAATAAATAATATATTATTGAAGTATCTAAAAAGTACTATTGCGCAGGCGTTAATTGCCACTTCGAAGTGTCAATTGCGACTTCGAAGTGTCAATTGCGACATCGAAGTGTCAATTGCGACATCGAAGTGTCAATTACGACTTCTAAGTGTCAATTGGACGTAGTTATGCAAAAAGGAACCATCCGCCAAACGTGAGTTTTGAGATATTGAAGCTTAAAGTTTAAGGGTTATAATTAAATCGGTTGATAAAATTATGAATAATTTAATTTTGTTTAAACAAAACATAATGATGATATTTGTGTTGCCAGAAAATTTTTTTGACAATTTGTTTATTGTACCACTAAAATTTTGAAAAATGTTGTTTGGTTCCCTTTTGCGTTATTCTATATAATATTTATTTAAAAATTATTTATTATATTATTATGTACATATACAGAAAATATTATAAAAATAATAATAATATAAAAATATATACAGGGTGGCCGTTTGAAAACGAAACAGACGGGATTATGGCTAGCAGAATTTTTTTTCTAGAAATTCAAAATCACGTCAATTTTATCATCGAAGGGGACAACTTTTCCGACTAATGTCACTCCCGTATTGTTTCATCCTTTCGCGCTGCGATGACAACCCCTAAAATGTTAATAGGGATGATATGGCAAGTGACACCTTATTTAAAAGGTCTTGCTTCCCTGAATTCAGTACAATAATTTTTTCAATTATTTGTTTTATCAATTATTCAACAAAAAATTGAAGCTCCAGAAATGCGAAATAAATACGATATTTCAAAACATTTAAGAATAAAAAAGTGAAAAATTTTATTTTTACTTTGTGGCCTCAGGACGCCTTTGTAGGATATAGAACAAAACAAATTAAGTTTAAGTGGATGTGTAGCACAAAAAAATTACCTCACAGAGGTAGGCGTATAGTACCCCATTATTTTACTTAATTTTCGTATGACGGTTATAGAACAAAGGGATTTCAGAGTTTGGCTTCGTATATTAATGTGGAGAATATAAGATATAGAACAACTTTATACCCACATGTGGGATATAGCACATTTAATTCAAGCGTTTTAGCTATAAAATTGACCTCTGTGCCAAATTCGTGCACTACGAAATTTTTTTTTATTGTGTTTATTTGGAGGTCTTGAATAACATTTGGTAGTTACGCCACGATACACCTGGAGGAATTTGAGAAAATCGCGTCGGAAGGTCGCGGAAACGACAGATTCGGGATTAACTCAGTATTTATGGCCCAAATGGGAACAACACCTATTATAAAAGTTGTACGTCTGTAAATTCTCTACCTTAATGATCCTATTACATTTTTTTCTTACGTTTAACGGTTTTGGAGATACGACGCGGACTAAGTTAAAAATGCATTTATGTCTAACTCAAGTGTTTAAAATGTTTGGGAAACGTTCGGATTTACACTCTTCGGCACATTTGTTCATGCAAGAAAATTGCCTTTTGGACGAACTGATCTGTAATGGAATGAAGATTATTTTTGCATATATTCGGTGCTCCCAAAACGGAAACTTCCATAGACAATTACTGATATTACATTTGCCAAATCTACAAAACTTTTAACGGTTGTGAAATTATCATCACTTCCTCCAACATCTCAACAGCATTTGTGTAGAGTGTATTATCAAGTTAACATGTTTGGGAAAAGACATTGATCATGAGCAGTGAGGCTGGACTAGGAAGAATGATATTTTGCAGCCATTACCAACGCATTTATCACCAATACCAGACATATTGTTAAATTCAATTTTTTGGAACGAAGGGTTGCGCAGGAAAATGTAGCTGTTAGAAAGTAGGACTGAATTGTTCAATAACTTATGGCCATTGCCTTCCTAAAGCCCATAAAACTGGTACCCCTTCAAGACCTGTTATTCGCCGTATTGAGTCTCCGTTCATACCTCTCGCCAAGTTTATCAACAACATTTTAAAGAACTGTATTCCATCTCTACCGTTTAATGTTAAAAATACTAAAGAAGCCAAAGAAAAGATTATACAGAGCGTAATTCCAGATAATTATGTTTTGATATCCTTTGATGTCAATTCCCTATTTACTAACATTTCGAAAGAAGCAGTAGTATCTTCAATCATCAATAACTGGGACATTATCTCTCCATTTACATCAATCCCATTGAACGAGTTTACCAAGTTAATATCTACAATATTTGAAAACAGTTACTTTAGTTTTGAAAATAATTTCTATTCCTAACTAGTTGGCTCCGCGATGGGAGATCCTTGTTCACCTGTGTTCTCAAGTTTTGTTACGAACGATCTTCTGTACAATTCCTTTGGATCCATTAACTTTGATCTACCATTTTTATTATTATACGTAGATGACATCTTATCTGCAGTTCCAAAAACAAAAGTGGATGAATGTATTGATGGATACGACAACCTACTTACTTTCACTTATGTACTAGAATCCAATAACTCCATTCCGTTCTTAGACCTCAAAATTGAAAGAAAAAATGATGGTACATTAACCACCGACATCTACAGAAAACCATCATCTACAAGTAGACTTCTAAATTACAATTCATCACATCCGTTGAACCAAAAATTGAGTGTCATTAACACTTTAAAACACAGAATTTATAACTGCGTACCGGAAAATCTCATCCATGAAAGACTTAACAATTTAAAATTTCAACTACTCCAAAACGATTACCCAACTCGCCTAGTAGATAATGTCCTTTTTCGAAATAAAACCACATTTTCGTCAAACAAACCTTCCGACCTAGAAAACTTAGAAAAATCCAAATTTAGCAAAATTACCTACCATCCGTGGTTGAACCATAAAATAAAACATACATTTAAAAATTTTATAAACGACGGTTCAATAAAATTAGCTTTTCATAATCCATTCAAATTAGGAAAACTTCTTTACTCAAGAACTAAAGATCAAGTACCTACTCTAGATAGAGCTAATGTTATATATAAAATTGTATGTGAATGTGGTCACTACTACATTGGGCAAACTAAACAAAACTTATCAAACAGAATTAAACAACATCTATATGACATACGATACAAATCTACAAAAACAGGTATCTCTGATCATACTGTAGTAAACTCGCACAGTTGCAAAAATGAAGATGTAGAAATTCTTGCAACAGAAATGAATTACCATAAGAAACTTTTCTGGAGGCGGCCTACATTTCAACCTCAGAAGAAAACCTTAACAAGCAAACCGATTTTGGTTATATAAACGCTGGCTACAAAAATATTTTAAATTGTTTCAAAGAAAAAATTTCAAAACCAAACTAACGCCTTCACGACAACACTTTTGCATTTTTCTGTCTACGCCTTTATTTTTTACTTTAGTTTCTACGATTTATTGTATTGATGTTCGAGCTGTTGATTACTTTCTTCTATTTGCTACTTGTTTTTTAATTTGTTTACTGTCCGATTGTTCACAATTTTAATGTCATTTTAATGACAGACACTATTTTAATTATATAGATTTATTTACAAATTTTAATTCAGTTCATATTTTCATATTTTAACAATTTATCTGTGACCAATTGTGACTCTCCTTTTTTTAACATCTAATTTTACACAGTCAAACAGCTCGACATCCCCCTTTTTTACTAGGTATAATTATTGCGTTTTAATGTTTTTATTTATTGTAACATTGCTTCTCTTCTAGTCTTGAAGATGAAGACATAAAGTCTTCGAAACGTCGACTTCGTAAAAACGGAGTTTGATTTTAGTCCACTAAGCTCAATAATTAATTTTATATTATCAAAGTTTGAACGAGAATTTTATTATTATTTTGCAAAATGTCAATATACATTTTCTGATCCATAATTCCATCGATAAAGTGCAAATTTCTTACACCAAATGCACTCATGCACCCCCAAACTATAACTGAACCACCACCGTGCTTTTCAATAGGACACAAGTTTTCTTTATTTTGCAAATTCAAATCGTTTTCTTTTATTTACTGAATTTATAAAGTATTTTTTACGGGCAGTTCTAGCATGATACCCTGATTTTCGTAAAATACCGCGTACAGTTTCGGTTGATACACAGTTAGAAATTAAAAGTTAAATTAACTAGAAAATGTTGTTCCCACACTTATTGATTGCAAATTTTACAACCAACTTTAGCGCTAATGATAACGAAAGCTATACAGTTACATTTAATAATAAAAAGTTGTTATATATATCGTTTTGTTGTACTTTATACCTTTAACTATTGTTGATATAATCAAGGTGCTAATGCAATTATAACATTTGCTATGATTAAACTAATAAGCTTAAAATGTAATATCTGCACTATTATTTTGCATAATTAGCAAAAAACAAACGCTTATTTAACAAAAACGAAGAGTAAAATTTAAATTATTTTTTTGTTAATTAAAATTCCTATAGGTGTTGGATATTTATTTAAAATTTTTATTGTTTGTAATTATATGTAAAATTACTAAAATATTTTAGAATATTTGTAGTAATTGTATCGAAAATTAAAATGTGTTGATTTCCGAAACAATGACAACAAGTTCAAGAAAATATAAGAATAATACAATACGTAGAAAATCAAAATTCAAAAAATAGACAATTAACACATAACAGGTCTGGAATAAGAAAATTTGAAAAAATGAAAATTTCGTAATACGATAGTACAATATAACGTTATTTTTTGAATTTTGATTTTCTACGTATTGTATTATTCTTATATATTTTTGAATTTAACCATAAATACATACTAAAAACCACAAATTTACTTAAAATTTTTTATTTTGAGTTCTTTTTCTAATGACAACAAGCATTCTAAAATATTTAAGTAATCTTATATTATAATTACAAGTAATAAAATTTATTATAAAAGAGATATTCATCATTCATCATGCAGATTTGTAAAAGTTAAAACTTAGAGATGTAGAAAAGTATTCATTATTTGAAAATATATAATAATAATTACTAAACAACAATAACTTAGTACAAATTATTTTACAAAAAACTAAAATTAAGAAATTAAGTATTAAAATAATAAAATTAACACAATAATAATATTACAAGTGAATAAAACTATGGCTATAAATTATAAACATTACTATATGTGAAAACTATCCGAACGATATTTATAAAATTTAATTATTTTTTCTTCCTCCGGGATGAGAAATGAGCAACTTCTTTAACTCCTATAAAAATTCAAATCAATATTAAAGTTAATCTGTTAATTTATGAAATGACTTGTTTTACTTACGTAGTTTGGCAATTTATGATACCGTTACCATTGCTGTTTTAGCCCTTTTTCTTGAGGTTCTGCCTAAAAGAAATCAGCAACATCCTCATCAAAATTAACGCATGAAGATGATAGCGTGTATGGCTGCGAAAATCTATAAATTGTGTGGGTACTACATAGGCCATTTATGTTTCCTGTATAAGCTTTTGAATAATTAGAAAATGATGAAGTAGACGTCCAAATCGTTCTAAAAAATAAAATTGTTTTTGATCAGTTTATTATAACATAATTAATTACAAATCTTCCTGTTGAGGAACAAAGTTTAAACCAATTCCGTGGGTAGATACATTTTATTTTTGAACATTAAAAAATATTTAAAAAATTTTATATTTTATTTATTTATATTTAATATCATATATTTAATATATTTAATACTTAATAAATATAAATAAATTTTAAAAATTTAAAAAAATGATTATATAGGTATATAATTTAAAAAAGTTTTGATAAAATTTGGTCATATAACAGTAGGGTGTCCGTTTTTTCCCAAGTTGGTATCTTTTTGCTGCCGCCCCATGAATTTTTAGTTTTTGCCCCCAAAAAAGTATTCAACCCAAAAAAACTACGCCTTTTTTAAAAGCAAATAATGTTAATTTTAGTGGAATGCTTTTAGTTTTACTACAATATTTTTTTGCGTGTAGTAAATCGATAACTGAACCTAACTCAAATTGGCCAAAAATGGACTTAGGCTAGTTCTATTCTAACCCGACGACTTATTGGGTGACGCTTATTGCAGCACAAATGAAATTTATTTTTTTTATGTTTAAATGAATATAATTTTTGGTAATATTTTTAGTACAATTGTTAGTATAAATATGGAAATTCTTACGTAAATTCTTTACGTAAGTTTCGTAAAATATTTTTTTTAAATTAAATCAGTATTTTTACTTGGATATTAAGGGATTACCAATTTTTTGTATTAACTTCTTTATGCAATTAAATAATTTTTATTAACTTTTTTATATAAACATAAAATTTAATTTAAATTTTTGTATTTTTTGTATAATAAAAATATTATTTCTATTCATATTTTTTAAAAATAAGCGGAGAAAGGAGGGGCTCAACATTATTTTTGTTTAATAATCCTTATGTAAGATGTGACGGGGGGGGGGGGGAGGAGGTTTGCCAAAATCTTACGTACCCTTATGTGAGGGGGGGAGGGGGTCAAAAATTACAAAAATCGTCCTTACGTAATTAATGGATAGCCCCTAAGTCGCAAACGCATTTGGTTGAATCCCGAAACCGTAATTAACGAATTTAATCAAGCACTTGCTTAAACAATTTCAAATTATAAATTGGATTATAAATTGGATATCACCCCCTTGCGACACAATCGTCGTCTACTGCCTGCATCCAGGAAGCTGAATTGTAAATTGTCACACAGTTTCAACGGAACTTATTAAGCATAATAATATTTATCGAGTGCTGAAAAGTTGAATTCCACATGATCTCGACGGGAACCTAGTAAGCATAATAAATTATGTTTATTTAGTAGCTGAAGACGCAGATCTCACGCTATCGGGACAATAAAAATCATAGGCGTAACAAGGAACCAACAAAAACTCAAAATTTTCAATTTTTACTATTTTTAAAAAATTCAGAAAAGTTAAAACATGACTGATAAATATGAAATTCTTTTTTGAGTAGCCGCCATTTTGCGAGAAAAGTTTTTTTTGTCAGTTTTGTTGGTTCCTACCATAATGACATTTGTACTGATAAAGAATCTACCTTGTTTTTATTTTTGAGATGACCAGAAGGGTGGGACTGGTGACAAGATGGGCACGCTGTTTTTTATTTTCCCCTCTACTTCAACAGCGTGTAACTTTGTAAAATATATATTTTTTTCTTTGAAAATTTTTTTGTGAATTCTTAAAATACAAATAAATAAACTGTAAAAAAATGTGTATAGTTAAAATATACGTGTTTTGAATACAGTACACCGAAAAAACGTTCAATAATATTTCTCCTGATGTGACACTTGGTGTATCAACCTTTTGGAGCAGTGGTTCTCAAATTCATTTGTTTGGCGGCACCCTACAGTCATTTACAAAAATTCACAGTACCCTTATGATTCCCTTATTTTAGAACCGGATTAAGGATATGCGATGCCCTGGGCTAACTCTTTTTGAGCGCCCCTTGCACGAAAAAAAAATTATCTGGGTCAAATAAGTACCATTTGAATCAAGAAATTCTCTGTTTTCAATAGCCGCACGAAAATTTTTCTTTTTGTAAGAAAAAAATATTCTTAATTAAGTATTCTTGGATCATACAAGTATATTCTTAAATAAAGTAATTAAAAACTTATTTGATTTAAAAAAAAATCTTTTTGAATTAAGAAGTTCTGTTCTCTTCACTAAATTACTCCGAAATATATGGATTTTTGTGTATGTTGTAACAGAAGAGTGAGTGTCCAAGTATTATGCGTCATCATGGACTTTATGACTGGGCGGGATATTATATTTTATTAGAGGGGAGAGGCTTGCAGGTTGCCACTGCTTGCAGATTGCCACCTCTGCCGGATTTTGACATTCTAACATTGTCATCCCCTAAATTTCGATGGACATCGAATACAAACGAGTAGTTGTCGCTTTTAATGTAATTGTAATGCACTCAAACATAATAAAAGGGTGTTTGGTAAACAAAATGTGAAATTTTATTTGTAAAAAAATGAAAAATTAAAATTGTGTTTTTCTTCTGTGCCCATAAATTGAACATTTTCAACGAAAATTTAAGCGAAATATTTTTGCTGTGTTGCTTTGTCATTCAATTTTTATTATTCTTAAATTATACTAAACATATCATGAGTTGGAAGTTTTTTTTCCTGTATATTCTAAAGTGGTGTAAAAATGCAGGTTGCCACCTTTTTTGGCTTGCAGGTTGCCACCCCTCTTATTTTATATTGTAACGTATACTACAGTGACTGTTTAGGGACAGTGGCAACATAAGCCCCTAAATCGGCCCAGGACAGGTTCCCGCGCAAAGGGGGGGAAGTTTAACCCCCCCCCCCATTCCATATTTTATGTACCTATTGACATAAACGCTTCTTAAATATTTCAAAAATTAATATAAATAATTATTAACTAATAATTGATGCATTTTTAAAATATTTTGAAATTAAATTAATTTTTTTTTCAATTTTAACTTTTTTTTTTGTTGTCAATTTACTCTTATTTTTTTTGTTTACAGCCACTAAGTGTAATTAATGTAAATCATATGGTTTTACTTGAGTTTTTCTACATTTTCAACAATTTTTCAAGGGGTGGCAACCTGCAAGCCGAAATTTCAAGGTGTCGATTTTAGATACTTTTGAAAATTTGCTGTAAATTTTTAGTTTTTGAGAATTAAAATGATTTTTTGCGCAGGATCGTGGCTTTATGCTTCCCCTTTTCTGTATATGTTATTATATCAACAATTCGTTGATTGTATGACCAGTTATGACCAAAAAAGCTATGGGGTGGCAACCTGCAAGCCTTTCCCAAGTGTGTACAAGTTATATTATTATTAAGTTAATTATAAATTTTTTTCTTAAGAAATTAAGTTACTTAGATGAAGAATACATTAATATTTATGTATCTAGAAAATAGTGTTCTTCATTAAAATAAAATTTTCTTGAATCTAAATAATATTTCAAGTAAAAAATATTCTTTCTGGAAGAAATCTGATATTTTTAATACAATCACATATTTTTGCGCGAAATTATATTTTTAAATGAAATAAATAATTTCAAGAAAATTTTATATTAGTAAGAAAGATATATTCAAGAAACAAGAAAAATATATACAAGAAAAATATAAAATGCGCCGCAGGCGGAAATTTTTGATTTTTGAAGGTCAACTGCGCTTAGATCAAATGTAAAATTTTGTGTAAATGTAAGCTTTGTTAATTTAAATGTTGTTGATTTAATTTTTTTGAAGCCCCTAGAGAATTGGATGCCTGGGTCTGAAGCTCCTTTACCCCCCTTTAATCCGGCTCTCCTTTTTTTAGATAGTTAAAATGGGTAAAAAAATATGCAATATCCTCTCCTTGCGCAAGGGCTTGATGATGCATATTTCCTACTTTTATAATAATGTATTATTTTTATAATTTTTTAATAATACAGTATAGAACCCCTCTATAACGAGAGCTGAAGGGACCAGCCTACTTACTCGTTATAAGCAGATTTTCGTTATAAACAATCAGTTTAGCATGTAAACAAAAGTCAAGGGACTAAACCTTTACTCGTTATAGCCGAACCTGTGAAGTGCTCGCGGCACCCCATTTGAGAATCACTGTTCTGGAGTATAGGGAGCTGTATCAGAAATTTGCGTCATCATCCATGGATGTTGTGGATATTCTGAATCGCCAATTAAGGGGCGTCCATTAATTACGTGAGGCGTTTAGGGGGGGGAGAGGGTCCAGCCGAATCTCACCAAATCTCACGTGGGGGAGACGTGGATCTCGGCAAATATCACGTAATTTTTTTGTGTTAACTATTTTTAAATAAAAATAATTAACCAAATTATGCTTTGTTAATAAATCCAACTCAATCAAGCACAGATTAACGTATTTACACTAAAAAACCGCAGTTTTAAAAATCTCACGTAAGATTAGGAGGGGGGTAGGGGGTCAAGCCAAATCTCACGACATCTCACCAACGGGGGCGGGGGGGGGGGTTCTAAAAATCGCTAAAATCACCTCACGTAATTAATGGACTCCCCCTTAACCACATCGTCTGATGTTGCTCCGTATGAAAAGGGATTTTGCAGTATCTTAGATCTCATAGCCCCGTTTCACAGTCACACGCGCTACGCCCTACGCGCCGCGTAGCGCGTTTTCCCGTTTCACACTTAGCCCCGTTTCACAGTCACACGCGCTACGCGCTACGCGGCGCGTGTTGGAAAGCATTGTACCTTATGGTTGCTTTCACAGTCACACGCGTTGAAAACGCGCTACGCGCGCGTGCTGTTTTATGCCGAGGACAAACGCGCGACCCGCACGCCTCGCGTGCCTACGCGAGGCGTGTTGGCATTGTATCTTATGGAGCCTTTCACACTAAACGCGCCTGACACGCGCGCGTAGATATATGAGGTTGCCAGTTTATTAAAGAACTTCTTGCTGTTGTGTGGTTTTGCGTGATTTCAAGCAAGATGGACGTAATTGATACGGAAATGTTAATAAATGCTGTTCAGGAAAAGAAAAATCTTTGGGACGCTCTCTTAAATCAGAATATAACGTTACGAAAGCGCCCTTTAGTAATCTCTTCTCAATCAATGGATGAACCCATAATCGTTTTGTTTTGTTCTTTGCACTTTGATTGTAATAGTATGCAGTTATGGCAACAACGTTCGAAGTATACTCGTCCGCGTTTGTTTTAATACTAATAAGTGTGAAACGGGAAAACTCGCTACGCGCTACGCGCCGCGTAGCGTGTAGGGCGTAGCGCGTGTGACTGTGAAACGGGGCTTATTAGTATTAAAACGAACGCGGACGAGTATACTTCGAACGTTGTTGCCATAGCTGCATAATATTACAATCAAAGTGCAAAGAACAAAACAAAACGATTATGGGTTCATCCATTGATTGAGAAGAGATTACTAAAGGGCGCTTTTGTAACGTTATATTCTGATTTAAGAGAGAGTCCCAAAGATTTTTCTTTTCCTGAACAGCATTTATTAACATTTCCTTATCAATTACGTCCATCTTGCTTGAAATCACGCAAAACCACACAACAGCAAGAAGTTCTTTAATGAACTGGCAACCTCATATATCTACGCGCGCGTGTCAGGCGCGTTTAGTGTGAAAGGCTCCATAAGATACAATGCCAACACGCCTCGCGTAGGCACGCGAGGCGTGCGGGTCGCGCGTTTGTCCTCGGCATAAAACAGCACGCGCGCGTAGCGCGTTTTCAACGCGTGTGACTGTGAAAGCAACCATAAGGTACAATGCTTTCCAACACGCGCCGCGTAGCGCGTAGCGCGTGTGACTGTGAAACGGGGCTTAGATGGTCATTTGCAAATCAATTCTAACATAGTGTATTCAAGTATTTAAAATATTTTCCTACAACTTTAATACAATTTAATTTTTATACTGAAAGATGGTCTAACAAACTGAAACATGTATCTATATTTTAAATGTAGTTTTTTGACCTATTAATTTTTTAAACTTAGTAAAAAGAGACAATAACAAAACTTCGTTTTATTTAATATGAACGTTTTTTACGAAATAACGGCAGCACAAACTAATTTTTCTAATGTAGTGACTTTGTTTAAACAAAATAATTTAATAAATTCTTTTTAAAAAACGGATCGCTTATCCTGAATTAACCTGTATTTTAAACGAAAGTTATTTCTGTAGAAATTACGAAACTTTATTAAAATTCAAACACTAGAATAGATATTTTCAATACAAGGTAGGAAAACTAACATTTTTCCATTCAAAGCGAAGTTTTACGATCGAGGCCTTTTGCCGAGATCGTAAACCGAAGTCGAGAATGGAATAAGATAGTTTTCCACGAGTATCAAACAATATTTTTTCTAATTATGTTTCGAAAAGAACCAATAACATATTTTTTATATCTAAATTAAAATGAATTTACTATAAAATATACTCTATGAAAATAGATACTATACTTAAAATTTAAATTTATGTATTTGACGGTTGGTAGCCCAGTAGTTGGAAAAGTAGTATTTTTCCACACACTTTTGAATGTCACAAAGTAAGACTTTTTGAAACATGATTAGAAAAAATTATTAGTTTAACTTTGTTTTACTTAGGTACAGTTTTTCAATTGCCGGTTAAACGAAAGATTAACCTACGTTGATGGCTTTAGAAAATTTATCAAATTTAAATGAAAATTAACTCCAATTGAATCCATTTTTACAGAATTTACTTTAAAAACCAATTCATTTTTAACCCGTGGTAACCACACCAGTGCAAATTCGCACCACCTAAAATTTCTTATTCTTAGCTTTCTTTTACGGGGTTCTGTAACGGTATCCCTTTATCACGACAAATGTGTTGTCACCTTAGGTTATTACCTGAAAAACTTTCCGGCAAAATTCGTTTCGAAACTACAGTTCTAGCAGTGCCAAAAGTGAAAAGAGGTGCAAATTAGCACTAATGTGGTATTAACGTTAGTAAAGTTGGTGCGCGATTAAATCTTTTTTCTGCATATTAGATGCGGCCTTTGCAGGGAGGGGGTAATAAAATAGATTATGATTATGTTATTATATATTTCTTATAGATATGTTTCAATTTTTCTACTTTTTTCAAAAAATTACTTACATTTTCCTATCATAGATTAACCATGTACTGTTTATTCTACCTTTATAATATACCATATTTTCAAACACCCTTAAAAAATCCTCAATGATCTGTTATGTTAATGAAATATGTTTTTCCCAAAAAATACAATATTTGAACATGAATTTATAAAAAACGAAACATCATTTACGTCGAATAGCAAAAAAATGGCGATTTTTTTTACAAAAGCAGATTTTTGAAAAATTTTGTTTTGATCTTAACGTATTTTCAGTAACTTAATATAATTTTACGCATTCCAGACCATCATCATTGGATTTCTGGGAAATTTTTACTGCAAGAAACATGAATTATCAAATACTTTTCGGCTATTTATACGAGTTATAGTACTTTGAAAATGCAAAATCCCAATTCGCACTAGTGTGATTTGTATGTATCCATGATCGAGGTGTGGTTACCACGGGTTAAATTAAATATAAATTATTAATCTAATAATCTTATAACAACCACTGAAAAGTCACTGTTATGATAACAATTGATCATAACAAAAATTGTTTAATTTGACGTTATAAATTGTTATCACTTTAACATCAGAATACCAAATTCCACTATTTTTTGTTGTATAACAATTTCATAACCATATTGTTACATAACCAGGTTGCTATGTCAAATCAGAATCGCACCGATTCGATTATGTGAAAAATTGAAAGTTAAAAATTCATAATAGGGAGAAGAGAAGGTCGAGTCGAATCTCATCCAATCTCACGTTGGGAAGAAGGAGGGGGGGGGGGTTCTTGGTAAATATCACGTAATTTTTTTGTCTTAACTAGTCTTAAATAAAAATAATAATTAAGCAAATTGTGCTTTTTTTTAAATAAATCCAACGCAATCAAGCACAGAGTAATGTATTTATATCAAAAATACGCATTAAAAAAAATATAACTTGAAATTAGGAGGGGGAGGGGGTTGAGCCAAATCTTACGACATCTCACCAAGGGGGGAGGGAGTTTAAAAATAAGGAAAATATTCGCACTAAACTAATAAGAATCTATGTATAAATACATAATGAATAAAATTAGATACAGAATCGTTGAGTTTTAGGTCTCTTTAAACAATTTTATTGTCTGACGTTTCGGGTCGAACAATAAAAATTGACGAAGATGACTTAAATACCAATAAGCCACAAAAATATTAAATCTAAGGGATTAAGGGATGTCACGTGTAGTAATGACCCTTTAAAAATAATTTGAACGGGGATGTTCTTAAACTAAATAATTATGTTGTTTTTGATTTTTTGAATAATTGATTTTCTACGTATTGTATTTAACTTAACATTTACTTAAAAAAAATAATATAATATAATTATATTTACAGTAGAACCTCGATTATCCGGGGCTGCTGGGACCGTGCTCGGAACGGATAATTGAAAAGCACGGATAATAATAATTGACGTTGTTAGTTAATATTATATTAATAGTAAATTACAAACAAGGAACATATTAATTAATAAAAAGAATTATTAGAAAAAATCAGATAATTTTGTTTGTTTTTGACTTCTACTTAAATTGTATTTAATCATGTCTTTCAATTTTCTGAGGTGCAAAATATCTAGAAGCTCAGTCTCACTTATCTGTTCAAAATAATTTAATAAAACATTTACTGCTTCAGTAGCTTGTGTATGTGTTACACGATGGCGATGATTTTCATAATCATTGCTGTTTAGATCTTCTACATCCAGTATAGCTGCCAACGTACCTGCCTGGTTTCGTTGTTCCTCTAGAATCTCATCTTCAGTCATCATTTGAAAATCCATTTCACCATGATCGCATTGTAGCCATTCTTCCATCTCAACTTCTTCTATGTCTTTCAACACATTCAGTTTTCTAGCGATGGCAGCTATGGCGCTAGTAGACAATTGAGCGTCATCTGATATACTATTACAATCTTCAATTGTTTCTTCTTCAAGAGTCATTATTTTTGTAAAAGCACGTTTGATATTTGTTTCTTTTACACCATCCCAAGCACGAGCAATTGCAAAAATGGCTTCTTTAATGTTCAAATATTTCCAAAAACTTATAAAATCAACTTCTCCCAATAAACGCATCATAAGTTCTTTTCTGTAGAGCCTTTTCATAGTTTCAATGACCCCTTGATCCATTGGTTGAGCAATAGAAGTTACATTCGGTGGAAAATAGAGAACAAAGATATTTCCATCGTCAGACTTTAGCACTCCGGCTTCGGGGTGCGCTGGGGCATTATCTAGTAATAATAGAGCTTTTGAACCTAAATTGTTTTCTTTCAGGAAAGACCGAACTTGAGGAATAAACTTTTTTTAAAACCATTCTATAAAAATTTCACGATTCATCCATGCAGCATGCTGATGGTAATAGTCCACTGGTAACAAATTAGTTTGAACATTTTTAAATGCGTGAGGATTTTTTGATTTACCCACAACAGCAAATTTAAGTTTATGTGTGCCGGTAGCATTACCGCAGCATAGAACAGTTAGACAATCCTTATTCATCTTAAAGCCCGGTGCACTCTTTTCATTTTCGCCTTTTAAAGTTCTCGTTGGCATTGCTCTCCAATATAACCCAGTTTCGTTCGCATTATATATTTGATCGGCTTTTAGGTCATTTTCTTTGATGATTTTCTCCAATTTGTAGCAAAATTTCTACCATCGCTACTTCATCTGCACTCAATTTTTCACCCTGAATTGCTAGCGCTCGAATTCCGTGACGTTTTTTAAATCTGTAAAGCCAACCACTTGATGCACTAAATTCTCCTTCGATTTGAAGTTTTGAATGAAAATTCTGTGCTTGACGAACACACATGGGCCCAGATATTGCTACGCCTTCACTTCTTTTTTGTAAAAACCATTTTGCCATTGCATCATCTAGCATTTGAAATTAGGAACCTTTCAATGTTTTTCGTTAGGAAACACATTTTGAACTGTCAGCTTTTGAAAGAAATGTTTCAAGTTTTGCTTTACTTTTCACAATGTCACGCACTGTCTGATGTCCCACATTATAAGTTTTTGCTAATGCCGCAACACTTGCACCTTCTTTACATTTTTTTAAAATTTCAAATTTTGTCTCAATTGTTAACACATTGCGTTTTCGTTTTATAGAAGAACTTCCCTCACTATCAGGTAGTAAACGCTTTCGTTGATTCATGATTAGCGATTTCTTATGCTCATACGTACTACAGTGAGTGTAGAAACTATTCGTCACCTCCTATATTACCAATGTAAATTACCCATTTTCAAACCGTTTTTTGACATATAAAAATCGCTTTTACAGCAAAACTTTTTACACATTTTTTGTTAAAAATTTCATTGCCTTCAATTTTATATCTATACATTTTTCTATTTTGTCGCCCCGTTTTTGACTGGCAGCGAACTAAACAAGACTCTGAAAAATACAAAAAATATTATCATCTGTATCTCAGAAAAGGTGTGACAAAATAGAAAAATGTATATAAACAAAAATGTAGGGAATAAAATTTGCAATAAAAACTACTTATACATTTTTTTATTTTGTTGAACCGATTTTGAGATACAGGAGACAATATTTTTTGTATTTTTCAGATTCTTGTTGAAGTCGCTGCCAGTCAAAAACGGGGCGACAAAATAGAAAAATGTATAGATATAAAATTGAAGAAAATGAAATTTTTAACAAAAAATGTCTAAAAAGTTTTGCTATAAACACGATTTTTATATGTCAAAAAACGGTTTGAAAATGGACAATTTACATTGGTAATATAGGAGGTGACGAATACTTTCTACACTCACTGTATGTAACTGGGTAAAATTTCTAATAAACAAGTTTTGCAATCGAAGTGCAGCAAACAAAATACGAGTTCCGACTAAAGTAGATAAACAGAAAAAGACGAATTGTTACTTTTGTCTACCGACTGTAAAGTCGTTTGTACAAAACAATAAATTCAGCGAAATTTCATATTATGTGTAATATAAAAAAATAAGTACACTAAACAGCTTTGTAAGTAATCCAAGTGCAGCTCTAAAGTAAGCATAAATACTATACGTTTGATTTTCCATAAGTTGCCGACGCCCACGGATAAACCGCCGGAGCCGCACGGATAAACCGCCGCACTGATAATACGCGCACGGTAATCAATGTATAACGCGGCCACGGATAAACCGCTTCACGGATAATGCGCGCACGGATAATCGAGGTTCTACTGTATATGTATAATTTTATAATAATAATATAATTCAATATAATATAATTATATTAATTAATAATAATTATAATTAAATAATAATAAAAATAATTATATTCATATAAATAATTTAATTCAATAATCGATTGATACGTGGTTCAAGTAGTGTAACTCGATATTAATCTTCATCACCTAATGATTAAATTCATCACCTGATGATGCCATAGTATGGTGAAAACGTTTGCGAATTTATACTTACAGTGTATTTTACATGTGTTAACTTAAAAACACTTTAGTTCCGAAAAGTGTTTAGTGCATTTTTTGGGTTTTTAAAATATTGTTTGGACCATGGAGTAAAGATACAAAGGACTTGGTCACTAAAATCGGTAGACTGTTAATTGATGTATCAGGAGACAGCCGAGCAAAATGTTTCTTGGAACAAAGAATTAGTTTATGCATACAACGAAGTAATGCTGCATCGGTTATCGGTACGATGCCCTAAGGTAGCGGTTATGGACGAATTCTTTCATCTTCGCAATCACAAAAATGATTCCTAAGTTGAATAATTAAGTTTAATATTATTGTTTGATATTTGGCGATGTTCTTTTATTCCTATTCTTATTTTATATTTTGTTCAAATTTTCATTAATTGTATGTATATATAAAGTGGAAAAATTAAAGTTAATTGATAAGTTGACCAAACGTGAGCTATCAATATTTTATTCTTGATACCTTTAAATTTCAATTTTCAACATTACAAATACCAAATAAAATAATTTCCAAATCTTCATCCAAATCAATTTCCAAACTAAAAATCTTCAGTTAATTAAGAAAAAATTATTATGTATTGCAATTATCACTTCCAAAATAATTGATTCAATTTTATCCAAATTCTTTTCCAAAAATTTTCAACTCAAAACAATAAAAATTTCTCACTCAGAACGTAATCAATTTTATTTCAAAAAATTCAAATCTTCAAACCATAATTTTTATAAAAATCAGAGACACTTAAATTTACATTTCACTCTACGCGGCTATTTTGGCAAACAGCAAAATTAAACTCTATTTTCGTACCAACATAAAATTTGTCGCGCGAAATTTTAAAAATTCGAATTTAAAAATTTACAAAAAATCCCATCTTTTACAAATAATTATTAACAAAATAAAAATTCTAAATTTTAAATACAAAGATTGATTTTGGAACACGACATTAATTGCTCCTCTGTCTTTTGATGGACAACCATGGCAAAATGCCGGTGGTTTGCCACAAAAGACACTCTGGTTGTGATCCAAAATCTAAAATAATCACTTCCACCTAATAGATTTCCACAAAATAATTGTCGGCGAAGGTGCATGTTTGTTGATAAATCCCAGAATACTCGATATGTCGAATCCTTTTAATTTTACCATTAATTGCACTGGTGATGGCATTACCGGTCCACCCTTGACTCTGTCCATCCTAATTATTCCGTCCAAAATTTTATTTTCTTGCTCCTCATTCCGTTTTACTTTTGGCTCCTCACTTTCGTATACTGCAGGTTTAATTTCATAGCAATTATCTATCTTTTCAACATTGTGATCGTCCGAAACTTTAATTTCCTTTTTATCATTTTGTTGCACCTCCAAATCTTCAATCACTTCCATGTTGAACTTGTCTAAATCGTTATTTTTCAAATTTTCTTTTCGATCGATGTCTTCAATAATAATTTCATTACGATTTTTGTTTTCTTTAAAAATTATAATTGTCTTCATTTCTTCCTTTAATTCTTTCTTTATCTGGATATCTAATGTTTTATTTGTTTTTCGTAACTTACTGTTATTTGTTCTTCGGTTTTATTCAAATTTTCCATTATTTCCATGGTGTTCGTGTCATTATTTAAGTCGTCTATGTTTTCTTTTGGTTTTTTATTACTTTCGATAATCTCTCTGACGCTGTTCGCCAATTGTGCACTTGATTTTTCCACCATATGTCCTTTATTTCTTTCATATGCTGTATCAACATCTTTCTCAAAACTGCTAGTATTATTCCTTCATCCAGTTTGTGTATTTTTTATTCCATTTTGATATCTTTATTGTTTTTTTCCTCTCTACTTTATCAGCACATGTTTATAAAAATGAAAAAGTTTTGATCTCAGGGTCGAAAGTACTTTATAAATTTTTGTGCCGGTGGTTTTTAAAAAAACGTTACCTGTCACAGCCGCTATTGTTGGGCGCCAAATAAATGCGATGTATAAAATGGAAAAATTAAAGTTAATTGATAAGTTAACCAAACGTGAGCTATCAATATTTTATTCTTGATACCTTTAAATTTTAATTTTCAACATTACAAATCTACCCTATAAAAGATAAGGCTTTTTATGCAACGCTCAAATGCAACGCTAAAATGCAACGCTAAAATGCAACTCTAAAATGCAACGTTAAAATGCAATGCTAAAATGCAACGCTCAGTGCCGTAGGGCAAAAGGGTAATTGCCTCCCCAAGGATGACTCGAATTGTATTCCTGAAGCCCTCCGTGATATCTACTCTATAATATCTACCCTATAGTATAAAAAGATAAGGCTTTTTATGCAATGCTCAAATGCAACGTTCAGTGCCGTGGGGCAAAAAGGCAATTGCCCCCCCCCCCCCAAAATGACTCGGATTGTATTATTTTTGATCTGTCCAGTGACGTATTTACAGGGGGGGCTCATGATACCCCATTGTAACCAATATTAGTTTACCCTATAATACAAAATGATAAAGCTTTTTATTCAAATTCTGCTTATTTGCCAACTCAAAATAAAAGTTTAAAGGATTAAAAGTTTGAAAAAAACCCAGATTAAGATTATTAACCCCTTAATTATTTAATTGATTAATTACCAACTAAGAAATTTTACTACTTACATGAAATATTATTTTAAAAAAGTTAATCTTTTCATTACTTAATCAAAATATGATATCTAACAAGTATTCCCAACACAGCGCTAAAATGCAAAATTTTAATGCAACGCTATTTCATAATAGTCAGATAATCTGACAACCAACATTAAAAATCCTATAAAAACAAGAAGTCAAACTTTGTTGTTCTTTGGTATGTTGTTACCTTAATAGAGAATATATTATCCGTTGATCCGATGATCCGATGAGATGTTGACCTCTCATCAGATCATCGTCTTGGAGAATATAATGATCTATGACTATAAATAAATCTCAAGGGCAGAGCTTTGACATAGTTGGTATATCTATATCGATAAACATTTATTTAGTCATGGACAGTTATATGTAGCATTAACAAAATGTCACAAATGTTGTATGGAAAGAAATTTTGTAACAAGAAAAGAAAACAAGAAACGCTTCGTATAATATAATTAAATATCTTTCATTATATTCAACAAATTTTTTTATGTCATTTGTCATTCATTATACAAATGCAATACAAAATGCGTTTATATTCGAGCATTGGATTATTGGATATGGAATCCAATATCCAATCCAAATTTCGAATACAATACGAATTCGTGAAAATCATGTCGGAAGGTAGTGGAAACTGCAGAATCAGAATTATCTCCGTTTTTATGGCCCAAATGGGAACAACACTTACTACAAAAGTTGTACGTCTGTAAATTCTCTATCGTAATGGTCCTATACATTTTTTTCTTACGCCTAACGGTTTTGGAGATACGACGCGGACTAAGTGAAAAATGTCTATTGTGAATTTACCTATTATATACTCCCGCTATTGTTGGAGAAGATATTGATTTGTTGGTTATTTTACTTGGGCGCATAACTGAAAATATTATTTTCAAAAGCCAAGAAAAGGAAAAGTGGAAACAAAACATTATTCTACTACCAGCATAGACAGGATGCGGTACTACCTCCGCCTTGTTTCATAAAGGGAAAACTCAAGTGTTCAAAATGTTTGAGAAACAAACGGATTAATACTCTGCGGAACACGTGTTCGTGCAAGAAAATTGCCTTTTTGACGAACTGGTCTGTAATAGAATGAAGATTATTTTTGCAATATACGGTGTTCACAAAACGGAAACTTACAAAGGCTTCCAAAATATTGACTGATTTAAAATCCATGTCCAAACCATGTAAAAAACAACGCGACGAGTCTCCTAGAAATGTGCCGAAATGACTGCATTTTTGGACTTATGCAATGTAAATATTGTGAATAAAATCTATAAGACATTCTGGTATTTTATATTTTTTATTATTTATTTATTTATTTATTATTTATTTTTTATTATATATTTTAATATTTATTTTTTATTATAAGACATAGAAAGCAAGATTATTGCGAATTATATGGTGCGAAAGCTGTTTGGCGGAACTAAATACATTTTTCACTTAGTCCACGTCGTATCTCCAAAACCGTTAGACGTAAGAAAAAAATGTATAGGATCATTAAGGTAGAGAATTTACAGACGTACAACTTTTATAATAGGTGTTGTTCCCATTTGGGCCATAAATACTGAGTTAATCTCGAATCTGTCGTTTCCGATACCTTTCGACGCGATTTTCACCAATTCCTCCAGGTGTATCGTGGCGTAACTACCAAGTGTTATTCAAGAAGCGCAAATAAACACAATAAAATAAAAAAAAATTTGTAAGGCACGAATTTGGTAGCAAAAGTTTAAAACGCCTGGACTATAACAACTATTTGTATAGTTATGTACTTTTAGGACTTATTTGTAATTTACAATAAACAATTTACAATTTACATAAATTCAACACAAAGTCCAATAATGTAAAGCTACCTTTAGGAAATTTTAAGAAATCAGGAAATCTTAGGAATACAGTAGAACCCCGATTAGCCGTGCGCGCATTATCCGTGAAGCGGTTTATCCGTGGTCGCATTATACCTACTTCGATTACCGTGCGCGGATTATTCGTGCGGCGGTTTTAGTGCATCTTTTTGTGTTAAACATAATATGAAATTTCGCTGAATTTATTGTTTTCTACAAATGAATTGTAAAAATGTACTTTAAGAGTCAATTCGTCTAAATTTTCTGATTATCTACTTTATTTAATTTAAGTAAAAGTCAAAAAACAAACAAAATTATCTAATTTTTTCAAATAGAACTTTTAAATTAATATGTTCCTTGTTTGTAATCTACTATATTATAATAAGTATATTTTGTAATATTAACAAAAAAATAGACCGGGAAATACTGACACAAAATTCGAAGTCATTTGTTACAAGTATGGCGACCGTTCAGTAGTCAAATTAGGTAAGTAATAAACGAAAAATAATGGTCGTAGCGCTGGTCGTCGGGGCGTAATCGCAGGGTAATTAATGAAACTTGTCGGAAAAATTACGAGTTTGAAACGATTTGTTACACAAAAATTTTTGCATTTTCCGGTTGTCAATCTATATATATAAAAATGGAGGGCAAATCTTCGTTACCTCATCAATTGAGAACGGCTCGGCCGATTTGGCTGATTTTTTGAAGAGTTATTGTCGATATCGCTGACAAGGTTTTTATGAAAAAAAAAGTTCGAAATTCGCGAAAAAAAAATTTAACATTACCGAGAACAAAGGGTTTATCTTAGGGTTAAATTAGGTAGGTATTACCTAGGTAGGTATTAACTTAGGGAACATGTATTAAGGTAGGTAGATGTGAACACTACCTAATTTATTTAATAACGGATAGATGGCGCTACTCTATCTATGTACCTAGCAGAGTTATCGCCAGGGGTAAAGATAAACCCATGTGTCTGTAAGAATGTATATAAAAAAGTTTTTTGTAAAAGTTCATTGATCGCCTCAAAGAATAACTTTGCGTTGTAAAAAGTGAGGTTATCCAATTAGACTGCGGCCATTCCGTAAGTTTTTTATTTAACGAATTAGAAGATAAAATAAGAGTTATGTCACAATTTCAAAAGGTCATACAAGATGCTTTAGCAAAGGCTATATCATTTGCCAAGTATGAAGATTGGCAAGTCAAATCAGAGTACGCCAATATCACCGCACAATGTTTGGCAGAGCTACTAAACGAGGACAATTGCCGTCTTAATCTGAAGGTTGCGAAAAAAAAGTCTCGGCGCAGCGCATTCGAAAGCGAAAAAGGGAAGTGGAAATGGCGGCTCACTATGCAAAAAGGAAAAAAGAAGAGCAGGAGGATTTGTCAACGTCGCTGCGTGCCTTCCAAATGCTATTAGAAGAGGAAGGCGAAGGGGCGGAGAAAGAGGAGTTGGAAGTTCTAAACTAATTTTTTATTTATTTATATTATATTTATATTATTATTTAATAATGCAAGAACTTTACTCTATTCGGAAGTGCCACGCTATTATACTTGGAACGCTGCATCGAAGAAATTTCAACGCCGAAAGAAAGGTGATGCTGTTGCTGGCTTCTCTGATGTCTATTCGACTGATGCCCTTGGACGAATATACACAGTTCATCCACGACAAGACGAATGCTTCTATCTGCGCTTGCTTTTGGTGAACATTAGAGGCCCTACATCCTTCGATTCCCTGCGTACTGTGGATGGTGTGCTGTGCGCCACTTTTCGGGAGGCTTGCCAACGTTTGAATTTTCTTGAAAACGATACACATTGGGACTCAACGCTCTCCGATGCAACTGTTTCTGCGCCACCGAATCAAATCCGTACATTGTCTGCAATCATCATAGCCACATGTCATCCGTCGAACCCGACCGCATTGTGGGACAAATACAATAATGAAATGGCTGACGACATTTTGCACAGAGTTCGTACGACAACTTCAAATTTTGATCTTCAAATTAACGACGAGATGCGCAACGAAGTCTTAGTTCTTATCGAAGACATGTGCGTGCTCATGTGCGGCAGTCTGCTGTCGACATTGGGAATGCCAGCACCAAATCGTTCGATGCACGATGCATTCAATCGTGAATTGCAACGGGAGCAAGATTATGATCGAAATGAACTGGCCGAAATAGTCCGAACAAATGTTCCGCTGTTGAATACCGAGCAGAAGAACGTTTACGATTCGCTGATTAAGGTTGTTGACGATGGAACGGGAGGCATTTACTCTCTCGATGCTCCCGGTGGGACTGGCAAGACATTCGTCATTTCGTTGATTCTGGCAACAATTCGGTCAAGATCTCAAATTGCATTAGCTGTTGCATCCTCGGGCATTGCTGCCACATTGTTGGAAGGCGGTCGAACTGCACATTCCGCTTTGAAGCTGCCGATAAATCTTCTCGCGGTTGACATGCCAACGTGCACAGTAGCTAAGAATTCGGCGACAGCGAAATTGATGCGAGAATGCAAAATCATCATTTGGGATGAATGCACGATGGCACATAAACGAGCTTTGGAGGCAGTTGACCGAACAATGAAGGATTTACGAGGCGATTCAACACGATTTGGTGGGGCTATGATATTGCTCTCAGAAGATTTTCGTCAAACGCTTCCCGTCATCCCGAAATCTACTGCTGCAGATGAACTTAATGCATGCCTGAAATCGTCGTCTTTGTGGCGGCATGTCAAAAAGTTGCAATTGACCACGAACATGAGAGTCGCGCTGCAGAACGACCCATCGGCTGCTGAATTCTCAAGACAACTGCTGGCGCTTGGCAATGGCCAACTTCCTGTAGATGTTTCGACTGGATTGATATCGTTCCCGGAAAATTTTTGCGGGTTCACATCGTCGAAGGAGGAACTCATCACCAAAGTTTTTCCCGGTATTGCACAAAATTACAGAAATCTTGATTGGGTTAGTGAACGGGCAATACTAGCAGCGAAGAATAAGGACGTCGATAGCTTGAATTTGACGATTCAAAGTCAAATCGCTGGAGAACTACGTTCGTACAAATCCGTTGTCAGTGTCACTGACGAAGACGAAGCGACCAACTATCCGACGGAATTTTTGAACTCGCTTGATGTGCCAGGAACTCCGCCGCATAATTTACAACTGAAGGTGGGATCGATTATAATCATGTTGCGGAATCTGAATCATCCGAAATTGTGCAACGGTACGCGATTATCCGTCAAGAAACTGATGAACAATCTTATTCAAGTGACGATAATCAAGGGCAAATTCAAAGGAGAGGAAGTCCTTATCCCACGAATTCCGATTATTCCAACGGATCTTCCATTCCAATTTAAGCGGATTCAGTTCCCCGTTCGATTGGCTTTTGCGATGACAATCAATAAATCGCAAGGCCCATCGTTGGAAGTCTGTGGGATTAATCTGGAATTTTCCTGTTTTTCGCACGGTCAGCTGTACGTTGCCTGTTCGCGTGTTGGCAAACCGTCTTCGTTGTTTGTTTTTGCGCCGGAAAATAAAACTCAAAACATTGTTTATCATACCGCTCTGTACTGATTTCCAATCCAATAAATTACATTCTAATTTTAACTAACTGTTTAAAATGAACAAACAAATTTATTCTAATTTTGGCAGGACAACGTCTGCCGGGTCAGCTAGTAAATAATAAACCCTGCGTTAACAAATGCCATACTTTTATGGTGGGGCTTAGGACTCGCCATACCAATTTAGACCAGTGCAGATTTAATGAAACAATTAATAGCAGCATGACAGTAATGGGAAAGGGAAGAAAACGTTGTTAGAATTACAGAAAAAATAAATTCAAACCGATCCGGGGAAGGAGGGATGAAGGGGGTGTCTTATAGGGGTGAAACGTGTTTTTTTACGATTTCCGGCGAAAGTTGACATCCGATCGAAAAAAGTTGTATGGAGATGTTGTAGGTATTAAAAAGTTCTACAACTTTTATTTGCATCATTTTTTACATAACCTCAAATTTTCGGAGAAAAATTCAAAAAACCTTATTTTTTGTTATTAATTTTTTGTCCCACAAAATTGATGTTTTTAAAATGAAATTTAGAGGAAACTTACCTTTTCGTGTCTCAAAGAAACTGTAGACATTTAAACAAATAAATCCTACTTATATTGGGTTCAAAACAATTGATTTTTAATATGAAATTTTTCCCTTTAAGATAAGGGTAGTTTTTCGGTTTTTAATAAATATAAATTGTAAAAATAAATATTTTTATTTAAAAAAATTACAGTTTTTTGGCTTTTCTCTTCTAAGTCTCTTCTAAATTTCATGAAAAACAAATTAATTTTTGTGGAAGTAAAAATTAAAAACACGGATTTTTCGATTTTTCTCGGAAAATTTGAGGTTATGTGAAAAATGATGTATATAAAAATTGTAGATCTTTTCAATACCTACAATATCTCTATACAACTTTTTTTGATCGGAAGTTAACTTCCGACGAAAATCGTAAATAACCACTGTTTACCCAAATTCAGGTGTTTTAATTGGTATGGCGAGTCCTAAGCCCCACCATAAAAGTATGGCATTTGTTAACGCAGGGTTTATTATTTATTGACAACCGGAAAATGCAAAAATTTTTGTGTAACAAATCGTTTCAAACCCGTAATTTTTCCGACAAGTTTCATTAATTACCCTGCGATTACGCCCCGACGACCAGCGCTACAACCATTATTTTTCTTTATTACTTACCTAATTTGACCACTGAACGGTCGCTATACTTGTAACAAATGACTTCGAATTTTGTGTCAGCATCTCCCGGTCTAAAACGTCAATTATTATTATCCGTGTTTTTCAATTATCCGTGCTGAGCCTGGTCCCAGTCGACCCGGATAATCGAGGTTCTACTGTACTACAAACTTTTGTTTTTTTTTATATTTTACTTTTTCAGAAGAAAATCATTAGGCAACCCAAGGAAATCTTAGAAAATTCAAGGAAATTTCAGAAAGTTTTGGAAATCTGAAGAAATCTCGGAAATTTTATGAAATCCGCGATCTAGGGAAATCCAAGGAAATCTGGTGTGCAAAAATTTGGTTTGAGGTTTCCGCCTCAGGAAGGGAGATATTTATATTTATTTATTTTTTAAGTAAAAGTTAAGTAAAATACAATACGCAGAAAATCAATATAGTAGATGCTCGATTCTGTAAACACAAAATTCTATGTTCAAATTAACGCAAGTGTTAACGGGGGCGTAGAAAAAGTAGTAGTGACATGCATATATATTTATTCCGTATAAAACGTACCTATAAAAACGAAAAATTAAACACAAAATAACAAAATACATACTAACCTTAGATCATATAATATATATGATCTAAGATACTAACTATGAAAGAATATACATATTAGGGCAGCGCTGTATTAGGGGTGATGGGGGAGAGTGGGGTCTCGGCAAATATCACGTAATTTTTTTTCGCAAAAAACTGCAAAATTGCGAGAGAACCGGGTTAAATTAAGTAAAACAAACAATATTGCGTGAGATTAGAAGGGGGGGGGGGAGTCAAGCCAAATCTTACGACATCTTACCAGGGGGGAGGGGGGATCAAAAATTCGCTAAATTTGCCTCACGTAATTAATGGACGTCCCTTATATAAAATTCTAATTTCAAAAATTCATATTTCAAAATATATGTTTAATTTTGAAAAATTTTTGCTGACTACCCAAGGTAATTCTAACAATAGCTACAGTGCGGCCTTAAGGTCGCATAACCTAAGCAATTTAGTAATTATTAATAAATTTAAACCTAAAATAAATTTGTAATAATAAGACTAAAAATTTAAAAAATTAAAACTTAAGAATTTAAAAAAAACACTTTTATTTAAAATTAAAAAATGTGCATTAAAAAGTAAAAAATAAAATAATTTTTTAAATAAAAACAAACAAAGCTCCTTGAAAACATCTATATAAAAGCGTGGGGCTATGAATTTTATACAGAAATAGTGTCATTGAAAAGCCCAACTAAATCTGCGAGTACATACAGAAATGGCTACAACATTTTTTTTTAATGAAATCTTTGCTATGTAAGTGTATCCCAATAAACAATTTAATATCAGTCATTCTTAAACGTTTAATACCCCCCACGCTTTTATATAGATGTTTTCAAGAAGCTTTGTTTGTTTTTATTTAAAAAATTATTTTATTTTTTAACTTTTAGTGCACATTTTTTAATTTTAAATAAAAAGCTTTTTTTAATTCTTAATTTTTTATTTAATTTTTTTATTCATGTTTTGTTTTTTCACGTTGTATTCTGACCGGTCACCGATGAGATTTGGGTTCATTTTCTAATTTATACGCCTTACTGTTAAAAAACGTGGTAATTTTGAATTTTTCCAAAGTATTTGATTTCAACCTGGCACCTGGCAGTGTCAGTTTAAAAAAAATCTTCGTTCAATTTTTTTTAAATTGGCCATTACTACACGTGACATAGTTCAGATTTGATATTTTTGTGGGTTATTGGTAAGTCATCTTTGTCAATTTTTAATATTTCATTCATTTATTTATAGATTCTTATTAATTTAGTTCGAATAATATGTTTCTTATTTTTTCACTTTATTTATTATATACGACTGATGATCGGAAATAACCGTGAAATAGGGACCTTATATCGTATTATGAATTTTTATTTTTTAAATTTTTACAGCATTATTATGTATTCATATTCTGTTAAATATTTTTAATCCTGACCTGTTAAGTGATAATTATGTCTTTTTTGCTTTTTTATTGATTTTCTACGTATTGTATTAAATTTTACTTAAATTTTTTTTGTAAATTATACTACATACCTACTTACCACAAATCTACTTGAATTTTTACTTTCCCCATACGTATACGTATGTATAAGGAAAAGTATTGTAATCCACTCAAAAATCAAAAATGTGCAAAGAAGTAAATCTGCACTTTTAATTTAACGGGATTTCAAAATTTTCAACTTTTTGACTTTTTGATGCGAACTGTAGCTTCGTCGCAGTCTTCCTCGTCGAATGGTACCCGGAAAGAGGGGGTTGCATGATAATATTTATACCTAAATTTAATGGGGAAAGTTATGCAATGTTTACATACCCAATTTTTTATTTTGGGTTCATTTTAAATATTTATTTATTCTTTTATTATAAAAATAATAAAATTATGACGTACTTGTAAACATTTTAAATTAGGCCACATTCAGTGCTATTCACGATCATGTTGGTAATTATCAATTTTTGACTATTATCAATCGTTGTCAATTTTTCCTTGTCAATCTTTGTCAATATTTTTAAGTTTCCTTATTCACGAACTAACCTTGACAACACTGTCAAGCTATTTTTCTTGATTGATAATAGTCAATATTAGAGACATGACAACATTGCATTTTGTACAACAAAGATGATAACGTGATGATAACCTGTCAAATAAGTGGGTGTAACCAGCCCCCTATCACTCCAGTGGGAAAAAATATAAAAAACGGTCATAAGTTGTCACAAATTTTAGTTCCTTAGGATGGCGTTAGTAGTTCAGTTCAATTCAGTTTGCTATATGTCTGCCAACAGCTGTTTGATGCTTGTGTTGATAATTTAACTTATTAATAAATAAAACTTGATAATTGTATAATAAATTGTGTTTAATCGAAGCAATTCCTTAATTTTTATAGTAATTATAATAATATTGTATTAGAATAATTTTTAAAAAAACTTTCTGAAATTTATGGTAAAATTAATTTTAAATCTTCCGCCTATTTAATTTGGAACTATACTACTAGCGCCGCCTACATCATCTGACAGCATAACATCCATAGATGATAGAGATATTTCTATCCAGTGATTTTCTGTCTCTATCAGCCCTCTGTCACTCCATGTTATAGAAAGTTGCGCTATTTTGTCACCATAGTTGTTACGTCACTCCTACATTAGTTCATATAGTGACGTAATTAAATATGCGCAGTGACGTATTTTAAAATTTGGCGCCCTGGGCCCAAAAGGTTTGCCACTCTATAAATTAATTATAAAAAACAAAAATTAATTTTTATTTGTTCTCTCAGTGTATGTAACGATTATAAAATGCGCCCCAAGCTGAGCGCGAGGGACGCCTTGCGCCGCCCCTCAAAGCCTTCCGCCCCTTGGCCATGGCCCTCTTGGCCCTTGGGTAAATACGCCACTGAATATGCGGAAGATTTAAAATCAATTTTATCATTTTCAGACATTGTTATAATGTTATAATTTCTTAGAAAATTACACCGATTAAACATTAGTTGAACACAATTTATTACACAATTATCAAGTTTTATTTATTAATAAGTTAAATTATCAGCACAACCATCGAACAGATGTTAGCAGACATGTAGAAACGCCTATTTAATTACGTCACTATTTGAACTAATCTACTAACGCCGTCCTAAAGGAACTAAAATTTGTGACAACACTTATGACCGCTTTTTAAATTTTCTGCTTATGGTGACAAAATAGCGCAACTTTCTATAACATGGAGTGACAGGGGGCTGCTTTATATTACTACCTATCACCAATTTCTCAATGCTTAACTTAAATTTACTTCTGTTGTCAAGTGCTATCAATTTTCAGCAAGTACTATACCCTACTTGCTTGATGTCAATTAATAACTGTCAAGTTTTGCTTAAAAAATGTTGTCCTGAATAAGAATTTCTGTCAAGCTTGACGATTTTCAAGGTTACTTGACAATTTATCAAGTTTAGTCAAGCTTGATAAGGATCAGCCGTTGTCAACTTTTGCAGAATAGCGAAACTTGACTAAGACTTGATAAGGCTGTCAAATGTTATTTATACGTCAAATTGTCAATGTTGATAATTATCAAGCCTACTGATTCTGTTTGATTAATGACGTTTCCCTTTGTAAATGTGGCTTTACATTCGATGCGCCACCTACATTAGTGTATCGTTGATCTATATTAGTTTATAAGTTTGGTTATGGTGACGTGTTGTATATTTAATACGTAAAATTACTTTATAGTTAAATGAAGTTATTGCATTTACAAAATGGATATTACAATTCTGTTTAAGGCTTGTGTTAAAACTATTAAAACAACCAACAAAAATATTGGTAATTTTGAAAACAAAACCAACAATTTAAAAATATCGCGAGATGCTAATTTAAGTAAAGCTAGAGAAATAGTCAAACAAGTTAAAAAGATGCAAGATTTTTTAAATGAAAATAAAATGGCCTACTTAAATGTATTAAATTATTTATCGACCAATAAAACCATGACCGAAATGGACAGATTGGAAATAGACTCAATGGCACAGCAAATCATCAATACTTGTACGTCGAGCCTAAATTATTATCGACAAGATATTAAGAAACAAAATATTTCTAACCAAAAATATGAACATTATAATTGTGTCATTGATTCAGTAGAGAAGTATTTGAAAACTGTTTCAAAGGTGTATACGGAAGCAAAAGCAAAACGTGTAAAGAAAGTTATAGAAACCCATAAATTATCGAAATTAGAAACTAAGCCCACACGACACTCAAACGTGATTGAAAATAACAATCAAGAAACCAACAAATTAACCAATTCGAAAGATTCAACAAAAGAAATTATTTTGTTGCCCCAGCCAATTATTGAAAACGCCGAGAGTAATTTATCTGTCGAAGAATTGCAAATGTTTGAATCTGAAAACGACTACATGTTTGCAGAACTAAATAGTTTATCTGATGAAGTGAAACAAATTGAAAATAAAGTAGTTCACATATCGGAATTGCAAGAGCTTTTTACGGAAAAAGTACTTCAACAGGAGCGCGATATTGAAAGGATAGCAACCACCGTTTCTACTTCTACAGATAATATGAAAGATGCAAACGAACAAATCCGTCAAGCAATTCAAAGGAATGCCGGTTTAAGGGTGTGGGTTTTATTTTTTTTATTGGTAATGTCATTTTCATTACTATTCTTGGATTGGTACAATGATTAGCTTTTATTATTTATTGTTATAATTTAAACTAAATAAATGTTATTCTATTTTATATTATTTATAAAAAAAATAATTATAATATACACTTGGTTAAGGTTTACGAAACATACTCACATTACGGTTTTCAGATTGTCGACGGAGCAAATGATGAAAATAAACGGTTTTTATTTTCATATAGGTACTTGCCTTTGTTACAGAAAATCACCATAATACAAATTTATTTTAAAAATTCAATATAAACACTTGACATTTTTAAAAATACTTTATTTTATAAAATTTGGGAATGTTCATTATAAATCGCACAACATTTTCTGGTTTCTGTCTTTTAAAAGAGGAAGTGGAATGACAGACAAAGGAGCTTCTAATGTTTTGAGCACTTAGACGTTAGTGATGGCACCATTCTTTACTAATGAAAGTTGTGAAAAAGAAGAGTTATTATACAATTGTTATACAAAATTTAGGTATGGAAATTGCCTTGACTGCTGTTATTGAATTATTCTCTGAATAACTGATGTGGTGGTAGAAAAAATTTGGGGCCCTTTCAATTTTTATTCTCAATTACAAGCAACTGGAATAATATGAAAAGTATATAAAAAACATGTTTTGATAGATGGGACACTATTTCTTATTCTTTCTAGTTTGTCATTATTTTTTTCGATAAGCCTCAAATCGTTGGTATTTTATTGGCCAAAAATTGTCATGTGATATCATTAGTTTATACAATCGGTAAAATTTTGTTAATAATTATTTTCTGACATTGCGCTTCTCAAATAAGACTTAATTAAATTTAATTTTAAGAAATACTTGTATCAGTTGTGGCACATATTACAGGAAAGCCAGGATCCTATGATTTCGCTTGAATTAACAAAATTATTTGTTGCTTGGAAAACGTGTACCTACTTACTTTTACAAATGTTAGGCAGAAACCCGTTTTTAGGGTTGTCAATAAATAATATTGTAGTTACAATTCAATATTACAAATTTTTAAGTGATTTATAGCTAAATTCAAGTTCAACGAAATTTTACAGTAAATACAGTAGAATCCGCTTAATGTGATCACGGATAATATTATCAATCGGTTATTGTTATCATTTTGACTGGGAACCGGCCGCTTTAATCACTTTACATACAAAAACCACTAATAATGTGATCAAAAAGCCGCTTATTATTATCACTTTCAAGGAATTTCCTACACAATATTCTCTTTTTCGAAGTATCTTTTTCTGATTGGTCATTGAAATTTTATATATCTTTACAAAACACGTCACTCGTTTTAATTTCTATACAAAAACGAATTAAGTTTCCAGTTTCATGGCGTGTTTCTATTTTTATTTTGATAAATATGCACTTTGCTTTATGCATTTTAATTTAAGTTTAGTTTATTCTTGCTAAATTTACCCAATTCTTCTTAAATTCATTTTTTCTGAAATTTGCTTATTGTTATCAGTCGGTTAATGTTATCAAAATGTTCTTGGCCCAAAGTGATCACATTAAGCGGATTCTACTGTATAAAAGTTTTGTAAAGGAATCATATACATTACGATACATTTCTATGGATCTTGATGTAGGTACATTTTTACTTGTTAAAACTTTTATAATTTTTTTAAACATTCGATGAACTTTCAGTTCATGAATAAATGAAATAATAAATGAATAATTATAAAATTATTGTGAAAAACTCATTAAAAAGAATTTTTCAAGTTGTATGAGCAAGAGTTCAGAACAAGAACAATAATTTTATTCTCTTGTCTTTGTGCATTTGTCAAATACAACAGAATTATAATAAAATAATACAGCCGTGTTTTAAAAAAAAATCCTTGTAGATTTTCAAGTATTTTGTGATTTGCCCATCCCTGGTTGCAAATGCCCTTGCTAATGAGGTAGTACAAACTGCGTAAGCTTCATATTTAGATTATTGATTTCCTTTTTTTGCATTTTCTGCAAGATCATGAAGCTAATTGTTTCAAGTTTCGAAAAAAAATGTTGTTTGCAATAAACAATTTTATAAACACTACACACATAAAAAAAATTATTAAATAAATATGTAAGTATATACCTATACGAGGTGTGGCAATTAAGTTCCGGGAATTTAGTTATAACTTTGGAACTGGCAAACATTGCGTCGTTTGTAAACATATTTTTGAAAAGCGGTGACCTTCCTTTAGTTCCAGTCGAAGTTTGAAGTCGATACCATGTTTGGTTTGCGTCTTATGCGTGTTTTTCGAAAGTAACTTTTTTAGTGAAGTCGTGGAAATCGATCTGCAAGGATGTGTTGTCCCGCATTCATAGCGACTGCAGAGATTGGATTAGTCGAATAGTCACTGGAGATGAGAGCTGGATATTTAAGTATGACCCTGACACCCGTAAACAAAATCAGCAGAGGTTGGAAATGTGTTGGAAGCGGTCAACGAAAGCAAGAATGTCCAAATAGCGACTCAAGGCATTGTTGATGGTTTTTTTTCGATATCCGCGACATTGTTCATTGTGAATATCTTCCTGCCGGCCATACAGGAACTGGACAGTTCTATGTTGGCGTCTTGGAGCGGCTACGGGCACGCATTTTCTCAGAACTCTCCGAGAACGGCTGGATCTTGCACCACGACAACACGCCGGCCGATTCCTAGTTCATTGTGCAAGAGTTTTTGGCGAAAAAAGGAATTCCAACATTGCCGCATCGACCCTATAGACCCCATGTCGCCCTCTGCGACTATTTCTTATTCCCCTAAATGAAGTCGCATCTCAAGGGAACTCATCATGGTGGCGTATAGGTCAATGAAGCTGTAACCGCGGTGCTGAACGAGTTAACTTCAGGGGATTACCAACGATGTTTCTAATCGTGGGAAAAGCGTTGGAATCGTTTTGTAGAGTTAGAGGTGGTCTATTGTGAAGGTCCATAAGAAAATTTTACTTGTAACTTAATTTGCATCTGTTTTATTGGCAAATTCCCGGAACTTAATTGCCACACCTCGTATATATCGATATTAAATTAAGTTTTTATTTTTTGCAAAAAAATGCAAAAAAAAACCAGCACTACAGAAAGAAATTGTAATGATTTGAGCTCGGATTTTATACATTTGCATGTTCTTTTATGGGCGCCCCAAGGAATAAATCTCAGTGGGGGCAACTACATATATTTACAGTTTCCAAATTTCATTATGTTTTTTCTTCGCCTGTAAAAAATGTTTTTTATTCTTCCATTTAATTTCCCATTGTGTTACCATTATATAGTTTGTTAACATGATCCTTGATAATTCTCTTCACCAGAGGTGAAGTTTCCAACTTCACAACAGCAGTTATGCCATATGTAAAAGGTTTAAGCGAAAAAATCAAGAGAATATTAAAACCTTACAAGACCAATGTAACCTTCAAGTCCACTAATAACATTGGTCAACTTTATACTAAATTGAAAGACACCGTACCTCCTGAGAAGAGGTCAGATTTAATATACAAGGTCCAATGCAATAACTGCAATTTGGTATAATATATTGGACAAACAAACCAATGGCTTCAAAAAAGAATGAGTGGACACATTTCAAATATACGTTGTAATAAGCCCGAATCCACAGCTATTGCCAAACACATTCTAATCGATGGACATGATGCAGATTTTATGAATGCCAAGATAATCAAATCTGTTACCAACTACAAAGATCGACTTCTTCATGAAATGATATGTATCACAAGAGAGAAGAACGCCATGAATAGGAAGACAGACATAGACGAATTAAGCAACATCTACAGCCATTTACTTGTCTAGTTCGCCCTACACACATTGGAGTTAAGTTTTTCCTATTTGACGGAAACTCATCATAGGTTGTTCCTTAACTCACGATCTTTTTGGATCTTAGGTCTTATCAAATGACAATGTGTTTTGTTCCCGGTTTCCATGTATTTTATTTTGTTTATATTAAATAAAATTCTCAAGAAGACGACAAAAATCGTCGAAAGCTTAAGATATATTTGATTATATTATTGAATTTAACTTGTTATTTATAGTTTAATTGTTTATTTTCTCACAAGTTAAGATTTATATATTTTTTGAAGTATTAATTTGTAGAAAATTAACTTATAATAAAAAATTTACAGTAGATTTCTATAAAAACAAGAAGTCAATCTTTGTTGTTACCTTTATAGATGACAATAGAAAAAATAAGAGAAAAATATTGACGTCTCATCGGATCAACGTCTCTCAGAATTATATTAGCCTGCCACAATGATGATGCTCGCACACTTAATAATAAAATTACTTTCAATTATATGAAAATTTCTGGTTTGCATTAGTTCAAATAACAAGAGTTTCTGCTCTATATATATATTATGAGCTTACCTCAAGTGAGACAACCAATCAAAACGAATTATAATTAAGATTAATTACAAAAAGTTTGTTACCAGCCCTCTACAACTTATTCTTGCAAAATCGGGGAAACTTCATTTCCCCTGATTGGTTTTAAAAGGCTAATCCTTCCCAACTTTGTTAAAAAGATTATATAGTCGTAATCACCAAAAATTAAGCTTGTGCAATTTTCGATGTGTCAAAACAAACAATTACATATAAGTGTACACTTCATATAAGTATATCTTTGTTGCACCTGTGTTGTTGATTAAAAATTTGGGAGGGCAGTTGTCAATGCTTGATTCAGATAGTTGCGACATAAGCTTCATTATTCGTGATGCCGACTATATTTTATAAAGCACAAAGTTTGCTTTTCTATAAACTACTTTTTTATTTTTTAGGTACCTCCCTAAGTAGTTTTCATGTCAAGTTTTATCGAAATCGAAAAGTTCTAGCAAAATGACAGACAAAACATATAAAAAACTATTTTCTTTTCTTTTGTAACTACTATCTTATTGGTTAAGTTTTGATTAATCAAAGAGTGGCAACCAATTACATTCCACACCGTTCAAGTTGTACATCAATCGAGTTCCACTTTCTTCATTTACTAGATCAAGGTAGCCAATAGGCCTAGGCCTAATGGCTAGTTTTATATCAAAAATAATATGGATTTATAGTTTGTGTTAATCAGGTTATTTTAAAATTGAATTCCGTCAAAGTGCACAAACTAAAAGAATGTGTGTATTCCAAATTAAACAATTTGAAATATTCCAAATAGAAGCGTCCTCCATTTTAAATAATAGAAATCCTATCGAGAATTCAAAAAGAAAATAATTTTTATTTAAAAAATCAATTCACAAAAAAATAAATTTATTTTACTATAAAAAACAAAAGCGTAAAATATTTATATAGTTTATAAACTTGGTAATAAAGAATCTCTCAACATTAAACGTTTTCTGTTGACTAGTAATAGCTTAACATTGAAATACAGGTCTAATATAATAAAACAACTTGATTCTGTACAAATACCTATTGTGGAAAATCACATAGAAATACTTAACAAAGTAGCAAATTAACTTTTCAAGATCAACAATTAAATCGTCGTATTGTTATTATCATTATCAACCTTAAAAACCTAAAATTAAATGTGCAAAAATATCTAACAATGATCTTAAGTTATTAAATTAAATGAGATATAAAGTTTAAGTAATTTCATAATAATTACACTCTTTCATCCTTCATAACTATTATTCTATTAAAGATTAATGGTATCCAAATCTTGAATAGGTGCTTTTGCACTGCTGATACTCTCCTGAGAAGGAGTTTCCGCACCAGAATGTTTGTTCACTTGATTATTTCCCGAATTAATATTAAATTTTCCAATTCCAGGCAACTGGAAAGTAAAATCTGTATTGGGAAGTTTCTTCATAATTTTTCCCGAAGTGATGAGTCGACCAAATCCTTCTTGATGAGCAAAAGCATAACCAGAACGAATTGATCGTCTCGCTCTACGTGCAGAAGGTGTGCGCAATACATCTTGACTTTGTCGCGAGCGCATTTGTGCCATGCGTTGTTTCAAACGAACACGATCGGATAATGTGGGAGACACATCGGTAAAGTAAAATCTCCACGCCAATACTGGAATTATTGATATTGTTACAGTTAAAACTGTTGTAAACCAAAACGTTGCTTCTGTTATAGCTTTTGTTAAGGATCCTACATAAATGCCACCCATAACGTAATTATAAAAATAATCCATAACAAAATAAAATGCCAATGAACCCCAAGTTGTAATGTGATTACACACTGTCCAATAGGATGTGTCCAATGCAATCTAAAAACAATTTGTAATAGTTATATTAAACATCTTCTCCCTGCACTATTAGCTTTAAATCACATGACTGCTATTCCTCTTTTCGTTTTGCAAGTTGAAAAAAAAGTGAGATTGCAACTTACTTGCAACAACTCTTTTTCTTCATCTTCTTGCCTCCAGTTTTCTCGACATTAATAAATATTTTTACAGCCAATTAAATTTTTTTTCTATAGATAGGTATCAAATAAGTAGGTACATTTTATATATTTAAGTAAAGCGTACATTTTGAATGCTAATCGATTTTAAATTTTCTCTTGGAAAGCAAAACCTTAGAAAATAGAGTGTTTACCTGTGCCGTATTTACAATAACAAGAATTGTTGCTACTGCACTGCATAATAACATGTAGTCCGATAAACCTTGACCATTAGGACTCAATGCATCATAATAAGTACCTAAAAATATCGCATAAAACTAATGGTTTAAAAAAAACTCAATCTACTTACCAAATGGTATAAAAAATAATACTAAAGATATATAACACCCTTGTAGTGCACTTCTAAAAAATTCTTTCTTATTAAAAAATAAGTTATAATGTCCTGGTCTATATAATTGTGGATATAATATTGAATTTTTATCACTAACATCTTGGTCAAAAATTCCAACAGCCAATACTGGTAAAGAAGTATAAAACAGATTGTATACAGAAATATACATAGGATCAAACACAGTCTAAAAAATTAACACACATTTTATATTTATTTTTTTCTTTGCTTCTTTTCCTTTTAAATTCTTTTTGTAATAGAATTTAACGGAAAAGATCAAATCCATTATAGTTTATATAATAATTATTATTCCAGTAAAATTAGGTCTTTGGCATGTTCAACCTGCAGTAAACCTCAGTGCAAAGAGAGGAGTGCTGAGGGTGCACCTCATGTTTTAACAGTTGGAAGCTGATGCATATTGCAGTTTGAACATGCTATCACACATTTCATACATGGTGACAAATTTTGCTCATCTATTTTGAAGGAAACATTTATCTTTTATAAATCACACGACAAAAGTATTTAATATTAAATACAGTCAATTCGATATGTTCAAGTTTGAATTAACTTTAAGTTTTAACATTACGTTTTAATGAAATATACCTCGAGATATCTTTAAGATAATAATCACCTGTTAGATAAATTAACCAAGTAACCAATTAGACAGTAACAAATCAAAGTCACTAACATATATTATCAATTAATCTAATTGGGTATTAAGTCTTAATTTTACTAGATTACATTATTTAATGTCGTAGTTTTAAATTAATATCTTACCTGTGCGCTAAATCCACAAAAAAATGCATACCATAAATGGCAAAGAGTAAACCCAAAATTTTTATTAAAAAAATATCTAAGAAAATTGCACATTCGATAGTAAGACCATCGACCATGCACAAGTAATAATCTTTCTAAAAATCTAAATTGTGCTATTGAATAATCTGATGCCAAAACGGCTTGCATTCCTTCTTCTCCAGATATTCCAACTCCTATATGTGCAGCTAAAATATAAAGAAATTAATTACCTACATGTGTATTTAAATAAAATATTTATTAGTAATAAATCTCGATTTTATATTACTATTATCACGGTACATAATATAGTAAGGTAATCCGACGAGCAACGTTAAAGTGGAACAATTTCGTCCACAAGGATAGAGCATAAGGTACCTATAAGCAAGCGTTGTATAGACAGAGCGCTGACTAACTGCGACGTTTGTAGTAGTAAAACTATCTAAAATGTGCACGTATTATTGCATTTAGATACCTTAATAAAGGTGGTTCACGCTATGCGATTTCTCATGTGACTTGTTGCATGACTTGTCATATTAGAAATATTTTTACGTTCACACTTTACAATTTGGTAAAGTTTTTTGGTATTCAGTAACATAAAAACAAAAAAAAGCAATGCGAATTGCTTATTATTTTAGATAGGATTTTTCATACGATAAAGTCACATGAGAAATCGCATAGTGTGAACCAGCTTTTAGAGCCAGGTACATTATTTTTGATGAAGACTCAATATTATTTAAATTTATTTTTAATAAAGGTAAGAGCTGCTTATTGTCTTCATATAAATCCAATAATATCAAATTTTTAATAATTAAAAGTAGCAAGATGGGACGCGGAAAAGGTTTATCAAATGAAGAAATTGCTAAAATAAAAGTATTGAGGAAAATAAATGTATCTATTAGAAGCATAGCAAAACAAATAAAAAGATCACATCATTTAGTAGCAAATTATTGCCAATTAGATGAAAATTATGGTAAAAACAGAAAATTTGACCAAAATAGAAAACTGTCACATCGAGATAAACGCAGAATTCTTAAAGAAATAAGAGGTTCTTCGAAAACTGCATCCGAAATTAAATCAAAATTACAATTACCAGTAACAGTGAGATGAATTCAACAAGTGTTACAAGCGGATAAAAATTTAATTTACACAAAATCAGTAAAAAAGCCACCATTAACACCCCTACAGTTTGCTCAAAATCACATGCATTGGAATAATGAATGGAAAAAAGTTATATTTAGTGATGAAAAGAAATTTAATTTGGATGGACCCGATGGTTTTTCTTATTATTGGCATGATATTCGCAACGAAAAACATATTAAAATAAGCCTTAATTTTGGAGGAGGCTCTTGTATGATATGAGCAGCGATTTCGTCTTATGGAAAATCTAAAATTGCGTGGATAAACCATCGTATGAATGCGGAAAATTATATTGAAGTCTTAGAAGACGGTTTAGTGCCTGTGATAGAAGAAATTATGCCGGAGGACTGCATTTTCCAACATGATAATGCGGCCATACACACTGCTCGAAGTGTGAAAGATTGGTTTTCAACTAAGGAAATACTATTGTTGACTTGAACAGTATTTTTTGTGTGACTGTAGTTTGGCAGCTAGAGAATTAGGGTATCTCTCGTCTCAGGAATAGTGGCTCGAACGATACGATGTGTGGTCGCAAGACTTGTATGTTGTAGATGTCATTGTTATTCTATCTTGGTTCCAATTCTTTGTGAAACAACGGTGTTGCTATTTTTTTATTCAGAATATTGACAATCCTGACGACTTTGTGTTTGAATTTCTCAATTTCTTCTTTAATGTCATTGATGTCGCAAGATGCATACAGTTGCGATCATATAATTAAGAATGATATGTTAATAATTCCTTTGAATTGTTAACGTAAACAAGTTTTTATTATACTTAATTTAAATGTATCAGGTCGTTCTTAATTATGTGATCGCAGCTGTATTTCTTACTACCACCCTGAATGTGGGTTCCGGTTTCAATTAAAAGGTATGACATAATATGAGCCGTTTAGTTTGAGTGGCATTTTCATAAAAATCAAGTTAATGATAACATTAATTAGATCAGATATTGCACTTTAAAGTAATACTATACTAAGGAAAAACGTTGAAAGTTTCAAACTTGAAAACGCTCTCACGCAAAAGTACGATTTTGTGACATTCATCGGTCCCCCCCCCCCCAACTTGACTCTTTATATAGTGCATCGTAATTTTTTTACTTTGAGGGTGGATTGTAAGTTTCCTTCCGACGACGAGCTGTGAGACAGTCAATTCTATGATAGGGCTCCACGTCTTTACGCCTAAAAACACTTACGACTAAGTCAGTACCCCTAATGCCCGATTTCTTCACCTTGAGATATCTATCGGATAAGTATAACTATATGGATAACCAATCAAACAACCGTAATTCAAATTTTTACGGTTGTTTGATTGGTTATCCATATATTAATTAAAATTATTAGCTCTTGAAAATACAATAAATATGATTATCAATAACGAGCTACAAGATACATTTAAATCTTACTGTATGGATTTCGCAATCCTATACGTTTAAAATTATAAAAAAATATATTTATGATTGAAAGTGCTTACTGTTCATTGATACGAAAAAATATGCAAATTATGTGAAATAGTTTGCGACAAATGGGCCCTAGTTGTTTCGAATTTCTTTTTGGTTGGTTAGATACTTTTTCAAAAAAATTTAATTTTTATTCATTTTGAAATCAAGTTAGGTAGAATTTTGCTTTTATTTTTGTAATGTCAAATAATTTTGAATTTTTATATTTTTTCTATCATATTGAATTGAATACTGTACGCGATATTTATATATTTTTTAGGTTTGCCTGATGAGAATCAGAAATTCGAAACAACTAGGGCCCATTTGTCGCAAACTATTTCACATAATTTGCATATTTTTTCGTATCAATGAACAGTAAGCACTTTCAATCATAAATATATTTTTTTATAATTTTAAACGTATAGGATTGCGAAATCCATACAGTAAGATTTAAATGTATCTTGTAGCTCGTTATTGATAATCATATTTATTGGTTATCCATATAGTTATACTTATCCGATAGATATCTCAAGGTGAAAAAATCGGGCATAAGTCTTTGCGCCTAAAGAATTTTACGACTAACATAAGGTATTTTACCCCTAACATCATGTACGCCTAAAACTTTTACACCTAACTAACTTACGCCCTTAGATCATATATATTACATTTATATGATCTAAGCTTACGCCTAAGGCTACGTTTATGTTGGAGCTCTAAGCAGTGATGATTTCAGTGATTCTTGCGAAGCAGTGATTTGTAATGCATTGATTCTTATGGGACCGTTTATATCGAAGCAGCGCGCAAGTCAATGTTAATTCGTAGAACAGCGATTAGAGCTAAACAATTTCTTCGCTTTATCAGTTATCACAGCTCCAACATAAACGTACCCTAAGATATCAACGCTTATTGCATTTATGCTTAAAATAGAAATTATATACAGTATATTTCTGTTTTATTTAAAAAGATTACAACATATTTACAAGCAAAATATTAAAATTAAATATAAAATTTACACAAAATAAAATAAAAAAGGCGTAAGTTAGTTAGGTGTAAAAGTTTTAGGCGTACATGATGTAAGGCGTAAAATACCTTAGTCGTAAAATTCTTTAGGCGTACTAACTTAGGCGTAGTTGTTGTAGGCGTAATGACGTGATACCCTATGATAGACATCTCGATTACAATGACACAAAGTATAAAACATTTTTGGTGAAATAACGTACCAAAAATGTTACCTGGCTCTTACATTAGATTACATTAGATCACTGATCATGTTACTGTAAACTACCGCGAAGAAAAAAATATTTGAATTTTTTTATAAAACGGTTAAAAAAATTCACAAAATTCATGAAAGTAAGCAATGTTAAAAATGTTACTGCACAATAGGGTGTCCGTTATTTCCCAAGTTGTTTTTTTTTTGCTGCCGCCCCATGAATTTTTAGTTTTTGCCCTCAAAAAAAATATCCAACCTAAAAAAACTCTTTAATTTCTTAATTAAACCATGCTGAAATCATGTTACAAGTCCCATTTAAATAATAACATGGGATTTTTGCATTTAATTTTTTTTCTCTGAAACAAATAAGATTACATCAATGACCAATATATATTTTTATACAGAATTGGACGCTCTACAAAAACGATCTCTTATGATTTTTCGATAAATTTACTCCTCCAAAAGTTATTCAAGATTAAAGTGGTATTAAATTCCCATTTAAATAACATGGGATTTTTGTACTTTTTGAATTTAATTTCTTTTCTCTGAAACAAATACGGTTACAGCAATGACCAATGTATAATTTTATAGACACTTGGATGCTCTACAGAAAAGATTTCTTATGATTTTTCGATAAAATTCGCCTTTTTCTAAATTTTGCTAATTGCTATCAGTTATCAGTTAATATTATTAAAATGACCTTGGCCCGAAGTGATCACATTAAGCGGATTCTACTGTAGTAACAAAAATGTCAACTTTCATTTGAGGTAATTCTATTAAAAATGTACTGCTTTTAATACGGTTGGAGAAAAAAATATTATTTTGAAACAATATTAATTCAATTTCGTTAAATTTAAATTATTAAGTGACCCGTTTTTTTCTGAGACAGTCTTTAAGTTATCGGTCACATATCGTAACATTGATCAATATTTCAACAAAATGACTGTTGGATAAAATAACTCTCAGTGTTTAATTAACTAAAAGACAGACTTAAGGTTGACAAAAAATTGTTTTAATGCCTTTGAAGTACTAAAAGTCGATTTTATTTTGGGTTTTCATTTGTCCCTTCATGTATTGGTCACATAAGTTACTTTGTAATTCAGGAAATATTGTTATAAATTGGCTGTTGAGTATTGCACCGTTTTTAATGTAAATAATTATTATTATTTTTATATTGTTTGTGTGTGGTGTGTTGCCGCTAAATACATTGGTATTTAGTGGTGGTTCCCCACCCCTTTACCATCGATATGGTGGGAAGGATAGTTCAGCTGAGAGATGAACGAACAGTTCAAGTAAGTTTTAAACCTAAGAATTGTTGGCGAGCGGTCGACTTAGCGATCGCATAAAATAAAGTTTAGAAACACAATTTTAGTAGTGTTTTATTAAGTGATAAGAAAAAAAAGAAAAAGAAAAATTCATACAGTCCACTATTGAAGAAAACATTGGCTGTACTGTAGAGAAGAAGTGTTAGAGTTTTGTTAATCTGCAAGTTGTATTGTCAGTTCGCTATCATTATAATATTTGTATGTAATCAAATAAAATATATAATTGAAATCCAAGTGCTATAAACAAGTAAGTATGTTTATTATAGGTCACTTAAGTTACCAAATTTATTAGTTTATAGTTGTAATTTGAACGGCTATTAATTTAGAGGCATAATCTAACAATATAAGTCAAAGCATAGGCGAAGTTACCTTAATTAAGATTATGTCTATGGTAGCATTTTTTAAATTTAACGTCAGAATGTCACATAAGTTACCGCTCCTGCTGGAAACTTAAGTGACCATTGGTAACTTATGTGACAAAAAGTAATTGCTTTGCACATCTGACGTTCTGTGATGTAATTTTGAATAGGTAAAAACATGGGTGCAACTCCAGCCGAAAAACAAAGAAATTTGATAGATTTTAAGCTCGAGTTACCTTAATTAATGTCAGATTTCTTCACTTACTTTAGAGATATCGACCCGATAAGTATAAACATACCGATAACCAATCAAATTAATCAAGTGACCAAACAGACAACCGTTTTGATTGGTTATCGGTATGTTTATACTTATCAGGTGGATATCTCTAAGTGAAGAAATCGGACATAAGTCATATAAGTTACTTTTATGTCACTTGGCGTTATTAAATTCGTTTTCATCAAATTCAGTCCATTTCATTTAAGAAAATAGTAAGAATTTGTACTAGAAAGATGACCTCGAAATGTTAACCAATGAAATTGGTTAGAAATTAGGCGGCTTCACACTAGCGAAATTTGCGTGTTGGTGACAGATAACATTTAATTTTTTGTATTATATTAAATAGTTCCTATGCAGTATGTCTTTATTTATTTCATCAAAATCGTATTAAAATTGATGTAAATTTGTGGAAATAAGTTTCGTAAAATTATTCCGTAACTTTTAAACATTCTTAGTTAGGCAACACATATAACACATTCAATTTGAATTTTTAAAATGACGTTTCCATATGTGAATGTGGTTTTGCATTTGACCTGCCACCTACATTTTTAGTATCTGGGATGGACTATAATCAAATACTCTAAACTATAATACATTCAACTTCGTGAAAAAACAGGAATCCGAACTCTGGCGGCTTGCGTTGAAATGAGTAATGTCAACAAATACGTTTTTTAGGTTAAATCCATAGATAAAAGAGAGTTATAGATAGGCAAGTTGCTATACTTTTTTCTCAACGTATTATACCCGCCAATGGTGGTCGGTGTGCCAACTAAAAATGAGATAAAATTCTAGAATTTTATTTGAATTTTCGTTAATTTTGTTCACAAGGTTTATTTTGCACATTTAAATTAATATTATGCATTAATTAAAATTTTTCTGTTTATAAACTCAAATTACAAAATTACTTCAGTGAATTAATCAATTTATTGTAACTCAAATAAATAAAATTAAAAGATTATTACTAAGAGCCGTTTTACATTATAATAAAATTTGTAGCAAATCTATGTCAAAAAATTGCATTTAATTTTACAAGAGTGTCATACATGAAAATTACTTCACAAATTTGAATCCTAAAATTGATACCGAATATTTAGGACCTGTTCTATTTTTGTAACAAATATAAAGCAATATTTGTGTCATATTTCTGTCAAATATGACACTTGAAATTTTATACAATAATTGCTAGCAAATTTGTGACAAGATTTAATTGCAAATTTGCTATAATGTAAAACGGCTCTTATTAATAAAATATTCCAAAATACTCCAAAATCTGTTATCTTTTTGGAGTGTTCTCTCCTGGTTCCTTCCTAATGACTTGCTCCTCCTGCTTTAAGCATGCTCTGCCCAATAGATCTCATAATTATTGTCTTCCATCTTCTGTCCTTGATGGCCTTTGCCTTTGGTTTCTGTGAGACAAACTATGTCCATGTTAAGTTTGTCTAATTGGCTTCAGATTTCTTGATGTTTATTTAATATACCTTAAACGTTCCACGTATCTATTCTCCATGTCCATTTTCTTAGCATAAGTCGTCTTTGATTTAATCCGTCCAGTGTTCGAGACTTGTCGTTTGGGTTTTTTAGCATTTTTGTTTTTATGTACGATGAGGACCTGGCCCAACGAAGAACTCTCAACCTGGAGGGCTAGCATTTTCTATTGGGGTTTATTCCCTTATGCCCGGTTGAGATATCTATCGGATAAGTATAACCATACGGATAGTTATACTATTATATAGTTAATCTTATCCGATAGATATCTCAAGGTGAAGAAATCGGTCATTAGTCGAAGTGTTGTGATGTCATTTTGACATTTTGTTTTAACTTTATATTATTATATTATTTATTATATAAAATGGTGAACAAAGTTGGTTCAATTTGTGCCGTATACGATTGTAATAACTATATGCAGCAAAAAGGTGAAAAGAAGTCGTTTTTACTAATCTTTTTATCTGAAAACTATTTTTAAATATTTTAGTTTAAATGCGCATTAGTAGTATTTGGCATTAGCTAATTGACGCGAATTTTACATTTCATCATGCTAGATGGCGCTATGAACGATGTCCGACAAATTGTATGTAAAACTATCAAAGTTGTACGTATTATAAGTCTATAGTATTTGCTATAATCAACTAGACATATTGTGGGAATTTGTATTTTAGGTTTTAGATAATAGCGGTTTCAATGAAAAAAACTACGTATTTCCATTGTGAGAAATTAAATTCTCTAGTAAAGTATGTGACATGTCACATAAGTTACCGTTAATCTTTTATCAGAAAATAATTAAAAAAATCAAAATTATGTACTGCTGGTCCTAGCCCTAGATCTAATATGACCCATACTTTGATATGACTACAAATTTAACTTATTTGATGAATATAGAATTTTTGAATATTCAATATTTGAAAGGCACAAGTTATATGAGATATACCCATATACAAAGTTGATTATAATGATTTTTTCCTCACTACATTTTTTTTCAATCATTACTTTAAGCTCAACTAAATGTTGCAACATTTCTAAATTTTGAAATAAACAGTTTGCAAAGATTTAAAAAATAAAATAACAAAAAATTTACTTCTAAAAATATGTAAAATGCAAAAAAATGCTAGATTATGACAAATCGTGCTCGACGAATTGTACAGCTCCCATCATTTTCAATTTATACATATGCTTACTTCCACTAACTCAAACTTTCACTCATTTGAACAAATTTAATTCATTACAAGAATTCCATTTAAAGAGAGTTGACTGTATTAATATAAGACAAACCTTTAATCATAGATACATCATTGGCACCATCCCCAATTGCAAGTGTGACTGCATGCCTATTCTTCTTAATAAGCTCTACAACAAGTGCTTTTTGCAAAGGAGTTGCACGACAACAAATAACAGCTTTACATTGTAGGACAACTTCTAAAAATAATCTTTCCAGTTGTCGATGTAAACAATGAACTAAAGAGTGACCATTCACGACAATAGCAAAATCTGCAGATGATTCTTCCATTCCTTCATCTATAGAACCACCTTGATACATTAAGTTAGTACTAAAAAGTAGAAAATAATTAGCTATTTAAACATAGATAGATATTAATGTAACACATAAATTTCAAGCAAGAAATATTAAAGAGCAGAGAGTTTAGTACACACAAAAGATTTTGGAATAACTATGGTTAGCTTTAAACAGTGAAACGTGATATTGTAATATTCTAAAAATCTACAAATGTGTCATTTATGTAAGTCACAAATTTATCGCTCTAGTCAGCTATTTATGAAATTGCAATTATTATTATACGTTGAAACACACAGTGATAATGATTTTAGGTAAATGAATAGATGATTGTGCAAAACACCCGAAAATATAATTACCGTTTGAATTGATAAGTAAGCATCAAAGTAGTTTGAAAGCGGTAATGAAAACATCATTAGCTATAGTCAAAATAAAATTATTTTACAGTACTTTCGACTAATTTAAATAACAAATTTAACTAGCATATACTTGAATTCTAAAATAATAGTAAATAATATCAAAGTTATCAAACCAAGCCCATTTGATATTAGTGACCTTTGCAGTGCTTTTTTCTGCTATAATTTTAATAGTACAGTAGAGCGTCGATAATCCGGACGTAAAAAATCCGGACTATCAATAATCCGGATTCAATTCCGATGAAAAAAAAAGTTGAAATGAATGCATACATACATATTCAAAAGGAAAATGAAAGATATGTTAGTAGAAAATGCGCTATATAAAGTTGAGGATTTTCTTGAATGAAAAAATGGCGCTCTTGCGTTGAGATGAAAACCGGCATACTAAGCTGATCTCCACCATTTACATCTAAAATAAATTTGTAGAATTTTCTTTTGTTTATTATGGTGTAATAAAGATTATTATTATTATTATTATTTGTCAAACAAAAGCGTTGATACGACAGGCTGGGCGGGGTCGTCTTTTAATATCTTTTCATATTAATTAATGGTTTTATTTATCTACTCCAATTATTTAATCACTAAAGAGAATTATTAACAGTTTAGCAAGTTTTCTATTTGTTATGAACTCGAATGACCCTGTTTTGGTTCTTTTCAATAATCCGGACAGGGTCCGGTCACAATTAATCTGAATTATCAACGCTCTACTGTATTTGGTTTACAATGAGATTAACATTATTTCACTTACGGTTACCAAATTTTCCCGTAAGTACACATTTTTTTAACAAGTTGTTTGTTACGTTGGGTTTCACATAAGAATTTTAAAATTCGATCCACAATTATAATTATCAATAGAGTACGGACTTCTAGCAAAACGTAACCCGATATTTGGTATGCGGCATACAATTTATGCATAAACACAAGATATTATACATATTATACATTATATGCCACATACTAAATATCGGGTTACGTTTTGCTAGAAGTCCGTACTCTAATTATCAAACAATATTACAAAATGCATTTTCAGTGTTGTAACTATGGTTATAATTTAAATCGTAGCTTGAACCTTACTGAAACCATGTATAAATCATTATTCATTAATGTATCACATAGTGTCTTTCTCTGTGTTTAGTTATTAAGGATATTTGTAAACCTAAATTTGTGATCATGGTGAGGAAGTCACGAAAACTATAGTAAAATAAAATGTTTATATAAAACAGTGGATAGATTATATTAAATAAAGTAAAAAGTAATTATGAAGCACCACCATATCACCAAAGAAACTATTAAAGAAATTGAATACACTAGTTTCGTAGCTCCTATAAGCGTACGAAGCGGCACCTTGATTGTTTAAGGATGTATAGGAGATACAATCGAAGACAAAATTAGGATTAATTTGAATTTCACGAATATTGGTCTCAGGTGTGTAGTAAAATACTTTTTAATTATCATAAACGATAAACAAAGTTCTAAAAATGCATGAAGAAAGGTTTTTTTCGTGTAAATCCGTTCATTTTCTGAAATTACAAATATTAAATTTGACATAACAAAATTTTTATTAGTGACTATCCCTGCAATCCAACCTACTAACAAAATAAAAAATGTGATAATTTTTACACATTCCAGGTGTTTCGCTCTTTCATTTAAGGGCTCCCTCCACAGTATAGGCTCCCAGAATTCAAGAATAATTATGTCTACTTTATACTTCATTGCTGCACTAATTTTTATTCTCTATTGACGTTTCCGTATCTTTTTTCGAACGTTAGGTGTATTTGTTTCATAACAATTTTGAGCTTCTCCATGAACCCCAGTATTTGGCTGCCGATCTTTAACTGCAGCGCTTCTATAAGCTTCAAGATGATTTTGTTGGTAATTAGTATTAGCAACCTGACACACAAACCAAAATTAATTTTATAGCCGATTTTAATTGCGTGTTGCATTACTATAGGGGCCGTCCATAAATTACGTGAGGCGTTCTTCTTAAAATTTAGACCCCCCCTCCCCCTTGGTGAGATGTGAAGGAACCCCTCCCCCCCTCTATATCTTCTCACGTGAGATTTACTCTATAATTTTTCAATAATTAAATTTATTTGATATGTTCATGTATTTTGCTTCAAACCACTAAATACCTAGGAGTTGATATAGTACTTCTTTCTATATTATACTTACTACATTTTTTTCTGTGAAATAAGAGGAGAAAAATAATACTAAGTAAGTTTAAGGTGCACTGTAACAAATTTAAATAAATTTGGTAAAAGTAAAAAATAAGTAAAATAAAAAAAAATAATAATTTGCAGAATAAGTGACAACATATGGATATTTATTCCATACTTGGATTACTTTCATATTTTAGGCTTACACTGAGGTATGTACTTGTGATTTGTAGTCACAATAATAATGCTTGGGTAGCACAGACTTGGCAAGTATGAACTAGCCGACGGACACGCCGCCGTCCCGGTGGTATCAATGTATTAAAAATATTATAGGCACTCTGTAACACTATACTACGTAAAGTATCAATTATTAATTTTTCTAACATGTAAATAATTAAAATTTTTACACTAAAATACAAAATGTTATCTGTTATAATAATGTATATTCTCTGAATTCAAAAAGTTGACGTGAGATTTTCATTGACCCCCCCCTTAAATGAGATTTGGTGAGATTTTGCCAGACTTTTCCGACGACTAAAACCATGTTTTAATACCATAATGGTAAAAATCATTAAATTAAAATAATTTGCAGGCTATAGCTAATATCTATAATAAGGTTCCCTGAAATAACTAATTTCATCTTAAAGTTTGATAACTATGATGATTATGAAAACTACTTTTTCAAACACCTAAAGTGGCTTAGTTTAAAAGGTTAACAAAGATAAAACAAACATCTCTTCAATTGTGTCTACCTTGCTCTCTGTTTGTGATGTATTTTTAAGGTATCAGCATCATCCCACCTGAACGTAACAACGCTAACTGCTGGAGGTTGAGCAGGTTGTGGAGGAGTGGATGTTCCCATCGAACGATCAGATATATCAACTATTCCATTAGCACCCATTTGATTTGGACTTCGAGGTTGAAATGTGTTAACAATTTTAATACTGTCACGAAATTTCAGCAATTGTTGTTGAACTTCATCATAAGAAGATGCATCTACTATAAAAACATCTACCATTTCATCTGTTAGTAGTTGACAAGAATATCCTACATTGATCGCAGTTTCTAAAACAATAATAACTTGAAAAATAAAAGTACTAAATAATTTATTTTTGAATTTACCCTGTTTATCACCAGTTAAAACCCAAAGTTTCATTCCACCCAACATTAAATTTGCAATAGTTTGAGGTACGCCGTCTTGTAGTTTATCTTCTATAGCAGTAGCACCAACCAAAATCATATCAGTTTCAATTTCTTCATATAACGCATCTAAAAGTTCTTCTCTTCCGTCCAACGATAAAGCTGCTTCTTGATGTCTTAGTTTCCAATTATTAAAAAAAACTTCATCCAAATCTCGATACGCACAGCATAATGTTCTTAAACCTTCACCTGCAAATCTCTATAAAACAAAACAATTAAAACGGTTTTTTATTGAAAAATTTACAGAAATATTCTTACATTTAAATGTTCTTGTGTTTTATGTTTCAAATTATCGTTACCACGTTTTAGTCTTTCATAAATCACGTTATCTGCTCCTTTACAATATAACCGTAATTGTCCATCTTTACGTAAAATAACAGACATACGTTTTCGAACATTATTAAAATCCAAAATACACAGTAATTCGTAAACTTCCTTTTTCCCAACAACTTCAATTGTTATACTATTTGGAGTGCGTTCTTTAAAAACAAAACCAAAATTTCTGGCAGCCGCAACTAAAGCAGCTTCATCAGGCGATTGAGCCTGATATTCGAGATGTCCCTCTCTTTCGTCTGACATAACAGTATGACATAGAGCTAATAGATGAAAAAAATTGTGGCAATCTTTATCGTTAGTTTGTACAGCATCTAATAATGTTTTGTCATAAAATTTAAATTCTGGTTCGTAATTTGGATTAAAAGAAAAATCTAATGATTCAACTTCATCAGTAATTTCAATAAAATCTCCCGTTTGCTTATCAATTAAATCACCATAAGACCGTCCTGCGATTGAACACTTATTAAATGCCATAATGTTTTGTGTGAGAGTTCCAGTTTTATCTGAGAAAATATATTCCACTTGCCCTATTAAGCGACATAAACCAAGGTTAGCTAGATATAGCAATATGAAAACTTCAGTTTACCTAATTCCTCATTAAGTGTTGTGGTACGTGCTTTTGCCGATGTCCCCGTATCTTTATGATACATTTGTTCGTCCCAGTTGATAAGAAAACTTTGCACAAAACGAATAACTTCGACTGATACATATAGCGATATTGGCACCACTGTATTAAGCACAATGGCATAGGAAAAAAACACAAGTAGAGCAGTAATGGTAGCTCCACCCAATGGCTCCGAAGGCACAAGTGTGTCCCACGGCAGGAATGTTTGAAAGTATTGTCCGACCAGAGACTCCCAAATACCACATGCCACCATACAGAAAAGGCACACAGACAATAAAAAGAAAACTATCTGCAATACAACAATAGAATGTCAATCGATAAAATATTTAGCAATAATAATTATTATATTTTAAATAAGTAAATAATTAAAGTAAATTTAATTAAAAAAGTAAAAAAATTTTATTACTTAATGAATATTACTTACTCCTATAATTAAAAAATTAAGAAGTCTATCTATACTGGTGCGTTTAAACTTGGTCTTTCCACTATTTTGCATCAATTTTGTATCTTTGCCAGCAAAGATTACTACACCATAGCACCAATGTGTGTTGCGTAAGACACATCCTCTTAATAAAATTTTGTCATTGTCAAGAGAATATTGTTTATTTTTCCATATTAATTGCCCTTCAAATTTGTTCAACAAATTATTGGGCATTTCGCAAATAATTTCACCATCAAATTCACTGATTAATTCATCATTTTGGCCCATTTCCGCCGTTTCAAGTAAACACTGACGACTTTTAAGATTAGTTTCTCTAAAATAAAAAAGTTCTTATTACTAATAATGTTTACTTAAAAACTAAACATTTTTGTATGAACAAAAATTTTAAAAACGAATTTAATCAATTTTGAATTTCCGATTTTCAATATAGAAACGGTAATATAAAAGAAAACGCATATTATTTAAAAATATAATTACCCATCTAATTCGGCAGTTTCTATATAACAAAGACCATTAGGTTCACTAGACGTTAGCAACAAGAGATCTGCAGCAATAAACTGATCATTATCCATTCGAATTATATCGCCAACTTGCACACCTGCCCATCGCTCTTGTACAAGAGCACCATTTCGCACTGCTTGAGATTTACGATTGTTAACATGTGAATCAGACATGTGGCGTTGCTAATAAATTTACAATTAAAAGCAATTTATTATTATGATTTAAACAATGGTTTTAATATTAATACTTACAAAATCATCATAGGCATCTTTAATGGCAGTGAGACCTAACACACCAATCAAAGGGAGAGCTGTTGTGACAGGAGTGAGACTGCTTATTGCAGGAATCATTTGTAACACGAGAAGGCACAAAAAATAAAAATTGGCCAAGCGTTGAAACTGTTCGAACAAATTCAATGGCAGGAACGTCAAAACACTATACTTTGAAGTTTTGATGTAATTATTCTAAAAAAGAGTGGCTATTAAAAACTTAAAAAGAACTACCTACGTAGTACCTATATCCCTTAATTACTTTTTATAAAACGTTTTAGTTTTCTAAACAAAATCTGTAGGTATTGTTAGCTTTGATTGCTATAAGTAGTAAAGCTAATGAGCTAAGCCATTTTTAAGGCAGATGTGTTTCGATTGCATTTTGTATGAACATCAAAATTCCAACAAAAAGTTATTTAATTTTCAACTTGCAAAACTTTTTTAACATTTATGCTATCGATGAGGTAGGCTAATTCCCTCGCTAATTACTATTGCAATTAAATTTTATTCTGTTGTCATTATTTATTTACATTGGAGCTAGGAACTTGAAGCTTAGCGACATCTTAAAAATTCAATTTTTTTAATTCTAAAACTCTAGGGAAACCAAAGAAGTCCTACACACTTTTTAGTCTCGTATCTTACAGATACATTTTATATGAAATCAATGAGGCAAAAATAATTATCGCCATCCTGATGCGACGATTTACATTGGTAATAAGGCAAAGCAGATATTATCATTGTTGGTAAAACCCATGAAAACCCATATAAAATGCACAAAAGTACAAATGTGGACTTTCCCAGTGGTATAGATTGGTACATAAAACAAAATTGTAAAATCTGAACAAGTTTTAAGTTTAGAAAAAAGAACTCAAAATAAAAAATTTTAAGTAAATTTGTGGTTTTTAGTATGTATTTATGGTTAAATTCAAAAAAATATAAGAATAATACAATACGTAGAAAATCAAAATTCAAAAAATTTAAAAAGGAGACAATTTCTTAATCCAGACCTGTTATGTGTTAATTTTCTCCTTTTTAAATTTTTTGAATTTTGATTTTCTACGTATTGTATTATTCTTATATTTTTTTGAGTTTTAAGTTTGTTTATTAATTTATTTCATTTCTAGTCATACTTTTGTAGCATAATACTTGTATGTATTTGGAAGTATTCAATTAATTAACTATTAAAAATCATTATTATTTATGTCACCATTTACTAAATAAAAAATTTAAATAATTTCCTTGGAACATTGGATACCTTATAATGATTTCAATAATGAATTCATTACTCCAAACTACTCTTTGAAGAAATTAGAAAATTCCTTTACTAAAAAAATATAAATGATTAATTATTTTTTCGTTAGCCTTATAACTTTCCCCAATGAGGTATATAATGTAAACAAACGATACAATAAATAATTGCTACAATTATTTTAATCGGTAGTTAAAAATTCTAGATTTGAATAAATTATGAATTGTACAGATGCTTTTATCAATGTTATAAATAATGTAAAATCCTTTGTAACTAATAAACTAATAAAATTTAAAAATATATCTACTTACTGCATAACGAAATTGGGAATTATACATCCGATCATTTGCATGAATTCGTCTTTGATTATCTAAAAATTAAAATAATTAGCAGTAACTTATTTAAATTTATTACATTAAAAAATTTTGCAACATGCTATAATTAATTATTAAGTAGATAATGTGCGTAGGTACCTACGCGTTTTCTTTTGAAATTTTTAATAGCTGCAGTTTTTATTATAATCTCAAACACTCGTACTAATTGTTTATGAAACTAAAATTATACCTTTCACTCAGTTTTGTTGATCACCCCATAGATAAACTCATTACGAATTCTAGTTATTAAATTATTAAGATTCACCTAGTTATAAATTATTTAACTTCAAAAACTGTGTCACAAACATTTTCTCAATAATTTATTGATTTCAACTAGCAATAAGTTAAATAATATAAAATATGATTTATTGTAAATTTTCTTTATTTAGAACTTCAGAAGTTTTTGTATGGAACAACTACTGAAATTGTAATCAGTAAATATTAATAATAGAGATTCTAAAACCGTTTGAAATACTTTTAAAGACGACACCTGACGAAACTTCCATATGTTATATTGAAAGCCAAGTTCTTTAAAAGTAGTTTTCGTTGTGCTTAACTCGTTATTTATTTAAGTTTCTGCTACCACCCTATGTTGAGAAAATTTATAGTTTTACAAGCAATTAAAATGTGTTCAACTATCCACTCGCATCATCCAGATTCCATCAAAAATATGTCAAAGAAACGCGGAGGGAAAAGAGCCAATCTGCATGGTTGAACCTTTCCTGATGTTTGCAGACTCTGATTGTATGCTTGTATCAATATTTGACAAATTGCTAAGCAAAAAATTCCTATCTGCTTTCTCAACAGATAAATAAGTGCAAGAGTGTTAGCATCAGAAGACGGTTACGGCTTGCTGCTTAAGTGCGGCCAGCTACTAAGCCGAGATCTCCGGTTATTCCAGAGAAGAGAAAAATAAGTGTTAACATTAGGGTCCTAAAACGTATACAGTAGAACCCCTCTGTAACGAGAGCTCAAGAGACCAGCCTACTTACTCGTTATAACCAGATTTTCGCTATAAACAGTCAGTTTAGCATGTAAACAAAAGTCAAGGGACTAAACTTTTACTCGTTATAGCCGATAAATCGTTATAACCGGACTCGTTATAGAGGGGTTCTACTGTATATTGTCGTGTTCCAAAATCCCTTTTTTTTTGATAATTTGATTTTTAATTTTATTGGGTGAACCATTTTGTGTTTAATTTTTGAGATTGAATTTTATTTGTATTTTAAATTTGCTTTATGAATCTAAATTTTAATTTTATTTGTGAAATTTGAATCTGAATTTTGTAAATAGTTTTGTGTAAATATTGTAAATACTTATTTAAAATTGTATGCTTTTGGCGCGAGAGTGTTGAGTTCGTGGGAGAATGAAAATAATTTTTGCTTTTTGCCGGGTGACCGCTCAACAACGCGGACGTTAAGCCATTGGTCTCCGATAATTTTATGATAATTTGTGTTAAAAGCTTGAAATTTTCTAAAAGTTTTTGTAAATAAATATTGATTTTGCCGTAAGTGAACAATTGTTTGATTATTTGGAAAGATTTGTCTGAAGATTTTTTGAAGTTTAATGGATTTTTGAAGTGTTTTGAATTTGGTAATTAAGATTAATTGATGAGTAATAATTTCGAAAAGGAAAATTTTAAAAATTGAAAATTAAATGTACGTACGCGTAAAAAATAAATAAAAAGCTAAAACTAAAGAAAATTCGAGTGGACAGTGCAAGGCATATGGCGTTATCAGACACATGGGTAATGCACATTTGGTTTTTACAAATATAAATTGGATTTAAGAATAAAATTTAAGAGTCACATGTTTAGTGCGGTAGTTGGCAGTTGAAACTTAATTAATTTATAAAATTTACACACCCACACTACACGTCAATATATGTATATATACACGAAATAGTTCGTTAGTTTATTAGAATCAAATAATGTGAACATAGTTTTGTCAGAATATTAAATTGTAGCCTCAATTTTCTATGAGTTTATGTAAAAAATAAGAAGACTCAGGTCCAGTATTTCATTTGCTAGTTAAACTAAATCCAAGGTTTAAACTACGTTTATGACTACCTGATTGGTCAGATATTGAGTTTAAACTCTGATCGTAGTTTAAACTACAACTGAAATACCGACCCTCAAACAAATTATTTAATCTTCCTGGTGGTTACCTTTACATTTTACTTAATGAGATTGTAAGTCGAGTGCCGACTTTGACACACACACAAATACAGACATAATGTTCTAATACAAAAAACAAGATGAGAAATTTCAAATAAAAGTTCATAATAAACTTAAAAAATGAAGGACGTGAGGAAGACACCACTCCCAAATATACTCAAGTGTTCGTTGATATACTCGAGTGCCAAGGCTTAAGAGAATAAGTGCTGCCAATTTTATAATATTTATTTTAAAAGCACTTTAAGGCACCTGGTAAGGTAAGTCTAAAATATGGTAATATATGAAATTTCTCCAGAAATCCGGAATGATGTTTAGGAAAAACATATTTGTACCTCGTGATTTACACTTCGCGCTTGAGTTAAAACAAACATATGATATTAAAAACCCGTTTAGTTCAAAACTGTAAACAAGTTTTCTTTCCAATTCTTAGGCCAATTTAGGCACTTTTGTCGGTACTGTTCCTATAAATAGTCACTGTAGGTGGGTGGTACTATCTATTAGAAAAAAAAATTGGTTGATTGTCTTGCAATGAATAGAAGCGGCTGAAGATTTATTCTAAGGGTAGGTATAGCATAATGTGACAAAATAAAAACATAACAATGCTTCCAACAACACTCACCGCTTAAACTACCTATACGATTAGGTATAAAATGAAGAAAACTCATACATTAATTTTATTCACATTGTAATTAAATTTTAAAGAAATAGATTTTGCAAGTTTTAAAATTGTGCAAATTCATTATAATTATTTTATTTAATTTTTGTATAAATAATTTGAGCATTTGACATAACATATTAATATAACTTAAGTGACATAAAATTCAAAAGTCAAATTAGTACAGAGTTTGACAATAATATACTCTTTTAAGTGGCCTTGAAAATTTAAAAGTGTGGTTACAAAGAGAATATATTATTTAAGCTAGATTGCACCGATGTAATTCAAATATTTCACGTAAGAATTAAAATTTGTTGTTATTATTATTTTCCCCTGCTATTGTTGTTTCAGTATTCCCTTTTTAAATAAGATAAGGTCCGAATTAAATTCCTTTTTCCTGCAAGCTAGTAGTTCCAACTGAAAGTTATTGTTTATGTAATAAGCATAATAATATTGTATTGATTCCTTAATAAATCAATATACTAAACCATTACAATCACAGTTAAGAGTTTGAAACAAATCAATTTTCAGGAAGTTTGATAAAAGAAATCAATTCTAAGTAAATCCAAGACTAGGTAACATTGCTCGGTTAGTAATACCTTTCGATTAGCTACTCCCAACTTCATTTCCAAATTGAAATTAATTGAAATTAAAATTAAGTTAATTAATAAAAACAATTTTAGAAACAATACCTAATATTAAAATGAAATGATAATCCATGCTCAATTGTCAACTTACCAAAAGGTATGAAACCTCTACGAGTATCTTTAGATGTATGCGGAGAATCTGCTTTATCGGGCACTGGAGTCTGATATCGTCTATTATTTTTCCATATAACAATTTTACTAAATACATTTAATATGGACTGTCGTAAAGTAATGGGCTTTTCGTGAGATTCACTAACTACACTATTTTTAGATCTATTAATATCATCAATTCTACTAGTAGTGTCAGAATTTGTTAATGAACTTTTTTTCTGTTTGCACTTTTTACGAGTGTGCTTCTTGTGTTTTTTATTCGATGACTGTTCATTCTCATCATACACTTCAAAAACTTCCAATTCATACTCCATTTTACAACGTAAAATTTCATCAGCTCATTAATGTATATGTACATTCAATAAATCGTAAAATCATTTTGGAAGTACATTTGCTCAGTACTGGCCTATTTTTAACTTGAAATTAATCAAATAAAATAGTACAAAACCTTCAATAACAATAAGTACTAAATTTAAACGTACGATATTTCTAGTTAATTAAAAATCATCCTAAATATAACAAACCATAGCTTCGCTATCAACATATAAACTGAACTCATTTCAACCTTATCAATCATTATTAATTATAAAAACTACATCATTTGTATCACTTCATGACGAACGAAGAAGTTGTCATTCGTGCACCACGATGACAAAAACTATGTCAAATCTTCTGTCATTAGTGTTAGCTAATTTTAAAACAAGAGGGCGCTACAATTCAAAATCTTACTCGGTTTTTATTTTATTTTCGAATTCCATATTATTTTCATAATATCCTTTAAATAAGTTACAAAATAACTAAAATAATTTAAAACTCCCTTGAAATGTTGATTAAATTCGAATATGAAATTCTATTTTGTACAACATAAATCATAAATATAGTAAGTAGGGCATAATAACGGATAATATACAGTGAGTCACGAAAATATCCGGACACTCCTATGTTAACAATGTAAATTGGACATTTTGAAACCGCTTTTTTTCATAAAAAAATCGATTTTACAGAAAAACTTTTTAGACATCTTTTGTTGCAAATTTCATTGCCTTCAATTTTGTTTATATGAGTTTTACTTTATCATACAAAGTATTTATTATTATTATATTATTATATTATTAAGTATTTATTACGAATATTACAAGGGTCCGTTACTTTAGCCCCCCCCAGTTAAAATTTTTGGCCGAAAAGCTAGCTCCCGAATCGATATAGCTAGCACCGGCTAGCACCCTAATATTAAAGCTAGCACCATTACAGTTTTTTCACAAATCCACATTGAAACTGGGGGGGGCTAAAGTAACGCTAGCCCCCCCCAGTTAATATTTTGGCTCCAAAAGCTAGCTCCCTAATCTATATAGCTAGCACCAGCTAGCACCCAAATATTAGAGCTAGCACCATTACAGTTTTTTCACAAATCCACATTGAAACCGGGGGGGGCTAAAGTAACGCTAGCCCCCCCCGTTAATATTTTGGCTCCAAAAGCTAGCTCCTTAATCTACATAGCTAGCACCAGCTAGCACCAAAATATTAGAGCTAGCACCATTACAATTTCTTTACAAATTAGTATTTGATAAAAATGATAAAAATGTTTAAATGTTTCATTACACTGCGCATGATCCGATATATTTCACACGCTCCGCCCATTCTAAACTTGACTAACAATTTTTTAACAGCTATGGCTTATTGTTAATCTATATTATGTCATTTATTTAAGAACAAAACGATAAAGTTAATAAATACAACCTTAATTATCATAATATATCGCTTTGTACATCGACACGGTTTCTCTATATCAAATTGTAATACACTAATATCGTATAATATGAAATAAATAGTAAATACGTAGATATACTATAATAGTGGACAAAGTAAAATAAATTTTATTTAATTTAACCGCCCTGTATGGAAAGGTTCAAATATTCACTTATCAGGTCCGTACTTGGGTGACATCATTTATTTATTATTTATAATTATAAGACTACGTCATAAATAAGATAATTTCGGTCTCGATAATAGCCAGGACTGGCGCTACAAGCAAGATTGAAGATTTACTTCTTATCACCCCCCCCCCGAGTTATGATTAAAAAGGATAATACGCTTAGGGAATTATCTACTTAACAGATAATGGGATTAGTCTATATAGGAGATTTGGGAAGGAAAAGTAACAAAAATTATACCAAATATAACTTAAAATGGGAAAAACTCAGTACACTTAGAGCTGCAAAATGTAAAGAAAAGAAAAAGAATTACCTTAATGAAAAACCTATTGATTCTCTTTACGAAATGAAAAACGTTCAAGAATTTTCTAATGTTATTCGCAATATTGGCTATTCCCCTTTTTTTGTATTTTGGTGGTCAAATTCTCAGCTTCTTGTGTATCGTCGATATTGTGAAAACAATTATAGTAGAATAGCTATCGATGCCACAGGATCAGTTGTAAAACGTATTATCTACACCGATGGAAGCAAATCAAGGCATATCTTTTTATATGATATTGTAATATTGTATCCAAATCAAAAACAATATTCCGTTGGATCAATGCTTAGTGATTCGCAAAACACAGAAGAAATAACGCATTGGCTATCCGTTTGGTTTAGAAGCGCAGGATGTACTCCGTCAGAAGTAGTAACTGATATGTCTCTTGCTTTAATGCATTCGTGCGCAAACACATTTACTCAGTATAAGAACCTCAACCAATACATTGAACAATGTTACAAGGTACTATTTAGAAATGATGATAAAATTTTTAAATGTTTTCTTCGTTTTGACGTGGCCCATTTTATAAAGCTCGTTACTAGATGGCCTAGTCTTAGAAATCAGCATAAACTAACAAGAACATTTTATCTTCGATGTATGGGACAAGTTGTACAATGTCAAGGAATAGAAGATTTGCAGTTATTATTAGATGCTATGTTTATTGTTGCTTATTCCGATACAGAAGGGCACTACAATGGCAACCCGACAATTTGCGAAATTAATAAAAAGTGGCTTATTGGACGTATATCTACAGGGACAGTTGAGCTCAACAAGATGATGGATGAGGAAAATTTTGCAGAAGAAGACGTTATGGGAAAGCTACATGATAAAGAAAAGGAAGAAATTAAAACCGATAATAATTTTACAAGTTGGTGCAAGAACATATCTGAATTCGCAAAAAATAGAGTCAACACACCAGAAGAAACAGGTGACCGAGGAAATCAACAGGTTCTACCACATTTCGTCGACGATTTTTTAAAGATTTCGAACTTTTTGCCTTTATGGAGCAGTATTATGTGTAAAAATTTTCCATTTTCGCCTAGAATTGCCAGCTCAGCATCGGCTGAAAGTAATTTTAATCAAGTCAAGAACAGAATTTTTGCTCACGAAAAACTTCCCCTACGTGTGGATGAGTTTGTTAGCGAATACATCAGGCACTACGAAGGTGCTATGAAGCTAGCTGTAGAGTATGATATGAACGATAATATTCAAGTTGATAGAATTACTACAAGCCAAGTAGAAAAATCATCCGTAGTTAACAATTTCCAATCTGAAACAGATAATTCACAACCAAAACGTAATCTTCTGTTGCCTGATAATCTGTGTGCTTCTTGTCAGTTAGGAATTGGAAGTGCCAATGTGGTATGTAAATTATGCAATTTGCTGTTGCATAACAATGACAACTGCACTGTCTCATACGAAGATGATATATTTTGTAAAGAATGTTATATTAGAGGTACACAAGATAAAACATTATCCGAAAGAGTCGCTGAAGAATCATGGATGAGAATGAACGTTCCTCCCAAGAAGAGACCCCGAAAGTCATATTTAGAGCCACAGTCAGAAATGGCTGTTGTCGATTGGACGAGAAAAATAAATATAACGACAATTGGACTCCTGCGAAATGGTAATATAGTTCATCAAAAACCACTAAAAATCTTCAAGCAATTGATAACGTTAAGAAACACTTGCGGACTAGATGCACTAATTCAAATATTTTGTATTGGATATTGTGATTCGTTAGTTATCAAAGAATACATAGAATCAATTAAAGACAGCAATAGGTTCGCAAAATTAGTAGTACAAGTTGTGAATAAAGGTGTGAACATTCATACATATAGAACTCGAGCAGAACTATTGTACGAACATTTTCCGAAACATTCATTGCCAGAAAACATTACAGAAATTAACTGTGAAGATAGTATAACCAATATAGCTAATACAACTTTAGAAAGTTTTAAGATAGGAATGCAAACGGATGAATGCAACAATTGCAAAAATATTCAACAAAGTGATCTAAAATGGTTATCGGTAGAACTTAATACTATTCAAGAACTGCCGACGAAATTAGAGGCACATATATCCGAACATGTCATCAGAAAAACTTGCAATGAATGTGGAAACAATGGGTTCTTGCGAAAGAAAATTTTAGACCGAATATATATTGCGATAGAACCAATTGCAACTAGTAATATGATTTTAGAACTCACAACAAATTTGGAAGATATACCTCCACATTTTTCTATAAATGGCGATAAATATGTTCTACGTGGTATAGTTGCATTTCAAGGAACTTCTCAAAGTACTCCAAATTGTATCGGACATTTTTTGACTTATGGGAGACGACACAACGGAAAATGGGAAATTTATAATGACCTATTAAAAAATAAAGAAGATGTTTCGCCAAGTCAAACAGTCAGGTGTCATTATCTTATCTATACCTTATAAGAGATATCGGAAAATTGTGATTTATTTTCACATAAAGTTGTCTTGTTGATATTTTTTTAAATAAATTTATTTTACTTTGTCTACTATATACAAAGCGATATATTATGATAATTAAGGTTGTATTTATTAACTTTATCGTTTTGTTCTTAAATAAATGACATAATATAGATTAACAATAAGCCATAGCTGTTAAAAAATTGTTAGTCAAGTTTAGAATGGGCGGAGCGTGTGAAATATATCGGATCATGCGCAGTGGAATGAAACATTTAAACATTTTTATCATTTTTATCAAATACTAATTTGTAAAGAAATTGTAATGGTGCTAGCTCTAATATTTTGGTGCTAGCTGGTGCTAGCTATGTAGATTAAGGAGCTAGCTTTTGGAGCCAAAATATTAACGGGGGGGGCTAGCGTAACTTTAGCCCCCCCCGGTTTCAATGTGGATTTGTGAAAAAACTGTAATGGTGCTAGCTCTAATATTTGGGTGCTAGCTGGTGCTAGCTATATAGATTAGGGAGCTAGCTTTTGGAGCCAAAATATTAACTGGGGGGGGCTAGCGTTACTTTAGCCCCCCCCAGTTTCAATGTGGATTTGTGAAAAAACTGTAATGGTGCTAGCTTTAATATTAGGGTGCTAGCCGGTGCTAGCTATATCGATTCGGGAGCTAGCTTTTTGGCCAAAAATTTTAACTGGGGGGGGCCAAAGTAACGGACCCATATTACAAAAGTATTAATCAATAATCGTGTAAATATCCTATTTTTGAAAATATTCTTTTTTCAAATTTATTTTTTCCATTTTTTTTTATTTTTAAAATTTTATTTTTTTATCATATTCTGTTTCATAATAATAATAAAAAAGTATTAATCAATAATAGAGTAAATATCTTATTTCTTTATATTTTTGCTATTTAAAAGTATGATAAAGTTATGGGCATGGCCACGTCCGATTTTTTTATTTTGTCGCGCCGTTTTTGACTGACAGCGACTTAAACAAGACTCTTGAACTTGAAAAAGAAATAACTATTTACGATATAAGTATTAAAAGTAAGATTTTATTTTGTTAGTGGGGAATTTAACATGTATATCGGACAATAATTTTTATACAACTGTTTATATTTAATTTAAAAACGAATTCAAAATAATTATTAAGAGTATTTTAAATTGTTTCACAAAAATCAGCTGTGTCGTGATGTAGCCACGTTATGCAGTAACAATTGAAAATTGTTTTTTAGAAACGTCAGAAAATTTATGCGTATTTTTAAAACAATTTGTACTATTTGGCAGCAAGAAATTCGTTAACTATTATACTTCCTAAGGAACGAATATCAGTAATTGTTCTAATTCTAATGTGTTATTAATTATATAAATAATTTATAAACTAATTACCACTAGTGTTAAAAAGCTTTTTTTTACTAGTGTTAAAAATATTTTTCACAATTCCGGGAGTAAAGTGCTCACTTTACTCCCGCTTTTGCGGGACTAAAGTAATACTTTTTTTCCCGCGCCATTATTGCTCGCTATTGATCTGAAATTTTGCATATGGCTTCTTACGACAAATCGCTGCGGGGTTACTGTAACGGGGGTAAATTTTTTGCTCAGTTTTTCTGAGTTTTTGAGAGTTATTGCAATTTCAAAATCTCAAATTTAGTTATTAACCAATGTAATTCTGCATTTTCAGCGAAATTGTGAAAAACAGTATATACACCTTGGGACCAAGGTTTTTTTCATTCCGTGTGCGATTTTTGCACTCGGCTAACACCTCGTGCAAAAACCTTCGCACGCGGGATGAAAAGTAGCACCTTAGTCCCATGGTGTATAATATACTATTTAACCAGCTACCTTATAAAATTAAATTTTTAACCCGGGTAACTTGAACTAAAAGTGACATTTTTAATGTCAGTTGTATAAAAAAGTCATTTTTCGAAAGCTCGTTTAAAAAATCTGTTTTATTTGTGTCCTGTAGCTCAATATTGATAATTCTAATTTATATTATTCTCAAGAGCTATAAATTTTAATTAATTATAGATAGATTATCTATAGTATTTGCTAAAATGGCGATTAGTAACTAAAATTTGGTTGTTTCATCGGCAACTCTTCGTTATTTTACAAACTCTAAATACTTTAGTGGAAATTATACTGGTGATTGGTACACATGGGTTGAGGGTTGAGGTTGAGGCACACTTGTTGAGGCTCGTGTCGTCATGTCCTGATTTCGAGCACGTGAATTTTTCAAATAAATTATGACATTTCATTAATTTTTTGCGGGCTGACAATACAGAATTTTGAATAATCACTAAAATATTCTGATTATAGGTATTTAGAACTATCAATAAATTCCATTTTGAGGTGAATTTGAGTTTTATGCAAATTGTCCATTGTCAAAAACACAATAAAACATAACCTTGTAGACAAATAGTGGCAATAGCATCTTCAGGCCACCAGCATATCTATAGAAGTGTGGAATGGACCAATAATAATATCCTCAATCTATTGTCATCCAAAACATACCATTAAACAGGACCAATTTGAACATTTTTATAAGTCTTGCTCCCAGATTTATTGCAGGAGGTGATTACAACGCCAAACGTACTCAATGGGGCTCACGAATAATTACAACCAAGGGCAGAGAACTGTTTAAAGCGATGGAAGCCAATAATTTAAAATACATTTCATCAGGAAAGCCAACATATTGGCCTACAAATAGAAGGAAACTTCCGGATCTTCTCGACTTTTGTGTAGTGAAAGGCATACCAGCTAACCCCTTTAAAGCTGAATCTTGTTTGGATTTGTCATCAGATCACTCAGCGGTAATAGTTACACTGAGCTCTAAAATAATAAGTAAAGAGAAGCCTCCCTTCTTAATTAGCAAAAAAACAAATTTGGAAAAGTTTAGATGTCTTCTAGATGAACATTTAACTCTAGAAATCCCTTTGAAAACAAACAATGATATAGATAAAGCAACAGAACACTTAACTCGAGAAATACAAAATGCGGCATGGAACTCGACACCGTTGCATAAAGAAGCTAACGAGATAGATGGATGTCCGATTACTATAAAACAAAAGATTTCAGAAAAACGTAAGCTGAGGCAAATATGGCAGCAAACAAGAGCTCTCCGCACGATAAAAACAAACTAAATAAAGCCGAAAAAGAAATTAAACAGTTATTTAATAACTATAAAAAGGAAAATATACAAAACTACTTGCAAAATTTATCACCAACAGAAGCCACGGACTACTCACTTTGGAGGGCAACAAAGAAATTAAAGCAGCCACAAAACACCTATCCACCACTTCTAATGGAAAATGGGCAATGGACTAAAAGTGATAGTAAAAAAGCTATGCTGTTTGCAAGACACTTGACTAATGTTTTTACACCGTTCGAAACTGAAATTCAAAACAAAGAAGCAGAACATATAAAAAAAAAAATTTAGACTCTCCTGATCAACTAGAACTACCAATCAAACGATTTAAAACCACTGAAATAAAGTTCGTCATAAAAAACGACTTAAGTCCAAAAAAGCTCCAGGCTATGATGTAATAACAGGGAAAATATTAAAGGAGCTTTCCCATAAAGGGTTTAAATACGTAACCCAGTTGTTTAAGGCGGTTTTCTAGTCTAGAAATTTGAAAAAGTCGATTTATTTTTTCTTTCATATTTTCAAAGTTTAGACTTTTAAGAATAAGCCTCTAACAGAATTTTTGGAAATTCGAATTATTTTCGGCGGTATAGTTGCTATTTCTATCTATAGGTTTGTTCGTGCTAGCTACACTTTTTACACTTTAGTGTAAAGTGTACACTTTTCTGTTCGTGCTAGCAGAGCGCGCTGTTCGTGCTAGAAAGTGTAACTACACTTTCTTACACTTTTCTACACTTTTTACACCTGCTCTGGAGCAGGTGTAAACGTTTACACTTTTTACACTTAATTTTGATTGGCTGTTAGATTTTCAAATTTAAAAATACAAACCTAAAGAAATAAAAATAAGAGTTACCAAAAATAAAATGTTAAAAATGTATTATCTCAAGTACCTTGTCTTTAATATTTTATTTATTATTAATAATTATTAACAATTTACGATTTTTTTAAATTAAAATTAAAAATTTTAAATAAAATTATTTTAAATTTGAATTATGTAAAATTTAAGGAAAATGATTGCAAATCATAAAAATTATAATTATTTTATTGCTCACCAATATCTAAATTTTGATTTACATAACCTTATACCAACGCAAATTTGAATTCAAGGGGAGGAGTTACACTTTTTGCGTTCGCGTTAAACCTACACTTTTGGGAAAAAGTTCAAGTGTAAATTACACTATTTACACTTTAACCTTTAAACTGCGGGAAGCGGATGCGTCCGCAAATTTGTGATATCACATATACGCGGGAAACGGAATATTTCAACGACGTAGAGGAGGCATTAGCTGTGAGAAACGCAAGTTCTCGCTATTGTAGAATGCTTTTTTTTTTGTTTTTTTATTCAAAAATTAATTTTTTTTGTATTTTGTTGGTATTTGTATTTCTGTATTTTTTTTCAAAATATATTTGTTTATTTTACACCTCTCATATTTTGTAAGGGTTAACATCTGAATAGAACAAAATTAATGCACGGCAAATGATTTCTGCAACCGCTAACCAGTGGGAAACGTAAATATTCTACTGGATCCGCGAACGAGTGACTGCGGGAAGCGGACGATTTCGCAGGCGTAAAAATCACCCGCGTATCAGAACTGCCATGTAAAATAACGCCCGCAGTTTAAAGGTTAAGTGTAAAAAGTGTAACTAGCACGAACAAACCTTATAGTAGACGGTAGGTAATCTCTGACTACCTGATTAGATACCAGGTAGTATAAACTTTTTTGTTTTCAATATATACCAGGAAAACTAATACCTGGAAGATTCTTGAAGGTAATTTTAGTTTAGTTTCAAGCGTCAAACCACGTCTATGTGCGTTAGCTGTGTACTGTGCAATTTTTCAGTGTTAATTTCAATTATTTAGTGTAAAATGGATAGAAAAAGTTCAAGAGGAAGTAATTTGCGTCCAGATAGAGAAAGAAAAAGAAAAGCACCATTAAATCGTTATTCCATGGAGCAAGATACTAGTTCTACTAGTGCTTCAGCAGCAAAACTAAAAAGGTCGAAAGATGAGGAAATTATAATAGAAAATAATTACGGATATTGCATCTTAGAATTTTTTTCTGTTTTCACGGCCTTGTCTGCGGTAATTGTTTGTGCTGAATGCAAGAAAAATATTAAATTTTCTCGAACTGCTCCTCGTGGGTTGGGATTTAAAATTACATTGCAATGTAGCTGTGATGTTGTACAATACATCAATTCATCACTCTTTATCAATAAAGCTTTTGAAATTAATCGAAGAATCGTCGTAGCAATGAGACTTTTAGGTGTAGGAAGGGAAAGTATAAATATATTTTGTAGCATGATGGATATTTGCCAAGGATTGGCAATTAATACTTACTACAGTTGTTTAGAAAATTTGCAGATAGCTGCACGTGCAGTTTATGAACATGTAATTTCGAAAGCCGTTGAGGAAGAAAAAGACCTAACACAAGCCTCTGAACCTGATGCTGACCCTACATATGTGACTGTTTCTGGTGATGGCACGTGGAAGAAACGAGGTTTCAATTCACTGTTTGGAGTTACTACACTTGTCGGAAAACGCAGCAAGAAAGTGATTGATACAGTTGTAAAATCAAGCTTTTGTCAAGGATGTAATTTATGGAAACATAAAAAAAATAGCGATATTGAAGCTTACAATGATTGGTACGAAGAACATGGCGATTCTTGCACTATCAATCATAAAGGAAGTTCCGGAAAAATGGAGGTCGACGCTGTGATTGAAATGTTCGAACAGTCAGTTGAAAAACATGGAATCAATATGCAAAATATATCGGCGACGGTGACGCGAAAACATTTAAAAGTATTCTAGATACAGACCCATAACATGGTGATCCTATAGTGATAAAAAAGAGTGTGTTGGACATGTACAGAAAAGGATGGGTTCTAGGTTACGAAAAGTCAAAAAGAACACTACAGGTATTGGTGGTAAAGGCCTTGGAAAATTAACTGACAAGCTAATCAATGAATTGACTTTATATTATGGTTTAGCTATTCGCCGAAATTCTGAATCTCTTGATGATATGAGGAACCAGGTGTGGGCTACTTATTACCATAAAAGTTCGACGAATGAAAATCCCCAGCACCAGTATTGTCCACTTGGTGAATCAAGCTGGTGTAAATGGCAGAAAGCTAGTTCTGAGGGTACTCTACAAGACTTTATTCACGAAAATCCACCATTGAGTGAAAAAGTATTGGAAGTGCTAAAGCCAATATACGAAGATTTGTCTTCGGAAAGCTTGCTGACAAGATGTTTGGGTGCAGAAACCCAAAATAACAATGAATCATTGAATTCGCTAATCTGGACTTTTGCACCTAAACACATACATGCTGGAAGTCAGACCATTGAAATTGCAAATAATATAGCTGTCTGTATTTTTAATGAAGGTTTTTTACCAATTTTAAAAATTTTTGATACAGTGAAAATAAAAATTGGGCCTGAAAGTCATACATTTGCCAGCAAACGCGATCAACAGCGAATTAACCGCTCCGAGTTACGAGCTTCTGAAACTTCTAAAGAAGCTAGAACTGCTCGTATGGCTGAAAGAGCTGCACACAATGCCGCTTTTGAGGTAGAAGAAGGGACATTGTATGAGGCAGGGATCGCTGATTAAAAATGTAAGTATAACATACCATTAAACGAAATGAGACTCCAAACTTTAAACACGATTTTCTCGATACAACTTTTTTCAATGCGGTTGACATGATATCTCAAATTCCAATACACCGATTCACTTGAAATTTGGTACAGACCTTCCTGATACTATCAAAATTGATCTGACGTAGGGATTTATGAAAAAAAAAATTTTTACTATTTTTAAAACATTCCCCAATTTGAAAAAAGGAGGCAAAAAACTGACATCTTTTTTCAGATGGACGCCATTTCGTGAAAATATATTTTCATTCAAATCGCCTACGTCCGACTAATTCTACATCCTTGTTTTTTAAGAATTTACCAAGATTTTATGTTTCAGATCACCGGGAAGGTTGGAATCACGTCAACCAGGAGATACCTTTATTTTCTGAGTCCCCTCTCGCCGGCATGTATCTATTTCAATTTAGAATTTTTTTAAATTTTAAATACATTTTTGTACTTTTAAAATGCCAATAAAAATCAGATAAAAGAATGTCTAGTAAAAATTTTTAGTGTTTCTTTTTTATTGCGTCCTTAAATTCACCTCAAAATAGAGCCTCTAGACTAGAATACCGCCTTAATGCCATCCTAAGGCTAGAATACTTTCCAGCGCAATGGAAAGTTGCTCAAATGATTCTTATTCCAAAACCTGGTAAACCAATTGAGGATGTAAAATCGTACAGACCGATTAGTCTTTTACCGGTGTTATCACAACTATTTGAAAAAATGTTTCTAAAAAGAATGAAACCAATAATTAGAAGAACTTAGCCTAATCCCTGATCATCAGTTTGGCTTCAGACAACGACATGGTACCATCGAACAAATTCATCGAATTGTGACAAAAATACATGAAGCATTCGAGAATAACAGCTATTGCTCTTCAGCGTTCCTTGACGTCACCCAAGCATTTCACAAGGTCCTGGCATGAAAGTCTGCTATATAAGTTAAAAATGAAGTTGCCTCATAATTACTACAGGATACTAAAATCTTACCTGACAAACAGATACTTCATGGTAAAGTACCAAGATGAACAAACACCATTGATGTCAATTCACTCCGGAGTACCTCAAGGTAGTGTACTTGGACCCGTATTGTATGTCTTATTTACAGCGGATCTTCCCATACTAAAGTCTGCCACAACAGCCACCTTTGCAGATGATACAGCTGTAATAGACATTCATAAACATCAGAATATAGCAAGTGAAATGTTACAAAGAAGCCTCAACGAAATACAAAAATGGTTTAAAAAGTGGAGGATCAAAGTGAATGAAACGAAATCAGTACAGGTAACCTTTAAGCTGAATAGAAATACATGTCCACCTGTGTATTTAAATAATCGTCAACTCCCTCACATGGATGAAGTTAAATACCTAGGATTACACTTAGATAGAAGTTAACCTGGCGAAAACATATATTTACAAAAAAGAAGCAAATGGGACACAAACTTAGAAATTTGTATTGGCTAATGAGTAGAACATCTAAACTCACAATAGATATAGAATAGAAAACAAACTGCTGATTTATAAAATAATTATAAAACCAATATGGACCTACGGGATCCAGCTGTGGGGCTCTATATGCAATTCTAACATAGACATACTTCAACGTTTTCAATCAAAAGTTTTAAGAACCATCGTTGATGCCCCTTGGTACGTCACAAACCAAATAATTCAGCGTGATCTGAAAATCCCAACAATAAGAGAAGAAATTATAAGGTTTTGTAAAACCTACTACGAAAGACTCGAAACCATCCAAATCCACTTGCTGAAAAACTTAACTACAATAGCGGCAGTGAAGTGAGTCGACCAAAGAGGTTTAAACCTTCTGAACTTAAAGCAAGGTTTATTAGTGAATAAACTGAAATAAAAATTATAATATTGAAAGGAATTATAGGTTGATTGGGATTTTTCAAATCAAACGGAAAATTTCAATTTGTCGACGTTTCGGATCATTTATTGATCCATTCTCAAGACTAGGAGAAAAAACAAATGTTATCGACAAGGTACACAAAAACTCTTAGGCTAACTCACCAAGAAATTGAAAGATGGTAATTGGTTCGATGTAAGAAAATACATTAATGGTGTAAAACTCGGGCCAACAAACGGTCACAGTCAACGACGTCAAAAGATTTTGATCGTTCAAAACATAATTTATTAAGTATAATTATGTTTGTACCTATGGATTTATTTATTTATCATCACTTATCAGTTATTACGTATTATATTCAATTCTTTCCACTGGTAAGATCGTAAAACATTATTTAATATACATGACTATTCGGACGTATATGTAAATTGCGCCAGCGGTCAGTATTTTGTCGATCGGTAGCTTAAGAACAACTAGTACATTGCGCCAGCGGTTGATGAGGGTAGCTTAAGTTTTAATACCCAAAAAGTGGTATATTTGTTAATAATTATAATATTATGTAATCGCCACAGTGGCGCAGTTTTATGAAGGTATCAAAATAAGTTAACAAATAACAAATAACTTATGGTGCGTTTGGTATCTCTATCATTTATGATTATAACGTAGGTGGGGGGTCTCCAAACTTTATAGCCTAAGTGCCAGACTGATTGCTCCACAAAACCCCGAGGGCCGAGATCAAGCTACAGTCAGTGGCTAACGAAAATATTCGAACCCTCCTATGCTAACAATGTAAATGGTACATTTTGAAACCGTTTTTTGACATATAAAAATAGCTTTTACAGCAAAACTTTTTAAACATTTTTTGTTAAAAATTTTACTGTCTTCAATTTTGTACCTATACATTTTTCAATTTTGTTGTCCCGTTTTTGACTGGCAGCGACTTAAATAAGACTCTGCAAACACAAAAAATATAGTCATCTATATCTCGGAAATAGTGCGACAAAATAGAAAAATGCTTATGAACAAAAATGTAGATAATCGCGTTTTCAAGAAAAAATGCATATTCATTTTTTCATTTCGTCGCACCATTTCCGAGATATGAATGACAATATTTTTTAGTGTTTTACAGAGCCTTGTTTAAGTTGCTGTTAGTCAAAAACAGGGCGACAAAATTGAAAAATGTATAGACACAAAATTGAAAACAATGAAATTTTTAAGAAAAAATGTCTAAAAAGTTTTACTGTAAATGCGAATTTTTATGTTAAAAAACAGTTTCAAAATGTACAATTTACATTGTTAACATAGGGGGGTTCAAATATTTTCTTTAGTCACTGCAGCTCATCAGATTAATTTTAACAACTTTTTGTTATGTTTTGACAACTAGTTTTAGTCTGTAAATAAAATATCTGACTATTATTTTGTTTGATTTGATTTATCAAAATAAATTAAAGGGCGGGCCGGATACCAGACACATCAGGCCTGCTCTCGCGGGCCGGATTGGTGGTGCTCGCGGGCCGGATTTAGCCCGCGGGCCGTAGTTTGGAGACCCCTGATGTAGGTAACCAATGAGTCTCCCTACGTGTTCACAAGAATCTTTCGGTTGATGCGATAAATTCGAAAGGTGCATCTGAATGTACCTTAAGAATTTTCGGATATAGAGCATTTACTACTGTACTTGTAAATAACATCATCCGAGTTAATGTTTTTTAACTTTAAAAATTAGGTGGGTGGTCTCTTTACACTCTTAACAAGATAATTTATGATTAGCCTCCTCAAATAAAAAGCGACGAGCCGCCACTGGTACTTACAAATGAAGTTAAGAAGAATTTATTATAGTAAGCGTAATTCTTTTATTTGCGGCATAAGAATATTATCAATTCCGAAACGGCTACTAAATAAGATAATGAACTTGGTCTTCCATGACAACACGAACATGAAGCCAATAAGAAAATGACATAATACACACACCCTTTTTACCATCTTGGTTCTATTTTTATCATCCACACCCTTTTACTTTTGATAAAAGCGTCCGGTTTCAGGTGGAAAATGTATCTTTATCCGTAGTAATTTCTTACACATTTTATTTTTTAAACCATGACGATGCACTAATACAAAAGTTAGTAAAACTAAATTTCGTGTGTAATTTAATTATTATAGCTAATATGTATAGTAAAGACGTGTTATTTTACAGTTGTTTAGCTCCTAAAACTGCTTCTAAATACAGATAATAAATAAGTAATCTCATTAAATTTTCAACATTATTTTGAACCTCTTTCTTCGTTCCACTTACAACTAAAATATTGTGAATACATTTTTTTTTTCATAAGCGAATTTGTCTTTAATGGCCATGATTCTACTCCACAAGGGATAAATTTCTCATATGAAGTCATGACAGTACATATCATTGGTTAGAAAATCTCTGACTAACCAACTGTTCAAAATAAAAATTTTGAAATATAAAAAATGTGTTTGATTGTTTTCCAGATTTTTTAGTATTATTTTCTTCCATTTTAAGGAACGGTGCTCGAGAATAAAAACTCTAAAGCAGATATTGAAGAAATTCAAAAAAAATATAAGAATAATACAATACGTAGAAAATCAAAATTCAAAAAATTTAAAAAGGAGACAATTAACACATAACAGGTCTGGATTAAGAAAATTTGAAAAAATGAAAATTTCGTAATACTTCGTATTACTTAATAATAAAAACTTCGTATTACGAAATTTTCATTTTTTCAAATTTTCTTAATCCAGACCTGTTATGTGTTAATTGTCTCCTTTTTAAATTTTTTGAATTTTGATTTTCTACGTATTGTATTATTCTTATATTTTTTTGAATTTAACCATAAATACATACTAAAAACCACAAATTTACTTAAAATTTTTTATTTTGAGTTCTTTTTCTAGATATTGAAGAGATAAAATCAAAAATGTATTCAGTTGGCGTACAGTGACTCGAATAAGAACTCGGACACTCCAATGTTTTCAATGTAAATTGAACATTTTGAAGCCGCTTTTTTTCTTATATCAAAGTAAAAATCGATTTTACAGCAAAACTTTTTAGAGATTTTTTGCTGCAAATTGCATGGCATTTAATTTTGTTCTTATACATTTTCTTATTTTGTCGCAACGTTTTTGACAGCGACTTCAACAAGACTCTGTAAAATTCAAAAAATATTCTCATCTATAAATATCTCGGAAACGGTACGACAAAATAGAAAAATATAGAGAATAAAGTTTACAAGAAAATTCTTCAGATATAGATAAACATTTTTTTTGCATTTTATAGAGTTTTGTTTAAGTCGCTGTCAGTCAGAAACGATGCGACAAAATAAAAAAATTTAGAGTAGAAGGTGCTAATGACGACCACCGAAGGTATATTGGCTGAAACTTATAAAATAATCATTGCTTTATATTCGAGTGGTGTGCATTTCATTCTTTGTTTTTTTGTGTTTCTATATTTATTTATCAACTACACGAAAAGATTTAACTTTTTTTCAAAAATTTTTTTAAATCAAATTGTCACTTTGGTTGTAATTAACCGCATGTGAGGGTAAGAGGGCATTGACGACCATGGTGTGGGCAATAACAACCATAAAATAAATTTATTTCATTTTGGAATCATAACCTTGTTTATTAGCACTCAAATGCGGGCGTAATATGGCTTTTTTAGCCCGAGGGCGTATAAAGTTGCTAAGCAATGACAACAATTTTAATACCTATCAAAACAAAATAGTGGAAATCTTTTTATTTATTATTTAAATTTCAAGGATATAAATTATTTATTAAATGCCATTAATTGCCATCCACCCAACTGATTCAACGTTCTTGTGTCACCACCGCTCGCAGCCAATATGCAGATAGTTTTAGATATAGAACTGCCATACTTTAACTTCAACGCTTTCCTTAACCTTCACCATTTTCATAAGCTTTGAGTAGGTGCACCAAAGAGAAGACGGTTTATAAAGCTTTGACTAAGAAAAACGAAAATTGTTAATAAATACAATTATTTTTAAGCGATCGAACATTTTCTTACCATTTGACATTTGTTGACATTTTTTGCATATCGCCACTGACAAAACTTCTTATATTCCTTCTCGTACAAATCTTTTGATTTTATTGGAATCAATATACTCTGGGCAACCTCAAATGTATCCAATATTTCTTTTGAATAACTTTAATTTTATCCATTTGCAAATATAAAATTAATTTGTTTGCAATAAAACAATAGAGCATTCTAGCAATATCAACAATCTACATAGGAACCATGGCACACCAAAAATTCATAGTACAAAGAAAATGTCACTTTTTCCCAAAATATTTAATTCTTGAATTTTTACTATTCAAGGCCCAAGCACCGAAATGAAATAAAACGTTGTATGTACCACGTGCGCAATCAGATTATTGATTGCGCCCTTAAAGGTTGGTTTATGCAAAACGTCGACGCACGCACCGCACGCGTCCAAATAAAGTTGAAGCATAGAATTTCAGTAGGAGCGTTTATGCAGTTAGTTTACACTCTTGATTTTTGGCGGCGTGTGCACCATAAACCCTCCTACTGAAATTCTATGCTTCAACTTTATTTGGACGCGTGCGGTGCGTGCGTTGCGTGCGTCGACGTTTTGCATAAACCAACCTTAATACATAAATAACTATTATTTGAAAAACAATTTTTATTCATTTAAAAAACCAAAATAAACATAATTATTAAATTTATATTATACAAATTGTTGAGTATAGAGATCTTTTAAATCAATTTAAATTGACCGACGTTTCGAGTCTTCTTATAATTGACCCATTTTCAAGGCTAAAAATTATACAATAAAAATAAAATTATCAAAAAATTTAAAAAAATATTTTTACATGAAATTGACGAATTTTTTGACAAAATAATGTCATAGTAATGATGTTATATTGATTATGTGACTCTCACCTACGTACACAGAATCACAATCCTTACAAGGGACAAGATAGATTAAACCGCTTTCATCTTCAATGGGGGTTGGATCTTTCGTCCCTTGTAAGGATTGTGATTCTGTGTACGTAGGTGAGAGTTCTAGGAAATTAGGTATTCGCATAAAAGAACACTTAAGAGATATCAAAAATGCCCGCGTTTTCTTCCGTGAGGAAGATGACAATACTTTTACTGCTTTATGCAAACATATGACCGAAAACTCTCATTCCATAAAACGTGAGAATATCAGAATACTGGCTAGGGAAAAGATAGATAAGAAACGTAAAATAAAAGAGGCCATCAATATCCATATAAATTCTAATACCATGAATGATAAAAGAGATGTGCAATTTTTTCATGGTGGATATAAATACATCCTGGATATAATGAAAACCTTATGATAATCCTTGGTCAAATTCTTTTTAATTTTTATATTGTTAATTGTAAAAGTTTTTAAGAAGATTTTAAAAATATTTTTATGCTAACTAAATAATTCATTTGTTTTTATTTTTATTTTTCACATAATCAATATAACATCATTACTATGACATTATTTTGTCAAAAAATTCGTCAATTTCATGTAAAAATATTTTTTTAAATTTTTTGATAATTTTATTTTTATTGTATAATTTTTAGCCTTGAAAATGGGTCAATTATAAGAAGACTCGAAACGTCGGTCAATTTAAATTGATTTAAAAGATCTCTATACTCAACAATTTGTATAATATAAATTTAATAAAGAGGTCAACGATAATAAATTATTACTATTAAATTCAAAAAATATATAAGAATAATACAATACGTAGAAAATCAAAATTCAAAAAATTTAAAAAGGAGACAATTAACACATAACAGGTCTGGATTAAGAAAATTTGAAAAAATGAAAATTTCGTAATACGAAGTACAATAGAACGTTATTTCATGGTTATTGCCATTCTTCAGTTGCACGCATCGATTACGATTACATTGTGAAATAAGAAAAAAAAATTTTCAAACTAAACAAAATTATCGACTAAATTGTACAAAATTGACTTACCATAACCTCCAAAGATTATCAAAACTGAACTTGTTACATGAAGTATGAATAATTTAAAAATGATTTGAACTAAGAAATTCGTTTACCTAGCACTGCTAGTTTGAAATCCGAAGGCACTGCCCTCTTAATATGATTTCTAAAAACTTTGAAAAAATTCAAAATTCAAAAATTTACCACGTTTTTTAACCGTGAGGCGTAAAACTAGAAAAAGAACTCAAAATAAAAAATTTTAAGTAAATTTGTGGTTTTTAGTATGTATTTATGTATTTCAAACTAGCAGTGCTAGGTAAACGAATTTCTTAGTTCAAATCATTTTTAAATTATTCATACTTCATGTAACAAGTTCAGTTTTGATAATCTTTGGAGGTTATGGTAAGTCAATTTTGTACAATTTAGTCGATAATTTTGTTTAGTTTGAAAATTTTTTCTTCTTATTTCACAATGTAATCGTAATCGATGCGTGCAACTGAAGAATGGCAATAACCATGAAATAACGTTATATTGTACTTCGTATTACGAAATTTTCATTTTTTCAAATTTTCTTAATCCAGACCTGTTATGTGTTAATTGTCTCCTTTTTAAATTTTTTGAATTTTGATTTTCTACGTATTGTATTATTCTTATATTTTTTTTGAATTTAACCATAAATACATACTAAAAACCACAAATTTACTTAAAATTTTTTATTTTGAGTTCTTTTTCTAATTATTACTATAATTATTAAAATATAAAAAAAAATTAAAATCTTAAATGTCGGGTTACTATGTTTCAGTTTTACCATATTCTTCACAAACTAGGTATTTCTAGTTATAGCATGAATTTTTGTACCGGATTCTACAGTAACAATTGCCTTTTCTATTAGGTTCTGCTGCGTCCATAGAGCTTTAGTACGTGAACTAAACAGATCTATTAAATGAAATAACTGCTAAACGTATTGCCATTGTTTTATATACATATATATATTGTGGTGTTTCAAACATCAATTTGGATTTTTTTTTGGTAAATTGCGAAGATTTTGTTCATTTTTATAATTTTATTTAATTTTGTAAATATTTTTTTGAATTTGGTAATATTGCACAAAATATTTTAAGTTGGCTACAATTTTTGCAATGGAAGGGGCTTTTTTGCCGACGTTGAGACGAGAGCGGACGTGTTCCGCCACGCTCTCGTAATTTTTGAATATTTTGGCGAATTTTTGACATAGTTTTGTAAAATTGTGCGAATTGATTTATTTAAGTAAATAAATTGAATTGATTTATTTAAGTAAATAAATTGAATTGATTTATTTAAGTAAATAAATTGAATTGATTTATTTAAGTAAATAAATTGAATTATTTATGGTGAGAACTTTTATTCTTTTATTTGTGCGATTTGTCCAAATTGTGGGAGATTTGGATATTGATAATTGATGATTTGGATATTGGAAAAATAATTTATAAAATTTAATATAAAAATTTTGTTAGACGCCAATAATTTAAAATTATTTTATTTGGTGAGCTGTTAGATATTATTGGAAAAATTTTGGTGCCAGAACGAGGGGCAAAATAACTACAGCTCACTACGTCTTTTTAGAATCCCAACTGAGCTAGCCGGAGCAAAACCAAAGTGTAGGAGAGGTTTTATGAAGAATTAAGTTTTTTTCATAAAATATCACTACAATAATTACAGTACAGTCTCGGTAATCCGAACACACGCTAATCCGATCATCCAGTACCCGAACAAAAGCAGAAAAATTCAGAAAATAAAAGAAAAACTATTTGTGCGGACCACTGAGTTTTTCTTCTTGTGTTCGGATTACTGAATGATCACATTAGCGCGTGTGTTCGGATTTAGCGCGTGTTCGAATTATCGAGACTGTACTGTATATAGATTTAGAAAAACAATGGTATTGCTATAAGGGTAATCGCGACCATCAGTGGTTCCCATAACCCCACAAAATTGGTCGCAATTGCCCGATTTGACATGAAACTCTTGTTTTAAGTTAGAATTTTAATTTTGAAAATTTAAGGATTTTTGTTTTACGCTACTGAAAGAATATTGTCTACCCCGGTCTACCCTACCTTTTACACATCTGCACAAGGATGACCTCGTGTTTATGTTTGTTGTAGGGCTTAAGTAAATGAGCACGAAAATTACAAGCACACCTACAGATACATAAATTGATATTTTTTCTCGAGTGGGGTTACAAATTTCATGTCAATCACTTATTAAATAATGTTGGTGGTCTTCCTGGTAAAGGGTGGTAGTAGTACTAATTGAATATTCCAGAGCGTAATTTCAAAAATGATATGGTCGCCATTACCCGCTGGTCGTCATTACCACCCGCTCCACTATATAAACAAAATTGAAGGCAATAAAATATGTCTACAAAGTTTTGCTGTAAAAAAGGTTTTTGTATGACAAAATACGGCTTCAAAATGTTCAATTTACATTGGTAAACATATGGAGTGTCCGAGTTCTTATTCGAATCACTGTACAAACTAAACTAGATAACTGATAATATCCAACGTACGTGAGTGTAAGTTAAATATTAGGTATCTCCTTACATAGGTATAAACAGTGGCGTAACTACTAGTGTTCGATCGAACAAGGGCCCGGACATTAAAAGGGCCCGGTCGCTATCACGACCACATTTTTCATGTACCTAAGTATTTAAAATATGAAATATATTTACTGCCTGTTTCGTATTTTGTTGAATTGAAGTTAAAGCGGCATCAAGAAAGATTAAACGCACCAGCCAAAGCAAAACTTCCCATCTGGTGACGATTATAGTAATAAACAAATAAACTGTCACCCTTATATAGCAATTTAACAAAATACCGAAAAAAAAAGAGTAGGGTATATTTTGATTTTTAACACTACACTGCTAGTTTGTTGCAAGTTTGTTGTTTGTTAAGAAGTATTTTGTTTTTATAAATTTTTGTTAAGTGTGAAATAGTGTGGAGTTTTTAAGTTTAATTGTTTATTATGGAGTATAATTTATTAAAACCGTCAGGTATGTTATAATAGGTATTTCTTTAAATGTAAAAAAGCTTTAATAAAGCTATTTTAGAATTAGTACTACATATAAATATATGGGGGGGGGGGGCGCTTGAGTCAGAAACACAGGCCCGTAGCTGCCTTGTTACGCCACTGGGTATAAATATGTAGTTGCAATCACGGAACTTCAAGTCTCGTCATAAGCTGAATGTGCTAAAATGAATGTAGCTCAGACAACCGATTATTTGCAATAACAAATACAAACGATATGTGTAACAAAGAGAGAAATAAAATATCATGTCATCTCTACGCAATTAAAATTATTTTAAATTAAACGAGACTTGAAGTTCCGTGACTGCAACTTTACTTTTACGAGTTAAATTATTAATGAAGCACAAACAAATACAGTTTTCTTCAATTTGATTTTTTTAAAATTATTATTGCTAGATACGTTATACCGGGTGACCGAAATAGTTTGAAATTTTACATTAGATATCGTGTGGTTTTGAATCAATTTAGTTTACATTAGTTCATTATTATAACAGCTGATATATTTAATATTTACAAACATATATAACTTTGTACGCATTCAAAGCTCAAAACATGCCGAACACTTACTATAGGTGGCGCTTCACATTTTGTAAAACGTCAATACATAAGGAAAAGTATTGTAATTCAAAAATCGAAATTTTGGTATTAAAATGTTTCTTATCATGTCATCATGTCCTGATAAGTTTTTGATGAATTTTAGTTGAATGTTCGTCTGTAAGTCATGGTGTGGTTATGATATGAAAAGAAATTGTATCAATTGCACAGGTTAAACCACGCAACCAAATGTCATGAAATTCGGCATAAAAGTGCATCATAGTCAAACTTACAGGGCAGCTGAAAATGGTAAAAAAAAATAAAGAAAATAAAAACAGTTCAAGTGTCAATTACTTTTGGACCATCATTTTTTATACCCAAATTAAATGGGCAAAATTATACGATGTTTACATAGCCAATTTTTTAATTTATATTTGAATTTTTAACAATAACTAAAGAATAAAATATCAAGTGTAGGGAATTTTTATACACGGAAAGTAAATCTATTATGTTAATACTATTTTTATTCTCGGGCCCAATCAGAGGCGGGGAGGGGGGCGCTCGGGGATTTGTCCCCGGGGTTCGGAATCCCTCAAGGGCCCGGAAGGGCGAATTACTAAATAAATTTCATAAAAGTATCTTGAAAGTGTAAATAAAACTCTGTATATTGTATTAAACCAAAAATTAGTAGATTACTATTTTTTTAGCTAATTTTCCATATTTTAGATGTTTTGTGCGTAGTTTTTCTTGATAAAAATACGAAGTTTCATGTTTTGCTTTTTTTTCTTGTTTTATTTATGAAATTGGTAAGAAGAGCAGGGGGCCCGCGAAGTCTTGCCACGGGGCCCGACGTGGCTCTCGACGGCTCTGTTTATTCTTATAACAGGAATTAAAAAAAAAATCGGTTTCACATGTTATTTTCTTATGATCGGATTCAACATGTAAGGTCGGTTCCCGGTACATACAAAAAACTACTTTTTAGATGGAGAAAAAATGGTATGTCTCATTTGGATTAAAAGTGTCTTTGTTTGATGTGCAATAATAGCACGTGCGAGGCTCCTGGCGCGCTACCTCACAAATGCAAAAATTGCGTGTCAACAAAATTTCATATTTAATTCGAATAAGACAATATACTATTAATAATAAAAAAGAATTTTTTTTTTACATACAGAAAGATTGTATAATTTTCAACTGATTGCAATTTGTATCATATTTACTTACAGTGAGTGTAGAAAGTATTCGTCACCTCCTATATTACCAATGTAAATTACCCATTTTCAAACCGTTTTTTGACATATAAAAATCGCTTTTACAGCAAAACTTTTTAGACATTTTTTGTTAAAAATTTCATTGTCTTCAATTTTATATCTATACATTTTTCTATTTTGTCGCCCCGTTTTTGACTGGCAGCGACTTAAACAAGACTCTGAAAAATACAAAAAATATTATCATCTGTATCTCAGAAACGGTGTGACAAAATAGAAAAATGTATATAAACAAAAATGTAGGGACTAAAATTTGCAATAAAAACTACTTATACATTTTTTTATTTTGTTGCACCGATTTTGAGATACAGGAGACAATATGTTTTGTATTTTTTAGATTCTTGTTTACGTCGCTGCCAGTCAAAAATGGGGCGACAAAATAGAAAAATGTATAGATATAAAATTCAAGACAATGAAATTTTTAACAAACAATTTCTAAAAAGTTTTGCTGTAAAAGCGATTTTTATATGTCAAAAAACGGTTTGAAAATGGACAATTTACATTGGTAATATACGAGGTGACGAATACTTTCTACACTCACTGTACATTCTTTTACGTGTTACAATATTGAATATTATTTATTAATATAAAAACTGTTGCCATTTGAGTTTATTATTATTGACGAAGGTATAGCGTGAATCAAGTGTCCATTTTTAAACCTGCGTGCGATTAATTTATACTGAGAGGAACTTAAATTGTATTATGTGGCATGATTACGATATAAATCGATCCACGCAAGTTTCCAATCTTAAAGCAAAGTAGAATGTACTATGGTTGGTTATTCTAGCTCTATTAACCCTATATTGCACATAATTTTATTTTTGAAAAAAAAAATATGTGGTTCATTTTATAGTTTGTAACACGTAAAAAATATTTAAAAAAATTATTCGTCTTTATTTTCAAAAATATTCATCAAGTTTTGCGTGTTTTGTCTGAACTCAACGTCAAAATATAAAAGTAAGTAAACGAAAAGTAGGAGAAAACAAGGTATACATACCATCAATATGATGTAATCGAGCCACTGAACATCTTTTAACTCAAAAATTAGGCTTTCTAACAATATGACACACACTTCATTAAAAACGAGAAAAACATAATTTCAACCATTTTTAACATCGGTAGCTGATTATCTTCATTATCGATATGTTATGTGTTACAATCTATTGGTAGCCTGTCTAACTTGAAGAAGGATGTTCCTGGATAGGAGCATTGTGCATAGAAAGTTTATTTTTCTCGAAATAAGTATTTAATAGTATATTAAACAACAAGTTTAGTAAAGCAAAGTTTTACTAAACGAATTTAGCCTTTGAGTACGAGCGAGCGCAGCGAGCGAGTAACTTAAAAGCTAATGAGTTTAGTAAAAATGCTTTACTTACAAGGTTTGTTTATACTATTTTTTCGGATTTTGTGCAATATCTAGTGCCGTTTTTGAGTTATTGCTAATTCAAAATATTTCATAGTAGGTACTTGTGTAGGTTGTTTATTGACAGTGACATTACTATATAGTAAAGTGACTTTTCTATGTGGTAAAGTGCCACTTTAATAAATGATTTTGAATTGAATCCGAAAAAACTATGTAATGCTTGTATTCCCAAAAGGTGCAACTTAGGGTTAAAATTTGGCAATAATGCCGCAATACCTCCAATCATCGGTACACCAAATTTTAACGAAAGTGGGCATGTGCCCGAAGGCTTTTTTCACACAATTCCCAATGTCTCCATACTTAAGGTTTTTCACCAATACCACACAATTTTTTTGTTTTAAAGAAGAGTTCATCGTTCTTATCTTCACTAAAAAGGTTCTAAGTACCGCCCGACAAAAGTAAATTCTTCTTTAATGTACTATGTTAAAAAAAGCTACTGTAAAACTTGCGAAGTGAATGTCACGTCATATAATAATTATTAAAATTTTCGAATTACGTATGTCATACTTTACAAGCCATCTAACAAATTTTCGCAAAAAATAGATAAATTAAGGTTTCAGTTAATATTTTATGTAATTTTCTTTCTTTTACATTTGGCTTAATTGTTTTCTCACCAATACTTGTATTTTAAAACCTCGATCACCACACAAAATTTGATCTCAATCTATTTTGCAGTTCCGGAGATACGATGACATTTTCATTTTTTTTTCATTTATTTTATTGTGGTAGCCCTGGCCAAGATTTCTCTGCCAAAACCTTATTTTCACTACTAGAGTCCAACAGCCATATGTCGAAAAAGTTTGATTGCCATCGACGCAGAAATGCCGAAGAAAATCCAGGGACAACGACTTTTTCAGGATTTCGCAAAAAAAGTAATCTTTTTTTTTTCATGTTGAATTCCTGATTTTTATCAAATGGTTCAATATGCTGCCAAGTTCTGTGGGAGCAATGTTCCAACATACAAAATTTGATTGAGATCCCTTCAATACTTGATGAGTTATTCACTCTTGAAATTTCAACTTTGACAGCTTATAATTTTTGACAGATGACAGACAAAAAGTTAATTTTACCTACCTATTCTGGATAAAACTTTTCAAGGTCTTTAAAATAACCTATCACAAGTAAATATTGTTTTTAAAAATCTTGTGTTATTTTCTTGTAGTGGTACTCTTGATTGACAGATCGCGACGAAAACCTTATTTTCACCTTTCTACTGTGAACCCTACTACCATACCAAATTTCGTCGTGATTGGTTGAACGGTTTAGGAATAAAGCAAGAGACAAAATTTGACGACCGACCGACAGACTGACACAGAATTTTTTTTTTATTTTTTGCAAATCTTTACGTTTCTGAACACGGTGATCTCGAAAATGTAAAAAAAAAAATTTGAAATTTTTTTTCGATTACCTTACCTCCAAAAAAAAAATTTTTTTTTATGATTGGAGGTAAAATCTTGAAAATTTTATTTCAATTTTTAAAATTGTTAGAATGGAAAATATATTTTAAGTAGGTAGTATGTAAAAATTGAGAAATTTGAAAATAAAATGAGTTCAACTTACAAATATTAGTAAATAGTTAGAAATCAGTGTTTTTAATGTTCGATTAAATGAGATAAATCGAATTTGACATTTTTGGACAACAAATCTACTTAATAATATTAGAACTTCATATTTTCCAAGTTTCAACACTCGAACTATTTTCATATCTATTATAATTAAAAAATTTCAACTACTTATTTGGTTTTGCATTAACCCTTACTTGTCACGCTGGGGTGTAAAATACCCCAAGCCAACTTTTCGTTAATTTTAAGTATGTATACCTGAGAAAAGTGGGTTTATCGCATCATCTGTTAATTAGTTCTTTAGTTTTAGTTTAGTTAGTTTTTTTTGTAAAAAGTTGTCACTTTCTCGATATTTCAATTTTTTAATAGTATGTAATTTTATTTTTTTGCCATATAACCCATATCACTACAAAAAAATAGTTCTTGAAAGGTAATAAAAATATTGGCAACTTAAAATATTCAATAGATTACTTAAAATACCAAGTTTTATCGCTGGGGTACGATGCACCCCAGTGTGTCAAGTACGTCATTAAAGTGTGGCAAGTAAGGGTTAAGTTGATTGTTATACAATTTGGATACAATAAACGTTGCATCATTTTGTTCTAAACAAGATAAGTGCAATTAACTTATTTTACCGTTATTGACAACGAACTAGTTGTCTTACTTAAATACATAAATAATGTAATGGTTTAACCTGAATTAATAAACAAATTTTTCAATAAAAATATCATTTTTTAGAAGGGAAAGAAGAGAAATATTATAAGTTATAATATTTCCCTTCTTTTCTGAACTTTATTATCAGATTTCCATCTTCAGCAGTGCAATATTTATTATGACCTACTGTTTCGTTAAAATACAAATATTTTAATTATTTTGAAAAGAATACATCATAAGTAGATACTAAACTTACTTTTTTAATCAATTTTATAAAAAAATATAAGAGGTACAACAAATTACTTACAAATCCATCTAATACTGCTATTTTAACCCTTTCAGACACGAATTATGAAGGGGTTGTAGGAAAATATTCAAACTCAGTATGTGAACTTGTTTAATTTTTTGAAGATTTTTCATGTTTGTTAGATTACCCTAAGGTTCTCGAGTACTCAGATACCAACTGTCCTCTGTGTAGTGGACATGGTGATTTTCCGATCACGTTTATCGAAAATTTGAAAGATTTTATGAAAAAAACATTATTTTATGCACACAACATTATACAACGTAGAAAAAATATTACGTATTAAAAATTAAAAAGTATTAAATTCCAAAATCGAAATTTTGGTATTAAAATGTTCCTTATTATGTCCTGATAAGTTTTTGATGAATTTTAATTGAATGTTCGTCTGTGATGTCTGTCTGTATGTCAGTGTGTGGTTAGGATATGAAAAATATTAATCGTACACAACCAAATGTCATGAAATTTTGCATAAATAAGCATCATTACAGACCAGCTGAAAATGGTGAAAATTCGTTGAAATTGCGGAAATGATAAAAAATAATAAAAAACATTCAAGTATCAATTACTTTTGAACCACCATTTTTTATATCCAAGTTAAATGGGGAAAGTTATGCGATGTTTATATAGCCAATTTTTGTTGTTCAATATCTGGATCGTTGGTTACATGATTAATTTTTCTAATATATTCATATCCTAGACCAGGCCTGTCCTAGACTATCCTGAATCGTGATCTTCTGTTAGTGTAACTTTTTAAACATTTCGTAAATATATAAATAACGTAAATATTTGTGAAAATGCGTATCATGGGATGCTGGCCTAACAAATCTAGAATTTACAAGTAGTATTTGAGTATAAATAGTGTAGCAGCATTTAAAAAATCAGTCTGTTTTGTGTTGTTAATTACTTTTTAATCGATTTAAAATAATTTTTAATTAATATTTTGTTAATAACATTTTAACCAGCACCAGCAGTGTGGTAATTATAAGGTTTAAATCGCCATGCTATGAAGCGGGAGACCGCGGTTCAATGCTTGGTCGCACCGACTACACTGCTGTGATATACATAAAAGCCTAAGGTTCACCCATGGGCCAGGCATTTAGCAAGGTTAGCACCCTACTAGAATATATTATGCAAAGTGCTCAAAGGACCATGAATGCCAAGTGTAAATTTGGTACATCCCATGGTAATAACAGGACATACATGTATGTAGTCCTAAATTAACAGGAAGAATAATATTTTAAATCTCGACTTACCTATACTACGTGTTCTGCTTTTTATTGACGATCGGACCATGTTGAATAAATGTTAGGGATGATAGATGGGATTAAGGATTCTAACAATAAATGTTGATAAAGTTTGATATGAATTAAAATGCAAGCATAAGGTCACTTTACTTGTCTTATACTAGAAATTTATGTATAATAAGGCCTCGTAAATTTAATAAATTCTTTTATATTTAAAAAAACAATTTTAAAAAGTGATATTAAAATCTTGATATAGTATATAATATATATATATAAATAGTTAATATTGCCGAGGTAGTAAATTCGATTATATTAAGCACGTTTCAAAAAGGTATTATGGGGTAATTGGAAAAAATTGGTTTAACAAAAAACATAATAGATGTCGTCCAAATAGGCGACGCTGCCGTCGTCTAGAAGTTGGAGAATAGAGACGGCAAGCACGTGTGCCAGCCTCTCGGAACGACGTTGCCATGGACCACTCTGTAACAAAATTTTTTATATTTATTACTGTTATAAATTATGTTGTAGTAGGTAATATGTAATATTTATTTATACATTTACTTTTTTTTTTATTTTTTTTTTCAGGAAAAATCAAACGTTTTTAAATATTCTTACACGGATAAAAAGGATTTCTTAAATGAAGAATAAATATTTTCTTGAAATTATTTATTTCATTTAAAAATATAATTTCTTCGCGCAATAAAATATGCTTGTATTAAAAATATCAGATTTCTTCCAGAAAGAATATTTTTTTAGTTGAAATATTTTTTTCTTACAAAAAGAAAATATTTTCGTGCGGCTATTGAAAACAGAGAACTTCTTAATTCAAATAGTACTTATTTGAAGCAAGTAATTTTTTTTTCCGTGTATATTTTCGCGAGTTTGTATTTATGCGCTGATTTACCCCCTTGCTAATTTGGCTATGAATTCCTGAGCACTGATCCGTGCATAACACGCCAATATACGGTAGATGATGAATCAAACAAAGCCTAGAATTGGCTGACTTTTGTTCTAAGTAAATAAATATTCATATTATATATGGGAATATAAGGGAACTAACATGGGAAATTAATATTTTTTAAACTCCTGCTTCCCATTACAACTAGTAATTAAAAAGTATGAAAAAGGTACCAATTTAAAGAGATTTTTTTTCGCGTCCAAAGATCCCCAACACTTGATATTTTGTTCTTTAATAATTACAGTTTAAAAATCAATAATAAAATAAAAACAGAGTGCATTTAATAAAATTTTAATAGCTTGGTTTGAATTTAATTGACATTTTTTGCCATTGTTTGAATTTTTATTAAATGCACTTTATTTTTACCCCTAACTGTTAAAAAAAACACAGGGTCCCTATATGAGGTTAGTGTGTACAATATTTGCTTATATATACACCCATACACAAAATTGAACGTACACTCCTATGCTAGCATTGTAAATTGTGCCTTTTGAAGACATGTCTTCTCATATAAAAATCGCTTCTACAGCAAAACTTATTAAATATTTTTTGTTGAAAATTTCATTCTCATCACTTCTGTTTATAAACATTTTTCTATTTCAAATCACCGCTTTCGAGATACAGTGACTTAAGAGAATCTCTGTAAAAATTTTATGGGTAATAAAATACCCATCAGAGTAATGTATAAAATTTTTACAGAGGTTTTTTAAGTCACTGTATCTCGGAAACGGTATGACAAATTAGAAAAATGTATATAAACAAAAATGAAGGGAATGAAATTTTCAACAAAAAATGTTAAATAAGTTTATTTAGATAAAATGTTTTATTAATAATTATGGTAGTATTTCGTATTAATTGTAATAAAATGTCTAGTCGAAATGGTAAAAATTTTAACATAGCGTTTAGAAATATAAATTACATTATAAAATATGGACAAAATAACACAAAAATATAGTTGACTATACGGACTACTTTTCAAGACATAATTATGGCAAATTAACACTTTATTTCAAACAGTGTATGTCAATGTTAAATGAGAGACTTGACAGTTGACAGCCAATTCAATACCTATTTAAAATAAATACGATATTCGAAGTATCGTTGAATCGTAGTTTAATGCACTATGTCGTAAACCACCCAAATATATGCATAACTCGATTTTCAAAATTTTGAGGGTTACGCCTATTGACCTATGAAGTATCGATATACATTTTAAAGAAACAGAGTAATATACTTGAAAAAGGGTGAAATAAAATTAAAATTAAAATTTTTAAAAACCCCTGACTGTGAAAAGAAAAAAATAATTCAGGAACTTCTGACTCCTCAGTCTACATTTCAGATTTTGAGGTCAGGGGAAATCGAGAATTGTTAAGGAGCTGCTGAATAAAGATAGAAACGACGACGAGGAATGAAAGCAGGATGGTACAAAACCTAGCAGCCGAACCATCAACTGCTACAGAAATTAGAAAAACAATAATGAATAAGAAAAATAATAGAAGCTTTGGGGAGAATGGAATTAGGTCATAATTGATCCAATATGGAGGAAAATATGGAAATACAAAACTAATTTCGCAATTTACAGAGGAAAAGTTTTACAAGACACGGTTTACAAAATACTAGCATAACAAATATAAAAGAAAAAACAAACGATTTTGCCGAAGAAATTTTGGTGACTACCAGTGTGGCTTTAGAAGCAATCGACCTGTAATGGACCAAATATTCATCCTGAAGCAAATACACCTGAATTAAATTCTTTAAGAACATAAAGAAGAACTAGACATAATTTTCATAGATTTCAAACAAGCGTATATAGTATGTATATGACACGGTAAATAGAGATAAGCTGTAGTATACCGCAATGAGAACTTTGGGAATGTCGGATAAAATAACAAGGTTAACAAAGATAACTATCAACAGGACTAAAAACTACGTAAAGACCGCGAACAAAATATATAAGAGTTTTGAAGTTAAGAGTGGTTTGAGGCAAGAAGTCCTTTATCGGCGGTATTATTCAATTTGGTACTGCAAAAATAATCAGAGATAGTGAAATAAACACAAGCGGAACGATATAAATATAACCGCGTTGTACAAAGTAAATTACCACCCGTTAATCGGGGATCATTGTTCTCGTGATAAGCCACTAAATTTATCTACAAAGATTTTGTGAAAATTATAAAAAGCGTTTTTCATTAAATAAGATTCGATAGTTTCTTTAAATTTAAAGGTAGTCCAGATCTTTGACATTCGAGGGCAACAAATTAAAAAAAGCGAAACTGCAGTAGTAGTGTGCAAATGAAGTGTAACACTTTTAATTTGCATTTAAGCCGATTGTATTGCAAAAATTAGCTGAAATTGTTTATTTGTTTGAATTTTTATCTAGTAATAAATTAGTAAAGCATTTTTAAAATCCGAATAAAACAAGTTGCTCAAAAACGGCCAAAAAGGCCTTATATTTGTTTTAAAAAATTAAATTAATCTTTATAATTAGTAATCTATATAATTTATCAGTAAATCTCATCATATTCAATCGATTAATTATTATAAAGAGGTTACTGTCAGGGATTTGACTCCACGAATTTCACTTTTTCCTATATACCATTGGAAAGAGGACAATTTTTTAGGTATATTAAAAAAAAAATTTTCTTAGATTATCCATTAGTTTTCGAGAAAACGGATTTAAAAATCAAAATTTTCCACATGTTTAACATGTGGGTGGTTCACCCACCTCAAGCGTAATTTCTAAAATTTCAACGTCAAAACTTCAATCACTAGAAGAAGAAGATCAAAGTGTCTCCGGCACTACATGCTTCACAAGTCACTCCGCTACGCACACGCGTGTTGTACCTCGATAAGTGCGGGCTATCTAGTCAAGGTGGATTGGGTTCAGGAATGTTTTTAATGAGTTAGCGTCTGCCAAAACGGCCCGAAGCGGAGGGGACCGGAGCGGAGGGGACCGGAGCGGTGAGGACCGGAGCGGTGAGGACCGGAGCGGTGAGGAACGGAGCGGTGAGGACGGAAGCTGAGGGTAGCGTAGGGTCAGTTTTGGTTGGCGCAACCACGGCAAATCACGGATCTACCGTAAAATGACTGAATTAAATTAACTTAATTTGGCTCCTCCCACTAGTTTTTATATGGGATTTCATATGTAAAATTTTCGATCTTTAAATGCGGTTTTTCGAAAACTAATGGATAATTCAAGAAAAATTGTTTTTTAATATGTTTAAAAAATTGTCCTCTTTCCAATGGTGTATAGGAAAAAGTGAAATTCGTGGAGTCAATTCCCTGACAGTTCCCTATAAAGATTACTAGAGTTCGTGCCAAATAGAAACAGAACAGTCAATCATTATAGTTGGTAACATTATTTTTAAAACACAACTATTGCATTTTCTATGAGTGCATACATACAGTCGTGCTCAAATGTAGTCGGCCACCTATAGATTTTTAAGTTTTAGGAATTTGGAAGGCTTTTTAATAAAACTAATTACAAATATAAATTGAAAATATGTTTTTATTAATAATTTTTAATATTTGGTGGCACTACCTTTTGCCTTAAGGACGCTTTTAATGCGATTAGGCATTGTAGCTACTAATTTGTAGCACACATCAGGGGTAATTTTTGCCCATTCTTCAAATATTGCCTGCTTTAATGCCTCTTTTGTTGGAGTTTTATAACGGGCAACCCTCTTCTTCAATATCGCCCATAAATTTTCAATGGGGGACAGGTCAGGACTTTGTGGCGGCCAATCCAAAATGAGAATTTGATTTTCTGTAAACCATCGCTTTGTTTTTTTTGAAGAATGGCATGGTGCATTGTCCTGCTGAAAAATATATTTTGGGTTATCTTCCTCAAATAATTTTACTATTGTAGCCTCTAAATGGTCCTGTAAAGTCTCGATGTAGGTGTCCGAGTTCATCCTCCCTTCGCAGATTTTCACTTCGCCGACGCCCCTGGCCGACATTGAGCCCCAAATCATAATACTGCCACCCCCAAATTTAACAGTGGGCACAACGCAAGCAGGGTCAAACTCTTCCCCCACCCTTCTCCTTACGTATGTAGGTGGATCCAGGCTGACGATAAAGCTGGAAAGTAACATTCAAAATTAATATTAAATATTAATGATTAATAAAAATAACTAAAATAAGTGTTTAAGGTCCAATTATACAAAAATATTATGTAAAAACATTATAAAATACGTACCTCTATGTTGCTTTCGTCTGACCAAATTACCTTTGCCCAGTCGGCAACATTCCACTTTTTGTAATTTCTTGCAAATTGAAGTCGTTTTTGAATGTGCTGCTCAGTCAAAAGGGGCTTCTTTCGAGCTTTGCGACAGTGTAGCCCCTTTTCCTTCAACCGCCGTCTAACTGTTTGAGATGATATCTCGACCCCACATTGCGCCCTTAGATCACGTGTTAAATCTTTTGAAGTTTTCCTTCGATTTTTTAGTGACAATCTTTCCAAAATGCGATCTTGTCTGGGTGATGTCACACGTTTTCTTCCACTTTTAGGCTTATTTTCTACAGAACCAGTCTCAGCCACTCGCCTCAGGCAATCTTGAACCGTCGCACTCGAACACTTCAATTTTAAAGCAATTTTTCGTTGAGACATACCTGTCGAATCCAAAAAGACAATCTGACTCCGAAGAGCAACACTTAAATGCGGCCGTTTTGGCATGATGTTGTTGCTATCACTTTACAATATTAAACTAAAAGTTAAATTTGTAAAAATTTCACCCTTTAGATTAAATAACAATACCGTTATCGACAGGTACATGTAAACTGTAATATTAAAAATTTACATTATTTCAAAAATGTACCTTATTTTACCGCCCTTTGGTGGAAATTTAAATTTTAATCTCATTAAAGGGTGTCAGGTATATGTATATGTAGCATTCTTTTATAAATTCGGAACGGCTTAATACTTATGACAAAATCTTAGGGTGGCCGACTACATTTGAGCACGACTGTATAAGCGAGAGAGTTGCATTGCCTCTTAACCCAATAACGCCCAAAACTCTACTGCTGAACAGAATTTGTTGAAATTTTGAAAATTGGTTAGAAGTTGTATAAATAACAAATTTATAAAATAATTTCAAATTTTTTTTGTTTAAATTTTTTTAATTTTAATACTTTAAATATTATCAAGATTAATATTATTAACAATATTATCAACAATAACTATTATAATATGTCAATAACATCAACTATATCAATTATAATATGAATAGAATGAATGGATTCACCCGGTGTACTCATACGAGTACATCAGCTTACAACACCCTCAAAATCACACAATTATTAAGAATACTTAAGTAATAACACCTACTCACCTCGAAATAGGTATTCTTGTAACTAACCAACACAAATATTTATGAAAATATTGCGAAGAAACCAGCACAGAAAAAAATATATAAATACGTTTGCGGTCGAAAAATTTCACTAACTTTAAGAGCCCTTGAGGTTCTATAAAATCAAACCAATCCTGCAGAATTCTCTGGAACTCATGCACTGGACCCTATTAAGTAGTGCTACAAGATTGGATTGGTTAATTTCAATTTGGTACAAAAATTAGAGTACTAAATATACCTGTACTTAGACGAGTACAGCAGGCCAGTTAATGGGTTAATATATGGAGTATCGAAGTATTTATAGAACCTTCCATAATATAGTCAACCAGTTCAGTAGTCGCAAATATGAGGTGAAAAGGTGTTTAAAATTCATGTCAATTGTTTTTAAAAATATAATACATGTCAAGTGTTTATATGAACACTGGCGTACCAAACTAAAACAATTCGTAACATTTTCAAGAAATTCACGGCGCACTACTGAGTGACTTAGTGTTCTTTAAGTGGTTGGAGATATTTAGGAAGTATAGCCTATGATGATTGACGGTTCTGTTTCTATTTGGCACGCACTCTATATTGTATAATTCCTACAATTAAACTACAATTACATACAAACGAAGTAATGTTTATAATAAAATAATTAATTTACTTTCCCAGATTTACTGAGAAATTATACAGATTACTAATTATAAAGATTAATTTAACTTTTTAAAACAAATACAAGACCTTTTTGGCCGTTTTTGAAAAACTTGTTTTAATCGGATTTTAAAAACGTTTAGGTCCAGTATTTCAGTTGCTAGTTAAACTAAATCCAAGGTTTAAACTACGTTTATAGCTACCTGATTGGTCAGATATTGAGTTTAAACTCTGATCGTAGCTTAAACTACAACTGAAATGTGGGCCTTACTATTTTATTAAAATAAACAATCTAACAAATTTTCAAAATTTTATTTTGTGGTAAAAGAGTCATACCTACTTAAGTGTAATTAAACAATTTCAGCTCATTTTTGTAATATAATCGGTTTAAATGCAAATTAAAAGTGTTGCAGTTTATTTGCACAGTACTGTATACTGTATATGTAAGGCAATGTAAAATTATTAAGCTGTCTGAAGTGATTACGGCAATCTTTGCGATAAGCAATCCCCCAACTACGCGCAGTGCCCGCCTACTAAGGAAAAAAGGCCCTAAACAGATCCGAAGAGTGATCCCATACCAGGATACCACATGGTAAGCCATCACCAGTACCGTCCGTAAAAGAACCCCGGCCACAGTACACAAAGTAAAGACACCAGACACCACTAGCTATACGAGCATAAACACTGTCGATGTGAGAATTCCAGGTAAGTCCAGAATCAATTTGTAATTGAAGAAAACTAGTCTAGTCCATAAATGCATTACGTGCTTTAGAACGCAAAATGAATGGAATTCTGGTGGTTTTTTCTTTGTTAAGTTTAAGCGCGTTATTAGAGAACCACTTTCTCACTGATGTGCGCACTTCCGATAGCCCGATCGAGGTTACGGCCTTGACTCGATACATTGGTATCGTCCACGTAAAGAAGAGTATTCGTGTCAGTCATAAATGAAGGAATTTAGTTTACATAATATAGAGCGAAGAGTAGAGGACCTAGAATAGAACCTAGGAATCCAGCGCGCCATATTTGTATATTAAAACTAAGTTTCTCAGTTTTAAAGTAGATTTTATAAGATAAAACAAACCAAATCTGTTCCTCCAAGTTCTATCTTTATTTTTGTACACCAAATGAATTGTGACAGTGTGCATTGTCACGTATCGCACACTGATAATTACGCCACTGTTTTTATTTTTATCCAGAATAAAATCAGAAACACCACCAAATATTTACGTATTCCTCAAATATATGAATTAAAAATATGAAACTAGAGTACTTTTACATGAAACATATATATAATACTATAATCTTTTGTCCTGGCATTTTCATGGTAGATTTTCAATTGATACTGACTCGGAATAAAAAAGCTTATTACTTATTATTCAGTATATTTATGAAAAGAATTTACATGTTTCTGTCAACCAACCCACATGCTAGGTCCTATATTAATATTATATTTTAGGTAAATCTGAATCTATATTTAAAACAAAACTCATCATCAGTCGATTAAATGCAAAATAAATACGTAACATAGCTACAACAGTCAGTTTTTTTATTAATGCATGTGGGAAATATCACGTGCGTTTATTGAGAATATTTCACAAAATTATTGAACTGCTACAGAATGATACCAACCTTATTTTCACATCTTATTATTTATTTACATACAAGTATGACATAGCCTTTAGAACCTTAATTCACAATAATAAAAATAATATAAATTTATAAAAATCAATCAATTATTATTATCACTATTAACTAATAATAACCATCATATATGACCGAAGCGATATTCACTTGTTTGAATAGTTTTATTATTAACCCTAGTATCTACATACCAATCGTTAAATATCTGCTTGATGTGCTGCGCTAGTGTACACAAGTGCACAACAGCGGGGGCCAATAATTGCACCAAATACTTTTCATTTAAACATTATATCTTTTGCAAATTTTTTTAAAATCTATTTTTACATTAAAGATAATGTCTTTATTTCCAGGTCAATTTTATGGTCTCACCTTGATACTCTCTAATTTCGCGTTGCATGATCGTCAAAATTGTTTGCCTATTGATGAAAATTGTAGCGCATTATCTCATTTAAAATTCTTTCTAATTAATTTTAAGTTGGTATTCTAGTCTAGAAGGCCGAATTTCGGGCGTTTCTTTGACGGTCGATAAAACAAAAACAATAAATTAATATTTTAACTATACATTTTTTTTATTATTTATTTAGGTATATTTAAAAAAAATCACAAAAAAATTTCAAAAAAAATAATATATATTTCACAAAGTTATACGCTGTTAAAGTAGAGGGAAAAAAGATTGCTTGTCACAAAATCTCAAGTTGTAATTAACCGATTTTTTTGAAATTTGACATGAATGTTCTTGATATATCCCTCTATGGTAAGGAACTAACAAAAAATTTTAATTTTCAAATTTTACTATTTTTTAAAAATTCGGAAAAGTTAAAAAATAACTGAAAAAAATGTATTGTAATACAATACGTAGAAAACCAATAATTCAAAAAATTAAAAAAGACATAATTATCACATAACAGGTTTGGATTAAAAATATTTGAAATTATGAAAAATTCATAATACGATATAACGTTATTTCACGGTTATTTCCGATCTTCAGTCGAATGTAATGAATAAATTGAAAAATAAGAACAATATTCGAAATAAACAAAAAAGAATTTAAAAATAATGATTAAAATGCACAAAATTTACTTACCACAAAAAATATCAAATCTGAACGTTGTCACGTGTAGAAATGAACAATTTAAAATAATTTGAACTAAGAAATTCTTAAAACTAGGACTACTTAGTGTGAAATCCGAAGCCACTGCTCCCTTAGTTTGATTTCTAAAAACTTTGAAAAAATTCAAAATTTAAAAATTTTTACCACGTTTTTAACCGTAAGGTGTATAAACTAGAAAATGACCCCAAAATAAAAATTTTAAGTAAATTTGTGGTATATATAGTATTTATGTATTCTACAATACGTAGAAAATCAATATTAATTAAAATTATTAGCTCTTGAAAATACAATAAATATGATTATCAATAACGAGCTACAAGATACATTTAAATCTTAATGTATGGATTTCGCAATCCTATACGTTTAAAATTATAAAAAAGTATATTTATGATTGAAAGTGCTTACTGTTAATAACCACTAACCACTTACCACTTTCAATCATAAATATACTTTTTTATAATTTTAAACGTATAGGATTGCGAAATCCATACATTAAGATTTAAATGTATCTTGTAGCTCGTTATTGATAATCATATTTATTATATTATTATTAGAAAATCAATAATTTAAAAAATTAAAAAAGACATAATTATCATATAACAGATTTAGATTAAAAATATTTGAAATTATGAAAAAATCATAATACGATATAACGTTATTTCACGGTTATTTCCGGTTATATTTTGGAAGTTATGGTAAGTCAATTTTGTGCATTTTAAACATTATTTTTAAATTCTTTTTTGTTTATTTCAAATATTTTTCTCATTTTTCAATTTATTCATTATATACGACCGAAGATCGGAAATAATCGTGAAATAACGTTATATCGTATTATGAATTTTTCATAATTTCAAATATTTTTAATCCAAACCTATTAAGTGACAATTATGTCTTTTTTAATTTTTTGAATTATTGATTTTCTATGTATTGTATTATTCTTATATTTTTTTTAATTTAACCATAAATACACATTACATAATAATATTAATACCATTACTTAAAATTTGTATTTTGGGTTCATTTTCTAAATGTATTGTGGTGTTTCAAACATCAATTTTAATTATTTTTGGTTAATTAAGATTTTGTTTATTTTTGTCATTCTGTTTAATTTTATAAATTATTTTTGAATTTTTCTAAAGACGCGCGTAGATTTTTAAGTTGGCGACAATTTTTGTAAAGGAAGGGGCTTATTGCCGAGGTTGGCACCGAGAGCGGACGTGTTCCGCCACGCTCTCGTAATTTTTGAGCATTTTGACCAGTTTTTGGCGTATTATTTCGTAAAAGTAATTGTAAATTTGTGAGATTGAGTTTGTTTATTGAATAAATAAAACTATTTTTTGCACGATCGGACTATTTTGTTTATTTACTAATAGTGTTTCTATGACAGTAAGTTGATTTTACTGGTTGCTAGGACTAAAACGACGGTAAGTAATTTACTTACCGTTTTTAAAACGGTAAGTATAATAAATAAAATTTCAAATAAAAACACGATTTATTTGAAATTAAATGTACAGTTGTTACAGCTAGAAATAGAAATCGATATAGTATTGCTTTTTTCGGTATTTGTATTAACAGAAAATGCCCGTGATATAGAAGCACCAGTTGACGATTGTGGTATAGTATCATCAGAAACGCTGCAAGGTGATTCATTATCATCATGCAGAATCTTTTCTGAAAATTGATTTTTGTTCTGAAGAGAATCTTCTACATAACTTTCAGCCACAGTCGAAGATTTCCATCCTCCATGTCTTTTTAGTCCTAAAACATCTACACCTTTATTGGCTAATAATGTGGCTGAAGTACGTCGAAACGAGTGACCAGTGTAATTGACTACATTAATTTTACAAATGACACCATTTGTTTTTCTTTTGTAAATAAAACCACGGCAACAGAATTAATTCAAATTTTTTACCTACTTCATAAATAGCTACAAATGCCAATGCACTTTAGATTTGACTTAAAAAAAATTAATTATTTTTTATATTCATTTCGATCGTGCAAAAAATGTTATAACCATCACGAACGGTATGCAATTTACCGGTTTCCGAAAATATTGGAAACTTCGCTCCGCTACGCGTCGCTCAGTCTCCAAACATTGTCGTCAACCGGTAAATTGTACATACCGTTCTAGATACTTAATATACTATTACCAAAGTAATTTTTGATTTTTGTTTGATTTGGAAGTCGTCCGAAGTTGAACGAGATTGAATTTATTTGGAGGTTTGAATTGGATTTGGATCCATTAATATTTTTTTTGATGAAGAAAGATTTGGAAGATTTGGAAATTGTAATTGTTTTTTTACGAAAATTTTATTCGTTTAATATTGAAGGGAAAGTTAAATTTGGATGTGCACGTTGCACCTGGATGATAAGATGCGCTCACAATCGCCGTTCCATTTATTGAATTTGAGAAATTTATTTAAAAATGAATTTAATAATTTAATTGTATTTTGGAATGTTTTCTTGAATTATTTTGGATTGAAGAGTCTTAATTCACCGCATCTTTTTGGTATCCCGAAATTGTTCTAACGGAAAAGTCGGAACTCACCCTGAAAAGTCTCCAGCCTACGACTTGTAAAGCCGAAGGGATTATTGAATATTTGTTGCTAGTTCCACGATCAACAGCAAATATCATTATAGTATTAAGGTACCTCTTTTGTGAGTAGCCGATATTTTGCGAGAAGTTTTTTTTTCATTTTTCTTGCTTCCCACCATATGAAATTTGTACTGATAAAGAATCTACCTTGCTTTTATTTTTGAGATGACCACAAGGGTAGGAATCGTGACAAGATGGACACGCTCTTTTTTATTTCCCCTCTACTTCAACAGCGTGTAACTTTGTAAAATATATAGGTACTCTTTTTTAGCGGCATAAATAAAAAATTCCTAACGCTAACCAAAGATCGACCGAGAAATCTATTTTAACGATCTAAATAAAAACAACATTGTTTCTTAATATTGCCAATATTATCTTATTTAATTTATTTGTTTTGTTATCTTCTGATATCTTTGACGGGTGGTATCTTCATTAATTGCCGTTACTTCTTCTTACTTTTTCTTTATCCAATTATTCTTCTCCTCGTTTTACTTTTTATATTTCTCTTCGTCGTTTCTCTTCTTTTTCTTTCGGTGCCTTCTCATCAAAAGAGGTTTGCGATAATTATGGAAAACTCTTCTCTATCGTCTACTAGTCTTATCAGTCCCTCAACACTCAATCCCATCCAATCTCTAATATTTCTCATCTATCTTGCTTTCCGGTCCGCGTATTCCCTCTATTTTACCCGTGATTATAAGTTGTGAAAGCTCGTATTTGTTACTACGAAGTATGCGGCCTAGTTAAGATGTTTTTAGTTGTTTTACCGTTAATAACAATTCTCGATCTTTCTGCATTCGTTGTAGAACCGTGTTGTTAGCTATTCTATCCGTTCAAGGGATTTTTAACATTTTTGTCGAAATATACCCACATTTCAAATGCCTCTAATCTTCTCATTATATTCACCTTCAGCGTCCAAGCTTCCATACTATTAAGCAAGACAGAGTAAATGTAACATTTTACCATTCGATATCGGAGTTCTCCTTGTTTTTCTCTCCTCTTTGTTTTTCTTCTCAATAATCATGTCTGTGTCTTCGGGTTTTTCTAACCAAAAATATGACATGCTGTAGAAGAAGCAACAGCTTTTCGGCTTTTTATCAGGGTACTGAATGAGTTAGCCGAACATAAGAAATTAACATGTTAAAACTTATTCAAATTCCTGTTTCCCTAATTATTTTAGAGCAAAAATAAAAGACACAAAAATAATGGAGAAATAATATAAACTATGAATGATAAGATCATTAGATTTTATCTGGCTTTTACTTAAAAAGTCAAAATATACTTTTGAAATTATTAAAAATTTCATTTGTCAGACTGGCCATGTAACTTTCCAAGGTAATTATTTTTGAAAATGAAAATTAAATTGAACTTATTGCATGGCCAGTCCGATATACGAAAATTTTAACAATTTCTGCCTGCCTCGTCAGGAGTAATAAATAGATAGTATATTATACAACATCATGGGACTTAAGGTGCTACTTTTCACCCCGCGTGCGAAGGTATTTGCACGAGGTGTTAACCGAGTGCAAAAATCGCAAAATTTCAGATCAATAGCGCGCAATAATGGCGCGGGAAATTAGTATATTGTTTTATTAGGATGGAAAGATTAACTTTTCCTGCCCAGCGAGTTTTTTCATTTGCGAGGTGAGTGGAACGAGCCTAGCGAATGGAAAACTTGCGTGGCAGGAAAAGTTACCTTTCCATCCGAATAAAACATGTTACTTTTTCTCCAAACGAACAAAATTCAAAAATAAATTTCAAAATTAGCAATAACTCGGGAACGGCGCTAAATATCAAAAAACTGAGCAAAAATCAGATCGATCGCGCGCAAAAAATTCGAAAGGTAGATAATTTTAATCGGTCTACCAGTTTTAATTTAATCAAATTGTAATAAATATAAACAAAAGTAAGATGACATTTTGATTTAATCTGTCAACTATTTTCAATTTATGTTGGTAATTTTTAAATTGAATTCGGAACTGTCAACTTCAATTGTGACATTTATTAAAATTTTAGGTTAAAAGATCAAAATGTTTATTTATTTGGTTAAAAATAAAATTTTAAGTTGGTATATTTAAGGATTTAAATATCAAAGTCAAAGTTTATATCTATTTATTTTTAAATTACGCTCTAAAATTTTATATTTGAAATGGTAAATAAATTTAAAATAATTTTTAGAAAAGGTAGGTACCAAAATTACTCAATTTTATTAAAATAATGTCACATTTCTAGTTATTTTTTTTCCTGCCGCCGACGGTTTACTTTCGAAAAAATCTTTACGCCACGTGGTTTTATGTATGTCGCTAAGAAAAAGTTTGACTTTCGTGTTTAAAATTGATAATGAAACAGCTGACTTTCGTGACGTTTGGAGAGAAAAAAAGTATTACTTTAGTCCCGCAAAAGCGGAAGTAAAGTGAGCACTTATTTACTCCCGGAATTGTGAAAAACAGTTTTTAGTCCTGACGAGGCCCACAACAAGTTTGGGCGAAACGTAGACCGTTACACAGAGTTTAATTAAAAAAAGGTCCAAAATCCCGAAAAAAGTAATAAGAATTATTAAAATACGGACGAAAATAATTATTTCACAAAAATTCAGTTGTTTCAAACCTTCGTAAAGTTATTCGCAAAGTGTATGCCGTATGTGCGGTATAGTCATATTCATATTTTTATATATTTTCCTCTCTTTCTACATATAATACCTATATGTCTTTTATGAATTCGATGGTAATTAATAGTGTTACGAAACTGTAATGGTTAATTATATTTGAAGATTCACGTATGATGACTCATCTGTGATGATTCATGCATGATGATTCACATGTGATAACCTGTTGTTATACTGCTGAGTTTGCTGTCTAGAATGTTCCAGAAAAGCTATAAAACTTTATAGAAATACCTGGAAGGTTGTGGAACATTCTAGAACTAAGCGTTTGAATATAAATAGCAGCACGATTTGCTGTGGAAGAAGTTGGCGATGGGTTTTCTACTCGTTTTGCCTAGCCATAGGTCATACTTTTACTTAGAAACATTAACTCGAAGAAATCATACTACCTCGGTAAATATTATATAGGAACGAGGCCTATAAATAATATGTAAAATTATTTTTGTATTATCTAATATAAAATGTAAAATAGTTATATAAAATAAAGAGTTGAAATTTGAATTTGATTTGTGGAAGAAGTTCGAGTTGGGACTCGGAACAGTGAACATAAATATCGTGAAAATAAATAGTAGTGGAAATAAATATACCGAGTGTTAAATACAATGACTTAATTGAAATAAATATAGACTTACAGCTATACACAAAATTGAACGTACACTTCAAAAAATTATAATTATTTGCCTATAATTTAGTAATATTAAAGTTAATTAAAATTATTTATTATAAATGAGACTTACTAATATTTCTAATGAGATACTACGTTGAAAAAAATGTATATAAATTGCATTTTCTTTATCAATTTCTAAGAAATTCATGCTTACTGCATAAAATGTGCACACAAAATTGAACGTACACCTACTACAACTATAAAATTTCCACGATGCAAAACTGCGGATTCAGTTTCATTTATTCAATGTGTACGTTTCATAGTGGTTGGTAATCTGACGGATACAATATTTTATCAGAAAAATTTAATTTAGTAGGGTTTTTAATAAAATGGGTCGTCACACAAAAGAAACTACATTAGCAGAGAGGAAAACCATACTTAAATTAATTTGTGAAGGAAAATCTTTACGTGAAACGGGAAGAATCGTGGGTAGAAGCCATTCTACCATCCAAACAATTATAAACAAATATAAATTTGAGGGCACTTTAATAAATAAACCAGGAAGAGGTAGAAAACCGATATTAACAGAGAAGAATAAAAATTTTATAGTCAGAAAAATCAAGGAAAATCCAAAAACAAAAGTATCAGATATCACTGCAGATGTATCGTCTATCATTAATAAAACTATTTCTCTTGAAACTGTCAAAAGAGTTCTTAGAAAACAAGGATATAATGGCCGAGTTGCGAGGAAGAAACCGTACATTTCAAAAATAAATAGAAGGAAAAGATTGAAATTCGCTGAAGAACACATAAACAAGGGTCCCGAATTCTGGAATAAAGTAATATTTAGCGATGAGAGCAAATTTAACCTATTTGGTCCAGATGGAAGAACTTTTGTGTGGAGAAAACCTAATAAAGAATTGAATAAAGAAAATTTATCCCCGACGATAAAACATAACGGTGGCAATGTAATATTGTGGGGGTGCATGGCAGCTAGCGGTGTTGGAAATATAAGCTTTATTGATTATAAAATGAATAAGTATAGTTATTTGAATATTTTGCAATCAAATTTGCATCAAAGTGCTGAGAAATTGGGTCTACAGAATAGCTTTTATTTCCAACATGACAACGACCCTAAGCATTCTTCTTATCTCGTCAAGGAATGGCTACTCTATAAAGCACCAAGAATGTTGCAAACACCTCCTCAATCACCCGACTTAAATCCCATTGAACATCTATGGGAAGAATTGGGAAGAAGAATTAGAAAATCATCGATAACCAGCAAGTCAATGTTGAAAAGTGAATTAAGTAAACAATGGGTTAAAATTCCTGCCGAAGTGACTGCGAAATTGGTGAATTCTATGCCAAATCGCTTGCAAGCAGTTATTAAAGCAATATTAATTTTCATGTTAATCAAACTAAATGATTTATTTTCTTAAGTGTACGTTCAATTTTGTGTTGCTATTTTATCTTATCTTTTAAGTTTTTGTATTTTTATTTTAGTTTTACTTCAAAATTTTAATATTTTTACTATTAATTATCAAATTTAATGATTTCTGTAAATATTGTAATAAAGAAAATTTTTAATCAAAATAATATTTAAGGATTTAAATGCAAATATATATAGTTTTCATGAGTGTACGTTCAATTTTGTGTATAGCTGTATGTGATTGTAAATAATTGTAGCGTAATTTAGAATTAAGTGTAAATATTAGTTAGTAATTGTTCTATTATTGTTAACTTTAAGTGTTTTTAACTGTAATTATAATTTAGCCCTTTAGCAATAAATAAACGTTTAATTTTCGTTACAATAGTTTATTTTAGCATCAATGAGCAGTTATTCTCATTGTGCAAGTTTCAACTTTCACAAAGTTATTTAAAAATATTTGGTTTGCGGAAGGGGGGAGGGTGTCATTTTACACCCTTTTACTTAGAATTTTTTGATGTGATCGAAGGCAACAAATAGTGTTTTATTTGAGTTCCAATGAGCTTTTACCCCTATCGTTTGGATATATTTTAAATATAACATTTTGATCTTTCCGATCCGCACCCGAACTCAATTTCTCCGCACTAGTGGTAATTAGTGACATATTTATAGAACTCTTTCATTAACTTAGCATCAGGATTCAAGTAGCGTTCCCCTGTCTCTTTACACATTTTTTAATATACCATACTAATGGTGCCATTTCCTTATACAGTAGAACCCCTCTATAACGAGTACCGGTTATAACGAAAAATCAGCTATAACGAGTAAATATTTGGTCCCTTGACTTTTGTTTACATGCTAAGCTGACTGTTTATAGCAAAAATGTACAATATAAGGACTTCCTAAGAACTTTACTATTATTACTAACTACTACTCAAGAGTTCTAAGAACTAGCTATATAATAAGGCTTATAGAAAGTTCAATTACTACTTATAGCAAAACCACATTGTGGAATTCTCACAAATAAATATGCCAATAAATCAATCAAAAACAAACGATTATCTAAATACGTATTTAATTAGAAATCTAATTTAGTATGTACGGATTTACTCGTCAGGCAATAAAACCCGCAGCTTCATTAGTAATTATTACAAACTTTAAAATTAAATTAAAAGCGACAATGAATTTTTAACGGCAAAAGTATTTATACAGCTTTCAAAGAACCAATAAAAACATAGTTAATGTTTCTTTAATAAAACATGTAGTACGAAGGAAAACTTTTAGCAAGGTATAGTTAGGTAGTAGGTACATACAATAAAAAAATAATCAACGTACTTTATAAATCAGTTTTCTAATAAAATCAATACTATACCTACTTCTAATAGCATTCTAATACTAGTACGATACGTATGAACGTATAATAAGTAAAGTAATGAAGTAAATTAAGTAAAATATTTTTTATAAAAGATTTTTTGTATTTTTTTGGCAAGAAAAATTGCATCCAAAAAAATTAAGATTAATACAGTGCACTGGAGGAAATATGAATAACCTCACCCATTTTTTTTTAAATAACTCAAAGTAATTACCATCTTAATTGATCTGTATAATTTTATTTCAACATAAAAAATATATTTTTATACTTACTTATTGTTAGTAATTTAGTATTACAATAATTATTTTAATTATTATTAATTAATTATTTTATTTAAAAACTCAATTATTGGGTAGAAATTGGAATAGCCTTAATCATTAATTTTTGGAAATATATGAGTTTTACATATTACCTACAAAACTGTGAGTTTCATTGCATGATGAGACAGTCGAAGCACGACAATTGCAGATCAACGCGACTGTTGGTCAGAAACGAATTGGTTTCTTCCCGCTTACTCAGTTATAAAGCTATCGTTTTAACCGTCAACTTATCTGACAGTGACAGTTTTTATATTTTATGAAGGTTAGGTTAGTTAATGAAACTCACAGATTCAATGCAGATAATTGCTGCGTTCTATTTACCAAAATCTAAGTTAATCTAACCTAAGTAGAGGGGGAAAAATCTAAGTTCGAACTTAGCATTTTACTTGTTTGAATTATAACCTAACCTTAAACAATTTACATTACTATGTTATTCCGTATATTTAAACATTATAAATTCATAACTTGCGAATATTTGACATAAACAATAACTTAGTTAAACTTAGGAACTAAGGTTGATATTCAGGTACCTACGAAACAAGCAAAAAATCTAACTTCCCCTCAAATGCTTAGTTGTAAATAGAACGCAATTTTACTAAGTTCATACTTCAACTTAGGTTAGATTAACTTAGTTTTTGGCAAATAGAACGCAGAAATTATCGATGGTCCAATTCTATACAGCAACAAGTCCAAATTTAAAATTTAAAAACTAAGTTCTTATTTTTATATCTAATTATCGCAAACGTTGGCATCATCAGGCGATGAACTAGAAAGAAAATTAAGAGAATCCATTAAATATTGTTCGGGTTGTTGGGGCAGGTACTTTGAAAAGGAAGGGATTATTTTGAAAACGATTAGAAAAAGGGAGGACTAGGTGTACAAAATAAGCGCTCTAATAGGTTCAAATAAAAGCGGGGTAATTTATTTAATATTGTTTAATATTGGTGAGTTATTTAAATCCGATTGACTATTTAATAACAATGATGAATGTTTAATTTATTAATTTCTCAAGTTTCTAAAATTTTAATTTTTTACTTTTGGGAGTTATAGAAGTTCCATGTCCCCGGCACCCCCACCTCAAAATATTGAAATCGGACTTGGTGCAATCGTTTGTACTTCGTTTGAACCTGTTTGTTTATTATAATATTTAATATTATAATTAATTATAATTATAATATACAGTACAGTCTCGGTAATCCAAACTAATAGAAACCTGGCCTCATTCGGATTACAGAGAAGTTCGGATTACTGGAGCAAGTTAAAAAACGAAATTTTTAGAACTATTTTTATTTTAAAAATAAACAAACCTCAAAATAAATACTATACATAGTACATATAGGTACATATTCTAGTGTGTTAGAAAAAATAAAATTATTTTTTAGAAAAATAGTTTGTTATTAGGTACGGTTTATTTTTTCGCAACCAATTCCTTTTCAATTGCCTCTTCTTTAAATTAATCATACACAAAATTTATGAGATGAAACATGATTTTCACATGCCCATCTTAAAAAAAAATTAAAACTATCGACAGTTTTTTGTAGTTAATAGTTTCATCAGTTTATAGTGCTTATGTATTGCATTACATACGTATTTTTCACCTTAATCCTTTCTTCTGTAATCCGAACATTATTCTATAATCCGAATATTTTATTAGTTGTGTTCGGATAATAACTATTTGTGCGGACTATTGAGTTTTTTTTCTTATGTTCGGATTACTGGATGATCGGATTAGCGTGTGTTCGGATTACCGAGACTGTACTGTATTTATAAATAAATTATAATATAAAATTTCTCTACAACATTAACAAATTTTTTTGTTTTTTTTGGAGAATAAAGACAAATTATTTTACAATAATAAATTTATTAACAAATTTCTGTAACGCAACTGGTTCTCGAGCTGTCCAAAAATTATTTTAAAAAAGTGCTTCCCCCCAACGAAAGTTCCTTTGGGGGAAAACGTCTGAATTCAACACTGCAGGTTACAGTCGCCAACCCTGTTTAGTTCCAATAACCAATAATTATTCCACTATAACACTATATATTCTGCGATGTTATTGACAATATAGGTTTATGATAACTGAATTGATGTTGTATGAAGTTGATCCTTTGAAAGGTGGACATCGATGGATATAAGCTTTCCATCATATAAACTTGCAGTTATGATCGTAATTAATTGCATTCTTCTATAACAGACTTGCGACAGTATCAATGCATCAACAGATAAAAAAATCAAGAACGGATCAACAGATACATTTTCTAATACAGGCTATCGCCCCTTGAATAAAAATTTAATTTTCCATAATTTATCACGTAATGGTATTAAAAGTGTGTTCTGTGGGATACGCACCACAAAAGTCTTAGTAGACATTCTCAGACAAGCACGTGCAACCGATCTAAATCAGGACAAAACCGTTCACTAAACCAAAACACTAAAACCCATAAAACTGTTGTTACGTTTAAAACATAGAGGTATCTTATTCTTTGATACTCTGCCACGATCCAAACATTAACAAAATTATTTAGGGACACCAAAGATTCCTTCCTGATGGCAGTCCATCCATCGCGTTAACTGCCAAGGCCCTTGTTTAACTTGAAATCTTATAATAGGTATAATCTTAATTCACTATTGTTACTTAAAAATACACATCGTATCGATATCGACATTATAACGAGGGTCACCAAATTCACAAACATAAATACAGTGGGTGATCATATTATTAGATCCACCGTGAAAAAATTTTATTTTATTTGTTTCTGATGCAATTAAAACTACATAACCTAATGTTTTTTCTATTGTAATGTGAAGTGAGGGTAAAAGGAATCACTGTCATTTGGCCGAAAATTATTTGGCCGAATTCTATTGGCCGACAGTTTTTGGCCAACACGTCATTTAGGTGACACTTCATTTGGGCGACAGATTATTTGGCCGACAGATTATTTGGCCGAACACTTTTTGACCGACAGTCTTTGCTTGATAAAAGCACAGATTACTTCTTAGTAATATTAGATCTTAGAAATATTATAAGGAACAGTATTAATTACGCTTTTTTTTAATAAAAATAATAAAACAATATGACTTTTTTTCATTTAATATTTATTTATTTTAGTAAAAACTAAAAAATATCGGCTAAATTATCTGTCGGTCAAAAATTGTATAAGTAATCTGTGGTTTTATCACTTTCGGCCAAAAACTGGTCGGCAAAATAATCTGTCAGCCAAATGATGTGTCGGCCAAATAAATTCGGCCAAATGACTGGATACCGGGTAAAAGAGTACAGTGGGCCAAGAAAGTCTCAGAAATTCTCCGTACGATCTCATATTTTACTATATTATCAATGTAAATTGCATCGTATGAAAACTTTTTTCCGCCATATAAAGACCGATTTTTCAACAATATTTCTTAGATATTTGTTGTTGAAAATTTCATTTTCTTCATTTTTGTTTATATACATTTTTGTATTTAGTCGGGCTGTTTCCGAGATATATCGACTTTAAAAAGTCTCGGTAAAATTTTTATTAAAACTACCATAAGAGCAATGTTAAATTCTCTGAAATTTTTACCGAGTTTTTTTAAAGTCGATATATCTCGGAGACAGCCCGACTAAATACAAAAATGTATATAAACAAAAATGAATGGAATGAAATTTACAACAAAAAATATCTAAGAAATATTGCTGAAAAATCGGTCTTTATATGGCGGAAAAAGTTTTCGTACGATGCAATTTACATTGATAATATAGTATTTTTGCAAGTTTATTTTAATGCAAATATAAGCGACATTTTTTTTTTATTAACTTCAACATTTAAATAATACATATTATCTAGTTAATAAACTTGAAAAAAATTGTGCTTTCGGCAGTAACTCAAATTATAATTTTAATGAATTATTAATCTCCTATTTTATTCGTGAAATAGTCTAAATAAATATCCTCTCGTGCATTTCAAATTAGTAGACAATTTTTTTTCGCTTTTCACTTATGCATTTGTTGCTTTGCGGCAATTTTCCCTCCTCTTCGAGTCGGGAAAATTGCAAAAGCAACAAACGCATTCGTGAGCGCAAAAAAATTGTCGACAATTTGAATGCACTTGGGATATTGTATATAAATATTATAAGGAATCGCACAGACAAAACGGCCGTAAAACGCTGGTCTATAATAATAGTACTACATAATATCTTATTAAAAAAAATATGTAATAAAATTAAGTAATGTCAACGATTATTAAGGTTAAGTATGTATATTAGCTTCAATAATAATTATTTATAAATCGATCACGTGCATTTCTAAAATGTCGATTAAAGTTATAAATATTATACAGATAAATATTAATGGATACACTTAGGCCCAAAGAAAATCTCGCCCTCCCCCGCTTATATTAAAAAATGTTCATATCAAAATTATATTTATTATAAATAAAAGAGACGGTCATTGGCCTGGTATGTTAACTGAATAACTGCTGACACTAAGGTACCCGGTTCGAATCCGGCAAGAGTCTAAAATTTCTTATGAATAATATAATCGTCTTCGTGCTTCGGAGGGCACGTAAAGCCGGCGGTCCCCTGGGTTGATGATTTGCCCTCATCAACAAAAAAAAACCAGGGTTACGGGCACATTTGAGACGAACCCAGCAAGCTACCTCAGATGTAAAACAAATAATATGCTTACAGTATAATAGTGACTTCGGCTGCTCTTCGATAGAAGAGAGCTAGAGGTCAAGGCAAACAGAAGCTATCCTAGCCTAAAGTGGAAGAAGAAGATTATAAATAAATGAAAAAATGTGACAAGAATGGATCACCGAAATTTCAAAATAATTAAAATATAAAATATGTACTCAAAATATGTATAAAAAATCGATTTAGGGTCAAATTCTGATAGTGAATCTTGCAGGTCGTGTGGCCCGGCCCCTTTCCCCTAGATGATTGTGTTCCTAATAAAAATAATGTTTTTCCTATTCAAGAATACCTAGTCATGCCATAAGTTCTGTCCCAATTAAAATACCGCTGGTTTTAAATTCCAAATATGGAATTTAGGGGTGGTTTGAGAGGGTACACACTTGTGGGTAGTTGATGTTTTAAGTGCAAGCAATAAATATGAAATGGCGTTAAAGAAATTAATATTAATTATTAATGAAGCAATAATTTTAAATTTGCTCTTTACCCTTATAATTTTTTGAAATCCTTTTAAGAGCTGTAAGTATATGCCCTGTGATTCAACTTTATAAATATTTCGTCCACAGTAAAAATTAATGGCTAAGGGCAAAAAGGGAAGTACTTACATGTAGATTATATGTAATACTTCCCTTTTTGCACTAGTAGTGTACAGTTACGTTGTCATGAAAATGGTGTTAAAACATCTACCAGCCATTGGTAGATGAAGCAGTAAAACCTCTTAATAACACTAAATTCAGAAACAAGTCTTGAATTTTCCAAGAAAATTCGACACAAAGCGAAACCGACACATAAGTGGATCGAACAAAATTTGCTAGCGAATAATCGAACTGGATTACCAATTGTAGTCTATACTCGAAGATATGGTCTGAAGTAAGCACATAGATGAGTGGCCGCAGCGTTTAAAGGCCTGTGTGAAGGCAAAAGGTGGACATTTTGAATAAATTAAAATGTAAAATTTTCTTTGGAGTGTACTTAAGGCTGTTCAGTATCAGTAGGGATTAAAAAATTGGTAATATGCTGATTTTATAGTAATATTCTTATAGAAAACGTATTTTAAGTGACTTTTACTAAAAAAAAAGTTGTAAAAAAATTAGTTTAGCCACAATTTTAAATTATAGTGTGAATTTAATTTGCAGTCTCATGTACAATCTAGAAAAGATACAAAAATGCGGTTTTCACTAACTAAGCTCAAGAATTCTTATTTTACTGTAGAACTATATAATTTTTATTTTGATGAATTTTATCATATTCTTGTAAAAAAATGTTTAATTCGAGTAAAAACGTGCTATATTCAGTAAATATAAGATTACATATTATTAAAGCTTACCATTGTATAAAATCATTAAAATTTATATCATTCTGTAGATTGAACTTTCAACTTAAATATCTACGAAAATTTTTTGAAAAATATTTTTTAATAACAACGGGAAACTACAAATCGTCTAATAATATCTTGACATCTTCTATTTCTGCTTTTCCTATCTTCGTTTAAGTATTACCACCGTATTAAATGCAAGTTCAATGCATGTGAAAATAGGGGAAATTTGCACGTGATAATATTGATAATGCACTTCATAAAAAGTATTCTTGTGAAGTACTCGTCATAATTATTTATCTATAATTATATTCGTATAAATTTTATAGTGTCTAATTTTTTATTGTTTCAAAATGCCTAAATCAAAACTTTTTTATCGTGGCCTACACCAAAAAGAAATAAGCGTTCTAAAGCAATCTAAAAATATTATCAACTTAAACGGTATTTCCTTTTTTAAATATTACATCTTTACATTGCGAGTTATATTTACATAAAAGACAGGAAAATGAAAAATTACTGACAATGAGCAATGTTGAAATAAGAAACACTTTGTGTCTAGTATTTTAGAGCTCCGAGTAAAGCGAGACACTTTCCTGACATGTTTTGCAGAACCGAATTAACCGTAAGGTTAGTTGGGCTATAGCCTAGGGCCCGAACTGATCGGGGGCCCTTAAATATAGCCCAACTAGGGGGAGGACGCTCGGGAATTTGTCCCGGCGCCCGGGATCCCTCAAGGGCCCAGACGAATAACTAAATAAATTCCATAAATAAAAAGACATGCAACTATGGGCACGAAAAGCGTATTTTTAAAATTTAATTGAATAAAAAATTAAATAGTTATTGGGTTTTATGCTTTTTTCGTTTTTATTTAATAATTTTGTTTTTTATTTATGAAATAATTTTTAAGAACAGGGGCCCAAGACGACGTTGTCCGCCGTGGCTCTCGACGGCCCTGTCTGCCATTAATAATTTTTATTCCATTGGGGAACATGGAAAATTTTAATTAAACAATATTTTTCTAGTGCAATTTTTTAATAAGTATTTTGGGCATAATATGGATAAGACGCAACTAATCAGTAACTATCCGATTACTGAGTCATCTTAAAAAATTTAACACTGTGTTTTTCAAACCTATAATGTCTAAAATTGAGAACCTTTCTTCGATGAAAAATTAAATTAAAATGTTAAAAGAATTTTAAATAAAACTTTAATAAATTCATATAGTACTAATAATTAGTGTTGGTACCATTTATAAAATTGTATTTTTGCTTGAATGAAAGTCAAGAACTTGTATAAGTATGTAATATACACACAAGTATGTAATAGATTACATTAATCTATTTCTCGTTTGATAACGCGAGCCCACGCTTGAAAGCGATGTGGAAGGTATCAAGTCATTTGAGGGGAATTTAATTTTTAAACAACTAGATTGTAGCTCCCCACAGCAGAAAAGTTTTGTGTAATTGTCTACCGATCAAGATCAACCTTAATAAAATGGCTTTTTAAAATAATGGTAGGGGAAAGTGGTCTAAAAGCGACCCCCTTTTGGTTTTTTTTACATAGAACTTTTAAATCGAAACTTCTTACTTTAATTTTAGTATCGTTGTAAAGTTCATTCAATTCCTCTACTTTTTGTCAAACAAACTTTTGATGTATCTCCTACCACTTCTGAGCTACAGCTAAAATAAAAATAGTATAATATTGGTTCCAAATCCGACCATCTGGAGGTAAATCCGACCCCCACCTGTTCTAAATCCGACCTCTCTATTTTCATCAATTTTCATCGTAAAATTTAAACTAAATTAGTATTAATAATTGAAAATTATCTTAGTAATAAAAGATATTTAAAAAAAAGAGAAAATACTTTTGGTTCCTTATGAGCGTCTTGCTGTAGTGCTAATCTGCTGGTACTTGGCTGTTGCTCAATTTCATTTAGTTTTGATTGAAGAAGATTTTTCCTGATGTGTTTTTCTTTGCTAGGCGTTCTATATTTTTTAGTTCCGTTTCAATTTCTTTCATGAGATCATCATCAGTTAATACTCTTGTTCAACCTTGTTTTCACCTTCGGCGTAACTATTGTAGCTTTTTGTGGTGGAGCTTGTGCATATGCCCGAATTACTTGAAGTGTTGTATTAATTCTTAAACTAGATGTTTGTGGTGCTGATGTGTTGACTGGTCGATTGAATGTTTCTAAATAAAAATCTGTATCTATCAATTTATCAGCACCGATTTCTTCATTTGCTGCAGTTGAAATTATAGATTCATTGAGAATATCTTTTATAAAGCACAAAAAATATGTATGTAAAATTGACGAATATATAAAAATACAAAAAAAGTAACTTTGTAGGATTATATGAATGTATCAATTCTAAACAACGCGAAAAATGGGGGTCGGATTTGGAACCATTACTTGAGGTCGGATTTAGACCACACTGCTTTTTAACATTTAAACAGCATTTACGTATAAAATCAAACAATCAATCACTGAATAAATATTATTTTCAAAAACAGTACGTCAATATTTTTAGAAATCATTTACTATATTTTGGCGATTCACGAAATAAACAAAATGATCACAAATCAAAAAAAAATTAGTTAAAAATGAATAACCCACACTATGAAAACAAAAAGTTGGCTGTGACATATCTAAATGCTACTAATAATATCGGTAATCTCCAACCAACCTATGACCAATTAATGGCGACTATAATGAAATCATTATAATCTCAATTTGTGTTTACGTTTTCGAAATATACATGGAGGTCGGATTTGGACAACGGTCGGCTTTAGACCATTTTCCCCTATTTTCTTTTGAAGTTGTTAAATTTACCCGCAAACATTTCACAGAACATATGGCACTAGTGATGGACACGAGACGAGACGAGACGAGACTTGAACTGGTCTCGTCTCGTCTCGAAGGTGTCAAGTTGGGTCTCGTCTCGAAGTCTCGTCTCGTCTCGAAAAGTCTCGTCTCGTTTGAGAAAGTCTCGTCTCGTCTCGAAAAGTCTCGTTGGTCTCGTCTGATTAAAATTGATTAAGGACTAAACGAATTTTAACAATATAAACATAGAAATTTTGAGATTTATTTTTATTTTCAGTTCAAGCCATTTTAAATTATTTTGGAATACAAATAAATAATAACGAACCCTCGGTAATACTAAAAACATTTATTAAAATAAAATTAAGAATATTCCATACAGGCCCGTAGCCAGGATTTCATTTCAACAATGATTTTTATTATTACAAATTTTCAATTTTTTAAAATTTTTTTTATAAAATTAACTCATAAATTTATTATTTAATTTATTTTTATTTAAAACAAACATTAATTTGTTTCTTTTCTTTTAACTACATAAAAAAAGTTATTCGTTCTCTACATTTTTTTATAATTTAAACTGTAAGCGCCTTTCTTTCCTATTCGCAAAATTATTATAAGGTCGGTATCAATATTTATATGCCTCTAAATATTGAATATTCATGAGCGCTAGACCTTTTAGCCAAATAATTATTACAAAAATTGTGGGAAATTCCATAAATAAATTATAAATAAAGTTTAAGCCTTATTCTTAACAGCTGTTATGTTTACCGTTACATGGTTTCTATATTACATCAATTCCATGGCTTCCAAGTAAAAAGGGATAAGTAGGGTCGACATAATAAGCCGACAAGGTAAATAACAATAAATTGGGGAAAATAAATTTGGAAAAAATTTTTTCTCACTTTAAAACAAATCTATTTACCTTTTTATTTTCGAAATTCAAATTTACTTTCAATTTTTTTTCTTTTAAAAATTTCGGGGGTGCACGTGCCCCAGGTGCCCCTGATTACGGCCCTGATTCCACATAAATCTTTATAAATAAATAATAAAATTAGTAATAATAAATAATTATGAAGAATTAGTATACAATTTTCGTTAGAGATTAGTTACCCAACCATTTCGGCATATTAAACTACGTGCTGATTCGTTGTTTAAACGATTTCGATGTTTTCTAATTGTTAGGGCTGCTTTAGAAAATAATATTTCAAAAGAAACAGAAATTGCCGGTGTACTGCACAGATTTCGAACCATTTTTGGTAAAATTGGGAACTTCTGTTCATTTTCTTTCTCCCATGATAATTTAAATTAATTATTTCTTTATTTTTTAATTTTTTTATGATAACGAAATTTTGAGGCCCTCCGCGGCTGAGTACTACGCGCACCGGTAAATCCTCTTCTAATAAAGAAGTAGGTATTTAGTTAAAATTAATACTCTTGTTAGTTTTTAGTAAAACTACGTCCCATTATACAAAATTTAAAAAATAATGTCCCATTATTCGAGACGAGACGAGACTTTTTTTTATCAGTCTCGTCTCGTCTCGGACTTTTCATGGTCTCGTCTCGAGTCTCGTCTCGCTTTTAAAAAGTGGTCTCGTCTCGTGTCCATCACTATATGGCACGACTAGGTATTTTAATTAGGGTTCCCTGTTTAATGTATATACTACATATTAGGGTGGTCCCAAATACATTAAACTAATAATACGTACAACTTCGCCAAATTGAGGGAATATTTATAAGTGGCGCTATCTACAAGCCGAGTTGGTACTGATATTACTTAAATGCGCTCAAATGCATGCTCATGACATAATATTATGTCACTGTCACTGTTTATAACTTAATTGAATTTGACTGAAAGCAATAAACAGATAATTTTATTCGAATTAAATTTTATGAAATGTCAAATAAAGGTGGAGAAATATGTGCTGTGTCCAGCTGTAATAATTACAAAACAACAAAGTGGATGTAGCAAGTCATTTTTAGAAACAAATTTTTTTAATTCGTACTAAAAACATTAATTTACAAAAACTTTCTCACGGTAATTAAAACTGCACTTTTAATTTTTCTTAGCATTCTTTTTCTGAAGTTGCAATTTTAAAGCTCATTTCAAAGCGTCACGTCATTTACAACGGAAAATTGAAATTTTAATGAAAACAAATATACAGTCACTTGATCGTGGTCACTAGATATTTACCGCAAACCTATAGGCCAATGAGTTAGAGAGAGAACGTTAAGTTCCAACCTTCCAACTCGCATGGTAGGTGGAGCGAAAGAGCCTGATACCCAAAAAATGCTTGACAACCCTCGAAGTTGTACGTATTATTAGTTTAATGTATTTGGTGGTCCTTAGTGTTAGGGATAAAATTTTTTTTTTGAATTTTAGTGCTCCCACCCACTAAAATTATTCTTTTTGGTGTTATATCGCTATAAAATAAAATAGAAGCAGTCGAGCAATGTTTCATGGTCGCCCAAGACATTAAAACATTTGTGTTTTAATATTATGTGTTTTAACTTCTTAAAAGTTTTAATGTCTTGGGCGACCATGAAACATTGCTCGATTGCTCCAAGTTTTTTTTCTGATATTTATTTAACACCAAAAGGAATAATTTTAGCAGGTGGAAGCATCAAATTCAAAAAAAAAAAATTATCCATAACACTAAGGACCACCCTAACGTCCAAGTTAATTTACTCCCTCAAGATTTATATGTTCCGATCCCAATTTAAACTCATTTCTTTAGAGGAAAACGGACTTCAGGAAATGTGTACATTTACAGTGATTTTATACCTTAAAGTCTGGGTTTACTGCACCTTTAGCAGCAAGTGGGCAAATATTATGATGGATAGGGAAAAAGGGTTGGGCGACCCCTAAATATTATTTAATTGTTCTCAAATTTTAGGATAAGTCTAGTATCCTATAAATGTTTTAATTAACATTTTTAAAGGATGGGAGCAAATGTTGTACAACTTTTGAAAATAAGGACCATCCTAGTACATATGTATCTGCAAAATATTAGAAATAAATAAAGGATTTTTAATATTTAACGGAACTAAACAACACGTTAAAATAATAGAATTTAACAGTAAAGTGAAGAAATACAATACGTATAAGGTTTTTTCGGAAATGTTAATCGTACTATATACATATATATTTAAAATTAATGTTTAAGTTCAAATAATGTAGTATATTTTAAAATCTCATTAATCCAGTAATGCGCATCAGATGTAAACAAATATCGGAAGAAATCTGAAATGTCGTACTTTGAAATTTTCAAAAGTTGTCTACCCTAATATTTCCATAACAATTATTCTAAAGAGCTTCAAAATTTTCGAGCTTTATACATTACAACTTGGCACCCTTTACCGAACTCTCCAATTTGAAATCTTGCCGTACAATCTAAATTTTGGTTTTCCAACAATAACAACTTAGGGCCAATCCCACCAGACAAAAAAAATCAAATTCTAGACAAAACTTGGATAAAAATAAAAAATTTAGCATGTGTTACCAAGGTAATTTAACAAGTTTTGCCTAAAACTCGATTTTTTTGTCTGGTGGGATTGGCCCTTACGTATATTGTTATTTTAAACATCTACGGCATCCGTTCTTCAAATAGTAAAAGCGAAAACCAAATAATTAATATCAAAAATTAATTATCATTAGACAACACTATTTGTTTATTAAATTATACGTGGTTCTAAGAAGGGACAAAACTAGGAGAGCTAATTTATAAAATATTCAATACAGCACTCTATTGCACTATCGAATGATAAAATTCAACTATAATAATAATAACTATACTGTGACGTAATTTTGTAGTTAAAATGTTTAGGAACAAAATTATAAAATTGTAATTTTTTAAAAGCAAAAAAAAATAGAAAATAGAGAATGAAATTTATTGAATAATAATGGATATTTTAACTGTGTAATGTTCGTTTTTATGTACTGTTACAAAGTCAAAAAAACCTATATAATATGTAATACCTATGTATACTAGGTATATAAAAATAATATATATTATAAATAAATTATGTATAAACGATTTAAATAAAAACCACATTTTATATTATATTCACATGATGCATGTATTAAGAAGAACTATTCGAAACAAAAAGTAAAAGATATTATATCATTTTATAAAATGTAATGGAAGTAATGTATTGTAAAAGGTGGTAAATGACTTACCAAAAATAAATTAAATTTCACTAATATTGCACTTATTATAATTTTAATACTTCATTCCATTTACTATATAATTTATTTTAAAAAATTATCAAATTTGTGTATAGATAACAAAGTGATTTTAAAATATATGACCGTTCCGTGGAAATGAAAATATGACGGTGACGCCGTCCACGTTGTTTGATTCTCGCGGCGATACTCAGACAATGGGGGGATGGTCACGCTAGAACGCGATGTTCCTTCATTGATATTGTTTATAGCACAAATCAATCATTTTATACTCACATCAGAAAACAACTACTTTTGACGAATAAAGATTTGCATTTATTCAAACTCGCTTTATCTTACTGCAATACTTGAAATTATTATAACTATTTTTAATAAACAATTGAAAAACATACCTACTGATGGTACGTCCAAGATGATAAAATGTCGAGTTGTATAATATCAAATATTTATTTGTTTTATAAATAATATTTAACTTCGATTTTTCAATTATTTAAAGAGTTATTCGGCATACAATAAATAAACAATTCAATTAAGTAGTTACTTTTTGAATTTATGTACATATGCCGTACAAACAAAATATGGCTTAGGATCGAATGGGGTAAACATGCAACGCGAAAAAATTGGGGTAGAAAAGAAAATAATAAGCATGTACTACCTAATTTATTAATGTATGGCAAAACATAGCAAATAATGCTATGCATTATACTATTATATCATTTCGCGTTTGACCTTTTTGATAACGGTGTAAGTATACTATAATATTATTATTATTAGGGTACACAACTTTTCAAATATATTCTGATCATAACGTTTAGTCAGCGTTTAGTTGTCTTATACCGCCATCTAGTGTTTTGCATCTATCAAATACTTTGCTGTGCATTGATAATGTAAACAATTAACAGTATATTGTTTTATTCGGATTGTAAGGGAACATTATTTTGTTTGATATGCAATTACAGTAGAACCTCGATAATCCGGACCCTCAATAATCCGAATTCAATTCCAGTGAAAAAATATTATTATCTGATAAAAGTAGATAGTTTTTTATCGGTACCTACTAAAGAAAAACATTGAATGTTCTTGCTTGCTGATATAATTAGGGGACGTCCATTAATTACGCAAGGCAAATTTTCGACCCCTTTCGAACCCTGGTGAGATGTCGTGATATTTTGCTCGACCCCCCTCTAATTCCACGTGAGATTGTTTTACTTTACTTACGTAAATAACTTAATTTAACCCAGTTCTCTCGCAATTTTACAGCGTCTCACGGATAAAAAAATTTACGTGATATTTGCCGAGACCCTCTTTCCCCCACGTGAGATTTTGATCGACCCCCCCCCCCACCCTAAACACCTCACGTAATTAATTATTGTACTTGCTGACTATGGTAATGGTACGTAAAGCGAAATTAAAGCGAATTATTTTTTTCAATAATCTGGACTTTTGATAATCCGGATAGGCTCTGGTCGCAATTGATCCGGATTCGATGCTTGACAGTATTGCATTTGCGAGACAGACCGTCAGGGAAGCTGAGCGGAGCAGAATCATTTTCCTATAAATGGAAACTAGTTCCAAGAAAAAACTTAAAACATATTTAAAAAAAAAATAGAAACAAAATATATGAAAATGATTGCAAGAAGCTGGTAGCGAGTATGCGTAAAAGAATCAGTGCCGTTATAAAAGCCAACATTGGGTCCACTAAATATATAATATTATTAATAAATAATGATTTTTAAAAAAAATATCGAGTTTGATTTCCCTGAACACAATTTCTTTTTCATATTACCTGCTATAAAATTACGAGTTTCATTACATGTTGAGACAGTCGAAACACGACAATTGCAGATCAACGCGACTGTTGGTCAGAAACTAATAATTGGTTTCTTCCCGCTTACTATTGCAAATCTATCGTTTTAACCGTCAACTAATCTGACAGTGACAGTTCATATATTTTATGAAGGTTAGATTAGTTAATGAAACTCTCAGATTCATTACAGATAATATGAAAAATAGTGTGTATGGCACGAGATGAAACATGATTTCAGATTTGGGGCGATGTCAACCCTGGCTTCGTTAATCCTCACCCTCGTCTGAAATCGTTTTGTTTCATCCCTAGCCAAACAATATACTATTTCAAGAAAACCTAATGGTTATTCAGAAAATCAATAAAAATAAAAATATGAAAAATTTTAATATTTTTAATTAATACGTAGACACAAAATTTTTATCTACTTGACTGGGGAAATTACAAATAGAATGGAAGACTTTTACTATTGAAGTTTGCTTGTTAATGTTAACATTATATTTATACTACAATCAGATTTTTAGCAGATAGAAATTTCCCGTTACCTATTTTGTGATAATTATACTTGTACCTACCCGTTTTGAATGTCGCGACATTCTAACATGTTCTGCATGAAAGAACCCTTATAAGCCGGGTGAACTCTAAACAGTCGGCGTTCGTTTTAGATTAAATTGATATTTATAAGGCTCCTAAGTTTATTTCTTTTACAAAGTTAGAAATTTAATAATATAAATTATTAAATAAGTATCAATTATTCTTTATTATTATAATATATTATGAAAATGAACCCAAAATAAAAAAAAGTAAATTTGTGGTAGGTATGTACGAGGGTGGTCTGAAAAGTATCCAACCTAACCTAGAAGCAAGTAATTTTTTTTCAAATTTATTTTTATTTTTCTACATAATCTTCTTTTAAGTCTATATACTTATCCCAGAGACGCTGCCATTTTTTTAACCCGTCCAAATGGGTTGTACCCAAATGGGTTAGGTACAACTCGCCGCGCACGATTCGCCGGCAAGCACGATTCGCCGTGGCACGATTCACCGAGCGCTTCTTGCGCCACATATCAATAATCTTCGGAATTAAACAAGAAAATTATTCGATTTGTTGACCTTTGTTGACAATTTGGCCATTAACGTCATTGACCGGCCAATGACGTTAATGACCATGCATTTTGGGCAATGCTAACATTTAAAATTGTATATGTGGTTTTTACATCATTGCCCGGGCAATGACGTTAATGTCCAATACAAGTTGGACAATGATGAAATTACTATTCTACAGATTCTATTTTCTATCACTCTTTCAATTTTGGCTGGCGCAACTGCAGCAAATCATGATCAACCGTAAAATGAATTAATTAAATTTAATTAAATTTTTTTCGGGCCGCTTTGGCTGACGCAAACACGACAATAATGGATTCACTTTAAAAATGATAGTTTATCTAAATTAAATAAAAATCTCTGTACACTTATGAAGCCTTGAAAACGGCCGAGTTGCTGTAATTTAAACAGAAAAATGCGTGCACGACAAATAATTGTCCCTAGTTGAAGTGCAAGGCCATTTTGCTGTTCCTTATAGTAATTATTTTATAATATCATCATTGTCCAATCCATTTTGGCTATTAACGTCATTGACCGGCCAAAGACGTAAATATTACAATCATATGAAAATATTTACATCATTGCCCACCGTTAACGGGCGTTGACGTCAATGGCTGGTCAATGACGTTAATGACCAGAGTAAATGGGCATTGACGTCATTGCCCGGCCATTGACGTCAATGCCCAATTTACGTCATTGACCGTAACAAATACACAGGTCAATTAATATGGTTCAAATTTTATCTTTTATACCTCTTTACCTTCCATGTTTTTGTAAGTTAGGATTAAAATTTACCGTTATCAATTTCGCAGTTGAGCATCGAAAGACCGACTATTTGGCGTTTCATAAACGAATTAAAAAAAGTTCAAAAAAACAGAGACGTGTATTATGAAAGCCTAGTTGCCGGGAACCATACTGCAAAAAAGCATAAAAAGTTTATCCTTGCAGATCAAAGAATCTTGACATTTTTAGTCAATGATTTTGAGAATCGAGATATATTAGAATACCTTCGTGGTTTGGCCCACAATTTCGAAATGTTGGAAGCTTAATCTAAATAAAATTGGAAAGTTGAAAATAAATGAAAATATAAAGAACTACTGTTGTTTTTTCTAACTTTTGAGAAATTTATTTATTTAATTCATTTTTATGGGTTAAAAATCTATCAAAGATTATCAATAGATGGGGTTACTGAACGGTTAAAAATAAAAAACTCAAGGCGAATCGTGCGAAGCGATTCGTACCGTTCCCGTACTCGGCGTACTGTTCAGCCGAAGGAACAGTATTTGCCATTTTTGGAGCCAATTCCCTCTTTGTAGTCCACTGTTTTTGCTGTATTTTTGTTTCTGGAGTATAACAGTGTATCTTAGTTTCATCTATAGTAGTTAAGCGGCGCCGGCGCCAAAATTCTGATTTGTTGCGCCTAAACTGCGTTAACAGAGCGCAGAAAATGTTCATTTGAATACGGTTTTGGTCCAATGTGAGCAAACGCGGCACCCATCGCAAGAGAACCTTTCACATTCTTAAATATTGATTCATTATGTGACAACTACGTTCTTGGACATACTCATAGCCTCTGCTATCTCCCTAACTTTAATTCAAGGTTGTTTAGCACCATTTGGTAAACTTGAGCGATGTTATCATCAGTGGCTGCTGTTTTTTGACGTCCCGAACGTTCATCGTCTCCCAAGCTGGTACATCCACGTTTAAATTCAGCTGTTGAATATTTCACGGTGGTAAATGATGGTACAAAGTCTTAGATTTTCATAAGCGTAAGCCTTTCAAAACCAAATATTTAATGACAGCTCGATACTAGATTTTTTCCAATTTCACAAAAGCACTCGCATTGACTCACTCAAGCGATGGTCAAACAATAACGTGGCGTCGAAAATGATTGAAATTTTGGTGAGTACCTGTCAAAGGATGCGCAAATATATTCCTTATTTTTTTTTTGACAAGTGATGCCATGTTCATGTAGAGGTCGGAAACTTTTCAGACCACCCTCGTAGAATGTATTCATTGGTTAAAAAATATAAGAATAATACAATACGTAGAAAACCAATAATTCAAAAAATTAATTAAAAAAGACATAATTATCACATAACAGGTCAGGATTGAAAACATGTGAAATTATGAAAAATTCATAATACGATATAATGTTATTTCACGGTTATTTCCGATCAGTCGGATTCTTGTTAAATAGGGGTTTAGTTATAGTCTGTCGAGCCGAAATTTTGAATTTCCAAAAAGTAAGCAATTTATGGCAGTTTAAAAAATTTACGTCCTAAATTTTACACTTTAATTATTTTTATAAAATGTTTAAAGCAAAATATCAAAATTCCGGCTCGACAGACTATAACCACAGATTAATATACAGATAGCCAACCGTGGGTAAAAAATTTGCAACACAATTTTTAGTTCTTTATTAAGCATTCAGATGGAGCACGAATGTTCCCATCTTATTAATCATTAGTCATTATAGCATCATTGCAGAAACCTGCAATGGTAAGATCAACGATAACAAATATTTTTATTATATAATAAATGACAATGATATGCCGTGACCGTGAAGTAACATTATCAAGATATGCATACACTGTCGGATATGGCTCGCGGTGTAACTTACATTGCAAGTCAGCAGCTTTTTAAAACAACATTATAATTAGAATTACGTACTTGCTTTATATTTCGTAGGAAGAATGTTAAACTGCTATTCCACTTTTTGCACTAATATGGGTTTTAATGCATTTCAATAATAGAAATTTTGTTTATGCAGTTTTTATTATCTCTTGTAAAATTTCATTTTTTGGAGACAACACTAGATTAAAATCAAATATATTATTAAAATGTTTTAAGCCGTGGTTTTAAGTTAAAAAAATTTAACATAAATTGGGTATTTAAACTTAAAAAATTATTTTCATCCATCTCTTATAATAAATATAGAGTTACACTTCTATGTTATCAATGTAAATTGAACATTTTGAAGCCGCTTTTTTTTTCATAAATATAAAATCGATTGTACAGCAAAACTTTTTATACATTTTTTGTTGTAAATTTCATTGCCTTCAAGTTTGTTTATACGTATACATTTTTTTATTTTGTTGCACCACTTCTGACTAACAGGCAGGGCCGGCGGACCCATTAGACTAGTCAGGCGACTGCCTAGGGTGGCAACTTTTTAGGGGCGGCAAAATTATTTTGAAAGCTTTCGTTGAATGCTTTGTGGGATATGAAACGTCTAGATCAAAGACGGCAATCTCCACTTCGTACAGTTTCGAATGATTGATGAAAAACTGTTTTTGTGGTACCTACTTAGTTTCTAACTAAAGGTAACTTTCAAGACTCAAAACAAATGGGTTATTATCAAATTTTTTTTGAGTAACTTATACCATAGATAGAGTGTATTATAAATAAAAAACCATTTTTGATAAAAATGGAAATTGCCGTATTTGATACTAGACAGTGACAGTGATTGGAGTGCCCACCCAAATTTTTTAGGTGTTTATTTCAATAATGTATTTTTTTGAGTTTATTTATAATTTTTGTGTGCTCCTGCCCACCCCAAATTCCAAATATATTGGGCCCAATTTGTGCCGACCCATTTCAAAAATGATTGCGCCGTCGCTGATACTAGATGTTTCATTATTTGTATTATAAATTAAGTACGATATGTAAGTATATCAAAATAAAGATAATGCTTGTTTGCAAAATCTAAAAAATTTTAATATACACTGTAGTAAAAGAATTTAATTCTAAGAAATTACTATAATAGATTGGCTCAAAAATAGACTAACGTAAATAACAGGCGATTATTCAACCCACTGGATACATTTCTTGTTAATTTACCTTCACTGCAAAATGCAGTATCGGTGTATAAAATTACTATAATGACTAGACTAGATGACGATATTAATTTTCAATGTCATTCCCGGCATCTGTACCCGGCATATTTTAGATGCGACATCTATGAAGTGTGTCCATTAGCCACCATAGCTCAACACGACAAGCACGCTCGCGGTGTTCGTCTCCTGTACTAAATATTCTGGTCTCCTTTGGAGACCACAAACAGGTTGCGCGAATTCCCATAAGCGTTATCTATCTGTATATTTATCTGTGCTATAACTACAACTTTATTTTACAAGATCTTTTTTTAATTTTAAAGATCAATCAACATTTATTGGAGATAATGATGCCGACCGTGGAACAACTTAGTGTTGTGGATCATGTGAATTTTTCAATAATAATTTTTGTAACAAAAAAGTGAAATACATTTTTTATCAAGTTTAAATACCAATAAACAATGTGTACTATTTATTTTTATTAATTTCTATTGTTATCTCTAACTAAACTAAAGAACTAAAGAAAATATTTATTTTAGTGTATTTTTGACGCTGCTAGACGTATGTAAGGCCTTAAAGTGAAGATATACAATTTTGAAATTAAGGGGTTTAGTCATGCAAAGTCACCCGTTTTACCGCGCCGAACTTACTTTTTGACAAGTTCTTTAGTATTCTGCCGACACAGGGGTTCTTGAGGACGCTAATTAATTAATACTTAATACGAGTTGAGGGGTACATTTTGGTTACTGCTTTGCGATTTTCGAACGAACATCCGTCATTGCCCAAGATAATTTCATGGAGGTCAATTGGATGGGATGAATTTTTATTGTTTTAAATTTGGTGCCACGACTGGAATGGTTTTTTTCTACGAACCCCTTGTCTTCGACCGTTGTTCCAAGAAGAAAACTAGGGAGCAAAAGGCCGTGTTACCAAATCGTATTTTTAAAATTTTTGATGATTGAATTTTGATTGTGATATTTTTATTATTGTGGGTATTGAGTTTAGATTATTTTTGTGATTTAATGATTGGTTTTCTATTTGGTTTTTGTGATTTGTAAATAATTTTTTTTAATATTTGAAAATAAGTTGTGAATTTTTGAATTTTGTGCGTCCTTTTAGTATTAACATTTTAAATGTTGGTATCAAAAGACAATTGATCTGCCCCTTCCATTGCTGTCCGTCGTACCGGACGGACGTAGTTTTGCGGGTCTCTCGTGAGATTGTAAATTTACGTCCCTAGTTTGGGATTTATTTTTGCAATTGCTTTCGAAAATAAAAGATTGGAATTATGCGAGTAATAATTGTTTTGATTTATTTTATTTTGGTAGTCGTTCAAAAATTGGACGAAATTTGGATAAATTTGAATTTTGGATTTAAAGGATTGGATTGGGTTTGGATCCGTTAATTGAATTGATGATTGGAAATTTTGGTTTAAAAAATTAATGGTTTTGCGAAAGTTTAAAATTGTTGAATTGGAAAGGAAAAGCAAAATCAACAACATCGACGACTTAGTTCTCTATAAATATGTACATAAAACATTATAAAATTATATTATAATAATTATATCCAATTCTACAAATAAACAATAATTAAAATAACTACCAGGGGGACTGTGCGTCGTAGTGTTAATTAAGACAAGTTTAGGTTCCTTTCCACGCAGGACAATATGGAAAGGTGCAGTGAAAAAATTTATATTTGGTATTACATTTTTGGCAGCGTACTGTTCATAGAAAGCCCGGACAAGATTTGATCAAACGATGGCAGATAGGACAAATAATTCCATTGTACAAGAAATGAGTTAAAGAAGATTACACAAATTATAAAAGAATAATACTTTTACCAGTTACATACATCAACATACTATCCGCTATGATTCAAAAAAGGCTTGGGAAAAACAGATAGGATAATCGATTGATACGTGGTTTAAGTAGTGTAACTCGATATTAACCATATCAATATTTTAATAATAACGAGCTACAAGATACATTTAAATCTTAATGTATGGATTTCGCAATCCTATACGTTTAAAATTATATAAAAAAAAAAAAAAAAATATATTTATGATTGAAAGTGCTTACTGTTCATTGATACGAAAAAATATGCAAATTATGTGAAATAGTTTGCGACAAATGGGCCCTAGTTGTTTTATTTTGTTTTTTATTTCACATAATTTGCATATTTTTTCGTATCAATGAACAGTAAGCACTTTCAATCATAAATATATTTTTTTATAATTTTAAACGTATAGGATTGCGAAATCCATACATTAAGATTTAAATGTATCTTGTAGCTCGTTATTGATAATCATATTTATTGTATTTTCAAGAGCTAATAATTTTAATTAATATCAATATTTTAGAAAACCCAAAAAATGCACTAAACACTTTTCAGAACTAAAATGTTTTTAAGTTATCAATATATTTTAATAATAACAAATACTATAGATACTTATATATATATATATATATATATACAAATATAAACAAAAAATGGTAACTTGTACGATAGAGAACCACAAAATGAAGCATTTTTAGAAACCTTGACAGTAGGCTTTATTTTACTAGGGTAGGATAATAAGGCCCATGGCTTTAATATACTTAAATAATAAAATTATACGTAATATTATTTGATATTTGAAATCAATAAACACATAAATGCAACAACTAAAATTTATTTTAAAAGTGCAGAAAAGAATCTCAGGATATTGGATTCTATTAAATATTAAATCAAACTACAAAGATTTGATGAAGATTTGATAGGCACATCAAATCTTTGTAGTTTGATTTAATAGAATCCAATATCCTGAGATCCTTTTCTGCACATTTAATTTTTGGATGAGATACTTTTCGATTAATTATTTAAAAAAAGTATTAATTACAACGCCTCGGAGCACTCAAAATCATCGATTTCTGACCACGTAGCTCGTGCAGGAGGCATCGGGCTCGAAACACTAAAAATAACGCTCAACTGTTTAGTAATAAATTTAATATGGGTACTACTTATTTACATTCGTAATGTCTCAAAAGTACTGTAAAATCCTAATACATAAAATCCCAGATAGGTCGATTTTTTTTACCAACTGAAAAATATATTAAAGTAAAGTTAGAACTAAAATTCATAATTGTTATCGTCCGCAACTCACTTAACTATAAAAAGTCTATCGGGATTTATCTAGGACAGGTCTAATAAAAAACTTCAACTTTTTGTCGACGTTTCGAACATATATTTCGTTCTTCTTCATGACTAAAAACAATAAAATTCAACAACCTGCAGAAATTAACAAAATCCTTACCTCAAGTTCAGTTTACAGAGACCAGGGGTACATTATTTTATTGGTAACTAAATGCGATATAAAAATCAACATAACAGTAATATTAAAAAACAGTGAGAACTCCAAAAAACCAAATCACAACTTAATACACTAAGGTGTCAACAATTAAAAACCTTTTTAACATGTCAAAATGTAAAACACAAAATATAAAATATATAAAGTAATCAAGAATTATCAGTTCAAATGTTATCTCTGCAAACGTCGACTACGATAGGTCAAATTTCAAACGGAACAATTCAAAACCGATAAAAGGTTCTCACTAAAAAACCCAAAACAAATTAACCACCACCTAGTAGATCTCCATAAAAAATGCTTAGTTTTTGTGTGTCCTCTCTATAATTAATGCTATCTCTTTCGGACTTTATGAAAAACATCTCACTAATATTTCTCTTCAAGCAACTTTGTTCGTAATCTAAAACAGTAGTTTTATCAAAATTGAAGCAGTGTCCCGTATCTTCGCAATGTTGTACTAATGCTGTCTTTCCCCAACCATCCTTATCTTCTTCGTTATCCCTTTCTCTCGTTGTGCCGATATCCGTAAGCTTCTTCTTTTTATTTTTATCCTTTCTCTCACAATCACTTATTGCCTCGTCTGGCCTATGTACGAGGCTGGGCAATCCGCACAAGGGATTCGGTAGTTACCAATTTAGTTACCAATAAAATAATGTACCCCTGGTCTCTGTAAACTGTAAACTCTGTAAACTAAACTGTTTTTAGTCCTGAAGAAGAACGAAATATATGTTCGAAACGTCGACAAAAAGTTGAAGTTTTTTATTAGACCTGTCCTAGATAAATCTCGATAGACTTTTTATAGTTAGAACTAAAAATATTTGAAAAAAAAATAATTAAAATTTTGTAATCATATATAAATAATATTATATAGTAATAATTTATTAATAACCCTCCTTCGGCAGTCGGGTAAAAAGCCAAAACGCTGCTGCTACAGCGTGTCATATTTTTGATTAGAAAAACTTGAAGACGCAGACTTGATTAATAAAAAGAAAAGCAAAGAGAATAAATGGAAAAACAAAGAGAAAGAAGAAGTAACAGCAATTAGTGAATATACATTGCCATCAGTCAAAGATATAAGATAAAAATGAAGAAAAAATTGTTGAGAAGAGAAACAACGAAGAAAAATATAAAAAAGAGAAACAAGAAGTACCGGAAATTAGTGAAGAGATAGATATCGCCCGTCAAAGATATAAGAAGATAGTAAAAAAAGAGAAGAGAACAAAGCAAAGAAATTAAATAAGTTAATATAAATAGGTAGAACTTCTTCAAACAACTACAGTTTTGTATATAAACATATCCATTAACCATATAAATTTTACAACTATACCAATATCATTGTGAAACACATTAATCGAGATCCTAACTAATCGAGTTACACATCAATGGTAATCAGTATTAATTTTTTAATTGAAACCGTTAAAAGAGAGATCTACCGGTCGAACTATACATAAAAATTAAAAAGCCGGGAAGCTGTTTCTCCCTACAGCAGGTAATTTTTATTTTGTTAAAAAAGCCAAAGGCGAAGATGTATCCACGTCTTAATGGATAACCGGATAAGTGTATAGCGGATGATCGGATAAAAGGATAATCGGATAAAATTTTAAAGATAAAAAGTCGATGGAAAAGAACAAGAGAAATTGATTCAAGGTTCACAAGCAGTGTACACAAAATATATTGTGTACAAGGAAGTACAAACGCACTAGGCAAGGATATAGAATTTATTTTTTTAAATTTTTTTATAGTGTATAACTTTATAGTTACACGAAATGCGGGGACGTTTCAACGAGAGAACTAACAATAATTAGTTATTGTTTAATTAATTAATAAAGTTTAATTATTAAAATTGGCAATATTAAGAAACAATGTTGTTTTTATTTAGCTCGTTAAAATAGAGATACATCGGTCGATCTTAAGTTAGCATTAGGAATTTTTTAATTAATACCACTAAAAAAGAGATCCACCGTCTCGCTGCCCGTTCATGGACGGGCTTTGCAGCTAGTACATTATAAAGTAAACAAACTTTGATATGAGAAGTAAGACTATGGCTAAATTTAGTAGGCCTTAATAACCGCCGCCGCCAAGTTATGTGAGAAAAACAAAATAAAAAATATTTGGACCACGATACGATATTCAAATTTTATGATCATCGAATTTTATATAGCTCTGCAAATATTATATTACAAAAAAATATTTACGATTTATTTGAACCGATTTTTATTATTTGGGGCTGCACGGTCTCACCTTATGATGAATGATGTAATAATGTGGGCTAGAAACGGGATATTCAGCTCTCGCAAAATTTTAGCAACTTCGTATCTGTTAGTGTGGTATTGAGCGAGGGCGGTTATTATAAGTACGATTTTTGTTACTTAGGCCTTATTAGCCTATTAGATTGCTTTTATACCGGGTGACCGGTCGACCATCTGAACATAGGCAATTAACATAGGAAATTGATTTTTCTTTAATTCCTGCTTCCCATCACACCGGATAAGAATGAAAATGGTATCAATATAAAGAGATTTTTATTCCGCATCTAAAGATACCTAACACTTGATATTTTGTTTTTCAATTACTGGTAAAAACTCACTAATAAAATGCAAAAATGAGATTTAAAAAATAATTTTAGTTGCCTTGATTGAGTTTTATTGCAATTGTTTTTGTTTGAAAGCCAATAATTTCCAACTATAGTCCATTTCATTTAAGAAAAAAGTAAGAATTTGTACTAAAACGATGACCTCGAAATGTTAACCAATGAAATTGGTTAGAAATTAGGCGGCTTCACACTAGCGAAATTTACGTGTTGGTGACAGATAACATTTAATTTTTTGTATTACATTAAATAGTTCCTATGCAGTATTTATTTATTTATTTCATCAAAATCGTATTAAAATTGAAGTAAATTTGTGAAAATAAGTTTCGTAAAATTATGCCGTAACTTTTAAACATTCTTAGTTAGGCAACACATATAACGCATTCAATTTGAATTTTTAAAATGACGTTTCCCTATATGAATGTGGTTTTGCATTTGACCTGCCACCTACATTTTTAGTATCTGGGATCGACTATAGTTACTTTGACAGATTACAATAAATTTCGTTAACAAAGAACGCGAACATTTATTCTGTAGAAGAACAAGTTTTTATCGTAAAATTATATTACAGTGGTAGTTGTATTACAAAAACAATTGCAATAAAATTCAATCAAGGCAACTAAAATTATTTTTAAAATTTCTTTTTTGCATCTTATTAGTGAGTTTTCACCAGTAATTAAAAAACAAAATATCAAGTGTTAGGTATCTTTAGAAGCGGAATAAAAATTTCTTTAAATTGATACCATTTTCATTCTTATCCGTTGTGATGGGAAGCAGGAATTAAAGAAAAATCAATTTCCTATGTTAATTTGCTATGTTCAGATGGTGAGACCGGTCACCCTGTATGTAAAATTTTCGATTTTTAAATGCCGTTTTTTCGAAAACTAATGGATAATCTGCAAAAAAAACTGTGATATGGTTAAATAGTATGTAGTTGTCCTCTTTTCAATAGTATATACGGTGGCGTATTTACCCAAGGGCCAAGGGGGCAATGGCCCGGGGCGGAAGGCTTCGAGGGGCTGCGGAACAAGCCGGCTCTCGCGCTCAGCTTGGAGCGCATTTTATAAACGTTACCTCCCTGAGAGAACAAATAAAAATTAATTTTTGTTTTTTTAATTAATTTATGGGGCGGCAAACCTTTTGGGCCCAGGGCGCCAAATTTTAAAATACGTCACTGAGTATATACCTAGTTAGGAAAAAGTAAAATTCATGAAGTCAACTCCTTGACAGTTCCCAACAAACAAGAATGCATCATCGTAATTTTTCTTGCAGTGAATAAGACAGTGTGTCTTATTTTAAGCAGTATAATTCGCTGAAAAGAAAATTACGATGTATTAGCATCGTATAATGTTTTCGCTATAGTTCGGTACTAAAATGTTTAATACTGAAAATTACGATATTTTTCGAATAATTTTTTTTCCGTGTATCTACAAGTTCACCTCCAAGTTGTGGTGAGATAATGCTCAAGTATCGGTCGGAAAGAAGTATAAATTCTCAAAATGGTCGAATAACAGAGCGTCTACTGTACATGTTTTCACATTTTCGTAAAATTTTGGGTATTTTTGTGTTATAATTATTATAAAACAAAACTTTATATCACAAGTTTTTACATTTCTTTCACAAACTAAAACAATATCTATATACAGAAAAAAATGGTTTATCATGTTAATGAAAAATTCATCATTTTTACACCGATGAACAAAATTCATCATATTTATGAAAAATTCATAGTATTCATGAACAAAATCAATATATTTATGAATTTCTTTACCAACATGATGAATTTTGTTCATCGCATCGGTGTAAAAAAGATGAATTTTTCATCAATATGATAAACCATTTTTTTCAGTGTACTGCTCAAAAATTGTGATTTATGTTTATTAATGATACTCGTATCAGCACTAGGATTGAATATCACTGGCTGCTTAGTTTATAAAACAAGCATATTTCTTACAGCCCAATCAACCGGAAAATTTCAATCGTGCGGAATGTAAACGGTGTGGTCCCGGCCGTTGGGGTTAAGCGGGCTCCTACTGTACTCTGTAGTATTCTACTTTGTTAATATTACGTATTTGTGTTACGGGTGCGCGGTTTCAACTATTGTTCTTAATTTTATCTTTTAAGTATTATCATTCATGGCTTCCGTGGTGGGGAAAGAGCATGCCCCATGAAGAATACGCCTGCACTGAATGTACTACAGTAGAATCCGCTTAATGTGATCACTTCGGGCCAAGGACATTTTAATAATATTAACTGATAGCTAATAACTGATAACAATTAGCAAAATTTAGAAAAAGGCGAATTTTAGAAGACTTGGATTAGAACAAAATAAAAGAAAAAGAAAAGAAAGAAAAAGGGGCCGGTTTCCAAAAAAAAATGATTGCAATAACCGACTGATAACATTATCCGAGATCACATTAAGCGGATTCTACTGTATTTATGTTGTATAATAATATTACGTTTGGAGACAACATTTTAAATTTCAAATCTTCTAGTGCACGAATACTTTTTGCACCCCTGTACATAATATCACGTCACAAATCTCATGTAAATAAAAAATCATCGAGACTTTGGATTGGCTATACATATCGGATCCCGCAATCGCAATATACATATAATTTTTATTTGTGAGGAACAAGAATCCGTATTTAAGAATTTATACTAGCTAGAAGTTTAAATAATTACTGGATATGCACTTGGCACACTTACATAAAAACTTCTTTTTTTGATAATTAAGTAATACGATTATAAAAAAATATATATATACGAAGGACTGCGCACGATGAATCACGAAAAGAGGATTGTCCGTTTCTCTTTAACATGCGGGTGCAGTCGCACTTCATAACATACAAGTACACCTAACCTATTTCCAATTTCAATTTTATTAACATTATTAACACATACTGAAATTGTATATCGAGAGTGTAGTTCTAGACATAAATCACTTACCTAAAAAGAGTTGTTCAATATAATATTAGCGTTAATAAACTGCTTTACAAAACATTTTTACGCCTACCAAATACACTACAACTAATTTCCGCCAATTATATCTTAGCACTACTACACCTGTTTACGAATATACATATTAATAGGTTTATAGGTGCCTGCTAGTGTTTTCTTTCAAAAATCCCTACTGAAGTTAACCTTAGCGCGATATTCAATAATTTATTTAATCGTATTTGCTATTTAAACTGGAAGTAATATTATTGAACTAAATTTATATAGTAGGTAATCTACAATTTTTTTTTATCTCAAGTATACAAGTTAATAATAGTATTATGTAATTTATTACATTGGCGTTTCTAAATTAATGTACCTACGAATTTAATTTCATCAAAAAGTCATATTGAAAAAATTGAATCATATTGAATCTCCACCTACCTATAATAGTAACTATTTCTTTGTCAATTAATTTCATCAGATAGAATTTAATTTTAAAACTACAGTTTTAAGTACCTACTATTATAACAAAATTAAATTTATTTTAATCATGTTTAGGGAACATACTTCCAACTTGAAGAAGAAATACAAAATTGAAGATTATTGAAAAAGAAATTCATCAAAAATGAATCATTTTAAAGATGAGGATCCTACGGTAAAGGGTTATCTTATAGGGATTGTAATCAGTGGCGGCTCGTATTTTCTAAATGTATGGGTTGCAACTTTTTCCCATTTATTTTAACAGGTTGTTCAATTTTTTAATATGTGTTTTTTACAGTAACAAGAAGTGGTCAAGTTCGGGTATTACGGCACACCATAAATTTTAATTATTATAATAAAAGATATCTATCATAAATGGAGAACCCCTTGAGGCCAATATTTAAAGTAAAATAGGTACACTTTTCTCAAGTAATTTATTGAATCTACGTACTAGTTTCGGCTACCAAGCCATCATCAGCGTATTCGTCAGTTCTTTACAAAAGTTCAAGCAACATTTAATTAAAATCAATATTAAAATCCCAAAAAACATAAACTATACAAAACTGTCAAATACATTTGAGACATAGTATTTGACAGTTTTGTATAGTTTATGATTTTTGGGATTTTAATATTGATTTTAATTAAATGTTGTTTGAACTTTTGTAAAGAACTGACGAATACGCTGATGATGGCTTGGTAGCCGATACTAGTACGTAGATTCAATAAATTACTTGAGGAAAGTGTACCTATTTTACTTTAAAAGATATCTAGTTTATGAAACCTATCACTATCAGTGTTTATTTCGGTCAAGTATTAACATTATACAGTATGTAGCGGTTGCCACAGCATTATGCACATACGTGTATTTACTGATCTGAATTGAGATATCCACGAGGGTATATACAAGCAGGAATGACTCCCAGGCAACGAGTATAACCTGGAGACTTGTTATTTCAGGACCAACAAGAGTTCCTATAACATTGGTCGAGACCACACGTATTTTCGTCGGCTCTCAAATTTTGTATAATTTCATAACATGTAAATAATTATCTTATGTAACCAACATTTGTATACCACAATAAACAAAATTATCAATGTGTATAACTAGTTGAAAGATTTATCCAGCGAACATCTAAGAAGTCCTGTTTAACAACGTCCTACCTAGCCCTTACAAGTAGAATCCGCTTAATGTGATCACTTTGGGCCAAGAATATATTGATAACATTAACCGCCTGATAACAATAACCAAATTTTAAAAAAAAACGAATTTTAAAAGAATTAGGTAAAAGCAAGAATAAAGTATACTTAAATTAAAATGCATAAAGCAAAGTGCACATTTAGCAAAATAAAAATAGTAACACGCCATGAAACGGGAAACTTCATTAGTTTTTATATAGAAAATAAAATGAGTGACGTGTTTTGTAAAGATATATAAAATTTTAATGTCAAATCAGAAAAAGATACTTATGTCCGATTTCTTCACTTAGAGATATCCACCCGACAAGTTAGTATAAACATACCGATAACCAATCAAATTAATCAAGTGACCAAACAATCAACCGTTTTGATTGGTTATCGGTATGTTTATACTTATCGGGTGGATATCTCTAAGTGAAGAAATCGGACATTAGAAAAAGAGATTAACAATTAAACTATAAAAAACAAGTTAAATTCAATAATATAATCAAATATATCTTAAGCTTTTATTGAATTTAACTTGTTATTTATAGTTTAATTGTTTATTTTCTCACAAGTTAAGATTTATATATTTGAAAAGGAGATTATTGTGTAGGAAATTCCTTGAAAGTGATAATAATAAGCGGCTTTTTGATCAGGTTATCCGGTGGTTTTTGTATGTAAATGAATTAAAGCGGCCAGTTCCCAGTCAAAATGATCACAATTACCGACTGATAACATTATCCGTAATCATATTAAGCGGAATCTACTGTATTTGAATTTACCGCGTGTCTTAAATTTACTTGCACGTCACTGACTACATCTTCAAGCGCCATCTGTAGGGGAATTAAAAGAAATGCGATTTTAATGGAGAGGATAATCACGGATTTACGAATAATAAACAATCACAAAACATAATATTATTTACATAAGCATTTACTTTTCATAAATCCGTGGGGCAGATCCTACGAGAGGCTAAATCACCAACGATTCCACACAAACTGCGCAAGCGCCGGTAGGTTTGAATATTAATGGAAGCAAATGTGAACTTGATTGAATTTTGTAAAAAAAACTTTTAGTCCGGGAGCCCTAGGCCTTTTTGTTGAGAAACAATTAATACCCGGCTAATTTTTCGTCAGCGGCTTCATTTTACCGAGACACCCAAGTTTTTCCTCTGCGAAAATTATGGAAACAGGTAGCTAACTGAGTGTGCAGGTGTAAAACATGTTCATTTGGTGATTAAGAAAAATTAATTAATACCAGTTCATTTTTTATCTAAATGTTGAGATTATTTTATAAAGAACTAGCTGGATACCCGGCTTCGCACGGGGTTTCTCTAAAAAACTACTTTGCTTTTGTCTGAAGTACTCCGATTTAGGCCCTTGAACTTTGTGCAACAACTTTCTTAAACTATAAACCTCCGGTGGAGGTTGGATAGGTAACAATTGCACTTTTCCGCCATACAACACATTGCAGGTGTTTCGCTCTTTCATTTAAGGGCTCCCTCCACAGTATCGGCACCCATTATACCTTTTCATAATGATTATGTCTACTTTATACTTCATTGCTGCACTAATTTTTATTCTCTATTAACGTTTCCGTATCTTTTTTCGAACTTTAGGTGTATTTGTTTCATAACAATTTTGAGCTTCTCTATGAACCTCAGTATTTGGCTGCCGATCTTTAACTGCAGCGCTCCTATAAGCTTCAAGATGATTTTCTTGGTAATTAGTATTAGCAACCTGACACACAAACCAAAATTAATTTTATAGCCGATTTTTGTTGAGTGTTGCATTACCATACATATATCGCAAGACGCTGTTTAACTGGTTTTTGCTCTCGGAAGCAAGGACTATTTGACCTGTCCGAAAGCATTTTATTAAGAAATCAGTGTGCAATGTTCGTCTGGATAGAGTAATACGTACTCGAACGTTGTCCAGTTTTGTTTCCCGTTGCTCGTTTGTTTAAGTCGAAATTCCTTTGTTTGTATTTGATTCAATTTAAATATCTAGGTACTTATATAGTAAGCGACTCAAGTTCAAGTAACTTAGTATATTTTGCGAAATTCCTCAAGGGAAATAAAAATATTGGGTGTTTTTCGAGTTCGTCACATTTCTAAAATCCGAATTTATGTAGTAAAAATGTATTACCAACTTACAATTTAATCCATACAGAATTTTTATATTTCTCTCTCCTCTAACATTTTTAAAGATATTTCTACACAAAAAACTTCCCCAAGTTCTACTGAGTAAGTGTGCCAAGTTTAGTTGAAATCGGTCAAAGAGTCCATGAGTTATTAAAAAACGAACAAACAAACAAAAAAACAAACTTTCATTTTTATATAATAGATTTGTAAAAACTTCAGTTCTTCCTGCGTTGTTGGAAATAGGGAACCAACTGCATGGTACACTTGGCCTTGAATTTTAAACGTGGGCATAAAATTCCCATGCCGTATCTCGGTAGCACCGAACGATATCATTTGAAAAGCCGAGTTGTACTTTCGCATATTTTTAAGAAAATCATGCGAATTAAAGCGAGTGCCAAGTAGTAAACTCTTTAATTCAAGAATATCATCTAGTAAAATTTTATCACAACAACAAAATGCTTCTTTTTTCAATTTCAATGCATGACAGTAGTTGCAGCTGAAAGTCATGGTTCCAATAGAAACGCGAGAATCAGTTGAATTATCAATGGAGACATCATAATTAAATCTAGACATTTCCCTGCTTGTCCATGGAACCAAAGGAACGATTTCATTTTCGACTTCTATACCATGCAAATGATCGTCACCATCAACTCTTATTCAGACTTGGATTTGCTGTGAAATGGGATCCTATGCTCGCTCAGAAGAAATAAGAACATTTCTGTTATTGGTATTTAGGTTATCTCTATGAAGACGCTGTCTTTTAGCAACCGTAGAATGACGACCAAGATTTGATTTTCTTTTCACCATTTTAAATTTTTGATTATGTATAGAATATAATTTCTCCTATATAGTAAATTTTGTAAGGTGGTATTATAGGATTAATGGATTAATGGATTAATATGGGATTAAAATCCAGTTTAAAAAAAATGTGAATACTTGATTGTTTATTAACTTACAAACGCGGAATTAGGCTTAAAACTTGCTCCGAGATGTACTCTATCATTAAAAAAAAAATCTAGTCGATCCGTTCAATACTTTCGAAGATAACCCGTGACAAAAAAATAACATTTCACATTTATACATATAGAAGATAGAAGATTGGAAACAACATTTGTCCTACCAAAAAAAAGTCCTACAAAGAATATGTAAATTGGAACAATGCAAAAGCAGCATAAAAAACAAATATATTTTTTTAAGTCTCGTGGTCTCAAAAGAAACTATAGGATGGAATAAAAATTTTCCTAAAATTTCAGCACGATATTTCAAATATTGAGCTGGTCCATAAGGAGGGGTCCTTTTTTCATATTCTTTGTAGTACTAGCTGTTTGAGGCTAATACAATCTTGAAAGTTGGCGGTAAAAAACTTGTGCCGTCTTGTTTTCGAAAACTGATGCCGCGTGTTGTTCTCAGTCTTGGGAGACAACTTTAAAGAACATCTTTACAAGAAGCGAAATGTAATGTTGATGAATAAATAAAACACTTTGTAGGGTTGCACTTAATTTATTCGTTAAACTGTGATGTGTAAGAAGGTTTTAGCTTCGTTACGGCAATGTGGCGAGAATTCTTGTTGTCTTTGTACGCGCGTTCATGTTAGCGGCAAGATGGACATGCGTACATTTTATGGGACAGCATACAGGGCGTATGCAAAATATGATATGAATAAATTTAACGGTAATTTCAAATTAAACAAAAACATCTTACAATTCTAAACACTAGCGATAACTACCAATTTTTTTGCAGAAAATTAATTGATTTGTGTAGAAAATATGCTAATATATCATGTAGCTTTAGTGTCCTACAGGTATTAATCAAAAAAGTATTTTCATGTGGGATCGACAATTTTCCAGTGTAGAACTGGGATAACCTACCAATTTATTTGTAGGACAAATGTTTCGAATTATTTATAAAATAATCTCAACATTTAGCTCAAAAATGAACTAATTACCAAATCTACGTGGTTGGCACCTGCTGACTCTGTTAGCCGCCTGTTTCGATAATTTTCGCAAAAACAAAAGTTGGGCGTCACGGCAAAATGAAACTGCTCAGTAAGAATTAGCCGGGTATTTTTGTGTTTTGAAACATGGTTTTATACGACAACTTTCGAGTGTAGGACTAGGAAAACCCACCAATATATTTGTAGGACAATGTGGCCATTTAATTATGCTAATTTTTAACAATCTATAGTAAAAAAAGTCGGGTATTAAACATTTTTTATTACCGAGTAATTGCTACATGTTTCTTGATTATACAATTTTTTTGGTAGGACAAATGTTGTTTCCAATTCTTTATAAAATAATCTCAAGATTTGGATAAAAAATGAAGTGGTATTAATCAATTTTTCTTAATCACCAAATCAACATGTTTTACACCTGCACACTCAGTTAGCTACCTGTTTCCATTATTTTCGCAGAGGAAAAACTTGGGCGTCTCGGTAAAATAAAGTGGCTTACGAAAAATTAGCCGGGTATTAATTGTTTGTCAAAAAGGCCCCAGGGCTCCCGGACTATTTTTTGTTGTTTTGAATTATTAAAAGTTTTTTTTTAATTTATAAGTATCTATATTAGTATAAAAATGTAGTAGTATCAGCTTAACTATAGACAAAATACAAATTTTTATATTAAATGGTTTTGCAACATTGTATCATCATAAACTTTTATATAAATGGCCCAGTTCACAGAACTAAATATACTTCTATTTTGTCATTTTGGAGGTGAATGATGGTATAGTTTTTAAGTATGTATTGTATTTTAAGCATTAAAATGTTGTTGACCATGGACTTATAAGCCATAAGTGCATAAGTCCATGACCGAGACCACAAAACATATTATTTACCGAGACCTACTAGACGTTAGACCGTTAGAGAATTGAACAGATCCGTAATGTAATTTAAAATTAACGCATGCGCAGTTTTATACAAACTTCTAGGTACATAATCTTATGTTGTGTATAAATCTCGGCGAGAAATATGATCGCCATCAGTGGCGGATTTTCCAACAGGCAGAGTAGGCTGAAGCCTAGGGCGACAGATTTTAGGGGGCTCTAAATATTTTTGTGAAAATTTAACAAAAATCTCAATATTTTAGTAGGGGAGAGTGGGGGAATATCGACTGTCGGGAAAAGTCGACCAGCTTCAAATCTCATAAACTTGGCACCATACGAGAGAACTTTACCTACCAGCTACCAGCCTCAAAATAATTTTGTATGTGCCTAATTTATAAGGTTAATATGGTGCCATCACTCTTCATGTATGTATGCTGTCAGTTTTGCTCGTTTTTAGACTTTTCTTATTAAAATTGTGCTGCTTTTATTAAGGCTGGGACAGTTTTATATTTTCTAAATGTATTTAATTTTACATTGCTAGGATACGACAGATATTTTTCCATAATTTGAATCTGATTTGGTGCAGATTTAATCTATATTTTTCGTAAACATAATTTTTAAGGATAAGTATTTTGGTTCGGGTAAAATCGATCATGGTGGTCGATATATTACCCTAGTGTATATTTGTGACCTCTCTCCCTCTCTCAGATTCCTTCGCTCTACGTAAGAGAATAGTGACCACTTCTTTTTATACCACGGTGGTTTGCCATTGCCTGCCGAGGGAAGACGATCAAAATTAAGTTTTTACTCCGACCGGGATCGAACCTGTGACTTCGGTTTAGCAGTCGACGACGCACACAAGCGCCAGGCCGTGACCATGCCCTATGTGAAGGTAAATCAACATTTACATATTAAAATAAAATTTATTTCAAAATATTGATGTTGGTCGATTTTTCTCTCCACCATGGTCGATATTATCCTACCGGTCGAAATTACCCGACTTTTTTTCTATTTTTACCCCTGACTGTTTTTTAAAAACACAGGGTATATGAAGTTACTATGTACAATCTTTGTTTATATATATATATTTATATGTTTGTGTCACCATATCTCCCGAACGGTGACAGGTAGCGACGTACTTTTTTGACAGCATGTTTGTAAAGATCAGGAGAGTGTTCCTGGCTGGTCAAATACAATTTTCATCTACGAGAAGAAATTCTATTGCAGAAAACCATCTCTATCCCCCCTGTTCTCTATATTTGTTAGATTATGTACGGTCAAATTCATATCATTGGCTAACTATTCGCGCTACCACATCGGCTGACTGGATTACAAAGCGGTTTAAAACATATATTCGGTTTCTCTATACATTTTGACAAAATGTACTCCAAAAGGAGCGAAATAAAATAAAAATAAAAATTTTAAAAACCCGTGACTGTAAAAGCACCTTACTTTATAAACTACTGTTCCTTTTAAAAAGGAAGAAATAATTTTTTCTTCTTCACTCAATAACATAAACTCTCGGACACGTAACTAGAAAAATTAAGGGATAAAATAAAGGATACACCAATAATTCTAGGTTTGGATCTGAAATACAAACTTTCTCGGTCATTCGGTTGTTAGAACCATTTTGATTTGAACGATAATGGATCAGTAAGTCCCTTTCGAGAGGAAGTTTGCCGTCGGCATTTTGAAAAATGACAGCTACTTCATTTCTTGTTGGAGCATTGTATCGTCTGATATCAGATTTACGGTATTGGATAATTGCCATGGTAACTGTTGCTGGCTCAACGCCATGTAGAGCGGCATCCTTGATGCTTTCTTATTCCACTCATATTTTGCATGCGGCAGAAAAAGGATTATTCTGAGACATGAAAGTACTTAACTCTCGCATCGCACCGATTGTTTCCCTTAATTTTCATCCTTTGATTAGCAGCCTCATCCGGGTCCAATATATATAGTTGAGCAAACTTGCGTTGGTTTCCATCTGCCGGGTGCAAAGCTTCTGCTCGATGGTAAATTTGTCCGTATTCAGGAGGCGGAATAATGTTACCTCCCATAGACGCAAATGCTAAAGCACTATTTATTGATCTTATAAAATATCGTGTATGAAATTTTTCCAATATTGATGTTGTCCTTTCATTAACTGCTCAATAACAGGGACTGATCTTAAAGCTTCTAAGGTGACTTTGCCTTTCTGACAGCATGTCGTAAAAAGTTTTTCAGACGGCCGCTCTGCTGAAAAATGCTTTCCACTGTAAAATTCGCAAATATTGTCCATAAAACCACAGTTATGAACGTCGATATTTGGTTCTACAACATTACCTACTTCAAGAACAGCTGCGCTTCTACTTCGTGGATTTTCTCGGTGAACTGCATCTGTAACAATTTTTTGTCAATTGTTGCGCGATCCCTTGATGACGATTTTTAGTACGCCTATGTTTAGTAAGGCATGCGCAAGGGATCGTAGAGGGCGCGTACTTGAGCTGCGTTTCGGGATTCTAAAGCGCACTGCGAGAGAGATAAGACGTGTTTAGTTTCGTTGGGCTGAAGATTATTCAGATAGGGCCGAATATTTATAAAGAGTAAGCCTGAGGAAGAAATCGTTCAGCGAAGTTAGGATTTACGAAACCGTAAAGCATTAGTAAATTAGTTAACGTCGGAAACCTTAATTGTGGGATTTGTACCGTGGCGCTGATAACTCAAATTGCCTCCAATCTGCAAGCAACATTAATGTTCGATTTTGAAAACGGTGTGTGGCCGTATGTTGCATCTTTCTGATTTTTTACTTACCATCTGGATTCTGGATTCTGGATTGGATGTAGAGGGCAAACCGAAGTTCGCATGCACTCAGGCCGCAAAACGGGCCCATTATACCATCGACGACTACTGGAAGGAGTCAGTTCTGTGCTACGATCAAGTGTTTGGTAGTGAAATTCTTGTTTATGCGACGCAACGAATTCTGCAAGCAGCTTCGCAATCGAGCCGAGTTTTTCATCAACAGTAGCCAGGGAAGTCATCGAGTCAAGAGCTTGTGTGGATTGCGGTTGCAGTACATTACTGGTAAACAAGCTTCTGTCGAATTACCACTTTGTAAACGAACCAGGCCTTGGTAAGTGTATTTTGATTTACCGAGTTCTTTACTGCAATTGCGGAAACGTGTAGTTTTACATCGCGTCGACCCGCATTTATACTGTCGTACATCACAAAATCGAAAAAAATTAGTTAAGATAGCCATTTTGTATAATTTTTTTTTCTCTATCGATCTGTGTTTTCAGAATGTTTCAATTTTGAATAGGTTTTGAGATATTGGGTATGAATTTTGCCTTATACGCCACAAAATACCGTAGCTTCACTATTATATTACCATATACGCCAAATGTTTGGATATACGACAAAAATCACTGCAAAATTGTATAAGAAAATTATCCTCAATTATTTTGACGTATGTGTTCATATTTAGTGTTATATACGGCACTATAATAGAAATACAAGTGAAGTATTATGCTCGTATTATCTTACGTGCATGGAATTTGTTGTTTTTGGTGCATTTTTCATGTAACTTATGATTCAATTTTTGATCCAGATTTTGAATTTGACAAAGAAGTAAATCCTATATTTTATACCTAAATTTGATGTTGAATATTACAACAGTTTATTGCAATAATTTATTAATCTGAAATAAATAAGTGTAAACACATACACACCGGCATTAATATTAATTATGTTCTTATTATTTTAGTTTATTATAATATTTTTTTTTAAATTACAATCTATTGTTTTATTACCAGAATGCTAATTTTGTTACTTTTTTTAAATGCAGAATATATTTTATTTATGTTAAAATATAATGGAACTTGAATTTAACTAATAAGATTTGAAGTATTATTTATTATATGGAGACTGAATTTTTAAAGATCGAATTTACTAAAATGATATTTTTAAAATAATTTTCATATTTTCATTATTTTTAGGTTTCTCATACTAATTATAGTTATTTATTATACAAGTGTATTATTAGGCCCCTAAAACACGAAAGAAAAGTTTAAACACGAGACCGCAGGTCGAGTGTTTAATTTCTTGAGTGTTTTGGATGCCAATAAGACACGTGTGTAATACAAAGTTTTATCCAATATCTCGTAATAATAGTTTAAAATGTAATTAAAAGTTTTGACATTTGACGTTTTAAAATATCAAATTGAAATTATGAAAACTATTAAGTAGTAGGTGTACTCATAATTTACATATAAGTCATTAGTGTGTAATTATGAATTCATAAGTCCACTAGTGTTTTATAGACCCCATAAGATATGTCAAATCGGCATTATTATGCCTTCATAAGACAGAGGTATTGGATAATAGCTATTTATGCAACCTAGATGTAAAAGTGATACTTTTTATAACTAGGCGTGAAAATTGTTCATCGAGGCGCAGCCGAGATGGACAACGCGCCGTGTTATAAAAAGACACTTTTACGTCGTGTTGCATACAAGATTTTTTCTAATTCTGTGCAAAATGGGCTTTCTTAAAACAAAATTTTTGAATTAGCAATAACTCGACAACGGAGCTAGATATCGAAAAACTGAGCAAAAAACTTTCCCCCCCACGACTTGTATTTCACCCCTTGGTGAATTATCGGTAGGAATGCATATGCAAAAATTCAGATCGATCGCGCGTAAAATTATTTACCCTACTAATAATATCAAGTTTACGTTGACAGTTGACAGTTGACAAATTCCAGAATATCACCCTCGCCATCGATATCTGCGCTGGAAAATAATCATGGAAATATGAAATTTGTAAATTGTGTTGTAAATATTTATAATTAAAAATTCAGTTAACTTATATTGTGATATTATTTTCATTTTATAACTAGTGATAAAAGTAATCTCATTTTATCACTAGTGATAAAAAGAATGACATTTGGAAACTCAAATGACATTCTAAAAGTAGTCATTTTGTAACAGAATTAGAAAAAGCATATTATTAACCATTATTTTGACATATATAATCATATTATTTTGTCGTATGTTGCATGCATGCAAAAAATTTCGTCAAAAGTGGCGTATACGGTAAGATACTTTTGAACAAAAGTGCCTTAAAATCCGAAGTTTATTTATAAAAAGCTTCATATCTTAGTACCAAAAGAAGCGCAATGAAATGAACTACAAGTGACCAGAAAATAGAACCAAGTTTTTCGCGTTATTTTTTTTTTATTTCGTTTCAATCTTTAACATCGATTTCCCAAAATTGGCTGGCGACGTGGATGTTTCCCTATTTGTGGCGAACGAAATATATTGTATTTAAATTGGAGATTGTTGTATTCTGTTTGATCATCATTATACGGTTAATTGTTGATAGAGTTTTATTTTGTTCCGAGGAAGCAAATTCTTATTTTTTTCAGAACCTATGCTCCGCCTCCGCAATTAAGAGCTGGTTTTCCATCTGGGTTTCACCACATTTATATAAATACTGGGGAATACCTATCCCAAGTGTGGTGAGCAAGGTATTTTTTTCACAAAAAATACCGAAATTGCTACACATCACTACGTGAACGATGTAATATTTGCGAAGGGGTCATGTTGGCGATTTGATTTCGTTCGCAATGTTGAGCAATTTGTTCTGACGTCATGTTGACAATTTGATTTCGCTCGCGATGTTGAGTAATTTGTTCTAACGTCATGTTTGCAATCCGCTGTCGTTTGAAATTTTTTACAATTTGCTGAGGAGTCATATTTGTCACAATCTTTCTTTTATCACATTTTCGAGTAGAGGCAGGAACATGTGAGGAACATACTAAATAATTCAGTATCCGCTACAGTAGGTGAAGGAAATTCGTAAATATCGAAATGATCACTATTCAGTAAACCATGAAATCGAAGCCTCTTGATGATTCTTCCAGGGTCGTGTTTCATAATAGTAGGGGAAAGGCTTGCAGGTTGCCACCCCATAGCTTTTTTGGTCCTAACTCGTCATACAATCAACGTATTGTTGATACAGGAAAGGGAAAGTACAAAGCCACGATCCTCCACGATGAAAAAATCATTTTAATTCTCAAAAACTAAAAATTTACAGCAAATTTTCAAAAATATCTAAAATCGACACCTTGAAATTTCGGCTTGCAGGTTGCCACCCCTTGAAAAATTGTTGAAAATGTAGAAAAACTCAAGTAAAAACATATTATTTATATTAATTACACTTAGTGGCTGTGAACAAACAAAAATGGGAGTAAATTGACAAGAAAAAAAAAGTTAAAATTGAAAAAAAAAATTTTTTTTTTTTTCATTTAAATCTAAAAATATATAAAAAATGCATCAATTATTAGTAAATAATTATTTATATTAATTTTTGAAATATTTAAGAAGCGTTTACGTCAATAGGTACATAAAATTCGCAATGGGGGGGGGGGGGTTAAACCTCCCCCCCCTTTGCGCGGGAACCTGTCCTGGGCCGATTTAGGGGCTTATGTTGCCACTGTCCCTAAACAGTCACTGTAGTATACGTCACAATGTAAAATAAGAGGGGTGGCAACCTGCAAGCCAAAAAAGGTGGCAACCTGCATTTTTACACCCCTTTAGAATATACAGGAAAAAAAACTTCCAACTCATGATATGTTTAGAATTATTTAAGAATAATAAAAATTGAACAAAAACACACAACAAAAATATTTCCCTTAAATTTTCGTTGAAAATGTTCAATTTATGGGCACAGAAGAAAAACACAATTTTATTTTTTCATTTTTTTACAAATAAAATTTCACATTTTGTTTACCAAACACCCTGTTATTGTGTTTGAGTGCATCACAATTACATTAAAAGCGACAACTACTCGTTTGTATTCGATGTCCGTCGAAATTTAGGGGATGACAATGTTAGAATGTCAAAATCCGGCAGGAGTGGCAACCTGCAAGCAGTGGCAACCTGCAAGGCTTTCCCATACTAATACTATTAGTTGGAAAGTACAAGTTAAATATTATTAATATTGAAAAATAATGGAGAAAGATTTTTGGCTATGATTGTAGAATAGTTATTTCATTAATAAGTACCAAAAACCACGCAGCTAGGTGTTCAGATTAACGATTTGAATAGTATTTAAAGTTACTTGTAATTTGTAATATTAGTAAATTTTCATTATGAAACAGGGCCCTGGCGTTCCAAAGGATAAATATATGTTACAATTACGGTAGACTTCAAAATTAAAGGGAAAAATTTCGGCAGCTGCTTTTAATTCGTAGATAGTTCCATAAGCCGTGTGTTTCAACATTTCATATTCATAGTTATGTCTCGCAACAAAATTATTACCCCCTTCCATTATCCGTGAAAGGTTGAAATTTTTCCCATCGTTCCACCCAAGTAACATTTTTAATCTGTCAGACATCTGCTAAGTCTCTTGAAGGGAAATCTTGCAGGGCTCTGTCCCTGTGATGGGATTGTAACAGAGCTCTGTCACATAATATGAGACAGAGAAAATGGATCCTGTAAACGCTATGTAGCAAGTATTGCAACAGAGCTTTTCAAGACCTACCAAGGTACCTGCACAGAGACATGTAATTGAGACCTGCCAGGCCTATCTGTTAGAGACCTTACTGGTTTCCCTGTTAGATACCTTACAGGTTTCCCTGTTGGATACCTACCAGGTCTCTGTATTAGATAACAACCAGGTTCCTGTTACAGATACCTACTAACCTATACTAGGTGATTAACAGAGTTGACTTTTATCATAGGTTACACGTGTAAAAAATATTCAATACAATTAAATTAAATAAATTCAAAATAAGAAAAAGTTTTGCAAAAGATTTATTTTTATTTTGCAATTTATTTTCTACTTGGAGTGAGATATTATTTCGTATTGAATTTTACAATTTTAATTATATCTATGTTTATTCTCATAATTCTTATTATTTTATATTCTTGACTATAATTTCATTCTGTCGATACTGTTACCCATCTAAAAATAAGATTTAAATTTTATAATTTATTATTACCATACCGGGATTCGAACCTATCGGCATCCATCGATTGTTTCGTAACTTCTAGCTGTTATTATTGACTAAATTTTATTCTGTTGATACGGTACCTATCTGAAAATAAGATTTAAATTTCATAATTTTTGTTACCATACCCGGGATTCGAACCTATACCGACATCCATTGATTGTTCCGAAACTCCTCGCTCTTACTATGTATACCTACGGACCCTACTTATATATTTTGTAATTTTATTGGTAGGTACGAGGGTCAAGCTGAATTTATTGAGAATAAGAAACACGGTTAATATTTTCTAGGATTTTATTTTAAATATGCTCAAAGAAATTCCCTCCAATAATGATACACTTGACCATTCTTTTTTTCCGCTGTTTAAAAGCTCCCAACCAATCTTCTTTCGGAATACCTTCAAAATAAGTATGAACTGCGGTATCAATCTCTTCTTCAGACGAAAACCTTCTGCCCCGCAAATTTTTTTTAAGCCCAGAAAATATCCAAAAGTCGCACATTGCTAAATCAGGTGAGTACGGCGGATTTTCTATGACTTTTATATTTTTTTCAGCCAAAAACTGACGAGTTAAAGCTGCCGTATGGGACGATGCATTATCACGGTGGAGCATAATTCCCTTGGCTGGATTTCTACTGAACCCATCTGGCAAACATTTTTCAGTGTACCATTTAGCTGTAACTGTCTTTTGTCCATCTAGCTTAATGGCATTTACTAGGCCCGTACTTCTGAAGAATACCGCATACATAACCTTTTTCATAGCTCGCTGCTTCTTGATTATTGTTGGAGTTTCTTCATCTTCGTGAATCCATACACGACTCTCTTGACGAGGTGGTTCGTCGAAAAAGGAAATATAAGTTTCGTCACCTGTCACGAATTTGGAGTAAATTTGGTGTCCGCCATTATTTAAGAAATTTCGAGTTTCGACTAACCACTTTTTTTGAATGCAGGTGATCGCTCAGCTGTTAAAATAATCATACACGCGTGCATGATTGTTTTAACAGCTGAGGATCCAATCTTGAGTTGATGCTCTATTACCCCATAAGTGGATTTATTGTCTTCTTTAATTATTTTTTTAACAGCAGCAACGTTTTTGTCGGTAACAGCCGAAGAAGGACGTCCTGCTCCTTTTTGATGCTGAACGGAATTCTTTTCGCGTTCAAATTCTTTATAACATGGGTAAATTGTAGCCAAGGAAGGTGCTTGTTCGCTAAAAGTTGAATCTAAACTCTCCTTGCAGTCGTAAGCGCTTAAATCTTTTTTAAAGTCATAATAAATCATGATTCGAAAATCTCTCTTGTTAATTCCTATTTTTCAGTTCAGTTCATATGAGTGATCAGCAGTTGTGAAAAAACATAATAGTGAAAAGATTTTGATAGTGTAGTGAAAACTGGAAGAATAAATGGAAAACTATAATTGAAAAATTGTTGGTACCTATTAAAAAATCCTAATGGTCCCATAATGATTTAATCCATACAATTTATATATTATTAATTTTTAATAAATCTCTTTTTAATGAAGAAAATTTCAACTGAAATTTTCTTGTTTCTAATTGATTACAATATGCATTATTGTGTTTAAACCTTAAATTAGCCTGTAATACTATAAATAAAAGCACAATATACTCCTAGTATTTAAATTAAACAAAATGTTAATTAAAAATAATTAATTATGATAAATAAATAAATATTTCATTAAAAATTTTAAAAAGGACACGTTTTATTATTAAAACCACGTGGGGTATATAATATACAGTAGAATCCGCTTAATGTGATCTCGGATAATGTTATCAGTCGGTTATTGTGATCATTTTTTTTGGAAACCGGTCACTTTTTTCTTCTTTTTTTTCTTCTGTCTTGTTCTAATCCAAGTCTTCTAAAATTAGCCTTTTTCTAAATTTCGCTAATTGTTATTAGTTATCAGTTAATATTATTAAAATGACCTTGGCCCGAAGTGATCACATTAAGAGGATTCTACTGTATATCCTAATCTATAAAATCCCAGCACGCTGCTGCTCCAGCGTGTCATTTTTTGGTAAAAAAAGAAACACTCTGATTGGTCGATTTTTTTTACCAACCGAAAAATATATTAAAGTAAAGTTAGGTCTAAAAATATTTAAAAAAGAAAATAATGAAAAAAGAAACAATTAAAATTTAGTAATCATATATATTGCGATGATATTTAAGGGCCAATAAAGTTTGAAAGTAAACCATCAAAGAAAAACAGTTAAAAATTTTTTTAGAAAATTACATTGCTTTTTTTTTAAATGCTCATAACTCCGCGAATAATTTACCAAATGGCACGTTTTTTTTTGAAAATGTATCTTTTAAAACATACTTTTTATAAAAAATATCGAAAAATATTTTAAAACAATATTACTATTAGATTTTCAAGTTTTAAAAATAAATTGCCATTTTTAACAATGTTTGTACTGATCGAGTTTTTTAAAAATTTTTTGTAAAAAACTGTTATCTACGTAACAAATTTTAAGCCTAGTCTCATAATGGGCAAACGATGGGTTCTTTTTTTTGCGAATTTTTAATTGAAAAGATTATATAAATTTAAAAAAAATTACGTTACTTGATTTTGAAATGCTCATAACTCCGCAAATAATTAACCAAACGGGACGTGTTTTTTTTGAAAATGTTTGTTTTAAAACGTACTTTTTATAAAAAATATAGAAAATTTTTTGAAAACAATATTACTATTAGATTTTCAGGTTTCTAAAATAAATCACCATTTTTAGCAATGTATGTACTGATCGATTTTCTTTAAATTTTTTTGTAAAAGCTGTTGTCCATTTAACAAACTTTAAGTCTAGTTTCATAATGGGCAAACGATGGGATGTATCTTTTTTTTAAATTTTTTTAATTATCAAGATTATATAAGTTTTTAGAAAATTACGTTCTTTGTTTTTGAAATGCTTATAACTCCGCAAATAATTGACCAAAGAGGAAGTTGTTCTTTGAAAATTTTTGAAAAAAAAAATATAGAAAAATTTTTGAAAACGATATTGCTATTTGATTTTCAAGTTTCAAAAACAAATTATAATTTTTAACAATTCAGGTTTGTACTGATCAATTTTTGTTTTTAAATGTTTAATTTAATTTTAGTTTATTCATGTTTTATTTTAGTTATTCATGTTGAAAAGTAAATAAAAATAATTTATTCTCTGGAGCTTTCAGAAAATATGTATGTATAAACACGGATAACTAAAAACATGAAAATTAAAAATTCGAAACAAAATAGCTTTCATTGCTTGCCCATTATGAGACTAGGTTTAAAATTTTTTAAATGGATAACAGTTTTTTACAAAAAATTTTAAAGAAAATCGATCATTGTTAAAAACTACGATTTATTTTTGAAACTTGAAAATTAAATAGTAACATAGTTTTCAAAAATTTTTCTATATTTTTTATAGAAAGTACGTTTTAAAACAAACATTTTCAAAAAAAATACATGCCATTTGGTGAATTATTCGCGGAGTTATGAACATTTCAAAAAAAGTAACGTAATTTTTGTAAAAATTGATATTTCTTGAATGGCTTAATAAAAAAAATCAAAAATAGTCATGGAGGCTAGTCTCAACTAGTACCGAAAGAAAAAAAATTTTCAAAAAAATCCGAGATGCAAAAGGAAAATGGTGTCCGATTTGGCGTGGAATGCCCCTTATACTTATATACCTGTAATTAAAAGTACAATATTATAGTATTTAAATTAAATGATAGAATTATACAAGTCAAGCGAAGTATTTTTTTTAAATATATAAATACGAGTAGTACGATTCCGCAATATTAAAATTTTTTATTTTTTAAATCTTTAAAAGATAGCACAACATGTTTCGTATGTAAATACATACATCTTCAGGTATCTACAGAAGAAAATATAATATAATACAATTCTTTAAAATAATAAATTACGTAATCTAATTAAATTTAAAGTGAAATAATTATGAAAAAATTGTTTTTTGAATTTGAAGTATTAATAATTGAAGTCAATATATTATAGGTATAATGATTTTTTGAAAAATATAAAATGAAAGAGTGATGAATTTTAAAAATTGGAAATAAAATGGTTATAGGAAAATGTTGTAAAGTGGAAGAAAGTTTAGTAGTTCGTGTTTGTTAAGTAAAGGTTGATTCATTTTGGTAGCTTTTTGTATTTCATATGATGATTCCCATATTATTCGTTTCAAATATTTGTCTTCTTTATGTAAAATATAATAGATTTGTCGTGATTGATTTCATGTTTTTTAAGTTTAATATGTTTCGATAATTGAGAAATTGAGTTTAATCTTTCATGTTCGGTAATTCTAGTTTGTAGGAGTCTTCCAGTCTGTCCAATATATGAAAAGTCGCAATCATTACAAAATATTCTATATAAGCCGTTGGAATGTAAAATGTTTTGTTTTTGTTTACGGTGTTTATTGTGTATCCATTATTTTGTGCTAATTGTTTAATGATGTTGAGTTCTTTTGTTTTGTTAATAGAAGAGAGTGGTAAGTTAAATGCTCGTTCTATTCAAGATTGGAAGGAAGCAATTTTATGTTTGTAACTATGTTTTGAATCAAATGGGATTAAAGAGTCAGTTAAAGTATAGGTTTTCTGTAAATGTTAAATTCTAAATTTTGTTGTAAAATAGTAAGTTGGAGATCTAAAAAATTAAGTTGTTGATTTGTCTCAGTTTCCATGGTAAATTTAATGTTTTTGTGTATGTCATTAATTTGAATTTAAAAATTATTAAGTTCGTCTAAGTTTCCTAAGATACCTGAAAATGTATGTATTTACATAACAAAACATGTGCTATCTTTTAAAGATTTAAAAAATAAAACTTTTAATATTGCGAAGTCGTACTATTTATATATTTAAACTAGGGGGGCTCCGCACCACTGGCCGCTTCGCGGCCCAACCCCCCTGGGCCTCTTTGCGGCCCAATTTTCCAAGACAATTTACGATTTGGCGCAATCGTAATTTCATGTATGTAAAAAATCCTTCTTGTAATAATAATAATCTTTATTAACTACACTGTAAAAAAAAATTATGTAAAATTACTTAGAAAATCATTGGCAACTTTGTGACCTATGATAATCAATGTAAATATACATAAGAATGTAAATTTACATACCCAAGTAATAAGGGTACATATGGGAATTGTAAAAATACTAGTTGGATGTAAATTTACATATCCAAGTAATAAGAGTTACATATGGGAATTGTAAAAATACTAGTTGGATGTAAATTTACATACCCAAGTAATAAGGGTACATATGGGAATTGTAAAAATACTAGTTGGATGTAAATTTACATAGAAAATCATTGGCAACTTTGTGACCTATGATAATCTATGTAAATTTACATAAGGATGTAATTTTACATAATGCTTCATGTAATCTGTAAAACTCTTTATTAAAAATTTATTGTACAAATTTATATTCAAAAATAAATAATAGAATATAATACTCAATATTATATATGAGGTATGTAACACCTTAAAGAAGTGGTAAGGTCACTGCATCAATTTTTTCTGTATCTATGTAGTAAATGGAGTAGTTATGTCTTATGTTAACGAATTTTGTAATCCTGAAAAAAATGTAAATATTAGATAATGATAACTACATATACCTAGTCGGGACATAAATTCTGTTACCTGTAAAGAACCGTTAGATTTTACAGCTTAAGATTACAGAGGGTGGAAAACAATTACATATTTAGAAAGCCCTTTCTTTTGACAACATGTACAGACTATAGTTAAAATTTTTGAGTTCAACCAGCAACATGGATTGGGGTGTGAAAGAAAATCGGATAGCAGTTATTGCGTTACATAAATGTGGTGTATCAAATAGTGAAATTTTAAAATTGCTAAAGCCGTTAAAAATTTCAAAAATGTTTGTAAGTCGTGCTATAAAACGGTTTACCGATACAAATGCAATAGCTGACAGAAAAAGAAGTGGACGTCCTCGTACCATAAGAACTCCACGAGTGATTAAAGCAGTGCTTGAAAGAATACGACGAAATCCTCTGCGAAAACAAAAAATTATTGCTAAGGAGATGCAAATTTCAAAAAAAAGCGTGTCTCGCGTATTGAGGCAGGACCTAAATCTTGGGGCTTTTCGTAGAGCAACAGGACAAAGGTTAACAACAGCTTTAAAAAAATTAGGCACGAGAGATCGAAAACCCTATTAAGGAGGCACGGTAATAATAATTTTAAAAATATTTTGTTTACCGATGAAACAATTTTTACCGTCGAAGAAAAATTTAATAAGCAAAACGATCGTGTTTATGCTCACAGCTCTAAAGAAGCGGCAGAAAAAATTCCGAGGGTTCAAAGAGGCCATTATCCAGCATCTGTGATGGTTTGGTGGGGTGTATCCTACGAAGGGGTTACTCAACTTCACTTTTGTGAAAAAGGCGTTAAAACATCGGCACCAATTTACCAAGAAATGTTAGAAGACGTGGTAAAGCCTCTTAACGACTCTCTCTTTCAAGGAAACCATTGGGTTTTCCAACAGGACTCTGCACCAGCACACAAAGCTAAGACAACCCAAAGGTGGCTAGTAGAAAATTTACCTGCGTTTATTGCAGCAGAACAATGGCCTTCTGGAAGTCCTGATCTGAATCCTTTGGATTATCAATTGTGGTCAGTTCTTGAAAACATGGCTTGTAGTAAGCCTCATAAAAATATCGAGCTTCTGAAGCGGGATTTGGTGAAAGCAGCAGCATCGATACCGTTACAAATCGTCCGTGCCGCAATTGATGATTGGCCACGGCGTTTAAAGGCTTGTGTAAAGGCTAAAGGAGAACATTTTGAGTAAATATATTAAAAATGTATTCTTTATATATTAAGTAATAAAGCAGTATATATCATAATTGAATTTATTATTTTAAAACATTAAAAATTTAATTAATACTGTGTAACAGAACTTATGTCCCGACTAGGTATATGTAGCATTTGCTTACCAGTAATAATATGCATGAAGCTGCAAGTAAAAGTCTGTGTTTCTCTGTTTTCAATCTACAAACAATTTTATATTAGAAAAAATAAATTAAAATAATTTTGCATAATAGGTATTATGAATTGTAAAAATAAATTTAAAGCACCATTGGTTAAATTATGAGCCAAGCACCGGAGCGGAGCCCATCAAAAATGTATTTTACGATCTTACTAGTGGAAAGAATTGAATATAATACGTGATAACTGATAAGTGATGATAAATAAATAATTCCTTAGGTACAAACATAATTATACTTAATAAATTATGTTTTGAACGATCAAAATCTTTATTAATTACAACTGAAATTATCAATATTTTCTTACCTTTATAGGTTCCACAACAAAAATTAATAGCACCCAAACCTTTCTTATAAAATTGTAAATGCTGTATACATAGGTTAGCAGCTATCGCGTATAAGTACGTAACGGACGTTGATGGTGCCAAAGGAAACATTAGGAATGTCTAGATTTTTATGCTTAATTGCAAGATAATTCACACAGTGGGCATGTAATACTTATCCAAACACATAACAAACATAATTATACATACATCATTGTGCTTTCACAAATTTTTTTGTAAATTTACAGAACAAAAATTAATTTTACATTATCTAAACCAGTAAATTTACATTGTGCTATTATTTTTACACAAATTTTTTAATTTTACACGAACGTTGCCGTAATTATTTATTTACATAGTTTTTCAACGTAAATTTTACATTGAAAATCATTGTAATTTTCCATAAATTTTTAACAGTGTAGCTTTCTTAAGCTATTAAATACAATTTAATATATTTACAAATTATTAAAACAAAAACAACTAACTAAAACAAAGCAAATATTTATATAAAGTTCATAATAATATGTTTCCATAATAAAATTTTAACTAAACCTAATTTTTTATATTGTCAGGTAACTTATTATAAATTTCTAACCCCATAAAAAATAGTGATTTTTTTGTTTGTTCTTTTTTGGCTTTCTCTATGACAAAATTAAAATTATTTCTTGTGGTGTAATCATGAATTTCATTGACATATTTTAATTGTCCACTCAAATAGTCAGGCACTCTTTTAAACCTTATTAAAAAAATATACAAAATGGATCTGTACATTATTCTTTGCTGAATACTCATAATTTTAAGCGTCTCTAACATAACTTTAATTGGGGTATATCTGCTACATTGTAATATTATCCTCATGCATTTATTTTGAATAATTTGAATTTTTTTCGTTTGTTTTTTATTAAGTGTGAATAATATTGTCAAACAATAGTCTATATGTTGAGCAATGATTGTTTTATATAACAACAATTTTGTATATATACTAAAAAGGTTTACCTATTCTTCCCAGAAAAAACATTTTTTTTGACAATTTATTTAACACATATTGTGAATAACTTTTAAAATTTAATTTTTGATCTATTATCACTCCCAAATATTTCATTTTCTCTACTCATTCTAGATTCACTCCATTAATTCCTATTTTCTTAATTACACGATCCACATTACCCACAAGAATATATTTTGATTTTGTCACATTTATACATAACCTATTCATACATAACCACTCATAAATATTTCTCAAATCGCTATTTACAATTTCAATCATTGCATCGACATCTTTACCAATTAAATAAATCATTGTGTCGTCTGCAAACATTTCTATTTCACCAGCTCTTACACATTTTGGCATATTAGTCCACGGGAATTAGGCGAAAAAAGTGGTTTTGAGGCAAATTTTTAGTACAGCATTGTGACCTATGAAAATTTTTAGGTTTTAACATTTGAAAACTTTCTGTCACAACCCTCAGTGTCGGGGAGGGTGGGGATTTGACGTAATATGTACATACATATATATCAATTTTCGCATGTTTTAAGGGTTTTTCGCATTTTAAATGAAAACTATGCATTCTATTGAAAAATAACAAGATAGCAAAGTTGTAGAGCAGAAAATTTTACATCGGTTACGTTTCTTAGTTTTTTTCCAAAGCGCCTAGTTCCGCCGATAGAGCGCGCAGAAAAACGTACCCATATATATGTTTGGCTTATTGACATTTTTAGTGAAAATTATGCCTTTTTATATAAACTAACATCCAAGGAAGATTTTGGAGCAAGAAATTTGAAATTATATTTTTGTTTGATTATTCGATTCCGCATAGTTTCACCAATAAAGTGCGCGCAAGCATCATTATGGATGCTTTTCAGCAATTCTTAGGATTTTTAGTGGAAATTATGAGATTTTTGTAAACTAAGATGGAAAAGATGGAAAGAAAAGTTGTATAGGAGTATAATATCTATCGAAATGATCCATTTATCTTATTCTCAAATAAGTTTCTTTACCAAAAAAAAGTTTTTCGGGGGAAGTAGGAAAGGTAAAGAATTTCCATAAAAATTTTAACAATGCTTTTTCGATCAAAACTTACATACATAATAATAATTTCTTGCATTCTTATAATTATTACAATTGAAAAACTACGTATTGAGTTTTTCTAACAACATTTTTCTATTAATTGTTTCAAATGCTCTTTTGAGGTCTAAAAATATTGCCACAACAATTAAATTTTTATCAATTGCTTTTAACCATTTATCACTGATTTTCAATATCACAGACTCACATGAATGTTTAAGTCTAAATCCAGATTGATTTGATACTATTACATTATATTTTTCACAATAATCTACTAATTGTCTTTTCCCTGCAATTTCTAAGATTTTTTCTACAGAAGGTAACATATTTATAGGTCTAAAGTCTTCGTATTTGTGTGAATTTGAAACTTTTTGTACTGGAATGATGCATGATGTTTTCCAACTTGCTGGAAAAATTCCTTTTTGCAGAGATAAATTAATAACATCTAGTAGTCGATTTCCAATAACTTGTGAAGCATCCTTTAATATTTTTACTGATATTTGATCATCTGTTCCTCTTGTGTTTTTCAGAGATTTTGTAATTGTGTTTAATTCACCAATCGTAATTGTTTCAAATTTTAGAAATGTACCATATGTATGGACGTTGTCTATAAAATTATAATTGCCAATGTTTGGTATGTTATTCACAATTTCTTTGATACTGCCTGAAAAATATTTATTAAATTTCTCGCAAAAAAATTTGTTCTTCACTATAATTTATATTATCGAATATCACTGTTTCTTAAATGCTGTTTTTTCCATTGTGTAACAATCTTTTTAAATTTTTCCATATTATATGACTATTATTCTTATTTTGATCAACTGTTTTCCTAAAATAATTTTCTTTCTCTTTCCTAAATAACGATATAGTTTTATTTTTTAACTCTTCATATTGATTCCATATGACTTCACTATTAGTAAATATTGCTTCTTTATATTTTTGACTTCTTACTATTTCTTCTACTAACTTCTACTAACTTCATACTATTAATTATTTCTGCATTGATCCATTTATTTTGTATATATCTTACTTGTACATTTTTAGTTATTATAGGGCATACTTCATCCAAAAGCACTTCTGATGGTATTATTTAGGAAGTCCGCCATAATATTCACATCAGTTATATTATTTTTCCAATATTTGTCCAGTAACTTTTGTTGTAAATCATCAATAATATAATTTTTTAAATTTCGTTTTTGAATTTTTACTGTTTTATTATGATCTATCACTTTTAAAATTATTGCTATAATTGAGTGGTCACAAATTTTTGGGGTATGATGTACTTTATGTTTAATATTTTTATTGTTAGTTATAACATAATCGATTAATGCTTTAGACTCTTTTGTCATTCATGTAGGTTCCTGTATTATTTGTATAAGTCCATTTTGATATATTATATTAGAGCATTTTTCACCATAAAAGTTTATAATATAATCTTCCATATATATAGATATTTCTACCTCTATTATCCATAAGTATAAACCTAGATTTTCTGTTTTAATATATTTATGTGATCTATTATATTATGTCACATTGACATATCGGCATCACACAACTTCTTTCCATACAACATCTGTTTTGTCTCTTTCACTTTGAATTTTTATTGTCCAGCTTAGTTTGGCATTAACGTCATTGACCGGTCATTGACGTCAATGACCATGCATTTTGGGCAATGTTGACATTTACAATTTCATATGTCGTTTTTATATCATTGTCTGGGCAATGACGTTAATGCCCAATACAGAGTGGGCAATGATGAAACTACTATTCTATAGATTCCATATTCTATATCCCTCTTAATTCTCTTATAGTGATAGCCGTCACACGCGTTTCGTTTTTCGCCGAGGTCGGGCCTCCCAGTCGAAGTGAATAGATTTTCGGGGATGTTTTTAGAGAGTAAGAAAGCTTTTTTTAAGAGAGCTTTTTAGAGAGCTCCGGGCGCTCTGGGCCGTTTTAACTGATGTAACCACGACGAATCACAGATCCACCCTAAAATGAGTTTGCGTTTGTCTAAATTAAATAAAAATCCCTGTACACTTATGAAGACGTGAAAAGGGTTGAGTTGCTGTAATTTATACGGAAAAAAGCATGCACGGTAAATAATTGTCCATGTCATTATTGTCTAATCCAGCGGTTCCCAATTAGATTTGGCCGTGGAACCCTCGGCGATGTAAAAAATTGGGCGGAACCCCAAGCCCATTTTTATTTATTATTAGAAAGATCAACAATTTCTGCCTTTATGCACTCTAGACCCCCCCCCCCCGCGGTGGCAGGTGAGGATTACAAGTTTAAAAATTATTAAAATATTTATTAGCGAGAAGAATGACATTTTGTTTTCTCCTGACAAATTCTTTTAATATTCGGTTTGATTTCGGATAGCTGGATTCTCAAATCAGGAACTGCATCAATTCGATTTCGATACTTTATTTTTGTTCCTGAATATAATGTTATGAATAAAAAAAAAATGAATAAAAAAATTTGCTTTCCAATTGGAAATCGCACCTGAATTCAATTAGATTTTCGAAATCTACAGCAGAAAATTCGACTGGTCGTTGACATTCAATGAGTGGATTGTACCCAGTTATACATTTATTGTTTTAAAGAAGGAAAATATTTATTGATGGAAGCTCTTAAATTCCGAAGATGTTCTTCAATGTCGATTCGAATTTTCGGAAAAAATATTTTTTAAGTGGCAAAATTTATTTTTACGCCATTTTGAAATTATTTTTGTCAAACCTCTGCCCTTCAGATTTATTTATGTAGTCATAGATCATATACCTATATTCTCAAAGACGATGATCTCATGAGACGTCAACATCTCATCGGATCAACGGATCATATATTCTCCATTAAGGTAACAACATACCAAATAACAACAAAGTTTGACTTCTTGTTTTTATAGGATTTTTAATGTTGGTTGTCAGATTATCTGACTATTATGAAATAACGTTGAATTATAACGTTGCATTTTAGCGTTGTGTTGGGATTAATTGTTAAATATCATATTTTCATTGAGTAATGAAAAGGTTAATTCTTTTTAAATAATATTTATTATAATACCAAAATAATACCAACTACATTAAACTAATAATACGTACAACTTCGCGGGTTGTCAAGCATTTTTTGGGTATCAGGCTCTTTCGCGCCTACCATGCGAGTTGGAAGGTTGGAACTTAACGTTCTCTCTCTAACTCACTAGCTAAGAAAAATTAAAAGTGCAGTTTTAATTACTGTGAGAAAGTTTTTGTAATTTAATGTTTTTAGTACAAATTTAAAAAAATTGTTTCTAAAAATGACTTGCTTCATCCACTTTGTTGTTTTGTAATTATACTTTGTAATTATTACAGCTGGACACAGCACATATTGCACCAACTTTATTTGACATTTCATAAAATTTAATTCGAATAATAGTTATTTATGTATCAAGGGCATTATGACGATGTTTATGTCGAGTGCAACCAATAGGGCACTTCCACTCCCCCACTCCAACATGGCTGCCGAACAGCAGCTTGGTGGTATCGTTGGTGGTATTTGCCACAAGATTTGTTAAGGATTCAAGTGTTTTCGTTATAAAAATGTATTTTTTATAGAATTCTAACCAGTTCTTTTAGCATTTTTAGCTTTTATGACAGGGTGGTGATTGTTTTATAATAAATTGGGCTACTAAATTCCACTATACTTGCACTGAAGTATGTTGGGATTTATATATGGGAGATTCCATGTCAACTGGTCCACAAGTGAATGGGGTGGATCTCAGATCGCTACCAAAAGTATTGCATCATCTTTGGGACCACAAAATACACCAAGTCCTAAATTTTCAGCCGCTAATTTTGCTCCACTTCATATTTACAGCCAATTTTGTGTTTTTTTCAAATTTTCCGCGAGCTGTGACAAATTCCGTCTTATAGGATGCCAGAGCCGGATTATGTTTCGGGAAAATTTGTGAAAACACTATATCGACGTAAAATTTTCCGAGGAATCCATTCCCGCCATCAGAATTGCGATCAGATGCTCCCCCAAAATGAAAATCACGAAAAACTGGTTTTTCGTAAAAGGGGAAATAACTGAGAGGTTTATTTTTTCTAAAATTTCTGCGACCCGGCAAAATGTTCCTTTTTTTGTGCACTTTAAGATGAATACAAATTTTCCATGTATATTTACGTTTGGAGCCAAAAAATCGTCAAAATTCGTTTTTTTTTCCCATTCGACGCTTTGACAGGGTACTCAACTGGTCACCTTGACATGTTTTGTCCCCGTACTTCCCTATCACTAGGATAGCAAGATCTTTCAAGATCATTACAGAGTATTGGAGCTGTATTTTCCTCCTCAAGAAACAAATCATTGCCGGAAAAAACTGCCCGCGCGTTCTATTCGGCCGATACAGCTCCGTCTCTAGAAAAATATTATACAAAATCTGTAGAGGGTCGCAAATCGAACAGTATAATTTTTCCAAAAGCGAGGATTCCTTCCTGATTATTTGGGATATAAGAGAGAAACCAGTATAAGAGAGATGAATTTCCAAGATATTAATTCAATTTGTTAATTCATTTAATGATACAATATATTTTCATGAATCGGTAACACTGCATTTGCTGAAATTTGCTTCAATCTTTTGTTTCTGAGCTTTACTTAGAGCGAAGGTGTTTGGTGATTGCGTTTTTCAGCGAGCTTTACCTCACAAATAACGTGTGGGAAAGCTATAGTCAGCCAGATGGGTAATTCCGGAAAACAGCAAACTTTGGCACTAGAATTCAAGCTGAGGACGGATATTTCCGCTACAAGCTCTTCTTCGTTAATTTGGGTTATATAACCTAAATGCCATTTGTCATTGAATACAAAAGCCACATGTAAATATGGTTTCCAAAGTTTCATCACCTTACCTCTCAAATCAAAGAGCAATGCCCAATTTTTATCTATACTAGTATGTTTACTTTTTATTATATATTTATCATAGGGAAAATTTAGGACGTCATTGCGTTGCTGTAAATTGTATGTTATATTTTTATTAGTGCATGTGCATGATTGAAGATGTAAAATTTTCAAACTGATATTTGCTTGCTTGATTGATCCCCGGAGGATTGATCCCCGGACAATTGATCCAGCGGACGATTGATCTCCGGGCAATTCCAGAAATATGTCCTGGGGGGGATGGGTAATAATAAATAATCAAATTATGAATGTTTTTATTATTATTATTGTTCGATTTAAAATAAAATTTCTAACGATTTCCACTCTTAAATTTATTAAGTAACAATATTTAAGATATAAAAGATTCGTTGTAAATTATATTTTTCGTTTAATATTACTTTAATATAACCAGCGGAGACGGAGACAAAATTTGTAAATTATTTAATTTGCCCCCTCTCCTAAGCGAGGTTAGGGTTACTGCCCTTGTAAATAATATCTTCTGTGGGAACTGCCTAATACCTAATAGCAAAGAGTATTACAAAGAGCTAATAGGGGCTGTCCATCAATTACGTAACGGTTTGGGGGGAGAGGGAAAAGTATTGTAAATCTTACGGACCCTTACGTGGGAGAGGGAAGGGTCCAACATATTCCTTACATAAGTTTCGTAAAATATTTTTTTTAAATTAAATCAGTTATTTTTACCTGAATATTAACCCTCTCAGTCCGACGTTTGTTTTACGAAATTTGCTGTACAGCCGGGGTTCGTCGGGTCTTTAGGATACGTCCTTGCGTTTTCATCCGTCTCCCGTGTCTCGGGCACTACAATAATTTTCGGACAGATCCGTCTCCCGGACCGAAAGGGTTAAGGAATTACAAATTTATGGTACAGTAGAATCCGCTTAATGTGATCACTTCGGGCCAAGGTCATTTTAATAATATTAACTGATAACTGATAACAATTAGCGAAATTTAGAAAAAGGCGAATTTTAGATGACTTGAATTAGAACAAGATAGAAGAAAAAAAGAAAGAAAAAGTGGCCGGTTTCCAAAAAAAATTATCACAATAACCGACTGATAACATTATCCGAGATCACATTAAGCGGATTCTATTGTATTGACTTTTTTATGTAATTAATTAATCTTTGTTAACTTTTATTTATACAGGGTGACCCAGACCACCCGTATCAGTACTTTTTTTCAAAAACGGTAAGTCGTAGAGAGTTGGGCTAAAAAAATTTATTACAAAAGCCCTAATGACGAATCTAATGGTGATATTATTATTTCCGGGAAAAGTCGGCATCCAGAGTAGTTTGCTCCAGAAAGTCCAGAAATCCAGAATTTTAAATGGCACCATATGTCGAAAGTGGTATCGTTGGAAAGCTCCTTACAAAATAAGCAAGTTTTGTAGGAAAAATTTTTTTATAACTTCCACCCCTTTTAAGTTATATTCACTTGATTTTGAATGATTTTGAATGCCAATTTTTAAAATAAAGTCAAAATAATCAAAATAATAACTTAAGTCGAATATAACTTAAAAGGGGTGGGTGTAATAAAAAAAATTTTCCTACAAAACTTGCTTATTTTGTAAGGAGCTTTCCAACGATACCACTTTCGACATATGGTGCCATTTAAAATTCTGGATTTCTGGACTTTCTGGAGCAAACTACTCTGGATGCCAACCTTTCCCGGAAATAATAATATCACCATTAGATTCGTCATTAGGGCTTTTGTAATAAATTTTTTTAGCCCAACTCTCTACAACTTACCGTTTTTGAAAAAAAGGACTGATACTGGTGGTCTGGGTCACCCTGTATAAACAATCGTTTATAAAAAATCGTCCCCTGGACGAATCGTCCGGAGATCAATCGTCCGGGGGATCAATCGTCTGTGGATCAATCGTCCGCTGGATCAATCGTCCGGGGATCAAACGTCCGGGACCAATCGTCCGGGGATCAATCGTCCGGGGACCAAACGTCCTAGAATCGTTTTTATAAGTGTTTTTATACTAGCATGCTTTGTTTTGTATTATTATTATTTTTTTTTTTTTTATTATCAGTTACAAAGTAAAAGTGGAATAAACAAAAATGTGCATCAACACATTAGCACTACTTAATATTATAGTAACATAATTATTAACACAATTAATTAAATAACTATAAAAAACTAAATAACATATTTGAACTGAATTAACAATGAAATCAAAGATGTTAAGGTGAAAAGATTAAATTTTAAATTTTGCTAAACAAATCCGATGACTGTAGAAACTTCAGTAACTTTCGTACGTTGCATCTTGTGTCTGATAGGATATCTTCTAGGCTATCAGGCAGTTCGGCAAAATGTCTTGCTGCCTGATATTTTGGACAGTGTCTTAATATGTGGCTGACGTTTAAGAGGTTGCCACAAAGACAGTTTGGAGGTTGTTCTTTTTTAAATAAGTAGCTGTGGGTGAGCATAGTATGGCCAACCCGAAGTCGGTCAATAACAACTTCTTCTTTCCTACTTAATTGTTCTATATGTTTCCAAATAGTTGTGTTTTTTTTGAGTCTTTTAATTTATTATGTTTAATTTCTTGCCATTCGTCTTCCCATTTAGTCAGTATTTTAGTTTTTATTATAAATTTTTTATTTTCCTGATCTTTTAATGTATTAATGTCTAAATTATATTTCTTAAGGAGTTCATTTATTTTGATCGGTAAAGGTTTTTTTAATTTTGGAGTGGATCGATATAAAAATGAAAATTTTGGAGTAACAATTCTTGAAATGTTTTGATGGTCTGGGTTTGAAACAATGTTTGCGTAATAATTTAATATGATCTGTTCTCTTCTAAATTTTGGAGGTAGTTCGCCCGATATATTGTAGATACTTTCCAATGGTGTAGTTCTTAGTAGTCCAGTAGCGGTTCGAAGTCCTTGGTTGTAAACTGTGTCTAGAGATTTTAGAATGTTTTTATTTGCTCTATAATAAATGATGCTGGAGTAATCTAATTTTGATCTAGTAATTGTTCTAAATATATATAAAAGCGTTTTCTTGTTGCAACCCCATTTATAATGTGATAGGACTTTCAAGATGTTTAGTGTTGGAATTACCTTAGATAACGCACACAAATAAGCATAAGATTCTAATTTCCTCTTAGATGCTAAGTTGTAAATAGAACGCAGTTTTGCACTTTAATTATAAATATTAGATCTTCAGAAAATAGAACGTAACTATTAGTATTATTGCTGAAAAGGTTGTGGTTCCTTACAAACTTGCTCTAAAACTCGAAGCTTATTGTACCCCGCGTTTAAAGTATTCCTCCATCAGCTTTGTTTCCTCAATAAAATTAAGTACACAGTTGATGAGTGAATGAATTACTTCCTCAGTCCATATAGTAAGTGGTGTAGAGTCTCTTCCTCCACACTGCACTTTCTGCATCGGGTATACTCTACAACCCCAAGTACATTGAGGTACCTATTCAGACAGCAATATCCTGTAAGTCCTACCACGGGTCCTACTGTCTTCCTCTGCTGTGGTCTAATCACCTTGAGGATTTCTAGTTTTCGTTTTTTATTGGAGGGCCCACCAATGAACATCCGCGATTGCCTCAGTCCCGGAAAGTCCCTCCAGTACGAAAAATGTTGTTTACTTAGTAGTTCCTTAATAACCCTTCTTGCGGTCCGATATGCTGTCCCACAAGTTGGTTCTGGTCCTATTAGATATCGTTTCGCAGCAGCATTAGCAAGGACATCTACTTTTTCGTTGCCTTTTATTCCTGCATGCTCAGGCACCCACCTCAGCATTAAGCTGTTCTGTTGTGCAAGTGCTACTAGCACATCGAGGAAGTGACTTACAACCCTGGATTGTGTTGCCACTCTCTCCAGAGCTTTTAGAGCTGTCTGGCTGTCGATCAAGATACAGATCCGCTTATTTGCATAAGCCCTCCATGTCATTTCCTTTATACAGGCTGGTACAGCAGTTATTTCTGCCTGGAATACAGTAGCGTGGCAGCTCAGGTTTATGCTGAACACATCTCCTGTTCTACGTCGACTGATCCCTGCTCCAGTACTGATTTCCGTTTTGGATCCATCTGGGCTCCAGATGCTATTATATTAAGCCCCCAACTCTTGCTTGTTGCCATCCTGGTCTGGTTCTGTCCGATTGCATGCATAGCATGTTGTTACTCTTGATCACTCGAAGTGTGTTCTCTATTGAGTTGAAGGGTGTGTTATCGAACGCCTCCTCTATTACGTCAAGGAATCGCCCAGAGCAATTTCTCTAAAACGCAACCAATGTCACAGTCAAAACCATTCAATCACAATAAAAAAATATTTCGTTACATAGGTAGAAGTAATACAAAAATTGTTCAAGTTAGAAAATATTGCTAAAGAATTGAACATAAATTGCGATAGAGCTCATGATGCTTTTAATTAAACGTTCCCAACGATGATTTACTTAGTTTTTCTTTAGTTGGGATGATGCTTGTAACAAAATTAAAGTTGTGCAGAATTTGCCTATGCCTATAAAAGCATTTAAATAACAACAGTAGATTTTTTTATGAAACCTCTACATTCTCATATTCCATGCATTTTTAAATTTCGTGCGCGTTTTTTTCTCTTTTACAATGTTGCCACATCTAATGAACTACGATATAAAAAGTACACTTTTGATATTTATTTTCTAATTACTACTATCACAAGCTCTGAAGCTGTACTTTTAAGTGTCTAAAATACTGTATATAATAAGTTCTCTCGTTTTCTCTGTTTTTATTGAAATCTGAACGGCACTTTCTGTAAAATATGATAAAACCTGTAATTTCAATAATGCTCAATGTTAAACACATGAAATTTCAAATGCCAATATTTTTTCCCTGGTTCTCTGTACCTCTTCAAAAATTTAATTGAATCATTATCATATCATAATCTACTAATATGCCGAATTTCATTAAATTCTGAACCGTAATTCTAAAACCGACAGTACTACCCTAAGTGCTTGTTCACAATGTACGTAAAACGTAAGACTAACATAAGATTTAAAAATATAAATTCAAATAAAAGCATAATGGAGTATCGAATAATATTAAAATCTTCAAGTACACGACGTAGAATGTTCTTTTGCATATACCAAAATAACTCCAGTATTTTTCAATATTCGATTAAGGTCTTATTTCTATTTGTAATTCTTACGCTTTATGTATTTCTTATGTCTTACGTACATTGTGAACAAGCACTTAGAATAAAAAAGTGAAAAACGCTTGGACAGGTTGATTTTAATTCCAAAAGGGCTACATTTACTGCTATTCATAAACATCATTTACAGTTCAACCCTTAAGGTAAAGAGCAAACCACCCTTGGAATTTTGAATGAAAAGATGGGTCTGTAAAAAAGATCAGTTTAATCAAATTACATTTTGAACAATTTTTTTAAAAATATTTTAATAAAAAAAAAATTTAATTAATAATTTTTTAGAAAATATTTAAAAAATATTATAATGCCCCCCACCCCAGACGCTTAAAATTAACAAGGAAACATGGAGACAAACCCAAATCTGATAACACTTTTTGCCCGTCTCGACCCTTTGTGTCCCCCCAGAAAAAAATTCTGGATCCGCCCCTGATCATTTGCTTTTTTCTGTTTGCAATGTATTTTTAAAAAATGTAAAAAAATGATTTCTTAAAAACTACACCGTAAATAGTTGAAAAATCACTAATACATAAAAAACTATTCTCTTGATTTCATCTAAAAAATCTTTGATTAGCCGTGAACGGAAACTCTATACCCAACCACCTTAATTAATAAAACGACAGTTTCGTATTTCCATAATATTTTTATTGAAAACTACAGTTCTGTGGTCGGCACTTAAAAGGTCATAAGTAGATAGGGAAACAATGTATACTTTTATGAACCTTTTAAGTGTCGACTACAGAGTTAATACACTGGCTCACAAAATTATTGGCACAAGATAAATTTATAACAAAAATGCACTGTATTCGCAAAATTGGTTATCTATATTAAAATTTTTTTTATATAATTTATTCCGGTATGGCTTTGAATTATAACGACACTAGCTGGCCCGGCAGACGTTGTCCTGCCCAAATTTCAATATTTGCCCACATGGATTTTCTAGATCCAATCCGCATATAACCTTGCGACTTATTTATGATGGTCATCGCAAATACCAAACGTATTAAAAAAGGATTACCTAAATAAATAAACGATTAAAGAATACAAATCAAGGTTTAATAAAAAGTTTAACAAAACTGCTAAGTACCTATTCATAAAAATCACAATTACTAATTTTTCCGGGAGTAAAGTGCTCACTTTACTCCCGCTTTAGCGGGACTAAAGTAATACTTTTTTTTTCGCGCCATTATTGCGCGCTATTGATCTGAAATTTTGCATATGGCTTCTTACGACAAATCGCTGAGGGGCTGTTGTTACGGGGGTAAATTTTTTGCTCAGTTTTTCGATATCTAGCGCCGTTTTCGAGTTATTGCAATTTCAAAATTTCAAATTTAGTTATTAACCAATGTAATTCAGAATTTTCAGCGAAATTGTGAAAAATAGTATATACACCTTGGGACTAAGGTTCTTTTCATTCCGTGTGCGATTTTTCCACTCGGCTAACACCTCGTGCAAAAAACTTCGCACGCGGGATGAAAAGTAGCACCTTAGTCCCATGATGTATAATATACTATTATTTTTTCCAATTACTTTCCTTTTTTTCCCCCTTCGTCTTCTAATGAAGAATTTTCAAAAGTATGCAACGATATTGCCAATTCCTGCTCTTCTTTCTGATTCTTCTTCATATAGGCAGCAGCCAATCCTTCTTCTCGTTTTCTTTTTGCAATAGTTAATGCATCAGTACGCATGGGGTATCCGCCAAAATCTTGCAATACTTCATTTAAAGAATTTACAGAGGCTTGAGTAAATTCCTCTTTCCTCCGACCAGCAATTGGTTTGAAAATACTTCACCAGATTGGTCCATGGGCGTCCAAGGGATCTTTTTCAGGGAGGAGCAAAATCAAAAAAAAAGAAGAAAAACTAAAAAAACACTAAAAAAGTTTAATTTTTTTATTTAGGCAAGAGCCTGGGGCAGCTGCTCCCTTTGCCCCCCCCCCCCACCCCAATGGACGCCCATTGATTTGTCGTTCTGCAACTCCACACGCATGTTTATACTTAATTTGAGTGTTTCATCGTTTATTTCATTTTCAATTCATCGGCTGGCGTTGACCGTGGAAACACTGGCAATGCTTGACGAAAATCACCTACCAACAGAATCATCGCACCACCAAACCGATTTTGATTGTTTCGTAGGTCTTGCATCCTTCTTGTACATTCATCCCAAACGATCAACTTGCATTACTGCAAAACTTTGGCTATCGCACAGTTCTTCGAAAGGTTGCACGTTTCATTGATTTACATATTCAAGGGCAACTTGAGTGCTGAATGACCTGTTGGGCCGCCTTCCAACAACGTAGTTGCAATTCCAGATGAAGCAAGTGTAAGTGCAATTTCATTTTGCGAGCGAATCAAAAAAGTTTTTCCAGTTCCACCGGGAGCGTCCAAGAAGAAAATCCCTCCAGTTCCATCGTTTACAACTTCCATGAGAGTGTCGTTCGCATATTTTTGTTGCCAATTCAACAGCGAATGTTTTTTCGAATTGATTTTCGTTGCAACAGCCAATTATGGGTTTTGAAGTTTTGCACTACGTTAGGAAAAACACTTCGAATGAGCTCTTCCTTTGATTCGGTCAACTGGCAGATATCAGTGGGCAATATGGTGAATACGGTCGAGATATCAACCGCGATTTTCCCATTACCAATGTCCAAGAATCTGGCAGGTATGGCTTTTTGGATTAGATTTAGATTTAGACTCTTTTATTGTTTTGAATTTTATTTATATACATTTTATTTTTACCTGTACCTATCTTGCGATTTAACAGGCAGGTTTGTTTGTCAATTATTTTGATATATTTGTATGAATGAGTTTTCACTGGGAAAGGAGTACAAAAACCCAGCGCCTTGTTTATTAGAATTAACTTAAATTAAACTAAAAACTTAAAATTAAATTAAAATAGTTTAGAAAGAAGGAAGAAGAGAAAAATTTAGTACGAATTTTACTTACTTCAGTAATATCAGTTTCTTTTTGTTTTCGACCCATTTTACAGTCGCTCCCAGTCGTATTCGTATACTCAATAAATTTTACTTTAAACCAAGATGGAAACTTTGAGATTATATTTAAACAAGAAATAATTATGTCGGATTAACTATTAAACATTGTAATTTAATCATTTAAAAAATATTTATGATTCCTTTTCCCTAACTAAGCAAAAATAAGAATAATGTAAAAACATGCATTCAATTACATCACACTCATATTCGTAAAATTGCAGTTATGCACAATTTTATTTCGATATAATATTTCACAGTCATCCAAGAACTTCAAATTTGTATCTAGAAAAACTGTATGAAGTATTTAGTGTCAATTTGTTAAATTTTGTAAAAATTTTACGTGATAAATCCACTATGGGAAGAAAATGTAAAGAAACCTCGTTTGAATTACGAAAATCAATTATTTATCATCATAAAAATGGTAAGACATTGAAGGAAATTAGTGACTTATCAGGACGAAGTTGTTCTACTGTACAGTACATAATAAAACGGTATAAAACTGAACACAGAATAGAAAATAAACCACGCAATCTTAATAGAAAACTGTTAAATTCTCACGATGAACGAAGAATTCTGAAAGAAATTTAAAAAAATACAAAGATTAGTGCACCTAAACTTGTGGTGAAAGTAAAAAACGAGTTAGGGAAAATAGTAAGTGCAGAAACAATTCGTAGAGTTATAAGGAAATACGGATATAAAGGACGAGTAGCAAGGAAGAAACCGTTTGTAAGCAAAGCCAATAGACTAAAGCGTTATAACTTTGCCAAGAAATATGAAAATCGTGATTACAACTTCTGGAAACATGTTCTTTTTACAAATGAAAGTAAATTTAATGTTTTTAAGTCAGATGGGCGGCAAATTGTTTGGCGAAAACCTAATAAAAGCTTGGATAAACAAAATTTACAAAATACAGTTAAACATAATGGCAATTCTGTAATGGTGTGGGGGTGTTTTTCAGCAGCAGGGGTTGGTAGGTTACAAATTATAGATGGAATAATGGATAACTATAAGTATATTGATATTTTGGAACAAAATTTACGACCTACATATGTACTTAGTTTGGGAATTGCTGATAAATTTACTTTCTACCAAGACAACGACCCCAAGCATAAAAGCTTATTTAACTGGACAATATCTTTTATACCATTGTCCCCATGTCATGGATACACCCCCACAATCCCCAGATTGTAACTCCATTGAGAATTTGTGGGCAGAACTGAAAGCAAGAATAAAAAAATCTGAAATTAAGAATTTACAGAAGTTGAAAACAAAATTATTATCTGAATGGGAAAAAATTACACATGATATTACCGAAAAATTAGTTGCATCAATACCAAAACGTTTAAAAGAAGTTATTAAAAGGAAGGGTTATCCTACAAAGTATTAATTTAACTTTTAATTGTTTTAAGTGAAACTTAATTTGTGGTATACGAATATGAGTGTGATGTGATTACGTGGCTGAAGACAGAATCAGACTCAGAATCACAAAATATACAGTGGACCAGACAAATAATGAAAAATATTTTTTTACGACTTTTATTATGAAAATAACTATTATTAATAATATTATGTTAATGATATTAACACTCCAGTGTATCAAATATGTTATCAAGTGACGAAATGTTTGTTGGAAGTTACAATTTTTTTTTAATTTGTAAAGGGCAGTGTTACCCCTCAGCCTCCGAATTTGTGTGATTCCGCAAGATTTGTTAAGTGGTATGTGCATAGCAATCATTTGACACTAATTGCAAGATGTATCAAATTGTTTTATAGAAAATACGAATATTGTATTATAATGGAGGTGGCGGTCGAATTTACTTTTCAGATACTGATTTATTGCAGTTCGATAACATATTTGATACACTGGGGTGTTAATATCATTAACATAATATTATTAATAATAGTTATTTTCATAATAAAAGTCGTAAAAAAATATTTTCATTATTTGTCTGGTCCACTGTATAATTTGTGTAAACGACACTTTACTAATGTAAGAATTTGCGATTTTCGCAAAACTTGAAATGGTTTCAAGATTTTACGGATTCCGTTGGTCATTTCTTGAAATACGCATGCGTTCAGGTGCAATTTTTCAAGTTTTTCATAATACATGTGGATTTCAAATTGATTTTAAAAACATTATCAATATAATAATAATGAACTATTTTTTTATACCCATATATAAATACGAATTTTTTACAGCTATTTATTATATTGTTACAATACAATTACAATAAATCAAGTGCTGTTTTTATTGTTTTAATAATAAATAATAGAATCAATAGCTTTGATTTTGATATCATGAGTGAAGTACAAGAAGTGCATTATTATGTATTTATTATGTATATTTTAATTTGCAATCAATTAGTTTAGCAAAGTCGTTGAATAAAATGTGTATATTAGGTACTACATTCATTTAATATTTAATCAACTAGAAATCACAGTCGGGGACAGTGTGGTCGAAGTCCTAATTGGATTAATCCAAAACAAAATACCATTGTGGGACCACGAGTGAAACTACTGTATTTTAGGTTATTTTAGAATTGCCAATCTGACTCGACCAATTTATACAAAACACCCTATCAATTCACGAAAAGTTACTACTTTCGCATTCCGCAAATTCATGACACTATTTTCCTCTACCAATTTCTACAAAACACCCTATTAATTCATGAAAAAGTTACTAAACTTTCGCATTCCGCAAATCGCAAGTGCATGTAATGAACTGTTAAATTTTTGCGGAAAACGCATTCCGCAAATCGCAAAACGCAAGTGCATGTAACCACCTTGATTCTGTCTTCAGCCACGTATGTGATTAAATGTATGTTTTTACATTATTGGTTTTTTGCTTAGTTAGGAAAAGCGAACCCTAAAATTTTTTTGTGTCATGAAATTACAATGTTTAATAGTTAATCTGGTGTAATTATTTCTTGTTTAAATAAAATCTTAAAATTTCTATCTTGGTTTTAAGTAAAATTTATCAAGTGTACGAATACGACTGGGAGTGACTGTAAATAAATAATCCTTACAACCGTGATTAGAAAAGTATAACAACGCACTATAACACTAACTGCATGGCACTAGTCATAAAACTGCAATATTAAACAAATTTTGACGTCATTCTTACTTATTTACAGACAGATTATCAGGTTTCTTTAGACTTGTGCATCTGATATTGTGCATCTGAGATATCATATTTTTCATTGCGTTGCTGGTTTTTTGTGTAGGCATTAAATATTTTTTGATTTTAATAATGCCATTACAGTTCCAAGTCGTACTTGAATAAAGTATATGAAAAAAAAATCAATTTTCGATAACCGATTTTGAGAAATCAGTGCATTTTATTATAAATTTATCTTGTGCCAATAATTTTGTGAGCCAGTGTAGATATTACATATTATTTTAGTGGAATCTTAAACGAAGAAGAAAATCACCATAAATAGTATTTAAACGGGCAATTGTAATTTCCACCGATGGTCAAAGGGTCTCGAAACTCGAGCTAGTTTGTCCTTTTATGTATACTCAGGTAGGGCGACCTAATCCCAATCCGTTAAGCCGAACTAAGTTAGACCGAGCTAAAAACGTGGGCTAGCACGTTAGCTTGACTTTAAATTTGAATGTATACACCGGTTTGTAAAATTTAGAAGCGAGCTAGCTTAGATCGATCTAACTTTAGGTTGGCCTAACGGTTGCATGTAAATGTGGTAACTGAAAGATTCTAGGTAAAATAGTCTAAGGAAAAATAGTCTACGGTGAATTGGTCTATAGGTAAAAAGGTCTATGGAAAAAAGTCTACGGGTAAAATAGTGTAGGTAAAATAGTATAACACATCGCTCAATAAGTCCGTAGGATGACATATAGATGGCAACACAAATACAGAATACTTATGATTTTTAGAAAGTGGCAACCTTCAAACGATAACCTGTCAAAATTTCATGACATTCGGACTATTATTTACCAAGTTACAGTGTGAACAATTAAATCAACTTTTGTGAATTGAAAAAAATGGAAAAATCTGAATTTCGTGTGCTCATTAAGCATTGCTTTTTGATGGGAAAAAATACGGTGCAAACTAAACAGTGGCTTGAAAAATGTTATCCGGACTCTGCTCCATCGAGGCAAATGGTTGAGAAGTGGTTTGGTGACTTTAAACGTGGTCGTACGAGCACCGATGATGCTGAACGTTCCGGTCGCCCAAATTCGGCAGTTACTGAAGAAAACATACAAAAAGTCCACAAAATCGTCTTATCCGACCGCAAATTGAAATTGAAGGAGATTGCTGAGGCCGTAAAGATATCTGAAGGCAGTGTGTTTACCATTTTGCATGAACATTTGGGTATGCGGAAGCTTTGTTCAAAATGGGTGCCGCGTTTGCTAACACCGGACCAAAAACAACAACGAATCGATGATTCTGAGGCATGTTTGGCCCTATTTAACCGTGATAAAAAGGATTTTTTGCGTCGCTATGTCGCAATGGACGAAACATGGATCCACCACTTCAATCCTGAGTCAAGTCGGCAGTCGGCTGAGTGGACATCAGCCGGTGAAAGCCGCCCAAAGCGCCCAAAGACTCAAATCTCTGCTGGCAAGGTTATGGCCTCCGTATTCTGGGATAGTCATGGTATATTGTTCATAGACTATCTTGAGAAAGGTAAAACAATCAACAGCGAATATTACATGGCATTATTGGAACGATTGAAGGCTGAAATCGACGCAAAACGACCGCACATGAAGAAGAAAAAAATTCTCTTTCATCAAGACAATGCACCATGTCACAAGTCGATGAAAACGATGGTGAAAATGAATGAATTGCACTTCGAATTGTTGCCCCATCCACCGTACTCGCCAGATTTGGCCCCCAGCGATTATTGGCTGTTCTCGGATCTCAAAAGGATGCTCCAGGGAAAGAGATTTGGATCGAATGATGAGGTCATCGCCGAAACTGAGGCATATTTTGAAGGGAAAGATAAATCGTTCTACAAACATGGTATCGAAAAGTTAGAGAAGCGTTGGACTGACTGTATCGCCTCAAAAGGAAACTATATTGATGAATAAATTCAAATTATGTCAAAATATTGTTGTTTTATTAGCTATCCTACGGACTTATTGAGCGATGTGTTAGGTAAAATGGTCTAGATAAAAAAAGCGCGAATCCAACAACCTTGATTCTGGAGAGTAATTGAGTTTTAGAATCTACTTAATCTATTCATGGATAATTCCCCCCCCCCCGCGTGGATCCGCACATGGTAAAATATATGTTTACACATTTAATACAAAACATCTATATTATTACAATTTATTATTAAACTTAAATTCTTTAGTTAAACTTAATAGTATGACCAACAGAGCGAATAAATTCGATCATAGTACGAGTACATCAATCTCGATATTCCTTGCAAGGCGCCTTCAGTTTTCTCTGCATGTTCTCGTACACAGCAGATTTTTTTTTGATTTTTTTGAATTCCAATCCTAATGTTGATTTAATTTTGTTTCATCACATCATGCTTGTTCTCATCTTTTTCAAATCTTTGAATGGAAATATAGACTATTTTACCTAGACTTTTTACCCGTAGACCAATTTACCGTAGACTATTTTTCCTTTTCTACCGATTACCAACTGAAACACTCTTCATTAATATACATTCTAGTTGAGAAATCGCATTTCATCATTACAACAATAGTAAAGTCTTCTCACTTACAAAAAATCTACTTCCAAGCTGTAGTATTAAAATTTAAAATGAAATTTCTTCGAATAACCTTACCACCGGAACTTAACCCAAACCTCCTAAACGCAAAGCACGATGGCCATCAACTCGAAATATTGTATCATCTAGTACCAGGAACCAATCTCAAGTAAGAGAACTTCACTAGACTCTTATTTTACATTAGTACTCTTTTAACAATAATAAAAAAAGAATATTGGGCCCATTCAGCCAACATAACCATTAAGCATCTATTGGTTTCAATCACAAACATGTTGCTGGTAAAAAATCAAGAGCATTTTTGTAGAAGTATCAAGCAGAATCAGTAAATTCTACTGGCTCGGGCAACAAATCGCCATACTCAACTGAACAAGCCCAACCTTAAGTACTGGGCAAGTACTAATAAAATAAAGTGACACTGCAAAAATTTCAATAAAAATCGTACTCATACAGGAAGTCTTTAGACAGCTTCAACAAGGTGAAATTTCAAATCGATAGATAGGTTCAAGCATTTTGAAAAAATAATCCATGGTACTGGATTTTGCCCAAATTGTAGTAAAACCTCATAGCATTTTTGTTAAAGATTCTTTAATTAGCACCTAAACATAATTATTGCCCTTAATATTATATTTTATCAGTATAAACAAATACAGTCCAGTCTCGGTAATCCGAACTAATAGAAACCTGGCCTCATTCGGATTACTGGATCAAGTTAAAAAACGAAATTTTTAGAACAATTTTTATTTTAAAAATAAACGAACCTCAAAATAAATACTACATACATACATATATTCTACTATGCTTAGAACAAATAAAATTATTTTTTAGAAAAATAATTTGTAATTACGGTTGTAACCAGTTCCTTTTCAATTGCACCTTCTTTAAATTAATCATACAAAAAATTTTATGAGATGGAACATAATTTTCACATGCGCATCTTAAAAAAAATGTTAAAACTATCGACAGCTTTTTGTAGTTAACAGTTTCAGCAGTGTATAGTGCTTATGTATTGCATTACATACGTATCTTTTCACCTTAATCCTTTCTTCTGTAATCCGAATATTTTATTAGTTGTGTTCGGGTTATAACTATTTGTGCGGACTACTGAGTTTTTCTTCTTATGTTCGGATTACCGAGACTGTACTGTATTGTTATTTTATTATGTGTTGAAACACAATACATCTTTTTAATGAAACTAACACTGGGAAGATTGTTAATAATAATTTGAAGCTTAATTTCAACTTTTTTTAAATAATAATCGAGAATGTCTGCTAAAACACAGATCACAATAACTCTGGTGGCTTTTAAACGCCTAGTTGATCATTTCAATGAAACCTAACAAAAAAAAAAATATTAGCAATCGATCAGATCAACCTATTCAAAATAATTGACATTAAATTTGCCAAGTATAAAATTATAACTAAAATAAAAGTTATACTTGACAATAAAAACAAACCAAGTTAAAATATAACTTACACACTTTATTACTAAACAGCATACCTAAACGGCTATCTACACAAATGTGTTACTACAATTTAAAAAATATATGATATATTACAATTAATTTCTAATTACATTATTAAGAATTATTTATGTTCTTGAAATATCTCACGACATTAAAAAGCTTTTGGAATATATATATAAATATATTATCTAGATCAATATCAAATGAATAAAAATTGATTCACCAATGACGAATACTTTCTGCTGGATACTAATACCATACAATCTTAGAACTATTTGGAACTGTAAAAAATAATGCCACTTATTGCATACATTATAAAAAAAATATTTACAATACTATGAAATTCACAGTGCCGGGGTCTTTACCGTCTGTAAGGATGATAGGACTGTGTCGTGCCATAATTACTTCCACGTTGAGGCCCACCAGTATATGAATCGCCTCCAGCTGCTGTATAATCACCTACGAGAGACGCACCATTGGTTTTAGTTTTCACCACTGTAGTAGATCGATAAAGGAAAGTTGGATTGGATTCGGGGGTCTTTTCTGTAAGTTCACAAAGAAAATGGAACTTGAAAGGGATAAAACATGGATATTATGAATTTTATAAATTGGAATATCTAAATTTAAGTCAAATGTGTATCTAAATAATATGGAAGTCAATCAGGAATGCACTTTTAATTTTCAACTTTTATTTTAAGATAAAAAAATTAATAAAACGTTACTAAATTACTTAATTTTTCTTAATATAATTACAATCAAGTATATTTGCCTTTCCATGTTCAGATATATTCAAAAAGTGTTACGTTATGCTGATTGAATCTTCATTCATAAGAAGGGAAATGACCTGGAAATAGCATCAAAGTAAGAGTAGTCCAATTAATCCAAATTCAAAAATAAAACACTAATGCCGTAATTCATCTACAATAATTTTACACCATTACTTTTTTATAAATACAATTAAATTTCCATCTACCAGCGACGATCCATTGACTTTCCTTCAAGCATGCACAATTATTTAGTTAGGAAATTATTATTGATAAGTTAATTGCAAGAAACATTTTAGTAGATGATAAAAACCAATACGTACTCAACTACTCCTAAATGCAAAAATTTTTTACAAAAACTATTGAAATTTAGGGAAAAGTTGAAAGGATTATTTGAACAGTGTCAATGCAAGAGAGATGTATGTATTACAAAAAATGTATTCGAAAACAAAACTTTGATAATAAACTTGCATTGCAAGAGTACCAAGTAAGTAATAATTTAGTATTTAATTTTTTATTTATTGCATTGACACAAATTCATGAAATAAATGCATATGTAAAATGCAGGCAGGAATTGAATAAAAGCCCATTTAAATCCATATTTTAATCATTATCATATAGTCAAAGATAATGATAGGTACATTATTATTATTATTTTCAATAATTTGTTAATCTAATGTCATAAATTCACGCTAAGTATATTAAGTTTAACTAACCCATTTAGAAATGTACTACTCTTATAAATGACGTTAACTAAAACCAGGTCTCATCAAATATTAACAATTACTATTTAATATAGTCGACAGACCTTTACAATATTATAATAACAATATATCATCATATTAATTGCTTGCAAGTGATAAAAATACTATCAAGCTAATAATAATAATAATTAATAATATACATTAGTTAGTATATCAGGAAAGTGAGTGTTGAAATAGTAATATGGGAGAGGCAAGGATGAGTTAAAAGAGGGACAAGTTATAAACAATTGAGGTATAATGTGACTTGATACAAAATTTTTCTCTCAACTAACATTTGTATTATTTTATGACGATATCACTCATCAGTCGACTTATAATAATTTAAAAGAAAAAAAAAAGAACAAATTTATACACCTATAAGTTCACACTCATATATTTAATATACAAATTTTAATAAATCACTGTTTGCTAAACGTACGCGATCTTTAATTAACTAATTAATTACATACTTAAAATAAGATCAATTTTTGAGCAACAAATATATTATTTAATAAATTTTAGTGTCTGCTATCTTAAAACAATGCAAACACCTCTAGTTTGAAGTATTCACTAAACAACATAAATTTACGTTTAGAAGTTTCTTTTACATATTCCTGCTAGTAAATAGACCACATGCAAAATTGCACTATGTTTAAAGGCCCTAATCATATACTTATAAAGTATAAATTTATTGTATAATAGTTTAATAAAACTTATTCTGTATGTATCTGTACATCAGTCAAATAGTTCTAAATTTACTATTTAAATTTATAATTAATTAATTACTCTAACAATTGAATTAACTACATCAGCAATTATGTAATATAAAATACAATTTAATAATTAATCTATATATTATTAGTTCGTAAATTTATCTTGTATTCTGCCTAAATTAGAACTAGATTTTTTAATAACAATTATTTTGGTTTTCGGCATAAATGTATATTAATATATTCGTGTGTAAGGTTAAACCTACAATTTTAATAGTACTTTTCGTTTGATACTTTGAAAAACATAATGCCAAAAACTAGATTGAAAATAAAATGCAAATAAATAACGCGCCCCACCTTGTAACTACCCCGAGGAAATGTGGACAAGGAGAAAGAGGAACGTTGTATTTACTTTAGAATAATTAATAATTCGCCCATTTCAAAAACAAAAAATGTTTTTTTTTTCTATAATAAAACAAATTCCTAGTTTCTCTTTTGAAATAGACAAACCAAAAGGAATTATGTACTAATATAAAGAGTAAAAAAAAGAAATTAATCTAACAATGTAACAACACCGTTATTAAAAAAGTGCGATATTAGTGTAGACGATTTCTTTTTTTTTATTTTAAAAGTGAAATATGTATGTGTGCATACTATTATTATCTCTACTTTAAAGAGGTCTAATAAATATTTTTTTAAAACTTGGAAAAATTGAATAGGAAACTTTGATAGCAATTATTTTAAAAGGTTAGCCTTTTTTGTTTAAATTATGAAATGCATAATATTTTAGAATTAAAACTAGAAAACAAGAAATTGTTTAAAATTTTCTAAAATTAATATTATCATGAGAAACAAACATCACTGTCACACAAAAGTTTTAATAAAAATTATTTTTAAAAAAATTCAATTATCGGTAGATTAGATAGACACATGAAACCCAGACAGACAGAACTATATTCCTACTAATTATAATTTACTACGATAATATTATTAGGAAGTATGTAAATTAATAATCACTACTCTAATTTATACAATTACTCCAAATATAATATTTCGCGTCCGCAGCAAGGCCTAGTCAGTGCAATTCTTAAGAGCAAAACACTAATTTAATATTATGATCATCAGGTCGCGAAAACTTCAAATCTAATTATGTAGTTAAAATTTAAACTGCCTATATCACACAACACATCTAGACAACGTGGAACTTTTTTTTATACTAAACACATGCTCAGTTGCCACCGTCTGTCTATATTTTTAAGTTACTTTTTTGTTACACTAATAATGTAGTTGTCGAGGTGATCAACTCATCTGAACATAAAAATAAATAGGCTAATAAAATATATAAACAAATTGAATCACATAAATTAATTAAATAAGGATAAAAAGTATTTGTAATGTAACGTTCAAATGTATATAAAATTAATCCAACGCAATCAATCAACAGTATTAACTTACTATAACCAAAAATTAGAAAATAAATATATAAAGTAAGATTTAAAAAAAAACAAACTTTAAAATACTATAATTAAGCATACTACAGTACAGCCAGACTTCAATAAAATATTCCTAACTATCTACGTGTGGTTGAATTCTTAAGTAATTTTCTATTATTTGTATAAATAATTAATTTATAAATAGTGATCTTAAAATTACAACGATTATTTAAAATTTATTATTACCCTTAATTATATCGAAATGCCTACTGGTTTATGATTAAAATCTTTTTCTTTTCACTTGGTATTTCTAAATTAATCCTTAATATTTCTTATTTAAAATCTATATACAAAAACGCACGTTTTAACTCTACACAGATTCGTGAATTATGCAAATAACAGACTAGAATTAAAACTTAAATTAATAGTTTTAGATGTAAAAATTAAAATTACGGTAAAAATATATTTAACCACAATAATAATTCTCGAGGTACTATCATTTTAAATGCAACTATTAGCTCTTAATTTACCAAAAATTATAACTAAAAATATGAATCACATTCAACAATAATAATAATAATAATAATTGCAATCTTTATTTAAAAATAAATATAATAAAACAAATCCAGCAGACATTTCAAGGCAGATAATTGAAATAGTTATGAGGTAAAAAATTTGATTTACATTATTTTACTACCTATTTATTAACAAGTTGAGCAGTGCTTAAAAATAGTCAACATTTCTGTCTGTCTGTACTTTTTTGTTTAATTTTAATTAGAATATATTTTATATATTAATGACTCGAAATAACAAAACTGTAACTGCGGTAGATTGAATGTCTGTGCCATGCAGGTGCGGACAAAGTACTGTACTAATGTTCAGGATAGGCAACAGACGCAGGACGCCATTGGGTCATATGTCTGTCTAATCAGAATAATTGAGTTTGGCGGGAGTAACTAATCCGGCTGCTCTCTTCACGTTTATCAAGCCAACACGTTTCCAACTGTTACAACACATACTCATATTACTCAAATTACTTATGTGCTTCAATGTTACTCCATCCGATTGACAACCGTGTTCCTCATCATCGTTATTATCGGCATGCAAAATTTGTCTATTTGAAATATCCATACCCTCTAAATATGAAGTTAAAGTTTTTATACCGTTAAAAAAAATATTAATGTTTTTAGTAGCTCGATTGTCCATCGGAATTTGAGGAGTAAAATTGTTGCTGCACATATTATCTAAAGGTTGTCAAGAACTGGGCCATTCTTTAAAATCATTGAAATGTTTAGCACCTGCGTTGGGAGGCTGTGAAGTTGTATACCCTCCAAGTTGAGATCCTGCATCATTTCCATATGATCGTGGAATTCCATAACTGGTTTGATCAGCAGAGTAAGAACCATAATTATAATTGGAGTAGTCTGAACTCGGCTTGGAATTAGCATTGGACGATTGCATGTTTGGTGGAGCACTAGCAGCAGCTGGACCTCCGGGACCTGATTGTTGACGGGAATACATATCCCCTGCAATATACCCTGTCAGCAACAGTTGAAAATATCTAAGTCTTATTTTTCAAAATTTATAATAAAAATTTATTTACCTGCCGGTGCAGATGACTGACTATTTTGTGGCATATTCCAATTATTCCAACTGGCGCCGCTGCCTGTACCTGGTCCTGACAAAAATAAATTTTTCATCTTTTACAACAAGTTTACTTTGTGCTAGTATTCTTCAATATTTAATGCAATTACAACAGAATTATTATTGTCTAGTCACGCCTAACTTTATTAATTTAATATTATTTAACTTACCGTAAGAACCATATCCTTGTTGTTGCGGAGGTCCAGCATAATTGCTACCCCATTGTGGTGGAGGTCCTTGAGGTGCCGGGGGTGCTCCCCAGCCCTGATAAGATCCATGTCCAGAAGGAGTAGCGTAACCTGGATAACTCTGCTGTTGAGGAGAAGTTCCCCAGCCTTGATAACTTTGCATCAAATTGGGTCCCATCGGTGCACCTAAATTCATAGGAGGACCACCCATTTGTCCATTAGGACCTTGCATCATACCCATTGGTGCCTGTGGAGGACCCCAAGAACCAGGATCACTACCACCCATTTTGTTACCACCAGAACCATCTCTGGGTTCTGCTTTTTTTATTTCTACCTGAAAATTTTAATAAAACAATTTTAGTAGACATTAATAATTTGTTATTATAATGGAGTCCTAACTGTATTATCATTAAATACGCATTAAATTAATTTTTACATTTGAAATAAACATTTTATTGGTTAAGGTGCTAGATCAATAGGCGCTAAACTGGTGTCAAGTTCAACTCAAAAACGAATAATCGTAGAAAGTTGAAATTTTCAGTACATACGTAAAACACAATACCACATAACATAAGCTATTTTTTATTTAAAAAAAAATTAATAAAAATTATTTTTTCTTTGAGTTTTCAATAAAATACACTTCAGTTATAAATATAAAATAGATTATGTAAAGTGATACCTACCATACTAATCAATCGAAAAGAAAAACTAAGATTATCTTTCTTGGTTTGACTTGCAAACTTGACAAGAATTCGAACAATTTACGGTAAATTTCAAATTGGTGCCATGACCAATCAGAGAAAACGTGTGCAGTTCAAGCACTTTTAAAAAGATGTCAACACTTAAATTTGAAGCAAAGACACAAACCTACCTATTATCAAATACTTTATAATTGTCAATATGGGAAACTTGTAATACCTTACATAGTTTGTTTGTTGGACGTCGAGCAAGTTGCTCGGAACAGTTTACGGAACAGTTAAATTTAAATATCCTAACCTCAAAATAAGGTTCTTTTGCCAACATTAGAACAATTCATATAGCAGTCTAGGATATAACAATATTATTAATATGAATAATTTAATAAACGCAATATTGCTTTTTTTGTAGCATCGATGTACTCCTTGCCCTTGCCTTGTACGAATTTCTTCCATTTTAATTTTGTGTTCTAGTTTTCTTTTCTCAATAATACGAACTTTTTTATAATTTATTTTTATTTAAATCAGTTTCGTGTAGTATAATTCTTCAATGTCATCATATTTGTATTTCAAATATAAAATCAATTTGTTCAATTAATTCTTATTATAATAATAATAAAAATTTAATTAATAATAGCGTAACAGCTTCCATTTCAAATGAATTACTTCTGCTACCGAGCAGTTTTAACCTGCTCTAAACAGTTCCGAACAAGTTGCACTTGTCCAACGAACGCTTTCCGAGCTAGTGATCGATTGCAAACGAATGCTTTTACCTGCTCCGAACTGCTCGGAGCAGATAAATCACGTCCAACGAACAAACCTATAGTAAACAAGGTGGAACTTGCTTTTGCGACAGCTTCTATACATCTACTTTTTTGATAGATTAAATTATTTGGGCTTTATTTTATTATAAGCCGTTTTATATTTTATTATAATATAATATATTATATAATTCTCCATCGATAGGTTGATCAGATGATACATTGACGCAAAATACGGGAGTAAGAGGGGGTGTAAGCAAACAGTTAAAATATTGTATACCCAAAAGCTTTTCAATAAAAAGAATAAGGTATGAAAAATTATTTTTTCACTTTGAATTCATTACGTTATATTCGTTATTCATTGCGTCGATTACTCGGTCATCTAATTAGCCGTAGCGTATCAACGGATCGGCGGATCAACGGATATAAGTTTATAGAGTATAAAGGAGTTATATATGTCTAAAATAAAAGATAGATTAAATTATTTGGGCTTTATTTTATTAGAATTTTTAATGCGTTAATCTTTTTTTTGAATCATGGGGACAGACAGAGACACGGAGCCAGATCATAAGGCTTCTTCTATACGTTGTATAGAAGCCTAAAACCGGCGACATACAGTCACTAGATAGATACAGTACCGCAACCCTATGGGCCAATGAGTTAGAGAGAGAACGATAATCAGGTCTCCAAAATGGCGTCATTCGCAACTGTCAAACGACATTTGTTGTAATTTTTATGGTTAAATTACTTATTTATGATGTTATTATTTAATAAACAGTCATTTCACCATCAAATGCTTTGTTTTTTTATAATCACGCAACATAAATAATAATTTATTATTCCAGGTGTCATTACACATGTAGTCACGAGTCAGGGGCGGCTCGTCAGAATTTCCTAAAATTATTAAAATTCAAAAGAAAAATAAACAAAAATATGCAGGAAAACATATACATAAGACGAAATGTATTGTTTTAACTCGGCATTATTGAAAAATTATAATCCCAGTTACAATTTCGCAACTTTTTTTTAAATTTCGAGCCTTTTTCGGTCCCCAAAATGGCCGGACCTTGCGGTACTGTATCTATCTAGTGACTGTACGGCGACACTGTTCATAGCGCCACCTGTTGCTTGGAAATGCGCACTACCGAATGATTATATACGTATGCCTAAATGCAGTCGTGTCTCAAAACGTCCCCGTCTAATAGAATTTATTAATGCCGCGTAAACCGCATTTCACGCCAGTAGAGGCGCTGTAAACACCTGTCACCAATAATTTATCAAAGTTTCCCGTATTGTCAATTGTAAAGTATTTGCTATTATTGTATTGGTAAAATATATATGTACTAACTGGATACCCGGCTTCGCACGGGGTCTCTCTAAAAAAATACTTTTTTCAGCTATTTCCACAGTATCGGCACTCAGAATTCATTATACCTTTTCATAATAATTATGTCTACTTTATACTTCATTGCTGCACTAATTTTTATTCTCTATTGACGTTTCCGTATCTTTTTTCGAACTTGAGGTGTATTTGTTTTATAACAATTTGAGGTGCTCCATGAACTTTGTATTTGGCTGCCCATCTTTAATTGCAGAGCTCTTATAAGCTTCAAGATGATTTTGCTGGTAATAAATATTAGCAACCAGACACACAAACCAAAATTAATTTTATAGCCGATTTTAGTTGCGTGTTGCACTACTATACCAATATCGCAAGAAGCTGTTTAACTGGTTTCTTGCTCTCGGAAGCAAGGATTATTTGACCTGTCCGAAAGCATTTTATTAAGAAATCAGTGTGCAATGTTCGTTTGGATAGAGCAATACGTACTCGAACGTTTTCCAGTTTTGCTTTCCGTTGCTCGTTTGTTTGAGTCGAAATTCCTTTGTTTGTATTTGATTCAATTTAAATATCTACTTATATAGTAAGCGACTCAAGTTCAAGTAACTTAGTATATTTTGCAAAATCCGTCAAGGGTAATAAAAATACTGGGTGTTTTTCGATTTCGTCACATTTCTAAATTCCGAATTTATATAGTAAAAATGTATTACCAACTTACAATTTAATCCATACATAATTTTTCTATTTCTCTCTCCTTTCACATTTTTATAGATATTCCTACACAAAAACCTGCCCAAAGTCCTACTGAGTAAGTGTGCCAAGTTTGGTTGAATCGATCAAAGAGTCCATGAGTTATTAAAAGACGAACAAACAAACAAACTTTCTTTGTTCTTCCTGCGTTGTTTGAAATAGGAAACCAACTGCATGGTACACTTGGCCTTGAATTTTAAACGTGGGCATAAAATTCCCATGCCGGTAGCACTGAACGATGTCATTTAAAAAGCCGAGTTGTACTTTCGTATATTTTTAAGAAAATCATGCGAATTATAGTGAGTGCCAAGTAGTAAACTCTTTAACGGTTCTGGTGGTTCAAGAATATCATGTATACCTTTTCCAGTATGATTTGTAACAAATGAAAACAGATTTGGAACAAACGAAAACAGACTTTAAGCAAATGAAAACAGATTTGGTGCAAATGAAAACACAATCAATGCAAATGAAAACAGATTTGGAGCAAATGAAAACAGATCTGAAGCAAACAAAAACAGATTTGGAGCAAATGAAAACAGATTCGAAACAAACGAAATCCGATTCGAAGCAAACGAAAACAGACTTGGAGCAGATGAAAATAGATCTGAAACAAGTGAAGAATATTTGGAACAAAATGCAAACAGATTTGAAAAGATGAAAACAGATTTGGAGTAAATGAAAACAAATTTTCTGCAAATCAACATTCTTTTAATATGTTGTAGTAAATAATAAATAATAATAAATTAAATACATATTTATTTTAATTTTTATGAAATTTTAACAATATCTTCCTGAGGTAATGATGCACCGTATACCGTTCCACATGGTTTGCATATACAAGATGTTCCTGTGGCAGCCTTCAAAATGCAATATCGGAGATGTCTTGAGAAATTATACATTCTAAATTCTGAAATGGTTAGTTCCTAGTTGTTATTACGTAGGTAAAAACGACTTAATTTGTCTATAAAGGTAAAATTACGTAAGTAATAACAAACAAGAACTTACCATTTAAGAATTTAAAATGTGTATTTTGGAAGACATCTGCGATATTGCATTTCAAGAGCTGCCAGGAGCATATTCTTTAATTTGCAAAACATGTGGAACAGTATTATGGTGAATCATTATGGCAGGAATATATTGAAATTTAATAAAAATAAATATGTATTTAAGTTGATTTAAACAAAGACTTCTGTACCATGTAAATGATCATCACTCTTATTCAGACTTGGATTTGCTGTGAAATGGGATCCTGTGCTCGCTCAGAAGTATTAAGAACATTTCTATTATAGGTACTTGAGTTTTCTCTATGAAGAGGCTGTCTTCAGCCGTAGAATAACGACCAAGATTGTATTTTCTTTTCACCATTTTAAATTTTTGATTATGTATAGAATATAATTTCTCTTATAGCCGTTTTACATTATAGCAAATTTGCAATTAAATCTTGTCACAAATTTGCTAGCAATTATTGTATAAAATTTCAAGTGTCATATTTGACAGAAATATGACACAAATATTGTTCTATATTTGTTACAAGAATTGAACAGGTCCTAAATATTTGGTATCAAATTTAGGATGCAAATTTGTGAAGTAATTTTCAAGTATGACACTCTTGTAAAATTGAATGCAATTTTTTGCCATAGATTTGCTACAAATTTTGTAAGTTGGTATTATAGGATTAATAAGTGATTAAAATCCAGTTTAGAAAAAATGTGATTACTCGATCGTTTATTAACTTACAAACGCGGAATTAAGCTTAAAACTTGCTCCGCGATGTACTCTATCACTGTACTGTATCATTTAAAAAAAAATCAAGTCGATCCGTTCAGTACCTTCGAAGATAAGCCGTGACAAAAAAATCACATTTCACATTTATAAATATAGAAGAAAGATAGATAGATTGGAGGAACTTTTGAAATCGTTCGTACTTGAACATTGTTATGTACATTGTACCAACATTGTACCAAGACATTAACAGTACCAAGAACATTGTACCAAGATGATTTTAACACTATTATTTAGCTTGAAATGCCTACTTTTCAACGATACATAAAAATATGTATTAATTAAATTCTAATTAACTCTAATTTAATATTATACAAGCAGTGAGAAATTTGTATAAAATTTTTTCATTCAAAATGGAAAGAAAAAAATTTATTTTTACGCCTCTGCCAGGCAAGTGTTCAATTGCATATTTCAAATACGGCGTGAAAAGTTATTTTTCTCGCCTAGCGTTTGAAATAAACAGTGATTATTTTATAACATAGTTACTATTCTGGGTTATATTTTGTACGTCATATTGAATTAAATTAAGTAAAAGCCTGTATTACACTCTTTGACAAACGGTCAAATATTTGACCTATTTTGTAAATTATTTACACCAAATAGTGTAATGACCAAATAAATTTGGCTAAAACACGCTTGGTAAATATTTGGTTATTGTTTTCCACAACAATTATTTACCTGTTTGCCAAACAGTGTAAGGTGCCATGTGCCAAACATGCCAAATAAATTTTAATAGATTTGCCAAATTTTTTGTTTGGCTCTACTAGATTTTCTATACAAACAAATACTGCCAAATAATTATTAATTAAATATCAAAATGGCAAATCAAGAAATTTCTGAAAATTTAGAGTTAAGTTCATCTTCGAATACTTTGTTGAAAGCAAAAAGAAATAGAAATAAAGTGTCAATGGAATGGAAAGATGAATCCATAGCAAAAATTGAAGTCATCGTTCGTCATACAAAGAAAATTTCGATACAATCTTGGCTCATTGTTTTTCAATTCATCGAGCAGCTTTACGTAGCAACCTTCAGCCTTTCTTTTTTTCCCAATCCTTAACCCACACACGGTGAACATTAGATCTTTTCTTCGTTTGATTTTGGTGTTTTTCCAGCAATATATATGTGTTATATTTAGTTATGTCGCACTTTGTATATTTGTAAATAATCATTATATTAGTGTATTCTATATTTTATGTTGGCAACACATACAACTTTAACTTGTAATTCCGTTTGAAGTGCACACGTTCCTTTTCGCTCATATATAATTTTCATTTACAATAAAGTAAATTCTTTTCATTTTCATCAAGTGTTCAATTATTTCAACCCACGTTACAACAAGTGGCGACGAGGTAGTGGAAATTCAAGAAATTCACTATTATTCAAAAAATTCGTTCGGCGTACATGTGGTAATGCCAAAAACAGATTCAGGTGAAAAAGTTGAAGTCAAGGACACCAGCTTGGAGAAAATGGCGGAAAGAAAATTTGTAATGTTTTCAAGTTTCGATAACGATAAGGAGGATATAGAATGTTATTTGGAAAGATTTGATTGCTTTTGTAGCTTGAACGATATTCGTGGTAAGGAGATGATATATTTATTTATTAGTAGTGTTGGACCAGAAATTTATAAGAAATTAAAATCCATTACGTTTCCTACGAATCCTAAAGATCTTTCTTTTTCTGATATAAAGAAAAAACTAATGGCACATTTTCTTCCTGAACCATTAATTTGTGTGGAAAGACAAAGATTTCGTGCACGAAAGCAAGGTCCTACTGAGTCATTTAATGAGTTTTTAACAAGTTTAAAGTCATTAGCAGTTCATTGTGGATTTACTACAGAGGAAAGATTACAAGAAGAAATTGTAGACCAAATTATAACTGGTATTCGAAGCGAGAAATCGCAAAGTTATTTTTTAAGCACGCCTAAGTTAAGTCTTCAAAAAGTAATTCAAAAGGCGAATGCGGATGAATTAGCTGAAAAAAGTTTAATGGAATGGAATAATTCAAATAATCCACAAGTTTGTAAATTGACAACTGACAAATATTCAATTAAAACATTTTCAAGTAACAAAAGTAATCATAAAACAAAATTTCGGAAAGGTGATAATAAATTTTCACAAAACAAAATTCAAGAAAATGGAATTGTATGCTTTCGATGTGGAAAAGAAAATCATAAAGCGTCCGTATGTTACTATTTTGCATCCACCTGCAACAAGTGTGGGAAAATTGGACATTTGGGTCGTGTTTGTGGAAAATTTCCTCCAAAACATAAGTTTAGAAAAGGGTTCAGCAAATGTATTTCAGAAATAACGCAAGAAAACCAAATTGATGAATCTTTGGATATTTTTCAAATTCGGACACAATCACCTCATTCTAAAATATTGAAAACAGTTCTTATCAATAATCAACAAGTGTCAATGGAAATTGATACTGGGAGTACTTATACTTTAATATCCTTAGAAAATTTTCGTAAATTACAAATTAATGTTAAAATTCATTCTTGCGATGTCGTTCTTTCCAGTTATAATAAAATTAAAATTCCAGTTGTAGGAGTAACCAAAGTAAAGGTGAATATTGATGGTGATGATTATATTTTGGATTTATACATCATTAAGGAAAATTTTGATACGATTATGGGAAGAGATTGGATTTTCAAAATTAAATCAAAATTACACGATGTTTATGGTATCAAGATCGACATTGAAGATAAAGTAAATAAGTTGGTTTCGGAGTTTTCCGATATATTTTCTAATCAAATTGGATGCCTAAAAAATTTCGAAGCGGACCTCCATTTAAAAGAAAACACTTCACCAATTTTTTGTAGAGCAAGAACCATTCCTTTAGCATTGCAACCTCGTGTGGAAGAAGAAATAAATAGATTGGTTTCTATTGGAGTACTTTCAAAGGTGACTCATTCGGAGTATGCGACTCCAATAATTCCTATTATCAAGCACGATGGTACAATGAGGTTAGTAGCTGATTATAAAATTACAGTTAACAAAAATATTATTCCGGATGATCATCCAATTCCAACTATCGAAAACATCTTACCTAAAATGAATAATGGAAAATATTTTTCAAAATTTGATATCAGAGAAGCGTACATGCATATGAAAGTATCAGAAAAAACAGCCAAAATGTTAACAATAAATACACATTTGGGTTTATTTCAAGTAAATCGTTTAAATTATGGAATTTCGAGTGCTCCAGCTCTATGGCAAAGAGCAATGGAAAACATTTTTTCTGAAATTGAAGGGTTACAAATATTTTATGATGATTTCAGTTTATCTTCACCGGATCCATTAACTCACGTAAAAAGGATGAAACGACTGTTTGAAATTTGTAGAGAAAACGGGATTCACTTCAAGAAAGAAAAATGTCAATTTTTAGCAAATGAAATATCATATTTGGGATATGTAATTGATGAAAATGGTATTCATAAAACTTCTGAAAAAATTAAAGCAATAGTCGAAGCCAAAGCTCCTCGTGATATTACCGAATTAAAATCATTCATTGGACTTGTAAATTATTATTCCAAATTTATAAGAAATTCAGCTGAAAAACTACATCCGCTATACAAATTATTGCAAAAAGGTATACATTTCCGTTGGACAAAAGAAGCTGATTTTGCTTTTAAGAACATTAAACTTGAAATTGCTTCAAATCAAGTTCTAACGCATTTTGATCCTAATAAAACACTTGTGCTTGCTACTGATGCTTCTCCACATGGAATCGGTGGCGTTCTATCACACATTTTCTCAGATGGTTCCGAAAGACCAATTCTTTTTATCAGCAGAAGCTTGTCAAAATCAGAAATTAATTATTCGCAAATTGATAAAGAAGCTTTATCGATTGTATGGTGTATAAAAAAACTTTTTTATTTTCTATTTGGAAGACATTTCATACTTTATACAGATCACAAACCACTGGAATCTATTTTTAAGCAAGATAAGGCTGCACCAGTATTGAGTGCAACTCGTTTGTTACATTATTCAATATTTTTACAAGGATTCGATTATGAAGTAAAATTCAGAAAACATGAAAATCATTGCAATGCCGATTTCTGTTCTAGATTTATCGAAAATAATCCAAAAGAAAATTTAAAAGATTCTTCAGCAGTTTTTCAATTGGGTCAATTGGAAACAATACCAATTCAAAGCAAGATAGTTGCAAAAGAAACTCGAAAGGATTCCGAATTGTGTAAAATATTTAATGCCATAATGGGACCAAATTCGTCAAATTTAAATAACAATGGAGAATGGACTGTAGAGCAAGGATGTTTAATGAAAGGTATTCGCGTCGTTATTCCCAAAACCTTGCAACAATCAATATTGAAGGAATTACATAAAGGTCATATTGGTACATCGAGAATGAAAGCTCTTGCTCGATCTTACGTTTTTTGGGAAGGTGTGGACAGAGATATCGAAAATGTTACTAAGAATTGTAAAAATTGTTTACAATATTCGAATTCGCCAATTCATGCCAAAATTCATCCATGGGAATTTCCGAGAAATCCGTGGGAAAGATTGCATATTGATCACGCAGGTCCTTTTCATGGTTTATATTTTTTTATCATAGTTGATGCATACAGCAAATGGATCGAAATTTTTCCAGTAAAACGCATCGACAGTTTTACAAGCATTTCAAAATTAACTGAATGTTTTTCTCGGTTTGGAATTCCATCTAATATAGTTTCCGATAATGGTTCCGCATTCATTTCGTCTGAATTTTCAAAATTTTTAGGAAAACATCAAATTAATCATATTCGAACGGCTGCATATCATCCGTCTTCAAATGGACAAGTTGAACGATATGTTGGCATTTTCAAAAACGCTCTTAGAAAACAATTATTGGATTCAAAAGACATTCATCATAATCTTCAAGAAATTCTATTCAGTTTAAGAAGAGCTCCGCACAGCACTACAGGGAAGAGTCCAGCAGAACTTATGTTGGGAAGAAATATTCGTTCCCATTTGGATATCATTAAACCTGTTTCATTTCAAGATGTTATAATTCAAAAACAAAAAAAGACAATTATTGATGGAGGAGGTCAAACACGAAATTTCGAAATTGGTCAAACCGTATTATTCAAATCATTTTCGGATAAAACATGGAAAATTGGAGTTGTAGTCAATAAAATTGGAAACGTTTTATACGAAATTTGGAGTAATGGTGTTAAATTTAAAAGACATGTTGATCAAGTTTTTCGAGGCGAAGAAAAATTTCAAGATTCAAATAATGCTGATAGTAAAATTCAAGAAAAGGTCCATTTCGAGCAATTAAATGTAACTCCAGAAAACTTAAAAATTCCTAACAACCCTCCTGACATTCCTAATACTTCAAACCAACCAAAGGTATCGGATGACGAAATTCCACCATCAGACGTTGCCGGAAGATCAACGGATAATTTGAATAGTAATGGTTCCGGATTTGAAAGTAATCCCACTTCAAGACCAGTCCGAAGCAGAAGACCACCAGACCGTTTCATACCGTGAACAAGATTAGAGGGGAGGTGTTATATTTAGTTATGTCGCACTTTGTATATTTGTAAATAATCATTATATTAGTGTATTCTATACTTTATGTTGGCAACACATACAACTTTAACTTGTAATTCCGTTTGAAGTGCACACGTTCCTTTTCGCTCATATATAATTTTCATTTACAATAAAGTAAATTCTTTTCATTTTCATCAAGTGTTCAATTATTTCAACCCACGTTACAACAATATGAAGCTCCCAAAACAGCAGCAATCGAAGCATAGGATGTCATATTTATTAAATTTTCTTTTTATTTTTGCTGAAGAATTATAACTAGAGCTCGGATTCTAAGCTTTTTGCTTATTGCTCTAAATTATAAGCAGAAGATATTCCTTTTGGATCTTGACGTTTCTTAAAAATTGCAGTGTTTTGAGCTAATGTTGATAGTGTTTTTTTTGCTTTTTTTTTTTCAAAATTTTGCTTAAAACGCACGTTAGTGCTTATTTGAGCTTTTTTTAAATGTTTTTTTGGGACTTGGAATAATTTCTTGTAAGAAATTCAGAAATTTGAAAATTTCAGAAAGCTTTTAAAGAAAATTTTCCAGATACACCTATTCCTTCCGAACCAGTGTGAGGAACATAGATAATCTACAGTTACTCCAGAACTACCAGAAATTTTTAATAAATACACTTTTATGTTAACAATGTAAAGCGTACCTTTCCAAGACTTTTTTTCTCATATAAAAATCGATTTTACAGCAAAATGTTTCAAACATTTTTTATTAAAAATTGAATTCCCTTTATTTTAAAAAAACTCCCATAAGAGCAATGTTAATTTTATTTAATTTCTTTACCGAGTGTTTTGAAAGTAGCTGTTACTCAGAAAACGTTCAACAAAATGGAAATATGTATAGAAACAAAAATGAAGGGAATGAAATTTTCAACAAAAAATGTCTGAAACGTTTTGCTATAAAATCGATTTTTATATGAGAAAAAAGTCTTGGAAAGGTACGATTTACATTGTATTAATAATAATTTCTGAAGTCACTGTATATTTTGAAACAAATTTTGAAAATTAAGTTATATCAAAGCTAACTTTTTTGAATAATTTGAAAAAAAAATTTGCTTTTATAGGAATCGGTAAAAATGAGTTATTAAAACTTTTTTTTTGATTTATAAGCATGTATTAACGACAGACCACAACTGAAAAATTTGGAAAAATATAATATGAAAATTAATTTTTTATAATTATTATGAAGCGAATGTCTATATATAATTAATATTTAATAAAAATTGCATTTTGATGTTTGATTTTTAGTGCTTTTTTTCAATTTTATATGACCTTTTTTTCTGTCTTTTAAAACTTTTTAAAGCGCTTATTTTGGAATTATAAGTGCTTATAAATCGGAGCTCTAATTATAACAGAATTAATAGTTTTTATTACAGAATTATTGATAAATTAATGTTACATTATTTTTTGCTTAGAAAGTTAGTACCAATGTGTGCAAATTCATTGTGAAAAAGAACTTGAAAAAAAAACGAATCTATACCGATTACTTCTACAGAGTGGCTCAAAAATTACATATTTGCCAAATAAATTATTTGGATTGATTGGCCAAATAGTGTAATATGTTGTCAAATATGTTTGTTCTTTGTTGATGAAATAACTTCTTTGTATTGTTTAGGTAAATAATTTTTTGGCAAATATTTGACAAAACACCCATATTATATGTAATACCGTCAAACAACTTTGGCAAAATCAAAATTTGACAAAATTTCTTAAGCCAAATATTTGACCGTTGGTCAAAGAGTGTAATACAGGCTTATGTATTACAAATTTTTCGTATAAAAGGCACTTTTTAATGCAATTATAATACAGCTAACTTATTATTTTATAATTATAATGTGTGCTGGTGTATCCATTATTACAAATATTATCAGTCGCAATTTTATAACAATACAAAATAATTAAATTTAAACGTCAAATTTTGAATTTACTACCAATAACAACAAAAAAATCCCTAATACCAAATATTTAAAACAATAATTAAATTTTATGACTTTTTGTAACAAATTATAGAAGTCGCCGTAAAAAATTACGTTCATCATGCGGCTGAAAACTGTTTTCCGAGTACTCGTAAATACAGAGGCCTCGGCTAATCCGCCTCGGCCTGTAAAAAACTCGTACTCTGAAAAATTCAGTTTCCAGCCTAATGATAAAAAATAATATTTTATCCCTTAAAATAAAGTAAAATCAAGTACAATATGTTTGTGCCATTATTTTTAAAACCCAACAAAGGTGCTACTTATGACAGTTAAGGCTCATACACAATTAGTCTGTAACAGTAACGAGAACAGAAACGGGAACAGTAAAAAGATAAAAAACATGTATTCGGGTGGCTCCATTCACAATAAGCGGGAACGAGAACAGAAACGATTGAACCAAATACATTAAACCAGCGGTCGGCAACCTTTTGGTAGGCAAAGGCCGCATAGAAGCAAACTGAAATAAAGGCAGGCCGCACTCATGGACGAATGATCTTTTTTTTAGCTTTTCGCGTTTTGTTTTCAAGAAAACGCCATAATTTGTAACAACTAGTACCTTTGCCAACTCTTCAGTGAAAATTAAACCGCTTGATTTTTTTACATCGATTTATAAAATAGGCCGCGGGCCGCAAAATGGAGGGCTGCGGGCCGCGGCATTAAACTAATAATATGTACAACTTCGCCAAATTGAGAAAATATTCATAAGGCGCCACCTACAAGCCGAGTTGGTACTAATATTACTTAAATGCGCTCAAATGCATGCTCTTGACATAATATTATGTCACTGTCACTGTTTATAACTAAATTGAATTTGACTGAAAACCACTAAACAAATAATTTTATGCGAATTAAATTTTATGAAATGTCAAATAAAGTTGGTGCAATGTCCAATGGGCTGTCTCCAGCTGTAATCATTACAAACAAAGTGGATGAAGCAAGTCATTTTAGAAAGAAATTTTTACTTCCTTGTAAAACAAGGAAGTATTGTGATACCGATTTTTTTCGATTTCCAGATTTTGACGGAAATATCCGTTTTGACCTTCCCTGAATCCATTTTGACTATTTTCGTTGTGACGTCTGTACGTACGGACGTCTGTATGTCGCATAACTCAAATACGGTAGGTCGTAGAAAGTTGAAATTTTGGATTTGAGACACTTATAGCATCTAGTTGTGCACCTCCTATTTTTGGTTGCGATTGTCCGTGCCAAAAGTTGTAATTAATGACGCGCATGAATAGATTAACGAGATTCCTGTCCAATTATAAAAATATTATAAAATATTATTTTTATTTTTTTATACAATTATATTATATTTTTATATTATATTATATTATATTTATTATATTATAATATATTATATTTTTTATACAATTATATTTTACAATTATAAAAAAAGGAAGTTATGTGGTGTCCACATCAGATTTTTTAAATTTATATTAAAAACTAAAAACATTAAATTACAAAAACTTTCTCACAGTAATTAAACGTCATTTACAACAGAAAATTGGAATTTTAATGAAAACAAATTATACCTTACCGAGAAATGCCGCGTCAATTGCAATTAAATTCTTAATATAGATAGCTACTCCATCTACTCAGATAATTCCTCATTAAAATGATACATGATGGTCTTAACTTTTCTCATTTGAAAGCCCAAGTTCCAACTCGTATGGTAGGTGGCGCGAAAGAGCCTGATATCCAAAAAATGATTGAAAACCCGCGAAGTTGTACGTATTATTAGTTTAATAAATATGATTATCAATAACGAGCTACAAGATACATTTAAATCTTATTGTATGGATTTCGCAATCCTATACGTTTAAACGTCATATTTATTGTATTTTCAAGAGCTAATAATTTTAATTAATATTATTAGTTTAATGTATTTGATTTAACTTTTATTGCTATGGTTAGGGGCCGTCCATAAATTACGTCACATGTTAGGGGGTCATCTCTCTCAGATTTGTGACAAAAATATGACAAGGGGTCCGGGGGAGGTTTCAAATGTTGTGATGTCACAAAGTCAAATTTTTAAAAATATATTTTTTTGATCCATGAATCGCTTGTAGCAACATAAGTAGCGCTTGCGTGGGTTTTTCATGAGGCCGAAAAAAAATTAATTATTAATAAAAAATAAATTGTTATTTAAGACCTGCAAAATTGATTTAATTTAAGTTAGCTGTTAAAAAAAATTTCTACAGATTATTACATTTTATAGAGTAGAAGTGTGACGTCACTGGGAGGAGGAGTGTCCAATGAAAATGTGACATAGGGGGAGGGAAGGGTCTAAAAACCTTAAAAATCGTGTAACGTATTTTATGGATGACCCCTTATGCGCATGCGTAAACTGTAAAAAGTTTAGCCAATGAAATATCCTTATACAGCTATCGTTAATGTTTTAGTTTATTGTGAACCGACGATTCATTTCGTTCCCGTTACTACTACAGACTAATTGTGTATGAGCCTTAAGTGTATTATAATTTATATTCCAATCCTAAAAGGACGTTATAACTGGACACTATTACCACGTTTACGTGCAGTCGTTAGGTCGACCTAGTCAGTCCTTTTAGGCTTCTATACAACGTATAGGAAGAAGCCTTATGATCTGGCTCTGTGTCTGTCTGTCCGTATGCTTAAAAAAAAACAGAACTCGTTAGCGTTTTGCTTATATAAAAAAAAATTTGCCGTTGGTATCTACACAGAAAAAAAAGTCCGTCGTTATATTTACTAAATGCGATTGTTAAACGTAAATTCGTTATATTAACCAAAATTTCGTAACTATTACTAAATTTTCGTAAAGTAGTAAAATTGTATTTCGTTAATATTACTACACGCTATTCGTAAATATTACTACACAAATTTAACGAAAATTTCTTAACTATTACTAATTTTTCGTAAAATCGGAAAATTGTAGGTTGTTAATATTTTCTTAGTTAATAAATTAACTATTCGTAAATATTACTTGTAATATTTTGTAATTGTTGTAAATATTACAAGCTCTTGAACTAGTGAATCAAATTTAACCAAAATTTTTGTGTGCCTCTTATGGGCCGTGAGGAGTGTTTGTGTAACATAAAAAGTGAAAAAAATTGAGAGGAGAATGAATTTGCATCAAAAATAATAAATTTTAAGTACTGTGATGGGTAGAGGGCGACACTTAAATATGTCACCCATTATGTTAGGTGCAACGGCACAGATAAATCCATTCACAAAATCAAGTTCGAAGACTTACTTGCCAGTTTGTTCAACATTGGTAATCGGTAAGTTGCATGTGTTATGAGCATGTGGTCTTAGATTTTCCGAACGATTTGAATACATTTTTTTTGTTTGCCTTAATACTGATACTAGTATTAATAATTAAAACTATAAATAAATAAAATTTTAAAAAAATATATAATAATTAATATATTAATAAAAATGAAGAACGTAATAAATATTACAAATATATTTGTCAATATTACTACTACTACCGTAGTAATTCGTACTATTATTATTATTACCGTAGTAAATATTAGTAGTAGTATTACTATTACTACCGTAGTAATATTAACGAAATGCTTGTGCTAATATTAACGAAAAGTTTCATAGGATAAAAATGTAGTAATATTAACGAAGAACGTAGTAAATATTACGAAAATATTTATTACTGTTACTATTACTACCGTAATAATATTAACGAAATGCTTGTGGTAATAATTACGAAAAGTTTCATAGGATCAAAATGTAGTACTATTAACAACGAATTTCGTTAAATACACACCACTTTTTTTTTCTGTGTACCTATTTAAAAGATTAACGCGTTAAAAATTCTAATAAAATAAAGCCCAAATAATTTAATCTATAATTTAATAATTTTATATATAGAATATATAGGACAATTCCTCTTCCGCCTTACACTAACTTGCTTCTCTTCTTTTAAATTCCTCTGCACACTTCAACTCCACCCGGCGCATAGGATATTTCTACCGTTAGCGTTTTTAGATTTTATATACAGTAGAATCCGCTTAATGTGATCACTTTGGGACCAGAACATTTCGATAACATTAACCGACTGATAACAATAAGAGAAATTTATAAAAAAACAAATTTTAGAAACGAAAAATTACATAGTTAATTATTATACATTATGTACATAATTATTACACATTAGTTGTACATTACATTACTTTACATTCATAAAAGAAAATAGCCCAACGTTGATTGCTTGTTACAAGTGAGAAATTTGTTAATAAAATTTTCATAATTAGCAAATTGAGAGATTGAGAGATTTTCAATTGCGCGGTGCATTTCTTTGTCCCATTTTTGGCAGTTTATCGTATACTTTTGGATAATTTCTACCTTCTGTTTCACCGAGAGATCGTTTCGTTTCTTCGTCGGCATCGTAAGAAAAGCAAGAATAAACTAAACTTAAATTAAAATGCATAAAGCAAAGTGCGCATTTGCAAAATGAAAATAGATACGCGGCATGAAACGGGAAACCTCATTTTGTATAGTATAGAAATTTAAACAAGTGACGTTTTTTGTCTAGATATAAAATTTCAATGATAAATCAGAAAAAGATACTTAGAAAAAGAGATTATTGTGTTGGAAATTCCTCGAAAATTCCTTGAAAGTGATAATAGTAAGCGGCTTTTTGATCACATTATCCGGTGGTTTTTGTATGTAAACTGATTAAAGCGGCCGGTTCCCAGTCAAAATGATCACAATTACCGACTGATAACATTAGCCGAGATCACATTAAGCGGATTCTACTGTATATATAATAACTCCTATATACTCTATAAACCTATATCCGTTGATCCGCTGATCCGTTGATACGCTACGACTAATCGTGTCTACGGCTAATTAGATGACCGAATAATCGACGTAATGAATAACGAATATAAGGTAATGAATTCAAAGTGAAAAAATAATTTTTCATACGTATACTTTTTATTGGAAAGCTTTTGGGTATACAATATTTTAACTGTTTGCTTACTCCCCTGTTACTCCCGCATTTTGCGTCAATGTATCATGTGATCAACGGATCGACGGATAATTAAATAATATATATTATAATAAAATATAAAACGGCTTATAATAAAATAAAGCCCAAATAATTTAATCTATCAAAAAAGTAGATGTATATAAGCCTAAGAACTGTCGCAAAAGCGAGTTCCACCTTGTTATTATGTATACACTCAGGTAGGGCGACATAATCCGATAAGCCGAACTAAGTTAAACCGAACTAAAAACGTGGGTTAGCACGTTAGCTCGACTTTAAATTTGAATGGAGACGCCTTAGCTCGAACTAAGTGCAGTTGTACCAACAACTTAGTGGATTAATAATATGGATTTATGATATTATTTACCATATTTTCTTTGATTTGCGGTAACTTTAAAGTATACTATTTAATGTTGTCATTTTCGTTACTTCGTACTTATCAGTGGTACTTGGAAATAAAATATTTAGGTTAACTCAAAGATGCTTTAGTTGGTAACACCGCTAGCAGTTCGAACTAACTAATTGCATGTATACACAGGTTTGTAAAATTTAGAAGCGAGCTAGATTGACCTAACTTTAGGTCGACCTAACGGCTGCATGTAAACGTGGTATATGTTACAAAATAACCAGGCACATCATAATAATAATTTGCAACTTACTTGTTTTCCATTTAAATTTACAAAATGTTCCGAAACACATCTGTCAACCGAGTCGTCATCTTCAAATGATAAAAATCCAAAACCTTAAACAAACTATGATTTAGAACAAACAACAGCTAAAACACTATTTTTACCTCGAGATTTTTTTTTCTCCTGGTCGTACATTATTACAACTTCCATTACTTTTCCAAACCTTGAAAAATAACTCCTTAGATCAGTTTCTGTTATATTTGAAGGAAGCCCTCCTAGGAAAACTTTCGGATAACCACCTCCTTTTTTTGGTTTCTGAAGAGTTCTAGGATTGCATGGTTTAGGGTCAATAGTTCTGTAAAAAATTAATTAGTGTAATGGTAAAGTCGGTTTATTTAGTTCTAGTAGCAAAATAGTTTGGTTTGTTTTAAAATAATTTTATTATGATATGCACAAGAACGAATAAAATAATATCAAATTATGTAAGCTAAAGAGCGCGGTTGTCGGCTAGCAGTTAGAATGCGAAATTGCTAAGTCGGAGTCGTTGGTTCGATCGCCGACTGGATACACCTGGCTATTTCGACAGAGTCTCTCACAAGATGTAGGCAACATCACGAGGCCTGTAGCGCTTCTCTATACACAGGGGGTCGGCGCTCGAAGTGTTACCGATTAAAAATGATGTAATTTTTATTTATTTATTTAAAAACTGCAGTATTTCGTAAAAACATTTTAAATTTTAAGAAAAATATGGTCTTGTTCGATGTCTTCTTTTTCTTCTTGATGTAGCCACCTTTAGTGCGGATAATAGCATTGAGTCTGTCCGAAAACGCTTCATATGCTGCACGAACGTGGTCTTTGTATTTTGCCCCATTCTCGGAGAAGAGCAATCTTTAGGGCGTCCGACCGTCTCATATTTTTTACTGGATACTTTGGCCTCCAAAATTTACCATATCGAAAAATCCATTGGGTTTAAGTCCGGGGAATGTGGTGGGCATTGTTGTGAAGAAATGATTCTGCGAAATTTTACTTTTTTTTTTCGAAACGATCACTTTGTTTAACTGGGACCTAAAACGATATGCTTCCGTAGGCTTGTACTGACTGACCCTAATAGATGATAGAGATACTATAGATGTTCAACTCAAGGCGAGGGGCGTCATACCACCATCCGTGCGGGGGGTTTAGTTTTTACCACCGTCCAGGTATGGCGCTGATAGACAAGTATCAAAGATATCACTATTATACATGAGAAAACAAATTATCAATTTTGTCAAATAACGTCAAAAGTGAAGTAACATTTAATTTTAATTTAAAAATACACAAGAAGCAAAGTTAAACTAGTTAATTATATTTTACTTATATAAATATATTACGTGCACCTTCTCTGTATCATCTTATACGTATTTTAAAATTAAATTTTTTTGTTACTGTTGGGACGTTGGTAAATTTTACAAAATATTAATTTTTAAATTAGAAATAACTGTGGTAAGTGTTCTTAACAAGAAGTCTTTGCCTTCTTTTTATATATTTATTAACATTTTGTATATTTTCTTATATATACCTTATATTATAATATATTTTGATTAAAATGATTAAATTTTATTATTTTAATGGATGTTAACAAATAAAAAAAATATAAACAATCAACATTGGTTTTTCTTTAGTTTTTCTAGTATTACATTGTACATGATATTGTAAATATTAGTGGAAATTTTTCTGGTTATAATTTTGTAAAAATAATTATTACAGAAAATATTTTCACTAATATTCAAGAAAAATTCTAAATCTCAAATACAGAAATATGGAATATGCAATGTTTGAATTCCCGCTAATTTTATCGGACGATTAGCAGCGCTGTTGGTGACGGTGGTATGAATTATTGCTTGGTACCAAAAATAGGTGGGAGTTGACCATCTATATTATCTCTCTCATCTATGCTGACGCTTGTCAATAAATTACGGCGCTGTCATTAGCCGGTATAGCAGGGTGAAGTTAGTAACAATTCTAGCGCCGACCCCTGTACCAAAAATTTATATGTATCATAATTTTATCCCATAAGTAGATGGCACAGAACATATTATTTACAATAGAAGAGAAACTCCCATATTAAAATAGAAAATCAGCTTTCAGCGCCGCCACACCGCATGGTCGCCAAGTAAAATAGTTCAGAAACCAATAATAGATGGCGTTCTATAGAAACATAATACTAAAAAACGCTGAAAAAATGAATTTAATTTTAAGTTACTATTTTATAACCACTAATGTTTTACGAATTCATACAATAATGAATCCACAAAACATTAATGATTATAAACTAACAATATTTAATACAATCTTAAAAAAATATGTAAATTTAATATAATTTTATTGTTTACATTAATTTAACTTTTACATTGTATTGTTTTTCCCGAAGACATGATTTGAAGTATTAAATGTTGAAAAATAATAACATTTTAGTTAAAGAAACGACGATCAAATTTTTCATTATTTTTTTATGTCAACTAATTATAATTATTTACTTAAACACCTTAAACACAATCGCCTATGGACAGAAAAACCCAACTTATAAATTTATAGGTTATTTTGATTTCCAGTAGGCGTGTTTTAAAGTAGATTTCAGAATAAAGCCATCTATCCGTGTGGTCGTCTAATAAATATACTATTTGACTTTCTCCCACCAAGTTTCAACACACTGGTAGATGGTGCCACTCCTGTCTGATAACAACTTTGAATTATATTTTCTTAGGTTATATTGTAATTAGGCTTTCTTTAGCTTGTCATAGATGTCGCAAATAAAAACAGATGTATACAGTCACTGTACTTTCTTACATACCTATGTTTTTTGTAGGTTGTTCTAAGGTTGTAAGGTTCTAAGGTTGTAACCTTAGAATATAGAGTAGGGAGAGTTTAGAGCATTGAGTCCTTCCTCCCTAGTCTATGTTCTAAGAATATAACATTTAAGAGTCAAAAAGCGTAGGTGTTAACTCCGCCCAGCCTACCAACTTTTTATCGGTGACTCATAATTATTAATTTTTAAATCGTTATAATGGTTAGTTGTGCTGTTTGTGGAATTTCTTGGACCAAGAAATATGCTAAATGTGTTATAAAATGACACTTGCAAGTACTTAGATTTATTTAAATTATTTTATAAGAAAAATATAAATTTGTGAGGTTATAACCACAATCTGCTTAAAACATAGGGGTGTAGGGAAATTTTAAAATTTAATTTTATAGTATAATTTTAATAATATTTTTATGCTACGACCCTGGCAATTGTATCAAGCGGCCACCATAGCCTACCAACTTAACTCTGTTTTTACATTCAAATACTCCTTCCTTCCTACTTTATATTCTAAAGGTTGTAACCATGGACATCTATGACAAACCAAATACTATAGACAAACTATATACTTTGGACCATAGATGAGAGAGATAATATAGATGGTCAACTCCCCACCAATTTTAGGAACCAAGTAATAATTCATACCACCGTCACCAACAGCGCTGCTAATCGTCCGATAAAATCAGCGAGAATTCAAACATTGCATATTACATATATAGTCCACAGAAATTAGTCAAAAAATATGCCTTGATACGGAATAATTATATCCTACAGTTTTTGCGCGTTTTCATGTATATTATGGTGTCTCAAATAACGTCTCAAAAGTCCGAAGGGGAGTGAGCTCCGCCAAACATGTGGCAACAATGTAAAGGTGCTCTAAAACGGTTTTTGACGATTTTCTCGGTTCCTATCAGTTTTACGAACAAAATATTTCTATTCAAAAAGAAAGACACGATAATTCTACACAAAAAACTTCTATAAAATTTTTCAGTCCGAGCAATACTTTTCATGATAAACCCCGCTGAAAAATATGTAGTATAAATTTTTTTTTATTTTCTCAGATTAAAACGTAAAATATAATGAAAAAATCGGCAATTAATTATATTAATTCAAAGTCTGAATATATGTGGATGGATGTCGGAACGTTAAAACTACTATAAAGGCCGCAGTACTCGGAAAGAGATGTTGGATTAAACATCTGTTTTTTCCCTCATTGTTCTTCCATGCCGAGCAGTCCCATCGGGTTTTGTCTGTTGAGGGTATATACTTGCCTTGGGATTGGGGATGGCTGTCAAAAGACGACATTTTGTGGCCAAAAACAACATTCCAACTTCCCGTACCTAATTGTCTTTTAAACATGATTTTTAGCAATTGGCAAAAGGTTGTGGACCATTGTGCACTTGTCGAAGATTAGGACTACATTGCTCATCAGTTTGCGGTAATTGCCGTGGCAAATCTTGCTCAAATGCTGATCCAATCGAAGACGATTCATCACAACAAAAAACTACGAACAACACAGAACCTGAAATATCTGATAATATAAACCCTTCAGATTCTTCTTCCTTCAATAAATAATATTAAACCATAAATTTAAAAACAAAATTATCTTTTTCTTATATTTTACGTTTAAAAAAAATTTTATACGAATTTTTTTAGTGAGGTTTATCATAAAATGTATTGTTGTGTTTTGTTCCCGGTTTCCATGTATTTTATTTTGTTTATATTAAATAAAATTCTGAAGAAGACGACAAAAATCGTCGAAAGCTTAAGATATATTTGATTATATTATTGAATTTAACTTGTTATTTATAGTTTAATTGTTTATTTTCTCACAAGTTAAGATTTATATATTTAAAATGTATTGCTCGGAATGAAAAATTTTATAGAACCTTTTTTGTGTAAAATTATCGTGTCTTTCTTTTTGAATAGAGGTATTTTGTTCGTAAAACTGATAGGAACCGAGAAAATCATCAAAAACCGCTTTAGAGCACCTTTATATTCTTGCCACATGTTTGGCGGAGCCAAAGTCCCCCCCTTCGGACTTTTGAGACGTTATTCGGGACACCATAATATATATGAAAACGCGCAAAAACTGTAGGATATAATTATTCCGTATCAAAATCCTAAATGCAGTGGACTAATACTTATGTATTTGAGATTTAGAATTTTTCTTGAATGTTAGTGAAAATGTTTCTACAATAATTATTTTTACATAATTATAACCAGGAAAATTTCCATTAATATTTATAATACAATTTACAATATATAATACTAGAAAAACTAAAAAAATACAATATTAATTGTTCATATCTTTTTTATTGGTTAATCATTTTAATCAAGTTAAGTTATAAAGTTATGAAGGAATATACTAAATGTTACTAAAATTATAAAAAGAAGACAAATATTTCTTGTTAAGAACACTTACCGCAGTTATTTCTAATTTATACATCTATATTTTTTTAAATTTACCAACAGTAACAAAAAAATTTAATTTAAAAACACGTATAAGATGACACAGAGAAGGTGCACATTCTATATATCTATATAAATAAAACATAATTCACTATTTTCACTTTGCTTGTTGTGTATTTTTAAATTAAATTTTAAATGTTACTTTACTTTACGTTACGTTAGTTGACAAAATTAATAATTTGTTTTTTCATGAAAAATAGTGATATCTTGGATAATTATCTATCAGCGCCATCCCTGGATGGTGGTAAAAACATTCCCCCCCCCCCGCACGGATGGTGGTATGACGCCCCTCGCCTGGAGTTGAACATCTATACTATCTTTATCATCTGTGCTTTGGACAAACTAAAGAAAATCTATTTAAAATATAACCTAAGAAAATATAATTAAAAGTTGTTATCAGACAGGAGCGTCGATATCTACTTATGGGATAAAATTATGTTGTACATAAATTTGTATAGCGTTTTCCATCTTTAAGTTTTATGCCCGATTGCACCACCTATCCTTAAAAGCCTGTTGACATTATAAAATTTTGTTTAAAATTTGTAGAAAATTATTTAATGGGAAAATCCCGAAAATAGAAATAAGAATTTAATAAATGATATATTTATTGAAAAAATTAATAAAATAAATTTGTCATAAGATATAATAACAAATTTAAGCTGGATTTATAGTTTGACGTACTGTAAACGTAGACGCACTGCAAAAAGATTAACTATAAAATTTATGTACTCTTGTTTATAAATGAACGTAGACGCATGACATAACGTAAGTGAAACAGAGTGTAACGGAAGAGTTGGTCAAGTTTCATCTCTTAAGGCTGGTTTATACAAAACGTCGACGCACGCGTCCAAATAAAGTTGAAGCATAGAATTTCAGTAGGAGCGTTTATGCAGTTAGTTTACACTCTTGATTTTTGGCGGCGTGTGCACCATAAACCCTCCTACTGAAATTCTATGCTTCAACTTTATTTGGACGCGTGCGGTGCGTTCGTCGACGTTTTGCATAATTTTTGTGCGTATTTTTATTATTTTCTTTAAGTATGAATTTTGACAGGTTTACTTTTTCATAGTTTTGAGGTCAATTCTAAATTGCTTTTTAAATATTAAAGATTTTAAATATATTACGGTACTTTGTGATTGTTTATTGAATATTTGAAATAATATTATTTCATTCATCACCTCTACTCATGCGCAAAAATTCCGTTCTGTTGATTTATAAATTGAACAATATTTTACATTGCGTTTGTTACGTATCCAGTGCGTCTACGTTTGCAGTACGTCAAACTATAAATCTAGCTTTACTGTGCATACGGTTGAAAAAGTAATTTTAAATATCAATGAAAAATATAAATTATTATAATTATTTACACCGATGTCAGTTTCTTTTGTCGTTGCCTTCTTCGTCAACTCACAGTACGAAAATGTTGATTCGATTGTATTTCCAAAAGTCTTTGTGGGTATACCTACAACTGTCTTTGGGTGTACTACAACAAAGAATCGATACCGTAAAACGGGGTGATAAGAAACACTGGGGTGTTAAGAAACAGAAAGTGAGGAAAAGTTATTTAATTACTGTATTCAAAATGTGGCGATTTTTTTTGCTTGAAATTATTGTTGATAAATGGGTTTGGAATAGTAAACATATGAATAGCATTTTTAAGGTGATACTAATAAAATTAATTATGTTTAATAACGTTGAGCTAAGTTGACTTAAATGATGTTTAAAATACCTCCCCGAAACTTTGTTTGTGCAGTGCAGTAGAAGAGTTGCATTAAGTTTATTTTTTGATGATCTGCTGTTTGTTAGTGTTCTGCATCACATCCTATTTATTTAAATTTTTTATGTCTTAAAAATCCTATAATTTTGCTAGGTTACATTATAAGTGGAAAATTAAGAACAAAATTGGGGTGGCAAGAAACATGCCGCAAAAGTATGTTCCTGACCTCCCCCGATGAAGTTATTACCCCCCAATCGTGAACCTTCTGATGATGGCACTAATAAGCCCAATGACAATGATATTTTTGATCAAGAAGACCAAATCAATGAAGCAACTGATAACGAGGATGATTCTTCTTCTGAGCACATTGATTCTAGGCTTGTCAAATTCAATAAAACATTTCCAGATCTGCACTCTGTAAAGGCAGGTGATATTAGGTCTGATGACTGGTTAATAGTGGGTTTTCAAGTTTTTCACTGTTTTTAATCACCCCAGAAGTGATATAGTAAGACATTTAAGCCGAAATCACTGCTAGTTTCCTTTCACCCCAATTCCTGGGTGATAAGAAACAATGTCATTTTATTTTATTTATTATGTTACGTGATATTTTCTATTTATATAATTGTGTATACTTAAACTAGAGATCCAGACCAACATTTTACATTTTTTTCAAATCAATTTGAGCACGATTAGTAAGTTTTCTAAAGCGTCAAAGTTGAAAATTGTTTCTTATCACCCCATTTTACGGTACTGTACATCTTAAGCACACTGACACCCAGTTATATTTTACACTCTGTTACGATCAGAAACTTTCTTCCTAACTTCTGTGTTTTCTTCTGATAGCATTAGTACTTGCATTAAATTTTTTTGTGATTTGTACCCAAGCATTTTCCTTCTTCCGTGTAACTGCATCATTTATTTAAATTTTTAATAATGTGCTTGTATTGGGCTACAACGTTTGTAAGAAGATTCACTTCTTTAAATGCGTAATTGCGTCCTTGATATGGCTTATGTGTTCATTCTACAAAACTAAATTATATTTTAATTGTATTTATAAACAAATGCAGTAATATTTTTCACAAAAATGAAAAGTAATAAAAATATTAATACTTATTACTGTTATATTTTATTTTTGAATACATTACTATGATAAAATGTACTTACTTTTACTTTCCTAAATTTGTTCATATATAACTGGAAGTTTAAATTTCGAATTTTTAAATTTAATAACGATAACAAAAGAATTATGAGGTTACAAAACTCATTGACATTGGCAGATTTAACCATACCATAGATGATAATATAGAATATCTATATTAACATCTATGAACCATACAAACACAAATATAACCAAAGTTACTATACAAACGCAGTATTGCTACATTGTGGCTACATTTATGCGAAGCTTAACTAAACCAAAGATTAAAAAGAGTGGTGCAATAGAAACTAAGTTTCATTTAAGGGTAACATTTAAGGGTAGGTGGTGAAATCGAGCATTAGTCCAACGCGTAGTATCTATATTTTGTATTCCCTCTAAAAAATACGATTGCTGAAACCCTTCAAAATAAGCGTTCGTTTCAGCAATAACCTCATAGTTTTTTCCACCGAGACATTTTTTTCTATTTTGAAATCGGAAATAATCGTTGGGTGCTATATTTGGCGAATATGATGGTAGCGGAAGCAATTCGTATCCTAACTCATGGAATTTTGCCATGGTGACAAATCAAGTGTGCACGAGTAATTTTTCTTTATTAAAGAGAATTTTTTTCTTTGCCAAATGTGGATGTTTTTCGTTTACAATATGGTTGAAGCTGTTCAATAAATTGGCGTAATAGTCTCAATTAATAATTGTTTTGCCTTTTTTTCTGCCGTTTTGTCCAATCGACGTAAAGTGGTTACCTCATTTCGACGACCTGCACGATCTTTATCAAAAATGCTCGTACGACCACGTTTTAATTCAGATATCCAAAATTTAATAATTGATAACGAACGTGTCGAGTTCCCACAAACTTCGCTAAGCTCCATTTTAATCTTTTAAATAATTACAAAAGTTGTTCTATTTAAATGGCTGATTCACTTCCGCAAAAGACAGTTGATTAGATTTACATGCTGCAATTTGATTTCTACTATACAATTGGGGTAAGACACCATGTGTTGTACCAACTTTATAATAGTTATCTTCAGTAACTTCCATAACTACACCAAACAAATTTCAGGAATCTCATTTTCCCCTATCCGAAACAGGAACTGGTATAGTCACGGTTGATCCCTTTTCTATGGGAAAGTATCTCTTTTCGCTTCTCATTTTCATATTTTAGCTTGCTTATGCAATCCAACAATAGCTAAATTTTGATTTCTTAAAAAATTGAGAAAATGGTTCGTTTTCTTTGTCACATATGTCCACATGTATACAGTGTACCTCTGTATGGGCAATGCTCGCAGCCGAGCCATTGCCGACAGTGTAAGACAGACGGATCTTCTTCTTGATAATAAAGTCATTGACCTTAGGAAAAAGGCGAAACTTTGATGATCATGTCAACAAAATATGTAGTACAGGTTGAGTACAAACTCAAGTTGTTGTATAGGTACAAGCTATTTCTTCATTCACACGTCAAATGGAACCTGGTTCAAAGTCTCGTAATGTGCCATATTGATTACTGCGCCACTGTGTACTATGTTTTCCTTACATGCTCTTTAAGGAATAAATTGCAAGTTCTACAAAATTCTTGTCTACGTTATGCTTTCAACATTGAACGTTGGGATCACATCACTCCCGTCTACCACAGATTGAAAATACTTAAATTAGAATCCAGGTGTAAACTTCAGTTTGCTGTATTCTTATTTGGGATCTTTAAAATCAAGACGACCTAACTATCTAAAGCACTTTTTGAATAGAAGATCCCTCTGCCACAATCTGAACTTAAGAAATGGTAGCAATCTATCAGTTCCTGAGCACAAGACCTTCAAGTATTTTCTGAAATCCTCCTGAATAGTGAAACCAAGCTCGCTTTTTAAAAAAAGGTGATGAATCGTCTGCTAGTCGATCAAATCGATGGTCCCTAAATTTTACTACATGTTGAAAATCGGTATGCTGAACCAGTACCCTTTAAACTATTATGTGTTTATCAATTTTGTAAATGATTTGTACATATTGTTTAATAAATATTATTATTATTATTTACATATAAATCTTAATGTATATAATCAAACTTAAAAAAATCTATCTAAAGATTAATGAAACAACTCGTTAGCCATATTGAAAGTATGTCACTTGAGTAATCTTTACAAACATTAATGCCCGGTTTCAGAAACCTTAATTTAAGAATTTAATGTTAGATTAAAAATTTAATCATAGATTAAGTCCTATTTGGTTTGCAGCAATATAATTTTTAACACGGGTTAAGTTTCATCTATGATTAGCGTAATCATAGATTTAATCTGTAGTTAAGACGTTTTTGGGTTGCAGCAACGTTAAGTTGTGCTTAAGGACGTTCATACGCTACGCTGGATTCGAAATTTGTTCGGAACTTTAGAAAAATTTAAAAATATATCAATATAATCATACAATGATTTATGTTTTATTATTCGTCCCGAATATTATTTAGTAATTTATTGTAAAATTATAACCTTTATTATGTTTTATTTGACGTTCTCAGTGTTTGTTAATGTGTTGCTGTTGCCAGTTTTCAATATGACGAGAAATCGACTACGATAGTTTTAATTTTACTGATTAAAATAATTAATTTTAACGTTCGTCAGCACCATTTTTTTAATGCAATTACATAAACTGCATAGTTCGAAGAATATTTAAAAAAATATTTATTATGGTATCTAATTTTAATAATAGGTATAGTTATAATTTTAAACACAACAAAATGCTGTTTTTTCAAAAGTTTTTTTTAAAAAGCTCATTTCCCCCCCCCCATTTTTCCAAAATGAGGAAGGCAATGCGGTAACAGTAAAATTAATGAGGATTTATTTCATAAAGTGGCCGAAAATTGGGTTAATTGAATTCGCTCCTGCATTCGTAGTCTCGGAGAACATTAATTTGAATGATATGTTGTTTCAAACATCAATGCTATTGATCAAACTTTCAAAAAAAAAATTGGATTTACTTTATTTTTCTGTGTTTTATTCAAAGTTAAAAACATATTATTGCTGTTGGGAAACCCTTTATTTGAATAGATTCAACCTTAAGGCGGAGTTGTCAAGTTTAATATAATAATAAAAATAAAGTCAAATTAATGACTTATTTATATTAACTGATTTACAATAAACTACTAAAAAATATTCGGGACGAATAACATTAGAAATCAGTTTCCTCAATAAAGGTCCGCGAACCCACGACATAAAAAGAAACAAAAATAGGCGAATAGACAAAAATACGTTAACAATGAAATTTTTATGAAATTTTAAGACTTAATGTTTGATCTGGCAACGGTACTAACACATAACATAATATGTCATGGCTTTATTTGTAATTTCTGTAATGAAACTGTTCCTGGGGGTCCCTTGATACTAGGGTCTAATTTTGGGGGTCAGCAATTTCGAGACATTTGGGAAACACTGTTATAAATCATTGTATGATTATTGATATACAGTACAGTCTCGGTAATCCGAACACACGCTAATCCAACCATCCAGTAATCCGAACATAAGGAGAAAAACTCATAGTCCGCACAAATAGTTATAATCCGAACACAACTAATAAAATATTCGGATTATAGAATAATGTTCGGATTACAGAAGAAAGGATTAAGGTGAAAAGATACGTATGTAATGCAATACATAAGCAGATAAGCACTATAAACTGCTGAAACTGTTAACTACAAAAAGTTGTCGATAGTTTTAACATTTTTTTAAAGATAGGCATGTGAAAATTATGTTCCATCTCATAATTTTTTTTGTATGATTAATTTAAAGAAGAGGCAATTGAAAAGGAATTGGTTGCGAAAAAATAAACCGTAATTACAAATTATTTTTCTAAAAAATAATTTTATATTTTCTAAGCATGGTAGAATATCGATACCTCCTACGTAAACTATCGTATCTTCAAAATCTTAATTTTACAGGAGAGCATTTTAAAAGTTTGTAATGTGTATGCTCTTAAGTGGAATGTCAATGTATTTTGTTGCAATTTAAAAAAGAATCGGTATAATTTTTGCAACTTTCGCTTTGGTAACATTAAGATTAAGATATAGTAGAGTCAATTTCTGCAAAAAAGTAAAAATTGGGATTTTGTGGGTTACGATAGTTTACGTAGGAGGTGTCGATATGTATGTATGTAGTATTTATTTTGAGGTTTGTTTATTTTAAAAATAAAAATAGTTCTAAAAATTTCGTTTTTTAACTTGATCCAGTAATCCGAACTTCTCTGTAATCCGAATGAGGCCAGGTTTCTATTAGTTCGGATTACCGAGACTGTACTGTACTTATTTTAAAATTTTTCTCAAGTTACGAATAAATTTCAAAGAAGGTTAGTTAGTACTCATTTGACTCTAGCGTAGCGCATGAACATCCTTAATATATAGTTTTCGAAAAATAGAGATGTACTTGATGTAATGTTTCTAAAAAATTAGTATAAATATGTATATTGTATAGTGTTAAAAATATGTATAATATGTAAAATAGTACATAATATATTTTACACATTTTTTACATACACATACAGCACAGGATTTTTACTGCATATAATATTATAAAAAATGCTCACTATTTTTACAAATTTCTTGAGACCACATAATTATTATATCGAACTGAATTGTACTTAGAAATTTAAAAACCAAAGGCATGTGCTCTACCTCTTTTTTAAAGAAGAACACAGCGTTTTTAAGATAGTGTGTAATTCGAGGCACCCTTTACAAAATATAAAACTGTTCCTTTAAAAAAGAAGTCTGGTTAGTTGCTCACAAATAATGGAAATAATTCAATATAGAATTTCTAACAATCATCCAGACGCCTTATTTTACTCTTGTGCAGAAATATGTAAAGAGCAGTTTACGTTATGCGATATTGCTAACGATTTAAATACGATTTCTGTTGTATGACTGGTTTTGGTGGTTTTCTGTTCACTACTTCGTTTGCGAGTTCATATTCAGGTCAAACTGTATAACGTGAACTTCGAAAAATTTGCTTACGGTAACTTAGAAGCAAAATCGAAAGCAAAATAGCATAACGTAAACTGCACTTTATAATTGTATATAAATTTTACACATATGCGACCGCTGGAGTGTTAAGAATAAAAGCTGACTAAATTGCATAAGGTTAGTATTTAAACTCGTTAAAGCCCGTTTTGACTATATGATTTGCTTACAATAAGTCATTATAATGTTTACACAATACCACTTTTTTGAAAGTGAAGCCTTATACAATCATCAACTCAGTCGTAGGTAAATTGCAAATGTTTGAGAGAATTATGATAGTACTTAAAGCAAAATCATACAATCTGAACTGGCTTTTACATATTAGATAAGTTCGATTCTCAGAACTTATAGAAAAAGAAAAGTAAATTTATGATCAAAATCAATAAAATAATCGAATAAGATAATCAAAAAATAAAAAGATAGAAATCTTAAACCTTTTTGCTGTTTCCTTTGTAGTATTATTAGTAATGATCTTGATCTAATCAATTTATTAGTAGTATTTATAATATAATTATTATGAATATGATGAACATCTTCTAGAATGTTATTATACTTTTCAGGCGTTGCAAGTTAGATAGATAGATTTTAATTTGTCAAATTTTAAAATTTACAAACTTGAGACATTGTTAAACAAATTACACGTAAGCTTTTCCATATTAAAACTATCCATACTGCTTATTAGCAAAATCAAAACATTATGTCTAAAAAGTGAAATTTAAGAATTAAAAATATAATGATGTAAATAAATATAATTTTAAGATTCGTTCTATAATAATAAGAAACACAACGTGGTGTGAAAATAGAAAGTGCTCAAAGATACCTGTGGTAAACAAAATAGTAAGTAAGTAACTAACTGACTAACCTTCCATCTAATGTGTGAGGTCCACTTTGTAAAACAACTTGTACATTTTGAGGATCTGCAAATGTAACAAATCCAAAACCTCGTGAGCGTCCCGATTCTGCATTTTTCATAACAACACAATCTATAACCTCTCCATATCTTTGAAAATATCGTTGAAGATTATCTTGAGATGTTTCCCACGAAAGTCCACCAACAAACAATTTTCTGAAAAAATATTTAAAATGTATTAAGCCAAGTATTAATTTTTTAAGTACCCAATTAATATTTAAGTAATTTGAAAATTATTTACATTACAAATAAGTAAAAAAGAAGTTAAAAGTGAAAGATTTTTTTTTTAATTCATATAAATATGTTCTTTGACCGCTTAAGATGCCGCTTGGGGTCGGTGAACGCGAGTTGGTTGAAATTTCCAAGAACAATTTGTAATTTTAAAATATTGACAAATAGTAACGGTTTGAGTAGTTACAAAATGAAATTGTAAGAATTAGGGAATTTCTTCTATAAACGGTATTAATTTTAAGTATTTAGATTGTGGGTCCACGCGACGTGACCCAATATATATATATATAATATATTTACACGTATACGAAAACTAAGTGGAAAATTATTAATTTACCCTTTTTCATCGTCATCCATTTCGTGAGGTAATCTCAACATTCGCATGCTATACCTTACGAACTAAATACACAACTACACTCGAGCTAAACGTAAAACGCACACGACACCAAAACTACAATGGCAGCTCTGCAACTTCCGTCAAATCGTTGGTTTAGGATGACGTGATTAAGGCGCCACTGCTGTCAAACGTAGTATACAAAAAGTACTAATAAAATTACACATACCCGTACTCGAAGTCTTCCATTTATTTTTTTTTTCAAAATTCTTACACTAACTTAAAATTATATTAAAGCTACATAAATTTTAAGAACTAAACTAATTAACAACTACGATACAAATACATAGCGGCATAGGAAGATTTTATTTTCAATTGGTTCTTGCTTTAAGGGTAGGGATAAGCAGTGGGGAGAACGCAGGGAAAACGTTAAAAAATAATAACCCTACAGAGGGTAATGTAAATTTATGTATAAAAATTTCTTTTTTAATAAAAGGGTTGAACAAATACAAAGAGCAATTCTTTCGTTATCGTGGTAGACAGTTCAGTAGGATTTTACAACTATTTTGACGTTCGTTTAAAAAGATCGATCGGAGGGATTTTGTAGATTCGGTCCGTGTAATCAAAAACAGTTGTGACGGCTCGGTACGATATAAACACAATTAATTAGCAGTAGTTGTTATCTGTGTTTTTCAAAAATTATTTAATGTGTATACTTAACCGTATATAATTTTGAATGATCGTTCGCTAAACTATTATACAAACAAATCAAACCAGTGGCGGATCTAGCGTTTATAGGTTTATAGGCTAATATTATAGTCGATCCTCGATATGAACAATGTAGGTGGCACATCGAATGCAAAACCACAATAACATACAAAAGGAACGTCATTTTAAAATATTCTGTTAGTTGGGTTGCCTAATCTAGAATGTTTATAAGTTTACATAATAATTTTATATTACACTGAATCATTATTTGTTTTTTATACAACTGACATTAAAAATGTCACTTTTAGTTCAAGTTACCCGGGTTAAAAATTGAATTTTATAAGGTAGCTGGTTAAAAATATTTTTAACACTAGTAAAAAAAAGCTTTTTAACACTAGTGGTAATTAGTTTATAAATTATTTATAAACAGTAACATACATATTTATTTATAATATATAATTAAAAACACATTAGAATTAGAACAATTACTGATATTAGTCTCTTAGGAAGTATATAGTTAACGAATTTCTTGCTGCCAAATAGTACAAACTGTTTTAAAAATACGCACAAGTTTTCTGACGTTTCTAAAAAACAATTTTCAATTGTCACTGCATAACGTGGCTACATCACGACATAGCTGATTTTTGTGAAACAATTTAAAATACTCTTAATAATTATTTTGAATTCGTTTTTAAATTAAATATAAACAGTTGTATAAAAAATATTGTACGATATACATGTTAAAAGTGATTTTATTTTGTTCGTGGGGGTTGCTCAACTCGCTCTCGCTCGTTTCGCAAAATTCCCCACTAACAAAATAAAATCCTACTTTTAACACTTATATCGTAAATAGTTATTTTATACCTTGACAACAATAGCACATTGTCTTATTCGGATTAAAAGTGAAACTTTGTTTGACAAGCAATTTTTGTATTTGCGAGGCGGAGCGCTAGCGTTTCCTCAGCCGAGCTATTCCTATGCCGAGCATAGGAAATTAACATGTAAAAACTTATTTATGCAAATTCCTGCTTCCCTAATTATTTTAAAGAAAAACTGAAAGACACAAAAATAATGCAGAAATATAAACTACGAATGATAAGAGCATTAGATTTCATCTAACTTTTACTCAAAAAGCCAAAAAATGCTTTTAAAATTGTTAAGTTTCATTTATCGGACTTGCCATGAAAGTTTCCATGATAATTATTTTGGAAAATATAAATTAAATTGAATTTATTACATGGCCAGTGCGATAAATGGAAATTTTAACAATTTCGAAAGCATTTTTTGACCTTTTAAGTAAAAGTTAGATGAAAAAATTAGATGAAAAAAAAAAATCTAATGGTCTTATCATTTGTAGTTTATATTTCTGCATTATTTTGATGTCTTTCATTTTTTCTCTAAAATAATTTGGGAAGCAGGGATTTGCATAAATAAGTTTTTACATGTTAATTTCCTATGTTCGGCTAACTCATTCAGCACCCGGTATAGTAAAATGCAAAATTAATGATTGGTGATTTTTTTCCTAATTCTTTGGAGTAAAAAACATGAAAAAATACTTTGGTCATGATTCTTAAACAAAAAGCCAATTTTTGGCGAAAGAAATAAAATTTAAATCTTATTTTTTAACGCCTTTCTGAAAAGTGTCACTCGCCAAATTTTGTCAAAAAATGTCATTTATACTCCCTTATACTCATCAATTTTTTCGTTTTTTTTTGAAGTGGTGCAACAATATGAGAAAAATTAAAAAGTAATATTTTTTCCGTAATCTTGCATTTAAACAAACTTTTATATTTGTCACAATTCCGGGAGTAAAGTGGTCACTTTACACCCTTTTTTGCGGAAGTAAAGTACTATTTATTTTGATCTGAAATTTTGCATATAGATTCCTACGACAAATTTCTGGACGTTAAGGTAAACGGGGTGGGGCAAGAGAAGAATTTTTTTGCTCAGTTTTTTTATATCTAGAGCCGTTTTCACGTTATTGTAAATTCAAAACCACAAATTTAGCTATTAACCAATGTAATTTATCATTTGCAGCGAAATTGTGAAAACTAGTAGTTACACAGAGTAACGAATGAGTTAGCCGAACATATAGGAAATTAAAATGTAAAAACTTATTTATGCAAATTCCTGCACTACTAATTATGTATTTTAGAGAAAAAATTTAAAACTCAAAAATAAGGAATAAACCAAGGGGCGTTTCACTGATGGCAATACTGTACAAATTGTTGGTAATATGATGGAAATAAGAAGCAATAGATAGTTTGTAATATACGGAAATAAACGGCAATTGTGGTAATAAGTGGCAATGCAGAGCAATAAGTGCGCAATACTCATCAGTAATAAAACGGCAATAAGTAGCATTAACTTTTTTAATTTGTTTTTAGGTAAGTTATTTCTTAATAAAAAGGTTTTTTTTATAAATATTAATTTGTATATAAATTAATCATTAATTTATAGTTGTAGCTCCAGATGGCCAAACGTTTAGAAATTAAATTTTTTTTTCGGGGTTAGTTAATGTATACATAAGTCTTTTTCGTTAATAAAATTCCAAGTACAAGTTAGTACAGTGGTAGGAGGTCGGACTCATAATGCGAGGGTCTCTGGTTATTGCAAAATACCGTATTTTGTCAAGTGACTTTTAGCGTTAAGGTAAGGTCAGACACAGCTACTTTTGCTGCGCAGCTTTTTTACTGCAGCTGCATAAGCTGCAGGTCAGGTTCACACACAGACCGAAAGTAGCCTGCAATACGCAGTTTTCTGTACTTCGGCAGCTTCAAAAAGTTGCAAGCTTCGCAAAAGTAGCGAAGCTATTCACACTTGCTGCTTTCACTTCAGCTTGCAACCAGGGCCGGATTTACCAGTAGGCACAACAGGCGATCGCCTGCGGCGTCAAAATATAAAAGGCACAAACCTCCAGGCATTTCGCGCTTATGTTCAACAATCATAAAATATATTAAGAAATTAAGATTAAGTTATTAATTTGTCTTTTATTTTAATTTTTGAAGTGTAGTCACCTACCTAAATTGTAGTTAATCTGAGTAAATATGATAGGCGCCTGAAGTTATTACGAAAAAAAAAAAACAATCCTGGCAATAATTTTGAAGTATTTATTACATCAATTAGAGTAAATTTTATATCAAATTTAGTAAAATTTATTTCAAAATGGTGTGAGGCTGATTTGAACTTCAATTGAAGTAAAAACTTACTTCAATTTTTTTTCTGTGTACACATCCTCGCAATAATTTTGAAGTAAATATTACATCAGTTATAGTAAATTTTATATCAAATTTAGTAAAATTGACATAAAATTTAGTAAATTTTACTTCAAATTTAGTAAAATTTACTTCAAATTTAGTAAAATTTACTTCAAATTTAGTAAAATTTACCTCAAAATTGGTGTGAGGCTGATTTTAACTTCAAATATATTAAAAATTACTTCAAAACACCACAAAAATTTCTTTGTGTATCCTGGGGCGCTAGACTAGCTAAATCCGGTCCTGCTTGCAACGGACTCTTTTGCATCTTGGTAGGGTTACCAGAATTCTTCTGAGCTAAACGAGGATACGCCGCATTTCTTCGCCGAATGATCTTTTTTTTTTTTTCCTCCTTAAAAAATAGGGAAAGGAATAATAAAAAATTGAAACGCTTCAATTTTGCGTGAAAATCGGAAGAAATTTTCGAGAGGGCCGCGGGTTGGTTAAAATAGAGGACATCTTCCTTCAAACATGGAAATATATACCGTACAAAAAGTCAGCCGCCAAACAAAAAGAGGACTTGTCCGGGGAAAACCGGACGTCTGGCAGGCCTACATCTTGGTACATCCGGTGGTCAAACAAAGGGGCGTAATGAATGCGTTTAGAACCTAAACCCCGCTGGTCATCTCGGCCAAGAGCTAAAATTTCGATCCCATTGAATATTTACAAATATTAAATTATTTAAATTACTAATACGAGTTTGTGCAACCGAACAATAGTGTGGTATTTGATTATAATTTTATAATATATAATATTATAATTATATATTTGATTATAAAAAATAATATAGAGTATTTGTAGTAATTTTAAATGCCGTCTTCTCGAAAACTAAAGGATAATCCAAAAATTCGTATTCTTTATAAAATGCTTCAAAAATTGTCCTCTTTCCAATGGTATATAGGAAAAAGCTAAATTCGTAGTACAAATTCACAGTTTTATATAAACTGCATCTGCAGCCGCTGCAAAAGTTTCACCCAAGTTGATAATTTTTACTGCACTCGCAACTCACAAATGTGTCAGTTCACATTAAGCTACTTTTAAACTGCGTGCGCGTTAAAAATGTTGCAGGTAGCGCTACTGCACGCGCTGTTTTTTAGGTTGCAGCAGTGTTCACACGACAAGCAGCTTAAGTTGCGCAGTTTTTAAATTGGCAGCGCAGTTTTTAAATTGGCAGCGCAGCAAAAGCAGCTGTGTCTGACCTTACCTTTAGCAGAGAGTTTACCGTGGTGTGGCGATAACTCCCTAATATAACACTCGGCATATTTATTTACACTACACAAGTTTACAGGATTTCTATTCATGCAAATATTGTGTAAAATTAAAAGCATAGGTATATATTTTTTTTCAGTATTGATTGGTGTGGTCCTAGTGCAAAGTCCTATGCTTTAACAGGCACGTATAAACCTTTGGTTAAGTACACCAACAGGTTCGATAACATTTCTCGTGATGTGACACTTGGTGTATCTACCTTCTGGAGTATAGGGAGCTGCATCAGAAATGCAGCAATAAAACCTGTATTCTAAACGCGAAAGATATTTCTGTAGAAATTACGAAACTCTAATAAAATTCAAACACTAGAATTATTAGTTTAATTTTGTTTTACTTAGATTTACAACATTTTGATAAGTATAAATTTTGAAAATTAGCTCCAATTGGATCCATTTTTACAAAATATACTTTAAATACTAGTAATTAATTTTTAAATTAAATATAAATTGTTATCAAATAATCTTATAAGCACTGAAATGTCACTGTTGTGATAGCAATAATTGATCATAACAAAAAATGTTTAATTTGACGTTTCAAATTGTTATCATTTTAATATTAGAATACCAAATTCCACCATTTTTTGTTGTACAACAATTTCATAACCATATTGCTACATAACCAGGTTGTTATGTCAAATCAGAATTGCACTGATCGATAGTATACCAGTCAGTGGCGTAGCTAGATGGAAGAGGGCCCCTGGGCAGAGAATACCCTAGGGCCCCTGGGCAGAGAATACCCTAGGGCCCCTAAGCAATGTACAAATAAAGCCTATAAAAATTATTTTAATTATTTTTCAAATACTTATTTAAAAGAATTAATTAATTACCCTTTACACTCTTTGCCTTTACATAAAAGTTATACATTTTGTTGAACATAATAATATGTTCAAACTCACAGTCTTTTACGTGCTTTAATATAAATAACCTTACCTAATCGAAATTATTCAATTTTCTCAAGAAAATAGTTAGAATTGACCTAGGATCCCGGAGGCCCTCTGAGCTCGGGGGCCCCAGGGCACAGTCCCGATTTGTCCTACGCCACTGATACCAGTTATTATGAGTTAATAATTTTGTGCCAACTTCAAAATATCTCTATATAAAAAAAATCAACAAGTCAGCAATAGTGAATGCAATATATGCTAATAAGACCAACACTGGGTATGGCATTGGGATTTTAAGGTAGGGCATTGCCCCAAAATACCCCCCCCCCTAGCTACGGCTCTGTCAACTTGCATTAATTAGCGTACTCTATCAGCATCAGAAACAGCAGAATAATGTTGATTTGGACGCATCTGATTTCTGATTCATACAACGAAGAGGATTATAGCAGTAACGCTAATGGAAACAATTTTATTGAAGTTGGGCTTAATTTTGATAACGATAACCAGCATGCCTTCGCTCTTACTTATGAAGGACTTCCTTCTATAATTAAAAAAATTCGAACCGTTGTTAAGATGTTTAAAATAGTAATGCAAACGATATCCTTCTTAAGAGAGAGTCCATAATCATTCAATTTCAAGTTAATTGCTTCTACACATTTTTATCCGGCATACTATGCCTGACACGTGGGCCAATCCTATATTCCAAAACATTTTTTCGGAATGTATGTACGTTTATAATATTTAAATATCGTGTGTTACCCACACTTTAATATTTTGTTTGTTTCATTTTGCAATAATTTGGAAATAATGTTCACTTAGTATACATATGGTGACCATATGTACTTATTTTAGTAGGACAGTACTCTTTTTTGGAACGATGTCCTATGTACTTTAAAACTTCTCGAAGTACATACAAATGTACTTATTTTTTCGATTGACTCGAAAACATTGAAAAGGCTTCTTTACTTCTGGTGACTATATTATTTTCACGAAAAAAAGAAAAGGTGAATACCTAAAAAAAAAAGTCAACGGCAAGAAAAGGTCAGAGGTTAGGAGGATATTCCTGGTAAGGGCTATAGTTTTAGGTGCCGTTGACCTTTTTTTTTAGGTATTCAGTCTGTACTTTTTTTTCTTGAAAATATTATGGTCACCATAAGTATACAGCGTGTTTACGATAAGAGGTAACAGTGAATAATAGGGCAGTTCCATTTCCCCACTCCAACATGGCTGCCGAACAGCAGCTTGGTGGTATGCACGGTGTATTCACTCAGATAGCAGCAAAAATACCACGAAAACAGTGGACTTCCACACGGATAGAGGGCGCTGAGCTGAAAAATCTTGCCGAGAATCATTGAAATCACCTTGAAAAGTTTTATGATTTAGTTTAAAAAGCGGCCACTAAAATATTTAAAATACGTTAGAAAACGTTCGTCGTTGTCTTTTTTATGGACTCAAAGCGTGCATAACCTATAAACGTTTTATGTGCTTTAAGTTAATTTCAGCGTATAAATATAGTAAAAAGCGTTGATAAATAACGATAAATCGTAAGCCGATAATAATAATTGATTATTACAGTAGTGTGGTGAAGGGATTTTAATATTTAATTTTTTTTCTTAATATTTGAATAACTTTTAATTTTTCTTTTTTTTATAATGGCTAGACATCTTTGTTGTGTTCCCACATGTTTTAGCAAAGGGCAAGTTTTACATCGGTTTCCAAATCCTGCAGTAGATTTGGATAGATTTAAATTATGGGTATCGCTAACTGGCAATATGGCTGTGCAATGGGTGGAACCAGCTTATATGTATCAATGGAGAAGAATTTGCCATCTCCATTTTGAAGAACGTTTCGTCAAGAGCAATAACTTATTACAACCTAATGCTCTTCCAACTCTATTGTTATCGGGTAAACATCATAAACATTATTAATTTGGTATCAATTTTAGGTTTTATAGTAAAATAATGTTTTATTTTAGTTCAGCTACATGTAGAAGAACAATAAGTGCAAGAAAGCAAGGACGTTCATGGGGCTGTAGATGATTCCAATTCACCAACACGGAAGAGTGCAAATACACAAAAACATTATATACCTTCACTATCAGAAGGTATGTACATACATATACATAATATATAATATCTATAAAAGACAAAAATGTGAATGGTAATTTATAGAAAATTTACTTTGAATTTTTTTTTAGCTACAACTAGTGGTTTTAGCCAAACTAGGGTTGCAGAGGCTATGATAGATTATGGTACACCATCACGAGCACATGGTTTGTAAATGCTAAGATTTAAATTTATGAAATTAACTTCAATTTTATTTTTAGCAACAACAAGCGTGTCTGATGAAAACAGAGATGCAGAAGCTATTAACGTAGTTGGCACACCACCACGATCAAAAGCATAGATAAGAGAGATAAAGGTTCGCATATGCAAGACAACTTCAAATGTAATTTATAGAAAATTTATCTTTTTTTAGTATCTCTTCTTAAAAAAATAAATGTCACTAAATCTGGTCAGCTAACTCCTAGGGTCAAATTTATGTACAAAAAAGCAGTCCAGTTAAAAAGACAATTGAGAAGTAGCAAATTTAGAAATTCATCTCTTAAATAAAGGTTAAAATTTGCCGAAAAATGTAGTAAACAAGAACTTTTTTCGAAGGCTACTTCAACTATGAGCCATATTGTATCAAGATTTTTTAAGTCCCAATTGGAAAATGCGGAAAGAAAAGCTCGTGGCAGACGATTTACTTCAGAAGATAAAGTTTTAGCTCTAGCACTGTTTAAGCAAAGCGGCAGTGCTTATACATTTTTATCAAAACCAATTTTGTTACCATCCAGAAAAATGTTGACAACTTTTCTGAATAGCATACTAATCGAACCAGAGGTATTAACGAATGCGTATTTAAAGTTTTGGAAAGTGAAGCCAACTTAATTACCAAGAAAACTGGGAAGTATTGTATACTAATGTTTGATGAAATGTCGATATGCTCAAATTTTTCCTATGACAAAAAAAGAGATGTTTTGCAAGGTTTTGAAGATTTTGGCTATAAAAGAACCGAAAAAATAGCAAATCATGTACAGGTACTTAACAATTACTTCTAACTATTATTGAAATTGAATTTTCTTGTTATTTTTAGGTTTGTATGCTGCGCAACGTAGAAGCAAAATGGAAACAACCCATCCATTATAACTTCGTAAGTGGTGCTACGAATCACTCAGATATTGAACGAATATTGAAATTATTAATTAAGAAGCTAGCTGACATTGGTTTGATCGTCTGTGCAACAGTTTGTGATCAGGGGACTAATAATTCATCCGCAATTCGAAATTTAATTGAGGACACGAAAGGAAATTATCTCAGAGAGAACCGGGAGATGAGAGGCACATTTTTTGAAGTAGCGGGTTATCCAGTAACACCTCTCTTTGATCCTCCTCATTTATTGAAATGCATTCGTAACAACCTTCTTGTTAAAGACTTGAAATGTACTATAGATGAAGTTGAACTAACTGCTAAATGGGGTCACATTTATAAGGCATATTTGATAGATGGTTTGTTTGGCGAACTTAGGCTGATGCCTAAAATTAATGATGATCACGTGCATCCAAGTCATGTAAAAAAAATGAAGGTTTCTTGTTGCACTAAAGTTTTTAGCCACTCGGTTGCTGTTGGCATTAATGTTATAGCCAAAACAGGTGTGAATTAACAATTTTTATTTGTTGTATACATTTTTAACAATTTCTTTTTATTTAGGAATGACTGCCGAAACTGATAAAGGTATTATCAAATTGCCACCAGAAGCAACACAAACTGCACAAGTGATTAGCTTCTTGGACAAATTATTTGACAGTGTTAATGGTCATGCTGGTTTTGATGTCGTAGGAAAGGCATTACGAACCTGCGTTACAGACAAATCCCCACATGTTGAATTTTGGAGAAAAGCGATTATAATTTTAAAGACTATGAAATTTATAACGCGGGATGGCAAAACATCGACCGTAAACATCGACCACCGTCTGTAAAAAATTGGATTACAACACTGGAGGTAATTAAAATAAAAATGTTATTTAATACCATCTGTATCATTTTCAGGGTTTCATTGATCTTTACACAAAAATGAAAGGTTTTGGTTTCACCAAAATGTGTCCAAGAACATTTAACCAAGATCCATTAGAAAATTTCTTTGGAAAAATTAGACAGAGGGGTGTACGATTTACCAATCCAACTGTAGCTGCTTTTACTCCGTTTTATACTAGCTTGTTGGTAAATAACTTCACCAAAGGTCATTCGAGAGGCAGTAATTGCGAAAATGATGAAGGAGATATTTTAATATCACTACAGAGTTTTGTTACTCAGGTAATTATTTTTATTTCAAATATAGATAATCAGCTATTCTAATTTGATGATGATTTTAGGACGTACAAGATCAAGTTCGACAACTTGATGTGAACAGTGACATCCAAGTTTCTAAAACATTTAAAAAACTGAAACAATTGGAAGCAACTGCATTACATTACGTCAGAGGTTTTGTTTCAAAGAAAGTTTTACCTAAAGTTAAAGGGTACTAAGGGTACTAAAGTACCCCTTTAAAACAAACGAGGCTATGACGACCGAGTATCGGCGGAATAACCGTAAATGAAATATAGAGAAAATGCTATGTCGAAATTGAATTTCAATAATAAGTTAATATTTTAAATAAATGTAATAACATAAATGTAATAGCTTGTAAAGAGAAGGTACCTATGCAATAAAATTTTATTAAGATTATTGTGTTTTTGAAGTTAATTTTAAGTATTACTACTTACTTTATACTTTATAATCATTAATGTTCCATGAATTGTAATAGTAATGTATTTACTTTGTAAATACATTACTAAAACAATTCATAAAACATTAATGTTTGTAAAGTAGAAATTTAAATTAAATTATTTTACGGGCAAAATTCCTCTCCACCCCTTTTTTTCTGATTTGAATGGACTGCCACGCGGTGAGATGGCGCTACAAGAGTGTTTTTACTCTTAACCTTGGAGTTGCTGTTCTATTGAAAATAATATGTTCTGTGGTTGGTGGTATTCGCCATAAGATTTGTTAAGGATTGTTTGTGTTTTCGTTATAAAAATGTACTTTTTATAGAATTCTAACCAGTTCTTTTAGCATTTTTAGCTTTTATGACACGGTGGTGATTATTTTATAATAAATTGGGCTACCAAAATCCACTATAATTGCAAATAATTGAATAAATTGTGTTATTAAATTTTTCAAAATTATTAACCTGAAATATTAAAAGTTACAATAATTTAAAGTTATTTAAATGAAATACAATACAATAAAAAAATAAACAACATTTCAGCTGTTATGTTTTGTAATTATTTGAACTTTAAACAAAGTCAAATATTTACAGAATAAAAAGTACAGTAAAATTAAATGAATGATTAAACTTAACCAAATCAAACTAGAAAATATCTAATTTAAATGGTTTTTCGTCAGTTTGAGTTATAGGTAGAGAATTTTCAAACTTGGGCGAAATTTGTATCTGCCGGACTTAATGCATTCTCGACTAGAAGATTTGCTGAGTTTTAAGACATAATTTTTACAATTTTTAGTAAACTCCTGAACTGTGCTAGTTACGATTATTTCTTTCACTAAATCTGAATGTATTTATGTAAATTACTCAAAAATGCTGGAAACTAATTAATAAACAGCTGAAATGTTGTTTATTTTTATTTAAAGCAATTTATTTCAAATTATTGTACCTAACTTTTAATATTTAAGGCTAATATTTTTCAAAAATTTAATAACACAAATTATTCAATTATTTGTAAGTATAATTGATTTTAGTAGTTCCATTTATTATAAAACAATCACCACCGTTTCATAAAAGCTAAAAATGCTAAAAGAACTGGTTAGAATTCTATAAAAAAAACATTTTTATAATTAAAACACTTGAATCCTTAACAAATCTTATGGCGAATACCACCAACCATAACACCAAGCTGCTGTTCGGCAGCCATGTTGGAGTGGGGAATGGAACTGCCCTATTCTTATAAAGTAAATTCGTGTTGTTAAAGCAGGGTTTTGATAAGTTCTTCTTGGCGATAATCTGAAGGTTTGCAACCTACGTCGCGTCGTACAGATTTATTACGCAATGCTGTTTTTATCATATAATAGTAGTCCAATTTTATTTTTGTGAATGATTTTTCCAATTTTTAAAGTACCATCTTTCCAAAATTTGGACCTCTCTATGGTTCTTCCTTTCTTGTTATATTAGCTAAAATTACACAGTTTTCTTTCTTTGCAAGTTAATGACCCATATTAGGTGACTGCATTACTTTAAAACTTGGGGCCATATTCTTGAACTTACAAGATTTCATTCTCATGCGTAACTTGGCCACTTTCGCATGAGAATGATGGATTGGTATTCTCGAGTAATCGTGTACGAATGCTTTTCGCATGAAATTATTCGTGGGACTCGCTTTCGCATGCGAATGTAAGATTGGTATTCTCGAGCAATCGTGTACGAACACTTTCGCATGAAAATCACACGAATTGCAACGTCTGGATCTAAGCAGGTGAAACTTTGATCGTGTGTGAAAGTCTAAAACTTGCGCATGCGCATTTAATTAACATTATTTAATTTATTGTCATTATACTATAGAGTGAATTTGGAAATTACTAGTAAATAAAATTATTAAAAAAAAAATTTTATACATTATTTTTATGAAAGAATTATTTATAATTATTTTTTATTTACAATATCGATAAGTACATTTGCAATTTTTTCTTTTGCAATAACCTCTCTTTCTTTTGCAATTACCTCCCTTTCTAGCAATTCCAATTTTCTTTTCTTGTACAACTCCCTCTTTCTCAATTTTTCTTTGCAATGTTCTGCAAGTTGCAAGAACTAACTACACCTGAAGAAAAATATAATCGCTACCATAAAAAAACACGATGTGCCATTGAAAGATGTAACGGAGTGTTAAAAATGCGTTTTCGATGTCTTCTAAATTTATTTTAAATTTATTATTTTTATAATATACACAGTCGTCACTCCTAACACTCAAATTACATGAAGAAAACTTTTTGATAAATATGTTTGGGTACCTACATTATTATCTAATGATTACTGCAAATATTAAAAACTTAAAAATAATATGCAATATTATTTTTAATAACAATCATTTTATAAAAAAACAAATACCTATCTACGCAGTAGAAAATGTAATTTCATGAAATTTTAACGAAAATATAATTAAACAGCTTTAGATGAATAAATTGCTGAAGATTTTACATACTCGTCCAGCTTGGTTTTAAATAATTCTGATTGAATATGCTGATTTAATTGACTGAGCGGATTTTTAACAACATATTCCAAATACACCTAAAAAAAAAGTCATTTAAAAAATATCGTAACTATTATAATAGGTACTATTTATCAAGTCCTCAAAAATTAAATAAAAGTACTTATATGGTTTTGTTAGTGAAATATTTTTGAAATATATTATACAATTTAATTTTAGAAGACTTGATAATGTTTAAAAATTACAGGAAACATGTAGTCAATTAATAAATAAAAATAAAATCATTTCACTATACTAAACGAAGAACTAGTACTTAAATACTTCTTCGTAAGAACAAATCATTTTATTACAGTTATTTATTATATTAGTATTATTTATTTCGTGGGTAAAGATACAATAATTAATATACAATAGTCGCAAGCAATACCACAAGAGCTTTGATTTATCCGGATAATTTTTAACTTCAACGAATACGTGATTAGCAATTTAGCGAGAGAAAACTTGGTCGACTAAAATCACGAAAGCGATCGAGCGTCAGCGAGATTGTTGTAGTGATTTCAAACTTTTTGACCATATGGCAAAATCCATTGGGTACGGGGACCATTCAGCGGAACTAATAAAATCAGAAAAACTGATTCGGCAACATGCTTGCGTATTTGCTTTATAGATAGGTGCAAAGTCTCGTGGATGGGTCCAATGTTGGTCAGAAATGTGCTGTTGGGCCCACAGAATTACTACAGCCTCTAAAATTTTCCGGCGGTAGGTATCTTTATTGATTTGAACTCCTTCTTCCACGAAAACTAAAGATGTTTTACTGGTAGCCAAGGACGTCCGAACCAACTTTTATGAGGGGGGAGCAGTCGTGAAATTGTCAACGATTTTGTTCCTCGCAGTATATCAGTGAGCTTTTTTTTATAGCTTTTTCGCGTTATTTTCAAGAAAACTGCCATAATTTATGCGGTTTGTAAAACTTTGCCAACTTTCTTCCAATGTGGGGGGGGGGGGAGCTTCCCCATCTCCCCCCCCCTTAGTCACGTCACTGCTAGTAGCACAAATACCCCCTCAACCAATGACAGACTTGGGATGTTGGTGCGATGTAGAAGAGCACGGCATCATTGAAGTCATATTTGATTGTTTTCATCGGTTAGCATTTGGACTTCTTACATCTTATAAGGCTTCTTTTTAAGCTGACTTTTCGCTATTCGTCGAACCGATTTTCGCAAGATTACGGTTTCACAAGCCAATTTTCGCATCGAGAGTCTCGGATTTCGTTGAATCGGAAGTTTGATGATGTTACCACTTCGGCGAGTGTTAACAGAACATTTTTTTCTTTCCCGGGTCGGTCTTCATCATTACCAAGTTCCTTATATCGTTTGATGGCATCAGAAACGGCCTGTTGAAGAATGCGCAGCATTAGAACAATTTCACATTGCTCATTTCCAGCTTCAAATAACGTCAAAATTGTAGTGCAACTTTTTGATGTCTTTTCCACTCGTAAACTTACATTTTTATTTTTTTTATTTTTATGTTCTCTATATTCTCAGAATCGGAATACTATAGTCCATTTCATTTAAGAAAAAAGTAAGAATTTGTACTAAAACGATGACCTCGAAAAAAATTATATATGCTTAATTTTCAAAACCATAATATTTTCACGAAAAATAAGTACATAGCGGCAACAAGGTAACTACCTTAAGGGGAGCAATCCATTTAGATGCCCAGAAAGAAGTTATTCTTTGGGAATTTTTTTACTGATAAAAAAATAATCACATCATTTTAAAGTATCAACATCATTTTAGTCTAGTATTAAAGTGTAGAAATAAAATTTTTTTAAAATATTTTTTTAATAAAATGGCGGTTCTGTGAAGTGTTCTTTCAGGTGTCTTGTGCATGGCATCGAAAAGTGCTGCATCTACCATTTCTTTTCTATTGATCTGAAATAAAGAAACACATTTTTTTTCGATTATTGACATCCTCAAGGGAAGGATGAACCTAAAACAAGGTGGAACTCGCTTTTGCGACAGTTCTTAGGCTTCTATACATCTACTTTTTTGATAAATTAATTTATTTGGGTTTCATTTTATTATAAGCAGTTTTATATTTTATTATAATATAATACAGTGGAATCCGCTTAATATGATCACATCAGGACTTGGGGTTTTTAATAACAATAACCGATTGATAACATAAAGGGAAAAACATTTTTATTGGTTATTTATTAATTATTAGTATAATAATTATTAAATTCAAAAAAATATAAGAATAATACAATACGTAGAAAATCGAAATTCAAAAAATTTAAAAAGAAGACAATTAACACATAACAGGTCTGGATTAAGAAAATTTGAAAAAATGAAAATCTCGTAATACGAAGTACAATATAACGTTATTTCATGGTTATTGCCATTCTTCAGTTGCACGCATCGATTACATTGTGAAATAGGAAGAAAAAATTTCAAACTAAACAAAAATATCGACTAAATTGTACAAAATTGACTTACCATAACCTCCAAAGATTATCAAAACTGAACTTGTTACATGAAGTATGAATAATTTAAAAATGATTTGAACTAAGAAATTCGTTTACCTAGCACTGCTAGTTTGAAATCCGAAGGCACTGCCCTCTTAATATGATTTCTAAAAACTTTGAAAAAATTCAAAATTCAAAAATTTACCACGTGTTTTAACCGTGAGGCGTAAAACTAGAAAAAGAACTCAAAATAAAAAATTTTAAGTAAATTTGTGGTTTTTAGTATGTATTTATGGTTAAATTCAAAAAAATATAAGAATAATACAATACGTAGAAAATCGAAATTCAAAAAATTTAAAAAGAAGACAATTAACACATAACAGGTCTGGATTAAGAAAATTTGAAAAAATGAAAATCTCGTAATACGAAGTACAATATAACGTTATTTCATGGTTATTGCCATTTCAAACTAGCAGTGCTAGGTAAACGAATTTCTTAGTTCAAATCATTTTTAAATTATTCATACTTCATGTAACAAGTTCAGTTTTGATAATCTTTGGAGGTTATGGTAAGTCAATTTTGTACAATTTAGTCGATATTTTTGTTTAGTTTGAAATTTTTTCTTCCTATTTCACAATGTAATCGATGCGTGCAACTGAAGAATGGCAATAACCATGTAATAACGTTATATTGTACTTCGTATTACGAGATTTTCATTTTTTCAAATTTTCTTAATCCAGACCTGTTATGTGTTAATTGTCTTCTTTTTAAATTTTTTGAATTTCGATTTTCTACGTATTGTATTATTCTTATATTTTTTTGAATTTAACCATAAATACATACTAAAAACCACAAATTTACTTAAAATTTTTTATTTTGAGTTCTTTTTCTAATAATTATTAAGTAATAAGAAAAAACCAAATTAAAATTTCTCATCTAGAGTTGTTTGCCTCTGCTGTACGAGGCGTAAATAGTTTATAAAAAGTTCGTACTGGTACTGATTGAAAATCTGACGACCTCATCTTCTTGCTAACACCTGACCTAAAAATCAAAAAGTGCTTGTAACTGAAAACCAACTCCTTTGCTCGTGGGAAAAAATAATCTTAAGAATAATTTGATAATATAAACCGAATTTATGATTACTATAAGCGATGTATTTTGTGTGTAATCATATACGTCCGGCCCGTTCCTCGCAAAAGTAATAACAATACCCGAATGATAACATTAACCGTGATTCTAATAAGCGGACTCCACTGTATAATATATTATATAATTATCTGTCGATACGTTGATCAGATGATACATTGACGCAAAATGCGGGAGTAACAGAGGGAGGTAAGCAAACAGTTAAAATTTTGTATACCCAAAAGCTTTCCAATAAAAAAAAAAGAAAAATAAAAAACGTATGAAAATTTATTTTTTCACTTTGAATTCATTATGTTATATTCGTTATTCATTACGTCGATTAATCGGTCATCGAATTAGACGTAGACACAATTAACCGTAGCGTATCAACGGATCAGCGGATATAGGTTTATATGTATAAAAGGTGGAACTCGGATGACCGTAGTTCTTAGGTTTCTGTACTTCTATCTACCTGGTTAAACTTGAAAAATATAGATTAGCATATAAGGTAGATACAGAAAAATTCTAAATAAAGCCTGCATTAAAATAGCGAATTCGATAATCCGATAAAGTACCAACTTAAAAATGTTAGTATGTGAGAACATTAAAAGATGAGAAAAGAATATAACAGTTATCTATGGTAAAATTATAACTTACCTATGTTTTTCATACTATAACAATAAACACAATACACCAATAGTATAAAAAACAGAAGTACGTGTCCGCCTGCCCGTCCGTACGCATGTTTCAAATTTAAGAACTATGCTTATAGTTTAAATAAGGCCTTTTGCTATACTTTATATGGAAGCCTAAAACTATACTGGAATAGTTCTTAAAGTTGAAACATGCGGACCGACAGACAGACACGGAGCCAGATCATAAGGCTTCTTTCTATATGTTGTATAGAAGCCTAAAATTATAAATAAGTATAAAATCAAAAACTAATTAGACTGTTTAATTAAATATTCAAATTTTCGACTATATTTTCAACAGTTTTTACCCCAAAAACACTATTTATTTACTGGATATCTTTAAAAATTTAGGTTTATCCTTCCGATAATAATTTTGACTGAAGCCTCCTAAAATTTGAGCCAGATCGATCAATAACTTTTTGAGTTACAGCACGAGAAGTTTTTGAAACAAGACGCGTCAGAGAACACTTTACAGAGCTGTCATTTTGATAAAAAACATTTATAAAAAAAAATTTTTATACACTTTAATACAATTATAAAATAATTTTGAAACTTTAAAATGTTGTGATGAATTTTTCATCTGTAAAAAATTACCAAAAAATGTCTCTTATTTTCGGGCGTCTAAATGGATTGCTCCCCTTAAAAAAAAAAGGTCAACTGCACCTAAAAATATGATCATATGATATGATGATGGAATTTCAATTTTTGTAAATAGAATTTTAGTCGTAAAAGTGTAAAAATTCCATCGTAACCTTTGTCCTTTTATTTTGACCATATATAAACGTTAGTCGTATTTGTGGTTAAGTAACGAGATGATGTGTGTTTTGTTTTCTGTGTATATCTCGGCTATCTTTTGAGTTTTCCTTGCGATATTTGGTAAGTGTATACAGGGTGGCCGTTTGAAAACGAAACATTTTTCACAATTTTTGTGCAAAAAAACAATTTTTTTTTCAAAAAATGCAAAAACACGTCAATTTTATTATCGAGGGGGACAACTATTGCGACCAATGTCACTCCCGTATTGTTTCATCCCTTAGCGCTGTGAAGACAACCCCTGAAATGTTAATAGGGATAATATGGCAAGTAACATCTCAAAGGTCTTGCTTCTCTGAATTCAGTCCAATAATTTTTTTGAAGTTTTTTTCGTGGACGATTTACGATTTCGCCCAATCGTAATTTCATGTATATAAAAAATCCTTCTTGTCACACAACTTCTTTCCATACAACATCTGTTATGTCTCTTTCACTTTGAATTTTTATTCCATTCTTTGCTTGACATCTTGTTAATGCTACATATAACTACTGTCCGTGACTAAATAAAGGCCTATCGATATATCGGGTGCTGAATGAGTTAGCCAAACATAGAAAATTAACATGTAAAAACATATTTATGCAAATTCCTGCTTCCCTAATTATTTTAGAGAAAAAATGCAAGACACAAAAATAATGCAGAAATATAAACTACGAATGATAAGAACATTAGATTTCATTTAGCTTTTACTTAAAAAGTCAACAAAATACTTTTGAAATTGTGAAAAGTTTCATTTATCAGACTTGCCATGTAAGTTTCCATGGTAATTATTTTTGAAAATATATTGAATTTATTACATGGCCAGTGCGATAATTCAAAATTTTAACAATTTCGAAAGTAATTTTTGACCTTTTAAGTAAACGTTAGATGAAATCTAAGGGTCTTATCATTCATAGTTTATATTTCTGCATAATTTTTGTATATTTTAATTTTTCTCCAAAATAATTAGGGAAGCAGGAACTTGCATAAATAAGGTTTTACATGTTAATTTCCTATGTTCGACTAACTCATTCAGCACCCGTTATATAAATACCATGAAATAAATATTTGTTTAGTTAAATAAATAGTTTTATTTCAAATAACAATAAAACATTACTAAAATTTGAATGAGTTGGAAAAAGGTGTAAACGGTTTCACTAAAATATATTTAGTGAAATAGCAAATTCTAGAAATTCTTATTCTTACTATATGCTTCCCTGAATATAGTACTACAATTTTTGTATGGATGGTAATATGAAAACAATAACACATTCAAAACCACAAAGTTTTTTTTATGATTTCTTAAAACTAGACATTTTGGACTTACACCGTTCTCTCACTCAGTGATTCAATTATTTACCCGAATTTAAAAAAAATATTTTTTACTGTTTAAGTTTTGTTGTGAAGAAAAAATGTAAGTAAAACATTGTGGTTGGTCTAAATTTTTTTATATGTGTTTATAATGCAATAATTTCATAGTTATTAATTTAGATGGCTTTTATAATTTGCGTTTCCAAACGTTACGACAACAGTTGTTGGACAAAGAACGTGAAGAAAGTGTGGTCAAAATTCTGGCAATACTTCCTTCGATGATGATTCAGACATATCTGATACATCCGAATCTGATTCTGAACGATATAAAAGGATCCATTTACCATATAGGCAGAGATGTGCCTATTGCACACGCAGAGAAGACAGAAAAACCAAGGAGGGGTGCTCCAATTGTGAACTGCCACTTTGCAATAATCACCAATTGCATTTTTGTCATTCTTGTGTTGGGCTTTAACCCAATCATCTTATGTATATGAATAAACAGTGAAATTTTGAAAAATTCATTTCCAAAAATGGCTCATTAAAAATAAATACCTTTTTTTCAACGCTGTCTAGCAAATGATTTTTTTCCTTGCAGATATATATTTCAAGAGTATCCCATTAAATTTTTAGCTATTAATATAAAAAAATGTAAAAGTTATGAATTTTTTTGTGAAAATGGTAATTTTTTGCATTTTTTTACATTTAACAATTTTTTTTACAACTGCCTATTATTTTTTCATTAATGTGACTGTGATGTCTTCTAAAAGAGTTCTTAACAACTACTAGAAAATTTTTTGTAAATCAAAAAAGTCAATAGCCGCTTCCAAAACAATTTTTTAACGGTGGGGTCTGAAAAGCCCCAGTGTGGCATTTGTGTTGTTCTGATGAAGTGTGGCCTTTAAGGGTTAAAACCACTTTTTCAAACACATAACATGCATTTTTCTTTTGCGCATGAAGGGTTTTGAATTTTTGAGGAAGGATGACTAAATAATTGAGGGTTTCAATGTTCAAAATTAAATTTTTTTATCTACTATCAAGTTTCAAGCATGAACGTCCTTTAAGGCTGCTGTGGAGAGTGCACCTTGAAATTACAAGAGTGAAGTTTACTTGCTCTCAGTTTCTGTTGGGAATTTTAAAATTTATGTTTTTTTATGTTTATACTTATTCTATTATTGTATTAAATAATATATTATATCTATTATTAAGATATACCAGCTTGACTTTTGTTGTAACGCCTTTAAAATCTGATTTTTCAAAGATATGTTAAAAAAATGGAAAAATTTTCAAAATTAAAAACTAATAAGTAAAAAAAATATTTATGTCTTAATTTCTATATAAAATAATAAAGAATAAGATAGGTTTTCAAACAATAAAATACATGTTAAATAATTGAACCCTTGTTACGTTTTATCTACATCCATAACATAAGTCTGACAGGCTTCACCCGTGGACTCGAGTAATTTTTAACTTACCCGTGGACAGGAGGTCTAATAAAATAATTAGATAAATACAAATTACCTTTGTTCTTGCTCTTCAACAATCAATATTTAAAAAGTCATGTTCAAACAATAATATTTTGTGAACGACCATAGTTATTATTGTAAAATACCACAATTTAGCAGTTGCTAAGATAGCGATAAAAATTAACGAGTCGTTAACTTTAACAACTTCGAATTTTAGAAAATAGTATTTTCTGTCATAACAACTAACCTTTCACTTAACAACTTTGCTTAGAAAATTGCAACGATTAATATAATAGTATGGATATAATGCAGGCATTGTGCAATCGAGGCATAACGCCATAATGCACGGTTCTGATGTTATTTAAGTGTAAACCCTTACAAATAAGTACAACTTCATCGGCCTAGAAAATCACCAACATCCCTAAAAAGACTTGAAGTTTTACAAAATGAGGTACCAAGAATGGCAGTAAATGATCTGTAATTCATACAAAATAAACAACTATACAAAGAACTTAGAAACCCAACAAATCACGAATATATCAGCAAAACAACTAAATTTCATCTAAGACACAAGTTACAAAAAATTTCTTTTTCGTCAGTACCTACCTATGATGTAGTAAATATAATAAATGAATTCATTCATTCAGGTACAATTAAACTTACTTGACTGTATATTTCTTGTAATAAATCTCTTACACCTTGACAGTTTGTATCTGTATTGATGACGAACTTTAAACCCGAAAGGGTTTCCAAGAAATGTAATGCATACTTAGAAGTTTTATAAAATAAAAATCCTTCTTTTGTATCACTAGGCGATATTTTACTAACAAAGGATTTTATTGAAAACAACATTCCATACATCAACTTTGCTTCCTAAAATATAATTATAATAAAATTTGATAACTTTGATAGTACCATTAAATTATTACTTCTTCTCTAGTCATACCCGATTCTTTTAATCTATTCCATTCGTGATAATGCAGAAGATTTCCATTTTTATCAAATATATAAATGTTGTGTACCGTCATCTTAATATACAGTATAATTATTAATTATATACCTTTGCACAAAAAAATCATTCCACAATAAATAACAAATTTCAACAAAAATGTTAATATTATAACCTCAATAAACGCCAGTGCTTGTAGATACGGCCAGCCCCCTTTCACTCGATTACAGATACACAGAACATATTATTTATATAAGAGAGAGATAATAGAGATAATATAGATAGGCAACTCTCCGTTCTTTTTCAAACCCTATTAGTGCGCCAAAGGTGTCACGAGTGAGTACTAAACTTACACGCGGGAAATAGCGCATATTCAAATTTTCATTTGGTTTCAATTTTTTATTTAATTTTTAATAAAAGTTGATAATAAATAAAAGTTTTTTACATTTAATTTTTTATTAAATAAAAACTAATTACATATAGAATACTAATCTAATTTAACTAATCAGGCCCGTAGCCAAAGAAGGGCACCGGGGGCACGTGCCCCCCCCCCCCAAATGTTCAAAAGCAAAAAAAAAATTTGAAAATAAAATAGGTAAATAGATCTACTTTTAAAGTGGGAACAAAAATTTTTTTTCCCGGAAAAATTCTCGAAAAGGAAACCCAAAAAAAAAATTTTTTTTATGATACGTATAAAATGTAGTAGGACTAGAACATTATTGTTCAAATCGAGATATAATAATTTAGCGAGGACTATAATTGATTTACAGCAAGTACGGATTCTTAGGTACTTATATTGTTATAGGTACTTATATACTTATATTACTTTATTTGAAAAATATATATAAATATAATTATTATAATACATATAAAAATTATTTGTGCATTCTAATAATTTATTACATCGTTAAAATTATAAAAAATGAACAATTATAAATAGTTTACATCTCAAGTAAACTTTTTTCTATTTCATCTTTTTCGTGCATCGTTGGTTTAGTTAGTCCAGGTTTCCTTTGATTAGGTTTCTTGGTGGAAGAAAAACGAATCTGCTGTTCAATTTTTTTGTTTGCTGGTGGAGGTTTATCAGTTGTGCTTAGTAACGATGCAGGTAATGAAGTACAAGAGACTAGACTTAAAAAACTTTTGTCGGTCCGACTAATATTATTTAATAACTGAGGATCATCAGCATTCTGAATTTTTGCTGCAAGTATGGTCAAGTCATATAAATGGTTTCTTTTATTTTATCACTATTAAGTGGTTTTTTTAATGTTTCCAAGTGCATTTCAATTTCAGAAATGGTATTTTCCTTCCGTTCTGAATTATCATTTTGTACAATTGGATTATTAATTCCAATACAAACCTTGTGTATATGTTTGCATACATTAGCATGGATCAGGAAATCTAAGCAATTGCATTGAAATATATGTACGCATGCACCACACATTGCACAATTTATTTGGCAATTATGTTCAGATATTGAAGTCTTAAAAACTGAATATATATTTTCACCCGATGACACTGTCCATTCATTCTCACCTTGGTCTAAAATTGTCATTTGATTGTCTGATACGGCAGTTGTATGTCTTTTATTACACTTTTGTAACTTAGCAGTATTCTTCCTTTTAAACATTTTTAAAACTCGACTAAACTGCTTGTTTCGTATCAATTTTAGCAAAACATAAATTGTTTTGTCCAATCTTTTACAAACTTGGCCTTGCAAATAAACATATAGCTTCCAAATACATATTCGTGTTAATTCCACTACCTAGTCGATGGCAAGCAGCCCACACAGTTGATCTATTTAAATAGTTGGTTTTATATTCGGCGGCGCCTATTTGTCCGGTTCCCACATTTAATATATTACTTTCAGATGGAACCAGTGCTCGAAATGGACTTTTTCAGGAACCGGAACGGTACCACGGGAGTCGCGCGGGAACGTAGGTTTTTCGCCCACGCTATGTTGGGCATTGACGTCATTGCCCGAACAATGATGTAAAAACCACACATGAAATTTTAAATGTCAACATCGCCCAAAATGCATGGTCATTGACGTCAATGGCCGGTCAATGACGTCAATGTCCAACTAAGCTTGGTGTTAACGTTATTGTCCGGCCATTGACGTTAATGGCCGCATTGTCATCATTGACCGTAACATATATATACGCAGCTAAAATTTTTCGTTTCCTATAATAATATATTATTTTTAATAATATATGTAAAAATAAAAAAATAAATATTATTTTTCTTTTAAGGTAGTACTCTTGGTAATGCGAGAGTCAAAAATATACAATGCCTCGTTTGATTTACGCAGTATTTAGACTAGGCAACGTCGCCATAGAATCTAACTTCAGTTTGACAGATTTGAAATGCAATTCTCTAATTTTATTAAATTTGACAGAAATATGACATGTAAATTTAGCAATGAAAGTTAGGAACTAAGGTTGATATCGAATTACCTTAGATAATGCACGCAATAAGCATAAGATTTTAATTTCCCCTTAGATGCTAAGTTGTAAATAGAACGCAGTTTTACCAAATTGCACTGGGCAAAAGGTTGCCCACTTGCACTGAAGCTCAAATAAGCTTATTGTATCTCACGTTCCAAGTTTTACTTCATCAGTTTTGTTTCTTCAATAAAATTAAGTACATAGCTGATGGGTGAGTGAATTATTTTCTCGGTTGTCAGATAGGGGAGAGTGGGGGAATATCGACTGTCGGGTAAAATCGACCAGCTTCATATCTCATAAACTTGGCGCCATAGGAGAAAACTTTATCTACCAGCCGAAAGATAGTTTTGTATATGCCTAATTTATAAAGTTAGTATGGTGCCATCACTCTTCATGTGTGTATGCTGTCAGTTTTGATCGTCTTTAGAGTTTTTTTATTAAAATTGTGCTACTTTTATTAAGGCTGGGACAGTTTTATATTTTCTAAATGTTTTAAATTTTACATATTACCTACTATGAAACTGCGAGTTTCATTGCTTGTTGAGACAGTCAAAACACGACAATTTGCAGATCAACGTGACTGCTGGTCAGAAACCAATTGGTTTCTTCCCTAGGACAGAAACCGTCAAGTTTCTTCCCACCTACTCAGTTTTAAATCTATCGTTTTAACCGTCAATTTATCCGACAGTGACTGTTTTTATATGTTATGAAGGTTAGGTTAGTTAATGAAACTCTCCGATTCATTGCAGGTAATATGTAAAATAGTGCGTATGGCACGGAACGAAACACGATTTCAGACCAGGGTGTTGCCATCCCTCGCTGTCGCTCGGGCAAGCAATCCTCACCCTGGCCTGAAATCGTTTTGTTTCGTCCATAGCCAAACAATATACTATTACATTGCTAGGATACGATTGATATTTTTCCATAATTTGAATCTGATTTGGTGCAGTTTTAATCTATATTTTTCGTAAACATAATTTTTAAGGATAAGTATACTGGTTCGGGTAACATCGATCACGGTGGTCGATATTACCCTAGTGTATATTTGGGTGACCGGACAGAACAGAACATGGAAAAACAGAATATGACAAAACAGGACATGAAAAAACAGAATATGAAAAAACAGAACAACGAAATAAAAGAACATTGATAAAACAGAAGCTGCACTTCTAAATATCATTGTCGTTGGTAAAATTTTTAATATTTGCTTAAGATTTGTGTATGATCAAATAGTGTACTACTAATTTAAGGTCCGGCTTTAGAAATTAAAGTTAAAAAATTCAACTATATTTTCAATAATTAACTAAATTTAATAAAAAATAAATAATTAAAATAAACATTAAAACTTCAATATAATAAGTTAAATAAAATAATATAAGAAAAAATATAGAAATTATATTAAACTTTCAGCGACGTTTTATTTTTTTATGTCGATAAATAAATTTCTGACTAAAGCGATAAACGTCGCTGAAAGTTTCAATATAATTTCTATATTTTTTCTTATATTATTTCATTTAACTTGTTATATTAAAGTTTTAATGTTTATTTTATTTTAGTTATAATTTTATTTTTTATAATTTTAATTAAAAAAGCAATGTTCCGTCTTAATCCATCAAAGAAATTCTTATACTGGGATATATAGTTAAATTTTTTAATTAGTTTCTGAAGCAGGACCTTAAACTAGTAGTACACTATTTGATCGTAAGCGAATAGTTAATAGGCAAATGTTACAAAATTTTAAAAGTACAACTACTTATCTAAACAAAGGGTATCCATGGATAAGATAGTCAAAATGCCCTTATCTTTAAATTTTTTAATTTACTTGATAAAAGGGTGCCTTGAGGTGTAAAAATAAGGTTTTCATAATTATTTGCTCCAGATGCTTTCTCCACCCCTTCTGAGGGGCAAAAAATAGGATTCTTCAGTCATTATTTTTTTTATGACGAACTAGCAAATAAAAAATTTTGAAAAAATTTATAGATATAGTCATTAGAGTCATCTTTCAACACAATTTTTTTCGATCCTCTGAACACTCTATATGCCCTCTAAAAATATTCCGAAAAGTTAAAAATCGATCTTTTTCTAATTTTTTGAAAACCGGCAAAAAAAATTTTTTTGCCATTTTTTAGGATGTACTTAAATCTACCTTCCTGAATTTTTTCAGATTTTTTGCTAAGGTGCGCCAACCCTAAAAATCATATTTTCTGCATTTTTTAACATTCTTGGCTATTTTAGACTTCTTAACGCAACTAAAACTTTTTGTAAAATGTGTATCACGGGCATTTTTCACAGAAAATTAATCTGACTGACATATTATTCAATATTTTTCAACCCAAGACTCAAAATAAAATAGAAAAACTCATTATAGGAGTTAAAGAATTAAAAATGTTTCACTTTTTTGTTATTTTGCCCCTTTTTGTTCCTTTATAGAGGCTAGATAATACTTGACGGAAATCAAGATCTTTCTTGAACTGGTCAAGTCTATTCATTATGTTTTTTGCCTCTTTCTCTTACTCTGCCTAATTGAAATATGGTTGTTCTTACATACGAAACTTTGCAAGCCATGAAAACGAACAAGAACTACATTAACATAATTATTTTTACTTTAACAAATAATGCACATGAATTAAAGAATTAAAAAAAACATAAAAAATAAACGAACGATTCTAAAAAAACAATACAGCACTTCGTTATCGCATTCTATGATTGAGTTATGTTTTTTATTTAATAACTATGTAGTCCTCATCGCTATCTTCGTTGACTATAGGACACAGGGACGTAACAAGTCAAAGCCGGGCCCTGGTGCAAGTGGGTTACAGCGGGCCCCCTTTATCATTTTAAAATGATAATTTTAAAATTTAAAATTACAATTTTATTGCACAAAACACATAAACTACGAATAATAAGAGCATTAGATTTCATCTGGAGTTGTTACTTAAAGAGTCAAAAAATGTTTTTGAAATTCGGTAAAATCTTCATTTAACAGACTGACCATCAGAGCCAGATTAAGGATATGCGAGGCCTGAGGCTAACTTTTTTTGGAGGCCATTGGTCTTGCACGTTTTAATAAAAAGCGCCGTAGGCAAAATTTTTTGATTTTTGAAGGTCAACAGCGCTTAGATCAAATGTAATCTTTGGTGATTTAAATTTTGTTGCTTTAATAGTTTTGATGCCCCCACGGAAATTGGAAGCCCGGGGCTGCAGCCGCTTTAGCCCCCCCTTAATCCGGCTCTGCTGACCATGTAATAAATTCAATAATAATTACATTGGAAACTTACCTGGCCAGTCTGATAAATAAAAATTTTATCAATTTCAAAAGCATTTTTTGACCTTTAAATAAAAGCTAGATGAAATCAATGCTCTTATCATTCGTAGTTTATATTTCTGCATTATTTTGTTTTGTTTTTCAATTTTTTTCTAAAATAATTAGGAAAGCAGGAATTTTCATAAATAAGTTTTTACATGTTAATTTTCTATGTTGGGCTAAATTGTTTTATTAAGTAAAGTTCTAGCTGTCTCATTTTCTATTGATAAAATTGCCAAGCTAGAAAGTCTGCTTTGTGACAATTAGTTCTTTACCAATTTCAAGATCGAAAATTATATCTCAAATGTTTGTACTGGTTCATATTGTTTTAATTTTTAAATTAGTGTTTCAAAAGATATAATCAATAACTACTAGTAATAATAGTTGAATATTCTGGATTTAGATTACAAGCTCCCAAACATAATTTTTTTTTCTTTCTTTTTTTTTTTTGATTTCTACTCTACAGGTTGCATAAGATTCAAATGGTGTTGGAAGGGTAACCGGGTTCCATTTGGGCCCGGGCCCTGGTGCGCGGCACCACTGTTGCTACATCCCTGATAGGACAGGCATTATCAATGTCCAAAAGATTAGTCAACACCTCCGCAGGTCGAAAGTTCTACATAAAAATCTTCCATATGATAAATTATATATCAGCGCGGCGACGTGGGAACCAGTAACAGCACCCAACAGTCAGCAGACCATTTGCACAGTTGCAGCAGTGCCCTTTGATGGCATCAATTCCCAAAACATTTACGTCGTTTTCGATATAATATTTATAAATTTTTTGATTTATATGTCGCGATTTTACATCAAAATGAACTATTTCTGGTTCATCTTTCACAAAAATTAATTTTAGTGAATCGTCTTCTCTAACCATTTTAACTAAATATGAGATTGCTTGTGACAGCTGATTAGATCCACCAAAGTAAATCTCGAAATCATTAATAGTCAATTCTGGAGAGTCTAACAAGTTTCGTGAAGATAAATCTTGAAACGGAGAACTTTTTCGATTCCAATTAGCACTGTTTACTTTTAAAAATAACAAAAAAGTGAAACATTTTTAATTCTTTAACTCCTATAATGAGTTTTTCTATTTTATTTTGAGTCTTGGGTTGAAAAATATTGAATAATATGTCAATCAGATTAATTTTCTGTGAAAAATGCCCGTGATACACATTTTACAAAAAGTTTTAGTTGCGTTAAGAAGTCTAAAATAGCCAAGAATGTTAAAAAATGCAGAAAATATGATTTTTAGGGTTGGCGCACCTTAGCAAAAAATCTGAAAAAATTCAGGAAGGTAGATTTAAGTACATCCTAAAAAACGACAAAAGAAAATTTTTTGCCGGTCTTCAAAAAATTAGAAAAAGATCGATTTTGAACTTTTCGAAATATTTTTAGGGGGCATATAGGGTGTTCAGGGGATCGAAAAAAATTGTGTTGAAAGATGACTCTAATGACTATATCTATAAATTTTTTCAAAATTTTTTATTTGCTAGTTCGTCATAAAAAAAAAAATGACTAAAGAATCCTATTTTTTGCCCCTCAGAAGGGGTGGAGAAAGCATCTGGAGCAAATAATTATGAAAACCTTATTTTTACACCTCAAGGCACCCTTTTATCAAGTAAATTAAAAAATTTAAAGATAAGGGCATTTTGACTATCTTATCCATGGATACCCTTTATTCAATCCATTGTTCTCATTTTTCAGAGTTCACTTTTGTCAATGTTCTTTTATTTCAATGTTCTGTTTTTTCACTGTTCTGTTTATTCATTGTTCTGTTTTTTCATGTTCTGTTTTTTCTTGTTCTGTTTTTTCATGTTCTGTTCTTTCATAGAATTGAGGGTAAATCAACATTAACATATTAAAATAAAATTTATTTCAAAATATTACTGTTCGTCGATTTTTCCTTCCACCATGGTCGATATTATCCTACCGGTCGAAATTACCCTACTTTTTTTTCTATTTTAAAAAATATACCGTATAAATAGTCATTTATTTTTTTGAAAAATCAATATAAGAATCTCGTAGTAGATAAAGTAACCAAGAAATTTTTAAAAAATAAAATTATAACTAAAATAAAATAAACATTAAAACTTTAATATAACAAGTTAAACAAAATAATATAAGAAAAAATATAGAAATTATATTTTACTTTTTGTAAAATATGATAAAACCTGTAATTTCCCATAAGGCTCAATGTCATAAGGCTCAAAAAACTTGAAATTTCAAATGCCAATATTTTTTACTGGTTCTCTGTAGCTGTTCAAAAATTGAACTGAATGAAAACTAAAAAATGAGGTAATGACAGAAAGTATGAAAAATTAAATTTCCAATACAAGTTTGGTACTTAGCATTTTTACCGTAAAGTTGAAAATAATCGAGTTATTTAATAAACAAAAATCAACCCTTAAATTGAAGATGGCGGAAAAAGCATCATGGCGATTTTCCCGAGTTTTTTGTTTTAGACTACCAATGACTCCCCCTATCGATTGGAGAAAAAAAATTGCTTCTTATAATTAATGCAATTTCAAATGTAGGTACATACTGACTGGACTAGACGGCATATTTCCTAGTGTAGGTACACAAAAGCGACTGCAGTTTGCACAAAATTAGATATATACACGATGATGTTTGGAATATACGAGTTTTGTTGTGCAACTCGTTGTGCAATTAACTTTGCACGCTCTTCCGTCGGCGTCAGCAAGTTGTCCGCTATCGGGAGCGTTGTTTCCGTTTCCGTCGAGACTTGCCGGCGTATTTCTGAGAACGCAAACTACATTGAAGCGTAAAACACCAGCGAGTGTACAGTCTGTAAAAATGTTTGACACGAAAAAGTTTATCTTTCTAACTAACACCATTAACAAAACTTTCTTTGCGAACTGTACCCGGCGTGTTAATATCGCTCCCGTGTAGTTGCTACAGGTCGAGAAGAGAAAAGGCGACGATCATTACGCGACGGAAACAACGCTCGTGTAGTTTGGCTCTTGCTGATTTTTGGTGTCTGTTTTTCATGTCGATTTTTGAGGAGTTACGACCGCAAAAACATGTTCCATCTTAAAACTTGACACAAGCGATGGTCTTTTTTCACTTCCCAGAAGAACACACATGTGGGAATTTTTGCGGCAATTTTTATGTCAATTGAAATGCAAATTGAGACCATTGTACAGTTTTCGCAGTGAGTGTCGATCTTAGATCATATATATTACATAGATACCAAGTACTCCTAAATGTTAAGACGCAAAACAGCAACGACGTATTATTTCAACTGCGTCTCTGTCATACAATACAAAACTGGTTTTTGCATCTCTTTTTGAATTCAATACGTCCCAATTTCGGTTTTCTGTATTCTATATTGGCGGTAATTTTAAATTTAAATATTTTTGAATGTTTATGAAATGAAACAAAGCAATTTATTTTAGGTTTTTTCTTTATTACTAAATTAATATTTATTACTAAAATAAAATAATTTTAAAGCGTCAACCGATTGCGTTCGTCTATTTTTTCTTTTTGGAAAGTTAAATTTACATAATTATTATTTATAATTAATAGCAAAATTATGAAACAATAAATTTTCTTACTTGTAAAACGATATTTCAGTTACATTATTTTACACAATAAAAACGCTTTCTTTAAATTAAAAAAACTATTTTGTTTGAATAACTTTTTGAAGCAAATAAATTTTGTTTAATTTGAATTAACTTTTTAAATTAAATTTAACTAAAGAAATATGATTATATGAAATTATATGATCTAAGGTGTCGATCTTGGTACCATCATTGTTCAATTTCACGAGTCGCCACTGCTATCTGTACATTTTTGTAAGAAACATTTGAATGATTAATGTATTTTTTGTAAGATAAAACATTAAATAATTTTTATTCTAAAGTGAACTAACATAATATTAAAATATTATAATCAAATATGATAGTATCGGTTGTTAGTGGTGATAACTCATAAATGCCGGTAAGTATGCTCGTCTGCTGAACTCAACCATTATAAATAGTGATATGGCGTACCCAACACTACATACCAACATTAATGGCATTAATGTACCCAAATAATATACTGAGCGAGATTTTCATGTGAGATTGTGTATTGGACTGTCAGATCGTCAGTACCTACTTTATTTTATATTTCCAAATCCATTGCAAATGACGTTTTAATAATATTGTATTGCTGGCCAGTGTTGATATTCTTGTGATTTTATGTGAACATTCGTTTAATAAAATAAGTTAACATTTTTGTAAAAGTACTCGACTTCCGCTGTCCTAAATTCAAAATATTTAAAATTACTTCTACTTAATAATTATTAACATGGAAAATGACGAATTAACGAAAGTTATTGTACATTATCAACAAGGAATAGAAAAATATTCGCAACGAAATGATGAAGCAAAGGTAATATTATACATCGATATTGTAGCAGTTGCTGTACAAATATTCATATTAACATCATAATTGAATAACTTTCAGATTTTACATTGCATATCTAAATTACATCGACTACCTATAAAAGTTCAAAATTTAGAGCAGACTGGAGTGGGACGAACTGTTAATTCTTTACGTAAAATCAATGGAAAAATTGGAGATTCTGCAAAACTATTAGTTGGTAAATGGAAAGAGATGGTTATGGAAGAAAGCGATGAACAGAATAATTCTAGTAAGACACAATTTATTTTTAATTAATTTTAAATAACCACCATGCCATTGTTTTTATTACTTTATTCTTTTTTTATATTATTTTATAGACTTGTGTAGGTACGAGTACATTTATTTAAAACAATTTCTTCTTGGCCAATATTTGTTAAAATATAAAATGTGTAGACAACATTTCAACGATTATTTTTGACCAACATGACTAGACATAATTATTGATCTAGTTGTATGGCATACATTTATCTTAAACCAAGAAAAAACTGGGCTTAAATGCTTTTACTTTCGGAAAATTTAAGGATGTGGTTATATTGTTATATAATTTTGACGATCTTTATGTTAAACATGTTAGTCCAATTGATACTGCGGGTCTTTCCGATGATTTGGGTATAGCAATCGGATTAGTTGCTGAGGGGGTTTCAAAACCTATGATTAATTCTGTAGCAACCGTGAATAAGTCGGGCAGTCCATATTTTGTGAAAAACTAGATATCTTTACTTCCATATTGAAAGAAGCAATATTTTGTGTGAATAATAATTAGATAATTAAGTCAATTTCAAATAATTTGTATCACTTAACCAAATGCGAATTTTTAGATATTACCTCTTAATTTGTTAAGTAATATTATGTAAGTCAAGTTACATAGTTAAACACCACATTGGAATTAATTAGGTATATCGATTTACCGATTTAAACCAGGTTGTACTGCAATATTGGAGTTAATGAATAAGTTAACATGCGCCTATTTATTCACCAACATTGTTTGTATAATTATTATATAATTATTATTCAAGTTAGGTAATAATTTTATTTTAAAGAAATGTCAAATAATTTTTATTTTTTGTATAGAATTGAATACTGTTCGCGTTAATATTATTTTTCCAGGTTTGCCTGATAAGAATCGGAAATTCGAAACACCTAGGGCCCATGTGTAGCAAACTATTTCATTTATTTGCATATTTTGTCGATAAAAAACAGTAAGATTTTTCAATTAATAATTTCTCTAACATGTAATACAATTATTATAATTAGGAAAATATTTTCACATGTTATAAAATATACCATATTATAATTATAATAATTAAAACTTATTCAAACTCCTGCCTACAATTGATCAAGTTTTTAAGGATTTTTATATGAATGTTCTTACAGAGGACGATATTTTAGATAAAGATCTGGATCTTATTGAAGTAAATCCAGATGATGATTTGAAATTTTTGTAAATTTATTTCGATAATATACCAAATACATTTTGTTGTACTTATTGTAGCTTTTATATTTATTTACCAATACGGCATATTTGGAATTAATCTGTGGTCACAGGGTAAAAGTTCTTAAATCACTTTTTTCTGGAATTTAGATATTGGTGTGAGTAAAATCGTTTTGGTTAATTTCAGTTTAGAAATATGTTTAAAATGCAATCAGACATTTGTGCTTAATTATGCTTAAGTCACTTTAAATGCTATTCTCTAATTTTAATAGATGCCTTTTATTACATGAATCCTATAACATATTTTAAGTAAGTAATATCAAATACATTAAACTAATAATACATACAACTTCGCCAAATTGAGGGAATATTCATAAGTGGCGCCACCTAAAAGCCGAGTTGGTACTGATATTACTTAAATGCGCTCAAATGCATGCTCATGACATAATATTATGTGACTGTTTATAACTTAATTGAATTTGACTGAAAGCACTAAACAAATAATTTTATTCGAATTAAATTTAATGAAATGCCAAATAAAGTTGGTGCAATATGTGCTGTGTCCAGCTGTAATAATTACAAAGTATAATTATATACAAAACAACAAAGTGGATGAAGCAAGTCATTTTTAGAAACAAATTTTTTAAATTCCTACTAAAAACAATAAATTACAAAAACTTTCTCACAGTACTTAAAACTCCACTTTTAATTTTTCTTAGCATTCTTTTTCTAAAGTTGCGATTTTAAAGCTCATTTCAAAACGTCATTTACAACGGAAAATTGAAATTTTTATTAAAACAAATATACAGTCACTAAATATTTACATTACCGCAAACCTATAGGCCAGTGAGTTAGAGAGAGAACGTTAAGTTCCAACCTTCCAACTCGCATGGTAGGTGGCGCGAAAGAGCCTGATACCCAAAAAATGCTTGACAACCCGCGAAGTTGTACGTATTATTAGTTTAATGTATTTGGTAATATTATGCAAAATAGTTCTAGCTGGTAAGGGGTTGTCCTTTAATCACATGAGGTTCTAACAGGGGGGGAGGAGGTTAGAATAACATCACGATAGGGGGGAGGAGATGCTGTGACAATCACGTGTATTTTTTCTTGCGACCACGTTAAATCCCGAGTGAACAAATTTATGCCTAACAAGCAACATAACAACAATATTTAGCTCTCAGCTAGCTTCCGGCACTGGACCTTGTGACACCACTCGTCGCCCCGCTGCCCACGGCCTTCTGTCTCGCCGTTTCTACTTGAAGAAATTTTTCAAAAAAAATACACGTGATATTGGGAAGGGGGGTAGGGGTAGCCTAAAACCTCACGATGTATCACCAAAGGGGGGGGAGTAAAAAATGGCATAAAAAACATCACGTGATTAAAGAACGGCCCCTAACGACTATACAATAGATGTGCATCATTAAAAATTGTATATTTTTGCTTAAGTCAATATCTCAATTTCGGAATAATTGACTTAGGTACTTTTACCCTGTGACCACAGAATTATTAACCGTTAAAATAATACTATCAATTGTTCAAAATTAGATACCTAACTCATTTCATAATTAAAATTAGATAAGTCACTCCAGCCTCAATCCGCAGGACTACAACAATGTAACTTTTTGCATTTTTACAGAGTCCCATTAGCATGTATTTAATGCAAAAAGTAAACTTTTAATAGCTTCCCCGATTTTCCAGAATTTGCTCAAGTTTAATTTGTTCCTCCTGAACATTTACTTTTATCAAGTTATTGACTTATTTACGGTTGCTACAGAATTATAGGATGGTGTGTCCTGTGATACTGACTAGTGAGATCAACCTTTTTAATTGCTTAATTGATTATGATTGAAGCGAGTATTTGAATCTAGATGTTGAAACTTGCAGTGTTTGTTTAAAAACTATTGTTTTTAGTTTAGTGGGTTTTGCTTTCCTGAAAAGAAAGTACAGTAGAACCCCGATTATCCGTGGGCGCATTATCCGTGAAGTAGTTTATCTGTGGGCGCGTTATACTTCGATTACAGGCCGGCGGTTTTAGTGCATCTTTTTGTGTTAAACATAATATGAAATTTCGCTGAATTTATTGTTTTGTACAAATGTACTTAAAGTGTCAATTCGTCTAAATTTTCTGCTTATCTACTTTATTTAATCGAAGTAAAAGTCAAAAATCAAACAAAATTATCTGATTTTTTCAAATAGAACTTTTAAATTAATATGTTCCTTGCTTGTAATCTACTATATAATAAGTATATTTTGTAATATTAACAAAAAACGTCAATTATTATTATCCGTGCTGAGCCCGGTCCCAGTCGACCCGGATAATCTAGGTTCTACTGTAGTGATTAGGAGTAATTCTTGTAGAGTAAATAATAACTGGTTCACAAATGAAATACGAGCCATGAGAAACACTTTAGCGGTCATATGCAATATTTGTTTTGTTTTGGGTTACCCGGGATTGCTTGAGGTGGAAAAGATATACAAAAAAGTTTATCAAAGAGCAATAGTAAATTCTAAAATCAGCTCAAATGACCGTTTCATTGCTCAGACTAGAAATAAACTCGAGCCATCTGGCAGCTAATAAATTCTCACAGATGGGCTGACCCAGGGAAAATCTGAAATACTGAACATCGTCCAACGGCGGCAATGACAGACAAAGAAGCTGTATGATCCATGTGATTGAATCAATAATACGCTCAGCTGCACTGCAAAATAAAAGCATTCAAACGCTCTGCGTTCCGCGTCGATACCGGCATCATTCGCTATCTGGAAGTCTCGATTAGCGACTGTTAGGGATGTGGTAAAGTCACTAAGAAATAGCCGTACTAGAGATGACTATGGTATTACGGTAGAGCTTCTAAAGACTATTATTGAGGCTATCATAGTCCCTCTAACCGAATTGATTAATTCACGGGATGCCGTTTTTCCAGCCAAGTTTAAAAGAGTTTTGATTATTCCCATCCACAAAAAGGTTTTTTTTAATTGAAAAAATTGTGATTTTATTATAATTTGAAAACGGCAAGTTTCTGAACATTTTTGTTCAAGTCATTTTGGTTTTTTTGTCTTATATAAAAATTATGTCTAAAAGCTGGTTTACACTATGAGATTTCTCATGTGACTTGATCATATGAAAAATCTTATCTAAAATCGTAAGCAATGCGCATTGCTTTTTTTTGTTTTTATGTTACTAAATACCAAAAATTGTATAGTGTGAACGTAAAAATATTCCTAATATGACAAGTCGTACGATGTCACATGAGAAATCTCATAGTGTAAACCAGCTTTTAATACCTTGCCAATGTAAACTGTGTAAACGTACGTCGATTATGTATCGTGTAACAAATATTTGAAAATTCAAAAAGCTACTAAACAAAACAAACCCTTACTAAACAAACACAAACAATAATTAAACTTTATCCCCTTTTACAACATCTTTCTTAACTATCCTATTTTCATTTCTTAAGGGGGTATTCTAGTCTAGAGGTATGAATTTTCGGGCGGTTCTTGAAGCTCTGTACAAACGAAACAAAAAATATTTTCACTATCCATTTTTTTATTTTACGATTACATAAAAAATTAACCGAAAAAAACCCCTCAAAATTCACAAAGTTATGGGCTGGCAAAGTGGGAGGTCCAAAAAAACTGGCGTGCACGATATCTCAAGTTCTACTGAACCGATTTATTTGAAATTTGTTGTGAATGTTCTTTATACATTCCTCTATCGCATGAACTACGCTCAGTTCAATATTTTTAATTTTACTATTTATAAAAAATTCGGAATTGTTAATTTAAGCATGCCAAAAACAAAATTTTTTTTCAAATTGCCGTCATTTTGTGAAAACATTTTTGTTTTACTTTTCCGAGGTTCATGCTATAGCGGCATCTATAAAGAACATTCACACCAAATTTCAAATAAATCGGTTCATTAGAACTTGAGATATCGTGCACGCCAGCACACCCTTTTTTTAGACCTCCCACTTGGCCAGCTCATAACTTTGTGAATTTTGAGTTTTTATTTTTCGATTAATTTTTTATGTAATCTTAAAATATCAATAAAAAAATGATAAAAAAATGGATAGTAAAAAAATGTTTTGTTTTGGTTGTACAGAGCTTCAAAAACCCCCCGAAATTCATGCCTTTAGACTAGAATACCCCCTTAAAAAAGCTAGCACTATACATCAACTTAAAAAAAAATCTGCAAAATTTCATTTTAAATTTAATTATTAAAAACTTATCAAAGGTATATAATTAATTATTTTAATGATTTGTATTATATTTATAATAATTCTTCTGTAGACTCCTGAAGATATACGAATCATCGTACTTGTATGAAACATGTGTTAATTTTTAAATTAAAAAAACAAAAAGATATTACCTTGCAAAGTCATACTAATTTTACTATATTAACTATTAAATATAACAAATGTATTAACTCTTTGTGTGGTAGTCTCGAGTCTTTATAACTTCTTTAATCTTCCTTGATATTAACTTTATTAAGCTTCTATAGCATTCGGCCTTAATATCATATTTCCGAGCATCCATTATGGCAGTTTAAATTTGATGTTGGTTGTAAGATTCCGCTGGCATATAACTGCGTTTAAGAACCGTCCAGCAATTCTTGATAGGATCCAGATATGGATTGTTTCCAGGTTAAGGAAATGTGAAAATACCAGTTTTTTTTAACAAATTCTTGATCTTATAGAGTAAAAATTGGCTATGTAAACATTGCATAACTTTCCCCATTAAATTTGGGTATAAAAATTATCGTTCAACCTCCTCTTTCCGGGTACCATTCGAGGAGAAAGACCGCGAGGAAGCTACAGTTCGCATCAAAAGTTGAAACATTTGAAAACCCGTTAAATTGAAGGTGCAGATTTACTTCTTTGCACACATAATTAGAGGGTAAATTTTCGTTCGCCACCCTCTTGCAATGTACCGTTCGACGTGGAAGACCTCAATGAAGCGACAGGTCGCATCTGCGGGGTTCAAAAATCGCACTACTCGGGACACGGGCCGTAAAACCCGAAAACATGTCAAAATTTCATAAACGTCAAACTTGAATTAATTTCCGAAAATGTTTGGAATCGAGTTGCGACGCGACTCGTATTCCGTCTACTCGATATACGTGCTTTAGAAATTAAATAATAATTATTAAATTAATAATATTAAAATTAAATAGATTATAGCTATTTATTATACAAGGGTCTTATAAGTAGAGAGAGATTTTTAGGTTGTATAAATTCAAAAAAAGGTAACTAAAAAGGTTCTAATAAAAGCTATTTTAGTTTGATATTTTGTAGTTTTAGGTAAAAAAAACCACCAATTAGGTATCAAAATTTTAATTCCCTTATATCGGGTGGTGATAAAAAATAATGCAGAAATATAAACTACGAATGGTAAGAGCATAAGATTTTTTTTTAAGTCAAAAATTGCTTTTGAAATTGTTAAAATTGTCATTTATCCGACTGGGCATGTAATAAATTCAATTTAATTTCCATTTTCAAAAAAAAATAACCTTGGAAACTTACATGGTCAGTCTTAATAAATGAAACTTTTAACAATTTCAAAAGAATTTTTTAACTTTTTAAGTAAAAGCTAGATGAAATCTAACTTTAACATCAGGAAAACGTTTTAAAAATTCTAAAATAGATCGCAAAAATTCAAAAATAGGTACTTTTTAGCAAATTGTTTAAAAAAAGGTAAAAAAAGGTAAAAACAAATAAGGCTCAGCTAACATATTTTTCCGTTAAACAAATTTTAGTTCTAATAAAATGTAAATAGCAGCATAAATAAGAAAAAGGTATAAACCTAAAAATCTAAAAAAAAAGCAAGCTCTCGTGGCTAAACATTTCTTTTGTAACTTATTTGCCTTATAAGACACGTGTGTAATACAAAGCTTTATCCAATATCTCGTAATAATAGTTTAAAATGTAATTAAAAGTTTTGACATTTTAAAATGTCAGATGTAAATTATGAAAATTAGTATAAAGTAGGTGTACTCATAATTTACATAAGTCACTAGTGTTTTATAGACCCCATAAGTCACTAGTGTTTTATAGACCCCATAAGATATGTAAAATCGGCATTATTATGCCTTCATAAGACAGAGGTGTTGGATAAAAATAATTTGGGTATAACAAATGGTGGTCTAAACGTAATTGACACTTGAACTTTTTTATTTTCTTTATCATTTCCGCAATTTTCAACGAATTTTCACCATTTTCAGCTGGACTCGAAGTTTAACTATGATGTACATTTTTGTCAAATTTTTTGACATTTGGTTGCGTGGTTTAACCTGGGCAATTGATACTATTTCTTTTCACAATGTCGTAACCACACACAGATATTAACTTAATAATCAACACTTTATGCATGATACCCATTGTTAGTAAATAATAACATCAAAATAATACCATTTTATTAAATAGTAAGTTAATTTTACAAACATTTTTATCAAATGTAAGGTATTTTTTCAAAAGGTAAATTTTATCTGGCCACTACTGTATATAAAATTTTTTTAATTAATATTCAATTTGTATAACTGTGATATAAAATTGAAATGTTTTAATTTTTTTTAGAAACAGAATATGAATGTAGTGATGAACATAAAAAACATTCAAGTGGTTCTGATTATAAAGAAAGTGATAAAAGACATAAATTCATTGAATCAAATTCTTATACCAGCTCAAGTGACAAAAGTGTATATGAAAACGAAAAAAAATCTAAAAATGTAAATGATAAAGAACCCACAACTTCAAAACGAAAAAGTAACCATGATTTACATGAAGATGTAGATCAAAAAATTGGCAAATATCACCATAGGCATAAATTCTCAAAACAAATGCATGAAGATAATTTGGACGAAGATGATTATAAGCAGAATCAAAATAATAAAATTGATAGCAAATATAGTTCTTCTAAAGGAAAAAAAGATGATGGTGGTAAAAAACATCCGAAAACAACGGAATTGAAGAAATTATCAGATGATAATTTGGATCAACAATTGAAAAAAGCAAGAAATGAAGAAAAGGAAGATAGACATTATAGTAAGCATAAAAAAGAAAAAAAGGATTATAAAAGTCGAAAACATGAAAACAGCCATAAAAATAATACAGAAAGTCTAGAAAATACCAAGAGTATGACCGAGGCTAAAGAAAAACATTCAAAACGACATGAAAGTAAAAAAATCAAGTCGGAGTCTCGAAATGATAGTTTTAATAATATAGGTGAAACTATAGGAGAAAATGGTATAGGCTCAGGTTCTGGAACAAGTTTTGCAGAAGCACTGGGGATGTTAATACCTGGCACTAGCAAAAATAAAAAGAAAGTTGCGGTTGTTCAGCCCTTACAAACAAAAAAAGATTTTCAAGATAATACTTTTGGAGAACAGGTTTGTTTTGTTGAGTTTGAACCAATTGTGGTCATTAAATGTTTAAAATATTTTAGGAACTTGGGTTGTTAACAGAAAGTAAATTAGAACCTTTAAACATAAACGTAGCCCATTTGTTACCTGATATTACACCTAACTATCGTCCATTAGGTAATTTGATTAATGGACAATCAAGAAATAAAATTTTAAATGAGGATGAATCTTTGTTTCAAATTATGAATACCAAAATTTCAAGGTGGGTTAATTATATTAAATAAAATATAGATAGAACAACTAGTAAATGTATCTATCAAAAATGATGTAAAAGTTAGAAGACGAGTCTATCGAAAACTGAAAGTCTTGAAGAAAATCGTAGCAATTTTACTAGGGTCATGGCACGTCGTTTATGAATAATTTACATAAATTATTGATTTATGGTTTTTTATGGTTGATTTATGGTTTTTTATGGTTGATTTATGGCCATGATTCTAAGAAAATTGCTGCACAATTTTTTTGAAACTTTGTAAGTTCTTGATGAGCATATTTTCTAGATGGACGGTAATTCTTGATAGGTACCTTCTAGTTAAAAATTAATATTAAGAAATACATGGTGCTAAGATCTTCTCATGTACGAGAGTCATAATTGTTAATCTACGGATTTGCAAAGTGTGGATTGCTACCGTATGCAAAGGATTAATAGTATATTTTTGTATTTATCAATTAGCAATATTGCTTCCAAGGAAATCCTTAACCAACTGGTTTTCTATCTATTTGTTCAAAATGTTTTGCAACTAAATTCATATTTTTATAATTTTATTAATTTCACTGGGTTTATATTATAAAGGGTGCTTTTTTTAATTCAATGTTCAAAGATGATTTCATGTGAATGTTGACCGCGGCTGCGCCTCAAATGGTTTATATGTTGGGTCCAATTTTGGCATACTCTCCAACATATCGGTAGGTATCTCATGAATAAATTCTTCAATATTGGCTTCCACTGCGTCAACCGTTGCGGGCTTGTCCCTATAGACATAAGCCTTAACATAGCCCCACAAAAAATAATCTAAAGGCGTTAAATCGCACGATCTAGGCGGCCAATTGACCGGCCTCAAACGTAAAATAAACTTTTCACCAAATAACTTTTCCATAAATAATAAATGCATAAATAAATTTTCAATAATCTGCAAGCATTGTTCGTTTGTAAGTCGATTCATGGTTAAATTATAGACCAAATTGAACATGTTTGACAGTAACATGTTACACGAAAACAGCTGAGCTGCCAAAAACAGTGTTACCAAAAAGAAAGTTGCTAAAAATTCACCCTTTATAATATATTTTTCTCAAATCTACAACAATCAGATATTTTTCTGACACTGCTCTTGGTACACTTACTTAAGGAGGTATTCTAGTCTAGAAGTTCAAGAACGCATCCAACCAAATTGGATGTCGTGAATAGAGCGATTAATACTCGGGGGCGACAAAATATTTACAAAACTTTAAGGTTAAATAAAAAGTTAGCCTACAATCAATTCATATCACACCAAGGTTTCTTGTCGTTATACTGAGGTCAATCACGCTTTTGTTGAGGAGGTGTCCACTTATCAAATTTACTTCGCCGTTATTGGTATCTCTTATTTTAGGGCTAAAATCGGAAAGTTTTTGGATAAAATTTTTACCACTGACGAAAATACATATTATATTATATGTATTCTAATAATTTAGAAACATGCTCACAATTGGGGATTATTACAAATTGATCCTATGCCACAAAGCTCTAAAGGAAAATTGACTCCACGAAATCTTCACTGTGTTTGAAAAAATTGCCTAAAATATAGCTCTAGACTAGGATACCCTGTTAACTCGTATAACAATACAGGACAATATTAAAATGGGAGAATTCAGTGAAATTAGTGACATCATGAATTGATTGGCTGGATTCTCGAAGTAATTGTTTTTGCATTTATTACATCGGAATTATAGATTTAATTGATATAATGCATAGATATAATATATAAAAAATAATAGATAAAAATCCTCGACCTACTGTTTATTTAAGAGGTATGTGACCTACAGTAGGTAAGTTCTATAGTGTAATACCTAGAATTAAGTAATAAAATTCGCTTATTGCAATCATTTTTTTATAGGAGATTTAATGGTTTTGATATTGTGATCAAGTACCTACTATATCATACGGAAAGTTACTTTATCAAGTACATGAACTATGATTTACATAGGTCCAGTTTTTCAATTGTGAGTTAATTTAAGTTTGACCGGTTAGAATTCAAAGTTAACCATTGAATTTATGTTAACTCACGATTGAAAAACTGCGCCTTAGTGGACTAACTGCTCGCAAAAACTAATATAAATTTCGTACGTTTATTTTGATAAGAACTGATTAATTATATAGAATTTAATTACTTTTAATTTTGTGTAGTACTATTTTTAACCTAGGATTTTTTTTTTATTTTTAACTGACTTTGGAGGTAATAAAATTTTTGATATTATGCTATTGCCGACCTTTAGCATTGCCCAAACTTATTGAACTTTAAAGAAGTTGGTTAAAAATGACTAGAAGGAAGTCCATGCATACGGACAACGCTCACGTCAACTTAAATAAAAGCTTTTAAAACACGAATCAAGTTTAATTGACCAATTATATTATTTTATTAACTCGTGATACCGGTTACGTATTAACAAACGTTGAATGATTTTCTATTGAAACAGTAGAATTAATTCTATTAAAACAAAGGTTCTTACTCTATTGAAACAAAGATTCTCACTATAGAAATCATTGAATTTTTGTTAACGTCATGATTTATTATTTCAGTGAGGAATTATCTGAGTAGATGGCGTAACTATACGAATATAATATATATTCTATATAAAGTGGAATCCGCTGAATGTGATCACATCGGGACTTAGGGTTTTTGATAACAAAAAAAGAAAAAATTTTTTATTGGTTATTCATTATACAATAATGAATTAATAAATAATAACTTAATAAAAAAAATTTTTTGTAAGGCACTAATTTAGCACAGATATCAATTTTACAGCAAATTTGCCTGGATTATACCTACTAGACAACAATCTATAAAAAATAATTGGAGTACCTAACTAATAATTTTGTTTGCGTTTTAGGACTAAAGTCTTCTCAGGAAATAAATGTACATTTGGAAAGGTTCCTAGTTTATTCGATATGTGTACAAGAATTTTACAAGATAATATTGATTGTAATATTACTATAGTCCAATGTAGAAAAAGTGAATTTAATTTGTGCTTTTGCAGCTTTAGAATATACGGGTGGTGTGCCTTTTGATATTTTAAAACCAGTTATAGAACGAGCTACTTCTGATCAATTATTTACACTAGAACATCATAATCCATATTTAATTGAAGACACAGATGAATTGTGGAAGTTTCATTGCCAAAAAGAATTTCGTAATAAGAATCGTGAAGAAATGGAGACCTGGAGAGACATGTATTTGCGTTGCTTAGATGAAAGAGAAGCTAAATTAAAAGCTTTAACGGCAAATATTAAATTATCTCAAGATAAATCTTTACCTGTTCGTCAAACAAAACTTGCATACGTAGATGGTATTGTTAAACCTGATAGAACTATTTTAAGGAAGCAAGTAGGTCGTTTTATTTAAAAATAATACAAGCATTTAAATGTTTACTTTTAGGCAAAGTTTGGCACCGGAATCAAAGATTCTAAACCTTTAGTTACACCTTCTGCTCGTTTGGCTAAAATTGTCAGTGATTCTACATCTGGACAAGTCTTAGTCCCGAATATAACTCAAAGAATTACAAGTACAAGTATGTAAACAATATTTTAATAATACAAGATTTTAGTTTTAAATACTGTCTTACTTTTAGGTAGCAGCAACTTGAAACCTAAAAAAGCTCCTTTAATGCAAAAGACTTTATCATTTATGAAAAATCGTCATTTTAGAAGATAGCTAATTCAAATGACAATAATAATTATTATTGTTCAAAACTAAATACATTTTACAAATATATTTTATTAAAATAATTTTAGGTAAAAATTTTATTATATAAATAGGTACCACTTTTTAATTGAAAGCATGTGATAATAATTATCAAATTTAAATATTTGTTAATTCATTATTAGAATGGATTTTAGTCATCTTAGTAACGTTTTATTGAATAGATAAATAAATGGATTAATTGTAAGGATATAGATATATTTTGTTTGTTTATCAAAAGATTAAAAACTTTTCGGTTTTTGCAAATATTGCAGTGTTCCTTGAGGGGAAAATCTCTGAAAAGAATTTTATAATGTTCTAGCCATAGTATTGAACTATCCAATGTTTGTCACTTTTTGTTCATTAATGTGCAATTCAAAAGATTTTTTTAAACTTCATTAGTCTAGTCAAGGGGGCCTTGCAATAAATAATAAACTTTTATCGGAAAACATATAGGCTGGTGCCAAAACGAATTTGAAATACTAAAAATAAGAAAATTAATAACAGGCAAGGACCAGGTGGAAAATGTTGTTGAGGTTCTAACTTTAAGAAAAAAAAACATTTTAAACACCAAAACACTGGAAATGGTGAAATTAAAGTTTTTTTTTTTATTATTAGTTTTTTGCGATTTGCGGCGAAACGTGACCTAGTGGAAAACGTACAATACAAAAGTTGTAGATAATAAAAGAATCTAAAACTTTTGTATTTAACATTTTTTAATTTAAAAAAAAAAATTCTGAAAGTATGTCTTTTTTAGTGTTGAATAAGCATGATTTTTGTTCAGAAAGAAGCAGTTCAGAAGACGACTAGTTTTTGAGTTATATACATTTTTCGAAAAAAATATCCTTATCTTCCACAAACAATTCTCTTGATGTTTTTTTGGATTTTGAAGGTCTATTAGTGGTCATTTCAATCGTTGAAATGTCTACTTTAAAATGGTCTATGTGACTTGGTGGTTTACTTATCGTTAAACCGCTTAAAATTGCGAAAAACTGAAAAATGGTCTCTTTGAATCATGATTTTTCAATAAGTTTCGATCTTCTTCATTGTTTTTATAAGAAGGAGTAGTTTATATTAAATTATTTATTATATAATATTTGAAATACATAATTACAGTACAAAATTAATTTATTAATACCATTTTTATTCTTTTTTAAAAATATTAATAAATAATATTAAGTACTAACATAATACTCGCAATTTTTCAAAAATTTTCAAAAAATAAAATTTTAATTTCTCTTCTATCTCTTCTCGAAGCGTTCTCTTCTATCACGTTTGGAATTTCCGAAGGATTTTCAAAATCATCGACGTCTTCATGCTCTTCAATTTCGATGTCAAGATTCTTTGCTAGCTCTTTATCAATAGTCTCCTCTGAATCACGAAACTTCTTCAAATTACGAGTATTATTGGGTCTCTTTTAGAACAGTTTTCATGACAATTCCTGTATAAATTGGTACATTTTAAGCCCTGTTTTTGGCAGCCACATCTTTGTTTATTACACTCACTTGCACAACTGCAACTTATACTTTTTAATAATGTTTCGGGAATTAAAAAGTGCAGTTTACGTTATGCGATGCCAAATTGTAGCCTGAAATATGGAAATTCTTAAAATTTCACAATTTCAAGCAAAGATTTTTCATAACTAGTTGACTGAACCAGTCGATCTAATTTTTTTATTCTCTTATGATAAATGTGCACTTTGATATCAGAAAACGATTAGACTTTTATATTCAACAGTTCATACACTGGAGTCAATTGAAAATCACAAAAAATCAATTAAACACGTATTTTCAATATCTGATATTTTTCAGGGATATGAATTATGTAAATGTTTAAAATTTTTTTTAGAAACTGCCATCTTTCATCTTCAAAATACCGCCTTGGTCGACTAGATATCTCTAATAGAAAAATTTTTACAGCTAAAACCGCAAAGCACAAAAATTAGACTTTTTAATTGTTTGATTTTGTGTGGACCGGAAGTGGCGAGTGGGAAAATTAAATCCTTCTGGATTTTGGTCTCGGGAACCCCAAAGAACATTCCCACAAAATTTAATCAAAATCTAAAATTAGAAAAAGAACTCAAAATAAAAAATTTTAAGTAAATTTGTGGTTTTTAGTATGTATTTATGGTTAAATTCAAAAAAAATATAAGAATAATACAATACGTAGAAAATCAAAATTCAAAAAATTTAAAAAGGAGACAATTAACACATAACAGGTCTGGATTAAGAAAATTTGAAAAAAATGAAAATTTCGTAATACGAAGTACAATATAACGTTATTTCATGGTTATTGCCATTCTTCAGTTGCACGCATCGATTACGATTACATTGTGAAATAAGAAGAAAAAATTTTCAAACTAAACAAAATTATCGACTAGATTGTACAAAATTGACTTACCATAACCTCCAAAGATTATCAAAACTGAACTTGTTACATGAAGTATGAATAATTTAAAAATGATTTGAACTAAGAAATTCGTTTACCTAGCACTGCTAGTTTGAAATCCGAAGGCACTGCCCTCTTAATATGATTTCTAAAAACTTTGAAAAAATTTCAAAATTCAAAAATTTACCACGTTTTTTAACCGTGAGGCGTAAAACTAGAAAAAGAACTCAAAATAAAAAATTTTAAGTAAATTTGTGGTTTTTAGTATGTATTTATGGTTAAATTCAAAAAAAATATAAGAATAATACAATACGTAGAAAATCAAAATTCAAAAAATTTAAAAAGGAGACAATTAACACATAACAGGTCTGGATTAAGAAAATTTGAAAAAAATGAAAATTTCGTAATACGAAGTACAATAACGTTATATTGTACTTCGTATTACGAAATTTACGTTATATTGTACTTCGTATTACGAAATTTTCATTTTTTTCAAATTTTCTTAATCCAGACCTGTTATGTGTTAATTGTCTCCTTTTTAAATTTTTTGAATTTTGATTTTCTACGTATTGTATTATTCTTATATTTTTTTTGAAAATCTAAAATAGTGCAGCAACAAGGATTTGATGATTTCATATGGTATGGACTCATCTTTGGAATATGGTGACCCGTCAAAATAGCCCCGACATAATAGCCTGAGACATAATAGCCCGTGCCAAAATAACCCCACAACAAAATATCCCCGACATAACAGCCCATGCCAAAATAGCTCTGCGACATAGTAGCCCCGACATAATAGCCCTGCGACATAATAGCCCGTGCTAAAATAGCTCTGCGACATAATAGCCCGTGCTAAAATAGCTCTGCGACATAGTAGCCCCGACATAATAGCCCTATGACATAATAACCCTTACTAAAATAGCCCTGCGACATAGTAGCCCCGACATAATAGCCCTACGACATAATAGCCCCGATATAAGAGCCTGAGGTAGCTCGGGCTAAAGTAGCTTTTCAAAATATACTAATATAACTCTGTGTGATGAATAATAATAAAAAAGACATTTACAGCAAAATCATTTATTTACAAAGTTAAATTATGCGAGATTTGTCGTAAACAAACTAAAATATCGTTGCCATTCATTCATTAACTAAAGTTTGTAATCTTCTACTTACTTGTATATAACTATTTCTGTTTCGAAACTTCGGGGTTTCTAAAACCTGCACAATATCGTTCCAGTTTAAAAATAGGTGGATGATGACAGTCGACAGTTTGCTGGAACGCACGATGCCATCCTTCTACAGAGTTGTTGCTTCTTGGTAAACCTTCAACCACTCTGCTATGTACATTCCACACAGTTATAGGGAACCTTGGTTCGGCTCTTCTACCCCGTCTTTGCCGTCCTATGTACTAATCTTCTCAGTAATCAGCTAGTGGGTTCAACATCGGCGGCAAATTATCTGCTAGTTCTTCGTAAGCAATGATGACATCGGGATTCGGTACAAACATTTGTAACATTTTAACGTGAATTCTTATGTTTTCGTCATCACGATAAGCTTCTGCAAGGTGGAGGTCCTGGACTTTCCTCCACAAAGATTGCCCGAGATGAAACAAACAACCTTGTACTTCCACTTCATTAAACGCTTCCGATACAGCATTATGGATTGCCTTTTCATAATCGAACAAACGCCTCACGTAATTAATGGACGTCCCCTTAGGTAATTCATTAACGGCCCTTTTTCTCATCTTTCTTGCGGAAAAAAAATTACGTGATATTTTCCGAGACCTCCCTCCCCCCGCGTGATATTGGCTGAGATTCTGATAATAATTAATAATAATAAATAATAATTAATTATTGGGCTATTTAGTCAGAGCTATTTTATCATCGGGATATTTTTTCGGAGCTGTTTTGTTATTGGGCTATTTGGTCGGAGCTATTTTGTCATCGGGCTATTTTGTCGGAGCTGTTTTATCACTGGGCTATTTTGTCGGAGCTATTTTGTCATCGGGCTATTTGGTCGGAGCTGTTTTATCACTGGGCTATTTTGTCGGAGCTATTTTGTCATCGGGCTATTTGGTCTGAGCTGTTTTATCACTGAGCTATTTTGTCGGAGCTATTTTGCCATCGGGCTATTTTGCCGCAGCTGTTGTGTCGGGGCTGTTTTGGCTGGGGCTATTTTGACGGGGTACCTTGGAATATATTAATTATAAACATTATTTACCTTAGAATTGTTTCCAAACCACAACGGAAAACGAAACAATTACAAACTGTTATTTTCTACAATTACAATCTAAATAATTCAAAGTTAAATCGATATAATCAAAAACACAACAATGATAGACATGTTTCGATCTTATTAGGTCTCATCAGTATCATATAGTTGCATTCTTGAAAATATTGATTTGATTTTTTACCTTATATAGCATTTTTCGCGCAATGCTATATGTTGGTATCGACCCCCGATTATAAATTCAAATTATAAACACAGGGTGTTTTATGGAGCACTTTCCGAAGGGGTCGAACTGTAAATAATCAAATCAATATTTTCAAGAATGCAACTATATGATACTGATGAGACCTAATAAGGTCGAAACATGTCTATCATTGTTGTGTTCTTGATTATATTGATTTAACTTTGAATTATTAAAATTCTCAGTAGCTAGTAGTTACGGCTACGGCCATAATAACCTTATGGTTATGAGTGAGGCTCAATCCTCAACACCCCCCTGTACTGTCCTTATGACATGTCAGTTCGACCCTTCGGAAAATGCACCATAAAACACCCTGTGTTTATAATTTGAATCTAAATAACTTTACAGACACGTGTTAGACCCTTCGCTCACAAAAATGGTGTCCCTTCCTGTCTTAAACATTCACCCTATCGTTGACTACCCTTCTCCTACCATTCTTCTTTGTGGTAGTCTCTCTCTTGGTTATATCGAGCGCTGTAAAACAATGGGTCGCCATCTCGTGCATTATTTCCAAAGTAATAAGTACGTATTTGGTGGTAATTTCAAATAATTTAAAAACGTTCCTTCAGCGCCAATTATAAACTACGTTTATAACATTACATAGGCCGTGTTTGGTCTGGCACTTTTTTTTTCGAAACACTTTCTACCCCTTCCGTTGGGCAATTTTAATGGCTTTGGCTCCGCCCATTTTAAAAGCTTTACATTTGTTTGCTTTAACTATTATACAAATTCATGATACAACACGTCATTGCCGTTACGGTTGTCTTTTTACGGTTTATTTTAATAATTTTAAATTAAAAGCTTAAAAGATTAAAAACTCCGTTCGGTTTGGAAGCACTAGACACGCCTACATTCGCATTTTAGGCTTCTATACAACGTATAGAAAGAAGCCTTATGATCTGGCTCCGTGTCTGTCTGTCTGTCTGTCTGTCCGCATGTTTCAACTTTAAGAACTATTCCAGTATAGTTTTAGGCTTCCATACAAAGTATAGCAAGAGGCCTTATTTAAACTATCGGCATAGTTCTTACATCTGAAACATGCGGACGGGCGGACACGTACTTCTGTTTTTTATACTATTGGTGTATTGTGTTTATTGTTATAGTATGAAAAACATAGGTACGTTATGATTACCATAGATAACTGTTATTTTCAATGCAAGCTTTATTTAGAATTTTTCTGTATCTACCTTATATTCTAATCTATATTTTCCAAGTTTAACCAGGAAGATAGAAGTATAGAAACCTAAAAACTACGGTCATCTGAGTTCCACCTTGTTTATATAATATTTTTTAGAATTATAAACATTCTATCTCAAATGGTGGCACTATCGACTCCTGCAAATTATTTATTTAAAATAAATAAAAAATTATGTAGCTTGACTCTAGCTCTACCCTGCCCTCACGTAGCACCTGCATAGAGTTCTACCTAACCCTTCCCCTACCCTCCCTTGACCAATGTACGTGGTTTATGGACGACTTCTAAGTTGTTGGACAAGTTTAAACGTAACAGAGTATTATAGACATGCATCATATTTCAATAGAGATGACCTATGGACTTGATCATATTAAAGGTTATCGACAATAATTTTACTACTACCTTCAAATGTAATATTATGTACATAATTCATAAGTTTATCACATTAATGACTAATGTTTTTCTTGGAAAGTGATCTAATGTATTGTTGTTATTTTAATAATATATCTCTCTTTAGGTATGGTTAATATATCAGTAATCAAAGTAAATAAATTTGGTAGTACTCATTATAACCTGATCTTAAAAACGATACATCCCAGTAAAAATTTTACAATGCAATTTATAATAATATTACTTCCTTTCTTACTCAGTGCTTGTGTTACACAAATATTAGTGAATAGGTATGATGATAATCAGATCAAAATTCCAATTGAAGATACTAATAATATTGATTTTGATCCGGATATATATTTGTCCGCTGTAAGTATTCTAACTACTGCATACTACCCATATTTACCTTTCAACCGTGTTTATCATATTGAACTTAATATACAAAATTCCATGTTTTTATTATTTTTTACACATAATAATCGATTTACAGCAAAACTGTTTAGACATTTTTTGTTGCAAATTTCATTGACTTCAATTTAGTTTATATACATTTTTTAATTTTGTCGCATTATTTCTAAAAAATACAAAAAATAATGTCAGCTGTATCTCAAAAACGGCATAACAAAATAATAACATGAATAGTATGAATAGACACCGAAAGTTAATAACTTGTACCAATAGGATACTGCTCTAGCTAGCTAAAAAATAGTATTTTTAATCTATTTTAATTGTTTAACAATAATAATAAAAGGCAGTAATCCAGTGAAGTGTTTCTTTTGTGAAGAAAATGTGGAAAAAGGTGAGAGTTATAGCAAAGTTGATGGCAAAGGTTAACGCCGAGATTCATAGACTCATTATATATTATTATGTATTATGTATTATTATTGTAAGAACAATAAGGTCGAATTTGTTTTTATGGCAACCTTATTTACTCGTTCGATAACGGTCATTTTTAATGACAGCCTTTTAAGTATAAGTAACGCATCGTCTATGAATATGGCTGTTAGTAAGTTTAATAAAATCTAGCAAGGAAATAAAAGAAGAAAAAAAGAAGGGAAACATCAGCATTTGGCTGGACTTTCCTCTGTAACCGTTCATATGTATTGCAGAAAAAACTACACAAGAGCGTTCTCTATTGAAGTAGCTATTAAGACGCATTTAAATGACCCTCCTATTTCAATCATCACAATGTCATTTTGACGAACTAAATGTTTCTACTGCTGTGATATTGTTAATGAATATTTCTGAGAGAGTGAAAAAAGGAAACCATCTGAAAAGAATCGCAATGTTTGCGCTGTATGCCTGTTGGACTGTAACAGTTAAAATTAAGTTAATATTTTATTTAACTTTTAGTACGGTCCCTATTTTTGTTAACAATTTTTGAAGTTTTCTTCATATTAGTTTCGCTGAACAATTTTATCTGTGTATTTTTTTTTAAGATAGCCCAATATTGCGAATCGATTATATTTTATTAAATCTACGTCAACCGCTTATTTGTCTTATTTTGTGTTCTGGGAATAATTGGTGATTCCGGATTTATTTTAGCTCCTTTCGAACCACTATTTCGTAGTTTTGTGGTGGTTACAGCTACTATTATCGTACAGGGTAATTTAAACTGCGTGGCGCCCAAATACCATTACCTCACCGCAAGCTCTAAGAGCGGACCAGCGTTCTCTGTATGATAGATTTATATATATTATTTAGGTTTTGGAGTTTATTCCTTTATTTTTGCTCCTGAGCTAGCTAGAAGGGCAATCTTTTTTTCCTCTTGCCAAAACCCTGAGCGTTTATTTTACAACGTGGCAGGACATCAAGGAAAAAGTACAAGAAACATTAGACAAACTAACTGACATCAACGAAACCAGAAACAAAATTATATAAGGGAAACTGTTGAGGAAATATGTACATTCCTGGAAAATAACGATGATTGTCAGTTTCTATGAGTGAATTGATAAACAAAATAACTGGACCAAGAGTAGATGAGCGCACAATAGGAATTTGTTTTTGTAAATTTAATTCTTTACATTTTTATTCGTATATATTTTTCTATTTTGTCTCACCGTTTTTGAAATGCAGATGACAATAGTTTTTGTATTTTACAGAGCATTTTTTTAAGTCACTGTAACTCGGAAACAGTGCAACGAAAGAGAAAAATATATACCTACACCCATACACAGAATTGAACGTACACCCCTATGCTAGCAATGTAATTTGTGCCTTTTGAAGACATGTTTAAATCATAAACCGATAAAATCGGTAACATGTTCAAAAATTTAAAAAAATATGTAACGAAAAATGTGTGTGTGCGTGTACAAAAAGTACACCCTACCTGTTCAAAAATTAAAAAAAAAATGTAACAAAAAATGTGTGTGTGTGTGTACAAAAAGGACACCCTACCAGTTCAAAAATTAAAAAAAAAAATGTAACGAAAAATGTGTGTGTGTGTACAAAAAGTGCTCTCTACAGGTTTAAAAATTTAAAACAAATATGTAACCCTACATAAGTGGTTCTCAACCTTTTCCATACTGTTACCCCTGTGACCTGTTAGGAAAATTGAAATTACCCCCACTACCCCCACCCCCTTAAATATTATTATTAGAGACCGGATTTTAAGCATTTTTGCTTATTGTCAATTTTAAAAGCAGCTCTTTGAAATTTGAGATGTGGACGAATTACATAAAAAGATGTATTTTAACGTATAGTTTTTCATGCTTATTTTGCTTTTTTTGCGATTTCTTGCTTATTTGCTTATACCTGAACTTATTTTCTACTTTTGTGCTTATTTTGAACTTATTTTCTGATTTTAAATTTAATTGACTTAAATGTAATTTTTAAATTAATCAATAATAAATTTTTGATACAGAGTTATCCCTAAATTAAAATTAATATCCCTAAATTATCAGTCAATGGCGTAGCCAGCACCCCCCCTTTCCCCCAATTATTAATTTGATATTTGAAATGATCCATTTATACATCTTGTGTAATAAACCCTTTGTCCGGCTTTTTAAAAATATTTTTTTTAATAGTTATGAAGGGGGTACCCCCTAATTAAATTCCTGGCTACGCCACTGTTGTCAGTTATGTAATCTGTTGGTAACAGTTTCCTTTATGATTTTTCTATATAAACAATATTTAATTGTGAATTCTTTCCAACATTAATAATAGTTTTATTTCATTGTAATTATTTACCCATATTTGACTTACTTTACTTATTATTTATTTAATTTTTAATATTTTTTTATTTTTTAACTTTTAAACATATTATTTGAAATAATTTTTTGAACTTATAATTTTAATTTTTTATTATTATATATTATTGTATTAAATAAATATGTGCAAAAGTGCTTTGTTAAGCACTTAATAATATTCCCTGAGCTCCCATTTTTAGCTTTTTTTGTTTTAATTACGAACTTTTTCATAACTTTTTTGGCATGATTCGAACTTATTTTGGCAAAATAGCGTGCTTTTTTAAGCACTTATTTTTCAGAAAATCGTGCTTATTTATCCGGTCTCTAATTATTATTAATACAAACCATACAAGCAAATATAAATATCTTTACTTTTACCCCCGCTGGGGTAATTACCCCCAGCTTGGGAACCACTGCCCTACATGTTCAAAAATTTTAAAAAAAATGCAACCAAAAATTTCAAAACATGTTGACTTGTTGATTTGTTTTCTTAAGCCTGTTTGAGACAATTTCTAATTTTTTGTATTTTTCACACGAAAATTTTCTAAAATGGTAGTTAACCAATAAAAAAAGTCACTTGGATACCAACACGCGCTTTCCATTGGTTAGTTACCATTTACGGCTAAATTTTATAAAAATTTGACATCGAATCCTGTTTGCAGCGATGGATAAAGTTTGGGCAAAGTTTTTAGAAAATTTTCGTGTGAAAAATACAAAAAATTAGACATCGTCTCAAATGGGCTTTATTTAGAAATATTTCTGAATTGGCACACAAACTTATCGGATTATCTTCAGTTATAATTTTGAATTGGTAATCGTTTTCAATCATTTAGGGCCAGTTTATCAAAGTCTAAGTAAAAGTGTCAGTTACCCAACAAATAACGTTACTTGCCGAATAAACTTTCTGGTAAGTAAAATGGGTTGATCAATCATTTTAATGTTGTGGTTAACTACCTAACACATAATAGTTTAGTATTCAAGGTTGGTATCATTGTTCTGGTTTATTATGAACTATTAGTTCATTTGAAAACGTTGCTAAGGGCCCTATTCGGTAACGTTTTCGTTATCTTAACGATTCGTTGAAACCAGTAAAGTTTGGTGTACACTCAAAAAAATTTTAAGGTTATAAAATACATTTTTTCTATTTTGCGTCAAAACAAAGTCATTTTAAAACCCAATCGCGTATCAAACAATATTTTGAAACGCAATTTTTTGTTTTAAAGGGTTGGCATTTAATAAATTAAAAAAAAAAAAAAGCAAATTAATGTCATTTAAATTGTCAAATTAATATTGTCAATGTCAAATTAATAACCTATTGTGCGGTATTCTAACCTGTAAATTTATAAAAAAAAAGCAACGCGCTAGTTCAGTTGTTGCGTTCATATTAACTACACTCCAAATTAGTAAATGCTTTCGTTACCATATTAGTTACAATCGAATTATTGTACGAATTTTCTGACATTTTCGTTAATCATTACGAATTCGATGAAAATATTTTAATTATTTTAAAACAATTGGTATAAATAAATAATTATTATTTTAATTTTCATTTTTCATTTTTCAATTTTGCATAAAATATATAAAAATATTAATATTTAAAAAATTTATAGTTTTATTCAAAAGATTTTATACCACTCTGTATTCTTTCGTAAAAAGGTAGTTCAAACGAACTCCGTTACGAATTCGAATTTGAATTCGATTTTGCTTATTAAGACTTCTTTACGTAACCAAACTTGACAAAAATTGTTATGAAAACGAAGAAGTTACAGACTGGATTGAAAAACACAAGTTTAAAACAAAAAAAGCATGTTTTATCAATTCTGCAACATTAGAATACACCATATTTGTAAACCAAACTTTACGAGTTTTTACGAATCGTTATGATAACGAAAACGTTACAGAATAGGGCTGCAATATTGAAATATAGATTCCCTAAAATCGTATTATTCTTAACAATAACCAGACTTACAGCCCTATTCTGTAACGTTTTCGTTACAAATTTTTAACATAGAGCTTTATGGGAAAGCAGCATTTTGTGTGTTTAAAATTATAATAACTATTATTATTAAAGTAGATACCGTAATAAATAATTTCTTAAAATATTCTTCAAACTATGCGGTTTATATAATTGCATTAAAAAAAGGGTGTTGATGAACGTTAAAATGAATTATTAATTATTTTAATCAGTTAAATTAAAACTATAGTACTACATTTTTCTCCATATTGAAATCTAGCAACAGCGCACAACTGTAACACATACACAAACGTCAAATAACACATAATAAAGGTTATATTTGAATAGATTTGAATAGGCGTAGTTGTCAAGTTTAATATTTTAATATTTTATATTTTACAATAAACTACTAACAAAAAAAAGGTTCGCTTTTACAATAGTCGGTTAGTTTTATTTATCCGGGTTGTAACGTTATACGAATGTTTATTGTTTAGTGTGTTTATTGTTGATTGGTTCATAGTTATAGGTTAGTTATACTAATACTTAACCGACTATTGTAAAAGCGGATCTAAAAAATATTCGGGAAGAATAATAAAACATTATAAATCATTGATGTATTTTAAAATTTTTCTCAAGTTCCGATTAAATTTTGAAAAGGTTAGTACTCATTTGACTCTAGCGTAGCGCACGAACGTCCTTAACCTATATTTTGGCAACTCAATTTGAGTTCTCGTGCCTGCTGGATCATTTATGATGACGTTAGTGTCATTTTTAAAGATGGGGAATTTCCATGTACTAACCGATATCAGTACCAATTACGGAGGGAGCAAAAAAATTTTGCGCCCCCCTCTGCTACTTACCGCTCCAACTCGTTAAACGAAATTGCTACCTGCTACTTGGTAGCGCTCCATCTTGCTTCCTTCATTGAACTCGCCTTTTGTTAAACACTACAATTGGCTATCTTGTATTTCTTTCAGAATTCAGAGACCGAATGGCGCATGTACAATTTTTAAATTTGACAGTTGGTGTTATTCAGTGATTGCGGTAGGTATATAAATGAAATATGAATTAATTTAGGGGCTGTCCACAAATTACGTAACGGCCTTAGGGGGGGGGAGAAGGGGATTGACAATTTGTTACGGTGGGGGACGGGGGTGTTTTTCAAAATGTTACGTAACCAAAAAATTAGATATTTTTTCTAGATATTAAATTTTCATTAATTTGATAAATTAACCCAAAGAGATCCATTCAGTCAAGAATCATAATAATTAAAATTTGTGTAATAGATACACATATTGTTTTGACAATATTTATAGCAAAAATTGTTTTAACTTTTATTACGTTATTCTTCTGGGGGGGGGGGGGGGTCTCGCAATTTGTTACGATCTGTTACAAGGGGAGGAGGGGGTTATAAAACGTCAAAAATTGTTGATCTTTAAAACGTGAAAATGGTTAAGTTTGTCTATGAATTAAAAAACCCATTTGTTTGAATAATTTTTTTAAGCAAATAAATTTTGTTTAATTTAAATAAAATATTTTTGGTCAAATAAAACTTTGTTTAAATCAAAATAAAATTTTATTTATTCTATTGTGGTAAATTAAATTTTAGTTTCTTTAGTTAAATTTAATTTAAAAAGTTTAAGAAGTTAATTTAAATTAAACAAAATTTATTTGCTTCAAAAAGTTATTCAAACAAAATTGTTTTTTTGATTCAAAGAAAGCGTTTTTACTTTGCATAATAACGTAACTCAAATATCGTTTCACCAGAATTATAAATAATAATTATGTAAATTTAATTTTCTAAAAGGAAAAAAAAGACGAACACATTGTAAAATTGTATGGTAACATTTTATTTTAGTAATATATTACTAATGCCCGATTGCACCACCTACCCTTAAACCTTAAGCTTCCCTTAAATCCCTAAGCCCCACCTTATTGCATTGCACCACTGAATTAAGCGCCCCTTAACTGTTTACGGACCACCTAAATTTAAGCCTCAGAAATCTACGGCTTAAGGTGTCACTTAACCTAAAATAATACAAAAATTTTGACAAACAGTTGCGTACTAAACTTAAAGCGTAAAAAAATACAAAATATATCGAAAAGGACAATGACTTGTTTGAAAACGATTTAGCAATTTTCTAAATCATTGAACATGGTTTTGCCAAAGGAAATGGTTGTCATGATTTTAACAGAAATTAAGTTACAATTAGAATATTCATATGAAATTAATTATTATGTTAATATAATGCCAATATATAATAATTAATAATGCTATTTCTCCTATAAATAGACTTTTCCTTACATTACAATTTTATGCAATAACCAATAAGAACCCACTTGTTGGTAACATGCGATTTTAGTGTATCGACTGCTTGCCGAACAGTTTCAGAAGCAATTGCAGGTTTATATGAACATTATATGAAAATTTTAACTTGAAATAAAGAAAGTTATACAAGCGCAGAGAAATTTTTCCAATATTGCAGTGTTTTCCCAAATCAACCAATATTTTGCGGCTTTGTAAAGGAAATTTATTTTAAAGTAAAACAAAATTTTAATGCAATGTTTTATTATTGTAATTTTTAAATTACCAAAATTAGTTTGAAAAAATTTAAAAATAAAGTTTTTTTATTGATATTTTATATTTAAAAAAAAGTTGTTTTTTTAAAGCTGAGTCGAGCTCCTTCTCCCGTTTTCATTTTCCAATTTCAATCTGGACGCAGTCCAGCTTTAGTTTCTCTATAACCAATTACTCCTTTCGATAGTTGTGAAGCATCGCTATGGAACTTGCAACTGGTCTTCTCCGTCAGTCCAAGTTTTGCTAAATTGATCCAAAGTTTGAAGTTTACTGTGTAAATGGAGTTGCCAGAGATAAAATCTTCCTAATTTAGTTATTCGTTTTGTAATTCAAATTCTAAAATACAAAAAATAGTACATTACACAAAATTATATTTGTAGGAAAAATTAACAAAATAAAATTTGTCATAATAACAAACTTACTGTGCATACGGTTGAAAAAGTAAACCTCGTGCAAGTAGATTTCTAAAGTTTCAGATTTTTGTTAATCGTAAACTCACAGTACGAAGATGTTCATGCGATAGTATATGCATCAGTCTTTGTGGGTATACCTATAACTGTCTTTGGGTGTACTACAACAAAGAATCAATGTTGTCCATGTTAAGCACACTGACATCACACTCGGTTATATTTTACACTCTTACGATCAGAAATTTTCTTCAGAACTTCTGTGTTTGAAAAAAGATTCACTTCTTTAAACGCGTAATTGAGTCCTTGATATCGCTTATGTGTTCAATCTACAAAGCTAAATTATATTTATAAATAAATGCAGTAATATTTTTCACAAAAAATGAAAAGTAATAATAATATTTTTATTTTAGAATCCCTAGGTACTACAATAAAATGTACTTACTTTCCTAAATTTATCCATAATGTAAAACTGGAAGTTTCAATTTCGAATTTTTAAATTTATTCACGATAACAAAACAAAATTGAGGTTACAAAACTAATTGACACTTGCAGTTTATAACCATACAAACACAAATATAACCAAAGTTACTATACAAATGCAGTGTTGCTACATTGTGGCTACATTTATGTGAAGCTTAACTAAACCGAAGATTAAAAGGGTGGTGCAATGGAAACTAAATTAAGCTCCCACTTAAAATTAAGGGACGCTTAGGTAAGGGTCATATTTAAGGGTAGGTGGTGCAATCGGGCATAAATATACTAAAATAATTAGTATCAATAGATATAGATACTAATTTAATAATCGTAGGTAACATACCTGAGATGAGGGAAAAGTCCCGAAAAGGGACTTTTCCCGATAAATCGCAGGTATGTTACCTACGAGTATGGCACGAAAAGGTTCAGAGATGGCAAAAAAGGTGAGATTATGCTCTTAAAAACTTCTTTTCACAATTGCAGGAGTAAAGTGATGCTTTTAAATATACTTATAAAAAAATAGTTATAAAGTGATACTTTTTTTTTGTGCCATTATCGCGCGCTATTGATCTGAAATTTTGCATATGGCTTCTTACGACAAATCGCTAGGGCTTTACTGTAACAGGAGTAAATTGTTTGCTCAGTTTTTCGATATTTAGCGCCGTTTTCGAATTATTGCAATTTCAAAATCTCAAATTTAGTTTTAATATTTACGTAGCTATGAAAAATATTCAGCGGATAAATTTATGTCAAAAATTAATCACTTTCTAAAATTGTTTGTACTATTATCAAACATGCTTAGACAAACTAACAAAAAATTACGTCAAAATGTCACGTTTTGCAAATAATTCTCTCCAACATAATATTGAATCTGCAAACCATATCAATATTTTAGAAAACCCAAAAAATGCACTAAACACTTTTCAGAACTAAAATGTTTAAAAGTTAGCACATGTAAAATACATCAATATTATCAGGCGATGAATTAGGACCTACCTAATTCATCGCCTGATGATGCCATAGTATTGTGAAAACGTTTGCGAATACTTACAGTGTATTTTACATGTGCTAACTTTTAAACATTTTAGTTCTGAAAAGTGTTTAGTGCATTTTTTGGGTTTTCTAAAATATTGATATGGTTAATATCGAGGTACACTACCTAAACCACGTATCAATTGATTATGAATCTGCAAAGTTATTACAATTTCAAAATCAAGGAAAATACTTGGATAGAATCTCGTTAATCCATTCATGCGCGTCAATATGGGAAAATATTAATCCCCATTCTAGAGTGCAATACTCAAGAAAAACCTAAAACAAATTGCTTTGTTTCATTTCATAAACATTCAAACAAACAAATTTTTATCTTTTTACCCGACTGCGCGACGCTAGAATGGGATAGTTCGTCGCGAGCGTTTCGTCGCGGCCGTTTTGCCGCAGCCGTTTCGCCGCAGCCGGTTCGTCGCAAAACTATTTTGACGCAAAATTGATTGGTCGCATGGACAATTTTTCGCAGGATTGATGGCCGCAAAATTAATTCGCCGCAGGACTGTTGGTCGCCAAATTAATTCGCCGCAGGACTGTTGGCCGCAAAATCACTTCGCCGCAGGACTATTGGCCGCAAAATTGCAAAAAAAGGAATTTATTATTTAGAACTTTAAAAACAACTTGACAAAATTAATTAATATTAGATTTGTTAATAATAAATTTATTATTTAAAAACTTAAAAATAAAAACTTAAGAAACTTCAAACTAAAAACAAAACCTTTAAAAATTTAGGTTTTAATTGTGCATTTCAAAGTTATGTGCAAGTCCTCGTAAATAATCAATAATATTTCTATTATGAAAATCTTGCACAATTTTTTGAATTCTCTCATCAGCATCTCTGTACTTTTTTAATTTATGAAGTGGAGAATTTCTAGCAATAAGACTTTAATAATAAATATCACGACTTTTTTGGACTTTTCTTAACCCATCTATCAATTTCCAAATTGTCGGATGGAGCATACCCAGTTCACACTGTATTCTTTTATTAGCGGCTTCAGCGTGGATGACCTGACATTTTGCTCCCGGACATTTTGCTCCCGGAAATTTAGCTACTAGGATATTTCGCTACTAGGACATTTCGATACCGGATCATTCCTACGCTGTAACTAAATTTAAATAAATAATTTATAGAATATTTCGGGCTACCCAGTCGAGCTGGGGCTTCCCAGTCGAAGTGGAGCCTCCCAGTCGAGGTGAATTGGCTTCCGGCATGTTTTTAATGAGTTAAGCGCCAGCCATAACGGCCCGGAGCGTCCGGAGCGGAGCGGAGCGCAGGGTAGCGTAGGGTCACTTTTGGCTGGCGCAACCACGGCAAATCACGTATCCGCCGTAAAATGAATGAATTATGTAAGTTTAGTAAGAAAGTAAAAGTGGTAGCAAAATGTCAGTTATATTGTAAGCACTTTATATTTTATTTTATAAAAACACAAGTATGTAGTAAGAATATTGTAATTAAAATCCAGGATGTATTAGATTCTTGTGAAGTTGACAAATTGTTGAAAACAACTTGTCAACTGTTAACGTTAGTCTGTATTTAGCATTCTCACAGTAAAGTTTAGGTTCAAAGTAATTTTGTATTTTTTTTTTAAATCGAATTTCAAAGGCCTAAACATATTTTGTCCTAGGAGCAAAATGTGCTAGTAGTGAAATGTCTGGGAGCAAAATGTCCTAGCACCGTCAATATTATGCTAACTTATCGGACTTATTCAATTCACCTATCTAGATTAAAATTAGTTCTCGCGGCTAATAAGTCTTGCGTCGAAAAATGTCGCGGTGAATCGGTTCTGCGACAAAAAGAGCCGCGCCTAATAGGTTCTGCGATGAAAAGAGCTGCGGCTAATGGGTCTTGCGTCGAAAAAGATCGCGGTTAATGGGTCTTGCGTTTAATAATCCTTACGTCGAAACGCTTGCGTCAAAACAGGTGCCCGTCGAAACGGCTGCGGCGAAAAGGCCGCGACGAAACGCTCGCGACGAAAAGTCCTAGACCCTTTTTAGGTTTTTGCGAAAGGTCAAGCCTATGTAGCCTTGAACCGAGTCAGGTCTTTAGACGGATTAATCATCAGTAGCATAGATCACCGCAAGTTACTTAATAATCCACATGATATTAATGCCTGATTTACACGTGTACAGTTAGTAGCTTAAGCAAGCTGCTAAAATGATCGTTTACACGATGCAAGTAACTAAATTTAGTTATTTATTTTAGCAACTTGCTTCAGCTACTGTACTCGTGTAAATCAGGTATAACTCACTCGATGAATTGACAAGATTGCGAAATTTGTCATCATACCATAACTACTAAAAAGGGTAACATAAAATAAATTATTAAATAACAAAAAAACCGACTGCGTTAAAAAAAGAGCTAAAATAAATAAAAAATTAGTAGTTGTAAGAGGTATTGCAGGCGGGGACAAGCAAAGAATTACAAAATTAGCTTGTCCCCGCCTGCAATACCTCTTACAACTACTATTTTTTATTTATTTTAGCTCTTTTTTTAACGCAGTCGGGTTTTTTGTTATTTATTAATTAAATGCATGCTTCAAGGATCTTAAAAATTTGAATATTTAAAGAATATTTATAATATGTAATAAATATTTAAAGAATTTTTAAAGAATGTTTAGTTGTTGCATTTAAGTGTTTATTGATTTCAAATACCAAATAATATTAAGTATAATTTTATTATTTAAGTATGTTAAAGTCATAGGCCTTATTATGGTACCATATTAAAATAAAGCCTACTGGCAAGGTTTTTAAAAATGTTTATTTTTGAAAAAAAAAAAGATTTTTTTTGAGAAGGAAGGAACTAATAACATTTATTTCAAATTTAGGATTACTTTATTCATAATTTTAAACAACTAATTCAATTTTTTCGGAGCATTTCAGACTTGGCCCATTGTGTACAGGGTGGTTCAAATTGGAATGTTCTTATGGGGAATTCGGTAACCATAAGAGATATGGAAAAATGGATGTTGGCTATAACATGTGGGGTCTATTATTTCAGTTTCTACCCTTTATATCAAAAAATGTTAAATAAAAACAAAAGAAGATTGGAAAATTAAATGTTGGCTGTGTAAAAACAAAACACTATACAAAACCATTATTGACATCTAAAATCTATTTTTTAGTAGCTACTCCTAGACCTACTTCTATTTAGTACCTATTTACCGGTTATTTCATAACGGTGTGAAATGGCTTATGAAAACTATAAAAAATGTGATATGTTAAAAAAATAAAAAGAGATTAAAAATTTAATGTAGTAATATTAAACAATAATATAAATTAAACTAAGTATTCAAACTGATTTCCATTCTTTGCAATGCATAAATTGCACCTCTTCCTAACACTCTGAGTTGCATTGCGTATGTGAACATTAGATACTGAACTAACACAATCTATGAAATTTTGCCTGAGTTCGTTAATGTTCTCACTTTTTTTTTTATATAAATTGTCTTTAGTATAACTCCAAAAGAAGAAATCCAGTGGCGTTAAATCTGGAGAACGTGGTGGCCACCTCACTGGACCATTAGTTCCTAACCAGTTATTTCCAAAATTGCTATTTAACAATTCCTTAATAATTCTTGCATTGTGAGGTGGTGCACCATCTTGTTGGAAGAATATATGTCTTCTTTCCAACAAGGGTAAATTATCTAAATAACCGTTAACAATATTTTCATTTAGTATTTCATGATATTTTTGACCATTTAGGGTTTCTTCATACATATAATAACATAAAATACGATTGCCAAGTAGGGCACACCATCAAACACTAAAACCAAATCGTCCTTGCGTTTGGACGGTGACGGTACGGTGAGAATTTACATCGGACCAATGGTGTTCATTGTGTCTATTAAAAATTCCGGCACTACTAATCTAAGATTCGTCTGTCCAAATCACACGCATGAAAAACGATGGATCTTCTTCGAGTTGTTGATAATACCAATTGCAAAATTCTAATCGTCTCTGAGCATCTGTTGGTTGTAGATGGTGTATTTTTCCAATCACATAAGGCCTGAATTTATATTTTTTTAAAGTACGCATAACTTTACATCTTGAGATACCCGATTCAGCTTCAATTTGACGGGTTGGAATTGAAGGATCAGCAGCTACAGCTCCTAATACGTTAATGGTTGTTTCTTCGGCATCTTGCATAACATAATTTTCCGTTTTAGATTTGTTAAAAGATCCATGATTAATAAGATTTGCTTTTAATTTATTAAAAATTCGATTATCGGGTTGTCTTCTTTCAGGATAACAATTGAAATAAGTTTCAGATGCAAGAACAGCACTATTGTTACTTTGAATGAAACATTGTAACATATCATATTTTTCATAGTTTTCATAAGCCATTTTACACTTTTAAGAAATAACAGATACTAAAAAACACTACTCAAAACAACTGGAGGAAGTAAATGTTTTAGATGTCAGTAATGATTTTGTATAGTGTTTTGTTTTTACACAGCCAACATTTAATTTTCCAATCTTCTTTTGTTTTATTTAACATTTTTTTATATAAAGGGTAGAAACTGAAATAATAGACCCCACATGTTATATATAATTGAAAAGAGCATAAAAAACTCTACTTAAATATGTCACAGCCAACTATGGTTTCTATTTAAAAAAACACAAGTTTATATTATAACTCGGAAAAACATGAAGGTATTTAAAATTCCTTTAGCTCAATTTATTCTCCTTAAAAAAGTGTCTGAAAAAGGTGTAAATATTTTTCCTATAACTTTACAAACAACCGAGATATCGACATTTAACGAAAAGTCGAAAAAGCGAACATTTGGCCATAACTCGAAAACGAAAAAAGATATCGAATTCCGGTTTTCACCATTAAGCTTTGCTTAAAAAAAGAGATCGAGGTTGCGCCATCCATTTTTCCATATCTCTTATGGTTACCGAATTCCCCATAAGAACATTCCAATTTGAACCACCCTGTACAGTCTGGATGCCACAGTTTTCATCTGAAATCAATATGGTTTGAAGATTACCTACTTCAAGAACATGTTTCTCTTCTATATGAACCTAACCTAGACCAAAAAATTAAAAATTGCATTTATTAGAGGTGTATAAAAAAGAAGTATTATTTTTTGATAATTTTTTATACCTTTCTGCAATAAAAAATATAAATTAAACAATGATATTACCCTAAATTTAGGTTCATATAGAGCGCAATTATATAAAGAAACTAACTATTACTTTCTTAAAACGATAGGTTACAAACTTTTTGAGCTAGAGTGTACACAAATCAAAAAAATGTAGTTTTTAGGAAAACGCGTTTGAAAATTAAATTGTCGAAAACATAAAATTCAATGCAGTGATTTAAACTGCTCACCGGTTAATCAGCGATTCCAGGACCATATAATAAACCTTCATCTTTTTCTTATTCGACGTTTTCAGTTTGTAATTAATTGGTCCTTTCGTGCCCTCCGAGCTGTTTTGATTTCCGAAGCACTTCGTTGATTTTATCGGCTTATGCGTCGCTCGTTCATTTTTTGAGCTTAACTTAAGCTGATGTTGCCAACTATAATATTTAGTTCCTTCATAATTAATAAAATGGCTGAACCATGCTCATTTCTCGGATGTATTGACATTTTTTCACCTAACTTCTTATTTTATTTATATTCAAACTCGGTAGCAACTCGAAACAAATTTACGAAAAATTAAAATTTTTGAATGCAGCTTATTTTATAACTTGCAAAAAGGTCGTAAAATAAATAAATCTACAGTTTGAGGTAATTACTACCTGACTACCTAAGTGATCGAAAAACCAAACTCTCTCCTAAGGCTAAAGCTAACGATAAGGGATTATCGGGTTGGATAGGAAGCAATCAAACTACAACTATTTGAACGCCGACGATTCGGAAATTTAATATATTTCCATTTTCAGGACTGAAAATGGAGACAGGCCACAAATTATACAAAATTTTTTATAAGGTACAATCTAACTCACCGGTATCAAATAAGGATATAAAACAGTTTGAATTTTAGTTGCTATTACAAACGATGGATGACAAACGATGGTGTTTTACACCAATAAGGTGTTTTACACCTTATATTTATTATTTTAATCAAATTGTTGACCTCATTGAACTGGATCCATGTTGGTTCTACGCCATCATTTGTTCGAGCCCTAACAACTATATAATCGGCCACTTCAAAATTTCTATTGAAATAATTTTTCAATATACCTTTACTAGCAAAATATATTTAATAAAATGATATCTTTAAATAGAGTCTTTAAAATAATTATTCAGGTTATTTTAACCTGAAAAAAAATAACGGAGAAAATCAAATTTTTGTTGGAAAAATATTATGTTATTGAACTACATCTGACAATTTAATGTTCGGCCAAAATCACATCTAATTCAGATTAAATCTGGTTACCGTTGTCATCAGTAAATAAATCTGCAGTTGGCGCTAATTTAAAGTTTAAACAATCGAGGCTATGCCTGTCTTAATTAATTTGCGAAATTTGCCAACTTTGTATGGCCAATTTGCTTCAAAATGGTTCAAGGGGCAGCAACTCCAAAAAAGTGAGAGATTTAATAATCAGTATGTTTAGTCAGAGGAAGAAAATGAGACAAATTGCTCGAGATTTGGAATTATCAAAATTAACAGTTTCCTCCATAATAAAATCATATGGTGAAAACGGTAACACCGAAGTTAAAGGAAAAAGCCCAGGACGTCCGTGTTTAGTTACTAATCGTCAAATAAGGGAGTTCGTTAAAATCTGCAGAAAAAACAGGAGAGGCACTGTAAGGAAAATAACATCGGAGTGGAACGAAAACACAAAATTATCACTTCCCAAGGAAACTTGTAGAAATTGGATTCACAAAAGGGGTCTCGGTTTTTATAAGGTACAATCATTTCAATATTAAATTAGGTTTACTAACATACAAGTAATACAATATTTTAAGCTAAAGCAAAGCCATTACTGACCGAAAGTCAGAAAAAAAAACTCTTGGCTAGGTGTAAGGAACGCATGCAATGGACACAGGAACAGTGGAATTCGGTTATTTTTAGCGACGAGTCTAAATTTAACATATTTGTAAAAGATAATTGGAAAATAGTGATAAAAACTAAAAATGAAGCGTTCCATAAGGACTGTTTAAATCGAATTGTTAAGTTTGCTTCGGGAGTAATGATTTGGGGCTGAATGTCCGCTAAAGGTGTAGGAAGTATGCAGTTTGTAAATGGAACTATTAACGCACTCAAGTATCAAGATATACTGGAAAATAACTTACTCACCAGTATTGAAAAATTGTACCCAGTGGAGTCATTTATTTTCCAGCAAGACCGTGCTTCATGTCATACGGCTAAACCACCTAAATTTGGTTTAAAAACCATGATATGACAGTTTGCATTGGCCTTTCAGCAGTTCTGACTTAAATGTCATTGAAACCCTATGGCATAAAATGAAGCAAAAGTTGAGAAACAATCCACAAAGGACCCATGAAACTTTAAATGCAAAAGTTCAAGAAGTCTGGGATTCAGTAACAACAGAAGAGTGTCAGGCTCTTGTAAATTCTATACCTAAATGAATTCGGGCAGTAATTTTAGCAAAAGGTGATGTTACGCCATATTAAAATTGGTTATTGTTGTTTAAGATCGCGGCTTGTTATTATGGCCGAACATTTATTTGTCATATTTTGATAGAAAACAAATTTTGCATCACGTGCAAGGTGTTTAGTTTAAAAACTAAAAATTACACACAATTAAGGAAAAGAGCGATAGACACATGTACTGCTTCTTCGACTTCCTAGCCATCACACCATGACATGTGTTTTTGACTCATTAGTCGTCATCAGTATCGCATACTTGTTGTTATCACTTAATTGTGTACACATCGAGGGCTACTGGTCGCGATTCTATGTGGACCGCGATATTCGATATTCGGCGATATTCTATTTGTCAGTTTTAGCTCAGAATAATATTTTTTTAGAAACCAAAAATGTTATTATTTTACTCCTAACCATCATAAAATAGCCAGAAATGGTGATTTTAAAATATAAGCAAAAAAAATTGCAGTTATAAAAATATATTTAGCTAGTAATGGTATATTGAATAATTATTTCGATAAAAATTATGAAATGGCCGAACATATAGTTGTTAGGGCTCGTAGTAACTAAAATTCAAACTGTTTTATATCTTTATTTGATACCGGTGAGTTAGATTGTACCTTATACCAATTTTGTGTAATTTATGGCCTGTCTCCATTTTCAGTCCTGAAGATGGAAATATATTAAATTTTTTATATTTTTTATTAAAAAAAAATATATATATTAAATTAAATTTGTAGTTTGATTGCTTCCTATCCAACCCGATAATCCCTTATCGTTAACCTAAGTGATGGCTTCATTTTACCTGCTACTCGCTCCGATACTCACGCTCATAGCATCCGAACGAATTGAGATTTTTATTCAAAACTTGGGGAACATATTCTTAAACAGTTTTACTTACAATTTATGAAAAAAGAAAAAACCGTTTTTTGAGTCATCTAACCCCCCCCCCTTTTCCCCCCCTTAAGATCACCGAAGAGTAAAATGTATATTCCATAAAATTTTATTTTCTACTTTTTATTGGGATTTTTATGTGGACGTCAAATTATTTGTAACATAAGGTTTTTTTTAAGAACTCGTATTTTTACTTTTTTTATTCACACATTTTCAAGGATGAGTTTTCAAAGACACTATAACAATTATTTCAGACTTAATACCTAACAATTTTAAAATCAAATTTGAAGAAAGGTCAACTATAATTACTACTTAAATATAATATTATAATGTAAATCAATTTTTTTTTATTATTTATTTACAAAATGACGACCCTGGAGCCTGATCAATAAAATAAAGGAGTGGCTTAGGGACTATAGGGAAAAGTGTTGCAAATAATAATCTGAAAAAAATCAAGGTTTTTCTAAATTGTTATTCATAGAGCCAGAGAAATACTTAGCAGTTTTGCAAAATATTAAAAACTGTCTTTGTTCCGAATCGTTCATCGGAACATATAGGAAAATAACATGAGAATTTATTTTATATAAATTTATGCTTCCCATTATTATGTAACTGATACGAATGAGAAAGAAACAATGATTTTGTATTGTTTCCCTACTTTGTATTTTCTATTTCATTTCAAATGTATGACATTTCTACAAAAATGAATATGTTAAAATTTCCTCATGTCTATTTCTAGCTATCGAGATGAAGATTAAAGAAAACTATACACTGAAAAAAATGATTCATCATATCGATGAAAAGTTCATCATTTTTCAGCCGATGAACAGAATTCATCATATTGATGAACAAATTTCATCAATATAATGAATTTTTGATCAATACTATGAATATTTGATCAATATGATGAATTTTGTTCATCGGCTGAAAAATGATGAATTTTTGATGTACCTTTTTTTTCAGTGTACTTACCTATCTTTGTAAATATGTTAAATATTACACAGAAAAAAGTAATTGGTAAAATCATCTAAAATTGTAGATAATTCATCTAAAAAGTGTCGTCAATTTTCAACCTACTTCAAGTAAGTAATTAATGCCCATACCTATAGTCGATGCTTGTTACAGCAAACCTTAAGCACGACTTAAGTAAGAAATTGTTTATTCTGATTGGTCGATTTCGTAGTTAAGTCTGACTTAAGTACGAGATCGGGCGAAGTATCGACTATAGGTACGGGCATTAATAATTATCTAATTGTAAGTAGCTGAGTTAGACAATTGAAGGTTTAGGTGAATCATCTATCAATGTAGTCAATTTTTCTAATATCAATGGATACGATTACATACTTTAAGTCAGGGTTGTAAAAACACATGTTTTTTTTTAAATAAAACAAAACAAAAAACAACGTTTTTTTATGTTTAAAACGGTTTTTTATTACCTTAGAAAAAAAACATGATTTAAACAGAAAAACATGTTTAAAACAATGTTTAAAACTAAAAAATATCTATCTTAAGCTAAGGATAATCGAATAATTATTGGATAATCCGATGGAAGATACCGTCGTTAATGTAACCCCTCATTGGCTTGGTGCAATTCTTTACAAAGGAGTGTAAATCCAGAAATGTATAATTTAGCAATTCAGCCGCATTCTGCAGTAGCTTCTGATGCCAGAATTGAGTGATTATTTTTATCATTTGGATTTGTACACAGTAAACTGTAAACTCCGTAATAGATTAGGAACAAAAAAAGCATCGAAGCTTGCGTCCTCAAAATTCCTCAATTTTTGAAGAAGACACAAATTTTCTATTTTTTATTAAATTTTGACTAAATTATTACTTATAATCTTAAAAACAATTGAAAAATTAAAAAAAACATGTTTTAAACTTACACAGAATTAAACACTCGTTTTAAACGCATTTAAAACATGTTTTAAACAAAATGTTGTTTTAAAGGAATTTTGTTTTAATCATGTTTAAAACATCTTGTTTAAAACAAAATGTTTTAAACATTACAACCCTGCTTTAAGTAGATGATTTGTGCAATACAAGTAGATATTTCGACTAGTTTAAGTAGGCAATTGGTCTAATAATTTAGAAAAATTTTCTAAAATGATGTAGAGAATGTTAATATAAATGTAAATGAATTTACTACTGTTAGTAGTTGCTTTATTAATTACACATATATTAATATAATATAGGTATATATACCGGGTTGCCGTTTTAAAAACGAAACAGACGGGATTGTGACCAGCAGAATTTTGTTTTCAAGAAATGCAAAAACACATCAATTTTATTATTGAGGGGGACAACTTTTGCGACTAATGTCACTCCTGTATTGTTTCATCAGTTCGCGCTGTGATGACAACCCGTAAAATGTTAATTGGGATGTTATGGCAAGTGACACCTCAGTTGAAAGGTGTTTCTTCCCTGAATTCAGTGCAATAATTTTTTTGAAATTTTATCAATTATTCAACAAAAACATTGAAGCTGCAAAAATGCGAAATAAATACGATATTTCAAGACATTTGAAAATAAAAAGGTGAAAAACGCTTGGACAGGTTGATTTTAATTTCAAGGAAAATTAGCCACTCGAGCAAGCTCTCGTTGCTAAACATTTCTTTCGTAACTTATTTGCCTTATAAGACACTTGTATAATAAATAGCTATAATTTAATACTTTTAAGTTTGTAAATGTTGAATTTAAATTTTTTATATGTACAAATAAAATTATTTATATTATCCACGACCACTATATTATGAAGGTTTAATACGTCTGTTTGCCGTGGATTAGAGGCCTTTTAATGCACTAGTGAATTAGAATTCATAATACTATATTGCTTGATATTCTTGATCAAAATAAATTTGTCAAATTTGTCGTTTCTCAAAACCAGAATTTTTACTTGTCGTTTTTTGGCCTTTTTTGGCCATGGTCGTGGATAAAACGTTGAATTACATTCGGAAATTAACAAGCCTCTAATACTCTCGAAAACATGTGACTCTTGGCTGCGCCTCGAGTGCCCATTTTTTCTCGTGGATTAGAGGCTATATAATTCCCTTATACAATTAATAACTATTATATTATAAGATATTACAAATATTACATATTAAAAAAAAAGAAACAGCTCGTGTTATGATATATCTAATGAAAGATCAATTAAATAATTTTATTTTTTTAAATTTCTCCAGAAATTCAAGTTTTTGCATTTATACGGTGCTTTACCAAGGGTGCAGATTAAAATAAAATTAGTGAAAAACGTGGTTTTCACCTAAGTACACTAAACCGTGTAATTAAACGTATAGTTGAAGCTTTAGGTATATGCATCGCAGGTAAACTGTCCAATTCATTTAGGTAGTCAGCTGATAATTTGCAGTGATGCCAAATAAATATTTAGAAAACCATACAAAAATATTCTCTCAACTAAAATGATACTAACTTTCATTTTAAAAGAACTATGCATACGAACATTTTAGTATAGCTTCTACAATGCTATTAACTAGTAGCTAGTAAGATCAATTTAATTTAAAATTTAAAAAAATCAATTTAAAAGTAAGTATCAATTTAAAACCATTTTAAGAGTACGACTATGCATAAGGCCGTTAGTGTTCGCGCGGTTTATGCGGCAAATTACTACGGGTTTGAAAATAAACGGTGCTGCGTTAATTGGCGATAACTGTAAAATTTAAACTTTATTTTGTAATAATTAAATTGTTTCCTTAGTTCAAAATAAAATTCAATATTCATTCAAAAACTTCGTAAAATTCCTTGCAATAAAAGATTGCAAAATTACATTCGTTCGTTGCTGAGGTTTGAATAAGCTGTGCATTTATTACATAATTTAATAAAGTAAGTATGGACTACTGAAGTCTTTCAGTTTTGAACAGTGCAATATTAACTTACCCCAAAAAAATTTTTATTTCCTAATTGCTTGGTCATCTGGAGCTACAAGTTGTGTCACTTGCAATTCTAGTCAAGCCCTCCATACACTATAAATCTGGACGAAATCGGTGATGACGAGTAGGGGCCCCCTCCTTGTAAGTGCAAATTATTAATTATTAAATAAAATTTAAACAACTCATTTTATGAAGTTTTTCAAATTTTGAAGTTTTCAAAATTATTACAATAATTTTAGGTAATAACAATAAATAATTAGAGCCGTTTTACATTAGGTATTATAATAAAATTTGTAGCAAATCTATGACAAAAAATTGTATTCAATTTTACAAGAGTGTCATACAAAAAAATTACTTCACAAATTTGCATGCTAAATTTGATACCAAATATTTAGGACCTGTTTTATTGTTGTAACAAATAGAGAAAAATATTTATGACACAAATATGTATGACATTTACTTTAAATTTTATACAATAATTGCTACCAAATTTGTGACAAAATTTAACTGTAAATTTATTATAATGTAAAACGGCTCTTCAATTAAACGTTATAATATTTTATATTAGCGTTCGGATGATTTTAGATATTGACCAGGGCTTTTCTTTGGTGATTCAGATTGTTACCTTCTGTTAATCAAATTACTCCGAGCTAGTTCATTAAGAGGGCATGATGAAACCTAATCTTCTGCTTAATCTCAAGTGGTGAATTCTACGACACTTGGACGTAGTTATGCAAAAAGGAACCATCCACCAATAGTTAGTTTTGATATATTGAAACTTCAAGTTAAAATAATATAATGAAATCGGTTGATAATTATGCATATTTTAATTTTGTTTAAATAACACATAATGATATTTAATTTGTGTTACCAGAAAAATTTTGTGAAAATTAGTTTTCACATTATTTCGGTCACTTATAGCAAATAAGCTAAATTTTAGAACTTTGTCGTTTGGTTCCTTTTTGCATAACTACGTCCACTTATGAGGAGCACAACGCTGAGTAAATAAGTTTGTTTAAAAAAAATTAAAATATATTAAAAAATTGAATAAGAACTATTTTTACATCAAATTATAAATAAAATATTCCAACAAATAAAAATAATGTCTGATTTAACTCATATCGAAGTATTTATGATTAAAAATTAATTATTATTATAGATTTATAGTCTGTCAGGTCTATTATGTATCACAAAATTATAAAGGTGACAATAACATTAAAGATTTTCGGCAAATTACCTATCGTTACCTATCGTTTTCACAAACCGTTATTTTAACATATTTAACAATTTGCTAAAAACCTTATTGTATGTCATAACTGTCACCTTTATAATAACGTTTGTGATACATAATAGACTTGAATATCTATAATTAAGGCGCACAATAATGTTTTAAATTAATCTATAGTTCACCATTAATTGTTTATAATTATCCATAAAATGTGGTGCTGCTGATTAGTTAAAGGTAGTTAAAGGTGGTTAATGAAGATCCAAACACTGAGAGAAATTTTACGTTTTATTAATACATAACGTAGTTGTTGTGAAATTTTTATATAGTATACAATGTTTTACTATAAATATACTTAAAATATAATTATGAATTAAAACATCAAGTATTTTCCAATAGTATTATGACCAAATGGTATCAATCATAACGTATAAAATAGCAACGTTGATCTTTGTACATACAACAACAAACTGATTAAAAAGAAATATTTTATGCATAACTCGTATAGTATAGTTTTTCTTACAAGACAGTAAACCACTAAAATACAACAAAGTAAATTAATCTATTTTCCTTATTAATTATCTAGTTTCAATGTAATGGTTACAATGGGAAACTGTATTATTCTATACAATAAAATGTTGTTGTAAGTTTTACAACAACACAATAGTACGAGCCCTAACAACTATATGTTCGGCCATTTCATAATTTTTAATGAAATAATTATTCAGTATACCATTACTAGCTAAATATATTTTTATAACCGCAATTTTTTGCTTATATTTTAAAATCACCATTTCTGGCTATTTTATGATGGTTATGAGTAAAATAACAACATTTATGGTTTCTAAAAACAACTATATTCTGAACTAAAACTGACAAATAAATGTTCGGCCATAATAACAAGCCGTGATCTTAAACAACAATAACCAATTTTAATATGGCGTAACATCACCTTTTGTTAAAATTACTGCTCGAATTGCTTTAGGCATAGAATTTACAAGAGCCTGACACTCTTCTGCTGTTACTGAATCCCAGACTTCTTGAACTTTTGCCTTTAAAGTTTCATGAGTCCTTTGTGGATTGTTTCTCAGCTTTTGCTTCATTTTATGCCATAGGGTTTCAATGACATTTAAGTCAGGACTGCTGGAAGGCCAATCCATAACTGTCATACTATGGTTGTTAAACCAAATTTGGGTGGTTTTAGCCGTATGACATGAAGCACCGTCTTGCTGGAAAATAAATGACTCCACTGGGTACAATTTTTCAATACTGGAGAGCAAGATATTTTCCAGTATATCTTGATACTTGAGTGCGTTAATAGTTTCATTTACAAACTGCATACTTCCTACACCTTTAGCGGACATGCAGCCCCAAATCATTACTCACGAAGCAAACGTAACGGTTCGTTTTAAACAGTCCTTATGGAACGCTTCGTTTTTAGTTCTTATCATTCTTTTCCGATTATCTCCTACACATATGTTAAATTTAGACTCGTCGCTAAAAATAACCGAATTCCACTGCTCCTGTGTCAATTGCATGCGTTCTTTACACCAAGCCAGGCGTTTTTTTTTCTGACGTTCGGTCAGCAATGGCTTTTCTTTAGCCTAAAATATTGTATTACGTGTATGTTAGTAAACTTAATTTAATATTGAAATGATTGTACCTTATAAAAACCGAGACCACTTTTGTGAATCCAGTTTCTACAAGTTTCCCTCGAAAGTAATAATTTTGTGTTTTCGTTCCACTCCGATGTTATTTCCCTTAAAGTGCCTCTCCTGTTTTTTCTGCAGATTTTAACTAACTCCCTTCTTTGACGATTAGTAACTAAACACGGACGTCCTGGGCTTTTTCCTTTAACTTCGGTGTTACCGTTTTCACCATATGATTTTATTATGGAGGAAACTGTTGATTTTGATAATTCCAAATCTCGAGCAATTTGTCTCATTTTCTTCCCCTGACAAAACATACTGATTATTAAATCTCTCACTTTTTTTGGAGTTGCTGCCCCTCGAACCATTTTGAAGCAAATTAATCATACAAAGTTGGAAAATTTCGCAAATTAATTAAGACAGGTATAGCCTCGATTGTTTAAACTATAAATTAGCGCCAACTGCAGTTTTATTTACTGATGACAACGGTAACCAGATTTAATCTGAATTATATATGATTTTGGCCGAACATTAAATTGTCAGATGTAGTTCAATAATAGTATATTAAACAACAAGTTTAGTAAAGCAAAGTTTTACTAAACGAATTTAGCCTTTGAGTACGAGCGAGCGCAGCGAGCGAGTAACTTAAAAGCTAATGAGTTTAGTAAAAATGCTTTACTTACAAGGTTTGTTTATACTATTTTTTCGGATTTTGTGCAATATCTAGTGCCGTTTTTGAGTTATTGCTAATTCAAAATATTTCATAGTAGGTACTTGTGTAGGTTGTTTATTGACAGTGACATTACTATATAGTAAAGTGACTTTTCTATGTGGTAAAGTGCCACTTTAATAAATGATTTTGAATTGAATCCGAAAAAATAATATTTTTTCAACAAAAATTTGATTTTTCTCCATTATTTTTTTTCAGGATAATATAATCTGAATAATTATTTTAAAGACTCTATTTAAAAAAATCATTTTATTGAATATAATTTGCTAGTAAAGGTACATTGAAAAATTATTTCGACAGAAATTTTAAAGTGGCCGAATATATAGTTGTTAGGGCTTGTATAATAATATATAATAAAATTTGTAGTTTTAATCTTATCAGTTGCAATTAGTGCAACATTAACAAATACAACCCCATTAGCAGATTTATTCTTGCAAAGCGCCGTTATACGTACGAGTGAAAGTGTTTTCAAGTGTTTTTATTAGTGAAATAATGGAAAACTTACTGAAGATTTGGAATCTTGAAGAACTTCTACCCATCTTTGCTGGTAAGTAAAAGCTCTTATTATTACCTGGTGATCAGTAAATGGTCACAATTGACGTCCCTGAAAACATATTCATCTTCATATTTGATATTCACCTTTTTACAGTGGACCAACCAAATACTGCAAACTTTTAATTCTTGCGTTTTATTTCACAAATTTCAACTTATTTATTAAATTAAAACACTAATTCGAAGCGGAATACATATTTTTACTTATTTAAATATCAGTATACCCTTTAGTTAATCTCTAAATGCAGAAAAATACGAAATTATGTTGTATAAGTATAAAGTACAGTAGAATCCGCTTAATGTGATCTCGGATAATGTTATCAGTCGGTTATTGTGATCATTTTTTTTGGAAACCGGACACTTTTTTTTTTTTTCTTCTATTTTGTTCTAATCCATGTCTTCTAAAAGTTACCTTTTTCTAAATTTCGCTAATTGTTATCAATTATTAGTTATCAGTTAATATTATTAAAATGTCCTTGGCCCGAAGTGATCACATTAAGCGGATTCTACTGTATAACAATATTTACATTTTAAAATTCAAATTAAAAAAAAATTGTAACATTTAGCATAAGAGTTTGTAACAGGCTAAAAATAGTCTCAATCGAAGAACAAAATTAGTCTGCTTTACCGCATACTTCATCTTAACAAAACATCCCCGTCAGGGGGGTAGCAATTGCAAAATTTATATATTGAATCCCGCGAAGAACTATTTTAACATAGAAGAAAATATCTTTATAAATATCAAAAAATATTTTTTTGAAATCAGAGATCGGACTCAAAAATCTCACAAATTGAATATACGCAAGTGGAGTATTGCTGAATTATCGGATTATCCTCAACAAAGCGTAGAAGATAACGAAAATTGTGGAGTATATGTATTGCACTACATATATTTGTTATCTAAAATTGAGAAAATGTCGGAATTTTCACCAATTTCGTTAAAAGAACCGTTTGATCCCGAAAGTTTTAGATTAGTAATTCAGGAAATTTTATTACTATCATCAGAAATAATGTACGATAAGTGTTTAGTTTGTGGTCAACACAATACTGAAGAATATGTGAAGTGCTCAAATTGTTACAGGTGGGTCCATCTAAGCAAGAAGTGTCTTCCCACACAGATACAAAAATTAAGTATATCTGACGTAAACGATCCAAATTATATATTCAATTGCAATACATGTAGTACTCTCACTAATTCCAATTCATTCCAGTACACAGAAAATAGCAATTATATATGTTTATGTGATATATCTTTGGAGCATTTTGTAATACATTATTCAAAGTTCTTAAAAGAAATTTACCTAACTAGAGACACCAACTTCCAATGTAGACGATATAGAGAAATAAAAGATTGCTTCAAAAATTTAAAATGGGATTATTCCGTAGTCTTTATAGATCAAGAAAAATCTCTTTTGATATGTCAATTTATCATGAAACATACTCTAATTTTGGATAAGGAATTTGCCTGCTTTCTGCTATTAGGATTAATCAACGAAAAAATCATTTTTAAATATTATGGATTAGAAGACGAAGCCCCTATTGATATTGTAGGGAAGTACAATCAATTGTATAAAATTGAATCGTTTGATTTTGAATATCCGTGCCCATATACGATGGATATGATCCACGATAATTTGTAATCAAACTATTGTCTATATTTACTATAATGTTATTATTAGTAAGTGTATATGCAAACATTATAGTTTATTGTTTATTCTTTATTATCAGAAATAAAATTTTCTTTCTATTTATTATTTATTCCAGTTTGCTAATTTTAGACTTAAATTTTTAAATTAAATTTTTCTTCTTGTAATATACGCGGTTGCAATTACATTGATAATTTTTATTGTACTATTGCCTCATTTTCACTACCATCAATAATATATTTTTTATCATTACTATAGTTTTGTCGTAGAATAGAAAAAATAGAAAACAGAATCGACTGTAGTTAGTTTATTATTTTTTAAAGAATTTATACAACAAATATGGTTCCGGAAGCATAGCAATGCAATTTTCCAAATAATTTTATGCGTCGATTGAGACTATTTTCAGCCTGTTACAAACTCTTACGCAAAAGTTACAATTTTTTTAAAATTTTGAATATGAAAAGCTACCCCCCTGACGGGGATGTTTTGTAAAGATGAAGTATGGGATAAGGCAGAATAATTTTGTGCGTCGATTGAGACTATTTTTAGCCTGTTACAAACTCTTACCCAAAAGTTACAATTTTTGTTGAATTTTGGATATGAAAAGCTACTCTCCTGACGGGGATGTTTTGTAAAGATGAAGTATGGGGTAAAGCAGATTAATTTTGTTCGTCGATTGAGACTATTTTTAGCCTGTTACAAACTCTTACGCAGATGTTACAATTTTTTTAAAATTTGAATGTTAAAATGTAAATATTGTTATACAGTACAGCCTCGTTATTCCGGACAGATATAGTTTTGAATTTGTCCGGATAACGGAGTTTTCCGGATTAGCGAGATATTTTTTTTAACTTATTTTATTGAATAAAATCCGTTGATATATTGTATTATTGAATTATTTTATTTTATATAGGTACTAGTTTAAAGTAATAAAACTGAACTAAATAAAATTAACAAATCTGTGGTCACATGCTTTAAAAGAATAAGTTCACTTATGCCCAAATCCATTTTTTTGTAGAATTAGATTCATAATTATAATATAGGTGTCAACTTCTGGTATAAGGAGAAAAGTCTATGTCAATAAATACATAATTACAAATTTATAATATATTATAATTAAAATCAATCAAAACATCAGTAATTTTTTATTTTATTTTTTTTTTACTTTTACTATAAGGGAATTTGTAATACATTTATGAGATAGCAATTAAATTTTCAAAGTAAAAGTTTAGTGGTTATAAACTTTTAAAGTTAAAATTAAAAAACGTTTTTTGCTTCTCTGTAAAGTTAGTTATTTGTTCTTATACCCTTCTAGCATGTGACCAGAGAAATAAAAAAGCAAAAATAAAACTTTCATCAAACAATCATACTATGATTTTTTTAAGAAACAACTAATTTTTGATTGTTTGAAGTGGCAGTGATGTCATAGTTTAGTCTTATAAAAGAGTACTGATGAATTGCATTAATTAGAAACTGCAAATAGAAAATACGTCCGGATTGCAGAGGTAAAAAATGTAAAATGCCCGAAGAGCAGAAGTGTCCGGATTACTGGAGTGTCCAGATTAAAGTGTGTTCGGATAAGCGAGGCTGTACTGTAAAAAAAATTTATGTAAAATTACTTAGAAAATCATTGGCAACTTTGTGACCTATGATAATCAATGTAAATATACATAAGAATGTAAATTTACATACCCAAGTAATAAGGGTACATATGGGAATTGTAAAAATACTAGTTGGATGTAAATTTACATATCCAAGTAATAAGAGTTACATATGGGAATTGTAAAAATACTAGTTGGATGTAAATTTACATACCCAAGTAATAAGAGTACATATGGGAATTGTAAAAATACTAGTTGGATGTAAATTTACATACCCAAGTAATAAGAGTACATATGGGAATTGTAAAAATACTAGTTGGATGTAAATTTACATAGAAAATTATTGGCAACTTTGTGACCTATGATAATCTATGTAAATTTACATAAGGATGTAATTTTACATAATGCTTCATGTAATCTGTAAAACTCTTTATTAAAAATTTATTGTACAAATTTATATTCAAAAATAAATAATAGAATATACAGTAGAATCCGCTTAATGTGATCACTTTGGGACCAGAACATTTCGATAACATTAACCGACTGATAACAATAAGAGAAATTTAGAAAAAAACAAATTTTAGAAACGAAAAATTAGAGAATCTTAATTTACAGTGATTTTATTACATAGTTAATTATTATACATTATGTACATAATTATTACACATTAGTTGTACATTACATTACTTTACATTCATAAAAGAAAATAGTCCAACGTTGATTGCTTGTTACAAGTGAGAAATTTGTTAATAAAATTTTCATAATTAGCAAATTAAGAGATTGAGAAATTTTCAATTGCGCGGTGGCATTTCTTTGTCCCATTTTTGGCAGTTTATCGTATAGGTACTTTTCGATAATTTCTACCTTCTGTTTCACCGAGAGATCGTTTCGTTTTTTCGTCGGCATCGTAAGAAAAGCAAGAATAAACTAAACTTAAATTAAAATGCATAAAGCAAAGTGCACATTTGCAAAATGAAAATAGATACGCGGCATGAAACGGGAAACCTCATTTTGTATAGTATAGAAATTTAAACGAGTGACGTTTTTTGTCTAGATATAAAATTTCAATGACAAATCAGAAAAAGATACTTAGAAAAAGAGATTATTGTGTTGGAAATTCCTTGAAAGTGATAATAGTAAGCGGCTTTTTGATCACATTATCCGGTGGTTTTTGTATGTAAACTGATTAAAGCGGCCGGTTCCCAGTCAAAATGATCACAATTACCGACTGATAACATTAGCCGAGATCACATTAAGCGGATTCTACTGTAATACTCAATATTATATATAAGGTATGTAACACCTTAAAGAAGTGGTAAGGTCACTGCATCAATTTTTTCTGTATCTATGTAGTAAATGGAGTAGTTATGTTTTATGTTAACGAATTTTGTAATCCTGAAAAAGATGTAAATATTAGATAATGATAACTACATATATATGTAGCATTTGCTTACCAGTAATAATATGCATGAAGCTGCAAGTAAAAGTCTGTGTTTCTCTGTTTTCAATCTACAAACAATTTTATATTAGAAAAAATAATTTTGCATAATAGGTATTATGACTTGTAAAAATAAATTTAAAGCACCGTTGGTTAAATTATGAGCCCAGCACCGAAGCCCATCAAAAATGTATTTTACGATCTTACTAGTGGAAAGAATTGAATATAATACGTGATAACTGATAAGTGATGATAAATAAATAATTCCTTAGGTACAAACATAATTATACTTAATAAATTATGTTTTGAACGATCAAAATCTTTATTAATTACAACTGAAATTATCAATATTTTCTTACCTTTATATGTAGGTTCCACAACAAAAATTAATAGCACCCAACACCTTTCTTATAAAATTATAAATGCTGTATAGGTTAGCAGCTATCGCGTATAAGTACGTAACGGAGGTTGATGGTGCCAAAGGAAACATTAGGAATGTCTGGATTTTTATGCTTAATTGCAAGATAATTCACACAGTGGGCATGTAATACTTATCCAAACACATAACAAACATGTAATTATACATATATCATTGTGCTTTCACAAATTTTTTTGTAAATTTACAGAACAAAAATTAATTTTACATTATCTAAACCAGTAAATTTACATTGTGCTATTATTTTTACACAAATTTTTTAATTTTACACGAACGTTGCCGTAATTATTTATTTACATAGTTTTTCAACGTAAATTTTACATTAAAAATCATTGTAATTTTCCATACATTTTTAACAGTGTATACTTATACAACATAATTTCGTATTTTCTGCATTTAGGGATTAACTAAAGGGTATACTGATATTTAAATAAGTAAAAATATGTATTCCGCTTCGAATTAGTGTTTTAATTTAATAAATAAGTTGAAATTTATGAAATAAAACGCAAAAATTAAAAGTTTGCAGTATTTGGTTGGTCCACTGTGAAAAGGTGAATATCAAATATGAATATGAATATGTTTTCACTGACGTCACAATTGCGTTTGTTGTAACTATTAATTTTTGTGTGACAATACAATAATAATTCAACAATTCTTTCACTGCACCTACGAATCGCAGCTTAACTTATTAGAAAAGTTTATAATCCTCAATTACATTCAAAAGGTCATAGAAGAAATTGTTTGGCTACAGAAAAATAAGAATTTTTGCAATTATTTTATATTATAATAAACCTTCATGATGAATGTTGAATACTTTTTTTTATCAATGTACTACCCGCAGCCCACAACGTAATCTTTCTTAAGTTTGCATTTTAAAATAGCCGTTATTAAAATGAACAAACAAAATAGTTTATTAATGCTAATTAATAATATAATTCTAACTTTATTTAAATTAAAATAACATATTTTAATTTCTTGTAAACTTGTTGAATTTTTTTAAAATTTGTATTGCTATATTTTATTATTTCTAGAAAACAATACAGATGAAGCATCATTGCAAATGATTACTTCCGAAGATATTAAAATTTTGATTCATAAAATAGGTACGAGGGTGAAATTTGTGGTAAAATTGGAATTTTGGAAAAATGTTAGTTTATTATAAATATTTACTATTTTAATATGAAGCTCTTCTTTTTTGCTTCTCTATCATTTTTTTCTCTCTATCACTTGATATGCAATTTTTGTGAAGACTGGTTGTTTACGAATTTTTAATTAATGTTAAATATGCAACAATGTCATTTTTTCAAATAGTAATATAAATCATGAAGCATCATGCATCCAATTTATAGTGAAGAATAATACTTTATTTATTTATTTTTTTTTTAATAAAAAATACATTAATCTATAGATATGTTTATTCGGTAGAGTAATGCTGCACTAGTTGAACTGCATCAGCCATCAATAACGGATGATACTAATCAAGTCATTCTACAATTAACAAATAATTCACTATTATCGGGTAAGTTAGTATTATAAGCGTATTGAAACTCATTGGATATTGATAGAAATTTGTGGATTTATTTAGAAATACCTTCAGATTTAAAGACAGATTTGCAAAGTTCTGGTAATATTTCAACATCATCTTCCGTTTCGTCGGCATAGATACAAAAGTGATGTCATTCTATTAAGATCTTCAGAGGTACGTCATTATAAATTTTTATGGTTCAAAATTTAAATATTTTGAGTGTAATTTTTTTTTAGAGTTTAAAGGATATTTTAAATTGCAACGAAGAGGAAGAATTGAAAAGGACATACCAACTGAAGGGTGTTGTAAAACGCAGGATACTGTGCAAATTAGTTATTGATTCCGAACTAAAAGGAAATCCTGATGAAAGGTATCAACTATTTCATTCTAAATATTTTCAGCAAAGTATTAATTAATTATTGTATTGTTTCTCAGGATTGATGGTAAAAGATTAGAAGCTTTAGCTGCTCAAATATCTAAATTTTTTCCAACAGAGAATCTAAACACTTACTTTGTGAAAGGATACAGAGATATTGTAGGTTTTAATTCTGAACGTTTTGATGGAAAATCGTGGGTATTTGGTCATGTAGTAAGGTCTTTTCCTGTGACCTGCAATTAGGTCGAAACTAGTTAGTGAAATAACTTTTAAAGATTTTATTATTACCCAAATACTCACGATTTTCTATCAAAACTTTCAGAATTGAATATTTGAAGTCGCGATTTTAATTACTTATAGTAGTATGTTTTAAGTTAAGTAATTTTACTTTATATTTTTGTTCTATGTATTTTTTTTTTTTGGTTTTACTTATATTATTATGTATGTATTTTAGTTATTTTTACTATTTTTTATTATTTTTAGTATTTTATATATATTTTTGTCATAATAAATCAAATTTTAATGTAATTAATATCTTTTATTCAATATCCTATATACTGTTGAGGTACTACAGATTATATTCATTTATATGCAATAATACAGCATAATGTATATAATAAATAAGTACGGTATTATTCAATAAGATAACATTCTTATATACCTAGTCGGGACATAAATTCTGTTACCTGTAAAGAACCGTTAGATTTTACAGCTTAAGATTACAGAGGGTGGAAAACAATTACATATTTAGAAAGCCCTTTCTTTTGGCAACTTGTACAGACTATAGTTAAAATTTTTGAGTTCAACCAGCAACATGGATTCGGGTGTGAAAGAAAATCGGATAGCAGTTATTGCGTTACATAAATGTGGTGTATCAAATAGTGAAATTTTAAAATTGCTAAAGCCGTTAAAAATTTCAAAAATGTTTGTAAGTCGTGCTATAAAACGGTTTACCGATACAAATGCAATAGCTGACAGAAAAAGAAGTGGACGTCCTCGTACCATAAGAACTCCACGAGTGATTAAAGCAGTGCGTGAAAGAATACGACGAAATCCTCTGCGAAAACAAAAAATTATTGCTATGGAGATGCAAATTTCAAAAAAAAGCGTGTCTCGCGTATTGAGGCAGGACCTAAAACTTGGGGCTTTTCGTAGAGCAACAGGACAAAGGTTAACAACAGCTTTAAAAAAAATTAGGCACGAGAGATCGAAAACCCTATTAAGGAGGCACGGTAATAATAATTTTAAAAATATTTTGTTTACCGATGAAAAAAAATTTACCGTCGAGGAAAAATTTAATAAGCAAAACGATCGTGTTTATGCTCACAGCTCTAAAGAAGCGGCAGAAAAAATTCCGAGGGTTCAAAGAGGCCATTATTCAGCATCTGTGATGATTTGGTGGGGTGTATCCTACGAAGGGGTTACTCAACTTCACTTTTGTGAAAAAGGCGTTAAAACATCGGCACCAATTTACCAAGAAATGTTAGAAGACTTGGTAAAGCCTCTTAACGACTCTTTCTTTCAAGGAAACCATTGGGTTTTCCAACAAGACTCTGCACCAGCACACAAAGCTAAGACAACCCAAAGGTGGCTAGCAGAAAATTTACCTGCTTTTATTGCAGCAGAACAATGGCCTTCTGGAAGTCCTGATCTGAATCCTTTGGATTATAAATTGTGGTCAGTTCTTGAAAACATGGCTTGTAGTAAGCCTCATAAAAATATCGAGCTTCTGAAGCGGGATTTGGTGAAAGCAGCAGCATCGATACCGTTACAAGTCGTCCGTGCCGCAATTGATGATTGGCCACGGCGTTTAAAGGCTTGTGTAAAGGCTAAAGGAGGACATTTTGAGTAAATATATTAAAAATGTATTCTTTATATATTAAGTAATAAAGCAGTATATATCATAATTGAATTTATTATTTTGAAACATTAAAAATTTAATTAATACTGTGTAACAGAACTTATGTCCCGACTAGGTATATACATAGATTTAAAAAGAGTAAAAGTGAGATCCTTTTGAGAAAAATGTTAGCAAGGCGAGATCACTTGGAGAAAGTTGAGATCCACTTTCGGATCTCGACTTTTTTTAGCGTGTATATCGAGTTTTTCCGTTAAATGTTGGTAAGGTAGATCCCTTATTTGAAATTTCAGCTGGATCTCGTTTTTCCCATATTTTTCGTATTATATACATTAGTAGTTCACGAGTAGTAAGGTGGAGCGCTGCTATCGGCAAAGCGTATATATGTATATTTGTAATTGTTTTAAGCCACGCTGAGATCCGATAACTTGGCAACGTAGCAAAGCACGTATTCATAACTGAGTTGACTAATTTTAGCAGATAATGTTTGAAAGATTACAATGATGCAGTAAATGTTCCGTAAAGGAGAAAATAACAATATTAATAATATCTTTTGTTATTAGTTAATAAACTTCAATATAAAAAATTTATCTAAATTTTTACCAAAAAAATTTAAACGCTTCTATTTCAAGTTGGAAAATTGAAAAATAATTCTTGTAGAATATATGAATTATTGAAAATTATTGTTTAGTTTTTGTTATAGTTATTTTTCTTTTCTGTTTTGAATAAACGTAATATTTTTGAGTTAATCGAAAATTTAAGAATTTAGGTTTGAACATGAAATTGTTTCATCAGTGAGATAAGTTACTGGGTTAGTTGGCTTGGTTTATTTCTGTGTTTATAACAAGTCAATTAAAATGTTTAGTGGATTAAATTAATATTTAATTGGATTTGTTTTTAAATTTTTATAATACATGTTAAAACTACACAGTACATATAAGTAGTGTTGAATTTTGTGGACCTCCGAGCAAGTTACGTATGGGAAAATAAACTTTTAATGAACTTAAATGAACTTTTATTTTGCAAAAATAATAAATTATTGCAAATAATTGCTTAGATCATCAAAACTAGAATTTTTAATTTAATTAGTTAAATGGGTAATCCGATTTAAAGTCAAGGGGGCGCTTGTAATTTTTGGACGCTATAGCTAAGAATTTAATTCAGGGTCGAATCGAGTTCGGGTTTTCGGTAATACGAAACGGCCAACGAACGGATAGAATAAATTACATTTTATATTATACCATATAAAGTGAACCCTCGCACTGGATGGTTAAATCACAACGTTATTTTTAAAAATTCGTAATCACGTTTTACCTTTTAGCCTCTAAAAAAAAACAAAAAAACGTTGGCGTCTTGGTAACCGATATGATAACTTAGGTGTACCTTATTGTTAATTAAATGGTTTAGATATAATTATCTTATTTCTATGGTGGGCGATAGAAACAGTACAAGTCAATTTTTGTCATTAAAGTTATGTAATTTTTTTAATAAATATGTAATTTTTCAAAACGCTAGCTAACTATTTAATTCAAGATCAAATCGAGTTCGGTATTTGGCAATCAATGAAACTGCTAACAGTCCAAATAATCATATCAAAAAACAGGGAGGGGAGACCTGTGATTTTTGCAAAACGCTAGCTAACACTTTAATTCAAGGTCAAATTGAGTTCGGTTTATCGGCATTAAATCAAACTGCCAACGGACTAAATAATAAAAATTTAAAATAGTGGTAGACGCTTATAACTTTTGCGGGACGCTAGGTAACAATTTAATTCAAGGTCGAATCAAGTTCGGGTTTTCGGCAATAGGTCAAACTGTAAACGGTGTAAATTATCATATCATAAAACAGGAGGGGGGGCTATGAATTTTGCAAAACGCTAGCTAACACTTTAATTCAAGGTCAAATCGAGTTCGGGTTTTTGGCAATAGATCAAACTGCCAACGGTCTAAATAATCCTAATTAAAAATAGGGGTGGACGGTTGCAATTTTTGCGGGACCCTAGATAACAATTTAATTCAAGGTCGAATCAAGTTCGGGTTTTTGGCAATAAATAAAACTGCCAACGGTCTAAATTATCATACCATAAAACGGGGGGGGGGGACCTGTGAATTTTGCAAAACGCTAGTTAACACTTTAATTCAAAGTCAAATCGAGTTCGGGTTTTCGGCAATAAATCGAACTGCCAACGGTCTAAATCAAGGGTCTTCAAACTTAAGGGCTTAAGGGCCAGCCTGATTACTCCACAATGCCCCAAGAGCCAAGATCTAGCTCATCAGATTACGATTACTTTTTGACAACTATGTGATGTGTTTTGACAACTAATTTTAGTCGGTAAATAAAATATCTGATTATTATTAATCATTATTAATAATTAATAGCCCGCCAGGTCCGCTATTGCGGGCCGGATTGGTGGTGCTCGCGGGTCGTAGTTTGGAGACCCCTGATTTACATAATGTCAAATAAAATATCAAAAATTTTAAAATTATAATATCAAAAGTTATACAGTTTTTTCGCCCTCCTGTAAAGTTGCCTTTTTTTTTACTTGTACTGTTTCTATCGCCCACCATAGAATTTTTACTTTTATTAAAGGATAGTTACGGTCTGATGCTTAATCCAGTCGACTACTAAACAGAGATCGGTGGTTCAGCTTGAGTGGAGCAAAAACTTTATATTAACTGTACTCCCTGGTCATCTGAAGGCGAACCACCACGGTAATCTGCATTGAAAACCCTTTATAAAATAAAACGGTCAGCTAAAACCCATCCTGAGTTGTAGCGCGACTTTGGTCTAATGGAATTTGGTTATTTTAAACAATGAATAAGTATTTATTTGTGAGGACCTGGAATAAGTAACTTCTGATTGATTAAATTTAAATAAAAATTAGTAACTTCTGATGGGTCAAATTTAACCCGTAAGTAGCGAGGTGGCTTTCTTGTCGCACAAGAAACGAGATGGTTTACCCCAATTTTATTTTAAAGAGATAAATTCAATCAGACGATGTGAAACACACATGCCCAAGGGGTACATGAAGCCCGATGATACAATGATTACACCTATCGATATCGTTAACTGACGGCATTTTCAAAATCTACTGGGAGCTGTCACACCCCACCTCGCTACTTACGGGTTAAGTAAAATGTAAAATTTGACCAATCAGAAGTTACTAATTCCAGAACTTCATAAGTAAATATTTATTCGTCGTTTAAAATCACGGCCCTAAGTATATTCTTCTTTGCGTACTAATTCTAATATAATTCTAATATAAGTTTACCACGAGTATTCATTATTAATTAAAAAATTCAATAATTAATGTAAGATTAATAATTTTATAATTTAAAATTAATATAATAAAGGCTATAGCCGGGTAAGCATGGGGAAATGGCCCTTACACCGATTTGGCTAATTTTTTTTTTAGAGGTTCCTCTCTAAGCAACATTATATTTTCCAAAATATTAGATCCAAAATGTTGATAGTTTTTTCGAAAAAAATTATTTTCGAAATTTAGTAAATAATTTTTTTCTCAGAAGTTATTGTTGCAAATTGAATGATATTGGAATATATTATAGAGGTACTAAAGACCTATAAGTGATAATTTTTTTGTAATTTTAGCTCCACAAAAAATGTAGAAAAAACGGGTAAAAAGTTTGGTATGGTATATAACATAAATTAATTTTAAATTTTTACAAATGGTATAACATATTGATATTTATAAAAGTTCTTGCCTAGATGCACCGCCCAGCATTGACAGTCAACTGCGTAAGGGGATGTCCATTAATTACGTGAGGCGTTTAGAGAGGAATCTCACCCAATCTCATGTGTAGAAAAGGGGGGGTCTCGGAAAATATTACGTAATTTTTTTTTTATCCACAATAAACTGTAAAATTTAGTAACAAACAACCTGACCTGAGATTGGAGGGGGGGATCGATCCAAATCTTACGACATTTTACCAGAATTGGAAGGGGAGGTCAAAAAATCGCCTAACGTAATTAATGGACGTGCCCTAATAATAATTTAATAAAGAAATAGAAAACACCATTTAAATATAATTTTAGAACTAATCGATATTACCTACTTATTACTATCTTCTTCAATAATATGGTATGCTGCATTTTTAAATAAGTTCGTTAGAATTTCAGCAGGTCTTATTATTTTCAAACAATATCTTGAATAGCATAAATAATATATTATTGCTGTCAAATTAGAGCAACGCCCAACAGTTCTCATTCCATTGGCATACTCGAAATAATATCTATGTAGGGATTCCAGAAACAACATTAGTATGAGGAACATACTCTAAAAACAGCGATATGATTTTCTCGAACAATGAAGCGATGCAACTAAACTTTTAATATATTGGAATTGTCCCTAACAAAATGCATATCTATAAATACTAGTGCAGTCTTCCTTAAGGGTCCTTTACACTATGCGATTTATCCTAGGATTTCTCGTACGATTTTACTTAGGATCCAGAAATAGACACCTTCCTAATCATAGGATTAGGTTAGGATTTTGTTATAAGTTGCTTATGAGTTCAGATTCGAATTTTTCTTTGCGACAAATCGTAAAATGTAAACGGTAACATATCTGCTTACGATAACTAGTACGAGAAATCCTAAGATAAATTGCATAGTGTAAAGGGCCCTTTAAGCATTTCAGCTAAATAGGATAGTATAGATTGACTGTATTGGTAAGTTCATGTAAAAAATAATTTTTAACTCGGTTTCAGTCATTTCAGGGAAATCCAGTATATCTCTTGAAACCAGAGCTTGAAAGGGTTGTTTTTTATGTAACCAGTCGTTTTGTTCTATTTGTGTTCCCAATATGTTTTCTTCATTAATCTTGAGGTCACACGGTGAAGAACTTCAGTAATGATAGTTTTGTCAGACTGTAATCTTTTTCCTAATTCATTTAAAAGCAACAATGCAATCTGGTGGTAACTTTTAATTTTTGGAAGCATTTTATTACCCAAAATGTTGTCTAATAGTAGGTACAGTTACTTAAACGATTGGTTATAAAATTATACTTTTTTTTTTTTTTCTTTTTTTTTATTTAATAATTTAATATCAACAATCAGAACAATAATACAAAATTAAGTTCTATAAGCTGATTTGATGTCCATGTCGTATAGGGAATACGCCCATCAGCGATATCCGCTTTCGAATTTTATTCGCTTATGTAAGAAGATCGTGAGGCCATTTTCTCTTCAGTCGTCTATATATATTTTCCCGGAGAAGATGATCGGTACTAGGATTGGGGTGATCTTGTAATCTTAGATTGTGTTTCTCGGCACGTTCTCTAATTTCCTTTATTATGAAGTTGATGTTTAGGTCGTTATGGAGGGTTTCATTTGTTACGTACCATGGCGCATCAACCATCATTCGGAGGGTCTTGGACTGAAATGTCTGTATTAATTTTATATTGGACATACTTGCACAACCCCATAGCTCTATGCCGTAGGTCCAGATTGGTTTAATGATAATCTTGTATATGAGGACTTTATTTTCAATGGAAAGCATTGATTTTCTTCCAAGAAGCCAATACATGTTTTTGATTTTTAAGTTCATTTGCTTCCTTTTCTTCTTAATGTGCGTCTGCCACGTTAGTCTTTTATCGAGGTATAATCCGAGATATTTTACTTCTTCTCTCTGCGGTATTTGTATACCATTAATGTAGATAGGTGGGCACTGCAGCCGATTTAAGGTAAATGTGACGTGTATAGATTTTAACTCGTTCACCCTCATTCTCCACCTAGATATCCAATCTTGAAAGAGGAGTAGATGTGTTTGCAACCTTTCGGTTGCTTGTTGTGCATTATTATGTCTTGCCAGGATAGCAGTATCATCTGCAAATGTCGCAATTTCTGTGTTTGTAGTGACAGGCAGGTCAGCGATGTACAGAAGATATAACATTGGACCAAGAACACTTCCTTGTGGTACTCCTGATGTTATGGGATAGATATCGGACACTTCATCGTCTTGTTGAACTTGGAAATAACGATTTTGCAAGTAAGACTTCAAGACTAGGTAGTAATGATGTGGCAAGGTTTTTTTAATCTTGTATAAAAGTCCCGTATGCCAGACCTTGTCAAACGCCTGTTTTATGTCCAAGAAGGCTGCCGAGCAGAATTGTTTTTCTTCTAGAGTGCTATAGATGGTATCCACTATTCGGTGGCATTGTTGGATGGTTGAATGGTGCTGTCGAAACCCGAACTGGTGCGTTGGTATTATTCCGTCCAGGAGATTGCTATTATGTAAACGTTTAAGGATAATTTTTTCCAGTAGTTTGGAAATGACTGGCAACAAGCTTATTGGTCGGTATGAAGAGGCATCCGTGGGAGGTTTGCCTGGTTTTAAAATTAGAATGATTCTGGCGAATTTTAGTTGCATTGGCCAGTATGACAATCTTAGAATAGAATTAAACAATATTGTCAAGAATTTTATTCCCAACATAGGTAATTCAGATAGTACTTTACCATTAATTAAGTCATAGCCTGGAGCCTTAGTCTTTTTTAACCTACTTATTTGTTGTTTGACTTCATTTTTGTTGATTTTTCTTATCGGTGGTGACATCTGTAGCGGAGCTTCTAAGAATTCCGCAACTTCTACATCAGGTTCATCAGAATAAGGTTTGAAGACCTCTGAAAGATGACGTGCAAAAAGTTCGGCCTTTTCAGAGTTCGATCGTGCCCAGGAATTATTTGGGTTGCGAAGAGGCGGGATGGTCATTTGAGGTCTTTTAAATCCTTTTGTAGCTTTCCATAGAGAGTGGTCCTTGTTTGATAAGTTTTTTAAGAAGTACTCGAAAGTTTCGTTCTTCACTTCCTTCAGCTTTCTTTTAAGTAGATTTGATAGGCGGTTATATACAGTTTTATCCATAGGATTTGAACTTCGCTGCCATCTTGCTCTAGCTCTTCTCTTTTCTTTTATTATTTCTCTGATTTCCATAGGGATGTTGCATTTATTATTTGTTTTATATTCTGGCGTGTGAGTTGAAGTCCAGCCAGCATTTTGAACTGTTGTTACGAAGTGCTCTGTTGCGTGCTCTAATTCAGCGTTGGTCTTAATGCTTAACGTGAAGTTTAAATTTTGATTTATGTACTCTCTGAAATGATCCCAATTAGTATGTTTGTTATAGAGAGTAGGCCTTGATTGCTTTTTAATAATAGTTGTACCAACAGTGAGAATAACTGGGGTGTGGTCCGATGTTAAATCTAAGCTTGATTGCACTTCAGTAAAGTTTGTTGAAATTCCATTGGTTATATAGAAATCTAACAAGTCAGGCAACTTATTAGGATCAGCAGGCCAATAAGATGGTTCACCCGATGAAAAGATGTTGTAGTTGTTGTTGTCAATTACTTGTAGAAGTTCTTTTCCCTTCGTAGTTATCAGTCTAGAGCCCCATGCTGTATGCTTCGCATTGAAGTCGCCACCTGCTATGAATTTCTGGCCAAGCGTTGTAAAGAAAGGTTCTAATTGTTCTTTTTTAATATTGTGTCTGGGAGGACAGTAAATTGCAGATATTTTGATTTGACTATGTAGTTGATTAATTTGGATTGTAGTGGCTTGAAGGAAATCTTTCTCATATTTATTTTCCTCATGATGTATCATTGTTTCTCTAATAATGATAGCAGTCCCCCCATGTGCTCTTCCATCAGGATGGTTGGTGTGGTATATTTTATAATTTGGTATTTTTATGTGTGATCGGGAAGTCAAGTGCGTTTCCGAAACAAGGAGTATATCTATATTATTATTTGTTATGAATAATTTAGTTTCATTAATTTTTGATTGGAGGCCAAAGGGCAATTCTTATGTAGTTAGCCATTAGGGTATCAATTTTCCAATGACAGTGTTTAATAACATTATCATTTGGGAATTCTGTTGCATAAGCTGATTGAACATATTTTTGAATTCATTAAGAAATTTTGATAGTGATATATCTTCCTTGTGGCTTTCATCGCGTGAATTATTGTTTAGTATTTCTGCATATGACGGTCTGTAGTTTTGGTTATAGAATGTTCGCGATGTCTTATTTAGGGTTGGTCTTGAGAATTGAGGTGGTATATTATTGGCATTTATTGATGGCTGCATATGCTTCTGGTCTTGTTGGTACGAGTTATTTTTATATTTATTTTGTAATTCTCTGTATATTACACAGCCTTTATAGTTTGCTGGATGTGGTCCGTCACACAGGAAACATGTAGCTGGGGTATCTTTAGATTTTTGGCAACTCTTTGTGTCATGCTGTTCTCCACATTTTACGCAAGCAAACGGGCGATTACATTAAGCTTTCGTGTGATTGTACATTTGGCACCTTGTGCATTGTACTATCTCTGTATTTCTTAGAGGTGGTTCAACCCGAATGGTCCTGTTTTGAAGATATCTTAATTCATATATTGCTTTATTGTTTTCAGCTGCTTCCAAATCGACATAGAATAAAGGTAGTGGTTCTTTTGTTATTCGGTGTTTGACATTGATTATATTTCTTACTAGAAATCCTTGTGTGTGCAATTCTTCCTTAATTTCTTTTGTGGGAGTTGATTGATGTAGATGCTTGATTACTACGCGATATGGCTTATCCTCTTTTAGTTGATATGTATGATGGATAATATTTTGTTCTTTCAAGTATTTAATCAATTTCCGATAAGTGTCAGTGGTGATTGCATTTATCTTCACTACGTTATTTGCTAGAGTTTTTGTGAAAATTTGCTCTTGTTCAACTATTCCATTTAAAGTTTTAAGCATTTCTTGGTAATTTAATACCCCGTGTATAAAAATAGGAGGTGGTCTATCAATCTTATTAGATTGGCTGGGATTAGTGACGATTTCTTCATTATTAGTAATTGTTGTGAGCGGAAGGAATCTATTGTTTTGTAATAATGGTGGTGATTCAGTTACGGGGGAATGTACCCGTTTTTTTTTATTTTTTCCTACTTCTTGCCAGGTATGGTTTTTATTCTCGAAGTTGATGTTAATTATCGGATTTTGGTTTGTTGGTTCTAATGGACCATCATCTGCATACATATTTATGAAGATTAACCGCCCGAGGTGCGGCTAATTTGTAATATTTATATGTAATACGCTTATTTTTATTGAAATCTGTAATGTTCGGACAGTTATTAGATTACCATTTGCATACATACGCTTGGATATTTATCGCACTAGCACTCGGCACTCAGAAAACACATCCAATACGTTCCAATGCTAACTCGCGAATCAAAAATTATACTTGAATGGTGTTTTCTATTTCTTATTAAATGATTACTACGCAGTTGACTGTCGATGCTGGCCGGTGCATCTAGGCAAGAACTTTTATGTAATATCAATATGTTATACCATTCGTAAAAATTTAAAATTAATTTATGTTATATAAGTATATATAAGGAATCTTTGACCAAAATTTGGTTGATTGTTGTTGTAAATAATAAGACCTGCTGAAATCCTAACGAACTTATTTAAAAATGCAGCATACCATATTATTGAAGAAGATAGTAATAAGTAACATCGATTAATACTAAAATTATATTTAAATGGTGTTTTCTATTTCTTTATTAAATTATTATTAGGGCACGTCCATTAATTACGTTAGGCGATTTTTTGACCTCCCCTTCCCCTTCTGGTAAAATGTCGTAAGAATTGTATCGATCTCCCCCTCTAATCTCATGTCAGATTGTTTGTTTTACTAAATTTTGCAGTTTATTGTGGATAAAAAAAATTACATAATGTTTTCCGAGATCCCCCCTTTTCTACACGTGAGATTGGGTGAGATTCCTCTCTAAACGCCTCACGTAATTAATGGACATCCCATTATACGCAGTTGACTGTCAATGCTGGGCGGTGCATCTAGGCAAGAACTTTTATAAATATCAATATGTTATACCATTCGTAAAAATTTAAAATTAATTTATGTTATATGGGCATATATAAGGAATCTTTGACAAAAATTTGGTGATTGTTGTACGGCCAAAATTTAATTTTTTTAATTTTTGAAAACTTTTTTCTCGTTTTTTCTACATGTTTTGTGGAGCTAAAATTACAAAAATATTACCACTTATAGGTCTTTAGTACCTCTATAACATATTCCAATATCATTTAATTTTCAACAATAACTTCTGAGAAAAAAACTCTTTACTAAATTTTGAAAATAATTTTTTTCTAAGAAACTATCAACATTTTGGATCTAATATTTTGGAAAATGTAATGTTGCTTAGAGAGGAACCTCTAAAAAAAAATTAGCCAAATCGGTGTAAGGGCCATTTCCCCATGCTTACCCGGCTATAGCCTTTAAGTTCTCTTAAAAAACACGATTATGCTTATGAAATATAAGTTATACTAATGCACTATAATAATGCAAGCATTAAAATTTTTTTTTTCTATTCTTGCAATTTTTAGTTTATATAAACTTGGCAACACTACATGATCTCATCTTGTCCTATAGATTACAATTTATACATTAAAGGATCTCAACCTGTCCTTTTTCTTTTAAGGATCTCCCTTGTCTCAACTTTTAACATTAAAAATTAAAATAGAATATTCTTTCCCCTCTATGGTGGTAACATTCAGAATTACTGTTTCCAGATTCTTTATGAAAATATATATGGCTAATTTGTAATATTTAAAGGGGATCTCTGGTAGTCCTAGTTTTATAAGGATCTCAACTTGGATTAAAAATATATATATGTATACCTATATATAGCAAATGCTAGTACTATAGGATAATACTTTAATTATTAACGTTTACAAAAACAATATTGTAAGTGTAACTCATCAAGGAGGTACTTTTAAATAATCGGTATAGTATTTGATATCATGATTATATTACCAAGTTGTTGTAATGTATAAAAATTGTTATTGCTGGCGCCTATTCTAAAACAACTTATTGTATAATACACAACATTTTGCGTATTACTGACAGTAGTGTTTTCTCAATGAAATATAGTCCGGAAATGCACTTTTGTTTATTGATTACTCTAACACCCACTTCATTACAGTTTTTATTCTTTTATACTATTAATTCTAAACTGTTTAATTACAACTCTTTAATCTTCTTGCCCACAGTAAATTTGATGTTTATAATATAATTTCACCTGTATAACTTCTGTATAAAATAAGTTTATTATTATTAAAAATTATTATTAATGTGATAATTTATTTGTCTAAAAATTCAAACAGTTTTATAAGTATTGCACTATAATGTTATTATTTAATTAATTTTAATTTATTGCACTTTACTATCAAAAACTATAAAAAAACTCTCTTATACTATAAAAATTACTTTGATCACTTTACTATAAAAATTATCTTGACAGCTTTAGTACAAACATTCAGCACTGCTTTCTCCTGAATTTAAAAGAGAACTTTTAAACTTAATTTTTATAAAATAAAACTAATTATCGCTTAAATATCCCCTCTACCTAATTGTGAATTTAATATAAGCGTGGGAAGCAAACTTATAAAAAAATTTTGTTTATCTTAAAAATGGTCCAAAAATCTATTAAATCTTAAGTTTGGAACCCAGTGCCTATTGAAACTGTCACATTTTATACTTTATGACCACTTCTAATGGTCTGAAATAATCGAGACCAGGCGGAATCGCTGGCAAACTCAATTATGCGTCTTTCCTATACTAGGATTAAAGTATTATATTTAATTTTCGGTTAATTTTTGAAACTAAAACTATTTTCCAGAAATATAACGTAATAATCACAAGCGTGACTATGGATATTATTTTCTATACAACTATTACAGAATACAAACATTTTGGTTCAATTTTTAGTTCAGAAAATACATATTCTTCCCACCTGTTACAGAATATTTCATTCTGTAACACTCGTTACAGAATATTTCATTCTGTAATACTCGTTACAGAATGATTATATATTCTCACATCTATAACTATTAAAACTTGCTAGTGACATCTATTAATTAACGTGTTCGCGTATTACAAGAATATTTTATTAGCGCTGTGCATCAGTCGTATAGAAAGTATAGTATGGAACTCGTTTGGAATGGCTATTCTGCACTCGTGAATCGTAACCCTAGCCTAACGGTTCGGGTGACAAACTTACCAATTGCTGCCAATTCCTAACTCGTTACGGAATATACTATTCTTTACAATATCTTTAGTTACGGAAATCAACTTTTCGTAACAAGATTATAATATTACACTACTTGAACCAGGTATCAATCGATTATAGTATTAAGATTATATTATAATAATATGTAGTACCTATGTAATTTATGTACTGCTACTATACTGCCCTGATTAGCGAAAGCGCCCTATGTACAAAACAGCCATATTGAGATATTCGACTTTTAAGATTTAACTGTAGGTAAGAGACCGTACAAATGGCAAACTAAATCACCGGATTATTTCAATTGGTTATGCAATATATGACATTTTTATTTGTTAAAAAGGTAGCAGAATGCCCATAGTATGCATATACACCAATAACTCATTTTGGCAATTTTTGTACATACGGCACTTTCGCTAAGCAGGGCAGTATAGTAGGGTCATTATGTCCAAATAATCCTCCTGAATATACAATAATTCCGTTGTCGTTCTTTCTTTTTTTAGCCGTTAGGGGGGGGGGGGGGTCACTGGCAGTCTTCATTCAAAAAGTCGACCAAATTCTGCATTTGTTTATGTCCGCCATTTTGATTTTTATGAAAAATGATTTTTCTTGAATAACTCGGCCATTTTCAATTTTAACGAAAAATCGTCAAGATAAAAGTTGTAGGAAATTTAATTTCCTACAACTTTGGTTCCTACATTTTTTTATAAAATCGATATTTTTCAAATTAAACCTGAAAAAAGCGGCGAAGTAAAACTCTTGCATTATCCCATTTATTTTTAACTTCAGGGCATAAATGAACATAAACAAATTTGTAGAGAATTAAATTTTTAACAATTTTAGTCTTCACTTTATTTTTCCTACAGTCAATATTTAAGGTCCTACGCCAATGGCAAAGAAAAAGAGAACCGTTAAAATTTTGTTTATGTGAGTTTTTTATGTGTTTTGTTTTTGAGCTTTGTGCCAAATGGCATAGGCAGCTAAGCAAACAAAATACGGTTACAGAGTACACGAATTGCAAGAAAATGTCGAACTGTTTTGTGTGTGGAGAAGCTACAAGTGAAAATAATGTAACAGTGAAAAAACTTGGTGTTCAGACACTTTTATCGGCAAGCATTGCTTGCGATGATGAAGAACACGAGCAAATGCTTCGATCTGTTGATAACGTTGTCATGCACGTGGCGTGCCGAAAGAGTTACGCGAATAAAAAACTGTCGGAAGCACATAGACGAAGCAATAGTGCGTCTCAACTACCATCAACGTCTTCACCAGTCGAACCGCAACTACCATTAACAACATTTGATTTTAAAAACTGTTGCTTTATTTGCAAAAAAGACGCGGATCCAGTGAGAGAAAGGAAGCTTCCGAAAAGAATGCTACGACACGTTCGTGTAGTTAGAAGCATTGAGTTTCGGGATAGGGTTTTGGACACTTTAAAGAAACACGATGATGATTTGGTACGAGAAATAATAGTGCGTATTGAGAATGTTCCTGACTTAACAACTGTTGAAGCGCGATATCATCGCCTTTGCTGGCATAATTTAAATTATACCGCTGTGTATGGTAAAATCAGAAGACCGGCTTCTTGTGACTAGAACCGATAACCACCACCGCTGCACCCGCCCCGGAATCGTTGCTCAAAACGATTTCGAGCAATGGTAAATGAATTGCGGAAAAATGTGCGGATGTCGTAAGGCAGGGCTGAAATGTTCTGTGTTATGCCATAACTGCAGTGGAGAAAGTTGCGAGAATATTACGCAAATTCGAGACCTTCTTGAGGAAGACGACAATGATGATGATGATAATGCTGCTGCTCTTCAAACCGAAAATTACGAAGTTTCTGAAAATGAAACTATTGATTTGGCAGGACCATCGTCGAAAAAAATGAAAAATGAAAAATGAATATAGTTCCGATTCTTTAATTTATCAATTAACCCTTAATAACTAACGTCAAGTAATTGTCACACTATAACTACTGTGCGGTCACAGTGATCGCGCTTTATTTCTTTCGTTAACTCGCGTACAACTTAACTTTTTGCTATTTTTTTGCAACAGATGTTTTATTCGGTATTCTAGTAAGCCAGAAAAAATTAAAAAGTAATTAATTTTAAAATTTTATTAACTTTTAATAACACAAAATGAAATTATTATTATCGTATTTGCACATCTTTATACGGCATAACAAAAATTTAATTTTTTTTCTTAATCTAAAACATATTTAAGCAAACTAAATGGTAGTATTTTGAAGTACATTATTATTATTATTATTAAAACGGGTTGTGGTTCTGACACCCACTGCACTGAAGCTTAAGCTTATTGTGCCCCTCGTTCCACGTTTTACTCCAGCAACTGCGTCTTCTCGACAAAGTCGAGTAAGCAGTTGTAGGGTGCTTTAGCTATCTCCTCGGCACTCGGATATGGAAAGCCAAGGTGGCGTAGCCTGCTTCCAGCTAAAGCTGGGCATTCACATAAGATGTGGTGAGGGGTTTCATTCTCTTCACCACATATCCTACAAGTAGGATCTTCAGTCAGCCCCATCATTTTGAGGTTCTCTTATAAGGCAGCAGCGTCCTGTGAAAAGTCCTACTATCCTCCTCAACTGTTTTCTACTCAGTTGGATAATATTTTTTTCCTTGGATTCCTTAGAGGGGCCCCCAATGAACATCCGCGACTGTCTCAGTCCAGGAAGACCCTCCCAGTAAGCAAGGTGTTGTTTCCATAACATGTCCCTGATCCCCTCCCTCTCGGTTGTGTATGCGATCCCGCAGGTGGGCTCAGGACCCATCATGGTTGTGTTGGCAGCCAATTTGGTCAGCCGATCTGCCTCTTCGTTCCCCTCGATGCCCTGGTGCCCCGGAATCCACATGAGCGAAACGCTGTTGCGGACTGCCAGTTTCACCAGTGCATCAAGGCATTGTTTAACGACTATGGAATGTATTTCTACTCCTTCCAAGGCCTTTAGAGCTGCCTGGCTGTCTGTCATGTTGCAGATTCGTCTACCATCGTAGTTTCTCCGCACCAGTTCAGATGCACAGGCCGAGATTGCAGTTACTTCTGTCTGGAACACGGTAGCGTGGCAGCCCAGGTTAATGCCAAAGGCATCCCCTGTTCTTCTCCCACATATACCTGCTCCAGTGCTTATCTTTGTTTTAGATCCATCTGCGTACCAGATGGTATCATATCGGTTGCCCAGCTCTTGTATGGTTTTTTCTTTGCCCCTCTCAGGTATTATTACCCTGAATGGTTTTCGGAAGTCCCTTACTGTGCTGGTTCTATCCGATTGCATGCTAAGCATGTTGTTACTCTTGATTGAGTTAAAGATCATGGTATGGTGCCCCTTTATTGGAGTGTTCCTACCATAGCCGTTGATTGATAGACTGTAGGCCGCTAGTAAGGCCTCTGCCTTCCGTGCCCGTTACCACATTTTTCTTCTCCCCCTCCTTTTTCTTGCCAAGTTCTTTAAATAAGACCCTGGACAGGTTAAAGAAGGGTTTGTATTGCAATTCCTGGATTTTAGTCCAGGAATTTACATCGACCAATGCAATAATTTGCTGGCCCTTCTTATCAGGCTTCTTCTCCACGACCCTCCAGTTCTCTGTATTGAGTCCTGGGTTCTGGAGCATCAGCTTGTTAAGAATCGTCGCCGGTTCCTCTATGTGACCCGGTATCCACACCATTGCCCTAATGGGTTTTGGGATGTCCTTGGCGTCTAGGACACCAAGACACCAGCCAGTCCTTAGTGGCCTGATCTGAGCAGGAAGCAATCATCAGCCCCCCTTTTGGTTTCATTTCGGAGAACCTTGGTGCGGTTTCTCCGATTTGCATTTCGTTCAGCGATTTGATCAGCATCCCTCTGATGAGTTCGTTTTGCTCATTGCTGAACGTGTTTTGCGGATACCCTTCCGGCACTATTGCCATTAGGATATCCGTTAGGGCAGAGCTGTAGGAAGTGGTAGGTTCAATGCCCCTACCCTTCTTCCTTTGTCTGCCCAATCCAACTGGTGTGCTCCCTTGAATAATTATAATTAAACTAAAAATTTTTTTTAAAAATAATTATATCGCAAAATAACACAACACCTGAAAATCACCGTTTTTGTATGCAATTTGTACACAAATGCGCACTGCACTGCAAACATATTGGTTTATTAATTGAAATGATATAATAATTAAAAATTAATTTAGGTGTGCTAAGACTCTTACACAGTTATACGAACAATAATAACAATAGTTTATATTTTGAAATCTTTAAATGAGACGTTTACTAGAAACATAATAATTACAGTAACACTATCGTGCGGTCACAGTGACCGCTAGCTGTTTTGTTTTCTTTCTATAAATAAAACAAGGCAACTTTCGACCACCCCCGTTTGTGACCATACTAGGAGTGATGTAACTTAAAGGTACTGAAACCCATAATGACTAATTTTGAACGAAGCGTAAAATAGACACAAATTAAAACTTGCAGCGGTCTCAGTAACCGCACGATGGCGATTAAGGATTAAATCTATAGTTCGTTAATTTTCTACAAGTTTGTTTATATTCATTTATATTTTAAAATAAATAAAAAGTTAAAAATAAACGAGATAATCGAGTAAAAATAAAAGAGTTTTACTTCGCCGCTTTTTTCAGGTTTAATTTGAAAAATATCGATTTATATTCAGTGCATTTTACATGTGACAACTTGAAAACATTTTAGTTCTGGAAAGTATTTTGTGTATTTTTTGGGTTTTCAAAAATATTATGGTATAAAAACATATGGTTAAAAACAAAAAACTCATATATGGTAAACAACATTTTGACGCTTCTATTTTTCTTTGCCATTGGCGCAGTACCTTAAATATTGACTGTAGAAAAAAAAAGTGAGAACCAAAATTGTTTAAAATTTAATTTTCTACAAGTTTGTTTATGTTCATTTGTGCCCTAAAGTTAAGAATAAATGAGATAATGCAAGAGTTTTACTTCGTCGTTTTTTTCAGGTTTAATTTAAAAAATATCGATTTCAGAAAAAAAATGAAGGAATCACAGTTGTAGGAAATTCAATTTCCTGTAACTATTGTGTTTACAATTTTTCGCTAAAATTAAAAATGGCGGAGTTATTCAAGAAAAACCATTTTTCATAAAATTCAAAATGGCGGACATAAGCAAGGACGTGGTCGACATTTTGAATGAAGACTACCAGTGAGTCATAAATGGAAAACCCCTTGAGGCCAATATTTAAAGTAAAACAGGTACACTTTCCTCAAGTAATTTATTGAATCTACGTACTAGTTTCGGCTACCAAGCCATCATCAGCGTATTCGTCAGTTTTTTACAAAAGTTCAAACAACATTTAATTAAAATCAATATTAAAATCCCCCCAACGTTAAAACAAGAAAAAGCGACAATGGAATTATTGTATATTCAAAAGTACATACTGACTGTACTACTAGGAATGTGTTGTTTTTAAAATACAATATTGGTAAAATTCTTAATCATCAACTTTGTAATGAAGTTATTTCTTCTGTTTGCTAACGAAAAAGTTGATAACAAACAAAAAAAAGACAAGACAAAAAACGAAAAAAAAAAACAAATGTACATATTTTCAGGATGAAAAAATTAAAAATAGTTATAGTAAATACGTATTATGTATATTAAAATAACATTTATCATTCTTTTAGCCACAAATAATTAAAAAAAACGGGTACAAATCGGAATCTCATGTAGTTAAAACTGAAGATGGATATTTATTAACTGTTCACCGTATTTCTGAAAATAAATATGGAATATTGGGTCGGCAACCTGTTTTTCTTCAACATGGTCTATTGAGTAGTAGTGACGATTGGGTTATTACGGAAAATAATTCTTTAGGTATGTATGCAGATTGTAGTCAGTGAAAATAGCACTGAAAAATGTAAATAATTACTAAAAATTGCATTGTTTTATCAAACACGGTCGACTTTGATATATTAAAATTTGAATATATTTAAATTTTAGTGTCATTTTTTGTAGTTACGATTTCTTCGTAATTCGTTAAAGTAACAGGACGCTTGCAATATTCTTCAAACACTGTAAAAAAAATTTACTAAAAATTATACAAAATAACACAAATTACCACATTCCTGAGTTAATCCAGGTCCACACGGAATTGTGTTAAATTTTACAAGGAAATATTTTGTTCAATTTTGTTTGTTCAATTTCAATCAATGTTTGTTCAAAAAGTTTAATTTTTCAGCGTGTAAAATCCTGACACAAAAAAATGTAAAATACTTCCACCAATTTTTGTACTTATTGATACAATTTAGTAAAAAATTAACACATTTATAATTAAAATTTTTAATATTTCTTTATTTCTATTGTAAATTTTACACGAATTTATGTACATAAGTTATTACAAAAATACAGTAAACTTGTTTCTTGATAGAAATGTGGTATTGAAATGAATTTAACTCCAAATATTGGTAGCCCCACAATTTATTCTTCATTTAAAATTTTAAATTTCTTTGATCAGTAAAACTTTATCGTAAGTAGGTATTCATCGCTTCTAAGTCGTCATCCTGACGCGTCATCTCTAGGTATCATTTTTCATCGACTGCAACTGCACTGTAAAATAATTAAAAAAATTACCTTACATGCAAAGACAAACTTTTTGAAACTTACCTTATTCTACGTAATCCTAATTCTCGTATTGGAAACTGATGGCGTTTACTTTTACCCAAATCGTACTTTCTTTGTTGAAGGTTGAATTTTACTTGAGTGGATATAATCGTCCATACTATATTTAAACAGAACACCACATCAGCATTGTTTAAAATAATTAATAAATTTGATCTAAATCTAAATTTTAAGCACATGTTTACCAATAGGGTGCATATTTTATATTATTTTGTTAAGCAATATAATACTTACTTGCTAGTAACATACACAAATTTCTTATTATTTAAAACAACTGGAGATGCTGGAGATATTAAACATGTGCTCGATCTAGGTATAATCACGCGTGGTAACTGGTACCTAACGTCTGTTCTGTCGCATTTGTTCCACCTACAACCCACATTCTTGTCGGAGAATCACACATTTACACAATAACGTGTTAAAATAATCATTTTTATCCGTAAGCAGAATATTGTGTAAATTTTTACAGAGTGTTGTGTTACAAATTAACAGAAAGTTACAAAGCTAAATTTACACATCGAATATAGCGGTTTACACATCGAAATTTCTAAGAGCGTACTCTCTCTACTGCAGGGCGCCAGACGTTGTATGCGCTTCTTCTAGTTATGAGCAATGCTATTGTAGGTTGGTGTCTTGACAATGCTCGGTATCGTTGTTGGCAATGTGCAACCGATGAGACAAATCCCGTAATGGGTAATGTCGAAACTCGAGTCTTGCTTTAACACGATCCTTGTTTTTTGTCAAACCATCGGCATTCTGCATCTCCTGGAAGATGACAATTACTGCAGATTGGTGTCCAAAAAAGCTTTGGCTGAGTATATATGAAGGAGAAAGTATCCATCTTAAACAGATGGATCAATCGACTGAAGCCATTTTACCTTTTGTTTTTTTGTTTTACTTTACTGTTGTTAGATACGAATTCTTACAAGTTGTGGAGATAGTGTAAGAATACATACACTTAGAAAATTGTATTGTGAATTTATTTAGAATTCTTAATAATTTATTCAGAATTTTATTAAAAAACGCGATTGCAGGTCTTACAAATGATTTAACTAGAAGTGGCTGCCTAATAAATATTGGTATGCCTTCATGTCAAATTCTTCAGGATTTCCTGATAAATTCAGCAAAAAGTAACAATAGGTTATTCGCTCTCATACAAATAAATTAACAAGCCTTTCTGATGATTTCACAGTAAGTACCAGTAGATTATTCGCTCTTATACGAATAAATTAAAAAAATTCTTGATAATTCTACAGTAAGTTGCAATAGGTTATTCGTCCTGTCCCGCAGTGCCGCCTCGCCCAGTAAGACGTCTAGTAGTATTTTGAGTTTGTGATTGATTATTTTCTTACAACCAATAGCCAATGTAATATAGCACTATTAAAAATTGATAAAACAATGCCAGTAATTCAATATTGGAAGACACTCGCCGGCGTGTAGCCTCGCGCGGGACTAAATTGACATCCCATCCCGCCCGGGACTATACTGGCATCCCGTTTCAAGCGGGACTGTATATTTCGTCCCGTTCCGCCCCGTCTCGCAGGACGGATTTTGCTCATTTCGCATTCTTTTCTAGTAATTACCAATAGATTATTAAATTAAATCTAATAAATTGACCAAAGCTTCCTGATCATTTGACAGTAGTAGTCTAGTCAAATTAGACGAAATAGCGGAAGTAACCGATAGCAAGCTGCAGTGCATTCAAATTGTCGACAATTTTTTTGAGCTCACGAATGTGTTTGTTGCTTTTGCAAATTTCCCGACTCGAAGGCACGAAAAGTGTATTTTGACCGGGAGATACTGACACAAAATTCGAAGTCATTTGTTACAAGTATGGCGACCGCTCAGTGGTCAAATTAGGTAAGTAATAAACAAAAAATAATGGTCGTAGCACTGGTCGTCGGGGCGTAATCGCAGGGTAATTAATTAAACTTGTCGGAAAAATTACAGATTTGAAACGATTTGTTACACAAAAATTTTTATATTTTCCGGTTGTCAATAAATAATAAACCCTGCGTTAACGAATGCCATACTTTTATGGTGGGGCTTAGGACCCGCCATACCAATTAAAACATGTGAATTTGGGTGAAACGTGGTTATTTACGATTTCCGTCGGAAGTTAACCTCCGATCAAAAAAAGTTGTATCGAGATATTGTAGGTATTAAAAAGATCTACAACATTTATATATATAATTTTTCACATAACCTCAAATTTTCCGAGAAAAATTGAAAAATCCGTGTTTTTAATTTTTTTCTCCCACAAAAATTAATTTTTTTTTCATTAAATTTAGAAGAAACTTGCCTTTTTGTGTCCTAAAAAAACTGTAATTTTTTTGAATAAAAATATTTATTTTTACAATTTATATTTATTAAAAACCGAAAAACTACCCTTATCTTAAAGCGAAAAATCTCATATTAAAAGTCAATTGTTTTGAACTGAATATACGGGGGATTTATTTGTTCAAATGTCTACAGTTTCTTTGAGACACGGAAAGGTAAGTTTTCTCTAAATTTCATTTAAAAAAAATCAATTTTGTGGGAGAAAAAAATTAATAACAAAATATACGGTTTTTTGAATTTTTCTCGGAAAATAAAAGTTGATTACTGTTGATTGATTAATATTGATTACTGTTTTTTTTTAATTAATTTTACCTATTTTAGATGTTTTGTGCATAGTTTTCTTTAATAAAAACACGAAGTTTTATATATTTCTTTCTTATTTATGAAATTGACAATTGACAAAATGACAATTGCTTATGTTGCAGATATCGTATTTGCGGAGCTGGACATTTGAACCTGTTGAACGAGGTCTGTTAAACGCGGCCGTTTGAACGCCTAACCGTTTGAACGCGAGAAATGAGATACAATTGCACCTCTCTCATAATGCAGTACTGTCTCGGTAATCCGAACACACGCTAATCCGAACACACCCTAATCCGAACAAAATATCCAGTAATCCGAACACGAGAAAAAAAACTTAATAGTCCGCATAAATTGTTATAATTACAACCAGTGGCGTAACAAGGCAGCTGCGGGCCTGTGTTTCTGACCCAAGCGGAGCCCCCCAAATGGAATTGGGGACGAAAAAAAAAACCTACTCTTATTTTTTTCGGTATTTTGTTAAATTGCTATATAAGGGTTACAGTTTATTTGTTTATTACTGTAATCGTTACCAGATGGGAAGTTTTACTTTGGCGGGTGCGTTTAATCTCTCTTGATGGCGCTTCAACTTCAATTCAACAAAAGACGAAACAGACAGTAAATATATTTTATATTTTAAATACTTAGGTACATCAAAAATGTGGCAGATAAGTTATTTTGAAAAAGTGTCGCATATTTTCTGGTTTTATTGGTGCTTTCAATATTTAGTGCTAACAAATCACAAAAATTTGAATTCGCATTAAATCAGTAAACATTTTTCACAATTCCGGGAATAAAGTGCTTACTTTAGTCCCGCAAAAGCGGGAGTTACTTTCTTCCCGCGCCATTATTGCGCGCTATTGATCTGAAATTTTGCATATGGCTTCTAACGACAAATCGCTGATATGTTATTGTAACGGGGGTAAATTTTTTGCTCAGTTTTTCGATATCTAGCGCCGTTTTCGAGTTATTGCAATTTCAAAATCTCAAATTTAGTTATTAAGCAATGTAATTCAGCATTTTCAGCGAAATTGTGAAAAATAGTATATACACCTTGCGACTAAGATTCTTTTCATCCCGTGTGCAATTTTTGCACTCGGCTAACAGCTCGTGCAAAAATCTTCGCAACCGGGATGAAAAGTAGCACCTTAGTCCCATGATGCATAATATACTATTATTTTTTTGGTCGTGATAGCGAGCGGGACCTTTTAATGTCCGGGCCCTTGTTCGATCGAACACATCGAACACTGGTAGTTACGCCACTGATTACAACTTAGTTGAGTTCGGATTATAACTATTTGTGCAGAGTACTGAGTTTTTCTTCTTTTGTTCGGATGAATGGAGATATGATTAGCGCGTGTGTTCGGATTAGCTTGTGTTCTAATTACCGAGACTGTACTGTATTTAAATATTACTATTTCTTAAATTATTATTTAAATTATTTAAATTTTATTAAAATATAATAAAGACGTTTGAACGCAGAGACGTTTGAATACGAGAAATTGCAACCTCTCTCAACGTATGACTTTATTATGACCAAATTAGGGACCGACCGTCCATGAATTTCGTAAAGGTTTGGGCGAAGGGGTGTTAATTAATTATTCATAATCGTTTAGAATTATTGCATGTAATTAATTACAAAGTTGCGAATATCACAGTGTCAAGTGCACATCGAGGAAGGTCACCCCCTTTCTACTAGCACATTTTGACAAGTTGGACTGGACTAGGGGGATATTTTTAATGAGTACAGGTTTCGGTTGAGAAATGAGGCTCCTTTTCTTGGCTTGGAGTTGATCGATTTCTTTGTGCGCTACTTCCAGTGCTCGTCTAGCCACTTTGCCGATTTGCCGGGTGGCGTCCCTTTCGTTTGGAGTCATCCTGTCGGCTGCCTTTTCTATGTGGGCTTGATTGTCTTCGATTTTCTGGTTTAACTGGGTGATGTAGTTTTCCATTACAGGAATTTGATCGTCGATGGATAATCCTGCCGGGTGGCTTGTCTTAATCTTTGATTTTCGTCTCGTCATGATTTCAGATTTTGAGGTTATGTTGACACGTCTTACTTGGATGACGGTTCGTCACTAACAAACGCACTGTAAATTTATAAATCGACGGAACGGAAGTTTTGCGCATGGGTAGAGGTGATGAATGAAATAATATTATTTCAAATATTACAATAAACAATCACAAAATACCATAATATATTTAAAATATTTAATATTTAAAAAGCAATTTAGAATTGACCTCAAAACTTGGAAAAAGTAAACCTGTCAAAATTCATACTTAAAGAAAATAATAAACATACGATTCACAAGTCCGTGTCGCATCGTAACACGAATCATATGACGCTTGTTGATTGGTCGGACGCAAGAAACCTACTGTAAGAGATGAAAGTTGGCCAACTCTTCCGTTACACTTCGTTTCACTTACGTTACGTCATGCGTCTAGGTTCATTTATAAACAAGAGTACCTACATACATTTTATAGTTCATCTTTTTGCAGTGCGTCTACGTTTACAGTACGTCAAACTATAAATCCAGCTTTAGTCGATCCTTACCACGATTAAATGACTAAATATTAGGGTAAATCCAAGATTTACCGTGATTGCGTTTGTCAAAACCGACCCTCCACACCCTTCGCTCCGGTCCCGTTTGGGCCGTTTCGACAAAGGCTGTACTCAACATCGCCACTCCACTAGATAAACCGAATACTCCCGTTAAACCGTCAACACCCGTTAAACCGCAAACACCTATTAAACCGCAAAGCAATCTGGAGAAACTCATCGAACAACGTGCCCAACTAGCCCGTGATCTAGCGGAATTAAATTCAAAAGCCAGCGACCTGGACGACGAAATTGATAGCCTAGTAAGCAGTTCCTCACCATCATCACCCGAAAGGGTTGATGAAGAAGAAGAACAGTTCGACGACTTCACCACGACTGGAAAAGGAAAGAAATGAAAAGGTCGCCCAAATCTTCCCGGTGAAACTGAAAGGAAAATCTCCAACACAACCCGATTCTTCCCCATCCAACCTATCGAGCCAAGCATTCCGAATAGTTGGGAAGACATCGAGGAAGTTGATATGGACGAGCAGGCACAAGCTACACCCACCGAAGAAGTCCGCGTCATCGAAACCGCACCGATGGCCGTTACAGAACCCACTTGTACAGGTCAGCCAGCAACAACAACTTCAACAGGTCCGGCCCAGTCCTCCAGTTCAAACCAACAAGCCACGCCCACAACCAATGGAAAGCACGAACGCGTCCCCCCCATCACCTAAAGGAGGTCGCCAGATGGCCAGAGATTAGAACCGATTTCAAGAAAATGAAAATCCAAACAAAGAAGATATCAAACGTAGCAGAAGGACTCGCAATTGTCCCATCATCCTTCAATGATTACAGGGCGATCAACAAGTACTTCGAAGCCACACTCGATCCAGCTAAAGGTGGTTACTTTTTTTATCAAATCCACACCTACAAACCCCTCAGAGTGGTCATCCAAGGAATCCATCAAGACGTGCCACTAAATCACATAGAAACCGAACTCACAAGCCAGGGACTCAAGGACTTCAAAGTAGTCAGGATGCATAAAGGACGAACGAAAAAACCTATGCCTTTGCTATTGGTCACGCTAGCAAACACCCCGGCGAATAAAAAGATATACACGTTCACTCACATACTGGACATCAACGTCAGTATAGAAGCTCCACGTCGCAAATTTCGTTCTGCGCAATGTCACCGATGCCAAGGATTCGGTCATGTTCAACGAAGCTGTCGTGCAGCGGAGAAATGTGTCAAATGTGCAGGTCTTCACCTGACAACGTCATGCACTAAACCAAGGGACGCTCCAGCAATGTGCGTAAATTGTGGAGGCGCGCATCCAGCAAATTATCAAGGATGCCAAAAATTCCCGAAGTTAAGATCAAAAACGCCCACCAATAACGGCAAGCCAACACACAACAACTTACCTCGGGAATACCAAGGGGCTCCAACGAACCCCAACGTCAACTCGATTACACCAGAAGCCATAGCAACCATTCTGGCACAGTTGTTGATCCACAACATAGATGGAAATGTGGTCTCAAGCATCATCGATAACCTGAAACAACAATTCAACATTCCAACAACCAGATAAAGAAGCGCTCAGCACGCTCAAAAAAGAACACGATGAATTTTCAACTTTTGCCTCCCTTACGCAACAGCAAGCAGCTCAACGTACAACGTTTTACCCGAATATTACTTATTCGTTAAACTTCATACATCAAGGAAAAATAACAAACCGTCGAAAGAAGTGTGGGACGATGTCCCGGTATTCTGCACCAACATTCAAAATCTGATCTGATCTGACGTATCCAGTACGTCTACGTTTGCAGTCCGTCAAACTATAAATCCAGCTTAACAGTTCCCGGGTAATTAATTGAATGAAGCAATAACAGATACTTTTGAAGGCAATTTACTTGGGCAGTTGACCGTTGCCCTAATTTTGGAATAAGTTTGTAGAAACTGTCTCATGTTACAGTATACCCCTCACATTAATTAAATGCCATATTTATTATTAGGTTACCAATTTTATAATTTAATTTGATATTTTTTATTTATAGTTTTTCAAATAAACAATACACTGAATATTTAAATTAATTTTTTTATTTAATTTTATATTTTTATTTGCCAGTTTTTCAAATAAACTATACATAAGTGACATTTAGCATTTAGAGTGGTGCAATTCTGCAATTGCATCTAATTTCCAAATGGACATCCAAATGTCCTAAGACCGTCCGTCGCATTTGATATCTAATAAATTGTTTGCATTTATTATTATTATCATCATCAGCTAATACATTCTCAATAAAATATCGCTATCTTCTTTGAGATTTACAAATCCTTTTATTGGAGTGGATTAATCCCCGTATTACAAGGTGGTCAGTTATTGCATTATTTTTATTTTATTTTCTTTACCTTCTGTCCGTTTCTTCCTCAGTTAGGTCCTTCTTACATAATTTTTACAGTCTCGGATGATTCACGGCCCTCTTTACCACATCCCTCCATCCTTGCATATCAAGAGTATCAAGCACCCTTTCCGCACAGCCGTCGATTCCCATCTCTCTCAAATCACGCTTTACTTGATCCAACCATCTAATCTACTATCTCCAGGTTTCCATTCTCGGATCTCATGACGTGTACCAACCATCTAATACGTTGCGACTTCACATATTTGACAATATCTTCTCCATCGTTCAATTTTGTGATCTCGTGATTCATCGAGGCCCTCTGTTATCCGTCGCCCTACTTCTTTGGTCCCAATATCCAACAACTGTCGTTAAAATAATGTTCATTTTTACAATTCATTTAATACAGTGTAGCGAAATAAGAGACCTTGTACATATAACGAAAATCCATATTTTGGAAGAATAATCAGCTCGAAAGCCAACCACACATTTTCTTGTAGCCATTTTTCTTGTAGCAATAGATTTCCGGATTTCCGGAAAATTTGTGTGAAATTATAGTTTTCTATAAATTATTAAGAATCTAACCAATGCATTTTCCGTCGCAAATCATTATTTTGTTTATTCACAATAGGTTAGTAATCGATACATTTCTGATTTTTAGTAAAGCCTGCATTACACTCTTTGGCCAACGGTCAAATATTTGACCTATTTTGCAAATTATTGACACCAAATAGTGTAATGACCAAATAAATTTGGCTAAAACACGCTTGGTAAATATTTGGTTGTTGTTTTCCACAACAATTATTTACCTGTTTGCCAAACAGTGTAATGTGCCATGTGCCAAACATGCCAAAAATAAAATTTAACAGATTTGCCAAATTTTTTGTTTGGCACTACTAGATGTTTTATACAAGCAAATACTGCCAAATAATTTCAAATATCAAAATGGCAAATCAAGAAATTTCTGAAACTTTAGAGTTGAGCTCATCTTCGAATACTTTGTTGAAAGCAAAAAGAAACAGAAATAAAGTGTCGGTGGAATGGAAAGATGAATCCATAGCAAAATTAATTTCTGCTGTTGAAGTGCGGGATTTATTGTGGAATGCTGAACATGAAAACTATAAAAATCGAAATTTACGAGACGCAGAATGGCAAGAAATGTCAGAAAATATTTTTAACAATGAATATGAAGCCCCTCAATTGATTGCGAAATGGAATAACCTTCGTAGGTATTCAATTTATATCTTATTATGCAAAGAGGAAGAAAACAAAATCTGGTCAAGGAAGAGAAACAAAGAAAGTCTTGTGGAAGTACTACGACCAATTGATGTTCATCGCTGCAGCCGAAGAGCGGCAATCTACACGGTCGGAATCAAATTTGGATTTGGGAGTATTGGAAAGTGACAGCAATGAAGAAAGCACTTCAAAGTCATGGGAAAAAGGCCATATCAAAAAACGGCGTAAATTAGCAGAAACGCCGATTGACAACTAAAAATCAATAGCTTTGGAGGGTATGCAACTAGCATTAAAAAAAAAATGAATGAAGTTGACAGTTTTGAAGTGTTTGGCAATTTCGTGGCAGAAGAACTGAGAAAAATTCCAAATCCTAAATTGGCAAACAAAACAAAAAGAAAAATTGCACGCTTCGTATTGGATTGTATGGACGAAATGGATTCTGAATTGGAAAACCTTTAATGTTATTACATTTGATTATATGCACAAGCATATTTTTGATTTATTTTTGCGCTTGTTGAAAAAATAAAATAAATAATATGCGAAAACTATTATACTTACTTTCATATATTCGCCTTTCAAAACTGTGTATAAGAACTTAAAAAAAACTAATCTATATTACTTCTACGGAGTGGCAAAAAAATTGCATATTTGCCATTTATTTGGATTGATTGGCCAAATAGTGTAATATGTTGTCAAATATGTTTGTTCTTTGATGACCAAATAACTTTTTTGTATTGTTTGGGCAAATAATATTTTGCCAAATATTTGACAAAACACCCATATGTGTAATACCCCTGTCAAACAACTTTGGCAAAATCAAAATTTGACAACATTTCTTAAGACAAATATTTGACCGTTGGTCAAAGAGTGTAATACAGGCTTAAGTTGAGAAGAAGTTTATTTGTTACTTTTATATACCAACCAATCAGAAAGCTATTTTGTTTTGCTTTCCAACCTATTATTAATAATAATAATAATAATAATGAAAAACAAATTATTGTTAATAAATAAATTTCTGATGAAGCGATAACCGTCGCTGAAAGCTTAAAAATATAATTTCTACTATATTATTTAATTTAACTTGTTATTTTGAAGTTTTAATGTTACTATATTCTCACACGTTAAGATTTATATATTTAAATAAATATTATTGTTGTTGTGAATAATGTTAATCTCTCTCTTTTAGTATAGAAATAAACTAAAACATGTTTTTTAATAATTATTGTCTTTTTTAGCATTCATCTTATCTGATTTGGGTTACGACGTTTGGTTAGGAAACTCTAGAGGAAGTAAATTTTCAATTGCCCATGTTTCAATTCCCCCAGATAGTGACGAGTTTTGGAATTTTAGGTAACTGAATAAAATAATTATTCACATAGGTATTATTACATAAAAGTAAATAGAATAATATAAAATAGCTATTTATGCAACAATAGATAAAAGTGATACTTTTTATAACCCAGGCGTGAAGAAAATGCATATAATAAGTTGTGTTAGTAAACTTTTATATATCAATATTATTCAAATGTACAAATTTCAACTGTTGCAAATTACTCATTAAAAAGTTCAGAAAGTGCGAAGTGATCAGAATTATTAACAAAGAAATAAACCCAAATAAAGCACCAGGCTTTTTTGATCTTATCACTGGCGTAATTCTACAGGAGGTAAGCAGTAATTTCATCAAAACTCTCACTCAAATTTTCAGTGCCGTTATCAGAATCAATCATTTCCCTAGCCAATGGAAGGTCGCCCAAATAGTTATGATTCTCAAACCGGGTAGAAAGTCGATTATGTTAAATTATACAGGCTAATAAGCTTGCTACCTGTACTGCCTAAAGTTCTCGAAAAACTCCTATTGCAATGATTACGACCCATAATAGAAGAAATTCAAAAAATATAAGAATAATACAATACGTAGAAAATCAAAATTCAAAAAATTTAAAAAGGAGACAATTAACACATAACAGGTCTGGATTAAGAAAATTTGAAAAAATGAAAAATTTTCATTTTTTCAAATTTTCTTAATCCAGACCTGTTATGTGTTAATTGTCTCCTTTTTAAATTTTTTGAATTTTGATTTTCTACGTATTGTATTATTCTTATATTTTTTGAATTTAACCATAAATACATACTAAAAACCACAAATTTACTTAAAATTTTTTATTTTGAGTTCTTTTTCATAATAGAAGAACATAAACTGATTCCTAACCATCAATTTTGATTCCGAAACAAGCACGGAACCATCGAACAAATGCACAGATTGGTCAGAAAAATCAATGGGGATCTTGAAACGAAACGATTTTCCTCAGCGGCTTTTCTTGATATCAGCCAGGCCTTCGACAAGGTATGGTACAACAGATTGTTTTACAAACTAAAGAAAAATCTTCTTTACCACCATTATCTAATCCTTAAATCATATCTAACCAATAAAAATTTCTTCGTTAAACATGAATCTGCACTGACCGATCTTCATCCTATCCAGTCAGATGTGCCATAAAGGTATAAAGAAGTATTCTAGGTCCCATCCTTTACTTGTTGTACCTACACACTTGACTTACCAACATCAAGCTCTACTACAGTAACGACATTTGCAGATGATACTGCAATACTATCATCCCACGAAGATTTTGCAAACAAACTTAAACATTATCCAGAAGTGGCTTGAAAAGTGCCGTATTAAGCCTAACGAAACTAAATTGGTGCATGTGACTTTCACATGCAAATAATTACATATTATTACCACAAGCGACGGATGCTAAGTACCTCGGCATTCACCTTGACAGAAGACTTACTTGGCGGAAACATAAATGTAATAAACGCCAACAGCTTGGAATCAAATTCAGCCAGATGTATGCGATCATAGGCCGAAATTCACAACCCTTCCATGAAAATAAACTACTACTCTACAAGGCAATAATCAAACCAATCTAGACTTACGGCATCCAATTTTGGGAGGCTCGGAATGCTGAATCCAATCCATGCACCTCGGTACATATCGAATGTTATACAACGCGATATTCCTATTATAGTGTTCACTGGAACACTTCGAACATGTCTTTCTTTTCTTTCATTAATATAAGTTAGTTATCGTGTGATAGATTGCTGTATGAAAGAGTTAAATAAACAAAATTCATATTCTATGGGGAATTCATATTCGTTGCGGCGCTGACGTTGGAAGCCAAAAAAAAGGCAGCTAGGCAAAACAACTAGTTGGTACAAATCGCATAAATTATGGCATTCCTAAACGCGAAAAAAGCTAAAAAAAAGAAGCTCATTGGTATACTGCGAGGAACAAAATCGTTGGCAAATTCACGACTGCTCCCCCCCTCATTAATGTTAGTTCGGCACGTCCCTGAACTCCAAAGAATTCCACAGGAATTCCAAACCATTGTATACACAATATTGTGGATATTTACTCCTTTTCTAATAGTACACAGAACAGAAAACTATTTGTGAAAATTAGTATGCTAGTTACGATTTGTTTTCGTGCAAATCTCGCAAGTCATAAATTTTATCTAACAGCTGACAAAGATACTGAATAACCATGGGCTGCTATTGGACCTTGACCTGCGTATATGGGCAATGCGAGTTCTAACTTAGGAAAAAAAATCCCGCAAGTGAAACTACTGTATCTAAAAGTACTAGACTGTGATAACGCGAACCATTCCATGCAAGTTTACAATTCTTTGTAAGTTGTCAGAGTTAACATCGAAGGGTGGCGAATTTTATCCGGAGGAACGGCCGAAGGGGAGCATTCATTCTGCTTTAGACGTTGCGTTGTCCAAAAGAGTCGCGTCTCGCGCGCCTGTGGTAGTATCTTATTTGAAAGTATTGCTTATGTGTAAATATCGAGATTAAGTTATGTGAAAATTTATCTTACTTTCGATTAACGCACAAGTGCGCATAAAAATAGTGTTACGCACAACTACCAAACTTCCGTTTAATGCGCAAGCATGCGTACGTACAATGTTACGCAAGATTATCGAAATTACGTTTTTATGCGCGAGTATCTGTGACGCGTAATTCTGTTAAATATTGGATATTGATGTCGTGAAGTCACGATGATTTATATATGCTTTAATTACCTTACCGTACAACTACCAAACTTCCGTTTTTTTGCTTAAATATCTAAGTGTGAGAAGCACCAATAACTCACTCGCAAAAAGAGCCACACTATGGAAACCAGGGGAAGATAGAGCGAGGGGCAGACCCAGAGTGCGATGGTGGGACCAGGTATCAGACGATCTGAGAACAATGAGAGAAAACAACTGGATAACAAAAGTACATGATCGGCAGACATGGAGAAACGTAGTCGCGAAGGCCAGCACCCATAGGTTTTTATAAGGTTATGAGTATAATCGTGCATTGTGAGTAGGACACTAAAGCAGTGAAAATGAATTATATTATACAGTGGCGGAACTACCGGGGTGCGGTGGGTGCGACGCACGCGGGCCCCCGGCTTAAAGGGCCCCCAGGAATTTAAAATAATATAACAAGTAATGTTAAAAAATAATAATAAAATAATGCAGAAAAGGCCGGTTTTACAATAGTCGGATAAACCTGGTATAAACTTAGTATTACCATTATTACCAATAATAATGCAGTGTTTTCACTAAATTTTCTAAATCAAATTCTGATATTTCCAGGTTTTCCCTGACCAAGAATAACAATTTTTCATCACATTTCGATAAATCAGAAAATAAATAGGTAAAAAAATCTTAATTTTAAAATTAAATTAAAACCAATAATTTTTTTTTAAACAAAAAAAATTTTTAATTAAACAAAATTAATTTTTAAATAAAAATAAATTCAATTTTAAATTTAAAAACATTTTAAAATAAAAAAAAGTTTTAATTAAATTTATTATTTTGATTTATTTTTTTAAAATTGATTTTAATTAAGTTGTTTATCTTAAATCTTAAACTCCCTGACTTTTCCAGATTTTCCAAATAAGGGGCACCCTGCAACCTTGTAATTGTTATACCAGGAATAACGTTATACTATGTTTTTCAGATTATTCTAAATTTGGCACTTAATCTTGTTTTATTATTTGTTTATCTTAAAATTGTGGTTATATTGTATTTGAGTTATTTATTATTTTCTTTCATTTTAGTCTTTTTTAAAAACAGGGCCCCCGTTAACAACTTTGCACACGGGTCCCTTAAGTATTTGTTACGCCACTGATATTATAATATGTATTATGGGGCCTAATCCTCCCCAACAAAGGGATATGTATAATCCCAGATAGGGATAGCAAAATTCTAAAAAGAATGTACAGCTGATAATAATAATAATAATTCTAATAATAATAATAATCTAAGTGTTACGTTCAGTGACGCAGGCAAGGGTTTGTCAAAGCTAAGTTTGACTACGCATCCAATCTTCCTTATGAAGAAAAATGCGACGGTGCTTACTTCCGGACAATAAGTACGGAAAATCTCGAGGAGAGAGTACCAATTTAATTTTATAAGTGTAATAAATTTTTTGCAATAAATGCCGATTCTGCCAACATCTTTGCAACACTTCATTTTTTATCTAATTGACCAGCATTTTAATATGAATATCATCAGGTCATGGTGTTTTCATGCTAGCTAAATTAGGGATAATGTTTTATCATAAAGTGACTTAGAAATAATAGTGCGTATTGGCAGGGTGCGAAGTGCATAGTGGGGGTATTAAAACAGACGACAGCGTACGCGGTGGACAAATTGTGCAAAAAAAGTGGCAACTTCTCAAGTTGTCCTATGTTACCAGTGTAAATTGAACATTTTAAAACAGCTTTTTTTCGTATAAAAATCGATTTTACAGCAAAACTTTTTAGAGAATTTTTGTTGCAAATTTCATGGTCTTTAATTTTTAATTTTAAATTAAAAAGAAAATTTTTTAATAAAAAAATAACAGTTTACTGCAAAAATACAATGGAAAATTTATAACTACCGGTGGCGTGATGTGGTGGCGCTGATGTTCGCCATGTCCTTACCGATGGATCAATTAAGGTCCGGATAATTACCAGCCTTCATGGGACGATGGGACCAGGTATACTGTATTATCAACGGCTACCGATTCGCTAGCCAAAATAGATCCCGTATTTCACGGGACGAAGTGATGAATTATTTGTCACTTAGGGCCGGTTTCACCAACTCTGATTAAATCGTTGTTGAAACGTTGAAACCTAAAATTAGCCTAAAGGTTGATAATGAAAAATTGCAAACCGATTTATTAACTAAACAATTATTATAATAAAAAATAAATTTTATTATAGGTTTATTAGTTTAAATAATTTATTATAAAAATTTTTTTTTATACTTTTTGAAAATCGTCTACTGCTGTATTTCCAAAAGTAGATCATTTTATTTAGGCTATGTATGTTCAAAATGTCAACAGTAGCTATACCTTTTACTATATAAATTGAAAGAAATGCGCATGTACCGACCGTTAACCGTGATTAAACTCTAAACTATTCGGTCGATTAGTTTGAAGGCTGTTTAACCATGATTTACCTGCTTTAACCATGATTTTTTTTTTTTTTTTCGCTTATAATTTTTTTTTTCACTTATAAGCGCCAACAAACACTTTTCGCCCGTTCGATTTGGCACTTTTGCGCGCTTTCAAATGCTTAGGCTCTGCCCACTTTAAAAGCTTGATTCGCTTTTTCGAGCTTTTTCATTTTAGGTGGGTCGACAAAAGCGTGGCGCTGTGGTGGCAAAATTGGACATGAATTTGAATTTGAATTTGAATTTAAATTTAAATTTATTTGCTTTAAAGGTTATATACGCATTATACACGTTTGCTTTTAATTGTTTTACACTTTTGTGACATAACACAACGTGACTCTTTTATTTATAAAGTGTATAATTATTATTGTTGAATGGAAATAATCAAAATATGGAGAACACCGTGAATATGATTGTAACCCCAATGCGGCAACTAATTATTTTATAAATGTTGGGAAAATTAACCACCGCAGCAATAATCATCGTATTTTCTTCATGGACCATTGCTAATATATGTTTAATTCTCATTCACAAAACGAATAAATTGTTTCATAATAATTATTTCGCTTACTTATTTTCTTATATACTAATTAAATAAGGTAGGTTAAGTATCACCAGTATCACCTTCAAATTTTAAATTTCACTTTAAAATCATTAAAAACCCCGTTCGGTTTGGAAACATGTAGACACGCCGTTTTCCAAATCGAACGAATATTTCACACGCTTTTTGCGAAAGCGAAAAAAGCGTTGTAAGTGCCAAATCGAACGCGCCCTAAATAGATGGTGGAACACTCTTTTACATTTAACCGTGATTAACCCCAACTAATCATGATTAAAGTATTTAACCAGAGTATGTGCAACCGGTGTCAACGTGAATTTTTACCCCTAGAAATTTTACCCCCCTAAACCTAAACCTAAACTTTTACCCCGGTAAAATATCCCTAGTGAAATTTTACCCCCGGTAAAATATCCCTAGTGAAATTTTACCCCCTGTAAAAATTCTTTAGGGGGTAAAATATCCCTAGTGAAATTTTACCGGGGGTAAAATATCCCTAGTGAAATTTTACCTGGGGTAAAATATCCCTAGTGAAATTTTACCTCGGGGTAAAATTCCCTAGTGAAATTTCACTATGGAATTGTAAGGGGACCATTAATTACGTGAGGCTTTTAGGGGGGGGAGGGGGTTAAACCAAATCTCACCAGGGGGGAGGGGGGGGTCGAAAAATCACCAAAATCGCCCCCGTCTGAACAGATAAACACGTAAAGACTTTACAAAACTCTCGTCTCGTTTCGTGGGGTCATGGGCATCACTACTATACATGATTTAGCCCAAATATAATATGTATATACAGGGTGTCCCCGTGGCCGTGAAGAACAACTGAGGTGGTGATAAAGGACACTTTTCTAATACAAATTTTGCCTGCGTCTCCGTATACGCTTAGGTTAAGTGTTGGCCACTTTAATAAGCACGTGTACATGAAACTAATTTCATCTGATTCACTCACTAGATGGCTAAGGGGGGGGGCCGAAGTATGATACTATGTACCAACCAAAAATTTATATTATAAATATTGAAGTTGATAATTTTTCTGGAACTACGAATTACTTAGAAAACAGTCGAATGAGAAGTGATACAGTATGGGCAACAGAAGTTGAGCTACATTTTACTGCGGCATTTATTGGATTAGATTTGTATTCATATACTTCTACAAATAATAATAAATCATTCGATTGGATACGTTTCCCCAGTACACTGCAATTATTAAACGAACCCGATTACCAGAAGCCAGCTTTGTATTTAAACCATAAAAATGTAAATCATTTTGAGGTCGTAGTTAAGGTAAAAAACTAGCCTATGATTAAGGAAAAAAATGAGAGTTGATCTTCAATTGATGTAAACAATTTTATTTGAACAATTTTTTTTTAATTTAATAAAAAATATTATTCTTAATAGTCCACTTAATTTAAGTATTTGCCTTGCTTTTTGATACAGGATAATTTTTAACGTCGGTGAAATTTTACCTCCTTGATAAATATACCCTAGTGAAAATTTACCCCCCTGGGGTAAAATATTCCTAGTGAAATTTTACCCCCGGTAAAATATCCCTAGTGAAATTTTACCGGGGGTAAAATATCCCTAGTGAAATTTTACCTCGGGGTAAAATATCCCTAGTGAAATTTTACCCCGGGGTAAAATATCCCGGGGGTAAAAATTCACGGTTACACCGGCCCTTAATTTTGTATCGAAAAATTATTTTATCCAACACCTCTGTCTTATGAAGGCATAATAATGCCAATTTTACATATCTTATGGGGTCTATAAAACACTAGTTACTTATATGTAAATTATGAGTACACCTACTACTTACTAGTTTTCATAATTTAAATTTGATATTTTAAAACGTAAAATGTCAAAACTTTTAATTACATTTTAAACTATTATAACGAGATATTGGATAAAGCTTAGTATTACACACGTGTCTTAACAGCAAATAAGTTACTCAAGAAAAATTAGCCACTCGAGCAAGCTCTCGTGGCTAAACATTTCTTTCGTAACTTATTTGCCTTATAAGACACTTGTATAATAAATAGCTATTAATTTTAATTCATAACTCATAATGCATGCCAAGTGTGTCGACATTATCTTTTAGATTAGATAATAATACCAACCACTGTAACTACTGAATTTCGCCGAAACATTAATTCCAAATTAAACTTCCTTATTCTATTTTTGTGTTTACGTTGTCTTATGTATTTCTTTTCAGATGTAATTAAATGTTCAGCGAGCTTACCGACGACCCTGAGCGAATTCTTGAGCAGACTGAGCAGCCGGCAATATATCTTTTAGTTTTTTTTTTGAATTTCAACTTCGAGTTTTTTTAATTCTTTAATTTTAATTTTAATTTTTTTTTCTAATATCGTTTTTCGTAGGAAACCCCTACATATCGTGCTTCCACGTTAAAAATAAACCTACAACATTATATTTTATTTATAGTTTTCATGAAATGGGAATGTTTGATTTACCAGCAGTTCTATCGTACATAGTAAATAATACAAATGAAAATGGAAAAATTATATATATTGGACATTCTATGGGAACAACAATGTTTTATGTAATGGCTTCCAAGTTTCCAGAATTTACTCAAAATACCGTTAAAGCTATGGTTAGTTTAGCTCCAGTAGCATTTATGAAGTACATAACATCTCCAATTCGCTATTTAGCACCTTTTGCAAATGATGCTAATGTATGTATACGATTATAGAATACAATGGATACTGATTATGTAGAGTGGTTTGATTTTTATATATTTAAATTTTAGTGGATAGCTAAAACCTTAGGAATACACCAATTTTTACCAAATAATGAAATAATGAAATTTTTATCGTGGGAATGTCGACTTTTAGATATTAGCAAAACGTTTTGTGAGCAAGTAATGTTTTTAATTTGTGGATTTGATAAAGAAGAAATTAGTGAAGTAAGTAAAATTCGGTAAAATTATTATTAAAGTACCTATTATACAGAATGAATACACTTTACATAATTTCAATGGTGATAGAAGACACTTTTCTAAGAAAAATATTTAACAACATTTTTTTTTCTAAATGCAGAACTTCGAGAGTTAAACCTCATTAAAGTATTTTTTTTCAATTCCACCTTTTTTCTTGTATTTTGTTTATCCTTTTGTTTTATTATGCTTAGCGCAATGTATTCATACGATTAAAAAAATGGCCATAGATCATTTCCGGATTTTCGATTTCAAATTGCGTCCCAAGCTCAAGGGTACGGGTAAATTTTCCTCATTCATCGGTATTATAGTAAAATTCTCTTATTCCTTAAGCTGCTTAAAGGTTTACAATATGTTTCAGTCATTTTACAGTACAGGATGTTACAACTATTATTACCAAATTGTTTTTTTATAAATAATTTACTCTTATTGTTTTTTATAGTTATTTCCTTAGATCAGGGTGCTGAATGAGTTAGCCGAACATGGGAAATTAACATGAAAAACTTATTTATGCAAATTCCTGCTTCCCTAATTATTTTAGAGAAAAAATGAAAGACATAAAAATGCATAATAAAATGCATAAATATAAACTACAAATGATAAGACCATTAGATTTCATCTAACTTTTACTTAAAAAGACAAAAAATGCTTTTGAAATAGTTAAAAGTTTCATTTATTGGATTGGCCATGAAAGTTTCCATGGTAATTATTTTGGAAAATATAAATTAAATTGAATTTATTACATGGCCAGTGCGATAAATAAAAATTTTAACAATTTCAAAAGCATTTTTTGATCTTTTAAGTAAAAGTTAGATTTTTTCTCTAAAATAATTAGGGAAGCAAATAAATAAGTTTTTATATGTTAATTTCCTATGTTCGGCTGACTCATTCAGCACCCGGTATATTTTATTTCCTTGATGAAAAATTAATTTATTCACTCGAAAACATAAATAGAAATAACAAAATGTTATTAAATCATACAAATAAATTAATTGATGTGAAGGAAAACTTTATTGTGGCACCAAAAAAAATTGGTTTTTAACTCCCCTTAACATAATATAAGATATAATTAATTATACAGGGTGTCAGCGCAGAAAACCAATAGAAAGAATAATTAATAACATTAGATTTTCAAGCCACCCTCTATGACACAAATAAAAAGACAAGTCTAATTATAACAGAGTTACAAAGTTGCATAGTTAAAAAAATAAGTTAAATTTTCAAGCCACACTCTTTGACACAAAAAATCGATTTATTACAGAAATATACATAATAAAATGTAGATTATTCTTTTGTATGGAGGACAGCAGTCCAATTATGGCGGAAGGACCCTGCACTTGTAGAGTCGTCAAAGAGTCCCCGATGCCTCGTCATAAACCTAGGCGACAGACAAGCAAAGCACCGCTCGAAGCATGACAGGTCGAACGAGGCCTAATCGTGCTCCGCAGATAAATCGGCTCTCCACTCTTCAAAATTTTGAAGAGCATAACTCCAAAGAGCAAGGAAAATCGTTGGTCCATCTTAAGAATGCCAAGATCCCGATAAGAAGGAGTGACGTGGTCTTACCTAAGCTGATCAAAAGAAAAACTTAGACACGAACTCTGCAAGAGCTAAAACCTGCGCCTATATTTTTGCGTGAGAAAACCCTAATATACTTAAACTAGTAAAATGATCTAAGCCACATGTTGATTAAAATTTAACTCACTGTCCAAGACAAGCACCAGACTCCGAACAGAATCCACGACCCTGACGACTTTACCATCAATCGCAACAGATAACAGCAGTACTCAACGCCCTACGCACAAGCCCAGGGTTACCTAACAACAGCAGTACCGACTTCGCAAGATTCAGAGTCAGACCATTCGATAACGACCAAACAAGAACAGATTCGAGATTCGAGAGAGAACAATCAGGATCCACTACTCTCCACAAATCTGCGGAACACCCCGAGAAACAGTCAGTGTCCTGGAAATGCTTCCCGCCAGCTCAACCACCTGGGATATATCATCGAAATAATAACCCGAGAACCACCTACACAGTGACACATCACAACCGCAATGGTGTAGTTTAGACAAAATCCGATCATGCACAACCGAGTCAAAGGCCTTGGAGTAAGTCAAGAAGCATTAATAAGATGACCTAAAAACGATCAACTGATAAGGCAATATCAGAGGTGAACCGCAACAAAGAGGTCGCGGCAGTGCTGTGGTGGGGTCTAAAACCAGACTGGGCATGCGGCAAAACATCGTCGAGTGCAAGGTGCTCACATAAAGCAACCTTGATAAATAATTCCGCTATCTTTGCAAAAGGCGACAAAATACTAATAGGACGGAGATGAGAAAGCTCTAAGGCTAATGGAACCTTGGAACGTGATGCCTTCCAGATAGATGGCACCTCTCCGGTTCTAAAAGAAAAATTCAATACCACTACCAAGCAAAAGAAAGAAATTCCTCAAATTCGTTCAAACAAGAAAGAGTAACTGTAGGCGCCCATGAACTTTAATGCAAAATCCAGAGATGTTCCAAACCACTAGCAAAACGATGTCTTTGATGCAAAGTTTTAAACGCAAACGAGCTACGAACATACAAAGCGACCCTCCGCCACGGGTGGCTCTATCCGATCTAACAATTGTGTAGTTCTGTAGACAAACCAGGTTAGAAGGAAAGTCAGGAGTAAGCCACGACTTGTCAGATATTGCGATGATACTAAAGATTTTTCCGGTTACAAAGTCAGAAAAACTGTGAATATCTGACAGCAAAGATTGTATATTTATGTGAGCTACAGAATAACAAGTAGCATCAGCCGGGCAAAATTCACACTTATAGTGATTCCATGGCGAAGAGGAATCACACGCTGCTTCGTCAACACGGTCTTCCGCAACGGACGACCCCCTAAAAAACTCCCGTGAGTACCGAGGACACTTCGATCATTCGTGACGGGCTCAATTGAAGTCTTAAGCCCAGCTTAAAGATCGGGGGAGTCAATAAAGATAGCCAGAAATTGCTATTGGTTTGGAAACATCAGCTCTGCCGCTAGCTCAGTCCGGTGGTGGTCGTGGTTCTCAAAATTGCAAGGAAATGCTGAATCTGAGTTTAATATAGTCCTGATAGTTTAAGCAAAAAATAAAGATGAATTCCGATTTGAAAAAGTAAAAAAACTTCAACTATTTAGGAACTTTAATAACTCAAAACTGTAACTATACAAATGAGATTAATGCTAGAATTGCTAGAGGAAATAAAAGGGCGAGTAGTTTAATGAAAGTACTAAAATCTAACGACGTATCAACGAAAACAAAAGTGAGAATCTACCAAGCATTAACATAACCAACAGTGACTTACTCATCAGAAACCTGGACATTAAATATGAAAGAACAAGAAGTTCTGAAAAGAAGGGAGAGGAAAATGTTAAGAAGAATCTATGGAGGAAGAAAGATAGGTGAAGATTGGGAAAGAAAAACTAACGACGAAATAATGGAAAAATGCGGACAATCTGAAGTGATAGCAGTAATTAAGTCGAATAGATTACAATGGTTTGGACATATACAAAGACTGCCAAATGATGGAATGACAAAAATCATGCTGAAATCAGAACCAATCGGTAGCAGAAAAAGAGGTAGACCAAGGAAAAAGTGGTTAGATCCGGTGGAGGACGATATAAAGAAATTGAGAGTTGAGAACTGGACAAGAATTGCTCAGAACAGCGAAGAATGGAGATGGGTAGTAAAACAAGCACTGAACGTAAGAGATGAATGGTGTCAAGTGTCTGGGGGGCTGCTGGCTTATTAGTGATAATGTACAGTGGTGCTCTTTTGGAATTTGTAAACTTGAAATAATGAAGTAGAATCATGAAATGAAAAACTTAACGAACTAATGTGTACAAATTTGTAATTCAGCCATGTAGACCACTGACGGTAGACAAAACAACGGGCAACATCGGAAAAATTCACATGTTTTTGATTTTGTGGTAAGTTGTTAGGATACCTACCAGTAGTGTAAAACCAAGTTTGCAGCTTCGAAAGACTTGTGGTAACTTCGTGGTACTCGAAAAACCTCGAAATTTTTCGACTGATTTCAGTTTTTGTCCCGAAACTCCTAAAAGCATGCTTCCTACGGAAAAAGTCACTCCATCCTCTTTTGAAGCTGTGAATATTTCCTACAATTTGAGTCCAACCTCAATTTTTTAGGACCAATAGATCCTAAGATACAAGACTTCAAAAATTGGATTTTTTCCTCAAAATGTTCCAAATTTCAGTTTTTGTCGTCTGTTGGGCTAAATACGAGTATTGGCTGTAATACTGATTATATGAGAAAATTCATTGGATATGATGTTTTAGAGCAGTTTTTCTCAATCAAAACCGGAATCTTTTAGGTGGCCTCATGTGTTGTTGATCCTTAGGATGAGAAGGTGATAGGTGGGGGTTGTCGAGTTCTTCCTCATGTCGTCGATTTTAACGGGGACAACGTTTATACAAGTCTTGCCTCGACATAATTTGCACAAAGCAGAGCACACCAGAACCCTGATTTTTGGCATGAGCAAGTTCCTCCCTTGCGCCATTTGTAAGAAAGAAATTTGAGGAGAGTTTGTGGGACAGGGTCTGTAGGGTTTTGTAAGTGGAGGAGACCTTGGTTGCTTCTTACTCCATCAGTTCCGGTTGAACGGGTCCTTATTCACCCTATAACCACTTCTGCACCTGGTGATACATCCGATAGCTGTGTTGAGCAGCAGATTTTTTGATTTTAGAGTAGACGAGTCAAATGAACCTTTGCGTTGGCTGCACTTCTTAGCCCGATAGTTGACAAAAACTAAAATTTTGAACTTTTTGGGAGAAAATCCACTTTTATGTCTTCTATCTTCGGATCTATTGGAACTAAAAAATTCAGCTTGAAATCAAATTGTAGGAAATATTCACAGCTTCAAAATAAGATGAAATGACTTTTTCCGTAGCAAGTATCCTTATAGGAGTTTCGGGCCAAAAACTAAAATTAGTCGGAAAATGTCGAGGTTTTTCGAGCACCATGAAGTTAGCACAGGTTTTTAGAAGCTGCAAACTTGGTGTTTGGTAGGTATCTTAACAACATTCTCCAAAATCAGAAACATGTGATTTTTTCCGATGTTGGATGTCTAAAGTCAGTGGTCTAATGGGCCTACAAGGCTTGCAGTGCTTAAATATATGTGACCTGGATTACGAAAAGAGACCTTACGTCGGAAAAATTAATTTTCACTTTTTTGGTGATTTTTATAGGAAAAAAGACGCTCATTCGAATTTCACGAACCTCAAGTTTCTATCTTCATCACTCACTTCACAAATCAATCTCAAAGTTGAGAGTTGAGAAAAATCATTAAAAAAATTTGTTTCACATTTTTGACGTTTCTTATAGAGAAAAAGACGCTCTTTCTAATGGAACAATCTGTAAATGCGTTTTTTAAATACTTTAAATCTTTAAACGCGTTTTACCGGGAAACTAGTTTTCCGACGTAAGGTCCCTTTTCGTAGTCCTGTCAAATGAAAGTCAGAAAACTTCAAATGTAATTCATAAAGCATTAAAAATGTGACTTATGTTTTATATATTATCTTAATTCCTTCAAAAGAGATACATATAATAATATAATCGTATATAACGTAAGCACACTAATGCAATAAAAGTAAATAGAAAACAACTTCATAAGTGTTGTATCATAATATAATAAATAATGATCCGTTATGTAGGTACTAAATTCTTTAATAAGCTCAACTTAGTATAAAGGTACAAGAAGTAGCATTACATAAATAAATAGTATATACAAAGCACGGATACAAAGTATAATAATAAACAATCGGTAAAATGGTTTTTAAAGATAATTGCATTATTTGTGGTTTTAATATGACAAGACTTTCAGTAGTACAGCTACTACCATGTCTACATCTACTTCACAAAAAATGTGCAAATACAATAATTGATGTGCCGGATGCTACTTGTTCTGTTTGCGAAACTTCTCTGACTGGCAACGAAGCGATTGAAAGGGAACAGTACAAAACAAATTCTAATGAACAAATTCTAAAATTAAAAAATTAAATTTCATTTAACGGTTTCTGAATTTTCTTTGACGATTTCTGAAGATCAACTGACGGTTTTCGAATTACAATTGACGATTTCTGAATTATAATTGACCATTTCCGAATATCAGTTGACAAATCTGAATTACAATTCACGATTTCTGAATATCAGTTGACAAATCTGAATTACATCTGACGATTTCTGAATATCAACTGGAAAATCTGAATATCAACTGGAAAATCTGAGTTACACTTGACGATATCTGAATTACTAGTGGAAAAGGTGTAGAATGTGAAATATATATCGTCGGCGATCTGACAATACCTGCTAACTGCTATGTAATTGGTATGTAGTTAGCAGGTATTGTCAGATCGCCGACGATATGCTTTAGGCTATAGGGAATCCGATATTTAGTATGTGGCATATAATTTATAATATGTAGTATAACATCTTGTGTTTATGTCGCAAATTAAACATTAGGTTCCATACTAGAGCATAAATTTCACACTCTACCTCTAACTATCTACTGATTCTTGTTATCGATCCTCCATACCCCTACTGCTTAATGATCACACAGAATCTTACTCACAAGGAGGGGACTCCACGTGCGGGTCACGGAATTTAAAACCCTATTGGGGGAGAAAAGTACTTCGTAATAGCAAACTCTAGGCCAAGCGGTAGGACCCACTTCTCAAAAATAAGAAAGTTTTTGAAAAAATTTTTAATTAATCTTGTTCATATAGCTGCTCGGTTGCATCAATTAACAGGTACCGGCGATGGATGCGAGGTAGACTCGCTCGACTAGCACCCGGTAGGTCTAGGTTTTAATTCCAGCAAGAGTAAATTTTTTTAAAGTTTTTTTTTGTTGTTTGTTTGATTTGTTAATTTACCTACAAAATGATTGAATTAAGACGCTATTATTTTAAATTATTAAACACTGATTTATATTATTCAGGAGTAATACCTGGCATACTTCATGGTAAGCATGTCTCTGCAGTCATGCAGTTATAAAAACGAAAAATTTAACAAGTAGGTGATAATCAGTGTTTGTTACACTGTGCTTAAGAATACAAGTGACACAAATATCATATTTGAATTATAATATCCGGTAACAAACTGTAAACAAAAATATGCTGTAAATCATTTTGTAATAAATCAGTGTTTAATAATTTAAAATAATAGCCTCATAATTCAATCATTTTGTAGGTAAATTAACAAATCAAACAAACAACAAAAAAAAACTTTACTCTTGCTGGAATTGAAACCTAGACCTACCGGGTGCTAGTCGAGCGAGTCTACCTCGCATCCATCGCCGGTACCTGTTAATTGATGCAACCGAGCAGCTATATGAACAAAATTAATTAAAAATTTTTTCAAAAACTTTCTTATTTTTGAGAAGTGGGTCCTACCGCTTGGCCTAGAGTTTGTTATTACGAAGTACTTTTCTCCCCCAATAGGGTTTTAAATTCCGTGACCCGCACGTGGAGTCCCCTCCTTGTCAGCCTAATGTGGTAATTTATTCAGACTTCTTTACCTTAGTTATTCTTATTATGAATCTCTTCTTGTGACGATATACCATACTTATAATTCTTAAAAAAAATTTAAGCTTAAAATAATAAACTATAGTGGTATTTTGAAATTATTGCAAAAATTCACCAATGATGTTTTTCACTAAACGTAACTAAAGTTTATAGTAAATTTTTTATTTTAGAAATTACTAACAAAAATATTAGCACATGATCCATCAGGCACCTCAACAAAAACTATTATGCACTATGCTCAAGAAATTCACGAAGGAGGAAATTTTATGGAGTATAATTATGGAAAAACTGAAAATTTAATCAAATATGGAAATCCTATACCACCTTCATATAATTTAACTAATATTAATATTCCTTTGTATTTAATGCACGCAGACAACGATTGGCTAGCAAACTCAAAAGTAAGAAATGGTGGTGTACCTATTTAGTTGTAAAGTTCATAAAATTTTATTAATTAATAAATTAATACTATTTTTTTAGGATGTCTTTAGATTGGCAAACACAGTATCTGGCAACGTAACTACTTATAAAATTCCATTGAACGTATTTAACCATGTAGATTTTATTTTTGCCAACGATGCCCCTAAACTCGTTTATAAAAATTTAATTAAATATATAAAGCAAATTTAACAAATATTTATGAAATATAATTCATTAAATTTTTTAATGTAAAATTTAACGTTTTGGGATAATTTTTAAATAAAATTTAAATAGTTTTTTTTATTATTATTACTAGGGGGGCTCCGCCCCCCTGGCCGCTTCGCCAATTTGCGGCCCAATTGTCCAGAACGATTTACGATTTCGCCCGATCGCAATTCCATGTATATAAAAAATCCTTCTTGTTACAAAACTTTTTTCCATACAACATTTGTTATACCGCTTTTACTTTGAATTTTTATTCCATTCTTTGCTCGACATCTTGACAATGCTACATATAATTATCCATGACTAAATAAAAGCCTATCGATATATATATACCAACTGTGTCAAAGCTCTGCCCTTGAGATTTATTTATAGTCATAGCGAATGCCAACACTATCGGAAATTGTCGTCTATGTAGTACAAATGGTAATCTGCTTGCAGATGTATCGCCAGTATCCAGTTTAATCCAGAGTATAAATACAACATTGCCGACATAATCGCCAGTTATAATTTTATCTGCTATTGAATGTTTATGTAATTTAACAATTTGTAGACGTGTACCATTGCAGAGACCATCCTTAATACTTAGATTACGAATTAGCATAACAACAGATCCTATTTTAAGTTGTAATTTGTGTGCCGGAAATCCAGGGAAATTCAACGAATTTAATTTAAACTTTAATTTTATTTAAAAATTTAATTTAATTTAATTCGACTTGATATTCCAACTGAATGTCCTCATCTGTTTGATCGATCCCTCGATGTTTAGCTGTATCTACACTTAGTAGGTTTGAACCTCGCAAGTCCGCGAACATCATCATTGTGGCAGGCTAATATAATTCTGTTTGAGAGATCGGCACTGAAAGAAATGGAATTGCCGTAGATATCCTGAATTAAATTTGTAGATTTGCAGTTATCCGGTACTTTTAATACGTCTATATTGCCATTCCCAATATCCAATAACCAATTTGCATGTTCAATATCAGATGATCTCATGTTTTTCGTTAATTGAAATTTAACACAGCTTGGACAAATTGATGTTGACTTCAAAGTAGAACTGGCTATCTTCATAGGTGAAGCGTATTTTATAACAGGCAAAACTTGACGAAAATCACCTCCAAAAATAACAAATTTGCCACCAAAGGGTTTTTTACATTTACATAAATCTTGCATCAATTCATCAATCAATAGCAAATTCATCATCAATTTCAATAGCTCTACTCGGAATCATTGAAGCTTCATCCCAAATGATAACATCTGCTTCATGAAGCCGTGTTTTATCTTTCAGACTTTTCACATGACATGTCGAGTAACTATCTATATCAATCGGTAATTTAAATATTCGATGTGAAGTTGTTCCTTCGGGTAACAATATAGAAGCAATGCCTGTCCACGCAACAGTTAAAATTTTTTTATCATATCCCCGAAGAAAATGAATTAGACAATTATAAGGGAAAGTTTTACCGGTCCCTCCAGGCCCATCGACGAAATAGATTCTATCTTCAGTTTTGGTTAATATCGAAGATATTAGACGATTTAGTATAATCGATTGATCTCTGTTACATTTTTCTCGTATTTCAGCTCCAAGTCTTAATTCATTTTAAATACTTCTATTGCGTGCATCATCTGTTTCGACTAACTGTTTATCCAAGTAAGGTTCAGGCAAATTGAAGAGCTTACATGAAAGATTTTCTGCTTCTAAAATTGATGATATATGAAGTAGTGCTCTACACTCATTGTTATCTTGAAATCCATCACATAAATGAATTTTGTACTTATTCCAAAGATCCAAAGCTGTGGCTGGCTGTTCACCTGTAAGGTAAGTACAAAAAAACAGTCGTAATTGACTGGGCATCATTACTTCAACAGCTTCGTCAAATATTTGAAACACCACTTCTTCCGTGTGTAATAATTGTCGTGCTATTGCAACTTCTCTAAAAGTGTCATATTGTTTTCCTTGGAAAATTTTCAAATCATAATAACATCATTATAACATAAATCATTATAACATACGTACGTACGTACGTACGTATACAGACGTCACAACGAAAATAGTCAAAATGGATTCAGGGAAGGTCAAAACGGATATTTCCGTCAAAATCTGGAAATCGAAAAAAATCGGTATCACAATACTTCCTTGTTTTACAAGGAAGTAAAAAAGAGAAGGAAAGTAGAAATTATATTTTTCCACTACTAGTCATATAGGCAATCATTATAACTTAGTCAAGTCGCACGTGAAGTGACGCATTTTAGACAAGTGGTAAATAATTTTTTCATTATTGACCACTGGTAAATAATTTTTTTATTTTGTATAACCGAGAGATGCTATTTAATTACACTTAAACTATTCAAAACGGTTTTTTAATTGATTAATTTCATTTTAAACATTTCTAAAAAAAAGTCGAATTAATTATGACAGGAGCGCTAGCGCCACCTCTTATTAATTTGAGAAACCACAAAATTACAAGTTTATTGCATAATTTAATTATTTTAAGACGAATAAATGCAAAACAATGCTTTTGAATAACTTCGGAGATTTCTATCCATTATTTAAAACAGTAAAAATTCGGAGAACGACTTTGGAAAACTAAATTTGTCAACAACTGTCAAATCGACAAAACAAAACTGTCATTGGAAATAAATATTTTAAATTTGAAATTTTTTTTATTAATAAGAATTTTAAAAAAATGGCAATAAATCTAGTAGTGGAAAAAATCGTATATAAACCACGGTTGTGAAGACCATTATAGCCTACGCGCCTTATATTCCTCGGCGCTTCGCACCTCGGAATATAATCTTGGCGCTAGGGCTATAATGGCTGTCTTCACAACCTTGGCCTATAATATACTATTATTTTTACATATTTATACTATGGTAAACTACTTTTTAAAATTTTGAAATTTAGACATTTTTTTATCCATTTTCTTCCGACAATTTTCAAAACTTATTCGGCGATTAAGATCGCGTAACCTGATATAGGTTCTTGTCCTACTGATGCAGAGAATTACTTTAAAAGGAATTGAAGTATTTTCCAATTTATCTATTGTTCTCTGCGCCAATTTAAAAAAAATCTTTTTTTCCTTTGATAAAGAGTTTCCACGCATAGCAAAGAATTCGGTACCAAGTATCTGAGCTGATTCAAACAATTCTTTACTTGGTTCCATTAAAAATCCCCTTGAAATTGATTGCAACCAGTCTGGTATTTTGTTAGTTGATTGTAATGTATCATTTGTAGGAACCCCCAAAGAATATTTATTTTTGTATTTGTAGGCCACATATCCTGCTATGTATTTGAGAGACTCATTATTAACTTTTTGTTTAACTTTAACCTGTTCCATTAGTTGTAAACATTCTTCGTTTACAACTTCTTCGTCTAAATATTGCGGTTGAACAAATTAATTAGAAAATATTAGATTATTTTCGCAATCATCCTGCTCCTATTCCTATTGCTATATTCTTAATGCTATTGCTTATATTCCTCGGCGCTTCGCACCTCGGAATATAATCTTGTCCTATTATCTTATCCTATTCTTATCCTATTCTTATCCTATTCTTATCCTATTCTTATCCTATTCTTATCCTATTCTTATCCTATTCTTATCCTATTCTTATCCTATTCTTATCTTATTCTTATCCTATTCTTATCCTATTCTTATCCTATTCTTATCCTATTCTTATCCTATTCTTATCCTATTCTTATCCTATTCTTATCCTATTCTTATCCTATTCTTATCCTATTGCTAGATTCTTTTGTCATATTAAGCAAACATTCTTCATTATTTTCCTCGGTATTTCTGTTTTCTGTAAACACTGCTGCTGAATGTTTGCCTAATATGAACCATCTCAAACGATATCTAAAGTCAAGGGGCGAAGGATGGTCATTTGCTCCTACCATACCTCGAATATAGGAAAAGAAATTTTCCAGAACATCTTGATTTAGCCGAGTAGTCAAAATGTATTCGACACCGTACTTCTCGTTTAAATAATCAAACATATCTGCCAACGATCTGTTGCTTATTCCGAAATGGTAGAAGTTTTTGATGCTTCCCAATTCTTATTGTATTTATAATTTCAGACATCTTATTTAACAATTTTTTTTGATTATTTATATCAGTTTCAAATGCATTATTTCCTGGACAACTACTATTACACTTGGACCTCGAGTTCAGCAGATCAAACCAATCATTGAATAATTGTACAATTTCAGAAGCCTTCTTCCAGTCGCTGTTTTTAGGCATCAAACCCTGTTCCCCACAGTACTTAATTGCTTTACCAACAGTGTTTGACAACAATTCAGCAGCAAGTCAAACCCTTTGCCTCATAGGGCCTTTTACTTCCAGATGTTGCCTAGTTATTTTGTATGCATAAGTCAGCTCTGAAATGGATATGTCTAATAAACTTTCAAAATAATGTTTATTAATTATACTATTTTCTAGCACAAAACCCTGGTCGATAAGGTGGTTCCTTGCCAGTTTTAGTAGGTGAGGTACGTCTGCATACACAAACACTTTCAAAGTATTGTTTTCGGGATGTGGGAAGAAACAGTTTTTGTTATGACCTACATTTAACTGCGACCATAATGATACATTGCCAGCACCCATGTCACTAACTATTTCAACAACAGTGAAATTTGATTTATATAATTCTGAAATTATATTTTGAAGAATATCTCTGGTCATTGGTTGATCAAACTGGTAAAAAATTGGCTGATTTTAAATAAATTTAAATAAAATTATAATTTTGCTTTAACATGTAAATCGATTAACAATTTATTAAATTTTTAATATTAATTTAACATACCATTTTTTAAGTTTATTTTATCCTCACGACGGCATGCAACATCCATTTCTTAGAAATATCATCAATTTTTGGAAATCTGAAATATTTCTGTTCCTTTTGGCATTTTCATGAACAATAATTTATTAATAATCAAGTAATTATTATTAGTTTATGATAATTATATAATAAATATGATTATCAATAACGTACAGTATTCAATTCAATATGATAGAAAAAAATATAAAAATTCAAAATTATTTGACATTACAAAAATAAAAGCAAAAATTCTACCTAACTTGATTTCAAAATGAATAAAAATTAAAATTTTTTTTGAAAAAGTATCTAACCAACCAAAAAGAAAAATATATATTATTGAAAGCAAACCTAATTGTAATTAAAATATCCCAAAATGGGATATGAGTTTTTATTGATACATTATAATTTTAAACGTATAGGATTACGAAATCCATACAATAAGATTTAAATGTATCTTGTAGCTCGTTATTGATAATCATATTTATTGTATTTTCAAGAGCTAATAATTTTAATTAATATGATAATTATATAATGAGAAAGAAAACCACTTGTTGATCAAAACCCGATGTCAGTTATATTGTCAATTATAATGTCAATGGACAGAATAGAGCAAATGGTTCGCACCGCACCTCGTAGATCTTGGTTCGCAGATGACGTCGTGCGCAGTAGTCCAAACAGTTTGCTTGTGTATTTTTTTGTGCGGGCCTAATGAGCTCAAATTGAAGAAATTTCTTTGAGGACCATCCTCGAATTATCTATCGTTGGCTTACCTTCAGTACAACTACCTGAAGTTCTGGAAACTGCAAAAGTGGAAATTTACTGGAAATACCTAAGATGAACCACGCTACCGGAAGCCGCCCTAATGACGACTATGGCGCCAAGTCTGCACAAGCAGTCGACTTCAACCCATGCTGGTAAGGCTCAATTATTACCGCAGCAGCAGTCGTCGAGTGCCTTCGTTTGTTCCTGCTATCACTACTTTTATCCAGCCGCAATCAAGACGGTGAAATTATTCTCTACTGTAAGTAATTTTACCAATATACTTTTTACGGGCTACGAGTGCGACGATAATTTTACAGTGAAATAATAATTATAAATTTGTCTGAAATTTCTGTATATGACTATAATTAAGTACACTGGCCAGAATTAATTATCGACGAATGATCATTCAAATTATTCTTTTTAATGCTGTTTTTGTATTAACTGTAATATGTACAATTTTAACCTGAATAACTCATTATATTTAAATTAACTGCATTTCTTGTCTTTTCATTGTTCTTTTACAGAAGTTATAAGTATTTATTTCGTTACCCACGGATGGATGTTGATATAATTTCGCAAAGGTATCGTCGAACATCGATTCGCCCTGAGAGAAAAACGCATGAGCTAGTCCGGAAAGGCATTTTGCCAATTTTCTGGTGCGAACTTTTATTTTGGAATATATAATGCCTTTTCAACATAACAAACTCTTCGGAGTTGGTAACAAAATTTTATTAGCAGGCGATCTTAACTCTAAACATACGTACTGGAACTGTAATATGGCAAACACCAATGGCAACACATTACTACGTTACTGCACAGACAAAAACTTGGACATTCACTTCCCTGACGAATCTACGCACCATCCAATGAACAACATGACACCGAGTACAATTGACATATTACTGACCAAAAACGTGAGCAACGTGACAAAACCGCTTTCGCTTCCAAGACTAAGTTCAGATCATAACGTGGTACAATTTCATTTCGGAAACTTTACAAACAATACCAAAACAAAGACAATTAACCAGCTACAAACACACCAACTGGAACAAATTTAGGTCCGACCTAGACCAACAAATTAAAATTAACTCCAACCTTAACTCGATCACAACATTAGAAATTGAAACGAAAAACTTGACACGTTCCATTACTTACGCTAAAAATCAAAATTCCAAATTAATCAAAATTAACTCCAATAAAGAAAATCTGCCAGACGATATTCTAAACTTAATCACTGACCGAAATCATTTTAGAAGACTGTGGCAGCAAACGGCGGACCCTAACAATAAAAACATTATGATACAATTGACGAGAGAAATTCAGGACAAAATTAAAACATTTAAAAACAAAAAATGGACGGACCTACTTTCGACACTAAAACCCCAAGACAATTCTATTTAGCGACTGACAAAGAATCTCAAAAAAACTTACAACCCTATTCCGGCCTTAAATTTGGGCAACAATGTTATCGCTATGACGGACGTTGAAAAAGCCGAAGCACTTGCGGAAACTTTTCAAAAAGTACATAATACCGACACGACGGACACCAAAGAACAAACAAATATAAGAAATGACGTTAAAGCTTTTTTAAACCGACAATGTACCCTAACGACCAAACAATTCAGCAAAGTTATGACCAGCCCCAACGAAATTAAGACTTTGATAAAATTACTACCAAACCGTAAAGCACCAGGACCTGACAACATAGAAAACTTAATTTTAAAAAACCTTTCGAACAAAGCCATAGTGCAGCTAAATTACATAGTAAATGCAATTTTTAAACTACAACATTTTCCAACCGACTGGAAACTTGGTCTTGTTATACCAATACACAAGCCGAATAAGGACGCAACTCAACCGACTAGTTACAGACCGATCAGCCTGCTAAATACACTTTCGAAACTGACAGAGAAAATTATACTTCTCAGACTGCAACAAGAAGAAGACGAACTCAAAATTACGAACAAAAACCAATTTGGATTTACAAAAGGACATAACACGACATTACAAATCACAAGAATAACCAATGACATATTAACTAACTTTAACAAAGACATGGCACTATTCGACATAGAAAAGGCTTTTGACAAAGTTTGGATTGATGGACTAACGTATAAATTGATAAACTACAAGTTTTCGGCACACCTCATAAAATTAATACATTAATATCTTACTTCACGTGCCATGACTGAAAATAAATACCGCAACGTCGACAACAAAAAACATACACGCAGGAGTCCCCCAAGGTTCCGTACTCGGACCGAAACTATTTAACTTTTTTATCAACGACATACCGACATTTGCTAAAACATAAAATTAATTATTGAGCTTAGTGGACTAAAATCAAACTCAGTTTTTACGAAGTCGACGTTTCGAAGACTTTATGTCTTCATCTTCAAGACTAGAAGAGAAGCAACGTTACAATAAATAAAAAACATTAAAACGCAATAATTATACCTAGTAAAAAATGGATGTCGAGCTGTTTGACTGTATAAAATTAGATGTTAAAAAAAGGAGAATCACAATTGGTCACAGATAAATTAGTAGTTAAGGTGGGCGACTTCTAGCTCGCCTGCGAAATATTACAAGTCCGAAAACTCATAAACTGCGCATGTGTTAAACTATTGATCGGTTCGGGAAAATCTCGTATTCAGTAAGTATTGATTATATTTTATATATGAGGGGTTAAAATCAATTATCATAAAATGTTATGGACCATTACATATTTATCATGACGTGTTTTTAATTAGATAATTTACTCTGTGGGAAAAAATCTCCCCTATAACGAAGGGGTGAGAACCCTCCTCACATTAAAAACACTTATCAAAATGGTATTGGAAAAATCTCACCTGTTCAATAAAGTATTGAATTTATTTTATCTATTACCTATTATCACCCCATTATTTATATAATTCAATATTATGGTTTTAGTAATAAAATAGTTTTAGGATAATTTATTTGCACTTAAAATGAACCCCATTTTAATTTAATTACCTTCTTTCATTACCGTTACATATTTTATCAATTAGGGTTAAATAGAACGTGGGGTTTGATATGATTATATATGTTTTAGGGGTGTTTTAATACTTCTCACCCTAAAATATAATTAATATACAGAAAGTTGTAACCCCCTTCAGATTCGTAACTATATAAATATAAGGGGACAGACATATCAAGTGAGTGTAGTATTTTTATATCTCTTGCATCAAGTACAAGTGTAAAAATGTCACCAATCACCGAAACCTCAAGTGAAATTGTGCGAATTATGAAAGATGTTTACATACAGTTATTGAAAAATCCTGAAGGTGTAGAAAAATGGATAAAATTATGCTTCAAAAATATACGTTTACTAAATTCGGCATGTAAAAAGTGCAAGTCAAGTGTTGGAAGCAAAAGAAAAATGGAAAATCATATAGCATTGCTCAAAGGTAAAAATTTTATTACTTTTAATATAATTATATTAATAAAATATTTTATTTTTTTATTCAAGGATATATAATTCGTATGAAGAATCTACATAAACAAGGTGGTACTATAAATAATTCTGCTAATCGTCGAAGTGATCGTATAAAATTTCAATACACGGCAAGCGCGTTCCAATCTCGTTTAAAGAACGGTCTCATTATCAATTTGAAACACATCGACCCTCTAACCTTTCTTGAAGATTCACAATTTCTGTACGCGTCCAGAGTAAAAAATTTATTAAAATCTCATCCTATTCTTAAAATCAATGTCGATTTGTGTTGCGAATTTTCAAAAGTCTCAGGTGAAGAAATTGTCAAAGAATTTAAACACTTTAGTACACCTAACAACCTAATCGATGTGACAACAAATTTAAAAGAATGGTGGGAAAATCACGTTCAAGATAATATTATAGTTCAATTGGATGATTTTCAAGAAAAAGGCAGCGGTTGGACTCTATCTTCCATTATTAACCTCGCCATATTCTTTAACCACCACGAACCCTTCAGAGGATCATCTTATATTCCTTTACCTAAAGATATCGCTAACAAGCATGCATGCATCAATATCAAGAATAAGGATCAAGCTTGCTTTTTTTGGGCTGTGGTATCGGCAATGTATCCCAAAGAAAAAAATGCAGGCAGGGTAACATCATACCCACACTATTCAGATGTGCTAAATATAGAAGGAATTATATTACCGATGACGTTGGGACAAATTAAAAAATTTGAAAAAAATAACAATATTTCAATAAACGTTTTCATGCTTAAAGCAAAAAAACAAAAACATGAAGTTGTGTCTGTGTTACTATCAAAAAAATTTTTAACAGATGAGCGGCATATTAACTTGCTTATGCTTGAGGATACCAGTAATTATGATGCTGTTGATCGACCTGCAAAGTATCATTTCTGCTGGATTAAGAATCTCAGCGGGCTGGTCAGCTCACAACTTAGCGGCAATAAAACTAAAAAAAAGCTATGCAACAGATGTTTAATTTACTTCAAGACATATGAACAGCTTGAAAAGCATAGGATTGATTGTGTTAGTATGAATGAATGTAGAATACACATGCCTGCTAAGGGGGACGTAGTAAAATTTACGAGTTTTAATAATAAGGAGATGTCACCATTTATTATATATTTGGATATGGAATCCATTTTAAAACCGGTAAATGAGAAACGTGGTGATAAGACTCAGCTATATCAAGAACATAGTGCATTTAGTTTGGGATATTATTTTAAGTGTAATTATGATAATACATTATCATATTATAAAAGTTATCGCGGAAGTGATTGCGCTAAGTGGTTTGCACACGAGCTCCAAGAAATCTGTGAAAATATCGAACCTGTGTATTGGGTTGTACAGCCTATGACTTTAACATTCCAAGAAGAGCAAGATTTCCAAAAAGCTATTACCTGTCATATATGTGAAACAAAATTTACCCTTAATGACATTAAAGTGCGCGATCACGATCATATAACTTCGAGATTCAGAGGAGCAGCACATAACGAGTGTAATATTAATTATCAAAATTCGAAAACTGTAACAATTGTCTGCCACAACATGTCGAATTATGATTGCCATTTTTTGATTCGGGATATAGCTCTACAAATTGAAGGAAATGTTTGGCTACTTCCAGTAAACAAAGATAAATATATTTCCTTTACTAAATTCATAAAAAATAGTAAAATAAAGTTTAAGTTTATTGACTCATTCAGATTTTTACCTTATAGTTTAGATAAATTAGCATCTTACTTAAACGAACTAAAAATCGTGCAAAGTGAATATCCGCAAAGTGAAAAATTTAATTTATTAAAACGTAAAGGAATATTTCCGTACGATTATATAAAGTCTGCTGCTAATCTTGAGGAGACCAAATTACCCGAACAAATACATTTTTATAACCGACTTACAGAAAGTGCGATATCTAATGATGAATACATTCATGCCCAAAATGTATGGAAAACATTTAATATTCAAAATTTAGGTGAATATTCAGATTTATACTTAAAAACAGACGTTTTACTATTGGCAGATATTTTTGAGAATTTCCGCGAGACCTGCTTCGATACATATGGATTAGACCCCGCACATTACGTATCGGCCCCCGGTCTTTCATGGGATAGTATGCTGAAATTAACTAAGGTCGAGTTAGATTTGATCACCGATATGGATATACTATTGTTTATTGAACGTGGAATTAGAGGTGGTATTTCACAATGTAATCACCGATACAGTAAATCGAACAATAAATATTATACACCCGGCTACGACAGCTCACAACCGGACGTTTTTCTTCAATACTATGACATCAACAATTGTAAGTTTATTATGATTTAAAAAAATTTTTTTAATTAATTTTATCTTTCTTTTTTTCAGTATACGGTTGGGCTATGAGCGAATTTTTACCGTATGGAAAATTTGCCTGGCGAGATAATCTTAATATTAACGTATTACAAACCCCCGATGATAGTAGTGTAGGCTATATTTTGGAAGTCGACTTAGAATACCCAGCTGCAATACACGATCTTCATAACGATCTACCGCTATGTCCTGAACATCGCTTTCCACCCAACTCCAAACAAAAGAAGCTCCTCACAACCCTTCATAATAAAGAACGCTACGTTATTCATTATCGCGCACTCAAACAGGCTCTCAATTACGGTATGAAAATATTAAAAATTTACCGAGTATTAGAATTTAAACAATCGGCATGGTTAAAACCGTACATTGAATTAAATACTCGAATGAGAACTAATGCAAAAAATGAATTCGAGAAAACATTTTTTAAATTAATGAATAATGCAGCGTTTGGCAAAACCATGGAAGATGTAAGAAAAAGAAAAATTGTGAAACTTGTATCAAAGTGGGACGGTCGTTTCAGTGCTAAGGTGTTGATTGCCAAACCTAATTTTCACAGTAGAACTATTTTGGATGAAAATTTAGTTATTATTGAACTAAATAAAACTGAAATCATGATGAATAAACCTGTATATGTAGGCATGAGTATATTGGATATTTCAAAAACCAAATTATACGAGTTTCATTATGACTACATGCAGAAAAACTTTTTATCCAAAGTGCTTTACTGTGACACGGATTCATTAATATATGAAATTCATTGCCCCGATATTTATGCCACCATCAAAAGGGATATTTCACGATTTGATACTAGCGATTACGAGGTCGATAATCAATTCGGTATTCCTCTTGTAAACAAGAAAGTGCCCGGATTAATGAAGGACGAAAGCAATGGTAGAATTATGACCGAATTCGTAGGTCTTAGATCTAAAATGTATAGCGTTCGAATCGAGGGCGAGGATGTTATTAAAAAAGCGAAAGGTGTTAAAAGTTATATAGTTAAGAAAGACATTTGTTTTAATGATTATTTAGAGTGTTTACTTGAAAATAAAATTATTGTAAAAAAACAAAATAGTATAAGATCACAAAATCATATTGTACATAGCATAACTCAAACAAAAATAGCCTTAAGTCCCAATGATGATAAACGATGTTTACTACCTCATACCTCCAACACTCTGGCATGGGGGCATTATAAATTAAATAAATAAAAATATTTTTAAGTTTTGTTTTATTTTATTCCTTTAGTTTCACATACAGCATAAAGTAAATATTAATATTATTATTACATGATAATTTCATTGAATTGAATTTTTAGAGATCCATGAAAACTGGTTATAGCCAAGCCATTTTACATATAGCTGATTCCCACGTTTACGTAACACTTTTTCAATTAGAAAAGTATCAGGGTAGGCCGTAACTTGGAGCTCCTCCGTATAAAACATGCCTTTAATTGGATTTCCTCTAAGATCTTCAATCATGTAGGTCGCAGGACTACCCAGATTGATTTTCACAATTTTAAACAATTCTGCAGTCCAATTTGCATTATACCCTTTATCAAAAATAGATTTATACTTGGAAATTCGTACAAAGTCACCAATTTTAAATTTTATTTTTCCAATTTTCTTTTTTTTTATTGTAGACGTTCAACTTAGTGGAAGACTTCACATCACAAGGACGCATCATAATTGTTCTATGCTTACGATGATTATAATCATCAGTGGTAGAAGCTAATATATCAATCCATTTATATTTGCCACGATAACTAAACTCTTTGTATAAAATATTCTTTAATGTTCGTACGACACGTTCGACAATTGATGCTTTTTTAACGCTGTATGTAGAGTAATGGTTTATTTTGTATTTTTTCATAACTTCTGTAAAATTTTTATTATAAAATTCTTTACCTTCATCAGTTTGCAAATTTTTAGGTCGACGGTTTTCTTTAAGAATTGAAATCATAGCAGCCGTTACTTCTACACCATTTTTAGATTTTAAAGGTCGAGTCCAGAGAAACTTAGAATAACAATCAATAACTAATAGAATGTATTTATAACCGCTGTTATACTTGTAGTAAGGTATAAATTCGGCCAAATCAGCCTGCCATAAATCGTCGAAACCTCTAATTATTACACTTCTACGAGAGAAGTTTTTTCTAGCATTTCTATGGATTTCATTCACAATTGCACGCTTTGACATTACTACTGATATTCTTGGAAGAGTTATGTTTTGTCCTTTTTTTCAATTTTAGCTTTAAGACTATTCAGTGAAGTAGTCCAAGTGTTTTTAAATGCCTTTAAATCTCTCTCAACTTTATCAACCGTTTCCATATACTTTTGATACTTTAAAAGAACACCTTCACTCCCCTCCATAAAATTTATAGCAATGTCGTGTTCCATCACCCACTGATCAAATTTTTTTACGTACTCGGAAGTTTTATCAGATTTGCTTTCAATAGAATCAATCCGTGTTTTTAAGGAATTAATAAACAATAGTATTGTATCAACATATTGCTTATTTACGGCGTCGAATTCATCAACCCCGTTTGATAAGTTTGTTAATCTTTTAGTTTGCATATCATAGTTTCTATCTTTAGTAAGCTTAAACCCGATACCAGTATCACCTTTACGACCTTCTTTTGGACGTATTTTACTTCTTCCGAATAGATCAATGCTCATTTTTAAACTGAATACTTTATTAGAAAAAACATTATATTTATACAATAATTTTAGCTTCCGCCAACTCTTCCAAAATGCTAATAATTTCATTGTCGTGACTGTTATTGCCAGCTTGCTTGGATGCATGTAAAAGCATAAGCCGTTGCACGAGCTCCGAAGGACTGTCCCAATAAATAAATTCAGTTTTATTAGTATTAACAAGCTTATGCAAAACTTCAAACCCCTCACCGCTCTTTGCGAATAAATCTTTTATTACTTTTCTATACTTGACATCTCTACTACCATGTATTTGATTTTCATGGTAATAACCTCTTTTATGAGCATTGGTTTGTATCAATATTTGTTTATACTGCTGTAGGTCACTATTATTATAATTTTTAGGTATTTTTTTAAATATTAATTCGTATAATCCTACAGTACCGTCATATACCCTATTACCAATACTAAAATTATCAGAATCTTGATGAAATTCAATTACAGTGTTTCCGACCTTCCAAGCCTTAGTAACAGGATCATGATGAACACCGTAACGATGATCCATTAAATTCTTAGTATCATGTATAGCCATATCCGTATATCGATTATGCAAACTCTCAATAATGCTAGTATTACTAGCGTCGCTATAATATTCCTCATCGTCGTCGCTTTTTAAATTATCATTCTCATCATCGTTTTCCACCCGAGGACTAGCGTTACTTCTGATTTCATCCTGTTCACTTGCATTACTTTTTACAACAGGCGTTTGCACAGAATTTACCGAAACTGTAGGCATGTTAGGATTTACTTCAACCTTTATGTGTTTAGATTTTTTCTTTAAAGATGTCAGTTCCTTAATGGGTCCCACAATAGGTTTATACTTTTCTTCTGAAGTTCTTTGAATAGCTATTTGACCGCGCTGCAGTTCGAGGTACTTACGCTTTACAGACTTGCGTGCCTTAATAATTTTTTTAGTTAATTCAATGTCGTCTACATCCATTTTTTTACTTATAAGTATGATATAAAAAATGCTTAAATTGCTACAATTAGGATGTAACGTGTACACACAGCACGAAGTAACAAGTTATGAATGACGTGAAAGATTCACTCAAGGCTTATATATGAATCAAATCCTTTCCTATATCTACCATTATTTATATCAGACTCGGTATCGATTACGATAAAACCGTGAGGTTCTTTCCAACATTCTGCACACATTATTTTAAATTGATTAAAAGATAAATCAGTTCCGATATGATCGTCATACACATGTTTTAAATTCAAAACAACTTGTTTAAATAGTATTATTAAATTTGCATTATCACGTATTAACTGTTTAGGTATTTTTGAATAAGTTTGACTAAGATAAAATGAGTCAATTAAATTATGCCTTCCCATACAGAAATAATCGCGAACACTAGCACTTTTATCAGTGACAACATCATCAAATACCATGATTGAATGAGGTTTTGCGTCGCTTACGGATATAACATCATCATGCTGAGTAAATGTGAAATATCCTAAACCCTTGATCGGTTCGAGAACTTTTTTCAAGTATTCATACTTGGGCTGATGTAAAGATTTTGAGAAAACGTACACGTTTTTAAATTTTAACCCGTTAGGCTCTTCTATAAGACTGATGAGTGTATTTGTTTTACCGCAACCCGAACTACCTGCTATAATACATCTAATTGAATCGGGTAATAAATCGCTATGCTTTTTTGAATAACTTTTATTAAAGTCATGATTATTAACTGGAAGAGAATCTCGTTGTTTAATAAACCTCATCTTGAAGTACAATAAACTAAATACATATTCACCCTTATATAAATACAGAAACTGTTTGCAGTAATTATCATTAAATGATTGTCCACGGCGGCGAAGGGTTGGTTAACACCATAATAAATAAATTACCGGTAGAGCTTCATATTCCTGGCTATCAATATTGCGGTCCTGGAACTAAATTGCAAAAGCGTTTAGCTAAAGGAGATCCTGGGATTAATCCTTTAGATTCGGCTTGTAAAGAGCACGATATTGCATATAATCAACATAAAGATTTAGAAAATAGACATCGTGCCGACCGTATTTTGGAAGAACGTGCGTGGGGGCGAGTGAAGTCTAAGGAGGCCAAACTGGGAGAAAAGGCTGCAGCGTGGACTGTGGTGAATACTATGAAAGCTAAAAGAAAGTTTGGTATGGGATGTGGTGACAAGCGTAAAGTAACACTTGGAAAGGGACTTTTAAAAAATATATCGAGGGACCTTAAAAAATCTGAATATAATAACAAAAACAATATTATTAAAAAAGCTTTAGCTGCTGCTAAGCGTTCCATTAAAAAATTAGGAGGAAGACGCAATGTTAAGGTTCCTAGAATAATCCCTATACCTAAGCAAGGTGGTATTCTACCATTTTTGATACCACTTTTTGCCGGTTTAAGTGCTGTAGGTGCATTGGCCGGCGGTGCGAGTGGGATAGCCAAGGCTGTCAATAATGCTAAGGAAGCAAAAAAGCAACTCGAGGAAAACGGACGACATAATAAGATGATGGAAGCAATTGCGATGGGTAAAAAAGGCAATGCATTATATTTGAAACCGTACAAAAACGGTAGCGCACTATTTTTAAAACCGTATTCAAAAAACTAAGCAAGCTGCCTCGACGAGCTCTAACCGATGTAGATTTAAGAAAATATACAATCGGTATCCCCAATTTCCGAGGCGTTTTTATGAGAGATACCCTGCCTAAAACCCCAAGACTCTTCGAATCTGGAATAATAAATTTAGATGTTATGAGTGGGAAAGGTACTCATTGAGTTGCATACAAGAAGAATTGTGACAATGTCACATACTTTGACAGTTTTGGTGATCTAAAACCCCCTCAAGAAGTTATTAAATACTTTGAAGGATGTGTAATAAAATATAATTATATACGTGAGCAAAAATTTAATACAATTGTATGCGGTCATTTATGTCTGAAATTTTTGTATAAAACTTGAATAAATACTTGATCACCAACAAAAATCGTTTCAATAATGTCTCAAACGTTCACTTTAACAGGTGTAGGAAATTCGCTTAGTGTCGATTACTTTCCACCAATTCAATTGAATCCCCAAATTGATCATGTCTTGGGATTAATAGGTTTCTATGGTTGTAATTCCATAAGAAATATTTATGCTGGTAATAACAAGTTTTATTGTAATGAAAAAATCATCACCATACCCTCAGGTGCTTATGTAATGCGTCTTTTCCTTTTTGGACACTTCGTAGGCCATCAATAAATTTCCATATGGATGGATGATCCACATCTAGTTGGCATTGCAAGCTACGATGAGCTGCTTCGGCAATATTATTGGTCCGATTTTGATGATTCAGCACCCGATTGTAAACATTCCATATGTGCGGAGAAAACAATGGCCTTCGTCTTGTTTGGTTTCGGTTTGGCCTACCAATGTAGTTATCTTCTAACCAGTTTAAAATTGGTATTAACTCATCTGGAAGATGCTGTACTAGTTCCTCAAGTGCAAAATCAATATCATCAATCGGAACGAATGCGATAGCGACTACCATACGAGCTAGGAGGCCAAATTCGGGATCGTTTATATACTGACGGTACAGTCCATTATCAGAAATTTGTTTTTTAAAATTCTTTACAAGGTGAAATAAACAACCATGTAATTGAGCATCCGGAAAAGCCTCAGTAACTGAATTGATTACAGCTAGTTCATAATCTAATGAAATGGTTTGAGGTTCAAATCGCGGCCACATTTCTTTGATTAGGTTGAACAACCTATCATAAGTTTCACGACGCTTATTTGGTAAAAGAGCATATAATATTGGCAGAACAAATCCACCTCTGTTAGCCAAAACAACAAAAATTTGATGAAATAATGGAAGAGCTTGCCGAAATGTTCCATCTATAAAAATGTTTTTCATTTGCTCGTTCCATTCTACGTTGCGTTCCCTTCCAAAAATTATTATTCTCTGTGAGTCGGGCTGTTCTGATCCAGTATCCGCTAACAGAAAGTTTTCAGTTTGTCCAGGAGCAAATTCATAGAGCTTATAACTCTCTGGAATTATTAAACTTTCCAAATTTATTGGAGCTGGCGGAGCGCCAGCGACAATGTTGCGTACACGTTGACAAGATTTTCTTGTCGCATCCGTATTAGGCATTCGTCCTTGGACTGCTACTCCAGTATTTTGTAAAACCTCGTTCCTGATTTGAGCAGGAGTTTCTACGGTTTCTTCCGCACGTCTTTTAATGGCTACCTTTACTTTGGTAACTTCTATTCCTGCCCCATCAGGTTCGTGATTGTGATTGCCTTTCGAGCACACGTATTCATTTTCCAATGTCGTATGGATACGACCACAGCACTTATCCGCTTTTCGATCACATCTCCAAAATTTTTTGGTTTCATCTTTGCTCATTTTATCAAAAACGTACATATATCCCTCCATTATCAACTTCGTTTGGTTTCGACTTGTTTCGGTATTCTGCATGGTTAATTATTAAATAAATTGAATAAATTAAATAAATAAATAGATACTATATTATACCACTTCGAGTACCTATATACCGTTAGATATCGGATTTAGGGTTGCCAACTAATGAGTACAAAAAAAGAGAAAATTTTTTTCAATTTTGATTTCTTTATAAACTTATTGTATCATTTTAAAATGAATTTCCGCAATTTCCAACAAAATAGATTTTTCTTTTAGAAAAATGTTGTCATTACTTCCAACATACCAGGCACGTAACTACGGTGGGGATGATAAAATTCTGTTGTACAGGTATTATTACCTGTAATCCGATTAGAGTTCGGGACGCAATATACCCGTACCTTTTTTTAACCACTTCAAAAGTAGTGACCGTGGGACGCAATCTACTTGCTTCTCCTAAAATTATGTTGGCCCATCCTTGTGCCCTCTCTGAAAAATGAAGAATTTGGAATTCTTAATGGAGAATTCGCCCCCTTGGCCCCTCTAAGTATGCGAAGACCCAGCTTTGGCTCACTCTATAAAACAGGGCTAGTTTCGTTCCTGCAACACAGAATTGTGCTCGGATTCTATTATTCAATTTCATTTTCATGAAAAATGTACAGAGGATTGTCCATGATTATCCACTTTCACATGATTTTTTTTTACAGACGATAAAAATAGTGTTGTTAATTTATTACATTTCAAATTTTGAGCGGACCTTTTAAATAATTATTAATTAGCAAAATTTAAAAAAGAGGACATTTATACAGGGTTCCCACTTGTATGGAAAACCTGAAATCCTGGAAAAGTCAGGGAATTTGAAACTTGTCAGGGAAAGTCAGAGAATTTAAAACTTTTAGCGCCAATGTCAGGGAAAACAAAAATTTTGTCAAGGAAATATTTTCAAATAAAATATTTTTAAATTTGAAATACAAAAATTGGAAAAGTCCTCGGGCTGTTGATCGAGGGACTTCAGCGCATTTTTGACGCGGAGATCAGTAGTTTTTATTTTGTTTATTTATTTTAAACTATTAAACTATTCTATGCCGGAATAACTCGATAGCACCGACCTAACGCAAAAATTCCAGCTTTCTACGATGTCTGGATCAAAAGTTTTTAACGTGCCCAAGTGCATTTTTTAAATGCGCTAAAAATTACTGTATTATGTACTAGAATGTCAGGGAAAATTAAAATTTTTGTCAGGAAAAACCTGGAAAAGTCAGGGAATTTACTTTCAAAAATTTAGTGGGAACCCTGTTATATAAATAATAAAAAAGAAAGAAAACAAAAATATTTTGTAAAATAAGAGAACATGTTCTCTTTAAAAGAGACCTGTTGGTAACCCTAATCAGATTAAAGAATTAAGTAGGTACTACTTAAAGAATAATGTACCTATTATTTGAATTATATAATACAACAGCACCCACCACCACTTTTTTACCTCCCCCCCCCCCCAAAAAAAAGACCAGCGCCCAAACGGCGGCGCCCAAAAGTCCAGCGCCCAAACGGCGAGCGCCCAAATGTCCGGGCGCCCAAAAATCTTGGCGTCCAACAGTCCGGCGCCCAAAAGTCCGGCGCCCAAACGGCGGCGCCCAAATGTCCTGTCCCGATGTCGTTATACACCTGGAGAATCAAAAGGATTACACAGTGCAGGATGGAATATTTTGCAGGAAGAATCGCAAATATTCAATTCAACTAAGCGAGTGTTTAGTGCTATAATACCATTAAATCATGTGTTGGGATTTGCTTGCGATTACACGCGAGATATCATAAATATGAGACAGGAACTTATCTTAATTCGTTCAAATTCTGATACCGATTGCTATAAGGGTGAAACCGCTGTTACAATAAAAATTTCAAAAGTTAACTGGCATGTTCCTCATATTACGCCTAGCGATATGGCTAAATTGGAGATATATAATCGTTTAAAACAGCAGAAAACAGTTAAAATTGGGTTTTATGGAAGAAGTTTATATCAATACCCGTCTTTACCTACTACATCCAACTTGGTAATTTGGCCCGTTCAAAATTCGGTAGGATCACGAAGACCTCGATGGATTTTTGCTACATTTCAAACAAATAAGCGAAACAACATGGCTTCTGATGCAAGCACTTTCTCACAATGTGGAGTATCAGATGTTACAGCATTCATTAATCAAAATCGGAGTCTGTATGAAAAAAGACATAATGATTTTACCAAAAGTAGATATGTACTGGCATACGATGACTATCTATCGTTTCAAAAAAAGTTTTTAAATAAACAATTCTGCGAACCTCTGTTGGATTTTAAACAATTCGGACAAAGCCCGATATTTGTTCTCGATGTTTCAAAGCAAAATGATATGATTCACGAGCCTGTGCTGAGTTTAAAATTGGAAATCGAAAACAAGGGGAATTTTCCTGCAGATACGTCGGCCTACGTATTAGTTTTACATGACTCTGTTTATGAATACGATCCGATTTCCGGATTGGTTACCTTTGTATGAATAGAAAAAATTCTAATTTGTAACTTTTTCGGTATTCGAAATAAATAAACTAATATAAATTTATAATTCTGTTTTATTTCTTCTATAATATATTATTATTATTATTTAGCGAGTTTTGTTACAACAATCCATACCACATTTCTTTATAAATCTTGGGCAACTTCTAAGACCGACTGTCTACTTTGCAGGACTTGACCTACAACTTGTTCCCACGTTAATATATTATTCTTATTATTATTTTTATAATTACAATAATATCGGATATAATACAAGATTAACATCGATGTGACAATACACACTGTTAAAACTTGACTCAATATTGCGGATGCAAGTTTATGAATGAATTTAAACTCATCCGTAAATAAATCTTCATCATTCAATATTAAATTCCATGATGATTGTTTTGTTGAGGCGTTGTCAATAAATCGTAATTTGTATAAGGTTGTGCTGGATTCTGTGAATCGGTAAAAAAATGATGGTTTATTTTCAATTTTCTTATAATCCATAGGAAACCATTTTAAGCAGGGCACGTCATTTAGTAAGTTCAAATTATATATTTTAATATAATTTATACATATTGTAATATTGAATACACTTTTAGGTGGGGATACGTATAAATTGTTGTTAAACACTTGAGCTAGCGTAAAAATGAATATAGTAGAATTCATTTCTTGATATGCGTAGCAAATGATATCTAAGTTAGTAATGGTGGGTGGGGTATGAATTCGTCGAATTTATATCTTAATTGAAAGAGAAAAGAAACAGCAATTTTTTTAAATCATACAAGTCATCATTATAATAGATATTTATTTATAAATAATAAATACACATGTCACATACATACCGGGTGCTGAATGAGTTAGCCGAACATAGGAAATTAACATGTAAAAACTTATTTATGCAAATTCCTGCTTCCCTAATTATTTTAGAGAAAAAATGAAAGACATAAAAATAATGCAGAAATATAAACTACAAATGATCAGACCATTAGATTTCATCTCACTTTTACTTAAAAGGTCAAAAAATGCTTTCGAAATTGTTAAAATTTTCATTTATCGCACTGGCCATGTAAATAAATTCAATTTAATTTATATTTTCCAAAATAATTACCATGGAAACTTTCATGGCAAGTCCGATAAATGAAACTTTTAACAATTTCAAAGCATTTTTAGGTTTTTTAAGTAAAAGTTAGATGAAATCTAATGCTTTCATCATTCGTAGTTTATATATCTGCATTATTTTTATGTCTTTCATTTTTTCTCTAAAATAATTAGGGAAGCAGGAATTTGCATAAATAAGTTTTTACATGTTAATTTCCTATGTTCGGCTAACTCATTCAGCACCCGGTATATTACTACAATCTATCATTGACTAAATCAGACAAATTTTGTTTGATTATGTCTGGGTACTTATATATAAGTTCGGTCATGCAATATAAGTTCACACCTCGATAATGTCCCGTAGAGCTAGAAACCTCCTTAAAATTGTTAAAAGCATCGCCACCTAATTGAATGCAGGCGAATAGCACGTCTATATAGTGATCCCTTAATTCCAACCCTTCGATGTCGGTTTTTCTCAAGTTTATTAAGGTGGAAATTTCGAATAATTTTTTTATCGAAATTTCAGCCATTGATAGATAGAAATTATCGGTGTTTTTAAAAGTTATAATTTTTGTCCCATTAAATTCATCACCCGTTATTTTAAGCCTGCTGTTGTTCATTACAATCGGTTCCATATCCCCATTTTTGAAAAATGTATCAATCTTTGCAGTATTGATATCATTTGTTAAGGTTTCCCAATCTTCACTACATAATAGAATGCAGATTCCATTCGATCCGATGATCCTCAGCATAGGCTCCCAGTTTTCGATATCAATCCCAATAGCTATAAACTTTGTTTCAGATTTATTTAAGGCATATTTGGTTTCATAAATAATCTTTGCGGTTGGCATTGTAGGTTTTACTTTCTTAGTGCTATCTGAAAAAAAGAAGAACAATAATAATCTTAAAAATTTAATTTATATTTAATTAATAATAAAATTTAATAAAATTTAATAAAAATTAACTTAAAAAATTAATACAAATGATAAATTACAACATAAAAAATAGATACCGGTTGAGGGTTAGGTTAGCATCCCTAGGTCAATTCCTAGGAATGAGAACCTAACCCTAATCCGGTTTATTTAAGAAAAAAGTAATTTGTTTTAATTAAACTTACTTGGTTGAACTGTTTCAGCAGTCCGTTTCAAAGTATGGACACACACTTTGCTTGCCATTTTGCACTAAATTTTTCGTATGTACTATGAGGTTATACGAGTTGCGATTTCTAGAGGTCTAGACGAACTGATGTAAAGCTGCAAAATTTCGTATGCCTTATATAGTTACGAATCTGGAGGGTGTTGCAACTTTCTGTATAATAATTATATTTTAGGGTGAGAAGTATCAAAACACCCCTAAAAACCCCACGTTGTATTTAACCCTAATTGATAAAATATGTAACGGTAACGAAAGAAGGTAATTAAATTAAAATGGGGGTCCATTTTAAGTGCAAATAAATTATCCTAAAACTATTTTATTACTAAAACCATAATATTGAAACGGATGTTATAATTAAATTATATAAATAATAGGGTGATAATAGGTAATAGATAAAATAAAATCAATACTTTATTGAACAGGTGAGATTTTTCCCATATCTTTTTGATAAGTGTTTTTAATGTAAGGAGGGTTCTCACCCCCTCGTTATAGGGGAGATTTTTTCCTACAGAGTAAATTATCTAATTAAAAAAACGTTAAGATAAAAGTTGTAATGAGCAATAAAATTTTATGATAATTGATTTTAACCCCTCATATATAAAATATAATCAATACTTACTGAATACGAGATTTTCCCGAACCGATCAATAGTTTAACACATGCGCAGTTTATGAGTTTTCGGACTTGTAATATTTCGCAGGCGAGCTAGAAGTCGCCCACCTTAACTACTTAAATTGTTAAAATATGAAAATATGAACTGAATTAAAATTTGTAAATAAATTTATATAATTAAAATAGTGTCTGTCATTAAAATGACATTAAAATTGTGAATAGTCCGATTGGAGACATCCATTTTTTACTAGGTATAATTATTGCGTTTTAGGGCCGGTTGTACCAACTTCGCTTGAACGCTGGTTCAACTGAACTGTAGTTTAACCTTGCACTAGGTTCACAGTTTTTTGGGTTGTACAATAGAGGTTCAGATGGCGTTTAGTTGAACGGAGTTTTGACGACATTTAGGTGTAATGGTACTCCTATATTGTTCCCAATACTTCCAAAATGCATTGTCACGTGTCATTTGATTTAAAATTCAAAATTAATTTTTATAGTTTTAATCACGGATGTATAATATAAGAGGTGAACTTACAACTGCATATCGCATGGCCTTCGAACGTCACCGACTATGCTAGACAGAGACAGAGAGAGCGCCGCTGTTAATACTCGAGTTTTATGGTGCGATTCTCTAAAAATTTTATTATAGAATGTTACGATAACATTATGTTAATAACATAGCTCTGTAAAAACTTCCATAACATACTGTTATAATGTTGCGACAATTTCAATTCTGTAAAGTCAACTGTTACGAAAACTGTAATAATGACATTAGCATTGCGTTAGAAATAAATGTTAGGTTAAGCGCATGCGCAGTTTGGTTTTTTATCAATTTGTTAATTTAAGAATATAGATAAATAATTTGAATTTTCTAAGGTAAAACGGGCACACAAAGGTAACTTTATATTGAAAGTGATAATGGTGAAAAATCGAATTCAATGTGCAAGTTTTGTAAAACCGTGTGGTTTGCGCAGAAGATTTGGACAATATTTTATTTGGGAAGAGAACGCGACGTCCAAATAAAAATATTTTTACATAGGAAGAAAGAAAAAAAAACGCTTCATAAGATAGGGGAATTTTGAAAAAATCAAGAAATTATTGAGAGAGTGAAAACCCAAAGCATCTGAAAATTATGATGATTTTAGACCAGCTGAACTTTGAGAACAAAGCTTGAGTCCAATCTATAATGTTTAAAGGTAGAAAGATATATGCAAAGATGCACATTTTCTTGTACTACAAAATGGTGCAAATTTCGTCTAAAAAGGTTTCGGTACAGAGAAAGAACAAGAAAAAAACCAAGGCAAAATTGGCCGCTTGGAGGAATTTCCCGCCACAAAAACAATACGTGAGTTTTGGCGAATTATCATTGGCCGATCACGTCGCTAATAAAATCCAACTCTTCCAGAAATCATATAAAAGGGGATACATTCTCGAATATTTTTTTAGTGCATTCCAAATTTTGGAGCTAGAAGCAGCGGAAGCTTCTCTTCGAAAATTGTTCAATATATTATATAAGTAATTAATAATTATAATTCATAATGAATAACCAGCAAAATGCAAACGTTGTGATTCCATTATTTGTGAATCTTATTATGGATGCACATATAAGGCGGTAGGTTACAACTTTAACAACATACAAATACTGTTTGTAGGTTTGTATGACCTACTTATTATAACATTATTTTAGCAATTCTATGAGAATACATAGAAGCACTCTTCGAGACTCACAGAATCCGTTTAGTGTTCCGGAAAGAGAATTTGTAAAAACTTATCGACTTACCCAGCAATTAACTATCGACTTAATAAATGAGTTATCCCCTCATATGCCACAAGGCGAAAGAAAAACTTTCATACCTAATTATCTGAAGGTAAATAGGAAAATATATTTTCAAAAAATATATTTACTATATTAACCTTTTAGGTGCTTGTTACTTTGAAATTTTTGGGTAATGGTAGTTATCAACATGGAATTGGTTTGGCAACGCACACATCCATGAGTCAGACATCTTGTAGTAGAGCAATAAGACTTGTTTGTCGTACAATAACGAATGTAATGCTACCACGTTGGGTCCAATTTCCCACAACTGAAGAAGAAATGGCATTAATAAAAGAGCAGTAAATTTAAAAATCATGTTCAATATCCATTAAGTAAATTATTACTCTTTTAGATTCTACTCAAAATTTAGATTTAGAGGGGTGATAGGTTGCATCGATGGTACACATGTAGAAATTGTTACCCCATCTACCACTGATCCTGATCATCCCCCTCATGTATACATCGATAGAAAAGGTGACCATAGCATCAACGTTATGCTGGTAAAAAGCTTATTTTATAATTGTGCAGGCTATAATAATTATATATATTAAATAAATTGTAGATCTGTGATTCAGCTTGTCACATATTAGCCTGTGATGCAAGATTTCCTGGCTCTGTCCATGATTCGGCTATTTGGAAGTTATCTGATGTCAGGGCATTTTTAATAACACGTCACGAAACTGGAGATCACAGTTTTCGTTTGTTGGGTATAAATAGGAAATAGATATATATTTTATAATAATAATTCTATACTTCAATAGGAGATAGTGGATATGGACTTGAGCCATGGCTCTTCGTTCCAATTCCTGTAGTTGAAGAAGGAACTCCTGAAAGTCGCTTTAATAAAGATTTAAGATCTGCTAGAAATACCATTGAAAGAACAAATGGAATACTAAAAGGTCGCTGGAGATGTTTATTGAAGCATCGGGTACTCCACTATAAACCGTATGATGCTGCATATATCATTTACGCTGCTTGTGTTCTACATAACATGGCATTGTTAGCTAACCAGATTTTGGACGAAGAGGACATAATTGCACCCGATGAAGATGAACACGTAGCAATAGGTGGGCGCAGTTATGGTTATTCATACTGAAATAGCACTATTTAATAGATTAAAAGATTATAATACAAATTTTATTTTACAGATATAGGCAATGACAGCATTTTGCAATTGGGAAGGAATGCGAGGGATAATTATATTAATCAAAATTATAATAATTATTGATTTAAGATTAAATAAAAAATTTTGTCTCTAAAACATACCTAACCAATTTACATTTAAAAGATCCCAAATTTGTTTTTTTTTATTAAAAAATATTTTTTATCTACATTCATATTTAGAGGTGCCCCCTTTAAGCCAAAATTGGCAAAAATGTAAATTTTTGTTGCTGTGAACCTATGAACAAAACTTTGAAATTGTTCTTCTATTTTTACATAAGAATATAGATAAATAATTAAAATTTTTAAGGGTAAAACGGGCACACAAAGATAACATTAAGTTGAAAGTGATAATAGTGAAACATCGAATTCAATGGTCAAGTTTTGTAAAACCACGGTTTGCGCCGAAGATTTGGACAATATTTTATTTGAGCGGAGAACGCGATGTTCAAATAAAAATATTTTTACATGTGAAGAAAGAAGAGAAATCATATAAGATCATATAAGATAGCGGAATTTTAAAGATATCAAGAAATTATTAAAAGAGTGAAAACCCAAAGCAACTCAAAATTTTCATGATTTTAGACCAGCTCGACTTTGAGAACAAAGCTGGGGTCCAATCCAAAATGTTTAAGATATGGAAAAATATATACAAAGATGCACGTTTTCCAATACTAAAAAATGGTGTAAATTTTATCTAAAAAGATTTCGGTAGAGAAGAATAACAAGAGAAAAACCAAGGAAAAATTGGCCGTTTGGATGAATTTCGGGCCCCAAAAACATGGATGAAGTTCGGTGAATTATCATTGGCCTATCGCGTCGCTAATAAAATCCAACTCCGCCCAAAATCATATAAAAGGGGATCCGTTCTCGAATATTTTTCAGTGTTTTCCAAATTTTGGAGCTAGAAGCAGCGGAAGCTTCTTCTCAAAGGTTCCGAGAAACAAATTTTAAAAAATGTCAAAAAGAAAACGTTGCGCCAAAACCACGCCCGATCAGTATCTGGAATATTTGAAAATGATGGAAGATGATCCAATTTTTCGCAGTGGAACAATAAATCCCACTGTGGATCCTAATTATTTGTCAAACAAATGGGAAGAGTTAACAACAAAACTCAATTCGAATGGATTGGGTCCTGAATTAACATCGGCAGAATGGAAAAAGGTATGTAGATATTTTTTAAAAGTTTGTAATTTTATTAATAATTTGTTTCAGCGATTTAGCGACTGGAAGAATACAACGAGGGCCAAGTTCAGAAAAATAGTGGAACATTCCAAACAAACAGGAGGTGGTCCTTCAATAGAAATAACGCTAACTCCCCTTGAAGATAGGGGAATTACGGTATGGGGAAGAGTTGCGGTGACGGGAACACCCAAAGTAAACGTCGTAGGAGGGCTACAAATTTATCAGCCGATTGAAAATGTGGAGGTAGTACTCGACGAAACTAATGAAGGTATTGAGTTTCGGGAAGTGGCGAATTCCGTATTAGAAGCCAACGTAACAACCGTAATTGAAGATTTTGAATCGGCTGAATCAAATGTTGGTTGTTCTCATCGCATATCTCCAAATAAGAACTTATTTGAAAAACTGAGGTCGAATCACACCAAAAGTTCTTCGAATACCCATCGATCATTGCCTGCAATTAGTGAGGAAATTTTAAAATTATATAAAGAGAATACTAGTAATGGAAATGAACACATCGCATTGAAGAAAAAAAAAATAAATTTAGCATATAATACTTTTAAATTTGAAGTTGCTAAATATAAATTTGAGAATCCGGGGTTCGAGTTGGAAGAATTTTGTGATTAATTAAAATCGTTCATAATTATAATTTTTCTAATTAGGTAATAGTTTTTTTTTTTAATTCAATCAAATAAATAAATAAATCAAATAAATCAATTATTATAATTTTGTGTAATATAATTATCCCTCTGCATTCCTTCCCAATTCCAAAATACTGTCATTGCCTATATCCGTAAAACAAAATTTGTATTAATACACTAGGCTGGGCAGAATGGGACAAAATAATCTTTTAAATAGTGCCACTTTAGTATGAACCGTAACTGTACCCACCTGTTGCTGTGTACACATATAATATACATACATAATATAATTTTTGAGTAGAATCTAAAAGATTTACTTAACCGTTGGTTGGCTACATAGGTAAAATTTTAATGCATTGTGCATATAAGTGAAATATTCACATGACTCGTAGTCAAAAAATTGCATATTGCACATGATTTATAAATTTACTGGTTTTGAATTAATGCTGTTTCTTCTTTCGTTGTTGGAAATTGGACCCACATCACATGGTAGCATCACATTTGTTATCGTATGACAAACAAGTCTTATAGCTCTACGACAAGATATATGAGGGGATAGTTCATTAATTAAGTCGATAAGTTCTCGCAAATTCTCTTTCCACGACACTAAATGGATTCTGTGAGTCTCGAAGAGTATGTTCTATGTATCCTCATAGAATTACTAAAAAATGTTATAATAAGTAGGTCATACAAATACTGTTGTTAAAATTATAACCTACCGCCTTATATAATATGTGCATAAAATTCACAAATAATGGAATCACAACGTTTACACTTTGCTGGTTATCCATTATCAACCATAATAATACTACATAAAATAATAATTATAACTATTTTAGAAAATTTTAAAATATTCAAAATACATCCAGTAAAAACAAAGTTTTTATCGCATAACCTCACATTTGGCGAACATTTCATAAACTGTCAAGTTTATAGAATCATAACAGTGCGTAACATGACCTATAATATGAATGTTAAATTACAGAGACTGTTAGCACTGTTAAGAAAATAAATAAAAGATTAAAAATGTTTATAAAAGCAAGTTATTTAAAAATGGGTTATAAGCTTATATGAGTAGCATAGTTTAAAAATAGTTTATGACTTTTTTGTAAGACCATATAAGTGGATATATTATTATTTTAGGAGTAGTCGTGATTCAACACTCGTAAAGTAAAATTAAAACTTCACTACGAAATACTACATTATGGCAATTTAATGTAATGTTTAACTTAGTTTATATTATATTAAATATATACCTTTGATATTACTGAGTATAATTCATTAATAAAACCCAACAGGTTATGGGCCCAGTATATCTCAGTTATCTCAGGTACTCCAGGTAAAATTGGAAGTAAAAACAGTAAAAATTAAAACGTGTATTTCGTTGTGTTAAAAAAGAGACTCGTAAAATTAAAAAACTTTTGTAAAAATTAAGTGAAGGTGAATAAGCTTTCAAGTAAAAAAAATTAAAACGTTCAACAGTAAAAAAATTTTAAATTTTAGTGAAAACCGCGTGTAAAAGTGAAATCAAGTACAAGTAAAAACAGTAAAAATTTAAAATGGAAGAAAGTTATCATATCGAAAAATTGAAAGACGGGGAAAATTTTCAAATGTGGAAATTTCAAGTTACCGTGTTTTTTAAAGCAAAACAACTTTTTGAAATTGCAAGTGGAAAAACCAAATGTCCACAAGATGCAACTGCTAAAGAAGATTGGGAGAAAAAAGATGCAATGGCACAAAAAATAATTGTAACAACTGTGGAAAAACAACCACTTACATATTTGTTGAATTGCAAGAATTCAAGTGAAATGTTTAAGAAATTAAAAAATTTATACGAACGTGATAATCAACAACAAAAATGTAATTTAATGCAAGAGTTTTACAATTATCAATTTAAAAAGGGCACCGATATGTCAACATACATTTGTGATCTAGAAAATTTAGCACATAAATTAAAAGTATTAAAACAAGAAGTTAGTGATATGATGCTAATAACAAAAATTTTATCTTCACTTCCGGACACCTATAAATATTTTATTAGCGCATGGGAATCAACATCACAGGAAAAACAAACATTAACAGATTTAACATCTAGATTATTAGCAGAAGAAAAAAGACACCAAACGTCGGAAAACTCAAGTGAACAGGTAGCGTTTAATTCTACAATAAACGGGAGATTTTATAATAAAAATAAAAATATGTGGGGCGAAGCTGGTAAAGTTGCAGCTTACTTAACTAATAGAATGCCGACTTTAAAAATTACTCCGTTTGAAATGTGGAACAATAAAAAACCGAACTTAAAATATTTACAAATATTTGGAACAGATGCCTATGCAAAAAGACTAGACTACATAAAAAAATTTGATGAACGGACAAAAAAATTAACCCTGATAGGTTACGCACAAAATGGTTACAGGTTATTTGATAACGAAAAACAAAAAGTTATAATCGCCAGAGATGTAATATTTAAAAACGATGAAGTAAAACTAAAATTAACAAATGAAGTAAAAATTGAATCGGAAAATGAGGAAGAACCAAAAGGTAATGAAGAAGAAATTACAAGTGAAAATGAATTACCTAGTGAAATCGAAGAACTTGGAAAAGGTAAACGAATTAAAAAAGTACCTGCAAAATATGATGATTTTGCAATGTTAACATATGAAGAAGCGACAGAAGGACAAGATAGAGAAGAATGGATTAAAGCAATCGAAGAAGAGAAAAACTCTCTAGAAGAAAATAATACGTGGGAATTAATAAATAAAAGTGAAACTGACAGTAAAAAGATATTAAGCAATAGATGGGTATTTAAAATAAAAGATGACGGAACTTACAAAGCTAGACTAGTAGTTCGCGGATATGAACAAAAATTCGGAATTGATTATGAAGATACTTTTAGTCCAGTGATAAGCAGTAGTGCAATACGATTAATATTTGCAATTGCGGCTGAAAATAATTATAAAATAGTAAAATTTGACATAAAAACAGCTTTCTTATATGGACCATTAAACGATGAAGTTTACATGGAAATACCACAAGGTTATAACATTAAAAATAAAGTGTGTAAACTGATTAAAGGGCTCTACGGTCTTAAAACATCGCCTTTAAATTGGCACAATAGATTTACAGATTTCTTAAAAAATTCCGGTTTACTGCCCATAAAATCTGAAAAATGCGTATTTAAAAATGCCGATGGAACAATGATTATTGCTATTTATGTAGACGATGGACTCATAGTAGGAAGTGATCAAATTAAAATTAATGATTTCTTAACAAAATTACGTGACGAATTTAAAGTAAAAATAACTAAAAATCCTTCGACATATTTAGGAATAACAATAAAACGTGACAATACGGGCATAATTTTAAAACAAACCGAAATGACAACACAAGTACTAAAAAATTTTAAAATGCTAGACTGTAATAAAACTAAAATTCCATTAACCAGTGGCGACCTAAAAAGAAGTGACATTATTGAACTAAATCAAAAATTTCCATACCGAGAAGCTATAGGAAGTTTATTATACTTAAGTAATAAAACTCGACCAGATTTAAGTTTCGCTGTTAATTACATAAGTCGCTTTATGGAACAGCCAACAAGAAGTGATGTCAATAACATTAAACACATAATGAAATATTTAAATGGAAGTCAAAATTTTGGAATAAAATTTTACAGCAATAAAACTGATGAACTAATAGCATATAGTGACGCAGACTACGCCGGTGATCTAAAAACAAGAAAAAGCACAACCGGGTATATTATATTTTACAACGGTGGGCCAATTTCGTGGTGTTCGCGAAAACAGCCAATAGTGGCGTTATCAACCAGTGAATCTGAATATATTGCTGCGGCGGATTGTTGTAAAGACTTAATATATATTAAAAACTTAATCGAAGAGTTAAAATCTAAAAGCATAAGTGCAGTGCTGAAAGTTGATAATAAAAGTGCAATAGATTTAGCGAAAAACGGGACTATGAATAAAAGAAGTAAACACATAGATGTAAGATTTCATTTTATACATGAAAAAATTTTAAGTGGAATTGTAAAAATTGAATATTGTAACACTACAGAGCAAATCGCAGATATTTTCACAAAGCCACTTGAAAGTATAAAGTTTGTAAAATTTAGAGATAAATTCATGTTAGAATTGTATAATTAATAATTGTTAGATTTAAAAATTAAAATTAAGATGTTTTTTTGTTTATTAATTAAATGTAAGAATCTTTCATTTAAAGGGGGGTGTTAAGAAAATAAATAAAAGATTAAAAATGTTTATAAAAGCAAGTTATTTAAAAATGGGTTATAAGCTTATATGAGTAGCATAGTTTAAAAATAGTTTTTTATGACTTTTTTGTAAGACCATATAAGTGGATATATTATTATTTTAGGAGTAGTCGTGATTCAACACTCGTAAAGTAAAATTAAAACTTCACTACGAAATACTACATTATGGCAATTTAATGTAATGTTTAACTTAGTTTATATTATATTAAATATATACCTTTGATATTACTGAGTATAATTCATTAATAAAACCCAACAAGCACTCAAATGTTAGTAACATTGATGTAATTTTTTTACAGAATACCAATTCATAACATTTATGTAATTTGTGGGCGTGGCCATCCATAACATAACTATTATAGAATGTTAAAAGTTAGAGTTCGTTCAGAAGCTTAAGTCTCATACAATGCGCGAAACGGGCAAAATACATAAGAATAAATGTTAAATGAAAACATCAGCTTGGCGCGAAAATTTAAAAAATCTGACTTGAACATTATTTTCATTATAATTATAGAAAAGAAAAACTAATTATAGAAAAAATAAAATGATTACTATAGGAATGTAATTTATTGTAAAACTTTATTATTATAGTACAAGCAAATACTATTGTACAAGTAAAACAAATTATTTTTATTATAATAAAATAATAACGAACAAGAAAGTGAGTAATCGCACATTGAAGTAAATTTTATTAGCCGAGTAATTGATTTTTTTTATTTTTATCTTTACAAGATGGGCTCACATTCTAAATTGAACTCTTCATCATCTTCTTCATCTTCCGAAGACAGATAATCTGAACTGTCACTTTCATCTTCGTAATTTACTCTAATAATGAGTTCATCTACATCATCCATAATATATTCCTTTTCTATATATTCTTTTTCTGTGGCTTCTACATGGCGACAAATATTTTGCCAATCTTCTATTGTGACTTTATTAAATTCTTCTTCAGTCAATCTTCGGACATCGTCCATTTTAAATGTGGTATTTCGTGCGGCAACACGATTCTTTACCAACGCCCAAATTTTCTCAATAGGGTTCAATTCTGGGTGATATGGTGGTAACCGTAATACAACGTGGCCATGTTCGGCTAAAAGTTTATCGGCTACATAATTTTTATTACGTGGCTTGTGTAATTTAATTATATTATACAGATCCATTTTTGTATCTCTGATTTGCCATATTATATTTCTTTCTGATAACCATTGCTGCATAGCACCTTTTCTCCATGAAGACGTAGGGCATTTTAAAATACTAACGTTATGATACGAAGCGTTGTCAATAACCAAAACGCTATTTTTTTCTAGATTTGGAATTAATTTTTCATTTAACCATTTCAAATAATTTTTGTGATTCATGTCATCGTGATAATCTCCAGTTTTAAGGCCAGATTTAAATATTAATAAGGCCCTCGTAACAAAACCTCTTGCACCGCCAGCGTGAACAATAATTAATCGTTGTCCTTTAGACACTGGGGTCTTTAAACCGTTAGTACTTCCATCGTCCCAACATTTAGGAACGGTATGTGAACTATGGATGTAAGTTTCATCCGTATAAACAATATTTCTTCCTTCTTCTTTATATTTTATAAGGTTTCTTAAGAACATAACTCGTTTACCTCGAATATCACTTTTTTCAACAAGTATTTGCTTATTACATGGGGATTTTCTCCACCTAAAACCAATCCTATGTACTACAATTCGAAATGATGAAAGCGATCCAGAAAAGCCATGATCTTTTTTCATCGCTTCATACACAGTTTTCATTGTAGGTCGCCTTTTATGTATAGTCGCATAAGAATGAATTATACGCCTAATAACATCTTCTTCAAATTGGCTTGTTGTAGTTTTTTAATAGTTTTCCTGGGAGTAGAAAACTTGGCTTGTTGAGGATTTTCAGCTCCTTCCTTCATTATTCTTATAACAGTTTTATAAGAAACTCCAGTTGCAGATGACACTTTTGCATACAAAATATTTCCTTTGCATTTTTCTTTATTCATAATATATTGAATGACATTATAAATTATTTGTCGTCCTTGACTATGAACTACTTTACGGTTATTCATATTAGTAATGAATTTTAACTGTAAAAAATATTGTTTGTTTAAAAAACGATGTTAAATTAATTTGTTTATGCATTACCTACCACAATAAAATAATAAACGTTTTCGTCAAATAGATGTAAAAAAAGATTTTGTGGTACACACAGCAGTTTAACCTAAAAATAAAATTTTCGTTTAAAAACGATTTTAAATTAAAATGTTGTTTGTACTAACCTCAGTATAATAAAAATACTCAAATTGCGTTAAAAAAGGCTGATTGTTATTTAAATTATCAAATAATGTTAATATCATTTAATAATCAAAAGCACGAAAATAGCGAATCTGTCAAAGCAAAACGTCAACAAAGAACGATATTTTCAGGACTGTATTTATTTTGTTAAAACGAATTTTATCATTTCTGCGCACTATTGTATGGGACATGACCTCCTGAATGATCTCTACAGAATCGCACCATAAATGTAGTAATATCGGAAATATTATTTTAAAGACCTACAAGAAATAAATAAACAACTTAACAACAAATTATTAAAAAGATAAGAAATGTAATAATTTCATTTAATTCAGAATAACTAAATTGGTATTATATGATTATAATCAAATAATGATTATTAGTTATTATTTATGAAACTTTAAACGGAATAGGTACCTAAATAAGAAAAAAATAAAATAATATACTAAAACATAAATAAAAACTATAAATTTGGTCGCTTGTGATAGGTTAAAATTTGAACATTTTAGAAAATGAACCCAAAATAAAAAATTTCATTTTAGTTTTATCATTATTTATTATTTAGAAAACAAATTATTGTATCATGACTTATGTAATTTTGATTTTTTCTTATCGACAGCTGACTATTTTTTTAAATTACCTTGTTCTTGTCTATAATATTGTTTAACTCGCATACATGTATAAAAATAAACCGCTTTCGATAAAATTTCATCTCGATGTACTTGACACCCAAACTTGACTAATTTGTTTTGTTCAGCTGAAAAAAAATCTTCGATTGTGTTTTCAAACACGTCAACTGAAGAAATATGCTTAAACAGAACCAGTTTAATTTTTTAAAAAATTGTGAATAATTTTTTGGGATGGTTCAACCATCCTCTTGATTTTAACACAACTAGTTCAGCTTCTGGGGGTAAGACCTCAACAGGTTGAGGATTGTACAGAAGCTCTCGACAACATTTACATTTTGATTCTTTATAAAGCTTTTCTTGCACAAAACGTCATTAATTTCTAATTGTTTATCTGCACGTGGTATCACAGCACTCCACTCTTTTAATTTGTTTTTCGGCACTTTAAATAAGGAAACTTTGTCTTTATCACTATTGTATCCACTAGTGCAATTAGGAGCAAAGCAGTATCTTCGCGGCATTGTCAAAAACTAACATTACATTCTAAATATTATATAATTTAAGATTATAATTAATCTTCAAAAGTGCATTGCTTACTATGCATCATTATGCACTTTGAAAATTCCAGCGGCACCTTACCTATCTCTGTCGCTACCTCTCTCTCGCACACTGGCTGACAAGGCAGCTACGGACCTATGTTTCTGACTCAAGCGGGGCCCCAAATGGAATATTAAATGTACTCATTTTAAAATAGTTTTATTAAAGCTTTTTTACATTTAAAGAAATACCTATTATAACATACCTGACGGTTTTAATAAATTATACTCCAAAATAAACAATTAAACTTAAAAACTCCACTATTTCACACTTAAAAAAATTTATAAAAACAAAACACTTCTTAACAAACAACAAACTACCAGTGTAGTGTTAAAAATCAAAATTTACCCTACTCTTATTTTTTTCGGTAGTTTGTTAAATTGCTATATAAGGGTGACAGTTTATTACTGTAATCGCTACCAGATGGGAAGTTTTGCTTTGGCGGGTGCGTTTAATCTTTCTTGGTGCCGCTTCAACTTCAATTCAACAAAAGACCAAACAGACAGTAAATATATTTTATATTTTAAACAATTAGGTACATGAAAAATGTGGCAGAAAAGTTATTTTGAAAAAGTGCCTCATATTTTCTGGTTTTATTGGTGCTTTCAATATTTAGTGCTACAAATCACAAAAATTTGAATTCGCATTAAATCATTAAAATATTTTATTTTTTTGGTCGTGATAGCGACCGGGCCCTTTTAGTGTCCGGGCCCTTGTTCGATCGAATGTAACAAACCACCCTTTTTAATTGTAAGTGTAATAATTTAAAATAGTTCAATTTAGCTCGACTCATAAACAATTTCGTTGAAAACATTATATTTTAAACAAATTTAATTTAAACAAAATTAGTTTAGAAAGATACCATTTGTTCAAAAGAACCAAGAGGGTTCCAATTATTAAATAAACAATTGACCTAACGGAAATACAAAATGGTAATTGTTGACATTTAAACTTTTGTATTTTTAAAAGGAAAATATTCAAAAATCAACCACACGAACAATAATTGGTAGTTCTAAATTACAGACAAATTTTAAAATTTATAGACAGGTTAAAGTTAATTAATAAAAACTATTCATGTAAAAATTAGAACATTAAAATTAATAATAATCGAAATAATTGCAAATTGTTCTAACGAAATCAAAGATACAAAATCCAGCTTAAAATAAATAGCTGTCTTTGATGTTTTTAAAGAGGGTTAAGTTATAGGACCCATACGTCGAAGTCAGTTGAAATTAAAAGTTTGTCTCGGGGAGGAAAAACTTGCACCCCGCAAACCTACATTTTGACCATTTTCAATTTACATAAAAGGCGAGATTAGAACAATTATCAACCAGTTGTTTTTCTCGAGCCGTTGTGTTTCTTATTGAATTAACCCAAAAGAAACGTCGTTTTATCCTTTTTTTGTTTGTAATTTTTCTTGAAATTTTTCATTTTAAAAAGTTTTCTTACTTTCAAAAGTTCAATTTCATTTTTTTTTAATTCGTCATTTATTCAACCTAATTAATTTTATTAAATTCATCGCATCACATCGCAAAATAAAATATTGTGTGTGCACCAGCATCAACATAAAAGGTAAAATAAACTTAATTTTTCCAATTGTTTTAATTTACAGTGTTTTTCTTTTGTATCTTCGGAATAAACCAAGTTTACGAGTCGAGATTAAAAATATCTACGGATAAAATTAATTTTATAATCAACATAAAAATAAATCGTTTATTAATCACATGGATTAAATTTTCTTAGTGTAATCAACATATTCATATCTTATTTTACTTTATTTTTTTTTAATAAACAGGTAATCAAAGTCTTGGGTGTTTTATTTTATTTTGTGCAAAGATAAGAAATTCTGAATCATTGGTTTAATTCCCACAAACCTCCGAATTTTCCACGTTACCACAAGTTTTGTTAATTTCTTGTTATTCAAAAATTATCTGGTGGCCGCTACCGACAAAGGAAAATTGAAGGAAAAATCCACAGAAGTAGTATCAACAGCCGTTATTCAAAATCAACGTAATCATCGGGTTGAAAATCAAAAGCAAGGTGTTACATTTGATGGCTGGGTATTACAATTGATGGCATCGCGGTGGGATTCTGTAAAACAAGAAATGCTTTCACGCAATTCAATTAAACCAAAATTCGAAAATCTTCAAGCACAAATAAAATAAAATCTACTTTGCTCATTAATTGATCAATTTTATATTGAATTGTCATAAAATTTAGCGTTATTTTAAAAACTAAATCATTTTAATTGCTTATCCCAGTCTAACAATTTTAAGGTAAAGTTCAATATTATAATTTTGTCTACAGGATTAAATTCATCTTAATATTCTTTTATTTTAGTAAATCAATTTAAAATAAATTTCGTAATATTTTTTTTTGGTGTTTTGAAAGTTCATTTAAAATAAAATTCAAAATTTTAATTAATTAATTTCAAATTTTTCTTTTGTTCAAAAATAAATTATTTTATTCATTTTTTTAGAGTAAATTCAAAATTTTAAATTATTTAAAAATAAATAAAAATTTGATTTAAAATTTAATCGTTAAATCCATTACTAATAAGCCGACTCGCAACGTTATAATTGTGTACTTTTATTAATTTAATTTTATTTAGCGCATGTTATTCGAATTCTCCTTTTATTATAGTTGCATCTACATGTAATTAATTGTTACTAATATTTTTTTTATTGTGTACTAAAAACATTCACCAATTACCACGTAAACTATTTTCTTCTATATTTAAAATTTAAACACAAGAATGTCACGTCCTCAATCACCTGAAAATGATGGACACGAAAGTGATGCAGGATCGGTACACACGGTTAATTTAGGTCCAACACTACCTTATACGTACCCGACTTTAGGTGCCATCGCCAGTACAGTTGAAAAATACAACGGAACCTCAAATCCGACATATTATTTTGAAAACATTGCATCACGTATATCACTAGATAATTGGGACAACCCCACAGCTTTAAAAATCGTAAAATACAGACTACACGGCGCCGCGTTAAAATTTTTTAAATCAGATCCTGAACTTGACGAGTTAGATTATGAACAATTTAAAGCGCGTATCATAAAACAATTTAGCAAACTAAAAATTCCAGGAGAAGCCGCTAATAAACTACATAATTGTTATCAAAAACATAATGAATCAGTTTCACAATTTGTTATGCGTTTAAAAGGGTTAGGATCAAAAGTATTAGCAGAAGATCTTGAATCAGCAACAGATGAAGAAAAACCAGGTATAAAATTTAAATGCGCTCAAACTATAATTACTCAATTCAAAATAGGGCTCAAAAAGGAAATTTTAAAAGAAATAGGTGTCACATTAATGCGGTCCACTAATTTGACAATTGAAGCCGCAGAAGAAATCGCCAAAATGCAAGAAATTAATGATTCCCTGATTAAAACGCGATTAAATCCTGTTAACGTAACTAACTTCGAAACACAACCACGACGCTCAACTTACTCGGAAACGACTCAAACGCATAATAACAACAATAATAATACGCGACCACCAAACAATTCTCGTTCAAATTATAATAACTTCAATAATCGTCCCCAAAATAATGCGAATATTAATCAAAGAAGAACAAATTATCCAACAAATCTTAATCAACCATATCGAAGATTTAACAATTACTCAAATAATATGTACTCTAATAATCGCGAAATTAATTCAAGAAATTACGCATATAATCATGCATATTTTGATCGCGATAACCGTGGATTTAATGCCAGAAATTTTAATAGCAATAATTACAATTACAATAATTACCAACGTCCAAATTATGATCGTTACCCCGCACGTAATAATATGAACAATACAATAACAAATAATGCACCAAATAACCAAAATCAAGCTTTAAACCCCGAGGTAACTATACGTCCTTCCCGCGATATAGTTACAAAAGCAGCAGCAACTCAATAATTAAGATAAATAAAAATATTCGCGTCAATTCAAACAACAACTTCAAATTTTCTTATTCAGTTCCCACAATAAATTCAAATATTAAAGAAGCACCCTGTATAGTAGAATTATTATTAAATAAAACTTATTGCAGATTATTATTAGATACTGGCTCATGTCTCAGCCTCATTAAATCAAACGTATTAAATTTAAATAAATTAAGACAACCGGACGAAGAAATAATTTTATCAGGCATTTCAGGTCATAAACAATCAATTTTAGGTTTGTTAAACGTCACAGGCGGAACCCCGAAACGTCCGAATTTATTTCAATTTGATTTTGTAGTTTGCGATATTAGTTTAGATGCAGATGGCATAATAGGCCGAGATATTTTATCACAATTTAACGCGAATATTAATTATCAGTCTAACGAATTAAAATTTTTAAATGAAACATTTTTAATAACTAATCAGTTAGGCGAAGATCTTAAAAGTTGTATAGATCAAGATAGGGGACAACAAAACAATGAAAATTACGAAACGGCATTATTGAAAACGGATTATGAAAATTTTACAAAACAAAAAAATAAAAAAATTACCTGTAACAAACGCGTGCAAAAATTTAATCATCACATTGAACCTATAATAACAGTTAATCGTTACGGGATATTGTCTGAAGATGAGCACGACTGTGTCGAGTCAATTGAAACCATACCAAGACATAGAGAGGAAATTCGCTGGCGAATTAAACCAATCAAAAGTCAAGTAAATGGTCTCAATAGTCACGATACCAGGAAAAACTCATCCTTAGGTAGAAAGATGAAAGTTAGGTCACCAACTCCAGTCCAGGTATTTGAAAATCATGAGTCAAACACCCTTTTAGCTGAAATTGATAACCCAACCAAATCCATCCATGATGAAACCGATAAAGAAGTCAATGGCCAAGATCTTCTTAATCGTGAATTAGCACAAGGTGCAATCAAAAAAAATTATTATTCGAGTACCGATGTACACGGCAAGCGATCGAAGGTAGTAGAACCTTTTATAGCGGATTATTTTAGATATGATTCTGGGAAAATATTAGAACAAACATGGGAACAAATGATAGATAATAATAAATATAAACAGAGTAATTTTATTAATAAGGCTATGACGGTAATAAAACCTAAGCAAATAGAGCCAATGAAAATTAAAAGTTGTATTGAAGATAAGAAAAAAAATTTTATACCCAGCAGAGGTAACGTAGCAGTCGAATGTAACAAAGCATTGCAAATCAAAAGCACAAAACATGAAGAAAATTTTATACCCAGTAGAGGTAACGCAAGTAGCGAATTTAAGAAAGTAGCACAAGTCAAAAGTGCAGAAAATGAAGAAAATTTAGTACCTAGCAGAGGTCATGTAGCAGACAAATGTAACAAAGCAGTACGAAACAAAGGTACATTAATTGAAGAAAATTTAGAAGGTTCCCCGGAAATTAAGAATAGCAAAGCAGTACGAATCAAAGAATTTCCAGTGATCAAGAGTGACAAGAAGGTACGAAACAAAGGTACGAAAAATAATCAAGAAAATTTAGTAAAATTCCCAGTAATCAATTTGGAAACAACCCAATTAGCAGATGAAGAAACCAACAAAGAAAAGGATGGAAATTGCAGAATAGAAGAGGATAACAAATATAGCACAGCAAGAGGTAAAAATTTTATAGGTACATTAATCGTAGAAAAGGACATCGTAATACCTCGACGTACGGAAAGTGAACAATGCTTTCAAATTAAATTCACCAGAAGAAATACCTTCAAAAGAAGATGCAGTAATCAAAATTTGCTAATCGAACAAGACGACAGTAATCATCATAATTTGATTTTAGCTAGCGCAATCGTAAGTAACAACCCAAACGCCACAGTAATCACAAGGGTCATTAACCCAAACGAATATGACATAACATTGAAAGCTAATACTCAAATCGGTAAAGTAACGGATAAAATTAAAATTTTAGAACAACTAGAAAACAGCGAACTTAGTAAAACAATTAACATGATAAATAAATCAACAAATAATTGCGAAGAAATCCTCTCTCAAATTAATCTCGATCATTTAGATAACCGAACCGCGCATTCTCTCCACGAACTTATTTCAAATTACTCTCATATTTTTATTAATGATGATGAAATTTTGACTAGTGTGCACAACGTAAAGCACAGAATAATTACAGAAAATGTACCCCCCATAGCCAAAAGACCATATCGAGTACCATACCACCAAAGAGAAGTATTGGAAAAGGAAATCAAGAAACTTTTAGATGCAAAAATTATCCGAGATTCTTCTAGCCCATGGTCAGCCCCAGTTGTTATTGTGACAAAACCACTCCCAAATGGTGAATCAAAGGTTAGAATTTGTATAGACTACAGGTCCTTGAACCGCGTAACAAAGAAGGACTATTTTCCACTTCCTGATTTACATGAGACGATTGAGCAACATTTCCACGATTCAGCGTTATTCACCGTACTCGACATATCACAGGCATTCCATCAGATCGAAGTAGAAGAATCGGACAAGGAAAAGACAGGTTTTTCCACAGCATTTGGTCATTATGAGTACAACAAACTACCCTTTGGCTTGATGAACAGCCCAGCGACATTCCAACGATTCATGAATGTAACCCTTGCCGGATTAATTGGAATTATGTGTTTAGTATACTTAGATGATATTATAGTATACAGTCCAAATGACGTAAACGAACACTTACGCAGATTAGCCCTCGTTTTTGAAAAATTGCTAAAATCAAATGTAAAACTTAAACCGAGTAAATGCCACTTTCTTGCGAAACAGGTTAAATATTTAGGTCACATTATTACAAAAGATGGTGTAAAACCCGACCCTGAAAAATTAAAAAGTTTGGAAACATTCCCAATACCGCGAAATGTATCAGAAGTTCGATCATTCCTCGGATTAGTAGGTTGGTATAGGCGCTTTATAAAGAATTTTTCCGAACTAGCTTTGCCTTTAACAAATTTAATCAGAAAAGAAAATAAATTCTTAATTACCCCCGAAGTTTTAGAAGCAATAAATAAATTAAAAACAGCAGTAACTTCTGAGGATGTGCTAATCTTTCCAAATTTTAAAGAACCGTTCATATTATCAACTGACGCAAGCGGAACTGGAATCGGCGCGATACTAAGTCAAAAAAGAGAAGGTTTCGAAAGACCTATTGCCTTTGCAAGTCGAAAGTTACAAAAAGCCGAGAAAAATTACACCGTAACCGAATTAGAATGCCTTGCAGTAGTTTATGGAGTAAAACAATTCAGATGTTTTCTATACGGTCAAAAATTTACTGTCATTACAGATCATAGAGCATTAAAATGGATTATGAATTTAACCCAAGCGACATCTAGACTTGCTAGATGGTCATTATTGTTATCGGAATATGATTTTGAAGTTACTTATAGACCAGGTGTAAAACACGGTAATGTAGACGCCCTCAGCAGAATCTACATGTTTGAAAAACCAAATTTGCAAGAATTCTTCTCATCTTATAAAAATAATAGCATACCCAATAATAATTCAATATCAATAGAAAAATTTAACTTAATCACAATTCCCGAAGATTATTCATTAGTTTTCTTAGCATCAAAAGACTTAAATACTGTTTCAGGAATAGCAAATAAATTTAATCAAATACACGATAACACATCTGAATTACGTTTACAAAATAAAGACATAGGCGAAGTAGCGACCCTTCAATTACCGGAAAGAAACGTTTATTATTTAATAATTAAAAGCGGATATTACGGAAAAGCGTCATATGAAATCATGTTCGATGCACTCAGTAATTTATTTAATTTATGCATGCAAGACCAAATTTTCAAACTTGCTTTACCCGACTTAAACAACGAAATCGATGATCTAGATTTAAACATCGTAATACACATGATCAGATTCGTATTCAAAAACACGTCAGTCCAAATAAAAATTTCGGAAAATAAACAAAAAAATTGTCAAATGTACGTAATTGAAGAAAAAAGCCCAATGATACCCACCTGGGATAGAGATTATATTAAGAAAGCTCAAGGAAATGATGAATTTTGTAAAGCCATAATTAATGAAATCAACCCAAGTGAAGAAGAAGATTTTCCGTATTATTTAGATCAAGATGGTATACTCTACAAACAAGATAATTTGACCGGTCAAGAATTATTAGTCATTCCCATAACTTTTATAAATAAAGCAATTCACGATTTCCACAACGCTCCATTCGTAGGTCATCCAGGCCAAATCAAAACATTTAAATTTATTCAAAGAAAATTATATTGGCCCAACATGAGAAAAGACATCAACGACTACGTTTTAACATGCAATATCTGTAACCAACGTAAAACTTCACCACATTTCAAACCTGCCCCCTTACAAGAATTTCCGAAATTATACGAACCTTTTGAAAGAACCGCGATGGACATTGTAGGTCCTTTTGTCACTTCAGATAATGGCAATAAATATCTATTAACATTTCAAGATCACTTTACCAAATACGCAGAAGCAATACCCTTACCAGATCAAAAAGCGGACACCATCGCGAAAGCTTTTGCCACTCAAATTATTACTAGACACGGTACGCCTAAACAGCTGATCACAGATCAAGGTGCAAATTTTGTTTCGAAGCTTTTTAAAGAAACTTGTACATTACTTCAAATAGAGAAAATTCAAACAACCGCGTATCATCCCCAGTCAAATGGAGTAATTGAACGATCACATCGCGTTTTTAAAGACATCCTTAGCTGTTACGTTTCACCAGCACAACGCGATTGGGACGAATGGATACCTTACGTACTAATGGCATATAGATCTCACATTCACAGTTCAACCGGCCACTCACCATTCTTTTTATTACATGGACGAGACATGGTATTACCCTACGACGAAATAATCAAAGCAAATAAAGTAAAATACGACGTTAGCACAAATTATCCTTCGGAAATGATGTGCAGATTAAATAAAGCTTACGAGGACGTTAATAAAATAATGGCAGAAAGCAGCAAGAGACGAGCAAAATATTTTAATCGAAAATCAAAATCCCGCGAATTCTTAATAGGAGACCTAGTATACCTACACGAAGAAGCCAGTAAAGTAGGTCTATCAAAGAAACTCATGAGACCATGGATTGGTCCCTTCAGAATATTAGAAATAATTTCCCCAGTCAATTACCGCATTAGAAAAGTTGGATCTAGGAAAGATCAGGTTGTACATTTAAATCGATTAAAGCCATACCGATGTGGAATAGAAGAAGAAAAAGAAGCAAAAGACGGAAATAACGAAGATGTCGAACGGAAAACATGCTCCGATCATTCCGAACAAACTCCAGAATCTGAACCCGAATCACTAACACATCCATTACCCTATTTTTATCTACCCACTACAAATAGAACCAGCCGAAGAGCTAGACAACCAGAACCCGTTCAAACTGAAGAACACGAATTACTTCCAGAAAGAAATGATGAACAGCCTCCATTGGAAGATATAACGCTTCCAGATTCTCCTACTAGAGATGAACAACCTCAAGTTCCAAGAACAAGTCCTGCACCCCGACGATCAGAAAGATCATTCCACCCAAATATACGTCCCGATTTCCACTATTATTAGCAAAAAAAAAAAATTTTTTTATCCTTTTCCTTTTTCTTAGTAAATTCCTTACAAAAAAAGAGTAGAAAAATCGTAAAGAAATCATAGGATAATCGTAGAAAAATCATAGAAAAATTGTAGAGAGATTGTAGAAAAATCGTAGAGCAATCGTAATAATTGGCATATGAATTTAAATAAATTTCTTTTTTTGAATCACAGCAATAAAAAAAAAATCAATCAATATGGACCAAGCCAAGAATGGATTTCCTTACTCCTACCTATTTGTATTGATATGTAGTTTCTGCAGAGGTAGCCACGAGAACTATAAGTGCGACCAATTCCGAACTCTACCACCCTTCGATAGACTCCAAATGGCGCAGCTACATAACTTGTGCAAAAACTGTTTAAACCATAAGGAAAGGTTTAAATGCCTTTCCACTAAAAGATGCAAAGTATGCTTTAAGCCACACCATACGCTGCTCCACGACCTAATGAAATATAATATCCATTATCCCGAGTTCGACGCTGTTCCACCACCAGCAGAGCACACCGCCACTGTCGCTGTTCCACCACTAGCAGACTACACCGCCATTGTCACTGTACCACCACCAGCAGACCACACCGCCACTGTCACTACACCGCCACCTACAAGATATACCGTCACCGTTAGCACACCGCCTGGCCACTACACCAGAGACGCTGATGCAGAACAGGAATTGGTGCAGTGCAAGTACTGCCACGCAAAGCCAAAACGATCTAAAATGTTATCGCATATTGCAAGAACACATTCCGGAACGCCTGCTTATGAGGCACAACAAGTGAAAGAACGCGCCGCAATCCGTGAACGCGAACGTGTGAAAGACTATGAAGACGATAGACGGGTTCGTGAATTAAATAAATATCAAAAAAAAGGAATAAATCCCCAAAAACAATTTAAATGAGTGATAAACAAACAACATTATTTTAACTATTACCCTAAAGTGCGGTGTGCAAAACTATTAAGTGTAAATAAGTGTGAACAATAACTAAAACTTTCTCTTTTTTCAAATTTTTCTTAATCCATTGTCTTTAAATTTTTATTATAATTTTTTTTTTATGGTTAATGTAATTAAGTTGTCCACCAATATCGAAAATTTGTAGTTATAGCCATATTTCTCTTTTTTAAAAAGGGTTTTCTTCCTTATAGGAAACATCTAAAGAAAACATCGGTGATTACAATGAATTACTACTACTGGACGGTCATCATATTCTTACAATCCACGATGGGGTTCAAACAACAAAATGTCGACTTCCAATCTGGACTGTTTGTCGAGAAAGAAGCGGATGCGAGATTAGTGACTTCCTATTGGAAAATCCTTAAATACGTAGATGTAACAGATCTAAAAAAATTCAACCAACACAACGAAGATGTAATACAACGCCTTAACCAAACAATTCGGTCAAAAATGAATGACAAATCAAAAGGACATTTCTTTATACCCCCATTGTTATCGCAAATCGCAACCTTAAAAATGTTGAACGACAAATGCACCACGATTCTTTATGAATTAACTGAAACAACAGTATCAAGCAATCAGAAACAAAAAAGGTATCTGCTAAATTTCCTAGGATCTACAATCAAATTTATTTCGGGAAACTTAGACGCAAAGGATGGTGAACGTTTTGAAGAAAACATAAATCAAATCAAAACAGACCAAAAAGTGATCAAAGATTTACTTAAACAGCAAGTCTCCGTAGTAACGAAAACGATCGATGCATTCAACCGGTCCATGACTCAACTACAAATCAATGAAGATACACTCAAGGAAACTCAAAATAAAATACTGGGGGCCATAAACAAAGCCATTTTGGATCAAGAACATACAAACAGTCAAATCGAAACAATAGACGTTATGGTACAATTACACGAATCATTTACAATTCTCTTACAAGAACTAAACGAACTGGCCGAAGGTATTAATTTTGCAAAAATCAATTTACCACACCCTTCCTTAATCAAACCAGACATTTTTCTCGAACAACTTCAAATTATTCCGAGTCAACTTACAAAATTAAAACTGCCATTGAAACCATCACACGAAAACTTACCTTATTTCTATGAAATTATCCGTACTTCAGTTTATCAATCACGCGACAAAATCATTTTCGCCATCGAAATTCCACTTGTCACTTCCAATTATTTCTCATTATATCACACATATGCCCTACCCACTAAAACAAACATACCTTTCCTTTTCAATATGATTATACCAGTATCACCACAAATAGCGATATCAGAAGAGAATTCTCAATATTTCTACCCTTCAGAGTGTGTTATGGCAACCCCATCTTTAAAATTGTGCAGAGCTACAAGTATTTCCAGTTTAGATGCGAATTCACCTTGTGAGGTACAACAAATACTACAAACAAATGCATACGAAATCTGCAACGAAACAAAAGCCTTAATTAAATTACATCAAAATAAAATTCAAAAATTATCTCACGGAAACTGGTTGATACTACTTGTAACGCCGGTTACTATTATCGAATCATGTACAGACAACCCAAACACACATACGGAAATTACTGAGTCTATTATGATTACAATAAACGAACATTGTTCTGTCCGTATTGGTGAAATGAACCTACTAGGAGAAAAAGAATACATGATCACCGAAATAAATAAGAGAATTCAATTACCAACTATAATGAATAATCAATACAACAATTTAACGCAAAACAACATTGAAGAGATCAAACCAGCTAATATGAAACACATCAACCTAGATTCCCTGGAAGGAGTAAAACATCACTTAGAAGAAATCAAAAATACCTTGAACGAACCAGTAAAACCTATAATAGAAAGACATTTGAGTTGGATAATATACTGCATTATAATTATAATAAGTGGAATAATGTTACATGCAATTATCAAAGCATTTGGAAAGATCTCAAAAACAAAGAAAATGGAATTAATACGGAGTATTTTCCCTTTTTGGAATAACAGCAGTAGTAGAGAACAAATGGACCACAATATAGAAGTAGAAACCCCAATGCACCTTCTTAACAATACGACTTCCGAATTTAAATTACAAATCGAATCAGCAGGCGTGGAAACCCGTGCAACCATCAATGAACCAAGTGTTAAAAAAGTGAAAAGTGAAAAGTCGCGAAATGGAAACCCTGTTTAATTAAAAATTGTTCTTATATTTTAATTCGATATTGGTAGACAAAAACAACAATTATAACAATCTCATATTTTAATTAATTTCTTTTTTTTTAATAATAATTTTTTTTTTAGTAATAATTTTTTTTATAATAATTTTTTTTAGTAATAATTTTTTTATACTTATATAATAATTTTTTTTTTAGTAGTAATAATTTCTTTTTTAGTATTAATAATTTTTTTTAGTAATAATTTTTTTTATTAGCCAACATTGCTATAAATTAATCATTTTGATACTTTTTTTTTTAGATATTATATATATAATCTATTTTTTTTTGTGTAATTGTGTATTTTTAAAAAGGAACGCGTGCATTAGATACACACGTTCTTTTTTAAAGAAGGGGGAAATGTAACAAACCACCCTTTTTAATTGTAAGTGTAATAATTTAAAATAGTTCAATTTAGCTCGACTCATAAACAATTTCGTTGAAAACATTATATTTTAAACAAATTTAATTTAAACAAAATTAGTTTAGAAAGATACCATTTGTTCAAAAGAACCAAGAGGGTTCCAATTATTAAATAAACAATTGACCTAACGGAAATACAAAATGGTAATTGTTGACATTTAAACTTTTGTATTTTTAAAAGGAAAATATTCAAAAATCAACCACACGAACAATAATTGGTAGTTCTAAATTACAGACAAATTTTAAAATTTATAGACAGGTTAAAGTTAATTAATAAAAACTATTCATGTAAAAATTAGAACATTAAAATTAATAATAATCGAAATAATTGCAAATTGTTCTAACGAAATCAAAGATACAAAATCCAGCTTAAAATAAATAGCTGTCTTTGATGTTTTTAAAGAGGGTTAAGTTATAGGACCCATACGTCGAAGTCAGTTGAAATTAAAAGTTTGTCTCGGGGAGGAAAAACTTGCACCCCGCAAACCTACATTTTGACCATTTTCAATTTACATAAAAGGCGAGATTAGAACAATTATCAACCAGTTGTTTTTCTCGAGCCGTTGTGTTTCTTATTGAATTAACCCAAAAGAAACGTCGTTTTATCCTTTTTTTGTTTGTAATTTTTCTTGAAATTTTTCATTTTAAAAAGTTTTCTTACTTTCAAAAGTTCAATTTCATTTTTTTTTAATTCGTCATTTATTCAACCTAATTAATTTTATTAAATTCATCGCATCACATCGCAAAATAAAATATTGTGTGTGCACCAGCATCAACATAAAAGGTAAAATAAACTTAATTTTTCCAATTGTTTTAATTTACAGTGTTTTTCTTTTGTATCTTCGGAATAAACCAAGTTTACGAGTCGAGATTAAAAATATCTACGGATAAAATTAATTTTATAATCAACATAAAAATAAATCGTTTATTAATCACATGGATTAAATTTTCTTAGTGTAATCAACATATTCATATCTTATTTTACTTTATTTTTTTTTAATAAACAGGTAATCAAAGTCTTGGGTGTTTTATTTTATTTTGTGCAAAGATAAGAAATTCTGAATCATTGGTTTAATTCCCACAAACCTCCGAATTTTCCACGTTACCACAAGTTTTGTTAATTTCTTGTTATTCAAAAATTATCTGGTGGCCGCTACCGACAAAGGAAAATTGAAGGAAAAATCCACAGAAGTAGTATCAACAGCCGTTATTCAAAATCAACGTAATCATCGGGTTGAAAATCAAAAGCAAGGTGTTACATTTGATGGCTGGGTATTACACGAACACATCGAACACTGGTAGTTACGCCACTGAAAACAATGTATTGTAAGGGAGGGGTTCAATCATAGCCATCTTTATTTACAAGCCATGAACATAAACTTGGCAACACCGCAATTTTGAATTTGGTAGTCCTATGAAGTATTTCATGACTGCATAAAAATGGTTAAATTTTGTCTTTTTAAATATTTAATTACACAAAAAATTATAAAAATAAAAAACTAGTATTTAGAAAATTTATTACAATAAAAATAAAATTTGCAAAGTTAGCTTTTCATCAAGGTTCTTAGCTTTCGCTTTTCGTTTTGTTTCGCACTATTAGTAATATTACTTTTAATTTTAATGTAATTATTTAAGGCAATATTACTAAATATGGAAATGATCACTTTATACATTTTCCCCAATGTAGCAGTACAATAGTACTACATATTTTATTAATCGATGAAATATTTATTGGAATCTAAACTGGATAAAAAAAGAAAAAGAACTAAAAATAAAAAATTTTAAGTAATTGAATTTGAATTTTGAATTGAATTTTGAATTTAAACTTGATAATGTTAAACGGTTTATACGATTATTATCAGTTATAATACAAATGACTTTAAACCCGAATCCCTGAACAAAATTCAAAACTTAAAGTAACATTTCTTTTGATTCGCTTTCTGTTAGTCCATTAAGAATAATCTTATATCTACTTAAAATATTTTCGATTTGTGACCACCTACTTAATTTTAAATTTTGTGGTAATATTGATTGCAAATCATGAGCACTTAACAAATTTTTTTGTACAAAGACTGTAACAAATAATTTATCATCACACTGCAGTTAACTTCCACTCCACAATCTATCCGATCAAAATTATCGTTCACATCAATGTTTAAAATATAAAAAACAGCACAGTTAGAAACAACTTTGCAACTCCATTTTTTCCAATCGAAGGTTTTCTTCAATTCTTTAAACAAATTCCTTGTAATCTATAACTAAATCACTGTCAAGCAATTCACTAAGCTTTGTTAAGTGTCTCTTGATAATAACTTCTTTTCTCTACTCGGGATCGTTTTTTTTGTTAATTACAATGGTAAGCTTAAGAGGGTTTCCAATCGTCTCATGGAATTGCACGAATCCACTTCTGCCTTAATTCAGGATCTGATGGAAGTTTAAAAGTCGATTTTTTTCCATGATCACCTACTTCACTGTCCAGGCCTGTCACTGTCATAAGATTTACAGCCAGGGGCACAGCAATGTCGCGACATTCTAAAAACATACTAAATAATATAATCCAATTAAAACAATTTACTAATAAAGTTAATAGATAATAACTTAGCAAATCCACAAAATATAAATTTAGTCTAATTCAATCTCAAAATAAAAACTACAATAAAATGAATTTATATGTAGTTACTTCTCTAATTTGAAATATTTCTGTATTGAAAAATACGAACGTTTCCAATGATTGATAACTTTCGGATAAATCTCTTAATTTACACATGATTTAAATCGAATTTCAATGATTTTCAAGCGTAAACACTACCATTTCCATCATAATATAAGACTACCGGGCGGTGTTGCCAAATTTCTTGTTCATGGCTTGTAAAATAAAGATGGCTATGGTTCAATCTAATGAACGGCACTAAATTGGCCACTAGAATAGTAATTTATTTAAGACTAATCCTCCTCTGTCTATCTGTTTGTGGTGCCATAGATTGAGCACTAGTAATACCTTTAATCTCTAATTGTTTATAATTATTATACTAGAACACGAACCGCTTTTAGTTTTTAAAAACAATTTTGTAAATTACCGAGTAATGTAAAATCAATAAAAGTATAGCAATGATTATTATTTTGCCTATACTTACCATAATTACTGTGCATAGTTATCTCAAACTCAAAAAAGATCGTTAATAAATAATAAATTATGAAAATGTTAAAATTTATTATATTTTTGTTGGTAAAATACATTGTGTTCAAGAATATAATATAACGTACTATTACGTGAGTTAGTTTTACTGTCACATTCAAATCGAACGTGAGTTTGTGAAAGAAACATTACTTGAAACACTTTTGTGATTGATGATGATGAATGCAAATTATATTCATAGTAACCCGAAAACAAAATTCTTAGCATAATAACTTTGTTTTTCGGAACACCATGAGTATAGGTATGCAGTGATGTAGAAAATTATTTTATGATTTATGAAATTATACAGAAAACAAGTACCCTCACAATAAAATTACTGTTTCACAATATACTATATTATAGTGTTAATCTAAAAACATTAGCAGTATATAGTGCGCGTTTATAAAATGAACAAATACGAACGTCAAGAAAGTATAAACAGTATAAAGCCTCTATATTATGTAGCAAAATTTTTTGCTTTAGTGCCACCCTATCATATGAAAAGAAAATTGATGATAAAAAATAGAATTTTTGCAATTGCGTATACAATTTCTACACTGGCATGTTTTACGGCTTCATTATATTTTATAATTAAATCCAATACAATCAATTCACAAGCTTTGTTTATGGTTTTCTTATTATCTCATGCCGCTGCAACTTTTCAATATATAATATCGGTATTGATATCAGAATTCTGGCAAAATAAAGAAATTCATCAATTTATTTCCAACTTTTACGAGGTGGACAAACAATTTCCACAAATTGTAAAAAATGTTTCCACAAAGAAAAATAATGCATTTCTTTTAGAAATAATAGCAACTCATTTGGCATATTTACTAATTTGTGCTGGCGATTTATATTTTCACATAAAATTTTCAGGCGTTATGTATTTTGTTTACAATCGCTTACTGAAACGCATCGAAACATATTTGATTTTAATTGTAACTCTTCTAATGTATAATTATTGCTTGTGTATTAAGCTTCGCTTTCAAAAGTTGAATGTTACTTTAAAAAATTTAGTACACGATCATTCTGAAAAATTGGACGCAAATATTCGCTATGGCATTGAAGATAATAGTTTGCCAACAATTTGTAATGATATAAGAAAAATAAGAGTTGCTTATAATTTACTAACAAATATGGCTTTGCAATTTAGTTCTACTTTTGGGTTTCAAATAATGTTTCTCTACGTATACATAGCAATCATTGCACTTGAAGCTATAGGAAATGCAATTCAGAGTGATGGTGGCAATTGGTCGCAATTATATTTTTTTGATGCAGTAAATACGGTAAGAATAGCATTGGGACATGAGATTTTTTTTTGCATATTTGAAATCTACGTATACGACTTATGCCCGGTTTCTGAAGATCTCTGGTTATCCTCTGGTCAGCTAATGAAAGGTTAAAGTTAACCTTAGGTCAAAGTAAGATGGGTTTCTGAAACCACAAACTACTAGAGGATAACTAACCTCTTGTCAATTCGCTTGATTTAATTGCCGGTAGATTGGGATATAGCAGTTACTTCAAATTAACCAGTTCTTTTTGTAATTTTATTATTTTATGTTGGCAAAAATCTGTTATAAATTTAAATGTTTTGCCGAAAAGTTTAAATATAATATTATTTTTATTATTATTATTAAAAATATTTGAAAATAAATTATTTTGTGCGTAAAAATAAAATGGATTTGAATAAAAGAAGTAAAAATTTCACCGACTTCGACAAAGATGTCTTATTTGATATCGAACAAGAGTTTAATCACAAATAAAAGAATAAAAAACAGACGGAACTAATGTGAAATTTAAAAACGATGCATGGATCGAAATAAGCACTGAATTCAATTCAACTGTCATAATAAATTCGATTGCGCATGTTCCACAAAGTTAACCAGTGGATAACCCGAGCCCATCCGCAGGTCAACTTTGACCAGAGATCTAAGGTTAACTTTTGCTATAAAAACTCAAAATCTGCAGGTATTAAGCTTAACCTTTGTATAACTTGAGCTTCAGAAACCGGGCATTAGTTATTAAATTTTTTTTCTAACGTTTGTAAAACCATTTTTAAGAACGCTACAGCGAGCGTTTATAAAAACGCCGAGTTTTAAAACGCTTCCGTTACCTTGGACATCTGGATACTAGTGGACCTCTCTTTCCAACAGCTACAGTAGGAGCGAGAAAGCGTTGTGGTCGCCGTTGTTGCAAAATTTTATTGTTTTATTGTTCACCTATTTATAAAAATAAGTGTATAATGTAAGCGTATGAAATATTTTCCATAAAATTTCGCTTTTTATTACGTGCACGAATTTTCAAATTTTAGTGTTACAAGAGTGCTATTAAAGAAAAACTTTCCATTTTGAATGAAAAAATTTCAAACAAATTTCTCACTGCTCGTATAATATTAAATTAGAGTTAATTAGAATTTAATTAATACATATTTTTATATATCGTTGGAAAGTAGGCATTTTAAGTTAAATAATAGTGTTAAAATCATCTTGGTACCTATAACAATTTTCAAGTACGAACGATTTCAAAAGTTCCTCCAATTGGTTAAATAAAACTAATTTTATTTTTCGTTTTTGGCTTATAACTTTTGCCCCTCACAATGGCAGATGTCCTAAACATTGAGTTTGGGTCCAATAGGTCAATACAAAAATTTTAATAAATACCCGTGTTCGATAAGAAACCAACATTTAAAAAGAAAAATTTTTTTATATTTTCAAGGTAGTCTTATTTTAGTTCAATACACTTATTTTAACGCGTTTCAAATTTTTTTTATCTCTTCCAAATAATACAATTTGGCAAACTCTCTAAAATAGCCATTTTACATTGAATTACAACCGAAATTTGATACAAATATTTTACCACGGAGCCGTTTCTTTAGGTTAAGTAATAGTGAAGCGGCATAGTATATAAATGTATAACAATTGTGCATTTTGTGATAAAAGCATGAAATTTTTATCAGTGTTGGTACATTATATGAACTGGATTTTAAGATATTGGGGCACTTCATATTGCGCATGCTTGAGATTTAGGAGCCAATTCAAATTCGGCAAATTTTTTTATTGATGCTATTTTGATTTTGCATATTTTTAGGCTTTAGAACATTGAGGTTGATATTCAATGGTGAAAATACAGTTAATCTACAGTAAATTGATACTAACATATCGTCGGTTAAAAGTGTTAAACTGTTAAATCCTAAAAATAAAATTTTACAGGAGACAATAAAAGCTGTATTATAAACAACTTCTATTATTGAAATGTATATCTAATATACAAAGTACTTATATGAGTAATGTTATATCTTACAAACTAAGAAGTTTGTATTCATAGACTCTTTTGCACCTTCAACATCGCAAGAACAACCGATGACAAATTGGGAGCTAAGTTTCATTTGCCAAGAAGATACACTCAGTGGTGTATTTAGAGGGCGGCAAAGGGGCAATTACTCCCCCCCCCTCAAGATGAGTTGGATTGTACCCCTAAAGCTGCTTCCCCCTTGATAAAAATAATGATTACCACGAAGTTTTAAAATTTAAATACTAAATTTAAATTATTGGAACTTGGAAATTTCCCAGCTTTTTCCGGCAAAATTATTCTGTATTCTGTAGGTATTCTAGAAGAGTGGGAATTTTATTATATGTACTACTAGAAACACTTTTGACTATAATTTTGACAGTTAACTTTCAAAGTAACGTAAAAGTTGCTACTAAACTCTGAGCAGTAAGGCACTAAAATAAATGTTTTTCCAATTTTTGCTTAAAAATTCAAATTTACCGGTTTCTCCTGGAGAAATTTGGAAAATTATAAATCCCCTCTCTTCTCCGAGCATTCTAAAAGGTGTAAATTCTGCGATATGTACTGGAGGGTGTTCCACACCCCCCAGACCCCCCGGTTTACAATTTTGACTATTTTAAATTATTTTTATAATTAACTTTCAAAGTAACACAGAAAATTGCTGCTAAACTCCGCGAACAGTAAGGTAGGAGCAGTAATAAATATGCTTTCCAAGTTTTAATTTTTTTCTACCCGAAGGTTAAACCTCCCTCATTTTTGCTTAAAAATTCAAATTTTCCGGTTTGGATTAATATTGAACAAATATTTTTAGTCCTAATCTTAGGGCCAATTTATTCACCTCTTAAGACCAATTTATCAATCTCTAGTTAGTGTCCCAAGTAAATTTATCTGACAAGGATGAATTTCGGTTGATCAATGTTTAGTTAGTATTTACTTGTAGAATAAATTTACTTACCAGTAAGATTTTTACTTGGCGGTCAAAGCAAGAGTAAATTACTTGTAGGAGGTAACTGGCACCCGACTAATTATTTTAATATGCTTTTACAAAATGAAAGATGAAATAAAAGAATTACTTTATTATAAATTAAATATTCACTGTTAAAAAGACTTTTTCTCAACTTTTCTCATTTTCTGTCCTTCGGTTCACCTGGTCCTTTAAAAAAATGTTCAAAAAACAAAAAATTTTAAAATAAAAAAAAATTTAATGAAAATATAATTTTTGGCATTTTTTGTGTCGACATCAAGTTCTGTTAATTGACACTGCAGCAGCAGTAAATTTTTTGTGTATCGCACACCTCTCTTCGTTGTCTGTCAGGGGCGAATACAGTTTTTTTTGGGGGGGGTCACAAATAATCCAATAAATAATCCAATAAATAATCCAATAACCACACTTAGCAACGTTTTCAAATGAACTGATAGTTCATAATACACCAGAACAATGATACCAACCTTGAATACTAAACTATTATGTGTTAGGTAGTTAACCACAACATTAAAATGATTGATCAACCCATTTTACTTACCAGAAAGTTTATTCGGCAAGTAACACTATTTGTTGGGTAACTAACTGACACTTTTACTTAGACTTTGATAAACTGGCCCTTAGTAATGTGTCTGTTAACTATGTGTCCAGTAAATTTATAAACCTCCAATTAAGAATTGAAAGTTTGTCACTACTGTCACTTCTAATTGGATGTTTATAAGTTTACTGAACAGATAGTTAACAGACACTTTACCAAGAGGTGAATAAATTGGCCCTTAGTTTGATAAAATACTATTTTTGGTTGGTAAAAAAAATCGACTAACCAGAGTGAGTGCTTTTTTCCATCAAAACATGACACGTTGTAGCAGGAGTAGCAGAAGTGTGCTGGGAGTTTATGTTCAGGATTAGTTGCAACGAACGCGGATGAATGGATTAACAAGATTCTAAAAAATCTCTAATTTGCCATCCTCCAAAAGGATTTTCTAAATACGCCACTGGATACACTACAAGTTTTAACAAATCCAAAGTTATTAAAGAGAAAAGACAGTAGATCCAGTTACAAAGTATTGGCTGAAAATCTTGTCAAAAATGAACTAAGTTCTCTGCCGAAGCATTTGCTGTTTATAATGTTGTTTATACGGCTTATATTGTCTCCTGTAAAATTTTATTTTTAGGAGTTAGCAGTTTAACACTCTTAACCGACGATATGTTAGTATCAATTTTACTGTAGATTAACTGTATTTTTACCATTGAATATCAACTTCAATGTTCTAAGGCCCAAAAATATCCAAAATCTAAAATAGCATCAATAAAAAAATTTGCGGAATTTAAAATGGCTCTTAAATCTCACGCATACGCGATACGAAGTGCCCCAATATTTTAAAATCAAGTTCATATAATGTTGGTACATTATATGAACTTGATTTGCATTGATACAACTTGCATTGATACAAATTTCATGCTCTTATCACAAAATGCACAATTATTTTACTATGCCGCCCCACTATAACAGATAAGAGTCACAAGAGAGTAAATCTGGAGAATAGGGCCGATGAGAAACCAATTGACAACCAAATTCTTTGCTTTTAGCCATTGCAATTATAGATGTGTATAAAGGTGCATTGTCTTGAAGAAAATGCACAGTTTTTCTATGATAAATGTGGGCCAAAAAATCCAATAATATTATACAATGTTGCCCTATTCATTGTCTTTCTTTTTTTAAGATAGTCGGTAAAAATGATATCACGAGAACTCTGAAAAACAGTAACCATAACCATTATGACCAAAGAAACCACTTTTATCGTCTTTGGACCGGTAGATCCAGCTGCTATCAATTTTTATGACTGTATTTTCGTCTCAGATGTTTCATGTTTAACCTACAAATACGAAACGACGCAAAAAATTCTTTGTGTTACGCTTAAACATATCTAAACGTTGCTTTGAAGTGGTTCCACGTGCACGTTTTTGTTGATTGTGGCAAATGCGGCACCCATCGCGCGGATAACTTTTTCATATACAGGTGATCGTATCAAATATTGCTCATACGTTTTTTTGAGATGTCTACAGCCTCAGTTACCTTACGCAATTTTACTCTGGGGTCTGACAATACGATATCATGAATTGTTTTAATCATTTCTTCCGTACCTTGCTTATTTGGACGATCTGGACGTTGGTGTTAAGAACACTCTTTAGACCACATTTAAATTCATTAATCCAAAATTGAATTGTTGTCATCGAAAGTGAAAGGTTCCCGTAAACAGTATCTAATTTTTCGTTGATTTATTCGTAAGTTTTCCAATCGAAAGAAAAGTTCGAAAAACTGATCAATATTGAATTTTTTCAATAATTAAACAATGTAAAAAGTTGTTCACTTCAAATTTGTGTAGCAAATACCCTATTGGCAAAGAGTATTTATATATAGAGGAACAGCCATTAACAAATATTTGTCACAAGTTTTTGTTAATGGCTCTGCTACGCCATCTAGTAGACGGTGTGATCCCTACGTTTTAATTTTTAATTTATGGCTGATCCTTTATATACAGGGAGGTATTTTTGCAAAAATAAGTTTTTACATGTTAATTTCCCATGTTCAGTTAACTCATTCAGCACCCTGTATATAGAGGACCAAAAATTAAAACGTAGAGATAACCCCCTCCACTAGATGGCGTAGCAGAGCCATCAAGAAATACTTGTGACAAGTATTCCCATAAGAGCTGTCCCTCTATATGTACATACTCTTTGCTATTGGACATATCGCAATGAAATTTTGATATGAGTTGTTTGAAAGATGGCATTCAAGGATACTTATAATATTAAGGTTGTATTATGCACCAACTCTTGTCAAACATGGGTACTTATCAGCCCTCCCTCGTATAATTCACTTAGTTCTATGTCAGAAGAAAAGAAAAAAACATAAGATTTTTAAAAACGAATATGTCTTATGATAGGTTATTTTACACCCTGGAACTGCACACTGGGGTCTCAGAAATCCCAAGCGTCATATAAATTAATGCCACATGTGCTGTAATAATTTTTTTAAATTCCTTTCTTGTAAATTAAGTTCAAAGTTATCCGAGTAGGTGTGAATATTCGTAGGTGCCTTTTAGTCATTAAGCGAATTGCAATAATTGAAAATAAATTCTTATGGGTATCTTAGACTCCAGTGTGCAGTTTACGTATACTTTTAAAATCTAACATTAATTTAATTTTATGAAATATTAGGTTTATTCACCGTAAAATAATTACTGATTTATATCAAAGTGACTTTTAAAGATATTATAACTTCATTACAAACATATTTAAAATTTGACGATGCTGCATTATTACATTTCCTAATAAATCTGTCGGTGTACCGTCAATTCATCGCATTAAATGCAATTAAAATAAAAACAAGAAAAATTTGATATTACAAAGTTAATTAAAATGAAAACAACACATATTTTTATAATTGTAGTTGTAAATTATGAGCTCCATATATCTCGAAGAAAATCTAAAATAGGTCTATTAGCGCAATCTTGCAGTATTGTTTTAATTCTTCTGGCAGTGTCTCTGTACACTCTTTTTTGTAAAATTTCATTTCCAGCAACTAATTGTTCTATCTTAAAGTTATAATACGTAATACGTTATAATACGTTATAGTATAGCTTATAATTTCAAACTACAATTACGAAAATTTTCAATTTTAATTAATTTTGTAATATCAAATTTTTGTTGTTTTTATTTTAATTATATTTAATTCCGAAAATTTGTTGCAGGCGATGAATTGTCGCGCGATGAATTGACGTAGGTTCAAATCTGTCACACATCGCCAATAGTTCGTTGTAAAGATAAACAGTAAAACTAATAATCTTAAAACTTCTTGTAGGTATATTTTTTTAGGTCATATTATGGTCAAATAATTACAGATTGATAACATAGTAAATTTTCGAACCATGATTTTATTATAAACATTAAATTTGACTAGATGCTGGACATAAAAAAATAAATTTCAAGTTAGTTGTTACTACAACGAGGGGTACAAAATTTTTATATGCATTATTCGACAAAATCTGATGAAATAAAGACGTGTTTTTTGAAAAGTGCCTTCATGTTAATGTGATTTTAAATTGTATTGTAACCAATTTTTTAGTTTTATGAAATTAAGTTTTGTGATAACTGATAAACAATTACCAAAAGTTTTCATAATTTTAGTGTATGTTAAATTTTGTGTACTGACTAAAAACATATTGCAAAAATAATTAATGAAATGGCGTCTTCTAGCTGTAAATTCTTAATTGATGAGTTAGAAATGGAGGTAGAAAATATTTAATCGATTGATACGTGGTTCAAGTAGTGTAACTCGATATTAATCACATCAATATTTTAGAAAACCTGATGATGCCGATTCTAGGACAATTGCTTGGCGCAAATTGTTCGCCGGACAATTGTTCGCATAGGACTATTATTCGCCGGACAATTGTTCGCCGGACAATTGTTCACCGGACAATTGTTCGCCTAGGACTTTTGTTCGCCGGACAATTTTTCGCCGGGAAATTTTTCGCCGGGAAATTGTTCGCTATTTGTTCGCCGAGCAATTGTTCGCTATTAGTTCGTCTATATATATGTTTGTGTCACCATATCTCCCGAACGTTTATAAATAGCGAAGTACTTATTTGACAGAATGTGTGTAAGGAGAAGATCAGGAGAATGTTCCTGTTCCCGGTCAAATACAAATTTAATATTCTATATATAAATTTATATTTTTTTTTATTAGCTTTTTATTAGAAATTAGCACAAGTTGGTAACTGTTTCGTTTAAAAATAAAATTGAAAATTTTGAAAACCTTTAACTGTAAAAAAATGCCAAAAATAAAAATTAGCAATAAAAATAACCCCCCCCCCCCCCCCCTACAAAATTTAAGTTTCAGTGGAACTCATTGGTGCAAATCATCCGACGATTTTGAAATTCATAAAAAGTCTCCAACTGGAGCAAAGTAGAAATGAAGCTCTGATTGAGCAATACATTGTCGGTCAGCAGCCCCCGTTGAGAAAAAAGAAATACCGTGATGTCGCTGAACGCACTGCTCGTATTGTCAATCAGTATGGCGATTTGATTGATTACCTGCGTGGCTTAGCTCAAAACTATAATTTTTGATGAGTTATTATTTTTTGTTATTATAATTATTTTTTAAATAAAAATTTAATCTTCACAAAGTTTTAAATTGTGTCTATTGTAGTATGTTTTTCAAACAGTTCTTGGTATATGGTACATTTCATAAGGTAAATTATCTATAAACGAAAAATCAGGCGAATAAGTTTTCGGCGAACAATTGTCCTATGCGAACAATTAAGCGAATAATTATCCGGCGAACAATTGTCCTATGCGAACAATTGTCCGGCGAATAATTGTCCGGCGAATAATTGTCCGGCGAACAATTGTCCGGATACCGATGATGCCATAGTATGGTGAAAACGTTTGCGAATTTATACTTACAGTGTATTTTACATGTGTTAACTTAAAAACATTTTAGTTCTGAAAAGTGTTGTTAAAGAATATGAATTGAAAAGCTCATTACCTGTTTGGTCCACTGGAGTTAGGGGCGAGTCTACACATCAGAGTCTCAACCACATGTGAATTTCTTTAAATTTAGGGTAGTTGATAGTAGTACTAAGTTTACAGTCATTAAGTAAAGACGTATTCAACTATTCAAGAAGCTAGTGCATCTACGTAATGTTAATAGAGCCTAGAGCATAGTTTAATTTATCTTTTATATTTTCTTTTAATTAATAAACGTTTGTATTATATGTTCGTCTTCTTTTCTTCACAACACCTGTCTAAATTACAATTCGCTGCAATCAACTTCAACAAGTGTTTAGTGCATTTTTTGGGTTTTCTAAAATATTGATAGAAAATATTTGGAAAAATGAAGATGGCATGGGCTATACACAGGATAATGACAATGATAATGTTTACTACGATATTTTTGGAGAAGAACTCGCTGATGAAGAAGATAATGTAGAAGTGCAATCAAGTAGTGAAAGTAAAGAAAGTGATGAAGAATATGAAGTATCGCAAGAAAGAATAAAAAATATCGCCAGTTTTGTAGAAAAAAATGGCCATCGCTGAAGCTCACAAGTACCAGCAAGACAAGGTCGTACAAAACTTGAACATATAGTACTACATTTACCTGGCCCCAAAAGAAAAGCCTAAACCGTGCAATCTCCAGAAGAAGCTTGGAATTTATTAATCGACGAAGAAATTATAGATATAATTTTACTTCATTCAAATGACAAAGTCAACCCTAAATGTAGTGACCTATTACCACAAAGTTATACAAAACCAATAGATAAATGCGAACTGAAAGCCTTTATCGGTCTGGTTTACATAGCAGGTGCGTTACGAATTTCAAACTGCAAATTGGATGAGCTTTGGTCACAAACTGGGGGCTTTTTCGGGAATTTTTCGTGCAACAATGTCACAGCAAAGATTCCAGTTTATAGCCTTGTGTTTTAGATTTGATAGTAAGGAGGATCGAGTTATCAGAAGAGAAACGGATAAGTTTGCACCTATTCGTGAAATATGTGACATTTTTGTTAATAATTCAAAATTTAATTACACTCTTTACGAATACTGCACCATTAATGAACAACTTGTTGGATATCGTGGCAACTGTCCATTTCGTATTTATATGGCCAGTAAGCCTGGCAAATACGGAATAAAAATTCTTATGATAAACGATTCAAAGACGTAGTACATGATAAATGCTATTCCATATATTGGAAAAGTGGCAACGCTAACCAGGAAGCAGTCCCGACTTACCATGTGCGAAAATTATCAGAACCAATATACGGAACCAATCGAAATATTACTATAGAAAATTGGTTTACATCAATTCCCTTAGCAGAACAAATGTTAGAGCAATATAAATTTATTACTGTGGGGACATTAAGGAAGAATAAGAGAGAGATACCGCCAAGTTTTCTTCAGAAAAAAAAACCAGGTTCCTCATTATTTGTCTTTCACAAAAACAAGAATCTTGTTTCACATACACCAAAAGAGAATAAAACTGTTCTTTTACTGTTCACCTTATATCCCGATGCTTCGGTGAATCCTATTAAGGGAAACCCTAATATTATACACACTTACAACCAAACAAAAGGAGGGACAGATACATTTGACCAGTTGTGCCATTCGTACACAACCTCAAGAAAAACAAGACGCCGGCGGCCTTTGAGATTATAGTTCAATATGATGGATGCCAGTGCCATAAATGCTATGGTGCTATTTTCTCTAGCAAATTGCCACGCTCAAAATTGAGCAAAGGATTATTGGTAGTAATCCCAATCTCAGGGTAAAAATTGGCAATGCCCTGGCTAGCTACTAAATAAAAAAAAGGTGGTTGATGAGTTCGAAAATTCGTTAACAATAATAAATGGAAGGGTTGAATATGTTGCCCTAGGCGCCACGTGGTTACCAAAAAAATCAACCTCCCAAAGCGTACTTCTACCCAAACCACGAACGGTAGCGTAATTAAACTCACAACAAAAAAGAAGGAAAAATTGAAATTGGTACAAGAATATACTCTTGAATTGGTTATAAGTGATTTTATTGAATAAATAAAATAGCACCAAATTTTGTTTTGATTCAACCAAACAAATAGTAGCAAAAGTCGCGAGTAACTTTTCTTGCGAAAAGCGTAACCAACCCGATATAGCTATATTTGGTTTTAACAGTAGTTATACAAAATAAAAACTCCAATAGGTGGCAAAAACAATCGATGGACTTGTGGTAATATAGACTAAGCAAAATTACGGCGCAACAAAAATAGTCAATAATAATAATTAATAACAAATAACATAGACGGCACAGAACACTTATCTCAACAGCTGATACGGAATCCTGGTATAGGTGGTAGAATTGAATTAACTGAGATTAAGATGGTAGACGTTCTCGCTTGTGGACCAATATTTAAGTTAAGGGTGAATTGATGTTCTAAAAATCGACATTCAAACAAAGCGATTTTTCCAATGCAATGACGGTCACCAAAATGATAACGATATGATGTTTGGTTCAACTTGGACAGCAATTTACCGTCGGGAAGGTAAGATGTAAACAAAGGCCCTAAAACAATTATTGACGTAGAAAAGAAAAAAAACATTAGAGGATTTCCAAAATTACCTTGCAGATGTTGTTGAGGGTCAATTTTCCTTATTGTAATTTTCGTATTTTCAAGAAGTTGTAAAGATAACTAAAATAAAAATTACAAATATAGTTTGTATTTCGAAATTGAAAATTGGTACTTACAAAAGAAATCTGAATAATAAATCCTCCAAAGGAGATAAGATTAAATATCTTCGAATCGATAACAATCTTCAATGCTAAGTGCAGCAAATGAATCCCAATAAATCGGAAGGGCTAACAAAAAAACATAAACCAACTTTCGTAGCACTTGGCTAATCCAAAAATCTCTTGCAAAAAACCAAAATTACGAATTTATCAACTTGAAAATTTTAACAACGAAAAAGGTGTATGACAATCATATCAGGAAAACAGGACCTCCAACATAATTTCTATATTCCTCAAAATCCACCAACAATAAACAAAACAAGGAAATCTTATTCTTGTTTAAGGAAAGCGAAATCATGGTAAACCAATAACAAAGCAACGGACTCGGGAGCTGCGATAACAATTTTGTTTATTAATGAAACAATGATGTAATTAAACAAAAGGTGAAATTTATTCTTTCGTACAAATACAGTATGAACCGCACTTCAGTGACTTCGAAACAAATCTAATGAATTTAGTTTAGTTTAAACATTTTATGAAAATAAAATGTTTACAATATAATATTTAGTGCGATATTAATTTGAAGTGGATGATTTAAAAAGAAAATATAGAACGTTGAGAGTTTAAAGTGCAAATAAGTGGTCCTATTCTAAGTGGTTTGAACATAAGTTTCACATATGACCACGTAAATATTTTGTTAGTAAATAAATGGTTTTTAAAATTATATTAGTTGATTTGCCCCATAATTGATCCATCAATTCTGAACCGTTACAATAAAATAAAGACACCAGAAACAACAATCGAAAAGAATTCTTAAAACAATTAGGAATGAGTTTAATTAAACCTTATTTAAATCAGCGAATACAAAAAACAACTATACGTACATCGATTCGCCAAAGCATTGGCAAAATTTTAGAAAATAATATCCCTCAGGCCGAATCTGATGATGCTAATTTACCTAAAAAGATTTGGTCTAATCTTTGCCAAAGAGGAAAAGACAGAAAAACTAGTTTCCTTCGTGTAACGTGTCGCAAGCCGTATTGTTTGGAGCACAGAGCGAAGCCATGGAGCGAAGCTGTGTTATGAATGTCAATAGCCAAGTTGAGAGGCTTCGCTAAGAGTAGCCATCACATTTTTTGGCCAACTAAAATTTTTTTTTGTTAAAGGTACCTTGTCAATAACTTGGTCAATGTATAATTTATTTAATAAATTTACTTTTTTATAATAAAATGTTGAGCTTAATTTCACAAAATTTTCCCATTTTTCAAATTCTTAAATGTAACGAAACTACTATACGACATCTACATAAAGTACGACTGCGTAGATTTCGTAAACTAGATCTGCATTAAAAATTCTACAAAATTTACAAAAAACAGTATCTACGACATTTACGACAAAACTACAACGTGAAATGAATACCCCTATTATAATACTTCATTGTAATAAGGTAAAATTTGTAAACAAAATTTCATATTCTCTATTACAATAAACAGTTTCTAGTTCTGACAATGCCCACAAAAAGGTTGGGCGAAACGTAGACCGTTTACACAGAGTTTAATTAAAAGTCCAATATCCCGAAAATAATTATTTAACAATTATTAAAAATTATTTAAAAATTATTTTTCCGTTTTCACGGGACCCCTAAGATAAGCGGGGCCCATAGGCAGCCGCCTTTTCTGCCTTATGGGTAATCCGGCACTGACTGGAAGTGCATTATAAAATTTAATGCCCTAAAATCCCGTAGTCTCTCTTGATCGAGTCAGCCTGTGAAAATCTGGTAAAAGGTGGTCCCTCTGACGCGTTGCATAGGTATGTGAGTAAGTCCGGTAAGATTATTCGTCCTCTTTTACATATAGTAATGCTTGAAATAGTATGTATACGCATGGCACCGTTAAAATCTTCATTTCAACAAATTGTTGTCTACAGTCATCTTTATAACCCACACGAGAAATGATTCTTATGACCCTCCTCTAAAGGGCAAAAATTTTATCTACCTGTGCAGAATGTCCCCATGCTAAACTCACATAAGATAAATTACTGTGAATTAACCCGTATAGTATGCTGTTTTCAGAACTTTAGGTGATACAAGTTTTTTAGTTGTCTCAGAAGATATTATATTTTTTGATAACATGCCTGCGAGTTTATTTATATGGGGCTCCCATGTTAGTTTTGAGTTCAATCTGACTCCAAGGAAGTCGACTGTTTCATTTTTGCAGGCAGTCTGTTTAAGGGTAAACACTAAGCTTTGACTCTTGTTTTTGTTTAGGCATATTCTATTTGCAATGAACCACCTTCGCAGATCTTCATGGTTTCGCGTTGCCAGTGCCGTCACTTATTTTTTTTGTTATTATTAATTTTTTATTACTTATTCTTATAACTTATCTAAGTAAATTTACTCTTATGTTCCTAGTTTTAGTATTATGTTCACAGTACGTATTTAATATATTCCTATCGACCCTTCTTGTAAAACAAAAACGAGGACAGTTTTTTAAAGTTCGTCTTCGCGCATTCTAGATCGCTTAATACATTTTTTACTTCCTTGTAAAACAAGGAAGTATTCTGATACCGATTTTTTTCGATTTCCAGATTTTGACGGAAATATCCCTTTTGACCTTCCCTGAATCCATTTTGACTATTTTCGTTGTGACGTCTGTAGGTACGTACTTACGTACGTACGTATGTACGGACGTCTGTATGTCGCATAACTCAAATACGGTAGGTCGTAGAAAGTTGAAATTTTGGATTTGAGACACTTATAGCATCTAGTTGTGCACCTCCTATTTTTGGTTGCGATTGTCCGTGCCAAAATTTGTAATTAATGACGCGCACGAATAGATTAACGAGATTCATGTTCAATTATTATAAAAATTACAAGGAAGTTATGTGGTGTCCACATCAGATTTTTATATTTTATTATAGTTATGGTGACCATATTATTTTCACAAAAAAAAAGTACATATCGGTAACAAGGTAACTATCTAAAAAAAAAGGTCAACTGCACCTAAAAATATGATCCTTACGAGGAATTTGAATTTTTGTAAATACAATTTTAGTAGTAAAAATTTATTATTTATTTTATATACTTTTTTTAAGTAAAGATATGGTGACTCAAAATTTTTTATTTTTTCGTGAAAAGAATATGGTCACCATGATGTAAAGAGTACTTTTTAAGTGTTTTTTTTTGTCAATCGAAAAAATAAGTACAAACAATATAAGTAGATCTGGTCTAAATCCCAAAAATAACCTTTTAACTTATTGTTGAATATTATATACATTTGATCTGAATTTTTTCAATTTCAGGTAATGGGAATAGTTTTGGCAGTTACATGCCAGATGTCTAAAAAAGAATCTGAAGAAACCATAACAGTGTGTTATAATTTATTGCTAGATATACCTGCCGAAAGTAGCAATAAAATTGATCGTATAATACGAACAGAACTGATTTTACTTGCACAGGAAGCAACAGATCAAGGTCCAAGTTTTTCTGCAGCAGGATTCTTTCCTATAGATTACAGTATGTTGTTTGGCCTTATAGGTACAGTTACATCTTATGTAGTAGTAATCATTCAAGTTATGTAATTTTCTACTTATACAGCATTTTATACAGAAAATATCAATTATAAAGCATCTTTCTCGCAATTGTAAGCACGTAGAAATAGCTCGCTACAGACTTCTTTGACAACCTAATGACAAACTAAGTTTACAATTTTATATTATCGAAACCTTAAGGAATGTTGGAATTTATTTTCATGCAATAATTAATTATATGTTGTATCTAATAAGTGACACTTAATGAAGTTTGAATTATCACTCTTTATCACTTTTCTTATGATTTAAGTTTCTAATACTTTATTATTATTTCAATTTTGTAATCATACAAGTCAATTAAAATGTGAAAAAGTAAAAAGTTAGTCAAATAATTAATCAAATACTGTTTATGTTTAATATAGCTGCGCTGTTAAGGTATACCTAATAATTATAAGGATCCTATTGGTAATAGTAGATTAAAAAATACAAAGTACTTGACTTAAGTTTTTTATATTTTTTACATTACTGAAAATACAAATAACATAAGTCGACTTAAGTCAATAAGATTGCAGATTTAGTTTCTGTTGGTTAGATATTAAGAACACAAGTTAACTTAAGTTCTTATGCAGCTTGGCAAAATTAAATTTTCAACTAAGTTCTTAAGATTTTCACTTCTTTGTGCTTATACGATACAAATATACAATACAATACAATACAAATTGTATTAAAACTCCCATAAGAGCAATGTTAAATTTTCTGAAATTTTTACCGAGTTTTTTTAAGGCTGTTCAGTAGGTTGTGATTTTGTAAAAAAAATTGAAATACATTGTATTTATAATAATATTCTTGTAGAACTACATATTTTAGGCAATATTTGTTTATAAAAATAAATTCTAAAAAAATTACTTTAGCCGCAATTTGTACTTAAAATATGAATTTAATTATGAAGCTTTTGGCCGATCCTGAAAAGATATCACAATGAAACTTTTACTAAACGCAAGAATATTTAATTTACTTTAACATGAAATAATTTTTATTTTGATTTTTACTTTGAAAAGAAAAAAATTTTAGAACGAAAAATGTATAATTTGCTTATTAACGTACCATTTTCAATAAGTATTTAAGAATTCATATTATGTAAATCTGGGACTTTATATTATATTGAAATTTATATTAGAGCATAGATTGTAGTTTCAACTTCAATAATCTTCAAACAGATTTAAAAAAAACATTTGTAATGGCTAAATAGCTTAAAAAAACGTCTTGAATATGTTAAAATCTTTGTTCTCTATATCGTCTTGCTTTGTTCAATTACCCCCGGTACAGAATACCTATGGTCACGTGTCTAAGGAGGATGTAGGGGTATTGATAACAGGAGAAAGATATAATTACACTACTAATTGTTACTAGAAAGATTAGTGCGTTATTATTCACTTCTTTATTAATCAAAAATGCCAAAATCCAGACTTTTTTTTATCACAACCGGCGAAGCAATGAAAATATCATGTAGGCGGTAATTTTTTTAAATTTTGATTTCCAATTTATTTACAAATCCAAAAAATGTTATGGTCAATTTTATGAAAATTTATTTTTGTTAATTTTGCTTATACAAAGTAGGTACTATTTCTAGTGGGAACTTGAAATTATTGACACATTTTTGAATTCGAGTTTGAATTGAATACCATATTATGAAATCAACCAAAAATAAATAGTTTTCAAATTGACCATCACAGATTTTATTCAAACTTTGGTTAATTATATTCTTTAACGTCCTGAATTCAAAATTTTTTTATTTTAACTTATAGTTTTTGAGTTATTTAATTGTAAAAATTAAAAAATCGCCAAAACAACACTTTTTCGGCTCACGCTTAATTATACAAAATATTATTACTTCAGTTCTATAAGTCCTACGGAGTTGCACAGTAGCTCATTTTAAAGAGTATTTAAAGGGCTTTAATTTGATTCTAATGTTGACCACTTTCTAATAAAAATGAATTTTTTTGAAACACTCAAAAAATGATTTTAAAAAAATGTTTGAGTTTGTGTTTTTTGAAAATTATATATGTTTATAATAGTGACTTGGTGAATACTTTAAAAAAATTTCAGAGTGGGACCATGATGGGATCAGCAGTTATGATAAAAAATTCGCTTTAAAAAATAAAAAATTCGAGGTTATGGTAAGTCAATTTTGGTCAATATTTTGAATTATTTTTTGTTTAGTTCGAATATTTTTCTTATTTTTCAATTTTTATTCAATTATATCTGTTAAATGTAACTGATGATTGGTAATAACCATGAAATAACGTTATATTACATTATAGATTTTTCATAATTTCAAATATTCTTGATTCAGACCTGTTATGTTTGATAATTGTCTTTTTTAAATTTTTTTATTTTTTATTAATTAAATTAATTATTAATTAAAGTAAAGTCATTTGGTTTTTTGAAAAATCACTATAAGAATCTCGTAGTAGATAAAGTGACCAAGCAATTTTACCATTTTGAGCATCGAATTCCAAAGATTACTATTGGAAATCTTTAATGGCGCTTAAGTGGTTGATATTCCCCTACTCTCCCCTACTTTTGAGTCCTGAAGAAATTTGTAGAAGTGGCATTGGGGTACGGGAATTTTTTTCTTTGAGAGTTTTAACGATAGCCCAAAGTTTTTTGGGATTTTGGGGAGTGATGTCGGAAAGCGCTTTCTCCATTTTTAATTTTTGATTTTTGAAATGGAATTATTGATAACATTAGTGAGTTTATTAATTAGTATTTTGATGGCCAGAAAGCGATAGCGTTGATAGATTTTTCAAAGTTAATTTTAATTTTTAATTTTTTGTATTAAGTCAAAGGCTCTATTTTTGAACTTACTCGAATTCATTCTCATGCGTAATTTGGCCACTTTCGCATGAGAATGATGGATTGGTGTTCTCGAGTAATCGTGTACGAATGCTCTTCGCATGAAATTATTCGTGCGACTCGCTTTCGCATGCGAATGTAAGATAGGTATTCTTGAGCAATCGTGAACGAACACTTTCGCATGAAAATCACACGAATTGCAACGTCTGGGTCTAAGCAGGTGAAACTTGGATCGTGTGTGAAAGTTTAAAACTTGCGCATGCGCATTTAATTAAAATTATTTAATTTAGTATCATTATATGTAGAGTAAATTTGGAAATTATTAGTAAATAAAATTATTAAAAAAAAAATTTTTTAAACATTATTTTTATGAAAGAATTATTTATAATAATTTTTTATTTACAATATCGATAAGTGCATTTGCAATTTTTTCTTTTGCAATTACAGTAGAAACTCCATTATTCGACACTCCCATATTGGACAATTCCGAGAATTTGTCACGCTAATGGACAGATAATTATGAGCTCATGACGCACAAGTTGTGAGCTTATCTCGCACGACTCGGAATTCAACACGTGGGCAGACAGATTGATTACCTACGTTATCATGCTTACACGATAATAGTAAAATAACATTCTCAATGCTAAAATAAAGGATAATTTAAATTTGAAAAAAAGGTTATTCGAAATAGTTTTCTTATTTTGTAACGCATATAGTCATAATTTTACCAGTTTCGCTGTGTGAAGTCAAAATACATCACAAAATAAAAATTATTAAAAAAACATTATTTTCGCTGTTCATACTTTAACTTTCGAGACTTAACTGAATCGACCATTTCAAAAACAACGTAGTCACAGAGGCGAAATTTTACATGCATCAATTTAAAAATGTTGATGTGTTGTGGTTTGTGTAACACAGCTTTTATTCGTCCCTGTAAAATTTTAGTTCTGTTGACTTATGCTGTTTTTGAAATGACGATTCAATTATAAAAAATAAAATCGTATGTCTATGCACAACGTCAGTTCGTATCTTTAATGTAGGGATTCCAATTACATACTCACCGCAGTCGCAACAAAACTGTGATACAGTGTTGAATGCAAGCAAGTGCAGTACCGTATTCCGTGAAATCTGATTTTATAAAAAACTAAAAATTTTTAATTTTGGGATTTTGTTTGATTAGATACATATATAATGGAAAGTGGAAAACGCAAAAAGATTGTTGTTTCAGTTGAACAAAAACTTAAAGCTTTTAAAAGATTTGACAATGGTGAATCTCCAGCACAAATTTCATCAGATCTTGGCGTGGGTCGAACAACTGTCATAGGCTGGATAAAAAGAAGAACTGAGATAGAACATCTGATTGATTCTCAAATAATCGTCGGAAAAATAAAAAGAAAATGCAAGTACGAGAAAGTAGGTGAGGCGTTATTTTTGTGGTTTACGCAACAAAGAAATAAAGGAATGCCTATAACGGGTCCTATTTTAAAAGAAAATGCATTAAAGTTTCAAAGAGAATTTAATGAAGGGGAACCAGGGACATCTACTTTTAGTGCTAGTGAAGGGTGGCTTTGTAAGTGGAAAAAACGTTACGGAATAAGACAATTAACAATTAGTGGTGAAAAGTTATCTGCCAATGTGGGCGAATTTTCAAAATTCAAGGAAAAAATACAAATTTTAATTAATAATGAAGGGTTGACTAGGGACCAACTATATAATTGTGATGAAACTGGTTTGAATTATAAGATGCTTCCATCAAAAAGTCTTGCGTCTAGGCTGGAATCGTCAGCACCGGGTTATAAAAAAAATAAGGAACGAGTTACAATTCTTGCATGTAGCAACGCTTCAGGAAAGCACAAATTAAAACTTACATTAATTGGAAAGTCAAAAAAGCCGAGAGCATTCAAACATCTATCCTCTAGTGCGCTTCCAGTTACGTATCGCAATCAAAAGAGTGCTTGGATGGATACTAATATTTTTAAAAATTGGTTTTTCGACGAATTCGTACCGTCTACAGAAAGTTTTTTAAAAGCGATAAATCTGCCAAGAAAAGCAGTCCTCGTACTTGATAATGCTCCATCGCATCTTCATGAAGATGAACTCAAGAGCGGTGATATAAAATCAATTTTTCTTCCCCCTAATGTCACGTCATTGTGCCAGCCTATGGACCAAGGCGTTCTCGAAACATTAAAGAAAAAATACCGTCATAGGCTTATAACTGCGCTCGTTGAAGCGATTGATAATGGGAAGATATTATCAGTAAACAAAAAAAAATTAATTTGAAAGATGTCGTTTACTGGGTTGCACAGGCGTGGGAAGATATCGAAGTCCAAACTCTTGCAAAATCCTGGAATAAGTTGCTTTCTGTTAGTGAATGTAATCAAGCAATTGGTGAAGATAACGACAGTGTTGATTTGATAACTTTATTAACAAATATTCCAGGTTGCGAGAATATGATTAGCGATGACGTAGAAGAATAGATGAAACATGACGAGCAGCAAGAGCTAACCGACAATGATATTGTTACTTTAGTGAATGGGAGTGGTACTGAAGACGAACAAGACGTATCATTATTGGAAACTAAAAAAATAAGTCACGGTGATGCTATGAAAGCTCTAGATACGACCCTGGAGTATGTTGAACAACAAGTAGAAATTACGTCAGCTGATATAATGTTTTTACAACGATGGCGTAATTATGCAGCAAAACTGAAACGAGAAAGCGCAAAGTCAGAAAGTAATATGTAACCTATTTACGAGTATGTATTTCAAGTTTAAAGTTCTAAATTATACCGTGTCCCTATATTTTATTAATGTACTAAACCAAAAATAAACAATATGTTTTTGAAAATTGATTTGTGTTTAATAAAACTTTACAAAAAAATTCTTACAAAATTTGTATATTTATATTACTTCATCAAGTTTGCTGGGTAAGGTAGGTGTAAATAAATTCTTATCGTAATCAAGAATAACATGATATGTTTATATTATATTATCATATAAGGATATTTGTTTCAACTCCCTATTCGACAAATTCTATGTTTGGACAGGAAATGGGTCCCGTTTATGTCGAATGATGGAGTTTCTACTGTACATCCCTTTCTAGCAATTCCAATTTTTTTTTTGGTACAACTCCCTCTTTGGGTAGATGATAATACTTTAGGTTGCTTTGAAGAAGGAGATTACAATGAAGATGCAGCTACAGATTCTGGACGAGTTGATCCTGCCTTAGTAGAAGGACGACAATTGCAAAGATATGATAATAAGAAATTTTTTTTCAGATAATTCGAGTATTATGTAATTTATTATCATATTTAATAAATTTGTATATCACTAAATAAAGAAATCATTGTATTTATAATAATTTATTATTTTTTATTGATAATACCAAAGAGTATGTATATATAGAGGATCAGCCATGTATTAAAAATTGAAACGTAGGGATCCCACCGTCCACCAGAGGGCGTAGCAAAGCCATCTATTGCCCGGGAACAATAGCTGGTAAATAAACAAAGTTAGCAAAGCCATCTATCGCCCGGGAACAATAGCTGATAAATAAACAAAGTTAGCAAAGCCATCTATCGCCAGGGAACAATAGCTGGTAAATAAACAAAGTTAGCAAAGCCATCTATCTCAGAGAACATTTTTACATTGAATACCTAGCAAAGAAAAAATTAGCAACTATATGGATAATTTATTGAAAGTATACTTTTTTAAATATTTTAACAACAAAATGTTTTTATTGTGGTGATTAAAAAACTTTGCGTTAAATTATCACATATTTTATAAATCGTAACATTTAAAAAAAATTCACATTGCATTCAATATAAGGATAGGCATAATAGACTAAAATCGTTCTCTAATTATAAGATTCAATTTATGCAGGATTTCAATAATAGTACATTGAAAAATAACATTATTGAAGTAATTGATTCCTATTAAAAATAGAGTTGTGTGGGAAAGAACCAGGTAGGAGACATAGGTAGGATTAGGCCCTGTTACACCGAGTGGGTGAAAGCTGGGCTTTCATATTTTAGGGAAGGTAAGGGGGCTGTGGGGTTAAGATTAATAACAAATGCAATGTTTGAAAATAAAGTATGTATAACCATTTTAAGAAAAACTAATCATCAAGTTACGCGAATATTTTATATTCATTAAATTATTTTAATAAAAGTATATTCGCTTATTTTGGGACTTGGGCCAAGATACGAAAGAAACGAAATGCAAGAAATAAATGAAAATATTAACTAAAATTGCACTGAGGTATAGAAAAAAGGTAAGAATTTGTTAAGTATAGGTACCTACTGAACAATATGCAATGGGATTATTAATCTTATTGTAATTGGCAAACGGTGCTAACAGTAAATAATAATTTAAACTTATTTAAAATGTAAACCTCGTGGTAAACATTATTTTTATCAGAAATCGGTCGATGTTTTGCCATCGATGTCAGACGTATTGATACATCGAAACTAATCTATGTTTGCCTTGCGATGTTATCACTGTTGATAACATGTTGATGTGGCGTATTTACAGGGGGGGAGGGGCAGAAAGCCCGGGCCCCCTCTGTAGCTAATCAGTATATCAGGCCCGTAGCCAGGATTTCATTTCCCCTTCCTAGAATTTTTCCGGGAAAAAAATTTTTTTTCCAACTTGAAAATATATCTATTTAGGTACACCTATTTTATTTTCAAAATTCAAATTTACTTTCAAAATTTTTTTTTCTTTTGAACATTTCAGGGGGGGGGTCACGTGCCCCCAAGTGCCCCCCTGGCTACGGGCCTGCAGTATATTAAATAACATACAATTATTTGTGATTTGAATATTTAAAAGTTCTGAACGATTTTTAAATCCTGATTTCTTCTGTCATAAAAATATCGAGCGCGTGACCTTGAAAATTTAAAAAAACTGCCGCGCTGTATGCCAGACGACTCGTACATTTTACTTGTCGATTCCAGGCCCCCCTACACGTAATTGCTAAATACGTCACTGACATGTTGTAAAAAAAATAAATATTGAATAATTTAAATACATGACGGTTGGTAATTAAAGCAATTATTTTTTTTGTATATATATGAATGTTATGTTCTGGTTTATACAATATAAAAATTACAGAGAAATAATCAGATTCTATCATGTCGTATACAAAATGTAATTATGCTGGCTGCAATATTATTCTACGAAAATCTAATAGAAAATTTTATAAATTTCCTGTGAATGATGAGGAGAGATGCAAACAATGGATTGCTGCGTCAGGAAACGTAAAGCTTTTAGAGTTTTCAGATGATCAATTGAAATACATGAAATTGTGCGAAAATCATTTCACGGAAAACTGTTTTGTGAATCAAACACATCACAAGCTAATACATTCTGCTATTCCACGTCAATATAATGCTGGAACAGAGATGATTGCTAGAAGCAATGTCGTTCAAAACGTTCAAGATGTTCAAGCTGATTTTCGTTCCAATGACAATTTAAGAAAAAGAACTTATTCGCATGATGATACCGAAGAAAATTTTCAGATAACCCCAGTTTCACATACATATTCTCATCGTAATAAAATGCTAAAACTCCTCGAGTTTTCTTCAGGTAATCATACTACTAAAAAACCTGTTGCAACCGTAGAAACTAGATCAGATGAATATCCATTTTTAAATATTGATGATTCTCCTGAAAGAAATGAAAGTATTGATACGCCCAATGAAATGGACTTAAAAAAACAATTAGAAATAAAAACAAAACAATTAAAAATAAAAACAAAACAATTGGTTGCGTACAAACAATCGAATAAGCGACTTAAGAAAAGATTACGTACGTACGCAGAAAGAGATGTTATTCAAGATGTACTGTCACCTTTACCAACAACCGTGAAAACTTTCATAAACATGCAGCTGAAGAAAACAAAATGTGTGAAAAAGTGGACTGTAGATGAAAGGAAAATGGCAATGACGATTTTTTTTAAATCGCCGGCGTGCTATACGTATTTAAGAAAAAAAATGGAATTCAAATTACCAGGGATTTCAACTGTTCGGGAGTGGTTGGGAGTGGCAAAATTGAAGACTGGTTTCGATAATAATTTTTTAACAAGTTTGAAATCAAAAGTCGAGCATATGGAAGATCGGGAAAAGCAGTGCGTGTTGTTATTTGATGAAATGTCGATAAAAACTTATATAACGTATGCTTCAGATTTAGACATTATAGAAGGTTACGAAGATTTGGGTGAAAGTATTGGTAGGACAAAGAATTTGGGCAAAACTGTTTTAACGTTTATGGTGCGCGGCCTTTTTGTAAATTGGAAAATGCCAGTAGCTTACTTTGTTTCTTCGACTAGTATTCACGCTGAAAATTTGTTAAAACTTTTGTTTGAAACGTTAGATATTTTATTCGAAACTAGCTGACCCGGCAGACGTTGTCCTGCCCAAATTTGAATAAATTTGTTTGATCCTTTTATAAATTTATGAGAAGACCGAACGTGTTTGTGATAATCGATTAACCCTCACGCCATCTGTCGATGGTAGCAGATATGAAGAACGTAGCAACCTCTATTATCAAATTATCCTGAGCTGTAGGCAGGGACGGCTGGAAAAGAAATTTTGTAAGGAGGACAGTCCTCAATTTGTCAACTGGCAAAGTTATTTTATTTCATCAATACAATTTAAAAAAAAAATTAAAAAAAGAACAAATACTTTTGAAACATCAATGAATCTCAAGGTGTTTCGATTGGTTTGCTGTTCGTTCATTGCAATGCTTTATGATACACGACATTTTTGGTTTTGTTGTCTGGCGCATAAACAAACAAAGCTGATGGTGTTCCAACACGGGAACAGGCTACGTATAATTGGCCATGGGAAAAGCATGAATTTTCAAGGTTAATGCCACAAACACTCAATGACTGCCCTTGTGATTTGTTTATTGTCATTGCGAATGCAAGCCGCACTGGAAATTGTAACCGTTTAAAGTCGAATGGCGTGTCGTTCGGAATCATAGGGATGCGTGGAATCAAAACGTCTTCGCCTTTGTACTTCCCTTTCAAAATTGTGGCTTCGATGACGTTGTTCATTAATTTCTTCACCGCAAGCCGGGTGCCATTACAAAGGCGTGGCTGGTTTATGTTCCGCAACATAATAATTACCGATCCGACTTTTAATTGCAGATTATGAGGTGGTAATCCGGGCAATTCCAGTGAATTTAAAAATTCCGTTGGATAGTTGACAACATCATCTTGGTTAGTAACGGAATCGACCGATTTATAAGTCATCAATTCGCCAGCTATCTTTATTTGAATCCGAAAATTGATTTCGTTGACATCAACGTTTTTTGCAGCCAATATAACACGTTCGCTCAACCAAACATGATTTTTGAAATTTTGAGCAATGTTTGGGAACACCATCTCGATGAGTTCGGTCTTTGATGCAGTAAAGTGACAAAAATTGGCAGGGAATGTTATATATCCAGACGACGGGTCAACAGGAATTTTGCCATTACCAATGTCGAGCAATTGTTTGGAAAAAACTTCTGCAGATTGTTCGTTCTGTAATTCGACTCGCATGTTTATATTTAATTTAAGTGGTTTGACGTATTTCCATAAAATGGACGACTTCAAACATGCATTAAGTTCGTCGGCTGGCGTTGATCGTGGAATCACAGGCAATGTTTGTCGAAAATCACCAGATAATAGAAGCATCGCACCACCAAACCGGTTTTGGTTGTTTCGTAAATCTTGCATTGTACGGTGTAATGCCTCTAAAGATTTTTTATGTGCCATCGTACATTCATCCCAAACGATCAATTTGCTTTGCTGCAACACTTTGGCCATCGCAGAGTTTCTCGAAAGGTTGCAAGTTGGAGTTTCATTAGTTTGCATGTTTAACGGCAACTTGAGTGCTGAATGAGCTGTTCGACCGCCTTCCAACAACGTAGCTGCAATACCCGATGAAGCAAGTGCAAGTGCAATTCCATTTTGTGATCGAATCGTTGACAAAATCAATGATATTAAAAAAGTTTTTCCAGTTCCACCGGGAGCATCTATGAAAAAAATTCCGCCAGTTCCATCGTTTACTGCTTTCATGAGCGTATCATAGGCATATTTTTGTTGCTGATTTAAAAGAGGGACATTTCTTTCAACGGTTTCTCTCAATGCCTCGGAATCGTATTGGGTTTCGCGTCTCAACTCTTGATTAAATGCGTCGTGCATTGGGCGATTGGGTATTACCATTCCTAATTGTATTAATGCTTTATTGGTAAGCATCAAGCACTTGTCCTCAATTAAAATTAAAGCTTCGTTATGAATTTGGTCGTTCATTTGTAAATCTGCATTCGATGTTCTAAGACGCATTTGATGCAATATATCTTCGGCCATATGATCTTTATATTTGTTCCATAAATCAATTGGTGTTGATGGGAAGCATGTAGACAAAATTATAGAAAACAATGTTCGTATTTGGTTAGCATTTGACACAATCACAGCATCTTCGAGAGTGCAGTCCCAATGAGTGTCATTCTCTAAAAATCGCAAAAGTTGGCAGGCTTCTCTGTATGTGCTGCATAATACACCATTAACAGTTCGCAGATGTTGGAATGATGTTGGGCCACGAACATTGACTAACAGTAATCGCAAATAAAAACACTCGTCTTGGCTGGGATGGACTGTGTAAAGACGTCCTAGTGCATCGGTGGAAAAAACGTTTGGGTAACCTGGAACTGGCTGTCCTTGTTTTCGTCGTTGAAATTTTTTTAACGATTGATTCCATGTGTAATATCGTGGCATTTCGGAGTAAAGCAGCGTTCGGGCAAAGTCATCATTCTGGCAGATTTCAAAGAAGCTGGTCAATGTTGTCGATGGCGGCCTGTCAGCTCGTTGTAATGCGTTCTCCGCTGTAAAATATACCCTTTGACCATTTTCCAAATGTATGGCCAAATGAACAACAGTGGGATGTCTTTCATGTATAGCGAATGAAAAAATACGCCACATCGCTTCGTTACTGCTAACATAGCGGCCCATTTGAAATTGTGTGATTTCATCGTTAGAATTTTCGGCAGCAACTCCGAACACAGCCATGTCACTACCTTTGTTCACGTACTTACAAATGTATTTAATAGATTTTACGGAATGGCAAAATTCGACATTGATGTGTGCTTTAAATGTCTTGGAGAGTAACGGCGAAAAGGGAACAACCCAACGATTATCAACTTCAACGTCGTGTTGATTCACTTTGATCATTGTTGACCTTCCATTATCATCAGTAGATCGGCGGCGATAAAGTGGATAACCATCATTTCCAGTAATAGTTTCTGCTACCATTTGTTTTGGATAGCGTTTTGAACATTTTCCATCCACCATACACGGAGAATTGAGATTTAATATTCCACAGGGACCATGAATCATATTTTTTATAATAACTTCATATAACAGTGGATCTTCTTCGTTATTGGGAATTTCTGCTGATATCACATCATCGATTTCATTTGGTCTTATCCTCTCAACCAACCAAATCAGGATATGTGCATGTGGCAATCCGCGTTTTTGCCACTCGACGGAATACATCCAACAGCGCGTCTCGCCGAACACGTGATGCTTAACAATAAAATCCATGAGTGATTTTAATTTTCTTTTGAACACCCTTGCGGTGATGTCGTGACGATCAATGGGTGATTGGCCAGGAAATAATTCTTGTCGAATTTCTGTCCACTGTGGATTGCACGTGAACGTGATAAACAAATCTGATGCGCCATAATGACGTACATACGACATAGCATCTTGAGCGTATTCATGCATATGTCGCGGACTTCCAACGTATGTTGCTGGGAGAATAGTCAATCTGCCGATATTCTGTGCATTTCCGTCAGCATTTATGGCATCCCGAAGATGAATGTATTCTTCGGAACGTAGTTTTGCTTGGTTCAACCTGAGAAAGGTCAATCGCTCAGTTTCAACTTTGACGTACATATCCACAGCATATTGGTGAAATAGACGCCGACATTTTAAGATGTGATTGTCCTCATTTTCTCGAACCATTAGTCTGTATGAATAGTAATTCATTGAACTAACTTTTTTGTTAGTTTCGGATCCTGTAAATAAATGTTTGTATTAATTTGTGATAAAGTAATGTTGTGATTAAGGTAGTAAAAGTAGATCGTTTATTTACCTGTAACTGGATTTATCATCTTCATTGAAAAATGATACCCATCTTCACCTTGCCAAAATAAGATAGGATATTGTAATGCATCATATGATCGATGTGTTTCGGACACACGCTGCAGTTGATCATTCCGCCGATGTAAAACAATATCTCTGTTTTCTAAATTTTCACCCACGACGACAATAGCGACTTCATCAATTGTTGGCGCATTAAAACGTCTTGCGTGTTGTCCGGCGGGCGTCTTATCGGCTCTGATGACAATTTTGTGGTTATCAGATGGCATGCGGTCTAATGCTGTCTTGAATAACGCAACCAATTCGTTCTGTTGATGGAAAAATGTTTGGAGTTGTTGCACAATTGGTCTTTTCACCGAATTGTTGTGTGCACAACGTTGATCGACTTGTCTTGCTGAATCGCTCATAAAATAAATTTGCAAAAATTTATAGTCACTATCCGGCGTTGGCAATAAGGAACCTGTTCGATGATATATTTGACCCTGAATCTGAAAAAAGAGCTATCAATGTACTTTACATGTATTATTGTTTCCCATTGTACTTACCTTGAAAGTAGGAATAAAATTATCTCGAATAACTTTTGTTGCGCCAAATGACGTCATTTGAAAGCAATTATTGTATTGCTGGATATTAGTCAAAAAATGTTTAGAATCTGATCCATTTCCGGAAAGCAGTGAATGTAGTGGCTCTGGTGGCGGTACCAATGGCGTTAATTTGACTTGGCCATTGGCGCAACACAATCCAGGGGTTTCATTTTTAAACTTTAATGCATTGCAATATGGACACACCACGTTCATTGGTCCAATAGCAACGATTCCCTCACTGAAAGAAATATTCTTAGTAGAATCAAAAATTTAGCATTGTCAATCTAAACATGTTTGATTGAAACAAGGAAATGATTGAAAATAACATTTTTACATAGTTACTTTAAACAAGATCGCATATTTAACAGAAAATAACTTTTTAAACAAGGATGTTGTTTGATTAAAACACTTTTCATAGTTAACATAAATACAATTTCATTGTAGATTTAGAATACCATTGTCAAAGTCGTGATCAAATGACAACTTCCATGATCAAATAATATTTTATGTAAAAGTTATAATTTCATACTACAATCAAACATGATCATACTTATTCAAATAATGTGTTGGTTAATACTAACCATAACGTATTAAACAAGTCTTTTACAATGTAAAATAGTAACGCAATAATTATGTAGTATTTCATTTAACTATCCAAGTTATTATTTTAGCAAAGCATAGGTAACCATTTCTCACTATTGCATTTGTTTAGTCAAGTTTTATTATCTTTGCTTACGCGTTGTTCACTAAATACGTGCATTATAGACCATTTTTGCAAGTTTGCTTGAATCAAATACGAATAATTGTTGGTTTACAATTTAAATTTTCAAACTTCAAGCTTAAAGTTACTACTATAGTGCATTTATTTAAAAGACGAAGTGCATAATAACAAACCTCTGGAGCCACCGCGTGATTAACGCATTAATACACTATAGTAGCAATCTAGTATAGGTACTTTTGTAAATCGTGTAAGTAGTCTTGTGTCAAGTGTTGTGATCGGAAAGAAAATTAATAAATTGTGAATGTAAGTATAAGTACATTGTTAAATTAATTATTATCTTCTCAATGGTAACAAATAATAAAATTCATTAAAAGTTAAAATTAAGTTATTGAAGTTTTTTTAGGTTTATGGACTAATAATGTAATAATTATTATTATGATAAGAATTAATAATAATTTAATACGAAATTAACAGTTGAAATTGTCAATTTTAATATTTATTTTTAATAATTTGTATTTGTACTTCCTGACATAGGCGGATTTAGGGGGGGGGACACGGGTGCACGTGAACCTCCCAGATGCTTAAAAATAACAAGGAAACGAGCTCTTCAAATAATTCTTCATTGCAGTCATATAATAGGGAAGATTCACCATCATCTGATATTCCAGCTGATGGATATTTTGTAATTTTATAATAATGTAGTATAATAAATAATTTTTAAGTATGCATGTAGCCCTGTATCCCGTATATTAATATTATTCATAATAAATTGTAATTATATAAACTTTTTTTTATTTAAAACAATCCTAACCTGGTGAAAAAGAAAAATATTAGTTAACAATTTTTATGTTTAATTTCATACATGTACCTTCTTTGGGTATATGTATTTATTCAAGTATGAATACATAGTCAGCTAACAATGCAATATTCTTGGTTAAACATAAATACGTAGTCAACTCAGTGACGACGCTACGGGGGTGGCAGACGGGGCGGTCGCCCCGGCTGAAAAAGCGTTCGCCCCGGCAAGAATTCACTAAACATATTAGAAAATTTACAAGCGCTCACGATAATAAATTAAATTGTTTAAATTGAAAAACCAATTCTATTTATATAAAAAAAATAAGCAGAATTGTCAAAATTCACTGGCTACTAACTGTTACATATCAACATATCATTAGGTTACAATGTGGTATCGAGTATCCCATTTTGCAAGTATCCCATTATCTAGCATCATGTTTTGCAACATGAGAACACGACTGCTGTACTTGCGATTCCAATTTCTTCTAGCAAACTAAATTTTAGTAGCGTTTAATCAGCATTTTTATAAGATTATTATTTATTACTTATTAGTCATTCTTCTTTGCTGGTGCTGCCTGAAACTCAGTTGCGTTTATGTCCTCATAATTTATTGTAACATTTTAAATTTTCAAAATTTTAAATTTGTTGTCGAGTTATAGGTTCTGGGCTAAATAAACTTAAATTTTTTTGAAGTACTACATTAGGTAGGTAACTACTTTATTTCTTTTTATGAAATTTTGCATTAACAAAAAAAATTTGAATTTATTTAGGTAAGAACCGAATGAAAAAATACCCGAAAAACATTTAAAAGTTTTAAACTTATATTTTTTAAACCAAAGTGTGTGCTTTATAAACCATATTTGTTCGAAATTCATAATGAGTTCTAAAAGAAAAATTTTTGACTATTTTGGCCATGCTTCTAGTCCAAAGAAATCTAAATCCGAAGAGATCATTTCAATAGACAGTGTTAGTGTGTGCAGTAACAGCGATTCTGAAGAAGAATCTATAGAAGTGGAAAACTTTTCAACTTTTTGTGCCAAAGTTTCATCTCTACCTGACAGCTTTCAAATAGTTCCAGGAGCTAGCGATATTTCTCAAACTCTTAGTGAAGGTCCATCACAGTCGAAATTAAACCTGTATCCAGGTACTCGTTTTGGAAAAGACATTAGGAGATTTAATGAATCATGGTACGAACTCTTCAAGTGGCTTGAATATAGTATAACTGAAGATACCGCCTACTGCTTCTCATGTAGATTTTTTTCCAAAAACAAAAAGGGACCTTTTAAAAGTGTTGGTTTTAAGAATTGGAAGAAAGCGTTAAGTGCCGAAGGATTAAAACAGCATGATAATTCGGAAGATCATAAAATGTCTTGCGTTTCGTGGATCAACCACGAGCGTGGTGGCCCATCAGTCGCCGCTCAAATTAGCAATGCACATGCAAAAGCAGTAAGTGAAAACAGACATTATATATCCGTAGTTGTAGACGTTTTAAGATACCTCGCTGTTCAAGGACTAGCTTTAAGGGGAAATGACGAAGGTGAATCTAGCTTAAACAAGGGAAATTTTCTAGAATTGTTAAACCTAATTTCAAAATCCGATGAAATTGTTAAAAAACGTTTGGAATCAGGTCCCCAAAATGCCAAATATACGCATAGTTCCATTCAGAATGAGTTAATGTATATAATGGCTACCCTAGTTAATAAAAAAATTACTCAAGAATTGGAGGAAGCCCAAGTATTCGCAATAATGGCTGATGAAACTAAGGACATATCAAAAAAAGAGCAATTATCTATCGTTGTAAGATACGTTTTTCGGGGTGAGGTGAAAGAAAGATTTCTCGGTTTCACAGCTCTACAATCTCTAAATGCGGAATCCCTTTTTAAATACATAAAGGAAACCTTAATTAAACACCAGATTGACTTAAAGAATTGCGTAGCGCAAACATATGATGGGGCTAGTGTGATGAGTGGTCGAGTTAGTGGCGTACAAACTCGGTTAAAGAAAGAAGTTCCGAAAGCTATGTATGTACATTGCATGAACCACAGATTACACCTAGTACTTTTTGATACTTGCAAAAATGTTGGATATGTTCGTGATTTTATTTCGACTTTAGAAGGTCTATACGTGTTTATGTCAGGATCTAACATTCATATACAATTCCTGGATTTGCTAAAAGACATGGGTGATTCGGTAGTTGAATTGAAACGTCATTGTCCTACACGATGGACCAGTCATCTGCACGCTTGTTTAGCGGTCAAGAAAACTCTTAGTCCCATTATTGTTTTGCTAATGCGATTTGCAAATGATCATCAAAGTCAACATAGGTGCGAAGCAAAAGGACTTTTAATTAAAATAGATTTTTCCTTCGTTTATCTTCTTTGTTTATTTACACAACTATTAATGAATACCAAAGGAATATCGGATTATTTACAATCTAAAGAAGCTGACATGGGAAAAGCTATCCTTTTGGTAAACAGTTTGGTTGACGATTTAAAAGCGAAGAAGACCGATAACTTTCACAATGATATCCTTAATGAAACAAAGAATTTATGTAATGAAAACGGATTGAAAATGTCTGAAAAAAGAAAAAGAGAAATCCCCGAAAAGCTCGCAAGGTTTATTATTACCGAAAAAATACCGTCCGCATCTGATGATTTTAGTGAAAGTGGCTTAAGAACAGGTGTATTTTTAGTTGTGTTAGACAGAATTATTGCTGAGTTAGAAAAACGATTTTGTGAAAACTCCATTATTAAAGGTATGAGTGCATTAGTTCCAGGATCGGAGAGTTTTTTAAATTATAATGTGGTTCTCCCTCTGGCCCAATTTTATGAGCTTGACATTTCAGCTCTAAAAGCTGAAATGCAGATCTTACCAAAAACGATCAAACGATACGAGGATGAAGGAACAAAAGTGACTGATTTTATCGACTTTCTTAATTTATTAATAAAATTTAAATTAGCGTTTCAAGAATCTTATAGACTCGCTGTAATAACTGTGACCATCCCCGTGTCTAGTGCATCGTGTGAAAGAACATTTTCATGTTTAAAACGTTTGAAAAGTTTGGCGCGGAACAGGATGCTAGATGCACGGTTGTCCCATCTAGCAACCCTAGCGATTGAAAAAGAGGAAACTCGCCTTTTGGACGTTTCGGAAGTAGTTAATTCTTTTGCGAAAGCGCATGAGAATAGGAGGATTATTCTGCAGTAGTATAAGTATTAAAAAATCATTTATAAATTTATTAGTATTCTTATAAAATTATTGTACGTGTGAGCCTTCAAGTAGGTAGTAACTACGTACTTTGTGTAAGAAATTTCAATAAAATATATTTTTGGTACTATAGTCAAATGTAAATAGAAACATTTTGAAAATATAGCCGTCTATCAAATTCTTCTAGAAATTACGCACTTTTAACTATTATTTATCCTTTCTATATTATCTAAACTAATATGCTAGTTATTCATTCAAATATTTTTTACTAAAATGTAACACAATTACAAAAGTAAGTATACAAAATTGATAGATTTTACATTACAAAAATATGTTTAAACATTTTTGAAGTTAATTTAAAAGCTGTTGACCTTGAATTTTACAAAAAAATCGCCTGCGGCGCTTCGGGCTACGCCCGCTCCTCCGCCCCCCATGACAACTTGTTAATTTCACTCCGCCCCGGCATAGAATTTATGCTGGCGTCGTCACTGAGTCAACTAAAGATGTACGTATTTAAATGAAAATATTTTCAATGTATTATTAATCCGTGATTACCTGACAACTACATTGAACATGGCAAAGTAGATTCAAACAATGTACATAGTAACTTTTTGAGAATCTCATTTAAGTATGGCATCTTGTTTAAATTAACAACTTTACGTGATTGACGCCAAATCAAACAAGGATTTTGTTTGATTTTACCAACGTTTTTCTTTCAGTGCTGTAAACTGTAATCGATTGCGACGTTATAATAAAACGCAGCTCGATAGGGAGTAAACGCAACATTTCTATGTTGTTGATTTCGATTCAATCTATTCCGTTCAGCTTCATTCCGCGCCTCGCGTTGTTCGTCAGTTTGACTTGCTCGTATATTTCTTTGACTTTCAGCATTGCGAGTTCTGCGACCTAAGTTAGTACGTCGCCTAATTGGTGGCATTATGAAAAACCAAAATTCAACTAAATTATGTTATGTACCAAACTCACGATTTATCTATTATGTAGAACTATATGTAGTAGATACACTTATATACACATAATTTAGATCCATTCGGTTGGTATTGTTACAAAAATTCGTTAGAGTTAAAGGGCCGTTCATTAATTACGTAAGGATTTGGGGGAGGGGGGTATCAACAAAGTGACCCCCCGTTGCCAAAAGTCTAGATCCGCGCCTGGTAGCATGTTGAAGTAACTTCGAAAGTTAGCTCTAAAATTTTTCCCCAAGATACTTCTCAAATCTATACTTCAAATAGTACAGGACTCGTTATGATATAATTTTTGTTCGAGTTTATTAATTACTTGATTAAGATGTGTCCTGTCTTCAAAACCATTGGCAATTGTGTCTCTAGATTGAGCAAATAACCAGCAAAATTGACAGTAGCATTTGTTTAAATTACTGAATAGCAAAACCATAAACGCTACGTGTATAAAGCCAGCACCCCCACTTTTTCAAAATTAAAAAAAAACTATATCAAAATTTTGTGCTAATTATGTGTTCTTTTAAAAAACCATGTGCACTTAATCGATTAAATACAGGGGCGGAGTAAAGTCAAATATATATAGATTTTTAATAATTTTTAGGTAGTAACAGAGGGGAGGGGGTCTAACGTTAAGTACCTGCCTTGCAGCTTAATTGTATAGGGTGAATAATAAAGTTAAATACCCTTAAGTACCTGTCTGACAGTTTAATTGTATAGGGTGATTCTAAAAAAGATTTTAATTTTGCGAATTTCGAACTTTTCCGCGCAATTTTTTGAAGTTTTCTTTCCGTAAGAACCTTCTACATAGTATTAGGAAACGTTTAAAAAAAAGATGAATAAAATCGGTCAAGGCGTTCTCAAGTTATGCCGTGACCAAGGAAATATGGATTCATTTTTATATATATAGATTACCTATGTCAATTTCGGGGTCCATGGCTGCAAATGGGGTTGGCAAACTACAATTTATTGATAATATAATGGACAAATTCTAATATTTCAACATACTAATTTGTAATTTACAAGCTATTATTGATAAATTGGGTTTATAAGACAAATATTACTTCCAGCATGATCACAACCCAGGGGCGGATGGGACGACCGGGACACCGGGCGTTTGCCCGGTGGGCCGGTGAAGCGTGGGCCGGTTTATTGTTCGAAGAAACGAAAAATTATAATTGTTATTATTCAACTTTATCTACTTCTCCATTTTTAAGAAAAGCAAAAAAGCTGCTATAGGTTTACCCAAATAATAACAAAAATTGTGGGAAATTCCACAAATAAATTATAAATATAGTTTAAGCTTTATTCTTAACAGCTATTATGTTTACGGTTACATGGTTTTTATATTACATCAATTCCATGGCTTCCAGGTCAAAAGGGATAAGTAGGGTCCTTAGATAATATAGAAAAGACATATAAGCTGACAAGGTGAATAAAAATATATTAGGAAAAAATTTTTTTCCCACTTTAAAATAAATCTATTTATCTATTTTATTTTCGAAATTCAAATTTACTTTCAAATTGGTTTTTTCTTTTGAACATTTTAGGGGGGAAGGCACGTGCCACCAGGTACTTTAATTTTGCAATAAAAATCAGTAGTACCGCAACTAATATCAAATGTTATTTGAGTGGTTAATTCGGACGATTTTAGTTTAGCCTTTAGTTTTCATTTTAGCATTTAGTTTAGCTGGTGTTTAGCTGTTTAGCTGTGCGTTTTCTTTAAGTGAAGTGAAGTTTTTGTATTTCAAAAGTTAAACTATTGTTATTTTTGTTAATTGTTATTATAATAATGGAAAAACCAAAACGCAAAGAAGGAACGGAAAAAGACAGGAACCGCAAGAGAAAACGTATGTTGGACGAAGCGTCTAAATGTCAGTCTTTAGAAACATTTTTTAAACCAAATAAAATAACTTCTGCATCAACCCAACGAGAAGATACCACTTTGGAAGAATTAACAACAACTACTGTGATCCAAGAAGAAAGAATCGTTAACTCTCAGCACCAGGCTACAACTTCATTTGCTGATGCAGATTCAACTATTCAAGCTACTTTATAGCATCAGAAACAAAAATTGCTTCGTCTAATGGTATAAGTAATGAAATATTCGATGAAAAGTGTTCAAACCAACGCAACGTGGTGTAAGTTTAGTTGACGTAGTTGAATCCGATGATACTGCACAAGAGCTAGGAATAAGTTTTTCACAGAATAATTTCTTTAGAAGACCATTAAATGATGAACTAAAACATTTTTTTGAGTATCATCCTCAAGTTTCAACAAATCAAAGTGATATTCCTTTCGTTATTTCCAAAGTTTTCAATAGATACCTCAACACAATCTCGAAGAAAGTGGCTTTCTTACAGCACAAGACAGAAAGCCTTATACTGTTGCGTTTGTCTAGCCTTCTCTGGATTTTTCGAAAAAAATGTTTTTGTGGAAGGGATGTCAAATTGGAGGCATGTGCATCAACGGATAAATGAACACGAAACATCAAACCAACATGATCGGTGTGTTGAGTCATATTTCAGATTTATGGCTCATAAAACCATAGATAAATGTTTTTATTCGGCTGAAGTATTACATTATATTTATATTTATAGTATTACTTTCTACATTATATTATAATAAATTATAATATATTAGTGCACCGCCAGCGTCGAGTGGTAGCCTGAAATAAAGATAAAACCGCGAGAATGCAAGAAGATAACAAACCCATTCATAAGAACCTATATCAAGTATCACCACTATCGCAAGTCGCAACTCGATTGACGGTGCGGCGCCTATACTTTTCTTGGTATACTATAAATAAAAGTACACCAGTGGACGGTGGTAAACCAGATTTTACCTTTCCAATTCCCATTTTAAATTTTAACAGATATATTGAATAATGAGTAATGACTAATGAGCATATTATATCTTCTCTTGTAAACCGCACCACGTTTTAAGTTTTTTATCATGTTTTTTCCTTGATTTAAACTAATAGGCAATAACATCGATATCACAAAAAAATCGATGTTTTCAACCGATGCTATCGATGGGATCGATGTCCAGATTACAATAAAAATTAGATATTCTTGCATGAATGATGGTAAGTGCAAAAATCCCACCCTTACGATTAATAAAATTTTTCAACAACAGAGAGGGAAATTTTCGAATATTAAAAGGCGGAGCTAATAATACCATTGTACGTTTTAAAAGTAGATTCCTGTAAGTTTACTATTTTAACTAGGAAGTTAGCAACCAGACTATTTGTCAAGAGTGTTGTCTACCTACCAATTAATTAAATTTAAAACACCATAGCGTATAAGCCACCTCGCGTTCGTGAATTAAAGCTAGATCCACGTAATCCTTTTTCCAGTGACCACTGCGCTTGCATAAATGACATTTTAATTTATTTATATCAAATTCACCTTTGACATACAAATTCCTTGATTCTTTCAATGATGAACCAACTCGTAATACAAATTCAGAATTATTGTCACGATTTCGTTCAATACGTTTCCCGTATTTACCAATTACAGCTGAACAAACAACACTCGATGTTAATTCATCCTTGCGATTCTCTAACGTAGTGACTAATACATCATAGCTTTCTGGTAATGAATTTAGTATTGTAACACACAAAATAAGCTCTGGTTTTAAATCATCACCATAAGCCAAAAAACGTTGAAATAATTCCGTCATTTTTGTTTCATTTTTATGTCTTTCATTTTTTCTCTAAAGTAATTAGGGAAGCCGGAATTTGCATAAATACGTTTTTACATGTTAATTTCCTATGTTCGGCTAACTCATTCAGCATCCCGGTATAAATAAGTTGTAGAAGAATACGCAATTATTTTTTTACTTTTTAGTGCCTATTAATTTGTTTTGGAATTTTCTTTTATTTTTTGATTTCTAGTGAATTTGAAGTACACTAACTAATTTGTCTGAATATGGGTAGACCTACTAAATGTGCTGCTCATATGAGACAGCGCCGTTTAAATGAAACCAACGAAGTCAGGGAGAAACGTCTATTATTGATCATTATATTCAACTACGACAATTACTTGACCATAACGATATTACGGTGGGTGACTCAAATATCCGGATAGCCTATAAAAGATTCGGCCGAGTATCGTTAATTTGCTCCTAAGAATTAAAGAGTTCCGTTACTTTGTCATGAATCCCATAATCAGAACTTAACCAAACTCTTATTAAACTACCCTTCACTGAAAAAAATCGTTTGAGATAAATCTACATAGCGCTGTGCATGTCAAATTGTACCAACTGTAAACTCAAATTGTGCAGTTTTTAAATCTACTGTTTGCTAGAAAAAGGTAAACTTTTGTACCTGAAGATTTCGATTGAAATCTTCAGAACTGTTTACACCAATTCTACCTAATATTGTGCATTTTAAATTATACGGTTTCAATCCCAATTTGTGCATATTTTTAACCACAAGTATGTTACAAAAAGAAACATTTTTGTTCTTGTCTAGTTTTTTTTAACCTTTTTTTTTAACTACATTAAAACTTTTTATCTCTATTTAAAATTCTACTTTAATTACTAAAAAAATTCTTTTACCATAAATAAAATAATGGTGTACTTTATTTTCTGTCTTTTTTCTAATATTCACTTTTTGAAAGTACTATACAAAGTTAACCAAATTTTATGCGTTAGAATTTTGGTAGCTGATAGTTTACTTGTAATTGATTAATTAATGGAATTCTAGACCTCTTTAGTCGAACTTAACAAAAGAAATTAATTCATATAGTGAAAATTGTTTATTTTCCATCAACAGAACCGGCTTAAAAATAAATTACTAATATACCTATATTTAATTAAATAAATATTAAAAATAACGGTTAAAGGAATATTTGAATTTCAAATACTTTGTAGACTTTCATGACCAATAAATATCTCAACTATAATATTTTTATTTTAAATAAATATGTTCAATTTTAGAAATGGAATATTTTTTCTATAACTCATTCACAAGTTTAGAAACTGAAAGTGAAGACTTTCATAAATTACTTGAAGTAATTATTAATGCTTATTTTTTGTCATTCTTCTATCCATTCTATCAGTAAAATGAAATAAGATAAATTTAAAAGATGCTTGTCTTCACAATAATTTTAGCAATTAAATTTAAATCTAGGGTTACTAAAAACCATGTGCATTTTAAAAGAAAGAAATAAATCGGCTTAAATTTACCGTAAGCATTTTCCCAAATTTATCAAAAGCACCTATACCTAGAAAAAATTAAGCAATATGAAATTTCTTTACAAAATGGTAGGTACCTACCTAATAATGGAACTAAAATCCAACAAAAGAAGTGGGAATTTTTACATTTTTAGTTTTCTCATTAGACGAAAAATTTATTCTTGAACGCCAAACCTACACCGAGCACGAGAAACAAAGTGTTTCAAGGTAAGAACACTGAAAGAAATATTCTTAGTAGAATCAAAAATTTAGCGTTGTCAATCTAAACATGTTTGATTGAAACAAGGAAATGATTGAAAATAACATTTTTACATAGTTACTTTAAACAAGATCGCATATTTAACAGAAAATAACTTTTTAAACAAGGATGTTGTTTGATTAAAACACTTTTCATAGTTAAAATAAATACAATTTCATTGTAGATTTAGAATACCATTGTCAAAGTCGTGATCAAATGACAACTTCCATGATCAAATCATATTTTATGTAAAAGTTATAATTTCATACTACAATCAAACATGATCATACTTATTCAAATAATGTGTTGGTTAATACTAACCATGACGTATTAAACAAGTCTTTTACAATGTAAAATAGTAACGCAATAATTATGTAGTATTTCATTTAACTATCCAAGTTATTATTTTAGCAAAGCATAGGTAACCATTTCTCACTATTGCATTTGTTTAGTCAAGTTTTATTATCTTTGCTTACGCGTTGTTCACTAAATACGTGCATTATAGACCATTTTTGCAAGTTTGCTTGAATCAAATACGAATAATTGTTGGTTTACAATTCAAATTTTCAAACTTCAAGCTTAAAGTTACAACTATAGTGCATTTATTTAAAAGACGGAGTGCATAATAACGAACCTCTGGAGCCACCGCGTGATTAACGCATTAATACACTATACATAGTAGCAATCTAGTATAGGTACTTTTGTAAATCGTGTAAGTAGTCTTGTGTCAAGTGTTGTGATCGGAAAGAAAATTAATAAATTGTGAATATAAATAATAAAGTGTGAAGTATAAGTACATTGTTAAATTAATTATTATCTTCTCAATGGTAACAAATAATAAAATTCATTAAAAGTTAAAATTAAGTTATTGAAGTTTTTTTGGGTTTATGGACTAATAATGTAATAATTATTATTATGATAAGAATTAATAATAATTTAATACGAAATTAACAGTTGAAATTGTCAATTTTAAAATTTATTTTTAATAATTTGTATTTGTACTTCCTGACATAGGGGGATTTGGGGGGGGGGGTGTCACGGGGGCACGTGAACCTCCCAGATGCTTAAAAATAACAAGGAAACGAGCTCTTCAAATAATTCTTCATTGCAGTCATATAATAGGGAAGATTCACCATCATCCGATATTCCAGCTGATGGATATTTTGTAATTTTATAATAATGTATAATAAATAATTTTTAAGTATGCATGTAGCCCTGTATCCCGTATATTAATATTATTCATAATAAATTGTAATTACCTATATAAATTTTTTTTTATTTAAAACAATCCTAACCTGGTGAAAAAGAAAAATATTAGTTAACAATTTTTATGTTTAATTTCATACATGTACCTTCTTTGGTTAAATATGTGAGCGTAGTAAACCAAACATGCTTGTATTTTGTTAAAAATGGATGCGTCAAATCAAACATACAAGTGTTTGGTAGAATATGGATATGCGTGGTTCATTAAAAATGTACATGCATTTGTTCAAGTATGAATATATAGTCAGCTAACAATGCAATATTCTTGGTTAAACATAAATACGTAGTCAACTAAAGATGTAAGTATTTAAATGAAAATATTTTCAATGTACTATTAATCCGTGATTACCTGACAACTACATTGAACATGGCAAAGTAGATTCAAACAATGTACATAGTAACTTTTTGAGAATCTCATTTAAGTATGGCATTTTGTTTAAATTAACAACTTTACGTGATTGACGCCAAATAAAACAAGGATTTTGTTTGATTTTACCAACGTTTTTCTTTCAGTGAAGGATTTTTTTTAATATTATGTAGTTTCAATTTAATTTAATTAAATTAAATTATTTTAATTTAACTTTTATTAATTTTAGCCGTTGTATTGGTTTATAATTTGGTAAGTATGGAGTGGCGAAAAAGTATAACTTTGGAATTTGTTTTCTTAAGAATAAACTAGTAACGGTCATAATATAGATAATATTCTTTAATTTATCAAGTAATTTTACAATAATTTTATTTGGTGTGCAAAATCAAATATGTTATAAATAACCGCCTTTATTTGCTCATAAGAACGTACATGACTATTACATTATGTAATATTTATTTGAAAAATTGTTTTAATAAATCAAGTATAATTTTTAAGAAACCGAACAGAAAAATTACTTTTCTCCACCCTGTACAAAATGAAATCCATTTCACGTGCTTAGAAATCTATTCGGTTTCTAGCAATTTTAATTTTCAAATATTTTTTTGTAGCAAATTTTAACTTTAAAATCTCTTTATAATTTTATTTAAAAAAAATCAAGTTTGAGAAAATCTTTTTCAGAATTTAATGAAGATGTCTGGGCCACTATAAGTTTATACTGGAGCATGAGATCGGACGCAAAACACCGTCAATCAAAAATGACCGTTTCCGTGTTTTAAGTCATATGGAAGACGAACTACTATTTCCGGATTTAGGAAAAATTTTAACAACTGTTATTCATCATCATTTTTTGTTTATTAATTTTTTTTAATATGAAATATTTAAAGCAATTGGTTTTGAAATTTGAATCACATTTTCAATCATAGGAAATTCAGAAAATTTCCAACATTTTTACAATTAATGCGCATGATATCATTTATTAATGTACGCCCCTTGTCTTGTAACAACTGTTAACTTCTTTAAGAAGTTTAAGAAGAAAGAAACTTCTTTAAGATAATAATGAATAATTGATATTTGTTCAAAAGTGTTTATATTATAATTTGTATTGTATATTGTGAATTTATATAGTTTGAATATTTTTTGTGAATTTTGTATAAATAATTTTACTTAAATTCCTAATAAATAATATGCACTTTAAACATTACTGAATTTTTATTTAAATATAAAATAAGTCTAAAAGTTACACAAATTTGATGTGAAAATCTGCAAAATTACATATTAGTTTATTATACAATAATATACTTGAAACTTGCATTATTTTATTCAGAAATATGCAGCATATTTTCTAGAAATACACAAAATTTTATATTTGAAATAGGTAGCATTATTTGCTAGAAATACACATATTTTGATGTAGAATTATCACAATTTTTAATTCGGATAATGTGCATTTTATTGTGCAGATTTTAAACTTACTAGGTGGGACACTTTTCTACTCAAATCTGGTACCTGCAAATTACTCAATTGGGGTGTTTACCTGCTTAAAATCCCGGTACGCGACAACTCGGCACTTCGCAACTCGGCACCGGATGACTCGGCGCCGGACAACTCGGCACCGGGAAAACTCGGCACCGAGACAACTCGGCACCGGCGACTCGGCACCGGGAAAACTCGGCACCGGGACAACTCGGCACCGGCAACTCGGCTCCGTCAACTCGGCATCGGAATAACGGGGACCCGGAATAACTCGGCACCGTAATAACTCGGCACCAAACGATCGGATTTTTTTTTATTATAATAATAAAATTATTTTATTATTATTGAAAAATATTAACAAAAATAAAAATAATACGAGTATAAAAAAATTTATTATAAAATTACAAGGTTTTTATTTAAAATATATATATACATATATGTATATATACATTTATTTATGTAGGTACATATTAGTTCATTACATAATTATGAGATAAACCACGCAAATACTCCAACATATTCTCTTGCTCATAATTCGTTACTTTATTAAGAATACGCAGATCTGCGTCTTCATAACGTTTGCGTTTTGGTGGTGCTTCGTATCCAGCAAACAAAACGCTCGTAATCAGCATCGAATGTTTTCTATATTTTGATTAGATTACCCAGAAATTTAAATAATCCTGGATGTGCGACCCCATATCCCTGTTGCAGCTTTTTATGACAAGCTTCAGAGAAATTATTGGTTCTATCAGAGCCAAGCAAAGTACGCTGATGTACCGACCACACTGCATAGGGAAACAAAGGTGGGGCTCTTGTTCCATTATTTCTGAGTCTACCAACGTATGTAATAGTAAACCAACTTATGATTGGTTCTAATTCTGGCGGTAGATAATCTTCTAGAACGTTCAGTGCGTTTTCAATATCATCTTCTGGTACAAAAGCTACCGAAGTTATCATACGCGATTTCAATGCAAAGTTGGGGTCGGTATTATAACGACCAAGAAGGTTTACTTCTGAAAGATGTTTACGAAGATTTTGAACTAGGTGAAAGAAGCAACCTCTAACGTTTACACCAGGAAATTCTGCGCGCAGAGCATTATGTATACCAATCTCGTAATCTACATTTACAGCATCTGGATTAAATTCGGGCCACATATCTTTAATCATACGGAAAAGCTTTGAGTAGCTCGCTTGTAGCTTGTTAGGAAGTAGGCTGAAGAGAACCGGAAAAACAAATCCGCGACCTTCACCACGACGAGCAAGCAACACAAATATTTAAGAAAATAACGGTGGAGTTAATAAAAATGTACCATCCATAAAAACTTCATGCATTTGTCTACTCCAGGTTTTATGGTATTCGCGTCCAAATATTAAAATTCGTTGACTATCGCCAAATCCAGAATCTCCCAAGAGGAAAAGTTCAAACTGTCCGGGATAGGTTTCATATTGTGTGTAATTAATCGGCAAAACTATTTCTTCACGAGTTTGTAGATTAGGAGTAGCATTATCATCGACACGAGCCCGGCTGACAAGTCATCTCATCGTTTCTCACGAAGGTAATTGTCCTAAAGCAGCTTCTGAAATATTTTGAGAAACCCCAGTTCTGATTTCTTGGGGACTTTCCATTGTTTCTTTTACTTTTCGTTTAACAGCCGTGGTAATTTTTGCAATTTCGACTTGAACGGCATTACCGGTATTACTGCACGTATGTGGGATTCGCAACGAATGAATGGATCCGTCGGCTCTATTTGTCCAAATACGCCCATTACAGTACGTTCTATTTCCGATTGAATCTTTCCCATTATCCTTGTATTGACAACGCCAAAAAAATTTCAGGCCATCCTTACTTGGTTTATCTTTAACATAGATGTAACCTTCGTGACTGTATCGTTCGGTTTCTCTTTGATATAACATTACGTTGGGTTCCATTACTGTTCTGTATATGCTATATCACTAGTTAAGATTTATTTGTAATAGAAAAGTAAAAATAGTAATATATACCCAACTAATGTAACCTTTAGTTACCAACAGTATTAAATAAAGATGTAAGCTCAAGGGCGATTATAAGCCAAGGGGAGTCATCGCCCCATCAAAACCAACGTCTTAGTGTGTTTTAAACCAAAGCCTTAGTGTGTTTTAAACCAATATGCGCTTACTAAGTAAATAAAATATAGACTTTTCAATATTTTTAATTTTTTAATTCCCCCTCCCCCTGTATAAATTGAAAACGGTTTTAAAAATCCGATCGTTTGGTGCCGAGCTATACCGGTCGGTGTTTTAAACCAATGCGCTTACTAAATAAAATTTATACTTTTAATATTTTTTAATTTTTTAATTCCCCCCCTATATAAATTGGAAACGGTTTTAAAAATCCGATCGTTTGGTGCCGAGTTGTCCCGGTGCCGAGTTGTCCCGGTGCCGAGTTTTCCCGGTGCCGAGTTGTCCGGCGCCGAGTCATCCGGTGCCGAGTTGCGAAGTGCCGAGTTGTCCGTGTCCCTAAAATCCTTAACCCAAACATTGACACCTTTTCTACACAATAATGGGTTTAGCGCCAATCTAGACACAAATTGTGCAGGAATATTGTGCAATTGTGTAAGTTATAGACACATTTTTCTTTTAGTGTTGAAGTACATCCTTTCAAACAAACAAAAAATTGGCTAATGTAAACATTGCATAACTTTCCCCATTAAATTTGGGTATAAAAATTATCGTTCAACCTCCTCTTTCTGGGTACCATTCGAGGAGAAACACCTCGAGGAAGCTACAGTTCGAATCAAAAAGTCAAAAAGTTGAAAAATTTGAAAACCAGTTTAATTAAAGGTGCAGATTTACTTCTTTGCACACATAATTAGAGAGTAAATTTTCGTTCGCCACCTTCTTGAAATGTACCGTTCGATGTGCAAGACCTCAAGGAATAAACGACAGGTCGCATCAGCGGGGCTCAGAAATCGAGCTACGCGGGACACGGGGTGTAAAATCCGAAAACATCAAAATTTCAAGAACGTCAAACTTGAATTAATTTCCGAAAATTGTTGGAATCGAGTTGCTAACGCGACTCGTATTCCGTCTAACTCGATATACGTGCTTTAGAAAGAGATGTGACACGGCACGATTAAATAATATGGATATAACAAATGGTAAAGAAAAGGAATTCTCACCCAATGCCAGTAAGTAAGGAAAGAGGATTTCGGGTTGACTGGGTAGCAATCAAACAACTTATAACTTGTAGGTCGACGTTTCGGACGCTTTATGTATCTATTATCAAGACTGTAATGGAGAAGCGAGAAACGATCGTCGACCTACGCTATTTCCCAATAGCAACATACATCAAACATTTTCCCACCTAAACTTGTCATCGGTGAGTGTAATTTTTGTTGAGTTATAGTACCTTTTGTAATACAGGCTTCTCCATTACAGTCTTGATAATGGATACATAAAGCGTCCGAAACGTCGACCTACAAGTTATAAGTTGTTTGATTGCTACACAGTCAACCCAAAATCTTCTTTCCTTACTTAATAACAAATGGTGGTCCAAAAGTAATTGACACTTGAACTTTTTTTATTTTCTTTATCATTTCCGCAATTTTCAACACATTTTCACCATTTTCAGCTGGCCTTTAAGTTTAACTATGATGTACATTTATGCCAAATTTTTTGACATTTGGTTGCGTGGTTTAACCTGCGCAATTGATACTATTTCATTTCATGATCTCGTAACCACATTCAGACGAACACCCAACTAAAATTCATCAAAAACTTATCAGGACATGATAAGGAACATTTTAATGTAAAAATTTCGATTTTTGAGTGGATTACAATACTTTCCCTTATACATACGTATACGTATGGGGAAAGTAAAAAAAGAATCATCTGGACCAAATTGAAATGGGACGATACGGAAAGCACCAACTTTCAAATAAAAAAAGAATCATCAAAATCGGTTCACCCATTCGAAAGTTCTGAGGTAACAAACATAAAAGAAACAAAGTATGGTCAAATTGAGATCCTCCTCCTTTTTTGAAGTTGAAGTGGTAGAAAATGCATTCTATTTACAACTATTTGAGGAGAACTTATAAAACCGTTCACATCCGATCCGATGAAAAACAATTAAATTTTTTAATAAAATATAATTACACAATTTCAGTTTTGATCTAAATAATAAGTAATCACTATTACTCATGCTTAGATAATAAAGCTTTTCAGGTGGCCATCTCCTAGAAATTTTAAAGATAATGAAATATAAATCAAGATAATAATAAAATAATTAGCTAATCCTATTAATTGAAAAGATAATTATGAAATCATTGAGAATCGCTGGAAGAACTGCTACTAGAATCTGTTGACATAACTTCTACGTCCTCCGTTTCCTGTTTGTGATTCCTAGTATCAACTGGAACACTTCCCTGTCCAACACTCATGTGTATTTCACCAGACGGATGCCAAGCAAACTGATTTTGTTGTGATGCAGGTATATCTAAAATATTAATTTTAATAATTATATAAATAAGATTTATACTAGTACCTCCAGGATGTCCTGATCTATGTATATCTGTAACATTAGTTGGTTGTAGTAAATGGCCATTAATAGGATCACTTATTCGACCAAGGAAACCTAATCTCATTTCAATATCAGTTGGATATGGTCTTCGAGGATCTCCCTGTTGCCAGGTTAATGGTGCACATACTGCATTAGAAGCACTAATGCGATGTGCAAATTTTATTAATTCTTCAGAAGATACAGGTCGTTTATTAGCTCGATGTATTGATTTCAACTTTTGACTAGCTTGATATATTGCTGTAGATAAAATTTGTTCAGCCTCCTTCAATTGCTTTTGTAACTGATTAATATCTTGATCTTGTTTTTCGACTTCTACTTTTAATAGATCAATTTTTTCATCAATTTTTGCTTGCTCTGCTGCTAATTTTAAAGTCTCCTTAAATTCCTTATCTTTAGCAACCAACAAATCTGTACGTAAAGCATAATCAGCACACAATAACTTTAAATGCTTGGGAGCTATTGCATTTTCAATTATTTCTCTAAAAAACGTAAATATTAATTGGTGTTACAATTAAGCCACTAACTTATTAACTTGGAAATTAATTCTATATCGTCGATTAGATGCAGAAGTTTCTCGCTCGTACTTATTTGAGTAGACATATCAACTAAACTTCAATCGTACACAGAAGCAAAAGCTAAAATAAACACATACAAATAAACTATTTTTTGAAATACGATATCTAACCACGGCAAAACGTCAAAATTTCGAACAGGTATACCAACAACGAAAAATTCATAAAATTACTACATATACAGGGTACTTGTGAATGGATGAGGGAACAAAATCGCATGTTGTGTTAGTTGTGTTGCATAATTTAGAATGTTATAAGGTAAAAATCGGATGTGGCCATCCCATAACTTTCCGAATATTAGAAGTAACTCCCAATTTACCTCGGATAGAAAAAACTAAATTATTAAATCTTATCAGAGGAACAGCTATAATCGTCAAAAACATTCAGAAAATCGAAATAATAAGCAAAAGCAAAAATACAAATAAAAAAATATATCATAAAAATTTCTTTTTTATTTAAAAAAAAATTTTATAGAACAAAAGTTGTATGTAATTTAATACTGATAATTTTTGTCATAATAAACTTTTACCTATTTCATTGCGTATCGGAGTTATGACTTATGATGGATTATGTTTTATCGCTTCAAGTCAACTCCCCGTTCTCTCCATTCGATTTCATCCATTTTCAATAGGCTTCGTGCCACAACATATAAAAACTTAAATTTAAAATTTGAAGTGACTTCGTTATTCCGTTTGGTTGCTATCGTGTTCACGGGGGCCCTATTCTTGAACTTACTCGAAATTTTTCACATGCGAATTGTTCGCATGGTAAGTTTCGCACAAGATTTTTCGATCTAAGTGCTGGCCGAGACAAGAAGTCTCGCAAGACTTATAAAAGTCTTGTCTAGTCTTGCTGAAGCAAGACAAGAATTGCTTCAAGTCTTGTCTTGCTTGACTCTTGCAAGGTGACGTCTCGTCTTGCTATTTCTTGTCTTGCAGAATGACTTTCAATATTTCATAAACCTCTCCCCCTCCATATTTTTTTGGTTATCTTTTACAAATATTTCTAATCATACCCTCAGGGCCGTAGCTAAAAATACATTAATGCATTAAAATAATTTTTTAACAAAAAGCCTAATAATGTCGTTTACTTGTTTATTACTCGTTTACTCGAAAAAGATTTTAATGTATCCACTGCCCAGGGCTTTGTATTGTTTACTTTGGGCCGAATTTTGAATTTATAAATAAATTATGGTACATATTAAAATTTCAGTGCAGTTAAAATTTACCAATGAAAACTGTTAATTTTAACTTAATTCTTCGTTTAAATTTTAATTCTTTCTTGAATTTCTTTACGAGTATCTGCTCCAGTGGCGGAACTTAAAAATTTCGCCCCTTCGCAAACGTAATTTCTAGGCTCCTAATAAAATTGTATTTTGTATACGTATAAAAATTTTTTTTTAAAATATATATTTTTTTGTAACTTTTTAATAAGGTCTTTGCATTTTCTAAATATGTATACTTTAAAAAATGTTTCGTTGCATTATTTTACATTATTATCTGTGCACGCTAGTTCCGTCACTGGCAATTGTCCAAAGCTCTCGCAGGGCTTCACTGACAAACATATTTAATTATAAATTAAGATTTTTACAAATTTTTCTGTCAGGTAAGTTATTTACCACGTGGTACCCTGAGCCCTTAGGTCCAGTTTTTCCAGGTGAGTTACACCAAATACTATAGATAAGATATCTATAGTATTTGGTTACACCAAGTTCAAGGATTAACCTACGTTTTCGACTACCTGATTAGTCAGATATCAATATGAACCTTTAAACTCTGATCTTATAGTTTAAACCACAATTGAAAAACCAAACCTTAAAAGCTCTCGATAGTAAAAATTTAGAAATTCCAGTTTTATGATTCAAAGAAAGTATTAATTTAAGATCTTTGTAAACGTAATAATTTACTCTTTACAAATTTTACCGTTAGGTAAGTTATTTACCACTACCATAATCACTTAAAGGCTCTCCATGGAAAAAATATGGAAATTCCCGTTTTAAGGTTCAAAGAAAGTATCAATTTAAGATCTTTGTAAATGTAATAATGATAGGTTTGTTCCAACAAGCAATTCGATTATCGACGGCAACCAGTAATTTGACCACGTATTGCGCCTGCGTTAGGAACACTAGTAAATTTACAAGTAGTAACTTAAACCTGTGTTGGACGTTTTGCGAATTGTTTTCGAACCGAGATTAGCCTCAAATAATTGACAAGTGTGATCATAGAGAGCGATGCTTATCGTTAATATTTAATGCAGCAATAAATTGTTTTAAAATTTATACGATTTATGTTACAAAGTTTTTCTATTGTTTTTTTGCCTTTTTATGCCTATTTTCAATTTTTGTGCTTATTTGAAGCCTGTTTTCATGAATATTTTTTTGTTTTTCAAGTTAATTTATAATTGTTATTTTAAGAACAAGTTCGATGGTGAATTTTACTTAAAAAAAACCTTGAAAATCGGATCTGTTATATACACAAATAATTCCGTTGGAAATGTTATTTGGAACTGTACTTGCTTATTTCTTAAAGACGACGTTTAAGAATTTTTAAATAAAGATATTTAAGTGTTATTATCTTGGAATGGCTAGGTAACAGCAACAGCCCGAATTTAAATCCGATTGAAAATCTTTGAGGCACTATGAAACGAAAAATTACCGATAGGTATACTAAATCTGTAAATACAATTGCAAAATTTGTTAAAAGTTGTATGGCAGATGGCAGAAAGTCATTACAGACAAAATTTTGGGCAGAGGTAAACTCAGCCGCTTTAGATATTTTAATCCGTTTTAATCCTTGGAGATTAAGCTTAACCGTATAGGTAAACTCAGCCTGGTAGTTTAAATCCCCTTAGATTACCTAAATAATTTTAATCGGATTAAGCTTAGGCTTAAGCTATATAGGCATAGTCACAAAAATAAAAAAAATACATAAAAGTTAGACTCAAAAAAAAGCCAAAAAAAGCTTGATTATTTTGATTATTCTGGTAACAATGGTAATAAATAAAATGAGTATCCAATCACACATTGGAGTTGGTTGAACCCGTCCCTGGTTACGAAATTATAATTAAACCAAGAATATAATTTCTAATGCATATGTTATTGGTTCATTCAATTTTGTTTTTGCTAAATTTGTTTTTAGCAAATTTTGCTGAAGAAAAATCATACACTAAAACTAACCTACATAACCGATCCATGTCTTCGCGCGAATATCTCCTTTTACTGTAGTCTTTAAAAAATTGGTAATCAACTGAGACCACAAAGTTTCAAATATTATACGTCACGCATCCATGTAACCCCCCCCCTCTATGGGGGAGGTTTCGTTATTCCCTAATTTTATTAGGAATATCTTAGGATGGCCCTGTCAATATTGCATACAGGGCGTACTTTAAAGTGCCACCATCATTAAGTAGGATTAGCTTTCACCAAATTATTAGCGCTTAGCTTAAAGTCGCCCGGCTGAGTTTACCTATGAAGATTAAGGCAAAAAATTTTTATCAGGCTGAGTTTACCAACGAGATTAGTACCCAATTCTACTAAGCGGCTGAGTTTACCATCGCCCAAAATTTTATAACATTTCGTTAAATCCATGCCTGCCCGGTTAAAAAACGGATTTAAAAATTAATGCGGGTTCTAGGAGGAAGCTAATCAAATACCTGTAACATTAAATTAATTTTTGATTTCATATGTTTGTATGATTTAATGCATTTTTTAATAAATATTTTTTAATCCTCGCTTTCTGTCACCATCCATTTATTATTTTTCTTTTTTGTAATGTGTACTTAAATAATATGTACTTATTTAAATTTCTCGATTTTATTAAGAAAATTACAAAATAATTAATGATAGGAAAACTAGCTGGGCAATAACAATGCTCAACTAACATTTGCGCATGGCTATTCATGTTACGAACCACTTACGAACTATTGATACTAGCTCCGTAGCAAGTATCGTTTGAACCGCAAATGCACTAAGTTGAACCGTTCAACATGTTTGTTGGAGCAGCGGTTTGTTAGTAATCTAGGATTCCGAACTGATAACTTGTGTCTGTTGGAACGCCATTTCATTAATGCGCTTGCGTTGTACGTTGTAGTAATATTACTGAAGATAACTCGTTGTTAGAACAAACCTGATATTATAATAATGTATGTAATATCTTCTGTGAAATAATTACATTAAGCAAAAATTGAATTTAATTATAAAAGTAATTAGTTCAAATAGAAACTAGTATAAAAATAATGTCCAGAAAAGATTACATTAATTATTTGGATGCACTAGGATACTGTTTAGTTGGTCATTTGCTTATAAAAATATTATTTTCGGTTTTTCGAAAACGAATTTTTTTAAATCTTTATCAATTAAGCTAAAATAGAAACAAAAATTGCTTCCTTTTCAAAAAAAATACGAAAATTTATTAAATTAATAATATATCATTTATAATGTATTTATAACGTACTCCTTATAATGTCAGTACTTAAAATTGTGTCAAGTTATCATTATTATTAATATCAATTTTATTTAACAAAAATACAAAAATTTTGGCAAGATTTCTTGTTCTTGCAAATTTCTTGTCTTGTCTCATAAGCCTTCTTGCTAAAAATATCTTGTCTTGTCTTGCAATTGAATCACCAAGTCTTGTCTTGCTAAGCAAGACAAGACAAGACAAAAACAAGAAAAAGCAAGACAAGAGTGCCAACACTTTATCGATCACTAAAAATGGTATTCTTGAATTGCACAAGAAATTCTCTTCGCACAGGAATAATTTCGCATGGTAAGTTTCATACACGTTTGATTGAGGAATGCACAAGAATGTTATTCCGTGCGAAAAAACGGCTTGACCAATAGTATTGCGTAATTATACAGGGACATATACAAAATTGAAAATGCACTTTTCGGTATTATCAAAGAGTATGTATATATATATATATACATACTCTTTGGTATTATCAATAAAAAATAATAAATTATTATAAATACAATGATTTCTTTATTTAGTGATATACAAATTTATTAAATATGATAATAAATTACATAATACTCGAATTATCTGAAAAAAAATTTCTTATTATCATATCTTTGCAATTGTCGTCCTTCTACTAAGGCAGGATCAACTCGTCCAGAATCTGTAGCTGCATCTTCATTGTAATCTCCTTCTTCAAAGCAACCTAAAGTATTATCATCTACCCAAAGAGGGAGTTGTACCAAAAAAAAAATTGGAATTGCTAGAAAGGGATGTAATTGCAAAAGAAAAAATTGCAAATGCACTTATCGATATTGTAAATAAAAAATTATTATAAATAATTCTTTCATAAAAATAATGTTTAAAAAATTTTTTTTTTAATAATTTTATTTACTAATAATTTCCAAATTTACTCTACATATAATGATACTAAATTAAATAATTTTAATTAAATGCGCATGCGCAAGTTTTAAACTTTCACACACGATCCAAGTTTCACCTGCTTAGACCCAGACGTTGCAATTCGTGTGATTTTCATGCGAAAGTGTTCGTTCACGATTGCTCAAGAATACCTATCTTACATTCGCATGCGAAAGCGAGTCGCACGAATAATTTCATGCGAAGAGCATTCGTACACGATTACTCGAGAACACCAATCCATCATTCTCATGCGAAAGTGGCCAAATTACGCATGAGAATGAATTCGAGTAAGTTCAAAAATAGAGCCTTTGACTTAATACAAAAAATTAAAAATTAAAATTAACTTTGAAAAATCTATCAACGCTATCGCTTTCTGGCCATCAAAATACTAATTAATAAACTCACTAATGTTATCAATAATTCCATTTCAAAAATCAAAAATTAAAAATGGAGAAAGCGCTTTCCGACATCACTCCCCAAAATCCCAAAAAACTTTGGGCTATCGTTAAAACTCTCAAAGAAAAAAATTCCCGTACCCCAATGCCACTTCTACAAATTTCTTCAGGACTCAAAAGTAGGGGAGAGTAGGGGAATATCAACCACTTAAGCGCCATTAAAGATTTCCAATAGTAATCTTTGGAATTCGATGCTCAAAATGGTAAAATTGCTTGGTCACTTTATCTACTACGAGATTCTTATAGTGATTTTTCAAAAAACCAAATGACTTTACTTTAATTAATAATTAATTTAATTAATAAAAAATAAAAAAATTTAAAAAAGACAATTATCAAACATAACAGGTCTGAATCAAGAATATTTGAAATTATGAAAAATCTATAATGTAATATAACGTTATTTCATGGTTATTACCAATCATCAGTTACATTTAACAGATATAATTGAATAAAAATTGAAAAATAAGAAAAATATTCGAACTAAACAAAAAATAATTCAAAATATTGACCAAAATTGACTTACCATAACCTCGAATTTTTTATTTTTTAAAGCGAATTTTTTATCATAACTGCTGATCCCATCATGGTCCCACTCTGAAATTTTTTTAAAGTATTCACCAAGTCACTATTATAAACATATATAATTTTCAAAAAACACAAACTCAAACATTTTTTTAAAATCATTTTTTGAGTGTTTCAAAAAAATTCATTTTTATTAGAAAGTGGTCAACATTAGAATCAAATTAAAGCCCTTTAAATACTCTTTAAAATGAGCTACTGTGCAACTCCGTAGGACTTATAGAACTGAAGTAATAATATTTTGTATAATTAAGCGTGAGCCGAAAAAGTGTTGTTTTGGCGATTTTTTAATTTTTACAATTAAATAACTCAAAAACTATAAGTTAAAATAAAAAAATTTTGAATTCAGGACGTTAAAGAATATAATTAACCAAAGTTTGAATAAAATCTGTGATGGTCAATTTGAAAACTATTTATTTTTGGTTGATTTCATAATATGGTATTCAATTCAAACTCGAATTCAAAAATGTGTCAATAATTTCAAGTTCCCACTAGAAATAGTACCTACTTTGTATAAGCAAAATTAACAAAAATAAATTTTCATAAAATTGACCATAACATTTTTTGGATTTGTAAATAAATTGGAAATCAAAATTTAAAAAAATTACCGCCTACATGATATTTTCATTGCTTCGCCGGTTGTGATAAAAAAAAGTCTGGATTTTGGCATTTTTGATTAATAAAGAAGTGAATAATAACGCACTAATCTTTCTAGTAACAATTAGTAGTGTAATTATATCTTTCTCCTGTTATCAATACCCCTACATCCTCCTTAGACACGTGACCATAGGTATTCTGTACCGGGGGTAATTGAACAAAGCAAGACGATATAGAGAACAAAGATTTTAACATATTCAAGACGTTTTTTTAAGCTATTTAGCCATTACAAATGTTTTTTTTAAATCTGTTTGAAGATTATTGAAGTTGAAACTACAATCTATGCTCTAATATAAATTTCAATATAATATAAAGTCCCAGATTTACATAATATGAATTCTTAAATACTTATTGAAAATGGTACGTTAATAAGCAAATTATACATTTTTCGTTCTAAAATTTTTTTCTTTTCAAAGTAAAAATCAAAATAAAAATTATTTCATGTTAAAGTAAATTAAATATTCTTGCGTTTAGTAAAAGTTTCATTGTGATATCTTTTCAGGATCGGCCAAAAGCTTCATAATTAAATTCATATTTTAAGTACAAATTGCGGCTAAAGTAATTTTTTTAGAATTTATTTTTATAAACAAATATTGCCTAAAATATGTAGTTCTACAAGAATATTATTATAAATACAATGTATTTCAATTTTTTTTACAAAATCACAACCTACTGAACAGCCTTAAAAAAACTCGGTAAAAATTTCAGAAAATTTAACATTGCTCTTATGGGAGTTTTAATACAATTTGTATTGTATTGTATTGTATATTTGTATCGTATAAGCACAAAGAAGTGAAAATCTTAAGAACTTAGTTGAAAATTTAATTTTGCCAAGCTGCATAAGAACTTAAGTTAACTTGTGTTCTTAATATCTAACCAACAGAAACTAAATCTGCAATCTTATTGACTTAAGTCGACTTATGTTATTTGTATTTTCAGTAATGTAAAAAATATAAAAAACTTAAGTCAAGTACTTTGTATTTTTTAATCTACTATTACCAATAGGATCCTTATAATTATTAGGTATACCTTAACAGCGCAGCTATATTAAACATAAACAGTATTTGATTAATTATTTGACTAACTTTTTACTTTTTCACATTTTAATTGACTTGTATGATTACAAAATTGAAATAATAATAAAGTATTAGAAACTTAAATCATAAGAAAAGTGATAAAGAGTGATAATTCAAACTTCATTAAGTGTCACTTATTAGATACAACATATAATTAATTATTGCATGAAAATAAATTCCAACATTCCTTAAGGTTTCGATAATATAAAATTGTAAACTTAGTTTGTCATTAGGTTGTCAAAGAAGTCTGTAGCGAGCTATTTCTACGTGCTTACAATTGCGAGAAAGATGCTTTATAATTGATATTTTCTGTATAAAATGCTGTATAAGTAGAAAATTACATAACTTGAATGATTACTACTACATAAGATGTAACTGTACCTATAAGGCCAAACAACATACTGTAATCTATAGGAAAGAATCCTGCTGCAGAAAAACTTGGACCTTGATCTGTTGCTTCCTGTGCAAGTAAAATCAGTTCTGTTCGTATTATACGATCAATTTTATTGCTACTTTCGGCAGGTATATCTAGCAATAAATTATAACACACTGTTATGGTTTCTTCAGATTCTTTTTTAGACATCTGGCATGTAACTGCCAAAACTATTCCCATTACCTGAAATTGAAAAAATTCAGATCAAATGTATATAATATTCAACAATAAGTTAAAAGGTTATTTTTGGGATTTAGACCAGATCTACTTATATTGTTTGTACTTATTTTTTCGATTGACAAAAAAAAACACTTAAAAAGTACTCTTTACATCATGGTGACCATATTCTTTTCACGAAAAAATAAAAAATTTTGAGTCACCATATCTTTACTTAAAAAAAGTATATAAAATAAATAATAAATTTTTACTACTAAAATTGTATTTACAAAAATTCAAATTCCTCGTAAGGATCATATTTTTAGGTGCAGTTGACCTTTTTTTTTAGATAGTTACCTTGTTACCGATATGTACTTTTTTTTTGTGAAAATAATATGGTCACCATAACTATAATAAAATATAAAAATCTGATGTGGACACCACATAACTTCCTTGTAATTTTTATAATAATTGAACATGAATCTCGTTAATCTATTCGTGCGCGTCATTAATTACAAATTTTGGCACGGACAATCGCAACCAAAAATAGGAGGTGCACAACTAGATGCTATAAGTGTCTCAAATCCAAAATTTCAACTTTCTACGACCTACCGTATTTGAGTTATGCGACATACAGACGTCCGTACATACGTACGTACGTAAGTACGTACCTACAGACGTCACAACGAAAATAGTCAAAATGGATTCAGGGAAGGTCAAAAGGGATATTTCCGTCAAAATCTGGAAATCGAAAAAAATCGGTATCAGAATACTTCCTTGTTTTACAAGGAAGTAAAAAATGTATTAAGCGATCTAGAATGCGCGAAGACGAACTTTAAAAAACTGTCCTCGTTTTTGTTTTACAAGAAGGGTCGATAGGAATATATTAAATACGTACTGTGAACATAATACTAAAACTAGGAACATAAGAGTAAATTTACTTAGATAAGTTATAAGAATAAGTAATAAAAAATTAATAATAACAAAAAAAATAAGTGACGGCACTGGCAACGCGAAACCATGAAGATCTGCGAAGGTGGTTCATTGCAAATAGAATATGCCTAAACAAAAACAAGAGTCAAAGCTTAGTGTTTACCCTTAAACAGACTGCCTGCAAAAATGAAACAGTCGACTTCCTTGGAGTCAGATTGAACTCAAAACTAACATGGGAGCCCCATATAAATAAACTCGCAGGCATGTTATCAAAAAATATAATATCTTCTGAGACAACTAAAAAACTTGTATCACCTAAAGTTCTGAAAACAGCATACTATACGGGTTAATTCACAGTAATTTATCTTATGTGAGTTTAGCATGGGGACATTCTGCACAGGTAGATAAAATTTTTGCCCTTTAGAGGAGGGTCATAAGAATCATTTCTCGTGTGGGTTATAAAGATGACTGTAGACAACAATTTGTTGAAATGAAGATTTTAACGGTGCCATGCGTATACATACTATTTCAAGCATTACTATATGTAAAAGAGGACGAATAATCTTACCGGACTTACTCACATACCTATGCAACGCGTCAGAGGGACCACCTTTTACCAGATTTTCACAGGCTGACTCGATCAAGAGAGACTACGGGATTTTAGGGCATTAAATTTTATAATGCACTTCCAGTCAGTGCCGGATTACCCATAAGGCAGAAAAGGCGGCTGCCTATGGGCCCCGCTTATCTTAGGGGTCCCGTGAAAACGGAAAAATAATTTTTAAATAATTTTTAATAATTGTTAAATAATTATTTTCGGGATATTGGACTTTTAATTAAACTCTGTGTAAACGGTCTACGTTTCGCCCAACCTTTTTGTGGGCATTGTCAGAACTAGAAACTGTTTATTGTAATAGAGAATATGAAATTTTGTTTACAAATTTTACCTTATTACAATGAAGTATTATAATAGGGGTATTCATTTCACGTTGTAGTTTTGTCGTAAATGTCGTAGATACTGTTTTTTGTAAATTTTGTAGAATTTTTAATGCAGATCTAGTTTACGAAATCTACGCAGTCGTACTTTATGTAGATGTCGTATAGTAGTTTCGTTACATTTAAGAATTTGAAAAATGGGAAAATTTTGTGAAATTAAGCTCAACATTTTATTATAAAAAAGTAAATTTATTAAATAAATTATACATTGACCAAGTTATTGACAAGGTACCTTTAACAAAAAAAAATTTTAGTTGGCCAAAAAATGTGATGGCTACTCTTAGCGAAGCCTCTCAACTTGGCTATTGACATTCATAACACAGCTTCGCTCCATGGCTTCGCTCTGTGCTCCAAACAATACGGCTTGCGACACGTTACACGAAGGAAACTAGTTTTTCTGTCTTTTCCTCTTTGGCAAAGATTAGACCAAATCTTTTTAGGTAAATTAGCATCATCAGATTCGGCCTGAGGGATATTATTTTCTAAAATTTTGCCAATGCTTTGGCGAATCGATGTACGTATAGTTGTTTTTTGTATTCGCTGATTTAAATAAGGTTTAATTAAACTCATTCCTAATTGTTTTAAGAATTCTTTTCGATTGTTGTTTCTGGTGTCTTTATTTTATTGTAACGGTTCAGAATTGATGGATCAATTATGGGGCAAATCAACTAATATAATTTTAAAAACCATTTATTTACTAACAAAATATTTACGTGGTCATATGTGAAACTTATGTTCAAACCACTTAGAATAGGACCACTTATTTGCACTTTAAACTCTCAACGTTCTATATTTTCTTTTTAAATCATCCACTTCAAATTAATATCGCACTAAATATTATATTGTAAACATTTTATTTTCATAAAATGTTTAAACTAAACTAAATTCATTAGATTTGTTTCGAAGTCACTGAAGTGCGGTTCATACTGTATTTGTACGAAAGAATAAATTTCACCTTTTGTTTAATTACATCATTGTTTCATTAATAAACAAAATTGTTATCGCAGCTCCCGAGTCCGTTGCTTTGTTATTGGTTTACCATGATTTCGCTTTCCTTAAACAAGAATAAGATTTCCTTGTTTTGTTTATTGTTGGTGGATTTTGAGGAATATAGAAATTATGTTGGAGGTCCTGTTTTCCTGATATGATTGTCATACACCTTTTTCGTTGTTAAAATTTTCAAGTTGATAAATTCGTAATTTTGGTTTTTTGCAAGAGATTTTTGGATTAGCCAAGTGCTACGAAAGTTGGTTTATGTTTTTTTGTTAGCCCTTCCGATTTATTGGGATTCATTTGCTGCACTTAGCATTGAAGATTGTTATCGATTCGAAGATATTTAATCTTATCTCCTTTGGAGGATTTATTATTCAGATTTCTTTTGTAAGTACCAATTTTCAATTTCGAAATACAAACTATATTTGTAATTTTTATTTTAGTTATCTTTACAACTTCTTGAAAATACGAAAATTACAATAAGGAAAATTGACCCTCAACAACATCTGCAAGGTAATTTTGGAAATCCTCTAATGTTTTTTTTCTTTTCTACGTCAATAATTGTTTTAGGGCCTTTGTTTACATCTTACCTTCCCGACGGTAAATTGCTGTCCAAGTTGAACCAAACATCATATCGTTATCATTTTGGTGACCGTCATTGCATTGGAAAAATCGCTTTGTTTGAATGTCGATTTTTAGAACATCAATTCACCCTTAACTTAAATATTGGTCCACAAGCGAGAACGTCTACCATCTTAATCTCAGTTAATTCAATTCTACCACCTATACCAGGATTCCGTATCAGCTGTTGAGATAAGTGTTCTGTGCCGTCTATGTTATTTGTTATTAATTATTATTATTGACTATTTTTGTTGCGCCGTAATTTTGCTTAGTCTATATTACCACAAGTCCATCGATTGTTTTTGCCACCTATTGGAGTTTTTATTTTGTATAACTACTGTTAAAACCAAATATAGCTATATCGGGTTGGTTACGCTTTTCGCAAGAAAAGTTACTCGCGACTTTTGCTACTATTTGTTTGGTTGAATCAAAACAAAATTTGGTGCTATTTTATTTATTCAATAAAATCACTTATAACCAATTCAAGAGTATATTCTTGTACCAATTTCAATTTTTCCTTCTTTTTTGTTGTGAGTTTAATTACGCTACCGTTCGTGGTTTGGGTAGAAGTACGCTTTGGGAGGTTGATTTTTTTGGTAACCACGTGGCGCCTAGGGCAACATATTCAACCCTTCCATTTATTATTGTTAACGAATTTTCGAACTCATCAACCACCTTTTTTTTATTTAGTAGCTAGCCAGGGCATTGCCAATTTTTACCCTGAGATTGGGATTACTACCAATAATCCTTTGCTCAATTTTGAGCGTGGCAATTTGCTAGAGAAAATAGCACCATAGCATTTATGGCACTGGCATCCATCATATTGAACTATAATCTCAAAGGCCGCCGGCGTCTTGTTTTTCTTGAGGTTGTGTACGAATGGCACAACTGGTCAAATGTATCTGTCCCTCCTTTTGTTTGGTTGTAAGTGTGTATAATATTAGGGTTTCCCTTAATAGGATTCACCGAAGCATCGGGATATAAGGTGAACAGTAAAAGAACAGTTTTATTCTCTTTTGGTGTATGTGAAACAAGATTCTTGTTTTTGTGAAAGACAAATAATGAGGAACCTGGTTTTTTTTTCTGAAGAAAACTTGGCGGTATCTCTCTCTTATTCTTCCTTAATGTCCCCACAGTAGTAAATTTATATTGCTCTAACATTTGTTCTGCTAAGGGAATTGATGTAAACCAATTTTCTATAGTAATATTTCGATTGGTTCCGTATATTGGTTCTGATAATTTTCGCACATGGTAAGTCGGGACTGCTTCCTGGTTAGCGTTGCCACTTTTCCAATATATGGAATAGCATTTATCATGTACTACGTCTTTGAATCGTTTATCATAAGAATTTTTATTCCGTATTTGCCAGGCTTACTGGCCATATAAATACGAAATGGACAGTTGCCACGATATCCAACAAGTTGTTCATTAATGGTGCAGTATTCGTAAAGAGTGTAATTAAATTTTGAATTATTAACAAAAATGTCCCATATTTCACGAATAGGTGCAAACTTATCCGTTTCTCTTCTATAATTTCTTCGTCGATTAATAAATTCCAAGCTTCTTCTGGAGATTGCACGGTTTAGGCTTTTCTTTTGGGGCCAGGTAAATGTAGTACTATATGTTCAAGTTTTGTACGACCTTGTCTTGCTGGTACTTGTGAGCTTCAGCGATGGCCATTTTTTTCTACAAAACTTTATTTTATAAAGTCAAGTATTTTATACTTTATACTCTTTGCTTAGTTCTGTGTTGACTTTCTCCACACTATTTGGCTTCCATCGGAATCGCGAAGGTTTAAGTTTACTTTCGTTGCTAAATATTACCTTTTTTCAGAAATCTGGACCTTTATTTTTATGTTTTTCTGTAAATTCAAATCTTTCAAATCTGTTTATTTTAAATAAAAACGGTTTTTACGAGCCACTAGGCCTTTATAGCCATTTTCTCGTAAAATTTTGAGAACAGTTTCGGTACTAATTGATTTATTAATTGTTTTAGAAACCTCAGCTGGCAATTAGGGTTCCGTAATTTTTGCATTACATTGAATTTGTCGCACAATAAAGTTTTTAGTTTTTGGTAGTAGCACACGCTTTCTTCCTCGCCCTGCCTTATTTACGAAATTACCCTCATTTTTTAACTTGTTTATTATCAATTGTATTGTCGAATGTGTTCTACCACAATATTTGTAACTTTTCTCAAATATTTGCATTGACACACTAATTTAAGCACTAATCTTATTTCATCCATTTTATTTTCGCGTTTCTTACCACCCATTGCCACGAAACATATAAAATAAACTCTTAATGTACTTGATTTTGGTTTGGTTTAATGTTACCAAAGTTGCAAATTAGCAAAATGCAAAACTGCATCATTTTACGTGATCAAATTCGGGTTATTAATGTACATTTTGCTTAGTGTACGAATAATTTATTGACGCAATTTAGTCTTACTACTTTGTTTTTCTTGGTTTTACAATTACATATCAAGTTTTTTTTTTTTCTTGCTGTTATCAATTTTAAGGTCGTTCAGTACCTAATTATGAATAACTATTCCGCTAGTAGGGCGCCACTAGTAAATTCTTAATAATATGTATTCTCCTCCAATGCCTTCAAATCCTACTCGATCTTTTCTATGCGTTGCAAGCTCAGACTAACTATTTACTAGACAGAGCATAGCTATGCTAACACACAGGTTTGTTTTGAAGCAAATTTTAAGCATCACTGTTGGTAAACATTACTTGTTATTAAACAACGTCCAGTGGTTACGCCTATGAATTTTTATAGGTTAAATTTTACTTACTTATGTTTTAAAGATTTTTGATACACTCCACCACACACAATGCATTGCTTGCCCATTTTTTAAATTATAAATTCCACACACGACTCAATAACTAAAATAATTAATTCACTATGTTTAAAAAAATATTTCGTATTTTAACCACAACAAGTGGTGCGCATTTTTGACCAATTACAACTCGGGACTCGGTAAACACCAGATATGTAAACAAATAGAAAAATTTGCTTCAAGTTACGTTTGTATATGTTCTGTCTAGGTATATTTAGTCTGAGGTTGCAAGCATCGCGTGGGATTTTCTTGTTTCAACTTCAAGATATAAAAATGCAACGTTCGCAAATTATTTTTAAATAAAATGTTAATAAATTAAATAAGGAATTATAAAAGTGATATTTTTTCAATTCAAAATGTACTAAATTAGTTCGAACAGAAACTTTTAGGCAATTAAATTAAATGTGTGAAAAAATTCATTAACGTTAGGTTTAATTGGTTTTTTAAATAGTCTTCATGGAATCTTAATTTTTTATAATAATTTAAAAATTTTATTAAAAACAATAATTAAAATGAATCTTATTTGTTGTGGTTACGATTACGACAGGTTTTCTGTGGGGGTTGGTTTAGGTGACTACCATACAGAGCCGCATTAAGGATTTGTGTGGCCTGGGGCTAACTTTTGTTGGAGGTCCCTTGGCCTTGCAAGTTTAACATAATGCGCCGCATTTTAACATTTTACTTTGGCGATTTAAATTTTTTTTCATTTAAAAATGTTATAAGTAGATCTAGTTATAAGTGGGTCATTTCATGTCAAACCAACAAGTAACTGAAATTGACTATCACAGATTTCTTTGAAACTTTGGTTAAATATACTCTTTAACATCTTGAATTCAAATATGATTCAAAAACAATTCTAACTCTTATAGTTTTTGAGTTATTTAATTATAAAAATCGCAAAATCGACACTTTCTTGGCTCACGCTCAATCATACAAAAAGTTATAACTTCAGTTCTATAAGTACTACAAAGTTGTATGATAACTCATTTTAAAGATAATTTAAAGGGCTTTAATTTGATACTAATCTTGACCACTTTTTAATAAAAATGAATTGTTTAAGCTTTTTTTATTTTAGTTTTTTTCAAAACCCTGCCATTTTGAACACTTACTCAAATAATTTAATGGTTTAAGTTTAGTTAATAAAATAATTTTTCAATAAATATAAAAATGTTGCGATTTTAGTTTTTATTTTATAGTTACCTTATTTATTATATTCAGATTTTCTGTGAAATGGATTGGTTTTTCAAAAAATTTTATTCGACGAAAGTTGTAGTCCGTTAAATTTCCTATCCGGAATGAGGCATCAGATTTTTTGTAAAATGTTTTATTTAAAAGATACTGGGTTTTGAAAAAAAAACAAAATAATAATAAAATTCTCGTCCAAACTTTGATAATATAAAATTAATTATTGAGCTTAGTGGACTAAAATCAAACTCAGTTTTTACGAAGTCGACGTTTCGAAGACTTTATGTCTTCATCTTCAAGACTAGAAGAGAAGCAATGTTACAATAAATAAAAACATTAAAACGCAATAATTATACCTAGTAAAAAATGGATGTCGAGCTGCTTGACTGTATAAAATTAGATGTTAAATAGGGAGAGTCACAAATGGTCACAGATAAATTGTTAAAATATGAAAATATGAACTGAATTAAAATTTGTAAATAAATCTATATAATTAAAATAGTGTCTGTCATTAAAATGACATTAAAATTGTGAACAATCGGACAGTAAACAAATTAAAAAAAAAAAAAAACAAATAGCAAATAGAAGAAAGTAATCAACAGCTCGAACATCAATACAATAAATCGTAGAAACTAAAGTAAAAAATAAAGGCGTAGACAGAAAAATGCAAAAGTGTTGTCGTGAAGGTGTTAGCTTGGTTTTGAAATTTTTTCTCTTTTTTTTCTTTGAAAAAAATTGTTTTAAATTGTTTCAAAGAAAAAAGAGAAAAAATTTCAAAACCAAGCTAACACCTTCACGACAACACTTTTGCATTTTTCTGTCTACGCCTTTATTTTTTACTTTAGTTTCTACGATTTATTGTATTGATGTTCGAGCTGTTGATTACTTTCTTCTATTTGCTATTTGTTTTTTTTTTTTTTTAATTTGTTTACTGTCCGATTGTTCACAATTTTAATGTCATTTTAATGACAGACACTATTTTAATTATATAGATTTATTTACAAATTTTAATTCAGTTCATATTTTCATATTTTAACAATTTATCTGTGACCATTTGTGACTCTCCCTATTTAACATCTAATTTTATACAGTCAAGCAGCTCGACATCCATTTTTTACTAGGTATAATTATTGCGTTTTAATGTTTTTATTTATTGTAACATTGCTTCTCTTCTAGTCTTGAAGATGAAGACATAAAGTCTTCGAAACGTCGACTTCGTAAAAACTGAGTTTGATTTTAGTCCACTAAGCTCAATAATTAATTTTATATTAAAAAACAAAATGAAAAAAGCTCAAATTTTTTTACATTTTTGTACTTACTTTAATTCATAACTCGAAAGCCATTGATTTTAGACAATAAAAGATATGAATCTTCTTTGTAGATTATTTCACGCTCTTTAAAAAAGTACTAAAGCATTTTTACTAAAAAATTAATATTTTCGGAGCTATGGCCATGTGAAGATAAAAATTTAAAAAAATACTTTAGAGTCCCATCTCTCGAGGGTGTGAATTTAGAAAAAAAATTTTATTAAATATTTATTTTTTAAAAAGTGTCCTCTACACTACGGAAATTTTGTAAAATCTATCCGGGGCACTCTGCATGTACAGTGAGTAACGAAAATATCCGAACACTCCTATGTTAACAATGTAAATTGGACATTTTCAAGCCGCTGTTTTTTATATAAAAGTCGATTTTACAGCAAAAATTTTTAGACATTTTTTGTTGAAAATTTCATTGGCTTTAATTTTGTTTATTTGAATTTTTTTATTTTGTCGCGCCGTCTTTGACTGACAGCGAGTTAAACAAGACTCTGTAAAACACAAAAACTATTGTCATCAATATCTCGGAAACAATGCAATCAAATAGAAAAATGTATAGGAACAAAAATGTAGAGAACAAAACTGAGAAGAAAAAATTCTTATTAATATTTTCATTATTTTGCACCGTTTCCGAGATATAGATGAAAATATTTTTTGCATTTTACAGAGTCTTGTTTAAGTTGCTGTCAATCAAAAACGACGAGAGAAAATAAAAAACTTCATATGAACAAAATTAAAGCCAATGAATTTTCCAACAAAAAATGTTTAAAAAGTTTTGCTGTAAAATCGATTTTTATATGTCAATAAACGGTTTAAAAATGTTCAATTTACATTGTTAATATAGGAGTGTCTGGATATTTTTGTTACTCACTATATATTTTTAATAGTAGGTACTGATATAATAAAAGTAGTTGAGCTAAAACATTTAGTTGAATTTTTTATCATAACTGCTGATCCCATTATGGTCCCACTCTGAAATTTTTATAAAGTATTCACCAAGTCACTATTATAAACATATATTATTTTTATAATTTTCAAAAAACACAAACTCAAACATTTTTTTTAAAAACAATTTTTGAGCGTTTCAAAAAAATTCATTTTTATTAGAAAGTGGTGAAGATTAGAATCAAATTAAATCCCCTTAAATCCTCTTTAAAATGAGCTATTCTCCAACTCCGTAGGACTTATAGAACTGAAGTTATAATAGTTTGCATAATTAAGCGTGAGCCGAAAAAGTGTTGTTTTGGTGATTTTTATAATTAAATAACTCAAAAACTATAAGTTAAAATAAAAAAAATTTGAATTCAGGATGTTAAAGAGTATAATTAACCAAAGTTTGAATAAAATCTGTGATGGTCAATTTGAAAACTATTTATTTTTGGTTGATTTCATAATATGGTATTCAATTCAAACTCGAATTCAAAAATGTGTCAATAATTTGAAGTTCCCACTAGAAATAGTACCTACTTTGTATAAGCAAAATTAAAAAAAATAAATTTTCATAAAATTGACCATAACATTTTTTGGATTTGTAAATAAATTGGAAATCAAAATTTAAAAAAATTACCGCCTACGTCAACATATTTTTATTGCTTCGCCGGTTGTGATAAAAAAAAGTCTGGTTTTTGGCATTTTTGATTAATAAAGAAGTGAATAATAACGCACTAATCTTTCTAGTAACAATTAGTAGTGTAATTATATCTTTCTCCTGTTATCAATACCCCTACATCCTCCTTAGACACGTGACCATAGGTATTCTGTACCGGGGGTAATTGAACAAAGCAAGACGATATAGAGAACAAAGATTTTAACATATTCAAGACGTATTTTGAAGCTATTTAGCTATTACAAATGTTTTTTTAAAATCTGTTTGAAGATTATTGAAGTTGAAACTGCAATCTATGCTCTAATATAAATTTCAATATAATATAAAGTCCCAGATTTAAATACAGTAGAAACTCCATTATTCGACATAAACGGGACCCATTTCCTGTCCAAACATAGAATTTGTCGAATAGAGAATTGAAATAAATATCTTTATTATGATATAAACATATCATGTTATTCTTGATTACGATAAGAATTTATTTACACTATGCCTTACCCAGCAAACTTGATGATGTAATTTAAATATACAAATTTTGTAAAAAGAATTATTTTGCAAAAATGTTATTAGATACTTGCATAATATAAAGTTTAAAATTATTTTATATTTTACGAATAAATTTTATAGATTAAATGACAAAATTGTGATGATACGCATTACCAAAATAACATAACTATTATACGATTAGAATGTAAATATTTTATTTTTATTAATTTCGAATAACCTCTTTTTTAAATTTAAATTATCCTTTATTTTAGCATTGAAAATGACGTTATTTTGCTATTATCATGTAAGCATTATAACGTAGGTAATCAATCTGTCTGCCTACGTGCTGAAATGCAGTCGTGGATTTTGATAAGCTCACAACTTGTGCGTCATAGCTCATAATTATCTGTCCATTAGCATGAGAAATTCTCGGAATTGTCCAATAATGGAGTGTCGAATGATGGAGTTTCTACTGTAATATGAATTCTCAAATACTTATTCAAAATGGTACATTAATAAGCAAATTATACATTTTTCGTTCTAAAATTTTTTTGCTTTTCAAAGTAAAAATCAAAATAAAAATTATTTCATGTCAAAGTAAATTAAATATTCTTGCGTTTAGTAAAAGTTTCATTGTGATATCTTTTCAGGATTGGCCAAAAGCTTCATAATTAAATTCATATTTTAAGTACAAATTACGGCTAAACTAATTTTTTTAGAATTTATTTTTATAAACAAATATTGCCTAAAATATGTAGTTCTACAAGAATATTATTATAAATACACTGTATTTCAATTTTTTTTTACAAAATCTCAACCTACTGAACAGCCTTAACACGTGTTGTCATTAAAATGCCCGGTTTCTGAAGATCTCTGGTTATCCTCTGGTCAGCTAATCAAAGGTTAAAGTTATCCTTTGGTTAAAGTAAGATGGGTTTCTGAAACCACCAACTACTAGAACTAGAGGATAACTAACCTCTTGTCAACTCAAAAAATTCAAAAAAATATAAGAATAATACAATACGTAGAAAATCAAAATTCAAAAAATTTAAAAAGGAGACAATTAACACATAACAGGTCTGGATTAAGAAAATTTGAAAAAATGAAAATTTCGTAATACGAAGTACAATATAACGTTATTTCATGGTTATTGCCATTCTTCAGTTGCACGCATCGATTACGATTACATTGTAAAATAAGAAGAAAAAAAATTTTTCAAACTAAACAAAATTATCGACTAAATTGTACAAAATTGACTTACCATAACCTCCAAAGATTATCAAAACTGAACTTGTTACATGAGGTATGAATAATTTAAAAATGATTTGAACTAAGAAATTCGTTTACCTAGCACTGCTAGTTTGAAATCCGAAGGCACTGCCCTCTTAATATGATTTCTAAAAACTTTGAAAAAATTCAAAATTCAAAAATTTACCACGTTTTTTAACCGTGAGGCGTAAAACTAGAAAAAGAACTCAAAATAAAAAATTTTAAGTAAATTTGTGGTTTTTAGTATGTATTTATGGTTAAATTCAAAAAAATATAAGAATAATACAATACGTAGAAAATCAAAATTCAAAAAATTTAAAAAGGAGACAATTAACACATAACAGGTCTGGATTAAGAAAATTTGAAAAAATGAAAATTTCGTAATACGAAGTACAATATAACGTTATTTCATGGTTATTGCCATTCTTCAGTTGCACGCATCGATTACGATTACATTGTAAAATAAGAAGAAAAAAATTTTTCAAACTAAACAAAATTATCGACTAAATTGTACAAAATTGACTTACCATAACCTCCAAAGATTATCAAAACTGAACTTGTTACATGAGGTATGAATAATTTAAAAATGATTTGAACTAAGAAATTCGTTTACCTAGCACTGCTAGTTTGAAATCCGAAGGCACTGCCCTCTTAATATGATTTCTAAAAACTTTGAAAAAATTCAAAATTCAAAAATTTACCACGTTTTTTAACCGTGAGGCGTAAAACTAGAAAAAGAACTCAAAATAAAAAATTTTAAGTAAATTTGTGGTTTTTAGTATGTATTTATGGTTAAATTCAAAAAAATATAAGAATAATACAATACGTAGAAAATCAAAATTCAAAATCAAGTCAACTCGCTTGATTGAATTGCCGGTAGATGGGGATGCAGTAGTTACTTCAAATTAACCAGTTTTTTTTGTAATTTTATTATTTTATGTTGGCAAAAATCTGTTATACATTTAAGTGTTTTGCCGAAAAGTTTAAATATAATATTATTTTTATTATTATTATTAATAAAAATATTTGAAAATAAATTATTTTGTGCGTAAAAATAAAATAGATTTGAAAAAAAGAAGTAAAATTTCACCGACAAGGATAAAAAAGATGACAAGGATGTCTTATTTGATATCGAACAAGAGTTTCATCACAAATAAAAGAATAAAAAAAGAGACGGAACTAATATGAAATTTAAAAAAGATGCATGGATCGAAATAAGCACTAAATTCAATTCAACTGTCATAATAAATTCGATTGCGCATGTTCTACAAAGTTAACCAGTGGATAACCCGAGCCCATCCGCAGGTCAACTTTGACCAGAGATCTAAGGATAAGTTTCGCTATAGAAACTCAAAATCTGCAGGTATATATCGCAAGATACTAACTTTGTTATTTGGGGTATCTTTCTCATGGAAATATTTTAAACAATTTCATGCTTCCTTCGCTGTTTTACAATTTCTGATATGTTGGATCTGGTCATCTTCCACATTTAATGCAATTGTCGTGTGTGCTCTGTCATCTTTAGTTTTCCAATCATTTGTAATTGGATCCGGTGCATTATCAGCAGTTAAATTCAAAAAAATATAAGAATAATACAATACGTAGAAAATCAAAATTCAAAAAATTTAAAAAGGAGACAATTAACACATAACAGGTCTGGATTAAGAAAATTTGAAAAAATGAAAATTTCGTAATACGAAGTACAATATAACGTTATTTCATGGTTATTGCCATTCTTCAGTTGCACGCATCGATTACGATTACATTGTAAAATAAGAAGAAAAAAATTTTTCAAACTAAACAAAATTATCGACTAAATTGTACAAAATTGACTTACCATAACCTCCAAAGATTATCAAAACTGAACTTGTTACATGAGGTATGAATAATTTAAAAATGATTTGAACTAAGAAATTCGTTTACCTAGCACTGCTAGTTTGAAATCCGAAGGCACTGCCCTCTTAATATGATTTCTAAAAACTTTGAAAAAATTCAAAATTCAAAAATTTACCACGTTTTTTAACCGTGAGGCGTAAAACTAGAAAAAGAACTCAAAATAAAAAATTTTAAGTAAATTTGTGGTTTGTAGTATGTATTTATGGTTAAATTCAAAAAAATATAAGAATAATACAATACGTAGAAATACCTACAATACGTACAATACCTGTTATGTGTTAATTGTCTCCTTTTTAAATTTTTTGAATTTTGATTTTCTACGTATTGTATTATTCTTATATTTTTTTGAATTTAACCATAAATACATACTAAAAACCACAAATTTACTTAAAATTTTTTATTTTGAGTTCTTTTTCTTTTATCAGCAGTTGCTAACCACACGCCTTTTTCAATTAGCAACATTGTTATCTTGTATTTCCAATTGAAATAATTACTATTGTTTAGTTTCATGATGCTGTATTTCGAATCCACAGCCATTCTAAACAAACTTTATACCAATATCAAATGAATTAATAGCTAAATAAACCCATAACCTGTTGGAAATCCACCAATCCTTAGCTACATTAATTCATTACACTGATTGTATTATTTATTTTGACTACATAAAAACAATTTGACAATTTTGGCCTAATGCAACTTATATTATTTTTAACACCCTTGACCGTGGGACGCAATTTGCCGTCGCCGATTATGCCTTCTCAATCGCAATTATACCGGGTGCTGAATGAGTTAGCCGAACATAGGAAATTAACATATAAAAACTTATTTATGCAAATTCCTGCTTCCCTAATTACTTAGTAATGGACGTGTTAGAGATGTATTAGTTGATTCTCTAAACTTGCTAATCTTGTAGATATTTAAAGATTATAATTTTTAGATAATTATTTATAACTCGGATATTATACAATGGATAATATTTTAAATTGATTACAATAATATTTTATATGGATAACGAAAAAATAAATGAAATATTCAAGGCACGATTAGTAGCACAAGGTTTTTCACAAAAGTATGGAATTGATTATGATGAAGTTTTTGCTCCAGTGGTAAAACATACAACTTATAGGATTTTACTCACTATAGCTGCTAAACACAAAATGAATGTTATTCATTTGGATGTCAAAACAGCATTTCTATATGGAAAATTAAACAAAACAATATTTATGAAACAACCTCCTGGTTTTATTGAAGATGGGAAAGAGAATCACGTTTGTCTCTTGAGGAGGAGTATATACGGATTAAAACAATCTGCTAGGATTTGGAATAAAGAACTTCATGAAGTTCTTATAGCGAACAAATACATTCAGAGCGAGAATGATCCATGTTTGTACATATATACTGAATATAAAAAATGCACTATGCTATGTTTTAATATATGTTGATGATATTATTTTAGCAAGCAATAGCAATGAATTGCTAGAAAATTGTGAAAAGGCATTGAATTCGAAATTTAAAATTAAAAATCTTGGAAAAATAGAAAATTATCTTGGTATAAAAGATTTGAATGGTAATTTTGAAATAAATCAAAAGGAGTACATATTAAAAGTTCTGAATGATTTTGGAATGTTAGAAGCCTAGAAATCAAACGTGCCAATTAATTTATCATATGGGAAAGGTGAAATATCTGATATGTTAATCGACAATAATGAATATCGGCGATTGGTAGGATGCTTACTTTACATATCAGTCAATACTAGACCTGATATTTCAGCTAGTGTAGCAATAATGGCACAAAAGGTTACCGCTCCTACCCAAGAAGATTGGGTTGAATTAAAAAGGATTTTAAGATTTCTTAAAGGAACTATTAATTTATCTTTGGTTCTTGGAGTTACGGACAACAAAAACGGTCTTATGGGTTTTGCAGATGCCAATTGCGCAGAAGATATTGCACTGAAAAAACGCAAATCAACATCAGGCTATATATTTAAATACTTTGGCAGAATAATTAGTTGGTGCAGTAAAAGACAGACGTGTGTTGCTAAATCAAGCATGGAAGCCGAATATATGGCCCTCTCAGAAGCAAGTAGTGAAGCTATATGGATTCGACGTTTACTAAAGGATTTCAAACAACCAGAAAAAGAGGCAACTTTAATTTTTGAAGATAATCAAAGTTGTTTGAAATTTATTAAGGAAGAAAAAATATCAAACCGCTCAAAGCACATTGACGTACATGTCTATTTTGTAAAAGATCATGTCGATAAAAGAACAATCAAATTCGTATATTGTCCAACGGAAGAAATGGTGGCTGATATGTTAACTAAACCATTGTCAGCCCATAGAATTAAAAAATTAAGAAAATTATGCAATTTGTCCAATGAGGAGGAGTGTTAAAAATAATATAAGTTGCACTAGGCCAAAATTGTCAAATTGTTTTTATGTAGTCAAAATAAATAATACAATCAGTGTAATGAATTAATGTAGCTAAGGATTGGTGGATTTCCAACAAAGGGTGTAGGTAAATTGGGGCGATTGTAATTTCCACCGATGGTCAAAGGGTCCCATAATCCCATATGTATATTCCACCGGCGCGGCGTACTAGGCAGGTAGACTGGTCAGACATTTAATCTTTTAATTGTTAAGTTTATAATTCGTCGTTAAGTAGGTAAGACTTTGACTAGGTTATTAAATTAGTTAATTTATATTTTTGATTAATAAATTATGTAAATGTTACATCGCGTTTTTTCATACACTGCATAAAAATTGTATTAGGTTACTTATATATCGATACCTTAAAAGAATAGTGTAATAACTCAAAAATTCATATTTGACGGCAATACTGTAACAACTCTGGTTTTTTGTTGCTTTTTATTTAAAAAAACAAAATTTGCTTTTCAGTCCTAAGCGGCACATTTTTCTACATAATAATAATGTAAAATTTTAGAATTTTAGTTATAAAAACACAACAAAAAACTCGAGTTTGCGTCTTATCGGTATCATGGTCAAAATGGTTAAATGAAATCCTCTTATTACTAAATAATTGTTTTTTTTTTTTTGACCGACGGTCAATAATTAATCCGTCCTTCCAAAATGGTCAGCGTCGGTCACCTGTAAATTCCACCGCTAACCGTAATTAGGGATTATAACGTATTAGTAGGAGTACAATAGCCAGATTAATAAAATTAAAATCCCTTTGGAAGAGGTTTTTTTATCGACCATAAAACTATCAAAATATTTTACCGAAAATCGTCATCAAAACAACACTTTCCTGCTTATATACGCGCAAGGAAATTGAATTTTAATGACTAGTCCGGTAATAATTAGTAATTGTAATAAAATAAAAGAGACGTCGTTTTTTTGGGCGATGGTAAACTCAGCCGCTTAGTAGAATTGGGTACTAATCTCATTGATAAACTTGATTTTTGTTCATTTTAAAAATGTTGTTCAACAATGTTTTAAAATTTCGATTTTTTACGATTTTCGGTAAAATTTAATACCATACTTGTCAGGAAAATGTCTCACTTTACTCGGAGCTTTGCATTGCTTTGCAACATTGCCACTAAAAGTTTTCATTTTTATTTTTCATTTAACCCTTTGCGGGCAGCTTTTATTATAAATCGTCGTTTCTCGTGTATAATAATTTTAAGTACACCGATAATAAGTAAGTAAAGAAACAGTGTCAAAAAATATAATATTTTTGTGGTATATTCAATGTACTACTAAGGGGTAGTCAATAAATTACGTCACACGATTTTTAAGATTTTTAGACCTCTCCCTTCCCTTATGTCACATTTAGTCACATTTTCATTAACCCCCCTCCCCAGTGACCTCACACTTCTACCCTATAAAATTTAATAATTCGTAGAAAATTTTTTTTAACAATTAACTTAAATTAAATCAATTTTACTGGTCTGAAATAACATTTTATTTTTATTAACATTTAATTTTTTTTTGCCGCATGAAAAAACAAAAAAATATATTTTTAAAAATTTTAGTTTGTGACATCACAATATTTGAAACCCCCCCCCCCCCCGACCCCCTGTCACATTTTTGTCACAAATCTGAGATGACCCCCTACCCCCTAACGTAGGACTAAATTTACGGATGGCCCCTAAGCTGGAAAGGGTTAACTTAGAAAATATAATTAAATGATTTTCGCTGTCATTCAACATTAAAAAGTTTTCATTTTTATCCGTTTCAACTAGTATGGAATGAAACGCCGAAAAAATAAAAATTTGTTAAAGAAATTTTTAAGGGGGGGGCTCAGTTAATTTAATGCAAAGTCAACAAATAACTTCGACAGATAACTAACCTACTTCAAAATTGCTATATATCAATAAACAATATAAATTAATTCCTGATGTCATAAAACTTTTAAAGTTAAAGTTAACGGATGATTTCTATTGGTTTGTCAGCTTTAAGGAATAATTTCCATTGGTTAGTTAAATTTAACGGCCCGTTAAAATTTTTATGAAATCAGACATATCGATACCTTAAAAGAATAGTGTAACAACTCAAAAACTCATATTTGACGGCAATACTGTAACAACTCGAGTTTTTTGTTGTGTTTTTATAACTAAAATTCTAAAATTTTACATTATTATTATGTAGAAAAATGTGCCGCTTAGGACTGAAAAGCAAATTTTGTTTTTTTAAATAAAAAGCAACAAAAAACCAGAGTTGTTACAGTATTGCCGTCAAATATGAATTTTTGAGTTATTACACTATTCTTTTAAGGTATCGATATATAAGTAACCTAATACAATTTTTATGCAGTGTATGAAAAAACGCGATGTAACATTTACATAATTTATTAATCAAAAATATAAATTAACTAATTTAATAACCTAGTCAAAGTCTTACCTACTTAACGACGAATTATAAACTTAACAATTAAAAGATTAAATGTCTGACCAGTCTACCTGCCTAGTACGCCGCGCCGGTGGAATATACATATGGGATTATGGGACCCTTTGACCATCGGTGGAAATTACAATCGCCCGTCATTTTATATTGGTTAATATTCAATTTGTTTTCCCTATGCCACACTTTCTTGGACCACCTGCATACGGTTTACTTCAAAATAGGATTCTTTAATTAAACAAAATATACGCACCGCGCATTCTACCTCAAAAGTGGTGTGAAAATGAAAGCTTCCGCAAACTTCGCAGCATCATATCTCGAAAATGGTAAGGTGTATGGGGCCTTTAAGTTAGATAATTTGATGATCTAACAGTGATAACTTGTTTCATTTTTGTATGAGTCACAAAAGAGAGCGAGATAATAGCGTTCAAACCGAGTTCAAACAGATGCAGTATGTTTTGACCAAAACTTATTTTTCGTATCTCGAGAACAGGTAGGTGTATGAAAACCAAACTGGTTTTTTTTGAAAGGGCATTTATTTATAAAATCATAATTATATATAGGTGTCATTGCCGTTTGAGCAGTAGGAAGAGAGAAAAATTCGGCAATACACATTGCATACCTGAATTGGACTATTTTTTTGCATTTTACACATATTTAGCTTTATATCTCGAGAACGGCGAGGCGTATTTACGTCAAATATTCTTTCTTAGATATTAAAATTTGAGATCTTCAACTTTTGTAATAGGTGCTTTTTACGTTGCAGCGATAGGGAGAGAGATAACAAAATCCGCGACCTTTGACCTCGTATATATCACGAAGCTCCAGTGCGTCGGTGGCGTAACTTTCAGGGTTATATTGATACATCTTAATAAAAAGTTAATAAAACAAAATTGCGGTGAAGTTGATTTTTGGAAGACGATTACTAATTGTCCTGAATGAATAGCGAAGAAGTTATAAAATGATGACATCAAATTAATAAAAGAGATACATTTATGTGATTTATGAAATACACTGTGATAATTATTAATTATTTTCATAATTACAAAAAAAGTTAGATAAAATTACTTTATTTTATTTTGGGAGTTGAATTTTGAGGCCCCAGACGCGCGCCTCTTGCGCCTGTTCGGAAATCCGCCACTGCCTGGTGGGATTGGACCTTAATAGATTTATTTTTAAATTTATTGCGCGAAATCTAAGAACAATGTTAAAATGAGTTGCAAGGCTTGCTAATCCCGGGTTTGCTTTTCTATCAGTTGCAGTCACCTCCAAATCAATAAATTTGTCTTCTTCTTCATTACTTCATGGGATAGGCAATTATGCCTGTTCCGGTACCCATCAATAAATTAATAAAATAAATTCATAAAATATAAATTTTGAAATTCTGAAATCTGAAAAAAAGACATTCGCCCGCCCGTAGATACGGATCCAATATGTTTAAGTTAGTGTTAATTTAAGATATTGCTTTAGCAAAATTGTCCCAAAATATGCATCGGTTATGTAGGTAAGTGTTAGTTCATGATTTATCTTTAGGGAACGTCCATTAATTACGTTAGGCGTTTAGGGGAGGGGGTCGAGCAGAATCTCACGTGGAGAAGAGGGGAGTCTCGGCAAATATCACTTAATTTTTTTTTGCAAGAAACTGTAACATTTTGAGAGAACTGGGTTAAATTAAGTAAAACAAACAATCTCAGATAAGATTAAGGGGATCGAGCCAAATTTCACAACATTTCACCTAGCGGGGAAGGGGTTGAAAAATCGCCAAAACCGCCTCACGTAATTAATGGACGTCTCCTTAGCAAAATCGCCCGCGAAAGAGATATCCGTGCTTAAATAAGGATCGGTTATGTATGTAGGTTAGTGTCTGTTGTAGCTATCTAGGTGCAGTAGATATAAAACATTAACATGGCAACAAGAGTTGTTGTAGTTACAATGTAATAACCAAACTAATAAAATATTATAAATAGTTACGTGTTCCTAATTAATATAATATCTAAGTCTAAAGATATAACATGGCGCAGTCGTGGAAATGAACAAAAATTTAAATATTAAGTGAAATTAAAAAATCTACAAAATTTCACGAGGTGAGGTGTGTGATCAAGTTTAACATCGCATACACTCATCATGGTCGACGTAAAACAACCTAAATGTTTAAGTTTGGCTGGAAATATTAGTGAAAACTGGAGAAAATTTAAACAAAGTTTTGAAATATTTATGCTGGCTTCTGGTAAATCAAAATTAGATGAGGAAACTCAAGTAGCGGTTTTTCTTAATCAACTTGGCGAAGAAGCAGTAGAATTATTTAACACATTTGAGTTATCTGCAGAAGACAAGAAAAGTTTAACAAAGGTAAAGGAGGCTTATGAAAAATATTGTAGCCCAAGAAAAAATATCGTGTACAAAAGATATAATTTTTTTAAACGAGATCAAGCTGACGGTGAAAAGTTCGAAGAATTTATGACAACTATCAAAAAATTAGTTCAAACTTGTGAATTTGACTGTCTAAAAGAACAAATGATCAGGGATCGAATAATAATAGGTATATATGATAAAACTTTACAAGAAAGATTGTTACGATTAGGTAGTGACTTAGATTCAAATAAAACAATCGAATATTGTCGAGCAGCTGAAGTTTCGAGACAGCAACGAGAAATACTCAATAATGAAAATTTAAAAGTGGACAAAGTAAAAGTACAAAATATAAGAAAGAAAGAAAAATCAACAAATATGGATCAAGTTTTCAAATGTACAAGATGTGCAACAACACATGGGATACGTCAATGTCCAGCATTTCGTAAACAATGTACAAGATGTCACAATTACAATCATTTTAAAACATGTTGCCGAGTAAAAAATATAAGAGAAGTCGAAGATGATGAAGAAGATATTTCCGAAATAACAATCGACAACGTGAAAGTTATAAATAGTATTAATAAAAGTTGGTTCCAGAAAATAAATGTGAACAATAAAAATGTTAATTTTAAATTAGATCCTGGAGCTGAAGTGAGTATTATATCTCAAAATTTATATAATACCATGTTTAATAAGTATAAATTAAACAAGACCTTAATAGTTTTAAGCGGTTTCGGAGGCTCAATCGTAAAACCAATAGGTACGGTGTCCTTAAATTGTGTGCACGGAAACAAACAATTGGTAGAAACTTTTTGCGTAGTGAAAGAAGATAGAACTCCATTACTTGGAATTGAAGCTTGCGAAAAATTAAATTTAGTTAAAAGACTCGAAACTGTGGAACAAGAAACAAATACGAAAGAAATGTTTATATTAAAGAACAATGATTTATTTGTAGGTTTAGGTACTTTCAAGGATCTATGTAAAATTAAAATTAAGGAAGGTAGTGTTCCAATGGTAAACCCACCGAGAAGAGTTCCAATTGCGATAAAAAATAAATTAAAAATAGCATTGGACGAATTGGTAAGAAGAAAAGTAATTTCAAAGGTAGAAAAACCAGAAGGTTGGGTGAGTAACATTGTAATCGTTGAAAAGAAGGATAAAACATTACGTTTATGCTTAGATCCAAAAAATTTAAATGATGTTATTGAAAGACCAGTAAATGTGTTGATTCCTACTTTAGAGGAGATCACCGAAAATCTTTGTAATAAAAAATATTTTACTGTCATAGATTTAAAAGAGGGATTTTGGCATATTAAACTAGACGAAAAATCGAGCGATCTTTGTACTTTTTCGACTCCGTTTGGTTGCTTTAAATTTAATAGATTACCCTATGGAATTTCAATGGCAGCAGAATATTTTCAGGATAATAACAATAAAAATTTTGGCGATATATTAGGTGTTAAGGTATATGTCGATGATTTGTTAATATCAGCTAATACACTTGAAGAGCATGACAAAATTTTGCAAAAAGTAATTGATAGGGCAAGAGAAATTGGTGTTAAATTTAATAAGAATAAAATTCAGTATAGGCAAAACAGTGTTAAATACTTAGGTCAAATATTTTCTGAAAATGGAATGCTAATAGAAAAAGATCGTATTAAAGCACTGAGTGCAATACAACAACCAAAAAATGTTAAAGAATTACAAAGCATTTTAGGAATGTTTAATTTTTTAAGACAATTCATTCCTAATTATTCTGAAATAAATGCACCCTTGCGAGACTTATTAAAGAAAAATGTTAGCTTTCAGTGGTTACCAATTCACACAAATGTTTTAGAAACAATTTAAAAGAAAATATCTGAAGCACCTGTGTTGGTAAATTTTGATTCAAATAAAGAAATAACACTACAGTGTGATGCTTCACAAAACGGGTTAGGAAGTGTATTAATGCAAAATGGTAAACCAGTTAGTTATGCTTCACGTAGTTTAACAGAAAGTGAAAATACTTATTCACAAATAGAAAAAGAATTTTTAAGCATATATTTTGCAACTAAAAAATTTCACAATTTCATTTTTCTAATTCTGTTACAAAATGACTACTTTTGGAATGTCATTTGAGTTTCCAAATGTCATTCTTTTTATCACTAGTGATAAAATTAGATTACTTTTATCACTAGTTATAAAATGAAAATAATATCACAATATAAGTTAACTGAATTTTTAATTATAAATATTTACAACACAATTTACAAATTTCATATTTCCATGATTATTTTCCAGCGCAGATATCGATGGCGAGGGTGATATTCTGGAATTCGCCGGTGGCATCGAAGTGTTAGTAATATTTGTTTCATTATTTTCCATCGCAGATATCAATGGCGAGGGTGATATTCTTCTGGAATTCGCCGGTTGCATCGAAGTGTTATTGTTTGTTTTCACATTTTCGCCTAAAATTTTAGTAGAAATTCGTTTCTTGTTTTCTATGGAATCTTCAATATAACCCTCGGCAACGGTAGAAGATTTCCATCCCCCATGTCGCTTTAATGTTAATAAATCCGCTCCAGAATTAGCCAATAAGGAAGCCGAAGATCGACGAAAACATTGACCAGTATATTGGTCAGAATTAGGCAAATTTAAAAAAATTGCAATTTTTTTAGGCATAGTACCAATTGTGTTAATCCCAATAGGTTGTCTCGTACATTTTCCGTTTCTATATCCCAAAAAAAAACGAGAATTTGCTTGGTTCGGTCGAAGAGATACATATTTTCTAACAATTTCAACTAAATTTAACCCGTCAATATTGCCTTCTGTTATTGTGAATGTTCTTGGATGTTTTGTTTTTGTATCAGGAATACAAATTTTGAAAAACGAGCCAAAATCTACAACATGATCTGTGAGCATTTTAACAAGTTCGTCCTTACGGCAGCCACCGGATAATGCAATAATCAAGACTACCTATAAACAAAAAATAAATTATGAAGATAAATTCTTAACACTTGCTACTAACAAACTTACCTTTAAAGCTAAATATATTTGGTTATCGGCATTTAATAAAAAATTATTGAAATATTCTTTTGTCAGTACTTTTGATTTTTTAGGACGATATCCTTCCGCTTGCCTCTTCAAAAAGGCAATTAGATTTGTAAATTTGCTAATATCAACATTATTTTTCATTGAAATTGTCGTTCTTAACATTGAATACGTACTCCACAAAGTGGAAGGTTTATAAACCTTTGCTTTGTTAGCAAAATAAGCAAGAAGTACCTTTTCCACTACTGTTTTGACGTTTTTTGAATCACACCATGTTTTGAAGCGTTTATATGCAAATTCGTATACTTGCTTAGATTTGTCTGGCAATAAAGTTAAAATTGCGGAATTGGCATCATTTTCAATATCAGAATCTTCAGAACCACTCATTTTATTACCATTACCTCGTGCAAAACTATTTACCCGAAATAAAAAATTGCTTGTTGTTTATACATATTGTTGTAGCAACTGATGTTTTAAAACTTCTAGATTAATATAATTTATTTTGTGCAGGTATTTGAACTGTCAACGTAAACTTGATATTATTAGTAGGGTAAATAATTTTACGCGCGATCGATCTGAATTTTTGCATATGCATTCCTACCGATAATTCACCAGGGGGTGTAATACAAGTCGAGGGGGGGAAAGTTTTTTGCTCAGTTTTTCGATATCTAGCTCCGTTGTCGAGTTATTGCTAATTCAAAAAATTTTGTTTTAAGAAAGCCCATTTTGCACAGAATTAGAAAAAATCTTGTATGCAACACGACGTAAAAGTGTCTTTTTATAACACGGCGCGTTGTCCATCTCGGCTGCGCCTCGATGGACAATTTTCACGCCTAGTTATAAAAAGTATCACTTTTACATCTAGGTTGCATAAATAGCTATTATGGACGCGAAATAAAAATTATTAACGATCATAAACCGTTATTAGGTATTATGAAAAAGAAAATAAGTGATATAGCATCAAATCGTTTAAAAAAATTAAGATTAAAACTATCCAAATATAAAATTAATTTGCAATATTTACCAGGTAAATTTTTACATATTGCTGATTTGTTGTCAAGATCATATTTGCCAGAAAATGATGGTAGCGATGAATGGATCAATGAAGAAGTTCACTCGATAACTACTAGTATCAATATATCAGATAAAAAGAAAGCTGAATTTCAAAAGGCTTCACTAGATGATCCAGTATTAAGTCAAATTATTCAATATCATTATAATGGTTGGCCAAAAAGTAAAAATGAAACAGTTGATAATGTAAAACATTATTTTAACATGCAGGGAGACTTGTCAGTTGAGGAAAATTTAGTTTTTCTTAATAATAGATTAATAGTTCCTACTGTTTTAAGACCATACTTTTTAAATTTATTGCATGAATCACATTTTGGCATGACAAAAACAAAAGAAAGGGCAAGGCAAATAATCTATTGGCCAGGCTTTACCCAAGATATTGAGAATAAAATTGGTTTATGTGCCATTTGTGAAAAATTTTCCAAATCAAAAACCAAAGATACTCTAATTAGTCATGATATACCAGATATTCCTTTTAACAAAGTAGGATGTGATCTTTGTGATTTTAAGAATAAAAGTTATCTTATATTACAAGATTATTTTACAAAATGGCTCGAAATAGTAGAGTTAAAAAATAAAACTAGTTCTGAAGTAATTAATAAGTTAAAAATAATATTTTCAACACACGGTATTCCTAAATTATTAATAGCCGATAATATGCCATTTGGGTCATTTGAGTTCAAACAATTCATGAAATCTTATGATTGTGAATTAATTACAAGTTCTCCGCACTATCCTAAATCTAACGGACAAGCTGAAAGGGCAGTGCAAACAGCGAAAAGAATGTTACGAAAATGTTTTGAAGATAATACTGACGTTAATATTTCTTTATTAGAATATAGAAATTTGCCTATAATTGGTGTAGGTTTATCACCTTGTCAATTATTATTTGCGCGCAGAACAAGAACAAAAATACCAACACATGCCAATTTGTTAAAACACGAAAACAAAAAACAAAACAGTCATAGTATTATTCTTAACAAACAAAAAATTTCTAAAAAATATTACGACCAGCATTCTCAAAAAAATGAAAAGCACTTTCAAAAAGGTGAAAATGTAATTCTTCAAAATGAACATAAAAGATGGGAGTCTGCAAAAATCATTAATAATGGCAACACGCCTAGGTCTTATTTAGTCCAAAATAACAAAGGCAATATAGTCAGACGAAATACAAGCATGTTGAAACATAGTAACAATGCATATAAGATGAAAGATGATAATAATAATGATGATTTTGAAAATAAACAACCACCGAAAACGGAGGGAGATGAAACCATTGTTAAAGATATAATATCTCCATTTAAACCAAACAATGTTAAATTTAATACTAACAAATGTACAGGTTTTACAACCACACGTTCTGGACGAGTTGTGAAACCTCCAATTAGATATAAGGATTTTGTACAATAATTATAAGAGGGGAGATGTTGTAGCTATCTAGGTGCAGTAGATATAAAACATTAACATGGCAACAAGAGTTGTTGTAGTTACAATGTAATAACCAAACTAATAAAATATTATAAATAGTTACGTGTTCCTAATTAATATAATATCTAAGTCTAAAGATATAACAGTGTCAGTTTATGATTTTTATTTGGCGAAATTGTCCGTAAAAAGGAGAGAAAAGTGTTTTATTTTTAATTTAAAGACGCATTACCCCACCCCAGTCTCCACGTAAGGTCGCCCATGTGATACATTTTGTTTTCTTTCTTTTTCGCTTATTCACCGGTCTTGCAACGCTACTTTACTGGTAAATTGCGTCTCATGTTTTACTGGTATCCACAGGTAAATTGTTGGGATTTGTGCTAGAGATTACTGCTAATCCGATTAGGGGTTCGGGACGCAATTTACTCGTACCCTTTTTTGGCCACTTCAAAAACCTTCAAAAATAGTGACAGCGGGACGCAATTTGCATGTGCCCGGCATAATAAGCAAGCATTATGATTTATACGCCGTAGGATATTATAGCATATTTAGGCCCTTGGCATTATGCCTAGTTTACACGAGTTTCGAAGCTAATGATTAGTATTTGTCACTTATACTAATACCTTGCATGTAAACATACTGAATAGTGCTTCGTATTAGCAAAACCGGCAGTGCGAGTAAATAGAAACCGATTCTATTTACTTTGCAACAAGTCGACTACCCCCATGAAATTTAACAAAGTACTTGGCGCTTGCTAAATCGTGTAAATAGTCATTACAAGCGTTTAGTGACAAGTTGGTGTTCCATTTCGAACAGATATCCTTCATAATACCTATTTCCTAATACCAACGTGCAAACGATTACTTCTTACTTGCACTATGCCGATTAATACTAAGCGACCAATACTAATGACAACTACTAAGCTCGTGTATCCCAGGCATAACACTAGCTTTTCTACAACCCCTTTAGTGCAAACACTTGTGTTAATTTGAACATACCTTTGGATTTTTGTGTTCACAGAATCGAGCTTCTACTGTATTTTAAAATTAATATTTTATATAATATATGTAATGGATCATCCCGAACAAAATTTTATATTTAATATTTATAAATATAATATTAAAATATCCTATCAAGTCCTGCTCCTTCATCCTTAACAGATGATGCCATAACCCTCACACCTATCTCATCTCGTTACAAAATTCCCCACTAATAAAATAAAAATCTTACTTTTAACACTTATATCGTAAATAGTTATTTTATATTATTAAATAGTTTGATTATTTTTTATTTATATTTTATTGAATTATTACATTATAGCACATTCGTAAAAATGCCTTACTACCATGAGCAAGGCTGTAGATAACCAGTATCTACAAATTCGTAAATTTACAGAAGAAAATTATTTCTCATTTTAATCATTATTTGTATATGATAAATTTTTACTTAAGTAAGTAGATGCACTTACAAAATAATTATAATAATCAATCAAAATTTCTCAAGAGTCAATTTATATTATAAAATAAAATATTTTAAAGCAACCCATTATGCATTCCAATTTTCCAATACAAATTTTTGAAATTCACAACTTTGTAGATAAGAGGTATATACAAATTAAAGTAACAAACATAGGAAAAAAAAATAATGTTTGCATTATAATAATTAAACAAATGGTTCAATATTAATTTCTACACATGAACAAGGATTTGTCAATTCAAATTTGGCTAAAACTGATGGATGCAGTACACCAATTTTGCCAATGACTGAGCCATTACAAACAATTTCAGCACATCTTCGTGGGAAATAACCAGGATCTAAAACATTTTAAATATTATAGATATTATAATCATTGTTAGTATAAAATTTCACCTTCAATTTGACGCAAGTAATAACCAGTATCACCCTTTCTAGGATTCCAGGTTGTTTCTAATAATATCATAATTCTATCCAGCAAGCCATGTATGACTTCAAAACCAGCAGTTTTATTGCAATTAACGGCACAAACTCTTCTCTCATTACGAGCACCTACCTCTGAAAGATATAAAAGTACATCAAGAAATGTAAAAAATAAAATAGCAAACTGTAATTTTAAAATTTGAATTCATTCAATAAGGAAACACCCTTTGTTTAGGTAGATATGATAAAATTTCATTATGATTTCAACGTGTAAAATGTTTTGCATAAGTCTCGAGGGATCCTAAAATTTTCCCCTTTAACCATTTCAGGTACAGCGTCCTGTAGAGAGAACATAAGTTTAAGGCAAAATTATGACTAGTAGTAGCTATATGGAGAATGTCAATCAAGTTGATCTACTCCGAGGACTAGTCAGCTTGGCTCCTGAAAGATTGCATTACTTGTGGGACTTATTGTTATCCTTTAATAAATTTATTTTGTCTTATGTTTTGAACCTGAAAGCACGTAGTTGTGTTCGAGTTTTTTGTGTTTAGTTTTCTTCTGGAATTTAATACTTTTTAAGTGCGTAATATTTTTTCTACTTTGTATAATGTTGTGTGCATTTAATAAAATAATTTTTTTTCATAGAATCTCTCAAATTTACAATAAACGTGATCGGAAAATAACCATGTCTACTACACAGAGGACAGTTGGTATCCGAGTACTCGGGAACCTTAGGGTAATCTAACAAACATAAAAAATCTTCAAAAAATTAAACAAGTTCACATACTGAGTTTGAATATTTTCCTACAACCTCTTCATAATTCGTGTCTGAAAGGGTTAAAATGTTTATATGAAAAAAACTGAAAGCAAATACTCCTGCTTTAGAGTATGTGGAAAAACACGAATCCGAACTGGGGCGGTGAAATGAGTAATGTAAAAAATACGTTTTTTAGGTTAAGTTCATAGATAAGAGAGACGGACACCGTCATTTCGGCGACCCGATATTCGGCTATGCCAGTTTTGGCGATTCCAAAGGAGGAGTTTCCTACTTTTTTTTATTTTTTTATTTGAAAGTAGAGATCAAACGGAGCCATCAGTTTTTTTCCAGATTTTTTTGAGCGTGTTAAGTATCCGAAAATAATTAATGAAATTTGAAATTGTTAGGGTTATGACGTCATAACCAGAAGAGATTCTGAGAAGAAATATTTTCCATCACACTTCACACTCGCCAGCATTTACAATGAATATAAAAAACAAAATTCCAAAAACACGGTTAGTAGAAAAATACTCAAAAATATGTTTCATAAATTGAAGTTAACAACAAGAGCTCCACACAAAGACACTTGTCAAACATGCGATAAGTTGAGGATGCAAATAAACATGCCCTTGTCGATGGAAGAGAAGCAAATAGCTCAGAATTGTTTAGATACCCATCAAGAACTAGCTGATAAAGCATAAGCTGCAAAAGCTGATGATAGAAAATTTTCTAAAGACAACCCTGAGTCCAAAACAATCACCTTTGATATGCAGCAATGCCTCCCAACACCTCATATCCAAAGCTCCCTAGTTTTCTATAAAAGACAACTATGGACTTATAATTTCACAGTCCACGATTGTGATGATAATCAAGGATTTTGTTTTATGTGGAATGAGAGTGTTGCATCTAGAGGAGGCAATGACATAGCATCTTGCTTATACAAATTTTTAATGAACCTTAAGCCACCAATAAGTCATATCACGATGTATAGTGACACATGCGGTGGACAAAATAAAAATTGCTACGTGTCTGCTATGTGCATGGTGGTGTTACAAGATTCACCCAAATTTAATTAAAATAGACCACAAGTTTTTAATTCCAGGTCACACACATATGGAATGTGACTGTGATCACAGCATTATAGAAAAAACAAAAAAGAAGTATGGTGCTCTTCTAGAACATCCTCATGATTGGATTCAGTTAGTGAAAACAGCAAGCAAAAAAGATGCCGTTCAAAGTATACGAAATGAATCAAAGTTTTTTTTGTCGGTCTACAAAAAATAAGAAAAAGATCGATTTTTAACTTTTCGGAATATTTTTACTAAAAATATTCCTAAAAATTTTTTAGGAGGCATATAGTGTTCAGGGGATCAAAAAAAATTGTGTTGAAAGATGACTCTAATCACAATATCTATAAATTTTTTCAACATTTTTTATTTGCTAGTTCGTCAGAAAAAAAATAATGAAATAGTATATTATACATCATGGGACTAAGGTGCTGCTTTTCATCCCGCGTGCGAAGGTTTTTGCACGAGGTGTTAGCCGAGTGCAAAAATCGCACACGGGATGAAAAGAACCTTAGTCCCCAGGTGTATATACTATTTTTCACAATTTCGCTGAAAATGCTGAATTACATGGGTTAATAACTAATTTTGAAATTGTAATAACTCTAAAACGGCGCTAGATATCGAAAAACTGAACAAAAAATTTACCCCCGTTACAGTAATCCTCCAGCGATTTGTCCTACGAACCTATATGCAAAGTTTCAGATCAATAGCGCGCAATAATGGCGCGGGAAAAAAAGTATTACTTTAGTCCCGCAAAGGCGGGAGTAAAGTGAGCACTTAACTCCCGGAATTGTGAAAACCTTATTTTTACACCTCAAGGCACCCTTTTATTAAGTAAATTAAAAAATTTAAAGATAAGGGCATTATGACTATCTTATCCATGGATACCCTTTACTAATGTTCTTAATGCAGGCGAGGCGCAATACATGGTCAAATTACTGGTTGCCGTAGATAATCTAATTGCTTGTTGGAACAAACGTATAGTCATGTTTGTTCCTGCAAAGCTATAAATTACAAATTCGAAAATATACATTTTCAAAATTAATTTTTTAAAAAGGACTCCGCAGGGATATAGTTTATTATTTTATACTTTGTTACAAAATTTGAATGCATAAAAATGAAAATTATAGTAATGAGACGTAATTTAAAAACCAATGTTGCCAATAGCTGTGATTCTGTCCCTAATAACATAATTATTACGTGTGGTAGTGGTAGCGTTGTATATCATTGAGAGATTATCAAAGACGAAAGGGTTTTGTCATTACAAGTTATCATACATTTGGTCAAGGCGTTGACTTTATATTGCATTTCACATGTAAAAAATTAATGAAAATTGTAAATTCAAATAATAAATTACATAATTTTCAAAACTAGCAAAGTGAGTAAAAAAAATTGAACGATACGAGAATTGTGACTACACTTACAAATCAAAGACTTATTAGTTTGTTATTAGACTGCTTAATTTTCAAAAATTCAAAACCCAAAAAGACAGTATATTTTTTTTTAACTTCTAAAATCGCCAGAAAAATTTAATCTTTATTACCTGTATCAGGATCTTTCAAAATAACATCTGAAATTTCAAAAATCTTCAATGGCAGAGGCATTTTCTTATTAGCAGCAATTGTCTTTAATAAACCAGGCAATAACATTGTGCGACATACTTGAAATTCTAATGTTTTGGGATTAGAAATATGCACAGCAGGAATACTTTCAATAGAAACTCCAAATTTAGCAGCAACATCATCCCTTGAGCACTAAAATATTTATAATAATGATATTATATAAATAATATAAGTTTTCAAAATATACCAATGAGAAAGTTAAAGCTTCCGTAAACCCAGCTTCTGCAATAGGACCTCTTAACAAATCTGTAAGTTTATTAAGTGGAAATTGTTGAGCAATTGTATTAGTTTTTGGTAGTACTCGAGGAATAACATTGTAACCATATGCAATTGCTACATCTTCATATATGTCATGTGCATGAATAATATCATGCCTCGTTGGTGGAATAGTTACTCTTAATCCTTTTCCAGATGAAGTTATTTTAGATTTGAGACCCATTTTTGATAATAAATGAGTTAAACTCTTTCCAGATTCACTAAAAATAAAAATAGCTTAATATAATATAGTGCAATTGTATAAAATCAACTAAATATAGTTATTTTTTATACAAGAAGGTAAAAGATATAAAGAAGATGTGAATTACTTTTCGCTCGTCGATAATTAAATTTTATCGTAGTGATTAAATTAAATTATTTGACATTATTCTTTAAAATTAAAAATTTAGATTAATAAATGTAATGAAAGGTTCTTGAATAGAATTTATTTATACTAATCGACAAATCGACCGATAATGGTCGGTGCATGCGCATTTCTTTCAATTTATAGTAAGAGATAGGTACTGTTGACATTTTGAACATACATATCCTAACTAAAATGATCTATTTTTGGAAATACAGCAGTAGACGATTTTAGAAAAGTATAAAAAAATTTTTTTTATAATTATTTAAACTAGTAAACCTATAATTAAATTTATGTTTATTATAATAATTGTTTATTTAATAATTCGGTTTACAATTTTTCATTATTAACCTTTGGGCTAATCTTAGGTGTTCATTTTACGTTACTAATATAATTTAAAATAAAAAATTGAAATAGAAATTTCCAAGTTTAGTTTATAAAATTCCAGGTATATTAATTAAAATTATTAGCTCTTGAAAATACAATAAATATGATTATCAAAAACGAGCTACAAGATACATTTAAATCTTAATGTATGGATTTCGCAATCCTATACGTTTAAAATTATAAAAAATATATTTATGATTGAATGATTTATGATTTTCGTATCAATGAACAGTAAGCACTTTCAATCATAAATATATTTTTTATAATTTTAAACGTATAGGATTGCGAAATCCATACATTAAGATTTTAATTTATCTTGTAGCTCGTTTTTGATAATCATATTTATTAAAATTCCAGGTATATTTCTGCTTTTTCACTAAACCCCTAAAGTTACAAGTGACTATCTATTAACTAACCAGAAGAGCTTTTGCAAGGAAAAACCGAGTGTACATGAAATCCAAGCATTTAACCATGATTAACTTATCATAAATACAAAATGCTTGGTGGAACGCTTTGAAGTTGATGTCGGTTAACCAACGATTTAATCAGAGTTGGTAGAACCGGCCCTTAATGATTAAATTTTATAGATTTGATTAAATCCGTTTTAAAAATTGTAATGATTAATCAATAAGTTCTATTAAAAAACCCTTCATTACATTTATTACTTACTGTAAAATTTTAAATTTAAAAAATAATTAATAAATTTAATAGACAAATTTATTCTTTATTTAATACAATTTTAATTTAATACAAATTTGTAAACTTAATAATTTTTTTCTTTGGCTGAGAATTGATGAAAACTTTAATAAATCTTTACAATTTTTCATTACATCTAGGGCAGTTTTTGCTTCAGTGCAACATCTGTTATGGAAGTAAAAAAAACATACTTAATTCCAATAGCGGTATTTGTTTTTTCAATATTAACAACATCATTCCGATATGTAAGTTCAGGAAAACGATGAGTTGATCCATCGACTTGTTCAACTTCGACAAATTCACATGTATATTTCTCCTTGCAATGTTCACTAAACATACATACCAATGTGTCGATCACAATTTTTGCCTACAAAATTAAATTTTAAATTATGGGTATTACGAGTATTTCTGAATTTACCTTTGTAAAATCGGAACCTGTACATTCAATGAAAACATTTTTAGTTTTAAGATTAACTTTAGAATGATCACCATTGATAACCGGAGGCAAAGAAAGAACTCTTCCTTTACTATCTTCAATAACAGGATAAAGAGGACTATCCTTAATAATATTCAAATATTGTCGCATATGTGGACGATTGGCATACAAGTCGGATAGCTCAGCTGCAGTGCATTCTTTATTTTCATTTAAAGGAATGAATTTTATATCAGTTGGTGGTCTTGCATCATAAGTAAATGGTCCTGTAATGGTATCTAAATCATGAATACCGATCGCTACCAAAGTTCTTTTACGGCAAATATTTTGATGAAGTTTTTCTTGTAAATCCATGAAACTAGCAATAGATTCTTTTGTCAAATATATATTGCGTAGAACAGCACCAACAATAAAAGGTCTTATCTTAGAAGTGTTCGGTTTCACAATTATTTTATGAATGTGACCGTTAGCAGGTGCAATAGATTTATAAATAGGTGGATGACTTTTTCCAGCAAAAATCAGCAATCCACGCGTTAATCCGTCCAAGCACAACAGATCGTATCTATTTGCTGGTACATCAATTTTATATAACACTTCGTCAGATGCCTCAAGTGATGCACCACAACTTTCGCCTTGTTCTTTAATTAGCATTTGTTTTTCTGAAGTCTACGGCATAAAATAAATTCAAAATTTATTATTAAAAAGTTGCAGTAAATAGTTGTTTTCCTTCGAGGCCGACCATTAATTACGTAAGAGTGTGAGATATCGGAAATCCTATGGAGCCTTACGTAGGGGTCCTGACGTATTCCATACGTAAGTTTCTTAAAATATATTTTTAAATAAAATTTAAAAAACAAATATAATTTTTTTTTAAATTAAATTTTTGTATTTACATATAGGTAATTATTATAATTAATTATAATAATATTATTATTATTATTCATATTTTATAAATATACGGGGAGGAGAGAGGTTAATAATCCTCACGTAAGATGTGCGGGGTTGCCACACTTAAGTACCCTTACGTGGGAGAGGACGGGGTCAAAATTTACAAAAATCGACCTTACGTAATTAATAGACGTTCCCATATAGGATTAGGAATCATTCATACAAATAAATATATTTTTAAATAGTAACATAATATAATAATTTATAGAAGTCAGATTTATATGCATTTGCCTATTTTGCTTGTTAATAATAATATGGATTCATTTTTAGATTCCATTTCTATTTTAAATAACAATGCATACAACCAAAAATTAAATAATGCTATGACAACCTTATCAAGATCCATACATTTCAGATAATGAACTTTAAATAAAAATTTCAAGTAAATTTGTCGTATATAGTATGAATGTAACATTTAATATTTAACAGAACAAAACAAAATTTTAACAGTTAAGTGAAGAAATACAATATGCAGAAATTATTATTTAAAGAAAACAAAAAGACATGAATTACCGCTTGACAGGTTAGAGTAAAAAATATTTTCCCTGCGTGTGAATCACGTTTAACTAACAAGGGCTACCTCAAACGTGTGAAATAAAGATTACACCTACGATATTACGTTAATGAAATAGTAGCGCGCCGCCATATTCAGCCATTTTTGAAAAAATCGATTTTGAAAATTCTAGGTTTAACTAACCGTGTGAGATCACTTCAGCAAGGAAAGATTCGCAGCCTAGTTGTATAAGAAGTTGAGCTAGGAATTAACCTAACTAATTTTTTTTTTATTATTTAGGAGTATTATTTTTTTAAATTCACTTAATCTATGTCAATTATCAGTAACTTAATATTGAAATTTTTATAACCTAAAACTTTATTGTTTTTATTTAAATTAAATTTTTATTAACACATTGACGGACACTAATGAGTAATGACTTATTTGGAGCCATGCCGTATGAATGCCACTAATAATATTCACTCATGTCCGTCAGTGTGTTAAGTACATCGGAGCTTTTACACGTAAATAATACAAATAAATAAAAAAAAAAATTTAGTTGGGTTCGGATTCGAACCGATACTGATTTGTACGGTTCATTCCTAGCCCAACTCCTTTTTTCCAGTGATATTCAGAAATCATGAATTGTAATTCAGATTTATCAAATGATATTCAGAAAACGTCAAATGAAAATCAGAAAACGTCAAATGAAAATCAGAAAACGTCAAATGTAATTCATAAATAATCAAATCTGTGGTTTATGTTTTATATCGCTGAAAGATTGAAATTTTATTAGTCCCTTCATAAGAGTATTATAATAATAAATATAATCGTTTATAAGCAAACTAATACAATAAAAGTAAATAGAAAGCAATTAGATAAGTAATCATTAAAATGGACGAAATGCCAGTCGGCCGCTAAGTTATTTGCTGAAATTTGAATTAACATAATATTGTTGTGTATATATAAAATATACAATAAAATATAAAATATACAATATTTTTTCATTTTTACTATGATATTATCAATAAATAACTTAAAAAAAAATTAAAATATTTATTGTTTTTTTCGTTTTTATGAAGCCCTTTCATTAAAAATTAAATTTCATTTAACGGTTTCTGAATTTTATTTGACGATTTCTGAATATCAACTGACGGTTTCTGAATTACAATTGACGATTTCTGAATATCAGTTGACAAATCTGAATTATAATTGACGAGTTCTGAATATCAACTGACAAATCTGAATAACAGTTGACGATTTGTGAATTACTGGTGGAAAAGGTGAGATTGCAATTGATACTATTTCTTTTCATGTCCTAACCACACACGAACAGACATACAGAGGAACATCCAAGTAAAATTTATCAGAAACTTATCATGACATCATAAGAAACATTTTAATACCAAAATTTCGACTTTTGCGTGGATTACAATACTTTTCCCTTATACATACGTAAAAGTAAAAATATGTATGACAATCGTTCATTTGTTATTTTTATTTAAATTTAAAACGAATATAGTACCTACTATTAAAATTGTAATTTGTAAAAAAATAACAGATCAAATTGTATATCCAGCCTTTATGTTCTATTCTATACTTTTTATAATTATTTTAATTATAATTTTTATCTTATATACTTAATTATTTGGTAATATATTACGATAAGATAAATAATAATCAGTTTAAAGTGAAAACAGAAAAACCCAGAAATTACTTTTTTATTTGACTAAATCAATATTATCTTGTGCAGAATTTCGTGAAATTTATATTCTTTTTAAAAAAAAACGCCCAACAAACTTGGGCCGCTATATATTATTCGAATATTCAAATAATTCGAATAAATCGAATAATTTAAATATTCGAATAATTCAAATATTCGAATACTTAATTCGAAAAATAATATTTCAATAATTCGAATATTCAAGTTATTATATCCCGGCTCCCAAATGAATTTATTATTATCGTGTCGACTACATATTACATTGTCGATTTTTAGATTTACTTATTATAATTCGTAAAATATATGAAGTTAATATATTAAACTTAAAGTAGTAATAAAATAATGTTAAAACTTTTTTTTTATTTATATTTTATACAAAGGACAAAGAACCTTGTATTCAAATGCAGTGCCGGAATCTTTTCGATTTTCCATGTTTTCCGGTAGCTTTGCTAAATCTATTTTTGTTTTTTAATAACTTTAAGTGTTTTATTTATTATTTTTAGAATTTAGATAATTTACCGTGTGTGTCGGCAAATTATTATAAAAACAGTTTTTGTAAATTCTTAGTGTGGTGCTCGAGCACTCAAGCAACTCAACTCGGCCCTGTTCAAATATTTAAATTTGTTAAATAACCGCATAATTTAAAATTCAAATAATTTGTCAATATTCGAATAATTCGAATTTTTTTTTCGAAATTCGAAAAAAAAACAACATATTTTAGATGTTTTGTGCGTAGTTTTTCTTGGTAAAAATACGAAGTTTCATATTTTGCTTTTTTTATACATATATGAAATTATATTTGAATAGGTGGAGTTGTCAAGTTTAATATAATAATAAAAATACAGTAATATTAATTACTTATTTATATTAACTGATATTTTACAGTAAACTAACTAAAAAGTAAGGCTGGGAATTAAATTCGAATAATTCGAATATTTGAATATTCGAATACGAATAATATCGCAATTTGAATAATCGAATTATTCGAATAATCAAAAAATAAATAAATCGAATTATTCGAATAATTAGAATATTCGAATATTATTCGAATAATTTGAATATTCGAATAATATGAGTAATCGAATTATTATTCAAAAATTCAAAATATTCGAATATTCAGATTATTTGAATATTGACAAATTTTTTGAATTTTAAATTATTCGATTATTTAATAAATTTAACTATATTTGAACAGGGCCGAGTTGAGTTGCTTGAGTGCTCGAGTTATACTACTAAAAATTTACGAAAACTGTTTTTATAATAATTTGCCTTCACACGGTAAATTATCTAAATTCTAAAAATAATAAATTAATACCTACTTAAAATTATTATAAAATAAAAATAGATTTAGCAAAGCTACATTATATTATGTGAGCACCACACGGAAAATCGAAAATATTCCCGCCCTGTGTATTTGAATATATTATAATCTAATCTGAATTCTGAATATTCGAATAATTTGAGTAATCGAATTATTCAAAGGTTCAAAATATTCGAATATTAAATTATTCGATTATTTAACAAATTTAAATATTTGAACAGGGCCGAGTTGAGTTGTTTGAGTGCTCGAGCACCACATTAAGAATTTACAAAAATTGCATTTATAATAATTTTCCGACACACACGGTAAATAATATAAATTGATTTAGCAAAGCTAACGGAAAAACACGGAAAATCGAAAAGATTCCGGCCCTGTATTTGAATACAAGGTTCTTTGTTCTTTGATTAAAATATAAATAAAAAAAAGTTTTAACATTATTTTATTACTACTATTAAGTTTAATATATTAACTTCATATATTTTACGAATTATAATAAATAAATCTAAAAATCGACAATGTATGTAATAGTCGACAGGATAATATTAAATTAATTTGGAAGCCAGGATATAATAATTTGAATATTCGAATACATAATTTGAATCTTCGAATATTCGAATTATTCGAATAATTTGATCAACGAATATTCGAATACAAAAATGACAACGATTCCCAGCCTTACTAAAAAGTATTCGAAAAGAATAATAAAACATTGTATGATTATTGATATATTTTAAAAATTTTCTCAAGTTCTGAATAAATTTTGAAAGGATTAGTACTCATTCGACTCGAGCGTAGCGCATGAACGCCCTTAAATAAAAAAAAATAAAAAAATTTAGAATAATTACACGATTATTGATTAATACTTTTTTAATATTATTATCGAGCAGAATATAATAAAAAAATAAAATATATTAAAAATAAGAAAAAATTTATATTTTTAATTTACAAAATATTATTTTTGCGTTTCCGTGTACCGATTTTAACCAAAATCTATCAGCTGTAAGTCTCAATATTTATGTACTAAATACGAAATTTCGTTGAAAAATTTCTACTACTTTTCGAGGTAGAGCGCACACAAAATTTGATCATATACACACATGCAGACATTTTTTGGAAATAATGATTTTCCGCTTCTGGGATCCCAAAATGTGTAAATTCATCAAAATCCCAATTTTTTTTCTGCACGATTACAATATTGAATTTTGTGAATTATTAGTTTTATGCATAATAATGAATGTCCCATAAAATGAATATTAGCTTCTTGTATTTTTGGTAGATTTTTGCAAGTCAGAGAATAGTTCATAATAAGTCTATTTTTGTAATTAACCGGTTTTTCTAAAATGAAATATATGAAATTTGAAATATATCTAGAAATCTATCTAGGATATGAATATATTAGACAAATAAATCTCATTCAATCAAATATCAAATAAAATTCAAATTCACAGTAAGAGCCGTGAGACATGGCAAGTTTTCACACTAAAATTGTCATCAATTTTTATATAAAAAAAATAGCAATGAGCAATAGCAAAAATTGTCATTAAATTAATGCCCACACCGATAGTGGATGCTTGGTTAGAAAAAAACTTAAGCACGTAAGTACGAAATTGTTTTCTCTGATTGGTTGATTTCGTACTTAAATCTGACTCAAGTCCGAGATCGGGCGAAGTATCGACTACAAGTAGTGTACAGAGATTAGTTGTGAGCAAATATTACTTACAACTTGAAACTTACCTAAACTTGCACATTAGCTCTAAACAGACTTTTATCATTACCTGCCCACAAACGTGCCCAACGTTTAGCTGCCTTCGGGCCTTATAACCCTCTAAAACTTGTTAACAATGTTGTGGAAAAGTTCTTATGCCCGATTTCTTCACCTTGAGATATCTATCAGATAAGTATAACTATAAGTATAACCAATCAAACAACCGTAATTCAAATTCGAAATTTTCATATTTCATATAGTTATACTTATCTGATAGATATCTCAAAGTGAAGAAATCGGGCATAAGTGTGCAAACTTGCTGTGCATTAGTTTAAAAATTAATTATTAATTAATTAGTTATGTAAAAGTTAATTCATATAGTACTAAAAATATCTCACGGTGAAGAAATCGGACATAAGTAGTAGAAGGCAAGCTTACGTTATAAAACATATTTCCTTTTCCTTTACGCACCAGTAACTGCATTTGATTTGAATGAAGTTAAACAACAACATATTTTTAGAATTATATTCAATTTCTTGCTTATATTACTATATTAAAATATTGAATGCATTAATAAACACAGAAATTCTTCCTGGTTCTAATGTTGAAGTAAGATATTATAATGATCAATATTTAAATAAAATCTTAAAAAATTACTTACGACTTCATCCAATTCAAGCCCAAATGAAAAACACAACGTCTGGAATTCGTCATCGGCTACAATAAGGAAAAAGTGTAATTCAAATTTAAGGTTATTCGGCATTAACTTACTGTAAGTTTGTCCTAGTATTTTAAACAATGTATCTCTGGTTACTGTTAAGGTAGGCATTTTTTATAGCAAAATAATTTATTAAACAGGCAATATTATATGATCACAAATAAACACCACACTTCTACTTCCTTCCACGAGTATTAAAATAAGGAAAATTCGAATGTATATTACATCAGCCAAGTTATCTACGTTATCTGCTAACTCCACAGAACATATTATATTTACAATAGAAGGGAAACTCCCATGTTAAAATTGAAAATCAGCTTTCAGCGCCGCGACACCGCCTGGTCGCCAAGTAAAATAGTTCAGAAACCATAATAAATGGCTTTGTATAGAAATAGAATAACAAATAACATTGCAATCGGTTGCTTTCGGTACCTCGCGAAAATACGTCTCTATTCTTTACAACCTAAAAATGGGCACGTTCAGCGGGTGCCAACCGTTGAGTAATATCAGTAAAATCACTGGTAAAGCAGCTGGGTATGCTTTATGACAGCAGAAAGAATTCGGCTGAACGGTACGTTGAGTCATCAGTCCACATGTTGTCAAACTAAGAACTTTATTTAGTTGTAACCAAGGTTACACCTTGTTACAAGGTGTGACAAAGTCTTTCGTTAGTTAATGGTACATACGTATTAACACCATCTACTATAATAATTACTATTAGTTTAATTAAGTAAAATTCCACAATGTTCTTTTATTTTAATTTAAGTATTAAAATTAAAAAATTTAATTTATTGAATTAAAATCAGTAGATTGGTAATAAGATGTTATTATTGTCGATTATGGGTGAATTATTATCACCACTAACCACTAAATAATGTATGGTAATTTTAAATTCCATTTTCTAACCTCACAAAAAAACTTTCAAATTACCGCTGCCAAACAAATCACTAACAAAGGGCACGTTCAGCGGGTGCCAACCGTTGAGTAACATCAGTAAAGCAGCTGGGTATGCTTTATGACAGCAGAAAGAATTCGGCTGAATGGTACGTTGAGTCACCAGTATACCTGTTGTCAAACTAAGAACTTTATTTAGTTGTAACCAAGGTTACACCTTGTTACAAGGTGTCACAAAGTCTTTCGTTGGTTAATGGTACATACGTATTAGCACCATCTACTATAATAATTATTATTAGTTTAATTATGTAAAATTCCACAACGTTCTTTTATTTTAATTTAATTATTAAAATTAAAAAATTTAATTAATTGAATTAAAATCAGTAGATTGGTAATAAGATGTTATTATTGTCGATTATCATCACCACTAACCACTAAAAATAATGTGTAGTAATTTTAAATTCTATTTTCTAACCTCACAAAAAAACTTTCAAATTACCGCTGCCAAACAAATCACTAACAAAGCGTAGTTTATTTCTGCTGGGAAGTTTACTCAACTGTTGGGTTACAGCGTTTACCCAGCGTACCGTTCAGCCGGTACCGCTAGCTCAGCAACTCAACAGTTGGCACCAGCTGAACGTGCCCAAAGCGTAGTTGTTTATTTCTGCTGGGAAGTTTATTCAACTGTTGGGTTACAGCGTTTACGCAGCGTACCGTTCTGTGGTTGAGCCGGTACCGCTAGCTCAGCAACTCAGCTCAGCAGTTGGCACTGGCTGAACGTGCCCAATGATAACTGAACATAACCCAAACATAACCTATCATTTGAAACGATCTATTCTATGATTTGAACCGGTTGAAACCATTGAAACTTTGCGACGAAACATGTAAAACTCTAAGAGATGTTAATATAATTTAAGGGAATAAAACTTAGTAATTTCGATACCAAGAATTGAAAATATTGCGTAAGAAATCATGGGCGAAGTAGAAAATAATAGTATTTTTAATCCGTTATGTGAAAAAATCGGAGCGATAAATTTACACTTGCAGTTTTTACGGTGTGCTAATAGTGACAAAAGAAGTATACAAATAATTAATGAAATAAAAGAAACAATACATAATATTTCAGGAAATATAAATGCCCTTGAAGCTGTACTACATGAAAATAACAAATTGTATCATGAAATGAAATTTATTGGTAAATTAAATTAATTTTGTGTATGTAATATTATACTATATTATTAAGTCTAATGTTGTAGATGTCCATATATCTCATTTACTTGATAAAGTTGATCAAGTGCAACAAAATTGTTTAAACGTAAACTATCAAGAACATGATTCAAAAAATAATAATATGCTCGGCCAAGTAGAGCCTTCCTCTACTACTTCTTGTTCAAGCATTGACTTTTCTCCCATAGATACGAGTATACCTAAACCAATTTTCCGACGTAATTTAAAACCACAGTATTTATCATTTGGTGTGTCTTATATAAACGATGAAGATTTTAAAAATCTATCCAAGTAAGTGAATTTTTTTTTCCTACAACATATTAAATATTCTTGTTTGTTTTAAGATATATGGTTGGAAGATTAACTCTTAATATGGTTAATGATTTTATAGATATTGTCAATGACACATTTACAAAAAAATACTCAATTTTATCAAAAAGTAAGCAATATTTAAAAGCTGAAGAACTCAAACTTTATAATAAATATCAAAAGCAACAAGCGTTCGAATTAAAAGGTAATTTGAAATACTAAGGTATAAAAGCAAATAACTACATTAATAAACTCTTTCGTAATCACATACTTTGAGATATCTCAATAAACAGATATATTTTTACATAGTATTTAGGAACATAACGATGGCCAAATGCTAACACGTCGGAACCCACAACTTTTGAGATTTTGCTTTTATATTATTTTCGAACTATTTGTACATCTGCCGACCTAATTCTAAAAGATCGTAATCCTCAAACCAATAGAATAGCTTCAAATTTAAATTTTAAAATGTCATATATCATTTGGTGATATAGTAAACACAACTACTAATCGTATCTCACTGTAAAATTTTGTTTCGTGGGGTTACGACATGTTAGCATTTGGCTATCAATAAGGTGTTTCTGCTTTTATTGATTTAACATATTTAGAGTTACACATAAGAAAATGCATCTACTCAAAACAGTCAAAAGATAGTTACAAGTTAGATCACGTCTATCATCACTAGAGACCGGATTATATGCAATAGGGAACTCGATATCTGGTATGCGGCACCCAATTTTTGCATAATCACAAGATATTATATTTTGAGATTTTGCTTTTATATCATTTTCGAACTATTTGTACATTTCCCGACCTAATTCTAAAAGATCGTAAACCCCAAACCAATAGAAACGCTTCAAATTTAAATTTTAAAATGAGTAATCGTATGCTACTGTAAAATTTTGTTTCTGTGGGTTACGACATGTTATCATTAACCATCGATATTATAAATTATATGCGGCATACCAGATATTGGGTTCCCTATTGCATATAATCCGGTCTCTAATCATCACCATTAGTTAAAAATTAAATTCTAATTTATCATAATTTATTATTATATCGTTGTATGCCATAACAATGAATGCACATTTTAAACGCCAAATTCTGAATGTATAATATTAATCATTTACGCATAGCATAGCTACCAAAACTTGCTTTTTTGTGAATAATATGAAACCTTTTAAAGCTCTTGTTTACGACATAAGTACACATTTTTGGTTCTGGCAAAACTCAAATAATGTAAAATTTATATTTTACATTTCATATTTCCACATTCGTGGTTATGGCATAAGTGGGACGAAACGCGAAATACGATTGTATGGTAATTTTTATTAAAAGCTTTATATTAACTTATAATAATAATAATAATAATTATTGCCAAACCACCGCACACAAACAAGAAACTATTGTGTTAATTCCAAATATTCAATTTAAAATAAACTTTAATTAAATAAATTTTACCTTTGTAAATGGGAATGCAAAGTGTGCAAGATCAGCTGGGCTCACATGCGAAGCTATTCACACAAACTGCAATGCTTTAAAAAAAATTTATGTATTATTTTATTATATTGTTTATTAATAATAAAAATAATTAATAATTATTTTAATTATTTTTATTATTAATAAATAATATTATTATTAATTATTTACAACTACCAAATACAAGCAGCTTTTTTAATTTAATTCAAATATCTTCAAATATCGTCCAATTTTCCAAATAAATAAAAATCACTTATGTGAACTCAAAAACTTTATTTCGCCAATCTATTCAAAAAATCTCACAATTGAGACGCTAATGTAATTGTTTTACGAGACTTCCCGTAAAAAAAACCACAGTCGGTCACAGCGTAATGGCAAATGGCCCTCTTTTTGTTCCCAACCTCAATTTGTTGGCGCGAAAAGACGCGCAAATTCAAAATATTTACAAAACAAATTTTAAACGCACAAATAAAATATAAAATTCCGATTCATAAAATAAATTCAAAGTCACAAAATAGCATTCAATCTCAAAATAGATAAATTTTTTATTTAAAGTAAATTTACAATCTGTGAAAAACATCTAATAAATTGTATGACAGTAAACAAGAAAATGAAACAAGAAAACATTCCATTGAACATTTTCAATTTAAATCAACTCAAAAATTCTTTATCACTTAATCAAACGAGATGACAATAATAATATAATATGTATATTAATATGTTTTAATTTTGTTTCTATATTTAAGAAAAAAGTTTTCAATTTCTTCACTCTCCAGGATTACTTGTAGGTCTTGTTGAATTACATAATTTGGCACATACCATGGGGCATTTGCAATAACTCGAAGCACCTTGTTTTGGTATCTTTCTATGTTTGATGCACTAGCCTCTCCCCAAAGCTGGATTCCGTAAGTCCAAATGGGCTTCAATACAACTTTGTATATCAGGGCCCTGTTTCATAATGAAAATTTACTAATATTACAAGTTACAAGTAACTTTAAATACTCTTCAAATCGTTAATCTGAACAGCTAGCTGATTGGTTTTTGGTACTTAATGAAATAACCTATTCTAAAAGCTAACCAAAAATCATTCTCCACTATTTTTCAATAGTGGTAATATTTAACTTGTACTTTCGAACTAATAGTATTAGTACTATTATGAAACGCTGCCCAGTAGGTACCCTATTTTCCATTGTCAGTTGTAAATTTTTCCCCAACAACCAATACATCTGTCTAAGCTTCATTTCCAACTGTTTTTGCTTGGTAAAAATGTGTTTGCGCCATGTAAGCCTTCTATCTAAGTGCATAGGTACACAAGTATTTGGTTTCATTTACTTTGATCCTTCATTTTTTAAGTTTCAATATTAGTTAAATTGGTTTGGCGATTTTTAGAAGCTGTTGCAGGACTGATATGTGACGCAAGTATGACTGTGTCGTCGGCGAAGGTTTCTACTGTCGTTAATCTAGTGGTTGATTGGTATATTCTTCTCCATACTTCACCAAGAAGGTGAAGGTGATTATACCTTGTAGGTATAATCTTAATCTTTGGTAGTAATGGTGTGGCAAACACGCCTTAAGTTTGCATAACAAGTCCTCATGCCATACTTAGTCAAAAGCCTGACTCACGTCTGCTGAGCAATATCTAAAGTGGGTATTAATTTTTGAACTATTCTGTGTACTTATCCGATGGTACTATCCTGGGTTCTAAAACCTAACTGGAAAGACTAGGAAAGTATGTTAGTCTAAGGATCGCGTTGTAGCTATAAGTTAGCATTTTCAAACATTTAGGTGTCACTTGTTTGATCACCTTGCCATTGATTAAATCAAATACCTACTGACAATTTTTTAGAGCTACTTTCGGTCAGGATTACTTGTTTAACCTTATTGATTTTAAATTTTGTAATGAGAAATCCATCTGAAATTGTGTATTTAACTGGCGGTGTATTTCTTCATCTTTCTCCATGGGCGAAGTTGTTGCGAATGGTTTAAATACATTTGCTAGATGTTCTGGAAAAGCATAGTAGGCTTTTTCCTTATCACTTCCGTCCTAGCTTCCTTTATAATTTTTGATAGGTGGTATCATGTTTTGTGGACGTTGCAGTTTTCTAGTCACTTTCCAAAGTGAATAGTTATTTATTGCATTAGTAGACAAGCTGCTTAGATATTCTTGAAAGTCTTAATTTTTCAAGTTTAGAAGTGCTTTGAGTTGTTCGACTGCCTTATTAAGTTTAGTTTTATTTTGTACTGTTCTTGAAGCTTGTCATTGTTTACGAAGTTCGTTTTTCTGCAATCTTTTCTTTCATTATGTTTGGGCAACGTTCTTGGGTATACATTAAATGTGTTTTGGGGCAGTGGCGTAGCGTGGATTTCTGGTACGCGGGGGGCAAACCCTAAATTTGCCGCCCCCTATTTAAATTTGCCGCCTCCCTTTTTTCGCAATTATAAGCAAAAAAATATTTCTTATTTCAATTTATTGGATATTATTAAAAACAATCATAACAAAAAATTAAAATAAAAAAATTATAATTTTATTCTGCCGCCCTTCACAGAAGTGCCGTCAGGGGCATTGCCCCCCCCCACACGCTACGCTACTGTTTTGGGAATTGCTTCCCAAGCTGGCCTTTTAGTTAGATGTTCGACAGCAAATTATTCTTCTTCAGTTTTCAAACTTATTTGTAGGTCAATTTTCTCGTCTAATTATTTTACTTTGAAAAGTTCCCAATCTGTCTTCTTGATGTAGAGTGTTGGTTGTCTCTGTTGATGTAAGATTTGTGAATATAATGTTAATAACACAGGTGTATGATCAGATGCGAGATCCAGTGACGATTCTACTTTGCATTGTTTTACATTTATGTCTCTTAGGGCCGGTTCCACCAACTCTGATTAAATCGTTGTTTAACTAATCACGGTTAATGCTTAACCGTGATTAGTTGATCGACATTAACTTCAAAGCGTTCCACCAAGTATTTTATATTTATGATTAGTTAATCATGGTTAAATGCTTGAATTTCGTGTATACTCGGTTTTTCCTTGCAAAAACTCTTCTGGTTTTTCTATCTACTTTTAAATCTACGGGGTAATGTAAATTGCGCTCCAAAATAGTATTTGCGATTTTTTTTTCGGCTAACACCTCGTGCAAAAACTTTCCCACGCGGGATGAAAAGCAGCATCTTAGTCCCATGATGTATAATATACTATTTTTCTACACTTTAATAACTACTATAATAAAATGATGTTGAAACTTTAAAATGATATGATTAGTTTTTCATCTGTAAAAAAAATTACCAAAATATGACTCTTATTTCGGAGCGTCTAAATGGATTGCTCCCCTTAATATGCAAATAAGCAGTGATTTTGGGTGAGCAACAGTAGAAAGGTTAGAGTGATAATACAGGACCGGTGCCAGCCTTTTCGGCGCACGGTTTAACAATAATTATTTTGCCATTCCCTTAAACTTTTTCTCTTAAATTGACATCAATTTAATTTTTTAAATATAATTCATCAATTTTAAAGCCCTATTTTTAAATGGGTAATCTTTTAATTATAAAAGGATTATTAATTATTAGATTATATATTAAATGCTTCCAGCGAAAAGCATAAAAGTAGGTACTATTCATGGGCATTGCGAAGGGGGGGGGGGGCGAACCACTGGCTTTGGTAAAAAAATATAATATTTCACAATTGCAATCTAAATATTCAAAGACATAGGTTAGCTTTTATTTTATGCTGTGTTTTTGCAAAATTACTTCCTTTAGTTTTTATTTATTAGCTACTTCTTCTTCAAGTGCCTATCCGATTCCGGATGTATGGCTATCATTTCGACTTATTTAACCCTTATGTGCACACCCGGGTACCCGGGTCTCAAAATCCTTCCAGATCTTCGTGATTTGACCTTTTTCCAATCGAATTATGCTACCAGATATTTTTGTGGACATTATTAACAATAACAATTTCAACGTTAATTAAATCAGCACTCCTGACACACCCGGGTACCCCTGTATAAAAATACATTATTTGAGTAGAATTCCTCTGTTATTATGCAGTTAAATTATTTATTCAATGTAATAATATATAATATATAAAGGATTATGAAATAAATAATAACAGATCATTATGATGTGAAAAAATGTATTTAAACTTTAAAGTTAACAAAGAAACAATTTAACATATATTCAGGGTACTCTTTACATTTAGTCAAAGTCACCGCATGGTCATCGCATATGGACTTTTCATAAGCAGCACAGCTTTTCTAAGCTTCTTACATCTTTTGATGGTTTGTTTATAATTAGACACGACTCTGTTATTTTTACTCTATCTGTTTGATTCTGCACAGGCTGAGGCACCGACGGAATTTTGTGAGGAGGCAAAACTCACCTATCAAAAATAGTTTATCGCCAACTTGCATGAATGGATACAAATACCTTTTCCCTCGGGGGAGGGGGAACTAATGATACTTTCAGGGGGCATTTTTTTTATTGTGTTTTTATTAAAATAGAAAGAACCAAAAATATATGTTTAGGTTAAATTTTGGTTTAATTTTAAAATGTAATGTTTCGTTTTATGTATATTTAAAATTATTATTTAAATTTTTTACATGCTTTACATTACAAATTTTCCGGGGGACATTTTGTAGTCTCCGGGGGGGGGCGGGGCATTGTCCCCAGGTACCCCTTGGATTCACACACATTTTCCTTGGGGTCTATTTCGTAATGAAAATCCACTAATATTACAAAACACTTTCCAAATAATTAATGCGATCAGCTAGCTTGCTTGGTTTTTGTTACATATTACTGAAATAAGCTGTTCTAAAACCATAACATAAAATTGTCTTTCGATGTTATTCATTAGTAATAATAATAATCAACTTGTACTTTATGTAATATATTAAGTAATATAAATAGAATTATCAATATTGAGCTACAGGACAAAAAATAAAACACAAGTTTAAACGAGCTTGATAACGAAAAAGACATTTTTCGAAAATTATGAAACGGGATCCAAGTAACTGTGTAGGTATAGCCCCCTTTTTTTTTCTTGCTTTTACATTTCGGAAGAGCTGGTATTCCCAAATTCCCTGTATGGTGAAAATGTCTATTGCGCATAGACGCTATCAGTTTTAGTTTTTTTTCTCCGTTTTTTCGCTTATTTTTCAGAATTTTTGAAAAACCCAAATAGAATATAAAAATTTACCGCAAGTGAAAGCTGTGCACCAAATTTCAGCTTTCTAGGACGGACATAGGGAAGTTGGTTAAATAAAAGCTTTTAAGAAGGATTTTTTTTAATTCAAAGTTTTTTTGGTTAACTAATTTAAACTGTATAATATCTGGGTAAGGTCATAAGAGTCTAATTTAACATACAGATGTCTATAAGACCAGTTGCTGCTACACAGAAAATGAAAAATAGGTGGAATATGTAGGTTGGTACCCTGGTACCCCGGGTGTGTAACAACGTAGGTAATTCCGGGTGTGCACGTAAGGGTTAATCCGAGATGATGTACTAGGAAATTTTTATGTATGGGGTGGTTTCCCGTTACCTTCCCCATAAGCCCAGAGATCGAACATAGGCTTTAGATTACAGCAGTGTAGTGTAGTCGGCGCGACCAAGCTTTGATCTTCGGTTTACCGCTTCGTAGCCCGTCGATTTAAGCTTTACACCACACTGTGGTCTTAGCTACTAGGCTTGTTTATTTTCATATTGTGAACCGTTTTTCTCTTTGACAGAATATATTTTTTATTTTATAAAAATTAATAGTTTTTTACATAAATTATTTTCCAATAGCGTTTAAAAAAATTCGCCCCCCCCCCTGCACTTTTTGGAAGCGACGTCCTTGGTACTATTCCAAAAAACATTGAAGAAGTACATGACAAGAACGGATATGGAAATTATAATTAGCAGAGATGAAAATTTTCTGGTTACAAACGATCGCAATTCTCATATTATAATATTTTCGTACCACAAAAATTAAGTGGGCGGTATCGGAAGCAATATTTATGGATGGTATATATTTGACTATATTGTACCAAATTTTTCACGCAATTATTTACCTTTTTTTTGAAAAAAAATTGAAATTGAATTGAAAATTGTTTTAGACAAAATATTATGCTCCCTGGATTGCAGCTTATTTATGGACGACAGTTTTTGCTAATAAATTAATTTTTTTGTCAAGTTGAAATTTTTCATCTATTTATGTATAATAATTTTGTATAACTTAGAAAAAAAAAAGTTCTTAATGTTAATCTATTAAATAAAATATTTAATTTATTAAAATTAATACCGTAGTACCCACCCACATTTGCGCAATTGACATTTCGGATTACTGCCGACCTTTTTGCTCGGAGCGCATTTCACACTTTTTTTTTACCTGACTGCGCGACGCAAAGAAGGGTTATGTGTTTAACAGCCTATGCGAAGGTTGCCTTTTAAGTTTTGGGAATGGAGTACAAGTACAAATATTTTTTTATCTAAATTGGTTTTATAATTAAAAAAAATCTTTTTCATGCAGATCAATACACTTTTGGATTTTTTTAAAACAAATTTTGAAGCTCTTTTTCCACTCCAATTAAAGTACCTCCAAAACATGCATTTTGAACGCTTCAATCGCTTCTTCAATCGGCTGGTGTTTAGTTTTGGGCTCATACGCGTAAGTCTACGATTCCTCACTTGTTACAATGTCATCCATCACGATTTGAAGCACAAAGTTTTCCGATTGAATTTGATAGTAAATTTTCCGTTCTATAAATTCGTAATTTTATTTTTTGGATTGAGTGAGTAACTTTGAAGAAATGAAGGGTGAAAGTCGATAGTCGTAAATCTTGGATTGTTTTTTTATCAATTATAAATGATGCCAAAAAATTGAGCCGATACATTTTAATATGTTCATAAGGGAACCTTTAGCTACCGATTGGTGTAACTTTATTAATTATTTTAATAGTTAATTATTAATGATTGAAAATCTTATTTCTAACATAGAGCTTTATAGAGAAGCAGCATTTTGTTGTGTTTAAAATTATAATAACTATATTATTAAAGTAGATACCACATAATAAATAATTTCTTAAAATATTCTTCAAACTATGCAGTTTATGTAATTGCATTAAAAAAATGATATTGACGAACGTTAAAATTAATTATTAATTATTTTAAAATATAAACAGTTCATGGGGGTTCCCCACTAACAAAATTAAGGGGTCTGCCCCCTTGCAAATTTAAAAAAATCGATTTTTTTTATTACGTTTTCTGCAAGTAAACGTAAAAGGCTACAATCTCATCTGAAAATGTTCAATATGGGCCTGGAATAGATGACTCAATATAAGTTGCAAATTAATATTTTATTGTAGAGTAAACCTATCTTAAAACTTCAATCGCGTTTATCTCGAAATTATATTTTCAACATCGGTGACCACGATATATTGAACTACTGTATCGATTTGTTTCAAATTTCATAGAGTTATTGTAGATATCAAAAACTAGTCCTTGAACGAAGGAATTTGTTTTTCGATGTATAGTTTTGATTTTATTGGCAATAAAGGAGTCATATTTTCATCAAAAATTGACAAATTATTTTTCAACGCGTGCCATTTTGTCCTAAATTGATATTTTGAAAAACCTTTTGTTCTAGGACTAAATAATTTAATAGGTATATTGTATAAATTTTTTTGAATTTCTGATTTCCGATGATCCATATTCGAGCAGCAGTGGTCACCGCAAAACATGTTTTTGGAAAGAACCTTCGGGAGAATGGCCATAACTTTTTTGTTTGAAAATATATTTTATTGAAAAAATTATATTATTTACGTAAAAACTTCCTGTTTTTTCATATCCTTAAAAAAGTTTTCCAGTTCTTTAAAAATAATTCTCCAAGATCACGGATTTTTTGTACGTCTAACTGGGCATGACCCCTTAAATCTCACTTATATCATAAATAGTTATTTTCTTTGATTGACTTTATCATTTTGAAACGGAGTATACTATCCGCTTTTTGTCTGTAATTTCAAACAGGCATTTCCTAGGTGCATTATGGTTGTGTGAATATTGCGGATCGGGTACTATTCGGCGCAGCCGTTTCGACGCAACCGTTTCGACACAAAACCGGTTCGGCGCAAGTACAACTTGGCGCGAGTCCAGTTCGGCGCAAGTACTATTTGGTGTGAGTCCCGATCGGCGCAAGTACAGTTCGGCGCAATTACTATTTGGCGCAGACTTGATTCGGCGCGAGTTCAGTTCGTCGCAAACTCGTTTCGGCGTGAGTCCAGATCGGCGCGGGTATAGTTACTATAGTTTTAATCTTGCTCTAATTTGATTTAAAAAAATAAATTTTATTAAAGAAATAAATAAACAAAACAATAATCCTAAAAAAACGAATTAAAAAGAAATTATTCGCGCATAGCAAAATTATGCGCTAATCCACGAAAAAATCGATGATATCGCGGTTATCAAAATCCTTCACCAGTGTTGCGATTCTTATGTCCAGATCTCTGTATTTTTTTTATAGTTTTAATGGTGGAGGATTTCCAGCAACAAGTCGCTCATAAGCTACATCTTGCCGTGTTTGAATTTTTTTTAACCCAATAATGAATTGCCATATAGTGGGATGTGTCATTCCTAATTCAGCCTGAATTCGTCTATTGCCAGCTTCAGCATGGTTGTTAGTTCGGTTGAAATTGTTTAAAGTGCGTGTATATAAATTCAACATATCTTGCGAAAATAATTGCTGCCTTCTATTCTGTACACCCACATAGTTTTCTTCAAACCATTCCAAAATAGGTTGTAAAGCAACCGGCAATTCTGTTGCTAATCTTTCTACAGCCCGATGTAAATGCTGGGGAGGTACGAATGCTATGGAAATTATCATTCGTGCTTTCAATGCAAATTCATCATCGTTAGCGTAATTCCTTCTTAAACCTATACTGGCCAAATGCTTATGCATATTTTGAGAAAGATGAAAAAAACATCCATGTATGCTCACCTCCATTGGTTTGTTTATAGTCAGGACTGTATCCCCTACTACTAATGCTAACATATACCGGGTGCTGAATGAGTTAGCCGAACATAGGAAATTAACATAAATGAAATTTCAAAAGCATTTTTTGACTTTTTAAGTAAAATAATGAAATAATTTGGGAAGCAGGAATTTGTATAAATACTCATTCAGCACCCGGTATAGTAAAAAATTTACTATAATTAAAAGGCAGGTGTAAAAGGCTGAACTGTACTCGCGCCGAACTGAACTCGCGCCGAACTGCACTCGCGTCGAACTGTACTCGCGCCGATCTGTACTCGCGCCGAACTGCACTCGCGCCGATCTGTAGTCGCGCCGAACTGTACTTACGCCGAACGGAACTCGCGCCGTATCTGCGGAACTGCGGCGAAACGGCTACGCCGAATTGGACCGTTCCCGAATATTGCTTCTGTTACATACATAGAAAATTGTTTTAAAATAAACAATTTTAACAAAATAATAAATTAAAGTTCTTAATAATAATTTGTTATAAGGTTATAACTTATAAGTAAGTAGTAATAGTATTGCATTTTTTTATAGGTAAACATTTTGTTACTGAAGAAGATATTGCTAGGGAATGCAATCGCACTTCATTGGATAAAAAAACTTCTAATTATTTGACAATTTTAAGGCACACTAAAAAGTTGTTACGAGATTCTATTAATGGTTTGGTAGTGTATATTATATCTAATGTCGATTAGTTTGTTTAAAATGTGGAAAAACATATTTTTGTTAAAAATTTAAATAAATAAAATTAAAAATTTTTGTTTTCGTGCAAATTTATTTTGTAAATAATATATTACTTTATAGAGGTATCTAATTATGGTATAGGTAAAATATAACGTAATAATATTTCTTTTCGGAAGTCGTCATTGAAACAACATTTCCCTGCTTATGTATGCGCAGGAAAATTGTATTTCCCTGAAAATAAGTAGTTTTTAACTATGGATTCAACGAATTAACAAACTTGATTTTTGCTCACTTTAAAAATGCTGTTCAATTAGTGTTTTAAAATTTCGGTTTTTTAATGATTTTCGGAAAAATTTAATACAAAACATGTCTGGGAAATGTCTCACTTTATTTAGGAATCCTAATACATAAAATCCCAGCATGCTGGTGCCCCAACGTGTCATTTTTTGGTGAAAAAAGAAACACTTTGATTGATCGATTTTTTTACCAACCGAAAAATCCTAATACATAAAATCCCAGCACTCTGCTCCTGCTCCAGCGTGTCATTTTTTGGTGAAAAAAGAAACTTAGTTCTTAATGAACTAATTTCACCGAAGACAATATGGAGGCCGTTGCAGAAAAGGAAGTTACACGCGATACATACTAACCTGACTGCATGGTTTAAATTAAATCAGGAAGATGGAAATGCTGGAAAGCATTTGTATATCGATATTCCACAATATTATGTATTTGACGAGAAAGAACGTAAGTGCGGAAGCTTCGACAAAGGGGTAAGGAAAAACGGATTGGGCGTATGTACTAGATAAGAATGTACTAGAAGACGCTAGTGCAAATGTTAAATTCTCCAAATTGAATGATATAATTACAAATGGTATCGCAACATGCTTTAAGGAGAGAAATCAATCACAGTCAATTACTGGCGAGTTGCCTTCGTCAAATATCGATCCTATCGATTATTTAAGAGGAAATGTTAGTACCCTTTTGTAGCTACATTTTTTCTATAGCCATCTGTAGTCATCTGCATGACACCCAGACGCAGCAGTTGGGGAGGAGCAAAGGTTGTAGAGAGGTGATCGTTTCCAACCCCAATCTTCGGCATTTTTCTCAACCCTAAACCTGAGCTGTGTAGTTTCAGCGGCTGATGGTGTTAGTGTAGCTATTTTTGATGAAGTCTTGCTTTCTGCTTTCTTATAGTTTGTAACGTGCCAAAAGACGTTTTGACTTTAGCATCAGTTATCCGAAGAATGGTTTTTATATACCCGTTTGTGTTTCGATTTGCCATGGTTGGTTTTTCTCACAAGAGGCGTTTCCTTGTGAATGTGTTTGCACCTGGTAGATCGGAATTGATTTCAAATTGGAGAACCGGTGTAGCCGGGAATTTTTACCCCCTTTTATTTTACCCTTTTTTTTTAGTATTTTATAGGTAAATTAGAATTTTTATATCTGTTTATGTATCAAATTCCATAATATTTTACTGCGAAATGTTAAAACATCTATCTCAGATATTTGAAGAATAAAATAGGATAATTTAAAAGTTTAACACATTTATTTAAATATTACATTTTTTTATACACTTCTTTTTACCGAAATTACTACTTCAAAATGATTTGAATTTTTATGGTTCAAATATATTGCCAGATTTTTGTAATTAGGTTCATCGGAAAGGTGCATTGAACTTGGAAACCTTAGCCATGCAGGATTTTTTGAAATTTGAGTAAACGAATATATATCGGCTCCTATGAGTGCTGCAGTGAAAAGCATCTCAACATCTGTTGCCCAAATTGCATTGTTGTCCATTTTCGAGATATCCATGTAATTCTCAACACCAGAAAACAGATCAACTTCTTGTTTTTGAGTTTTCATAAATTCAGTAATTATCTTTCGTACTTCCTTGTGCTGATCTTCACTTCCGGTAATGCATAACGATATGCATCTAAAAAAGCAGTTACTGTCTGCCTCGACGTCTATAATAGTGTGATGAAATATTCTGCTTTTTGTCCCTTCTTGATAATTAGGTCATCCGGGTTCGTAGTTGCATTGAAACGCTTTAGGTTTGGAATAGTTCAGTTTATTTTAACTGGTTCGATTTACATTTGCCAATAAAACTAAGACTAAACTAAAAACTAGACAAAATAAGATTATACTTGCTATTTATTGACCCCGGCCAATATACTGTGATCAGCAGCAAATGGTCATTGTCACTAAACAGGTCGTCTGCAATGAAATATGTGACGCGACGCTTATCAAGCAAATTACATTACATTGACTCCGGATATCAACAATAAAATGCAACATACTTAAGGCACGTTTCACACCACATATAGCATTTTTAAGTTATATCACAGTGAGGCGAATGGAGCAACGAATTTTTTGTTTTTGCAAAGTCGGAATTCTTGTCAAATGAAAGTCCAAGCTTCTCACAAAGTCGTTTTTGCCAAATATTATTTATGGGACAGAAACGAAATTTTGATTTTTCCGTAATGCAATTAATTTCTTCCACAGATGATTCATGTTCTTCATTTTTGCCATTTTTTTCTTGAGATCCGTTGTCGTGGTAATGTTTTAAATTACTGATAGGATATCCTGTTTTCAAAGATTTTCCCACTTTCGACTGTAAAATGCAGTTGCCATTGCTCAGAATTTTCTCAATGGCGTACGGTCCTGTATAGGGTGCTTTTGCCCAACCACCTTTGCGATCTCGTCTCTCATCTCGTCTACAATTTCGTACCAGTACCAATTCTCCAACTTTAAATTTCACTGCATTTGCACGGCGCTTATCGGCGATATAAAATTTATATCCCAAATTAATTAATCCAAATAGATATCAAAATATCAAGAAAGCCAGAATTGACAAAATGAAGCATTATTACGATCAAGGGGCGCGACCACTAGAAAACGTGGAAAAAGAAGAAATAATAAGGTTTAAGAAAAACCCTACGGATGTATGGATTCAAGGTAAATTAAAAGAAGAAATCAATCCAAGGTCATTCAACATAGAAACACCTGAAGGACAGATATTCAGAAGAAATAGAGAATACATACTAAAAACGAATGAGAAAAAGAGAGATAAAAATGATAACAACAACGATTGAAAAATTGAAAGAAAGATTGAAAGTTGTTGCGTTCATATTCACTACACCTCAAAGTAAATTTTTCGTTACCATAATAGTTAAAATCGAATTATTGCACGAATTTTCTGACGCCTTCATTAATAATTTCGAATTCGTTGAAAATATTTTAAATATTTAAAAACATTTTGTATAAATAAATAATAATTATTTTAATTTTTATTATTATAAATAACTAATTTTGTATAAAATATAAAAAAATATTAATATTTTATTAATAATCGAATTTGATACATAAACAGTAATAAAAATTCTGATTTACCTATAAAATTTCTTAAGGGGGTAAAAATTCACTGAGGTTATTTTGAACTTTTTCAACTTTTCCCCGGTAAAAATTCTCTAGGGAAATTTTCAGTAAAAAATTCCAGTAAAAAATGATTGTACCCCCGTACAATTTCCTAGGGAATTTTTACCGGGGGGTAAAATTTCACTAGGGAATTTTTACCGGGGAGTAAAATTTCACGGGGGTAAATATTCCCGGTTACACCGGACTTCGTGAATTTTTTGTTTTGATGTTTCACTACCGTTTCAATTCCGGGCGTGGATTTACGTTTTTTTTATTTGGGATGGTATACCTCGATTTCAAGCGGATGATTTGATTTTTATGAAGATGTTTCAGTAGAAATTAATTGAGTTTGCAATCACACTTTCTCGGTTGACGAGTATTGGAACTGGCAAGCGGTTGATTTTTTTAATGAGTATTTTGTGTTATATATTTTGTAGACTTTCATTCTTGGATGGTAGACCAATAGAATGATCAAGTAAATGTTATTGAATTTGAAAGGTCCTGACGAAGGAAAGACAATTGCCGAGTCGTGAAGTTGGTAGTACTGCATTCAGGGTAAGTCTCATAGAGATGCATATACTTGTTTTAAATGATGCTGTATGCCAGGTTCTATTTGTAAGTCAATTATCCCGAGATAATGAAATTCGGTGTGCAATTAATCTTTGCTGGGCATAACTTCTTTTTGTTGAGTTATCCTCTTCAGGGATACTCAACTGTGTTTTTTTTTACTTGACTGAATCTACCCCTCAGGTGGATGTCAGTTCTTTAGTTTTGTATTTTTTTTATTTTTGTTTTCTAGTTCGTAATCCTCAATTACGTACTAGCTTTACTTGATCCTTATGTGTATGTTTTATGTTTTGTTTTGATTAGTGAATTAATTAAACTTGTCGACATCTTTTATTTCTATCTGTGTTAATGCAATAAATCGACTCTTGCTTTCTTTTTAGTTTTATTTCTATTAGCTGCCGTCCACATTAATATCGGTATTTTTCATTTAGCTGAGTTTAGATTTGATTATGAAGAACTTTTTGTTACGAACCCACGATGTTTTTCGAAACACCCACGCTCTCGAGAACTGCTTTTTAAATAACACAACTAGCTAACGCGTACAGTTCATCTACGGTTAAGCAAGTGGCAGATGTAGTGGAATTTTGAGCAATACCTAGTCGGGACATAAGTTCTGTTACACAGTATTAATTAAATTTTTAATGTTTCAAAATAATAAATTCAATTATGATATATATGTACTTATGGTGACCATAATATTTTCACGAAAAAAAAGTACAGAGCGTGAATACCTAAAAAAAAAAAAAAGGTCAACGACACCTAAAACTATGACCCTTACCAGGAATATATCCTCCTAACCTCTGACCTTTTCTTGCCGTTGACTTTTTTTTAGGTGTTCACCTTTTCTTTTCGTGAAAATAATATAGTCACCAGAAGTAAAGAAGCCTTTTTCAATGTTTTCAAGTCAATCGAAAAAATAAGTACATTTGTATGTACTTCGAGAAGTTTTAAAGTACATAGGACATCGTTCCAAAAAAGAGTACTGTCCTACTAAAATAAGTACATATGGTCACCATATATATACTGCTTTATTACTTGATATATAAAGAATACATTTTTAATATATTTACTCAAAATGTCCTCCTTTAGCCTTTACACAAGCCTTTAAACGCCGTGGCCAATCATCAATTGCGGCACGGACGACTTGTAACGGTATCGATGCTGCTGCTTTCACCAAATCCCGCTTCAGAAGCTCGATATTTTTATGAGGCTTACTACAAGCCATGTTTTCAAGAACTGACCACAATTTATAATCCAAAGGATTCAGATCAGGACTTCCAGAAGGCCATTGTTCTGCTGCAATAAACGCAGGTAAATTTTCTGCTAGCCACCTTTGGGTTGTCTTAGCTTTGTGTGCTGGTGCAGAGTCTTGTTTGGAAAACCCAATGGTTTCCTTGAAAGCACTGGCGTACCTAGAGCTTTTGCCGCCCGGGGCGGTCTTAAATTTTGCCGCCCCCTACCCCCCCTCATATAAATATTACTACATATAAATATAATATAAAAAAATGTATTTGATAAAAAAAAATTAAAATTTAATAAAAACTTAAATATTTATTTTTCTTGTCTTCTTATTTGCAAAATCTCGAATGATATCGTCAAAATTTATAACATCCGTTAGTTCTTTTTCTATTGAAAGTATTGCTAAATTTCGCAATCTCGAATCACTCATTGTGGAACGAAGATAATTTTTAATTAATTTTAATTTGGAAAAGCTCCGTTCACAACTAGCGACACTGATGGCTATTGTTAAAAAAATTCTTAACAATATTACTATGTTGGGAACACAGTTTTCCAACCTATACTTTTGAATAAAAATTAATAGCTCAAGAGGCCCTTGCTCGTTTTCCCAAAGTTTTGTTTCTTCTTGTAGACCAGGTACAGACATAAAATTCTGAATTCTTTTTCTTTCAATATGGAACTGTTCTTCGTCAATGTCAACAAAGTGATTCATTTGACATTCAAAATTGTCGTTCAAAAGATTTGATGGTATTAAACACGAATACTTCTCTGCAAGGACATGGAGTTGCTCAAAACGCACCGTTATTTCCTGGATAACTCGATCCAATGACGAAAACATTTCTCTTCGTATTTCTTCTTCTAGAGATAGTCCCACGTCTCGCGAATTTTCACCACTCATCATTTTTTTCTTTCTAACTCGACGCTCAGTGGATATTCCCAACTCTTCACAAATTTGTTTGCTTGTTGTAACTGCGTTTTGCACTAACGTGTCCCTTTGTCCATTGAAATACAATTTTAAAGAATTCAGTTTTAAAGTACATTGATAGATATTTAACCCCTTGGTTTGCAAGTATTGTTGCGTGTCGTTAATTTCCACAAGGACGGGTGTAGCATTACCTTTGCATTTTGATCTCCAACCAAAAATTTGAGTAGAAGGCGATGACAGAGAAACGTCGAATGAGAAAAAATTATTATTGAAAAAATCGTGAACCTACGCGAACGAATTAGTGGTATATTTTTGGAAAGTGCTGAATCGAAAAGTTTTCGATCTCACATATATTTGTTAACAATTGTTAGTGTTACTAACGTTTGAATTTAATATTACCAATTTGGACCCATTTTTGAAAATTTTGGATTATTTGATTACCTGGACCCACGAAACAAGATTGGAAAACGAATTTGAAGCTGCCGATAATTATTTAACCAGCCCAGCAGTTTTTTTTGGGGCGGTTTTAACATTTTTTTGGATTTTATTGTCAAGTTGGAAGATTTCCACTCGCAAAACCGTTGCAGTGTATCTGTGAATTTTGTTGCATTTCAGTCACTAGAGACTGGGTGGTAGTTTGTTTATAAATAATTAAGCGTGTTTCGGTTTGTTATTGTTTGCAGATCTTTCCATATAGTTAGCCGCAGGATCGAAAGCATCCTTCTTGTTCAAAGGAAATCCTGGTAGCTGCTGGTTTATCTGGCCACGGAATCCTGCGTGTAGATTTTGATGGTTACGATTGTGGAGGGGTAAGTAACATTAACCTACTAAAATAACGCTTTATTAGTTATTATACAAAGTTCCCACTTGTCTATTGAAAAATATTCAAGTGGCACCTTCGTTTCTTTGCCTGATTTGTAGCATTTTTGTTGGTAGACTGCTCTACGGGTTTGTGAGTGAGTGGATTTTCTAACCATTTGCGTTTTCTTTTATCTTTGTTATATTTTTTTTTATTTTTTAAATCCCTTCAGGCCATCTTGTTTGTTTACTGCTTAGACAGTTTTTTTTTCTTTTGTATTGTTATTTTTATTTGTTACGTTTGTTGTTTTCTTTTTCTTGTTCTTTCTCTATGTCAACGAGATAAAAATTTCATTTCTTTTACTTTTGTGTTTTATTTTCGTTGGCTGGCGTCCAGCGGTATCTCCATTTTTTATTTTCAGGTGGTTGTTTTACAGTAGCGCAAAAGAACTCACGAATCGTGACAACGAACCCTGCTCTCGGCCTGTAAATCGAAAAGATTAAAGCTTAGCTGTGCGGTTATCCATCTACCGCCAACAAAGGGGCATCTGAGCACGCACTTCATTACCATCAAAGGGTGTTACACGGGTTCCCATAAATTGAGGTAGCACAGAAAAGCAAAGGATTCCATTGCTTGGGATAATATTCCAGCGTCTGATCTGGTTTTAATATTTTCTTCTTGAGATGTCAATTGTTCCAAAGTATTTAAAATGTTTAAGAAATGTTTTTTTACAATACTCACCGCTTCTCCTCTTGAACTCCAACGAGTTTCTACACTGCGCTTAATACCTTGACCAGTAACAGATAGTAAAATAGCCCATCGATGAGTAGAAGACGAAAAAAATGAATACAACCGTTCGATGGTCCCAAAAAATGTTATGGAATTTACAGCAGTAGAAGCTGCATGTATACATGCCAAGTTTAAAGAATGATTTGTACACGCTACAAATTCTGCATTTGGATTTTTTTGTTTAATGCGACTTTGAACACCAGACAGCTTTCCTGCCATTACCGCTGCATTATCGTAAGCCTGGCCTCTGCAATTTTGTATATCTAATCCGTCATTTTCTAATTTCGATAGAATCATATTTGTGGTTTCTTCAGTAGTCTTCCCTTTAGTTTCTATAAAATCAATAAACGATTCTACAACTTTCACGTCTCTTCCGTCAATAACGACATATCTAATAATTTGACTGGTTTGATCTTTGTGAGAAACATCTGGAGTGCTGTCAAACATCATACAAAAATATTTAGCTTGCTTTATTTGGTCAACTATTGTTTTTCTCACTTTGTTTCCTAATAGATCTATGAATTCGTTCTGAATCTTTGGTGACAAGTAAGTGGTACTATATTTATTCCCCATCTTAATTTTTAGTACATGCTCACATAATACTGGGTCGTATTTAGCCATCAAGTCAACGAGCTCCAAAAAGTTTCCTCTATTTTCTATTGAATTAATGTCTTCCTGATGAACTCCTTCACGGTGACCTCGGAACGCCAAATTTTGTTTTGCCAAGAATCTAATTATGTCAAGTATTCGTTTTAGAATTTCCCTCCAGTTTGTTGTTTCCTTTTCAATATTTTGTTGTTCTAATCTGTCAATAGTTGCGCCATGTCCAAGTCTGATTTCGAATTCCTTCCATTTGGTAAATGATTGAATATGTTATTGACTCGATTCGTGTTGAGATATTTTAGGATTCAGTTTCCACCACTTTGTAAATCCATTTTCCGAGTTAAAACTTGATTGACAGTTATTTGAGAAAAGTTTACAGCAAAAGCAGTAAATACTTTTATTCGATGGAGAGTACACCATCCACGATCTTAACATCTTTTCACCATTTGACATAGTTTGAAAAAACCAGTCGCGAGTAAGTTTTCTAATTTCGCCCTTGGCTACCTTACCAGGACGAACTACTCCTTCACTGAAATCGGAATCTAAATTTTGGATTTCAAACGGGCCTTGACATACTAGAAAGGCTCTTGTTTTGTTTCAATGCTGCTAGGCCATAGTCCAATATCTTTCAAGGAAGTACAGGATGAGGATATAGGTTGCTCAGAACACTCTTCATCAGAACATGATGAAACATCTACTTCTTCGCCAGTACTTGAAGCTGGTATTTCTTCTTTTTCAACATTCGATGAAGTTTCATTACCGAATACAGAGGAGTCTTTCAGTAATCCATCTTCTTCGCCAGTATTTGAGACATGTTCTTCCTCTTCAACAACATTAGAAGAAGTTTTTTCACGAGATACAGAAACGTATTTCAGTAGAGCTCCAGCGTTACTATTCTGGATTTCCTCTCTAGCTTTCTTTTTCTTTCTAAATGAAGCTCCGCTTTCCTTTGTTCGTTTCATGATTTAATTCTATTTAATTTTCGATTAATGCAGTATTTCTATTTTTTTATATAATTATTTTGTTTAAACACCTAATACAATCCTCCTTATATAGTATTGATGCAGTAATATAGTATATAATATAGTAATATAGTAGTATAGTATATACATAATATAGTTATAAAATAGCATGTTATCTTTACCTGATTGGTTAAACTAAGTCGATGTATATTATACAGTGTAAATAGGTAACTGGCTTTTTTAATAATTATTATAATCATTGATTCTTATATTATTCAAAAAAAATAAAAATGTTTAAAAAAAAATTATTTTTTTGAAATATTTTTTTCTACATTTTTTTAAATTTTTATAAAAATATTTTTGTAAATGCCGCCCCTAAAAATGTGCCGCCCGGGGCGGTCCGCCCCTACCGCCCCCCCCTAGGTACGCCAGTGCTTGAAAGAGAGAGTCGTTAAGAGGCTTTACCACGTCTTCTAACATTTCTTGGTAAATTGGTGCCGATGTTTTAACGCCTTTTTCACAAAAGTGAAGTTGAGTAACCCCTTCTTAGGATACACCCCACCAAACCATCACAGATGCTGGATAATGGCCTCTTTGAACCCTCGGAATTTTTTCTGCCGCTTCTTTAGAGCTGTGAGCATAAACACGATCGTTTTGCTTATTAAATTTTTCTTCGACGGTAAATTTTTTTTCATCGGTAAACAAAATATTTTTAAAATTATTATTACCGTGCCTCCTTAATAGGGTTTTCGATCTCTCGTGCCTAATTTTTTTTAAAGCTGTTGTTAACCTTTGTCCTGTTGCTCTACGAAAAGCCCCAAGTTTTAGGTCCTGCCTCAATACGCGAGACACGCTTTTTTTTGAAATTTGCATCTCCACAGCAATAATTTTTTGTTTTCGCAGAGGATTTCGTCGTATTCTTTCACGCACTGCTTTAATCACTCGTGGAGTTCTTATGGTACGAGGACGTCCACTTCTTTTTCTGTCAGCTATTGCATTTGTATCGGTAAACCGTTTTATAGCACGACTTACAAACATTTTTGAAATTTTTAACGGCTTTAGCAATTTTAAAATTTCACTATTTGATACACCACATTTATGTAACGCAATAACTGCTATCCGATTTTCTTTCACACCCCAATCCATGTTGCTGGTTGAACTCAAAAATTTTAACTATAGTCTGTACAAGTTGCCAAAAGAAAGGGCTTTCTAAATATGTAATTGTTTTCCACTCTCTGTAATCTTAAGCTGTAAAATCTAACGGTTCTTTACAGGTAACAGAATTTATGTCCCGACTAGGTATACGCTACAAATTAATGTACCGGTTTATCAACGGTTCAGTCCTTCTTGTGTAGCCGTACACGTTGACTAGGAATCTTTCCTCTGCTGCTGCAATGCTTTCTGGAGTTGCATCAGGGTTTTTGAACACACTTACAACATCGGCAAAGTGGGGGTTTTTGGTGAGAGTTTTTACAAACTTCAATTTCCCGTGGGTGTAAGGTGCCGAAGTTGTATCACACCCACTCATTGCGTCAAGAAACCTGATGTGTTCTTTAATGGCTTGTTCAGAACGTGCAGAGGAGAGTAGGTGGTTGGATGAACTTTTCCCTTTTCTACGGTTTCGGGAAGAATTCGTATTCTCGTTGGCAAAGACCCGTGAGGATGACCAACAGGTCGATGTCCTCTCCAACCACCACCGCAGTTTCACTACGTTCAGCCAAGGGCAGATCCGAGCTGCAGCGCGGTTAATCCCGAATCGGATTAAAAAAAAGGTCAACCTTTTCTTGCCGTCCGAACTGCGGCGAGGTCAGAAAAAACTGTAGATTGAACTGCGGCGAGGTTAATCCCTAATCGGATTTTAAAAAAAGGCTCAACAATAATACAAGGTAATACAACAAACTTAAAAAAAAATTTGCCCCGCCACCGAAAACAGTCCTATGGACGCCCATGGCCCCGCCTAATGTAACCTTTTAAGCTGGTTACATGCACTTGCGATTTGCGGAATACGATTTTTGTTTTGATTGGTTTAATTTCACGAAATTTCAAATTTGCGTTCAAATTTAATGATTAAATGAGATTTTTATTTTGATTGGTTAAATTTCAGAAAGTTTCAAATTTACGTTCAAATTTAACCAATCAGAAGAAAAATCGCATTCTGTAAATCGCCAATTGCAAGTGCATGTAAGCAGCTAGAAAGGTGGTTACATGGACTTGCGATTTTAAATTTGTGGAATGCGACGTAATCTGCAAAATAATCAAACTTAAGATACTTACAATAATTATTATTAACCGTATGAAAGTAAACATTTTACATAATTAAAATATATCAAAAATGGAATTTATTTTAAGCGAACGCGGTAAGCCTTTAATTTTGTTCGAAAATTTTAAATTTTACAAAAGAGGTGAAACAGTTGAGGGGATCAAATGGTCGTGCACACATAAAAAGTGTCACAAAACTTGTGACAGATGACAATTCAACAGTAATAATTAAAAATCAAGCACAACATAATCATGAAGCAAGTGCAACATTATTAAGACAAATGGTTAACAACAGTGTGAAGAGAAAAGCGGTAGAAGATTTAAATGCGCGCCCCAACAAATTAATATAAACGGAAGATAACGCAACAAATTTAAGAAAATCAGATATCGTAAGAATTCGAAAAAATATTCATTATGCTAGAAGTTCACACCGACCAAATATGCCAAAAAATGAAACCAATGTAATTGATACATTAAATTCAATAGAAATTTTTACGAACGAACGAAACGAACCATTTTGGTGGGTTTCACCACCTTGGCATTCGGAAAAATAGGTATAAAAAAGTAAATGTTTTTCTAATGCAGCTATTACGTATATAATAGTACATTGTCTTATTCGGATTAAAAGTGAAACTTTGTTTGACAAGCAATTTTTGCATTTGCGAGGCGGAGCGCTAGCGGAGCCGAGCGAATGCAATAATTGCACGTCAAACAAAGACACTTTTAATCCAAATTAGACATATTACTTTTTCTCCAACCAAAAATTTAAATTACTTCAAACATTTTGTTTGAATATTCGTGTAGTGAAAATCCAGTAACTTGAATTTTTGTTTTTTTATATTAAGTTGTCATAGTTTTTAGGTCACTTTTAGGTCTAGCACAAAAAATAACTATTTACGATATAAGTGTTAAAAGTAGGATTTTATTTTGTTAGTGGGGAATTTTGCGAAACGAGCGAGAGCGAGTTGAGCAAACCCCACGAACAAAATAAAATCACTTTTAACATGTATATCGTACAATATTTTTTATACAACTGTTTATATTTAATTTAAAAACGAATTCAAAATAATTATTAAGAGTATTTTAAATTGTTTCACAAAAATCAGCTATGTCGTGATGTAGCCACGTTATGCAATGACAATTGAAAAATTTTTTTTAGAAACGTCAGAAAACTTGTGCGTATTTTTAAAACAGTTTGTACTATTTGGCAGCAAGAAATTCGTTAACTATATACTTCCTAAGGGACTAATATCAGTAATTGTTCTAATTCTAATGTATTTTTAATTATATATTATAAATAAATATGTATGTTACTGTTTATAAATAATTTATAAACTAATTACCACTAGTGTTAAAAAGCTTTTTTTTACTAGTGTTAAAAATATTTTTAACCAGCTACCTTATAAAATTCAATTTTTAACCCGGGTAACTTGAACTAAAAGTGACATTTTTAAGGTCAGTTGTATAAAAAGTTCTTTTAATGCACGTAAAAAAAGTGTTGCTTAGAATGTACGCATTTTTATATTAGTAACAAAAACGTCAACTTTCATTTGAGGTAATGCTATTAAAAATGTACTGCTTTTAATATGGTTGGAGAAAAAATAATTTTTATTTTACACATTTGCGGAGTAGTTTTATGAATAATTTGACATAAAAAAGGAAAAAAATTATTAAAAATTGATGAAGATATGAGCCATCAAGTAATTCTTCTTTTGAAAATCAAGGCATCGTCCAAAAATTAAAAATTAATTTTTTTCTTATACACAAAAGTAATACCTTTGATAATCATAATCAAAGGTAATACCTAAGATGTAGCATAGGAAAAATTTGCTTCTAATTTTTTTGTAGAAATGACAGCTGTTTGAAAAAAAAACTCCAACTTTTATCGAAATTTTGAGTTTAAAAACTTTATAACTAATGAATGCGACACCCAATCAAAAAAATCCTATGCTACACCTTAGATAATATTGTGAGGAATATGTGGTTCAAATTTTAACAAAATCGGTTAACTAGATCCTGAGATATTTTGTCCACCAGTTTGAAAAATGTAATTTTGAGAAAAACGCAAAAGAAAACACAGTATTGAGTTTGCCTTGTAACAATTTTTTGTTAATTGTTGCGCGATCCCTTGATGACGATTTTTAGTACGCTTATGCTTAGTAAGACATTCGCGAGGGATCGTAGAGGGCGCGTACTTGAGCTGGGTTTTCGGGATTCTAAAAGCGCACGACGAGGTAGTAAGACGTGTTTTAGTTTCGTTGGCGGCTGAAGATTATTTCAGATAGGGCTGAATATTTATAAAGAGTAAGCCTGAGGAAGAAATCGTTCAGCGAAGTTTGGATTTACGAAACCGTAAAGCATAGTATTCAGTTAACATCGGAAACCTTATTTGGGATTTGTACCGTGGCGCCGATAACTCAAACTGCCTACATTTGCAAGCAACATTGAATGTTCGATTTTGGAAACGGTTGGTGGCCGTATGTTGCATCTTTCTGATTTTTTTACATACCTTCGACGACTACTGGAAGGAGTCAGTTCTGTGCTACGATAAAGTGTTTGGTAGTGAAATTCTTGTTTGTGCAACGCAAGGAATTCTTCAAGCCGCTTCGCAATCGAGCCGAGTTTTTTCATCTGCAGTAGCCAGGGAAGTCATCGAGTCAAGAGCTTATGTGGGTTGGAATTGCAGTACATTACTGGTAAACAAGTATCTGTCGAATTACCACTTTGTAAACGAACCAGGCCTTGGTAAGTGTTTTTTTGATTTACTGAGTTTTTTACTGCAATTGCGGAAACGTGTAGTTTTGCATCGGCTGGCGACGTGGATGTTCCCTATTTGTGGCTAACGATTTATTGTTTGGAAATTGTTGTATTCTATTGAATCTTCATTATACGGTTAATTGTTGAAAGAGTTTTATTTTGTTCCGAGGAAGCAAATTCTTATTTTTTTCAGAACCTATGCTCCGCCTCCGCAATTAAGAGCTGGTTTTCCATCTGGGCTTCACCACAAATTATATTAATACTGGGGAATACCTATCCCAGGTGTGGTGAGCAAGGTATTTTTTTTTTTAATACCGAAATTGCTACAGCCTCTTAAATAAATATTTTTTAAATTACTCTTTAATATGCGATTGTAATTGAATTTTGAAATGGTTAAACGTTTAAAATATTCTTAAAAGTATAAACAATATATCCAGCCTAAAAAACAAAATTTGATATTTTGAAAACTTCAGGGTGGTGAAACCCCTTAACGACTCCACTAAACGGTTAATAGTGTTTTCTTGTGAATCAAATTTGAGATTGCTTTCAACTGCAGGAAGAATTTATATGGATGGCACATTCAGCTATTGTGCAAAATATTTTAAACCATTTTTTACCATTCATGGGATTTTTAATGGGCATTATGTGCCTTTAGTTTTTTCTTTGCTAAAAGATAAACATACGGAAACATATGGAACTCTAATGCGAGAAATTATAAATTGTATGCAAAAACTTGGCCTTCAGTTTACTCCTAAAGAAATTGTGGTAGACTTTGAAATGAGCATACACAATGTAACGGTTCAGAATTGGTGGATCAATTAATGGGGCAAATGTGGCGCGGGGGTGCGTTATCGCAGCTCCCGAGTCCGTTGCTTTGTTATTGGTTTACCAAGATTTTGCTTTCTTGAAATACAAAAATAAGATTTCCTTGTTTTGATTTGGTTGGTGGATTTTGAGAAATATAAAAATTATTATTTAATTAATATTAAAATTAATATAAAAATTATGTTGGAGGTCCTGTTTTCCTGATATCTTTATCAAAACACATTTTTCGTGTTAAAATTTTCAAGTTGACAAATTTTTAATTTTGGTCTTTTGAAAAGAGATTTTTGAATTAGCAAAGTGCTACGAAAGTGGGTTTAGCCCTTCCGATTTATTGGGATTTATTCGTTGCATTTAGCATTGAAGATTTTTATCGATTTGAAGATATTTAATCTTATCTCCTTTGGAGGATTTAGTATTCAGATTTCTTTTGTAAGTACAAATTTTTAATTTCGAAATACAAACTATGTTTGTAATTTTTATTTTAGTCATCTTTACAACTTTTTGAAAATACGATAATTACTATAAGAAAATTGACCCTCAACAACATCTGCGAGGTAATTTTGGGAACCTTCTAATGTGTTTTTTTCTTCTCTACGCCAATAATTATTTTAGAGTCTTTGTTTTTCGTCCTACATCTGCGAAGGTCTTTATTTTGATTCCATGAAAGAACAGAACATGACATAACAGAACATGAAAGAACAGAACATGACAGCACAGAAAATGAAAAAACAGAACAATGAAAAAACAGAACAATGAAAAACCAGAACCATGAAAAAACAGAACATTGACAAAAAAGAACTCTGAAAAAACAGAACACTGAAATAAAAGAACATTGACAAAAGAGAACATTGACAAAACAGAACTTTGAAAAATGAGAACAATAAATTTATATAAATTTTAAATTTTATTTTAATTCACATAAAAATAAAACAAAAATAATAACAACAAAACAACCAAAGTCAATAATAATAAAAACAAAAATTAAAAAACAACTGTAAATCATTGCAAGTTTGCCATCCGCCGCAAGAATCTCAACTTATCATCATAACTTTCGTATTCCTGAACCACGGCTGCCACTTGTATGCCAAGATTCTCATACTTCTTCTTTCTTACTTCTAGGCGGCCAGTTGCATTGGCTAACAACAAACGTTGGCAAGCAATGTCACGCTGAAATCCATCCAAAAAATTCCATACACTGGGATGGCTGCAGTGAAATATGGAATTTAAAGCATTGTGAAAACCTTCACAACAATTTGTTGTTTTGGGGCTATTTTCTCCAGCGGCTTCAAAATGGTTCCACAGCGCGATAGGAAATTGCGGTGATCTTCATGCAACGCCAGCTATGTATGTGGAAAAAAAAATACGTCAGCACATCGTTGTAGCGATCATCGTCGGGAAATGTCGCAGCTAGATTGTCAAATACGGGCCGTACTTCTTCTGCTGGAATAAACGACAAAGCAGCCTGAGATTTCAGTTTTAACTTTACATCAATGTCAGACTCAAATTCTATTTTCAAGCCTGCACTGTTAATTCTTCGTAATAAACTTTGGTTTAAGTGGAAGTAGCAACCTTTGATTTCTGCTTCCGGGAAAGCAATCCGAGCAGCACAAATACATGCTTTCTCAAAACCAATCAAAATTTTCTGCGGTGCAATGTTGGGCACTAGTTCTTTCAAAATTGTAAACATTCGCTGGTATGTATTGATATCTTTCTTTTGCAACAAGAAGTAATTGCAAGGTGGATAGGAGTTGCCGACCTTAGCATGCCATATATATAGTTGGTAAAACATGCTGGGGGCTTTGTCAAATGTTCCATCTCCAAATATTGTATCCTTTTCTAGTTCTGCTAGCAGCTCACCATTCCCAATTACTAGCATTCTGTCTAAATCATCCGCTCATGTGTCGTACAAAATTAAGTCCGCGTAAATGTCCGGGATCGCAAAATTTGTCGTGATTGGATTTGGAATATGCGCCGTTTTCCTGTGGTTAAACAAATTTCTGGTCAATGAAGATTGCTTTGGCAAATGTTCCAATACATCGGAACTAACACCAATTAATGCATTACCTAATATATTTCGTGGGGTTGCTCCAATTGCTTTCATTTCTTCCTTCATGTTGACCTTAATAATATTGGCCTGCGCTACTTGCGGGTTGGAATCATGACTATGTAGTGGAACCGCACCAATTATCTCTTTGTTTAAAGACTTTTTACACCCCCCCCCACGACTCATCAAAAATCAATAAAATTGCTAGATTTTGTTAAAAGTTTAACAAAATCTAATAGATTAACAGCCTTACTAATAAACTTTGTATAAATCTTATAACAGGGTTGAATAAGAAAACTTTACTAATAAACTGTGTATAAATCCTGCTCTGTATAAGCCCTGCATAACTATTATACACAGTTGTACTAATCAAGCGTGTATAGATGTTGTATAAATAAAACGTTACTAATAAACCGTGTATATCTCCACTAGTGTATAAATTTGTCACTATTATCACAGTGATAATAGATATCACAGTGATAATAGATCTATTGGTTAATTATTAAAAATATAATTAATTTTCTTAATTTTAGTTTCTGAAGCCGGATCTCAAACAAGTAGTTAGTAATTTATGTTCTCATTTTTCAAAGTTCTGTTTTGTCAATGTTCTCTTTTGTCAATGTTCTTTTATTTCAGTGTTCTGTTTTTTCAGAGTTCTTTTTTGTCAATGTTCTGTTTTATCATGGTTCTGTTTTTTCATTGTTCTGTTTTTTCATTGTTCTGTTTTTTCATTTTCTGTTCTGTCATGTGCTGTTCTTTCATGTTCTGTTCTTTCATGTTCTGTTCTGTCCGGTTTATTTTACGTCTTACCTTCCGTTAGTAAATTGCTATCCAAGTTGAACCAAACATCATACCGTTAGCATTTTGGTGACCGCCATTGCATTGGAAAAATCGCTTTGTTTGAATGTCGATTTTTAGAACATCAATTCACCATTAGCTTAAATATTGGTCCACAAGCGAGAACGTCTACCATCTTAATTCAGTTTATCAAAATAATTACCATCTGTCAAGAAGTCATCGTATCAGCTGAAAAGATAAGTCTTTTGTGCCGTCTATGTTATTTGTTATTAATTATTATTATTGATTATTTTTGTTGCGCCGTAATTTTGCTTAGTCTATATTACCACAAGTCATTCGATTGTTTTTGCCTCCTATTGGAGTTTATATTTTGTATAACTACTGTTACAACCACATATAGCTATATCGGGTTGGTTACGCTTTTCGCAAGAAAAGCTATTCGCGACTTTTGTTACTATTTGTTTGGTTGGGTCAGAAAGAAATTTGGCGCTATTCTATTTATTCAATAAAATCACTTACATTTAATTCAAGTGTATATTCTTGTACCACTTTCATTTTTCCTTTTTTTTGAGTTTTAGTACGCTACCTTTCGTGGTTCAGGTAGTAGCACGCTTTGAGAGGTTGATTTTTAACCACGTGGCGCCTAGGGCAAAACATTCAACCCTCCCAATTATTATTGTTATCATTTTTTTTTAAACTCATCTACCATCTTTATTTTTATTTTAGTAGCTAGCCAGGGCATTGCCAATTTTACCCTGAGATTGGGGTTATCACCATCAATCCCTTTGCTCAATTTTGAGCGTGGCAACAATGCAGTAAAAAAGATTTGGCCGACTTCCACAGTTTATGGGGGTCGATTTCATTTAGCCCAAGCGTGGTTCAGAAAAATCCAAAACCTTGGACTAACATCTGATTACAAAAATAAAGAATCAGACATTTGTAAGTAGAACTAAATTGATTTTAATGTTTGATTAGGTTAATTTTAATTGTTTTATGTAAATGGTTGGGTTGGACATTTGGATTTGCCGTTTTTTCCCTCGGGGGAAGTAGAAAATTTCTTAATGGTGGATTTTATTGCCATACAGCCAAATGATGAACGCATTTCAAATTATATTGAATGCTTATACTTAAAAATTACGTTGGAAGCCAGGCAGTTTTTCCACCGAAAATGTGGGCGGTGTGCTCAGCAACTACAGAACGTACAACAAATGCTTGTGAATCATTTCACTCAAAATTGAACAAAAAATTTAATACTGCACATCCCAACATTTTCACTTTTTTAAATGTACTAAAAGACATGCAAAGTGATACGTATATCGCAATGAATAGTTTAAATAATATGGCACCTTACGCAGCGAATCGAAAGTACAAAGAAAAAAGAAAATACATTGCAAATAGTGTAGAAAAGTACAAAAACGGAGAATTAGATCGTTTTTCTTTCATCAAAGAAGTTTTGCACCATTATCGTGGATGTAAAAAACTTGCATAAAATATAATTTAATTATTTATATAACTTGTATAATACATTAATAAAAAATTGGCTATGTAAACATTGCATAACTTCCCCCTTAAATTTGGGTATAAAATTTATCGTTCAACCTCCTCTTTCTGGGTACCATTCGAGGAGAAACACTTCGAGGAAGCTACAGTTCGAATCAAAAAGTTGAAAAATTTGAAAACCAGTTTAATTAAAGGTGCAGATTTACTTCTTTGCACACATAATTAAAGAGTAAATTTTTGTTCGCCACATTCTCGAAATGTACCGTTCGATGTGCAAGACCTCAAGGAAACGACAGGTCGCATCTGCGGGGCTCAAAAATCACGCTACGCAGGACACGGGGTGTAAAATCCGAAAACATGTCAAAATTTCATAAACGTCAAACTTGAATTAATTTCCGAAAATGTTTGGAATCGAGTTGCGACGCGACTCGTATTCCGTCTAACTCGAGTTGCGACGCGACTCGTATTCCGTCTAACTCGATATACGTGCTTTAGAGAGAGATGCGACACGGCACGATTAAATAATTTGGGTATAACAAATGGTGGTCTAAAAGTAATTGACACTTGAACTTTTTTTATTTTCTTTATCGTTTCCGCAATTTTCAACTAATTTTCACCATTTTCAGCTGGCCTCTAAGTTTAACTATGATGTACATTTGTGCCAAATTTTTTGACATTTGGTTGCCTGGTTTAACCTGTGCAATTGATACTATTTCTTTTCATGATGTCGTAACCACACACATACATACATACACCCACCCATACATACACCTATACATACAGACGAACATCCAACTAAAATTCATCAAAAACTTCTCAGGGTATGATAAGAAACATTTTAATATGAAAATTTCCATTTTTGATTTTTGAGTGGTTTACAATACTTTCCTTTATACAAACGTATACGTATGGGGAAAGTAAAAAATACGATGTTCATATGGTAAACATTCATATTTAAATAGGAATTTTAAATTAAAAAATATTGTAAAAGTGAAGATACTGAACGAAAAAGAAACTGAAACGTTTATAAATAAATTTCTGACGAAAGCGATAACCGTCGGTGAAAGCTCAAATATAATTTCAATTATATTATTTAATTTAACTTGTTATATTGAAATTTTAATGTTTATTTATTCTTACAAATTAAAATTTTTTAGATTCTGAAAGTCTAGTCCTGGATTACGATGTGATTATCGTAATTTGTGATATAATTTTCTTTCCGTGTAGACTATTTTTCTTTCGACTATTTTACCGATTACCCGAGGAGGGATGGTCTCGACGTCGTCGCAATGTCTCCGTATTTTCCTGAAAAAATAAAAATCGTCAAGACTTTTCCCTCCGTAGCGAGTCGCGATGATGTTACACCTAAAGAAAACCATGAGAAATCCAGGGAGAATCTAACTTACAAAACAATTAAAAAGTAATGAAATAAAACTTTATTTTAAGGTTGATTAGTAGACAATTACGCAAAACTTTTCCGCTGTGGGGAGCTACAATCTAGTTGTTTAAAAATTAAATTCCCCTCAAATGAGTTAAAACCTTCCACATTGCTTTCAAGCGTGAGCTCGAGTTATCAAACGAGAAACAGATTAATGTATAGTATTATATATTACATACTTATGCAAGTTCTTGACTTTCATTCAAGCAAAAATACAATTTTGTACTAGGTACACTATTTACTATATGAATTTACAAGTATTACAGTTTTATTTTAAATTCTTTTAACATTTTCATTTAATTTTACATCGAGAAAAGTTTCCCAATTTTAGACATTATAGGTTTGAAAAACACAGTGTTAAGTTTTTTAAGATGACTCAGTAATCGGATAGTTATTGATTAGTTGGGTCTTATCCATTTTATACCCAAAATACTTATTAACAAAATTGCACTAGAAAAATATTGTTTAAGTGCTTGTTCACAATGTACGTAAGACATAAGATGAACATAAGACATACATAAAACGTAAAGTTGAACTAGTAGCAAATCAACGTAAGTGTTCACAGTGTGCCTACGTAATTCATAGGTTTACGTAGTTCTTATGTTCGGATTACGTTCGTACATAAGATTGAAATGATCTCAATTTTATGTATTTCTTACGTATAATTCTTATGTTACCTTTAGTGAAATTTGTGATTTGAAGTTGGTAGTCTTTGGTTAGTAGTTAAAATAAATTGACATTAACATAACCTGACATAACTTTATAATTTGACTAGTGTCAAAATAATTAATTTGATTGAGATTTTATTTTCAATTGTTTGAATGTAAAATTTTCAAGTTTCTTTTTTGTTATACGCATGCGCAGTTGAATAAATTTCTTATGTTCATTGTGAACACTTTTGCGGCTTATGTAAACATTACGTTTTATGCTTATCTCATGTTTATGTACGTCTTATGTCTTACGTACATTGTGAACAAGCACTAACTAAAATTTTCCATGTTCCACCGATAGAATAAAAATTGGCTATGTAAACATTGCATAACTTTCCCCATTCAATTTGGGTATAAAAATTATCTTTCAACCTCCTCTTTTCGGGAACCATTCGACGAGAAAGACCGCGAGGAAGCTAAAGTTCGCATCAAAAAGTCGAAAAGTTGAAAAATTTGAAAACCTGTTAAATTAAAAGTGCAGATTTACTTCTTTGCACACATAATTGGAGAGTAAATTTTGGTTCGCCATCTTCTTGCAATGTACCGTTCAACGTGGAAGACCTCAATGAAGCGACCACAAAAATCTCTCTACGCGGGACACGGAGCGTAAAACCCTAAAACATGTCAAAATTTCATAAACGTCAAACTTGAATTAATTTCCAATAATTTGGATATAACAAATGGTGGTCCAAAAGTAATTGACACTTGAACTTTTTTTATTTTCTTTATCATTTCCGCAATTTTCAACAAATTTTCACCATTTTCAGCTGGCCTCTAAGTTTAACTATGATGTACATTTATGCCAAATTTTTTGACATTTGGTTGCCTGGTTTAACCTGTGCAATTGATACTATTTCATTTCATGATCTCGTAACCACATACAGAAAGACATACAGACAGACATACAGACGAACATCCAACTAAAATTCATCAAAAACTTATCAGGACATGATAAGGAACATTTTAATGCAAAAATTTCGATTTTTGATTTTTGAGTGGATTACAATACTTTCCCTTATACATACGTATACGTATGGGGAAAGTAAAAATTATAAATGGCAGACGGGGCCGTCGAGAGCCACGTCGGGCCCCGTGGCAAGACTTTTCGTGAGCCCCTGCCCTTAAAAATTATTTCATAAATAAAAAAGAAATATATGGAATTTCGTATTGTTATTAGGAAAAAGGTAGGCACAAATAACCTAAAATAGGTAAAATTAATTTAATAAAAAAAAACAGTAATCAACTAATTTTCGGCAATATCTTACAAAACAATATTATTATGTAATTTTTTTTAATGTGAAAGAAAAAAGCATAAAACCCAATAACTACCTATCTAATTTTCTATTCATTGAAATTTTAAAAATACGCTTTTCGTGCCCTTTGTTGCATTCCTTTTTATTTATGGACTTTATTTAGTTATTCGTCCGGGCACTTGAGGGATCGCCGGGCGCCGGGACAAATTCCTGAACGTCCTCCGTCTAGTTGGGCCTGATGGCAGCTGAAAAAAAATAGTACAAAATATCAGGGCAGGATTAGGTCTTACTTGGGGGTTAGGCTATGACATGTTGAGAGCCCACCTTCTGTAAGGTGACAAATGATTATTTTTCGGCAATTTTTTTTGGCTAAATTTAAACTAACAATTAATAAAATCTTTTTTTTATTTATTTGATAATTTTTTTTAATACTGAAAAAAATCGAGGCCCACATTTAAGGGCCCCAATCAGCCTATAACCAACATTACGGTTAATCCGGCCCTGCAAAACATGTAAGGAAATTGTCTCACTTTACTCGGAGCTCTAATATCCAGACACAATGACACAAAGTGCTTCCTATTTCAACATTGCTCATCGTCAGTAATTTATCATTTTCCTGACTTTTATGTAAATAACTTTCAATGCAAAGATTTAATATTGAAAAAAGGAAATACCGTTTAAGTTGATAATTTTTTTTTATTGCTTTAGAACGCGTATTTCTTTTTGGTGTAGACTACGATAAAAAACGTTTGGATTTAGGCATTTTGAAGTAATAAATAATTAGACACTATAAAATTTCTAAACAATAAAACTTTAAATAACAAGTGAAATTCAATAATATAATGAAATTATATTTTTAATTAAATTTCTGAAGAAAACGATAAAAATCTTCGAAAGCTTAAAAATATAATTTCATTATATTGTTGAATTTAACTTGTTATTTAAAGTTTTATTGTTTATTTTCTCACAAGTTAAGATTTATATAACTAATTAAATATAAAATTTCTACGAATATAATTATAGATAAATAATTATGACAAAGTACTTCACAAGAATACTTTTTATGAAGTGCATTATCAATATTATCACGTGCAATTTTCCCCTATTTTCACATGCATTCAACTTGCATTTTAATACGGTGGGAGTACTTAAACGAGGATAGGAAAAGTAGAAATATAAGATGTCAAGATATAATTAGACGATTCGTAGTTTCCTGTTGTTATTAAAAAATATTTTTCAAAAAATTTTTGTAGATATTTAAGTTGAAAGTTCAATCTACAGAATGTTGTAAAGTTTAATGGTTTTATACAATGGTAAGCTTGAATAATATGTAATCTTATATTTACTGAATATAGCACGTTTTTACTCGAATTAAACATTTTTTAACAAGAATATGATAATATTCATCAAAATAAAAATTATATAGTTCTACAGTAAAATAAGAAATCTTGAGCTTAGTCAAAACCGCACTTTTGTATCTTTTCTAGATTATACATGAGACTACAAATTAAATTCACACTTTAATTTAAAATTGTGGCTAAACTAATTTTTTACAATTTTTTTTTTTTAGTAAAAGTCACTTAAAATACGTTATTCTATAAGAATATTACTACAAAATCAGCATATTACCAATTTTTTAATCCCTATATACTGAACAGCCTTAAACAGCGCAATTTTAGCATAATATAGGTAGGTATTTTAGACTTTACAAGGAATAACAAGGAAAAACTTAATATTCCGTTAATCTTTATTGATTTTAGAATAATAAATGGTACTTGTTTAATGTGTGTTAAGGTTGGTTTATACAAAACGTCGACGCACGCACCGCACGCGTCTAAATAAAGTTGAAGGATTGGATTTCTGTAGTAGGGTTTATGCGCTAAGTTTACGCGCGTGAATTTTACCGGCGTGCGTACATAACGTCGAAATTTATTTAACTTTTGATTTGTTTGACGCGCGTAACGCTAGGAACTTTTCAAGTTACATTATTGTTGTGGTACGATTTTTTAAAATTTGTTCAGTTTTGAATTATTGTAGTTATTGAAGCCGAATTGCAATGAGTGAAAGTAAGTACAAAAGTTTATATTTTACTAATTTATTTTTCATTGTAAAATGCAAAAATTACCAAAAGAAAGATCAAGTTGTACTCTATGAGATTAAGTCAAAACCTCAATTTCGCAAAAGCAGTAGGTTATGTTATTGGTTTCAAATTTAAAATAATAATATTACCGCCATCTACCGTAATGTGAAAGTATTCTCATTTGTAACCATAAATGGCACTAGAACGCGTCAAACGCATTCGAACATGAATTTTTGCATAAACCAATATTTTGATGCTGCGTTTGGTGCAGTGCGTGCGGTGCGTGCGTCGACGTTTTGCATAAACTAACCTTGGAGTGTGATTTAAATAACAATGAAATTAATTTAAAAATTCACGTGAACTTATTATGTATTTGTATGAATACATTTTACATAAATACTTAATTTCTATTGTGTTATAAAATGGCGAATAATTACCAAATTGGATAGTTAATACGGTTCTACATTTGTTTTACTTCAGTAGCTGTTGCACTAATAAAAATATCAGTTGAACAGAAACTAACAGGCTATAGAAACAAAATGAATCTTTTTTTATTATTAACATTCAGTGTTAGTGCAACTGTAAGTTTTCATATAGAAAAAGTACAGAATTTGTTTGTTTCTCGACTTTACGAAAAAGTGCTGATGCATAAAAATGAGAATAATCTGTTGGTGTGTCCGTTAGCTTTACAGTTTGTTTTTGCCGGTCTTTCAGTTGGAGGAAATGGAGACACTTCGGAAGAAATAAAAAATTTGATGAATTTGTTACCAGATGAAATAGAATTGCAAAATGAATTTAATGAAATAGGTAGTAATCTTAAATTTAACAAATCAATTACGCTGTACTGTATTAAAGATATTTATTTTGATCATCGTGCTGCAATTAATAATGATTATGCGAATACTCTTAGAAATTATTTCCATACAAATTTGTTAGGATACGACTTTATCGCAAAAGAACATACGTCTAATAAAATTAACGCGATTATTAAAAATGCAACAAATGAACTAATTCAAGATCTTACCGAGCCAAAGGATTTTAACGATACGCACAGTTTGGTGGTTATAAACGCAATATCATTTCATGGAAAATGGTTAAAAGCCTTTGACACTATTAAAGGACATTTTATTACCCAAGATTATAATAATCTTACAATGGATATGTTAAGTGCCGTAGATTACTTTTGTTACAAGAAAAGTGAAAAATTAGAAGCTAAATTTTTAAAATTGCAATATGCCGATTCCAATTTAACACTAACGATAATATTACCTTATGGAAGTAATAGTTTATCTAGAATAGAAGAAAATATGGTACCATTTCTTGATAATAATATAAATTATATAAACGAAGAGGTTTCTGTTCTAATACCAAAATTTAAAATAGAAAATACCCTACAACTCAAGCCAATTTTGAAATCCATGGGAATTTTAAATGCTTTCAATAATAAAGCCCAATTTAATAAAATCTTTGAAATAGATAGAAATAATCGCAATATTCACATTGGGTCAGTAATTCAAAAACTTGCAATTGAAATTAACGAGAATGGATCTTTAGATAGAGAGAAAGAAATAAAAGTTAGATGTCAAAATTGTACAACTTTTATTGTAAATAAACCTTTTCTATATTATATTAAATTATTCGAAACCATTGTATTTATTGGTCGTTATGTTAGTTAAACATAATATTTATGTAACTATGTTATTATTTTTAATTAAAAAAAATTTTAAAACAATGTAACAATAAATAATTTACCTAATAAAAATATCATAAAATATTAATGTTATATTTTGTATAAATAATTAATACTTCTATTATTTTCTAGGTTAATTTTATAAGCAATTTTGATTTATTTTTTAATTAACACATTACCTTCCAGAAGCCTATATAAAAACAGGCTTTTCGCAAATCACAGGTTTGTAATTATAATATTATAATATTATAAATATAATATAATTAAATTATAACTGCTATTCAGATGAGATTTCTTTTAGCTGCCATTCTATTAAATTTTAAGATTTCCAGTACCTAGTTAGTTTAAAGGTAGGAACTTCCAGTTATTAAATTATATACGCCGTTTTTAAAAAAGAATTATGTATAAACAGTGGCGGATTAATGTAACAAACCACCCTTTTTAATTGTAAGTGTAATAATTTAAAATATTTCAATTTAGCTCGACTCATAAACAATTTCGTTGAAAATATTATATTTTAAACAAATTTATTTTAAACAAAATTACTTTAGAAATATATCATTTGTTCAAAAGATCCAAGAGGGTTCCAATTATTAAATAAACATTTGACCTAACGGAAATACAAAATGGTAATTGTTGACATTTAAACTTTTGTATTTTTAAAAGCAAAATATTCAAAAATCAACCATACGAACAACAATTGGTAGTTTCAAATTAAATACAATTATTAAAATTTATAGACAGGTTAAAGTTATTTAATAAAAACTATTCATGTAAAAATTAGAACATTAAAATTAATAATAACGAAATAATTGCAAATTGTTCTGACGAAATCAAAGATACAAAATCCAACTAAAATAAATAGTTGTCTTGGATGTTTTTAAAGAGGGTTAAGTTATAGGACCCACACGTCGAAGTCAGTTGAAACTAAAATTTTGTCTCGGGGAGGAAAAACTTACACCCCGCAAACCTACACTCTGACCATTTTAATTTACATAAAAGGCGAGATTAGAACAATCATCGCCAGTCATCATCATGTAATCGCCAGTTGTTTTTCTCGAGCCGTTGTGTTTCTTCTTGGATTAACCCAAAACGTCCTTTTTATCCCTTTTTATTGTAATTTTTCTTTAAATTTTTTATTTTAAAAGTTTTCTTACTTTCAATTTCATTTTTCTAATCCGTCATTTATTCAACTTAATTAATTTTCTTAAATTCATCATATCACATCGTAAAATAAAATATTGTGTGTGCGCCAGCATCAATAAAAGGTAAATTAACTTAATTTTTGCAATTGTTTTATTTTACAGAGTTTTTTTTTTGTATCTTCGGAATAAACCAAGTTTACGAGTCGAGCCAAAAAAAATCTACGGGTAAAATTGATTTTATAATCAACATAAAAATAAATAGTTTATTAATCACATGGATTAAATTTTCTTTAGTGTAATCAACATAATCATATCTTATTTTTTTTTATTTTTTTTTAATAAACTGGTAATTGAAGTCTTGAGTGTTTTTATTTTATTTTGTGCAAAGATAAGAGATTCTGAATCATTGGTTTAATTCCCACTAACCTCCGAATTTTTCACGTTACCACAAGTTTTGTCAATCTCTTATTATTAAAAAAATTATCTGGTGGCAGCTACCGACAAAGGAAAATTGAAGAGAAAATCCACAGAAGTAGTATCAACAGCCGTTATTCATAATCAACGTAATCATCGGGTTGAAATGAAAAGCAAGGTGTTAGATTTGATGGCTGGGTATTACAATTGGTGGCAGCGGCGGGATTCTGTAAAACAAGAAATGCTTTCACGCAATTCAATTAAACCAAAATTCGAAAATCTTTAAGCACAAATAAAATAAAATCTACTTTGCTCATTAATTGGTCAATTTTATATTAAATTGTCATAAAATTTAGCGTTATTTTAAAAACTAAATCATTTTAATTGCTTATCCCAGTTTAACAATTTTAAGGTAAAGTTCAATATTATATTTTACAGGATTAAATTCATCTTATTCTTTTATTTTAGTTAACTAATTTAAAATAAATTTTGTAATATTTTTTTTTGGGTGTTTTTAAAGTTCATTTAAAATAAAATTCAAAATTTTAATTAATTAATTTCAAATTTTTCTTTTGTTCAAAAATAAATTATTTTTTCATTTTTTTTTAGAGTAAAATCAACATTTTAAATTATTTTAAAATAAATAAATTTTTTATTTAAAATTTAATCGTTAAATCAATTACTAATAAGCCGACTCGCAACGTTATAATTGTGTATTTTTATTAATTTAATTTTATTTAGCGCATGTAATTCGAATTCTCCCTTTATTATAGTTGCATCTACATGTAATTAATTGTTACTAATATTTCTTTTATTGTGTACTAAAAACATTCACCAATTACCAAGTAAACTATTTTCTTCTATATTTAAAATTTATATTAATTAAAATTATTAGCTCTTGAAAATACAATAAATATGATTATCAATAACGAGCTACAAGATACATTTAAATCTTACTGTATGGATTTCGCAATCCATATAAATATAATCCAAAAAAATATAATTATGTTTGAAAGTGCTTACTGTTCATTGATACGAAAAAATATGCAAATTATGTGAAATAGACTGCGACAAATGGGCCCTAGTTGTTTCGAATTACTGATTCTCATCAGGCAAACCTAAAAAATATATAATTATCGCGTACAGTATTCAATTCAATATGATAGAAAAAATATAAAAAATTCAAAATTATTTGACATTACAAAAATTTGTCGCAAACTATTTCACATAATTTGCATATTTTTTCGTATCAATGAACAGTAAGCACTTTCAATCATAATTATATTTTTTATAATTTTAAACGTATAGGATTGCGAAATCCATACAGTAAGATTCAAATGTATCTTGTAGCTCGTTATTGATAATCATATTTATTGTATTTTCAAGAGCTAATAATTTTAATTAATATTATTTTCATATTTGCACTGTAATGCAAAAGATTCAATAAAAACTCATATCCCATTTTGGGATATTTTAATTACAATTAGGTTTGCTTTCAATAATATATATTTTTCTTTTTGGTTGGTTAGATACTTTTTCAAAAAATTTTAATTTTTATTCATTTTGAAATCAAGTTAGGTAGAATTTTGCTTTTATTTTTGTAATGTCAAATAATTTTGAATTTTTTATATTTTTTCTATCATATTGAATTGAATACTGTACGCGATAATTATATATTTTTTAGGTTTGTCTGATGAGAATCAGTAATTCGAAACAACTAGGGCCCATTTGTCGCAAACTATTTCACATAATTTGCATATTTTTTCGTATCAATGAACAGTAAGCACTTTCAATCATAATTATATTTTTTATAATTTTAAACGTATAGGATTGCGAAATCCATACAGTAAGATTTAAATGTATCTTGTAGCTCGTTATTGATAATCATATTTATTTTATTTTATTTAAAATTTAAACACAAGAATGTCACGTCCTCAATCACCTGAAAATGATGGACACGAAAGTGATGCAGGATCGGTACACACGGTCAATTTAGGTCCAGCACTACCTTATACGTACCCGACTTTAGTTGCCATCGCCAGTACAGTTGAAAAATACAACGGAACCTCAAACCCGACATACTATTTTGAAAACATTGCAGCACGTATTTCACTAAATAATTGGGACAACCCCACAGCTTGAAAAATCGTAAAATACAGACTACACGGCGCCGCGTTAAAATTTTTTAAATCAGATCCTGAACTTGACGAGTTAGATTATGAACATTTTAAAGCGCGTATCATAAAACAATTTAGTAAACTAAAAATTCCAGGAGAAGTCGCTAATAAACTACATAATTGTTATCAAAAACATAATGAATCGGTTTCACAATTTACTATGCGCTTAAAAGGGTTAGGATCAAAAGTATTAGCAGAAGATCTTGAATCAGCAACAGATGAAGAAAAACCAGGTATAAAATTTAAATGCGCTCAAACTATAATTACTCAATTCAAAATAGGACTCAAAAAGGAAATTTTAAAAGAAATAGGTGTCACATTAATACGGTCCACTAATTTGACAATTGAAGTCGCAGAAGAAATCGCCAAAATGCAAGAAATTAATGATTCCCTGATTAAAACGCGATTAAATCCTGTTAACGTAACTAACTTCGAAACACAACCATGACGCTCAACTTACTTGAAAACGACTCAAACGCATAATAACAACAATAATAATAATAAGAAGAACAAATTATCCAACAAATCTTAATCAACCATATCGAATATTTAACAATTACTCAAATAATATGTACACTAATAATCGCGAAATTAATTCAAGAAATTACGCATATAATCATGCATATTTTGATCGCGATAACCATGGATTTAATGCCAAAAATTTTAATAGCAATAATTACAATTACAATAATTACCAACGTCCAAATTATGATCGTTACCCCACGCGTAATAATATGAACAATACAATAACAAATAATGCACCAAATAACCAAAATCAAGCTTTAAACCCCGAGGTAACTATACGTCCGTCCCGCGATATAGTTACAAAAGCAGCAGCACCTCAATAATTTAGATAAATAAAAATATTAAACAAATAAGAAACAATAACTTCAAATTTTCTTATTTAGTTCCCACAATAAATACAAATATTAAAGAAGCACCCTGTATAGTAGAATTATTATTAAATAAAACTTATTGCAGATTATTATTAGATACTGGCTCATGTCTCAGCCTCATTAAATCAAACGTATTAAATTTAAATAAATTAAGAAACCGGACGAAGAAATAATTGTGTCAGGAATTTCAGGTCAAAAACAATCAATTTTAGGATTATTAAATGTCACAGGCTGAACCCCGAAACGTCCGAATTTATTTCAATTTGATTTTGTAGTTTGCGATATTAGTTTAGACGCAGATGGCATAATAGGCCGAGACATTTTATCCCAATTTAACGCGAATATTAATTATCAGTCTAACGAATTAAAATTTTTAAATGAAACATTTTTAATAATTAATCAGTTAGATGAAGATTTTAAAAGTTGTATAGATCAAGATAGGGGACAACAAAGCAATGAAAATTACGAAACGGCATTAGTAAAAACGGATTATGAAAATTTTACAAATCAAAAAAATAAAATCATCTGTAACAAACATGTGCAAAAATTTAATCATCACATCGAACCTATAATAACAGTTAATCGTTACGGGATATTATCTGAAGATGAGGATGACTGTGTCGAGTCAATTGAAACCATACCGAAACATAGAGAGGAGATTCGCGAGAAGTCGCGAATTAAACCATTCAAAAGTCAAGTAAACGGTCGTAATAGTTACGATACCAGGAAAATTTCATTCTTAGGTAAGAAGATTCAAGTTCGGTCACCAACTCCAGTCCAGGTGTTTTAAAATCGCGAGTCAAGCACCCTTTCAGCTGAAATTGATGACCCAACCAAATCCATCGATGATAAAACCGATAAAGAAGTCAATGCGCAAAATCTCCTTAATCGTGAAATAGCTCAAGGTGCAATCAAAAAAAATTATTATTCGAGTACCGATGTACACGGCATTCGATCGAAGGTAGTAGAACCTTTTATAACGGATTATTTTAGATACGATTCCGGGAAAATATTAAAACAAACATGGGAAGATATAATAGACAACAGTAAAAATAAACGAAGTAATGTTATTAATAAGACCATGACGGTAATAAAACCTAAGCAAATAGAGCCAATGAAAATTAAAAGTTGTATTGAAGATAGGAAAGAAAATTTTGTATCCAGCAGAGATAACGTAGCAGTCGAATGTAACAAAGCAGTGCAAATCAAAAGCACGGAACATAAAGAAAATTTTATACTCAGTAGAGGTAACACAAGTATCGAATTTGAGAAAGTAGTACAAGTCAAAAGCGCGGAAAATGAAGAACATTTTGTACTTACAGACAAATGTAACAAGGCAGTACAAATCAAATATAAGGAAGCAGTACAAATCAAAGGTGCAGTAAGTGAAGATAATTTAGAAAATTTCCCAGTAATCAAGTGTAACAAGACTGTACAAAGTAAATGTATGGAAAATGTTAAAAATTTAGAAGAATTCCCGGTAATTAATTTCGAAACAGTCAAATTAGCAGACAAAGCAACCAACGAAGAAAAGGATGAAAATTGCAGAATAAAAGAGGATAACAAATACAGCAAAGCAAGAGGTAAAAATTTTATAGGTACATTAATCGTAGAAAAAGACATAGTAATACCTCGACGCACGGAAAGCGAACAGTGCTTTCAAATCAAATTCACCTGAGGAAACACCTTGGAAAGAAAATGCAGTAATCAAAATTTGCTAATCGAGCAAGACGACAATAATCATCATAATTTAATTTTAGCTAGCGCAATTGTAAGTACCTAACAACCCAAATGCCAGAGTAGTCACAAGGGTCATCAACCCAAACGAATACGACATAACTTTAAAAGCTAACACGCAAATCGGTAAAGTAACTGATAAAATAAAAATTTTAGAACAATTAGAAAACAGCAAACTTGTTAAAAAAAATCAATATGATAAACAAATCAAAAACGAGTAGCGAAGAAATTCTTTCCCAAATTAATCTTGACCATTTAGATAAGACTACAACACACTCCCTTCGCGAGCTTATTTCAAATTATTCACACATTTTCATTAACGCTGATGAAATTTTGACAAGTGTCCGTAACGTAAAACATAGAATAATTACAGAAAATGTACCCCCGATAGCCAAAAGACCCATATCGAGTACCATACCATCAAAGGGAAATATTGGAAAAGGAAATCAAGAAACTTTTAGATGCAAAAATTATCCGAGATTCTTCTAGCCCACGGTCAGCCTCAGTTGTTATTGTGACAAAACCACTCCCAAATAGTGAATCAAAGGTTAGAATTTGTATAGACTACAGATCCTTGAATGGCGTAACAAAGAAAGACTATTTTCTACTTCCTGATTTACATGAGACGATTGAGCAACATTTCCACGATTCAGCGTTATTCACCGTACTCGATATATCACAAGAATTTCATCAGATCGAAGTAGAAGAATCGGACAAAGAAAAGACAGGTTTTTCCTGAGTACAACAAACTACCCTTTGGCTTGATGAACAGCCCCGCGACATTCCAACGATTCATGAATGTAACCCTTGTCGAATTAATTGAAATTATGTGTTTAGTATACTTAGATGATATTATAGTATACAGTCCAAATGACGTAAACGAACACTTACGCAGATTAGCCCTCGTTTTTGAAAAATTGCTAAAATCAAATGTAAAACTTAAACCGAGTAAATGCCACTTTCTTGCGAAACAGGTTAAATATTTAGGTCACATTATTACAAATGATGGTGTAAAACCCGACCCTGAAAAATTAAAAAGTTTAGAAACATTCCCAATACCGCGAAATGTATCAGAAGTTCGATCATTCCTCGGATTAGTAGGTTGGTATAGGCGCTTTATAAAGAATTTTTCCGAACTAGCTTTGCCTTTAACAAATTTAATCAGAAAAAAAAATAAATTCTTAATTACCCCCGAAGTTTTAGAAGCAATAAATAAATTAAAAACAGCAGTAACTTCAGAGGATGTGCTAATCTTTCCAAATTTTAAAGAACTGTTCATATTATCAACTCACGTAAGCGGAACTGGAATCGGCGCGATACTAAGTCAAAAAAGAGAAGGTTTCGAAAGACCTATTGCCTTTGCAAGTCGAAAGTTGCAAAAAGCCGAGAAAAATTACACCGTAACCTAGTTAGAATGCCTTGCAGTAGTTTATGGAGTAAAACAATTCAGATGTTTTCTATACGGTCAAAAATTTACTGTCATTACAGATCATAGAGCATTAAAATGGATTATGAATTTAACCCAAGCGACATCTAGACTTGCTAGATGGTCATTATTGTTATCGGAATATGATTTTGAAGTTACTTATAGACCAGGTGTAAAACACGGTAATGTAGACGCCCTCAGCAGAATCTACATGTTTGAAAAACCAAATTTCTAAGAATTTTTCTCATCTTATAAAAATAATAGCATACCCAATAATAATTCAATATCAATAGCACAATTTAACTTAATCACGATTCCCGAAGATTATTCATTAGTTTTCTTAGCATCAAAAGACTTAAATACTGTTTCAGGAATAGCAAATGAATTTAATCAAATACACGATAGCACATCTGAATTACGTTTATAAAATAAAGACATTCTTGATATTTAAATATGGAAACGCCTTTTAATATAAGATTTTATTGATAAACACAAGAATATAAACTGAACATACATTTTAATTCATATAACATGACATCTCATCTTTTACATGTCTCACTCTATTGCCAACTTAATTTACTATCCTAACTAAAATTATTTTAGCGCGCATTTCAAATAAGTATTTCAAGGCTCCCCCTCGCTAAAATCCTTTAAACCTAATAATGTTTTAAACTTTATAAATGAAACATTTGATAAACCTTTTGTTAATATATATGCTTGCTGACATTCAGTACTTACATAAATTAAAGATATAGTACCGTTCTTAAAATAGTTATAAACAAAATTGTACTTAAGGTCTATGTGTTTAACTCTACGATTATTTGTAGGATTTTTTATCAATGCTATGCATCCTTGATTATCCTCATAATACATTATATTTTTGAAAACAATACCTAATCAGTAGTTGATATAGGTGAGTACGAGGCCACTTTGCTTCAAAATATTCTATGTCCGAAAACTCATAAACTGCGCATGTATTAAACTATTGATAGGTTCGGAAAAATCTCGTTTTCAATAAATTATTGATTACATTTTATATATGAGAGGTTAAAATGAACCCTCTTTCACATTAAAATCAATTATCATAAAATTTTATGGACCATTACATATTTTATCTTGACGTTTTTTTAATTAGATAATTTACTCTGTGGGAAAAAATCTCCCCTATAACGAGGGGGTGAGAACCCACCTTACATTAAAAACACTTATCAAAAAGGTATGGGAAAAATCTCACCTGTTCAATAAAGTATTGATTTTATTTTATCTATTACCGATTATCACCCCATATTGTACATATTTTGGTTTTTCAATATTATGGTTTTAGTAATAAAATAGTTTTAGGATAATTTATTTTCACTTAAAATGGACTCTCCTTTTAATTTAATTACCTTCTTTTAATTACCATAAAATTTTATTGACCATTACATATTTTATCAATTAGGGTTAAATACAACGGGGGTTTGATATGATTATACATTATGAAAGGTGCTGTTATATGTTTTTTTACTCCGATTTTGATTAATGAATGCTGTAACATCTGATACTCCACATTGTGAGAAAGTGCTTGCATCAGAAGCCATGTTGTTTCGCTTATTTGTTTGAAATGTAGCAAAAATCCATCGAGGTCTTCGTGATCCTACCGAATTTTGAACGGGCCAAATTACCAAGTTGGATGTAGTAGGTAAAGACGGGTATTGATATAAACTTCTTCCATAAAACCCAATTTTAACTGTTTTCTGCTGTTTTAAACGATTATATATCTCCAATTTAGCCATATCGCTAGGCGTAATATGAGGAACACGCCAGTTAACTTTTGAAATTTTTATTGTTACATCGGTTTCACCCTTATAGCAATCGGTATCAGAATTTGAACGAATTAAGATAAGTTCCTGCCTCATATTTATGATATCTCTTTTTACCCCAAGTTACCCCAAGATGTAGAAAGAAATGGCACATGGATTGCTATAACAAATCTCGCTAAATAATAAATATTATAGAAGAAATAAAACACAATTATAAATTTATATTTGTTTATTTAATTTCGAATACCAAAAAAAGTTACAAAATTAGAATTTTTTCTATTCATGCAAAGGTAACCAATCCGGAAATTGGATCGTATTCATAAACGGAGACATGTAAAACTTCTCATAAATACAATAAAATATAATACTAAAATTTATCGTTAATTAAGTTATGTATATGTTGTCTGATTATTTCCGAAAACATTAAAAAAATAAATAAATAAAACACTTCTAGCATACAATATAAAATTAACAGCTTGATAATACCTAAAGATCATGCAACTTGCTCAAAATTGTTAAAGGGGTCACCCACCCATCTGAATGCATGCGAATAGAAATATCAGTCAAGTGCTCTTTTATCCCGAGTCCCTCTATTTCGTTTATTTTCATGCTGATTAAGGTTGAAATTTCGAATAATCATTTTATCGAAACTTCTCCTATGGATATATAAAAATTGTACGAGCACTGCCGAAATTAATGCTAAACTCATTTTGAGGGTAAACTGGGATAAAGGCAAAATCAACCTAAAACAAAAAATCATAAACAGTCCATCAGAATTTATTAATATAATGACAGATTCTACTTACATAGTGAACATTATTTTACCCATTAACGATAATACACTTGTAGTTAATTGTGAACATAGCGAAGAAACCTACGAGTTACATATTATTATCAACAGTAAACGTTTGCCTGGCCGCCTACACGACATGCAACACAAGCCAGGTTAAAATTGTATTCCAACATAGAGATGCTGGGCAACCGACAGGGTTTTATATTATGTATAAGAATATTACACTTTATCGAATAAAAGTATGCAAAATTAGGAGCTATGATATTGAGACATGTTGTGGGAGCTGTTCGATCTTTAAGGTGCTTGACCAAATTTACAGAACATCAATCATTCAAGGCGAACTTCAGTATTAAGACACATTGTGCGCTTCTTTAAAACAGTTTGTGCAAAACGTTTTATTACAAGCTTCACAAATCCATATATACTTTGCGGTTTTTCTATTAGCCTCCGATTTACCATAAAGAGCAGCCTCCTTCTGGTAACACATGAAACAACGTCTTTTAACAAACCTCCTTATCAGATGATGCTTTTCAGCCTCTTCAACGCTACCTGTACCGTTATCACTACCGATGTCTTTGCTATCACTACCGGTGTCTTTACTATCTTCATCGTGAGAGATGCAAGTCTCACTTTCTTGCTTATTTATATATTCTTTTTCTACATCAGGTATAATGTAGGTATGTGTTTCTAAATTTTCTTGATTATTTTCAAATATAGGCGATTTCAATATTCTTTTATATATCCTTTTTACATTAGGTATGCTGTAGGTGAATGTATTTTCTTGTTTATTTTTAATCATAGGTGATTTGATTATTCTTTTATATACCTCTTTTACATTAGGGTTAATGTAGGGGTACGTATTTTTTAGTTTATATTCAAATACAGAGGGCTTCTTTCTTCTTCCATATATCTGTTCTATAGGAGAATTATCAGTGTCTTGAATATAGTATTTGGTTGTGTAAGAACTTAGAAAGTGATACTTTTGATTGTCACCTATTATAATACCCATGATAAATACAGAGGATCTTATCAGAGAATGGTATATTTTATAACATGACCCTCTATATAAACTCGCACTATTATACCCTAACCGATCCTAGCATACAATTTAAAAGGTTTGTTCTCTGTGTAAATAAAAACATGTAAATAAAGAACAATAATTTCTCTATTTTAAGTACATACTTAATATCTTAAGAATTAACAGTTAAGGTTAAATTTTACATATGTTTAACATGGGAGTACATACAAATTCCAAGTCACGAAGTGTTCTCTTGACGGTACGTGTACTCTGATATAATCTTAGTAACAGTGGTACCACAGGTGCGGCATCCCAGTCGAGGGTGATTGACTTCAGGCATACAATCCAACAGCTATGTCCTAACTTATATGAACAGGTCTGTTCATAGTTACCCTAACATGCCCTAAATATGAACAGACATGTTCATATAAAGCTATTGAATCTAGGGCAACCTAAGATACCCTAGATTCATGCCCTAAATATGAACAGACCTGTTCATATAAAGCTTTCTCGTCACCTCGTCTCGTCACGTAACACGATAAAGTGTCCCCAAAAACTTTAAATACAAAACCAGTGACGGATTTCCTATCATGAGTGTCACCTCCCCAATCAGCATCTACATAACAACATAAACCGAAATTTTCACATCTTTTGAATTCTAAACCCATATTTATGGTATTTTTCAAATATCTTTGTTTAATTCAAAATTAACCATGGAATTTTTATATTTCAAAATTGTAATTTTGTAGTCAAAACAAAAGTAATCTTAATATTGCAATTTGTAAACCACCTTGAACTAATTCATAAACTGCAAATTCACAAAACATATTAATTTAGGTAATGAAAACATTTACTACACTTAATTGTTAAGAAGTGCAAATTCCTCAAATTACTATAAAGCTAATATTACAAATCCATTACTAGGTCAAGAATACTAGTACATGTTATTTGTGTAGTCAGCAATTGTTATTACTCCAGTTATTAGATATATAAGCAATGTAAATTTGTTAAATAAACGATTCTCATTCAAATTAGTTTTGATTGACGACGTCCGTTGAAGTATCCGAAAGTTTACTTCATCTTCAACTTAAGAAGAGTTTATCTCTTTTGCTCCAGTCTTCAGAGTTCATCTCTTTGTGATTTGGTACAGAAGATACATTCTCTTTTTAATAATCTTAAAATCCTCTTTAAATGATTCCAGACCTCGTCAGATGCTTTGTCTTGAAAACGACTAAAATAATTAACAGAAAAACAAATATCGGGTCTGCTACCTAGAATCAAATACATGAGACATCCAACAAGTTCTCGAATTGGATTATTTGTCCTTTTCTTAAGATCGTTGCATAAATCAAGCTTTAGTTTGTAACAATTTTTTGTTAATTGTTGCGCGATCCCTTGATGACGATTTTTAGTACGCCTATGCTTAGTAGGGCATGCGCGAGGGATCGTAGAAGGCGCGCGCTGAGCGGGGAGCGGGATTCGAAAGCGCACGGTGAGAGAGGAAAGACTTGTTTAGTTTCGTTGGTGGCTGAAGATTATTCAGATAGGGCAGAATAATTATTAAGGAGTACGCCTGAGGAAGAAATCTGTCAGCGGATGTTGGAATTACGAAACCGTAAAACCTTTGTAATTCGATGTAACGTGCCAAAAGACGTTTTGACCGTTACAATATATTTTTCTAGCTACGCCACTGGATCGCTATTGGTTGCGATAATTTTCGTTCATTTTTGATAAGCGGCATTACTCGTTAAATTTCGAAAGAAGTTAACGTTTAATCGCTGTGTGTCCTTTTTTAGTTTATTAATGTTTTAATTTGATTTAATTTTGCCGTATAACGGGTAATTATTATATTTTACTTCTATTTAATTTGTTTAACAAATTATTTTTAGCACCCAGGAAATCTTTTCTCATCCGCATATGGTTTCAAGATTTTGTCTGTGGTTTTACGATGACGCTGTTTATTTATCTGTCATCTGTTTGGAAGATTTGGGTCGGAATATATTTTTAAACATCAGTTATCCGAAGAATGGTTTTTTTTACCCGTTTGTGTTTCGATTTGCCATGGTTGATTTTTCTCACAAGAGGAGTTTTCTTGTGAATGTGTTTGCACCTGGTAGATCGGAATTAATTTCAAGTTGGAGAACCAAACTTCATGATTTTGTCTTTTTGATGTTTCACCACCTTTTCAATCCCGGACGTGGATTTACGTTTTTATTTGGGATGGTACACCTCGACTTCAAGCAGATGATTTGATCTTTATGAAGATGTTTCAGTAATGATTAATTGAGTTTGCAGTCACACTTTCTCGGTTGATGAGAATTAGAACTGGCAAGCTGTTGATTTTTTAATGAGTATTTTGTGTTCTCTATTTTGTAGACTTTCATTCCTGGATGGTAGACCAATAGAATGATGAAGTAAATGTTATTGAATTCGAAGGGTCCTGACGAAGGAAAGACAATTGCCGAGTCGTGAAGTTGGTAGTACTGCATTCAGGGTAAGTCTCATAGAGATGCATTTACTTGTTTTAAATGATGCAGTATGCCAGGATCTATTTTGTAAGTCAATTATCCCGAGATGATGAAATCCGGTGTGCAATTAATCTTTGCTGGGCATAACTTCTTTTTGTTGAGTTATCCTCTTCAGGGGTACTCAACTGTGTTTTTTTTACTTGACTGAATCTACCCCTCAGGTGGATGTCAGTTCTTTACTTTTGTATTTTTTTATTTTGTTTTCTAGTTCGTAATCCTCAATTACGTACTAGCTTTACTTGATCCTTATGTGTATGTTTTATGTTTTGTTTTGATTAGTGAATTAATTAAACTTGTCGACATCTTTATTTTCTATCTGTGCTAATACAATAAATCGACTCTTGCTTTCTTTTTAGTTTTATTTGTATTAGCTGGCGTCCACTTTAACATCGTATTTTTCATTTAGCTGAAATCAAATCTGAGTACTGAAGAACTTTTTGTTACGAACCCACGATGTTTTTCGAAACACCCACGCTCTCGGGAACTGAGTTTTAAATAACACAGCTAGCTAACGCGTACAGTCCATCTACGGTTAGGCAAGTGGCAGGGGTAGTTTAATTTTGAGCAAATAACGCTACATCGAGTTAACATTGGAAACCTTATTTTGGGATTGGTACCGTGGCGCCAGAACTCAAACTGCCTTCATTTGCCTGCAACATTGAATGTTCGTTTTTGGAATACGTTTGTGGCCGTATGTTAAATCTTTCGGGTTTTTACTTACCTCGACGACTACTGGAAGGAGTTCAGTTTTGTGCTACGATAAAGTTTTTGGTAGCGAATTTCTTGTTTGTGCAACGCAAAGAATTCTTCAAGCAGTTTCGCAATCGAGCCGTGGTTTTTCATCTGCAGTAGCCAGGGGAATTCATCGAGCCAAGAGCTTGTGTGGGTTGGAATTGCAGTACATAATTGGTAAACAAGTATTGTCGAATTACTATCTTGTAAACGAGCCAGGCCTTGGTAAGTGTTTTGTTTGCTTTACTGATTTTTACTGCAATTGTGGAACCGTCGAGTTTTACATCAGCTGCCGACGTGGATGTTCTCTATTTGTGGCTAACGATTTATATTATAGTAAAATTGGAAGTTGTTGTATTCTTTGTAATATTCATTATACGGTTATTTGTTAAGAGAGTTTTATTTTGTTCCGAGGAAGTAAATTCTTATTTTTTTTCAGAACCTACGCTCTGCCTCCGCTATAAGAGCTGGTTTTCTACCTGGGCTTCACCACAAATATATTATTACTGGGGAATACCTATCCCAGGTGTGGTGAGCAAGATATTTTTTTATAAAAAATACCGAAATTGCTACAAGTTTAGGATCAATTGGTAACATTAAACCTTTACAATCGTCCATACAAAATCTTTTAAGCATAGCCTTAATATATCTAGATTGATGAATTTTCAAGACCCCATTATTTATATCATACATAATTTCTAATCCTAAAAAATTTTTAAGTTGACTTTTATCCTTCATTAAAAATTTCCCCATTAACTTATCTTTTACTTCCTTAATGTCATATAAATTTTGCTCCGCAATTATTATATCGTCTACATATAAGATCAAATAAATCTTTTTATTTCTCAACATATATAGGCAATAATCGTTTTCCGATCTTGTAAATCCTATTTGTAATAGAAATTGATTTCAACATTTCGAGGATTCTCTCAATCCATACAAAGCCTTATTGAGTTTTAATACTTTATTTTCCTCTAATTTTAGACCTTGCGGACAACTAATAAATACGTCATTGGTTAATTTGCCATTAAGGAATGCTGATTTTACATCTAATTGTTGGAAGTGAAAACCCTTTTGGTTACCCACAATTAACAATGCCCTAATAGTGACCAATTTTACCACGGGTGAATAAATTTTACTTAGACTCTCATTTGTCTCTTGTGCGAAACCTCTAACTACTAATCTGGCCTTAAATTTGTCTTCTTCTTTTTCCTCTAAAGCTTTGAAGCTAAATACCCATTTTGTGTCTAAGACTTTTATGTTACTTGGTAAGTTTACCTTTTCCCACGTTTCATTTTTATAAATGGAATTTAGTTCTTGATCAATGGCCTTAAACCAATTTTCCTTATCTGTCCTATCTTTTAATTCAGTATAAGATCCTGGTACGTCTTCAATATAGCTCGAAGCGTCAAACGCCATGTATAACTCATAATCGTCATATTTTGATGGCGGTTTAACAATTCTTTTTCATTCTCAATCATTTAAGCTTTGCTTTTTATTTTCTTCGTTATTCTAAAAATCCTCATCATCGTCACTTAAATTTTCTTGTACCCGATTACTAATCTCATCTTCATTTTCAGTTTCTTCCCTACTTTCTATTTCTACTGTTGATCTTTTAAAATGAAAGCTATTTTCATCAAATTTGATATCCCGACCTATAACCAATTGTTCCTTTTCTAAACTCCATAATCTATAGCCATTCGGCGCATTACACACTTTTCAGTTTTTATATCGAATTTCTTACGAAGTTCTTTTGGTATGTGTTTGTAAGCTGTACAACCAAAAATCTTTAAGTAATTTACATTTGGTTTAGTTTTATGCCAAATTTCAGAAGGTGTCACATTTTCTAGATTAGAAGATAAACCCCTATTTATAACATAGTTGCTTGTAAGTATGGCTTCGCCCCAAAACTCTTTACCCATACCCGAGTCTGCTAATATTGCTCTAGCTCTCTCAACTATAGTCGATCCCAGATACTAAAAATGTAGGTGGCAAGTCAAATGCAAAACCACAATCACACAGAGAAACGTCATTTTAAAAATTCAAATTGAATGCGTTATATGTGTTGCCTAACTAAGTATGTTTAAAAGTTACGACATTAATTTTACAAAACTTATTTTCATAAATTTACTTCAATTTTAATGCGATTTTGATGAAATAAATATAGAAATACTGCATAGGAACTATTTAATATAATACAAAAAATTAAATGTTTCTGTCATCAACACGTAAATTTCGCTAGTGTGAAGCCGCCTAATTTCTAACCAATTTCATTAGTTAACATTTCGAGGTCATCGTTTTAGTACAAATTCTTACTATTTTCTTAAATGAAATGGACTATAGTGATCTATTTTTTCTCTCCGCTTTACCATTTTGTTCGGGCGTATACGCAACAGTGTAGTCTAATATTATTCCCTTCTGTTTGCAATAGTTTACAATTTCATTGGATGAATATTCACCCCCATTATCACATCGTACTTTTGAAATTTTGTTTTCGAACTTAGCCTCTACCATCTCAACATATTCTATAAATTTGTTACATACTTCGCTCTTTTTCTTAATCAAATAAACTACAGTAAAGTTTGAAAAATCATCTATAAAGGTTACAAAATATTTGTTACCATCATAAGTTTCTGGAGTAACCGGACCGCATACATCGGTATGGATTATTTCTAGTAACCGTTTACTTTTGGTCCTTTGACCGAAAGATAATCTACTCATTTTTCAATTTACACACGGTTCACAAAATTCTACATTTTGAAACTTAATATTATTTTCGATCCCCAAAACCGCTTTTTTATTTATTAATTCTTTTAATCCTGAATGACCTACGTGTGCGAATCTTCTATGCCACTTTTTAAAATTACTATCAATACCTTCAACATTTAAACATTCTGTACTTATAATTTTGAATGACATTTCGTATAAATTATTCCTGTAACTTATTCCTAATATTTGATTGTGTACATCTTTTAATTCTACCCTTCCATTATCAAAAATTACCCTTATATTAGAAATTTCTAACCTTTTTACAGATAATAAATTTTTCCTTAATTTAGGTACATAAAATACATTTTTGATCTTACACCGTATGTTTTCCTTACCTACATTACTTAAAACTTGTAGATTTCCAACACCAACTGCTGTTAAATAACTGTCATTTTTCGCCACAGCTATTTTTATTGGATTATCCAACATTAACAAATCGGAGAAATAATGTTTTTCGCTCACCATGTGGTCCGTACAACCTGAGTCTACAAAGAATGTCACGACGTTCTTCTCTTTTCCTTTTTCCATATCTTTTCCATTTGTTTCACCCATAAAACATACGCTTTTGTCCTCGCTTGTACTGGTATCACCATTTTCTTCTGAATCTTCCTGCTGAACGTGGTTTCTTCTGTGATTAGATTGCTCGTTTGTGTTCCTTCCAGGACTTCGGTTGTTGAACCTTCCTCTGTAGTTAGAATAACCTCTGCTACGGCCTCTATAGAAACCACCTCGATTGAAACTTCCTTGCATCGGCTTCTTACAATTTCTTATGAAATGACCCTTCTCGCCACATCTAAAACATTCTCCACCTGTAGTTGAAAATGCATACGCCCCTTGTGTTTACTCGCTTTTGGTTGAATTTGCCAATTTCCTCTTTTCGTATTAATTTATTAATCTCTTCTTTACCGACTCAAATGTAAGATCTTCTACACTTTCGAAAACCGTAACCAACGTTTCATATGACTGCGGTAATGCTAGCAGAATACTGCACACCAGATCTTGATCAGGTATTTCGTTCCCAGATTCCTTTATTTGTCTTGCGATCTCTTCATACTGTTGAATCAACATTTCCATTGACTCGTTTTCCTTTAGTTTCAAGTTTATCATTTTTTTCTTCAAGTACAATTGACCATGTATTCCTTTCTTCTCGTATTTTTGTCGTAAGGTTTCCCACATTTCGAATGCACTTCCTTTTCCCCTTAAACACTGTAGCTGGTTGTTGTCTACACATTGAACTATTAACGATTTTGCTCTACTGTCTCTTTTAGCTTTATCTTGTTTTTCCTTTTCCACCTGTATTTCGTTTATTTTTAAGTCCTTCTTTACATGTTCGATCACACCCTGTTCTTCTAACAATAACTCCATCCTGAACTTCCAGTTATAATAATTTCCTCCTTCTAGTAATTGAATTTCATAGTTCTTTCCATTTGCCTGAGCCATTTTTCAACTTTTTATTTACCATGTGCGTTTAACCTCAAAATTTCCTGTTTCTATTTTTCCTATTCTTCAAAACTAATTACGCAGAGCACACCCTGGGCACATAACCTCTTGATATTTAAATATGGAAACGCCTTTTAATATAAGATTTTATTGATAAACACAAGAACATAAACTGAACATACATTTTAATTCATATAACATGACATCTCATCTTTTACATGTCTAACTCTATTGCCAACTTAATTTACTATCCTAACTAAAATGATTTTAGCGCGCATTTCAAATAAGTATTTCAACAGACATAGGCGAAGTAGCGACCCTTCAATTACCGGAAAGAAACGTTTATTATTTAATAATTAAAAGCGGGCATTACGGAAAAGCGTCATATGAAATCATGTTCGATGCACTTCAGTAATTTATTTAATTAATGCATGCAAGACCAAATTTTCAAACTTGCTTTTACCCGACTTAAACAACGAAATCCATGATCTAGATTTAAACATCGTAATACACATGATCAGATTCGTATTCAAAAACACGTCAGTCCAAATAAAAATTTCGGAAAATAAACAAAAAAATTGTCAAATGTATGTAATTGAAGAAGAAAGCCCAATGATACCCACCTGGGATAGGGATTATATTAAGAAAGCTCAAGGAAATCATGAATTTTGTAAAGTCATAATTAATGCAATCAATCCAAGTGAAGAAGAAGATTTTCCGTATTATTTAGATCAAGATGGTATACTCTACAAACAAGATAATTTGACCGGTCAAGAATTATTAGTCATCCCCAAAACTTTTATAAGCAAAGCAATTCACGATTTCCACAACGCTCCATTCGTAGGTCATCCAGGCCAAATCAAAACATTTAAATTTATTCAAAGAAAATTATATTGGCCCAACATGAGAAAAGACATCAACGACTACGTTTTAACATGCAATATCTGTAACCAACGTAAAACTTCACCACATTTCAAACCTGCCCCTTTACAAGAATTTCCGAAATGATACGAACCCTTTGAAAGAACCGCGATGGACATTGTAGGTCCTTTTGTCACTTCAGATAATTGAAATAAATATCTATTAACATTTCAAGATCACTTTACCAAATACGCAGAAGTAATACCCTTACCAGATCAAAAAGCGGACACCATCGCGAAAGCTTTTGCCATTCAAATTATTACTAGACACGGTACGCCTAAACAGCTGATCACAGATCAAGGTGCAAATTTTGTTTCGAAGCTTTTTAAAGAAACTTGTACATTACTTCAAATAGAGAAAATTCAAACAACCGCGTATCATCCTCAGTCAAATGGAGTAATTGAACGATCACATCGCGTTTTTAAAGACATCCTTAGCTGTTACGTTTCACCAGCACAACGCGATTGGGACGAATGGATACCTTACGTACTAATGGCATATAGGTCTCACATTCACGGTTCAACCGGCCACTCGCCATTCTTTTTATTACATGGACGAGACATGGTATTACCCTACGACGAAGTAATCAAAGCAAATAAAGTAAAATACGACGTTAGCGCAAATTATCCTTCAGAAATGATGTGCAGATTAAATAAAGCTTACACGGACGTTAATAAAATAATGGCAGAAAGCAGCAAGAGACGAGCAAAATATTTTAATCGAAAATCAAAATCCCGCGAATTCTTAATAGGAGACCTAGTATACCTACACGAAGAAGCCAGTAAAGTAGGTCTATCAAAGAAACTCATGAGATCATGGATTGGTCCCTTCAGAATATTAGAAATAATTTCCCCAGTCAATTACCGCATTAGAAAAGTTGGATCTAGGAAAGATCAGGTTGTACATTTAAATCGATTAAAGCCATACCGATGTGGAATAGAAGAAGAAAAAGAAAAAGAAGCAAAAGACGGAAATAACAAAGATGTCGAACGGAAAACATGCTCCGATCATTCCGAACAAACTCCAGAATCTAAACCCGAATCACTAATACATCCATTATCCTATTTTTATCTACCCACTACAAATAGAACCAGCCGAAGAGCTAGACAACCAGAACCCGTTCCAACTGAAGAACACGAATTACTTCCAGAAAGAAATGATGAACAGCCTCCATTGGAAGATATAACGTTTCCAGATTCTCCTACAAGAGATGAACTACCTCAAGTCCCAAGAACAAGTCCTGCACCCCGACGATCAGAAAGATCATTCCACCCAAATATACGTCCCGATTTCCACTATTATTAGCAAAACAAAACAAAAATTTTTTTATCCTTTTCCTTTTTCCTAGTAAATTCCTTACAAAATAAGAGTAGAAAAATCGTAGAGAAATCATAGGAAAATCGTAGAAAAATCATAGAAAAATTGTAGAGAAATTGTAGAAAAATCGTAGAGAAATCGTAATAATTGGCATATGAATTTATTTAAATTTCTTTTTTGAATCACAGCAATCAAAAAAAAATCAATCAATATGGACCAAGCCAAGAATGGATTTCCTTACTCCTACCTATTTGTATTAATATGTAGTTTCTGCAGAGGTAGCCACGACAACTATAAGTGCGACCAATTCCGAACTCTACCACCCTTCGATAGACTCCAAATGGCACAGCTGCATAACTTGTGCAAAAACTGTTTAAACCATAAGGAAAGGTTTAAATGCCTTTCCACCAAAAGATGCAAAGTATGCTTTAAGCCACACCACACGCTGCAAACAAATGCATACAAAATCTGCAACGAAATAAAAGCCCTAATTAAATTACATCAAAATAAAATTCAAAAATTATCTCACGGAAACTGGTTGATACTACTTGTAACGCGAGTTACTATTATCGAATCATGTACAGACAACCCTAATACACATACGGAAATTACTGAGTCTATTATGATTACAATAAACGAACATTGTTCTGTCCGTATTGGTGAAATGAACCTACTAGGAGAAAAGGAATACATGATCACGGAAATAAATAAGAGAATTCAATTACCAACTATAATGAATAATCAATACAACAATTTAACGCGAAACAACATTGAAGAGATCAAACCAGCTAATATGAAACACATCAACTTAGATTCCTTGGAAGGAGTAAAACATCACTTAGAAGAAATCAAAAATACCTTGAACGAACCAGTAAAACCTATAATAGAAAGACATTTGAGTTGGATAATATACTGCATTATAATCATAATAAGTGGAATAATGTTACATGCAATCATCAAAGCATGCGGAAAGATCTCAAAAACGAAGAAAATGGAATTAATACGGAGTATTTTCCTCTTTGGGAATAACAGCAGTAGTAGACAACAAATGGCCGAACTTAAATTACAAATCGAATCAGCAGGCGTGGAAACCCGTGCAACCATCAATGAACCAAGTGTTAAAAAAGTGAAAAGTCGCGAAATAGAAACCCTGTTTAATCAAAAATTGTTCTTATATTTTAATTCGATATTGGTACACAAAAACAACAATTATAACAATCTTCTTATATTTTTAATTAATTTCTTTTTTTTAATAATAATTTTTTTTTAGTAATAATTTTTTTATAATAATTTTTTTTAGTACCTATTAATTTTTTTTAGTAATAATTTTTTTTTTTTATTAGCCAACATTGCTATAAATTAATCATTTTGATACTTTTTTTTACATTTTTTTAGATATTATATATATAATCTATTTTTTTGTGTAATTGTATATTTTTAAAAAGGAACGCGTGCATTCAATACACACGTTCTTTTTTAAAGAAGGGGGAAATGTAACAAACCACCCTTTTTAATTGTAAGTGTATTAATTTAAAATAGTTCAATTTAGCTCGACTCATAAACAATTTCGTTGAAAATATTATATTTTAAACAAATTTATTTTAAACAAAATTACTTTAGAAAGATACCATTTGTTCAAAAGATCCAAGAGGGTTCCAATTATTAAATAAACATTTGACCTAACGGAAATACAAAATAGTAATTGTTGACATAAACTTTTATATTTTTAAAAGAAAAATATTCAGAAATCAACCATACGAACAATAATTATAAGTTTCAAATTAAATGCAATTATTAAAATTTATAGACAGGTTAAAGTTATTTAATAAAAACTATTCATATAAAAATTAGAACATTAAAATTAATAATAACAAAATAATTGCCAATTGTTCTGACGAAATCAAAGATACAAAATCCAACTTAAAATAAATAGTTGTCTTCGATGTTTTTAAAGAGGGTTAAGTTATAGGACCCACACGTCGAAGTCAGTTGAAACTAAAATTTTGTCTCGGGGAGGAAAAACTTACACCCCGCAAACCTACACTCTGACCATTTTAATTTACATAAAAGGCGAGATTAGAACAATCATCGCCAGTCATCATCATGTAATCACCAGTTGTTTTTCTCGAGCCGTTGTGTTTCTTCTTGGATTAACCCAAAAGAAACGTCCTTTTTATCCCTTTTTATTGTAATTTTTCTTTAAATTTTTTATTTTAAAAGTTTTCTTACTTTCAAAAGTTTAATTTCATTTTTATAATCCGTCATTTATTCAACCTAATTAATTTTCTTAAATTCATCATATCACATCGTAAAATAAAATATTGTGTGTGCACCAGCATCGATAAAAGGTAAAATAAACTTAAGTTTTGCAATTGTTTTATTTTACAGTGTTTTTGTTTGTATCTTCGGAATAAACCAAGTTTACGAGTCGAGCTTAAAAAATCTACGGGTAAAATTGATTTTATAATCAACATAAAAATAAATAGTTTATTAATCACATGGATTAAATTTTCTTTAGTGTAATCGACAATCATATCTTATCGAGGGGTAAACCACGCTTAAAAATTGTGTACACCAGACTTCCTCCCACTTCGGACTTCCCAAACTTCCCCGGACTTCCCCAGACTTCCCGGACTTCCTCGGACTTCCCCGGACTTCCCCGGACTTCCCGGACTTCCCCAGACTTCCTCAGACTTCCCCAGACTTCCTCAAACTTCCCGGACTTCTTCAGACTTCCCCGGACTACCTCAGACTTCCCCGGACTACCTCAGATTTCCCGGACTACCTCAGACTTCCCCAGACTTCCTTAGACATTGTGACAAATATTATTGTAAATTTGAGATTTTGAATTTACAATAACTCGAAAACGGCGCTAGATATCGAAAAACCTAGTAAAAATTAGTGCCTTAGAATCCTAGTACTTGGTCATAAGAAGCTATATACAAAATTTCAGATCAATAGCGCGCAAGAATGGCGCGGCAAGAATTAATATCATTTTATATTTCAGACTTCCCAGACTTCCCCTGACTACCTCAGACTTCCCCAGACTTCCTCAGACTTCCCAGATTTCCCCGGACTTCCTCAGACTTCCCCAGACTTCCTCAAACTTCCCAGACTTCTTCAGACTTCCCCGGACTACCTCAGACTTCCCCTGACTTCCTCAGACTTCCCCGGACTTCCTCGGACTTCCCCGGACTTCTCCGGACTTCCCCGGACTTCCCGGACTTCCCGGGACTTCCTACAAGCTGTACACCAGACTTCCCGGGAGATTTACCCCTCGTATCTTATTTTATTTTATTTTTTTTATAAAACTGGTAATTGAAGTCTTGAGTGTTTTTATTTTATTTTGTGCAAAGATAAGAGATTCTGAATCATTGGTTTAATTCCCACAAACCTCCGAATTTTTCACGTTACCACAAGTTTTGTCAATCTCTTATTATTAAAAAAATTATCTGGTGGCCGCTACCGACAAAGGAAAATTGAAGAGAAAATCCACAAAAGTAGTATCAACAGCCGTTATTCATAATCAACGTAATCATCGGGTTGAAATCAAAAGCAAGGTGCTACATTTGATGGTTGGGTATTACATTTATATGGATGCTTATATACGATGCTGGATCATCGGGCCCCCGATTATTGAGGGGCCCCCAAAACCTTACTTATTTTTTTATAAAATTTAATTTTGTTTATTATCTACCCTTTTCAAAGAACATAAATGCAGATGTAAATTATAAATTTTTGCTTTTTTAATTAAATACAATGTAAAAGCAACTATAACTTTCAGCTGTGAATGTATAGGGTTGCTTTAGATGCTGGAACATTAGACCCTGATCATTGAGAGCTCCAAAAAGGCCTCCAAGACCTTGCTCATTATTTTATAGAATTTAGATTGTTTTCTACTTTTATGAGCTTTAGTTACCTTTGTTTTGTTCATTAGATAATCTATAAAATAATCGATTGATATGTGGTTTAGGTAGTGTAACTCAATATACGGGTGTTCCCGGATAGACTTCACATAATTTCAGTGGTGATAGAGGACACTATTCTAAGAAAAATATTTAAGAAAATTTTTTTTCTAAATTCAAACCCTCGAAAGTTAGGCCTCCTTAAAGCATTTTTTTTTAATTCCCACCGAGGGGTCTCTCACTGGGCAAAAACGTGTACAATATTGCTAATTGTCGGCAATAAAATACGATATTACTATTATTATCTTAATTACTCTTAATTCCATTTATTTCCTGATTGTTGCCATTAATGCCACTTTATTCCCATTTAATGCGTGGTATTACCTTATTTACAAAATATTGCTAGGAGCGGGTAGGCATTTTTTGTAGCTAGTTACGGGAGAGCGATCGAAACTTTTCTTACTATTAGTAAATTAAATTATATACTTTTCTCAATCAATTATATTATACATATTTATTTAATAGACTAGTTTCGACTGGTGTCAGTCAAAGTTGTAGAGAGAGATGGCAAGAAGTTTTCGAGAAATCTAGTTTTGAAATATTCACACCTAGGTATAAAGACTAGAAATATAGAAGTTGGCAATAAGGAGCGTGGCCTAGAGGTTAGCAAGTGAGGTCTAGTTAACTGTAGATCGCTAGTTGAATTCCCGACGGATCTAACTTTTTTTTTTCTTGAATTTATTTTAATTTTCTCTTTGTTTAGCAAACAGTAAAAATATCATTTTTGATATCAAAACCCCGACTGTACTACATATTATGTATATATATATATATATATGTTACGGTCAATGATGACAATTCGGCCATTAACGTCAATGGCCGAACAATAATGTCAATGCCCGGCTTAGTTAGGCATTGATATAATTGACCGGGCATTGACGTCAATGACTGTGCATTTTGGGCAATGTTGACATTTAAAATTTTATATGTGGTTTTTACATAATTGTCCAGGCAATGACGTCCATTCCCAATACAGGATGGGCAATGATGAAATTATTATTCTATAGATTCCATCTGAAAGTAATGTATTAAATGTGCCTTTGCAATTACTACTAGTTATTAAGAGATACTGAAAAGTTAATTTGTTAGAAAATATTAGTGATACGACCAAAGAAAATGAGATTACTCTTAGATAAGCAGCAGCTGAAAGCAGTGTTTTAGGAGGCCACGGTTACAAGCGTTGTCATTGCAAGGGTGGATGTAAAAATAATAAATGTGCGTGTTGCGCCAGCAAACAAATTTGCAATTGTAAGTGCCATGGGTCACTCCAGTGCCAGAATAAAAATGATTAATTTAAAATAATGTATTTCATTATTTTTAAATTTTTATTATTTTTGTTAATAAATGATTATATATTACTATAATACAATTAATACAACATATGTACGTAAATATTACTTACCAGTTGGCTGTCAAATTTAAATTGCCATTTTGCTGAGCTTTATAGTAGTTATTCTATAATATCATCATTGTCCAATCCATTTTGGCCATTAACGTCATTGACTGGTCATTAACGTCATTGACCGGCCAAAGACGTAAATATTACAATCAAATGAAAATATTTACATCATTGCCCACCGTTAACGGGCGTTAACGTCAATGGCCGGTTAATGACGTTAATGGCCAGCATAAATGGGCATTGACGTCATTGCCCGGCCATTGACGTCAATGCCCAATTTACGTCATTGACCGTAACATATATTATTGTTTTCTGATAAAGAAATGAAAAGTGAGTTGCGTAATTTAGAAATAAAAAACTGACTTTGCAACCTGAGGAACAATAAAAGCAGGACTCTGAGTTCGTTTTTCAAATTGTTTTTATTAGTATTAAGTTGTTCGTTAGTTAAGTTGTATTGTTTAGTTTAAGTTTGTTGTTCCAGTAGTTCATTGTTGTTTAAATTTTAATGTTTGTATTTTTAATTTTTGTTGTTTAGCGACTCACACGAATGCAGCTGAGCAGTACGCGAAAATCTTGATTTTATTAAAAAATAAAGAAAAATATAAAAACCAAGGAAATGAAGAAAATAAATAAAAGGAAAGACAGTCAGTCTGAATTTGAAATCTCGAGAGGGAGTCACGTCAGTCAGTATTTGAGAGTCCGAGTGGCAAACTGGGTTAAAGAGACTTAACAATTTGAGTGTCTGAGTGGCAAGCTGGGTTAAAGAGTCTTAACAATTTAAGAGTCCGAGTGGCAAGCTGGTGCTAAAGAAAACCGAGTGGCAAGCTGGTGTTAAAGAGTTGTAAATTGAGAGCCCAAGAGTTGGTGTGGAGGTGGAATTTAGCCGAGGAATTTTGTGGATAGAGTGTAGAAGGAAGAATCCGAATTACGTGCTGCTCGGCGAATTTTGTGTGAGTCCTGCTTTTCTAAATTTTGTTTCTTGTGTTCAGGTTGCAAATAAATTGTTCTGTTATTCGTCAGTTTTTTTATTGTCTTACATGTAACCATTTTTCGAGAATCAACGACCCATTTTAAGAAAAGATCGGAATGAGAGCACAACAATATATATATATGTTACTGTCAATGATGACAATTCGGCCATTGACGTCAATGACCATGCATTTTGGGCGATGTTGACATTTAAAATTTCATATGTAGTTTTTACATCATTGTCCAGGCAATGACGTTAATGCCCAATACAGGGTGGGCAATGATGAAACTATAATTTTATAAATTCCATCTGAAGGTTATATTATAATAAATGTGTCTTTGCAAATACATAAAATAGTTATTAAGGGACACTGAAAAGTTAATTTTGTTAAAAAATATTAGTAATACGACCAAAGAAATTGAGATTACTCTTAGACAGTAGCAGCTCAAAGCAATGTTTTATGAGTCCAGGGTTACAAGCGTTGTCATTGCAAGGGTGGATGTAAAAATAATAAATGTGCGTATCACGCCAATAAACAAATTTTGAATTTTCAATTTGCATGGGTCACTCCCGTGCCAGAATAAAAATGATTAATTTAAAAATTTTCATTTCATTATTTTTTAATTTTTATTATTTTTGTTAATAAATGATTTTATTATATTATAAATACAATGAATACAACATTATGTACGTAAATATCACTTGCCAGTTGGCGGTCAAATTTAAATTACCATTTTGCTGTTCTTTATAGTAGTTATTCCATAATAACATCATTGCCCAATCCATTTTGGCCATTAACGTCATTGACCGGCCAAAGACGTAATATTAAATCAGATGAAAATATTTACATCATTGCCCACAACTAACGGGCGTTGACTTCAATGGCCGGTCGTTTAATTTACGTCATTGACCGTAACATATTATATATCATTATATATTGCTATGCCCCCAACTGTATAAATTTGAAAAAACCACCCGCTACTGAAAAACGCCTTGCTGGAGCGCACACACCTTTCAACATGAGACTCTATGGAAAATCTTGATCAATAAAACAATAATATGTTGATAAATTTTAAATTCAATTACTCAAATTAGTTAAGAAATTTTCTAAATAACTACCAATTTAACCCTTAACATTTACTTGAGTTAAAATAAAATCTTACAATGTTTTTATATCTTTGTCTAACATAAGAACGATTAATATCTGATCAGAAGCCGTATGGGTAAATTTTCAATTTATTTAAAACGTAATTGTTGCAACGTAGCTAACTGAAAATTTAACGCAATGACTCAATTTTGAATAATAATAAAATTTTATAACATCACGACGTAGTTTTTAAATTGTTTTAAAAAATGTTTAAGCTTTATTTCACAATAAAGCGCTCACCCTGTACTTAAGTTGGAATCGGCCTCTCTCGGTGATCATTTTGCTGTTGTTTCTCACGTTTAAAACGGCTACTGTTAGTTCAAAAGTTTTGTTTGTTTTAATTTTTTGTGCACTTAATTGATAATTCCACTTATTAATTCCTTGTTTACTAACTAATTCGCTCTTCATTGAAGGTAATAAGTAATATCGTAATATTAACTTTGTTTTGTTGATTGTGACATTTATAAATTTTAACTAATTTTTCATGATTGCAGGTTAAATTTTTATATTTTATAGAGACACAATTTTATCAACTTACACGTTTGGTGGTCTCAGTCGCAATGTCCTTTTTGTATTCTGCGCATTTTGGTCTTACCATTTTTAAAATTACCAATTTACAAACATAAAACAATGGCGCCAAATTCAATCGGTGAGGAATTTAACTTTTGTTGTTACACTTTCTCTTTTTAATTTTTTTAAACACATTTATTTTAAGTTTTAGGCCCTAAATGCATTATCATTTACAGCCCTGATTAATTATCATGAAAATTAATTATCATCCTCTCATTCGAAGCTTTTGTGATCTAAAAATATCTTTATTCTTAAACAAAACTATGAAATGATCTCAAATAATTCATCGGGTAAGTATTTATTTTAGAAATTTATAACTAAAGCTTTCCTCTTTTTAGGATTATACTACAAATCAACATATTATTTTATTTTATTTAAAAACTTAATTTCTTCTCATCGGGTGATGAAATGTCAACAACTAAAATTACCGTAAAGGCTAATAATTAACTTAATTTAATAAAAAAAAACATGACAATATATATACGTATCCCTGTTAAGTTGTCACCTCCGTTATATTGAGAAGGCGACCTGACCTCCGGTTGAAGGGAGTGCTTAAATTGCATAGCACTCAGATATATAAGCTGAGGGGAACGTCCGGATACCGTTTTTCAAAAGAGGGGTAAAATATTCTCTTAATACAATTTTTATATATTCAATATTTTTCTTATATATAAGATACGTAGTGTCCTCGTATATGTGTGTCTGAACTTAGAAACAGTGCGTGTTATGTCTTCCAGCGATGTTGCCAGATGTGACGGAGGTGTTATAGTATAGAGTTTATCCTATACTTACTATATTATAAACATTTCACGATTAAAAGCTAAATGTTGCAGATCGAGTTTGCTCCAAGCAACATTCACGCGATCCATGACACTTGCGTGGGACTTGTCAATGTTTACCAGTTTTATTTTTATATTCTGTTTGTTCTACCGTGATATACTAAAAATTGTTTATAATTATTTTTATAAATTTATAAATAATTTTATAAATTTTTTATTTTGTTTAATAATAATAATATGATAGATAAACCTAATCTTGTCCAATGCGATAAATATAATTTAAAAAAGTTATCGGGTTATATGGAACGCAATCAAACTCATAAAGTTGTCAGGTCGACAACCATTCGAGTTATCATTCTTATTATTATATGTTGACGACATTTTTACTTCTGTCCCAGAGGGAGAAGTAGACAACTGTATTAAGATCTTAGGTGGTTATGATGATATGCTCTCTTTCACATTTGAACGTGAAGTTGATGGTGTTATCCCTTTTCTTGACCTCCTTATCAGGAGAATGGATGATGGAAAACTAGTGACTGATATATATAGGAAGCCTTCATCGACAGACAGATTATTAAACTACCACTCATCGCATCCCAATAACCAAAAAGTTGGTCTCATACATACCATGAAAAATTGGATAAAGTTATACGTACCTGACCATCTCGTTAACGCTAGATTAGAGAATTTAAAGGTCCAACTTCTGAAAAATGGCTATCCAGGACGCTTGTTAGACTTAACTCCTTTTGGTAATAGAAGACCACTCCAACCTTTAGTTCCTCCAGATTCACATAATACAAGCTGTGATACTAAATACATGAAAATCATGTATCATCCTCTCCTATCTAACAAGATAAGGGGGCTGTTTAGAGAATGTGTTGATGACGTCAATAATTTTAAACTAGTCTTTCACAATGGATTCACTCTTGGTAAAATCCTGTTTTCCACCATCAAAGACAGGATTCCCACTTTACAACGCAGCAACGTCGTCTATAGTGTCAAATGTTCCTGTAACTGTGTCTACATTGGCCAAACGAAACAATTCCTCTCAACTCGTATAAAACAACATCTTTATGATATTCGGTTAGGCTCCTTGAAGACGGGCTTATCCGAGCACACCATCCAAAGTTCTCATTCATTTAAACATGAAGATGTTACCATTTTGGAAGTCCAGCCGAATTATTATAAAAGAATATTTTTGGAAGCAGCACACATTTCAACTATTGACAACAATATCAACAAACAGACAGATTATGGATATATCAACGCTGGCTATAAAGGTTTGATCAGACATTACCTGCAGAGGACTAAGTAGTGGTGGTTGGATTTCTGCACCCTTGTGTTACATTGTCGGTTATATATGTGTCGGATATCGTGATTTTCTTCTTTTTTCACTGATATGTTGTTAACTGGTTTAACTTTATTTTATTTTGTACTTGCTGCATTATTTTAGTAGTCTTAGGCATCAGGATGTTGTTTGTTTATATTCATGCATAATTTTCATTAACGTATTGAATTTCTGTTGTTTGGTCATCTTTAAATTTGCGGAAAATTAAAATTTTTGTTATCAATTGAGTTGGCCATACTTTGAAGTTGATCGACACATCTTTTATAACTTGACATAATTATTGTGTCATATTTTATTCTAATTTTATTCGTTTTAGCCCCCTTTTGGCATTTAATTTATCATTGTTATATTTCATAGATTTCATAGTGTTCATAATTTTTCGTTTGCCTTATACAGTTTTGCACCATGTTTTTTACTCCTTGCGTCATGAATCAAACAATATACATCTTGGTTGTTTAGGTAAGATTTACTTACCTATATTGTTCCATATTCAACTTTTAATTTTAGTCCCGAAGATGGAGTGAATAAAGTCCTCCGAAACGTCGACCTGACAACTTTATGAGTTTGATTGCGTTCCATATAACCCGATAACTTTTTTAAATTATAATAATAATATGGCATTGATTGGATTGATGGAATGACAACAACTTTAATTAATGTGATCCGTATTTATACTCGACAAAAAATACTTCTAGGGCTTTCGCTACTCAGTAGTACTTGGACTAAGTTTTCGTGCAATTTTTTTTTTAATTTAAGAGGAGAAAGAGAGATTTCGCAAAATTAGAAAAACACGGTAACCCGCATGAACGAATTAACGAGATTTGTATAATCAAAAATTGAGGCGTGGACAAGCGGCGCAACAATGCAAAAATTACAAAAACAAAATTGTAGCAACCCCTGTATTTGGGGTAACGAAAAATCGAGGAAAGCTGGGCCACCTACTAGTAATTAATAAATTTCATTAAAAGACAATAAAAACGACTATTTTCAAGATGGTTTTAAAGCCAGAAACGCAAATTTGCTAATATCAATATCTTTTAAACTTTTACCTTAATTTTTTATTAGTAACAGTTATTATTATATATTTTTTTTAAATATGCATTTAATTAAATGCATATGTTGCGGATCTACAAGTATTGATAAACAATTTTTTTTATAGATATCTCCTAAAATAATAAATAATCCACAATTAATAATAATTTTCTAATTTACTTTCGTATATTAATTATTGTAGAATAAGTTTTGTATGAAAAACTGATATTTTATATAAATATCGAACCATGTTGTTTAAATTACATTAATAGTCATATCCCCGCTTCAAAAGGTTTCTGAATTTAAATAATATAAAAAATAAAATATTTAAAAAAAAGAATCATCAAAATCGGAGCTGTTCTTGAGGACTTCCGAAGATTGCCTATTTTATGTATTTATTGACGCGACTATATTGACATTTCAAAGAATAGCCGATTCATTGCTTTTTCAAAAAAGCAATCAAAAGGTTACCAAAATCCAAAAAATCAAAGATTCTTAAAAGAGAAGAAATTGATAGATATTACTCCTGATAAATTTTATTTGATGTTGAAGGTATAAATAAGATGACATATTATATTATTGAATAAATTGTAGTTACTGTTTATGTTATGTATGTTATTTTAAACAATTCTACTTTCAGCTGGGCGAGCGGCAATGAAATATTGCCGCTCACCAAGCGGCAAATGCCAACTTTCAACTATCAACTGACAGCTTGAAAAGCCTACTTTCACTATCAAGCGTAGGAAAAAATCTTTTGGTTTGTATTAATGAGTACAACATAATTTCAGTAAAATTCATATAAATTTTACTAATTTACTAGAAAAACTTTGCCATGGTTGTTTTCAAAAATTGCTTATTTTATAAGTTACTATTACATTACGCATTAGGTACATTGTTGTTGATAAAGTCGCGTCGCTAGAACTTAACGGATTCCCTACACCTTTTACGTTCGTAAAAATATAGACATGAAAGTTTTTGAATTAATTTCCGATTTCTGTCGCCGGTAATTCAACTACAGCTTTAATGGGAACTTTTAATTAACAAACTTAGGAGCATAATAATAATTAACAGTTGTTGCTATTATTATTATTTTAATAAAAATTGGGTTAAAATACTTTTGAATAAATTTCTATGACTAAGTATACTCCGTCAGATCTATAATTATTGTCACTTTTGCAAAGAGTTTTCTCAACGTCGCAACGCTCCACATCATCAGAATTAACTTCTTCTGGTTCCAAAAAGTATTTAAACAGTCAGTAGTGCAAAAATTAGGTAAACTTTTAATTTATCACTGATTTTAAGAATTAAAACTGTTTTTAATAAACTTACTTTTATTCAAAACTATATTATTTAATATTAATCTTAATTAATTTAATAAACTTCTTGAATTCATTTTAAAAATCCAAGAGGTAACAACGACTATTGTGTATCCGTGAATAACCAACACTCGTAGAATAGCAGATAAAAATATACCGACAAGTCGACCGTTTCTTTTGAATTAATATATAATATTGCAGTGTTGCCAAGTCTCGGTGGAGAGGATCCACGTCAAAACGTCGCGGATATTTGGTCGTGCGACATTTGGACGCAGTTATTTGGACGCATACAACAATTGGACGAGCGTCAATTGGACGCATGTAACAATTTGGTGATACGACAATTGGACGCGGATATTTGGACGCATGCGATATTTGGCTCATGCGACAATTGAACATAATGCAATAATTTGACATAAATATAATAGATATAAAATTTACTTATAAATAATAAACTACAAGAAGTAAATAAGAAATAATGTTATCAATTTTTTGATTGAAAATCTATATTTGGGAAACACTTATTAGATACAAATCATAAACAGGGGAGGTAGAAAAATTTACACGGTTGGCTATCTGTATATTAATCTGTGGTTATACTAATACTTAACCGACTATTGTAAAAGCGGACCTAAAAAATATTCGGGAAGAATAATAAAACATTATAAATCATTGATGTATTTTAAAATTTTTCTCAAGTTCCGATTAAATTTTGAAAAGGTTAGTACTCATTTGACTCTAGCGTAGCGCACGAACGTCCTTAACCTATATTTTGGCAACTCAATTTGAGTTCTCGTGCCTGCTGGATCATTTATGATGACGTTAGTGTCATTTTTAAAGATGGGGAATTTCCATGTACTAACCGATATCAGTACCAATTACGGAGGGAGCAAAAAAATTTTGCGCCCCCCTCTGCTACTTACCGCTCCAACTCGTTAAACGAAATTGCTACCTGCTACTTGGTAGCGCTCCATCTTGCTTCCTTCATTGAACTCGCCTTTTGTTAAACACTACAATTGGCTATCTTGTATTTCTTTCAGAATTCAGAGACCGAATGGCGCATGTACAATTTTTAAATTTGACAGTTGGTGTTATTCAGTGATTGCGGTAGGAATATAACAGAAATATGAATTAATTTAGGGGCTGTCCACAAATTACGTAACGGCCTTAGGGGGGGGGGAGAAGGGGATTGACAATTTGTTACGATTTGTTACGGTGGGGGACGGGGGTGTTTTTCAAAATGTTATGTAACCAAAAAATTTCTTTTTTATCAAAAAATTAGATATTTTTTCTAGATATTAAATTTTCATTAATTTGATAAATTAACCCAAAGAGATCCATTCAGTCAAGAATCATAATAATTAAAATTTGTGTAATAGATACACATATTGTTTTGACAATATTTATAGCAAAAATTGTTTTAACTTTTGTTACGTTATACTTCTGGGGGGGTGGGGGTCTCGCAATTTGTTACGATCTGTTACAAGGGGAGGAGGGGGTTATAAAACGTCAAAAATTATTGATCTTTAAAACGTGAAAATGGTTAAGTTTGTCTATGAATTAAAAAACCCATTTGTTTGAATAATTTTTTTAAGCAAATAAATTTTGTTTAATTTAAATAAAATATTTTTGGTCAAATAAAACTTTGTTTAAATCAAAATAAAATTTTATTTATTCTATTGTGGTAAATTAAATTTTAGTTTCTTTAGTTAAATTTAATTTAAAAAGTTTAAGAAGTTAATTTAAATTAAACAAAATTTATTTGCTTCAAAAAGTTATTCAAACAAAATTGTTTTTTTGATTCAAAGAAAGCGTTTTTACTTTGCATAATAACGTAACTCAAATATCGTTTCACCAGAATTATAAATAATAATTATGTAAATTTAATTTTCTAAAAGGAAAAAATAGACGAACACATTAACGAGCGTCTCGCGGCAGATCTGATCTTGGCTGCGAGACGGTAGCGACATCTATACTGCGGTGACGAAAACCGATCTTAGCCGTTGACATGGACTTAGAAGCTTCTAAGTCCATGGCCGTTGACGTTTAGAAATGAGGTTAGAGTTTCGTGTTTACATTACCGTTGTAACGGTTGTAACTTTAATTTTAAAAAGTGACAATTGTCAAATCGGAAGAAAAATACTTTTTATAGTAAAAATAAATTTATTCAACTATAAAACAAATTACGAAGTGTATATTTGGTCAAACCTATAGTGTTAATGTTTTCAGTAACATCGGTTTTATTTAAAAGGTCATCCATTATATTCTTTTCTTCAACAATAAATTGTTGGTTTATTAAATTTTATTACTTCTTTAATTTTCTTCTTTTTAGAAGAAACCAGACGCGCCTGTTTTTCTATATTTTCATTTGCGTTAATTTTTTTGCGTTATTCAATTAAATGATATTTGATTTATTCATTGTATTCATAATTTTATCAAAATTATTATTTAATTATTTATCAAAAGTGATTAAAAAATCACTGTATATTATACTAACCCCTGAATTCATAAAAAAATTTGAGATTCTAACCTCATTTCTAAACGTCACCGGCTAAGATTGGTTTACTTCGTCACCGCAGTATAGATGTCGCTACCATCTCGCAGCCAAGATCAGATCTGCCGCGAGACGCTCGTTTGTAAAATTGTATGGTAACATTTTATTTTAGTAATATATTACTAAATATACTAAAATAATTAGTATCAATAGATATAGATACTAATTTAATAATCGTAGGTAACATACCTGAGATGAGGGAAAAGTCCCGAAAAGGGACTTTTCCCGATAAATCGCAGGTATGTTACCTACGAGTATGGCACGAAAAGGTTCAGAGATGGCAAAAAAGGTGAGATTATGCTCTTAAAAACTTCTTTTCACAATTCCAGGAGTAAAGTGATGCTTTTAAATATACTTATAAAAAAATAGTTATAAAGTGATACTTTTTTTTGTGCCATTATCGCGCGCTATTGATCTGAAATTTTGCATATGGCTTCTTACGACAAATCGCTAGGGCTTTACTGTATCAGGAGTAAATTTTTTGCTCAGTTTTTCGATATCTAGCGCCGTTTTCGAATTATTGCAATTTCAAAATCTCAAATTTAGTTTTAATATTTACGTAGCTATGAAAAATATTCAGCGGATAAATTTATGTCAAAAATTAATCACTTTCTAAATTTGTTTGTACTATTATCAAACATGCTTAGACAAACTGATAAAAAATTACGTCAAAATGTCACGTTTTGCAAATAATTCTCTCCAACATAATATTGAATCTGCAAAGTTATTACAATTTCAAAATCAAGGAAAATACTTGGATAGAATCTCGTTAATCCATTCATGCGCGTCAATATGGGAAAATATTAATCCCCATTCTAGAGTGCAATACTCAAGAAAAAACCTAAAATAAATTGCTTTCTTTCATTTCATAAACATTCAAACAAACAAATTTTTATCTTTTTACCCGACTGCGCAACGCTAGAATGGGATAGTTCGTCGCGAGCGTTTCGTCGCGGCCGTTTTGCCGCAGCCGTTGCGGCGCAGCCGGTTCGTCACAAAACTATTTTGACGCAAAATTTATTGGTCGCATGGACAATTTTCCGCAGGACTGATGGCCGCAAAATTAATTCGCCGCAGGACTGTTGGTATCCAAATTAATTCGCCGCAGGACTGTTGGCCGCAAAATCACTTCGCCGCAAGACTGTTGGCCGCAAAATTAATTCGCCGCAGGACTGTTGGTCGCCAAATTAATTCGCCGCAGGACTGTTGGCCGCAAAATCACTTCGCCGCAAGACTGTTGGCCGCAAAATCACTTCGCCGCAGGACTATTGGCCTCAAAATTGCAAAAAAAGGAATTTATTATTTAGAACTTTAAAAACAACTTGACAAAATTAATTAATATTAGATTTGTTAATAATAAATTTATTATTTAAAAACTTAAAAATAAAAACTTAAGAAACTTCAAACTAAAAACAAAACCTTTAAAAATTTAGGTTTTAATTGTGCATTTCAAAGTTATGTGCAAGTCCTCGTAAATAATCAATAATATTTCTATTATGAAAATCTTGCACAATTTTTTGAATTCTCTCATCAGCATTTCTGTACTTTTTTAATTTATGAAGTGGAGAATTTCTAGCAATAAAACTTTAATAATAAATATCATGACTTTTTTGGACTTTTCTTAACCCATTTATCAATTTCCAAATTGTCGGATGGAGCATACCCAGTTCACACTTTATTCTTTTATTAGCGGCTTCAGCGTGGATGACCGGACATTTTGCTCCCGGAAATTTAGCTACTAGGATATTTCGCTACTAGGACATTTCGATACCGGATCATTCCTACGCTGTAACTAAATTTAAATAAATAATTTATAGAATATTTCGGGCTACCCAGTCGAGCTGGGGCTTCCCAGTCGAAGTGGAGCCTCCCAGTTGAGGTGAATTGGCTTCAGGCATGTTTTTAATGAGTTAAGCGCCAGCCATAACGGCCCGGAGCGTCCGGAGCTGAGCGGAGCGCAGGGTAGCGTAGGGTCACTTTTGGCTGGCGCAACCCCGGCAAATCACGTATCCGCCGTAAAATGAATGAATTATGTAAGTTTAGTAAAAAAGTAAAAGTGGTAACAAAATGTCAGTTATATTGTAAGCACTTTATATTATATTTTATAAAAACACAAGTATGTAGTAAGAATATTGTAATTAAAATCCAGGATGTATTAGATTCTTGTGAAGTTGACAAATTGTTGAAAACAACTTGTCAACTGTTAACGTTAGTCTGTATTTAGCATTCTCACAGTAAAGTTTAGGTTCAAAGTAATTTTGTATTTTTTTTTTAAATCGAATCTCAAAGGCCTAAACATATTTTGTCCTAGGAGCAAAATGTCCTAGTAGTGAAATGTCTGGGAGCAAAATGTCCTAGCACCGTCAATATTATGCTAACTTATCGGACTTATTCAATTCACCTATCTAGATTAAAATTAGTTCTCGCGGCTAATAAGTCTTGCGTAACAATAAGTTGATAGCGGCAATCATCAACTCAGGGGGACCGCCGGCTTTACGTGCCCTCCGAAGCGCAGAAACGGTTATATGAATGTTTCAGACTTTCCCCGGATTCGAACCGAGAACCTTAGAGTCACCACTTGTTCGGCTAACCTACGAAGCTAATGACCGTTTCAAAAAATGTTTTGAATGATTGCGTAAATCGGCTTCATCAAGAGTTTTCAAATTATTTAAAAATCCAAAATTATTTTCATTTTTACTATAGACAATTACCGATTTCTTCAATTTTTTTTTAATCTGTCTATGAGTGCATATAGTAAATTCTCATTTCAACTTTCCTATCAAACCCGACTGCAGCATGATTGCATTTACCAAACTGTCTTTTGCGAGCCTTAGTTTGCTTTAATTCGTTTTTATATTCATAAATATTCGACAATTCCTTTCCATGCTCTTCGTACTTAAACATCTTGCGGATCTCTTAGAGAACAAAGGATCCTATTAATGAATTATATATTGAAACAGCAATTGATAAATCTATTTCGATTTTTTGAAGAGATTTGCTGGTCTTGTTACATTTATTCAAAATGTCGGACCAAAAATTTAGTTAAAATTTCAGTTTCCAATAATCAAAAATTTTGTAGTAACCCATTTACTTCAGCCTTTTAGTAGAAATTTCTTTCAGTTTTATTATGAGCTAAAAATTGAGCGCCCCTTTGCTACTCGGCGCCCCTAGGCAGTTGCCTAGTTTGCCTATTGGATAATCCGGCCCTGATTTAATACACTCTATCTATGGTATAAGTTACTCGAAAAAAATTTGATAATAACCCATTTGTTTTGAGTCTTGAAAGTTACCTTTAGTTAGAAACTAAGTAGGTACACAAAAACTGGAGATTGCCGTCTTTGATAGACGTTTCATATCCCACAAAATATTTAACGAAAGCTTTCAAAATAATTTTGGAAAAAGATTTGGTCATTTTATAGGTGTGTAAATTTAATCACGTCAGCTCAGCATAAAGAATATACAGTGGCTCCAAGAATTATTCGTACACTCCTATGTTAGACATGTAAATTAAATAGTTCCTTTTGAAGTTATTTTTTGTCATATAAAAATCGATTTTATAACAAAATGTTTCAGACACACTTTGTTGCAAATTTCATTCCCTTTATTTTTGTTTCTATACATTTTTCTATTTTGTCGCACCGATTTCGAGATACAGTTGAAATTATATTTTTGCATTTTGCGGAGTTTTATTTAAGTCACTGTCAGTTTGAAATGGAGCAACAAAATAGAAAAATGTATATTATAAACAAATTGTCTGAAAAGTTGTGCCGTAAAATGAATTTTTATATGAAAACATAAACGGCTTCAAAATGTTCAATTTGCATTGGTAACATAGAAGTGTAACTCTATATTTATTATAAGAGATGGATGAAAATAACTTTTTAAGTTTAAATACCCAGTTTATATTAAATTTTTTTAACTTAAAACCACGGCTTAAAACATTTTAATTAATAATAATAAATTTGATTTTAATCTAGTGTTTGTCTCCAAAAAATGAAATTTTACAAGAGATAATAAAAACTGCATAAACAAAATTTCTATTATTCAAATGCATTAAAACTCATATTAGTGCAGACGAAATATAAAGCAAGTACGTAATTATAATTATACAGTAGAAACTCCATCATTCGACACTCCCATATTGGACAATTCCGAGAATTTCTCATGCTGATGGACAGATAATTATGAGCTTATGACGCACAAGTTGTGAGCTTATCAAAATCCACGACTGGATTTCAGCACGTAGGCAGACAGATTGATTACCTACATTATAATGCTTACATTAGTAATAGCAATATAACGGCGTTTTTATTGCTAAAATAAAGGGTAGATTAAATTTGAAAAAGATGTTATTCGAAATTAATAAAAAGTAATTATTTACAATCTAATCGTATAATAGTTAAGTTATTTTGGTAATACGTGTCATCACAATTTTGTCATTTAATTTATAACATTTATTCGTAAAATATAAAATTATTTTAAAGTTTATATTATGCAAGTATCTAATAAAATTTTTGTAAAATAATTCTTTTTACAAAATTTGTATATTTAAATTACACCATCAAGTTTGCTGGGTAAGGCATAGTGTAAATAAATTCTTATCGTAATCAAGAATAATATGATATGTTTATATCATATAAAGATATTAATTTCAATTCCCTATTCGACAAATTCTATGTTTGGACAGGAAATGGGTCCCGTTTATGTCGAATTATGGAGTTTCTACTGTAATGTTGTTTTAAAAAGCTGCTGACTTGCAATGTAAGTTACACTGCGAGCCATATCCGACAGTGTATGCATATCTTGATAATGTTACTTCACGGTCACGGCATATCATTGTCATTTATGGTATAATAAAAATATTTGTTATCGTTGATCTTACCATTGCAGGTTTCTGCAATGATGCTATAATGACTAATGATTAATAAGATGGGAACATTCGTGCTCCATCTGAATGCTTAATAAAGAACTAAAAATTGTGTAGCAAATTTTTACCCACGGTTGGCTATCTGTATATTAATCTGTGTTTATACTAATTTTCATAATTTACATCTGACATTTTAAAACGTCAAAACTTTTAATTACATTTTAAACTATTACGAGATATTGGATAAAGCTTTGTATTACACACGTGTCTTAACAGCAAATAAGTTACTCAAGAAAAATTAGCCACTCGAGGAAGCTCTCGTGGTTAAACATTTCTTTTGTAACTTATTTGCCTTATAAGACACTTGTATAATAAATAGCTATTTTTAAGTTTTTCAATTTTAATTACAAATTTATTAATATAACTTGTAAGAATATAACCTTAAAATTTAATCGGATTGTTTTGTATTTTTTCAGCAACATAGTACAACTGTTGACAAGAAAGGAACGTATGCACCGAGTTAGTGAATTAGAACGAAAATTGAGAAGACAATATTGGTGTGTTTTATATAGGCCTGCCAGACGTCCGGTTTTTCCCGGACAAGTCCTCTTTTTGGCGGCCAATTTTTTGTCCGGTATATATTTCGATCTTTGAAGGAAGATGTCCTCTATTTGGCCAACCCGCGGCAATTTAAAAAAAAAGCTTGCAAAAAATACATTTTTGTTCGAAATTTTTTTCAGAATATCATGCAAAATTCAACCTTATTAATTTTTTAAAATTAGTTTCATTAGTTTTGGTGGGAAAAAGCTAAAAAAAAAAAAGCTCATTCGGCGGCTTGTCCTCTTTTTGCTCAGAAGAAATCTGGCAACCCTAGTTTTATAATAATTGCACAAGTTATTCGAGCAGTACCTACTCGAACAAACTCGGGTGGCAGTTTGAACCTGCTCGAATAAAGTGAATTAAAAAACGATCTGTGTGTGTGTACAAACCGATTTCATTAATTACCTTAAATATAAGAACTATTTACAATAAAAGTCAATTTTTGGATATTTAAACTAGGGTAGTATACTATAACGCTATAACTAAATATAAGTTGTGCTGTAAATAGCCATCTTTTTAGGTTGTTTGTCGTTCAACTTTGGTGCACCACCTCGAACGATAGTGCATGAAATCGTTGTTCGAACAGCTGTTTGAGCAAAGGTGGTAAATTTTAAAACGCAAGCACTCTTTGATCTAATGAATTATAAAACGGTTAACTGCTGATCGAGTACTCGAATCGCTGTTGGAGGAATTATAAAGCATGCTAAATGATTCTAACAAGAGAAATGTTAAGTATTAAAAAAACCAAAGACTGTTATTATAAATTTTCTCATACGAGGTAGTAAATTTTGTGGTTTTTATGTATTTTTTGTCATTAATAAATTGTTCTTACAAATTAATATAAAAAATGTAACTATTTTTCTTTTGAAATTTGTATTTATATATTTTATAATTTGTTATTATTTGCATTGAATAGAAGTAGTAATTGAAATAAACGTTTCCGTTTATTTCAATTATATTTCTATTCAAAGCAAATAATAAATTATAAAATTATTTCCCTTTCCCAATATTATTTTTAAACTACCCGCCACTAATCGTGTTGAAAGCCATCTATTGGACCGTTTTGACAACGGGAGCCTTATACTTTTGCTTGTCGCCACAAATTTTATACAGGAGATATCGATGGGTAGGTATCGATAACATGTAACAGAATACTACTTTCACATTCTGTATTTATTCTACGTCAGGTGAAGTATTCTGTATTTGAAATTTTAGTTCATAAGTTCAAAATTGCTATCGCTACTACTTCGTGCGGGTAGATGGCTGAGGTGTTTAATCAAAGTATTATTCGGAAGGTATAATTTTATGGTCGCCATTTTAAAATGGCGACGGTGACTGTAGTGTAACGAGTGTATTTCTACTTTTGTGTGTAGTGAAGTTCAATAGTTTTTAAAAACAAATATAGTACATAGTTTATTTTAATGAAATGCAAAAATGCAGAATGTGGCACAAAGATCTCCAAAGAATAATCCTAACGTAGAAAAAGTTACTGTTAATCGTCACGACATAGGGAACTTGCCGTCGACTCCCAATTCATCAAATTCTAGTCCTGCAACAGACACCTATTCAGAACGTCGGAGATTTATGTCCGACTCTTCAGAAAGTGAAGAGGATAGCGTTTCCGAGGTAAGTCAAATAATTGAGTCAAGATTTTCTTGTTAGCAATGGAATTTGCCTTGGGCCTCATTTAAGTGAATTTCTGAGAGACATCTTGTGGTATTTGTGAATAAAGTTTGTTTTTTTAAAATTTATTTCCATTCATTTTTAAACATTTTTCACCATGGGAAAACACTTTTTCTCAAAGTTTAAACAATAAAAAAAAATAATGTATACGTGTTCCTTCCCGTTACTATTATTTATCGGCTCGTGCGTGTATTAACGAGTGCTATGTAGGGTCAACACTAGTAGCAGAGTTCTGTGTCATTGTAACGACTAATTAAAATTTTTCGTCAAATATCCATTCAATTATTATTTATTTACTCATTATTTTTTTTTCTACCATTATTGTTACAAATCTTTAATTTCGTGACGATTTTATAAAAATATTGTATCAGTGACTATGTTGAAAACTATTTCACATCAATTATTATGATTTCGTTAATTTTATTATAATAAAAATAAAATTTAATTAAAATCAACGTATACCTATTCTTTATTATTTAATAGGTCGGTACCTACCTCTAAAAAATTATTTATTTCAAATCTCCCCATCTTTAAATTTTATAACCCACTGCGATGTTCTTTCATTCATTAAATTATCATAGTTTATTCAACTTTTTTTTAACTATATACTTGGCATATCTGGAAATGGCCCTATATTCGTTATTTAAATAGATTTTTAAATTTTTTACTTATCCATTTGTGGTAACTGCGGTAAAATAAATTATTTTTATTCTTACTTATTTTTTATCTTTGTTTATTTGATTTCTGTTTTGATTTTGTATAATCTACTTACAAAAAAATAGAGAAGCTTAAAAAAGGTTCTCTCGTGTTAGTTCCCCCAAAATTTTAGGCCTAACTAAAATACTGTCCAGATCCATTCTTAAATTATTAATATTGTAGATGTAATGAACTTCTGGATATACGTTACACATATTTTAGGATACATTTTTCGAAATAATAATAATTGAAATTAAAAAATCGTTGATACAAATAAACCATTTGTTTACAATTAACTTTATTCGTCTTGACAAAGAAAACTTGCTAGATCTTCTTGGTATTTAAGAGTAGGATACATCGGTCCCCATCATTTTTTTACCTCCAATAAAAAAATTTTTTTTTTGCCAAGGTAATCGAAAAAAGAATTTTTTTTTACATTTTCATGATCACCGTGTTCGGAAACGTAAAAATTTGCAAAAAAAATAAAGAAAAATTTCTGTGTTGGTCGTAAAATTTTGTCTCTCACTTTATTCCTGAACCGTACAACGGATCACGACCAAATATTGTGTGGTAGTGGGGTTTACGGTAAAATGGTGAAAATAAAGTTTTCGTCGCGATCTGTCAATCAGGAGTGCCATTACAAGAAAATAACACAAGATTTTTATAAACGATTTTGTCTTGTGATTTTAAAGACCTCGAAGAGCTTTATCCAGAATAGATGAAATTAATTTTCTATCTTTCATCTGTCCAAAAATTACAAGCTGTCAAAGTAGAAACTTCAAGAGTGAATAACTCATGAAGTACTGAAGGGATCTCAACCAAATTTGGTATGTAGGAACATTGACCCCTATTAGGGCTTGACAACCATTGATAAAAATCAAAATTCAACATGAAAAAAAAAAGATTACTTTTTTTTGCGAAATATTGAAAAAAGTCCTTGTCCCTCGATTTTCTTCGGCATTTCTGTGTCGATGGCAATCAAGCTTTTTGAACGTATGCTCTAACGTGGGCTCTAGTGGTGAAAATTACCTTTTGGCAGAGAAATCTTTGCCAGGGGAACCACAATAAAATAAATTAAAAAAATGAAATTGTCATCGTATCTCCGGAAATGTTTAACAGATTGAGATAAAATTTGGCATGCTGATAGAGTTCTTAAAATACAAGTATTGGTGAGGAGAGAATTGAGCCAAATGTAAAAGCAAAAAAATTGCATAAAATATTAACTGAAATCTTAATTTGTCCATTTTTTGTGAAAATTTGTTAGGTGGCTTGTAAAAGTATGACATACTAGATTCGAAAATTTTTTCAGTTATCAGTAATTTAATAATTATTTATTAAGTATTTATGTAGGTGAATGTAATCTTGTCATTGTATCTCTGGATAAAATTTGTGAATTTTATATCCTACATTTTTGTTCATATTCATTTTTTTATTTTGTCACATCGTTTCCGAGATCCAGATGACAACATATTTAGTATTTTACAGTCTTTTTTAAGTAACTGTAATTCTGAAACGGTGCGACAAAATAGAAAAATGTATACCGGGTGCTGAATGAGTTAGCCGAACATAGGAAATTAACATGTAAAAACTTATTTATGCAAATTTCTGCTTCCCTAATTATTTTAGAGAATAAATGAAAGACAGAAAAATAATGCAGAAATATAAACTACGAATGATAAGAGTAGCTTTTACTTAAAAAGTCCAAAAATGCTTTTGAAATTGTTAAAATTTTGATTTATCGGACTGGCCATGGAATAAATTCAATTTAATTTCTGTTTTTAAAAATAATTACCTTGGAAAATTTAAACTTAACAATTTCAAAAGAATTTTTTGACTTTTTAAGTAAAAGCTAGATGAAAAATTACATTTTTATTCGTAGTTTTTACTCTTAAAATCTCACCCCCTTCCACTTCCGGAACTCAGAAATCGCCCGTAAATTATTTTTCGTTTCTTAGGCTTCTATACAACGTATACGCTAGTTGGACAGCTATGGTGCCGCCGCCTAGTCGGTGATTTTGTGCATAAATTAGGTGAGAATCTGGCTATAATTGACCAGAAGATGGCGCGGCGTACGCTTTTTTGGGATATCCAACTAGCGTATAGGAAGAAGCCTTAAGATCTGGCTCCGTGTCTGTCTGTCCGTATGATTGAAAAAAAAGATTAACTCATTAAAAATTCTAATAAAATAAAGCCCAAATAATTTAATCTATCAAAAATCAGAACTCACGTTCTTCAAAAAATTTTACTTATAATATATTTTCGGAATGTTTTTATTAATAAATATCTGTTATTCACTCTAATAAAAATTTCTCCTATACAGGGTGACCATTTGAAAACGAAACAGACGCGATTGTGGCCAGCAGAATTTTTTTTTTCAAAAAATGCAAAAACACGTCAATTTTATTATCGAGGGGGACAACTTTTGCGACCAATGTCACTCGTATTGTTTCATCCCTTAGCGCATTTTTTATGATTAAATGTCTTGAAACATCGTATTTATTTCGCATTTTTACAGCTTCAATTTTTTTGTTGAAAAATTGATAAAACTTCAAAAAAATTATTGGACTGAATTCAGGGAAGCAAGACCTTTCAAATGAGGTGTCACTTGCCATATCATCCCTATTAACATTTCAGGAGTTGTCTTCACAGCGCCAAGGGATGAAACAATACGGGAGTGACATTGGTTGTAAAAGTTGTCCCCCTCGATAATAAAATTGACATGTTTTGCATTTTTGAAAAAAAAATTCTGCTGGCCACAATCCCGTCTGTTTCGTTTTCAAACGGCCACCCTGTATAGAATATTAAATTAGATTATCGGATTATCAATTATCGGATCATTAATTATCCGATCATTATTAAATTTAAAGCCTGGCGGATTATGTCGCCACACAGGGTTCGCCACAATATAGAATATTTTTAGATTGGTATTAATTATTCAGATTTTCTATATTTTTTAATCCGATACTCGATATCAAATAACAACACTAATGTCCGATTTCTTCACTTAGAGATATCCGCCCGACAAGTATAAACATACCGACAACCAATCAAATTAATCAAGCGACCAAACAGACAATCGTTTTGATTGGTTATCGGTAGGTTTATACTTGTCGGGTGGATATCTCTAAGTGAAGAAATCGGACATAAATCGTCTCATCATCATCAATTTGTTTTTTTAATATCTCTATTAATCTTTATCTTCTATCTTAATTATCTTAAGCTTCCTTTAATATCTCTTACTTCTTCAGCTTCTTCTTGTTTAAACTTTTTTTACCTATTTGCGGACAATTCTTCTTCCGCCTTACGCTTACTTGCTTCTCTTCTTTTAAATGCCTCTGCACGCTTCAACTCCACCCGGTGCATAGGATATTTCTACCGTTAGCGTTTTTAGATTTTAGGTATATACACCCATGCACAGAATTGAACGTATACCCCTATGCTAACAATGTAACTTGTGTCTTTGGAGACATGTTTTCTCATATAAAAATAGCTTTTACAGCAAAACTTATTAAACATTTTCTGTTGAAAATTTCATTGTCTTCATTTTTGTTTATATTCATTTTTCTATTTTGTTACGCCGTTTCCGTGATAGAGTGACTTAAAAAAACCTCTGTGAAATTTTCTGTGAAAATTTTAATAAAATTAACATTGCTCTTATAGGAGTTTTATTAAAATTTTTACAGAGGTTGTTTTAAGTCACTGTAGCTCGGAAACGGTGCGACAAAATAGAAAAATGTATAGAAACAAAAATGAAGAAAATGAAATTTTCAACAAAAAATGTTTAATAAGTTTTGTTGTAGAAACGATTTTTATATAAAAAAACATGTCTTCAAAAGGCACAACTTACATTGCTAGTATAGGGGTGTACGTTCAATTCTGTGTATGGGTGTATAACTCCTATACACTCTATAAACTTGTATCCGTTGATGCGCTACGGCTAATCGTGTCTACGGCTAATTAGATGAACGAATAATCGACGCCATGAATGACGAATATAACGTAATGAATTCAAAGTGAAAAAATAATTTGTCATACGTTATTCTTTTTATTGGAAAGCTTTTGGGTATACAATATTTAAACTGTTTGCTTCTCCTCTCTTACTCCCGTATTTTGCCTCAATGTATCATCTGATTAACGTATCAACGGATAATTATATAATATATTATATTATAATAAAATATAAAACGGCTTATAATAAAATAAAGCCCAAATAATTTAATCTATCAAAAAAGTAGATGTATAGAAGCCTAAGAACTGTCGCAAAAGCGAGTTCCACCTTTTTTTGTTATATTCTTTTCCTTTTCCAATGGGTTTCATCCTACTATTATTTTTTTTCGTTTCAAAAATTATCTACCCTGGTCTAATAGGCATAAACTTCCGCATAATATAACAAATCAAAAATTCGATTGGTTATTTGATTAATTAGTAGGACGGATTCATTATCCGATAGATAATAATATATTATAGTGAAAGGGTATCCATGGATAAGATAGTCAAAATGCCCTTATCTTAAATATTTTTAATTTACTTGATAAACGGGTGCATTGGGGTGTAAAAATAAGGTTTTGATAATAATTTGCTCCACCCCTTCTGAGGGTCAAAAAATAGGATTCTTCAGTTATTTTTTTTCTGACGAACTAGCAAATAAAAAATTTTGAAAAAATTTATAGATATAGTGATTAGAGTCATCTTTCAACACAATTTTTTTTGATCCCCTGAACACTATATGCCTCCTAAAATATTCCGAAAAGTTAAAAATCGATCTTTTTCTTATTTTTTGAAGACCCGCAAAAAAAATTTTTTCGCCATTTTTTAGGATGTACTTAAATCTACCTTCTTGAATTTTTTCAGATTTTTTTGCTAAGGTGCGCCAACCCTAAAAATCATATTTTTTGCATCTTGGCTATTTTGGACTTCTTAACGCAACTTAAACTTTTTGTAAAATGTGTATCATGGGTATTTTTCACAGAAAATTAATCTTACTGACATATTATTCTATATTTTTGAACCAAAGACTCAAAATAAAATCGAAAAACTCATTATAGGAGTTAAACAATTAAAAATGTATCACTTTTTTGTTATTTTTAAAAGTAAATAGTGCTAATTGGAATCGAAAAAGTTCTCCGTTTCAAGATTTATCTTCGCGCGACTTGTTAGACTTTCCAGAATTGACTATTAATGAGTTGGAGATTTACTTTGGTGGATCATATCAGCTGTCACAAGCAATCATATTTAGGTGAAATGGTTAGAGAAGACGATTCACTAAAATTAACTTTTGTGAAAGATGAACCAGAAATAGTTCGTTGTGAAGTAAAATTGCGACATATAAATCAAAAAATTTATAAATGTTATATCGATTACGACGCAAATGATTTGGGAATTGATGCCATCAAAGGGCACTGCTGCAACTGTGCAAATGGTCTGCGGACTGGTGGGTGCTGTTCCCACGTCGCCGCGCTGATATATCATTCATCATACGGAAGATTTTTATCTAGAACTTTTCGACCTGCGGAGGTATTGAAAAATTTCATTTCGAGTGTATAATACAGTTAATATAGCTTATGCAGTGCGTATACACCGTTTACCTATTAGTAGAAAATTTATACAGCCCTTATACAGTGTATACACTTGTTCAACGCGTGTATAACGATTTTTATTAGTAAGGCTGTTAATCTAAAAAAATTTTATTTGCTAGTTCGTCTGAAAAAAAAAAAAATAACTGAAGAATCCTATTTTTTGACCATCAGAAGGGGTGGAGAAAGCATCTGGAGCAAATTATTATGAAAACCTTATTTTTACACCCCAAGGCACCCTTTTATCAAGTAAATTAAAAAATTTAAAGATTAGGTCATTTTGACTATCTTATCCATGGATACCCTTTTATATTAATAATAATTTCGACGTAAAACCAAAAAGGGTTTCAGTTAGCTCAAAAAAATGTTGGAAGCATGAAATCCTCAGGGGAAGCAGGTTCCTCATGATACGAAAACAGCAAAACATCAAGATAAAAACTCTAAATTTCGTCAAACTTCCAATCAATAAAAAATCACTTACATGAACTGAAAACTATTTATCTCTGAAAGGGGTCACCCCGTGTGATAGCCGGTTTATTTAACTTTTCTTTGCGATTTTTTTTTTTTTTGACGAACGATAATAATATAAAAGTTTCAACTTTTTACTATATATTTATTGATATTTCAACAGCAAGACAGAATTTTTTCAGACCAAAATCTTCATCACAACGTATGTTGCGCCACTCCAAAGTCACTCATGTCAAAAAACTGGCCTCCACGATTCCGGCTGATCGGCTTATCTTAAATCAAAAAACTAAACGGCATTTTAATCAGTAAAGCTGTGGCCATCGAGTGAACTAGAATCATTCCAAAATATTGAAAATTGAATAATTGACATGATTTTTAAAATTGATGTATTTTAAAATTGTATGTAATTTTTTAAAATTTTATTTAATTATTTGTCAATTATACAATCTTCAATTAATATTATACAATTTTCAATATTTTGGAATGATTCTAGTTCACTCGATGGCCACAGCTTCACTGATTAATAAAATGACGTTTAGTTTTTTGATTTAAGATAAGCCGATCAGCCGGAATCGTGGAGGCCAGTTTTTTTGACATGGGTGCCTTTGGAGAGGCGCAACACACGTTGCGATGAAGATATTGGTCTGAAAAAATTCTGACTTACTGTTGAAATATCAATAAATATATAGTAAAAAGTTGAAACTTCTATACTTTTATTGTTCATCAAAAAAAAATCCTAAAGAAAAGCTAAATAAACCGGCAATCACACGGGGTGACCCCCTTAAATTAAATCACTATTACAAATGCAATTAAATCAACTTTACCGGAGACCAACTCCGGTGCGTCCGCTTCGTGAGACCTCAATACTGTAGACTTTTGCCAGGAGTATTATACTCCTTACATTTCCTACCAACTTAAAAAGTCAAAATTTTCCAATAATCATTTATACATGAAGACCATTCACATACTAAACAAATTCAAAATTCAATGTTCATAATCAAATTTCAAAATTACAAAATCAAAATTTAAAATTGCAAAATTCAATTTTTTACAATTTCAAAAAAAAAGGATTTTGTAACACGAAAATATATATATAAATATATTTGATATTATTATGTGAAGAAATAGAAGTAAATTTTAATTTGCTAATTAAATTATGGATTTATTTTGAAATATTACAATTTATCATTCAGAGAAATGTAATGAAATCATTTTGCAAGGTCAAATAAAAGTTACATTACCAAGTTAGGGTCCAAAGAGGATAAATAAAAGTAAGGATGGAAACCGTCTCCATGGAAACCTTTATTGCACTCGAGAAATCATGAAATTTAAATTCTTCAAAAAACCAGCAAAAACACGAATGGTGCCTGCGGCGTTAATTTTCGTCCTAGGAAATGAACCAAAAGGTCATTTTGTTGGAAATTTTATCTAATTTTTTTGATAATACATTTCAATTTTTCGACAAATCAATAGATCAATAGATAAATAACTATAATTTAGTATTACGTTATAAATACATATAAATTCTTAACTTGTGAAAATTAATAAAATTAAAACTTTTTATTAGTTTAATTAACTTTATATTGAAGTTTGTCTTTATAAATCTATAGTTGTTATTTAAATTTTTAGGTGGAGTCGTTTGTGATAGATCAGGAATACGAGGAAGAAGATCCACAAGTAGAAGCTGCAAAATTTTTATTAAGTCCTGACGAAGATAGGTCAGTTGATCCTGAAACACAAGCTCGTTTAGAAGCCTTACTTCATGCTGCTGGTAAGAAAACCAAAGATAATTGAATACCTAATTAGAAAATGGTTCTCACAAAGACAAATTTTTTTAAATTTCGTCGTGAAACGGACAATAAATGATTGAATTTTGAAGCAATTTAGAAGTTATTAGTTAAAATACAAGATGTACCTACTAGTTTTCAATAAAATATATATTTTTACATGCTTGTAGCTCTCGACATGGGAAAAAGAAGCATTCAGTAAAATGTATTGGCTCAGCTATTTGTATGGTTACCATAATTTTTCATAGATTGCGGTTCGTATAGTTGATCGGTTATAGAAAGGTAAGACACCCTTCTATAAACAGATCGAACAATACGTTCTAATTGGAAATATAAATACTACTTGCAAATATATCAATCAATACAGTTAAAATACAGAAAACCATTCCAAACAATACAAATATATGGCAAGAATTACATTAGTAAAGTTGAATAATATATTCTGTAACAATGTGTTCCAGACTACACTTTCTATACGAATATAAATGTAGTAAGCTGCTTTGACTATAATCACAAAAACGGGCGACATTTTATTGTCAAATGTCTAAAATTGTTGTGATGGCCAATTTTAACTAAAAAGAAAGAAATTTTAAGTTTCTTATCTAAAAGCATTCCTAATAGGCACCATTATCACCATCAAATAAACGAAAACCAACTTGACAGATGAGTGATTATGATTAGCAATATAATAGTTATTTAAGTTACAAGGAACGTAAGGACCTTATTATCAGTTAAGGAAGGTTATTTAAACCTCGGCTCCGCCTCGTCTTAAATAACCTTCCTTGACTGATAATAGTTCTTACGTGTTGTGTTGCTTATTAAATTTTTTCTGCTTCCCCAGAGCACTAGACAATATTTTTATATAATACCTATTACAATTTGACATCGATCGTCAAATATTTTATTAGAATTTTGATTAATATTCTAATAAATATGTATGACAATCGTTTATTATTTTCCTAGGAACGAAAGTGACACAATTTAAGTTCTGTCGCCAACGGTAACTCATTAACGAAAATTATGAGCAACTTACTTCGGTTGTAAGCATGCACATAAAAGTAGATTCATATTTGTCTGCCGTGATGTGATGTGACGCATCAGAACAGTATCGGTTCCTTACATTTAGATGGAGGCGTTCATATTAAATATGTATGACAATGTATGTATGTATGTAGTGTGTTGTTATGTGATGTAGCTTGACCTGGCTTGACCAGCCAAATTGCGTTCTGACCCATCACGTCACGTCAGACAAATGTGTGGCAACCTTAAGACGCACTTACGTGATAGGAAGCAGGAAAAATTTATTAATTAGTAACTAAATAATTTGGAATAGATGTCACCACTAGTAGCTATTCCATCACTGGTTGTAGAATAAAATCATTCTATAACAGACATAACAACGTGGCTATTCTGTATTGAAAAATTAAACCAGAATGCTTACGTTCTCCAGTAGTCAGTCGTATAGAAAGAATATTATCTAGCTCTACCAGGGTTGAAGAAAAACATGTTTCTTTTGTTTTAAATTATTTTTTATATATTGCTTAAAAAGTGATTTTAAAAGAAGTTTTAAACAAAAAGGCATGTTCAAAAAAACAAATTACGGCGTATCATTGTAATGGAAACTATCACCTACAATATAAATTTTAGGGCCAAGTACCTCAATTCTAATTAAATTTTTTTTTACATATTTTGAAGTACTATTATTTAATAAAAGTATGGAGTAAAATATTTTTAACAATTGAAGAGCGTCTGCCAAAAATAGCATTATTGCAAAAAGTTTTCGATTTGATAGAATAGTTCGATTTAGTTCTATGGTTTAACAAAACAAAATAAATTGTCAAATCAAAGTTAGCTAATAAGTAAACAAATAAACAATACTAAAAATCTAGAAGTAAATTTCAAATTACAAAACGGCAAGGAACCAAATGATTTACTTGTTATAGCCGATTTTTTGCTATAACCTGGACTCGTTATAAAGGAGTTCTACTGTATGTAGTGTAGTATAGTAGTTTGTTTCTATATAGATGGAATTTAAAAAAGTCACATATCAAATTACTTTGATATAAGATCGTATTAACTTTGCCGCAAAAACAAAATAATAGAGATAAGGTGATTTTTTTAATCGCGCGTTAGCCATGATAACGCATGCATTAGCATATTATGTTTTTGCGGCAAAGTTCATACGTTCTTATATCAAAGTAATTTGATGTGACTTTTTTTAATATTTTAATAATTTCATTTAAATTAAAACAAACTATAAGTACAACCCAAATAAATTTGCTGGTGACATTGTTTAAAATGGTTTGAATCAAGCTGGAAATCGCTAGTCAAATAAGTGCTTTTTAAAATGCATTTTTCTTTATATTTTAATATAGCTTTCTCTTTTCACCACAATTTGATACAATGTAAATGCCACTGTCAAAGTGTTGCAGGTTATAAACAACAATGAAAACCTAACTTAATTCCGTAAAATATGGTACTACGTGACTCAAAAATATATATTAAAAAATTTATAAGTTCAGACTAGAGTTGCCAACCATACGTTATAATAAAGTATATACCGGGTGCTGAATGAGTTAGCCGAACATAGGAAATTAACATGTAAAAACTTATTTATGTAAATTCCTGCTTCCCTAATTATTTTAGGAAAAAAATGAAAGACACAAAAATAATGCAGAAATATAAACTACTAATGATAAGGTCATTTGATTTCATCTAACTTTTACTTAAAAGTCAAAAAATGCTTTTGAAATTGTTAAAAGTTTCATTTATCGGACTTGCCATGAAAGTTTCCATGGTAATCATTTTGGAAAATATAAATTAAATTGAATTTATTACATGGCTAGTGCGATAAATGAAAATTTTAACAATTTCGAAAGCGTTTTTTGACCTTTTAAGTAAAAGTTAGATGAAATCTAATGGTCTTATCATTTTTTTGTAGTTTATATTTCTGCATAATTTTTATGTCTTTCATTTTTTCTCTAAAATAATTAGGGAAGCAGGAATTTGCATAAATAAGTTTTTACATGTTAATTTCCTATGTTCGGCTAACTCATTCAGCACCTGGTATACTTAATTTTTTGCGACTTTACTTTTGATATAGTACATCGATTACTGAAGATTTTTTTTTTTTATTCAAACGGCGGATGTCATAAAATCATTAGCTTAAAACTTAAAATTTAAAAAATACCTTTTTTCTTACAAATACTCTTTATTTCTCTTTCAAAAGTTTCCATATCTTATTTTTTTTCAAGAAAAGTTGACAACCCTAGTTCAGACATACCTACTAATTTTTCATTGCTGCTTTTATAATGTACAATATTAGTAACGTGCCTACGTCTTTTTATTGGTTTCGGTTAGTTAGACATGCAAATATTTTTGTCATTTCTTAATCAGAATTTCGTGACGTAGAGGCACAGATATTTGAATCGAAATTTATCTACTTTAATTTATCTAGTTTAAGGCAAATACTAGAGGCTTATCTACATATTATAGTCTAGAGCAGTGATTCCCAAATGTCTCGAAATTGCCAACCCCCAAAATTAGACACCAGTATCATGGGAACTCCCAGAAACCGTTTCGTTACAAACATAAAAAATAAATCAGTTTGCAGTTATTATTTCTTTATCGTCCATGATTACTAAATTCAGCAAGGATTATCGGGATTGGACTACTGGTTAAATCAAACAACCTCCTTTTCTATCAGTCAACGTTTCTAGTAATATTTAACTCTTCATCAGGACTATACTAAAGAATATTTTACAGCTCAAATACAACAATAAAATAGCATTTTACCTTAAGTAAATGAGGTTACTACCGATATAAATAACAGGCATAAAGATAAACAAAATCGTCATCACCAACTATCTCGCATGATTCTCAAAACTCTTCTGAAAATGTTACCAACATTTCAAAACAATTAAAAACATACAATGTAAATATAAAATCTTTCAATTAGTCAAAACTCTAAAATTATTTGAAACTTAACAACTTAAAACACAAATGAATTTAAAACAGATATGTATCTAATCTACCAGTGCATTATCACCCAGACCATTAATGTAATAGACTGGGAAAGTGGTGTCGTCACGATGAATCAGCTGATGGGTTGAAACATGGTGAAACCTCACTTTGGAAGCGTTTAGTTCAATAGCTTCAATGTAACGATGGTTTTAACCATTTTAGTGATATTTTTTGATGAAATTAGTGTTTTTAAAAAAGCTGACAACTCCTTTAAAAAAAGTGGGCACACATTTTACGGAAGTGCATTTTGATGGCACTTCAGGAAAAACCACTTTTTTCGTCTAGAATTATGTGGGCGACCTGGGCAAATGCAATAAGGCATAATTTTGAATTAAAACATTGTAAAATCACGAAAAAGTTTAAAATAACGCATGCACCCAGCAATGTTTCCACCCATCAGCTGTTCGATCGGCCATATTTTGACTTCGCACTTTCCCAGTCTATTGAATCAAAAATCTATTAGCTAAAAAGACAGGCTATAAACATGAATCTACTCGGTGCCGATGATGTCACCATAAAAAAATACTCAATTTCTGCGTATCTTTCCTGTAGTTACTATACTATTTTTATTAGTCTTTATAAAAAAACATTTTGCTTATGTTTCTCTTGAGTAAATTGGGTTCGTTGTCCAAGACCTCATATTTACCAAATTCGAAAGAATGACCCGTCTCTGTATGGTGCTGCACTAACGCTGTGGCACCCCACCCATCTTCCTTTTCTTCTTTTTTCTCATCTGTGGTTTTCTGTTTCACTGCTTTTTTGTTGCTCTTGTTGCAATCATATTGCATTTTTAGATGTCAAGGTAGGAAGATTTTATATTGACATTGTATGTATTTTGGAATTTTTGTAAAATTTTCAGAAGAGTTTTGAGGGTCATGCGAGATAGTTGGTGATGAAGATTTTGTTATCTTTATGCCTGTTATTTATATCGTTAGTAATCTTATTTACTGAAGGTAAAATGTAATTTTATTGCTGTATTTGAGCTGTAAAATAAACTTTATTATAATCCCGATGAAGAGTTAATTCGAAACATTGACTGATAGAAAAGGAGGTTGTTTGATTTAACCAGTAGTCCAATCCTGATAATTCTTGCTGAATAAAAAATAAAGCCATGGCATACGTTGCCAGATCAAACATTTAATTCTTAAAACTTCAGATAGCTGAAAAATAAGACTTTTTTTACGATTTTTTTTGACACTACCTTAGAATATTAAGTAGGAAGAAAGGACTCTATGCACTATACTGCATGCAAAATTTGCGAGTCAAAAATCGTGGATGTTAACTCCGCCCAACGATTCTAAGACGATTCGTCCCCGGACGATTCATTCAGCGAACGGTTCATCCCAGGACGATGCATCCCGTAAATTTTGATCGGATTCCGTTTCTTCAAACTTCAAAGCAATTTTTCTAATTCCAGCTGGTGATAACGAATACTTTTCAGCCAATTTTCGGTAAGTCAATCCATGATTCCGATCAGCAGTTATTTGTGAACAAATTTCAACTAACCCTTCAAATGTTCGTGGCATTTTATAGTAAAATATCAAATAATTGTTCACTACAAAAGCTAGGTACACTCAAAAAATTTGTATTTTATCAGATTTTGACACGATATCATAACAACATTGACTAGGTACTCGTACTTAAACCCAAACCAAAACTGAATGTTTACTTAATTTTTGTCACTATCTTAGATAGATAATACATTATCTATCTATAAAAAATTTTATTATCGAGGACTGTTTATAGCGAAAATCTGCTTATAACGAGTAAGTAGGCTGGTCCCTTGAGCTCTCGTTATAGAAGGGTTCTACTGTATAACCAAACATTTTATTAAAAAATTTACATAAATTATATTGCTTTTTCTGGCTTAAAATTTATGGTACCAAACCACAAATTGCATATCCATGCTTGTGGGTTAGCTGCATGATCAACTGATGACATAACTTATAATTGTCTGTCTTTCAATTTTATTAGTGTAACATTATGAAATGATTTTTAAGGTATTGGCCAATTGACAACTAAGGATGGAAAATTGGCTGATCCAGAAGTATTAAGAAGATTAACCTCTAGTGTTTCTTGCGCATTAGATGAAGCTGCTGCTGCTTTAACTCGTATGCGTACAGACAATCCTCGAGTGCAACCTGAAAAAACTTCAATAGTAGAAGCAACAGTGGATGGGGATGTAGGAACTGTTCGTAAATTATTAGGAGAAGGTCGCTCAGTGCATGAAACGTCAGAAGAAGGAGAAAGTTTATTATCACTTGCGTGTAGTGCTGGATATTTTGAGTTAGCTCAGGTAGTTAATTATTAGGTTTCTTTTTTTTAATTGTAAGTGGCGGTCTTACAAGGGAACCACGGAGTAGGCGGATTTTTAAAATTTTTGGACTTGTAGTACACAAAGGCCAGGAGTTGAAACCACTATCTCCAAATAATAAGGCCAGATATCTAGAAAATTCAAGAAAATTGAATTTAAAAATTTTATATTTGTTATATAATATATATTATATTATACACTAAATGTCAATCATTTGATAAGCGACCTGGTAGCGAAGTAGGTAGTATTTTGGACTGTAAGTCCAGGTGGTGGTTCGATTCCCATTGGTGCCTATTTTTTTATGTAATTTCAAGCTAATTTAGAAATATTTAAACATTGTTTTCAATTTATTGTAAGCGCACGTTTTGTTATTTTTAGTTACAAATAAATTAAATTTTTATGTCTATATAAATGAAACAAGACGCAAAGTTTTATAATAATACTATTTTATTCATTATTAGTAATTTAAAAATTAACCACGGCAGCTCACCATGAGGGCGGTACTCATCGTAAAACACATGAAACAAATAGAAGTCCGTACACACTGTATAAATGACGATGTTTTACAGCTGCAGGGAGTTTTCAAAAAATCTAAGGGACAACAAACTTCATTTAGGTACATTTAAAAATATATTTCGTTTATCATTTATAGCACAGCTTAGAGGTATACCACGCATACCGATTCATATTGCTAAAGATTGGGGAGGACAGTTGGTGGTGAACAATGACCTGAATTTAATGCAATCCTTTCTTGAATTAATTCCACGTCCTAAATGAGAATAATAAAATAAAATACAGTAAAAAAATACAGTAAATTAACAATGTATTATACATGTATATGTCACTTATCATTAATTTAATACATTACATAAAAATAACAAACACCTTCTGAATTGTAGTCAGAACACTAACGCTACCTACTCGGCTAACCAATTAGTTATAAAAAGCTTGACGTTTAGTGTATACAACTAGAAATTCGAATTTTTCAAACTCAATTTTCTTGAGTTTGTCTGGATATCTGGCCCTATTATTTTGTAATAGTGATATTTAACCCCTGGTCTTTATATATTATAAATACTATAATACTACAAGTATAAATTTTTTTTAAATCTACCTACCACATGGTTTTTTTGTTAGCTAAGTCAAGTCTTAGCTATATGCTCGACTCAGTTAATAGAAACAGAATTTTAATATAAATTATTCTTACGATAAAGAATGATAGAATTTGTAAACTTTTGAGTCTCGCTTATACAGTGACTCGAATAATAACTCTGACAAGCAATATTATTGCATTAATTTCCATGTAATTCGATTACTTAAACAGAAAACAGCGGTGCCAACTTACCAGTACTCTTTCAAGTTATTAATAAATGTTTACAAAAAATCTTGATCAATAAGGGATCATTCTTCTTGCAAGCAATAAATTAACTTTTTCTTACCAAAGTAAGTACTCTTTCAAGTTATTAATAAATGTTTACAAAAAATCTTGATCAATAAGGGATCATTCTTCTTGCAAGCAATAAATTAACTTTTTCTTACCGATTATAGGGTTTTTCTTATTATTTTGTTCATAATACTTATTCTGTAAGTATATAAATACTGTTCATAAACTTGTTCATTATACCATCTATTACAATCAAATTACCCACTCCGTTGGTGAAAATGGGGCCCCTAAACATTCACATTCCTACCTCTATGCTTTACAGTTCTGCCCAACTTCTGGAAATCAAACTCAATATTGTATATATGCCAGAATATCGTTCACCATTGGATTCAAATTTGTTGTATATGCTGATGAAAGCAAATATGTACAAGGTGGCTCAATTTCGATGCCACTTATGGGGAAATCGGTAACTATAGGAGTTATCGAAAAATGGATGGTGCATCCTCAATCTCTTTTTTTGAGAAAAGTTAAATGGTGAAAACCCGAATTCGATATCTGTTTTCATTTTCGAGTTATGGCCAAAAGTTCATTTTTTCGACTTTTTCGTTAAATGTTGATATCTCGGTTGTTTGTAAAGTTATAGAAAAAATATTTCCACTTTCTTCAGGCACTTTTTTAAGGGCAATAAAATGGGCTAAAGAGATTTTAAATATTATCTAACTATTATCTAAAGTTGTGTTTTTTGAAAATGGAAACCATAGTTGGCTACAATATATTTAAATAGAGTTTTTATCCTCTTTTCAATCATATATAACATGTGGGGTGTATTATTTCAGTTTCATCCCATTACATTAAAAAATGTTAAATAAAAACAAAAGAAGATCGGAAGATTAAATGTTGACTTTTTCAAAACAAAACACTATACAAAATCATTATTGATATCTGATACCTACCTATTTTTATTTAGTACCTATATTTAAATACCTATATTTAATATTAATAATAATAGGTATATTTAATACCTATAACTCGAAAATGAAAGAAGATATATAATTCGGGTTTTCACCATTTAACTTTTCTCAAAAAAAGAGATCGAGGATGCGCCATCCATTTTTCGATATCTTCTATAGTTACCGATTTCCCCATAAGAGGCATCGAAATTGAGCCACCCAGATATTCACCCATCAGATGGTCTGATGAACACCTAATACAAGCTCGATTTGCTCCAAGTTGCGCGGACACTATTTTTACAGAGGGAGTCGGTAATTTGATCGTAATAGACGATATTATGATCAAGTTTAAGGATGCAGTTTGAAGTAATCGCATTTTTTACAGAGATATTTCAGGAATTTTTTTTTTACTACAAAATAAAATCCAATCATTTCAAATTTATGTTATGTTAGAGCCGTTGTACATTATAATAAAATTTGTAGCAAATCTATGACAAAAAATTGTTTTCAATTTTACAAGAGTATCACACAAGAAAATTACTTCACAAATTTGCATTCTAAATTTGATACCAAATATTTAGGGCCTGTTCTATTCTTGTAACAAATAATATAGAACAATATTTGTGTCAAATATGACACTTGAAATTTTATACAATAATAATAATTGCTACCAAAGGGTATCCATGGATAAGATAGTCAAAATGCCCTTATCTTTAAATTTTTTAATTTACCTGATAAAAGGGTGCCTTGAGGTGTAAAAATAAGGTTTTCATAATTATTTGCTCCAGATGCTTTCTCCACCCCTTCTGAGGGGCAAAAAATAAGATTCTTCAGTCATTATTTTTTTTCTGACAAACTAGCAAATAAAAAATTTTGAAAAAATTTATAGATATAGTCATTAGAGTCATCTTTCAACACAATTTTTTTCGATCTCCTGAACACTATATGTCCCCTAAAAATATTCCGAAAAGTTAAAAATCGATCTTTTTATAATTTTTTGAAGACCGGCAAAAACTTTTTTTTTGCCATTTTTTAGGATGTACTTAAATCTACCTTCCTGAATTTTTTCAGATTTTTTGCTAAGGTGCGCCAACCCTAAAAATCATATTTTCTGCATTTTTTAACATTCTTGGCTATTTTAGACTTCTTAACGCAACTAAAACTTTTTGTAAAATGTGTATCACGGGTATTTTTCACAGAAAATTAATCTTACTGACATATTATTCAATATTTTTCAACCAGAAACTCAAAGTAATATCGAAAACCTCATTATAAGAGTTAAACAATTAAAAATGTTTCACTTTTTTGTTATTTTTAAAAGTAAACAGTGGTAATTTGAATTGAAAAAGTTCTCCGTTTCAAGATTTATCTTCACGAAACTTATTAGACTTTCCAGGATTGACTATTAATGATTTGGAGATTTAGTTTGATGGATCTAATCAGCTGCTACAAGCAATCTCATATTTAGTTGAAATGGTTAGAGAAGACAATTCACTAAAATTAACTTTTGTGAAAGATGAACAAGAAATAGTTCGTTTTGATGTAAAATCGCGACATATAAATCAAAAAACTTATAAATGTTATATCGAATACGACGTAAATGTTTTGGGAATTGATGCCATCAAAGGGCACTGCTGCAACTGTGCAAATGGTCTGCGGACTGTTGGGTGCTGTTACTGGTTCCCACGTCGCCGAGCTGATATATAATTTATCATATGGAAGATTTTTATCTAGAACTTTCCAACCTGCGGAGGTGTTGACTAATCTTTTGGACATTGATAAAAACTTATTTATGCAAATTCCTACTTCCCTAATTATTTTAGAGAAAAAATGAAGGGCACAAAAATAATGTAGAAATATAAACTACAAATGATAAGACCATTAGATTTCAACTAACTTACAGAAAAGGTCAAAAAATGCTTCCGAAATTGTTAAAATTTCCATTTATCGCACTGGCCATGTAATAAATTCAATTTAATTTATATTTAAAAAAATTATTACCATGGAAACTTTCATGGTCAGTCGGATAAATGAAACTTTTAACAATTTCAAAAGCATTTTTTGACTTTTTAAGTAAAAGCTCAATTAAATCTAATGCTTTTATTATTCTTAGTTTACATTTCTTTTTTTTTTGTCTTTCATTTTGTTTCTAAAATAATTAGGGAAGCAGGAATTTGCATAAATAAGTTTTTACATGTTAGTTTCCTATGTTCGGCTAACTCATTCAGCACCCGGTATAGTGCTTCATATGGCCAAAGTGCACACCTAAAAAGAAAGGCATGTGACTGGCCCAGGCGGTAGCGTCGCGTCGGTCCACATAATCTTAAACAAAAAATTTTAAAAAAATATTGTTCTGTAAGCTTGTTGTTATCGCAGGTAGCAGATTTATGCCCAATTTTTTCAGCTTAAGATATATATCGGATAAGTATAACCAATCAAATAACAGTAAAAATTTGAATTACGGTTGTTTGATTGGATATACTTATAGTTATACTTATTTGATAGATTTCTCGAAGTGAGGAAATTGGGCATTAGACATTAAACAGAAAAAATAAATCAATTACGGACTTGTGAAGATAAAAAATCAAAAACCGCGATTTTTTCTTCGAAATTTGGGGTAAAAAATAGGAAGTTTTTGTTTAAAATTAACAATTCTGCTACCTACAATACCCATTGATGTGTAGAATAACATATTTAAAATTCAGCCCAATCGGTTTGGTAGATTTTTTTTCCCTGGGCCAATCGGAAATATGTTGTATCGAAAAAATCGCGTTAAAAGTTTGAGTAACTGGTTTAGTAAGCTATAAGATGCTCTCGAATATGTGCTATAACTTTCTTAATATTTTGAATTTTGGTTTGAAATTTCTACAGTATATTCTTCATACGTTGTACTTTCAAAATAAATCATTAAAAAAATCGATTTTTCAAAACCAACAGATCAGACTACATCCTTAAGTATTTTCAGCTTTTGCGGGACAATTTGGTGGCAAGTGTTGCAAAAATGGATCTAGAAAAGACCTTTAAATATTATAAACCTTAAACATAAATCTCATTTAGATCAGAAGTATTTGTTATATTATATAACTAATACTTATATATAACTTATATAGGTGCCCTAAAGTACTATTTTTGCCTCTTCAATCCTCGTACCTTAAACCAAGAAAAATCTATGGGATAAACTGTATAGAACAATAAGAAAAGACTACATAATCGGTAAGAAAGAGTTAATTTGTTGCTTACAAGAAAAATGAGCCCTTATTAATAAATTCTTGCAGAAAATATTTGTCCAAAAAGTCCAAAACAAAAATAACATATTCAAACGTTTGGGTGGGGTTATCAGGCTTACAAGATACCCCAATATACGTTTTAAAAATGTAATTTTATGTAAGTTTTATGTAACTTTATGCATATATTTTCCATAATTGACAAAACTGAAGTTACAAGTGCATCTTGTCTGGGTTCTTTTTTGAGTACCTATCATATCTAGTATTAAATTGTTTAAACGTTAGAATTTCTTGTTGTTAATTTTTTAAAGAAATTGTTTTTATTTTTGGAAATCTGAAGGAGTATTTCATTAAAAGATAAGTTAAAACCGCTGTTTTCTGTTTAAATAATCGAATTACAAGGAAATTAATGCAATATTATTTCTTCTACGAGTTATTATTCGAGTCACTGTACGTTATACTATTTGCAAACCCTATCTATAATTTATTGAGGGTTACATAATATAACTACAAATATCATATTTTAACTAACTAGGAGATGATACGCGAACGGCATTTTTGTAAATTTTGCCTATTATGGTGCTGGAAGGTCAACCTTCGAATAACAATTTCCCAAATTGTAGAGAAAGATGGACAGCAGTTTTCGAGAAAATCGACTTTTAAAATATTCTCACCGAGGCATAAAGACTGGAAGTAAAGCAGATGTCAATAGCTACCGTAGCGGAAAGGGTAGCGAATAAGCCCAGTGAACGGTAGGTTAGTGGTTCGACTTCCGAAGGGATCTAACTTTTTTTTTTTTAATTCATTTTAGTTTTCTCCAATAGGCAAAAATTATTCGAATTTATGCTTCTTGGCAAAACAATATTTATGATAAATTAAATTTTGGTACAAAAATAAAGAATATCGGGTGTAGGTAGGTAGGGGAGTGTTCCCAGGTATGAGACGGGTTTGGTTTTTTGGCCAATAAATGTTCATTGGTTAAATCAAATCGGTTTTTCTATAATTGATACTTAAAGGCAATGAAAATACACAACTTTATCCGAAGAAAGTTTGGTGATTTCATTAACATGCAAAATTTTATGACCAATTTTCTGAACATAAGTTTTTCGACAAACAAAAAATTTGTACTCAGGTATGAGACACTTAAAAAAATCCACTGAAAGTTGTAAAGTATTTGAAAATGTTTATTTTATAAATTTTTAAAACTAATATAGTGGCTAATTATAAAAAAATTGTATTGATTATATTACAATTAATTGCAAAAAGAAAATTGTCTTCTTGGTGTTTTCTTTAGATTTTTGGGGTTGACATGGCTAAAAATACAAAAAAATTGATCAAAACATTAGTTAAGTGGTATATAAATGCTTTATGTAGACACAAATGACAAAATTTTACAATTGTATACGAGTAGAGTTCGAAAAAAGTAAAATGTCTCATACCCTGATATTGACCTTGTTTTGAGAATAACCTGATATTTATTATTATTAAACCTGATATTTTTTTTTAAACCAAATATTGACAGCCAATATCGAATCGCAAAAAATAAGGAAAACACTAAATGCTAATCAATTACATTTACCTTTTTCAATAGATTCACTCGAAAAAAAAATCACTTTGAAATAAATTTAAAATTAGTTTTACAATTAAATTTCAAGTTTGTAACATTAAATGTTTGCTGTAGAGAGAATGAATACGTCGATTCACTTCGGTGTTAGCACAAAAAATTGACCATGTTAAAAGTAATATTTGCTAGTAGTCAGACCGATTTGCATTACGAAAACCGTCGACTGCCTCATACCTGGAGCTGTCTCATACCTGGGAACATTCCCCTACACAGTAGGGTGGTCCTTAGTGTTATGAATAAATTTTTTTTTTGAAAATTAGTACTCCCACCCACTAAAATTATTCTTTTTGGTGTTATATCACTATAAAAAAAATAATATTAATTAAAATTATTAGCTCTTGAAAATACAATAAATATGATTATCAATAACGAGCTACAAGATACATTTAAATCTTATTGTATGGATTTCGCAATCCTATACGTTTAAAATTGTAAAAAAAATATATTTATGATTGAAAGTGCTTACTGTTCATTGATACGAAAAAATATGCAAATTATGTGAAATAGTCTGCGACAAATGGGCCCTAGTTGTTTCGAATTTCTGATTCTCATCAGGCAAACCTAAAAAATATAATTAACGCGTACAGTATTCAATTCAATATGGACATTACAAAAATAAAAGCAAAATTCTACCTAACTTGATTCCAAAATGAATAAAAATTAAATTTTTTTTGAAAAAGTATCTAACCAACCAAAAAGAAAAATATATATTATTGAAGGCAAACCTAATTGTAATTAAAATATCCCAAAATGGGATATGAGTTTTTATTGAATCTTTTGCATTACGGTGCAAATATCCCATTTTGGGATATTTTAATTACAATTAGGTTTGCCTTCAATAATATATATTTTTCTTTTTGGTTGGTTAGATACTTTTTCAAAAAAATTTTAATTTTTATTTATTTTGGAATCAAGTTAGGTAGAATTTTGCTTTTATTTTTGTAATGTCAAATAATTTTGAATTTTTATATATTTTTTTTTTCTTTCTATCATATTGAATTGAATACTGTACGCGTTAATTATATTTTTTAGGTTTGCCTGATGAGAATCAGAAATTCGAAACAACTAGGGCCCATTTGTCGCAGACTATTTCACATAATTTGCATATTTTTTCGTATCAATGAACAGTAAGCACTTTCAATCATAAATATATTTTTTTACAATTTTAAACGTATAGGATTGCGAAATCCATACAATAAGATTTAAATGTATCTTGTAGCTCGTTATTGATAATCATATTTATTATAAAAAAAATATAGAAGCAGTCGAGCAATGTTTCGTGGTCGCCCAAGACATTAAAACATTTGAATGTTAATGTTATGTGTTTTAACTTCTTAAAAGTTTTAATGTCTTGGGCGACCATAAAACATTGCTCGATTGCTTCGACTGCACCTTTGGTTTACTGCACCTTTAGCAGCAAGTGCGCACATATTATGATGGATATAGGAACTACCATTCAACAAAATATTTCTTTTGACTTTGGATAATGACATAATATTATGTATTTGCACTACCGATAGTTACAAGTAAATAAGAGAAACTAAACAATTGCGCGATTTATCGCCTTCAGTATGGCCACAAAATCGATCGCCCGCTCGAAGCCCACCCGCTCTTCAGTGTGGCCGAGCCGTTAGGCTTCTATACATCTACTTTTTTGATAGATGAAATTATTTGGGCTTTATTTTATTAGAATTTTTAATCCGTTAATCTTTTAAATAGGTAGATACTAACGGCAAATTTTTTTTTATAACTATAACTATGAGGGCTTCAGGGATACAATCCGAGTCATTCTTGGGGGGGGCATCTGCCCCTTTGCCCCCCTCTAAATACGCCACTGATAAGGAAAACGCTAACGAGTTCTATTTTTTTTTTTTTTTAATCATGCGGACAGACAGACAGACACGGAGCCAGATCGTAAGGCTTCTTTCTATACGTTGTATAGAAGCCTAAAACGTATGTATGTATCCTATACCCGACGTTCTTTATTTTTGTATCAAAATTTAATTTATCATAAATATTGTTAGTCAAGAAGCATAAATTCGAATAATGTTTACGTATTGGAGAAAACTAAAATGAATTAAAGAAGAAAAAAAGGAGTAACCCGTTGGAAGTCGAACCACTAACCTACCGTTCACTAGGCTTATTTGCTACGCTTTCCGCTACGGTAGCTATGGTAGCAAGAAGACAATTATTTTTTCCACTACTAGTCATATAAGCAATCATTATAACTTAGTCAAGTCGCACGTGAAGTGACGCATTTTAGACAAGTGGTAAATAATTTTTTCATTATTGACCACTGGTAAATAATGAACATATTGATATTTTTATACAGTTTAGCGACTATTTATAAGGAAAATTTTGTTAAAAAACGATTTTGTGTAACCGAGAGATGCTATTTAGTTACACTTAAACTATTCAAAACGGTTTTTTAATTGATTAATTTCATTTTAAACATTTCTAAAAAAAAGTCGAATTAATTATGACAGGAGCGCTAGCGCCATCTCTTATTAATTTGAGAAACCAAAAATTTATAAGTTTATTGAATAATTTCAGTATTTTAAGACGAATAAATGCAAAACAATGCTTTTGAATAACTTCGGTGATTTCTATCCATTATTTAAAACAGTAAAAACTAGGTGAACGACTTTGGAAAACTAAATTTGTCAACAACTGTCAAATCGACAAAACAAAACTGTCATTTGAAATAAATAATTTAAATTTGAAATTTTTTTTATTAATAAGAATTTTAAAAAAATGGCAATAAACCTAGTAGTGGAGAAAATCGTATATAAAGCTTGAGTGACACTATCAAACTTTGGTTAAATTTTCGTTAAACTTTCTTGTCAAACGTTTTGCTTCAAAGTTTGATGAAAATTTTTGGGTGGGGTAGTTGTAGTAAGGATATGCGAAAGCCAACCTTACTGCATAGTTTTGCAGCAATGCGCATGCTTGCGGATGCTTACGCATGCTTATTCAAAAGTTGAACGAAAGTATGACACGCGCTACTTTTTCGTCAAACATTTGACAAGAAAGTTGAACGAAAATTTAACCAAAGTTTGATAGTGTCACTCAAGCTTAAACCACGGTTGTGAAGACCATTATAGCCTACGCGCCTTATATTCCTCGGCGCTTCGCACCTCGGAATATAATCTTGGCGCTAGGGCTATAATGGCTGTCTTCACAACCTTGGCCTATAATATACTATTTTTTGCAATTAATTGTAATATAATCAATACAATTTTTTTATAATTAGCCACTATATTAGCTTTAAAAATTAATAAAATAAACATTTTCAAATATTTTACAACTTTCAGTGGATTTTTTTAAGTGTCTCATACCTGGGTACAAATTTTTTGTTTGTCGAAAAACTTATGTTCAGAAAATTGGTCATAAAATTTTTCATGTTAATGAAATCACCAAACTTTCTTCTGATAAAGTTGTGTATTTTCATTGCCTTTAAGTAGCAATTATAGAAAAACCGATTTGATTTAACCAATGAACATTTATGGTCAAAAAACCAAACCCGTCTCATACCCGGGAACACTCCCCTACCTACCTACACCCGATATTCTTTATTTTTGTAGCAAAATTTAATTTATCATAAATATTGTTTTGCCAAGAAGCATAAATTCGAATAATTTTTACGTATTGGAGAAAACTAAAATGAATTTAAAAAAAAAAAGTTAAACCTCTTCGGAAGTCGAACCACTAACCTACTGTTCACTGGGCTTATTCGCTACCCTTTCCGCTACAGTAGCTATTGACATCTGCTTTACTTCCAGTCTTTACGCCTCGGTGAGAATATTTTAAAAGTCGATTTTCTTAAAAACTTCTGGCCATCTTTCTCTACAACTTTAGGAAATTGTTATTGAAAGGCTGACCTTCCAGCACCATAAGTGGCAAAATTTACAAAAATGCCGCTCCCGTATCATCTCCTAGTAAGTAAAACTCGGAGGTTAATGTCATCAATTATTAAAATTATACCCTCGCAATGTGTTGCTAGTAATTTCAGATAAATATACATTTTATAAATTTTTACATGATTGTGAATATCACAGGGAAAACACCTGCAAAGTAAGTTATTTTGTAAAATTAAGTTAAGAATGCTATGTATTACTTTTCTGTTAATTTTCTTTTTATTAAATATGTTTGCTTTAGAAACCAGTACGTTCAGTTCAAAACCAAAAGTTTGTCACTAAAAAATTATAAATTTAGTAATAATATTTAGTCATAAATTATAAATATCACTTTACTTTAATTTTTATTGATTAAAATGATCTCAATAAAGAGCTTAGTTATGCAATATATACGGAGAGTAGTAGTAGTAATAGGTGAGACGATGATGTACTAAGAGAGAGAAAAATAGCATTTGTAATTTCTCTTAATTTTATCAACTGGCAGGTAATTATTTACATTATGGGATTAGACTACAATGACCAGTCTTAAAATAGTGTAAAATTTGAGATTTAATTTCGAAAAAAGTTTAAATGTGATTTTATTCATTTTTGGATATGTATTAATAAACCATATCAATATTTTAGAAAACCCAAAAAATGCACGAAACACTTCAGATCTAAAAGGTTTTTAAATTATCACATGTAAAATACACTGTAAGTATAAATTATCGCAAACGTTTTCACCATACTATGGTATCATCAGGCGTTGATGAGTTCATCATCCCTCTACCTTAGGCTCGTGACTGTTTTATAAACCTACCTAAATAAATAATTACGCGAGCAAAATTCAAGCGTTTTAATTTTTACTTTCCCATTTACGTAGTGAAGGAAAGTATTGTAATCGAGTAAAAAAAAATTTTTGAACTAACGTTTTTCCATAGTCTATGAGTCCGTTCAAATCGTTTGAGACAAATTTTGCAATGATGTCCGGATATGTGTGTGGCCCTTTTTTTCGTCCACGATTTTTTCAAAACGCGTGAACCGATTTTATTCCAATTTCATATACTGGTTTGTAACAGCAATCTAGAGAGCTGATTAGATTTTGGTTGAAATCCATACGTTATTTTTTTTTTTATTAATTTTTTTTTTTTTTTTAATTTTAATTATTATTATTAATTTAGTAATAAATGGGAAAGTTATGTGTTGTCACATCAGATGTTTTTATCATTATTCCTACGTATCAATAAAATGTTTTCGCATTTCTAATATCACAAATACTTATTATCAAAATTATGAACAAGTGTGGCCCGCTTTTATTTCAATTTGCCACTATGTGGTCCTTGTCTGCCAAAAGATTACCGACCGTTGTGTTAGATCATTTTTCAACACAAAAAAGCATATTTTGTCTCACTTAGCACTACCTTCTCCTATAGAGTGAGTGAAAGCTATACTGCATTATATTTACTCAACTCTCCTTATTTACAAATTGCAGAAAATAATGCGTATTTCTTAAGCATTTCTATAAGTGAACATATAATCGAGTTTTGTTTTATTTTTAATGTACTTATAATATATAACTGGGAAGTTCGTATAATCAGGATTACGAATAAGCGAGACTCGACTGGATTTGAAAAAAAAACCAAGAATAACTTATTTTTTCGCTCTTCACTATGAATCAGTTTCTATGTAAGGAATTAATAAAGAAATAATTGATCTATTTCAGGTTTTACTTGCCATGCAAGCAAACGTTGAAGATCGTGGTATAAAGGGAGAATGTACACCTTTGATGGAAGCCGCATCGGCAGGCCATATTGACATAGTCCGTTTATTAGTGGCACATGGAGCAGATGTAAATGCACAATCATCTTCAGGTACAAGCAATAAATTAGTAAATTCAGAAAAATTACATTTAATTCTGTTACCTATAAATATAATACAGATGTAAAGTAATTTTCATTTTAAAAAGTTAGTGTTAGTGGATCACCTTGAAAGAATAGAACAAAAATTTATATTTTTAAGTAAAACATGCCGAAATATATAAGATAAGAAGTTTTACTGATTACAATAATTGTATTACATGTTAGAAAAATTAATAATTGAAAAATCTTACTGTTTTTTATCGACAAAATATGCAAATACATGAAATAGTTTGCGACACATAGGCCCTAGGTGTTTCGAATTTCGGATTCTCATCAGGCAAACCTGTAATAATAACGCGAACAGTTATTATAATCAGGAAAATATTTTCACATGTTAATAACTATACGATATGATAAGAAGTTTTATTTAAATTAATTTTTTTGTCTAGGAAACACACCTTTAATGTATGGTTGTGCAGGAGGGCATATAGAAGTTGTAAAATTTTTACTACAAAGTGGTGCTAAAGTTGAAGATCATAACGAAAATGGACACACCCCTTTAATGGAAGCTGCCAGTGCTGGCCATGTGGAACTTGCTAGAATTCTTCTGGAAAATGGTGCTGGCATTAATACTCATTCTAACGAATTTAAAGAATCGGCATTAACTTTAGCTTGTTATAAAGGACATTTAGATATGGTAAGATATCTTTTGGAAGCAGGTGCAGATCAAGAACATAAAACGGACGAAATGCATACTGCACTAATGGAAGCTTCTATGGATGGTCATGTTGAAGTGGCTCGTTTACTACTAGATTCTGGTGCACAAGTAAATATGCCCACCGATAGTTTTGAATCGCCACTTACATTAGCAGCATGTGGAGGTCATGTAGATTTAGCTATGCTTTTAATTGAAAGAGGAGCAAATATAGAAGAAGTTAATGATGAAGGTTATACTCCTCTTATGGAAGCCGCAAGAGAAGGACACGAAGAAATGGTTGCTCTTCTTCTTAGTCAAGGTAATTACAATATTACTTAAATATATATTTTTTAAAGGTTTTATTACATCTCATTGTGTTATTTATACATTATTTGTTATGACTGTAGGAGCTAATATAAATGCACAAACAGATGAAACACAAGAAACTGCATTAACTTTAGCATGCTGCGGAGGTTTCAGTGATGTGGCAGACTTTCTTATAAAAGCTGGAGCAGATATAGAATTGGGTGCTTCAACACCTTTAATGGAAGCTGCTCAAGAAGGTCATTTGGAACTAGTTCGATTTATATTAGAAAATAATGGTAATGTATCGGCGCAAACACAAACAGGAGATACAGCTCTTACATATGCCTGTGAAAATGGTCATACGGATGTTGCAGATTTATTATTACAATATAATGCTGATTTGGTACGTACATTTAATATAATATTATAAGAAACATTTTAATAGTTAACCTTAACACTACCGGATTTAACTGGATATTTTTTTATTTTCTGATAGATAAATCAATAATTATTAAAAACTTGATTTTTAGGAACATGAATCGGAAGGAGGTAGAACACCTTTAATGAAAGCTTGTCGAGCTGGGCATGCTTGCGTAGTGCAGTTTCTAATATCTAAAGGAGCTAATATAAACAAACAAACCACAAATAATGATCACACTCCATTGTCGTTAGCATGTGCTGGAGGAAATCTTCCAATTGTTGAATTATTATTAACTCACGGTGCAGATATAAACCATAAATTAAAGGTATATGCAAGTTTATTTCATTGTTTTTAGAATTTTCAACAAGTTTTATTTAATCTTTTCAGGACAACTCGACAATGTTAATAGAAGCTGCTAAAGGTGGTCACACTGGAATTGTTACAACATTATTAGACTATCCTCATTCTCTTATTCAATCAAGTGTTTCACATGATCAAACTTCTAATAGAGGTTCACCTCTTCCGACAGGCTCATTACCTTCGACAAATATAACTCAACCTGTAAACTTTTTTCAACAGCCATCAAATATCTCTTGTGGTAAGTTTATGTTTTAACTATTTTGGATAAAAATAATAAAAAAATATAATATAAGTTTTTTCGGGATTTTGGACTTTTTTAATTAAACTCTGTAACGTAACTGTCTACGTTTCGCTCAACCTTTTTGTGGGCCTCATCAGGACTAAAAACTGTTTTATTGTAATATAGAATATGAAATTTGTTTTACAAAATTTATAATGATTTTACTTAAATTTTTTTTTCCAGTCCAAAATCCCGAAAAAAGAAATAAGAATTATTTAAATATGGATGAAAATAATTATTTAACAATAATATCAACAATAATAATATCAATTATTTATATTAGGATATAATGTATTTGAAATCATACAATTTTTGTCTGTACCTAAATTTATGAAATTGTATGAAGTAATACAATAAAACAAAATACTCTTAAGCAAAACCAGACAAACAAAAATCTGATGTGGACACCACATAACTTCCTTGTAATTTTTATAATGATTGTACAAGAATCTCGTTAATCTATTTATGCGCGTCATGAATTACGACTTTTGGCACGGATAATCTGTACCAACATCATATCCTCTATGAATTCTTGTATCCTTCACTTGTTCAGCTATTTTGCTGTTAGTTATTACTAGAGCTGGGAATTATATGCACTGGGAACCCGATATCCAGTATGCAGCATACAATTTCTTATCTCGTATTTATGCATATTATACTGTTTGCCACATACAAGATATCGGGTTCCCAGTGCATATAATTCCCAGCTCTCGTTATTACATAGTCTATTATAGAGCGTTGTCCTCGTGCTGACCATGTATATTTGTGAATATCTTTTTTGCGATAGAAGGTGTTTGTGATTTTGAGACCGTTAAAGGAAGCAAAATCCCTAAGAAGATTTCCATTATTATTGCAGATTGGTTCGCCAAATATTCCTACAACCTTGGGTATTGGGTTATTGCCTACTCTCGCATTCAAATCCCCAAGAAGAATCAGTTGATCCTGTTTGTTATATTCGTCCATAATTTGTTGGGAGGGTTTCGTAAAAGGCAGTGGATTCGTCAGTTTTTCCTTCTTCCTGAGCATAGACTGCTACTATCGTCAAATTTCCTCTCTCAATTTTGAGTTTTATTGTTATTCTTTCATTTATGAATTCGTAGTTTTTTTATTTGTTTTTCCCATTTTTTGTGTATGATGTCATGTTCCAAAATTCACCATTGATATTTTGTTTGTAATTTGAAAATTTTTATTAATTTTGTAAAAATTGTATATTTGTATTTGCTGGTTTTCCCGCCAAAGAATGGTAGTGGCAGCAATGGGCGGTGGAAACCAGGCTTTTTGCCGGCGTAGTTTTTGAGAGCGGACGCATTCCGTTGCGCTCTTATAAAATTTGAGATTTTTGAACTGTTTTTGATATTTTTATGATATAATTTGAATTTGTGAGATTTGATTTGTTTGATTAACAAATAAAGAAGTAATTTTGGTGAGAATTTTTGATATTTTTGGATTCTGCGTTTTGTTATCAAAGTTGATAATATTTGGACATTAATTGTTAATTGGAGTGGATAATTTTGGATGTTAATTAATTAATTGGATTAAAATTTGGATAACAAATTGGTTTGGATAAATTAAAATTAATAAAATTAAAATTGCAAAGGAAAAGCAAAGTTTGTATACGCGCGTCGCACCTGGGTGATAAGCCGTGCACACTATCGCCGTTCCATTTTTACAATATTAAAGTTTTATTTTTGAACTTATTTTGATTCGATTTAAATTGGAAAAATTATTTTGGATTGATTTTTGGATTTGGAAAATAAATTTGTGCGGTTCAAAGCACACAGGAACCGACTATCTGAGCGTCTCGTGTTTAGCGACATATTGAGCTAGTTGGGAAAATTTAAAGTGTGGAAAAGGTTTCGTTGGGGTTAGATTTTCCCCAATTGAAAATACCACTACATCTTTTTGGCGCAGCAACGTGGGGCTTGAAAAATTCTGTATCCTGGAATAATAATTGGCATACCGTTGTACGTGGGGCTCAATTAACATTGAACCGATTTTTAAACCTGAGATTGATTTCTACGAAAAATAAAAATGGCTACAAAAGCACAATTGGAGTTACAAGATAGAATGGAAATATTGGAAATAGAAGAAATAGAAAAACAGGAAAACAAAGATGATGAAAAAAAAATGAAAATTGAAAAAAAAGAAGATCCAAAGAATTCTGATACAATACACAAAAAATATTATAAAGCTTATCATGAAAGGCGAGAAAGAAACACAAAAATAATAAATGAAATTTATGTTAAGATAGACAAAAGGAACAACAATATGGAGGGTGGTCAATATGGCGTGATGATGTCGATGTTACTCGAAATTAATAAACAATTTAACACTAATAAGCAAGAAATGAAAACTTTTATTCAGGAGTTAAAACGAGACAATCAAGAATTAAAACAGGAAAATCAAGATTTAAAAAAGGAAATAAACAAAATATTAGATAAAAATATAACAGAATTGAGAGATGAGTGGAATCGAGAAAAGAATATGTTCGTAAATGGACCAGAATTGGAGCAAGATAGCAAAGAAAAGAAAATGTTCCAAAATATGAGTTGGGCAAACGAAATGGTAGTAGAAAATGAATTTAAATGTGAAGAAATCAAAGAAATCCCAACATTAATGGAAAACGTGACGCAATTGGAAGTGGTAATGACTATGCAAGAAAGTTTGTTAACACCAAGAAAATTGGAAGTACAATGCAAAGAAAAAAATAGTCAGCAGATAGTCGTAAAAGAACATGTACATGGGTACAAAAATTTAATTGAAATTCAAAAATTGGAAATACAAAAATTAAAGCTGGAATTGTTATCTCGTAAGGATTTACCCAAAATTAATGATGAACTAAGAAATGAAAATTCTATACTTAAAATTCAAAATAAATCGTTGTGTGAAGAAATTCAAAAGGTAAACAGCATTAAATTGACCAATGAGAAAATCACATTATTGGATAAAAAAATCATTAATCAAGACAGTAATAAAATAATCTATGAAAACATAATTGAAAAATTTCATTACAAAAGCAAAGAAATATTATTGGAAAATTTTATAAAAATAAAAATTGGAAAATTCAAAATGAAAAAGTTTATTAGCAATAAAAACTCGAAAATCAAAAAGATCAAATGGAAATATGAAAAATTTCACTACATGCAAATATCGGGAATTAAAAGACACAAAATTGCCAAAACGTGTACAATATTTAAAACAAAATTTAAATTGAATTCATTAAGAAAAATAAAAAATAAGAAGAATATAAAAACAGTAACTTCGGCACAGAAAACAAAATTTGGAAAATACGAATTTGAAAAAAACAAAAAAGAATGGACTTCGACAACTGAAATAACTTTGAAGAAAAATATTAAGTGTAAAATGAAAAAATGGTAGTCACATAAAATAAAGTCGGATAACAAATAGATTACAAAACAACTAAATAAAACTTAACGATATGAAATAATAATGAAATTTTTACAATACTTGAGAAGATTAGAATTTACAAATTATTAATAAACTTTCGAATTAACCAGAATAATTAAATTTAAACTTAATCGATTTTAATAACAAAAATTTTACAAAAATTAATCCGATGAATTTACAACTATTTAATAATAAATAAGAATTTTCTAACAAATTGATAATTGATGATAAACGTGACGATGACTGATGGTATCGTGAAAATAATTTAATGGCAAATATGGAAATAAATTGTATTTTTGGGCAACAATTATTTAATAAAATTTTAGCATCAAGATGGATGTTTCTGAAAAATGGATTACTGTTTGAAAATTATGAAATTTAAAAGTTAATGATGTTTTAGAAGTTAATAAAGTTAAGAAGTATTGAAGGTTGATGATGAAGATTTTTGATGGTTTAATAGTATTTTGATGGTTTAATAGTATTTGATGGTTTAAGAAGATTTGAAGATTTAAGATGTATTGGAGGTTATTTTTAAAACAGTGGGAAATTGATTAGAAAATGTAAATCTAATGTAAGAAAAATAAAAAAGTAAAATTGCCAAGAATGCGAAAAAGTACATTTTGAAGATACAATACGTTGGAAGAAATTATTACGAATTCTTATGTAAAAGAAAATTTTCAAAAGGAAGAATCGGATTTAAATTTACGAGGTATTATTTGGAAGATGGTTGATTGTAATAAAGTTAAGAGAATCTCAAGAAAGTTCGAAGATTTCAGATAAAATTCATATTTTAGAATTATTTAGGGTGTTATTTGGGGGTTTATAAAATTAAGATGATTATGATTTAATTATAGGAAGTTATAGTATCAAGTTTTGATTAGAACTACAATTTATAATTTTATGCGATGAAAAATTTTATACAATTTAATTTGGTTTGTAAAATATGGAAAATGAGAATTAATTGATGCGATTTTATGACATTATTTTAAATTTTGATTTTGGAATCATAACAAAGTTAGATGAATTTTATTGTTAACCCTGGGTTAAACAATAAAATCCAGGAGGGTGATGTCATGTTCCAAAATTCACCATTGATATTTTGTTTGTAATTTGAAAATTTTTATTAATTTTGTAAAAATTGTATATTTGTATTTGCTGGTTTTCCCGCCAAAGAATGGTAGTGGCAGCAATGGGCGGTGGAAACCAGGCTTTTTGCCGGCGTAGTTTTTGAGAGCGGACGCATTCCGTTGCGCTCTTATAAAATTTGAGATTTTTGAACTGTTTTTGATATTTTTATGATATAATTTGAATTTGTGAGATTTGATTTGTTTGATTAACAAATAAAGAAGTAATTTTGGTGAGAATTTTTGATATTTTTGGATTCTGCGTTTTGTTATCAAAGTTGATAATATTTGGACATTAATTGTTAATTGGAGTGGATAATTTTGGATGTTAATTAATTAATTGGATTAAAATTTGGATAACAAATTGGTTTGGATAAATTAAAATTAATAAAATTAAAATTGCAAAGGAAAAGCAAAGTTTGTATACGCGCGTCGCACCTGGGTGATAAGCCGTGCACACTATCGCCGTTCCATTTTTACAATATTAAAGTTTTATTTTTGAACTTATTTTGATTCGATTTAAATTGGAAAAATTATTTTGGATTGATTTTTGGATTTGGAAAATAAATTTGTGCGGTTCAAAGCACACAGGAACCGACTATCTGAGCGTCTCGTGTTTAGCGACATATTGAGCTAGTTGGGAAAATTTAAAGTGTGGAAAAGGTTTCGTTGGGGTTAGATTTTCCCCAATTGAAAATACCACTACAATATATACTGCTATACCCTTAGCCGCTCTTTCGTGCTGTGCTACCCCACTGTAAATCATTATATAGTCTTCAACATACTTTGTACTTCTCAATTTCTTTTTTATTTCTGATATCGCTGCAAAATCTATACCTTGTTTAGTCATAATTGTTGCTATCTCCAATTCTTTATGTGTCATACTTCTGACATTCCATGCAGCCAATCTTATTTTATTTGCAATTCGTCATCATTGATCCATATCGATATCCGAGGCAATTTTGGGAACTGCAAGTATTATCATTTTTACGAGAGTTGGCTACTAACCATCCTGCTCAACCTCCTCACCTGGAGGGCCGGGTTATTTCTTTTCAGGGTTTTCTTCCCATAGATTCATTGTCTTTCTGGACTCAAGAGGTTAAATATCCCCTACTTGGTAGCTGTTCCGCTCTTTTGACCATTAAGAAATAAACTAATTTATTCTTGTTCTGCTCATCGGACTGTTGGCTGGTTTTCATCTGTAACCATAGACAGGGGCCCTTTTTTTTCCAAATTAGCTGCACGGGTAGTGGTTCAATGCCCACTTTGTACTGAAGCTCTAGGCTTATTGTATCCCGTTTTCCATTAAGATGTTAAGGAAAGTTATTAGTATTTCGATCCATAGTTTCTGAGGTAAGAAATTCTGGCGAGTCTGGGATTTGAACCCAGAATTTCCGCTCATAACTCAACTAGCGATCACATCAAGCCACCACTGTGGTCTTACTGGGTGCTATCATCTGGAGCCAGATGAACCCAGGTTTTTTTACAAGGTTGTCAATTGGTCAAAAGAAATGGTTCACAAATACGATTGCGGTGCTTCAAATCGGGATGGATGACATTCTGACAAGTGACGAATCGTAGACTTACGCGTATGAGCCCAAAACTAAACACCAGCCGACTGAAGAAGCGATTGGAACGTTCAAAATTCATGTTTTGGAGGTACTTTAATTGAGTGGAAAAAGAGCTTCAAAAAATTTTTTTTTTTATTCAAAAGTGTTATTGATCTTCATGAAAATGATTTTTTTTAATTATAAAACCAATTTAGATAAAAAAATATTTGTTCTTGTACTCCATTCCCGAAACTTATTTAAACTTTATTTAAACCAAATTGTTTTCTTGACCAAAACTTCCAAAATAAATTTGTAAATATTAAACTATATTGTTATAATTCTTATAATGGATGGAATGGAAATAATAATTTTGATTTTATTTACCCATTACACCTAACAAAGCAATACACAAATGCGACAGTAACTAGGTCTTGTTGAGTTATTACCGCAACCGCACTTGTCACTGGTGTATTTAATTAATTTTCTATAAACGCGCACGCAATTGCGGCAGCAGAGAAGCAAGTGCTTCTCAACGAAACATGCATATTCACGAATGACTTGAAATAATTTAAAATGCAAGTGTGCTTATTCACGAACAAACTGTTTATCGAATCGTGAAATCATAAAACTAAACTCGGTATATTTAAATTTACCAGAATTTTCATTATTTTTTTTCACTTGGTGGTTATGGACTATCATAATCTTTCATATACAAGTTTATAATCTAATTATTATACAAAAAATATAAATTACTTTTTGAAAAAACTTGGTTTGTCTGTTTGGTGAGGCACTGCCTACCCTGACAAGCCGCCACTGCTGGAAAGAAATCTCTACTTTTATCTCTTCACGAATTTTGTAGAATTCCTTTAACTATTCTTTAACCATTTTCATGTGTTTCAAATACATGAAGAGTGAGAATTTTGTTAGTATGTATGACCATGTAAGTTTCTTCATCCAGTAAAACTTGATTATATTGTATTTCATACTTCCTGCAAAGGAAACAAAATAATATATTAAACTAATCGATTGCTTTTTACTTTTAGTGTCCCAAGATGTTTGCGAAGATGTTTTATCACAAGAAGACACTAGTCAAAGTATGAGTGCAGAAGCACAGCTAGAACAACTTCCTCTTGCTATGCAATTCCCATTAATAGTTGATTCATTTGAATTTCAAAATAGTAGTCATAAAAATTCAATTCCTAAAAATTGTCCAATATCTAGTACGTTACTTGAAGATTCTTTCCATTTACCAGATCTCACACATGACGCTATACGAACTATGACTTTAGGTGAAAGTTCACAGCTGTCAGTTTGTTCGCAGTCTGGTTCTGTGGAAGACTCAAATGACGAGGTATCTAGCAATGGTAGTATTATTGATTATGTAGAAAGGCAAAATATTTGCATTGTGCCTCTTACGATAGGAGGGGATGGAAATGCTCAAAGGAAGTCAATTTCTCAAGATATGCAAAACGTAAGTTTATTTGTTTCCTAAAAAATTTATATTTTTGATTGAATATTAACACTTTAGTTTAATATTTTGAAATAAACGCGTTTGTATTTTGAAAGTTTGAAAATTCAGGAATGTTTGTAAATACAAAATTTAAAAGTTGTAACGATATAACATACATATAAGCTCAAAAAGCATATTCTCAAGAGTTCAGAAAAGGCTAAACCTCCCTTATAAGGGGATCACCTATAGGTGATCAGATGAGCCGCCTGGGTAGCTGTCACAAATTAAATATATTTGGAGGTTATTCGATTTACAATTTGTCACAATTTTTTGTTTAACAAATCTGAGCTAGACATGCAATTTTAATCGCAATCTCTTGGTCGGAAATAAAAAGAAATAAATTAAAATACCACAAATGTGGCTCATATTGTTCATCAGCTCCGGCTCCAGACGAGGTAGAGGAACGAACATTTTTGAGTTCCCTTCGAAACCCGGTTCTTAATAAATTAATTTTTTTTACACCATATCGTCGGTATACAAGCAAAATTGACTAACTGCAAAGATCCGTTGATACGCTACGGCTAATTAGATGACCGAATAATTCATTTTTTATTCATTCCGAATTTATTCATTGACCGCAATGAATAACGAATATAACATAATGAATTCAAAGTGAAAAAATAATTTTTCATACGTTATTCTTTTTATTGGAAAGCTTTTGGGTATACAATATTTAAACTGTTTGCTTACCCCCTCTCTTACTCTCGTATTTTACCTCAATGTATTATCTGATCAACGTATCGACGGATAATTATATAATATATAATATTATAATAAAATATAAAATGGCTTATAATAAAATAAAGCCCAAATAATTTAATCTATCAAAAAAGTAGATGTATAGAAGCCTAAGAACTGTCGCAAAAGCGAGTTCCACCTTGTTAATTTTCCATAAGCAATTCAAATTTCGATACAAATCTATAAATTACTTTGAAAAATTTCTCAAATCCCTCATGACTGCACGCTACAATTTCAAACTTCAAGTAATTGAATTGCGTTCAAACAAAATATCAAACCCTGCAGTTTATTTATAAATGTTTTTGTGATTATACAGATTTTTTCTACAACATTTTTAATTTGTCTTTCAAGATGGGTGAAGTGCCGGTCATTTGGAAGGCATCGCGTGTGAGACCTCTTTCCAAGGTTTTGTTGGCTGTGGAGCCTGCCGAGCTTCGTCCGATTAATATATTGTCACCTTTTGCAAAAATTGTCAAGTCTTTTATTAAGAATGCTTTAGATGAGCACTTGGCGCTGCACAGGGTTCTGTCGCCTGTGCAGTCTGGTTTTAGGCTCCACCACAGTACTTCGACCTCCTTGCTGAAGCTCATCTAGGATATAGCATCGGCTATTGATCGTTCCGAGGTAACTTTATTCGTTCTTCCCGATTATTCCAAGGCTTTTAATTCTGTTGTACACGAACGCCTTTTGAGTAAGCTTCGCTATTATGGATGCAGTGAATCACTATGTAGGTGGTTTGTGGGTTATTTATGTGATAGGACTCAGGTGGTTGACTTTTCGGGGAATGTATCTCAGCCCTTGTTAGTTTTGCGGGGTGTTCCACAAGGAAGTATCCTTGCCCCTTTATTGTTTATATTGTACACATGTGATCTGGAGAAAGTGGTGGACCCGGACTGCTCTTTGGATCTGTATGTGGATGATTCCCGAATCCATATATCTTGTCCTTCCTCAAACTTGGATGCTGCAATAACGCGACTGAATCGTTGCGTGTGTGGTCTTTGGTAAATGGTTTGACATTAAATTTGACAAAATCGGAACTGATAATTTTGTCATCCGTCATTCGCGTAGGCAAGACATTGTTGGCGTTTGCGGAAAATAGTATCGTTTCTGTTAATTTTGCTCTCTCGTAAAGCCTTCTCTAGTACTACATTGAACAAAATCGCAGAGAGCGGATCACCCTGTCTTAGACCGTTTTTGATTTCAAACTTCCTCGACAGTCTCCCATTAATTTTTATCCTGTTTGTTGTTTCTTCCAAAGTCATTTTAACCAGTCTTATCAACTTATTAGGGACACTAAGTTCTTTTAGCGCTAGGTAAAGCTGGTTTCTGTTGACACTGTCATAAGCCTGTTTGAAATCAACGAAAAGTAGGTACGTTGGTATTTTGTGCTCGTAGCTTGTCATTTGCAATTCTTTTAAGACATAGATTTGGTCAATTACCGACCTGTTCTTCCTGAATCCACTTTGGTATTCTCCTATTGTTTCTTCTACATATTGACTCAATCTATTCTTGATAAAGGTTGCCAAGACTTTATATGCAACGTTCAACAATGCGATGCCTCTATAGTTGTCACATTTTGTTTTATCACCTTTTTTATGTATAGGGCAAACTATTGCTTCTCTCCACAACTTGGGCATTTCTTCTCTATCCCATATTTTCTCTATTAGATCTAGCATCATCTTTTCTATTACACCTCCGCCATATTTAATCATTTCAGCCTGTATTTATATTCTATTCTTCTTTATTATTTTTTAAGCTCCAAATAATTTTTTGTATATCTTCCAATTTAGGTTTTTCTACATTTGGTTCATTTGCGTTGTCGTTGAATGAGTCTATTGTTTCTTCTTCATTTGTTTGTTTATTTAGTAGTTCTTCAAAATACTCGGCCCATCTCTCCAAAGCTTTCATTTGGTCTCCTACTAAATTCCCTTGTTTATCTTTGCAGAAAGATATTGTTGGTGTATATCCTTTTTTTACCTTTTTTGCACCCTGATAGAAATTTCTTATATCTCGGTTTCTAAAATTTTCCTCTAGGGTTTCCAAATTTTCTATTGTATGTCTTCTTTTCTTATCTCTAATCAGTTTCTTGCATTTTTTCCTTTGCACTTGATATTTGTGTCTGCTTTCTAAAGTTTTTGCTTCTAGCATACATTTTCTTGTTTTCTCTCTTTTATTGGTTTCTTCTTGGCATTCGAAGTCATACCATTCTTTGTGTTTATATCTTTTTTCAGTTTTTTGTTTGGATGTCGCTCTTTTTATAACTTTAATCAAGAAGTCTGCACTTTCTTCTATATTTTCAGGTTCGTGCTCTTTTCCTGCTTCTTTTTCTATTGTTCTGCAATATTCTTCTTGAACCTTCTGTTCGTTAGATTTGATTTGAGGTGGCATCTTTATCTTGCAGTTTTTGTTTACCATTTTTATTGGAATGACTGATTTTAATTTTGCTCCCACCAGAAAATGATCGGAATCTATATCCGGTCCTCTATATGTTCTGACGTCTTTAATGTATGCCTCACTTCTTGTTTCTACTAAGACATGGTCTATTTGGTTTACAATCGTCCTATCTGGTGTTGTCCATGTTCCTTTATGCATTTCCTTGTGTTTGTATTTTGTGCTCATTAATTTCATATTGTGCTCAATTGCGAAATCTACAACAAATTTTCCATTTTCATTTGTCTCTGGATGAATACTCCCTATGGTTAGGGATACGCCACCTCTCTTCCAATTTTGGCATTGTAATCACCAATTACCAGCTTCATGTCATACTTGGGAATGTTTCAGTATTCTTTGTCTAATGCTTCGTAATATTCTTCTTTAGCCTCTATTGTTTTATCATCAGTTGGTGCGTGTACATTGATAATACTTATTTTTTGATATTTGCCTCTTAAACGCAATAGGCACATTCTATCGGTCGTTGCTATAAAGTTCATAACTGCTGGTTTACATCTGTTGCTCACTACGAACCCTGTTCCCAATCTTCTATCGTTTCCACTACTCATAAAAAATGTATATCCTTCTATGTCGAAAATTCCGCTATCTTTATGTTTTGTTTCCTGCAATGCTACACACACATGATCACATTACACCATATTATCGTGATCTGCATATCCTGAAAATTGACCAGCGCTTTTTGTTACTGGCTGGAATTCTTCTTTTTAAAATTCTCAAGAGTGGTGAACCGATACATCTCTGACATATGATTAGACCTCGTACTAGTTGTCACTTTCGGGTTCTACGTGATTTAGGTAATTTTGATGTACTTTCGCACTTTACAACGAAATTTGAACACTGCTTTGCATATTGGGCACCGAGACTCATTGAAAGGTATCGACGAGTCTGATATGTTTCCGTCGTGGTTTAAGCGATGCACTGCAGTTGGAACAGTGATAGGGTATTTGAATTATAATATATTGTTTCTATAAATGTATGTAATTTATCTACATTATGTATTTGTTATATTGAATGCAAATTTTGCTAAGAAGGGTGATCTGAAAATCTAACTTGTTAGAAATCATCCTTTTAAGCCCGCCCTAAACGTACCATCAAGTTTGTTAGGTTTGTATGCACAATCAAAGCGAATTAAAAAATTATATCCAAACTAGACGTTCATACAAGTATATGTAATATGTTTAGTTCAAGTTGTGTGCCCAAACATGAATGCGAGCTACATTTAGGATTATGCTTGTTATATGAATGGAGGGGTATGCACAATCCAGAAACAGCATGTAGTTGTGATACTTGATTGTGCAATCTAATCACAAAAACATTTTTAAATAAACTGCAGGGTTTGATATTTTGTTTGAACGCAATTCAATTACTTGAAAGTGTAGCATGCAGTCATGGGGGATTTGAAAATTTTTTCAAAGTAATTTATAGATTTGCATCGAAATTTGCCTTGCTTATGGAAAATTAAAAGCAAGGATTATACATTATAGCAATAGGCTATTGCGAGTCAGTGCTTGTGACAATTTAATAAAAAAAATTAAAAGTCGAACCAAACGCCGATAAACATATGGTGTTAAAAAAAATTTATTTATTAAGAACCGGGTTTCGAAGGGAGAAAGGGAGCTCAAAAAGGTTTGTTCCTCCACCTCGTCTGGAGCGGGAGCTGATGAACAATATGAGCCACATTTGTGGTATTTTAATGAATTTCTTTTTATTTTCGACCAAGAGATTGCTATTAAACTTGCATGTTTAGCTGAGATACTTGTTGTTGACTAGGTTAATTTCTTCTAAATTATGTGTGCGCACTTTTTCAATATGATATGTTCCTCAACTATACTGTCAAACATAATTGAGCAAACATTCTATAAAATTTAGTATTAGTAGATTTGTTGCTATATCTAGGCAAACGATTTGTATGTCAAACATGGAAGTCGAGGTATCCATCAAATCGTATACCTACACATGAAGGTAAGTTTGCACAAACTTGTAATTGTTGACATGTTTGTTCCAAAGATGTACAGTGTAGGTTTAAATCTTGAATCTGCAACTTGTATGTACAAACAAGTCCGACAAACTTAAACTTATGTTTAGGGGGGGCTTTAAGAGATTATTTTTTGTATATACCTCTTAATAAATGCATATTATTATTATTAGATTGCACTATCAAGTAGAACGTCTAGTTTGGATATAATTTTTTACTTCGTTTTGATTGTGCATACAAACCTAACAAACTTGATGGTACGTTTAGGGCGGGCTTTACACATAATATGTAAGAGGCATTTTGTCAAAAAATGTTCAATTTTTAAATGAAAACATTATTCATACGAAAAATAAGAGAATAAGAGTTTCTTGAATGATATTTTGTATATTTTACGGTTTAATCTATCTTGTCCCTTACAAGGATTGTGATTCTGTATACGTAGGTGAGAGTACCAGGAAATTAGGCGTTCGCATAAAAGAACATTTAAGAGATGTTAAAAAAGCCCGCGTTTTCTTACGTGAAGAAGATGATAATACTTTTACTGCTTTATGTAAACATATGACCGAAATCTCTTTAATGGTGTCAGCACAGATATAGTGGTATTTCCTCATAATTGAAATAAAACAACATTGAAATAATCTAACCACTTGATTTATTAACTATTGACCGGTTTCGGTGGAAACTTCCACCATGTTCACAATAAAAATAAAATAAAAATACAATAACAGTTTACACACAAATTAAAATTAAGCATGTACCTATAAGAAGATAAAGTCGTAAAATTGATACCAGGTACCCACTAGCCTGTTATCGTCGAACGTAAACTCAGCCCGCATCAAACAGTTTTAACAGCAGTGAATATGTCTCCGGGAGGACCTCATTGATAACGATCTTTCTGCTGTTTTTTAGGTTTCTATTTATTTCGATCATCTCTAGCTTCTTTCTATCTTTTTCCCCCACGTGTAGCACTCTTGTGTCGTCATTACTACTTTTGAATGAGTGTCCCTCTTCCAAGAGATGTCTTGCGAAGTTTGAATTTTCCGGCTTTTTGTTCTTCCATGCTCTCAGGTGTTCTTTTATTCTCGTGGAGATTGCTCTACTTGTTTCACCCACGTAGCTCCCCTCACATTCGTTGCAGAAAATTTCATATACCCCCGGTCTTTCTTTGGGGTCCGTTTTATCTATTGGTTTATAGCATTTGTTTTTTAGGTAGCCGTAATTGCTAAACCCAACTCGCAAACCCTCTCTTGTCATCTTCTTGGCTACCTTGTTGGTTACATTTCCCAAGTAGGGTATCATCGTCCATCTTCCCCGCTCCTCCACTCCTTCAAGTTGCGTGATTGCTCTCACCCCCAGCTTTCTTTTTATTTTTCGATTGATATCTGTCACCATCTTTGTATTATAGCCATTTTCTATGGCTATGGTTTTTATGATATCGAGTTCTTTTTTGTAGGACTCGCTGCTCATGGGTACCTGGTTGGCTCTATAGATCATACTGTTGTATGCCGCTTTTTTATGCTAGTCGTGGTGTCTCTATTCTTCATGGATTGTTGTGGACGTATGTGTAGGTTTTCTGTAGATCCCGAATGTCAATCTAGTTTCTACTTTTTTAATTGTTAAATCTAGGTAATTTAATTGATTGTTATTTTCCACCTCCATTGTGAATTGTATATTGTTATCGATGGTGTTCATGTAATTCAGGAATCCATCCAACTGTCGTCTCGTACCCGTCCAGATACTATATACGTCATCAACGTACCTTTTCCAGATCTTTACGTGCTTCACCATTTTTGAACCAGAGCTCAAGATCTTTTTTTCTAACCATCCCATGTAAAAATTCGCCAGGAATGGGGATAAGGGATTTCCCATTGCCAGTCCATCTTCCTGGTTATAATAACCTGCATTAAACTGAAAGTGATTGCCATCCAGCACAACCCTCAGGATCTCCAACATCTCCAACTTTTGCATCGGCTTCAAACTTGATTTTGCCAGTTGTAACTGGGCGTGCTTAATTAATTCTACTTTTGGTATGCTGGTAAATAAATTTTTAACGTCAAACGAGACCATTATGTCCCGTCTGTTTATTTTTAATTCACCTAGCTCTTTTATTAATGCTTTGGAGTTCAAGATCGAATGCTTTGCCACGAACTCCGGGACCTCCTTCAAAATCTGGAGCACTCTCTTTGAGAGTCTGTAGGTGGGACTGTTTATACTCGCCACAACCGGTCTTATTGGGATGTTCTCTTTATGGATTTTCATGTAGCCAGTTAACTTTGGGCATATTGGACATTTTTCCAACAAACGTTTCATTTCCCATTCCTCGAACAAACTTCTCGAGTTCTCCAGTACCTGTTTTATTATCTTGTTGTAGTATGTGGTAGGGTTTCTTTTCAATTTTTCAAACTTTCCGTTTCTTATAAACTCTTCAACTTTTTCTATGTAATCCTCTTTTTTGGTGATTACTACCGTATTCCCCTTATCAGCCTTGCTGAGTATCAGATCGCTTTGCTTGATTTTGTTATTCAATGATTTTATTGCTTTTTCATCTTTCCCATTTCGCTTACCTTGGTGCATTTGTTCTATTATTATATCCGCACATGTGTATTTAGTTCCTGGCTGCACTGCATTGTCAATTCCTATAGCAATTCTCAACCATTCATCATATTTAACTTTAACATTTGGGGAGTACTTTAACCCCTTATTGAGCAATCCCATTTCCTCAGCATCAAACACTACGTCAGTCATGTTCATCACTCTCTGGAAGAATTTAAAACCCTGTTCAGTCTGGGTGGGTTGGTTATCTCGATTTTGTTGTCGTACTAACCTATTTAGCTTTTTTGCTTGTGTTTCTTTTTTCTTGTTGCCAATTTTTGTTGTTTCCATTCTGATCTTGTTATCTATCCAATCCCACTCACATGGTTCCATTTTTGATGTCAACTCTTTCCATAGTAGGTACAAATAATATCCAATCCCATCCCTCGCTCTATACCAGAAACTCACCTCAAACTTCAACCATGTTTTTCCGCAACTTTCAACAACCCTGTCAGCAACCGCTATATTCATTCGCGTGGAGACTCGTGCATAGCTGGGTACTACGTTCCTTTTTTGACACTTTGTTGAACCAGATCTTCCAGTTTGCCTTGGCAAACTTAATCTTCAATTTCCTATAAACTTTTAGCTGCTCGGCGCGATTAGCCATCTTAATCTATTTAATGGTGTCAGCACAGATATAGTGGTATTTCCTCATAATTGAAATAAAACAACATTGAAATAATCTAACCACTTGATTTATTAGCTATTGACCGGTTTCGGTGGAAACTTCCACCATGTTCACAATAAAAATAAAATAAAAATACAATAACAGTTTACACACAAATTAAAATTAAGCATGTACATATAAGAAGATAAAGTCGTAAAATTGATACCAGGTATCCACTAGCCTGTTATCGTCGATAACTTGTTAAAAGTGTTTGATGCGGGCTGAGTTTACGTTCGACGATAACAGGCTAGTGAATACCTGGTATCAATTTTACGACTTTGTCTTCTTACATGTACATGCTTAATTTTAATTTGTGTGTAAACAGTTATTGTATTTTTATTGTGAACATGGTGGAAGTTTCCACCGAAACCGGTCAATAGTTAATAAATCAAGTGGTTAGATTATTTCAATGTTGTTTTATTTCAGATAAAAAGCGTAAAATAAAAGAGGCCATTAATATCCATATGAATTCCAACACCATAAACGATAAACAAGATGTCCAATTTTTTCATTGTAGATATAAATATATCTTGGATATTATGAAAACCGTTTGATGATCTTTGGTCAAATTCCTTTTATATTGTTAACTTTAATTTATTTTTTTAAAGGATTTTTTTAAAAATTTTATGTAAACTAAATATTGCATTTGTTTTTATTATTTTTTACATTAACAATATTAATATTATGACACTTGTTTGTCAAAATATGTCTTCAACATGTAAACTTTTTTTAAAGATTTTTTTTAAATTTTAATTATAATGTATATTATTTTAGCCTTGACAATGGGTCAATTTCAATAAAGACTCGAAACATCGGACATATAAATGTTTAAATTAGACTTCTACTCAACGATTTATATCTAATTAATAATAATAATGATATTTTATATTTTATAATCTTTAAATGAGACATTTACTAGAAACATAATAATTACAGTAACGCTATTGTGTGGTCACAGTGACCCCTAGCTGTTTTGTTTTCTTTCTATAAATAAAACAAGGCAACTTTTGACCAACCCCGTTTGTCAACATACTAGGAGTGATGTAACTTAAAGGTACTGAAACCCATAGTGATAATGACTAATTTTGAACGAGGCGTAAAATAAAGACAAATTAAAACTTGCAGGGGTCTTAGTGACCACAAGATAGCGATTAAGGGTTAAAGAAAAAAATTAAATTAAATAAATTAAATTGTTTTCCTAGACTAAAAATTTAATTTCCTAGACTTGGCACTAAAAATGAGAAATTTCCTGACAAAATTAGGGAAATCTTAATGACTTTTCCAGATTTCCCAAAGAAGTGGGAACCTTGTAATTGTTTGTTATTTAAATATTTAAAAGTTTTGAGAGATTTTTAAATCTTGATTTATTTAAAAAATTAATTTTATGAATTTTTTATGGTTATAATTAAGGAACGGATTTATATGTAAATACATATTTCTTTCTAGGCTAGATAACACTATTTATTAACCAGTATTAGACTTTCTGAGACATTTTGAATTGATTTAAGCCAATTTTATTTTACATATTTTTACATATTTCTGTAAAATTACATATAATTACATATATTTACATATTTACATATTTTCACATAATTTGTTACATATTTCGTAAAAATAGTAAGATACACTGAAAAAATTGGTTTATCATATTGATGATAAGACCGATGACCAATTACATCGAAGAACAAAATTCATCATATTGATGAAAAATTCATAGTATTCATGAACAAAATCAATGTATTTATGAATTTCTTCATCAATATGATGAATTATGTTCATCGGTGTAAAAATAATGAAATTTTCATCAATATGATAAACCATTTTTTCAGTGTATTCTTACTATTTTTACATTATTATTTATTATTTTCAATTATTGGAAAGTTGTGTTCCCATTCATCTTCGAGACCATTCCTTTCGAATGGTTTTGTAATTTTTTAATGACTCAACGAGTGTATAGACATACACAATGGGAAAGAAGTTTCCGAAAATTTGTAAATCAAATTAAATTCAAAAAAAATCACGGCATTCAAAAATGCTCCAATCACATCGGTCGATGTGGAACGTTCTTTCAGCCGATACAAATCGATTTTAAGGCCAAATCGGCGTTATTTTTTATTTGAGAATTTGAAAATGCATGTTGCAGACAATTTTAAAGATTAAACAAATAATAGATTTTTTTTATTTTACATATTCTACAATTTTAAATAAATATTTGTCTAAAATAAATACAATAAATATGATTATCAATAACGAGCTACAAGATACATTTAAATCTTAATGTATGGATTTCGCAATCCTATACGTTTAAAATTATAAAAAATATATTTATGATTGAAAGTGCTTACTGTTCATTGATACGAAAAAATATGCAAATTATGTGAAATAGTCTGCGACAAATGGGCCCTAGTTGTTTCGAATTACTGATTCTCATCAGGCAAACCTAAAAAATATATAATTATCGCGTACAGTATTCAATTCAATATGATAGAAAAAATATAAAAATTCAAAATTAATTTAATTCAAAATTCAAATTTTAATTAAATTAAAATTAGTCAAATAATTTTGAATTTTTATATTTTTTCTATCATATTGAATTGAATACTGTACGCGATAATTATATATTTTTTAGGTTTGCCTGATGAGAATCAGTAATTCGAAACAACTAGGGCCCATTTGTCGCAGTCTATTTCACATAATTTGCATATTTTTTCGTATCAATGAACAGTAAGCACTTTCAATCATAAATATATTTTTTATAATTTTAAACATATAGGATTGCGAAATCCATACATTAAGATTTAAATGTATCTTGTAGCTCGTTATTGATAATCATATTTATTGTATTTTCAAGAGCTAATAATTTTAATTAATAAAATAAATACATATATATGTACATATTTTGTTTTTTTAATTACATATTAATCCGTTCCTTAGTTATAATTAACAAAATAATAACAAAATTATGGTTATATAAGTTATTTATTATTTTCTTTTATTTTTGTCTCTTATAAAAGCAGGGCTCCCGTTAACAACTTCGCACACGTTTTTACATACGCCACTGGTTTTACATAATATGAAATTTCGCTGAATTTATTGTTTTGTACAAATGTACTTAAGTGTCAATTCGTCTAAATTTTCTGCTTATCTACTTTATTTAATTTAAGTAAAAGTCAAAAAACAAACAAAATTATCTGATTTTTTCAAATAGAACTTTTAAATGAATATGTTCCATGTTTGTAATCTACTATATAATAAGTATATTTTGTAATATTAACCTAAAACGTCAATTATTATTTTCCATGTTTTTCAATTATCTGTGCTGAGCCCGGTCCCAGTCGACCCGGATAATCGAGGTTCTACTGTATAATTTTTTTTATAAACCTAATAGATCTCATTTTTACTTGTAATATCACAAGAGAATGAGAATAAATTGAAAATAATTTCACATATTTTCGAAAAGTTGTTGCCAGGCAATAGGTACGAGAGCCCGAAGGGATCGAGTAGCTATTGCCAAACGGCGACAATTTTGAGAAAATATGTCAAATTATTATCTAATTTATCGAATTCTCGTGTGATATTCGATTGATTATTTTTTTTGTTGATTTTAGTATTAATTTCATGGACTGACGATGTACTAAACCGTTTTTTATTTATTTTATTCATAATTAATTGACAGACGTCAAATCAAATAAGTATGTTGCTATTAAAACAAACACAACAAATTATTCTCAGGGCAATAATGTAAGTAGATTATTCCCACTAGTCTAATGTTTTGATTGGCAACTTTGATTGAAATTGAAAGTTTCTATTGGTTTTCAGAAACAAAAAAAAAATCAATTTATTCTCATTCTCTTGTGATATTACAAGTGATAATTAAATCGAATTAAATATCTTAACCAAGACAATTTTTAATTTAATGGTGTCTTTAACTGGAAAGTTGAGTGTGTACTCAGTGCGTAGGTACTAAATTCGCATTTGACCAATAGGAATTCATAAATTTACACACACTAAATTTACCAGCTAAAAACACTTGTATTATCTAGCATTACCTATAATTAAATATCTTATCAATTTTTGTATAATTTAAAAATTTTAGAAATTAGAACGAGACATTATTGGAAAGCAACAAGCTCATGGTCAACCATTATTGTTGCAAAATTCAATTTCTCAAACATCTCCTCAACAATCTCCTTCAAATTCATCAATGCTACAAAATGTAATAAATCCTGGACTGCCTGCCCCACAACAATCAGGTATATAATATTTTATAGGCATTCAAAACACGTTTTTTTTTGTAAAAAAAAAAATACTTATTTTGTGGTTATGTTATGCAAGTGGATTACGAAAATCAAATTCTGCCTGCTCTATCGCGGGGCTTCAGGAGTTATAAACTATTAAAGTTGTAAAGTAAAGTAATCAATCAAAATAACAAACCTATTCTGTTAAGAGGTATTCTATTCTAGAGGCATGAATTTTCGGGCGATTTTTGAAGCTCTGTACAAACGAAACAAAAAATATTTTTACTATCCATTTTTTATCATTTGTTTATTGATATTTTAAGATTACATAAAAAATTAACTAAGAAAAACTCAAAATTCACAAAGTTATGAGCTGGCAAAGTGGGAGGTCCAAAAAAACTGGCGTGCACGATATCTCAAGTTCTAATGAACTGCTTTATTTGAAATTTGTTGTGAATGTTCATCCTTTTTTTTGGACTTCCCACTTTTAGTCCAGTAAAATTAGATAAAAGTAAAACTTTAATCGGTCAAGATCTAAATTTTAATACACATGTTTATTAGGTTTTTCTGTTAAAAATACTAAAAGTCTTCGTCGAAATCTGTTGCGCTCGAGCCGTCATCTTGGAAAAAAGGTACACTTCTTCAGTTTTGTGTCTACTATATATCTCGGCAACAGCGCAACAGATTTCGACGGGGACTTTTAGTATGTTAAACAGGAAGCTGTAATGAACATGTATACCAAAATTCAGAGCTTTACCGATTAATGTTTTTATTTGCCAAAAATTGATCTAAATTGACTAGACTATTTGCCAGCTCATAACTTGGTAAATTTTGAGGGTTTTTTCGGTTAATTTTTTATGTACCTAATCTTAAAATGTCAATAAACAAATGTTACAAAAATGGACTGTAAAAATATTTTTTGTTTGGTTTGTACAGAGCTTCAAAACCCGCCCTAAATTCATCCCTCTAGACTAGAATACCCCTTTAACACATTCGTTGACAATATTTTTTGTATTTTAAAGGATCTTTTTTAAATCATTGTAACTTGGAAAAAAATTAATGAAAATGCTGTAATAGTATATTAAACAACAAGTTTAGTAAAGCAAAGTTTTACTAAACGAATTTAGCCTTTGAGTACGAGCGAGCGCAGCGAGCGAGTAACTTAAAAGCTAATGAGTTTAGTAAAAATGCTTTACTTACAAGGTTTGTTTATACTATTTTTTCGGATTTTGTGCAATATCTAGTGCCGTTTTTGAGTTATTGCTAATTCAAAATATTTCATAGTAGGTACTTGTGTAGGTTGTTTATTGACAGTGACATTACTATATAGTAAAGTGACTTTTCTATGTGGTAAAGTGCCACTTTAATAAATGATTTTGAATTGAATCCGAAAAAAGCGATTTTTATGTGCCAAAAAAGTCTTCAAAAGGTACAATTTACATTACTAATATAAAGCCCACCTCACGCGACGCTTGTTTTGCTGATTGATTATGGTGTGATGATTTATGTGCTTTTTTGTTTTCAATTTTGTTGTTTGTGGTTTCAATGCGCACGTTTGACATACTGACAGTTTGTAAAAATGGACGCGGCTATAATGGAAATTCCTCGTGGAAGATTAGCTGTTAAAAATACACAATTTGATAACCACAAATAATGATACACCGTTCAACAAAGTAAACGCGACATTTCTCAGTAGCACTCGTGTTTACGTACACTACGCCACTTTTTCATTGGTTAGCGCTGAAATTCATCACATAAACTATCAACAAAAATAGCATGGGATCTATCACAGATATCCATCACGGGAACAAACAAGCAGGCCAGCAATGACGTCATTTTCCATCAACCCAGCCAGCACCGTTGCCATCGAGGCTCCTATCAAGCAATCCATCAGCAAAACAAGCGTCGTGTGAGGTGGGCTTAAGACTGTATGGAGACTTTCTTATATAACTGTAGGTGTACGAAATCAGCCTGATCACGTTCCGCACAATGTTTTGTTGTATTAAAACGATCCGAGAAGTTCTCTTTTTCTTCATTATGGTTCTTCCAGTATGAAATGTGTTCTTTTAAGCGTCGTTCTCAGCCAATTAACGCGACACAACATTGTACCACAGAATAGATAAATTTCTCGTGTCCATTAATTATAATTATTTAGTTAAATACCTTAAACATAATTACCTTTGCACAGAAAAAATAACAACTTATAAATTTATAGGTTACTAACTGGCTGCCCAGCTTCGCTCAGATTCCAATTTGATTGGTAATTGAACTTTTCCATTAACGTAAATCAATAAATTGATGTGTGATTTGATTAATAAAAATTCCTAAAAATACGCATGTGCTGCGTATGTTGTTTGATATAGAATCAAAATTTGATAAGAAAAAGTATAAAAGACTAACCCAACTATGGAAAAAAAGTTTTAAAAAAACCATAATTTAAGAAAATAAAAGTTCCAAAACCTTTGACCCAACTAGGGATAAAGAAAATAAACTAAAAAAAGTTTGAAACAAGTTAAGTGGTGATTGCTCTCAATAATGATAATGTTTCACAGAATCGAGCTTCTACTGTACCTGTTTTTTAATAGTTTCTAACGTTATAATTCAATTTAAATGCCGTGGTCATTTGAAAAAATAATAACGAAAATTACAAAATGCGCAACTTTGCCCTAATTTAACCAACCTCGTATCCTTGATAATAACTGAGATAATAACAGAGATGGTGGAGCTCGAACAACGGGCACCCTGTATAAGAAAGAAAACTAAACAGTTAATTAAGTTTACCACTACCCTGGAACTGACAAGTAAATTTATACCATACCTTTTTGAAAATTGATTTTTAAAATTACACGAACTTGTTGTACTATTCCATCAACTTCATATTTGTAAACATTACTCACTTGACGTACTTTCAATATGGCTAACGAGTTGTTTCATTAATCTTGAGGTAGATAGCGCACGAGTTAGACAAATTCAAATTTAAACATTAATAATCACAGAGAGTGGTTATGGAGGGTCAAGGAAAGAGAGGTTTGGAGCAGATTAAGAGAGGCTTATGTCCAGGAGTGGACCGAGAAAGTCTGACAAAGAAGAAGAAGAAGCACAGAATAGAATCGCCCACAAATGGATTACGAAGTACGGATCCTCTACTAGGGTCGGGGCCGCCTCTCCATTTCTAGTTTCCATCCCTTTCTATCTTGGTGTAATTCTTCTTTTATTATTTCTGGAAGTCATCATGTCATCTGCATTATCTCTCCAGCTTCTCCTAGGCTGTCCTCTCTTTTTGTGTTCTGGTGGAATCCATTGTAACACTTCGTGGCCATCTATTTTGTATGCCAGAACCATGTCGGTTGCCTTTTTTGAACTTCTTCCGCTATGCCGATCTCTATATTCATGTTTTTTCTTATAATTTCATTTCTTATCCTTTCGAGTTGTAGATCTTCTAGCTCTAAGCCCTGCTTGTTGTTGATCATTTTTAATATTTTCTAAGAAATTCCTAAGTTCTCGCGTATATTCTGCCTATATTGTTGGAATAACTGCTTTACCTCTATAGTTATTTGTGTCTTTTTTGGAACCTTTTTTTGTGTATAGTTGTTATAAATAAAATATGAGGTTCTCGATTCTTTTAGAAATCAAGTGATTTCTTTAGCTTAGTCACCGCTATTACTTCTTGAACTTGTTTAACTTTCAGGTATATTCGATTTACTTGTGATATATCTTGTTCTTGTTGTTTTATGAATGCCAGTCTTGATTTTTGCAGCAGTATTTCAAAGTGTTGCACCCAATCCTTTCTTCTGATACCTCCCAAGTTAATCCCCAACTTACTAGATGTTCTTACAGACTTTATTATTTTCCAAGCTTCGAGTGCCGCCTATATATTGTTCAATATCATCGCATTTTTTTGTCCAGTTCAGGTTTTTTACCTATCTATTGGCTTGTTTATATTCTTCTTTGGATTTGGTATCATTCATTTAAAGACATTTTTGATATAATAGCTTCTTTGATTTAATTTGTTCTTCAATATCTTCGTTCCAGCAATAGGGTTGTATTTTAGGATTTTGTGTTCCTAGAGATTCATGTGCATATTGTAATAATACTTAATAGTATTATTACTTAATAGTATATAATTATGTCCATATTCTTTCTTCTGGAAAGTTCGTTCTATTATTGTTCATTTTTCTTCCAAACTTCTGGCAAACAAGTATTTGTTACTATAGTACATCTAAAATTAAAACCAATACACGTCATAAGCACTGACTAGCTCAAATTAGACCAGTGTTGTCAAAAATGCGATTATAAAGTGAGATATACCTAATACTGATTTGTCATAGCAATACATAACACTGTACGTACCAAGACATACAGCCTTGGCAAAAATAGTGGGGCACCTTTTAAAGCGTCGTTATTTTGGAAACAGTTAAATATTTTCTGAAAACAACTATGGCACTATCTTCTTAATGAAAAACTGTCTCATTTTAATGTTTTAGTAAATCAAAAAGACGAAATTTTCATCATCGAAATTTTCGGCTAAATTAGAGAGTAAATTTTACCTAGATTATGTAGTACTATTCAATACAAACAAATAAGCAGGAAACAAAATTTTTCAGAAACGTACCGTTTTTAATTTATAATGAAATCAAAATTTTTCGGTAATTTATAAAACTGCTGACTTGGCAAATTATAAGTCAATGCTAATGACGTGTATTGGCTTTAGACAGACCATATCGTGGGCGAAGCTCTCGATATTGTTATTAATTATTATACATATTGCACTGTTAAAGATGGAAGATCTTCTAAAGTCCATATCATGGACTTAGAAGCTTTAAGTCTACTTAGCTTCTAAGCCCATGGTCCATACTTACTTTATTTTATGCAGTGAATGCAAACCTTAACAAACCTCTGCTTCCAGGTAATTGTGGAACGAATGAATATTAATTTTGCAATATTTTAATTTCAGAGAATCTCCAGAAATTTTTAAATGAATGTTTGGTTTTATTTTAGAATTAAATAAACAATTGAATTACAATGTTCAAATTGAATAACATAAATTGCCCTATAGCGCTGCGTTTTTTCCCGATCCGGTTTATTTGCCGCAAGAGTCGCGTTATCACTTAGAATGGTAATTATGCAAACCTGTCCGTATCTTCTTCTTTATTCGACATAAATTGGTTGTGAATTCTCTCCTTCCTGCTCACGTTAAATGGAACTGCTTCCAGGTGGTTCCAAATAATTTCTCTTCCACTCGTTCCAAAATGTTCTATCCAAAATTACACCTCGTGCGGTTTCCAAATTGAATTTATTATTTTTGTTTCGAACGATTTATTTTGAATTCACTTTAGGTTGACCTCGGTTTCTGGAGGTCCACCACTCAAACGACCTGTCTCGTCCAGGTTCTGTTGACGACTAACTATTTTCAGTTATTATCTTTCAGCCTGTTACTGAAACTGCCTCCAGCTCGTTCCCTTTTTAGACACTGCAATATATTGATAGCGTCAAAATGGGTTTGTGGGATCTTTTGAACAATTTCAAAATAACAATAGGGCGGTTCCACTCCAAAATGGCCACCGAACAGCTGTTTGGTGGTAACTGGTAAGGTTATTTAAATTCGTCATAAGATTTGTTAAGGATTCACGTGCTTTCGATATAAAATTGTATTTATTAAAGCATTCTAATAAGTTTTTTGCATTTTCAGCTTTTGGGACACGGTGGTGATTGTTTTATAATAAATGAGACTACTAAAATCTACTATACTTGCAAATAATTGAATAAATTGTATGTTATTAAATTTTTCAAAATTACTAACCAAAAATTTAAAAGTTACAATAATTTAATAATTTTAATACAGGCCCGTAGCCAGGCGTAGGCCAGGGCAGGCTTAGGAGAATTTGAGCCTGCCCTAGCCACAGGCTTAACTTTTTTTTCGTTCTGATTTAAAACTAAAGTATTAAATTTAAAATATATATTTTGTAAATAAAGCATAATTCAACTTTCTGGATGTGAGTGATGATCTTTTTTTTAAGACAATTTCAGCCTTTAGCCTACCTTAAGTCGGCCCTAATCTTTCAGCCTGGCTACTGCCCTGTTTTAATGGTAGTTATTTAAATGAAATAAATTGCTTTAAACAAATGAACAACATTTCAGCTGTTATGTTTTGTACTTATTTTCCAGCATTTTTGTGTTTCAGTAATTTGTTTGACTTTCCGGTTCGTGTTGAAATACCAGGCTATACAACCAGAATTTGTTATATCTCCAACTTCTGCCGGTATGGTTTCTCGTCAGTTTGAATTATAGGTAGTGAGTTTTCAAACTTGGACGAAATTTTCATCTCCCGGGCTTAATGCATACTCGACTAGAAGATTTGCTGAATTTTCAGACATAACTTTTACATTTAGTAAACTCCTGAAGTGTGCTAGTTACGATTATTTCTCTAACCAAATCTGAATGTATTTATTGTAAATTACTGAAAAACACAAAAGTGCTGACAAATAATTAATAAACAGTTGCAATGTTGTTTATTTTTATTTAAAGCAATTTGTTTCAAATTATTGTAGCTAACTTTTAATATTTAAAGCTAATAATTTTCAAAAATTTAATAACATACAAATTATTCAATTATTTGTAAGTATAGTGGATTTTAGTTGTCACATTTATTATAAAACAATCACCACCGTGTCATAAAAGCAAAAAATGCTAAAAAGCTGGTTAGAATTCTTTAAAAAATACATTTTTATAATGAAAACACTTGAATCCTTAACAAATCTTATGGCGAATTTAATTAACCTTACCACCAAACAGCTGTTTGGGGGCCATCTTGGAGTGGGAAGTGGAATTGCCTTATTTCTGGCTTCAAATAACGAAAAAATTATTTCGCGACTTTTAGACATCTGGTTACTACTCTCAGGACTAAAATGTAATCCAAAAGAAAAGACTTGACAAGAAATGTAATAAAAATTATTGCCAAGTTACAGAATAGTTGTGTTTGTTATCGCAGTCCTAGTGCAACCCGAACTACACTTACTACTCTAAAAACGTTTGGTATGCATCAGTGTAAGAAGTGCAGTTAGTGCAACCCGTTTGTTATGAAAATCCGTGTAGTCCAGGAATACTCTGGACTACACTTTTTACTCACAACAAAATATGTAGTGTAGCGAGTGCAGAAGCAACTTATAGGAGGAAAAACTTGGATTACCAATATCCTACTATTTATATGTTGGCTACTCCCATATTTACAATTTTTTAAATAATCTTTTTGAAATTCTAAACTGTTTTTACTACTGGGGTTGGGACTTTTTATCGATAAATATCGAAAATATCGATTATGTAATCGATATATCGAAATTTCGATACTTATCTTTATTTCGATAGTTTCGATATTTCTAATTTAGGTTATGTTGTCTTATGATTTCTGGATTTCTCATTGATCAATTTTGAGTTCGACCGGTTTCTTTATTGGAGAAAAAAGTTAGGGTTTATTATTTCGATAATTATCAATACTTCGATAATTATAGACAAATATCGATTAATCGAAGTTATCAATAGTTTTTGAATTATAGAAATTCGATATCGATTTTTGAATATCGCCCAGCCCTAATCACTACCTAAAAAATCATCATCGCTTGAATCAGTTGAAAGTATGAAAAACCAACAACTTTTAAGTTATAGCGATTGTAGTAAATATTGACATATACTATTATTATCAATCCTGCACTAAGCGCACTAAAGGCGTTTGTTAACAGTTACAGATTGTTGGCTGCACTAACGAATTCTAAGCAGCTCTGGTTACACTATCTGCACTACACTACTTGCACTGGATTTTGATAACAAACAAAGCTAATGACTACTAGAATGTAGTTAAATTAATATTGGTTTTTATTAGCTTTAGGAATTGCTAGTGTTTCTGGTTCCACACTCTCCATCAACAATAATCTTCAAGTTCATAATGCATTTTATACGGGACCTACATGTCTTCAACCATCAGGAATGCCACTTAAATTATCTGCAAATACCGACTCTTCTACGGGAATATTTCCAACCAACTCGACACCACCTACATATTTTTTTTCCCCGTTAACAACTTCTGGTGTTCCATTATCTACCACAACTTCTAGCGTTATTTCTCAACCTTTAAAATTTCCAAGTGGAAACACTCACATAGAAATAAATCAGGTTAGTGCAGAATATAGCTTTTAAAGTTGTGTAAAAAATTATTTTGAATCACGTCTTAGCAAAAGGACGATAACATTCTTATTAAAAGTATTATAATATACATTAACCATCTCTTTCATTTATATAGAATACTTCTGTGAATGAAAGACCTAAAGCAAAACCAGTTTCCAAAAAGGAAAACAAAAATTTAAGGAAACAGCCACATCAAAGTTCATTTTACAGTTCACAGCAATCTCAAGTGTATTCTACGAAAGTTCCTTCTTTACAACAGCAACAATTAATTACATCAGAAAAATCTTTAATAGTTTCTGAAAACTTAAATATTCAAGGTTTAGATGCTGATTCTCTAAATCATGAAAATTTATCTATGAAAGATGATAATAATATGCCTTCAATTCTGCAACAATTACATCCTCCCTCCATTTCTAGCAGCAGCTTGCGAGCTTTTATTGGGCCTACGGTAAATAATAGTTATTTTTTATATAAAAGTCAGAAAAATGACAAATGACATTACTGACGAGGAGTAATGTTGAAATACGAGGCACTTTGTGCTGAGTATTTTAGAGCTCCAAATGAAGTGAGACATTTTCCTGACTTGTTTTGTATTAAATTTTTGCGAAAATCGTAAAAAATTGAAATTTTAAAACACTAATACAGTACAGTCTTGGTAATCCGAACTAATAGAAACATGGCCTCATTCGGATTACAGAGAAGTTCGGATTGCTGGATCAATTTAAAAAACGAAATTTTTAGAATAATTTTATTTTAGAAATAAACAAACCTCATTCTACTGTGCTTAGAAAAAATAAAATTATTTCTTAGAAAAATTGTTTGTAATTACGGTTAACTATTGACAGCTTTCGTAATTATTACTTAGTTTCAGCAGTTTGTAGTTTGGATTGCAAGTACATATTATCTTTCATCTTATCCTTACTTCTGCAATCCGAACATTATTCTATAAACCGAAAATTTTATTTGTTGTATTTGGATTATAACTATTTGTGCGGACTACTGAATTTTTCTTCTTGTGTTTGGATTACTAGATGGTTGGATTAGCGTGTGTTCGGATTACAGAGACTATACTGTAATTAGTGTTTTAAAATTTCAAAAAATAGTTATTTACCTAAAAGTCAGGAAAATAATACATTACTGACGAGGAGCAATATTGAAATACTAGGCACTCTGTGCGGAGTATTTTAAAGCTCCGAGTAAATTGAGATATTTTCCTGACAAGTATGGTATTAAATTATTATTAAACAACAATTTTAAAATGAGCAAAAATCAAGTTAGTTAATTTGTTGGCTGCATAGTACAAACAATACTATTACAATTACTAATTATTACCGGAGTAGTCAGGGAAATTCAATTTTCCTGCGCGTACATAAGCAAGGAAATGTTGTTTCGATGACGATTTCCGGAAAAGTTTTTTTTTTGTCATTCGCCGGTTTTACAATATTGATTATTATAATCTACTTCTATGCCAATAAGAGATACTATAATAGTAGTCGTTACGGAACTTCAGGCCTCGTCATAGTTCTAATTGTGTGGAGATGACATAATATTTTATTTCTATCTTTGTTACACATAGTGTTTGTATTTGTTAATGCAAATAATCAGTTGTCTGAGCTACATTTAGCATTATGACGAGACTTGAAGTTCCGTGACAACTACTATAAAAAATACTACTATGATCAAAAAGTACCCTGAATTTCTCAATAAAACGAAAACGGTTCTATTTTTCATCGATATTTATTTTATCCCCTTCAAAGTAATCTCCATTGCAAGCAATACACATATTCCAACGCTTTTTCCAATCTTTGAAACACTTTTCATATGCCAATTTTGGAATCGCTTTTAGTTCCTTCTGCGAATTCTCCTTTATCACCTTGATTGTCTCAAAACGCTTTCCACGAAGTGGTAACTTGAGTCGTGAAAACAATAAAAAGTCACACAAGGCCATGTCAGGTGAATACGGATCTTGTGGAACGGTATTAACATTGTTTTTGGTCAAATAATCGCGTAAAAATGTCAAAATTTCTCGTTTCTTAACTAAATTCGGCATAGCAAAATTCGCAGAATACACAAAACAACGACTTGTTTACAAAACTATTGCGCATAAACTATCCGACAGATTGCTCTCAAAATTGACATATAAACAACTGACAGATGTAGTAACATAGAAAAAAAAATTATTTTGGCAAATCTCAAGCGCGGTTCATTTAATTGAGAAATTTCGAGTAGGTACTTTTTGATCATAGGCTATAATCGACAAATTGTAATTCAACTTCAATTGAATCAAAATTGTAAAACTGGAGTTTTCTTCTGATATATTATTATATGTATTTTTACGTAACTTTTGTTTACTACAGCAGAAAACTCACTTAGATTTATACGATCAACAGATCTTAGAAACGCATACGTCTGAATTAGGAGATGTATGTTTAGATTCTTATAATACGGTGGATGTAGCAAATCAATTGGTAACTAACCAATTTGTAACACAGCATCATGTGCAGGTTAGTTTCATTGCTTTTTTTATGTTGACTATCAAATTAACATCTTATTTTTAGGCGCCTCAATTTTCTGCATTGGATGAGTCTATGATTGCTTCTTTATCACAACATGACATTGCTGCTCAAAATGATAATACAAGGTTGGAATATTTTGCACCACCTAATACTGGACAGTTACCAGTACAAGTAAATATTCAAAAACGTTATACTATAATAAAGTTTTATAATAATTCTACTTGACCTACAGGTGGCACAAAATATGTATGCTTATGATCAATATCTTCATGTGGTTGCCAATATGCCAAGTAAAGATCCAACTGGTGCTATTTATCAAGCCGGATTTCAAGCTGGAATGAATATCGTACAGCAGCAATTAGGTAAATATTTTGATTATACTAGAGCAGTTCCACTCCCCACTTCAAGAGGGCCTCCGAACAGCTACTTGGTGGTTAGGGTATTTAAATTCGCCATAAGGTTGTTCGCATATCTCCACCCAAAAATTTTCAGGTACATGTCGCTGCCCCCCCCCCCCCCAAATTGAATTTTTTATTAAAATTGGTGTCAAACGTTTGAGCTTCGTTTGAGCCTCAATGAGCTTCCATTCCTGTCGTTTGAGCTTCAACGGTCGCGGAGTTAATCACGAAAACTTTTGGGGGGGGGCTGTGGGCATGATTTCCCCCCCACCCAGTCGAATTTTTGACTAAAATTGTTGTCAAACGTTTGAGCTTCAATGAGCTTCTATTTTCGTCGTTTGAGCCTCAACCGTCGCGGAGCTATTCGCGAAATTTGAGGGGGGGGGGCTGTAGACACGTTTGCCCCCCCCCCCCGTAGAATTTTTGAGTAAAATTTGTGTCGAACGTTAGAGCTTCAATGAGCTTCCATTCCCGCTGTTTGAGCCTCAACCGTCGCGGAGTTATTCGCGATATCTTTGGGGGATATCAAGTTTTTAATAAAATCAACCATCGGACAGCTGTTAGCAGGCTAAACTACTAGCGTCATCCAAATGAACCGAAATCGAGTGATAACTTATGACCCCTTTTTATATTTTCGCCCATTGGAGTGATAGGGGGCTGAGTGGAACTGACCTATTCAATTTGTATATACAGGATGACTGCTAAATAGTGCCTCAAAAAGTATGATGTGATTTTTAACCTCGAAAACAAGACAATGCTAACAATCTAAGTTTAATAATCAACATCTTTCAAAATAGAGCACTTCTGATTAAATTTACATCTACAGGTACTACATCTGATTAAATTTTACTTTGTTGTGCTCAGTTTTTCAATTGTGAATTAATCCCAAGTTCAAGGGTTTAGGTACCTTTATGATTACCCTGATTGGTTTATGATTACCAGAATTCAAAGTTATCCATTGAATTTGGTTGAACTTGCAAATGAAAAACTGGATCTAAAAAATATTTTAAACGTTTTCGTTATTGGTGTTCTGACATGATCTAAGATAGCTGAGTAATTTTGTACCGACTATTCAAAAGTAATGGGTTATTGGACCAAAATTGGACTTTTGGTCCAATAACCCATTACTTTTGAATAGTTGTTGAATATGGACGTAAATAATCATGTATTGGTTTGTACCTACTATTTAGAATAAATAAAGACTATAACTTTTGGAACTATATAGCAGTCGCCCTGCATAATAATTATCATACATACCGGGTGCTGAATGAGTTAGCCGAACATAGGAAATTAACATGTAAAAACTTATTTATGCAAATTCCTGCTTCCCTAATTATTTTAGAGAAAAAATGAAAGACATAAAAATAATGCAGAAATAAAAAGTACAAATGATAAGACCATTAGATTTCATCTAACTTTTACTTAAAAGGTCAAAAAATGCTTTCGAAATTGTTAAAATTTTCATTTATCGCACTGGCCATGTAATAAATTCAATTTAATTTATATTTTCCAAAATAATTACCATGGAAACTCATGGCTAGTCCGATAAATGAAACTTTTAACAATTTCAAAAGCATTTTTTGGCTTTTTAAGTAAAAGTTAGATGAAATCTAATGCTCTTATCATTCGTAGTTTATATTTCTGCATTATTTTTGTGTCTTTCATTTTTTCTCTAAAATAATTAGGGAAGCAGGAATTTGCATAAATAAGTTTTTACATGTTAATTTCCTATGTTCGGCTAACTCATTCAGCACCCGGTATGGTATAAACAATAAACTTTAGTAAAAATATATCATCATTTTATAGCTAGCTCTAGTGAGAACTTTACAACTACAATTCCAAACACAATTCCTACACTAGCTGGCACTTCTCAACAATTTATAACCACAGTTCAACCGCCACCTTGTGCTTCATCAAGCTGTACACATATAGCAACACATTCTTCTGTGCAACCAATTCACCCTTGCCAAATTGTTCCTTGTAATCAACAACACATTCAGTCACAATCTTCAAATCAAGTTCAAGCAGCTACTCAAACTCCACAAACGTCTCCTGTAAATGTGGATTTTAAGAAACAGTCTAAAACTCTTCAAGAAGGTGGAAAAGCAAAAAAGAGTCGTTCAACCATTAAAAATCAAGTTCAACAACCTGCAGGACTTCAATTAAATACAAATCAAAATTTCCAAATTGACTCGAATTCTGGTATGTACTTAATGTTCATGTATCATGAATTTTATCAAAAGTATAATTGAATTGATGATTGTTGAAGGGAACTAACTCTAAAAAAACTAAAATGTTTAGGAATTATAGAAACGAACTAACTCCGACGTTTAATTCCATTTTCTACTCATTCATTTTGATTAGTAAGGATCTCTAATGTACTGTGAAATTTGTGAAAAAAATTTTATTACCAAAAAATCAGATATTCTAATACAAAATATAAGATTATATAATATAGGTTTCAAAAATTTACGTTTGTGGATTTAGTTCCCTTTAACTCTCACCTGTTCAATTATTATTACGTACTGTTTTTTAAGAAAATTCTTCCTTATACTGAAATGCATCCAGCTCGTCAGACATTTTTATATATTAAATTATTTAAAGTAAGTTTTCTTTATCAAGAAATATATGAAGTAGCCATGTTAGCTAAATGAAAACTTATGCATAGGTACTTACTAATTTGGAAAATAGAAATATTCATAAATCATAACTAGAGATGAGATTTTTAGTTTTTTCTTATTTATACTGCTATTTACATTCTATTATAATTAAAATTTGTTTAACAGAAATATATGTCAGCTGAACTCGATTTGTTGTTATCCTTTTTTAAACAATTTGCTGAAAAGTGCCTATTTTTAAATATTATATCTAAAAATAATTTTTTGAAACTTAAAACTGAATATCTTTACCGACAGTTCTATGGATAGTCTGCTTATCTTGATATATAATGATTAAATATGTTAATTAGTTTGTTTCAGCTACTTTAATATTTTAAGTAAAGATAATATATTAAAGTTTTGTTACAGGGACTCAAGAAAGTATTTGTACACTCCTATGTTAACAATGTAAATACAGTAAAACCCCTCTATAACGAGAGCTCAAGGGACCAGCCTACTTAGTCGTTATAAACAGATTTTCGCTTTTACTTAAAAATTTCATTATACATTTTTCTATTTTGTCGCCCTGTTTTTGACTGACAGCGACTTAAACAAGACTCTAAAATACAAGAAATATTGTCACCTGTATCTCAAAATCGGTGCAACAAAATAGAAAAATGTATAGGTAATTAGTAGAGCTCGGAATTATAAGCACTGGGAACCCGATATCCAGTATGCGGCATACAATTTGTTAATTTCTTATCTCGTATTTATGAATATTATACTGTTTGCCGCATACAAGATATCGGGTTCCCAGTGCTTATAATTCCGAGCTCTAGTAATTAGTTTTTGTTGCAAATTTTATTCCTTGTATTTTTGTTTATAATATACATTTTTCTATTTTGTTACACCGTTTCTGAGATACAGATGATAATATTTTTTGTATTTTAAGTCGCTGTCAGTCAGAAACAGGGCGAAAATATAGAAAAATGTATATGTACAAAATTGCGATTTTTATGTGTCAAAAATAGGCTTCAAAAAGTACTATCTACATTGTTAACATAGGAGTGTACGAATACTTTCTTGAGTCTTAAGCCACTGTATATAATTGGTGCTTTTTTTTTAACTAAAATTACAAAACACTAACCTAGAATAAATTTTAAGTCCGTGTATCACCATAAAAATTTGTATAAAAACGTTTTATAAAAATTTGTATACAAACGATGTGACGTCACAAGCCATAAAAAATATTTTTATATTACACTGAATCATTATTTGTTTTTTATACCTTGACAACGAAATAAATATTAAGTATGCTATAATACCCTAGGGCGTATAAATCATAATGCCCGCTTATTAAGCCCTCTCATCGCAATTATATACACAAGTCTTGGCAAACTAGGAAATTTAGCAAATTTAAATTCAAAATTTATAAATTTTCTGAAATTCAAATGCAGTGTAATATAAAACGTTGTATGCAACACGGGCATAACTCGATGTTACGTCGAGTAATGCCCTTGATACATAAATAACTATTATAATGTGACATCGACTTTATTAGTAGGTATCTGTTTTTGAAATTATACAATCTAAAAATCTCCTCTCTAATCATAACAAACTTTTTTCCATCACTGAACTTAAATTGACTGTTTATATGTGGTTTTTCTTAAAGTATTATTTTTTCAAACTTGCAATGTCAAATTGAAGGGCTTAATGCAATAACCGGCTAAACGCCAATTTTTTTGAAAGTGATTATACATATTATTTTTCTCTTCTAAAAAAATATTCTGCATCGTTTGGTGCATACCCGTTCATGTATCTTGAAAAATAGTGCACATAGCCGAGTTTTGCTACCAATAATCTGCAAATTTAATAGAAGGTTGTAAAAAGCATAGTTGCAATTCTATAACATAGATGCTTTTTTTGTTTTCAATTTTAAGGGGTTTTATTTCTTCTTTTTCCAATTAATAAGCAATAAAAAACTATTTTTTAAATTTGTTAATAGGTATCCACACGATTGGACATGCCTTCGCTCCTACCTGAAAGCATGGGAGCTCGCGAGTAAGTGCGAATATGTGTACGTTGAACTGATGGCGCGTTCAGGTCCAGTGTGTATGCAAAAGTCATCATCATATTTACTCGCAGACTTGCCTCTTCAGGTAGGCACGAAGGCATGTCCGATCGCGTGTATACCCATTTAGGAACAAAAACTGAGTCACGCGAAATGTAAAATATTAATTATTGTAGTTATTTTAAATAATTGATTCACAACAATTGCATTTAAATAAATGTACTTAAGTATTCTATCCATGAGTAACAAAAGAATTTAAGATTATTACTAAAAAAAATAAGCCAGATAGTTTTTCCTGGTTTTCTCGAAACTATACTTCATGCACATAGCTCGTTCTTGCACCAAGCCCTTCAATTTATGTTTGCAATTCAGCATGCACAAACCACCTTACAAATGAGATCATATTTATATTTGTTACTAAAACAACAAAGAGTACCGTAAAAACTGCCAACTTCGTCAAGTCAGATGCTAACCAGTTTTCATTTAGTCATATTTGTGTTGTGTTAGGATCACGGTACATAATATAATAAGGTAATCCAGCGCTGCACTCTTTACGTGCATTAGAAATGAAACCATAATGTACAATGAGAGAGATGCATAATAAGGTATCTAAATGTAATTATATGTAATTATTATGCACATTTTAGATCGTCTTACTACGACAAACGTCGCAATTAGTCAGCGCTCTGTCTATACAGAGCTAAATCTAAATTGTTCCACTTTAACGTTGCTCGTTGGATTACCTTACTATATTATGTACCGTGGTTAGGATGTTAATTACATTTCAAAATAATGCCAAAACGAAATGGAAAAGTGTTAGGAGGTAGGAATTTTCAGCGTTATGATATCAAAGTAATTGAAGAAGCACTGGCAGATATTGGAAGAGGCCTTACTGTGTCAGCTGCCAGCAGAAAATACGGGATTTCCCGGACAACTCTTCAGGATAAGTGGCATGGTAGGCACATTAAATCAGTTGGCCATCCAAAAGCTCTGACGACTTCAGAAGAACAAGAGATTGCTGATGCTTTAAATCAACTTTCAGCTTGGTCTTACCCATTGACAAAGTTAGATATAAGGCTCATTAAATTATCAAAGGTTATCTTAATAAAAAAGGTGTTCCAAAGACGGTTTTTAAAAACAATATGCTTGGAAAGGACTTGATGATTGCGTTCATGGAGCGAAACAACTTGACTCAAAGATCGGCGAACAACATTAAGAGATCCAGAGCATCAGTTTCAAGAGAAACCTATTTTAAAATACAAAAAAATGGTTAATTGTATAACACTAATTATTGTTCTATATCAACTAATTTTGTTATACTAGAAAATTTCTAGAAAGACACAGAGCGGAAAATGTATAGAAAACCTGACGAAGTTGGCCGGGTTTACGGTAGTTTATAGGTGCAGAAATGCAAGTGAACAACTTATAGTAAGGAGGAATTGGGTATTTTCACATTTTTTAAAAAGTATGCAAGGAAACACTTTATCAAGCATATAAATGAGCTGATTAAAAAAAAATTTTTTGAGACCCTATAGCCGAGTAATTTTAAAAATAAATTTAAGAATATTTGCCGCGAAAACACAAAACTCGGATTACGTCACAAGTTGTTTACGGCTATGTTTACGACGGTAACAACAAACGAATGGAGCAGTTCCATTATTCCCCACTCCAAAATGGCCTGCACAGCTGGTTTTAAAATTTAAATATACATATCGACTGACTGTAAATTATTTACAGTCTTTTTGATGGAAATTTGCGTTGTTTGTAATTCGCTTACGGTTTGTTATAATTAACATCTGACAATAAGCACTAAACTATATTATAATACACAGCTTACACCTATAAACCATTGCCAATTAAATAAAATAAAGTACGTCACACCTATGCGTTTGCGCAAAAATGCGTTTTGATTCTCGTTTAAAATTGAGCGTTTTAATGAAATTTCAAAATGATTTTGCATAATCAATAGCAAAATATATCACTTTTTAATTATTATATGCTTTTTCTGGTACCTTTATTTATACAATAACGCACATATTATTCAAATAAAAATTTTGTGAAAATACCCAATTGTATAGTTTGATCATACTTTGTAATCAAATTATGTTATAATTATGTCTGTCGAGCACCTACAGTTCATAATTCTTTCAATTTTATTGAATTCTTGCATATATTATATTATAATTATGTTAATTATTGTTAAAAATATTTTTAATACAGCAATAACGCAATATAGTTCTAATAATCAACAATGCCTGAATACTGTGACTACACCTATAAATTATGGCATGGATGTGGATACTGAAACCGAAAGCAATCACGACACTGCATTAACACTTGCATGTGCAGGGGGTCATGATGAACTTGTAGAGGTATTGTTAAAACGAGGTGCCGACATTGAACATCGCGATAAGAAAGGATTCACTCCACTAATACTTGCTGCCACAGCTGGGCATGATAAAGTAGTGAATATTTTATTACTAAATCATGCCGATATAGAAGCACAATCTGAAAGAACTAAAGATACACCACTTAGTCTTGCTTGCTCAGGCGGGAGGTTTGAGGTTAGTTCTCATTTTATGATTTTTTAGTCTATTGCTTAATTTATTGTTTTCTATTTGTAGGTTGTCGATATACTTTTGGGTCGAGGAGCAAACAAAGAACATAGAAATGTATCTGATTATACTCCATTAAGCCTAGCTGCTTCTGGAGGCTATGTAAATATTATTAAACTTCTACTCCAACATGGAGCGGAAATTAATTCTCGAACTGGTAGCAAATTAGGTATATCGCCACTTATGTTAGCAGCAATGAACGGTCACACTGCCGCAGTTAAGTTATTACTAGATATGGGAAGCGATATAAATGCTCAGATTGAAACTAATCGGAATACTGCCTTGACTCTAGCATGCTTTCAAGGTCGACATGAAGTGGTTAGTTTGTTATTAGATCGGAAAGCAAATGTGGAACATCGTGCGAAAGTAGGTTTTTGTTTTATAACTAAATATAGATTTTATTAATATAATATTTTAGACTGGTTTAACTCCATTGATGGAAGCAGCTAGTGGTGGATATGTAGAAGTGGGAAGAGTGCTTTTGGATAAAGGTGCCGATGTTAATGCTACTCCTGTACCATCTTCTCGTGACACTGCCCTAACAATTGCAGCCGATAAAGGTCATTGTAGATTTGTTGAGTTATTGTTGTGTAGAGGTGCTGCGGTTGAAGTAAAAAACAAAAAGGGCAACTCTCCGTTATGGCTAGCTGCCAATGGTGGTCATTTAGGTGTAGTGGAATTATTGTACAATTTGTCTGCAGATATCGATTCACAAGATAATAGAAAAGTGTCATGTCTCGTGGCTGCATTTCGTAAAGGTCATATTAAAACCGTCAAGTGGATGGTAAATCATGTTACTCAATTTCCAAGTGATCAGGACATGGTGAAATACATTGGAACTCTTAGCGATAAAGATCTGCATGACAAATGTAATGAATGCATGAAAATAATTAGAGCTGCCAAAGATACCCAAGCTGCGAAAGCTAACGAAAATGCATCTAGTTTATTGGAAGAATTAGATAAAGAAAAGACGAGAGAGCAATCAAAACGAGCTTCAGCAGCTAGAAGAAGGGAACGCAAAAAGAAAAAAAAGTTAGAGAAAAGAGAGGTATTAAGGAGATTAAATGAAGAAAATGAGAAAAATGAAAAATATAACGAAAATGATACAAAATGTAGGGAAAATGAAGATATTGATAAATTTGATGACGAAGGTAAACAAATATTTTTTTTATTGACATATAAGTTATATTTATTATAGTTATTACTTATTACTAAATATGGGAAGTGATATAAATGGTCAATTCTCATATAACTTGTTCCAATGCTGTACCCACCACCTATCAAGTTGTTTTTTGTATGATGATACAGTAGCATTGCAGGGTAGTGAGAACTTCAATTGAAACGTCTAGTATCAAAGACGGCAATCTCCACTTTGGACAGTTTTGAGTAATTGATGAAAAACTGTTTTGTGTACCCACTTAGTTGCTAACTAAAGGTAACTTTGAAGACTCGAAACAAATGGGTTATTATCAAAACTTATACCATAGATAGAGTATATTAAATACAGTAGAACCCCGATTGTCCGTGAAGCGGTTTATCCGTGGACACATTACACATCGATTATCCGTGGACACGTTACACATCGATTATCCCTGCGGCGGTTTATTGTATCTTTTTGTGTTATATATAATATGAAATTTTGCTGAATTTATTGTTATGTACAAATGACTTACACAAAAATATACTTAAGTGTCAATTCGTCTAAATTTTTTGCTTACCTACTTTACTTAATTTAAGTAAAAGTCAAAAACAAACAAAATTACCTTATTTTTTCAAAAAGAACGTTTTAATTAATATTTTATTAATATAATTTATTTTTATTTAATTAATATATGTTCCTAGTAGTATATTTTGTAATATTAACAAAAAAAAAGGTCAATTATTATTATCCGTGCAGAGCACGGTCCCGGTCGGCCCGGATAATCGAGGTTCTATTGTACTACAATGTAGCATAAAAAAACCAGTTTTACTAAAAGTGGAGATTGTCATCTTTGATACTAGACGTTTCAATTATGAAAACCTAAATCTATCAATTTTTTCCTGCAATGGAGGCTTTATATGGCAAATATCACTTAATTTAACGGTGACTGGTAACTAGGTTTTTATAATTGAAGTTCCCAATGCTACAATACCCTGCAATGCTACTGCATCATCACACAAAAAGCAAAACTTGAGCGGGAATAAGTTTTCAAAAAAATAGGTGAGTACAGCATCGAAACAAGTTACATGAGAATTGACCAAATGCTCAGACTGAAACTAATCGGAATACTGCCTTGTTTAAATTTTAGGCAAATGTTCATTTCTAATACACTTATGCTCAAACCTGTAGTAGATACTTGACTGGATCTCGAACTTGAGTCAGATTTAAGTACGAAATTGACCAATCAAAATAAACAATTCCGTACTTATTAAGTCATGCTCAAGTTTTGCTTGAGCCAAGCACCTTATAGATAAGGGCATTAATCTTAAAAGTTCAAATAATTTTACCGAGGGGTAAATCACGGTCAAAAATTGTGTACACCAGACTACAATGTAGTCTAGGAAATAAGTGGCGGACAGCTGTTTTTTTGTAGAACTGTTGCTTTTGTGGTTCTAAATAACATTTAAAAGTTCCCCATGATTCCGAATGCCCTCAAAGGTCACAAAAATCAGTTTTTTTGGGAATATCTTGTTGGCCGTTACTTTTACGGGAAAAGTACAAGAGATCAAATTTGTAGCTCTTAAAATTATAGACAAAAAACATTGGTACCTTTTTTTTTGTGCAATCAACTGTTTCGATAATAATTCAATTCATAGAGTTCGAATTTCAACATTTCTAATGTGTACTTCTTTCCTCTTTGAATTCTTCACCTTTGAAGTATAGTACAAGACGCGTTTTTGTTAACATGGTTTCCCAAATAGGCTCAATCCACGATAATTCTCATATTGCTGAAAACAGCATTTTTCAATTTCCATAATTATGTTATTCATTTTTAGACTCGGATTCGTCCTCATATTCTGTTTCTTCTTCTGGTGCCTCCTGTATGTTTATAGATTCAGCTAAAGAACACGATGAAACGAAATCAGTGGCATCGCAATCATTTTCGATTTCCTTATCGAGCGATGCATTTAAGCAAGACTGTCTGTGACAATAACCACAAATTGCTGTACAAAGCAATCCTACTTTTCTGCAGCTACAGTTTAAACTGCAACCCTTGGGTGCAATTTGATTTCGATTTTTTGAGGCGCCAGAAGAAGAAATAGAATATGAGGACAACTTAGAAATCACGGAGATCGAATCCGAGTCTGAAAATGTATAACATATTATCGAAATTGAAAAATGCTGTTTTCAGAAATATGAGAATAGGGCAGTTCCACTCCCCACTCCAATATGGCCGCCAAACAGCTGCTTGGTGGCACGATACACTTACTTATGGTATGCCAATGTGCAGATAGTATGGCCATCGGCGACGTGAGTGACGTGCGAACCAAAATGCACTTCTTTATATCGCTGGTTGCCTGGCAAAACCGTTTATCTAATTTTTAGTAAATTTTACAGGAGAGCTGTTTTTAACTTTGAATCATTAATTGCTAAGCTTGTATGGCGTTTCTAGATTTTTTTTTTTTTTGTAGAGTACTTTACCTTTATGTTGTCCTATTGCCCAAATATGGTTGACAAATCATTATGCGTTATTTATAAAAAAATTGTTATTATAAGATAAGCGATTTTGCCAGGTATTACGTTGGACTAGAACTAAGATAAACGACTAGGTATTATAAGATATGATCAGTATTATTATTGCAAAACACCACAAAAATATATTACAATGTTGAGATTGTTTATTAAATAATGACACATTTCACACAAAAAAAAAAGTATTTGAAAAGAAAAAAAAACTAACAATTTAATTTTTTTATTCAGAATCTGATTCAAAATCAAAATTTTTTTTTGAATTACTAGTTTTTAAATTTTTGTAGAAGGGATGATATTCTTCTGGAATTAAAGGTAACAAAGACATTAAGTCGTTGTATTTTTCTTTGGATATTGGGAGTACACCGTTATTTTTTAATTGAGGTGTAATCTCTTTTATATTGTTATCCTTTCCTCTTTGAATGTGTATAACTTTTTCATCAACATTTTTAATAGAATGAGAAATTTTTAATTTCCCAATTTCTTGAATAGTAATATGTTTAATTTTTGCCCACTGAACAGGTGAGCCGTCTTCTGTTTTTCCCCTATTTATGAATAGGGAATCTTTATTTTGATAAAAAATTTTAAAGTTATAAAAATCCTTCATTTCTATAACCTTAAATGGTTTGGATTTTTTGGAATTGATACCTATCATTTTTATCAATTGGATCCAATCCCTAGGAATGTAAATGCACATATCTTTAGGTTTCGCTGTCTCTATTCTGGAATGCTCAGTGTCACATTCCATGTGCGTGTGACCCACAACAAGAAACTTATGTTTTATAGATAACTTCTTATTTCTTTTTGTTAGAGCTATATTGAACATAGTTGGCAAAGTAAAGTTATGGCTTTGACCTGGACAATTGTCAGAATAATATATAATTTCTTCACATTCTTCTGAAATAGAAAGCACATCTTTATAAAGGCAAGATGCGATTTCATCAGACCCTCTATTTTCCTGATATTCGGACCAAACATAGCATGTTGTTTCCTTTGATGTCAAATCTTTTATTGTTAGATTGTAAGTACATAATTGCCTTGTATAATAAGCTGCCCCTGTAGTCAGCGAAGGTGTTTCTAAAACCTTTTGCAAATCAAACACACGTATTTTTCCATCACTTTCAAGAGCTCTCTGTTTATCTTTTCTCTTTTCTTCATAAGCATCTTCGGCGTTACTAATATGCTCATCATGTTCCATTGTTATTTCCTTTCGATCATCTTCTGTCAGCTGGCATTTTAATTTTGTTTTAAAAGTATCGCACTTTTTACACGTATCTTTTGAAGGTGATTTAAAAAACATATTTTGGCTTTTAAAAATGTCTCTGTATACATGAAAACTTCTAGATTTGACATTTTGAATAGCACAATTGTCTACATACAAATTATACATCTTGGTGAGATTGAGATCTGGATGCAAGTAAAATCTTGAAGACTGCTTGCCTTATAGTAATGGGATTGGTATCGAGGAAAGCTATCTATGTGGTTTTGAATAATTTGTATTTCTGCTGAGGTCGTTTTGTTTGAAGGCCCCTGATGGGACGCTTTGGCTACTAATGTTCCAGTTGTTGATTTTTGATTTAAACATGTCTCAACTATGCTATGATTGATACTCAAAGTATCGAGAAAAAACTTTTTGCATACACGAATTTTCTGTTCTTTCAATTCTAAGAAGAAAGCATTACTTCGTTTTCTTTTTTTATTTTCAGTTCCAAGCCTAACATTAATTAAACCTAACAAATACTGTAGTTGCAATGTCTTTTCGCCAAGTTTCCAGTAATTCGTAAAGATTTCTTGCCTATCACCATCTGTGAATTTTTCACTACACTTAAATAGGCATTTTTTGCAACCAGGCTTCATTGATTTTGCTTCTCGGGTTTCACCTTTTCTATTTACGAAAGGCAAGCCTTTATATTTGTTGGATGTATTTTCTTTGCGCTGTTTCAAAGAAGATTTACGGTTTACTTTTTTAACTGCATTACTACTTTCACCAAATTTTTCTTGTTCTGCAAGATTTGCATTTTCCGTGTTTTCATTTTCTTTTTCAGAGCTTGAATGAGTTTCAACAGGTACATAGTCTATGTCAAGGACACTATCATCTGAACTAAACATCTCTTCCAATTCGGATGATATAGAATGGAGGTGACGAATCCCCAGATGGAATTCCACCTATGAGGCAACAAAACGTAGTCTTAGAAAATAAATTTTTAAATTCAGAGAATAAACTTTAAGGAAATATGATTTAATTTTTAATTTTAAAGATAGAAATAAACAAATCTAACTTACCATCCTGATTATATGAATTTTCTAACGCCATTTCAACTAATTTCCTGCTTCGATCGCACATTATATCTCACAATAATAACTTATTAAAACCCAAATTCTTAAGATTTTACGTTTAAAATATTAAACTTTACGTCTTTACCCTTAGGATTTCAACTCAAATATGAATAATTTACTGATTAAACACAGTACATCACCTGCTTTCTTATCATACTAATGGAGCGGGAGCTACATTCTGAATTCTTGAATTCTTGAATATAAGATAATCGTTTTGGCAGCAGAATACCAAAACTTAGTCCTGGCAGAATAGTATATCTTTGAGTTAATCGAAAATGCCAGGAACCGAAAAGGTATTTATAATATAAACCATTTGGCGATATGCGTTTATTTCATATACTAGTAGCATCAAAAATATACGATTTTGCCAGACTGTAGAAATAGCAAAAATACATTATAAAATGAAATAATCCAATTTTCGTCAAAAATCGAGATAAACGGTTTTGCCAGGCAACCAGCGATATGCAATAGCCTAATCATACCGTGTATTTTAACAAATAATTATTTATTTTGCATAAATTTTGTAATTTTTTTTGATGGCGTTAATTATTTATTGCTTTTAAAATTTATATCGATATAATCTATTCATCTTATTTGAGCTTAATGGTCTCTTTTTTCATTGTTTTGCAGTTGAATTAATATTTTTATGGAGAATTTTTGTAAATTTTATTTTTATAAACTTTCATAGCATTCAATTGATTCAAGTGTAGAAAAAGGGAGGCTAGGCATTCCAAAACTAAAATTTTAATGAAAAAAAGACAATTAAGGTAGAAATTATATTTATTTTCACATATTTTATACTATGGTAAACTACTTTTTAAAATTTGTAAAAGACATTTTTTAATCCTATTTCTTCTGACGATTAAGATCGCGTAACCTGATAGAGGTTCTTGTCCTACTGAGGCAGAGAATCACTTTAAAAGAAATTGAAGTATTTTCCAATTTATCTATTGTTCTCTGCGCCAATTAAAAAAAAATCTTTTTTTCCTTTGATAAAGAGTTTCTATACATAGCCAAGAACTCGGTATCGAGTATCTGAGCTGCTTCAAACAATTCTTTACTTGGTTCTATTAAAAATCCCCTTGAAATTGATCGCAACCAGTCGGGTATTTTGTTTGTTGATTGTAAATTATTTGTAGGAACCCCCAAAGATTTCGTATTAGCTGCACAGGTAGTGGATTAATGCCCACTTTGTACTGAAGTCTCTAGGCTTATTGCACCCCGTTTTCCATTAACCCTTTAACGTGCAAAAGAAATTTGATCGGAAATACTGTGGAATCCAATATCTATGTCATAAATAAGATTTTCTGAAAGTTACTTAAAATTCTAGAATCAATATTTTTTTTTTAATATTTAATTTTTAATATTTTTATTTTTAATGGACACTAGACATATTTTATTAGCCTAACTTATTTACTTTTAAATATATTTGAGTTTTCACAAAAAACAGAATTTCAAACTAAACACATTTACGAAGTGCGATAGTATGAAATATATTTAGGCGTGAATGCGCACTGGTATACCTGTTATACCACTAAGAAATATCGGTCTTCCAGATTCTAGGTAAACGATTGAAATTTGATCTCTTTATCACGAGTGGTAAAAGACAACATCTACCATCCCTATTGCACATTCAAAAATTGTTTAAAAATCATAACAATCCATGGTATAATAACTTTTAAGGTAGGATATCTAAGCGCGCTAAACACGTTCAAGTTGGCGCAGTGACGTCACGCGTGTGACGTATAAAATGAAATAAGAGTTAATAAAATAATCGAAGTTTTTAATTTTATTTTCAACAGAATATTAAATGAATGTAATTAAGTAATAATTAACAATTTTAATAATAATTAGAATAATTGCTTTAATAATATAACTAAATTTTATCTACTTTTGATATACCTAATGAAATAGACCACGTAAGGGTGCGTTCCACTTAAAGCCCACGACGACCATGGTCGACCACGGGCGACTTTTAAAAGTTCCACCTAAAGCCGCGGTCGCCGCGGTGGAGCTCAAAACGTCATCAGTGACGTCACCGTTTGTTAGCCCACCACGACCACGAAGCCCATTATAAAAGGTGGGTTGCCGTGATCATTTTGAGTTTACACGCGCAAATTTAAAAATTCAAAATGGAGACCGAAAATATTGCATTTTATATTATTTATAATATATATTATTTATTTATAAGGACGAGCTGTTTGAAGTGGTAGTTTCAAAAAGTGAAGCAGAACGTGCAAGAACAGATAAATTATCTAATTAACATAAACTAAAATTATTATTAACGTTAAATTATTTTTTGTCGTTGTGTTGCAAAATGCGACACATGCATTTTAAGTAAAATACCATTTTCATAGCAATATGCAAAAGTAAAGTGCCTTAGTCTCTTCTAACAACCATCATGATAATTTGTGCAAAATATTTTTCAGATGTGATGTTCGCCACGCAATTAATGAATAATGCATTAAAATAGTATATTATACATCATGGGACTAAGGTGCTGCTTTTCATCCCGCGTGCAAAACTTGTAAGAGGTTACCAACATCAAGCAAATTGATTGTCATTTTAATTTTGAATTTGAAAATTCAAAATGACATTAGCCCGCCAGAGCCCGCCCACAGAGATCACAAAAGCCGTTCCACTGTACTAAACGACCATGGCCGCCGTGGGCGAAAACGTATAAGTGGAACGCTAAATTACACGACCACGCCGCGGTCGCCGTGGGCTTTAAGTGGAACGCACTCTAAGTGTGACGTCACAAGTCGCGCGCGCATTTGAAAACCTTTCCATATACTAATTCCCATAAGAGGATTTATTATTGATTTAAAACGTTTTGATACTCGAAACATTACTATAATCTAGAAAAACTCACTCTTTGATGTCTCTTTTTCATGACTATATATATTAAAACCCTTATTTCAGTAATTCTAGTATAAAAAAGCAATAAAGCAATAAGAAATCCTCTTATGGGAATTTGTATGCGGAATGGTTTTGTTTGGAAAAGACCACAGTGGTGGCTTGATGTGATCACTAGTTGAATTATGAGCGGAAATTCTGGGTTCAAATCCCGGACTCGGCAGAATTTCTTAGCTCAGCCCTCTAGTGAACATCAAACTGTGGATCGAAATACTAATAACTTTCCTTAACATCATAATGGAAAACGGTGTACAATAAGCCTAGAGCTTCAGTACAAAGTGGGCATTGAACCACTACCCGTGCAGCTAATTTGGAATTTGTTTGGAAAGGTTTTTGAAATGCGCGCGCGACTTGTGACGTCAGGACTTAAGGTTGGTTTATGCAAAACGTCGACGCACGCACTGCACCAAACGCAGCATCAAAATATTGGTTTATGCAAAAATTCATGTTCGAATGCGTTTGACGCGTTCTAGTGCCATTTATGGTTACAAATGAGAATACTTTCACATTACGGTAGATGGCGGTAATATTATTATTTTAAATTTGAAACCAATAACATAACCTACTGCTTTTGCGAAATTGAGGTTTTGACTTAATCTCATAGAGTACAACTTCATCTTTCTTTTGGTAATTTTTGCATTTTACAATGAAAAATAAATTAGTAAAATATAAACTTTTGTACTTACTTTCGCTCATTGCAATTCGGCTTCAATAACTACAATAATTCAAAACTGAACAAATTTTTAAATTTAAAAAAATCGTACCACAACAATAATGTAACTTGAAAAGTTCCTAGCGTTACGCGCGTCAAACAAATCAAAAGTTAAATAAATTTCGAGGTTATGTATGCACGCCGCTAAAATTCACGCGCGTAAACTTAGCGCATAAACCCTACTACAGAAATTCAATCCTTCAACTTTAGTTAGACGCGTGCGTCGACGTTTTGCATAAACCAACCTTTACGTAGTCTATATAGTAAAATTAATGCAAAATATTGACCCTAGCTTTAATATAATAATAACAGATGAAATCTATATTGGTTTTTTTGGGTCCTTGTAATAAAACGTTACTAAACTAAAACGCATTTAGTAGCGTTTTATTACAAAGACCCAAACCAAAAAACAATATAGATTCCATCTGTTAGTTATATAAAATATAGTCTCACTTTTCATGATGATTTCGGATTTTTGAAAATTATGACACATTTTCAATATAATCGAATTTATTTATTTTATTAATTATTTATTATTATTTATTTATTATTTTATTTATTAATTTTATTTTCAACATAATATAAAACAAATAACAATTTAAATGCAGTACAATCAAATTCATTTATTAAAAGCACTCAAAAAGCGTTGTTGTACATTTATAACACCATTTTTAATTATACTTAATTATTAATAAGAAATTCAGATCATTATAAACATAAACAGAAAAAAGCCGTTTTTCTCACAAAACATTTACTTTTGTTATCGGATTTGCAACCGAACACTGCACACCTAATTTTTACTGTTTTAAATACAAACTGTAGCGAAAGACACTCAAAAATAATTTGAAAAACACACAAAATAAAATCTTTTACATAAGAATTATCCATGGTAAACACCGAAATGGTCACGGATGACGTCAGTAACTCCGCCTACCATGCGCACAACTTTTGAGATATCCTACCTTAGAAATTATTATACCATGATAACAATCGTGGATAACAATGCAGTTAGTACCAGTCCTATCCTTCTAATGCCCGATTTCTTCACCTTGAAATATCTAGCGGATAAGTATAACTATAAGAATAACCAATCAAACAACCGTAAAAATTCGAATTACGGTTGTTTGATTGGTTATACAGTTATACTTATCCGATAGATATCTCAAAGTGGAGAAATCGGGCATAAGTGCATGACCTATAATAATATTTTCAATAAACCATAAAGGCATGAAACCATCAATGATAAATAATTTTAATGAAATGAAATGGGCAAATTGTTATCAATGTATTTGTAATGGGCGTATAAGTGCTTTTTCTAGAATTAAAACATCTAAATAGATAAAATTTTCAATATTTACAATTGACAGACTTCAAATAATTATTTGACCTAAAAAAATGTACGCATGCTGTCAAAAATATGCATGACTTTGACCTTGACCTTAAATTAGTATTACTATAGATATTACATATTAACTCATTAGTCCGGTAGCCTAAAAATAGACTTGGTTAGTTTTCAACTAGTTAGTTTGACGATAGGGACTTGAACTTATTAAATTAGTATATCTGATTCTTTTTTAAATAATTGTAATTATATATAATAACTATTTGTGCAATTTGTCTTGAAAAATGAGCTTTTCACCCACTATTTTTTCAAACTATTTGAATAAGAAACAAAACAATTTATTAGTTGAAGTGTTCTATTGGTTTGCAATAAACAGTTATACGTAAAATACTAGAATAGGTAGTCGTCCTACCTGAAAAGCAGCATTCACATAGGGTATTGTATTTGGATGATAGAATATGTAAGAGTTAAAAAGCATTAACTCAGAAGTGTTCAGTTAGACTTAATGTCTTGCACGGTGCAAATTGTGTATTGCACGATTTTAAAACTGGTGGAACGGCCCTTGGTAAAGTTACCAAACTTTTAACTTTTACAATGCATTGTGCAAGAATTCTTACAGCTTATATTGGGTTAGTAACATAACCTATTTCTGTTTTAGTTTCGTAATAATCAATCTATTTTTTTTTTTTTTTTTATTAATCTCCTCAGTTACAAGCAATCTATCTATAAGATAACAGGCTTATGTTTTAACAAACTAGTAATAACAAGCAGAGTATTACTTCAGTAAGTAATCTCTATATAGTATTCAATAAATTATGTTATACAATACAACTAATACAATTGGTATTTTAAGATTTGAATCTCCTCACTAGATCAGCTGGTAGGTATCTTTTTAGTCTACGCACTTCACAGTAGCCGTTTAACAGTCCAGATATTTGGCACTATAGCTTTCGATCTCTTCCTTGATGGAATTAAGCTGTATATCAAGTTGGATAACACTGTTAGGCACGTATCTCGGCGCGTCAACAATCACGCGGAGGACTTTATTCTGAAATCTTTGTATCAAGGTTTGAGTTTGCTGCAGAACCCCAGAGTTGAATGCCATAAGTCCAGATTGGTTTCAAAATGGCTTTGTAGAGCAACACCTTATTTTCTATAGAAAGTTGGGACTGTCTGCCGATTATCCAATACATCTGCCCCAGTTTCAAGCCCAGTTGCTTCCGCTTTGTAAAGATGTGCTTGCGCCAGGTGAGCCGTCTGTCGAGGTGCATTCCGAGATATTTTGCATCTTCAGCTTGTGGAAGCTGACAATCGACAATCGACAGCTTAACTGGTGGACAGTTCCCTTTTCTCATGGTGAATGTTACATGTACTGACTTAGTCTCATTGGCTTTAATTCGCCACTTTACGAACCAATTTTGGATTTCGGTTAAGTTGGTTTGCAAGTTGTTGGATGCAGTTACGGGGTTATCATGGGAAGATAGAATCGCAGTGTCATCGGCGAAGGTGACATCTGTTGTAAGTTCTGTTGTTGGCTGGTCATAGGTATACAGTAAGTATAGGATTGGGCCCAAAACGCTGTTGTGTGTACCCTGGGGTACACCCGAGTGGATATCATGTAGATCGGAGTACTCATTCTGGTGTTTAACAAAAAAAGTTCTATTGCTTAGGTAGGACTTAAGAATTAAATAAAAGTAGTGTGGAAAGGTTTTCTTTAATTTGTAGAACAGGCCGTCGTGCCACACTTTGTCAAAGGCTTGGCTGATGTCGAGAAAAGCTGCTGAACAGTATTCTGTTATTTCGGGTTCTTCTTCCAGATCTTGATTGATTTGCTTTACTATCCTGTGTACCTGTTCAATTGTTCCGTGTTGGTTACGGAATCCAAATTGGTGGTTTGGAATTAGTTTTCGTTTATCTATTATGGGCTTCAGACGATTTAAGAGTAGTTTTTCGAAAATTTTAGATAGTATAGGAAGCAGGCTGATGGGTCTGTATGATTTTACTTCTTCAGGTTTTTTTCCTGGTTTTAGAATCATATAATTTGCGCCACCTTCCACTGACTGGGGAAATAATGAAGTCTAAGAATCGCGTTAAATATCTGCAGAATTGCTCTAAAACATTTTTCCGTTGCCTCTTGCAGCACTCTTCTTGTGATTAGATCATATTCCCGGGCATTCATTGGGTTAATTTCTTTAATTACTCTCTTCACCTCTTTCAGGTTAAAGTTTTTGATATGATAATCCATTTGAAGAGGGGCCTCAAGATATTCTGTTATTTCGGGTTCTTCTTCAGCTGTAATGCTTGATGGATTAGGTTGGAAGACATTAGCTAGATGTTTTGCAAAGGTATTTGCTTTCTCCTTATCGCTTGTGTCCCATGTATTGTTCTCGTCTTTAATCGGTGGTATGTGTTGTTGTGGTTTCTTGAACTTTTTTGTAGCTTTCCACAATGAATAGTCGGTGGCCTGTGTCACAGTTAGGTTTTTCAAGTAATTTTGTATACCTTGATTTTTTATTTCGGTCAACATTTCGTTTAGTTCTTTAGTTACTTTGTTGAGCTTAGTTTTATCAGCGGCGTATCTAGTTTGTTTCCATCGTTGTCTTAGGATTCTCTTTTCAGATATTTTCTGTTTTATTGTTATTGGTACCGTTTCTTTGATTTCATACGTGTACGCATCTAGAGTAGCCTGCCATGCAGCCTGTTGTATGTTTGTAGTGAGTTCATTAACTGCTTCTTCTAGTTCGTATTCTGTCTTCAGGGATCTCCCCAGTATGATTGATTTGTCAAGATTCTCTCAGTATGTATTCCAATTGGTTTGTTTGCTAAATAAAGATGGCTGTTTTTCTTTATTGTTTATCTGTGCGAACACGCTTACTTATTGGTGAATGATCTGAAGAGAGATCTAGACAAGATTCTGCTTTGACTTTCTTAGTATCGATTCCTTTTTGAAACGCAGAAGTCGATCAGGTCTGGTGTTTTTGCCCTGTCGGTAGGCCAATACATTGGTTTGCCAGTGGATATGAATTTAAGGTTATTGATATCTAGGGCTTTGTATAATTATCTGCCTTTTGTTGTGGTTAGTCGTGAACCCCACATACGATGTTTTGCATTATAATCGCCGCCGGCTATGAATCGTTTTCCAAGTGTATTGAAAAATTCTTCATAATCTTTTTTTTGATTTGGTCTTTAGGTGAACAATATACAGCTGAAATAATACAATCACCCGAGCTATCTTCCAAAACTATGCTTGTGGCCTGTATGTGTTCTTTTTTATACCCTTCTGCTTGGTGGTGCTTTATTTCATCTCGGATAATTAGTGCCGTTCCTCCATGGGCTTCTCCTTCTTTTGAATGTTTAGTGTAGTATAATCTATATTTTGGAATTTTTGTATGATGTTTGTCTGTTATGTGAGATTCTGAAATCAACATAATATCAATGTTTTGGTCTATTAAGAATATTTTAATTTCCTGTAAATGCTGATTTAGCCCGTTTGTATTCCAAACAGCTATTTTATATTTGCAGTGTACTGCCATTAATTTTGTTGACAAGTACAGTCAAAAGGTTTAACATTATGCTCATATTTCGGGCGTTTTCTTTATTTTGTTCAATAAGTTCTCTCATGAGGTGTTTTAATTCGCTTGTATCGTTATTTGTGGGTTGGTCATTATCGAGGTTTGAAGTTGTATTTGTTTGCCAGTTTGGATAACCCGGCTGCGCAATGTTGTTCGATGTTTGGGCGTATATCCCATCTAGTTGAGACGGAAGTCTGGGAAAATTATGATTATAGCTACTAACCTGTGCATAAGATGTTGGTCGGCTTTGTTGCCTGGTAGAATTGTAATTTTTGTTAGTGGGAAAGAATGTCATTGATCGTTGTGGTTGTTGATTTGCAATATCATTTGTTTGCTGTTCATATCTTTTTTCCCTTAGTGAAGGATACATTTTTTGTTGTAGTTGTTTGTGTACCATACATCCCCGGTAGTTGGCAGGATGTTTTCCCGTGCAATTGGCACATTTAACATTATCGTCACGATTTTTTAGAGGGCAATTTGTGCTTTCGTGTATTCCTGCGCATTTTACACAACGGGGTGATTTTTTGCAGTAGTTTTTAGTGTGACTGTATTCTTGGCATCTCGAGCACTGCGGGATTACACACTTGGCGTGGGGAGGTTCAAATTTTACGGTGTGGTTTCCAATCGATTTTATTTTGTAAACATCTTTATTGTTATCGCTGGTTTTTAGATCAATAAAGTACATCGGCAGTGGTTCCTTGGTTATCCTATGTTTAATATTCCACACGTTAGTCACTTCGTGTCCGTCTTTCAGTAGTGATTGCTTTATGATCTCCTTTGACGAGAAGGGGTGTATTCCTTTGAGAACACTCTGAAATTTCTATCTTCCTTGAGCTTATAGGTGTGATATTCTGTTCCCTTTTCCTCAAGGGATAGGGGATTAATTTCTTCTACCTTATAAATAGTTATAGGTGGTGGTCTTGATTCTTCGTTAGATTGTTGGTTGGTTTCTTCCGTAGTTTCATCCACCCGTGATAGAATTTCAAATCGGTTTTGTGTTGAAATGGGTTTAGCCAGCCAGTAGTCTGATAATTTTGACTGCTTCCGTGGGGGTAACGATTCTGGACTATGTAATCTTTTCTTTTTATTATTAGTAACGAACTGGAGTGCTTCAACTAGATCTCCAGTTGTTATTGTTTGTTGTATTGACTGACTTTGGTATGAATCTAGATTTTGTTGTGTTATATCCAGCAGGTGTTGTTCAAGATCGTGTTCGTTTATCATAGGAGGAATTTTGGGATGATTTTCTGCTGTCGCCAACTCGCTACTGTCGGAGGTTATGAAATTTTCATTTGAGGTTATGTCTGCTGCTCTGCACTTATCGCAGGTCCACTGATAGATTTCTCCGCTATTTGTTAATTCATGCAATGTTTCAATATTGATTCCGATACAACTTACATGATAATTTGTTTTACATTTCATTTTGCACTGGATACGGTCTTCATATCTTGTTACTACTCTCGCAAACGCCACACGTCAACATCGCGCTATCTCCTATTATAATCAATCTTGAAACACTTTCTATTATGTTTTAAAAACGATTGTTTATTGTGTTTGTACCATGGATCTCTTTGAAAATGTTTAAAAATTATGAAAAATATTATGCCAATGCTCACATTCGAATAATCTTACACCAACTTTTAAGTTTATGTGAATGGTATGTTGACTTGCGTAACAATCTGGTGGAAGAATTCTACCATCCACATACAATACCCTATGTATATCAGTCGCTTAGATGCAAAAGCTGACATGTCATAACTTTTCAGAAATGAAATTCATTCTATTCTAATAATTAATTCTTAAAGGCTTCTGACTACCCCAGATTTTATCAATTGATTTTTATATTTTGATCTATAGGTAGGCAACTATGCTAAAAAAAAGTCGTTGCTTAAGGTTGTTAAGAAGGAAAATGAAAATAATGAGAAGTTCTTGAAATTTTTACAGTACATTATTTGCGTAACAAAAAAATTTCTGGCAAAGTTTGAACTTAATCTTGTTTTTAGTTATCGAGATAAAAAATGTCAAAGTTACATTACGGTCGCATTGAATTAAAGATCATTATTTCAACAATCAGAAATGTCAGCATTACCAAAAATTGCCAAAATATTTATGAAAGTTTTATAAATAAGTATACCAAATTTCAAAAAAGTCATGTTTTCAGTTTCTGAGAAAATTAAATTATTATTTCAAAAAGTGTACAAAAGCTATCAAGATTTAGTAAATCATGGCAACATCTGATTTCGTAACTAATTCATTTTCCCACCAATATTTTTGTTTTTAATGTATATTTATCGAATATCTTGATAGCTTTTGAACTACTTTTTAGAATAATAATTTAATTTTCTCAGAAACTAAAAACATGACTTTTTTGAAATTTGGTATACTTATTTATAAGACTTTCATAAATATTTTGGTAATTTTTGGAAATGCTGGCATTTCTGATTATCGATTTAATGACCTTTAAATTAATGTGAACATTTTTTATCTCGATAACTAAGAACAAGATTCAGTTCAAACTTTGCCAGAATTTTTTTTATTACGCAAATAATGTACTGTAAAAATTTCAAGAACTTCTCATTATTTTCATTTTCCTTCTTAACAACCTTAATTCGATTACATAAAGATTTTATGAGTTTTTCTGCATTATCTAGTTTTATATTTCACTGGAGTTGTCGGGTTTTGAATTTAAGCGCCTGATATGTGAATGCTGCTTAAGAGTCTACGATACCCATCAATAGATGCAGCAAAACCTTACCTACGTTATACCTATTTTCTCCGTAATAAAATTACTTTTTATTGATAGTAAAAAAAATGCATAACAAGCGATGATAGTCGGAAGATTATTGCTATTAGTTATTAAAATTAGAATGTTATGTACTTAACATTTTCCTATTTAAAACTCGATAATTTAGGTTAATTAAACATTTTTTATTCACGTTATAATGGTAAATATTAAAATGTTTTTGACCAATAATCATAGATTAGGGGATTCTCTTATCACCTATAATTTTTAATAATATTATAGATAAATTTTGGATCCGAAAAATGGTATTTTGAAAATTACATTTTAATTTAAATATTGCAAAACAGATGGCACCACCTTGAGTTTTAATATATCTTACAAGGTTAGCTCCTCCTTTGATGGAGTGGAACACCCGAGTGCTAAAATGAGATAGACGAATATGCATACAAAAAATATTGCATCGGTAAGAATAAATTGGGAAATGCATAACAGCGTAATCGTAAAGCGTAAATACGTAATCAGGTCTATTATGTATTACAAACATTATTACTTATTATAAAGGTGACAGTTATGTCATAACATTAAAGGTTTTCGGCAAATTGGTTACCTATCGTTTTCACAAACCGTTTTTTTAACATGATCTTTATAATATAAAGGCAATTTGCCGAAACCTTTATGTTATTTCATAACTTTCACCTTTATAATAACGTTTGTGATACATAAGACCTGATTATATAGATTGTAGGTAGGCACAGCCGTGCTCAAATGTAGTAAACCTGTAAACCACCTGTAAATTGTTAGGTTTTAGGAATTTTGAAGAATTTTAAATAAAACAAATTTTCAAACCTAGGATCTATTTAATAAAACTTCGTTATATAATATAATAATACTTTATTAACAATCAAAAAGATAAATCAGGTATTCAGAAATACAAGTCTTATTAGTTTGTACTTATTTTTCGTTTTCGATTTTTCAGATATTCCTCTCTTTTTTTCATTGCTAGAAGCACGTAAGGTGGATCTCTAATTTCCATGCTTCTGAGTTCTCTACTGTCTACTAATTCGGGAAGCATACAATCATAGTAAAAATCTTGTAATTGATTTTTCATCTTTGTTTCCCAAAATATATCATCTTTGCCAATTTTTTCCAATTTTAATCCTTTTGGAGTCCATACTGCAAAATTACACACCTGAGCTTTCGTTACCTGAAGTTGACCCTGAACTTGAAAATACCATTTGTGGTTTTTATTAATTTCACCATCTTTTTTCCAAAAAGTAATTTTTCTTTGTAAAATGCCGTCCTCTGGTGTTAAATGTTTGGCCGAAAAAGGACATTTTACCTCAACAATTTCGTCTTTATTAATAATACCATCTGGGGTGGCTGCCAAGAATTGGTACTCATTGTCGATGTATAAACCGCACTTGTGAATACATTTTTCCAATTTTTCAGCTAAGGCATTTATGGCGTCACGTTCATGTTTATTACCATAGTCAGTTGCCATGGTAAAAATGTTCTTTGGCTTTATTATAGATTTAATTAAAGCTTTCCTGCTAGTGTATGGTAATTTGCAACAAATTTCACCAAATTTAGAAGCCGTTAGCCTAGATTTTCTTTCATGTATCCACAGTGTGCTTTTACTTTGGTTTTGAGTTTGTTCTTCTATATTTCTTATTTCTTCCTCGGTTTTTCTCATTTGTAAAAGATATTCTTTTTTGGCAACTTCATAACTTGCGTCATCCATATCTGGTTTAGCACACAGCTCTCCATAACTTCCAGTATCCTTTTTCACAAATTGTAATTTTCTTTTCACAGCTTTACTATTTTTTAATTTGTCTCTCAACAGTTTACTTTCTCTTCTGGTTTCCATTTTTTTGGTGAGTATTCCAGGACTACGTCCGGTTAACATTTTTTGTATGTTGCCAATAGGATGTTTGGTATTGTACGATACAACTGCTGCAAAACAGCGTCCCTGAAAGGATCTTTTCTTACAAAAGTTTACTCGTTTTCCTCCAATAAACTTTGCAATAACTGCATTAAATTGTTCTACAGAGTTACTATCAAAATTGTATATCAAACTTGAGGCGTGATTGGACAAATACCGTACGTGTTGCATTACTTCATCGTGTAATGCTGAAATGCAATATTGTATAAAATAGATAATATTATATAAGTAAAATAACAATTATTAATTTATAAAACAAAAATAAATGATTCCATGATACTTACGAAATAATTTCATATCTGAGAAAATTGTCTGAGTTCCGTTATCATATTCTTTTTGACAAAAATATGATGATTCCAAACAACTTTTATGCTCGCCAAATATATGGCTGGGCCCATTTAATATATCTTTCTTTAGATTTTTGATTTTTTGATCCATATCGACATCTTCATTTTTTCGGTACTTGATTGCTTCTGTTACAGCAATTCTCAATTTCATTATATTTTTCTGTTAAAATAAAAATAGAGTGATAATTAAAAAAAAGATCAAAATAACTATAATAATTTTAACAACCTTCAGTATAGATCGTAGATATCTTGATCCAGAAGAAGTCGAGTCTCCTACACATTTTATTTTGCGTATATAATTACGCAGCAAATGATTCTTGCACTCAATTTTTTGCACTATAATGTTATATGATGAGTACGGATCACTTTCTAAAATTTTCTTGTAACAACTACTATCGCCATCGGCTATCATTCTGTTGTATATTATTCCATATTTTGACAAACTCTCTTGAAAACCTTGTGCCAAGATGTCGGCCTCCATACTACTCGCCGACCCATTCCAATTTTTGTAACACTTATGGTTTACCACTTTGCCTTCTGGGTCTTCGTTTGTTCTTTTACAAATTGTACAATATTTATTACGCACTCCAATGTATAATACCTTTTTAGTACGGAAACCTATAATAGCAGCAGCGCCTGAAAGTGAATTATATTGGTGCCTATACGATCTCTTCGCCCAGCTTCCATCACATACGACAGTAATTAAAGGTATACCATCCTCGTTTACATCTCCTGCTGCAATTGCGAGTTCTTTTTCTTCCATTGCGGCTAAAGTCATACTGTTTAAAGCAGTTTCTTCCCAGCTGTCACAAACTTGGTCATGATATTTATCAAAAGTATTGTGGCAGCCGTAAGGGATATTCATAGAAGATGTAAACTGTTCCAGCTGTGCAAATCCGGATCCGATCGCAATAATACCCGCAACAGCGTCTTCGTTAACAGATTTTGAGTCAGAAATAGTTTCTATATTTAGTATAACATTGCACATATTGCACTTCATCGCAATTGATGATGAAAATCCATTACGCTTCTCTTTGACAATTTTCAAATTATCTAAGGAACAGCCCATTTCTTTACTATGCTTTCCTGCTAATGTTAGAGAATCAATAAAATGCTGTATATCTACAATTCTTCTTCCTTCTAAACCTGTTCTCTTATCCTCTCTGTCCTTTTTGATACTGGACGAACTTGCTACACATTCTTCCACATTCTCTTCAAGTAATGAACTCTCAAAATCAGTGTCAATATTTTGCGACAAGTTAATCAATTCATTTAACTCTCCATCATCACGGGTTAGGTCGTGGACCTGTTCCGGTGCACCTCTTTCTCGATCGGCCAACATCTCTTCAACTTCTTCTACCAATTTATTAGTTCCCATATAATTATCAGGGACGATGAATGAAAAATTTTCAGAAGTATTTGAATTCTAAACAAAAATACACAATTATACATAAATATTTGTTTTCTTATCTTAGATTTTTTCTCACCACAACTGATTCTCTAATCTTTTTTTGTACACGTTTTCGGTTTCGTCTTTTTGTACTCAAGCGAAGCCTCGTTTTATTACCTCTACGATAGGTATGCTCATTGTTAGATAGATCCATTTTAATCAATTTAACAAATTATTTTCGACTATAAACTGGTAAACACCTCTATAATGTTAATTTGGTCATGATCACAATAATGAAATAATTAAAATATCTTAGTAACTTACCTTATCAACTCACAAAGCGTCAGTTCTAATATATTTAACAATAACAAATTATAACAAATAATAATTTTTATATAGCAATTTCAAATAGCAAGCACGCGGTGTAAAATACTAAAATAATAGAATTTGCATATTTCTAATCACATAGCGTCAACAGATTACGTATCAATATTTAGTGGAAGGGGTTGGGGGTTAGTATTTAAAACTCAAAATAGTACCTCCTCTTAAAGGAAATTCCCCGCACCCCGCATACCTGACCGTAACAATTTGTACTTAATCGTAGACTCTTAACAGTAATGTGTTAATAATCATTATTATAGTCGATCTATTATTGTCATACAATGTAAATTATAATTTTAGTCTTTATTTATTAGATAACCTTCAAGATTCAACTTCGGAATTGCCTTCAAGTAATGAGCCAGTTGATAAAGAAGAAGGTGATAGTGGAATTGATGCAAATAGTCAGGGTAGTTGTTCGAGCAATGATGTTAAGACAACTGAAAAACGAAAAGAAAAAAAGAAGAAAAAAACATCTAATACCAGCAATTTGCATTCCAATAAGAGCGAGACAAATTATAGAGATGTTCGAACAAGCGGTTCTACTAGTGTATTAACACCTAATAAGGACCATTCTTCGACTGATTTTAAAGATGTTGTAGAAAGACATACAGATACGAATTCTGTTGCACCTAAAAGTTCTAAGTCATCTGGAAGCACAAAAAAGTGTTTAGTTTATGAAGCTACACGTCATCCAGCAGAACGAGATGATTTTGAAGCCACCGGCGTTGAAACATACGTTCCTACCAGAAATAAAAAATCGCATTTGTAAGAAATTTATTTTATTAACACTTTAATTCATCAATTTTTTTAAATGACTAACTGTTTCTGATACTTTTTTTTCATAGAGTACGAATCTGTTTTTAAAATTACTCCAGCATGTCGGATTTTTGAGAAATATTATATAGTATTAAAAATACGAACAATATGTTTCTGTAAAAAAATAAAAGGACATGATGAAACCTTTTACATGGGCTCAAATGGAAGCTTATTCATTGTAATGAATATTAAAATATTAAAATTTAAGTTGTGCATTGGGAAGTAGATTTGTTATAATATTATGTATAGGGGAAAGTGGGGGAATTGTGCTCACTTAAGCAGAAATCATTATAGCACTGATAGCATTGTAGATAATTTAAATGAAAATTCAGTAATGGGAGAGCTATTTAGTTTACTCTCAATACGTAATTCAATTTTAGAAAAAAATAAAGTATTTAAAGCACAATATTGCTGAAAGTACAAAAGTACTTTTGCGCCCCATTCCCCCACCCTTGCGGGTAATTGTGCGCATCATCCTCCCTTTAGATATTAAACGACTACCTTTAATACATTTAACAAACTACTTAACTTAACAATGTTAATCAAGCATCGATAGAGGCACAAGATCGTATTTTTCCATAAAATAAAAATATCTTATCGATTTGGAAACAAATCTTATTTTCCGGTATCAAAAACTTACAAAAACTGGCTTGATTTCAAATATACAGGGCTAGTTCCGTGCAAGCATATACAACTGTCATGAATAATGGCGTCAGTGATTTACAGTGGGCAGGAGAAAGTACAGCACTAATCGATTGCGCTTAAAAGTCCTTGGAATATGAAATAGTTTGATGCACACAATTCCCCACTTTCCTCTAGACTTCCATTTGAGCTCACATAGAAAATTCTATCATATCTCACTATTTTTTTTACAGATACCCAAATGCAATTTGGTGCAAAACTGAGTCAATATGTCGAACTTCTATGGAAAACTATCAGTAGAAAACAACTAAATATTTTCAAAAATACGCTAAAATAAATATTTTTTTAGTAGAGATAACAATAATAATTAATAAAAATAAATAGTACACATTGTTTATTGGTATTTAAACTTTATAAAAAAATTTATTTCACTAAATTGTTACAAAAATTATTATATAAAAATTCATGTGATCCACAACACTAAGTTGTTCCACGGTCGGCATCATATCTCCAGTAAATGTTGATCGATCTTCAAAATTAAAAAAAGATCTTGTAGAATAAAGTTGTTGTTATAGTCTGTTGAGCCGGAATTTTGATATTTTGATTTAAACATTTTATAAATATAATTAAAGTGTAATATTTATAACTTAAAACGCATACTTTTTTTTTAAACTGCCATAAATTGCTTAATTTTTTGAAATTCAAAATTCCGGCTTGACAGACAATAACTACAACTTTATTTTACAGGATCTTTTTTTAATTTTGAAGATCGATCAATATTTACTGGAGATATGATGCCGACCGTGGAGCAACTATTTTTTTCTTAGTGTTGTGAATTACGTAAATTTTTATATAGTAATTTTTGTAAAAATTAAGTGAAATAGATTTTTTTATAAAGTTTAAATACCGATAAACAATGTGTACTATTCATTTTTATTAATTTCCATTGTTATCTGTACTAAATTTTTTTTTTATTTTAGCGCGGCTAGACGTATGTAAAGCCTTAATTCTGTGGTCACATGCAATAAGGGAATAAGTCTACTTATACCCAAATTAATTTTTTTATAGAATTAGATTCATAATAATAGATGTCAAGTTCTGGTATAAAGAGAAAATTTTGTCTCAATAAATAATTGAAAATTTACGAATTTTTTTTTACAGATATATACATAAAATCCATCAAAAAATCAGTAATTTTTTATATTATTTTTCTTACTTCTGCTATATGGAAATTTGTGAGGTAGCAACTAAATTTTCAAAAAATTCAGTGGATTATAATTTAGTAACTTTTAAAGTTAAACTTAAAAAAAACGTTTTTTTTGCGTTTCCTCTATTTATATTTGTACTTATACCCTTTTAGCACGTGACCACAGAATTTTTCTGCTTGAAACAATTAAAACTTACTAAAAAAAGATAAAATATTGGTTCAATTTTGCACATCTTAATAGATTTACCGAAATGTGGCCTAATATTTTGTCCAAAGACCTATAGTTATTTTAAGTGAAAGTAAACAGTTTGGCATCTTGCTAATTTTTTACAATAATTGGGATGAAGTTTCGGCCATTGTTTCTGATAAAATGTTAAAGACGATGGTAATGAATCATACTAATTAACAATATAACTTTTTTAGGTAATCCCATTGATTTTTAATCGGATTAAGATTAGGGCTTTATCCAGACCACTATAGCACTTGAAAACCTTGAAGCCAAGCTTTAACTGATTATGCAGCGACACCTTCCAATAAGTTTTTACTTTCTTTTTCAAAACTAGTAATGAACACTTGATTAAACACATTGAATAAAGCTGTCTTGTGTAGACTAATGATCTGCATACTGATTTTGTTGATAAATGATAATGAATGGAATTTTGTTATCACAAGATGATGTATCGATTTTGACGGTGCAGAACTGAGTCATTCAAATTGTTACTTTATGCTAATTATAACATTACATAGTAAAATCTAATGTTACTGTTAACAAAAAATATATAGCTGCATGAAGTATCAATCTATTCTAATACAGCCGTGCTCAAATGTAGTGAGCCACCCTAGGATTTTGTCAAAACTGTAAGGCCGGTCCGAATTTATAAAAGAATCTTTAAAAAGATTTTCATTTAAAATAGAATATAAGGGCAGTTAGATAAAGTTTATTTTTGAAATAAGGTAAATTTTTAATATTACAGTTTATTAGTACCTGTTCATAACGGTATTTTTGTTTACTCTAAAGGTTTATTACTTTTTTAAATATAATCTATCAACTTTTTATATAAATATTTTATTAACTATAGTTTCGGTGACTTTCTTACCATGATCACAAATAATCTAAGTTTACAAATTATATTTAAAAAAGTAATAATTATGAAATACCACTATATCACTGAAGAAATTATTAAAAAAATTACTCTAAAGAGTCAAATTTTTGCAAATTCAATTTTTAGTTTAATATTGTGAAGTGATATTAACATCATGCTAAAGCGACCACAATTAAATGTTTCTATTTAGAGCAATATTATTTTGTTGGATTCACAGGGTATGTCACAATGAAAAATTGCAGAAAAATTAAAGTGTTTGAGGAGGGCTGTTCAAACCACCTTAAAGTGAATGGCTAATACTGGCTTTTTAGTAAATAGATCAAAAAGCGGAAGAAAATGTTTTACAACCCCCAGACAGAATCGAATTTTGGAAAGGATGTCTTTGAAACGAATGAAATCATCGAAAGATTTAAAAAGAGATTTACATACACTACAGTCTCGGTAATCCGAACTAATAGAAACATGGCCTCATTCGGATTACAGAGAAGTTCGGTTTGCTGGATCAAGTTAAAAACGAAATTTTTAGAATAATTTTTATTTTAGAAATTAACAAACCTCATTCTACTGTGCTTAGAAAAAATAAAATTATTTAAAAAAAAAAATTGTAATTACGGTTTGTTTCTCTGCACCCATTTTCTTTTTTATATACCTATAGCTTGTATTGTTTTGCATTTTTACAAACCAAAATGGGGAGGGGGGGGACAAACCAGTATTACCGCCATTTTGTTTAAAATATGTAAAAATATAAAGACACTGCAATATTATCTGTTTATTATGTTGCAAAAAGATGTCTACTATTGTAATTGACAGTAGGGGGAACAGACTTGAATCACGACGTCTATAACACATGTTTTGTCTCCATATTGATCTTTTCTTGTGATGAAGATGGATTTCTAATTCTCAATTGAAGAACAGCAATAAACTGATTCTGAATGCAATAAAAATTATTATTTGTTTATCAGTGGTATTTATAATTTTAATATTTTACTTTACTTAATCCATCTTCTCTGGAACATGGAGTGGATGAGTTCGTTTCTACTGTATTATTGACCGCTCAACGCAGAAATATTGTTCTTTATAGAAATGCTGAATTTGTGGTTCAATTCAATTGGACAAACCTAACAGAATTACTTATGATGGCGGAATTCCCATTGTCATCGTCAAAATTAAGATGCACATGCCAATTTCTACAAAATTTGATCCATTTTTAGAATTTTTTATATCTCACCATTACACATTGCATTACATACAGCGCACAAATTTTCAATCGTTATTAAATTATTTCAATACCGATAACTGTCAGATTAATAATTAAATTTTTGAACATGTGTCATAATTTTCTACAAGCCATCTAACAAATTTTCACAAAAAATAGATAAATTAAGATTTCAGTTAATCAGGGCTATTATGTATCACAAACGTTGTTATAAAGGTGACAGTTATGACATAAAATTAAAGATTTTCGGCAAATTGGTATTACCTAGCGTTTTCACAAACCGTCATCTTAACATGATCTTTATAATGAAGGTTTTCTTAACATTTATAGTGCATACCAATTAACCGAAAACCTTATTGTATGTCATAACTGTCACCTTTATAATAACGTTTTTGATACATATTAGACCTGATTATTTTATGTAATTTTCTTATTTTTACATTTAGCTCAATTATCTTCTCACCAATACTTGTACTTTAAAAGCTTTATTAGCATACAAAATTTGAAGAAAATCGGATGTACATTTCCGAGATGCGATGACGTTTTAATTTTTTAAATTCATTTTATTGCGGTAGCCCTGGCAAAGATTTCTCTGCCATAACCTTATTTTCACCACTAGAGCCCACCAGACATACGTCCAAAAAGTTTGATTGCTATCGACGCAGAAATGCCGAAGAAAATCGTGGGACAATGACTTTTTCCAAGATTTTGCAAAAAAACGTAATCTATTTTTTTCATGTCGAATTCCTGATTTTTAACAAATAATTTTATATGCTGCCAAGTCCTAGGGGGTTAATGTTCCTCCATACAAAATTTCGTTGAGATCCCTTCAGTATTTGATAGTGCTGGGACATCGATAGAAAAACATCGATGTTCGATGTCGATGCCTAACCTAGACATCGATAACATCGGTTGAAAACATCGATGTTTTTATGATATCAATGTTTTTGTCTATTAGAAATCAAGGAAAAAACATAGATGTTTTCAACAGATGTTATCGATGGCATCGATGTTAAGCATTAACATCGAACATCGATGTTTTTCTATCGATGACCCAGCACTAGTACTTGATGAGTTATTCACTCTTGAAGTTTCAACTTTGACAGCTTGAAATTTTTGACAGATTACAGATAGAAAGTTAATTTTACATATTCTGGATAAAGCTTTTCAAGGACTTTAAAATAACCTATCACAAGACAAAATCGTTTTTAAAAATCTTGTGTTATTTTCTTGTAGTGGTACTCTTGATTGCCAGATCGCGACCAAAACCTTATTTTCACCTTTCTACCTTGAACCCTACTACTATACCAAATTTGGTCGTGATTGGTTGAACGGTTTAGGAATAAAGCGAGAGACAAAATTTGACGACAGACAGACCGACACAGAAATTTTTTTTTGCAAATTTTTATGTTTCTGAACACGGTGATCTCGAAAATGTTAAAAAAATTTTGAAATTGTTTTTCGATTACCTTACCTCCAAAAAAATTTTTTTTTTGATTGGAGGTAAAATTTATGAGATGGGACATCATTTTTAACTGACGAAAACAAAAAGGAGGAGGTTATCAATTCGACACGTATATATATATATATATATTTTTTTTGTTTGTTTTATTTTAATGGATGACCACGCATAACTTTTTCCAGAATATTTTATTTTATTGGATGAGGTATACCTCCAAGGTGGTCCCATTTAAATTTCAAAGAAAAATTCCAACCCTAAGGGTAAAAAAATTGGTGATGATTGAAAATTATCCACTGAATTTTCACCTGTGAGCCGATTTTTTGTAGAAATTTGGCATGTATGACAACTTTAGACTGCTCTACTTGGTTATGACTGCCATTGAGCGACTAAAGCCCGCGACTCACGTTCCAACGCTGCAGTAAGATTCTGCTGGATGTGACGAAATCAAACAATTACAATTTGTGTAATTATTAATGATGGACACAAAAAATGGAAAAATAAAAACCTTTTAACAAAAAACCGACGAAAAACAAAACTGAAAAGCAAAAATTAAAAAATTAATTTAAAACAAAAACTAAAAAGTTAAAAATTAATAAAAAAAAAATTAAAAACACTGAAAAGCAAAAAATATAAAAAAATGGCTTTCATAATTTTGAAGTCTGTGCCAAGTTGTATTTTTTCTTATATATATTTTTGTACAACTTGGCACCGACTTCAAAATTATGAAAGCCATTTTTTTATTTTTGCGTTTCTCAGTTTTGTTTTAGTCGGTTTTATTTTTTGTAAAAAATTTTCACATGCCCATCTTAAGGGGTTAGAGGTAGTCATCGGCGTGAAAAAACGAGCATTTTAAATAATTTTTTTTAAACAGTAGTTAAACTTATTTTATAAAAGAAATAATACGAAGCTATTATTTGGTGTTTTAACTTTAAGGGTATTCATGTCACTTCGTACTTCGTACTTGTTGTAGATTGCATTTTTCGTAAATTTCGTAGAATTTTTAATGCAGATCTAGTTTAATAAATCTACGCAGTCGTACTTTATGTAGATGTCTTAGTTTCGTTACATTTAAGTATACGTTGGCGACACATAGTAACCAAGAAATATTTGACAATAAATAATGTCAGTAAATGTGAATAGAATAATTAAATTGGTTAAAATATACCTCAAAACGTCAAAATAATCTACAAATACAAGTACGAAAGAATTTACGAAACATCGAATGGTGAGTGTGTTCATGTCACATAAATCTACAAAATTTAAAAGTACGATAACTACGAAAAGTACGAAGTGACATGAATACCCTCTTTATTTTGTCAATTAAATTGTTTAAAAATATTTATATTTGACTAAGTTACCGCCATTTTTGTCATTTGGATTTATTGTTTTTTTGTGGTTTTAGTATCCTGACATGGTATTCTATTTATTTTCTAAAGGAAAATGCTGTATCTACATTGGATTTATTAAAAAATACCATAATTAAAATTCTAGCATTCTACGAAGGAATAATAAAAAAACCTTGATGGTTAATTTCTCGATATTGACCTACCAGTAGATACCGCCTTTGATTTTAGCATGGCAGTATGTATATTGAGAGATTTCAAAACTATTTAATGGAAACTATTTCCAAACTTTTTGAAGAAGAGTGGCCTTGAATATGTTTTCCAACAGGACAATACCCCATGCCATTCTTCAAAAAATGTATCTCTTGAATTGGCCGTCACAAAGTCCTGACCTGTTTCCCATTTAAAATTTATAGGCAATACGCTAGTTGGATATCCCAAAAAAGCGTACACCGCGTCATCTTCTAGTCAATTATGGCCAGATTCTCACCTAATTTATGCACAAAATCACCGCCTAGGTAGTGGCACCATAGCTGTCCAACTAGCGTATACTAGCTAACGGCCCGGCCTCGCTCGGGTTTCAATTTTATTGGTCGCGCCACCTGTTGACGATATTTTGCTAGTCATTAGTCCCTAATTCGTGAGATTTCGCTGTCCTCTCAATTTTTCTCGTTTTTTTTTTACACAAACCTAATCGAAGTCCCACTGAGTAAGTATCCAAAGTTTAGTTGAAATCAGCCGAAGGGTTTAGGAGTATATAGCGAACAAACATCCAAACAAACTCTGTTATATACCTGGTGCTGAATGAGTTAGCCGAACATAGGAAATTAACATGTAAAAACATATTTATGCAAATTCCTGCTTCCCTAATTATTTTAGAGAAAAAATGCAAGACACAAAAATAATGCAGAAATATAAACTACAAATGATAAGAGCATTAGATTTCATTTAGCTTTTACTTAAATAGTCAAAAAATGCTTTTGAAATTGTTAAAAGTTTCAATTATCAGACTGGCCATGAAAGTTTCCATGATAATTAGTTTTGAAAATATAAATTAAATTGAATTTATTACATGGCCAGTGCGATAAATGAAAATTTTAACAATTTTGAAAGCATTTTTTGACCTTTTAAGCAAAAGTTAGATGAAATCTAATGGTATTATTATTTGTAGTTTATATTTTTGCATTATTTTTGTATCTTTCATTTTTTCTCTAAAATAATTATGGAAGCAGGAATTTGCATAAAGAAGTTTTTACATGTTAATTTCCTATGTTCGGCTAACTCATTCAGCACCCGGTATAAGAGTAATATAATGTAATTATAAATTATATAAAACCACTTCAAAAGAAAAATTAAAGTACCACAATTTCGAAGAATGGGCAAAAGTTCCCTCAGATGTGTGCTACAAATGGTTTACCACAATGCTAATCACATTAAAAGCGTCCTTAGCGTAAAAAGTTGGTTCTATAAAATATTGAAATTTGTTATTGAAATCATAGTTTCAATCCTAAAGCTTCAAAATCTACAGGTGGCTCACTATATTTGAGTTTAAAAAATTTGCAAAGGCTGGTTCAGTTAATGCACCAAACTGTATAATAGTGTTGGAGCAATTTTGAAAACACAAAAATTTTGTTGTGCCTACAGTATAATCAGTTAAACTAAACTAATAAATTTCTGTTTTCTATTCAGGCAATATGAAAACGAGCCTACTTTGTTAACCACAAAGACTAGTCCTAAACAGCAAGGAAAGCGAGAAGAAGGTTGGAAGGAAGTAGTTCGGAAGTCTTCTGTTCAAACTACCACTACCAGTAACGATGTTGTAATTAAAAAAGTATCTGTAGCTTCAAATGCAATTTCACGTGTGATAGGTAGAGCTGGTAACACCATAAATGCCATAAGAAATCACACTGGGGCTCACATAGAAGTGGAAAAACAATCCAAAGGACAGGGAGAGAGAATAGTTACTATAAAAGGAGTTTTAGAAGCAACAAAATCTGCCCATAATTTAATAACTGTTTTAATAAATAATACTGATGCAGATATTTCCCAGTTAATACCCTCAACAAGTAAACTGACTTCAACGACCACCACATTGTGGGATAAAACACAATTAGGGGTGAGTGTCTGTGTGTCTAATGCCCGGTTTCTTTACCTTAAGATATCTATCGGATAGTGAATCCATCCAACAAATTAATCAAGTAACTAATCAAATTTTTTATTTGTTATTTTGAATTTGAATTGCGGTTGTCTGATTGGTCAGTTGATTAATTTGTCTAGCGGATTCATTATCCGATAGATATCTCAAGATGAAGAAATCAGGTATAATAAAAATAACTGTAATTTTTTACCTTTAAGATATAAAATATGACGAGTATTAATTATTATTAACCCACTACAATACAATTGTAATAATTCTGTCTTATGAGATTTAATACGTAATGTTTTTAATTCATTTCAACATTTTTTCTTATTTAGTGGTAACATATTAATAAAAAAACAGATTTTCAATCTTCACTTTTTAACAAATTGTTGATTTTTTATCTGTTGTTGCATTGAACAAGTTCGATTTCAAGCTTGTTATATCTTTACCCTCAAGGAACAACGTCGTAAATCCTGAGAAAAATACCTTTAGGTAAAAAAATTTTTACTTTACGATAATAATTTCATAAGATGATCAGTGGAAAAGAGTTGTATCTCAACGTTTTTTTTCCTATTGACCAGTAACAAAGCCGGTACTCAAGTTTTTCCAACTAAACTTTTCTGATCCTGTTGGGCGGTAAAATAGTCGTAACATCAGTTACATCGTTGTTCTTCGTAAACCCACCCCGTATATATGGCCCTGCTGTGATGTATTAGAACTTTGTATAACTTAAGAGGACGGTTGTAGTCTGATGTTTAAGGAGCCATACCAGTATGAACGCTGAAAATTTGAGTGATTTTCGGGAATTTTTTGAAAGAAAAGTACTCAATTAAATGTTTTGGAAAATTAAGGATATTTGATCTATATTACATAATTTTTTTATAAAAAAATATTGAAATCCAAGCGACTTATGCGCTGCCTTTGGAAGCGCTAAAAAAAAAGTTCCTCAACTGCTGCCATGATTCCGGCCGATTGAGTAGCTGAAACCGAAAAAGGAAAAAATGTCGTTAAACTGGAAGGTATTTCTTGTACAATGATGTAGGATTTTCGAAAAATATCAAAATCTAACAAAATGGCGTAGTTATGAAAAAAAAGTCGGTTTTTGCCTATAAAATGGTCGTTTTTTCAATTTTCATTCAATCAAAATTATCCTACGTCATTGTAGAGTAAATATATTCAAGAGTACTCGGTTCAAATTTCAAGTCAATCGGATAATTATTGCTTTTTGAGTTACAATGGCAGCAGATTTGAAAAATGTCATTTTGAGAAATACCCTTTTAAAGATTTAACTATCGATTTTTGCAAGATAAAATGATATTAACCATAAAAACTTCTGATCAGCTATACCTGGCCCATACAATGGACCCTTCTCTTCATCAAATAATGTCTGCTGAGTGGCTGAAGCTTTTCTCCGAGCTGTTTGTCCCTCTTTTGAGGATGCTTCATGACGTAACTCCGCCTGGTTGATTCGGCTGTTATCGCTCTCCATGGCATATTCTTTGCAATAGGACTGATGATGATGACATCCATTACTTACAGCATTTTTAGAATAGCAAAAAAACCATCGTTAAATATTGAGACTTCAAGGAAATTAGCGATCTCGATCGTTTGCAATCGATTATGAAGGTGCCAGAGCAAGCCTTTATAACTTTTATTGATATTCTGCGTGTTCCCTTCCTTGCATCACTCTAGTAATTATTTTTTATTTTTAATATTATTCAAATGATCATTTGAATAATATTAGAAAGCAGTTCCGTTATTAAAACAGGAAATGATTTAATACAATTCAGAAAGAACTTGCTTAAGAAACCAATGAGAAACTACAGAACTACTGATTCTGACAAAGATGAAGAACAATTTTATTCATCGGAGGGGTCAGAATACTTGCCTTTTATTTATTTATTATAAATTTAACTACACCTGCCACTTGCTTAACCGTAGATGGACTTTACGTGTTAGCTAGCTTTGTTACTTAAAACGCAGTTCTCGAGAGCGTGGTTTTCGGAAAACATCGTGGATTTGTAACAAAAAGTTATTCAATAATTAGATTTATACTCAGCTAAATGGAAAAATTACGATGTTAAAGTGGACGCCAGTTTTAACACAAATAAAACTAGAAAGAAAGTAAGAGTCGATTTATTGTATTAACACAGATAGAAAAATAGATGTTGACAAGTTCAATATTCACTAATCAAAACAAAACATAAAACATACACATAAGGATCAAGTAAAGCTAGTACGTAATTGAGAATTACGAACTAGAAAAAAAAAATTTTAAAAATACAAAAGTAAGGAACTGACATCCACCTTAGGGATATATTCAGTCATGTAAAAAAAACACAGTTGAGTTTCCCTGAAGAGGATATCAGTGTTGGAAATCATATCCACATGATTCCAATATTTTGTCTTTGGTTTTACGATGACGCTGTTTTTTTATCTTTCAAAAAATGAAATTGTGGTAACAACCAATAACGAATAATTACAAAAACGTTTAACCCATAGCCTGGGTGCTAAAAAAAATTTGTTAAACAAATTAATTAGAAAGAAAATATAGCTACCCGCTACATGGCAAAATTAAATCAATTTAATACATAGAAAACTAAAACTGGACACACAGCGATTAAATATCAATCTCTTTCGAAATTTTACGAATAATACAATACAGCCAAAAATGTACAGAAAATTATCGCTACCAATAGCGTCCACAATCCAGTGGCGTCGCTTGAAAAATGTTTGTAACAGTCAAAACATCTTTTGACACGTTACAACGGATATACCAGTTTACATAAATAAAAAAAGTTACAGAACTTGGTGTAAGTTACCCACCTATATTCCACATTATGTTTGTCTTGAATTTTTGGCAGTTATACCGTATAAAGATTCAAACGCAACTGATATTAGCGCAAATGATAAAACTAGTGGGGAAGATGAAGTACCGAACGCAGTTGATAGTTGAAACGTCTATAGTATCAAAGACTGCAATCTCCATTTTTAGCAAAAATGTTTTTTTTATGCTACATTGTAGTATTTAATACACTCGATGGTATAAGTTACTCAAAAAAATTTGATAATAACCCATTTGTTTTGAGTCTTGAAAGTTACCTTTAGTTAGCAACTAAGTAGAAAACAGTTTTTCATCAATTACTCGAAACTGTCTGAAGTGGAGATTGCCGTCTTTGATACTAGACGTTTTAGTTTTGAAGATGACACATGCCTTCTGAATCGGTAAATCTTAATACTAAACAAAGAAAAGGAACGTATGAAAGAAAACTACCCCGGGGAAAAAAAAGAAAGAGAATGGTTGAAAACTGGCAGAATAATGTTCTAAAAAAACAGAAGAATTTACTAAAGCGCGGGTCACATTAGGCTTCTTACCAGCGCTGGTAAGAAGCGGCTGGTAAGAAGCACCAGCAAGCAGCGGCGGCCAACTCGGTCAAACAAAATGCGGGTCACATTAAGCTTCTTACCAGCAGCTTCTTACCAGCGACTGGTAAGAAGCCGTCGATCAGCTCAATGTGACCACACAATTCGCCGCTGGCGTTTAAAAACCGGCGAGTATTTATCAGCGCTGGCGAAGTTGGACATGTTCAACTTTGGTAGCTAGAAGCGGCGACTAAAGATCACGTGACCTCTGGCTATGCTGCTATTCGCCACTCGCCAGTTTGTTTTTTTGTACCTTTTGTAGTTCTTTGCGGTAGGTATCCCGTAAACTTTTATTTTTTTTTATTGAATCAAAGGAACTGGGTATTTCTGAAATTTTTAACTGTCGTAATAATTTGTTAATTGACACATCTTTTAAATTTCGGTTTAAGTATACTTTAGAACTAACGTCCCACAAACACGGATAATTTTGAAAAATGTCTAAAAAAGAAATAATTTTCTTTGCAGTCCACTTTACCTCGGACATTACTACTAACTTAAAAACATTTTTAATAACCTTTTTACAAAAAAACTACCTGCAGAATGTAATTAGAATTACTCGCTGCTGATTAAAAGTGATAGTGGTCAGATTGCGCTGCCGGCTGGTGCCAGCAGTCACGTGATCTTTAGTCGCTGCATCTAGCTACCAAAGTTGAACATGCCCAACTTCGCCAGCGCTGATAAATAATCGCCGGTTTCTAAACGCCAGCGGCGAATTGTGTGATCACATTGAGCTGATCGACGGCTTCTTACCAGTCGCTGGTAAGAATCCTAATGTGACCCGCGCTTAACAGAAAGAGAAAGTTGATAAGAGATAAGGAACTTAAATCTGGATGTAATCAAAAATGTTCTCGTAAATGTCACGATAAATTAAGTCGCAATACGAAATATTCCATATTCAATAAATTTAGGGCAATAGGTGCTGGTACAACCAGCAGGTTGAATTTGTGAGTAAGTGCGCTATAAGGGTTCTCAAGAAACAAATTAAGGCTTCCAGCATTGCTAATTCAAGACGCGAGTGGTCATTCGTTTGTTGTAGAAGGCACTAAATATCAAATTTGTAAAACCATGTTTTTAGATGCATTGGCATCTAAAGTGAGGCATAGGTTAAAACGATTTACAAGAAGATGGGTTTGCAGGTTTCCTTGCCCTGATTTAAGCGATAATCGGGAAATGAAGCAATTGGTTAGGTTACACATAACTGGGATACCTTATGTTGATTCTCATTATGTCAAAGAAAAATTTACAAAGAAGTACTTTGAGGAGCAGCTTACTTTCAGCAAACTTTACAAACTTTATGTAGATTGGATGAAAGACAATCGTCTCACGCAATCTCTGTCAACAAAACGCCAATATCGAAAAATTTTCTACAATGAATATAATATAGATTTTTTTAAACCCAAGAAAGATCAATGTCCTACATGTCCTTTGTACAATATTGCTTAAATTGAGGAAAGAAATGTAAAGGAAATGGAACGTGCTTGTCATCTTGCCAATTTGTAAATTTGTTTTAAGACATGTAAGGGGCCGTCCTTTAATCACGTGAGGTTTTTTATGCCAATTTTTTACCCTTTTTTTTAACTTTTTTTTTACCTTTGGTGATACATCGTGAGGTTTTAGGCTACCCCTACCCCCCCTAACCAATATCACGTGTATTTAAAAAAAAAATTTCTTTAAGTAGAAACGGCGAGACAAAAGGCCGCGGGCAGCAGGGCGACGAGTGGCATCGCAAGGTCCAGCGCCGGAAGCTAGCTGAGAGCTAAATATTGTTGGTACGTTGCTTTTTAGGCATAAATTTGCTAGCTCGGGATTTCACGGGGTCGCAAAAAAAATACACGTGATTGTCACAGCATCCTCTCCCCCCCTCATTGTGATCAATCGTGATGTTATTCTAACTCTCCCCCCCCCCTGTTAGAACCTCACGTGATTAAAGGACAACCCCCTAAGTAGTAAGTATGGATAAATCGGAAGCAAACAATTCCAGTAAAATTCGTCAGATACGGAATAACTCTTATGTTCTTGTATCCATAAATATAATTTCATTTTTTTATTACTGTATTGTATTTTATTTTATTTTTTTATTATTTTATTTTATTTTGATTTTCAAATTTTTAAGAAAATAAAGATAATTATTTTATTAAAAATTAGCCAATGCGTTTAAATACATACTTATAACCAGTTCTGGATCAAAATTACATTATTACAACTTTGATCACCATCGAGCTTCACCACCAGGGCTGAATATTGTTACTAAAATATCATTGTAATTGTATATTATTAAAGTAACGTCACAGTCAAATAATTTGTAATTCTTTAACAATTTCGACAGGAAGAAATTCGAGACTATCATCACTGGATTTCTGGGAAATTTTTATTTAAAAAAACATTGGTTATCGAATACTTTTTGACTATTTATTTATACGAATAGTACTTACAGTACAGCTTTGCTTATCCGGACACACTTTAATCTGGACACTCCAGTAATCCGGACACTTCTGTTCTTCAGACAGTTTTTTGTTTTTTACCTCTGCAATTAGTAACCTTTTATAAGACTAAATTATGACATCACTGCACACGTTTATTAAAGAGGATTAAAATGATTCTAAGATGAGAGTCAAAAATGTCTTCAAAATAAAGCATAATGATGCAATAGAAGCTTTTTCAACATGCATCCAATTGGCTGAGGAAATTAATCTGTTATCACAGGATCTACTTATATTAAGAAGAATTAAAAATATGGCCCAAGATTTGGTAGTAAAGAAAGAATTAATCCAATTAAAAATTAATTGCTTCTTTAAAAAAATCAAAGTATGACTATTTGATGAAAGTTTTATTTTTACTTTTTTGTTTGTTAATTTTATTTAGTTTAGTTTTATTAATGTAAACTATATATCGTAAAATAAAATGATTCAATAGGTAATACATATCAAAGGTTTTTATTCAATAAAATAAGTTTTAAAAAATATCTCGCTAATCCGGAAAACTCGGTTATCCGAACAAACTCAAAACTATATCTGTCCGGAATAACTAGGCTGCACTGTACTTTGAAAATGCAAAATCTCAAATATCACTAGATTTGTAATTCGATGACGATTTTCGGAAAAATAGTTATTACCGAAAATCATCATCAAAACAACACTTCATTATTCATTCAACAACACACATTAAAATTGAATTTATCCAATACCTGCAAGTAAAATAACTTTTACATTGACATTTTCAAACGTCAAAGTGGACTTTTATCCACTAGTGAGCCAAAGTGATTTTCGCTCACTAGTGAGTTTTGTTTATTTTATTTTATTTATTTTATTAAAACTCAACGAGAAGTCTAGAGTGTCAAATTGATTACTGTCACAAGCAAGCAATATAATGCAAAACAAAATTATATAATGTAATTTCAAATTTTATTTGATTTTGAAATTTTAATTTTACTTGCAGGTTTTGGATAAAATGTTATATGCAACTCTTGAGTAAAGATATTTGTATCCACTTACGGAAGATAGCACACGAGGCAACGCCGAGTGTGCTAAACTTTCCGTTCGTGGATAAAATGTATCTTTACTCACTAGTCCCATAAATAACTATTTAATGACTAGTCCGGTCATAATTAGTAATTGTAATAAAATAAAAGAGACGTCGTTCTTTTCGTTATTACTTTTATTGTTTTGACAGTAACCATCTATGGTAACTATGTAATCAACAAATTGACAAACTTGATTTTTGTTCATTTTAAAAATGTTGTTCAACAATGTTTTTAAATTTCGATTTTTTACGATTTTCGGTAAAATTTAATACCATACTTGTCAGGAAAATGTCTCACTTTACTCGGAGCTTTAAAATACTTGGCACAAAGTGCCTCGTATTTCAACATTGCTCCTCGTCAGTAATGTATTATTTTCCTGACTTTTAGGTAAATAACTAATTTACATAAAAGTCAGAAAAATGACAAATTACTGACGAGGAGCAATTTTGAAATACAAGACACTTTATGCCGAGTATTTTAGAGCTTCGAGTAAAGTGAGACATTTTCCTGATATATTTAGTATAAATTTTTCTGAAAATCGTAAAAAATCATCATTTTGAAACACTAATTGAACAACATTTTAAAATTGACAAAAATCAAGTTGTTGAATTCATAGTTACAAACAATACAATAATTACAATTACTAATTATTATTATTATTACCGGACTAGTCAAGGAAATTCAATTTACCTGCTCGTAGATCAGCCTTTGTCGCCGATTGTATCTCCTATACATCCTTAAATTTTTGTACTTTAATGTTAACCGCCAATAAACTTTGGTAATAATATATCTAATAATCACGAAATTAATAATGGTGCGTAATTAATTTGGATCACTGTGTGAACAAGTTAAATAAAAGTGGCTTAAACAAGCAAGGTTCCGTTTTTAAAAACTTCCAATCTTGTGCCCAAATTAAGAGTGCAAAAGTAGTTGACTAAAATAAATAATTTCTGTAGAAGAGTGTATTTTGATTTTTATTTTTATTTATATCCCACCTTGTCGGCTTACAAGGAAAACACACTAAGTCAAAAATGTTAGAATTGAGAAAATCAAGTTAGAAGTTTTTATTTGTGTATGATTTGTGGGTTAGTGAAAAACTTAAAACTGTAATTTTAGTTTAACCTGAAATTTCATGACTTCAAGGATTTTACCAGTCAATAGAATGGAAGTAAATATATAAGATAGTGTCAATAAGTCAAAAGTGAAAACAGTGACTTATGCCCGTATTCACCAACTACAAATAGCACTATTTGTCTAATAAAAACAAAATTTTGCATTGTTTTGCATTGTAAAATGTCATTTTATTCGACAAATAGTGCTATTTGTAGTTGGTGAATACGGGCATTGGTATGTTTTCCTTGTAAGCCGACGACCTACAATTCGTCACAATACGCAGTATAATAATATCTTAATATAATTATTACATATTTATGATCTGTTAATATTTGATTTTATATTATATTAGCGAACTTGGTCTAATTTTGTTTTGGCTTGCACAGGCATAAACAGAATTTTAAATAAAAACGGAACCTGTTTTGTATTTTTGATAACTCGATTTGTTATTATAGTTATTGTTCTCGTTCGCATTCGCATATATGATATTATAACTTTTTATATTTTTTTCAGACGAAGAAAGCGGGAAAGGCATTAAGTTCATCTACAAGTAATACCACAAATTCTGTAACGACAACTCAGTCGAAAACTTGTTCTACTTTAACATCCACTTCATCTGCAAGACCAATATCGGTGTTGAAGCCACGTGCTGCAATTGTTACAATTTCAAATCGAGGTACAGCTCCACGTTTGGCAGCACAAGGAGAAAGAAACTCTGCTGCTCAATTAACGTCTAATACAAAAAATACTCTTTCATATACTACTGCTGTTGTAACAACATCGAGGTCAACATCAAAAATTATTACTGCAACAGCTTCACAAACATTTGCTGCTAAATTGACAGAAACTACTTCTTCAAGCCAAGTACCAGTTTCCACATCTCACACGCAATCTCATAAAACTAGAGCAGCTCAATCTTCTAATATTGTGCAATCAAATATTCTTCCCACAATTCCTACTTCAATCCAACAAGGGCACACTCAAAATTCTCCAAAGCATCATCGTCTAACATCCACTGCTTTGGTAACATCCAATATGCAACATTTTCAAGCACCTGGTAAACATCCTCCATTTAGTAATAGCTCTAGTAGCACCTCATCGCATTTGTCTAACATATCCAGCAGTACTGACGACAACATCCAAATTGTATCTAGACAAACTCATACTCCACCCACAAGCAGTCAGCCAAATTTAATTCCATCCATTTCTTCGCATAATGAATTAAGTTCTTCAATTTCAATGAATAAAGGTGGAACTCAAGAATATTCACTTTTTAATTCCATGTTGCAACAACCCACATGGAAACAAGAAAACGATTCTTTGAAACCAATTAATTTTGCAGCTATAACTGGTGGAAATACTTCTCACTCCCCTGCCACAACTACATTTGCAGAAAATGATCGTCCAATGCAGGTCGATGCATCGAAAGCGCCTGGTTATAGAGGTACAACAATGTGCTCTCCTGTTTCATCAAAAACTGCAAGTTTGACGCCTCCTAGTTTACCAATTGTGGCAGTGTCGTCTTATTCGGGTTATCAAGAACAACATAAAAATCAGCAATTACCACCAATTGGTACACTTTTACATAATAGAAATTCTGTGCCATCAAATCCATCTGATATTTCTCATAATTTATACTTTGCTGGAGGCGATATAGGAAGTTCACGTTCAATAGCTCATCTAGTACATTCCGAAACCAATTTATACAAAACAGGATCGACTGGTTTCCAAGAAGTTTCAGCTGCTAATATGCTAAATATGCCAGTATCTGATAGTCAACAACATATATTACCTTATCAAACGAATCCCATTCAACATCTTGCCTATTCCCAACCTCCTCAACAACAACAAACATCACAAATAGGTTCCACATCTGTTAGTATGTCGAGACTAAATCCTAAAGCTCCAGATTTTTCTGCTCATTTTATGTCAAATAAACAACCAATGTTTAATTATCCCTTAGCTAGTAATCCAAGTAATAGCAATCTACACAATTTAGGAAAATCAATAAACAGCTTTCACAGAGCCGCTACTAGTGTAGCACACCCACGTTTACCAACTATATTACCTATAACTTCACCTTTTGTTGGCAATCAAGCAGACTTGATTAGCGGAATGGCTGGTATGACTCTTCATAATATTGCTCGAGCTGCTGGCGGAGAGATTCTAGAAAATACTGGTGATCTTGGAAATGTTAATGGATCTCCGGCTATGTCCCCAAATTTGCAAGTCCCTCATGGTTTACATCCAAACGAAGGGCATTATATAGAAGATCGTAAGCAACCTCCTCAGCCGATTGGAACTGAACGAACACGAAAGACGCAGAATCCTAACATGGAAAATTGGATGAGTGATTCAAAAGGAATTGTTCGAGGCCAATGGGTGGGTAATGCAAATTTGGATAGATTTCAACATCCTGCAAGAAGTCAATTAGAACCTGATTATATTTCACACACCATGGACTCTTTCCAGGTACTTAAATGATTTAAATTATATTTTTTTATTTAAATTATAATAGTAGGGAGGGATCGCACAGATATATGAAAACCACGGTTAATCGAGACACTTTATGTAACGAATTACATACATACATATAGACGTAATCACGAAAAATGAAGCTTGTGCAATTTTCGATGTGTCAAAACTGAAACAATTACGACACATTAATATACGTGTGTCTTTTTGCATCTGTGTTGTTGATTAAAAATTTGGGATTCAGATGGTTGTGACGTAAGCTTCATTATTCGTGATGACTACTATATTAAGATACCTATTCATTTCACTTCGTAATGTTTGTAGTTGTCGCACTTTTAATTTTTATAGACTTACCTATATGTGACATGAACACACTCTTTCGTACTTGTATTTGTAGATTATTTTGAGGTAGATTATTTAACTAATTAATTAATTATTCTAATGCCCGTATTCACCAACTACCAATAGCACTATTTGTCGAATAAAAACAAGATTTTGCCTTGTAATAATGTCATTTTATTCGACAAATAGTGCTATTTGTAGTTGGTGAATATGGGCATTATTCACATTTACTGACGTTATTCATTATTCAAATTTGTCTTGGTTGCTATGTATCGTCAACGTATAAATGTAACAAAACTAACAACAAAAAACATCTACGAATTGTATACGGCAAAAGTACAACGTGAAATGAATACTCTTATTATGTGTACTACAATGATATATACTTTTGTGTGTACATTTTCATGTTATAACGTTATCAGGACTTAAAATATGAAGTAATTTTGTTTTTTGTGGTTTGAAATGATTTTTCTTACTGTAGTTCTAATTTTTCTCAAATTCATGACGCCATAAAAGTCAAAATTTACTGTATGTACTTAAATAAAAAGTTATAAGAAATGGATTGCTTAATTTTTGAATGGTTCTGAGGAACTAACGTATAGTTATTCTTGTTGGTTAACGTAATTTTTAATTACAATTTAGCATGGAATGCCAATTGAAAATCCTCATAATTATCCTGGTGGTGCTTATCCAACTTACCTTTTACATCAACAACAGCAACATCAACCTCAACACCATCCACAACAACAATTGCCTGGTATGCGTGCACATGATTTTATTCCAAGTGAACCTCAGTGGGAAGGACCTCGTTCTAATATGACCGAATTGCCAGATAAACCACACGTACGTATAAATATTTGTATAAAATTTAAATAGGTATTATTAATTGTTATATTTTAGGGTTGGACAAAGTGGAACCAGTAATTTTATGAATCTAGACAATTTTGGTACTATAAGCGTTTTTGAGTCCATTTATCTTGAAATTAGCTTTCTATCTTTGTCATATTTGGGATACAAGTTTTATAGTAGCATTTCATTGTAGTTATGTTCATATTTTGTACCCAATAATATATACTACTACTACTACTATTATTATTATCATTATTATTATTATAACTCACACACAAAGTAATGTCGCTCCATCTACCCAAGCTAACAACTGGAGTTATTGAAAATGATATTGGAAAATATTTTCTGACGTATATTACCTGTTGGGATTATCCTTCTTGTAGTACATATTTGCATGTCTCATTTGTTTTGATAACCGCTTATAGTTTAATATTACTGTGACTACGTTACTCGTTTAAGTTTTATAGTAATTTTTTCGATATGATGAAAATCAGCTTCAATAGTGGCAAATAAGTTGAGCTGATCCAATTCAAGTTAGACATATACATTTTTTTTAAACTATATAATGTAGTAGTTGTGCAGTGGTTTTAAGGGATTGGCGATAAGGTCAAATGATGATAAATACGTGATTTTAATATTTGTTCTCTATTTATATAATTTGTTTCTTTATTACTTGTATAATTGTAGTGTTTGATATGCGGCACATTTAAATTGCGCATAGCATAAACGCTCCATGGGTATCGCTGACTCCCATTAATCTGTAGGGTTATATTATAATTAATTATACGGATTATGTAATATTGCTTGTACATGAAGACTTAAAATATATCTTTATGCACTGTAATTTCTTTTATTTTTCTATTGCAATGGTTCTGTTAATGGCAGTTTGTATACTTTAAAGATAATTTTGTTAACGGGTGTGTAAAATGTAAATAAATATTATCAGATGTTGGTAATTCTATTCCACTTCAATAATCGAATAAATGTTGTAGGCTTGTTGATTTCTTCAAAAGACTTTGTACAGTAGAGCCCGTTTATAGGAATCACAGTTAATATTATCATTCGGATATTATTATCACTTTTGCGAGGAACGGGTCGAACGTATACGATGACAAACACACAAAAAACATCGCTTATAGTAATCATAAATTCTGTTTATATTATCAAATTATTCTTAGGGGAATCATGATCAGCTGTTCGCGACATTGGTTTTAAATTGTAAATAATTTCTACAATTTTCATTTTTATGCTTTAAAATTTTGTACCGTGGTATAAAATAATAAACACTATAAGCGTACAACTTTATTTTTAAAAAATTAATTTTTAAAATTTATATTTTTGAATTTGTAATTTATTTCTATGTAGGCTGGAACATAAGTACTTCTTGAGTAATCCATAATTATTACAAGACCGACTTATCTATATTAACAACATGAGATGAAAGTAAAATTTTAATATTATTCGAATTTCAAATTTAAATTCGTGATTGTACGGTGCTGCCATAATTTTTACGTGACCGTTTTGCATAGTTATGCATTTCCAATAATTTTTGTGCTACGAATACTTCCTAGACTTGCTACGTCGACTTTGCAATATTGCAAACGCAATGTTGCAATAGACACTTGCATTTACTCTTATCAGTCTGGCAAATTGTATCTTATGAAATTGTATTGCTTTGGTGAATTTATTGTTTGAATGCGATGATAGGATTTAATTGTTTCTAGTGTAATTTAGTGAATTAGTTTTTTTTCAAGTGTTTTGGTTTTTTACTTTCCGAACTCCTTAGTAAGGAAAGTATTGTAATCTGAAATTGAAAAAAAAAATTGACCCCCAATTTTTTCATAAAATTTTTATGTTTTGAGGTTCCCTTAAACCATTTCTACAATTTTTGAAAAATGTCTGTATGTGTGGCCGTATACGTTGTACTTTGCGAGATCCTCCATATAGAAAATGAGCGGCGTTGTGAGATCCTTTTTCGTTGTGAGATCCAATGGGGTGGATCTCATAACGTTTTCAATAGAAATCTGTAGATTGGGTGGCCTACAACACTATAACATTGTTTTTGGCCGGATCTCATTTCGTACTTTTCATACATACCATGTGTGTTTGATTGTATGTTAGGAACTCTGTATTTTCTAATTTGTGTTTGGTGCATTCAATTACTTAGCATCGTGCGAGATCCACATAGTTGGCATCGTCGCATGGATCATGGATGTGTTCTTTCTACGTGCAAAGCACTTTATTAGATCCTATACATTTTATTTATAGATACATATTTACTTTCTGTAAAGGTAAATTCAGCAAAATAGAAAAAGCGCGGGAAAGTAGCCAAGTTTACTTTACGAAATATGTAAGTACTTCAAGAATATTCGAAATATATTTTTCATTTAGAAAAATAATAATGTAAATTGAATTTTTACACATTTTAAGGCTTATCCCTAAGAAATTCTTTTAATTATTGTTATATTAAAAATAGTACATTGTAATAAGTTAATTTGGTAGAAAAATGTTCTTATTCTTTATGTAATAAAACGATTTCTAGTCCTGACGAGGTCCACAGCAAAGTTGGGCGTCGACGTTTACATATTAGTTTAATTAAAAAAGTTCCAAATTCTCGATAAAAATATTTAAAAAAATAATAAAAATATATAAAATTAATATTGTAAATGTTTTGAAATAAATTTTCGTTATTGGGCTTTGTTTCTAAGCAAAAATCAGTCGACAGTTTAGCGGTAAAATTTTGAAAACCCTACACATCTTTTGATAGGTGTTCTAGATACTTCATGTGCAAGATTTAATCGCGATAATTTTTTAAATACATCTTTCTTCTAAAAACATAAAACCTAAAAAAGTATAATTTACATATGTATTGGAAATTTCAGTCATGTCCAAATAGGATGTTGCTCGGAGCAATTAAAACTATACTTATTTTAAATTTATGTTAATTGTTATCAGACATTCGTATTATCGTATTGCTTTGGAATTACTAACTGCATTTTTTCGAAAGACTGTAACAGATAAACTGAATTTAATTACTATAATATAATCAATCAAATTAAAATTATTCAATAAACCAAAAAAGTGCTGTGGCTCCAGTCGTTTGACTCAAGCCACAACACTTTTTTTTATTTATCAAAGAACAGTCGATTTTGATAAATTAAATAGAAAACTTTTTGAATATTTACATTTTGATATTAACTTTTAAAATTATTCAATAATTGTAAAAATTTCCAGACTAAACTTGCTGTTCAGCCAGTGCTAGATACGTATTTTAAAAGCATATTCTATGTATTTACTGGAAAATACTTACATTAGTATTTTAGTATTCCAAATACTAATTTTATTGAAATTTTATAATTTTAATTAAATGTAGACAACAATAGATAGAAAACTGTATTAATACAGCATGTAGGTACTAATAGTTTATTTTCAAATGAGTCTATAAGTTGATAAGTAGCCCAAAAAATTTGAAAATCAATGCATAGTTTGTTTCAATTTAAATGGAATTATTAAAGAAATTAAAAAAGTCATCAAATTACTTTGATATAAGAACGTATAAACTTTTCCGCAAAAACATAATAATGCTAATATCAAAGTAATTTGATATATGACTTTTTTTAATTCCATTTAAATTGAAACAAACTATGTATACATACAAATAAAATGTTAATATCCAGTGAAGAGTTCTAAGACAATTTTTGATGTTCTTAAATCGAGCAACATTTTGAAAAACCGTTGTATATAAATTTTTGGAAACTGCTAATAAATCGAAAAAGATAACATTATGAGATCCTATCATGTTACTGTCTCCACAGCTTGCAAATTGTTGCATAGAAAACGTTTTGATGATTAGTTTATTTTAGTTTCTGAATTATTTTATTTTCCGAAAATCGTTATCGAAACAATATTTTCCAAAAATGCTTTTCCATGCTTATGTGCGGGCAAGGAAATTGAAATTGCCTGACTAGATGGTAATAATAATTAGTAATTGTATTGTTTGTAACTATGGATTCAAGAAATTGTCAAACTTGTTTTTTGCTCATTTTAAAAATGTTGTTCATTTGTGTTTCAAAATATTGATTTTTTACGATTTTCGAATAATTTAATACAAACCATGTCAGGAAAATGTCTCGCTTTACTCAGAGCTATAAAATACTTGGCACAAAGTGTCTCGTATTTCAACATTACTCCTCCTCAGTAATTTATCATTATCCTGATTGTTATGAAATAACTATATTATATTATTTATTTAATATAATGACAATAAAAATCTCTCAGATTGTGCATAAATAGTTTTAAACTAAAATTAATTAACACAATTAAGGTAAAGAGCGTTAGACACATCATGTACTGCAGCTTCTTCGACTTCCTAGCCATCACACCATGACATGTATTTCTGACTCGTTAGTCGTCATCAGTATCGCATACTTGGTATAATCACTTAATTAAGGTGCTGTAAGTTGTACCCAATTAAGTGATTACAACAAGTATGCGATACTGACGACAACTAACGAGTCAGAAACACATGTCATGGTGTGATGGCTAGGAAGTCGAAGAAACAGTACATAGTATGTCTATCGCTGTTTACTTTAATTGTGTTCATTAATTTTAATTTAATATAATAATTATTTTAGAACAATTGAAAATTTAAGTGTTCTATGAAAATAGTAATTTTTAATTGATATAGGTATTTATTTATGTATATTATATAGATACGGTTACTACCAGGGCCTATTTTACCATTAGGCGCATTAGGCATGGGGCCAAGGGCCCAATAGCCGGAAGGGCTCTAAAAGAGAGAACATAAAATGATAAAATAACCCAAAAATTGGGTCTTAGATGCTATTAGTTGCACTCGAATATAAGAGGCCCGAAAATTTGCTAGAGCCTAAAGGCCCCAAAGAGTTAAAAATAGACCCTGGTTACTACAGAAAATATCCAGACACTCCTCTGTTAACAATGTAAATTGCACATTTTGAATCCGTTTTTTAACATACAGGGTGCTGAATGAGTTAGCAGAACATAGGAAATTAACATGTAAATAAAAACTTATTTATGCAAATTCCTGCTTTCCTAATTATTTTAGAAAAAAAATGCAGAAATATAAACTACGAATGATAAGGTCATTAGATTTATCTAGCTTTTACTTAAAAAGTCAAAAAATGCATTTGAAATTGTTAAAAGTTTCATTTATCATTTCCAAGGTAATTATTTTTGAAAATAAAAATTAAATTGAATTTATTACATGGCCGGTCCGATAAATGAAAAATGAAAAAATAACGCCCAAGTAAGACCTAAGCCAGGCTTGACCATACCAAATTAGGTCGTAATTGGTTAGATGGTTCAGGAATAAACCGAGAGACAAAATCTGACGACTGACAGACCAACATAGAAAAAATTTTTTTTGCAGATCTTGACGTTTCCTGAACAGGGTAGTCTCAAAAATTTTGTTTCTATTACCATACCTCCAATTTTTTTAATTAAAGGTAATAAAAAAATGTTTTCCTATCAGTAATAATATATTTTATTGGTGGTAACGAATTGATATCATCCGTTACAGACACAACAGTGTCTTTTTTGAAGAGAGCTCTACCTACTCAATAAACCTACGAATTTCCATCAGAAAATAAATCTAAACAACGGCAACATTGTACGGATCTCATAATGTCACAACTATATGTAAAGCTGATACATTGGGATCTCGTTAAGTTATGGGTAAGAAATTTAAAACAAACACACGTCGGAGCTCATAACGATAGCTGGTAGATTTTCTATAGTTCAAGTATGTTGGAGTATGTAATTGTATATTGACATCAGAAATAAGTTTTAAGTTTTCTTTTTTTTTCTCATGTAAAACAATCAATAGTAAGTGGCGGATCTCGTACAGACGTACTCAACATGTGGATCTCACAGAGTATAACGTGCACGTATAGATGTATGGGTGTGTGTGTGTATGTATGTCTGTGAACACGATAGCAACCAAACGAAATAACAAAATCACTCCAAATTTTAAATTTAAGTTTTTATCTGTTGTGGCACGAAGCCTATTGAAAATGGATAAAATCGTATGGGGGGAACGGGGGGTTTACTTGAAGCGATAAAACATAATCCATTATAACTCCGAAACGCAATGAAATAGGTAAAAGTTTATTAAGACAAAAATTATCCATATCAAATTACCTACAACTTTTGTGTTATAAAATTTTTTCTAAAAATTTTTTTTTATTTTTTTTTTATTTATTTATTTTTTTTTTTTATTTTTTTTTTCTATTCTATATATAAATAATATTCGGAAAGTTATGTGATGGCCACATCCGATTTTTTAAAGTGTTTTAGTGTCTTATAAGTTATAACGAAGTAGCCTTAGTTTTTTTTTACAGATTTTCGAGTTTCAGAATCGAAATTTTTCAATATGCCTAATTTACTGTTAAGTTTAAAAAGAAGAAGCATGAAAAATCGAATGAAGCAAGCTCGTGCTATGTAAATTGTTTTTTTAAGTTTTAATTAATTATTATAAATGTTTTCAGTGCTGCTGTAAAAAGATGCAACCAATTATGTAGTACATTTCCGGCGTAAGTACCTATACTATTTAATTTTAATTACGAGTAGATTTTAATAATCCAAACTATACATTTTGAATAACGAATACAAAATGAAAAACTAAGATATTTCGCTACGACTTCTGATTTTTTTAATAAATAAGTAATGCAAAAATTATGTCGATAGCAAAAAGCATTTTCTAAATATGCCACTGAATCGGTTACTTTTAAAATTGGCAAATCAGCGGGGAAAAATAGCAATTTGGTGCATTTATAAAGTAATACTTTTTATTTTTAGACAAATGATGGTGGACCACGAAGAGGTTGTTTGTGATTTGACTAATCTTGAAATTCCCACACAACAAATTATTGTAACATCTGAAGAAATTATTGCAGGGAATTGTTTCATGGATATAAACGAACAAGACATTCTAGTGGAAAATACAGTAGCAATTATAGATGAATCGGGCGAATGTTCACCAGCAAATTCTTTCATGGATGAAGAAAATAACGAAGTAGTTATGAAGTAATTTAATTTGTAATAAAATTAATTAAATTTCCATTTTAATTTTTACATAAATTTTAGAGAAACACCGATAAAACAAGATGCTATTGATGGAAGGAGAATTATTAATGTCAAACATTTATTTAGTCAAATTTGTAATGCAGAAAAACACGAAACTTTCGATTGTACCATTGCCAATATGATAGTGGTGAAAGAACAAAGATTTGGTTTACGTTCCAAATTTACTCTCCAATGCCAAATTATTAAAATCGTCGACAAAGAAGAACCAACCGAAGAAACCATGAATATTAATCAAGCTGCTCTTTTTGGAGCCATATCGACTGGCATTGGATATTCACAATGCGATGAACTTCTATCTACAATGAATATTCCGTTTATGTCTTCGAGCACATATCAGGAAAAACAACAGGAGATATCGACGCTATTACATGACACCGTATTATCTGTTATAATCGAAGCAGGAAAAGAAGAATACAAACTAGAATTGGGTGATGTTGATGAAGACGGAATAGGTAATATAACAGTAATTGCAGATGGAGCTTGGTCAAAGCGTTCGTATAATGTCAATTACAATGCGTCGTCTGGTGTGGTAACGTTTATAAGTTGAATTTTATTTTATATAAATCTCTTTATTATTTATTTTCATTAGGCCTGTATCATTAGAGAACGAACTGGAAAGATATTGTTTTTGGGTGTACGTAATAAATACTGTTCAATTTGTGCATATAACGAAAGTAAAAATGTAAGCAAAGAACATATTTGTTTCAAAAATTGGACTGGAGCTTCGACAGCTATGGAAAGCGACATAATCGTAGAGGGTTTCAAACAGAGCATAGAAATGCATCGACTAAGATATATACGTTTGGTTGGAGATGGAGATTCGAGCGTTTCCAATAAATTAATCCAAGCGAAACCATATGGTAATCTACGTGTTGAGAAAGTTGAATGTAGGAATCATTTGTACAGAAATTGTTTTCATCGATTGCAAAAATTGGATGGTATTCACCTGCTTACTATTAATATATTACAAATTATTCTTTTTTTCTTTTTCAGAAAGAACAGCAAGTAAATTTAATAGTAAGAAGATTCCGAAGAACTTGAGAAAGCATGTAGTCAATTTTGTAACAAGAATCATAAAAGATATTAAAGTGGCAGTGAAATACAGAAATAATGAAGAAACGGAACTTAACACAAAAATTTCTGCATTACAAGATGATATTAAGAATGTCCCGTCACATGTTTTTGGGGAACATAAAAATTGTGCACAAATTGGATATTTTAAATGTGAACCTCAAGATGATGAACTAAATTATGTTCCCAGCATGACCGAATGTGGATTGTATAATGATATTTTGGCTGAATTACATAATATTACATGAATTACTTTTATTAATTAAATTATTAGCTCTTGAAAATAATATAATTATAATTATCAATATTGAGCTATAAGACACGAAATAAAACAAGCTTTCGAAAAATAATTTTTTCTTTTTCAAGTTTAATATGAATGAAAAAAACGGTAATTGTCATTTTTTGTTTTTTCATTCATATTAAACTTGAAAAAGAAAAAATTATTTTTCGAAAGCTCGTTTAAACTTGTGTTTTATTTCGTGTCTTATAGCTCAATATTGATAATTATAATTATATGAATTACTTTTATTTGCGACTATACTTAAAATTTAAAAAATTGGTAATGTAATATTTTTTAATAAAAATTAAACCCTTGAATTTAATAATTGTTTTGCCACTTGTAATTTGTGATGCAATTTGAAATAACAAATGCACGTAATGTTCACGTGATTCTTATGGCATTCCTCTCTTATCTTATCTCTGAAATATGACGTTTCAAAAATGTAACAAGAAACAATGTTCTCTATCTGATACAGTTTTTATTTTGGTTGCAAAAAGAAATCTGCATTAATTTCTTATTTTATAGTACATAATGATTACGTACGGTGGCGCTGTCAATCATTGAGAAGATTTCATAAAGACAGACGTAAGGGGGCTGTTTGTTTTGATTTTAAAAAGTCACGTTCTACCAGGCCCGTAGCCAGGATTTTATTTCGGGGGGGGCACTCATAAAAAAAATTTTTTTTGGGGGTTCCCCTTTCGAGAATTTTTCCGAAAAAAAAAATTTTTGTTCCCACTTTAAAAATATATCTATTTACCTATTTTATTTTCAAAATTTTTTTTGCTTTTGAACATTTCGGGGGGGGGGGGCACGTGCCCCCAGGTGCCCCCCCCCTGGCTACGGGCTTGCGTTCTACTGTAGCCCCTTAATGTTAAACAAACGGGAGCTTTGGATTGGTAGATCAGCAGAAATATGGCTTTTAATTGGAGCATTTGTTAACATTACGTTAACATGATTCTGACAGGGCAGTTATATTGGAGTTTGACGGAAACTCATTATAGGTTGTTGCTTAACTCACGATCTCTTTGGATCTTAGATCGTATCAAATGACAATGTGTTTTGTTCTAGGTTTTCATGTATTTTATTTTGTTTATAATAAATAAATTTCTGACGTAGGCGATAAAAGTCGCTGAAAGCTTAAAAATATAATTTCATTATATTATTGAATTTAACTTGTTATTTAAAGTTTTATTGTTTATTATAATTATATGATATAGTTATTATTTATTTAATAGCATTACATTCTAGTTAGAATATAGCTGTCCTTTTGGACTTACAAAATCCATTCATTGAGGTGGATTAATTTACAATTAATTAATTAAAGGTCCCGTTGTGTCTTCGCATCTTGTACTATTCTTCTCCAGGCTGCACGTTCCATAACCTTTTGCCTCCATTCTCTTTCTCCCATCTTCTCAAGATCTTCCTCCACTTCATCGTTCCACCTTAGTTTAGGTCTTCCTCTGGATCGTTCTTTATTGGGTTTCCGTATTTCTTATTTCCTCGTTATCCGCTGTCATCACATGTCCCCACTTTCAGCCTTGATATACCTCACAACGTCTTCGCCATTCATTTCTTCGAGAAGTTCGGAGTTTGTTCTAATTCGGTATTCTCCATTAACTCTTTTAAAGCCCAGTATCGTTCTTTCTCATACACTCGAAACTCATCTTCCTCCTTTTTTGTCATACATATAACCTCAGCTGCATAGGTAATTACAGGTCTTATCAATGCCTTGTATATATTTATTTTAGATCTCTTTGAAATTGTTTGTTTGCGTAATACGCTCTATTGCCCGCCTGTATCTTGGCTTTAACTTCCGCATTTCTGTTGTTCTTGTAATTAATTGTTACACCAAGATCCCTGTTATGTGTGTTTTTGTCACGGGAATTCCCAGCAGAACCCAACATAAACAATGTTGACAATGTATTGGGAAACACCAACAAATCCCAACATAATTCCCAACAAAAACAATACTATATGTTGGGAAAACCTAGTAAATTCCAACATAAATATTCCCTTCAATATTACAAGTTAAATCAAATAATAAAATGGTTATTTTATTTGAGCTTTCAGTGATGGTTATTGCTTTCGATATTATTTCTAACGAAAGCGGTAAAGTGCCAGTGCCAATAAAATATGGGGAGTGTAACGTAATTAATAATGGCAATGGTAAATATTTTTTGAATTGTCCAACTATAAGGTACAGCGAACTTCTCTAAGTTAAGGTTACAGACGTCCCGCGACTTTGTCGGGACAGTCCTTTCTTTTGTACTGCTGTCCCGATTATTTTTTATGCAAGCTGGGATGCAAAAATGTCCCGATTTTCAGAATTCCTGAAAAGTAAAAATATTTATTCATGTAACTAATTAATTTACTAAATATAAGCACTTTTGCACCTACAATGAACACAAAAAGTATTCGTACACTCCATGTTAGCAATGTAAATTGTACGTTTTGAAAACCTTTTTTGTCATATAAAAAGTCACTTTTACAGCAAAACTTAATAGACATATTTTGTTAAAAATTTAATTCTCTTCATTTTTGTTTATATACATTTTTCTATTTTGAATCACCGTTTTCAAGATACAGTGACTTAAAAGAATCTCTGTAAAAAATTTAATAAAATACCTATAAGAGTAAAGTTAATTTTATTAAAATTTTTACAGAGGTTTTTTTAAATCACTGTATCTCAGAGACGGTGCGACAAAATAGAAAAATGTATATAAACAAAAATGAATAGAATGAAATTTTCAACAAAAAATGTTTAATAAGTTTTGCTGTAGTTTTTGCTTTTATATGGGAAAACTTGTCTTCAAAATGCACAATTTTCATTGCTGGCATAATTTTGGGTATGTCCTGATTTCACGATTGTAAACGATGGTAACTTTACCTAAGTCGAACCTCCATTGTATGACAAAAAAATTTGAGTTATAGAAAATTCGAGATAAGGAAACAATAACTTTTAACGTAAAATTCGATCTAGCTGCAAACACAAAATTCGACTTATAGTAATATTCGACTTAAGGAAGTTCGAGATATAGAAGTTTGACTGTATATTATTTCAAATATTTTTAGAGTTCACATTAACAAAAAATCCTGATGATAAGATGTATGGAAGAAAAAGAAAATTTTCAGAAATGCAAGAAAACGACGAATCAAGTTTTATTAAATACATTGATAGGTCATCTAATGTACCATCATCATCGCTTAATATGTGCTACAGCGAAAACAATGAAAATCGTGTTATTATAGGATTAGACAATACGGGCTGTTTGTGTAAAGATAAGTATTTAAGTCTGATTGCGAGCCTTAAGAGAAAACTGAATTCCAGAAACAGAATAATCTTAAGATTGAAGCAGCAAAAACGCTCAAAATCTAATACTCCCAATGTTTTGGATAAACGATCTGAAGGGTGTAAAACCCTAGTTAATATACAATTATTTCATAAAACAAAACAACCTTGGACAAGATTGGAAAAAGAACTAGCAATGTCATTATATTATAAATCTCCAGGATGCTACAAATTTTTGGTAAGAGAACTTAAGCTTGTTTTACCCTCGATTAGTGTAATTAAGAGATGGCTATGGGCTTCCAATATAAAGACGGGATTAAATACAAAACTTTTTGATTGTTTGAAGTTAAAAGTCAAGACAATGGATGAATTGGAAAAACAAATTGTTGTTGTTTGATGAAATTGTTTTGAAAAAAAATTTAAACTTTAATAAACGTTGGGACTACATTGAAGGTTACGAAGATTTTGATTTATTTGGAAGAACAGACATACTCGGCAACTATGCGGTTGTATTTTATCTTAGGGGTCTGTTCAAAAAATGGAAAATGCCAATTTGTTACTACATTTCCAGTAACGCAACTAAAAGAGACTTACTAAAAAATATCATTTTAGAAGTTTTAGAAAAATTGGTAGGAATTGGACTTTTCCCCAAAGTCTTGGTTTGCGACCAAGGTAAAAATAATCAAAAAGCTTTATCTTTATTAGGCTGCACAATAAAAAACCCAAAAATTAGTTTAAAACATGGCCAAATTGTTTACACTGTTTACGATCCTCCACACTTATTAAAGACACTTCGTAACAATTTTATGAATCCGCATACTACCTTCTTGTAGATAATAAAAAAGTGTCTTGGAATGATGTAACAACAGTCGCAGATATTGATTTACAAAATACCGAAGTACGTTGTTTACCAAAATTGAAAAGAAAACATCTTAATCCGACAGCTTTCGAAAAGATGAGGGTTTTATACGCGGCTCAAATATTTAGTAGAAAGGTAGCTGATACCATAAAAACTGCATTGTTGATTGGTGAATTGAAGAGTGAAACTGCTCTCGATACATCAGAATTTATTCGACTGTTCAATGATATATTTGATTGTCTTAATGCACGTGTTACTTACGATAAAAACGTTTTGCGTCGTGGATTGTCTACTTCAAACACCAATGTTGAAGACTTCATGAAATCAACGTTAGATCGTTTGCGAGGCATAAAAGTTTTACACAATGGAAAACAAACAAATTATGTTAAGGTCATAGAAGGCTTTCAGTGGACAGTTGGATCAATTCTTCTTCTTTGGGAAGATCTTAAAGTAAGCAACATGCGTTATTTACTTACAGGGAACATTAGCCAGGACCCAATAGAAAATTTTTTTTCTGTAGTTCGTCAAAGAGGTGGCTACAATCCTCAACCAACTACTAAAGATTTTAGAATTGCATTCCAGCACAACATGTATATAAGATTACAGTCATCAGTAGAAGGTTCGAATTGTGAAGCAGATGATGGTGAACCACTATTGCTGGTTGATGATTACGATAGGATTTCTGAAATTTCAAGTGCTGAAATTAAAATAAATATTTTAGCAGAGAATTTAGAAAATAATGAAGATAATGATGTAAATAAAAATAAAGAAGAAAAAAAATAACTTTAGATACGTGTGCAAAAGCATACGTTTCTGGTTATTTGGCTCATTGGTTTTTGAAAAAATATGATTGTGACAACTGCAGAAAAATGCTAATTAAAGATATTAGCAACGATATTAGTTATGAAAGTAAGAATACGTGTGAAAAACAAGAATTACTTATTTTATGTCGAGATTATGGCTGTGATAAAGAAATTAAATTTTTAAAGCAACCTTCTGAAACATTCACTCAGATTATATCTTTTTTAATAACCAGGTTTAATTTTTATTTCGACAATTTTAAAATAGAATATGGGCTCACTAAGAAAATTACAGCTCATCTTGAAGAAGACGTAAAAACTGTTTTTCCAAATTCAGAATTAATAAACAAATGCTACGATAATTTTACTATTATTCTTAATCATCTGGTTTCTATCAAATTATTTAGAATACTACAATGGCTTTCTCCTGAAAAGAGCCGAAAAGAGTCGAAGCCTCATCGTAAAATACAAATTTTAAATTAGGTAGATACATAAATATAATTCAAATTTATTTTAAATACTTATTGCAATAAATATAAAAAATGAACAAATCAATTGATAATTTTCTATTTTAATTGATCTGAAATATATTTTTATTTATTTTCGCTTCGCGCCCTTCGCGAACTCCCCGATGCCAGTGCCTTATTACGGCATTGTTTAACAGGTTTGACTGTAGTACACGTAGTAGGTCAAGTTCTCGGACACTCCTATGCTACCAATGTAAATTGAACATTTTGAATCCGCTTTTTTTCATATAAGTATCGATTTTAGGACAAAACTTTTTAGACATTTTTTGTTGCAAATTTCATTGCCTTCCATTGTTTATATGAAATTTTTTATTTTGTCGCGCCGTTTTTTACTGGCAGCGGCTTAAACATAACTCTGTAAAACACAAAAACTATTGTCATCTATATCTCGGAAACGGTGCAAAAAAACTAAAAAAATTAATAAGCATTTTTTCTTGTAAATTTTATTCTCTACATTTTTGTTCCTATACATTTTTCTATTTTATCGCACCGTTTCCAAGATATAGATGACAATAGTTTTTGTGTTTTACAGAGTCTTGTTTAAGTCGCTGTCAGTCAAAAACGGCGCGACAAAATAAAAAATGCATATAAACAAAATTGAAGGCAATGAAATTTGCAACAAAAAATGTCTAAAAAGTTTTGCCGTAAAATCGATTTTTATATGAAAAAAAAGGGGCTTCAAAATGTCCAATTTACATTTGTAGCATAGGAGTGTCCGAGAACTTATGCGAGTCACTGTATATCTACCCATTTTCTATTATAAAAATAAGTTGGAATATAATTTTGAAAAACATTTTGACAGAATTTCAATATTTTGAAATTTGTATTTTTTCTCCCATAATCGTTTAAATAATTTATAAAAGTAGGCAAGTTATAAAAAGGATCGTGTTCGTGCATTATTTTCTCTGTAGCACAATCTGTCGTTATTTGATATTATAAATATAAACAACAGGCACAAACTTAGACGCTTAGACAAAGTGCATTCCGATAATGACAACATCGCTTTCTTTCATAACGAACATTCAATTCAAGAATTGAAATAAACTGCAGAACTTAAATATTCCACCGCTAGTGGTGTTACTTGACAGGTATTTCTGTCTCACTTCATTAATGCTCTCTCGCATAAATGTGCTGCGACACATTTGCCTATATGATGAACCTTCTATAATACTAGAGATGGGCACTATCAAGAATTTTTGACTATCGATAGTTAGTTACTATTTTTTTTTTACTATCGATAGTTAGTAACTAAAAAGTTAGTTACTAAAAACCAAACCGAATAAAAACTATCGAATAAAACTATCGAATGAAAACAGCCGAATAAAAACTATCGACTAAAAAGTTATTCGAATAGTTTTAGTAACTAAAAAAGTTATTCGAATAGTTTTAGTAACTAAAATGTTCCTTCTTCCTTCGTTTTGTACTAATTGGTAGTTAACACCCTGTATTTTGAGGATAATGGAATAATCGGATAAAATGGTATATAAAATATTAAAAAACAGTATATAAGTAAACTCGAGCAAAGTCGAGATTCTAATCCATTCCAGTTTTGGAAAGAACGCAAAGATTTAATGCCAGAATTATATCAGCTCAGTACAAAGTATCTTTGTATTCGGGCAAAGTCGGTTCCGTCAGAACAACTTTTCTCGAAAGCTGGTCAAGTTATTAACGATCGGAGGAATAGATTGACAGGAAAAAATTTAGACAAAATAATATTTTTAAATACTAATTCTTTGTAACAATTTATTCTAACCATTTTATCTTTACCATTAAATATTTATAAAATAAAATTAATAAAGTTTTTTTGAAGAAGTTAACAATTTATTTTTATATTAGTTGTACCATTTTTTTTATTGGTCGTTGGTATTGGCAGTAGTACTCTTAACTTTTAATAATTAGTATTACTAAATGACTATCTAAAAATACATTCGATAGTTTGAGTAACTATAAATTTATACAAGTTTAGTAACTAAAATTTCATTCAATAGTTTTTAGTAACTAAAAAGTTATACAATAGTTTTAGTAACTAAAAATTATTCTTTCATGGTTTTAGTAACTAACAATTCATTTAAAAGCTTTAGTAACTAAATATTTATTCAATAGTTTTAGTAACTAAAAAGCTATTCGAATAGTTTTAGTAACTAAAAAGTTATTCGAATAGTTTTAGTAACTAAAAAAGTTATTCGAATAGTTTTAGTAACTAAGAAGTTATTCGAATAGTTTTAGTAACTATCGATAGTTCAAATGACGACCAACTATCGAATAATTCGATAGTTTTTATTCGATAGTCCCATCTCAATTGTATGTGAATGTGGTCAACACTACATTGGTCAAACTAAACAAAATCTATCAAACAGAATTAATCAACATCTATATGACATACGATACAAATCTACAAAAACAGGTATCTCTGAGCATACTGTAGTAAACTCGCACAGTTTCAAAATGAATTACCATAAGAGAACTTTTCTGGAGGCGGCCTACATTTCAACCTCAGAAGAAAACTTTAACAAGCAAACCGATTTTGGTTATATAAACGCTGGCTACAAAAATATTTTAAATTGTTTCAAAGAAAAAATTTCAAAACCAAACTAACACCTTCACGACAACACTTTTGCATTTTTCTGTCTACGCCTTTATTTTTTACTTTAGTTTCTACGATTTATTGTATTGATGTTCGAGCTGTTGATTACTTTCTTCTATTTGCTACTTGTTTTTTAATTTGTTTACTGTCCGATTGTTCACAATTTTAATGTCATTTTAATGACAGACTATTTTAATTATATAGATTTATTTACAAATTTTAATTCAGTTCATATTTTCATATTTTAATAATTTATCTGTGACCAGTTGTGACTCTCCTTTTTTTTTTAACATCTAATTTTATACAGTCAAACAGCTCGACATCCCCTTTTTTACTAGGTATAATTATTGCGTTTAATGTTTTTATTTATTGTAACGTTGCTTCTCTTCTAGTCTAGAAGATGAAGACATAAAGTCTTCGAAACGTCGACTTCGTAAAAACTGAGTTTGATTTTAGTCCACTAAGCTCAATAATTAATTTTATATTCTCTTTTTATGCTTCTTAACATATTTATTAAACCTTCTTTTGTTCTTGACACAATAACTACGTCATCCACATAGGCTATTATTTAAATTTCTTTGTTTATTATTGTGCCTGTACACTCAGTGCTTCTAATAACCTTTTCGAGTGCAATGTTAAACAGTGTCGCTGAAAAGGCGTCGCCCTGTCTTACTCCTCCATTCGCCTCGAAGCTGTTTGTTTCTCCCGCTGTCGTAATTTCGCAAATAATTTATAAAAGTTCATTTATAAAACCACAATTTCAAAAAAAAGCAAAAAAAAATAAAAAATTAATATTTTTCAAGCATTATAGTACAATTTTCAAAATTATAGTACAACTTTGATAGTTTTATTTAAGTATACGTTGGCGATACATAGTAACCAAGAAATATTTGACAATAAATAATGTCAGTAAATGTGAATAGAATAATTAAATTAGTTAAAATCTACCTCAAAACGTCAAAATAATCTACAAATTAATACAAGTACGAAAGAATTTACGAAACATTGAACATGTCACATAAGTCTACAAAATTTAAAAGTACGATAACTACGAAGTGACATAAATACCCTTATTATTTATTATGGTATCTACTTTAATAATATAGTTATTATAATTATTATAATTATCTCTGAGCCTTGTTGATCGTCATGGAAAAGGCAAGTTTAATTGGAAACTGTCGCCGTCTTAAAACGAAAGGCAAGTCAGTACTTGTTGAGGCGCTAAATAGAAGTAGAAAATATGATTCAACATAAAATATCCAATTATACACTTATCCAATTAACCGCTTATCCATTAAGACGTTGATACATCATGAATTTTGTATCATACATTTTCTCTATTTTCGGCTTTAAAAAATATATAATAATAACACGCTGTAGGAGTAGGAGAAGCAGTTTCCCGGCTTTTTTTTAAATTTTTATATATAGCTTGACTAGTGGATCTTTCTTTTAACGGTCTCAATTAAAAAATTAATACTGTGGAACTCCATTGATGTGTAACTTGATTAGTTGCAATCTCGATTGATGTGTAGCCAATTGGTATTAATAGTTATACAATTTTTATGGTTAATGGATTTATTTATGTACGAAACTACCTTATAGTTCGTTGAAGAAGTTCTCCCTATTTCTATTATCTTATTTAATTTCTTTGTTTTGTTCTTTTTTCTTTTTTTCAATTCTTTTCCTCGTTTTTCTTCTCATTAATCATGTCTTCATCTTATATCTTTGATTGGCGGTGCTTCTTCACTAATTGCCGTTCTTCTTTTTTCATATTTCTTTCGTCGTTTCTCTTCTTATCAATTCAGTGTTCATCTTATATCTTTGACTGGAGATGCATCTTCACTAATTGCTGCTACTTCCTCTTTCTCTTTGTTTTTTCATATCTTCTTTTTGTTTTTCTTCTCATTAATCATGTTTGCGTCTTCGGGTTTTTCTAACCAAAAATATGACACGCTATAGCGGCAGCGTTTTGACTTTTTACCCGACTGCCGAAGGATGGTTATTATATGGTTTAATTGTTCTTATTATAACGTTATTATTCATTATTTTCTTTTTCAAATATTTTTAGTCCCTTAATACATTTTTCGGTTGGTAAAAAAAGTCGACCAATCAGAGTGTTTCTTTTTTCACCAAAAAATGACACGCTGGGGCAGGAGCAGCAGCGTGCTGGGATTTTATGTATTAGGATTCTACCACATCGACCAAAAACAAACTAAAAAAAAAATTTGTTCTTGTCTTCTAATCCCGAAACTTAAAGGGCAATCCTCGTATAGGCTTCTTATCCTTCCTTATGCTTAATAGGCTGGTGCCAAAACGAATTTGAAATACTAAAAATAAGAAAATTAATAACAGGCAAGGACCAGGTGGAAAATGTTGTTGAGGTTCCAACTTTAAGAAAAAAAACATTTTAAACACCAAAGCACTGGAAATGGTGAAATGGAGATGCAGTTTAAGGGTTAAACGTACAATACAAAAGTTGTAGATAATACGCTAGTTGGACAGCTATGGTGCCGCCGCCTAGGCGGTGATTTTTTACATAAATTAGGTGAGAATCTGGCCATAATTGACCAGAAGATGGCGCGGCGTACGATTTTTTGGGATATCCAACTAGCGTATAAAAGAATCTAAAACTTTTGTATTTAACACTTTTTAATATAACCTCACATTAACCATCAAAATGGCTAAAACCGATTTTTCAGTATTTAATTTTTTTCTCGCGTATAAATGATTTAATTTACATGAAAATTTCTGAAAGTATGTCTTTTTTAGTGCTGAATAAGAATGATTTTTTCGCAGTTCAGAAGACTGGTTTTCGAGTTATGTACATTTTTCAAAAAAAAATACCGTTATCTTCCACAAACAATTCTCTCGATGTATTTTTGGATTTCGAAGGTCTATTAGTGGTCATTTTAATCGTTGAAATGTCTACTTTAAAATGGTCTATGTGACTTGATGGCTTATTTATCGTTAAACCGCTTAAAATTGCGAAAAGCTGAAAAACAGTCTCTCTCTGAATCACAATTTTTTCAATATAATTTCAATAGATATAGATTTACTAGTACTTTTGCATCAACTAAATTCCAATGAGTTCAGTATTTTTTTCCACAAACCAGGTTCTAGTAATGAAAAGGATTCATTTTATACATCTAATTGTTTCAATCACGAATCGTATATAAAAATATAATAGCATTTCTTCACGATTTTTCAGGTTGTGATAACTATATACTTCTGGTTTTGCTGGAAAAGGAAAAAAAACCCTAGTATTTAAAATGGTTATTGAACATTAAAGATTTATCAAGCCTCGTTAGTATTTTTTTTATACTAAAAATGCAGACCCCATCACCATCGCACAAAATGGGTCTCAACCACGGTACATAATATAGTAAGGTAATCCGACGAGCAACGTTTACGTGAAACAATTTCGTCCACAAGGATAGAGCACAAGGTACCATATAAGCAAGCATTGTATAGACAGAGAGTTGACTAATTGCGATGTTTGTCGTAGTAAGACGATCTAAAATCTGCACGTATTATTACATTTAGATACCTTGTTATGCATCTCTCTTTGTACATTATGGTTTCATTTCTAATGCACGTAAAGATTGCAGCGCTGGATTACCTTGCTATATTACGTACCGTGGTGTCAACTGATAGCTGGTATTTACTAAAGCAGAAAAATAGATATCTCATTAAATCAACTAAAATTTCAGTTTTACCAACAGGCAACTATCAAATCTACTTTCGAATTAGAAAAACTTCCTCCAACTGAAGGAGTTGCTTCACAACACTCTTACAGAGTATATTATCAATTATCAATATTGCAATCTTGGCTTAGTTATTTTGACAGCTAGTCCGATAAGCAATAGGGCGGGACCGAACATGCAGGTAGACTCGTGCCCAGATTTCTCTCAGACGGTTCAGAAAAGTGCAGTTTACATTATGCGATTTTGCTTACAATTTCTCTTGTATGGCTGGTTTGGGTAGTTTTCAGTTCACGACTTTGCTTGCTTGCCTTCGGGTCAAAGTTAGTGTTAGTGTTAACGTGAACTTCAAAATATTTGCTTACGATAACTTGGAAGCAAAATAGCAAGCAAAATCTCATAATGTAAACGTCACTTTTTAATTCCCGAAACATTATTAAAAAGTATAAGTTGCAGTTGTGCAAGTGAGTGTAATAAACAAAGACGTGACTGCCAAAAACACGGCTTAAAATGTACCAATTTATGCAGCAATTGTCATGAAAACTGTTCTAATAGAGACCCAATAATACTCGTAATTTGGAGAAGTAAGTGATTCAGAAGAGACTATCGATGAAGAACTAGCAAAGAATCTTGACATCGAAATTGAAGAGCATGAAGACGTCGATGATTTTGAAGATCCTTCGGAAATTTCAAATGTGATAGAAGAGGAGGAATAACCGCAAGTCAAAAGAATTAAAATTAATTAAAATTTTATTTTTTGTAAAATTGCGAGTATTATTATTTATTAATATTTTTTTAAAATAATAAAAATAATTAATAAATTAATTTTGCACTGTAATTATGTATTTCAAATATTATATTATAAATAATTTAATATAAACTAGGTTCTCCTTGTTATAAAAACAATGAAGAAAATCGAAAATTATTGAAAAAATCATGATTCAATTCGCAAATTGCAAAAAACCGTTTTCAACCCCTAAACTGAATCCCTATTTCACCATTTTCAGTGTTTTGGTGTTTAAAATGTTTTTTTTTCTTAAAGTTGGAACCTTAACAACATTTTCCACCTGGTCCTTGCCTGTTATTAATTTTCTTTTTCAGAAATAATTATAGGCACCAGCTTATAAATATTTGAGTTTTTAAAATTTGTTTAAAAATTATTCATCAGTTTTTATTGAAACGTCTGAACAAAAACTGATTGTTGAATAACTATAATAAACGGTCAATTAAACTTGATAGGTGAGAAAGCGCCTTTATGTAAAAAATATATTTTACTTTGCCTAAAGATTTTAGAAAGAAAACCGATAATGAATATTTAATTGTTATACAAACTGTTTAATTATACTTAACTATTTTAAATTAAAAAAAAAAAATACTTAGAATTATTACAATTTTATGCAACAAAAAAAATAATAACTTTCTTTAATAATCTTGGAATAAATCTTATTCAGAGAACTCTATGTAGGTGAAACATTTGAGCGGGACATTCTCGATTGTTGTTCCCTTCTGCATTCTTCTACTTGGTGTTCCAATTGCTCTTTTAAAACCAGCAGTTCTCTAATTCGTTGATAAATAGGATCCTAAATTTTTTTACGTAAGTTAATAGATATATTATTCCAACATAAGTTAAAAACTTAAAAAATTACCTGAGTTCTCATACTGGGATTCCAACGGCAATAGTAAGACTTCCATAGTTTTATATGTCGAATACTGGCTATTGGAATCAATATTTGTTGTTGGTGTGTGTTTGCCCAGTACAATGGATTGCGATACAAATCTAGCTGGCTGTTAGTATAAGACCATAACGATTGTGTTTGCTCCTTTACAGCTACATAATTGAAAAAAAGTTGATAATAAATCATACACTGCACTCTCAAGGTTTATTTAAGGGGTTATGTGTAGTCAGAGACATTTTCAAGAATTTTTTTGAACTGACGTATAATTTGTATAATATGTTGTATATTTTAAATTGTGACAGTAGTCACCGAAACTAGTAAATAAAGAGATAGTGTTTTAAAAAAGAATTTTTGTGGAGAAATTATTGTTTGCTGGTTAGAAAAGCTATAAGTATGTTTTTTATTACTTCCTTGTAAAAAGGAATTAGGGCTCGATCCCCCCTAATATCACGTGAGATTGTTTGTTTTACTTAATTTAACCCAGTTCTCACGCAATTTCACACGTGAGATTCGGCAAGATTTCCCCCCCCCCCAAACGCCTCACACTTGACATAGCAAAAGCTATATTACCGCTGCATATCTTGGGACAATTTTTCTAAAGAAATATCTTAAATTAACACTAACTTAAACATAACGGATCCGTATCTATGCGCGGATCTCTCTTTTTCAGAATTCAGAATTTCAAAATTTAGCATTTTATGAATTTATTGATCGCAGGTGGCTGCAATTGATTAAAAAGCAAGCCCGGGATTAGCTATATATTAATTTATTTTTATGATTTAATAACATTTTGTTATTTCAGATTTTTTTTTAGAATGAATAAATTAATTTTTCACCAAGGCAATAACTATAAAAAACAAAAAGAAACAATAAAAGAAAAATATTTATAGAAATACAATTGTGATAGTTGTAACACCCTGTATGGTAAACTTTTATGCAGCTTAAAAGCCGCTTTACATCTATATGCTTTCACACAGGACTTCTCATACGAGAAATATTTCGATGTTTACACTCTAGGTTTTCTCATAGCCAATCACTCATAAGAAAACAGGAAAACACATACGTAAAAACATAGCAAATAGTCCGGTCAATATAAACATTTAAAATAACAAAAATTGCCGGAGAGCCAAATTTTGGTGGAGAGCTGGGGTTTACCATTACAAATAAAGTTTTAAAAATCCCCATCGATCCTATGTGTGCTACAAAAGTTATTCGGGGTCAAAGGTCAAAATTTGAGGTTTTTTGGATTTTTCTCGACAACGGTCAGTTTTATTCAAAAAAACTCAAACCAAAGTTGTAGATCCTAAAATTCTCTACAAAAATAGTCTTCTTGACTTTTTTCCTAAGAGTTACCATTTCTGAGATATCGCGATTCTAAACGTTCACATTATACATGATATGCACATCATTAGCTGTTTCCTCACTGATTCATCATTTTGAGTGAAAATGTTTGACCACTTCTAGATGTCGTGGAAAGCTGAAATTTTGCAAACCTGTTGGGTTAGTGGCGCAACCACCCAGAAAAATCGAAAAAGTTGAAAAAGTTACCCCCGAACCCTTCTGCGAGGGTTGAAAGGTTTTTGCTAAATGCGGTTGCATCGCCGTTATTTGGCGTCGGATTTTGATTTTCTAAAAAGTTTTGAAGTCGTCGTGACAGTGGCATAATAGAATAGCCAGATGTTTTTCAAGGCCACGTGGGTAGAGGGGATTCAGTTCGTGGCTTATATATGTGCATATCATGTATAATGTGACTCTTACAATCGCGATATATCAGGAATGGTAACTCTTAGGAAAAAAATCATAAAGACCATTTTTGTAGAGAATTTTAAGATCTACAACTTTGGTTTGAGGTTTTTTTTTGATAAAACTTACCGTTTTCGAGAAAAATCCAAAAAACCTCAAATTTTGACCTTTGACCCCGAATAACTTTTGTAGCACACATAGGATCGATGGGGATTTTTAAAACTTTATTTGTAATGGTAAACCCTAGCTCTCCACCAAAATTTGGATCTCCGGTAATTTTTGTTATTTGACCACCATTTTTATGTCTAAATTGACCGGACTAAAAACATAGGTTTTAGATCATATAATAATATGGTAATATCATATTATAATAATAATAATAATGATCTAATTGTAAGACATAGGTACTCTTTCGAAATAGAACGGCGTCTATTCGTGTATGAGAAAACACAGAACTCGTAAATTCGTATGTAAAAAAAAGACAATTTGGCAAAAGTAAACATGTTGAAGTCGGGTTTGATGGGAAAACTGAAATGAGAATTAACACTTATCTGCAATTATAGACAGATTAAAAGAAGAATTGAAAAAAAGGGTAACTGTCTATAGCAAAATTGAAAATAATTTTGGATTTTTAAATAATTTGAAAAATCTTGATGATAGCAATTTAGGCAATCGTTCAAAAAATCTTCAAACCATATACTGTAAACACAGTAAAAACGTTTTCTTTGAATCATAACAACTATTTTGTTTGAATAATTGTGTTTAAAGCAATTAAATTTTATTTAATTTAAATAAAATATATTTTATATACATATATATATTTTAAATATATTTAAATAAACTAAAATGTTGAACTGATTGGATGTCGTTTTCATTTAACCCAAGCGTGGTATAGAAAAATACAAAAATTAGGTGAGGTCCCAGAATTTCGAAACGATTATTCCGAAATTGGTCGATGGCTGCGCTTCTCGTTTGGTTTGCAGTATTTACATCCAAATGAAGTAGATGCTGCTTACAGTGAAGATTTAATTGCAATCATGCCAGACGATTCACGGCTGGATACCTATTCCGATTATACAGGGTGGCCGTTTGGAAACGAAACAGACGGGATTGTGGCCAGCAGAATTTTTTTTTCAAGAAATGCAAAAACACGTCAATTTTATCTTCAAGGGGGACAACTTTTGCGACGAATGTCATTCTCGTATTGTTTCATCCCTTCGCGCTGTGATGACAACCCCTAATATGTTAATAGGGATGATATAGCAAGTGACACCTCATTTGAAAGGTCTTGCTTTCCTGAATTCAGTGCAATAATTTTTTTAAAGTTTTATCAATTATTCAACAAAAAAATTGAAGCTCCAAAAATGAGAAATAAATACGATATTTCAAGACATTTAAGAATAAAAAAGTGAAAAATGCTTGGTCAGGTTCATTTTAATTTCAAGGGGGCTACATTTACTGCTATTCATAAACATTGACAGTTCAACCCTTTTAAGGTTAAGAGCAAACCACCCTTGGAATTTTGAATGAAAAATTGGGTCTGATAAAAATATCAATTTAATCAAATTAGATGTTCAACAATTTGAACAATTTTTTAAAAAATTTAAATTTAAAAAAAATTTTTTTTTTTAATTTAAAAAAAATTATTTTTTTAATTAAATGATAAAATGATGATAAAATTGACGTGTTTTTGCTATTCTAGAAAAAAAAATTCTGCTGGCCACAATCCCCTCTCTTTCGTTTTCAAACGGCCACTCTGTATAACTAAGTAGGTACACAAAACAGTTTATGAAATCAAAATGATTTGAAAAAAATAAATTGAAATGATACAAAATACGCAAAAATAGTATTGAGAAAATCAATGTAAAATTTTGCGATATTTTTTTTCGATATAGTTTAATCGAATGAAAAATAATTATCTAATAGAAAATATTGCTTACGCACAGTTTTTATCTTGCCGATTCTAATTTAATTATTAGAAAATAAAATGAATATCACTTTAACAAAATTTTGTTTAATAAAGAAAGCTTTACAAATAATGTACCCACGCAAAAGATAATAATATTAAGTAGGTAGGAATTATCACAATTAGAAATATGATATAGTATAACTGCATAAATAAATTTGCATTGACTGTACTGAAAACTCTATCCCAAGGTATTTATGTCTACGCTACATGATAAATCACCCCTGTCTAGTTTTTATTTTATTTATAAAGTTTTCTGTATTATGTAAGCCAATTTTAAGCCATTAAAAGTAAAATCATATTTTAATAACCTCTCATATAAAAAAACACCCCTCTAATCCATCCCTGTTGATAATTTAGAATTTTTTAATTAATTTTCCCGTGTTATTTATATCAATTTTAAGTCATTAAAGTCAAAATTTGATTTTTGGCCATACTTTTTCGTGTTTTTGTGCCACTGTGCAGTGCAATCTGCAAGTGACCATGGTGCAATCTAAACCCAAAAAAAAGGATTAACTTCTGACCATCGGTCGTAACCATTACTCTTTCTTATGTATGCCATCGGTGCAGTCTACATATGCCCATATTTTTAACCTTAACACGTTAACCGCCATGGCAGTCCCTAGCGACCGTTTTAAAAACGTCCGCCGTCGGCACAAGACATCTTGGCCTGGTAGAATATTTTTAAAAACACCTCTTACCTTCTTGAATCCTTTCTCTTTCACTGTTGCATAAAAAGGTACCAAAACGACAACTATATAAATGATCCAAAATTACAATTAGAAAATATTCGTTAAATTCAAAAGCATTTGGAAATTGTTGAGTTATCTGCCACACACAATCAACAAACTGTTGAAATACTGGAGATCGGTCAGCATCGGAGTGATGTTCATCGCCATGACCAATACGCTGAAACATTAAAGTATACTTTAATTTTATTAGTGCGCAATTTATTTTAATATTTAGGTTAGTACCTAACCCTTGAAGAATAATTGCTTAAAATTTATCAATACCACTGATGAAATTTAATTAAAAATTTTGTGACGGATTGATAAGATTGGATTTTACAAGCTAAATAAATAATTTACATAAGAAAACTTTTAGTGCAATTTTTTTCTTTCCAAGTGATTTATGCCCGATTGCATCACCTACCCTTAAACCTTAAGCTTCCCTTAAATCCCTAAGCCCCACCTTATTGCATTGCACCACCGAATTAAGCAACTGCGAACATTATATAACACTAGGGGCAGTGGCGGAACTACCGGGGTGCGATGGGTGCGACGCACGCGGACCCCCGGATAAAAGGGCCCCAGTTGTACTGTTTCATTTTTTTAATTAATTAATTTAAGTTTCAATATTCACAATGAAATATAAGTAATATTTTGGCAGGCTTCTCTTTTTGAGGTAAACAAAGAGCATCATTCATCATCAATAATTCAATGTACCCACTAAATTTTCAAAATCAAATCCTGACATTTCCAGGTTTTCCCCGACAATGAATAAAAATTTTCCATGACGTTTTGATAAATCAGAAAATAAAAAGACAACAAAAATCTTAAATTTTAAATTAAATTGTTTACCTCGACTGAAAATTTAATTTCAGTGACTTGGCACTATCTCAAGAAATCCATAGAAATTTCAAGAAAATCTCAGGATATTCTAGGAAATGGAAAATTCTAATGTATCTTAAGACATCTAGAAAAATCCAGAAAATTTTAAAGTCAATGAAATCTCAGAAAATGGAAAAATCAAAAAGGAATAATCTATAATATTCTAGATTTCCTCAAATTTCCGCTGATTTCCTTTTAGTTTTGCATATGACAATTTCTCCATTATTTTTCTACTTAGTAAAAACACGAGCGGGAAATTTTAAGAAATCCGGAAAAATTTTAAGAAATCCAAAAAATCTCATTAATTTTACAATCTTAGGAAATGTAGAAAATTAGAGGAAATAGAAAATTATAGAAAATCTTGGAAAAATATCCAAAAAAATTCGGAAAAATCTTAAGATTTTCAGGATTTTTGGAAATCTTTCGAAGAGAAGAATCACAGAAAATTCCAGGGTATTTTAGGAAATCTAGACAATGTTAGAAAAATCAAGGAAATCTCAGAAAATTGAAAAATAAACAACTCATCTACTATATATTTTTAAAAAGAATTAAGGTATAATTTTCAAATTTTAATAAAATTAAATAGAGAGGGGTGGTAGTTACTCGTCTTTATATCCGCTTTTGTTTTGAAGGAATTCCAAATCACTGGAATTGCACGGAAATCTTTGGAATTCCGAGTCTTGTTTCCAGAATAGTTTTTTTTTTGTCTTTTATAAAAGCAGGGCCCCGTTAACAACTTCGCACACGGGTCCCTCACCTGCTTGTTACGCCACTGACTAGGGGGCTTCGCGGTTCAATTCTCCAGGACGCCCCCCCCGTGTATCGAATGTATCGAGAAATCGTTACAGTCTCAGGAATGCACTCTAGGAGCATTTATAGATATCGAAGGGGCTTTTGATAAAGCCACTTTTGAGAGCATTACTACATCCCTACAAAATCATGGCGTTCCTGACACCATCGTAAGATGGATCAGCTCTATGCTGAGCACCAGGGCTGTTATGATCGGTGTGGGAGATGTGAATATAAAAGGTGTTGTCACCAAGGAGTGCCCGCAGGGAGGCGTACTCTCCCCACTCTTGTGGGACTTTGTGGTAGACAGCCTTTTGCGACGCACAGTGTGGAAAAATAGAAAAAATAGAACAAAAAAATAATTAAAAATTAACGCCAGAATTAAAAAAAAATTTTTTTATTAAAAAATCGTGTTTTAAGTGATTAAAATGCTGTCAGCAGATGGCGCGAAATTCTTCAAAATATTGCATCCTCTTCCTCTGGATCCAAATTCTGGTCTTCCAACAATTCTACGGCATCGGGTGATAGTGACGAATCTTTTTGGGTCGCAATATTCTTAATTTTGTTATTTCTGGATCGGAAGACATAAGTAGATGGTGCATGATATCCGTACAATTTGCAATTCTTGATGTTTTCCGTGTATTAAATTGTCTAATTCTTTTAAAATCTTTATTTCCTGCTTCTTGAGCTTCTTCGGAAAGCTGTCCAATCGGAACCATTGCGTAACGAATTACACTAGCTCCATGAATTAAAACTTTATGTACACTAGCTGGCATATAGTACCAATCATAAAGTTCAACATAAAGTCGGGCAGTTTCTGAAGTGTACATTTCAAATCCATCAATGTTGATTGCTTCTCCACATGCCATTACATGAAGGATATTAGCAAACCTTCTTATTAACTTTTCATCAACACCCGTTGCTAAACTAGTGGATGTTCCCGAACCTTGCCTAACAACATCTACAGTTATTCCAAGTTCGTTTTTTATGAGGTTTTCGATTTGGTGCTTTTGCTTCTGTTTAACTTCTTTATCATTTTTGGTAACACGACTCTTTTTAAGGGGAAGATTATATCCAATATGAAGAATACATTCCATGAATCTAATCCAACAATGCAAAGTAGAGAGTCCAAATTGATACGCATTTTCATTATATTCTTTTAAACCAAGAGCCTCCAAGTTATTCATCTCCTTTGGTGTTGCTTTGCAAATGTTACAAGTAGCGTCCGATTTATTTCCTGTTAATGCATTGCAAACTTTTCCATCAATCATTGTTAATTGTAATACATGTTTAATATCAAATGATAAATTTTGAATTGCAACCCGTGTAACCTTTAAATGTTTTATTTGATTACTAATGTTCTCAGATTCTGTAATTGTTTCTGCCGAAGTTTCAGATTTGAACTCAAATTTTATTGGCCTACAGTAACGTGTTGAAGATGGTCTTAGATTTTGCCATAATTTGGATACATCTGAAGACATATTGATTGGTACCATGGATATCATAAACAAGCTAGCATCTGTACCATTATCTATAAAGTTCTGTTTATATTGGTTTTGCTCGGAAGATCCATCCATTCTCCATTTACTATATAAAATTAACTCCTTTCCTTCGTGCTGTTTTAGATCATCTATTGATTTAGTCGAAATAATTTTAGTTTAGATAATCCGATAATCCATAGGACAAGTCTCAGTAACAACGCTCGTGTGGTCGCATCTGCAAGTATCTGCAGCTGAAATTTGGAGGGCAAGTGATATCCACTAGAGATATCCACAATACCGCAAAAAAAATTTCGTTGAGTCATATGCACAGAAAAAAAAGTCCGTCGTTATATTTACGAAATGCGATTGTTAAACGCAAATTCGTTATATTAACGAAAATTTCGTGACTATTACTAATTTTTCGTAAAGTTGCAAAATTGTAGTTGGTTAATATTACTACACGCTATTCGTAAATATTACTACACAAATTTAACGAAAATTTCGTGGCTATTACTAATATTTCGTAAAATTGTAGTTTGTTATTTTGTTATTGATTCGTAAATATTAAAACACAAATTTAACGAAAATTTCAATACCATTACTAATTTTTCGTAAAATCTGAAAATTGTAGGTTGTTAATATTTTTTTAATAAATATGTGTTATGAACATGTGGTCTTAGATTTTCCGAGAGATTGGAATAAATTTTTTTTGTTTGCCTTAATACTGATACTAGTATTAATAATTAATACTATAAATAAATAAAATTTAAAAAATATATATAATAATTAATATATTAATAAAAACTAAAAACGTAGTAAATATTACGAATATATTTGTCAATATTATTACTACTACGTACTACCGCAGTAATATTAACGTAGAATAAATATTAAATAAATAAAAAATATTATATTCGTTGATATTACGAATATATTTCTCAATATTACTACTACTACCGTAGTAACTACTACTACCGTAGTAATATTAACGAAATGCTTGTGCTAATATTAACGAAAAGTTTCATAGGATCAAAATGTAGTAATATTAACGAAGAACGTAGTTATTATTATGAATATATTCGTCAATATAACTATTACTAGTAGTAATATTACTAGTAATATTAACGAAGAACATAGTAAATATTACGAAAATATTCGTTACTATTACTATTACTACCGTAATAATATTAACGAAATGCTTGTGGTAATAATTACGAAAAGTTTCATAGGATCAAAATGTAGTACTATTAACAACGAATTTCGTTAAATACGCACCACTTTTTTTTTCTGTGTGCGTCATCATATAACTAAAAGTTCAAGAGAAGTCAACATTAAGAAAAAAATTGAGTTTTTTTACAAATTAGGTCCTACAAACCGTTAAAATGTTATTCTTTGTTCTGTTTTCGCACTTGTGTGTTAGTAAAGAGATACAGAAACAACATTTCAACTTGAAAACTTAAAAAAAATTAATGTATTTCCAATTTCAGCAAAGTTAAAGTATTATGCATAATCACGATTTTTTGCAATAATAAAACAAGGATGACTTTGCCATTTTTGTTCGACATCTTCCGGGCACATTTTTTATAATTTTTTTTTAGTGTTCATGCATCTTTGGAATGTTCCTAGCAAGTAACTATTTTTTAACAGACCAAATGAATTACTTTAAAAATCACCTTTTGTCCGCTAAATCCACACTGTGCGGCGTTAGTAGATTAGTTCAAATAGTGACGTAATTAAATATGCGTTGGTTGCTACATGTCTGCTAACAGCTGTTCGATGGTTGTGCTGATAATTTAACTTATTAATAAACCAGCTGACCCGGCAGACGTTGTCCTGTCCAAATTTGAATAAATTTGTTTGATCGTTTTGTGAATTTATGAGAAGACCTAACGTGTTTGTGTTAATCGATTAATATTTTTTATTGCTATCTACTCCTCTTTCTCCTCCCCTTCCTATTCTACTGAGGATCTTCAAAGTCACGCAGCGATATTCCCGCATCGAAATAAATGTCTGGCGAAAATAAGGCAGAAAAAAAGCAAATTAGAAATAAAAAATGATGTTTAAACAATTACAACCCATAATTCACTATCGACATATCGACCTCTATATCCTGAGCTGTACAATGTAAATACAATGTACTTGCAAACATCACGCCATCTATCGATAATTATTTCAGATCTATTATACTAACAAATAATAATTTTCTAAATCTTTTCTTTACGTTATATTGATGTTTGTTGTGTTTGTTTGCAGTAAGAATGAATAATGTCAATAACTAATTTTCTAAACCTTTTGTTTATGTTATATGAAATCACAATAATTAATTACTCACTTTACATTTACGATATATTTTTTGTGTATTATTTTATTAAAAGTTTTAACAAATTAGGTTTGAACTTCCAACTCCCCTTCCTCCGCCCCTTCGTCTTCCTCTTCTAATAACATTTCGAAGGCACGCAGCGACGTTGACAATTCCTTATGCTCCTCTTTTTTCTTTTTTGCATAGTAAGCCGCCAATTCCTAATCACTTTTTCGCTTTCGAATACGCTGCGCTGCAACTTTTTTTTTCGCAACCTTGAGATTAAGACGGCAAGTGTCGCTTTCGCAAAATTGTTTTACTACCTCTGTTAAACACTGTGCGGTAAGGTTAGTGTACTCTAATTTTACTTGCCAATCTTCATACTTGGCAAATGATATAGCCTTCGCTAAAGCCTCTTGTATGACCTTTTGCAATTTTGACATTTTAACAATAACAAATTTCTAAATTCTATTTCTCAATTGCGTTCAGTGTTTTTATTAAAAAATACAATTTACAAAAATTTTGGTACATTTTTCTCGTGGGTTTTATATAATGTTTTAATAATTATTATACGTACCAACCTAAATGTGTTTTGATTTAAATTTGGGATTACTTATTTGTTATACAGAGGTATCTGTGAATAAGTGTGAATAACTGGTCACCACAAATACTTATATTAATTTTTCAAATATACAAAACGTGTTTACGTCAATAACCTATATGAAAAATTATGCAATGGGGGGGGGGGGCAAAGCCTCCCCCCGTACGCACGGGCCTGCTAAGAAATGATGTTTGTTGTGTTTGTTTGCGGTAAGAATGAAATGTCAACATCTAATTATTGTAATCACATTTTTTTAGGTAGTAACAGAGCAGGGGTGGGGGTGTAAAGTAAAACATAGATTTAAAACCAATTTACAATAAGTGGTGTTACGCCACTTGTACCTACCTTAATATTTGCAGGTAATATTAAGGTCTTTTATCCTTAAGTACCAATAAACTCTTTGTTCTCGGCAATGTTCAGAGCCGTGTTAAGGGGGGGGGCGTGTTAAAGGGGGAGGATTCCGTGTTAAGGGGGGCTCCAAAAACAGTTAGCCCCAGGCCTCACGTATCCTTAATCCGGCTCTGGTAATGTTAAAATTTTTTTTCGAGAATTTTAATCTTTTTTTTTCACAGTAACCTATTCCGAATCCTAATATGATATTGTGCAAAATTTGGTTGAAATCGGTCAAATGGTTCATGAGAAAATGGAGGACAAACAAACAGACATTCATTTTTATAGATATAAGTACCTAGTTGGGACAAAAGTTCTGTTACACAGTATTAATTAAATTTTTAATGTTTCAAAATAATAAATTCAATTATGATATATAGTGCTTTATTACTTAATATATAAAGAATACATTTTTAATATATTTACTTAAAATGTCCTCCTTTAGCCTTTACACAAGCCTTTAAACGCCGTGGCCAATCATCAATTGCGGCACGGACGACTTGTAACGGTATCGATGCTGCTGCTTTCACCAAATCCCGCTTCAGAAGCTCGATATTTTTATGAGGCTTACTACAAGCCATGTTTTCAAGAACTGACCACAATTTATAATCCAAAGGATTCAGATCAGGACTTCCAGAAGGCCATTGTTCTGCTGCAATAAACGCAGGTAAATTTTCTGCTAGCCACCTTTGGGTTGTCTTAGCTTTGTGTGCTGGTGCAGAGTCCTGTTGGAAAACCCAATGGTTTCCTTGAAAGAGAGAGTCGTTAAAAGGCTTTACCACGTCCTCTAACATTTCTTGGTAAATTGGTGCCGATGTTTTAACGCCTTTTTCACAAAAGTGAAGTTGAGTAACCCCTTCGTAGGATACACCCCACCAAACCATCACAGATGCTGGATAATGGCCTCTTTGAACCCTCGGAATTTTTTCTGCCGCTTCTTTAGAGCTGTGAGCATAAACACGATCGTTTTGCTTATTAAATTTTTCTTCGACGGTAAACATTTTTTCATCGGTAAACAAAATATTTTTAAAATTATTATTACCGTGCCTCCTTAATAGGGTTTTCGATCTCTCGTGCCTAATTTTTTTTAAAGCTGTTGTTAACCTTTGTCCTGTTGCTCTACGAAAAGCCCCAAGTTTTAGGTCCTGCCTCAATACGCGAGACACGCTTTTTTTTTGAAATTTGCATCTCCATAGCAATAATTTTTTGTTTTCGCAGAGAATTTCGTCGTATTCTTTCACGCACTGCTTTAATCACTCGTGGAGTTCTTATGGTACGAGGACGTCCACTTCTTTTTCTGTCAGCTATTGCATTTGTATTGGTAAACCGTTTTATAGCACGACTTACAAACATTTTTAAAATTTTTAACGGCTTTAGCAATTTTAAAATTTCACTATTTGATACACCACATTTATGTAACGCAATAACTGCTATCCGATTTTCTTTCACACCCCAATCCATGTTGCTGGTTGAACTCAAAAATTTTAACTATAGTCTGTACAAGTTGCCAAAGGAAAGGGCTTTCTAAATATGTAATTGTTTTCCACCCTCTGTAATCTTAAGCTGTAAAATCTAAAGGTTCTTTACAGGTAACAGAATTTATGTCCCGACTAGGTAGATAAAACTTGATAATTATTGTGTAATAAATTGTGTTCAACTAAGGTTTAATCGGTGTAATTTTCTAAGAAAGGTTGTTAATTATAACATTATAACACTGTCTGAAAACAGTGGCGTATTTAGAAAATGCTTTGGGGGGGGGGGGGCAGATTAAAGATTTTAGAATCTCGTTAATCCATTCATGCGCGTCAGTTGTAGCTAATCCTAATACATAAAATTCCAGCACGATTTTACTGCTCAAGCTACAACGTGTCATTTCTTGTTAGAAAAAACACTCTGGTTGGCCGATTTTTTTTACCAACCAAACAATATATTAAACTAATATTAGGACTAAAAATATTTATCCAATATTAATCCAAACCGGGAAATTTGAATTTTTAAGCAAAAATGAGGGAAGTTTAACCTTCGGCTAGAAAAAATTAAAAATTGAAAAGCATATTTATTTAAATACCTTACTGACCACGGAGTTTAGCAGCAACTTTCTGTGTTACTTTGAAAGTTAATTATAAAAATAATATAAAAATATAAAGTCAAAGTTGTAAACCGGGGGGTCTGGGGGATGTGGAACACCCTCCAGTACATATAGCAGGATTTCCACTCTTTTAGAATACTCGGAAAAGATAGGAGATTTATAAGTTTACAAATTTCGTCAGGAAAAACCTGGAAATTAGAATTTTTAAGCAACAATTAGGGAAATTTAAACTTTGGCTAGAGAATATTAAAGCTTGGAAAAACATTTATTTAAGTGTCTTACTGCTCAGAGCTTAGTAGCAACTTTTACGTTATTTTGAAAGTTAACTATCAAAATTATAGTCAAAAGTCTAAACCGGGTGGTCTGGAGGTGAACACCCTCCAGTACATATAATAAAATTCCCACTCTTGTAGAATACCTACAGAAGACAGAATAATTATATAAATTTCGTCGGAAAAAGCTGAAAAAAAAAAAAAATTCGAATTTAACAAACTTATTTAATTTTATATTATAAAAAAAAATTTTAATTGAAAATATAGAAAAACGGGAATCACCCAGTAGTAAATAAATTCATAAACAAATAAATAAAAATAATTTAAAGTTATTTAAATTTTAAAACGTCGTGGTAATCATTATTTTCATCAGGGGGGGGGGCTTTAGGGGTACAATCTGAGTCATCATTGGGGGGGGCATCTGCCCCTTTGCCCCCCTTTAAATACGCCACTGTCTGAAAATGATAAAATTAATTTTAAAACTTCCGCATATTTAATTACGTCACTATATGAACTAATGTAGGAGTGACGTAACAACTATGGTGACAAAATAGCGCAACTTTCTATAACATGGAGTGACAGGGGGCTGGGCCCATATAAATATATTAATACGATTTCGCGCGACAAATATACATTTAAATTTCAATATTTTTTCTAGCTTTATGTGAACCAAATTTAAAAAAATTAAGACACATTACATAATATATGTTGTTATGTAGAATAGTTATATGTTAAAATTAAAAATCATGCAAATTGTCCATTTGCAAATTGACCCGAAATTCGGCGATTCCAATTCGGCACCGGCATTTCGGCGACAGAAAATTCGACTACGTCGATTCGGCAACGGAAAATTAATTTAACCCTTAATCGCTATCGTGCGGTCACTGAGACCGTTGCAAGTTTTAATTTGTATTTATTTTACGCCTCGTTCATAATTAGTCATTATGGGTTTCAGTACCTTTAAGTTACATCACTTCTAGTATGTTGACAAACAGGGGTGGTCGAAAGTTGGCTTGTTTTATTTATAAAAAGAAAACAAAATAGCTAGCGGTCACTGTGATCGCACGATAGTGTTACTGTAATTATTATACAGTAAGCGAAATTAAATTAGTGCCACCCATGTTTTATGGGGTAGAATTTGTTTAAAATGAATTTGTAAAAAATAATGCGTTAGTAAAGGTTACATAATAATTGACAACTCTAAAAAATTACATGATTTATTAAAAACAATTACAAAACATTTTAAATCAAAAAATTTTGAAAATTTTTAAGCGAAATTCTAATAGTGCCACTACGTTTAGCCGTTTAATTTTTAAAAAATATTGAAGAATTCTAAGTCTAATACTTGGTGCCCCCTCCTTTATGAAGTATTACTTTAAAAATCCTATTTGACATTGAGTTTATAAAATTTTGTAATACCTCTATTGAAATTTTCTTCCATGCTTCACGTATGGCATTCTTTAGTTCTTCTAAGCTATTGTACTGCCTCCCACCTCTGTAAACTTGTCGAGCAAGAAGTCCCCATATGTTTTCTATTGGGTTTAGATCAGGACTTCTTACTGGCCAAGTCAACAATGGTATTTCTCTAGATGAAAACCAATCTTTCTCACGTCAAGCAGTGTGTATGGCCGCATTATCATGTTGGAAAATGCAGTCATCGGGCATAATTTATTCTATCATAGGCACTAAACCATCTTCTAAGACTTCAATATAATTTTTCGCATTCATACGATGGTTTATCTACGCAATTTTAGATTTTCCATAAGACGAAATCGCTGCCCATATCATACAAGAGCTTCCTCCAAAATTACGACTCATTTAATATGTTTTTTGTTGCGAATATCATGCCAATAATGGGAAAAACCATCGGGTCCGTCCAAATTAAATTTCTTTTCATCACTAAATATAACTTTTTTCCATTCATTATTCCAATGCATGTGATTTCGAGCAAACTGAAGACGAGCTTCTCTATGTTGGGGTGTTAATGGTGGCTTTTTTACTGATTTTGTGTAAATTAAATTTTTATCCGCTTGTAACACTTGTTGAATTCGTCTCACTGTTACTGGTAATTGTAATTTTGATTTGATTTCTGATGCAGTTTTCGAAGAACCTCTTATTTCTTTAAGAATTCTGCGTTTATCTCGATGTGACAGTTTTCTATTTTGGCCAAATTTTCTGTTTTTACCATGATTTTCACCTAATTTGCTATTAAATGATGTGATCTTTTTATTTGTTTCGCTATGCTTCTAATAGATACATTTCTTTCCCTCAATACTTTTATTTTAGCAATTTTTTTAGCATCTTGCTACTTTTAATTAAAAATTTGATGTTATTGGATTTATACGAAGACAATAAGGAGCTCTGACCTTGCTTAAAAATAAATTTTAATAATATTTAATCTTCATCAAAAATAATGTACCTGGCTCTAATAGAATTTCGCACAGAAATAACACAACTAACTGATGTTCGCGTAACAATGTATCATTTAAAACTAAAAATAATTGCAAATTTTTTTCTGTAAATGCAATCATACCATTATGTGTTTACTTATGCATAATCATTTTCATATCTACTTCTTATATTACACATTATATGTGGAATTATTCCTTTATCATCACGGTGGTTCTACTCGAATTTCGCCTACTGTAAACTGTATCTCTATTATTAATTAAATTATTAGCTCTTGAAAATAATATAGTTATAATTATCAATATTGAGCTACTAGACACTTTCATATTAAACTTGAAAAAGAAAAAATCATTTTTCGAAAGCTCGTTTAAACTTGTGTTTTATTTCGTGTCTAGTAGCTCAATATTGATAAATTATAACTATATTATTTCTCTAGTAAACGTCTCATTTAAAGATTATAAAATATAAACTATCATTATTATTGTTCATACAACTGTGTAAAAGTCTTCGCACAACTATAGGAATTTTTAATTATTATATAATTGCAATTCATTTCTGGATTGGAACCAATATGTTTGCAGTGCTGTGCGAAATTGTGTACGAATTACATACAAAAACGGTGATTTTCAGGTGTTGTGATTTTTGCGATCTAGTTGTTTCTTTTTAATTTTTGTATTTTAATTATAATAATTATTCAAGTATATACTTCAAAAAATTATGATTTAGTTGGCTTAAATATGTTTTAGATTGAGAAAAAAATTAAATTTTAGTTTTATCGTATAAAGGTGTTCAGATATGCTAATAATTTCTTTTGTGTTATTTCAATAAGTTAATAAAATTTTAAAATTAATTACTTTTTAATTTTTTTTGGCTTACTAGAATACCAAATAAAATATCTGTTGCAAAAAAAAATCAAAAAGTTAAGTTGTATGTGAGTAAACAACGAAAATAAAGCGCGGTCACTGTGACCGCACAGTAGTTATAGTGTGACAATTATTTGACGTTAGTTATTAAGGGTTAAGGGCCGGTTCCACCAACTTTGATTAAATCGCTTTGAAGACATTAACTTCAAAGCGTTCCACCAAGCATTTTGTATTTATGATTAGTTAATCATGGTTAAATGCTTAGATTTCGTGTATACTCGGTTTTTCCTTGCAAAAGCTCTTCTGGTTAGTTGATGATAGTCACGTGACTCTTTAGTTTAGTAGGGGTTTAGTGAAAAAGACAGAAATATACCTGGAATTTTATAAACTAAAATTGGAAATTATTATTTCAATTTTTTATTTTAAAATAAAATAAAATGAACACCTAAAATTAGCCTAAAGGTTGATAATGAAAAATTGCAAACCCATTTATTAACTAAACAATTATTATAATAAAAAATAAATTCTATTATAGGTTTATTAGTTTAAATAATTTATTATAAAAATTTTTTTTTATACTTTTCTAAAATCGTCTACTGCTGTATTTTCAGAAGTAGATCATTTTAGTTAGGTTATGTATGTTCAAAATGTCAACAGTAGCTATATCTTTTACTATAAATTGAAAGAAATGCGCATGTACCGACCATTAACCGTGATTAAACTCGTCTAATCGCCCAAAATCGGTCGATTAGTTTGAAGGCTGTTTAACCATGATTTACCTGCTTTAACCATGATTAAATAGATGGTGGAACACTCTTTTACATTTAATCATGATTAGTGGTTTTTAGCGGTTTTGAAAGACTCAGGTTTATTAGCAGAGAGGAAAACAAAAAGGAAGTGAGTATGGAGATAAGGAGAGTCGATTTGGTGCTTCCTGTATCCTTACCTTCCCGAAGGAGGGGTGTTCGGAATACAGGGTTGTTAACGAAAGAAAATACAGAGAGGGAGGAGAATCGTGTTTAAACGGGGATTTCTTGGTTGTGTTTACGGGAATTTTTGTTGGTCGAGTCAGAGGGGAGATCCGACTGTTTGTCATTTTCTTCCTACTATCATTTCGCGCTGATTTCGGTTTATATTGGTTCATGTTGGGTTTCTCTTATCCTGCTTTCCACGTTTTTCACCAAGTTTCGGGCCTTGATTACTTTTGTGAGAAAGAGTCTAGGATCTAGGAACTACGGATCTTTGAAAGAAGAATAATAAGGAAGATGTTGGGACTGTTCGGGATTAACGAAAAGCAATGTAGAATAAGAGCAAATAAAGAAATAGAAGATTAACTAAAGGGAAAAACAATTGTGAGACACATCAAGGCATTGAGATTGGGATGGTTTGAACACGTTATGAGAGCGAATGAGGTTAGTGCAATTAAGTGCGCCATGAATTGGAGACCGAGCGTCGAAAGACCAAGGACGAAATGGGATGAGGAGATTTACAGCGATCTGAGGGCGATGGTGATATGGAACTGGAAAGAGACTGCACAGAATAAGAGAATTGGAGGACAGTAGAAGAAACAAAATCGCACAGGAAACTGTAAGGAATACAAAGATTAAAAGATGGAAAATAGGGACTAATCCACTCTGATTAATTCATTAATACATTATGTGCATTCCCTCTAAGATATTCCAGTATTGTCCTATCTTCATATGATAGGACAATTCTTTTTATTCTTTGATCCACTTCTTGATACTTTAATCTTTTAAGTGGAGGAGCGTCACCACGTAAGAATTGCTCGTATGATGCGTCTCTTCCTTTCTGGTCTTCGTCTTGATTGATCGCGGTTTAGCCTTCCCATATAATTATCTTCCAACCACTTTAAAATGGGTATTAATTCATTTGGAAGATGCTGGGAAAGTTCTTTAATTGCGTGTTCGATATATGCAATTGGAACGAATGCAATTGCAATAACCATCCGGACTTGAAGAGCAAATTCTGGATCGTTTGAATAATCACCGTACAGTCCCCTTTCGCGAATTTGCTTTTTGAAATTTTTCACCAAGTAGAATAAGCAACCGTGTAATTCAACTGTCGGAAAAGCTTCAGTAACTGCATTAATTACTGCTAATTCGTAATCAATGGAAATCGATTCTGGTTCAAATAGCGGCACATTTCCTTGATTAGTACAAACAACCTAACATATGTTTGACGATTCTTGTTTGGCAAAAGCGCATATAATATGGGTTGAACAAACCCATCCCTATTTGACAAAATTACAAATATTTGGTAAAATAAGGGAGGGGGGGCTTGTCGAAATGTTCCATCCATAAAAATATTTTTCATATGAAAGCACCATCTCATGTTACTTTCCTTTCCGAAAATTAATATCCTTTCTGGATCGGGTAGTTCTGACCCAGTATCCGCTACTAAAAATTTTCTGTTTCTCCAGGAGCAGATTGATAGAGCTTGAAACTTTCGGGAATTATTAAAGCTTCTAAACTTCTAAAGCATTTTTTGAATAAATTCAAACCAATCAAGCACAGATTAAAGTATTTGCACTACAAATAAGCATTTTAAAAAATTAAAAAGATGAGATTGGAACAAGCCCACGTCGGAGGGGGGGGGGAGGATTACCCTCATGAATATATTTATGAGTAGATTCTAAAACTCAATTGCTGTCCAGAATCAAGGTTTGGATTCGCGCTTGTATTTCCGTGTCAGAATCGTAACTGCATCATCGTTGACAATATACGTAGTATGTGGAGCCTTTTTAGAGCAACTTTTTATTAAAAAGTTATTAAAAAAGGAATCTTTTCTTGAATTTTGCCGTAGACCATTTTACCTATACTTTTTTACCTAGACTCGGGGGGCGTTTCACTGATGGTAATACTGTACAAATTGTTGGTAATATGATGGAAATAAGAAGCAATAGATAGTAATATACGGAAATAGACGGCAATTGTGGTAATAAGTGGCAATGCAGAGCAATAAGTGCGCAATACTGAGTAATAAAACGGCAATAAGTAGCATTAACTTTTTTAATTTGTTTTTAGGTAAGTGAAGAAATCGGAGATATCCACCCGATAAGTATAAACATACCGATAACCAATCAAAACGGTTGTCTGTTTGGTCACTTGATTAATTTGATTGGTTATCGGTATGTTTATACTTATCGGGTGGATATCTCTAAAAGGAGGGGGCGGCTCCTCGACTGAACCAAAAACTACCCTGTATATAATGAAAAATTGTATAACATTTATTAAAGTTTTCATAGATTCTCAGCCTAAGAAAAAATTTATTAAATTTACAAATTTGAATTAATTAATACAATAAAGAATTTGTTTATTTGGTTTTATTGTTTTATTGTTTATCGACATCACCGATTTCGTCCAGATTTATAGCGTATAGAGGGCTTGACTAGAATTGAAACTGACACAAGTTGTAGCTCCAGATGGCCAAGCGTTTAGAAATTAAATTTCTTTTCGGGATTAGTTAATGTGTTTTTCGTTAATAAAATTTCAAGTACAAGTTAGCACAGTGCAGTGGTAAGAGGTCGGACTCGTAATGCGAATGTCTCCGGTTCGAATCATCGTACGGAAAACTTTCTGTTTTTGTTTCTTTTCAATTTTTATGTTATAAACAATAATAATTTATTTTTTTTGGTATTGTATTTTTTTATATTTTCAAAGAAGGCAGAGGGCGTCAAACCCGAATATTGCATTACAAGGGGATTATCCAGAGCCACATTTTTAAATGTGTTTTTACATGTTTTTACATTAAGGTGGTTACATGCACTTGCGTTTTGCGATTTGCGGAATGCGTTTTCCGCAAAAATTTAACAGTTCATTACATGCACTTGCGATTTGCGGAATGCGAAAGTTTAGTAACTTTTTCATAAATTAATAGGGTGTTTTGTAGAAATTGGTCGAGTTAGATTGGCACTAGCGATTTGCGGAATGCGAAAGTAGTAACTTTTCGTGAATTCATAGGGTGTTTTGTAGAAATTGGTCGAGTCAGATTGGCAATTCTAAAATAACCTAAAATACAGTAGTTTCACTCGTGGTCCCACAATGGCATTTTGTTTTGGATTAATCCAATTAGGACTTCGACCACACTGTCCCCGACTGTGATTTCTAGTTGATTAAATATTAAATGAATGTAGTACCTAACATACACATTTTATTCAACGACTTTGCTAAACTAATTGATTGCAAATTAAAATATACATAACATAATAATGCACCTCTTGTATTTCACTCATGATATCAAAATCAAAGCTATTGATTCTATTATTTATTATTAAAACAATAAAAATAGCACTTGATTTATTGTAATTGTATTGTAACAATATAATAAATAGCTGTAAAAAATTCGTTTTTATATATAGAGGTATAAAAAAATAGTTCATTATTATATTGATAATGTTTTTAAAATCAATTTGAAAACCACATGTATTTTAAAAAACTTAAAAAATTGCATCTGAACGCATGCGTATTTCAAGAAATGACCAACGGAATCCGTAAAATCTTGAAACCATTTCAAGTTTTGCGAAAATCGCAAATTCTTACATTAGTAAAGTGTCGTTTACACTGCGTTCAAATTTAACCAATCAAAACCATCTCAAGTTTTGCGATTATCGCAAAATCTTAAAATACTTAATTGCCGTTTACACTGCGTTCAAATTTAACCAATCAGAACAAAAATCGCATTCCGCAAATCGCAAGAAGTGCATGTAACCACCTTTAAGGTGGTTACATGCACTTGCGTTTTGCGATTTGCGGAATGCGTTTTCCGCAAAAATTTAACAGTTCATTACATGCACTTGCGATTTGCGGAATGCGAAAGTTTAGTAACTTTTTCATAAATTAATAGGGTGTTTTGTAAAAATTGGTCGAGTTAGATTGGCACTAGCGATTTGCGGAATGCGAAAGTAGTAACTTTTCGTGAATTGATAGGGTGTTTTGTAGAAATTGGTCGAGTCAGATTGGCAATTCTAAAATAACCTAAAATACAGTAGTTTCACTCGTGGTCCCACAATGGTATTTTGTTTTGGATTAATCCAATTAGGACTTCGACCACACTGTCCCCGACTGTGATTTCTAGTTGATTAAATATTAAATGAATGTAGTACCTAATATACACATTTTATTCAACGACTTTGCTAAACTAATTGATTGCAAATTAAAATATACATAACATAATAATGCACCTCTTGTACTTCACTCATGATATCAAAATCAAAGCTATCGAATCTATTATTTATTATTAAAACAATAAAAACAGCACTTGATTTATTGTAATTGTATTGTAACAATATAATAAATAGCTGTAAAAAATTCGTATTTATATATAGGTATAAAAAAATAGTTCATTATTATATTGATAATGTTTTTAAAATCAATTTGAAATCCACATGTATTTTGAAAAACTTGAAAAATTGCACCTGAACGCATGCGTATTTCAAGAAATGACCAACGGAATCCGTAAAATCTTGAAACCATTTCAAGTTTTGCGAAAATCGCAAATTCTTACATTAGTAAAGTGTCGTTTACACTGCGTTCAAATTTAACCAATCAAAACCATCTCAAGTTTTGCGATTATCGCAAAATCTTAAAATACTTAATAGCCGTTTACACTGCGTTCAAATTTAACCAATCAGAACAAAAATCGCATTCCGCATTCCGCAAAACGCAAGTGCATGTAACCACCTTTACAGTGATAAGTTTATTCTTAATTTTACTAGCAAACATATAAAATTAAAATAGCCCAAAATGTTGGTTGTAATTTTTCAAAAATATTAAAATATTTCCCGTCAAATGTTCCCAAAAGTTAGCTCAAATATACTTTCTTTTTCTATTTTGCTAAAATAATGCCGCCCTCTGCCTTCTGTAAAAATATACATAAATACAATATAAAAACTGGATGTTTGAAATAGTGGGTTTTTTGGGTCTTACTCAAATAAAACTACTCTATCGATATATTTACTGACCGGTTTCAACCCTTTCAACCCAAAAAAGAAAAATTACATTTTTTTTAGACTCTGATGAGGACCAATATAAGGGTTGAAACCGGTCAGTAAATATATCGATAGAGTAGTTTTATTTGAGTAGGACCCAAAAAACCCACTATTTCCAACATCCAGTTTAATTAAGACTACAGGGTCGAGAAAAGTTCTTTATACAAGATAAAAAAAAACAAATTATTACTGTTTAACTAACTTGTACTTGGAATTTTATTAACGAAAAAGACTTATGTATACATTAACTAACCTCGATAAAAAATTTAATTTCTAAACGCTTGGCCATCTGGAGCTACAACTTGTGTCAGTTTCAATTCTAGTCAAGCCCTCTATACCCTATAAATCCGGACGAAATCGGTGATGTCGAGTAAGAGTAGCCGCCCCCTCCTTTAAGTGAAGAAATCGGACATTAGTAAATTAAATTATACACTGTTCTTCCACCGGATGGCCATACAAAGTCCAAGAGTACTTTGCAAAATTTAAAATATTACAAATTTTGATTGGACTAAAATTGTACATCCAGCGAATATTCATGGATGGACATACAAAGAATGTCGAAAATTGGACGTTCACCAGATGGCCATACAAATTCCAAGAATATTTTGCAAAATTTGAAATACTAGAAATTATGATTGGACTAATTTTGTACATCCAGCGGATATTCGTGAATGGACATACAAAGAATGTCAAAAATTGGACGTACACCGGATGGCCATATAAAGTCCATGGACGAATGTACCTTTCCAGGACTTTATATGAACGTCCATTGTTTGCCTTGTGTTACCTGGGTAATGCCTAGCAAGGGTCTAGGACAAATAGGCGCCGCCGAATTGGCGCCGCCGAAAAGGCGCCGCCGTTTAGGCGCCAGCCATATAGGCGCAGCTCCATATAGGCGCCGATCCATATAGGCGCCTGCCGTTTCGGCGCCAGTCATTTAGGCGCCGAGCCGTTTAGGCGCCGTGCGAATTAGGCGCCAGCCGTTTAGGCGCCGGGTGAATTAGGCGCCTGCCATTTAGACGCCGAGCTATTTAGGCGCACAAATATTTTTTTTTAAATTTTAAATTAAAATCCCAGTTAAAATTAATTTTGTTATCATTTTTGTTCATTTAAAATTCATGTTGTGTTGTAGTTGTAGTCTTTTAGTTTAGTAATTATGTGAGATACCGCGAAGAAAGTCTATAATATTCCGATTATCGTAGTCCAATACCAAATTCTTGATGCGGTCATCGGCAGTAATATATTTTCTTTTTTTCTTTGGAGGAGGAGCTCCAGCATTTAGTTGTTCATAGAAAACATCTCTACCGCGTTGAATTTGTTTGAAAGAATCAATCAGCTTCCAAATCGTCGGATGGTCCATTGACAGCTCACATTGCAAACGTCGGTGAGCTGCTTCGGCGTGGTTGTTAGTTCGATCCGTGTCTGTCAGAACTCTTGCATGAACAGACCATGTTTCCGGAGGAAATATAGGCCGACCTCTTCCATCAGTTCTGCGGAGTGGTCGCCCTAAATAAGAGTCCTCAAACCATTGAAGCAATTGTTGTAACTCGGGACAAAGCTCATGCGATAACGCATCAACAGCAGTATCCAAATCTTCGATGCGTACAAAGGCTAAGGAAGTCACCATTCGCGCTTCTAAAGCAAAATCACCTTCAGTATTGTAGCGCCTCAATAAATGAAGATCTCCCAAATGTTTTCGCATATTTTTCACCAGATGAAAAAAGCATCCTAAAATTTCAGAGTTAGAAAATGCTTCTCTGAATGCATTCATAGCCGCTAATTCAAAATCGCACGATATCTTGGCAGGGTTTAAATTCGGCTCTACTTCTTTTAAAAGGTTTATCATTTTTACATAAGTCCTTGTGTGTTTGTTTGGTAACAATGCATATATTAGTTAATTTTTAAAAATTTAGTTAAATTTTTTAATTTGGGCTCAGAGTAGACAAAATTCAAATATTATGCTAATCGACGTCTTCTATTGGTTAATTTTTGAAAATATAGTTACATTTTTTAACTAGTTTCTAAAGCCGGACCTTAAACTAGTAGTACACTATTTGGTCATACGAGAATATTAGGCAAATGTTAAAACAATATAATAAGTAAGAACAGAAGTAAGACAATAGTTAAAAAATTTGGCGCCTAAAAGGCTCGGCGCCTAAAAGGCTGGCGCCTAAATGACTGGCGCCTAAATAGCTCGGCGCCTATATGACTGGCCCCTTACTGGCTAGCGCCTAATTGGTTCGGCGCCTATTTGGGTTGGCGCCTATATGGCTGGCGCCTATATGGACCGGCGCCTATATGGTTGGCGCCTATACGGCGGCGCCTTTTCGGCGGCGCCTATTCGGCGGCGCCTATTTGTCCGGTTCCCTGCCTAGCAATATTGAAGCAATATGGATTATCATTATTGCGGCAATAATGGCTACCGATATTGGCGCAATATTGTTTGCGTACCGGCAAGCAAAAAATATTGCATTATGTTGGGACAATAATTATAAAAATCCGCATTAACTCCATTTTTAAAACATATTCTGCTTTTTAAATATACCAGTCCTAATTGACAATAATGCTCATTAGACTTAGTTACAATGCCATTTTATTGACCGCTACTGTACACATTTCTATTTTGTCGCACCGTTTCCGAAATACAGTGACTTAAGAAAACCTCGGTAAAAATTTTAGTATGCAAAAACACGTCAATTTTATTATCGAGGGGGACAACTTTTGCGATCAATGTCACTCCCATATTGTTTCATCTCTTAGTGCTGTGATGACAACCCCTGAAATGTTAAAAGGGATGATATGGCAAGTGACACCTCATTTGAAAGGTCTTACTTCCCTGAATTCAGTCCAATAATTTTTTTAAAGTTTTAATCAATTATTCAACAAAAAAATTGAAGCTGTAAAAATGCGAAATAAATACGATATTTCAAGACATTTAATCATAAAAAAGTGAAAAACGCTTGGACAGGTTGATTTTAATTTCAAGGGGGCTACATTTACTGCTATTCATAATCATTCATGAACAAAAATCAGTTTAATCAAGTTAGATGTTCAAATTGTTAAAAACAATTTGAACAACAAATTAAATTATTAACATTTCGGGGGTTGTCATCACAGCGCGAAGGGATGAAACAATACGGGAGTGAGATTGGTCGCAAAAGTTGTCCCCCTCGATGATAAAATTGACGTGTTTTTGCATTTCTTGAAAAAAAAAATTGGCTATGTAAACATTGCATAACTTTCCCCATTAAATTTGGGTATAAAAATTATCGTTGAACCTCCTCTTTCTGGGTACCATTCGAGGAGAAACACCTCGAGGAAGCTACAGTTCGAATCAAAAAGTCAAAAAGTTGAAAAATTTGAAAACCAGTTTAATTTAAAGGTGCAGATTTACTTCTTTGCACACATAATTAGAGAGTAAATTTTCGTTCGCCACCTTCTTGAAATGTACCGTTCGATGTGCAAGACCTCAAGGAAACGACAGGTCGCATCTGCGGGGCTCAAAAATTGCGTTACGCGGGACACGGGGTGTAAAATCCGAAAACATCAAAATTTCATAAACGTCAAACTTGAATTAATTTCCGAAAATTTTTGTAATCGAGTTGCTACGCAACTCGTATTCCGTCTAACTTGATATACGTGCTTAAGAGAGAGATGCAACACGGCACGATTAAATAATTTGGATATAACAAATGGTGGTCCAAAAGTAATTGACACTTGAACTTTTTTTATTTTCTTTATCATTTCCGCAATTTTCAACAAATTTTCACCATTTTCAGCTGGCCTCTAAGTTTAACTATGATGTACATTTATGCCAAATTTTTTGACATTTGGTTGCGTGGTTTAACCTGTGCAATTGATACTATTTCATTTCATGATCTCGTAACCACATACAGACAGACAGACATACATACATACATACAGACGAGCATCCAACTAAAATTCATCAAAAACTTATCAGGACATGATAAGGAACCTTTTAATGCAAAAATTTCGATTTTTGATTTTTGAGTGGATTACAATACTTTTCCTTATACATACGTATACGTATGGGGAAGGTAAAAATTCTGCTGGCCACAAGCCCGTCTGTTTCGTTTTTAAACGGCCACCCTGTATTTTGATGGCGGTAATTCAAAACCTTTACCTTCTAGTGGCTCAATATTTTTTTATTTTGCGATATGATATAATTTTTACGAAAAATCTTATGGAAGGCCTAGACAGATTGCGAAACTACCAATAATGAAAAATGCAAAAATACATAAATATAAATCCGTTCCTTAGTTATTTCATTAATATGTACCAAAAATTACGCAGCTAGCTGTTCAGATAAACGATTTGAAGAGTATTTAAAGTTACTTGTAACTTTTAATATTAGTAAATTTTCATTATGAAACAGGGCCCTGCAATGGGGGAGTTTCCTTAGAAATAATTTTTTGAAATAATATATAAACATGAAACTGTAATAAAAATGCCGCATGTTGATGTAATTGGTTGGTCTTAAAACTCAGCGTACAATTTAAAAAAAATTTTTGAATTTCAAAAAAATATTTAATCTGCCCGCCATAGCTAACCAATAAGATTTAAACATGGCCGTCCGATGTTGTCAGTTCTTAATTGGGTTATTATTGACAGCTATCATATGTTAATTAAAATTCTTTATTTTTTCATTTAATGCTATTGATTATTTCGTCACATCAATGCTGATCAATGCTTTAACTGACAAAATTGGTGCACTCTTTTTAAGAAGTCTATAAGCTGGATGGTAGCTTCTGGTAAGCTTCTGGCGAAAAGCCATATACATGTGGCATTTAAAATATCTTAAACTGTGGATGCAAAGCTCTTTTAAAAATATTATTGATGTTTTAAGTGGTTCATATAATATATTTATGTAAAATATACAAATAATTATCTTGTTTGTAAATAAATAATGAAACATTGTCGACATGTGAATCTTACCGAAGCACAACCGAGCAACAAATTATAACCCAACAGAATAACCAAATGTAACGAACTTCAAATATTACATTAAGAATGCATGTCAAACCAATTCACTAACAAAATCTGTTCTATTTTTGAAAAACTCTACAAACTGGGATAATTTGATGACAATTGCCAGAAGGTGAAAAGCCGTTTACGTGTGGCATTTAAAATACCTATCTTAAACTGTGGATGCAAAGCTCTTGTAAGATGTCGAGATCTTTGTAAAACTAAAGTATTTGTTTTCATTAAATAAAAATTGTGAATCTAAGTAATCCATAATCACTCATATAAAATAAAAAAGTAACCACGAAATACACGGCGGCCATTACTTGTCATCAGGTAGGCATCAACATTTTAACATTTTAATCGAAGAAAGTACGGCAACATAGTACAGTTGTCTAAAATCCTCTAGGTTTATCCATTCCCACTAAAAGAAGGGTTATGACGTCATAACCCTAACAATTTCAAATTTCATTAATTTTTTTCTGATACTTAACGCACTCAAAAAATCGGGAAAAAAACTGATGGCTCCGTTTGATCTCTACTTTCAAATAAAAAAATAAAAAAAAAAGTAGGAAACTCCTCCATTCCTTACAAAGTTCTGTAAGCCTGAAGCACAAAGTTATAACGATGAACTTCCTCGTGGTAAAAATGTAAAAGAATCAGAAGTTAATTAAACCAGTCATTTGGACAACTATCATTATTGACCGTGAACGCAGGATGGACCGTGATCATTATAGTCCAGATTCTTCAAGACTTACTTCAGATAAAAATATTTACGTAAATAGTTTATTATGTCCACATTATGATTGTTTGGCCAAGGAACAATACTAATAAACATGTGCCTTAACAAAAATAAATATTATTTTCATATCTTTAAATCAGATTTTTCTTTCACCATTTATATAATTAAAAAGCAATTATCTCAAAAGAAAGTAAAGTGGACATTCATCATCATTTGGTTTTCCAACCCGTAAGAAGAACGTATTTTTATAGTCATTTATTATTTGTATGCATACACGGTAAAACAATTTACTTGGTTCAAATAAGTACCATTTGAATCAAGAAATTCTCTGTTTTCAATAGCTGCACGCAAATATTTTCTTTTTGTAAAGGCCATATTACATGAGGCGATTTTTTCATGCGATCGATCGCTGCGATAAATTGCAGCGATTTTTTGGCTTGCGCAAAATTGCTGCGCATTTTCGCATGTGCGATATTTATTTTATTTAAAAAAATATTCTTAATTAAATTTTCTTGGATCATACAAGTATATTCTTAAATGAAGTAGTTAAAAATTTATTTGATTTAAAATAAATCTTTTTGAATAAAGAAGTTCTGTTCTCTTCACTAAATTACTCCGAAATATTTGGTTTTTTGGTATATTATGTTGTAACCGAAGAGTGGGGTGTCCAAGTATTACGGCGTCATCTGTTGGACTTCTGACGGGATATTATATATTTTATTTTATTTTATACAAAATTTCGTCCGGTGTGGGGTTCGAACTTAGGTTTTCCAGCTGCGAAATCGTGGGATGAGTACAATAAATTACCATTTGGCTATACTAGTCGAACTGTTAAGTTTGTACAAGTTCGCAATATAAGTTTCACAATTATAAATTTTTTTTAAAAGAAATTTAGTTACTTAGATTAAGAATATATTAATATTGATGTATTTAGAAAATAGTGTTCTTCTTTAAAATATAATTTTCTTGAATCTAAATAATATTTCAAGTAAAAAATATTCTTGCTAGAAGAAGTCTGATATTTTTAATACAAGCATATTTTATTGCGCGAAGAAATTATATTTTTAAATAAAATAAATAATTTCAAGAAAATATTTATTCTTCATTTAAGAAATCCTTTTTTTCCGTGTAGTATTTTATTTTAAATTTAATAAAAAGTAAAAGATAAAATAATAAATTTTGCAAATATCTTACTTGTTGAAATTTATGTCCAAAAGAAAGCCATTCCTTTTCAATTAAAACTTCAAATCCTTTAATTGTGCGATAATATGGATCTAACATTAACATAGATAATGCCGTTAATTGAGCAGTCCGATCCCAACCATCTGAACAGTGTACCAACACCGAAGTTTTATGATTTTCCACCTAAAACAAACATTATATTTACAGTTGATTATTATCGAAATTAACTGCTTATTTTTATTAAGGTTGTTAAGAAGGAAATTGAAATTAATGAGAAGTTCTTGAAATTTTTACAGTACATTATTTGCGTAATAAAAAAATTTCTGGCCAAGTTTGAACTTAATCTTGTTCTTAGTTATCAAGATACAAACGCTCAAAGTTACATAGCGGTCGCATTGATTTAAAGGTCAATATTTCGACTATCAGAAATGCCAGCGTTACCAAATATTGCCAAAATATTTATGAAAGTCTTATAAATAAGTAAACCAAACTTCAAAAACTCATGTTTTTAGTTTAATAGAAAATTAAATTATTATTCCAAAACGCTCAGACTAAATATACCTAGACAGAACATATCCGTGGTGTTTTGGAGAAACATGATAAGTGCAAATGTAAATTTTATTTATTTATTTTATATTTTTTTTTATCAAATAAAAATAATAGTAATGCGACTTATTATTGTTCTACCAAATTATTACGTTCATAGTGCGTAGTGCTAGAGTTATCATATAACGAGCAAGTGAAAATATAGCACAAATTATCATATATAATATAACAAGTGCTCAAATGTCCATAAAAATTTTGTGTTAAATGTAACGAGTATTGGTTGCTGGGTAAATGCACGAGGGCGCTTAGCGCGAGAGTGCTTTTACCATCAACCGATACGAGTTCAACGTATACGCGAGTGTTGGAAATTAGATTTTCTGAATTAACATCAACAGATGTGCGTGTGTTAGCTTTTCAAATTGCAGAGAAAAATGGCATAAAACACAATTGTTCACAAGTGAAAAAATGGCAGGTTGGGCATGGTTAAAGGGGTTTACCTACAGAAAACCTTCAATAAGTCTTAGATCTCCTGAAGCAATGAGCTCAACACGAGCTCATACTTTCAACAAGCCTCAGATCAGAAAATATTTTTCAACATTAGCCAACAGTGTAGATAACAGTTTATGCAAATGAAATAATTATGTATGTGTTTTTTCTGATTTATATTTTATATTTTTATTATTTTAAAATATTATCTAAAATACTTAATAAAAATTTGTATTTTCTACTTGTATGCCATCTCAACCAAACGCATGTTGATGAGATGGCATACATAACAAAAAATTGAAATGAAGATTAAATGTTCTTGGATGATTTTTTTAAAATTTTAATCATCATATTTAGAAAGTATGGGTTCGATAATAATAATATAAAATTTAATTAGTTTTGAAATATTAGTTTTTGTAAGTAACTCTAATCAAAAAAAAGTATGCCATCTCAACCAAGTCTCCCCTAAACTCTCATTTTTCTCATTCGTAAGAATTAAACTACAAATAATTAATAAAATTATTTAGGACAAGCAAAGTTATATTTAACCCTTATTTTAATGCCCAACTTTACCGACGTTGTTTAGCACCCGGGGTACCCGGGTACCCATTTATTGTAATACTGAAATTTTTAATATTTCAATAAAAGAAAGTGTTTAAAAACTTTTTTTTTAAATATAGTATATTCTTTATTGAGTATCTAAGTAAGTTTTAGAAGAAAAAATGCTGTCACGGTATCCTGTTATATGTGTTATAAACTAACTACAGTACAGCCTTGTTATTCAGGACAGATGTAGTTTTGAGTTTGTTCCGATAACCGAGTTTTCCGGATTAGCGAGATATTTTTTTAAACTTATTTTATTGAATAAAATCCGTTGATATGTATTTTATTTTATATAGTTTAAAGTGAAAAAGTGAACTACACAAAATTAACAAATGTGGTCATATGCTATAAGGGAATAAGTCCACTTATGCCCAAATCCATTTTTTTGTAGAATTTGATTCATAATAATATTTGTCAAGTTCTAGTATAAGGAGAAAAGTCTATGTGATTTTTTTCTTACTTCTGCTATAAGGGAATTTGCGAGGGGTAAATCACGGTAAAAATTGTGTACACCAGACTTCCTGCTACTTCGGACTTCCCAAACTTTCCCAGACTTCTGAATTTACTGATGTGACTATTGTTCTATTGAAAGACAGGTGAAAACCTAAAACAAAAAGGTCCCGCGTCTTTCTTTGTACTAGTTTTAGTTCCCCATATCCTCTCAGACTTCCCGGACTTCTAAATTTACTGATGTGACTATTGATTTATCTGGAAAGTCAGCTGAAAACCTAAAAAAAAAAGATCTTAATTTTCCCATGAACTGGTTTTTACTTCCTCATATTTCCTTAGACTTCCCCGAACTTCCTCAGACTTCCCTGGACTTCTCTAGACTTCCTCACACTTCCCGGGACTTCTTACAAACTGTACACCAGACTTCCCGGGAGATTTACCCCTCGGGAATTTGTGATACATTTGAGAGAGAAATTAAATTTTCAAAGTAAAAGTTTAGAGGTTATAAGCTAGTAACTTTTAAAGTTAAAATTAAAAAAAAGTTTTTTGTTATTCCTGTAAAGTTAGCTATTTGTACTTAAACCCTTCTAGCAAGTGACACAGAAATAAAAAAGTAAAAATAAAACTTTCATCAAACAATCATACTATGATTTTTTTAAAGAAACAATTAATTTTTGATTGTTTGAAGTGGCAGTGATGTCATAGTTTGGTCTTATAAAAGAGTACTGATGAATTGCATTAACCCTTTGCGGGCAACATTTATAAATCGTCGTTTCTCGTGTATAATAATTTTAAGTATGCCAATAATAAATAAGTAAAGAAACAGTGTCAAAAAATATAATATTTGTGGTATATTCAATGTACCACCAAGCTGGAAAGGGTTAATTAGAAACTGCAACTAGAAATACGTCCGGATTGCAGAGGTAAAAAATATACAATGTCCGAAGAGTAGAAGTGTCCGGATAAGCGATGCTGTACTGTATAAAAATTTGATTTTACCATCGTATAACTTTCCGAATTATTAATATTAAACTCCCAATTTACCTCGGATAGAAAAAAACAAAAATACTAAAGCTCATCAGAGAAGATCAATAATAGTAAAAACGTTCAGAAAATCGAAATAATAAGCAAAATCAAAAATTCAAATTAAAAAAAGAATTCTACTTATATTATACAGACTAGTTTTGGCTAAATGCATTCATCAGCGTATTCTACAAGATAAAATTTAATTAGTGCAATGAGTTATGCAAATAATTCACTATTCAAACCGTCAAATTTACACAAAAGACTAACAAAATTAGGTACATGTCAGTGGCCCCCCCACTTTCGAATTTTTGGATGAGTTTGGTGTCAAGCGTTAGAGCATCGTTTGAGCTTCAATGAGCTTCCATTATTTTCGTTTGAGCTTTACAGGTCGCGAAGTTATTCGCGAAAAACTACTGGGTGGGCTGTAGACATGATGGCCCCCCCACTTTCGAATTTTTGAATGACTTTGATGTCAAACGTTAGAGCATCGTTTGAGCTTCCATTATTTTCGTTTGAGCCTCAAAGTTCGCGAAGTTATTCGCGAAAAACTACTGGGGGGGCTGTAGACATGTTTTGCAATTTTCCTTCCCATTTTGAATTTACGTGTGCAATTAATGTCAATCGATAGAACTTCGTTTGAGCCTGAATGAGCTTCAGTGAACAGGATTTTAAGTTCATTTTATACAAAGTTATGGATAATTAAAATTTTCTACCAAAATCCGAGCAACACGCGTTAAATCTTAATCTTAAATAACTAGCTTATTTTCAACTTGAGAGGGAAAATGAAAATAACATAATATCTCGTAACAGGGCCCGTTGCTTTGGCACCCCCCAGTTAAAATTTTTGGCCAAAAAGCTAGCTCCCGAATCTATGGAGCTAGCACCGGCTAGCACCCAAATATTAAAACTAGCATCTTTATAGTTTTTTCACAAATCCACATTGAAAGTGGGGGGGGGGTAGTAGTAACGCTAGCCCCCCCAGTTAATATTTTGGCTCTAAAAGCTAGCTCCGTAATCTATATAGCTAGCACCCAATTATTGCAGCTAGCACCGTTACAGTTTTTTCGCCAATTAGTATTTGATAAAAATGTCTAAATGTTTCATTCCACTGCGCATGAGCGACGATAGATTCCACATGGCCCGCCCATTCTAAACTTTACTAATAATTTTTTAACAGCTTAAGGCTTATAGTTGATCAACATTATGTAATTTATTTAAGAATTCCAATATTGGGTTACATGCTATAGATAAGAAAATGACACCCGACTATTTGATTTGACGAAACATCTTCTTAATTTTTTAAAGAGTCATTATAAATTTCCCATTTACCATCGTGCCGTCTTCCATAGGGCAAAAAGTGTCCCAAATAATTTCAAAGCTTTGTAGATTTGGTGGGGGGAGGCACTCGGGGTTTCAAAAATACGAAGTGTTATAGGCAAAAATCTATCAGTGCCACCCCTCCCCCCATTTATATAGCAGTACTGAGCTGGGAAGTGAGAATCCGCAATATTTATAACTTCTGGCCTTTGTTGAGGGCAAAGCTGTCTCGAGTTCTATTTAATCTTTGCACCTCGATCTGATTTTGCGTCCCTTTATCGTTTGCGCCCTTGGCAGTTGTCTAGTTTGCGTAGTGCCTATAGCGCTAGCACTGGCCATAGATAAGAGAATTTGGTCTCTATAATAGCCAGGGCTGACACTACAAGCAAGACTGAAGATTTGCTTCTGCCCCCCCCCCCCGAGTAAATAACTCACATCATTGTAACGATACAGGGCTTTGAAATTATTTGGGACACTTTTTGCCCTATGGAAGACGACACAACGGTAATTGGAAAATTTATAATGACTCTTGAAAAAATTAAGAAGATGTTTCGTCAAATCAAATAGTCGAGTGTCATTTTCTTATCTATAGCATGTAAGCCAATATCGGAATTCTTAAAAAATTACACAAGGGGTAAATATCCAGTAAAATTTAAAAAAAAACACAAGTCTCGGAATTCCGGAGATTTCCAAGAATTCCAACGATTTACAAAGAATTCCAGGGATTTCCAAGGAATTCCCGTGATTTCCAAGGAAATCCAAAGAGGTCCAAGGATTTCCAAGGGAATTCCAAACAAGTATACACAAAATTTTCGGGATATTTACCCCTTGAAATTACATAATGTTGATTAATAGAGTACGGATTTCTAGCAAATTTGCTATACAGAAATATTGATAGCAGAAGTGTAATTGTTATAAATAGAGTACGGACTTTTAAGCATAAAAAATCGTAAAAATAGCGCTTAAAATAGCACAAAAAATTGCCATTATATACATAAAAATATGATTTTATCTTAAATATAAGCATTAAAAATATTTTTTTTTAATAAAATTTATTTGAAAAGTAACAAGAAAAAAGTAATAAAGTAAAAAAAATAGTAATAAAGTAAAATAATAAAATAATTTCTTTACATCATTTTTTTTCTAAAAAATTAAATTATTAAATTTTGTTCTAAATTTTTCATTAAAAATTAATTGTTAATTGAGGCGTTATTAAATTTCACTAAGACGCTAGCTATTTGCTCTACTCTAATGCATAAATTAAAATCAATATTTTATGCCAATACTTAACTTTTTTTTCCAAAAAATTGGAACTTTTGAAATTGTATTTTGAAAGATCTTTACCACATCTATAGCTTCTGTTAGGGGAAGATCTATTGTGTCCAGTTACCTAATAATTTTTTAGCTAATTTAGCTATAATGTGCTTTTATAAAAGTGAGTTTTAGTTAAAGCTCCTTTTATTTAATAATTTAGTTTAGTCGACGAATGCCTACTGTGATTTAAATTTCAAACTTATTTATTGCTTTTATCCTTAGGGGTAAACCGGTAAACGTCTGCCAATTTCAATTCCTTAGTCACAAAGCACTCTATATTTACCTTACAAAATTTTGTGACCTATAAAATGGGTTAGGTCAAATCGTCATTAGCTCTCGGTCTAAAATAAATGTAGGTATTTTTTTTAAATTTATTGAAAATGTGCTAAAATAAGCACTAAAAATGCTTAAAAATAAATCTAAGCATAAAAGTATCAAAATAAGCATATAAGCATAAAAAAATTAGTGCCAAATGCCTTATTTTGATCAAATTCATGGAAATTCATGAAGTATTTTAGCACATTTTCGATAAATTTAAAAAAAATTGCAGTAGATACATAAATACCTACATTTATTTTAGACCGGGAGCTAATGACGATTTTACCTAACTCATTTTATAAGTCACAAAATTTTGTGAGGTAAATATAGGGTCCTTGTTGACTAGGGAATTGAAATTGGCAGACGTTTGCCCAGTGCCGGATTAAACATTTGTGGGATCCTAGGCAGTTAAATTTTTGGGGCCCCTCTAGAAAATCATTACTTGCATAATATGTATGTCTTTAATTTTACTACTCAATAATTAAAATAAAGAGTTTCAATAATATCCAACTAATTTTAAAAAATAAAACAATGCTTATTAAATTAATTCACTAAAACTTATTCATTTACACAAAAAATTATTAAAACTTAAAAAAAATTTTTTTTCCGTTTTCACGGGGCCTTTTTCAATTAACAATTAATTTTTAATAATAAATTTAGAAAATAATTTAATAATTTCATTTTAAGAATAAAATTATTATATTATTTTACTTTTTATTACCTACTTTTTTTTACTTTATTAGTTCTTTATTCTTGTGTTACTTTTCAAATAAATTTTATTTAAAAAAAATATTTTTAATGCTAATATTTAAGATGAAATCACATTTTTATACATATAATGGCAATTTTTTGTGCTATTTTCAAGATTTTTTATGCTTAAAAGTCCGTACTCTATTGATTAACAATAAGCCTTAAGCTGTTAAAAAATTATTAGTAAAGTTTAGAATGGGCGGGGCATGTGGAATCTATCGTCGCTCATGCGCAGTGGAATGAAACATTTAGACATTTTTTATCAAATACTAATTTGTGAAAAAACTGTAACGGTGCTAGCTGTAATAATTGCGTGTTAGCTGGTGATAGCTATATAGATTATGGAGCTAGCTTTTGGAGCCAAAATATTAACTGAGGGGGCTAGCGTTACTTTAGCCCCCCCCCCACTTTCAGTGTGGATTTGTGAAAAAACTATAAAGGTGCTAGTTTTAATATTTGGGTGCTAGCCGGTGCTAGCTCCATAGATTCATGACCAAAAATTTTAACTGGGGGGTGCTAAAGCAACGGACCCTGTTACGAGATATTATGTTATTTTTATTTCTAGAATCTAGAAGAATCTAGAAGACCCATATTTCTTAGTGGTATAACAGGTATACCAATGCGCATCCAAGCCCAAATATATTTCATACTATTGCACTTCGTAAACGTGTTTAGTTTGAAATTCTGCTTTTTGTGAAAACTCAAATATATTTAAAAGTAAGTAAGTTAGGCTAATAAAATATGTCTAGTGTCCATTAAAAATAAAAATATTAAAAATTAAATATTAAAAAAAAAAAAAAATTTGATTTCAGAATTTTACGTAACTTTCAGAAAATCTTATTTATGACTTATATATTGGATTCCACAGTATTTCCGATCAAATTTCTTAGCAGATAATTTTGCTCGCTAAAGGGTTAAATATTACAATTATGTATTGTATATATGAAAAAGAGCAAACACGGTTACAGCTTTGGAAAGAGGTGGAAGAAGAAAGTATACTTGTTCAAGACTTAAATTCGGGTTCAGAAGTTGAAGACTTGAGAAATTGATTTTAAATAACATTAAACATATTTTATCCTTCTAAAATCAACATAAAATTCTAATTCATTTGTCTATTCTAACTCATACCCCACCAGACCACTAATGTGACTAAAGTCCACCAGACCTATGCCAGGTTAAACAAAAAAATTTCGCACAAGATATATTTATCATTTTCAATGTCGATTGTATGATAAAACGTATACAGAAAGAAGTATCGTGTATTGTATATTTTATTTACCTTATCAACAATTCTAACAGCTCCGCCTAATATACACTTAATGTGTTTAAGCCAATATGTTGATTCGATTCCCGATAACCACCGGGTTTCTTCAATATTTGGAAAACATAATTCTTTCAATTTTCTAAGTGATTCTCGCATAACATGAATATTGTGAATATCCAAAAATACCAATTCTGCATTTTGATAAGCATCTTCCGATTCGTAACTACAATATTAAAAATATTACCTTAAAAATAATTTATGAATATGATTATTAGCATTTACCCTCCACCTTTTGCTTTATTAGCTATAGCATTTGCACTTGGTCTAGCATCCATAATAAACATTTTATGAGATTGTGCATTAGCGTCCATTATTAATTGTATGTATCTCTCATCTTCTCGGCAACGCTTACCACTAACCTATATTCATAAATTGTTAAATTGAGATTTATTTTAATTGTCGAGTATAATAATTACATACTCCAACTAATGGCTGAGAACATCTAGTAATTGTTCCTTGTGACTCGGGATGAATCCAGCTAAGTACAGGTACACGTCCTCGACTCCTAAAAGCCGCTACAGTACGTACATCATCGTCAGTAGCTTGTGCAGGAATAGCCCAAACTGCCGGATAACTGTCACATATCTCATAATTTTCATTTATTTTAGTTATTTTCCACATATCATTATTAACTCCCTATTATTAACAGAAAAACATAAATTTATAAAATTAATGCTAGCGAATATGTAAATAAATTAAAACTCACCATTCTCTTGAGTTCAGCTATTGGTTCATAAACATTCCATCCATTTTCTAGAAATGCCTCAGAATATTCAAACGCAAATAATTTAATTTTACGAGAAAGAGGAAAAGCAAATTGTTGTAACTTCTCAAAAACATCTCGACGTGAGTGATTTTCTTGCTTGTGAGCAAATCTCAAATTACGCATGTCCTTACAAAACACTTCAATACCATACGCATTTTCGCCTCTAGAAGATGCGCCGCCAACTTTTTCTATTCTCGAAACCTATTGTGAGAATAATTTTTAGATCATAATTTAAAAGTAGGAATATACAATTGTACTTACAACTCCTAAAGGAACATCTACGACATTTGGAGTATCTCTATCGACAGATCGAAAGTATAACTTATAATTTGTAACGGTCAAGATTCCCCGAGCTGGACCATAATATGGACACAAATATGTAACATCTCGAGCTTGACCAGAAATTTTTTCTCCAAGCAATAGTGGAGGTTCGTCTGGCCTCAACAGCATGGTATTGTCATTGTTAATGCTCTAAAACATTAAACATTAGTTTTATATAAATAATTTTGAACCAATAAGTAAATGACATTATACTTTAATTACTTTCCTACGTTCCAAAGTGGAGACAACATTTTCAGTAGAAGTTGAACTAGATGAACAGTAACTTTTACTAGGGGATGTTTTACCCCAACTCGTCTAGAGATAAATTGGCTAAATATATAAAAATGTGGGGTCATATTTTCTTACCGTTTCTTGTTTAGAATTCAAGGAGCTCGATTTTGAATCGGAATGGTACGAATCTAAGCCTAAACTTTTATTATAGTTTGAATTATCTTTTTCTAAATTTAATAATTCTACACTATTATGTTTATCCATTGCTACGATTAAAAGTTTTAAAAGAAAGAAAACGACATATTCACTGATTTTAATAATAACCTCATCTTTAATTATAGGTGATTAATGCTTATAAAGTCAAAATCGTCAAAATATATTACTGTCAAAATTTACTGTCAGTCAGAATCACAGAATAGAAGGGAAACTCCCATATTAAAATTGAAAATCAGCTTTCAGCGCCGCAACACCGCATGGTCGCCAAGTAAAATAGTTCAGAAACCAATAATAGATGGCGATCTATAGAAACAAAATACTAAAAACGCTTAAAAAATTAATTTAATTTTAAGTTACTATTTTATAACCACTAATGTTTTACGAATTCATACAATAATGAATCCACAAAACATTAATGATTATAAACTAACAGCTGTATTCATAAAAATTTAAAATCGACTTAAAGAACTCTTTAAACCTATTTTAGCAAAAACGTCAAAAAACACTATTCATAAACGCATTTTAGCTTAACAAACCTTCTGTAACAGTATTGTAAACTTGTTTTAGACATTTCACAACAGCTTTATAAAGCCATATTTTAAGGCATGTGTCAAAAAACTCTATTCATAAACGCATTTTAACCTAACAAACCTTCTATAACAGTATTGTAACTTGGCAATATTTAAAATAGGGTGGAGCCTTCTTTAAACCACCTTTAAACCAATTTTAAGGAAATTTTTTACTTAAAATACAGTTTACACTGTATGTAAACCATACTTTATGCTTTTTATTGTTGTGTGAATTGACGCATACTATTCGGTTGTCTTTGTCATACTTCCGAATAATTCATAATAGAAAAGAGAGAGAATATGCCAATGTAAACTGTGTAAACGTACGTCGATCATGCATTGTAGTGCCAACTGTCAGCTGTCAAATTGATTGTTTTTATAATTACAACACAATTAAACAACTTTTAGGTTATGGTTTAGTTCATTTATATACGTAGTAGTTCATATATTTCGAAGATACCAACTCAACTACACTAAATTCACTTGAATCAGTATTGTAACACCATTTTAGTTACTGAAGGTTTATCGACCGTTTATGAATGAACAAAAGTTAAAATGCATGTAAGCTTTAAAACACGTTTTAACTAATAGTATATTAAACAACAAGTTTAGTAAAGCAAAGTTTTACTAAACGAATTTAGCCTTTGAGTACGAGCGAGCGCAGCGAGCGAGTAACTTAAAAGCTAATGAGTTTAGTAAAAATGCTTTACTTACAAGGTTTGTTTATACTATTTTTTCGGATTTTGTGCAATTCTAACCCAAGAAATCTAGGTTCAAGAGTAGATTTTTTTGCGCGCGATCGATCTGAATTTTTGCATATGCTTTCCTACTGATAATTTACGGGGGGTGAGTGCGAGGCGAGGGGGGGGGGATTTTTTGATAAGTTTTTCAATATCTAGTGCCGTTTTTGAGTTATTGCTAATTCAAAATATTTCATAGTAGGTACTTGTGTAGGATTTCGGTAATCTAGTAACTTGACACGAATTTGTTTATTTACATAACAACAGTTAACAATTTTTATTTTCTATTCGAATTTTGCTTAAGTTACACACTATTAATTTATTATAAAAATGAGTGTTGCTACTGAAAACAATTTAGAAAATTGTTCTGAAGACATTTTAAATGCCGCTCGAGAAGCGTCTTCAAGCTTACTTCCTTATAAATCCAAGGAAAAATACCAGAAGGTATATGAAATATTTTGTAATTGGAGGATGATAAAAAACGCACTAAGAACTGACGAAAGTGTAATGCTAGCGTATTTTTTTGAGAAGGTAAGCTATTTTATGTTTTTACATAATATTTTTGTGTTTTTCTTACAATATCTTTCATTATTTTAGGCAAAAGCGCTTAAGGCATCTAGTTTATGGTCTACATATTCCATGTTGAAAAGCACTATACAAATAAACGAAAATGTGGATATATCACAATACAAAAAGTTACTTGCTTTTTTAAAACGCCAAAATGACACATATGAAGCAAAGAAATCAAAAGTTTTGAGTATGGAAAACGTTACTACGTTTTTTAAAGAGGCTCCAGACGATAAGTTCTTATTAATGAAAGTGGTACTAATATTTGGTTTAAATGGGGCATGTCGGCGTGCAGAATTGTGCAGCTTAACTGTAGAAAATATAGAAGACACGGGAAAAATTTTGGTTATAACCTTACACGATACCAAAACCAAAAGGAAACGTGTATTTACCGTAGGATCAGACTGCGATGGATATGAAATTTATCATAAATATTCACGACTAAGACCCAAACAAGTCAAACACAATAGATTTTTCATTTACTATAATCACGGTAAGTGCACAATACAACCAGTTGGCATCAACAGTTTTGCAAAAATTCCCCAAAAAGTTGCCGAGTACTTGAAACTTCCTGATGCATCTAGTTACACTGGCCATTGCTTAAGGAGAACGTCTGCCACCTTCCTCGCTGATAGTGGAGCTGATATTCAAACGCTTAAAAGGCATGGAGGATGGCGTTCAACTACTGTAGCTGAAGGGTATATCGAGGAAAGCATCACCAATAAGTTGAAAATTTCCAAAAGTATATTTCATCAGCAAGAACTAGCGGCACCTCAAGATCATTCCGGAATGCAGATGGAAAATCAAAAGAGTTTTCAGGAAGAACAAATAGAATCGAACAAATTTGGTGTTGTTAAGTTTTCAAATTTGAATAATTGTACTTTTAATATTTATAACAATGTTTCCAATATTTAAATAAACAATTACTGTCAAACTGTGTTTTATTGACAGTGACATTACTATATAGTAAAGTGACTTTTCTATGTGGTAAAGTGCCACTTTAATAAATGATTTTGAATTTAATAAAATAGCACATTATCAGTCAAAATTCGAAAAAATAGGTTTAAAGAGTGTTTTAAAACATTTTTTTGAATAGCACCGTATGTAAATAACCCTACTTTATGCTTTTTGTGTCAAAAAATTTTAATATTTCAAATTACTTATTTAAAAAAAATATGGATAGAATGTGATATTAATGCTATTCATGTTATAAATAATATGATTGATGACCGCCAATTATATTTATTGAACTTAAATTTAAGTTTTTAAACAACTCAAAATTATTTATTTATTGAAATTAAAATTTTTACACTAAACCATGGACTTAGAAGTCCATGTATTAAATCTACATCTGATTGCTACAAGATTAACCTTAAGACTGCTACTAGATTACTACTTTATGCATAAACTACAATTTTTATATAATATTTCCAAAAAGTTGCATTCAGCAATTCACACGTTACATTCAAATAACATCTTCCCGGTGAATGCATTTGGTATGCATCGTAGTGTCAACTGTCAGCTGTCAAATTGATTGTTTTTATAATTAAACGCAATTAAGCAACTTTTAGGTTATAGTTTAGTTCAGTTACTACAAAGTAGTTCATATATTTCCAAGATACCAACTCAACTACACCAAATTCGCTTGAATCCGTATTGTAACGAAATTATAGTTACCGAAGGTTTATCAACCGTTTATGAATGAACGAAAGTTAAACAGCTCTGTAAACCTTAAAACACGTTTTAACTAAAATAGGTTTAAAGAGTGTTTTACAATATTTTTATGAATACAGCTGTAACAATATTTAATACAATCTTAAAAAAATATGTAAATTTAATATAATTTTATTGTTTACATTAATTTAACTTTTACATTGTATTGTTTTTCCCGAAGACACGATTTGAAGTATTAAATGTTGAAAAATATAAACATTTTAGTTAAAGAAACGACGATCAAATTTTTCATTATTTTTTTATGTCCACTAATTATAATTATTTACTTAAACACCTTCAACACAATCGCCTATGGACAGAAAAACCCAACTTATAAATTTATAGGTTATTTTGATTTCCAGTAGGCGTGTTTTAAAGTAGATTTCAGAATAACGCCATCTATCCGAGTGGTGGTCTAATAAATTATACTATTTGACCATGATTTGACTTTCTCCCACCAAGTTTCAACAGAATGGTCAGAATCAGCCCCCTGTCACTCCATGTTATAGAAAGTTGCGCTATTTTATCACCATAGTTGTTACGTCACTCCTACATTAGTTCATATAGTGACGTAATTAAATATGCGGAAGATTTAAAATTATTTTTATCATTTTCAGACATTGTTATAATGTTATTCTTAGAAAATTACACCGATTAAACTTTAGTTGAACACAATTTATTACACAATTATCAAGTTTTATTTATTAATAAGTTAAGGAGAAGTAATAGGTGCGGTAAATTTTTAAGACAAAAATTCTCGGTAATGAATGAACAGAATTGAACAAAAATTTAAAGGAAGGCATATAGATAGTTGAGCTAGGACCTACGCATATCCTTTTTTAAAAATTTTAATCATAACATTAAGAAAACAAATTTTATTTGTTTGATTTTATTATATTTTGTAATATTAAATGCGTTGGCCCTAGAGAACACAATTCTATATGCATACCCAAAAATTGAACTTCTTTTTCTTTATAGTTTCCAAAAAAATTGCATCAAAGTTTTGGTAACGTCAAGTGCTGCCTCACATGGTTGAAAGTACCAAGTTCGTCATGTACAGTCCGATTCAACCTTTTATCATATTATGTTATAGGATCTAAGGATTTATCATAAGAAAGAATATTTAGGGAGGTACTTTTTCGCTGATTAAAATTCATAATCAACATTTGCGATACTTATTTTTAATCATCATTTTTATCCGAGGATAGGGTAAACCAAAACATGTCGCAATTAGAGATTTTGATTTTTAATCTGTGAAGAAGTATATTTTTAACAGACTTCAAAAATAAATATTGTAGTGCTCTATCTCAACTCTCTAATAGAATGGTAGTTGGTTCTCGAAAATGGTTACATGAAGACAATAAAAAACTGACGAATAATAGAACAATTTATTTTCAGCCTGAACACAAAGAACAATATATAAAACAGGACTCACACAAAATTCGCTGGGCAGCCGGTTAACTTGGACGCTTTCTTCGCTTCTTTTTCCAACAAAACTCCTTGTTAAGACTGCTACCACGACTTGCCTCTCGGGCTCTCAATTTATGACTGCTACCACGACTTGCCTCTCGGGCTCTCAATTTATGACTTTTATACGACTAGCCCCTCGGGCTCTCAAATTATAACTTTTATACGACTAGCCCCTCGGGCTCTCAAATTATAACTTTTATACGACTAGCCCTCGGGCTCTCAAATTATAACTGACTGTTCTTCTTTTTATTTATTTTCTTTATTTCCTTGGTTTTTATATTTTTCTTTTTTTTAAATAAAATCAAGATTTTCGCGTACTGCTCAGCTGCATTCGTATGAGTCGCTAAACAACAAAAATTAAAAATATAAACATTAAAATTTAAACAACAATGAACTAAATTACTGGAACAACAAACTTAAACTAAACAATACAACTTAACTAACGAACAAACTTAACACTAATTAAAACAATTTAAAAAACGAGCTCAGAGTCCTGCTTTTATTGTTCCTCAGGTTGCAGAGTCAGTTCTTTATTTCTAAATTACGCAACTCACTTTTCATTTCTTTATCAGAACACAACAATATATTACTCAAATATAAGAAAACTTGAATTATATTCCGTAAATACGAAAGAATAAACCATTACGCACTATTAATTATTATTATTGTTAAAGGCGAAGGGCGAAGAGAAGGAAAAGCGACCAACATAGCTGCCGGCAACATGAGTTTTTTTCTTGTTTGGTATCTCAGGTAAAAGAATTTGACAATTGTTACCGGTCCTCACAATTATTTGCGAAATGTCCGGGTGCGAAATGTCCGGGTGCGAAATGACCGGGTGCGAAATGTCCGAGTTCGAAATATCCCGGAGCGAAGTGTCCTAGAACCAAGGTGGAACTCGCTTTTGCGACAGTTCTTAGGCTTCTATACATCTACTTTTTTGATAGATTAGGTAAATTATTTGGGTTTTATTTTATTATAAGCCGTTTATATTTTATTATAATATAATATATTATATAATTATCCATCGTTACGTTAATCAGATGATACATTCAGTGCTATTCACGACCATGATGGTAATTATCAATTTTTGACTATTATCAATCGTTGTTTGGCGAAGAAACACGGAATGACAATGGAGACCGAGTAATTGATTTCTGTCTGGTCAATAACCTAATTATTGGAAATTCCTGTTTTGAACATAAAAACATACATAAATATATATGTAAATGGTACTAATACGCCTCCGAGAAGTACACCAGCGAATCTTGTTAGACTCCGATTTTACTACTTCGACTTCGATACCGGAGTCAAAAACGTTTCCCCATTAAAAATTGAAATTATGGTTCTCCACATCGCCTGGATTACCGTGACCAATTTTACACTGGAGTCCAAATGGTACTATACACATATATGTACATTTTTTATACAACGTAGTTTGATAATTAGACGACTTCTACTGTTAGGATTATTATATGAACGATACTTTTTTGTTGCCATTTTCACTTTTTTCACTTTTTACACCTTAACAAATTAAGAGTCGGAAACTATATAAAATATAATAAAGTAGCCGCGCTAATTACACCTGAATATGCATAAATTACGCTCTCACCTCCGTAGTCTCGACAACACTGTTGGAGGTCAGTACAACATATTGATGACTTCAATATTTGTATATAAACGGAGGTGGATTTGTATCTTGGGTATCACATATATATTTGGAATTTTTTTATGTGAAATCCTTTCCCCTCTCTTGATAGACGTATTCTAGGAGTTCCCCTCTAGGCAAGTATACTTTTAAATGGTGATTCATACAAACGGATCACCCGGAGGTCAGAACACCTTATCCATTATATGGGGGTGACAACTTAACAGGCGTACGTATATATAAATATATATACTATGTAAGCATAGTAAAAACCGGCAACACTGTTCACAGCGCCACCTGTTGCTTGGAAATGCGCACTACCGAATGATAATATACGTATGCCTAAATGCAGTCGTGACCTGAATAATATGTTCTGTGGTCGTGCCTCAAAACGGCTCCGTCCAATAGAATTTATTAATGCCGCGTAAACCGCATTTCACGCCAGTATAGGCGCTGTAAACACCTGTCGCCTTATAACACACAGTCACTAGATAGATCACTAGATCTATCTAGTGACTGTACTGTCGCCAATAATTTATCCAAGTTTCCCGTATTGTCAATTGTAAAGTATTTAAAATAGCTTGACAGTGTTGTCAAGGTTAGTTCGTGAATAAGGATTCTTAAAAATATTGACAAGAAAAAATTGACAACGATTGATAATAGTCAAAAATTGACGATTACCAACATGGTCGTGAATAGCACTGAATAAGAAAAACCCGCCAAGATTTTATCCTGTGATGCAATATAATGCATTATTATTACAATCCACCTACACTATTATATGAACTGATATAATTATTATTTAATGTAGCATCAGTGCTTGTCGTTATTTAGTTATGAATAGGTACATACAGTGGCGTAACAAGCAGTTGAGGGACCCGTGTGAGAAGTTGTTAACGGGGGCCCTGTTTTCTGTTTTTATAAAAGACAAAAATTTTAAGATAGACAAATAACAAAACTACATTAAAGACCAATTTTAGAATAATCGGATAAACTTAGTATAACATTATTCCCTGTATAACAATTATAGGGTACCCTCTTGTTTTTAAAACCTGTGGAAAATCTGGAAAAGTCAGGGAATTTCTCATTTTTAATGCCAAATCAAGAAAATTAAATTTTCAGTCGAAGTAAACAATTTAATTTAAAATTATTTTTTAATTTAATTTTAATTTTAAATATTATATAAATATTATTACAAATTATTTTTTTATTTTGAAATAAATTTGTTTTAAATTTTAAAATTAAGATTTTCTTTGCTATTTATTTTCTGATTTATCGAGATTTGATGGAAAATTCTTATTCTTTGTCAGGGAAAACCGGGTCCGTTACTTTGGCCCCCCCCAGTTAAAATTTTTGGCCAAAAAGCTAGCTCCCGAATCGATATAGCTAGCACCGGCTAGCACCCTAATATTAAAGCTAGCACCATTACAGTTTTTTCACAAATCCACATTGAAACTGGGGGGGGCTAAAGTAACGCTAGCCCCCCCCAGTTAATATTTTGGCTCCAAAAGCTAGCTCCCTAATCTATATAGCTAGCACCAGCTAGCACCCAAATATTAGAGCTAGCACCATTACAGTTTTTTCACAAATCCACATTGAAACCGGGGGGGGCTAAAGTAACGCTAGCCCCCCCCGTTAATATTTTGGCTCCAAAAGCTAGCTCCTTAATCTACATAGCTAGCACCAGCTAGCACCAAAATATTAGAGCTAGCACCATTACAATTTCTTTACAAATTAGTATTTGATAAAAATGATAAAAATGTTTAAATGTTTCATTCCACTGCGCATGATCCGATATATTTCACACGCTCCGCCCATTCTAAACTTGACTAACAATTTTTTAACAGCTATGGCTTATTGTTAATCTATATTATGTCATTTATTTAAGAACAAAACGATAAAGTTAATAAATACAACCTTAATTATCATAATATATCGCTTTGTATATAGTAGACAAAGTAAAATAAATTTATTTAAAAAAATATCAACAAGACAACTTTATGTGAAAATAAATCACAATTTTCCGATATCTCTTATAAGGTATAGATAAGATAATGACACCTGACTGTTTGACTTGGCGAAACATCTTCTTTATTTTTTAATAGGTCATTATAAATTTCCCATTTTCCGTTGTGTCGTCTCCCATAAGTCAAAAAATGTCCGATACAATTTGGAGTACTTTGAGAAGTTCCTTGAAATGCAACTATACCACGTAGAACATATTTATCGCCATTTATAGAAAAATGTGGAGGTATATCTTCCAAATTTGTTGTGAGTTCTAAAATCATATTACTAGTTGCAATTGGTTCTATCGCAATATATATTCGGTCTAAAATTTTCTTTCGCAAGAACCCATTGTTTCCACATTCATTGCAAGTTTTTCTGATGACATGTTCGGATATATGTGCCTCTAATTTCGTCGGCAGTTCTTGAATAGTATTAAGTTCTACCGATAACCATTTTAGATCACTTTGTTGAATATTTTTGCAATTGTTGCATTCATCCGTTTGCATTCCTATCTTAAAACTTTCTAAAGTTGTATTAGCTATATTGGTTATACTATCTTCACAGTTAATTTCTGTAATGTTTTCTGGCAATGAATGTTTCGGAAAATGTTCGTACAATAGTTCTGCTCGAGTTCTATATGTATGAATGTTCACACCTTTATTCACAACTTGTACTACTAATTTTGCGAACCTATTGCTGTCTTTAATTGATTCTATGTATTCTTTGATAACTAACGAATCACAATATCCAATACAAAATATTTGAATTAGTGCATCTAGTCCGCAAGTGTTTCTTAACGTTATCAATTGCTTGAAGATTTTTAGTGGTTTTTGATGAACTATATTACCATTTCGCAGGAGTCCAATTGTCGTTATATTTATTTTTCTCGTCCAATCGACAACAGCCATTTCTGACTGTGGCTCTAAATATGACTTTCGGGGTCTCTTCTTGGGAGGAACGTTCATTCTCATCCATGATTCTTCATCTTTTCGGATAATGTTTTATCTTGTGTACCTCTAATATAACATTCTTTACAAAATATATCATCTTCGTATGAGACAGTGCAGTTGTCATTGTTATGCAACAGCAAATTGCATAATTTACATACCACATTGGCACTTCCAATTCCTAACTGACAAGAAGCACACAGATTATCAGGCAACAGAAGATTACGTTTTGGTTGTGAATTATCTGTTTCAGATTGGAAATTGTTAACTACGGATGATTTTTCTACTTGGCTTGTAGTAATTCTATCAACTTGAATATTATCGTTCATATCATACTCTACAGCTAGCTTCATAGCACCTTCGTAGTGCCTGATGTATTCGCTAACAAACTCATCCACACGTAGGGGAAGTTTTTCGTGAGCAAAAATTCTGTTCTTGACTTGATTAAAATTACTTTCAGCCGATGCTGAGCTGGCAATTCTAGGCGAAAATGGAAAATTTTTACACATAATACTGCTCCATAAAGGCAAAAAGTTCGAAATCTTTAAAAAATCGTCGACGAAATGTGGTAGAACCTGTTGATTTCCTCGGTCACCTGTTTCTTCTGGTGTGTTGACTCTATTTTTTGCGAATTCAGATATGTTCTTGCACCAACTTGTAAAATTATTATCGGTTTTAATTTCTTCCTTTTCCTTAAGTAGATAATTCCCTAAGCGTATTATCCTTTTTAATCATAACTCGGGGGGGGGGTGATAAGAAGTAAATCTTCAATCTTGCTTGTAGCGCCAGTCCTGGCTATTATCGAGACCGAAATTATCTTATTTATGACGTAGTCTTATAATTATAAATAATAAATAAATGATGTCACCCAAGTACGGACCTGATAAGTGAATATTTGAACCTTTCCATACAGGGCGGTTAAATTAAATAAAATTTATTTTACTTTGTCCACTATTATAGTATATCTACGTATTTACTATTTATTTCATATTATACGATATTAGTGTATTACAATTTGATATAGAGAAACCGTGTCGATGTACAAAGCGATATATTATGATAATTAAGGTTGTATTTATTAACTTTATCGTTTTGTTCTTAAATAAATGACATAATATAGATTAACAATAAGCCATAGCTGTTAAAAAATTGTTAGTCAAGTTTAGAATGGGCGGAGCGTGTGAAATATATCGGATCATGCGCAGTGGAATGAAACATTTAAACATTTTTATCATTTTTATCAAATACTAATTTGTAAAGAAATTGTAATGGTGCTAGCTCTAATATTTTGGTGCTAGCTGGTGCTAGCTATGTAGATTAAGGAGCTAGCTTTTGGAGCCAAAATATTAACGGGGGGGGCTAGCGTTACTTTAGCCCCCCCCCGGTTTCAATGTGGATTTGTGAAAAAACTGTAATGGTGCTAGCTCTAATATTTGGGTGCTAGCTGGTGCTAGCTATATAGATTAGGGAGCTAGCTTTTGGAGCCAAAATATTAACTGGGGGGGGCTAGCGTTACTTTAGCCCCCCCCAGTTTCAATGTGGATTTGTGAAAAAACTGTAATGGTGCTAGCTTTAATATTAGGGTGCTAGCCGGTGCTAGCTATATCGATTCGGGAGCTAGCTTTTTGGCCAAAAATTTTAACTGGGGGGGGCTAAAGTAACGGACCCGGGAAAACCTGGAAATGTCAGGATTTGATTTAGAAAATTTAGTGGGAACACTGAATTATTATTGGTAATAATGGTAATACTAAGTCTAACGTTATACCAGGTTTATCCGACTATTTTTAAACCGGCCTTTATAGAATAAAAAATAAGTTGGCAAATACATCAATTATTTTAATATTTTAATTAATTATTATATTTTAAAATATAATATTTCATTGTGAATATTAGAAATTAAATACTAACACTAGAATTATTTTATTATATTTTTAATGGTTTAAAATTTTTTTTTAAAGATTGAGAAAGATAACAATTGAACTGGGGGCCCTTTTAGCCGGAGGCCCGCGTGCGTCGCACCCACCGCACCCCGGTAGTTCCGCCACTGGGTACATACATAATATTTTTCGTACTATTCTATACACGCTTAAATTTACCGCCGTGATAGTTAATACAGATTTCTAAATTTTTATACAAAATAAAGACTAAAGTTTCCTTAATATAATTATGAGCGCGATAGTAAAATCAATAAAATTAATACAAAAAATAAAAAGAGAGCTTTAGAATTATATGAATGTGAAACATAATCGGTGCTTAGAATAATATAGAATTGTTTAATTGTATTTAATTAAGTGTTACGGTTTATACCAACTAGATGGTGCTGTGCATTTTATTTTATATTTCTAGTGACGTATTGATTGGAAATATTTTCGTAGTAGTCGGTGTCCGCCATTTTGACTTAAGCATAGTTGTTATAAGTGGTAAAATAATAGAATCTGTGATCATCCGTCCTGTTTTAAGTTTATTCGGATTAATTTCCTGTGTCTTCAAGTAAACCCATTTGGACGGACCAAGGTAAGTTTTATATTTTTGTTTTTCATTTGCAAAATAAATTGGTTTGATTGTTTTTATTATGCTGTTACAAGTTTTAAAAGGGAACCGTTATTCTATCAATGCCTTTAACAACTATATAGTTATTTCGCCATCATATTCGAAAAACATTTTAAAACTTGGAATGATCATCACGGCAGCGTTGCTTTCATTTAATTGTAGTGTTTTGACCGATAATAGTTTGTTGGGGCTGGGCAAGTTTACAAAATTTATGCTTACGTAGTGTGTTTTATGATTTTATTTATTTACATTAAATTAATCTAATTATTACTTACCTACCACCTAAATTAAGTAATAAGATGTCGGATAAATTCGTATATTGCTTTGTTGCAGTTGCAAACAATAATAAAAATACAATTTTTGCAATAAAATCGTAATAAGATAGGCTCGATTGCTTATAAAATTTTTATTCCATTTCATTTTAAAAACTAAGTAAGTAATAATTACTATAAAATTCTTAACGAACTGGACATAGCAATAATTTATTTATTGTTTTATTAGAATTTCTTACTATCAACTTTTGTTTTCGTAACCTTTTGTTTATTTATTTGTCATTTTATTGAAAGAGTTCCTTAATATATTTAATTGATAATAAATAAAAAAAAGTTGAGTTGTATAGGGTTGAGCGACCTTAGTTTCGCTACCTAATCCTAAACACAAATAATAAATTATTGTAATAAATCTACGATTAATATCAAATGGAATCGGTATTATTAATTTAAACAAAGAAATACATACATGTTGGGTGCTTGATTGCCATCTCATAGGTACCTGTATAATAGAATGGTTATTATATTACTAATTATTATAATACGTAATAATGCTATAGTACTTTTATTTATTATTTTTAACCCTTTTACATTAACGTGGTTGTCACCTGTATTTAAGGGTGTACTGGGATTATTTTTTAATAGATAAAATGTAAAATTTAAATTTCACGAATAATTTTTTGAAACATTTTTCCATGTATTCCAAGCGTCGCACACAGGCGAATTTTTCAGAAATCCTGGTCAAAAGTATTTTTTTGTATATATTTTGATAATAAAAGAGTGAAAAAATAATTAAAAATTGCAACAATTTTAAATAAAGTTATATTTTTGAGATATTACCATACTAAGAATTATACAGGATGTTTCAAAAGTCCTGCATAAAATTCATATAATTTATAGTTAAATATGTGTAAGTTATTTTTTTTAACGATTGTACTCGTCGATTCTTGTTCATGCATTTAAAAAAATAATTTTTATTTATACAGGGTGTCCATAAAACAGATATCTTCAATCTTTTAAATTTAATTCCCCATTTTTATTTTATTTTTGAATTCTACGTAAAATTTTGACCACTATATATTAGAGTGGTTCTTAGTGTTATAGGTAAATTTTTTTTTTTGAAATTCGATGCTCCCACCCACTAAAATGATTCCTTTTGGTGTTTCATCATACCAGAAAAAAAAAATAGAAGCAATCCAGCAATGTTTCATGGTTGCCCAAGACATTAAAACATTTGTTTTGTAATGTTTTTTTAACTTTTTAAAAGTTTTAATGTCTTGGTCGACCATGAAACATTGCTGGATTTCTTCTATTTTTTTTCTGATGTGATGAAACACCAAAAGGAATAATTTTAATGGGTGGGAGCATAGAATTAAAAAAAAAATGTACCCATAACACTAAGGACTACACTACTATATATATATATACACACATATATTACATAAAAATACATAAACAATATAAACAGATAATAATTGTAATTATTTATTTATTAGTAAACAAGAACATTAAACAATATAATTTAATTTAAAAAACTAGCTTGGACATATGCATGTTGCAAATAAATACATTTGTCACACTTTTCACAGAATTTACGACTTTTTCTTCATTTGGAACACAAGGCACCATCTCTTGTCGTATTGAACGAAGTAGCCCTAAAGCCCTATAATTGGCGATCCATTCAACTTTTTCAAGATTTTTAAACACATCGATGTCTTTTCATATTTTGTACAGATTGTAAATTGTATTTAAAAGGTTTTTTTAATATTCGTTTAAATGTTCAGTCGGGCTTGCTAGGCCGACATACTTGCTGTATGCAATGGAGGGTTAAATATCGGCTTTTAACTCACGCTAAAAATATTTATTGTTTCAAATCACTTCTTTTTGAAGTTCCAACATTCCACTTCTTTTGGATGTGGAGTAAAATTTAAAAAAATATGTAGGGCAAGATCGCAAAATATCGCATCAAAATTCAACAAAAACTGGTTAACTACACTTTATGGCATAATTTGAGCCTAATTTCATAGTTAAACTATGTTAAACAAATTAGTTATTCTTTGTTAAAATTTTACAACGCTATTTATAAATTTTAAATTTAAGAAACTTAAGAAAAACAAGCTAAACCAAAATTGTACTATGTACAAAAATTATAAAATAATCTACTCATCTATGTCAACAGGTTCCATAAAGCACTTCAAAACAGCACTTTTTTCACTCTTTCGACAAACTATAACTTTGAACTAAAATATTTTTGAATAAGGTCCTATTAGTATCACAAAATTGGTCATTTATGATGCTTAGGTAATCGATAAACTATATGCAGGTGAAAATTTTTGAAAACACGCACTTTGGGTTTTTGGAATTTTGACCAGGAATTATTAAAAATTCGCCTGTGTGCGTCGCATCACATTATATACCGGTATATCTTAAATATTGTTATGTTAGAAGTAGATTTGTGGTATAGGGGAGAGTGTGGCAAGATGGGGTCATGAGGCAAGACGGGGCAGCGCAATTATTTACTATTCCTGTAAATTTATCTGGGGATATTTATTATATATTACAGTATGTAAGATCAACTTGTAGACTACCTTGATCCTACAGACTAATATATAATAAATATCACCAGATAAAGGTACAGGAACAGTAAATAATTCCAGTGCCTCGTCTTGCCTCATGACCCTATCTTGCCACACTCTCCCCATTACGTGTGTTCACGATAAGAGGTAACAGTGAATAATTCTTATATCTTACTAGATACAAAAAAAAGTTTAAATAGTTTTTTATTCAACTCGAAATTTACCATCGCAAACTGCGGGAATAAATTTTTGTGTACTTCAAACTCATATCAACCGCAAGTAAACATGAAATTTTTTTTTTCAAATGTCAATATGTCTTTTTTTAGCGTTTTCGTAATCTGCAGTTTTTTCTCTATACATACATATAAAATTATCATATGGGAACATAAGAAAATTTTCGAGAAAAATGCAAGATCAATTTATTAATTATTTAACTTATTTAGTTTGCTATGAAAACAAAGTGATTTGCTGATGAACAATTTATTAGATAGGTTGTGTTTTTTGTACCGTGATGTTGTTTTATTTTCATAGCACACTGAATAAATTAAATCTTAATATATAAAAAGTTGGTATGCATGTCCGTCCCATCAAAATATCCCCAACGGGAAGCACGATTGAATTGAAATTTTAACTGGTTATTCAGCTATGCGTTCTAAGGTTAACGCCACTATTCCCAGTTCTACGTCAATTTTCAATTTTTTGAAGAAAAAAAAGTAAAAAAAATATGACTAATTTGTGATTTTATAATAATAAAATAAAAAATTAATTATAATAAATGATCCTGTGCAAAATGGAGTTTCCAGGTCATTCAAATATTGGGAGGTCATGGCGGCCTGAAGGCCGCCTGACCTGCTAGTAATTAATAAATTTATCTTGCATTTTTCTCGAAAATTTTCTTATGTAGCCCCTATGATAATATTATATGTAGTATGTATAGAGAAAAAACTGCAGATTACAAAAATGCTAAAAGAGACATGTTGCCATTCGAAAAAAAAATTCATGTTTACTTCCGGTTGAGTTTGAAGTTCAAAAAAGTTGAATAAAAATCTATTTAAACTTTTTTTTATACTATATAGTAAGATATATAAGAATAAATTATTCACTGTTACCTCTTTTCGTGAACACCCCGAGTAGCCCTGGTACATAGTACTTACTATGTGTTTGTAAAATGTAATATTTAGAACAGAACTAAATAAAACGTTGAAATAATTGAATTTTAACAGTCAAGTCAAGAAAATACAATAACGTAGAAATCATTATTTCAAAGTACCAAAAGAGACTCTTTTAATTTATTTGAACGTTTTGTTTAATTCTGTTAAATATTACATATAATAGAAATGGGTAGTACAAGATAATATTACGTTAATAAATTAAAACGTTCGCTTAAGGTTGTTAAGAATGAAAATGAAATTAATGAGAAGTTCTTGAAATTTTTACAGTACATTATTTGCGTAATAAAGAAAATTCTAGCAAAGTTTGAACTTAATCTTGTTGTTAGTTATCGAGATAAAAATGTTCAAGTTTACGTTGATTTAAAAGTCATTAAATGTAAGCGTTTCCAAAAATTGTTACAATATTTATGAAAGTCTTATAAATAAAGTATACCAAACTTCAAAAAATTCATGTTTTTAGTTTTTGAGAAAATTAAATTATTATTCTAAAAAGTAGTTCAAAAGCTATCAAGATTTTTGATAAATATACATTAAAAACAAAAATATTGGTGGAAAAATGAATGGGTTACGAAATCAGATGTTGCCATGATTTACTAAATCTTGACTGCTTTTGTACACTTTTTGGAATAATAATTTAACCCAGATATGCCTATAGGGTAGTTTTAAGATTAAAAATATTTTTTTTTTTATAATTATTGTATATACAGAAAAAAACGTTAAAAGTAAAAAAAATATTTATTTACTACGTAATACAAGCCGTCCTAAATATAGGACATTGAGCACAACTACTACTAGCTTGTATGATATTGTATGTTCAAAACATTTAAAATTGTTATATTGATGATTTTTACTTAAATGTTTATAAAATTAGTAAGTCAGTAACCAAAAATTAAAATTTTATACGAGAAAACAAAAAAGCATAAAGTGATTTTCCGTACAAGATAATACCATTTTCTTCCATTTTCAAAAATAGTCAATTTCTAACACTGACAGAATTACAAGTTGCAATAATAAACGTCACACAACTTCACCAAACTAAGGGAAAACTATAATGATCCAGTTCAATACATTTTTACTAATATTAGGGTGCCGGAGGAGCCGTATTTGTAGTTAATATAGGCGTCCTATGTATAGGACATTAGGCATATCTAGGTTAATTTTCTCAGAAACTAATAACATGACTTTTTTTAAGTTTGGTATACTTATTTATAAGACTTTCATAAATATTTTGACAATTTTTGGTAATGCTGACATTTCCGATTGTCGAAATAATGACCTTTAAATCAATGCGACCACAATGTAACTTTGACATTTTTTATCTCGATAACTAAGAACAAGATTAGTTCAAACTTTGCCAGATATTTTTTTATTATGCTAATAATGTACTGTAAAAATTTCAGGAACTTCTCATTAATTTCATTTTCCTTCTTAACAACCTTAACTTATTTTGAACTAAATTAATAATAGATCATTACTTTCCCCATACGTAAACGTAAGTAAGGGGTTTTCCAATAAGGTCGATAGATCTTTGCTCGCTTATCGTAGGCGCCTCGTGGAAGATTTTCCAGTAATTTTTTTAAATTTGTGTTCAGTAAACTTGGGCAAATTAAACAATCTAAAGCTATAGTACAGCATAACGCATTGAAATTTTTAAAATTTGGATGAACGCAAAAAGTGCAAAAATGGTCTGCGCTACAAAGATAGCTGATAAACGACTTTTTGATACCGCATTTGGCTCAACATGACTTGCACGAGGTTTAAATTCAACAAGACGCTGCAATTTGCCGACGGTAGAATTAGGTATCCTTATTCACCTCGTTCTTCTGATTTAATACCCTTAGACTTTTTTCTAGGCTACGTTAAGTCACAAGTTTACGTCAATAAGCCAACAACTACTGAGGATTTAAAACATAACATTATTGTGGCTATTCGTAAAATCCAGGCCAATTTGTGTGAGAAAGTCATCAAAAATTGGAGTCATTGAATTCGTTTCACCAACCAGAGCCGTGGTGACCATATTCGCGATATTATTTTCAAACATTAATGTCATATACCAATCTTCTAAACAATACATAATACCTACCAATAATACCTAACAAAAATAATGCAGAAATATAAACTTTTATTTTTTTTATTTAATATAAACATCTAACTTTTACCAAAGATAATAAAACTTAAAGATGTCCAACGCTATACAAATTTATGTGTATCCCAGTCGACTCCCAAAAGTAGATGGCGACACTAATTATATTTTTTTAGGTTATATTTTAATTTGGTTTTTTTTAGTTTGTCATGTTTTTTGTAGGTTGTAACCATGGAAGTCTACGGAAGTCCATGGTTACAACCAACAAAATATTAAAATATTAAAATCATCATCCTAAAGGACTTGCCAAAGTGTATAGTACATTATTGCGAGAGTAAGAACAGTACAAGTCCAGGATTTGTACTATTCTTATTACTGTAATAATCCAATGACGTTTGGACTTTAAGAACAGTACAAGTCAGTACAGTACAAGTGAGATTAAGAACAGTACATCTCACCGATTCAATTAAAATGTCCAAAAATGCTTTTTAAATTGTTAAAATTTTGATTTATTGGACTGGCCATGGAATAAATTCAATTTAATTTCTATTTTCAAAAATAATTACCTAGGATACTTTAATGGCCAGTCTGATAAATAAAACTTTTAACAATTTCTAAAGCTTATATTTATATTTCTGCATTATTTTTGTGTCTTTCATTTTTTCTCTAAAATAATAGGGAAGATGCATAATTTTTTTTTATAGCGTAATTGGATCAAAAATACCTAAATATAGTGATTAGTACTATTCAATTTTTTTATTTTGGTTCGATAATAATTAAAAAAATATTTAAAAATCTATCAATTTGAATTGAAGGAAACGACCGCGTAAGTCGCCATTTGCTTGTTACGTCACACGGCACGATTGAACTTTCATAGCTTGTTCAAAAGTTGAAATTTGTTAGTGTTAAAAGCTGTTATTATCATGGAAACCAACAAGAAGACGAGCTACAAGTATTGTATTGTTCCGAAATGTAAGAACACTACAATAAAAACACCAAATAAGCTGTTTTTTAATGTTCCGCGAGAAGCAAAAGCCAGGCAACAGTGGTGTAATGTAATGAAAAGGGACAGAAATGAAAAATTAGCTGTTGACTCACGACTTTATTGCTGTGAGGATCATTTTAACGTAAGTAGTTCACCATATTAGTACAGCGTCAGCTTGTAATTCCAAATAAAACGAAGCGACATAACCTCATTTGTGTAATATAATATTTCTTTCAATTTTAGATACAAGAAGACATGGAAAATTATTGTCAATACCAAATAATGGGTCACGTGAACATCGCCAAATTAAAGTCTGGCGTTATGCCACATTTATTTGAATGCCAAAGACTTGAGCCAAGTACCTCTATTATAAGAAGAGGTGCACTGAAAAGAAGAAGAATAGAGCTAGTGGAAGAAGCGTTACAAGAAGCAACAAAAGATGTGGAAATTCCAGGTACGTCTTCGCAAGAAGAACCATCGGTTGAACCAGTAGGGGCCCCAGAAGTTACGAAACCTAGAATAAACAAATGTGTGCAGACAAATTTAAAGCTTCGGAAGCCTTTTGTACGAAGCAAAGCTACACAGGTACAAACAGCGAGTAGGGAAATAGGATCATCTCCAATAATTAATTCCTCCATGCATGCTTCTACATCGCCATTTAAAATGGAAATAGTGAAAAGAGCATTATTTATTATGGAACAGCGAGTTGACGAACAAAGTAGTACCACGTCTGTTTCTAGCGACTCGGATTATGTGGTTGAAGAAAATTCGAGTGCTTCTGAAAGTTTAGAAGAGGCGTTGTCGGAGGAAATGTTGCAAACTAATATGCGTAAATGTTGTTTACTGTCGATCGAAAAACAGCCAAAAATATTTTTAGGACTGCCAATTGAAAGTTATTATTTAATTAAGATGTTAGTTTCAAATGCTCCTGCTCCGTTGATAGACATCCTGATAACTATTAGAAAAATTCGATTAAACGAACCATTTGTTATTGCAGGCATCAACTTTGGCATGTCTGAAAGCAATGCTAGCAAAATTTTTAAAAAAACTTTGTTAGTCATTGCTAGATTACTGCAACAACTAATAGTGTGGCCTGACAAAAAGCTAACAAAACTACATTTACCGATCCCTTTCAGAGCTCGTTATGGTAATGTAGTGTCTATTATAGACTGCCTAGAGATTCAAATTGAAAAACCCAGTAATCCAGTTCATCAGTCCCTAACTTGGTCACAGTATAAGAGTTGCAACACATTGAAATATCTTATTTCGTGTACTCCAGATGGATTAGTTAACTTCATTTCAACAGGATTTGGAGGACGTACAACGGATGTAACAATTGTAGAAAACTGTGGTTACCTCGACAAATTAACTCCTGGAGTATCGGTAATGGCTGATAGAGGTTTTAAAAACATTGCTCATCTTCTGGAGGAAAAATCATGCATTCTTGTTCGCCCACCATCGGTGTTGACAGGAAAAGCTAGTACAAAACAAGAAGTGAAGGAGTCAAAGAGGATTGCAGCTCTCCGAATCCATGTTGAGAGAGTAATTGGAAGATTGAGGGAGTTCAACATGTTGCTACCTCATGCTTGTGTGGACAATCATCAAATTCAATTTCTTGATTATGTAATTATTGTTGCTTGTGGAATTATTAATTTACAAGATGTTATAATTAAAACTTAAAAACCAAATTTAAAAATTTTGTTTTAATAGTTATTTATAATAATTACAGAAAAAATAAAAAATAAAAATTTATTACAATTTTTATTTTGAGTCATTCAATAAAATTGGAAATAGTGCTTTACACCAAAATTCTGTGCACGTATCTAATAAATTTTTACAATAATTTAAATCATAATCAATAGTTAAAATATTTACATTCTTAGAAATTTCGAAATCCGGACTGGCTACACAAAATAACGCTTGATTTTTCTTTGAAAAATGCATTTGTAATTGGACTTGTGCATGATACTTTTGGACGATTTTGTTCTGTTTTGTGACATAGTTTGCTACTGTTCTTTCTGACGATGGACACTTGACCTCGATTGAAAACTGTTGACTTTCTCCATCGGGAGAAGCTCCAATAACGGGGTATTCTGGGCTCAATAATAGACCACATCTTTTTATTGTGATCTTCATCTTTTTCTCTACTTCCTTTATAACTGCTTCCTCTAATGATCGACCACGTTGCATTGCAGCAGTATCTCTTAGTTTTGAGGCTCCGAGGATGCTTTCTACGAGGGTACCACCTAGCGTTTTACAATGTGCTGCATCGTACGCTTTAGACGCTGTAATCCTGGCATATCTCAACTCAAACCACAATAAACAGGAACTTTGGTCAACCGTTGCCTCAAATGCGCGTTCGCATGCAATGGATGTAATGTTTGACCTAAGAAAATTGAGAAAATTCTCTGTTGTGAGGTCATTTACATTTGCGACGAACTCGTTTACCAAATAATTTATGGATAACTTTTCCACGTCACTAAAATGTTTATAATATTTCGTTAATGTAGTATCTAATCTGCCAACTTCACAACTGTGGTCAATTACCGAAGCAAGAAAGCTTTCATCTCCAGCTGGCAAATGTACATATGCTGATTTCGAAAAGTCTTTACACGTAATAAATTTAATGGATGTGCCCACAGATGAAAGTTTTGACTTTTTCCAATAGCATTCGACAGAGGTTTTTGAAGGCTCTTCACTTCGTCTGTGTAACCATGCTACGAAGGCTATGGTATGCTTGCATCCTCCTAAAATATTAATAAGAATTTATAACAGATTCAGATTTCTACACCTTCAAATTTTAATAATTTGAAGTATGATGGTTACGTATAGTTATTCTAAATAACTACTAAACCTAGGTACATACCTAAATGTGCAGCACAGTCCTCGCATTGCACCGAAGTTATAATACTCGTACTTTCATCGCAAATTAATTGCACGTTATAAGCTTTCTTCCGAATATTATGTTCGGGTGTGATTTTCGCTTTCACAATGCAAATGGGGCCCTCTCTTTTAACTTGGACATAACCTATCGCGTTGTCCCCATAAACTTCCCTTGCCGATCTAAAAACATAAATTACAGTTGCCTTACTCCAATATGTTTCAATAAATTTCACTTACCGGCTTGCTTTTGTGCCTCTAACTTCGGCGGTAACGAAATCGGGATTGTTCGCAAAAAAAGCACTCATCGTAAACACGTCTATTTTGGGTAAATTATCAGACTGGGCTTGTAGAAAACCACTTTCAGTCATGATCGAAATAACGTACACTCAAACAAACTAATAAAGCAATCAAAAATAATATTAATTAAACACGATTTCGGCGTTATTACTACTCATCAACTACTTGCAGCACGAGATACGAGTGAACTATTGTGCCGTGTGACATCAAACGAATAGCGCATGCGTTCATGGTCACGTGTTTTATTTAAAATTATTATTGAATTTTAAAATAGATTTTATCATAATAAAATACAACAAATAGAAGTTTTTTTTGCGGATTTCATATTTAATATATTGTATTTATCGGAAAATACTGTTTTAACTGAATTTTTTCATTCATGCATGTTCCCTATTAGGGAAGCAGGAATTTGCATAAATAAGTTTTTACATGTTAATTTCCTATGTTCGGCTAACTCATTCAGCACCCTGTATATGATTTGTTTGATTTCCAAATATTATATTGATCACATCAATTTTATTTTAGAAATAAGGTTCGTTCACTGGGTTCTGGAAATCTAAATGGTTGCGTGCAGACAGCATGTCTACTTTGCCAGGACTGGCCTCCAAAGGGGAGAAAGGAAAATCAAAATTTCAGTCACTCGACATTAATAATTTATATAAAGTTTATACCGTAAGTATGCTTTTTAATTAAGTTATAGCATTTAAAAATAATTATTTTAGACCGAACCATTAGAAACTCAACAACAAAAAAATACATTACCTCGTAAACATGGCATGCAAAGTTTGGGTAAGGTTCCAACAGCTCGTAGACCTCCTGCTAATCTTCCCTCTTTAAAATCTGAACATACTGGTAGTGATTCTGCTGTTTCCCTTGTACCATCGGGTGGCGCAGGATGGGGAAAACAGGAACAAAATCCTTCGACAACTACAACGTCAATACCGGTAATTACAAATATTATTACTGCTTAGAACTGATTTTAATATAAAATATAACTTCTTTAGGCTTCAACTGTAACCGTTACAAATGCAACAAATTCAAATACTGCAAATATTCAAACAAATGTACAACCAGTAAATCCATTGCCAGTAGCAGCTTCTGTTCCCCAATTAATAAAAAATCACATTGCCCCTACTGCTACCCCTGTAACTGGAGACAAATCATGGAGTGCTGTTATGAGTGGTACAGACCTTTCACAACCTCCTCCTTATCAGAGTCCTCAATTCCAGCACGAATTCCCCAGCCTATCCGCTGGAGATGGCGGCCCAGCACGTACTGGCTCAGACACACAGTACGGTCCCGGTCCAAGTCTACGACCACAAACAGAAGGATCTTGGATACAAGGAGGTTCTCGCCCAGGTGTCGAAGCACCACCACGGAGCAACTCGGCCCCCCTGGGGCCTCCACCACAGCTTACGGCCCCGGTCGGCCAAAATCAGCAACCTTTGCCTCCACAATATCGAGGTTTAATACCTCCCTTTGTAAGTTTTTTTTTGCTTTGAGTAAATTTTATTTTTGTGTAATTTGCATTCCCTAATATAAATTTTTTGTCTTAGATGTGCAGAGGTAATTTTCCTCCTAATGGACATGGTGGTTCTAATTTTGCAAATATCCCTACTGCTGGATCTAATAGCAATGGTGGTCGCATTCGTGGAGTAGGTCAAACTAAAGAAAATGAAGAAATTGGTCATAGACCTATTATAAAAGAAGAGGAACTCAATCGAATGGATGACATGACAAGAGATGTTGGTTGGGCAACTCACGATGACATTGATTATAAGTAATTTAATTTTATATTATTTATTGCCAGTAATATATTAATTTAAAAAAATTTAGTCAGAAATTGGCGTTCAGCGATGATGAACTGGAACAACGGAAAAGAAATAAACAAAATTCTCTTCAACAGAAAAATTATGATAAAGTTGACCAGGAAGCTCATTCTAAAAATTGGAGTAATAAACCTACATCAAATTCTCAGCCGGCTGTCCCTCAAGGTAACCGAAATCGTTCAAATGAAGAGGAAGAAGTTTGGGTTCAAAGAAGGCGTATGCATTCAGAAGAAGTGGCTCAAGTTATAGTGAGAGCCAAACAACGAAAAGAGGAGGAAGAGAAGCGCTTTTTAAAAAGTAGACAAGGAGCAGCTAAAAAATTACAACAATTGGAAGAAAAAATTAGCAAATGTAAACAAGATAAGGAAGTGGATGATAGTCAAGGTACCATTAATCCCTTGGTGGTTCCACCTCAACCTATTCAACCTGTACCTATTCCTGTTCCGGAATGGGAAAGGGATAAGGATGGTGGAGCACGTATACCTATTGAAAATTCAAATTCAAAACCTCATCATCGTGAAAGCACGTCAGATTTTCGAAAATTATCTCAAATTGAGGGACGTAATTTTATTCGAAAAGAAACTCGTAGTACTGAAAGGGATTCTAGAGAAAGGGGAGATCCGAGAGAACCAAGTGGACCAAGTTTTTCTAAACAATTTCAATCCAATTTACCTCCTCGTTTTCAAAAACAACAACAAATGCGTAATAATGCGAATTCTAGTTCTCAATTGCAAGTTAATGCTTCTGGTATGTCATTTGGTGATCAATATGACATACGCTGGCAGCAAAATCATGGCAAAAATTCTCCTAGTATTCGTAAAATAAGACAAGAAAGTGAAGAATTGGACAGTAAAGAACAAGACGAACAAGAGCGGAAAGATACTAAGAAAATTGGTAGTGACGAAGGATATCATGGAACTTATTTATCTGTCCAAGAAAATTTAAAACCTGATAACAAATATGATGATTCTCATGATTACAGAAGTCATGATTTAGATTATAGAAGGGAGGACAATTGGGAAAAGGATAATAAGTCTGAAAAACAAGATTTATTTAATGAGCATCATATTACCAGTCATTCGAGTAATGAAGATCGACATGACAAATATGAAGAAAAAGTTCAAGACAGGTTTGATAGACCCCAGAGGCCGGACAGTCGTGATTCAAGAGCATCTCGTGATTCCAGGCACTCGCGAGAATCTGTGCGTGATTCTGATATTCGCGACTATAACGGATCTTGGGCTGACACTCCATTTGAACAATCATATGATGACAGACGCAAAGATCACATAAAAGATGATCGTAGGACTGTTCCTGGTCCTATTACCAGAGATAGAATAGAAGCAGAAGATTTTAAATCTGAAAAGAAAAATTTAACCCAACTTAAGCGGGGTTACATGTCAGAAAAAAAAATTTTGGAAATTAAAAAAGATGATCAGGAAGTAAACGATAAAATGAAAGCTAGCGATTGGAATGAATCAATAATAACCGAAAGTAGAAATGGAGAAGAGCTGGGTTCTCTTAAAGCTTGGGCTGATAACATATCGTCTAATACTGTTGCACTAGAAAATTCGAAATTTATGGAAACAACCGAAAAATGTAGCTTGATGCAAGATGACAATAACGGACAAGAGACTGTTGACAATAACAAAAATGAAAAAGATATGGATGAAAAAGATGACAAGAGGAAACCTTCTTTAAATCGTCGTTGCGTAGATGCTCCCAGACAACAAGGTTGGGGTGGCGTTGCTAGCGGTAGTTATGTTTATAGAAGTAGCTGGTCTAAAAAAAATGATCTAAAACGCATTCCTCGTACTGGAACTTCGAACAAGACCTTAAATAAAAATCGAGAATGGCATGGAACTGATTCGGATGTATCTGTAGACGAAGTTACTGCTTACACTGATAATGTAAAAGAAGAAAGGTTACTTCGTAATATGTCTAAAAATATTAAAAAGTACGAAAAAGATGATAAGAATAAGGAAACCAAAATGGAAACTTTAAAACAAAGTAACTGTGAACGCAAACTCGAATCTTCTCGTCGTGAGAATTATGTCCCTCGTGGAGAACCTTCTAGGCATGGTCGTGGAGGTGGTAATTTTCGAAGTCGTGGTGGTTTAAGTAACCGCGTGGAACGTTTTGATGTTTATGGCCCTCCATCGTCCAAGAGTCCCTTTGGCCAACACGAAGAAAAAGATAAAAAATGTTTTGACGAAAACGCTGGCGATAATATTAGTTCAGATGAACGGACTAAACAAAATCAACAGATTTTATCTGCTGGAATTAACGTCAACATGAACAGATCCGAAATTAATTATTCGAAAAAAATTGATGAGAGGACAATTGATAATAGCAAAGCACGAAATACATCACATTTGCATCAGAAGAAGTCTAAAATTGATGAAATTGCAAATATTGATCATTGTGATACATCTGATAATTCTGAAGAACATAGTTTGAAAGATTCTAAAAATGGTCATAGATTTTCTAATAAGAATTCAATATCTACGCTTGGTACAAATCGTACTAATGCCAGCAGTGTTACTCGTCGAATAAATCCTCCTCCACGTTTTACTCTCGATAAACGCAATAATTATTCTGCAAGGCACGAAGGTTCTAACGTTCGACCTAATTATGGTGTGACAATTAAGAAAGAAAGTATTAAAACTGAAGACGATAAATCTTTAGAGTTTATTCAAGCACTGGACAAGAATTGTAAAATAAAGGAAAACGTTATTGAGGATGAACAAATAGATTCACTGATGGAAGAAAATAATCTGGGATTATGTGATGCCGATGGATTTCAAGAAGTCAAAAGTAAGAAGACTGGGCAACGTCAAAAATCGTTTGATGATAAACCTTTAATAAAACCTGTTTTAAAAACAGAAAAAGACCAAAAGTTAGTTGAGCGTAAACGTACTAACAATGTTTCTACTGCCCAATTAACACCTCAACAAATCGCAAATATTCCATCATTAATGGACACTCCTATTAATCCCCCCGTTATTGTTCAACAAATAAGTAATAAAAATCAATTTGATCGAACACGTCAAAATAAATTGCCACCTAGATTGGCCAAACAGAGAGAGAACCATCGTTTACAAAAGGTTCAAATGCAACAACAAGGTATATGTGATGTTAATGATATTAATCAAGTTGGCCATAATATAAACATGTATGGTATAAAAGAAGGATCTACTGCTATGTCGGGACGTATCACTAATGCATGGGAGAAACCTTTAGGATCTCACCTTCGCACCGATCCGGAAACAGTTTTAAATGTAGGAATTGAAAACCCTAAAACTTTAGAGCAGCCACAACAGTGTGCAAACAGTTCCAATATTGATAAGGTAAATTGATTTAGTTTTATGTAATTATGTAAGCTTTATTTAGTTATATTGTTTGCATTAATTAACTTAACCATGATTCTTGATTTTTACAGGCAATAAAGTCAAATCAATTATCAGAAAAGACGGTATTAGATGGTGCCACTCCACCAGTAAATACTATTATATTTGAAAACACTAATTTTAAATCTGCACCTGGTACACGACCCTCACGTACAGAAAAATCGTGCACCAATAAACTGGAAGATGGTGGCATAGAACAAGCAGTTATTTCAAGTTTTAATAAACCAATGAGAGACTTATTAAATAAAAATGATAAACAATCAGATGCAATTCAAATGCAATTAAGTTACAATAAAGAAGATAGTGCCGATATTAAATTGGACTTTTTTGAATCTGAACTTTCGCATTTGACAGACGATAAAAGTTCTAAAAGTATTCCTTTACCTAGATCTATGCACGGTATTACTAGTACAAATAGTAATACAATATCTGCTACAACTGCTGATGCGTTAAACTTTAAAATTGCATCTGTTAAAAAGGTTTGGGAATCGATGCCTACTGTAATTGAACATTCTGTGGGTCAAGATGATTCTAACACAAGTTTTGCGGCATCGTTTGGACCTGATCCTAACTCGTTGGATCCGTCTGGTGCATTTAGTAAGAACGGAGATACACCTGATGATACTCACGAAGTATACAGTACTTCTCCAAATCAACCTACTTCAAACAATACAACAAATGTTTGTAAGGTGTGGTCAAATCTTAATTCCATTCTTAATAACAAAGCGACTGTTGTTTTTTTTTGTTTTAGGTTAAACCAACTCAACAGGTAGCAGGAACAACTGGTCAAGCGGTTCATGCTACTGCACATCAGCAACACTCGGCTGTAGTTGGACCCGGTATTGTTGGGCATCCACTCTCACCTCCACCACTCCAACCTGTAATAGGAGGTGGAGTTGGTTTAGGTCAACCTCCTCAGCCTTATACTTCAAATCAACATCTAAGTTACCAGGTAAAAACAATAATTTTTTTGTAAAGCATTTTTTTATAATAAAATTAAATTTTTTGTTCAGCCAAATTTAGGGGGTAGCACCCAATATGGAATGTCTGCTATACCTTCTCCTCCTACAGTTCTATTCAATTCTTCTCCACAGATACAAGCAGCTCAAACAGGATTATATGGTGCTTTTCAAATTGATCAGTCTGTATTAGGTGGACAAGGACGATCTCAATATTCACAATATGCTAACCCTTATGGTCTTGGCCAAACAGCATCTAGTCCATATTCTGCCCAATCGATGTATTTACAAGGCACTCAGCCTCATCCTCCTACACCACAAGCACCTCCAGATCTTTATCAAAATTTAAATAGCTATCGCTTGACCGGTACAGGTCACTTTGGTCAAAGTCAACAATTAAATAATCCAACCACTGTTCTTATATCATCGACTTCTAATTCTCTCATGTCTGCAACAGTTAAACCTAGTACCCAACAAATTAGCGCTATTGGTAAGTGACAAATTAATTATTGATTGCGTTTAAAATATTTGAATTTTATTTTTATTAGGAACAAAGGCAAATGGAGCTGGACAAGCATATCAGCAGCAATCTCAACAGGGACAACAATTATACATGGCATACGATCCTTCATTGCAAGCTAATTATTTATCGAGTACAGGCGTCATGCAAAGAGGACCTACGGCACCTTTACAAAACAGTGTCGTTCCAGGACTGCAACCTTCATCATCATATTATACTGGATCTACAGGTACTGGAAAACCTTATAATAATACATCGTGGAGGTATTAAAACTAACTCGCTTTGGGTTGGGCTTTCATTTTATTTTGGTTTATGAGTAAATATAATTTTTCTTCGTTGATGTGTGGCATATGTTATTTACATTAAATTTGTAATTTGTAGCTTAGTTTTGTTTTTGTAAAATATCGAAAATCTCTGTATTAATTGATTTGATAATGTAGATATGTAGTGCTTAGTTATTATATTAATATTTTGTTGATTGTCCTCATTTTATGTTAGTTTTAGTATTGAAATTTATTTATATATTAGAATGCACGCCAAAATAATTTCAACATATTACTCAAGAAGTTTGTAATTTTTAATAAATATGAGCATATCCTCTTCTATTAAATTTAATATTAACACCACAAAAATAATTTGTAGTATTAATTAAGTAGTGCACAACTTGATAAATACTTATTAACTTTCATCATCTCTTATTTTCTTTTTTATGCTGCAATTTATTATCCATTATTAATAACTTGTTGGTTCAAAATAGGTATGTGGTTATTAACATTTTTATTTGTTGTTTTGCTTATGGCAGTGTGTTCAAATCAAAATTATGGGATCCCTAGAATATTAAAAGAAAAACCAAAGGGTTTGTGGAAGACACTTTCAAGATGAAAAAAAAAACAATTGCATTATTAATTAATTATAATAATGGTTTTTTCTTATTTTGGAAATATTCATTATTGTCAAATATTTTTTGCATTGCAAAAATAATGCATTTTCTTTGTTTTTCTTCCTACATTATGTTTGCGAATCTTGTAATCTTTTCATTAGTAAAGAAAGATTACTTTGAGGTTGATTGACGATAAAATTTTATTTAAAACTTGCAGATGTCTTCGCAAACCCGTCATATTTCAATTTATCACTACACTCTAAAAAAGAGGTTGCTAAAAACAAAGAAAATTTATTTATAACAAGGAACAAACATTTTTGCTATAGTCTCAAATAAAATGTTACTTGCTTTTAATAACATTTATTTTTAACGAAATGTTATTTGTTACAAGTAAATATGTATTAAGGATTAATAACAAAAAGTTATTTATCACAAGTAACTGTAAATTTATTAAGCTGTAATAACAAAAAGTTATTTATCACAAGTAAAATTTATTAACCATTAATTTTAAAAAATTACTTGCTATTAATAATACTATGCAAACATTACCAAAAGTTATTTGTAATAAGTAACTATTTATTAAGAATTAATAAGAAAAAGTGGCTTGTTATAAATAACAATTTATTAAGTACAAGTAAGAAACAGTCTACGACGTTTCGGCCCAACCGGTTTGGCACGATCCGGTTCGGTGCGAAGACTTTGACGCGAGAATAAAATATTTGTAAAAAAGAAAGAAAAAGACAAATAATTTGGAAAAATTTAAACATTAATATATAAATAATATAAATAATAAATTTATTAAAACTAATACACATGTATAAAAAAGAGTGTACTGTGTTAGGGATTCATTTCGTAATTATACGATAATCATCGCAGATAGTTGATTATATTTCGGTTTGCATAATCGCCCACTATCGTTTCTATGCGTTTATCCGCATCCTCATATTTTTTCTTATTTTTTTGGTGGTTCGTGGCCTGCTAGTAGGTGTTCATAGAACATATCACGTCCTCTTTGAACTTTCTTCGATGCTTCTATGAATTTCCATAAAAAGGGATGGTCCATACCTATTTTCATTTGGAGGAGTCGATGAGCCGCTTCGGCATGATTGTTTGTTCTGTCCATGTCATTTAATACAAGTTTATATAATGACCACAACTCTGGGGGGAAAATTGCAGGCTCTTCTAGTATTCCCTCGACGGTTCCTTAGCCCAACGTAATAATCCTCGCACCTAGCAACACTCCAGCTAATCTGCCTATGGCTTCATCTAAATCAGCAGTCGGTACAAATGTGAGATAGAAATGCGTTGTACAAATGCCAAATCGATCGCGCCGAAACGTCCATCTCGATGTACATTAGCCATGGAATTTTTATTTTATTTTCTTAGTGTTCTTATATACTAAAATTATATTACCAACCTTAAAAGGATTATCCGATGATTGGATAATTGAATGGGATAATATTCAATTTAAATTTTTCTGTATCTATATTTAGTTATCTATATTGACCACTTTCATACCAGAAAGATAGTAGTATAGACTATAGTGTATATTAAGTAGAAGCCTAAGAACTACTGTAATCCGAGCAAACATTCATTTTTAGATAAAATATGGTTATACTAGAAAACGATTACCAACATTCGTAGTACCAAGATTAGTAACAAATGTTACTTAAAATAGAATGTTTATTAAGTAATTTTTGTTATTTACAGTTAGCAATATAAATTTTTAAAATAAAAATTACTTTACTTTTCGGTACCAAATGTTACTTCTTTTAACTTTTTTTACTTGAATATAGCAACCTATTTTTTAGAGTGTAATACAGTACAGTCTCGGTAATCCGAACACACGCTAATCCAAACGCGCTAATCTTATCTCCAGTCATCCGAACAAAAGAAGAAAAACTCAGTATTCTGCACAAATAGTTATAATCCGAACTCAACTAAGTTGTGATTATAACAATTTATGTGGACTACTAAGTTTTTTTTTCTCGTGTTCGGATTATTACTGGATATTTTGTTTGGATTAGCGTGTGTTCGGATTATCGAGACTGTACTGTATTGATTTTTACCAAATATTGGAATATTTCATATTTTATCTAGTTTTGCAACCTGGCTTAATCGTATATTTTTAATGCTGTCTGTTCATAAGATGAACGTACGTAACCAAATCAGTCATCTTGATAGACATTTTTTGTTTTTTGTATTTTGTCAGTACACCAGCGAACTGCACTCTTAACTTATAGCTTATGTGATTATTTATAGTTAATCGTAAGGTGTAAATGGAAATTTAAAGAACTTAGAGGGATTGCATCTCTTAAAATTGATTGGCATTATTTATAAAATATATAATGAGTTTTGTAAATATATACCGAGTGTCCCCGTATACGCTTTATATAACTTAGATGGTGCTAGATGACACTTCTAAGAAAAATATTTAACAAAAACTTTTCTAAATTCAAACCTTTGAGAGTTAAGCGGCGTTCAGAGGGAGATTCTTGTCTTGCTTAGGTGGAAACTAGCAAGAGCCAATCAGATTGAAGTTTTAAATGAAATTGCACGCTTCCTTTTAGAAAATTTATGGTGGTAGTATCATAGTTTGTACTATGTTAATCAGCTAATCATAATCAGCTGATTCTGTTTACTAATACATATAAATAATGGCTGACATAACTTTTTATAAATGTATGTATAAGTATTATATATTATATATTATATTTATAAAATGTCTAAAAATGCACTGCATGTGGAACGTAAAAATATAGATGTGACTATCATGTGTTGTCTGAACAACGCAACAATAGAATTTCTATGTGAATACTCAAATCATATAATCAAGACCGCAGCAAAAGCATGCAAGGCAAGACAAGAATCTCTATCTGAACGCGGCTATATGCCACTTGAAAGCATTTTTTTGAATTTCCGAAAATTTTGATTTTTTTAGTTAAAATTATTTAGTGCTTTTTTAAAGAACGTGAATAATTACAAACTATAAGTCGATCTGTGACAGGAACGATGTAGGTGGCAGATTTGTTGGGTGTGTTGCCTAATCTAGAATTATTATAAGTTTTCATCATAATTTTACAAAACGTATTTATTTTATAATTTTATTATTTTATTTTATTTATTTATTTTATTTATTTATTTTACAAATTTATTTCAATTTTAATGCAATTTTGATACTCTTCATGTCGAAATAATTTGAAATGACTGTTTCGATGAATAAAGATTTGTTAGAAAATAGGGTTAAAATAATACAAACATTTTTGCTAGTATGAAACCGTCTAATTTCAAACCAATTTCATTGGTTAATATTTTGAGGTCATTGGTTTAGTAGAAATACTTACTTTTTTTTTTACTTACTTTTCTTGAGAAAAATGGACTATACCATAGGTTTAAACCTTTGATTCTCTAAAATCAACGGCTTTTGAGTTATGAATTAAAGTAAGCAAAAAATGTTGAAAAATTTGATCTTTTTTTTTATACAAAACATTCTACAAACAATTTGGCACCCCATTTCGGATAGGAAATTTAACGGACTTTTTGAATTAATTAAATTAAATAACGGACTTTTTGATTTTTTGAAAAACCAATCCATTTCACAGAAAATCAGAAAATAATAAACAAGGCAGCTACAAAACAAGAAATTAAATTCACAAAATTTTAATTTTTATTGAAATATTTGTATTGAAAATGAGAGTGATCATTTTGAACATTTTCTTAAATGATGTAATAAATCTTAATTAACAACATAATTTTTCAATAAAAATAAAAATTTTGTGAATTTAATTTCTTGTTTTGTAGCTGCCTTGTTTATTATTTTCTAATTTTCTGTAAAACATTTCAGGCCCGTAGGCGAGCACCCCCCCCGGAAATGTTTAAAAGAATTAAAAATATTTGAATTTAGAAAATAAAATAGAAAAATAGATATTGACATTTGATAGGTCAAATGGCTTAATACTAGGAAGACGGCAGCGGTCATTTGACCTTTACGCACTCTTATTTTGGTTATAACTTTTAAGGGGTTTTGGTAGTCTAGAATTTTCCAAAAATCGAATTTTTTCTTTCCAATTATTAAAAAACAAAAATTCGATTTTTGGAAAATTGTAGACCACCAAAACCTCTTAAAAGTTATAACCAAAATAAGAGCGCGTAACGGTCAAATGACCGCTGCCGTCTTTCCAGAAAATTTTGAAAATTGAGATGCATATATTTGGGTTCCAAATGTCGTGTAACTCGCCCAAATATATGCGTAACTCGATTTTCAAAATTTTGAGGGTTACGCCATTTGACGTAACGTAATGGTTACGCCATATATTTGAGTTCCAAATGTCGTAATTCACCCAAATATATGCATAACTCGATTTTCAAAATTTTGAGGGTTACGCCATTTGACCTATCAAGTCGCATGTTGGCCGGAATAGTAGCACAAGTGGAAAAAATGAGATTTTCATGTTTTTATTGATCTAAGTAGATTTTTGGGCACTTACAAGGGCTGAGTCAGACGTGTATGGACGTCAGAAGTATAATGGTTTTCAAAATTGGCTGAATATGGCGCGCTACTATTTCATTCTAACGTGTGTCCACAAAGTAGAGGCACAAAATGTATATTAACAGGAAAAATAATAACAACCACAATTTGACTTGAAATATTATTTATTCACTTTATTGCAACGACTAGAATCTGTTTTTTCTAGGGATACACTTTTATTGGTCCATGATCCTCCACCTTTTGACTTTTGTCTTGATACTACTAATCAGGTTCTGGATAACATTAGAGACGATTTTTCGTACATTTTTTTTATGCGATTCTTCAGCTCATTTGCAGTTTTGGCTTCTCAACCATCTCGGTAAACATGCTGACTAAAAATTTCCCAAAAATCTTCAATTGGCCGTATTTGAGAGCAATTTGATGGATTGCCTTCTTTGGGTACGAAATTGATATTCTTGCTCTTGAGCCAATCTAACGAAGTTTTGGGATAATGGCATGATGTTAAACCGGGTCAGAAGATAATTTGTTGACCATTGTGAGTTTGTTTAATAAATTTGTTCACTTTCGGCAAACACTCACCGATGTATGTCTGTGAATTAACAGCTACACTACGATTTTCGTGAAAATAGACCTGCGAAATGCCATTGATAGAAATAGCGCACCATACCACAATTTTAGGTTCACTTTTTCTTTCATTTTTGTACTTCAATTCTTTTCTCATAACGTAAAAAAACATTATACAGCGTTCGCTGACTCAGTCCTTCGCTTAAAAAATGATTTGGCGTGTGTTTCTTATTCGTTAGTCCAAGTAAACTATATATAGTCGTAACCATTTTAAGTCGCGCATGACTCAACGTAAAAAAGCGCAAAATTCGAAGTATTTTTATTTTCTGTCACTTTTCTAATAGTTACTTATTGTATGCGCATGACAAAGATAACCAAATTTTATGCGTTGGTTCTCATTGCATAAAACGATTAGTCATGCGCGAGTTAAAATGGTTACGACTATACATGTTTGCGTAAATGCTCTTGCTCAACCACCTTCATAATGATAACTGGAGAATAAATTATGTGCACTTGAAAACCTATCATAGACTACTACCAAATATAAAAAAGTTTAAAAAAATTTCGAATTTTAATAAACAGTGTCGAAATATTTTGTGCCTCTACTTTGTGGACACACGTTAGTAGTGTCTAAGGGTCGTATTCACTAAATTATCCCTTAGTTAAGGACAGGGTACTTGAAGGGATCCATTAAAAAACCCATTCTCTAATTCATCCTTCAGGTAAATTTTTGTACCTAGCAGTTGTCAACTAATCACGAGGATAATGTTTTTAATCGTGATAGTACACGTGGTGTATAAGAGTAATGTGTTCTCATTGGTTGATTTAAAAAAATAACCTATAATAGTATATTAAACAACAAGTTTAGTAAAGCAAAGTTTTACTAAACGAATTTAGCCTTTGAGTACGAGCGAGCGCAGCGAGCGAGTAACTTAAAAGCTAATGAGTTTAGTAAAAATGCTTTACTTACAAGGTTTGTTTATACTATTTTTTCGGATTTTGTGCAATATCTAGTGCCGTTTTTGAGTTATTGCTAATTCAAAATATTTCATAGTAGGTACTTGTGTAGGTTGTTTATTGACAGTGACATTACTATATAGTAAAGTGACTTTTCTATGTGGTAAAGTGCCACTTTAATAAATGATTTTGAATTGAATCCGAAAAAATATTTTACGTTTAACGTCAAGAAACAATAAACGACAATTTATAATTGAACAAAATTTGAAGTGGTACGGAAATTTAAAATAAAAATTTATTTAACAAAATAAATTATAGTTTTATAGTCAAAATTTAAATTACGGTAATTTAAAATATTTAACAAAATTTTTAAAAATTAATAATTGAAAAAACTACTGTTTTTAGGATAACAATATGCAAATTAGTTGAATAATTTATAAATTTATCTAACATGTAAATAATAATAATTTGTTAAATATTTTCACATGCTATTTAACAAAAACCATAGTTAGTTGAAATAAAAATTCATTAAACAAAAAAATAATATTATTACGAGCGCGTCTTCCTAATAATCCTAAGAAATTATGATTTATTTCTTCGTTATTCAATTCTTCTTCAATTTCTTTCAAATCTTCATCTAAAATTTTACAATTTATAGTAATTATTATTTTACAACAATTATCAAATTTTTAACAATAACTACTTCCAGATTATACAATTGCTTGATGTTATGCAGTATTCTGCAGGCATAAATAATTTTAGTTATAAATGTGGGGTGGTAATTCATTGCTAAATAATTATAATCAATTTATTAATTTTTAATTTAAAAAAAGACATGTTAGGAAATTGTTTCATAAGAACGTTTCTATAATTTTTGCGTAGGTATATTATGCGTTTAAAATATACCTTTTGTGTAATTTATCAAGAATATTATTTAATTGAATATTTATTTTGAAAATAAATTCACTTTTCAAGATTCAAGTTCACATTCACTAATAGAAATAACCCTTCAATTTTCTTAATGACACCTACTGACCATCTCTCAGTTAAGGGATCAACTTGGTGTATTTTGACGCTGATTATGGATCCCTTCGAGTTACAGAATGCGCAAATCCTTATACCTGAAGAGACCGCTCACCACTCGGCCAGGTAAAGATCGTACTTGAAGAGCGGTATCTAACTAAAGAATCTTTTATTATTACAGAATAGGTTTTGTCATTAGTTAAGAGATCCTCTCCGTTAAGATCCCTTAAAAGTTAGAGAATACGACCCTAAAACATTTGTACCTGATGCATAGATAGGTAGCTGTAACAGTCACACGCGCTACTGTGCTATATGGTACAAGCATGGTAAACAGCGGGTACAATGCTTTTCAACACGCGCCGCGTAACGCGTGTGACTATAGGTTTGTTCCGTTTGTTCCAACGTGCCAGGTGCCACTTGTACGATTTTGAAACCGTACAGAAACCGTTATGCCCGCTGTACACTCTCGCCGAGACAGGGCGAGAGCGGGCGAGAACGAGAGTGTAGATGGAAGCTCTCGCTGGTCTCGGTGTTCCTCGCTAGCTCTCCATCCTAAGGGTCGTATTCTCTAACTTTTAAGGGATCTTAACGGAGAGGATCTCTTAACTAATGACAAAACCTATTCTGTAATAATAAAAGATTCTTTAGTTAGATACCGCTCTTCAAGTACGATCTTTACCTGGCCGAGTGGTGAGCGGTCTCTTCAGGTATAAGGATTTGCGCATTCTGTAACTCGAAGGGATCCATAATCAGCGTCAAAATACACCAAGTTGATCCCTTAACTGAGAGATGGTCAGTAGGTGTCATTAAGAAAATTGAAGGGTTATTTCTATTAGTGAATGTGAACTTGAATCTTGAAAAGTGAATTTATTTTCAAAATAAATATTCAATTAAATAATATTCTTGATAAATTACACAAAAGGTATATTTTAAACGCATAATATACCTACGCAAAAATTATAGAAACGTTCTTATGAAACAATTTCCTAACATGTCTTTTTTTAAATTAAAAATTAATAAATTGATTATAATTATTTAGCAATGAATTACCACCCCACATTTATAACTAAAATTATTTATGCCTGCAGAATACTGCATAACATCAAGCAATTGTATAATCTGGAAGTAGTTATTGTTAAAAATTTGATAATTGTTGTAAAATAATAATTACTATAAATTGTAAAATTTTAGATGATGATTTGAAAGAAATTGAAGAAGAATTGAATAACGAAGAAATAAATAATAATTTATTAGGATTATTAGGAAGACGCGCTCGTAATAATATTATATTCTTTTGTTTAATGAATTTTTATTTCAACTAACTATGGTTTTTGTTAAATAGCATGTGAAAATATTTAACAAATTATTATTATTTACATGTTACATAAATTTATAAATTATTCAACTAATTTGCATATTGTTACCCTAAAAACAATAGTTTTTTCAATTATTAATTTTTAAAAATTTTGTTAAATATTTTAAATTACCGTAATTTAAATTTTGACTATAAAACTATAATTTATTTTATTAAATAAATTTTTATTTTAAATTTCCGTACTTCAAATTTTGTTCAATTATAAATTGTCGTTTATCGTTTCTTGACGTTAAACGTAAAATATTTTATAGGTTATTTTTTTAAATCAACCAATGAGAACACATTACTCTTATACACCACGTGTACTACCACGATTAAAAACATTATCCTCGTCATTAGTTAACGACAACTGCTAGGTACAAAAATTTACCTGAAGGATGAATTAGAGAATGGGTTTTTTAATGGATCCCTTCAAGTACCCTGTCCTTAACTAAGAGATCCTTAACTAAGGGATAATTTAGTGAATACGACCCTAAGTCGGTTTTTTTGGTCCGAGTCAAAGGGTCTCGCTTTACCTGCGAATGTGTTCCTGTACACTCTCGCATTTCCTAAGGCGAGATTTTAGCAAATGAAAATATGTTGAAATCGATGCTATTATTAAACCAAATTTTGAAGCTATTGCTGAAATTATCAGTTTTATTTTTTTTACTAGACATTGAAAAGATGTTATTGTAAACTATACAAAGAAATATTCGCATTTTTTAAAGAAAACAGTTAAAAAAATTCACGAAGTTCATGAAAGTAAGCAATGTTTAAAATGTTCCTGCGTAAGCATAAGTAAAAAATTGAAAAATTTGACTTCCTATTGATCTAAAGACAATCTTTAACTGCCCGGAAAAAAATTTTCATTGTTATCCATGACTTAATAATTGCCTATTTTTTGTTAGAAAATGTCTTGTTTTAAAAATTACTTTCATTGTTCTTATTATGTTATTACACATAAAGCAACAGGAGCAGCAAGTTCAATTTCTTCGTCCTTATCCCTTGAGTTCACAATTACAACTGAACTAGGCGAGAGTGTACATGGTCGTACTCGGGCAGAGGCCTCTCGCCGAGACATTCGGGCGAGAGCACTCGGCGAGAATGTACAGCCGGCATTAGAATAGGTTTTATGCGCAGCCGCGAATTTTGTACAGTAAAATCAAATACGATAGTTAGATACTACACGGAAAAAAAAAGTTGTTAAAGTAACTACAATTGCAGTGCAATTTACTACAATAAACTGTAAATCTAGTGACAACACCAAACATAAGTAAAATTTACACGTCAATTGTTGTCAAGTGTCTGCAGTATAGCTTACTACAATTGTTGTTAAATTTTAACAACATTGTGATACGAAGTACTTAAATTCAAAAAAATATAAAAATAATACAATACGTAGAAAATCAAAATTCAAAAAATTTAGAAAAGAGACAATTTATTGTATTGTATTATTTTTATATTTTTTTGAATTTAACCATAAATACATACTAAAAACCACAAATTTACTTAAAATTTTTTATTTTGAGTTCTTTTTCTTCTTTTTTCGAAGTACTTAATATTTTGTTGTTGTAATAACTTGTGCTTAAATACATAGTACTATTGGTGATGTTGTTTTAACAACTATAGCTGTAGTTAACTTGACTTTTGCTGTGTAGTAAATATTGCTAAAATTCAGTACAATTCACTCTTGGTGCCCTTGTTACTTGCACACCATTGTTAGGTAATGTTCACGACCTCGAAAGTTAATTGTACTACAAACTTGCTGCTATTTTTACATAACATTGGTGTTGCTAGATTTGCATTATAAATTAATTAGAACTACTACAATTCTGTGGTCAGCGTACTTAAAAGATTATAAGTATTGTGTACTTATGACCTTTTAAGTGCCGACCACAGAATTATTATGTGGCTTTGACAACAAATGGCAGTTGTAATACATTTATTAAATTAAATTGATGATGTAAACATTTTTATAATTATAATAAGGTAATAAATTACTTCCGTTGAAGCGAAAAACCACTTTGAACTTCAGTTTTTGAGGGCCTCCAGTGACATTCAGATATTTTAGATTTTACGGTTGCAGTTCCAAGAAGTAATGGTAATATCAGTACTTTGACTATTCAGTAAAAAGTGAATTACTTACTGGCTATTTTTTTTGTATTTGTGTTGCAAATCTGTATCCAGCTGAAAAAAAAACATGTTTTTATTAATTTTCAGTTATAAATTAAAATAAAAATATAGTATAAAACCATTACATTAAAAAATTGAGAACTTACCTTTAAAGGAATTTATTAGGTACTAAGTCATGTCCCATTCTGTTAAAATGTCTTAAACGTAGTCACCATAATTTTTTTACACTTCATTTTAAAACTATTTGCTACTTCGCAGTTCACATACTAGTACCTCCGGTTACTGTTGTTGAAACATAAATGAAGGACGAATAAAACATTCTGCATATTCGTCAAAGCATGATTCAATTATAGAAACTGCAAGATTGCAAAACATCAGAGTTGCAATATTATGTTACATACTTATTATAGGGGATAAATTGTACTACAATTGATGTGTACTTTTTACTTATCTTATTGTTACACCAAAATCAACTATTTTGAGTGATAAAACAACAACGCTCTTGAGTTAAAAGTACAACAAAATTGTAAAATTAACTACACTAGTGGAAATAATTATAGCCTCACTTACGTTTTTAAGAAAAATCAAAGTTGTTATCATTTTATTTGATCTAAATAATTTTTTTCGATTAATAGTGATAGAAACACAATAACTCATAATATTTTTAATAATAATTTGTTAAAATGTACAAGTAATTTTAATTAAAACAATAATTTTATATAAAATTTAGTGGAAATAATTATAGCCTCACCCAATATTTTATATTTAATTCACTTTTTAATTTAACTTTTAATAGTGGGTATGGCCACCATCCTTCCGAATGACCTCGAATAATCTTTTAGGCATAGATAAAATTAAAGTTTTTAGTACTTCCGGCGATATTTCACTCCACACGTCCCGTATTCGGTCTTTCAGCTCCTTCGCGGTTTGAAATTGTTTACCATTAAGGTAAACTTGCCTTGAAATAATACCCCATAGGTTCTCTATGGGGTTTAGATCGGGACTGCACGCTGGCCACTTCAATACCTTAATATTTTTTGACGCAAACCATTCTTTAGTGGCCCTGGAGTTGTGAATGGCAGCATTATCTTGTTGAAAAATAAAAGATTCTCCAAGAAGAGGCTCTACATTTTCAATCAGACTGATCTCCAGCATCTCGATGTACTTTTCGGAGTTCATTCTAGTTGAAATCCACGCCAACGGGATAGTACCATCGAAGCAAAAGCCGCCCCAGATCATAACAGTTCCGCCTCCGAAATTACGGCTCAGGTGAACCTCCGTTTCTTTCCGAAGATCATGCCAGTAATACTGCCATCCATCAGGGCCATCTAAATTAAATTTTTTTTCATCGCTAAAAAGCACATTCTTCCATTGGTCGGTCCAAGACATGTGCTTTCTAGCGAATTCCAGTCTTGCCACTTTGTGCGCAGCAGTAAGCTTTGGTTTACCGACCCTTTTACGGTAATCCGCATGAGGGTGACTATGCAAAATTTGTCGAACCCTTCGAGCGGTCACAGGTAAATCCAAATCCGCACGAATTTGCGATGACGTCATCTGTTTGTTCACCGCCTTATTAAAAATTTCCCGTTTCTGACGCTTTGTTAAACTCGATTTTCTTCCTGCTTTTTTGTTTGTTCCATAATTTCCGCCAAATTTAAAAAAATTATTGACTACCTTCGGCGATCTTCCAATTTTTTTTGCAATTTTGCGATTTGAAAGACCGGCATCTTTATACGCCTTAACAGCCGCTATTTCTTCACTCGTTAATCTTGTTCCTCGACTCATATTGACTGTAAGGGTTAAAATTCGCGTTATTATACAGAAATAGGTTTTTAATAATCGTAATGACTTACCTTTAACGTTTTATAAAAAAAAAATATATCAAGTTCTTTAAATTTAAATTTTAAATCGGTGAGGCTATAATTCCTTCCACTTAATATTTGTTAATATTACACTACAACACGTCTGAAACCAAAAATACACTGAAAGTGACTAATAACTAAGCAGGTACTTGTTAAAAGAAATGAACATCAATAGAATATGGACCCACAAAATTTGTACCGTCAGTGTTTGCAGAGTTGCATACAGTTTATCAAGTGAGGCTATAATTCTTTCCGCTAGTGTATATGCATCTAACAACAATGCGTAAGTGCATTTTACAGCTTATTTAGTATCAACAGCCTGAGGGGTGCGTTTAATTTAACTGCTATTGTTGTTCATATGACAACAATTATTTTACTACAGGAAAAATGTTAATATAACAACATCTTTTTTTTGCGTGTATAGATAATACTTATCTATAGCCATTAACGTGGAAGAAAAAGCACTGAACTAAAGCGAAATATAAACATTACGTTAAGATGTTATTTACTATATTAACAAATTGTTCTCATACGTCAGCTCAGTTGAGAAAGCAACTGGCAGAATTAGGTGGTTTAGTACCATCTCTAAGAACTATTCAAAAAAAATTGAATTAGGTTTCGCGTCAATAAAACCAGCAAATAATCGCTTTTAACAAATGAAGAAACTCGATATGAATGGGCGAAAACCCCCATTATTTGTTTTTTGAATTAGTCAAGATTTAAGTTTGAAACTTTTTTTACAATTAATTATGTTTACTTATGCCCGTATTCACCAACGACAAATAACTTTATTCTATGATTAAAAATTGAACTGACCAATAGAGAAAACGCCCACAAGTACCAACAAACGTTTTCTATTGGTCAGTTCAATTTTTATTCATAAAATAAAGGTATTTGTCGTTAGTGAATACGGGCATTAAATAAAAAAACTTTAATTTTAAAAATACTGATTGTAATTATAAAATAATGATCAATTTATTATTATCAATTAAAAAACTGAAAATTCTTAGAAAATCTAGTTTTTACTTTTTTTTTAGTATGGTGCACCACTTCGAATGAATTGAAAAAAATATGTTATATAAAAGGGTATGAAGCTTCTAAAAAAAATTATTTTATAATTTTGCCCAAATCACAAAAAATATTTTTAAATAAAAATTTTTTTCGCTGGATAATGAAATCCAATACGGCTGTTATTTTGTCCTGGGGTGACCTTTATATACCCCTTTAATATCCTGAAATTTTATCAAAATCGATTAAGCCGTTCTTGAGTAAAAATTTTTTTTATTTTTTAGTATTTTTTGATTTTCTCGAAACCCCCTTAAGTTAGAGATCTAAAAATTTCAGGATCTTAGTATTTTATTAGTACTAACATATGCCCAAAGTGGCGATTAAATATTCCTCGGGGGCAGTTTCACAATGCTTATCCTCCTATGCCCTTTATTAGAAAATTTCTTATAAATTTTTAAAAAATTTCCTACAAATTTTTTCATACATTTATTAGAAAATTTCCTACAAATTTATTAGAAACTTTCTTCCAAATTTTCTAGAAACTTTTCTACAAGTTTGTTAACCATCACCTTACATATTTATTAGTGAATCTTCAACAATTATGTGGAGCGTGGTATAACAAAAGTTTACTACAAAATTTTATAGAATGTTACTACAATTTGTATATGTCACTATTAAGAAATTGTAGTAATTTGTACTACAATTGTAGTAAAAATTGCTACAAATTTTTTTCAGTATATTTAGGGGAAAGGCTTGCAGGTTGCCACCCCATAGCTTTTTTGATCATAACTCGTCATACAATCAACGTATTGTTGATATAATAACACACACAGGAAACGGGAAGTATAAAGCAATAATCCTGCGCGAAAACATATATAATATATATAGTATATATATATGGGTCATTCCATGTCAAACCAACTAGTCACTCAAATTGACCATCACAGATTTCTTTGAAACTTTGGTTAATTATACTCTTTAACATCCCGAATTCAAATATAATTTTTAAAAAATTCTAACTCTTATAGTTTTTGAGTTATTTGATTCTAAAAATCGCAAAAACGATACTTTTTAGGCTCACGCTCAATCATACAAAATATTATAACTTCAGTTCTATAAGTCGTACAGAGCTGTGCTATAGCTCATTTTAAAGATGATTTAAAGGGCTTTAGAATAAACCAGAGTTCTCACCCAAGCTATATGATAAACGAAAAGGAATAACGGGTTGAATGGGCATGCAAATCAAACCACTATATTATGATTGTCGACGTTTCGGAGTATTTATTGCTCCATCTTCAGGACTAGATGGAGAAAAGGCAAATAATTAGTCCATCTAATTAAATAGCTCCATCTAGTCCTGAAGATGGAGCAATAAATACTCCGAAACGTCGACAATCATAATATAGTGGTTTGATTTGCATGTCCATTCAACCCGTTATTCCTTTTCGTTTAAAGGGCTTTAATTTGATACTAATCTTGATTATTTTCTAATAAAAATAAATTTTTTTAAAAACCTCAAAGTGTTTCTGAAAAAATGTTTGAGTTAGTGTTTTTTGAAAATTATAAAAATAATTTATAGTATTTATGATGACTTGGTGAACACGTCATAAAAATTTCAGAGTGGGACCATGATGGGATCAGCAGTTATGATAAACAATTCACCTCTATTATTTTAAATAGTATTTGAAGAAATCAGATAATTTCGTTTGTTTTTGACTTTTACTTAAATTAAGTGAAGTAAGTAAGCAGAAAATTTAGACGAATTGTCACTTTTAAGTACATTTTGTACAAGTCAATTGTACAAAACAATAAATTCAACGAAATTTCATATTATGTATGTATTATGGTATAGTTAGACACCTAGGGCCTATGTGTCGCAAACTATTTCATGTATTTGCATAATTTGTCGATAAAAAACAGTAAGATTTTTCAATTATTAATTTCTCTAACATGTAATACAATTATTGTAATCAGAAAAATATTCGGTGCGATTCTGATTTGACATAACAACCTTGTTGTGATAACAATTTGGTTATTTTGTAGCAATATGGTTATTTGCGTCGATTTGCTATTCTGATTTGCAAGACGTAACCATGAGGGCGGGATTTGTGAACCATTTTTTTGAGATCAACTGCATTTCAGTGCTTGTTGGGCTCATTTTGACCATTGTTATGTATTATATTTGAATTATTTTATTTATAGTTGTGAAATTTTTTATAAAAGTAGATCGAATTGGTGTTCATTTTCACTTGAATTTTGAAAATGTTGAAAATCAGCAAAGTAAAATTAAAAAATTATTAACGTTTATATAAGGATTATGATTATCTAACTACACTATTGCAAGAATTAGCCAATTACACTGCAATAGAAAACAAGATTTCGATTTAATTTTAGTTAGCCACAAATTTGATGCTACGATGTGTGAGGTGGTCCGTTATTCGCATATTCTTGGAATGAAAACAAAGAGACGTAACAAATGCGTTAGGGACCGGCTAGGGTATCTAAACCCCTGGTCACCCATCGCAGTGCTAAAAAAACTTTACAAATATTGTAAATATTTGTAAATCCACCATTGAATATTTACAATTACTAAGATTACTTAAATTATTAATCAAGTTTGTGAAACCGAACAGTGGTACACACTATTGTGTCAACATTTATTTACATAGTGTGCAAACTGTAAATTAATTTAATTTAAAACAATTTTAAATAAAAATTTAATTTAAAATATTAAAAAACTAACTATAATAAAGTTTTTAAATCACAACAGCTGATGGATTAATCTGCCATATTTGTATATTTGTACTATTTTTACGTCACATTTGAACTATTTCTAACAAGCTATGGTTATGCTTAAATTATGACCATCTTGATTATGCGTGTTTAAACAGAATACCCATTTTCAGTAGCATTGTTAAGGAGTTGGTTATAAGTTAGGATAACAATCTAGTTATAACAACATGGTTGCATAACCATGTTGAAATCAGAATCGCACCGATTATGTATGTATGTATAACACAAAAAGATACACTAAACCGCCGCACGGATAATCGGGGTTCTACTGTATTTTTTTGAAATTTTTAATCAATTTAGTACATTCTGTTGGTGCTTTTTTTAGTTTTTGAAGAGTTACAGGAGAGGGTTACCTTAATACCTCCTGTATACGCCCTTGCCTCGGTACCCTAAAAATGAAACAGTAAGATGTAAGAGGTATCTAATCTATTTTTTTTATGGATTCCTTGATGCTTATTTTAGATCAAGTTCAAACACTTTTTTTTTTATTAAAATTTCTTTAGAACTTAAAATAGGTAATCTACTGCAGCTCTATTTAAAATAATCCAGATTGTCGTATTTAAGAGACAAAACTTGTAGATTTTTGCTTAAAAAAATTATTCATTAGTTAAAATAATTCATAGAGAAAATTGAACTAGGTAAGTATAAAAATAAAAGTCAAATGCATATTACAATTAAGCTATCGCATGTGTTTTGTTGCATAAAACTTGACACTGTTACCGTTTATTGGGATTTTCTAATTTGCAAATAAATGATTAAACTGTGGTTAGAACGTAATTTTTCTATAAATACTTAATTACATTTTAGGAGGTCAAACTGGTTTTTTTCAACAACCTGGTAATTCAACAATACCTTCGGCACCATTACAACATCAAGCTGGCTATGGTTTACAAGGAAATGTGTTTGGTAATCCTAATCAGTCACACACTACTGCCGGATTACAGAATTTTGGTTCTCATTTTCTATCGTCCCCGATTCAAATAGCCGCCGCCGCCGCATTAAATGCTCAGCAATATCGTTCAAGTAATTTGCAAAACGCTCCGTACGTTAAAAGTCTTAATAATCATTCTGGAGATCCGAGTTCACGACCTCAACAAATTAAAAGTCCAGGAAGCCAACAAGATGTTCTTTCATCTGTTTTTAATTCAGGTTGGTGTATAAATGGATCTTACAGATACCAAACCGATTAAACACACGGAGAAAAAATATAACAGAAAATATTTATAAATTGAACAGAAATGTATTTGTTAACTGGTATCTGGAAGGTTCAAATCATAACCATTTTTTCAATTTTAATTCCATTTTAAATAGCAACGGTCGTTTTCAATTCCCAGTTAAACCTTGACTAACCTTATCGCTAACCAACAATTAAGTTGTAAATCTAAAAAAAAATTCATTGATTGAATTTGTTAGTTTAACCAAGTTTAACCATCTGTTGATCTAACTGAAGTTAACGAAGCATTGAAAAAATGACCTTAAGCAACCATTTTTTAATATTTCATTTAATAATAAATACATCTTTAGGTCCACAAATACCATCACCCAAATCTCGCCCCAACATGAAGCAACCACCACCACAACCTAGTCCAACAACTCAACATAAATATAATTTATATCAAAATGTTGGAAGTCAACCTACATCGCAGGTAAACCCTAAATTTAAATTTTATAATAATTAACAAAAAATGATAACAAACATTGTAAGAAAGAAAAAAGGATAAGAATGTGAAATGTGCCCTCCGTATAAATTGAATTGAAATTTATATGAGAGATAATCTAAAACTAAATAACTAGTATTTTGGGAGGGTTTTGTAATCAGGGCTCGGAACTTTATGCGCTAAAAAACAATGAAATATGTGCATACGTATGCGCTAAAAAATTGAAAAATATGCGATATTATAAAAAACTTTGTTTAATCTTAAAATAACAAATGAAGAAAGTTGTAACTGCTAACATTTATTGAAAAAACAAAAACAATATTAGAAATAAAGAATAAAGTTGTCTTCATTCCTCTTTCTTTTATGTACAGTGAGTTTAATCTAAACAGAGAAAGATCTTTCCACATCAACTGAAGTAATTGGTGCAAACTTGTAAAAAATTAAATTATTAATGGCGAGGTCTTCCGGTAAACCATCCATATTGGTACTTTCCCCATTAAGTATTTTTTGATATTTGTTTTAGGGTTTTTAACCCATTGTTTTTGTTTAAAACAGTTTCAAATTTTTCACAATTCCGGGAGTAAAGTGCTCACTTTACTCCCGCCTTTGCGGGACTAAAGTAATACTTTTTTTCCCGCGCCATTATTGCTCGCTATTGATCTGAAACTTTGCATATGGCTTCTTACAACAAATCGCTGGGGGATTACTGTAACGGGGGTAAATTTTTTGTTCAGTTTTTCGATATCTAACGCCTTTTTCGAGTTATTGCAATTTCAAAATTAGTTATTAACCCATGTAATTCAGCATTTTCAGCGAAATTGTGAAAAATAGTATATACACCTGGGGACTAAGGTTTTTTTCATCCCGTGTGCGATTTTTGCACTCTGCTAACACCTCGTGCAAAAACCTTCGCACGCGTGATGAAAAGCAGCACCTTAGTCCCATGATGTATAATATACTATTTTATACATATTCTGGTCATTATTACCCTGTGCAATTTGTAACTGAGCTTGAACTCTATTCACAATATCTAAATATTCAACTACATGTTTTTTTTGTATTTAAAATTTTTTTTTCTTTAAATCAACAAAATATGCAACTGTATATTTTTAAACCTAAAATATGCAAGTTTGTCCAAAAAGTAACGAAATATGCATTACATTACATTACAAATATATGCATATTGTAATATGCACTTTCCAAACAAATATGCAAAAGCCTGAAGTTCCGAGCCCTGGTTATAATATTACAAAAATTTACTCGGAAGTGAAAGAATTTTTCTATTGTTTTCCTATACCAAATCTAAAGCATTCTGCCAATATAGAAAACCGCGGTTTCGATCTCATCTAAATCGTTAATGATATCTGAGAATCTCAATCTGCACTTGCGCCTGGCACTTTCAAAACGGTTTTGAATTCTGAAGACACAAATCTATTAGCGTTATTTTACGCATATCTTAAATTTTTAATTTAACTATAAAATAAATTGTATTGTTATCGATTTTTTCAATCTTAACCCGTGGTAACCACACCTCGATCATGGATACATACAAACCACACTAGTGCGAATTGGAATTTTGCATTTTCAAAGTACCTACTATAACTCGTATAAATAGCCCAAAAGTATTTGATAATTCATGTTTCTTGGAGTAAAAATTTCCCAGAAATCCAGTGATGATGGTCTCAAATGCGAGAAATTATATTAAGTTACTGACAATACGTCAAAATCAAAGCAAAATTTTTCAAAAATCTGCTTTTGTAAAAAAAATCGCCATTTTTTTCCTATTCGACGTAAATGATGTTTCTTTTTTTAAAATTCATGTTCAAATATTGTACTTTGTGGAAAAAAATATTTCATTAACATAACAGATCATTGAGGATTTTTTAAGGGTGTTTGAAAATATGGTATATTTTAAAGGTAGAATAAACAGTACATGGTTGATCTATGATAGCAAAATGTAAGTAGTTTTTTGAAAAAAGTAGAAAAATTGAAACATATCTATAAGATATATATAATAACATGATCATAATCTATTTTATTAACCCACTCGATGCAAAGGCCACATCTAATACGAGGGTTGCCTTTTAAGTGTTGGGAATGAGCAATACCGTAAAATGGGGTGATAAGAAACAATTTTCAACTTTGACGCTTTAGAAAACTTATTAATCGTGCTCAAATTGATTTGAAAAAAATGTAAAATGTTGGTCTGGATCTCTAGTTTAAGAATATACAATTATATAATTAGAAAATATCACGTAACATAATAAATAAAATAAAATGACATTGTTTCTTATCACCCAGGAATTGGGGTGAAAGGAAACTAGCAGTGATTTCGGCTTAAATGTCTTACTATATCACTTCTGGGGTGATTAAAAACAGTGAAAAACTTGAAAACCCACTATTAACCAGTCATCAGACCTAATATCACCTGCCTTTACAGAGTGCAGATCTGGAAATGTTTAATTGAATTTGACAAGCCTAGAATCAATGTGCTCAGAAGAAGAATCATCCTCGTTATCAGTTGCTTCATTGATTTGGTCTTTTTGATCAAAAATATCATTGTCATTGGGCTTAGTAGTGTCATCGTCAGAAGGTTCACAATTGGGGGGTAATAACTTCATCGGGGGAGGTCAGGAACATACTTTTGCGGCATGTTTCTTGCCCCCCCAATTTTGTTCTTATAATGTAACCTAGCAAAATTATAGGATTTATATGACATAAAAAATTTAAATAAATAGGATGTGATGCAGAACACTAACAAACAGCAGATCATCAAAAAATAAACTTAATGCAACTCTTCTACTTCACTGCACAAACAAATTTTTGGGGAGGTATTTTAAATATCATTTAAGTCAACTTAACTCAACGTTATTAGACATAATTAATTTTATTAGTATCAACTTAAAAATGCTATTCATATGTTTACTATTCCAAACCCATTTATCAACAATAATTTCAAGCAAAAAAAATCGCCACATTTTGAATACAGTAATTAAATAACTTTTCGGCACTTTCTGTTTCTTAACACCCCAGTGTTTCTCATCACCCCGTTTTACGTACTAGTGCTGCCTTCTGGCAACTGACGTCTTTATCGTAAAGTTTGACATTTTTAACGGTAATCTTATTCAGAACTTTTTTACGTACGAGCGCTGTTTGTGCTGTTTATAGTAACTTGAAGATATCTCGACAAAAAAATGGAATTTATTCGTAAAAATTTTCTTCCAATTATTTTTTACAACTTTCGAGAAGGATTATCTCAATAGCAGGGCATCGATAATCTTAATTTGACTTTTGGTGATGAAGCACAATCGATGATCAGTATTTATCGATGATTTACCAAATTAAATTCTCACCATAGTTTGCTCAACAACGACTTTCGTGGAGATCGTCCAAAGTTGCTAGTTGCTCTATAAGACATTGATGCTGTACATGAACTGAAACTTGAAAATCGTCATGTGACTTATCGTGAGATTGAGGCATCCTTGGGCGTTTCAGGGACCAAAAGATATTTAATATTGCTTGAATATTTGGCTGTCAAAAAAATTTGTTTGCGTTTGAACCCACATAATTTGACAATCGCTGAAAACAAGGCTTGTGTCAATTGTTCAGAAGAAATGTTTCACAAAAACGATTGTGGTGCTTCAAATCGGGATGGATGACATTGTAACAAGTGAGGAATCGTAGACTAACGTGTATGAGCCCAAAACTAAACACCAGCCGATTGAAGAAAAATAATTGCGTATTCTTCTACAACTTATATATAAATATTAGACTACTCAATCGAATTATTACGATAATATAATGTAGGTACAATTATAATTGTTATTTTTGGAGTCGGTGTCAGCCAGTGTGGATCACCTATAATATGAAAAGATAACCTTCCTTGGCCGACACCGACTCCAAAAATATAATTGTACCTACATTATATTAGGGGCTGTTCACAAATTACGTAACGCAATTTTTGACGTTTTTTAACCCCCCCCCTTGTAACAGATCGTAACAAATTGCGAGACCCCCCCCCCAGAAGAATAACATAACAAAAGTTAAAACAATTTTTAAAATAAATTTTTTATTTATAACTTTAACTTGAAAATAAAAAGAAATAATTTATCAAATTAATTTTGAAAAACACCCCCGCCCCCCACCGTAACAAAAAAAAAATTGTCAATCCCCCCCCTAAGGCCGTTACGTAATTTGTGAACAGCCCCTTATCGTAATAATTCGATTGAGTAGTCTAATATTTATATATAAGTTGTAGAAGAATACGCAACTATTTTTATACTTTTTAGTGCATATTAATTTTTTTTTAAGTTGTTTTTTTTTTGTTAACATATTTTGTTTTCAAAGTTCGTCTTGTCCGCGTCTGCTTTGGTTATTTTATAAATTAAAATTTTATTTTAATTTTATGATTTTGATAAATTATTGTGTTGTTTTTCTTTACATTTTAATAAAACATCTTTAATTTCTAATTATATCCATTTAAATTGTTTAATAACTATTCTTATCCGTTGTTTTCCAACAAAACTCTACTTATCCTAATTAAATTATTTAATATCACAAAAATGGCTCAATGAATATAATATTTTATGTTTCCTTTCATGACTTAAATGCGAGGGGTAAATCTTCCGGGAAGTCTGGTGTACAGCTTGTAGGAAGTCCGGGAAGTTTGAGGAAGTCTGGGGAAGTCTGAAGAAGTCTGAGGTAGTCCGAGGTAGTCCGGGGAAGTCTGAGGTAGTCCGGGGAAGTCTGATGTATAAAATGATATTAACCCGTTCACGCACGCATTTTTAATACTGACCACAAAAATTATTTCATGATGTTTTCTTTTAAAGCTCATTTTTCTGAACATTTTTAGAAAAAGAAAGTTGTGATCCGACCTATAGCATAGGAAATATAGCAGGTCGAAAATAATTATGGAGGTGCCATATCTCTTATGCTAACACTAAAAATTTTGAATTTTATTACGTAAAAAGTGAGTTCATACTTTAGAACTTTCAGAATTCTTTCAAAAAAACCGACACCATAAGTATTAAAGTATTCACAGAGTAAACAAAACAAAGCTGAAATGAGGAGATTTGAAAGTTAGCTACATGTTGACGACTGACATATTTCGAAATCGCTTAAAATCTTCTCAAGTTGATCACAACATGCCAGCACCTCTCGGGTACATTTATAGTATGTGCATATTTGTGGACATCGGGCACTCAAGGTCATCCGCTCAAATAACACCGAACACGCATTTAAAAGCAATGTCCATAATTATGGACGCAGTGCGCGAACGGGTGCGCGCTATTGATCTGAAATTTTGCAAATGGCTTTCTATGACGAAGCACTGGGATTCTAAGGCACTAATATTTTCTCGGTTTTTCGATATCTAGCGCCGTTTTCGAGTTATTGTAAATTCAAAATCTTAAATTTATCTCAAATCTCATAATTAATACAATGAATAATGTACTTCTTAAAGCAACACAATAATATTTGTCACAATGTCTGAGGAAGTCTGGGGAAGTTTGGGGAAGTCTGAGGTAGTCCGGGGAACTCTGGAAGTCTGATATATAAAATAATATTAATTTTTGCGCGCTATTGATCTGAAATTTTGCATATGGCTTCCTATGACGAAGTACTGGGATTCTAAGGCACTAATTTTTTCTCGGTTTTTCGATATCTAGCGCCGTTTTCGAGTTATTGTAAATTGAAAATCTCAAATTTATCTCAAATCTCATAATTACAATGAATAATTTACTTCTTAAAGCAACACAATATTTGTCACAATGTCTGAGGAAGTCCGGGGAAGTCGGAGGAAGTCTGGGAAGTCCGAAGTGGGAGGAAGTCTGGTGTACACAATTTTTAACCGTGGTTTACCCCTCGCTTAAATGTGTTATAATTCTACTACGTACGTAATACGTAATACGTACGTAATACTACGTAATACAAGTGATATTCTAATTCAATTAGTTAAGCTGGAATCAGTTTTTCGTGAATACTCGAAATTCTTGTTTTGCGATAAGTTTTGGAATTCACTCCCTCCTTCTTCCTGAAGAGTTTTTTTTTTATTCACGTCGCTACACTGTATTTCTTCATAAACATAAATATCTCTTGAAGCTGCAGTTGCAATAGCTTTTATATGAGCTTCATTTCAAGTCAGATCAAACCGGCCAATGTAATTATACAGTGAAACTTCCCTAACTCGAACTGTTCTAACTTGAATTATTCTATAAATCGAATTTTTTTTGAAAAAGTATATAGGTTTGTCATATATTTACATGTAATTTTATTTCCATAACTCGAAGTTTCTCTAATTCGAACTTTTTTGGTGGTTTCTTGAAATTCGAATTAGGGAAGTTAACCGAATAACGGAAAATATGGTTCTTTACTTATTATTAATAACAATTGCTATTTACAAATAGTATTACTTATTAGTTATAATATAAAATCAAATTGATACTTACCTATAATTAATATTGCAAAGAGAATAATTATTTATTCACAAAACCAGTATGTACTAAAAACTAAATACACTGTGCACTTGCGTAAAAAGACTTTTACAATAAGTGAGGTTAGTTTGCGATGCTGTACCTAAAACTTGTTCCCATCATGCATGCGTTCATTGACAGGCGCATTAAGGTTTGAAGTTATTTGTAGAATAATTTATTTTAACATCTTTTTACAGCATACACTATTTTCTTAAGCTAGATCCCTAATTAGTTTTATATATTTTTCTAAAATGTCCAAGAAGCATTTTTTTAAGAATATCGGGAAAACAGTAATTTTTAGTTAGAATCTCGTTAATCCATTCTTGCGCGTCACGAATTGCAAGTTATTTTTATAAACTATCTTTTTATTTCCTTGTTATAAACTACAGGTTATAACAATTCTAGAAACAAATTTTCAACTTTCTACGGCTTACTGTTTTTAAGGCGAAAAATGCCAAAACATCCCTAGAGTAAAGTGCCCTTTTGGCACGGACAATCGCAAACAAAAATAGGAGGTGCACAACTAGATGCTATAAGTGCTTCAAATCCAAAATTTTAACTTTCTACGACCTACCGTATTTGAGTTTTGCAACATATAGACGTCCGCACGTACGTACGTACAGACGTCACAACGAAAATAGTCAAAATGGATTCAGGGAAGGTCAAAACGGATATTTCCCTCAAAATCTGGAAACCGAAAAGAATCGGTATTACAATACTTCCTTTTTTTACAAGGAAGTAAAAATGTGATGTGGACACCACATAACTCCCTTTAATTTTTATAATAATTGTACAAGAATCTCGTTAATCTATTCATGCGCGTCATGAATTACGACTTTTGGAACGGACAATCGCAACCAAAAATAGGAGGTGCACAACTAGATGCTGTAAGTGTCTCAAATCCAAAATTTCAACTTTCTACGACCTACCGTATTTGAGTTATGCGACATACAGACGTCCGCACGTACGTACGTACATACATACGTACGCACAGACGTCACAACGAAAATAGTCAAAATGGATTCAGGGAAGGTCAAAACGGATATTTCCGTCAAAATCTGGAAACCGAAAAAAATCGGGTTCATAATACTTCCTTGTTTTACAAGGAAGTAAAAATTAAAGTGAACTTTTCAAGCAACAACTGACAAGGATACTAAATAACCGTGGGCTGCTATTGGACCTTGGCCTGCGTATATGTCAACGCGAGTTACAACTTAGGACAAATAGTCACGCGAGTGAAATTACTGTTTCTAGTACTATACTGTGGTAACGATAGCTATGTAGGCTAACATTTTTAAAACACGTCTTCTGACAGTTTACGCATGCGCATAACCAAAGCAGTAAAAGTGAAATCGTTTCTGTTCCCGTTCCCGAGTATTGTGAATGGAGCCAAATACTATAGACGATACAACTTCACGAATTTTACATACAATTGTCTGACTAGATAGCTAGTGACTGTAGTCTGACACCGTTTTTAGCGCCATCTAGCATGACGAAGTGCAAAATTGGCATCAATTACCTAATGCCAAATACTACTAATGTCCATTTAAACTAATATTTAAAAATATTTCTCAGATAAGGGTTGGTAAGGAAAAGATATTCAAGATAATTTATTAAAAAATTACAATACCTACATATTAATACAACACAATATTAATGCAAGTATTTTAATTAATAATAAATAATTAATAATAATAATTTAATAATATTAAATAATAGCAACTTGCCTATCTATAACTCTCTCTTAAGAGATAGTTATATTAATTATTAATAGATAGTTATAGATAATTATCTATGGATTAACCTAAAAAATGTATTTGTTTGCATTACTCATTTACACTTTCAGCCGTCAGAGGTCGAATACTTGTTTTTTTACGAAGTTGAATGTCTAGAGCATGGACTTATTAGAAGAACACATCTAAATGTTAGTTTATGCAAAACGTCGACGCACGCACCGCACACGTCCAAATAAAGTTGAAGTGTGGAATTTCGGTAGGAGGATTTATGTGCGCACGTCGCCAAAAATCACACGCGTAAACTAAGTGCATAAACTCTCCTACAGAAATTCAATACTTCAACTTTATTTGGACGTGTGCCTTTCGTGCGTCGACGTTTTGCATAAACCAATTTACATTTTAAACGCATTTCTAAACTGAAATTAATCAAAACGATTTTTTACTCACTTAAGGAGCAGGTCTTCCTTTATATGTCTATGCTAATATCTCAATTTCAGAAAAAAACTGACTTAAGTATTTTTACCGTGTGACCACAGAATTATTACCGGACTAGTCAGGAAAATTCAATTTTGCTGCGTGTACATAAGCAGGGAGATGTTGTTTCGATGATGATTTCCGGAAAAAGTGAGTTGTTTAGATTTGATTGATTGGTTATAGTAGGACTTTCTTTCAATTTGAATGATATTTGAACGGATTCTCTCTACTTTTTGTGGAAACTTTTAGGTTTAAAAAATGTGTGCATTTTTTGGGTTTTCTAAAATATCGAGTTTTACTACCTAAAGTCTTATAAATGATTACATTTTTTTGAACAAAACCCTTTTATCCCTGTAGTCAATTTTATTTATCTGTAAGGTTGGTGGCCTAATTAATACTATAGTCTATCCCAGATACTAAAAATGTAGGTGGCAGGTCAAATGCAAAACCACATTCACACAGGGAAACGTCATTTTAAAAATTCAAATTGAATACGTTATGTGTTGCCTAACTAAGGGCCGATCTTTTCATATATAAGTTATACGTCAAGTATCAAGTAGTTACTTGACGTTTACTTTACTTGAGCTTTTTAATGGTTGAGTAAGACAGTTGGGTCTTTTCATCGAATTTTATGCAACGATTAACTACTTGAAGTATAGTACGGTTGGTATTACATTTAAAACTAAAATTTAGCGTCATTTGAACTAGTAGGTCAGATTAACTTAAATGTGAAACCTGACAGGTGAAGTGTTCAAAAATTTTAATTTGGCCAAGTAGTAAGGTAACTTGAAAACTATCCGAAAAATATAAAATATTCATATTTAGTGATTTTTTTACTAATAAGTAATTACTATAAGTACTAGCAAATACATTAAACTAATAATACGTACAACTTCACGGGTTGTCAAGCATTTTTTGGGTATCAGGCTCTTTCGCGCCACCTACCATGCGAGTTGGAAGGTTGGAACTTAACGTTCTCTCTCTAACTCATTGGCCCATATTAGGTTTGCGGTAATGTATCTATCTAGTGACTGTATATTTGTTTTCATAAATATTTCAATTTTCCGTTGTAAATGACGTTTTGAAATGAGCTTTAAAATCGCAACTTTAGAAAAAGAATGCTAAGAAAAATTAAAAGTGCAGTTTTAATTACTGTGAGAAAGTTTTTGTAATTTAATGTTTTTAGTTTTTAGTACAAATTTAAAAAAATTGTTTTTAAAAATGACTTGCTTCATCTAATTTTTTGTTTTGTAATTATACTTTGTAATTATTACAGCTGGACACAGCACATATTGCACCAACTTTATTTGACATTTTTTCATAAAAATTAATTTGAATAAAATTATTTGTTTAGTGCTTTCAGTCAAATTCAATTAAGTTATAAACAGTGACATTGACATAATATTATGTCATGAGCATGCATTTGAGCGCATTTAAGTAATATCAGTGCCAACTCGGCTTGTAGGTGGCGCCACTTATGAATATTCCCTCAATTTGGCGAAGTTGTACGTATTATTAGTTTAATGTATTTGGTACTAGTAAGTAAATACTAAAATATAATTTTTACAATATAAATATTTTATATGGTTTGGATGGTTCTAGAAATATTTCTAGAAGCTGCCAGCAATTCGATACCATGGAAGCAGCTGAGAAAAAAGAGGACTGCGAAGTTAAAGAGTTAAAGAAAAACGAACACTTAAGATTAGCCCAAAGGTTAATACTGAAAAATTGTAAACCAAATTATTAAATAAACAATTATTATAAAAATATTTTTGTAGATAAAAACGTCGAAAATACTCAAAATTGTCGTCTATTTCATGAAAATTAATTCTTGAATTTAACACTCGCGGTCTACTATAATTTTTATTCATATTTTCATTATCTGCTAAAGATAGAATATTATTGTAAAACATGATTATTGCAAATAATAACAAATGATCGTTTTTAAAACCACTTTTTCAAACACATAACACGCATTTTGCTTTTGCGCATGCCCAATCCGCAAACCAGCCAAAATTGGTTAATTAGTTTGAGAACTGGTTAACTTGCTTTAACCATGATTAAACATTTGGTAGAACACTTCATTTTATTTAACCGTGATAAACTCCAACTAACCGACATTAAAGTATTTAATCAGAGCTGGTCGAACCGGCGCTTACTCTATTAAATATTATTTTCAAAATTCCTAATTCATTCAAAATTTATGAAAATACATTTTTTGTCCACTAAGTTTATCATGCTAATAAATATTTACAGGCCTGTTGAAGGTGCTAATAACTTACTAGCCAGTAAGCTGATTTATTAGGCTACTAAATTTTACTAGTAGTTGAAAAAACCGAAAATTAGCTTACTTGTCGATTAAAACGTACTTGGGGTTTACTTGAAAAGATCGGCTCTAAGAATGTTTAAAAGTTGCGGCATAATTTTACGAAACTTATTTTCACAACTTTACTTCAATTTTAATGCGATTTTGATGAAATAAATAAAGAAATACTGCATAGGAACTATTTAATATAATACAAAAAATTAAATGTTATCTGTCACCAACACGTAAATTTCGTTAGTGTGAAGCCGCCTAATTTCTAACCAATTTCATTGGTTAACATTTCGAGGTCATCGTTTTAGTACAAATTCTTACTTTTTTCTTAAATGAAATGGACTATAGAGCCAATCTTTGAAAAATTTGAATTCAAATATAAAAGTACCCGTACCTGTATTATAGAATATATATTATTACAGTAATTTTTAATAAGAGCATTTCTGCCTATTTTGATGGCTGTAATTTAACACTTGTACCTTTTAGAGACTCCATATTTTTATATTTTGGATATGATAATGTAATTTTTACGAAAAATCATATGGAACGCCTAAAAGGCAATATATTGAGAAATTACCAATATAGAAAAATGCTTATGAATTCGGTCTGTATTCATGAATAACTTTAAAATTCTAATTATTTTGAATTTAAAATTTGGATAGCAAGGGTCGATAAGAGGTTAGTTAGGGACTATCTTTCATGCAAATTTAAGTTCAATCGGCGTGAAGGCACATTTAACATGTTTATCTCATCAACGGAAAAATCTTATTAAATAAAATATTTGAGAGTGCCTATTTTATTTTGCTTATAATAAAAATATACCGCCAATATGCCCCACAACTTGATAGGTTTTGAGCTACTTTTACTTAAAACTGCCTTTTAATATAATTTCAAATTTTTCCAACATATTAAAGTAAAAATGATTTGGCATAGTTTTTGATATCAGAATTGCACAAAAGCGGTGAACTCTTAAAAGTTTAGTTTGATATTTTAAGAGTAATATTCTTAAATATCATTTTTCTAACAGTTTTGTAAATATTTCTAAAAAAAATAGTACTTATTGGTACACGATTGATAATACATGAAAATTTATTTCTTTTCCAAATTGAACCTTTCAATTAAGAAAATAAATATAAATTGTTTTTTATTTGTATAGGGTTTTTTGTGCAATTACATTATGTAATTAATTAGAAAAAACAAATAATTTATTCTATTAGGTATTTAATAAGTTGTGAGTGACATATTTTTTTACGTTAATTATAGGGTTCTCGATTTATCTACCGTTTGATCTAAATAAGAGCTTAGCAATCGACGCTATTAATTTTCATTTATGTAATGGAAAATATTCACTTTTATACAATTGAATGGCCAAACACGACCTACGAGCATGTGAATCATTATGACTTGTCTACTGAAAATGATAAGGTTTTATCTTTTTAAAATAATCCGAATGCAACAGAAGTTATAAGAAATGAAATATGATATTTTATAATTTCTTTTGTATAAGGTCATTTTAATTTCTTTTTATGTTAATTTAATATCGTACATGATTTATATATCAATAAATTATTTAATTAGGTGTTTTTAAATTAAATTGAATTGAAATGTATTATACAATTTTAGCATATTATCTATCAATGAATTAAATGATAAATTAAAAATTGTAATGGTGTTAGTGCTTTATTGATCAAAAATTGTTTTTAATTAAATATTTCATGCAATTGTTAGAAAAAAGTAATTCCTTTCCATTAATAAACGATACCAATTTGTGTTTAATAACTGTAGTTTTATTTATTTGTGCCTTTTAAATGTATTGGAAAGAAAATAATATTGTTTCTTTGGATGCATTTACGGTATATTGCGTTTTGAAAAGGTCGATTTTTTCTCATTTTTATCTTTTATCACATTCGTATCGCACAGCTCGAATAATATGAGTTTCTATTAAAAAAATTAGCAGAAGTTGCATTTGGAGATTCTTTCTCGTTTTCCTTATTCTTCTAATTGAACCACTCGAGATATTTTTTTGTCTTGCTATAGAAAACTTATTTGAAGCAATATTAATTTGTAGAATATCAGACTTGCGAACTTGAGTCACGAAATTCAATTATTGCTTTTTATTTTTGGACGAAACTGCATTACTTTCTTTCCAAGCTAATAATAATAAAATAATTTTTATTGCCATTTTAATTATTTTAGACTCAGCGGTATCCAACACCTATACAAAGACCAGTAACTTTTCAGCCAGCTGTTGGTGCACTTCAAACCAACAGTGGTGGTTCTAATTCAAAGCATCGCACCACAAATCAAACTAATAAAATAGCTGCTCGTAATTATTACGGCACTCAAGGTAAAATAATTTACACCAACTGTAATAGTAAATTTGAATGTATGAGTTTGAAAAAGGAATCAACTCGCCCAGTTAGTTACACTTTATAATGGAAACACTAAATTTGTATTTCAAATATTAAAAAAAATCATTATTAGTGACCGAGTTGTTTATTATGAAGTTTCACGTGGCGTTTATTCCTTTTAGAATTCACTAGTTCATTTGTGATCGAGGTACTTAAAACTATACATAATATAAATTAATATTTAAGCAAATAATAATATGAATTTTACACAAATTAGTTGTGGAAAGTTAGTACAAATGTCATTGTTTAAATTAATTCCTATTAAATAATTTGGTAATATTGATATAGGCTTTAATAATGACGTAATTTTTTAATTAAAAAAAAATTCATTTTTATTTAAAAAGCAAAAGTAATCTAATCAATAATCGTAAGTTTTTAAATATTTTTAATAATTGACTTGCCCTTACTAACTGTAGAATGGTAAGTGACGGAAAGACATTTTAAACAGAAAATATTCACCTAAATTTATTGCATTGGAATTTATGATTTAATTAAGAATATCATTGTTATAGAATAGAGAGTAATTTATGTGAGTGATTAAAAGTTCAGATTACATTTTCGTACCTTTGAATGCACCACATGATATGTATTACTGTTTAATTAATTTCAAGGGACCCGTTTTTGTTAATGTGTTGATTGAAAAATTTTATATTAATTTGTAGGTGGTAATCTAACTACAAATACCCAAAATGACAAAGTCGAAGATGGAAAATTAGGTGACAATTCAAATTCTGTAATTATCAACAAGTCGAGTAGTATAGTCGGTAAGGCAGTAAGTGGCAGCTCGAGTGCTGCCATAAATCAAGTAACTGATGTTACAAAGGATACAGCAAAGGAAGAAGGAAGTGTTATCAAAGATTAATCGGTGTTACTAGTGTGGTAAAAAATGGTGTTTTATTTTAAGTACTAAAATATCCATCAATATTAATTTATTAGTTTATACTTTTGTATTATTAATTATTATTGTATTATTTATTTTCTGCACAAATGCTGTATAATTGTGCTGTGTGTTCTGAACTTAATGCATACTCTTCGACGAACGTGTTTAATTAGAATATTGTTGACTATAAATTATCTACATTAAAGTTAGATAATCAATAATGGCGTGTACGTGTACAAATATCTCAATGTATTTCTGCAAAAATAGACAGAAACTGTGTAGAACTTACCATTACTACTATCTATACCATAACAAAAGAAACTATAATGAAGTAATATTAGATTTGATTGATTCATATTTTCTTTAATGTTGTGGATGGGATATCTCGATTAAAAAATTGAAAATGTTATTCATTACATTAATTTGTGTAGTAATTAAATTGAATAATTAAATATTTACACCAAATTTGTTGCCACAAAAAAAAAGTAATATTTTGTAGTGATGTACAAAATATGTGCCGATAGTGAATGTTAGATGTGTGCTAAACTATTATCGGCACTTGTGTGAATATTTATTATATTGCCTTTAATATGTACCAAGGCTACACTGCATTATGTGCAAATTCTTACAGCTGTTTAATGCTCGACAAGAAAATGTATATAACAGGTGTACCACCTCTTTTCTTAAATCTAATACAATTAATAGTAGTTAGAAGTTGTAGTCGGCCTGAACTGTATTATTGTTATATTATTAATTTGATAAAAAGTGAATGTGAATATTCACCGTGTTCAAACCATGAACTTTGCTTCTATATTAAATCCCCTAGTGTTTTTCTATTTAATTTGACATGAACTCTGGTGTAATGGAAACAAAGTGAGTGAAATTAAAAACTAGAAATTCTTTATTTATGTTATGTTGGTCAAATATTGACATCTAAAATTGTCTTAATAAGAAAACTCATGGTTTTTCCTGTGTTCAAGATATTAACTATTATAAAATTGCGGTTCGTAAAATAAATGGTTTAATTATGTTGTAGGTTGTTTTATTTTTCTATATATTAATTAAAGCTATTTATTACATAGTAAGTAGGTATTTTGTACGATTTTATTTTAATCATAAAAAGTTTTAACTAATTTTTGTTTTAATGATTTTTTCAACTACTAAATCACCAGGATGTGCATAAGTCAACTCTCTCTAAATCAAATTCCCTCTAGTTCGAATTTTTTTCTAATGTCCGATTTCTTCACTTAGAGATATCCACCCTATAAGTATAAACATACCGATAACCAATCAGTTTAATCAAGTGACCAAACAGACAACCGTTTTGATTGGTTATCGGTAGAGTCCGGATAAAAAAGCATCAAAATTAAAAAAAAGTGCTTTAAAACAGCATCAAATATTATCAAAAAAAGCATCAATTTAATAAAAAAAGCATGAATTTAATAAAAAAAAAGTATGTACACGTTTTATTGGTCATCAAAAGCATTAATTTCATTTCTAAAACAATTTATTACTAATAACACTACTTTTAAACAGGCTCGACAAAATACTTTATTATTTTCAAATTTTAATTTGGTATAATCTTTTATCCACTAATCTACACTACGCTTTTGTTTTGGCATTATTATAAAAATAAAATTCTAAAACTTTGAATTGCACACAACAAACAGAAGCAGAAGAATACAATAAAGGATACAAATAAGAGACAAATTGGTCAATTTTTGAAGTTTATGACTGTCTTCCTTATTGCTCTTACCCTAGCAGTTCAGTTCTTCGAAGATTATACCATTAATATTAATTGATTGATACGTGGTTTAAGTAGTGTAACTCGATATTAATCATATCAATATTTTAGAAAACCCAAAAAATACACTAAACAGTTTTCAGAACTAAAATGTTTTTAAGTTAACACATGTAAAATACACTGTAAGTATAAATTCGCAAACGTTTTCACCATACTATTCTGAAAAGTGTTCATTGCATTTTTTGGGTTTTCTAAAATATTGATATGATTATTCCATTGTTTATCTATATAGATAACCTAACATATACAGTAAGCGAAATTAAATTAGTGCCACCCATGTTTTATGGGGTAGATTTTGTTTAAAATGAATTTGTAAAAAACAATTCGTTAGTAAAGGTTACATAATAATTGACAACTCTAAAAAATTACATGATTTATTAAAAACAATTACAAAACATTTTAAATCAAAAAATTTTGAAAATTTTTAAGCGAAATTCTAATAGTGCCACTACGTTTAGCCGTTTAATTTTTAAAAAATATTGAAGAATTCTAAGTCTAATACTTGGTGCCCCCCCCTTTATGAAGTATTACTTCAAAAATCCTATTTGACATTGAGTTTATAAAATTTTGTAATACCTCTATTGAAATTTTCTTCCATGCTTCACGTATGGCATTCTTTAGTTCTTCTAAGCTATTGTACTGCCTCCCACCTCTGTAAACTTGTCGAGCAAGAAGTCCCCATATGTTTTCTATTGGGTTTAGATTAGGATTTCTTGCTGGCCAAGTCAACAATGGTATTTCTCTAGATGAAAACCAATCTTTCACACGTCAAGCAGTGTGTATGGCCGCATTATCATGTTGGAAAATGCAGTCATCGGGCATAATTTCTTCTCTCATAGGCACTAAACCATCTTCTAAGACTTCAATATAATTTTCCGCATTCATACGATGGTTTATCCACGCAATTTTAGATTTTCCATAAGACGAAATCGCTGCCCATATCATACAAGAGCCTCCTCCAAAATTACGACTCATTTTAATATGTTTTTTGTTGCGAATATCATGCCAATAATAGGAAAACCCATCGGGTCCGTCCAAATTAAATTTCTTTTCTAAATATAACTAAATATAACTTTTTTCCATTCATTATTCCAATGCATGTGATTTCGAGCAAACTGAAGACGAGCTTCTCTATGTTGGGGTGTTAATGGTAGCTTTTTTACAGATTTTGTGTAAATTAAATTTTTATCCGCTTGTAGCACTTGTTGAATTCTTCTCACTGTTACTGGTAATTGTAATTTTGATTTGATTTCTGATGCAGTTTTCGAAGAAAACTCTTATTTCTTTAAGAATTCTGCGTTTATCTCGATGTGACAGTTTTCTATTTTGGTCAAATTTTCTGTTTTTACCATAATTTTCACCTAATTTGCAATAATTTGCTACTAAATGATGTGATCTTTTTATTTGTTTCGCTATGCTTCTAATAGATACATTTCTTTCCCTCAATACTTTTATTTTAGCTATTTCTTCATTTGATAAACCTTTTCCGCGTCCCATCTTGCTACTTTTAATTAAAAATTTGATGTTATTGGATTTATACGAAGACAATAAGCAGCTCTTACCTTACTTAAAAATAAATTTAAATAATATTTTATCTTCATCAAAAATAAAGTACCTGGCTCTAATAGAATTTCGCACAGAAATAACACAACTTACTGATGTTCGCGTAACAACGTATCATTTAAAATTAAATATAATTTCAAACCAGGAATTTTTTTCTGTAAATGCAATCATACCATTATGTGTTTACCTATGCATAATCATTTTCATATCTACTTCTTATATTACACATAATATGTGGAATTATTCCTTTATCATTACGGTGGTTCTACTCGAATTTCGCCTACTGTATATAGATATACATAACCTAACATAATGAAATTTAAGAGCATTTTATCCATTTTATTTTACCGATACTATGTAAAATTAAACTTTTGCAAATTAAGCATTAATTAAAAAGATCCAGTTTGTAAATAAAACCTACTAATGAACTTTAAAAAACCATATAAGCATATATTAATTTAAAAAAAAGCACAAAAAGCATAATAATAATTTTAAAAAAACTGTACAAAAAGCCAAAAAAAGCAAAACAAGCATTTAAAACATGGTACCAAATGAATCCTTTTTTGATAAATCCCTTAGATTATTTAAAATTTTTGAGTTGCTTCGAATTTTCAGGAAAAGTATTTTAGCTACAAATCCGGACTCTCATTATCGGTATGTTTATACTTATCGGGTGGATATCTCTAACTAAGTGACGAAATCGGACATAAATCAAACTATTTCTTTCGAATGTACAAATACCAACATTGCTAAGCTCCTCTTTTAATGCATGCCTTAAAATATCGAGCTTTTAATGCTAGACTTAAAAGTTGAATATAAAATGACGGTTTAATACAAAAAAATATTAAAAATAATATTTAAAAAATACAATCAACAGAACAGGAAAATCACATAAAATACACTACAAAGTATAAAATAAATCTTATTTACATGAAATCACTTTTTGAAGTCGGCGCTAAACAAAAATTTTATGAATCATACCGGGTGATCAGTCGACCATCTGAACATAGGAAATTGATTTTTCTTTAATTCCTGCTTCCCATCACAACGGATAAGAATGAAAATGGTATCAATTTAAGAGGCCTTACCAGTTTGACACTTTCAAAAAATCAAATTTTTTTTGCCTTTTTATACAACTGCAAAAATTTCAAGGCCATATCTCTAATACTCTCCGAATGGCAGCCTTCTAAAGAGCAACCGCTCGTAGGTATAAAATGCCACATCTGCCTGGGGGCGTAGCACTGATACTTTTACAACACTAAACATTAATTTAGTAATATTAAGGGCGCGTTCGATTTGGCACTTACAACGCTTTTTCGCTTTCGCAAAAAAGCGTGTGAAATATGCGTTCGATTTGGAAAAGGGCGTGTCTACATGCTTCCAAACCGAACGGGGTTTTTAGGGTGCGTTCCACTTAAAGCCCACGACGACCATGATGGTCGACCACGGGCGACTTTTAAAAGTTCCACCTAAAGCCGCGGTGGAGCTCAAAACGTCATCAGTAACGTCACCGTTTGTTAGCCCACCACGACCACGAAGCCCATTATAAAAGGTGGGTTGCCGTGGTCATTTTGAGTTTAGACGCGCAAATTTCAAAATTCAAAATGGAGACCGAAACTATTACATTTTATAATGCCGATAAGGACGAACTGTTTGAAGTGGTAGTTGCAAAAAGTGAAGCAGAACGTGCAAGAACAGGTAAATTATCTAATTAACATAAAATAAAATTATTATTAACGTTAAATTATTTTTTGTCGTTGTGTTACAAAATGCGACACATGCATTTTAAGTAAAATGCCATTTTCATAGCAATATGCAAAAGTAAAGTGCCTTGGTCTGTTTTAACGACTATTATGATAATTTGTGCAAAATATTTTTCAGATGTGATGTTCGCCACTCAATTGATGAATAACGCATTAAGAATAGTATATTCTGAAACAAGTTTGGAATTAGGCATATTCCGCACGAGGGAAAAGTTTGTCACCCGAGCCGACAGGCGAGGGTGACGGTTCACGAGTGCGGAATAGCCATTCCAAACGTGTTTCAGACTATACTTTCTATACGACTATTAAAATAATAAGCTGTATAAGTTTTGACCGTAATTAGAACTTGTAAAACTGAGAAAATTTTTTTGTGCGCGATCGATCTGAATTTTTGCACATGCTTTCCTACCGATCATTCACAGGGGAGGAGTTGCAGCGAGGGGGGGAGAAGTTTTTGCTCAGTTTTTCGATATCTAACGCCGTTTTCGAGTTATTGCTAATTCAAGTTTGAGTGGCGGAAACGCAGCAATAACTCCAGAACGGCGCTAGATATCGAGAAACTGAGCAAAAAATTGTCCCCCCTCGTACACACCCTTTGTGAATTATCGGTAGAAAAATATGTGCAAAAATTCAGATCGATCGCACGCAAAAAAGTTTACTCATTTTACAAACTTGATTTTTGTTTATAAAATTTGTGAATTAAAAACAAAGACAAATTGACATAGGTTTGACAAATTGACAAAACTCTCTCGTGCTCGGTCTGCTTTGGCTCTGTGGGTTCGGGCCGAGGTCTAAAACCCTCTGTGTTCGGACTTCCATGGGCCGATGAAACGGGATGACGGACGTCGTGGAGAAACCAGACTAATTACAGGTACCCGCGTGTTTTTGCCGTGCGTGGAAACCCGTAAGGTGGGATGAAAGGATCCTGGTGGCTGAGCCGGCTCGGGGGCGGATATAGTTCCTCTGAGTTTGGCAACACTCCTCTTTGGCTTCGATTTCCACTTAAACGGGCGGTCTGGACTAGTCCACCCAGATCAATCGGCTGCGCCATCCTCTATCAGAGGGCTGGCAGGACGAGTTCTTAGGTAAGGACGGGGTGTGAAACACTTTGCCTTTCCGGGAGCTATATCCTCTGAGTAGCCCTGGCGTCCTTAGTGACGTCCCCTGTGCGGGCTCCGTGGCGGGTGGGGAGCTTTGGAGGATGAAGTAATAGTTTTCTTACATGGATAACAAAACAAAATTAGACACTGTAGACCAGACAGCTGCGACCCTTCGGGATGCACTGTCAAATAAAAAAGCTGCAGAGGGCATGTCAGATCAGTCTGATGTCCCACCCAGTAATACAGGGATGGTACAGTCTGCACAAGACAAGCCATCCCAAGATGATAATGCGGTCGTGCCTTCCGGAGCCAAGATGGGGACGTCTCTAGGAGATGCCCTGCTGGATGGTAACACTGTGGAGTCTCGCCCTAAGAGGCATAGGCTCTGCGGTGCCGAAAGGAAACGCCGCAAGAAAGCAAATATGCAGAAGGCGGCTGAGAAAGCCGGTCTGCAAAAAAAGGTAACGACCGAGCACGAACGGGCTGGGCTGTCCAAACCTCAGGGTAAGGATAGCACACCATCCGGCTCTCGGTCGATAAAGAAGGTAAATAGACCAGCACCACCAAAAAGAGGTGAAAGTAGTTTCCCTCAGAAGGGTGATGCGAAGAAACGGGTTAGGTCTGAAGACTCCCAGCCATCGCCTCAGAGTGATCAGAGGAAGAAGGCTAAGATGTCTGTACCTAAACCAAGGACCACAACGGGTTCGTTCACCTACAAGGAGGTGGCTACTAAGCACCTCCGAGTAACAGTAATTGACCGTTCCAACCCTCTGGGCAAACTCACTGAGGCCCAGAAGGATATAGTTGAGATGCATCTCAATGAAGCCCTTGACAGAACCATCCAGATGGCCCAGGAAAGGGTAGTAATAGTGCCCACTTTTGGGGGGTTCCGCTATTCCGGGGAGATCCTTAGGATCACCTGTGATGACGATGATTCCCTGAAATGGTTACAAAACACGGTAGCAGGCCTCCCGCAACTGTGGGAGGGAGCTAAGATAGAGGTAACCCAAGCAGATGAGTTACCCAGGCTGTCTAAAGCCACCATTTGGATTCCGGGAAAACCCGAACCAACTGGGGAGGTGACAAAGCGGCTCGGGGCTCAAAATCCTTGGGTAAAAGTCAATGAGTGGTGTGTCTTCTTCGACACTGACAGAAGTGACCCTTTGGGGAAACTCATTGTCTTTGGTGTCAACGAGAAAGATGCTGAGGCGCTCAAAGAAAAGAAGGAGAAGCTGAGCTACAGATTCTCCAGTCTTAGAGTGAAGGTGCAACACATCGTTAAGAGTGTGGCACCGACACAAACAGTGGAGCAAGTGGCTGAGGAGCTTGAACTCTTGGGTATCCAAGAGGGATCTCAGGCGACAGCTGCTACTGCTCCAAAAGAAGATCCCTCCAAAAAGGAAGTCTAATGGCTGCCTTAGGTGAGTGGAAATTCATACAAACAAACCTACAACACAGCAGAGCGGCGCCGGCGACTTTATGCCGCCGCCTAGCTGGTTGTATGGAAACAATAGCTCTTATACAAGAGCCACATTTAGCTAAAGGAAAAATTATAGGCTTTTCAGCGTTAAAGGGCAATGTCTTCGCGGGCAGCCCTTCAAATAAACCCAGGACATGTATTTTCGTGCCTGGTAACATTCGGGCAAGCCCCTTACCGCAGTTCAGTGATCGTGACCTAACAGCTGTCCGACTGAGCTGCGACTTTGGGGAAGGTCCAAAAGATGTCATTCTGGCATCCATATATCTCCCAATTGATTCCCAGGACCTGCCACCTTCGCAAAAGATGGTAGACCTGGTGAGTCACTGTGAGCAACATAAGAGACACCTCATTATAGGCTGCGACTCCAATTCCCATCATAGCGCTTGGGGTAGCGGAGATTGCAACAACAGAGGGAAGTCTTTATTTGAATACCTTATTGGTACAAACTTAGAAATTCTTAATCGAGGGGATACACCAACGTTTTACGTGTCGCCCCAAAGGCATTCAGTGATTGACATCACTTTGGCAACGTTAGGTATTTCGACACAGATAAATGACTGACATGTGTCTAAACAGCTGACCATGTCAGATCACAAATGGATTTGCTTCAAAATTAAAGCAACTAAAGTGGAACCTAGGCGATTTAGGAATCCTAGGAAGCTTGACAAGGAAGTCTTTTTGGACGTCCTGTCAAGCACCTTGAAGACCGATATGCCTGGGTTAATTACCACGAAGGTCAATTTAGACAGTACTGAGGAGATTGAAGTATGCTGTAACGTACTGCAGAAATCCCTCACTAAAGCTTTCGAAGCATCGTGCCCGCTGACAGTGGTTGATTCGGGGAGACGTGCGACACCTTGGTGGTGCAGCGAACTGGATCGGCTGCGGAAGGCGGTAACGAAACTTTGCAATAAGGCCAAAAAATCGAAGAATGGGTCTGACTGGGAGGAATTTAAAACCCTCCAGTTGGAGTACAAGAAGATGATTCGCCAAAAACAACGTAAGTCTTGGAGAGACTTCTGCAGCGGCATTGCGTCCACTACGGATGCTGCTAGACTGAAGAAGATCATATCCAAAGACCCAAACCAGCAGCTTGGAGCGATTCTCCGGGACGACGGCTCCTATACAGAGAGCCTCGAGGAGACAGCCAAAGTACTGCTACAAACACACTTTCCTGATAGTAAAACCGTCCCGGAATACGTGTGGACTGAGCATAGTGCTCGGACGCCGACTGGGACGGATTGGGAAATTGCAAATCAGATCGTAAACCCGATCAAAGTGGCATGGGCCATTAAGACCTTCAGTCCCTATAAATCGCCGGGGTTAGATGGAGTGTATCCGGCCCTACTTCAGTGGGGCCTGGATTACTTACTCTGTCCCCTAGTGAAGGTGTTCAGGGCATGTGTTGCGCATGGCTACACACCCAAAGAATGGCGGAAGGTCAAAGTCATCTTCATACCCAAGCCAGGTCGAGCTGACTACTCACTGGCTAAATCCTTTAGGCCAATAAGTCTTACCTCGTTCTTTTTAAAGACACTGGAAAGACTGTGCGATAGAGAAATTCGTGATGGTGTTCTGGTGCACAACCCACTCCATCCGAATCAACACGCATATACTCCGGGGCGATCTACTGAGTCCGCACTTCACAAAGTGGTGGAATGTATCGAGAAATCGTTACAGTCTCGGGAATGCACTCTAGGAGCATTTATAGATATCGAAAGGGGCTTTTGATAAAGCCACTTTTGAGAGCATTACGACATCCCTACAAAGTCATGGCGTTCCTGACACCATCGTAAGATGGATCAGCTCTATGCTGAGCACCAGGGCTGTTATGATCGGTGTGAGAGATGTGAACATAAAAGGTATTGTCACCAAGGGCTGCCCGCAGGGAGGCGTACTCTCCCCACTCTTGTGGGACTTTGTGGTAGACAGCCTTTTGCGACGCCTTAATGAAAGTGGTTATTATACCATAGGGTACGCAGATGATATAAACATACTGCTAAAAGGAAAATTCGAGAATGTCCTGTGCGATCTGATGCAGGATGCTCTCCGAATCTTAGAGAAATGGTGCACGGAGCAATCTCTCTCGGTCAATCCGACCAAGACAGAGCTTATTCTGTTCACTAGAAAAAGGAAGCTAAGGAACATGAAAATGCCTAGCCTAAAAGGAACCCCTCTTAAAATGGCATTCGAGGTCAAGTATCTGGGAATCATACTGGACAGGAAGCTAAATTGGGGTAAACATATCACCTCTAAAATAACCAAGGCTTGCATGGCTTTCTGGCAGTGTCGAAGGGCAATGGGAAGATCGTGGGGATTTTCCCCGAAGATTGCCCTCTGGCTCTACACTGCCATAATAAGACCAATGCTATGCTATGGTGCACTAGTCTGGTGGCCCAGGATCAGACTGGTAACAACAGCGTCTTCTCTATGTCGGCTGCAGAGATCGGTCTGCTTGGCTGTAACGGGAGTGATGCGAACAACACCAACTGCAGCCTTGGAGACTCTCCTCTGCCTTCCTCCGCTGGATTTCTATGTGGAGGAGCAGGCGGTGAGAGCTGCTCTTAGGATGCGGTCGTGGGGTCTTTGGACTCACAGACAGGGAGCTAGTGGGCATGTACGGATCCTGGAGGAATTCTCAAAAAGGACGCCTCTTTTGGGTCTGGATGCCGACAGAATCTCTCCCAAATATGTGTTTGACAGGAAATTTACCATCTTGCCAGACGCAACAGGAACCGACGGATCAGACATTTGTCTGTACACGGATGGTTCCAAAAGCAATACTGGCTCGGGGGCGGGGATTTTCTCCTCTGAACTTCAGCTGGATATAAGTCTAAAGCTGGGTAGTTATTACTCCGTCTTCCAAACGGAGCTAATGGGTATACTACACTGTGCGGAAATAGTCCAGGAAAGGAATATCCAGGACAAAACAATTCAAATTATCACAGACAGCAGAGCTGCTCTTGTGGCACTTGGGCGTCATAAGATCATCTCGGGCCTGGTGCTGCAATGTATCCGGGCACTGAATGTGATATCAACACGCAATGCTCTAACTCTTAGTTGGGTAAAAGGGCACAAAGGCAATGAAGGCAACGAGATGGCTGACAGGTTGGCGAGGCTGGGATCGGGTTATCCACCTTGTGGTCCCGAGCCTTTCATCACGCCGGCTGTTAAGACATTAGATGCTATCATAAAGAAAGAAACACATAAACGGCATGCGGAAAGATGGGCGAATGTGATTGGATGCCGACAGGCGCGGGCGACAATGCGCTCTCCCTCTGAAAAACATGCAAAATACTACCTACAGTTGTCACGGGATAGCCTGCGTATTATTGCTGGCTTTCTAATAGGACACTGTAAGCTAAATAAACACCTGTACACAATGGGGCTAGTTGATAGCCCAATTTGCCGGGGGTGTAATGAAGCAGACGAAACAATGGAGCATGTGCTTTGTAACTGCCCATCGCTGGCGTCGAAAAGAGGATCCATGTTGGGGGACTTCTGGCCTAGCATGGCCAGTATTAGCGGCACACCGCCCTCTAAAATACTCGAGTTTATCTTAAGTGTGGGATGGCTCGAGGAATAGAAGGGAAGGTAGGCTGCTGCAACAATCGGAGGTAGCATAATGGGCCCGTTTTGCGGCCTGAGTGCATGCGAACTTCGGTTTGCCCTCTACATCCAATCCAAGATCCAAGATCCAAGACATAGGTTAAATCAATAGTAAATCAAGAGGTTAAATTATATGATAAATTTAAATTTATCCGTCTTTTATAATACGCGAGTAAATTTTTAACTGTCTTTTATAAATTGTAATCCAGGCACTTAAATATAATATTTGTTATTAAGGCTGGGATTTTGCGTTGCGCTCAAGGTTTTTCATATTGATTTCAAAAACGGCTGAATGGATTTGTTTGAAATTTTGGAATTATACTTGTGATACCACTATAAAAAGAATCTCTTATTTTTTATGGCTCAAATTTTTTATTTATAACTTTAATTGTTTAAATATCCCATTCGTAAATTTTATAGCGAAAATCAAACTATTAAAAATAATTAATAATAAAAAATTATTAAATAAAAATTTTAAAAAAAGGAAAAAATAAAAAATCTGAAAAAGTTATTCATAGTTAATTAAAAAACTGATGGACGTATAAATTTGAAATTTTGACACGATATTTGTGATATTATAAGAAATTGTACCTCCTATTTTTAAACATCTAATTTTTTTTTATAACGGTGTAATTAAATTTAAAATTGTTGATAATTATCAATTATTAAAGTTTCGTTTATCTAAATAATATATGCACATAAAAGAATGCATGTGCAAAATTTTGTGAATTTATTTCATCTAAAACATAATTAAACTTTAGTTACAAAAAATACAAAAATTTTGACATCCCTTGTATATTTTTATAATGTTTAGTTCGGTCGTTGTAACGCAGATGGATCTACAATCGTAGAAGAAGTTTTCTACTTTCTCTGTTGGTTTTAGAAGAATTAGCGGAAGGTAAATCTGGATGACCCAGGTATGACCTTAAAACGTCGATTTATGATTACTGAGAAAACTACCTGAGTATTTTAAAAGAGATGACGAATACCAAAAATTTAGGTACCTTCGTAAGTTTTCAGTTAAGTACATAATATCTTTTTTCAGTCTAGCCTGGTTTAATTTCAATATTATTAAAACAAACTCGGCATATAAGACTTTTTGTTACTAGCAAAAATATTACCGTTTTATATAAATACTATAAACTAGAGAGGTACTATTTAAAAAAAAGGTCTATTTTAATTTTTATTATATTACTCGTTTTAAATTTATTAATTAAGTAAAGAAAAGGCCGTGTTATTCACTGTTCTTTTTTTCTGCTCTTCTAAAATATAATCGGGATCTCTACACCGTAGTCCTCTTTTGAGATTGCCTCTTACAACTTCAGGAAGAATGCCTGAAGTATAAAATTTAACTAATTTTCTAAGCATCTGATTTTCCCAAAATTCATCATTTTTTATTATTTATTCCTCATTTTTACTAATTAAAATATTTCATTTTACTCGCTTTCTATTATTATGTTTGCACACATAATCAATGCTCAAAGATCATCTAATCAATTTCTATATGGCAAAAAAAATCGGTGCCGTACTTATCCCCCTGTCTCTTAGCTCTTTCATTATGGTAGGTTTTTACGTGAAATCAGGGCCGTATCTCGGACTTTTGTTTGGGGGGGGGGGGGGGTTGAACGATAAATAACTAATGTATTTAGCCCAGGATTAAGCACCGCATGCAATTTTTTTTTTAATTTTCAAGGTCAAACGTAATCCAAAGTTAGAAAATTGCGATACATAGATATTTTCCCCTATTAAACCTCCAAAAGCCCCCCTCAAACACGGTCCTGCGTGAAATGAATTAGTTTTTCCAAAATTTCTTGGTCGTTAAATTTCCTATCTTGCAATAGCTATTTACAGGTAAGCAGGTAAGCTACCGAAACATATTCTTTACATAATATGCCCCGGAGCTGCGAGTAATGATTTGCTTACTGGTGCGAACCACGTATGCACTAGCGGATTTAAGGAGTGAGGTGGGATGACAAATAGTTTTATCCCCCCCATCAATAGTAATTGAAAGTATTGTATTGTCTAAAAATTCGAATATAATTATCGATATGCATTAGGCCTGCCAGACGTCCGGTTTTTCCCGGACAAGTCCTTTTTTTGGCAGCTGACTTTTTGTCCGGTATATATTTCGATCTTTGAAGGAAGATGTCCTTTATTTGGCCAACCCGCGGCCATTTAAAAAAAAAGCTCGCAAAAAATTTTTTTTTGCTCGAAATTTTTTTCCGAATATCATGCAAAATTCAACCTTATTAATTTTTTTAAATTATTTTTGGTGGGAAAAAGCTAAAGAAAAAAGCTCATTCGGCTGCGAGTCCTCTTTTTGCTCAGAAAAAATCTGGTAACCCTTATATGCATCCGCCACTGCACTTGTGACGCTTTTGACGAAAAAGTAAACTAATAAGCAGTGAAAATCCCACTTTAGTATTGGAAATAAATAAATGTAACCTGAATTAAATTGTACAGCAAAGAATTTCATTAGTGTAGGTAATTATTCTTTAATTAATCTTTTAAAACCACGAGGTGTATATCGATTATTTGGACACCCTGTATATAGCAATCTATAGTAATCTTTTAAAAAATTTCAAAGTGAAGTAGATTTGTTACATCATATGAGACATCTCATTACCTGAATGCTTACCTGCAGACTGCCTATCTGTTTGATTGCGTTGACGGTCTATTATATGTTAAAGTTATCATTCTATTATTGCCTCATCAAAATTGAAAAACTACTCGAAATGCAAAAATGAAAAAAAATGGTTTATAAGAGAGATAAAAAATCCTTTATATCTCAAAATCGAAAGATAATTTTTTTTTAACTATTTTACGTATTTAATGCTTATAATATATTATTTATTAGTAATTAAACCTTTTTTGTATAATTATGAAACAAATTTCACAAGTTGAGATTTCAAAAATTACATTCATCTTTATTTAAATACTACCTGCTTCACTATTATAACGGTACATAAAAAGAATTAACACAGCAGCAGGTAAAATTTTTAACAACTTCAAATCGCCCCAAATAGAGCGAGAAAATTGATTTTTTTATTTAAACAGCGCCACATATTGTCTAAGAACCAAATTACATTTTATGTTAAACGTGTTGCCTACCAATAAATAATAAAATATACTCGTGTCGTAAGCCCTCTCGCGTTCATGAATCAACACTGCCGCCTTGGAGCCGATCCTTAATTTGACAGATGTGTAAATAAATTGAGTTCAAAAATTTGGTAATAGATGTCACTTCAAATAGTAGTCTATTCTTTGCTCTAATTGGTCTAATCTGTGCGAGAATAATTATTCTTTGCTCTAATTGGTCTAATCTGTGCGAGAATAATTATTCTCGCACCGATATCGGTGTGAGAATAAAAAAAGAAAGAATGTAGATATTCTGTATTTAAAAATAGAATCAGAATGCCCACATTCTATGATAGTCGTATAGAAAGACTATTCCGGAATGCTGAATTGGGATTTCGGATTCAGGAAATCCGGAAGATCCCTTAGCCGAAGCCATGGAGATGGATCGAGTGGACAATTTAGAACTCGATGAAGAGGGTGATGCGGATGAAACTGGTATGTTTCAAGATGTTCAAAATAATCTATATATAGAAAATTACCAAACAGGTAATGAGCATTTCAATTCATATTCTTTAACAGTAATAAAACCACCCGTCTGGCACTCGTCAGTGGCAGCGTTAACTTGGGAGCGGCGCGAGAAAAGGGGGCATTTTTCGGTTTAACTAAACCATAAGGTACATGAAAAAACTTTATATGAAAAGATTCCTTTTTTTTATGTAGTTTTCGAATATAGTATGACAGACGGTTCTAAGTGCAGCGATATTGAAACAGACGCGTTTGAAAATACCGAGCGAGCGAGAGCAATGCGCGAAATGGCATAACAAACAGAGATAGACGTTCGTCTTGCTTGGAAACGAGATTTGATAGGTATAATTCAATTTAATAAATACAATAAATTATTAATTTACTGTGTGTTTAATTTCTTTATTATATAATTTATTATTATAACATAAGTTACGCACTGCAAAATTCTTGTTTCGGAAAAGGCTTATATTGAAAACGAAAATTACCTGCTTTTTTATATACTCTTATTTTTATGTTACGCGAAATTAAAATTTTTTAAAGTATAGCAACAGCAACTACGAAACGTTTGATAGTATAAGCATGACTTACGAAACATTTCACGGTAATAAAGCATTATCAGAGCCGTATTAAGAATATGTGAAGCCCGGGGCTACTTGTTTTTAACAAAAAAACGCCGCAGACAAATTTTTTTGAATTTTCAAGGTTAACAGCACTTACATCAAATGTAAAATTTTGAAAGGATAATAGTTATTATACATAGTTTATTATAGTTTGTTTTATTAGATAGAAATCTTGGGATTATAGTCGATCCCAGATACTAAAAATGTAGGTGGCAGGTCAAATGCAAAACCACATTCACACAGGGAAACGTCATTTTAAAAATTCAAATTGAATACGTTATACAGGGTGTTGATTGACTTAGCCGAACATAGGAAATTAACATGTAAAATCTTATTTTTGCAAATTCCTGCTTCCCTAATTATTTTAGCGAAAAAATGAAAGACACTGAAATAATGCAGAAATATAAACTACGAATAATAACAGCATTAGATTTCATGTAACTTTTACTTAAAAAGTCCAAAAATGATTTAAAAATTGTTAAAAGTTTCATTTATCAGACTGGCGATGCAAGTTTCCATGGTAATTATTTTTGAAAATAGAAATTAAATTGAATTTATTACATGGCTAGTGCGATAAATGAAAATTTTAACAATTTTGGAAGCAATTTTTGACCTTTTAAGTGTAAGCTAGATGAAATCTAATGATGTTATCATTCGTAGTTTATATTTCTGCATAATTTTTGTATCTTTCATTTTTTCTCTAAAATAATTAGGGAAGCAGGAATTTACATAAATAAGTTTTTTTACGCCTCTGTCAGGCAAGTGTTCAATTGCATACTTCAAATGCGGCTTGAAAAGCTGGTTTTCACGCCTAGTCTAGAAACAAAAATAATAAAATTTAAACGTCAAATTTACGTCAAATTTTGACGTTTAATACCAAATATTTAAAAAAATAATTAAATTTTATGATTTTTTGTAACAAATTATACAAGTCGGCGTAAAAAATTACGTTTATCATGCGACAGGAAACTGTTTTCCGAGTACTCGTAAATACAGGCCTCGGCTAATCCGCCTCTGCCTGTAACAAAACTCGTACTCTGAAAAATTCAGTTTCCAGCCTAATGATAAAAATAACTATTACATGTTAATTTCCTATGTTCGGCTAACTCATTCAGCACCCGGTATATGTTGCCTAACTAAGAATGTTTAAAAGTTACGGCATAATTTTACGAAACTTATTTTCACAAATTACAAAATCAAATTACAAATTCACAAAATCAAAGTATATTGCCGCTTTCGATTAAACACATATCTATGGAGTTGATTTTTGAAGTGTAAATTTTGGCTCTTTTTTTGATTCTTTTGACATATGATTTGGTGCTGAATTAGCATTTTGTGGTTTTCTTTTTGTGTTGTATGGTTTTTGAGCTGCTAAAGAGGAATTAACTGTAGTGAAGTATTTCTAACCTCAAAATCTGAGGGGCACCTATAACTGATACCGTTTATAAGGTAACTTTAATGAGAATTTTTTTGAATTTTCTATCTGTTTTTGGTGGTAGTTTTTCTTTACCTGTGTAACACCTTTTATTTGTTACCCATCCGTGGCCCAGTCTTGTGTTATGTTATTTAAAAGTCACCGCAACGGGCCCTGCTGGTGTGAAGTGTGTATCCTTGTCCTTACCTTAAATTGATATGGAGGGTTCATGTAAGAGGTGTAAAAAGGGATGTGTCGATGTTTTGACCACATCTAGATGTAATGGATGTAGCAATGTTTATCACAGAAGTTGCGCCAAACTTGCAAAGGGTGTGACACCGATTGAAAATGATTGGAGTATCGTGGTCTGTAGTGTGCACGACGATCGTGGTGTCTCCCTCACAGTTCCGGGTTTTTCTCCTTCACTCTCGGCTCCGGGTTCTCCATGTTTCGCGCCATTTGATGTAGTGGCTCTCGAAGATATTATCTCCCGTGTCATAAATGTATATCTTAATACTTTCCGAGAGGAAATGTTGTCATTAGTGGGGACTGCTTCTGGACGGGTGGTGACGGATGGTGACGGAAAATGCATTTCTGAAGACCCAGATAAAGTCGCTAAATGAGAAAATTGATCGACTTGTTTCTTCTTCTGCACCGAACGTGGTAGTTGGTGATGAGGTGGGAGCTGTTGGAGATTTGAATGCTGATGCATAGTTGTTTGTGGCTGATGTGGGTGGGTCGGGGTCTGGCGTCAGGTCTGCCTCTACATACGCCTCGGTTTTGAATTCGACTCAGGGTTCTTAGCCTTTGACCCGTTCTGGGAATGGCGGTAATGTGGGTGTTTCTGCGTCTCTGGTTGGGGCGGCTGGTTCAAATCATCGGCTGCATGCCGAGGATGCGAATTCGGATCGCCCGGGGCGGAGTGGTCGCCGCCCCCCTCGCATTCGTTGGTTCGGGTGGCGATTTTTCCATTTCGGGAACTGCTCGTCGGAAGTGGTTCGATGTAAATAATCTTGCGCCCAACACCTCAGTCGAGGCGGTCGTTGGGCACGTAAAGAGTGTGGTGGGCATATCGGATGTTGTTTGTGAGTTCGAAAATATTGCTCTTTTAAAATATGTATCCGGGAATGCGATGTTACAAAATTGTTAAACGATAGGGTCTGGCCCAAGGAGACTACTATTCGGGATTTCTACTTTCGAAGACCGGCTGATAGTAATCACGCTGCCCACGATTTTTTAGAGAATCGTCAGACCGCGATAAGGTAGTGTGTGGTTCTTCTTCTCCATCTGATGTTCCGTCTGACCATCGTAAGAGTGAGTTTTCTTGCTCGATTAGTGCTACTGGTTTCTCTGTAGCACACATTAACATACGATCTCTGCTGTCTGATTTCCACATTTTTTCCGATTTTGTGACTAGAAACAATTTTAGTGTTATCGCAGTATCTGAGTCATGGCTCACGCCTGATTTTCCTTCTCACCAGGTGAGTTTGGAGAACTACGCGATCGTTAGGTCGGATAGAGCGTCTCGTGGAGGAGGGGTTGCTTTCTATGTTCGAAATTTGTTTTCATTTAAGACTACATGAGGGACATCGCTTTGCATGTGGCCTGGAGCACCTATGGATTCGCATTAAAGTCGTCATTCGCATTAATTGGGTTCGGAGTTGGGGTGGTGTATAGACCTCCTACGGTTGCCCTTTCTTGCCTAAGCGAGTTTGAGGAGTTTCTTTCTTTGCTTGGTGGTGACTGTAGTGAGCTGATCATTTTAGGTGACATGAATATTAATTACCTCATCCCATCGCCTTCTTTGAAGCGCTTGTGGGGGATTCTTGATGTTTTCGATCTTCATCAGATAATAACTGATCCCACTCGTGTTACCGCAACATCCAGCACTCTGTTGGATGTGATCTGTATTGATAAGCATCGAATTCCTCTTCAGTGTGGCATTGTTGATCTTTTGGCGGCAACTGATCACTATTTGGTTTATTGTCGCCTGGACCTGTGTGTGCCAGTACAGGAACCACGCAAAATCACTTATAGTGATTTTAGTAATTTTGATCAAGCTAGTTTTTCGGCTGACGCGGCTTGCCTGCCTTGGACCATCATTGATGAGTTACACTCTTGCGATTCTAAGGTCGAATTTTTGAATAATATGATCCTGTCATTATTTAATGTTCACGCTCCTGTACGGACTGTTGTTTTCAAGGGGAGGGATAGACCTAGGATTACTTGGACAATCAGAGAGATGGCTAAGTTGAAGAGGCGGGCTTACAACAAGTATAGACTTAGACGTGCTGGTGTGGATCTTGAATGTTATTGCGATCTTAAAAGGTACTTGTCTGGGGCTGTCAGAAAAGAGAAGGCGAGCTATATAAATTATCAGCTTTCGCTGCATCGCTCTAACCCTAAAAAAGTTTGGCAATGTCTGTCTTCTTGGGGCGTGCATGCTCGTCCTTCTAACCAAATAGCTGCTCATTTGTGTGATGACCCTGATTTCATCAAATCGTATTTTCTCGACTCTGTTCAGGGAGGTTCCACCGGGATTGATTTGGCATGGGAGGGTTCGTTTTTGCCGGGAGTACAGCCACTCTCTATTCCTGAAGTCACTCCTGAGGGGTTAAGTACCATAGTTGGCGCTTTGCGTTCTAATGCTCTTGGTCCGGATGGTATTAGTCTTCGCATGCTTAGACTTATTCTTCCTTTTTGTAGTGAGGTGATTTGTAATTTGTTTAATCACTCTTTTAGAACCGGGGAGGTGCTTTTTGTTTGGAAGGCATCCCGTGTGAGACCTCTTTCTAATCAGCATCCTGTCGCCATTTGCAAAAATAGCGGAGCTCCTTGTTAAAGATGCTCTATGTGAGCACCTGGCACTCTATACAAGGTTTTGTCGCCTGTCCAGTCTGGTTTCAGGCCCCACCATAGCACTGCGACTTCTCTGTTGCAGCTCACGTCTGATGTGGCTTCATCAGTCGATCGGGCCGAAGTCACCATATTGGCACTTCTCGACTATTCCAGAGCATTTGACTCCGTTGTTCACGATCGTCTTTTGGCCAAGTTACGTTATTATGGCTGTGATGATTTGCTGTGTAGATGGTTGGCGGGTTATTTGCGGGATAGATCCCAGATGGTTGAGTTAGCGGGAAACTTATCTCAGTCGTTGACTGTTTCTCGTGGCGTTCCGCAGGGAAGCATCCTTGCTCCATTGCTTTTCATACTCTACACAACTGATTTAATAGGAGTGGTTGATTCTGATTGCCATCTTGATCTCTATGCCGATGATTCTCGGATACGTGTATCGTGTTTGCCCTCGGACATTGATGCTGCAATTGATGTGCTAAATCGCAATCTTGAACAAGTGCGCATGTGGTCGTTGATAAATGGTCTGACTTTGAATCCGACTAAGTCGGAACGCATAATTTTGGGTAAACCGTGGCTTGTACGGAAAGCTTTGATTGTTGCAAGGTCAGCTGTAACGATTGGCGATGAGGTCGTCAGGGTGGTCGATTCCGCTCGGAGTCTGGGGCTTATCTTGGACAGTGAGCTCAAGTTTTGTCAACATGTGGACCGAAAGCTTAAACTGTGCTATTTTAAACTAAGATTTCTTTATCAATTCAAAACAATATTACCTCCCCACGTAAAGTGGTCGATCGTTAGTAGTACGATTTTATCAAACATCGAATATTGTTCTACAGTGTATTACGGTTTTCTCACACAAGAATATAGACGCAAGCTCCAGCTCTTGCAAAATTCATGTTTGCGTTTTGCATTTGACTTACGAAGGTATGATCACGTCACCCGTTTTTATCGAGATTTAGGTATTCTAAAGGTAGCCCAGCGCTTCACTTTGCTTTTTGGAGTTCTGCTTTTCAAAATCTGGAAAAGTGGAGAACCGGTTTGTCTACGAAGCATGATTAGGCCCCGTTCGACATGCCACGATCGGGTTTTGCGTGATTTGGGAAACTTTGATCTACCCTCTCATTCCACAGCAAAGTTTGAACAGTGTTTCGCGTGCTCGGCGCCCAGATTTATAGAAGTGCATCGATGACTCTTTGTAAACTCAGCGAGTGTGGTGTCTTTCCGACGTAATTTAACAGATGAACTCCGCTTAAAATTAATGTAATCTGTCAATAAATATTATATTTATAGTCTGCTTTTTATGTTACTTTTATTTTTATGTATGGGTGGTTTGAAAATCTAATCTTATTAGAAATCATCCAATTAAGAAACTGTACTTTTTCTTAATAAATGTGTATTATTATTATTATTATTATTATTATTATTAAATTTACTTCAATTTTAATGCGATTTTGATGAAATAAATAAAGAAATACTGCATAGGAACTATTTAATATAATACAAAAAATTAAATGTTATCTGTCACCAACACGTAAATTTCGTTAGTGTGAAGCCGCCTAATTTCTAACCAATTTCATTGGTTAACATTTCGAGGTCATCGTTTTAGTACAAATTCTTACTTTTTTCTTAAATGAAATGGAGTATAGGAACTCAAAATAAAAACAAATTAACTATATGTCAACGTTTCGGCTCATTTACTGAAGCCATCTTCTTGGACGATATTTAATATTATTATAGTTTTTTTTATAAAACACAGATATACATACATATATTAAAAACAGTTTTTTCTTACTTTCAGTTGCACAAATTTAGTAATTAAATCATCACAATTTGTTGGTTGAAGAAGTAGATCCCTATCAATGCTCATTAAAGTTAGCGAACTATAACACTACTTCTTAATTTATTTTGAGGCCTCTAGAAATTTGGAGGCCCGGGGCTGCAGCCCCTTAATACGGCTCTGAGCATTATTAATTTTGAATTGGTGCATTAGTGTCTATTTATTACTTCATAAACTTCAATTTTCTAGACTTCATTTGATTCTATTATAAAAAGTGGCTCGAAGAAAACCTATTTTTACCAAAACCAAATTTTAGAACTTCATACATTATTTGGATATTTATTTGAAATTTTATTTTCTAAAGTTTGCTAACCACACAAACAAGTTTGAAGACATAATAATAATATATATTGTAATAATAATAAATCTTGCATAATCCAGCATTGGCCAAAACTATGGAGCAGTGTTTTGGAGGGAGCACTGGAACACTAAAAAACTGTTTTGTTTTAATGTTTTATTAGTAAATCAAAAATACAAAATATAAAACCATTTGATTAAATCCCCGATATTTTCAGCAACTTTTATGAACTAAAATAGATAATAAATTTTACCTAGATTATGTAGTACTAATAACTTCAAACAAAAAAATATCTTTTAAAATTTTTCAGAAACGTACCGTTTTTGAGTTATACTCAAAATTCAAAATACAAATTCTTTAAAAAACTGGTAATTTACATTGAAATTCAACTTAAATTAAGTTGAAATAATTAAGACTATTTACACATACTATAGTGCGGTTATAATAAAAACTTTAAACTTATAATTTACCAAGTCAGTAGCATATTTTTACAAACCAAAAAATTTTGATTTCATTATAACTAAAAAACGATACGCTTCTGACAAATTTTGTTTGAGATTTTTATGTTTGTAATGATTAGTATCACATAATCTAGGTAAAATTTACTATCTATTTTAGCTCAAAAAGTTGCCGAAAATATCGAGGATTTAGTCAAGGCCCGAATGCTTCTACATAATATATATGTATTTCGTATTTTTGATTTACCAAAACATTAAAAGAAATCAATTTTTTCCTAGGAAGGCAGTGCCATGGGTGTTTTCAAAAAATGTTTTAACTATTTTCATAATAAACACAGTTTAAAGGTGTTCCATACTTTTGGCCAATGCTGTCTTAAAAAACTGCAGTGAGCACCTGAAAGTTGAAGAACTGAAAATCGTACAGGAATTGTCACAGGAAAATCAACTTGTTTACTTCAACTTATAAAAGCATCAGACAGATTAAAAATTAGTCAAAAATCTGTAGAATTTATTCAAAAATTATTTGATTATGTATATTCAGATAGGCAAAGCTTATGCAAGTTTTGGTAACCAATTGTGTAATTAAGAAAATTGGAAGAGATTGCGCTGCCATCGTCATGTTCACGATATAATTTTTATTAATGATAAGAATTTTTGGTTTAACTGCATTTTTCGACACCAGGTGCTAATGTAATTTATACATTTTCAAGCAAATTAAAAATCGTATTGTAATGTAAGTCTTTTATTAGATAATAATATATGTACAGGGTCATCACAAACAAGTCACTCAAATTGACTATCACAGATTTCTTTGAAACTTTGGTTAAATATACTCTTATATAAATATATTGGGAAGGTTGGCAGTAGACAAAGAGAGATACACACAATTTAATAAATTTAATAACAACTAACACAAACATTACATAACAATACACTGACCTGTTAACATCAAGTGGATACTTGATGATTACAGTCTTCAGATAGATGGTTATACATTTAGTACCAGCGATAACATTGCTAGGTACATAGATAGGTAACACCATCTATCCGTTACATTGTAAATTAATATTACAACACCTCCACTAGTTACAATGTAACTAGAATCCTAAACCCATCTTGGTAGTACAAAACGAATGCTTCTCCCTTGGTAATCCTTTTGTTAGGGAATCTGCTACCATGTCTTCTGTCGCAATATGTTCAATTTTTAATTGTCCGGTTTCTTGCTTTTCGCGGACAAAGTGGTGCTTGACGTCAATGTGCTTGGTTCTACATCTATAGCCTGCATTTTTGCTAAGATCTACGGCTCCTTTATTATCGCAAAATATTTGTACACTCACATTTCTTTCCAATTCATTCTTAAGACCTTGAATGAAAATAGCTTCTTGAGTTGCAAAACTTAATGCCATATACTCTGCTTCCGTAGTTGAAAGAGCCACTGTTGGTTGCTTTTTTGATGCCCAACTTATAGCACCTCCACTCATCAAAAAAATGTAACCAGCAGTAGATTTTCTGTCATCCACATCTGCCGCCCAATCCGAATCACAATAACCATGCAAATCACCAGCTCCTTTTTTAAACGTGAGTTTGAATTGTTTCGTTTTTTGGAGATATCTAAAAATTCTTTTGACAGCAGCCCAATGCGCTTTTCCTGGATTATTACTGTACCTACTAACTTTTCCAACAGCATATGTAATATCCGGCCGTGTTCCTTGTGCCGCATAAATCAAGCTTCCGATGGCCTCTTGATAAGGAACCTTAATAATTTCTTCGTCGGTCTTTGGCTGCATATCTGTTGTCAATACTTGATTTGCATCGAATGGTGTTGAGACATCTTTACATTCACTCATGTTGAATCTTTTTAAGATCTGACTGATGTATCTTTCTTGATCCAACGTTATAGTACCACTTTTTTTATCACGAACGATTTTTATTCCAAGGCAATAGTGTGCCTCGCCCAAGTCTTTCATATTAAATGATTTCACTAATTCGCTTTTTACTTCATTCTTCAATTCGTCATCTTGAGAAAAAATCAAAATATCGTCCACATATATAGCCAAAATTAACATTTTGCTGGTTTTCTGCTTTATGTAAATACATGGATCAAATTTTGATTGTTCGAAATTTAATTGTTTAATAGTTTTGTCAAGTTCTTTGTACCAAACCCGACTTGCTTGTTTTAAACCATTAATCGATTTCTGCAATCTACAAGTTCTTTTATCCGGTAATTCCATATAGATTTCTTCATTTAATTTTGGATGCAAGAACGCAGTTACTACGTCCATTTGATCAATGTTCCAATCGTTTTTCACTGCTAGGGCTATCAATAAACGTATCGAACTGTGTCGTACGACAGGAGCATATGTTTCATCGTAATCAATACCTTCCTTTTGAGTGAATCCTTTAGCAACTAATCTTGCCTTGTATCGATCAATTGTTCCTTCGGCGGTAAGTTTAGTTTTAAACACCCATTTACTTTTGATAGCTTTTCGATCTTTCGGTACATCACACAGAATCCAAGTTTTGTTAATTTTGTGGGCTTCCATTTCTTCATTTATTGCTTTTCTCCACTTTTCACTGTCTTCATTTTTAAGAGCTTCTTCAAGTGTTATTGGATCACTTAAAATTGATTGGTAAACTACAAATTCCGAATTAAAAATATCTTTATTGCGTTCAGTTACACGTTGTGATCGTCTAGGTAAATTAGTCGCTGTTTGCCCAACCGGTACTTCGACATTATCGACAACATCATTATTGACGGCTTCAGCATCAACATTACTATTATTTGCAACAATGTCACTAGTACTAATTTCATCTTTATTAATGCTGACGGTTTCAATTTCAACATTGCTGCTATTTGGAACAACGTCACGAGCACTAATTACATCATTATTAATGCTGACGGTTTCAAAATCACGAGTACAAATTTCTTCATTCCTGATGTCATCTTTATTCTGGTGTATTATTTGTACGGGTTGTTGTGGAAATAATCCTTCAATGGATTCTTTAGTACCAATATTTATTAATTGGTCTTCAAGAAATACAACGTCTCGAGATATCTTTAATTTTTTTGTTATTGGATGAACAAATCTATATCCCTTAACCGTTTCGCTATATCCCACAAAAATGTATTCTTCTGCTTTTTCATCGAATTTTTTTCGATATACCTTCGGTATGTGAACTAGCGCTTTGCAACCAAATATTCTCAAATGCGATAAATTTGGTTTTTTGTTGTTCCACGCTTCCTCTGGTGTCATACGATTTAATTGCTTCGTTGGGCATCTATTCTTTAAGTATGTTGCTGTAAGTATCGCTTCTGCCCAAAATTCTGTTCCTAATTTCGCTTCTATCATCATACATCGTGCACTTTCAACCAACGTTCTATTGAGCCTTTCTGCAACCCCATTTTGTTGTGGTGTATATGGGACACTTGTTTGATGTTGAATTCCAAATTTTCTTAAATGAGACAGAAGTTCTTTATTCACGTATTCCGTTCCATTGTCAGTACGTAGACACTTGATTTTTTCTTGGCTTTGATTTTCAACAAACGACTTGTATTCTAAAAATTTTTCTGTGACTTCACTTTTATTTTTAAGACAATACACTATTGTTTTTCTTGAGAAATCATCGGTAAACGTTAGAAAATATTTTGCACCACCAATCGATTTTGTATTCATCGGACCACATACATCCGAATGAATCAGTTCGAGCTTTTTTGTTGCTCGAGACGCGCCATGTTTATTAAACGGTGCTCGCGATAATTTTCCTTTTACACAAATTTCACACGGTTTACTATTTTTATCTTTGATTACAACACCTTCAACTAAACCATTGTTCATCAAGTTCATAGATACACGATTTATATGTCCCAACCTTCGATGCCATAACGCATGAGAGTTATTTATTTTTACAAAATTCACTGAATTAACCGAATTGTTTAATTTGTAAACACCTTTTTCTAATCTTCCACTGCCCAGCACATCTTCATTGTTAATATTTATGTTTAACCTTGTAATTCTACACCCATGTCTTTCATCGAACACTAGAGTATTTCCATGTTTAACCATTTGACCAACCGAAATCAAGTTTTTCTTAACTCCTGGCACATGAATAACTTCTTGAAGTGCTAATGTCTTATTACCGATAAGATCAATTTTTATTTGACCCTTACCAACACTATTCAACGTTGTACCATTTGCAACTTCGATGCTGCAATTATCGTAATTTTTATAGTTCTCAAAATTATTAACATTTGCCGATAAATGCACTGAAGCACCCGAATCAAAAATCCAATCATTATCGTTATCACACAAATCACTACACAACCCAATAAACTGCGTACTTTCTGATCTACTATTATTGTGTTGTTTTGAACCAATCTTCTTTCGATGAGGACAGGTATTGGCTTTATGACCAATGTTGTTGCACTTATAACATCGAATTTCTCTATTCTTCGATCCTATTGGTCCATATAAATTATTTGATTTGCTTTTATTTTTACTGTAAAACGCACTCGATTCTGCACTACTTATTACTTTAATTTGCTGAACATTTGGTTGCAATAATAAATTTTTCACAAATTCTACAGTTGTGCTTTGCTTCGATCCTTGAATGCCTAACAATAATGGTTGATATTCTTCCGATAGTCCAGCCAACATTAGACCACCGATTACGTGATCTTTAAAAGGTTCACCAATTGCTTCCAACTGATCAGTGATATTTAACATTTTATTTATATACTCCTCCATCCCGTTGCAATTTTCTAGTCTTATTTTAAATAATTGTGCATACAGACTTATCAAATGCAACGTACCCGTTTGTTCGTAGACTCGACATAATTTGTCCCAAGCTTCTTTCGCTGTCTTCACATTTTTGATCTCAGCTGCTGCTCCAGGTTTAATGGACAAATTAATCTTCGCAAGAACTCTTTCGTCTATTTCAGCATCTAACTTTGAGTCGGTTGCAGGTACCACATACTTCCACATACCAGCATCAATAAGAAAATTTTTCATGTTATGCTTCCATTCGCTGAAATTTTCTCCATTTAAATGTTTGTTCTCTGGCAATCCTCCCATCATCGTTACAATTGTCGATCGCGATTCGGTCCTTCCATTTAACCTCAATTGCAACTGTGCGATTTGTTGTTGCATAATTTCCAATTGCGATTCTTCCATAATTTTTATTTATAAATTATGAACGCAATATTTGCACAAATTCAAATCAAAAATTAAATAAATAGTATTCTCTTAGTTGCTTACTGGGCCCATAACCTATTGGGAAGGTTGGCAGTAGACAAAGAGAGATACACACAATTTAATAAATTTAATAACAACTAACACAAACATTACATAACAATACACTGACCTGTTAACATCAAGTGGATACTTGATGATTACAGTCTTCAGATAGATGGTTATACATTTAGTACCAGCGATAACATTGCTAGGTACATAGATAGGTAACACCATCTATCCGTTACATTGTAAATTAATATTACAACAAAATATATCTTGAATTCAAATATGATTTTTTAAAAATTCTAACTTATAGTTTTTGAGTTATTTTTTTTTAAAGATATTAAAGCGTTTTTAACTGCCATGGTCATTACGCATGTTTACATGTTATTATATATTATAGGTATTTGTTAGGGTAGTTTATAGTATTTTTCGATTTAATTCATAGTCCATTATAAATTTCATCATTTATCGTCTCTTCGTTGTCTGCTAAAATGTCACTAATTTCGTTTTCAAGGCCAGCCCATTTTTGCTTCTTTTTATATTGTTGACATTCTACCAAGAGATGCCTTATTGTTATATTTACTCTGCATATCTCACATTTCGGGGGTTGATCTTTTGTTAATAGGTGTGCATGGGTAATTTTGGAATGACCTGTTTCCGCGTATTGATTTTTAACTTTCTTAATTTATTATATTGCAGGGTATTCCAAGTAGTCTCTGTTTGTTTTTTAATACTTTCTTTGATTAGATGTTGAGTTATTTAATTATTATAAAAATCGCTAAAACGACACTTTCTTGGCTCACGCTCAATCATACAAAATGTTATAACTTCTGTTCTACTATAAGTGCTACGATGTTGTATGATAACTCATTTTAAAGAAAATTTAAAGGGCTTTAATTTGATATTAATCTTGACCATTTTCTAATAAAAATGAATTATTTTGAAAAAAGCATAATTTGCTTAATAATTTTTATTTAAGAATAGTTAACACAAAATAATTACGTGATATTTGCCGAGACCCCCCTCTCCCCCACGTGAGATTTGGAAAGATTCGGCTCGACCCCCTCCCCCCCCTAAACGCCTCACGTAATTAATGGACGCCCTCTAAAATATTTATCAACTGCTTTTCTAAAAATTACTACAAATTGATAGCTAGAATACTTCAAATCTTAATAATTTTTACTTCAACATTTTGCACTAAATTTTAATATAATATTGAGGCATTGATTCACAAGTTTATGGTAATTTTTTATAGTGAAATTTGCTATAATTTTTTTTGTCAAAATTTATTATATGCTTTAGTGTTAAACACTTCGAAATTCTAATAATTTTTACTTCAAAATTTTGAAGTAAATTTTAATATAATATTGAAGTACTAATTCACAAGTTTATATTAATTTCAAGAATAATACAATACGTAGAAAATCAAAATTCAAAAAATTTAATAAAGAGACAATTAACACCTAACAGGTCTGAATTAAGAAATTTGGAGGTTATGGTAAGTCAATTTTGTACAATTTAGTATATTTTTGTTTAGTTTGAAATTTTTTTTCTTATTTCACAATGTAAGCGATTGCGTTCAAACTTGAAAAAGAAGAAGTCATTTTTCGAAAGCTCGTTTAAACTTGTGTTTTATTTCGTTTCTAATAGCTCAATATTGATAATTATAACTATATTATTTTCAAGAGCTAATAATTTAATTAATAATTAACAACTGAAGAATGGCAATAACCATGAAATAACGTTATATTGTACTATCGTATTACGAATTTTTCATTTTTCAAATTTTATTAATTCAGACCTGTTGTTGTTTTGTATAAATTATTTTCACCTTTGAGTAAATGAATTGCTTTATTTCATCGAATTTACATGCACATGATGCACACAATTTGACTGTGCAATCAATACTGAAAAATGGTAACATAGGAACGAAATGGTAATTACTAGATCAAACATAATTGGAATAATTTCAAGTAAAAACATTAAAGTGGCGTTAACATGCCTTGACTGGTCAATAATTGAAACATAAAAAATATATTATGAATAACACAAAAATAAAGTAGTACAGTTAAGTATAATCAAACATAATAAATAAATCAACCATTTGGTTTAATTGTTTTCCTCCATTGGTAATATGCACATATTTGTCACTGCACGTTTAATTATCGTTCCGTTGGAACACTTCACACTAACCACACGTACAATTTTGTCGGTGCCTGGATGGATCTCTACGATTCTTCCTATCTTCCAACGTGCTGGTGGTAAACCATCTTCCTTGATTAATACTAACATATCAATTTTTATATGTCGAGTATTTTGCTTCCACTTGGTGCGTTGTTGCAGTTCACACAGGTACTCCTTGGACCATTTTGACCAAAAATGTCTGATTATTGATTGAAGATGTTGATACCGATTTAAACGGCATAGTTGCACATCTCTAACATCTGGGTCAGGTATTGTAGTAAATGGCCGTCCAATTAAGAAATGAGCAGGTGTAAGGACATCAAGGTCGTTTGGATCAGTCGTCAATGCGGTTAATGGTCGGGAATTGAGGATGGATTCAATTTGAATTATGAGTGTCGACAAGTCTTCGTAAGTCAGTGGTGTTGATGAAACAACCCGTTTCAAATGATGTTTGACGCTTTTTAGGCCGGCTTCCCACAATCCCCCAAAGTGTGGAGATCTTGGTGGAATAAAATGCCATATTATACCGTCAGAAGCTACAGCATTGACTATTGCAGTAGCATTGTTGGTTAAAAATTCACCTAATTTAATTAATTCATTTTTTGCACCAATGAAATTGGTACCATTATCACTAAAAATGTTTAAAGGCTTTCCTCGCCGTGCTATGAATCGTCGTAATGCAGATAAGAAGCACTCGGTACTTAAATCGGTGACTAATTCTAAATGTAAAGCCTTTGTCGAAAAATACACAAATAAAGAAATGTAACATTTTGAAATCTTACTGCCGCGGCCCTGTCTGTCTTTGATAATAAATGGACCTGCATAATCAACACCGGTTGAATGAAATGGTGGCATGATAAGAGTTCTTTCAGTCGGTAATGTGCCCATCATTGGGGTAACTAAATTTGGATTAAATCTAAAACATTTAATGCAATTTTTGACAATTTGTTTTGTTAGTTCCTTACCACCGATAGGCCAAAATTGTTCCCGTATAGTACTTAATGTCAATTTTACTCCACCATGTAATAGTTTTTCGTGTTCATTTATAATTATTAGTTTTGTCAGATGGTGATTTTTTGGCAATAATATTGGGTGCCTTTTATCATATTTATAAGTTGATAAATGCAGTCTTCCTCCTACTCTTATGAGCCCCCTTTGGTCGATGAAAGGTGCAAGACTGAGGATGTTGCCTTTTGCATGTAGTGCCTTTCCTTTAATTAAACTATTTAATTCATTAGGAAATGCAATCTTTGATTAATCTTGTTAATGAATCTTGTAATTCATGAATTGTTAACTTACCGTACTTCCTGTCATCTTTTGGTGACAAACAGTTATTTTTGAATCGTATGCATAATGCAACAATTTTCTTTAATTTCATTATTGATGAATAGTTGTGTATTGGGAATAACATTTTTGATTCAATCACAGGAAATGAACTTGAAAGAGTTTGTTTTCTCAATTCTGATGTTTCAATCGTTTCAGGTTGGATGTGATAAGTTGGCCATTCTTTTTTATCCCTTTCTAGCCAGTGTGGTCCATGCAACCATAACTGTGAAGAAATTAATTGACTTGGATGTACTCCGCGTGAAATTAAGTCTGCTGAGTTATCACCCGACTTGACATAATGCCAGTTAATGGCTTCGGTCCGAGTTTGAATTTCGGCAATACGATTGGCAACATAAGTTTTCCATTTGTTACTGGGAGCCTTTAGCCAACATAACACTATTTGTGAATCACACCAATAATATTCTTTGTTAATGTTTAAATTTAAAATTTGTTTGAATTTATTTGTTAGTTGTGCGGACAATACCGCTGCGCACAGCTCTAAGCGGGGTAGTGTTGTATTTTTTAGAGGCGCTACTCTTGATTTTGCTGCTAACAGGTTTGTAGTAATCTGATTATTTCGATCAATTGATCTCAAATAAATACATGTGCCGTAACCCCTTTCGGAAGCATCTGAAAATGCATGTAATTCTATGTGAATTGCTCTACTAATAATGACATGACGTGGAATTTGTATACGGTTGATAACCTTTAATTCGTTTCTAAATTTAAACCATTTTGATTGAACATCTAAAGGAACGGATTCGTCCCATCCAAGGCTTAGTTGCCATAATTCTTGAATAATCAATTTAGCTATGATTATAATAGGCGCAAGTAATCCCAGTGGGTCGAACAACTGTGCTGTTGCTGCTAATATTGTTCTTTTGGTAGTCTGTTCGTGATTATTTAATCCTTGAGTAGAATAAGTAAAGTTGTCAGAATTTGGATTCCAGTTGATTCCCAAGATTTTCTGAATTTTCTCTGTTATTGGAATTGACAATGAATCTGACTCACACAATTCTTTTACATTGCTGTTCCATTTCCTTAGTATAAACCCGTAAGGTTTTAGTATGTTGTATAAATTGGTTTTAATGTTTTTCAGATCGTTAATTGAATTTGATCCAGTTAAAACATCGTCGACATAAAAGTCTCTTTTTATTATCGCTGACTCAACCGGAAAATGTTCATTTTGAATTGCAATTTCATGCAAGCATCTAATCGCTAGAAATGGGGCTGCCGTTGTCCCATAAGTGACTGTGTTTAAATTATTAAATTCGTCAATCTGCCAGAATTTCTCCACTTCTTTGTGCAGTTCATTTAATGTTAAAAATGCGGATGTTTGCTTGTTTTGACTGGTTTGGAGAGCACTCAATCTGCCCGATACCACCCATCCTAACTTCGTTTTTTGTAGCATCGGTAGGGATGGTTGTTTTATCTGCCCAACACACAACAGATCATAAAATGTATCTGCACCTATAAGCATGTCAATGGATGTTGATATGTTGAATATGGGATCAGCTAGTGCAATATTTGGTGGTATTCTAAATAAATTCAAAAAATATAAAAATAATACAATACGTAGAAAATCAAAATTCAAAAAATTTAAAAAAGAGACAATTAACACATAACAGGTCTGGATTAAGAAAATTTGAAAATATGAAAAATTCGTAATACGATAGTACAATATAACGTTATTTCATGGTTATTGCCATTCTTCAGTTGCACGCAATCGCTTACATTGTGAAAGAAAAAAATTTTCAAACTAAACAAAAATATCGACTAAATTGTACAAAATTGACTTACCATAACCTCCAATAGTATATTAAGTATCTAGAACGGTATGTACAATTTACCGGTTGACGACAGCGGAGCGAAGTCTCCAATATTTTCGGAAACCGGTAAATTGCATACCGTTCGTGATGGTTATAACATTTTTTGCACGATCGAAATGAATATAAAAAATAATTAATTTTTTTTAAGTCAAATCTAACAAATATTCAGCGGACATTTACTGTCATAAATAAAAAAGATGAAAAAATTCATTATCTAGAAATTGTTCTTAAATATATTAAACTGCGGCCAAACAATGCAAAGTAGTTGCATTTATTCCTAAATTATCGGAATGGGAAGTGCAATAATCAGGTAGTCGGTAAAGGTACAATTGGAACTTTACCATCAAAAATTGCTGAATACTTAAAATTGAAAAATGTAGTCAATTACACTGGTCACTCGTTTCGACGTACTTCAGCCACATTATTAGCCAATAAAGGTGTAGATGTTTTAGGACTAAAAAGACATGGAGGATGGAAATCTTCGACTGTGGCTGAAAGTTATGTAGAAGATTCTCTTCAGAACAAAAATCAATTTGCAGAAAAGATTCTGCATGATGATAATGAATCACCTTGCAGCGTTTCTGATGATACTATACCACAATCGTCAACTGGTGCTTCTATATCACGGGCATTTTCTGTTAATACAAATACCGAAAAAAGCAATACTATATCGATTTCTATTTCTAGCTGTAACAACTGTACATTTAATTTCAAATAAATCGTGTTTTTATTTGAAATTTTATTTATTATACTTACCGTTTTAAAAACGGTAAGTAAATTACTTACCGTCGTTTTAGTCCTAGCAACCAGTAAAATCAACTTACTGTCATAGAAACACTATTAGTAAATAAACAAAATAGTCCGATCGTGCAAAAAGATTATTAATTATATAATTAAATAATTAAATGATAAATAATCATTTTTAAATTATTCATACTTCATGTAACAAGTTCAGTTTTGATAATCTTTGGAGGTTATGGTAAGTCAATTTTGTACAATTTAGTCGATATTTTTGTTTAGTTTTAATTTTTTTTTCTTATTTCACAATGTAAGCGATTGCGTGCAACTGAAGAATGGCAATAACCATGAAATAACGTTATATTGTACTATCGTATTACGAATTTTTCATTTTTTCAAATTTTCTTAATTCAGACCTGTTATGTGTAAATTGTCTCTTTTTTAAATTTTTTGAATTTTGATTTTCTACGTATTGTATTATTCTTTTATTTTTTTGAATTTATCAATATTTGTCATTTATCAGTCAAAAGGTAATGTCTAGTAACGTTTAGGAATGCTAATGGGAACAATAGTATCTTACTCTTGTATGTTTGATAGACCCGACCTGATGTCCTTATTAATTGATTTGGTCGACTGGAGTGACACTCTGGGTGCACGTGTACTTGAATCTGTGGTATATTTTCTTCTCGTTTTAATAGCTTGTTGATTTGATTTTTTACTTGTAATCCGGTTCGAAGGACCAATGTTGTTTTGTATAAATTATTTTCACCTTTGAGTAAATGAATTGCTTTATTTCATCGAATTTACATGCACATGATGCACACAATTTGACTGTGCAATCAATACTGAAAAATGGTAACATAGGAACGAAATGGTAATTACTAGATCAAACATAATTGGAATAATTTCAAGTAAAAACATTAAAGTGGCGTTAACACCTGTTATGTGTTAATTGTCTCTTTTTTAAATTTATTTTATTTATTTTTATTCTTATATTTTTTTGAATTTAACCATAAATACATACTAAAAACCACAAATTTACTTAAAATTTTTTATTTTGAGTTCTTTTTCTTTTTTTTATATTAATTTTTTGGGCGATTGTAATTTCCACCGATGGTCAAAGGGTCCCATAATCCCATATGTATATTCCACCGGCGTACTAGGCAGGTAGACTGGTCAGACATTTAATCTCTTAATTGTTAAGTTTATAATTCGTCGTTTAGTAGGTAAGACTTTGACTAGGTTATTAAGTTAGTTAATTTATATTTTTGATTAATAAATTATGTAAATGTTACATCGCGTTTTTTCATACACTGCATAAAAATTGTATTAGGTAACTTATATGTCTGATTTCATAAAAATTTTAACGGGCCGTTAAATTTAACTAACCAATGGAAATTATTCCTTAAAGCTAACAAACCAATAGAAATCATCCGTGAACTTTAACGACTTGTTAAAAGTTTTATGAAATCAGGCATTAATTTATACTGTTTATTGATATATAGCAATTTTGAAGTTGGTTAGTTATCTGTCGAAGTTATTTGTTGACTTTGCATTTAATTAACTGAGCCCCCCCCTTGAAAATTTCTTTAACAAATTTTTATTTTTTTCGGCGTTTGATTCCATACTAGTTGAAACGGATAAAAATGAAAACTTTTTAATGTTGAATGACAGCGAAAATCATTTAATTATATTTTCTAAATTAACCCTTTCCAGCTTAGGGGCCATCCGTAAATTTCGTCCTACGTTAGGGGGTCATCTCAGATTTGTAACAAAAATGTGACAGGGGGTCTGGGGGGGGAGGGTTCAAATATTGTGATGTCACAAAGTAAAATTTTTAAAAATATATTTTTTTGATCCATGGATCGGTTGTAGCAACATAAGTAGCGCTTGCGTGCGTTTTTTCATGCGGAAAAAAATCACGTCACTGGGGAGGGGGGTTAATGAAAATGTGACATAAGGGGAGGGAGGGGTCTAAAAATCTTAAAAATCGTGTGAGGTAATTTATTGACTACCCCTTAGTAGTACATTGAATATACCACAAAAATATTATATTTTTGACACTGTTTCGTTAGTTACTTATTATCGGTGTACTTAAAATTATTATACACGAGAAACGACGATTTATAATAAAAGCTGCCCGCAAAGGGTAAAATGAAAACTAAAAATGAAAACTTTTAATGTTGAATGAAAATCTTTTAATTATATTTTCTAAATTAAATTTACGATGTCTATAATCTGTAGAGTGGTTTATATTTGAATTTTTTAAAGAAATACGTAGGTATTTTAATAATTATTGTTTTCATGTAATTATTTGTTTTGAATTTTAATACTAAGTAATAGTTATTTACCTAACAGTCAAGAAAATGATACATTACTGACGAGGAGCAATGTTGCAAAGCAATGCAAAGCTCCGAGTAAAGTGAGACATTTTCCTGACAAGTATGGTATTAAATTTTACCGAAAATCGTAAAAAATCGAAATTTTAAAATATTGTTGAACAACATTTTTAAAATGAACTAAAATCAAGTTTATCAATTTGTTGACTACATAGTTACCATAGATGGTTACTGTCAAAACAATAAAAGTAATAACGAAAAAAATGACGTCTCTTTTATTTTATTACAATTACTAATTATTACCGGACTAGTCATTAAAATTCAATTTCCCTGCGCGTATATAAGCAGGAAAGTGTTGTTTTGATGACGATTTTCGGTAAAATATTTTGATAGTTTCATGGTCGATAAAAAACCTCTTCCAAAGGGATTTTAATTTTATTAATCTGGCTATTGTACACCTACTAATACGTTATAATCCCTAATTACCGTTAGCGGTGGAATTTACAGGTGACCGACGCTGACCATTTTGGAAGGACGGATTAATTATTGACCGTCGGTGGAATTTACATACGTCCTTGCTTGCAATGCATAAATTGCACCTCTTCCTAACACTCTGAGTTGCATTGCGTATGATGTTTGAATGTTTAAAACGTTTTGTTTTAAACAAGGTGTTTTAAACATGTTTAAAACAAAATTCTTTTAAAACAACATTTTGTTTAAAACATGTTTTAAATGCGTTTAAAACGGGTGTTTAATTCTGTGTAAGTTTAAAACATGTTTTTTTTACATTTTTCAATTTTTTTTATGATTATAAATAATTTATTTAAAATTTACAAACACAATTTTTAGTGTTTTCTTCAATGTTCTTCAAAAATTGAAGAATTATTGCCCAAAATGATTTTTTAAAAACCCAGTGACGTCACTAGGAGGTTTTTCAAAACGTGACAATTCTTGAACCCTATAAACAAAATGAGTAGGATCTATATTATATATCCGTATATTATAAATATATTGTGGTAAGACAAAATCAAAAAAATTTAAAAACTTTGTTTTTTTTGTACTTGTAGGGGAGATCCTTGCAGGTTGCCACTGCTTGCAGGTTGCCACCCCTGCCGGATTTTGACATTCTAACATTGTCATCCTCTAAATTTCGACGGACATCGAATACAAACGAGTAGTTGTCGCTTTTAATGTAATTGTGATGCACTCAAACACAATAACAGGGTGTTTGGTAAACAAAATGTGAAATTTCATTTGTAAAAAAATGAAAAATTAAAATTGTGTTTTTCTTCTGTGCCCATACATTGAACATTTTCATCGAAAATTTAAGGGAAATATTTTTGCTGTGTTGCTTTTTCATTCAATTTTTATTATTCTTAAATAATTCTAAACATATCATGAGTTGGAAGTTTTTTTTCCTGTATATTCTAAAGTGGTGTAAAAATGCAGGTTGCCACCTTTTTTAACTTGCAGGTTGCCACCCCTCTTATTTTACATTGTGACGTATACTACAGTGACTGTTTAGGGACAGTGGCAATATAAGCCCCTAAATCGGTCCAGGACAGGTTCCCGCGCAAAGGGGGGGAGGTTTAACCCCCCCATTGCATATTTTATGTACCTATTGACGTAAACGCTTCTTAAATATTTCAAAAATTAATATAAATAATTATTTACTAATAATTGATGCAATTTTTATATATTTTTAAATTTAAATGAAAAAAAAATTAATTTTTTTTTCAATTTAAACTTTTTTTTTTCTTGTCAATTTACTCTCATTTTTTTTTGTTCACAGCCACTAAGTGTAATTAATATAAATCATATGTTTTTACTTGAGTTTTTCTACATTTTCAACAATTTTTCAAGGGGTGGCAACCTGCAAGCCGAAATTTCAAGGTGTCGATTTTAGATACTTTTGAAAATTTGCTGTAAATTTTTAGTTTTTGAGAATTAAAATGATTTTTTGCGCAGGATCGTGGCTTTATACTTCCCCTTTCCTGTATATGTTATTATATCAACAATACGTTGATTGTATGACGAGTTATGACCGAAAAAGCTATGGGGTGGCAACCTGCAAGCCTTTCCCCTACTTTTGTTTGTACTAATATTGTACTTCAATATAGCCGCAACCATATGTTTTGTATAATTATTATTATAATAATTTAATTTCTTTATTTCTGTCGACTATAATTGTTATTATTAACTTTTATTAACTTATAATATAATAATTAATAGTAGTATAGAGCTTATAGATAGATGAGAGCACAAATTTTTTTTAGTTTTAAACATTGTTTTAAACATGTTTTCCTGTTTTAAACATGTTCTTTTTCTAAAGTAATAAAAAACTGTTTTAAACATAAAAAACTGTTTTAAACATAAAAAAAACGTTTGTTTTGTTTTATTTAAAAAAAACATGTTTTTTTACAACCATGGATGTGAACATTCGATACTGAACTAACACAATCTATAAAATTTTGTCCGAGTTCGTTAATGTTCTCACTTTTTTTTTTATATAAAATGTCTTTAATATAACCCCAAAAGAAGAAATCCAGTGGCGTTAAATCTGGAGAACGTGGTGGCCACCTCACTGGACCATTAGTTCCTAACCAGTTATTTCCAAAATTGCTATTTAACAATTCCTTAACAATTCTTGCATTGTGAGGTGGTGCACCATCTTGTTGGAAGAATATATGTCTTCTTTCCAACAAGGGTAAATTATCTAAATAACCGTTAACAATATTTTCATTTAATATTTCACGATATCTTTGACCATTTAGGGTTTCTTCATACATATAATAACATAAAATGCGATTGCCAAGTAGGGCACACCAAACACTAAAACCAAATCGTCCTTGCGTTTGGACGGTGACGGTACGGTGAGGATTTACATCGGACCAATGGTGTTCATTGTGTCTATTAAAAATTCCGGCACTACTAATATAAGATTCGTCTGTCCAAATCACACGCATGAAAAACGATGGATCTTCTTGGAGTTGTTGACAATACCAATTGCAAAATTCTAATCGTCTCTGAACACATAAGGCCTGAATTTATATTTTTTTAAAGTACGCATAACTTTACATCTTGAAATACCCGATTCAGCTTCAATTTGACGGGTTGAAATTGAAAGATCAGCAGCTACAGCTCCTAATACGTTAATGGTTGTTTCTTCAGCATCTTGCATAACATAATTTTCCGTTTTAGGTTTGTTAAAAGATCCATGATTAATAAGATTTGCTTTTAATTTATTAAAAATTCGATTATCGGGTTGTCTTCTTTCAGGATAACAATTCAAATAAGTTTCAGATGCAAGAACAGCACTATTGTTACTTTGAATGAAACATTGTAACATATCATATTTTTCATAGTTTTCATAAGCTATTTTACACATGTAAGAAATAACAGATACTAAAAAACGCTACTCAAAACAACTGAAAACAAATGTTTTAGATGTCAATAATGATTTTGTATAGTGTTTTGTTTTTACACAGCCAACATTTAATTTTCCAATCTTCTTTTGTTTATATTTAACATTTTTGATATAAAGGGTAGAAACTGAAATAATAGACCCCACATGTTATATATAATTGAAAAGAGCATAAAACACTCTACTTAAATATGTCATAGCCAACTATGGTTTCTATTAAAAAAAACACAGGTTTATATTATAACTCGGAAAAACATGAAGGTATTTAAAATTTCTTTAGCCCAGTTTATTCTCCTTCAAAAAATGTCTGAAAAAGGTGTAAATATTTTTTCTATAACTTTACAAACAACCGAGATATCGACATTTAACGAAAAGTCGAAAAAGCGAACATTTGGCCATAACTCGAAAACGAAAAAAGATATCGAATTCCGGTTTTCACCATTAAGCTTTTCTTAAAAAAAGAGATCGAGGTTGCGCCATCCATTTTTCCATATCTCTTATGATTACCGAATTCCACCCTGTACAATAACTCTTTATTACCTAGAAATTATGTTCAATTTGTTATAGGTAATGCTTCAAATCTGTTTTGTAATGGATTAATTTGTAAGCTCCAGGAATTAGTTGTGGAAAACTTGGCAAGTAAAAATGAAAGTGAGCAAATCGTATAATTGAAGTAATTCAGAATTCAGAAAGCAGACATTTGCTGTAATCTACAAACATATATCATGTATCATACCCTTTTAGCAGAGCCCGATAAAGAGAAATGAGACCAAATACAATTGTATAGCCATTATAATAAAAAAATAATGTATTGTAACCGATGTATAACTTTTTAAATAAAAATAATTATATTATAATATATTACTTATAGTAAATAATAAATAATTTTGTGAATGTTTTCACAAATGCGAAATTTGTTTAAATTCATAAAAATTTTAGTTTAAAATGGGGAACAATTTATTTCTACCAATGCTTGTGGTTTACAATAATTAATCAATTAATAACAATAACAGAAAGAATTCGTCCATTAATGAATCTGAGGCGGAATTTCCACGTTGAATGCACAAAAATTAAAATTAGTTAATAAAGTTTATTTCAAAATTGAGTTCTGCAAATTTAATTTTACTAAAATTCACTTTAAAATTCATTGAACCTTTACTTCAAAATTTATTTAGAATTTTACTTCAAAATTTATTTCAAATTTTACTTCAAAATGTTAAATTTAACATGTTAAATTTTAACAACAAAATTTAAATGTAAAATTTGCTTCAACGGTTTACTTCAAAATTTGTAGTAAAATTTGCTTCAACAGATTACTTCAAAATTTATTATACATTTTACTTCAAAGTTATAAATATATTATATATATATATATTATAAATATATATATATATTAATATAAATTTTACTTCCAAATTTATTTCAAATTTTGCTTCAAAATTTTGGTAAAATTTGTTTCAACGGTTTACTTCAAAATTTATTGTAAATTTTATTTAAAAAATTGTATTCCAAGATTTGCTATAAATTTTACTTCAATTTGTAATAATATAAACATGTACTTCAAAGATTTTGTAAAAATTACTTCAAATTGGTGCGAGGACGATTTGCACTTCAATTTGAAGTAAAAATTACTTCAAAACACCAAAAATTTTTCTCTGTGTAGTGTCGCGTTGGAATGCCTGCAACTCTTACTTTAACAAATCATTTACTGAGAACGATTTTGGGCATGTGTGCGATGTGTGTGACCGCCTATGATTTAATAGAGATCTCAAAATAGTGAAACCGAAAAATTATGCGGCGTTGCAAAGATCATTTGTCGGATGTGACGTTACACAGTTTAAAGTATGCGGTACTTGTTTGAGATCTCTCAACAGTAATCAAATACCAAGTCTATCTAAATCTAACGGTTTCTCATACCCGCCTAAGCCGGTTGGTTTGCCTCCGTTGGATCCCGTTAGTGAGAGACTGGTTTCGCCGCGACTGTCGTTTATGCAGACACGTCGACTGGGACACGAAGGAGGTTACGGGATCGTCGGCCAAGTGATCAGCGTGCCTGTTGATGTTAATAATATGGTTCAACAGCTACCATGCAGATTGGATGATGATTTCGCCTTCAATGTCAATATTAAACGAAATCTCATCCACAAGTCAGTGTACCTGAGTGGCTTTGTCAAGAAGTCGGTAGTCAAGGCGTGGCTGAAGGTATTGATTAACACTCCGCTGTACAAACACTATAACATTACAATAGATTGGAACACATTGGATACAAATAGCGAGGCGGCAAGCGGTGACAAAGAAAACATCGATTATGATGATTTGATGGAGCTGATGGTTGTAGATAGTGTTCCAGAGTCTGAAGTCTTGTTATCCAGACAGCACACGTTGCTTAGGAACGAAGACCAGTGTCTGAATATCGCACCGGGCCAACACAACGCTCCCATCAACATTATATACGACAACCACTCAGAGGAGTTGTCGTTCCCAGCTATTTATTACGGCGTGCCTAGAAAACACTTACTCAGTGTAGCAGTTACACCGTACATGATGGCAACAAGTGAGATACGCCGCAGTGATCGCCGTGGTGTGACACCTTCTCATGTACTGTATATGACCATGAAGATACTTCGTTTGAAAGTTGTGGAAGGTATATACCACACTTTTCGCTGCTTAAAAGAAACCGACAAGATTACACGCAAGATGTTGGAAGACCGGCAGTATCTTGACGAATGCGTAGAGAAGAATCTCTCGTTTCTGAAATCCATACCGAACTCTGTTCAATACTGGATGAGCCGAAACAAAGATCTCTTTGCTATGATCAGGCAGCTCGGTAAGCCTACAATGTTTCTTACAATGAGTGCTAACAAGATCCAATGGCCCAAGTTGCTTGCGATACTACATCGTCTGAACGACTACTTCAAAGATATTCAGGTGGAAAATCCTATGCGCGACTTGAATAGATCTACGCACAGCACGTTGGTGAACGAGGATCCGGTAACGTGTTGCATATACTTCAATAAGCTGATGAATGTCATCATGTCGATGTTACAAACAAAGCAAAGACACAATCAGTTTGGTAATTACCGTGTGATAGATTATTTTGCTAGGATTAGTTTCAGCATCGAGGTAGTCCGCACGCTCACATTCTGCTGTGGATGGCGAACGATCCGCGCGAACAGATCGGTGAAGACATGCCACTGACTGTCCACCGGCAAAGCGGCAGTCAATCTGGGTGGTACCACAGTTCATTCAGCATTCCTTATCACGCAATCCCGGAGACAGGCCACGATGGCTCGTGAGGTATTGCAGAGCTACAGGAACATGTTTGTCGGTGTAAAGTGCATTATAATCGATGAAGTGAGCATGATGGGTTCAGATATCCTGCACAAGATCAATCTACGCTTGCAAGAGATCACAGGCACGTATGATCAGCCATTCGGTGGTCTGGACATAATTTTCTGTGGTGACTTCAGACAGTTACCTCCCGTGAACTCGACACCAGTTTATAAATCTCCACGTAGTTCAGTCGGTGGCCCTGTACTGTGGCAGTCGCTGGATTATTTCCCTCTAGTGCAAGTGATGAGACAGGCTGACAAGGTGTTTGCCGCGGTACTGACAAAGATTGGCAACGGCGAGAGACTTGAACCTGGCGAGATCAAACTCATAGAGTCCCGCTTTAGAACCAAGGCATGGTGCGACGCAAACATGCCACATGCGGTCAGGATGTTTCACAAAAACAACCATGTTGACGCTTATCCGAGACATAATAAGGGCGGGCAAGGAGAATATGGCAATAGATACGATCCTAGGTTATAAGACAACGGCAGAATCGGTCAAAGCCATACAGAACCTACACAAGATGAGCGTGGCCGAAACCGGTGGACTGCCGTATTTGCTCAAACTGGCCGTACATGATAACCACTAACATTGATGTAGAGGATGGTCTCTTGAACGGCGCAATAGGTCTTCTGAAATATATCGAGCTTGTGAACGAAAAAACCGATCGTGAAAAGGAAGAGGACATCCGTTCTGCGACTAACAACGGCGATGATGCTTCTGTGGTTGCCAATATAAGACTGTGGATAGAGTTCCACAACACCGTGATCGGTCGAAAGAGACGCGTGAAAGCCATTCCTCATGTGATGTGCAAGTCAACTGTACTAAGTCGAGACTGGACGCCTATTAACACACGCATGGCCAACATATCTCTCGATGACGGGATCAAATGCAAACGAAGGTTTTCCCTGGTGCCCGCTTGTGCGTTAACCATACACAAATCACAAGGCGGGATGTTCGATGAAGTTGTCTTTCACTATGATCGTTGGCAACAGGCCCAATTGGTATATGTGGCGATGAGCCAAGTGACATCTCTGCATGGACTCTACATAACCAACCCAACAGACGATTTCAAGTTCCATCACGGCTAAGGTAGTGTAACACCCACTACCAAAGAGATACGAAACGAGTACGCAAGAATGTCCAATGCAAATCATCGTTTGCAAACTGTTACTGAACGGGTTAAACGGTTCATAGACACAGAAGCAACTTCCTGTGCCGATAATGATGGTATGGTTGAGATAATTGCGTGCAGTCTCAACACCCAGAGTTTGGTGGCACATTCTCGCGACATAACTTCTGACTAGGTGATCAGTGAATGCGATTACCTAGTCTGCAGCGAAACGTGGATGGACGAGTCTCTGCCACCGGTGAACATTGAAGGTTTTCAATGCGAGGTTCATAATAATAACAAACGCTTGTCAATGGCCGACAAATCAATCACCGTACCGCCTACGAAGCGCAAAGCCGGCGGAGTCTGCATCTACAAAAATATCCGAAGTTTAACTAATTGTAAGGTCATAACGAGAGCCGACAACAAAGTGCGTAACGACTGGGGAGATGTGGGAGACATTTGCATGGTAAGCGTGGAGTTCAAAAACCAGTTCAAGTTCTTACTTGGTTCTATATACATTCATCCGGGTGTGTCGCAGTCGTCTCTTCAGAACTTTATGTCGAAGATGCTCAACCAGTACTCGGACCCAATAAAGAAGCATATCAGAACCACGTGCTCCGACACCGATCTTACATTTACCCGCAATATCAACGTATCTTGTATGCCGTTTGTCACCTATTTCAGTTACCACAGACCTATCATAAATAAAATTGTCTTTGATGTTTAACGACGACAACAATAGAGTTGTATTCGTTGCCTCAATGAGGAAGACCAGGGATACGCTAAGGGGTTAATTTCGGTTCATTTAGAAGATTTTTACTAATAATATATTGTCATGTTTTTTTTTATTAATTAGTTGAATATTTAAGTAGCTGCATAATAAGCAGAAGATAATAAGTTCATTTTTTTTAACAATAATTATTTGGTTTTGAGTAAAACAAGAAAATGTAGATTAGTTCATTGTCCTAAAAAGGAAGAGAAAATTTTAGTTGACAATTCAAAATAAATACTTACTCGATAACTTAATTTAAAGTCATTCCATATTTTTCCGAAAAGATGTTTTTATCTCATAAAATCTTCGAATAAGGGGATGATAATTAATGATGATCAAGGGTGTAAAATGACAATAGAGGTAGGGCCTAATATTATTAAATAAAAGTGTTTATAAAATTTAAAAAAAGACAAAGTGCAAAAATTAAGTTAATATTCTTACCGATTGAATTTCGCGCCGTTGTTTTAATTTTAAAAATTGGTATTTTGAAAATGATATGCAGAAAGGGGATAGAAGACGAAACAGGCGGATGGCGACAGAGACAATGAACGATGGAGGTTGTTAAAATTGGCGTCTCTTAAATTTTGATGAAAGTTAACCTGCAATGATAAAATTTTAAATTTTGGAATGTCGCAATCACAATAAAAAAGTTAAATTTACTTACCGTTAGTAATTAGTGAACAAAGAAGAATTGTAAATTGGATTATAAACCACAAACACAAAACAGGAGCAAAATTATGGAACAAAATTATTAGCCGTTAACAACAAGATGCATGCACACGTTTAGAACTACAAACCAGTTAAAACTTAAGAACCACATGAAGAACTAACTTCCAACTTTTAAAACACAGGGTGAGACATTTATTGTGTAAATAAAATTTAAACGTTTCTTTTTAATAAAATTGCACCAACGAATTTTAATTTTTATTAAATAAAGTCATTATGTTAAATTTTTAAGAACAGAACGTTGAAAGAATTACGATTTAAATTAAAATTAAAAATTTAACAAATACGACTTCTTGTAATTCATTAATTGATCTAATGTTAGACAGAGATAAAAATATTAATTATTAATTTCATGCTAACTAAATGTTGAGGGTAAATAATATTTGCGAATTGAAAACTTAAATTAAATTATAAATCGTTCACCACATGTCTTGTTTTATTTAAAATTCACATAATAAGAGTCTCATTGCTTAAAAAAATAAAAATGTATGTACTCCAGCGAATTTTTTTGTGGTAGGTAAAATTTTTCAAATTTGGACAGCTAGGGACATAGCAATATATTGTATTAAAATTAATAGTAATAATTTATTATCGTTGACCTCTTTATTAAATTTATATTATACAAATTGTTGAGTATAGAGATCTTTTAAATCAATTTAAATTGACCGACGTTTCGAGTCTTCTTATAATTGACCCATTTTCAAGGCTAAAAATTATACAATAAAAATAAAATTATTAAAAAATTTTTAAAAATATTTTTACATGAAATTGACGAATTTTTGACAAAATAATGTCATAGTAATGATGTTATATTAATTATGTGAAAAATAAAAATAAAAACAAATAAATTATTTAGTTGGCATAAAAATACTTTTTAAAATTTTTTAAAAATTTTTACAATTAACAATATAAAAATTAAAAAGAATTTGACCAAGGATTATCATAAGGTTTTCATTATATCCAGGATGTATTTATATCCACCATGAAAAAATTGCACATCTCGTTTATTATTCATGGTATTAGAATTTATATGGATATTGATGGCCTCTTTTATTTTACGTTTCTTATCTATCTTTTCCCTAGCCAGTATTCTGATATTCTCACGTTTTATGGAATGAGAGTTTACGGTCATATGTTTGCATAAAGCAGTAAAAGTATTGTCATCTTCCTCACGGAAGAAAACGCGGGCATTTTTGATATCTCTTAAGTGTTCTTTTATGCGAATACCTAATTTCCTAGAACTCTCACCTACGTATACAGAATCACAATCCTTACAAGGGACAAGATAGATTAAACCGCTTTCATCTTCAATGGGGGTTGGATCTTTCGTTTTAGAAAAAAATCTTAAAGATTTATTGGGGCACTTAAGACCAAATTTTATAGTAGAGATAGGTTTAAAAATAGAAATTAATTTATTAGAAAGGCCTTTAATATATGTTATACTATGGAAATTTTGAAAAATTTGGGAAGAAGATGGTTTTGTAGAATTAGTTTTTATATTTGTGTTAAAAAGTGAATTTATAACGTTATTAGGAAAATTATTAGCCGAAAGAATAAGATATATAGTATTATAGTTTTTAGAATGAAATTTTGGATGAGATAGGGAGAGAACTTTATTTACAAAATTTTTTGCTACATTAAAAATTTGATGTTTAGGATGTTCGGAGAAAAAATTTAATAGCCGTCCAGAATAAGTGGGTTTATGGTACCAAGAGGTGATCAGTTTACCTTCAAGAACATCTCTAAAAATCTGAATATCTAGAAACGGAATATTTTTATCGGTTTCTATTTCCATAGTAAATTGAAGATCTTTATGGAAATTGTTAAAATGCTGAAGGATATGAGGAAGGCAGTCTTTACTAATAATGAAAAAAAGATCATCAACGTATTTTTTAATAAGTAATCTATTTAATCTTTAAGATTTTTTTCTAAAACGAAAGATCCAACCCCCATTGAAGATGAAAGCGGTTTAATCTATCTTGTCCCTTGTAAGGATTGTGATTCTGTATACGTAGGTGAGAGTTCTAGGAAATTAGGTATTCGCATAAAAGAACACTTAAGAGATATCAAAAATGCCCGCGTTTTCTTCCGTGAGGAAGATGACAATACTTTTACTGCTTTATGCAAACATATGACCGTAAACTCTCATTCCATAAAACGTGAGAATATCAGAATACTGGCTAGGGAAAAGATAGATAAGAAACGTAAAATAAAAGAGGCCATCAATATCCATATAAATTCTAATACCATGAATGATAAACGAGATGTGCAATTTTTTCATGGTGGATATAAATACATCCTGGATATAATGAAAACCTTATGATAATCCTTGGTCAAATTCTTTTTAATTTTTATATTGTTAATTGTAAAAATTTTTAAAAAATTTTAAAAAGTATTTTTATGCCAACTAAATAATTCATTTGTTTTTATTTTTATTTTTCACATAATTAATATAACATCATTACTATGACATTATTTTGTCAAAAATTCGTCAATTTCATGTAAAAATATTTTTAAAAATTTTTTAATAATTTTATTTTTATTGTATAATTTTTAGCCTTGAAAATGGGTCAATTATAAGAAGACTCGAAACGTCGGTCAATTTAAATTGATTTAAAAGATCTCTATACTCAACAATTTGTATAATATAAAATTAAAATTAATAATTAAGATTGATTTAGATTAATAATAAATTGCCACTCCAATATTTTGTGAAATTCCAATTACAGGGTTTGCAAATATTTAATATAAGTAGTGCCTTTGTATAAGATTGAAAATGATTATTCACGTTAAACCTAGTGATGGACACGAGACGAGACGAGACGAGACTTGAACTGGTCTCGTCTCGTCTTGAAGGTGTCAAGTTGGGTCTCGTCTCGAAGTCTCGTCTCGTCTCGAAAAGTCTCGTCTCGTTTGAGAAAGTCTCGTCTCGTCTCGAAAAGTCTCGTTGGTCTCGTCTGATTAAAATTGATTAAGAACTAAACGTATTATCATTATATATATAAATTTTGAGATTTATTTTTATTTTCAGTTCAAGCCATTTTAAATTATTTTGGAATATAAATAAAATAATAACGAACTTTCGGTGATACTAAAAACATTTATTAAAATAAATTTAAGAATATTCCACACAGGCCCGTAACCAGGATTTCATTTCAACAATAATTTTTATTATTACAAATTTTCAATTTTTAAAATTTTTTTTGTAAAATTAACTCATTTTATTATTTAATTTATTTTTTTTTAAACAAACATTAAATTTTTTTTCTTTTCTTTTCATTACATAAAAAAGTTCTTCGTTCGCTAATTTTTTTTATATTTAAACTAACGCGTTAGACCGCTTAGCCAAATAATTATTACAAATATTGTGGGAAATTCCATAAATAAATTATAAATAAAGTTTAAGAATGGTTTAAGCTTTATTGTTAACAGCTATTATGTTTACCGTTACATGGTTTTTATATTACATCAATTCTATGGCTTCCAAGTAAAAAGGGATAAGTAGGGTCGACGTATAAGCCGACAAGGTAAATAACAATAAATTACGGAAAATAAATTTGGAAAAAAAATTTTTCCCACTTCAAAATAAATCTATTTACCTTTTTATTTTCAAAATTCAAATTTACTTTCAGTTTTTTTAACCCGTGCCCTCAGGTGCTTTCCCCCCCCTCCGATTACGGGTCTGATTCCACATAAATCTTCATAAACAAATAATAGAATTAGTAATATTAAGTAATTATGAACAATTAGTATGCAATTTTCGTTAGGGATATTAAACTACGTGCCGATTCGTTGTTTAAATGATTTTGATGTTTTCTAATTATTATTAGGGCTGCTTTAGAAAATAATCTTTCAAAAGAAACAAAAATTGCCGATGTACTGCACAAATCTCGAACCATTTTTGATAAAATTGGGAACTTCTGTTCATTTTCTTTCCCCCATGTTAATTTAAATTAATTATTTCTTTATTTTTTATATTTTTTATGATAACGAAATTTTGAGGCCCTCAGCGGCTGAGTACGCCCCTGCACTTGATGGCTCAATTGAGTCCGAAAATGCTTGGGTTTCGTCTGCCGTTAAGGAGTTTATTTGTGCAGTTTTTCCTGTGCTTTCCCCCTCTTGTAAGGTAGGATTTTCCGTTAAATCGGATGATACATCCATACACAAGATGGGGGTTACAGTGCGTACAGCCGTAGTGGCTTTGTTTTCCTTGTTTTGAGGTGTGCTGTCGGCCGACATGGCGGGTTCGACGGCGTCCCCTTGAGGGCTACTGGAGACCGGACTAGCCGGACTTACCTTATTTACGATGTCGCGCCCCTGGGCGCGAAGATTGAAGAGATGCCAGTACAGCATTGTAGCTTTTGTTGCTACCAATCTATATTGCAGCATCCTCCCTTCCTCGACCCAGCCGCGCGTCTTTTCGTCGTCGGGACAGGGTTGTAAAAAAACATGTTTTTTTTAAATAAAACAAAACAAACGTTTTTTTTATGTTTAAAATAGTTTTTTATGTTTAAAACAGTTTTTTATTACTTTAGAAAAAAAACATGTTTTTAACAGGAAAACATGTTTAAACAATGTTTAACACTAAAACAAAATTTGTGCTCTCATCTATGTATAAGCTCTAGACTACTATTAATTATTATATTATAAGTTAATAAAAGTTAATAGTAATAATTATAGTCGACAGAAATAAAGAAATTAAATAATTATAATAATAATTATACAAAACATATGGTTGCGGCCGTATTGGAGGTACAATCTTAGTACAAACAAAAGTACAACTACAAAAAAACAAAGTTTTTAAATTTTTTGTTTTTGTCTTACCACAATATATTTATAATATACGGATATATAATATAGATCCTACTCATTTTGTTTATAGGGTTCAAGGGTTGTCAGGTTTTGCAAAACCTCCTAGTGACGTCACTGGGTTTTTAAAAATTCATTTTGGGCAATAATTCTTCAATTTTTGAAGTAGATTGAAGAAAACACTAAAAATTTTGTTTGCAAATTTTAAATAAATTATTTATAATCATAAAAAAAATTGAAAAATGTAAAAAAAAACATTTTTTAAACTTACACAGAATTAAACACCCGTTTTAAACGCATTTAAAACATGTTTTACACAAAATGTTGTTTTAAAAGAATTTTGTTTTAAACATGTTTAAAACACCTTGTTTAAAACAAAACGTTTTAAACATTACAACCCTGTGTCGGGAATTAATGCTAAGCTTGGATGTCCAGCTATCATCAATTCCACTTCTTCGAATTTTACATCCTCGAAGTCCACCCCGGACTTCGAGGATGTAAAATTCGAGGATGTAGAATTCTTCAAATTTCTCCATCTTTTGGGTGTTCTAGGGAGCCATTGCTCTTAAACCGAATGACCCAAAAGATTTGTGCAGTTAAGTCACTAACAATTTACATTTAATTTTCACTGACCAGATGATAATTAATATATATGCACTGACAAGGTCAACTGGTAGCATAGCCATCTTTATTTTATTATAAATATGGCTATATGGTAAATATGGTAAATAAAGATGGCTATGCCAGTAGGCGTGTTTTAAAGTAGATTTCAGAATAACGCCATCTATCCGTGTGGTCGTCTAATAAATTATACTATTTCATTTTCTGCCACTAAGTTTCAACACACTGCACTGGTTCAAACACAGTGTGGCCAGATTTCTCGAAGCCGAGTCGCCAACCTGTTCGTCATTTATCGCCCAAAATCGCAACTTTAACCTATAACCTCACAAATAGATACTACGCGCAAAAAAAGTCGTTCATATTTAAAAAAAAATTTTTATTACAAGTTTGCCAAAGCTAACCCGTCATCAATACAATCATCGTTAGAAGAATCTTCATCATTATTTTTTAATGAATACAATATATTCGAATTGAATCTTGAAAACATTTCTGCTGTTGGCTTGTACCCCGATAAATCCTACCTTTAAAAAAAATTATTTAAAACGTACCTGGGATCACAGGGCTCATGGGATTTTTGTAACTTAAAAAAAATGGGTACAAAAATATTCCCTGGTCTAGCTCAGTGGCTCACCTGTCGAAAATGTTGACAATGAGGGCGCCAAGTAATTATAGAATAAGTCACCAGGTGAGATTAGGTAATTACTACCTCAAAATTAATCAAAATTAGATAAAAAAAGATTATAGTAACCGAACGTAAACTGCATAGAGATAAAAATTCAGTCGGTACGCAAAATGTTAATAAATACTGAATTGCACATAAATAATCATTTACTTCGGTAGTTATATTTAAATAAAAAAATAATTGTCGTACCTACCACGAAGAATTGCAATTCCTTTATGATAAGATCACCACACCTAGACAGGGTGTGCCCGGGTAACTTTAATTTTAATAAGATCCGAAATTTTGCGTAACGCTTCACAACTAAAATTTAAATCACGTTTCGGATTACTTCCCAAATCAAATTAATTAAAAAAATTATTCTCTCCTGAATCAACAACTTCAAATATACCAAATTTACTACCTCTAACTCGGTAACATCAATGACAATGAAAATTTACAAAATTATCAAACAATCACACGAACATAAATTGATTATTCTTCCTTCTTGACGTCAAAATTAATCTTCCCAGTCTTAATAGAAATTAACGGATGACCAACGATAAAACGGTTCAACAAATAAAATCTCTCGGAAATTCGAAAACGTTATCAAGTAATTTCAAAATTTCAGGTAGATGGGTTTATAAAGATAACCAAAATAAAGTAAAACTAAAACGTCTGACCTTTGGATGAGATGTTGGGGTCCTATGGTCGTTTGATTTTGATTCCAAATATTCCCTCTTTGAATCCCTTCTGGTAACAATATTTACAAGAGGATGAACCAATCTTTCCGGAAAAACTTCAGCAAACGGTATTTCTTCCAGGAAAGTTGCCAGGTGTGCTCGTAAAGGTGCAAGTAAAGATAAAAACCCAAAATTTGCAGTCTTCCAGAATGGAAGCACAACAAGCCACACAGAGGCTATTGATGACCAAAAAAAATCTTCGTGGGAACAACAGGTAATCTACTAAGACCAACTCACTAGGCTTTCGACGTTACTTAAAAATTTTCTCTTCCAAACTCTTCACAATAATCAGACAGGACAAAATATATACAAAACTAATTAATTGGACGACACAGAAGGTAATTATTTACAACATATCAAAAATTAACTAAAAATTACGTTCACCCATATTAATACCAAAATTAAGATCCTTATCCGCCACCTTTTTCCTGTGTGACGGCGATAACTCTCTACAAAAATTCAAAATAAATACAGGCATTGCCATCTATATCTATAGCACAACCAAGAATAAATAATAATGAAAATTCCTGCAGAATAAACCACCCTACAGAAATTTCACGTAACAGGCTCGAACGTTTTGCAGCAAATTTTATTAACGAAAAAGTAATACCGAATTGTCATTATTGAATTTAACAAATCCAAAGCGATTTTGTTTCTTAATTTACATTTCACTAAATTCATAATGGAAAATGTTCGCTCTACCACTGCATTAGAGGATGGCAGACTTTAAAAGAGAAAATGCTAATATTAGGGAAAGATCTTCAAAAATAAGTTTACCTGCTGCATTTTTTAGCGTCCTAACTTTTTTCCAAAAAGTAATACCATCGTCAGGAATGTTTCCACCAAATATCTCTTCCCAATTAATGTTCAATAAATTTCGATATTGAGTTTCGATGTCTGACAGTTTCTCGCCATTTGCAAATGTTAAGGGTAATTCTTGAAATTTTGATCTTTTCTGATTCAAGATAATAGCTGGACTGAAATGTCTTACTTGGCGAAAAATATCCAAACGAGTAGGCATTCTCTTAATGAGTTCTTTCAAGAGTTCTTTTATAAACTGGATACATTTGTTCTTTATATCAATTGTTACGAAAAGTTGATTTCCGTAACTAGAAGTATTTTAAAGAAAATAAAATAATTTTAGTTTCGGCAAAGTCTACTTTGATGTAAACAAACCAAAAGTTAAATATAATACTTTTACCCTGGTGCAGGAAAGGGAGGCGACTTCTTAATGTGTTCGGTATCGATTCTGCTGGTTCTCAATCATTTTGGATCATTAGAAATAATCATAAAGTATAGGAAGGTGACAATTTCTTGTGATGTTTGCGCTATATTTCTAGAAATCTACTTTGATGCTAAACACCGTGTTGTGTTGTTAGACAAATAAAACTAAACATATTTATTATGTATTTATTTATTTGAAAAATTCAGATCGATCGCACGCAAAAAAGTTTACTCATTTGACAAACTTGATTTTTGTTTATAAAATTTGTGAATTAAAAACAAAAGACAAGTTGACATAGGTTAAATCAATAGTAAATCAAGAGGTTAAATTAAATGATAAATTTAAATTTATCCGTCTTTTCTAATACGCGAGTAAATTTTTAACTGTCTTTTATAAATTGTAATCCAGGCACTTAAATATAATATTTCTTATTAATTTGACAGATGTGTAAATAAATTGAGTTCAAAAATTTGGTAATAGATGTCACTTCAAATAGTAGTTTATTCTTTGCTCTAATTGGTCTAATCTGTGTGAGAATAATTATTCTCGCACCGATATCGGTGTGAGAATAAAAAAAAGAAAGAATGTAGATATTCTGTATTTAAAAATAGAATCAGAATGCCCACATTCTATGATAGTCGTATAGAAAGCTATCGGATATCTTTCTCGAATAATATACTCATTAAGCCTTTTTGGATCAAGACAGTTCAGTTACCCGAGTTATTATACCCTGTTTTTCTAATAAATCAAGCGCATTTTTAATGGCTCTTTTAATTTTTCGGCAATTCTCCGAATAGGATTTACTATAGGAACTGCATTTTCCTTTAGTTTAATTTTATATTTACCTATTTTACCTAAGCCCGTAAAAATTTCGTGGTTATAAGTTATGAAGACTTCTTTTGAGTCTTCCATAGATATTTTATCTACCCGTTTTAATAACCCAAATCTTATGCAATCTTGCAACCCTAACAACGGCGTCGCATTGGTATTTATTACCATAAATTTGCATGTAAATTCTTTGTTTTGTATTTTACAAACACAACTTATTTCTCCCTCCGGTTTCATTTTATCACCACTGTATGAAGTGAGTATTACGTTTTTTGGCTTCAACTCAAGATTGTTACCCTTATCTAATTATCTAATTACATTAGTTTCTGCCCCGGAATCTAATTTGAATTCTACCTGAGTATTACAAATTTCTACATTTTGTAACCATTTTTTCTCATTTAGGTTACTGAAAGAACTAACTTGAACATTTTTTATGTTTTCTTTATTAATTACCCCTATTGATCCTAAATAAAATTCACTGTCACTACTGTCATTTTGGTCTTTTTCTACTTGGTGCACTTTTTTACTATATCTACTAACAATTTCTTTGCGTTTAGCTCTTTGCTCACACATTTTCGCGAAGTGATGTTTAGCGTTACAATTTAAACATGACTTACCGAATGCAGGGCAGTTTCCGTATCCGTGTTTGTTACCACATTTTCGACACTTGTTCTTCTTTTCTTCTTGTGCTGAGCTTGATTGTTGTTTTGGTCTTCTTTTTTCAAAATTCGATTTTAGTCCATGCACACTTGTTTCTCCTTTTTCTTGTAGGGTTTTCATCTGCTCTTTTCCAGCTTCTGCTGCACGACACTGATTTATTGCCGTATTTAGTGATAAGTCTGGCACTCGCAGTAGCCGTTCTTGTAAACTTGCATCATTAATTCCAATCACAATTCTGTCTCGGACCATTCTTTCTTCTTGTTCACCAAATTCACACAATTTTGCTTGTACTCTTAACTCGGTGACAAAATGATCAAATTTTTCTCCATCTTTTTGTGATCTACCAAAAAATTTAAAACTCTCGAATATTACATTTTTTCGCGGAATGCAATATGTTTCAAACGCTGCCAGTACTTCACTATACGTTTTTCTTTGTGTTTCACTTAACTTTAATGTTTGATAAACATCCAAAGCTTCTTCGCCAGCTACGTTGAGGAATATAGCAATTTTTACTTCGTCCTCTTTTTCGATGTAACCGCTCGCTTTCATATAAATTTCAAACTGTTGCTTGAATTTTGCCCAGTTAGTTCCATTTTCCAAAACAAGCTTTTTAGGAGCTTTCAGATTGAAATCCATTTTGTAATGTTTTATTGAAATTTGCAAATGTTTATCAACTTTAAGATCTTTTCACTTGTTTTACACTTTTTGTAAAAGTTACTCAACTTGTGAAATTTTTTCACATTTAGTTTTACACTTTTTGTAAAAATGTATTAACACTTGACACCGGGTAATATTTTTAACACCTGTCAACAGTACTATTTTAACACCAAGTGAAACTTTTTAACACCTAGCACCAGGTAATATTTTTTAATACCTGTTTATAGTAATTTGTTTAACACCAAGTGAAATTTTTTAACACCTGACACCAGGTAATATTTTTTAATACCTGTCTATAGTAATTTGTTTAACACCAAGTAAAATTTTTTAACACCCGACACCATGTTGTGTTGTTAGACAAATAAAACTAAACATATTTATTATGTATTTATTTGAACTAATAACTGAGTACTACAATGTTCTGATGTTCTTGAGGTACTGGGATTATATTAGCTTGTGGTTATAGTAGTTAAGTGTTCTTGTATTACGTCATGATTTAATAACTTTTTATTTGTGACATATGCAACACACCGAAAATTAAATATGATACTTTCATAGTATAGTAAAGACCGGCGGATGCTCCCGCCTGACCTCGATCATTTCTGACTGCTAGAAGTGGTCGGAAAGTACTATATAAGGGTGACAATTTGAATAGACAATGAATAGTTTAGTAGTCGAGAATTAATAGTAGATATAAACAATAAAAATTGTAGTAAAGTGCGCGTTAGTGTAATTAGTAAAGAAAAGTGAGGTCCTGGATATATTTTGGATCTTCATTAACTCCTTTAAATAATCAACAACACCACGTTTTATGAATAGTGATAAGAATGTGATAAGCAATTAAGAGTGAGCTAATTGATTTAAAACGAGGGGCCGCTAGCTTTGGAATTAGTTGTACAAATAAGTGGAATTTAATCGGAATTATTGGAATTAAAATGGAATTACTGGAATTATTGGAATTTGTTGGGAATTACTGGAATTATTGGAATTTATTGGGAATTAAAATTGGAATTACTGGAATTAAAATGGAATTATTAGAATTAATGTGGAATTATCGGAATTACCGGAATTAGTGTGAAATTATTGGAATTACTGAGGAATTATCGGAATTACTTTAGAATTATGATTTTATTGGTGTTAAATCATATTTACTAGTTGTTAAATTATATTCTCCAGTTTTTGTTATTGTTAATTTTTATTACATTTTGGTATACGCATGCACACGTTTTATAGCTTAAAATAGTTAAGTTCCATTTTTCAACAGTCTGTAGAAATCATTGAAACCATATTAACATTCGTATTAAAGGCGACATTATTGTATTTCATTTAGTGTAATAGTAATAAACAACGATAGTTTTAAAACAAGTCGTTTTATTGCAATATTTTTGGTCCTTCGAGCCGGATGTAATATCGAAAAATCGGTAGTGCAAAAACTAAAAATCGTGAAGCAATTAGCTCAACTAATGCAGCAATTGCTGATGAAGGCATCTTTGTAATTCGTGAATGCAACTACAAGATCCAACAAGCCAACAACTCACAATACATTAATGTCCATTGCTGGAACCAGTCGTCCAAAAAGGCACAGTCAAAAAGGTGAAGATTCTGAATAAAACACGTGAGTCTCCTTTGTTTCCTTTTACTCCTAATTATAAATCATTGTCTCAATTTGGGCGATTTAATTTCAATATCTTTTAATATCAACATCGCGTCATTTTAAATTTATTACAGATTCTAAAAAGTTCAAAAATTCGTAAAATTCGTATTTTTTAAAATGGCAGAAAATTCAATAACAGAATTAAAACGCCAACGCGGCACATTAAAAGCTCGATTAACTTTCTTTAAAAATTTCATTAATGCAAAATTCACGGAAGTTAATAATGAAAACACGGAAGTCTTTATTCAACTCGAAGATAGACTTAAAAAAATTCAAATTCTGTTTAATGATTTCGAAAATATTCAAGATCAAATTGATCGTAAAACTAAAGCAAAAGAATTAGACAAAGAAATCGAAGAACGTCAATCATTTGAAAATGCATTTTATAATATCACTGCCAAGGCGCAGACTCTTATAAAAAATCGTAATCAAACAACGCGTGTAGAAAACTCAGAAAATGAAAATCGGGGTAGTTCAGCTGACTCAAATCAGCACAATGTCTTAATATCAAATCTTAACTCAAAAATACGTTTACCTAAAATCGAACTTCCTAAATTTTCTAGGGACTATCAGACGTGGATTGAATATCGGGATACATTTCAATCTTTAATTCACGAAAACACGCAAATCGGGGAAATTCAAAAATTTCATTATTTACGCGCATCGCTTGAAGGCAATGCTAAACAAATTATACATTCGTTAGAATTTTCTAGTACAAATTATCAAATTGGATGGGAACTTTTATGTGAACGCTATAACAATAAACGTTTATTAGTTCATAACCACATAAAAGCAATTTATGACATCTCGAATATTAACCACGAATCATCGTCAGAAATACGTAAACTTATAGATACAATGAATAAACATATGCGGGCATTAAAAAATCTCGGTCAACCAACGGATCATTGGGATACCTTAATAATTTATAGTCTTGCGGGGAAACTAGATCGAAATTCAATAAAAGAGTGGGAAAAAGATAAAGGTGCAAATGAATTGCCATCCTTAAATGATTTTAAGGAATTCATGAAGTCAAAAGCGGATCTCTTAGAGACAATTGAACTTAATCAAAAATCAACTAAAAACAAAGAACACAATAATTTTCAATCAAAAACAAAATCATTTGTCACTACTAATTTTATAAAATGCAACATATGCCATGGAGAGCATAGAATATCCGATTGCGAAAATTTTATAAAATTATCGATAAATGATAGAATTTCAAAAATAAAATCTTTACGTCATTGTTTGAATTGTCTAAAAGCAAATCATACTAGTACAAATTGTAACGCGGGAACTTGCCGAAAATGTGGTCGTAAACATCACACTTTATTACCCTATCAATTTTATGTTAAAAACGATAATTCTACACAAGAAACAAATACAAGTCAACGAATTGAAACTGTGAATAAATCACAAGAGGCGCCAACAATTTCAATGTCAAATCGATTTACAAAAATTAAAATTCAATATTCGAATGAAATTTTACTATCGACAGCGCTCGTCTTTGTAAAAGATTCTTGTGGAAATTTTCAAACGTGTAGAGCATTGCTAGATTCCGCGTCAATGTCCAATTTTATAACGGCATCGTGTTGCGAAAAATTAGGTCTAGAAAAAACAAATTTCAATATGTCAGTTATTGGAATTTCGCAAACTTCATCGAGCGTAAAGGAACGTTGTTCTATTCAAATAAAATCAAAACAAAGTAATTACAAAACTTCAATATTTTGTTTAATAGTTCCTGAAATTTCAGACTTAATTCCAATGCAAAATATCGACCCCTCTTTAATAAACATTCCTGCAAACATCAATCTTGCAGACCCCGAATTTTATAAACCACAATCGATTGATATTTTACTGGGAGCTAGTATTTTTTGGAATTTAATCCAAGTCGGTAAAATAAATCTAGGTACAGAAATGCCTGTATTACAAAATACTTCTTTAGGTTGGATAATTTCTGGTACAGCCCCAATAAATATTACAGAAAATAAGACTATATGTAATCTTGCCGTAAAAGATATTCAAGATCAGCTTGCCAAATTTTGGTTAATAGAAGAACCACACGTAAATGCTAAAATCGAGTCTAACGAAGACAAATTATGTAAGGCTATTTTGATAAAAAAATATTCGGCGTGATGCTACCGGACGGTTTGAAGTTACAATACCGTTTAAAGAATCCATTAATAAATTAGGGGATTCTAAGCAAATTGCATTAAAACACTTCTATTCATTAGAATATAAACTTTTAAAAAATCGGCAATTGCGAATAGTTTATACTGCAAATTCATGTTAGAATACGAAAAAGCGGGATACATGTCTAAATTAGCAGTTCCCCAAAACGATGCAATTTCCTACTACCTGCCTCATCATGGAGTGATTAAGCAGGATAGTACAAGCACTCCATTAAGGGTAGTCTTTGACGGTTCCTCTCCTTCAGATAGCGGAATATCTCTAAATCAATTGCAATACGTTGGTGCACAAAATATTCAAAATGATGTATGGTCAATTTTACTACGATTTCGTAAGCACAACGTAATAATATCCGGAGATATTTCCAAGATGTTTTTACAAATAAAAATTCAAAAACAACCACAAAATTTGTTACGCATATTGTGGAGACCAGACCCCTCGGAAGAAATAGCTACCTATACTTTAAATACGGTAACATTTGGTTTAACATCGAGTCCATTTCTAGCCGTTCGGTGCCTGAAACAATTAGCATTAGAATGCAAAAAACGAATAAAAAAGCGTCCCATGTTATTACGCGTGATTTTTATATGGACGATATGCTAAGCGGAACGCAATCAAAAATCGAATCAATGAAATTATCTAAAGAAATTTATAATATTTTAAATTCAGCCGGGTTTGAATTACAAAAATGGACATCGAATTCTCCGGACGTGTTAAATTTCGTGCAAAATTTAAATCCAAATAAAAATTCTAAATTCAATAATATTAAGACATTCGGAGAAGAAACTCAAACAAAAACCTTGGGATTGTACTGGAATTGCGATAAAGATTCTTTAATGTTCAAGGTCGGTAATTTTGAAAGTTCACATACGATTTCAAAAAGAACAATTCTTTCTAACATCGCTCAAATCTTCGACCCTTTAGGATTAATAAGTCCAAGCATCGTTATCGCAAAAATATTTCTTCAGGATCTTTGGTTATTAAAAATTTCATGGGATGACCAAATTCCTAATGACTTACAATCTCAATGGTTACATTTCAGGCGAGAACTACCTATTTTAAATTCGTTGGAAATACCAAGACAGGTAGTTTGCGAAAATCATGTAAAATTAGAATTACATGGTTTCGCCGATGCGAGTTGCAAAGCTTATGGCGCTGTAATTTACATTCGTAGTATCAAATACATTAAACTAATAATACGTACAACTTCGCGAGTTGTCAAGCATTTTTTGGGTATCAGGCTCTTTCGCGCCACCTACCATGCGAGTTGGAAGGTTGGAACTTATCGTTCTCTCTCTAACTCATTGGCCTATAGGTTTTGCGGTAAATATCTAGTGACCACGATCAAGTGACTGTATATTTGTTTTAATTAAAACTTCAATTTTCCGTTGTAAATGACGTGACGTTTTGAAATGAGCTTTAAAATCGCAACTTCAGAAAAAGAATGCTAAGAAAAATTAAAAGTGCAGTTTTAATTACCGTGAGAAAGTTTTTGTAAATTAATGTTTTTAGTGCGAATTTAAAAAATTTGTTTCTAAAAATGACTTGCTACATCCACTTTGTTGTTTTGTAATTATACTTTGTAATTATTACAGCTGGACACAGCACATATTGCACCAACTTTATTTGACATTTCATAAAATTTAATTCGAATAAAATTATCTGTTTATTCCTTTCAGTCAAATTCAATTAAGTTATAAACAGTGACAGTGACATAATATTATGTAATTAGCATGCATTTGAGCGCATTTAAGTAATATCAGTACCAACTCGGCTTGGAGGTGGCGCCACTTATGAATATTCCCTCAATTTGGCGAAGTTGTACGTATTATTAGTTTAATGTATTTGGTAGTATAGATAAAAATGGAAATATTCATGTACATTTATTATGTTCTAAAAGTAAGGTCGCTCCCATTAAAATTTTAACGACACCGAAACTTGAACTTTGTGGTGCCTTAGGTTTAGCACAACTTACAAATAAAGTACTGACTAATTTTGATATAAAATTCGATGAAAAAATCTTCTAATCAATTTCAAATATTCGTGGCCAATCGAATTTCACAAATTCAATCTTTAACATCGAATAATAATTGGCATTATATTAAAACGACAGAAAATCCAGCTGATTTGGTTTCTCGTGAAATTTTTCCAAGTAAATTAATCAAAAATAATTTATGGTTTCATGGACCAAATTGGCTAAATGAAGATCGAAAATTATGGCCTAAACTTTCTTTTCAATTAGACCATGACCTTCCAGAAAGAAAACAACTCTTCCGGTAGTCGAAAATCAACCTTTTACTGCATTTCAAAAATATTCTAATTTTACAAAATTAAATCGAGTTTGTGCGTATGTTCTACGCTTTATTAATAATTCAAAAAATCGTAAAAATTCATTTCAAGGTTCTCTTACTGCTAGTGAACTAAATCAAGCCATAAAACATCTAGTAAAAATTTCTCAACGAAAAAGCTTTAAAACTGAATTAACCCAACTCGTTAAAACAAAATCGTTAAATAAATCTTCAAATCTTCAAAAACTTAATCCTTTTTTAGATTCTGAAGGAATTATTCGAGTGGATGGGTGCTTGCATTTATCAAATTTATCTTACAATCGAAAACACCCAATGATGCTTTCATCAAAACATTACATAACAAGATTGTTATTCAAAGGTGAGCATCTGCGGCTTATGCATGCCGGCCCTCGTCTATTGCTTTCTTCAATAAGGGAAAGATTTTGGCCAATTTCTGGAACGAATTTGGCCAAACAAACTGTACACTCTTGTATAAAATGTTTTAAAGCCAAACCTAACATAATTACGCCAATAATGGGAGTACTACCAGAAAGTCGAGTTGTACCTCAACCACCGTTTTTTATAACTGGATGTGATTACGCTGGACGAATCTTAATAAAACAAATAAAATCGAATCGCGGTCGTAATCTATCAGATCTAAAGGGTTACATTGCTGTATTTGTATGTTTTACTACTCGTGCAATACATTTAGAACTCATTACAATTTTAACAACGGAAGCTTTCATAGCAATGTTTCGACGATTTGTAGCGCGTCGCGGTAGACCCCAGAAGGTTTTTTCAGATAACGGTCGTAATTTTGTAGGTGCTCGGACTGAGTGAATTGAATTACAAAATTTTCTAAAAAACAACAAAAAAGAACTTAAAAATCATTTTTCAAATGATGGTGTTGAATTGTTTTTTATACCACCACATGCACCTCACTTTGGTGGTATATGGGAAGCCGAAGTAAAGGCTTCTAAATTTCATTTAAAACGAGCTAAAGGTACTTCAAAATTATTATTTGAGGATATGATAACACTGCTTGCTCAAATTGAGGCAATTTTAAATTCCAGACCCTTAGTTCCTTTGTTATCAGATCCTTCCGATTTTGAACCCTTAACCCCAGCTCACTTTCTAATAGGAAGAAGTTTAACATCGTTACCTGATCCAAACCTATTGGAAGTACCGGAAAATAGGCTTTCCAGATTTCAAAAAATTCAACAAATTCATCAAATATTTTGGCGTCGTTGGACGACCGAATTTTTACAAGAGCTTCAACATCGCGTAAAATGGAAAACCAATCAGCAAAATCTAAAGATCAACAGCTTGGTTCTATTAAAGAACGACCAATCGCCTCCTCTATATTGGAAATTGGGGAGAATAGAAATTCTACATCCGGGTCCAGATGGAATCGCGCGAGTAGCAACTATCCGCACCTCAACTGGAATTACAAAAAGGGCTTTCTCCAAGATTTGTCCGCTTCCATTAGATGATGTGCTAGTGTAAGTGAAAATGTGCGGTAAAAGAATGAAATCCATCAAGTTTTCTTTTCATATACTATATTATGTACATGTATTTACTCTCTAAATGCTTATTTTATAATTTCAATTACTTTTCTAGCCCCTTTATGTAATTTACGCCTAAAACACTATTATTATATTTCTTTTGAAAGAGATTCTTTCAAGGCGGGGGGCATGTTAAATCATATTTACTAGTTGTTAAATTATATTTTCCAGTTTTTGTTATTGTTTATTTTTATTACATTTTGGTATACGCATGCACACGTTTTATAGCTTAAAATAGTTAAGTTCCATTTTTCAACAGTCTGTAGAAATCATTGAAACCAGCAACACATATTAACATTCGTATTAAAGGCAACATTATTGTATTTTATTTAGTGTAATAGTAATAAACAACGATAGTTTTAAAACAAGTCGTTTTATTGCAACAATTGGTACGCCACTGAACTGATCAACATTGTGTTTTTGAGCTCCGATATTAAATCCAATAATTGGACAATACCGAGCACAGAAAATCAGAAAAGTAAATTGTGATCAAGGACTAAAGGGAGGAGATATTTGGAAAGGATAAAATCAGGAATTTTGTGTACATTCAGGTGAAGAAGGTTCATGCCAGTTAATGCGAAAGGTTGACTTGTGAACTATATTTGGCGCCGGATGCGAGTACGGCAGTTACTATAGGCAACACAAACAGCATAACAGTACGAAATACATAACCCATATAATAATTAATAATAAATGAGCGACAAAGAAAGATTAATCCAGCAGCAACAAAAAGATAACGCACGCCAAAGATCGGGCAGTGTGGGCAATCTAGACGAATATATTAAAAGATCGCAATCCAGAGAAGAAATAGAAGTGGATAGAGATATTTTCAAGAGAAGCAAAAGAACGGGTAGAACACCGACTAGGCAAACTAAGAATACTGTGGAGTAACTGAAAATTGAAGCTGTAGAAATGGAAGAGGTTAAAAAGTTCATGGAAACTATAAGTATCGACATAAAACAAATGAGAGTCGAAAATGCTGAGTTAAAACAAAAGATCAGAGAGAACACGAAAATAATGAAGTAGCAAATAGAGGTCCAAACAGAAGAGATAAAAATGTTGAGAGAATATATGAAAAAGTTAAAGAACGATTGGAACCAAGATAAACTCCTAAAGGAAAAGAAAATCAAAGCACTTGAGAACAAGCTAGATGCAACTGAATATAGAATGGAGCTTCAAGAGGGAGAAAAGAGAAAGAAGAACAAATTGGTCATGACTGGAATGAAGTCAAATGAATACGAAAAAATCTCCTTAGAAGAAAAAATTTAAAAATTTATAAAGGAAAGCCTAGATGTGGAAGTGAAAGTAATAGCAGCATACAAGATAGGAGACAAGAGGAATGTGGTCGAAATAGAAAGCTGGGGAAAAAAATTGGAAATCATGAAGAACAAGTTTAAGCTGAATCGACTACCCGGAGAAAAGATATACATGGATAATGATTTGACGGTCACAGAAAGAAAAATTCAGGCACAAATAAGAGAACAAGCAAAAGAGTTAAAGAAAGCTGGAAAGAACGTCAAAGTAGGCTATCAAAAGCTGATATACGACAATAAAGTACTAAGATGGAAGAGAGAAGATGGATGCCTAAGAGAAGAGGCTATGTTCGGCGACATAGCTGTATGGTTTAACTAGTGATGGACACGAGACGAGACCGCTTTTTAAAAGCGAGACGAGACTCGAGACGAGACCATGAAAAGTCCGAGACGAGACGAGACTGATAAAAAAAAGTCTCGTCTCGTCTCGAATAATGAGACATTATTTTTTTAATTTTGCATAATGGGAGAATGGGACGTTGTTTTACTAAAAACTAACAAAAATATTAATTTAACTAAATACCTACTTTTTTATTAGAAACTGATTTACCGGTGCGCGTAGTACTCAGCCGCCAAGGAGAAATTTGATTTTTTCCGACATTCTCCACAAATTCGTCATCACCGCCTGATTCCACCGATGAAGTTCCAATGGAAACGACGTCACTTGACAGAGTGATCATCTGTCCGAAACGTCATTGCAGTGCCGCCAGTGATGACGAATCGGCACTCGAGAACAGCTCAGAAGGGGGGGACAGAACTGTGTTGCCACGCCGTAAGGCAAGCAAATAGTTCGTCTCATAAATACAAAGGAAGCATCAGTGGCAGCGGAGACCACATCGCTCCTCGATATTACCAACCCCCCCTTCCGAAACTTAAACTCTCGGTAAACGCACTAGACGCCGCGAAATCTGAAACCGCGCCACTCGCGATTCTCTCGGCTACTCCCCCCCCCCTCAGGAGGGGAACCAGCCAAAACTAAGAGCAAGGGCAAGGGGAAGAAGGTAAAGGCGAACCCCCCCCCCTTCAGGGGAGGTATTAGCCGTGCCTTCGAAAACCGTGTTTTCGTAAGACGCAAAAATAAATTGCAATTTCACTACAGAGTCTATAGCCGGCCCCTCAGGCATAAATAGACTCCTCGCACACGGGTCGACGTCGCGAAAAGTTAATACGCCACAACCCACATCTACAAAGCCACCAGCAATTACGCAGCTGGTGGTAGTAGATAAAGCTAAGTGGGCCGACCTCGCTGGGGCGATGTCGGACAAACGCATTAACTTCACGAAAGCCAGGGACACCATAGAGGGACTGGTGATCTCCCCTTGCACGGAAGGCGACTTCCGTAAGCTTGCGCACCTCCTCAAGGAGCGCAAGTATAAACACTTTGTTTATAAGGGGGCGGAAACAAAGCCACTGCGGGTAGTCCGGCGAGGAATACCCAAGGAGATTCCAACCTCCGCAATCAAGGGTGACCTTGAGCGCAGTGGCTTTGACGTACTGGAGGTCTCACAGATGGTACAGGGGATGGCGCGTACCCCCCTACCACTATTCACGATTAAGATGACCAGGTGCGCAAAAAGCAAGCAGATTTATAAGCTCAAAGAAGTTGTGCAGCTCTCTGCACACTTCGAGCCCCCGAACGAGCGGCGCATGCCGTTCCAGTGTTATAAATGCCAACGTTTTGGCCACACACAAACGGGGTGCGAATCGGCAATAAAATGTCACCGGTGTGGGGACAGTCATAAAGCTGCCCAATGCCCGAAGCCGCCCTCCGCTCCGGCGAAATGCGCCAATTGCGGGGGTCCACACCCGGCTTACTTTGTAGGTTGCCCCAGCAACCCCTGGGCTAATAGGAGAACCGGCCCTTCAGGCAGAATTCTCCCCCTCCCTAACAACGGCCTACCCGAACCTCAAACCGGATCAAGCCTCACAGGCATGGGCCACCCCCCAAATGGGTTGGACCATGTTTCCCTAGCCAATGCGCTGATGCAGCAGGCTACCGAACTGCTTAAGCAGTACGGACAAGCTGCGTCGGGACGTGCTAGGAAACCGCGCTCAAAAAATATGAAGGGGGCCGCGCCCCCCTCCCTACTTCATCTCGGCCTGTAAAAGTCTAAATGTCTAGACAGCCACTTCTAAGACCGCGCTCTCTGCAAATCGCCTTCTGGAACGCAAACGGGTTGAGAAGACAGAGAAATCTCCTCGGAGATTTCGCCGCTAGATACAACCTGGATGTTATTATGATAGGCGAAACGCACTTCAAAGGGAGCCATACTACCAATATTAAGATTCCGAATTATGTTCTCTACAGGAATGACAGAGAGGCCGGCCGATTTGGGGGGACAGCCATCTATGTCAAGTCCTGCATTGAACATCATCAAGTTCCAACTCTGGAGACGCTCGAGGCGATAAAAGCGACATCCATTAAAATCCACACGGATAGTAATGGATGGCTGCAGTTAACTTCGGTTTACAAGTCGCCGCTAGAGCCCCTCCTGGAGTCGGACATGATGGCTTTGCTAGGAGGAGTTGACGATCAGATCATCCTCGCTGGGGATCTGAACGCCAAACACCCTGCGTGGAATAGTCGCAAGACAAACACAGGGGATCGCGCCCTACTAGCAATTTTGGACAAACTTAATTTTCAAATTGATGCTCCGGTGGAATATACCCACTTCCAATTCGACTCTAGGATACCATTTGATCCTATGGAAAACAGGTATTCCTCCGAGCACCATCATGATGTTTTAGATAGTATTGTATTTAAGAACCTTTAGTTCCTGCACAAAGTCACCTCTGTAAATGAGCTTGACTCGAACCATAACCCAGTTCTCTTACAACTGGGTGACACCGAACAAGCCCATAAAGGTAGAAATCACACTAAGATTATTTGGCCCGACTTTAAGCAACACCTCCTGCGCAACCTTGGACCCCCCCTGTCCTTCAGACGGGGGCGGACATCGAAAGCTATGTGCAGCTGTTCGAGGACAAGGTCGTAGGCTCCTTGCTAAAAGCGACCAAAGCTGTTCCACTACGCGACCAGCGGGACAGTCTACCACCTGCAGTCAGAGAATTGGTCTGTGAGAAAAACCGGGCAAGGCGTCGTGCGCAGAACACAGGCTACCCGGCGGATTGTTTAAGATATAATACTCTGAAACAGCAGGTACAAGACGCAGTTGCGGAAGTCAAAAATGACAGCTGGAGTAACATGCTCGAAGAACTCACCTTCAGTGATCCTTCGGCATGGGGGCTGGTCAAAAGACTCCGCAACAAACAAAGCGTAATACCCCCACTATCAGGACGAAACGGCATTGCACTCAGCGCAGCTGAAAAAGCCGAAGTCCTAGCTGATAGCTTGGAGGCCCAATTTCAGCTTTATATTGAGGTCTCCATCCCTGAGCACACCGCTGGAGTTGACGCGGAGGTTGGGGAATGGATCAGGGGGGGGGTCGAAAACCAGAGTATGAGCATATTGAGGACACCACCCTTCAGGAGGTAGTCGCTTTTGTTAAAAAACTGAAAAAACGTAAGGCACCCGGTCCAGATGGCATTACGAATAGGGTGATCACGGAACTGCCCAGGGCGGCATTGGCGGTAGTCACTAGCATCTTCAATGCAGTGCTACACCTCTAGCATTTTCCATGTCGTTGGAAAATGGTCGACGTCATCATGATCCGAAAGCCTGGGCATAATCAGAGGCTCCCTATTTCGTACAGGCCTATCAGCCTGCTCCCAACGCTGGGGAAATTATTGGAAAAGGTAATTTTAACCAGATTCCATCGCTCAAGGGCGGAAAATCAATCACTGCCGGCTGAACAGTTTGGTTTCCGACCAGGTCACTCCACGACACAACAGGTGCTAAGACTTGTGGAGCACATAACGTTGCATTGGAACTTTAGCCGTGTGAATGGAGCCGTGTTCCTCGATGTCGCCAAGGCCTTCGATAAGGTCTGGCATGGGGGTTTGATCTTCAAACTCATCGAAGGCGGCATCGACTTAGCACTTGTGAGGCTGTAGCGTCCTATCTGACCGGACGTGTATTTAGGGTTAAGCTAGAGGGTGAATACTCATCGGTGAGGATTATCGGAGCAGGAGTACCGCAAGGGTCAGTCCTAGCTCCGATACTGTACATCTTTTTTGCGAGAGATGTACCGAAGAACTTGCTCCAAACTCCAAAACTCCAAACCAAATACAGAAACGCAGCTCGGGTTATATGCAGACGACACTGCATATTACGTGAGCTCGCGTAAGCCCTCAATGATTGTAGCTAGACTACACTCTAAAAAATAGGTTGCTAAAAACAAAGAAAATTTATTTATAACAAGGAACAAAAATTTTTGCTATAGCTTCAAATAAAATGTTACTTGCTTTTAATAACATTTATTTTTAACGAAATGTTATTTGTTACAAGTAAAAATGTGTTAAGCATTAATAACAAAAAGTTATTTATCAAAAGCAACTATAAATTTATTAAGCTGTAATAACAAAAAGTTATTCTTCAGAAGTAAAATTTATTAACCGTTAATCTTAAAAAATTACTTGTAATTAATAATACTATGCAAACATTACCAAAGTTGTTTGTAATAAGTAACTATTTATTAAGAATTAATAAGAAATGTTTGCTTGTAATAAGTAACAATTTATTAAGTACAATTAAAAACGGTCTACGACATTTCGGCGCAACCGATTAGACGCGAAGCCGGTTCGGCGTGGAGCCGGTTCGGCGTGGAGCCGGTTCGGCGCGAAGACGGTTCGGCGCGAGAATAAAATAATAAGAGAAATAATTTGGAAAAATTTAAACATTAATAGATAAATAATATAAATAATTTTATTAAAACTAATACACATGTATAAAAAATAGGTTAATGTAGCTACTGTGTTAGAGATTCATTTCGTAATTATACGATAATCCTCGCAGATAATCGATTATATTTCGGTTTGCGTAATCGCCCACTATCGTTTTTATGCGTTTATTCGCATCCTCATATATTTTTTATTTTTTCGGTGGTTCGTGGCCTGCTAGTAGGTGTTCGTAGAATACATCACGTTTTCTTTGAACTATCTTCAATGCTTCTACGAATTTCCATAAAAAGGGATGGTCCACACCTATTTCCATTTGGAGGCGTAGATGAGCCGCTTCGGCATGATTGTTTGTTCTGTCCATGTAATTTAATACACGATTATATAATGACTACAACTCTGGGGGGAAAATTTCAGGCCTTCTAATAATCCCTCAACGGTTCATTCGCCCAACATAATAATCCTCGAACCTGGCAACACTCCAGCTAACCTGTCTATAGGCGTTTCAAGATAAGCGATACGCTACCTCGTGGCAAATTTTTGAACTAACGTTATGGGTACATATTTGACTGGTATTTGTTTTAATGTAAAGTTGTAAGTTTTCCTAACGAAATTTTAATAATGGGTCGATGGTTTTGTTCAGTTTTCGACTGCAATTCTACGAATAAAAGAAATCTCGAAATTATTTTTCATGCCGTTTCTCAAAAAGAACAAGAAAAAGTACATAAATAACAAATTTAACATTCATGAACTTGTTGATCGTCATGCAGCTTGGGTAAATGTTACACACAATTTAAAAAAAAGTATTTTGAAAACATGATCCACACCTTGTGTATTAATAAATAATTTGCTCATAATCACTTTGTGTTTTAAATTAAAATCAGGATTAGGTTGTAAAAATTTATTAAACAAAATCACAATATAGTATTGCTACATTCGACGATAGGTTCTAAACCTATCGTCAGACAAAATTGGTGCAGGCAAATTTGTAATGCCACTTATAATTATAAATATTTCATTGACTCGCTTAAGAAATGAAAACGGTAGAGAACCCGAAAGTATTTTAAAAATTTTAAGCCGTTGATTTACTCTTTCGACATCGACTTGATAGGAAATGAGTTTATAGTTATTCAAACATGGCATATCTATTAACGGAGACTGCCTTATATTTTCTTTCGTTGTATGCTATTGTTGAGACCATAAACATTTTATATCAATTTGTGATATCGTTTCAATTTCATGTACGTCATCTCTGAAACAATACATAATAAGATAATAATTTTGGAATAAAATTGAACATACCTTGATGTATAGCACAACAACGCTGCTGAAATGTGTTTACAACAACCTCCTTGTCCGGCTTTACACATAATATTGTAAACACGAGCCTGGTTTTAATTTATACTAACACACCTTTTATTTGATAAGGATGTGAGCTCATTGCGGTAGTTTGCACACATAACAAACAAATTTACTTCATCAGGTGGTCCAATACTTGAACCACAAAATCATGTCTTGCGAGAAGAACCGCTTCACCTTGGTAAATACACCTCAAATTGATCTCCACCCATGTATTCCATATAACGGAGAACGCTAAAACGAAGACCCGAACCAGACATAGCTTCTAAAACAAACTCTTATAAATATTCAATATTTCACACACTCTAAACTGTTTTAACCTTTTAACCTCGAATACGGTTCAAAATTACGTAACATCTTATGTACTTCTTTCAGGTTGGCAGCAAACACTTATTTCAAATGTTCAAATAATTATTTCAAATATTTCAATAAACAATCACAAGTATCGTACTATATTAAAAATATATTTATTATAAATAAAAACATGACAGCGAACTATTAAAAAACATACCCTCAACGTTACTACCATTAGTAGCCGCTATGGCGCTGCGATCTTAAATTGAAACGCCTATTGCTTCGTCTAAATCAGCAGTCGAATCGGTACAAATGCGTGATAGAAATGCCGAATCGGTCGCGCCGAAACGTCCATCCCGATGTACACTAGCCATGGAATTTTTCTTTTATTTTCTTAGTAAGTGTTCTTATATACTAAAATTATATTACCAACCTTAAAAGAATTATCCGACGATTCGATAATTGAATTCAATTGAAATTTTTCTGTATCTATACTTTAATCGATATTTTTCAAATTTAACCAAAAAGATAGTAGTATAGACTATAGAGTATATTAAGTAGAAGTCTAAGAACTGTGGTAATCCGAGCAAACAGACAATCATTCATATTTATGTGATAAAGATAAAATATAATTATACTAGAAAACGATTACCAACATTAGTACCAAGATTAGTAACAAATGTTACTTAAATAGAATTTTTATTAAGTAATTTTTGTTATTTACAAAAAATTTATATAAATTTTTCAAATAAAATTTGTGTTACTTTTCGGTAATGAATGCTTACTTCTCTTAAAGAACATCATCTTAAGTACAATTTTTACATAAACAAGGTAATCTATTTTTTTGAGTGTAGTAATATTGTTACTTAAAATTTGATTTTAATTAAGTAATTTTCATTATTTACAGTAACACAAATTTTTAAAATAAGAATTACTTTACTTTTCAGTACCAAATGTTACTTCTCTTGAAGAAAAAAATTTCAAGTAATTTTTTTTACTTGAATATAGCAACCTATTTTTTAGAGTGTACAAGCGGCTCTCGATGGGTTTGAAGTATGGTGTCGCACTTGGAGGATCGGGGTAAACCCGACCAAGAGTACGGCTACCTACTTTAAGAGAGAGTCGGTGAGGAAGGAATCGCGCCTTTCTCAAACTAATTTGAAAATGTTCGGCACCGAGATACCTTGGAAAGACACTTCCAAATATTTGGGAGTCACTCTGGATAAGGGACTCAGGTGGGGCCCCTACATTTCGAACGTTACTGTTAAAGCAAGGGGTGCCATGGCCGCGTTGGGTCCCCTGCTTAACAGTAAATCCAAGTTAAGCGTTAAAAACGGCCTGCTCCTGGTGAAAACCGTGATCAGGCCAATTCTCACATACGCTTCGCCAGTCTGGGGCTTTGCGGCTACTAGCCAAATTAAAAGTATCCAGACTGTGCAAAACATTGCAGTGAGACGAGCCATGAAGGGCCAGTGGTATGTCTCAAATGAAAGGCTGCAGGAGGATGCTGGCATAGTATCCATCGAAGAGTTTATCCGGAACGCGGCGGAAAATCTCTACAAGGTCTCTGGGCACTCCGAAAACCCGCTAGTTCGCGAGCTCGGTAACTACCGACTCGAGGACTTTCTGAGGTATAAGAGACCAAAGGCCATCCTGCAGCCTCCCCCCTCCAACTCAAACACTGCCTTAGTGCGATCAGGGTGGATGTAGGAAGGGGGGGGGCCCTATTATAATAATTTAAATTTTGTTTGCACTAATTTCGCAATTTTTATTTTTTGTTACAGGGGGTTCCACGAAAAGTGAGTACAGGTGATGGGGAACACCTGTACTCAACCAGCACAACTCTCTGGTGAAACTCGCGAATTTCATCGGAGATGCGGTTTGCGCCGCTTTTACGAGTCAGGCCTGATTGGCGGTCTTCTGACCTCGGTGTTATTCAGTGTAAACTTGCGTTTGTACGAAATAATGCGCGCCTTGCCTAAACCAACCGCACCACCGCAATCCCGGTCATTGGAAATCATGCGGAAATTTTGCAAAAACTCGACGTACTGCCGACTGCGTAGAACTGCTACGCTCTACCAAGATCCTCTTTTCTAAATTTTTTCATCCCTTTCTTTACCCATCCACATCCTATATCCCCCCCCCCTTGCCTCTATGTATAAACCCAAGCTCGGCCGTCTCGATTTAATTCGAGTACGCGACGTGCTGGGTCACCGCATCTTGTGACTCCCAAGTCCGGCGTACACGGTAGGGCCAAGGCTCCTATCCTGAATGCCCAAAAAGGAGTCACAGACGCCAAATGATTTCAAAGGCCGCTCGCCGTGAAAAATACCCGAGCGGAGCTTGGATAATTGTCACAGCGCAGCGACCCACGAAATACACTGGCAATGCGGTAGCTCTCTTAGACAGTCGTAGACACATATGGGTACGATCCCATTTAAACAACGCCTTCCAAGTTCACCCACTAGACACGGAGTATACGGCCAAGCCGTGGTATCCAATTACGTTCCAGACTAGACTAGTTAACCTTGAACAGCCGTCGAGTACAAACGTGTTTTTTGTTAGTGGTGGAAATTGTATTTTTGAAGTCAAATTCAAAAATTCTAAAAAATTTCACGGCAGTGAAAATTTCACGTCAACATCACGTCGGTGAAAATCAACAATTCTGTTAGTGAAAAACTGATCTATGTTTATTTTTTAAAATAATTTGTTAGTGAAGTGTTCGCACGTTTTCCAGTTTTCGGTTTAAGAGACCCGAAAGGACTCCCTAGAGAACTGGAAAATGGAATCGGAATTGTTCGACGAAGTATACGAACCCAGCATAAACGAAGTCAAGTATGAAGATATCGAAATCTTCGTACATGGGCAACCAAGCCTAGCTACGTTGTGGGACAATGCATCAATTCGCGGCTGGACGGAGGAAGCGCGAATGTTGCAGTACAGGGTGATAGCCACTAAAGCTACCATGCTGTACTGGCATTTGTATTGTCTTCGAAACCAGGGGCGCGACATCGTAACAAAGGTAGGTGGGCATGTTACAAATAAAAATACCTCCAAAGGGGACGAAATCGAATCCGCAACGTCGGTCGATGGAGTCGCCAAACAAGAGGTAGAAAAGGCAACCGCAGAAGAGAGTCCACAGGATAGCATGGACACAAGCCCCGACTTGTCGGAGGTAGTCACAGCTAATACAGGGGACTCAAATGCGCACAACGCAACCAAAGAGACTGAAATTCCCCCCGCACTCGAGGACTCGCAAGAGACACCAGAAGCAGGGTCGGACTCAGCCCCCAAGGTTGACTTTTTTCCAATTTTTGTTTTTGGTAGCGACTCGACCGAACCATCGGCAGCAAGCGAACCCGCGGTTTTGGACAACGCGACACCAGTCGCAAAACTGGTGATCGGTCCAAAACGAACTCGCAGCACCGGTAGCGGGGACTAGTCGAAGTCAGACAATGAAAATGAAGGGGAGGACCGGATTTGCATGCAACGCCGCAAAGCCTGCAAAATAATCCGGCTCACTGACCGAAGGGAGGAGAAGGGAGAGAAAATTGTGAATCTAAGTAATCCATAATCACTCATATAAAATAATAAAGTAACCACGAAATACACGGCGGCCATTACTTGTCATCAGGTAGGCATCTACATTTTAACATTTTAATAGAAGAATGTACGGCAACATAGTACAGTTGTCTAAAATCCTATAGGTTTATCCATTCCCACCCAAAGAAGGGTTATGACGTCATAACCCTAACAATTTCAAATTTCATTAATTTTTTTCTGATACTTAACGCACTCAAAAAAATCTGAAAAAAAAACTGATGGCTCCGTTTGATCTCTACTTTCAAATAAAAAAATAAAAAAAAAGTAGGAAACTCCTCCATTATGCCTTTATTGCATTTGCCCAGGTCGCCCATATAATTCTAGACGAGAAAAGTGCAGTTTTTGAAGCTATATGGTAACTAAACGCAAACAAAGTGAGGTTATCACCATGTTTCCAAGACTACGAAGACTACCTCTAGATCTTAGCATGTATTGTCTAGATCTAGCATCAACTTCTAATATTTTCTCCTGTCAAAATCATGTAGATTATACTTAGAGGTTATATAATAAGCTATAAATTCAGCTTAATTATAAATTAAAGAGAATAACGATATTATATTTTTTGTTCAAGATAAATATATCAATGTTTTACATAAAATATAGTAAAAAGTGAAAATTTTGATATTACTTCAATCGAAAATTGTGTGCAATAATTCTTTTCTACCACATCTTGAATAGATTGTATTTTATAATACACTTAAATTTTTTTACTATGTGTTGTTGAACAAATTAATCTTGACCTTATGTAGGCCAATACTGTCTCAGTTTACTGGTACGTTCTATTCGGTATCCGGACGTTTGATCCCCGGACGTTTGATCCCCGGACGATTGGTCCCGGACGATTGGTCCCCGGGCGATTGGTCCTCGGACGATTGGTCCAGCGGACGATTGATCCAGCGGACGATTGATCCCCGGACGATTGGTCCAGCGGACGATTGATCCCCGGACGATTGATCCCCGGACGATTGATCCCCGGACGATTGATCTCCAGACGATTGATCCCCAGACTATTGATCTACGGGCGATTCCAGAAATTGCCCCCCCCCCATTATGAATGTTTTGATTATGATTATTATTCGATTAAAAATAAAATTTGTAACGATTTTCACTCTTATATTTATTAAGTAACAATATTTAAAATAACAAAAAAATTCAGTTGTGTGACAAATGCGCAATTGCACGAAGATAAGTCAATACATTTGTTCGTCCGTATCCGTCAACAGCACGTTTGACTCTGGCGACCAAGTTACGATATTTTTTGACACCCATTTCTTGAGTTCCAGCAGTTCCTTGCAGGAATGCTGCCTTTTGTTCCTCAAGTCTTTCTCCAGCCCTTCGACGAACAACCACATTGTAGGATGACTGCACATAAATATAGATTGAAGTGCGTGATACCAGCCTTCGACGATATTTGTGGTTCGTGCAGACTCGTACTGATGCCACATTTGGATTGGAACCGTTGCTGCACCATAAGTTTCACCTCTACCTCGTAATAGTCGACCTCTAATATAAGTATGTTCAAAGTAGGACAAAAGCTCGTTCACTCTTTCGTGTTCTGGCATTTCCTCAACTAGCAAGACACAAATGATTCACCAACATCGTCAACTGGTACATGTGCGAGTGCCGATAAACATCGAACACTGCTTCGAAACACATCATTGCTTTCGTATGCGGCCTTCATACCCAACTCATTGACCTTGCGCAAAACACTTTGGTTCAGATGAAAGTAACATCCTGTTATTGTTGCTTCTGGATAACTATCAGTAAATGCTCCCATTGCCGCCATCTCGAAATCGATTAAGATCCTTTGGGGTGATGCATTAGGGATAAGTACCTTCAACTCCACTATAACACGATCGTAGATTACTCGAGTCTTGCTAGGTAAAAGACAATATATTGCTGCTGGATTAACTCCGTTCATAAACTGGAAATGTATACTGTATAACTAAAAATAGATGGATGGCACTATTTTGAAAGTGACATCGGTCAACCAGATATCGGATCTGGCAAGACCATCCAAAAGTATTCTATCGCCCAATATGAAGATTCGATCATCTCCCGGTCCAGAATCGTGTAGCAAGAAGTCCGCAAATCTTAACGAAAATTCAAAGCCGAGATCAGTTGGTGGTGGTGGCAAGGTCTGCTGGTTATTATCGGTTGACAATGCGACTTGACGATGACGATGGAGAACGCGGTGTAGAAAAGTTTTCTTCGGCAAGGCCATCAATACATCTTCACCCAGATTAGCCATAACAGCAGCAGAAGACGAACTTGGTGTTGCTATAGTTTCTGACTTTTTTATCTTCATATCATGAACGGCTTTCCGTGCACGTGCTGTGGCAATATTACCCCCGTGAGTGTGATCCGGAGACTGATTTCCAATAATGGCGTGGTTTGCATTTGTGATCAGGTTTGATTTGAATATCGAATCATCCGCTAGACGAATCGTCCGGGGATCAATCGTCCAGGGATCAATCGTCCGAGGATCAATCGTCTGGGGATCAATCGTCCGCTGGATCAATCGTCCGCTGGATCAATCGTCCGGGGATCAAACGTCCGCTGGATCAATCGTCCGGGGATCAAACGTCCGGGACCAATCGTCCGGGGATCAAACGTCCGGGGACCAAACGTCCTAGAATCATTTAAATCAAAGGTATACTTTTGTTATTATAGAAGTATTTTATTTCTTAGTAAACCTCTCCTTTTTAGCTATAATAATTCTCTGGACTAACTATAATGTTTTTTTTTTGTTAATATTATGATTTATAACATAAAATGATCTATTTTAATCGTACCATGTAGTCGAGAATAATTTTATCCTAACAGTACAAAAGACGTCTACAGTATACAACGAAATTAACCCGTAAGTAGCGAGGTCGTTTTCTTGTCGCACAAGAAGCGAGGTGGTTTACCCCAATTTTGTTTTAAAGACACTCAGACGATGTGAAACACACTGCCCGAGGGGTACATGAAGTTCGATGATACAATGATTACACCTATGGATATCGTTAACTGACGGCAATTTCAAAATCTACTTTCAAACTTAAGTTTCTTTTACTTCGCATCAGAAAATTTATATTGCATTACCAAGACTCGCCATGTGGAGGTCGGAGTAGGAATTATTTTAGAGTCTCGTCTGAAACCGGCATTAAATAATGCTAAAAAACATCAAACAATATAAAAAAATACATAATATGGAAAATAAAAAGGATACTAGCTACTCTTTTCGTTGCTTCTTTTGTGCTTGAGGATAATATGTTTGCTTCTCCGTTTTTCTTTTTGTGGAAGTATTTTCTTGGAATTGCCTAACAACCGAAGTCACTTGTACAGCAAAATTTCTTGTAATCTGTAAGATCTAATTTAATATTATTAATATAAGGTAGGTAATACTAACCATATGTATTGCTACGATTGCAGTTATAACTCTCTATAGTCTTACAATTTTCCTTCCAAGTTCTATCTTTGATGTAATCAACATTTCGGTACTCTATTAATTTCATCCAATTTTCAAAATCTTCCAAGTTCGAGAATGTTGATTGTTCTTCTTCTATCACTATATTGTGTTGATCTCTAAAATGTTTAATTAATGCAATAGAACTAGCCATACCTTGCTTATGTTCATCGACACAGAGTGACAATATACACGGCTAGTTCTATCTTGAATTTGTGCTTCGGAGGGATGGACCTTCTTGATATGCTTATTTTTCGCAGAGGTGTTACTATAATTTTGGAAGCAATGAGGACAAGTAGCGCTAAAAGAAAGAATTAGAAAATTAGATAGCTATATCCTACATATGTATTTACCTTATATACTTTATATTCTTGGTTCAACTTTAATGCTAATGTGTACATGTAAAAATAAACTTACCGCTCCATCGTTTCTGTTATCAAGACCTGTTATAAATCTGTTATAAATACCTAAAAAGCACTCAAAATAGTATAAAATTAGTGTTTATATTAAGTTATTTATATTTTAATACAGTAGAATCCTCTTAATGTGATCTCGGCTAATGTTATCAGTCGGTAATTGTGATCATTTTGACTGGGAACCGGCCGCTTTAATCAGTTTACATACAAAAACCACCGGATAATCTGATCAAAAAGCCGCTTACTATTATCACTTTCAAGGAATTTCCAACACAATAATCTCTTTTTCTAAGTATCTTTTTTGATTTGTCATTGAAATTTTATATCTAGACAGAACACGTCACTCGTTTAAATTTCTATACTATACAAAATGAGGTTTCCCGTTTCATGCTGCGTATCTATTTTCATTTTGCAAATGTGCACTTTGCTTTATGCATTTTAATTTAAGTTTAGTTTATTCTTGCTTTTCTTATGATGCCGACGAAAAAACGAAACGATCTCTCGGTGAAACAGAAGGTAGAAATTATCGAAAAGTATACGATAAACTGACAAAAATGGGACAAAGAAATGCCACCGCGCAATTGAAAATCTCTCAATCTCTCAATTTGCTAATTATGAAAATTTTATTAACAAATTTCTCACTTGTAACAAACAATCCACGTTGGACTATTTTCTTTTATGAATGTAAAGTAATGTAATGTACAACAAATGTGTAATAATTATGTACATAATGTATAATAATTAACTATGTAATAAAATCACTGTAAATTAAGATTCTCTAATTTTTCGTTTCTAAAATTTGTTTTTTTCTAAATTTCTCTTATTGTTATCAGTCGGTTAATGTTATCGAAATGTTCTGGTCCCAAAGTGATCACATTAAGCGGATTCTACTGTAGTTATAAATAAGATGAAAACAATAATTTCACCACCAACAAGTTATTTATACAGTTGCAATAAAGATTGCTATTTATTCCTATAGTTATATACTTTAAAAAACAATAAAATAATTTCACTTTGGTTAGAGAGTTTATAGCAATACAACTTCAACACAAATATTAAAGTGGTTTTAAAAGGCGGCAAATAAAACAGTGACACTTGTTAGTCCACCCATCAGCTGATTGATCGTGACGACACCACTTTCCTAGTCTATTGGAGTGATAGGGGGCTGTACACGCTACACACCTAATGAAAATAAGAGGTTAGGTTATCAATTATAAACGTGATTGAATTTATTATCTTCTTTGCACGGTCTTGATATAATATATTATTTACTTGAGAACACTGAAATTTTTGAATTCGGTGAAGATGAAAATCGTAAGTACCCTTGCTCTAAGATAACTTACTTAAAATTATAATTATTTTTGTTTTATAGCGCAATTTACAAAAGGAATTGTCAAATTGTAAACATCCCAATAGCAGAAAAACGAAAGCATTAGTTAAAAAAGCCAAAAAGTAACACAATATAATATATTGACACCTGATATTATGAATAACTTACTTTAGCTGAGTTTTCAGGAGAGCATTTTAAAGATTATTTAACTGTATTTGCAATACAGTACATATGAGGAGTGTTCATTCAAAAGGAGACATTCATTTTTTTCATATCGTTCTGGGCTGGTATTGATGGTTTTTATCGACTCGTCTATTTAAAACAACCAAAAATCATAACTAAACCTTATGGAAATTTAAGCTCAAATACTGCTAGTTCAGTCAAAACCAGACAAGTGCACTTCAGAAATTAATTCGTGATATATCGACCAAAACAAGACATATCCAATTGAGTTTAACATTTATAAAAGGTGCTTTATTATAAAAGCAGACATTCGTATATCAGATTTTATTTGTTTTTACACCCTACTTTACCAACATTAGCTTAAGGCTAGTTGTCCACTCAAGAAAACGTTTTGAGATTGGTCTCAGGGCATTGTCTATTTGAGATCACATACGCTTTCGAGACAGTTGTGGAGACTCGACATATTACGTTCATTCGAGCAAAACCATTTTGTTTCAATTTTATTTTTTAGTTTTTTCTCTAAAGGGATCGTGTTAACATTGTCCAATATGTGTAGTGATGATCTACTGGGGATCCAATCTACCTTATCATGTAGTTTACAAATTTATAATTTAGGTGCCCTGTAAGTAAACAGTTTTTCGCCTTTTTTCAGAACTATTTTATGCGGACATGTCTGATTTTGAATGAACGATCTTCATATAAATATAATACCAGGGGTGGTCAACAGGTCGATCACGAAGCAATTTTTAGTCGATCATAGCCGCGGGCACTATTCGTGATTCACAATTAACCAAGGAGGAAACCACTGGGAAAATTTGTTGTCCAAGTGAAGGAAAATCTGAGGAAATCCAAGGAAATATTAGAAATTAAAATAATAATCTTGCTTTTTTAACTTTTTCGAAAGGAAATCATGAGACAATCCAAGGAAATCTGGGGAAATGTCATATAAGGAAATTTAGAGTACAAAAATTGAGTCTGTGGTTTTCTCCTCAGAATAAGCTAATATGTTCCTTTGTCTACTTTTAGACGTTTGAAAATGGGGTGCTTCGACAAGGGAGAAGGGAAGTTTATGTTCCATGTGGAATCAATCGCCATAATGGAGGGATTCGTTGAACAATGTGTTTTTTGTGTGGAAACCTGATTGCCGGTTTGATCATCAGCAAGCTCCACCAGAAACCCTGCACTCCGACAGGGTGACAGTATGGTGTGCAATTTCAAGAATTGGGTTCATCGGCACTTACTTTTTTGAAGAATATGATCGAGCGGTTACAGTCACTTCTGCACATTGCCTGACCATGATCCAGGATTTTTTCTTGTCTCAGTTGAAAGGGATGGAGTTGGAAAACGTTTGATTTCAGCAGGACGGCGTCACAGCGCACACAGCAAGGGTTTGATTGGACATTTTGCGAGACATATTTCCCAGGCGCCTCATCTCCCTAAAACGCGATTTGAATTGGCCAGCACGCGCTCTTAATTAGACCTTTTGTAATTTTTTCTTGTGGGGATACCTTAAATCCTTGGAACCATAACCCTGGAAGCCCTCAAACACGACATTAGAATTTTTAGGTAGCCTAAAAAATTTTGGCAGCAATTGCTACCGAAATTGAAGCATTAATGCTTCAAATAGTGCAAGAGAACTTTATAAAAAGGCTTACTCAGTGTTTGAAGTGTGATAAAACAGGAAAAAAATTGGTCATTTTGTAATAGTCTGCGTTTTATTCCATTATTAAATCCATGCGTCTGCCGCGGGCCACCCTGCACTATTCGACTTTTATTTTTTATGTCGGTATAAAATATTAATATATTACTGTTAAGATTTTAATAGGTAGATCGCGAAAAACATTTAAGAAATATAGTCGATCGTATATATAATGAAGTTGGCCACCCCTAATATAATATACAATACAACTTGAAATAGAAAAGAATTATCAAACAAATATTACAAATGTTTCTTTATTGAAGTCATTTACAGTCAAGTTGGATATAGTGTAACTTGAGTTACAATGTTATTAATATCGGGTGTCGATAATATGTACATTAATGTAATAATTATAATTTACATTACTATTTTTTTCTAGGGCTACATCACGTCAAGAATTTCAAAATGTGAAATGGACAGTACTTGCTACAAAGATGCAATGGTTTTTGGAGAACATAGATCATAGTTGTGATAAATATACGACTACACAAACTAAACAACTAATAGAAAGGTTATATTGATTGAAAGTTTAAATTAAAACAAAATAATTTTATTTTTTAGATATCTCGAACGATTTAAAGAAGAATTACAACAAATTTCAATCAAACACTGTGTTGGTAATCGTAAAAGCAGACAACATGCAAATAGAGAAGATATAATTAAAATGACTATAAAGCGAGAGATTGAAGAATTCAAATCTTGTGGATTAGGTACACTATTATTTATATTTATCTATACAATAATTCATTAGTTTCTGTTATTTTAGAAATTCCCAACATTATGAATGCCACAGATTGTCAATTATTTAAACAATGGAATGGAAATATTGTGTCATTACAACATCTAAAATTAATCAGAATTTCAAAATTATAATATACCATAATTAAATTATGATTAACTTGAAATATTTTTGCTTGTTTGTCCAGTAACCATCTAATTTCCAATTTTTTATCATACATTTCATGTAAGTCCAGTTACAATGTTATTCGTATTGAATGCCGAAATGAAAAGTTGCGATCAATTTATTATTATGGAGGCTAGAGTGACATTTTTTGTTTAATTATTTATATTTCAGACCAGGAATTATTCCTATATTATTTTATTTATTTAAAGCATAACATTCTAGAAGAATATTGCTATCCTATTTCTAGGATTTACAGATCCATATGAAGGGGAGGATTAGCCCCCGTATAACATCTATCAATTTTAAACCCGTCTGACTTTTCCCACTTGGTATACCGTTTACAGCCTTGCGTGTGTTACCGCATTTCTGACTACTTCTCTCCAGTATGTCCTATCTTGTACTTTTATCCACCATTCGCTGATCTCCATTGCCCTCAGATCACTCTCCACCTGGTCCCACCATCTCATCCTCGGCCTACCTCGCGTTCTATCGTCATTCGGCTTCCATAGGGTTACCTTTTCTCTATGTTGTCATCTTTACTTCTCATTATATGTCCCATCCATCTCAATCACTGTGACTCCATAAACTTTACTATGTCCTCGTCTTTTATCGCCATCTTTATTTCGTGATTCATCAGCGGTCTGTATTCGCCGGTTTCACCCTTTTTTGGGCCCATGATAGTGCGTAGTATTTTCCTTTCTAGTACAAGTAGTGCCTCTGCCTCCATCTGCGACATGCACATTGTCTCCGCAGCATATGTAATCACTGGTCTAATTAGTGTCTTATAGATCTTCACTTTCGTTTCTATTGTCAGTGTCTTGTCTTTAAGTAGGGTTTTATTAGCATAGTAGGCCTTATTACCTGTTTGTACTCTTCTTCTGATTTCTTCCATTCTCTTCGAATGTATAACCTTCTATTACAAGGTCTTTCAAACTACCCATTGTGTTCTTTGTGCATCTCATATATTTTGTCTTCTTCACACAACTTTCAGTCCCATCTCCTTCGCTGCCTTTTCCATTTCTTTAAACATTTCTATCATTCTCTTGCGGGTCCTCGTCATAATTAGCATGTCGTCTGCGTATGCAAGCATCTGTCCTTCTCTAGTTGCGATCGATTCTTTTATATCCATTTCTTTGGTGATCTTTTCTATACTGATGTTAAAAAGCAACGCCGACAATGCGTCTCCCTGTCTCACACCGTTGTTTATCCCAAAGCTCTCTGTTTCTCCTTCTGTTGTTCTAATGTTTGCCGTTGTTTTACTCATTGTCATTTGTATGAGCCTAATCAGCTTGTTCGAAATTTTCATTTCTTCCAGCACTTTAAATAGTTTTTTCCTGTCTACCTTGTCCGCTTGTTGGAAGTCGACAAACAGCATGTGCAGGTCGATACCATGTTCCATCGCCTTTTCCATTGTTCGCTTCACTATATGTATTGCGCCTATTGTGGATTTTCCGTCCGTGAAGCCAAATTGGTATTCCCCTATTATATTTTTGGTTTGTTCTTTTAGTCTTCTGAATATCAATGTTGAAAGTATCTTGTATGTCGAGTTGAGCAGCGTTATACCTCTGTAGTTTGTGCAGTCTTCATGGTCTCCTTTCTTTTTTAGCAGTTTTAACACCTTCTCTCCATTTTGTAGGCATCTTCTCTTCGTTTCATGTCTTCTGAATTAGGCCACATATCCTTTCCTGAAGCTCCTTTCCTCCACACAATACTTACTTGAATATTGAACAATATCTTTGTTAAGTACCTAATAATTAGAGAGCGAATAAAAAGGCTTTAAAAAACGCCAAAAAGGTGCCTGAAAAAGCACAAAAACACGAAGAAAAAGCTCTAGAAAAAGGTAAAAAGTAATTAAATAGGCACAAATAGTATATTATACAACATGGGATTAAGGTGCTACTTTTCATCCCGCTCGCGAAGGTTTTTGCACGAGGTGTTAGCAGAGTGCAAAAATCGCACACGGGATGAAAAGAACCTTAGGGTACGTTTATGTTGGAGCTGTGATAACTGATAAAGCGAAGAAATTGTTTAGCTCTAATCGCTGTTCTACGAATTCACATTGACTTGCGCGCTGCTTCAACATAAACGGTCCCATAAGAATCAATGCATTACAAATCACTGCAACCATCGCTGCTTACAGCTCCAACATAAACGTAGCCTTAGTCCCAAGGTGTATATACTATTTTTCAATAAATATGAATATCAATAATGAGCTAAAAGATACAAATAAATCTTATATGGATTTTGCAATCCTATACAATTAAATGTTGTAAAAAAATTATTAATGATTGAAAGTGCTTACTGTAACATCCTGTATGATGTCGCTGTAAAGCGCATGACCGGCTTTACTACGAGCGCATCACAAAGTGAGGAGTCAGTGGCTCGCGCACACTGAACATATAGGTAATAAAGATTTAAGACAATAAAGACTTTTAATTGACAAGCCCTATATTACATGGTGACAGCGGTAAAAAACTACAAAAAAAAGTGTCGCGTGTGAAATTTACAAAGTACAAGGCAAAAATGCAGGATACGAGTGTAAAAATTCCAGCGGAGATGAGTTTCGACGGCAACGTAGCCGCAACCTGGGAGAAGTTCAAGAAAAAATTTGATTTTTATCTAGAAGCCGCAGAGATAACGGACAAACCCGACAAACAGAAAATAGCGATTCTCATGAACATAATGGGAGAAGAGGCTGTTGATGTTTTGGAAACGTTCGAATACAATGAAGGTGAAAGTGCAATTAATTACCAAGACGTGATAAAAAAGTTTGATAATTACTGTAAGCCTCGCAAGAACATTGTATTTGATAGGTTCAGATTCTTCTCAAGATCCCAGGAAAAAGACGAAACAATTGACAAATTCGTCACTGAACTGAAAAAGTTAGCAGCACCTTGCAATTTTGGAGACCAAACGGAATATTTGATTCGTGACCGAGTCGTGCTAGGGATAGCAGACAAACATGTACAAGAAAGATTGCTGAGAGATCCGGATTTGAAATTATCTAAAGCCTTGGATCATTGTAGATCAAGTGAAGCGAGTAGAAAGCAAATCATCGAGATCACAGGAGCAACAAGTACAAGTGAAGTTAGTGTTGTGAACGCAAGGAAATCAAAGTCACAAGTGTAATAAGTGTAGTTTCAAACACAGTGGAAAAAACTGTCCAGCAGAAGGTAAGAAAAGCCGAAAATGCTTGAAGGAGGGTCACTTTGCCAGCGTCTGCAAGAACAAGAAGAGCATCAAGGAAGTACTCGAGGAAAGCTCATCAAACGAAACGTCGGACGAAGAGCAGCATCGAGAAGACATCTTGGCAGTAACGAAGTCGACGCAGCACCAGGTCAACAGCATCGTATGGAAAGAAGCGTTAAAAGTTTGTGGTAAGAAAGTTTATGTTAAAGTAGATACGGGATCGGAAGCCAACATAATATCGGAAAATATTTATGATTCACTACCTAACGAAAAACCGCGAATCAAGCCCACCAAAACTAGATTAACGTCATATTCAGGGCATGCGATAACGACCAAGGGCAAATGCGCGTTAAAATGCGAACTAAAAGGTACAAAAAGAGACGTAAATTTTTATGTAGCGGGAAAAAATTGCGAGTCAATACTAGGATTAAGTGACGCGGCTAGATTCGGGTTAATACCAAATCGTGTAAACGCGGTAAAAGACAACTCGGAGGTCGACGTCATAAACGAATTCAAAGATGTATTTGACAAAAAGGCGTCGCGAATGAATTGCAAACCGTATCACATTAAATTAAAAGAAAACGCGATACCGACGATTTCACCAGCGAGACGGGTTCCGTTGTCTTTAAAAAGCAAATTAAAGCAAGAACTTAAGAAGATGGTAGAAAACAAGGTATTGGTACCAGTAGACGAGCCTACTGAATGGGTCCACCCGATCACGATAGTAAGAAAATCAAACGACTCCATTCGTGTGTGTATGGACCCAAGACCTTTGAATAAATTTGTTCAGCGGGAACACTACGCAATGCCAACAATTGATAGCGTGTTATCCGAACTAAATGGGGCAAAATACTTTACGGTATTAGACGCACAGGCGGCGTTCCTCCAAGTACCTATCGACGAGGAAAGTTCAAAATTATGCACAATCGCAACACCATTCGGAAGGTTCATATATATGATCATGCCATATGGGGTAAGCAGTGCAAGCGAGGTGTACCAAAAGAAAATAAACCAGTTCATGGAAGACTTCGAGGTCGTTATACCCTACGTAAACGATCTCATGATATGGGGAAGAACGAAAACAGAACATGACGAAAGACTGAGGCAGGTATTGATGAGAGCGCGAAAACATAACGTAAAATTCAACAAAGCGAAAATGCAACTAGCGCAAACCGAAGTTAAATTCGTAGGACACAAAATCTCAGAAAAAGGTATCTCGGTCGAAAGTTCAAAAATCGAAGCGATCAAAGTGCTAAAAAGTCCTGAAAACAAAAAGGAACTTCAACGAGTTTTAGGGGTATGCAACTTCCTAAGAAAATTTATTCCGAATTTATCACAACACACGGGTAATTTGCGAACGCTATTAAGCGACAAAAACGAATTTATTTGGGGCGAAAATGAGGAAAATGACTTTCAAAAATTAAAGAAATTAATAACGGAAGCGCCAGTATTGCGATTTTATGACCCAGACAAAACAATGTACATATCTGTTGATGCCAGCAAACTAGGTATGGGAGCCGTCGTACTTCAAGAAAATCAGCCGGTGGGTTACAGCTCGTCAGCTTTAACTCCCACACAGCAAAATTACGCGTCCCTGGAACGAGAATTATTAGCTGTGTTGCACGGATTAACAAGGTTCCATTTATACACTTATGAAAAAGAGGTGATTGTGCAAACCGACCATAAACCATTAATCAGCATGATTAACAAACCAATGGAAGCTTTATCGCCTCGGGTACAAAGAATAATTTTAAAACTGATGAGGTACAATTTTAAATTAGAATACGTGCCGGGCAAAGAATTGTACATAGCTGACACATTATCTCGTGACCCAAATACTGCAAGAACAATGAACACAAATTATCTCGAAGGTAGAAACGTACCGGTAAATTCTATAATTAGCGCGTCAGAAGAACGAATAAAAGAAGTTCAAAATTCAACCGAAAATGATCCAACGATGAAAGAAATCAAGAAATACATAAATCAAGGATGGCCAATGCACAAAAAATCAGTAAGTCCAGAAATCAAAAAATTTTGGGAAAGAAAGAAAGAATTGTACATAGCAGACAAAATTTTATGGCTTGGAAACAAAATAGTGATTCAACAAAATGAAGTGCAAAACGTTCTAAAAAAATACACAGTTCACATCAGGGTGTAACGGCATGTCAAAACAAGGCCAAAGCACTATTATATTGGCCAGGAATGTCAAACGAAATCGAAAATTACGTACTAAAATGTAAAATTTGCCAAAAGTACTCGAAGTCAAACACAAAACAACCACTAAAAAGTCATGAAACACCAAGCCTACCGTGGAACAAAATAGGTCCATACCTATTTTACATAATATAAATAAATAACACCGATTACTTAATAATAGTAGACTATTTTTCTAAATTCATTTTGGTAAAACAAGTAAAGTCAAAAAATGCTAGCACAATAACAGCAATAATTGAAGAAACATTTTCATATTTTGGAATACCACAAGAAATTGTAAGTGATAACGGACCACCGTTCAATTCGCAAAGTTTTGCTGAATTTGTGAAATCCTACGACACAAAACACACGACATCATCACCGATGTACCCCAAGTCTAACGGACTGGCCGAAAGAGCGGTTCAAACCGTAAAAGGGTTGATCATAAAGACAGTAGCAACAAAAGGCAGCATTCCCAGTGCTATTTTAAATTATAACACTACGCCAAAAAATAAGTTGTTACCGTCACCTTCAGAATTATTACAAGGAAGGAAATTACGATCAGATTTATTGATGCCAAAAAGCGCGTTAGTTCCGAAATACGATTGTACCGGACCACACGGGTAAATAAAAGAAAACCAAATGAAACAAAAGAGGTACCACGACATAATTTCGCAAGAATTATCAGAATTGGACGATAACCAAAACATCCTAGTACAAAAAGACAAACGAAATTGGATACCAGCGAAGATTTTAAATAAAGCAACGGAACCCGAATCCTATGAAATCGTTACCGAAAATGGAAACGTTTTAAGACGAAACCGAATTCATTTAAAACCGATGAGATTAGATAAAACGGAAAGTGACAAAATAATAAACACTAAAAATAAAAACGCGTCTAAAGCGCGGATCACATTAGGCTTCTTACCAGCGCTGGTAAGACGCGGCTGGTAAGAAGCTGCTGGTAAGAAGCCTAATGTGATCACACAATTCGCCGCTGGCGTTTAGAAGCCGGCGAGTATTTATCAGCTCTGGCGAAGTTCGGCATGTTCAACTTTGATAGCTAGAAGCGGCGACTAAAGATCACGTGACCGCTGGCACCAGCCGGCAGCGCAATCTGACCACTATCACTTTTAATCAGCAGCAAGTAATTCTAATAATTACATTCTACAGGTAGTTTTTTGTAAAAAGGTTATTAAAAATTTTTTTAAATTAGTATTAATGTCCGAGGTAAAGTGGACTGCGAAGGAAATTATTTCTTTTTTAGACATTTTTCAAAATTATCCGTGTTTGTGGGACGTTAGTTCTAAAGATTACTTAAACCGAAATTTAAAAGATGTGTCAATTAACAAATTATTACGTCAGTTAAAAATTTCAGAAATACCCAGTTCCTTTAATTCAATAAAAAAAAATAAAAGTTTACGGGATACCTACCGCAAAGAACTACAAAAGGTACAAAAAAACAAACTGGCGAGTGGCGAATAGCAGCATAGCCAGCGGCCACGTGATCTTTAGACGCCGCTTCTAGCTACCAAAGTTGAACATGTCCAACTTCGCCGGCTTCTAAACGCCAGCGGCGAATTGTTTGATCACATTGAGCTGATCGACGGCTTCTTACCAGCCGCGTCTTACCAGCGCTGGTAAGAAGCCTAGTGTGACCCGCATTTTGTTTGACAGAGTTGGCCGCCGCTGCTTGCTGGTGCTTCTTACCAGCCGCGTCTTACCAGCGCTGGTAAGAAGCCTAATGTGACCCGCGCTTAAGATAAACGAGTGCGATACAAATACGAGTGACCGTGATAATATAATAAACAATAGTGACCGCGAACCGGAAGTGAAAAGAGCAGAGCACAGTGATAACAAAACGATACCGGAAAAGGACAATTTAAATACAAGTGTAGATAAGGAAATAATTGTAATTAGTCCTAAAGAAACCTACAGTTATTGTAAATGCCAGGCCAAAAAGAGCGACAGCGAAACCGGCATTTTTAAAAGATTATGTTACAAAATAAAGAAGCATAATTAATTATGTTTGCATCTTTGAAATATGCCTTATTTTAAAGAATTTAATTTAAGTTTTAATAACAACACTTTATTTGTAATTTGTTCAATGTTCAATTGTTAATTGTTTATATAAATAAGTTCACTTGTGTTCCAAAAAAAAAAAAAGGCATGTAACATCCTGTATGATGTCGCTGTAAAGCGCATGACCGGCTTTACTAAGACGCTAAGAAAGTGAAGTAGATTTGTTACATCATATGAGACATCTCATTACCTGAATGCTTACCTGCAGACTGCCTATCTGTTTGATTGCGTTGACGGTCTATTATATATGTTAAAGTTATCATTCTATTATTGCCTCATCAAAATTGAAAAACTACTCGAAATGCAAAAATGAAAAAAAATGGTTTATAAGAGAGATAAAAAATCCTTTATATCTCAAAATCGAAAGATAATTTTTTTTTAACTATTTTACGTATTTAATGCTTATAATATATTATTTATTAGTAATTAAACCTTTTTTGTATAATTATGAAACAAATTTCACAAGTTGAGATTTCAAAAATTACATTCATCTTTATTTAAATACTACCTGCTTCACTATTATAACGGTACATAAAAAGAATTAACACAGCAGCAGGTAAAATTTTTAACAACTTCAAATCGCCCCAAATAGAGCGAGAAAATTGATTTTTTTATTTAAACAGCGCCACATATTGTCTAAGAACCAAATTACATTTTATGTTAAACGTGTTGCCTACCAATAAATAATAAAATATACTCGTGTCGTAAGCCCTCTCGCGTTCATGAATCAACACTGCCGCCTTGGAGCCGATCTTAAGTACGAGCGCATCACGGAGTGAGGAGTCAGTGGCTCGCTCACACTTAACATATAGGTAATAAAGATTTAAGACAATAAAGACTTTTAATTGACAAGCCCTATATTACACTTACTGTTCATGGATGCGAAAAAAATATGCAAATTATATGAAATAGTCTGCGACAAATGGGCCCTAGTTGTTTAGAATTTCTGATTCTCATCAGGCAAACCTAAAAAATATTACTAACGCGCACAGTATTCAATTCAATATGATAGAAAAAAATATAAAAATTCAAAATTATTTGACATATCTTTAAAATAAAAGCAGAATTCTACTAACTTGATTCCAAAATGAATAAAAATTAAAAACATTTTTGAAAAAGTATCTAACCGAGCAAATAAAAAAATATATATTAATGAAGGCAAACCTAATTGTAATTAAATTATCCCAAAATGGGATGTGAGTATTTTTGAAATCTTTTGCAATACGATGCAAATAAATGTTATGAAAAAATATTTCAAAAATACTCATCCCATTTTGGGATAATTTAATTACAATTAGGTTTGCCTTCATTAATATATATTTTTTTATTTGCTCGGTTAGACTATTTCACATTATTTGCATATTTTTTTCGTATCAATGAACAGTAAGCACTTTCAATCATCAATAATTTTTTTTACAACTTTTAATTGTATAGGATTGCAAAATCCATATAATAAGATTTATTTGTATCTTTTAGCTCATTATTGATAATCATATTTATTGCAAATAATTTCCATTGGTTTGTTTCAATAAACGGCTCGTGTTAAAATTTTTACGAACGTTTGTGAATATGAACATAAATATTTTATTTAATAGAGTAAAATTAAGAACTTTTTTTTTCTAAGTTGTACAAAATTATTAAATAGTTGAAAAATTTCAACTTTACAAAAAAATAATTTATTAGCAAAAACTGTCGTCCACAAATAAGCTGCAATCCAGGGTGCATATTTTGTCTAAAACAATTTTCGATCGATTGCCATCGTTTGTAACCAGGGGCCCTATTCTTGAACTAACTCGAATTCATTCTCATGCGTAACTTAGCCACTTTCGCATGAGAATGATGGATTGGTATTCTCGAGTAATTGTGCACGAATGCTTTTCGCATGAAATTATTCATGCGACTTACTTTCTCATGAAAAGGGGTCTACTCACGGCCTGATTCGGTTGGATGTCCCTGAAGCGTCAGGTGGCTTTCATCGGGTTGTATAGTAAATCAGGTAGTGTGTACGTACCCGACCAAGTCAGGTAGTGTAGAAGCATTCTTGCGGTCGGGTCTTGCTATCTTGCTTTAAACAGCAAGAGGAAAGAGTTCAACAAGCAAATAAAATCATTTTCAGTTTAATTTAATGTAATTGCAATTTAATAATTGACCGAAGCTTCTTACTTCATTTTTATAATAATTACTAAAGTCATTCCAGTTTACTTATTTCCCTAATTACTTAATTTTTTATAAAAGTTTTTAATTTTTTTGTTAATTATTAATTAACGATAAGGCTAACGAAATTCTAACTATTTAATATTACGAAAAAACTGAAAGCATTATGTTTAATTACAAAAATTAAATAATTTTATTGATATCTGAAGCATATGAACGCAAAATTAAAAGACCCAATCTTGCTGTCATCGTAGATCATTCTTATCTATTACCCGACCAAGTCAGGTCGTGTGTACCCCTAGATTATCAATTCTACCTAACTTTTATTACTCTTTTTTAAGAATCATAAAATTGTAGCATGATAAAAGCTACATCGACTTCTGTATTTCCGTAAAATACATAATGTGCGTTGATCTCGATGCAATGCAATTAATTACGACTCCAGAATTAAGTACAAAAACCTTTTTCACATCATAATATTCAAACAAATGAATAAAATCATAACGTAAAATATCGATCAATGATGATCGATATAGTCTATAGTGGAACATTGTTTTTTTTTTGGTTAATCAAAGAACAAAGATAGAAAGATTTTGGCAAAAAAACGCTCAACATACAAAAAAATTAGTAATTACAGAAATATTTAAACTGTAATGACTTTCGTAATTATTTAAAAATCCCTCAATAGTTTCAAAGAATTATTATTAAAATGAAATAAAATTAAACTAATTCAATTAATTTTATAAATGAATTAGTTCGAACGTCTCGCACTTATTATTTTTTATAGTAAGACAAAAACTACCCAATCTATTCAAGTAGGATGGAAATCTCACCCGACAAGGAATGCAATAAAAATGCCATAAAATTATCCTATCTGAAAAAGATTAGAAAATGCAACAAAAACACCCGACCAAATTGGGTATCGTGAATAGAACGCTTAAGATTGGTATTATCGAGCAATCGTGTACGAACACTTTCGCATGAAAATCACACGAATTGCAACGTCTGGGTCTAAGCAGGTGAAACTTTGATCGTGTGTGAAAGTCTAAAACTTGCATTTAATTAATATTATTTAATTTTTTGTCATTATATAGAGTGAATTTGGAAATTACTAGTTAATAAAATTATTTAAAAAAAATTTTAAACATTATTTTTATGAAAGAATTATTCATAATTACACCTGAAGAAAAATATAATCGCTACCATAAAAAAACACGATGTGCCATTGAAAGATGTAAGGGAGTGTTAAAAATGCGTTTTCGATGTCTTCTAAAACACCGGGTTTTGCATTATGCTCCCGAGTATGCTTCGAAAATAATTAATGCTTATGCCGTTTTACATAACATTTGCATCACAAATAATGTTCCTAAACCAAATGATGAAGAAGAACAAGTAGATGATAATAATTTAGCTTGCTTTGAAGAAGAAGATTACAATGAAGATGCAGCTACAGATTCTAGACGAGTTGATCCTGACTTATAGTTTGGGTGCCCGCCGACATATAGTTCAATTCATACATAACCGCTTATAATTTCTTGTGTGGGTTAATTGCGTCTAGTCTACCATCTTTTCCCTCTTTGAAAATTTTCGCAATCGCGGCGTTTTCTCTGCAATTTTTCCGAAAGATTTCTGCGAGTCGGACTGGAAAATGGGAAAATGTATTTTGTCGGACAATTCAATAATTGGATTCCACACATTTTTATTAAACAACCCTGAAAAAACCTTAAGGGTGTCTACCAACAGAAATATGTAAAAATTACATAACTTTGAAAACTTTATTAATAAATCAGTTTTCAAATCGAAATTCCCACACGACAACACAAAACCCTACTAACCAATCCCAACGAAATCATCCCAATCCTAAAATCCCTACCCAACAAAAAAGCACCCGGACCGGAAAAAATTGAGAACAAGGTTCTCAAAACCTGTCCAGGAAAGCTATAACCCAACTGTCCAACATCATAAATGCCATCCTAATCCTACAATACTTCCCGTCGGCCTGGAGAAAAGGCCTCACCATCCCGATCCGCAAACCCAATAAAGACCCCACCCTTCCTCTCAGCTACCGACCAATCACACTACTCAACACAATGACAAAACTGACAGAAAAAATTATTTTAAACAGATTAACCAATGAACAAGCGCGACTAGAAATTACCAATCCTTTTCAATTCGGGTTTACTGCGGGCCTTAATATGACCCTGCAAGTGACCCGAATTGTTAACGATGTAATAGGTCAGTTCAATAACGATAAAGTCACGGTCATGACACTTTTAGACATCGAAAAAGCCTTCGACAGAACCTGGACCGACGGCTTAATTTTCAAAATGCTACAGTATAGATTCAGTAACCATCTCATCAAACTTGTCCTCTCCTACCTCACCGGCAGATCGATTGCGGTCAAAGTTAATGCTACCATCTCCCAATCCAAAGATATCGATGTTGGAGTACCCCAAGGCTCCGTACTGGCAGCGAAACTATTCATACTATACATAAACGACATACCCACATTTGCAAAAACACACATCGCCCTGTACGCTGACGACACTGCCATTTACGCGCATTCGTTCAGCGCACAGGTCGCCACAAAACAAACACAAATACACCTAGACATCATTACAAAATATTTCCAGAAATGGAAAATTAAATTAAACGCGGGGAAGACCGAAACCATCGTTTTCGCAAAAAAGAGAACGAACCATCGAGTCCTTCAGCATCTGACACTGGACGGCCAAAAGATCTTACCGCAAGCAAACGTAAAATACCTGGGAGTCACGATGGACTCCAGGCTAAATTTCGATACCCACTTAAAGCTCCGAAGACAATTGGCTTACGGAGTCCAACGTAAGATCTATGCCCTCATGAAAAGTGGGCAGATGAGTTCTGAAAACAAGTGTACGTTATACAAAACCGTACTAAGACCGATCCTAACGTACGCCAGTCCTGCATGGGTGGGTGTTTCTAAAACACGCCTGAGGCCCCTGCAGGTCTTTCAGAACCGCTGCTTACGCCTCGTCACGGAGGCAGACAGATATACTCGACTTACGACCATACACGAAGACGCACAAGTAGAATTTCTCGGAGACCACATCGGGAGGTTATCCGAGAAATTCTACACCTACCAAATACACAACAGTCCACTTACACAAAACATCACCACCAACCAGACTATACACAAATATAAGCTCCCATTCCAAACCCTACCATCCTTCCAAACTCAACTTCCACATCCTCCAAACGACACATGACACCACCACCAGCTGCTACCCTCAGGAAGGAGTATCCATGAACCTTGAGAAGAACGCGAAATGCAAACCGTTAGCTTTCCAGAAAGTTCTTTACGCCAACGTACGGATTGATTGACAAAGAAAATCAATTAATCTATCATTTTTAAGTTTCCACATATTCTATTCTCTGTTATCTGTTATTTGTTATTTGTTCTGTTATCACTCTGTATATTTTATTTTATTGTTATTATTATTGTTATTTTTTATTGTACATATTCACACTCCCATCAGGGATCAAAATTATTGTAAGTTGGTTTTTCACGTTTTTCCAACATAATTATACGCCAAATTTGTAAACGAAAATGTAAATTTTTTTTATATCAACCAAATTAATTTTTGTAAAACCTATCAGGTTACCCCAAAGAAATCTGGAGATATGTGGCATCACGAGGGGCTCCTATTTGTATACGAAATTAGTAATGTTTGGCCATTTGGCACTTATGTAAATGCTCATTGGACATGCAAATGTTTTGTAATGATTAATTTTTACTTAAATAATTTAAACTAAAAAAAAAAACATTACCGACGATTTTCCAGCTGGAAATCCCAAGTTCGAATCTCACACCGGACGAAATTTTTATATTTAATATTAATTAATACAATTAATATTAATTTAATTATTTAATTAATATTTAATATTAATTAATACAATTAATATTAAATATAAAACAAAGTTAACAGATGACGCCATAACACTTGGAACCTCACTCATCTGTTACACCTCATTACACAAAAATATTTTTTATGTACAAAATCATTGATAAAATAATAGTTACTGTTCCTTTTATTAAAAATTATGTTTACAAGTTTATGGTTTAAAAATTTTTGCCACACGTTTAATTTTTCAAAAACTGTCTTAGAGACTAAGTTTTATATTGGAGCTCTAAGCAGTGATGGTTGCAGTGATTCTTGCGAAGCACTGATTTGTATTGCATCAATTCTTATGGGACCGTTTATGTTGAAGCAGCGCCCATGTCAATGTTAATTCGTAGAACAGCGATTATAGTCCAGTCAGTCTGTACATTTGAAATTGCATTAATTATAAGAAGCAATTTTCTTTAGCCAATCGATAGGGGGGGTCATTGGTAGTCTAAAACAAAAAACTCGAGAAAATCGCCATATTGATTTTTCCGCCATCTTGAATTTAAGGGTTGATTTTTGTTTATTAAATAACTCGATTATTTTCAACTTTACGGTAAAAATGCTAAGTACCAAACTTGTTGGAATTTTCATCTACTACAGGTACCGTGAAAATAATCGAGTTATTTAATAAACAAAAATCAACCCATAAATTCAAGATGGCGGAAAAAGCAACATGGCGATTTTCCCGAGTTTTTTGTTTTAGACTACCAATGACCCCCCAGCCCCCTATCGATTGGTTAAAGAAGATTGCTTCTTATAATTAATGCAATTTCAGCGATTTTTTTTGTACATACTGACTGGACTATTAGAGCGAAACAATTTCTTCGCCTTATCAGTTATCACAGCTCCAACATAAACGTACCCTTACTCACTTGTTCTTTCGCAGTGAAATTTGCCTTCATCAATAACTCATGATGGTTCATCCACCATTCAATCACAAATTTCAATCATTCACTTATTTAAATTTTGGTGGCAAATCGTTACTTTAAAATTTAATACTTTTGTACATAAAACCTAAACATAAATAACGGTAAAAAGAATATTTGAATTTCAAGAAATTCAAAAATTTTTAAAAATCTTTTTAGTTGACCATTAGAAACTACAATTTAAAAAAGAATTAATAGTTGAGATATTGGCCATAGAAATCTACATATAGTAGATGAAAATTCTAACTCTAACGATACTGTTTATTTATTATAACTAAAAAGGTTTTTAAAAATTTTTGAATTTCTTGAAATTCAAATATTCTTTTTACCGTTATTTATTTTTAAGTTTGGTGAGGTACAAACTTTTGTAAGCTTAGATATCCCTAGTGTGGACACTTACAATACTTCTAGGTACATTATCGTAGTATGAACTTTGACAGGTTAGGCGCAAGTGGATGGATTCATGATCGTTTGAAGTGATGGTAAGTTAAATTTTACTTTTCAATTGCCAGTACGAATCTGATGAGATCAGTGTCGCGGATAACACCGCGAATAAGATTGAAACATGTAATTCGTTAAGGCTTTTTTTGAATGTAATTGAATTTTTCTTGCTATTATTTTATTCGTCATTGATTTCTGAGACGGCACTGTCTGCCGGTGTTTTTACTACGATACTGTTTATTTAGAATTTTCATCTACTACAGGTACCGTGAATGAAAAACTGAACAAATTTAAATTCAAATTTCACCAATGACAGTTATTTTTTTAACAAAATTCTAAGTTTTCCATAGAGTGTGTGATACAAACTTTTCGATGCCAATTTTGTTTTTTTCAAATGTCAGTTACAAAAATGGTGTTAACGAAAGAGCAACAAATCATAATTTTTAAACTTTTAGAACAACGGTGTAGTTTTTCTATGATACAAAAGTAGTTAAGGTAGGCTTGTCCTGCCTCGATTCAAAATTTTTCTAAGTCCGAAAATTCCAAATATTCTATGTCCGAAAACTCATAAACTGCGCATATTGATCGGTTCGGGAAAATCTCGTCTTCAATAAAGTATTGATTATATTTTATATATGAGGGGTTTAAATGAACCCTCTTTCACATTAAAATCAATTATCATAAAATTTTATTGACCATTACATATTTTATCTTGACGTTTTTTAATTAGATAATTTACTCTGTGGGAAAAAAATCTCTCCTATAACGAGGGGGTTAGGACCCTCCTTACATTAAAAACACTTATCAAAAAATTTTATTGACCAATTCATTACTTTAAGTGTGGGAAAAATGTCACCTTTTCAATAAAGTATTGATTATATTTTATCTATTACCTATAATTATCAAGGGTGTTATTGATATTATCACCGCATATTGCATATATTTATATAATTCAATTATAACCCCCTTTTCAATATTATGGTTTTAGCAATAAAATAGTTTTTAGGATAATTTATTTTTACTTAAAATGGACCCTCCTTTTAATTTAATTACCTTCTTTCAATTACCATAAAATTTTATTGACCATTACATATTTTATCAATTAGGGTTAAATACAACGGGGGTTTGATATGATTATATATTATGAAAGGTGCTGTTATATGTTTTTTGGGGTGTTTGACACTTCTCTCCCTAAAATATAATTATTATACAGAAAGTTGTAACACCCTCTAGATTCGTAACTATATAAGGCATACGAAATTTGTAGGTTTATACTAGTTCATCTAAATCTCTAGAAATCGCAACTCGTATTGGCAGGGTGCGAACATCAGCGCCACCACATCACGCCACCGGTAGTTCTAAATTTTCCATTGTATTTTTGCAGTAAACTGTTATTTTTTTATTAAAAAAATTTTTTTTTTTATTTAAAAATGTAAATAAACAAAATTAAAGACCATGAAATTTGCAACAAAAATTCTCTAAAAAGTTTTGCTGTAAAATCGATTTTTATACGAAAAAAAGCTGTTTTAAAATGTTCAATTTACACTGGTAACATAGGACAACTTGAAAAGTTGCCACTTTTTTTGCACAATTTGTCCACCGCGTACGCTGTCGTCGGTTTTAATACCCCCACTATGCACTTCGCACCCTGCCAATAACCGCATAGTACATACGAATAATTTAATGCAAAATGGCAAGCAAAGTGGGTATCCAAACTTTGAAACGGACTGTACTGCCGTCCTAAGCTAAAAAGCAGTAACTCCATTTCTTAAAAATTTTATTTATATCGCTTTTGAGGATTATTACAACAATATCTGTGATCCTGCAACACTAAAAACTAGCAACGGAGAAATTTAAAAACGAAGAACACAAAAAGCAGTATGAGGAAAGGGTGGAAGCGGAAATTGAAACTAAAGAGAAAAGCAACGATATAAACATCACATGGAACAATATAGCACAGAGTCTAAAAACGGGTGCAACCCAAACAATAGGATATAAGAAAAAAAGAAGATCGAAAACATGGTTTGACAAGGAATGTGAACAGGCAAACGAAGAAAAAAGAGAAACAAGAATATAGGAAGAAACGAAGAGAAATGAATCAACTGTGCAGACAAAAGAAGAACGAGTGGATGGAAGCAAGAATGAGGGAAATAGAAATGAACAGCAGCAACAACAATACAAGAAAATTTTATAAACTAATCAAGGATAGTGAGAGAAAACACGAGATAACAAATAGAGGAATGAGAAATGAAGAAGGAAAGATGGTAGATAGCTCAGAAGAAATAAAAATGATTTGGGAGAGATACTTCCGCAAACTGTTGTACACAAACCAAGAGAAGGAAATAGAACAAGAAACAGACATACTCAACGAAGAAGAATTGACAGAGCCGACAGAAGAAGAAATCATGCAAGCAATACACCACCTGAAAAATGGAAAAGCCCCAGGTAACGATGAGATAATGGCGGAAATGATAAAGAATGGAGGAGAAAAAATACATAAGGAAATCTGTGAATTGATAAAAGAGATCTGGCAACGAGAAGACATGCCACAAGGATGGAAAGAAGGCGTAATCGTAACAATTAAAAAGAAAGGAAACGCTGAAGAATGCAACAACTACCGAGGAATAACTCTTCTGAACACGTCATATAACATACTGTCCACAGTTATACACAACCGCCTTAGGATTCACACAGAAGAAATAATCGGAAAATATCAGTTCGGCTTTAGACGAGGCAGGTCGACGGTAGATGCATTACATGTATTAAAACAAATTATGGAGAAGAGCTATGAACATGATATAGAAATGCATATGCTATTCGTAGATTTCAAGCAAGCATTCGACCAAGTAATTAGACATCAGCTGATAACAACATTGAAAGAATTTGCAATACCAGCGAAGCTAAGAAGATTGATCAAGATGACCTTAAAGGATACGACAACTACGATAAAGACTTCCCAAGGAGAGACCAATAGCTTCGAGATTAACAATGGAGTGAGGCAGGGCGATGCCTTGTCAGCGACATTGTTCAACCTTGTCTTAGAAAAGATCATTCGGGCTACCAACTGTATAGGAACAATAGTGACCAGAGAGAACCAGATACTGGCGTACGCGGATGATGTTGTGATAATTTCAAGAACAAAAAGAGGTATGACAGAAACATTGAAAGCCATAAAAGAAGAAGCAAACAAGATGGGACTTAATATTAATGAGAACAAAACGAAATATATGAGATGCTCGAGAAGAGACGATAATAATAGCGAAATAACCATCGATAACTGCATATTTGAACAAGTGGAAAACTTCAACTACCTGGGAGTCATGATGAATAAAAGGAACGAGAGACGATCAGAAATAAGACAAAAGATTCAGGCAGGCAACAGAGCATACTACGCAAATAGAGATATACTGAGAGATAAGGAAATAAAGAAGAAAACGAAAATAAAACTGTACAAATCGCTGATTAGACCAGTGCTAACATATGCTGCTGAGGTGATCTGCATCACTAAAAGAGAGGAAGAGGAATTGAAAATTTTTGAAAGAAGAGTGCTTAGAATGATAGCAGGACCTACACGACTCGACAATGGTGAATACAGATCAAAAACAAACGCAGAACTATTAGAAATGATGGACGGAGAAGACATAGTAAAGTTCATTAAAGCCCAGAGACTGAGATGGCTGGGACATGTCATGAGAGCGGACAGCGAGGAAATGATAAACGCGATAGTGATGTGGAAACCAAATGAAGATCGTACTAGGGGCAGACCGAGAGCAAGATGGTGGGACGGAGTGACGGGCGATTTGGAGAAGATGGGAGTGAGAGGATGGAAACAATTAGTGATGGACCGTACAGCATGGAGAACAGTGGTTAACAACGCAAGAACGCACAAGGACCTGTAATGAAATGTAAATAAATATGTGAACTAAGAGGATTAATCCACCTCAACAAAAGGATTTTGAAAGTCTACGGACAGCCGTATTCTTACGAATGTAGCGCTATTTAATAAATAATAATATATTATGAAAGGTGCTGAACATATGTTCATAAAACATATGTTTTTTGGGGTGTTTGACACTTCTCTCCCTAAAATATAATTATTATACAGAAAGTTGTAACACCCTCTAGATTCGTAACTATATAAGGCATACGAAATTTGTAGGTTTATACTAGTTCATCTAAATCTCTAGAAATCGCAACTCGTATAACCGCATAGTACATACGAATAATTTAATGCAAAATGGCAAGCAAAGTGGGTATCCAAACTTTGAAACGGACTGTACTGCCGTCCTAAGCTAAAAAGCAGTAACTCCATTTCTTAAAAATTTTATTTATATCGCTTTTGAGGATTATTACAACAATATCTGTGATCCTGCAACACTAAAAACTAGTAAGATTAATGGTTATATGCAATAATTAGTAGTCTTACTGCTTTTTAGTGTTGCAGGATCACAGATATTGTTGTAATACTCATCAAAAGCGATATAAATAAAATTTTTATGAAATGGAGATACTGCTTTTTAGCTTAGGAAGGCAGTGTAGTTCAACCAAGTAAGTTTAATTAAAACAAATCACTTTTTTCTTAAATAAACTTGATTAGGATTAGGTTAGTATGCGTAGAAACTGACCTAGGGATACTAACCTAACCAGTACCTATTTTTTATGTTGTAATTTATCATTTTTATTAATTTTTTACGTTATTTATATTATTATTGTTCTTCTTTTTTTTCAGATAGCACTAAAAAAGTAAAACCTACAATGCCAACCGCAAAGATTATTTATGAAACCAAATATGTTTTAAATAAATCTGAAACAAAGTTTATAGCTATTGGGATTGATATCGAAAACTGGGAGCCTATGCTGAGGATCATCGGATCGAATGGAATCTGCATTCTATTATGTAGTGAAGATTGGGAAACCTTAACAAATGATATCAATACTGCAAAGATTGATACATTTTTTAAAAATGGGGATATGGAACCGATTGTAATGAACAACAGTGGGCTTAAAATAACGGGTGGAGAATTTAATGGGACAAAAATTATAACTTTTAAAAACATCGAAAATTTCAATCTATCAATGGCCGAAATTTCGATAAAAAAATTATTCGAGATTCCCACCTTAATAAACTTGAGAAAAACCGACATCGAAGGGCTGGAATGAAAGGATCACTATATAGAAGTGTTATTCACATGCATTCATTGGGCGATTGTAAGTTCCACCGGTCGGTCAAATCTTTTTTAATCCGACATGTAAGTTCCACCGGTCCCTTTTGGGTCACTATTTTCTGACATGTAAGTTCCACCGGTCGGTCAATTAAGTCGAGGTGGTCAAGGTTAATGTTAATCTTTTGAGCCTTTTTAAGCTTTTGTTGTGTTGTGGGAGTTGAGTTTTATTCAAGTTATACAAAAATATAATAGATTTATGACGCAATTTGACTTGGTTTCGATAAACTATATAAAGGGGCAATAAGTATTCTGATTTTACAAAATAAAACGCTGCGCAAGCACATCTAGCAAATAAACCACATTTTTATTTAATTTTGTAGGTACAGCGGGGTCTTAAAGGTAGGTTTGTAGTCTTGTGCAGGGCCGTATAGAAGGAAGTGTTTTTGGGTGTTCAACCCCCCCCCCCCATAAGTTAAGTAATTCGAAATAATTACTACATTACAAGAATTAATTTAAAATTGGTCTTGTGCTTTACATTTACTTATTTATAATATTTTTACTAGTCGGGGGTGGGAGGCGGGGAAGCTTTAATTTGGTAATTGATTATCGGATTACACATCAATTAATTACTATATAAGGAAAATAATAATGAATAATAACATATAAATACAAACAGAAAACGAGAACATTAAAAACTTCTAGAAATCCCACACTAATTGTCGGTAATATGGAAACACTTTCAGAAATGATAAATAAACCTAATCTCGTCCAATGCGATAAATGTAATTTAAAAAGATATCGGGATATATGGAACGCAATCAAACTCATAAAGTTGTCAGGTTGACGTTTCGGAGGACTTTATTCGCTCCATCTTCGGGACTAAAATAAAAATTGAATATGGGAAAATATAATAGGTAGTAAATATTACCTAAACAACCAGGATGTATATTGTTTGGTACATGACGCGAGGAGTAAACAACATGGTGCAATACTATGTAAGGAAAACGAAAAATATTAACACTATGGGTTAAAACGAATAAAATTAGAATAAAATATGACACAAAAATTATGTCAAGTTATAAAAGATAACAAAACATATCATGTGTAGATCAACTTCAAAGTATGGCCAACTCAATTGATAACAAAAAATTTTTCAAATTTTAAATAAAATTTAAAATTTGAATTGTACCAAACAATATACATCCTGGTTGTTTAGGTAATATTTACTACCTATTATATTTTCCCATATTCAATTTTTATTTTAGTCCCGAAGATGGAGCGAATAAAGTCCTCCGAAACGTCGACCTGACAACTTTATGAGTTTGATTGCGTTCCATATATCCCGATATCTTTTTAAATTACTTTCAGAAATATTGGGTGTTCGTGGTAATATATTGTTAGTTTACAAAGGATTCAAATTCTACAAACAAACTGTTTTATTGAATGGAACAATTAAGTGGCGCTGTACCAATAAAAATTGTTCAGCAAATCTATACACCATGGGAGAAGGAGAACTGCGTGTTATTACCAAAGAAAATGATCAACATAATCACACGGAAGATCAAGAAAAACTTCTACGTCAAGAGGTAAGTGGGGTTGTCAAGAAAAAAGCAGTTGAAGATATTTCGGAAAAACCATCAAAGGTTTTCCATGCTGCTTTAAGAAGTCTTCCAGCTGTTAATATTACAGAACCTGACGTGGTGCGTATTATAAGGAATGCATATAATGCAAGGCGACAAATACAACCGCCTTTACCATCGTCAATGTTAGATGTGCATTCCGCTTTAGATGCCATCAATGTTTTGACATGGTCTGACGAAGAATTTTTAATGCTAAATGATAGTAACAATAATTTGATCATATTTTCATGCTTAACTAACCTACGGTTTTTGATTTCAACTGAAAATGTGTTTATGGATGGTACTTTCAATTACTGTACCAAATTTTTTACTCAGTTATTTACTCTACATGGGTACAGTAACGGCTATGATATACCTTTGGTGTTTTGTCTTTTGAAAAACAAGACACAAGATACGTACCGTCACTGTTTTCTAAAGTTAGTAGAAATTTGTAACAAACTCGATTTACAGTTCCAACCAAAATTTGCCACTGTAGATTTTGAACTTGCAATACACGCTAGCTTAAAATACGTTTGGGAAAATATTACACTCATTGGCTGTCGATTCCATTTAGGCCAATCTTGGTATAGGAATATTAAGAAATTTGGATTATCTGGAGAATATAACGATCCTTCTTCGCAAATTGGTAATTGGTTGCGATACAGTTTTGCTTTGTAATATTTAAGTCCGAATGAAGTCGATGCAGTCTACAGCGAAGACCTAATATCCATTATATCGGACGATCCACGGTTGCAAAAATATTCGGATTATTTATTTCGCACGTATATAGATGCAAATTCTACATATCCTCTTGAGCTTTGGGCTGCAAATTCAGCTAGTATGGGCCGAACCACCAACGCGTGTGAGTCGTTTCATAATATGTTTAATTCACAGTTTTATACGGCCCACCCACCATTATATACGTTTCTAGAGAAATTGAAAGAAGTACAAGCAGAAACGTATATCAAACTTAACAGCCTTCACATAAGAAAAATCAGTAACTCTGATACTGTAAAAAAACATAAACGGTTGGAGCATTTACTTCAATTATATTCTACTAAACAGATTAGCAGATTTCAATTTGTGCAAAGTATCTCTAACCGCTTCTGCGAGATAAATGTTGATGAATCTTGAAGGAGGGGGAGTTTAGTAAATCATTTTTAAATTTAATTTTACATTTATGTTACTTGTATACTTTTATTTCAAAAAAAAATTAATAAAGACATTAGAGTTTGAATTTGTAAAAAAGTATGTTTTTTTTAAGTTTTTCAAAAAAAAATAATTTTTGTCAGTTTGAATTATCGTTGCAGTATTGCGATAAGTATTATAAGAAACTTTCGGGTCTTAATCCATTAATTCTTTAAGTTGCCATCGGTGGAACTGTTGGGTTTTAATTGATACACTTCTTGGGTTTTATTTGGGTAATATTTATTTGTAATATATAAAACATAAATGTATCGCGTAGCGAACGTTATCTTGCATGTTATGAACTCGAATGAATTGCATCACAATTGCATTAAGCTTGCTGCTCTTATCTTGGACGCCTGCGCACCTATACGGACATAGACAACAATTTTATTTATCTATCTTAACAGGAACTTACATGTTTTGCCCGAGTACCTTTTTGGCCATCGGTGGAACTTACATGTTTACCTTCGGCAGCTTAGCAAAAAAAAGGCTTAAAACCTGACCATCGGTGGAAGTTACTACTGTCCCATTCTTAGGTGGTGATCCTTTTAACAATTTTGTTAAAATTTTGTTGTTTTGGCGTGAACTTATATTGCATGACCGAACTTATACATAAGTAACCAGACATAATCAAACCAAATTTGTCTGATTTAGTCAATGATAGATTGTAGTAATACAGTGGAGTTATCACTTGTTTGTTATCACTTTTGCGAGGAACGGGCCGGACGTATATGATTACACACGATAAACATCGCTTATAGTAATCATAAATTCGGTTTATATTATCAAATTATTCTTAAGATTATTTTTTCACACGAGCAAAGGAGTTGGTTTTCACTTACAAGAATTTTTTTTATATATTGTGCATAAGCCACCCACATATTATATATACCACATATTCATTACGCGACTTTAAAGTCAGGTGTTAGCAAGAAACAATTTTGTTTGCAGATGAGGTCATCAGATTTACTCCTCGTACAGCGGAGGCAAAAAACTCGAGATGAGATTTTTTAATTTGATTTTTTCTTATTACTTCATTATTTATTATACTAATAAATAACCAATAACAATGTTTTTCCTTTTATGTTATCAATCGGTTATTGTTATCAAAAACCTCAAGTCCCGATGTGATCACATTAAGCGGATTCCACTGTATATGTATGCAACATGTGTATTTATTATTAATAAATAAATATCTATTATAATGATGACTTGTCGATTAAAAAAAAAATGTCTTTTCTTTTTCTCTTTCAATTAAGATATAAATCCGACTAATTCATAACCCCACCCCCCAACCCCATTACTAACTAGATATTATTTGGTACGCAAGTCAAAAAATGAATTCTACTATATTCATTTTTTTACGTTAGCTCAAGTGTTTAACAACACTTTATATGCCCCAGATAAAAAATGGACCACTTTCAGGTATATGATTTTAGGTAAAATTTTACGATATATTTTGAAATTTAATTTTTTGAGTTCAAAATAGGTTTCCTAGAGTGCACAATCCAACAGCTATGTCCTAACTTATATGAACAGGTCTATTCATAGTTACCCTAACATGCCCTAAATATGAACAGACCTGTTCATATAAAGCTGTTGAATCTAGGGCAACCTAAGATACCCTAGATTCATGCCCTAAATATGAACAGACCTGTTCATATATAGCTGTTGAATCTAGGGCAACCTAAGATACCCTAGATTCATGCCCTAAATATGAACAGACCTGTTCATATAAGTTAGGACATAGCTGTTGGATTGTATGCCTGAAGTCAATCACCGTCGACTGGGATGCCGCACCTGTGGTGCCACTGTTACTAAGATTATATCAGAGTACACGTATCGTCAACAGAACACCTCGTGTCTTGGAATTTGTATGTACTCCCATGTTAAAAATACGTAAAATTTAACCTTAACTGTTAATTCTTAAGATATTAAGTATGTACTTAAAATAGTGAAATTATTGTGTTTTATTTACATGTTTTTATTTACACAGAGAACAAACCTTTTAAATTGTATGCTAGGGTGGATTAGGGTATAATAGTGCTAGTTTATATATAGCCTCATGTTATAAAATATACCATTCTCTGATAAGATCCTCTGTATTTATCATGGGTATTATAATAGGTGACAATCAAAAGTATCACTTTCTAAGTTCTTACACAAACAAATACTATATTCAAGACACTGATAATTCTTCTGTAGAACAGATATATGGAAGAAGAAGAAAGAAGCCCTCTGTATTTGAATATAAACTAAAAAATACGTACCCCTACATTAACCCTAATGTAAAAGAGGTATATAAAAGAATAATCAAATCACCTATGATTAAAAATAAACAAGAAAATACATTCACCTACAGCATACCTAATGTAAAAAGGATATATAAAAGAATATTGAAATCGCCTATATTTGAAAATAATCATGAAAATTTAGAAACACATACCTACATTATACCTGATGTAGAAAAAGAATATATAAATAAGCAAGAAAGTGAGACTTGCATCTCTCACGATGAAGATAGTAAAGACACCGGTAGTGATAGCAAAGACACCGCTAGTGATAGCAAAGACATCGGTAGTGATAACGGTAAAGGTAGTGTTGAAGAGGCTGAAAGGCATCATCTGATAAGGGGGTTTGTTAAAAGACGTTGTTTCATGTGTTACCAGAAGGAGGCTGCTCTTTATGGTAAATCGGAGGCTAATAGAAAAACCGCAAAGTATATATGGATTTGTGAAGCTTGTAATAAAACGTTTTGCAAAAACTGTTTTAAAGAAGCGCACAATGTGTCTTAATACTGAAGTTCGCCTTGAATGATTGATGTTCTGTAAATTTGGTCAAGCACCTTAAAGATCGAACAGCTCCCACAACATGTCTCAATATCATAGCTCTAAATTTTGCATACTTTTATTCGATAAAATGTAATATTCTTATACATAATATAAAACCCTGTCGGTTGCCCAGCATCTCTATGTTGGAATACAATTTTAACCTGGCTTGTGTTGCATGTCGTGTAGGCGGCCAGGCAAACGTTTACTGTTGATAATAATATGTAACTCGTAGGTTTCTTCGCTATGTTCACAATTAACTACAAATGTATTATCGTTAATGGGTAAAATAATGTTCACTATGTAAGTAGGATCTGTCATTATATTAATAAATTCTGATGGACTGCTTATGATTTTTTGTTTTAGGTTGATTTTGCCTTTATCCCAGTTTACCCTCAAAATGAGTTTAGCATTAATTTCGGTAGTGCTCGTACAATTTTTATATATCCATAGGAGAAGTTTCGATAAAATGATTATTCGAAATTTCAACCTTAATCAGCAAGAAAATAAACGAAATAGAGGGACTCGGGATAAAAGAGCACTTGACTGATATTTCTATTCGCATGCATTCAGATGGGTGGGTGATGCCTTTAACAATTTTGAGCAAGTTGCATGATCTTTAGGTATTATCAAGCTGTTAATTTTATATTGTATGCTAGAAGTGTTTTATTTATTTATTACTTTCCCCATACGTATACGTATGTATAAGGTAAAGTATTGTAATCCACTCAAAAATCAAAAATCAAAATTTTTGCATTAAAATGTTCCTTATCATGTCCTGATAAGTTTTTGATAAATTTTAGTTGGATGTTCGTCTGTATGTCTGTCTGTATGTGGTTACGAGATCATAAAATGAAATAGTATCAATTGCACAGGTTAAACCACGCAACCAAATGTCAAAAAATTTGGCATAAATGTACATCATAGTTAAACTTAGAGGCCAGCTGAAAATGGTGAAAATTTGTTGAAAATTGCGGAAATGATAAAGAAAATAAAAAAAGTTTAAGTGTCAATTACTTTTGGACCACCATTTGTTATATCCAAATTATTTAATCGTGCCGTGTCGCATCTCTCTCTAAAGCACGTATATCGAGTTAGACGGAATACGAGTTGAGTCGCATCTCGATTCCAAACATTTTCGGAAATTAATTCAAGTTTGACGTTTATGAAATTTTGATGTTTTCGGATTTTACACCCCGTGTCCCGCGTAGCGCGATTTTTGAGTCCCGCAGATGCGACCTGTCGTTTCCTTGAGATCTTGCACATCGAACGGTACATTTCAAGAAGGTGGCGAACAAAAATTTACTCTCTAATTATGTGTGCAAAGAAGTAAATCTGCACCTTTAATTAAACTGGTTTCAAATTTTTCAATTTTTTGACTTTTTGATTTGAACTGTAGCTTCCTCGAGGTGTTTCTCCTCGAATGGTATCCAGAAAAAGGAGGTTGAACGATAATTTTTATACCCAAATTTAATGCGGAAAGTTATGCAATGTTTACATAGCCAATTTTTTTTTTAATGTTTCCTGAAATAATCAGACAACATATACATAACTTAATTAACGATAAATTTTAGTATTATATTTTATTGTATTTATGAGAAGTTTTACAAGTCTACGTTTATGAATACGATCCAATTTCCGGATTGGTTACCTTTGCATGAATAGAAAAAATTCTAATTTTGTAACTTTTTTTGGTATTCGAAATTAAATATACAAATATAAATTTATAATTCTGTTTTATTTCTTCTATAATATATTATATAATATTTAGTATTTAGCGAGTTTTGTTATAGCAATCCATGTGCCATTTCTTTATACATCTTGGGGTAACTTGGGGTAAAAAGAGATATCATAAATATGAGGCAGGAACTTATCTTAATTCGTTCAAATTCTGATACCGATTGCTATAAGGGTGAAACCGCTGTAACAATAAAAATTTCAAAAGTTAACTGGCGTGTTCCTCATATTACGCCTAGCGATATGGCTAAATTGGAGATATATAATAGTTTAAAACAGCAGAAAACAGTTAAAATTAGGTTTTATGGAAGAAGTTTATATCAATACCCGTCTTTACCTACTACATCCAACTTGGTAATTTGGCCCGTTCAAAATTCGGTAGGATCACGAAGACCTCGATGGGTTTTTGCTACATTTCAAACAAATAAGCGAAAGAACATGGCTTCTGATGCAAGCACTTTCTGACAATGTGGAGTATCAGATGTTACAGCATTCATTAATCAAAATCGGAGTAGATATGTACTGGCATACGATGACTATCTATCGTTTCAAAAAAAGTTTTTAAACAAACAATTCTGCGAACCTCGGTTGGATTTTAAACAATCTGTATATTAATTATATTTTAGGGAGAGAAGTGTCAAACACCCCAAAAAAACATATAACAGCACCTTTCGTAATATATAATCATATCAAACCCCCGTTGTATTTAACCCTACTTGATAAAATATGTAATGGTCAATAACATTTTATGGTAATTGAAAGAAGGTAATTAAATTAAAAGGAGGGTCCATTTTAAGTGAAAATAAATTATCCTAAAACTATTTTATTACTAAAACCATAATATTGAAAAAACAAAATATGTACAATATGGGGTGATCATAGGTAATAGATAAAATAAAATCAATACGTTATTGAACAGGTGAGATTTTTCCCATACCTTTTTGATAAGTGTTTTTAATGTAAGGTGGGTTCTCACCCCCTCGTTATAGGAGAGATTTTTTCCCACAGAGTAAATTATCTAATTAAAAAAACGTCAAGATAAAATATGTAATGGTCAATAAAATTTTATGATAATTGATTTTAATGTGAAAGAGGGTTCATTTTAACCCCTCATATATAAAATATAATCAATACTTTATCGAAGACGAGATTTTCTCGAACCGATCAATAGTTTAATACATGCGCAGTTTATGAGTTTCCGGACATAGAATATTTGGAATTTTCGGACAGATAAATTTTGAATCAAGGTAGGCTTGTCCTACCTACTTATAAAAACTACTTATAAAAAAGGTGTAAAGATCAAAACTTTTGTGTTTCGAAAGGTACACTCTCTAATTATAAAAAATTTGGAATCCCAGAACATAAATCCAAAATCCGAAAGAAAGGCAGCGGCAAAAAGCCAACTCTGACAAATCAACAATTATTGAATTTAAAGAAAATGGCATTAAAAACGAATCCTCCGACACTACAACATATGGCAAATCAGTTGAAAACATCTGAATATACCATTTGGTATAATCTAAACAAAAAATTAAACCTAAAATTAATGAAGAAGCCACGGAGACATCACATTTCTGAAGAAACAATTCAAAAAAGACACCAGCGCTCTCTAGGATTATATCACTTACTAAATTGTAATAAATGGCAGAAATTCATTACTGTCGATGAAGCATAGTTCCATCTATCAAGTGCTGATGGCCAACAAAAAATTCAGTACTTGAGTCGCGAGCAGTCGGCAAGAGAATTGGATGTATTCTCAAAACAGTCCCATTCGAAGGGAGTTATGGTGTTCATGGGAATATCAAATTATGGATCCACAACGCCAATTTTTGTTGACCCTGGAGCAAAAATTAATTCAGAATATTACATTAAGAATTGTTTAAAGCCACTTTTGAACGATGCAAAGAAATTATATCCTGCTGATGATTGGATATTTCACCAAGACTCTGCACCAGCGCACGCTTCTAAGAAGACCTTGAATTTTCTTGAAGAGTTATCTTCTAAGAGCATATCTTATATTCATCCTGATATGTGGACACCATCATCGCCGGACCTTTCACTTTGTGATTATTTTTTGTTGGGCTATTTAAAATCTCAGCTAAATAAATCAAAAGTTGAAACTATAGATCAGCTTAAAAAGTTAATAAAACGTGAGATAATAAGAATTCCTCTGGAAATGATACAACGATCGCTAAAATCTTGGCAAAAGCGTTGTCTAAAAGTGTACAAGAATAAATGACAACATATTAAATAATAAAATTGTTTTAAATAAATAAAAAGAATTAACATTTATTACACTTCAAAATCGTTCAATTTTTCATTCACGGTATACCTGTATATGTAGATTTCTATGGCCAATATCTCAACTATTAATTCTTTTTTAAATAAAACCTAAACTTTATAATTCTAAACTGATTCCTTTTAGATTTGTGAAATCATCTTGTCCGTTCATTGTTGGACATTCATTAAAATTAATAACAAAAAACACCCAAAGCTTATACATTCAAGGAACCACACGGAGATGTTAGTTTTAACTTCAGTAAGTATCTAGAATCGCAAGTTTTTCAAAAAAAAATTCATTAAAATGTAAAATAACATATTTTACACAACAATATATTTTGTGATTATCTTCATGCGGTTATTATATTATTATTTTATATATTTTTTTGTAATCTAGTTCTATTTAACGGAATAAATGGATTTATCTGCGGACTTTGTAAATTTTTCTAATTAAAATTGAGGGATTGCATTGAGTCCATTTTATTAGCCAAATTAGATAAGAAATCGGAATCGAAAAATATCACAGAAGACAAGGTAACAGTTAAAAAAACTTGTAAAAGGTGTCCACCTAAAATAAAAAGTTTTTGTCGCGATCCATTGTGCTTACAATGCTGTAAAACAGTTTGATTTTCGCGTGTTTTAGTGACGACAAATAATTTTGGTATAAAAACTTGAAAACATTTTATAGTGTATAGAAATTTATATTTTCACTTTAGAGAGGTCCGTTTTCTAAATTTTTTTTACAATTTATGAAGTTTTAATTGATTATTCAATTAATCAAACTTATTAATATTTTAATTACCTACTTGTACGCAAATTGTATCACATTTATATATATTTTTTGCTTTATAATTAAATAATTTTAAAAACTTTTTTGTTGGGATTTTATAGAAAAAATATAGTAAATCTTATATCTAATATTATTTTTCAGATAAAACTTCAATTTCTTAAGTAAATAGCTAAATTATTGTGGAGCGGTATGTCATACCGCTAACACTATTCGCAACAGATAATTTATGACACTACTTAAAGGATATTCAAAGAACAAAATATTAGCGGACATAAAATACAAAAATTGACGTGAAGGTTTTTAATTTCATAAGATTATAAATTAGAAAGAAAATCGATGTCAACATTACATTGAAATGACGTTACTTTTCTGAAGTCAAAAATAGGTCATAAACCAACGTCACACTAACGTCAGTATTTAGTCATGTGACTAATAATAATAAACGTAATTTTGACTTGTTTTGACGTTACCATGTCAACTGGGCCTAAACGCGTTACAAAATTCTTATTTTAACTCCTCCATTTTTGTTCGCTTTATTTTCAGCAAACGCTCCAAACAAAATGTATTTTGTTTATTTAATTAGAATCGGTTTTTTTCATGCCTTCCTCATTCATTGAAAATGTAATTTCATGCATTTTTAAAGATCTCACTATAACTTTAATCAATATTTACGTGGTTTTTATTGCAACGATGCTTGTTTTTCTCTGTAATTTCGCTGAAATTCTTTATAATACGTATAATCAAAGATAATAAAACTTAAAGATGCTCAACGCTATACAAATTTATGTGTATATATCCTAATTTACTCCCTTAAGTAGATGGCGACACTAATTATATTTTTTTTGGTTATATTTTAATTAGGTTTTTTTTAGTTTGTCATGTTCTTTGTAAGTTGTACCCATGGAAGTCTACGGAAGTTACAACCTACAAAAAACATGACAAACTAAGAAAACCTAATTAAAATATAACCTAAAGGAATATAATTAGTGTCGCCATCTACTTAAGGGAGTAAATTAGGATACACATAAATTTGTATGGCGTTGGGCATCTTTAAGTTTTATTATCTTTGGTATAATATAGTTATTAATAATCCTTTTATAACTAAAATATTGCCCGTTTAAAAATAGGGCTTTAAAATTGATGAATTATATTTAAAAAATTAAATTTATGTCAATTTAAGAGAAAAAAAAAGTTTAAGGTAACGGCAAAATAATTATTAAACCGTGCGCCAAAAAAGCTAGCGCCGGCCCTGTATTATCACTCTTAAATTATTTCAATAACCCTAATCTCCTGTTAACAACATAAGTAGCTATACTCCTATAAGTAGGTAACCCATTGTTAAATAGGTGAGAGCGCAGTTTACATTTTGGATTAGAAAATAAAATGCAGGTATTTTGGAGCGCAATTTACATTACCCCGGTGAGGTCGACCATTTCCTTGGACTTAAGATTAGCGATCCATCCGAATGGTGTAAACTGATTGATATACCACGGAAATGCCCCGGGCGGCAGAATTAATCACGCAAGATAAAATTATAATTTTTTTATTTTAATTTATTTTTAATAATATCTAATAAATTGATATAAGAAATACTTTTTTTTTTATTGCGAAAATAGGGGGGCGGCAAATTTAGAGTTTTTCTCCGGGTACTAGAAATCCACGTTACGCCACTGCTAGAGAGTTGTAACTTGTAAATAAGCAAGTTATTTGAAAAACAAGAAACCACCCTTTGAATGAAGATGGCGGCAAACGCAATGAAGGGATTTTCCCGAAAATTGAAATTTATACTACCAAACACCCCCTGCTAAATTTAAAACAAAAAAATCGCTCCCGCTAATTATTTCCAGGTGAAATCCTAATTTGATTTGACTAATATTATAGTAGATAAGAGAGATAGTATTCGGCAAGGATTGAAATTAAATAATATTGAAAAAAATAGAAAATTTCTATAATATAGAAAATCACTGGTATTCGGATTCTCGACAACAACGCTATCTGTTATTTGTTGATTAACTACAGAATAGATCAGGCCCGTAGTCAGGATTTCATTTCGGGGGGGCACTCATAAACAAAATTTTTTTGGGGGTTCCCCTTTCGAGAATTTTTTAGGGAAAAAAAATTTTTGTTCCCACTTTAAAATATATCTATCTATTTACCTATTTTATTTTCAAAATTCAAATAATTTTTCAACTTTTTTTTTGCTTTTGAACATTTCGGGGGGCTGCCCTCCTGGCTACGGGCCTGGAATAGATCTTGATCATTTACAAATTGTTAATTTACAGTTGTTAACTATTTTACTTGTCCGCCAGGCGGTGTGGCGGCGCTGAAACTGATTTTTAATTTTAACATGGCACTTTCGCTTCTATTGTAATAATTATATTATAAAACTAATTTATAATAAAAAAAGTAAGGCTATGTTATATTAGGTTATATTTTATATTTCGATCATTCCGTTACTTGACCAAAAAAAAACACTATAGATAAGAAATAGTAATTAATACCTACTTCCAAGTTAATGTTTATAACAATAATTTATTAGGTGGGTATTTTTCAACTTGAATAAAATGAACAACTTTCATAATCAAGATGATGATATTGTGTTTAATCCAACTTCAGCGTAAGTATTGTATCTGCAGCACGAATAAAATCAACCGTTTAAAAATGAATTGAATATTTAATTTTAGATCTAATTTAGCTTCTTTATTTGGTACATCTATGAATTTACAAAAAGGTGCAGAGATTAATCTTACTTACACTGCACCTAAACAACCAAAAGTAAATCTATCGATAGAATCTTCAAATTCAAGTAAAGAAGAAACTCAAAGTTCAGTCGTATGTTCAAAAGTTGTAGATGTTTATAAACTGTGTGTATATCTACCAATTTTTATTCAGTTTTCTTAGATTGCATTTAAGTATATCTAACTATTTTATATTTTAGTTTGAAAAATATTCCAATATTTGAAGGCAAATGTGGCATTGCAGTAATTGGTTGTCTGTCAGTAAATGTGTATGAAATAATTTTATACAAATCAAAACAAGAGACGTTTGCACGATCCAGATTAAGGCCAGATTTTATATTTATTATAGAAACGAATAACTTTGCGTATTTTTGTGACGATGAAAAATGCCGTTGGTGTATTCATTTTAAAACTCCAGAAGAGTTAAAAGAATTTTCAAAAACTATTCAAAACCATAATGGGAAGATTATTTTTAATAATGAAGCAAATACAATCCAAAGTAATATGGTAAACGATTCCAAAATCAAGTTAGAACAGGAAATTGTTAACACACCTGTAGTTACTTTCCGAGAACAATTGGAAAATGATTCGACATGTGCTACATCCAGTAATGTTGCTAAAGCAAATATTTTATCACGTATGGCTAAAATGGGGCAATCTATTTTACCAACCACTCCAAACTGTTACATGCAAGGTGATGCTGAATCGGTGGATGAATTGAAAAATAAGGAACAGATGAAAATGGAAGAAAAATTAGTTAAACATGATACTACGTGCGATAAATTTAAAAACATAAAAAGTAAAATTGTCACTTCAGGTCTTCCTGAATCTATTTTACATAATGATAATTTAATTCCTTTATCTGTGCACAATCAAAATCCAATCAACTATAATAAGTTTATACAACAAGGTTTTCCTAATCAGGTAATGTGGAATCAACCGCAAATAATGGCACTTCCTGATCCATTAAATCTTTTCATATCAGAAAGTAGGATACACAATTGTGAAATAAGAATGAATATAAATCAGCTTTCTTCCAAATTAGATGAAATTTTGTTTAAATTGGGCAATAGTTCAAATAATATAGATGTAGCAAGTTTAGTTGTCGAACAAAAACGAGAAGGTGGTCAACTATTGGAATATTTGAAAGAAGAAATTAAGAAGCACACCGAAAAAAATGTACAAAATAGTAAAGTGGGCGACTTGCAACATGATATCGAGTTAAATTTGAAGATTATTTCAGAGCAAACAGTCAAAATTAATCAATTGCAAGAAGAAAATCATTTTTTTAAATCCAAATTAAATTTAACTGAAGAAACTATGAAACATATTATTCAAGAATTACAATCTACCATAGATAAACAACAAATTGATTTACAAGAATTACAAACATTTTATGATCAACATAAAGAAAAGAATACTGATGAAAAAATTCAAGAGTTAAATGGGGATATTATAAAATTGAAATCTGAATTAAGATGTATCAATATGAAAACAGGTCAATTTGAAAATAAAATAAAACAGACGATGAGTATTTTATATCAACAAATTGTAGAAATCCTTAATGATGAAAATAAATCAGAAGCAAGCATTAACACCAATTTAGCAAAGCTTATTAAAAATTTTACATTTACAATTATAAAGAATTTTCAGCTTGATTTTCAAAATTCCAAAGGTAATGCAAGTTAAAATAATGTATGATTTATATATTTTATTCGATTCTTATTATTAGGAAAGCAATAATTTTTTACTTACAGTAATTAATATACTAAGTTAATAAATAACATGAAATTATTTTAATATTTTTAACATAAATTAATTAAGTAAATATTGTAAAAATTCATAATAAATTTACAAGCTAAATAGACAATTTCTTTTTATAAAGAAACTTTCTACCAATGGGCAGATTAGCATGTACCCAGAAAAAGGATAAATTTTTGTATTTTCTTGCATGCCTTCTATTGTCAATGTCAACAACTGAAGGTTGGTTTATGCAAAACGTCGACGCACGCACCGCACGCGCCTAAATAAAGTTGAAGCATAGAATTTCAGTAGGAGGGTTTATGGTGCACACGCCGCCAAAAATCAAGAGTGTAAACTAACTGCATAAACGCTCCTACTGAAATTCTATGCTTCAACTTTATTTGGACGCTTGCGTTGCGTGCGGCAACGTTTTGCATAAACCAACTTTGAGGTTTAACCATTTCAGTTTGCAACACCTTATAGGCGATTCAAGATAAGCGATACGCCACCAACGGTCGCCGGTTGAACTAATTTGAGAGACATTGTTTACAAATACTATAGACCTTAGATCATATAATACTAGATACCAAGTGCCCTATTACAATGCATTGAAGCTAGTGAAGCAAAGTAGTTACGACATAATAATTTGTAGCTGTCTTTGTTGAACACTACAATTGGCTATCTTATATCTCTTTCTAAATTCAGAAACCGAATGGCGCATGTACAATTTTTAAATTTGAATTTGGCAGTTGGTGTTATTCAGTGATTGCAGTAGGATTAGGCGTTTTCAAAAATTGGTCAGGTAGATATCTACCTACCGTTTACCTTTCGGTAATCAGCTGATTTGTTAGGCGTTAATAACAGGAGTATGAATTAATTTAATATTTTGTCGTCGATCCTTAAAACGTGAAAATGGTTAAGTGTATTATCTATGAATTAAAAAATCCATTTGTTTAAATAATTTTTTTAAGCAAATAAATTTTGTTTAATTTAAATAAAATATTATTGGTCAAACAAAAATTTGTTTAATTCAAAATAAAATTTTATTTATTCTATTGTGGTTAATTAATTTTTAGTTTCTTTAGTTAAATTTAATTTAAAAAGTTAATTCAAATTAAACAAAATTTATTTGCTTCAAAAAGTTATTCAAACAAAATAGTTTTTTTAATTTAAAGAAAGCGTTTTTACTGTGTAAAATAATGTAAGTGAAATATCGTTTTACAAGTAAGAAAATTTATTGTTTCATAATTCTGCTATTAATTATAAATAATAATTATGTAAATTTAACTTCCCAAAACGAAAAAATAGACGAACACAATGGTTTGACGCTTTATAATTAGTGGTAACATTTTATTTTAGTAATAGATATTAATTTAGTAATAAAGAAAAACCTAAAATAAATTGCTTTGTTTCATTTCATAAACATTCGAAAATATTTAAATTTAAAATTACCGCCAATATAGAATACAGAAAACCGAAATTGGGACGTATTGAATTCAAAAAGAGATGCAAAAACCAGTTTTGTATTGTATGACAGAGACGCAGTTAAAATAATACGTCGTTGCTGTTTTGCGTCTCAACATTTAGGAGTACTTGGTATCTATGTAATATATATGATCTAAGCTATAGACTTATAATACGTACAACTTTGATAGTTTTACATACAATTTGTCGGACATCGTTCATAGCGCCATCTAGCATGATGAAATGTAAAACTCGCGTCAATTAACTAATGCGCATTTAAACTATAATATTTAAAAATAGTTTTCAGATAAAAAGATTAGTAAAAATTACTTTTCACCTTTTTGCTGCATATAGTTATTACAATCGTATACGACACAAATTTTATATAATTTTTATATAATAAATAATATAATATAATAATATAAAGTTAAAACAAAATGTCAAAATGACATCACAACACTTCGACTAATGACCGATTTCTTCACCTTGAGATATCTATCGGATAAGATTAACATCCGTATGGTTATACTTATCCGATAGATATCTCAAGGTAAAAAAAACAGGCATAAGGGAATAAACCCCAATAGAAAATGCTAGCCCTCCAGGTTGGGAGTTCTTCGTCGGGCCAGCTCCTCATCGTACATAAAAACAAAAATGCTAAAAAAACCAAACTACAAGTCTCGAACACTGGACGGATTAAATCAAAAACGAATGCTAAGAAAATGGACATGGAGAATAGGTACGTGAAATGTTTAAGGTATATTAAATAAACATCAAGAAATCTGAAACCAATTAGACAAACTTAACATGGACATAGTTTGTCTCACAGAAACCAAACGCAAAGGCCATCAAGGATGGAAGATGGAAGACAATAATTATGAGATCTATTGGGCAGAGCATGCTTAAAGCAGAAGGAGCAAGTCATTAGGAAGGAACCAGGAGAGAACACTCCAAAAAGATAACAGATTTTGGAGTATTTTGGAATATTTTATTAATAAGTAATAATCTTTTAATTTTATTTATTTGAGTTACAATAAATTGATTAATTCACTGAAGTAATTTTGTAATTTGAGTTTATAAACTTGCCTATCTATAACTCTCTCTTATCATAGATGTTTATATGTAGGCCTTCTATATAAACATCTATGTCTCTTATCTATGGATTTAACCTAAAAAACGACTTACGTCTAGCTTCCTACACGATACAAAAATCCTGTGCGCGCGCATTGTTAAAGATGACGTCATTTATGTTCACAGTTAACCTAAAAATTTTAAATTCAGTTTAAGAATAATTATTATTACTCTAATACCCTGTTGTTTCAGTCATTAATGGTTTTAATGTTTTCAATTAAAAAGTGTTAATTGTATATTTAAGGGTAGTAATGAAATTAAAATTGAGAAAATTAATCACAAATAATTATTTTATACTTATTAAAAATATTTTCAAACTGATATTCCAATCAATCTCGGGAAAACTTACAAAGGAAAAGAATACTAAGGGTTCATATAAGTTATTCAAATAAAAAATTTGTACCTAGATTGAAAGTTACTCTCCCAAACTAGAAAAGTAAAGCCAAAGACATTAGTTAGGTTGGAGATTATTGCATAGTGACAAATATTATAAGCATTTCTAGAATCTATCTTTTATTTATATATACAACAAGAATTTTTATAAGTTGTATCAACATCATTTTTAATATTTGTATTTTGTAGGAGGCTAGACGTAAGTTAAAAAAACGTATTTGTTGACATTACTTATTTCAACGCAAGCCGCCAGAGTTCGGATTCGTGTTTTTTCACGAAGTTGAATGTATTATAGTCTAGACTCTAGAGTATTTGTTGTTTATTTATTTATATCAGGGTGTTGAAGCTTGGTGGGAGAAAGTGAAATAGTATAATTTATTAGACGACCACACGGATAGATGGCGTTATTCTGAAATCTACTTTAAAATACGCCTACTGGAGATCAAAATAACCCATAAATTTATAAGTTGTTTTTTTCTGTCCATAGGTGATTGTGTTTAAGGTGTTTAAGTAAATAATTATAATTAGTGGACATAAGAAAATCATGAAAAATTTGATCGTCTTTTCTTTAACAAAATTGTTATTATTTTTCAACATTTAATACTTCAAATCATTTTGTCTTAGGGAAAAACAAGACAATGTGAAAGTTAAATTAATGTAAACAATAAAATTATATTAAATTTATATATATTTTTTTAAGATTGTACCTATTAAATATTGTTGGTTTATAATCATTAATGTTTTGTGGATTCATTATTGTATGAATTCGTAAAACATTAGTGGTTATATAAAATAGAAACTTGAAATTAAATAAATTTTTTAAGCGATTTCAGTATTCTGATTCTATAGAAAGCCATCTATTATAGGTTTCTGAACTATTTTACTTGGCGACCATGCGGTGTGGCGGCGCTGAAAGATGATTTTCAATTTTAACATGGGTGTTTCCCTTCTAATGTAAATAATATGTTCCGTGATTAAATGGTGTAATGCGAGTGCAAGGTTAGTTTTTCGCTAATATGCATAAATTCAGAGAAGACCAAGCAAAAAGAACCTTCCAGTATACAGAGGCAAAACTCTGAAAATAAAATTTTTGTACAAATACCTAAATGTTTATGTTGTCGGGCGAGGTTCTATTCGCACCATGGTAGTTGAACCACAGTATAAGAAGTTATACAGTAGAGACACTCGGTGTCGGCGTCTTTGATATTCGTGTTCCAGATTTTCAAGTCTGGGTTAAGTTCATTTGAGATACGTAGAGATGGCGCTGCAACATTAATTTAATGAAATAAACCGCCCGAGACTTAATTATTTTAAAGGATTATTTTCACATTGTAATTACCATCATTCATTTCAAAAACAATAATTTAGCATTGAACAATCATTTAGAGTGAATATTCTTTAATTTTTTTCTCTTAAATTTTGAAATATACAACAAAAAATAGAAATAATCCTTGTAATGCATTCTCTTAACAAGAGAAAGTAATGTCAAAGTAATTTCATTATTAAACTTTTGAAATTTTTACAAAGTTACCAAATTTTATTGTCAAATCATTAAATCTAGCGACATTTTAAACGTCTTGACAACACTGTAGCAAGTAGTGAAATAGCACGAATGACTGACGAAACTGCACGAAACAGTCGCGACATCTGTTAAATTCTGTAGATACTTAACCCAGACTTTGACTTGCGTATAAAAATTTGGAACACAAAAAAGCTGCGAGTGTCTCTACTGTATAACTTCTTATACTGTGGTTGAACTTCAGTGAAGCTTCGTGATACATCGTTAATGTCCTTGAAAGATGCGCACCCTGCCGGATAGATGGCTTCTACCAGTTTTTGTCCTTTTCTTTTGTCTTTTTCACGGTCGGATAAGTTTAATGGGGCTTCGTGATACTTCGTAAAAACGGGCACTGTAAGCGATAGATGGCGTTCTTACCCGTTTTTGTCCTTTTTTTTTAGTTTTTGTCTCTTTCTTTGTTCATGATTGCATGATGATTGCCTAACCAATAACCACTTTATAAGCAACCGTCCATTTTGTTTCATGTTTTTGCGAATTTAGAATTGACCACATGTATTTGAAACGATTCAAAATTTGTTTTCCAAAGCATTAAACTATGAATTGCAGTTATTATTGCAAGATTATGTATTTTGTGATATTTTATATTGGTATTGTGTGATATATTACATTGGTATATTCGTATTGGACTTGTAACACGAATGTAATGGTGAAATGTTAAAGTTGAAACCAAGAGCAAAACAAACTGCAAAAGTGATCGACTTCTTCGACAAATTGTTCGACAGCGTTATTGGTTAAAATATTATTGGTTAAAAAAAATTAAAGTTTTATTGTTTATTTAAATATATTGTAAATTGTTAATTTGTGAAAAATAATATTAAAAACTTCAATAAAGCAAGTTAATTAAACTAATAAAAATGAAATTATATTTTTAAGCTTTCAGCGACGTTTAATTAACTTGCTTTATTGAAGTTTTTAATATTATAGTTCTTTATTTATGCCAAAGTTATTAATATTGACTTATAGATTATTTAAATATAAATATTATTATTACTAGCTTGTGAAAATTGTATGTAGAATAAACTTAAAAAGCTAAAATCAGGTTAAATAAACACTTTGTAAAAGGACGATCACTTGTCTGAAAGCTCAGTATTTAAAACGATTTTTAATGAGTTTATTTAACTTGATTTTAGCTTTTAAGTTATTCATCATAAATATTATTTAAGTTATAATTTATGATTTACTTATTTATTTATTTAATTTTTATATTTCAACTATTTGCAAAGTTTTATCGAAATTTTTAAAAAACAGAAAGTTTTCAATTTTAATTTAATTTTCTAACATGTAAATAATAATTTTACTTTTACTATAATATTGCACATGTTAAATAACTATACTATATCTTATTTATTATGTTATATTAGGTTTATTTAGGTAGTAATAAAATCAATTTGATAATAAATCCGAATGTCTTATTTTAAAATTACATCAAAATTACAATGTAACTTTATAATGTATACATTGTATACACTTTATTAGTGCTATTTAATACATCACTTTAAGATTTAATGAAATTTTATGATTATAAAGTTAGAAATTATAAATGCTAAATGAAATAATAAACATTTTAAAATTGCCGCTGTCTCCCCCACCTCTTTATATGCACACCCTGGCGGATAGATGGCGTTAAAATACGATACTAAAGTTTGTTAAGAAGATAGCATACCCTGATTCGCACTACAAATCCCACTTGACTGTCAAGTTCATCACTGGTGTTTCACCAGGAGGCAAAATCTCATTTATTAATAAGCCATATAGATAACTTGCTTCGGATATTAAGCTCATTTTTGAAATTAGTGGAATTGTCACAAAATTGAAGAGAAGTTGCGATAATGATGATAAAGGATTTTTTCTTGAAAATAATTAGACATGCAGTCATTTAAATAAAGATATATTTTATTATTTAATTTAGAATGTTTTTAACACACAATTTTTGAAACATGTTTTCCATAGAAATTTTTCATAATTACAAATACCATTTCTTTTGAAAATTCATGGTTATATTCCACTTCGATAGTAATAAAACTTCTGTTGAATGATCCATACAACACAAAATAAGTTTTGCATAAATTTAAAAAAGCCATTCCCATTCAGATCTGCCGATACATTTTTTTAATGTTCACGTATTATTGTCTTGAATCCCTAGTAAATCCGTATTTGAATCCCTGGTAAACCATCGTGGTTATTCTTTCCTGCACCTAAAAAAATATTATTTGTTGTAAGTTATATTTTTATAATTAAACAAAAAAAACTTACATTCGTACATGAACAATGCTGTTGGTTTTCCATTTTCCGTTATTATCCCATCAGGGAAATATGCCTACATTTAACATTTCGATGTCATCCTCTACCTCGTTGATATCTACTTTTCTTTGGAAACAAGAAATTTCACCTATAGGAACTGTCTTATACTTATCCGAAGTAATCCCTTTTTGTGTCGGTCTGTGAAATTTCTTCCAATTCGTTTATAGTATTACTTAACCTAAAAAAACAATGTTATTAAAAATTAAAACACATTAACTACATACTCAATCAAAAACATACCTAGAACATTTAAGTAATACCTAATGCAGATATTATTATGCTCACATTTTCCATTTGATAACTTTGTTATATAGAAGAAAACTTGTGATAACCTAGAAATACAAAATAATGTTCTTTTGTATGTAATTATAACTAGAAAAAGATATCGCACCAACCTCAAAGGTTTTTAACTAGTTTAAGATTATACGATAATTTTAACATAAACACCTAACAACTATTACTTCCACAAAATCACAAAAGTTGAATCAAAAGCATCCATATATTCAGTTTAAAACAACGTAAACAAACCAAACCATAGGCGTATTTTCGCGAGATACCGAAAGCAACCGGTTGCAATTTTGGCGACAAAACGGTTGTAGGGGAGGTAGTTTGAATTCAAATATTTACCTGACCGGAGCAACCGCCACTAGCGGTTGTTGTGAAATGCCCGCAGCATTTAAAATTTGAATATTTCTTGAGTACTCTCACTACGATAAAAACATTATTGAGTAAATTTCTTTGTATTTATGTTATAGTTATTACGTTTATCCAGATTGTGAATTATAAAACTGTATTAATAATTACCTCTATTTTTTAAATTAAAAATTGTTTTTCATAATTAAAATACAAATAATTATAATGAGGGGCTGCTCGAAAATATAATCTTACTTATAATTTAAACAGATGGATTTACAAATAAAAAATTCTAAGAGAAAGATATTAAACAGCAAAATTAATAATTAAATATCGACAAAGAAAAAATCAAATTATACAAGTAGATGAACAAAGCGGGTTCTAGACAGGAAGTGGCGTTCTAGACAGGAAGTAAGTTCAAACTCGATGGCTATGTTTTGTAAAGCTCGATGACCAAGGGTGTCTTGGCTTGAAGTGTATTAGGGGTTGTTATCGAAGTGTTATTCTTGAAGACGTGAAGTTCGATGGTCAGGGTGTTCTCTTGAAGGATATTAGGGGATGTTAAGCGGTGTTAGACTTGATGACTTGAAGCTCGATGGTTAGGGTGTTCTCTTGAAGGATATTAGGGGTATGTTAAGAGGATGACATTAAGTTCGATGACCAAGGTCATGGCTTGGCGGGTATAAGCTGCGAGGGTCTTGGCTTGAAGGGTGGTGTTAAGAGGAGTGAAGCTCGATGACCGAGGTCTTTGCTTGGCTGGTATAAGCTGCCAGGGTCTTTGCTTGAGGGTTTTCGCTTGGAGGGTACGTTCTTCGCGTGTCGGCGCTTGGAGGATATTATGGACCGGAAGTGCCTCGTTGACGCGGGTCTTTGCTTGAGGGTTTTCGCTTGGAGGGTACGTTCTTCGCGTGTCGGCGCTATGCCTTTTTGTGTCGGCGCTATGCCTTTTTGAAAATGTTAATAATAATACATTGTATTAAAATAATCTCCTATTGAGATATTGCGACCGGAATTAGTGATATGAAAATCACCTTGTGTTTTATTATAGAACAGATAGTGGTAATTTGTATGAGATAGAACGGATATAATACATTGTGTTAATAACCCTACCCTATGATAGCGGTTATTGGAAAAGGAAAAAACACCTTGTTTTAGGTCATATAGAACAGATAGTGGTAATTTATATCATATTGAACGGATATAATGCATTTAACAAGATCATCAGTTCCTGTTTTATGATAAATAAGACTGGAATTAGCAATAGGAAAAAACACCTTGTGTTTTAGGTCATACAGAACAGATAGTTGCAATTTGCTTCCTGTAAATAAAACTTATATAAGTAGGAAAATCAAGTAGAGTGTTATTGTATCTAAGTGAAGTGACTATAAACCATCAACTATACTATCAACTATAAAAAATATTTCAGAGTAAGTTGATTAATTTGAATTATCTACTATACTTCAATTATAATTAATTACATTAAATTTTTTTAATATTATTAATAAATTTACATCTTTTAGATGAATAATATAAAATCAGTCAAGTACATCATAGATTACGATGGTTTTTCATTCGATGGGGAATTTCGTTTGAAAGAACTCGGAATCTATGATGTAGACGCTGGATATGCATCATCAAAGATGTTTAAGGTAAAAATAAAATTATACATTTTGTAAGTTACTAAAAATCGATATTTTAATTTTTAAGGTTGGAAGTACCAGGGATGTGCGAGACATGAGAACTATACGCTTTGTAACTAATAATATCCATGGATTGCTGTGTCGGGATTACCCCAACGAGCTGGATAGAACACAAGTCGATGATATTATACAGCGATTGTGTATGGAAACACAATTGGAGAATCGACTTGTGTGCTATAAAGGCGGTAATTATGAGAAGAATCATATTACCAGGTTGGGGTATTCCAACATAGTTTTCAACTTAGAGGATTTAGGGTGTCCAAAATTTGACACCCTACTACAACAATATTCTCTAAACGTTGAAGACTGTGGCAATCATGGATATTTGAAGAACAAAATCAAAAAAGCGCATTGCCCCAAAGTGGAGGTGAGCTATTTTGCTCAATTTTTAAAAGATTATTTTAAAAATTAAGCAAAATAGTCATCTTCACGGATGTATAAGGTAAAAATATATTATAAGATTTGAAAAACTATAAATAACCTAATTACTCTTTATTTGCCATCAGTTCTCATGTTAACATTCAAACATCAAGGTAGTGGTGTATTAAATTCGTTAATTAATAATCTACCTTTCGAATTACATCTACCCGGATATCAATTCTGTGGACCAGGTACTCGCCTAGAAGAACGTTTAAAAAGAGGTGATTCAGGGGTGAATCCGCTCGATAGTGCTTGCAAAATACATGATATTAGCTATTCGAAAAATAAATCTTTAGAAGATAGACATAAAGCTGATTATATTTTGGAAAATAAAGCGTGGGAAAGAGTAAAGTCGAAAGACGTAAAGTTTGGTGAAAAAGCTGCAGCCTGGTTCGTTACATCAGCTATGAAAACGAAACGTAAACTTGGAATGGGGATGAAAGCTAGGAAGAAGATTCCATTTAAACGTGGTATTCTAGATCATGTTAGGAGAAGTTTAAAGAAAAAACATGTTGAAGATTTAGATTTAAATAATACAACTGCATTAAAAAAAGCTTCAATGATAGCACTTAATGCGGCACGTGTAGCTGTTAAAAAAGCAGGAGGTCATAGAAATATACGTACTCCTAGAATTATACCATTCGAATCTAAAAAGGGGGGAGTTTTACCCGCTTTATTAATGCCAATACTAGCAGCTTTAGGAGCAATAGGATCATTATCAGGTAAATAAGATTCCTAAAAAATTTATTTTTGTTTTACGTTTAATTCTTGTAGGTGGTGCAAGTGCTGTAGCAAAAACAGTGATCGATTCGAGAAATGCTAAAAAGAAACTCGAAGAAGATAAACGACATAATAAGACGATGGAGGAAATTGGTAGAATAGGATCAGGATTATATCTTAGAAAAAATGTTAAAGGAGGATATGGTTTATTTTTAAAGAAGCAGTCAAAAAACTACCAATAACGCTACCCAATAGAGTACTATATGATAAAGATTTAGTTAAATATATAAAAAAATTAAGGATACCACATTTTAGAGGAATTTTTATGCGTGATACGTTACCAAAAAACTATCCACCACACCCTAACGAATGTGGTATACTTAATTTAGATTCTTATAAAAATCCTGGAACTCATTGGGTAGCGTATGTTAAAAGAAACAATACAGTATCATTTTTCGACAGTTTTGGGGGGCTTAAGCCCCCCAGGGAACTTGTAAAATATTTAGGAAATAAGGTTAAAATCTTATATAATAATGATAGTTATCAAAATTATAATGAAATTAACTGTGGTCATTTATGTTTAAAATTCTTGTATCGAACATGTAAAAACAATAAACTATGAAATTATTGTCTATAGGAAGTTATATATAAACATGTAAAATCTTGAAAATCCTTAGTAGTACATAAAACACCTAGCATGTCATATATTTTTACATTAAAAAGTAATAATCACGTATTATCTATCGATTTTACAAATCCACTACCCATCGATCCTGAAGCTGAATACGGATTAGCTCTGATAGGCTTTCATTCATATAATAGCATTCCGAATATTTACGAAGGTGGTGAAAATAAATTTTATTACACTGATTATAATACTGATAAGAAAACGAAAAAACAGGAAACGATTACATTACCGACTGGATCCTATGAAATTTTGGATATAGAAAATTATTTACGACAACAATTAATTCCAAAAACTGTAAAAAAGGAAGACTATGATAAATACTTTTCTCTAAAACCTAATCATAATACGTTAAAGTGTGAAATTTATAGTGAGAAGTACTTAATTAATTTTGCCTACGATCGACATACCATTGGATCAATTTTGGGGTTTTCTAATCGTATATTAGAACCGGATACCATTCACTTATCTGATCTTCCAGTCGATATCATAAAAGTTAGAACAATTCAAATAAATTGTAATATAACCACAGGAGCATTTTATGATAATAAACCGTCTCATACGATCTACGAATTTGCAATTGGAGTGGATCCGGGCTTTGCCATAGACGAAGTACCTCAAAATTTAATATATTTACCTATAATCAATAAGCGTGAAATAACGAATATTACACTAACCATCTTAGATCAGAACTTTAAACCTATAAATTTTCGAGGAGAAACCGTTATAATTCGTTTGGAATTAAAAAAATTAAAATGGGATTAGTGTTTAATAATAATAATAATAATCAAAAAAACTATAAAAACTCATATAAAAAAGTTTGGTCTTCAGTCTCAACTAACCATCCATTGGAGATAAGTTACAAGGCTAGAGGTATAGACCTATCAAAAAGACTAAATACTGAAAATCGTATGTTTCTCGAAGCAATAGGATTACGATGTCGTTAAGTCAAATATTTAACATTTTCCAAAAACCTCAATATGATGAGACAATTCAAAAAGTTGAAACAAGAACATATCAACCTTATGTGAAATCATTCAACAATAATGATGTAATAGAAATATCGATAAATCAATCTGATCAGTGGATTCTAATGAGCGATGCCGCCTTAATTATCGAAGGAAAAATAAAAACCGTAGGAACTGGTGAGGTATCTCTAGTAAATAATGCAGGAGCCTTTCTCTTTGATTCAATAACTTATGATTTAAATGGACAAGAAGTTGAAAGTGTACGTGATCCGGGAATTTTAAGCACGATAAAAGGATACATGTGTTATAATACTACCGATTCTAAGCATTTGGATATAGCAGGATGGAATTTTCCATCTAATCCTATAATAAATAAGAATGATAATTCATTTGTTTTACGTATTCCTTTAAAACATTTATTAGGAATTTTTAATGATTATCAATATGTTTTTTTCGGAAAACAAACGATTCGTCTCGTAAGAGCAAGACATGACGTGGATGCTCTTTTAGTAGAAAAAGCTGACGATACATTCAAGGTTGAAATAAAAATTGAAAATATTATTCTAAGAGTAGACATTATGATACCGAACGATGTATTAAAGTTAAATTTATTGGAATCTATCAAAAAAGATACACCCATCATAATTCCATTTCGAAAATGGGAATATCACGAATTACCTCAATTAACTATAGGTGCAACTAAAGAAATTTGGTCGGTGAAAACCTGTACAGCTCTCGAGAGTCCTCGCTATGTTATTATATCCTTTCAAGAAGCTAGAAGAGGAGATTTAAAGAAAAATGCATCAAATTTTGATAATATCGATATATCTGATATACGTGTTACTTTAAACGGCGATTATTATCCAATAGAACGTATGAGGCTTGATTTTAATAAAAATAATTATGTTGAAGCACATTGTAATTACACAAAATTTTATCAGAGTTTTAAAAATGATTATACATTACCAAAACAACCGTTGTTGGATTATGTAACTTTTAAAACTCATGCTCTATTTGTTATCGATTGTTCTAGAAGAATTGATGCTTTAAAATCGAGTACGATTGATGTCAAAATTGATATTGAAGCTCGAACAAGCTTTCCTACCAATACTAAAGCCTATTGTGTTATTATTCATGATGCAATAATCGAACATCTTCCACTTAGTGAAATAGTACGCAAGTTATCTTAAAGGATTTGAAGAGAGGAATCTAAATAAGTAGAATAATCTAACCACTAAGATTAGTTATACTTTTATCAATAAGGAGTGTTTCCGAACGATGATGATGATGAATTGTAATATTTATATAAAATAAAAATTATTGATAAGAATGTTTTCCTATTATTCATTAAAATAAAAGAACAATCCTTTCATTAAAGTTTATTAGTATCATAAAAGATCATGATGGGGAAGGTGGTATTGTTATTAGTAGTGCTAGAAATTTTATATTTTGTGAAATGTTATGAAGATCGACGTCTCGCTATCGAGTATTTACAGCAAGCAGGTTTTTTAAATTCTGCAGCTAATTCATATTCAGGGGTGGATAATGCCTTATTAGCGTTTCAAAAGTTTTATAATCTTGAAACAAACAATATATTTACACCTGAACTTATAAATTTTATGAAAAAACGACGTTGCAATGTTCCCGATAAAGGTGCTTTAAAAAATACTTTCTATAAATGGAACAAAAGAAGATTGAATTGGTACGTTTTTCCATCAAACGATACAGATTACTCTAAACATTCTGATATTTTAATAAAAACAGCGATGGTTGTTAAAAAGGCATTCGGGTTATGGCAGGCTGCTTCAACCATATCATTTCATCATTCATCGTTTAATACTGATATTGCTATTTCATATAGAAAAGGTGTTCATGAAAATAATCCTCATTGTTCGAGAACTAAAATGTGTTCAAATAACCTTGATGGGATTGGAGGAGTTCTAGCTCATGCAGACTTTCCTACTAACATAGGACAATGTGTTGAAATACATTTAGATGTCGAGGAAAATTATTATATTGAGAATACTGATATTCCGTTAGATAATAATAAAATAAGTTTATTTCATGTTTTAGTTCATGAAATAGGTCATAACTTAGGACTAGAGCATACTAGAAATGAAGAAGATATGATGTATGCGTATACTGTCGATAATCATATAGTGAAACTATCAGAAACAGATAAAAAGAATCTTCAAGATTTATATGGGGAACCGTCTTCACATACAATACCGACAGCTATTATTCCTACGTCTACGCAGTATACAGATTTATGTAAAATTATTAAACCTGATAACATATTAATTACTCGAGATCATTATTTATATATATATTATAATGAATTAATGTGGAAGCTTCCTATACATAAGAATTATATCCAAAACGATTTAGTTACATCGTATCAGCATCAATATACATCGTCTTCACATTTCTTTCAAAGTAAATATGATAAAATATGGGTATTTGATAAAAAAAATATTGCTATTATTTCATCTTTAACTAATACACAAATAACTAATTCGAGTTTATTAAAGATGGGGTGGCCTAATACAAATAAAATTAATGCAGCTTTCGAATCATATTCAGGACGAATATTTGTTTTTCACGATGATGAATTATACTTCGAAATTAGCGAGTCCACTCTTAATGTTATAAATCAAGGTTACATTACTAATCTTTTTCCGGGGCTACCACTACCAGTCACGAAAGCCTTTAGATATATAAACGGAAATTTATTTTTTAGTATAAACGAAACGGTTTATGAATATAATGAATTTACAAATAAACTAATTAGTGTATCACCCTTTAGTTGGAGTTTGTTTGAAATTATATGTCCTAGTACTAAAATCATGAGTAAAATCTACTCTTTATTGAAATCATTATCATCTTATCTAGATGGTTAAGTAGTGGTAGAGTATAAAAGACGGTGTATTCTTATTTCTTAGTTAGTTGTTATTCGTAAATTAATATATACGGTATAGTAAAATGGATGATATTTATAATAATAAACCAATTATCTCATCTAATAATGATACCGGAAGCGATATCAACAATACCTCTATAAAATGGTATAATAACAAGGGTGATATTTATAATAGAGCAGATTCTGTAAATCAAGTTCGAAACTCTAAGACTCATTATCCTAATTGTCCTTGGTCGGATCCAAATGCAACAGAAGGTCCTGATACTTGTGGTTGTGTGATGCATCACACAACCACATCTACAACTTATAACAAATACAACCGCATACATAGGATGGAACCAATTACCTCAACTAATAATGATACCGGAAGCGATAGTAGCAATACCTCTGTAAAATGTGTAAATTGTGGTTGTAATGTTATGAATATGGAAAAAATTCTTATATCTGTTTTACGCTTATGCGATATTATGATGTTGTTAATAGATAAATGTAAATAATGTTAAAATAAATTATATCTAAATATTATATCTTTTCATTTTATATTTAGGGTAATACACCTTATAACTTCTTAGTTTGTCATAAGATGCATTGTACTAAACAGCAGGAGCCGCTTCCTATACTAAATTTAGATATTTTTAATGACACGATTGTTAAGTGTAGTAAACATGGTAATCTATTACCAAATTCGTTTAGAGCTATTTTTTGCGGTCCGAGTGGATCGGGCAAGACGAATGCTTTATTAAGTCTACTATTTCATCCCAATGGAGCAAGATTTGAAAATATTTATGTATACTCAAAGTCTCTATATCAAGACAAGTATGAGTTATTAAAATCGGTTTTAAACGGCGTAAAAGATGTGGGATATTTTCCATTCAAAAATAATGATGAAATAATTGCACAAAGCGAAGCTCTTGATAATTCTATTTTTATATTCGATGATATAGCGTGCGATAAGCAGAATAAAATACGTGAATATTATTCTATGGGTAGACATAAAGGTATCGATGTTGCTTATTTATGTCAAACGTACTCGAAAATTCCAAAACAATTAATTCGTGATAACAGTAATTTAATAGTGCTTTTTAAACAGGACGAAACAAATTTAAAACATGTATATAACGAACATGTTTCTCCCGATATATCATACGATGTATTTAAAAATCTATGTGCAGAATGTTGGAAAGAAAATTATGAACCGATAGTGATTGTTAAAGATTTTCCTCTAAATCAAGGTCGTTATCGTAGAGGTTTCGATAGCTATATCAATACAGATATACCGCTAACACCGATAGCAAACACTAATACCGATAGCGGTCGCTAATACCGATCGCTCGCTTACGATCGCTATAGCGGTCGCTAATAGCGGTCACGGTCGCTAATACCGGTCGCTCGCTCGCTTAAGGTCGCTAATACCGGTCGGTCGCTCGCTTATGGTCGCTATAGCGATCGCCAGCATATTGGAATACTTGTATATAAATAGTGTCTTCCTATACATAAACTCATAGCAAAATGATATCACATCATGATGGAACTGTTAAAAAACAAATTCATGAGCTTTCTAAAAGTATTCGAAAAAAATACCTAGCTCTTAAATTAGGTAAATCTGAAGAAGATAGTGCGTTAAATAAATTATTTAAACCTATAGTGGAACCTCTAAATAGTATTAGTGATGTTGTTGCTAGAAACAAACCTAATATTTTTGAAAAAGACATCTCATCGATAACTACACCGAAGCGAGCTGTTGTCAAACGAAAGCTAGTTTTCGATACATTGGAAAAAGTAAAGCCTTCTTCTTCCCCACAAAAACAAGTAGAATTTCTAAAAAAAGAAACAGCTAATACAAATCTCAATGCTACTACCGACGACGACGATGACGATGATGTTTATGAAGATATAGCCTCTGATGATTACGATGATGATGTTCATGAATCCACTCGAAAAGATTTTCAGCAACTTACAAAATCGCAAGCCTATAGAGACTATCTATCAAACAATTTTACGATACCATTACCTAGAAAGTATCTAGAAGAACAGCTTCATGATACTGAAAATACGTTTGATATGAATTTTGGTGTAAATCAAAATTTGGAAACAAGAAAATTTTCTATTGGAGACTCCGTATTAGATTTTAATGGATCTAATATTATTGTATACGTGTATGATGATATATCTAATACAAAAATACCTCAAACATATACAGGAACATCGGGATTGTATGAACTTTTGTTTAAAAAACAACCCCACGGTTATACGAAACAGGATATAGATCGATATATGGATATCGGGTATAGAACAAATTTATTCAGAAGAAATTATTCTGCTCTCGAACAAATTAATGGTAATAATACTTTAAAGTATAGAAATATAATTAAACCAAATTTGAGTTCATCTAAAAAGAAGAGTAGGAAGACGAAGAATTTGGATTCATCTAAAAAGAAGAAGAAAGGTGGTGGCGGTGGTTTTCGTGTAGAAAATAGCTTACAACTACAACATAACTCTAAACCCATCGAATATGTTTATTTTGATGATGTAAATGAGCTCGTAGACCGATTACGTTTACTCATAGCATCTAAAGATGCTGGAAATACATCGCATGATAATGAAATAATATCAATCATTAATGAATTAAGAGAAGCATCGGTTATATATTAGCTCTTTTCTATATTTTTATATTAGTTATAAGATGCCGCTCGATAAATTCGGTCAATCATTGTCTTCTACTTCACTTCTCTCATCGAGAAGATTACGCTATGATGCCCATAGTGCTAATATTAGACATACTGCCGATGGTGATATTGATGCAGAAAATTTAAGAATTTGTAACGTTAAAGAACCTAAAGTTGCTGGGGATGTCTCGAATAAGCATTATGTGGATGTTGAAATTAATAAGATTAAAAATAGTTATCTACTTCATACATACATTTACTCTACCTCTACCGATAAAGCTGGACGTTTCATAATATTCAATGTTCCTGATAAATTCGAATTTCGAGTAATTAGAGAAGGAACAGTTGTTAATGTTAGTTGTTCAGCTGCGAAAATTCTATTAAATAATAAGGAGTGTAATAGTGCTGGTAAAGAATTAATTGGACGCACTTTAAAAATAGGAGATATTTTCACTTTTACTGCGATAGACGAAAATTATAATAGTCTGATATTTGAGATAATTACTAAAGTATACATCGAGTAATCATCATCATCATCATCATGAATCATCATCTCTTTAGTAAAGAAAAACTTCAGATCGTTAAAGAACTTCACAAACCTATACGCAAAAATTTTCAAAGACGTAGAACCATAATTAAAGGATTGGATGATTTATGGCAGATAGATCTGATGGAGATGAGTCGATTCTCATCATCAAATAAAAAATTTAGATTCATATTGGTTGTTATCGATTGCTTCTCAAAATATGTGTGGTGTAGAGCGCTTAAAACAAAAAGTGCTCTAGATGTTGCAAGAGCATTCGAATCAATATTGGTAGAGGGAGTACGTTGTCCTCGAAACGTGCAAAGCGATCAAGGAAAAGAATTCTTAAATACAACCTTTAATCAACTAATGAAAAAATATGATATAAATCATTATAATACGTTTAGCTCGATGAAGGCATCTATGGCCGAACGAGTTATTCGAACTTTAAAAGAAAAATTATTTAAACATTTTACTCTCAATGGCTCTCATAAATGGATCGATGTATTATCTAAAATTACATCTATATATAATAATACTACACATTCTACAATAAAAATGAAACCTATCGATGTTACTAAGAAAAACGAGGATCAAGTTTTAAAATCATCTTATAATTTTATAAAATTAGCCACTACACCTAGAACATTTAAAATTGGTGATTATGTTAGAATAAGTATAGCCAAACATGTTTTTGAAAAAGGATATATTCCAAATTGGACAACTGAAATATTTAAAATCGTTAGAATACAAATTACACATCCTGTAACATATCTCCTAGAAGATTTAAGAGGAACATCTATAAGCGGCGCTTTTTACAAAGAAGAATTACAAATAGCTAAATATCCGGATGTTTATCTGGTTGAAAAAGTTTTAAAAAGACGTGGTAATAAAAATTATGTAAAGTGGTTAGGATTCGATGATTCACATAATAGCTGGATTGATCGATCAAATGTTCTATAATATATAAAATCAACATTATCTAAAATTCTCTTTAGTCTTCTTAAAATAATGTTAGTGGGTAGTGTTGATGAGGAGGAGGAGGAGGAGGATACGTCGAATTATAATATACATTTTAATAGGATGGTGGAAAATTATAAAGAGAAGATTCAATGTGAAACCTTATTGATACATAATCATAAATATGAATTACAGTTTACCGATTTTTCTATAAATTGTGGTTTGAGTTCAGCTCGAAATTTTCAACCATCAATTCACCTAGTTAATGATGATCATCTAATATTATCTTTTGATGTAGAAGAATGGTTGGAATTAATAGAAACACTTCGTTGTATGTTTGAAGAGAACTTTGGAGAAGTGAACGAATCCTATATCTACACTACTATTTGGGGTACCAAAATTTCTTGTGCTCCTATTTTGGAATACTTTAGAAGCATAACAATATCCAGAAATAACATTGCTTTTGAACTCGAGGATTATGAGACATCAGAAATTCTTCTTTTAAATTCTCGTATTTTAAATGTAATAAAATATCTTTCAAGTTTAAATTTTCATGAATATTATGTTAATGTATTAAAATGTGTAAATGATAAACTAAAATCAGATATTGATATAATAGATATAATCAAAGATCTTTGTAATACTAATTCAATCCAAGATCAATGTATGCTTGAATATATTTCTAATTATAAAAACAATGTTGTAGAAGATTTTAATAATAATTATAAATCGTTAGATGTAAACATTCCTTGAGTAAAATAAAATGTCAAGGTCAATCGTAATCATTTTTCCTGTGCTACTATCCAACAGCCCTCGCATGATATCATTGTTTATTAGCTTATAACGTTATCAAATTTCATTCACTTCAGTTAGCTTATCTCATTTTGAAGGATGTTGAAGGTTTATAGTATTTTTATTTCATATGATAATAATTAATAGTATTTTAATCTTTATTTTATTTTTACATTATAAGTATGTTGAATTAATAATAAGAAAACAGTTTGTAATGAGTTATACATTTTATGTTTGTAAAATTAATGTAAATAATATCACTGAACATTATTATAAAATATATATTGTTTGGTAAAAGAAGTTTTTTTTTTTTTATTCTTCTTTAATTGATTTTGAAGGAGGACTATCTTTTAACGTTTCCTTACATAGTAATAGATCATCATAATCGATAACTGTATGCGTTTCTATAGATGATTTACAGAAACAAAACATCATCCTACATGAACGGCAATATTGTGTCCCCATTATTGGGATCGTTGTAATTCTTTTGCGAACTTCTGATGATGATGGGTGGAAACGATTAGTATTATTGAAAATCAACCTCCTTATCCATTTGCCCTATAAGTAAAAAATAAAAATTAATTAAAGAACTCTAATAAGAAATTGTATAAACATACCAGATTTTTCGATTCTCTTTCATAAAAATATTTTAAAAGTAAATTGGTATTTTTTACGATTCTTTCAATAGATAATGTCCATGAGGTAGTGTATCGGTTGAATTTTTAATTAAATATCTTTTATCATCAAAACCGTTTAAAGCTATTTTATTTTGCTCTATACTATAGACTGTATGTGAAAACGAGCGAATTGTTCTTTGTGATATCATTTTTTCAACATTATTTCGTAAGCATTCTAGATAATCATTAAAATCAATTTTAGTTTTCATAACATTCTTTTTAACCCCCTTAGATTTTTTAACACACCCCTCCTCTCCACTATATTTATATGTATACATCTTTGATCTGAGTCCTATAAAATGTGACATTATTTTACCGTTTAACTCATCCTTCATTAGACCTGGAATCTTTTTATTAACTAGAGGTATATTATAAGAATTATCCTGAGCATAATCGCTTGTATCAAACATATGAATATCTTTTTTTATAATATCTTGATAGGGATCTATATTCTTAAGCTGATAAATCAAACTATCTGTATCGGTATATAGAAGCTTCACATGATTATTTTCAGCACATTTCTTAAGCATATATGAATAGTGAAAATTGTATAAACATACCTTTGAAATATCTAAGATTACCATCCCCACGTATATAGGTTTATTGAAAACATGTTCGCTCTTTGTTAATTCTATAGCCACAAGGTTTTCATTGAAAATAGTACGGTTGTGAAAATTTGGACTTGCAATTAAATTTTTCGCTCCGTATCTTCCCTCCCATCGAGTTACTAACTTTACTACTCTATGTTTTCGTATATTTTCCATTGTTTTACCAAATACAGCGTTAATCATCAGTTTAAATAAATTCTTTTCGAATGTTGTAGTAGCTGCAGATCGTAATTTAGTGTTAAGCTCGACGTATGATTTTAACCATGGAGATTGTTCGAATGATAGCACACGATGAAGTTTTATTAATTTCAAACCATGTTCTAAACACTGTTTCAAATTACGATAATGAATTATATACTTTGATTTATTATATAATGTTGTCATTAATTTAGATATTTTTGATTTTGGGAGTTGTAAAGCTTTATGTTGATATACTGATTGTATATCGGAAGGTTTTAAATGTTCCGCACAAAAAGGTAAATCTTTATGTGTATCATGAAGGTGATTAGGATACTCCAAATCTACCTCTAAAATATATCCGATAGATGCATCATCAGCTATTGTAGTGACATCAAAATTTTCAATATTATCCATCCACTTAAAATTTTTATATGGTAAATTTTGAGACATTGACCATCCGTAAAGGTTGTTTACGTCAAAGTATATGTTATATATAGACTCTCTGGAAGAATCATATTCATCCATATATTTATTATTAGCTTCCGAATATCGATTAGAGCATTGACTTATTCCACCCCTAATCCCTCCTTCAATAAACATAAGCATATCTACATCCTTAATAATATCTAGTTTACATCTCGTATATTTCAACATACAATCCCACGTATATCCAGGTAAAGTATAATACCAAGCCAAATCGAGCTCATAATTTAGGTACATTGTCTCCCGAAATTGTTCAAAGATATCACATAATAAAAAAATATCTATTTTCATATAAAAATCAGAAAAATCTCCTAAATTTTTACATTTAAAAGTATGCCATATATTTTTTGCATGTTCGTAATCTTCTATCGAAATATCTGAACTCTTTAATTTATTATAAAAACATTCGATGGGGGGTAGCGTAGTCTCATTTAATTTATCTAAAGAATCGATATAATCATAGGGAAATATTCCTTTACGGATTAGTAATTTAAATGCTTGACTATCTTCATCTCTAAATTCCGATTTTAAATTTTTAAACATATCCAACTCCATGGAAGAAGCTAATTCATCTAAAGATGTACTCATAAATCTAAAAGAATCTATAAATCGGAATTTAATCTTGCTTCCCCCATCATCAGTTAATGTAAAAGAAATATATTTTTCCATGTTTATTGGTAATAAACTAATTTTTCCTAATTTTGAGATATCTTCAATGAGGAAGTGACTATCATAGCCTGTTAGATTATGAAACACTACAGGTACCATAAATTTCTTTTTAAAGTTTAAATTACAAATAGAATGAGCAAACCCCCGGAAGTCCCCCTCGAAATGTGAATGATCTCTTACGATTTTATTATCATTATAATCATTGAAAGTAAATTTTTTATTACATATGTGACACTTAATTGCTGTTTTAAAATCGGAAGGATGATTTTGCATGGGTATAATGTTAATAATTTTACTTGAAATAAATTGAGCTATACTTTTAAGTTGTTCTGCATACCATGTGATAGCATCTATACCTCTATAAGATGTATAAAAAGATAGGTTATTATCATAGGAACATTTTAAAAAGATACCTGCACTATATGCTTGATGTTTTTGATATTTTACTGTTTTAATGATATCATTATCATCATCAGTTATAGGTTCTAGGATTGATTCTAAATCGCTGTATAAGATAAATGGTACTTTTTGTTGATTTGAAAAATTTTTAAATTCTACAGTATCATAGGGAGGGAACGAAATTTTACAATTATTTAATTTTCTACAATTCTCAGAGTGCATATCTAATTTATCTTTAGTATAAAAATAATTTAAACAACAGTCACATATATGTATAGCTATTTTAGATTTAGTGAGTTGACTCGATAAAAGACGTGATAAATTTTTAAGTAAACAAAAATGATAACGAATTTGAGTATCATCACCATCATCATCATCATCATCATCATCATCATCATTTCCTACTGTTATATAATCATTTAATTTAGGGTAATACACATTCTGAATTAATAATAAATTAATATGTTTATCTTTTTTATCTTTTGTTATGTATGCAGGAACAACAGTATACTTTTCTAATCTATTTAACTCTAAAGCATATACGTTAATAGAAATATTATTTAATTTTTCTACTTTAGGTATTTGTGCTAATTTTATTGGAAATTTAATGTTTTCCAGATTTAAAACAGATGAATAATGAGGGTAAGAGGTAATTATATCACAATGTTTATCAACTGGATATAATGCTGCTACCAACGACCATGCAAAACATGCATCATCATCATAATTTTTGATATTAATACACGCTTTTTTAGCAGCAATTGATTCTGGAAGTCTAATAAAGGATGATCCATTACCAATATCACATTTATTAATATTAATTTCCAATGAAATTAATTCCCTAATAGCCCAACCACTTTGAGAAAGTTGAAAAGACTCTAATTTATTTATAATAGGATTACAAATATGTTCTTGAAACCATTTTTTAATATTAACACTCGTATCAATTATTTCATTTTTAGTATTAAAATGTTTATATTCAATAATTTCATTATCGTTTAACCCTCGTTTGATAAATTCTCCACAAAAACAGCTATTAACTTTTATCATAATAAAATTATTTTTAAGAACATTCTTTATTCTAACATTGAAGAGGAAAAATGCATCATTAAAAAATTCTAATATATCGATATGTTTCAAATTGATAATCATGCCTGAACGAATTCTCGAATCGAAAGCGTTTTTTAAATCCACCCATTTTACCCAATCACTACGTTTCTTTTTACCCCCTACTATTCCTAAACCAACAATATTTTTCTTCTTGTTTACACATACACATCTACTAATGAGTAATTGATAACGTTTTAAATTAGAGATATCAGATAATATTTTTTTTTTTTCACCGACATTTAAATTTTTAATTTTTAATATTTTATAACAATATCTTAAACTTTTAGAACAATATTTATACCAAATATCAATTTCTCGTTGTTGAGAATTATTTTTATTTAAAATTTTGTATGATCGCTCAATAATATTAACTGAATTTCTACTTACCTCAAAGACATTATCTAAATTAGTATAACTCATTGCTAATATTTGTTTTCTTATACTATCTCAAACAATTGCGATGGTGAGTACTTTGGGTTGCTCGAAGTCCTCGACCCTCTGCATAACAATTTATATTTTTTTGGCTGGAAGTTGTTCAAATTTTCTTTTATGACTGTAACACATCGGCCTGGTAAAAATACCACACAGTCTTCTAAAGTTAACTTCGGAACTTCTCCAAAAACACTATTAACAATTTCTAAATTGTTAATTATATATGGTCGATCTGGTGTTAGATCCTGCAGCTTTTTTGTCTCTAATGCTGCAAATTTGTTAATAGCACTTAGATCCACTAAAAATTTATTATAACTAATTATTATTAAATATTTAAAATTATACAACTTACTTTTGAAATATTTTCTGGAATAACTCACTCACTTAGATACAATATACTACTACTTGGATATATAGAAGTAACCTATATCTTTAGGATAGATTATTCTACTTTTATATTAGATTTTCTTCTACACCCCACCCCGTTCTTCAAATCGCACAGTATAATGCTTTTATTTACAGGAAACACTTATTTTTCTATCACCACAAATTCCGTTCCATTTTTTATATACTCTAAGTTCAAAGATAAACAACATCAACTATCTCATTCGTGATGACGGAGGTTTGATAAAATGGGATTTATAAACATGTCTAAACCTGCAAGATGAAGCGTTTTTCTTATCATTAATACAGGTCTATTTTACAAAACGTTATCGTAATAGGAACTGATTTATATGACATAAAAACAAGGTGTTTTTTCCTATTGCTAATTCCAGTCTTATTTATCATAAAACAGGAACTGATGATCTTGTTAAATGCATTATATCCGTTCAATATGATATAAATTACCACTATCTGTTCTATATGACCTAAAACAAGGTGTTTTTTCCTTTTCCAATAACCGCTATCATAGGGTAGGGTTATTAACACAATGTATTATATCCGTTCTATCTCATACAAATTACCACTATCTGTTCTATAATAAAACACAAGGTGATTTTCATATCACTAATTCCGGTCGCAATATCTCAATAGGAGATTATTTTAATACAATGTATTATTATTAACATTTTCAAAAAGGCATAGCGCCGACACAAAAAGGCATAGCGCCGACACGCGAAGAACGTACCCTCCAAGCGAAAACCCTCAAGCAAAGACCCGCGTCAACGAGGCACTTCCGGTCCATAATATCCTCCAAGCGCCGACACGCGAAGAACGTACCCTCCAAGCGAAAACCCTCAAGCAAAGACCCTGGCAGCTTATACCAGCCAAGCAAAGACCTCGGTCATCGAGCTTCACTCCTCTTAACACCACCCTTCAAGCCAAGACCCTCGCAGCTTATACCCGCCAAGCCATGACCTTGGTCATCGAACTTAATGTCATCCTCTTAACATACCCCTAATATCCTTCAAGAGAACACCCTAACCATCGAGCTTCAAGTCATCAAGTCTAACACCGCTTAACATCCCCTAATATCCTTCAAGAGAACACCCTGACCATCGAACTTCACGTCTTCAAGAATAACACTTCGATAACAACCCCTAATACACTTCAAGCCAAGACACCCTTGGTCATCGAGCTTTACAAAACATAGCCATCGAGTTTGAACTTACTTCCTGTCTAGAACGCCACTTCCTGTCTAGAACCCGCTTTGTTCATCTACTTATACAAATTTAGGTATTTACACACATCGTATTAAAATCTAACTCTCTTGAAAATCTTAATTAAAATGAATTTATTATGAATTCTGATACATAATTTACATTTTATACTCAAAAATAAGTAAATTATTTTACACGTTTTATTTAAAAAAAATATGGTTAGGTTCCATTTTTGCGGTCATTTAAAAATAGTAGTGGGAGAAGTACCGCAAACAACCGCAAATTCGTTCTGAAGATCTCTGGTTATCCTCTGGTCAGGTAATCAAAGGTTAAAGTTATCCTTAGGTTAAAGTAAAATGGGTTTCTGAAACCACCAACTACTAGAGGATAAGTAACCTCTTGTCAACTCGCTTGATTGAATTGCCGATAGATGGGGATACAGTAGTTACTTCAAATTAACCAGTTTTTTTGTAATTTTATTATTTTATGTTGGCAAAAATCTGTTATGTATTTAAATGTTTTGCCGAAAAGTTTAAATATAATATTATTTTTATTATTATTATTATTAAAAATATTTGAAAATAAATTATTTTGTTCGTAAAAATAAAATAGATTTAAATAAAAGAAGTAAAAATTTCACCGACTTCGACAAAGATGTCTTATTTGATATCGAACAAGAGTTTAGTCACAAATAAAAGAATAAAAAAAAGACGGAACTAATATGAAATTTACAAACGATTCATGGATCGAAATAAGCACTGAATTCAATTCAACTGTCATAATAAATTCGATTGCGCATGTTCTACAAAGTTAACCAGTGGATAACCCGAGCTCATCCGCAGGTCAACTTTGACCAGAGATCTAAGGATAACTTTCGCTATAGAAACTCAAAATCTGCAGGTATATTGCGGTTAAGCTTAACCTTTGTATAACTCGAGCTTCAGAAACCGGGCATAAGTGCTCGGCCAGACCATAGCCAAAGATGGCCATAGATAAGAGAGAGAAGATGGCTATGGCCAGACTGAAGAGCGGGAGCTGAAGAATATAGATAGGCAACTCTCCGTTCTTTTTCAAACCCTATTAGTGCGCAAAAGGTGTAAAGAGTGAATACTAAACTTACACGCGGGAAATAGCGCATATTCAAATTTTCATTTGGTTTCAATTTTTTATTTAATTTTTAATAAAAGTTGATAATAAATAAAAGTTTTTTACATTTAATTTTTTATTAAATAAAAACTAATTATATATAGAATACTAATCTAATTCAACTAATATAAAACATAACATACAAAATATAGAATACTATAATATATAATAACATACAAAATATAGAATACAATAGGTCTGTTCGTTAGCTTGCATTAACTTGAACCGAGCAAGCAAAGAACCAATCAGCGAACGCCTTTATTTGCACTAACTTGGTCGGTTCAAGTTAGTGCAAGCAAACGAACAGGGCTATAATAAATAACATACAAAATATAGAATACATAACATCCAAATAAAATAGAATACACATACAGTAGAAACTCCATAATTCGACATAAACGGGACCCATTTCCTGTCCAAACATAGAATTTGTCGAATAGAGAATTGAAATAAATATCTTTATTATGATATAAACATATCATGTTATTCTTGATTACGATAAGAATTTATTTACACTATGCCTTACCCAGCAAACTTGATGATGTAATTTAAATATACAAATTTTGTAAAAAGAATTATTTTGCAAAAATGTTATTAGATACTTGCATAATATAAACTTTATAATTATTTTATATTTTACGAATAAATTTTATAGATTAAATGACAAAATAGTGATGACGCGCATTACCAAAATAACATAACTATTATACGATTAAAATGTAAATATTTTATTTTTATTATTTTCGAATAACCTCTTTGTCAAATTTAAATTATCCTTTATTTTAGCATTGAAAATGACGTTATTTTGCTATTATCATGTAAGCATTATAACATAGGTAATCAATCTGTCTGCCTACGTGCTGAACTGCAGTCGTGGATTTTGATAAGCTCACAACTTGTGCGTCATAAGCTCATAATTATCTGTCCATTAGCATGAGAAATTCTCGGAATTGTCCAATAATGGAGTGTCGAATGATGGAGTTTCTACTGTAATATCCAAATTTTGGATTCTACAATACATAATTATAAAAGTAAGTCGTGCACAGTTTAAGAATACTTAGTAGCCTGTGAAGTTGTTCATCGAGTTGGTTTATAATCCTTCTATGTAAGAGAGAAGATTAGTAAAAGTCATGCATAGTTTAAGAATACTTAGTAGCCGATGAAGTTGTTCCTCGAGTTGGTTTATAGTCCTTCTATGTAAGAGAAAAGATTAGTAACAGTCGCAGCTACTCGTCTCAATTATTATCCTTTGGAGAAATATAACTAAGAACGAGCAGCAAACCCAAATAAAGAAATAAATTTAATTGTAAAATTAAATATTAAACGTTGTTAAAGCGAGGGACGTCAGTTCCGAAAAAAAAGTTACAAAACACCAAAAAAAAAGAAAATCTCTGCTAGCAGTATGCTGCCAAGCGGCAGTTGCAAAACCGAACACCAAAAAGTCGCAGCTACTCGTCTCAATTATTATCCTTTGGAGAAACACAACTAAGAACGAGCAGCAAATTTACGTTTGAAAATGGAGGCTTATGTCAACCCATTTAGTCGTCGAATGGCTTCTTTTTTTGTTTTATACTTCAAATATCGCTTGTTAGCCATTACCATCACTTCGTCACTACTTTCTTGAAAGTTTGTGCTATTGAGAGTTTTTAATGTAGTATTTACTTTTTTACCCACATATTAACAAAAAATTGTATAATTAGTTTTCTAACCAGAGGTGGAATATTGTGCCGATCACAGACAAAGTGTGTAAAACTTACATTTGCATTCAGCTGCAAATTTAGTTGTGTAGTTATACATTAGGAGTGTGGCAAATTTTAGGAAGTATGCGACTTAATATGTATATACAGTTATTAAACATCGTCAAAAATTCTTGAGTTGGATATACCAATTACTTTCCAGATGAATAATCGCGACCCAAAATGATGAAATGATCTGCTAATCTTGTTTTTGATAAAAATTGCGTACAACATGCACAACTTCCTATAGTTTTAAGAAGTTTTCTCGTTAAAAATCCTGCTACGTAGGTATAAACTCCTCTTGAAATATTATTATTAGCATTCTCTTGTGGAATCTCCAAAATTGTTACATCACTTAGAGCAATTTTTTCTATTTCTTCATGTGTAGATGTAACAAATTCTTTTAATGTATTTCAAGCTCCATCACTTTCATCACTTTCACAATTTGATCCAGGAGAATGGTTAGAAGTGAAATTGTTTAATAATAATGATTTAAATGATGTTTGGAACGATGCACACGTGATATTAATATTTCGACTTCCGTGGCTTCTAATGCTACCGAAAAAATTTTCCAGTAAACGTAAAATTTTCTTTCCTCAATTTCTGCCATAAATAACGGAAAGCTTTCAAGTTGCAGATCCAATTGTTAATAGTAGGTGGTACAAATTCTTTTCCGTTTTCTCGCCTTATAAATTTGATACTTTCTAATAATGGAATAGCTTGCTTCCAAAAATCTAAGTGAGGAGAACCTTCCTTTACTGCACATCTCATTACTTTACCATTCTTAATTTCACGACTAGAACTATTAACGCTATCGAACAATTGATCAATAAAAAGAAGAAAATCGGCCGTATTAGTATTAGGTAATATATTGCACCCTAAAAAGAAACAAACTGTAATTTATATGAATAAATAATAACTTAAAATTACCTTCAGCAGTCAATAACCGCATTACTCTTGAGACCCTCTGACTAAAAACTTGGGCTGCTGTCGATATCTTCATCTTTTTCATTTTTTTTTTCCATAAATATGTCCATCGGTCAACTTGTTACAAGCTCTGAAAGCCGATGCTTCAACATGCTGGAATAACGGCGTCGATGGTTCCTCTAATTTTTGGTCCGATTCGTAAAACGCAACTATATCTTTCCATGATGCGATTTTTGCAGCGGGCGGGCGACGAGCGAGCGAGCGATTATTTTAAACACTGGACTACCATACAAGTGGCCACACTAAACTTCAGCGGGCGGGCGATTTTCAAGCGTGCAGCGAGCGATTTATTAAAACCAAATCTGTTTGAATTTAGAGCGTGCGATTTTTAATTTTACTTAGTAAAAATTCGAATGTACTTATTGACATGCGTAGATAATCAAAGAACCTGTCGGGAAAATGTCTCAATTCAAAATATAGGTGATGAAATTCTCCAAATATCTGTCTTATTGAATTGATAGGATGCGTTCTATATTTTGGAGATTTTTTCAAAAATAAATTTCATTGGATGTAGGAACTACCATTCAACAAAATATTTCTTTTCACTTTGATGGATAATGACATAATATTATGTATTTGCACTACCGACAGTTACAAGTAAACAGGAGAAACTAAACAATTTCGCGATTTATTGCCGTCAGTATGGCCACAAAATCGCTCGCCCGCTCGACGCCCGCCCACTCTTCAGTGTGGCCGAGCCCTAAGGCGTATTTTCGCAAGGAACCGGTTGGTTGTTTGCGGTACTTCTCCCACTACTATTTTTAAATGACATCAAAAATGGAACCTAACCAATGGTTAGGTTAGATTAGGAAAAGCATGGTTACTAACCATGCATACGAAACACGATTTCAGACCAGGGTGTTGCTTGCCCGAGCGACAGCGAGCTTATCCTCACCCTGGTCTGAAATCGTTTTGTTTTGTCCCTAGCCAAACAATATACTATTTACTTTACTTTCAATAAATCTGAGTTTAATATTTTTGATTGATTAATTTTGGTGTTGTAAATATCTTGTTTATTTTCTCCCTACGCCCTCCTTTTTTATTACCGTAAGCTCACGTTACCAAACAAAACGAGCTGGTCTATCTCGTTTCCATCCCTAAACTAGGCTTGGTGGCAGCGATTACCAACAACAATCAGGAACAAAAGGGACCAAAGAGGTGTAGGATAAAGCTATTTTTCAGCATAACTGTGAGGACCTACTTTCCAACCCTGAAGTCCAGGTTACCACATTGGTTTTAGACATAGCCATCTTTATTTTACAAGCCATGAACAAGAAATTTGGCAACACCGCCCGGTAGTCTTATATTATGACACGGATTTATGAATATAAACTGGATAGCTAATGCTGATCCCTACTATTGTCTCGATATCGATGGCCGCCATACTATGCTAAAATACTACCTACCTACCCCAACAAGGGTTTATCTATTGTTATGTTATAACGTATAACCTCACTATATTTTGAAATTGACGACCAAATGACAGACTGGAGACTCAGGGTGACAATTTTTTGTAGCTCCGACAACTGTAAGGCATTAAAGTTACTGAAAGTTACTAAAAATTCGCACAGTATGGCGACCAAGGAGGGTTGGACATAAATTGTGGTGGGGATATACAGTAACTTTTATTACTTTCCGAACTCCTTAGTAAGGAAAGTATTGTAATCTGAAATTGAAAAAAAAAATTGACCCCCAATTTTTTCATAAAATTTTTATGTTTTGAGGTTCCCTTAAACCATTTCTACAATTTTTGAAAAATGTCTGTATGTGTGTGTGTGTGTGTGTATACATGTCTGTGAACACGATAGCAACCAAACGAAATAACAAAATCACTCCAAATTTTAAATTTAAGTTTTTATCTGTTGTGGCACGAAGCCTATTGAAAATGGATAAAATCGTATGGGGGGAACGGGGGGTTTACTTGAAGCGATAAAACATAATCCATTATAACTCCGAAACGCAATGAAATATGTAAAAGTTTATTAAGACAAAAATTATCCATATCAAATTACCTACAACTTTTGTGTTATAAAATTTTTTCTAAAAATTTTTTTTTATTTTTTTTTATTTTTTTTTATTTTTTTTTATTTTTTTTATTTTTTTTTATTTTTTTTTATTTTTTTTTATTTTTTTTTATTTTTTATTTATTTTTTCTATTCTATATATAAATAATATTCGGAAAGTTATGTGATGGCCACATCCGATTTTTTTTTATTATGATGGACATGGTAGTGTTTACGATTGAAAATCATTGAAATTCGATTTAAATCATGTGTATATTACGAGATTTTTCCGAAAGTTATCATCATATAGACCAGGAGATACTGACACAATATTCGAAGTCATTTGTTACAGTATGGCGACCGTTCAGTGGTTAAATTAGGTAAGTAATAAATGAAAAAATAATGGTCATAGCGCTGGTCGTCGGGGCGTAACCGCAAGGTAATTAATGAAACTTGTCGGAAAAATGACGGGTTTCAAACGATTTGTTACACAAAAAATTTTGCATTTTCCGGTTGTCGATAAATAATAAACCCTGCTTTAGTGCTGCTTTAGCGAATGCCATATCAATGAACAGTAAGCACTTTCAATCATAAATAATTTTTTTACAATTTTAAATGTATAGGATTGCGAAATCCATACAATAAGATTTAAATGTACCTTGTAGCTCGTTATTGATAATCATATTTATTTTAATTGGTTAATTACCAACTAAGAAATTTTACTACTTATATGAAACATTTTTTTTTTTTTAAATTAACCTTCTCATTACTCAATCAAAATATGATATCTAACAAGTATTCCCAACATAGCGCTAAAATGCAACGTTTCAATGCAATGCTATTTCATAATAGTCAGATAATCTGACAACCAACATTAAAAATCCTATAGGATTTTTATATATAAAATATATTTATATATTATAAAATTGTTTTTATATATAAAAACAAGAAGTCAAACTTTGTTGTTCCTTGGTATGTTGTTACCTTAATAGAGAATATATTGTAGTGCTCTTGCTCTCTTATTGAAATGGGTCGTTGATTCTCGAAAAATGGTTACATGTAAGACAATAAAAAAACTGACGAATAACAGAACAATTTATTTGCAACCTGAACACAAGAAACAAAATTTAAAAAAGCAGGACTCACACAAAATTCGCCGAGCAGCACGTAATTCGGATTCTTCCTTCCACACTCTATCCACAAAATTCCTCGCCTAAATTCCACCTCCACACCAACTCTTGGGCTCTCAATTTACAACTCTTTAACATCAGCTTGCCACTCGGGTTTCTTTAACACCAGCTTGCCACTCGGACTCTTAAATTGTTAAGACTCTTTAACTCAGGTTGCCACTCGGACTCTTAAATTGTTAAAACTCTTTAACTCAGCTTGCCACTCGGGCTCTCAAATTCTGACTGACGTGACTCCTTCTCGAGATTTCAAATTCAGACTCTTATTCGACTAGCCTCTCGGGCTCTCAAATTATCACTCTTATTCGACTAGCCCCTCGGCTGTAAATTTGCGACTGACCGTTCTTCCTTTTATTTATTTTTCATTTCCTTGTTTTTTTATATTTTCCTTTTTTTTTAAATAAAATCAAGATTTTCGCGTACTGCTCAGCTGCATTAGTGTGAGTCGCTAAACAACAAAAATTAAAAATACAAACATTAAAATTTAAACAACAAAGAAGTAAATTACTGGAACAACAAACTTAAACTAAACAATACAACTTAACTAACGAACAAACTTAACACTAATAAAAAAAATTTTGAAAAACGAACACAGAGTCCTGCTTTTATTGTTCCTCAGGTTGCAAAGTCAGTTCTTTATTTCTAAATTACGCAACTCACTTTTCATTTCTTTATCAGAACACAACAATATGATCTGTTGATCCGATGATCCGATGAGATGTTGATCTCTCATCAGATCATCGTCTTGGAGACTATATGATCTATGACTATAAATAAATCTCAAGGGTAGAGCTTTGACAAAGTTGATATAGTATATATCTATAGGTGTAACACCCTGGTTTCGGTCGTAACTCTCCAGCTAGCGATTGACCAACGTTACTACTGCAAACGTTCGAAGTCGACGGGTTTTGGATGTCGAAACTGTCCAATTTTGCCTTTCTTCGGATTTCCTCTTTGAGTATGCTGCTACCAATGAATTTTTGGAAAAGGAATTCATAAAACTTACGATATAACGTGCGAGCTCGGATGACGTAGGAATTAAACCAAAATTTAAAATTACTCTTATCTTTGCACAAGAAAAATAAAAACACTTGAAAGATTTTAATTACCAGTTTATTAAAAGAAAATAAAATAAATGTTTATGTCAATTATAAACGAAAAGTTAATTTTATGTAGTATCCCTAATAAATTAAATAAACAATATGAAAATTAAGTTGACCTGCAATTCATAAGCTCGACTCGTAATTTCAATTTGTTTCGAAGACACACAAAGAAAAATATAAATAACACATTTGCAAAAATTCAAGTTTATTTTACCTTATTTGATGTTGGTGCACACACAATAAATTTAATTAACGACGTGATGGAATTTAAAAAAAAGATTAATTAGGATGTATTAAAATAAAATTAAACACAAAAAAATGAAAGATCGATTAAATTAAATAAAAATTGAATTTAGAAAAATTCAATAATGACAAAAATGAAAAGGGGTAACGCGACGTTTCTTTTGGGTTAAACCAAGAAGAAACTCGACAGCTTGCGAAAAACAACTGTCCGAAACGGCTCGAAAAACGACTGGTTTATTAATTTTCAAAACCTCTCTTTTATGTAAAATTTTTGACATACAGGGGTGTGTTAGTTTACCTCTGGTGTGAAGGGAACTTAATTTTATCAAATTATAATTTGGAAACATGTTCGAAAATTATCTTATCTTCAGCGATGAAATGTATATTTCATTTGGGGTACTTTTTATATTTTTATCAATTGGTTGTGACATAATTTAAACTGTAGTAATTCGCGTGGGTTATTATATTTGATGCTAATTTTAATGAAAATATTGTTAACTATTGTATATTTGTTTATGGTGAGACTTTCATGAAGATAGGACTTTTGCAAACGTCAATAATGTTCTTACGGCTTTATTTGTCTTTATAATTTAGTTGTCACGTCATTAAACGATTCTAGGATGTTTGGTCCCCGGACGATTGATCCCCGGACGATTGGTCCCGGACGATTGATCCCCCGGACGATTGATCCCCGGACGATTCGTCCAGCGGACGATTTTTTATAAACGATTGTTTATATAAATAAAAGTTAATAAAGATTAATTAATTACATCAAACTGTTAATACAATAAATTTGTAATTTCTTAACCCTTTCGGTCCGGGAGACGGATCTGTCCGAAAATTATTGTAGTGCCCGAGACACGGGAGACGGATTAAAACGCAAGGACGTATCCCGGCTGTACAGCAAATTTCGTAAAACAAACGTCGGACTGAGAGGGTTAATATTCAGGTAAAAATAACTGATTTAATTTAAAAAAAGTATTTTACGAAACTTATGTAAGGAATATGTCAGACCCTCCCCTCCCGCATGTAAGAGTCCGTAAGATTTCCAATACCTTTCCCCCTCCCCCCAAACCGTTACGTAATTAATGGACAGCCCATTAGCTCATTGTAATACTCTTTGGTATTAGGTATTAGGCAGTAACCCTAACCTTGCTTAGGAGAGGGGGCAAATTAAATAATTTACAAATTTTGTCTCCGTCTCCGCTGGTTATATTAAAGTAATATTAAACGAAAAATATAATTTACAACGAATCTTTTATATCTTAAATATTGTTACTTAATAAATTTAAGAGTGGAAATCGTTACAAATTTTATTTTAAATCGAACAATAATAATAATAAAAACATTCATAATTTGATTATTTATTATTACCCATCCCCCCCCGGACATATTTCTGGAATTGCCCGGAGATCAATCGTCCGCTGGATCAATTGTCCGGGGATCAATCGTCCGCTGGATCAATCGTCCGCTGGACTAATCGTCCGAGGACCAATCGCCCGGGGACCAATCGTCCGGGACCAATCGTCCGGGGACCAAACGTCCGGATACCCATTAAACAAGCATCAACGTAATAAAAATTATTGTGGTGGCCAAATTCTACGACATAACTTGAATAAAATTATCATGAACAATATTAACAAAATTATAACAAGAATGAATATATTTTACGAGTCGAGTTAAGTTGTAGTTTATGATTGATTTTACCTAAATTACCTGACGGCGGTTTGTTACATAGGCATTTATTTAGTCATGGACAGTTATGTTATATGTAGCATTAACAAAATGTCAAGCAAAGAATGGAATAAAAATTCAAAGTGAAAGCGACATAACAAATGTTGTATGGAAAGAAATTTTGTAACAAGAACGATTTTTCACATACATGTAATTACGATCGGGCGAAATCGTAAATCGTTATGGAAAATTGGACCGCGAAGCGGCCAGGGGGGCGAAGCCCCCCTAGTAAACATATAAATTCATAATTTGTGAACATTTGACATAAACAACAACTTCGTTAAACTTAGGAACAAAGGTTGATATTCAGGTACCTACGATACAAGCAAAAAATCTAACTTCCCCTCAAATGCTTAGTTGTAAATAGAACGCAATTTTACTAAGTTCATACTTCAACTTAGGTTAGATTAACTTAGTATATGGCAAATAGAACGCAGCACAGGTCAACAGAAGCAACATCGACAGCCGTTATTTAAAATCAACGTAACCACCGGGTTACAATTGACGGCGGGGAGGGGGGTTACAAAAGTGTAAAAGTAAGGACTGTCCCGGCCAAATCGGGACGTCTGGTAACCTTTCGAAATACATCAGTAACGATTTAACATATTTATCTTTATTCGTATAATAACCATGGAGTCATTCCATATGAAATCACCAAAAAAACGAGAAAATTGTTGCTGCACCGTTTTAGATTTTGATTAAATTTTGTCAGAATGTTCTTTAGGGTTCCAGAAACCAAAATCCAAAAGAAATTAATTTTCCCACTCGCCACTTCCGGTCCACACAAATTTAAACAATTGTAAAGTCTAATTTTTGTGCTTGGCGGTTTTAGCTGTAAAAATTTTTTTTATTAGAGATATCTATAGTTAGCCAAGGTGGCATTTTGAAGCTGAAAGATGGTAGTTTCTAAAAAAATATATAAACATTGACATCTATATATATATAAATGTGAAATGTGATTTTTTTGTCACGGGTTATCTTTGAAAGTACTGAACGGATCGACTTGATTTTTTTTAATGATAGAGTACAGGGTGGCTCAATTTCGATCCTTCTTATGGGGAAATCGGTAACTATAGGAGATATCGAAAAATGGATGGCGCATCCTCGATCTCTTTTTTCGAGAAAAGTTTAATGGTTTAAACTCGAATTCGATATCTTTTTTCGTTTTCGAGTTATGGCTAAAAGTTGACTTTTTCGACTTTTCGTTAAATGTCGATATCTCGGTTATTTGTAAAGTTATAGAAAAAATATTTACACCTTCTTCAGACACTTTTTTAAGGGCAATAAAATGGGATAAAGAGATTTTAAATATCTAACTTAGTTTGCGAGTTATAATATAAAGTTATGTTTTTTTAAATAGAAACCATAGTTGGCTATGAAATATTTAAATCGAGTTTTTTATCCTATTTTCAATTATATATAATATGTGGGGTCTATTATTTCAGTTTCGTCCCATTATATTACAAAATGTTAAATAAAAACAAACTAAGATCGGAAAATTAAATGTTGGATTTATGAAAACAATCCATTATACATTTATATTATAATATTTCATAGTTTTGATAAGCCATTTGACACGCTTGTGAAATAATATGTAATAGGTACTAAATAAAAATAAAAATAGGTATCGAAGTATTAGGTACTAAAAACACTCTTTAAAAACAACTGGAGACAATTGTTTTAGATGTCAATAATGATTTTGTATAGTGTTTTGTTTTGAAAAAGTCAACCTTTAATTTTCCGATCTTCTTTTGTTTTGATTTAACATTTTGTAATATAACGGGATGAAAGTGAAATAATAGACCCCACATGTTACATATAATTGAAAAGAGGATAAAAAACTCTATTTAAATATTTCATAGCCAACTGTGGTTTCTATTTAAAAAAACCAAACTTTATATTATAACTCGAAAACTAGGTAAGATATTAAAAATCTCTTTAGCCCATTTTATTGCCCTTAAAAAAGTGTCTGGAGAAAGTGTAAATATTTTTTCTATAACTTTACAAACAACCGAGATATCGACATTTAACGAAAAGTCAAAAAAGTGAACTTTTGGCCATAACTCGAAAACGAAAAAAGATATCGAATTCAGGTTTACACCATTAAACTTTTCTCAAAAAAAGAGATCGAGGATACGCCATCCATTTTTCGATATCTCCTATAGTTACCGATTTCCCCATAAGAAGGATCGAAATTGAGCCACCCTGTACATCTTGGAGCAAGTTTTAAGCCTAATTCCGCGTTTGTAAGTTAATAAACAATCGAGTAATCACATTTTTTCTAAACTGGATTTTAATCCCATATTAATCAATTAATCCTATAATACCAACTTACAAAATTTACTATATAAGAGAAATATCAAAAATTTAAAATGGTGAAAAGAAAAGAAAATCTTGGTCGTCATTCTACGGTTGCTAAAAACAGCGTCTTCAGAGAGAAAACCCAAGTACCGATAACAGAAATGTTCTTAATACTTCTGAGCGAGCACAGTATCCCATTTCACAGCAAATCGAAGTCTGATGTGATGATCATTTGCATGGTATAGAAGTCGAAAATGAAATCCTTTCTTTGGTTCCATGGACAAGCAGGAAAATGTCTGGATTTAATTATGATGTCTCCATTGATTATTCAGCTGATTCTCAGGTTTCTATTGGAACCATGATTTTCAGATGCAACTACTGTCATGCATTAAAATGGAAAAAAGAAGCACCTGGTCTATGTTGTTGTAGTGGAAAAATTTTACTAGATTATATTCTTGAACCACCACAACCGTTAAAGAGTTCACAGTAGCACTTGGGGCAGGTTTTTGTGTAGGAATATCTTTAAAAATGTGAGAGGAGAGAGAAGTAGAAAAATTATGTATGGATTAATTTGTAGGTAAGTTTTAACTATATAAATTCGGATTTTCGAAATGTGACGAACTTGAAAAACACCCAATATTTTTATTACCGTTGAGGGATTTTGCAAAATATACTAAGTTACTTGAACTTGAATCGCTTACTATATAAGTAGAGTAGCATCGACAGAAGTGGGCCACACTTTGGTTTTCATGCTACTATAGGATGTTCACTATTTGCGTCTATTTGTAGGGAAAGGAATTACCTAACTTTGGGCAAAAACATATTTTAAAATTTTTAATGTTAACATATTTTTTTAAACCGTTAAGTAAAAAAAGAGAAAATTGCAATTTCACGATTTTGTTGACAGTAGTGGGCCACCCAAGTTTTTCATCTAAAACAAGTACAAGGATCAAGCACTATAACTTTTTTATGTTAAATGATTTATTTTTATAATAAATTGTATTGTAAAAATTAATTTTCAAGTGTGATATTTTTTATTATGCTGCTTTAAAGATACACAAAAAAAATATTAACATAAAAAACTTCAAAAAAGTGATTGCACTGAATTCAGGGAAGCAAAACCTTTCAAATAAGGTATCACTTGCTGTATCATCCCTATTAACATTTCAGGGGTTGTCATCACAGCGCGAAGGGATGAAACAATACGGGAGTGATATTGGCCGCAAAATTTGTTCCCCTCGATGATAAAATTAACAAGTTTTAACATTTCTTGAAAAAAAAATTCTGCTGGCCACAATCCCGCCTGTTTCGTTTTCAGACGACCACCCTGTATACAGGGTGTCTTAAAAAAAATGTTTTGCTAGTAAATATAATTTGATAATTAGTTAAAATAATCCATGGATACGTATCTTTATCGAATTATATTTACTAACAATACTTTTTTTGAGACACCCTGTGTAGGGTAATAATACAGGGTGTAGATATACATTACTCTAATCTGGTTTTTCCGCGCAGCCACTCAATTAGTGTAAACAAAAACACTAAATGTCGAAACACAACGTTACTGAAGTGGCCCACTTCTATCTGCAAAAAATGGCTCATTTCTGTCCACAAGGATAATTTGACGCGAAATACCGTGGCGAGAAGACCACGTGACAATATGCTAAAAACTACACATTTTTGTCGGTTAGGTCTAATACTACTATAATAAAGGCTACTATTCCGATTAAATTCGAAGAATAACTTATGCAAATCACAATAACTTTCACAATAAAAAAAAATGAAAATAGTAAATATTTTTAGCACTAATTGTTTGAGAACACAAATGCACGTCTGCAAAGTTCAATGACCTATTGAAAACTGAGTTCATGTCGATAAGAAACAAAATAAAATTTTTGTTGACAAATATATCATTTGTGTAAACAAAAATGGGGGGTGGCCCACTTCTCACGGTGGCCCACTTCTGTTCATGCTACTCTATAAATATTTAAATTGAATCAAATACAAACAAAGGAATTTCGACTTAAACAAAAGAGCAACGGACAGCAAAACTGGAAAACGTTCGAGTACGTATTGCTCTATCCAGACGAACATTGCACACTGATTTCTTAATAAAATACTTTCGGACAGGTCAAATAATCCTTGCTTCCGAGAGCAAGAAACCAGTTAAACAGCGTCTTGAGATATAGGTATAGTAATGCAACACGCAACTAAAATCGGCTATAAAATTAATTTTGGTTTGTGTGTCAGATACTAATTACCAACAAAATCATCTTGAAGCTTATAGGAGCGCTGCAGTTAAAGATCGGCAGCCAAATACTGAAGTTCATGGAGCAGCTCAAAATTGTTATGAAACAAATACACCTCAAGTTCAAAAAAAGATACGGAAACGTCAATAGAGAATAAAAATTAGAGCAACAATGAAGTATAAAGTAGACATAATTATTATGAAAAGGTATAATGAATTCTGGGTGCAGATACTGTGCATGGAGGGAGCTCTTAAATGAAAGAGCGAAACACCTGTTCGGTGGAGTTTGTAATGGTGGAAAAGTGCAATTTTTACCTATCCAACCTCCACCTGAGGTTTATATTTTAAGAAAGTTGTTGCACAAAGTTCAAGGGTCTAAATCGAAGTACTTTAGACAAACGAAAAGTATCTTTTTAGAGAGACTCCGTGCGAAGCCGGGTATCCAGCTAGTAATTCATAGTAGAGGGGCTACAGGGCTCCCACGCCACTTTTTTATGGGAATTAACATGGGAAGATTTTAACTGCACTTACTTCCGGTCTCTGATTTAGGTCCGGGTGTGATTTAAGCTTCTTAGGCAGGGGGCGTGGCTTAGGCCCTTTTGGCAGCGGGGTGTGGTTTAGGCCGTTTTGGCAATGGGGTTTGGTTTAGGCTCTTTTGGCCACGGGGTGTATTTTATATGACAAATAAGTCATGCATGCGCGTGTTCCTCCGAAACCCAGATAATTTTTGAATTTTTTTTATTTAATTAGATTTAATATCGATGAGTAACATAATCACATCATTAAATAAACAGACAATTACGGAGTAAGATGAAATTTGTTGGGGCCCGCAAGGTAAATATTATAATTTTAGAAAAAAATGTATTTAAGTAGATTTAATATCGATGAGTAAGTTGATTACCTCATTAAACAAACAAACAGTTACATCATTAAATAAACAAACAATTATGGAGTAAGATCAAATTTGTTGGGGTCCGCAAGGTAAATATTATAATTTTTGAAAAAAAATTAACCATCCCCACTCCAATTTAAAAATATTAAAAATATAAAGTTTTGGGGTAATATAATATTCGAGCGCGTCAAGTCAAGAAATCAAAATGTCTTTAAATAACAAGCGTAAAGCAGTTGATAGTGAAAACTGAAGAGTAAATCTCCCGGGAAGTCTGGTGTACAGCTTGTAGGAAGTCCCGGGAAGTCCGGGGAAGTCCGGGAAGTCCGGGGAAGTCCGGGGAAGTCTGAGGAAGTCCGGGGAAGTCTGGGAAGTCCGGGGAAGTCTGAGGAAGTCTGAGGAAGTCTGGGGAAGTCTGAGGTAGTCCGGGGAAGTCTGGGAAGTCTGATATATAAAATGATATTAATTCTTGCCGCGCCATTCTTGCGCGCTATTGATCTGAAATTTTGTATATAGCTTCCTATGACCAAGTACTACGATTCTAAGGCACTAATTTTTTCTCGGTTTTTCGATATCTAGCGCCGTTTTCGAGTTATTGTAAATTCAAAATCTCAAATTTACAATAATATTTGTCACAATGTCTAAGGAAGTCTGATAAATATATAAAATGATAATAATTCTTACCGCGCCATTCTTGCGCGCTATTGATCTGAAATTTTGCATATAGCTTTCTATGACCAAGTACTAGAATTTTAAGGCACTAATTTTTACTCGGTTTTTCGATATCTAGCGCCGTTTTCGAGTTATTGTAAATTCAAAATCTCAAATTTACAATAATATTTGTCACAATGTCTAAGGAAGTCTGGGGAAGTCTGAGGTAGTCCGGGAAGCCTGAGGAAGTCTGGGGAAGTCTGAGGTAGTCCGGGAAGCCTGAGGAAGTCTGAGGTAGTCCGGGGAAGTCTGAGGAAGTCTGGGGAAGTCCGAGGAAGTCAGGGAAGTCTGGGGAAGTCCGGGGAAGTCTGGGGAAGTCCGGGGAAGTCTGGGGAAGTCTGAGGAAGTCCGGGGAAGTCCGAGGAAGTCCGAGAAGTCTGAGGAAGTCTGGGGAAGTTTGGAAAGTCCGAAGTGGGAGGAAGTCTGGTGTACACAATTTTTAAGCGTGGTTTACCCCTCGGTGAAAACGAATCAGTGAATTGTAAAAATATAAAAGTTGATGAATTGGATCAGCAGCATAGTGCAAAACCCAAAGAATTGATATACATACCAAACAGCATATTATTTAAATAAATCTAAAAATAAGAAAGTTGGATTAGGTTTGGATCCATACGAATTTAATGCAGGATTAATATTATCGAGTTCAAAAGGAATAGAAATATTTCTAACCGAATTTGAATGGAATGTTATCGTTAGCAACATGTGCTGTATTGAAAATTACTCTAGTCGTAGTGATCCTCAGTTCGAATTGATGTTCCAGTATATAGCAGGACTAATTGTGGAACAGGCAAAGATTAATGAAGATTTGTTAATCAAAATTTCAAAGGATGATCGTTATATTTATTTGGGAGAAGAAAGTGTGAAAGGAATATTTCAAATTGATGAAATCATTCAAGTTCGAATAGGAAATTTAAAAAATTTAAATTAAAAAAATTATTTCCATGAAACTTTGTATTCCTGCGTAGCATTGGGTGGCGGATATCTTGGATAACGTTCGATATATAGCACAACCAAATGACGTGAACTGCAGTGATGAAAATTTGTGTATCCTAATGAACTTTTGGTTTTTCAAACAAATATAATTGAGGATGCGATTCAGAAAGTATTATTATTACATTCTTAATGAAAAATATGTATTAAATTGTATAACACTCTGTATATTATCACTTTAATAAATAAATTTTCTGAAATCAAACTCAATAGGCATAATCAGTCGGTAATTGATACGCAGAGGCTGTTGTGGGAAGATCATACTAGAAGATTGTAAATAGCTCATTCAATCAAACAAACAGAAGTCAGATTGGGTGGTTTGAAGGTTGATGGCTAGTATGAAAGTACAAATCAGGTGTTTCAGTTTCACGGATGCTATTATCACAATAATCCTTTATATTGTAACGTTACATTTGTCGTTACATAAAATTTCCATCTATTCAGAAATGAATAATTACGACGCACCTTGTACAAAGGTAATCAACCGAGCGCTCGCCCCTGATAAGAGGCTTTTTGATAATTAAAGACGAACGTGGCTGGACGTTTTAGTTAAAACTGAAATAAATTGACAGAATTAACTGGATTTGTTACCAAGATTTGGAATCTGGATAAGATTAAAGTAGGATCGGTAATGGATAGCTATATTTGTAATAATAATTATTAAAAGTGAAGAAAATTTGCAAGGTCAACCGATAACTGACAGATAAGAAGGTTTTGTTGTTTGCTGAGCCCTGTTGGCATAAATTTTGAATATTTTCCCGGATATTGTTTTTGGGAAATAATTGGAGAAAATTCAGGAAAGAAACTTCCATCGCCTTATTCAAGCCATAGCACCGATTTTGTATATTTTTGATATCCTAACCAGCGAATCTGATAATAATTAATTATTACACTTTGGAACCTTTGTATAACTGCTGCTGATAACACCTTTTTTTACGTACACCGATATTCAGTTGGTCGATAGACCTCTGCTTATGTTGAGTTGGTCAAATCAGATAGCTTGAGTTGGATAATCTTGTGTTTTGTTAATTGCTTATGTGAGTGGCATTTATCTGTTTCAGTAGTTTTAGCTAATTGGCACAGTTCCGGATCCAGAAAAGAGCTCTTGGAAGGAACCCGGACCGGATAACATTTTTTTGTGTCTCCGCTATTATTCAATAGCGGATCTAGAAAAAGTGAGACTGGGTAAGTGCTGTTCACTTAGTACATTTTCAATCACTTTTTTGTCTAACGTCAAATCAAGCCTTGCACCAATCTGGTTGGTTAGCTTTGCATGAGTGGGTGTTGTTGGCCCTCTGCATACTGGGTATAGACGACCATCAGTCCATCAGCAGCAGTATTATTTTTTTGAAAGCCTTCAGCTTTAACTGTTTGTGGACCAAGTGTCCAGCTATCTGTATAGTTATTGTACATCTGTGTGTGTTACGCAACCCGTTACCTATTTTCTCATCTTTAATATCGAATAAATCCCCTTCTTTCTATTTGTTGTGTTTTATTTCGATATTTGGCGCCCTTAGAGCATTTCCTTTCGAAGTTGATAGTATCGCCAACATCACTTGTGAGAATCAACGTTTCGAAGCAACCAATACCGAACCTGCGAGTGGGGGACATCCCTACCCTTAGCTCGAAGAACTGTGGGTTAAATCCCAGTAGCTGGCCAACCGTATATAACATCGACGGTTACTCAAGTGGCATCTTGAAAGCACGCGTTTTAGGCTACATTATCACAAGTATGATAGAGACGCCCCCACTACTCGATAATCCATCCGATACCCTAAATCTAAGGTACGAATCAACAACTACAAATACCTAAAGATTAAGGTTACTGGATTATGATGTGATTGAAATGTGGGAATGCGAATTTAAAAGTCAATTTCGACGGACATCGAATACAAACGAGTAGTTGTCACTTTTAATGTAATTGTGATGCACTCAAACACAATAACAGGGTGTTTGGTAAACAAAATGTGAAATTTTATTTGTAAAAAAATGAAAAATTAAAATTGTGTTTTTCTTCTGTGCCCATAAATCGAACATTTTCAACGAAAATTTAAGGGAAATATTTTTGCTGTGTTGCCTTTTCATTCAATTTTTATTATTCTTAAATAATTCTAAACATATCATGAGTTGGAAATTTTTTTTCCTGTATATTCTAAAGTGCTGTAACAATGCAGGTTGCCACCTTTTTCGGCTTGCAGGTTGCCACCCCTCTTATTTTACATTGTGACGTATACTACAGTTTCTGTTTAGGGACAGTGGCAACATAAGCCCCTAAATCGGTCCAGGACAGGTTCCCGCGCAAAGGGGGGGAGGTTTAACCCCCCCCCCCATGGCATATTTTATGTACCTATTGACGTAAACGCTTCTTAAATATTTCAAAAATTAATATAAATAATTATTTACTAATAATTTAAATTTTAAATAATTTAAATTAAATTAAATTTTTTTTTCAATTTTAACTTTTTTTTTGTCAATTTACTCTCATTTTTTTTTGTTCACAGCCACTAAGTGTAATTAATGTAAATCATATGTTTTTACTTGAGTTTTTCTACATTTTCAACAATTTTTCAAGGGGTGGCAACCTGCAAGCCGAAATTTCAAGGTGTAGATTTTAGATACTTTTGAAAATTTGCTGTAAATTTTTAGTTTTTGAGAATTAAAATGATTTTTTGCGCAGGATCGTGGCTTTATACTTCCCCTTTCCTGTATATGATATTATATCAACAATACGTTGATTGTATGACGAGTTATGACCGAAAAAGCGATGGGGTGGCAACCTACAAGCCTTTCCCCTACAAATTTAGACTAATTTTTGTCAACGTCAAAATGTTCTAATACTTAAAAAAAATTTTGATTCTAATCATATATATATAAAGGCAATACATCTATTTAGGTCATGAGCAAATTTTATTACAAAATTCGATCGTAGTGTATTGTTTATTGTTAATTGAAATTTGAAAATTTAGAAATTTTTTTGTTAATAAAGTCAACTTTTTTTATATCAAATCCAAGCTACCATTATTACTATGCTAATTTAAAAATATTAACATTAAATATTTGGTCGATCGATCGATCTCCACAATGATAACCTCCACTCCTACAAACATAATAATTAATATAATATAAAATGTTTATAAGTGTGTAATGAAATAAGAATAATTAAAAATTTGTTAAATTATATTTACCTCTCACTTTCACCATTTGAATGATTGGCATGCATATCAGATGTTACGTTGTCAATAACGACATCAACACAATTTTCAAAAAGTTGTGTAGAATTCTCATTTCTTTCCCAAATAAGTCTTGAAATCTTAGCTCGCTTCGTCCGTTTAGCAAATCGAGCTAAACTTCTATCTATTTTTATTACGGTTATATAAGGGGTTGTCCTTTAATGTTCTAACAGGGGCCGAGGGGGTTAGAATAACATCACGAGGGGGGGGGGATGCTGTGACAATCACGTGTATTTTTTCTTGCGACCACGTGAAATCCCGAGCGAGCCAATTTATCCTTAAAAAGCAACATAACAACAATATTTAGCTCTCAGCTAGCTTCCGGCACTGGACCTTGTGACGCCACTCGTCACCTCGCTGCCCGCGGCCTTTTGTCTCGCCGTTTCTACTTGAACAAATTTTTCAAAAAAAATACACATGATATTGGGAAGGGGGCGTAGGGGTAACCTAAAACCTCACGATGTATCACCAAAGGGGGGGGGGTAAAAAAATGACATAAAAAACCTCACGTGATTAAAGGACGGCCCCTAACAAGCTAATAATGAAAAAATTAATAGCATGACAATGATAATAAAGAGACGAAAATATTCTAATTTATTCTAAATCTGGTTTTTCACGAATTTGAGGTTATGTGAAAAATTCAGACCCACCACGGATCGGTTTGAATATTTTTTTTTCCTGTAATTCTAACATATTTTATTAAAATATCTGCAGTGGTCTATAAATACTATTATAATCAAATTTTACTTACTGTATAAAGTCAATAATGACGTGATATACTATTGTTAACACTTTAAATAATCAAATTATAATATTTTTTTCGAAAAAATATATCTCATAGAAATTTTATGTAGTTAAATATAAGTATTTCATTTAAGAAAATAGTAACAGCCCTATTCATAAAAATATCTTAAAACACTCTTTAAACCTATTTTAGTTAAAACGTGTTTTAAGGCTTACAGAGCTGTTTAACTTTTGTTCATATACGTAAATATTAGAACTAAACCAAACTAAACTAACCTAAACATTGTGTTATTGCATATTGTTATTGTGTTCTATCAATCATCGTGATCAATTGTGGTTATTATCTATTTTGATATTATTATTTAATAATGAGCGACATTAAAAAAAAAACAAAGGAGCGAAAATTGGCTAGAGGAAGATAAGGTTTGTATCAATCTGAATGTGTTCAAAATACTTTATTTTGTCATTTTTAGCAATTACTTCAAGAACTTGTAAAAGAGAGGGTGAAAACATTGGAAAACAAAAATACGGACGCCAACACAAATTATTGATGCAACATGAGGAACAGTTGATAGCAGATTTGGAATCGATGCCATTTGCAGATCCAAACGAAAGTTTTATTCAAGATGTTCAAAGTGTCAACGGAGAAGTGCAATTTGGCAATCCTCGTAGTACAACAAAAAGGCCAGGTAACAAAAATAATTTTAATAGTTTTGTCAATCGTAATGTGAAATTAACCTTTAGTAGACCTCAACTGATGCTACGAACAAGGAAATTCTGGCAATATCATCTACTCAGGTCGAATGCTTGAACCGTTGCTCAACTGAAAACACAATGGGGCACTTTGAAATTACGGAGAAAAAGAAATTAGCTTCGACCACCAATTCCTATAACATCGGATGATGATTTTGTATAGTGGATTAAGATTGTTTAACGGTATGCCATCGTGTCTTAAGCTGGAGACAAATTTGATGTTGTTTAAAAGAAAGTTAAAGAATAATCTAAAAACATAAGTTACGATGGAATTTATTTATGTGGTTCAGTTAAATTTTTGTAAAATGGATAATAGTAAATATTACTAAATAAAGTTCTTATTATTATTATATGTAACATATGTAGTATTTGTGTACGCGCAAGAGCACATTATACATGTCAGGTGACTCGAACGCTTAAGAGACGTGCACTGATCACGACAGTAATAAACGAGACATTTAACTAGACTGTTCTATTATTTACTACCAAGGGAGTTACCTTACAGGCACTAACGTTATCACATGGTGGCAGCGGTAAAGTCTACACGACAAGCAAAGGTGTTTAAAACAAAATCAGTGAACTCAATAAAAATGCAAGAAGAAACGGGAGTGAAAATTCCAAGCGAAATGGTATTCGAAGGTAACATAGCAGCTAATTGGGACAAGTTGAAAAAAAGATTTAATTTTTTCATGGACGCGAGCGGGAAAAGTGAAAAAGCTGATAAGCAAAAAATTGCAATCCTCATGAACGCCATGGGTGACGAAGCAATTGACGTGTATGAAACATTTCAATACGGCGCGGATGAAAGTGCAAATAGTTATAACGATGTTATAAAAAAATTTGATCAGTACTGTCAACCTCGCAAGAACGTAGTGTTTGATCGGTTTAAATTCTTCTCGAGGTCTCAAAACAAGGAAGAAACGGTAGATAAGTACGTAACAGAACTGAAGAAACTAGCAGCACAATGTGATTTTGGGGTACAAACAGAATTTTTGATCCGCGATAGATTAGTGCTTGGCATTAAAGACAAAGCTGTGCAAGAGCGATTATTGCGTGACGCGGACTTGAAATTGGCAAAAGCGCTAGATCATTGCCGGTCAAGTGAAGTCAGTCGACAACAGGTAATCGAAATTACGGGCTCAAGTGCACGGGAGGTCAGTATCGTGGATAAAGAAAAATCAAAATTCGTGTACACAAAACAAAAGAAACACGCTAGTAGTAAATGGAAAATGTGCGGTTTCATCCACAAAAGTGAGAATAAGTGTCCAGCAATGGGGAAAACGTGTCTCAAATGTAAAGGAAAGAATCACTTCGCCAGTGTGTGTGGAAACCAAAAACGCGTCAAAGAAATCGTTTATGAAGACAACGAAGAAGACAGCTCATCTGAAGAACAAGAAGTTCTAGCAATCGAAAAATTAGGCACGAAGACAATCAATAGCATCGCATGGAGAGAGCCTCTAAAAGTAAGTGGTAAGACCATTCAAATTAAAATTGATACAGGTGCGGAGGTCAACTTAATTTCGGAAAGAGATTTTGAAGCGTTACCTCATAAACCAAAGATTATCCAAAACAACATAAATTTGAAAGCATATCAAGGACATGCTATTTCGACGAAAGGAAGGTGCAGGTTGCATTGCAATTACGAAGGACATAAAAAATATTTAGAATTTTTTATAGCTGATAAGAAAGGCGGCGAGAGTCTATTGGGACTTGATGATGCAGCAAGGTTCGGGTTAATACCAACAAAACACATACATGCCATAAATAACAAGGCAGCTGCTGATATCATATCGAGTTACGAAGAAGTATTCGACGATAAACCATCAGTTATCAAATGCAAACCTTATCATATCACGTTAAAGAAAAACGCAATACCGGCAACTTCGCCACCAAGAAGAGTTCCTTTGTCTTTAAAGCACAAATTGAAAGATGAGTTAGAAAACATGGTAAAAAATAAAATTTTAGAAGCCGTAAATGAGCCGACCGATTGGGTTCACCCAATAGTCATAGTGACTAAGCGTGATGGGTCAATAAGGATCTGCATGGACCCACGTCAACTAAATCAACAATCCCAGCGGGAATTCTACGTTTTACCAACAGTAGAGAGTGCTTTAGCGGAATTATCGGGAGCAAAATACTTCACAGTGTTAGATGCTAAAACGGCATTCCTACAGGTACCTATTGACGAGCAAAGTTCGTATCTATGCACAATAGCTACTCCGTATGGCAGATTTCGATATAAAACAATGCCGTATGGTATAAGCAGCGCTTCTGAAGTATACCAGAAATTGATAAACAAAATCTTTGAAAACTTAGTAGGTGTAAAACCATATGTAGACGACGTAATAATTTTCGGAAGAACAATGGAAGAACACAACAAGCGACTAAAAGAAGCTTTGGAAAGAGCCAAACAATACAACATCAAGTTTAGTAAACAAAAAATGCAACTGGCAAAATCGGAAGTTAAATTTCTGGGGCATCGAGTAACGGAAGATGGAATTTCAATAGAAACAACTAAAATTGACGCTATAAAGGCCTTAAAAAGCCCAGAAAATAAAAAAGAATTGCAGCGAGTACTTGGGATGATCAATTACCTAAGAAAGTTTATTCCGAATATGTCACATCATACCAACACGTTACGAGCATTGCTAAGTGACAAAAATGAATTCATATGGGGTGAGAACGAAGAGAAATGTTTTCAACACTTAAAAGAACTGATAAGTAAAGCCCCGGTGTTAAAATTCTACGATCCAGAAAAGCCGCTGTGCATATCAGTAGATGCCAGCAGTTACGGACTAGGAACGGTGGTGCTACAAGACAACCAACCAGTAGGGTATAGCTCATCAGCCCTCACTGAAACACAGAAAAAATATGCCCAGATTGAAAAGGAACTGTTAGCAATATTACATGGTCTAACGAGATTCCACCTTTACACATACGGAAGAAAAGTTTTGGTACAAACCGACCACAAACCGCTTGTCAGTATTGTAAACAAATCAATGGAGCTCTTATCGCCAAGAATACAAAGAATGGTTCTCAAGCTGATGCGATACGACTATAAATTAGAATACGTGCCGGGTAAAAATTTATGTATCGCCGACACACTATCTCGCGACCCGAACACAAACAAAACAATCAACACAGATTACCTCGAAGGTAAAACAGTGGCGGTGAACGCAATAGTTTGTGCATCACAAGAAAGAATCCAAGAAATGAGAACATCTACAGAAAACGATAAAACAATAAAAGAAATAATCAATTACATCAATCAGGGGTGGCCAGCACATAAGAAATCCATAAAAAGTGATGCGAAAAAATATTGGGACTTCAAAGAAGAATTGTACTACGCGGATGGCATCCTATGCAGGGGTGGAAAAGTCGTAATACCAAAAAATGAAATACCCAACGTGTTAAAGAAAATCCACAGCGCACATCAAGGGGTAACAGCGTGCCAAAACAAAGCAAAAACCCTAATATACTGGCCGGGCATGTCAAGAGACATTGAAGATTATGTTTTAAATTGCAAAATTTGCCAAAAATATGCAAAGTCAAATTGCAAACAACCCATGAGAAATCAAGAAATCTCGGACTTACCATGGAACAAAATAGCCATGGATTTCGCACACATAAATTCAACCGACTACCTAATAATCATGGATTATTTTTCAAAATTCATGGTGACTAAAAAAATAACGTCAAAGGAGTCGAAACAAATTACCGTGATAATCGAAGAGACATTTTCCTACTTCGGGATCCCAGCCGAGATAATAAGTGATAATGGCCCTCCGTTTAGTTCCACACACTTCGCTGAATTTTTAAGATACTACGACATAAAACACACAACTTCAAGTCCCACATATCCAAAGTCAAACGGAATGATCGAGCGTGCAGTACAGACAGCAAAAGGGTTGATACTCAAAGCAACCGCTTCGAGTAACAGCATTTCAAGTGCCATACTAAACTATAACACCACTCCAAAAAATAAACTACAACCGTCACCCTCGGAACTGCTACAGGGAAGAAAGTTAAGATCCAACTTGATAATGACGAAAGCCAGTCTAATTCCTAAATACGACTGCAGTGGGCCGTTACAAGAAATAAAAAGAAAGCAAAGTTTACAAAAACATTACCACGACAAAACAGCACACACGCTTCAGGATTTGGAGGAGGATCAGGAGATTTTAGTGCAAAAAGGAAAAAGAAACTGGACTTTAGCGAAAGTTCTAAATAAAACGGAACAACCGGATTCCTACAAGATAATCACTGAAGATGGTACGCCACTCCGGAGAAACAGGATACACCTACGACCCCTTCGCAAAAACGAAAATGAAGCCGACTCAAACAAAAGTGATGAAAATCAAACAATAGTGCAAACAGAAAAACAAAGTTTATTAACGGGAAATATAAATAGAAGTGTTCGCGATCCGGAAGTTAAAGTGAACAAAGCAGAGCAAAACATAAAACCGACCGTTGACCTCGACATAAATAAAGGTGTAAGTGATCCACATGTAAATGATAACCGTGGTGATAACGGTGGTGACAAAGAACCGAGAAGCAGACCTAGACGATTAACATCAAAGCCGGGTTACCTAAAAGACTTCGTCTTGAACTAATTGTTTGAATGTCATATCTCAATCTCGTATTTTGAATAATGTTTCAATTTTGTACTTTTAATTATCATTTAAAATAATGTTTGAATTTTTATAATTTCAATCCTGAATGCTTCATTTGTCCAAATTTTTGAAAGAGCATGTAACATATGTAGTATTTGTGTACGCGCAAGAGCAAGAGCACAACATCTTGAATAAAACTTTCGTTTGGATCTGCAAACGGCATCGATTCCAAATCTGCTATCAACTGTTCCTCATGTTGCATCAATAATTTGTGTTGGCGTCCGTATTTTTGTTTTTATGGCTCAAATTTTTTATTTATAACTTTAATTGTTTAAATATCCCATTCGTAAATTTTTTAGCGAAAATCAAACTAGTAAAAATAATTAATAATAAAAAATTATTAAATAAAAATTTTAAAAATTTAAAAAAAAGTAAAAAATAAAAAATCTGAAAAAGTTATTCATAGTTAATTGAAAAACTGATGGATTTATAAATTTGAAATTTTGACACGATATTTGTGATATTATAAGAAATGGTACCTCCTATTTTTAAACATCAAATTTTTTTTTATAACGGTGTAATTAAATTTAAAATTGTTGATAATTATCAATTAATAAAGTTTCGTTTACTTAAATAATATATGCACATAAAAGAATGCATGTGCAAAATTTTGTGAATTTATTTCATCTAAAACATAATTAAACTTTAGTTACAAAAAATACAAAAATTTTGACATCCCTTGTATATTTTTATAATGTTTAGTTCGGTCGTTGTAACGCAGATGGATCTACAATCGTAGAAGAAGTTTTCTACTTTCTCTGTTGGTTTTAGAAGAATTAGCGGAAGGTAAATCTGGATGACCCAGGTATGACCTTAAAACGTCGATTTATGATTACTGAGAAAACTACCTGAGTATTTTAAAAGAGATGACGAATACCAAAAATTTAGGTACCTTCGTAAGTTTTCAGTTAAGTACATAATATCTTTTTTCAGTCTAGCCTGGTTTAATTTCAATATTATTAAAACTAACTCGGCATATAAGACTTTTTGTTAATATTAAAAATATTACCGTTTTATATAAATACTATAAACTAGAGAGGTACTATTTAAAAAAAGGTCTATTTTAATTTTTATTATATTACTCGTTTTAAATTTATTAATTCTGCTCTTCTAAAATATAATCGGGATCTCTACACCGTAGTCCTCTTTTGAGATTGCCTCTTACAACTTCAGGAAGAATGCCTGAAGTATAAAATTTAACTCATTTTCTAAGCATCTGATTTTCCCAAAATTCATCATTTTTTATTATTTCTTCCTCATTTTTACTAATTAAAATATTTCATTTTACTCGCTTTCTATTATCATGTTTGCACACATAAGCAATGCTCAAAGACCATCTAATCAATTTCTATATGGCAAAAAAAATCGGTTCCGTACTTATCCACGGTTTCATAAAACTTAACGGGCTGTTAAATTTAATTAACCAATAGAAATTATTTCTTAGTGGTAACAAACCAATAGAAATCGTCCTTAACTTTAACGGCTTGTTAAAATTTTTATGAAAAAGTTTTTAATCCCCCCCTGTCTCTTATCTCTTTCATTGTGGTCGGTTTTTACGGGAAATCAGGGCCGTATCTCGGACTTTTGTTCGGGGGGAGGGAGTTGAACGATAAATAACTAATGTGTTTAGCCCCAGGATTAAGCACCGCAGGTAAATTTTTTTTTAATTTTCAAGGTCAAACGTTGTAATCCAAAGTTAGAAAATTGCGATACAAAGATATTTTCCTCTATTGAACCCCCAAAAGTCCCCCTCAAACACGGCCCTGCGTGAAATGAATTAGTTTTTCCAAAATTTCTTGGTCATTAAATTTCCTATCTTGCAATAGCTATTTACAGGTAAGCCGGTAAGCTACCGAAACATATTTATTACATAATGTGCCCCTGAGCGGCGAGTAATGATTTGCTTACAAATTACGTAGATTGAATTGATGCGAACCACGTATGCACTAGCGGATTTAAGGAGTGAGGTGGGGTGACAAATAGTTTTATCCCACCCCCCATCAATAGTAATTGAAAGTATTGTATTGTCTAAAAATTTGAATATAATTATCGATATGCATTAGGCCTGCCAGACGTCCGGTTTTTCCCGGACAAGTCCCAATTTTGGCGGCTGACGTTTTGTCCGGTATATATTTCGATCTTTGAAGGAAGATGTCCTCTATTTGGCCAACCCGCGGCCATTTAAAAAAAAAGCTCGCAAAAAATATTTTTTTGCTCGATATTTTTTTCCGAATATCATGCAAAATTCAACCTTATTAATTTTTTTAAATTATTTTCCTTATTTGTGGTGGGAAAAAGCTAAAAAAAAAGCTCATTCGGCGGCGTGTCCTCTTTTTGCTCAGAAAAAATCTGGTAACCCTTATATGCATCCGCCATTGCACGTGTGACGCTTTTTACGAAAAAGTAAACTAATAAGCAGTGAAAATCCCACTTTAGTATTGGAAATATATAAATGTAACCGGAATTAAGTTGTACAGTAAAAAATTTCATTAGTGCAAGTAATTATTCTTTAATTAATCTTTTAAAACCACGAGGTGTATATCGATTATTTGGACACCCTGTATATAGCAATCTATAGTAGTCTTTTAGAAAATTTCAAAGTGAAGTAGATTTGTTACATCATATGAGAGATCTCATTACCTGAATGCTTACCTGCAGACTGCCTATCTGTTTGATTGCGTTGACGGTCTATTATATGTTAAAGTTATCATTCTATTATTGCCTCATCAAAATTGACAAACTACTCGAAATGCAAAAATGAAAATAAATGGTTTATAAGAGAGATAAAATAGCCGAGTGCAAAAATCGCATACAGGATGAAAAGAACCATAGTCCCAAGGTGTATATACTATTTTTCACAATTTCGCTGAAAATGCTGAATTACATTGGTTAATAACTAAATTATTTAACTAATTATTAAATTATTTTTAATTTATTATTAAATTTATTTTAATTAATTATTATATTTATTAATTTATTATTATTAAATTAAAAAACTAAACGGCGCTAGATATCGAAAAACTGAGCAAAAAATTTACCCCCGTTACAATAACCCTGCAGGGATTTGTCGTAAGAAACCATATGCAACATTTTGTCCCGCAAAAGCGGGAGTAAAGTGAGGACTTTACTCCCGGAATTGTGAAAAATCCTTTATATCTCAAAATCGAAAGATAATTCTTTTTTTAACTATTTTACGTATTTAATGCTTATAATATATTATTTATTAATAATTAAGCCGTTTTTTGTATAATTATGAATCCAAATTTCATAAGTTGAGATTTCAAAAATTACATTCATCTTTATTTAAATACTACCTACCTGCTTCACTGTTATAACGGTACATAAAAAGAATTAACACAGCAGCAGGTAAAATTTTTAACAACTTCAAATCGCCCCAAATAGAGCGAGAAAATTGATTTTTTTATTTAAACAGCGCCACATATTGTCTAACAACCAAATTACATTTTATGTTAAACGTGTTGCCTACCAATAAGTAATAAAATATACTCGTGTCGTAAGCCCTCTCGCGTTCATGAATCAACACTGCCGCCTTGGAGCCGATCCTTAAGGTCTCCAAACAGGAAATAGTCGCTGGGGGCCAAATCTAGAGAATACTCTGGGTGGGGAAGCAATTCATAACTTAATTCATTGAGTTTGACCATCGTTTTTAACGACTTGTGACACGGTGCATTTTCTTGGTGAAACAAAAAATTTTTTTTCTTGATATGGGGCCGTTTTTTTCCAATTTAATCCTTCAAAAGCTCCAACAATGCTATATAATAGTCGCTGTTGATTGTTTTGCCTTTTTTAAGATAATCGATGAACAATATACCATGCGCATCCCAAAATACAGACGCCATAACCTTGCCAGCCGACTGTTGTGTTTTTCCTCGCTTTGGATTGGTTTCGTCGCGTGCAGTCTACTCAGCTGACTGCCGATTTAACTCTGGAGTGTGGTGGTGATGGAGCCATGTTTCATCCATTGTCACATATCGACCCAAATTTTAAGCTTTATTGCGGTTGAACAGCTCCAAGCACTGCTTGGAATCATTACCATGTTGTTGCTTTTGATTGACATTGAGCTCACGCGGCACCCATATTGCACAGAGCTTTCGCATGCCTAAATATTCATGCACGATATGTCCAACACGTTCCTTTGATATCTTCAGAGTCTCAGCTATCTCGATCAACTTCATTTTACGGTCATCCAAAATTATTTGGTGGATTTTTTTAAGGTTTTCACCTGTAACGGCTTCTTTTGGACGTCCACTGCGCTCATCATTTTCGATGCTCATATAGCCTGTACGGAATTTAGCAAACCACTTACGAATGGTTGCTTCCGCTGGAGCAGAGTCCGGATAACACTTATCAAGCCAAGTTTTTGTTTCAGCACTATTTTTTCCTATAAAAAAATAGTGTTTCATTAACACACGAAATTCCTTTTTATCCATTTTATTCCCAATAACAAAAGTTGCTTTACTCAAAATGCTATAACTCACGAACCAATTGGCAGATCGCTGTCAATTTTTGACCCATATCGTTTGAATGTTAGTTCTCACAGAAAATCACATGAAGAAAATTCTAGTGGCGCCCTCTCTTAGAAACGATACGAACTTTTCAGCCGACCGAGTACCTCTACGGCTCGCCACTTCAGTACAAAACTGATCCAGTTGGCAATAACAACTTCTTTTATTAATCAAATTTGGGAAACCGACAACTCGGCACTTGTCAACTCGAGATAACCGAGATAACTCGGCACCGTGACAACTCGGCACCGTAAGAACTCTGCATTCCAATTTTTAATACCGTTTTCAGATAATATCTTAATCCGACACGGTTGGTAATTAAAGTTAAGTATATAAGAGAGTTTTTACTCTTAGTTTTAATAAACGAATTATCGCAGTGAATAAATACAGAACTAAAATGAATCCCAATGAAATTTTATCTCAACGAGAAGTAGATAGATACAATCATGATGCAAAAAAATATAAGAATAATACAATACGTAGAAAATCAAAATTCAAAAAATTTAAAAAGGAGACAATTAACACATAACAGGTCTGGATTAAGAAAATTTGAAAAAATGAAAATTTCGTAATACGAAGTACAATATAACGTTATTTCATGGTTATTGCCATTCTTCAGTTGCACGCATCGATTACGATTACATTGTAAAATAAGAAGAAAAAAATTTTTTCAAACTAAACAAAATTATCGACTAAATTGTACAAAATTGACTTACCATAACCTCCAAAGATTATCAAAACTGAACTTGTTACATGAGGTATGAATAATTTAAAAATGATTTGAACTAAGAAATTCGTTTACCTAGCACTGCTAGTTTGAAATCCGAAGGCACTGCCCTCTTAATATGATTTCTAAAAACTTTGAAAAAATTCAAAATTCAAAAATTTACCACGTTTTTTAACCGTGAGGCGTAAAACTAGAAAAAGAACTCAAAATAAAAAATTTTAAGTAAATTTGTGGTTTTTAGTATGTATTTATGGTTAAATTCAAAAAAATATAAGAATAATACAATACGTAGAAAATCAAAATTCAAAAAATTTAAAAAGGAGACAATTAACACATAACAGGTCTGGATTAAGAAAATTTGAAAAAATGAAAATTTCGTAATACGAAGTACAATATAACGTTATTTCATGGTTATTGCCATTCTTCAGTTGCACGCATCGATTACGATTACATTGTAAAATAAGAAGAAAAAAATTTTTTCAAACTAAACAAAATTATCGACTAAATTGTACAAAATTGACTTACCATAACCTCCAAAGATTATCAAAACTGAACTTGTTACATGAGGTATGAATAATTTAAAAATGATTTGAACTAAGAAATTCGTTTACCTAGCACTGCTAGTTTGAAATCCGAAGGCACTGCCCTCTTAATATGATTTCTAAAAACTTTGAAAAAATTCAAAATTCAAAAATTTACCACGTTTTTTAACCGTGAGGCGTAAAACTAGAAAAAGAACTCAAAATAAAAAATTTTAAGTAAATTTGTGGTTTTTAGTATGTATTTATGGTTAAATTCAAAAAAATATAAGAATAATACAATACGTAGAAAATCAAAATTCAAAAAATTTAAAAAGGAGACAATTAACACATAACAGGTCTGGATTAAGAAAATTTGAAAAAATGAAAATTTCGTAATACGAAGTACAATATAACGTTATTTCATGGTTATTGCCATTCTTCAGTTGCACGCATCGATTACGATTACATTGTAAAATAAGAAGAAAAAAATTTTTTCAAACTAAACAAAATTATCGACTAAATTGTACAAAATTGACTTACCATAACCTCCAAAGATTATCAAAACTGAACTTGTTACATGAGGTATGAATAATTTAAAAATGATTTGAACTAAGAAATTCGTTTACCTAGCACTGCTAGTTTGAAATCCGAAGGCACTGCCCTCTTAATATGATTTCTAAAAACTTTGAAAAAATTCAAAATTCAAAAATTTACCACGTTTTTTAACCGTGAGGCGTAAAACTAGAAAAAGAACTCAAAATAAAAAATTTTTTTAAGTAAATTTGTGGTTTTTAGTATGTATTTATGGTTAAATTCAAAAAAATATAAGAATAATACAATACGTAGAAAATCAAAATTCAAAAAATTTAAAAAGGAGACAATTAACACATAACAGGTCTGGATTAAGAAAATTTGAAAAAATGAAAATTTCGTAATACGAAGTACAATATAACGTTATTTCATGGTTATTGCCATTCTTCAGTTGCACGCATCGATTACGATTACATTGTAAAATAAGAAGAAAAAAATTTTTTCAAACTAAACAAAATTATCGACTAAATTGTACAAAATTGACTTACCATAACCTCCAAAGATTATCAAAACTGAACTTGTTACATGAGGTATGAATAATTTAAAAATGATTTGAACTAAGAAATTCGTTTACCTAGCACTGCTAGTTTGAAATCCGAAGGCACTGCCCTCTTAATATGATTTCTAAAAACTTTGAAAAAATTCAAAATTCAAAAATTTACCACGTTTTTTAACCGTGAGGCGTAAAACTAGAAAAAGAACTCAAAATAAAAAATTTTAAGTAAATTTGTGGTTTTTAGTATGTATTTATGGTTAAATTCAAAAAAATATAAGAATAATACAATACGTAGAAAATCAAAATTCAAAAAATTTAAAAAGGAGACAATTAACACATAACAGGTCTGGATTAAGAAAATTTGAAAAAATGAAAATTTCGTAATACGAAGTACAATATAACGTTATTTCATGGTTATTGCCATTCTTCAGTTGCACGCATCGATTACGATTACATTGTAAAATAAGAAGAAAAAAATTTTTTCAAACTAAACAAAATTATCGACTAAATTGTACAAAATTGACTTACCATAACCTCCAAAGATTATCAAAACTGAACTTGTTACATGAGGTATGAATAATTTAAAAATGATTTGAACTAAGAAATTCGTTTACCTAGCACTGCTAGTTTGAAATCCGAAGGCACTGCCCTCTTAATATGATTTCTAAAAACTTTGAAAAAATTCAAAATTCAAAAATTTACCACGTTTTTTAACCGTGAGGCGTAAAACTAGAAAAAGAACTCAAAATAAAAAATTTTTTTAAGTAAATTTGTGGTTTTTAGTATGTATTTATGGTTAAATTCAAAAAAATATAAGAATAATACAATACGTAGAAAATCAAAATTCAAAAAATTTAAAAAGGAGACAATTAACACATAACAGGTCTGGATTAAGAAAATTTGAAAAAATGAAAATTTCGTAATACGAAGTACAATATAACGTTATTTCATGGTTATTGCCATTCTTCAGTTGCACGCATCGATTACGATTACATTGTAAAATAAGAAGAAAAAAATTTTTTCAAACTAAACAAAATTATCGACTAAATTGTACAAAATTGACTTACCATAACCTCCAAAGATTATCAAAACTGAACTTGTTACATGAGGTATGAATAATTTAAAAATGATTTGAACTAAGAAATTCGTTTACCTAGCACTGCTAGTTTGAAATCCGAAGGCACTGCCCTCTTAATATGATTTCTAAAAACTTTGAAAAAATTCAAAATTCAAAAATTTACCACGTTTTTTAACCGTGAGGCGTAAAACTAGAAAAAGAACTCAAAATAAAAAATTTTAAGTAAATTTGTGGTTTTTAGTATGTATTTATGGTTAAATTCAAAAAAATATAAGAATAATACAATACGTAGAAAATCAAAATTCAAAAAATTTAAAAAGGAGACAATTAACACATAACAGGTCTGGATTAAGAAAATTTGAAAAAATGAAAATTTCGTAATACGAAGTACAATATAACGTTATTTCATGGTTATTGCCATTCTTCAGTTGCACGCATCGATTACGATTACATTGTAAAATAAGAAGAAAAAAATTTTTTCAAACTAAACAAAATTATCGACTAAATTGTACAAAATTGACTTACCATAACCTCCAAAGATTATCAAAACTGAACTTGTTACATGAGGTATGAATAATTTAAAAATGATTTGAACTAAGAAATTCGTTTACCTAGCACTGCTAGTTTGAAATCCGAAGGCACTGCCCTCTTAATATGATTTCTAAAAACTTTGAAAAAATTCAAAATTCAAAAATTTACCACGTTTTTTAACCGTGAGGCGTAAAACTAGAAAAAGAACTCAAAATAAAAAATTTTAAGTAAATTTGTGGTTTTTAGTATGTATTTATGGTTAAATTCAAAAAAATATAAGAATAATACAATACGTAGAAAATCAAAATTCAAAAAATTTAAAAAGGAGACAATTAACACATAACAGGTCTGGATTAAGAAAATTTGAAAAAATGAAAATTTCGTAATACGAAGTACAATATAACGTTATTTCATGGTTATTGCCATTCTTCAGTTGCACGCATCGATTACGATTACATTGTAAAATAAGAAGAAAAAAATTTTTTCAAACTAAACAAAATTATCGACTAAATTGTACAAAATTGACTTACCATAACCTCCAAAGATTATCAAAACTGAACTTGTTACATGAGGTATGAATAATTTAAAAATGATTTGAACTAAGAAATTCGTTTACCTAGCACTGCTAGTTTGAAATCCGAAGGCACTGCCCTCTTAATATGATTTCTAAAAACTTTGAAAAAATTCAAAATTCAAAAATTTACCACGTTTTTTAACCGTGAGGCGTAAAACTAGAAAAAGAACTCAAAATAAAAAATTTTAAGTAAATTTGTGGTTTTTAGTATGTATTTATGGTTAAATTCAAAAAAATATAAGAATAATACAATACGTAGAAAATCAAAATTCAAAAAATTTAAAAAGGAGACAATTAACACATAACAGGTCTGGATTAAGAAAATTTGAAAAAATGAAAATTTCGTAATACGAAGTACAATATAACGTTATTTCATGGTTATTGCCATTCTTCAGTTGCACGCATCGATTACGATTACATTGTAAAATAAGAAGAAAAAAATTTTTTCAAACTAAACAAAATTATCGACTAAATTGTACAAAATTGACTTACCATAACCTCCAAAGATTATCAAAACTGAACTTGTTACATGAGGTATGAATAATTTAAAAATGATTTGAACTAAGAAATTCGTTTACCTAGCACTGCTAGTTTGAAATCCGAAGGCACTGCCCTCTTAATATGATTTCTAAAAACTTTGAAAAAATTCAAAATTCAAAAATTTACCACGTTTTTTAACCGTGAGGCGTAAAACTAGAAAAAGAACTCAAAATAAAAAATTTTAAGTAAATTTGTGGTTTTTAGTATGTATTTATGGTTAAATTCAAAAAAATATAAGAATAATACAATACGTAGAAAATCAAAATTCAAAAAATTTAAAAAGGAGACAATTAACACATAACAGGTCTGGATTAAGAAAATTTGAAAAAATGAAAATTTCGTAATACGAAGTACAATATAACGTTATTTCATGGTTATTGCCATTCTTCAGTTGCACGCATCGATTACGATTACATTGTAAAATAAGAAGAAAAAAATTTTTTCAAACTAAACAAAATTATCGACTAAATTGTACAAAATTGACTTACCATAACCTCCAAAGATTATCAAAACTGAACTTGTTACATGAGGTATGAATAATTTAAAAATGATTTGAACTAAGAAATTCGTTTACCTAGCACTGCTAGTTTGAAATCCGAAGGCACTGCCCTCTTAATATGATTTCTAAAAACTTTGAAAAAATTCAAAATTCAAAAATTTACCACGTTTTTTAACCGTGAGGCGTAAAACTAGAAAAAGAACTCAAAATAAAAAATTTTAAGTAAATTTGTGGTTTTTAGTATGTATTTATGGTTAAATTCAAAAAAATATAAGAATAATACAATACGTAGAAAATCAAAATTCAAAAAATTTAAAAAGGAGACAATTAACACATAACAGGTCTGGATTAAGAAAATTTGAAAAAATGAAAATTTCGTAATACGAAGTACAATATAACGTTATTTCATGGTTATTGCCATTCTTCAGTTGCACGCATCGATTACGATTACATTGTAAAATAAGAAGAAAAAAATTTTTTCAAACTAAACAAAATTATCGACTAAATTGTACAAAATTGACTTACCATAACCTCCAAAGATTATCAAAACTGAACTTGTTACATGAGGTATGAATAATTTAAAAATGATTTGAACTAAGAAATTCGTTTACCTAGCACTGCTAGTTTGAAATCCGAAGGCACTGCCCTCTTAATATGATTTCTAAAAACTTTGAAAAAATTCAAAATTCAAAAATTTACCACGTTTTTTAACCGTGAGGCGTAAAACTAGAAAAAGAACTCAAAATAAAAAATTTTAAGTAAATTTGTGGTTTTTAGTATGTATTTATGGTTAAATTCAAAAAAATATAAGAATAATACAATACGTAGAAAATCAAAATTCAAAAAATTTAAAAAGGAGACAATTAACACATAACAGGTCTGGATTAAGAAAATTTGAAAAAATGAAAATTTCGTAATACGAAGTACAATATAACGTTATTTCATGGTTATTGCCATTCTTCAGTTGCACGCATCGATTACGATTACATTGTAAAATAAGAAGAAAAAAATTTTTTCAAACTAAACAAAATTATCGACTAAATTGTACAAAATTGACTTACCATAACCTCCAAAGATTATCAAAACTGAACTTGTTACATGAGGTATGAATAATTTAAAAATGATTTGAACTAAGAAATTCGTTTACCTAGCACTGCTAGTTTGAAATCCGAAGGCACTGCCCTCTTAATATGATTTCTAAAAACTTTGAAAAAATTCAAAATTCAAAAATTTACCACGTTTTTTAACCGTGAGGCGTAAAACTAGAAAAAGAACTCAAAATAAAAAATTTTTTTAAGTAAATTTGTGGTTTTTAGTATGTATTTATGGTTAAATTCAAAAAAATATAAGAATAATACAATACGTAGAAAATCAAAATTCAAAAAATTTAAAAAGGAGACAATTAACACATAACAGGTCTGGATTAAGAAAATTTGAAAAAATGAAAATTTCGTAATACGAAGTACAATATAACGTTATTTCATGGTTATTGCCATTCTTCAGTTGCACGCATCGATTACGATTACATTGTAAAATAAGAAGAAAAAAATTTTTTCAAACTAAACAAAATTATCGACTAAATTGTACAAAATTGACTTACCATAACCTCCAAAGATTATCAAAACTGAACTTGTTACATGAGGTATGAATAATTTAAAAATGATTTGAACTAAGAAATTCGTTTACCTAGCACTGCTAGTTTGAAATCCGAAGGCACTGCCCTCTTAATATGATTTCTAAAAACTTTGAAAAAATTCAAAATTCAAAAATTTACCACGTTTTTTAACCGTGAGGCGTAAAACTAGAAAAAGAACTCAAAATAAAAAATTTTAAGTAAATTTGTGGTTTTTAGTATGTATTTATGGTTAAATTCAAAAAAATATAAGAATAATACAATACGTAGAAAATCAAAATTCAAAAAATTTAAAAAGGAGACAATTAACACATAACAGGTCTGGATTAAGAAAATTTGAAAAAATGAAAATTTCGTAATACGAAGTACAATATAACGTTATTTCATGGTTATTGCCATTCTTCAGTTGCACGCATCGATTACGATTACATTGTAAAATAAGAAGAAAAAAATTTTTTCAAACTAAACAAAATTATCGACTAAATTGTACAAAATTGACTTACCATAACCTCCAAAGATTATCAAAACTGAACTTGTTACATGAGGTATGAATAATTTAAAAATGATTTGAACTAAGAAATTCGTTTACCTAGCACTGCTAGTTTGAAATCCGAAGGCACTGCCCTCTTAATATGATTTCTAAAAACTTTGAAAAAATTCAAAATTCAAAAATTTACCACGTTTTTTAACCGTGAGGCGTAAAACTAGAAAAAGAACTCAAAATAAAAAATTTTAAGTAAATTTGTGGTTTTTAGTATGTATTTATGGTTAAATTCAAAAAAATATAAGAATAATACAATACGTAGAAAATCAAAATTCAAAAAATTTAAAAAGGAGACAATTAACACATAACAGGTCTGGATTAAGAAAATTTGAAAAAATGAAAATTTCGTAATACGAAGTACAATATAACGTTATTTCATGGTTATTGCCATTCTTCAGTTGCACGCATCGATTACGATTACATTGTAAAATAAGAAGAAAAAAATTTTTTCAAACTAAACAAAATTATCGACTAAATTGTACAAAATTGACTTACCATAACCTCCAAAGATTATCAAAACTGAACTTGTTACATGAGGTATGAATAATTTAAAAATGATTTGAACTAAGAAATTCGTTTACCTAGCACTGCTAGTTTGAAATCCGAAGGCACTGCCCTCTTAATATGATTTCTAAAAACTTTGAAAAAATTCAAAATTCAAAAATTTACCACGTTTTTTAACCGTGAGGCGTAAAACTAGAAAAAGAACTCAAAATAAAAAATTTTTTTAAGTAAATTTGTGGTTTTTAGTATGTATTTATGGTTAAATTCAAAAAAATATAAGAATAATACAATACGTAGAAAATCAAAATTCAAAAAATTTAAAAAGGAGACAATTAACACATAACAGGTCTGGATTAAGAAAATTTGAAAAAATGAAAATTTCGTAATACGAAGTACAATATAACGTTATTTCATGGTTATTGCCATTCTTCAGTTGCACGCATCGATTACGATTACATTGTAAAATAAGAAGAAAAAAATTTTTTCAAACTAAACAAAATTATCGACTAAATTGTACAAAATTGACTTACCATAACCTCCAAAGATTATCAAAACTGAACTTGTTACATGAGGTATGAATAATTTAAAAATGATTTGAACTAAGAAATTCGTTTACCTAGCACTGCTAGTTTGAAATCCGAAGGCACTGCCCTCTTAATATGATTTCTAAAAACTTTGAAAAAATTCAAAATTCAAAAATTTACCACGTTTTTTAACCGTGAGGCGTAAAACTAGAAAAAGAACTCAAAATAAAAAATTTTTTTAAGTAAATTTGTGGTTTTTAGTATGTATTTATGGTTAAATTCAAAAAAATATAAGAATAATACAATACGTAGAAAATCAAAATTCAAAAAATTTAAAAAGGAGACAATTAACACATAACAGGTCTGGATTAAGAAAATTTGAAAAAATGAAAATTTCGTAATACGAAGTACAATATAACGTTATTTCATGGTTATTGCCATTCTTCAGTTGCACGCATCGATTACGATTACATTGTAAAATAAGAAGAAAAAAATTTTTTCAAACTAAACAAAATTATCGACTAAATTGTACAAAATTGACTTACCATAACCTCCAAAGATTATCAAAACTGAACTTGTTACATGAGGTATGAATAATTTAAAAATGATTTGAACTAAGAAATTCGTTTACCTAGCACTGCTAGTTTGAAATCCGAAGGCACTGCCCTCTTAATATGATTTCTAAAAACTTTGAAAAAATTCAAAATTCAAAAATTTACCACGTTTTTTAACCGTGAGGCGTAAAACTAGAAAAAGAACTCAAAATAAAAAATTTTAAGTAAATTTGTGGTTTTTAGTATGTATTTATGGTTAAATTCAAAAAAATATAAGAATAATACAATACGTAGAAAATCAAAATTCAAAAAATTTAAAAAGGAGACAATTAACACATAACAGGTCTGGATTAAGAAAATTTGAAAAAATGAAAATTTCGTAATACGAAGTACAATATAACGTTATTTCATGGTTATTGCCATTCTTCAGTTGCACGCATCGATTACGATTACATTGTAAAATAAGAAGAAAAAAATTTTTTCAAACTAAACAAAATTATCGACTAAATTGTACAAAATTGACTTACCATAACCTCCAAAGATTATCAAAACTGAACTTGTTACATGAGGTATGAATAATTTAAAAATGATTTGAACTAAGAAATTCGTTTACCTAGCACTGCTAGTTTGAAATCCGAAGGCACTGCCCTCTTAATATGATTTCTAAAAACTTTGAAAAAATTCAAAATTCAAAAATTTACCACGTTTTTTAACCGTGAGGCGTAAAACTAGAAAAAGAACTCAAAATAAAAAATTTTAAGTAAATTTGTGGTTTTTAGTATGTATTTATGGTTAAATTCAAAAAAATATAAGAATAATACAATACGTAGAAAATCAAAATTCAAAAAATTTAAAAAGGAGACAATTAACACATAACAGGTCTGGATTAAGAAAATTTGAAAAAATGAAAATTTCGTAATACGAAGTACAATATAACGTTATTTCATGGTTATTGCCATTCTTCAGTTGCACGCATCGATTACGATTACATTGTAAAATAAGAAGAAAAAAATTTTTTCAAACTAAACAAAATTATCGACTAAATTGTACAAAATTGACTTACCATAACCTCCAAAGATTATCAAAACTGAACTTGTTACATGAGGTATGAATAATTTAAAAATGATTTGAACTAAGAAATTCGTTTACCTAGCACTGCTAGTTTGAAATCCGAAGGCACTGCCCTCTTAATATGATTTCTAAAAACTTTGAAAAAATTCAAAATTCAAAAATTTACCACGTTTTTTAACCGTGAGGCGTAAAACTAGAAAAAGAACTCAAAATAAAAAATTTTAAGTAAATTTGTGGTTTTTAGTATGTATTTATGGTTAAATTCAAAAAAATATAAGAATAATACAATACGTAGAAAATCAAAATTCAAAAAATTTAAAAAGGAGACAATTAACACATAACAGGTCTGGATTAAGAAAATTTGAAAAAATGAAAATTTCGTAATACGAAGTACAATATAACGTTATTTCATGGTTATTGCCATTCTTCAGTTGCACGCATCGATTACGATTACATTGTAAAATAAGAAGAAAAAAATTTTTTCAAACTAAACAAAATTATCGACTAAATTGTACAAAATTGACTTACCATAACCTCCAAAGATTATCAAAACTGAACTTGTTACATGAGGTATGAATAATTTAAAAATGATTTGAACTAAGAAATTCGTTTACCTAGCACTGCTAGTTTGAAATCCGAAGGCACTGCCCTCTTAATATGATTTCTAAAAACTTTGAAAAAATTCAAAATTCAAAAATTTACCACGTTTTTTAACCGTGAGGCGTAAAACTAGAAAAAGAACTCAAAATAAAAAATTTTAAGTAAATTTGTGGTTTTTAGTATGTATTTATGGTTAAATTCAAAAAAATATAAGAATAATACAATACGTAGAAAATCAAAATTCAAAAAATTTAAAAAGGAGACAATTAACACATAACAGGTCTGGATTAAGAAAATTTGAAAAAATGAAAATTTCGTAATACGAAGTACAATATAACGTTATTTCATGGTTATTGCCATTCTTCAGTTGCACGCATCGATTACGATTACATTGTAAAATAAGAAGAAAAAAATTTTTTCAAACTAAACAAAATTATCGACTAAATTGTACAAAATTGACTTACCATAACCTCCAAAGATTATCAAAACTGAACTTGTTACATGAGGTATGAATAATTTAAAAATGATTTGAACTAAGAAATTCGTTTACCTAGCACTGCTAGTTTGAAATCCGAAGGCACTGCCCTCTTAATATGATTTCTAAAAACTTTGAAAAAATTCAAAATTCAAAAATTTACCACGTTTTTTAACCGTGAGGCGTAAAACTAGAAAAAGAACTCAAAATAAAAAATTTTTTTAAGTAAATTTGTGGTTTTTAGTATGTATTTATGGTTAAATTCAAAAAAATATAAGAATAATACAATACGTAGAAAATCAAAATTCAAAAAATTTAAAAAGGAGACAATTAACACATAACAGGTCTGGATTAAGAAAATTTGAAAAAATGAAAATTTCGTAATACGAAGTACAATATAACGTTATTTCATGGTTATTGCCATTCTTCAGTTGCACGCATCGATTACGATTACATTGTAAAATAAGAAGAAAAAAATTTTTTCAAACTAAACAAAATTATCGACTAAATTGTACAAAATTGACTTACCATAACCTCCAAAGATTATCAAAACTGAACTTGTTACATGAGGTATGAATAATTTAAAAATGATTTGAACTAAGAAATTCGTTTACCTAGCACTGCTAGTTTGAAATCCGAAGGCACTGCCCTCTTAATATGATTTCTAAAAACTTTGAAAAAATTCAAAATTCAAAAATTTACCACGTTTTTTAACCGTGAGGCGTAAAACTAGAAAAAGAACTCAAAATAAAAAATTTTAAGTAAATTTGTGGTTTTTAGTATGTATTTATGGTTAAATTCAAAAAAATATAAGAATAATACAATACGTAGAAAATCAAAATTCAAAAAATTTAAAAAGGAGACAATTAACACATAACAGGTCTGGATTAAGAAAATTTGAAAAAATGAAAATTTCGTAATACGAAGTACAATATAACGTTATTTCATGGTTATTGCCATTCTTCAGTTGCACGCATCGATTACGATTACATTGTAAAATAAGAAGAAAAAAATTTTTTCAAACTAAACAAAATTATCGACTAAATTGTACAAAATTGACTTACCATAACCTCCAAAGATTATCAAAACTGAACTTGTTACATGAGGTATGAATAATTTAAAAATGATTTGAACTAAGAAATTCGTTTACCTAGCACTGCTAGTTTGAAATCCGAAGGCACTGCCCTCTTAATATGATTTCTAAAAACTTTGAAAAAATTCAAAATTCAAAAATTTACCACGTTTTTTAACCGTGAGGCGTAAAACTAGAAAAAGAACTCAAAATAAAAAATTTTTTTAAGTAAATTTGTGGTTTTTAGTATGTATTTATGGTTAAATTCAAAAAAATATAAGAATAATACAATACGTAGAAAATCAAAATTCAAAAAATTTAAAAAGGAGACAATTAACACATAACAGGTCTGGATTAAGAAAATTTGAAAAAATGAAAATTTCGTAATACGAAGTACAATATAACGTTATTTCATGGTTATTGCCATTCTTCAGTTGCACGCATCGATTACGATTACATTGTAAAATAAGAAGAAAAAAATTTTTTCAAACTAAACAAAATTATCGACTAAATTGTACAAAATTGACTTACCATAACCTCCAAAGATTATCAAAACTGAACTTGTTACATGAGGTATGAATAATTTAAAAATGATTTGAACTAAGAAATTCGTTTACCTAGCACTGCTAGTTTGAAATCCGAAGGCACTGCCCTCTTAATATGATTTCTAAAAACTTTGAAAAAATTCAAAATTCAAAAATTTACCACGTTTTTTAACCGTGAGGCGTAAAACTAGAAAAAGAACTCAAAATAAAAAATTTTAAGTAAATTTGTGGTTTTTAGTATGTATTTATGGTTAAATTCAAAAAAATATAAGAATAATACAATACGTAGAAAATCAAAATTCAAAAAATTTAAAAAGGAGACAATTAACACATAACAGGTCTGGATTAAGAAAATTTGAAAAAATGAAAATTTCGTAATACGAAGTACAATATAACGTTATTTCATGGTTATTGCCATTCTTCAGTTGCACGCATCGATTACGATTACATTGTAAAATAAGAAGAAAAAAATTTTTTCAAACTAAACAAAATTATCGACTAAATTGTACAAAATTGACTTACCATAACCTCCAAAGATTATCAAAACTGAACTTGTTACATGAGGTATGAATAATTTAAAAATGATTTGAACTAAGAAATTCGTTTACCTAGCACTGCTAGTTTGAAATCCGAAGGCACTGCCCTCTTAATATGATTTCTAAAAACTTTGAAAAAATTCAAAATTCAAAAATTTACCACGTTTTTTAACCGTGAGGCGTAAAACTAGAAAAAGAACTCAAAATAAAAAATTTTTTTAAGTAAATTTGTGGTTTTTAGTATGTATTTATGGTTAAATTCAAAAAAATATAAGAATAATACAATACGTAGAAAATCAAAATTCAAAAAATTTAAAAAGGAGACAATTAACACATAACAGGTCTGGATTAAGAAAATTTGAAAAAATGAAAATTTCGTAATACGAAGTACAATATAACGTTATTTCATGGTTATTGCCATTCTTCAGTTGCACGCATCGATTACGATTACATTGTAAAATAAGAAGAAAAAAATTTTTTCAAACTAAACAAAATTATCGACTAAATTGTACAAAATTGACTTACCATAACCTCCAAAGATTATCAAAACTGAACTTGTTACATGAGGTATGAATAATTTAAAAATGATTTGAACTAAGAAATTCGTTTACCTAGCACTGCTAGTTTGAAATCCGAAGGCACTGCCCTCTTAATATGATTTCTAAAAACTTTGAAAAAATTCAAAATTCAAAAATTTACCACGTTTTTTAACCGTGAGGCGTAAAACTAGAAAAAGAACTCAAAATAAAAAATTTTAAGTAAATTTGTGGTTTTTAGTATGTATTTATGGTTAAATTCAAAAAAATATAAGAATAATACAATACGTAGAAAATCAAAATTCAAAAAATTTAAAAAGGAGACAATTAACACATAACAGGTCTGGATTAAGAAAATTTGAAAAAATGAAAATTTCGTAATACGAAGTACAATATAACGTTATTTCATGGTTATTGCCATTCTTCAGTTGCACGCATCGATTACGATTACATTGTAAAATAAGAAGAAAAAAATTTTTTCAAACTAAACAAAATTATCGACTAAATTGTACAAAATTGACTTACCATAACCTCCAAAGATTATCAAAACTGAACTTGTTACATGAGGTATGAATAATTTAAAAATGATTTGAACTAAGAAATTCGTTTACCTAGCACTGCTAGTTTGAAATCCGAAGGCACTGCCCTCTTAATATGATTTCTAAAAACTTTGAAAAAATTCAAAATTCAAAAATTTACCACGTTTTTTAACCGTGAGGCGTAAAACTAGAAAAAGAACTCAAAATAAAAAATTTTAAGTAAATTTGTGGTTTTTAGTATGTATTTATGGTTAAATTCAAAAAAATATAAGAATAATACAATACGTAGAAAATCAAAATTCAAAAAATTTAAAAAGGAGACAATTAACACATAACAGGTCTGGATTAAGAAAATTTGAAAAAATGAAAATTTCGTAATACGAAGTACAATATAACGTTATTTCATGGTTATTGCCATTCTTCAGTTGCACGCATCGATTACGATTACATTGTAAAATAAGAAGAAAAAAATTTTTTCAAACTAAACAAAATTATCGACTAAATTGTACAAAATTGACTTACCATAACCTCCAAAGATTATCAAAACTGAACTTGTTACATGAGGTATGAATAATTTAAAAATGATTTGAACTAAGAAATTCGTTTACCTAGCACTGCTAGTTTGAAATCCGAAGGCACTGCCCTCTTAATATGATTTCTAAAAACTTTGAAAAAATTCAAAATTCAAAAATTTACCACGTTTTTTAACCGTGAGGCGTAAAACTAGAAAAAGAACTCAAAATAAAAAATTTTAAGTAAATTTGTGGTTTTTAGTATGTATTTATGGTTAAATTCAAAAAAATATAAGAATAATACAATACGTAGAAAATCAAAATTCAAAAAATTTAAAAAGGAGACAATTAACACATAACAGGTCTGGATTAAGAAAATTTGAAAAAATGAAAATTTCGTAATACGAAGTACAATATAACGTTATTTCATGGTTATTGCCATTCTTCAGTTGCACGCATCGATTACGATTACATTGTAAAATAAGAAGAAAAAAATTTTTTCAAACTAAACAAAATTATCGACTAAATTGTACAAAATTGACTTACCATAACCTCCAAAGATTATCAAAACTGAACTTGTTACATGAGGTATGAATAATTTAAAAATGATTTGAACTAAGAAATTCGTTTACCTAGCACTGCTAGTTTGAAATCCGAAGGCACTGCCCTCTTAATATGATTTCTAAAAACTTTGAAAAAATTCAAAATTCAAAAATTTACCACGTTTTTTAACCGTGAGGCGTAAAACTAGAAAAAGAACTCAAAATAAAAAATTTTAAGTAAATTTGTGGTTTTTAGTATGTATTTATGGTTAAATTCAAAAAAATATAAGAATAATACAATACGTAGAAAATCAAAATTCTTGGTTTTGGTATTTGCGCGGTTTGTCACATAATTACGTAATGGATTAATATCTACAAATACCCATCTTTTAAATTAAAAAAATTAATAAATGTAATTTTATAATAAATGTTTTTCAATAGCAACAAAATATATTAATATTTTATAAGAACTTATATATTTACAAGAAGATATTAATATAAAATATTTTTTATATTTTTTATTAAAAATTTGAATGCTGAGTTCTTACGGTGCCGAGTTGTCCCGGTGCCGAGTTATCTCGGTGCCGAGTTGATGGTGCCGAGTTGCCGGTGCCGAGTTATTTCGGTGCCGAGTTGTCTCGGTGCCGAGTTGACGGTGCCGAGTTATCCGGTGCCGAGTTGTCTCGGTGCCGAGTTGGTAAAAGCCGAGTGGTCCGGTGCCGAGTAGTCCGGTGCCGAGTTTAAAAGTGCCGAGTTGTCGCGTACCGTCAAATTTTAGTGCTTTGAATTTCATATTACAGCGAGGTACTTCACGAAAAAAACGCGGGAAGATTGGGTGTTGTTATAAGAATATTGTTAACACACCAGAATGACATTGAGTAAAGTCGACTGTCGGAGCAATAGAAAAAGTAGAATAAAATAGTTACATAAATTACTTATGCCCGGTTTCTGAAGATCTCTGGTTATCCTCTGGTCAGCTAATCAAAGGTTAAAGTTAACCTTAGGTTAAAGTAAGATCGGTTTCTGAAACCACCAACTATGCCCGGTTTCTGAAGATCTCTGGTTATCCTCTGGTCAGCTAATCAAAGGTTAAAGTAAGATCGGTTTCTGAAACCACCAACTACTAGAAGATAAGTAACCTCTTGTCAACTCGCTTGATTGAATTGCCAGTAGATGGGGATACAGTAGTTACTTCAAATTAACCAGTTTTTTTTGTAATTTTATTATTTTATGTTGGCAAAAATCTGTTATGTACCTATTTAAATGTTTTGCCGAAAAGTTTAAATATAATATTATTTTTATTATTATTATAAATATTTGAAAATAAATTATTTTGTGCGTAAAAATAAAATAGATTTGAATAAACGAAGTAGAAATTTCACCGACTTCGACAAAGATGTCTTATTTGATATCGAACAAGAGTTTAATCACAAATAAAAGAATTAAAAAAATAATATGAAATTTAAAAACGATCCATGGATCGAAATAAGCACTGAATTCAATTCAACTGTCATAATAAATTCGATTACGCATGTTCTACAAAGTTAACCAGTGGATAACCCGAGCTCATCCGCAGGTCAACTTTGACCAGAGATCTAAGGATAACTTTCGCTAGAGAAACTTAAAATCTGCAGGTATATTGCGGTTAAGCTTAACCTTTGTATAACTCGAGCTTCAGAAACCGGGCATTAGCAATTAAACTTTAAATAACAAGTTAAATAAAATAATATAATCAATAAATTATATTTTTTTGAGCTTTCGACGATTTTTTCAATGTAACGTGTGAATTTTTTTTTGTTTTTTGCATAAAGTAGCAGTCTTAAGGTTAATGTAGCAATTAGAAGTAGATTTTGTGTAGAATTTGTAATATCAATAAATAAATAATTTTGAGTTTTTAAAAAAATTCAATTCAAGTTCAATTATCGGTCATCAATCATATTATTTATAACATTAATAGCATTAATATTACATATTTCATCCATATTTTTTATTTTATAAGTAATTTGAAATAATAAAATTTTTTGACACAAAATGCATAAAGTAGGGTTATTTACAGTGTAAACTGTATTTTAAGTAAAAATTTCCTTAAAATACTCTTAAAATAGGTTTAAAGAAGGCTCCACCCCGTTTTAAATATTGCCAAAGTTAAAACACCGTTAAAGAGTGTTTTAAGGCTAAAATGCGTTTATGAATAGTGTTTTTCGACGTTCAGGTTAAAATAGGTTTGAAGGGTTCTTTAAGTCTATTTTAAATTTTTATGAATAAGGCCGTAAGAATTTGTACTAGAAAGATGACCTCGAAATGTTAACCAATGAAATTGGTTAGAAATTAGGCGGCTTCACACTAGCGAAATTTGCGTGTTGGTGACAGATAACATTTAATTTTTTGTATTATATTAAATAGTTCCTATGCAGTATTTCTTTATTTATTTCATCAAAATTGTATTAAAATTGAAGTAAATTTGTCAAAATAAGTTTTGTAAAATTATGCCGTAACTTTTAAACATTCTTAGTTAGGCAACACATATAACGCATTCAATTTGAATTTTTAAAATGACGTTTCCCTATGTGAATGTGGTTTTGCATTTGACCTGTCACCTACATTTTTAGTATCTGGGATCGACTATACATATAAATCATGTAATAGACCGGGAAAGTGTGACGTCGAAATGTGGCCGATCGAACAGCTGATGGGTGGAAACATTGCCGGGTGCATGCGTTATTTTAAACTTTTTCGTGATTTTACAATGTTCTAATTCAAAATTATGCCTTTATTGCATTTGCCCAGGTCACCTACATAATTCTAGACGAGAAAAGTGCAGTTTTTGAAGCTATATAGTAACTAAACGCAAACAAAGTGAGGTTATCATCATGTTTCCACCCATCAGCTGATTGATCGTGACGACACCACTTTCCCAGTCCATAAATCATATATCGCAGCGCCAGTGCGGCAGGAATCTTAACTAATTTGAGAAACATGGTTTTGGTTTGTTTAGTTTTGTTTTCGAGCTGTAAAGTGTTTGGTGCTGCCCTCTTGGGAGAAATATTTAAAGGTTACTGGTACTTCAACCATGACATCAAGTTAACTCGGCTAAAGTTGCCCTCTTTTCGGCAAAACATTAAAATGTATAACAGATTTTTGCCAACATAAAGTAATAAAATTACAAAAAAAACTGGTTAATTTGAAGTAACTAGTGCATCCCCATCTACCGGCAATTCAATTAAGCAAGTTGACAAGAGGTTAGTTATCCTCTAGTAGTTGGTGGTTTCAGACAGGGTGTTGAAACTTGGTGGGAGAAAGTGAAATAGTATAATTTATTAGACGACCACACGGATAGATGGCGTTATTCTGAAATCTACTTTAAAACACGCCTACTGGAAATCAAAATAACCTATAAATTTAGAAGTGGTTTTTTTCTGTCCGTAGGTGGTTGTGTTGAAGGTGTGTTGAAGTAAATAATTATAATTAGTGGACATAAGAAAATCATGAAAAATTTGATCGTCGTTTCTTTAACAAAAATGTTATTATTTTTGAACATTAAATACTTCAAATCATTTTGTCTTGGGAAAAACAATACAATGTAAAAGTTAAATTAATGTAAACAATAAAATTATATTAAATTTTTATATATTTTTTTAAGATTTTTATTAAATATTGTTAGTTTGTAATTATTAATGTTTTGTGGATTCATTATTGTATGAATTCGTAAAACATTGGTGGTTATAAAACGATAACTTGAAATTAAATTAATTTATTAAGCGATTTTGGTATTCTGATTCTATAGAATGCCATCTATTATTGGTTTATGAACTATTTTACTTGGCGACCATGCGGTGTGGCGGCGCTGAAAGCTGATTTTCAATTTTAACATGGGAGTTTCCCTTCTATTGTAAATAATATGTTCTGTGGTTTCAGAAACCCATCTTACTTTAACCAAAGGATAACTTTAATCTTTGATTACCTGACCAAAGGATAACCAGAGATCTTCAGAAACCGGGCATTAATGATTGAAATATTTTCTTGACATATAAATGTATTTTTTAACGAATTTTGGCCTTTTTTATTTTACCAAATCGAAATGGCAAATATTTCATATAAACAGTTTCTTGCCAGAATGATTTTGTAAATAATTTTTTTTACGTATCTGGGGCTTAATGCAATAATCTAGTAATCTTTTATCTATGGCTTAATCGCTTAATGCATACTCGATTCGAAGACTTGGTGATTTTTAAGAAATAATTTCTACGTTTAGTAAACTCTTGATGAACTCACATTGACGAAAAATCAAAACCAAATTTGAATTCTGTTTATTGTAAATTAATGCAACAAAAACTGACCAATAATATTACAAAAATAACAGCTGAAATGCTATTTATTTATTTATTGTAATTTACTTTTATTTAAATCAGCTGTTAAAATAAATTGTTGTAATTTTCAAAAATTACATAATCTGAAATTTATTGTTAAGTACCTACTATAGTGCATTTTATCTGTCCCGTTTATTATAAATCAATCTCATGAACTCATGAACCAAAAACTGAACTATAAACTAGCCAAAATTCGTTTAAAAAATACATTTTTGGGAGTTTTTAGAAAGCTCTGAGCAACATACTACATGGAAGTTGTAAATTTTGCAAAAATTTTTAAATGCTGAAATGATAATTTCAATAAATGCCAAAGTTTTAACGAAAAGATTTATTCCGTACAAAGGACCCGTGAAATCTCATTTTTTTAAATTACATTTTTGAAATTATAATATTTTTTTCGCTAAGTATTTTAAATATATAAATGTTAACTTGTGAGAAAATAAACAATTAAACTTTAAATAACAAGTTAAATAAAATAATGTAATCAAATTATATTTTTTTTTGAGCTTTCGAGATTTCCATATATTTCGTATCGTTTCTAAGAGAGGGCGCCACTAGAATTTTCTTCATGTGATTTTCTGTGAGAACTAACATTCAAACGATATGGGTCAAAAATTGACAGCGATCTGCCAATTGGTTCGTGAGTTATAGCATTTTGAGTAAAGCAACTTTTGTTATTGGGAATAAAATGGATAAAAAGGAATTTCGTGTGTTAATGAAACACTATTTTTTTATAGGAAAAAATAGTGCTGAAACAAAAACTTGGCTTGATAAGTGTTATCCGGACTCTGCTCCAGCGGAAGCAACCATTCGTAAGTGGTTTGCTAAATTCCGTACAGGCTATATGAGCATCGAAAATGATGAGCGCAGTGGACGTCCAAAAGAAGCCGTTACAGGTGAAAACCTTAAAAAAATCCACCAAATAATTTTGGATGACCGTAAAATGAAGTTGATCGAGATAGCTGAGACTCTGAAGATATCAAAGGAACGTGTTGGACATATCGTGCATGAATATTTAGGCATGCGAAAGCTCTGTGCAATATGGGTGCCGCGTGAGCTCAATGTCAATCAAAAGCAACAACATGGTAATGATTCCAAGCAGTGCTTGGAGCTGTTCAACCGCAATAAAGCTTAAAATTTGGGTCGATATGTGACAATGGATGAAACATGGCTCCATCACCACCACACTCCAGAGTTAAATCGGCAGTCAGCTGAGTAGACTGCACGCGACGAAACCAATCCAAAGCGAGGAAAAACACAACAGTCGGCTGGCAAGGTTATGGCGTCTGTATTTTGGGATGCGCATGGTATATTGTTCATCGATTATCTTAAAAAAGGCAAAACAATCAACAGCGACTATTATATAGCATTGTTGGAGCTTTTGAAGGATTAAATTGGAAAAAAACGGCCCCATATCAAGAAAAAAAATTTTTTGTTTCACCAAGAAAATGCACCGTGTCACAAGTCGTTAAAAACGATGGTCAAACTCAATGAATTAAGTTATGAATTGCTTCCCCACCCAGAGTATTCTCTAGATTTGGCCCCCAGCGACTATTTCCTGTTTGGAGACCTTAAGGATCGGCTCCAAGGCGGCAGTGTTGATTCATGAACGCGAGAGGGCTTACGACACGAGTATATTTTATTACTTATTGGTAGGCAACACGTTTAACATAAAATGTAATTTGGTTGTTAGACAATATGTGGCGCTGTTTAAATAAAAAAATCAATTTTCTCGCTCTATTTGGGGCGATTTGAAGTTGTTAAAAATTTTACCTGCTGCTGTGTTAATTCTTTTTATGTACCGTTATAACAGTGAAGCAGGTAGGTAGTATTTAAATAAAGATGAATGTAATTTTTGAAATCTCAACTTATGAAATTTGGATTCATAATTATACAAAAAACGGCTTAATTATTAATAAATAATATATTATAAGCATTAAATACGTAAAATAGTTAAAAAAAGAATTATCTTTCGATTTTGAGATATAAAGGATTTTTCACAATTCCGGGAGTAAAGTCCTCACTTTACTCCCGCTTTTGCGGGACAAAATGTTGCATATGGTTTCTTACGACAAATCCCTGCAGGGTTATTGTAACGGGGGTAAATTTTTTGCTCAGTTTTTCGATATCTAGCGCCGTTTAGTTTTTTAATTTAATAATAATAAATTAATAAATATAATAATTAATTAAAATAAATTTAATAATAAATTAAAAATAATTTAATAATTAGTTAAATAATTTAGTTATTAACCAATGTAATTCAGCATTTTCAGCGAAATTGTGAAAAATAGTATATACACCTTGGGACTATGGTTCTTTTCATCCTGTATGCGATTTTTGCACTCGGCTATTTTATCTCTCTTATAAACCATTTATTTTCATTTTTGCATTTCGAGTAGTTTGTCAATTTTGATGAGGCAATAATAGAATGATAACTTTAACATATAATAGACCGTCAACGCAATCAAACAGATAGGCAGTCTGCAGGTAAGCATTCAGGTAATGAGATCTCTCATATGATGTAACAAATCTACTTCACTTTGAAATTTTCTAAAAGACTACTATAGATTGCTATATACAGGGTGTCCAAATAATCGATATACACCTCGTGGTTTTAAAAGATTAATTAAAGAATAATTACTTGCACTAATGAAATTTTTTACTGTACAACTTAATTCCGGTTACATTTATATATTTCCAATACTAAAGTGGGATTTTCACTGCTTATTAGTTTACTTTTTCGTAAAAAGCGTCACACGTGCAATGGCGGATGCATATAAGGGTTACCAGATTTTTTCTGAGCAAAAAGAGGACACGCCGCCGAATGAGCTTTTTTTTTAGCTTTTTCCCACCACAAATAAGGAAAATAATTTAAAAAAATTAATAAGGTTGAATTTTGCATGATATTCGGAAAAAAATATCGAGCAAAAAAATATTTTTTGCGAGCTTTTTTTTTAAATGGCCGCGGGTTGGCCAAATAGAGGACATCTTCCTTCAAAGATCGAAATATATACCGGACAAAACGTCAGCCGCCAAAATTGGGACTTGTCCGGGAAAAACCGGACGTCTGGCAGGCCTAATGCATATCGATAATTATATTCAAATTTTTAGACAATACAATACTTTCAATTACTATTGATGGGGGGTGGGATAAAACTATTTGTCACCCCACCTCACTCCTTAAATCCGCTAGTGCATACGTGGTTCGCATCAATTCAATCTACGTAATTTGTAAGCAAATCATTACTCGCCGCTCAGGGGCACATTATGTAATAAATATGTTTCGGTAGCTTACCGGCTTACCTGTAAATAGCTATTGCAAGATAGGAAATTTAATGACCAAGAAATTTTGGAAAAACTAATTCATTTCACGCAGGGCCGTGTTTGAGGGGGACTTTTGGGGGTTCAATAGAGGAAAATATCTTTGTATCGCAATTTTCTAACTTTGGATTACAACGTTTGACCTTGAAAATTAAAAAAAAATTTACCTGCGGTGCTTAATCCTGGGGCTAAACACATTAGTTATTTATCGTTCAACTCCCTCCCCCCGAACAAAAGTCCGAGATACGGCCCTGATTTCCCGTAAAAACCGACCACAATGAAAGAGATAAGAGACAGGGGGGGATTAAAAACTTTTTCATAAAAATTTTAACAAGCCGTTAAAGTTAAGGACGATTTCTATTGGTTTGTTACCACTAAGAAATAATTTCTATTGGTTAATTAAATTTAACAGCCCGTTAAGTTTTATGAAACCGTGGATAAGTACGGAACCGATTTTTTTTGCCATATAGAAATTGATTAGATGGTCTTTGAGCATTGCTTATGTGTGCAAACATGATAATAGAAAGCGAGTAAAATGAAATATTTTAATTAGTAAAAATGAGGAAGAAATAATAAAAAATGATGAATTTTGGGAAAATCAGATGCTTAGAAAATGAGTTAAATTTTATACTTCAGGCATTCTTCCTGAAGTTGTAAGAGGCAATCTCAAAAGAGGACTACGGTGTAGAGATCCCGATTATATTTTAGAAGAGCAGAATTAATAAATTTAAAACGAGTAATATAATAAAAATTAAAATAGACCTTTTTTTAAATAGTACCTCTCTAGTTTATAGTATTTATATAAAACGGTAATATTTTTAATATTAACAAAAAGTCTTATATGCCGAGTTAGTTTTAATAATATTGAAATTAAACCAGGCTAGACTGAAAAAAGATATTATGTACTTAACTGAAAACTTACGAAGGTACCTAAATTTTTGGTATTCGTCATCTCTTTTAAAATACTCAGGTAGTTTTCTCAGTAATCATAAATCGACGTTTTAAGGTCATACCTGGGTCATCCAGATTTACCTTCCGCTAATTCTTCTAAAACCAACAGAGAAAGTAGAAAACTTCTTCTACGATTGTAGATCCATCTGCGTTACAACGACCGAACTAAACATTATAAAAATATACAAGGGATGTCAAAATTTTTGTATTTTTTGTAACTAAAGTTTAATTATGTTTTAGATGAAATAAATTCACAAAATTTTGCACATGCATTCTTTTATGTGCATATATTATTTAAGTAAACGAAACTTTATTAATTGATAATTATCAACAATTTTAAATTTAATTACACCGTTATAAAAAAAAATTTGATGTTTAAAAATAGGAGGTACCATTTCTTATAATATCACAAATATCGTGTCAAAATTTCAAATTTATAAATCCATCAGTTTTTCAATTAACTATGAATAACTTTTTCAGATTTTTTATTTTTTACTTTTTTTTAAATTTTTAAAATTTTTATTTAATAATTTTTTATTATTAATTATTTTTACTAGTTTGATTTTCGCTAAAAAATTTACGAATGGGATATTTAAACAATTAAAGTTATAAATAAAAAATTTGAGCCATAAAAACAAAAATACGGACGCCAACACAAATTATTGATGCAACATGAGGAACAGTTGATAGCAGATTTGGAATCGATGCCGTTTGCAGATCCAAACGAAAGTTTTATTCAAGATGTTGTGCTCTTGCTCTTGCGCGTACACAAATACTACATATGTTACATGCTCTTTCAAAAATTTGGACAAATGAAGCATTCAGGATTGAAATTATAAAAATTCAAACATTATTTTAAATGATAATTAAAAGTACAAAATTGAAACATTATTCAAAATACGAGATTGAGATATGACATTCAAACAATTAGTTCAAGACGAAGTCTTTTAGGTAACCCGGCTTTGATGTTAATCGTCTAGGTCTGCTTCTCGGTTCTTTGTCACCACCGTTATCACCACGGTTATCATTTACATGTGGATCACTTACACCTTTATTTATGTCGAGGTCAACGGTCGGTTTTATGTTTTGCTCTGCTTTGTTCACTTTAACTTCCGGATCGCGAACACTTCTATTTATATTTCCCGTTAATAAACTTTGTTTTTCTGTTTGCACTATTGTTTGATTTTCATCACTTTTGTTTGAGTCGGCTTCATTTTCGTTTTTGCGAAGGGGTCGTAGGTGTATCCTGTTTCTCCGGAGTGGCGTACCATCTTCAGTGATTATCTTGTAGGAATCCGGTTGTTCCGTTTTATTTAGAACTTTCGCTAAAGTCCAGTTTCTTTTTCCTTTTTGCACTAAAATCTCCTGATCCTCCTCCAAATCCTGAAGCGTGTGTGCTGTTTTGTCGTGGTAATGTTTTTGTAAACTTTGCTTTCTTTTTATTTCTTGTAACGGCCCACTGCAGTCGTATTTAGGAATTAGACTGGCTTTCGTCATTATCAAGTTGGATCTTAACTTTCTTCCCTGTAGCAGTTCCGAGGGTGACGGTTGTAGTTTATTTTTTGGAGTGGTGTTATAGTTTAGTATGGCACTTGAAATGCTGTTACTCGAAGCGGTTGCTTTGAGTATCAACCCTTTTGCTGTCTGTACTGCACGCTCGATCATTCCGTTTGACTTTGGATATGTGGGACTTGAAGTTGTGTGTTTTATGTCGTAGTATCTTAAAAATTCAGCGAAGTGTGTGGAACTAAACGGAGGGCCATTATCACTTATTATCTCGGCTGGGATCCCGAAGTAGGAAAATGTCTCTTCGATTATCACGGTAATTTGTTTCGACTCCTTTGACGTTATTTTTTTAGTCACCATGAATTTTGAAAAATAATCCATGATTATTAGGTAGTCGGTTGAATTTATGTGTGCGAAATCCATGGCTATTTTGTTCCATGGTAAGTCCGAGATTTCTTGATTTCTCATGGGTTGTTTGCAATTTGACTTTGCATATTTTTGGCAAATTTTGCAATTTAAAACATAATCTTCAATGTCTCTTGACATGCCCGGCCAGTATATTAGGGTTTTTGCTTTGTTTTGGCACGCTGTTACCCCTTGATGTGCGCTGTGGATTTTCTTTAACACGTTGGGTATTTCATTTTTTGGTATTACGACTTTTCCACCCCTGCATAGGATGCCATCCGCGTAGTACAATTCTTCTTTGAAGTCCCAATATTTTTTCGCATCACTTTTTATGGATTTCTTATGTGCTGGCCACCCCTGATTGATGTAATTGATTATTTCTTTTATTGTTTTATCGTTTTCTGTAGATGTTCTCATTTCTTGGATTCTTTCTTGTGATGCACAAACTATTGCGTTCACCGCCACTGTTTTACCTTCGAGGTAATCTGTGTTGATTGTTTTGTTTGTGTTCGGGTCGCGAGATAGTGTGTCGGCGATACATAAATTTTTACCCGGCACGTATTCTAATTTATAGTCGTATCGCATCAGCTTGAGAACCATTCTTTGTATTCTTGGCGATAAGAGCTCCATTGATTTGTTTACAATACTGACAAGCGGTTTGTGGTCGGTTTGTACCAAAACTTTTCTTCCGTATGTGTAAAGGTGGAATCTCGTTAGACCATGTAATATTGCTAACAGTTCCTTTTCAATCTGGGCATATTTTTTCTGTGTTTCAGTGAGGGCTGATGAGCTATACCCTACTGGTTGGTTGTCTTGTAGCACCACCGTTCCTAGTCCGTAACTGCTGGCATCTACTGATATGCACAGCGGCTTTTCTGGATCGTAGAATTTTAACACCGGGGCTTTACTTATCAGTTCTTTTAAGTGTTGAAAACATTTCTCTTCGTTCTCACCCCATATGAATTCATTTTTGTCACTTAGCAATGCTCGTAACGTGTTGGTATGATGTGACATATTCGGAATAAACTTTCTTAGGTAATTGATCATCCCAAGTACTCGCTGCAATTCTTTTTTATTTTCTGGGCTTTTTAAGGCCTTTATAGCGTCAATTTTAGTTGTTTCTATTGAAATTCCATCTTCCGTTACTCGATGCCCCAGAAATTTAACTTCCGATTTTGCCAGTTGCATTTTTTGTTTACTAAACTTGATGTTGTATTGTTTGGCTCTTTCCAAAGCTTCTTTTAGTCGCTTGTTGTGTTCTTCCATTGTTCTTCCGAAAATTATTACGTCGTCTACATATGGTTTTACACCTACTAAGTTTTCAAAGATTTTGTTTATCAATTTCTGGTATACTTCAGAAGCGCTGCTTATACCATACGGCATTGTTTTATATCGAAATCTGCCATACGGAGTAGCTATTGTGCATAGATACGAACTTTGCTCGTCAATAGGTACCTGTAGGAATGCCGTTTTAGCATCTAACACTGTGAAGTATTTTGCTCCCGATAATTCCGCTAAAGCACTCTCTACTGTTGGTAAAACGTAGAATTCCCGCTGGGATTGTTGATTTAGTTGACGTGGGTCCATGCAGATCCTTATTGACCCATCACGCTTAGTCACTATGACTATTGGGTGAACCCAATCGGTCGGCTCATTTACGGCTTCTAAAATTTTATTTTTTACCATGTTTTCTAACTCATCTTTCAATTTGTGCTTTAAAGACAAAGGAACTCTTCTTGGTGGCGAAGTTGCCGGTATTGCGTTTTTCTTTAACGTGATATGATAAGGTTTGCATTTGATAACTGATGGTTTATCGTCGAATACTTCTTCGTAACTCGATATGATATCAGCAGCTGCCTTGTTATTTATGGCATGTATGTGTTTTGTTGGTATTAACCCGAACCTTGCTGCATCATCAAGTCCCAATAGACTCTCGCCGCCTTTCTTATCAGCTATAAAAAATTCTAAATATTTTTTATGTCCTTCGTAATTGCAATGCAACCTGCACCTTCCTTTCGTCGAAATAGCATGTCCTTGATATGCTTTCAAATTTATGTTGTTTTGGATAATCTTTGGTTTATGAGGTAACGCTTCAAAATCTCTTTCCGAAATTAAGTTGACCTCCGCACCTGTATCAATTTTAATTTGAATGGTCTTATCACTTACTTTTAGAGGCTCTCTCCATGCGATGCTATTGATTGTCTTCGTGCCTAATTTTTCGATTGCTAGAACTTCTTGTTCTTCAGATGAGCTGTCTTCTTCGTTGTCTTCATAAACGATTTCTTTGACGCGTTTTTGGTTTCCACACACACTGGCGAAGTGATTCTTTCCTTTACATTTGAGACACGTTTTCCCCATTGCTGGACACTTATTCTCACTTTTGTGGATGAAACCGCACATTTTCCATTTACTACTAGCGTGTTTCTTTTGTTTTGTGTACACGAATTTTGATTTTTCTTTATCCACGATACTGACCTCCCGTGCACTTGAGCCCGTAATTTCGATTACCTGTTGTCGACTGACTTCACTTGACCGGCAATGATCTAGCGCTTTTGCCAATTTCAAGTCCGCGTCACGCAATAATCGCTCTTGCACAGCTTTGTCTTTAATGCCAAGCACTAATCTATATCTATATAAGCACTAATCAAAGACAGTCCAAGATAAATGCATCTGCGACAAAAACATCCAGATATCTACAGAAAGTAGAGCGGCACTTGTGGCACTGAGGAGCCACAAGGTCACATCGGGTCTGGTGCTAGAATGCATCCAGGCACTAAATGAGATATCAAACTCAAATGTCATTTCCCTCTCGTGGGTGAAGGGGCATCAAGGTAACGAGGGTAACACAAAAGCGGACGAGCTGGCAAGAAACGGCTCCAACAGCCTTCCTTGCGGTCCGGAGCCGATGATTGTGCCAGCTGTCAAAACTATCGATACCCTCCTAAAACAACATATCCTTAAGCTGCATTGCAGCAGATGGGCAAAAGAAACTGTATGCAGACAAGCAAGGGCAGCGATTAAAGCACCCTCTTGCAAACATTCAAAATATTACTTGAAGCTGTCCAGAGTCAATCTACGGATAATTGCAGGGATTTTAACTGGACACTGCAAACTGAATAAACATCTCAACACACTGGGACTTGTAGATAACCCCAAATGTCGAGGATGTAACAGAGCAGACGAAACAGCGGAACATGTGCTATGTCAATGTCCGTCGTTAGCGTCAATTAGAGGCACCATGTTAGGGGTCTTCTGGCCTAACATGGCCAGAATCAGCGGCACTCCGCCTGCCAAGATACTCGAATTCATCCTGGAGACAGGATGGCTTGAGGAGTGACAGGACGGAGGGCCGCTGCATCGGAGGCAGCACAATGGGCCCGATCTAGTGGCCTAAGTGCGCGTGGGGATACTTTCCTGCCCTCCTACCTAAAATCCAGAATCCAGAATCCAGAAGTTGTTATTTTTAATACGGATTTCAAGAAATAACATGTTATGAAGAGTCATTGAATACCAGTTAACTAGTATTTGAAATAACAAAAAAAATGTTTTATTCAAATTTGTGGTAATTGTAAATGAGCTGCATTAATCGATAAAACTCGAAAATAATAAATTATTATATTAGGCAAATAAAATACAAAGGCAAAATATATGAAATTTATTGGAAAAGTGAAATTTAAAAAATAAATGAGTTAATAAAAATAACGGTACAGCATTCCGCTATATATAATCTTTGCGATGACTGTTTACTTACAATGACCAAGGTCTAATAATAGATTACCGCCGAAGCGCTGTTGCAAAATGTAGGAACCGATAAATTCGAAAAGATGTATCGAGTCTCACATCGTTATATTCGGGTAAAGTAAACTGCACTCCAAATCTACCTGATAATGGTAAACTGCACCCCAAGTAAACTGCACCCCAAGTAAACTGCACAAAATTTTTCAAAGTAGTAAACTGCACCCCGAACATTTTTCAGGTATAAGCTTCACCCCAAAAATACGGGTATATACAGAGTATAACAAAAATTATTTTTTTATACGATTAAATTTATTAATCCCATGATCGTTATATAAAATTAACTCAAGTTTTGTTTTTTTTGAAGTAGAGATCAGAAACGCGTGTGCAATTCAATGGCCAGAAGCATCGATTGAAGGTTGCAGGTTTCATCTTGGTCAAGCGTGGTACCGTGATCTCCAAAAAAACGGCCTAGCTTCAGACTATCAAGATCGCGATTCTGAAGTTGGTAGGTGGTTGCGTTATTGCTTCGGATTGAAGTTTTTGAAAGCGGACGACGTTTTGGAAGCTTCCTATGATTTGTTAAAAATCAAACCCATTAATGCCAATCTCGAAAAATTTTGTGAATATTTATTCACTACATATGTGGATAGAAAAGCCATGTTTCTTCCAGTGGTTTGGGCCAAGGCGTCTGCGGATTTGATTTCAACAACCAATGGTTGTGAATCATTCCATGCCGCATTTAAACAGAACTTTAATTCTATTCGCCCAAATATATACAAATTTGTTGAAGCTCTTAAACATGAGCAACATAAAGTTTATATAGCATTGAACAGTGTTGGAAAACCACCTTCCCAAAACAAAACTTCTAAACAAAAGCAAACAATTGTTACTGATTTATTGCGAAAATACGAAGCAGATGAAATACCGCGGTTGCAATTTGTAAAAGCTGTCTCATTTTACAGTTGCCCCCACATTAATTAAATGCCATACCTTATTATTAGGTTACCAATTTTATATGTTATTTTTAAATTTTTTATAAAATTTTAATTAAATTAAATTTTATTTTTTGATTTGATTTGATTTGATATTTTTACTTCTATTTTCAAACAAACAATACATTTACGTTAATTTTTGGGATAACAATTTATTAAAAATAATAAGGATTCAACTACCTGATAGAAAACCGAAAATAATCCCTGTGGTAAACTGCACGAACTTCGAGTGCAGTTTACCATAGGGATTACTTTTGGTATTTTTGCTCGGAGTGCAGTTTACCACTTTTTTTTTCAGCTACCTGCAGTCGTTCGTGCAGTTTACCGTCACCCGTTATATTTATTATACACAACTAGCTGACCCGGCAGACGTTGTCCTGCCAAAATTAGAATAAATTTGTTTGTTCATTTTAAACAGTTAGTTAAAATTAGAATGTAATTTATTGGATTGGAAATCAGTAGAGACCGGTATGATAAACAATGTTTTGAGTTTTATTTTCCGGCGCAAAAACAAACAACGAAGACGGTTTGCCAACACGCGAACAGGCAACGTACAGCTGACCGTGCGAAAAACAGGAAAATTCCAGATTAATCCCACAGACTTCCAACGATTGGCCTTGCGATTTATTAATTGTCATCGCAAAAGCCAATCGAACGGGGAACTGAATCCGCTTAAATTGGAATGGAAGATCCGTTGGAATAATCGGAATTCGTGGGATAAGGACTTCCTCTCCTTTGAATTTGCCCTTGATTATCGTCGCTTGAATAAGATTGTTCATCAGTTTCTTGACGGATAATCGCGTACCGTTGCACAATTTCGGATGATTCAGATTCCGCAACATGATTATAATCGATCCCACCTTCAGTTGTAAATTATGCGGCGGAGTTCCTGGCACATTAAGCGAGTTCAAAAATTCCGTCGGATAGTTGACACTGCCAACGGATTTGTACGAACGTAGTTCTCCAGCGATTTGACTTTGAATCGTGAAATTCAAGCTATCGACATCCTTATTCTTCGCTGCTAGTATTGCCCGTTCACTAACCCAATCAAGATTTCTGTAATTTTGTGCAATACCGGGAAAAACTTTGGTGATGAGTTCCTCCTTCGACGATGTGAACCCGCAAAAATTTTCCGGGAACGATATCAATCCAGTCGAAACATCTACAGGAAGTTGGCCATTGCCAAGCGCCAGCAGTTGTCTTGAGAATTCAGCAGCCGATGGGTAGTTCTGCAGCGCGACTCTCATGTTCGTGGTCAATTGCAATTTTTTGACATGCCGCCACAAAGACGACGATTTCAGGCATGCATTAAGTTCATCTGCAGCAGTAGATTTCGGGATGACGGGAAGCGTTTGACGAAAATCTCCTGAGAGCAATATCATAGCCCCACCAAATCGTCTTGAATCGCCTCGTAAATCCTTCATTGTTCGGTCAACTGCCTCCAAAGCTCGTTTATGTGCCATCGTGCATTCATCCCAAATGATGATTTTGCATTCTCGCATCAATTTCGCTGTCGCCGAATTCTTAGCTACTGTGCACGTTGGCATGTCAACCGCGAGAAGATTCATCGGCAGCTTCAAAGCGGAATGTGCAGTTCGAACGCCTTCCAACAATGTGGCAGCAATGCCCGAGGATGCAACAGCCAATGCAATTTGAGATCTTGACCGAATTGTTGCCAGAATCAACAAAATGACGAATGTCTTGCCAGTCCCACCGGGAGCATCGAGAAAGTAAATGCCTCCCGTTCCATCGTCAACAACCTTAATCAGCAAATCGTAAACGTTCTTCTGCTCGGTATTCAACAGCGGAACATTTGTTCGGACTATTTCGGCCAGTTCATTTCGATCATAATCTTGCTCCCGTTGCAATTCACGATTGAATGCATCGTGCATCGAACGATTTGGTGCTGGCATTCCCAATGTCGACAGCAGACTGCCGCACATGAGCACGCACATGTCTTCGATAAGAACTAAGACTTCGTTGCGCATCTCGTCGTTAATTTGAAGATCAAAATTTGAAGTTGTCGTACGAACTCTGTGCAAAATGTCGTCAGTCATTTCATTATTGTATTTGTCCCACAATGCGGTCGGGTTCGACGGATGACATGTGGCTATGATGATTGCAAACAATGTACGGATTTGATTCGGTGGCGCAGAAACAGTTGCATCGGAGAGCGTTGAGTCCCAATGTGTATCGTTTTCAAGAAAATTCAAACGTTGGCAAGCCTCCCGAAAAGTGGCGCACAGCACACCATCCACAGTACGCAGGGAATCGAAGGATGTAGGGCCTCTAATGTTCACCAAAAGCAAGCGCAGATAGAAGCATTCGTCTTGTCGTGGATGAACTGTGTATATTCGTCCAAGGGCATCAGTCGAATAGACATCAGAGAAGCCAGCAACAGCATCACCTTTCTTTCGGCGTTGAAACTTCTTCGATGCAGCGTTCCAAGTATAATAGCGTGGCACTTCCGAATAGAGTAAAGTTCTTGCAAACGGATCGCTTTCGCATGTCGAAAAAAAACTTGTCAATGTTGTCGCTGGTGGTCGTTCTGCTCTTTGCGCTGCATTTGCGTCTGTAAAGTAGATACGCTGACCGTTCTCCAAATGTACTGCCAAATATACGACAGTAGGGTGACGTTCATGAATTGGAAATGAAAACAGCCGCCAAATTGCCTCGTTACAACTTACAACTTACGTTACAACCAATTCATTATGGTCATGCAGAAGATTTTGTAATTCTCCGATGATTTCACGTTTAGTCACAGTAAAAATTGCACAACGCTGATCTAGTTCAATAGCCATATCACCAACGAAGTAGATCTGGAGGAACTTATGATCTTCGTTTGGAGGTGGCAACAAAGCGCCCGTTCGATGATGAATTTGGCCTTGAATCTAAAAGTTTAGAAGAAAATTAGAAGAATTGGTTATTTAGATATTAATGAGACGCCATTACCTTATAACTGGGATTGTAGCCGGGTTGATCAACAACTTCGGCTCCAAACGACGTCATTTGAAAGCATCCGTTATATTTTTGCGTATTCGCCAGGAAGTGTTTCGATTGGATGGAATTTCCATAGAGAAAGGAATACAATGGCTCTGGTGGATGAGTCAATACGGGCAATTTCACCTTGCCACCAGCGCAGCATAATCCGGGGGTTTCCGATTTGAACTTCAATGCATTGCAATGCTGGCATACGACAGACAATGAACCGATATCAACGCAGCGAAGATTTTTGTAGGCGATTGCGGAATTATATTCGAAAGCAGCGCGATTCAAGTCTACAGGTATAGGAACCTGTCTCCTTTGATTATTACGGGTATTCTGAGCACGTACTGCACGACGTGTACGTCGTCCAAGGTTTGAACGTCGAATAGGAGGCATTAGTAAAGCAAAAACCTCTTAAAAAAAAACAAAGTCCCGCAATCCAATTGGAAAACCTCACTTTTTACACGCAAAGTAATACTTACAATAACAATAACAATACGATCAATAACAAAACAGCCAATACAATAGAACACTTTTTTTATATACATTTATTTTATTACAGACACATGGGTTTATCATTACCACTGGCGATAACTCTTCTAGGTACATAGATAGAGTAGCGCCATCTATCCGTTATAAAATAAATTTTATAACACTGAATGTGTTTGTGATAAAGTGTAAAAAAGCATTAAAATGTTTTCCAAAATTTGGGATTAATAGATTAAAGTGATGCAATTTTTTTGACCGATGCTATATATATATGTTTGACTTTACTCCTCTCTCCCTCTCTGATACTATCTAAAAAAGTTATTTAACAAATTTATATGTTTGTATTATATGTTTTGGTTTGGAGGTGTGTGGGGGGGGGGGCAATTCTAGCGGCAATCGTTAATGCGCCTTCCTAAAAAGCGAAAGAGCTGAAAAAAAAGCTTCGTGGGTTCGTGGAAAAGTTCTAACTATAAAAGTAGGTCCGTGGACCAAAACAGTTGGAAACCACTTAAATAGATCGATTAAGAAAGAATTAAAAATACAGGGTAGCTAAAAATTTTTGTGGTAATTATTCTGTTGAGTGAGTATGTCCTGTGAAGTATGATCTTATGTATGATCCCGGCAGACTAATAAATTTGTTTGAAATTTGGTATATGAAAACACAACAATTACTCACTTTATATTTACAACTTTATTAAATAATAATATAAATATAATATAAATAAATAAAAAATTAGTTTAGAACTTCCAACTCCTCTTTCTCCGCCCCTTCGCCTTCCTCTTCTAATAGCATTTGGAAGGCACGCAGCGACGTTGACAAATCCTCCTGCTCTTCTTTTTTCCTTTTTGCATAGTGAGCCGCCATTTCCACTTCCCTTTTTCGCTTTCGAATGCGCTGCGCCGAGACTTTTTTTTTCGCAACCTTCAGATTAAGACGGCAATTGTCCTCGTTTAGTAGCTCTGCCAAACATTGTGCGGTGATATTGGCGTACTCTGATTTGACTTGCCAATCTTCATACTTGGCAAATGATATAGCCTTTGCTAAAGCATCTTGTATGACCTTTTGAAATTGTGACATAACTCTTATTTTATCTTCTAATTCGTTAAATAAAAAACTTACGGAATGGCCGCAGTCTAATTGGATAACCTCACTTTTTACAACGCAAAGTTATTTTTTGAGGCGATCAATGAACTTTTACAAAAAACTTTTTTATATACATTCTTACAGACACATGGGTTTATCTTTACCCCTGGCGATAACTCTGCTAGGTACATAGATAGAGTAGCGCCATCTATCCGTTATTAAATAAATTAGGTAGTGTTCACATCTACCTACCTTAATACATGTTCCCTAAGTTAATACCTGGTACCTAATACCTACCTACCTAATTTAACCCTAAGATAAACCCTTTGTTCTCGGTAATGTTAAATTTTTTTTTTTTTTTCATAAAAACCTTGTCAGCGATATAGACAATAACTCTTCAAAAAATCAGCCAAATCGGCCGAGCGGTTCTCAATTGATGAGGTAACGAAGATTTGCCCTCCATTTTTATATATATAGATAGATTACAGTCACTAGATAGATACAGTACCGCAATTTAAGCGCGAAATTTAAAAAAAGTTGCAAAATTGTAACTGGGTTTACAATTGTAACTGGGTTTACAATTTTTCAATAATGTCAAGTTAAAACAATACATTTCGTCTTTTCTATGTGTTTTCCTGCATGTATTTGTTTATTTTTCTTTTTAATTGTAATAATTTTAGGAAATTCTGACGAGCCGCCCCTGACTCGTGACTACTTGTAATGACACCTTCAATAATAAATTGTTATTTATGTAGCGTAAATATAAAAAAACAAATCATTTGATGATGAAATGACTATTTATTAAATAATAACATCATAAATAAGTAATTTAACCGTAAAAATTACAACAAATGTCGTATGACATTTCCGAATGACGCCATTTTGGGGACCTAATTATCGTTCTCTCTCTAACTCATTGGCCCATAGGGTTGCGGTACTGTATCTATCTAGTGACTGTATATACAATCCTTTCAACGCGCTCCCTGGCGAGTAAAATGATGAACTGAATTAATATATAATTGCATGTTGAACCGTCGTTCCCAGACCCAGCTGAAAATGTGCCAGGGAACGCCTGAACGCATAGGGAACCCAAAAAGCATTATAAACGCTACCAGACCCTCGACCGGGTCTGACGTCTGTTTTGGCTTGGGAACGTTGGTTGTATATGGCATTTCGGGTTTGTATAAGCGGTTGAACAAAGCTATAGATATAGATTAAACAATTAATCTGAAATTGGTAACGCATTTAAATTTAAATCTAAATAAAGGGAGTTTTGTGCATAATTAATAAAGAAAATTATTTTCTTTTTAACTTTTATTTCAAAAAATAGTAATTGCGGTAACACCATCACGTTTAAAATATGCACGAGGACATAATAGCAGGAATGATGTCTCCAATCAGAATGAAGCTAAGCAAGCAGCAGTGAGAGCAAAGCAGCTTGGGGTATTTTTATTTTGTGTTGGTTACATTTTGTTTACATTTATGTGAGGTTAACATATTTGTTTATTTTATTGTGGAAATCAGAAAGTTAGTGTATAATTGTGTGAAATGCTATAAGATTTAAAATATTAATTTTTAAATTATTACTAATTTATTAATTATTAATTATAAATTATTAATTATTATTAATAATAAAAATAAAATAATAAATTATTAAAATGATTTTAATTTTGTTTCCCCCCCCCCTTCAAAGTTAATTGTCATGATCCGCCACTGGCCTAATCTCACGAGCCGCCACTGCGTTATACATAAATTACAATTAAATAAAGAAATTAAAAATTTAAGTAAATAATATATAACTAAAGTTAAATACAGTAAAATTTTAGTGGAATCATTACCAAGGTATACCATGGTATATTTGGTATGTTCGGATAATTATGGTAACAGAAAGTGGGACAAATTATGAACTAGCCATGATCAAAACACAATATGGATGCGTTGTGTGTAATTTACGAGTTAATATGTAACTTTTATATCAAAATCAATTAAGGATTTTTAAAATATTTTATGAAAGTCATAATAGTGAGTGATATTACCATGCCATGTGGAATATGTGCAAAATTTATTTGATTTTATGTAATATCTTGATTTATTTGATATCAGATTACTGTAAACAGTAATAATTAATGCTCCCAATATTTAATTTTGTTATATATTTGTTACTATAAAGAGCAGGTAAATACGAATTTCTTTTTATTGAATTTATAAATTTATAACCTTACTTCAGCACATACATAAATATGTGTGATAATCATGAAAATGATTGGGTTCAAACTACTAAATTTAGTATCAACGTACCTGTAGTTTAAAGTAAAATATTTTTTTATGCCGAAGCAATAAATATAATATTACTACTACACAAACCTATTTAATCTTTCTTTCATAGTTTGTTGAATAGTTGTTCTGATAATCAGTACTTATTTAATATTAATATAAAATGTATTCTTCAGATTTCATTTCAACCATGTCTCGAGGCTATGGAAAATATCGACGAGCTACTTGCCAAACAAGCTTGCAATTTGAGAAATTGTTAAAAGAAAATAGTAATTGTCCAATTGCTGCTAGATCGACTGGAACTATTGGAAAATGGGGAATAACATCGTTTACATCAATACGTACCTTGAATGGTAAATTAATTGATTATTTTGTATTTTATTATTTACTTATTTATTTTAATTTAGTACACATGAGATACAGCATTGACCAAAAGTATTAGGTCACTTTTAAAATGTCGTTATTATGGAAACAGTTAAATATTTTCTGAAAGCAACCGTGGTACTGTCTTCCTAGTAAAAAACGGCACTGTTTTACAGCCGTATTCATAGACGATGCGTTACTTATGCTTAAAACGCTGTCATTAAAAATGAACCTTATCGACCGAGTAAATAAGGTTGCCATAAAAACAAATTCGACCTTATTGGTCTTACTTAGCACTTATTACTTGTCTATGAATCTGGGCGTTAATGTTGTAATAAATCCAAATATACGAAATATAACAGCAGTTCGATTGTTTTAAGCCTTGATTAAAATATCGAAATTTTCAAAAACCTTTATGAGCTAAAATAGATAGTAAATTTTACCTAAATTATGTAGTACTAATTCAAAAAAATAGGTAAATTACATTGAAATTCAATTCAAAATTTGGCTAATTTGGAACAAAAAACCCAAATTTTTTTAATTCTGATTCCAATAGCTAGAGAATGGCGTAACAGATTTTTAAAATATAGATTTTTGTAGAAATGACATGCATTTAAATAGAAAATTCTATTTTTTTGTACAAGATATATTATAATCAAAACCTGTTTATAGCAAAAAAATATTTTGCAAAAACATTCCATCTTTCTTTTCGTTTTGAAGATACAGTTAAAATTTAAAATAAGTCATACAAAATATTTTGATTTATGCTGCAAGGCAATTTGAAAAACACGCATTTGAAGTTTTGTGTCACATTTCTCATCTTTGAAACTAATAATCGTAAAGTTACAAATAAAACATTATTAGAGGGTTGCGGCTTGACGGTCGACAATGAACTCTATACTATGGTACTATGCTCTATACTAACTTAAGTTGTTTTACTTATGCACACGCGACTTGTAATCTGCTGCGCATGGACGGCGTAACATCAAAATGACCCTAAATGGCACGGTGATACACAAATGCGTCAACATATCGTCCACAACTAACAATAAAATTCAAAAAATTCCAATAACTATTGCACTTCACTGTGCACTTGGCAACGGACAAGTTCGATTTGTAGCACGTTTGATGATGCCATCGGCGCGGCGGTGCGTTACTACTCGGATGATTCCATCATCTCCTGGATGGGTAGCTTCAATGCGTCCTACTTTCCACTTATGTGGAGGAAGGTTGTCGTCGCGGATTAGAACCATGTGTCCTACTTGGATATTTGCCGTTGGCAAGTTCCACTTAGCTCGACTAGGTACTCCTTCGACCATTGGTGTTAGAACTATTGCTTCATTTGCTAGATTTTCTGAAATTTAGAGAGCCTATTTTCTGGTAACAGTGTCATATCAGGATCGGCCACCGACATGATCGGTTTTCCAATCAGTAGGTGCAATGGGCACAGAGGTTGCAAGTCATTAGGATTTGTGGATAGAGGGGTGAGAGGTAGTAGGATTCCCTCGATTTGAATTAATAGACTGGGAAAGTGGTGTCGTCACAATATGGCCGATCAATCAGCTCATGGGTGGAAACATGGTGATAACCTCACTTTGTTTGTGTTTAGTTACCATATAGCTTCAATGTAACGATGGTTTTAACCATTTTAGTGATATTTTTTGATGAAATTAGTGTTTTTAAAAAAGCTGAGAACTCCTTTAGATAGTGGGCACATTTTACGGAAGTGCATTTTGATGGCACTTCAGGAAAAACTGCACTCTTTTCGTCTAGAATTATGTGGGAATTATAATACAATAGAATAGAATTATAATGCAATAAGGCATAATTTTGAATTAAAACATTGTAAAATCACGAAAAAGTTTAAAATAGTTTCCCAGTCTATAGCGTGTTGAGTTCCTCATACGTTAATAAAGAATTATTGATAATAAGTTTCAGTAATTTTTTACACAATTTTACTCCCGTTTCCCAAATTCTACCAAAGTTCGGATTATAATGGCGGAATGAATTTCCAATTAATTCCCTTGTTAGCTGATCGGATTTTGCTCCGACCAAGTTCTTTCGATTATCTGATATAATTTCAGAAGGTTTCTCTCTACTTGAAGCAAACCGGCGAAGACTCAAAATAAAAGATTACGTTGTCAAGTCACTGACCAGTTGTATGTGCAATGCCTTTGTACTTGAGCATACAAACAGACAAAAAAATATATGATTTGTAAGTTTTAGGATTACTCTTCTTTGAATGTTATATTTCAATGCTCATTCATTCATTACGGCACTCCATTCCTTGACGGAATATCGCCACATCGTTTGACGTTTTTCAATCCGCTTTTTAGGGTGTATTAGTCCCTATTTTCTTCTGTTAGTGGTACTATATTCTCATCTTCTTCTCCCCTTCCTTTTCTCTTCTTTTTATAGCTCTTTATGTGTTTTTGCCTCCTCCATGATGTTTCTCCATCGTTGTCTATCTAGAGCAGTTTGTTTCTACTTACCAATCTTCATTATTTTCAGGTCATTTCTCACCTCGTCCTCCCATCTCATTCTTGGTCTTTCTCTCGGTCTTACTGCGTCCGGTCTCCATTTCATCGCACACTTAATCGCACTATTTTCTTGCGCTCTTAGTACGTGTCCAAACCAGCTCAGTCTCATTGCTTTAATGTGTCTTACAATGTTCCTTTCATATAGTTCTAGTTCTATTTCTTCATTTTTTTTCCTTCTGTAGGTTTCTTCTCCAATTTTAACTGAACCCAGAGTTGTCCTCATAATTTTTCTCTTAAAGACCTGCAGTTCCTCATCTTCATTCTTTGTTAGACACATTATCTCCATTCCATATGTAACTACAGGTCTTATCAAGGTTCTGTATATTTTGATCTTCGTCTTTTTTTGTAACTGTTTACTCACGATTAGCTTTCTGTTGCAATAAAACGCTCTGTTTTCAGCTATTATTCTATCTTTAATTACTTCTTCTCTCTCGTTTGTGTTATTAATTTGCATACCCAAGTATCTGAAGGGTTTTACTTCTTCAAAAACACAATCTTGTATTCGAATTGCATTTAACGTTTTATTTCTTCCTCTACAACACCTCATGTATTTTGTCTTTTAGTCGTTCACTTGGAGTCCTGCTTTTTCCTCTTCTTTTTTCATCTTTATTAGTGTTTCGGCCAATACATTGTATCTTCTTGCCATTATTACAATGTCATCAGCATAAGCTTCCAGTTGCACTTCTTTATTATTAATCGTACCATTGTATTAGATTCTTCTTACGATACCCTCCAGGACGATACTGAACAATGTTGCCGACAGGGCGTCACCCTGTCTTACTCCTACGTTTGTGGTGAATTCTTCAGTTATTCCATTTTTTATTGTTACTACCGCTGTTGATTTTTTGAGGGTCATTTGAACTAGTCGTATGAGTTTCTCAGGTATTTTCATTTCTCTCATTAGTTTGATTAAGTTACTTCTATTAACTCGGTCAAAGACTTGCTTGAAATCCACAAATATCATCTCCATTTGCATGTCATGTTCGTAGCACTTTTCCATTATCTGGTTCACTATGAATATTGCATCGATTGTTGATCTACCAGGTCGAAATCCTTGTTGGTAGTCACCTATCTCCTTGTCTACATATTCTTGCAATTTTGAGTGTATCAATTTCGATAATGCTTTATAGAAGTTGTTCAGTAGCGATATTCCTTGGTAGTTTTTGCACTCTTTCATGTCTCTTTTTATGTATTGGAATACAGTCAAGTTTTAGGATTACTCTTTGAATGTTATATTTCAATGTGTCATTACTAGAGTACGGACTTTCAAGCATAAAAAATCGTAAAAATAGCACTTAAAATAGCACAAAAACTTGCCATTATCTGCATAAAAATATGATTTCATCTTAAATATAAGCATTAAAAAATTTTTTTTTTAAATAAAATTTATTTGAAAAGTAACACAAGAAAAAAGTAATAAAGCAAAAAAAATACCTAATAAAAGGTAAATTAATAAAATAATTTCTCTACATCATTTTTTTTTCTAAAAAATGTAATTATTAAATTTTTTTCTAAATTTTTCATTAAAAACTAATTGATATTAAGCCGTTTTTAAATTTCCCTAAGACGCTAGCTTCTGTTAAAGGAAGATCTATTGTTTCCAGCAACTTAATAGATGAGCTAATTTAGCTATAGTTATAATGTGCTTTTGTAAAAGTGAGTTTTAGCAAAGATAATAAAACTTAAAGATGTCAAACGCTATACAAATTTATGTGTATCCCAATCGACTCCCAAAAGTAGATGGCGACACTAATTATATTTTTTTAAGTTATATTTTAATTTGGTTTTTTTTAGTTTGTCATGTTTTTTGTTGGTTGTAATCATGGACTTCCATCATAGATGTTAATAGAAGGCTAGATAACTAACTCGAGAGCAGAAGTGAAGCCTGTCATCTATTGTAAATGTATGCCAATTTGCCTTATCTACAAATGGCCGCCAGTTGACATTGGAGCTTTACTTCTGTTATATTGCATGTATTAGGAGTTACATATTTGATAATATCTAGCCTTTAGATAACTAACCCATCTGTAAGTGTGAAACCTGTTATACATCTGTCATATCAGTGAAATGTATTACTGATTTGCCTTTACTACAAATGGCCGCCAGGCTTCACTTCTATTACATTGCATGTATTGGGAGTTGCGTATCTAGCATTCTATATTTACATCTATGACTTCCATAGACTTCCATGGTTACTTCCATAGACTTCCATGGTTACAACCTACAAAAAACATGACAAACTAAAAAAAACCAAATTAAAATATAACCTAAAAAAATATAATTAGTGTCGCCATCTACTTTTGGGAGTCGATTGGGATACACATAAATTTGTATAGCGTTGGACATCTTTAAGTTTTATTATCTTTGGTTTTAGTTAAAGGTCCTTTTATTTAATAATGCAGTTGAATCGACGAATGCCTACTGTGATTTAAATTTCAAACCTATTTATTGCTCTTAAGGTTGGTTTATGCAAAACGTCGACGCACGCACCGCACGCGTCCAAATAAAGTTGAAGCATAGAATTTCAGTAGGAGCGTTTATGCAGTTAGTTTACACTCTTGATTTTTGGCGGCCTGTGCAACATAAATCCTCATACTGAAATTCTATGCTTCAACTTTATTTGGACGCGTGCGGTGCGTGCGTTGCGTGCGTCGACGTTTTGCATAAACCAACCTTTATTGTTAGGGGTAAACCGGTAAAACGTCTGCCAATTTCAATTCCCTAGTCAAGAAGCACCCTATATATTTACTTCACAAAAATTTGTGACTTATAAAATGGGTTAGCTCAAATCGTCATTAGCTCCCGGTCTAAAATAAATCTAGGTATTTATGTATCTACTGCAATTTTTTTTAATTTATCGAAAATGTGCTAAAATAAGCACTAAAAATGTTTAAAAATAAATTTAAGCATAAAAGTATCAAAATAAGCATATAAGCATAAAAAACTTAACGCCAAATGCCTTATTTTTATCAAATTCATAGCCATTTATAACAATTACACTTCTGCTATCAATATTTATGTAGTAGGTATAACAAATTTGCTAGAAATCCGTGCTCTAGTCATTACTAAATAAATGATGAGGTTAATAATTCAAAGATTGCTTTTCATTTGAGTTTGACAGTGACATGTGCCCTAAAGATTCGTACTCGGTCATAAATGATATATACCGGTGTTTGATTGCAATCGCCGTTCTAAACTAAGTAACCTGCGCTTTGCGGGTTACCCGACAGCGTCTTATTCATAGGACCGTTTTCGAGTTCCCAAAATTTTGTTTTGATTTTGAATTATTTTTAAAATTTTGGCTTAACCCTTTTGGTCACCTCATAGTCAATTGGCTACATTAAAATTAATATTTTTTTGCAAGAGACTAGACTAGAAACTTTAATCAATTGTTTACACATCTGTCTTATAAGATTAGTGATAATGGTAGCATTTGGTGTTTAAAAGCTGAAGCTGCAGAATATTTTCCAAAAATAAATGTATATTACTCTGTGCATTTATACATTAAGCTGCATTCACATAGGGTATTGTACTTGCATTTGGATGTGTATGGTAGAATTCTTGCAACAGATTCTTACACCAATCACATAAACTTAAAAGTTGGTGTAAGATTATTCGAATGTGAGCATTCGAATAATATTTTTCATCTATTTTAATCATTTTCAAATAGGCCTCTAATTTAATATACGAGTAGTGAGAAATTTATGTGAAATTTTTTCATTCAAAATGGAAAGTTTTTCTTTAATAGCATTCTTGTAACACTAAAGTTTGAAAATTCATGTACGTGACGAAAAGCGGAATTTTATGGAGAATATTTCATAGGCTTACACATACACTTATTTTTATAAATAAATACAGGAGAACAATAAAACAATAAAATTTTGCAACAACGACGGCCATAACGCGTGCTCGCTCCTACCGTAGCTGTTGAAAAGAGAGGTCCACTAGCAGACTGACGTCCAAGGTCACGGAAACTATTTTCTCAATGGTTGTTTGAAGCGTCGTATGTGAATCGTTCGCGTTTGATTGGTGTAACATTGTATTGTGCATTTTTTTGGCATGTTTTGCAACTACTTAATCGACAGTTATCGACAAAATGACCTTTCCGGAAGCAGTTTAGGCATAACTTCGTTATTTTGTTAATTCGGTCCAAAATACAGTAGAACCTCTCTATAACGAGAACTCAAGGGACCAGCCTACTTACTCTTTATAACAGATTTTCGCTATAAACAGTCAGTATAGTATGTTGTATACAAAAGGCAAGGGACCAAATGTTAATTCGTTATAACCCGGACTCGTTATAGAGGGGTTCTACTGTATTTAATTCCTTAAGAACAAGACATTTATGTGGGGTGCTGAATGAGCTAGCCAAACATAGGAAATTAACATGTATAAAAACTTATTTATACAAATTCCTGCTTTACTAATTATTTTAGAAAAAAAATGAAATACTAAAATAATGCAGAAATATAAACTACGAATTAGATTTCATCTAGCTTTTACTTAAAAAGTAAAAAAATGCTTTTGAAATTTTTTGCATTGAAGGTCATATTCTAGATTTATGAATATTTTATATTTTTATTACAGGTGTAACTGTTAGTTGCGAACCAGAAAAGCCTGAGAGTTCCATTAGTAACATTCCTAAACCAAAAAAATTTTTTAAGAGTCGTAATTCAGATAAATCTAATGCATCATCGACCTGTTATAGTGGAAAAAACGAAAGTTATGGAGCTTCTCACAAAAGATTAAAAACTGATTTGTCTGAAAAGCAATCACCTAAAAAAGTACAATCTGGTTCAACTTCTAGAAAATTTTTTACATCCAAAAATAATTTAGAAAAAAATGTATTAAGTTCAAATACCAATAATTCTAAGCGCGATGAAAGCAAGCCACCAATTGTTCTTAGAATATGTCGAGGTAAATCACAATTATTGAGCGATTCTGATGAATCAGAGAGTACTCCGACACCTGCAAGTACACCTTCTACATCCACTCTTACTTCTCCTCGTGCTGCTAAAGATTGTGCCCCACAACGTTCTCCAGGAAATATAAGAATAACTCGGTCTGCTAGGCGTAGTATGCAACAAGATCCTAATAGCAGTCCAGCCACTGCTGACACTCCGGGTGATAGTTATTCTTCATTGTTTACTTCTCCCAAAAAAGATAATATTGAATTATCTCCACAGTATATTCCAGCAGAAAAATACGAATTAGAACGTAAAGCCTTATATGATAGTTTACTGAGGCCCAATTCTCCAAAGGAATCTGCTGTATTGGCTGAAAGTATGACTACTGATTTGACAAATAGTCAATTTGTTACAAATACTGACAAATGTGACAATTATGAAAAATTGAATAATGCAAACATTTGTGATGATACTCCAAGTGAAGAATCTATTAATACTACTTGTAATGATGTACAAATTATTGAAGAAAAAAATCATTATATATCGGAACCTCTTATGGAAATGAGAAATGAAAAACAAACTGAAGTCGAAAAGGATAATAATGTTAATTTGAATTTTCCTGATGATAAAATTCCAGATAATTCATGTAAAAAACAAAAAGTTATAGACGATTGGTCGACAGATTCTGATGATGAGGATGATGATGACGATGAGGAAGAAACTCAAGTTCAGAATGATGTTAAATGCAATGAAACCATAAACAGTTTTCCACTTGAAAAACATAAAGACGAAATTTTAGATAAAATATTAGAAAAACCTGTTGAAAATTTAGCACCAGTTAAACTGGTTATATCAAAAAAGAAAGGTAGCATATTTAAAAGTAGATCTTTAGTTGCCGATGGTACAAAAAAACGTAGAGCTTTATATAAACATAAATGGTCTGATGATCCTAAAGATGGCAATCATAAAAGTCATGAAGGAAATAAAAGCGAAGCTGACGGAGGTTCCATTTATGATGAGTATGGATTTAGTAATGATCCTCTAACTAGAGTTACTTCAGATGATTATAATGAAGATGCCGAACCTGTAACCAGCATCAAATGTACTAAAAGTGATAAAGGGGTGAGTTGATTTAAAATTTCAAGTATTTTAATTTATTATGTTGACAACTCAATATTATGTATAATGGGTCGTACATGCACAGTGGATTTTGGCCAGTAATTAGTTGTAAGTAGTTAGTAACCTAGTTACTACTAAATGACTTTAAATATTATTGCATTACTGCCCTGTCAGAATCATGTTAACGTAATGATCTATCATTGTTGTTGATCTATCAATCCAAAGCTCCCGTTCGTTAACATTAACATGATTTTGACTGGGCAGTTAAACGAGTTCAGACTACTGCAGTTTAGTGTTTAGTACTAAAGGCCCATTTACACGGTTCAAGTTGATAAGTGATTTAATTAAGTTTAACATAATCAACAACATAATTTTAACTAAATTTTACATGTAAACCGTTCAATTAAGTTGTAAGTATTCAATTTTAACTTAAAATTTACTTAAAAAATTAGTTATCCACTTGAACCGTGTAAATAGGCCTTAAGATTATATTTTTAATAAATAACTGACGTAAGCTTTAACCAACTGATGATCAAACTACAGTGAATATTTGCACTAGTGCAATTTGATCGAAATTCACCAACTACAAATAGCACTATTTGTCGAATAAAATGACATTATTACAATGCAAAACAATGCAAAATTTTGTTTTTATTCGACAAATAGTGCTATTTGTAGTTGGTGAATACGACCATTAGTCCAGTAAAATTAGATAAAATAAAAACATTAATCGGTAATGATCTGAATTTTGGTACACATGTTTATTACGGCTTCCTGTTAAACATACCAAAAGTCCCCGTCGAGTCCCTGTTGCGCTCGAGCCGCCATCTTGGAAAAAAGGTACACTTTTTCAGTTTTTAGGCTTCTATACAACGTATAGGAAGAAGCCTTATGATCTGGCTCCGTGTCTGTCTGTCCGCATGATTAAAAAAAAATAGAACTCGTTAGCAATGTTTCGTTTAGAAGATCCAGCGATTTGAAAAAAAACAAGAAAATTTTGAAATTTTCTACATTTTTTTACTTACTTTAATTCATAACTCGAAAGCCGTTGATTAACCATTTTTACTAAAAAATCAATATTTTCCGAGCTAGGGCCATGTGAAGGAGGAAATTTAAAAAAAATGCTTAGAGGAGGCCTAACTCTCGACGGCTTGAATGTAGAAAAAAATGTTTGTTAAATATTTTTCTTAGAATAGTGTCCTCTATCACCACTGAAATTATGTACAGTCTATCCGCGGACACCCTGTATATGTCATTTATTAATCAGAATTTCGTGACGTAGAGGCACAGATATTTGAATCGAATCTTACTAGACTAGTCGCCTAAATTTTATTGTTCACATAAGGGTAAATTTAATAACTTACCACAATCACTCGTTGTGTCTGCTACATGCTAATTCGTTTACTAAACTACTATAATATAATATGTACGTACCTACTAACTACTATTGGCAGGGTGCGAACATCAGCGCCACCACATAACGCCACCGTTAGTTCTAAATTTTCCATTGTAGTAATGCAGTAAAATGTTATTTTCTTATTAAAAAATGTAAATAAACAAAATTAAAGACCATGAAATTTGCAACAAAAATTCTCCAAAAAGTTTTGCTGTAAAATCGATTTTTATATGAAAAAAAGCGGCTTTAAAATGTTCAATTTACACTGGTAACATAGGACAACTTAAAAAGTTGCCACTTTTTTTGCACAATTTGTCCACAGCGTTCGCTGGCGTCGGTTTTAATACCCCCACTATGCACTTCGCACCCTGCCAATACTCGCCTACTCAACTAATTTTTTACTGTTCAGGCATAGATAAGTAGATCAAACGACTAAACTACTTATTACTTACTACCAATTACCGGCCAAAATCCACTGTGTGTGTGTACGAGCCATAACATAATATATCATGGCGACTTTTTGTCAGGAGTAATTATTGTTAACAGTTTTATGCAGAATACACAGTCATATATACAATTTCAACTCATCTCTGAACAGATTTATGTTAACAATTTCTTGTGACAAAAGATCACTGTATTAAATTTACAACTATTAAGTAAGTCGTAACTCATAAGCAGGGCTCGAAAGTTATAGCACTGAAAAAGTAAACTTTTAGCTCTTTAATATGCACTTAAAAACACCTAAATTAGCGCTATAAATAGCACTAAAAAATGAAAAATATACAAAATAAAATTGTCAATCAATTTTTCAAATTTTTTTATAAATGTATTTTTTAAATATTTTCAAATTTGAATGATCTGCGGTTTTTTGATATCTATCTGCGGTAGAGTTTTTGAGTTTTGTACGCCAAGAACGACTGTCCAACATTGACGGATGTCACTGGTGCGTACCTACTTAAAAAATACCAAGTCATTAACCTGGCGTAGGTTTGGTGGACTTTAGTTACATTAGTGGTTTGGTGGGGTATGAGTTAAAATAGACAAATGAATTAGAATTTTGTGTTGATATAGAATATATTTTGTGTTGATATATGTAGATTAGAAGAATATATGTTTAATGTTATTTAAAATCAATTTCTCAAGTCTTCTTCAACTTCTAAAACCGAATTTAAGTCTTGAACAGGCATATTCTCTTCTTCCACCTCTTTCCAAAGTTGTAATAACCGTGCTTGCTCTTTCTCATATACATAATCATAATTGTAATATTTAATATAAAACCAATAAATGTAAGCTATGACTTACTTTGTACTAAACGCAATTAAAATTTAAAATAAAAAAATCTGTCACATAAAGAGTCTGATGGACTATGAGGGTTATTAATCTTATAAGGTCTGGTGGGGTATGAGCACGTATTTACTAAATTAATTAAAAATTGCTTGCACAATAGCTGACCTACGACCACGGAGCATTATAGGTTGGTTAGGAGAAGTCGCTAGTATCTCTCGTCGGGCTATTGCTTGGTCACATAATGCAGGCTTTGGAGAGAGAGACGGCACGAGACAGAGAACTAGTCTTCGGACTATCATTTCACCGAGTATACCCTATAAACCATGGTGCTGCAAACCATTATTATAGTTTAAAGGGTTTCAAGCATTTTCCTCAATTAAACATAGCACCTACAACGTTTCATTTTATTATTGATTATTATACTATACATAAACCATAAAGTATTACCTATATTATACTATAAAAAAATCCAAGTATTAATATATTTAATAAGATATTAGAAATAATAACAATTTGGATACAAATGACTAAAATAAATTAAGTTGTTTGCAATTTGGACATTTTATTTTTCTTTTTAAAGTTAGATTTACCTTTTAAATCCATGCCTTTAAAGTATTGCCTCATTCTCATGGAAACAAAATGATATGCAAAGAAAAGGAAATTATATCAATTTTATGTAATTCGCACGCGAATTTAAAATCAATAGAATTAATGCAGTCATTAACATCATTAACAAATACATAGTTCTAGAGTCGATATGCTTTAAAAAGCATATCATAGCGTTTTTAAAAAGATTGTACATTTCAACTGTTGGATGTGTTAAAAATCCTCTACACCTTTTCCAACAGTAATTGAGAACAGCTCAACTGCTATTGAGAAAGCCTCAATATTGTAATTAATATTTTCCAATTGATATTGAGAAGTCCTCAATTGTAATTAATATTTTCCATTTGATATTGAGAAGTCCTCAATTGTAATTAATATTTTCCAATTGATATTGAGAAGTCGTCAAATGAAAATGAGAAAGCGTCAAATGAAGATGAGAAAGCATCAATTCTGCAACGAAATACAGCAAAACTGTAAGTAAATTACAAAAAACACTTTTCAAAGTACAGTAGAATCCGCTTAATGTGATCACTTCGGGCCAAGGTTATTTTAATAATATTAACTGATAACTGATAACAATTAGCGAAATTTAGAAAAAGGCGAATTTTAGAAGACTTGGATTAGAACAAGATAGAAGAAAAAAAAGAAAGAAAAAGTGGCCGGTTTCCAAACCGACTGATAACATTAAGCGGATTCTACTGTACTAATTTTAATCTTTGAAACAAATCCGGTTATTTTATTACATCGGATAATTAATGAAATCCATATAATATATATTAACCAATATAATACCAATAAATAAATAAAATTAAAATATTGTTTTAAAAAAAAGCATATTAGAAATTAATATGCTGATGAAAAATAAAATGTCTAAATTTCAAACAATTTAATTTATTTTATCCAAATGTTATGGGAAACTTAGAAGGCGAGATTGCGAAATTACCAACAACGAAAAATGCAAAAATTTGGCAAAAATGCATATATAAATCCGTTCCGTAATAATAATTAATAAAATAATAAAATGAAACATTCTAGGTGCTTAGTTTAATAATTGTGAAAAATGCTTGAAACCCTTTAAACTATAATAATGGTTTACAGCACCATGGTTTATAGGGTACACTCGGTGAAGTGATAGTCCGAAGACTAGTTCTCTGTCTTGCGCCGTTTCTCTCTTCAAAGCGTGCGTTATATGAACACTAGTAACTGAACGAGTGCGCCCTACTAACCAACCTATAATGCTCCGTGCCTACGACTGAATTTTCAATGTATTTATGCTTAGTAAGGTTCAACTTGAAGATACACAAAATTTGGCGAAAATATTAATTATTTTAAATGACTTTAACACGTTTTAAAGTGCGTTGGGGTATATTATACCCCACCAAACCTATGCCGGGTTAAAATTTAAATCTTAAGGAAGACCATTTAAATTTCCGGATGTTTCTTCACCATTTAGAATTTTTGATATTTACAGCGTGACCCACAAGAACTCGGACAAACGTTTTTTAAAGAATAACTTATTTAGATGCAACAAACCAAAAATTTTGAAATAGATACGATAAACAATGACCTTATGTACAATATAAATTGTATATTTTCAAAGTAGTTCCCTTCTGCGTGGATACAAAACTATAAACGTCGAATGAAATTATCGGCTGTTTTTCGTAACTCTTTTACGGATACTTTGTCTTATACCTGAAGCAAGGATTGTTCTAATGATTTCAAACTTTTTTCGAGTTTTGCACAGGTCTCTAAAATTGACCATATAGCAGAATCCATTCGGTTGAGATTTGATGAGTACGAGAACCATTCAGTGGAACTAATAAAATCAGGAAAATTGATTCGGCAACATATTTGCGTAGTGTTTGCTTTATAAAAAGACGCAAAGTCTTGTCGAAAGGTCCAATGCTGGTCAAAAATGTGCTGTTGGGCCCACGGAATTATTACAGCCTCTAAAATTTTCCGGCGGTAGGTATCTTTATTGATTTTAACTCATTCTTCCGCGAAAACTAAAGATATTTTACTGGTAGCACAAATACCCCCTCAAACCATGGCAAACTTGGGATGTTGGTGCTGGACGGTTATAAAATAGTTCGATTGTAAAAAAATAAAAAAACTATTCGTCGAACCGACTTTTATAAGATTACAGTTCCACTAGCCACTTTTTGCATTGAGAGTCTCGGATTTTGTTGACTCCGAAGTTTGATGATGTTACCATTTCGTGAGTGTTGACAGAACATTTTTTTTCTTTCCCGGGTCGGTCTTCATCATTATCAAGTCCTTTGTAACGTTTGATGGCATCAGAAACGGCCTGTTGAAGAATGCGCAGCATTTGAACAATTTCACATTGCTCATTTCCAGCTTCAAATAACGTTAAAATTGCGGTGTGACTTTATGATGTCTTGTAACTCGTAAACTTATATTCAGATTTTTTTAATTTTTTATTTTTATGATCTCTATTCTTAGAATCGGAATATTAGAATATTTTTCGGTAAAATTCAGTGATTTTCACGGAATGAATAATACAATTTTGTCCGGGTTTTTGTGGGTCACGCTGTATATTAGAGCTGAGAAACCACGATTTTTTTCCACTATTTAATTGAAGTTCTTTTCTACATCTTTTCCATTTGGTTCACATAGAGTTTCAAATGATTTTTGAATATCTTGAATAGCTTTAATTCAATCTGATAATGATACATATCGATGTTGTAACAATTTTATAACATAATTTTGAGGGGTTGTTCACTACAATAATCATGTGTACAAAATATAATTTATTACTAATCTCAAATAATCTACCATAATATTTAATAATCTAAATAATTTCAAGTAATTTAAATAATCTGAAGTAATCTCAAATATTTTTAAATAAGTAATCTCAAATAATTTTTAACAAACAACAACAAACACCTTAATAAGAGATTAATGCTCTTATTCACAAACGTCCGTAAAATATTTAACAAGCCGTTTAATTTTGCAAACCAATGAAAATGATTTCGTAGTCCAAGCAAATAAATTTCATTGGTTTGTTTAAATAAACGGTTCGTTAAAATTTTTACGGACGTTTGTGAATATGGGTATTACACTATAATAAAATAAACAAATATTAATACATAAAAGTTTAGCCAAGTTAAATTTTTGTAGCATATAAACATGTTTTTTTACAACCCTGAAGATTTCTAATATTTCCAATATAGTAGCGCCATCTGTTGGTGGATTTTTAAACAATAAGTAATGTATCGCCATCTGTTGATGTTTGATGAAATTACTAAACTGGAAATTGGAAAATAATTGTAAATACAAAAATATATGTATATTTTTAAAAAGCCTAGTAGCACTATTGGCTGTTAAAATTTTTCACTCTCAAAATGATTATATAAACACAAATAATACCAAGTAATCACAAATAATCACTAATAAATCAGGTAATCCTATACAGTACAGTCTCGGTAATCCGAACTAATAGAAACCTGGCCTCATTCGGATTACAGAGAAGTTCGGATTGCTGGATCAAGTTAAAACACGAAATTTTTAGAACAATTTTTTTTTTTTAAATAAACAAACCTCAAAATAAATACTAACATACATACATATTCTACTATGCTTAGAAAAAATAAAATTATTTTTTAGAAAAATAATTTGTAATTACGGTTTATTTCTTCGCAACTAATTCCTTTTCAATTGCCTCTTCTTTAAATTAATCATACAAAAAATGTTATGAGAGAGAACATAATTTTCACATGCCCATCTTAAAAAAAATGTTAAAACTATCGACAGCTTTTTGTAGTTAACAGTTTCAGCAGTTTATGGTACTTATGTATTGCATTACATACGTATCTTTTCACCTTAATCCTTTCTTCTGTAATCCGAACATTATTCTATAATCCGAATATTTTATTAGTTGTGTTCGGATTATAACTATTTGTGCGGACTACTGAGTTTTTCTTCTTATGTTTGGATTACTGGATGGTCGGATTAGCGTGTGTTTGGATTACCGAGACTGTACTGTATATAATTACAAATAATCTTAGTAATCGTCATTAATAATCATAATAATCTTATTAAATCACAATAATTTATTAATAATCTTAATAATTTTTTACATAATATAATCAGTGTACAGGGTGGCTCAATTTCGATCCTTCTTATGGGGAAATCGGTAACTATAGGAGATATCGAAAAATGGATGGCGCATCCTCGATCTCTTTTTTTGAGAAAAGTTTAATGGTGTAAACTCGAATTCGATATCTTTTTTCGTTTTCGAGTTATGGCCAAAAGTTCACTTTTTCGACTTTTCGTTAAATGTCGATATCTCGGTTGTTTGTAAAGTTATAGAAAAAATATTTACACTTTCTCCAGACACTTTTTTAAGGGCAATAAAATGGGCTAAAGAGATTTTAAATATCTTACCTAATTTTCGAGTTATAATATAAAGTTTTGTTTTTTTAAATAGAAACCATAGTTAATCAATTGATACGTGGTTTAGGTAGTGTAACTCGATATTAACCATATCAATATTTTAGAAAACCCAAAAAATGCACTAAACACTTTTCAGAACTAAAATGTTTAAAAGTTAGCACATGTAAAAAACACTGTAAGTATTCTAATTCATCGCCTGATGATGCCATAGTATGGTGAAAACGTTTGCGAATACTTACAGTGTTTTTTACATGTGCTAACTTTTAAACATTTTAGTTCTGAAAAGTGTTTAGTGCATTTTTTGGGTTTTCTAAAATATTGATATGGAAACCATAGTTGGCTATGAAATATTTAAATAGAGTTTTTTATCCTCTTTTCAATTATATGTAACATGTGGGGTCTATTATTTCACTTTCATCCCGCTATATTACAAAATGTTAAATAAAAACAAAAGAAGATCGAAAAATTAAAGGTTGACTTTTTCAAAACAAAACACTATACAAAATCATTATTGACATCTAAAACAATTGTCTCCAGTTGTTTTTAAAGAGTGTTTTTAGTACCTAATACTTCGATACCTATTTTTATTTTTATTTAGTACCTATTACCTATTATTTCACAGGAGTGTCAAATGGCTTATGAAAACTATGAAATATTGTAATATAAATGTATAATGGATTGTTTTGATAAATCCAACGTTTAATTTTCCGATCTTAGTTTGTTTTTATTTAACATTTTTTAATATAATGGGACGAAACTGAAATAATAGACCCCACATATTATATATAATTGAAAAGAGGATAAAAAAACTCTATTTAAATATTTCATAGGCAACTATGGTTTCTACTTAAAAAAACATAACTTTATATTATAACTCGCAAACTAAGTAAGATATTTAAAATCTCTTCAGCCCATTTTATTGCCCTTAAAAAGGTGTCCGAAGAAAGTGTAAATATTTTTTCTATAACTTTACAAATAACCGAGATATCGACGTTTAACGAAAAGTCGAAAATGTCAACTTTTAGCCATAACTCGAAAACGAAAAAAGATATCGAATTCGAGTTTAAACCATTAAACTTTTCTCAAAAAAAGAGATTGAGGATGCGCCATCCATTTTTCGATATCTCCTATAGTTACCGATTTCCCCATAAGAAGCATCGTAATTGAGCCACCCTTTACATAAATAATCTGAGTGAATAGCCCCTCGCATAATTTGATACAAATTTTTTTTTTAATAATATTTTGTTTATTTATTTATTTTTTTTTTATTATATAAAAATATGCCTGTAAATAGCACTTAAAGCTCTAAAATAGCAATGAAAACCGTAAGTATGTAAAATCAGCATTTTAAAATATCATATACGACATCAGGAAAGTGTGAAACAAATTTGTATCTTACTTTCAATGTTTTAATACAGGGGTCTCCAAACTTTTTAGCCTAAGGGCCAGACTGATTGCTCCACAAAGCCACGAGGGCCAATATCTAGCTATAGTGACTAACAAAAATATTCGAACCCCCCCCTATGTTAACAATGTAAATTGAACATTTTGAAACCATTTTTTTTGACATATAAAAATCGCATTTACAGCAAAGCTTCTTTTTAAACATTTTTTTTGTTATAAATTTCATTGTCTTCAATTTTGTACCTATACATTTTTCAATTTTGTTGACTCGTTTTTGACTGGCAGCGACTTAAACAGGACTCTGCAAAACACAAAAAATATCGTCATCTATATTTCGGAATCGGTGCAACAAAATAAAAAAATGCTTATGAACATAAATGTACAGAATCACGTTTTCAAGAAAAAAATGCCTATTCAGTTTTTCATTTCGTCGCACCGGTTCCGATTTATAAATGACAATATTTTTTGTGTTTTTCGGAGTTTTGTTTAAGTTGCTGTCAGTCAAAAACGGGGCTGCAAAGTTGAAAAATGTATACACTGAAAAAAATGGATCATCATATTGATGAAAAGTTCATAATTTTTCAGTTAACATAGGAGGGTTCGAATATTTTCGTTAGTCTCTACAGCTATACCTTATTAGATTAAGATTGCTTTTTGACAACTTTTGTTGTATTTTGACAACTATTTTTAGTCTGTAAATAAAATATCTGACTATTATTTTGTATGATTACTTTATTTGATTTGATTTATCAAAATAAATTAAAGGGCTGGCCGGATACCAGCCACATCAGGCCCGCTGTCGGGGGCCGGATTGGTGGTGCTGGCGGGCCGTAATTTGGAGGCCCCTGTTCTAAGACTTTCCAAAAAATATATGCATTTGCTAGAACTTCCGAGCCCTGCTCATAAGTATTAATTTATTCATACTTACAATAATATTAATTTATATTCGTCGTTGAAAGCTCAAATATAATTTCTATTATATTAATCATAATCAATTGATACGTGGTTTAGGTAGTGTAACTCGATATTAACCATATCAATATTTTAGAAAACCCAAAAAATGCACTAAACACTTTTCAGAACTAAAATGTTTAAAAGTTAGCACATGTAAAATACACTGTAAGTATTCGCAAACGTTTTCACCATACTATGGCATCATCAGGCGATGAATTAGTTCATCGCTAATTCATCGCCTGATGATGCCATAGTATGGTGAAAACGTTTGCGAATACTTACAGTGTATTTTACATGTGCTAACTTTTAAACATTTTAGTTCTGAAAAGTGTTTAGTGCATTTTTTGGGTTTTCTAAAATATTGATATGGTTTCTATTATATTGTTTCATTTAACTTGTTATATTGAAGTTTTTAATATTTGTTTATTCTCACAAGTTAAGATTTATATATTTGAATATTTTTATGGATAATGCAATATTATTATTTTGAATTTTTACATATCTTTATGTTTAGTATTACACTGTGGTTCGGAATGTTAAAAAAGCTCATCAAATGCAAGAAATAGGTGAATTTCAAGAATTTAACGATGATGTTGAATATATTTTGGATGCTCTTCAAGATGATAATCCAATAAGTACACGTTGCTTATCGGCAATTACTTTGGCTTCCAAATGTATGGTTCCTGCTTTTAGAATGCACGTTCGAGCTCATGGTACGGTTGCTAAATTTTTTAAAGCACTTCACGACGCTACTAAGGATCAAGTAAGTTACAATTTTTATCAACAATTTAATGCTTACAAGATGAATGTTGAAATTTTGTGGCAATTGCTTAAGCTCAGTGAAAATTAATATGTTCTGCTATCATCCTGTAATTAACCTTTAAGTACGCGCGCTGGTGTATTCGAGGCACCACTATGACTAAATCATTCAGCATTTTAAGCAAAAAAAGCGTACGCACTTGCTGCATCGATCTAACCTATTATAGATGCATTAGTTACACCCCTGTCTGTATTGTTCCTGTTCACGCAGAGGTTAATTAGCAGTAAAAGAAACTCAACAGCGGTGCACCGCGCGAGTAGTTATATTATAGTTTAGGGCGCGCGTAGTTAAAGGTTAAGCGCACGCTGGTGTGCACACAAAACTGCAGTACATAATATACGCGAAACGTTATGAAAGCTATACTGCCGTCCAACGCAAAAACGCAGTATCTCAATTTCTTAAAATTTTTATTTATATAGCTTTTGAGGATTATTACAACAATATCTGTGATCCTGCAACACTAAAAAGCAGTAAAGGTGATATCACACCAGTTACTTTTGCTGCGCTGCCAATTAAAAAACTGCGCAACTTTAGCTGCTTGTCGTGTGAACACTGCTGCAACCTAAAAAGCAGCGCGTGCAGTAGTGCTACCTGCAACATTTTTAACGCGCAAATCGTTTCAAAGTAGCTTAATGTGAATCGACACATTTGTGAGTTGCGAGCGCAGTAAAAAATATTAACTTTGGTGAATTTTTGAAGCGGCTGCAGATGAAAACTTGATTACTGTCAACCTGACAAGCACAGTGGGACAAATCACACTTTTAGCCGGTCAAAAATATAGGGAACATGGAAAAAAGTTCCGAAAAGTCAGTTTTTACTTCCTTGTAAAACAAGGAAGTATTGTGATACCGATTTTTTTCGATTTCCAGATTTTGACGGAAATATCCGTTTTGACCGTCCCTGAATCCATTTTGACTATTTTCGTTGTGACGTCTGTACGTACGTACGTACGTACGTACGATGTACGGACGTCTGTATGTCGCATAACTCAAATACGGTAGGTCGTAGAAAGTTGAAATTTTGGATTTGAGACACTTATAGCATCTAGTTGTGCACCTCCTATTTTTGGTTGCGATTGTCCGTGCCAAAAGTTGTAATTAATGACGCGCATGAATAGATTAACGAGATTCCTGTCCTATTATTATAAAAATTACAAGGAAGTTATGTGGTGTACACATCAGATTTTTTTTGTACAATATGTTGTAGGCATGTATAAACTTGTATGAAAACCACATTCGACATTTTCAAGAATTTCAAATAAACAACAATTTTTAAGGTTTCTTCCAGTGTTAGTTTTATCCATAAGAATTAATCAAATAAGACTACAATTTCATTCATAATTAAAAAAGGGGCAAATTAGAGCAACTTTTCGATACAGTGTTATCAAGTACACATAATTATGTAATAAAAAAAAATAATGGTAACTCCCCGGACCCCCCAAGAAGCTTTCCTACTCCATTATATGTAAATAATGTAGAATTTCTGTAATTATACGATTTTATATGCCAATTTTTATATCTTAATAAATGAAATTAATACAAATTAAAACGCTTACTCGATATACATGTTGATTCATATTTGCTAAAAAAAACTAAAAAATTATATATAACATTTAAATAAATTCAAAAAATATAAGAATAATACAATACGTAGAAAATCAAAATTCAAAAAATTTAAAAAGGAGACAATTAACACATAACAGGTCTGGATTAAGAAAATTTGAAAAAATGAAAATTTCGTAATACGAAGTACAATATAACGTTATTTCATGGTTATTGCCATTCATCAGTTGTACGCATCGATTACGATTACATTGTAAAATAAGAAGAAAAAATTTTTCAAACTAAACAAAATTATCGACTAAATTGTACAAAATTGACTTACCATAACCTCCAAAGATTATCAAAACTGAACTTGTTACACGAGGTATGAATAATTTAAAAATGATTTGAACTAAGAAATTCGTTTACCTAGCACTGCTAGTTTGAAATCCGAAGGCACTGCCCTCTTAATATGATTTCTAAAAACTTTGAAAAAATTCAAAATTCAAAAATTTTACCACGTTTTTTAACCGTGAGGCGTAAAACTAGAAAAAGAACTCAAAATAAAAAATTTTAAGTAAATTTGTGGTTTTTAGTATGTATTTATGGTTAAATTCAAAAAATATAAGAATAATACAATACGTAGAAAATCAAAATTCAAAAAATTTAAAAAGGAGACAATTAACACATAACAGGTCTGGATTAAGAAAATTTGAAAAAATGAAAATTTCGTAATACGAAGTACAATATAACGTTATTTCATGGTTATTGCCATTCATCAGTTGTACGCATCGATTACGATTACATTGTAAAATAAGAAGAAAAAATTTTTCAAACTAAACAAAATTATCGACTAAATTGTACAAAATTGACTTACCATAACCTCCAAAGATTATCAAAACTGAACTTGTTACACGAGGTATGAATAATTTAAAAATGATTTGAACTAAGAAATTCGTTTAACATTTAAATAGCTGAAAAACTTAAATTAATAACTTAAGTGCACATACACGTATTTGCATAACATTTAGCGAACTGCATGAGCCTTACCTGTTTTTATCTGCTCAGTAGTTAATAATTGTTATATATTTTGATATATTTTTCATCTTCAGGTATGTGGTAACAAATAATAATGTTTATAATTAATAATTATGATACTAAAATTTTCTATTTTTGGCCATCTAAAAGTTTGATTCGTCCCACTTGGGGGGCGTTCATTAATTAAGTGAGGTGATTTTGAAATTATTTGACCCCCCACCCTAGTGAGATGTCGTGAGATTTGCCTTTAACTTCCCTGTTCCCTCTAATCTCCGTAAGATTGTTTGTTTTACTTAATTTAACCCAGTTCTCGAAATTTTACAGTTTCTTGCGGAAAACAAATTACGTGATATTTACCGAGACCACCCATCTCGTCATGTGTGATTGGGTGAGATTCGGATTGACCCCCCAGCCCCTAAACGCTTCACGTAATAATTAATAGATGTTTCCTAAGCGATTATGAATCCCAATCAACCTTTCAACTCCAACTCATAGAGATCGCCAATATTGACCCCATTAGGTGCCTTTAGACACACAATCCTGGCACGCGGGTAGGATCGAACGCCAGCACTCGTGCCTTGACGTCATAAAATATTTTGTTCATTATATTTTGAAAGTTTTCTTATATCAAAAATATTATTTCTTGACGATATTTTAACGCAAAATTTAATTTATGCGAGTACCTCCCTAAATATATTATAATAGTACCTATATAGTTTGTACGAATAAAATATTGCTTTTGTAAATTCATTATCGTCAATTTTGGAGGTTCTAAAATGAACGAATAAATAAACTGCATACTTCTATTATTAATTTAATAAATAATAGCTATCTTCTATCCCCATCGTCTCGTCGGAAGCAATGTTAAAATTTAAAAAAAAAACGTGAACAATATGTTTCCTATGTTTTAAATTTTCTAATAACGCGTGCGATTAAAAAAATCTTCAAAATTGTCGATAATGAATTTACAAAAGCAATCATTAAGGGTATTCATGTCACTTCGTACTTTTCGTAGTTATCGTACTTTTAAATTTTGTAGACTTATGTGACATGAACACACTCACCATTCAATGTTTCGTAAATTCTTTCGTATTTGTATTTGTAGATTATTTTGACGTTTTGAGGTAGATTTTAATTAATTTAATTATTCTATTCACATTTACTGACATTATTTATTGTCAAATATTTCTTGGTTACTATGTATCGCCAATGTATACTTAAATGTAACGAAACTACGACATCTACATAAAGTACGACTGCGTAGATTTCGTAAACTAGATCTGTATTAAAAATTCTACAAAATTTACAAAAATTAAGATCTACGACATTTACGACAAAAGTACAACGTGACATGAATCCCCTTAATAAAATATTTTTGATGTCTAATAAACAAATGAAACAGATAATTTCAGCAATAACTTTAAAATTTGCTATCATAATAGCATCGATTACAATTTCCCTTCGACTGCTAAAATCTCGCCTTAAGACGAATAAATGCAAAACAATGTTTTTGAATAACTTTGGTGATTTCTATTTATTATTTAAAACAGGCAAAACTCAGTGAACAACTTTCTTATAAACCTTGGCCTATAATATACTTATTAGTATAACTCTGGTTGTACTTTAAACAATATTATGTAATGAATAATGATAATGATAAATAATTCGTTGATTATTTATTTCTTCTTATAATGCTTTAAATAATTAAAATATTCATTTAAATCAGGGGCCTCCAAACTACGGCCCGCGGGCCAAATCCGGCCCGCCAGCACCACCAATCCGGCCCCCGACAGCGGGCCTGATGTGGCTGGTATCCGGCCCGCCCTTTACATTATTTTGATAAATCAAATCAAATAAAGTAATCATACAAAATAATAGTCAGATATTTTATTTACCCACTAAAAATAGTTGTCAAAACACAACAAAAGTTGTCAAAAAGCAATCTTAATCTAATGAGGTATAGCTGTAGAGACTAACGAAAATATTCAAACCCTTCTATGTTAACAATGTAAATTGTACATTTTGAAACCGTTTTTTGACATATAAAAATCGCATTTACAGCAAAACTTTTTAGACATTTTTTGTTAACAATTTCCTTGTTTTCAATTTTGTATCTATACATTTTTCAATATTGCAGCTCCGTTTTTGACTGACAGCAACTTAAACAAAACTCCGGAAAACACAAAAAATATTGTCATTTATAAATCGGAAACGGTGAGACGAAATGAAAAACTGAATAGGCATTTTTTCTTGAAAACGTGATTCTGTACATTTATGTACAAGAGCATTTTTCTATTTTGTTGCACCGATTTCGAAATATAGATGACGATATTTTTTGTGTTTTGCAGAGTTCTGTTTAAGTCGCTGCCAGTCAAAAACGGGGAAACAAAATTGAAAAATGTATAGGTACAAAATTGAAGACAATGAAATTTATAACAAAAAAATTTTTTAAAAAGAAGCTTTGCTGTAAATGCGATTTTTATATAGGTAAAAAAAACGGTTTCAAAATGTTCAATTTACATTGTTAACATAGGGGGGTTCGAATATTTTTGTTAGCCACTGCAGCTAGATATTGGCCCTCGGTGCTTTGTGGAGTAATCAGTCTGGCCCTTAGGCTAAAAAGTTTAAAAAAATTTTGATTTGCAGAAAATTTGTTTTCATTTACTCCAAATCTGTTTTCATCTTTTCAAATCTGTTTGCATTTTGTTCCAAATATTCTTCACTTGTTTCAGATCTGTTTTCATTTGCTCCAAGTCTGTTTTCGTTTGCTCCAAGTCTGTTTTCGTTTGCTCCGAATCTGATTTCGTTTGTTTCGAATCTGTTTTCATTTGCTCCGAATCTGTTTTCGTTTGCTTCAGATCTGTTTTCGTTTGCTCCAAATCTGTTGTCATTTGCTCCAAATCTGTTTTCATTTGCTTCAAGTCTGTTTTCGTTTGTTCCAAATCTGTTTTCATTTGTTCCAAATCATACTGGAAAAGGTATAGTGTTTGTAAAATAACGTAACCAAATAATAAAGTAACCAAATTTTAGTTACTAATCGCCATTTTAGTGACGTCAAAATCCTCAAAAGTTACATTAGGCCCGCCCATATTTATTAATACGATTCCGCGCGACAAATATACATTTAAATTACAATATTTTTTTCTGGTTGTATTTGTGAACCAAATTTTAAAAAATTAAGACACATTACATATGTTGTTATGTAGAATAGTTATATGCTAAAATTAAAAATCATGCAAATTGTCCATTAAACGCATGTTTAAAAACATCACATTTGTGGAGATATGTTAAAAACATTATCGCTCTACGTTAACATGCGTGTGCAATTACAAAACGATGCATCTGCTCAAGTATTTGCGAATCAATTATTTATTTATTAGACATTGGAAATGGTAAAATTGCAATCGAACAGAAATAATATTTCCCGACAATTTTTTTTAATTTTATTTTATATTGGCAACCAAAAATAATATATAATAAATATAGACATTCAAAAAATAAGATAAGTGGCCAAACAACTTTATTACATACAAGTTCCTTGATTGCGTTTTGGATCTCGGTGAAGTTGTCAATTAGGTACCCAACTGAATTTTAAATTCGCTTGAAGTGCCAGGAACTCCACCACAAATTCTGCAACTTAAAGTTGGTGTTCCAATCATTCTATTACGAAATTTAAATCAACCACGATTGTGTGCCACAAGATTGGCTGTGAAAACATTAATGAACAATATCATCGAAGCAACTATATTGACAGGTAAATACAAAGGAGAAATTGTTTTAATTCCACGAATACCCATCATTCCATCAGATATGCCTTTTGAATTTAAACGTATTCAATTTCCCGTGCGATTAGCATTTGCAATGACAATAAATAAATCGCAAGGTCAATCGCTGCAAGTGTTGGTTTAAATCTAGAAAACCATTGCTTCTCACGTGGCCAGTTATACGTTGGATATAACGTGTTGGTAAACCAGCAACATTACACATATGTTTACCAAAGAGCATTGCAATAAATACATTGTATTTATGTATGTATACAATAAATTGTATTTTCGTTAATAAAATACACACAAATATTATTTTTTAATAAAAAATATTACAATTCGTTTATAAGATTTTTCATGTTACATTTTAATACATTAAATTCCTATTTTGCGTGAAATATTAAAAAAAAAATGGTAGCGACCCGTACACTTGTGTTTCTTGCGCATGATTGTATTTATTTATATACCGGGTGCTGAATGAGTTAGCCGAACATAGGAAATTAACATGTAAAAACTTATTTATGCAAATTCCTGCTTCCCTAATTATTTTAGAGAAAAAATGAAAGATACAAAAATAATGCAGAAATATAAACCACGAATGATAAGAGCATTAGATTTCATCTAGCTTTTACTTAAAGGGTCAAAAAATCCTTTTGAAATTGTTAAACTTTTCATTTATCAGACTAGCCATGTATGTTTCCTAGGTAATTATTTAAGTAATATAACAATGGCATGTTGCATACAGTTTTGCATACAATTTAAATTTATTAAATTTTACCGATTGGTTAATTTGATTAATGGATTCGTTAATGCTTATCATACCGTAAGAAAACTCAAAATTCAAAAATTTACCACTTTTTTTTAACCGTGAGGCGTAAAACTAGAAAAAGAACTCAAAATAAAAAATTTTAAGTAAATTTGTGGTTTTTAGTGTGTATTTATGGTTAAATTCAAATTATTCTTATTTATTATTCTTATTTTTTTTTAATTTAACCATAAATACATACCAAAAACCACAAATTTACTTAAAATTTTTTATTTTGAGTTCTTTTTCAAGGTAATCCACTCTTTACGTGCATTAGAAATGGAACCATAATGTACAACGAGAGAGATGTATAACAAGGTATCTAAATGTAATAATACGTGCGCATTTTAGATCGTCTTACTACAACAGCCGTCGCAATTAGTCAGCGCTCTGTCTATACAACGCTTGCTTAAAGGCGGCGATTCACTTGTAACTGAACGTTGTAATGTAATGTAACACGAGCATTCGATAGTCAGTACCGATAAACGAGCGCGAAGCGAACACGATGCGAGCACGAATGGCGAGCGGAGCATCCGTGCTGCACTCGACTCTCGGTTTTTTAGCGAATCCTTTTGATTACATGTCAGTACCCATCGCGACATGTTCATAAACTGGAGCACAGGTTGAGCCAAGCATTCGAAATAAGCATTCGCAGTGCCAAAGAAACGAGCTTTGTAATGTAATGCTCGCCTCGAGCGTTACATTACATTACATTACAACGTTCAGTTACAAGTGAATCGCCGCCTTTATAGGTACCTTGTGCTCTATCCTTGTGTACGAAATTGTTCCACGTAAACGTTGCTCGTCGGATTATGTACCGTGCCCAAGACTGAAGAATGTTTTAGGCATTTAATACAACAAAGATGTTGCCAGCATCTTGTGAATGATCAGTTGTATACCAATCGCAAATGTAAAGTGAGTAATTATTATGGCTTTTATGAATACTTAACAGTTTGTTTAACTTTTTTTTATTAATTTTTATATTAATCGAATCACACATCAATTGGATTGCAGAAATAGAAAATTTGGGTGCTGTTTGTGTACTCTCCTTTTGGAAAAACAACCAGTGTAGTATATAAAGAAGTTTTGTAGTTTTTAATATTAAACTTACTTTCATAACAATATATTTCCAAATTTCTACGAAGAGTGAAAGGTTGCAGTATAATGGATAGATTGAGAAATGAAGATATAAGAGATGAACTAAATGTATATAACCTAAACGAGAAGATAAAGAATTATAGAAGAAGTTGGAAAGAACATGTTGACGGAATGAATAAGGATAGATTATAAATTGTTGTATCCTAACAATTTCCCAAAGTTGTAGAGAAAGATGGCCAGAAATTTTCGAGAAAATCGACTTTGAAAATATTGACACCTAGTAGGTATAAAGACTGGAAGTATAGCAGTTGTAGTCAATGACTATCGTGGTTCAAACGGTAGCGCGTAAAGCTGGGGTTTCCTAGAAGCAGTAGCAGCATGACAGTTACTGACGTGCGTGAACTTAGCTCCCCTTTTTTAAATATATTAATTTTTTTTTGTTGTTTTGGATTGTTTTCCATTTGTTTTCAATTGTTTTGATATTTTTTTTTTGATTTTGCAAAAAAAATGAAGAAAATCTCAAAAAACTTTTTTTTCTGCCAGCTCCCCTTTTTTCGAAATTAAAAATTTTTTTTCTTATTTTTGATTGTTGTTGATTTGTTTTCAATTGTTTTGTAAAAATTAATTTTTTAAATCAAATGATAACCGCGAAAATCGCGAAATAAGATTTTGCGCCAGCTCCCCTTTTTTCGAAATTAAAAATTTTTTTTCTTGTTTTCGATTGTTGTTGATTTGTTTTCAATTGTTTTGTAAAAATTAATTTTTTAAATCAAATGATAACCGCGAAAATCGCGAAATAAGATTTTCCGCCAGCTCCCCTTTTTTCGAAATTAAAAATTTTTTTTCTTGTTTTCGATTGTTGTTGATTTGTTTTCAATTGTTTTGTAAAAATTAATTTTTTTAATCAAATGATAACCGCGAAAAACGCGAAATAAGATTTTGCGCCAGCTCCCCTTATTTTGAAATTAAAATTTTTTTTTCTTGTTTTCGATTGTTCTTGATTTGTTTTCAATTGTTTTGTAAAAATAAAATTTTTAAATCAAATGATAACCGCGAAAATCGCGAAAAATATTTTTATATTTTAAACTACATAGGTTAGGCAATTTACAAGTATATTAACAAATTTTATTGATACAAAGTTTCCTCTTTTTATTTAGTTTTAATTTTAATACAAATTTATATGTACACATTATAACCCCAAGTACGAACCTGAGAAGTGTATATTGGAAACCACCCTGTATAGAAAATAGTTTAAAGCTTGTTGAGATTAAGAAAGATAATATAGGATTATCTACTTAACAAGGTGATCGGATTAGACTTAAATAAAATAGTATAAAGGAACAAGAATGACAACCAGAGTCGAATAAGGACTAGAAGAAGAATAACGAGGAATAAGAGCAATAATAAGGAAGAATAGTGAAAAATAACTAAGAAGAACAAGAATCGGTAATAATTGGACATAAAAGAAGAACGTTCTAACATATAGAAATAATCATTTGATTAAGTAATAAATAATTGAAACAAAAGCGACTAACAATGGCCAAACATGTGGAACCCCTTCTAGATATAATTCTTTCTAGTGAATTTAGTAATATTATAAATGATGATGGAAAAGTGGTTGGTCCTGAATCAGAAGTTTACAAAACGATAAGTAACCGAATGAATGGTACTATTAAATATACATATATCTATACCATTAGAAAAAATAACCGTTATAATATACTGGATACAATTTTAAAATTTTTTGGAATGGAAGTGAAACATTGTGCAACAAATCACAGTTTTTCTGAAGATAGCGTTTCTGAAGATGAGGTTTATAATGAATTCAGAATTGACCTTTCGTATGATATTTGGACGAAGATATCACCAGAAGAGATTATTTACAACGATAATAAGATGTACAAAAGTTTAAAGCGCAAAGTTTGGACAGATGAAATTTATCAAGTCCTTTATGATAAAACTAAACTACCATGCGCCTTAGCTTTCGAAGGGTCTCGAATTTCGAAAACAGGCATATACGTTACTGTAACAGGAACCTGTGAAGAATGTGGTTGTAAATTTACTGGCACAATTATTAACAAACCTGAAACGCAATCTTCTGTTGTTATGGAATGCACTTTGAAAAATTTTGACTTCAGAATACAACATGTCAAGAAACACAATTAAGAGGACAGAGAAGAGCTGAGATTTGTAAATCTCTAGTAGAACGCAATAAGAAACCGTGTGTTCTGCGACGAGATTTAGCGGATAAACTGATGGAATTTGGCGATGCGGAACCGCCCCATTTACCAAAAATTAACACCCTGAGAAAAGCTAAACAACTTAGCAAAGACCAATCTTTGGACGTTATACCAGGAATAGACCCACTTACAAGAATTTTGCAAATGAAAGGAACGTTGTATGCCGGATCGATTCACGGAGTTGGAGCCGATCCATTTTTTGTGCACTATTGAACGCTTGAACAAATGGCTACGTATGTACTATATCCCAATGTTATTTATATAGATGCTACCGGATCAGTAGTGACAAAAATTAAGAAAACTAATAGCCAGTTATCACCACATATATACTTATATCAGATTGTATGCAAAACCCCATCGGCCAAAATGCCAGTGTTTCAAATGTTGAGTGCCGTACAAAATACAAATGCGATACAATATTGGTTATTTGAAATAATGAGAATAGGAAGTTTAAAGAAAAGTAACTTTCCCCTACCCCAAGAAGTTGTTAGTGATTTTGATAAAGCTTTAATGGGGGCTGTTGCACGAGCATTTGGTCAATGTACGAATCTTAGAGATTATCTATCCAAATGTTTATTGGCAATAAATCAAGATTCGAGTTCGCATCTTCCTCGTTGTTTTTTAAGATTAGATATATCCCACTATGTAGCTCTTGTGGCACGTTGGAAATTATTTAGATCCGTAAATCCTATTGTTAAAAAATTTTATATAAGAGTAATGTGTTTGTTTACTAAAACAACCACCTTGAAGACATTTAAGAAATTAGTAAAATCGGCACTTATTCTTTCTTACAGTGAAACATGTGGAAAAACCGAAAACGGGACAGATAGTTTAGCCGAAGAAGCTCGAATTTTTATTTCAGAATGTATCAAAGGTGTTGAAAGTTTCAGCGATACTCATGATGAGATTACTGAAGACAGTTTGTTTTCAGAAGAAGAATTAAACGATGATGATGATGACGATGATGGGCAAAATACTGTTGATTCTTGGGCAAATCTATTTTTTGAAGAATGCATGAACGAAGCACGTGAAGCAACAATTGGAAATGATGCAAATGCGTACTACTGCCCAGAAATGTCAAGAAAAATTAAATATATGTTACCATATTTTCCACTCTATACTGGAGTTATGGTTTCCATATTTGGATATGGAGCTATTAATGCCAGTTCCTCTGCAGTAGAAAACGAATTCCACGATATAAAGCGGCGGGTTTTTGGAAGCGAATATACATTACCATTGCGTGCAGACAAATTTTTAACTATTCACTTGCGTTCATTTTCAGGTAAGGCAAAATTAGCTGTGGCTACTTCTAGGAACAACTCAACAAATGAGACAGAAAAAGTTGATTATATCAAATTTAAAAACAATTTGAAAGTTGATCAAAGTGTCAATGAATTAGCTGATGATCCTGCTGAAGATGAGGTACTAAATGTCGAGATGGAGAAACATGAAGAGATACTAAACGAAAACTCTGAAAGTTCTGAATTGGTTGCTGAGCAGAATTGGCGAAATAAAAATCCAACGAAGAAAATCAAACGATCGTACTTAGATCCACTTCCTGATTGGGATATAATACAAAATACAAAAAGCGGTCACAAGATTGACCTATTGCTTAATGGGAATATTTGTGAATTAATTGTAGAAAGAAGGTGTCAATTTGTTGTAACAAATACATGCGGTTTCGATAGTATCATGCAGATATTAGCTGCTGCATGCAGACATAAAAAATTCGAAAACTTAGTTACCTCCACAAAAACCCCTACGTTTTCTTTCCTTAGGTTGTTTCTGGAAAATGGTTCTTCGGTTAAAGTTTATAAAGCAAGAGCAAATATTTTGAAAGAAATTAAATATTTCGTCAATACCGATAGTGATGTGCCGGGAAAAATTAGCATTGATGCTAGTTCTAATATTAGCAATTTGTGTGAATATGTATTTCATCGCGATTGGAGTGTTATGGAAAAATTTATTTGTGATATATGTAAAAAGAAAAAAATTTTCACAAAAGTTTTAGCTCCAATTAATATTGACGTAATAAACCAACACACTTTCAAACATTTAGAAGATGCATTACAAAAAGGTGGACTGTCAACCAGAAGGTGTTGTGGAAAATCATTTGAAGTAGTTATAACCTATGGTTCGCATATTTTCATCGAATGTGAAGTGAACAGAAGTATATCTGTTGAAGAATTTCCACATTACATACAATTATTAGAGAGAAGATACGCGTTAGCAGGGCTTGTGATGTACAAGAATGACAGCCAGAATTCTTATAATGCCATTAATTCGCTAGGACATTACACAGCCTGGGTAAAGAGAGGCAACGATTGGGTAGAATTTGATGATTTGATTAATAAGTCTCCACTCTCAATTAAGTTTCTTAATACATAAACACCACGTTTATGTGTATATGTAGAAATATAATTTTAGAAATACTGTTTGTATAATTGATATTTTAATAAACATTAATTATTATTATTATTTTTTAATAGTTTTTATTATTTTTTAAATATACTGTTAACCTATTGTGTACCTGTTGGGCCATTGACGGTATATACCGTTTTGAAATGAAACCCGAAATGAAAAACGATCCACAACAACAAAGAAAGAAAATTATAATTAAAAAAATAGAGATTGACTGTAAATCTTATTTCGCGATTTTCGCGGTTATCATTTGATTTAAAAATTTTATTTTTACAAAACAATTGAAAACAAATTAAGAACAATCGAAAACAAGAAAAAAAAATTTTAATTTCAAAAAAAGGGGAGCTGGCGCAAAATCTTATTTCGCGATTTTCGCGGTTATCATTTGATTTAAAAAAATTAATTTTTACAAAACAATTGAAAACAAATCAACAATCGAAAACAAGAAAAAAAATTTTTAATTTCGAAAAAAGGGGAGCTGGCGCAAAATCTTATTTCGCGATTTTCGCGGTTATCATTTGATTTAAAAAATTAATTTTTACAAAACAATTGAAAACAAATCAACAACAATCAAAAATAAGAAAAAAAATTTTTAATTTCGAAAAAAGGGGAGCTGGCAGAAAAAAAAGTTTTTTGAGATTTTCTTCATTTTTTTTTGCAAAATCAAAAAAAAAATATCAAAACAATTGAAAACAAATGGAAAACAATCCAAAACAACAAAAAAAATTAATATTTTTAAAAAAGGGGAGCGAAGTTCACGCACGTCAGTTACTGACGGCCGGTCAGCGTCAATTGCGAGTACAATACCTAATGGGAGGTGCTTCGCTTCAATTTATTATATCTCGGACTTGCTTGAAACAGTAGCAGCAGAGTAGTTACTGCAATAATCACACTTCGGATTCAACGAAATCCGAGACTATCGATGCGAAAATTGGTTTGTGAAACTGAAATCTTGCGAAAGTCTGTTCGACAAATAGCGAAAAATTAGCTTAAGAAGAAGCCTTATAAGATGTAAAAAGCCCAAATGCTAACGGATGAAAACAAGTAAGTATGACTTCAATGATGCCGTGCTCTGCTACATCGCACCGCTACTAAAAAATGGAAAATTTTCTTTTTCTTGAATGAAAAAAATTTTTACGATCAAACAATTTTATAACCGTCAAAATGATAATAGGTATCGGTCAGAAGAAACACCCGGATCTTCTGCCATCGGTGTCCAGCGCCAACATCCCAAGTCTGTCATGGTTTAAGGGGATATTTGTGCTATATATTTACATATAGTAAATAATACAAATGTCAATGCTTCTGTAAATAAAGAACTCAATATAAGTGATCATGAAACCATTGAATTTAAAATCTTGATTAGAACTAAGGCTAGAAGACAGATAATGACTTTTAAATACTTGAAGTATGTAAGGTGTGATTTCGATGCAGAGTTAAAGGATCATAACATTAGTGGTTTATGTGAGATAAGTGATGTCAATGAACTGGCAAAGAGATTTGAACAGATTTTGTTAAACGTGGTTGATAAATTTATTGTGACTAAAGTTATACCGGCAAATCGAATCAATAATGAGTGGTACAACGAAACATTAAACTGTTTAAAAAAAAAGAAAGTAGAATTATATAATAGAGCTGTTCTTTCGAGGGATGATAGACACTGGACTGAATACCGTAAGATAAGAAATCAATTTAAGAATAAAATTAAAGCAGCTAAATGTGAATATCTAAAAAATAAAATAAATGCAAAAAAAGGCGACCAAAAAGGAATGTGGAGAGCGTTAAAGGATATAGTTCTTGAAAAGAGTGAACAAGAAAGAAATGATATTGTATTTAATGGGAAGGTTGTTTCAATTGCTCAAAATTTTAATAAATACTTTATAGAGAGCATAAAAGACATTGTAAGTAGTATCCCATATGTACCTTTTTTTGTATGATGGTGAAACAACGAATTTAGTATTTAGGTTTGACAGTGCTAATATTGATAAACCGGAAAGTGTAATTAAAGGTCTTAAAAATAAAAATGATCCAAATTTTTTGAATGTGGGGATGGTTTTGGATAATTATGATACAGTTGGTCCGGTTTTGCTTAAAATAGTGAATGAATCGTTGAAGACGGGAAAGTTTCCGGAGTGTTGGAAGGAGACAACTGTTATACCAGTCGAAAAAATCAGGCAAACAAAGAGATGCGATGAATTTAGACCAATTAATATGTTGCCAATGTATGAAAATATATTGGAAAAAATGGTGCAACTATAGTTAGAAAACTATATTCAAAAGAACGAACTGTTAGCTGAGCAGCAATCTGGTTTTCGCAGAGCACACTCATGTGAGACTGCGTTAAATTGGATGATTGCTGAGTGGAAATCCGATATCGACAAGAAGAAGTTTATAATTGCAGTATTCTTGGACCTAAAAAGAGCGTTTGAGACGCTGAATCGTGAAATCCTAATAAAAAAATTGGAAAGTTACGGTATTAGAGGAGTTGAACTCAAATGGTTTATATCTTTTTTGGAGAATCGTACACAGCGGACAAAGATGAATGGAGTGATATCTGATGAGCTAAATTGTGATATTGGTGTTCCGCAGGGGAGTATTTTGGGAGGATTGCTGTTTATTTTGTACGTGAATGACGTGAAAGCAGTCTTGAGGTATTGTGAGTCGAAAATTTTTGCGGACGATACATTAATATATTGAAATGTTTATTTGTATTAATATTTCCTTTGTTTTGTAAATCCAAACTTTTATTAATTTAAATTTTTAGTGTAAAACTTTTAATTCAAAATGGGAACATTCTGATACTGATATCTTGACCATACGCCAACGCTATCAACTTCAATTATGATACGTTCAATTTTAATTTATAAAATATTTAATTTATAAAAAACTTTGAAAAAGTTTTGCTGTAAAATCGAGTTTTATATGAAAGAAAGCTGTTTGAAAATGTTCAATTTACATTGGTAACATAGGAGTGTTCGAGTTATTATTTGAGTCACTGTAAACATTATTAATAATAATCTTGCGTGATATGATAATAACAATTTAATGGAACCATAATTGTACGATGTAAAACAAAAATTAAAATACTTGTTAAGGAGTTATGCGCACTTAGGAGGTTGAGAAAATCCGACTTTTTGTTATTTTTATCTGGAAAAGTGTGTATACTCGTATATATTATTCCACAACAATTTTTTAGATTGAAAACAGCCTTTTAGAAATACAATGTAATTTTTTTTGTACAAAAAATATTAAGAAATAACTCATTTACAGCCAATGTTCCACGACCCTATTATTAAAAAGCATTTTGCGGTGGACAATTCTATGCGGAATCAGTTTGTTCAAAATCAAAAATTCAAAAAGACCTTGTAAACACATAAGTTTATTTAGTCCTTAACGGAGCAATTTTTCATTAAAGCCATAAAATACAAAATACACATTAAAATAAAAAATCCTTCCGTTAAGGACAAGATTTTGATGTCTAAAACAAGTACCTACACAAAATTTGGAATTGATTGGTGCACTACTTTTCTTGCCCACCGACTTGGGATGGGTTGTAGACCGTTGGTTGTCAATGGATTATTTCAATATTTCTTTACAAAAAAGTTACATTTATTTCTAAAATAGGTACTAAAATTATTGTGCAATAAAACAATATAGACAATTCTCCAGAAAAAAATAACAAATATTTAACATATTAACAACTGAATTCAAAAAGTTGACGTGAGATTTTCATTGACCCCCCTCCCCTTAAATGAGATTTGGTGAGATTTTGCCGGACTCCCCCCCCCCCCATTCTGACCTCACGTAATTAATGGACATTCCTTAGCGGTCACACGCGTGTTGTACCTCGATGAGCGCGGGCTACCCAGTCGTACGGATTACGTTCAGGGATGTTTTTAATGAGTTAGCGCCTGCCAAAACGGCCCGGAGCGGAGGGTAGCGTAGGGTCAGTTTTGGTTGGCGCAACCACGGCATATCACGGATCTACCGTAAAATGACTGAATTAAATTAAATTAATTTGGCTCCTCCCACTAATTTTTATTTGGGATTTCATATGTAAAATTTTCGATTTTTAAATGCCGTGTTTTCGAAAACTAATGGATAATCCAAGGAATTTTTTTTTTAATATGCTTAAAAATTGTTCTCTTTCCAATGGTGTATAAAAAAAAGTGAAATTCGTGGAGTCAATTCCCTGACGGTTCCCGTCTTTCCTTCGTCAGGACCTTTCGAATTCAATAACATTTACTTCATCATTCTATTGGTCTACCATCAAGGAATGAAAGTCTACAAAATAGAGAAGACAAAATACTCATTAAAAAATCAACCAGCCAGTTCCAATACTCATCAACCGAGAAAGTGTGACTGCAAACTCAATTAATCTCTACTGAAACATCTTCATAAAATCTAATCATTCGCTTGAAGTTGAGGTGTACCATCCTAAATAAAAAAACGTGAATCCACGTCCGGGATTGAAAAGCTGGTGAAACATCAAAAAGACAAATCCACGAAGTCTGGTTCTCCAATTTGAAATTAACTTCGATCCACTTGGTACTACACATTCACAAGGATACATCCTCTTATGAATAAAAAAACAACCATCGGACATCGAAATCCACAATAAAAAAAACAACCTTTCTTCGGACCACGATATTAAATAATAATAATGCTTCAAACCCCAAATCTTCAAAACAGATGACCGGCAAAGCAGTGTCATCGCAAAACCAGAAACAAAATATTGGAAAGATTTCCAATATTGATAAACTCCATCTTACGACGACCAAAAATTGAATTGTGATAAAAACCAATAACGAATAATAATATTATAAAAAAACGTTTTTTTTTATTGGTATCCTATAATGCTTATTTAAAGTATGCTTCAGCGTGCTTAAATCCAACTTTCAAAAACGCGCGTGTTTTAAGGTTACCATGGCAACTTAAGTTAAAAAATGTCTACTTTTTAATTATTATTTAATATTCAAATATTTTACAATATTAATTTTTTTAATAAATGTTAAAAGTGCAGCTGGAATTGTTTGAAATATTAATACTTCCGTTTTTTGGAAGTCAATGAGGTTACACTTCCATTAATGGCATTCCCAATAATGTTTGAAACATTCTTCTTATTGCTAATACTCTCTTCAACAACAGCTGCCGATTTCCATCCTACTTGTCGTTGGATTTGATCTATTGTCATGCCACTATTCGCCATTATGGTGGCGGACGTACGTCGAAACGCATGTCCCGTGTATTTTCAGAATCGGTTATCGTGCAACTTGCAATGGACATGATCCAAATGTATTAATACTAAACACTTGATTGGTGCACTTTCCCTTATCATACCGTAAGAAAACTCTATCGGTACTTACATTTTTCGGGCGCAATGATAAATAGATGGTCGGATAGTAATAAGCAATACGCTTCCTTCTTCCTTGATGTCATGTAAGCGTAAATCGCGCAAATCAGATCTTCTACATTCTACTAGAGCCAAAGTGATACAACCGCGATTCTGCTTTACTATTTAAGTAATCAATGGTAACACTCATTGTCTTATGCAATACACAACAAAAACTGTGGTGAAACAATAATTAATCTGTTAATCTTGTGACAGATTGTAAAATTAATTTTTGTTTTTCTTACTTTACAGTGGTATACTGATGTCACATCAGAAATTTGACCATTTCACTTACTGTTAGATATTATTTCCATATTTTGTAGTATCAATACCAGTATTAATTATTTCAAAGTGTACCAATAAAAAAAAATTATGTAAAGTATTCGTGGATACATGATCTTTAAAACACTTGCTCTATTTCGAGCACTCCGGCTGCGCCGTCGTGATCGCAAAATCGCGCGTGTTTTAAAGATCGTATTATCCACTTATACTTTAATATACTATTATCCCATATATTATATCAAGTGCTGGTATGTTTAGTGTTAAACAAATTAAATAGAAGTAAAAATATTATAATTACCCGCTATATGGCAAAATTAAATAAAATAAACCATTGAAAACTAAAAATGGACGAACACCAGATTATACGTCAATCTCTTTCCAAAATTCACGCATAATGGGGCCTATCAAAAATTTACGAAAATTATCGCAACCAATAGCGATCCAGTGGCGTAGGTTGAAAAATAATTGTAACGGTCAAAACGTCTTTTGGCACGTTACACAAGGTAGTAACTTTATTTGGCCATTATTAACTCGGATCTGATCAATTTCATACATGTAATTTAGTTTGCAAAAACACTTTCTCACTGCTACAAAATAGAACACAGTTAGGCAACTTTATATTATGATTTATTTGCACTTTTATGTACTACGTACCTGTAAATTTGTCGAACAATATACTTGGTTTCTATCAAATTGTTTTGTATCTCATAGTCCGGGAGGCAGCGTTATATTTTGGGCAGTCATTTTACGCCGATTAATTGTTGCCCATTTCGATAGATTTAGTATTTCTAATAAGTAAACTGCGCGTCAGCTGACGCACCCGCGATGGGTGTGGGAGACAAAGAAAGTGGTAAAAAAAAGAAAAAAATTTGTGATAGTATGCCGACTGAAACTTATTTTACTAATAGTTCACATCATAATGATTCTAAAATAAATAGTCCGCTGCATCGCGGAGGAGGGGTTATGCGTCAGCTGTGCTCGTGAATTTGTAAAAAATGTAAAAAAAATAAAAACGTCAAAAAAAATTAACTTGTCATTTTTCAAATGTCAATTCATTCTCAAAAAAAATTAAATTTTTATGGTTATATTGAAAATATAACATTTTTTCAAATGTCAAAGTAATTTTTTTTAATTGTCAAAATAAGCCGCCTAGTATATCATCATGGAATACTCTCAAATAAATACTGGTTTGCCGAGCGACCCGACTAGCCATTGGCGCCACTTGGGTTCCGGGCCTAGGGGTGTGAAATGGGTTACCGGGCACTTGTAAGTAGGAACCAGGCTTCACGTGGGTAATGGGCGACTGACCAAAAACAAAAATAACGGCGGCGCGGCGCCATTAAGGGTTGCGACCTGGAATGTCCGCTCCTTGTATCAAGCCGGAAAGTTGGGGAACGCCTCAAAAGAGATGAGGAGACTTAAAATCGACATCCTCGGAATGAGTGAAGTGAGATGGCCAGGGAACGGAGAATGTGATGGTGAAGATTTACGAATATACTATTCGGGAATTCCTGCGGAAAGCAGACATCATCGGCATGGAGTAGCAATCCTCGTGTCAAAGAAGGTCGCAAGTTGTGTCCAGAGTTTTGTACCCGTTTCAAAAATAAGTGGAACATTTATCAAAATTAATATAATAATGGCGTATGCGCCTACAGCAGATAAAAATGAGATCGTCATTGAAGAATTCTATCAAGAGATTGAACAGCTCTTAAAGTCAACCAAAAAACAAGACGTTAACATAATATTGGGTGATTTCAATGCAAAGGTTGGAGAAGGCAGATATGAAAAATTTGTTGGAAAATACGGATTATGAACAAGAAACGAAAGAGGTTGACTAGTTGAATTTTGCCAAGAAAACGATTTTGTTATCACAAATACATGGTTTCAATTACCTGGAGATCTCCTCAAGATAGACCGATAACATCATAAGTAGAGCTCGGATTCTAAGCTTTTTGCTTATTGCTCTAAATTATAAGCAGAAGATATTCCTTTTGGATCTTGACGTTTCTTAAAAATTGCAGTGTTTTGAGCTAATGTTGATAGTGCTTTTTTGGCTTTTTTTTTCAAAATTTTGCTTAAAACGCACTTTAGTGCTTATTTGAGCTTTTTTTAAATGTTTTTTTTGGAACTTGGAATAATTTCTTGTAAGAAATTTAGAAATTTGAAAATTTCAGAAAGCTTTTAAAGAAAATTTTCCAGATACACCTATTCCTTCCGAACCAGTGTGAGGAACATAGCTCAATGCTAATCTACAGTTACTCTAGAACTACCAGAAATTTTTAATAAATACACTTTTATGTTAACAATGTAAAGCGTACCTTTCCAAGACTTTTTTTCTCATATAAAAATCGATTTTACAGCAAAATGTTTCAAACATTTTTTATTAAAAATTGAATTCCCTTTATTTTAATAAAACTCCCATAAGAGCAATGTTAATTTTATTTGATTTCTTTACCGAGTGTTTTGAAAGTAGCTGTTACTCAGAAAACGTCCAACAAAATTGAAATATGAACAGAAACAAAAATGAAGGGAATGAAATTTTGAACAAAAAATGTCTGAAACATTTTGCTATAAAATCGATTTTTATATGAGAAAAAAGTCTTGGAAAGGTACGATTTACATTGTATTAATAATAATTTTTGGAGTCACTGTATATTTTGAAACAAATTTTGAAAATTAAGTTATATCAAAGCTAACTTTTTTGAATAATTTGAAAAAACAATTTGCTTTTAGAGGAATCGGTAAAAATTATTTATTAAAAATTTTTTTTTGATTTATAAGCATGTATTAACGACAGACCACAACTGAAAAATTTGGAAAAATATAATATGAAAATTAATTTTTTATTATTATTATGAAGCGAATGTCTATATATAATTAATATTTAATAAAAATTGCATTTTGATGTTTGATTTTTAGTGCTTTTTTTCAATTTTATATGACTTTTTTTTTCTGTTTTTTGAAACTTTTTAAAGCGCTTATTTTGGAATTATAAGTGCTTATAAATCCGAGCTCTAATCATAAGAAATCAAATAGATTTCATTGTGATAAACAACAGCTTCCGAAATGCGGTCAAAAGTGTTAAAACTTATCCGGGCGCTGACATAAATTCAGACCACAATCCTCTAGTCGCTGACATCCGACTGAAACTAAAGAGAATTAACATAAACATAAGGAAACTAGAAAAATAGATATTAATAAACTGAAAGATGAAAATATCAAGATTGCATGCGCTAATAGAATTAACAACGATATAAGAAGAATTACATACACAAATGAAACGGAAAAAGCTTGGACTAAACTTAAAAATATTATCGAAATAGCTGCAGAAGAACACCTGGGTTTCTATAAAAGATGCAAAAAGAAAGCTTGGATGACCGATGAAATCTTAGCATTGATAGAAGAGGAAAGTACAAGAACACATCAAAGTACTACAATAAGAACAAGATAGTGCGTAAAAAGATAAGAGAAGCGAAGGAAGAGTGGCTCAGGAACAAATGCAAAGAAATAGAACACCTTGAAAGTCAACATGACAACTTCAACTTGCACAAAAAAATAAAAGAAATGACGTACACTGGTCGACAGCGAATTGCACGCAAGTTAATAGATGAAAACAATAAAATTATTATCGAAGAGGAACGTCAAGCGGATGCCTGGAAGGAGTACATCAAGAAACTTTTTAATGAAAGTAGAACATTCCCCATCGCGGAGATACAATTACAAGGACCACCTATACTTTTAAGAGATGAATTGCGGAAAGCAATCAATCAGTCAAAAAATGGTAAGACAGTAGGTCCAGACAATATATGTGTAGAGCTTATTAAAATGATAGATCTAGACTCAGACGACACTCTACTAAATCTTTTCAATCACATATAACACCGGAAACTTACCCACGGACTGGCTCCGATCAACCTTCATCCCTCTACCAAAAAAGGCTAATGCAAAACGTTGTAGCGACTATAGACTTATAGGCCTAATGAGCCACGCTTTAAAACTGTTCTTAAAAATACTACATAACCGCTTGTGGCGCAAAATTGATGAAGACATAAGTGAAACTCAGTTCGGATTCAGAAATGGAATGTGAACTAGAGAAGCATTGTTTTCCATAGGAGTTCTAGTACAAAAATATCTGGAACAGCAGAAAACAGTCCACGTTTGCCTTATCGACTATGAAAAGGCGTTTGACAATGTAAAACATGAAATACTTATAAAACTTCTAAAACAGAAGGGAATCGACAGCAAAGACCTTAACATCATCAAGAATTTATACTGGAATCAGACGGCGCACTTGAAGGTAGGTCATCGAATAACTGAAGATATTGAAATACAAAAAGGTGTGAGACAAGGTTGTATTTTGTCACCATTCCTATTTAACCTTTACTTCGAAAGTATTTTTAAAAACGCACTAGAAGATGTGGACAAAGGAATTCAAATAAATGGCAAATGGCTAAATATTATACGTTATGCAGATGACACTATCATTATGGCTGACAACCCGGCTGATCTCCAGTATCTCCTGGAGAAAGTCAACACGATGAGCAACAAATATGGACTCAACATCAACATAAATAAAACAAAGATAATGGCCATCAGTAAAACAGAGACTCGGGATACTCCATGCAATATTAATGGCAATCCAATAGAGGTGACAAATTTCAAATACCTAGGGTAATACTCGGCCATTTTTTAACGCTAGCTCCCGGACTATCAGGAAGACGAACATTAATCAACATATGCACCATGTTGAAATTTATGGTAAGCAAACTGTCCTTGTTAAGTAAAGAACTAGAGTCATGCGCAATTAAATAAAGGCAATTATATATCCTATGTTCGGCTCACTTCACAATTATGGTACTCACATGCCTTAACGCGGCCCTGGTCCCAGCACTATTCCAAACATACTACCAGCTTTAGGCGTGGCTAGGCAGAGCTAAGGATCCATTCAAGTAGGGCTGGGTCAGCACCCTTAAAAGTCAAAAAGGACCCAGCTCCAGATAAATAAGTAGGTCACTAACTACTTACAACTAATTACTGGCCAGGTCCTCTTAAGCGCTCAAAGATATTATGTTTAGTTGATTTTTAAATTAATATTGTTATAATTGTAAATATAAATCTTGATTTTTAATGTTTATATTGTAGTGCTCTTTCTCAACTATCTAATTATAATGGTCGTTGCTTCTCGAAAATGGTTATATGGAGACAATAAAAAACTGACGAATGATAGAACAATTTATTTTCAACCTGTACACAAAGAACAATATATAAAACAGGACTCACACAAAATTCGCTGGGCAGCACGGTTAACTCGGACGCTTTCTTCGCTTCTCTTTCCAACAAAACTCCTTGTTAAGACTGCTACCACGACTTGCCTCTCGGGCTCTCAATTTTAGACTGCTACCACGACTTGCCTCTCGGGCTCTCAATTTATGACTTATACGACTAGCCCATCGGGCTCTCAAATTATAACTTTTATACGACTAGCCCCTCGGGCTCTCAAATTATAACTGACCGTTCTTCCTTTTTATTTATATTTCTATTTCCTTGGTTTTTATATTTTTCTTTTTTTTTTAAATAAAATCAAGATTTTTGCGTACTGCTCAGCTGCATTCGTGTGAGTCGCTGAACAACAAAAATTAAAAATACAAACATTAAAATTTAAACAACAATGAACTAAATTACTGGAACAACAAACTTAAACTAAACAATACAACTTAACTAACGAACAAACTTAACACTAATAAAAACAATTTTGAAAAACGAATACAGAGTCCTGCTTTTATTGTTCCTCAGGTTGCAAAGTCAGTTCTTTATTTCTAAATTACGCAACTCACTTTTCATTTCTTTATCAGAACACAACATTATTAACACCACAGTTCCTATAAATATTCGTCGAGATCACACGTATTTTCGTTGGCTCTCCATTTGTATTATTTCACCCATATGTAAATAATTATAATATGTAACAACAATTTAGTATCTAATAATAAACAAAATTATTAACGTAATAAAGCATTTAAAGGATTTATCCAGTGAAGCATCTAACAAGTCCAGATCACAGCAAAAAGCAAGATACGACTAGGTATGGCAACTTAACAACGTCATACACTAGCCCGTAAACCTTTAATCGTGATCTACTTGACGTAGAGGACCCATTAGTAGGTCTAATTGTAGAAAATTTGCACAGTTGGAAGTTATTATATAAATTTTCTTATCAACTCAATGGAAAAACGGGGTTCAATAAGCCTAGAGCTTCAGTGCTAAGTAGGCCTTGAACTACTTACCCCTGCAGCGATTTACATTTTATTTACTAATGAAAAATTTGGCGTGTACTAGGCAGTCTGATAAGTCCCCGAATAATGATACACGGAAACATTTTTTTGGCCAATTTCGGTTTTATTTTTCAACATACTCTCTTTGTAGGTCGATACTAGTTCAACGATTTTCTGACTTTTATATCGTTCAAATAGTAGTTGTTTGGAAGTAGCTTAAAATAGGTCTCAGTTTCAGCTATCAGCTCTTCATTTCAGTAAATACGCTTATCGGTGAGTCATGTCTTCAAGTTTGTAACAGGTTAAAGTCGCTGGGGGCCAGATCTAGCGAATACGGTGGTTGAGGAATCAGTTCAAACCCGATTTCGTTCAATTTTGCATGTGCAACTAACGATGAATGAGCAGGCGCATTGTCATGAAAATAAAGAACTTTTACTTTTTTAAAATGCGGCAGTTCTTTAGCGAGTTCACTTTTCAAACGATCCAATAATGATGAATAATGTGCGCCAGTTATGGATTTACCTTTTTCAAGATAATCAATGAATATTATTGAATGTGCATCCCAAAATAGGGGGGCCATAACCTTTCCAGTCCATTGTTGCGTTTTCAGACGCTTTGGAGCATTTTCACCCGGAGAAACCAATTGTTTTGACTATTGCATCGACTCTGGAGTACAGTAAAAAATCCTTGGTTATGAATCGGCGCACAAAGTTTTTCAGATTACGCGTAAACATGCTCAAATTCTGCTGGGAATTGAAGAAAAAACGCGGCACCCTATACTAAACTCTGGTCCTCTTGAGTTAGTATGAGTTTTTTCTTATTTCTTTCGATGAATAAATAGTCGTTGTTTAGTTTCATTACGTTTATTGGTTACTTATAGTTTACACTTAATTGTGGTTTTCTTATTATTAACGATTTACAAAATTAATATATGCCGGAAAGGCACTCTGTATGCACACTAGTGCATAGTGGCGGTCCAAAAACAACTCCTCTCTTAATTACTAATAACACTTCTTTATTCATATTGATTCGGCTTGTCTCAGCATAATTGCATAAGTGTCTTTGAACTTAACTTCCTGTTAATGTATCGATTTGCAATTATGCTGTACACTTTGACCGGATCATGTTTTAATATTATAATAATTATTCTTAACCGTAATTGACCTTTTAATGGAATGTCGTCAAGCTATATTACACCACAACCCAACGCGCGCAGAGAGCTTCTTCATGTCCAAAAACGGATGTATGATTTTGCCCACACGTTCTATAGAAATGTCGACAGCCTTAGCTAGCTCTCTTAATTATGTTTTGGGATTATTCAACATCATATCGTGGATTTTTCCGATGTTTTCTGGCGTAGTGACTTAATTCGGGCGTTCTGAACGTTCAGCATCATCGGTGCTCGTAAGTCCAAAACGAAAATAGTAAACCACTTATGAATCGTTCCAATTGACGGTGCAGAGTCCGGATAATAATGGGTGATTTTTTAAGAGCTTTCGGATTTGATTTTTAAACAAAACACATAAAATTTAAAGAAATATATGAAATCTTTATTTGAGTCGATAGAACGATCTATATAATTCAATGTTTAAAGACGATTTCATGTCAATGGTATACGTTGGGTCCAATTTTGGCATACTCTCTCCAACATATCGACCGGAATCGCACGAATAAATTCTTCAATATTGGCTTTCAGTGCTTCAACCGTTGCGGGCTTGCCCTATCGACATGAGCCTTAACATAGCTCCACAAAAAATAATCTAAATAATCTTTTCGCCGAATAATTTTTCAATAAATAATAAATAAATTTTCAATAATCTGCAAACGTTGTTCATTTGTAAGTGGATTCGAGGTTAAATTATAGACCAAACTGAACATGTTTGACAGTAACATATTACACGAAAATAGCTGAGCTGACAAAGACAGTGTTACCAAAAAGAAAGTTTCTAAAAAATCACCCTTTACTTATCCAGTTTGGCTTTTGTCTCGATTATCGTTTTCCTGAGAAAATAATAGAGTTTAATCAAAACTCACTGTTTTCCATATTAAAAAATACTCATTGGTTGGTCGCTTATCAGTACTGTAACTTGCAAATGGGTAACCTTCAATGGCTATAATTTTAACGCACTTAATTTAAAGGATGAATCTTGTCAAAAATGGTTCACATTAGTGCATACTAACGTAATTTCTTAGAATTTTCAGGGACTCATCAGACTGCAAGGTACATTAAATATAATTATCTACTCTTAAATAATCCGTGTATTCGAAAACCTTACATCGTAGATTTTATGATTGTATAGTTTTGTATGCACTTTAGCGTGCATGTGGTTACAACTTTTAATGAATAATTTTTGTTTCAGAGTTTAGGACTATGCACAGCAACTGTGATGTTTGTTTTAAGCCAAGATCGACTCAACATGGATTTAGATCGAGACTGTCTAGAACTAATGCTTAATTTATTAGAATCTGATGTTAGTTATCAGCAAGCTCTGGATGTGTGCGGATTAAGTTCTACCCAGTTGCAAAAAAATAAGCAAAAAGTGCGTGAGTTGTGTGCTGAAATACAAAGTCAAGGCCATTCAAAACATTTAAATTTAGAGAGTATTACGGTAAGTTTTGTTTTTAAATATTGTTGCAATAATTATGCTTATCACATCATATGGCATTGTGATTTTAAATTACTGCACCTTTAAATTAAGCTTCTTGACTTGGAATTTATATTATTTTATTTGCTCATGATCCCTAAAAATATGTAAAGTCATCAGAGACCCAAAAACGCGTAGCCGAAAACATTGGTTGAATGAATGTCAGAAGGCATGACAAAACTTTCTAGATAATTTTCATTATGTTATATACGAGGGTTGCCTTTTGGGCTTCTATACAAAGTATAGCAAGAAGCCTTATGTTCTGGTCCCGTGTCCGTCCGTCCGCATTTTCAACTTTAAGAACTATTATTAACTTAACGAAAACTAAAATTTAAATTTCTAGTTTGCTAAGCTGATAATAGTTCCTAAATTTGAAAAATGCGGACGGACACGAGACCGAAACATATGGCTTCTTGCTATATTTCTGAACAAGTACTTTTGTTTTTAACGTTTATAAAATCGGTAGCATGTTTAAAAATTTAATAGAAATATGCAATGAAAAGTGTTTGTTGTGTACAGAGTACATCCTAATTTAATGACGTCTTTAAAATCGGTAGCATGTTCAAAAATTGAATGAAAGTATCTAACGAAAAATCAACACTAAAGGGAGCGGTTTAAAACCCATACGCGATAAATTACGTAAACTTACATTTTAGGCTTCTATACGAAGTATAGTAAGAAGTCTTATATTCTGGTCCCGTGTCCGTCCGTCACTATGTTTTAAATTTAAGAACTATTCTAGTAGTTTTTAAATTTGAAACCAGGATGGTTTGAAACATGCGGGCGGACTGACCTACGGACGAACGGACACGAACGTCTGTTTTTATTCCCTTTTCTTATTTTTTAATATTCTTATATACTAAAATTTGATGTTGGTACAAAAAGGATTATCGGATAATTCAGTTCGGATTAAATAATTAACATAAAAATAATAGTTGAATTAACCCTTTAATGTTCACCGTTGCAGAACTACAACATACCGTTCTCGACGTTGTAGGGTGCGTTCCACTTAAAGCCCACGACGACCATGGTCGACCACGGGCGACTTTTAAAAGTTCCACCTAAAGCCGCGGTGGAGCTCAAAACGTCATCAGTGACGTCACCGTTTGTTAGCCCACCACGACCACGAAGCCCATTATAAAAGGTGGGTTGCCGTGATCATTTTGAGTTTACACGCGCAAATTTAAAAATTCAAAATGGAGACCGAAAATATTGCATTTTATAATGCCGATAAGGACGAGCTGTTTGAAGTGGTAGTTTCAAAAAGTGAAGCAGAACGTGCAAGAACAGATAAATTATCTAATTAACATAAAATAAAATTATTAACATTAAATTATTTTTTGTCGTTGTGTTGCAAAATGCGACACATGCATTTTAAGTAAAATATCATTTTCATAGCAATATGCAAAAGTAAAGTGCCTTGGTCTGTTCTAACAACCATCATGATAATTTGTGCAAAATATTTTTCAGATGTGATGTTCGCCACGCAATTAATGAATAATGCATTAAAATAGTATATTATACATCATAGGTTTGTTCGTGCTAGTTACACTTTTTACACTTAAAGTGTAAATAGTGTAATTTACACTTTAACTTTTTCCCAAAAGTGTAGGTTTAACGCGAACGCAAAAAGTGTAACTTGAGTGTAACTCCTCCCCTTGAATTCAAATTTGCGTTGGTATAAGGTTATGTAAATCAAAATTTAGATATTGGTGAGCAATAAAATAATTATAATTTTTACGATTTGCAATCATTTTCCTTAAATTTTACATAATTTAAATTTAAAATAATTTTATTTAAAATTTTTAGTTTTAATTTAAAAAAATCGTAAATTGTTAATAATTAATAATTAATAATAAATAAAATATTAAAGACAAGGTATTTGACATAAGACATTTTTAACATTTTATTTTTGGTAACTCTTATTTTTATTTCTTTAGGTTTGTATTTTTAAATTTCATTTGTGAAAATCTCACAGCCAATCAAAATTAAGTGTAAAAAGTGTAAACGTTTACACCTGCTCCAGAGCAGGTGTAAAAAGTGTAAGAAAGTGTAGTTACACTTTCTAGCACGAACAGCGCGCTCTGCTAGCACGAACAGAAAAGTGTACACTTTACACTAAAGTGTAAAAAGTGTAGCTAGCACGAACAAACCTCATGAGACTTAGGTGCTGCTTTTCATCCCGCGTGCGAAACTTGTAAGAAATTACCAACATCAAGCAAATTGATTGTCATTTTAAAATTTGAATTTGAAAATTCAAAATGACATTAGCCCGCCCACAGAGATCACAAAAGCCGTTCCACTGTACTAAACGACCATGGCCGCCGTGGGCGAAAACGTATAAGTGGAACTCTAAATTACACGACCACGCCGCGGTCGCCGTGGGCTTTAAGTGGAACGCACTCGTAGTTATAGTAGGATAATCTTTTAAAGGCATACAATGACAGTGGGATATTTCTACAACATTGCCCTTTCATTTTTTTCCATTTTGTGAAAAATTTTGTTTGAAATTGTGTTTTAATAAGAAAAACAACTGCCTCAAAAAATTTCACTCTGAAACATAACTGAAATTACCTTCCTACTGCATATAAATTGCATATACACAACATATTTTCGTTGGCCATTTTGATAGCCACAGAATTGAAAAAAAAATTTTTGATGTTTTTTATGAATAAATGGTATGAATATAATACCGAGTGACCGGTCGACCATCTGAACATAGGAAATTGATTTTTCTTTAATTCCTGCTTCCCATCACAACGGATAAGAATGAAAATGGTATCAATTTAAAGAGATTTTTATTCCGCTTCTAAAGATACCTAACACTTCATATTTTGTTTTTCAATTACTGGTAAAAACTCGCTAATAAAATGCAAAAAAGAGATTTAAAAAATAATTTTAGTTACCTTGAGTGAATTTTATTGCAATTGTTTTTTTTTGAAACCCAATAATTTCCAACAAGTTACTTTGACAGATTACAATAATAGTCCAGGGAAATTACACTTTTTCTAGGAAATAAGTGGCGGAAAACTGAATTTTTGTAGAAACGTTGTTTTTGTGGTTCTAAATAACATCTGAAAGTTCCCCATGATTCCGAGTGCCGCTAACAATTCTACGCGGGGTTAAAGGTCACAAAAATCAGTTTTTTGTGAATATCTTGTTGGCCGTTACTTTTAGGGAAAAAGTACAAGAGATCAAATTTGTAGTTCTTAAAATTGTATACAAAAAACATTTGTATCTTTTTTATTATCTTTTATTCTGAAATTAACCGTTTCAACAATAATGCAATTCGTACAATAAGAATTTCAAAATTTCCAATGTGTTACTTCTTTTCTCGATTTTTGTGAATATCTTGTTGGCCGTTACTTTTACGAGAAAAGTAGAAGAGTTTAAATTTGTTGTAATTGAAATTGTCTACAAAAAATATTAGTACCTTTTTTTTGTGCAATCAACCGTTTCGGCAATAATTCAATTCGTAGAGTTCCAATTTCAACATTTCTAATGTGTACTTCTTTCGTCATCACCTTTGAAGTATAGTACAAGACGCGTTTTGTTTAACATGGTTTCCCCAATAGGCCTAATCCACGATAATCTAATTAAAAAATTTGGTTCTACAATTCTCATATTTCTGAAAACAGCATTTTTCAATTTCGATAATATGTTATTCATTTTCAGACTCCGTTCAATCTCCGTGATTTCTTTTTTGTTCTCATATTTTATTTCTTCTTCTGGTGCCACCTGTATGTTTATTTTATTTTTTTTATTTTATTTATTTATTTATACGGATACACCAATTTACATATTAAACCAAAACATATATACAAAACAAAGTTACTATACACAATATATCACAAAAAAAAGCACCATCTTAAACATTTATACAAGCAAAAATTAATATAATTTAAGAAACAATAATTATAAAATACAATATAGCTACAGCCAACAACTATCAGAAATATCTATCTATGTTCATAGATTCAGCCAAGGAACACGATGAATCGAAATCGAATTGCATCCAAGGGTAGCAGTTTAAACTGTAGATGCAGAAAAGTAGGATTGTCTTGTATAGCGATTTGTGGTTATTTGTCACGTACAGTCTTGCTTAAATTGCATCGCCCGATAAGAAATCGAAATTGATTGCGACACCACTGATTTCGATTCAACGTGTTCTTTGGCTAAATCTATGAACATACAGGAAGCATCAGAAGAAGAAATAGAATATGAGGACCAAGAAGAAATCACGGAGATCGAATCCGAGTTTGAAAATGAATAACATACAGTGGCTCTGTATGGCCGGCTTGTTAAAAATATTTTTTTAACAGTTATGGGGGGGGGTCTTGCCTCATTAACTAAATTGGAAAATCAGTTAAAATAATTGATGGATATCTAATTTTATCTAATTACTGACGACGAAAGAAGTACACATTAGAAATGTTGAAATTGGAACTCTACGAATTGAATTATTGCCGAAACGGTTGATTGCACAAAAAAAGGTACTAATATTTTTTGTAGACAATTTTAATTACAACAAATTTAAACTTTTCTACTTTTCTTGTAAAAGTAACGGCCAACAAGATATTTACAAAAATCGAGAAAAGAAGTAACACATTGGAAATTTTGAAATTCTTATTGTACGAATTGAATTATTGTTGAAACGGTTAATTTCACACATAAAAGATACAAATGTTTTTTGTATACAATTTTAAGAGCTACCAATTTGATCACTTGTACTTTTCCCGTAAAATTAACGGTCAACAAGATATTCACAAAAAACTGATTTTTGTGACCTTTGATCCCGCGTAACATTGTTAGCGGCACTCGGAATCATGGGGAACTTTCAGATCTTGTTTGGAACCACAAAAGCAACGTTTCTACAAAAATTCAGCTTTCCGCCACTTATTTCCTAGAACCGCGTTTTTAATCTCTAATTTCTCTGGACTATTACTTATAATACTATTATAATACATTTATTATAATACATTTATATTATAATACATAGCTAAAAAATCACGCTTGGTTTTATTAAAGTTTATTAAAATTTGGTGTACTTGTTAGGTTATACGGTAATCGGTAGAAAAGTCTAAGGAAAAATAGTCTACAGTAAATTGGTCTAGGTAAATAGGTCTACGAAAAAAAATCGACGGGTAAAAAAGTCTAGGTAAAATGGTCTATGTAAAATAATAGTCTAGGTAGAAAAAGTCTATATTTCCAGCCAATGATTTGGAAGAGATTTGAACAAGCATGATGTGATGAAACTAAATTAAATCAACATTGGGTTGGAGTTCGAACAAATAAAAAAAAATCTGCCTTGTACGAGAACATGCAGAGAAAACTGAAAGCGCTTTGCGAGGAATATCGGGATGGTACTCATACTATGATCGAATTTATTCGTGCCGTTGGCGTTGGTCACATTTATATGGTTTAACTAGTGAATTTAAGTTTAATAATAAATTTTAATAATATAGATTTTTTGTATTAAACGTGTAAACGTATATTTTATCATGCGCAGATCCACGCCGGGGATGAATAGCGATGCAATGAATAGATTAAGTAGATTCTAAAACTCAATAACTCTCTAGAATCAAGGTTTGGATTCGCGCTTGTATTTTCGTGTCCGAATCGTAACTGCATCATCATGGCCTATATGGTATGTATGTGAGCCGTGTAAGCGCAACTTTTTATTTAAAAGTTATTAAAAATGGAATCTTTCCTTGAATTTTGCCGTAGAGCATTTTACCTAGACCAATTTACTGTAGACTATTTTTCCTTAGACTATTTTACCTAGAATCTTAGGTTACTTCATACGAGGAGTATTTTATGAGTACCTACTTTATGCGATCGACTGCTGCAATGTGTTACAAGAATTTTTTGGCGTGTGCAAGTGCTGCTACTTATTGCATGTACATTTATTTTTAGAGGCTTTTATTAATAATTTTCATTATTACAACAAATTACAAAAAATACAGAGATTTTGGTAAACAAACTGTTAGATGACAGCATAAGTTTATGTTGTCAGTAAAGAAACAAATTAGAATTTAGCAATAAAAGTAACTGGATCGCATGAAATTAGAAAAAGTTTTTCATTCAGATAATTGCACATGCACAAGGTTGCTGCGACTAATTTATGCATTACACGAAGCGCTTGGTGACTGCTATTAGCCGCAGCTTCCGATTGCATGAGAAAATCCCCTTGTGTAAAGTATCCTTCATGTAATACTATTCTGAGCAAATTGATTATTATTTAATCTAGTTAAATTAATTGAATTATTGTAGGTTGGTCAATTGGCAATGGAAACATTATTGAGTTTAACGTCTAAACGAGCAGGAGAATGGTTTAAAGAAGAATTGAGAGAATTGGGAGGTTTAGAACACATAATGAAAACTATATACGAATGTTGTCGTCAAGTATCAGATTATGTTGTTACTTGGACTGATGCACTTTTGGATAAACTAAGAAAAATAGATAGATGTATGAGAGTATTAGAAAACGTGAGTTCGTAGTGTTTTTTAAATTTTCACTCAAATAATTCTGTAACAAATATAGGTAACCCACAATAATGAAGAAAATCAAACGTATATTTTGAAATACAACGATGGTATGATAATAGATACATTGGTGAAGCTTTATCGATTATGTGATTCAGAAATACCCCTTTATCCTGTAACAGATATAACCGATAAAGAATCAACAGGAACTGTAATAAGAGAAGCCTTATTGGTTACTTTGAAAGTTGTAATTAATCTAACACATCATTTTAATCAAGAATGTTAGTATATCTTTAATGTATATTGTACTTAAAATAATTTATTGCATTTCAGCATTGGGTAGTGCACTTATTGGTGCAAAACCAGGAATTGTAGAAGCTAGTTTGCATTTACTTCTTCAAGTACCCCATTATATTCCAGATCAAAAGAAATTTGAATTGGGAATATTAGTAAGTTATTATATTTTTACTCATCTGATATTTTGTTAATAATATGGAATAGTTATTAGCATGTCAAAATATTTTAATATTCGTAGGTTTTAATGCTGTTAATAAATTTAGTTCAAGAAAATTCTAATAAAAGGCTATTGATTAATGCTAAAGCACCTGCCGATTTTGAGAGTGCTTTTGCTTGTAAGTGATTATTAGATGTTAAGTTTATTTGTATCTAATTTTGTACATTTAAGGTGACAAAAGTGCATTGGAGGCATTGATTGAACAGTTTTACTTGTGGGAAGAATCCGCTAGATTGGCAGAAAGAAGAACAGATGCTATTTTAGATGGCGAAAAAGATGGCGAGGCAGAAAATTCTCAATATAAATCTAATGAAGAATTTATTGAAGAGACTGTTGCTAAATGTATGTACTTTATATTTTTATTTAAAACTTTTATGTTTACATTTTTTCATCAGTATTGCAGAAAGCTGGAACACACATGGAATACACATTTTTAGCATCATATATTGTAATGTTATTGGGTTACTTAGTAATGCAGAATGAAGAATTTTTAGAAATAGTTAGAAAACTTTTGAAAGGACGTAATTTTTCTAGTATGGTGGAAATGCTGAAAAAGTTTTTTAATTTTATGAATTTAACTGCAACGGTTAGTATACTTCTCATATACAACTCATATTTTAAATTATATAGTGACTTGCATTACTGTAACTACATTGCCGACTGCAAGGAAACTATTATTAGTATAAAGCCTTCAAATTTATTTTTTGCCAGTTGAAAAGTATTTTTCTGTTAAGAAAGTATAGGTTTTTGACTTACTAACTGACAAGAAAATAAATTCTACCACGAATAAAGCTAAAAATTGGTAATAATGTACTTTGAAGTATACTGAATAGAAATCAGTAGTGTTGTAGCTTGTGTGCAGTGCTGGGTAGCTGTAATCTTCAATATCCTATTTTTTCCTAATTTTTGTAGAAGAAAATTTTTTTAAACAAATTGATAGTCTTGGCCAAAATAGTGGGGCACCTTTTAAAACGTCGTTATTTTGGAAACAGTTAAATATTTTCTGAAAGCAACTACGGCACTATCTTCCTAGTAAACAAAAACTCTCTTGTTTTAATATTTTAGTAAATCAAAAATTCGAAATGTAAAGTGCATTATATCAGCCTTGATTACATCATCGAAATTTTCTGCCGCTCGTATGAGCTAAAATAGAGAGTAAATTCTACCTAATTTATGTAGTACTATTCAATACAAACAAATAAGCAGGAAACAAAATTTTTCAGAAACGTACCGTTTTTGAGTTATAATGAAATCAAAATTTTTCGGTAATTTATAAAAAAAACTGCCGACTTGGCAAATTATAAGTTTAAATTTTGATATTGAGCCCCTCGAGGTTATTTATAAAAATAGAATCAAATACCCTTTCCTCGAGATTAACATATATTTTAATGTGAACCGGTTTCGACTAACGTCTTCCTCAGCACATCCTACAAGTTTAAGGTATTATATAATGTAAAGAGAATTATGATTTATGTTTTTACAATTTTAAATTAGTTTGCAAGTTGAATTTTAATTAATTATTCAATGGATGTCAATTTTGACAATAAAAATTTTTATATGACTACTTCAATAATATTATGGTTGGTGTTAAATAAAAATTTCGAATAATGGTGCGTATCCCAGACTATCATGATTGTTTTATGAATACTTAGATGGCAACTAAATGTAATTTTCAGCCAAAAATGGACTTTGGCAATTTGCATCTTAGACCGACGGTATGTTTATATTATGTCATATCAACACGCCAAGGAACAAAGTTGTAATTCTAGTTACTAGCATTTTGAGTTATGAATACTGCTGCAATCCTGAGAGAAAAACGTTACCTTACGACCAATAATTCACAGATTTATAATAATTTAGAGAGTGGAGAATAGTTATACCTCCTATAGTAACGGTCATAGAAATGTACTCAATACTTATTTAATATTACTACTTTTAATCATATAATACTTATATTCATCTTTAAGTGATCATACACTCAAAGGCTTAAATAGTACTTTGTCGCTAAGCTTTACAAATAAAAAACTTTATGGTTTATGTTTATTTCAGGTTGTTGCACGTAAAATAAAAAATTGGAAGAAAATGAAGAAATTGAAAATATCTCGAAAAGTTGTTATTGTAATTTAAAACTTCAAAAATGTTTACAACATTTTTACAATAATATATTGTAAAGCCTAGAGTGTCAAGCGGTAAAAGTGTTCCATTCATGAGAGATAAATACCGACTGCGAAACTAAAATTATTTACTACCCCTTCCCTAGCATCTACCTTTGCTAATATTTTTTTTATATACTTGTTAGCTTAATAATTAATTTAAAATTTACTTCAAAGCTATATATATTACAAACACTTCCAAAATTTTCACAGTTTTTAACTGAGTACATTTCAATGACCGCTACTGTATGTATGTACTTTTCAAAACTTTAAAATCGCTCTCCTCAAAAATAGGTAAAAATGAGTTATGGCTTTGTTCCTTGGGAGTGTCGTTATGAGTTAATAAATAGGTATTTTTGTAGATGTAATTTGTAACTCAATATCATTTATTTGTCTGGATATTTGTTATCCTGGTATTTTTTCGAATCAAACGGTTAGAAATTTCTAGGTTAATCTAATGTTAGATAAAACAGCTTTTATTCATAGATGTTAATACAATGTTAATACCTCCTATATTAACATCTATGCTTTTATTGTACAGGGTGGCTCAATTTCGATCCTTCTTATGGGGAAATCGGTAACTATAGGAGATATCGAAAAATGGATGGCGCATCCTTGATCTCTTTTTTTGAGAAAAGTTTAATGGTTTAAACTCGAATTCGATATCTTTTTTCGTTTTCGAGTTATGGCTAAAAGTTGACTTTTTCGACTTTTCGTTAAATGTCGATATCTCGGTTATTTGTAAAGTTATAGAAAAAATATTTACACCTTCTTCAGACACTTTTTTAAGGGCAATAAAATGGGATAAAGAGATTTTAAATATCTAACTTAGTTTGCGAGTTATAATATAAAGTTATGTTTTTTTAAATAGAAACCATAGTTGGCTATGAAATATTTAAATCGAGTTTTTTATCCTATTTTCAATTATATATAATATGTGGGGTCTATTATTTCAGTTTCGTCCCATTATATTACAAAATGTTAAATAAAAACAAACTAAGATCGGAAAATTAAATGTTGGATTTATGAAAACAATCCATTATACATTTATATTATAATATTTCATAGTTTTGATAAGCCATTTGACACGCTTGTGAAATAATATGTAATAGGTACTAAATAAAAATAAAAATAGGTATCGAAGTATTAGGTACTAAAAACACTCTTTAAAAACAACTGGAGACAATTGTTTTAGATGTCAATAATGATTTTGTATAGTGTTTTGTTTTGAAAAAGTCAACCTTTAATTTTCCGATCTTCTTTTGTTTTGATTTAACATTTTGTAATATAACGGGATGAAAGTGAAATAATAGACCCCACATGTTACATATAATTGAAAAGAGGATAAAAAACTCTATTTAAATATTTCATAGCCAACTGTGGTTTCTATTTAAAAAAACCAAACTTTATATTATAACTCGAAAACTAGGTAAGATATTAAAAATCTCTTTAGCCCATTTTATTGCCCTTAAAAAAGTGTCTGGAGAAAGTGTAAATATTTTTTCTATAACTTTACAAACAACCGAGATATCGACATTTAACGAAAAGTCAAAAAAGTGAACTTTTGGCCATAACTCGAAAACGAAAAAAGATATCGAATTCAGGTTTACACCATTAAACTTTTCTCAAAAAAAGAGATCGAGGATACGCCATCCATTTTTCGATATCTCCTATAGTTACCGATTTCCCCATAAGAAGGATCGAAATTGAGCCACCCTGTACTCAAATATGTATTTACAAAATTTTTAGCTTGATAGTAGCTTTTAAGAAATTTTACTTTATTTTGAACTGTTCACTTTATCACTTTCTACTATATGGCTAGTTTATCAATGCACATAATATACAGTTCTGTCTGGTTATAACAAAATTCAAGGGATCCACTGGTTTGGTTCATTGTAACCTAAGCTCATTTTAAAAAAACTTTGAGTAATACAGTAGAATCCGCTTAATGTTATCACGGATAATGTCATTATCCAGCGGTTATTTTGATCATTTTGTTTGGCAACCTGCGACTTTTTCTTTTTTTTCTATTTTGTTCTAATCCAAGTCTTCTAAAATTCCCTTTTTTCTAAATTTTGCTTATTGTTATCAGTTAATATTATTAAAATGTTCTTGGCCCAAAGTGATCACATTAAGCGGATTCTACTGTATAATAAAAAATTGATAATTTTCAAGTAAATTCTGTTGGGTTCATTCTATAAGCTACATTCTAGTAGTTCTGATAGGCGTATGAAGCACCATCTCCACTGTTTTATTATGCATAGGAGCATAGGGGACGGCCATTAATTACGTGAGGCGTTTAAGGGAGGAGGGTCAAGACGAATCTCACGTGGGGAAGAGGGGGGTCTCGGTAAATATCACTTAACTTTTTCTGCAAGAAACTGTAAAATTGCGAGAGAACTGGGTTAAATTAAGTAAAACAAACAATTTCATGTGAGATTAGAAGAGGGGTTCGAGCCAAACCTCACGACATCTTACCTGGAGCGTCGAGAATTCGCCAAAATCTCCTCACGTAATTAATGGACATCTCAGTTACCTCTAACTTGGCTGATGGTGCTTCACCACTTGAACTACGATGCGCAGCTCTGATTGGTGTACAACTATATTTAATTATCATGTATGCTTGGGTTGGCTTCAGCGGCGTGGCAAGGGGGTCCCGGGCCCCCCGAAATTATTAATTCAAAATTTGAAATTATCCATTTATACATCTTGTGTAATAAAACCTTTGTTCGGCTTTTCAAAAATATTTTTTTAAATAGTTCGGGGTGGCACCCACCCCGAACTAAATTTCTGGCTACGTCACTGGTTGGCTTGAGCATTCCAGTTATGTTCTACTTCGCTAACACTTAAATTTTTTAAATTCTAAAATTAAAAGATGCAATCAAACTTTTAGTTTAATTACATCTTTGAGAGATACACCACAAGATTATATACAGACAAATTAATGTCTGCTAGTCTAAACCATCGTCATCCACCAACAAAAGTTTAATTAATGAAAGTGGTTTATTTATTACTTGCACCAATTGAATACGTCGTCAATTGAATTAGTTGAATTTTATTAGATAGGTAGGTAGGTAGCTGTAGTGGGATTGCAGCCTTATAGCCAGGTTATACTAGTACACTGTATAACAGGTGTCCATTTCAAAAGTAGCCAGCCGAAATAACTTGTTTTTATCTATATTGGACAAACACCAATTTGCTTGTCTGTATGAACCAAAATTTGTCGACTTGCTCATTTCTAGAGAGAAATATTGTGTAAAGCATTGGTATTACAAAAACATTTTATTTGTAGAACTTGAACATTTTTGTTCATATTAAATTTAAATTCTCGTGGTTGTTACAATCGCATGTGTTGTCCTCTTCAAAATCAATTTCTAGATCAGATTTTTCCAGAACTTTTTCAACAGTTTGGTCATTATAATCTTCAAAGATTCTCTGTAAGAACAATGGCCAATCTATGTACGAAGTACAGGGTGGTTCAAATTCGAATGTTCTTATGGGAAATTCGGTAACTATAAGAGATATGGAAAAATGGATGGCGCATCCTCGATCTCTTTTTTTGAGAAAAGCTCAATGGTGAAAACCGGAATTCGATATCTTTTATCGTTTTCGAGTTATGGCCAAAAGTTCGCCTTTTTGACTTTTCGTTAAATGTCGATATCTCGGTTGTCTATAAAGTTATAGAAAAAATATTTCCATCTTCTTGGGACACTTTTTTAAGAAGAATAAACTGCGCTAAAGGAATTTTAAATATCTTCATTTGTTTCCGAGTTATAATATAAAGTTGTGTTTTTTTAAATAGAAACCATAGTTGGCTATGACATATTTAAATAGAGTTTTTTATCCTCTTTTCAATTATATATAACATGTAGGGTCTATCATTTCAGTTTCTACCCGTTATATTAAAAAATGGTAAATAAAAAAAAAAGAAGATCGGAAAATTAAATTTTGGCTTTGTAAAGAAACAAAACACTGATCAAAATCATTATTGACTTTTAAAACAATTGTCTCAAATTGTTTTTAATAAGTGTTTTTCAAGCCTACTCAGATCTACTTCCATTTGGAAGTATTTAGAAGTAGAAGAATTTACTTCCTTATTTACCTTCACAAGAGTATAAATGGCTTATGCACATTAAAGAAATTATGATATCCTGAAATACTAAATCAAAATTTTGTTGACGATTATTTAGATAATTTACCCTTACTTGAAAGAAGACATATTATATTCTTCCAACAAGATGGTGCACCACCTAGTAATGCAAGAATTGTTAAGGAATTATTAAATAGCAATTTTGGAAATAATTTTGTTATTTTGATATCAAAATTTTCATAGTTTTCAAAAGTCATTTTATACTCTTGTGAAATAACAGGTAAATAAGTGGGTACTAAAAAATAGAAATAGATCTATGAGTAGGCATTAAAATCACCTATTAAAAACAATTTGAGACAATTGTTTTAAAAGTCAATAATGATGTTGAATATTGTTTTGTTTTTTTACAAAGCCAAAATTTAATTTTCGATCTTCTTTTATTTTTATTTAACATTTTTGAATATTACGGGTAGAAACTGAAATGATAGACCCTACATATTATATATAATTGAAAAGACGATAAAAAACTCTATTTAAATATGTCATAGCCAACTATTGTTTCTGTTTAAAAAAACACAACTTTATATTATAACTCGGAAACTAATGAAGATATTTAAAATTCCTTTAGCGCAGTTTATTCTCCTTAAAAAAGTGTCCGAAGAAGATGTAAATATTTTTTCTATAACTTTATAAACAACAGAGATATCGACATTTAACAAAAAGTCAAAAAGGCAAACTTTTGGCCATAACTCGAAAACGATAAAAGATATCGAATTCCGGTTTTCACCATTGAGCTTTTCTCAAAAAAAGAGATCGAGGATGCGCCATCTATTTTTCCATATCTCTTATAGTTACCAAATTTCCCATAAGAACATTCGAATTTGAACCACCCTGTACATACTGCTATACAGTATAACAGCGGCGGACAAATAGCATTTTGAATGTCCTAGTGATTTTCAAGAATTATTTTATACTTAAAACTAAATTCTCGTCCGATGAATGGATATGAGAATATACTTGATAAATTTATACTTGATAAATGTTATTTAGAACGTCTTTTTGAAATTAAAATATATGTGGTATTTTTTGTATAAATTACAACGCCATCTTCCATCTATAGCTAAAACTTTTTAAAAATGGACAAACTGCATATCGTGGTCGAGCTGCTAATACCTCCAATGTAGTAAATTTTGAAAATTTGTTTTTTGTGTTACTATTATTCTACAATTAATTCTGCATAGATTGGTAGTAACATTCAATATGCAAAACCATGAAGAAAAAAAGAAAAAAAAAGAAAACGGCATTTATTGGATTTATAACATTTATTAGTAACATTATCCTCTTTCAATGTATTTGTTTATAAATTTGAATATTGGACAACATTTTTTGGTTTCTGGCAAACTCTCATTAAGATGAATGTATTCAACCTTTAAAATTATGTATTGCAAGGTAGGGGGTGCTATTTAAAATTTTAAAGTAGGGGTAGCTGAGAGGGGGTTAAACTTAAAATACATATAGTATTGGTTTTGAACCAAGTGAAATGTTTTTTCTTTTTTATTTAAAATTTACTCACAAACAAAAGTTATTTCGACTGACTAAAATAGAAAGATCAAATGGGTTACAGATGTCGAAGTTTATGTTTTTCATAATTTGTACATTGCAAAAATGATTTTTAAATTTTTATTTATCTATATTAATATATTTTATTTTAAATTATAGACTGGAGGTGCTTCTAGTGTATGTGCAATTAAAGCAACGGAGAAAGTTTTAAAATATTTGGAAGAGTGCGATAAACAAATAACTACTTCTGAAATCTTAGACAAGACAGATCTTGGCCATCGTGAGTCGCAATAATAAATTTTTGAATGAATTGGTTATTAATTACTTGGTGATTTTTCTTGTATTATTAAGTATTTTTATTACAAATTAAATAAACAATAATAATCATGAGTATTCATAAATTTAATTTAAGCAAGTGATTAAATAGTCATAGTGTGAAAGACATTTGAAAAAGCATTATTGCTTCTTGCTTAAAGTAACCTCATGAATATTGCTGTATGTTTTCAAAAGTTTTTAATATTTGACTTTTATATTTATTTCTAGTATTTTTAAGTTACGAACGTTTTGTAAATTAAAAATATTGATAAAGTAAGATGAGATTGGAGAAATAATTCATATTTTATCCTACATTGTAAATAATAGTTTGATAAGCATTACACATTGTATAATAAACTAGGTTGCATTTGTTTTATTTATTTTACCTATTATACAACATTTTATTTTATAGTGTTAGATTTTATTAAAGTATTCATTATTGTTGATACCTTTTGTTTGTAATTAATTTCTACTACTACAAATAATTATTAAAACTTGCACATTCATTTAGTTTGTTTATAATACTGTGTATATAAATAAATTCTTAAAATATTGCTGGTTTTTTCTACAGTGAGCCTCGCCTATCATATCAGTAAAAGACCAGATTTTTAAGATTGATTGAAAAGTTAAAGGTTAAAAGTAAAGCTGGTTAAAGGTTCCCATAATCTGAGATGTGGATTGTACTGGGTTTGATTAGGGAAAGTATGTGAAATTGTGGCGACAAGATTAACATTAATACGTATCTATCACACAGTGAAGTTCAAAGCGTAATTGAATTGGTTTGAACTACTAAATTATTGTAAATGGTACTGGACAGGTAACCATATTAAATAAATTGAGCACATTATTGTGATCGAAATTTAATAATATTAAACGGTCATATTTGAATTGCATGTGCGTGCGTCGCTGCAAATGTAATTAAACCAGAGTGGCGTAACTTGCATTGAGACAAGTGTAATAAATTGTTAGCTACGAAACAAGGAGAATAGTAACTTTCGAGGAGTCGATCTGGGTACAGTATCGAGAAAATAGGTACTAAACACTAAATGAACAACAGCAAAAAAAGAAATAGAGAAAAGCATACAGCCAGCGAAATGGAAAGAATCCTGGAAGAAATGAAAAGAATTACAGACACTATAAAAGAAGAGATCAAGATTGGAAATGAAAGCATACTTGAGAAATGGAAGATAGAGTTCACAGAGAAAATCAGCAATATCAAAGAAGGTTTAAAGCAGACGCACGAGCAAGCTGTTCTCCAATGGGAAAGTCGTTTGAGTGAAAAGAGAGAATGGGAAGCTGAGAAGAATAAGATGGAAGAGCGCCTGAATATAATTGAAAAAAGATTAGAGAGCATGGAGAAGAAATCGAGAAGGAGTAATGTAATGTGATGATAACAGGAGTAGACGATTTCATGACAGACGGAGAAGACACGAAAAAGCAAATCATAGAATTTATGAAGAAAAAACTTGGCTTAGAGACGAATATTCGAAAGGTGTATAGAGTGGGCCGGAATAAGTACGTAGTAGAAATGGAAAATGTTGAAGACAAAATTAAAACTATGAAGAATAAAAATATACTGAAGGGTATCCGAATCTTTATAAACGATGATTACACTATGCAAGAGAGAAAGATTCAAGTGGTGATAAGGAAAGTTGCGAAAGACGAGAGAGAAAAAGGGAAAAAAGTGCGAAGTGGGGATATATGAAATTAACTGTTGACGATAAACAATATTATTGGAATTATGAGCTAGATGAGCTGCAGGAAGACCAGAAAAAATCCGAAAGAGCACAAATCTGATTAAGGATAACAACAGGAGGAAACTTAAGACGACCAGGCACGAAAAGGATATTAATGTTTCTTGCAACTTGGAAAGAATGGGAACTGGCTTTAAGGTGAGCTAAACGCGGAAAGATATAGTAATTAGTTTTGAAACCAATAACAGATAGAATGTGTGTACTGAGAATAAAAGGACGTAATAGGAAAATAAGTATTATTAATGTTCACGCACCAACGGAGGAAAAAGATATAGAAGTTAAAGAACAATTTTATGAATTATTGTATAGAGAAATAAGAAACTTCTATCAGGGAATAAAAAGAATAAAACAAGGATTTCGAACAAGTACAACGTTCTGTAAAAATAAAGACGTTATACTGGCTGGATCTAAAGAAAGAGTAATGAAAAGATTTGTAGAATACTTTCAAGAGCTACTAAATAAAACAGGAAATCAAGAAAAAGAGAGGGAATACATAGCTATAGAAGAAGACTAAGAACTTGTTAACATAGTAGAAATACCAACAGAACTTAAAAATAATAGAAGTGCAGGAGAAGATGGCATACAAGCGGAAATGTTAAAAGATGGAGCAGAAAAACTGGACGAAATAGTCATTTGTTAAAAATAATATAAGTTGCATTAGACCAAATTGTCAAATTGTTTTTTTTATGTTGTCAAAATAAATAATACAATCAGTGTAATGAATTAATGTAGCTAAGGATTGGTGGATTTCCAACAAGTTATGGGTTTATTTAGCTATTAATTCATTTGATATTGGTATAAAGTTTGTTTAGAATGGCTGTGGATTCGAAATACAGCATCATGAAACTAAACAATAGTAATTATTTCAATTGGAGATACAAGATAAAAATGTTGCTAATTGAAAAAGGCGTGTGGTCAGCAACTGCTGATAATGCACCGGATCCAATTACAAATGATTGGAAAACCAAAGATGACAGAGCACACACGACAATTACATTAAATGTGGAAGATGACCATATCCAACATATCAGAAATTGTAAAACAGAGAAGGAAGCATGGAATTGTTTAAAAGATTTCCATGAGAAAGATACCCCAAATAACAAAGTTAGTATCTTGCGACAGTTAATGACAACACGTGTTAATGAAGATGGTGATGTTGAAGCTCATGTAACAAAAATGACGGAATTATTTCAACGTTTTTTGGCTCATGGTGATGATTTAAAACCAGAGCTTATTTTGTGTGTTACAATACTAAGTTCATTACCAGAAAGCTATGATGTGTTAGTCACTACGTTAGAGAATCGCAAAGATGAATTAACATCGAGTGTTGTTTGTTCAGCTGTAATTGGTGAATACGAGAAACGTATTGAACGAAATCGTGACAATAATTCTGAATCTGTATTACGAGTTGGTTCATCATTGAAAGAATCAAGGAATTTGTATGTCAAAGGTGAATTTGATATAAATAAATTAAAATGTCAATGCTTTATGCAAGCGCAGTGGTCACTGGAAAAAGGATTGTTTAAAGTTTAAAGCGCACAAAGAGAAAAAGCAGAATCAAGTAAATTTGGTTGAGGATAATGACAACAATAAAAATTTTCAATGTTTGTTTGCATCTTTAAAGTCAAACAATGATGGTTGGTTGATTGATAGTGGAGCAATCAATAGTGATTGATAGTCATATGGCAAATAAACAAGAAATGTTCACTCATATGAAGAAACATTTAGACGCCACGTCTACGTGGCAAATGGTAATAAAGTAAATGCAATTGGTATTGGAACAGTTATTGTAAATTTTGTAAATAAATTTGGAGACAGCTGTATTGTAAAGATTGAAAATGTTCAATATGTACCAAACCTAAAAGGAAACTTTATTTTAGTACGACGTTTGACCATACGAGGATACACAGTGATTTTCAATAAAGACGAATGTAATATAGTTCGTGCGCATGATGGTATGCAAGTTGCTATGGGTCAAGCATACGGTAATTTGTATCAATTAAAGGCATTAAATATGGTATGTTCAACTGAGAATTCGAAACCAGTTCAAAATTGTGTCCACAAATGGCATAAAGTTCTCGGTCATAGAGATATAAATGTGGTAAAAACATTGCCTTCGAGTAATCTTGTAGATGGGGTTCAAATTGAAGATTGTAATATAGAATGTAAAAATATTTTAAACTGTGAAGTATGTCTTCAAGGAAAAATGACTAGAATAAAATTTCCAAATTCTAATAATCGTGCAAAAGAAAGACTGGATTTGATTCATTTTGACGTTTGCGGACCAATGCAAACGAAAACGCCATCTGGAAAAGAATATATATTAACTTTTATTGATGATTTTTCCAAATTTTCTACTATTTATCTACTTAAAGAAAAATCAGAAGTGTTTGGAAAATTTAAAGAATTTGTTGAAATGTGCAAGACAATGTTCAATCGTAAACCAAAAATGATTCGCTCAGATAGAGGAGGAGAATATATGGGCACTGAATTCTTAAAGTTTGTGAATAATGAAGGCATTCAGTACCAGCGCACAGCACCATATACTCCGCAACAGAATGGTGTTGCTGAGCGAAAGAATAGAACTCTTGTTGAAATGGCACGGTGTATGATCATAGAGGCTAAACTTGATAATAAGTTTTGGGACGAAGCAGTAGTAATGTCAAATTATATACAAAATCGACTACCAGCCAAGGATATCATACAAACACCATTTCAAAATTGGTATGGATGTAGACCTAACATAAAATATTTTAGGCGTTTTGGATCGAAATGTTATGTATATGTACCTGATGAAAAACGAAGGAAACTCGATTCGAAAGCAATTGAGGCAATTTTTGTTGGATATGATGGAATTTCAAAGGCATACAGATGCTATGCACTGGATACTCAAAGAATTATCATTAGTCGTGATGTAAAATTTGTTCATAAAGATACTGATTTGAAACCAAATGACATTCAACAGATTCAGGAGAATGAAGTTACAGAAAGTGATGGAATGCATGAAGTTATTCAGTTAGCACCAGTCACTGACAATGATGAAGAGGATTCAGATAATGAAAAAAATGGCACAGAAACAGCAATTCGTAAATCATCTAGATCAAATTTTGGTAAATCACCTTATCGATATATTGAGGAAATCAATATTATTAAAGGAAGAATTGAACCAAAAACATACAGCCAGGCTATTCATTCTGAGCAAAAGAATGAATGGATTAAAGCAATGAAAAATGAAATGAAATCTATCAATGAAAATAAAACATGGGAACTGGTAGAACTACCAAATAATCGTCATGCTATTGGTTGTAAATGGATTTACAAAGTTAAAAACAATGGAGAAAATGAAATATTCAAGGCACGATTAGTAGCACAAGGTTTTTCACAAAAGTATGGAATTGATTATGATGAAGTTTTTGCTCCAGTGGTAAAACATACAACTTATAGGATTTTACTCACTATAGCTGCTAAACACAAAATGATTGTTATTCATTTGGATGTCAAAACAGCATTTCTATATGGAAAATTAAACGAAACAATATTTATGAAACAACCTCCTGGTTTTATTGAAGATGGGAAAGAGAATCACGTTTGTCTCTTGAGGAGGAGTATATACGGATTAAAACAATCTGCTAGGATTTGGAATAAAGAACTTCATAAAGTTCTTATAGCGAACAAATACATGCAGAGCGAGAATGATCCATGTTTGTATATACTGAATATAAAAAATGCACTATGCTATGTTTTAATATATGTTGATGATATTATTTTAGCAAGCAATAGCAATGAATTGCTAGAAAATTGTGAAAAGGCATTGAATTCCAAATTTAAAATTAAAAATCTTGGAAAAATAGAAAATTATCTTGGTATAAAATTTAAACAAGATTTGAATGGTAATTTTGAAATAAATCAAAAGGAGTACATATTAAAAGTTCTGAATGATTTTGGAATGTTAGAAGCCAAGAAATCAAACGTGCCAATTAATTTATCATATGGGAAAGGTGAAATATCAGATATGTTAATCGACAATAATGAATATCGGCGATTGGTAGGATGCTTACTTTACATATCAGTCAATACTAGACCTGATATTTCAGTTAGTGTAGCAATAATGGCACAAAAGGTTACCGCTCCTACCCAAGAAGATTGGGTTGAATTAAAAAGGATTTTAAGATATCTTAAAGGAACTATTGATTTATCTTTGGTTCTTGGAGTTACGGACAGCAAAAACGGTCTTATGGGTTTTGCAGATGCCAATTGGGCAGAAGATATTGCACTGAAAAAACGCAAATCAACATCAGGCTATATATTTAAATACTTTGGCGGAATAATTAGTTGGTGCAGTAAAAGACAGACGTGTGTTGCTAAATCAAGCATATAAGCCGAATATATGGCCCTCTCAGAAGCAAATAGTGAAGCTATATGGATTCGACGTTTACTAAAGGATTTCAAACAACCAGAAAAAGAGGCAACTTTAATTTTTGAAAATAATCAAAGTTGTTTGAAATTTATTAAAGAAGAAAAAATATCAAACCGTTCAAAGCACATTGATGTACATGTCTATTTTGTAAAGGCTCATGTCGATAAAGGAACAATCAAATTAGTATATTTCGTATAACGGAAGAAATGGTAGCCGATATGTTAACTAAACCATTGTCAGCCCATAGAATTATACAATTAAGAAAATTATGCAATTTGTCCAATGAGGAGGAGTGTTAAAAATAATATAAGCTGCATTAGACCAAATTGTCAAATTGTTTTTTTTATGTTGTCAAAATAAATAATGCAATCAGTGTAATGAATTAATGTAGCTAAGGATTGGTGGATTTCCAACATCATTAATATGATATAGTAGATCTCGAAGGAAGAGAAGATGCTCAGTTCCTGGAAATTAGCGCTGATTTCTCCGATTCACAAGAAAGGCGATAAAACTGAGGGCGGTGTTGCATATGTCACAAAAAACATGTTATTAAATCATGACGTAATACAAGAACACTTAACTACTATAACCACAAGCTAATATAATCCCAGTACCTCAAGAACATCAGAACATTGTAGTACTCAGTTATTAGTTCAAATAAATACATAATAAATATTTTTAGTTTTATTTGTCTAACAACACAACATGCGGAAACTATAGAGGGATTGCATTATTGCTTATACAGAGGAAGTGATCGGTGAATATCAATGTGATTTCAAAAAGGGTAGATCGGAAACGGACCAATTATTTGTTCTAAGAGAGATTCAAGGAATTAGTCATGAATTCGGATTGGAAACACACTTGATATTCCTTGATTTTAAACAAGCGTACGTCAGTATTGGAAGGAAAGAGTTATGATGGAAATGGGAATTCCCAAAAAATTAGTAAAATTGGTCAAAATGACACTCAATTGCACTGAAAACTAAGTAAGAATTAACGGTGAGCTGACTGAGAGTTTTGGAGTAGAAGTAAGACTGAGGCAAGGAAACCCGCTGTCGTCAATATTGTTTAATATTGCTTTGGAAAATGCAATACAAAAAGCAGGATTAAACAAAAGCGGTACAATCCTCAGACGAAGACACCAATGCCTGGCTTTTGCGGACGACTTCACGATTATGACACGCACAAAGAAGGTTCTACAGGAAACTACGCAGAAATTACTGGAAGCGGCTAAGAGAATTGGATTAGAAGTAAACGAAAATAAGACAAAATACATGATATGGAACGATAAGAAGTTTGAGGAGAAGAAATCCATAAAAGTATAACACAGTGGGAAATAAAACCTCAATGTTTGAAGAAACCTGTACCTTTACGTACTTGGGAACGGTAATAAAAAGGAGAAAATAAATGTAAATGGACAATGGTTAATAAGGTGAAATCAGGAGCTAGCCGAGTTATATGGACAACCGAGCATAGTTGGATTAGTGAAGGCACAAAGGTTGCGATGGTTGGGACACCTGGCAAGGAAAAACGAAGACAGAACGCCAAAGGACATTTGGAATATTAAGTTCGGAGGCACAAAACGAAGAGGTAGACCAAGAAACCGTTGGAAAAATGAAGTGCAGGAAGACCTAAATGATATTAGGTTAGAAAATTGGAAGGAATATACGCTTGTGACAGGAATGAATGGAACACGATGACAAATAAAGCCAAGGGTCTACTAACAAGGCCTGTAGTGCTAATATTAGTATATTATCTGTAATATACTATTAACGTGTACCTACCCACTCGGTACGTTGTGTATACATCAATAGTTCATTGCTATGTAAATGAATCATTACTGCATAGGTAGTAATAAATTAATGCCCAATTTCTTTTTATTAAATTATTTTTATGTTTTTAATTATTTTGTTAAATTGATGGTAACATTGCAATTTCTGAATGAAAAATGGGACATCTGTTCTTCAGCAGAACGGTTCAGTGATGGTAAAATATCTATTTTCTTTCTATTTTCTTTCTATTTTCTTTCTATTTAATCTATCTATATAAAAATTTCTATTTTCAAAGTATTGATTATATTTTATATATGAGGGGTTAAAATGGACCCTCTTTCACATTAAAATCAATTATCATAAAATTTCATTGACCATTACATATCTTATCTTGGCGTTGTTTAATTAGATAATTTGAAAATTTACGGCGTGAGAAAAATCTACCCTATCTTTTTTTCACGCTTTGAATGACCTAAACAGGTGGTTGGATAATTCAAAACAATAATACCACTTATTACATAAATATGTTAATATCTTTTTTTTCAATAAAGTATTGATTATATCTTATCTATAAGGGGTAAAATCAACCCTACAATTATAGCAACCATAAAATTTTATTGACCATTACATATATTAACAGTGACAGTAATACATATATTAACAGTGATATATTAACAGTGTAACAGTTAACAGTGGAAGACTGTTAAGAGTCCATACTTACTTTTTATTTGTGCAGTGAAAGCACAACTTAACGAACCTCTGCATATCTTGAACGAAATAAATTTTTGTTATCAATTTTTTTTTGAATAATAATTTTTCAAAGAAGCTTCAAATATGAAATAAATTTTTGTTATTTATTTTTGAAATTTAAAATAAACAAATGAATTACATAAATTTGTAAATGAGACTCCGCCTAACGATACGCTCTTTCCCGAATATAACAATTTCCGCAAAATCCGCAAATATACGCGATATCACTTTAAGAATCTGTTTATGCAAACCTCCTAGAAGTAAAATTCGTACGTCCAACTTCTTCTTTCGAACTGCTTTCTGATTATCTCTCGTTCATCAGCTTTCCCCTTTGAAATGGATGTGGTCACCTCGTTCTCCACCACGTGAAATTGAAAACACGTCCAAATATTTTCAAAATAATTTCTATTGCCACTTCCAAAAATAATTACCAAACACTATCCAAAACTCTTCGAAATCAAAATTTATTCTTCTTATGCCGAAATGTAATTTTATTTTCTAATGGTTGGGTTCTTAATTGATGAAACCCACCACGTAAACAACTCGATTGGACTCAAGTTCGTGTTCCAATGTTGGACTCTTAGTCCAAACTTGAACCTCCTTGAAACGTGTCGAGAGACCAACCTTCCCCGACGACGCTCAAAGATCGACTAAATATTTTCAAATTGTTTCTTTCAGGCGTTTCCAAGGAATTCAATTATCTTTTCAGATTCACATTTTTACTTTCCCCATACGTATACGTATGTATTAAGGAAAGTATTGTAATCCACTCAAAAATTGAAATTTTTGCATTAAAATGTTCCTTATCATGTCTTGATAAGTTTTTGATGAATTTTAGTTGGATGTTCGTCTGTATGTCTGTCTGTATGTGGTTACGAGAAATAGTATCAATTGCACAGGTTAAACCGCGCAACCAAATGTCAAAAAATTTGCCATAAATGTACATCATAGTTAAACTTAGAGGCCAGCTGAAAATGGTGAAAATTTGTTGAAAATTGCGGAAATGATAAAGAAAATAAAAAAAGTTCACGTGTCAATTACTTTTGGACCACCATTTGTGATATCCAAATTATTTAATAGTGCCGTGTCGCATCTCTTTCTAAAGCACGTATATCGAGTTAGACCACAGAACATATTATTTACAATAGAAGGGAAACTCCCATGTTAAAATTGAAAATCAGCTTTCAGCGCCGCCACACCGCATGGTCGCCAAGTAAAATAGTTCAGGAACCAATAATAGATGGCATTCTATAGAATCAGAATACCAAAATCGCTTAATAAATTAATTTAATTTCAAGTTATTATTTTATAACCACTAATGTTTTACGAATTCATACAATAATGAATCCACAAAACATTAATAATTTCCAACTAACAATATTTAATAAAAATCTTTAAAAAATATATAAAAATTTAATATAATCTTATTGTTTACATTAATTTAACTTTTACATTGTATTGTTTTTCCCAAGACAAAATGATTTGAAGCATTTAATGTTCAAAAATAATAACATTTTTGTTAAAGAAACGACGATCAAATTTTTCATGATTTTCTTATGTCCACTAATTACAATTATTTACTTAAACACCTTCAACACAACCACATATGAACAGAAAAAAACAACTTATAAATTTATAGGTTATTTTGAATTCCAGTAGGCGTGTTTTAAAGTAGATTTCAGAATAACGCCATCTATCCGTGTGGTCGTCTAATAAATTATACTATTTCACTTTCTCCCACCAAGCTTCAACACCCTGAGTTAGACGGAATACGAGTCGCGTATTTTTTCGAAAATTAAAAAATTTTCGGAAATTAATTCAAGTTTGACGTTTATGAAATTTTGACATGTTTTCGGATTTTGCACCCCGTGTCCTGCGTAGCGCGATTTTTGAGCCCCGCAGATGCGACCTGTCGTTTCCTTGGGGTCTTGCACATCGAACGGTACATTTCAAGAAGGTGGCGAACGAAAATTTACTCTCTAATTATGTGTGCAAAGAAGTAAATCTGCACCTTTAATAAAACTGGTTTTCAAATTTTTCAAATTTTGACTTTTTGATTCGACTGTAGCTTCCTCTAGGTGTTTCTCCTCGAATGGTACCCAGAAAGAGGAGGTTGAAAGATAATTTTTAATACCCAAATTGAATGGGGAAAGTTATCCAATTTTTTTTATTTACTTCCGGTTTTCTCAACCTTCGATTCCATTATTTTTATTAAATTATGTTTGTCGCGCACACGCACTTTCGATCCACGTTTATCAACCACATGGTTTTATCAAAATTTCAAATGTTTAATATTTTAACCTCAAAAATGCGACATGTGTCAAATTCTGACATTGACATTAAATTATAATCTTCTTTGAAACAAAACTGAATTAAATTATTTGACTTCAACTAATGACATCTGCATTCGTTTTTGTTAAGTATTATTTGAACACTGCAATATATTATCTTGGTGTAATAATAATAGAAATGTTTAAAAAATCCCCAATATAATGTTTATTTTATTATCAATAATGCTGATCAAATTATCACCCCTATAGTTTCTAAACTATATATGGCACACGATTTTTATAGATTTACATGAGTTCGTCTAGACCTCTAGAAATCACAACTCGTATAAACAACATAGTACATACGAAAAATTTAGTGCAAAATGGGTGTCCAAACTTTGAAACGGACTGCTGAAACAGTTCAACCTAGTAAGTTTAATTAAAACAAATTACTTTTTTCTTAAATACACTGGATTAGGGTTAGGTTAGTGTACTTAGGAATTGACCTAGGGATACTAACCTAATCCTCAACCAGTATCTATTTTTTATGTTGTAATTTATCATTTGTATTAATTTTTTTACGTTATTTTATTATTATTATTATTCTTTTTTCAGATAACACTAAAACAGTAAAACCTACAATGCCATCCGCAAAGATTATTTATGAAAGCAAATATGCTTTAAATAAATCTGAAACAAAGTTCATAGCTATTGGGATGGATATCGAAAAGTGGAAGCCGATGCTGAGGATCATCGGATCGAATGGAATCTGCATTCTATTATGTAGTGAAGATTGGGAAACCTTAACAAATGATATCAATACTGCAAAGATTGATACATTTTTAACAAATTTGTCTGATTTAGTCAATGATAGATTGTAGTAAGATATGTATGCAACATGTGTATTAATTGGACGTAGTTATGCAAAAAGGAACCATCCGCCAAACGTGAGTTTTGAGATGTTGAAGCTTAAAGTTTAAGGGTTATAATTAAATCGGTTGATAAAATTATGAATATTTTAATTTTGTTTAAACAAAACATAATGATGATATTTGTGTTACCAGAAAAATTTTAAAAAATTTGTTTATTGTACCACTAAAATTTTGAAAAATGTTGTTTGGTTCCCTTTTGCGTTTTAAAATTTGAATCAAAATAAAACTAACACATATAATAATATTCTATATAATATTTATTTAAAAATTATTTATTATATTATTATGTACATATACACAAAATATTATAAAAACAATAATAATATAAAAATATATACAGGGTGGCCGTTTGAAAACGAAACGGAACGGATTATGGCTAGCAGAATTTTTTTTCTAGAAATGCAAAATCACGTCAATTTTATCATCGAAGGGGACAACTTTTCCGACTAATGTCACTCCCGTATTGTTTCATCCCTTCGCGCTGCGATGACAACCCCAAAAATGTTAATAGGGATGATATGGCAAGTAACACCTCATTTAAAAGGTCTTGCTTCCCTGAATTCAGTGCAATAATTTTTTTTAAAGTTTTATCAATTATTCAACAAAAAAATTGAAGCTCCAGAAATGCGAAATAAATACTATATTTCAAGACATTTAAGAATAAAAAAGTGAAAAACGCTTGGAAAGGTTCATTTTAATTTCAAGGGGGCTACATTTACTGCTATTCATAAACATTGACAGTTCAACCCTTTTAAGGTTAAGAGCAAACCACCCTTGGAATTTTAAATGAAAAAATGGGTCTGATAAAAATATCAGTTTAATCAAATTAGATGAGTAGATTAACTATGAGAGTTCTACATCAATTTCTTATGGGAATTAACATGGGAAGATTTTAACTGCACTTACTTCCGGTCTCTGACGTCACAGCATTGTTTTAAGTATTTCACCAACATTTAATGTTGGTTTTAATGACGTCACAACGTATAGAACAATGGGGGTTTGGTTTGACATCCTATTCTATAACAATAGGCATTGTTTCCAATCAATTGTTTAAGCATTTCGAAGACAATTACTTCCGGTTTGCTGAAGGTAGGTTCCTATTGTTCACAGGGAGACGCTTAGGCCTTTTTGGCAACGGGGTGTGGTTTAGGCCCTTTTGGCAGGGGTCGTGGCTTATGCCCTTTTGGTAGCGGGGTGTGGTTTAGGCCCTTTTGGCAGGGGTCGTGGCTTATGCCCTTTTGGCAATAGGATGTGGCTTAGGCCCTTTTGGCAATGGGTGTGGTTTAGGCCCTTTTGGCAATGGGTGAGGCTTAGGTCCTTTTGGCAACGGGGTGTGGTTTAGGCCCTTTTGGCAGGTGTCGTGACTTAGGCCCTTTTGGTAGCGTGTACTCTGATATAGTCTTAGTAACAGCGGCACCACAGGTGCGGCATCCCAGTCGAGGGGGATTGACTTCAGGCATACAATCCAACAGTTATGCCCTAACTTATATGAACAGGTCTGTTTATAGTTATCCTAACATGCCCTAAATATGAACAGGTCTGTTCATATTTAGGGCATGTCACCCCGCGCGACACGAAAGTAATGCCTCACGGCGGATTCTCGTGATCGATAAGTCGGGGAGTAGGGGGGAGGTTTTAGTCAGTGAAAGTCTGACACTACCATCGCTGATGGCGATGGTGTCTCGTACGAGATTTCCTCCTCCCTGCTTATGCTAAAAAAAAAGGTTGTCCTAGGCTGGTCTTAGGGTAACTACCTAGTGTAACTTTTTTTTTGAGAGCGTCGGGAGTGGGGAAATCTTCAAAAGACACCACCCAGATGTATTGGGTGGTAGTGTCGGATTTTTACCGACTAAAACCCCACTCCTTAGAGATGTCGGGAATCGCTAAGCATTTCTTCCGAATACGCTCTTGCTTCTGACTGTCTTCGCCATTTCGGGACTTTGCTCTTCAAGTTTGCATCTCGTGCACCACCCTAACGTCAAGTCACTTGTCAAGATAGTGTGTCCGCCCAATGAGAACCAGAGCGGCCTGGCCCTGGGTAACTTAAGGTTACCCTAGGTTGTTCTTAGGGTAACTAACCTAAGGTAACTGAAGGTTACCCTAAGTTACTCTACGTTAGTTACCCTAACCGAATCCGAACCATACTGGATGCCCTCTTGCCCGCTCACAACACACAAGAGTGGGAGCGCCAGGACCCGACTGCATTCCCGCAGAAGCTCTCAAGAGAATCGTCGAGAGCCACCCCACACCAATCCTGGAAGTATTAAACAGATGTGCCCAGCTTGGCGACTTCCCGAACATCTACAAGAGGGCTAAGCTGGTGATACTAAGAAAGTGGCAGAAGCCTCTCGAGCTCCCCTCTTCGTACAGACCGATATGCCTACTCAACACAACGGCAAGGCTGTACGAGAAATTGCTACTCCATAGACTACAGGGGGAGCTAACACTAAACGAGAGGCAATATGGTTCCCGGAAGGGCAGGTCCACGATAGATGCCCTCAAGCACATCGTAGAGAAGGCCAGAAAAGCTCGAGCAGGCACGTGGCGTACAACGAGGATGGTGGCGCTGGTCACGCTGGACATTAAGAACGCATTCAACTCCGCAGGATGGAAGCACATCATTGATGCACTATCAAAAAAAAGTATAACACCAGGTCTTTTGAATATTTTGAAGAGCTACCTGACTGCGAGGTCACTAATAGTTGAAGAAGATCTGTTGAACATCGTGATGGAAGTGACCAGCGGGGTCCCACAAGGATCCGTAGTGGGGCGGACCCTCTGGAACGCCATGTACAACGGCATTTTCGAAATCGAGCTGCCAGAAGGCGTTGAACTGGTGGGCTTCGCTGACGACATCACCATCATTGTCGTCGCGAAAACCATCGAAGAGCTGGAAGAAAAACTGAACGAAGCGATCCGGATCATTCAAAGATGGGTCGACGAAAAGGGCCTCGCACTTGTTCCCGACAAGTGCGAACTTCTGATGGTTACCGGAAGAAGAAGTATCCCTCAGCCGACCATTATGGTGAATCAAAACCAGGTGATCCCCAGCAGTAGCATCACGATCCTCGGAGTGACGATCGACAAGAGTCTGACGTTCGCACCACACATCAGCAGAGTGGTGACTAAGGCGGATAAGAGCTGTACCGCCTTAGCGAGACTCATGCCGAACATCCAGGGCCCGAACACCACCAAACGTAGGGTCCTGTCGTCGGTCGTTCACTCCATAATCCTGTACGGGGCGCCCATATGGTCGGATGCGATGAGAGTCGCCAAATATAGGAGCACCCTTCTGAAGGTCCAGAGGAAGATGGCCCTCAGAATCAATTGCGCCTACCGCACCGTATCCGAGAGCGCGGTTATGGTACTTGCGGGAATCCCGCCAATAGACCTACTCGTGGCGGAGAGAGCAGCAAACTACACCTCGGCTGTTCAGAGGGCAACAAACAGAGAAAACCTTATGACGCAATGGCAGAGCCGATGGGAGGAGTCCGCCACGGGACAGTGGACTCCCACCTTGATACCCAATGTGGCGGACTGGATTCGGAGGAGGCATGGTGAGCTCTGCTACCATCTAACGCAGGCTCTAACAGGGCACAAGTGCTTCAACCATTATCTAGCAAGAATAGGGAAAGTAACATCACCCACATGCACGTACTGCAACGGAGCACCCGACACGGTGGAGCACACAATCTTTGTATGCCCAGAATGGGCCGAACTTCGAGCGGCCCTAGAAGCGGAGGGGCCCTTCACTCCGCAGAACGCCGTTGCCTCCATGCTGGCCTCCGAAGAAAGGTGGAACGAGGTGCAGAGTGTGGTCGTCGCGATCATCTCGAAGAAGGAAGACGATGAGAGAAAGAGTCAAACTGTCCTCAACGTATGAAGAGAAAAGTCCCGAAAGGGTGAAGGCAAACGAAGAACAGAAGAACCAAGTTCGATTCCGGGCGCATAGCGAAGACTGATTCCGCGTGCACTCGTGAACGGTGCGTTCTAACATCCAGGGAGGGGGTTTTTAGTCAATAAGAGTCTGACATATGGGTCTGAGGAATCCATGAAGATTTTCCCCCTTCCTTCGCACAAACCAAAAAAAAAAAAGGTTAGTTACCCTAGTGTAACACTTCCAATTGTTCCGGTTATGATGACTGCACGTGTCACGGGTGTACGTGATGGAATGCAATTGTCACACTTTCAGTTGTTTATGTATTATATTAATTGAACGCGTGTAATTAAAAATTAGTCCCGAAAATTTTTAAAAAAGTCTGGTTTTTTTCTTCTTAATTTAGGAAAAGTCTCTGTCTTAGTGACCGGAAAGTGTCTCCAAAAACCCGTGATTTTTTAATAAAACACCTGAAGTCTTTGTTTTTATTTCCCGCGTTGTCGCATGGCACGTCTGACCTCTTCGAGGACCGGATAGCGACTAGGGTAACCTAGGGTAACTTATGAAAAGCCCTCTGTATTTAACATGGGTATTATAATAAAATATATTCAAGACACTGATAATACTATCACAGTAGAATCTCCAGAACCGTCTTATGGAAGACTAAACAAGTCGTATTTATTTGAAAATACATCCTCCGACATTAATCCTAATGAAAAAAGGGTATACAAAAGAATAATTAATTCACATATGATTGAAAATAATCAAGAAAGTACATTCGCCTACGACAGTCCTAATGTCAAAAGGGTGTATAAAAAGATATTAAAATCATCGATATTTGAAAATAACCAAGAAAATTTAAAACCCCATATATACCGCAGTCCTGATGTAGAAAAAGAATATATAAATAAACACGAAAGTAAGATTTTCATCTCTGATAATGAATTACATCGGTTCATAAAGGGTTCTGTTAAAAGACGATGTTTCACATGTTACCAGATGAAAGCTGTGCTTTATGATAAATCGGAGGCTAATAGAACCACCGCAAAGTATCTATGGATTTGCAAAGCTTGTAATAAAACGTTTTGCATAAACTGTTTTAAAGAAGCGCACAATACGCCATAATAATACTAAGTTACTCTACCTATGGTAGCTCTTCAATAAATTTGTACGCATTTATTATATCATATTAAATAAGTGATTTATATATATATATTTTTTTTCTTTTTCATTACTTCTTTATCATCCATTACCAATTAATAATATCGAGTGTAGTGCTCTTTCTCAACTCTCTTATTAGAATGGTCGTTGGTTCTCGAAAATGGTTACATGAAGACAATAAAAAACTGACGAATAATAGAACAATTTATTTTTAACCTGAACACAAAGAAACAATTTATAAAAACAGGACTCACACAAATCTTGCTGAGCAGCACGGTTACTTGGACACTTTCTTCTAATTTCTTTTCACAAACTCCTCGGCTAATTTCCACCTCCACACCAACTCTTGGACTCTCAAAATATCACTCTGCACTCGACTTGCCTTTTGGCTCTCAAATTCAGACCGCTACACAATTTGCCACTTGGCTATCATAAATTAGACTGCCTCACAACTTGCCACTTGGCTATCAAAAATTAGGCTCACTAGTCCTGCCTTTTATTTATCAACAACATCTCCTTGGTATTTTTTTATTTTCCTTTTTTTTTAAATAAATAAAGATTAGAATAATTTTGCTTTTTTTGTAATGCTGCTTGCTTGTGCTGTACTGCCCAGCTGCATTTGTGTGAGTCGCTAAACAACAAAAAAGTTAAAAATACAAACATTAAAATTTAAATAACAATGAACTAAATTACTGGAACAACAAACTTAAACTAAACAATACAACAAACTTAACTAACGAACAAACTTAACACTAATAAAAACAATTTTGAAAAACGAACAAGAGTCCTGCTTTTATTGTTCTTCAGTTTGCAAAGTCAGTTCTTTATTTCTAAATTACGCAACTCATTTTTCATTTCTTTATCAGAACACAACACGAGTTATTATCGGGGGGGGGGGGGTTTGGTCAGGTCTAATTAACATGGCTTCTGATGCAAGCACTTTCTCAAAACCTTAGTCCGTATGAAAAAAGGTATAATGATTTTACAAAAGTAGATTATGCACTGGCGTATGATGACTATCTATCGATTAAAAAAAAAAACAGTTTTAAATAAACAATTCTGCGAATTGTTGTTGGATTTTAACAATTCGGTCAAAGTCAAATATTTGTGCACCGATGTTTCAAGCAAACATGATAATTGAGGAATTTTGTCGATTACTTCAAAATTTGCAATAGTATTATACCCTATGACGTCAATTTTTGCACTTTTTTTTTTCGAAGTCAATTCCTTACAAATATCGATACTAAATAATTTAGTATCTTCTATTAAATTTTGATGTTGATCCTTACTTCTGGAATATAATTTCAAATCGTTCATGTAAAGTAAATGAGTTACGATGCAGTCATTTCGAAAAATTGTGTTTAATCCTGTCTCGGAATCATTTAATAATGCCTACAAGGGGATTCATTGCTAAACAACCCCATAATGGGCTTCATGAATTACCTTGAAAAATTCCACGTTTAATTTTTGATTGAATCCAAACTAGTTCCATCAGTCATAATTGATATTATTATTTAGCGAGTTTCGTTATAGCAATCCATACGCCATTTCTTTATACATCTTGGGGTAACTTCTAAGTTCAACTGTCTATTATGCATGAAATAATTATAATTATCAATATTGAGCTATAAGACACGAAATAAAACACAAGTTTAAACGAGCTTTCGAAAAATGATTTTATTTTTCGAAAGCTCGTTTTATTTCGTGTCTTATAGCTCAATATTGATAATTATAATTATATTATTTTCAAGAGCTAATAATTTAATTAATATTATGCATGACTTGACCTGCAACTTGTCCCCACGTTTATTTACAAGACCGTGATGGTTCTGAAAAAATAAGAAAACAAATATTTTAAAATTATTATTTTTTCTTAACTTTATGAAATACTAATAATAATAATAATTTATTATTATTAATAATAATAGTAGCTACTGTATGTGAGAACTGAAATAAAATAATAATAATAATGTTTACAATGCAGTTATCTAAAAAAAATTTTTTTTACCACCGAAAGAAAAAATTAGAAAATACGATTCAAAGCTACTATTTTAAAACATTTGTTACGGTCCTGAATTTCTAGGCGAATTTTTCTAGTTTTTTACTTTAATTTATATTAAATTTGCATAGGGAGCATTGCAGTATTAATTTTAATTTATTTTATAAACACATTTTTCCCAGTTATCTGCTTGCAGATAATTTACACATTAGATTTCGTTTTATATAAAAAATATAAAAAAATATAATTAGTGTCGCCATCTACTTTTGGGAGTCGATTGGGATACACATAAATTTGTATAGCGTTGGGCATCTTTAAGTTTTATTATCTTTGCTTTAGGTCAGTAACCTTCCAAAATGAGGCTACTTGATCTTTTATAACTTACAAGGAGGGGACTCCACGTGCGGGTCACGGAATTTAAAACCCTATTGGGGAAGAAAAGTACTTAGTAATAACAAACTCTAGGCCAAGCGGTAGGACCCACTTCTCAAAAATAAGAAAGTTTTTGAAAAAATTTTTAATTAATTTTCTTCATATAGCTGCTCGGTTGCATCAATTAACAAGTACCGGCGATGGATGCGACGTAGACTCGCTCGACTAGCACCCGGTAGGTCTAGGTTTCAATTCCAGCAGGAGTAAATTTTTTTAAAGTTTTTTTTTGTTGTTTGTTTGATTTGTTAATTTACCTACAAAATGATTGAATTAAGACGCTATTATTTTAAATTATTAAACACTGATTTATATTATTCAGGAGTAATACCTGGCATACTCCATGGTAAGCATGCCTCTGCAGTCATGCAGTTATAAAAACGAAAAATTTAACAAGTAGGTGATAACCAGTGTTTAATAATTTAAAATAATAGCGTCATAATTCAATCATTTTGTAGGTAAATTAACAAATCAAACAAAGAACAAAAAAAACTTTAAAAAAATTTACTCTTGCTGGAATTGAAACCTAGACCTTCCGGGTGCTAGTCGAGCGAGTCTACGTCGCATCCATCGCCGTTACTTGTTAATTGATGCAACCGAGCAGCTATATGAAGAAAATTAATTAAAAATTTTTTCAAAAACTTTCTTATTTTTGAGAAGTGGGTCCTACCACTTGGCCTAGAGTTTGTTATTACTAAGTACTTTTCTCCCCCAATAGGGTTTTAAATTCCGTGACCCGCACGTGGAGTCCCCACCTTGTTAGTTCAAATTTTTATAGACAAAATTCCAATTATACCAGACCAAAACATGATTCGAGTAACCACCGGAAACTGCTCAACGATACAACCTTCTTCCACGATATAAACAATGCAGAGGTGACCCACACAACAATTAGCTAAATCACATGCTGTCCTAGAAAAGTTTGACCAAACGTCAATGTTATATTTACAAAAATGTGCAAGTAATTATTAAAATTTTAGGTATGCGAAGTACCACAAGATGTATCGAATGATGTAAAATTGCAAATTTTAAGTTTTTCCTAATTGCTCACGACCACTAAATAGTGTTGTAGGCCAGTAACACTGCAATAAACTCTTCGGGTGCTGGAAAAACACAGTTTATAAACTCAATTATGAATAAGTAGGTGCATATGGACATTTTAGGAGAAAAATTTGTGGAGTGTGCCGTTTAATTAGATTTTGGGAATAATTGCAAATTCCAACAAGACCGAGATCCTAAACATACATTTGAAATTTTGAATGAATGGACACTTGATAATGTACCCAAACAATTAAATTTGTCACCTCCAAGTCCCACATGAACCCAGTCGAAAATCTATGAAAAAAATTGAAACTCAAAATTCAAAAGCACGACATAACAAATAAAAATATGTTGAAAAGTATAATAAAAGAAGAATGGAACAAGATTGGTGATAATATTACTAAAAACTTAATTGAATCCATGCCTAGACGTTTGAAAACCATTGGGAAAGCTAAAAATTTTTTTTTAAATATTAAAAAAGGTATTGCCCGATATACAACTTCAATTTTATTAAACCGTATGTAAACTTTTTTGTAGTATTTTTATGTTTTATTTTCTTTTATTGCCTAATTAACCAAAAATTAAATAAAATTCGGTTTCAATGTTATCTATAAATACTGTTCTTTATAAAATATAAAAATTCCAAAACAAAACATTAGAAAAACAGATGTAATAAAATACATTTTTCGATAAAATGATGCCGTATGTAGACTTTTGTGTATGACTGTATGTATAGTTAAGCCATCTATTTAAATAACTCTTCGTACAAATGATAAATCGTGACCTTAATGGAAAACCTAATATTTACAATTCAATATGTTTCTGCATAATTTTAGTTTCTAGATGTAAATGCATTTTCTCAATTTTTCTTGCTTGTTTTTTAATATTATCTTCAAGTAATAATATTCCATCATTCTTCATACCTGCACTTCTTTCTTTTTCTTTATGTCCCTGTTCATTGATGGCAACTTCAACTTGCAAATGTCTTAATTTTAACAATCTGCTTTCATAATGCAATAATTCAATTCGAAGCGATTCCAACTCTTCAACATTAAAATTACTTTCCAACGCAATTTTCCATAAACCTTGAACCTTGGGTTCCACAAATTCCTTACTATTTGGACCTTGAGCTGACAACCGGTGTAAACGATCATAGCCATCTCGTAAACCACGGTGTTTTTCCCTTAATAAATTTGCTTTATCTAAATAATCCTTTTTATTAGATAATTCTTCATTATTTAAGGAATTAAAACGCTCCAATTTTTCATCAATTGAATCTAAATTTAAAAAGAAATGTATATTATATATCTTTGATTATATTTAATATTTTTTATAAAAACACAACAGGGTTGCCAGGCGTTCGGATTTTTGTGGAAATGTTATAATTTAAAAACTCGAACTTTAACTGCCGATTATGAAAAATGAATTGGAACAGTCACCAAAAATTTTTTGAATTTAAAAATTAGAAAATCTTTGTTTTGCTTACATGAAAATAAGTTACAACAGAAATTTTATAGGAGAGTAAAAAAGCTGCTTCATTATTGATTTAAATTGGATTAGTTTTGTTAACTTAGGTGTAAGAACAACACCATCCTATATTAATCTAAATAAACATTAAATATGGTTTCCTCCTGTCTAACAACCCTAATACAAAGCTTACTTTCATCTTCCACATTAGGACTTTCTTTGGCCTCTTTTAAAATGGCATAATACTCATCAATTTTATCTTGGTGATGATTAAATTCGTCTTTCAGTGCTTGTAATTCTTGCAAAGAAAATCCAGCATTTTCTGCCTTAAACCACAATTTATTTAATTTCTTATCTTTAAATAAACTTTTATTAATATGTTTATCAGAAGAGCTCTCATCCTCGTAATGTTTATTAGATGGTGGAATTTCGGAAAAATGCTGTAACAATCCATACATTTCCATAATTTTTATTAATTTCTTGCGCAACTCAGCTTCTTTTAGGCCTTCTTTATCTTTTCCTTCTGCTTTTAAATGTTTCAGTGTTATTTCATCTTTATCGTGTATTTTAAGTTCTCCAAATAACGACTTTAATTTTGATTCCGATAACCGCTGTAAAAAAATAATGACAATATTAGTTAATCAATTGATAATTTAAACACTATTTACCTACAATTTGTGCTTTAGTCCATAATTTATTTAATTTTGCCATACGGAAAGGTGTATCCAAAGTGTTTAAAGAAATAATAGGTTCTTCTTTTACTATATCTTCATTAACAGCAGCAGAATATTTATTATGGCATTCTACAGTATTGAAAAAATATAATAAGCTTATTATTACTAGTAGCTTTATTTTATATTTTGTCACAAAAAAATTCATTTTCAATAATTGCTTTTGCAACGCTTTTTGGTGTCTTCTAAGTAGCCGAGACAACCTACGCGAAAAACAACGAAATACAGTTAACATAACCTAACTCGCTATTTTAATTTTGATACTAACTTGCCATGGGCGCCGGCAGAATTATTTTCAGGGAGGTGCATCTGCATCTACACACTATATTATTATGCTATTAATTAATAGTAATAAGTAAGTAGGTATTTTTTAAGATGTAGTCATATTTGGAAAAACAAATCATTGCTATTTGAAATGGACAATCATATTAGAAATGGCATAGATAATATTATAAATGTTCAATTGAAAGATAATGATTTGTTGCAACTTGCTAGTCTTCTCATTGAGTTTGGCGGAATAGGTATTCGTCGTGTTTCGGACGTAGCTTTACCCGGCTTCCTGTCTTCGTTTCATAGTAGCTTTGATCTCATCGGTAAAATTCTTTCTCCGACACTTCACAATGTCTTTGAGATCAGCTACATGGATGAAGCTGTGAAGGCTTGGCGAACATTATGTCCAGGTTTGGACTTACCTACTTCCCAGAATTTACAGAGTAGTTGGGATAACTCAAATACGAAAAACAACTTTGAAAATAATATATTAGAGAAACGCTCCGAAATTGGTCGTGCCAGGATTTTAGCACAACATCGCAATTTGAAGCTGGAGCAAGAATTCAGGCATTTCCATCTTCAAATCTAGGTACTCTCTTAGACAAGAACGTAATTCGCATCTGTCTTGCTTTAAGAAGAGGTGCCAAGATTTGCAGTGGCGGTCCGTGTGTAAATAATTTGGGTAGACTGGGGGGCACCAGATGGACCACCACTAAAATTTACCTTCATTATAATTTAATGAAATATCGGTGTTGGTCATTAAAATTATTTTTTAACAAAAAGTTCAATACGTCGTTTATTTCCATTGATGAAAATAACTTTAAAAAAAGTACAATAAAACAATAAAAGCAGAAGTATAAATACCTCGAAGTTGTAATAGCAAATACGTAAAGCATATACTTTATACTATTATAACATACTGCAGAAACTTCGAAGAGATTAGACTCAACGGTCAGTTTTTCACTGTATGCAATTTGCATTCCTACGCGCATGTATTGATAGCATTTAGCATGTAAAGGCGCGCTCTTACGAGTCAAGTTTAGTTGACCAATTTTAGTTGATCAACAAAAGTTGAATACAACTTGAATCAGTTTTTGTTCACACATTTCAATATAAACTGATCAATAGTTTCAATTCCCATTCCACTCTTTTTTGATTTCCAAACCAATGAATGTTTTTTTTATACATTGTTCGAATAGTCTTAATTTTGTTCTTCAGATCAGCAACAATAAGACCATCGATTTCGATTTCCTTGATAATAGAACTTAAAGCATTTTCTCGTGCAAATCTATTTTTTTATATAAATCTGTTAGGTGGTTCCAAAGACAATCATTCTTATGCTATAGATCCAAACATTTTATTGTCTTACTTTCAGACAACTTGAGGCTAATTTTTTTTATAATATTATTTTATAATATAAAAAACAAGCACGTACGCTAGTTGCAAGCGACAAAAGTTGACTGCATAGTTCACACATGGTTCACACGTTTCAAGATAAGTTTCAACTTGAAAGCAAATCATAACTTGAACAACAAAAATTTGACTCAGTCAAACTTTTCTTGAACAACTAAAAAGTTGATCAACTCTATTGAAATAGAGGTTCTCATTAGTTTTCATTCAACTTTTGTTGATTAACTAAAATCATGCATTTGGAGTTCAGTCTGTAGTAAGAACGTCTCTTGCAACTCGCACCCGAGCAGTCATTATCTTATCACATCACTATTAAATTTCAACCGTAGATGTTATCAAAAGCTTTTCTTTAATAATAACTATTTAAAAATATAATATGTAATTAAGAAATTAAAACACCAGATAATTTTTGCAATACGAATTTTTATTAATTATGATTTTTAGTAAAACATTTTTTTCTCATTTGGCTGATTTTTTTTAGGGAGACGCAGTCTCAAAGGCTTCCCTGACGGGCCGCCACTGGCTTTCAATCACATACACCCATACACAGAATTGAACGTACACCCCATAATAGCAATGTAACTTGTGCCTTTTGAAGACATGTTTTCTTATATAAAAATCGCTTCTACAGCAAAACTTATTAAACATTTTATATTACACTGAATCATTATTTGTTTTTTATACCTTGACAACGAAATATATTAAGTATGCTATAATACCCTAGGGCGTATAAATCATAATGCCAGCTTATTATGCCCTCTCATCGCAATTATATACACAAGTCACGGCAAACCAGGAAATTTAGCAAATTTAAATTCAAAATTTATAAATTTTCTGAAATTCAAATGCAGTGTAATATAAAACGTTGTATGCAACATTGTCATAATGCCCTTGATACATAAATAACTATTTTGTTGAAAATTTCATTTTCTTCATTTTTGTTTATATACATTTTTCTATTTTGTTGCACTGTTTCCGAGCTACAGTGACTTAAAAAAAAACCTCTATCAAAATTTTAATAAAACACCCATAAGAGCAATGTTAATTTTATTAAAATTTTCACATAGGTTTTTTTAAATCACTCTATCACGGAAACGGTGCGACAAAATAGAAAAATGTATATAAACAAAAATGAAGACAATGAAATTTTCAACAAAAAATATTTAATAAGTTTTGCTGTAAAAGCTATTTTTATAAGAGAAAACATGTCTTTAAAAGACACGAGTTACATTACTATCATAGGGGTGTAAGTTCAATTCTGTGTATGGGTGTATGTATGTTGTGAGTGCACTGGGAATCCACGGCCTGTCGTGTCAGAAAAGTGCAGGTCGAATCTCGAAACACAACGGCCTCAATAACATCAAAAACAGGTCTCTAACGTCTTGTAACATTCCAGCTCTGTTGGAGCCACCGGGATTGTCACGTGACGACGGGAAGCGTCCGGACGGGATGACTTTAGCGCCGCGGGAAAGCACTTGTGTGGGATGCCACATGCGTCGACACGCTAGGTGCATATCACATTTAAGCATCTTCTAGGTCGTCAGGAGCAGCAGCATTAACTACTCAAAATTTGAAAGTTAAAAAGTATGCTGGTCTGCGTGACCACTTTGAATTTTTAGGCTTTGCGGTGGAGACGCTTGGTGCATGGTCATCGGACTCAAAGGATTTTTCTGATGAGATTGGCAAAAATCCAAACTGTTTTTAATAAATTGAAATAGTAAATAAACATTTTCATTTAGTTGAATGCATGAATAAATTCCTTGAAAATTTGTAAGATGTAGATAGTATGAATAAGTACGATCCAAAGTTTCCTTTTGTCATTTGAAGAGGGTGGACAAAAGAAATAAAATATAACCAAAAATAGTACCTATAAAGCTATTACAATAGCTGTCAATTATTACAATTACAAGCAAATTACAATAAACTTTAAATAATTTATATTTGTGAACAAAAAATTTATATTTTTAATATAAAATCATTGATGTAAATAAACCTAAAAATAAAATATAATCTACAACACAAAAAATGATAAATATGAAAATTGAATAATCAGTTGGCAAATAATATAGCTGTTAGTTGTTATATGTAATTATAATACGGTATAGTTATTAACATCTGAAAATATTTTACTAATAGCTATTTATTATACAAGTGTCTTATAAAGCAATTAAGTTACGAAAGAAATGTTTAGCAACGAGAGCTTGCTCGAGTGGCTAATTTTTCGTGAGTAACTTATTTGCTGTTAAGGCACGTGTGCAATACAAAGCTTTATCCAATATCTCGTAATAATAGTTTAAAATGTAATTAAAAGTTTTGACATTTGACGTTTTAAAATGTCAGATTTAAATTATGAAAACAAGTATAAAGTAGGTGTACTCATAATTTACATAAGTCACTAGTGTTTTATAGACCCCATAAGATATGTAAAATCGGAATTATTATGCCTTCATAAGACAGAGGTGTTGGATAAATACATTAATTACACTGGTCTTGTTGCCCTGGAGTTTTTATTAATTTTTCAAAGATTTTATGTAAAAAACACTAAGGCGGGTAGCAATATTTGAAAACCAATAATTTCCAACAAGTTATTTTGACAGTTTACAATAAATTTGGTTAACAATGAACGCAAACACTTATTCTGTAGAAGAACAAGTTTTTATCGTAAAATTATATTACAGTGGTAGTTGTATTACAAAAACAATTGCAATAAAATTCAATCAAGGCAACTAAAATTATTTTTAAAATCTCTTTTTTTGCATTTTATTAGTGAGTTTTTACCAGTACAGTAGAAACTCCATAATTCGACATAAACGGGACCCATTTCCTGTCCAAACATAGAATTTGTCGAATAGAGAATTGAAATAAATATCTTTATTATGATATAAACATATCATGTTATTCTTGATTATACGATAAGAATTTATTTACACTATGCTTTACCCAGCAAACTTGATGATGTAATTTAAATATACAAATTTTGTAAAAAGAATTATTTTGCAAAAATGTTATTAGATACTTGCACAATATAAACTTTATAATTATTTTATATTTTACGAATAAATTTTATAGATTAAATGACAAAATAGTGATGACGCGCATTACCAAAATAACATAACTATTATACGATTAAAATGTAAATATTTTACTTTTAATATTTTCGAATAACCTCTTTGTCAAATTTAAATTATCCTTTATTTTAGCATTGAAAATGACGTTATTTTGCTATTATCATGTAAGCATTATAACATAGGTAATCAATCTGTCTGCCTACGTGCTGAACTGCAGTCGTGGATTTTGATAAGCTCACAACTTGTGCGTCATAAGCTCATAATTATCTGTCCATTAGCATGAGAAATTCTCGGAATTGTCCAATAATGGAGTGTCGAATGATGGAGTTTCTACTGTAATTAAAAAACAAAATATCAATGCCCGATTGCACCACCTACCCTTAAACCTTAAGCCCCACCTTATTGCATTGCACCACTGAATTAAGCGCCCCTTAACTGTTTACGGACCACCTAAATTTAAGCCTTAGAAATCTACGGCTTAAGGTGTCACTTAACCTAAAATAATACCAAAATTTTGACAAACAGTGGCGTACTAAACTTAAAGCGTAAAAAAATACAAAATATATCGAAAAGGACAATGACTTGTTTGAAAACGATTTAGCAATTTTCTAAATTATTGAACATGGTTTTGCAAAAGGAAACGGTTGTCATGATTTTAACAGAAATTGAGTTACAATTAGAATATTCATATGAAATTAATTATTATGTTAATATAATGCCAATATATAATAATTATGTTAATAATTAATAATGCTATTTCTCCTATAAATCGACTTTTCCTTACATTACAATTTTATGCAATAACCAATAAGAACCCACTTGTTGGTAACATGCGATTTTAGTGTATTGACTGCTTGCCGAAAAGTTTCAGAAGCGATTGCAGGTTTATATGAACATTAAATGAAAATTTCAACTTGAAATAAAGAAAGTTATACAAGCGCAGAGAAATTTTTCCCATATTGCAGTGTTTCCCCAACTCAACCAATATTTTGCGGCTTTGTAAAGGAAATTAATTTTAAAGTAAAACAAAATTTTAATGCAATGTTTTATTATTGTAATTTTTAAATTACCAAAATTAGTTTCAAAAAATTTAAAAATAAAGTTTTTTTTTAAAGTTGAGTCGAGCTCCCTCTCCCATTTTCATTTTCCAATTTCAATCTGGACGCAGTCCAGCTTTAGTTTCTCTATAACGAATTACTCTTGTCGATAGTTGTGAAGCATCGCTATGGAACTTGCAACTGGTCTTCTCCGTCAGTCCAAGTTTTGCTAAATTGACCCAGCAATCTGAGTTTGAAGTTTACTGTGTAAATGGAGTTGCCAGAGATAAAATCTTCCTAATTTAGTTATTCGTTTTGTAATTCAAATTCTAAAATACAAAAATTAGTACATTACACAAAATTATATTTGTTGGAAAAATTAACAAAATAAAATGTGTCATAATAACAAACTTACTGTGCATACGGTTGAAAAAGTAAACCTTGTGCAAGTAGATTTCTAAAGTTTCAGATTTTTGTCCGCTTTTTTTCGATTCTGAACCACGGCACGCTGTCAGTTTCTTCTGTAGTTAATCGTAAACTCGCAGTACGAAGATGTTCATCCGATAGTATATGCATCAGTCTTTGTGAGTATACCTATAACCGTCTTTGGGTGTACTACAACAAAAAATCAATGTTGTCCATGTTAAGCACACTGACATCACACTCGGTTATATTTTACACTCTTACGATCAGAAATTTTCTTCAGAACTTCTGTGTTTGAAAAAAGATTCACTTCTTTAAACGCGTTTTTGCATCCTTGATATCGCTTATGTGTTCATTCTACAAAACTAAATTATATTTGAATTATATTTATAAATAAATGCACTAATATTTTTCACAAAAAATGAAAAGTAATAATAATATTTTTATTTTAGAATCCATAGGTACTATAATAAAATGTACTTACTTTCCTAAATTTATCCATAATGTAAAACTGGAAGTTTAAATTTCGAATTTTTAAATTTAATCACGATAATAAAACAAAATTGAGGTTACAAAACTAATTGACACTTGCAGTTTATAACCATACAAACACAAATATAACCAAAGTTACTATACAAATGCAGTGTTGCTACATTGTGGCTACGTTTATGTAAAGCTTAACTAAACCAAAGAGTATGTATACATACTCTTTGACTAAACCGAAGATTAAAAGGGTGGTGCAATGGAAACTAAATTAAGCTCCCACTTAAAATTAAGGGACGCTTAGGTAAGGGTCATATTTAAGAGTAGGTGGTGCAATCGGGCACAAGTGTTAGGTATCTTTAGAAGCGGAATAAAAATCTCTTTAAATTGATACCATTTTCATTCTTATCTGTTGTGATGGGAAGCAGGAATTAAAGAAAAATCAATTTCCTATGTTCAGATGTTCGACCGGTCACCCTGCATATATTTTATCGATGGAAAACAGTAAGATTTTTCAATTATTAATTTTTCTAATATGTAACACAATAAATTAATGTATTCAGTAAAATATAATTATAATATATCTCGAAATAATTTCATGAAAACAACACGGTGAAACTTTTTAATCACTAGAAAAGAGCGGTAAAATGCACTTGCAAAGTTTCAAAATAGTAGCGCGAGAGAGAGAAAACATACAAAAAGCGGCAATCAAAGCAGCATCACTGACCAGCGCGGCACGTGCGCATTACGCAGGGTTCTTCTTTATGCACCAAAATACTTGAATATATTTATGCGCTTATAATATGCACTAAAATTGATAAAAGAAGATAAAAATATGAATTGATATGCGAACTAAAAAATATTATTTCTTCGAATTTTTATAGGTAAAGTTTTTAAAATAAGTATGTAGTGACAGGTCTTGAGTTTGAATTTCGCGACTCCATGTTTTCAAATCTCAAATCCTCAGCACCAAATACCTAGCCGCACGCTCATGATCGTCAAATCCAACACCCATACGTGCATACAGAGCCCGATTAAGGGGAGGGTTAAAGGGGCTTCAGCCTCAGGCCTTCAATTTTCTAGGGGCGTCAAAAAAATTAAACAACAAAATTTAAATCACTAAAGTTTACATCTACACAAAATTTTACATTTGATCTAAGCACGGTTGACCTTCAAAAATCAAAAATTTTCGTCTGCGGCGCATTTTATTAAAACGTGCAAGACCAAGGGGCCTCCAAAAAGAGTTAGCCCCTGGCCTCGCATATCCTTATCCGGCTCTGCGTGCATACGTCGAATATGATCAACATAAGAGTTGAGATCTTATTTCTTTTCACGAGATCGACTTAACCTTTGCTAAATATTTAGTATGTCGTAATTTGTCGACATAAACAATTAGCAAACAGCTTAATATAATATGCAAATAAATTAATATCCCCCTTTAACTCAAAAGACATAATAAAACACAGAATGAGATATATTTTTGTATTTATTAGTAAATAAAAAAAATGAAAAAAAATTACACGGAAAATTGGAACAACAGCCAAATCGATAATTCTAGTCAATATTCATTAATATCATTAACAATTAAATACAATGCTATACATTTATATTACATATTGGTAGTTTTCTGTAATATTTCATTGATATCCTAAACTGATTTTGTTAAGGTGATATATGATCAGCTGTTCGCGACATTGGTTTTGAATAGCAAATAATTTCTACAATTTACATTTTTATGCTTTCAAATTTCGTACGGAAGTATAAAACAATAAACACTATTCAGGGGCAAGGTCCTTTTGAAAATATCTGATGTTGACCCCACATAACTTCCTTTTCCTTGTAATTTTTATAATAATTGTACGAGAATCTCGTTAATCCATTTATGCGCGTCACGGACAATCGCAACCAAAAATTAGAGGTGCACAATTAGATGCTATAAGTGTCTTAAATCTAAAATTTCAACTTTCTGCGACCTACCGTATTTGAGTTATGCGACATACAGACTTCTGTACGTACGTACGTACAGACGTCACAACGAAAATAGTCAAAATGGATCCAGGGAAGGTCAAAACGGATATTTCCCTCATAATCTGGAAATCGAAAAAAATTGGGATTACAATATTTCCTTGTTTTACAAGGAAGAAAAAATTGCGAACTAGGAATACATACCTTGAACGACAGAAGAACATTCCTAACAACAAAATACTATAGTAAAACATTGGAAAAAACTACAACTCAAGTGTATAGAAAAATAACAGATAACAGTCAACTACAATACTACAAAAAAAATCCACGCTTATCTAAACCAATAGCAGCAAAAATGAAAACAATTCTACAGCAATATAATATTCCATATGCCATATTAGACAACGTAATTCCTGCAAAAATTATAAATACTCCTTTTTGGTCTCAACAACAAATAAACATAAATTTTGAATTAAACGAACTTAAGAAAAATACTACCTTACCGATTATTTTAATCAAATGACCTACGAAATAATCAGTAAAAATTATGAAAATTCCATCCAAATATACACCGACGGATCAAAAACCAAAAACTCCACATCTTGTTCAGTAAAATTCAACACATCCCAAGCAATAGGATATAAATTACTTGAAGTGAACTCAATCTTCAGCGCAGAAGCAATAGCCATCAAATTAGCTATAGACGAAATTCTGCAAACACAAAATGGCTGTAGACTAAAGTATCCCATAATTGGCGACCCGTACAGTGTACTGAAAGCAATGGACAACCCACACACTAATGAGGCAATCATACATCAAATTCGAGAAAATATTTTTATGTTGCAGAACTCAGGCACCCTAGTCGAGTTTCTTTGGGTTCCATCCCATGTGGGAATTCGGGGCAACGAGGAAGCAGATGTTGCCGCAGCAGATGCACATCTAAATCAACAAATCTTACCTATCACAACCAGCCGAGATATCCAACATCTAATCAAAGAAAGTATTAAAAAACAAACAGAGACTACTTGGAATACCCTGCAACACAATAAATTAAGAAAAGTTAAAAATCAACACGCGGAATGGCAAACATCGAACAGATGCAAAAGACTTGAAGAGATAATTCTAACCCGACTTAGAACAGGCCATTCCAAAATTACCCATGCACACCTATTAACAAAAGATCAACCCCCGAAATGTGAGATATGCAAAGTAAATATAACAACAAGGCATCTCTTGGTAGAATGTCAACAATATGAAGAGAAGCGAAAACGGGCTGGCCTTGGAAACGAAATTAGTGACATTTTAGCAGACAACGAAGAGACGATAAAAAAATTGATGAAATTTATAATGGACTGTGAATTAAATCGAAAAATACTATAAACTACCCTAACAAATACCTATAATATATAATAACATGTAAACATGCGTAATGACCATGGCAGTTAAAAACGCTTTAATATCTTAAAAAAAAAAAAAATTATTTTGAAAATGTACTATATTTTCGAATTTGCAATTTATATCTCTACAGATTTAAAGGTCATTTATATTACATAAATACAATTATACATAGTATTAAGAAAAAAAATCAAGAAAAAATACCTATTAACAAGAAAAATTTAAGAAAACTAAAAAAAATCACAATAATTTATGTAAAAAAAGTCTCCGTACGATGATGCATATAAATTCTTTTTTTGTTTATAGAAATCTAATAAGCCGCCTCCTGCAAAAAATTGCAACGTTTTATAATTCATTACAATGATATATTAAATTATACATTTAGTTTCTTTACATTGTTACTTTAGTTAGTGCGTTTTAAAAGAAAAATTAATTATGGTTAAGGGGGCCGTCACGATCGTGGGCGGTAGATCTTCGTAAAAATTCATTTGTAAAGTAGCGATACGTAGTGAGTAGAGGCGAAACTATTAATCCTCAATTATTATGCTATTTAGATACAACTCGACTTTGATACTATATTAAATATTATGCATCTAAGATATGCATTTTTTAACCGATTCACAAACTCGCAAATAATAATTTTTTGAGTGCTGCCGTATTTATAAACAATTTGCTACATAACGTATATTTTAAACCAAATTATTTAATATTCAATCTCTAAAAATCAATTTTAGGGAATTGAATTAAATTAATTAATAAATGAGAACCCATTTTATCAAATATTTTTAAACAGAAATTATATTTATTATAAAAATTTACTATAAGTAAATAATTTATAATTGAAAAAGAAACATATTATTTCTTATCAAAGCGTAGAGCAGTGATTACTACCTTGAAAGGACGTATTCGTAATCAGCTAAAAAAATACAAGCTGAGTTATTATTACAGAGGGGCTATAAATAGATCTCACGATTATTTCTTTCAAATTCTGAATTGGAATATTTGGTTAGATCAGTGGTTCCCAAACTTATTTATGTCACGCCTCCCTTCTACCAGAAAAAATTATCAGCGCCCCTCTTCAAAAAAAGTACTTTTCCACAAAACGAAACTTTTCAATTTTTCAAAACAAGGAAAGGGAGTTTAGGGAAAGTATTGAGTTCCAACCGTGTTAAAAATAAAATGAAAATTTTATTTCAACTACATACACAAGTGGCCCGCGCCTCCCTTTGCAGGTCTCTGCGCCCCCCATGGGGCGCAAGCTCTCCACTTTGAAAACCACTGGGTTAGATTGTTAGATAATGTTACTAAAATTAATTAAATTTTATAAAGAATGTAAGCTCCCCAAATAATTTTAAATAGGAGAGAAAAGAATTTAAAATGAAGAGATCCTCCTTCAATAGTAGTAGAACAAAATCAGAAAAAATCCAATATAGCAAATAATTACAGTGGCTCATAGTAAAATCCGGACACCCCTATGCTAACAATGTAAATTGCAGGTTTTCAAGTCTTTTTTATCATATAAAATACAGCAATACTCATTAAATATTTTTTGTTGCAAATTTCATTGCCTTCGTTTTTGTTTATATAGTACACTTTTTTATTCCGTTGCACCGTTTTTGCGTTACAGTAATTTAAAAAAGACTCTGTAAAATGCAAAATATATTTTCGTATGTATCTCAGAAGCGGTACAACGAAAGAGAAAAATTAATAAACAACTTTTTTTATAAAAAAATGTCATTCTCTAAATTTTGTCGCACCGTTCCTGAGATGCAGACGAAAAATTTTTTTTGCATTTTACACAATGGCGGTGATATAAATAAGCGAGTGTAAGCAATGCTTAGGGGCCCGGGACAATAAAGGGTAGTAAATCCTAAAAAAGAGATTTTTAAATAATATCCGAAATTCAAAATTAATTCATTGTCTTTTTGGAGGCCTACCTAATTTTGGCGTAGGTATATCTCCCTGCCCTTCTACCTAAAATCCAAAATTCAGAGGAGTGCACTGGAGGGTATTCCATACCCCCCAAACCCCCCGAATTACACCAATTATTTTGTGACTTAAATAATATGTTTAGACTTTTATTCACTGACGAGCAAAATTAAAATTACTTTTCAACTTAGCAGGGAAATCAGTTTTTACCGATTCTAAAGCTTTAAACATATTATTTAAGTCACAAAACAATTGGTGTAATCCCCAGTACACTCTTCTGGATTTTGGATTTTAGGTAGGAGGGCAGGGAGATGTCCCTACGCGCACTTAGGCCACTAAATCGGGCTCATTGCAGTGACGGTGATACACTGTAAAAAAAATGTTTGTAAATTTACATAGAAAATCATTGGCAAATTTGTGACCTATGATAATCTATGTAAATATACATAAGGATGTAATTTTACATACCCAAGTAATATCTGTATGTGGAAAATCATGCTTACAGAACAAGCTCAATTTGTCTTAGAAAATAAGTACCTAGGTACATACATTATCATACTTATAAGATTTAGTAGAAAAAACCCTTGGCTAACAGTTTCATTAATTTGATAATGAAAGTAATTATTTTCTAAGACAATTGTGCTTGTTTTGTAAAATCATAATTTTTGACATACAGTGTTATGCTTCTGAGGTATAGGTGTGTACTCATATGGGAACTGTAAAAATACTAGTTATATCATTGTGATTTCACAAAATTTTTGTAAATTTACAGAACAGAAATTAATTTAACATTATCTAAACCAGTAAATTTACATTGGTCTATTATTTTTACACAAATTTTTTAATTTTACACGAACGTTACCGTAATTATTTATTTACATAGATTTTCAACGTTAATTTTACAATAAAAATCATTGTAGTTTTCCATACATTTTTAACAGTGTATCAATAAGCAAATGTATAAGCAAAGCTTAGGGGCTTGGAACCATAAAGGGTAGTAAATCCCAAAAAGGAGATTTTTAAATAACATATGCAATTCAAAATTAATACATTTTTTTTTTAGGGGCCCGCTTTTTTATATTTGCTTACGGGCCCTAGCTACTCTTGCACCGCCACTGATTTTACAAAGTCATTTTTAAATCACTGGAACTTGAAAACGGTGCGACGGAATAAAAAAATATATACATACTATAAACCAATACGAAGGCAATGAAATTTTCAACAAATTGTTTGATAAGTTTACTGTCTACAAAATTGTTTATGTTATATAATTTTTTTCTTTCAAATTTTTGTGTGAAATATACCTACATACAGTGATTAACGAAAATATTTGAACTCTCCAATGTTAACAACACAAATTGCACACTTTGAAATGGTTTTTTGACGTAAAAATCGCTTTTACAGCAAAACTTTTTAAACATTTTTTGTTAAAAATTTCATTGTCTTCAATTTTGTAAATATACATTTTTTAATTTTGTCGCCCCGTTTTTAACTGACAGCAACTTAAACGAGACTTAAACAAGAGAAACACAAAAAAATATCGTCATTTATATCTCGAAAACAGTGCGATAAAATTGAAATATGTATATGAACAAAAATTTAGGGAATAAAATTTATAAGAAAAAATGTTTCTTAAATTTTCTAGTTTGTTGTGTCGTTTCTGAGATACAAACGAAAATATTTTTTGTATTTTACAGAGTCTTTTCTAAATCACTGTAATTCGAAAACTGTGCGATGGAATTGAAAAATGTACATAAATAATGATAAAAGCAATAAAACTTTCTACAAAAAATGTTTAAATAGTATTGCTGTAAAAGCGAATTTTTTATGTATGACAAAAAATGTCTTCAAAAAGTTTAATTTACATTGCTTATATTTACTATGTATTGCCTATTGAGCTTTTTCACATCAAAATAGTTCAGTAATGCCGTCAAGTTCAGAGAAGAATTAAAATTTATTTTCTCTTTTATATTATTTAGTATCATAGCGTATTTAATATTATAAAAATAGTATACGGTTGACCTTTGATAACGTACCGACTAAATGCTGACCGTCTACCCACGTATATACAGTAGAATCCGCTTAATGTGATCTCGGCTAATGTTATCAGTCGGTAATTGTGATCATTTTGACTGGGAACCGGCCGCTTTAATCAGTTTACATACAAAAACCACCGGATAATGTGATCAAAAAGCCGCTTACTATTATCACTTTCAAGGAATTTTCAAGGAATTTCCAACGCAATAATCTCTCTTTCTAAGTATCTTTTTCTGATTTGTCATTGAAATTTTATATCTAGACAAAACACGTCACTCGTTTAAATTTCTATACTATACAAAATGAGGTTTCCCGTTTCATGCTGCGTATCTATTTTCATTTTGCAAATGTGCACTTTGCTTTATGCATTTTAATTTAAGTTTAGTTTATTCTTGCTTATCTTACGATGCCGACGAAAAAACGAAACGATCTCTCGGTGAAACAGAAGGTAGAAATGATCGAAAAGTATACGATAAACTGCCAAAAATGGGACAAAGAAATGCCACCGCGCAATTGAAAATTTCTCAATCTCTCAATTTGCTAATTATGAAAATTTTATTAACAAATTTCTCACTTGTAACAAGCAATCAACGTTGGACTATTTTCTTTTATGAATGTAAAGTAATGTAATGTACAACTAATGTGTAATAATTATGTACATAATGTATAATAATTAACTATGTAATAAAATCACTGTAAATTAAGATTCTCTAATTTTTCGTTTCTAAAATTTGTTTTTTTATAAATTTCTCTTATTGTTATCCGTCGGTTAATGTTATCGAAATGTTCTGGTCCCAAAGTGATCACATTAAGCGGATTCTACTGTATTATGTTCATTATATTACCTACTAGTACATGATAAGAATTACTCTCATCATAGGTATTTCATCATTCTATTATTATGCACTTAGCAAAGTTTGAAACCTCGCCGGTAGCGTTTAACCCACAGCGCCATTGCTGAGAAAATAGACAAACTATTATTCAATAAAATTTAAGTTTTTTTCTTTTAATACGGCAGATTTCTTTCAAATATTTCAAGTTGATTCGCCATAACAAGAAATATTGTACTATCAATTTGTATTTGCTTACGTTTCTACAAAAATGCATATAATGCTACCAATTTTTTTTTCAAGTTAGATGGAACATTTGTGCTGGATGTCACCTACTTCTTATACTTCTATTTATTCAAGTAAAGTTTATAAAAATTATTATATGGCTACTTTTGCTGTTCGAAAAAGTGTAAATTTAACAGCAAAATTTTTAATATTTGTTATTACGTTCTAATCGTAAAAAAAAACAGCTAGGGTCCGAGAGACAACTTTTAGCTTTTAAATGGATTCAAAATTGGTTCCTAAAAGTTTGTACTTTTTCTTCCTAAGCAAATACGATGACACCATGTTGTTCATTTATTTAGCATAGGCGTGACGGCAACCTTAAAGAAATTTCCATTAAAGTGCGGCAACAAATTATTAATTTGTACTGCAAAGGTAAATCAATGGGCGAGATCGGGAAAACTGTCGGCAAATCCAAGTCAAGTGTCCAATACATAATTAAAAATTATGGAAACACGGGTTCCTTGTATAATAAGCCTCGATCTGGACGCCCCAAGATACTAACAAGGAGATGACCCTTAGGGGCATTTTTGTAAATTTTGCCACTTATGGTGCTGGAAGGTCAGCATTCCAATAACAATTTCCCAAAGTTGTAGAGAGAGATGGCCAGAAATTTTCGAGAAAATCGAGTTTTAAAATATTCACAATGAGGTATAAGCACTAGAAATATAGGAGTTGGCAATAAGGAGCGTGGGGTAGATGTAAGAGAGTGAGGACTAGTAAACTGTAGGTCGCTAGTTCGATTCCCGACGGCTGTAACTTTTTTTTTTTTTTAATTTTAATTTACTCCAATACGTAAAAATTGATCGAATTTATGCTTCTTGACTAACAATATTAAGATAAATTAAAAACAAAATTATAATTTTTAATTTTAAAATTATTATTAAAATTATGGTTTGCTTCTAAACTGTGCGATGACAGGGACATTTTTGAAAATTTTAACAAAGTTTGTTTTCCGATAGACATATTGAAAATAAAATGCTCCTGCAATAATGCGTCATTTGTGCAGTGTGCAAGGTGCCGCGTAACATTTTGTTTCCCTTGCTTTGATGACGGATACCATTCGGGCACCTGCGAAACCCCGACTGTGGAGTGAAAAGTTGCGACACCTTGTATAATTTATTATTTAACTATAAATTATTGTATTGTTTATAAATAAAAGACACATGAATACCTTATACCCGACGTTCTTTATTTTTGTACCAAAATTGAATTTATCTTAATATTGTTAGTCAAGAAGCATAAATTCGATCAATTTTTACGTATTGGAGTAAATTAAAATTAAAAAAAAAAAGTTACAGCCGTCGGGAATCGAACTAGCGACCTACAGTTTACTAGACCTCACTCTCTTACATCTACGCCACGCTCCTTATTGCCAACTCCTATATTTCTAGTGCTTATACCTCGCTGTAAATGTTTTAAAACTCGATTTTCTCGAAAACTTCTGGCCATCTCTCTCTACAACTTTGGAAATTGTTATTGGAATGTTGACCTTCCAGCACCATAAGTGGCAAAATTTACAAAAATGCCCCTAAGTGGTCATCTCCTTGTAAGTGAAGTTACGAACCGCGCTATTTTACGCGAAGTGAAGAAAAATCCAAGAAAAAGTGCTACAAAAATTGGGGATGAAGTACGTAATAGATTTAATATTAGTGTTTCTGACCAGACAATAAGAAATGTGCTTAAGAAAAACAATTATAAGTGCCATGTTGCTAGACGCAAACCTCTAATATCGAAAGTGAATAAAAATAAAAGACTAAAGTTTGCATTAAAACACAGAAACAAAGACATGGAGTTCTGGAAACGGGTGATTTTTACAGACGAAAGTAAATTTAATATATTCGGTTCGGATGGAAAAGAAAAAGTATGGAGAAAGCCAAACGAAGGACTCAATATTAAAAATGTTATTCCTACAGTAAAGCATGGTGCAGGAAGTGTTCTGGTTTGGGGGCCTATGGCAGCGTCGGGTGTGGGAAAATTACATTTTATTGATTCGATAATGGACAAGTGGGTATATTTAAATATTTTACACACTAATTTAAAAGATAGTGTTACCAAATTAAGCCTTCCAAACAATTTTATCTTTCAACAAGATCAAGACCCAAAGCATACTTCCATGATTGTTAAAGAATGGCTACTTTATCACGTGCCCAAACAACTACATTCGCCCCCGCAAAGCCCCGACTTAAATCCAATAGAACACTTGTGGGATGAATTAAAACGTAGAATCCGCAAACACGATATTACTAACAAAAATAGTCTTAAAAAAATATTACAAGAAGAATGGGACAAAATTGGATCCGATGTCACAAAAAACTTAGTAGAATCAATGCCTAGACGTTTGGAAGCAGTCATTCAAGCTAAAGGCTATTGTACAAAATATTAAATATTTATTAAAAACTTTCAGGGGCCTTTTCATAATCACCGCACGGAGACTTTTTTTACTTTAATTATTTTCATTTTTTTTAGTTTGCCCAAATTTTTCTTGTTAATAAGCATTTTTTGTTAATTTTTTTTCTTAATATTTTGTACAATTATATATATTTACAAATTATCGAATTTCATAATCAAATCAATAGTAAAAAACAGAGTAATTGTAATTTAAATTGCTAATTCGGCATCGTACGGAGACTTTTTTGAGTCACTTTGTTTCTAATTGTTTGGATTGTAGAATGGCTTCATCTTCCCGTTTCACGTAAAGATTTTCATTCACAAATTAATTTAAGTATTGTGTATGGTTTTCCTCTCTGCTAACGTAGTTTCTTTTGTGTGAAGACCCATTTTATTAAAAACACTACTAAATTAAATTTTTCTGATGAAATATTGTATCCGTTAGATTAACAACCACTATAAAACGTACAAATTGAATAAATGAAACTGAATCTGCAGTTTTGCATCATGGAAATTTTATAGTTGTAGTAGGTGTACGTTCAATTTTGTGTGCACATTTTATGCAGTAAGCATGAATTTCTTAGAAATTGATAAAGAAAATGCAATTTATATACATTTTTTTCAAAGTAGTATCTCATTAGAAATATTAGTAAGTCTTATTTATAACATATAATTTAAATTAACTTTAATATTACTAAATTATAGGCAAATAATTATAATTTTTTGAAGTGTAGGTTCAATTTTGTGTATAGCTGTATACGCGATAGCTGCTAACCTACAGCATTTATAATTTTATAAGAAAGGTGTTGGGTGCTATTAATGTTTGTTGTGGATCCTATAAAGGTAAGAAAATATTGATAATTTCAGTTGTAATTAATAAAGATTTTGATCGTTCAAAACATAATTTATTAAGTATAATTATGTTTGTACCTAAGGAATTATTTATTTATCATCACTTATCAGTTATCACGTATTAGTACATTCAATTCTTTCCACTAGTAAGATCGTAAAACATTATTTAAAATAGGTACATGACTATTCACGTCCATATTCAAAAATATACTCTTAAAGGTAATGGGTTATTGGTTATTGTGCATAAATAAAAATGACAATTTCAAATTAATCGGAAATATTTTGTAGGTACTACATAAATTAATAATAATTATGTTTTATGGGTTTGTGAATTTCTTTAATATGTAATACATTTTCGATGGGCTCAGGTGCTGGGCTCATAATTTAACCAACGGTGCTTTAAATTTATTTTTACAAGTCATAATACCTATTATGCAAAATTATTATTAATTAAATTATTAGCTCTTGAAAATAATATAGTTATAATTATCAATATTGAGCTTTTAGAAACGAAATAAAACACAAGTTTAAACGAGCTTTCGAAAAATGACTTTTTCTTTTTCAAGTTTAATATGAATGAAATAAAATTATTTTAATTTATTTTTTTTTAATATAAAATTGTTTGTCTCATGCATATTATTACTGGTAAGCAAATGCTATGTAGTTATCATTATCTAATATTTACATCTTTTGTAAAAAGCATTATGTAAAATTACATCCTTATGTAAATTTACATAGATTATCATAGGTCACAAAGTTGCCAATGATTTTCTATGTAAATTTACATCCAACTAGTATTTTTACAATTCCCATATGTACCCTTATTACTTGGGTATGTAAATTTACATCCTTATGTATATTTACATAGATTATCATAGGTCACAAAGTTGCCAATGATTTTCTAAGTAATTTTACATAATTTTTTTTTACAGCCTATAAAGCAAAGATCTGAAAACGAAATCTTTACTGCTGCCAGTACGTTTATATAAAGTTCGGTGGTGCCAGTACGCTATATGCAAAGTTCCGTGGTGCCACTTAGAAGTGTTATGCGTTTCTGCTAACAGCGCCCTCTGCAGATTATATGGTTCAATTAAAATAGAACTTTTATCGAGGGGTAAACCACGCTTAAAAATTGTGTACACCAGACTTCCTCCCACTTCGGACTTCCCAAACTTCCCCACACTTCCCCGGACTTCCCCAGACTTCCCGGACTTCCTCGAACTTCCCCAGACTTCCCGGACTTCCTCGGACTTCCCCAGACTTCCTCGGACTTCCCGGACTTCCTCGGACTTCCCGGACTACCTCAGACTTCCCCAGACTTCCTCAGACTACCCCGGACTTCCTCATTTACCCCTCGACTTTTATAGATATACAGTCGAAGAGGCACCTTCGTAATATTGCGTACTTATGATGCCCCTACCTTCTAACACCCAAATACGAGCTAAATACAGGTACCACTTCGACCATATACAGTGGCTCCAGAAATTATAAATACACTCCTATGTTAACCATGTTAAACGATCATTTTTCTTACATAAAAATAGATTTTATAGCAAAATGTTTCAAATATATTTTGTTGCAAATTTCATTCCCTTTATTTTTGTTTCTATACATTTTTCTATTTTGTTGCGCCGTTTCTGAGTAACAGCGACTTTAAATATACTCTGTCAAAAATTTAATAAAATTAACATTGCTCTTATGGGAGTTTTATTTAAATTTTTACAGAGTATTTTTAAACTCGCTGTTACTCAGAAACGGCGCGACAAAATAGAAAAATGTATAGAAACAAAAATAAAGGGAATGAAATTTGCAAAAAAAAAATATTTGAAACATTTTGCTATAAAATCGAATTTTATATGAGAAAAAGGATGAGAAAAAAAACTTTTAAAAAACCACGTTTTACTATTGATTTTTCAGTGGACTAAAAATTAGAAAATAAATTTTTTTCAGTGCCTTGCAGACCAGGTTGATATACATACTCAAAATTTACTGTGATTTTCCATGACTAAAAACTAAAAACTAAAAACATCAGCATTGAATCTAAAATTAAAATATTTGACCTAGTTGTTGATAAAACATTATATTCATTTGGAGTTTCAGCATTAAATTTTTCTTCGTCAGTCATAGTTTTTCAAGTCTCGTCTATCGTACATTGTCGCATTCCTAAAATCAGCTTTTCTTACTTTGCTTAGAAGAATTTATTGCTGTTAATTGATTTGCTTAACAGTAATTTCCGTAATTTTTCAACAAATTTTATTTCTGTCCATTCGGGAGAACGTAAGAATAGTTAATGCGAAAATGCGCCCCACGTTTTTAGTCATGGAAAATCACAGTAAATTTTGAGTATGTATATCAACCTGGTCTGCAAGGCACTGAAAAAAATTTATTTTCTAATTTTTAGTCCACTGAAAAATCAATAGTAAAACGTGGTTTTTTAAAAGTTTTTTTTTATAAATATTATTTAACACTTTTTAGTTATTAAATTCTATTGTCAAATTTTGCAATCGATTTTATTAATGTCTTAAATTAAAACAAAAATTTTGCACTGAAGTAGAACTGTTCATTTCTTTATTTAAATTTTACTTAGTTAATTATAATTATAATTAAAATCCGAACTTTTAACGACGTAAAGTACGTTTAGTATGACTCCTGTTAAAGCGACCAACCGCTTTCAACGATGTATTTTCTAAAATCGTCCGATTAAAAGGACGCTCGTCTCAAAACAATTCATAATTTCAAGAGCAAATGCATACATTGCATTATATCGCCGCCCCCACAAATGCCTTACACAAGTAAAATGCCTTCTATGCATTGCTTCTTGTCTGGTGGCGTAATTATTAGCTGATTAGATTACATCCGTCTGCTGACGCCTTTCTTGCTTCATCTATATAATATAAATTACATTGATACTACTAATGTGTACTTAATTTTTTAAAGCGAATTTTTTTTTTTTTTTTCAGTTTAACATGTAAGTAATAATTATTAATCTTTGATAATTATTATAATTTCAGCATTTAAACAAAGTTGCATCATTTTTTTTAACATGAATAATAAATTATTTTCATATATAAAACTTAACATACTTAATTCTGGCTTACATGTTCATTTTCAAGCCACAAAATTGTTAAAGTATTGCATTGTCATCGAAACCCAGCCTAACTGAAAAATTTCAGCTCAATTTCCCTTCGGGAAGTGGTCAAAAAATCAATTGCGAAATTTGACAAACAGAAGGACAAAGAAGATTGTAAGTTAAGTAAAACGTGGTAATAATAATAATAATAAAAGGGTTTAATTTTGTAAATAATTTTGAAATTGTGTGAAGGTTGATAGAATTTTTGTAGAAGGGGCTTTTTGCCGACGTTGGTATCAAGAGCGGACGTATTCCGCCGCGCTTTTGTAAAATTTGAGACATTTTGACCAGTTTTTGGCATATTTTTATGGGTTTATTGAAAATTTTGCGATTTAATTTGTTAATTCAAGAAATAAAGAAAATATTTTGGTGAGCATTTTGAGTAAATTTTGTTTCTGTAATTTTCCAAAGTTGGTGAAGATTTGGTTATTGATTGGATTGAAGAATGGTTAATAAGTTTTAATGGTTTATTAATTAGGATATTAATTAATTGATTTGGATGTTCAAGATCGAAATTATTATAAAATTTGGAAAGTTAAAACTTAGTTCAAGGGAACGTGTGTTTGAAGCGATAGTGTGGTCAGGCGGCTTATCACCACATGAATTTGAAATCTATTTTTCCATTTAGAAAATTTAATATAAAAATTTTGTTAGACGCCAATAATTTAAAATTATTTTATTTGGAGAACCAAAGATATTATTGGAAAATTTTTGGCGCCAGAACGTGGGGCAAAATAAAATATCATTACATCTTTTTGTCGCCAGAACGTGATGGGGTGAACAAGGGAAAGATAAAGCGCATTAGGCACTCGAATGGCATTGTAAATTGGGAATATGGAAGGACAAGGTGAAAACAATACAGAAATTGATCAATTTGATCGATTGTTCAACGCTAGTCAAGAGCAAACAAAAGAACTTAAAAAGCTTAATGATAAAATAGAAGAGCAAAAAAATGATACAAAAGAGCTTAAAGATAGTATTAACAGTTTGACAGGTGAAATGAGGCAAAAGTTTCCTGACGTGCGTGAGGAATTAGTGGGTCTTGGAGGAGAATTGAAAATAACAAATGATGTTGCTGATAAATTAAATTTGAAAAATGTAGATTTGGTGATTGGAAATGAAATGGAAATTATTAATTATTTGGTTGTTTTGGAAAATAAAAATTGGAATTTAAATAACAAAAATTTGGATCTGAAGAAAAAAATGAAAATTTTGAAAATTTAAATGATAAAAATTCAATTAATTTGGAGGAGAATGAAATTTTGGATTTCAAAAATGGAAATGAAATTTTGGACATTAAAAATAAAATTTTGGATCATAAAGTTTAAAATTTGGAAATGGATTATAAAAACAAAGATTCAGTTGTGGAAAAGATGGAGATGGTACGGAAAATAAACAGAAACTGGAGCTAATCAATTTGGAGAAGACAAGGAAGAAGATTTCTGGATTCAAGGATGGACAGGCAGTACTTATTCGAGCAAAGATCTGGAGGATGAAATGGAAGTTTAAATTTTTTATTTCAGTAATGTTTTATGGAAGGAAGCCTCCGTTTTTGCTCGGGATTGTTATATGGAAGTCCATTAGATGGAAGAGGATGCAGAAACAGTTTGAAACACAACATGAGAAGATTTTTTATCACCTTTCTTTCGACGGTGACCAAATAATTGGAGGAGAAAAGCTGTCGTGTTTCAAATGTTAAATTTTGGTGTTTTTTTTGAATTTGTTTGATTGATTTGCAGTGAATTTGTTTATTTTTGTTAATTTTTGTAATTGGGTTTCATTTTGTAAATAATTTTAAAATTTTTGTAATTATTCGCGAAATTGTGTGAAGGTTGGTAGAATTTTTGTAGGAGAAGGGGCTTTTTGCCGACGTTGGTATCGAGAGCGGAGGTATTCCGCCGCGCTCTTGTAAAATTTGAGACATTTTGACCAGTTTTTGGAATATTTTTATGGGTTTATTTAAAATTGTGCGACTTAATTTGTTAATTCAACAAATAAAGAAAATATTTTGGTGAACATTTTTGATAAATTTTGATTCTTCGATTTTTTCAAAGTTGATAAAATTTGGACATTAATGATTGGATTTGATAATTTGGATGATAATTAATTAAATTAAAATTTGGATATCGGAATAATTTGTTTTGGATAAATTAAAATTGGAGGGCATAGTAAATTTGATGTGCTCCTCGCACCTGGGACGATAACGTGCTTGCAATCGCCGCTCCGTTGTAAACGCAAAATTGATTTTAAAGTTATTTTAATTGAATTTCAAATGGAATTTTTTTTATGGATTAATTTTTAGATATTTTGAAAATAAATTGGTGCTGTTAAAAGGCATACAGGAACCGGCTACTGAGCGTCTCTTGTTCACCGACAATTATTGAGCTAGTCTGGGAAATTTTAGAGAGTGGAAAAGGTTTTGTTGGGATTGTATTTTTTTTAAATAAAAAACCACCACAATACAGCACCCATAATTTTTATAATAAAAATTAATGTATATTAACAACACTCGTTGTAATTTAAATTTAAAATTTTTGATTAAAATTTATAACTGCATAGTGCAGCCATTAGATTTGTAGCGAATATTTGAAAAACTATGCATCTCCAATTATGTTTTATACACAAACACAATATAAGTTTTGTATTACGTGTAAATTTTTCACACGTCGTCGAAGTTCATAGCTTACCATAACATTTTTCCTTGTCAATCAACATCCTCTATTTTTAGCATACCTAGTATTGTCGCGCGCAACTTATGTATGCAATTGCATTCTTGCATTTTAAATACCATTACACCCGAAGCTGCATTGGAAACTAAAAAATTTATTTTATCATAAATTTTTATAATAAAATATAAAAGTGTTATTTTGGTGCTCTAAAATACTTAATTTTCAGTGATTTGGTAGTTTCCAGTGAATTTTAAAAACTATAAAACCGATATTTTAGTATTTTAAAAATTATTTGATTTTCAATGTTTTTATTGTTTACGGTGTCTTATAACGAACACGGATTATTTTCGTGTTTTACAGATTTTATTGTGTAAGTATTATAAAGTTTTCAATAATTTTTACTATTTTAGAATCGAAATTTTTCAACATGCCTAAGGACAAGGCTATTAATAAGAAACAAACTAAAAGCATCAAAAATCGATTGAAACATGCTCGTGCTATGTAAATTGTGTTTTTTAGTTTTTAAAAAGTTGCACTGTTAATTATAAATTTTTTTTAGTGCCGTTGAAAAAAAATACAACCAATTATGTAATACATTTCCGACATTTCTGGCTAAACTTAAACTTATAAAGTACCTAACTAAAATAAAATTAAATTACAATTTTGCTTGTACTAAACTTGTACCAAATACTCTAGACTATAATACATTCAACTTCGTGAAAAAACACGAATCCGAACTCTGGCGGCTTGCGTTGAAATGAGTAATGTCAACAAATACGTTTTTTAGGTTAAATCCATAGATAAGAGAGAGTTATAGATAGGCAAGTTGCTATTCTTTTTTTCTCAACGTATTAAGGTTGGTTTATGCAAAACGTCGACGCACGCAACGCACGCACCGCACGCGTCCAAATAAAGTTGAAGCATAGAATTTCAGTAGAAGGGTTTATGGTGCACACGCCGCCAAAAATCAAGAGTGTAAACTAACTGCATAAACGCTCCTACTGAAATTCTATGCTTCAACTTTATTTGGACGCGTGCGGTGCGTGCGTTGCGTGCGTCGACGTTTTGCATAAACCAACCTTTATACCCGCCAATGGTGGTCGGTGTGCCTACTAAAAATGAGATAAAATTCTAGAATTTTATTTGAATTTTTGTTAATTTTGTTCGCAAGGTTTATTTTGCAGATTTAAATTAATATTATACATTAATTAAAATTTTTCTGTTTATAAACTCAAATTACAAAATTATTTCAGTGAATTAATCAATTTATTGTAACTCAAATAAATAAAATTAAAAGATTATTACTTATTAATAAAATATTCCAAAATACTCCAAAATCTGTTATCTTTTTGGAGTGTTCTCTCCTGGTTCCTTCCTAATGACTTGCTCCTCCTGCTTTAAGCATGCTCTGCCCAATAGATCTCATAATTATTGTCTTCCATCTTCCGTCCTTGATGGCCTTTGCGTTTGGACTCTGTGAGTCAAACTATGTCCATGTTAAGTTTGTCTAATTGGCTTCAGATTTCTTGATGTTTATTTAATATAGTAGTAGCATTAGTAGTATTAGGCATTAGCTAATTGACGCGAATTTTACATTTCATCATGCTAGATGGCGCTATGAACGATGTCCGACAAATTGTATGTAAAACTATCAAAGTTGTTCGTATTATAGTATTTGCTTGTACATAAATTATACTTGACATAACCCTAACTAATTTGACGCATATTTTTTGTTAGTTTATTTTCTTGCCAACCGACAACGCTTTTTGATTGGTTGGCAAGTGAAAGTAAATAATAAACTACTTCCCAACTTATTAAAAGTCAGGAATGTATCGATTACTAACCGATTGAGAATACAATATTTCGTTTTAATCTTAAGTTTAACTTCGTGAAGAAGGATTCTAACTTTTATTAAACGAATGAACCTTATTAGCGTCTTTAATTTGGTTTACATATCTATAATCCAATAAAACAGATGAGCAGATTTGACTTTGTTCAAAATATCTCGAACCGTTTCAATGAGATAATTGCGAAAAAATCTTAACTGAAGGACGGGGAAGAGGAAGTTAATCCCCTTTTTCACCAACATTTGTTTAATAGTTTCCTAGTAAAGAATTCTTAGCTTAGGTATTCCATAAAAATAGACCTTAAGAAAATTTGTATTTCACCATCATAAGTGTTCCTTAATTAAGTAGTGGTTCCCTTGCTAAGTATTCCTTACGGAGGACAAATGAACTAATATTGGTATTAGTTCAAATATTTGAATTTATAGGTGAAGGGCTCTATTCTGTAATGTTTTCGTTATCTTAACGATTCGTTGAAAGCAGTAAAGTTTGGTGTACACTCAAAAAAATTTTAAGGTTATAAAATACATTTTTTCTATTTTGCGTCAAAATAAAGTCATTTTAAAACCCAATCGCGCATCAAACAATATTTTGATACGCAATTTTTTGTTTTAAAGGGTTGGCAATTAATTAATTAAAGCAAATTAATGTAATTTAAATTGTCAAATTAATATTGTCAATGTCAAATTAATAACCTATTGTGCGGTATTCTAACCTGTAAATTTATAAAAAAAAGCAACGCGCTAGTTCAGTTGTTGCGTTCATATTAACTACACCCCAAATTAGTAAATACTTTCGTTACCATATTAGTTAAATCGAATTATTGTACGAATTTTCTGACGTCTTCGTTAATCATTACGAATTCGATGAAAATATTTTAATTATTTAAAAACAATTTGTATACATAAATAATTATTATTTTAATTTTCATTACTATTAATAAATAATTTTGCATAAAATATATAAAAATATTAATATTTAAAAAATTTATAGTTTTATTCAAAAGATTTTATACCACTCTGTATTCTTTCGTAAAAAGGTAGTTCAAACGAACTCCGTTACGAATTCGAATTTGAATTCGATTTTACTTATTAAGACTTCTTTACGTAATCAAACTTGACAAAAATTGTTATGAAAACGAAGAAGTTACAGACTGGATTGAAAAACACAAAGTTTAAAATAAAAAAAAGCATGTTTTATCAATTCTGCAACATTAGAATACACAATATCTGTAAACCACACTTTACGAGTTTTTACGAATCGTTATGATAACGAAAACGTTACAGAATAGGGCTGTAAGTTTAATTGTGTTTAAATATCTTGATCTTAGAATAATCTGATGAGCCTTTAATCTATCCGATAAAATAATTTTCTTTAGTATATAAAAGAAAATTGTCAACAAGTTAAACACACTTTTTACATTAATCAATAAACATAAAATGGCAGAAAACCGTAAAAGATGCCCAAATTTTTACTTCAGAAGAAAAATCTAGACTTGTATCGTGCGTAAGAAAAAATCAGGTCTTGCTAAGTAGCAAAACTGATAAGTACACGAACAAATGTACACCAACATTTATGTACACGAACAAGTACTTGGACGGATATAACCAACTCGTTTAATTCTACTAGTACTATGAAAAGAAGTACCTCGGGTAAAAAAATCCTTTCATTCTATTGGTACTATAAAAAGCTAAGCAAGATTTTGCCTACAAAGTTTTCCAAAAAACATAAATTTTTTTAAATAAAAAAAAAAATTTTTTTTAATAAAAAAAAGATTGTACTATACATACAACGTATAATATAATTTAAATTATACAATAATAAAGAGCAAACACTACTTTATAACCTATAATAGAACCACTAAGGAATACCTAACTCTTCAGGGGTCGGAAAATCGGATGCGTAAAGTTAAGGATTTCTTAACGCTCTTAAGGAACTCTTAGCACTTGGTGAAAACCAAATTTGACTTAAGGGTTTCTTATTTCAAAGTTAAGGAACCTTTAAGGTAAGTAATTGTTGGTGAAAACGGGCATAAGTGTTACCTACATTTTTGGATTTGTTTTTGAATATGCTACCTATACTTTTCTAATAAAAAAATAACAAAGAAAACATAGTTTGAATTTGTAAAAGAAATCGTATTTTCTACAATTTTAGAGTTTTCGAAAAATCATTTATTGTAGTTTGAATTATCATTGCAATTATGTGATAAGCACTACAAGTGCCTTTACAGGTTTTAATCTAGTAATATTTTAAGTTCGTACCACGGTGCATAATATAGTAAGGTAATCCTGCTGCACTCTTTACGTGCATTAGAAATGAAATCATAATGTACAACGAGAGAGCATCATAACAAGGTATCTAAACTGTAATAATACGTGCACATTTTAGATCGTCTTACCACGACAAACGTCGCAATTAGTCAGCGCTCTGTCTTTACAACGCTTGCTTGTAGGTACCTTGTGCTCTATCCTTGTGGACGAAATTGTTCCACGTAAACGTTGCTCGTTGGATTACCCTACTATATTATGTACCGTGGTTCGTACCTATGTAACTTACATGTTTTAGCCTGGTACCTTTTTCGACAGCGGTGTAATTTACATATTAAACATCAGCAGCTTAGAAAGAAAGAATATTGAAAACTGACCATCGGTAAGGTGACCATTCGTACTGCTTTTACCAGGACAGTACTGGTTTTAGAACCTTTATCCTGGTTAGTCAAGACAGTTAACCAGGACACAAAAATTTACTGATGTGACTATTGTTCATATGTATCGAATATAAGAAAATAATATGTATCGATGTATCGAAAGAAAGGTGAAAACCTTAAAGAAAAAACAAAAAAGGTCCTCCGTTTTTCCATGTACTGGTTTTACATTTCATAAAAATGGTCACCTTAACCATCGGTGAAAGTTACCACCGTCCCTAGCTTTATATATTATGTGAATGCGATACCGAGAATTCTTGAACACGATATCGAAGAGATGTCATGTCAATATGATTATAAATAGTGTTCGGATTACAATAACTAATACTAGGGGATAAATAAGCACACTTTTGGCCTACGTTAGTTGCAGAAGAACAAAATTCTTGTTGATGATGATGCGTGTATTTCCACGGTAAAATACACTGGAGTTCTGTAGATGTTGGAAAAGAATGGCGAGTGTGCAGTAATTGTTGAGATAAGTTATCGCTATTCTTCAAACTATGATCTTGCTTTGATTTTGTTATTTGCTGAAATGTTGATTTACTAGATGAATTTTGTTGTATAACTGAACTTCTCTCATTTCGTCTAAATTTTGCTCTTCTGTTTTGAAACCACACCTAAAATATAATAAATGAAATATCAGATACATATCACAAAGTATACTATAGTGATAACATCAAGTATAAAAAAATTGGCTATGTAAACATCGCATAACTTTCTCCATTTAATTTGGGTTCACAATTGATTTCTAAGAGTGTTATTTTTTTGGTAAAAACAAAAAAATAAAGATTCAGAAAAATACAAAAACAAAATGTCATAAGCGATAATAATCTTCTTATATATAAAAATGAATGTTTGTTTGTTCGTATGTTATGCACTGCCGTACCGTACCGTTGATCCGATTGCGATGAAACTTGGCCAACTTATTGCTAACACTTGCGGGAAGGTTATAGGCATAGTATAGTATGCATTAGCATTCATTTTCGCGTAAAAATCCGACCTTCAAGGTGACGACGTCATCGGATTATTTTATACAGGGTCGTTAATCTTTTCATCTCCTTAGATATAAAAATGAATGTCCGTATGTTTGTTCGTATGTTCACAGTTGATTTGAGTTGTTCGAGTTCGGAGTTTGACAGCGGTGGAGTAAACACGTGGTGTAACATCGCAAGTGCGATATTAATAAAGGGTAAGTACATTATTGTACGCCGGACAGGGCAAACTACCCGCGATCAGGGGTGGTCTACCCTGGCCAAACAGATTAGAATTCAAATTCGAAACCGTGAAAACGAAATCGAGTTTGGATCCGAATCCACGTGTTCTACAAAACTCAATTCCCGCCAACGAAGTCAGCCAAGCCAACCTGGTAACGAAAGAAAATACCCAAAAGGATCCGACCAACCAGGGGACAAAACCAACCTGGTAACGGAAAAAAATACCCAAGAGGATCCGACCAACCAGGGGACAAAACAAAAAGAAACCGGCCAGAAAAAAATTCGCCCCCCCCCCCTGAGGAGGCCGAGACTCCCCTGGAGGAAGAAAATCCTAAAGAAGGGATAATCCCTGTACCTCAGGTGCAGACTATTACCAACAAACTATTCCTAAATAGTTTATTATATAAACAAAAAGGAATCAGTCAACAAGACAAACACAAGTTCAAGTGAAACGACAGTGAGTAGCAATCGTAAATCGAGAAAACAGCAAAGAAAACAATCAAGGCCAGGCAAGAATCATTTTACTATCTTTTTTTAGAAATCAGAAAATGTCGTCACCACAATTTCGAATGGTTATACAACTATTCCATCAATATGTGGTAGACATGTATGCCAAAATTGAATCCGAACGTTTGTTATTCATTCGCTTAAATCAAAAATCGTTGCGTTCAGAAGAATACATTCATTTGCGCGATGCAATTGTAAACGATGGAAATGTTTCAGACCTTGGCAAAATGGTCATACTTCCAGCAACGTTCAATGGCAGCCCACGGCATATGCATGAATATGCACAGGATGCCATGACATATGTGCGTTCATATGGCCGCCCCGACTTATTCGTTACATTTACGTGCAATCCAGCATGGGATGAGATACAGGATCTTCTATTGCCCGGTCAGCTACCATCGGATCGACACGATTTGACTGCACGAATATTCAAGCAAAAACTAACTAAATTGATGGACTTAATTGTGAAGTATCACATTTATGGTGAAACTCGCTGCTGGATGTATGCGATTGAATGGCAGAAGAGAGGACTTCCACATGCTCACATTCTCATTTGGCTCAAAACGAAAATACACGCACCTCAAATTGATGATATCATTTCTGCAGAAATTCCTAATCCCGAAGAAGATCCACTACTGTTCCATATTGTAACGAAAAACATGGTGCATGGACCATGTGGAGCAATGAATCCACAATCTCCTTGCATGAAAGAAAACAAATGCACGAAAAAGTTTCCCAGAAACTTACTTCATGAAACACGCACTGGTGATGACGGATATCCTCAATACAGACGCCGAAAACCAGAAGATGGAGGTCATACAACAACAATCAGAATGAGAAATGATGACGTTCAAATCGACAACAGATGGATTGTACCATATTCTCCTTTATTATCGAAAACGTTCAAAGCTCATATCAATGTTGAATATTGTCATTCCGTCAAATCCATTAAGTATATCTGCAAATACGTCAACAAAGGCAGCGATATGGCATTACTGAGCATTGATGGACATGATGCGCGCAACGATGAAGTTAGTCAATTTCAAACAGGTCGAAATATTAGCAGTAACGAAGCTGTTTGGCGTATTCTAAGTTTTCAAATTCACAGTCGCTATCCCACTGTTGTTCATCTCAGTGTTCATCTTGAAAATGGACAAAGAGTCTATTTCACGGCAGACACTGCACGAAACGTTGTTGCTGGACCAGCGCACACAACACTCACAGCATTTTTTGCGCTTTGTGAAGAAGCTGTATTTGCCAAAACATTATTGTGCGCAGATGTTCCGAAGTACTATACATGGAATGCTGCATCTAAGAAATTCCAACGACGTAAGCAACGCATGCGTATTGAAGGCTATCGAGATCTGTATTCGTCAGACGCATTGGGCCGTATTTATACAGTACATCCAAATAATGCCGAGTGTTACTATTTGAGAATGCTGTTAGTTAATGTCATAGGCCCTACGTCTTTTTCAAATTTGAAAACGGTCGATGGCGTAGAATGCCAAACGTACAGAGAAGCTTGCCAAAAGCTTCATTTGCTCGAAAGCGACCAACACTGGGAAACAACATTGACGGATGCATGTGCCAACTGTCATCCGCGAAAAATTCTAACATTATTCGCCATCATTTTGACCACATGTTCGCCATCCAATCCGAAAGATTTGTGGGAAAAATTCAGAGAAGATTTGAGCGAAGACATTTTACATCGTGTTCGTACCGTCAGTAATGACAATTCCATTGTGTTTTCGGACAATATTTTTAATCAAGCTTTGATCGAAATAGAAGACGTATGCTTAACCATCAACAACAAAGCACTCATTCAACTTGGCATGATTGCGCCACAACGTTCAGTATTATTGGATCTTTCTGATCGCGATTTAGTAAGAGAACGGCAGTACAATACTAATGATTTGCGTGCAGTTGTTGAAGCAAACGAACAACTTTTGTTTGCAGAACAAAGATTGGCCTACGATACACTTACAAATGCTGTGTCGAATGGCAGAGGTGGTCTGTTTTTTCTTGATGCGCCTGGAGGCACTGGAAAAACGTTTGTTATCAGTTTACTATTGGCTCACATTCGATCTCAATTTGGAATTGCTTTGGCTCTTGCTTCATCAGGTATTGCGGCTACATTATTAGATGGTGGAAGAACTGCGCATTCGGCGCTCAAATTACCATTGGATATGAATTTCTCGGAAGCTCCAATATGTAACATTTCGAAAGGATCTGGTATGGCTAAAGTTCTGCGGATTTGTAAGATCATTATCTGGGACGAATGCACCATGGCTCATAAGAAATAGCTTGAAGCACTTGATCGAACTCTTAAAGATTTACGATCAAATGCACAACCGTTCGGAGGCGCTCTAATTCTGTTATCTGGCGACTTTCGACAAACTCTTCCAGTTATTCCTAAATCAACACCAGCTGATGAGCTCAATGCTTGCCTCAAAGCATCGCATCTTTGGAAACATGTGCAAAAACTCACATTAAAAACCAATATGCGCGTACATTTGCAGCACGATGCGTCGGCGGATACATTCTCAAACCAGCTATTGAACATTGGCGAAGGAAAAGTACCAGTTGATGCTACCACAAAATGCATTTCATTTCCGTTAAACTTTTGCGTCATTGTGCCATCCATCGAACAGCTTATTCACAAAGTTTTTCCGCAAATTGTCACCAATTATAAAAATCATAAATGGCTTTGCGAACGTGCTATTTTAGCACCAAAAAACAAGGACGTCAATGCAATCAACCATGCAATTCAAGAAAAAATTACAGGCGATTCTGTTACCTACAAATCGATTGACAGCGTCATGAACGCGGAAGAAATTGTAAACTATCCAATCGAGTTTTTAAATTCGTTGGATCTCTTCCTGGTGTGCGACCGCACAAATTGTCACTTAAAATCGGAGTGCCAATTATTCTTTTGCGGAACATTAATCCACCCCGATTGTGTAATGGAACAAGACTCGCTGTAAAAAAACTGATGCCGAATGTCATCGAAGCTACTATTCTTAACGGAAAGTCAAATGGAGAAGATGTGCTCATTCCACGCATTTCCATTATTCCCACAGACATGCCTTTTGATTTCAAGCGACTGCATTTCCCCATTCGACTTGCATTCTCGATGACCGTCAACAAGGCACAGGGTCAATCACTGCAAGTATGCGGATTGAACCTAGAAAATCCATGTTTTTCACATGGACAGTTGTATGTTGGATGCTCACGAGTCGGACAGCCACAAAATTTATTTGTTTTTGCTGAAGACGGGAAAACACAAAATATTGTATACCCTAAAGCACTTGAATAATAAAGTTGTAAAAAAAATTAAATAAATTTGGGCAGGACAACGTCTGCCGGGTCAGCTAGTTGTTTTATAAAAGTTATCTGGAAGCTTCTTTCCCTCCCATAAGGTTAAAAACGGCACGCGGTGTTTTCCAAGCGGTCATCCATCGCAGTACTTACCGCGACCAACATATTATGCGTACGGGTATTATATTCAATGTTGTATTATCGTCGCATTATGCAATTTTTCTATTTGCAGTGAAAATAACTATTTACGATATAAGTGTTAAAAGTAGGATTTTATTTTGTTAGTGGGGAATTTTGCGAAACGAGCGAGAGCGAGTTGAGCAACCCAAATACTATAGACTTATAATACGTACAACTTTGATAGTTTTACATACAATTTGTCGGACATCGTTCATAGCGCCATCTAGCATGATGAAATGTAAAATTCGCGTCAATTAGCTAATGCCAAATACTACTAATGCGCATTTAAACTAAAATATTTAAAAATAGTTTTCAGATAAAAAGATTAGTAAAAATGACTTCTTTTCACCTTTTTGCTGCATATAGTTATTACAATCGTATACGGCACAAATTGAACCAACTTTGTTTACCATTTTATATAATAAATAATACAATATTATAATATGATAATATAAAGTTAAAACAAAATGTCAAAATGACACAACACTTCGACTAATGACTAATTTCTTCACCTTGGGATATCTATCGGATAAGATTAACTATATAATAGTATAACTATCCGTATGGTTATACTTATCCGATAGATATCTCAAGGTGAAGAAACCAGGCATAAGGGAATAAACCCCAATAGAAAATGCTAGCCCTCCAGGTTGGGAGTTCTTCGTCGGGCCAGGTCCTCATCGTACATAAACACAAAAATGCTAAAAAACCCAAACGACAAGTCTCGAACACTGGCCGGATTAAATCAAAGACGACTTATGCTAAGAAAATGGACATGGAGAATAGATACGTAGAACGTTTAAGGTATATTAAATAAACATCAAGAAATCTGAAGCCAATTAGACAAACTTAACATGGACATAGTTTGTCTCACAGAAACCAAACGCAAAGGCCATCAAGGACGGAAGATGGAAGACAATAATTATGAGATCTGTTGGGCAGAGCATGCTTAAAGCAGGAAGAGCAAGTCATTAGGAACCAGGAGAGAACACTCCAAAAAGATAACAGATTTTGGAGTATTTTGGAATATTTTATTAATAAGAGCCGTTTTACATTATAGCAAGTTTGCAATTAAATCTTGTCACAAATTTGCTAGCAATTATATATAAATAAAATTTCAAGTGTCATATTTGACAGAAATATGACACAAATATTGCTTTATATTTGTTACAAAAATAGAACAGGTCCTAAATATTTGGTATCAATTTTAGGATGCAAATTTGTGAAGTAATTTTGATGTATGACACTCTTGTAAAATTAAATGTAATTTTTTGGCATAGATTTGATACAAATTTTATTATAATGTAAAACGGCTCTTAGTAATAATCTTTTAATTTTATTTATTTGAGTTACAATAAATTGATTAATTCACTGAAGTAATTTTGTAATTTGAGTTTATAAACAGAAAAATTTAAATTAATGCATAATATTAATTTAAATGTGCAAAATAAACCTTGTGAACAAAATTAACAAAAATTCAATTAAAATTCTAGAATTTTATCTCATTTTTAGTTGGCACACCGACCACCATTGGCGGGTATAATACGTTGAGAAAAAAGTATAGCAACTTGCCTATCTATAACTCTCTCTTATCTATGGATTTAACCTAAAAAACGTATTTGTTGACATTACTCATTTCAACGCAAGCCGCCAGAGTTCGGATTCCTGTTTTTTTACGAAGTTGAATGTATTATAGTCTAGAGTATTTGAGCAACCCTCACGAACAAAATAAAATCACTTTTAACATGTATATCGTACAATATTTTTTTTATACAACTGACATTAAAAATGTCACTTTTAGTTCAAGTTACCCGAGTTAAAAATTGAATTTTATAAGGTAGCTGGTTAAAAATATTTTTAACAGTAGTAAAAAAAAGCTTTTTAACACTAGTGGTAATTAGTTTATAAATTATTTATAAACAGTAACATACATATTTATTTATAATATATAATTAAAAATACATTAGAATTAGAACAATTACTGATATTAGTCCCTTAGGAAGTATATAGTTAACGAATTTCTTGCTGCCAAATAGTACAAACTGTTTTAAAAATACGCACAAGTTTTCTGACGTTTCTAAAAAACAATTTTCAATTGTCACTGCATAACGTGGCTACATCACGACATAGCTGATTTTTGTGAAACAATTTAAAATACTCTTAATAATTATTTTGAATTCGTTTTTAAATTAAATATAAACAGTTGTATAAAAAATATTTTTGAGTTGGAAATATTGTCTATACAGGGTGACCGGTGCACCATCTGAACATAGGAAATTAACATAGGAAATTGATTTTTCTTTAATTCCTGCTTCCCATCACAACAGATAAGAATGAAAATGGTATTAATTTAAAGAGATTTTTATTCCGCTTCTAAAGATACCTAACACTTGATATTTTGTTTTTTAATTACTGGTAAAAACCCACTCACTATTGAATTTTATTGCAATTGTTTTTGTAATACAACTACCACTGTAATATAATTTTACCATAAAAACGTTTTCTTCCAAAGAATAAGTGTTTGCGTTCATTGTTAACCAAATTTATTGTAATCTGTCAAAGTAGCTTGTTGGAAATTATTGGTTTTCAAACAAAAACAATTGCAACAAAATTCAATCAAGGCAACTAAAATTATTTTTTAAATCTCTTTTTTGCATTTTATGAGTGAACATCTTAAAATGTTTCATGCCGGTCCGCAGCTTCTTTTATCTAGCTTACGTGATAAATTTTGGATTACAGCTGGAAGGAATTTAGTCAAATCAGTAGTTCACAAATGTGTGAAATGGTTTAGATTTTTTTCTTCAATTACTAGGCCGATTATGGGAAATTTACCTGCAGCTCGTGCTGAAAAATCATTTCCTTTCCAGCAGGTCGGTATCGATTACGCCGGTCCAATAAATATAAAAGATCGAAAAGATCGTAGATCTAAAACCACAAAGGCTTATCTGTGCATTTATGTTTGTTTCGCTACCAAGGCAGTTCATCTTGAACTCGTAACAAGTCTATCTACGGAACATTTCATAATGTCATTTCGACGTTTTGTCGCCCGACGCGGCAAACCTACTCATGTTTACTAAGACAATGATACTAACTTTGTAGGCGCGAAAAATGAATTGCTTCAACTGGGTAAATTTCTTAAAAAACAGGAATCGTCAATTCCAGAAATTGTTGCTTGCGAAGGAGTACATTGGCATTTTATACCAGCTCATAGTCCACATTTTGGCGGTCTATGGGAAGTACGCGTTAAGTCATGCAAATTTCATCTCAAACGAGTAATAGGCGAGCAAATCTTGGTTTATGAAGAGCTATGTACTTTGTTATATCAAGTAAAGTCCATCCTTAACTCCAGACCCCTTGCTCCCTTAACTTCCGATCCAAGTGATTTACAGCCGCTGACACCAGGTCATTTCTTAATTGGACGTTCTATGACCGCATTACCCGATTCAGACGTCAGTCTTATTGCTGAAAATTGTCTCAACGCTTTCCAAAGAATTCAAGGATTTCAACAGCATCTTTGGACACGATGGAGTAAAGAGTATGTTTCAGAGTTGCAGCAAAGAGTAAAATGGAAGCTACGTCACTCCGATTTATCTGCTGGTGCTTTAGTCCTGATCAAGGAAAACTCACCTCTTTTGAAATTGCTCATGGGAAGAGTAATTTCGCTACATCCTGGATGGTGTCAACCGTGTGGCAACACTACAGACAGCAAATGGTATCATCAAACCAGCATTTTCGAAAATCTGCCCGTTACCTAGTGAGGGAAATTAGAGACGATCATAAGAAATTTTAGACTCTTGCCAGATTCGAACCGGGTACCTTAGTGTCAGCAGTTATTCAGATAACATACCAGGCTAATGACCGTCTCTCGTATGATTATTTTGTTTGTCATAATATCGGCGCAGCGCATGCTCGTCTTAGTACTTCACTCTACTTTCAAGCATATGGACGCTTGAAGACAAAATTGTAATAAGTTTCTTTTTTGTGTATATAACATTATTTAAATAAATACTTATTTAAATACAAGTGCCTAGCCTAATTCAACATACAGTCCACTAAAAATTACCAACTTTTGGGGTGAAATCCAAACACTAATCTCACAAAACTATAAAAGTTCAACGTATTTGTAGATGTTGTAGCAATAAATTGCAATTATGTGCAACTGGGTCAGGTCCGGACAATTGATGTGGCAGGTTCGGACTGTCTGAATACTTCTTTAAAAAAGAAAAAATGCTTCTTTTTCTGAAATACTTCTGTTTGCGGGATGGTGCAAACGTACAAAAAAAACGTCGTATCCGACCAAAAATTCCGAGCATGTTTTGAAAAATGCTCAAACCATCGACAACACCAGGAACATCAAGATTGGCATCCTACCTTTAATTTAATATTAGTTTTTTTTTGTTACAATGTTCAGTAATGTTATAAAAACTAATTTTGTGTTATTTCCTGCCTAATAATTATTAAAAAACAAAAAAGTTTTAAAAAAATTAAACTTGTCCGAAACTGCCCCGGCCATGTCCGAAACTGACAATTTCATAATTTTGCTAAATAAATTTTTTCTGAAAAATGATTTGACAGGAAAACATTAAGTAAACATACCTTCAATTTTTGCAAATCTCTATGTCAAAAATGAATGAATATACCTATAGCAGTTTGAAAAAAGCTTCTTCATAATGAAGAAAATTTTAGCGAAGTTTGAACTTAAACTTGTTTTTAATTTTCGAGATAAAAATGTCAAAGTTACATTGCGTTTACATTTAACCCGGCGCGGCGTCATTGTGGCCGGGTATCTAATACCCGACTGTTTTTAAACCTCGAATAGCTTTAAAACAAAATACTCTCGTTATTTGCCGTTCACAGTAGCTGAAGTTGCGGGTCTCACTAAGCGTTTTAGCGGTTTTAGCTATTTTAATTAGTGTTATTGCGGCTACGGTGGAATTTGCACGTCTGTGAAAAGCGCTCTGGTAGTTATACCCGCCAGACTACGAAGATTTACTCCAGATCTCAGCCCCTATTGCGCAGGACTAAGAAGTGTCACTGCTTTATTTGCCGCCTTTTAAAACCACTTTATTATTTGTGTTGAAGTTGTGTTGCTATAACCCACGGATTTATGAATTTATATTCATAAATCCGTGCTATAACCTCTCTAACCAAAGTGAAATTATTTTATTGTTGTTCCTATAACTATAAGAATAAATAGCAATCTTTATTGCTACTGTGTAAATAACTTGTTGGTGATGAAATTATTATTTTCATCTTATTTATAACTATTAAAATATAAATAACTTAATATAAACACTAATTGTATACTATTTTGAGTGCTTTTTAGGTATTTATAACAGATTTATAACAGGTCTTGATAACAAACGATGGAGCGGTAAGTTTATTTTTACATGTATGTAGGTGCACATTAGCATTAAAGTTGAACCAAGAATATAAAGTATATAAATATATTTGTGAATCGACGTTGTGACCCCAAATTCGCATATAAACCGACGTTGTTGCACCCATATTTACGTTGTGGCACCACTTGGTGGTGCCTGAACGTTTTTCCACTATATTTGTGTTCTTCATGGACCTATACGTCTAAATACCAAATTTGAGAGAGGTGCCGGTTTGACCATATACACCATAAAAGTTGGCGTTTAGTTCGCTCGTATAAAATCATATAAGTCTAGGGGGCGCTCTTGTAGTTCTAATAGTAGCTTGTTGACGTTAATGCGCCTTTAGGCACCTTATCGTAGTATGCAATAGTTTGACGTTTAGGCACACATGAATTTTATATTTGAGTATTAAAAGATTTGTTCGTTAAAGTTTAGGAATGTTTAGACGAGAGAGAGCGAGTCTCTCTCTCTAGCTCACTCTTTTCTCGTATCCTTATGAGTTATCAGTTATGACCGACGAAATAATATTATACTTTTATAATTCTGAAAAACATCTAAAGTTAATTTAGCTTTTATATATTTCCTAATGTTTAGTTCACATTATAATAATACCTTATAATAATCAATTAGTAGATATTTAAAAAAATATTTTTATTTAATAAAAAAAGTACCAAAATTTTCTGATATCTGAAATTTCTTTAACCCTTTGGCTAATGAATTTTCGTTTTTATAGGTATAAAATTGAAATTTGGTACACTAATAACCATTCCAAACACAAACAAAAATTCACATGTCTATAATCCACACAGCCGTTTTGAAATCTACCTGTTTTGAAATCTGTAATGAAAGACAAACTTCTACTACGCAACCCTACTGTTATTCGAAAAAATTTATTTAAATCTCAATAATATGGACCCACAAATTTTTAATACGAATTTATGAATGTCTTAAATTTAGTACATCAAAATCAAATGACGAAATTAAGTTCCTCTTTTCATTAAATAATATAAAAATTTACTTTAATTTTCTGCATAAATGCCGCGAATATTAAAGAATTGTTATAATAATATAAGATACCTAAATAATTATAAATAAAAATTACTAATTTTGGTCGCTTTTAATTTAAGGTAATTGCTGCGAAAATTTGTCATGAATCATAATTATTATTAATTTTTGAATGATGAAAATTCATCATTAATGAAGATAATGATAGTAAGAGCTTATTCCAGTGACGGCGCCAGGGGTGGGTTAAGGTGGGCACTCGCCAACCCTGTTGATTAGAGTGCCCACCCAAATTTTTTAGGTGCTTATTTAAATAATGTATTTTTTTAAGTTTATTTATAAATTTTATGTACTTCTGCCTTCCCCAAAGATATTGGGCCCAATTGGTGCCTACCCATTTCAAAAATGCGGTGATTCGTGCACAGTTACTTATACTTATTACATAACTTTTTAAGATTATTCTACTCTTCAGTAAATTATTTTTCATACCATGTTATCAGTGCCTTAACTGTTTATTACTAGGTGATGAGATATAGTCAAATTCATTTTAACTCGAGCATGACGCATAGAAAAAAAGTGCAAACTTCGAAGAATTTTTATTTTCTGTCACTTTTCTAATAGTTACTTCTTGTATACGAGACAAATTCAGATTTAAATTCTACTAACCAAGCAAGTTCTAGTTCGACATGCCCGTGGTTGAAGTTATAAAAAGTAAAAATTATCAAAAACGTGTTGTTGCTGTGATATCTTTCAAATTAATAAGCACTTTACTTCTGACAACAATCGCCCGTTTTTCAGGCATTCTTATCAGTTTTTAATAAGTAGGCCGCGTAATTCATAATTAGTGTCTCTGAAACAACTAATTTTCCTATTTCATCTGGGCGGAATTTTTAATAATTTCGTTAAAAAAAGGTAGTGAAGTCAAATAGTACCTGTAACTTTTCCCCTAATGACAAACGACGAAAGATTCAATAGCAGGGTTGTTACTTTGTCATGCAGCCGTATTAGCCTCATTGGCTACAAAAAGACGATTTTTAGTATGCCTTTTTAAATACGATACCTTCAAAAAAGTTTAGCACTTCATACAAACCCTGTAATTTTTAAAATTATGTAATTCGTTGCCGTTCTTACAAATTTTTTTAGGTATAATTTTACCTTTTTTCGCTATAATAAAATTACCACGATTTCTAATATATAGAAGTTATTATCACTTTTTTTTCACTTGAATTTCGGAATTGAAATATTTTTTCATTAATGTTACTCCCAAATGCTTACTTTTTAGATGGCGTGTAAAGTGCTTATTAATTTGAAAGGTATCACAGTAGCAACAATACAATTTCTTATAATTGTTACTTTTTATAAATTCAACCACGGGCATTAGCGTCCAACTGGAAGTTGCTTAGTTAGTAGAATTTAAATCTGAACTTTATCTGATCGTTGGTGAAATTTAAATCAGAATATGATTTCCCCATATTTTCTGCTTGACACGATCAACATCATTTGTATTTTTTGTAAAAAAATTTGTATTTAAAAATTGTTACAAATTATTGGTACTTAACGATTACTAAATTGCCTTACGATTTTACGAATTACGAAACTAAAACTTATTTTATTATAGCTACGATTAAAATAATTGTTAAGTACATGGTTATAAAAAAAGAGTTAAATTCATTTTAACTCGAGCATGACTCGAATTTTATGAAGTACATGAAATAACATGAAGTAACTATTGAAAAAGTGACAGAAAATAAAAATGCTTCGAAGTTATTGATATCATGGTATGAAAAAAAATGTACTGAAGAGTAGAATAATCATAAAAAGTTATGTAATAACTAATAAATACTATGCACAAATCATCGCATTTATCGAATAAGCTCTTACCATCATCAAGCTCTTACCATGATTATCTTTCTAATTGATAAGTTTTCATCATTCAAAAATAACCAATAATTATGATTCATCACAAATTTTCACATCAATTACCTTAAATTAATAGCGGCCAAATTAGTAATTATTAAAACCAACACTTTATTAGGCATACATTCTTATAATATAGCATGTACCGTTATGTCGGTGTCAATTTTAGCAAATCCTCTTGAATGGTGCTTTTGGTTTAACATTTGTCTAGTAAAACATTTTGAAATATTAATTACGATTTGTCCGATTTTGAATTATGCCATTTTATGTATATTTATTCCAATGATTAACAAAACAATAAAAATTCATTGAAAAATTATTTTGGATAATTACAATGCCCTAAAATAAAAATTGTTGATTTCTTAATGCATCAGAGTAAACGTTATTGTGATCTAGAAATGTTTTAATTTCATAGTTTTATTAAAATATGAGTACAATAAATATGAATTTTAGAGCGATGTCTTTTGAATATACATATGCGTTAAAACTTTTCTTAATAATGAAAATTTTAATTTAGGTTATCGTCTTCTAGAAGAAAGTGTAAAAACTAAAAAAAAAACGAGTTTTAAAGTTTGAATCGCCCGAGGGTCATATTGTATTTGGCGGGTATTTTCTAAGGGCTGCACTATGTTTACCAGATGTCAACAATAGTAAAGCTAGTCACAATTGTCAAGGTTGACCAACAACAAAGATAACAGAAGATTATTTTACACAAAAATTTAAATTTTATACAAAGTGAGCAATGCTCTCTACTTTGTCATGGCATTGATTATAATAAACTTATTGTTAATAAACCATTATAATACCAGAAAAGTATGTTTAATTTTATTTTGAATTTTACTTAAAATCCAAAACAAAACTAAACATTTTTTTAAAAAAATTTGTTTATTTAAGAATTTTGGTGACCATAATAATTTAAACTGAAAACTGTTACTTATAGTAGTTTTTTATGTATAATAATTAATGTATTATTATGTACAGGTACCAATGAAATTGGTGTAAAACTTCAACTAAAGCTTATTTCTTGTCTGCAGAAGCAAATGTGTTAACTTCAACGAAAGTGTTTAAATTATTGAAATGAAGGTCATCAGAAAGGGCCGCGACGTTCATATATACGTTCTATATATACGCAGTAAGGGTGCCACAATACTTATATATACAGCGTATATATAGGATGCCTCAACGCAATATTTTTTTTGGGTCACAACGCATATTTACTTTTTGGTGCCTGATAGTGAATCTATGCGTATATATACATATGTAGGATATAGCTATCTAATTCTTTCTTTTAGCGCTACTTGTCCTCATTGCTTCCAAAATTATAGTAACACCTCTGCGAAAAATAAGCATATCAAGAAGGTCCATCCCTCCGAAGCACAAATTCAAGATAGAACTAGCCGTGTATATTGTCCACTCTGTGTCGATGAACATAAGCAAGGTATGGCTAGTTCTATTGCATTAATTAAACATTTTAGAGATCAACACAATATAGTGATAGAAGAAGAACAATTAACATTCTCGAACTTGGAAGATTTTGAAAATTGGATGAAATTAATAGAGTACCGAAATGTTGATTACATCAAAGATAGGACTTGGAAGGAAAATTGTAAGACTATAGAGAGTTATAACTGCAATCGTAGCAATACATATGGTAGTATTGTATAGTATATTAATAATATTAAATTAGATCTTACAGATTACAAGAAATTTTGCTGTACAAGTGACTTCGGTTGTTAGGCAATTCCAAGAAAATACTTCCACAAAAAGAAAAACGGAGAAGCAAACATATTATCCTCAAGCACAAAAGAAGCAAAGAAAAGAGTAGCTAGTATCCTTTTTATTTTCCATGTTATGTATTTTTTTATATTTTTGTTTGATGTTTTTTTAGCATTATTTAATGTCGGTTTCAGACGAGACTCTAAAATAATTCCTACTCCGACCTCCACGTGGCGAGTCTTGGTAATGCAATATAAATTTTCTGATGCAAAGCAAAAGGAACTGAACTGAAAGTAGATTTTGAAATTGCTGTCAGTTAACAATATCGATAGGTGTAATCATTGTATCATCGAACTTCATGTACCCCTCGGGCAGTGTGTTTCACATCGTCTGAGTCTCTTTAAAACAAAATTGGGGTAAAACACCTCGCTTCTTGTGCGACAAGAAAACGACCTCGCTACTTACGGGTTAATTTCGTTGTATACTGTAAACGTCTTTTGTACTGTTAGGATAAAATTATTCTCGACTACATGGTACGATTAAAATAGATCATTTTATGTTATAAATCATAATATTAACAAAAAAAACATTATAGTTGGTCCTTAATAATAATATAAAACAGGCTTAACGTTCAGTAAAAAGCAAAATTAAGTTCTTTTTGTTTGGTACCAGAGAATTATTATAGCTAAAAAGGAGAGGTTTACTAAGAAATAAAATACTTCTATAATAACAAAAGTATACCTTTGATTTAAATAATTTATATCGATTGTTGTAAATAAATTCTGTCGGTTATTCTAAATAAATTATTGTTCTTTTGATATATAGTTTTTATTTATCATAAATATGGTAGTGCCAAGCTGTTACTAGTTCTAACAAACTTTTGCTAATCGTAAATCTAAATGTTCTGTAAACATGACCCATAGTTAAATAGTATTTACCGAATACAACGTACCAATAAACTGAGACAGTATTAGCCTACATAAGGTCAAGATTAATTTGTTCAACAACACATAGTAAAAAAAATTTAAGTGTATTATAAAATACAATCTATTCAAGATGAGGTAGAAAAGAATTATTGCACACAATTTTCGATTGAAGTAATATCAAAATTTTCACTTTTTACTATATTTTATGTAAAACATTGATACATTTATACATACAAAAAATATAATATCGTTATTCTCTTTTTCGCATACTAGACAGAAATGTAGTACGTTACTGCAAGTTAAATCATTCAGAAATGTGGTAGATTCCTGCATAGCAACACATTACTGCATAATAAATTTTATTTTCTTCAAATACATTGGTACACAACGTCACAATTATTCTTTGAAATTTTTATGATAAATGTTGAATGTACAATTGTTCATGTTAGTAAACAATATATCGCTTGATTGTAAATTACCAGGTGCCACTGACTGCAAATCAGAAAATGAAGTTACAATTTGGTTTAATTACGTTCTCTATTGTCAAAATCTTTGATTTTTTGGCATCATATCCATCACTTCCATCACTATCCATCACGTTTCAAAAATGCAATAAGCTCTGCATATTTTGAAATATCCACATTTTCATTTATTTGTACTGTACTCTTAATCATGGAATAAAGAGCCCACAATGTAGAAGCTTTTAGAGACTTGGACTGTAATAATACGAACATATAAGTGTGGAACATATGCAATAACTTATTTTAAGACTAACCTTTTCAAAAAAGTAAGCTAGCATAACATTTTCATCAACTCCATGTGCTTGATTATTTATTCTCCATTTGCAAAATATCGCATAGCTTCTCGTACCTTTCCCTTGATTTTGCAGGGAGTAAATTTGAAGATGCCTCTAAAGCTGCTTTTAAAGTATCCGAATATTCTTCATTTACATAAACTGTATTCATGTTTGCAAAATAAAAAATTATTATTTGTGATGTTTATTTATTAAACGATATAATATTGTTTTATGTTGTTATGTTAAGCAACCTTCTAAATTTTTTTTTAAATAAAATTAATTATTTTTAAGAGTTGTCATACATAATATTTTTGACATACACAATTTTTAATTTTTTTCACATTTCTGTCTAGGATGCGAAAAAATAGTGTACGCAATATGTTTAAGAAAGTGATTTTACTGAACTCGTAGGCTTGCCTACGACATGCCTACTCATGCAGTAAAATGACACTTTCCTAAACTAGATGCGTAATCTACTATTAATTTATAATTAAGTTGAATTTATAGGTTATTATATTATAACCTCTAATACAATCTACATGATTTTGACAGGAGAAAATATTAGAAGTTGATGCTAGATGACCCCACAATACATGCTAAGATCTGGAGGTAGTCTTCGTAGTCTATACCCGGCCACAATGGCTAAGTAACATTTGATCTCAATAGCGATTAACTTATATAAGGTACGTATATAACGTATATAAGAAATAAATAAGCGTTGTTTTTACGTAATATATAATTTTATGTTCACGTGCTAATAAAACAATTATATTTTGTACTTAAATTGTTTTTATTTTTTGTGTTTGAATATTGTTATATTCAAAGTTATTTTCTAACAAATTGATTCATAGGCGAAGAATGTTTAAACTTTTTATGATTATAATAGGTTCATTATACAGGGTGTCCCCGGATAGACTTTACATAATTTCAGTGGTGGTAGAGGACACTATTCTAAGAAAAATATTTAAGAAAATTTTTTTTCTAAATTCAAGCCTTCGAGAGTTAGGCCTCCTTAAAGCATTTTTTTTAATTCCCACTTTCACATGGTCATAGCTCGGAAAATATTGATTTTCAGTAAAAATGATTCAGTGTTTTCTTAAAGAGCGTGAAATAATCTACAAACTAAATTTTAACCTTTTATTGTCTAAATGCAACGGCTTTCGAGTTATGAATTAAAGTAAGTAACAAAATGCTGAAAATTTTAAACTTTTTTTTTTCTTGGTTGTTTTCAAATCGCTGTATCTTCTAAACGAAACGTTTTACAAAAAATCTGACGTCCCATTCCGGATAGAAAATTTAACGGACTACAACTTTTGTCAAGTAAAAATTTTTGAAAAACTAATCCATTTCACAAAAAATCAAAAAATAATTTAAAAAAACAGCTACAAAACAAAAATTTTAATTCCCAAAATTTTTATTTTTATTAAAAAATTATTTTAATAACTAAGTTTAAACTATTACATTATTTAAGTAAATGTTCAAAACGACCACCCCCATTTTTAATTCGCAAATTTTGGGCTTTAATTAAAAAATTTTTTAAATGAAGTAATCCTGAAATATTGATCGGAAGAAGTGGAACTATTAATTGGTCAATGGTCAGCAAGATCTACAGATTGAACTACTCTTGATGTATTTTTTTGGTATGCTGTTAAAGCGTTGGTGTACAGCAACAGATTAAAGCCCGATTCCAGAAAGGAATTAATGAACATAGTAAAGAATCTTTTAAAACGATCACGACTGTGTATTGAAAATGAGGGTGGTCATTTTGAACATTTGCTTAAATAATGTAATGGTTTAATCTTCAGTAATAAAATAATTTTTCAATAAAATTAAAATTTTGTGAATCTAATTTTTTGTTTTGTAGCTACTTTTTTTTATTATTTTTTGATTTTTCTGTGAAATAGATCAGTTTTTCAAAAATTTTTACTAGACAAAAGTTATAGTCCGTTAAATTTCCTATCCGAAATAGGGCGTCAGATTTTTTGTAAAATGTTTAGTTTAAAAAATAAGCGATTTGAAAAATACCAAGAAAAAAAAAGTTTAAAATTTTCAACATTTTTGTACTTACTTTAATTCATAACTCGAAAACCGTTGCTTTTAGACTATAAAAGATTCAAATGTAGTTTGTAGATTATTTCACGCTTTTTCAAAAAGCACTTAAGAATTTATACTGAAAAATCAATATTTTCCGAACTATGGCCATGTGAAGGTGGGAATTAAAAAAAATGCTTTAAAGAGGCCTAACTCTCGAGGGTTGGAATTTAGAAAAAAATTTTCTTAAATATTTTTCTTAGAATAATGTCCTCTATCACCACTGAAATTATGTAAAGTCTATCCGGGGACACCCTGCATATTATTTATAATAAATAAATGTTTAATTTTTATAATGTTTACAATTACCTAATACTCCAATATAGAAAAACTAATATGGACATAAAGTTGATTCAGTGCAATAATATACATGGGTATGATATAAATTAAGATTATCAATTATATACATATTGTCATGTTTTTTTTATTAAATTAAGTTGATTATGAGCCTTTACGGTAATTTTAGTTGTTCAAATTTCATCACCCGATGAGAAGAAATTAAGTTTTAAAATAAAATAAAATAATATGTTGATTTGTAGTATAATCCTAAAAAGAGAAAAACTTTAGTTATAAATTTCTAAAATAAATACTTACCTGATGAATTATTTGAGATCATTTCATAGTTTTGCTTAAGAATAAAAATGTTCTTAGATCACAAAATGTTCTTAGATCACAAAATCTTCGAATGAGAGGATGATGGTTAATGATGATCAGGGCTGTAAATGATAATGCATTTAGGGCCTAAAACTTAAAATAAAAGTGTTTAAAAAAATTAAAGAGAAAGTGTAACAACAAAAGTTAAATTACTCACCGATTGAATTTGGCGCCATTGTTTTATGTTTGAAAATTGGTAATTTTGAAAATGGTAAGAACAAAATGCGCAGAATACAAAAAGGGCATTGCGACCAAGACCACCAAACGTGTAAGTTGATAAAATTGTATCTCTATAAAATATAAAAATTTAACCTGCAATCATAAAAAATTAGTTAAAATTTATAAATGTCGCAATCAACAAAACAAAGTTAATATTACTTACCTTCAATGAAGAGTGAATTAGTTAGTAAACAAGGAATTAATAAGTGGAATTATCAATAGGGCACTTCCACTCCCTCACTCCAACATGGCTGCCGAATAGCAGCTTGGTGGTATGGTTGGTGGTATTCGCCATAAGATTTGTTAAGGATTCAAGTGTTTTCGTTATAAAAATGTATTTTTTATAGAATTCTAAACAGTTCTTTTAGCATTTTTAGCTTTTATGATACGGTGGTGATAGTTTTATAATAAATTGGGCTACTAAAATCCACTATACTTACAAATAATTGAATAATTTGTGTTATTAAATTTTTGAAAATTATTAGCCTTAAATATTAAAAGTTAGGTACAATAATTTGAAATAAATTGCTTTAAATAAAAATAAACAAACAAATTTCAGCTGTTTATTAATAATTAGTTTCCAGCATTTTTGTGTTTTTGAGTAATTTACATAAATACATTCAGATTTAGTGAAGGATATAATCGTAACTAGCACAGTTCAGGAGTTTACTAAAAAATGTAAAAATTATGGCTTAAAAATCAGCAAATCTTCTAGTCGAGAATGCATTAAACCCGGCAGATACAAATTTCGCCCAAGTTTGAAAATTCCCTACCTATAACTCAAACTGACGAAAAACCATTTAAATTAGATATTTTCTAGTTTGATTTGGTTAAGTTTAATCATTCATTTAATTTTACAGTACTTTTTATTCTGTAAATATTTGACTTTGTTTAAAGGCAAACCGGCAGAAGTTGGAAAATAACAAATTCTGGTTGTATAGCCCTGCTATTTCAACACGAACCGGAAAGTCAAACAAATTACTGAAACACAAAAATGCTGGTAAATAATTACAAAACATAACAGCTGAAATATTGTTTATTTATTTATTGCATTGTATTTCATTTAAATAACTGTTAAAATTATTAAATTATTAACTTTTAATATTTCAGGTTAATAATTTTGAAAAATTTAATAACACACAATTTATTCAATTATTTGCAAGTATAGTGGATTTTAGTAGCCCAATTTATTATAAAACAATCAGCACCGTGTCATAAAAGCTAAAAATGCTAAAAGAACTGGTTAGAATTCTATAAAAAATACATTTTTATAACGAAAACACTTGAATCCTTAACAAATCTTATGGCGAATACCACCAACCATACCACCCAGCTGCTGTTCGGCAGCCATGTTGGAGTGGGGGAGTGGAAGTGCCCTATTAAGTGCACGAAAAATCAACACAAACAAAACTTTTGAACCAACAGTAACCGTTTTTTTTGATGTTATAAAATTTTATTATTATTCAAAATTGAGTCATTACGTTAAATTTTCAGTTAGCTACGTTGCAACAATTACGATTTAAATAAATTGAAAATTTAGCTATGCGGCTTCTGGTTAATTATTAATCGTTCTTATGTTAGACAAAGATATAAAAACATTGTAAGATTTTATTTTAACTCAAGTAAATGTTAAGGGTTAAATTGGTAATTATTTAGAAAATTTCATAACTAATTTGAGTCATTAAATTTAAAATTTATCAACATATTATTGTTTTATTGATTAAGATTTTCCATCGAGTCTCATGTAGAAAGGCCTCCAGCGAGGCGTTTTTCAGTAGCGGGTAGTTTTTGCAAATTTATACCGCTGTGGGCATAGCAATATACATGGGTATAATATACCCGGCCACAACGGCGGTGTTCTGTTTGGTCGCAACAATGACGCCGGGTTAAAGGTCATTATCTCGACAATCAGAAATGTCAACATTACAAAAAATGTTCAAAATATTTATGAAAATTATGCAACAAGAAGTACCTATACCAAACTTCAAAAAGGTCATGGCCCACGTAGTAGTGGGCTATAGTTTAGTGGGCATAATTTAAATTTTTTTCAAAAACTTTTTTATTTTCGAGAGGTGGGTCCTGCCGCTTGACTTAGAGTTTGTTATTACGAAGTACTTTTCTCCCCTAATAGGGCTTTAAAATCCGTGACCCGCAGGACGAGTCCCCTCCTTGTCAGCCGGACAACTTTAAACTATGCACTAGTAATTTGGTTAAGCTTAATCCAACTTAATGATGGTGGCACTTTAAAGTACTACCGTATGCAATATATCGACAGAGCTATTGTTTAACCATGTTAAACATGAAAATTTTGATTTCATATTTAATTGTGAAACAAAGTGTATTGTATTGAGTTGCCATACTAAATATTTATCATGGGTTTGGCTATTTAATAGGTATCCAAATGATATCTTGCAACAAATGCAATTACTAACCATTAAGTAGGTAAACTTATCAGCATTTTTATAATTAATTTTTAAAGGGAATATTTAATTGTAAATACTGTAAAAAAATGAAATGTTGCGCGCATTATCCAAATATAATTGACCCAACGCGCGTGCAACAATTCAGTAGGGTTTGTAAATAAAAAGCCAACAATTCATCAAATAAACATAGTCTAGAACCGAACGAGTTTTATTCTACAACTCGGCGACTTTCTGAGAAACCAAGCCTAATAATCCATTGGCGAGGGTGCCAACGCTCAGAAGTCAATCTCCCAAAATCTTTCTTCCGAAATTTTACAGCCGTTCTAAGATATTCGACGCCCGTACGTAACTAAAAATAATGCATCATAAAATAAACATAGTAAAGTGTCAGTTTATGATTTTTCTTTAAAGAAATTGTCCGTAAAAAAGAGATACCCGCGCGAAGATATGCATCGGTTATGTAGGTTATTGTTAGTTTATGATTTTTCTTTAGCAAAATAGCCCGTAAAAGAGAGATATCCACCTGCAGATATGGATCGGTTATGTAGGTTAGTGTTAGTTTATGATTATTCTTTAGCAAAATTGTCCGTAAAAAAGAGAGAGATATTTTTATTGAGTACAGATTCCGGGTAATTAATTGAATGAACCAATAACAGATGCGTTGGAAATTAAATTCTTGGTTTAATATCAATTATGTAACCAGGGGGGAGATTATATTTACTATCTATCTATATCTGTAGTCTATATAAATATACAAATATTTTACCACGGAACCGTTTCTTTAGGTTAAGTAACAGATAGGAGTCACAAGAGAGTAAATCCGGAGAATAGGGCCGATGAGAAACCAATTGACAACCTAATTCTTTGGTTTTAGCCATTGCAACTATGGATGTGTGTAATGCTGCATTGTCTTGATGAAAATGCACATTTTTTCTATGATAAATGTGAGCCATAAAAACCAATAATTTTATATAATGTTGCCCTATTCATTGTCTTTCCTGTTTTAAGCTAGTTGGTAAAAATTATATCACGAGAATCCCAAAAACCAGTAGCCATAACCATTTCGGCCAAAGAAACCACTTTTGTCGTCTTTGGAGCGCTAGATCCAGCTTCTATCAATTTTTTTGACTGTATTTTTTTCCCAGGTGTTTCATGTTTAACCAACAGACACAAAACGACAAAAAAAACTCTTTGTGTTACGCTTAAACATATCTAAACTTTTTTTGTTTGATTGATAGTGGCAAATTCGGCACCCATCGCACGGATAGCTTTTTCATATACAGGTGATCGTGTCAAATATTGTTTATACGTTTTTTGAGATGTCAACAGCCTCTGCTTGTAACGGAAATCAACTTTTCTAAGTCCTCCCGTTCACACAATGCCGGCCGGTAGCTCTGTGGTAAATGGGAGAGCGAGTCGCAGGTTCCAAAAAGAAATTGAAGCTATGATCTTATATTATGGAATTGATTGTCTTAATTAGACAAACAAATGTTTTTCTATTTACGAGCAAAAAGGTAATAGAATAAACCCTCAAGTTAGAAAGGACTAATCTTTTAATAGATAAACAAATTAAATTAATCTTAACAGAAGAATACGGCGTCTTCAAAAGCCGAATAAACAAAGATCAAAATATACAGGATTTTAATTTACCTAACGCGTATATAGCTATATACCTGTGGTTTTCATTAATCTTACAATATATAAAAATTGATGTAATAAATCCAACAAAAATTCTCTAACTACTATATTTATCTTCTTCTGCCGCAACGAATTCAATTCTGTTTAAATCAACAATCGTAGTACTAGTAAATATACCAATTTCGCAGTTAATCTTCCAACTAATGATTTGACAAGTTTTACAACCACACAAGTACGCCAAAACCAAATCTCTTCTATGAGTAATTAAATTAAATATACGACCTTTTTGAATACTCGGAGTCGGTAACAAGTTGAATAACGGAATGATAGGTACTCTTATATTGGCACTCAGCAATCATGGAACCAAAAAAATAACTCCAGATGAAACAATTGCTGCAACATCCAAACCAATCCCGGACTAAACCTTGGAAAAGATACCCGATGTAATGACTTTCCACCACATATGACTCGGATAAAATGAATTTGATGTCATACAAGAAACTCTACTGAGAACCTACGAAAAAGAAAATCGGAAATAAATCACAAACCATCAAACTATAAACTGAATTACCTGATGGTCGGTTCCCTGGAATGAAAATTTAAGACAACTAAGGAATTTCCAAAAATATAAGTGTCAGTTGACTCTTTAAAGGTTTGACAGAAAGTGTAGTGTATTTCCTTTTCGTTATCGCTCAGCCGTCGCGCCTGCTCAAAACGCGTTTTTGGAAAGTCACATGAAAATATACCGAGCAGTCAAAAATAATTGTTACAAGCTACCTTACGCAAATTTACTCTGCGGTCTGACAATACTATATCATGAATTGTTTCCACCATTTCTTCCGTATTTTGCTTATTTGGACGATCTGGACGTTGATGTTAAGAACACTCTTTAGACCACATTTAAATTGATTAATCCAAAATTGAATTGTTGTCATCGAAAGTAAACAGCATTCTTTGATTTATTCGTAAGTTTTCCTATCGTAAAACAAGTTAGAAACACTGATCAATATTGAATTTTTTTAAAAATTAAAGAAAGTAACAATTTGTTCACTTCAAACTGCTGTAGCAAAAAAGCTATTGGACATAATTATCGCAATGAAATTTTTATATGAGTTGTTTGAAAAATGGCATTCAAGGAAACTTATAATATGGGTTGGTTACAACTCGCCGCGCATGATTCGCCGAAAGCTTCTAGCGCCATATATCAATAATCTTCCGAATTAAACAAGAAAAAAATTATTCGATTTTTTGACCTTTTGTATTTACATGAGTAAATAAACCATACTGCAAAAAAACATACAAAGTTTATCCTTGCAGATCAAAGAATCTTGATATAAGCTAATGATTTTGAGAATCGGGATATATTAGAATACCTTCGTGGTTTGGCCCACAATTTTGACATGTTGGAGGCTTAATCTAAATAAAATTGAAATTTTGGAAATAAGCGAAAATATAAAGAACTACTGTTGTTTTTTCTAACTTTTGAGAAATATATTTATTTAATTCGTTTAATTTATTTAATTCATTAGTAGGTATGTAGGTATTAGTAGGTATTAGTAGGAATTTGGAAACTACAATTTTCGTAGGCTAACTGCAGTCGTTCTATCCAAAGCTTAATAAATTTTTTATTTCTTAGTTACCAATTCGAATTTATTATTATACATTTTAGCACTTTCAGCAAATTCGTCGGCCATATTTGATTTGCCATTTAGAATTTAGAAATATGAGTCTTGGAAAACCCATTTTTACTAAATTTTAGCACAATAATTGGAACACTTAACATTTTCATCCGCCATATTGAATCAGCCATTTTGAATTTTTAAATTTTGAGTTCGAATTCGAAATCAGCGACGTCGAAAAGCTATTATTACTAAATTTCAGCCTAATTGGAACACTTTTAGCATTTTTGTCCGCCATATTGAATCCGCCATTTTGAATTTTGTGTCTCGGCTCGTTCCACTCACCTCGCAAATGAAAAAACTCGCTGGGCAGGAAAAGTTAATCTTTCCATCCTAATAAAACAATATACTATTATCCCATTGAGTATGATCTTCTTTAACGTATGATGCGATAGCTGCTACCAGCACACGATTTACTTGTGCATGATGTTTATCAAGTTTCTGTACTTGATAATCATCAGCTAATTTCTTAAATTCTTTAGAGGTAAATTGTACGCCATTGTCACAAAGGATTATTTGAGGTACGCCAAAAATAAGAAAAACTTGTCTTTCCACAAATTTAACTAATGCCGTAGCTGTAGCTTTACCTAACGGTTGAACTAAAACAAACTTTGAAAACCAGTCCGTAACTACCAAAAGATGCTGATTACCATTTTTGGATCGCGGCAAGGGTCCTAATAAGTCTATTGATATAAGTTGAAAAGGAAAACAAACTTTTTTGGACTGACCCATGAGTCCAGGCCGAGCTTGAGAGGAGCTCTTGTTAGAACAACAAGTTAAACAATTTCTTACATAATTAGTCACATCTTTTTTCATTCGAAGCCAATAATAGAATTCTGTGATTTTTGCTAAAGTTTTAGTTATACCAAAATGAGCTGACGTTGGATCGTCGTGACACATTTTTAATATCTCCTTCCGATTGTCTGTGGGAATAACGAGTTTCCATTCCGGTAAATTTGAGATCATGGGCAAAGTAGTTGGAATAAATTTATATAAACGTCCTTCCGTTACTCGAAATCCAGGAAAATCTTCTGGACTAGCATTTATCTGGTCTATCATATTTAAGTACCATTCATCCATAATTAAGGTTTCTAAGTTCATCGCAGCAACATCGCGAGATAAAGCGTCCGGAACAATATTTAATCTACCTGGTCGATGTCGCACATCAAAACTCTATTGGGCTAGTCGCAGCGACCAGCGTGCCAAACGACCTGTAGGTTGATTGATTTTATGTAGCCACGTTAAGGCTGCGCAGTCTGTGATCACTGTAAAATGCGTACCTTCAATGTAACCGCGAAATTTTTCAATGGCAAACATAACTGCAATTAATTCGCGTTCAGTAGCGCTATATTTTTGCTCAGCAGCGGTTAACGCGCGACTCGCATAAGCTATCGGATGTTCGAGTCCATTCAATTTCTGAAATAATACAGCTCCACATCCAACTTGAGATGCGTCAGTTTGAACAAAAAATTGTTTATCAAAATCGGGCGAAATTAAAATAGGTGCATTTGTTATTAATTCCTATATTTTTTCAAATGCAATTTATACTTTGGAATTCCATTTAACGGGGTGTCCTTTCTTTTTATTTTTTATTAACTGTGTGATGGGGGCGGAAATAGTTGATAAATTGGGCAAAAAAATGCGATAGTAACTAATTAGTCCAATTAGACGTTTAACCTCTGTAGTCGTTTTTGGTGTCTTGAAATTTTTTATCGCTTCAACCTTTGATGGGTCTGTTCGTAGACCGTGTACGTCGACTACGAATCCTAAGAAGGTAAGGGATTTACAACAAAATCGACATTTTTCTGCATTAATATGAAAACTGGCATTTTTTAATTTTTCAAAAATTTTATTTAATGTGGCAAGATGTTTTGCAAAAGTAAGAGATGCTACAAAAATGTCATCTACATAGACAAAAGCTTCTTCTTCATGAAGGATCGATCCTAAGGTTTTTTCAATAGTGCGTTGCAGGGTTTGAGAGGAATTAGATAGTCCGAATGGCATTACTAAAAATTCAAAAAGTCCTTTGCCAGGGACACAAAAAGCTGTTTTCTTGTGTGATGATTTTTCTAATGGAATTTGCCAGAAGGCCTTTTTGAGGTCAATAGTTGAGAAATATTTAGCTTTATGTAAGCGATTAAAAATACTATCGCTCCGTTGAAATGGATAGGAGTCTTTCAAAGTCTGGGAATTTAATTTGCGGCCGTCAAAACATGCGCGATATTCGCCATCCTTTTTCTTAACTAACAAAATTGGACTAGAATATGGAGAGTTTGAAGGTTGAATAACTTTCAATTTTAACATTTTATCAATCTTGGAATGCAAATGTTTTTGCATTGCTGGGCTGAGTGGGTACTGTCGTTGTTTAAAGGGACGCGAGTTGCCAGTATCTATATAATGTTCTGCGTTGTTAACTTTACCGAGCTCTTCCGATGAGAGATCATTAAAACGGAAAATTACATCGTCCAATTGTCTTCGTTGTTCTTTGTTTAGAGAATCTATATTTGAGACATGATCAGCCTCGACCGAATTAATTTTTGAGTTCATTGGTGCATGCCAAGAAAAATCCGAAAAATTTAAAGAAAGATTGAAGATCTTACAAAAATCTGCTCCTAATAAAAATTCATAGGTCACTGAAGGGACCACTACAAAATTAACTCTACGTTCCAATGAACCTAACCTAATATTGAGAGGTAAAATTCCTTCTACTGGTTGTTCGCTACCATCGGCTACTTTTATTTGTTTGCAATCAAAAGGTTGCACTTGACCAAATTTCTTGGTATCGAGCATATTTAAGTCATTTTCACCTATGACTGACACGGTAGCACCTGTGTCTATTAGTGCAGTAACGGTTAAGCCGTTAACTACAATTTTTAGATGTGGTCGATTGTCAAGAGGCTTTTTTACTAAAATTGGGGCGACAACTTTTGATGTATGAAAAAAATTGGAGACTTCTTTTACCCATTTCTTCCAGTCGTCTAGATCAAAAAAAGATTTATTTTTTATTGCATCGAGGGCTTTTGGAAATTTCGATTTCCATAATTTCTTCCGCGAGCGAAGCTTTCGCGACCTCTTCTTCGAAATATGATCTTTTGAAAAGTTACGCTTTGTAGAGGACGACTTAGTTCTTCTAGGTTGTCGGCGTCCTGGAGTGAAACAACCTAGTTTGAGTTTTTTGAGTTTTAATTCGGAAGTGAAGAGTGATTATATTATAGATTACAATTAGGGCATTTCAATTTTGTTATGTCAGCTTGACCGCATCCGAAACAAAAGTATTTTTTCGGTTTTGCACCTTCAGGATTTTAAAAAGTCAATTAACTTTCTTCGAATGCATTTATTATAGGTTTGGATATACAATATGCGAGGTCCGGTTCAAGTAAACCTTGGCGCTTAGAAGGGGGTGGTTTATAATTATCTACTCGAAGTTTACGATCTTGAATTTAAATTGGTATTTCCTTTAAGTTCTACCCGTTCCGCGAAATAATGATTTAAATTAGAAATTATTCGGTCACATATTTCTTTTTCAGTATGTTTTTTATCGGTGCGTTTCATTAGCGATTCGATTGAAATTATATACCAACATACATTTTCGTTAACCCCTTGAGTTCGTTCCCGAATTTCGTCTAAAAGTTTAGTATTGTAATCGGTTGGTATAAAAATTTTTGAATCACGTAGTGCTATATTTTATGCAGTTACGTTAGGTTTTCATTGTTGTTTATAACCTGCAACACTTTGACAGCGACATTTACATTGTTTCAAATTGTTGTAAAAAGAGAAACTATATTAAAATAAAAATAAAAATGCACTTTAAAGCACTTATTTGACTAGTGATTTCCAGCTTGATTCATACCATTTTAAACAATGACGGACCGGCAAATTTATTTGGGTTGTACTTTATCAGCAATTTCTTGATGTTTCAGTAGTTGATGTAGCGGCCACATAAGTATATGTTGCATAGGGTAGTGACTTGTTTTTCAAATTACTGCTTGGCAGGCTACTGCTTGCATGTGTGTGTTTAATGGTATTTTTTGTATAAAATAGTTGTTCGTATTGTTTTATGTTAAAGTATTTTGCTTGTAATGCTAATTTTGGACTAAATTTGGATATCAATTGGTGTATTTCATAGTGATTGTTTATTAGTCCATTACAGTTCCATTGTAGGAATGCGACGGTGTTAATTGATTTGTTGGTATGGTTCATTTTAGCTTTGATCCGAATCTTCGGATAGCAGATTTTCTAAAGCGTTTGTTATTTTTGTAAATTGAATTTTTGTAGAACGGTTAATATTGTTTAGTTAATATTGGATATAGTTCGTGTAGAGTATGGACAATTTGGTTTGGATCATTTGAGTATAAAGTTGAGATACTCTTGATATCTTTATTGCCCTTTGCTTTGTCTAGAAACTCTCTAAGGGCCGGTTGTACCAACCTCGTTCAAAGGTCGTTCAAGGTGAACTTCGGTTCAACTAAAAAATTGCAAAAAATATAAGAATAATACAATACGTAGAAAATCAAAATTCAAAAAATTTAAAAAGGAGACAATTAACACATAACAGGTCTGGATTAAGAAAATTTGAAAAAATGAAAATTTCGTAATACGAAGTACAATATAACGTTATTTCATGGTTATTGCCATTCTTCAGTTGCACGCATCGATTACGATTACATTGTAAAATAAGAAGAAAAAATTTTTCAAACTAAACAAAATTATCGACTAAATTGTACAAAATTGACTTACCATAACCTCCAAAGATTATCAAAACTGAACTTGTTACACGAGGTATGAATAATTTAAAAATGATTTGAACTAAGAAATTCGTTTACCTAGCACTGCTAGTTTGAAATCCGTTTTGATAATCTTTGGAGGTTATGGTAAGTCAATTTTGTACAATTTAGTCGATAATTTTGTTTAGTTTGAAAAATTTTTTCTTCTTATTTTACAATGTAATCGTAATCGATGCGTGCAACTGAAGAATGGCAATAACCATGAAATAACGTTATATTGTACTTCGTATTACGAAATTTTCATTTTTTCAAATTTTCTTAATCCAGACCTGTTATGTGTTAATTGTCTCCTTTTTAAATTTTTTGAATTTTGATTTTCTACGTATTGTATTATTCTTATATTTTTTGAATTTAACCATAAATACATACTAAAAACCACAAATTTACTTAAAATTTTTTATTTTGAGTTCTTTTTCTAAAAAATTGCGTTGTACCAACCCCAGTTAAGCTTGAACTGCAGTTCAAATCCCCGTTCACGAAAACCAGGTAGAAAGGTCGTTCAAGAAAAGTTAAACTGGGTTCAAGCAATGGAAACATGCGCAAATGTCACTTCTATAAAATAATGCCAGTTTATATCTGTTAATTTTAGTTATCAGTGTATGGTTATGTGCGAATACTTTGTTTAAAATTTGCGAAAGTTGGGTTTTGAATTAATACTATTTTTAATTCTGTGATACTAATTCATTAAAAATAATGTCATTTTGTTTTAATGTTAATTTTAATTTAAAAAAATTTAATAACAATTTTTTTCCATCCTTGGACTTAAATCGGATGCAATTGGTATAGATGGTATCTCATCCAGGTTGCTGAAACTTGTCTTCCCTTTATGTTTGCACATTTTCACTCATTTGATCAAATTCTGTTTTGAGACATCGTCTCTACCCGAGTTATGGAAGAAGTCGATTATTATTCCTCTCTCGAAAGTCAATAATGCAAAAAGTTTTAGTGAGCTAAGACCCACCAGTATCCTACCTGCGCTCTCTAAGGTTCTTGAATCGTTTATGCATCGGCAGCTGCTGGAATACATCGAAGGGATGGGCATTCTGCCCAAAATTCAATCTGGATTCCGGACTGGCTTTAATACGGCTACTGCATTGACGAAAGTATCGAAGGATGTCATTCGTAATATGGACAACTAAGTGACCGTTGTGGCTCTACTCGATTATAGCAAGGCGTTCGATGTAATCGATCATGAGCTTCTTTTGGTGAAGTTGAGCTACTATGGATGCGACAGCTCCGCTCTTAAGCTCCTCATTAATTTCTTGGATGGAAGAACAACGTGTAAAACTTCATGGTAGTATTTCTGACGAACTTATCATGATACGTGGGGTAGCACAGGGTAGCTTATTGGGTCCTTTGCTCTTTGTGATTTTCACATCAGATCTTCCTCAAGTTCTGCCCGATGAATGTGATTCTCATCTGTATGTCGATGATACTCAGGTGTATACTTCAGATAATCCTTTGGCTATCAATGAAACTATCGCTAGAATCAATACTAGTCTTGAAGCTGTTCTACGCTGGTCTACTGGAAATGGCTTGGTACTTAATCCAGGCAAAACAGTGTGCCTCTGCATGGGCAGTGCACGCAGCCGAGCTATTGCTGACAGTGTAAGACACACTGATATTCTTCTTGATAATAAGGTCATCGAACTTAGGGAAAAGGCGAAAAATCTTGGTGTGATATGGGACTTTGCCTTGAACTTCGAAGATCACGTCAACAAGATATGTGTACGGGTTATTACAAACTCAAGTCGTTGTACAGGTACAAGCTATTTCTTCCTTCACACGTCAAATGGAACCTGGTTCAAAGTCTCTTGTTGTGCCATATTGATTACTGCGCTACTGTTTACTATCGTTTCCTTGCATGTTTTTTAAGGAATAAATTGCAAGTGCTACAAAATTCTTGTCTACGTTATGCCTTCAACATCGAACGTTGGGATCACATCACTCCCATCTACAACACATTGAATATACTTAAATTAGATTCCCGGTGTGAACTCCAGTTTGCTGTATTCTTATTTGGGATCTTTAATCAGGACGACTTAACTATCTACAGCATCTTTTGAATAGAAGATCCCTCTGCCACAATCTAAATCTAAGAAATGGTAGCAATCTATCGGTTCCTGTCCACAAGACATCCAAGTTTGAGGGATCTTTTGAGTACTGCGCTTTTAGAACCTTCAACAGATTTTCTGATCTCTTCCTGAATAGTGAAACCAAGCTCACGTTTAAAAAGAAGGTGATGAATCGTCTGCTAGTTGCTCAAATCGATGGTGCCTAAATCTCGGTTCAGGTTGAAAATCAGCTTGCTGAACCAGTACCCGTTAAACTAGTATGTGTTTATCAGTTGTAAATGATTTGTACATATTGTTTAATAAATAGTATTATTACTTTGAAATGGAATGACTAAAACTATAAAAATTAATTTTGAATTTTAAATCAAATGACACGTGACAATGCATTTTGGAAGTATTGGGAGCAATATAGGAGTACCATTACACCTAAATGTTGTCTAAACTCCGTTCAACTAAACGCCACCTGAACCTCTATTGTACAACCCAAAAAAATGTGAACCTAGTTCAAGGTTGAACTGCAGTTCGGTTGAACCAGCGTTTAAGCGAAGTTGGTACAATCGGTCCTAAGCTTTTCATAAGTTAAACGATAAATTTTATTTTCAATTTCAAGATGTTTTTTAATTGTTTCAAATTGCTCATCTTTATTTCGCTATCCACTGTGGATTTTACTGGTTTTGGATTTTTCATTTTCTTTTTCGGTGGTTTTGCAATGGATATATTTTTAACTAGATTGGGATTTGGTATTTGTGTTATAAGTATTTCAATAGTTTGTTTTTCGATACTCGGTGAAGGTGTAAGGTTTTCGCGAGGGCGTTTTGCGACAGTTGTTTCGTTTTGCTGAGCGTTTTGGTTTATTGTTTGGTCGTTGAAATTTATTTCATTCAGGTTTATCGTTTGTGATTGATTTCTTGTCTCAGTATTTTGTGGAGTAACTTCTGTTTCAGCGATTAAAATATTTTCAATTATTGTATTGTTAAATTGGCAATTTTGTGCCGAATGTCCAGGTTTTTTGCATTTTGTGCATGTTTGTGTTTCACTTGCTATAAATATTCGATATTCGGTGTTGTCAAATTTGATAATAATAGATGTTAGAATTTGATTATCTTCGCAATCCTGAATGTAGATTTGGCGTCTGAAACTTAGTATGTGAGAATACTTAGAATTTTGTAAACCTGCTCTTAGAAAATTTATCGGTGATATATTGAGATGTTATTTTTTTTTTAAATATAAAATTAATCAACTTTTAAAGAATTTTAAAGTTAGCACTTTTGAAATCTCAATTCTGTAGGATATTAATCTTGCCTCGGCTAACATCAGGGAGGAAACTCTTATCTGTCAAAACTCCGGGTGCTTTTCCTTCGAGTTTTGTTTTATTTTTATAAATAAAAGTGATTAGATAAATATCAAAAATTTTAATTTCACAAATCTAATTTTGTGAGTCACAATTTGACCAAAGAACCAAAACAAAATATAATTTAGTATTAATAAAGCTTTATTTAAATTGACAATTTTTTGAGTCTTCTAAACTTTATTAATACTGAATACTGAATGAATTATGAATTTACAAATTTTATGTACCGATAATTTACACTTTTTAAAAAAATATATCAATATAATTAGATATAATCTACCCACTATTGTTTATTAGATGTGTAATTTTGCCGTTAGTAGTTTATAAGAAAATGATGTACTCACTTTAATTTTATAATACATGCAGTCTATCACCTGAATTTTCGCAGCGTAATGTGATCCCCTTTGGTTTTACTTTATCCAACTTATTGGTAGTAACTTTAATATAGGATATCCAAACAATCGAACGAATTTACTTCAATCCTTCACCCAGTTTATCTGTTTTGCTAACATCCAAATTCCAGCACAGTCCGTTTACAATCAAAAAAATTAATCTGAAGAAAATACGCTTCTATTCTTTGTACAGTATTATAAAGCCAACTTTTCAAATTTTAATTTTTATTCTCCATCCACCATCTTTCTTATTAGGCCTCACACGCCCTTATCTTCCTGGTGCCAACCTTTACACTGCCCGTTATCATTGCACTTTGAAATATTTAGCGGCAAAATACTGTTTTAAAAATATCAATTTAATTACATAAACCTAAGAGTTATAATTCTAAAAAAAAATGGTTCTTATAGATATGTGAAATTTAAAAATTTTGCTCACATTTGGAAATTAAAAAAAATTAAGGAACAAAACACCCAAAGCTTTTGACAAATTTCTTTTTTTTTAATTACAGTGATATCAGCTTCAGCTTCAATTAGTTTCAAAACCACCAAAATCTTTCCAACAAAATAAACAAAAATGTAAAATAACATGACAATATATAATAATACTCTATGTGGTATGGAAGGGCACACATTGGAGAGAACTATTCGTTTTGCTGGAGTTATCTACTATATGGTTGGGTATTTTGTTATAAGTTCGTTTACCTTTTCAGTATTTGTAAGGTAGATGCAAATTCGGCCGTCTGACAAGCGAGAAGCAAATAAAATATTTTTTGGGTTAACTATTTCTTCAATTGCTTTTACATAGAAGCGCAGTTGCGTTTCACTTGGTGCATTTAAAATTATTGCCTGTTCTTTTGATGGAAAATTTGTTGTTGTAGGTTGTAAGGATAATTTTATTTTGTCAGCGAAGGTGACATTTTGTGTTTTGTTTGTATCTGTTGAGTTTTTGTTATTTAGCATAGTTTTCGTTTTGTTTGTTGTTATTATTAGATAATTAGTAGTTTTGTTGATAAACGCTAGATGTCACCAGACACCAGCGATATATCAGCCTCTTTTGAAAAAAATAAATAAATAGCCACCTTCACCAGGGGTTGATTCTGTATAGGGTAGCTAGGTGTTAGGTTTTAGGATAGTTAATCTGGAAAAATAGGAAATTATGTATAAATAAATACCTTAAATTTACAAATTTGTACGGAGCACAATCAATGCGGGTGTACACATTTGGTTCATATCCACCACTATTAGATTTAATAATTTTAAGTTTTAAAAATAATAAAATGCCAAGTTGGATAATCGTTTCGTTTGTGGAAGATAACAACGTAGAAAGGCGCGTTCTTACGAGTCAAGTTTAGTTGACCAATTTTAGTTGATCAACAAAAGTTGAATACAACTTGAATCAGTTTTTGTTCCCACATTTCAATATAAACTGATCAACAGTTTCAATTCCCTTTCCACTCTTTTTAGATTTCCAAACCAATGAATGTTCTTTTTTATACATTGTTCGAAGAGTCTTAATTTCCTTGATAATGGAACTTAAAACATTTTCTCGAGCAAATCTTTTTTTTACATAAATCTGTTTGGTGGTTCCAAAGACAATCATTCTTATGATATGGTTACAAACATTTTATTGTATCACTTTCAGACCACTTGAGGCTCATTTTTTTAATTTTATAATATTAAAAACAAGCATGTAAGCTAGTTGCAAGCGACAAAAGTTGACTGCATAGTTCACACGTTTCAAGATAAGTTTCAACTTGAAAGCAAATCGAGACTTGAACGACAAAAGTTTGACTCGGTCAAACTTTTCTTGAACAACTAAAAAGTTGATCAACTCTATTGAAACAGAGGTTCTCATTACAGTTTTCATTCAACTTTTGTTGATCAACTAAAATCGGTCAACTAAACTTGAATCGTAAGAACGCGGCTGAAGCTGTATTCTCAACGTGGTTACACGAAAGAATAGTTCTATTTCTTGCTATTGGCCACGTTACAGTGTCTTATTTTGGGTATGTAATAATAAATTTTTACATAACAACCTATTTAACAATACAATAAATTATCTTGAATAATATTTAAATACAATAGTTATTGTTAAAATTTAATATCTTCAGATTCGAAGCCAAATTAGAAAATAACTACCTAACTGTTTTTAATTTTTTAGTGGCACTGAAAATTTCTAAAAATTTTGAAGACCAAGAAGGTGGAGAAAAGTTAATAAAAAACTATTTAAAAAATGCAACTGAGAGGATCAAACAAAAACTTCAAAAAGAAGCAACTATAAACAATTGTTAACTCTTGTCATATTTATTAGTTTTTTTGATATTTATTCTTTAAATAAAATGTAATAAAATCCTATTTGTATAGGTATAACGATAAAATCTACTTTTTTTTTAAATCGGTTAAAAACTACTTTTACTAAATAAGGACAACAGAGAACATATCTGTGTTTATCCATTCGCTATCCATGCAACACATTCCGTGGACATCTAGGTTTGTGACACAAGGGCATCCACAAATTGTTTAGTTTATCCAAGCTGGACAGCGTCACCGCTGCCAATCCTTCGGACACGCCCAACGTTGCTGCAGATCGGGACCCAGATGCGTAAAATTTGCAGGAGCACGTCAAACTACTTTCATCCTTCCTCGAAAATCGAAAATTCCAAGTGAACATCAACGGCTCCCGCTCCACAGTAAGATCAATCTACGCAGGGGTGCCCCAAGGATCCCCCCTCTCTCCGACTCTATTAAACATCTTCATCCACGATCTTCCAAGGACCCCAGTGACCACCACTTCATTATATGCAGATGACACGGCCGTCTCAACCACCTCCATCAACCCCGGACGAGCGATCGCAATCAATCAAATTGCCTTAAACAATCTTGAAAAATGGTTCAAAACCTGGAAAATAGAAATTAATGCCGAAAAAAGTACAGCCATCCTCTTCACCAAGAAAATTCTTCGACCACCTAAAGACCTGGAAATCTTCGGCGAGAAAATCCAATGACAAACCTTCACCAAGTACCTAGGAGTCACGTTGGACAACAAACTCTCCTGGGTCAAACACATCGACGACAACTGCAAAAACATAAGGGGCATCATGGCCAAACTGGATCCACTCATCGAGAGGCCCAGCACCATGGACCACTTTACAAGCTACGAATCTACAAAGCAATCATCAGACCCACTCTTACCTACGCAGCCCCGGCGTCGGCGTGGGCATTCACGTCACCAAAACAAATTAAACGCCTCCAAACAATTCAAAACTTCTGCCTCCGCAAAGCCAGAAACGTCTTCTACCAAGTACCAAACAGATATATTCACAGGGAATTCAACTTGGAAACCATCGAAGACTTCATCAAGAAAATAACCAAAAAACTTTACGACCGAAGCTACGACACCGAGAACCCCCTCGTAGCAGGACTAGGAAAATACGACCCAAAGGACTTTCCTCTTCACAAGAGACCGCACTGTATTCTAGCTACGGACTCCTAAGTAACTTACATTTTTTCCACTCTCGATTAATGTTTATCTTTCTTTCAGACACAAATAATCTTCCCCAAAAGATCGACTCCAAAAACAAGGACCTGGGCGGAGCCTACGTGAACAAACTGGGTGGAATCAACCCAAACACAGCAAGCGAAAAAACTACACGCACCGACCAAGACTGACACTAGGACACTAAACAAACCGAAGTTTTTCTTTTCTTATTTTAATTTTATTTTGTTTTGTTTATCTATCCCATTCTCCTACCCATCCAACTCCATTTCCCCCCCCCCTTAAACATTATCTTTCAGACCAGGCTATAATGCCCTACTCGGATTAGTAATTACAACCTGACAGATGAAGGAGAAGAAAGAATCCGTTCAGGAATTCCAGTTGCCCCAATCACAATTTGAATATAGGATAGTCAGTTTCCGAATTTTGAGAGATGCAGCGGGAGCTTCTGCTCAAAATTTTAGTAAAATAATATTTTTGGACTTAAATAAGGTCTGATTTTAAATTTTGTACATGAATGACTATGTTTTCGTGTTAATTTAGGATTTTATGCATTTAATAAAATTTTAATAATAGGTTAGGAAATGTGGAGTTAATTTTTATGTTTGTCAAATTAAATTCAAAGACTAACCAATTAAAGTAATTTGATGAATGCTGGTGTATTTTTCCACACAACAACACAAAGATACAATAATTTCAATAAGCAAAATCTTGGTACTGCAAAGTAGGTTAACGAACTAGAAGGTTCGTCACCATTTTAACCAGTGGCATCACTTATCCAAGGATATTTAAAAGATAGGTGAGTTAGTTAGTCGAGAATTTGTTGTGAACATCATTGTTTTGAAGAGTTCAATGGAGCCGGGCAAAGTTAATTAATGAAGACAAATAAAATTCAATTTCATTTGAATATTTATTTGCAATATTATTAACACCAAAGTAGTAGGGCTTTACATTGCAATATTTATATCGGATGCTGAATGAGTTAGCCGAACATAGGAAATTACCATGTAAAAACTTATTTATGCAAATTCCTGCTTCCCTAATTATTTTAGAGAAAAAATGAAAGATACAAAAATTAAATAAATATGATTATCAATTATGAGCTAAAAGATATAAATAAACTATATCACTATATCACATTATTTGCATATTGTTTTCGTATCAATGAACAGTAAGCACTTTCAATCATCAATAATTTTTTTACAACTTTTAACTGTATAGGATTGCAAAATCCATACAATAAGATTTTTTTTGTATCTTTTAGCTCATTATTGATAATCATATTTATTGTATTTTCAAGAGCTAATAATTTTAATTAATGATACAAAAATTATGCAGAAATATAAACTACGAATGATAAGAGCATTGGATTTCATCTAACTTTTATGTTAGACTTTTAAAGTTTCTAAAATAACAATTTTCAATTGTCACTGCATAACGTATTTTTGTGAAACAATTTAAAATACTCTTAATAATTATTTTGAATTCCTTTTTAAATTAAATATAAGCAGTTGTATAAAAAATATTGTACGATATATGTACAGGTTAACACTTATATCGTAAATACCTATTTTTTGATTCATTAAGTTTCAATTTGCACCAATTTGAATATGTTAACGCGCCGGTATAAGTGTGGTGAAATAAAAAATTTAAAAACATGAAATACATTTTTATTTGAGAATTATTTTTACTTATAAATTTAACTGAAAAATACTACCTACTTTGTTTTTATGCAATTATAGCTATTTATTATACACGTGTCTTATAAGGCAAATAAGTTACGAAAGAAATGTTTAGCCACGAGAGCTTGCTCGAGTGGCTAATTTTTCTTGAGTAACTTATTTGCTGTTAAGACACGTGTGTAATACAAAGCTTTATCCAATATCTCGTAATAATAGTTTAAAATGTAATTAAAAGTTTTGACATTAATTTGACGTTTTAAAATGTCAGATGTAAATTATGAAAATTGGTATAAAGTAGGTGTACTCATAATTTACATAAGTCACTAGTGTTCGATAGACCCCATAAGTCACTAGTGCTTTATAGACCCCATAAAATATGTAAAATCGGCATTATTATGCCTTCATAAGACAGAGGTGTTGGATAAACATATAAATGTTATTGCATATATTTTAACAGCTGTATTCATAAAAATTTAAAATCGACCTAAAGAACCCTTTAAACCTATTTTAGCGAAAACGTCAAAAAACTCTATTCATAAACGCATTTTAGCGTAACAAACCTTCTGTAACAGTATTGTAAACTTGTTTTAGACATTTCACAACAGCTTTACAAAGCCATTTTTAAGGCATATGTCAAAAAACTCTATTCATAAACGCATTTTAGCCTAACAAACCTTCTATAACAGTTTTGTAACTTGGCAATATTTAAAATAGGGTGGAGCCTTCTTTAAAGCACTTTTAAACCAATTTTAAGAAAATTTTTACTTAAAATACAGTTTTCACTGTATGTAAACCATACTTTATGCTTTTTAATGTTGTGTGAATTGACGCATACTATTCGGTTGTCTTTGTCATACTTCCAAAAAATTGATAATAGAAAAGAGAGCGAATATGCTAGTGTAAACGTACGTTGATTATGCATCGTAGTGTCAATTGTCAGCTGTCAGCTGTCAAATTGATTATTTTTTTATAATTACAACATATTGTTGTTCTCTCTTTCCGATCTCTTCTTAAAATGGGTCTTTGATTCTCGAAAAATGGTTACATGTAAGACAATAAAAAAACTGACGAATAACAGAACAATTTATTTGTAACCTGAACACAAGAAACAAAATTTAGAAAAGCAGGACTCACACAAAATTCGCCGAACAGCACGTAATTCGGATTCTTCCTTCTACACTCTATTCACAAATTCCTCGGCTAAATTCCACCTCCACACCAACTCTTGGGCTCTCAATTTACAACTCTTTAACACCAGCTTGCCACTCGGGTTTCTTTAACACCAGCTTGCCAGTCGGACTCTTAATTTCTGACTGACGTGACTCCCTCTCGAGATTTCAAATTCAGACTTTTATTCGACTAGCCTCTCGGGCTGTAAATTTGCGACTTGCCTCTCGAGCTCTCAAATAAACCTCTTTAATTCGACTAGCCTCTATGGCTGTAAATTTGCGACTTTTATCACGACTTGCCTCTCGGGCTCTCAAATCACGACTGATTGTTCTTCCTTTTTATTTATATTGTCCATTACCTTGGATTTTTTAATATTTTCTTTTGTTTTTAGAAAAATCAAGATTAGTATTTTGTTTCCTGCTGCCTGTGCTATTTGGTTGTGTACTGCTCAGCTGCATTCGTGTGAGTCGCTAAACAACGAAAATTAAAAATACAAACATTAAAATTTAGATAAAACAAACGAAATTACTGCAACAAACTCAAATTAAACAATGTAACTTAACTAACAAACAAAATTAACACGGAACACAAAAACAATTTTGAAAACGAACAAGAGTCCTGCCTTTATTGTTCCTCAGGTTGCAAAGTCAGTTCTTTATTTCTAAATTACGCAACTCACTTTTCATTTCTTTATCAGAACACAACAATATTAAACAACTTTTAGGTTATAGTTTAGTTCATTTATATACGTAGTAGTTCATATATTTCGAAGATACCAACTCAACTACACTAAATTCACTTGAATCGGTATTGCAACACCATTTTAGTTACTGAAAGTTTATCAACCGTTTATGAATGAACAAAAGTTAAAATGCTTGTAAGCCTTAAAACACGTTTTAACTAAAATAGGTTTAAAGAGTGTTTTAAAATATTTTTATGAATAGCACCGTATGTAAATAACCCTACTTGATGCTTTTTGTGTCAAAACATTTTGTTATTTCAAATTACTTATTTAAAAAAAATATGGATGGAATGTGATATTAATGCTATTCATGTTATAAATAATATGATTGATGACCGCTAATTATATTTATTGAACTTAAATTTAAGTTTTTAAAAATCTCAAAATTATTTATTTATTGAAATTAAAAATTCTTCTTCTTCTTCTTCTTCTTCCTTTCATGGACTTAGAAGTCCATGCACTAAATCTACTTCTAATTGCTACATGATTAACCTTAAGACTGCTACTAGACTACTACTTGATGCATAAACTACAATTTTTATATAATATTTCCAAAAACTTGCATTCAGCAATTCACACGTTACATTCAAATAACATCTTCCCGGTGAATGCACTGACTTCTTTACGTAACCAAACTTGAAAAAAAATGTTATGATATCGAAGAAGTTACAGACTGGATTGAAAAACACAAGTTTAAGACAAAAAAAAGCATGTTTTATCAAATCCGAAACATTAAAATACACCATATCTGTAAAGCAAACTTTACGAGTTTTTACGAATCGTTATGATAACGAAAACGTTACAGAATAGAGCTGTTGGTATGCTTCGTAGTGTCAACTGCCAGCTGCCAAATTGATTGTTTTTATAATTACAACACAATTAAGCAACTTTTAGGTTATAGTATAGTTCATTTACTACGAAGTAGTTCATATATTTCGAAGATACCAACTCAACTACACCAACTTCGTTTGAATCCGTATTGTAACGCAATTATAGTTACCGAAGGTTAACAACCGTTTATGAATGAACAAAAGTTAAACAGATCTGTAAACCTTAAAACACGTTTTAACTAAAATAGGTTTAAAGAGTGTTTTACAATATATTTATGAATACAGCTGTAAAAGTTTTATCATAATCAGAATTAAAAAAATTAATAATTTCAACATTAGTGCTTGTTCACAATGTACGTAAAACGTAAGACTAACATAAGATTTAAAAATATGAATTCAAATAAAAGCATAATGGAGTATCAAATAATATTAAAATCTTCAAGTAGACGACGTAGAATGTTTTTTTGCATATACCAAAATGACTCCAGTATTTTTCAATATTCGATTAAGGTCTTATTTTTATTTGTAATTCTTACGTTTTATGTATTTCTTATGTCTTACGTACATTGTGAACAAGCACTTAAAAGTTGATCAAAACAGTACGGCACAAAATTCAAATAAGTAAATTCAAACAAATAAGCCCTATTGGTACAAAGTTTTCTCGTATAACCTAAATGACAGCCAATAACAGTTGATCACCAACTTCTCGCAGCACTCTTCTTTTACGCTACCTGTTGGTTCAGTTTGGTGGGTAAAAGGTTAAGCGCACGCAAGAATCGGCATTATAATAATGCAGTTACCAGTCCTCTCCTTCTAAGTCCATGGTCCTAACTTTAATATATTTTTCGGTTGGTAAAAAAATCGACTAATTAGAGTGTTTTTTTTTCACCAAAAAATGACACGCTGAAGCAGCGTGCTGCACCCAAAAAAACCATTCCTAATAAAAGTTTTGTAGAATTTATTTTGACAATTTGTTGAAAGTTTTAGAAGACCTTGTAGTAAATTTCTATTAAAATTTGTAGCAATTAAATGCAGCATTTATTACTACAAAATTTGAAATTTGTACTACAAAAAATAATAAATACTATCACACTACATTATTTATTAGAAAATTTACTACAATTTGTAAAACTTCATGGTATTACAAAAATTTACTACAAAATTTTATAGAATATTACTACAATTTGTAATGAGGTGCTCAGATCTAAAGTTGATCAAGTCCGTTCAACATAATTTTGAGATACTGAGCGTCAAAGTTAACTAAGCTGTCACGAATTATTTAGGAAAACTAACTTTGATGCGTTTGTTATTAAGGTAACTTAAAAAACGTAAACAAGTAAACAAACGCACACGTGGACATGATCCACTATCAAGATAAATTAGTTTGTCTAATTTATCTATGATCCACCAAGTCCCTGAATGTACATAACCAGCATTTAGAGCCTGAAGGATACTATGCATTCTAACAACAACATGCGGAAGCGAAGGACTTACAGCCATATTCATAGACGATGCGTTAGGTACTTATACTTAAAACGCTGTCATTAAAAATGACCCTTACCGACCGAGTAAATAAGGTTGCCATAAAAACAAATTCGACCTTATTGGTCTTACTTAGCACATATTACTTGTCTATGAATCTCGGCGTTAGTCCACTACACCTCGGAAAATATATGTGTGTATAATGCTAAAAGTGGACTTAGCTCAATTTTTTTAATTTTGTGACTTGATCCACTTTAGCTCTATACGCCTCATATGTCACTATTTTATTTAGAAATTGTAGTAATTTGTTCTACAATTGTAGTAAAATTTGTTACAAATTTTTTTCAGTGTGGGATTTTATAGATTAGAATTTGGTGTGAATGTTCTTTTTATATTTCTCTATCGCCTCAACCACGCTCAGATCAAAATTTTTAATTTTATTATTTTTAAAAAATTCGGAATTGTTAATTAAAACATGCCAACAAATTTTTTAAAGAACATTCACAACAAATTTCAAATAAATCGCTTCAGTAGAACTTAAGATATCGTGCACTCCAGGACACCCTTTTTTTTGGACCACCCACTTTGCCAGCTCATAACTTGTTACATAACTCATTACATAAATTTTTTATGTAATCTTAAAATATCAACAAACAAATGATAAAAAAATAGATAATAAAAATATTTTTTGCTTCATTTGTACAGAGCTTCAAAAATCGCCCGAAATTCATGCCTCTAGACTAGAATACTCCCTTAAGAGATTGATCAGCGAAATTTACCACATATAAGAACCACTTATAATGATGTAAACTTTAAAGAAGACATATTACAGAAGCTGAGTGTAATTTATTATGATAGGCATCTTATAAATTTTCTCACCGATTCGTTCTTCTTTATTATTTGAATTATCGCATTAACTTACGGCGAGATAATTTGTACAGAAATTACATAATATGTGTTTCAACGTACTTTAATTTATTTGTATTATTGAATTGTAAATAATTGTGATTGTAGTTGTAATTTTAATTGTATCACGTATTATTTTATTTATACATTGTACCTACTACATGACACGACGTTCTGTTTTACACAACCCATGTTCCGCTTTGGGATGGTAAAGGCCACATTACACGAGGCTATTTTTTCATGCGATCGATCGCTGCGATAAGTTGCAGGCGCTTAGCGCCTCGTGTAATACAAAATCGCTCATGCGATTTGTTGCTGTAACTTTGCGCACGTGCGATTTTGTAGAACAAGTTCTAATTTTATGCGATTTTTTCGTGCGATTTCTTACTATCAACTTAAAAATGTTTGAAAAATGTTTCTAAATGATTTTCTACATACAGAAATTCACTGAATTAAACCAATAGGTTGATATTACACTAAATATGTCATGTATTTATAATATTTTTTCTAGTTGTCAAAAATAAATAGTGTCAAAAACCAATAGGTTGGTATTACAGTAAATATGTCATGTATTTATAATATTTTTTCTATTTGTCGAAAATAAATATCGAAATATGCGAAAATGCGCAGCAATTTTGCGCAAGCCAAAAAATCGCTGCAACTTATCGCAGCGATCGATCGCATGAAAAAACCGCCTCGTGTAATATGGCCTTAATGTGCTTTACATGGGTAAGAATTTTCATTAACGTATTGCCTAATTGTATTCATTACTAATAAATATTTTAGTCCCGAAGAAACCCACAAGAAAACTGGGTGAAACGTCGACAATTTAACTGCATTGTTTTTAATATCCAAGTCCAAGATCCCGAAAAGTTTACACACATTAAATATTTATAAGAGATGGACGAAAATAATTTTCCAAGTTCTTTGTAAAGGTTAGAACACTATGTGATACTTCCCGACCGGCGGGGTGGGGGGAGGGGTTCACAACCCCAAACACTTCTTAGATGCGTTCCTGACTAACGCTATCTCTTAATCGCGAATTGAACTATCAGATGTTTCCAAAACTGGCATGATAAGGTTTGCCTATCATCTATCTGATCTTTTTACTTTTTTACAGAGTTCAATAACTGACATTGGTTTTGAAATTTTAAATTTAAATATTTAGACGTTTCTCTGTGTAAATCATCCTTTTTTTTATATGCGTCATCTAGTACTATCGACTATAGGTATGTAAAATATTTAACTCTCATTGAAATCATCATAATCAAATTAATCATTAATGATAGAACGTCCAAGCGTCCTTCCAGCAGGACAGAATTACCTGCTAAAACCCACGCTTGGACATTCTATCATAAACAATAAATTATACTTATTATATCAATTTCCATTCAAAATCAGCTCTTGAGTCAACATGGAAAACTAAAAATTTTGCAATGAAGAGTTTATATTTGTGTTTGATAAATTTAGAAGGGATGGAAGTGTCAAGTTTTGGCGGTGCGAAGATAGACGCAGATGATAACAATGCTTCTATTACCTATTATTAAATATTTAATTTATTTCAGGTCGTAATTTACTTATAATTACGAACAATTGGGTATTTTCATAAAATTTGTATTTGCATAATAGTATGTTCGTTATTGTATAAATAAAGGTAGTACCAGAAAAAGCTTACAATAATTAAAAAATGATATATTTTGCCATTTATTATCATTTTGAAATGCTCAATTTTAAACTAGAAGCAAAATGCAATTTGATTGGTCCAGCTAGGTGTGACGTACTTTGCAGTCGCGGTACTGTTTCAAATTGGTAATGGTTTATATGTATATGTTGTGTATATAATAGTTTAGTGCTTATTGTCAGATGTTAATTATAACAAAAGCGAATACAAACAACGCAAAATACCACCAGAAAGAGGCTACAAATATTTTACAGTCATTCGACATGTATATTTAAATTTTCAATCAGCTGTTGGCGGCCATCTTGGAGTGGAGAATAATAGAACTGCTCCATTCGCTTGCTGTTACCGCCGTAAAGTGATGTGACTTAATACGAGTTTCGTGTTTTTGCGGCAAATATTGTTATTTAAATTTATTTTTTAAATTACTAGGATATAGGGTCTCAAAAAAAATTTTTTTTGTAACTTCCTCATTTATATGCTTGATAAAGTTTTTCCTTGCATACTTTTTAAAAAATGTGAAAATACCGAATTAGTTGCAGGACACGCGCCACCTATAAAGTTAAGGAAATAGGTACAGAGAAGCGGATTCAAGAATTTTAGCGGCAGTTAGGGATTATAATAATAGAATATAATTATTGAATATTTAAAAGGTATTGCCCACAATTACACATAATAATTTGTTACTTATACGAGTAAATATATTATTATTATTAATAAAATTTTAAAGCCGCAAAAACCCTTTAATTTGCTGATGGCGGGCAGCGAGATGGGCTCGCGACGAGTTGGCCGGCGGCAGCGAGTTGGCCAGGAGCGAGATCCTTTTAAAACCCCATGGGTGTTAGGGAAGTAAAATTAATAGTTACACGTTGTAGAAACTACCAACCTGGACTCGAGCTTCACTTAAAGAAACTTTATTAGCTAAATCTTCTCGAACGAACGCATCGGGATAATGAGTTTTTTCAAAAATACGTTCAAGCGCGTACAACTGTGCAGTAGTAAACGTTGTTCTACTTCTTCTAGGTCTGGCAGATTTCTTCTCATCCAAATGTTGGCTGTCACTATTGGAATCTAAAATAACGAAACTTTTATATTACAATAAGCTTATTATGTTGGATTTCTTTTTTAATATTCACAAATCAGTATTACATGCACTGAGCAAAATAAAATTTTGTGACTAACTAATGTTGATTTATTTCTTCAATTTCAATTAACATTGCTATATTCAAATCAACATAGTCAACACAGTTTATTTGAATTGCATATATCGGCTTATTTAAATAAAATCAATTATGTAGTTTACTTTCCGAACCCCTTATAGTCCAGTCATTTGGTGCTCAAAGAAGAGGTTACCTGGAAAGTTTTCCGGGAGTTTTGAAAATTAGTAATTTTATAGATTTCGACATGCTCTTTCCGAATTTCTACTTTGCCACCTCGTATTTCTGCCGCTCGCGCCGCCATATTGAAAAATTGGACTCCTAAAAACAGTTTTTTGATAATATTTTCTTTCCTACTCATTTTACAATGAAAATAGTTAGGTAATAAATGAAACTAGAGAAAATTTCCTATAATTTATGTATTAACTTTTTTTGTAAAATGAATAGTTTTAGCGTACGAGCGGCGCAAAGTCTACTCCAACACGAGTTTTGACCAACAAATTCATTTCCACACTACCTAGAGATAAAGTAAGTTGCTCGTTTTTTTATCGTGATATCCCCAGTAAGCCTAATTCACACGCAATGCACTATCACAAAATTTAGCGCATTCTCCTTCAGTACTGATCGAAACGTCACAAATATAAATTTCTTCCACATCATCTGTGATGGGATTATCAGTTTTGCTGTAATCCTGTTTTTCCTCAATTTCATCATACGTTTGCTCGAGAGCAGTCTCCGTTTCTTCCTATTCATCGCTATCTTGTGACGGAACTTACGAATTATCACAGGTGGTACCATTGTAAAAAGGCGGCGTATCCCTTTAGTTGATTTTCTCGAAAATTACGTTTTCAAAGTCGGTGACCACTGTAATTCAAAAACCACTTGACGGATTTGAATGAAATTTATAGAGTTTATTGAAAATATAAAAATCTAGTGTCTGATCGAAGGATTTTGTTTTTTATTGAAATTTATAGATTTTAAAAACAATAAACTAGCTATTACTTCTTTGAAAATCCGTAAGTTTAATAAGTGGCCCCCCCCCCATTTTGTTAATTTCAAAAAAACAAAAACAAAAACCTTCAATCAGGCACTAGATTAACTATTAAACTACAGATTATTTTTTATTTGATTGATTTTAGAAGAAGTAGTAAAATGTTACGATGGTCACCGCAAAGCACGACGCAAAGCAAAAGAACGACTGGGACGAGTTCTAACAAATATGGCGATAAGTTAGTCAAAAATAAATATTAAAAAAAATTTTTTTTTTAAATAAAGTTAAAACACAACATAATAACTTTGTATTATTTGTTTTATAAAATAACTTTTTCCACTACTAGTCATATAGGCAATCATTATAACTTAGTCAAGTCGCACGTGAAGTGACGCATTTTAGACAAGTGGTAAATAATTTTTTCATTATTGACCACTGGTAAATAATGAACATATTGATATTTTTCAACAGTTTAGCGACTATTTATAAGGCAAATTTTGTTAAAAAACGATTTTGTATAACCGAGAGATGCTATTTAATTACACTTAAACTATTCAAAACGGTTTTTTAATTGATTAATTTCATTTTAAACATTTCTAAAAAAAGTCGAATTAATTATGACAGGAGCGCTAGCGCCACCTCTTATTAATTTGAGAAACCACAAAATTACAAGTTTATTGAATAATTTCAGTATTTTAAGACGAATAAATGCAAAACAATGCTTTTGAATAACTTCGGAGATTTCTATCCATTATTTAAAACAGTAAAAATTCGGTGAACGACTTTGGAAAACTAAATTTGTCAACAACTGTCAAATCGACAAAACAAAACTGTCATTGGAAATAAATATTTTAAATTTGAAATTTTTTTTATTAATAAGAATTTTAAAAAAATGGCAATAAATCTAGTAGTGGAAAAAATCGTATATAAACCACGGTTGTGAAGACCATTATAGCCTACGCGCCTTATATTCCTCGGCGCTTCGCACCTCGGAATATAATCTTGGCGCTAGGGCTATAATGGCTGTCTTCACAACCTTGGTCTATAATATACTATTAACTAGGTACTGTCAAAAAAAGATTAATGAAAATGCTCATTTTTTTTTAAATAGAGGTGCTGATGAAGACGATTTTCGAAACTAATCTACATTAAAATATATTATATATTCTCAAGGAAAGTGTCTTCTATTTTATTTTTATAAATAATCTCGAAGGGCTTAATAACTATACAATATTTTTCGTTAATATAATGCATGTACGAAAACCGCTTGTTAGTGCAGATGTATGTTGGTTTGTGGCACTAGTTCGCTTAAACTATTCATTTTACAAAAAAAAAGTAAAGACATAAATTAAAGGAAATTTTCTCGAGTTTAATTTGTTACATAACCATTTTCATCGTAAAATGAGTTCGAAAGGAGATATTATCTGAAAACTGTGTTTAGGCGCCATTTTTTCAATATGGCGGCGCGAGCGGCAAAAGTACGAGGTGGCAAAGTAGAAATTCAGAAAGAGCATGTCGAAATCTATAAAATCACCAATTTTCAAAACTCCCAGAAACCTTTCCAGGTAAAAATAATAACAAATGACTGAACTATTAAGGCGCGTTACAAGTGAAGTTTAGTTGACCGATTTTAGTTGATCAATGTAAGTTGAATGCAACTTGAATCAGTTTTTGTTCACACATTTTAATACAAGGGTTATAAGGGTATTGGTTATAACTTTTAAGGGGTTTTGGTGGTCTAGAATTTTCCAAAAATCGAATTTTTTCTTTCCAATTATTAAAAAAAAAGAAATTCGATTTTTGGAAAATTCTAGACCACCAAAACCCCTTAAAAGTTATAACCAAAATAAAAGCGCGTAACGGTCAAATGACCGCTGCCGTCTTTCTAGTGTTAAAACACATGTATGTAATAATAATATTGTACTTAAAAACTAGAATGTATTAGATTCTTGTAAAGTTGACAAATTGTTGAAAACAACTTGTCAACTGTAAACGTTAGTCTGTATTTTGCATTCTCACAGTAAAGTTTAGGTTCAAAGCAATTTAGTATTTTTTTTTTAAATCACAAAATGTGAAAATGTTCCATAAGTTAAAACTAATGACTAGTTTCGATAAAGCTGGATACATAACATCACCAATTGACAGCGACGACTCAACATCGGAATTGGTTAGAAAAAAACGACAAGCTAGTTTTGAGATATTTACAAGAAGTAAAAGAACTGTTAGAACGCCAACGAAAAAATCCGAAAAAGAAAACACAAAAGAAATGGACGAAATTAAGGATATGATGCGTGAAATGATGAGAGAAATCAAGGAGGTAAGAAAGAGTCAAACCATATACGAAGAAGAAATAAAATTGCTTAAAAATGAAAACAACGATCTGAAGCAGCGGATCACAATCTTGAAAAATAAGATTCACAGTTTGGAATCACGTGGAAGGAAAAACAACATTGTAATAAAAGGAGTAAACTTTAGCGGAAATAATCTATCGCAAGAGGTAGTGGGTTTCCTGAAATCCGAATTGGAAGTGAACGTAAAAATTAACAAAGTCGAAACAATAAAGCCAAAGAATGCACCAGTATTTGTGGTAGCTACAATGGAATCATGGCAGGAAAAAGTGGAGGTCATGAAGGGAAAAAATAAACTAAGAGGTACCAATAAATATATCGATGATGATCTAACCAAGGAAGAAAGAGCAATTCAAGCAGAGCTAAGAACCATAGCAAGAACTGAAAAAGGTAAAGGCAAAGAAGCTAAGGTGGCATACAAGAAAATTTTTATTGATGGAAAACGTTGGAATTGGGATCCACATATGAGGAAAATAGTTGAACACGCCACAAGTTCAACGACAAAAAACTAGCAAAGTGCGAAACCGGACGACAACAAACAATGACGAACACGGCGAGATATGGAATAAATGAGTTGGGTAACGAAAGAAAACAACGAAAAAGGAAATATTATTCAAAAAACGATGTATTTATTGCAAACTGGAATGTTAGGGGAATTTATAAGGGAGGTATGATAAAACAAATAATAAAAATTATGAAAGAATATAAAATAGATTTATTGGCACTGCAAGAGACGAAGCACAAGGACACCGGTATTTTTGACGAAGGAAATTGCACCTTTTTTATGAGCAGTGGGCCCAATAGGAAATTGGGGACGGGTTTCATTGTAAGTGAACGACTAAAAGCAAATATCGTAAATTTTAAACCAATATCGGATAGAATGTGTTCTATAAGAATCAGAGGCAAATACCAGAAAATAAGCATCATCAATATCCACGCTCCAACTGACGAAAAACCAATAGAACAGAAAGAAGAATTTTATGATACATTAGACAAGGAGTACACAGAAATCCCGGGTTACGATATTAAAATGATAATTGGTGATTGCAACGCCAAAATTGGAAGAGAGACAATATTCCAACCAACAATTGGAAAATATAGCTTACACGAAGTATCAAATGAAAACGGTGGCTTTCTGATTGACTTTGCAGTAGAACATAACATGAAGATAATGAGTACACACTACCAACGTAAAGATATCCACAAAGGAACATGGTTAACACCAGACGGAAAAACATTGAACCAAATAGACCATGTTTTGATACAACAAAGAGACGAAGCAAGAACAACAAACGTAAGAACCTACAGAGGTCCCGATATCGACTCAGACCATTTCATGGTAGGGACAAAATTTAGGCAAGGTTTACCAATAAATGTAGGCCAGGAAAAAATGAAAACCAATAAATCAAGAAAAGTAGATTTTCACAAAAAAACAACAAGAGAGAATTATAGAAAAACAACAGAAGAAATGGCAAGAAAAGTAAGAACAACCCAAAACACAATAGAAGAAAAATCGGAGTCAATAATCAAAATAATCAAAGAAGCAACATCACAGGAATTGACAAAACCAAAATATAGGAAAAAAGGATGGTATGACTCAGAGTGCGAACATGAAGTAAAAGAACGAGAGAAATGTATAAAAATTATGCTACAAACAAAAACCGAAGAAAGTAGACACAAACATAGGCTACAAAGAAAAAAATGCAAAAACATAATCAGAGAAAAGAAAAGAAAACACACGATTGATAGATTAGAAGAAATCGAAGAAAAATACAGAACCAAAGAAATAAGAAATTTCTACCAGGGAGTTAAAAGAGTAAAGAAGGGATACCAAGCAAAATCAATGATGGTTAAGAACAAAGAAGGAAACTTAATTGGTAACCACGATGACGCGTTGGAGAGATGGGCGGAATATTTCGAGGAACTACTCAACAAAAATGCTGATCAGACATACGAAGCGGAAATACTAGAGACAGATGAAATAAAGGAAAATGCACAAGAACTACCAGTGCCCACATTAGAAGACATCGGAAAAATAATCAGAAGCTTGAAAAACAACAGAAGTGCTGGCGAAGATGAAATCCAAGCCGAAATGATCAAATATAGTGGAGAAGAGTTGATCCGAGCAATACATCAGTTAATTGAAGAGATTTGGACCAAGGAGGAAATGCCAAGTTCTTGGAGGAAGGCAATAATATGTCCATTGCACAAGAAGGGCAACAAAGAAAAGTGTGAAAACTATAGAGTCATAGCACTATTAAATGTAAGTTACAAAATACTCGCCATATGTAAGGTATAAAGAATAAACTAAACAAATACGCAGAAAAGATAATAGGGGAGTACCAGAGCGGCTTCAGAAAAGGCAGGTCGGTAATAGACCAAATATTTGTTCTTAATGAAATTCAAGCTGCAAGCCATCAACACAAACTAAAAACTCATGTGCTATTTGTATATTTCAAGCAAGCTTATGACAGCATCAATAGAAAACAACTCTTGCAGGCACTACAAGATTTTGGTATTCCTATGAAATTGATACGACTGATAGAAATGACGTTAGAAAAAACCGAAAACAAAATAAGAGTAAACGGTGTATTATCGAGAGATTTCAAGGTAGTGCAAGGACTGAGACAAGGAGACCCAATTTCAGCAGTACTGTTCAATCTGGCACTTGAAAAAGCATTACGAGATGGTGGAATCAATAGACAGGCAACCATATTACACAATCGGCATCAGTGTCTGGCCTTTGCCGATGACATCGCAGTACTGGCGAGAACAAAAGAAGAATTACAATATGTCATGGCAAAGATCATGCTATCAGCGCGGAAGCTAGGTTTAGAAGTGAACGAACAAAAAACGAAATACATGTTGTGGAGCGATGAGCCATTTGGAGGTGACAGATATTTACATGTCAAAGTAAGCCAAATCGAAGAATACAAGTTTGAGGAGGTAGAATCGTTTACATACCTGGGCACCGCAGTGGGTAGAAAACCAGATGCCAGCAAAGAAATAACTGCGAGAATTGCTGCAGGAAACTAAAGTGCAAGCACTTTAAAGACTGTACTGTCGGGAAAAATGTTTTCAAGAACAACAAAGCTAAGGGTGTACAAAACAATGATACGACCAGTGGTGACTTATGCCTGTGACGTTTGGACACTAAAAAAACAAGATATATTGAGATTGAATGTTTGGGAAAGGAAGATCCTCCGAAGAATATTCGGTGGAACATACGTTAATGGAAAATGGAAGAGAAAAACCAACCACGAAGTGTATGAACTATACGACAGCGCAAATATCATTGGAGTGCTGAAAGCGCAAAGAATTAGATGGCTGGGTCACGTACTAAGAATGGACAGAGAACGGATCCCGAATAAGGTTTGGAACGCCGAAATGGGTGGAAAAAGAAGAAGAGGCAGACCACGAACGCAATGGAAACAAGAAGTGAAAGAAGATCTACACATGTTGCAAGTAGAGAGATGGAATGAGATAGCGATGGACAGGAAGAGAAGGGCGAAAATTGCCAACCAAGACATGGGCCTTCTAGGCCTGTAGTGCTTTATTTATATATATATACTTTCCAAGCTCTCGAATGAAAAGTAATTATAAAAATTCACGACACCCCATTTTTTGAGAATCACTAGTCTAATTAATAAATATAACGTTAATTAGAGTATTTTGCATATTTTTAAATATGTATCTATTTATTTATCAATATTTAGTTTCAAAACACAATATATTTTTTAAAAAAGCGTAGGCAAGGTGTTTACATTATCATTAATGCAACTATTGTATCTTTAATAATTTAAAATAAAATAAAATTTTATTATCATCCAAGAAGAATATGGATGAAGTTGATTTAGGTAGCGAGAAGCTAAAATATTAGAAGTTTGATTATAAATTAGTGATAAAATATGATATCTATGTTGATATTATCAAATATTTAATGGTACGTTCTATTTAGCTTGCCCCAAAAATGTTTTGTATGGATATGCCTGTTTGGAGTACGAAAATGATATAAGCCAGGCCAATAATAATTGTTCGTGGAAATTAATGGATGTAACAAAAAACGTCGATATTTGTACATTTACGATCGATTTTGAATCACATGCCAGTTTTAATTACAAGTTGCAATTAATCAATAATTCAACAAAAAGTATTGAAACGAAATGGGAAAAAGTTCGAATTAATTGTAATATACCGTAAGATGATAATATTCTCATCTGTCAGAGTGTCTTTGGAACAACTACAATGTTTATTTTAGGAATCTGTGTATATTATTATTATTATTTAAAGAAACTCAATGTAATTAAAAAACCTATGACATCGATTGTAACTAATACTAATAAGTACATTAAAATGAGGTTTCCAAAAACGTTTTTCTTTAAATTAATATTCGCGTTGAAATGTTTTAATAAATACATACCTATTAAGCCATCATAATATCTAGGATTAAATTAAAAAATGGTGGTCTAGGTGGTCAACGTCAATTTATATGACACACTAAAGTCAAAACTGCTCGAACGTTTCGAGGAATCGGAGCAATCCCGATTGAACACTTTATTAAATTCATTGACATTAGGCGATAAAAAACCCACACACTTGTTAAGACAAATGCGTGAGTTGGCAGGAGGAACTATAACCGATACACCTTTAAAATCGCTTTTTCTTCAACGATTACCTCAACAAGCTCAGGCTATGTTCTCTATTAGTGATCAACCGCTAGATCAAATTGCAATCCTTGCAGACAGATTTTTAGAAGTTACTTCGTGTGACATAGCTGCTCTGCAATGTAACTCAATAAATAGTAACGATTCAATTATCTCTCTTATAGAAACTCTAAAATCAGAAGTGGCCGAGTTAAAAGTTACTTTGGGTAAGCAAAATTTTAACCGCGGGAGATCTCATTCACGATCATCTTCACGTTCATACAAACCGAGAAAAAAGTCAAACAGCAGACCCATGTCAAAAGACGGTCTCTGCTGGTATCACAACCGTTTCAAGGGTGACGCGAGACGATGCATAAAACCTTGTAAATTTGCAGAATCGGAAAACTAATTGAAAGCAATACTGAAACGACCAGTACTGTGGATTCTACAAATAGTCGTTGACACGTTTTTGATCCAATAGCAAAGCACACATATTTAATAGATACAGGAGCGCAAATTTCTGTTTTACCAAAAGAATTCAGCTCACCTAAACCTGTTTCTACTTCCTACAAATTATTTGCAGCTAATGGAACTAAAATTTAGACTTTCGGTACGCAATTAGTACATTTATCATTTGGTCTCAGACGGTCTTTTCCCTGGATTTTTGTAATCGCCGATGTCGGCAAACAAATCATTGGTGCAGACTTTTTAGCTAAATTTGGTTTACTAGTAGACCTACAAAATAAACGTTTAGTAGACAGCGTGACAAATTTATCTATTCCTGGCCATATTAATATTATCGAAAATCCAATTTTAACTTTAAAATCCATTTCTCCTTCCCACGTACCAGACTGTGTTTTTAAGATTTTACAAAATTATCCAGATATTACTCAAGCTACAATCTGCAAACCGGTACCAAAACACAGTGTTCGACATTATTTAAAAGTGAACGGTCCACCAGTTTTTTCTAAACCCCGACGTTTAGACGCAGCAAAACTAGCGAGTGCCAAAAAAGCTTTTGAATTTATGTTAGCCGAAAACATTTGTAGACCATCTTCATCTTCTTGGGCTTCGCCTCTTCACATGGTGAGAAAAAAGAATGGGGATTGGCGACCTTGTGGTGATTATAGACGTCTTAATGCCATTACTATCCCAGATAGATATCCCATTACCAACATACAAGACATGACGCACAACTTACGTGACAAAACTGTATTTAGTACTTTAGATCTGGTTAGAGCATATCATCAAATTCCAATGAACGAAGAAGATATCGAAAAAACAGCTATTACTACTCCTTTCGGTCTATTTGAATTTCCCTGCATGACGTTCGGCTTAAAGAACGCTGCACAACCATTTCAACGCTTCATCCATTTAATAGTAAGCAAATTTGATTTCTGCTTTCCATACCTTGATGACCTGTTAATTTTTTCCAAAAATTTAAAAGAACATCTATTTCATTTAAACCAAATTTTTAAAGCTTTACAGGAATTCGGTTTAATTTTAAACATAGATAAATCCGTTTTTGCTCAACCTTCCGTAGAGTTTTTGGACCATCTTATTTCAGAACACGGTATCCAACCTTTACCATCTAAAACTAAAGAGATCTTAGATTTCCCACAACCTACAACTGTTGTAGAACTTAGACGTTTTTTGGGTATGTTAAACTTTTACCATAGGTTTATGCCTAATTTAGCTTCCATCCAAGCACCCTTACATATAGTGCACCACGGTAGTAAGAAAAACGACAGAACTGTTATTAACTGGAATGCATCTTTGATTACTGCTTTCGAAGCCTGCAAGCAATGTTTAGCAACAGCAATGGCGCTTTCTCACCCATCTAAGGACCTACCGCTTTCTTTAATGGTAGACGCATCCAATTACGTTGTTGGCGCAGTTGTACAACAATTCAATGACCCAATTTGGGAACCATTACATTTTTTTTTCAAAGAAATTATCTCCAGCCCAAACGAAATATAGCACTTACGACCGTGAATTACTAGCTGTATACCTAGCTATACGTCACTTAAGACATCTCCTAGAAGGTAAACCATTTACAGTACTGACAGACCATAAACCACTTATTTATGCATTTGACAAACAATATGTCGCCAAGACAGATAAGATATCTAGATTTTATTAGCCAATTTACTACTGATTTTAAATTCGTACCCGGTAATGAAAACGTCGTTGCAGATACACTTTCACGCATCAGCACGATATCTTTTCCCGCCTCTTTCGATTTTGAAACATTAGCAACTAACCAATTATCCGATCCAGACTTAGAAATTCTACAATCACTTCCAAGTATTAATTTAAAATTATTGCCAATTGAAGGTTCAACTAAATTAATATACTGTGATACTTCTACAAACGTCGCTAGACCCTTCTTGCCACTATCTTGGAGTAAAAAAGTCTTTAACAATTTACATAATTTGTCACACCCCGGTATAAAAAATTCAGTTAAGTTAGTAAACAAACGCTACATCTGGCCAGCAATGAATAAAGATTGTGCTGTTTGGGCTAAATGTTGCCTTAGTTGTCAAAAATCTAAAGTTACCAGACACGTTGATTCTCCTCTTCAAAATTTGTCTGTTCCTTCCGAAAGATTCGAACATATTCACATCGACTTAGTTGGCCCACTTCCAACCTGTCAAAATTTTAATTATTTATTTACTTGCATAGACCGCTATACAAGATGGATGGAATGCATTCCAATCCCAGATGCTACTGCAGAGACAGTTGCATCGTATTTTTTATCTAATTGGATTGCAAGATTTGGCGTCTCCCTAAAGATCACCACCGATCAAGGCCGTCAATTTGAATCTTCTCTTTTTAATCAGTTTTCATCACTCTTAGGAATCAAGCACACTCGAACTACCTCTTTTCACCCCGAATGCAACGGCATAATCGAAAGATTACACAGATCTTTAAAATCTGCTATAAATTGCTACCAGAGTAGAAATTGGGTTTCAGTGCTACCTTTAATTTTACTAGGTTTTAGAACCTCGTTTAAGAATGATCTGAATTCTACAGTATCGCAGTTAGTATACGGAACTACCTTACGCGTACCAGCTGATTTTTTTACTGAATGTAAAAACACTGCCACTACGCACGAGTTCCTTCAAACCTTAGAAAATTTTTTTGACGACGTTCGCCCTATACCACCACAAAACCACGCGAATCGACCTATTTTTATATGTAAAACTTTAGAATTTTGCTCTCACGTTTTCTTACGAGATGATACTTTAAAAAAGTCTCTTAAGCCTGCTTACTTGGGACCCTCTTCAGTAGTCGCTCGAAATAAAAAATATTTTACGATTAAAATTCGCAATAAAGAAAAAATAGTGTCACTAGACAGATTAAAGCCTGCTCACTTGTTAGAGCAATCCGTTGATTGATTTTTTTTTTCTTGCTTTATGTCCTTTCCTTTCCTGTTTCCTTTTTTTCCGTCTTGCTCTTCTTTCTAAAAGGGGGAGTAATGTGGTGGCACAATCATGCATGCACACGCATGCAGGACTATGTCACTGCAGCAGCAGTCCATGGCATTACTTGGCCATTAGAAATTAATTTGGAAATCCAGGAACATAAGGATAATGTTTCCGGTTAACGACAAAAAGCAAATGCTGAGCGTTGTTAAGGTTGTTGTTGTTAACTGGAACAGATCAGTATGATACTAACATCGATAAGGACAACATGTATTCCCGGTTATAAATTATTGAATTAAAAAGTTTTTTGTATATTATGTTATTATAAATATATGATTATTAACTGAACAATGTTTTTATAAAATAAAAACAAAATATTAAGTTAAAGTTTTGGTTCTATCGCAAACCAACAAGTAAAGGAAAGGCACCTAACATATGTACAAATAGAATTATTTATATTCTATTATACTTAATTTTGTATATTATTTATTTATAACAATGAAAAATTTAGCAAGTATTACATATTAAAAAAAAAGAAACAGCTCGTGTTGTGATATATCTAATGAGAGATCAATTAAATAATTTTATTTGTTTTAATTTCTCCTGAAATTCAAGTTTTGCCATTTATACGGTGCTTTACCAAGGGTGCAGATTAAAATCAAATTAGTGAAAAACGTGGTTTTCACTTAAGTACACTAAGCCGTGTAATTAAACGTGTTGTTGAAGCTTTAGGTATATGCATCGCAGGTAAACTGTTCAATACATAAGGTAGTCTGCTGACAATTTGCAATGATGCCAAATAAATATTTAGAAAACCATACTAAAGTATTCTATCAACTAAAATTATACTAACTTTTATTTTAAAAGAACTATGCATACCAACATTTTAGTAGCTTCTACAATGCTATTAACTAGTGGCTACTATTTTCATTTTAAAACAATTTTAAGAGTACGACTATGCATAAGGCTGTTATTTACATAGTGTGTAAAGTGTAAATTTATTTAATTTAAATTTAACAAAATTTTGAATAAGCATTCAATTTGATATATTAAAAAAATAAAAGTTTTTAAATCACATCTGATGGATCGATCTGTTATATTTGTACATTTGTACTATTTTTACGGCATATTTGAACTAAGGACTGTTCACGAAATAAAGTAGCCACAGAAAATTTCAAAAATAATATATGTACTTAAATTTTTTTAAGAATTTTTCGTGTAATTACAACTCCTGACTACATATTAATACGCCTACAAATTTTTTTAGTTTCATAAATTATTTTGAATTAACAAAGTCTCGCACTTTTTTCGGAACACTTGCAATTAGGGCTCGAACAGATGTTTTTGAGACTCTTTGAGATGCTGCGTTCCAAATCTTCTTAAAGTTGTTCATGTTTTTAGAAACTGCATCTTTCTTCAACAAATCGCACTTGATATTAGCCCAATAACTTTCAAAATGGCGGAGCTCCGGGGAATTTCGTGAATTCATTTCCTTTGAAATGAATTCGATCTTTTTCTTATAGAGTAAATTCAGAGTGACTCGATCATAGTATGCTGTCGCTAAATCTGGTCAAAATATCAGAAAAAGTTCATGATTTCGATAAAGCGTCAACACAAGCTTCTTAATACACCCTTGTCGGTAATTTTCGCCGTTGATTGTGCCAGACGTAAAAAAACTGGAACTTTTTAACTAACAACAGCAGATAGCTTGCCACACTAAGATTATATCGCCAAATTTTTCAATTCTCATGGATTTTTCCTCACCGGGAACATCCTCGCAAGTTTCTAATGTATAGAATTGGAGCCTTGGTAAAGTCCGCATGTCCTTTTTGACATAAGTTTTATCGTTCATTAAAATGCATCTGCCGCGATTCTTGGAAAAAATTTGTTTAGTGAAACAGCACGACATTTTGTATTTTCCAATTGAACAGCGCTTCATTTCAAAATTTTTTGTATTTAGGGGTTAGTAAGTTATTTCTTTTTTAATAATATCTATATTTGAAGAAGCTGATATAAACAACAAAATCGAAAAATTTAATTACATCAACGGAACAATAAAAAGAACTTTCAAAAATAGAGCAAACCAGAGCACGGCAATAAAATTTTATAAAACTATTTCTATACCAAGCATTACATACGGCAGCGAAACTTGGACAGTAACAAAAGAAAATGAGCAACGATTACAAAGCGCCGAAATGAGATTCCTACGAGCAGTGGCCGGTTATCAAAGAACCGATAGAAAAAGAAATACTGATATAAGAAACGAGCTAAGCATATACAGTTTAAATGAGAGAATGAAGGAGTACAGAATAGCATGGAGGGAGCATCTGGATAGAATGGATAACTCCAGAATACCAAAGAAACTGTACCAATATAAACCCAGAGGAAGAAGATCCGTAGGTCGCCCCAGAAAGAGATGGCGAGATTAATTTTGAGTGACGTAACGGACCGCGGTCTTATACGTGTAGTTGATGATGATGATGATGATGGTTCTGAAAATTTTCTACTGGAGGTTCTTAATTTCTTAGCCACATCTCGTGTTGATATCAATCGATTTTTGCGAAATTCCAAAACAATCTTACCGTCCAATATCGGATCCACACAGCCTTTTTTGCGTCTTCTTTCTAACAGATTCTCCATGGTATTGTGTTCGCCATACTTTTTAATAACATTTGGAACATAATCTTTTGACACATTGTACCGTTTTGCAATATTTTGCAAATTTCGATAATAGATTAACTAACTGCAGAACTTATCGTCTGCATTGTTAATTCTTCCACTTTTAAAAACTAAATTAATTTTTATATGAAAATTAAAATATTAACTTATAACTCAATGCTAAAATCGATATTTATTTTTTATTTTTTTGTTGCAAAAAAATTAATTTTCTGTGGCTACTTTATTTCATGAACAGTCTTTATTTCTAACAACGTCTGGTTATGCTTAAATTATAATCATCATGATTATGCGTGTTTAAACAGATTACCCATTTTCGATAGCATTGTTACGGAGTTGGTTATAAGTTAGGATGACAATCCAGGTATAACAATATGGTTGCATAACCATCATGTTGAATCAGAATCGCACCGAATATCTAGTTTTTTTATAATCTACCCTATAATATAATCTACCCTATAATATAAAAAGATAAGGCTTTTTATGCAACGCTCAAATGCAACGCTAAAATGCAACGCTAAAATGCAACGTTAAAATGTAACGCTAAAATGCAACGCTCAGTGCCGTGGGGCAAAAGGGCAAGTGACCCCCAAGGATGACTCGGACTGTATTATTTTTGGTCTGTCCAGTGGCGTATTTACAGGGGGGGCTCATAATACCCTATTGTAACCAATATTAATCTACCCTATAATAAAAAATGATAAAGCTTTTTATTCAAATTTTGCTTATTTGCTAACTCAAAATAAAAGTTTAAAGGATTAAAAGTTTGAAAAAAACCCTCTAATATAAAAAGATAAGGCTTTTTATCCAGATTAAGATTATTAACCTCTTAATTATTTAATTGGTTAATTACCAACTAAGAAATTTTACTACTTATATGAAATATTATTTTTTTTAAATTAACCTTCTTATTACTCAATCAAAATATGATATTTAACAAGTATTTCCAACACAGCGCTAAAATGAAACGTTTTAATGCAATGCTATTTCAAAATAATCAGATAATCTGACAACCAACATTAAAAATCCTATAAAAACAAGAAGTCAAACTTTGTTGTTCCTTTGGTATGTTGTTACCTTAATAGAGAATATATGTTCCGTTGATCCGATGATCTGATGAGATGTTGAGTAAGGAGTAAAGTAAGGAGAACTAAAGACAATATAGCGGAAAAATATTTTGAAAAATAAAATTTTTCGAGTTCAACCAAGAGGGTACTTTATATAAAAGCCAATAAACTGCAGTCATCCAAATTTTACTTTTCTTCTTATATCCTAAAATTTGTTGTTGGTGTGGTAAAGTAATATTTGTAATTTGCTGCACATTCCTATACTCATGTATCAAGGAAGCATCGTATGATGACTCCCTTGGAATGTGTTTAGTTAGTATTTAGTATTACAATATTATAATATAATGTAAGAAGTAGAGTAGAAGTTGACATGTCAAGAAGTTAGTTTAATCATGTAGTCTTAGGTTGTAAATATAATTAAGTTCCAAGTATAAGTATTTAATAAAATTAAGTAAACAATCAATCTTATCTTTCGAAACCACCCTCAACAATACCATCAAAAATTTAAGGAGAATACCACGTGAAATACCTACAATCATCAACAATTATATTTAAAAAGATTATCACATTGGTACTAAAAGGATTATAGGATAATTTCGTTCGGATTAAATAATAATTAAATAATTAACATAAAAATAATAATACTTGGTTGAATTCCTTAAATAATAATATAATAAATAAAAAGCCAAATATATTGAAGCCTAGGCTTCGAGGCTATGTTCGTTAGGTTTTACGTGAATACATCGTTGAGGGATACCCGTTTTATCTCAGGTCTATCGATCAGCTAAATACTAATGATAAATTTCGAATTATCAATTTTCTGCAAAAGCGTGGAAGTTGTTTTCATATTTTCAAATCGATGTTATCCGATCGGTTGACCTGGGCAAAAAGGGATATCCCTTGACGACGTATTCACGTAAAAGCTAACGGCTATGTCTCCGACATAGCCTCGAAGCCTAGTTTTATTTTTTTCATTGGCTAAAAATCGCTCCTGTAAAACTTGCACTACTATTGTTTCATCAAAAAGGACATCGGCAGACACGTGCTTTTTTGATCGACTAAGTCTTTCTGTGGTCTTTGTATTTGTATTGCCACCATCAAAAGCCATCAAAAACAATAATTTTGCGTGGGAACCAAAATGATCTTTCACATATCGAACATATTTGTCACAAATCGCTCCAAACAAATTATTTATATTTACTTATTAATTTTTGTAACGCTCTAAAATCATAATTTACTATTCTTAAATTTAAAAAAAAATGCGATATACTTTTCGCCTTTAATTTTGTTTACGAAAAGTATAATACTGTTAAATGATAATATTCAAGTGTCTTTTAGATTTTTTATAATTATGTAAAAATATAAATAAAAATATAATAAGAATAATAAAATAAATCTCAACGAAAATGAAATTTCCGCATTTTTTTCAAATAGTGCAACTTCACGGAGCTGTAACTCCTAACATATGTGTGCTACAAAAAAAAATTTTTACCAAAATATATATAAATAAATAATAATAATAAATAAACTTTATTTGGTATTAAAAACCATTATAAGAAAAACCATTATAAACATTACACTTTACAACAATAATACAAATAAACCAAAAACATTTTCAAACAAAATTAACTCCCACATACTCTTTAATTTTCCCTTTAAATATTGACAATCTTGTCTCTTCCTTAATATATATAGGCAAACTGTTAAATAGTTTCAAACCGTTATATAGGAGCATGTTTTGAGCTCTACTGCTTCTAAATAAGTTTAATCTAAAATCCAGTCTGTTCCTTACAGGGTACTCATGTACATCTTTCACATATGTAACACCCTTACTCAAGTAATCAGGCAGCATCCTGTATTTCACCTTGAATACAAAAATTAAAACACCCACCACAATACGCTGGTATACACTATGCCACTGTAGTGTCTCCAGCAGCATAAACTTTGTAAAAAATCTATTAACCCTCAGTATTAATCTCATACCCCTATTCTGTAATTTTTGAAGTCTGCTCAACATGCTCCCATTGCCCATAAACAAAACCGTTGAACAATACTCCAAATGAGGTCTTATCATTGTGTTATAAATTCTTATAGCACTTACAGTGGAAACATTTTTTCGAATTTTCGATACAAAGTGCAATTTTTTTGCTATCTTTCTACATAATCAAAATGATACTTAAAATTTAATTTGTCATCAATAACCACACCCAAATTTTTTCACTTTTGCAATAGGAACTATGCATGATTCTTTCCAAGTATCCGGAAAAATTCCAGATTCAAATGACGCACTAATAATGGATAGTAAGTTCTCACCCATCTCTAAACATACCAGCATTAACATAGTTCACATCTCTCTTACTATTCATTGATTTCAGTACTTGGTCCAAATTTTCAATCTTTACTTGTTTAAACCTAAAAACACAACTCGCATCAACAATATTACATACATATTGCTTCACCGGAATGCTTTTATTAATTTTCATGACGCTATCAATAAAATATGAATTGAAATTATTCGCAATTATCAAGTTGTCCACGCACTTTACATTATTAAAAATAATCTCTTTAATATCACTTTTATTTTCTTTTAATACCAACGATTTCAAGGATTTCCACATTAATTTTTGATTTACAGAATTATCTATTTTTTCACTGATATAGTCCGCTTTTGCCTTATTAATTTTATTTTTATATTCGTTTCGAATGCACCTGTAATTTAATTGGTTAAATTGGCATGATTGGCATGCGCACTCCCCGTTAATGTTGCCTTCCGATACTGCTTAACTTTACTTTTCTTTAAATTATTTAGCTCACCTGTAAACCACGGGCAACATACGTTAGAAACCTTCCTATTTGTAACAAACTCATTAATAAGCGACTGAAGGGCCTTATCGAAATTGCCAGCCTTATCATCACATTCAGTATAGTAAGTATTCATAATATCGCTCTTAGAAACCTTGCTTCTAAATCTGTCCTTGTCGTATTTTAAAACCCTTATACTTTTTTCTTCTTCGGTATTAACCTTCTCATGCTCAATTAATATTCGTATGGTCTCGTGATCACTTATCTTTAGATCAGTCTTAATCTCTGCAAAAAAATTATAACAGTCATTAACAATAACATAATCAATTAATGTTCTATATTCACATGTATTTCTGGTATACTGGCTTACTATTTGACTAAAACCACAATCACTAACAATGTCATTCAACTTATTTCTCACGTTGGAATCCTTAGACCAGTCAACATTAAAATCTCCCATTATTACAACCTTGTTGTTAAGTTCGCTTAGTTCTTCCAAATAATCTTCTAAGTACATATAAAAATCAGAACCCACACCTATGTATCTTGGAGCTCTATATAACGCTGCTAAATAGATTACCTCATTTCCATCACTTAGCCTAACTACTAACCACCACAATTCCAAATCTATCGTCCTGCTATTGATTAACTCACATTTCCATGACTTCTTAATGTATATCATTACTCCCCCTGTATGCCGAGATGTGGAATCGTTTCTTATGAAATCGTAATTATCAATCTGAATCAAGCTATCATCATCTAGTTCCGACAAATGAGTCTCACTCAAACACACAAATTCCGGTCTATGTTCACTAATCATAAGTTCCAACTCACAAAAATTGTTGATGACACCTTGTATGTTTAAATATACACCTTCACTATTCTGTAGTTGTTAATACGCAGTTTTACTTTTCTCAATATTTGCCTTTCTCTTGTATATTGGACATTCAGTGCTCCACGTGCTATGATTTACGTCAAGATTTTTTAAATTTAGTTCCTTCATAGCTTTACAACAATTTACACACTTGGAATGATTTTCCACACAATCCTTGGAAATATGGTCACCAGCACCACATTTGTGGCATACTGCACCTACCGTACAATTTTGTGCCTTGTGATTAAAACCACTACATTTCAAGCATCTCAACACGTTCATGCTCTCATATACTACACATCTGTCCCACTTTACATTAATTTTTCCACACTTCATGATATGTTCAAATGATTTGCCATCTACTTCTAAAATTGCATTATAAACCCTGTTATTCTTATATGATCTGTACACTTTTACACAACTCAACTCCTGAAATTGCATATCGTTTTGAGATTTAATTGCACCCACAATTTCCTCCTTACTCAGCTCTTCACTCATTCCCACTATCAAAATTGTTGGTTTTCTCAAATTAGCAACTCGAACCTCATAATCTTTGCCCAGTTTACTCACAATTTCCTTTTCAATCCTATCAGCTGACTGTTTATTATTGCAACTTATTGAAATCGCCCCATCTTTTTTCAGATGCACAATATTATTTACTTTCGCAGAAATTTCTGACGGGTTAATATTTTTCTTAACAGCTTCCAAGGTTTTCTCTACACTTTGTGTTTTTTCCCTAGGCTTAACTATTACAGGCAATCTAAGCTGATCCGCATATGTCGCTATCGTTTCGTTATCATGAACACTCGTATTCAGTTTCTTCAAGTCAACATTAATTTCACTTTTAAATTCACTTATTACAGCTTCAACTTTCTTCATAACACTCTTAGATTTATCTTCAATTAATCTTTTCATTACCATCTCGTAATCTCTTAATATGTTAGAAATTTTGTCCTCTTTAACTTTGTATAGAACATCTTTTGTCGTGAAAGCCACCATTTTTGAGTTATTTAAAAAGTTATTTTAGTTTGAGTTAGTTTGAGTTATTTAAATTAAAACTTTGATTTTTCATTAGGGCCCCAAGCCTAACAACATACTAAAAAATTGCTACTACCCCACCTTTTGCATTCAAAAAACCTCCACGTACTGGACTCTTTGTTCATAAGCATTTTTCTATGATGTTCACGAAAAAGAAGATTTAAAAACATCATTTTTACTAACTCATAAAGGCGAAAAACTATATAAGTGTCAGATTTGTGATTGTAAATGATTAATCTACACAAAAACGAACTTTAAAATATCATTTACTAACACATATGGACGAGAAACCGTTTGGAGTCGAAAATGTGTGTTGAAATAAATGCTCAAATAAAAGAAGTTTAAAATGTCATTAATTTACTATCATAGCTGGCGAGAAACCGTTTAAATGTAACATTTGCATTTATAAATGCTATTTTAAAGAAAATTTAAATCGTCCAACACTAACTCTTACGGGGACAGAAATGGTATGACTATAACATTTGCGGTTATATATTTACACAAAAATCAACTTGAAATTTTCATTAACAAACTCATACCAGCGAAAAGCCGTTTAAAACCCGAAATATAACTATTATGCCCGATTGCACCACCTACCCTTAAAGGTGACCCTTACTCTTAGAGATATTCAAGGTTTTTAATTTATCCACTTATATATTATTAAAACAATGTATCACTTTCCATCTATTAGAATCCTAATACATAAAATCCCAGCACGCTGCTGCTTCTGCTGCTCCAGCATGTCATTTTTTGGTGAAAAAAGGAACACTCTGATTGGTCGATTTTTTTACCAACCGAGAAATATATTAACGTAAAGTTGGGACTAAAAATATTTGAAAAACAAAATAATGAATAATTTTACACGCCCGGGAGTAGAAGTCGATTTCTAGGTGATCAAAATTGTGATAGAAATAGCTCATTTTACCCTAGGGAGTATAATATAAACAAAACTCCCCAAGGGAGTTTTCATTATACACATATTAATAAAACGAATAACGCAGAAAAATTTAAGAACTTATTTATTAATATTAATAGAAAATGATACATTATTACAGTTTTCAAATTTAATATTGGAACGAATATCAATATCAGTATTTTTTCATGTTTTGATGGTACTTGCAGATTCTAATAGTACTATTCGATTTGTTATTTCCGTCTTATTTTCGTGAGAAATTAGGCATAATCCCTTGTTTTGCCTCGTTCCTGCAGGTTGTAGTAATTGGTTTGCAATATTTCTTTTATTTTCTATCTAATCTTCTAACCTCCGGCTCCGTGACGTTTTATTGTTGTAATATCAGCACCTACGTCTTTTATCTTTTATCAGTTCTTCTGAGCGACATGCGCCTGCAATACCCAGAATCAATGCTACCTACAATATATAGAAATTGTTAATAAATAATAAGATCTACATAAATAATGCAGTATATTACCTTAATCATTAAATATCATTTGCTTTTGATTACTTTTGCAACATAATTTTTTCTCGTGACAGGACTTTTGACGTTTTCGGAATATGTTATTACTTCGTTTTCCGTGCACCACTCTCTTAAAAGATTATATGCAATATCGTACAATTTTTTCGATTTAGGTGGTAATCATTCGGAGAATGCAACACTTGCAGCATCAATCATTTCTTGTGGTTCTTGCACTTTGAAACTGAGTTTGTTTACACAATTTTTGTTGTTGTCATAGTATTCGTTATATTACAATGCAAAGGCTACTGAATAAAATAATTGCAATTCTCTGTCATGATTTAAAAATTAGTTTTTTATTTACTTCTTGGTTTCGGCGTGTAAAAAATAGTATATACACTACAGGAGAGAACACCATTATTCCCTCGGTGCATTGTAGCCCTCGGGCTTCGCTCTCTGGCGACAAACTTGCACCTAGTGAATAATATTGTGTTTCTCTCCCTTAATGTATAATATACTATTACGTTATAATAAAAACAATTAAACCATATAATAACCAGTCGGGTAAAAAGTCAAAACGCCGCGCTACAGCGTCTCATATTTTTGGTTAGAAAAACTAGAAGACGCAAACATGATTAATGAGAAGGAAAACGAAGAGAAGAAATGAAAAAACAAAGAGAAAGTTACGGCAATTAGTGAAGATACATCTCCAGTCAAAGATATAAGATGAACACTAAATTGATGAGAAGAGAAACGACGAAATAAATATAAAAAAAAAAGAAGAACAGCGATTAGTAAAGAAGCACCGTCAATCAAAGATATAAGATGAAGTTGAAGACATGATTAATGAGAAGAAAAACGAGGAAAGAATTGGAAAAAAGGAAAAGAAAAAAGAATAAAATAAAGAAATTAAATAAAATAATAGAAATAGCGAGAACTTCTTCATCGAACTACAGTTTTGTACATAAATAAATCCATTAACCATATAAATTTTATAACTACCAATACCACGATGCTACACTTCAATCGAGATCGCAACGAATCAAGTTAAACATCAATAGAGTTGCCGTTAAAAAAGAGATCCACCGGTCAAGCTGTATATTACAGAGTAGCGCTATAACCCAGGGTGGGTTTTGGCTAACCACTTCATTTTATGAAGGGTTTTTAAGACAGATTACTTTGGTGGTTTGCTATTGCGCGCCGAGGAAGGACAGCTAGAATACAGTTCTTGCTCCACTCGGGCTCGAAACCAGGGTTCTCTGGTTAGTAGTCAACGCACTTAATCATCAGACTACAACCGCCCTCAAGCCATCTATATTGTAGTATTATTTTCCATGTTGTCGTGGATGGAATGAGTAATGCATTTTTTTCGTTGAATTTGTCTTCACTGAAACGACAATTTGTGTTTCTTTGTTTCGTTTATTGGTGCTTTAACAAAGATTAAATGTAAATGTTACACTATTTGACACAAGCTATAAAAATAAACAATATGTGTGAAAGTGTTAGTTATAACAGATTTGTGTATTACCCTGTATAAAATTGTGAAGAGTGTGTAAACAAGGTTTTAAGGACTCACGTGATAGAAAGGAAGACGACGGAATGATGGCTAGAAAATTAACGAGGAAGTTCAAAGGCTTTTTTTGAATAATGGTGGTCGAGCGTAGTTATAAAAATTTGGTTTTTGATGAATATTTCCTCCATCTCGAAGATTTTTTGGTGGATTTGGATACAGAAGAGCCTGAAATGGGTGATTATAATAATATTTAGTTAATTGAGTTGAATGGAAATCGGATGTTCAAAGATTTTATAATTTGCATGCAACCACATGATTCCAAGAAATTAATTTACGTACCTGTTGTTGGAAATTTATTTGAATACGATAATTTGAGTTGTGATGGAACGTTGACCACAAATAATTTGTCACTGGTATGATTTTATCCGTTTCCTACTTGTTTATAGACCAGGAACCTGTTGTAAATCCGTTATTGTATACTCGACTGGAAATCTTTCTTTGTGAAGGCGGGAGCGGAACCGAAGCAAGTTACCAACTGTATGCTACTGTTTATCTGATAAGCATTTATAACCTCATATTGGAAGCGTTCAATGAATTCCATTGGCGTGCCGTGCAGCGTGGGAACAGGGTAAATAACAAACGATTATTGGTGAAAAACTTCTATATTGTTAACTTTATAATTTTGGAAACACCCTTAAACACAACAACACATAGTAAACTTAATAATCGAATTCAGTTGAACCAAATTTGTTCCGTTAATAAATGTGGTTCGCTTATTAAAATTTGCTACACAATCTTCCACAATATTTGTGATCTTGAGAGAGTTATATTGTTCTCACATTTTAAAGCACCAATCAGAGAATTAAAATTCAATTTGTTTATTCGACGAAATTATTGTGTTGTCATTCTTTCCCTGACCTCTGAAATTGTTCAAACTAAAAAGTTGAAAGCCACCCTGAGAAGTCTTCGAATCTCCGACTTGGAAGCCGTAGTGGATAGTGAGTATTTTTTATTGATTTCACGATCGATTAAAAATATCATTACAATATATAAAAATTTAAAAAAACCGGGAAGCTGCTTCTTCTACAGCGTGTAATTTTTTTGTTAAAAAAATCCGAAAACAGAGAATATGTATGATACAAAATTGATGATGTATCAACGTCGTAATGAATAACTGGTTAATCGGATAAGTGTATAAGCGGATAATCGGAAATTTTATGTTGAATCATATTTTCTATTTCTATTAGCATATTTAGCAATCAATTTAGCATAGATGTAGCCTCAACAAGAACAGACTTGCTTTTTGTTTTAAAACGGCGCCGGCGACAGTTTCCAATTGAACTTGCCTTTTCCATGACGATCAACAAGGTTCAGGGACAGATGTTAGAAAAAGTAGGAATATATCTGCATGAACCTGTGTTTAACCACGGTCCACTCTATGTAGCAATGTGTAAGAGTACGGAGATCTGAAGATAAAAATAGTTGATTGAAAAGAACAAGGGAAATTCATTCGAGGTTCACAAGCAGTGTAGATGAAGGAGTTTTTTAATAAAAATTAATAATCAATAATTTTTTTATTAAAATCCACCGCCTAGCTGCCCGTCCGTGGACGGGCTTTCCAGCTAGTCGATTAATATTTTTTATTGAATGAAAACATTTAACCAATATTTATAGATTCCTACTCCTCTTTCCAGCTAGTCAATAATAATTTCGCAAAAAAATTTGAGACGGAACATCGTTAGCTGCGCCCTCTACGATTTTTTGATCTAGTTTCTCCTGATAAGATTGTGCGGTTACGGCCCTAATGCTCTGAATTTAATAATGAAATTTGGAACACTTGTTGCTAACGTCACTAACATTATTCAGACAAAAATTTGGGAGGGAACATCGTCAGCTGCGCCCTCTACGAATTTTTGATCTAGTTTCTCCTGATAAGATTGTGCGGTTATGGCCCATATACTCTGAATTTAATAATGAAATTTGGAACACTTGTTGGTACCGTCAGTCACTAACATTATTCAGACAAAAGTTTTGGAGGGGACATCGTCAGCTGCGCATTATACAAATTTTTGATCTAGTTTCTGCACATAAGATTGGCCGATTATGGCCTTTACACTCTTAATTTATGAAAGAAATTTGGAGCAGTTTTGATATGGTTATTAAAATTATTATAAATTTTTTTTTTTAAGTATCATTTTCAATAATGTTTCTAAAATGTTACATTAGGTGTTTGGAGTATGTAAAGTTATGAAGTCTTTACAGTAATAAATGCAACATTTTTATTACCTATATCTGTTTATAATAAATTTGTAGGTGTACATGCTTTGTAAGTTTAATTGCATAATTTAAAGTAAAAACAAAAAAAATTTTGTTTTTAATTTTGACCATTATTCATCTGGTCAACTGTAATATTTGCGATTATGATTATGAGTTCGTGGATAACTTTAACCCCGTTTACAATCGCTCTCCTGAAATATAGGTAAAAATGAGTTACAGCTGTGTTCCTTGGGTGTCGATATGTAAGTACATCAGCAGTGTTCTGCCATTGTTTACGATATCAATTTCGACTGATGATTATAATCGTTAGGATTTCGTTGTTTATTGTGTATTGTTTTTGTCTTGGAATGTTCTTGTTTGGTTTGAGTTGTGTCCATGTTATTGTTAACTTGTATTAATTTGTTTAATTTTTGACGAAATCTATTCAATATTATGCAATTTTGTAACGTTCGATTCAAATATCTGTGCCTCTACGTCACAAAATTCTGATTAAGAAATGATACACTGAATGAAATTTAGAACGGCGCGGCGTCGCGTCGGCGTCGGCAAAGTATTAAATATATTTGCATCCCTAGAAAACCACCCTTATTTATAAATGTATTTTTAATTTTTCTGTAAACTATAGCACATTTTAAATCTATTTTTTGCGTTTCGAAATTTTGACCAGTTTTTAGTGTCAGATAACTCTTTGTGCGACGTTACCAATGATTTTAAACGGCAACATAGCATGAATGACGTTGAACAATAAAATTAGAAAATTTTAAATGCAAATGTAGTAGTAAAGAATAAAAGTAAATCAAAATTATTAAAATTAATAATTATTTTGTCTCTAAATTTGTTTCTAAAATCTAAATTTTTAATATTATCGATTTATAGTTTCAGCTCCTAGTTTCAGCTCTAAGTTCTTTAGGCGCCGAGAACTAGAACGAGAACGAGAAAGAGTGTAAATATAAATAATCAAATAATTCATATTATTTTCCTAAATAAATAATTTTTTTATTACAAATCTACAAATCTACGGTTTGTAGTTATTCCGACCGGATTCGGTTTACCATGTTTTGCTTGTACGTCTTATAGGAATCATTGCAACTGACTAGACAAGTGATGGTTTTAACCAGCTGTGTTTTCAAAGACGAAGTTGCTAAGTATAACACTGTTTTTTACAAGAATATAATTTTTTACAATGTGCATATAAATTTTGAAAGATATAAAATAAGAATTTGTTCATATTTATATATATGAACACATTTTTATATTGTTTTGTATATTGTATTGACAAGATGTTAAAATCTAACCTACAGTTTTCTCATTGTAGTTCTGATACAAAATATAAACATGTAGTATTAAATGAATACCTACTATTAATTGTAAGTTAAATGAACAATAAATCCAATTTTGCTTCAACATAAGCTGTCAGCAATGATTGCTAATTAATAAACACCTGAACTGAAGATAATAAATACCAGTGTATTTACTTTTGTTATAAGTATAAAACTTATGTTATAAAAGAAATTGGTTTTATTGTTTATTTATCCTGCATATTATATTAAAACCTTACAATTAATATTATTGCATGCATTAATAATAATTTATTAAATTAATATTAAATATCAATAAAAATCTTACCTTCTTTTCCAGAATTTATTCTTCGACCAATATTTAAGAGACTGTTAACAGAAAACTGTTCGGAATCAGTAAGAAACGGTGTTTCGCAGTTTCGAATAGATATAATATCAGATCCTATGAAGCCCATTGAGTTGGTGTTGTAATTTAACATCATAACGATATTAACAAAGCCACTCTATATTTTTCACTAAATCAATTTATTATAATTTAAGTCGTTGAAATCCTATCTATGCAAATGAGTCCTCGCGATAATTATTAGCTATCTTTAATTATTTTTAAAATGCTGCCGAAATGATGCATTTTAGAATTTAATTTAGTAGGTAACCTATAGCAATTTTGTTTAATTATTAAATTAGTAAAACATAAAATTGAATTGGTGTTCGTTATAATGTTATATTTTCAATTGGTAATAATTTATGATTGGTCGACATTCAGATGTTTTTACGAAACCGATAATAAAATAATTCGGGTACCTACTAAAATACGACTACTAACGAAAAACTGGCAAAAGCTTTTAATAGTAAAATATTTCATAATGACGCCCAGTGCCATCCCCACTTAAAGTGACTTAAAAGAAGTCGGAATTAACTCACGATATAATGAGAATGTCATCTACCACCCTAGATATTTAAATTATGGTTTTACTAATTGGGTTTAATCATATTGAAATAATAAATCTACCTAATTACTTTAAATCACAAAAAAGTGAAAATAGGCAAATTATCATAAATCATACTCAAATATTAAAAATAATCAAATATTATTCTTGCTGATCTGAATTGATTCGTTTACTCTCCTTCATTATAAACAGTGAAAGTTTGAAAAACTAAAAAAAAGAGTTTGTTTCGGTTTAATTTTATTTTCATTATTTAAGCTCTGATTTCCCAAAAAACGGTGGCGTCTTGAGTTATGTTAAATTAAATTTAAGACGTATTATATTGCTACGACCCACTGTTGCGTAGAGCATACAAAAACCTGTTCGAGAGGATCTAATACCCTTTTATTTTATAGTCTTCAGTCACGTTGGGCGCCAAAAATTTTCTTTTAATTATTCATCAAATTAAAATTTTTTTTATATTTTATAATTTGGACAAGCTTCCATATTTTTTCATCAACAAATCTGTGTTGGTTGTGTATAGTGTAGCTGCGAATACTTAAACTAATTTTTCCATTACTACACATGGACATATAAGTGAACAAATAATTAATTGGAAAACAAAACAAAAAATCGTGCAAGTAAAAAATTTCAAAAATTGTTATAACCTTTTCGATCCTTTTCGATCGATGCGACGTACAGTGGAACGAAACTATTCACCATCTAATTTGGGCGAAAAATTGCACTCGGGGGTTTTTGGGGTCGCTGATTACAAATGTAAAGTTAAAAATCCCAAAATCAAAATGGTGGACCCAAAACGGTAACAAATTTCTTCTTGCTAATGCGTCGGGCTTAAAATTACCTTCCGAGCTATAATCTATTGATTGCGCTCTTAATACATAAATAACTATTAAGCTATGTCGCACTATAAAATGCTTGGTGCAAAGTTTTTATAAAAACGAGATTAGCTGTGAAAAGTTTTTGACACAACAAAATAGTTGTGTTTACGTTTGTATTGGCCTGCTTAACAAGTTGGGCGGGATATACGGTTATTATTCAAAAGCGAAAAAATAAAAATAAACGTAGATGGTGGGTTAGACCTTGGTTACAAAAAAGAGATTTTGATTCTGGTCGAAGTATTCTTTCAATGGTGGAAACTGAATTAAAAACTGAAAATCCGGAAAATTATAAAAAGTTTGAACCTACGTCAATTCATCGCGGACAATTCATCGTGCGACAGTTCATCGCGTGCGACAATTCATCGCAATTACTTAAATATAATTAAGATAAAAACAACAAAAATTTGATATTACAAAATAAATTAAAATTGAAACAACACATATTTTTATAATTGTAGTTGGAAATTATGAGCTATGCTATAAGATATCTATATACGTATTATATTTGTTCTATCTTTAAGATAGAATAATTTGTTGCTGGAAATTCTACAAAAAGAGTGTACAGAGACACTGCCAGAAGAAAAAAATAAAACTGCAAGATTCCGCTAACAAACCTATTTTAGATTTACTTCGAGTTCTAGCTCATAATTTCCAACTACCATAATTATTATAAAAATATGTTGTTTTAATTTAATTTATTTTGTAATATCAAATTTTTGTTGTTTTTATTTTAATTGTATTTAATGCGATGAATTGTTGCACGCGTTGAATTGTCGCACTCGATAAATTGTCGCGGCGATGAATTGTCGCGGCGATGAATTGTCGCAAGCGATGAACTGTCGCACGATGAATTGTCCACGATGAATTGTCGTGCGATGAATTGACCGCGATGAATTGACGGTACACCAAAAATTTTCTACGTATGGACGAAGAATGCTTTATGACAATTTTTAACCTAATACGAAATAAAATTGAGCATAAAGACACACGATTGAGGCAGTGCATATCTGCAGAAAAAAGATAATTATTTATTTTCATTATTAGATACTAATTAATTAAAATTATTAGCTCTTGAAAATACAATAAATATGATTATCAATAATGAGCTAAAAGATACAAATAAATCTTTTAATTTATATTTAATTGTATAGGATTGCAAAATCCATATAATAAGATTTATTTGTATCTTTTTGCTCATTATTGATAATCATATTTATCATTATTAGATACTTTAACGTTATAGATATAAAGTTTTAGAAGAACTTTTGCGCAACGCACCGAACTCAAAAACCAAAGCATTTATCAGCTCTACACGACTGCAACAACTCCAACGTACTACATTGTGACACTCTTAGTAATTGCTTCCTATTCTGCCAAACTCGAACCCGGGTGCAATCAGTTACTAAAAAGTCTTCTTCTTCTTCTTCACATCAGGGATTAGTCTTTTAGGCTTGTTCCGACTTCTCATTGCCATCGCTTTTGAGGTCTTCCCTGGTCTCTCTTTCCTTTGGGCCGATATTGAAACTAAGAAGTACTCGTAAATATGAATAAAAAAGCAATGCAATAAATTAACGGAATATAACTCTTGTCTATAAAGGTAAAACTTTGTCAATCAAAATATTGTAATTAATTTTCATATCATTGTTCTAACATGGCTCGTGGTAAATATAATAAAATTTCGCTTAACGACAGAGGCAGGATTTTGAAAGCATATCAGGAAGACCAAGATTGGAGAGTAACAGCGAAAGCTGTTGAAATGAAAATTAATTACAATATTTTGATTGACAAAGTTTTACCTTTATAGACAAGTTAAGTAGATAATCCAAATCAGTTTTCATTTGCTCCAAGTCTGTTTTCATTCGTTCCGGGTCTGTTTTTGTTTGCTCCAAGTCTGTTTTCGTTTGCTCCGAATCTGTTTTCGTTTGCTCCAAATCTGTTTTCGTTTGCTCCAAATCTATTTTCATTTGGTTCATGTCTGTTTTCGTTTGATTCAAATCTGTTTTCATTTGTTCCAAATCATACCGGAAAAGGTATAGTGGTAATTAGTTTATAAATTATTTATAAACAGTAACATACATATTTATTTATAATATATAATTAATAACACATTAGAATTAGAACAATTACTGATATTAGTTTCTTAGGAAGTATATAGTTAACGAATTTCTTGCTGCCAAATAGTACAAACTGTTTTACAAATACGCACAAGTTTTCTGACGTTTCTAATAGTCCACGGGAATTAGATTTTTTGAGGCAAATTTTTAGTACAGCATTGTGACCTATGAAAATTTGTAGGTTTTAACATTTGAAAACTTTCTGTCACAATCCGCAGTGTCGGAGAAGGTGGGGATATGACGTAATATGTAATACATATACAGTAGCGGACAAAATTCTGGAAACTTTTTAAACTAGCACTTTAATTTGTTATATACTTCTTAATACTTAATATTTCTGGAAATCGTATACATGTTTTATCAGCCATCTAAAACTGAACACAAACCCATGATAATTGCTGATTTTTATTTAGTATTGTAGAACTGACGAGCCCTTAAAAAGGAATGAATCGTTTTTAATGCGACAAAATTCTGGAAACTTTTAATTAATGGTGTGTAATCAGCTCATCAGTTGTGATAAAAACTTGAATATGTTACAATGGTCCCTCATAAATGTAGTACATCATCTGCTATAAAAATTATTGTAAGGTGTGCGATGAAAATACATGAAAATATACAAAATTGAAGAAGTAGAAATGCATAAAACTGCCATTTTGAAAATTTTAAAATCCTAGTGATTTTTTTATTTTCTTTCGAAAATACTAGGAAGACATAGGAAAACTAATGCCAGGTTAGTGTATTAACATTCGTACAATTATTGAAAAAAATGAGAAAAATTTTGAATTAATATTATTTATATAATGGATAACAGGCTGGTGATAGCTTGTAAGAGGAACCAAAAATTAACAACTTCGTGATTAGAGCAATAACTGGGGTTATCGCAGAAAGTGCCAGAGGTATACAGCATCATTTAGTGGAAAAAGAACTTTATGGAAAGGTTACAGCAAGAAAACCGTACATTTTACAAAAAGATGTGAACAAGAAAGTCAAATTCGCTAAGGGATATTTGCATTTGACAGTTGACCGGTGGAAAAATATTTTACAGACGGATAAACTTAAGTTTAATTTACAATATTAAATTTCAATTTTCTTTCTTCAAAATCTTCATTGGATGTTAGTTTATATAAAAAGGCAAAATTTTCACTAAAAATGTAAATAAGCCAAACATAATATATATGAGTACGTTTTTCTGCGCGCTCTAACGGCGGAACTAGGGGCTTGGGAAAAAAAAAACTAAGGAACGTAGTTTTCATTGAAAATGCGAAAAACCCTTAAAAAAGGCGAAAATTGATATATATGTACATATTACGTCATATCCCCACCATCCCCGACACTGCGGGTTGTGACAGAAAGTTTTCAAATGTTAAAACCTACAAATTTTCATAGGTCACAATGCTGTACTAAAAATTTGCCTCAAAGCCACTTTTTTCGTCTAATTCCCGTGATAAAAAACAATTTTCAATTGTCACTGCATAACGTGGCTACATCACGACACAGGTGATTTTTGCGAAACAATTTAAAATAATCTTAATAATTATTTTGAATTCGTTTTTTAAATTAAATATAAACAGTCGTTTAAAAAATATTGTACGATATACAAGTTAAAAGTGATTTTATTTTGTTCGTGGGGGTTGCTCAGCTCGCTCTCGCTCGTTTCGCAAAATTCCCCACTAACAAAATAAAATCTTACTTTTAACACTTATATCGTAAATAGTTATTTTAAAAACGTTTTCGTTTTAAAAAACTATTTTGACGTACATAATTTTTATAAAACTAAAGGTTGGTTTATGCAAAACGTCGACGCACGCACCGCACGCGTCCAAATAAAGTTGAAGCATAGAATTTCAGTAGGAGCGTTTATGCAGTTAGTTTACACTCTTGATTTTTGATTTTTGGATAAACCCTCCTACTGAAATTCTATGCTTCAACTTTATTTGGACCCGTGCGGTGCGTGCGTTGCGTGCGTCGACGTTTTGCATAAACCAACCTTAACTGCTCTGTCACACTATCAAAACCGTTTGTATACAAATATTGGTTGAAAAATGAATGGGTTACGAAATCAGATGTTGCCATGATTTACTAAATCTTGACAGAGCGAGATACACTAACTTCACTTTGGGCATTTCTTATACACTCTGTATTCGATCGCAAACATAGCAGTCCGGCTAACCTATTACATACAAAAATATAATTCACTTTAATTTTAATATTTTTTTGGTTCTAAGTAAATATAAGTTTTTATTAGTACGATAGTTTTTATGCACAAGAGTATGATTTTTTTTTATATATACCTATAATAACAGCCGTGAATAGAATAAAACTAAGAAAAAAACGAATAATCGCACTTCCAATTAGATTTTATGAGTAAAATAAGATAAATAGGAGTACGATTTTATAAATTCGGAGAACGGAAAAACGGAATAATTAAAAAAATCATTTATGTACTTAATTAAATAAAATTTTAGATGTTACCAGTAGAGGGGCTATGGGGATTCTAGCTCAAAAGTCCCATAAGAATAACCAAGGACCAAAATGCTGAGACTTTACTTCCGGTCTGGCTAATGAGTCGGGTCAACCTTGTGAATCGCGGGGAATCGAGGTCGCGTAAACCGGATGCATGAGGTAAGCGCGTGATCGGTTATCGAGGTCAAATATGCGTGGGTAATTAAAAACATAAAAGTGCGTAGGTTTTATCATGTAATTAAAAACAGGATGTCTTCGAGGTCATAATAGAAAGTTCGTTAAATTTTATTGGGAAAACTTATAAACAGGAAGTTATCGAAGATAAATGAAAAGACATAACAATTAATATGGATATAATTGAAGGGGCAAGTGGATAAAGGGGCTATGTGACATTTTTTAATCTTTTGATATTTTGTCTTGAATGAAGGGGCTGTATGTCAGGCAGCTGATACACTCTTTAACCAAGTGAAATTTGCATTATTTATTGATATTTTAACTTGATAAAGGGGCTATTTTATCAAAAAGTAGCATCAAATTTAACTAATTGGCATTTTAACTCAATAAACAGTTTTTGTCACGTAACCCCTTTATCCACTAGCCCCTTCAATTTATTTATCATTTATTTACATTTATCTATTAGTATATCACATAAACGTAAAACTGAATTAAGAACTTTTTCTAATATATTTATAACATGATATCTGCAATTTACAAATCTTTTTAGAGGTATTGCTGTTATCGCTTCCGGTATCACTGGTTCCGGAAAAAGATTGGCGATGTGAACTTGTTAAATTGATCGATCGTTGACGACGTCTTCCACATCCGCAATTATCAGGGCCGCACGTTGCATTTGGATTTGCCCAAGGACAATCAGGATAATGATTCCAGTTTCGAACTTGTTTTACAGAGTCCTTACTATTCATTTTAAGGCCTTCGTGATTGATACTGGTAGCTCCGGAAAAAGATTGGCAACTTTGTTAATTCGGCCGATCGTTGTATTCAACTTCAATATCAAGTACAATCTAAAATTTATATGAATTCCCCTCCCCCCACCCAAAAGTTAAAAATTAATATAAAGATGTAATTTCGCGGCAACCAGTTCATAAGTGAAAAAAATTAGAGTCGACGTTGAATATATTTTAGTAATAATGGAAGGCATACCAAGTTCAAGTAAGAGGCGTCGAGTTGATGAATTAGATATTATTGAAAACAATGTTAAAAGTTGTGAATTGGTGAATAAAACTACTTACTTCCTCAATAAATCGAAAACTAAATCAATAGATATCGGGTTGGAGCCTGAAGAATTTGATGTTGGAATCAAATTGAGCAGTTCTCAAGGATTGGAAATTTTTTTAACTGAATCAGAATGGGATATTATCGTTAACACCAGGGCGGCTATAGAAAAATATTTTGTATCAAATTCGGATCAATACAAGTTTCTTCCTGTATATACAAGTTATGGCATGGCAATCGAGGCTTCAAGTATAAATGAAACTTTACTAATAAGAATTTCTAAAGAAGATCGATGGTTAAATTTTGGAAAATCAACTTTTATATGTTTATTTCGACTATTGGATTTAATTTGGATGCGAATACAAAATTTGAAAAATTTAAAATTTAAAAATTATTGGTTAGAAACTATATATTCTGCCGTTCATATGGGAGGGGATGTTCGCGATAATTTATCTTATTTATCGAAGGCGACTGAAATGAACCCCAGTACAACAAATTTGTGCACCCTGAAGGAAGTATTATTGTTTAGAGAATTATTGACATTAGATAAATGGCTGAACTAGATCATAAAGTATTTACTATTGATATGCAGGGGTTCAATACGCTTAAAAATATACATAATTTCATGCCTAAAGAATTAGCGATTTGTGATGGTGTAAATATAAAACATTTTCATTTTAAATCAAAGCATCGTTTTAATGAACTTAGTGATGATTGTCAACATCAAGCACGCTGGCTAGAATCAAATCATCATGGGTTATTGTATAATTCTGGTTCAACAGATTTAAAATATTTTAATGAAATTGTTATTCGGGAAACTGAAAAAGCTGATGTAGTATTTTGTAAAGGGCATCAAAAAATAGATTTTCTAAAACCTATTTTGGGTGATAAAATTCATCAAGAACTTGGAGACGGAGATGAAATTGATTGTATTTTTTTTCCGGATCTTCCATTATGTAATAATCATAAAATAAAAATATGTATTTGCGCCATCAACAACTCGATAAAATTGTATCGAACTATTATGGGTATTAATAATTTAGTAAAATATAATATTTGCAATATGTAAATCTAGTTTTAAATAACATGAAATTATGATTTGTGTTTTATATAAAAAAATATAATATTTGTAATATGTAAGTTTAGTTTTAAATAATATGTAATTATGTTTTATATAAAATAAAATTTTTTTTTAAATACTATTTTTTATTAAGTTTATATAAATAAGCCAAAAAAAAAAGTATTATGCTGAGTAAGTATACCTCTATAAAATGTGTAAATTGTAGGCGGTTATTATAATTAAATAAAGCCTATCATTGTAAGAAAAAAAAACTATTAGTATTTAATTCAATAATAAATTAGCACCTCGAAATAATTATGGGCTAAAACTAAAACCATGAAAATTATGTAGACATTAGAAAATTATTATGTGCCTATCATTTTAAGAAAAAACGGCTAGTAATTAATTCAATAATTATGGGGGGATAAATATTAGGGTGGTTATTATATATTTTTATAATTAAAATCCAATTATCATTTTTTTAAGTGATTAACAGAACTGCGTTATCATAAATTGTTGAGCAAGATATTTTAAAAATAAGATAATCGTGCGGAAGGCATAGGTTTAAATCTCATTATTAGTAATATACACGCGTAAAAAAGATTGAATTTTAAGAATACGGGAAATTGTTATCAATCTAATTATTGCGTAATAAAAATAGTATCTACGCATATAAAAGAGAGACTTGGGGTATGTATCCGGTATCAACTATCAGTAATATGCACGCATAAAAAAGACTGAATTTTAAGAATACAGGAAATTGTTATCAATCTAATTTTGCGTAATAAAAATAGTATCTACGCATATAAAAGAGATACTTAGGGTATGTGGTCGGTATTAACAAGTGCTCTTAATACGACAATATTAGTATGTCGGGAGAAGAAAATAAAAGTGATAACGCGATAGAACCTGAAATTGATTCAAATGAATCAAATGATAATTCAGAGTCTTCTGAAAGCTCTGACGGCTATTCTTCTGAATCTGCTTCTTCTGTAAACGATTCTGGAATTACTTCCGGGTCAGATGATTCTGAGGCGGATTATGAAATAGGTTAGTGTTTATTATTTTTTTGTATGAACATTTTTCTAATTCTTATAATACATTTTTTATTAGAACTGGATTCGAGATTTTTGGCGTGGGTCAAATTTTTGATTGACGATATGGAGGGAGCCCCAGTCGAACTAGAATGTTCATTTTCCGACAACGAGAACTTCCTCAATGAAGAGGAAGCAGCTGAATTTTATTATGAAAAATAAAAATAAAAAGGTTACTATTATTTTTTTTATTTACAAAAAAAAAAATAAACATGGTAGTACCGGATGTACTAGTAATTGTGCAAGTGTCGGATTATGAAAGAATTACAATTACCGATGTGACATTCGACACGAGGACCCGAATTTTAGCAATACAGTTCATAATTGACAATTTTATCGTTAAAAAACAATTACTGCACGTTTATGAATGGGAGGCGGGTGAAACGATGCAAATAATATTTTTCTCCAATAGTGATACTATTTTTGCTAGTGCGGTTGAAGTGACTTCGAATAAAATTATGTTATTAGAAGCATGTGAGTGGTGTAATTATGAAGGATGTTTAAACAATTTTAATATTTCTGTCTGCCATATCGCCTGTAACGCAAACTTTATCAAAATATTCGATATTCATACTTAAATGGATCGCGACGACGACAAAGGATTCGCTAATGAAATGACAACGTTGTGAACGCGGAGGACTTTTCAACCTTTAAGTTTACAATATATTAGTTGAAAAACAATAAATACACAAATTAGGCGGTTACCTGATATATTTAAACTTCATACTTTACTGCCCATACCTTTAATACGAGATTTATTAGGGAATTGGCGCGATGATAATGTTGTGAGTGAAAAAGAAATAAATAACTTTGAAAGGTGAGACAAAATGTGAGACATTTCGAATGTATAAATATGTTTATCAAGTTTTGATCCTTGACGACTATTTAATTGATAATATAATAAACTTCGTTTTAGGATGTGTAGATAATTTAGATATTATTAATTAAATTATTACCTCTTGAAAATAATATAGTTATAATTATCAATATTGAGCTACTAGACACGAAATAAAACACAAGTTTAAACGAGCTTTCGAAAAATGATTTTTTCTTTTTCAAGTTTAATATGAATGAAAAAACAAAAAATGACAATTACAAAGCAACTATAAATTATATTGAATTAAATTAAATTATTATTAATTAAATTATAATTTAGATAGACGTTGCAGTGTTTATGATGCTGAAGTTTATAAACAGCCGTATGCAGAATGTGAATATGGTATGATTTGTAAATTTTGTATGCGTAATTATAATCTTAATTGTAAAATATTAAATTTAAGAAAATTAGAGAGAAAATTATGCTCAAGCACACGTGTCATTTCATGGTCAGATTTACGTAGTATGGTATTTAAAAAGGAAATATGGTGTCGAATGTGTTATCGAATAAGAATTGTACGTCTTGATGCTATATATTAACAATCATTTTTTTGTTTTTTAATTTCATACAAGATGTCAACTAATGCAGACGTATTTTTGAAGTGCATTAATTTTGATTATTAATTCAATATGAATTCTTTGATAATATTATCGGTGGTAATAAATAGCACATTATACATATCATGTCCTGATAATGCTCGATTCGGATATACCTGCTTGACTTATGATGAAACTTTAACTGAGGCTAATAATAAATGTTTATGGAAATTAATGAATGTAACAAAGATCAACGATATTTGTACATTTGCTATCGATTTTGAAAAAAATGATTTTTTTTTATTACAAGTTGAAATTATTTGATAATTCCAATAAATTTATTGAAACCGAATGGATGAAAATTCTAATTAATTGCAATCTACTATACGATTATAATATTCTCATATGTGAAGGCTCATTAGGTGGTGCACTGTTCCTATTGTTTATTTATATGTGGTATTATTTAAAGAAAATCGATGTAATTTAAATGACATTATTGTTGTATGTGTGAAATAAAATATAGTATCTGATAAATATAGTTTTTTATTTAAAAAACATTAATATTACATGGAATTAACAACATCTGTGAACGGATTATAAGCAAATATTGAATCTGCAAGGATTAATGAGTATGCTGTCGTATTGGCGGGGAAGTTCTTTAACGCTTCTATTTCTAATTTGATGCTCAACATGGGTTCTTCAGCTTGTTCGTTTTGTTTTGACATATCAATTACGAAAATTGGTTCCTTTAAAAATTGTTCGAAATTTAAAAGTGGTTCCATTTTATTCAAATATTTTTTTTTTAAGTTAAAATAGTCGTCAAATGCTAGTACGCAACGTTTTTTACTAAATACGTTATGCCTTTTCTCGTATGGATATCTGATGTGATTTATGAATCCGGTAACATCACAGATATCGCATTCAGATAAAGTGGATGCATTTTCTGCTCAATTATTTCGTTTATTGGTTTGAAAAGCGACAAATAACCATCGCGGCCGTCTATTGTGAATCGTATTTTGTATCGCCCATATTAGCATGTTTGTATGGGCGGGAAGTGCGGGGTAATAAAATAAATGACGCGAATGGAATTCAATTTTAATTTCCTTCTCATGATTGATGTTCTTGTAGATTTCCAACTTTGCAGAATCGCTAGGAGTTATATGAGGAACTTTCCAATTAATTTTTGTAATTTTGATTGTAACTTCGGTATCCCCCCCCCCTTTATAGACATCATCATCTGATTTAGATCTTATAAGAATAATTTCCTGTCTCATATTAATGATATCCTTTTTATGACCTGAAGCGAAGCCGAGAACATGATAAGAGGTATCATGACCGTAAAACTTTTCTTATCCGCATCGCATATTTGAGATTCTTCACCATCAAGACTCCATCCGGCGTTAGATAATGCAATAACATCATCTTTACTGTATCCGCAACGGCCATAAATTAATGATGATATACCTGGAGTTCTGCATGAATCGATCAAAACATCTCCCAATTTGTATCGAATTTCATCAAAGAGAAACAGCGGATCGTTGAGTTCATAAGTCTTGGTAGCATCTTTTGGAGTAATTGTACCTTCGATGTAAATTTTGCTTGCGTGAGTTGCCGTTATTAGTTCGCCCTTTTCAATTACAATTCTAATCTCATCCGAGTTGGAAAATGAATTATTATAAGGATGATAAGTATGAATAGAATTTCCCACGACCAAGTCCTTATGATAGACGTCGGTAAAAATGGTGCTTAACGACTGTTCTTCTTGCATTTTTTTTAATTCGATAGCCCAAAGACTCTAAAATTTTTAATTCTATAGGTGTTACTCCTTCGACAGGCGCTGATTTAATAGTGTCGGACGTGCTATTAGTTATTTTTATATTATTGAAATTTAATCCCATTGCGTTTTAGTTCTAATCGAATTGTAACTTGTTCGGAGCCGAAATCAACTAGTTCACCCGTCTGATCTACCAGCTTGATAGTCACGTTCTGTATAGTATTTGTCAATACGGGTAAATATGTAGGTATGCTGGGCTCTTTAATTAATCTATATCCTGGCTCCACCGAAACATCAAATTCGAAAATTGTATGACCCTTTGATTGATTTCTATACGATTGACCAATGATGTTACGATCTACCTGGATGTTGGTAGATCGATTTATTCTGACGTCTAGATCCGAAACGTTCTTGATATTGGGCTGTAATATTTGTTTTGAAAATCCCAACATTCGGCCAATACTATCGGATTTAGTAAAATCAATTGGCGATGTAATTTCACATTTTAAAGTATTGGTGTTGGCATTCAACTCAAATTTATCGCCGATCTCGGAGGCAATAATGTCATACAACTCGTTTATTTCGTAAGCACCGTGCGGAATGACGCAAATCTTATCGTTGTAATAAACTTTGTCATTACCTTCAAAAATATTTTTTATCGAATTGCAGCCGTAAAATCCAATCAGACCTAAAACATATTCATATTTTGGATCTAATTGAATCTGATGATAATAATCCACGCTTATTTGATTCCCCACACCTGACAGGGTCAATGTGCAAGACATGATTAAAACAAAAACTACTGTTTTACCAATATTTATTCATATAAAAATTTTAAACATAAATGTCAGCAAACCACCGTGTTGTACGATTGAACGCGATTGTAGTTATAAACAATTTTACAATTTCTAAAATATTTTACTAGTTCAATAGGAGGCCTCAAATCACCAAAACTGTCAAAATATAATACATTATTTTTAAATTTCTTGTATGCCACCCAATGAGTACCATTGTTAGAATTTAAATCTAAATTAACAATTCCGCTTTCATAAGTTTTAGGTTTTGTTGGTAATGTATCGCGCATGTATACGCCTCTAAACTTATTAGGAACATCGGCGGCATACTTTCTTAAATCAAAATCAGTTAGGGGTCTCCGAGGCAAATTATTCAGTTTTTTGAATATGGTTTCAAAAATAATGCGCTTCCTGTCTTATATGGTTTGAGATATAATGCTTCTAATTTTTTCCCCATGGCTATAGCTTCCATCGTTTTGTTATGTCTTTGTCCTTCATCCAATTGTCGTTGTGACGATTTTGCTTTATTGACGGCCGATGCTATACCCGAAGCACCGCCAGCAAGCGCTCCAACCGCCGATAGTCCCGCGAATAGGGGTATTAGAAAAGGTAAAATACCTCCCTGTTTTGGTAAAGGTATAACTCGAGGAATTTTAACATTCCTTTTACCTCCAACGCGCTTGATTACTTTCTTCGCGGCAATAAGAACGTTTTTAATATTATTTTTATCTTTTCCGGTACCGCGTAATATTTTATTTATAATTCCTTTGCCGAATGCTGCCTTACGTTTACGGCAACCCATCCCGAACTTCCTTTTAGCTTTCATTGCAGTAGTAACAGTCCAAGCTGCAGCTTTTTCACCTATAGACGCGTCTTTAGATTTTACGCGTTGCCAAGCTTTCTCTTGCAACACCTTATCGGCCCGATGTCGATCTTCTAAATTTTTATATTGCGAGTATGATATATCGTGTTCCTTGCATGCGACGTCCAATGGATTTATGCCCGGGTCCCCTCTAGCTAATCGTTTTTTTAATTTAGTCCCCGGACCGCAATATTGATAACCCGGTATATGCAATTCTACTGGCAGATTATTTATAGTGGAGTTAATTAACCCCTCACCACTGTGGATAATCATTTACTGAAATGTACACTTAGGAACCTATATATATAGGTCCCAACCTCAAAAAATATTAATTATCAAAAAAACAATGAAGTTTGTTAAGCAAGCGTCTACATTAAAAGTAGATAATCATGACTTTCATGCAAATCGCGTTAGCAAGCATGGAAATTTAATTCCCGATACCGTTAGAGCTATAATATCGGGCAATTCAGGATCTGGAAAAACAAATGTACTTATCAGTATTATTGAAAATCCCAACGGATTAAAATTTAAAAATGTTTACGTATAATCAAAGTCACTACATCAGCCAAAGTATCAATACTTGAAAAATGTGTTGGACCCTATGAAAGGTTTGGGGTATTATACATTTCAACAGCACGACGATGTTGTACCTGTAAGCGAAGCAAAACCTAATTCGATTATGGTGTTTGATGATGTCATAACCGACAAGAGCATCAGCGTAAGAGATTATTTTTGTATGGGACGGCATAATGCTATAGATTTATTCTATCTCTCTCAAACTTATTCTAAAATACCTAAGCAATTAATAAGAGACAATGCAAATTTAATTATACTATTTAAACAAGATGTTTTAAATTTAAAACACGTATACGATGATCACGTGGGTACCGACATGTCCTTTGAAAAATTTCGTTCTATATGCGCAGAATGTTGGAACGAACCGTACGGATTTATTGTAATTAACTCAGAATCGAATATAAACGAGGGCAGATTAGGAAAGGTTTCGACTGTTAATAAATCTTTGAATTTTAAATATTTACATTATTAACTCGCTTATCCACAAGGGAGGCCGATCAACAGACCAGTTTAAAAGCAGTTTATTATATCAACAGACCAGTTTAAAAGCAGTTCATTATATCAACAGACCAGTTTGAACTGCATTTATTAAAAAATGAATTCCGATGATATTGAATTGACTAAAAAAATTATTAAGGCTCGTAAGGCGATAAAGAGAAAATTTGATCAATTAAAGCGCAGTGAAATTGAAACTCAGAGATTTGCCAAGGAAGGATACAAACCAATAACAGAACCGATTCAAGAATTGGTATCATTAAATAAACCTAAGCAAGTACTCAAAGTTGAAAAAAATGATCCCATTGTTAAAAATAAAGACTTAAAAAGCGACGACAATGACGAGGGCGATGAAGATGAATTTCTAGAAGCTTTCGATGACAGCGCCTCGCATAGTGATCCATCACTATCTCAACAATACATTAGCATGTCGATACAAGATGTTAAAAAAGCGATAGATCATCATTATGGCGTTTATCATGATACAGAAAATAATGGATGGAAAATTGGAAATAAATTAATTACATTTAAAGACGATGATTTCAACATTGACGATAAATTATATAATGGTACTAGAGGCTTGTACGAATTGTTATTATTATGTTATAAAAAATAATTAAACCATTATTTAATGAAATTACTGGTAAAGGTCTGATTAAAAATATTAAAGATGTGAATAATAAAACGGTAGAATACGTTTACTGGAATACTCCCGGAGAACTCATTAATCGTTTAGCAATCCTTCATGCATCCAAAGACGCTGGGAATACGAGTCACAATAATGAAATTTTAGCTATCGAAGAAGAACTTAGAGAAGCCAATATCATAGAATAAAATAAAATACAAAGTTATTATTTAAAATGTTTTTATTTTTTTTAATAAAATAGGTGTTATAATTGATTCTAAATTATTTATTTTATTTTGAAAGCGTAATCTGTCGAGAACCAACTGCATCCACGGTCCATTTCTCGCTTGCTGGTGGGCAAATTTCCAATGATGAATATATTTAATTTGAACGTGTTCGTTAAATTTTACTCCATCGACGTTTTTGAAATCCATGACGGCTTTGTAAATCCCCACCACTTGACGTATAATTTATCGCCACATTTACGTAGCACTTTTTCAATCAGATATGTATCGGGGTATGATGTTTTCAATAATTCCTCTTTATAAAATTGTCCCTTTATGGGAGCCCCATTGTAATCTTCAATCAAATAAATAGTGGGATTTCCTCGTTTAATTTTTATAATTTTAAACAGCTCGGCAGTCCAATTTCCAGTATAGCCCTTAGCGAATATAGATTTATATTTACTTACTTTCGAACAAAATCGCCCACCCTAAACTGTGATTTTTGAGATATTTTTTTCACATTGAAAACGTCTAATCTCGTGGTTGGCGTAACTTTTGAAGGATTTGTGCCTATAGTACGATGATGAGTATTATTATATTTTAGCGTAATATCTTGAATAATGTCGATCCATTTGTATTTACCTCGAAAGCTAAATTCCTTGTAAAGCCAATTTTTAATTGTTCTTATTACACGTTCAACCATGGAAGCTTTTTTAACACTATAAGTCAAATAATGTTTTATATTATACTTTTTAGTTAATTTAGAAAATTTTTCGTTCAAAAATTCTTTGCCATCGTCAGTTTGAAGATTTTTAGGTTGACGACCTTGTTTCAATATTGATGCTAGCGCCTCGCTCACTTCGGAAGCTGTTTTAGATTTTAGTGGGCGGGTCCACAAAAATTTTGAATAACAGTCTATAACCATTAGGATGTACTTGCAGCCTTTATTTACCTTAGAGTGCGGTATAAATTCGGCGAGATCCGCCTGCCATAGATCGTCATATCCTTTAATTATTACAGCTCTACGAGGAAAATTTTTTCTGACGGGCTTATGAATTTCTTTAACAATACCCCTTTTACTGGACATTGTTTGGCGGTGTATTGTCTAATAACCGTTTACTCGATAATTGACTTTTTATATCATACACTGAATCATTTAGTTCTTTCATTTTAATCATACACTAAACTTGTAAGAGTTGCAAAATTATCATTTAATTCATTAATACGGACATTTAAAATATGAAAATCATCTATCATGTTCGATTGAGTATTTTTAAATGAATTCCATTTTTGATTGTTTATATCAATTTGTTGATTTACAGACTCGATCAGTTGATTAATTTTATCATCATTCTTATTAGATTCATCATATTTTGATAAAAGTTGTATATTATTATTTGTCAATACATTATATTTTTGTAAAAGTTGCTGATTATCATTTTGCAATACGTCATATTTTAACGAAAGTTGTTGATTATCACTTTTCAATGCGTCATAATTTTCAGAAGCTACCGCAATTAAATCGGTTAATCTGTTGATATCTTTTATATAAAGATTAAACATTATTTGTTCACTCTCCATTTTAATGTTATCAACATATTTTTTTGAAACAGCATCAGACTCATCCACCGCATCGCCTACACGTCATAGCGCTTATTTACCATATCATAATTTCCATCCTTAGTATAAATAAATCCTATACCCGGATCACCTTTTCTACCTTCCTTATTATTACTATAGTGACCTGCTCCATTGCGACCAAAGACATCTAAAGAGGACATTGTAAAAATGAATGAAAAAGACGCTCGTTACTTTAATATATATATATATTTTTTATTACATTATTACAAACTCATAATTCTCCAATGACCCCAGGCCATTGTATCATACGTATATGGAAGTAATCTTCTTTTATCGTCATTATCACTTAACGCAATTTTTGTTTGTTTCATTGTAAAAACATTATGCTTAATAGATCTAATACAATTTTGATCTCTTAATAATATCTCCTTATTTACTAAACAATTTAAATAATCATTAAAATTAATATTTTTCTTCACCACATAATTTTTAACACCTTTAGCCTTTTTAATACAATCTTTACCGCCTATACGTACACTATACATTTTCGATCTTAATCCTATAAAGTCACTAATCACCTCACCAATCATTTCGTCTTTCATCAGACCGGGAACTTTTTTATTTGCAAGCGGAATTCCATAGGAATTATTTGGATCATAATCACTAGTATCAAATAGATTAATATTATCTTTCATAATATTATAAAAGTCTGGATATTTCACATGATAAATTAATGAATCCGTATCGCAGTACATAATTTTAGATTAATATCCGATATTTATCATAAAATCATAATGAAAAGAGTACAATGACGTTTTTGATATATCCAACACGGCCATACCTACATACACAGGCTTATTCATTTTAATTTCTAAAACTTTCAATTCAATAATTACTAAATTTTCATCGAGAATCGTACGACTATGAAAATTTGGTTTAGCAATCAATACCCCGGAACTGTAACGGCCATCCCATTTCGAAACCAACTTTACTATTTTACGTTTACGAACGTCTTCCATCGTCTTACCAAAAGCAGCATTATTCATCAACTTGTAAAAATTTTTTTCAAAATTATTACAAGCCTTGGTTCTCATCGATGTATTCAAATCAATGTAAGGTTTTAACCATGCCGATTGATTAAACTGTAAAATTCTATGAATTTTTTTAATTTTAAGTCCATGCTTTATCCCCTGCTTTAAGGCACGATAATGAATTACATATCGCTCTTTATCGTAAAGTGTAGTAAGTAATTTAGTTTGCTTCGATCCGGGGGGATTAAGTTTTTGGGGACAAAATGGCAAGTCATTATGAATATCATGCAAATTTCTATTATATTCCAAATCAACCTCCAAAATATATCCTATTTTACTATCGTCCGATATTTGATTTATATCAATATTCGAACACCATTTAAAACCGCCTGAAGGTAGTGTTTGTGACATTGCATATCCATATAAATTGTTAACGTCGAGATATTGAATATACGACGTCTCCAACTCTGAATTGTAATCGGACATGTACTGATTGTTTGCCTTAGCAAACCGATTCGAGCATTGTGAAATTCCGCAACGAATACCACGTTCAATAAATATTAACATATCAATATCACTACTTAAATCCAGTTCTACCCCAGTATATTTAAGCATAGCATCCCAAGTGAGGCCTGGAGCACTTACGTAATGGGCAGCATCAAGCCCGTACACCTTGAAACAGGTATCACGAAAATTTTCAAATACGTCGGCAAGAAGTAACACGTCAGTTTTCAAATACAAGTCGGAGTATTCACCCAAAGTTTTAAAATTAAATACCTCCCAAACATTTTTCGCATGCTCATAATCCTCGTCGGAAATAAACTCTTCTTTTAGAGTATTATAAAATTTAGATTTCTTGGGTAATGTAGTTTCATCAAGAACGTCAAAAGATTTCGCATAATCATACGGGAATACGCCTTTACGTTTCAACAAATTAAATTTAATATTATCTGGGTATTCGGATTCAGTTATTTTGAAGTCATCTAAATTAGAAACCAATCCTTCCAGCCCCTGCGGCATAAATCTAAATGAGTCTATAAATTTGAATTGAATTTCTGAATCTTTAATTGATTTGGTAAATGATATGTACTTTTCTTTATTTACAGGAAGAATATATACGCTGCCCTCAATTTCCTGAGAGACATCGTTAATTATAAAGTGTGCGTCATAACAACTCAGATTATGACAAATTATTGGAATTGATTTACAATCTTTATAATTTAAATTACAACTGTTATGCGCCGCTCCTCTGAACGCCCCCGTTAAATGATTGTGGTCTCTGACCTTTTTGTCTTTTTCGGTAAATTGTTTTTCGCAAATGTGACATTTAGATGCAACTTGAAATTTCCATTCCTCATGCATGGTTAATTCCATCGGTTGCATAGCCCAGTAAACCGGTTCAACATCCTCGGCAATTTGCTTAAGTTCTTTAGCAAACCATTTTGCACAATCTTTGCCGCGATAACTTCGATAATATGAAAGCTCTTTATCATAGTCACATTTAAAATAATATCCCACACTATGGGATTCATGTTCTTGATATATTATACTATTCCTACCACACTTTTTATTAATCGGTTTCAAAATACATTCGGTATCCATGTATATCACAAAGGGTACTTTTTCTTGGTTCTTAAAATTTTGAAATTTGACTACTTCGCCTTGTTGAGGCATGATAACTCTACATTCATTTACTTCGCCACAATCAAATTCATGTCTATGTAATTTTTCTTCCGAGTAAAAATATTGTAAACACCTATCACAGTCATAAATTTTTGTTTTATGAGCCGTCAATTGCATGCTTAACAATCCGCTAAAATTCTTAATCCAAACATAATGAAATTTTATTGTATTCTCGCTATCATCATCATCGTCATAAGTATTTTGAATCATTAGGAGATTAATATGCCGATCCTTTTTTTTTCGTTTTTGACAATAGGATTGGCAGTACCTTATGACGTTTTTTACTTATTTTTTCCAAAACGTATATATTTAATGACAGATTATTAAGTTTTTCAAACTTTTTAACTTTATTTAAGGTCATCGGGAACTTGATACAATTCAAATTTAAAACTTCCGAGTAATGAGGATAAGATGAAGTTCTATTACTGTTAGATGCTACTTCATATAAACATGACGTAACCGCCCAAGCGAAACATGCATCATCAGTATTTTCAACATTAATACACGCTTTCTTTTTTTTAATATCATCAGGTAATGGTATATAAGTCGATCCTCTCAATGCATTATTTTTATTAACGTTGATTGCGAGATTTACGATTGCACTTCAAGTCCAGCCGGAATCCCGATCCTGGAACTCGTCCATTTTGATAAGAATAGGTGTTTGAACATTATATAACCACCACCCCTTATAATCAGTTGCTAGGTGCTGTATATTATTTTTCAATATTAATATTTTAGTCATTAAAATAAAAAAATAATTTACCTGAAATATTTTAATTCAATTTCATTTGAGGCGGCCTTGGTAAACTCGCAGCATAAATCAGTATTAATTTTTAACAACGGATAAGTTTTCAAAAGTTTTTTTATTCGTGCTGTAATATATTAAGTATCTAGAACGGTATGTACAATTTACCGGTTGACGACAATGTTTGGAGACTGAGCGACGCGTAGCGGAGCGAAGTCTCCAATATTTTCGGAAACCGGTAAATTGCATACCGTTCGTGATGGTTATAACATTTTTTGCAAGATCGAAATGAATATAAAAAATAATTAATTTTTTTTAAGTCAAATCTAAAGTGCATTAAAAATGTAGTCAATTACACTGGTCACTCGTTTCGACGTACTTCAGCCACATTATTAGCCAATAAAGGTGTAGATGTTTTAGGACTAAAAAGACATGGAGGATGGAAATCTTCGACTGTGGCTGAAAGTTATGTAGAAGATTCTCTTCAGAACAAAAATCAATTTGCAGAAAAGATTCTGCATGATGATAATGAATCACCTTGCAGCGTTTCTGATGATACTATACCACAATCGTCAACTGGTGCTTCTATATCACGGGCATTTTCTGTTAATACAAATACCGAAAAAAGCAATACTATATCGATTTCTATTTCTAGCTGTAACAACTGTACATTTAATTTCAAATAAATCGTGTTTTTATTTGAAATTTTATTTATTATACTTACCGTTTTAAAAACGGTAAGTAAATTACTTACCGTCGTTTTAGTCCTAGCAACCAGTAAAATCAACTTACTGTCATAGAAACACTATTAGTAAATAAACAAAATAGTCCGATCGTGCAAAAATAAATATTGAGCGTCTTCCAAAAATGCCAAAGGCTCAATATGCTTCAAATTTACAATTGCGCCTGTACGAATACGCCCTTGAAATGCTGAGCTAATATCCTGCCAATTAAGTCTTTTACTCCTAACATTCTTAGTGATAGCACCACCACCCTGATGATTCATAACCTTCATCATTATTCGATATCCTAAAATTGATAATCCATCAATAACATTATTTATTATTATTAAATTGATTTACCTTTAAACTTTCCAATACCCGATTCCAAGAATCGTTTACAACCGACACTTAACCCACCCTCTTTAAGTGATCGGGTTAGTAATCTTATATTAGTAGAACATTGATTAATCCAGTTAGTTAATTCTACAGGATTATTAACCGAATCAATCAAAGCATTTCTAACAGCTTCATCCATTGCATGAACCATTCTCTGCAAAGATGCCATCGCGAAAAAAATTTCTTCAACTAAGTAAAATTTATTCACACCTCTATTTATATTATGCAAATTACCTCGATAACTTCCTGTTAATAAGTTTTCCCAATAAAATTTAACGAACTTTCTATTATGACCTCGAAGACATCCTGTTTTTAATTACATGATAAAACCTACGCACTTTTATGTTTTTAATTACCCACGCATATTTGACCTCGAAGACATCCTGTTTATAGATTTTCCCAATAAACTTAACGAACTTTCTATTATGACCTCGATAACTTCCTGTTTATAAGTTTTCCCAATAAAATTTAACGAACTTTCTATTATGACCTCGAAGACATCCTGTTTTTAATTACATGATAAAACCTACGTACTTTTATGTTTTTAATTACCCACGCATATTTGACCGCGATAACAGATTTAGCGCTTACCTCATGCATCCGGTTTACGCGACCTCGATTAAGCGCTTACGTCATGGGGGAGGCCCCGCGATTCACAAGGTTGACCCGACTCATTAGCCAGACCGGAAGTAAAGTCTCAGCATTTTGGTCCTTGGTTATTCTTATGGGACTTTTGAGGTAGAATCCCCATAGCCCATCTACTGTCGTCCAATTGCATGTGGTGATAATTCTCCAGACCACACTATCGCTTCAACAGACGTTCCCTTGAACGTATTCTCAACCTTTTTAAATTTAAAATAATTCCAATTTCCAGCTTCCAAATTAATAAACAAAATCCAAATTCAAATCCAACTTGACAACATCCAAATCTTCATCAGACCCGGATAAAAATAACGCAATCGAAATAATAAATTCTCACCATAAAATTTCTTTATTCGTTGAATCAACAAACACACAAAGCACAATTTTAAATTAATTTACCAAAATATGTCAAAAACTGGCCAAATTACTCAAAAATTTCGAGAGCGCGGCGAAACACGTCCGCTCTCGATGCGCACGTCGGCAAAAAGTCCCTTCCCTTTCAAAAGTTCCTACCAACTTTAAAATAATTCCCGCATTATTGCGAAAATTCAAAAAATTATTTACAAATTCAAACCTAATTATAAAAATTAACAAAAATAAACAAATTCATCGCTATCCAATAAAATAAATTCAAAAAAATTAAAATTGATGTTTGAAACACCACAATATAATTGATCAAACGTGTTTCGGTTTGCTTAATGTTCACAGATCCCCTCCCCATAGATAGCCTCAGATTCGAAAGCATCAAGTCTCTCCGAATGAAATCCTGGTAACTGCTGGTTTACCCGACGAAAGCTTCCTGTGTGTAGATTTTGTTGGTTGCGATTGTGGAGGGGTAAGTGACATTAGCTAGCCATACACTAGCATTCAATCTTCTCACGCTTTCCTTTGACATTCTTTCCTTGCAGAATGATCAAGGGAAATAAATCTTTTCGTCACCCATTAACAGGTAAGATTTTCTGCTATGTTCCCGTCGATTTTTCTACTTAAATTTTTCCTTTTCTTTATCGTTAGTGGACGAATTAATCATTTGTAACTTAATATTTCAACACGTTTTTTTATGCAAGGATTCTATCTTTTTAAGAATAAACTAAATAAAACCTATTAAAATACAACTTATTTAAATGAATGTTTCAAATAATTTAATTTTAATAGTAAGTTTAAATGTTTACACATTTTTTTATAAAAACAGAAACAGAAATTGTTCAATTTTCTTGTTAAATTTTGTCCTACAAAAATTATAAATAATTAAACTAATAATTAAATTAATTATTTGTTTAGTTAAGAAATATAAATAATTAAAACAATTTTGTGAAATTAAAATAAAAAGGATTCTTAAAAAGTCATAAAAATGAAATCCTTTCATCGACCACAAATACGTAAACTTTCCTGCCAAGTTACATCTCATCTTTTCCTGTTAGGCTGTAATCTTACTAGATGAAAATTTTACTAGATGAAAATAATCTGTTTAAAGCACACCAACGTAAAATGGTTTCACTTCAGATTTTCCTTCTGAAAGTTGATCTTGCAGGAATACTCGTTGGTTAGTGGAAAAATTAGTCATTTTGAAGTACATTTTCCCACTGGCTCGATCATTTTAAATTATACTCGCGGATTGTAGCCTCTTAACAGGATAAGTAAATTTATTGCAGTACATAGTAGTGTACAGCAGGCTCGTAGCCAGGATTCCATTTCGAGGGGCGGGGGGGGGGGGGGCACTCGTAAAAAGAAAAATTTTTTTTGGGGGTTCCCTTCCGAGAATTTTTCCAAAAAAATTTTTTTTCTCGGATTTTTTTGAAAATTTATTTTCGTTTAGTACTACTGGTTGAGACTAGCTGCAATGACTTTTTTCAATTTTTTTTATCACGACATTCAAGACATACAAATTTTTAGAAAATTACGTAACTTTTTTTTTTAAATGCTGATACTTAACTCTGCGAATAATTTACCAAATGGCACATGTTTTTTTTTGAAAATATTTCTTTTAAGGCGTACTTTCAATAAAAAATATAGACAAATTTTTAACAATGTATGTAGTGATCGATTTTTTTAAAAAATGTTTATAAAAAACTGTTATCCATTTAACAAATTTTAAGCCTAGTCTCATAATGGGCAAGCAATAGGATATTTTTTTTTTCGAATTCTTAGTATTCATGATTTTAGTTATCCGTGTTTACAAACATATATTTTAAAAGTTTCAAAGCATAAACTTTTTTTAGATATTTTTCAACATGAATAACTAAACTCCTGACAATTACAAATTTTTAAAGAAAATTGATCAGTAGTAAGTAGTAAGTAAGTACAGTAGTAATTAAGATCACCTTGGGCCAAGAACATTTTGATAACATTAACCGACTTACAACAATAAGCAAATTTTAGAAGAAAAAAACGAATTTTAGAAGAATTAGGTAAGTTTAGCAACAATAAACTAAACTTAAACTAAATTACATCGAGCAAAGAGCACATTTAGCAAAATAAAAATAGAAACACGCCATGAAACGGGAAACTTCATTAGTTTTTGTATATAAATTAAAACGAGTGACGTATTTTTTAAGGTATATAAAATTTCAATGACAAATCAGAAAAAGAATACTTAGAAAAAGAGATTATTGTGTAGAAAATTCCTTGAAAGTGATAATAATAAGCGGCACATTATTTGATCACATTATCCGGTGGTTTTTGTATGTAAACTAATTAAAGCGTCCGGTTCCCAGTCAAAATGATCACAATAAGCGACTGATAACATTATTCGTGATCTCATTGATTCCACTGTACATACATTGTTAAAAATCTGATGTGGACACCACATAACTTTCTTGTAATTTTTATAATAATTGGACAGGAATCTCGTTAATCTATTCATGCGCGTCATTAATTACAACTTTTGGCACGGACAATCGCAACCAAAAATAGCAGGTGCACAACTAGATGCTATAAGTGTCTCAAATCCAAAATTTCAACTTTCTACGACCTACCGTATTTGAGTTATGCGACATACAGAGATCCGTACATACGTACGTACAGACGTCACAACGAAAATAGTCAAAATGGATTCAGGGAAGGTCAAAACGGATATTTCCGTCTAAATCTGGAAATCGAAAAAAATCGGTATCACAATACTTCCTTGTTTTACAAGGAAGTAAAAATTACGGTTTATTTTTGAAACTTGAAAATTAAATAGTAATTTCCCTATGTACCCAGTTGGGTACATAACGCAGGTTGAGTATGTTGTTTCTTGATAATTGTTTCTAATTCTTTGTTTTGGGATTAATTAATATATGTGTTTTAATTTATAAAATGTATCATGTATTTAATATAAATTCTATGCAGTACATTTTTTATAGTAGAAATAATTTAAAACACTAAGAAAAAGTGGTTATTAAAAGAAGAAAAACTTGGTGGGAGAAAGTGAAATAGTATAATTTAATAGACGGCCACACGGATAGATAGCGTTATTCTGAAATCTACTTTAAAACACGCCTACTGTAAATCAAAATAACCTATAAATTTATAAGTTGTTTTTTTTCGGTGCATAGGTGATTGTGTTTAACTAAATAATTTTAATTAATGGACATAAGAAAATCATGAAAAATTTAACAACATTTTTGTTAAATGTTGTTATTTTTCAACATTAAATATTTTTTTTAAATATATTTTTAACATTCAATAATTTTGTCTTCGGGAACAACAATACAATGTAAAAGTTAGATTAATGTGAACAATAAAATTATATTAAATTTATATAATTATTTGTTTTAAGATTGTGTTAAATATTGTTAGTTTATAATAATTAATGTTTTGTGAATTCATTATTGTATGAATTTGTAAAACATTAGTGGTAATAAAATAGTAAATTGCAATTAAATTAATTTTTTAAGCGATTTTAGTTTTCTGATTCTATATAACGCCATCTATTATTGGTTTCTGAACTATTTTAATTGGCGACCAGGCGGTGTGGCGGCGCTGGAAGCTGATTTTCAATTTTAACATGGGAGTTTCCCCTCTATTGTAAATAATATGTTCTGTGGTGTAGACCAACCCCGCACTCAGCGCCGGATTATCCATAAAGCGGAGCAAGCAGCCGCTTGGGGGCCCGTGCACTAGAGGGGCCCGTCTTCCAAGTTAAAATAAAATTTTAATTTAAAACCTAGATTTCTTAATAAATGTAAAACAGGAAAAAGAACTCAAAATAAAAAATTTTAAGTAAATTTGTGGTTTTTAGTATGTATTTATGGTTAAATTCAAAAAAATATAAGAATAATACAATACGTAGAAAATCAAAATTCAAAAAATTTAAAAAGGAGGCAATTAACACATAACAGGTCTGGATTAAGAAAATTTGAAAAAAATGAAAATTTCGTAATACGAAGTACAATATAACGTTATTTCATGGTTATTGCCATTCTTCAGTTGCACGCATCGATTACGATTACATTGTGAAATAAGAAGAAAAAAATTTCAAACTAAACAAAATTATCGACCAAATTGTACAAAATTGACTTACCATAACCTCCAAAGATTATCAAAACTGAACTTGTTACATGAAGTATGAATAATTTAAAAATGATTTGAACTAAGAAATTCGTTTACCTAGCACTGCTAGTTTGAAATCCGAAGGCACTGCCCTCTTAATATGATTTCTAAAAACTTTGAAAAAATTCAAAATTCAAAAATTTACCACGTTTTTTAACCGTGAGGCGTAAAACTAGAAAAAGAACTCAAAATAAAAAATTTTAAGTAAATTTGTGGTTTTTAGTATGTATTTATGGTTAAATTCAAAAAAATATAAGAATAATACAATACGTAGAAAATCAAAATTCAAAAAATTTAAAAAGGAGACAATTAACACATAACAGGTCTGGATTAAGAAAATTTGAAAAAAATGAAAATTTCGTAATACGAAGTACAATATAACGTTATTTCATGGTTATTGCCATTCTTCAGTTGCACGCATCGATTACGATTACATTGTGAAATAAGAAGAAAAAAATTTCAAACTAAACAAAATTATCGACCAAATTGTACAAAATTGACTTACCATAACCTCCAAAGATTATCAAAACTGAACTTGTTACATGAAGTATGAATAATTTAAAAATGATTTGAACTAAGAAATTCGTTTACCTAGCACTGCTAGTTTGAAATCCGAAGGCACTGCCCTCTTAATATGATTTCTAAAAACTTTGAAAAAATTCAAAATTCAAAAATTTACCACGTTTTTTAACCGTGAGGCGTAAAACTAGAAAAAGAACTCAAAATAAAAAATTTTAAGTAAATTTGTGGTTTTTAGTATGTATTTATGGTTAAATTCAAAAAAATATAAGAATAATACAATACGTAGAAAATCAAAATTCAAAAAATTTAAAAAGGAGACAATTAACACATAACAGGTCTGGATTAAGAAAATTTGAAAAAAATGAAAATTTCGTAATACGAAGTACAATATAACGTTATTTCATGGTTATTGCCATTCTTCAGTTATGTCATGGTTATTGCCATTCGAAATTTTCATTTTTTTCAAATTTTCTTAATCCAGACCTGTTATGTGTTAATTGTCTCCTTTTTAAATTTTTTGAATTTTGTTTTTCTACGTATTGTATTATTCTTATATTTTTTTGAATTTAAATGTAAAACATTTTAATTAATTTAAAAATCCCTTAAAAAATTGTACCCCACCATTACAATACACGTTAAAGGGCCCGAAAAAAAAATCCGCTTGGGCCCCTTGACCACTAAAACCGGCCTTGCCTCTTAAAAAGGCATTTTACGGAAATGTACATTTTATTATATTGAATTGAATAACCCCCGATGTCTTAATAAAACTTAATTTGGCATTAATATTAAATAAGGTCGCAGTAAGTTCTATTGCAAAGTACAAGAGTAGGTTTGGTGTTTAATAGATATCGGGGAATCACCAACGAGTGGCATGTAAAGTAAACCAGTTTATTTTTACCGAAATTAAACGATTTTAAAACAAAAATATACATGTAATTTGTTATGTGATTATTTTGGTGCAAGAATTTTTCATTTAATTTATCATATTGTTGTGTTCTGATAAAGAAATGTAAAGTGAGTTGCTTAATTTAGAAATAAAGAACTGACTTTGCAACCTGAGGAACAATAAAAGCAGGACTCTGTGTTCCTTTTTCAAAATTGTTTTTATTAGTGTTAAGTTTGTTCGTTAGTTAAGTTGTATTGTTTAGTTTAAGTTTGTTGTTTCAGTAATTTAGTTCATTGTTGTTTAAATTTTAATGTTTGTATTTTTAATTTTTGTTGTTTAGCGACTCACACGAATGCAGCTGAGCAGTACGCGAAAATCTTGATTTTATTTAAAAAAAAAGAAAAATATAAAAACCAAGAAAATAGAAATATAAATAAAAAGGAAGAACGGTCAGTTATAATTTGAGAGCCCGAGGGGCTAGTCGTATAAAAGTCATAAATTGAGAGCCCGAGAGGCAAGTCGTGGTAGCAGTCTTAACAAGGAGTTTTGTTGGAAAGAGAAGCGAAGAAAGCGTCCGAGTTAACCGTGCTGCCCAGCGAATTTTGTGTGAGTCCTGTTTTATATATTGTTCTTTGTGTTCAGGTTGAAAATAAATTGTTCTATTATTCGTCAGTTTTTTATTGTCTTCATGTAACCATTTTCGAGAACCAACGACCATTCTATAAGAGAGTAGAGAAAGAGCACTGCATAAAAAGAATTGACGCCCAACGTCGAAGCTCGAAAAAATAGTTACATGCGTGGCAGTAAATAAATACAATTTCAAATTAAATAAATACAATTTTCTTTTTAACATCGAAATAAATTAAAAATAAATTATACGAAATGAATCTAAGGAGTAAAGATCAAAACTTGGTGAATGTTTGTGGTGATGAAAGCATGGTAGAAAGGGGGGAAACGGAGACTGAGATTATCCTTCCGTACAAGGAAGTTAAACTCAATCAAGTGATGGAAGTGTTAATAGCCATCAATGCTAAAATGGAGCAAAGCGATACTAGAATGGATAAAGATAAGAAAGAATTCAATGCTAGAATGGATGAAATTAATGTTAGATTTGATGGGGTAACTAAAACGATCAAAGAGGAACTGAGTGAAAGATTTAATGTGGTCCATAAAAGAATGCAAGAAATAGATGAACGGGTTAAATCAAGCGTAGATAATACAAAGGTAAATGCAGATTGCATAAAATTTCATATTGAGTCAACGACTAAAGATAGGGAGAATTTCGAATTAAGAATGGGCAAAACACATGAAAAAATCAATAAAATACAGGCGGAAGTGTCAGAAATTAAACGAGATACAAACGAAAGGACAGTGGGAGATAATGCGGAAGTGTTAAAGACACATGTAAGTCATAAAGGGGACGTTGACCGGTATACAAAAATGGATGAGGAGAATCGGATCAATCCAAAAATATTTATAAAAGACATGTTAAATTGTGTGGGGAAGGTTAAGGACGAAGAAAGGATTGAAATAGATGAAAAGAAAATTTCAGGGGAGATTTGGGAACTAAACACTTTTAGGCCCAAATTAGAAAACAACGAAAAAATTCATTTTTGGAAAAAATTAGAAAATAATGACAGTCAAATAGCGAACACGTCAAACATAAAAAATAAATTAGAAAACAAATCAAAATTGCCAAACATCGAAATAAATTATATGACAGACATCGAAAATATTCAATCTGATAAAAAATATTTAAAGCAAATAAATCAAATATTAAACAAACATGTTGGGTTGTTTAACGAAAATAAAAGGGTACGTAGCAAGATAATTAAAAGGTTACACAATTATTTTATAAATCCTTGGGTAGTCGGGGAAAAGAACAGGTGGAAAGTTTTACAAATTAGACCACAAATCTACATCTAAAAGAAAAAACATATTTAGGTACAAGTTAGAAATTAATAACCAAATTCCATTTTAGGCAAAAGTTAGAAAACATAATTTAAATATCAGAAACGTCATATGTCAAAATAAAAATGACAAACGTCAATAAAAATAGTTATTGTACTAAAAAGTTTACTTCAGTATGAGGGACCAGTCAACGATAACAAGATAATTAATGAAAATGTGTACGTTCACGAGGTGGTCACAAATAGAAGAAGAAGAAGACAGCGAACCGGAATTATAATGTTTAACCAGCAGTTCTCGTAGGTATTATAGTTGAAGAAAAAAGGGGAAATATCACAAGTAAGTTAAGAAATCGATTGAAATTTGAGGAAGTTTAGGAGAGGGGATAATAGGGGTGCAGCCTGGTAAAGCCAGTCTGCAAATTTAAAAGTCGGTGATGTATGACCGATGGAGTTAGGGAAAGGGATAATGGGGTGCTATCTGGAGGAACCAGCCAGCAAAATATAAAAGTCGGAGGTTAATGCCCGATGAAGTATAAAGAGGGGATAAATGGGTGCTATCTGGAAGAACCAGCCAGCAAAATATAAAAGTCGGAGGTTAATGCCCGATCGAAGATGAAGTTGAAAAAGCAATCGAAGTATAGAGGAAAAGGTGATATTTTACTAAAGAGTTTTTATCAAAGAGGAACAGCATATAATACGTTAAAGGAATAAATAAGTTGAAGGGGTGCATGAACAAAGAGAGGGAACGAATGACAAAAAGTGTGTAAGATGTTGAGAAAAAGATGTTGAGAAAGAATGAAGGTCCGAGAGAATATGAAGAAGAGTTTAAAAAAAAAATATTTATTTTGTGAAAAAAAAAGTTTTTGTTTATAATTTCGGTTAATACAAATTTTAAATGAAGATAAATTACTGCCTTGCAAATAACTATCGTTCAAATTAAATATTTAAACAATCATGTTAACTATCCAAATTGAGAACGTTTTGTTGAAGAAAAGTCCGCGGAAATATTTAACATCATTCGACTTGACTTTTAATCAACACAACGTGGGGAAATGTTGTGTTCTGATAAAGAAATGAAAAGTGAGTTGCGTAATTTAGAAATAAAGAACTGACTTTGCAACCTGAGGAACAAGAAAAGCAGGACTATGTGTTCCTTTTTCAAAATTGTTTTTATTAGTGTTAAGTTTGTTCGTTAGTTAAGTTGTATTGTTTAGTTTAAGTTTGTTGTTCCAGTAATTTAGTTCATTGTTGTTTAAATTTTAATGTTTGTATTTTTTTTTGTATTTTTGTTGTTTAGCGACTCACACGAATGCAGCTGAGCAGTACGCGAAAATCTTGATTTTATTTAAAAAAAAAGAAAAATATAAAAACCAAGGAAATAGAAATATAAATAAAAAGGAAGAACGGTCAGTTATAATTTGAGAGCTCGAGGGGCTAGTCGTATAAAAGTCATAAATTGAGAGCCCGAGAGGCTAGTCGTGGTAGCAGTCGTAATTTAATAGCCCGAGAGGCTAGTAATAGTATAGCAGTTATAATTTAAGAGCCCGAGGGGCTAGTCGTATAAAAGTTATAATTTGAGAGCCCGAGGGGCTAGTCGTATAAAAGTCATAAATTGAGAGCCCGAGAGGCAAGTCGTGGTAGCAGTCATAAATTGAGAGCCCGAGATGCAAGTCGTGGTAGCAGTCTAAAATTGAAAACCCGAGAGGCAAGTCGTGGTAGCAGTCTAAAATTGAAAGCCCGAGAGGCAAGTCGTGGTAGCAGTTTAAAATTGAGAGCCCGAGAAGCAAGTCGTGGTAGCAGTCTTAACAAGGAGTTTTGTTGGAAAGAGAAGCGAAGAAAGTGTCCGAGTTAACCGTGCTGCTCAGCGAATTTTGTGTGAGTCCTGTTTTATATATTGTTCTTTGTGTTCAGGTTGAAAATAAATTGTTCTATTATTCGTTAGTTTTTTATTGTCTTCATGTAACCATTTTCGAGAACCAACGACCATTCTATAAGAGAGTAGAGAAAGAGCACTACAATATATCTTTAATTATATAAAGCTTATAAAAAGTCACCCCCGAACCCTCCTGCAAGTGTCGAAACGTGTTTTATAAATGCTCACGCATCGCTCTTATTTGGAGTCGGATTTTGATTTTCTAAACGGTTTTGGAATCGTCGTGGCGGTGGCTTTCCGTTTGTCGAAAAAAAAGTTTGAATTTTTTGATCTATGAACTATCTTTTTTGCTTCGAATGTTTTAAAACTTTTTTTAACCGCGCCGCAGCTAATCGGTATCGGACGGAAAAATGAAAAAAACTGTTGGAAAGGAAAAGTTGAACCCAACAAAAAAGATTTCTTTCGATTTTTGCCTAAATTCGATAGTTTACGAGAAAATGTAAAATTAATTTTTTACGAAAATGAGCCTTTAATTAATTTGACAAATTTATTTAACGTTCGGGATTTCACGTCAGAACTCGGACGATTCAAATGCACTTGTGATGTTGTGCGTTACAATAGAAATACAAAAAACAATTATTACGAGTTTACTTATTAATAAATTGTTACTCGATGAAATAATAATATTTTTCAGATTAATTATCTACATAGTATGAACAAATATTTTGGGGTTGCAAAACCGTGCATATTACTTGTAATAATAAAAGTGATCGCCCAATGGAAGTCATAACTTGACATTAGGAATTACCAGCTACCTTCCGAAACTAAATTCACGTTTAAACTAATGTTACAAAACAGAACGAAATATGATTTTCAAGTTAGTACATTTATTTATTATTGTTGATTTGTTTGAAAATTTGGAATAAATAAATTGTCATTCAGTAACAAACATTTATATACAATGAATAAAATATTAAGTTTGAAATACCATTATTAGATCATCTAAAATAAAGTACACCCCGTGGCTGATGGACTAGGATTGAGGACTCGCGTATGTAAAATCAACGTTCGATTCCTGTCCTAGGCAAGTTTTTTTTTTTAATTTTAGAATTATTGAAATATTCGAAGCCGTTGTATTATTCCAGGATTTGCTTTTGGAAGTTTTGTACCCTTCAAAAAAAATAATCCTTGAAAATAATTACTACCTACCAAAGAAAGAATAACTTGAAGCTTTTTTAATCTAATCCGGTTAAAAAAACTCGCTGGATTAGCTCGGTTACTCATTTGACTATCGAAGATGTTGGGTCAATATCAAAAATAAACTTATATGAATATTTTTGATTACCTAAAATTTTGTGCGAGAAAAGCCAAATTAAATTACAAAAAAATTGATTTTATAATTTTGCAGGTTTAATGTAAACCAAAGTGTAATTTTTAAACGTAAAGAAATATGTTTTCGAAAAAAGTTATCTTAAGCTTTTGTCCTTTTTCTAGGACTGCGCTTACTTACTTTTTTTGATATCAAAAATCTGCTGATAAATAAGGTCGCTACGGCCGAATTAAAAATATTTCAAATTTTGACTTTCTTACGCCCGTAGAGCTTAAACTGTTGAAATTTTTGAAAATGTTTTGAGACCATCGTAAGGTCCTTGCGGATGGCTAAAATTTTGTTTCTTACGAATTTTTTCAAACACGATTCCTTACACCAACTAAGCGACAAAATTTCGAATCACGAAGAATTTCGTTTCAAATCCTTGCCATTTTGGCAAAAACCAAAAGTGTCAGTTTTAACAGTGAAGGGGTGCTTTTTTCGTATTATGTATAATACACTTTTAGTTTTATTTTCACGTAAATTATCGACGAGAAAATAAAAAAAATTGAAGTTTTAAAATTTAAGAAAAATCGTTTGACACCAAAACGGATGGACGCCTCGAGAAGAACTTGGCGGTAATTGTCAATGGCCGAGATTTTCCGTTTCGCTGCAATCGGTGACGCTGCCAGCTTTAGATCAAGCTAGCAAAACCACGATTGGAAATTAATGAACGGAATATTGGAAAAATATTTCATAAATACCATAATTTGTTGCTATTTTGTTGCTCTTGAATCGTGAAAATCCCGATTTTGTTGCACCATCCATTTTGCCGCAATCGGTGGCGGGGTGGCGCTGCCACCTTGAGATTAAGCTAGCAAAACCACGACTGGTAATTGGATGGTGTTATGAAATAATGAGTTAAGCGACATTTTGAAAAATTGCGGAAAGCACGTAGTTGTGTTGCAAAACTGTTATTCTTACCAAAATTAATTACTGGTAATTATCGAATATATGTCCACCCACCAAGTTTTGTCTATGGAAAATCATCTCAATCTACAGAACGCAAAACTTAAAAGTTAATTATGTCATAATGTGACAGTCGATGTGGCTTAACTCATTATTGCATAACACCATCCAATTAATGATCATTGATCAGAGTATTGGAAAAATATTTCAATAATACTAAAATTTGTTGCTATTTTGTTGCTCTTGAATCGTAAAAATCTCGTAGCCTATTCGTCAACTCTAAAACCAGGACGTTTTTGACGTTTCGCCACCGCCGTTTCCCCCCGGGATGTTTCGCCCCGGTACAGCTTTGCCCCCTCCGTTTCGCCTCCGACCGTTTTGCTCCCACCTTTTAGTGCCCACCTTTTTTAATTAATTCCTACGTAAAATATGGGGGAGAGGCTAAAAAATTACAAGAATCGTCCTTACGTAAATAATAGAGGGGGGGTGGATGAAAAAGTACAAAAATCGTTCTTAAGTAAAGTCGAGTTTACGTTATGCGGTTTTGTTTCCTATTTTGCTTGCGAGTTTATATACTAGTTGTCCTATTCGTCATATTTGCTTACTTACTTCGTTTGCGACGAACTCCACTTAAGTAATAGGCGGTTCCTCCAGAATGAGGCAATTGTGTATTTATTGAAATTTGGACAGGACAACGTCTGTCGGGCCATCTAGTATTAAATAAAGTGAGAGTCAGATAATTTAAAATTAATATTTAATATTAATTAATATAAAAGCGTTCCATCATAACTGAATTTCCCAACCACCCGCATTTCGTTCCGACATTAGGTTAGATTGCAATGACGCGAAGTTTTAAAATAGTAAATTCTTTATAGACCACCCTGTACTTGTTTTGGCAGAGACCGGCGATTGTACACTTAACTTCGAAGTTTATTTTTACCAGATCAATTTTCGAAAACACCTATCATAAGTTAAAGTTTATTTTAAATCAATCAATATTGGGTAGTTTACATACGGGGAGAAAGCGGTCGGGGGCGAATCGGCGGAGGCAAAACGGTGGGGGCCAAACGACGAGGACTAAACGGTGGGGGCGAAACGTCCCTCTCGCGGAACCGCGGTGCACACCCGATTCGGTGCCAAATCAATTGGAAGTGTGGGACGATGATACGTAACCCGTTTTAGCGTTTTATTAAAATCTACAAAATTGTATTTTACCACACAAGGGTAGAATAGGTGTAAAACAACATATTGTCGTGTTCTGTTCAAGTTAAATTAGAGATAGGGTTGTCGGTAGTTTTGTGAGACTTTCATCGGGGTGAGTGAGTTTGAATAAAGGCTACCGAGTGTTTTAGAAAATATAAGAAAACTATAATTTTGAGTCATTGGAGAGATTTACTCTCATGAGAAATTGCCAGAACTTTGATAAGAGAGGTAAATTGTTACTTACAACACAAAAAACAAAAACAAATACAAATTGATAAATTAAAATTTAAATAGTGTGGTGTTGATGAAATTTAAAATTTAAAGTTGGTGATAATTTAAACTGGTACTTCGCGCATTGGAAGATAAAGAGGTAGATTGAAAATTTTTGGAAAGTAGGGGACTGGCTTGAGCCGTTTGAAACGAGCAAGACGGACGTGATTTTACCTGCCCTAAGTAAAAGGGTGGTGATTTGAGTGCTAGATTGGAAGATCCTTTTTGTATTTGCGTATCAAAACAGAAGTTATCTGCAGCCGTCGAGGTTATTTCAGTAGATTTTGAGTTTTTCTACACCTGAAAATAGATACAGTGATTAAAAACGGCGTCCATTTTGGAATTATTTTACCAAACAGCACATGTCTGGTTTTAAGTAGCTAGCGATTTACTTACTGGTTGAAATTAAATTGGTTCCAACAACAAGAAAATTGATGCAATCGACTCACAGCAACACTGACTATTATTGGCACAGCGAAACCATCAGCTACCAACACGGCCTACTATCTCATTCTACTGCATCCGAGTGTTAAACCGGCAGGTAAAAAGAATATCTGTAAACTTTTTTTTGTGTATAAATTTTTTTGCAATTTAAACATTGGCGCACCATTTGAACCTTTGTATTTTCTATGATTATCAAATTTTTATATTAACAATTTTGGATACATATCACACCATTACACCATTACCTTTACAACGGCGAGTGCTTATTAGTAAATGGAAGTTGTCTTTATCAGTTAACAGAGGCGCGCTGTTGTAAAAGGGTAAAACACAATACACGAACCTCCAGTTTTGTTTATTTTGTAAAGAAACAAAAAATCAGTTTTTGGCAATTTTTTTATTTTCAATATAAGATTTTTTTTATTTTACGTACATGCGTAGTTTTCTTATAAACTATAAAACTAAACTAGCAAGCAAAATCATTGAACTCGCGAACCCTGAGAAAGTTTTTCAGCTTCCGCAATATCAGAGCGACCCGAGGAAAATAGGTAAGGAGTTTTTTTTACAAAAAACCACTATAATATATTATTATAAAGTGTAGATTTATAATAGCTATTTATGTCATGAGTACATAATTTAGGTCTTTATCGGACGAAGCCTATAGTTATATAGGCAATAAATAGGCTGAGTCCAAAAAGCCTAATTATGTGCAAATGACATACATACATAGTTTTATGTCCGACTGCACTGTAGAAGATTTTCATATACAATATCCCAAGAGACAGGCATATATTCAACAATTTTCCCGCTCTCTACACAAGTGATTTTTGTACTGCCCAAAGCACGAAGTGCTGCGGGCAGTTTTTTTAGGTACAAAAATCACGCGTGTAAGGGAGCGGGAAAAATTGTCAGAATATATGCCTGTCTAGCGGGATATTTGACAAGAGAATCGCCAAAACGAAAAAATTGTATTTTAAAAATTTAGAAAGCTTTGACTCAAGTAAAATAATATGTACATAGTAACTAGGACGACGTGACGATAAACAAATTATTATTTTGTCATTGTATTAAAAACTAAAATGTGTTCCCGGTTTGGTGAAGAATCGCTAGCAAATATTGATGAAGAAATAAATAATAGTACACCAATTAATACTGTGCGTTCAAAAAAGTCAGTATGGTCTCAATTTGACAAATTTTGTGCGTCAAGAAACTATGATGTTATCAGTACCGCGTTACCTGTAGAAAATCTAAATGATATATTAAAAGATTGGGGTTTTAATATGAGAAAGAAGGATGGTGCAAATTATAAAGAAGCGGTTGTGAAACAGATGTGGAATTCGGTTGCGAAACAACTGCAGACAATTTATTTTAAAAGGTTTAATATAAAGATTGACCCATTTCAAGACATTGGTTTTGCTAATGCAAGAAGTGCTCGAAATTATATATATAAATAACTTAAAAGGGGTGGGAGTAATAAAAAAAATTTTCCTACAAAACTTTCTTATTTTTTAAAGAGCTTTCCAACGATACCACTTTCGACATATGTTGCCATTTAAAATTCTGGATTTCTGGACTTTCTGGAGCAAACTACTCTGGATGCCGACTTTTCCCGGAAATAATAATATCACCATTAGATTCGTCATTGGGGCTTTTGTAATAAATTTTTTTAGCCCAACTCTCTACGACTTACCGTTTTTGAAAAAAAGTACTGATACGGGTGGTCTGGGTCACCCTGTATATTAGCATATTTTAATACTAATCTCGAACAGCATCTGTTAAACAAGGTATACATAGTACTTATTTACTTTTACTTACGATGATGAATAATGATAGTTTTTCATAGGTTATTCTTATTTTGGTGTCTCTGGAGCCTACCGACGACAAGAATTAGTTTCCTTAACCACGACGAATGTAGAAGATTACGAAAAACACATTTTGGTCAAATTGATTGACACAAAAAGTGGCAAGCAGGTTTTCTGGAGTGGAAACGAACAAATTCAACAAATAAATAAAGCAGCAGTACCAGGCTCAATTAGTAGTAATGTGAATTGTGTTTTCAACATGAACATGGGCGCCGGAAGCAGGGTGCAAGGGGGTGCACTTGCACCCCCCTCGGCTGCTCCAAGCAGAAACACAGTAAGTGCAGAAATGTAAAAGTGTAGAAAACAGCAATTTACTTTGGAAAGTTAGTTGTGCGTAAATGCAGATACTGAGTTTGTAACCTGAGCCCGGCTCTATCGCAGCAAGCCAACTGCGCGGACTCAGTTCAGAAAACGTTGCCTCAACAACTTCTTTAGCGACGCTACGGCTAGCTTTGTTTGAGCAAAAAAAGAGGGGGGGGTCAAAGGAGTACAGACTCCGACTCGCTAAAACAAAACCAAGGCGCCACGTACTTTTTGTCGCTGATGATGTTTGCCTGAAAGTACGAAAGCTGAAAATAATAAAGATAAATGAAACGCGTTGTTGGGTAACAAAAGTTTAATAACAAAAATAATGTAACCGTAAAAAGGTAAAGCGTTACTGAAAAAGATATTAAAAATGTCAAAGTGGTCAGACGCAGCTGAAAAACAAAAGATATCGTCGTCAGATCTGATAACGCTAACAAGTTATTTTTTTACAAGTACGATCAATGTCGTACTTTGCGCAAACATAAAATAAATTAATTACGATGTCAAAAATAATACACTTCAAATGATGACGACGATCGCTATTTGGCTGAAGAAAAACGCACGACACTAAACAGGTGTGCCACGATGTTTTAATAATAAAATTGAATTTTGGCGCACCCGAAATAGTCCGAAAGCCGGCACGGCACTGGATAGTACGGCAGGAACAACGGGTGCGCTACCAATCTTGTCGACTGTTGGTGATGTAATTAACTCCAATTTTTACGATATTACAGCAACCAATGGTATCAACGAACGGAACTTTCCCTGTTACGTGTATAATAAAAAAAAGGTGTTGATAGGATGTTTTCCTAGTTTGAAAATATAAGATTTGGGTATGTCTTTGAAAAAAAACCAAGCTCGATGATTGTGTGCAGCAAAACAAATCCGCAAAAGCGTACTCGGTTAACCAACCTCAAAAATATCTAACCAAATGTCGGTCTCCGAACAAAGCCAACTGATATGTAAATCCCAAATTATCGGTACGGAAACTATAATACTTTTTTACTTCCAAATATATCAAGTTAACTACTGCACACTAAAATCTACTTGACTTCTTCAAAATTCAAAAACCAAACTTAATATGGCGTACGCTTATCTTCCCATATTTCTTATCTCTCCTAATCCATTTTATATTCAATTTTAATACCAATTTTGAAATTTTTATACTACAGGGTGTTACGAAAGCCTTAATTTTAAATAAAATGTATCCATGTAAAAACCGAAGGTTACAGTTCCCCTCTTTCCTAAAGAATTGAACGTAGGTGAAACGCAGTTCAATTCTCTTTCGGTAACTTTAAAGTAACTCAACAAAAATTATCCCGTTGCGCCAACCCATATGTACGAGGGGTAAACCACGCTTAAAAATTGTGTACACCAGACTTCCTCCCACTTTGGACTTCCCAAACTTCCCCGGACTTCCCCAGACTTCCCGGACTTCCTCGGTTCCCCGGACTTCCTCGGACTTCCCCAGACTTCCCCAGACTTCCTCAGACTTCCCAGACTTGCTCAGACTTCCCCCGACTACCTCAGACTTCCCCAGACTTCCCGGACTACCTCAGACTTCCCCAGATTTCCTTAGACATTGTGACAAATATTATTGTAAATTTGAGATTTTGAATTTACAATAACTCGAAAACGGCGCTAGATATCGAAAAACCGAGTAAAAATTAGTGCCTTAGAATCCCAGTACTTGGTCATAGGAAGCTATATGCAAAATTTCAGATCAATAGCGCGCAAAAATGGCGCGGCAAGAATATCATTTTATATTTCAGACTTCCCAGACTTCCCGGACTACCTCAGACTTCCTTAGACATTGTGACAAATATAATTGTAAATTTGAGATTTTGAATTATATAAAATGATAATAATTCTTGCCGCGCCATTCTTTCGCGCTATTGACCTGAAATTTTGCATATAGCTTCCTATGACCACGTACTAGGATTCTAAGGCACTAATTTTTACTCGGTTTTTCGATATCTAGCGCCGTTTTCGAGTTATTGTAAATTCAAAATTTCAAATTTACAATAATATTTGTCAAAATGTCTAAGGAAGTCTGGGGAAGTCTGAGGTAGTCCGGGGAAGTCTGAGGAAGTCTGAGGTAGTCTGGGGAAGTCTGAAATATAAAATGATGTTAATTCTTGCCGCGCCATTCTTGCGCGCTATTGATCTGAAATTTTGTATATAGCTTCCTATGACCAAGTACTAGGATTCTAAGGCACTAATTTTTACTCAGTTTTTCGATATCTAGCGCCGTTTTCGAGTTATTGTAAATTCATAATCTCAAATTTACAATTATATTTGTCACAATGTCTAAGGAAGTCTGAGGTAGTCCGGGAAGTCTGAGGAAGTCTGGGGAAGTCTGAGGTAGTCCGGGAAGTCTGAGGAAGTCTGGGGAAGTCTGAGATAGTCCGGGGAAGTTTGAGGAAGTCTGGGAAGTCTGAGGAAGTCTGGGGAAGTCTGGGGAAGTCTGAGGTAGTCCGGGGAAGTCTGGGAAGTCTGATATATAAAATGATATTAATTGCTAGGAAGTGCTAGGATTCTAAGGCACTAATTTTTTCTCGGTTTTTCGATATCTAGCGCCGTTTCCGAGTTATTGTAAAATTATATCAGACTTCCCCAGAATTCCTTAGACATTGTGACAAATATTAGTGTAAATTTGAGATGTTGAATTTACAATAACTCGAAAACGGCGCTAGATATCGAAAAACCGAGTAAAAATTAGTGCCTTAGAATGCTAGTACTTGGTCATAGAAAGCTATATACAAAATTTCAGATCAATAGCGCGCAAGAATAGCGCGGCAAGAATTAATATCATTTTATATATCAGACTTCCCCGGACTACCTCAGACTTCCCAGACTTCCCCGGACTACCTCAGACTTCCCCAGACTTCTTCAGACTTCTCCGGACTTCCCCGGACTTCCCAGACTTCCCAGACTTCCCCGGACTACCTCAGACTTCCCCAGACTTCCTCAGACTTCCCCGGACTACCTCAGACTTCCCCAGACTTCCTCAGACTTCCCTGGACTTCCCCGGACTTCCTCAGACTTCCCCGGACTTCCTCGGACTTCCTACAAGCTGTACACCAGACTTCCCCGGAGATTTACCCCTCGCATATGTACGTCTATCCCTACAAATACTTAACATGAACATGGAGCAGTACAAATTCTAGCATGGGCTCAAACTATATTTATTTACAAAACGAGACAATTTAATTTAGGTCAGGGGGTCGAGCCTTAATATCTTTAGCACTCCATATACCCTTTTCTACACCGTGCTCGTCCATTAAAGGGAGAAATTTTCTCTTTCACGTAAAAAGGACCAACATACTTTAAATTCAAAAAATATAAGAATAATACAATACGTAGAAAATCAAAAATTCAAAAAATTCAAAAAAAAACAAAATTAACATATAAACAGGTCTGGATTAAAAATATTTGAAATTATGAAAAATTCAAAATACGATATTACAATATAACGTTATTTCATGGTTATTTCCAATCCTCAGTTGTAAATAATCGTTTAAATTTATTAAATTATAAGAATATTCGAACTAATCAAAAGAAAAAACTATTTAAAGAGTATTTATTAACAAGCATAAAATTTTGACTTACCAGAACCCCAAAAATATGAAATCTGCACGTTGTCACATGTAGTAATGAACAATTTAAAATAATTTGAACTAAGAGATTCTTTTACCAAGCACTGCTTGTGTGAAATCTGAGAGCACTGCCCCCTTAATTTGATGCTCAGTGCTCAGTGCTTGATCAGTGCTTGATCAGTGCTCTCAGATTTCACACAAGCAGTGCTTGGTAAAAGAATCTCTTAGTTCAAATTTGAATTTTTCTAAAGCAAATAAAATCGCCAGACACTCACTCTCGGTGGTACTATATTTCCGTTCCTGTTGCGTCAACGAACGACTAATATAAGAAATCACCTTCTCACCATCCGGGTGAGGTTGACTTAGTACCGCTGCTATACCAAATCCCGAAGCATCCGTTTGAACTTCGAACGGTAGTTCATAATTAGGACAACTAAGAATCGGAGCTGTCGTTAACTTTTCTTTCAAGCGGCGGAACGCTACCTCGCATGCATCGGTGCACACAAACTTTTTGTTAGACTTTTTCAATAACGATGTAATAGGCGCAGCGAGTGACGAAAAATCAGGTATAAAACGCCTATACCAACTAAAAGTCCCAATTATTCCCCTAACACCACTCACGTTTTTAGGCGCCGGCAACTCCAACATGGCCCTAACTTTGTCAGGGTCAACGTGTAATCCAAATTTATCAACTACATATCCTAAATATTTTAGTTGAGGACGACAAAATTGGCATTTTTCTTTTTTTACAGTAATGTTAGCCTCCCTAAGACGTCGAAACACCTCTTCCAAAATTTCGAGATGTTTTTCGAACGTATCCGTTACGATTATAATATCGTCCAAGTAGCAAAATACGTAAGGTAGAAGATCATACCCCAAGATCCTATCCATCAAACGCTGCCAAGTAGCTGGACTTGTAGAAAGTCCAAATGGAAGTCTACAAAATTCCCAAAGGCCCCGCCCAGGAACTATAAAAGCAGTGTATTTTCTCGAATTTTCAGCTAGTGAAACTTGAAAGAATGCCGATTTAATATCTAACGAGGATATATATTTAGCGTTTTTGAGCTGATCAAGAATGTTCGTTACGTGCGGTAATGGATAACTGTCCTTTTCTGTGACAGCGTTTAATTTGCGGTAGTCCACGCAAAACCGATACTCACCGCTTTTCTTTTTGACCAGGATCACCGGCGATGCCCAAGGACTATGACTTCTACGCACAATGCCCTTAGAAATCATATCGTCCAATTCTCGGTCAAGATGTTTTTGTATTACGGGTGAAACAGGGTAATACCGTTGACGAATTGGCTCCGCGTTAGTTATTATTTTGTGCTCTACCAAATTTGTACAACCCAATTTGTCTCCCATTAAACTATAACTTTTTTCCACTAGCTGATTTAACAAATTGTGCTGTTCTTCGCTCAGATTATCAGAATCCTGCAAATAGTTACCGACCTCAAAGCACTCTACAATGTCTTTGGCGAAATACCACTTCTCACTCCGCAAATCTGGAATTATACCCATGGTCTTCCAGAAGTCTACCCCAAGTTTCAATAAGTGTGGCAATTCCGGAACTACGACTACGTTAATTAATTTAGTACGGTCCATAACTTTCATTGGTAAGGTACACTTGCCTATACTCTTAACTATTTGTCCATTAGCCACTGTACATTCAGTAGTATCGTTTTCCAATTTTATACCTAAATGGTCTAAATATTTTTGACCTGGAGACCCCATAATTGTGTGACTCGCACCCGAATCTAATAAACCTTTAAAGTTATGCCCAAAAATGTCGACGGTAAGATATGGTCGCTCGTCGCCTTGGGCATGCTCGAGTATGTAACTCAGCACATGGTTAAGGTAATTATCAGTCGGAATGGATTTTCGGGTCAGTCTAGTACGACTATTTAATACCGACCCCGCGCGTTTCCCGAATTATAACGTGCCCCTCATTCGCTCCTAAATCTACCTACACTTCCATTTCTAGCGGAATTGCTTCTAAATGAACCTTGGCAATTGCTACATTCATTTCTATATACACCTGCCTGTCCGCACCCAAAACAATGAACATTTTTCTTTTCCCTACATGCGAAGGCCAGATGCCCAAATTTATTGCAATTCCAACACTTATCTGTTCTTGTGCTACCGGAAGCAACTTCCCCAAAATGAGTTTGTGCCGGACCCGCAAATGCCAAATCAGGTTCCATACAATTAGTTTTACGCGGTGGAGGAACGTAATCTTTAGCGATATTTCGCTTAATGTCAATTTTGGGGCAACCCTCAACTAACTGTGGAACAGACTTTATCTCAACAAAAGCTAAAAACGGTTGATAGTAAGGATCTATGTTTTCTATCAAGATTTCCAACTTTGACGCCTCTGGAATATCGGTATTCAAACGTGAGAACAAATTTGACATAACCGCCATGTACATGCCTATGATTTCGCCTGGGCCCTGTGTCCTACGTTTAATCTCCTCAAAAAGTTTCCTATCATAATTGGGAGGAAGAAACTCTTCGCGCAATGCTGCTACAAGACCGTCCCAATCGCCTACCCATTTCCTAGCAGCTTTAAACCAAATGCTAGCTTTACCGGTAAATAGGTCCGAAGCCGAAATAAATAATTGTGCTCTAGAAATGCCCCGTGGAATCCGCAACTATTCCACTTTTTCCAAAAATGCGTTAAGAGAAAGATCGTTTTTCTCACCCGAAAATTTAATACCCCAGTCCCTCACGGGTAAAGGTTTTACATGACTCTGAACTAGTTTTATCTCTGTTTCCGAATCTGACTCTGAACAACCTTGGTCGTCATCGTCCCCTTCTCCTAACTGACCCACTGAACGATTTAGAACCGATAAGTCAAAAATATTATCTTGAGGCTTTTTTGCCTTTTTACCCTTTAACCTGAAATCATCGCTCAAAACTAGCAGTTGGGTATTGATAGCGGCCTTCTGCTTTCGCCGATGTAGTAGTAACAGATCTACCGAGGCGACCTAACGCGTGTGTTAGCTTGGTTGATATTTTTTTATATTTACTATCCCGTTCTACTCCCGCATATTCATCGATCAAAACAGAAAGGTCATCTACGCATTTGGTTACTGCACTATAATCTTCCGCAAATGTGTAAGAATAAGCGGGTTCCGAAATAACTAAACCTTTCTGTTTGGCAGCAATAGTCGCCCTTAAAATTTTTCTCAAATCATCCACTCTCTTATTACTATGATCGTCAATAGTTGTGCGTATGGCAATTTCATACACCAACTCTTCACGCGCCAACCTATCTACTTCAATTTTAACAGATTCGGCCATCGTTCTTTATACCAAACCAAAACAAAAATAATGAAAAACTAGAACCGATAGTCTCGAGCTCAGTAGTCCCGTAAAGTGCCGATTCCAAATATCGTGCTTCAAGAACGCGCAAATTGTGAGTTTTACTAAAAAAAAAATATGAAACAAAAATCTGCTAAATTGTATAATTCACCAATACCAAAAAAAAAACAATACAATCGCGCACCTAAATAATTATTTGTTCTGACCACTATTGACTTAACTGAATATTTCGGTTGAAGACCCAAAATGGCTTTTCTACTATAGGCCCCACGTTGGGCGCCAAATTCTGTAACCTGAGCCCGGCTCTATCGCAGCAAGCCAACTGCGCGGACTCAGTTCAGAAAACGTTACCTCAACAACTTCTTTAGCGACGCTACGGCTAGCTTTGTTTGAGCAAAAAAGGAGGGGGGGTCAAAGGAGTACAGACTCCGACTCCGGATAAATACTCATAAAGGTCTCTTCAGATATTAGATTTCGTAGATTGGCTTTCGGCGTCTCAAGTAGTCCAGGAATTTACCAGAAAGTAATGGACCAAATGTTGGCAGGTCTATCAAATACAGGCGCTTATATAGACGATATAATTGTTACGGGTAAAGATGATGAAGGATCATATTGCCAACCTTAAAAGAGTTTTTCAGCGTATTCGTGAATATGGTCTTCGTTCTTCGAAAAAACTTTTTTTCTATTTCATAGATATGCAGATGGTAGTGAGCGACCTATTGCTTATGCGAGTAAAACTTTAAAAACTGAAGAAACTCGTTACGCTCAAATTGAAAGAGAAGAGAAAAGTGAAGGTGAAGGAGAAAGAGAAGGTGTGCGGAAATTTCATAAATATACTGTCTTGTTCCAAAATCCTTTTTTTTAATTTTGATAATTTGATTTTTAATTTTATTGTGTGGACCATTTTGTGTTTAATTTTTGAGATTGAATTTTATTTGTATTTTAAATTTGTTTTATGGAGCTGAATTTGAATTTTGTTTGCGTAATTTGAATTTGAATTTTGCAAATAGTTTTGTGTAAATATTGTAAATACTTATTTAAAATTGTATGCTTTTGGCGCGAGAATGTTGAGTTGGTGGGAGAATGAAAATAATTTTGGCTTTTTGCCGGGTGACCGTTCAACAACGCAGACGTGTAAAACCAAACGTCCGATAAAATTGTATATTTTGTTTTAAAAGTTTGAAAATTTTGCAAGTTTATTGGAGTTTTTTTTAAGATTTTTAATCATATTTTATGAAGTATTTTGGAAAATAATTAAATGGTTATTGATTATAATTTGAACAAGATAAATCTAAAAATTAAAAAAATAAAATTACGTCAAAGGAAATAAGTAAAAAACTAAAATTAAAAGAAAATTGGAGTGGACAGTGCAAGGCATATGGCGTTATCGGGCAGATGGTAATGCACATTTGGATTTTACAAATATAAATTGAATTTAAAAAAATTAAAATTGAAAAGTCTCTTGTTTTGTGCGGTAGTTGGTAGTTGAAAATTAATTAATTTATAAAAAATACACCACCCCACTACACGTCAATATATTTGGAAGGGAATTCATTCTTCAAACGGATCATAAACCACTTCTTACTATTTCATTGCCAAGAATGTTAAAAAATGCATAAAATATGATTTTTAGGGTTGGCGCACCTTAGCAAGAAATCTGAAAAATTCAGGAAGGTAGATTTAAGTACATCCTAAAAAATGGCGAGAAAAATTTTTTTGCCGGTCTTTAAAAAATAAGAAAAAAATCGATTTTTAATTTTTCGGAATATTTTTAGGAGGCATATAGAATGTTCAGGGGATCAAAAAAAATTGTGTTGAAAGATAACTCTAATCACTATAATGTATAAATTTTTTCAAAATATTTTATTTGCTAGTTCGTCAGAAAAGAAAAAGACTGAAGAATCCTATTTTTTTACCCTCAGAAGGGGTGGAGAATGCATCTGGAGCAAATGATTATAAAAACCTTATTTTTACTCCCCAAGGCACTCTATTATCAAGTAAATTAAAAAATTTAGAGACAAGGGCATTTTGACTATCTTATCCATGGATACCCTTTCTCTGGTACCTAACCGAACTATAGAAAACTATATATAAGATCATTATTTAGCAATAAAGTCCATCCACAGTACAACGAAACCCGTCATTGTCAAATATGATTTCATCGTCAATCAGTCGAAATAGCGTTCCATCTATGATCCTAATACATAAAGGCCGTGTTCGATTTGGGTTGATGTTTTGATGATTTGCCCTCATCAACAAAATATCCAGGGTTGCGGGCACATCTGAGGCAAGCCCAGCAAGCTGCATCAGATGTAAAGCAATATATAATATCAGTGGCGGTGCAAGATTAGCTAGGGCCCGTAAGCAAATGTACAAAACGGGTATTCCATACCCCACAGACCGCCCGGATTACACCAATTCTTTTGTGACTGAAATAATATGTTTAGAGCTTTGGAATCGGAAAAAAACTGGTTTCGATGCTAATTTTATTTCTGTCACAAAATAATTAGTGTAATCCGCGGGATCTGGGGGGGTATGGAATACCCCCCAGTGCACTCTTCTGAATTCTGGATTTTAGGTAGGAGGGCAGGGAGATTTCCCTACGCGCACTTAGGTCACTAAATCGGGTCCATTGTACTACCTCCGATGCAGCGGGTCTCCGTCCTGTCACTCCTCAAGCAATAATAGTACAATGGTCCCGGCCTCCTAAGCATTGCTTACATTCGCTTATTGATATCACCGCCACTGTATAATATGCTCAGAGACTTGTGACTTCAGCTCGGTCTTCGATAGAAGATAGCCCAATGTCAAGGCAAACAGGATTTATCATATTATCCTATAACCTAAAAAAAATTGTATAAAAAATTAAACATTTAAAAAAAAAACTTTTTATTTAAAATAAACATATGTGCACTAAAAAGTAAAAAATAAAATAATTTTTTAAATAAAAGCAAACAAAGCTCCTTGAAAACATCTATATAAAAGCGTGGGGCAATGAATTTCATACACAAACAGTATCATAAACAGTATCAGAAAAGCCCAATTGCAACTACGATTAGGTACATACAGATATGGATACAACATTTTTAATATCTTTGCTCTGTAAGTGTATTACAATGTAATCAATTTTATGAAATTGTTGTTGTTTAATAGCCCCACGCTTTTATATAGATGTTTTCAAGGAGCTTTGTTTGTTTTTATTTCAAAAATTATTTTATTTTTTACTTTTTAGTGCACATATTTTTATTTTAAATAAAAGGTTGTAAACAAAAAATGTTTAAATTTTTATACAATTTTTTATTTTTGAATTTTTTAGTCGATCCGATTTTTCTTTGATATAAGTGGCTTCTTAGAAATACTTTGCCAAATGGTCCAACTGAATGTAGTGGACGTTTCACTATCAAAACATGTATCCTATCTTCGCGATTTTTGTTAAAATTTTTAACAATTTGTGTATTCGTTGACGAGGATGTTTTAATGCTTCACAAACGATCATTTTATCATCTCTTTTGGTTGTTTTTCGTGGTCGTACTGTTGTTGGTCGGGTCTCTGCTGATTCACACTTATTATTTTTTAGACACCAGAAACTTTTTGTTTGATTTGAAATTTAAATTGACGTTCTGCTGCCCTTAATAATTTTCCACCTTTTAGCCATTCCAAAACCGTGTTTTTTAAATCTTTGGAATACTCTTTGCTTCTGAGCATGTCGATTTATTATCAAAAAAGATATATTTCAACCAAATCAACTTTATAAAAATAGAATAAAATACACTTTCCTCGAGATTAATATATATTTTAATGTGAACCGGTTTCGACTAACGTCTTCCTCAGCACATCCTACAAGTTTAAGGTATTATATAATGTAAGGAGAATTATGTCCTACTCACAGGACACACCATAACTGAAAACAATATCAAGCTAATACACCACGAAAACAAAGGGAAAAAACTAGATTTGCTGGAAACCCTCGAAATCAAAAGAACACAAAAGGAGCCTAACAATTTAAATCTTAACGATCATGATAGTGTGGGATAAGCACCATTATTTGAAATTTTTATTTAACATCAACCATAATATTATTGAAGTAGTCATATAAAAAATTTTTATTGTTAAAATTGACATCCATTGAATAATTAATTAAAATTCAACTTGCCAACTAATTTAAAATTGTAAAAACATAAATCATAATTCTCCTTACATTAAATAATACCTTAAACTTTTAGGATGTGCTGAGGAAGACGTTAGTCGAAACCGGTTCACATTAAAATATATATTAATAATCTCGAGAAAAGTGTATTTTATTCTATTTTTATAAATAACCTCGAGGGGCTCAATATCAAAATTAACTTTAGTTTCACTTCTATGTATACGATTACAATTTAAATCAATTTTATAGTTTTCGCGATAATGCTAATAAAAAGTTTTATACGTCAAAATCCGTATTAACCTACAACTTTAAGAAAAAGGTATAATAGTCCACTAAATAGTTTCAATTTTTATAAATTTTTCCTAAAAAACTGTTTGCCAACTTACTTTTGATTGCTACTGTACAGGTCGCAGTGTAACCATTGTTAGGTTTCCGTTAAGCAGTTAATCTGATGTTGAAACGAATCCTGCGAAAAAGGTGATATTTGGGACTGGAAGCACGCTGCAATTTATTTTCTGTTTTAGTTATTCTAAATTCAATAAATCCTCTTGGAAATCTTGATGTTTTAATTCAATATTAATTGATAGTAAGCATAATGTTGTATTTAACTCTATATCGTCATGCAAGTGCAGAACTGACCTAACTGCCATTTACAAAATTTTAGAGGAGAGCACTGATAGATTTAATTTTCTCATAACTCAAAAATTATTTTAAAAACTCACAATCGAATGTCACTTTAAAAATGATACTAACTGACATTTACAAAATTTTACAGGAGACAGGAGAGTACTTGATAGATTTCATTTTTAGTTTTTTCCGAGTTTTCGCTTATTTGTCGGAATTTTTGAAAAACGAAATTAAAATATAAAAATTCGCTGAAAGTGAAAGTTTTGTACCAAATTTCAGCTTTCTAGGACGTAAAGAAGTTGGTTAAAAAATGTCTTTAAGAAAGTCCATGCACACGGAGGACGGACGACGGTCACACCAAGTTAAAAAAAAAACGATTTGCCGAGAGCTTCTGGCGCCGTATATCAATAATCTTCGGAATTAAACAAGAAGAAAATTATTCGATATGTTGACCTTTTGTATTTACATGAGTAAATAAACCATACTGCAAAAAAACATAGAAAGTTTATCCTTGCATCAGATCAAAGAATCTTGATATTAGTCAATGATTTTGAGAATCAAGATATATTAGAATACCTTCGTGGTTTGGCTCACAATTTTGAAATGTTGGAGGCTTAATCTAAATAAAATTGAAAATTTGAAAATAAATGAAAATATAAAGAGCTACTGTTGTTTTTTCTAACTTTTGAGAAATTTATTTATTTAATTTATTTAATTCATTTTTATGGGTTAAAAATCTATCAAAAATTATCGTATCAAATATTACGTGATCGCAAACTCTACCCAACCACCTTAAGCTATGCTATGTTGTGTCACATTAATTGGCTGAGAACAACGCTTTAGCCTGAAAAAGTTTAATATATATAACGACAGTAGGTATAATATTTAAAAAATACAAAAATCAAGTTTGGTTTATTTGCATTGTACGGATATTTAAACAAAATGTTAGATGTGATTTAAATTTTGAAATAATATGTCACACCATTAATGATGGAGTATTTAATTTTTGGTTGGAGAAAAGGTGGTATGTCTCATTTGAATTCAAAGTCTTCAAAGATTCAAAGATTCAAAGCCTCGCAAATGAAAAAATTGCATGACAAACAAAGTTTTTACTATTTTACTATTTTTTTACTTTCTAAATATCACAATGCAAAAAAAGTTGCTAGGAAATATTGTCGAGTAAAAAATGATCTTTTACGATAAAAAATGTTATTGTAACCAAAAATGTTGAATCCACTAAATAGTACATTGTCTTATTCGGATTAAAAGTGAAACTTTCTTTGACAAGCAATTTTTGTATCTGAGAGGTGGAGCGCTAGCGGAGCCGAGCGAATGCAATAATGGAGGAGTTTCCTACTTTTTTTTTAATTTTCTTATTTGAAAGTAGAGATCAAACGGAGCCATCAGTTTTTTTTTCAGATTTTTTTGAGTGCGTTAAGTATCAGAAAAAAATTAATGAAATTTGAAATTGTTAGGGTTATGACGTCATAACCCTTCTTTGAGTGGGAATGGATAAACCATAGATGTTAATATAGAAGGCTAGATACGCAACTCCCAATACATGCAATGTAATAGAAGTGAAGCCTGGCGGCCATTTGTAGTAAAGGCAAATCAGTAATACATTTCACTAATATGACAGATGTACGACAGGTTTCACATTTACACACGGGTTAGTTATCTAAAGGCTGGATATTATCAGATACGCAACTCCTAATACATGCAATATAACAGAAGTAAAGCCCCAATGTCAACTGGCGGCCATTTGTAGATAAGGCAAATTGGCATACATTTACAATAGATGACAGGCTTCACTTCTGCGTTCGAGTTAGTTATCTAGCCTTCTATTAACATCTATGGGATAAACCTATAGGATTTTAGACAACTGTACTATGTTGCCGTACTTTCTTCTATTAAAATGTTAAAATGTAGATGCCAACCTGATGACAAGTAATGGCCGCCGTGTATTTCGTGGTTACTTTTTTATTTTATATGAGTGATTATGGATTACTTAGATTCACAATTTTTATTTAATGAAAACAAATACTTTAGTTTTACAAAGATCTCGACAACTTAAAAGAGCTTTGCATCCACAGTTTAAGATATTTTAAATGCCACACATAAACGGCTTTTCGCCTTCTGGCGATTTTCATCAAATTAACCCATTTTGTAGAGTTTCTAAAAAATAGAACAGATTTTGTTAGTGAATTGGTTTAACATGCATTCTTAATGTAATATTTGAAGTTCGTTACATTTGGTTATTCTGTTGGGTTATAATTTGTTGATCGGTTGTGCTTCGGTAAGATTCACATGTCGACAATGTTTCATTATTTATTTACAAACAAGATAATTCTTTGTATATTTTACATAAATATATTATATGAACCATTTAAAACATCAATAATACTTTTACAAAAGCTTTGCATCCACAGTTTAAGAGATTTTAAATGCCACACCTATATGGCTTTTCGCCAGAAGCTTACCAGAAGCTACCATCCAGCTTATAGAGTTTTTAAAAAGAGTGCACCAATTTTGTCAGTTAAAGCATTGATCAACATTGATGTGACGAAATAATCAATAGCATTAAATGAAAAATAAAGAATTTTAATTAACATAAATATGATAGCTGTCAATAATAACCCAATTAAGACGGCCATGTTTAAATCTTATTGGTTAGCTATGGCGGGCAGATTAAATATTTTTTTGAAATTAAAAAATTTTTTTTAAATTGTACGCTGAGTTTTAAGACCAACCAATTACATCAACATGCGGCATTTTTATTACAGCTTCATGTTTATATATTATTTCAAAAAATTATTTCTAAGGAAACTCCCCCATTGTGTAGTAAACCGCCCCCCTTTTTTCTCTCATTTTTGTTTTAAATTTTATTATTCATTCTTTTGTACGCGCTGTTCTTTAAATACAGAGGCAGATTTTATTTAAATCAAAATTCAATTAAAACTATTTTTTTATATTATAAAATCCAATCCTGTATTTTAGAAACACGAATTATGATAATTAAACAAATCTAATATAATGACAACTTCTTAACTTAAAACAATAAGCTCTCTGTACCTTGCATATTATTATAATTTATTATAACTAGAGATGAGATTTTTAGGTAGTATAAATTCAAAAAAATTCAAAAAAAGGTACTAATAAAAGCTATTTTAGGTTAGTGTTTTGTAGTTTTAGGAAAAAGAAACACTAATTAGGTACCAAAATTTTAATGGCCTTTTCAATATTTTCGCTATCGAGGTTTTGTTTTTTCTCGGCTACAATTTTTTAATACATTGAAAATTACCTCTCTACATAGCAAGATGTTAGACTATGTAACTATGTAAATTTCACATTTTGAAATTGTTTTTTGACGTATAAAATTAGCTTTTACAGCAAAAATTTTTGAACATTTTTGTTAAAATTTTCATTGTCTTCAAAAAATACATTTTTCTATTTTGTCTCTCTGTTTTTGACTAATAGCGACATAAACAAGACTGTAAAATACAGAAAATATTATCACCTGTTTGTATCTCAAAATCGGTGCAACGAAATAGAAAAATGCATAAGTAGTTTTTTTTGCAAATTTCATTCCCTACATTTTTCTATTTTGTCACAGCGTTTCTGAGATACAGATGAAAATATTTTTTGAATATTACAGTCTTGTTTATGTCGCTGTCAGTCAAAAACGGGGAAACAAAATAGAAAATTTTATAAGTACAAAATTAAGGATATTGCAAAATTTTTAACAAAAAATTTCCAAAAAGTTTTGCTGTAAAATCGATTTTTATATGTCAAAAAACGGTTTCAAAATTATAAATACGTCCTCAAATCTTAAAATCAGAAAAATGTTTTGAAAATTCTAAAATAGATTGCAAAAATTCAAAAATAGGTACTTTTTAGCAAATTGTTTAAAAATAGGTGAAAAAAATAAAAATAACTAGGGCTCAAATAACATATTTTTTCATTAAATAAATTTTAGTTCTAATAAAATGTAAATAGCAGCATAAATAAGAAAAAGGTAAAAACCTAAAAATCTCATCTCTAATTATAACATTAATAGTTATAAAACTTTTGTAAAAATCAGCGACTTTCAACTAGTGGTTAAATTTTACTTTCTTTGATTTTTAATTATTATCATTTAAATAATTACTTATGTTAAAAATACAGTTAAGAGTCACTGGTTTATAAATTTAATCTAAGGGTACTTTCTACTATGGACCCAGATTGATAAGTCTCATGGTGAAAAGGATGTGTAACTTAAGATAATATCGAGATACAGAGTGATTGCGTGCAACGATATTTGCAAAACAGTGACTCTAAATTTTTGTTTGACTTACGAGTAAAATTTTAAATTACAAGTCGCCGTTTTGGATGCACTGCATTAATTTCAAGTTTCTTACCTTTTTTTATTAATTTGAAATAAAAAGGATTTCTCTTCTTTTTTGTCATACAGTAAATATATTATATTCATTTTATTTTATACAATTCAATTCAAAATCTAATTTTTAAGAAAATTAAAACATAAATCCGGCCGATAAGGATATTTCATCCCTTATCGGATACATATTCAAATTAATATAAATATAGGCTAATTTTGAAAACAGAAGCCAGTTACAGTTACGAAAGTTGCAATTACGTCGTTACGCTGCTGGTTAGAATATAATTAGCTATTCGGTCGGGATAATTTTGATAATTTTATTTTATTATTCTTTGTGTGTTCATAAGTGTATTTCAATTTAAAAAATCATTTGTTGTTAAGAAAAACCGATATTATTCCAAGACGAAATTTAGGATATATTTAACAACGTTAAGTAGTAAGTTATTATATTTTTGATTGTATTTTTCCATTTTTAGTTTGATTTAAATATTTTTTTTGTTGTGTGTATTTTTTTATAGTTATATGTTTTATTATTGCGTATGTGTTATTTTTTTTTATTATTCGAATAATTATTAATTCTTTTCATTAAATATATTTTTTCAATTTTTACTTAAACTCTTTTATTTGCTTTGAGCGAACTTGTTTGTTTTCCTGCGCTTCCAAAGAAGAAGTCGCTCGACGTCACGTTACCGAAAATTGAAGGTTGTTTTTTTTATAAGTTTTGCAAATTTTTCTTTAAAAAATCTGCTGGTGGCAGCGTACCAAGGATAACTCCCAGGAACAATTCACGGCTACATTGGGGGTGGTCGTTCCCATAACTCATAGCCCTGGGCGGTTGCCACAATTGCACGTCAAACAAAGACACTTTTAATCCAAATGAGACATATTACTTTTACTCCAACCAAAAATTTAAATTACTTCACACATTTTGATTCAATATTCGTGTAGTGAAAATCCAGTAACTTGAATTTTTGTTTTTTTATATTAAATTGTCATAGTTTTTAGGACACTATTAGGTCTAGCACAAAAAAAGTTCTTTTAATGCACGTAAAAAAAGTGTTGCTTAGTAATGAACGCATTTTTATATTAGTAACAAAAACGTCAACTTTCATTTGAGGTAATGCTATTAGAAATGTACTGCTTTTAATACGGTTGGAGGAAAACGCTATTTGGAATCACTACATTGATTGTGCGTTTACGGCCACTTGATCGATACGCCACTAACGAAAAAAATGTATACATACTCGTATTATAATGCGTAAATATAATCAACAAACAGAACCGATTTTTATTATTTACAAACAAAATTGCCGCATTAGGAAATCGAGTGAGAACTTTTGCACCGCCTTGTACATTGTCGAACAAACACGAATATTATTAATTTTAGACGATGGATTTGTAGCAGCTGTAACAATTTTTTTAATTTTAAGCCGACTAACATAAGTTATACCTATCTATTACTTTTTAATTTTTCAAGTATAACTAGCAGACCGTGTTAAGACAGAACTTGATGCTTTTAATGCATCACTAAATCTTGAAAACGATCTGTCGTGACATCATGTGTAACATTTTGAGTTCCATCCGTCTTGGGTTGGGCTTGGAAATAGTTTAAGTCATCCTATTTAAATAGAAATTTACATCATACTAACTTGTTATTATAAATTGAAAATTTAATAGTTATTTGTGAATTTATATTTAGGTTGCTATTATAATAATATTACTTTAGAATAATAATAATTTATTATGCATTTATTGATTACCTATGCAAATTAGTATGTAAAATAATAAAAAATATTATAGTTTTATTTAATTTTATTTAATAATAATTTAAATAGGTACTTATAATATATACAACACAGCACAACAAAATCAAACTTTTTTTCTGATGCATGAAATATTTTAACGGTTGTTTACTAATTCGAGGTGGCTAAGCTCGAATCTACCCACAATTCCCTTCCAGCAGCTCTTGTTTTTTAGATACAGCTACTTCTTTCATATGAGTTAGTTTACATCAACTGATGTCTATTACGGTCGCATTTTAGATAAGTCTTTATAATTTCTACCATGCCTTCATCAAAAAGGGTTTGCATTAACGATCCAAATAGTTTTGGTAATATATGTGGCGAATATATTTTTAAGAAATTTCGTTTGAGTGTCTTGGATTTCGTAAATCAAGCATATTTGGAGTGTTTTGATTTTACATTGGAAACAAAAAACAAGTACTGGGTGCCCAATGTTGTATGTAACATCTGTGTTGAAGAGTTACGTTTATGGTCTACTAAGAAGAGAACCTCTTTCAAGTTCCAGTTTCCTATGATCTGGCGTGAACCTTTAAATCATCACGATAACTATTTCCGAAACTGAGTTCAGAAAAGCTTAAAGGTGGCATATTTGACGGCCCACAATTTCGCAAATTGGTGAATGATCCTGATTTCAGCAGTTCAATGTCAGAAATTGAGAAGAACGCATGGGATTAATTTATTTGGGTTATTCAAAATTTCTTATACAATAAAAAGCATGAGGATTACGTCGAGCACGTTGAAGAGATATTGTCTCACTTTCAGCGGCTTGGATGCAACATGAGCATCAAAGTACACTACCTGCATAGCCATTTAACACGTTTTCCAGAAAATCTAGGTGACTTGAGTGAAGAACAGGACGAATGATTTTACCAAGATATTCGGACTATAGAGGAACGATTCCAGAGTCGCTGGAATGCACAATGATGGCCGATTTTTGCTGGAGTATTCAGAGTAACACTTCATCATTCAATTACAGTAGAAAATCATATAAAAGAACATTCCAAAGTTTGTGGTTTTTTAATAATTAAATATTTTTTTATGGTGATTGCACTTTTTTCTCAAAAAACACCCCCTCCTTATAATTCAAAAACTAGAACTGTTACGCAAAAACTAATAACATATTTGAAATCAGCGTCAAAAATTAACTCAGAATAATATAAAATAAATATTTCATCCAACAGACATGCTGTTGGGCTGTGATCTATATCTATAAAAATGAATGTCTGTTTGTTTGTCCTCCATTTTCTCCTGAACCATTTGATCGATTTCAACCAAATTTTGCACAATATCTTATTAGGACTCGGAATAGGTTTTTGTGAAAAAAAAAAGTTTAAAATTCGCGAAAATTTTATTTTAACATTATCAGAGCCGGATTAAGGATACGTGAGGCCCGGGGCTAACTGTTTTTGGAGCCCCTTAACACGGAATCCCCCTCCTTAACACGCCCCCCCCCCACCTTAACACGGAATCCCCCCCCTTAACACGCTCACTCCCCTTAACACGGCCCCTTAACACGGCCCCTTAACACGGCTCTGAACATTGCTGAGAACAAAGAGTTTATTGGTACTTAAGGATAGAAGACCTTAATATTACCTGCAAATATTAAGGTAAGTACCAGTGGCTTAACACCACTTATTGTAAATTGGTTTTAAGGCCTAAGTCTTTACGCCTAACGAATTTTACGACTAAGGTTTTTTACACCTAACATCATGTACGCCTAAAACTTTTACACCTAACTAACTTACGCCTAAGTCTTTACACCTAAAAGATTTTACGCCTAAGACATCAACGCCTAAATATATTTATGCTTGTTAAATCGTTTATTATTATTTAAATAATCCAAAAAAATTATTTAGAATGCTAAGTTTCAAGCTTTGCACGAATGTGTGGAGCGAAGATATAAAAGATCTGAGACGAGAGTGTTTGTATTTTAATATCCTCCCGTTTAGTTGTGATTCGTGATCATCCTTGTAAAGGAACAGTGTGCAAATGAATTTGAGGAAGTTTAAAATTTTGTATTTAATTTTTTGTTTCTTGTAAATAATATTGTAACCTTTTTAAATAAACATAAAACAACTAATTTTCATGTGTTTTATATGCGTTTTGGGATGAATGTTGTAGTTGATTCTATCTGTACGTTGTTCGTTATTTTTACAATCCATGTAGCAATTTTAATTTTTGACATTTGGCATGATTAAAACCCTTAAAAAGGTTGAAATGCGTCGACAAGAATAAATAAATCATTAGAAGTACAAGTTGAGTGCATTTAATTTGATCTCACCTTATAAACAGAAATATACTATATTTATGTATTTATGTGATTTTCCATATTTTCAATGATATATCATCATGGAAATGTATTTATGTATACATATAATTTCTCCTATTTAAGGCATAAATATACTATTAGTCGTTTTTGTCTTTAGGCGTAAAATCTATTAGGCGTAAAGACTTAGGGTCGTATTCACTAAATTATCCCTTAGTTAAGGATCTCTTAGTTAAGGACAGGGTACCTGAAGGGATCCATTAAAAAACCCATTCTCTAATTCATCCTTCAGGTAAATTTTTGTACCTAGTAGTTGTCGTTAACTAATGACGAGGATAATGTTTTTAATCGTGATAGTACACGTGGTGTATAAGAGTAATGTGTTCTCATTGGTTGATTTAAAAAAATAACCTATAAAATATTTTACGTTTAACGTCAAGAAACAATAAACGACAATTTATAATTGAACAAAATTTGAAGTACGGAAATTTAAAATAAAAATTTATTTAACAAAATAAATTATAGTTTTATAGTCAAAATTTAAATTACGGTAATTTAAAATATTTAACAACATTTTTAAAAATTAATAATTGAAAAAACTACTGTTTTTAGGATACAATATGCACATTAGTTGAATAATTTATAAATTTATCTAACATGTAAATAATAATAATTTGTTAAATATTTTCACATGTTATTTAACAAAAATCATAGTTAGTTGAAATAAAAATTCATTAAATAAAAGAATAATATTATTACGAGCGCGTCTTCCTAACAATCCTAATAAATTATTATTTATTTCTTCGTTATTCAATTCTTCAATTTCTTTCAAATCTTCATCTAAAATTTTACAATTTATAGTAATTATTATTTTACAATAATTATCAAATTTTTAACAATAACTACTTCCAGATTATACAATTGCTTGATGTTATGCAGTATTCTGCAGGCATAAATAATTTTAGTTATAAATGTGGGGTGGTAATTTATTGCTAAATAATTATAATCAATTTATTAATTTTTAATTTAAAAAAAGACATGTTAGGAAATCGTTTCATATTTCGTTTCTATAATTTTTGCGTAGGTATATTATGCGTTTGAAATATACCTTTTGCGTAATTTATCCAGAATATTATTTAATTGAATATTTATTTTGAAAATAAATTTATTTTTCAAGATTCAAGTTCACATTTACTAATAGAAATAACCCTTCAATTTTCTTAATGACACCTACTGACCATCTCTCAGTTAAGGGATCAACTTGGTATATTTTGACGCTGATTATGGATCCCTTCGAGTTACAGAATGCGCAAATCCTTATACCTGAAGAGATCCCTCACCACTCTGCCAGGTAAAGATCGATCTTGAAGAGCGGTATCTAACTAAAGAATCTTTTATTATTACAGAATAGGTTTTGTCATTAGTTAAGAGATCCTCTCCGTTAAGATCCCTTAAAAGTTAGAGAATACGACCCTTAGGCGTAAGTTCGTTAGGTGTAAAAGTTTTAGGAGTACATGTTGTTAGGCGTAAAAAACCTTAGGCGTAAAACACTTTAGGTGTAAAAGCTTAGGCGTACTGACTTAGTCGTAAGTGTTTTAGGCGTAGTTGTTTTAGGCGTAACGACGTGATACCACTACTTCCAGATTATACAATTGCTTGATGTTATGCAGTATTCTGCAGGCATAAATAATTTTAGTTATAAATGTGGGGTGGTAATTTATTGCTAAATAATTATAATCAATTTATTAATTTTTAATTTAAAAAAAGACATGTTAGGAAATCGTTTCATATTTCGTTTCTATAATTTTTGCGTAGGTATATTATGCGTTTGAAATATACCTTTTGCGTAATTTATCCAGAATATTATTTAATTGAATATTTATTTTGAAAATAAATTTATTTTTCAAGATTCAAGTTCACATTTACTAATAGAAATAACCCTTCAATTTTCTTAATGACACCTACTGACCATCTCTCAGTTAAGGGATCAACTTGGTATATTTTGACGCTGATTATGGATCCCTTCGAGTTACAGAATGCGCAAATCCTTATACCTGAAGAGATCCCTCACCACTCTGCCAGGTAAAGATCGATCTTGAAGAGCGGTATCTAACTAAAGAATCTTTTATTATTACAGAATAGGTTTTGTCATTAGTTAAGAGATCCTCTCCGTTAAGATCCCTTAAAAGTTAGAGAATACGACCCTTAGGCGTAAGTTCGTTAGGTGTAAAAGTTTTAGGAGTACATGTTGTTAGGCGTAAAAAACCTTAGGCGTAAAACACTTTAGGTGTAAAAGCTTAGGCGTACTGACTTAGTCGTAAGTGTTTTAGGCGTAGTTGTTTTAGGCGTAACGACGTGATACCACTACTTCCAGATTATACAATTGCTTGATGTTATGCAGTATTCTGCAGGCATAAATAATTTAAGTTATAAATGTGGGGTGGTAATTCATTACTAAATAATTATAATCAATTTATTAATTTTTAATTTAAAAAAAGACATGTTAGGAAATCGTTTCATAAGAACGTTTCTATAATTTTTGCGTAAATAAATGCGCAAATCCTTATACCTGAAGAGATCCCTCACCACTCTGCCAGGTAAAGATCGATCTTGAAGAGCGGTATCTAACTAAAGAATCTTTTATTATTACAGAATAGGTTTTGTCATTAGTTAAGAGATCCTCTCCGTTAAGATCCCTTAAAAGTTAGAGAATACGACCCTAAATCTATGTTTTACTTTACACCCCAACCCCTGCTCTGTTACTACCTAAAAAAATGTGATTACAATAATTAGATGTTGACATTTTATTCTTACCGCAAACAAACACAACAAACATCATTTCTTAGCAGGCCCGTGCGCACGGGGGGAGGTTTTGTTGCTGTAAAATTTGTATTAGAAAAGTGTCCTTTATCACCACCTAAATTGTTTTTCACGGCCACGGGGACACCCTGTATATACTGTAGTGTTTCAAACGTAAAATTTTGATTTAAAATTAAATTGAGAAGATTTTGTTTATTTTTTTTTATACTTTTTAATTTTTAACTTTGTAAATGATTATTTATGAATTTTGAATTTTTGTGCGCTTTTGGTGTTGGCATTTTTATGTTGGCACCGAGAGAGGAGATAAGGACTCCAGCCGTGTCCGTGGGACGGAGCAGACGTATTTTTGCGAGTCCTGAGTATTTTTTGAATTTGTGACTCAAGTTTGATAATTGTTTAGAAAATTTTTTGATAATAAATTGCGATTGAACGTGAGTAGCATTTTTGTTTTATTCGAATTTGGATATCGTCCAATATTTGGACGACATTGGAATTGTTTGGAGATTTGGATGTGAAAGATTGAGATTCGTTGATTGGTTGTTGATGGAATTGAAAATTTGAGTTTTTATGAGAACATTTATAATTGGATTTAAATAATTAAATTGGATGGATTTGTATTGGAAAATTTTGTTCAGATAGTGCGACACCTGGCTTGATAACGCACTTGCATTTTGAATAGAAGTTTTATTTAAAAATTATTTAAAAGCTTTGCTTTATTAATTTGGTTTATAACAAAGAAAGGAAATTAAAAATTTGGATTATTTTAAATTTGGAAAATTTAAAATTGGATTTGCGCCACAAACGAACCCAACCCTGAGGAGTCTGGCTCTCCGGCTTGGAAGCCGTAAGAGATAGTTTTTGATTTTTTTTGTTAAAAAATATCATTACAATACATATTATATTTGGGCTAAATCATGTATAGTAGTGATGCCCATGACCCCACGAAACGAGACGATAGTTTTGTAAAGTCTTTACGTGTTTATCTGTTCAGACGGGGGCGATTTTGGTGATTTTTCGACCTCCCCTCCCCCCCTGGTGAGATTTCGTGAGATTTGGCTTAACCCCCTCCCCCCCCTAAAAGCCTCACGTAATTAATGGACGTCCCCTTACAATTCCTTAGTGAAATTTCACTAGGGAATTTTTACCCCCTAAAGAATTTATAAAGGGGTAAAATTTCGCTTGGGATATTTTACCGGGGGTAAAATTTCGCTAGGGATATTTTACCGGGGGTAAAATTTCACTAGGGATATTTTACCCCAAGGGGGTAAAATTTCTAGGGGTAAAAATTCACGTTGACACCGGTACTGTCTTTTCAATGAGGTGTGAGGTCTCATATATGCTTTCTTATCAAGTGCCCGACCCTCCTGTCCATAAAAATGCTGACCAGCTAATCCCACACATCTTATTACGGAAACTCATAAGCAAAATAATTTAGACAGGGTGACCGGTCGACCAATAGCAAATTAACACAGAAAATTGATTTTTCTTTAATTCCTGCTTTCCATCACAACGGATAAGAATGAAAATGGTATCAATTTAAAGAGATTTTTATTCCGCTTTTAAAGATACCTAACACTTGATATTTTGTTTTCTAATTACTGGTAAAAACTCAACAAAATGCAAAAAAGAGATTTTAAAAATAATTTTAGTTGCCTTGATTGAATTTTATTGCAATTGTTTTTGTAATACAACTACCACTGTAATATAATTTTACAATAAAAACTTGTTCTTCCACAGAATAAGTGTTAACCAAATTTATTGTAATCTGTCGAAGTAACTAGTTGGAAATTATTGGTTTTCAAATAAATACAATTGCAAACTGTCCGCATGAAATTAAATACCAGTAGCCGTTTTAGTGCACACAATTAAGTGATAATAACAAGTATGCGATACTGATGACGACTAATAAGTCAGAAACACATGTGTGAGGTGTGATGACTTGGAAGTCGAAGAAGCAGTACATGTGTCTATTGCTCTTTACCTTAATTGTGTTAATTAATTTTAAACTTATATTGCACATACGAATTGTTTATCTATTAAAAGTACAATTTACACAAGATTTATAAAAAGTAATCAAACCCGTTTTGTTACCAGTAATGGAATTATTAACTATATCGGTGAATGTTGCGCTACTGGTACTCGGATCCTCAGAGTGTTCCTGATGAGCAATAGGTTCTACAATAGGTTCAACTTGAAATATTTTTTTGGCTATGTCTTTCTTATTTTCTAACGAATCTTCTATATAGCCTTGGGCTACAGTATTGGATTTCCAACCTCCATGGCGTTTAAGGCAGGTAATGTCACCACCAGAATCGACAAGTAGTGTAGCCGAAGTTCGGCGTAAACTGTGCCCAGTATATTCACTTATATTACGTAAATGTAAATATTTTGCCACTTTTTATGGAACACTACTAATTTTATGTATCCCTACTACTCCACGAAAACATTTTCCACCTTGGTATCTTATAAATAATCGTCTTGCTTCATAATTTTTAGGACGAAGAGCAATATATCTTCTATAAAAATTTATATAATTTTCATCCATTACCGTGAAAGACCGAAATTTGTTAGTTTTACTTTTTAAAATTTTGACCTCATTTTTAGACAACTTTTAGACCTCATTAGTAGTTAAGTGAACTAATTCGTCGCAACGACATTCGCCGGCAATTCCAAATATTAAAACGACCTAAAAAAATATATAAAGTTTAGATGCTAATTCAGTTTTTAATATTTTAAGTTTACCTTAATCATTAAATATTGATCATCATTTGCCTTGATTAGAAATTCGTCCACTTGTTCCTTTGTTAGAACTCGAGATTTTTTAGGAGTGTAACCGATATTTTGCTTTTTTAAAAATGCACGTAATTTTGAAAATTTTCCGATATCCACATTATTTTTTTGGTTTAATGTTGCTTTAACCATGGAATATTGTCACCAAAGTGTTGAACATTTCATTGTACTAGATAAATTCGAAAAATATACCAATAAAACGGTTGTATGGAAATTCATAAATCTCTCGTGACTTGGATGGCAATAAATCTGAAATCACTTCTTTTGCAGTTTCAATCACATCTGGAGGTGTATTACATGAATCGTCTTCAAACATTATTAGCATAGATGAGAGAGATAATATAGATGGTCAACTCCCCACCAATTTTAGGAACCAAGTAATAATTCATACCACCGTCACTAACAGAGCTGCTAATCGTCCGATAAAATCAGCGGGAATTCAAACATTGCATATTACATACTTATGTATTTGAGATTTAGAATTTTTCTTGAATGTTAGTGAAAATTTTTCTAGAATAATTATTTTGACATAATTATAACCAGGAAAATTTCCACTAATATTTATAATACAATTTACAATAATATATAATACTAGAAAAACTAAACAAATACAATATTGATTGTTCATATTTTTTTTATTTGTTAACACCATTACACTAATAAATTTTAATCATTTTAATCAAGTTAAGTTATAAAGTTATGAAGGAATATACTAAATGTTACTAAAAATTATAAAAAGAAGACAAATACTTCTTGTTAAGAACACTTACCGCAGTTATTTCTAATTTATACATTTATATTTTTAAAATTTACCAACAGTAACAACAAAAATTTAATTTAAAAACACGTATAAGATAACACAGAGAAGGTGCACATTCTATATATATTGCCACGACTCGATGAAGAACTTTAAATTTTCGCGTGTACCTTTTTATTTTAAGCTCCGTAATGTATGATTGTATAATGGTGTATTTGGTTCAATTTGTTTAATTCAAAAGAAAATATCCTACTTATTGATGAATATAAATTTTAATTTAGTTAAAATAAACAATTGATTTACAAATTTTAAAATTTTGGTTTATAAATATTTGCAGTGGCGCATTAAGATTCCGTCCCGAATAAAATTACGCATAAACCGCGAGCACTTTTAAAAAGTTATTTGTTATGCAAACCTGGTGTTTTGCCTTTCTTCTGGTTCTAAATGACTTGATCTCTGGTCCTCCCACGTTAAAGCCAACTGTCGCTTCCAATTTCAAAAATAAGCTCTTTATCCAGGTTCCAAAATTGTTGTTTCTGTTTTATAGGACACTGGTTCTCGATTTTATATTTTAATTTTCTTGGGTATTAACTTTGGTATTAACCTTGCTTATTTATTCTGCACGATTTTCCCTTCTTGGGGTTCAATCACTAACTTAAAAATTTACGACCTTACTCGTTAAGATCTCGTCGCAAACTGAATTATTTTTCTTGTTTATCTCTTATCATTCCGTTACCCAGACAATTCAATACTTTTTTTTAATTTATGCTTCTTATTGATAACGCGTTTTTTTTATTTTAAGTTCTTCCGCACGCGCACACTGCTGGCAATACTTTTGTTTTATACACATTTTTTGTTCTAATTTTCGATTGTTTGTTTAACTAATAAAATTTTGTTTGTTATTTTTATATAAATTTCGGATTGTACAGTTTCTTTGAATTAAAGTTTTACAAATTTATTTTGATTTATTTATTTTTATTTTACAACTCAATTTTTGATTTTAGGACCGTAAGTCTCCATACGTGTTTCATCACAATATATATAAATAAAACATAATTCACTAAGTTTCACTTTGCTTGTTGTGTGTTTTTAAATTAAATTTTAAATGTTACTTTGCTTTTGACGTTAGTTGACAAAATTAATAATTTGTTTTTTTATGGAAAATAGTGATATCTTTGATATTTATCTATCAGCGCCATCCCTGGATGGTGGTAAAAACTATCCCCCCGCACGAATGGTGGTATGGGTGGTATGACGCCCCTCGCCTGAAGTTGAACATCTATACTATCTTTATCATCTATGATTATTAGAAATTAATTACATTTTACTTTCTTGATAATAAATTATGTTATTTTGTAAGCAAAACTATGGCAACTTAATATAAAAAAACAAAATTTCAAGTTACTGGATTTTCACTACACGAATATTCAAACAAAATGTTTAAAGTAATTTAAATTTCGCATTATTAATGATGTACGTAGTATTTAATTTTTGGTTGGAGAAAAAATAGTATGTCTCATTTGGATTAAAAGTGTCTTTGTTTGACGTGCAATTATTGCATTCTCTCGGCTCCGCTAGCGCTCCGCTCCGCAATTGCTTGTCAAACAAAGTTTCACTTTTATTCCGAATAAGACAATCTACTATTTTAAATCTCATTTTTGCATTTTATTAGTGAGTTTTTTCCAGTAATTGAAAAACAAAATATCATGTGTTAGGTATCTTTAGAAGATGCGGAATAAAAATCTCTTTAAATTGATAACATTTTCATTCTTATCCGTTGTGATGGGAAGCAGGAACTAAAGAAAAATCAATTTCCTATATTGATTGCTTATGTTCAGATGGTCGACCGGTCACCCGGTATATCACGTGCTGAAATGCGTATCCCATGCTATCTAAACGGAACTGACGATGGCAAATTAAACTAATGAATCATGTTGCTGAAAGGCGAAAACCCACAAAGTCGTATTGAACAAAATAATTTATAATTAGCTTTTATTATTGCGGATGCGGATATATTATTACGGAAATTTTCGAATAATTAACAAATTTCGTGTTGCGCCGATTTATAGGGGTAATGCTTTTGGAATCCTTATGGAAAATCACAAAGTTTATTTAATTTATAGGCGTAACAGTTTATCGAGTAGCAATTAGCTCTATGGGACAAGATTTGTAGGGTCTTAAATTCACCACGTTCTGCTGCGACATTTCGCGCCCATCAGCATCCCCTAAAATATATGAATTTCGTCCGGCCTGCCGAACAATCTTGAAAGATCTCGCATACAACAAAAAAAACTTTTTAATTGTACGGTCTTCTGCGGAAGATTGAGGATGTTGCCGCACTAGTACTTAGTCACCTACGTTAAAGATAGTGGGCGTAATTGTTAAATTTAACCGATCTGCTCTTTTACGCGCCTTCTGCTTTGCTCTTTCACCCGCAAAAACCCACACGGTCTCCAGCGGTATAAAGGCATTCGCTACTTCAACATTCGGATACCTGATTAATTTTTCGATTGGATTTTCAATCGTCTTCCCGAATTGCAAATAGTTTGCTGTGTAACCGTAACTTCGCTTTTTACGTTGTTTAAGCACTGTTCCGCAAAATTGAGGACGTTAGGCCACGATGTATGCTTCTCGTGGCAATATTGTCACAAGTGGAAATGTACAATCTATAAATTAATGTAATTAAATAGATTTCCACTTGAAGCTCCCTCGTATAATAGGTTGACAAAGTATTGTAATAATAATTTATAAATATTATGGAAGCGGAAGCATCAAGCGGTGCAACAGAATAATTAATTAGTAGAGTCAGTCGTAAGAGAGTCATTAAGTGGACGTCGTAAGGTCAAGATGTAGCCGCTTGATGGTTCCACCCTCCAAGGGTGTAGAGTAAGTTATAGATTTAAGTATGTAAACAGTTTTTAGCATTAGTTAATATTTTCATACAATAAATAGATTATTTTGATACACCTGTGCTCATAATTAATTTAATAACTACCAACCCTACTCGTCACCACCTAATTCAATAATTTAGCTCGCACACCATCTGAACTACACAACCCCAGCGAGAAGAGCAACCCATCTACGTGACAATATAACTGTAACAACCTTTCTATTTCCCTATTGTTATCGTTCGGTCATATTCCCCTGTGGAAAATACACGGAAACATGTTTCACCTTTATACCCTCTAACGACAATGCAACGTGCCACTATTGACAACGAAACTGAGTAGCATTGTCACTCAAAACACACTTCGGTTTCTGAACATTCTCAATATGGTCGTTCATAATTTTGTTTAAAATCGCCTTCGCCGTTGCTCGTTTTAATGCGTAAAGTTTAAATACCTTGAAAAGACGTCTACTAACACCAACAATTGCGTTACTCCTCCGAGACCCATGGGCAATGGTCCCACCATATCTAAACATATGAGATCTCCTGGCTTTTCTACTAGAAGAGGATGGACTACCCCTCTACTAAATCGGCAACACTTTGCCTTTTGGCAAATATCACATGCTGCTATGATTTGCCGGATGTGTTTCTGCATTTTTGGCTAATAGAATTTCTCGGCCATATAAAGAAACGTTTTTGTTTTTCCAAAGTGACCTACATATATCCGAATGCTGTGTTAACACTAATTCGCGGACCTGATCCCTTGGGATACACAGCTTGCAATTAGGGTTTTTATTGTCCCCTCCCTTGAAAAGCAACCCTTCATGGACTACACACCATTCATAGATTTTCACTTCTTTCTCTTTCAATATTTGAACCTCTTTTTGAAAAAAATTCTAGAATAGTTATTTACCTAAAAGTCAGGAAAATGATACATTACTGACGATGAGCAATGTTGAAGTACGAGGCACTCTGTGCCGAGTACTATTTTAAAGCTCCGAGTAAAGTAAGATATTTTCCTGACAAGTATGGTATTAATTTTTACCGAAAATCGTAAAAAATCTAAATTTTAAAACATTATACTTCAAATTTCGTGACCCCCCAATATAATAGGTAAGTTTGGGTGTTCCTCGTGGGTTTTTTGGGTAAAATTAAATAAAACTGCAACAATATCTCTTATTAATTTTTTTTACTAGTTTCGATTTTTTAATGTAAATCCTCATCAAAGTCTACAAAAAACAAAGTACTTCAAAAAACCCTCTGTAACCTTCTTTTTTCACCCTTAGCATCTAAGCGGTTACAGAAAGCCTTCGGTACCTGTAATAATTTGAATTAGGTTTAGTTATTTAAATCTTAAGTCGATGAACTTACCTACTCGTTGACATTTTTAAATTATGGTAAATAATTCTCGAAATTTTGGGAAAATTTGAAGGGCGATTGACGGTCCTTGCTTTGATTAGAAAACACATTTTGTACTGGCAAATTAGGGTTGATTGCGAGAACAGTAAGAATCATCGAGATCGCTAAAAGTTGAAGAAATTGAGTTTTCAGTTGGAAATCATTAGTGATTTTTTAAAGTGCAATTAGTTGGATTCCACTTACCGTAATTTTGGGAGCATTTCACTAGTGATTAGTATTTCGCAAGATCGAGGTTTCGTGAGCGTTAACTACCTTGGTAGGATTACACAGCCGCTGTTGATGATAATTAATTCGATTTGGATCGCCTTCCGTTTGGTTTTTGTATGTTTATCTTATAGCATACCATTTTGACATCGAGACCGTATTTTGCTTATCTGCCGTACCGTTACGATTACGCTGATTCCAGTTCGCACCAGGAAGCTCTTCAATCACCATTCCTGATACCGTCCAGATCGTTTTTTTGTGAGGTTAGATATAGTACAATTGATTTGACGTTTGGTAGACTACCAGTCCAGGGCCGTATTTACCAGTGGTGTACTGCGAAGAAAAGGATGAGCGCCACATTTTATTATATTAGTAACTTTTTTTTGGTTGTTTGATTCGTCACAAAGCGTGTGACGATATTGCGCTTATTTTTTTATAAGAGTTTGGGTTGCGTAGTAGCGTGGCTACGAAGATTACTTTTTCAACGTAACTTTATTTACTTGTTTGCCAACACAGAGAAAAACATATACAGTGAGTGTAGAAAATATTCGTCACCTCCTATATTACCAATGTAAATTACCTATTTTCAAACCGTTTTTTGACATATAAAAATCGTTTTTACAGCAAAACTTTTTAGACATTTTTTGTTAAAAATTTCATTGTCTTCAATTTTATATCATCTGTATCTCAGAAACGGTGTGACAAAATAAAAAAATGTATATAAACAAAAATGTAGGGAATAAAATTTTCAATAAAAACTACTTATACATTTTTTTATTTTGTTGCACAGATTTTGAGATACAGGAGACAATATTTTTTGTATTTTTCAGATTCTTGTTTAAGTCGCTGCCAGTCAAACACGGGGCGACAAAATAGAAAAATGTATAGATATAAAATTGAAGACAATGAAATTTTTAACAAAAAATGTCTAAAAAGTTTTGCTGTAAAAGCGATTTTTATATGTCAAAAAACAGTTTGAAAATGGACAACTTACATTGGTAATATAGGAGGTGACGAATACTTTCTACACTCACTGTACTTGAATTCAAGTATATATTTTACTCAGCATTATTTCCTTGTGTGAACTCTTTATTTAGTTTCATTGATAAAACGATATACTTGCTGGGAGTAATAAGATTTCTTAGAATATAGTGTTAATTCAATCTACAAAAAGGTTGAACTAAGAATTGAAATATATTTAACTTAATGTGGACACTTTGATTTGCTTTAAACATTTTGAAAATTTAAAATTAAGTGAAATTGTGTTGTTCTAAACATTTTATGTATTTCGATTAAGCATTACAAACGGTTAATTCTTGAATATTGTCATTATTTTCAAGTCAACTCTACGTAGAGTTAAATGGAATAATAATATGGTTGCATTGTGCTATTTTTAACTTCTATATGGGCTCATATTTGTGGCGGCGCTATTGCCATAATATAGACAAACATCAACCATTACGCCATTACACCTTATATAATTTGCAAAGAGAAGTTTTCTTCAAATTTGGTGTGTTAATAATTTGTGAATTCTTTGTGTACTTGTCATACTAGAGAACTAGAGTTATTATAAACTTGGAATTTACATCCTTTGGTGGAATCATCAAAGATTAGGTACCTACATACTTACAGTTTCGGCGGGGCTTAACTTATTAAGTACCTATAGTTAATATTAATGTACATTAATCAGTTTAAAAATCCTAATTGTTGCTTTCTTGTGCTCTATTAGTTATCTTTACAATAATAATTATTACAAGAAGTACAAATAACCTTTTAAAATGGGCTCCCTTGACCTTGATTACCAACTAATACTAAGCTTGTTTAGTTCAGTGTTTATACTTTTCTAGTTGCATAAAAATTTGCATTTTCAATGTTGCTCGAAGTCGAAGAAGTAGAATTTTTGCGTTGCTAATAAAGCATTAACTATAATTTTTAAATTTGTAATTTTTAATTATTTAAATAAACATGTAACCTGCAATTTCATAATCTGACAATGTATATTGTATTATAATTTACAGATTCTAAAACTGCAATTTATTTAAGAGAGGCTGACATTATTAAATAAACAACATTGGAAACAAGATCCTTATTGATGGAATAATAATTATTCATGGTAAGGTTAATCGAAATAATATTGTTAGATTATTTTTGTATTATTATGTAAATGATTTCAGGATTCTGGAGAAACAATCAACCTGTTCAACGTTATATTATGATGGCCAGAACATCCGTTAAAAATATTAAAATAGAAATTTTCAAATATAGATATTTATAATTAAATGAGTTTCAATTGTTTTTAAATAATACCTTCCTCAAATTAATCCCAACTTATATTAAATTCTACACTTTCATCGATTATTATTTTATTTTAGGAACTAGGTTCGATTGTTCGTCTTTTTCAACATGTTCCGTCAATTAATACATTTTAATACATCAATGCATTAATTGACGGAACATGTTTAAATAGTCGAACAGTCGAAACCAGTTCATAAAATAAAATAATATATGAAGAAAGTGTAGAATTTAATTTAATCCCAAATTAAGTTAATTCAATTATTAGAAAAATTTACTTTAAATAATTTCTTATTAAATTTCACTCTCAAATTATGTTAATCGAAATATTATTTACTTGAATCGATTAATTTCAAATGTTGATTAAAGAACGGATATTTTTCAAAAAAGTAATTCATATATTGGGTTGAATTCGTAAATATTCGTAAGAACTCGATTCATTTCTAGATGTAACTCTGAAATTTACTTGAATGTTAACTACGTTATGTGTTGTTTCTCTTCTATCTACTTAACTGAAGTAACTCGATGCTTGAATTTACAAGTATTTTATTTACTTACTAGAACCGTACGATATGATCACGTATATATAACCGTTTCATAGAGTTAACTGAAGTATATTACACTTCTCGGAACCATTTTTTTTTCTCTTTGAATAATCAAGGATATTTTACCTTGATTGTATGATTTGTGTAAGCCAAATCAGATCTGAGTGGGCAATTTTTCTTCTTTCAGCTGCGCCTGACCTTTACAGTTTGTTTTTTATTATTAATAACTTTGTTATTTAAAAATGTAATCATTTTTGTTATTAAATTTGATTGCGTGCCTCTGTCTGAATTTTATTTTTGTTTTATTCGCGGTATTAAGCGTTCCTACCGTACGCTGTGCTACCTGCACTTAAGTTTTTTGCACTTTTCAGGGCTATCATCTCTTCATTGGCGACAAAAAGTGCATGGCGCTTTTTTTTTGAGATTTGTTAATCTATAGGTGAGGGATCGGGTATTCACTCCCGATCGCCTAACCCCCCCCCCCTAAATTACTCTATGTGAGCTAGGCTTCGCAGCGTCGCCATACAGGAGCAAGCAATACAGGTAGGTGGAGCGACTTAATACGGCCGTGGTTTGTGACCAGAGGGTTAAGAGTTTGCACCTCGAATATCAGTATAAACATGCAACGCATTAACCCCCCTACATACAAACAGTCAAAGAAACTTACCAAAAAAGATAAACAACCTTTACAATTTAAAATTACAAGTAAAAATTTCCTTACAATTTGTAACAAACTAAAAGCCATATCACAACCTGTGTGAATAAATGTGTGTGAGAAAACTAATGTTATCTTTTGTCAGGGCCGTGTTTGGAAATTTGTCTGTTTAATACCCGCATAAATCTTGTTCAACTCTATCGTGTCGGTATTTAGATTGAGCGACGTTTCTTTGTTTTCATTGATGTATATCATCTCCAATATCAATCTTTTATGGAGGTCTCTCTCACTATCCAAAAAAAATAATAAGTTTATAATCTATACTAAACTCTGGTCCTCTTGAGTTAGTATGAATTTCTTCTTATTACCTTCGATATATGTATAATTAGTCGTTGTTTGGTTTCATTACGTTTATTGGTTACTTACAGTTTACACTTAATTATTGTTTTCTTACTAACTATTTACAAAATTGATATATGCCGGAAAGGCACTCGGTATGCACACTAATGCATAGTGGCGGTCCAACAACAACTCCGCTCTTAATTACTAATAACACTTCTTTATTCACATCGATTCGGCTTGTCGCAGCATAATTCCATAAGTGTCTCTGAACTTAACTTCCTGTTAATGTATCGACTTGCAATTATGCTGTACACTTTGACCCGATTATGTTTAAATATTATAATAATGTTTCTTAACCGTAATTGACCTTTTAATGGAATGTCGTCAAGCTATATTACACCACACGTTCCCCTAAAAAAAACACAAAAAATTTTGAGTTTTCTCTTAATATAGCTTCACTCATTTCTTATGAACTTCTATTAACTTATCATCTACTTTAATAACAATATTTGGAGTTTTATTCTCTATTACAATATATGGACCTTTATAAATTTGCTGAACTTTGTTTCCTGCATCGTTTCTTAACATAACTTGATCTCCTACATTATAGTTTACAGAATTAATTTTCTTATCATACAATTGTTTTCTTTTAATTTTTGAATTTATTAAATTATTTTGAGCATCTTTGCATGCTTGTTGTAACCTGTATTTTAACTCTAAAGGATAATTTTCAAAATTGTACAAAGGATCAATTCGATTTGTTACATTTGACGGCAAATTACATATTTTTCCAAAAACTAATTCGTATGTGTATAACGCGTTTCAGTATGCACTGTCGTATTATACGCAAAGCACCAATAAGCAATCCAAGAACTCCATGAATCCTTATAATTTGCTAATTGAATTCTTAAATATGCACCTAAACATTTATGAGAATTTTCAAGTGACCCTAAAGTTTCATGGTGATAAGCAGTTGAATTTAATTTTTTAATTTCTAATAATTTACAATCTGTTAGTGTTTCCGCTAAAAATTCTGTTCCTGTATCTGTTACAATTTCTTTAGGAATTCCGTATCTTAATATAAAATTTTCGACAAATGCTGTTGCAACTGTTTTCGCTTCTTTATTTGGTAATGGATAACCCTCAACAAATTTAAAAATATAATTAAAATATTATAATATTAAAAATACTTTCTCAAATGATGGTGATGCAGTTGTTGTAATCGACATTGATTCAAAGTTTGTTTTTGAATACTTGTACCTTTGACAATCGTCACAACGTTTAACAAATTTTTCTACATCACCTCGTATGCCCGTCCAAAATAGTTATTTATGTATTAAGGTTGTTAAGAAGGAAAATGAAAATAATGAGAAGTTCTTGAAATTTTTACAGTACATTATCTGAGTAATAAAAAAAATTCTGACAAAGTTTGAACTTAATCTTGTTCTTAGTTATCGAGATAAAAAATGTTAAAGTTCACATTAATTTAAAAATCATTAAATCGATAATCAGAAATGCCAGCATGTCCAAAAATTGCCAAAATATTTATGAAAGTCTTATAAATAAGTATACCAAGTTTCAAAACAGTCATGTTTTCAGTTTCTGAGAAAATTAAATTATTATTCTTAAAAGTAGTTCAAAAGCTATCAAGATTTTCGATAAATATACATTAAAAACAAAAATATTGGTGGGAAAATGAATGGGTTACGAAATCAGATGTTGCCATGATTTACTAAATCTTGATAGCTTTTGTACACTTTTTGGAATAATAATTTAATTTTCTCAGAAACTGAAAACATGACTTTTTTGAAATTTGGTATACTTACTTATAAGTAGAGTACGGACTTCTAGCAAAACGTAACCCGATATTTAGTATGTGGCATATAATGTATAATATGTATAATATGTATAATATCTTGTGTTTATTAATATAAATTAATATAAATTAATATAAATACATAAATTGTATGCCGCATACCAAATATCGGGTTACGTTTTGCTAGAAGTTCGTACTCTACTTAAGACTTTCATAAATATTTTGGCAATTTTTGGTAATGCTGATATTTCTGATTGTTGAAATAATGACCTTTAAACCAATGCGACCGTAATGTAACTTTGACATTTTTTATCTCGATAACTAAGAACAAGATTAAGTTCAAACTTTGCCAGAAATTTTTTTATTACGCAAATAATGTACTGTAAAAATTTCAAGAACTTCTTATTATTTTCATTTTCCTTCTTAACAAACCTTAAGGGCGCAATCAATAGATTATAGCTCGGAGGGTAATTTTAAGCCCGATTCGTCAGCGGAGGACTTTAAATTGCCTGAGAGCTATAATCTGATTGCGCACGTGGTACATACAACGTTTTATTTCATTTTGGTGCTTGAGCCTTGAATAGTAAAAATTCAAGAATTAAGTATTTTGGGAAAATATGACATTTTGTTTGTGCTATGAATTTTTGGTGTGCCATGGTTCTTATGTAGATTGTTGATATTGCTAGAATGCTCTATTGTTTTATTGCAAACAAATTAATTTTGTACAGTAGAATCCGCTTAATGTTATCACTTTGGGACCAGAACATTTCGATAACATTAACCGACTGATAACAATAAGAGAAATTTAGAAAAAAACAAATTTTAGAAACGAAAAATTAGAGAATCTTAATTTACAGTGATTTTATTACATAATTAATTATTATACATTAGTTGTACATTACATTACTTTACATTCATAAAAGAAAATAGTTCAACGTTGATTGCTTGTTACAAGTGAGAAATTTGTTAATAAAATTTTTTTATTGAGAGAATAAAAATTTTTAAATTGAGACATTGAGAGATTTTCAATTGCGCGGGGGCATTTCTTTGTCCTATTTTTGGCAGTTTATCGTGTACTTTTCGATAATTTCTACCTTCTGTTTCACCAAGAGATCGTTTCGTTTTTTCATCGGCATCGTAAGAAAAGCAAGAATAAACTAAACTTAAATTAAAATGCATAAAGCAAAGTGCACATTTGCAAAATGAAAATAGATACGCGGCATGAAACGGGAAACCTCATTTTGTATAGTATAGAAATTTAAACGAGTGACGTGTTTTGTTTAGATATAAAATTTCAATGACAAATCAGAAAAGGATACTTAGAAAAAGAGATTATTGTGTTGGAAATTCATGGAAAATTCCTCTAAAGTGATAATAGTAAGCGGCTTTTTGATCAGATTATCCGGTGGTTTTTGTATGTAAACTGATTAAAGCGGCCGGTTCCCAGTCAAAATGATCACAATTACCGACTGATAACATTAGCCGAGATCACATTAAGCGGATTCTACTGTATTTGCAAATGGATAAAATCAAAGTTATTCAAAAGAAATATTGGATAAATTTGAGGTTGCCCAGAGTAGATTGATTCCAATAAAATCAAAAGATTCGTACGAGAAGGAGTATAAGAAGTTTTGTGAGTGGCGATGTGCAAAAAATGTCAACAAATGTGAAATGGTAAGAAAATGTTCAATCGCTTAATAATAATTGTATTTATTAACAATTTTCGTTTTTCTTAGTCAAAGCTTTATAAACCGTCTTCTCTTTGGTGTATCTACTCAAAGCTTATGAAAATGGTGAAGGTTAAGGAAAGCGTTGAAGTTAAAGTATGACAATTCTATATCTAAAACTATTTGCATATTGGCTGAGAGCGGTGGTGACACAAGAACGTTGAATCAGTTGGGTGGATGGCAATTAATGGCATTTAATAAATAATTTGTATCTTTGAAATTTAAATAATAAATAAAAAGATTTCCACTATTTTGTTTTGATAGGTATTAAAATTGTTGTCATTGCTTGGCAACTTTATACGCCCTCGGGCTAAAAAAGCCATATTACGCCCGCATTTGAATGCTATTAAACAAGGTTATGATTTCAAAATGAAATAATTTATATTTTGAACGATCAAAATCTTTATTAATTACAACTGAAATTATCAATATTTTCGTACCTTTATAGGTTCCACAACAAAAATTAATAGCACCCAACACCTTTCTTGTAAAATTATAAATGCTGTAGGTTAGCAGCTATCGCGTATTATAATCGAAATTCTCACCCACTAGAATAATAGGCACCAAATATCTTGGGAATTGGGACGTACTCAATAAAACAACAATTTACACTAAATCAACATGTTTCGGTCAAACTTTTTGACTATCTTCAGGACTACAAAAAGATAAAATATAAGTTGGATACATGTCGATATACATAATGTACTGTGATTACCTCTTAGTGCAGGTGTTGTGCGTGATTTAAAGTACATACAAAAGTCAGCAATCGGGTGAAATGTAGGTAAGCACGGCATCCACTGTTACAGGTAGTGGTCAAATATAAAAAAAATACAAAAAATGGTGCCAATGGAAACATTAGGAATGTCTGGATTTTTATGCTTAATTGCAAGATAATTCACACAGTGGGCATGTAATACTTATCCAAACACATAACAAACATGTAATTATACAGATATCATTGTGCTTTCACAAATTTTTTTGTAAATTTACAGAACAAAAATTAATTTTACATTATCTAAACCAGTAAATTTACATTGTGCTATTATTTTTACACAAATTTTTTAATTTTACACGAACGTTGCCGTAATTATTTATTTACACAGTTTTTCAACGTAAATTTTACAATAAAAATCATTGTAATTTTCCATAAATTTTTAACAGTGTATCTTATTATTATTATTATTATAAGAAGCTCTCGGCGAATCATGCCACGGCGAATCGTTGCGGGTGAATCGTTACCGGCAAATCATGCGCGACGAGTTGTACCCGACCCCTAAAGTATGTTAGATCAGTTTTTATAACGTTCGACGTCTTTTCCGATTCCTCGTCACCAGAGCTGAGGAGTGTTTTAGGCACCTAATACAACAAAGATGTTGCCATCATCTTGTGAGGGAGACACGGTCGAGATAGTCAGATGTACTTAGTCGGCGATCGAACCTATAACTACGGCATAACATTCTAATACTAGCCTACAACCGTGCTCTTTCTAAAGTTAATAAATTTTCCATAATTTAGATCTAAACTTTGGTCAACATTTCGCTGTAATCAGAATTGAGTCGTTTGGCTAATGCAAATGACGCATTCTTGGTACAAAATACTCATGAATTACAGTAAAGTTGTAAAACTATTAGTCCAAGTGCTGGCGACGAATTTTGGGCAGATGTTTTAGGCAGATTAAAATTATAAAAAACAGACTATTTCAATATTGGTGAATCTGAAAAAAGGAGTCTGGCTGGGCGTTTGCGGATATTTTACTACTCAGCAGCATATCAAATCGGCAAAAAATGTATCAAAAACACATGCTTTACGCGGAGGTAAATTTTTTGTACTTCAAACTCAAATTCAAGTAAACATGAATAGTTTTTTTTGTCAAATTGTAACATTTCTAAATTTTAGCATTTTCTTAGTGTGCAGTTTTGTTCTCTATATGTATACGTACATATAAAATTATCCTAGGGTTACATAAAAAAATTTTGAAGAAAACTGCAAAATAAATTTATTAATTATTTAATTTATTTATGCCCGTATTCACCAACTACAAATAGCACTATTTGTCGAATAAAATGACATTATTACAATGCAAAACAATGCAAAACAATGCAAAATCTTGTTTTTATTCGACAAATAGTGCTATTTGTAGTTGGTGAATACGGTCATTAGTGTGCTTAACTTATTTAGGGTGCTTATAGACTACAAGCCCATGAAAAATTTTAGGGGGTCAAATGACCCATCATGAATCATATTTAAAACGATACTGCTACATGAAAGAATAACTTTAAGCACTATACCGTCAGTTTTGGGCGGTACAGGTGAATGAATACACGGGAAGATTGAATTTTCTATCTTAAGATGGGAAATTTTGACAAACTATTCTTGTACGGCTTTCTTCAAGACGATAGATCCTAAAAAACTAATGACGAAAAACCTAGTGCCATCCATAAATAATGGTACCCGAGAGCCAGACACACTTTTTGTTTTCCGAAAAGTTTCGAATCAGTATAGACAATTTATTACTGTACGAAATTTGTGTAATTCGCTTTGTATTCATATACAGATTCATTATTCAGAAACGCCGTAACATATTTGCTAGTACAGGAGTGAGAAACCGGGGGTTGCAACTCTTACCCGAGACCCGTATAGTGCAAGATCCTTGCAAAATGTACGGCATCTATTTCAAAAAATTCTTTAACACATAAAATAATGTCACGTATATTTAGAATACTCGTGGCTGGGGTTGTGTAGTTCTGGGGTTTAGAGCTAAATTGAGTATAGTTTGTTTGTTAATAAATCGATGATAAGCACTGCTGTAACAATAATTAAATATTTATTAAATAAAAATATGAACTAAGGTTAATAATTACATACATACTTATAAACTGAAACTTACCCTACACCCTTGGAGGGTGGAACCATCAAACGGTCACATCTTGACCTCTTCAGATTCACTTAATGACTTCCGAGTTTCGATTGACTTACTAATTAATTATTATTTTACTGCATCGCTTGATGCTTCCCCTTCCATAATATTTATAAATTATTATTACAATACTTTGTCAACCTATTATACGAGGGAGCTTCAAGTGGAAATCTATTTAATTACATTAATTTATAGATTCTACATTTCCACTTTTGACAATAAATTTTAATAATTTATTGTGCCGTCTAAAAATTTTGGTTAATCAGTGGCTGCTTGTCAGGGTAGGCAGGGGAAGCAGTGCCTCACCAAACCGACTAGCCAAGTTTTTTCAAAAAGTAATTTATATTTCTTTTATAATACATAGATTATAAACTTGTATATGTACATGAAAGATTATGATAGTCCATAACTACCAAGTCAACAAAATTAAAGTTTCAAAAGCAGTAATTTATAAAGCATTATAAAAAATGACAATTAAAAAAAAAAATAATAAACAATGCAAATTACACGTAATTGTATTAAACTGACATGCAAATTGTTTCGGAAAACAGAAATTCTCAAACTGACCAAAAAACTATCATAATTCACAAGTATTACATTATACAATATCGAAACCGTAACCATAGAAATTTCAATTATTGATAGTTAGTGGAGTTTCAAGAATTAAAGATCTGAAATATTTGGGATAAATAAGCAAAATATATTTTAAAAATATATGATGAATTTGTACAAGACAGAGTCGAATGTATGATAAAAATAGAGTTTTAACACTAATATCTCAAAAAAATTTTTTGGGACCTCGGACCCTTTTCAATTTAGGCCGGCACCCAATTGGGGAGTTATCAACTATGTGGTAGGAACCAGCAAACAGATGAAAATACATTTACAGAAATTGCGCCTTAGAATTACAGAAATAAATAGATTAAATATCGGTTCCTTATTATCCAAGAACAAAACAAAGATTGACAGCCTCACCAAGAGCGGGATTTATAAACTTAGTTGCAACACGTGTGATGCCATTTATATCGGGCAGAGTGGAAGGTCGATATATAGACGCGTTAAAGAACATCTGGCAGATATAACAAATAATAGGTCAAGTACAGGTTCTTCGTCGCATTGTTTTGAAACAAATCATGGTTTAGACACCGAGAACATCGTGTTATTACATGCAGCATGCAAGGGTCGAATGTTGACTTTACTAGAAGCTCTCGAAATCAAAAAAACGTTCCTAAGCGGACAACATCTAACCAATTTCTACATAAGAAAATTTGACGTATCCAAAAAGGTATCTTATGTGAACTTGAAGAAGAAGCGGTTAATCCCTTCGAAACAGTGTCGTTTGTATATTTTTTAATAAATATAATTAGCGTGAGTTTAGCCGATATTCCTATCACCCCCTTTTGTTTTAGTAATTTATAACATGCTCCGCACGAAAAGAGTTACCATCGGTTTTATTAGTTATACAACTTTAAGGGTTGGGTAGATTTATTAAGGATGTTTCTCTATTGAGGAAACAATGGCTAGTTGAAACGGAAGGTGAAAGGCGGAAACACTGTACCTATGTACTATGCATAATTATGTACCTTATTCTGGGATAGTCGTAATACTTAAGGTAGCCTCTCTATTTACGGCAAATGGTGTGTATACGCACCGAATTACAAAAAAAAAAAAATATTTTTCAAAAATTATTATTATTATAATAATAAAATTATTAGAACAAAAATTGTAATACCTATATAAAGCTTAACTTGTGAGAATAATAATAACTTTAAAAACTTCGATAGAATAATTTCAATCAAATAATACTAAAATAAACAATAAAACTTTAAATAACAAGTATAATATAATCAGTAATATAATCAAATTATATATTTTTTTAACCTTTCGACGACTTTTATATATACTAAAATTAAAATAAATTATATTTGAGCGAAAAATCAAATTCTTGACAAAAGCAATAACCGTCGCTGAAAGCTCAAATATAATTTCTATTATATTATTTGATTTAACTTGTTATAGAGTGCTCTGCGGTAAATTGTCTTATTATGATGGAAATCTGCAAAATGCCGTCCCTTAAATGTTGTTTTCTTTAAAATAACGTTCGATTTTTAATTATTAAATGGTTCAATCTCTGCATCATAGGGGGCATCCATTATTTACGTGAGGTGATTTTAGCGATTTTTAGACCCCCTCCCCCGACCCCTTGGTGAGATGTCGTGAGATTTTCCCCCCTTCCAATAATCTGTGCTTGATTGCGTTGAATTTATTAAAAAGGCATAATTTGCTTAATTATTTTTATTTATAAGAATAATTAATACAAAAAAATTACATGATATTTGCCGAGACCCCCCCTCTCTCCCACGTGAGATTGGGTGAGATTCAGCTCGGCCCCCTCCCACCCTAAATGCCTCAAGTAATTAATGGACGCCCCCATAGTACGGCAAGGCCCTGTTGTTATAAGTATCGAAGTTTTTAATGTTATTAGTATTAACAACTTTTCTTGACGTAACAACGTTTTTAAATAATATAAGAGTTTCGATGTAGTTATAGTGATATCTCCCACTTTCAAACATTATTAAAGAAAATCGAGATTTATTGATATTATGTTAAACTTGGTATTCGTTTATGTTAAATTTAATTAAAGAAATTAAAAAATGTGAAATTTTCTCTAATTATCGCAGGATAAACATCTTCGTTTAAAAGTCAGGCTCAAAAGCTGCCGTAAATTAGGCGAGTGTAAGCGATTATTCATTAGTTTATGATTTAATAGGTTTGTATTTTGAATTCCTTCTTTACATCATGTGTGCTGACAGAGTGACAAATGTTTGTAGTTGCGTGTTTACATAATTCGAACCAATCAGTAAACCTCTTCGTCTTCATGTTATATACCATAATTTAACTTGTCTTTTCATAATTAGATACCACATTTGTATCTGTCAACGAAGGTCGTCGGCATCCGTCTATATTTACGTCGACTGTAACCTATTGAAATCAGTGCATAATACTAACAGACACAATATTTTTATAAATTATTATTATTACATTATTACATATTATAAAATTAATATACTAACATATTATGGCGGTGCATACGTTATACTATATACGCCATTAAAATAAATTTTAATTTACTACATCTTTACTAAACAATAGCATAGTAAAACTACAAACTGGTAAACTGATATATCCTATACGTATCGTAAATCATCATATTATATACAGCGTGACCAACAACAACTTGGACAACTGCTTTAAAAAAAATATTGTCACCTCTGATGTGCGAGAAGTTAGCCCCGCCATCTTTGATAAATTAAAAACTGAATATTGTGTTGGATTGTACTTTAGATCATATATATTACATAGATACCAAGTACTCCTAAATGTTGAGACGCAAAACAGCAACGACGCATTATTTTAACTGCGTCTCTGTCATACAATACAAAACTGGTTTTTGCATCTCTTTTTGAATTCAATACGTCCCAATTTCGGTTTTCTGTATTCTATATTGGCGGTAATTTTAAATTTAAATATTTTTGAATGTTTATGAAATGAAACAAAGCAATTTATTTTAGGTTTTTTCTTTATTACTAAATTAATATCTATTACTAAAATAAAATGTTACCACTAATTTTAAAGCGTCAACCCATTGTGTTCGTCTATTTTTTCTTTTTGGAAAGTTAAATTTTCATAATTATTATTTATAATTAATAGCAAAATTATGAAACAATAAATGTTCTTACTTGTAAAACGATATTTCAATTACATTATTTTACACAGTAAAAACTCTTTCTTTAAATTATTAAAGCAAATAAATTTTTTTTAATTTGATTTAACTTTTTAAATTAACTTTAACTAAAGAAACTAAAAATTAATTAACCACAATAAAATAAATAAAATTTTATTTTGATTTAAACAAATTTTTGTTTGACAAATAATATTTTATTTAAATTAAAAACAAAATTTATTTGCTTAAAAAAATTATTCAAACAAATGGATTTTTTAATTCATAGATCATACACTTAACCATTTTCACGTTTTAAAAATCGATGACAAAATATTAAATTAATTCATATTTCTGTTATATTCTTATATTAACGCCTAACAAATCAGCTGATTACCGAAAGGTAAACGGTAGGTAGATATCTACCTGATCAATTTTTGAAAACGCCTAATCCTACTGCAATCACTGAATAACACCAACTGTCAAATTCAAATTTAAAAATTGTACTTGCGCCATTCGGTTTCTGAATTTAGAAAGAGATATAAGATAGCCAATTGTAGTGTTCAACAAAGACAGCTACAAATTATTATGTAGTAACTACTTTGCTTCACTAGCTTCAATGCATTGTCATAGGGCACTTGATATCTAGTATTATATGATCTAAGGATTGTACCCGACGCCGACGTGTGCTATGGGTTCCAAAAATATAACAAAAAAAACTTTTTAAAAAGTTAGAAGCCAGTTTCAACAAAGGCTGTATCATTGTTTAAGCTGTAAATGGGGCACATTTTCAAAACTTGTTATGACTCTTTACAAACATTTTTTCCGCTGTTCATACTAATAAAGAGCCGTCTAAAACTTGTAAATATTAAATTTTTCTTAACAATGGTAATTTGTTTCAACGCATCTTACTTGAAAAGCCTAATGTCGGACAAAAAAAATTTTTAAACAAAAGTTGTTTATTTTCTTATACAAAATATGAATCTGCTAAAAAAATATAAGATGCCATTTAAAAAAAACAAAGTTGATCTTTAAATGACCTTAAAAAGGTCAATAAAGTAAAAAACCAATTACGCTATATTCTTTCCTCCTCGCTATCATACAACTTTTGTCCAAAATATTTTTTTATCTGACATTTGGTTTTTGAGATATTAATTGCTGGAAGATTTAAAACAAGCACCCGGTACATCAAAGGCATTAAATAAATTTATTTCCATATTTAAACCAATCTCAAAAATTAAATTTGGTTTCAGATGTCCAAATAAAATAAAATAAGATTATTCTCAAAAAACCAAAGAGAATGAGAACGGTTAAGTCTTATCCTATTCCTTGCCAGGATTGTGATTCTGTATAAGTTATTGTAAATGTAAATTTATATCTGTAAATGTTATTCCCCACAAATTTTGTTCATATTACTTTTACCCTACAATCGATATTTGTAGAGTTCGACTGCAAATAGGTGTAAAAATGGTAGAAAGTCATTACGTATAGAGCGTTTTATTTCTTTCAACTTTGGTCATTACTATTTTTCCGCTAGAATCAATATTTTGAGTCACAATTTAAATAGGGGTGCAGTTGTTTATATTTTCTTATGTTTGTTCATATAAAGTTTCTCATAAAAATTATAATAGACAATCAGGTACGTAATTTGATTTTCTCCAACTCTGGTTGTGTCCTGTGGTTACTGTTGGCACTCTTGTCTTGATTTTTCTTGTCTTGTCGTGCTCAGCAAGACTAGACCAAGACAAGACTTGGTGATTAAATTGCAAGACAAGATATTTTTAGCATGCAGTCTTGCGAGACAAGACAAGAAATTTGCAAGAACAAGAAATCTTGCCAAAATTTTTATATTTTTGTTAAATAAAATTGATATTAATAATAACAACTTGACGCAATATTAAGTACATTATAAAGAGTACATTATAAATCCATTATAAATGATATATTATATTAATTTAATAAATTTTCGTATTTTTTTGAAAAGAAAGCAATTTTTGTTTTAATTTTAGCTTAATTGATAAAGATTTAAAAAATTTCGTTTTCGAAAATCCGGAAATAATATTTTTATAAGTAAATGACCAACTTGCACCCAAATTAATGTAATCTTTTCTGGACAGTATTTATATACTAGTTTCTATATGAACTAATTACTTTTATAATTAAATTATATTACATACATTATTATAATATCATTATTACATTTGGGCGGTTTCTCTTTCCACCGATGGTCAATCAAGGGTGTCCATAATCCCATATGACTATTTCACTGCTGCCGTGGGCAGGTATAGATTGGTCATAAATGTAATCTTTTAATTGTTAACGGCCGGTGTAACCGTGAATTTTTACCCCCGGAATATTTTACCCAGGGGTAAAATTTCACTAGGGATATTTTACCCCGAGGTAAAATTTCACTAGGGAATTTTTACCCCCGGTAAAATTTCACTAGGGATATTTTACCCCCTAAAGAAATGAAAAAGAAGTGAAAAAATTCACGTTGACACCGGTTCCACCAACTCTGGTTAAATACTTTAATCATGATTAGTTGGGGTTAATCACGGTTAAATGTAAAAGAGTGTTCCACCATCTATTTAATCATGGTTAAAGCAGGTAAATCATGGTTAAACAGCCTTCAAACTAATCGACCGATTTTGGGCGGTAGACGAGTTCAATCACAGTTAATGGTCGGTACATGCGCATTTCTTTCAATTTATAGTAAAAGATATTGTAACTGTTGACATTTTGAATATACAGCGTATTTGAATATTTAGCCTAACTAAAATGATCTATTTTTGGAAATACAGCAATAGACGATTTTCGAAAAGTATAAAAAAAAAATTTTTATAATTATTTAAACTAGTAAACCTATAATAAAATTTATTTTTATTATAATAATTGTTTAGTTAATAAATCGGTTTGCAATTTTTCATTATCAACCTTTAGGCTAATCTTTAGGTGTTCATTTTATTTACTTTAAAATAAAAAATTGAAATAATAATTTCCAAGTTTAGTTTATAGAATTCCAGGTATATTTCTGTCTTTTTCAGTAAACCCCTACTAAACTAAAGTTTCACGTGACTATCTATCAACTAATCAGAAGAGCTTTTGCAAGGAAAAACCGAGTATACACGAAATCTAAGCATTTAACCATGATTAACTAATCAGAAATACAAAATGCTTGGTGGAACGCTTTGAAGTTAATGTCGGTCGTAACCAACCAACGGTAACCAACGATTTAATCAGAGTTGGTGGAACCAGCCCTAAGTCTATAAGCTGTTCTAAAATTATATACATGGATGCTACTGTTGAGTATTGCACCAAGTTCTTTAAGCAGCTGTTTACAATTCATGGTTAAGCAAATGGACATTATATATAGCACTGGCGTTTTGTCTTTTAAAAGGCAAATCTCAGGAAACTTACCAGCATTGCCTCCAATCATTAATAGATATTTGTGCTCAAAATCAATTACTTTTTCAACCGAAGACGGTTACTGTTGATTTTGAATTGGCTCTTCATGATAGCCTTAAACACATCTGGCAAGACGTGGAACTAATTGAATGTCGGTTTCATTTAAGCCAAGCCTAATATAGAAAAATTCATAAACTAAGTTTGGTTACAGAATACAAAGACTACTCTTCCCAAATTGGCCAATGGTTACGCTACATGTTTGGCTTGCAGTATTTAAATCCAAATGAAATTGATGCCGCTTATAGTGAAGATTTAATATCAATATTTCCTAACGCTACAAGGCTAGGCCAGTTTTCCGATTATATATTTCGAACCTATATCGATGCCAATTCGATATTTCGCCTAAGCTCTGGGCAACACACACAGCAAGTACACTCGAAGAAAAACACTTTAAAGACAAATGAAAACGTACTTGAATTAAAAATTTTCAAACACGAAAGAGAGCTTAGGTTGAAAATCTTTAAATGGGGGATTTCTGTAAAGTGTGCCAACTTCGAAAATGCTCGGACTTTTTTAAGAAGCTTTTTTTAGAAAAATTTTATGCCAACATAATCTAATTTTAAATCTGAAGATGTTTATTAACATTACACGAAAGTAAAATAATCTTCTTTTTAAGAGAAAACTGAAATTAAAATAAGTTACCAGATTTCCCTACATAAAATGTATGGTGGCAACCTGAAAAAGTTGAAATAATGTAAATATAACCTAACTTTAATTATGTTAATCCTATTTATTATCCAGGATTATCCGATAATTATGTCTTTATTTACTATAAAGGAGTTTATTTTAGTTATTTAAAAACGATTTGAAACATTGATATTAAATATGACTATCTTAGAACCCAGAGATGTACCAGGTGCAGTTTTAAAAGATTTTGTTGCTTTAGAAGACCATTCCGTGCTAGAATTAAAAAGATGGTTAGAATGCCGAGGATTGAAAAAAAATGGAAAGAAAAACGATTTAATTATCAGAATAAATAACTGCATCGATTCCGGCAATGCAAATAAAATATTTGATGGTGTTGATTAAGGAAAGTGGTACGATTTGAAATTAAATATTCGAAATAATCAACAAGTTAGTGGATTATCATCGCATTTAAATTCAATAGAGTGGCATCCGTTTCCCTTTCATCCTATACCGGAATATTTTAATAAAGGGCATATTTATACTTATATTGTTGGAGCAAATGTGGAGAATGAAGATGCAGTTGTTAATTTAGCAGACATTACTACCACAACAACTGTGAGACCATTTAGGAGGGCCGATCAATTTGTTAAGAGCGAACACATTGGCGATGTTGAAGATGCACAGAATGCTAATAATTATTTTTGTCGGTGTAAATGTCAGGCTTCCTTCAAATTGAAAGTTAAGCACCAAGTTCGGATTGTATTAAATAAAATGTCGGGAGCTGTCATACACGGAGAATGTAACTGTGCACAATCAGCATTGGGAAAGTGCAATCATATGACTGCCCTTTTGTTATTTATTTGGTAGTGTCAATCGGAAGAAATTTCATGCACTAGTCGACCTCGACAATGGGGTCTTGGTTCATCAAAACGTAATCCACTTTCTGTAATCAAAGCTACATACAACATGAATCGATATAATCCTTTAAAAATAGAAGTATTTGATCCTCGACCCGTCTCCTATGTGAATAACACAAATACAAACGATTTTATAGCACTTTTACAAGGCATTGGTGATAAATCAATGTTTGAAACAGTTTTAAAATTGAAATACGAAGATTTTGCTTATTGTTCTGAAGAATTGGAAGTTATAAATCAACAAACTTCAATTTATTTGGAAAATATAATGAGAATAGCTAATGAAAGCAGTGAGCAAATTTTTGAAGTACCTGGATCGGCTCCCCAAGGAACAGAAGGTTGGTTATACTGGAGGTCTTTTTACATCACTGCATCTAATGCCAAAATTGTAGCACATGAACTCCACTCCGATAGTGCAAAAAAGAACTTCTTGCTAAAAAATTTATGGAGAGCAACGCCAAATGTAGAAACACAAGCAATGAGGTATGGTAAAAATAACGAATCCAAGGCCAGGCGAGAATGTAGTAAAACTCTTCAAGATGGTTTCTGGATTGTAACTGCCGGTTTGATGGTGAATAAAAATTATCCATTTTTTGGAGCAAGCTTTGATGGAATAATAATGAAAGGTAATAAAATAGAACATATTATTGAAATTAAATGCCCCCAAGTGTTAGAACGATGTCCTAATATAACCAACTTTGATTCGTTTCTTAGCAAGAGTCAACTAAGTAATTTTTTTTTAGAAAAGAAAAATAATGAAATTTCTATCAAGAAGAACCATCCATACTTATATCAAATAATTATGTCTTTAATTATTTTGGATATTTGTTTGGACCCCTAGACAAATCCTTACCATGCCGATTTTTCAGCGTGATTATGAAGATATTGTTAAAGAAATCAAAATTGCTATTCCTCGTTTCTATTGTAACATTTACGTACCAGAAATGTTTGCAATGAGAACAGTACGAAATTTAAATCCCATTAAATTAGATATTTTGTGATCGGCAATCTTTTTTACATAATTTTATAACTTACTTTTTAAATTTTAAATAATACAATAAAAATAAGCTACAAGTTTTAAATATAATTTCTTTAATTGTTTGCTTGTTGATATAATGGTATTTTATAATATTTATTATAATAATTTTAAAAATTTTAAATGTATATTGAACAGTTTACTAAACAGTCTTCAAAGTTGACTAAAAAACAAACTACTGTAAACATGTTGGATAATATTGGCAATAATAAGATTGGGCATTGTTCTTTTAAAATCCTATAACATTTAATGCGACTTATAGCTCTTTCAACGTGAACTCGTGATCTTGCAATTTTTTTTGTAAGTAATTCTTCTGCGGTCAACCTTGATCTTCCCATAAGGAGCGGAGGTGTATAAAGCTTGATATGTAATTCGTTAGCTAAATCGTGTATTAGAAATCCTTGATCGGCCATTACTGTATCATTTTCTTTTAAGAAAGTTTTCAAATCAGAGTCTTCAAATAATTGTCTATCAGATATAACCCTCGAATAAAAAAACATAAGTTATTGCTCCACTCGGGCAGATACCTATCAAAAACTTCACTGTGTTGGCATATTTACAACACTGTTCTTATTTACAACACTGTCGTCACGAACAACTACAAAGTTTTCATTATTTAATTCTATAACGCTTGTATCGAAAGATTCTTCTTGTAAGACTTCAGTATCACTCTGGGAAGCTTCGAGATCGGCAAATGGCAATGGATCTGAATCACTGGTAAACTTTCCTGTAAAATGTTTATGACATATGTAAGTCCATCGATTAATATTCTCTATATTTAACTTATTATTACCACATAGTCTCAACCATTTTTCACATTTCTTACGTTGTCTCTTGGGTTTTGGAAATGGGTGAAATGCAAGTCTGTTTTGGATATTCGAGTTGCTTTTACAATCTTTATAATAACATTGTTTACCCATTTTGATGATTTTAAACTACTACAATAACCTCTTATATATTAATTTGTTCTAAATAAACTCTTATATAGTAAATAAATACATAATTATCAAATAAACCTGGATGATAAATAGGATTAACATAATTAAAGTTAGGTTATATTTACATTATTTTAACTTTTCCAGGTTGCCACCATACATTTTGTATAGGGATATCTGGTAACTTATTTTAATTTCAATTTTCTCTTAAAAAGGACTTTCGTGTAATGTTTAACATCTTCAGATTTAAAATTAGATTATGTTGGCATAAAACTTTTTTAAAAAAGCTTCTCAAAAAAGTCCGAGCATTTTCGAAGTTGGTACACTTTACAGAACTCCCCCATTAAAAATTTAATTTTTAATTTTAACATGATTATTGTATAAAAGCATTGTAGACTTAAGAGCGAATCGTAGTAAAATAAAAGTAGCATATGTTTTATTTAAAAATGTTACATGATTGAAATAAATGTTAAACTTTCAATTTTAAATAGCAACACGTTGACTCAAAAATAAAACTTGATCAATTCAAAAGTGTAACTGTTGACTCAAAAATAAAAAATTTTCGTATTGAAAGTTAGCATGTTAGTTCAAAAGAGAAAAATTTTGTATTAAAAAGTGTAACACTTTGATTTAAAGGTGACCAATTTTCGTATTAATAATTATTAATTAACATGTTAACTCAAAATTGAAGATTATTGTATTTTAAAAGTGAAAATGTTAACTCAAAAGTGAATAATTTTTCCCGGGAGTCTGAGGATTTTTAAATTAAAAATGCAGTTTTTAAATTTTTGGTTTATTTGAATACAAAAATACATACATAATTATCATATAATTTAAAAAATATGTAAAGCTTATAGATAATTACAAAAATGATAAATTATTACAAAAACAAAAAATATGAAAGAATAAAATAAATAATAAAATTATAATAAAAAAATTATAAATTTTTATAAAATAATCTACAAATAGGTACTGAGTTTAAAAAAATTTTGAAAATAATCTTAAAGCAATAAAAATATGTAAACAAATAATCATCAATAATATCAATTAAATGTGTTAACTTTCCTCTGTTTTGGGAACGATTTGCAAGGTGCAGAGGTTTTTGCGGGCAGGATTGTGAATATTATTAGTAATAATTTTTTAATATCTTTGTACTTTTTAATACTATTAAATAGATATAAATCGTTGAATAGAGGTCACCTCTACTCAACGATTTATATCTAATTAATATTGTGAATATTGCTTTCATAAAAACTTTTACTTTTTTCTTTAAACTTTTCCGAACTTTTTCAATTTACCAATTAATAAATGTTCTATATTCGGATATAAAATTCTGAAATCAATATTAATCTGTAGCAAAAACATTAAATTAGAATAATGTTATCGGGGTTTACCTGCTCTATAGAATCTCTTAATTTAGGCCAAGCTTTCATGAATTCTGCACTGGATAATTTTCGTACTTCATTTTGCTGGAGAGTAAAAGTTTTTTCCCACTTATTAAAAAATTAAAAGTGTTCATTGGTTCTTGCACCTGAATTACGTTTTCGATAAAACCCTCTATCTGACATTAACTATTTTTGATTTTATATCACAATAACCAACAAAATCTTCTACGCTAACTAAACTAAAAAGAAACACTTGTCACTTCGTCACTATTAAACGTTAGCGTCGATTATTAGCTAAACTGCAGATAAAACAATTTTTTTCGCAAGTCTCTATCAGCAAAAATAGACAATCAACACATAAATTTAATTTGTTTTACTATACAGTATACCAACTACTTCACGGTTAGAATATTATAATACTATGTATAATCGTTACACCTAGAATTTACATTTAAAATTTTTGAATTAACATTGAAACGTTTAAATGTAGAAATCCATTCTTAACTTTTCAACGCACATTTTAAAATTGAAAGTGTTGCTTTTAAAAACGCTAAAAACTATATGAAAATGAAAACTTTTGAATTGAAAGTATTAACATTTACTTTTAAAGTACGAAATTTCTCTGAGTGTATGTGCCGTACAACGAATGCTTGCGAATCTTTTCATAATCTATTTTATTTAAAATTTTATAGCACCCATCCACAGGCGGACTTAGGAGGGAGGGGGGTACGAGAGCACGGGGGCACGTGCCCCTCCCAGATGCTTAAAAATAACAAAGAAGCAACGAAGCAATCCCAAATCTGAGAACATTTTTTGCCCGTCTCGATCCTTGTGCCCCCCTCCCAGAAAAAAATTCTGGATCCACCGGTGCACCCATCCATCACTATATTTATTTTTGAACAAATTCAAGGTGATGCAAATTAACACTTATTTCAACATTAATATTATTGAGCAACCTAAGGCGAGCAATAGCGATACCATCAGAAAACAACGTTTACAACACCATATTACCTCGTATTCTACTAACGCAACGAGTAGATTAGAGTTCTTGAAAAACATTTCCCATCATTTTAATCATATTAATTAACATAAATAATAATATTTACCACCGCACAATTTTTCGTAGTATAGTATATATTGTAGTAATTACAAGAGAAATTATAGAGCAAGGTTACAAAAATTATAGTACTAAACGGTATTACTAATTAAATTATTAGCTCTTGAAAATAATATAGTTATAATTATCAATATTGAGCTATTGGAAACGAAATAAAACACAAGTTTAAAACGAGCTTTCGAAAAATGACATTTTCTTTTTCAAGTTTAATATGAATGAAAAAACAAAAAATGACAAATACAAAGCAACTATAAATTATATTGAAGAATATTGACATTTATCCGATGACTTGATCAGAATGATAATACGAAAATCCGGAAAAACAAAAAAGCGAGTGTATTAATAATTCTAATAAGTTATCGTGGATTAAGAAAAACCAATGGTGAAAAACTTAATCCCAATATTGGCAAGGGGGGTTAAATAAGGAGTGGGCTATAAATGTTGCTCAGGCCCTCTATATCTGTCTTCCTGTTCATTGAGTTCTTATCCTTCTTTATCTCAATCATCTCATGTAACATACGTTCTTTGTAGGACGGGTATTATAAACGGTATTACTTTGTAGCAAAAATGTGTATTTTCGTTGTAGGTTTTATACTTAAAAAAATTGTAAAAATTGCTACAAAATTGTAGCTAATGCTAGAAAAGGTGTAGTGGATTTTTAGGATAGGCAATTAAAAGTTTGTATTTATTGTAGTAAATATTTATTATATAAAAACAATTGAAAAATGATAAGATACCTATACTAAAAACTAACATATATATATCTATATATAGTAGATATGGTGTATTGACTTCGACTCGATTTAGACAAAGATGTGGGGCTTGTAGCTCCCTAAAGCAAAAGTCATGTCTTTATCTAAGATGAGTCCATACACCCGGTATTATACATTTCGGATATAAAATAAATCATTTTATTTTTCAAAACCTGCTTAAATGAATCATCGATAATATGATTACCATTATCGTGAGTTTCATTTCCAGTACAATTTTTATCAGAGTTTGCTATTGTAACAGCTTCTTGAGCATTTGTGTGTTCTTCTTGTACATTTGTGGGTTGTGGACTTTCTGGTGCAACAAAACTTTTTGAATTCGAGTTTTGAATATGATAAAGTAAATGTCTTTCAAAAGCAGTCCAAGAGGAAAATACTCTGAAACATTGTGGTTCTCCACAACTGTAGTTATGTTCAATTTCTTGGTGACAAATTTTGAAATGACATGTAAATGATTTTAAGGAGTTTGTGTAGAATTTACAATAATAACCTGCAGCCATTTTCAAATACAACAAAAATAATATAAAAAATAATAAACTAAATTTTTTTTTAAATAATACGAGTAATAATGAACTACTTATAATGTTCCTATTCAATCAATAATGTTCAGATTACTTATTTTGAAAGAATTAATTCTATATCTGAAATGAGAGAAGAGACGGCTACATATTTTCTGTCAAATTCAGTTTTAATACCGTACATATATTCTTGAATAAACATCCACGTTGAATCACATTCTTTTGGATATTCGGCGTTAAGTGCACGAAAAATTTTAAAACACACCTCCACTGCCTTCACGGGACTTTCTACTTTATATCTCAGATCGTTTACACAAATATAACAGCCACTAATTTTATCCAGTTCACCTATGATGACTGCACCGAGAGAAATAAATAGTTAATTCAACTGAAAGCACGTTCGCTCAACAGTTTTTCGTGGTTAAATATGGCGAATGCGGTCGCCACATTCAAATAACAATTAAAAAATTTCATTTTTAAAATGTTGAATTAATAAATATTCAAGGTTTTCTTTCAAACTGTATCATAGTTGGAATAATAGTACAACACTGTTGAACGAAAATATAACTAGGATTAATTTAAAACATTACATTTTATTTCAACATTTAAAAAATGTTATATTTGATTTAAATCACCATTGAAAAGATCATGCTCAATATTCACTGAACATGTATTTTGCGTTAAAATGTGAATCCTAATGGCTCACACATGTAAAACTAATCCGTAAAAATTGTTGAATGAAAAAACTACGAAGTTTTATTTAAAGTTATAGATTTTCAATTCAATAATTGAAAATGTTTATAGCAACTTAGGGTACCATTGAAAAGAAACTTGCTCAATATTCACTGAATATGTGTTTTATGTTAAAACAACGTTAAACATGTAAATTCAATCGTTATGGTTGGTTAAGTCAAATATCGTCTATTTCACTGTAATGGGTAAAAAATGTAAAACTAAGCAGGAAAAATGATTGACACAACATATAATAGTATAATTGCTTTAATATTTTATTATGTTAAATTAAAATTAATACAACATATACTTATTAATAACAAATAATATAAAGTATATAAAAAATAGAAATAGTAATTAATGATATAGTACCAATGGCATCTAATGGTACCTATATTATACAGTTAGTCTCAAAGGAGTGGGGCACTCCTATGTTAACAATGTTAATTTTAACTTTTCAAGACCATTTTTGACTAATAAAAATCGATTTTACAGTAAAACTTTTTAGATATTTTTTGTAGAAAATTTAATTTCATACAATTTTGTTTATATATTTTTTTCTATTTTGTGGCCTCGTTTCTTACTGACAGAGACTTAAACAAGACTCTGTAAATAAAACACAAAATATATTGTCATCTGTATCTCAGAAACGGTGCAATGAAATAAAAAAATGAATAAGAATTTTTTTATACAACTGACATTAAAAATGTCACTTTTAGTTCAAGTTACCCGGGTTAAAAATTGAATTTTATAAGGTAGCGGGTTAAAAATATTTTTAACACTAGTAAAAAAAAGCTTTTTAACACTAGTGGTAATTAGTTTATAAATTATTTATAAACAGTAACATACATATTTATTTATAATATATAATTAAAAACACATTAGAATTAGAACAATTACTGATATTAGTCCCTTAGGAAGTATATAGTTAACGAATTTCTTGCTGCCAAATAGTACAAACTGTTTTAAAAATACGCACAAGTTTTCTGACGTTTCTAAAAAACAATTTTCAATTGTCACTGCATAACGTGGCTACATCACCACGACATAGCTGATTTTTGTGAAACAATTTAAAATACTCTTAATAATTATTTTGAATTCGTTTTTAAATTAAATATAAACAGTTGTATAAAAAATATTGTACGATATACATGTTAAAAGTGATTTTATTTTGTTCGTGGGGGTTGCTCAACTCGCTCTCGCTCGTTTCGCAATATTCCCCACTAACAAAATAAAATCCTCCTTTTAACACTTATATCGTAAATAGTTATTTCTTGAAAACTGTATTCTCTACATGTATGTCTATATACATTTTTCTATTTTGTCACACCGTTTGCGAGATAGATGAAAATATTTTTTGTGTTTGACAAAGTCTTGTTGAAGTCGCTATCAGTCAGAAATAAGGCGACAAAATAGAAAAATGTATATAAACAAAATTGTAGTTAATGAAATTTGCTGCAAAAACTGTCGTAAAAGTTTTGCTGTAAAATCGATTATTATGTGTCAAAAATGGTCTTGAAAAGGTAAAATTAACATTGTCAACATAGGAGTGCCCCACTCCTTTGAGACTAACTGTACAATAATAAATATAACAATAAAGATAATAAAATTATTAAATTTAAATGTAATCATTAGATGCGCAACCGATTTTGGATCCACACCTGAATCAAAATATGTTTAAACGATGTAATAAAATTAAAATTAGGATCACAAAATGGACCAAGTATCATGGCACTGAATTACCTTTCAATTCACTAAATAAAGTACTGACACGAGGTATTTTTTTATCCCACTCAAAAATATATTTCTGTATTGGTAACCAAAGGTGCTCGGATTCTGGAGGATATTCGGCGTCTAATGTATGGAAAGCTTTAAATACAAAGTCCATATGCATTGGAGAACATCGACACCTTTATAAATGTTATTTTGAATAATAACGTAACAACCAAAAATGGTTTGTAAATGTTGTCCAACCTCCAACCACAACGATGTTCGGAAGATTAGCTTTCTTGTTAACTCTGTTTTTCATGAAAGTTTCAATGTCCCCAGGAATCTGAAAAACAAACAAATACACACTACACTACAATATAATATCACATAATGGTGTTTCCACAAATTCAACAATCAACAAACAAAAATTTTAAAAATTTCCTTAAAAAATGTTTTTTATTGAAAATCAAGATACGAATATTACCTTTAAGTGATTATTGATTAATTATGCTTTCACAGCATTCGATAGAAGTTGGTTTCCAAAATCTTTGTTCACGTCCTTCCACAAGGCCACTTGAAGGGAAAAGAGTCAGTAAAGTTATTTCTATGCTCTTTTTACCATCTAAATAGGACATAATTTTAAAACTTTTCATATAAAATAATAATATAAATAGGTTTTAATTTTTTAATTTAATTTAATTTATAATATTATGTACACTTACTTTCTGAAAAATTATTGTCGTTCGATAACAGCAAACTTAAATTTGTTTTTTTTAATTTTTGGAGTTTCTTAAAAAAGCTATCCCACTTGCTAAATAGAAAGTTTTCGCATTCCATAAATTTTTTCCGGGAATCCAAATTAATCTATAACAAAAAAATTGCAGTTATGTTTCAAAAGACAAAACTGATAAATTTAAAGTAAGTATACCTATGCATTTTTATGCATGCAATTAAATGCAATCTTATAAAACTGCATTTTCCATGTTCGCGGGGGAGTTTGCTGAATTTGCTGATTTAAACTGCAATCTACAAGCCATTTTTAAATTTATGTAATGTTTTATTCAAACAATTGAAGTATTATTTTAATTACACAGTCTTCAACTAATAAAGTACAATTTATTCAGTTAACATTTATACACTGTTGATTGAATATAGAGTACTTTCATGGCAATTAAAATGATCATCAAACCTAACTAGATTTTATTTTGTTACTATATAATAACCATGCCAGTTCAAAACGCAAAATTGTTGTCACAATCTCAAATTTACCTATTCCTTCTAAGAAGGAAAATGTTACCAGAATTATTATTACATATTGCTTTATTTTCAACATTTTTATCGTTTGATTGAAAGTAAAAAGCTTTAAAATTTAAAATAGTTTGATTCAACCTTTTTTAAGCGGTTGTAACAAAGAGCTTAGTGGTATTTCAATCTGTCATTTATTCACTTAATGTGTAAATATTTAACCATGCAAAAACTGTTGTATTAACCATGTCAGTTTTCTCGGTGTGGAAGTGGTTGAGTTGTCAGCCTATATTTTGAATAGTTCTGTTCACGTATCGACAGTGTTGGTTCTAAATCATTTATATTCTGAAATTTTAATAGTCAGTAAACGATTACAAAGATAATTTAATTTACCTTTAAATGAAGTAAAAATCCACTTTGAACTTCTGGTTCAGATGGTCTCCAATGTTTTTCAGGTACTTGACATATTATATTTACAACATTAAACATTAACGGCAAAATGATCAAAGCTATTAAATCATCTAAAACAACATAATAATATTATTACATAGATACAATTCCCATATAGCTAACTAAAATGTTATTACCTGGTTTATCATTCAACTCCTATAATATTTTATTTATATAATTATCGTTTTTTTTTGCTAAAGTCAAAATTATACTGCTAATTGTCGACCACTTAGCAAATAAAATGTTTTCCTTATTTGTGTATGTATTGTCAAAGTCTAAAGTCAATAATGTGTATCCTAAGGGATGAGATAATCCTGGAAACAAAGTGAAGTAAGATGCTATATTTGTCGTAGAGAGTTGAGATGTTCTGTACGATTTTGTTATTGTCCACTTTTCTACTACTTCATTAAATGTGGCCGAGTTATACTTCAACCATTCTATTTCATTATCTACAAAAAATAGAACACAAACAATCAAATTATAAATTTAAACATGCAAAGCGAAATAAAAGCTATTCAGGCTATTAAAGAACTTATGTAGATAGTAATAATTCTGTGGTCTCTGGGTAAAACGACATAAGTCACTTTTTGGCGATTTTGGATTTATTGCACCATCAGATGCAGAAAGTTGAGCTCAATGTTTTGGTAAAATTACGAAGTTATTCAGCCAATGAATAACGAGATATTGAAACGTGCAAAAAAAAATTAATACAGAGTTGTTAATGGGACATGTGGTTACAAATGTGGCCATATCTCAAAACAACATTACAAGCCCCGTAATGTTTGTGACAAGCTGTGAATAATCCTCGATTGTGGCATAATCATAATTATTAACATACTAGGTGCGCCATCTTATAAGGAATCTATAGAACTGATAATTTTTAATTTACCCACGGTTTAAAGGAATCTATAACATTTTTTAGATTGTGACAAGTTATCCATAAATATATAATCTCGAAATCAGTGTAAACGTATTGCCATAATTATTGTAATACCTGAAATGTGTAAAAATGTAACGTCATAAATATTATACTATAAACAAAGGTGTAAGTGCAATGTTGCCAAGTTTCAGTTTAATAATTTTATTATTAATTATCGTTTTATATTTGTGTAGTATAAAACTTTGTAGGCTAATTTTTGTGAATCAGTAATTAGAGGTTGAAAAAAGTGTAGTTACTCTCAATTAACGTAATTTTATTTAAAAAAATAAAATTTAAAGACGAAAATTTAAAGGTTTAAAAAAAACGCAGCTGCGTAGGGTGCGTGTTCTCGGGGGGCGAAAAAATTGTTAAGACGAAACGAAAAAATAGTCATGACAAAAATATCCAACTTCTATTTGCTACCCAGTTAATAAATAAAATCTTTTTCTTACATGGCGAAGTATAACAAGTTGCCTACTATTTGTAAAGCTACACATTAGTTTTATTTTTAACCACCAAGCATTGTATAGATATCGGCGTAACTAATTATTATTTATTATAGTTTATTTATTAGGTGAATTATTACAAAACAATATCATGAATTGATAATTTTTGACAATCAAGTTTTTAATTTAAGTATGAAGAATATTGATAGTTCATTTAGTCACTATTTCGAGTTTGAAGAAGTAGTCGCAACCGAAAGACCATGCTACTGAAGAATCCATGCGACAAGTATTATTTTATTGATAAATTGTGTAGGGAATGAAAAAAGAAGTTTAACCAATACGACATTGTTCTTTCAGAAAAACGCTAAAATGTTAGTCAAGGACTATTTTGTTCAGAGTTTTTGCACCTAACTCTACAACAATATCTCTTTATTTATTTTTTTCAGTATTAAATTTTCGTTACCATTTTTATGCTTAACATCTGATGTCAGCTACGTTCAACTTCGACTGACAGGGCTGACAATTTTTCCCCCCTTAAATTTATTAGGTTTTTCTGACCCCTAAAATGAAAAGTTTTCCAACGGGAAGCGAGAACCTACTAATAAAGTTACTTAGTATAATGTAAAATGTTTAATCTATGTTTCCTACTACCTTACTTAATTTTTTTTTTAAAACCATAAGTCATAACATAAGTATCAACCAAAGCACTAAAAATCGTTAAACTTTTGCATTGTTAAAAAAATCCTTTTGTTTGGCAATATAGTTTATCTTGGAAAGATTTTATCTTCAAACGTACTACGATTTCTAAATTATTCTCTCCCCGCTCTAACATTTAATAAAAAGCGGGTAAATTTTATACTGCTTGCATGTTATTCATAATAAGAAATACATATCAACGGCCTTGGTGCAACTTTTAATAAAATGGATGTACATACATACATATATGTACATACGAAGTACATAATAATATAAAACTTTTTAAAATTTTATATAGTAATGTATCGCCGTTTTTCAAGAAAGATGGGTTTTCACTTCAGGTTCAGAACGCTTTTTTTACTTTAAATTTTTAAAGATATACAAAAATACATAGTATACTAACACTAAACCAGTTTTAAAGTAAAAATCTATTTTTTATTAGCGCACTTGCTCTTTGGAACTCCGAGCTAGTTGCGTTGAAGTAAAAACCAGTGCATTTAAAAGAAAAATTTCCCCTGTTCGAAAAAATATATTTTCTTAAAATAAATAGGTAATTATAGTGTGATAAAAGTATTTTAACTTAACCCCTCATAATTATTAGAAATAAATCTTAATGCTAGTATCTTAAATGTTAAAAATTAATAAACACAAAGTTGTAATTTATTTAAAAAAAGAGGGAATTTCTATTAAACAATTAAATTTTATAATTAAAAATTCACTAAACTAGGCGGCAAAATTTAATCTTTTTTTAGGCAATCTTGGAAAGATTTTATCTTTAAACGTACTGCAACTTCAAAATTATTACCTCCCCGCTCACATCTAAAGGCGCGTAAATTTTATACTGTCTGCATATTTTTCATAATAAAAAATATAAACGGCCTTGATGATGCGACAAAAAGACAAATTGCCGCATGGTTATAAATATTTTTTTAGCTCTTAGGCGCCAAATAGACGTGCAACTTGGTTACCAACCAGAGGTGACAACCTGTTATCTTTATTCATAAAGAAATGATAATTTTTTACGCTGCTTTATAATTCGTTGGAAAAAATCCAAAATTTCGGCAGGCTCTTCAGCACACGTGACCGCAAAGTTCAAATTTCCAAATTAATACATTTTTAGAATTTTAATTTTAATGATTTGGATTTTTTGTGAGCGGAGCCAGATGTTGGCAACCGAGATTCTAAAAATTTTATTAATTTAGAACTTTTCAAACTGCTGTATTTTGCGGTCACGTGTGCGAAAGAGCTTGCCGAAATTAAAAAAAAATTTTTCCAACGAATTATAAAGCAGCGTAAAAAATTGTCATTTCTTTATCAATAAAGACAGGTTGTCAACTCAGGTTGGCAACCAAGCTGCACGTCTATTTGGCGTTTTAGGCAAAAACAATAAATACGAAAAAATGTAAATTGCAAGGTAATTTTAGCCAAAAAAAAACGTATAAATTTTGATTACTTGGGTACTTATCAATATTTTGTCACATTAACAGCCAAAGCGCCGCCCCGAATCACGTCCGGGTTGTCCGCCCCCTAAAACGGGCCCTGCGTACATAAATAGTACATAATAATTTAAAACTTTTATAAATAAATTTATTATAAACTTTATTTACATACATTTTAAAACATTTGTAGAAATATTAAATGTCCACTTGTAGAAAGCTGCTTAGGATCTACTAAAATAACTTGTACTGTTTTTAAAAAAGTTGTTCATTATAACAATTTATTGAATTTGTTTTAACTTTTTACTTTTACAATTTTTGCGAAGAAGAAAGAAAGGAAACTAAGATTTTTAAGAATTACTTTCAAGCCGTTTACCGAGAAAGTTTTTACTTCAGCTTCAGAACGCAAGTATGCAAAGATACTTGATATAGTTTTTTAACTTAAATTTTAACTTATTTAAAAATGAATATAATCCAGTTTCATAATAAAAATCCATTTATTAGCTTTCACTATAACTCCGAGCTAGTTACGTTAATGTCTGTACTGTCTATAAATACCGGACGCAAGGACCTAACTCGAGTTACTTACAATATTAATCCTTTTTTTTACTAAACGATTAAGGTTAAGTAAAATTTAGGTACCTACTAAACATTTTCTGAAGAACCTTCAACCCTTACCAAAGCACTACAATTTGTTTAATTTTTCGCCTTGTTAATAAAAAAATAGTTATTTACTGATTGCTAAGCATTCCTTCCCCGCTCCACATCTGATAAAAAACGTGTAAACTTTATAGTGCAATTTTAAACGGCCTTGATAATTCTAAATGTTTTTCAAATAGAAGATATAAAGTAGTAGCTAGAGACGAATTAACAAAATTTCTAATTTTGGTTACAATTTATAATATCTGTGTCCTCTTATATAATTTGAACAGCTAATATCTACGTAACTAAAAATTTTCAGAATTAATATAAAGCCGATTTCAAAGAAAGATGTTATTTTGCATCAAGTCTCTAACGCAAGTAGTATATAAAATTATTTTATGTTTTCATATTCAGTTTCAAAGTAAAAATCGATTGTTAGCTCACTCTTGTTCTTTGGTACTCCGAGCTAGTTGCGTTTAAGTAATTAGTAATTACCGTATCCATCTAGATACAGGATGCGAGGACCTACTCAAGTTAGGGGACGTCCATTAATTACGTGAGGCGTTTAGGGGGGGGGGGGTCGAGCCGAATTTCACCAAATCTCACGTGGGGGAGTGGGGGGGCTCGGCAAATATCACGTAATTTTTTTCAAAACGCTAGCTAACACTTTAATACAAGGTCAAATCGAGTTCGGTTTTCCGGCAATAAATCAAACTTCCAACAGTCTATATAATCATATTATAAAACAGGGAAGGGCGGACTGTGAATTTTGCAAACCGCTAGCTAACACTTTAATTCAAGATCAAATCGAGTTCGGTTTTCCGGCAATAGATCAAACTTCCAACAGTCTAAATAATTATATTATAAAACAGGGAGGGGGGGACTGTGATTTTAGCAAAACGCTAGCTAACACTTTAATTCAAGGTCAAATCGAGTTCGGATTTTCGGCAATAAATCAAACTACCAAAGCTCTAAATAATCATATTATATAACAGGGGGGGGCTGTGATTTTTGCAAAACGCTAGCTAACACTTTAATACAAGGTCAAATCAAGTTCGGATTTTCGGCAGTAAATCAAACTTCCAACAGTCTAAATAATCATATTATAAAACAGGGGGGGGGACTGTGATTTTTGCAAAACGCTAGCTAATACTTTAATTCAAGGTCAAATCGAGTTCGGTTTTCCGGCAATAGATCAAACTTCTAACAGTCTAAATAATCATATTATAAAACAGGGAGGGGGGACTGTGATTTTAGCAAAAAGGTAGCTTACACTTTAATTCAAGGTCAAAACGAGTTCGGATTTTCGGCAATAAATCAAACTACCAAAGCTCCAAATAATCATATTATATAACAGGGGGGGGGGGGCGGCTGTGATTTTTGCAAAACGCTAGCTAACACTTTAATTCAAGGTCAAATCGAGTTCGGTTTTCCGGCAATAGATCAAACTTCAAACAGTCTAAATAATCATATTATAAAACAGGGGGGGGGGACTGTGATTTTTGCAAAACGCTAGGTAACAATTTAATGCAAGGTCAATACATCAATAGCACAATAGTCACATCAGTAAATTTTTGTGTCCTGGTTAGTGACGACAGTTAACCAAAACCAAAAAAAAAGGTTCCAAAACCAGTACTGTCCTGGTAAAATCAGTACAAATGGTCACCTTACTCATAATATAAGAAATATAAACGGCCTTGATAATGCAATTTTTAATAAAATGTATTATAATGTAAAACTATTCAAAATTTATGGGCGAAATAAAAACTATCCCAAAAGATTTTCATGTAGGTAGCATATAACTGAAAACGAATTTCCAAAATTGTTAATTTTGTTTAAATGTTTAAACATTTGAGGAAATATTAAGAACCAAACTACAGCGTAATGCGTTGAAAATTACGCTCCTGTAGTTTGCTCCATTTAAACGTGTGGTTTTCAATAGGGCGGACGATACGCGACGATAAATACGCGACGGAAACAACGCTAGTGTAGTTTGGCTCTTAATTAGACGCGTATTACGCAAGTTGCGCCCTTATCCTCGACTTTACAGTTGACTATTTTTTTTAATAGAATAATTTATAAAGAAAAGGAAGCTGTCTCCTGAAATTTTGCACCACAAGCCCGGGCTTTATGGGCTTATGCGATAATACGGCTCTGCAGTTAAATATCTAACTAAAATTTTTCTAAAATAATATAAAACCGTTTTCAAAGATAGGTGATTTTTACTACAAGTCCAGAATAAGAACTAGAAATCCGTATTAAAGTATTAAAAATCGTTTAATTTTTTCGCGTTGTTAATAAAAATTTAAATATTTAAACATACATACATATTATGTATGCTATCTTTGTAAGAATGTAAATAATCTTCAAACGACTGCAATTAAGCATACCCTCCCACGCTTTACATCTAAAAAAAGACGCGTAAATTTAATAGTGTCAACAACTTTATAAGAACTATAAACGGCCTTGATAATGCAATTTATAATAAGATTTCTAATAATGTACCTATAATTTAAAACTTATCAAACTTTATAAGTGGAATTGTTTTAAAACTAAATAATGAAATTTTTGCCCATATTGGAAATCTGTTATTTGCTTAAAGATGTAGGTGTGGTAACCGGGTAACCCCCAAAAAGTAGTAAGATTCATCTTCCGGGAGCAAACTAGGACAGCGGTGGCAAACGGCGTGCCTTCAAATGAACTTTTTTCTTGTAAATCACTAAATGTATTCAATTTTATAACATACAAAAAAAATTTTTTTTCAAAAAGTTTTTGATAAAATAATGATGCCCTATGCTTTTTGTAAAAATATAAACAAATACAATACATTATTACGGTGCATAGCGTAAAAATTAAAAAGAAGCAAAAAAAAAACTTTCTTTCAGGTGACTTGAACCTATGAGCTTCGTATTGCGAGTTCCACATCTTGGCGCTGCGCTAGCTACTAGTTGGAAATTCATAACGTAAAACACTTATGTAGTACATAAAGTAAGACCTAAAAAAATTTTATTTTCTAAACGCTTGGCCATCTGGAGCTACAATTTATATCACTTGCAATTCTAGTCAAGTCCTCCATACCTATAAATTTGGACGAAATCGGTGATGTTGAGTAGGGGTCCCCTCCTTGTTAATACTAGTAGTAATAATTAAATAATAATTTTAACATTTTAGCAAGTCATGGCATTTCCATTTTATTTAGGGTTTTTTAGTATAATTCGAAGATAAGGGTATACTTTAATATGCAGTTTATATAACATTGTTTTACTTTATTATTTTTATATCTAACCAAAAATTGAAATAACAGAAATCTCAAACCGAGTAATACAAGTTAGTAAGGGGTTAATAGTTTATAATAATTATGACTGCAACCCATCTAACATATCGAGAATATCTGGCAACACTGTAATGATAAGCAGAGGGCGCCACATGAAGGCATTAGTTTAAGTTGCCATAAATATTATAGTGTGTGGTACGGGAAATAAGCTCTATTGTGGCAAATTTCACATAAAATAGAATATTCCTTCGAATTTTTAATCTACGTAGAAACAAGGATGCACATATAATGCCTATATTAAATACAAACGAATTATTGTCAATTGTGGCGAATTATTCAAATAAGTGTCGAGATATTTTAATTTAAAATTGTGGCATCGAGTGTATAGCGCCACAATTTTTGAACTCGCCACAGTACAGGCCTATGCACACACAAATTGCCACAAATATAGTGCAACATACACATCATGTTTGAACTCAAGTCGTTTTACCCAGAGACCACAGAATTATCAAAATCTTAGCATCACAAACAGATAAAAGTCTCCATCCAGTACTAATTACATAAATATGTATAGTGGTTTCGACTTTTGCAGTTCGTTTTGCTTTGACAATTTGGATAAAATATAGGTAGGTACCCACTAGATAGAGTATATAGGTGAAAATAATAAAATAAACTACTTACCTATATTTTCGGTTGAAGTTGAAGGCAATGACAGATTTTTACTAGCTTTATTTTGACTTTGTATGAGACCTAGGCGTTTCAACTTGTTCTTAAAGTAACAATAAGTGGACCACAATTTTCCCCTGGCAGCTCTTGGTTGACCACCTTTATTTCTGCAGTATGGTACGTAATAAATTTCGGCTGGCTCATAGACAAAAATGTCATTAATTTGTTTAGCTATTTCTTGGAATCGTGTAGTTGTAATTCTAAAAAATAATAAATACTTAGTCACAATCGAGTATTATTTACTGAATTAAATACCTTTTATCAAAATCGCTTTTCAGTTCGTGTTTTATTAGAAGTTCGCATAATTTTGACCTTAAAAATTTTTTATTCTCTCCATAGCTAGCTATTATGGTTTTTCCTTCGTCACAACTTTCAAGTAATTCTCTAATTGGCTAAAAGCAAAAAGTAATAACTAGCGGTCTAATGAAGTACCTATGTAATTATTAAATATTTACATTTTGATGTATACTTAAAATGTAAGGTTCTCCTACAGTAGTTTTTTGGGAATAATAAATAATGTTCTCGCCTAATACAAAAAGAAAAAGAATTATATTAAAATTGTGTTAAGAATTCTGTTACATATCATCAGTAGAAATATTAGGCAAATTGCTCACATCTATACTTATGTTTTTATTTAGATCAGATATAGATGATCGCTGAAAAGATTCTGCCGATGCTTGCGAAGGAGTTTTTGAATCTTGAGGTAGTATTATTAATTCTGAATTAGAAGCCTACAATGAAAATTGATGTAGTATGTAATTACGAAAGTTAAGTACACCTCCTCACCCTAATAAATGTGTCGAATTTGTTTAAAAATTTTCTGCGTAGCCCAATTGTGGGAATTAAATCTCTAATATCGTTCTCGTTTAGTAAAAGAAAAGCCTCTTCATCAATTTGATTTACTGTGTTAATTTACTGTGTTAAATATATAAAATAAACATATCGATGCATACTGTATTACTAGATCAATTTATTTAGGACCGACTGAAACTTCGTTTTTCAGTTTCAAAGATAACCTTGGGAGGCTCCTCCAATTAAAGTGAGAAAATGAGTGGGTGGAATTCGCAAAACACGAATAATGAGCTAATGCAACTATGACAAATTGGCCCAAAAAAAAATCATAGCAAATTATTTTCAAGCTTCGAAGTGCTACTTTGTTAAAATGAAAAATTTTAAATTAATAAAAATAAAAACATAAAAAACGTCCAAACATACACATGAGATCAGGGGGTCCATCTCTAAAAAAATTGCTTTTGGTAATAGTATAAGAAACATTAGTGCGATTAACCCTTAATCGATCATATCCACGGTACATAAATCATATCTAATCATAATACAAAATTCGAAAATACAAAGAATTTTTTTTTGAACGCACAAACAATTGTAACGATTGACCAAGAGTTCTATGTGCTGCCAACAAAAGTGGGCATACACTAATTTCAAAGAAATATACAGTTAATTATTGGATGAAAACTCAAGTGTACGTGTAAATAGCCAAATAGGTGCTTTTTGAAAAATCGGTTTATATTTAGTAATGTAAGACAAATTTCTAAATAATTTTAGCGTACACTACTAACTAGTCCAATAAAGTTTGTAGAAATTAATTGTGAAAAAATAGAATTAAAAATACATATTATTATCACGAGATTTCTAAGTGTATGTTCACTTTTTTAGTTAGGTATAACTTATAAATTATAAACGATAAAAACATGCATTATTTAATTAAATTATAATATATTGCGATGAAACACGTAGAGATGATGAAGGATGACAGAAAAATGAGATAAATAGTTAAGTTTGCGACGAGATCCTAACGAGGAAGGTCGTTAATTTTTGAGTTAGTGATTGAACCCCAAAGAGGGAAAATCATGCAGAGTTAATAATCAAAGTTAATAACCAAAGTTAATAACCAAGAAAATTAAAATATAAAATATTTCGATCAAGAATAAATAATTTAAATTTTTTGGACGAGAACCAGTGTCTCATAAATCAGAAACAACTATACAATAGATACCTGGATAGAAAGTTTATTTTGAAATTGGAAGGGACAGTTGTCTTTAACGTGAGAGAACAGAAGAGGTGCCCACAACCCATTTAAAACCAGAAGAAAGGCAGAAGACCAGGTTTGCATAACAATAACTTTTTAAAAGAGCTCGCGGTTTATGCGTAATTTTTAATATTTAAAAACCAAAAATTTAAATTTGTAAATCAATTGTTTTATTTAACTAAAATAAAATTTATATTCATTCATAAGTAGGATATTTTTTTTGAATTAAACAAATTGAATCACATCCATTCTATAATTTACTATCATACTTTACGGAGCTCAAAATAAAGACGTACACACGAATTTAAGGTTCTTCATCGAGTCGTGGCAATATTATCATTTAGTATAATTATTATGTACCTACTTGCAAAAGCTTCCTTAAGACCTTCCAAATTCCACTCCACTAATTTATTGGTTACATATTCATCCATTTTAAATAAAATAGAACAACAATCACAACCTAAAGCCGACTAATTATGCCAGAGAATAGACAATAAAGACGTTACATAAAATGATAAGTTAGCTGGACGATACACCTACGCGTCTATACATACAAAGTTATTATTGTGTTCCCTCGCTTTTGCATTTTTGCAAAATTTGATAAAGTAATACGATGTGTAGGATTATGTAACACATCTTACTTGAGGGATGTACTACAAATTTTGTATTACAGTAGAAACTCCATCATTCGATACTCCCATATTGGACAATTCCGAGAATTTCTCATGCTAATGGACATGTAATTATGAGCTTATGACGCACAAGTGGTGAGCTTATCAAAATCAACGACTGGATTTCAGCACGTGGGCAGACAGATTGATTACCTACATTATAATGCTTACATGAAAATAGCAATGTAACGTAAAATAAAGGGTAATTTAAATTTTAAAAAGATGTTATTCGAAATTAATAAAACTAAAATATTTACATTCTAATCGTATAATATAGTTATGTTATTTTCGTAATGCGTATCATCACAATTTTGTCATTTAATTTATAAAATTTATTCGTAAAATATAAAATTATTTTAAAGTTTATATTACCTATGCAAGTATCTAATAAAATTTTTGCAAAATAATTCTTTTACAAAATTTGTATATTTAAATTACACCTTCAAGTTTGCTGGGTAAAGCGCGGGTCACATTAAGTTTCTTACCAGCGCTGGTAAGAAGCGGCTGGTAAGAAGCACCAGCAAGCAGCAGCGGCCAACTCGGTCAAACAAAATGCGGGTCACATTAGGCTTCTTACCAGCAGCTTCTTACCAGCGCCAGCGGCTGGTAAGAAGCCGTCGATCAGCTCAATGTGATCACACAATTTGCGTCTGGCGTTTAGAAGCCGGCGAGTATTTATCAGCGCTGGCGAAGTTGGGCATGTTCAACTTTGGTAGCTGGAAGCGGCGACTTAAGATCACGTGACCGCTGGCACCAGCCGGCAGCGCAATCTGACCACTATCACTTCTAATCAGCAGCGAGTAATTCTAATTACATTCTACAGGTAGTTTTTTGTAAAAAGGTTATTAAAAATTTTTTTAAATTAGTAGTAATGTCCGAGGCCAAGTGGACTGCGAAGGAAATTATTTCTTTTTTAGACATTTTTCAAAATTATCCGTGTTTGTGGGACGTTAGTTCTAAAGATTACTTAAACCGAAATTTAAAAGATGTCTCAATTAACAAATTATTTAGACTGTTAAAAATTTCAGAAATACCCAGTTCCTTCGATTCAATAAAAAAAAAATAAAAGTTTACGAGATGCCTACCGCAAAGAACTACAAAAGGTACAAAAAACCAAACTGGCGACTGGCGAATAGCAGCATAGCCAGCGGCCACGTAATCTTTAGTCGCCGCTTCTAGTTTCCAAAGTTGAACATGTCCAACTTCGCCAGCGCTGTTAAATACTCTCCGGCTTCTAAACGCCAGCGGCAAATTGTGTGGTCACATTGAGCTGATCGACGGCTTCTTACCAGTCGCTGGTAAGAAGCTGCTGGTAAGAAGCCTAATGTGACCCGCATTTTGTTTGACCGAGTTGGCCGCCGCTGCTTGCTGGTGCTTCTTACCAGCGCTGGTAAGAAGCCTAATGTGACCCGCGCTTAAGGCATAGTGGAAATAAATTCTTATCGTAATTAAGAATAACATGATATGTTTATATCATATAAAGATATTAATTTCAATTCCCTATTCGACAAATTCTATGTTTGGACAGGAAAAAGGGTCCCGTTTAAGTCGAACTATGGAGTTTCTACTGTATATAAAACATTATAATGTGTAGTAAAAATTATGATTTTTTGTTTTGAAGTTTTAGAAAGTCAAATAATTTTAAACTACAAAAACTGTATAAAAAATTGCATAACTAATGCTATACAAAAAATAATACATTGTGGTGGTTTTGTAACAAAATTTGTCACAATAACATCAATACAATATATATAAAATTTCTGGCATAACGTTTGTAAATTCTTCTCATATTTAGCGTAAATAGTTCCACATTTATATAATTTTTTCTACAAATTTTTTATTACAAAATTGTGTTAGTTCATTTTTCTCAGTGTTAAAACGGGAATTTCCAAATTTTTTCTATCGAGAGCCTTTAAGTGATTAGGGTAGTGGTAAATAACTTCGGTAAAATTTGTAAAGAGTATTGTATAAAGAATATTACGTTTACAAAGATCTTAAATTAATACTTTCTTTGAATCTTAAAACTGGAATTTCCAAATTTTTACTATCGAGAGCTTTTAATGGCTGGTTTTTCAATTGTGGTTTAAACTATAAAATCAGAGTTTAAAGTTTCATATTGATATCTGACCAATCAGGTAGTCAAAAACGTAGGTTAATCCTTGAACTTGGTGTAACTCACAATTAAAAATCTCGACCCAAGTGCTTAGGGTAGCTAGTGGTAAATTGAATAATATTTATGTAAATCTTACACAGAGGAAAAAAAATGGTTTAGAGAAGTGTAATATACTTCAGTTAACTCTATGAAACGGTTATATATACGTGATCATATCGTACGGTCCTAGTAAGTAAATAAAATACTTGTAAATTCAAGCATAGGGTTACTTCAGTTAAGTAGATAGAGTAGAAACAACACATAACGTAGTTGACATTCAAGTAAATTTCAGAGTTACATCTAGAAATGAATCGAGTTCTTACGAATATTTACGAATTCAACCCAATATAAGAATTACTTTTTTGAAAAATATCCGTTCTTAAATCAACATTTGAAATTAATCGATTCAAGTAAATAATATTTCGATTAACATAATTTGAGAGTGAAATTAAATAAGATATTACTTAAAGTAAATTTTTCTAATAATTGAATTAACTTAATTTGGGATTAAATTAAATTCTACACTTTCTTCATATATTATTTTATTTTATGAACTGGTTTCGACTGTTCGTCTTTTTCAACATGTTCCGTCAATTAATACATTGATGTATTAAAATGTATTAATTGACGGAACATGTTGAAAAAGACGAACAATCAAACTTAGTTCCTAAAATAAAATAATAATCAATGAAAGTGTAGAATTTAATATAAGTTGGGATTAATTTGAGGAAGGTATTACAGTACAGCCTCGTTATTCCGGACAGATATAGTTTTGAGTTTGTTCGGATAACCGAGTTTTCCGGATTAACGAGATTTTTTTTTACTTATTTTATTGATTAAAAACCGTTAATACGTATGTATTATTCAATTATTTTATTTTATATAGTTTACATTAATAAAACTAAACTAAACAAAATTAACAAACAATAAAAAAGTCAAAATAAAACTAAAAAAAAAAACCAATAGGTACATTTATATGTTGTGGCAATAATTTTATACAATCAGTTGGATACTGGGGTACTCGGTACTACTAAGTGCGTATAGCCTAAACCTACAAATGCACACTTACTCTCAAAAAGTTTTCAGTTTTTGAAACCGGGAGGGTCTGGGGGGTGTTCTGAACAAAGCTGAATTTACAGTTGTCGTCTTTGAATAGCAGTTTACAAATCTGAATTGCAGTTGACAATTTTTAAATATATCAGTTGACAAATCTATATTAAAGTTGACGATGTTTGATTGCCTAGGTTGTGCGGCCTGAAGGCAGCACTGATCCATCTCTCCACGTGGGCGTTTAAGGAAGGAGAAGATCAAGGAGTCTCGGTAAATATCATGTAATTAAAAAAAACAAATTTTACGATATCGCACCAGGGGGAGAGGGGGTCGAAAAATCGCCTCACGTAATTAATGGCCCCCCCCCTATTTATTTAACTTTACCAATTAAATCAAAGAAAATATGAATGAAATCACAATTCGTGACATCTCGTTTAGCGTTTTCTTCTTTTTATTCAAAATTTAATATTTTATAGAAAATTCAATTAAAAACGCTCAATTTTAGAGCCTTCTGAATTTTGGCGCAGGGTCGTGCGGCCCTGAATGATGTCATAGTTTAATCTTATAAAAGAGTACTGATGAATTGCATTAATTTGAAATTGCAACTAGAAATTCGTCCGGATTGCAGAGATAAAAAATATAAAATGTCCGAAGAGCCGGAATGTCCGGATTACTGGAGTGTCCAGAATAAAGTGTGTCCAGCGAGGCTGTACAAAAAAAAAAAATTAAAAAAAACAATTGAAACTCATTGAATTATAAATATCTATTGTTATGTTATTTTCCCCTTGGTTTCAAATTTAAAATTTTCCAAAAATAAATCAATAAATTTTCAATGTAAAATAAAGGGAACGCAAAACACCATTGATAAATCGACCCAGGTGCGCCACTATCAAATCCACACCTCGCTGCCTTCAATTTAACTTCAACTTCACAATTTTTACGAAATAATTATTTATACTTTCCAATATTTTTAATCTTTTCAATATCTCTTCAATTCAAAATCAACCGATTTATTTGTAAAATTATAAAACTTTAAACAAATTTTAATCAAATTTATTACACAAAACTATTCTCAACCGCTCATGGCGGCCTTAACGGCAAAAAGCCTGGTTTCCACCACCCATTGCTGCCACTACCATTCTTTGGCGGGAAAACCAGCAAATACAAAATACAATTTTTACAAAATAAATACAAAATTCCAATGAAGGATTTTGGAACATGACACTATATTTGAAAATTTCTATTTTAATATTTTTAACGGATGTTCTCACCATCAGAATATATAACGTTGAACAGGTTGATTGTTTCTCCAGAATCCTGAAATAATTTACATATAATAATACAAAAATAATCAAACAATATTATTTCGATTAACCTTACTATAAATAATTATTATTCCATCAATAAGCAAATTGCTTCCAATGTTGTTTATTTAATAATGTCAGCCTCACTTAAATAAATTGCACTTTTAGAATTTGTAAATAATTACAGTAGAATCCGCTTAATGTGATCACTTTGGGCCAAGAACATTTTGATAACATTAACCGACTGATAACAATAAGCAAATTTTAGAAAAGAACGAATTTTAGAAGAATTAGGTTTTAGCAAGAATAAACTAAACTTAAATTAAAATACATAAAGCAAAGTACACATTTAGCAAAATAAAAATATAAACACGCCATGAAACGGGAAACTTCATTAGTTTTTGTATAGAAATTACAAAGAGTGACGTTTTTTGTAAAGATATATAGAATTTCAATAATAAATTAGGAAAAGATACTTAGAAAAAGAGATTATTGTGTAGGAAATTCCTAGAAAGTGATAATAATAAGCGGCTTTTTGATCACATTATCCGGGTGTTTTTGTATGTAAACTAATTAAAGCGGCCGGTTCCCAGTCAAAATGATCACAATAACCGACTGATAACATTATCCGTGATCATATTAAGCGGATTCTACTGTATAATACAAATACATTGTCAGATTATGAAATTGCAGGTTAGATGTTTTTTTAAATAATTAAAAGTTACAAATTTAAAAATTATAGTTAATGCGGTATTATCATCGTAAAAAATTCTACTTCGACTTCGAGCAACATTGAAAATGCAAATTTTTAAGCAACTAGAAAAGTACACTAAACTAAACAAGCCCATTTTAAAAGGTTATTTGTACTTCTTGTAATAATTATTATTGTAAAGATAACTATAATAGAGCACAAGAAAGCAAAATTAGGATTTTTAAACTGATTAATTTACATTAATTTTAACTATATACTTAATAAGTTAAGCCGCGCCGAAACTGTAAGTATGTAGGTACCTACCTTTGACGATTCCACCAAAAGGATGTAAATTCCAAGTTTATAATAACTCTAGTATGACAAGTGCACAAAGAGTTCACAAATTATTAACACACCAAAATTGAAGAAAACTTCTCTTTGCAAATTATAAGGTGTAATGGCGTAATGGTTGATGTTTGTCTATATTCGCCGCCACAAATATGAGCCCATATAGAAGTTAAAAATAGCACAATGCAACCATATTATTATTCCTTTTAATTCTACGTAGAGTTGACTTGAAAATAATGACGATACTCAAGAATTAAGGTTGTTAAGAAGGAAAATGAAAATAATGAGAAGTTCTTGAAAATTTTACAGTACATTATTTGCGTAATAAAAAAAATTCTGGCAAAGTTTGAACTTAATCTTGTTCTTAGTTATCGATATAAAAAATGTTCACATTAATTTAAAGGTCATTAAATCGACAATCAGAAATACCAGCATTTCCAAAAATTGCCAAAATATTTATGAAAGTCTTATAAATAAGTATACCAAATTTCAAAAAAGTCATGTTTTTAGTTTCTGAGAAAATTAAATTATTATTCTAAAAAGTAGTTCAAAGGCTATCAAGATTTTCGATAAATATACTGTCATGTTATTTTACATTTTTGTTTATTTTGTTGGAAAGATTTTGGTGGTTTTGAAACTAATTGAAGCTGAAGCCTGACATCACTGTAATTAAAAAAAAAAATTTGTAAAAAGCTTTGGGTGTTTTGTTCCTTAATTTTTTTAAATTTCCAAATGTGAGCAATATTTTTAAATTTCACATATCTATAAGAACCATTTTTTTTAGAATTATAACTCTTAGGTTTATGTAATTAAATTGATATTTTTAAAACAGTATTTTGCCGCTAAATATTTAAAAGTGCAGTGATAAAGGGCAGTGTAAAGGTTGGCACCAGGAAGATAAGAGCGTGCGAGGCCTAATAAGAAAGATGGTGGATGGAGAATAAAAATTAAAATTTTAAAAGTTGGCTTTTATAATACTGTACAAAGAATAGAAGTATATTTTCTTCAGATTCATTTTTTTGATTGTAAACGGACTGTGCTGGAAATGCTGGAATTTGGATGTTAGCAAAACAGATGAACTGGGTGAAGGATTGAAGTAAATTCGTTGATGATCATTCCATATCAAATGACCGTATCAGTCATTATTCTGGAGCCACGATTGTTTGGATATCCTATATTAAAGTTACTACCAATAAGTTGGATAAAGTAAAACCAAAGGGGATCACATTACGCTGCGAAAATTCAGGTGATAGACTGCATGTATTATTAAATTAAAGTGAGTACATCATTTTCTTATAAACTACCAACGGCAAAATTACACATCTAATAAACAATAGTGGGTAGATTCGTAGATTACATCTAATTATATTGATTTTTTTTAAAACGTGTAAATTATACATAAAATTTGTAAATTCATTGCTTTCAGTATTAATAAAGTTTAGAAGACTGAAAAAATTGTCAATTTAAATAAAGCTATATTAATACTAAATTATAGTTTGTTATGGTTCTTTGGTCAAATTGTGACGCACAAAATTAGATTTGTGAAATTAAAATTTTTGATATTTATCTAATCACTTTTATTTATAAAAATAAAACAAAACTCGAAGGAAAAGCACCCGGAGTTTTGACAGATAAGAGTTGCCTCCCTGATGTTAGCCGAGGCAAGTTTAATATCCTACAGAATTGAGATTTCAAAAGTTATAACTTTAAAATTCTTTAAAAGTTGATCAATTTTATATTTTTCAAAAACACAAAATTATCGGTGGGAAAATGAATGGGTTACGAAATCAGATGTTGCCATGATTTACTAAATCTTGATAGCTTTTGTACACTTTTTGGAATAATAATTTAATTTTCTCAGAAACTGAAAACATGACTTTTTCGAAATTTTGTATACTTATTTATAAGACTTTCATAAATATTTTGGCAATTTTTGGTAATGCTGACATTTCTGATTGTTGAAATAATGAACTTTAAATCAATGCAACCGTTATGTAACTTTGACATTTTTTATCTCGATAACTAAAAACAAGATTAAATTCAAACTTTGCCAGAAATTTTTTTATTACGCAAATAATGTAGTGTAAAAATTTCAAGAACTTCTCATTATTTTCATTTTCCTTCTTAACAACCATAACCGTTTGTAATGCTTAATCGAAATACATAAAATGTTTAGAACAACACCATTTCACTTAATTTTAAATTTTCCAAATGTTTAAAGCAAATAAAAGTGTTCACATTAAGTTAAATATATTTCAATTCTTAGTTCAACCTTTTTGTAGATTGAATCAACACTATATTCTAAGAAATCTTATTACTCCCAGCAAGTAATTCGTTTTATCAATGAAACTAAATAAAGAGTTCACACAAGTAAATAATGCTGAGTAAAATATAAATTTCAATTCAAGTATACTTTTTTCTGTGTGTAAATGTTTAATTAAATATGTTTGTCAATAAAGCCCTGCGAGAGCTTTGGACAATTGTCAGTGACGGAACTAGCGTGCGCAGATAATAATGTAAAATAATGCAACAAAACATTTTTTAAAGTATACATATTTACAAAATGCTTATTGAAAAGTTACAAAAAAAATATATATTTTTATAAATTTTTTTTATACACAAAATACAATTTTATTAAGAGCCTAGAAATTACTTTTGCGAGGGTGCGAAATTTTTAAGTTCCGCCACTGAAGCAGATACTCATAAAGAAATTCAAGAAAGAATTAAAATTTAAACGAAGAATTAAGTTGAAATTAACAGTTTTCATTCTGCACAATTCTGCACTGAAATTTTAATATGTACCATAATTTATGTATAAATTCAAAATTCGGCCCAAAGTAAACAATATAAAGCCCTGGGCAGTACATTAAAATCTTTTTCGAGTAAACGCACAGAAAGAAATAAATTCGAATTTTCATCTAATCTGAATTAAATCAGTTGAAATTATATAATTTATTTAAAGTTTGCTTTAATTCGATTATAGTATTTCTCTGTTTCAAATAATCAGTATAGTAAATATATCTAATTTAAAATAGATGATTTCTATTTAGTTGAATCATTTAAACTTTTGTTAAACCGTTTACAAAAAGTAACTATATCATTAAATCATAATCTTTGATTCATTTAAAAAAAATGTCTGAATATGAAAGATTTAATTTCAATGAATTAATAATGGAACTAAATGTTTCATCTATTTCTTTATTATAATATTAATTCTTTTAATATAAATCAAACAATCTAATTTAGTGAAACATCTAATCATGTTTACTATAAAATGCTGATCCATATACAATACAGAAAATGCGGTATTTAACCATTCAAAATATTTCGTATTTTGCATTAATATAATATATAGTGGCAATTAACAATATAGTGATAAATGTTCTGTGATATGGGTCATCTGTACGGGATAGGGACGTTTCGCTTCCACCGTTTAGCCCCCGCCGTTTCGCCCCCACCGTTTAGCCCCCGCCGATTCGCCCCCGGCGCTGATTCGCCCCCAGCCGTTTAGCCTCCGGCGATTCGCCCCCGTCCGTTTCCCCCCTGACCGTTATGCCCCTGACCGTTTCGCCCCCGTTTCTCCCCGTATGGGGCCATTCATAAATTACGTCACATTATAAGGAAGGTATTATAAGGAAATACGGTATTAAAAATAAAGAACATTGGGGAGAACAAGTTAGGAATAAATAAAGATATTGGTAAGTTGAGGTTAGTTTTATTTTATTTTATCGTAATTGTTTCTATTATTTTTATTCATTTAGTGTGGTGTATTAAATAGAAGTGACAAGATGAGTTTTGTATCTTCAAAGCAAGGGGGAAGAAAATTTGTTGACGAAGAAAACTATGTTTATGTTTTTTCAAAATACTCGAGCGACAAAAAACATTCAATATGGGTATATGAAAAAAGTAAAGAATGTAATGGTATAGTTTAGACTATTGGCGACACTAATAGCGTTGCAAAGCACATGCAGCACAAGCAGGAAGACCAGAGACAATGCGCGTGTTATCAGAAATAAAAGAAAGAGCTCAGAATAATCGAGAGAATCCACAGCAGATAATGGCAACTGTTTTAGAAAATGTACATTCCAATGTGTCCACACTGCTCCCAAGAAAAGATTCACTTAGAAAAGTTATTCAGAGAAAAAGAAAAGATGAAGGTATGCCCCTAGTGCCTAGAGAGTTGGAAAACTTAATTATACCTGAGGTAAGCATGTTTGTTTGTAATATTTTTTTGTAAAATGAAATGTTTTTTTATTATATTACAGTCCTACCAACATATCGAAACGGATGGAAACATAGAAGAATTTCTTCTCTGTGATTCTATAAAAGGAATTACTTCCGCAGAAAATTTTAATATTCTCAACACAAGAAAATTTAAGTATGCTATCTGCTAGTGAAAATTGGTACGTTGATGGAACATTCAGTACATCGCCAAACCTTTTTGAGCAGCTATATTCAATACATGTTAGTCAGTTCGATACTGTTCTACCTGTTGTATATGCCATAATTTAAAAAATAAGACAAAAGCATCGTACAAAAAGTTATTGCAAGAGATTAAAAATCTTCGAGCAGGACTGCAAGAACAGTTTTAATGGATTTCGAACAGGCTGCAATATCAGCATTTCAAGAAGAGTTTCCTGGGATTCAAGTGGAAGGATGTTTTTTTCACTTGTGTCAGAGTATTTACGTTCGTGTGCAACGAGAAGGTCTACAGGTTATATTATTTATTTATTATATTATTATTATTTTTGTGTTTTCACATGCCCCCCCCCCCATGACCAATGTCTAGCTACGGCGCTACCGACCTGTTGTATACATATACGAATAAAACTTGTGCAATAATTCTAATTTTATTTTACGTTTTTCGGTACAATATAATGGATCACACGAATTCGCTCTATGGATTCGAAAAATTGCTGCACTCGCTTTCATCCCAGTAGAATCGGTTGCGGAGCAATTTGATGCGCTCATAGAAAACGAAAATTTTCCACAAGACGCATTGCCTACTGCGGATTATTTTGAGGACATTTATATAGGACGAAGAAGAAGGACACAAAGGCGAGCACCTCAATTTTCCATTAATATGTGGAATGTATATCAGAGAACCTTAAATGATCGCCACAGAAGTAGAGGGGCTACAGGGCTCCTACATCAATTTCTTATGGGAATTAACATGGGAAGATTTCAACTGCACTTACTTCCGGTCTCTGACTTCACAGCATTGTTTTAAGTATATCGCCAACATTTAATGTTGGTTTTAATGACGTCACAGCGAGGGGTAAATCTCCCGGGAAGTCTGGTGTACAGCTTGTAGAAAGTCCGAGGAAGTCCGGGGAAGTCTGAGGAAGTCCGGGGAAGTCTGAGGAAGTCTGGGGAAGTCTGAGGTAGTCCGGGGAAGTCTGAGGAAGTCTGGGGAAGTCTGAGGTAGTCCGGGGAAGTCTGGGAAGTCCGGGGAAGTCTGAGAAAGTCTGGGGAAGTCTGAGGTAGTCCGGGGAAGTCTGGGAAGTCTGGGGAAGTCTGAGGTAGTCCGGGGAAGTCTGATATATAAAATGATATTAATTCTTGCCGCGCCATTCTTGCGCGCTATTGATCTGAAATTTTGTATATAGCTTCCTATGACCATGTACTTGGATTCTAAGGCACTAATTTTTTCTCGGATTTTCGATATCTAGCGCCGTTTTCGAGTTATTGTAAATTCAAAATCTCAAATTTACAATAATATTTGTCACAATGTCTAAGGAAGTCTGGGGAAGCCTGAGGTAGTCCGGGAAGTCTGAGGAAGTCTGGGGAAGTCTGAGGTAGTCCGGGGAAGTCTGGGGAAGTCTGGGAAGTCTGAGGTAGTCTGGGAAAGTCTGAAATATAAAATGATATTAATTCTTGCCGCGCCATTCTTGCGCGGTATTGATCTGAAATTTTGTATATAGCTTCCTATGACCAAGTAGTAGGATTCTAAGGCACTAATTTTTACTCGGTTTTTCGATATCTAGCGCCGTTTTCGAGTTATTGTAAATTCAAAATCTCAAATTTACAATAATATTTGTCACAATGTCTAAGGAATTCTGGGGAAGTCTGATATAATTTTACAATAACTCGGAAACGGCGCTAGATATCGAAAAACCGAGAAAAAATTAGTGCCTTAGAATCTTCGCACTTGGTCATACGGAGCTATACACAAAATTTCAGATCAATAGCGCGCAAGAATGGCGCGGCAAGAATTAATATCATTTTATATATCAGACTTCCCAGACTTCCCGGACTACCTCAGACTTCCCCAGACTTCCCCAGACTTCCTCAGACTTCCCAGACTTCCTCAGACTTCCCCGGACTATCTCAGACTTCCCCAGACTTCCTCAGACTTCCCGGACTACCTAAGACTTCCCCAGACTTCCCGGACTACCTCAGACTTCCTTAGACACTGTGACAAATATAATTGTAAATTTGAGATTTTGAATTTACAATAACTCGAAAACGGCGTTAGATATCGAAAAACCGAGTAAAAATTAGTGCCTTAGAATCCTAGTACTTGGTCATAGGAATCTATATGCAAAATTTCAGGTCAATAGCGCGCAAGAATGGCGCGGCAAGAATTATTATCATTTTATATAATTCAAAATCTCAAATTTACAATTATATTTGTCACAATGTCTAAGGAAGTCTGAGGTAGTCCGGGAAGTCTGAGGTAGTCTGGGGAAGTCTGGGAAGTCTGAAATATAAAATGATATTCTTGCCGCGCCATTCTTGCGCGCTATTGATCTGAAATTTTGCACTATGACCAAGTACTAGGATTCTAAGGCACTAATTTTTACTCGGTTTTTCGATATCTAGCGCAGTTTTCGAGTTATTGTAAATTCAACATCTCAAATTTACAATAATATTTGTCACAATGTCTAAGGAAATCTGGGGAAGTCTGAGGTAGTCCGGGAAGTCTGAGGTAGTCGGGGGAAGTCTGGGAAGTCTGAGGAAGTCTGGGGAAGTCTGAGGAAGTCCGGGAAGTCTGGGGAAGTCCGGGAAGTCTGGGGAAGTCCGAAGAAGTTTGGGGAAGTCCGGGGAAGTCTGGGGAAGTCCGGGGAAGTCCGAGGAAGTCCGGGAAGTCTGGGGAAGTCCGGGGAAGTTTGGGAAGTCCGAAGTGGGAGGAAGTCTAGTGTACACAATTTTTAAGCGTGGTTTACCCCTCGCGTCACAGCGTATAGAACAATGGTGGTGTGGTTTGACATTCTATTCTATAACAATAGGCATTGTTTCCAATCAATTGTTTAAGTATTTCGAAGACAATTACTTCCGGTTTGCTGAAGGTAGGTTCCTATTGTTCACAGATAGGGGCTTAGGCCCTTTTAGCAGCGGGGATGGTTTAAGCCCTTTTGGCAACGGGTTGTGGGTTAGGCCCTTTTGGCAGGGGGCATGGCTTAGGCCCTTTTGGCAGCGGGGTGTGGTTTAAGCTCTTTTGGCAATGGGGTTTGGTTTAGGCCGTTTTGGCAATGGGGTGCGGCTTAGGCCATTTTGGCAATGGGTGTGGTTTAGGCCCTTTTGGCAATGGGGTGTGGCTTAGGCCCTTTTGGCAATGGGTGTGGTTTAGTCCTATTGGGTTAAAGGTAGCGTAGCGAGGATTATTTATAATAAAAGAATACTTTAAGTTTGAATACTTTTTAATTCGTAATAATACATCTACGCACTTATGTAGTTCAGGACGGTATGTTGCAAAAGATTGTCCCTTCTTGAAGTTTTAAGTTCAAGTTGCAAGTCGGGATGGTGTGATTGACATATATAAGAAGTTATGATTTCCGTCCCAAGCAAGGACCGAGGAGGGTGTGTTTTGTTCTACATTCTCAGCTTTAAGATAGTGACCGATGTCACTTACTAGATTAATTGTTTTGCATACTTTCTTATATACAAAACTAATACTCCCCCTCAAAAAATTAATCAATACTAATTATTTACATTGTACGTTGTTAGCCAGCAGATCGAACTCAGGGTGCTGGCTCGGTAAAAGTAAAATAAATTGCCCTTTAGGCTAGCTCAGAGCAATGATTCCCAAACGTGGAAGAAAATATAATGCTCTACTCCTAATTGGTGTTAAAGACAGAGTGCTGCTCTGAGAAATCGCTCCGAGAGCAAGCCAAAGATGGTGAGATTGAGCGCCACGCAGTTAATGACACTCCGTAAACAGTTGTAGCAAAACCACCTGAACTGCGAAGGTAGGTTTAGGGAAAAAAAAAAGGAATCTAGAGTACCACCCAGAATAACTAAAATACTAAGCTGATGTTGAAGATTTATTAAAATTAATTTCCCAAAAGGGGTAATGGAAGAGCAATCAAAATATATTGGGCTACCCTCTAATCTTACTAGAATTCAAGTAATACCAAAATGTAACAGGCAAGATATTAATACCACGTATACGTATACTAGGCGCACAGTAATATACACGCCTCTGGATTGACTCCAGGATAAACAATAAAAGTGATACGGTAAAATTAGCAAAAGTAGTTATTAGTGGCACGGCCCAATATGATTATAATATAATTCAATGATCTTAAATAAAAAGGTGTTAGTAACAAATCTGACAACACAACAGATCTTAGCTTGTATCTTTCCTGGCTGATGGTAGAAACTGGAGTCTGGAGTAGAACGGGTGTTGATGTAGGTAACTGGAGCGGCAGATGGTGTAGCAGCGAAATAAGACGGGTCACAACTGGCCTCCAAGACGGTAGGTAAACTGCAGGCAATCGGCAGGGCACCCAAACGGTTACGGTAAAACGGTGTAACGAAAACTGATTATACAACAAAAAAAATCGTACGATAAAGACCATACGGTAAAGAGACCACAAGATAAAGAGACCCTAGAAAAAAAAAGGAAAGATATAAGTACCTGATACAAAATTGATAAAAACACTACCTCAGATGTTCGAAGGTCCGAAAGTGAGTATCGAGTTGTGGTGCGAATCTTCTATGATGTTAATAATTCGAAGCCAATAGATCCTTCAAACAGAAGATTGGATTGAACAAATGAAAGCCGGTAATTCAAATCCAAAACCGGAGACGACAAAAATCCCAAAAATGGCGTGGAAAACTTCCAATAATAATCGTCCACCGATAAGCTTGTCGAAAAAAGATGAGAATATTTCTATTCTAATAGCGAGTTCACAACCGCAAAAGATATCAAAATCCCAAAATTATCCGCGAGCAGATAACAAGGAAGCATGTGTTTTCAAAATAAATCGAATAATTGCAATGCAATGCCGCCTATGAGAATTTTGCATAAATTCGAGTAGATATCTACAAATTTGAAAATATGCCTTGCAAATTCAGGACCGTAACAACGTATTAAAAAAAAAAATTATAATTTGGATTACATTATAATTGTTGTGGTCCAACATTTGTTGCAAAAGGATTAGGGAAAGAAACCAATAAAAACCTAATCAGACCATGACACATAAAACATTATAAAACATAGTACATAAACATAAAATTAAAATTAAATTTATTCTCTTAATCCAAGTTTTAAACGAACTGCCTAGAACATTGGTGCGGGTAGTTGTTTGATAAACGTATCGGCTAGTTGTTCACCTGTTTGAATATATTTTAATTTTATTATTTTATTTTCAATTTGTTGCCTTGAAAAATGATATTTGATATCTATATGTTTTGAACGTTTATGAGAGGTTGGATTGTTGGCAATTGTAATGCAACCATTATTATCCTCAAAAATAATTATTTGTTGTTCTAATTTTATTTTAGTGCTTTCTAATAAAGATTTTGACCATAAAACTTCTCTAACCCCTTCAAATAACGCCATATATTCAGCCTCAGTAGAAGAAGCTGCTACTGATTTTTGTCTTTTGGTATGTGCAATGATCAAATAATTGAAATACATAACCCGTCGTACTAATGCGATCGGTTTCATTGCTTCCCCAATCTGAATCTACATAACCAACTAATATTTCGTTATGTGTTTCATTTATTTTATAAATTAATTTTAAATTAATACAGTAGAATCCGCTTAATGTGATCTTGGATAATGTTAGCAGTCAGTTATTGTGATCATTTTTTTTGGAAACCGGCCACTTTTTCTTTATTTTTTTTCTTCTATCTTGTTCTAATCCAAGTCTTCTAAAATTCGCCTTTTTCTAAATTTCGCTAATTGTTATCAGTTATCAGTGAATATTATTAAAATGACCTTGGCCCGAAGTGATCACATTAAGCCGATTCTACTGTAGTACCTTTAATATAACGTAATACTCGCTTTAATGATTGCCAAACTTCTGTATTACTTTTACTTTGGTATCTACTTAATAAATTAATTGCAGTACACAAATCTGGACGTGTACACAACATTGCATACATTAAACATCCAATCAGATTTCTGCAAGGGGCATTTGTATATTCATCTGAATTTAAAGCTTCATAATTCAGTTTTACTGGACGTGGGGTGCTCACAGATTTACAATCGCTCATATTAAATTTGCTAAGAACTGTTTTTAAATAAGCACTCCGATCTAAAGAAATCTCATTTTCAGTGCTTTCTATTTTTATGCCCAAAAAGAGTTTAATGTCTTTTAAATCGACCATATTAAATTGTTCCATCAAATATTGTTTTAAATTTGACATTTTACTCATATTACTGGTTACTATTAAAAGGTCGTCGACATATAAGATGATGTAAATATTTTGCCTTATATCGCCTTTGTCTAATAAATATAAACAACGGTCGACTGAAAAGTTTTTAAAACCCTTTTGTTTTAATATTTGATCAAAACGTTCAAACCAACATCTAGCTGATTGTTTAAGCCCGTATAAACTTTTATGTAATTTACATACTACATTTTTATTGGGAATTTTAATTCCTTCGGGTACTTGCATAAAAATTTCTTCTTTTAAAATGTCATTTAAATAGGCAGTTTTAACGTCCATATGGTGAGCTAAAAGATTATGTTGATTTGCAAGTGCCAAAAGTAATCTGAACGTGGAAATCCTAGCTACTGGTGCAAAAGTTTCATCATAATCTAATAAATATTTCTGACTGAATCCCCTAGCTACTAATCGCGCTTTATATTTAGTTGGGTTTCCAAAAATATCGTTTTTAATTGTAAATACCCATTTGCAATCTACTATGTTTTTATTTGTAGGTTTAGGAACTATTGACCATGTTTCATTTTTTAAAAGGGAATTAATTTCCTCATTTATCGCTTGTTCCCATTGATTTTTATCTTCCCTCGCGCCTATCTCTTGGTAACTGGTTGGAATTTTACAAATTATGGATTGCGCGCATAAGAGATAATTATCAATGTTATCATCATCATTTGTGTATAAGACAGGGGGCGATTTTTTATTCTTTCACTATGTCTAGTAGGGTTAACTTTATCCCGACAGGTATTTACAAGTTCATCAGATGCAGTTTGTCATTCACCACTATCTGTTTCAGTTATTACAGATTTATTATCGTTGCCTGATTTTAAACTTGTATCAGGTTTAGCAATTTTTGAAATTTTATTATTATTGAAGTTTTCATTTACAACTCCTTCATCAAGTTTTAATAATGGTCTTGATGTTTTAAAATTTCTTTCATCAAAAATAACATAAATAATGAAATTATGATTTTCAACATTGAAAATTTTATAACCATTTGGTACGTAACCCACTAGTATACCCTTGAATGATTTTTCATCAAACTTGGTTTTTCTAGTTTTGTTATGTACATAAGCAGTAGAACCAAATACTTTTAAATGGTCTAATCTGGGCTTTTCATTATGCCACAGTTCAAATGGTGTTGAATTTTCTTTAATTGCTTTTGTAGGGGTTAAATTTATTAAATATGTAGCCGTTAAGATGGCTTCACCCCAAAAACGTTGGCCCAGGCAAGCTCCGTGTACCATGGCACG